>OX637476.1:402353-5402353 GCA_951800055.1 Cenopis cana | reverse complement strand
TTCTTTGGCACACAGGAGCGAAATCAAAAGCTGAAATCGCGCGCGTCCCAGTTAGACAAACAGATCAACGTGCTGATCAGTGACAGCGTGGCGTTGCTCAAAGCGCGTATGACTGAGCTCGGCATCCACGCCAATAACACCGTGGACCTGCTCGCCAAGGCCAAGGAGATCGTCGGGAGACATAAGGAGCTGCAGAGCAAGGCCAGCAAACTGCAAGCACAGGTACACATTAAACGCGATCCAGACGGTCGCCGACAAGTCCCTAGGACGCTGACCTTGGTCTACAAAGATCGGCTTTCAAAGGAAATCTTGCTGGAAACACGTTTACACGGTCCGTGCGGACCAAGGTGGCCCGGTTTTGTGGCTTGTTTTCGACCGTCTGGCACGGGCTTTAAGCTAGGCGTTCACAGCTCCGCATCGCACGGATCGTACGCATCGCACGCAACGGATTGTAGCATTTTTGTACAGTCGCCATCAGATATATCGGAGCAAACGAGGTGCTCACAAATATCTGAACACGCCTCCATTGTCAAGGCGTTAGAGTGCATGTTCAGATATTTTTGAGCACCCTGAAAAGTACAGATATATTTGATGGCGACTGTATAGAAACTCACGTGCGTCCACTGATCCGCATCTCTGTATGGTGCGGATTAGTACAATCGTTTGCGTGCGATGCGTCCGATATGTACGATGCGGGACTGTGGACGCCTAGCTTTACGCACGTGTAAGCCTCGCATGAAAGTTTCATTACACTGCGGGTAAGGTGGTATAAAGAGTTCAATCGCTCTGTAAAACCGCGCAATGTAGTCAAACTCGCTTGCGACGCTCGTACGTGTGTAATTTCCCTAACCTTAAGCGTGGGTTGCACCGAACTGTCTGCAATTGTAAGCTGTGTCCGTTAAAATCGCACGATGACAGCTACCGGCACCGTATTTAACGTTTATCGATCTGTATAGTTCGTACAAAACTCTTAAGGCCAAATTCTATCAAACGAACGCAAGAAAAAAACCACTAAAACTCTTGACTGTAAGGTAGATTCTTGTTTGCGTTCATTTGACAGCATTTGGCCTCACAGTTTTGAATGTACTATAATTTATTTATTTATTTATTTAAACTTTATTGCACAGTAACAATCTGGTACAAAAGGCGAACTTAATGCCATAAGGCATTCTCTACCAGTCAACCTTCAGGCCAAACAGAGAATAATCATAATAGGTGCTGGATAAACTGCAATGCAGAAATTAATATAACTCACAAAATATTGTAATACGCGTTAAATGCTAATAGATAGGATATAATTTAATTTACACAATATAATTAATACAACATACATATATAATATACATATAATACATACATATATATAAATATATATATATAATACCCGCTACTAAAACTATGAAGAACCTTAATCACGAGAGTTAGAAAAAAAATGCTCGCGCAACTTGCGCTTAAATGAGAATTTACTCTCAGCCTGCCGAATAGTAAGGGGGAGAGCATTCCACAGTCGAATAGCCTGCACGGTGAAAGAACTGGACATGGAATTGGAACGGTGATCAGGGATGGAGAGAATCAACTTACGGGAGGAACGGAGTTCACAGCCCGGGCGAGGACATACAAATTTAAATTTAGATTTAAGATATTCGGGAGCAGCAGGGTCAAATAAAATCGAATAAAGGGTGGTTAGAATTTTGAGTGATCTGCGCTCCCGAATTCGAAGCCACTTCAGTTGTCTCCGATACGCTGAAACATGGTCGTATTTGCGTAGTCCAAAAATAAATCGGATACAGTTGTTTAGGAGCCGGTCAAGCCTGTCCAGTAGCAATTGTGTTACATTGGTATAGCACACATCACTATAATCGATGATCGGTAAAATCAGAGACTGTATGAGGAGAATTTTTGTTTGAACCGGCAGAAAATGCTTAAATTTATAAAGCGATCTCAGCGAATACGTAACCTTGCGACAAACTTCAGAAACCTGGGGTTCCCATGTCAGACCACGATCAATAATCAGCCCCAGGCTCTTCACCTCCGCTGAAAACGGTATCACCGAACTATCAAATGTGATCGGTGCCACATGAGCTAAGTCGGTGCTTGATGTTGAGCGTGGACTTCCGATAATCAAAGCTTGGCACTTTGAAGGATTGACGTCTATCCCAAAATTTTTAGACCATAATAAGATACTTCTGAGATCTTCGTTAATTTTTGAAACAGCGCCGTCAACCTCATCGTGCTTCGCCTGAGCATATAACTGCAGGTCATCAGCATATAAATGGTGAGAGCACTTAATGTCAGGGGTAATAAGGTTAATAAAAATAGAAAATAGTAACGGAGACAGAATGCCACCCTGAGGAACTCCAGAAGTCAGATCACACCAGTCGGAAAGCGACCGGTTATCCCGAATCGCCTGCCTACGACCTAGCAGATAAGAAGTGAACCACTCAGCCACTGCCGATGAGATGTTCGAATGGTGGAGAGCAGCAAGCAGGAGTTCATGATCGACGGCATTAAAGGCGTTAGAAAAATCAATTAAAACTAATATAGTGACTTGAGAGGAATCAATGCCCAGCCTTACATCCTCTATAATCTTAAGCAGCGCGGTAGTCGTACTGTGACCAGGACGAAAACCTGACTGTAGTGGTGAAAGGAGATGGTTAGAGTAAATGTGGCTGGACATCTGTTTATGGACAATAGCTTCGAGAACCTTAGAAAGAAAAGGAAGAATTGATATGGGCCGGAACTCTTTAAGTAATGTAGGATTAGTGACTTTAGGGAGAGGAATGACAAAGGCACTGCGCCACACAGAAGGAAAAGTTCCAGAAAACATGGAGAAATTGACTACATGGGTGATAATAGGGACAATGCACTCTAAGATATATATAATCATGATCCTGCTCACCTCGTCATGACCAATCGCGTTTGATTTTATGGATAAAATTGCTTTACGTATCTCATCGTCAGTGGCCGGGGTGAAAAATAAAGTACTTTTAGATTTAGTAGGCAGGGCACTAATATACGACATTGTTTGTGATTTTGTGGTGGGGTCTATGGTAGTAGAAGTTTTAGAGAAATGATTATTTAAGTCGTTAAGAGAAAATGAGGACAAGGAACTAAATGAACATTGAGATTTAACCACACCAATCGATTTAAGGAATTTCCAGGTATCAGCTGGCGAAGAGATAATAATATTTTCATGTATATATTTACGTTTAGCGGCTCTCACCATCATATTGCACCGATTCCTAGCTAATTTAAATGCACACCAGTTTTCATCGGTGCGATCCCGCTTATATTTACGAAAAGCTCGGTCACGCCTCGTCATTGCAATACGGACCGCACGCGTGATCCAAGGCGCAGGCGGTCGCTTAAGTTTGACGTTTCTAACGGGCGCGTGGGTGTCAAACAGTTTCAAGACTGCCGCGTTGAGTGAAACCACCGCCTCGTTAACATTAGGTGCTGTAAGTGTAGGAGTCCAATCAATGGCGCGCGCATCCCGTTTCAACGCGTCTGTGTCCAGTCTTGCAAAACTACGTAGTTTCACTGAGATCGGCTCCATCTTAGAAGGTCGGATCTTATAACATAAAAATACAAGATCGTGTCGTGAAAATCCTGGTGCCAATAATTGGCCTACTTTGCTAACATGACCAGTCGAGGAGGCCAGAATGAGGTCTAACCAGGAGTCTGACGTGTCGAGGTTATGGTGTGTAGGATTAAGCGGAAGTACAGATAGAGAAGCAGATTGAACAATTGACATTAAACTGCGAGAGCGAAGATTATTTTTCAAAAGATCCGTGTTAAAATCTCCCATGATTATGTGATGTGTGCCATCAGTAACAAAATCAGCCAATAGACATTCCAACGACGAGAAATAATCAACCGTTGGCGGACAATAAATGACCCCTAGAACAACCTTTGTACCCTTGATGTCGGTCTCAACAACCAGGTGCTCCATATCATTCGAGAATTTACTGGGAGAAGAGGATATGATTTTAAAAGGTATGTCACTACGAATATACATAGCGACACCTCCGCCACCCTTGCCAGTGCGGTCATTACGCAGAAGTACGTACCCGGGGAGCGCGTATGAAGTGGATGCAAGACTAGGCTTCAGCCAGCTTTCAGAAATAAGTATTGCATGGGCACAGCAGGATGAAAAAGTGTCAAGGAGTTCATTGTAGTGACTTGGAATGCTTTGCGCATTTAAATGACAAATGTTGAGGAGCTTCGTATTTTGAAATTCGCGCGAAATGAGATTACCCAAGGTTTCGGGTTCAGACAAGGCCGAGTTATCAAGAGAATGAAAAGAAGACGACAAGTCGCGAGCGGAGTGAAAAGAATCATCGTCTGTCATAATATATTAGAGCGGGTATGTATTTAACAATATAGATATAGATACTATATATATATATATATAGAATAATAAAAAATACTAGAATGGTAATATTATTATTTTTACCGGACGGCACTGTGTAACCTGCCGGTTGACCGTTTACATGCGTAGAGCGTAAAGTTATTTCAGAACAAAGAAACAGGGATTAAAAACAAAATCAAAAAGTCATCCATCATTTACACCATATAACTAACAAAAGAGAGTTATTTTTATATTAAACAAATATATCAAACCAAAGTGAACGAGTTTCTGAACGAGAAGCGAACTGACAAGTGACAGTTAAGTGACTGACAGACAGTGACAGCTGACAGTGTTCGATTTCGATAAGTAAGATAAGACTTGATAGATGATTGTTAGTTAAGCAAAATAATGATATTATAGTGGGTAGAACATAATATTATAAAATAACAATAACGGGTTGGTGAACATTAACCGCAAAAACAAAGAAACAATTCTACTCATAGTGGAGCAAACCTATGTCTCCGCTGACCGCTTTGCATTTTGTCTAGTTCTGCCAGATCCGTCAGTCTTCGTTGAAGCAGCAGCAGCAGGACCGGATGCCGGCGCAGGAACCATCACGGGCGCATCACGATGAGGCTCGTCAGACACGGGGGCTGGAGCAGGCGTCGCCCTGGGTCCACTCCGCGGCAGCACAGAGGGATACTTGGAAGTCAGAAAAGCTAGCTGCTCAGATGTCGTGACTCGCTCCCTCTTACCGTTTGGCAACTTAACATTGATGTTACCGTCGAGGCTCCACACGTTACGCATTCCAAAGTGCTTGCGAGCCGCGATAAACAGGAGTTGCCTCTGCCTAGTCAGAAACTCGGACATGACTATGGGTGTGCCCTTCAATGCAGTTTTCTTTGCCCAAACTGAATTTTTGATCTGGACATCACAGAATTTGACCAGGACTTGACGAGGCCGGTCAGATTTGCTTCCAATCCTGTGACAAACCAATATTGAGCTGCGGGTCACTTCTGGCAGCGACAAGTTCTGCTGGCAGACCGAAGCAATCACCTCTCCGATGTTTTCGTCGGGAACTTCTGCAACTCCACCAAATAGCAAATATTTTCTTCGGTGCCGCATCTCCATAGTATCCACAGTATTACTGATTGTCTCGATTCTCTGTCGGAGGAGTAGCAGCATCCCATTAATGTGCTCCTTGAATTTGCAAAAATCTTCGCTCAGACTCTTGATTGTGTTGTGTGACTTGGGTGAAGCGGACCTCAGTGCGGAGTCAAATTCTGCGAACCTCTGTGCAAAAGTAGACTCTAGTGTCCGCTGAGCTTCAAAAACTGCCTCTAGTGATGACATGATGGAAAACTTGAGTTAGGGTTGTTTGTGAACTTAGGGGTCAAAGGTCAACCGGCAGGTGTGTGGCAGTGAAATTATTAAATGTGCATAGGATTGAGCCCACTACACAGTATGTACATATATACTTCTAACACAATGTTTTTATGCAAAAATTTTGACAATATACTTTGTTTACACTAAAAAGAATAATTATTGAACTTAAGTGACATCTGTTGCCTTTCACACCTACCCTCCAATCGTAAATAAAGTATAATCGTAAATTTCTGCAACCCGCCCATCCTAAACCATACTAATGTGCAGGATGTCATGACTGGCGTGCAATATACATCGATTCGTCCCGTGTTATTGTGTTCCTCGCTCCCTGCAGACGCAAGACGCGGTGCTTGAGAGTTTCCTGGTAAGCACAATCTGTTTATTATTACTTTTCTCCGCGCTTACATACATATTTAATTTTACAGGTCAACAACATAGAGGCGGAACAAGCTATGCTCGTTAAACATCGAACGTTTGAAATAACAGAAAAGTACCGCCAACTCGGGCACATACCGCTGGACGTTGAGATCACGCAGAACATAGCGCACGACTGCATACTGAAGGAGATAACGGCCACGCTGGCGCATCGGAAGAGGCTCCAAGCTCAAGTCGGGCATCTACAAGGCGAGATTATACAGATGGAGAGGGCGAGCGAGCACCAGAAGGTTCAGTATTCAGTGTTCTTTATTCATGCTACCAGGTTACATATACATGTTATGTTACATGATACCCTGTTAGGGCACAGCAGAAAAATCCTTAGAAACTAAAATCTTACCACTACTTTATTAGCTAGGTTACAATACTATTAGTTATATGGTTATTAAATCACACTGTAAATACACTATACATTTTCAGGTGTAAAAAATATAAATAGGCTGTAGTATGAGCAGAAATAGCTAACAGGGTTCTATACTGGGTAGAGTAGGGCTGCCCATCGTGGAAGCCAAAGAAATGTTTCATTGATCTGAATTTGTTTAACACTTAATTTTATATCTCTTTATCGGAGAAAAAGTCTTCTTAAGTATATTACATTTCTCAACTGAGGTCAAGTCCATAATTCGGCGGAGTAAACTGGCAGATGAGATGATGCCAGGAGTAGAAAAAAATAAATAGTGACGGTATATATCGATAAAAATATGTCGATAAGTATAAAGTAACTAACTATACCCTCTTATTCACGAACAAAAATGTGCCAGCATTTTTCGGAATATTAAAATCGATATACTATTCGATAGGAAGTTTTTTCGATCAAGATTTAAGTCCTACTACGTTACTACCTAATTTAATAAATGTAAAAGTTTTTACTTTTCGGCAACTAATGGCTCATTAAGTGGACAAAAGTAAAATAAATATGAAAAAAAACATGAAATTTACAACTCATTTTCATTTTTCAAATTGAGAGCATTTTAGATTGAGAGAAACGCTATTACTAATTTCGATTTTCGATGATCTCGGCAAGCACCAAGGGGTACCCGATAAATTGGTCCGTAAGATCCGTACGTCTAGTGAGGCCTTAAATAATATCGATATGAACGGCACTGGCCGTACTGTGGCAACATTTGTGCATTTTGACTTGTCAAACAACTCCGCCGAATGGTGGACCGGACCTTAATTTTTTTTTTATTGTTTATTAAATGCTATTTCCCTGTGTTGGCTGTTTAAGTTGTTACCTAATTTACTATATATTTTAATTGACATTGTAACAGGTCAACCCGTCGGTGCCCGTGGCGACGGTGAAGCCACACACGGTCAACTCGAAGCCGCGCAAGTCCCGGGAACACCGCTCGCGCTCGCAGGAGTGGCCCGACGTGCCCGACATGGGCAAGATCGAGGAGCAGAACCCGGAGTTGCTAGCGCAGAAAATTCTGGAGACGGGCCGACAGATAGAGGCCGGCAAGAACAAACCGGTAAGTACACTTGTATACTGCGTGCCATTCATGATGGCGCGCCACTTACAGCGCATTCTGTAAAATTGGATATAGATTAGTATGAGATTCGGTCTGGAAGGGAGCGTCATCGTGGATGACACGCACTATATTTGGGTCATTATTCGGGCGTTTGTTCCAAATCAATTTCGTAGTCACTATTTTGTTGAGTTTGCATAAAGATTTCACTGTCGTTCTCAGTTATCTGATAGAAGTACGGGACATCTACCACCTATATATTTATATATTTATTTTATATATATATTTATTTATATATTTATTTATTATATTTATTTTGTTGAGTTTGCATAAAGATTTCACTGTCGTTCTCAGTTATCTGATAGAAGTACGGGACATCTACCACCTATACATTTATATATTTACTTCCCGGTGGCAAGTTTGGAGGATTCCTGAATTGACAATATTTCATAATTTCCAAAAGTGTTAATTCGAAAACCATTTCGGTAAAAACGTGTGAAGCACACAAAAAACATTTTTTTTTATTTTTTTCTCCGTTAATTTTGGAAAAAATCGCAAATTACTGTAAACCGAAAGATGACGTCATCTTCCTCGCTGTATTCAGGGAGACCTTAGTACAGAGTACAGACAATCGCTGCTCTGGAGTGGCTCTGGATTCTTGTTGGGAAGATGACGTCATATTTTACTTACGGCTTTTTGGAATGACCTGCTTTTCAACGTGTTTTTTTTGTATGAAATAATGAGTTAAATTGAAAAAGAAAAAATACGGGTGGCTTAAATTTTTACCTATTTTCTAACTAGTTCATAAAATAAAGTAGTTAAAAATATGAAATGTTGTCAATTAAGCATTATAAAATGACTCGCACCTCTTATTCAGAAAAGTCAATGGGGCCTTCGAATGAGGGATCAAAGTCGTACTTTTCTCGCCTCGTTTCAGGGCAACAATGACTCTTCTTCATAAAAGGTGTGAAAAGCAGGGTGTGCCACTAAGTAACAATAGCTATTTGTAGCAGCAGGTCTCAATGGCGGTGTGAAAAGCTGTATGCGTCACACGGTAGCAATATTTTTTATGTCACACCTAGCCATAAAGTGGCCATTATCGCACGCTCCGCGCGCGAAAAAACCCACTTCCTGGCCAGGGGGTGACATAAAATTTTGTACTTACCACGGGCGATAATAAAGAAAGCCTTAGATCGCATATTTATCGCCCTTGCCTTCGGCTCGGGCGTAAAATACTTGCGATCTGAGACATTCTTTGTTTTATCGCCCTTGGTAAGTAATGTACTATTACACCACACCTTGCCAAAAAGCGCGTTTTTCTGCACGCTGCGCGATCAGAAAAACCCACTTTTTGGCGAAGTGGTGACGTAAAATGTGTACAAAACACGGGTCGTAAAACAGAAAGCCCTCTCTCGCATATTTGAGGCCCTCGCCTGCGGCTCGGGCCCCAAACATCTGCGATATCGGCCTTTGTTTTACAACCCTTGTATCGTAAATAACTATTCCGTCTTGGACGTAAACATTTGAATCGCTCGCTACGTTCCGAATTCAATATACCGCCCTCGCCGTAATTATATAAATTTGCTCCTTTGCGACACAATTTACTAATGAATTCCCGATATTGAGTTAGGATTCCTGGATGACGTTTTAAAATTGTAGGGATGGGCGTAGTAACAACTGTTCACGTTGGGATTAAGATATATTCTGTCCAAATATATGGTGGTGGTACATGAGCGTATGTACTATGGCTATAGCGTGGAAGTGTGTGTGTAGCACTGCAAACACTAGTACTAACAATGAACAATAAACACGCAATGGACAATACAACACCGTACATTGAGCAGGTGATCGTGAACGGGTACCGCGAGGAGCGCGACCGGCGCGCCGCGCCCGTGCACCGCGCGCCGCCGCAGCCCCCCCGCGCCGCCCCCGCCCCCGCCCCCGCGCCCTCGCCCGCGCCCGCGCACGCCTCCGGCCCCGCCGGCCGCAAGCCGCTCAACGTGGTCGGCAAGGTGCAGGAGTCGCCCAAGGTCATCAACTTCGAGGACCGCCTCAAGAGCATCATCACCTCCGTGCTCAACGAGGATCAGGTGATTCTTTTTCCTAAGCGTTCTTCCAGCCCAGGGGGCCGATTTTTGAGTGTCGAACGCTCGACTTTTCACTCGAGTTCTGTCAAAAAACTATGATGTTTTGACAGATGTCGAGTGAAAAGTCGAGCGTTCATCACTCAAAAATCGGCCCCCAGCCCCGACTGCGCTAATTGCAGCGTAGCACTCGTTTTATCCGTACCTCTAGTATAAGTTTTATCGAAACAAACAACGCGAAAAGCGTCTCTGGTGGCCTTTGGTGGTTACTATTTTTTACCATACAAATTGAGACTAAACGCAAACGCGTTCGTTTGTGTATTGTTTCTCGGTTGAAGACTGCAGCAGTACTAACACCCGTCTTTGCTCCGGTGGTATGCGGTGTTGTCTTAAAATAGGCGACAACGCAATTATGGTTCTGAAATCGCAAGCTTCCATAGCGTGTCTACTTTCCATCGGGCGCGTTTTATGCTTGTTTGCCCCAGTCGAAGTATAAAAAAATATACTATATCTATGTCGCTCGGTTGATCTGTTTCAGGAGCACCGTAAAGCGTCCCGCCAGCCACCGACGCCGAACCACGCGTACAGCAACGGCTACGTGCGGCAACCGGGCCAGCCGCACCCACAGCAGCCGCACGCCCACCAGTCGCAGCACTCGCAGCACTCGCAGCACTCACAGCACCCGCAGCACTCGCATCAGTCGCAACACTCGCAGCATTCGCATCAGTCGCAGCACTCGCAACACTCGCAGCACTCCCAACACTCGGTATGATTATTCTTACAAGGGAATAATAGGTATAGATCGATCGTTCTAATGAACCCTCTCCTAGTGACGACTGTGAAGGGTGACGACAAGAGGGTAGCTTCCGCGCTGTCTTAGTTAAGCGGTCGACTTATACCCACATACTAGTGGTATCTTTTTATTGGGTATTGACATCACCTGTTCTTGATTTTAATTGAGTCTTAGAAATCTTGCCAGACATATACGACAATATTAAATGTCTAACCCCCTTATTCATAAAACCTGTGCAACATAAATGTCTTTTGTCACTGTCTCACAAGCACATGTGTCAAAATGACGGATAAGGACAAACGAATTTTAGTTCCTATATATATTCCTATATTATTCCTAATATAGGTTTGATGGACGTTTATGAATAAGGGGGTAAGCATTTATACCGTTTGACATGTTAAAGTGCCCTTGTCCATTTTAAGAATTATTATAAGATTTTTAGATTTGAATTTGTCTCGCAGCACTCGCAACATACGCAGCACTCTTCCCACTCGTCGCACTCTGCGCACGGGTACGCGCGGCCCGGCTTCGCTCGCTCGCGTGACTACCGGCGCGAGCGCTACTCCCACGCCTACGATCGCCGCGGTCTAGACCGCGCGGACCTCCGCCACGCGCAGCCCGACTACACGCAGGTAACACTCACACTCCACTCGCAACCCGACTAACATCTCCATGCTAAGCTAACCTAAACTGTCACATATGATTTATCTACACCCACATAGTAAATCCTCTTTAATCTGTTCGTGTACCCTAGGTAAGGAGCAGCTTTACAATATACATCACAGATGATGTAGTGAGATCACGTACGAATTTACGCAATAGGCGCGCCGCCGCTCCGCAGTCGGGGGCTCCGGGTATCTCGTCAAACATGGCGCCCGCCGGCTCATCGCGCCCACATGAAACACGTTAAAGAGGATTTAATATATGGATGTGGATTTGTAGATAATTAGTGTATGCAACTGTACATAATTTAATTAGGCATTAAAACACTCTTGCGATTCACACGAAAACCCACTCGTGTTTTAATGCCTATCATTATGTAGCAGTCGCATAAAGTACTATAACTACCCTCGATAAGGCTCGGTTAAAGAACCCCAAAGCACGCGCACAGGTATCGCCAGCGAAGCTAGCATTGCGGCGTCATCTGTCGCAGGAGCGTCTCGCCGCGCCGGCGCCGGCGCGGACCATCGGCGACCTGGTCAACGGCGAGATCGAGCGAACACTCGAGATCTCCAACCAGAGCATCATCAACGCCGCCGTGCACATGAGCGCGCGCTACCAGGAACCGCCGCACCAACCGCTCGAAGGTCACTGCCCATGCCCATGCCCTCTCCACAACCTCTACTATAAGATATTTTCGAAACAAAACACAAACGAACACGGTTTCGTTAAGTCCTATTTATATGGTAAAAAGTAGTTACCACCTAAGGCCACCAGAGGCGCTGCTCGCGTTGCCTTACAAAATGAGACTAAACGCAATCGCGTTCGTTTGTGTTTTGTTTCGAAAAGCTTATACTAGAGCTACTGATGTTAGCCGCCTAACTCCGGCCGTTCCTCACAACGATATGCGGTTTCTGCGTTATAGCAATATGGCTGGCATGCTCTGTGTAAACGGCTGCACGATGGGCAATTTATATTTATGCAGTATATGAAGAGTTCTTAGCATGCAAAAAGGGTGGAAGTGGAGGAATGTTCTACAGGTTTTTTTTCACTTTAACAATTTCTCCTTTAATCATATATAATCCGTCGACTGAGTAGGATAAAGGGTGGTTTTAGTGTTACTTGTTTCTGCTCAAGCATGCGCAAAATTCATATTTCACTTAATCAACTGCTTTACTTTTACTAATGCTAGTTCTGGGTGAGAATATAAAAAAAAAAACATTATTTGGCAAGGTTGGCGCTAGTATTTAAATTATTAATTGGTACACTAGACGAAAAAAAACATGTATTTGTCTAGCTCTAGTGTAGCCATAGATAACCTCTTATTCATAAAACTTAACATACCTCTGCCCCGCTAGCACAACATGCATTCCGTATCTACTCGCGCGCAAGATAAGCTACCTGTCACTTTTTGACAGCATTAATCAGACAGTGACAGGTAGCCTATCTCGCGCGGGAGTAGAGACGAGATGCATGTAATGCTAGCCCCACAGTAGCTAATAGTACATTACTTACCAAGGGTGGTAAAACAAAGAATGTCTCAGATCGCAGTTATTTGATAAATTTGTGATATGTCTCCTCCTGGCCAGGAAGTGGAATTTTCAGCGCGCGTAGCGTTCGGTAATAGCCACTTTACGGCCAGGTGTGACACTGACAAATGTTATTCGCTTGTAAATTGCAAAGCAACAAATAAACAAATTTCAACGATAACTTATTGTACTTAAAATTGGTTTGACAAACATTTATGAATAAGGGCAAATCACCTCATCGTCGCTTTCATTGGCATCGCTGTTACCCATTATTGAAACGTTTGTCGCATGATTTTCGCTCAAATATCGTAAAGGTTGGATAAACATGACACATAATATAGATGGCTGGATTAATTAATATGCAAGTCTAGTTTCACAATATTTCAATGATCCTAATATACTTTGGCAACCTTAAAAATACTGTTGATGATGTGTACATATTTGTGACAGTGCACACATTTTCGAAGTCGACTGTGCAAAATTTGAAAAACTATGTTGAAGCATCTTTCGAAAATTGTGCGGGAGTCTCGCGACGAGCACCTTGTTCGTTGTGATGCGTGGCTTTCACCACACACACATATCCTCCTGCCTGAAGGGCGTATAGGGAGGTTTCCTGGTAACTCAGCGGGTTCAGGAGCACCTATCCGGGAGTAGGGGAGAAAATAAGAACACTGATTCCAAACACAATACTGGGTCTTACGCCCGTTTATTAATATAGGAACTCTAACTTATCCTAAATACTAAGCTTACGCGGTTCGGGGCCTAGACGGCCTAGTAATTGACAACGCGGACCTACGGGGACGCGGCGAATTGGGGATCGGGAACCGTGACGCGACAGACGGGAACCGGGCGAGGGCCTGACTCGGGGACCGAGCCGCCACGGGTACCGGTATAGGGCGGATACGTTGCACCGGCGGAACTCGGTGGTCTCCAAGCTGCCAGGAGCAACGGGAGCACTACTACGGCGAACTCGGTGGTCTCCAAGCTGCCAGGAGTAGCGGGGAGAGGTGGACTTCTCGGCCGGTCGGGGACCTTACCGGCCAGGGGAAGTCGGGAAGAGGGGAGGTAAGGTGCGGGGCAGAGCAGGCGGCGCTTGCGGACGCCAACCGTACTCTGACTCGGTGCGGGCGCGCGGCTGTTTATATACACCGCGGCGGTGGGGCGCGGGGCGGCGTGCAGCTCCGGGCGTCGGCGCTGCTCTCCCCGCGCGTCCCGCGGTGACGTAGATCTCTACGTCGCATTCCCCGGTCTGGTGTGAAGATTTTTACCTGGGGAAAAATCGCCTTTAATGCTATGCCTCAATAAAGTATGTTACCTTTCGTCTTTATTCTGTTCCCTTGTTTTACGGGTGAAATTTATTATGGTATGGGATTAAAATGAATGCCCCTCTAATATACTATATTTACTTAGTTGATTCTACATTAGCTAGGCCCCTGTTTTTTTTTTTAATTATCATAAATGAATTAATATGCTAACATTTAATGTTTACTAAAATGAAAGCACTTCTCGTGCATTTCTCGGGATCTATCGGATGAGGTCTATTATGGAAACGGTGCAAAAGCTAAATCAATCAATATTTGAATTAAGTTTAAAAGGAAACGGTAAAAAATAAAATTAAATAAAGTTTTGCCGCTTTACTGCGGCCGTGGGTTCCTTATGGATTTTGCTATAAGGTCGGATTTTGGCTGGATATTGTGGTAAGCAATCATCCAGTCCGTCTTATCGTAAGCGGTTTCTCTGTCTTCTATAGTGTTGTGCTGTCGCAAGGGTGTATCATGCGCATTGCCGCGCGTTCGGTATTGGTTATAAGTTCTGTTTGGTGGATGTCGCCTGCGCGTTGCCGAGACTTTATGATATGTATCCTGTAGTGCTGCTAAGTTCTCTAGGCGTGGGACGGGGTTCTGTAATTCTCTGCGGTGTGATTCGGTTGCCGTTGTATGTGTGGCTGAGCGGTGATGTCTGAACGGTTTATGTATGTAGCGGTTTTTAATGGGCGATGTCCTAGGTATATTTCGGTGTTCCATCCGGTATCCTGTGGGTGTTGGGTTCAATGATAATACGTCGGCTACTTGTTTTGTTTTAACTGTGGCGTGTCGGTGGTCGGTTTGTACTGGTACGGTTTCGGTTTCCTGTCTAGGTTTATGTCGGGGTTGTTCATAGTAATTGTCTATGGAAGATATTCGTGCGGGGGCCTCTATCGGCCATGTTACGGTCACGCCCATCCTTTTTAATACGTCCATCCCAATTATTGTACACTTTGCCGACGGGAGTACTCTCACCCAATGTTCGATAGTGATACCCTTCACTTCAATGTCGACTAATATACTAGTGTCGACGCTCGTTCTTGTGTCGTCGGCTAACATCACCCCTATCCGGCGCTGTTTCGTCGGGAGATCGTGTTTCCGGCACGTCTCGTACACTTCTTTATTTATGTATGTATTTGTTGCGCCTGTGTCTATGAGACACGTGAAATTGTTCCCTGATATTCTGGCGGTTTCGTATATTCTATTGTCGGCTTGGTGGCTCGCGGCGGCTTTCGGCGGTTCATCTTGTGGTCTTGTTCTGTTCTTACAACAGCTCCGGCTCAGGATGCCTATCCTCCCGCATCCGCTGCAAAAGGTTCGGCTTGGGGACATACATTCCCGTCTGTCATGTCCCGGTTTTCCACACGACCAGCAACAGGTCGTCGAATCATATTTCGGGTGTATTTTTGTTATTCTTACGGCGCCTGACGGGTGTCCCGGAGGGTTATATTCTTTGCTCGGTGTCACGGGTCTCCACTCTTCCTGTGGCCTCTCATATATACCATTTGCGTGCTCCCTGTTATTCGTGTATCGGTCCCGGCACGGTGATGTTGTGATACTTTCGTATTCTGCGGCTAATTTAAGCAATTCATTGAGGTTCTTGTACTCATGTTTCTTTATATATAATTTATATTCTTTTTGCATGTTTTCGTATATCCGGTGGAGCTTCTCTTTCTCGGTCATGTTCCCATATCTCCTCATAAGGGTTTGTAGATCTGTTATGTAATCTGTGAAGCTCTCTCTAAACTTTTGTTTCCTGGCTACGATTTTTACTATGAGGTCCTCCTCATAGTTAGTTGGAAAATAGTAAAGTTTGAAGAGTTCCAAGAACTGGTCCCAAGTTTCCCAGGACTCGGCGTTGTTCCTGTACCACAGGAGGGCTTTCCCTTGCAGGATACGCGGTAGGGCTGGTAAGACGTCCTCTTTGTCTATCCCGCCGGCTGCTATGAGCTCTTCTAATCTCTCTATAAATTCTACGGCATTGTCTGTGGTCCTGAAGGATAGGTTCCACTCTCTTATGAGCCGGTTGAGCCTGTCTGACTTTCCTTTATCCTGTTCGTCTTCCATTTTCACGGGTGGTTCCTTAGTCGGTGTCTGGAATTCCTCGGTTGCTCTCAGCGTGTCTGCAAGCAGTTTCCGTATCTGATCGACCGTTAGGCCCTCGGTGACGATACCTCTGTCTTCAGCTTCTTTAACAAGTTCCGGTTTATGCAGTTGGTATATCCAGGAGGTCTGCATCTGTATAAAATGATTCTCGGGAAATACAGCGCGGTGCGGGCTTATACTATTCGGGTGGGCGGGGTGCAACGCGCGGCCAGTGACGCGTGCGTTGTATTAAAATGCTAATATTAATCTTAGCAAAGTTATCGCGATACACTAAAACACTATGACTGATGTCCTGCCTACTCCCGGCTCCTAGAGCATCCAGAGACTCCTGTGTGAGTTGTTTCGTTGGGCGCCAAATGTGACCCACGTTGCACCGAGTTCGCCGTAGTAGTGCTCCCGTTGCTCCTGGCAGCTTGGAGACCACCGAGTTCCGCCGGTGCAACGTATCCGCCCTATACCGGTACCCGTGGCGGCTCGGTCCCCGAGTCAGGCCCTCGCCCGGTTCCCGTCTGTCGCGTCACGGTTCCCGATCCCCAATTCGCCGCGTCCCCGTAGGTCCGCGTTGTCAATTACTAGGCCGTCTAGGCCCCGAACCGCGTAAGCTTAGTATTTAGGATAAGTTAGAGTTCCTATATTAATAAACGGGCGTAAGACCCAGTATTGTGTTTGGAATCAGTGTTCTTATTTTCTCCCCTACTCCCGGATAGGTGCTCCTGAACCCGCTGAGTTACCAGGAAACCTCCCTATACGCCCTTCAGGCAGGAGGATATGTGTGTGTGGTGAAAGTCAGGCATCACAACGTCATGAGCAAAAGTTGATGTTCATTTTAGTAGGTACCCTGTCACTTTGTTTACTTTGACGTATTCCAACGGTCGCAATATTGTTACGTTTGTGTGACAAAGTACTCCTCTAGTAGAAGTTTTTTCGAGACAAAACATGAACGCGTTTGCGTTTAGTCACAGTTTGTACGGCAAAAAATAGTAACCACCAAAGGTTACCAGACGGGCTGCTCGCGTTGCCTTATATATTAAGACTGATCGTTTGTGTTTTGTTTCGAAAAACAAAATATACTTGAGGTACTAAAGTGATCATCTACGATTAGTGTTGAGTACCCATCGACCGGTGGTTAATTAGTATTGTACCCTCAGGTCTAGCGGCGTGCCTGCAAGCGCGCGTGCTGGCGTCGGAGTACTGGCGCGGGCGGGGCGGTGCGGGGGCGGGCGCGGGGGCGGGGGCGGGGGCCGGGGCGGGGGACGAGGGGCGCCGCTCCCCTCCGCCCGACCCGCACTCCAACACCTCCACGCCGCTCGTCGACGAGCTGCCCGACGCTCCCCGCCCCAACGGTACGTGCTCCTGGCCTACCCGACATATTCACGCTCCGCCACAGCTCTTTTTCTTTTTTTTGACCCTGACTGTGGCTTTTTGGTTCGGGCCCAATAAGGCGACAGGTGGGCGCGGTTGGAGAGTGGCCTGGGGATGACCCAGGGGAAACCTCCGACACGACCACGCGGGCGGTTTAAACACTGGAATACTCTAAGAGTTTGCGCTCCAGTGAGATTGGTTGAGCGGTTTCAACCGAACCTGAGGTGTCAGTGGAATCGAACTACTGGGAGTTTTGTCGCTGGTTCACTAAACCTAGCCTAACTGAGAAGAGTCCAGCAAGAAACTCCGCTACAGTTCCTATTGCGCCCAGCGCAGGAGGAGCTCGTAGCAAACATGAGGGTGCAGAAGATACTCTTAATCGACATATTCATGCCACCTCCCGGCACTTGGAATATCCATTCGCCGAAAGATTACTTATTAACCGATTTAAGGTGAAACGTCACGTACGATTTTCATACAATTTTCCGGTCGACTACATACCAAATCTATTGATGTCACGGACTTGAAATTGTAATTTTTAGATAATATACGACCCTCTTCTCCCGCAGTTTGAAAAATAAGACGTAATAACGTCTAATTATTTAAATATAACCGTTTTAAAAATCATAAATTTTCACTCTGTGCCATGTATGTGTGAGTGACTTTTATACTGTCCTTGTAAAGAAAATGGCCGCGGCTTATGACAGATCGTTGTTCAAAACCTCCAATAGATGGCTCGGATGTCAATTTTAAGCTGTCGTTGACAGTTAGCTATAACAGTAGGTAGTACTTATTGACTTTATAGGTGGCGACACTTTCTTTGCAAACACTTTTATTTTGTGATGAAAGAGAAGGCATTCATTTTATCATACTGCGCTCTTCATTTTGGTAGTGACGTAACAGCCATGTCATTTGTTTTCTGATAGAACGAATTTCAAACTGTTAATGAAGGTGAAACGAAACTGAACACTTTATTGTTGCTTTATTGGGATTGCCTTATAAGGCACAGTAGTAAGACTCGACGTGAAAGGTAACGCTTTATTACAAAGGAATAAGGTGCACAAAAATTGCGAAAATGTCTATAACAGTCATGTAACAGTAACACACATTATTATTATATTATATTATAGATTACCGAGTTTCTTGTAAGATTATAATTGAGAAGTTTTACGATTTGTGTTTTAATACAGTTTTAAAGAAGTAAGGCGCCTACTCCGTACGAGTATACGTACGATTGGATTATATGGATAATTATTATTTTTGAAGTGAATACAAAACCCCGACAACGAAGTACCTATTCACTTTAAATAATCAAAACTTTTTCATCTCCACCTTTTGCTAGGTAATGTATGGAGTTCTATGGAGGCGAATCTCGTAAAATAAATTTATTACCGACCTGCATAAATGACATGTATTTTTGCTCAAGATGAAACATCAACATAAACATAACATTAACATAACATTTGTACTCGGACAACTATCTGCCTACATGCAAATTAAAAGCGTCCATGGGCTACGGTTGTCCATTGATAAAAAATAGCTCTACGGTGTCAATCGAATGTTAAGAACGACCATAGGCTACGGTGTTTATTGAAAATCAACAGAGACGATAGGCTACGAAGTTAAACGGAATAGTCTAATGGGCTACGGTGATAATAGGATGTAACAGGGTCCATAGGCTATGGTGATAATTGGATATAACAACATCAGTAACTACTTTTGTAATCCCGTTATTACTAAGTCTGAAGCTTCTGTGGACGTTAGGTCAACCAATTTGATTTCTGGGCAACTTCGTGCCTTGTCACAGTAACATCAATACGAGATTTCTAGCGGCTTTCATATAGATTTTCACTGTGACAAGGTAAGAAGTGGCCCAGAAATCAAAATTGGTTGTCGGTACATCCCACCCCACCGTGCCATGAGTTGATGAATGAGCATTTTTTCAATACCACGGCGGTGGCAATCAACCTTATGGTTTGTTACCATCGTAAGTAGACAGCATAGCCTATGGACGATTGTGACTCAACAAAATATTCGATAGCGGTTTGTGCGACCTATTTTTTAGATCTACAGAACTCGTCGTGGTGTCCATATAGTGTGTTATACTTTCGAGATCTGAAATCAGTGTCGTCATCCTCATCCAAGCATGCATTTTGGGAATATACAGGGTGGATTTTCTTTATGCGTCAGTTAGGACAGCTACCAGATCCCGTGCCGCTACGCGAAAATGGTCTCAGAAGACCCCTCCCTTAATTTTTAATTAATGAAGATTGGCGTTTACAGATTTTGGAAAAAACATACAGGATGCGAGAAAAATGTAATTTTTCACTATTTTTTTTTATGCCACTCGATCCCCTCGAGTCCTAACCAGGATCAAAGCTTGTATCTTGTATGGAACCAAATCTAGTTTTGCTACCAATTTTTTTTAATTTTGAAATAAATTATAGCCTATGCCCTATTCTGATGTCTAAGCTACAACACTGGAAAGTTTCATAGAGATCCGTTCAGTAGTTTTTGATATTAAACGGAACGTCAACCATACATCCGCACAAACTTTCACGTTTATAATATTATTAGGATTAGGATTAGGAAATTAGGATATTAGGAAGGATTAGGATTAGGATATTAGGATAGGATTAGGATATTAGGAATTAGGATGTAAATGGATTATGTGAATATGAATATGAATATGAGTATGAGTATGAATATGAGTATGAATATGAGTATGAGTATGAATATGAGTATGAATATGAGTATGAGTATGAATATGAATATGAATATTAATATGAATATGAATATTAATATGAATATTAATATGAATATTAATATGAATATTAATATTAATATGAATATTAATATGAATATTAATATTAATATGAATATTAATATTAATATGAATACGGATACCGATACGGGTACCGATACCGATACGGATACCGATACAGAAGTGAAAACTTAATAAAGAAAGTAAATAACAAAGATATTCATATCCGAATCCGTATCGGTATCGGTATCCGTATCCGTATTCATTTCATATTCATATTCGCATAATCCATTTACATATATATACATAAATGTCCCGAGTATCATTGTGTCTTACGCATCGTGTAACCAGCTGAGTTTAGCTGAGTAGACCCCTCCTAACATCGCAATCACGATACTAGGAGGGGTCAACTAGCTGATCTTACGAATCGTCTCGAGTTTAACAATTTTCTCCTATCACAAAAAGTGCTCAGCGCCGCTAAAGAAGTTTTAACTTCAAAAAAGTTTATCAAAAATTACCCTTTTCTCGTACCCTGTATGTTTTTTCCACAATCTGAAAACGCCAATCTTAATTATTTGAAATCGAGGGAAGGTTTTCTAAGACCAGTTTCACGTAGCAACACGGGATCTGTGCAGCAACTGCTGAGGGCTCACGTACCCAAAAAAAAACACCCTGTATAATATGATGAATTTAAAAGGAAAATTATCACTACGTAGACACACAGACACGCAGACACACTAAGTAGACATTACTAGAACTAGAACTTAACAAATGTACTTTGCAAAAACAAACTTTCGTACAATTTCCATTAATATCTTAGATAATATTGTTAATTCTGTCAAAAACATTGTATGGCAAAAGTTTTCTTTAATTAGTGGCTTTTTAGTACATTTACCTTAAGTTCACCCCTTAGAAATTATTGATACTGGATAGGAATGGAATCGATGGGCATAAAAAAATAGTAAGTGAAAAATAAAAGAAAAATCCACCCTGTATACTAGGTACTTATCATCATACAAACTTTTGATCCTGGATAGAAATGGGATCGACTGGCATAAAAAAAAAGTTTGTCCAAAATGACCTTTTTCTCCCACCCTGTATGTTTTTTTTTTCAAAATCTGAAAGGTCAAACTTCATTAATTCAAAATAAAAGGAAAGTCTTCGTAGATCATTTTCACGTAGCAGCACGGGATCTGGTAGCTGCCATATTGACATCACTGACCGGAAAATAAAAACCACCCTGTATTTAAATAAATACAATACAATACAAATACTCTTTATTGCACACCTCAATAAATAGAACTATTACAGAGTATGTATATTTAAACCTAGAGGTAAACAACAGGTGGTCTTATCGCTAAAGAGCGATCTCTTCCAGACAACCTTTGGGTAGCGGAAATATAGCGAGAAATGAATTATAATGGGTGGCAAACTAAAACTCCACAAAAATAAACATACACACACACATACATTATTATATATAAATAAAAAATATAAATAAAAAATATAATATAAATAATATAATATTATAAATATTTGACGCCAATCTTTTAAAATCGACCTAGACCCAAAATAAGCATGTATGTAGGTACTATCGAACCAACTGAATCGTGCGTGACCCACCGTGGAACCTTGTCACAGAAAATGTCATAGTGACATCGTACTGCCTGACAACAAAAATCATTATGACACTTTCTGTGCCAAGGTTCCACGGTGGGTCACGATTCAGTTGGTTCGAAAGTACCTAAAGCTTGTGCTATAGACGACGGTATTTATATAAATGTAATAAGAAGAACCAACATGGCTTAGCGACGTTGCCATACTGTCCCAAGTGCGACCTGACAACGATGCACGAACGCATTCAAGAATTTTCAAGGGCTCACGGGCAAAATACAAAATTTGTTGTGAATATCATTTCATTTTTTGCTTGACGATTCCATGCCACTCTTCTTAGTGAATTTGTACAGATATTATGTGCTTTGATCATATTTATTTTCTACGGAATTTCATAAAATAATTCGGTCACTATAGTATTTTTATTAATAAAAGAAACATGCTTGACTGAAAACGCTTCAATCGTTCAGTAGATACATAATATCTGTACATTTATTTCGTCACCTAGCAAGTACCTATATAAAATATTATAAGAAAACGCAAAACGATAGATTAGATTATGTATGATATAAATAAATTGCAGTACAATTTTGCGTCTATAAGAATTTACATCGTGATCTTTAAAAATGTATGATAATTGCAGTACAATTTGCGTCTAATATAATTTACATCGCGATCTTTAAAAAAAATGGTGTATAACGTAATAACAACTAACTAACTAACTATAACTATATTACAAAAATAATAAATGCTCTTCGAAGAAAAATAAAAATACAAAAAGACTATGGTACCCGACCAAGGCTCGAACGTGGGTCTCTAGCGATACTGCGAATTTGCAAAAGCGTAAACCACAGGACTATCCCATGTCTTCAAGAAGACTGCGAAAATGTAGTTCTATTTATTTACGTTCGTCGCACATTTATAATTTTGTAAATGTGAAGTTCCTTGATTTATTATTGCGCCCTCTATATTCAACTTGCGTACTGTTTGACAATGACTGACATTCCCTGTGACATTAGGTACGCACGTGTGCGTGAATGGACGAAATTGCAAATATTTCGCTTTCGGTCGAATACACGTAAAAAATAAGCACTGTTTAGTGCAGGTAGATCTCGATTCATACGTACGATTTTTTGCTTCTTCCGCAGTTTGAAAATCATCTTATGTACTTTAGCAGTTTCGCTGAAAACCTTGAAAAACCCCCTAAATTCCAACGTGCTGCCATCTATTGACAGAACATCGACAGGAACCCGTAAATAAGAATAATTTATGAAATACTCACTACTACTACAATTACGTTAATAGGTATTTTCACTTTAAAGTGTATAGTAGAAATTATTTAAAATGTCCGACATTTTATAAAACTTGTCATTGGACTTTGAATCTTCACGCTTGGAGAGTAAAGTCGCTTTTTGAACGGCCTAATTTGATACAACTCGGACAGTTCAAATAATTTTAAGTATACCCCCTACTTTTTTCGGATCTCGGTAATTTTGGGTTTTCTGACTCAGAATCACGAGTACTATTGATTTAGATAAAGAAAAAAAAAATTGATATTCCATACCAATTTTCTGTGTCAGTTTGTCACCAAATATGAGACTTTTTTTTGCATAGATTATCGGATTCTAACTTTATATTTTAATTTCAGAAGGCGAAGGCGGCGAGGAGGTCGAGGAGAGCAAGTGGCAGGACCGGATAGCGTTTCGCTTCGAGCAGATAATATCGTTCGCTTCGACCGCGATCGACGACAAGCGGCGGCGGTCGGACGAGTACAACACGTCCCCGGACTCGGGCATCGGGCACGGCGAGACGAGGCCGACGGGCGCCGCGAGCGCGCCGAGCGCCCCGCCCGGCCCGCCCGCTCAGGCCGGCGCCGCGGACCCTCCGCCCACGCAGGTAGGCTACAGTCCTCATCTTATTTAAGTAAACGAGCCCGGGACCCGCTTTGGCTTCTGTATCTCAATTTTTATTTCGAAACATAGACAAAGTAACGCGTTTGCGTCTTGTCTCAATTTGTATGGCGAACAGCGCCTCTTGTGGCCTTTGATGATAACTATTTGCTGCCATACAAGTTGAGACTAAATGCAAACGCGTTCGTTTGTTTTTATGTTTCGAAAAAAATATACTAGAGGTACTGATGAGATTTGGCGCTAGGGAAGCGACCGCCATCTGACCTTTCAACCCAGAGCAAAAACTAGATCTTGTTGGAATTAGACCGGATTCCATTCAATATCTATTGCGGTTCATTCGTTTTTGTGAACCCTTTCAGACCGGAAAAACAGGACAGAATTTGACAATTATTTTTTAACAACCCGGCTCTGAAAGGGTGAAACAAATAAAAAACACGTAATTATAAATGAGTTGTTTTACAAAAGCTTGACTGTACTACAGAGCGCGGCGCAAGCGCACCACTTCAAGAAGCGGTTCTTCCGGCGCGAGCGCTGGGACGCGTGGTCGGCCGCGCCGCCGCCCGCCGCCGTGGACTGGGAGCGGCCGGCGATGTGACGCCCGCGCACCTAGCGCTGCGACATCTGTCGCTTCGTGCACCACCACCACCACCACCACGCCTCTAGAATAATTGTCGACGGGGCCGCCGGCATTGATCGCGACGATTGAAGCGCCCAGCAGTGGCTCCGGAGTGTCCTCTCGTTCCCGATTTTCGCGCTTAGTTTACATTGAGACTTCATTTGGTTTTGCTCAATATTCCAATAATCCTGGACGACGACTTTATCTAAGTTCATCTGCGAATGCCTGGTTGAATGTATTTTTGTCTCATAATGACTGATCGGTAACAGCTTACTCAAAACAAAACACCATAACAACTTACTCGAAACAATCCGGTGTCGTTTTAGGACTCCCTGTATTCGAGTATCGGGCGAAAGGAAATCGAGTCGTAATGAAAACTAAGCGACGAACACCGGCGCGAGTTGCCCGCGAATGTTCCGTGAGTCGTTCCCGCTTTCGGCGCCCGAATTCGGCCGCTTTTATACCGACCGTGTCGGTTTTTTTTTTGTTATTTTTTCGAATATATTATAATGTAATTATGTATATTATTGAGTTTATCTTATGTTTAAGAG
This sequence comes from Cenopis cana, assembly GCA_951800055.1. NCBI lineage: Eukaryota > Metazoa > Arthropoda > Insecta > Lepidoptera > Tortricidae > Cenopis > Cenopis cana. Next base: position 5,377,419 of record OX637476.1, on the reverse strand, counting down.
TTGTAACTATAGTAATTATAAGTTCACGCCGCCGTTCCGTTCGCGCGGTCCGTGGGTCGACGGATCGTATTTCATGTGTTCATTTAGGTCCTAGATTCTGAAATACGTGGGTCGCCGGTATCGCGTCGGTACGTTCTTTCGCCGGTCGTTCGATGAATGTTTGTTGTTTTATGAGTTTTATTTTTTGACGTTACGGATGGCTCAGTCTGAATAATGTTGATCATTTCTTTGGGAAATCTTAATAGGTAGTTTAGCGAGTTGTACATATTATGGATGTAGATTGTATAGTAAGTGACGTATGTGAAGGATCATTGTATAGTCTTGTTTGATGCATCTAATACACAACCTACGGGCGCCAAATACTGACTGAAATAGCAGTTGTTGCCTTAGCCGCATTCGTAATGATATTTATTACACTGCGATGACGTTCATTACTTGCATGTTCATTTTTGATCTTCAAAGAGAGAAGCAATAAATTACGCGAATTAGATTTCTGTATACCTCGGCACGGGTCGACTAGATCGTTATACATCAGCGCATTAACAATTAAACTAGTTCGTGTTAACTCTTATCTAGGATTGTGTGGTTGTACACCCAAACGTTTCTTAGCATCAGTAGCCCGAGGTGGCCTGACGTTACAATTGTGATTTTTTTACACGAAACCGCATAGATCTCTAGACGATTAGGTATATAGACCGGCAGCAGGCAGCAACATTTTAGTGGTTTCCTCTGTGTATACATATACATACAGCATTTTTTTATTAGTCAGGGTGCTGATGTTTTAAGTTTTTCTTTTTTATTAGGATTATTACATACTAAATTGTATAGTGCCAAATGATCATGTCGTCTTTTATAGAAGTGTTTAATTTTTTGTGTGATAAAATATACATTTTAATTTGACTCGTTAATTTTGCATGGATACGCACAATTTTATTAGGTTTGATTTTTTTAAATTGCGGCTCTACAAATCGTGATTACCTATATCATATTAATTTACAATCTGTTAATAATTAATCCGCGTTTACCGCGTTATTAATAAAAGTCGTTATAATTACATGAATTCATGTATGGGTAAATTGTAATAATTTAAAAAGCAAACCCTTTGTAGATATCCTTAATATTTGATTCGATTATTGAATAAACGTTTTGCTAAGCCACGACCAAGGCCTCGGCAGCGCGCAGGGATTATTTTATTTCATTTTTAAGGAACTGCCTATTTTATACCTTTTATTAAAAATAGTACTTCTACTCGCAATAACATTGTTTTATAAGCCGCGGACTCTCCCCTTAATTATTACACATGAATATCAATTAGTCGAAGTATGTCGAAAATCTTATTGTTCAACAGGTAAGGGTTTCCCAGAAGTAAGAGAAATACCTAAGTTAGTGTTCATGTCTTTATAAGTTCTTAATTTTTTGTAGTTTAATACACGTGTCTAAATGGTTTTAAGTATCATTTTATTTAGGAATGTGCGCATTCGCTGATATTTTTTTGCGATGGAGGGTAAGGATACAATTTCTATGTGTTATTTTAACTATGATGTGTGTAAAAAGAAAGCTGTTCACTGCCATAGTCAGGTATTAGGAAAATATTAAATTATTTAGGTAAATTGTAGTATTTTGCTGTGTGCTTATTTCTGGGACAGCCCGATAAATAGATTGGCTAGCAAATTTGTTTAAGGGTAGATACAACTATTTTCATAAATAGAGATATGAACGATTTGTAGTTGCAGGTTGTTATAAAAAATGATGAAGTTGCCGTACGCCGGGCAATATTGCACTTTAGACGTAAACTAGACCTGTCCATAAACGATTAACAATTTCTTTCAGTAATAATGTTATGAATCTCTTCGGTGATATTAAAACAAGAACGATTTTTTTCCTAGTATCCATACTTTGATACCTTTCCGACTTATTAAGTACTGGACCTAATATATAATTATGTTATCACATAGGGAATAGGGATGTTGACTCAAAATGTGTTATTACTCTAAAAGAAAGAAGACATAAAACTATGCCAAATGATGAAAATCCTATTCAAATATCTCAAAAAGAAAACAACGAAGCTAAAACCGTTAGAATGTTTTTAGTTAGAGAGAAAGCGCTACATATCAGTAACGTCACTGACCTAGAGCGCCATAGTAAATGACGATCGTTCAATACGTTTTGCGAAAAAAGGACAGGAAATGGAAATAAAACTTTGGAGACTTATGGTTATGTAATTATTTGTTCTTTTGAGTAACTTTTTGGCCATTGGATAGAGATTTAATCCTTTTTCGAAAAAAAAATCGATGTTGATTTTCATATTTGGTGTCAACATCTCTGTTTGTAATGTTTATGAACAGGTCACGTCCACGCTGCTTTTTCGGCTCGGAGTCGTCCACCAAACGCCTTTACCCTGCGCTCTGCGGCGCTCGACGTTCGGTGGACGTTCTCTTTTTCATCGCTCACGCTCAGCCATAGATCAAAACAAACTGAAAGATGCAAATAAGTAATTTCGCCCACTTGGACTAATCCGCCTTCTAGAATTAAGAGTTCCATACTGAAAGATACGATGTCTATCGAGCGAAATATTTTAAGAATCTTGTAACTGTGGGATAGGTGATTTTTTTTCAATAACAAGTCTTTGTGTAAAATAAACTTTTTTGATATTACACCATTGTGTAACAGACTTATTTCGAAATTAAGAAGTTATTTTAATTATGTACTTGATTGGAAAATGGATATTGCACTCTTATTGTATTGTTACGGATAAGAATTGCCACGACATTGTTGTGTAGGGTTATGAGTAATGATTAACATGTACATTGGTAATAATCAGAGACCATGACCTATATTGGGCTTAGTGAATGAGATTTTCAATATTTAATGTTTGGGATACAAAAACGGCTCTAGAGATGTTTTATGAGTAGCGTCGTTTTTTGTATTTTGAACATTGGACTGCACTGGCTTGATTGTGCCTGAAAAAACTCATTAATGCCGCTCCAAACCTCAAAATTATGTATTTGATGAGTACTTTGTAAGCTTAAACTTGATTCGGAAGTGTGTGGTAAGGTAGTGTTATGTCAACGTGTGTTGACTGTATACTCTCAGAGAGTGATAACATTATTCAGGATTGACTAAGTTTATTTTTTGATGGGGAAATGAGCTATTGTGTGAGGTCATAGTGTCTAAAATAGTACAAATGAGAAGACTTATTGTGGTAAGGCTCGGACTATTCAACATTGCAAATGCTAGGTTTGAGATGTATCCCTGTGTACTAGTTTTATTTTGTACTAAAAGTTAAAATAAATTAATAATTATAAATATCGTGTTTTTCTGTGCATCTGACGATCAATTTATAGTAAGTTTTGTACTTATGATTTTCTCGGTGTTGTGTGCTCAAGCAAAACTCAAGAGAAAAGCAGGGACCGGAAAAGAACGACTATACTATGGACGACTATATATATAAGCCTATCGCTTAACTGAGACAGTTCCTGCCCGGCGCAGAGCGCAAAAAGGGGAACGGCCGGCAGGGACCTGAGGGCCTACCGCGACAGAGAGGGAGATAAACTACGTTCGTTTTCGGTTCGCGGTAGGCTAGGCCCTTTGCCTCGCTCGTCTATTCGACTTTGAGGATGAGGCAAGCGCTGATGTCCATCATGTCCGTTCTAATTTTCCTTATTGATCTATACTTAATTTTCCCGGTCTTCGTCCACATAGTTATGGCAACTCTACGTGCCATTTCCGCTACAAGGCGGAAAACATGCTGCTACGCGTTATGGCGCACACGTAGCACGAATCGAATGGGTTAGAACATAAGTTTTGTAAGGATTACGGAAGATTTAATAAACTATACAAGGAGTAAGTAACTTTCAATTTTAAATCTGGGAAAGAAAGGCGGGAAATGACTGGCCTAAGAGATTCTATGACGTCAGTCAGTAGTGTCAGTACACGTCAATAAGATGGTTAATAAAATGAAAACGCCCCAACGTCAGTGATTATTCTCTGTCGGCCCGGCAACGTTCAAATAAATGTCGAAACGATTGATGTTGGTTCTCGGCAACGGTCAATATCGCAACTGTCAAACTCTATCAATCAAAACTAGCATCAATGTCCTTCAAGCACGTCAAACGACATCGATAAATATTCATTGACTAGTACGCAGTATTGACAAGTGACATTGATCGTTGCCGGGCCGCCGCTAACCCACTATGTTCGTATTTTGCACATGGCAACAATTTCACTGTCACTGTCAAGAATGTCATTGTCAAATGAACTTCATACGAAGAGATGGAAGATCATCATACAATTTATATTTTGATTTCAGAGTAAAAAAATGTAAAATTTAGTCTGAATGTTTTGAATTGCAATAATTTACACTCTATGGAATAAAATGAATAGTATACCTATACGGTAGTTCGTTACCTGAGTGAGGTATTTGCTCGTCCTCATGAAATGCAACGTCCGTGAGCTCGCTCACTTGAGCGACCAGCCCTGTGTTATTGAGGGGAGATTAAACTATAAAAAGGTCTCCAATGGCGGTTATCGCAACCAAGCAGGTAACGGTGCTAGATAAATGCCCAAAAAAGTGACAATAATGTTATGGGATATTAAAAAGTATTACTTTTCAGGGCAGGGTTATTGACTGTGCTCTATTATTTTTTACTTATCTAGATAACATTGTGGAGACTTATCCTTAACTAAAAAACAATTATCACATTCAGGCCTTTTAATAAATAATGAAGACAGTCCCACCATGTTCAAACTACCAAAAATACTTTTAACTTGGACTGGTGACAACATATGCTCATTTTAACGTCATAGTAACCATTGCGCTAATTAATTATGTTCATTCATCATCCTTTCAGTATTCAAGGAGAGATGGTTTCGGCTCATCAACAATTATTTGTTTTATTTCAAAATAAGTGAGATGGGCAAGTTTGACACAAAGAACCCAGCTGGTGTGTTTGTGATGGAGAATTCGTCCATTCAGATGGAGCATGGACCAAATATATCATTTTCATTCTCAATATCCTTCATGTAAGTAAATTGTTGGATGCTTATCAAAGTGGGAAACCCACATTACCCTTTCTAACTATTTAAGAAATATGTTTGAATGTAAATCTTCATGCATCAATAAAATTAAAATTGTAAGGATCTCACATTACAATAGACTGGCTGAATGCCCTGTAGCAAAGATGAAATACCTTCTAAGCTAAACTCTAGAAAAAATAAATTACTAGGTAAAGACCATTAGTTGTGAATATAGTTACGATAAATCCATAAAGTTTGAATGTGAATAGGAAAATCCAATACCTATATAGGTATTTCTCTTCCTATTTGCATTCAAACTATATTTGAATAAACTTGTTACATAAAACTGCAACAGGTCAAAAGCTTCCTTACCCCACTAATGATTGATTTTCAAATAATGTTATCCTTAATTTAACTTCAGAGATGAGCCAGAGAAACGGCACATGTTCGCTGCGCGCGCCGAAGACAATGTGGTGCAGTGGGTTATCAAGCTGCGTGAGTGCTCCTATGAGTACCTGCGTGAGAGGCTGCACACGCTACAGTCCAAAATATATTCTATCACTGGCAAGGTTTGCATCTTTTGATGTGAGTTTCATTACAATAAAACAAGAGACATACAGGTAAATTGCTTTCGAGACGTTTTTGTATTTGTAGTTGTGTACGGACAAAATTTAAATGTGTGTAAATTATTTTTTAAGTGTGTGTTAATTTTAATGTAGAATCCCTGTAAATATACAAATGCAAAAACGTCTCGAAAGTATTTTACCTGTACATGATTTTTGGAAATACGCAAAAAGCGATATTAAATATCTGACTGTCTCGATGAACGGAACCCATGACATAAATTTTTGTATGTTTTTTATTAATCATTAAATAATTATAAAAGGTTTACTATTATTGGCGTCATAAAGACGCATAAGATTAAATCAAAGAGCAGTGTTAGTGAAGTCACATGGTAACGCGTAATATAAGTATGCATATTTATACATTTACGAAACTAATGACATTGTCATGCATGAAACATTTCAGGACCCTCTACTACTGGTGCCGCGCAACGAGGGCGCGTGCCTGTGGGCGCCCGCCGTGCCGTTCTCCACGGCCCCCGCCTGCACCCTCAACACCAGCTCATTCAGCTGTCACCTCCACACCGCCCCCTTCACGCTCGAGCGCAGCAAGTCCGACGCCAACGCGCACCGCCACTTGCGACACAACGCTACCTTTTACACAGACGAGCCGGCAAAAGACGAACAAAAAACTGATACCGGTAAGTTCTACCTAGAAAGAAGCAGGACGTCCGCGCTGTTTAAATGTCATATAGAATCGATGGAGGGCTCGATATTTGATAACGGGCGGGCGAGTGGGCCTGGAGCGCCGAGTCCGCCCGCGCGGAGCAGGCTGGCGCCGCCGCGCCGCGAGCCGGCGCCCGAGCCGCGGCTGCTCGGCGCGGGCATCCTCGGGGACCTGCCGGCTCCCGGCGGCATCCTCGACCTGCCGGCCCTGCGACCGGCGCCCGGCCCGCCGGCTCCCGGCGGCATCCTCGACCTGCCGGCCCTGCGACCGGCGCCCGGCCCGCCGGCTCCCGGCGGCATCCTCGACCCGCCGACCCCCGGCATGCTCGGCGACCTCCCTCGGCCCCCGCGCCGCAAGACCTCCCCTCGCCCCGTGGAACTCGTCAACGGCGACGCGACGGTTTCTCGAGAATCCGAAGATCTTATCAAGTTTTAGTTTCGTTGCAGTGCTTTTTACGTGTAGCCCACCTAGTTAAATTTGTAGCACGCCAGCTTTGTTTCGTCTAGAGGTAGACCAGTAGGTATTTTGAAACTGTTATGAGATTGTATTTTGCCAAATTTGTGATATTTGTATAATTGATAATGTTTCATATTTAGATGAGCTTGCTTCATACAAATGAAAAGATAGATGAACAAAAAATGTGTGGACGGATATTTTTATATCAAATTTGTATTGCTATATTTGATGTAATACCATGTAGCAGTAAGTAGTATACGCACATTCAGTGCCGGTGACACCAATTCGTGTCACCTTTACCCACGACGGAACGGAGAAGGTATGCGTTTAGGGTGAGAGGTTGTTTGTCGTATGGTTACTTGCCTTGCCGGCGCTGAATGATAAGTGGCCTAAAATGTATTACAAAAAAGGATAGAAACGAAGATATGCAGGATTCTAGTCAATATAACCAGAACACATTTGTGTGTAATATTCTGCCTGCTATTTATAAGCGATAAATACATGTAACTAATGGTAGAATGTAATGGAAGCATTTACTGACACTTGGTAATCTCACAGGATTTATGTCAAGTATATTTTGTTTCTATTTCATTTAGTTTTATTTTGTTTCTACCTCTTAGGACATTGTATTTAATTAAAATTATTTTTCAATTTGTTTTTGGTTCGGATACAGATGCCTGTGAATATACATGACACATGACCTTATCACAATTAGTATAAGATTATATTTAATTGAGGAAATAATATCCCATATTTTAATACAGAATGATTATCTAGTTTAGTAAAATTGTATTATACAGCGTTCGATCGCGTTAGTTACACGCACCCTTTTATGCCTTGTTGTCATCGTGACAAGAACTAAAAAGTATATCTCAATTCCCTTATCTGTATCTATTTTTGGCGTTATTTAGCTAACAATTCCAAATTCCAATGTAAGCCACTATCAGTTTGTTTTAGCTCCATTTTCCTTACACGGTCGGTCGGATCGTACCAGTGGAAGAAAAAAATTGAAAATTATATATAGGTATAGTTTTAAATAGAAAACTTCCGTGAGTCTCAGGCATATTGAAAACTAATAAACGGGTTACTCACGTCTGTATCGTCGAATATCGCTCGACATGTTTCGGGCCAATACGTGGTCCTTAATCAAGAGTGGTCGCGGCGGCCTCGCGTTTAACACTCGAACGTATTAGTTTTCAATATAGGTATAGTGTTTAAATTTGCAAAAATCGGTGCTTACCGCTGACTGCAAAACAAAATAATGTTTTGTTTTTTTTCGCTGGGAGAGGACGGGTTAACAAGTTTTTAGTAAAAAGAAGTAAGAAAATTAAGTTACATTATTCTGAAATGAAGACAAGTGGAATAATGGTTACAACTTCAAGTGGAAAAATAAACCCGGTGACTTCTCTTAATTTAAAAAAAAAATGGATACCTATAAGAAAAACCACGTGTACACTAGGCGTACACAAGGGTCACAAGGAAAACCATGTGTGCTGTACATTATGATATTAATATAGTTATTAAAAAACTACTCACTTTTACTGTAGCCTACCTAGTCTTGAGTCTGAAGAAAGCTACATAACACAAGTCACGCCTAATTTAATTATATCTGGGTCATAAACAGATTATTTATTAGGTTCGCGTCTTTCCTGTGGACATATCAAAAGTTAAGGGCTACAAAGCTTAATTTTGGATTGGTCTCGTAACCCGCATAAACGGCGTCTCCGGTTCTATAAATCCATGTAATAAAATCATAACTTACATGCTCATGAGCCGTTAACTATTAACCACAGGAGGGACGACTTTTGTTTTTTCAAGTATTTATGACCCATCTATCTTGTTTTCGCTTTCCAACCCATTCTCATGTATACACCATACGCTCATATTTAACTTCAAAATCAATCATATTTAATGAAAGTATTAACTTTATTCTATGCTTTTGATAGAAATGTAACATAGCATTGTAAATAGTACAGTCAAGTGCAAAAATATGGGTGCATACAACTTGCTCAAAAAGATGTCCCATAGCTCTTATGTCGGTGAGTTAAAGTTTTGGTACATATTTATGAGAGGATTCATTCGATACATATTTTTGCACTTGACTGTACCAAAAAGAGGTAACTAACTCGTGAACGCTAACATATTGAACAAAATTAACTTATCTCTATATCTCAAGGTTATAAAGATTGCCTACCCAGGCGCGCCTTTCTACCAAAGACATAATACACACACAAGAATAGAGGGCATGCCAAATTTGGTTGGAAATCACTGGCTACACTGTTTTATACCACCGTTTTCTACCAAGGTCACCTGGGTAGGAGCAGTGGTTTTAAACAGTCTAGCCCGTTCTTTAGAGGTATTTTCTTTAGTAACAAATTTCATGATTATTTATATCAACAAAAAAACGTGACAACTTCCCAGCTCATTATGTCGTTGTTGTTATGAATTCCGGCCAAATTCCGAGTCTAATGTAAATGAAACTAAATTGTTAAATTTTATATAACTTTTGTAATGAGAAAAATGTATTTTACGTAAGTGTTTTTACCTTTGTAATAAAATAAGAATATATATTTACGAAATGTACCTATCTAATTCTTGTTTTTAACCCAAGTTATTTAGAGATCGTGGGCATTGTTTCATGAAGCTACAAGTTAGAATGAGGTGAGGGGCTACCGCGAACTTTAAAGTATGTATCTCCCTCTTTGTCTTTCGAATGTGCATGTGCGACAGAGACGCAGATATTTAGTTTTTGGTTCGCGGTAGGTTCTCCTGTAGTCTGAGGCGCTATGTATGGATGGACCAATAACGAACGGCCATTTCACCTCACCAGTGTTGCCATTTTAGGCGCGTCAAATTGTATTTTGAAGCCTTACGAAATCGATGACTTTTTTCAATAAGTAGTAAATACATTACTTATCAAAGGCGGTAAAACAAAGATTGTCTCAGATCGCAGGTATTTGACGCTCGAGCCGAAGGCAAGGGCGATAATATGCGATCTGAGGCTTTCTTTATTGCCGCCCGTGCTAAGTACAATTATGTGACATCCTGGCCAGGAAGTGGGATTTTCCATTTTTCGCGCGGGCTATAATTGCCACTTTATGGCCAGGTGTGACATAAATCTTAATCTCATATTAGACCCATTTGCCCAAAATTAGGTAGGTATATCAACACGTGATCCGTTTCATAAATCGTAAGCTGAATGGCGCATCGGTCTCTTTTTTTAAATTTGGCATTCGAAAGTGGGAAGTATGTTAGGTTGGCTTATTTGGATAAAATAAGACGTTGAATTCCGTGTAGGTAACATATATATTTTTTGTAAATAATTACTAGCACAATTCAGAACAGCAAGTCTAATGTAAACTCACTGGCGACGCAGTTAACATAACTGCGACGCGACTACTCGAGGCACGATTTCTAGCGTACAAATAGCTACACATATAACAATTAATGCACGTATAATATCACTTACAACATTGTAAAAATATCTTAGCATATATAAATATGGTAAATAGCATTACGAGATATGGACTAGTAGGCATATATATAACAGTAAGTACCTACTTGCGTCAAATTTGTATACAAATATAACGTCAACAATTTTTTTCTAAATGGTACAAAGTACAATGGTATACAAAGCCAAACAACGTAAAGACACTCTGTTACCAGTCATCCGACCGACATTGCAAATATGATAAGCTCTAGTGGTCTCTAAAGTAACATATATAATTATACCTACTTGATAACATTCAATCGCGAGTATACATATAAAATATAGGTACAGGTTAATTGCGCTAACCAAGCGTTTTCCTTCTAACGAAGGTCAATTAAATTAAAACAAATCTTACATAAAATGAGAATTCTAAAACGTCTTAACTACACTTATTTTGTTAAGATTACAACTGATAGCCTAAGGCACTTGAATGTTCATAATATGATTCCACTTATCGATTTAACCTTTGACCCGTCCGTATAATCCGTCACACCACGGACGAAACACCCTGTAAGTACCTGAGGCGACTATAATAATACAACGGTATAAAATACTTGTGTGCAACTAGGGGCGTGCGTCCCGCATCGCACGGGCACGCACGGACATGCACGGACACGCATGAGCTCGCACGGACACGCACGGCGCGGGCGCGGGCGCCGGGACTCGTTGCAGCGCTGGCTGTCAGTGGGGGCGGCTCCGAGGGATTCGCCGGTGCTAGTTGCCGCCATAGTCGCGCAGTTCACGATTTCCCAGCGGCAACGTCGGCCTGAAGTTGTGGAGTAACTCCATGGATTCCTCTCCGCACGACGCCTCACCGCAGCGTAACTTGCGCATCAGTGCCAGCTGAAAATAAACATTATGTTTTTAAATACCGCGTCAAGTATGACAAACTGTAGATTTAAGCATTATAATCTTAAAAAGATCCTATACAAATGTTATGGTTGAGATCTGCGGATACATGAGTCAGGTGACGTGAAGGCTTTGAAGAATTTAAACGTCACATTTACTTGTTTATAACGTGATAAGAGGCAACGAGGTGCTTATCTTAACGAGGTTTTCGAAAGTAAAGAATGTAGGCCGTGCACATCGGTAGGTAAACAGGTAAATAAATACGCTCGGGGACCAGCAGGCGCCGGCGGCGAGCGGCTGACTGCTGAGTGGATTTACCAAGAGAACTGGTTTGGTTAAACATTACTGTTTAGTACAGCAGTATGACTTTCTAAATAGAGCAATTATAGCATCGGATAAAGTCATTACAATAACTCTAAAAGTATGTTGTAGTTTTTGCCGTTCTGTCTCTATATATTATGCGATTTCTGTCTTTCGGAGGATAAATAGCTCCTTGTGGAACAATGAAATGTTTTTATTTCTTTTATTCATAAGTAAGCTGATAGGTATTCAATTAACGATCACGGTAGTGTACGCGTCTCTCTTGCATAAACGCACGAGGTTATACATATTAGGTATTTATAACTACTTAGAAAATGTAAAGGGCATTATTTCATGCTCAATTATTATGATGTACTCATGTGAAGTCGATAGCTCACCGCTACCTGCTTTTGCTGTAGGTACGATATTAAAAAGTTACGTTGCACCAATGTCTTGCATCTAAAGCTTTATGCCTAGAGTCCGTTTTGACAAGCTTGTAATAAGTTATCAATATTAGAATTGATCAGCATTTCTTGTTCCTACAGCAGCATATATACACCCACACAATGCTAGAGTGGAAAGTAGTGGACAAAATCATAGAAGAAAGTCCTAAATAAGACTGGAGCCGGCAGCCCGGCACTGCACTACACGGATACAAAGATGTGTGAAAAAGATACAAGCGTAGACAATAACACAAGTGAGAGAATGAGATATCTCCTGATCCTGACCCTCATCGCGTATAAGGCCGAAACTGTTGTTTGCAATCAGTCCACGGAGAAATAGCAATAATTATCGCGATTTGTTCTATGCATGCGAAATACCTTCAATTAAGCTTTTTTAAATTGAGTTGAGGCACCGGGTCGTCGCAGGGACCTTTTGCTGGTGGTTGATTGGGCGTGAAGTACCAGAAGGGCACAGCCGCAAACCGTCGATAGAGATGACTACGGTTTTATAGGCCGGGCCCAATAAAGCGATAGGGGTCCGCGGTTGGAGAGTGGCCTGGGTAAAATCCAAGGGACACCTCCGACATGACCCTGGAATACCCTCTTATTAAAAAACTTCCATCAAACCTATTTTAGTTAACAAGCCGCTGAAGTACCTACGTTTGTTCTTATCTGTCACTTCGACTTTTACGTTTGTGAGAAAGGGACAAACAACATTTTAGTTAGCAGAGGTTTGTTAAGTTTTATGAATAAGGGGGTAAGAGTTTGCGCTCCAGTGATATTGGTTGCCGATAAGAGCATAGCACGCAAGAAGATAGGTACCTGTTCGGCTGAGACTTCTACAGGCTCCTTAAAGAGGATCCAGGTGACAGACTCGGTGCAGGGCGGCGTGGTGAGCGAGCCAGGGTAGGTCCAGTAGGCGGCGCGCGGCGGTAGCAGCTGCGCGGGGTCCAGGGGGTCCGACATAGTCACTTTGTCGCCCTTGTGCCGAATGAACGGGAGGAGACGCACCACTTTCTCTAGCTCGGGGTTCTTTCTGCCGACCTGGAAAGGTTTTTTTTTTAATTATCTCTATTACCAAGCATGTCAAGTACGGCCAACTTTTCGGAGCCAACGACGTATCCAGGCGCGGATCCAGGATTTGGTTCACGAGGGAACCCGAAAATCGGGGGGCGGGTTTTGGGCAAATGCCCCTGTTCCTCCCCCCTGTATCCGCGGCTGCGTATATAATTATGCGCACCATCGGTTCAACACCAACGACGGATATACTCGTCACGGCGTGCAGTGCGATTTTATCACCTACAATCATTTCTATAGGGCTCAATTTTCCGTGAGTGACAGCGTTTGTGTTTGACAGAGCGCTGAAAAGGATAAATTGATTGATCTTAGCTTACCTACGCATGTAACGCGACCTATGACATTTTCTAGTGAAAACATTAAGTTATCGTTGAAATTAACGGATAACATTGAAATTTTCATCGCGTAGAGTAGATTTCGTATCATCTTGCCTGCGATCTTACGACACAGCGGGGTAAACGTTCTAGTCAACTAGTAAAAAATATGTCACGACGTGTATGTATCTTTAAACGAGCAATTATTGTATATATATATATATATATATATATATATATATATATATATATATATATATATATATATATATATATATATATTTCTTTATTTAGGGGATCTCGGAAAGGCTGTAACGATTTTGATTTCCAAACCAAATGCATAAACACTTTAAACTCTCGCGTTTTGTAAACATGTATACTTAAAAGGTTTGTTTTAACGGGTCTAACGCGATATTTATGTATTTACCTTTTTTTTTAAATGCAAAATGCAAATGCATAATTTAAAACCAAATGCATAATTTGGATAATTAGTATGGAATGGAGTTCATTTATAAGCGGTTTGCTATTTCCTTACCTTGGGATTCTACTGACCGGACTGTATTGTATATACGGTGCGAGTTAATACAAACCGGAAAAATCTAGTATTGAGACTATCCATTATGATCATGACGTGTATTTCAAAAGTACATAAAGTTCGTTCAAAAATACCTCAAACAGGTATTTTGATAGACACCTACTTGTCTCACATCAGTAATATGAGTTATATCCGTTTTTACGTAAATTTTATGTATGTGATCATCTCTTCATACTTATTTATGAGTATGAGTGGGTACTTATTCACATATACGGTACGTATTGTGATGCAAATCATATTCAGATATGTATGTAATTCTATTGTATTCAGATTTCGACCCATAGCGGCTGCAGAAGTTTGTTATTTATTATTTAGTATAAGGTAAAGGAGAGTAATGACACGTGTAGCTAGTGACAGTTATCGGCCTATTTATTCACAGAAAAAAAGCTGATTGTATTCGTCTCAAATTTGACCCCTAATATTGTATCAAACAAATTGTTTTCTGTGCATGTGCGGAGGTCAGACTTACTGGTTGATTTGTAAAGACTGGTCAGTAAAATGTGTGAAGCGGCCTCAAGACAAATTACTACCTGCCACGATCTTTCACTAATCGTAAGTATCTATACTACAATTAATCAAATATCATGGTAGGTGTACTTAGGTAGAAATAGTACTTAGATCTACTATCTCTATCCAATTACAGTTAGGTACCTTGAGATCATGTGACTTCAGTCTGAGTTCGACCTGCTGGCCCTTCGTTAATAACGACTCATTATGCATTTCAAGTTGGTACTTTAACTGACATGCCATTTATAAAAGGCCACGGAACCCAATTGAATGCGCAATTCACTCTCAGGCAAGTAAATATAGCAAATAAGTTGCGTGTGTACTATAAAAGGATTGAGCGGTGCCTGCTAGGCTTCAGTGGCGTACCTATCTAATCTATTTACGTTTGTCTATTCATTTGCACAACACTAAAGGCTTAGTTCTCGGGTAGACGGAAGCCTCTTGTATAACAAGATCAATGTAACATTATAAATAATATGTGTTGTATTGTAGTTGGTATGAAGTACAGTACTTATAGTATGGGTACACGTATTTTTGCAACAGAGCACATGTTCGGACGACGAGCGTCAGGTGAAAGTTTTGAACGGAAGCGGCGCGCCATTCTCCGAGTGGTTTGTTGCTCTCTTCTCTTTCTAAACTGTACTCATTAAATTATGTATTTAAAAATTCGTAATGTTAATTTTGCATATTGAGTAATATGTAACGTAAACAATACGAAAACTAAGTGAATGATAGGTGGTATTACTATTAATTTTGGTTGCTGTTTAGTTTAGGAATCCTTTGTTGTTCAAATATTTAAGAATAAATAACTTTCTAACTAAAGTGGGCACTGCAATAAGCAGCTGAACACGAAATCGACAGATCTAAATGCTGACTCATGCGTTTTGGTCCTGCGCCATCATGGCCCATTGTGTGGATCCGGTGTAACATTTTAACAGCATATACAAGGGTATACCTAGTTACCTACATGTAGACATGACGGAAATTTCAATCAACGCAGCGTTCGGTTCGCGTAATGCGGCCAATCAACGACTTATGTGCTAGATGTAGGTGGGAAAAAATACATATCATTACTGTACTACTTTACCCATAACAAACAAATATACTCGTAAATTCAGCTATCCAAATACCAAAAATTGGTCTATTAGGTACCTAATCAAATAGCTGGACAAATAAAAACGCCCGAAAATTATCAGCAATGACGTAACTAGGTACCTAGCGAATTCGTGCTTACTGTGGCCTCGGGCGATAAAGAAAATAGATAGGTACAAAAGTTACATGAGATTTAGCTTGATCTACGCAATCGTCATTTGCCAATTTTTTTGGCTATTAGATACCTAACCTACTTTGTATGCAGATTGGATCTACATTTATATTTGAACATCGCGAAGTATTTAATTAGAGAGGAGCTCTTAGAGTATTAGGTGATTGTTTAATTGGAGGCTGTACTGTAGTGTTAACGACTACTTAAATGCATGGTTTAATCTTGTTCGTAAACTGACCCGAAGTCTACGACAAATTAGGTAAACCTTAATTATTCTGCACTACATCTGGAGAAACAGTTTCTAGAATTCCCGAATGAAGAGACTCCTAAGCCAACTCTAAACCCGTATTCCATATCGAATATTTCCATGAAAAAGAAATGGCGAGGAATTTAACTCCGAGGCGCGTGTATTGCCATTATCATGATCATAAGTACTACTAGCGTTTTCCCGATTGTATCCTAAAGGACAGTGGCGGGACAAGATTGAATTTGATGTGGGCAAAGTACATTTAGCGAGGCCCTCTGATAGCGCAAGAAGCATTGTTATAAATAAATAAAAAAGTTGAAAAATGAGGCGCGAGGCCCGTCGGACCGCGAGGCCGTAGGCGGTGGCCCACGTCTGCCACGCCTAACGCCGCCTTTGCTAAATGAGCCTGGGATCCGCTTTGCACGATCTGGCGTAGGCACTAGTTTATATGGAAGCACATCATCATCAAATTTAAGAGTTATCCTCTTGTCGGTGGAGTATTTTCCATTGTTCCCTCTCGTACGCCAGCTCTTTGACTTCTTGATACGACACGACGCCAACTGTTTCTTTTATTTGGCCCATATAACTGCGCCTTGGTCTTCCCCTGCCTCGCCTGATCACCACACACACATACATTGTGTGATGGAAGCACACTAAGTACAAAAAAAATATTCACCATTAACAGCACGCCGAGCACGGCTAGCCCGTCATACTGCCCCGCCGCCTCGGTGAAGCTGTTGTACTTGGTGGTGTTCCAGTGCACGAGGTGCAGCTCGCCGGAGAAGGACCGGCCGTCCACCGTGTGCTCCGAGCCCACGCCGTCCTTGGCGCCCCAGTGGCAGTGCCACTGTTGCAGTTTGTACACGTCGTCGCCCAGCGGCCCGCCGCTCAGCTCTGGAAAATAATCATTACGATGTTATTGTAACATGTGAAATAAGATCTCTTGTCTCTATAAAGGATCTCTAATATCTCTATCTAAGTATAATATTATCTGGGGTAGTGGCTATTCCCTTCCCGGGCTGCAGCCCTCGTATCACTGCCATCATTGTTGATCTATTGTGATCGCCATGTGTAACTTATACTAAAATTCTCGGTCAAGTCCTGGGCCATTTTACGGAAAGTTGTACACTCGACTTTTTTTTTAATTTGGATAAAATTGGGTTTTTTCTACTCAGAATCGAAAGCACTTTCGAATGACATAGGGGAAAAAAGTGTCCCAATTTTTTTTTATTCCTTTCCGTTACCGTTTTCATGCTAAGTTTGTAATCTTGTATGGTGGTAACGGAATGGAAAAACTGAAAATTGTATGAAAAATTTGGGACACTTTTTTTCTCCTATTAGGTTCGAAAGTGCTTTCGATTCTGAGTAGAAAAAACCCGATTTTATCCAAATTTAAAAAAAAAGTCGAGTGTACAACTTTCCGTAAAATGGCCCTCCTGCAAACTCAAATAATTGCAAGATTTGGCTGAAGTGGAGATAATTTCCAACCTTGACGCTGGCGTAGGTAACTAATTGTCCCACAGGACAGTAGCCAATAAAACCAAAAATCGATCGATCGACATTTGATCTCTTCAGGGCTGCTACCGCGAACCACAAGCGAAGTGTTCCGTCTCTGTCGCACTTGCAAGTCTGTACGTAAGAGAGAAAATTTAGTTTGTGGCTCGCGGTAGCACCCCTGGGCACATGACGTGTTTGCCAAATCTAGACTGGGGAAATTTGGCTAGTGAGAGCATCTGTCCTGATATGTACCTAGACATATTTTTATAGATGCAACTTTCCGCATATGGCACTGCGCATATTTATCACGTGCTTGGCTGTTGTTTCCTCAAAGAACCAATGAACCACTAGGCTACTATTGCGCACGGAATTTTGAAGTTGTAATAAGTAAACTACTTATAAATAGGCTCTAACTAATTCGAACAAACTTTACTCAGTAGTCTTAGTACACGCCAAGAATTAGACTGTTTCTCTATTGAGTAGGTACATAAGTAGTATATGAAAAGTATTTGTTAACCCACTGTAAGCTAAACGTCCCGGTGCTGGACACTGACCCAATGCATTTCACTTTCAATCTTATGTCATGATGACTTGATGGCAGAGGTGATTAACGTATTCACTGCCACCAACGCATATATGCGTTTCCGTTACTTTCACCCAGTGCCTTGAACGCACAGACGCGTTCATAATATTTAGTGACTTTCACCATGTGCCTTTAGTGCCTTAGACATAGAATAGTCGGTTGAACTCACATGTGCGTTTGGGGCACACAGCAAAGTGCGGCACCTGCCGATCCAGCAAAAGAGGGTGGCAGTGAATTCGTTAATCTTATATCTTTAAACGAGCAATTCTTGTATATTTATTTATTTATATAGTTATTTATTTCGGGGATCTCTGAAACGGCTCTAACGATTTTGATGAAATTTGGTATGTCGGGGTTTTCGGGGACGAGCAATCGATCTAGCTAGGTCTCATGCACGGGAAAACGCCGAGCAAAGCTCGGTCGCCACGATATTTTACTTAATAGGAGCATCGAAATATACTTATTATATTTCTATTTATATGAATAGGAGTCATGTATCTATTGAGCACTAAGGTGTCGAGCACTGGGACGTTTACCTTATCATCCGTCGCTCGCTTAGAAGTACGATTCAGGAAAAAAATATGTTTATTTGCACGCAGACCCGTAAGTAGTAGGCATAGAACTCGTGCAATCGTGCATATTTGGTCGGAGCGACGAGACACCCGCCCGCCGGCAAGTGAGTCACGAGTTCTGCGGCTTTGGGGACGGTGCAAATGCAAATTATCTGCGTTTAATGCACCTGACTTGTTTACAATTCAAAGTGCATTTAGTACAATATCGTTATTATAATAGTACAGATAGCTAATAAAGTACCACTCTTCTACCACTTTTCGACTGTTATTTGGGTCATAAGTCGTAAGGTCACAGATTATATAATAGTTGTAACATTAAAGTTTTTTATGTCACACCTAGCCATAAAGTGGCCATTATTGCATTAGTGGGCATTATTTAAGTTAAATAAAGTTATTCTTTGTTTTATCGCCCTTGGTAAGTAATGTACTATTTTTATATAACGACGGTGGTATTCAAGCGTATGGTCCAGTTCACCTGATAGGAGTTGCGAGCGTCTATGTGCTGGACACCGCAGCCCATAGACGCTCGAAACTCCGTCACGTGCGCGTTTTACCGATCATTTATAAAATTTGAGGATTCAGTGTTGACAGCAGAAGGGACAAATTTAGATCCCTCAATACAGTGCATCATCGGGAGCTCTGGCAACCTTGCTCACCTCCAGGAACACATAACACTACATACTTGTAGGTATAGAAAATAATATTATGGCTGTGGTCTTCACCAAGTCGGGCTGCTCCAAATTCGAGCGAGATGACATTTTGCTGTGCCCTAGATACCTCTCTTCCAGTGGTACCTAGACCAATTTCTTGACTGACTATACCTTCCCTTCAATCGCAGTCGCTCGCAGCAATTCGCTACTAATCATAACAAACGCCATCATTCTGTAGTACACTATCTAAATATTTACAGATATTTAAAAATACCACGTTTAATGGTATGTAAGAGCTTCTTTGTGAATAAACAAACAGATGTTTGAAAAAAAAAGATTCTTAGAATTTAATTAGCATGCAAACGAAGCTTGAGAATGTGCTAACGTAAGGCTAACGTCGACTAAGTGAGGATAAATATCCGAAGCATGATAATCAACTATCCTGTCGAGATAACTCGCAAGCATCACTGCTGCCTGGCATGGCGAAGCTTCTGTTTTCTATGATTTTTATACAGTAAACAAAATCAATAACTTTTCATAGATTCGGCACTTTTCCTAAATGACACACGTCCCTAACACATTCTTAACGAAACAATATTGTCATACAGACCGACGCATTTGTTAGTCAGTGTAAGTACGAGTACAGTAATAATCATGAACTTATACAACAATTTCGACCATCGACCGAGTAGCTAGGTCTAACTAAACAAATAGAGTCCTACCCTCATACCCCATTACTTATTCATGAAACTTAAAAATCTCTGCTTAACCACAGAATAAGTAATACCTAGTACCTACGCTTAACTAAAATGTGAATCATCCCTTTCTCGCAAACATAGGTAAATGTCAGTGATCAGTGACAGATAAGGACAAACGAATGTCAGTGGCAATTTAACTAAAATAGGTTTGATGAACGATTATGTTTATGATGCTGAATGTTCACTATTTATTTTAATGGAGCATGATATATGGTAGTCTTTGATGATGTACCTGAAAGACCCAGCAGAATTTACCTGAATCATATCCGTTCTCATCCACCCGCCAGCAGTAGCCAGGGTTGACGACTGAGCGCGTGTGGTTGACGGAGTATCGCCACGCCAGGGGCGGCGCCGAGCCTCCACTGCTTGCGAGTGACGTGTCTATGTCCACGGGGCTTTGCCGCGCGCCCCGTGCCTCCGGAAACTTCTCTGTCCATGTCGAGGGACCTGGGGACAGGATGCACTGTTTAGAACAATGAAGCGTGACCAACGGGATGGGAGATGATCATTGAGATATAGGCCCCTTGCGAGGGACGATTTACGAGTACACATGATCTAAGTTAGACGCGTCAAACATAGGTAATAAGGGTTAAATGGATTAAGAAAATGCTAAATATTTTAAAATTTAATAATTAAAGAACGATTTTAACTTTTTTTTATTAATTTGTACAATAGAAGTCTGGCTAATGAAAGTTGAGACTGAGATTTACTTAAATGGCAACTACAAATCTACGGGAAATTGTCGAGTCACTGTGCACAGGAGGCTTATCACAGAGACAAAAATTGCTTAACCCTTTTCGGGTCAATACTTAGTTAAGCTTAATTTTCTACTTCCTATCAAACTGAGAATATTAAAATATAACCTCGTTTTGGTTACGTTATCGCATCGCACATATGTATTACTGAACTATAGAAAACGAATGTATTTTAGCTGCCCGAGTAATCGTTATTGTTTTGCCACATTTTACACCCAGTGTTGCAACTTGCAACAAGTCATTTTTTTGCCATCCTTTTCTAGTTTTAACTTTCGTTAGCCAGACTCTATATGGTGTATTCGCGTTAAACGCATTACCTAATTACGTTGCGAACTTGCGAGTGATAAAATGTACAGAGTAGTTATGTGAAGGTAAATAACGGAATAGGTTAATAACATGCATAAATTAAAAGCGGCCTTATAACCAGTTTAATATTCTTACTGATCAGTACATTAATTTTAGTATTTTTCTAGTCATCGAGTTTAATGTTTGAATTAAGAGTTCGTTGCGTAGCCGAAACTATATACAGTATACCTACTTAATCTCTTTTTTTTCTATGGAGTTCCCGACTTAACTATAAGAACTCATAAGACAACACTTTATAGAACTATAGGTAACGAATTTGATCAAACACGTTTCGACAATTAATAGTAGACTATATGACAAGGGTCTGAAATAATTAAGCCTTATCACCGTGAGATGGTTCTACGAGTAAACCGAAATTAATTAAACAAACTATTCCTGCGGTAACGAAGTGCAGGCTCAGGTGGCAGCGTCCGTTGATGTCTTTTGTTATGTGTCCGTGGCTTTGATTGAAAGAACCTCGAGGGCATATAAGGGCAGGCTTTGTTTAATTATGTTGTATTGTAGGTAGGTATGTTAGCAATATAAGAAGCTATGCTAGAACGACGTTGATCATTATTATTAATCAAAGGACAACGATACGATTGTAAACCAGTAGGTAAGAATATTCTTGCAGATAGAAATCATTGGCTCTGATGAATAAACTCGATTAATTATATATCAGTAAGAGAAATGTCGCTGTGAGATGAGTTTTTGTCCAGCTTCCGACTGGAAGCCGGATGGCAAGTCGCGTGTGACGGCCTTTGTCGCCGACTGTGACTGTGACCGTTTTCACTTGAGTGAGTGGCTGACACTGGTCACACTGGCAGCGTGACACCGGCATGCGCGCGCTTATCTTATCAGCCTTTTATCGGCGCCCGCGCGTCGAGATGAGACAGCGAGGAGAGACTATTTTTATAACGATTACTCCCAATTTACAACTTCCTGATTATGATCATTTTTGGGCGTCACTTTTAATCACGTCACGCCACTTCCCCGCTTTATAAACACATTGAAAGTGCGAAAAAATAAGAGCCTAATAATAATAAAGTCCTGAGAATCTTTGTTGTTTTATACTCATAAAAATAAAGAATCGTAAAATAAAGCAATTCGCATTATTTTTATTGGTGTGTGTGTATTGCTCACCAGATGGTTGCCCAGTCGGTCGAGTCGGAGATTAAAGCGCAGCTCGGCACTCTTGAACGGAGGTGCAAACGAAGATTATTACTAGTTAAAAGTTCTAAATGTTAGATGCTCTATAAAATTGCTATTCTTGAACTTTATTCGCTACATGATATAAAATCTAGAAATGTGCTTGGTCCATCAAACAGTGAAAAAGAAAATCGTTAGCATACATAATCTAGGTACGGAAAGTTCGTCAATAGGAGGACGGTGGTTAAGCACACTAAACTACCTACATGTTTAACTGACGGTTCTTCAAATAACAAACCAATCTTCATGATGATGGTCTAAGTAACCAGACCTAAATATTTTAATGCTTTTCACTGTTTAAGTTAAATTACCTAGTTACCAGCTTTCAAAACAATCCTATTTAAGTGTTTTTATCGGATAATGTGTTAAAGTAGCTAAAGTAACTTACATTAAAGATTCCACGAACAGGGTATTCGATCACGACAATCCATGACTTATGAATGGTGCAAGAACTAATACTATACTTATATATGTTATATAATATATGGGCGGCCGAGCTTTGCTCGGCGTTTTCCCGGGTATGAGACCTAGCTATATCGATTGCTCGTCCCCGAAAACCCCCACATACCAAATTTCATCAAAATCGTTAGAGCCGTTTCCGAGATCGCCGAAATAAATAAATATACAATAATTGCTCGTTTAAAAATAAATATCTGGGCGACCGAGCTTTGCTCGGCGTTTTGCCGGGCATGAGACCTATCTAGATCGATTGCTCGCCCCCGAAAACCCCCACATACCAAATTTTATCAAAATCGTTAGAGCCATTTCCGAGATCCCCGAAATAAATAAATAAATAAATATACAAGAATTGCTCGTTTAAAAATATAAGATAAGATAAGATTAGAATATGACATTGACTGTCTTGCTTGTTGGTTATTTATGTAGGTATACGTCACATTGAACATATACCACGGATCTAAGTATGTGGCATATACCTACTCGTAAAAGGAAGATGACGTTTAGGGAGTTATGACTCACGGGTTTATTCATACTTGCCAATGCATGCATGTATTATGGAAAACGAAGTTACCCTCAAATATACAATGCATGAAGTAATTAGACATGCAATTTATTTTTCAAAGACCACTAAGGACTGAATGAGTCAACCAATTTTTTTTTAATTTATCTATCTAACTACTTAGATGTTATTATGCCAAAACATTACCTATTCTACTGTGAACCACTCTAAATAAAGCTTTATTATTGTTGTCTATAATTATAATAGCAAAAAACGAGGACGATGTCAAATCAAATGTGCAATTTATTAAAATTAGTGACATCCACATGTACTTAAGTATATTTATGTTTGTAAATACGTTTGGATTAACCACAATGACGTGGTTACTATTAAGGGATAAAAAACGCGGTCTCTGTTTATCCGGGTTTCAGCAGTTCGCTGTCAAGAAAATACAGAAGTGTGAATATAATTGGTTCGAACTCCGTCAATACATTAAGTAGTTCTTGATAGGTTTATATCATTATCGTCATAACTGTCATAAGTAAATCACCAACAATCATCAATGATGATGATGATGATGGTAGATGTCGCTACGAGCCTCCCTAATAAGGCTTAATAGATGAGTGTTAAGATTGAAAAATTCACCATTACAAGGGATACCACGGTGGCTCAATTGGTAGAGCAATGGACGGATTCCAGAGGTCGTGGGTTCAAATCCCACCTGTGGTGTTGAATTTTTCAATTTTCACTTTGATTAAAAAATTGAGATTTTCGCTAGCGGACGCATCCGCTTAATAAACATATTAATCATCAATGAGCCCAAATACTTAGCAGAGAAAATATTTAGACACCGATCGACTAGCACTTCAATGAATCGTGGGTGTTGATGAAAATATATACGACAATTTACCAATTGAGGCCACTTCGGTATCGGATGTTAGCAATACAAATATCAGAAGCTAAAAACAGTATTACCATGCATAGGTATTATATTGATTTACTGAATTACTGTACGAGTAAAATTTAAAACTAACGCGGATATTATCGATATTGCATACAAGACAAAAAGCAAACTATTGAATTACTCGTACACTACCGTAGGGTAGGTACTAGTAATTCAGTCAATTGCAGGTTCACTGTACTGTAATGTAACCACGTTGACTAGAAACGGGCGCACCGGACTGGTACTGCAGCTATTATGCACACGTGGGCACTCCACTTCATTCAAATCATACTCGAACTAGTTTATCATCCATTGACTACAAATTGATGTAGGTCGTTTAACCCGTGTTGGTCCTACTGATATGAATTCTGCACACGTGTTCAATCTTATCATGATCATTGTCGCATATAGAACGACATCCTTCCCGTTCATTTTTGCAAGGTGAGCTGCATTTATTTTCGTCGATTGTGCTGTTTGCCTTTATGTGATATGTACTTTTATTTTTATTCCTTCGAGGCGTCGGAAGGCGCGGTTTGCACCGTTTTGTGTACATTATACATACATGGGTAGTCAGGTCACTGAGGTGATGCTGATGAGTTTATCCGCGCGCGGAAGTCAATGCCCTCCCTTATTGTTTACTGTCGATTTAATAATTACGGGAACAATGATTTATTTATCCTGTAATGGCCGCTGTATGGTTTCAATGATATTTTATTGGTAATTATTTCCGCAGCGTGCAGCGGACGTCAGCCGCGCGGTTGCATTGCTCTACGACCTCGGCCTTGCTTATCTCGCTCAGATTTAATGTATCCAGTCTACTCAAGCGTCCTCGAACACAGCTTCAATGTGATTTTGCCCTTTTTCGGTATCCTGTTTGGGCTTATCTATTTTTATAATGTTAACCGGACTTGCAACAATCTTCGATTTGCCTTGTGGTAGCATTATGTACATTGTACAATCGGTCAATAAAGTGCTCTACCTACCTACCGATTTTCGACTATTGCAGTTTGTATATTAAGGTTCAGAAGTGGTAGACCCCTTTCTTGTATGACTGTATCTACATTATGCAATCATAAAAAATCCCTGCCAAGTCGTTCAATCATTTTTATCTTGGAAAGTTGTTTAACTTTGAAGATAACAAACAGATTTGACGGACATTTATGCGTTCATTGTAAAATACTAAGCACATAAGTAAGCACCCTGGGCTGCTAATACCGCGAACGGCATTCGAATTTTTCCCTCTGTCGCACTTGCAAGTTTGCACATAAGTGCGACATAGAGGGAAAACTTCGTTTAAAGTTCGCGGTAGCACTCCTGTTTAGACCCGTCGTCTACCAGTCCCTGGGATCCCAGGGCAGATAACAAAAGAATGGCATTGTATTTTTTTTTCGCCGGGAGAGGACGGCTTAAACAAGAAAATCCTAAGTAAACCGTTGGACATTTGATTGAGTTCTTATATATATTTATACCGCATACATTTTGTTGATGGATATAATATAAAAAATGTCTACTGGATACCGGTGTACGCCTGACTCGGCACCGGCGCTGGCGGGGCGAGGCCAACTCCTCGATGCGACCCGCGCGAAGGCTTTACCACTTTCATATTCACTATTGTCTCATATTTATTTTCACCTCACTAGCTCGGAAAGCCCTTTTTTATTCTTTAAAAACAGATAGCAAAACTGGATTTTATCCACATGTGTGCAAAGTAATTTTGAAATCCGAACGTGTTCTTAGTTACTTTTTTAACATAATAACATGTAAGGCCGTGTTCCCACTATCCGATACAATATCGGTGTAGGATTCGTTACCGATAAAAATGTATGGAAAACTGCTTAGTGCTCACACCATCCGATCCGATATCGGTCAGATTCGTATCGGATCCGATATCGGTTAGTGTGGGTGGACACAAAACAGCCAGGACAATTTTCGCCCATCTGATTTTTTTTTCAGGTGGTGTGAAAAAAATTAGTCCTTGGATTTCAGATTAAATATTTATTTTGATTTTTTTTTAATAATTATTTTGAATTTTAAGCAAAAAAATATTTTTTTGCAAAAAATTGTCATTATACTCCATTTCGACTAATTTAGGGATAGGGATTTCAAATTTTACATTTATTTTGAGTTTTAAGTCGAAAAAAAGATTTTTTTGCATAAAATCGTCATTATACTCGATTTCGACTAATTCAAGGATAAGGATTTCAAATTTTATCATTATTTTGAATCTTAAGCAAAAAAAAATATTTTTTTTTTGCAAAAAATCGTCATTATACTCGATTTCGACTAATTCAAGGATAAGGATTTCAAATTTTATAACTATTTTGAATTTTGAGATAAAAAAATTTTTTTTTGCAAAAAAATTGTCATTATACTCCATTTCGACTAATTTAGGGATAGGGATTTCAAATTTTACATTTATTTTGAGTTTTAAGTCGAAAAAAATATTTTTTTGCAAAAAATCGTCATTATACTCGATTTCGACTAATTCAAAGATAAGGATTTCAAATTTTATCATTATTTTGAATCTTAAGCAAAAAAAATTTTTTTTTGCAAAAAATCGTCATTATACTCGATTTCGACTAATTCAAGGATAAGGATTTCAAATTTTACAATTATTTTGAATTTTGAGCTACAAAATTATTTTTTTGCAAAAAATCGTCATTATACTCGATTTCGACTAATTCAAGGATAAGGATTTCAAATTTTATAACTATTTTGAATTTTGAGATAAAAAAATTTTTTTTTGCAAAAAAATCGTCATTATACTCGATTTCGACTAATTCAAGGATAAGGATTTCAAATTTTATATTTATTTTGAATTTTAAGCACTTTTGCTTTATTTATTTACTTTAGCATTTGTTTTTGAATTTTGCTTAATTTTTTCTTGTGTTGTTTTGTTCAAATTTAGTTTTTATTTTCTATTTTAATGAAATGAAAAATTGGAAGAAACCCATTTTTTTTTATTGTTTTACTTTTGTTTTTCCTTTTTCTATTTCCTCGCTTTAGTGAGGTGAAAAGATTTGTGTTACACACGGCTGCAAAGTTATTTTACGCCTCGTGTGTTGCAACACTCGCTATGCTCAGGATTCTAATTTTGAACCACTTGCTTCGCTCAGGATTCTATTTTCGAACCACTCGCTGCGCTCGTGGTTCAACCATAGAATCCATTCGCTAGCTCGTGGTTCAACCCTAGAATCCATTCGCTAGCTCGTGTTCCAATTCCACACTCGCGGTTAAAATACAACTTTGCACCCTTGTATAACAAATAACTATTACATAATCAAACCATTAATATTATCATTTCCTTTTTAGCCCAACAAAATCAAGCGCTAAACACCTTCCTACACTTTGTAAACCGGAAACATTTAGAACGTTAATTGACTTCCTATTCGATGCCGAGATATTTATTATAACTGTATTTTCCCACTATTGTCACGAACTATGTCGTTGCACATATAGCGGACAGTAATTTTAAAGTTAATAGTGGGTTGGACGGTGACTAGCAAGTAAGGTCGTCCCGTGTAATTCGCACTGTTAGGAAGAACAGTGTAGGTACAGACAGACCGGGTACAAGGCGAAGACGCCTATCACATTAGAGATGACATTACTGTGTCCAATAGACTACTCGGCTTAATAACCCTTCATTATCTGCACGCAAACAATACGTAGGGAGCTAAACCTATTGACATCGAATACACTCGACAATCTCTACCTACTTAATATGCAGGATTACAGATGTATGCTTGACGTCACTTTGTTTAACAGGCGATGGAAAACCGCTGAACGATCGTGTCGTCTAACCACCGTTATTAACGTAAGAGGTAGAGGTCCAAATGACAGCACCGCAAGGAAAATAACGTGTAAAATATACTGTATATCCCTAACGGCGGGAATAAATCCCTCTTAAATGTTATTAGCCCGAAGTTAAAACTTTTAAAAGGAAGCGCACTGACCCTGAATAGGTATACTTAAATATGCTGGGTTGTTACCAATTTCCCGACACTCTAACTACATTGAAACGCTTCTATCATCGATAAAAAACAAGGATTAGGTGCAATAGTTATGAGTACCTACATCGTTATCCTCGATATGATGGAAATATTATTTATGTTATTCCATTGAACAAATGAACACTGGTAAGTTGAAGGCGCTTAGGTAATGGCGTCTTCCTCAGACAATAGATTGGATGCTTTATTAACACTTATGAAGGTAAGATTAGATAAGATGGATTAGTAAAGGCATTTCGCTCTCTCTGCTAGCAAATAGTCACGCGTTGGCGGCGACTATTTGTCTAGTGACTCCAGTTACTGGTAATTGTAACAATGTAATGTAAATTAAACAATTTCTTAAGGGTATTATAAAATTTCGACTGCCATAATATTCAACTGCCATAATGTTGTTTCTTATAATTTCGTATGCCATACTCATTGTTTACCATATTAATCAGATGCCAGAATCTTTTTTTTCCATAATCTCATTTTCGATAATCATTGTAATCCATATTTATCACACTTTTATTTGCCACCCATCACAACTCGGTATTCGAATCGAATAGGTGGGAATCCATCATTTTACCGAAAATCGTTTCTTCGATTATTGTTTCCCATAACACTATTAACAGCACTTTTTTATTCAAATTCGTTAGATCGCTCATACATTTGCTCGAATTCAAATTTGGCTACCGGGCGACTCGGGCGAGCGAGCGAAGCGATCGAGCATAACCTTCCAGAGCAAACCCGACTCTAATAGGTTGTTAGGTTCAGGGGCGCTACCGCGAACAACAAACGAAGTTTTCCCTCTCTGTCACACTTACGTACATAATTGCGAGTGCGGCAGAGACGGAAAAATTCGTTTGTGGTTGGCGGTAGCCCCTCAGAAGACTAAGGCACATTGGACACGTTATCGTATGAAATATTACTCGTCCGAACACGCACGAAGCTGCGCGATTCGCGCGAACGATCCCGACCTTGAAAATACTACGGGAGCGTGCTCACTGGATGCGAGTTCGGGAAATCTTCGTTTTTTGACAAAGGTTTTCTATTATATCGCTTGATCAAATAATTACGTGTTTGTACTCATTAGACGCAGAATTTAATGTTCTTAACTTGCTAGTAGGCAATTCTAGGCAATGATGCTTTATATAGAACATATGAGCGATAAACCGAAAAAAAAACAGGTTAAGTAGCTGCCAAAAGTTGTTCCGAGATATCTCGTGCTACCATTTTTGATATATAGTCAGTAGCATCCATATGCACAATTTAAAAAATAAAATCTCTACACCACCTCTTGCAAGAGCATATCACTAGACTGACTGGCCTACAAGGCGTTACTGTATTTACGTGAGTCAAAAATAGAAAAAAACTCAAGTGCAATTTAATTTACTGACAGAATTAGGTTAGTGTAAGTGTAGCCCAAAACCTAAATAATAGTACTATCATCTTACAAGGTATACTTAACTTTTTGTAGATACATAGGGTAAATCGCCAGTAACTGGCCACCCCCCAATAACTGGCCACTTCGCAAAAATAGACACCAAGCAACTAATTGTTGGTATTTCTGCAATTAAATAAATAAAATTGAACTGGTTTTAGAGCAGGAGGCCGATTTTTGACTTTCGAACGCTCGAATTTTTACTCGAGATCTATCAAAAAACTATGATGTTTTGACAGATGTCGAGTGAAAAGTCGAGCGTTCGACACTCAAAAATCGGCCCCCTGACTTCATGTATTTTGTTGAAGGCGGTCTTCACTGCACAAATTCCGTGGCTAGTAACTGAATGGCATTTTCTTAAGTGGCCAGTTACTGGCGATTTACTCTATATACATATAATATCTAAGTACTTATGTCTATATACTCTATAACTTTATTCATATTTAATGCAGGATTACGAATAGGCAAAGCATTTATTATTTTACAAAAGGAATATAAGGGCATTTTCACTTTAAAGTGTACCCCCTACTTTTTTTTTCGGATCTCGGTGATTTTGGGTATTCTGACTCAGAATCACGAGTACTATCCATTTCCGCGAAGAAAAAAAGTGTCCCTCCAAAAAAAGTCACTTTTGTGACGCTTTTTTCATACAGTTTATATGGCTCGTCACAAAACTGACTCAGAGAATTTGTATAGAAAATTAAGGTCATTTTTTTCTTCATCTGAATCAATAGTACTCGTGATTCTGAGTCAGAATACCCAAAATCACCGAGATCCGAAAAAAAAGTAGGGGTACACTTTAAAGTGAAAATGCCCATAAACATGTTCAGCTATCAAGTTGGCAATGGAAAGATTAATTATGGATTAAGGTACCTAGCTAAAACATAGTAGTGCCGCCTTTGCTTTGAGAAAATTGAAACCATTGATCTCAGGGGAGGCACTGAAACAAGTGTACTTTGCTTACTTCCACTCTCTTATTTCTTACGGCACACTCCTCTGGGGAAACTCCACAGATGCAAGAAGAGTGTTAATCGTACAGAAACGAGCAATCCGTACACTTGTTGGAGTAAAACAAAGGCACCCCTGCAGAGAATTTTTCAAATCTCAACGTATTATGACGCACTACTCACAATACATATTTGATGTGGTATTATTTGTAAGAAATAATATTTCTCAGTTTGTACGCGTAGACTTCCCAGGGAAACAGCTTCGTTCCACAGGCCGCCTAAGAACAGTTCATCGTCGAATGGCGCTTTCAACAAAGAACCCTCGCGTCATCGGTCCGACTTATTATGAACGCTTACCCGCTGATCTAAGGAACGAAAAATCTGACGAAACCTTTAGACGCAAACTGAGAAACCTTTTGTTGGATAACCCACTGTACTCCGTTGACGAGTACATGGAAATGACTTTTTAACTATGTAAGTAAGTATTTTTAAAAAGAAATGACATTGCTATATTATCTGTTGTATTATGCGTTTTATGTATTAGTGACAATCCTTATTGGGAGCTATGATTCAGATTGAGATTAATAATTGCTATTTTATTGAATTTATTGAATGATTTTTAATTGATTTTATTTGTATTTAATGTTATTGACGATCACATAGAGATTCATGTAAATTGACATATGCACCTTAAATTTATAATGTAATCGTTTATTGTGAATAAATAAAACTCTAAATCTAAATCTAACGGGATGTTAATTTTAGATTGAAATATAATATTGAGAATATCCAGGCCGAATGTTATGTGCGCCCATCATCGAGGAAGGTCGTTTTTGTTTAGGCAGTGGGTGTGACATTCCCGTTGACGATTGAATTGATTAATTACACAAATAAAAGCTAAGTGTCACAAATCAGCGCTAATCTTTTAAATATCCATACAAATTATGGCTGACAAAACCATGGGGCATAAGATGACAAAAAAGAATTGACGTCATAATATTTTACAGAGATTGAGACGTAAAACATTGACGCGAGCACACTTTCAATATTGTAAATATCATAATATAAAATTCAGATGATGATTAAAAAAAAAACTAGATAGAGCTATGGCTATATTTTTCCTGTAAAATATACATGCATATTAATGTTGTGTAATAAAAAAAAAATCAGATAAACAGATTCTGTAAGTATTAATTAATTTAAGGTTTTGGGTAACATACCGGTAATACATAATAACTTTGAAACCAAATTTATATTTATTGCATGTTGTCATCAATATAAATTTCATTCTAATCTAATACGTTTGCCCTGATAGATTCTAAATATTGAGTAAAATACATTTTCTAGGCTAGAAAATAAAACGTTTTCCGTCCTTTTATTACGAGATATGTGTTTCTCATGAAATGTATACTGTAGTTACGTAGTTAGCAACAATAGGAATAATTGCTAAGACGACGGAAGTACACGTTTTAGAATACTGAAACAATTATTTACAGCTTCAGTTGTTTCTTATCTTTCCCATGCCACTTAGCTAAGAAACACATTTCTTAAGAACAATCATAAGGTTTTACCTGCTTATTAGCAAATTAGGTGTTAATTAATTCAATTATCTTATTGTGAGCAGATTTCTATAGTTACTTAGTATTAGGTTAGATTACCTAGTCAGTTATTGACCTACCAATAATAATTATCCACTTAAGGCGATATATCGATTGAAAGAGACACCCTTTGTTTTTCGCTCACGACAAAACGGGATGCAACCCTCTCCGAGAATGGCTTTTTAAACAAATCTCGTTAAATATCTGACTGTGTGCAGGTTTATTAAATTTCCTCTTGTCAGTACCTAGATGAGGTAAAATACCATCATATTAACTTAATCGTGTCTTTTAATAATGCGTTGTTTTAGTAGGCTGAGGAAAAAAAAGGAAAATATAGACTCAACTTTGGATTTATTTTCTATCGAGAAAATTTTAAGCAATCATGTTTAGCTATTGTCAGTACCACAATCATATAGTCAAGAATCATATATCTGAACATCAGCCCCTACTGTTTGCTAGTCTGGGCAGGACAGCGTTTCAAAGTCTCCAAATTTCTCAGTGTAGCGCCTTAATGCTCATAATCTCATAAAACTCGTCAAGAAATTCACTTCAAGCATTAAAAACAAAATAATCGCGTATTGTAAACCATATGTAACACCAATGACCTCACTCTAATACCAGAATATTGAAATTCCACTTGACCTAGTCTAGTTATACATGTCAAAAAGTAAGTAATAATTTAACTGAACTCCGACTGAAGTTTCTATTTTCGCTAAACCACAGGTAATTTTTTGAGATAAAATTACTATTATGTACTGAGGTTTTGTGTGTACCGCCAACCAATTTGATTTCTGGGCCACTTCGTATACCTAAGTTACAGTGATATTTCAGATCTTTAGCGGCGCTCATACAGGGTGTAACATTTAAATCGGCCAGTATGGGAAAGTCTGAAAATACAAGACATAACGATCTGTTCTTAGGAACCACGTCATCGATTTAAGTAACAAGGAAAGCTGCATTCACTCACACATTTAAAAAAAAAACCTGTACTCAGCTCAGGAATCGAATCTGGACATATTGAAAACAAAAACTTACATAATTTCTATTTGGATATGGATTGTGTAGGTCATAAGCAGTTAATATTACTAGGAAACATGGTATCTAAAATAAATGAACAAAATGCATTGTATTTCATACTATAATTTAATTAAGTAGATGTTCGAAATGACAACCATTTTTTCAATGCATTATTCAACTTACTATTACTTATTCTGTGACTCTACCAGCAACTCTGCAAGTTGCGGAAAGTTTCCGAAAAGTTGGAAAAGTTCTCGGAAATTTCTTGAGAATTTCATAGAAATATAAGATATTTCCATTTTACATTTCGGATAGTTTCAAACCCCATACAAAAATGTGAGAAATTTTAGAAACCCATGTGGAAAAATTCGCAATTTTGGAAAGTTTCCGACGGCACATCAGTGTTCAACTCGTTTAGGTAATGATTTTAATATTGCATTTTTCTTGTCTATAAAATCGATGACATTGTTTCTAAGAACAGGGGACCGATTTTTGAGTGTCGAACGCTCGAGTTTTCACTCGACATCTGTCAAAACGTCATAGTTTTTTGACGGATCTCGAGTGAAAATTCGAGCGTTCGACTCTCAAAAATCGGTCCCCAGATCTTCGTATATCTTATAGTTTCAGACTTTCCCATACTTTCACTGTGAGGAGGTACGAAGTGGCCCAGGAATCAAATTGGTTGAGTGGACCTACACAACACCAAGTGCCTAAATCGAGAAGTTGTTGATAGCTTTGGGTAATTAAAAAATCCATATTTTTTTTATAAATACAAGCGTAAAATTGCTGGAACCCATTACCTATTCTAGAGATTAGGGCAGCCACCTTGATAGGAGAATTCTATAATGCAATTCCGGCCGACAGTATGATCGCAATAAACGCCCAGTAATCGGCATTGCAATAATCCCTATTGACGTCTATCGGTAAGATGACACTATTGTTAGGGCACCGCCTTAAACATTTCTTCTGCCTATATAAGCTTTATCGCCCGATATTTACTGTATGATCAATCAGCGATAATGAAATTCCCCTAGAAGAAGACACAATTTAATTTGTAAGTATTAAGAACTCGTAGCTACCTAATTTTTAGTGCAAGGATTATTTATTGAAATGACAAACAATAATGAAATTACTCACACATCATTAATTTCATAAGAATGTTCAGTTGGTAAATTTGAGTAATTACCATGTCTGACGATGGTCAACAGATAGGTACTCGTACTACACGCTGAAACAAGACTTCCATAATTAGCTACGATTTAAGTTGACATCATGACGTTATTATAGTCTTTTGAAGAATAAAATTATCATAATGATTATTTTCAAGGTTGACGGCAATGGTTATTTTTCAGACATCATTAGACACGGGCTGGATGAGTACTTTGGCTGTAATTATGCTTTATACTATACTCGTAATGCGTCAAAAAACAATTCTAGTTTTAAAATTAAGAACAGTTTTTTGCCATCTGCACAAGACAAAGCGCGCAAAAATACTCGTAAGTATCTAGCACAACCCTATTTGTAGAGGAAAACGTGTCATGTATTATTGAACCTCCTACCCAGAATACCTAGAATACCTGCTTTGCGTTTATCGATAAATAAGTTGAAAAACCTACAATATCTTAAAACGGTTTGTTCTTATGTAGTAGAGAGAACCAGAGTACTACATGTACCCACGTTATCAATTTATCTTTTCATCTATAAGTAGTTCCCTGTAACGATTCATAACGCAATCAAACGTAAGTAACTGAATTCATCAAAGGTGATGCGCCTGGGTGATTAAACTTTCTTTGTCTTAATGTTGTAATTCTGATAAATTTTAGGTGACAAATAGCTTGAAGTGTGTATATTACGGCTTATTAGATTGATCAGTTGTTAGAATAGAAGATCTTATCTATATGAACACATAGCTAACAGGGCGAAATCAACTTGTCTAAGATCTTGTCTTCCTCGAGAAAAAACACATTTTAATCATCAAAGCTTTTTCTTGGTCGAATATTTTTTGCCTGAGAGACAGGGGACTAGATTTAATTTCCCAAAACCGACCGCAAAGTTAAGTTGGTTTCTATAGGAAAAAAAAAGGAAATTATAGAAAAAAAATCTAATTTACAATATATTAGTATTTGTTGGTAAAATATACATAATAATAAACATTATTAACAAATTTTATGTTTGTAAGTTAAAAAATTCTTCTGAACAAAATTTCGTAAAAAAGCTGACATTGATGGCTTCTCATTCCTTTGTTTTTCAATATTTTTTAAATTAAAAATATAGTAACTATACCTACTCAATGAGTTGTGCTCAATGAGCTCTAAACAACGATACTCCACTCGATAGGGTAGGATTTTTTTTCTCGCACCCCTCTTTAGATGTATTGGGAGCTTCCTTAAAAACATTTAATACTAAGTTTTGACTTTTAATACTAAGTTTTGGCTTTGGGCCAACAAGATGCTTATACTGTGTAAATTTGAAGCCTGTAGCTGCAACCGTTTGGCTCTAAAACCTATGTGACAGACGACGGACGGACGGACGGACGGGCGCGTGAGTGACAGCAATAGGGTTCCGTCTGGACCTTTCGGGTCATCATCAAACTTAAGAGCTACGCTCTTGTCGGTGGAGAGATCGCCAGTCTTCTCGGTTCTCTGCCAGTCTTTTAGCGTCCTGATACGACGCGGCACCAATTTTCTCCTTCACTTGATTGAAGTACGTCAATCTGGGTCTACCTCTTCCCCTTCTTCCTTCAATTTTCCCTACCAAAATGTTCACAAAAAAGGTGTCGTGCCGTATCAGGTGTCCAAACATTCGTCCTCTCCTGTTCTGTATGGTTTTAAGCATAGTCCTCTTCTCTTTCACAATACTTAAAACCTCTTCATTCGTTTTTCGCTCCGTCCAACTAATCCGTTCCATTCTCCTCCAACACCACATTTCAAAATGCCTCCAGTCTCTCTCTATCCCTCTGACCTTTCGGGTACGGAACCCTAAAAAGACAAAGGCAGGGTAGGGTTGCCAAATCGGTGAATTAAATAGAATTCACCGATACCGATAGGCAATAGCCTTAGGCGTAAACTTATTAAAAGTATTAAGTAGGTACAGTTTCTGGTTGGAACAATTGAGGTCTGCCGGTTCGTGCCCGCGTACGAGTATGAAGAGCTAGCGGCAAAAAGTGTTCGATGGATGAAGTTTCATTTATAAGGCCGGCTTACCGGACTGATCTAGGCCAACGCTCGGCTCGGCGCACGCAATCTCTACCACTTAATTTGGCACTACTTTTGCTTTGTTAGTAGTTTACTAATCACTCAATTATAAATGGATACTTACCGCAATTTACAGTTTATTGTCATTTCAACTGATTTATTAATGATTTATACAATTTGAAAGTTATATTTTATAGTAATACACACTCGAATGATTTCCCTTTCTTGATTTTTCAGAGATGTAGTAAAAAATAGAAACTTTATAATTGAACAGTTTATAGAAGGGCACTGTCAAAATTAAGAAAATTTAGAATTACTTACCAAGGGCGGTAAAATAAAGAATGTCTCAGATCGTAGGTATTTGACGATAAATATGCGATATGAGGCTTTCTTTTTTGAGGCCTAAGTACAAAATTTTATGTCACCCCCTGGCCAGGAAGCGGGATTTCCCGCGCGCGGAGCGTGCGGTAATTCCCGCTTTATGGCCAGGTGTGACATAAAAGATATTACTTTACCTGACTCGACTGGGGATCGAACCATGATGCTTTTGTAGAGTCACTATTCCGAACAAGAACCAATGATTCGCATCTGCTCAGTAGGTATAGTTCAAATTAAAATCCCTAACAATGGGCCTGATTTCGGTAATGTGACTTTCAGCACTTCAGGCTCTTTCTCTAAAGTAAGCGTGCAAAGTGTGTGTGCTGTGTGACGAAGTGTTACGAGATTTAGATTTATTTTTACTCTATATTGATAAATAAAAAAAAACTAACGGTGAATGCTTTTTATGAGATAGATGAATACAAAAATATGCAATTGAAGGAAAAACACATTGCAACTATTGAAATGGTATTTTTGATTATATTTTTATCGACATATTTAATTATTTACTTATTGTAGGTATAACTACTTATTATAATTAACTGACATTTAAAATTTAATTTTATGAATATTTATTTATATCGCATAGCTTTACATCATCTCTGGATTTTACTTCTTTTTTTCTATTTCATACTCCACATAGCTGATGAAGGTGGTTATTAAACTATTAAGTAAATTTGATTGTGCAAAATTATAGGTATTATTAAATAAGAAAGACCCAAAAACCTATCCTTATATTTACACATTTGTAGTACCTACCTATTTCTTTATTAAATTTCTCAAAGATAACTAAACAAAACCTTTATGTTGTCAGCCTTGTGTGTTATGTAAATAAGCAGGTGTATCATAAACGGAACGAAATTGTATAACTCATTCATGAACCACTACTAACGTCATTATATAGATAGAATAACATATTCAGTTTAATAGCTTATGAAAATATATGGAAATAGGTACTTAAAAAGATGCATTAAGCCTTTAAGATGACAAAACATGCTTTGTTTATAAGGGTCACGTGCCGCATGTAAACAAACCGGTTGTGAAAACTTGTTCGTTAGTCAACAGAGGCAAACTCACCGTTTTCGCCGGTGTATCCCCATTCTTGTTCAGCCATAGTCACTGTGGTCACTTTATAGTAAGTAAGGATAGATGTGCACGTGCGCAGGTCGGAGTGCACAGAGCGTGGCCGGGTCGTGACTGCGTGCGGGCGGCGCGGGCCTCCGCTTTATACGAGGGAGCCGGTTGCAATGAGGCGCCGCGACTCGCGAATCCTCCCGGCTCGCGGCTGAAGCGGTGCGGTGCCGCGAGGGCGCGGGCGCGGGCGCGGGGCTCTCGTCTCGTCACCGCCGGCGCCGCCGCCGCGCCGCTCGCCACTGCTCGCTGCGCCGGCGACGCTACATCGCACCGCCCCTCTACATCACCACTTTACTGACTAACTATTGAAATATTTACAGTTTAAAGCTAATGTCAATGTCATCGTAATGCATGCTCCCTGAACTGAAAAGGCCTGTTTACGTTATATGATAAGAGGTTGAATTAATTCGTGTTTTCAGATTACGATTTGCGTGATGGGGTGTTGTTTTAATGGTGTTAACATTGTTGTTAATGCAACGTGTCATTGTAATAAATATAAGTAAGTACGCCATTTGGATATTATGTTGCTTTCTATTTTATGCCGTGTTTTTATACACCTAGGTCATTATTTCATACAGAAACAAAATAAAAATAGGAATAAAACATAATTTACTAAACGGGCCGGCCCGGACACGGAACGGTCGATCGTGAATCATCCTTTATTCATATCATCATTTTAGGTTGCGTCCACTGCATTTATAAAGAACATCTTTGTAACTAAAGGAAAAAATATACATTGTTTTTAGAACACCTTAAATTATACCGTTCATTAAACAATAGCTCGATCGGTTAGATCACTGTTTTTTGCGCTCACAAATAAATTAACTTTGACCTTGATTGTACCTACGTAATTTGTAAAAAAAAAAACAAATAGTTTACCTTATCACTATCAGAGTAACTGAACCGACAGTAACCAGATACAATATACTAATATAGATACAAGACAATTAGGTATACTTAATAAAACTTAGAAGTAGTAACTACCTAATGGAAATCCGCGAAAATATAGTTTGATTTTTACACTGTACGGAGTAGGTAGGATCAAAAAAAACTTAACTTAGTTTAAGGTAATAGCTATACGTAATATAATGTTTGTATGCATATTGAATTATTGATAACTGCAGTTTGAATAAAAATAGTTTGGGAGTTACTTTCATCATGTCGGTCATTGCAGTAGCTAGTTAAAAGCCCAGCAAAAAAGTTTTTCTAGCCCGTTTAGAGGGAACAAAACTCGTATTTCCTCCCTCTTCATATATTTTTTTAAATCTTTCATTTCTGCCCTGTTGCTGTTGACAGGGAGCAAATTAATCGCTCTGTGTGCCGAGCTGGGAGCGCCGCGCTCTGGCGGCCAGCTGTCTACAATTTGACAAAATTGTGCAATTTTCCATAGAAAAATTTGACAAGTTACGCTTACGCGCAAGGTACGCTTGTAAAGTTTTGTGATATAGGGGCAGAGATGTGCAAAATACTTTTAAAAAAGTATTTAAATACAAAATGCAAATAGTTTTCAAATTTACTATTTCAAATGCAAAATACAAAATACTTTTACTTTTTGTATTTTAAATACCAAATACAAAATACGTATTTTCAAAATACTTTATTCAAATAAAATACCTTAAGTTTAGATGAAATTTGTGTTCTTTATTTTTTATTTATTTATGATTTTAACATTTTAATTGCTCAAAAAGAGCATCCGACATGTTGCGTCTTGTGTGGACGCATGATCATGCCACCCTATGGAAATACTCTTTCCACATGTGCGGAACTGGGTAGACAAGTGTTGTACTTTAGGAATACCCTTTTATTATCAAGGAACTGCTGATTATTATATTTCAATAGTAAAACACACCCACATAGTGTAACACTACCTAAATCCAATACTATCTTTTTGATAAATAATAAAATAATTTTAACGGTGTCGAAAAAAAAGACCGGTAATCCAAGTATTTTAAAATCAACCTCGTCTCGTTCCACAGATAATGTCCATATTGTTTTGTCACTCGCAAGGATGCAGCACTTGCAGGGCCTCTAGTGGCTAATCCTTGACGAATGACACATTTACATGAAAAGTTGAGTGGTAATGTTGGCGAAACTTAGCAGTAAAGTATTTTGCATTTTACAAATACAAAATACACCTCGAAAAGTATTTCAAATAAAATACAAAATGGTTTCCTTAAAAAGGTATTTAAATACAAAATATAACATACCTATTTTGCATTTTGTATTTGTATTTGAAATACAAGTATTTCAAATAAGTCGCATCTCTGTATAGGGGCCTGGGCTGGCGCTGGCGGCGGCGCGTGCTGGTGCCGGCGGTGCCGCTGGTGGCGTGGCGCGGGCTCCTAGCGCCTCATTTATTCACCTACCTATCATCCTATCAACGTTTTTCATCGCAACAATCGATGTATACGATCTTAATGAATGAATATGTTTATTTTAAGACCAACTTGGATCATTATGTTAGTAACAATTTCTTAAGTTATAGTAAGTGTTAGTACTATCCATATATTCTTAAAACTAGGCACCTATATACTAATTATTTCTGCGCATGTGCAACATGCAGCAGTTATTCAAATAGAGGCCTACTTATCTGCAAACATGGCAAGCGCATTTAAGCGAGCAAATTTTTTAAGGCGATATATCGATTGAAAGAGACACCCTTTGTTTTTCGCTCACGACAAAACGGGATGC
Source organism: Cenopis cana (assembly GCA_951800055.1). Classification (NCBI taxonomy): domain Eukaryota; kingdom Metazoa; phylum Arthropoda; class Insecta; order Lepidoptera; family Tortricidae; genus Cenopis; species Cenopis cana. The sequence goes on along the minus strand of OX637476.1, from coordinate 5,336,912 downwards.
AATCCTCTCCGAGAATGGCTTTTTAGACAAATCTCGTTAAATATCTGACTGTGTGCAGGTTTATTAAATTTCCTCTTGTCAGTACCTATATGAGGTAAAATACCATCATATTAACTTAATCGTGTCTTTTAACAATGCGTTGTTTTAGTAGGCTGAGGAAAAAAAGGAAAATATAGACTCGACTTTGGATTTATTTTCTATCGAGAAAATTTTAAGCAATCATGTTTCGCTATTGTCAGTACCACAATCATATAGTCAAGAATCATATATCTGAAAATCAGCCCCTACTGTTTGCTATTCTGGGCAGGACAGCGGTTCAAAGTCTCCAAATTTCTCAGTGTAGCGCCTTAACTTTATGTTTAAGTAAGAGTATATATACTCTCACAGCAAGCACACATTAACAAGCATTTGTCTCTTGCAGATAGGCCTCTATTTGAATATATTATGTAATTTTTTGTTTTTCTTAAATAAATGGATACGATTGATCAAGTATTGCTCGTTTTAAGATTAATAGTTTTTCTTATAGGTGAAGTGAAAAGAAGAGTGTATTTAACCTGCACGGTACGGTACCAACATTATTTGGAAATTATAACATTTATTTTATAACAAATTTGTCTATTTTGTCATTGTACTATAAATTAATGACTTACATACTCAAAGATTTTTTTTTACTGCGCGTTGAATTCTTTTATTTGTTCTTTTGAAGATATGATTACATATGTAAAATGTTAGGATTAGGAAAGTTGTACGAGTAAAACGTACGAAAAGATACTTCCATTTTAATATTTTAGTAGTTAGGTAACGTATTAGGTCATAAACACTTGAATAAACAAAAGTCGTTCCTTCTGTGGTCAATACTTAACGGCTTATGTACATGTATTAATAGAAACGGAGACGCTGCTTATGGGGGTTACTAGAACAATCCAAAATTAAGCTTTGTAGCCCCCAAGGCAGCGTGTTAGGTCCACTTCTTTTCCTCATTTATATCAATGATTTCCCAAAGGCTATCGAGGAACCCATGGTTCTCTTTGCTGATGATAGCACCGTGATATTTACAGGAGAAGACCTGCCGAGCTATGAGGCGAAAATTAATTTGTCCTTAGAGCGATTAGTTGAATGGCTTGACGGAAACAATCTCCACATTAATTTAGAAAAAACCGTAATTATGAATTTTAAACAAAGAAGAGATACAATTACTGACTTGAATATTGCCTACAATGACCATAGAATTAATGAAACGGACGTGACAAAATTTTTAGGATTAAGCTTAGATAATAAATTGACTTGGAAAAACCAAATAGACATTGTTTGTAAGAAACTCAATACATACTCATATGCATTATACCATCTAAAAAATGTAGTAAATCAATCAGCAGTCTTAACCTCTTATCATGCGTATGTTACATCCACACTTAGATACGGCATAATATTCTGGGGAAATTCTACAGACAGGGATTTGGTTTTTAAAGGTCAAAAAAAGTGTATTCGAGCCATGTGTAACTTGTACCCAACTGACTCATGCAAGCCCTATTTTATGAAATTAAATATATTGACATTTCCATCTCTGTACATTTATGAAACTGCTATATATGTTAAAAATAATATGAACCTATATGCTAAGTTTAATAGTATACGAATGCAAGGCAAAGTTAATCATAGACTGTATAAAACCGCATTACTTTCTAAAAGCGTATTTGGAATGGCACCCAGGATTTACAATAAGTTACCAAACGCCATCCTGAATCTTCATGACCTACATATGTTTAAGAAAGCGTTGTATATTTTTTTAGTTAAGAAGTCATATTATTCAATTCAAGGGTTTTTAAATGATTACGACATAGAATAATAAATAATTAATAGTACCTAATATAATATTTAAATTATGATATATTTAGTGTTTAAGAATGCATGCTGCATGCTGAGCTAATTGCAGCTATTTGTATGCCTTATGGCTAGACATAGTGATACCGAACTGCAGAGAAGATGACACCTATGTAAACCTATGTTTGACAAATAAAATAATTTGTATTTATTTGTATTTGTAGCCCTTAACTTTTAAAATATATCCACAGGAAAGACGCGAATCTAAATTTGTCTGACCTGCCTGATGTCGTGATGTTGCTTAACCTCGATGATTAAAGATTACCTATTATAGTAACCTTTTTACTATAAAACAAATCATAATAAAATTATCAACAACTTTGTTGGGTTGGTGCCAAAATTGGGGCCAAAGTGAGATTGCAATGAAGCGGTTCCTTCAAGTCCTTTATTTACTTGTGCTATTTCGAGGAACCCGTTACCGTTACAAATTTTCTGCATATTAATCCTCCGCGACTTGGTTAATTCGCAAACTAAATCGAGGATAACATAAAGGTTTTTTGAACTTTTTTAAAACCGGGAATTGGCAAAGTTTCACATAACGATACATAAAATAAGTGGCCTCGCTAATTTAATTCACCAATGATCAATATCATTTTATGTCATCCCCTGGCCAGGAAGTGGGTTTTTTCGCGCGCGAAGCGTGCGATAATGGCTACTTTATGGCCAGGAAATTTTGTACTTACCACGGGCGATAATAAAGAAAGCCTCAGATCGCATATTTATGGCCCTTGCCTTCGGCTCGGGCGTAAAATACCTGCGATCTGAGACATTCTTTGTTTTATCGCCCTATAATTTTGGTTTCGGTGCAATAAATAAATTTACCTTGTGTTAATTTACTAGGAAATCGATGTTTTCCTAGTAAATACCTACATATACATATTTTTGTTTTGTATATTTAGAAATTTTTGAGGATGTTCAATCTTCTAACTACGTGGGGGCGCCCTATTTATTTTAAAACTGGCCAATAAACAGCGTTGTTTACTAACTTGTTTATGCACTGGTGCAATAAAGAGCGCATCGAACTGTCCTGCTCAGTCGCTACCGTCAAATGGGGTAAAATGGGACATTCATTATGGATAACTTGGGACAACTGTTTTTACTGAGAACTTATGTAAAAATAGGTGACCCAAGTTAGTCACGAATATCCCATTTTACCCCATTTGACGGTATCATTATTGGAGGTTAATAAGGGACTACTATAAATTTCTAGGAAAAGTTGTGATGTGACCGACGGATTCCTCGGTTCCTCACATGTTGAGGATCGTTACCCTATTCTAGGGTTTTTGGCAACAAGCTATCGCCATCGGTCTAGGTCTGAGCCAACCTAAAAGCCTTGTGGAAAGGTAATACACGGTCAGTTCATCGTTTTGGTCTACACATAGCCTCGTGGTCTTGTCTTCTGCCGGTCAGTACTTCTAGATATTATCAACAGGCCTATTACGAACTGTGTCCGAAAGACTGATAATACCGCTTAAGAACTTTAGCTGAGAGCATTGAAGTGTATGTAATTAGGCACTCAAAGGCGTTAGGTCGTTAGTTTACCTATCCGTAATCTGTAGTTTGTTAAAATAATTGCACCATAAAAGGCTTGATTTTTTGCCTTTTTGATACAAAACCCTAAAAAGGATTCAAATATAGGTAGTTAAGTCGGGCCTACATATTTTCCAATTTTACATCCAGTATTTTTTTTTGCAGGAATGTGGAGCGATGTAAAGAAGCGTCTTAAATCCGTATGTCCCGCGCCTGTTGAATACAGAAGCGAGTGCGTTCGGTTTTGGGATAAGTGCGTTTTCAGGTCAAAAGGGTAACGACCGATCAGCTCATCCATAGCGGAGTTGCCGTTGAATTTGTTACAGCGAGTGAACCGAACACACGACAAAATTGAGCTTACCTAGTTCACGTTCCGAATTTTAGAGTGAAACAATATAATATAACTTTTGTTTTCGTTGTCAAGCGAGTACATCACGGCCAAGTAGATAGTTGAACAAAATATTGTTCTAGTTGAATCTAGTTACAAAGAAATATTATTTTTAAACTAAATAACATCGTATTATACTTACCGGTTAAAATAAACTCGAATATTTGTTCCTCAGTCCTTGGATGTTTTCTATGAAGATATTTTATTTAGTATCTATTGCGTGTCCGTCGATATCTTGTTACTCTACTTGTACTAGGTAGGTATATCGTAGATAGAGCGGGACGGCGGTAGCAGCGCGGGTGCGGGCGGTAGCGGGACGTGAGCGGGACGTGAGCAGGACGGGAGCGGGCGGTAGCGGCGCGGGAGTGGGCGGAAGCGCCTACCTATCCCGCGCCGCTACCGCCCGCTCCCGTCCCGCTCACGTCCCGCTACCGCCCGCTCCCGCGCCGCTACCGCCCTCCCGCTCTCTGTGTGGCTTAAGCTTTAGTTACCCATATTACAAGCTTAGGTCGATTTGTGTAAGATTGTTGTATTGTATATTTGTTTAAGTGCACTTTAATTTTGGTATTCATGGTACAGTCAGCAGCAGAAGTTGGCTCACAATGACATTTACCTCTCTGTGTACTTAACGAATAAACCATTGAAAATAAAACACAAAATGATACAGATAACAAGAAAGACCTAATAAAACTGCAGTTGCGTTACGGCAGGTTCGGGGAAGCCCGGATTTGTCCCGGCTTTCCATCAATAAGCAGTAGGTAAGTTTGCCGCTACGGCCTCACGAGGTTTTCGAATACTTTTTCCTCATACATTCGCTACTGTTAAAAGAATTTAATTAGTGAGATCCGCAGCTGCAAAATTTATGTAGGTACCTACTTATGTTTATGACATAGACATACCTAGGTCACGGAATTTCTTTTTATTTGAGGATCTAAGGGGCTTTTATTTGATATAAATATAAAATTATAAATTAAAATAAAACTAAAACTAAGAGCTAAAACTTACCTAAAAAGAACCTAAATATAAGTAACTACCTAACAAAATCCCTAATCTAACAAACCGCTGCCGTGCCGCTGCCAGTAGGTAACTTTCCCAAAATGCTGGCCGCATTGCCACGTTGGATGGCAATGCTCAACCTTTGTGCCAGCAGATAAAGCATTTTGTGTTGCATCGACCAGACGCCCAGACAGATCTTTAAATATCTTATGAGCTCCCGGTCCCCACTGCCCAAGTGTTTCAACCCCAAAAGGCTCAAATATGTACCCGCTATCGAGTCGAGGGTACTATATAATTTTTGAGGTTTTCCGCCGATTCAGCCGCCGCACCTGCCCTATTTCTCGTTCCGGGAAGATGAGACTGATGAGACGGCGCAAGGGTGTCTACGCAGGTAGCGTCCCACACCAAAGGCCGTCCCATCCTCCACGGAATAAGGGTCATCCCGTCGGGCGGGTCTTTAACCATCGTCACGCATGAGGCCACTTGGTTCCAGTATGGCCGCACAGTTGGCGGTGGTAAAAGCCCGACGGATTAGTTTATTTTCTTTTATTCATTGTCATTCGTTCTAATCATCATTAAATAATTAATCAGAATTGTTGGAATAAGTATCATATATTGTAGTACATCACTAGGTACTACTACTAATTATTCATAAATGACGTGTAACTAAATTGGTTTTACAAATAAATTATTATGATTATGATTATGATTAATTTGAGGTTCTAATAGAACTTGGCATACCTACTTACAATTTAACTCTGCCTATGTTAATTTTACCATTGTAGATTAGGTACTATTGTTTACAATTTGTTGGTCTACACTAAGCCTGCCTACTTTAGCCCTATCTTTTAAAACATAAAAATGATACTAGACCGGCTTCCTCCATATATGTCAAATGAGTTTACGCAATACGTATAGTATAATACGTACGTAATAAGTATTGCAATACGTACGTATAGTAGGTATACATTGCTGCTCCATAATTTTTCAAAAAATAGTTAAACTTTGGAAGTTAACTAAGTCTAACTTAATTTTTTTCTTGCAATACTTATCTGTTTATTGTACAAAAACCTACATTTGGTTACAATTTGAGGTTATACTCGTATCAAACATACACGCTGTAAGTAGGTACTTACATTTTGCATGCAGATTTTTTCTACAAGCACTGTATGCAAACGACACAATGGAACAATAGATGAACCTTATGCGATGAACCATATGGACTGATAAGTATTAAATCTTATCTTGACGTCCGGTGAATGGCTGCTAAATTTGGTTCTATGACTGGTTGCTATTGTTAATATACGGAACCAAGTAGGGTAAATCACCCAGTACTTAACACTTACAACTCTTACAAGGAATGCTAAACACTGGCACCTGGCACGCAGTAACAATAAGTATATCTATTTGCAATCAACATCATCCTCCTAGCGTTATCCCAGTACAGTTGTAGCCTGGAGGATGCCTGGGGTCCGTTCACTACCTAATCCCAAAATTGGTGTAGGCACTAGTTTTTACGGAAGCTACTGCCATCTGACCTTCCAACCCCGAAGGGGAATTCTGACCCAAGGGGAAACTAGGCCTTATTGGAAATAGGCTTGTCAAGTGAGTGGGCAACTTGACGGTTCCAAGTTCTCAAGCCGAAAAAGGAAAAAACGGATTCTTAAAAGGATCACTTTGTTGTCTGTCTGTCTGTCGGTCAAGACATCTTAAATATGCTTAGACATCTTTAAGACACCTTTATCTCGGGAACGCATGGAGGTATCGAGTTGAAATTAAAACCATATACTCAGGTCTACAGTCCCTTGATCATCAAATGAAACCTGCCTCGAAACGTTCCGTGATCGCACCGCTGATGAAAGTACTAAATATGGATATGAATAATTGTTCCATACATCTTCTGTAATAGGCGTTATCATTTTCTATTTTAAAATTTATTGACCGAGTGAAACGAAGGTCTCTGTTTTAGCTTCGACAAAAATGCTTTCTTATGTCCGGATTTCCGTTTGTCCTCCTGTACAGGTCGCATTTCTCAACCGATTCTCGTGAGATTTTGTGAGCAGGTACGAAAAAAAAGAAAGTTTTTGGTCGAGTCACTTTTTTGAAATTCAAAAAACTAACTTTGTATCAATGATTTCGTATTTTTCTGCGGCCGTTTTTTCCTCTACAAGTCACATTTCTCAACCGATTCTCGTGAAATTTTGTGAGCAAGTTTTATGATTACATAGAATTTTTTAGGCGAGTAAATTTATGCAAATTTAATTTTTAATTTAATTTTATTCAATGGTTTGTTGTCCTCTACAGGTCGCATTTATCAACTGATTTTCGTGAAATTTTGTAAGCAAGTGCGATAATTTTATAGAATTTTTCATAATTTTAAAAAACATTTTTTTTATCAATGATTTTGTGTTTCTGCGGCCGAATTTCGATTTGTTCACCTCTAAGGGTCGCATTTCACAACAGATTCTCGTGAAGTATTGTGAACAGGTTCTTTGTTTACATAGAATATTTTTTTAGAGTAACTAAAAAAAAACTATGGTTTGTCCTCCTCTACAGGTTCGATATCTCACATAGTTTTGGAAATAATAAAAAACACTCACGAGGTCTACTGCTCACAGAGCCACTAGGTACGTTAAATTACAATTTGCTGATACAAATTTAACTCAAGCACGTACTTAATGCGCGGATTTTAAGATTTATTGTTGACTAGTTGAGCATCAATTTATTCTGGCAAGCCGAAAATGGTAATCAGATATGGCCACTCGTTCTCTAATGAAGTTCGCTAAACCACACACAGAATGTTAAGAAGGTAGTTTAAATAAGCCTGGAGAGATTTATGACTTATGTCGCCTCTGTCACTGCCATAGAACGTCTAACGAGTTATTGACGGAATGCTTCGATTCCTGCCTAGACTACTAATGGAGTTACATTAGTAGATTGTGTCACAAGGGAGCAAAATGCCATATTTACGGCGTGGGCGTACATTGAATCCTGAACGAAGCGAAGGATTCTATAATAGAATCACGAGCGTAGCGAGGGATTCTAAAATAGAATCCTGAGCGTAGTGAGGGATTCAAGTATAAACGCCCAAGGTGGAAGTAATTTTGCTTCCATGTGACACATACTGCTTTTCACAACACCTATTGAGGATAATGAAAGATCTGAAATGCCACCGGTAACATATTTATAGATGCTCTAAATATATATCAAATTTGAAAACCTTTTCCCTCAATTAGTCATAATGGAGTATAATGACGATTTTTAGCAAAAAAAAAATTTTTTTCAACGTAAAATTAAAAATAAGTGCAAAATTTGAAATCCTTATCCCCGAATTAGTCGAAAGCGAGTATAATGTAAATTATTCGCAAAAAAAAATTTTTTTTCAACTTAAAATTAAAAATAAGTGTAAAATTTGAAATCCTTATCCCCGAATTAGTCGAAATCAAGTATAATGACAATTTTTCGCAAAAAAAAAATTTTCCAACTTAAAATTTAAAATAAGTGTAAAATTTGAAATCCTCATCCCCGAATTAGTCGAAATCGAGTATAATGACGGTTTTTCGTACAATTTCTTTTTAATTAAAAAAAAAAAGAATTTTTCGCAAAAAAAAAACTGAGCTGATGTTTCGTATCGACTGAATTTGAATTTTCAGTGATACTAGAATTTTGTTGGTTTTGTATGAATGTGCTTCAAATTTGAAGTTTTTCATTATATATTATTAAATATTTTATACTGGCAACACAGGGTCCTTGAACAGAAAAGTGCCACTTTGATCCCTCCTAGCAGGGAAGAAAAACCCCTTACCTATCCGAATAGGTGATGTGAAAAATCTAATCATAAATTTAACGATTTTTTTAACATTTTGGTGACTGAATATACATTTCAGCTGCAAAATTTTAGAATGCCCTAAGTTAGGTATAAAGTAGGTACTGGCCAACAATGCAGTTGTAGACGGATTGAAATTTATGTAGTCGATGTAATTTCGTCAACTTTAGACAATTTCTTTAAAATATGACATCATGACACCGACTTCAAAAATTGCAATCCGTCTACATTGTTCAATAAGAAACGTCTTTACGTCTCATACTGAGCTATTCCAAGATTTCCAAGTTACTTAAGCAATTATTTTTTACTATTTAGTGTTTTTTTTTTGGATTCGGTTTTATTATTTTATTATTGCGTATGTGGTTGCTTTAGAAAAAACTTCATGTTCATATCACACTGAACTTCCCTTTGCTCGACAGCGACACACATGGCCTAATCATACTTGACAGTATCTCTATTTTTATTTACAAGATTATGGTTGAACAAGTGGGTCTTTTAATGATAATTAAGGTACCTAATGACCCATGATACCTACCTAAAATATGATCCTCAAATGCTAGTTTCTTACAAACCTACTTTTGGTTGCATAACAGCTAAAACTAAAATAATGACTGGGTGATAGAACTTACCTACACTTCATAAAAACCGGCCCCACGTTGGGCGCCAGTCTGAGGGTTTTGCGGGAGGCCCTCCTCATGAGTAGGGGAACAGGAAGTAAAACAGGAAACCAGGGCAGAGGGTATTTATCTAAAATAAAAAGGTTTGTATCTAAGTACATTACCTAAGTTTAATCAAGTTTGAAACCTACGTTGTGAATTCATCTGCTGTTTTATACATATATTGTAACATATTGTAGAATGATAATAACAATGATGACGTTATTAAGACTATGTGTTGAGTTATATAATATTGAAATGCAGGGTTTTCGGACTAAATTGTTCATCAAATAAGTATGTAAATATGTACCGAACGGCTTACGTCGTGTAATATATGTGAATATATTTCTCATGAATATTCGTGAATGAAAGAAGTGCTAACTATCTAGACATCTAGTTTGCGCTAACAATTTTAGGTAAGTATGCTAAACGACAAATATCAGTTTCAAGGCCCAGGGAAAATCGTTCACACCTGGCGTAGGATAATCGAAGAATCGATTTTCGGTAAAATGATGGATTCCCGATTCGAGCATATGAGATGGATGGCAAATAACATTATGGCATGTGATCATTATGGAATACAATGATTATGAAAAATTAGATTATTGGAATTGGCATTATGGGAAACAAAGATTCTGGCATACCTATAATTAAAATGGTAGTAAGTATTACTGAACCGCGAGTAGTTAGGGATTGAGATAGCTGTCAGTTCATACAGTTTTGACGTAATTATAAGACATGTCTGTCATTTCCAATCCCGTTTTCATCGCGGTACAGTAATAAACAATGAGTATGGCATACGAAATTATAAGAAACAACATTACTTATGGCAGATGAAATGCTGGCAAGTAAGAGTCATTCCCATCATTTGCACATAATGAAATACGAGTACCTCCTGTAATATTTACGCAGAATACCTGAAGCGCAAAATCACTACCTACGAGTCCTGCGATATCTACGAGTAGAGTAGGAACCAACTCAACTTTTATATCTTACCACGAGCAGGTAAGTATTACCCATCAAAATCCTAAATGTGAAAGAATGCCAATTTCGTAAACAATTTCGCTAATAAAAGAAGTGAGATCTAACCGGAAACTAGTTCTTTCAAAGTTCCTTAGGTCACAGATTCAGTCATGCATAACGTTCTTCAATTGCTTATACCTAATGATTTATTTTATTTAAAATAAGGCCGACGATGAAGGGAGCTCACCCAGAAGATGCCTAACTATACACTCGTGCCTTAAGAGGACGGGTTAGGGCAAGCTCTCTCCATATAAACTTTGTGCAGGGTTTTCTTCGTTTGTGTTTGCATTAAAGTTGCTGCTTATTTTTCTGATAGCTACTTCCTGATGTAAATTTTTGGATTTTTTGAATTTTGAATTTTTTTTAATATTTGAAAATTTCCACATCACTTTCTTGGCATATCTAATATTTTCAACCAAAAAAATGATATATTTGTTAGTGCCAAAACCGTGCACAGAGTTTGTATGGAGAATTGCCCACCCCTGCGCCTTAAAGAGGTTATATGAACTCGGAAATACAGATGCCGGCAGGGAATTCCAAATTATTCACATATTAAACTTTAAAAATAATATAACACTTTAAACTCTCGCGCTTTGTAAACATACTTAAAAGGTTTGTTTTAACGGGTCTAACGCGATATTTATGTATTTACCTTTTTTACCGACGTTTCGACACGGGTTTCACCGGCCGTGGTCGCGGATATGACTCATATACTAAAATATATTTTGACTTATAATACTTTTTTTGATCCAGTGCAGTCCAGCTGCACGAATGATTTTATTGAATTACCATGGGACATAAGGCCCAGAACCACCAGAATTTGTTACCCATGATGATGATTTGATGTTTGTTTTTGGCATAGGTAAGCCTTTTATTGTTTCGTGGTGACGAATTGAAATTCGGCGCTGACTCTAACCAGGTTTCTTGGCACTTATTAACATGTCCAAGCTAATCCTGGTATCACGTATGCCTGGCGCGACCGACACCCGACACACCGACACTATTTATTCCAAAATCACAGACTTATTTTCTATCGACTCATCATTATTCGCAGCAAGCACGAACAAAGGTACATAATGATGTTTAATTTATAAAGACAAGACATCTATATAACTACTTGGTTGGGGAACAAAAAATAAAACAAACGACTACGCTTAGGTATGTTTGGTAACGATTTATTTCAACGTGCCATAATTAACGCACACAATAGGGTAACAATATTCTTCAATCTTCTGTTACGCCAACGTGGTCATTAAACTAATTTGGTGGTGTTTATGAAAAAACTTGAACTTCACAATTGTCCCAACTGTCATGTGAATTAGGCAAAGGTGAAGGCAGGCAGAAAATGGCAGTAGATTTCGCCAAACTACGTATTTATAACGTATTTACAAATAGTAAAATTATCAAATAAATTAGTGTTACGGTAATAGAGGGACTAGCATTCGAGTAAAATACATTTACCTATTCATAAAGTAACATTAATTAGAGTTAAATATATCTATTAAACTATATAATTTACTAAGTAATACTGCCAAATGTAATAAAAACTAATAAATGCAACTTCACATTTGATCGCTTAAAACTAAAGGTTAACATTAAATTACTTATCATAAAATGCTTTAATTATCTAAATGAGGTTAACCCTACGCAATCGAAAACTAACTTAGATATTCTTCGGCAAGATATCGGGGCTTATCAATGTAAAATAACAGGTCAATTACATAATCGGGATCCGATGAGCCGTGGCGGCGTCATGACTGTGTCGTGTTCAAGTCCACGTTGTCGTGGACTTCCCAGTGTTGCTCGGGCTCGTCCGGGATCTGCGGCGGGAAGGCGGAGCGCGTGAGCGGGACGCCGTCCTCGCTGAGCGAGAGGTAGCTGTCGAGCGCGGGGTCCGCGGGTGCGAGATCCATTGAACCGTGGCGGCGTCATGATTCTGTCTTGTTGGTGAGGTCCACGTAGTCGTGGACTTCCCAGTACTCCTCGGGTTCGTCCGGGATCTGCGGCGGGAATGCGGAGCGCGTGAGCGGGACGCCGTCCTCGCTGAGCGAGAGGTAGCTGTCGAGCGCGGGGTCCGCGGGCGCGGCGCGTGCGCGTGCGTTGAACGCGCCGTCGACGTCTGCGCTTGGAAGCTCCCAGATGTGAAACTGGGCTGTCATCTTGAAGTTCTGTTGATGTATAAAATATTTGTTCAAGTCCGTTAATTTAAAAGTATTGGATATACCTATCTCACCGAAGTTCTCTCCTAGAACGGGCGTATGCATCACTAGTAAAGTTCATTACGAGATGCTGCTAAGTACCTAAGTAGATTGAACCGACCGACTAATAGATAGAATAAATGCACTCCTAACTGGATCCGATATTTATGGGCTGGACAATCTAGTCCTAAACTAACCTAATAAGTAGTATCCCTAAAAGGTTGAAAACGGAGTGGAAGTTCTACGCGGGGATAAATAGGTAATGGATAGGGTTAAACTTATAAATTTATTAGAGAAGGTTTTTGTATAGGTAGGTTGGTACCTAACCCAAACAATTAGATACCTACCTAATATAACGTAGGTGTAGGAACCTGCGAGTAGTATAATAGAAAAAGAAAAGACATTCGCAGAGCCGAACCGCGACCGCGACCGCGAACCGAAATCGAACGAAATTATTAGAATATCCTTCTCTGCCAGTGCCACTCAAATGAGCAAGCGCGACAGAGAGGGATAGTTGGTGTCAACCAAGTGTCAACTTCCACATTTCAAGGCTAATACCTGTGTCACACCGCGTTAGTACCGCAATCTACGCCGAGCCTTGATGTAACCACAATAAACTTGATCCTTAGATGCCCTTGCATGCTTCCGTTCCTAGCCGTAACTAAGTATATAAATCATACTATATGTAATACATATTATGTATAACAAACCTTTTAACCACACATGCATAGGTACATAAATCACGCAACGGTTTTCTGTTGTGTGTTGAAGTACCTTACTTGAGCTGACATGAAGCATGATCTCACTGTAGCTCTACTTAGTAGTTATAAGTTTTTTTCGAAACATTAACTAATTCGAACGCGTTTGCGTTTTGTCTGAAAACGCTCTCACCGAGTTTGAAATACGCGCGTTCATCGTTTAGCAACAAATGTTATACTCGCTGTTTTAGTTTCCACTAGTGACCAGCAGAGGCGCTGTTCACGTTTTCATACCACTTTCATACATTTTGAGACAAAACGCAAAAGCGTTCGAACTAGTTAATGTTTCGAAAAAACTTATACTAGAGACTAGAGCTACTGAAGCCTAGGAAATCGCGCCGCAAGTGCGCGACATCACCTCTCCTCTTATGATAATATTGTGATTGTTGATTCGGACATTGTTTTGTGTTTATTAATCAAATAATCACTATCTAAGTGACGTCATGCGTCTGGATAAAGCAGAGCCTGACAAAATTACGGCATGTTTTGGAAACGTTTAGACAAGTCACATGACAAATTGGTGCATAGCTTAGCTAGCTCACGGCAAATATCATAAAGGATGACGCACGGCTGCCGTGACAGACAAACAGGGCTGACTGATCGTGCTCGATTTTGTTTGAGTTTCTTACTGATAAGCCGCTAACGCCATTAGATAATCAGGCAAAATTAATTGGATTATTCTATTTTAAGGGGAGGTATCCCCAACGCAAATGTCCCGCTCTAACACGCCTGAGTTTACAATTAACCATCCCGCGCTCTACGCAAGCTCTGCGCGCAGTTTCGTAAATATTTATCGTTAGTCATTAAGGCAATCATTTTATCAAAGCAAACCTAGCGAATTTGTCTATAACTATTTAGGATCTTTAAATGAGTACAAAAATTAAATGTTAAATTTCAGTAATATAGCAGTAGTTAGTATTGAAAATACTTTCCAATAAACAAGTGCGTGTCGGGCCACGCGCAAGGTAGGGTTCCGTAGTCGTCCACCCGTTACATTATATGGACTAAAAAGTTCGCAAACTTATATTTACTATGTTTTTGAAACAATTAACAACATTATCTAAGGTATCAACGGAAATTGTACGAAAGTTTGCTTTTGCAAAGTATTATTTCTGAAGTTCGACTATTACTCGTTAATTAGTAATGTCTACTTAGCTGTGATAGTTTTCTTTTTAAATTCATCGTATATACTACTACCATGATTTTTTCACATGCCTAGTAGCCACCGTTTAGCTGGCAGGGGGGGGGGGGCACTTGACCATAGCAAAAATTATCACTTCAAAGCTTAATATCACGCTAACCAATTCTTTAATCAAAAAATGCTCTTAGTAACATTATAATTTATAATATTTTTAAAAGAGCTATCCAACGATGGGGTTTGGCAGAAAAAAAAATTGCACCACCACTTTTCATGTAGGGGAGGTACCCTAAAAAATTTTTTTTTTAAAGATTTTATTCTACCGTTTTGTCGGCGTCATTGATATGTATACTCATGCCAAATTACAGCTTTCTAGTATAAACGGTTACTGAGAAAAACGGGGGTCGGACGGACGGACGGACATGGCGAAACTATAAGGGTTCCTTGTTTACTACGGAACCCTAAAAAGGGGTAACTTCGCGATTTTTTTCTTTCGAGTGAAATTCATCAGGTCATGTAACTGACTGAGAATTTGTCTTAACAAAATCCTTATGTAACACATATAAGGTTTTAAATTCAATAAATATTATCTTATCTTATCTTTATCTTATAATTATTATTTTTAATTTTAAGACACTAAGTATATTATATGTCTCAGATGGTTTTCAAAAACTCAAAAGTGGTAATACCCGCCTAACACTAATAATAATGTAATAGAGATTCTATTACAAACATTACATTTTCAGACAGTGTGGATAATGTAATAGGGACTGTACTAATAGTTATTACATTAGTTTTAAAGTAGAATATTCAACAGAATAAAAGCATAATATTATGTTAGTGTTATATTAAAGTAATTTACCTATAACTTCAGTGGCATCTGTTAAGGCTCACGACTCTCACGAGAACGCAGAAATGGGTTAACGTTAACGCGTGCAGTGATTTAAAATTTTATTAATGGATATTACCTACACGCTGTTTTCATTGATATATATGACTGAGGTTTAAATTTTATTGATCACCGCGGTGCACCTAGATAGAAGCAGAACGAGTATGTTTGGGAGCACAGAAAATTTTAATCTTAGATCTAATTTGATATTATATATTGTGAATTTAAAATTTTAAACTAGGTACCCCTATACTATAGGGCCTATAGGTAACTGCGCCGCGCCTATGCGATGCAACCACTTATTTTTTTAAATAAATATGACACCTAAGGTGAACATTAACATTCATAATCTTGTTGATAACAAATTTAAGAGTCACCTCTAATTATATAATAACGGTTTTATCTAGGGCAGTAAGCAGCTAATACTACTTAGGATCATAAAATAAAATTAGGTGGGTACTTTCTTTATCGGCCGTTCAGCTTAGGTTAAGTTGACCCCGGTTCGAATCCTTATGACACCCCGATTTATTCGTATAGTATGCGCGAATATTGGTTCCTGACTCTTGGATTTATTCTACACGTATTATGTATTATTAATTATTATTCATATAATATCTGTAGTACAGAGCTTGCGTAAAGGAAGTACCTTAAGAGTCAAGGCTCGCGTTGTATGTGGCGACTCACTTCCGGGAGGCAGTGGTGCTGCAGACAGTAGTAGTCCTGCGAGCCGTCGTGGTGGCACCACGTGCCGTCCGGGAAGTACGGGTCGAGGCTGGTGTTGTATGTGGACTCACCTCCGGGAGGCAGTGGTGCTGCAGACAGTAGTAGTCCTGCGAGCCGTCGTGGTGGCACCACGTGCCGTCCGGGAAGTACGGGTCGAGGCTGGTGTTGTATGTGGACTCACCTCCGGGAGGCAGTGGTGCTGCAGACAGTAGTAGTCCTGCGAGCCGTCGTGGTGGCACCACGTGCCGTCCGGGAAGTACAGGTCGAGGCTGGTGTTGTATGTGGGGGCTCACCTCAGGGAGGCAGTGGTGCTACAGACAGTAGTAGTCCTGCGAGCCGTCGTGGTGGCACCACGTGCCGTCCGGGAAGTACAGGTCGAGGCTGGTGTTGTATATGGATGTGGACTCACCTCCGGGAGGCAGTGGTGCTGCAGACAGTAGTAGTCCTGCGAGCCGTCGTGGTGGCACCACGTGCCGTCCGGGAAGTACAGGTCGAGGCTGGTGTTGTATATGGATGTGGACTCACCTCCGGGAGGCAGTGGTGCTGCAGACAGTAGAGTCCTGCGAGCCGTCGTGGAGACACCACGTGCCGTCCGGGAAGTACGGGTCGAGGCTGGTGTTGTATGTGGGGGCTCACCTCAGGGAGGCAGTGGTGCTGCAGACAGTAGTAGTCCTGCGAGCCGTCGTGGTGGCACCACGTGCCGTCCGGGAAGTACGGGTCGAGGCTGGGTGTTGTATGTGGACTCACCTCCGGGAGGCAGTGGTGCTACAGACAGTAGTAGTCCTGCGAGCCGTCGTGGTGGCACCACGTGCCGTCCGGGAAGTACAGGTCGAGGCTGGTGTTGTATGTGGGGGCTCACCTCAGGGAGGCAGTGGTGCTACAGATAGTAGTAGTCCTGCGAGCCGTCGTGGTGGCACCACGTGCCGTCCGGGAAGTACAGGTCGAGGCTGGTGTTGTATATGGATGTGGACTCACCTCCGGGAGGCAGTGGTGCTACAGACAGTAGTAGTCCTGCGAGCCGTCGTGGTGGCACCACGTGCCGTCCGGGAAGTACAGGTCGAGGCTGGTGTTGTATATGGATGTGGACTCACCTCCGGGAGGCAGTGGTGCTGCAGACAGTAGTAGTCCTGCGAGCCGTCGTGGAGACACCACGTGCCGTCCGGGAAGTACGGGTCGAGGCTGGTGTTGTATGTGGGGGCTCACCTCCGGGAGGCAGTGGTGCTGCAGATAGTAGTAGTTCTGCGAGCCGTCGTGGTGGCACCACGTGCCGTCCGGGAAGTACGGGTCGAGGCTGGTGTTGTATGTGGGGACTCACCTCCGGGAGGCAGTGGTGCTGCAGACAGTAGTAGTCCTGCGAGCCGTCGTGGTGGCACCACGTGCCGTCCGGGAAGTATGGGTCGAGGCTGGTGTTGTATGTGGACTCATCTGGTGTTGTATGTGGCGAGCCGTCGTGGTGGCACCACGTGCCGTCCGGGAAGTACGGGTCGAGGCTGGTGTTGTATGTAGACTCACCTCCGGGAGGCAGTGGTGCTGCAGATAGTAGTAGTTCTGCGAGCCGTCGTGGTGGCACCACGTGCCGTCCGGGAAGTACGGGTCGAGGCTGGTGTTGTATGTGGGGACTCACCTCCGGGAGGCAGTGGTGCTGCAGACAGTAGTAGTCCTGCGAGCCGTCGTGGTGGCACCACGTGCCGTCCGGGAAGTACGGGTCGAGGCCCACGTCGTTGAGCTCCACACGCGGCGCGTAGAATCCGCCGCCCGCCGCGCGTCGGCAGAACACCGCACAACCCATCCACATGCGTGCTGGCGATGAAATAAAAATTAATGTGTGAGAAATGTTTTATGTTAAAACATAAACATGAGGACACACTATAATAGTTTTTTCACCTCACTAGCTCGGAAAGCCCTTTTTTATTCTTTAAAAACAGATAGCAAAACTGCATTTTATCCACATGTGTGCAAAGTAATTTTGAAATCCGAACGTGTTCCTAGTTACTTTTTTAACATAATACACTATCTGTGACATAATAACATGTAAGGCCGTGTTCCCACTATCCGATACAATATCGGTGTAGGATTCATTACCGATAAAAATGTTTGGAAAACTGCTTAGTGCTCACACTATCCGATCCGATATCGGTCAGATTCGTATCGGATCCGATATCGGTTAGTGTGGGTGGACACAAAACAGCCAGGACAATTTTCGCCCATCTGTTTTTTTTTTCAGGTGGTGTGAAAAAAATCAGTCCTTGGATTTCAGATTTTATATTTATTTTGAATTATTTTTTTTATAATTATTTTGAATTTTAAGAAAAAAATATATTTTTTTGGCAAAAAATCGTCATTATACTCCATTTCGACTAATTTAGGGATAGGGATTTCAAATTTTACATTTATTTTGAGTTTTAAGTCGAAAAAAATATTTTTTTGCAAAAAATCGTCATTATACTCGATTTCGACTAATTCAAGGATAAGGATTTCAAATTTAATATTTATTTTGAATTTTAAGCAAAAAAAAAATTTTTTTTTTCACAAAATCGTCATTATACTCGATTCCGACTAATTCAAGGATAAGGATTTCAAATTTTATATTTATTTTGAATTTTAAGCAATAAAAATATTTTTTTTGCAAAAAATCGTCATTATACTCGATTCCGACTAATTCAAGTATAAGGATTTCAAATTTTATAACTATTTTGAATTTTGACCTAAAAAATTTTTTTTTTTGCAAAAAATCGTCATTATACTCGATTCCGACTAATTCAAGGATAAGGATTTCAAATTTTATAACTTTTTTGAATTTTAAGCAAAAAAAATTTTTTTTTGCCAAAAATCGTCATTATACTCGATTTCGACTAATTTAGGGATTGGGATTTCAAATTTAACATTTATTTTGAATTTTAAGTTGGAAATTTTTTTTTGCAATAAATTGTGTTTATACTCGATTTGGACTAATAAAGATTTCAAATTATATTTTTATTTGAATTGAAAGTAATTCATTTTTCACGCAATTTTGCTTTATATATTTACTTTAGCATTTGTTTTTGAATTTTGCTTAATTTTTTGCGTTTTTTTGTTCAAATTTAGTTTTTATTTTCTATTTTAATGAAATGAAAAATAAGAAGAAACCCAATTTATTTTATTGTTTTACTTTTGTTTTTCCTTTTTCTATTTCCTCGCTTTAGTGAGGTGAAAAGATTTGTGTTACACACGGCTGCAAAGTTATTTTACCTCGTGTGTTGCAACACTCGCTATGCTCAGGATTCTAATTTTGAACCACTCGCTTCGCTCAGGATTCTATTTTCGAACCACTCGCTTCGCTCGTGGTTCAACCATAGAATCCATTCGCTAGCTCGTAGTTCAACCCTAGAATCCATTCGCTAGCTCGTGTTCCAATTCCACACTCGCGGTTAAAATACAACTTTGCACCCTTGTATAACAAATAACTATTTCACTTCTCATGCTCGAAAAGTGTGTCATATTAGACTTGTGAAGCGGGGCTTAAGTAATACATTTAAGCCCTAGGGAAAATATGTATACATATTTATGATTCACTAAACATTTTAATTTGACCAATCAAAATACTTCACCTATTAAATCCACCAATCACAGAACAGTAATTTGACAGATTAAGAAATATTTGGTAAAAATATCAACCAACCAGAATACAGCTGTACTAAAATCGACCAATCAGGAAAGAAGTTTCTCAGTTCTCTAAAGATTAAGCGGTGTCTATGGTCAAAGGACTTGCGTCTCTTAAAAGAAAAAAAATAGCGCGTGTTGCATCTCCTTCTTTAATATAGCAAAAGAAAGGGAGGCGAATACGTAAAAGCCTTATCACACTACCCTATCGGTAGGGCCCTACCGATAGGGTAGTGTGATAAGGCTTTTAAGCGAATACGCATAGCGAGGCATGGTACTGGCCTTAGAACAAAAAACATGCTGTCAAATTAGACTTACGCCCGCCAAGAGTTAAATTATTCATTTAAGGTGGATAATTTGTGTTTAATGTGTTTTCTCGCAATCGAAGTGAAAAGTAGAGTGTATAACTCGGGTCTAAAAGCCATATTACCACTCGAACAATTTTCCCTCACTACGTTCGGGAAAATAACCATCTCGTGGTAATATGGCTTACTTTAGCCCCTTGTCAAACAATCTACTATTATACAATTCAGTTTCTACCGCCAGCCACGAAGCATAATACAGTTCCTTACTTTTGACGTTAATTGACAAAACCAACCTAGTTAGGTATTTCGAAGATAAAATTTTCCAGCGGAATAACTGCTGTGGCATGCGAATCATGTAGGTCTTGTCCGATTGCAAGAGCGCTCGGCCGCGTTTTCGAGCAGCGGCAGCGGGCAGCTCAATTCGCGCAATGTGGGCTAAGAAGGCCACGGCCGCAGATGAACTTACTGGGGTCGTGGGGCGCCTGCAGCCCTCCTCCGCGCGGGTCCAGCGTGTGCAGCACGGCCGCGTACTCCGAGCACTTGCGCGCCGCCAGCTCGCTCGCCCGCACACGCGTTTTCTTGCCGCACACCTGCATCAACCAAGAATTAAGAAAAAAAAATGAAAAAAGTTTATTGTATAAGGGCATCACTACAATATAAATCACGACCCTGTGTCCTGAGCTAGGAAAACCCTGTGTTACAGGACCCAGTTTCGTTCCAATTAAATACTTAACCTAGGTATATAAGTGTACAGAGAGAGCAGGATACAACTTAAAATATGAATAGAGTCTGACCAGCGAAACGTGATACTGAAAATAACCGCGAAATTCAAAAAATATAAGTATGGTATCCCTGTACATACAAGGACTAAACGGTTTTGATCGTTTTAGAATTAAATAAGTGAATAGAATATTTTATTGTGCACAGCGAAGTGAAAACTGCATAAAGAAAATAAAACATTCGGTAACACCATGCAATAAAAGGCGTCGCTATAAAGCGATCTCTTCCAGTCAGCAATTGCGTAGGTAGCAGCAATTTAGCCTTTGCAACAGTTAACAGGTAGGATTATACAAACATGATTAATAATAACCGAAAGATGATAATATAGATCTTTATTTTAACTTATGGGGATTTGGAAAACTTACATACTGTTAGACAGAGAGTCTGTCTACCACACACAAAAAGAAACAACACATCTGCCTGTTTAGTACCCATCATTTATTTAAAATTATTACAAATCATTTCCTTAATTAAACTTAGTTTAATTAACTATCATAGTCAAAATCAGATTCCAAAAATTCGATTGGTTCCTCAGAATCACTGCTCGAGTCCCTGTCACTTGTAACATTTATAATGAATGGCTCTAAAGTTACAACGATGCCATCTCTTTCTATATATTTCTGCTCCATATGCAGAACATGGTCAGTTCATTTTTTCCAGAAACTTGAAGTTATTGAACCAAATTCCTCAGAAATCGTTTTTTCTACATCTAGTAGTTTAATAGTAGCAGTACTTGCATCTGAAACAAAAGAAAATATTTTCCTTAAAATTATATTTTTAGAGTCACAAATATCAAACACATTATTTTATTACATTTTATAAATTATAAAAGCACCTTTATGTGGTAATTTGGAAAATTACTAACACTATGGATTATGGAACCAATAGGGGTGGTGCGGTTAATAAATTGCAAGTGATTGGAACCAACCAAAGTGAAACTCATCTATCATTCATGTCAATTATTTATTGCAGCCTTATGTCTGCTGGGAATCTTATACATGAATTTATTTAATATACAAAATAAAAATCCTGAACCGGAGGGAGGTGAGGTGATGCAGGATCGGGCTAAGTGGTGTCAAATCATGTTAGAGGCCAAGGCTCACTTTGGGTTGGTGAGCCATAGTAGTTTTATACTATGATATGATATAATTTTGGATTTCAACACACTTAGTATACAAATTTATCGTCAGAATATTTTACCTGTCATCTCAGAGATTTCTATGTGCATATTGAAGTTCTGTTTTGAGCTGACTATGCTCCTCTAGTTTTTGTAAACTCTTCACATCATCATCCTCCTAGCGTTATCCCAGTACAGTTGCATCCTGAAGGATGCCTGGGGTCCGCTACCTAATCCCAAGATTTTTGTAAACTCTTCACAGCATTGGTAATATCATTTAAGCTGCTGCTGTCATCGGCATTCTCCCTCATTCTCTCTGTAATGAAAACACACACAAAAAATATCATTTTCTCTTTTCAATATAACCGGAACAACGGAACATAACGTCTACGTACTTAAACGTAGGAGAAACCTCTCTTTCTAACTCACGTTATAAATTGAAGAGAAATTTAACGAATACTATTTTATGTTCAATGAAATATCTCTAAATAAACATGGAATGTACCAACTATTCATCAAATATCAACATCATTATAGTGCACTAACCTGTGACAGATATTATTTCATGGAAATATCGTTCTTTCTCGCGAAAAACAGAGGCTCGTTCTTCTTGTTTCGCTTTAAATTTACACATCATTGTATAAATTAACTTCCTCGCTGCACTTTTAATAGGTTTCGACATAATAACACAAGATAACCGTTTATTATTCCGAAAATTGACACAATGTGACAACTAACGTACTGTGGTTTGACAAGTGCTGGGTATTGCCATATAAAGAATCCTGTTTCAAGGTCAATATCACGTTTCGCTGGTCAGACTCTAGTTTTACATGGCTAAATTGTGTTTGTGTGTGTACGATACATGGCCGGGCGTAAAAAATATGTAAATCTATACATATAATAAAGCAGAAGAGGGTCGAAAATCTGTACATTGAAGATATTAGTAAAAAAATCGATGGAGGGGTCTAAGAATCGATAACAGAACACGTTTCAACTGTTTTTAGAATTCGTGTCTGTTTGTCTGTTTGTCTGTTTATTTGTCTAACTATCACGCGAAAACTAGCGAATGGATTTTAATACAGCCTTCACTAATATGTTTATTGGATCTTCGGCCAGGTTATAGGCTATAAAAATCATATAGATTAGGGATGAAAGGGGGTGAAAAGAGGGGTTAAACTTTGTATGAGAAGTCTTTCAGTTCATGATTTACAGGCTTAAAAATTGGTAAGTATATACATGGACGCAAAGTAAATAGAACCCCATTCAAACATTTTATAATAAACAGATAGTATTCGAAAAAATGGGGGGTGAAATAACAATACCTCTGCCTCTGAGGGCTAAAGACAAAAATACAAAAGTCCCTCAAACCATATTAACTGTTTGAAATGAGAGATCTAATTATGTTGGTCAGTCAGTCTCTATCAATATTCACAAACCTTACTACGAAACCTCGGTTTTTTTTTGTTTTCGTTGGAGGGTACCTACGCAGAGCGGCGGGCTCTCGATTGCATGGTAGCACTTGCGACATGTACCTATATATTAGGTATGCGCATTTTTGTATAAAATATTGTTTTTTGAGGTGCTCATTACAAGAATGATATCCATTTTCAAATCGAAGATGGCGGACATTTACTTATTTACTTTTCTTAATAATCGATATGGGTGTCATTGAGGTTCTTCGAGGTGCCGATTAGTTGCGTTTTCCGTCAGCAAAATGTATAAAATACGTTCAGCGCGTAACAGACATAAATTTAGGGTATATTGGTATTCGTTAGTAAAATATACCTACGTAACAATAAACATCAAGTATGACCAAATTCGAAAGTTATAGGCGGATAGGAAGCAAAAAAAACAATTCTCAGAAAATCACATAATTAGAAGCAACCAGGGTGGGTGCGCTATCAACCTAGGCCTCTACTCCATCTTCGAAAGTGAAAGAACAAAGTAGGTATTCAGTTATGTACCTATGTTTTACAATAAAGCACTTTGAACTTTGAAAGGTATTCCACTAATTTATGAACAAAAAAATATCTATTCAACCACCTCTATACAAAGCCATTTGATAGGTCAACAATTTCTTTTTGTTCAATCATCTACATTGCTTGATGCGTATGAAGTATTTTCCGTACCTGCATCATAATGTTCGAATCATTTCGCACTCGCTTTTTTATCTACATTACTTGACGCGTAGGAATTATTTTCCGCACCTGCATCATAATGTTCAAAAACGTTAGCGCGCGCTACGCTCGCTTTTTCATCTACATTACTTGATGCGTTCGAAGTCTTTTCCGCACCTGCATCATAATGTTTGTAAAAATTTCGCGTTCGCTACGCTCGCGTTTTCATCTGCATGACTTGATGCGTATGAATTATTTTTCGCACCGGCATCATAATGTTCGAAAAATTTCGCGCTCGCTGCGCTCGCGTGTTCTTCTACATTACTTGATGAGCATTTTTCGCATCTACATCATAATGTTCGATAATTTTCGCGCGCCCTACACTCGCGTTTTCATCTACATTATAGTTGATGCGTATGAAATATTTTCCGCACCTGCATCATAATGTTTGTAAAAATTTCGCGTTCGCTACGCTCGCGTTTTCATCTGCATGGCATGACTTGATGCGTATGAATTATTTTCCGCACCGGCATCATAATGTTCATTAACGTGCACGTTAATAGCTTGTTTTCTTATAGGTAGGTACGTGGTGTTTTCACTCAAGTTCTATTTAATGTGGTCATTAAACAATCAGCTAATGATTGGTGTCGGGTTTCCAAGCTTACATAACACCAAATAATACCCTGCCTTTGTGGCGATACCCCATCCTATTCCTAATCCTATCCTAATCCTAATCTCCTAATCCTAATCCTAATATCCTAATAATATTATAAACGTGCAAGTTTGTGCGGATGTATGGATGTACGTTCCGTTTAATCTCAAAAACTACTGAACGGATCTCTATGAAACTTTCCAGTGTTGTAGCTTAGACATCAGAATAGGACATAGGACATAGGCTATAATTTATTTCAAAATTCAAAAAAATAGGTAGCAAAACTAGACTATCCGTGCGAAGCCGGGGCGGGCCGCTAGTAATATAATAAAATAATAAAATGAAAGTATACTACCTAGAATAGTGTTTCATTGAGTGGTTAGTGACTACTTAATTATTTTATCACGGTTAGAAGGAGTTCAGGATTATGGAAACCAAGTTCTTTCAAAGTTCGTTAGGTCATATCATAACCAGAAACGGCTTTACCTACTTATAGTGCAAGGTGTGCGTTGCACGCGGGCGGGCACAGCGGTCCTAGGGTGCGCTAGGCTAGGGTAATGATTTGCCCACAGGGGCTACATGGGCAAGAGGCGCCACTGATCATCACAGCATTCACAGAGCGAGTCATAACGATAACGTTCTAATTGCTTAAAATAATTTGTTATTTTATTTGCTAAGTACTTAGGTACTTAATAGTGTATAATCTTTTGTGTCTGAGTGAGTATGAAGTAGTATAGGTAGGAATTTGAAAAAGAGAATTTTGATGAAAATTATTGACATGACGAAACTATAGGATTCCATTTTTGGAATTTTATTTATTTTTACTTATCACGACTAATGTTATACTTTCGTATAACCTATCAAAAGAAATTGTGTTGATGCCTGATTCACATGATGACACAACAATGGGTGGTAAAGTACCTACTACCTAGTTACTTATGGGCAACCACAAATCTAGAGTATTCATTGTAATATTCATTCAGGATACGCAAACAATTTACCGCTGATACGTAGGTATACTATTGTCCAGAGGGGGTTTAAGTATTATATGTCATACTATTTGTTTGGTTTTGGCGATGTAATACTATTATAGGTACGTATTCATAAAAAAATAGTTTAAAAACCCAACTATTAAAAGTCCCCGACAAAATGGATATAACTCATTTAATGCAATAAAAAGAAGAAACCACTGGCTAGGTAGGTAAGGTACTGCAATGCCAACTCCGGGGTACTTATACGGTATACATACATGAAGAAACAGCGAAAGCTGCGCCTATAATAATATTGCTACATTCGCTAGATATACATAGATATACTTTCTATCTTCAAGATTGAGGAAGACTAAAAATTATTTTATGTCACACCTGGCCATAAAGTGGCTATTATCGCACGCTCCGCGCGCGAAAAAACCCACTTCCTGGCCAGGGGGTGACATAAAATTTTGTACTTACCACGGGCGATAGTAAAGAAAGCCTCAGATCGCATATTTATCGCCCTTGCCTTCGGCTCGGGCGTAAAATACCTACGATCTGAGACATTCTTTGTTTTATCGCCCTTGGTAACTAAGTAATGTACTATGGTAGCACTTGGAGTAGGTAGCAAAGTAGTGTGTAATGGAAAAGTTTTCCTCGATTTGTGGCTTTTCGAATCGAATTTTTTTTGGTCCCTTTACAAGCTTTTGATCTTGGATAGGAATGGGATCGATTGGCATAAAAAAAAGGTTTGCCAAGAATGACATTTTTCTCGCTCCCTGTATGTTTTTTCCAAAATCTGAAAATGCACCTGTATCACCTGTATGTATGAGCCACTACTTCATTGCGCATTGTAACCATACTAAATGTATGAAACCAATATCGTTCAGTCACTTCCCGACATGTCACTACAGACAAATCTGTACCTCTCAAGTAGTAGAGTCGACCAAAAAAGTGGTCTACCACTATTCGACTCTATTATGTGTCATCATCATCATCATCATACCAGCCGAAAGACGTCCACTGCTGGACATAGGCCTCCCCCAAAGAGTGCCACAATGACCGGTCTTGCGCCACCCGCATCCAGCGGACTCCTTTACCAGGTCATCAGTCCACCTTGTGGGGGGTCTACCCACGCTGCGCCTTCCGGTCCGTGGTCGCCACTATTTATGTGTACGTTAAGTTAAAGTCCAAAAGTGGTAGAGAACTTTCTTTGCTGACTGTACCTCTAGTGTAAGCTTTTTTTGAAACAAAACACAAACGAACGCGATTGCGTTTAGTCTCATTTTGTAAGCCAACGAGAGTAGCGCCTCTGGTGGTAAATATTTTTTGTCATATAAATAAGGCTAAACGCAAACATGTTCGTTTGTGTTTTGTTTCGAGAAAACTTATTAGTATATAAGTTTTCTCGAAACAAAACACAAATAAATATTTGTGGACGTACTACGGACTAGATGTACTGGCTGTATAGCCTTTATGTGAATACCTTGGAGTCATCACAGACGACGACGTCGTACCCGGCGCCCTCGCAGCTGCCGGCGGTGGCGACGGCGGGGGCGGCGCAGGCGCGGCGCCGCTCGCGGAAGCCGCGCGAGCGCAGCGTGCAGCCCGACCGACACGCCCCCTCCCGCCACGCACCCCACCCGCCTTCACCCCCGGCAGACCCGGCTGGTCTATTGTTGACCTCACTCCCGTTGTTACTCGACGTGCTGGACGACACGGGAGCTTTCGTTGTAGTTTCTGCGCCGCCCGATGATACGCATTCGCCGCCTTGACACCACTGAAAATAAAAGAGCATCATTTTATATTATGAGGGTAAATTGTAGCTGATATTGTTGACAATATAGGTATTGTGGCTTGTTTGGTAGACCAACAAATTGTACTTCGATGAATGTGCTCATCAGGAGCTCTATACGAGCTCATACCGCCTTCCCTCTTCTTCTATCGGACATCGAGACGTACGGTTGCTTACCATTCTTACCTGGTTGAACCAACCGCTTTTCATCATCTTTTATAATGCGCACTGCTAAGGCTTGGAATTCCCTGCCGCCATCTTTATTTCAGAATTCATACCTATAACCTGGACTGACTGAACTCTTTAAGACACGAGTGAATAGGCATTCTCTGGGTGAACTCGTTTCACCATCGTTCTCATCTTTGCCTCCTGACTGGATAGTTAAAAAAAGCCCGTATGTACCATATGGTGTCCACAGGGCGTCCCGGGCAGCGCGGGCCCGGCGTAGTAGAAGCCGGCGCGGTGCGGCGTGCGGCACGCCAGCTGCGCGCACACCGACGCCGCGCCCGCGCCCGCGCCCGCCGCCGTCGGCGCCGCGTCCGCGTCGCGAAGCAACACCTGAGTACAATACACACTGCTTTGAGACTGGTTGGGACTAGATCGACTGAGCCTATCATTTCCTCGGGTAATAAAAACTTTCGTCAGTCCTGACGACTCGAGTCTTTAGCTCTTTACACAACATTAACAGTAATTAAATGACAAATGTTTTTGCTACTTGGAGCACATTAGTCTATCGGCGTGTTACATCGACAACAACGCAATAACCCACAGAATGTCACAGAATCCCGCAAGATTTCTTATTATAAGCACAGTTATAAGTCCGATTTTTAAATAGAGATGATGGTTTAAAACAACCGGCCCCTAAAAAGACTGTAGAAAACGTAAACATTTTTTTACAGCACATAGGTAGATTTGTTGGTTCTATCGCCGAGCTAACATCTATTTTGGCGTGTATGGGGTAAGTATGTAGTCGAATTAACGATCAGGTGGCGTTCCGATTTTTAAGGGATTTGACAGAGTTTGGCCTTAAAGTTTCGGACGACTATACACAAAAATTATAAATTATACTGGGTTGACTGCTAAATGACGAGTGTCAGTATACCCAAGCATTTGAAAGGCACCTCATACCTCGCACTGCTTCTTCGCGCCCCACACCTGGCCGGGCGCGCCGCCGAAGCGCTCGTGTCGCAGCTCGTCATCGTCGGACAACTCCGACGCGTCGTCGCCGTCCAGCAAGCACGTCGCCCACCTGTGGCGGACAGACACTTTGTCCACATTAATTCAACTTAGGCCCCACATAAGCCCCCATTACAGTTGGAGGTCGGTTAGATGGTGTTCTAAGCAACACCCTTTTTATGCTGCCCCATATTTCCTGACAGGATTTATCCTGTCGCCTTCGCTTTAGCGAAGAACTCAAAAATGTTCTGTAACACGTTAGATATGTATGGTTTTCTCCGATATTCTTGACATTACTTTATTAGGCACACATTTGGCAATAAAAGGGATAATAAAACCCTTATTTGTGTGCAGGCGCACTACAAGTTATAAGGTGAGGCTCACATCACAAATAATTCTAAGGGTGTTTTTCTACCAGGGACGATGCTTCTACGTAGCTATGAATGCTTTCTTATGCCTAATCCTATTCATTGGCCCACATTTATTGCATAGCACTGGTGAAAACGGAAAGCTTTTACATCCTCGCAACATAGCTTGCATAGCACATCCCTGGTGGAAAGCATCCTAATGTTTTATAATCGACTCGCCAAACGGCATTGCGGATATAGCGAGGGTATAATGCTAGTATCGTACTGTAGGTCGGCAGCGACGCGCGCGCTGCAGCGCGACCACGTGGCCTCGCCGTGCGTGCCGCGCGACGGCGACATGATGTAGCCGTCGCGCGCGCAGCTGTTGCCCGCGCCGTCGTGGTGCATGCCCAGGCTGCAACAAACACAATACTCTTACCGTCGTATTCGTACAATTTAAAATACCTCTGCTGTATACCGACCGTGTGGAGCGTACCACACACTGGGGCGGCCTGCAATGGCGGTCAGCTGTATGATAAGTATGACTCTCCTAACAATAATTCAAACACTAGCGGCCTTGATTGTCAAGTGTCAAGGCCGCTGCCGCAGGCCGTTGCAGTGTGTGATAAGCTTTAATGAGTCCTCGCTTGTGACGGGACAGGGGTAAGAGGGGAAACTTCAAAGGGTAGCGGGCGTAGACTCAGTTAAGCGGTCGACTTATAACTATAATGAGTGTGTGTGTGTGTGTGTCTGTGTTTCTTATAAACATAAATGTCAAAGTGACAGATAAAGGCAAATTAATTTTAGCGGTAATTTAGCTAAAATAAGCTCGATGAACGGTTATGAATAAGGGGGTTAATACTAATTATAAATTCACCAAAATAAATGTAGCCTAGGAAGTAGGATCTTAAGGAGTGCTATATGTAACATTGCACTGAGAAATAATACAGGCGCTTTCATATACGGTGTCTGATCTGATTGCTTAGACTTGAATTTGATTTGGTGGTGCAGCTTTGCTTAATACTTGTGGCTTCTAACATTATCAGCGGTCTAACGTTATATCTGATAGACTTCTCTAATTTAATACTCTAAATGATTCAATTACTTAGAACTTTGTTTATGGACAGGAAAAGCGTGAGGCGGCGCGAGACGTAGACTCTCAAAGGATGAAACGCCTAACTAGTATGTTTTAGGCGACTTCTGTACGTGGGCGATACTTAATGCTATCGAGCGCCCTGCTTGTCCACAAACGCAACCATAGGTAGGTTTATTTTATTTGTATTTTCGTTATTCTGGTTTGTGACAAAAAAAGTATTGTGAAAACATAGCGATAGTGACAGACTTATGTCCAATCTCATGTGCGAGGATGTAAACGGAGGTGAACCCGGCGGAGGGGTAGGGCCGGCCCAGCACGTCCGTCGCGCCGAACTCTGCCACGACGCACGCGTGCGCGGGCAGGCACACGCCGCCGACCGGCGCGAGGCCCATGGTCACGCCGTTGCGCCGCCCGCCTTCTTCCGAGTACAGGTCCATTCTGGAAGCGTTGAGAGCGGGTGTCAGCGTGGTAATTCGAGAAAAACAAACAATCGTAAGTTGTACTGGTCCTTATGGACAGACGCGCCGTTTCTACAATTTTAGCACCATTGCTTACATCCAGGGTGGTCCATCCATCTCTGCTCTGAGGAGTTTGTGTAGGTAAACCGAATTCTAAACTGTTTCCCGTAGAGTAGGTGTAAAACAAGTGTTGTAGTCATCGTCTCCTGGATGGACAAGGACAGCTAATAAACGCAAAAAGAATTTAGTACCTAGTCTACCTCGTTTAGCGTGCTTTGAGAGCGCCGGAGCGGAGGCTGTACGATGGGCAACGTCAGCCTTTCCAGAGACAATGCATAATTATGCGAGATGATGGACTCCATAATTTTAAACTGCTACCCTGACAAAAGCAAAGCCATGTCCTAATGCTCTGGCTCTGGATGGACAAAAGGAGTCAAGTAACCAACGGCGCTTAGCGTGGCTCAACGTAAACCGATGTTAGTATCGAATACCAATAAACCAGTGACGTAAAACTATTTACCCCGACAGAAGTAAAGCCATATCCCAAAGCTCTGGATCGTTATCGTCCTCTAACGTTGAGTGACAGTTGATTGATAGGCGCAGAAGGGGTCAAGTAGCCGACCGCGCTCAGCGTGCCTCGAGAGCGCGGGAGGCTGCGCTCTAAACAACGTCAGACGCACCAGAGACAACTGGATTTGAGTACCAAATAACTAGTGATGTTAAACTATTTACCCTGACAGAAGTAAAGCCATGTCCCAATGATCTGGGTCGTTGTCATCCTCTACGTTGAGTGACCGTTGATAGGCGCAGAAGGAGTCAAGTAGCCGACCGCGCTCAGCGTGCCTCGAGAGCGCAGCAGGTTGCGCTCTGAGCAACGTCAGCCGCACTAGAGACAACTGGATATGCGTGCCCAGAGACCAGTGCTGGTACAAAGCTTGCACCTGAAACATGGAAGGATTGTGGCGTTGATTTCAAGCCACCTAAAATTGATAAGTAGCTTTAATATTTTTTGCGGTTACTTGTACTTTACTTACCTTAGGCAGCAATATTTCCGCGTGTCTTTTATTTAAATTGAACCTATTCTCAAATATTTAGGTTTCATGTTTGATTACATGGGCAGTGGGGTGCAAGGGGGTGGGAGGGGTTGTTATTCATAAGTTTGCATGTGCAATTCATGTGATGAAAATGCAGTCGAGAGATGCTGATGCACCTCCCTGGAAGTAATCCTGGTGGCGCCCATAGTTTGTAACATTATAACTTCATAAATAAGTAGATTGAAAGCTTGAAATTTAGTCATCATATTAATTGTTAAACTGCCTATGTAAGGTGACTCAACAATATATCATTAAATAAATTAAAAATATAAAGACGACACGGAGAAGAACCTCCAATTTTTACACTACTGCCCAACAAAAGGAGTGTAATGTTTTCCTCTATTAAAGTCGGTTACATTACCTAAAGTTTTTTATTTTACTAACAGGGCCAGGGGCCAAAAGCCTCTTACAAAAAAAATTGTACCTGAAGCTATGCGAGTTTTTCGAGATTCATATGTTATCGGAAGATTAGAATAGCAACAAGTTACTCATAGTTTCGGGTACTTATTAATTTAGTCATTGTTATAGAAGACAAAGTACCTACCTACAGTAAAAACTTACTTTATAGAACGAGCATGTATAAATATGTATACATTTTTGGACCTCATTTCAATGGAATAAAGTGAAAAAGTGTATACATATTGGTGCCCTTGACTGTACATAGCAAAAATAGGTTTCGCCTGTGTTTCGCCTACTCACAGAGACCTACAATAGGTACGTATCCCGATCCACTAGTTCAGATTCCATCCAAGATAATTGTTAGTTCACCGGGAGAGCGTGTTTAGGTACACCGAGCTTAGCCGATCAATCAAAGCATTGATAGGTGTAATTGGAAACTAGTATTGTTTCTATTCAATTCAAGGATTATTCACGGACCAATTCATGTCTATTAGGTGGCAATGTACGTAAATGTAGGTAACTATATCTTTGCCTACCCGTTTACCCACCTATATCGACCCCTGTTTTCAGCATGAAACTTCTCCGAATCAATAGAATGATAATGTTAAGTATACACATAAGATATCATCCGCAAGCTATTTCGCTTGAGTGCTTTAATGTTTTTATGTCACACCTGGCACGCTCCGCGCGCGGGAAATACCACTTCCCAGCCAGGGGGTGACATAAAATTTTGTACTTAACACGGGCGGTAATAAAGAAAGCCTCAGATCGCATATTTATCGCCCTTGCCTTCGGCTCGGGCGTCAAATACCTGCGATCTGAGACATTCTTTGTTTTACCGCCCTTGTTAAGTAATGTACTATTTCCGGGGGAAAAAGGATCTTTTACACTTTCGATACCAAGAACCAGGGGTAGCACCCGGCGAAGACATTGTGCGGACGTCACCCAGTGATACAACTAGTCAGTGCCACGAAAAGTTCCAAGGCTTATTCGATTATCCCAATTCCATTTTTTTTAGCTAATACTGGAATACGTATTACTTACTCCATTAATATAAGCCAACAGCATGTCCCTCAGTTCGGTGTCCTTGTAATTAAAGTACGGGTTGAAGATCTTGTAAGCCGCCTCATCCAGGAACAGGGCAATCTCGATGGTGTAGCCTGCGGGCGGGGGCTTGAGGGGGTACGGGGCGCGGGGCCGGCGCGGGCGCGGGCGGGGCCGGTCGCGCAGCGTGCGCGCGTCGTCGCGCGGCGCGCGCGGCGGCGGCGCGCGCCGGATCACGTGCGCGGCGCGCCCGCCGTCCGCCGCGCGCCCCGCGCCCGCCGGCAGCGGCCGGACCTCGTACGTGGAGTTGTCTACTACTATTAGGCCGTGCTGAAATCGTAAAACGATATCGGAAAAATGATGTTTCAGACTGAGGTTACAAGGCTAGGCTAAAGCCTTGTAACCTCACACGCAAGTAAATGAGAACAACCGTAGCAAAAGTCCATTTTCACATAACGCAACTGAAAAATAAAATATGAGACAATTTATAACCGTTCAACACATAATTTTTCACCGATTACCTAGATACAATCAAGTGCATTTTGATATTTATGACAACTCCAGTTGCTTTATAATCCAGTCGATAAAACAAAACCTCGAAATGTTGATGAAATTTGGTACCTATATACGAATGTTCATTGAGATCTCGTTATCGTCTCCCAAAAGTCTTCTACACTAACCTGTAATTAACAACATTTCATATTTTTAACTACTTTATTTTATGAACTAGTTAGAAAATAGGTAAAAATTTAAGCCACCCGTATTTTTTCTTTTTCAATTTAACTCATTATTTCATACAAAAAAAAAACACGTTGAAAAGTAGGTCATTCCAAAAGGGCGTAAGTAAAATATGACGTCATCTTCCCAACAAGAATCCAGAGCACTCCAGTAGCTCTAGTATAAGTTTTTTCGAAACATTAACTAATTCGAACGCGTTTGCGTTTTGTCTCAAAATGTATGAAAACGCTCTCACCTAGTTTGAAATACGCGCGTTCATCGGTTAGCAACAAATGTTATACTCGCTGTTTTAGTTTCCACTGGTAACCACTAGAGGCGCTGTTCACGTTTTCATACCACTTTCATACATTTTAAGACAAAACGCAAACGCGTTCGAATTAGTTAATGTTTCGAAAAAACTTATACTAGAGCTACAGAGCAGCGATTGTCTGTACTCTGTACTAAGGTCTCCCTGAATACAGCGAGGAAGATGACGTCAACTTTCGGTTTACAGTAATTTGCGATTTTTTCCAAAATTAACGGAGAAAAAAATCTAAAAAAATGTTTTTTGTGTACTTCACACGTTTTTACCGAAATGGTTTTCGAACTAAGACTTTTGCAAATTATGAAATATTGTCACCTTTTCTGTATCGGCAGAGACCGAGACCGAGAATAAATTAAATTCTCGGCCGAGACCGAGACCGAGACCAAGAATTTAAAAATGTGAGAAAAAAACTGCAATATGTTTTTTTTTATTTAGTAATCATAATCAAATAAATTGATGTTACCTATAGGATAAAAATATAAATTTTTCAGTTTTGTGCCCACTGAGATTGTGTCTATACGCTCTTGGTTTGCAATTGCGGCAAAGTGTCATTATTGGTTTGAAAAGTTCATACGTCACCAATCAACATCGCGAAAATCAATGGCGAAGAAAACTACCACTACTCAAATTCACCAATCTTAGATCGTTGTATAGTCTCGGCCACGGCCGATAATCTCGGCTCGTTTTGGCCGAGACCGAGACCGAGTTCTCGGTTCGAATTTTGGCCGAGAATAGCCGAGACCGAGACCGAGACCGAGACCGAGATCTCGGTCGGACCTTACCTGTAATACATAACTGTGACGAGAAAACATCTCTTCGCGGAGAAAACATGTGAGATAAGCTTGTCACTTTTGAAAGGGTATGAGGCCAGACCGCGCGGTCAGTTACAAATAATCACAACTGACCGCCATTGTTAAATCGATTCAAAAGACGTACCAATGCATGATCCTTGCAGGCGGAGAATGCGGCGACGGCGTCGGCGTCGGCGTGCTGGAAGTGGCATGAGGCGTCCACCGCCGAGAGAGGAGCATCGCGACCGTGTTCCGACCACACGCCGAATGCGCGGGCCACTAGGCGACGGTTGGGGACCAGCCTCAGCGAGAAACTCCTGCAAGTCGCCAACCAAACTTTATTGTATAGTTCGTACACAACTGTAAAGCCAAGTGCTGTCAAATTATCTCAACCAAAAATCTACCTTACAGTCAAAGCTCTAAGTCGAGTTTTGCTAGCGTTCGTTTGACAGAATTAGGCCTTAGAGTTTTGTACGAATGTTATATCAAAGAACCTACGGACGAAATACGGGTTGAGTTAGGTTTGAGAAAAACGTCGACTTTTTGCAGCGATACAGACACAATGTTTACGTGTCAATATTATTTTAACTTGCACGGATTTAAAAACCGGCCAAATGCGAGTCGGAATCGCGCAGGAGGGTTCCGTACCATTATCGATAAAAACGGCAAAAAAAAACGTGTTTGTTGTATGGGATTCCCTTTAAATATTTATTTTATTCTGTTTTTTAGTATTTGTTGTTATAGCGGCAAAAGAAATATATCATCTGTGAAAATTTCAACTGTCTAACTATCACGGTTCATGAGATACAGCCTGGTGACAGACGAACGGACAGACGGACAGCGGAGCCTTAGTAACAGGGTCCCGTTTTACCCTTTGGGTACGGAACCCTACCTAACCCGATCCCCCCGATCCCGATACCGGTCCCTAACTAGACAGATTTCGAGCTTCTATAAATTACCAACGGTGGGCCGTAGCCAGCTCTCGGGCTATTATTATTTATGAATTTCATCGCAACGGTATCGTTAAAGCAAATTAAAGCCCGTGCCAGACGGTCGAAAACAAGCACAGAAACAGGGCGACCTTGGTCCGCACGGACCGTGTAGACGTGTTTCCATCAAGATGTCCTTCGAGAACTGGTCTTTGTGGACCAAGGTCGCTCGGTCCCAGGGACTTGTCGGCAACTGTCTGGCGCGGGCTTAACTAAGAAATATCTATAATAACATAAAATAAGTATTTTTTCACTTCTCATGCTCGAAAAGTGTGTCATATTAGACTTGTGAAGCGGGGCTAAAGTAATACATTTAAGCCCTAGGGAAAATATGTATACATATTTATGATTCACTAAACATTTTAATTTCACCAATCAAAATACTTCACCTATTAAATCCACCAATCACAGAACAGTAATTTGACAGATTAAAACATATTTGGTAAAAATATCAACTAACCAGAATACAGTTGTATCTACTAAAATCGACCAAACAGGAAAGACGTTTCTCAATTCTCTAAAGATTAAGCGGTCGGTTTGTGTATGGTCAAAGGACTTGCGTCTCTTAAAAGAAAAAAAAAGCGCGTGTTGCATCTCCTTCTTTAATATAGCAAAAGAAAGGGAGGCGAATACGTAAAAGCCTTATCATACTACCCTATCGGTAGGGCCCTACCGATAGGGTAGTGTGATAAGGCTTTTAAGCGAACACGCATAGCGAGGCATGGTACTGGCCTTAGAAAAAAAAAAAACATGCTGTCAAATTAAGACATACGCCCGCCAAGAGTTAAATTATTCATTTAAGGTGGATAATTTGCGTTTAATGTGTTTTCTCGCAATCGAAGTGAAAAGTAGAGTGTATAACCACAGAATAAGTAATAGTACAAGTACAGAAGTTTCTCTGCTAACAAATTCCCCGTTTAGGTATGCCAAACGTGCCTAAACGTGGCCATCTCTTTCTATCGCACGCAACGCGCTCTTTCGAGGCCCCGCCCTCAGCGCTAGGGTTACCACCAGCGAGAACCTATTTTAATGTATGTACTTCATCATTAGTAGTGTTGTTTACAATACAATTACGAATAGTACTTTTAAGGTTCCGAAGCCAAAATGGTGGTCTGTATGTGACAGCCGATGTACTCGGAGACTATAAGCAATACAAATACAATTAAAACATTTAGCAGGAAGGTGTGTTCTACTCGTATGAACCGCTACGTAAAAGTGAAGTGAAATGACGAAAAAATATTAAAGTAGGGGGAGGGGGCACTCCATACATGTAACCAGGGGATACAAAGTTTTATATAATTTTTAAAGGCATCACTTTAAAAAATAAAAGAGGTTACTTAGATCCAACGTTTTCATTTATGTCAACCGTTGGTGAATACCAAACTCAATGACCGTTCTTATTATTATTGGTGCAACCTGCTGCAATAAAATAATGTTGTGGTTTTGACATTATTATTTAACACGAAACTACACGAAAAGAATTATTTTTTATGATCGTACAAGCGCGTGCGCGTGCGATCCGTAACGCTGCTCCGCAGCCATTGAATAGTCACACAATGTGTGAGCCGGTGGCCGCATGTACTTTGCGCGGCGCGATGACGTCACGGTAGTAAGCCCCTCCTGGTATAACTCGGGTCTAAAAGCCATATTACCACTCGAACAATTTTCCCTCACTACGTTCGGGAAAATAACCATCTCGTGCTAATATGGCTTACTTTAGCCCCTTGTCAAACAATCTACTATTACTTTTTAACAGGGTCAGTCCAGTTTCAGATTGGCAACCCCTGTGCGATTTATCAATCTATTTATATATTAACTAATATGTTATGTATATGTATATTATTATCGAATAACAGATGAGGGTTACCTATTCTACATTATTTCTACAGCTTTAAAAGAATAAAGAGCTCGCCTAAAAATATTTTTAGCTCTCGGCTGAACAATGACTGCCTGACTGGTGAGGTGACTCATTTGATCGATCGGCGTAGGCCTTTTGCAGATATCATAAATCATAATACCTACTTACTTTGATTCGCTAAATAATATTTGCTTTACGATTCAGTCTATATATGAGATCTTGATGCTGCCAGAATAATGTAATGCCTCAACATCTATATATATAAAGTTGATGGGTTACTGATTAATCACCGCCCCGCCGAAACTGCCGGTCCTAGAAATTTGAAATTTACACTATAGTTAGGTTATATAACGGAGGCAAGGGATAAGACGGGATTTTTGAAAATTCCACCCCTAAGGGGGTAAAACAGTGGTGCAAAGTTTGTATGGGGAGCAAATTTTTTTTTAAGTGAGGTACTTCAAATTTCTTCAGACTCTCTGTTTAAATAAAACAAAACTAATTTCTGCGTTTTTTGAAATTCTACCCCTAAAGGGGTAAAAAAGGGAGTCAAAGTTTATATTGGAAGCAAAAATTTTTTGAGTGAAGGACTTAAAATTTCATA
Source organism: Cenopis cana (assembly GCA_951800055.1). Classification (NCBI taxonomy): domain Eukaryota; kingdom Metazoa; phylum Arthropoda; class Insecta; order Lepidoptera; family Tortricidae; genus Cenopis; species Cenopis cana. The sequence continues at coordinate 5,298,635 of OX637476.1, read as the reverse complement.
CAGTAACTGTTTAAATTAAATACTACAATACTAATTTCAGCGTTTTTTTTTAATTCATCCTCTCAAGGGGTTAAAAAGGGGTTCAAAGTTTGTATGGGGAGCAACATTTTTTTAATAGAGAGACTTCAAATTTTTTACAGTCTCTGTTTAAATACAACAAAACAAATTTCGGCGTTTTTTTTAAGTCATCCCCTCAATGGGTTAAAAAGGGGTTCAAAGTTTGTATGGGGAGCAAAGCAACATTATTTTAATTGAGAGACTTTCATTTCACAAAAAGACTGTTTAAATGATTTCAGGATTTGTGGATTTGGATAGATGTTTGAAACGAAATTTCTACAGGTCCATAATTAAATACGTACAGTAACGAAGAGAAAACGACAAGATGCCAACTCACAAAAAAAATAGCCTAAGTAAATGAGAGTTTTTAACCGATAAGTAGGTACCTAAAGGGATTTTTAGAGGGGTTGAGAATTTGGGTTGACCGATTTATATCTGTACAGCATATTAATAATTTGGTCTCACCGGGTAAAAGTACCACAATTATTATACCGTTTCCTGGATATTAAGATGTTTTAACTAAAAACCGAGCTCTACGCAGACGAAGTTGCGGGCAACAGCTAGTATTACCATAAAAACCTGGAATATATGCTACGTGCCTTACTTTAATGTCCTTTTATTCTGCGGGTAATGCCCGATGTTTTCAAAACATAATAATTCCGTATTCACCATTAGAAAGGAGCCTAGCTTTAAAAAAACACGTGAGACTTAACTCATTACCTCATTAGTTAAGTAACTCATTCATCATTGCGAACGTAAACAAGCGACTCTCGTTTCGGATTCGGACTCGGAATTCTATTCTACGTTATTGTTAACGTAAACTTTAGCTATCGCGGCCAACGGCCATACGGTATGAATAAAAGACACTGTTTTTCATAAGCACAACAAAACGTTCGTAAATCATAAAATAGTTGTTGTGGCTTGGTTTTATTTTTATTGTAACAGATTTATGGCCTTCAAATTGTATTCAACTGAATGTAAAAAACGTTCTAGACTTTTTTGCGGGCATTAGTGCTACGTAAACGCTTAAGACAAGAAGTTCACTGCCTCTTTTTTGTAATGATGTAAATGATGTAATTGTAAGCGGTAGAGTAATACACCTACAACTTCAGTAAATTAAAAGTTAGCTCTTTATTTATCTTAAATTTATACCGTGTTTTTTGGTTTTTTGGTTAAATCGGTTAAATTTATACGTATAGGCATAGTGAGGTACAAAAACTTAAACCTAAAATCTGTGAAAATATTGCTTGTGAAATAGTTAAGCTATGAAGCTGAATATCCACCAGAGAATTCGAGGGTGTAGGTACTTATATTTAATTTGCTTGCGATGCGAGGTGTCGAATGTATCGATACACAGCTTTGCATATCTCTGGTCTGGTGGATATCAGTGGCGGAACGTCCATACATCTCGATTCCCACCGGCTTGCCTAATTTTCAGCCACACCAGTTCTTTTAGTACGGCTCATGAAGAATAAGAAAGGAAAACTATTTCCGGCTTCTCTAAGAATATTTTTGACGCGCCGCCACTGGTGGATATTCACCCAAGTAGGTAGCTAATGTCTTTATAAGTGTTAGTTGAGATGAAACACGTACCTAACCTAAGTGTTGACGTTGACTATATATTTAAACCGTATAACAAGGTCGTTGGCCGAATTTGTACCTACCTACAAGTTTTTAATTCTCTACATTCAACAATTTTGCACGACAAAATTTCTAACAAATAATAAAGCTCTGTTAACATTAGTTAATTTTGTTTCTAATGAGGGAAGTTAATACCTATAGGTATTCTTATATATCCGTTGGCTTGGCACACTGAACTGTTGGTAAAGTATGTGAAATTTTCGCAATAAACATTATTCTGATTTTAACTCATGTAAGTAATTTATTAAAGCACATAGGTACCTATTTGCTTTAATAAATTACTCTAGTTATGCCCAAGCACGCGTTTTATGCAAACATCGAGGTTCCCCGTAGATTTCGCCAGTTAGCACATCCATACCGGTGCGGTGTCATACTCGTAGAGCAAACAAACAGACCGAGCCATCTGGGACGAAATATCCGCATAAATACATCGCATGCAGTACCGAACATGTAGGGTTGGCGCTAGAGAAACAACAGCTTCGTAGGAGATATGATTTATTACTACTCAAATTAGGCTAGACACATGTTTATATAGGCACTTACATACTACTTATAGGTATATACTATATACTTACGTAGGGACTACACCACATGCCCTACCAAAAAAGGAAAAAAAAAAGAATAAATACCCTTTTTTTTTTCTTACATTAATACACAAAATGTATGTATCTACCTCTATTTATGACGAATACAATCTCGTTCGGTTTTTATGAACCGTCACTTCTTTTCCCTTGTCTACTACAATGACATTGGGTTCTGCTTCTCTAACAACTACAAAAGGCCCTTTATATAACGGGTCTAACTTATTATTAAGTGCTTCATTTTGTATCATAACCAAATCACCTGCTTTATAGTTTACAGAGTTAACATAACGGTCATACTGTTGTTTTCTTGTTGCTTTACTTTGAATTAAATTACATTTTGCATCGTACTGTGATTTTTGTAACCGGTATTTTAACTCAAAAGCATAGTCATTGAAGTTATAAATAGGGTCTAATGATTCACAAAGATTACTCGGAATATTACACCGTCTTCCAAATACAAGCTCGTATGGAGTGTATTTTGTTTCTGAATGAACTGTCGTATTGTAAGCAAAACACCAGTAGGGTAACCATGAACTCCAGTTATTAGTTTCATTGTTTGTTTGAATGCGCAAATAGGATATTAAATGTTTGTGGTTGTTTTCTAAGGAACCAATAGTTTGATGATGGTAGGATGTTGATTTTAAGTGTGTTATGTTTAGTAGTTTGCATACCTCCTGCATTGTGGATGATAAGAATTCTGTGCCACGATCAGTTATTATTTCCCTAGGAATACCGTATCTTAATATGAAATTATTGACAAAGGCAGTTGCTACCGAGACCGTATCTTTTGATGTAAGCGGATACGCCTCTACGTATTTAGTTAAGTCGCACTGAAGCGTTAATATGTATACATAATTACTGCTATCCTTAATTAACGGGCCCACTAAATCTAAAAATAATCTATCGTAAGCACAGTTACCAGTGGTTGTGATGACCATTGGCTCTTTCGTGTTTTTAAAATACTTTTGACGTTGGCATTTGTCACATCTTTTAACAAATTCGGCCACGTCTTTGTCTAATCCTGGCCAAAAAAAGCGTTGGCGAATGTTATTCAACATCCGTCTGACTCCAGCATGTCCGCTGGTCGGTAGCATGTGGTAGTCATTGAGTATTACGCGCTGCGTATCCTTGTCATCTATTCGTATTCTACCTTGTAATATGCGCAATAAGGGTCCCGACCATTGCGTCATACTATTTATGATTTGGGCTAGCTCCTTGACTAAAGTCATATTTTCGCTGTTTCTAAAAATGTATAAACAGTCGATTGATTTTTTTTTACAAAATTCGCTCAGTTCCCTCGCAAAGACAACTCGTGCGCGTTGCGATCGGGTTACCGGCTTCACGTAAACAATACACTTCGTCTTATTAAACGCAAAGTTATCATAACACTCGTCACAGTTTAAACTTATTTTACAAGTATCCCATTCATTTTCATGTACAAATCTTAACTCGGTATACTTTTTTGGAGGTTTAAGTACTTCCACGACTCTAGGGTCAAGCATATCGTCTGTAGTCCTGTTGTTACCGTTGGAGTAATTTTCCTGCTCCATTTGTTTTCTCTTTGACCTTGTTAGTACTGAAATACAATTTTTGCTCATTTCTTTTAAGTCTTTAATTGTTAACGTTATTCGCGACAGTGCATCCGCGGCAGCATTGTCGCCCCCTTTCACATACTCTACACTAAAATCATATTCCTCCTGCTAAATAAACTCCGTTACATAGTTCATTTGGAATGACTAAACAGTCCTCATTAATTTCTGTGTCAACATAAAATACCTTTTCACACCTCGCTGGAATTGTCAGATAGGTTTTCTTACCCGATGATGCTAACTGTAAGGGAATCGTAATATTTTCGCAATTGTTAATATTTAAAGTTACCGTATTTTGTTCAAAGTCAATTATTGAATTATATTTACGTAAAAAGTCTTGCCCCAATATACCACTAGAAGAGCAAGCTAAGTTTCGAAGTACGTGGAATTTCTGACACAAGCGGTGTCCATTTAAAGCTAACTCTATATAAACAAAACCTTCTGTAAATAGTTCGCCGCCAATACCGTTTATAGATATCATTTGTTTATGGATTGGGATGTTTAAGCTTAAAACTGTTTCGTATTTCACGGCTGACACGGAGGCGCCGGTATCCACGAGCCATAGGAATGTGTCATCTCCAACTGCTATTTCTAGCGAACTACCATATTTGACTGCGTTTATCGTGTTAGAGACGAAAAAATCGTTGCCCTGATTTTCCGCCGCACTTATAATTTCCTGACCTCCACCCGATGTCGAGGGCTGAGGCTCTGGCACATCAGTTACATACATTCTAGGTTGACCCCTGGATGCGCTATATTGGCTTGGATTGTCTGAACGGCGAGTGAAACTCCGGGTGTATTCATATTTATCCCTGCTGCCATAGGAGTACCGTGTCTCCCCCGCATTTCCGAACATTTCCCTGCGCGGCCTGTAACAGCCACGCCTCGTCGATGCATTGTACTGACCTGAACGTCCCCTCTGACCGACGAAGATTTCACCTTCTTCGCTCCTAGTCGTGGCCAAGACCTCCTCGTCTTTGGCGGCTTGTATAGCGTCCGCCAATGTTGGTAAATTTCTGGCTGAAAGTATAATGCTTAACGTAGGGTTCCGCAGCCCGCTGGTGAACCTTTGTATTGCCAACTTCTCGTTGACTTTTTTTAAGACCTTATATGCGCTTTGGTCACCGTCTGCTTGGGAAATTGTTAAATCAACAAATAACTGCTCAATCTTTGTGCCAAACTCGTCGACGGAAAGAGAATTTTGTTTGGCACGCATCAAGTTACAATGTAGGGCTGTGCCTGACTTTTTAGTCAAGAAATATTTTTTTAGATCTAAAATAAGCGATTCGCAATCTGTATACGACTGGGCCATCCGCAACTTCGCGCTTTCCGATAAGCGTGTCATTAGTATAAATTTAATTAATGTTGGAATACTGTCTTTTTCCAACATTGAGTTATAAAGCTCAATGGCATCTATGAGTTTTTTTGTCACATCTTCCGCTCCTGTCATAATAGGTAAGAGGGAGACCGCCGTTTTGAGGTCAAATTTCTCCATGGTGTTTGCTTGTACAATATGACTGCTCGTACAAAATTTGTGTATTTTACTGTACCTACACAGCCTTAATTAATACGCAATTCGTTAATAGCGCTTATATATCAACATTTCCTTCCAATATATTTATATCTACTAATGTCGTATAAGCTACGAACGTATCATATAGCTCACTAGCTTCGATCAACATCATTCAACTTTTATCAGTTCTTTTCGCAATGCTTAACTTAAAAGGATTTCTTTAAATTGGCAAAATTAATTAATATAGAAGTCTGTAAACTTCTGAAGTTTTATGAAGCTCATGATACGTTTTGTACGTACTATAATATATAACTGAATTAATCTATAATATATTAGTAAGTGTCTAAATATAGCAACTCACATTTAAATCACTGATCACTTCACTTTACGGGTTACGCATTGCCGACGCTGGTCGACACGCCGGTTACATGACGTCCTCCGTCGGGATGATTTATCGTCCAAGCCCGAAAGACCGCCTGAGAAAGCCACCTGCCCGTTGATTAGCCTCTGGATCATCTTGTGGCATCTCATATAAGCTTTATATAGTCCATACATGATGATCAAAATTATGATGGTTAGAATCGTCAACAAGATGGTTTTCGTGGTGCTTACATGGAAAGCCAAATCCTTTATTGTGACATTTGCTTTCGTTTCCGTTGCCTCTTGTGGTTGGGATGCACTCTGGAACCCATTTCAGCGACAGCAACGTAGAATCACTATTGTGACCAACAAAACACCAGCAAGGAGCAAATAACAACGGGAACGTAGTTCCAAAGAAACTGTTCAAATTTCCGCAATACACTGTTATCTACCGCCGACATACTCCACACTATACAGTTTATTCACATTAGCTTTTACATAACTTTGATTTATGCTGCGCACTACCGAACGCGAAACCACTGCACTTAAATGGCAGGGTCGCCATGTAGGGTTGGCGCTAGAGAAACAACAGCTTCGTAGGAGATATGATTTATTACTACTCAAATTAGGCTAGACACATGTTTATATAGGCACTTACATACTACTTATAGGTATATACTATATACTTACGTAGGGACTACACCACAAACATGTCATGGGGAATTGTTCTACGTAATGCACATAATTGGCATTAATTGGTTTAATTTGAACGGCGGCAGCCTACTACTCCTACTAGAAACTAAAATAGATTAGCAAGTACATATGTGCTGTATATTTAGCATGTGTGCCAACGAATATTATGCGCGGGCACAGAATAGTATAATAGTATTGCGGGTTATGACCATATAATTTCTTTAGAGGTTGCTAGCGTCAATTAGCTTACGGCCATTACATACTTAGAGACTCTACACTAGTCTACACCTAACGGCTCGAAATATGACTTTTTTGAGCAGTCATTTGTCGAAACCAAGAGAAACTTCATAAGGAAATAATAAGCAATATCGTGACCTAAGTAGTAGCTGAGTAGTAGTAATATAAATAAAAAACCGGCCAAGTGCGTGTCGGGCCACGCGCAAAGTAGGGTTCCGTAGTCGTCCACCCGTTACATTATGTGGACTAAATAGTTCGCAAACTTATATTTAACTACTATGTTTTTGACAGAATTAACAATATTATCTAAAGTATCAATGGAAATTGTACGAAAGTTTGCTTTTGCAAAGTACATTTCTGAAGTTCGACTATTACTCGTTAACTAGTAATGTCTACTTAGCTGTGATAGTTTTCCTTTTAAAATCATCGTAACTATATACTACTACCATGATTTTTTTCACATGCCTAAGTTAGCCACCGTAACTAGGAGGGGGGGGGGGGGAAGACTAAACGCTCAAGGTCATTGAGAAGGGGGAGCCTCTTAAATAATTATGTAATTAATTTCTACTATGTTGACATTGCATCCTCTCAATATTTGTATGCCTTAAGGCGCCACATAGTTAAACTCTCTGTGTTGTAAGATTGTCAGCTGTAACCTATGTTGGACAAATAAATTATTTATTTATACTCATGTTTAAGCAAATAAATTATCTTTATCTTTAACTGAAAGCAACAATCTAACGAATGCTTTGTCTAACTGCCGACGGATTTCGTCAGGGGAGCAAACGGCGAGATCAAATTTAAGCGGGTATTACACTGTCCTGAATTGAAAAACACAAGGGTCCGGACCTATACGTTAGAGCGAGATGCTTCAACTCCCCTCCACTAGTCAGGACGCCTGATTCAGGACAGTGTAATATCCGCTTTAGAGCCAGCCCCGCGCAGTGAGGCCCGTCGGAGGCCAGGGGCGGAAACTGAACGGGGCACCTAGTTTGCACCCCCCAGCTCTGTCCACTACTCATGGTATTTGATTAAGACTATTGTGAACCTATCGTGCGAGCAAGAACAGGCATTCCGGAATATTCTTGCGTGCGATAGAGACAGTAGTAATTTCAAGCAGAATTAGTGCTTCGGGCGCCAACGTTTTCCACCCCTTAAACCTTTATCAAATGAGACAATTTTGGCCTTGATCGATTCCTCACATCCTTAACTAGGTTTATACGTTTTTCTTTTTTCGTAATTCTTTCTAGTTTATGAAATAATAACAAAAACCCAGGACGAAGTTTTTGTGTCAAAAAATCGAAATTTTAAGGGTTCATGTTTTCAATTGTATGCAATATTTCCAAAAAATTAAAACGTATAAACCTAGTACCTGACATATATTATTATACTCTTTGCCTAGTACTTAATGATACTTACATCATTTCCAAAAATCATGCAAACCGGTTCAGGTTTAGGGGGTGGAAAACGTTGGCGCCCGAAGCACTCCGCAAGCAGGGCCTGTACTCCGGACATCGAGCTTCGTATACCTAGTGCCGTCCCTTTCACTCTTGTGGTACTTATGTAACACGAGAGCGAAGGGGACAGCACAATACGAATTTCGGATTTCGATGTTCGGAGTATACCCTCGGGACCAGAACGGCCCTTCCGTCCCCCTGTTAGTCCGACACTGACCCCGCGTAATGCCTTGATCACACGTACCGAGCAAAACGGGGGAGACAGTAAAATTAGCATGGAAGTTACACTCGGCCGAAGTAAACTTAGAGAAGAAAACTCACCGACCGAAGGCATCGAAGCTGTAGGGCACGGGTATATCGTCAACTTGGCCGGCGGCCTGCTGCGCCTCTCGCGGGAGCAGCGCCGGCAGGTACACCACTTGAACGTCGCTCGGCTGTACGGGCTCCACGCCCAGCCAGCTTGAGAGCGACGGCAGCTCCTGAAACGCACACGCAATATATTATAGGGCCTGTACACTCTCGCCGAGACACAGTTGGACAGGCGGAGCGCGAGAGTGTACAGGGGGGGTCTCGCCGACGAGTCCCATAGTGAACACAGCGAAGCAGGCCGAGCGCCCGAGCGCGAGTGCTCTCGCACAAGAGTGTAGGTACAGCTGGGGGCTCATAGTGTCCGAGCGAAGCTTCGGTTTCGGCAGGTTTCGGCATAAAAATCATGTTCCGGCCGAAGATTCGGTTTCGGCCAAAAAAACTGCCGAACCTTCGGCAACGACGAAACTTACACCATTGGCCGATCGAACGAAGCGAGCAAAGCGTGTCCGTTTTAGCCTGGGCAAAAACATCACTTGTTTTAATATCTTGTTACTAAAATTGTTTGTATTATACCACTTTCACGAAATATAAGTATTGTGTTAAATTTTTCATAATGTCTAAGACGCTTGACTTCAACTCAACGATTTTAACACGTCTGCAAAAGTTTCGGTTTCGGCCGAAACTAGAGCAAACCGAACCTTCGGTTAAGGTTTCGGCAAAAAACCATGTTTCAGTCGGACGTCGGGCACTAATATTACATTACTTTGTGTAATAACTTGCGCTAGCCAATTTAATTTTAAACGCTACATCGAATGACGAAAGGTCCACGGGTGCATCTTTCTTACTCGCTAAGCATGATAAAACTGTCGAAGTGGCTATCTTGCCATGACCGGGTCACCCGAAACCAAATTGGGTTTCAGAATTGAAGTGACTAGATTCTACGCTGGGTAAGTACTTAATTTGGCGACAACAAGTGCAGTCTGCACGAGTCCGACGACGCTATACAAATCAATGGAATATTGCATTCTATGTTTGTATCGTTATGTTATACAAATACAAAATACAAATACGTTTTCACCTCAGCGGCTCGAACACGGCTGTTTTGCTGCTTGAAACCAGTGGCCAAAATGCAATTTTGCTGCGAGCGTGGATCAAAGTAGCTTTTTAATTTTTGGTCCACGAATGCCAAGATCTGCCACTTCGTAGTTCGGGGTATATTACGAATTCGATATATTTGACCTTCAATCGCTCTGTCCCTTTCAATTCGTTATATTAAAAAAGAGAGGGCCCACATAGTATGATTCTTAATTTGATATTCAAATTCTAATCGACTCAAATCGACTCCCAAAACGCGGCAAATAAGTAAAGTAAAAACACGTTCGAAAACTCATAAATTGACCTAAGAGTTATAATTATCAGGAAGTTGTTGGCAACGGTTCTTTTAAATATAATATTATTATGATAATACATATTTATAAATAAAACCTTTATTGCAGAAAAAAACAGAAAGTTTATCACTTTAATTATTAATTTTACTTTTAACAATCTTTATTTTAGTAGAAGAATAAAACCGGAGCCATTTCAGAACGCACCCTTTAAAAAATGAGTTTCGTTCGTTTTTACTTTTATTCTGTCTTGCGCTAACAGACATTAATTAATAATCAGTGTTAAATATTATAAAAATATCTAGAAAACATTAGTGATGAAGGGTGTATCTAGACTTAGAAACACACGAGCTGATGGCTCGAGTGAGAAGAGTACCTACTTAAAAAGTGTTATTATCTCATTCTTGCGCTACAGATATTGTTCAAATAACTAAAATACGTAGGTAAGTGAAATCTGTGACACTGACATAGGCTGTATTTTAACAATAATACAACTAATTTTTAGTGAGCATGTGAATTAGTTCACGCGATTATGTACCTAAAGTCTGCCGCGCCTAAACTCGAGTCGCGCGCTTGCGTTCGTCTTGTGCTTTGTGCTGGCTTAGCTGAGGAGTTAAGACAAGCAGGAGATTCCTAATCAATGCTGAATTAAATCTGCCCGATTTATCACGAGACACGTACGTAGAAGCCTATGATAAGCCGTAAATGCTGTTATTAAAGTTTAATATGTTCTCGCCGCTGAGGTGAAAAGTTGTATGTATCACACGAGAGCAAAGATATTTGCATCTCGTGTCTTTGAGTCCCTCGCTACGCTCAAGATTCTAATTTTGAATCACTCGCTACGCTCGTGATTCAATTATAGAATCTTTCGCTTCCTCGGGACTCAACATCAACACTCGCAGCAAAAATCTACTTTGCTCTCTTGTTGAACAAATAACTATTATACAATTACAATCTCTAGTAAAATGCGTTAGTTAAATTGACTACTTATGAATCATTAATTATGCGTAGAGTCCATCAGTCCACTGTAACTATTAGCTCCTTGTTTTGCAGCACAAATGACAAGACATCTTGTTAAAAACCGTACCGTGTGGGTTTATGCAAATTAGGGACATCGGATAAAAATTAATTAGGCATATAATTATCCACCGGGGGCCTATTGCATAATAAATTACAACTAATATTACAAGCGGAAGTCTCTTTCGAATGAAAGGGATTGAAAGGGAGACTACCGCTTGTAATATTAGTTGTAATTTATTATGAAATAGGCCCCAGATATTAGGTATTTACACGGCAAAAGCAGAAGAGTACTTTTATCTCACGAGCGCGGATGAGCCTTGTTGTGAGTCCAGCTATACATACACATTGTGTATGTGTGCGTCAGCGTAGGAGCTATGCGTTCACGTTGTCTATGTGTTACAACTACATACAACAATGGCCAACCCGTACTATATATATATATATACACTCAAGAGCAGAGAGTATGAGTATGAGCAAAAATAACGGGTACACTTTCTATGGGAGTTCATAATCATTTATATTTCACTTTTGATTTTGATCTAATTTAGAACATTACAGACATAATTTACAGAAAATTAAGTTTAGTACAAACGCGAATAATTACAAGCAAAATTAATGTAGGTACATACTACACAATGAAGTCAGATGATATTATGATTTTGGAGATGAGCGCTTTATTAGATTCGCCGTGGTTCCATTTGAGCAACATCGAGTGTAACGTTTTGCGTGTAATATTCCAATCCAATATCTTCAGTCTGCTAGGTAGGGTTTATAGTATCTTAACTGCCTAACTACAGAGACATGTTCAATACTCACATGTACGACGCGACGAGACGAGACTCGTTGTTAGCATTTGTATTATTTCTGTGAACACTATGCCGACGATCTCGCCGGGTCTATAAACGGTACGTGATTCGCATTGTTAAGAAAATTCGATTTGCAGGGGTGACATTAGAGAGTTATATATTATCGCTATCCATCATATAGATCTATGAACAGATTTATCATTGAGATTATCTGACTCACTCACTTTCAACAGCAGATTTGTTGGGCGTAGTCCAATTTAATAATTCCGAGTATTTGCTTAACAATGCAATCAATGTGGGTATCAGGAACGCGTCAAAGTAGAGTCAACACGGCATTGATGAATGCGACGGTAATCGGGGTCGGACGGTGACAAGCGTCGCGACGCAAGCCGCGGCCCCGGGCGCCGCTGCCGGCTCCGCCCGCCCCCGCCTCCGCCCTGTTCCCACGCTTCTTCTCATCATTTAATTAATGTATAATGCTTCGGCAAACGACTTAATCTAACCCCAACTAGCGGCGGCGCCAGAAGCTTATTTACTCTTGTTTCTCTCACCACACGCGTGTTTTCAAAACAAATGTTTAATGACTTCTTAACACGAAACGTAACTTTCTTCTCCTGACAACAAAAGGTCTGTGATTGATGAGCAGCATTTCTAAGCTACTGACAATTTGAATGATAATTTTGAGTTGTTCATTTGGATTATTTGTGAGCCATCGAGTGAAATATAGTCACGGCAGTCATGGAGGTTATATAGTGAAACCGAAATCAACACCACGTGAGTCAGCTAAGTGTACTTAGGTTCGACATTAGCGGATGTGAGCGAAGGCAAGGGGAAAGTAAAACTATTTGTTTTTCTTTTTATTTAAAGCCAGACAATGGCATTCCAGTGAATTATCATCAGTCTCCATAAGTGCGACGCAATCGCCGAACTTAAAAGTTATTACTTCAATTTCGAAACTCGATTGTTACGTTTCAATGTGATGCTGATGGATAATGAAAGTGATCCATAGATCGCGATCGCGCGGGATCCGCGCACGCCGGCGCGCGCGCCGCCAAAGCTCAACGCGTTGTGAATCATCGACAACCGATTGAAAAACTCTACGTTACGTTGCGTACCGTACGTGATGCCGCGCCGAATCGGCTGAACTCAATTACGTTATGTAACTTGCTTTTGAACCAATTCTGCGAAAGTGTTTTGCAACATAGTTAACCCCTTTCACCCCGCACGAATTAGTATTGCATAACGTTACTTAGGAATGTTATGGTTACGGACGTGATGACTACTTATTTCGGATAGCGATGATTTTTATTGCTTTTATGTCATTAAGTTACGTCTTTTATTGGGGTCTCCGCAAAATGATCCACTTTTGCAAGCTACGTAACAAATTGCTACTTATAGGCAAATAGAACCGATATCTTCAACAGGGTCGCTATTGAGAACTCTTGAAAAAGATTTCTCACATCTGAGAAGTTTATTATTTACTTTAGCCACGAAGCAGTAAGTACAGTAAAGTAAATAAAGTTATTCACGGCCACAAATTGCAGGATCATTCAGTTCAACATAACGTTACTTGACTTGAACTTAGCTCTACAGTGTTTTAAGAGAGGTAAGTCTAAGTAGGTCTGCCGATATTTATACCTAAAGCAGTCGTAAACAATGAATATGGTATACGTCGGTACATGTTTTACACCGGAGTGTCTAGTACTCTACTCTCGTAGTTATGTCTAACTATATTTAAGCACTTTATTTGTATACAAGGACATGTTACCAAATACAAGTAATTTAAGATTAAAGTACAGATGCGCAGAATGGTATAATGGTATAATATGACAGAGGCGAACTTATCCCTATAAGGAAACTCTCTGTGCTATCTTATCTTACGTAACATGTTAAATAGGTATATAGTATAGACCATGCACTTTTCTTTTACATTGCAGTTTTGTCGTCATAAAAAATAGGTTCATGACATTGTAGAGCCTAAATTAAATTTGTCCAGCGGATGCGTCCGCTAACGAAATTATAATTTTTAATTAATTGTAGAGCCTAAATTAAATTTGTCAAGCGGATGCGTCCGCTAACTAAATTACAATTTCCAATTAATTGTAGAGCCTAAATCCACCATATATATATCCACGTATGTAGATAGCTAAAGATCTAGGTATATACAAGCCTACAGGTGCTTGAAAAATCTACCAAGTGAAAATTGAACTCGAACATACTCCTTATCACGAAAGCAGCATTTCATTGCCGACTTCACTTTTTGCATAGCGATTCTAAAGGGCTTCTATATAATATAAAGGTTTGATGACTTGTAACTTTGTGTCTCCTATGGCAACCTTCAGTCTCCGTCGTTAAGCCAGATTAATAAATACATTTTCACCAAACTTTTTTACTATTCCGAAATTTAACCTCAAACGGAATTCGAGAAACGATTGAAAAAAGTTTTGGTAATTTTCCATCCATCTCTGATTCTCTTACTTCACAAAATTTTGCCGTTTGAATATTAAACAGGATATCCATAAATTATTATTTTCATTACTCGACTGTTTTTCTTAAGATAGTTAGTTATCTACGCAAGTTATAACTAGCAAGATATTTGCACTACATGCCACGGATAATTTTAGGTATCTACTCATCACACATATACATACATGGAGTACCTACTCATAACAAAACACCCTCCCTGAATAACACAATAGTATTAACTAGTGTAAGTATAAGCAATATTTATTGATTAGTATAAAATCCGCCCGCCCTAGCGCGACTCACAGGAAAAAGCGTAGACGCGACGCCGGCGCGCAGGCGCAGCGCTAGCAGCAGCGCGGTCACTATGTGCACTCTCGTAGCCATGTCTCTGCACTAACATTGCACTCCACTCGCCGACTGATCTTCCACTCCGTCGCACCACTTTATAAACTGACACTCGGAAGCGGCATGCAGGTGCTTTGAATATCTGAGGAGCGATGCACCGCGCGCGGTATGATTCGACCGTTGTTGCCGCGCGATTAGAGCGCGTACACTTATGCGGCGCCAGGTACCGAATAACCATCAAGCCCCCAGTACACCTTTCGCACCTCCGAGAGAAAGTCGGAGGAAAGTGCAGATTTTGGCTGTCATGACACCGCCCACGCGCCCCGGAGGATCACTAACGACTCATCCGTCATCCTGGCTCGTGCCAAAAGGCCTATAGAGGCCGCAGTTTCTAGATGAACATGCAAATAAGTACTTCACTATCATCTGACTCATCCGTTAGCCTTTTATTTGGAACCACTTCACATACCCTTTATTCCGTAATCATAAACCTTTCGGACGGTACCCTTCCAATAACAACCATAAAAGTTATGGAAAAGACTTTGAAAATTACAAAGCATTGGGCAGCCTTTAACCATCATTTAGGATTATTAACATGAGCCGACAAATCGTCAGTAGGTATTATTGACAGAGAGCGATAACAAGTAAGGTCAACTTGACCTCTTTTCGCAACAAAGGCGATAAGCATTAGTGTAAGCGATATCGGATTTTTGAAATTCACTTTTGTGTGACGCAGGTTTAGTGCACTCAGGGTATTTTTTTACTGAAGTGAGGTAGGTATCCTTTTGACACCTTCAACTGTTTGCCCCTATTAAAACAACGGATGTTGTTAATTGTATTGCCTCTATTCTTCCAGTTTACTCTATTAATACACCTACTCTAGACCCCAGACAAACCTGGTATAGAGGGAGAAGATAAAGCAGCACAGCGAATTATTTAACTTCCTATGCTATGTCGCCTCTCTTGACGACCGCTTTAGCTGTTATAGCGTGGCTTATAGCCTTATCACACTTCCCTATCGGTAGGGCCCTAACTCGGGGAGGGGAGTTAAACTATCTCGCTCTAATGAGTGAGATGCTTTAACTCCCCTCCCCCAGTCAGGGCCCTACCGATAGGGTAGTGTGATAAGCCTTTTTGTTGGTAGTGATCCTGCCTACGAAGCTGGAGGTCCCGGGTTCGAATCCCGACCAGGGCATTTATTTGTGAGATGAGCACGAATATTTGTTCTTGGGTCTTGGATGTTTTCTATGTATTGAAGTATCTATTTATGTTTGGGACTAGGTTGATTTGTGTAAGATTGTCCACAAATATTTATTATTATTTATTTATTAATATTATACCTAGAGGTAAGTAGTAGGTAGATAGCAACTAATACAGGCTGTCTATTTTTCACCAATCCGCCTCCTCCTCGTCTTCATTTCAAATTCGTGGTTTGCGCAAAAAACTATGAGTAAGCCGGTGACTAAGCCGAACTTAACTCTTTCAATGTTAATGGGCTTCCGTGGCCCAGAATTAAGGGTATCTAGTGCCAGACGATTAAATCGATAGGCTCGCATTCATCATCTCAGCGGACAGCGGTGTCTGTACATACACTAGCATTTGCATAACTTTACTAAGTATTGATCGACTGATTGAGGAAGTTAGGGAGAAGAAATATTAATTGAAATACTCGTAATTGTTGTCAAACATCAACACGAATCATGAAATGAACAAAGGAAACCGACACTAAGTAGGACATAATAAAGTTAATATAAATGAGCGTAGTACCTATATAATATACGTATAAGTATATATACACAATAGTAATGTAATTGGGTTGGATGGCAGATATAGGCTCGGTATAGGTAGGTACCTATTTCTGTTTTTATAGATAAACGAACTGCCGCGTCAGCGTCACCTTGAGAAAACAAGTAAATGAAGCAGGCTTGGGAGGTATATTTTCGTGCTTCGCATCGCGAATTTACAATCACATTATAATTTGTATTTCACTCGCTCTCCTCCACACGCACCGAGCCGAGATGACAGAAAGAGTGAGCGCGTGAAATAAGTATATTGAAATGCGAGAAATCGCAAGACGTTAAAGGGATGAACAGAATTGGGGGCCTAACTGCACTGAGCGAAAAAAATACTAATTATTAGTAAGTTTTAGTAAATCTCAAGACAAGGAGATTATATACTAACGGTTACAAACCAGTTTTTAATATAATACAAATGAGTTTATAACAACGAGGACATTTTTTTTGGTATTAGTAAATAACTACTATTATTAAAAACTGGTTTGTAAAACTTACTAACTAATAGGTACTTAGTATTTTTTTTTTCGCTCAGTGTGGAAACCGTAATAGCACAGAACACGTAAAGAGCTTGCCCGATCGCTATCTAATCCGCTGTAAACTTCACGCGGTTACCATGCCCTAACTCTAAATCGACGCCTAACTCTCATAACTTTAACCGATACCGATATTTATCGGTCCTTTATATGAAACCAGACAACGCGTCCGAACTGCCCGCATATTCTTTATCAAGCCAAGGGCCCGTGACTCATTCCGAGAATAAAAAACAAGAATAAGCACGCGCATTAGCCTGCTATTCAAAATATTTTTGGTGCTCGATACAAACATTGTTATACTTATTTTATTGTATATTCAGTAAGGTTTGTTAGCACAGTAATTACAATGCGGCCCGGTTGCGGGCCGGCGGTCAATTGGATAACGGTGAAAAACCCTTTGTCATAACAGTGTCATAACATAACATAAATGCCAGGTTTCAGTTTCGATGACTAATAAAAGACGGTTACCTCAATAAAATTGTCGTTATTCCATGTCCCAGTTTTCTTAGTCTTACTGCTTAAAATCACTAAAGTAACTTACTAAACCTAAACTTTGTTGCTCAAGTTCAATAAAATAAAGTTATAGACCGCTGTAGAACTTTGTCACAATTACAAATTTATTCACCGTGACAAGATTCTAAGTGATCCTAGTAACTTGTATTTCATCTCTACGGCCCTTCTCGCTATACCTATATTGGATGCTTTTATACTTTATACTTTACCGTGGACGTGCACGTATCCTACGGAGGCAATCCTATTTGTTTTAACCGTATTTACGTAAGTAAAAGGTAGTACCTAGGTAGCTTGTTCTCAGTAATGTACATTTAGGTAAGCATACTTTGTAGATTTGTGAACTCAGTGGTCAATAGGTGTAGGTAGTAAGTCCGACGTGTCGACACTCCATTGCGATCGCCATCATTGAATAGTAATGAGCAGAAACAGCTATACAGAGCTTCCTTCATTTTATTAACTACAGTATACAGTCACTACAGGGCATCGATGTTATTCGCACATTCACGCCTGAGCCCGCCGTGCGTAAGTACACTCCGTCGCCTTACTTCACTAAAAACATCTAAATGTGTCCGTTAGATTCAAAAGTGAAATTAAAATGTGTAACTTGTGTAGTCGCAGGAGAGCGCTCTCTCGCATATACCCATGTGTGGTGATTCACTACTGAAAAAAAAACATACCTCGGGACGGCGGAGAGCGCGAGTGACGCAGTGTCTGAGAGTCATTGATCCCGCTTCGCTCCCGGAGTATCGACGCGCCATGGCCGCGACCGCGCCCGCGCCGCTGCTCCCGCCGCTCGCGCTGGCGGCCGGCCTCGCGTGCGCCGCCGGCACCGCCGGCCTGGCCAACTGCGCCCTCCTCTCCGCAGTTCTCGCGCGCTCAATAAACGGTACGTTTTACCCCTTAAAGGTACAAACACACTAGACCGTTCCGTGTCCGGGCCGGCCCGTTTTCTAGTACAAGAAATCGACGGCCGTCGCGCGTCCTGTATTAGAAAACGGGCCGGCCCGGACACGGAACGGTCTAGTGTGTTTGTACCTTTAAACACGACAACCGATATTAGGTACTTGATACTTGTAACACAAAGTAAACATTTTTTTTCTTTTAGGTCTCTCCGCAATAATAATACAATTAGCTGTCGCGGACCTCCTCCTTCTGGTTACCACGATAGGACCAGAGATTTGGTCATACAATTACCGGTCATGGACTTTTGGGAACGGCAGTTGCGTTCTGTACCAGGGGCTGAACGTGTTTACTTCGACGGCGTCTTTGTATTTGATTACCACAATAGCGTTACATGCTATCGCTACAGTCAACCTGGAAGTAAAGGCGGCGAGGTGGAAAGCGAAGAGAAGCACTCAAGAGGAAGATGAAGAAATAAGATCGTCTCGGCACAGTCTAGTGGCAGCCAGTAGCGACACCTCCACGCCGCCTCGTACGATGAATGTCGACTACCGGCGACTTACCGACACCAAAATATCAGTCACCCGGCCAACGATCTTTGTTTGGGTTCTCTCTGCATCCTTAAGCGTGCCCGAGTTCACCCTGGCCACAGCTGTTCATTTAGAAAATGACACGTCAGTTTGCACTTTAGTCGATTCGAATCACAGATTCTACATGCATTCATTGATTGCATTGTTCAATCTGTTTATACCCATGTTCATTATGAGCCTGGCGTTTGCATTAATTGTTGTGCGGCTAAAGGCGCGGAGAACACTTTGTGACATTAGTGAAGATGTGGTGGCCGCGTTAAAATTATCTCTGTGCTTAATCGTAGTGTATGTTGTGTTGTGTACTCCTCGATCAATTGTGAACGCTTACTCGGTATATTCTGTAAAGGAGGACGGATACGATTCGGAATCTCTGATAGAGACAGTTAAGCATTCTCTTCCCAGTGATACGATGATATCTCTGAATCTAGGATTTAGTGGAGCTTATTTAGTTGGGACACTATTGCGTCCTGTCCTGTGTATAATTTTACTGCCGTGTTTAAGAACGAAGTTTACATTCAGATGTCGCACGAGTGATGAAGAACATGTCTGAAATTTTGCATGGGTCTTAAAGACTGATTTCAGGATAGGTTTTAAAGTATTTGCTCGGAGCAAATCGCGATAAGTATTATCATATCATTCATTTAATAACCTAGTCTTGTACATTAGGTATTTAATGAAGGAATAAAACCAAATAAAGACTGATTAAAGCAATTGGTTATATCATATCATTCATATCACATATCATAGTAATAAAATTCCCAAAGACATGATTTTTTATAAATTAAGACTGTAAATCCGTTGGCAGCACGTAGGGTAGGATATTGTTGTGAAGGTGCGGGAAATGCAAACAACACGAGCAGTTGGTGGCTCGCCTTGATAACGCATTCCTTGGCCAAAGCAAACAACTGGAACTTAGCTATAGTTACCAAAGCCCCAACGCGTCATAGGGACCATACGTCATTGCGCGTGGGCTAGAGATCGCACGTAGGTACTACCTATTTGTGACCATATTTAGCATATCATAATATACATAGATTAGACACAGCCGCACAGGATTACGTTTTGTGTACCCTTTAAATTTAAACGACGGATCGTGACTATCGTGAGTGTATGAAGACTAGTCGGACTAGGTAATAGGTATCTATAGATGTTTTAATTCTGTCACAGGCAAATTAGTCAGAAATTTAAGAAGTTAAGAACAAATTACTACCATATTTTCGTACTGGGTACCCACAGTATACGTATAGTATTATTGTAACTAAAGTACCTAAAGGAGAAACTACACATTGTCACTGTACATGCCATACAATGTAACTTTGTATCTTTTACGCGATATTAAAGTTTCTCAATATCATTTTGTTTTATTTCAACTAAATACATCCTTGCCTATGGCTAAGGCTTTAGTAATTAGAAGTCATACCAAAATCTACCATTACATTCTTATTTTATGTTCATAGGTACCTCAACTTCAAAAATTGTTTAAAAATAACGTATGTAACTACCTAACTAGGTACCGATTTGCCTGGTCTTAACTGATTTCAAACGAGGTGGTTCTCAATTCGGTTGTACTAGGGGTGGGTGGTGAAACCCGATAAATCGAGATAATTGATTTTTGAAATAAGAACTCATCATCCGGTACGCAAATTTCTATGTTCAAAATACCTTTTATCTACACACATATCATAAATCCTCTAATATGCGTTCGGAAACCGTAGAAAATGACTCTCATTTCAACATTCAATGAATTTATGGCAATTTTCTTATCTGTGGCTAAGGCTACAGCAGTAATAAAATATTTCATTTTAATCTCATATATGATGTTAAAATATTACGTCAAACAAAACTGTCAAAATTTAAATGTCAAAGTTGACATGTCCCTATTCTAGTATCACTGAAAATTCAAATTCAGTCAATGCGAAATGTCAGCTCGATGTTTTTTTAGTATTTATCGCACGAAATTTGAGCTAGAACGACATGATCACATCAGAATAGGGACTCTTTACTTTTTAAAATAACATTCAGGTATCTGTTGCCAGTTCTGATTTCGATATTTCCGCAACCGTGCAAAAAAGGTTGTATTAACACAATTATTGTATTTATTTACTACGGTTTCTGAACCCATCTTAGAGTAATTATAATATGTGTGTAGATAAAGTAATGTATGCAACTGTACATAATTAGGCATTATGTACCAGTTGCATAAACTACTATTACGAGCCTTGTCGGGTTTGAACACGCAAACCCCGTGAGATGCACTCGGTTCGGGACCTCGGGTAATGACTCATTAAAAACTACAGTGTGAAATTAATATTTTTTTTATAAAAAAAAAAACCGACTGTGCCATATTAGCCAATTCGTCAACTTTAGGCAATTTCTTTGAATGGCACCGACTTCGAAAATGACAATCCCTATTATACATTATTCAACAAAAAACACAAATAAGCGACGCGTCTTTGAGCTATTAGAAGGTTGGGTACAAAGACCTATAAGTTGTCCGATTCTCCGCCTGTTAAGTTTTCTATTCGGGTGCGTATGGATGTCTGAAGACCATGAAGTTGAAGTAAAAATGTGTCCCCAGACCCACTGCCCGCCCCGCCCCACTGCTGCTAAACTACTCGTATACTTAGTCTTGATCTCAAAATAAGTCCTTATTACAAGTATAACTACAATGCGCTCTACCTCACTCTACCTATTACGGTTGTGCTATAAAATAAATTAAACTAAATAAAACTAAACTAAGTAAATTAGAACTTAACAAAAACTACCGGACAAGTGCGAGTCGGACACGCACTTTTAGGTAGATATTAAAAACTATAGGTAAATAGGTCAGGGGACCGTTTTTTGAGTGTCGAACGCTCGACTTTTCATTCGAGATCTGTCAAAACTTCATACTTTTTTGACAGATGTCGAGTGAAAAGTCGAGCGTTCGAAACACAAAAATCGGCCCCCAGGAATGGAGTCTCGCTACCAAAACTTGCGAGTTTTTCCTGAGATTGAGTTTCTATTCCAAAACCCAAAAGACTATATATTTTTTATGATTTAATTACAAATTTAGTTTTCAGATGTTTCATTGTAGTACTACTTGTAATGTTATAAGACTATATTACCTATTTATTAAGAATATAAAATTACATTGTTATATTACCTACTTGCCAAATATTATACACAAATATTCTAGATCAACGGAACGGGGACGGACAGAACCCTATAAATTATGATTCCCTTGAGTCTCATACATATTGATGAAAAGCCTTCTTTGAAAATTGAATAAGCAGTCTCGAAATATAAGTTTTTTTGCGGCATATAAACGGCCGTAGGTATCTATTTTAGCGTTAAAGTATAGAAATTTGTTTTTTTCACAGCTTCAAGGGCCTTAGATTAGATCCCTACTCCTAAAGTAGAGGTATATACTCGTATATGGTTTTAATTTCAACACGATACCTCCTCCACGCGTTCCCGAGATAAATGGTGTTGATAGACAAACCGACCGACCGGTCAACAAAGGGATCCTATAATATAAGGGGTCCGTTTTCGCCTTTTGAGGTACGGAACCCTAAAAATGTAAAGTACTTCATTTAAAGTAGGTACAGGTAATACGGTATTTGACACATATAAAAATTTATAACGCAGTGTCACTTTTTGGATAGTTAGCCATCAAAATATCACAATAAATCCTAAATTATAAAATTTTACCAAAATCATAAAAAGATATGAATCATCAAAAACTCAGAAAATTATGTAATTTTTTTTACCGTCCAAAATTCAAATAAAAGGTATCAATAGAATGCTTATGTAAAAATAAAAAATAAATTGTATGGCAACTATGTACATAAACGCATTATTTTACGACTAAAACAGCAAAATACTAATTTTCCCATACAACGGTTGGTCGAATGCAGTGCAAGTGACGTCATTTGCCAGGGCCAATTTGTAGGAGCCTTTTTGAGACCCGCTAGCGTCGAGCTAGGTTTGTCCCTAATTTTAGCTCTTTATTATGGTCTAAATGTTGTTGGTCCCATATAGACATTTGATGGTCTCTAAAAACTGGTTCGATTGGCATTATAAAAAAAAATTAGTCAAATAGCGTATTAGATGGTCCCTATTTATTCCATGTAGGTTAGGTAACTTGAGATGGGTACTTAGACCAACTCAGTAACAATAAGGCCAGCTACTGTTGTAAACTAAAACTAACCGTAAACCGACTCGATTCACGTCTTTTAGAAAGGGACCCATATCACATGATATTATGATATCTAGAAAACACGCTATATTCAATTCACACTAGTGTACCATAACGTTGTGTCGACTGAAAGTCTTCCAATTTTACCCTAATGCCACTCCGCAATCTTTAGTGACCGTCTGACCGAGGTAGAGCACAAAATAGAGTACTTAAGGCGCAGGGTAGGGCAAGGCCTTCCCCATACAAACTTTGTGCACGTTTTATTCGTCGGTTTTGGCACTAACAAATATAATTTTTTTTTTTGGTTGTAAATATTAGATATCATGCGAAGATCGTGCTGTGAAAATTTTCAAATATTTCAAAAAAATTAAAAATTAAAAAAAATCTTTTATAAAGAAAAATTAGATACATCACGCAATAGCTATCAGAAAAATAAGCATACTGACCAAAAATCATAACTTTAATGCAAACACAAACGAAGTAAATCCTGCACAAAGTTTGTATGGAGAGAGCTTGCCCTACCCCTCCTCTTAAGTAACCTATTCACCGCCACAGTTGATAGATTCTGTAAGTTGGGCCTCACATGACACTCTTCGTAGCAAAAGAACCTTACTTGATATGTAGTAATATATGAACTTGATCGACTCGATATGAAGTCATTGGCATGTGTGGCAACTAATGTCCTGGCTTTACATCAAGTCAATGGCGGTGAAAATCTATACATATAATAAAGCAGAAGAGGGTCGGAAATCTGTACATTGAAGATATTAGTAAAAAAATCGATGGAGGGGTCTAAGAATCGATAACAGAACACGTTTCAACTGTTTTTAGAATTCGTGTCTGTTTGTCTGTTTGTCTGTTTGTCTGTCTGTTTATTTGTCTAACTATCACGCGAAAACTAGCGAATGGATTTTAATACAGCCTTCACTAATATGTTTATTGGATCTTCGGCCAGGTTATAGGCTATAAAAATCATATAGGTTGGGGATGAAAGGGGGTGAAAAGAGGGGTTAAACTTTGTATGAGAAGTCTTTCAGTTCATGATTTACAGGCTTGAAAATTGGTAAGTATATACATGGACGCAAAGTAAATAGAACCCCATTCAAACATTTTATAATAAACAGATAGTATTTGA
Source organism: Cenopis cana (assembly GCA_951800055.1). NCBI lineage: Eukaryota > Metazoa > Arthropoda > Insecta > Lepidoptera > Tortricidae > Cenopis > Cenopis cana. The sequence continues at coordinate 5,274,526 of OX637476.1, read as the reverse complement.
AAAATGGGGGGTGAAATAACAATACCTCTGCCTCTCAGGGCTAAAGACAAAAATACAAAAGTCCCTCAAACCATATTAACTGTTTGAAATGAGAGATCTAATTATGTTGGTCAGTCAGTCTCTATCAATATTCACAAACCTTACTACGAAACCTCGGTTTTTTTTGTTTTCGATGGAGGGTACCTACGCAGAGCGGCGGGCTCTCGGTTGCATGGTAGCACTTGCGACATGTACGGCATGTACCTATATATTAGGTATGCGCATTTTTGTATAAAATATTGTTTTTTGAGGTGCTCATTACAAGAACGATCAATGTCCGCCATCTTCGATTTGAAAATGGATATATCCATATAATAATCGATATGGGTGTCATTGAGGTTCTTCGAGGTGCCGATTAGTTGCGTTTTCCGTCAGCAAATTGTATAAAATACGTTCAGCGCGTAACAGACATAAATTTAGGGTATATTGGTATTCGTTAGTAAAATATACCTACGTAACAATAAACATCAAGTATGACCAAATTCGAAAGTTATAGGCGGATAGCAAGCAAAAAAAAAACAATTCTCAGAAAATCACATAACTCTTAGAAGCAACCAGGGTGGGTGCGCTATCAACCTAGGCCTCTACTCCATCTTCGAAAGTGAAAGAACAGACCAAAGTAGGTATTCAGTTATACCTATGTTTTACAATAAAGCACTTTGAACTTTGAAAGGTATTCCACTAATTTATGAACAAAAAAATATCTATTCAACCACCTCTTTAGCCATTTTATAGGGCAACAATTTCTTTTTGTTCAATCATCTACATTGCTTGATGCGTATAAAGTATTTTCCGTACCTGCATCATAATGTTCGAATCATTTGGCACTCGCTTTTTTATCTACATTACTTGACGCGTAGGAATTATTTTCCGCACCTGCATCATAATGTTCAAAAACGTTAGCGCGCGCTACGCTCGCTTTTTCATCTACATTACTTGATGCGTTTGAAGTCTTTTCCGCACCTGCATCATAATGTTTGTAAAAATTTCGCGTTCGCTACGCTCGCGTTTTCATCTGCATGACTTGATGCGTATGAATTATTTTCCGCACCGGCATCATAATGTTCGAAATATTTCGCGCTCGCTACGCTCGCGTTTTCATACACATTACTTGATGAGTATGAAGTATTTTCCGCACCTGCATCATAATGTTCGAAAAATTTCGCGCTCGCTGCGCTCGCGTTTTCTTCTACATTACTTGATGAGCATTTTTCGCATCTACATCATAATGTTCGATAATTTTCGCGCGCCCTACACTCGCGTTTTCATCTACATTATAGTTGATGCGTATGAAATATTTTCCGCACCTGCATCATAATGTTTGTAAAAATTTCGCGTTCGCTACGCTCGCGTTTTCATCTGCATGACTTGATGCGTATGAATTATTTTCCGCACCGGCATCATAATGTTCGAAACATTTCGCGCTCACTACGCTCGCGTTTTCATACACATTACTTGATGAGTATGAGGTATTTTCCGCAATTGCATCATAATGTTCGAAAAATTTCGCGCTCGCTGCGCTCGCGTTTTCTTCTACATTACTTGATGAGCATTTTCCGCACCTACATCATAATGTTCAAAAACTTTAGCGCGCGCTACGCTCGCTTTTTCATCTACATTACTTGATGCGTTTGAAGTCTTTTCCGCACCTGCATCATAATGTTCGTAAAAATTTCGCGTTCGCTACGCTCGCGTTTTCATCTGCATGACTTGATGCGTATGAATTATTTTCCGCACCGGCATCATAATGTTCGAAATATTTCGCGCTCGCTACGCTCGCGTTTTCATACACAATACTTGATGAGTATGAAGTATTTTCCGCACCTGCATCATAATATTCGAAAAATTTCGCGCTCGCTGCGCTCGCGTTTTCTTCTACATTACTTGATGAGCATTTTCCGCACCTACATCATAATGTTCGAAAATTTTCGCGCGCCGTACGCTCGCGTTTTCATCTACATTATAGTTGATGCGTATGAAGTCTTTTCGGCACCTGCATCAGAATGTTCGTAAAAATTTCGCGTTCGCTACGCTCGCGTTTTCATCTGCATGACTTGATGCGTATGAATTATTTTCCGCACCGGCATCATAATGTTCGAAATATTTCGCGCTCGCTACGCTCGCGTTTTCATACACAATACTTGATGAGTATGAAGTATTTTCCGCACCTGCATCATAATGTTCGAAAAATTTCGCGCTCGCTGCGCTCGCGTTTTCTTCTACATTACTTGATGAGTATTTTCCGCACCTACGTCATAATGTTCGATAATTTTCGCGCGCCCTACGCTCGCGTTTTCATCGACAGTATAGTTGATGCGTATGAAGTATTTTCCTCACCTGCATCAAAACATTTCGCGCTCACTACGCTCGCGATTTTCTTCATTTCTTGATGCGTATGAAGTATTTTCCGCACCTGCATATTAATGTTCAAAAATTTCGCGCTCGCGTTTTCAACTACATTACTTGATGAGTATAAAGTTTTTTCCGCACCTACATCATAATGATCGAAAATTTTCGCGCGCCCTACGCTCGCGTTTTCATCTACATAAGTTGATGCGTGTGAAATCTTTTCCGTGCCTGCATCATAATGTTCGAAACATTTCGCACTCACTACGCTCGCGTTTTTATCTTCATTACTCATGCGTATGAAGTATTTTCCGCACCTGCATCACAATGTTCTTTTTTTCATTTTGCGCTCGCTACGCTCGCGTTTTCATCTACATTACTTGGTGCGTATGAAGTCTTTTGCACACCTGCATCGTAATGTTTGAAAGAATTCGCGCTCGCTGCGCTCGCGTTTTCATCTTCATTACTTGATGCGTATGAAGTATTTTCCACACCCGTATCAGAATATCCGAAAAATTTCATCTACTTCCTTCTCAATATATGTTTTGTCCTCTGTCATGTGTTTCATGTGGGCGCATTGAGCCGGTGTGCGCGATGTTTGGCGAGACAGCCGGTGTAGAAGTTGATATGGATATTCATGCGAATGAAGTCGCGGGAAAAAGCTTAGATAAATAAATTTAAATCATAAAAAATCCCCTCCCTGTGATCCTGATCTGTGTCCTTTAATTGAGGTGTTCAATAAAGAGTAGGTATTTGTTGTTGTTTGTTGTTGTTTAAAACTGGCCCACCCGTGCGAAACCGGGGCGGGTTATACATGCGAAAGTAACTCTGTCTGCCTGTTTCCCCTTAAAATGCTCAACCGATTCAGATGAAATTTGGTATGGATATAGTTTGAGTCCTAAGGACATAGGATACTTTTACCCGGAAATCATCCCTTAACGGGGTTTAAGTTAGAATGGAAGAGAGATAACTAGGTAAGCGCAAGAAATAGAAGAATGAAATAACATTCTAACGTGATGACCGAGTTCTACGCAGACGAAGTCGCGGGCAAAAGCTAGTGTTAAATAAATATGGCCGCAGAAGTATAGCAATGTCACTAAAATAATTTCACTTCTATTTAGGTTATTGCCAAATGTGAACGCCATCTAGCGGCAGGTACGGGTTTTTCTTGACTGTTTCTCTATATTTTAAGTACAGTTAGTCAGAAAAGATTTTTTGTTAATTTTTTACAACACCGACATAAAAAGGAATCCTGTGGGGACGGTTTGTGACGTAGGTACTAGGTACCTATTTATTTATTACTCTCGACGCTCTGGCTAGAGGCATAATACCTAAATTGTGCATAATAAATTTGGTCTAGGTACAGTCAAGTGTAAAAATATGGGTGCATACAACTAAAATGTCCCATAGCTCTTATGTCGGTGGATTCAGGTTTTGGTACATATTTATGAGAGGATTCATTCGATACAGTCATATTTTTGCACTTGACTGTACACCTATGTGTTTCAGCTGTTCAAGTGTTAATAGATGGCGCTACATATACATATATCTATTGATATAAATCAATAATAGTGGCGGAAAATTCTATTTACATATTATACATACATTCCCAGGTACCTATGTACCTCAAATAGGTTGCCAACTTTCATGAAAAAGACATGCATTGAAATGTATTCGTGGGATTGTAAATTAGGGTACGATTTTCTGAACTCAAACTATCCCATCCCCATGGATAAACTGAACTTCATCAAATCTATTCAAGTAAGTATGAAACGCCGACCAACACAGCTTCTTTCGTATTTACTTTATTATATATGTGGATGAGTGGATGCTACCACAAGACAACAAATATAACCGTACTCCATTTAAAGGCCGCGCCGCGTCGCCGCCATAAGCTTTCCGCCACTTTGTTCCTGCGGTAAGCAAGCACTTCCGAGCACGTACTGACCACATGCTCTTTCGGGATCGTTGACATAAAGTACCGTACATGCCACAGTTATTTGTTATATATGCACCCATAACCCATTGTTACCGATTAAAGACATGAAGAGTAAAACTAAAAATAGAGCTCGCCTCAGCATAAAAAAGGGAGAAGTGCCGTTCCTTACAACGAAAACCGATATATGTCTCCGAGCTCGCTATACGATTCACCACCTGTTCCGTAGCTCTAGTATAAGTTTTTTCGAAACATTAACTAATTCGAACGCGTTTGCGTTGTCTCAAAATGTATGAAAGTGGTGTGAAAACGTGAACAGCGCCTCTGGTGGTCACTAATGGAATCTAAAACAGCGAGTATAACATTTGTTGCTAGAAGATGAACGCGCGTATTTCAAACTCGGTGAGAGCGTTTTCATACATTTTGAGACAAAACGCAAACGCGTTCGAATTAGTTAATGTTTCGAAAAAACTTATACTAGAGCTACCGTTCAGACTCCCCTAAACATTCATCCCTACGTTTTAAGGGAACGACTGGTTCCAGTGTTTAAACCGCCCGCGTAGTCGTGTGGGAGCCCCTGGACTTTCCCCAGGCTACCCTCCAACAGCGCACTCCTATCGCTTTAAAGTCCATCACACACTGCGGCGGACTGCGGTGGCGGTGGCGGAAAGCTGACAGTATGAAAATCCAGGCCGCTAGTGTCTGAATGAATGTTAGGATAGTCATAGTCTACAACTAACTGCGCCCGCAGGCCGCTGCAGTGTGTTACAGACTTAATAGGCCCGGCATATAAATAAAGCCACAGTCAGGCATCAGTCAGGTTAAAAAAAAAGATCTAGTTTGGAGCAGCCCAACTAGGGTAGTACCTCCAGACCTCCACCGTATAGAAAACAACAGCCATAAACAGATTTTATATTGCAGATTGATGTCTCATGATCAAATCCGGGCCTCAGAATCTATTAAACAATTAAACAGGTAAGATCTACTGGTATATCCAAGGTATATCTATCAATGGGTTAACCCTTGTGTACATAGGAGTCAAGTTCCAGCGTTTTCGCGGTCGGTTACCTGACACCACAAAGTTGCGTAACACATCGCAGTTATCTTATATCTTTAAACGAGCAATTCTTGTATATATCTATAATATATATATTTATTTCGGGGATCTCGGAATCGGCTCTAACGATTTTTATGAAATTTGGTATGTGAGGGTTTTCGGGGACGAGCAATCGATCTAGCTAGACCTAGGTCTAATGCCCGGGAAAACGCCGAGCAAAGGTTGCCCAGATATTGCGTGTTTATTTGTGCTAGTTTATAACTTATAATTTTTGTATGTATGGGCCTTTGTTGCCTGAAAATAAAGATTCTATTATATCATTATTATACAATCGAGGCACCGAGTGCGAGCAGCGCAGCGGCACGAGTCAAATGGGTAGTAATGTAATCGACTTGGTTCAGTAGGCTCGAGGTTACAGGTACAATACAATGTACAATTGTCGTCTGTATTTTAATTTCCTATATAAACCAGCTGATATAGGAAATTAAAATACAGTCAGTGCTACCCAAGTCGGACCTAGCGGTTTCTTGCTGGACTCTTCTCAGCTAGGCTAGGTTTAGTGAACCAGCGACAAAACTCCCAGTAGCCCGATTCGATTCCACTGACACACTTCAGTTCGATTGAAACCGCTCAACCAAGCTCACTGGAGCGCAAACTCAGTATTCCAGTGTTTAAACTGCCCGCGTGGTCGTGTCGGAGGTTTCCCCTGGACTTTCCCCAGGCCACCCTCCAACCGCGCACTCCTGTCGCTTTAATGGGCCCGGCATACATTTTGTCTATATTTTTAACCCCCGACGCAAATAGAGAGGGGTGTTATCTATCAAATATTTCTGAAGGTCCACGAGATATAGAGATTTGCGCATGCGTGGAAAGCCAATGCCATCAGATGTAATCGATTAGTCCTTGTTTTTTTTATAAGGTTCCCCACGAGTATTTTTTGGTGCAATGATCAAACAATATATTTCAGGAATTGCATTCTATTTTCAAAATGCAGGAATAGGGGCTTAATGGTTGTGCAGTATAAGGGCTTTTGGAAAACTACATAATGGCAAATCGGAACAACAATACAATATAATTCACGCTTGATGTGAACTATGAGAGAAAGTATTTTCAATGCTTCATAACAAAATTCTAACATTACTTCCCCGCGCATAGGGCCCACTGCAAAATTGAGAGAATTATTTAGACAAACAATATCTTTAGGGGTAATAGGTGGCGGTTTATTTCAATGTTGATTCTAAAACTAAAAAGTGTATTTAATACAAAAGTTTTATTGGTGAAAACATGAAAAATATAATAGATTAATGGCTGATAAAATGCAGCAGAAATGTTACAATTATATGTCCATCACAAGACTATTTTGCTAATAAATGCCTGAAAAATTCAGAATGCTAATTATTAATCAGTGATGGGCACAACAAATTGGTTAATGTCAACAACAATTAGTTTTCCTTTGGTAATAATTAAAACTTTAGAGGACATCACAAAACCACATAAGACACTAACAAGTTTTTTGTGCCCTTACTCAAATACAGCCATTACAGTTTGTGGGTTGTTAATGAAATCTATCTTTACTGGGTCACTGGGCGTACTTTAACAATAATATTCTTTTAAAATAACATTCACCATCAAACTCCATTTCACTGCGGACAAGCGGCGAAAGGAATGTTTCATTGGGGGCCGACCAGGCTGTAAGTTTTAATAATATGAAAGGAAAACACTTTTAACTTAAGAAACCGTAATTTTAATAACTTAAGTTATAAATATTTATATTCATCAGGTCAGCTCGATATCTGTAATCCAGTGTAAATACAGAAATACAAAACCGTCAAAGATGACACATAACATTTAGACGGAACGTGAAGTCCGCTGCGAACGACATTTAACATTTTTTTACAAGCGACGGCTCGCGGCGGGGCGGGGAGTCCGCCCCGCGCGGCGTTCTCGAATGTTACTCGTTTTCTTAAAAAACACCGATGAGAACATGGATGCTGGGGCTGGGGCGAGGCGAGGCTAGTTGTCGCCGCCCTCGGCGGGCTCGTCGCCGTCGCCCTGTGTGTCCGACGTCCACAGCGTCAGGTTGTCTCGCAGCAGCTGCATGATCAGCGTCGAGTCCTTGTACGAGTCTTCGTTCAGTGTGTCCAGTTCCGCGATCGCGTCGTCAAACGCCTGCAACGCAAATCACTCGTTACTAGACATACATCCACACACCACACTTGACACTTCAATAAATGCATATCATAATTAAATAAAACAAAAACACTGTTACTGGCTGGGTCGAGGATTAGAGGTTAATTAATGGCTTTTAACATTTCCATGCTAAAACATCTATTCATTAGTTGTTGTTGTCATATCGATCAAATTTTACTTTTGGAAGAAAATCCATGCAGATAGATTTTTCTCGCGTCTCTTGTTAGTAAGTTATTGAAACGAACGTGTTCACACTGCAAACCAACGTGTTCAGTTAAGAACCTGTTTAGCTAAGTGGCACGCTCTCGCAGGGGAGTTGATAATCTCGTAATAAAAGACGGAAAAGTTGAGCGCGAGACCGAGCCGGATGGGGTGGGTCGGTTGCATTTTGGCTTTCGCAATGTCGAACGCCTCCTGGTAGGCCTTCTGCGAGTCCTCCACGACAGCTGGGGACAAGCGAGCATGTTATTACCCTACACCTCTACTCGTGCCAGCCAGCACAGTGCCTATGCTTAAACTGACACAAATAATGACCTGTTTGGCGAGCTGACACGCTTTGTCTGGTGAATTTAATATCTCATAATAGAAGACGGAGAAATTTAACGCCAGACCCAGCCTTATGGGGTGTGTGGGCTGCATTTTCGCCTTGCTGATCTCGAAAGCATCCTGGTATGCTTTCTGTGAGTCCTCTACAACAGCTGTAATATAAATTCAAGTTACTAAAGAACTTATATAAAGAAACATCTCTTCAGCTGCATTGTTCATGGAAGTAACTTTAAAAAATCCAAAATTTCTCAAAATTTTAATAGGGGACTTTGCAGAAATGTAAGACTAGTTGACATTTAAACTGTAACTTACAATTTCTGGTTTCTCCTGTGGCCACTTCTGCGAGGTACCTGTAGTAATCTCCCTTCATTTTAAGGTAAAATACTTTACTTTCTGGATTACTAGCTTTAGGAATAAGGTGCTTGTCAAGTAAACCCTGCAAAAAAAAAAACACAATTGAGACATCATTGTAAACTACAAAATAATCAATAATGGTTTGAATAAATTTCAACAACTCAATGATTCCAATTCCGAGATTCATCTAATTTAAATTATTGATTATGAACAAGGCTTCGCTTCCCCATTGGCAAACACCAATGTGTTTTTTCAAATTCCGAGATAATCGGATAATGTCATTATCATCAAATTAATTGATTATTAAGGTGATAAAACGGTAGAAACGAGCACAATATGGAGCCAGGGCAACGAACGAGCCGAGGCTCGGAGCGCGCGCAGTAACGCGGCGCACTACGTCACCCCACCCCCGGCCTGCGCCGCACCGCGCCCTGCTGTAACGCCCATGATCCGCCGAAACGTACCGATCGCGGAGAAAATGACCACGACAACTTGTCGCTTGCATCACCCCTCGAATTGGCGACGCGCATGACGTCACCCGCGTAGGCGAAGATTCAAGCTAATCCTGCACGATTTCGGAACGAATTCCGTAACTACCGCTAATTGGCAGATATGATTCTCGGAATTGAGATCACGGAGCTAATGAAATGTTAATGAAACCGGCAAATAGATGCGTCTAGAATTCTTACCAATACGTCGTAGCAAATTTCTCTGAGCTCCTTTTCTACTTTAACCCTATATTCTTTAGCCATCTGTTGTTTTCTTTCCGATCCCTCGGTTTTCTGTTCAATGGAGGAAATGACGCGCCACGAGGACCGCCGGGCGCCCACCACGTTCTTGTAGGCGACGGAGAGGAGGTTCCGCTCCTCGTTGCTGAGCTCGACGCCGGTCTCCGTCACCTCCTTCATCGCGGCCGCCATGTCGTCATATCGTTCCGCCTGCTCCGCGAGCTTGGCGCGCTGCACCAGTTCCTCCTTGTCGACGGACATCGTGGACGATGAAAGAGGATTATTTCACTGATGCCCCTGCAATAAAGTTACGAGACTATTTCAACTACCGACGTCTACTACGATCTCGATTCACGTGAAAGATTGATCGTTCAGAAAGACTAATCGTTAGGCGTCACTTTCACCGAAGCGAATCGCAGATAGGGTATTTGTCATCATCGGTTGCGGAAGCAAGCACCTTGTAAAGAGGGCCCGAGCGCACTGGCGCAGTGTGAAAAGTCAGCAGCTCAAAGAGCACCCCTCACGCCAAACGCGACATCGATGCGGCGTCCGCTCGGTCCGACAGCATCTCACTGACTCGAGGCCGGAGGCTCGCGCCGTGCCGCGCCGCCGCTCGCTACACTGCGCCACCGGTATTGATCCGGCGACGCGGGATAAACACTCCAGACGAAATACGACTAGCGCGACGATTGCACAGGCCCCCCGCCCCGCCCCGGCGCCCGCCTGCACCGCGCCGCGCCGGGCGGCCCGGCGGCGCCTGCCTACCGACCTACCTCCTTCCCTTACTCTACGTAGGTACCTTGCTACCCCTCTATGCTATACGTATTTCCACCCAACTCATGTTGCTAGGCTATATTGCACTAACATCATTGGGATAACTTTTATTACATACTTTTGTAAAAAAATGTCATGATGGTAAAGCCCGTCACAGACAGAGCCTATAATACATATTAATATACTGTATATAGGTATTTTGCCTACTAAACGACACAGCTATAATATATGCATGTATTTTGGTATAGTAATAAATCTTATAGCTAAAATATATCGTAAGATTCCTTGCTTTAATATATATTAAGATACCAAAATATATATCATAGCTCTGTCTGTGACAGGCTTAAACCATTTTAGTTTACCAACTTAAACTATAAAATTTAAAGTTAAATAATCATACTTTGACCACATAAGGTTAGCTGGAAGAGATCCCTTAGAAAATAAGTTCGCCTTTGTATTTTTTATTTTATAATTTTGTTTTTTTTTTGTATGTGTTTTTCTTATATGCAATAGTGTCATACATACATACATAATGGTACAGTGAATTTGTATGCACGGGGGGTCAGGTTTCTCTGCAGTTGACCGTACTACTACTATAAATCCAGTAATTGGGATGGGATTTGAATGTCTCAACACTACATGCAAACAAATCTTATTTCTTAAAAATTAATCCCTTAATGGGATAAATTTGCCTTTGTTTCTTTTATTATTCCCCTTTTTCTTTCTTCTTCTTTTGTAAATTTTTTGTACAATAAACTGCTAAGATGTAATACTAGTAAACTTTCCTTATAATTTATTTCTATTACTACTGCAATGTATAATACGTAACGTTATCCTTGTTTTTTATGTAACTGCAGAAATTTATGAATATGCTCTATGCAGAATAAAAATAAATACCTGTAACTTTTAAATTTGTTTTACGTTTATGGGATTTTAAGTTATTAGTGCATACATATTGATCACAATCATTATGTACTTAATTTTTATGATTATGATTTATATAAGTATACCAGTTTTAAAGTAAATCCAAAATGGAGCTATTATAAGGTAAAAGTACTAGTGCTTGACGCTGCACTAGCATTCGACAGGGGCACTTTATGTCAAGTGACAAGGGTTAAATTAGAATAAAGAAAAATTTTCCTTGTTCGAATTTAACCTAATATGACTGACATAAAGTGCCCCTGTCGAATACTAGTGCAGCGTCGAGCACTAGTACTTTTACCTTACATAATATATTGATAGTCCAAAATGTTCTGTCTGCGGGCTTAAACTGCAAATGTGCCAATTTAAAGCATAGCCCCCCTATTACTATTGCCTAATTGATATTTTATCTCATGACAATTTCTTAATGACTAATTATAATCAAATCAGTACTTTCAGCCCTACCACTGACATAGTTAAATACCTAAACAGCACTTCTTTGTTAGTACTAAACAATTATAGAATTTACAGATAGGTACCTAGTTATAGATTTTATGGTTGGAGTTTGCAGTAATTAAGTTGACTATTTATATGTACAACACATTGTCAGGAGATAACTTCCTTTTTGTTTATCAGTTGTGGTGATGATATCTAGTCAACATAAATCAGGTTTTTTTTTTTAAACTGCACTCACCACATTGTGTTATTGTATGACAACAGTTCATTTAAACAAAAATCAAGAGATTTGTTCCTTCAGAAGCCATGCTTCAACAGTTTTATGAGAGTGACTCATAGTGATGACACATTATATATTCGCTATGTCACACATCATGAGAGTATCCTACTGAATCTGTTACCTTTAGCTCTATCCTAGTATTCCTAGTTACATTTCCATAACTATTGGATTATTTAAATATCTCAACATTTGCAAATTATGTTATTTAAACTTCTGAACCAATTTAGATGAAATTTGGTACTTTTTATCCCGGAAATCATCCCTTAAGGAGCTGGAAGTTTGTATGGAAGAGAGATAACTAGGTAAGCTCTTGCTTAAGTAACATTTTAACCCGATGACCGAGTTCTACGCAGACGAAGTCGCGGGCAAAAGCTAGTAACATATAATTCAGTATTAGTGTATACTACCAGTATTCATTATACTATGTATATACCTCATACAAACTACCCAGGTAGCCCTGACAAGTGAAGCTTTAATAATAGCTTAAATAATATTATTTAGTATAAAAATATAGGCTAATAGAAGTCAAAATTTGAACTATTATTAACGCATTCTTCAAATGAATATCACGATATGCGTCGTGTGCCTCCGCCTCAATGTCACGCACGTGTCCATCTCGCTGAGGTGAACGCAAGCAAGGGCCGTGACACACCAACGCTTCATCGTAGGTACCAAGCTCTGCCCAACAACTTCTAGTTACACAACGGAAATTCGGCCGCAATGAATCATTCGCAACTAAAACGCACCAGTCAATTCAAAATGAGTTGAACTATTAAGCTTCCCAAGACGTTAAGATTGCTCAGTAAATCCGGTGACTTTATACGTTATCGAAACGACATTGATAACGGCACGACTACGCACGGTGAAATTACGACGCACTAGTATTCTGCACTGGTTAGGATTACGTCTTCGGAAAGTTCAATACTCTTGTTGCTACATTTAACCGTCCAACTAAGTTTTACTTCTATTTAAACTAAGTAACTTTCTACGAATCTCACCATTCCGCAATTTACTTGCGACTCCAAAAATATAATTAGACTTTAGAAGCATGTACATGGGCCAAATTTAAAGACTTACGGATAGTTTCAGCTCACTAATAAGAACAACTCTTGAAGCAGAAGCCGTAGAAACGTTGTTAAAATAAACTAATGGAAACACATAATTTTGAGTATATAATTTGGAATGATAGCTAACCGCGCCGCGAAATCGTGTCGCCGGTTCAGGCAAAATGGCTGCAAGGGGCACTCCTTCTATGCGTCACAGTCACATTTATGGAGATGTAAATTCCCAACATGGACACTTTTCGTAGTTATAAAACACATAAAATGATAACCACTCAATAAAAATTTGATGCACTTACTTGTTGGAAGGGAAAAAAGTAATAAAAACAGCAAATTGCTGCACAATATCAGTTTTTCTCTTGCGGCGAACGATACACTACACTGACGGCGGCGGGGCCAGAATAGAGGTGGGTGATAAATAACTTCACGATGAAAAAATCACGGTGATCCGCCGTTAAAAAGTAACAGTGTGACTTGTCACGTAGTAACAACGTTACAAAATAACGATGTTACTTAGCGACGATATTCACTGGAATAGTGTGTAAGCGCCGCGTCGCGTCGTGCCTCGTGACCGCTGTTACTAACTGTGACTGTGACTGCGGTGCGCTGTCACAGAGTAACATCAGTTGTTACAAAAATATCAGTAACTGCCGGGAATGATCGACACGCAAATGTCGTGACACGAAATAACCGAAGTGACAAAGTCACGGTGATTTTTCAATGTGATTTTTTTGGAACGGGAATAACAATAACGGTGATCGAAAAGTAACGCTTTTCCCCATGTCTAGGCCAGAGGGGAAACAAAAAACGGAACAGGGTTCTCACATAATGTCGGCCATCTTAAAATGACAGAGGAGGAAGTTGTTAGCTTGCGCGGGAGTTTTAAATATATTACGAGCTACAAATGATTTTGTCGTCCAAATAATTAGAAGTCGATAAAATCTCATTCTTTACAACTGTTAGTAAATAAACAAATGAAAAAAAAAAACATTTAATAGATCCTATTGGCTTTCTAAAGGGATTACATGGTGATTATTATCACAATACTGGGTTGTCAATATTATCGTACTATTCAAAATTTGGATTTTGCTGATTTTTCAACTTGTTTTCAACAATATCCTATTGGCATCGGTTACACGGTCAATATTATCACGCGATACAGTATTTGCCTCTCTCTCACTTACATGAAAGTGACAGAGAGGCCAATACTGTATCGCGTGATAATATTGACCGTGTAACTGACGCCATTGATACGTGGTGTGATGAGACTGATAATTATCACGTATACTTTTGTACATAATTAAATTATGAAAAATTATTATGTTACAATATTCTGTTTATTAAATAAAATATAAAGATAATAAAAAATATTTTCTCTGTTACTGCCCTGAGCTTCTGATTATGACGTTATTGAACTTCTTGAGAGAGAGGCCAATACTGTATCGCGTGATAATATTGACCGTGTAACTGACGCCAACCAATTTTAAATACCACGATAATATTCACATCCCAACTTACGAAGTAACTAAGTATTAATCTGTGATCCTGTGTGTGATCCCAACCCAGTACTGAACTCATTCGGGTTAATTATAAAAACGCCGAATTGAACAACGCAATAAAAAAATATCTAATATGTGTTTTTTTCCTTTGTGTAAGATTGTCCACAAATTGTCCACAAATATTTATTTATGTGTGACGTTTATTTATTTATAATCTAATTTATCCTCTAGAACCACTCTCGAACATAATAAACACCTATGCCCATAAAAAAAACACTACCGAGCGAGATGATGAGCAACAGAGATAGATATATTATTTGTTGTCCTTGTCATAGTTACACTTTTTTATTTGCCTCATACTTTGTCGCAAACAAAATTTTACCCGCTCAAGTTAAGAAGGTTTATTATTATGGTAAGTCGTCAGTGGCCATCAGCTATTTTAAACAAATTCTCAATTTAACTGCATAAGAGCTTTTCCTTTTCCGTCCCTTTTAGTGGCACGAATAGCTCTCCTTTAAAGGCTTATCACACTACCCTATCGGTAGGGCCCTACCGATAGGGTAGTGTGATAAGGCTTTTAAGTGAACGGACCAAAATTTATATCTATGGAACGGACGGACGAACTGTCAGTGTCACTTGTGCTTTGTTTACCACGTGCGTTTTCTGTCATTTCATTTCTGTCATCCTACAGTGGTTTCCTTAAACGTGGTTTTATTGAATATAATATTTGCGGAGCCTATTGCATATAAGAATACTTTAAAATAATAATATGCCGAAGTCTAAAAGAGATAAAAAAGGTATGTTTTGCAATTTTTGGTTATTAGTTACACGTTCTTTTTTTGCCAATAAGCCATGTAATTACTAATTATTTTTGTTATATTTCAGTATCCCTCACTAAAACTAACAAAAAGGGACTTCAATTGAAACAGAAAACTATAGAAGAAATAAGAAATTGTCTGACTAAATATGAACATATATTTCTGTTTACTGTGGACAACATGAGAAATGCCAAACTCAAAGATTTGCGTAACGAATGGAAAGACTCAAGATTCTTTTTTGGCAAAAACAAAGTGATGGCGATTGCTCTAGGAAGGACTAAAAGTGATGAAGTAGAGGATCAGCTAAACCTGGTAAAACTATTTTTAAGCAGTGTGTACAACTCAATATACAACATAGAATTTTTTAAACAATATTCTCAAATAATATTTACTTAAATTGAGTGAAAACCATCAAATTAAACATATATCACTGTTGATCTAAAGTGTAAATAATTTATATTGACCAGATATCCTTTGGTGTAATTTGAATTTTCACTATCACAAATTATAATTATATGAAAATGTTAATTTATGCAATCGGAAATGTGCAGAATGGGCTCACATAAAACATTTTTGCTCCTAGTCACAACAACAGAGCAGATGAGTTTCAAAATTTTGGCATACATGTATGCTTGTTTGCCACTGATATGGTATAAAAAAATAAAAAAACTTACAGTTTATTATTATGGTCAGTTTTTTTTTTTTTATGTTCACTATTTCTGTAGCTCTCCATTTAATAGCCATCAATACGAGTGTGGGCCCCGAGTCCACCCAGGAGTGGTAATAGAGAAAGAGATTACTGTCTACCAAGAAACCAAAGAAGATTTATGAAATGATGCTTCATTTAATTTCTTTTAATCATTATGCTAGGCTGAGCAAGCATTGCAAATTACATACGTACAACAATCATTTGTTTTTTTTTTTTTTTAATTTTCACAGCTATCTAAGAAAATAAAAGGTCAATGTGGCTTGCTTATGACAAACAGAGATGTGGTAGATGTGCTGCAGTGGTTCAATGACTTCAGTGAGGAGGAGTATGCCCGGTCAGGCTTTGTGGCCACACAAGACGTCATTCTGCCTCAGGGACCACTAGAAGATTTTTCCCATACCATTGAGCCGCATCTAAGAAAATTAGGATTGCCTACCGCTCTTGAGAGAGGTGTTGTTACACTAATTAAGGAATATCAGGTATTATTAGCTTAAAATTTTTGCATTGAAATTATACTAGAGAAATTATTTAAATTCATATTAATTTATAAGATTATTATTTGTATGTCTTTCCCGTTCACGGGACAATGGTGTCCCGGACCTTTGGGAGGCGTGCGCGGAGCCGAAGTACCGAGGCACCGAAATGCCAACGAGTACCACATAGCCAACACGTAGAGGCCCTTTTGACAATTTAATGAAATGCAAGGGATACACCGAGCGGATGCTGTCCCTGCCCGTGTCATGGGACGCACACAGAGACAGCACCCGCCAGGGTGTATAGGAACTAATGCTGATTGATGGAGTCAAAATGAACTGGGCTATTGGGTGAATCTGATGGACTAATGGCTGGGCTATTGGGTGAGACAACGGACGCCTGCCTAATAAAACTGTCTCAGATTATTATTATTATTATTATTTTTTTTATTATAGCTTTGTTTGTTCCACAGTCCTTTTAGGTTCTTTTTTTTTTTTAACTAAAATTTGTTTTGGGGCAGACTGCAGATTATAAGATAAAGACGCCTTATTCGTAATTGCCCAATTACCGCTAAAATTCGTTTATCTCATTTTAATAGTATGAGTACCCTAGTTTATGAGTGCCATTACACTATTTTTGGAAAACTGAACTTATGTGAAGTATCCTCGTCCTATCCATATGCCTATGGACTATGGAAAGAACAAAATGGCCCAATTGAATGTAAATCAAATAATGTCCAGGGCATGCAAAAATGAGGTATACAACTTTTATTGTAATAAATAAAAATATGAATGCTGAATAATGTAAAATAACTTGGTTCTCGTACTTTCCTGGATTAATTCATTTTGATAAAAAATGACTTATCCCAATTTTCCCAAGTTCCCGGGCGTGAGTGACAAGAACAGCATACTCAGATAACACTAGCGAGTAAGCAAGATTTTGTTGATGGTCAAGCCTTAATTTAAAATGCTTGCACAGTGTTTTTTGATGCCAAATAAAAAATATGTCTGAATAAAAGTATACACCTCTTATTTACCCTTTGTGTATAAGAGTTGCATTTTTTTATTAATTTATATTTTAGAGCAAATTTTATAAGTCCAAATAATTTATTTCAGGTATGTAAGAAAGGTGCTGTCCTAACACCAGAGCAAGCCAGCATATTAAAGCTACTGGGTAAGCAATTGGCTACATTTAAAGTGACTATAAAGTGCCATTGGTCAAAAGGCAAGGGATTCCACAAAGATATTGATGGTCCAAGTGATAATGAAGATGAGGATGAAAAAGAGGACAACATTCTAGAAGACGAAGAGATGGAAGAGGATGAAACATAAATGTTTATTAACAACTTGTTTTGTTTTATAAATATACATCTAGTTATAATTAATATGTTTAATTTTGTCTCGTAAATCACATTCCCTTAGAGGTTGTCAGTGTAGTAGGAAAACCTTTAGTTTTAACCAGCAAAGAAAAAATCAGAGAGATGAAAGCGCTTCATTTGCTCGGCCACGTAGAAAGCATGGGAGAAGATTGGGGCGCTAACTAAACTAGCTGGGGCTACTTGGGCCATCCAGCAGGGAGGCGATCCGTTGGACGTCCCACTCGTCCCAGGCATCAGTGTAGCGACATCCTCGAATCAAACCTGCGCGATCTCCAAGTCATGAACTGGCAGGAGGAGGTGCAAGAACGGGCCAGCTAGCGAAAGCTCGTGTCGCAGACTATGGGTCTCGTGACGCTCGTGAAATTTATAACTGTACCCGCCAAATAACTAAATACAGCGCTTCGCAAACTACATACGCGACACAAAAAATCCGCTAGGCGGCGCAACATTATCGTAATTCTCCCCAGTAACAAACACAATTACATTTTACACACGCTATCTCACTTTACTGTGACAGGTCACTGACCTCGTTTTTTTTTAATCATTGCTGTAACTTAGAATTTGAATATGTGACAGACCTTCTTTGTCAAATTAACCAAAATAAGCCAGAGTGGCGCACGTGATAACTAGGTTGTCAACCATTTAAATTTAGAACAGATTGTTATGACATTCACGCAAAAGAGTGTAGACTTGCCATTGCATATCTCTGTCTCTGTTGCGCATTTTTGACAAATTTCACTTCTAAATAAGGGCTAAATTTTGTAACGACTCGACACAAAAAGTCAAAGTTGCAAGCCACAAATTAGTAGCTTAATTTCAACCACTAGGCCAAGTATATTGTGGTGTAATTAGTAATCGCTTGCTCTCTGAAGCACAGGTCTCAGGTTCGAATCTCAGGCAAGAGCAAGTGTTTTTTTAAACAACCGTAATTTTCAAAGCATAAATAATTTTATGTCACACCTGGCCAAAAAACCCACTTCCTGGCCAGGAGGTGACATAAAATTTTGTACTTACCACGGGCGATAATAAAGAAAGCCTCAGATCGCATATTTATCGCCCTTGCCTTCGGCTCGGGCGTAAAATACCTGCGATCTGAGACATTCTTTGTTTTATCGCCCTTGGTAAGTAATGTACTAAATGAGCGTTGTTTTGGTAAATAAATATTTTGTAAGGTACTTTTTTTATTTATGTAGAAAAAGATTCAACATAAATATTTTACGTATACGTATTTTTTTACGTCCGTCCAGCTCGAGGCCCAACGCACCAACGGCCATCTGTCTACTAAAATGAAGCGCGCAGTTTGCTTTTCTGATATTTTTAAGTATTGTTAAATATAAAAACATTAAAAAAAAAATTAACCTTAAAATACACTTCTTCATTGTTTATTGTTTATTTATTTAAGAGTACATCTGCAACTTACAGCTAACCGCCAAAGCGTTACAGATCTTAAACTAAAAACATAACTAAATACAAAAGAAAAATAAATTTTTAAACAACATAAAACCTCTGCACATTATACTAATGGCTGTTAACAATAAAAGTCTTACACTCGTGAGACATGCTAATTTGGTAGTGAAAAGATCACAGTGCGGCGCTGTGTCCAGCACGGAGTTGAGGACGGAGAGCGCGGTCGAGAGCGGCGCGTGCTGGAGCAGATCTTTTGGCAACGTTTAACGCGTGCCCCCGAAATGTTAGGTGCTGGTCAAACAACACGCCGAGGTCGCGGACCGAGGTGACTCTCGGGATGCTGTCCCCGCCCAAAGTGTATGGATGGTGGAGAGGCATAGAAGATCGAGTGAAGCTCATAGTTTCGCACTTTTTTATATTAAAATTCAATTTATTTAGTATGCTCCAGCTATACACTGCATTGATGTCCTTTTGTAGGTCTATACAATCCTTACTATTGTTAATCACTTTAACTATTTTGACATCATTCATATCGTTTCCTAGCTATTGATATATTTTACTCTAGTCTGAGTTGGATTTATTTTACCTATATAAATAATTCGAATAACCTGGTCTTCATATGTTGACCATGACCCAAGGATAGAATAAACAATAGATAGGACTTAAATACGTACACCCCTCATATCCCGAGCCCGTAGATTCTCGACGACATATCTTTATTCTATTCATTCAAAATGACCGGCGCAGACTTACTTCGCTATGAACTTGTAACCCGTCACACAGAATAGTATAATAGCCCGTCATCTAGGGTACAGTCAAGGGCACCAATATGTATACACTTTTTCACCTTATTCTATTGAAATAAGGTCCAAAAATGTATACATATTTATGCCCTTGACTGTACGTACAAGTTGGCGAAACCTCCCCCCTCTTGCGTCATCAAATTAAAGTTTTAGCAAGTCGGTGTTGCCAAGTTCACCCACATGAATAAATAGGGGTGGAGACAAGAGCATACCGCGGAATAAATTATGAACGATGCAGCGCTGAGTACGTTACACTCACACACTGTCTAGTAAACAGGTTGTACTTACTTGTAAATTGGAACACATTTGTTAGAAAATCATACTAACTCAGATAGGCTGCAATATAAACTCTGATCTAATAACACACTCAAGAATTACATTGTTAGTTGTTACATACCTACTCTGAAATCTCCGAACGAAACAATAGAATGTCAAGATATTTTTATAATAGCTTTTGACCGCGACTTCGTCCGCGTCCGCGTAAACATCATAAAGTCCCTTTTTGTCTCCTCGAAGGATGCTTTTCGGAACAAAAAGTATTCTATATAGTAATCCAGACAAAACTCGTTGTACTTATACCGAGTTTTATCATGATCCGTTCAGCCGTTTTTGCGTGATTCAATAACAAACATCAAAACTTTCGCATTTATAATATTAAGTATACATTACTTACCAAGGGCGGTAAAACAAATAATGTTTCAGATCACAGGTATTTGGCACCCGAGACGAAGGCAAGGGCAATAAATATGTGATCTGAGGCTTTCTTTATTATCGCCCGTGGTAAGTACAAAATTTTATGTCTGTAGGTCATCGATTTAAATGCTGTAGGTACCTAACCTACACACATTTTTCTTTAGGTGAACTAATTCTGTTGTTATCAAATTAATGTGGTTCTTTGGTTCCTAGGTTAATAGTGACAAATTGGCAGGTGCAGAGACTGTGTTCAATTTTGTCTATTAGTCAGCTGTAATAATTAAGGATCTTTCAGTGAAACATCATCAATGCAGCGAACACTACTATTACGCATAAATAGTGTTCCTCATAAATAAGACACCGTGTTATACTAAATTGTTTATTAAAATAATCACAGAAACAACAATAAATTATCTATTTAATTTAAAAGAAAAATACCAAATTCTAATCGGACACATTATAAAACAATTTTTATGAATTTAAAATAGCACAGTCAAGGCAAAAAAAGGAAAATATCGATACTTAAGTTAAGTAGCAAAAATTTGTACATGCTATATTATTATTTTATCTATAGGTACGTACATACAAATTTTCGTCACTTCGCAAAATAATCGTTATTTTTGACCTCGATTACAAAAAATAACTCAATTCTCTATAAAACATGTCAAATACAAATCATAAAAGGGCTATGCCCATACATTTGTTATGGATGTTTGAGTGTGTATTCTAAACAAGAAAACTTAATCATACATACAAATAAGTAATCACAGTACAAAAATAAAGCATAGCTTCATCAGTCGACGACATCACAGCATACACGATCAGCAAACCAAAACTCATGACATGACCTTAAACCTTAAATCTACAAGTTCATGATACCTACGTTACAATCAAGCATGGAGTCATACCAGTCTTTGTAAATTATAATATTTTAAACTAAAATTACGTGTCTGTATAGACGCAACATCTACTGAATTTTAATGAAAATCGTACGTTCTTCCAACGGCTGTCAGACTACTTACTGCTCGGTTATTGATTAAATATGAACCATTGTAGCTATAGACATATTCGTAATTAACTATTTCATAGCTATGCTATTGTGACGAGATACGACATAGTACCTGGGCATTGTTTTCCCTAAATGTTAGAAACATTCGATTTGGAATAAGTAGGTAAAAGCGCAATGCATTTATATTCTACATAAGGGTATCACTTTCTACGAGGCATGGCGAAGCAGAAAGCGCGTCTTTTGTGCTTTGACAGTATATACTCCTTTACCGCCAGGTCATATCCAGTGTGGCACGAATGAAATTTTCCTAGGGACTTCCCACATTTTATTAATTTATCGATACATCGTACATGCCTAAGACATACGCATAACATTTTTTATTTATTTATTATTATAAAAAGGTACAATTTTATAGAATATGAAAGTTGCATATTATAACAGTTTAAAGTCCGAAAGTATAGGTCGAGAAAGAACAAAAACCCGTAATAAGAAAATTTTAGTTAAGTATTTCAATTTTTAAATTTCTCTATAACGCACATATAGTAAGGTATCAGCAAACAGGTAAATTTTTGACCCGGTGAACCCAATGTCAACTCCGTTACTTCGAAATAAGTATGTTAAACAGTTAACGATAAATTAGATATTAGAAGGAAGTCGCTAGTTAATAATTGCTGGTTGTCATTTTTGCCACAAAAACTTTATCATATAACATTCAGACGGGCACCGTTCTGAGAGAACAACACTTAAGGTTCTATTCCACCATTTCTCGCACCTCTTGTCTCCTTACCTACGAAAAGCAACCATTCTGTTACCGTGCTCTGCCTAGCTAGGATGATCGCGTAAATTTCGGACATGCATTCGTCCCTGTCGCACTTACATACCATGCTATACTCACCGGCAGAAAATTTGGCCCAAATTAGAAAAGTGCATTTTTATATATTAAACATTATTTCATTTATAGTTTGAAATCACGAAAGTTTTTGGGCCAAATTTTCTGCCGGTGAGTGTAGCAAGGGACGTGCTATATGCCCGACATAAACGGTATCATCATAGCTAGGCTGGCGGTGAAAAACAGCACGTAACAGCGACAGCAGAATTAGATGGAATTGAAAAAGAGCTTGGACATTATAGATTATTCTAGCAGAATTCAGCTACTCGGGTGATCGCAACATTCCCAATGTAGTTCACGAAGTCGAGATCACTTTGTATCACAGTATTTGAGAAACGCAGTAGCCAATCATAATTATATAATCTTTCCTATTTGAAATTGTTAGTTGTCTTAATAACTATTTCGTGGGGATTTTTTTAGCACATTTGCAAATAGAATAGGTTGCAACTGGTAACATAACTCAGTCGTGTTGATCGACAACAATCAAGTATTAAGTTTAATTGATTCTCCGTTGTTTAAGAAGACATTCGTGTACAATCAACAGCAAATATTCATTGAAACACGAATGAGATATCAAAATATATCTACAGAAGATCATACTAGTCACGGTAGTAGATAGATAGATAAAACATTTATTTGCTTGCATTTATATTTGTTTGAATATTTACTGTTAACGGTAAACATTGATCCAAACTAAGTTACAATAACTTACATGTCATTCGTATATTTTCAAAAATAAATAGTACATTATAATCTCAGTTATTTTATTCCCGATAACCTTTGTTAACGTTAAGTAGTTTTTCTTTAACGTAAACAGATTCCACATCAGAATATGATATCTAATCAATCAATGACCTAGCAATGCGCATGGCCTGACGCAAGGCTACTATCAAAGGGCACGTGAGGGCACTTTGTATAGGTTATATACCTCATCGACATCGTTTTACAGGCAATGCGTATAACTTTGGATCCTCGGTCAACATTTAACAATGAACGGTCACAAAATATTGAACAATAAAATAGGTACAAAGAAGTTTAGGCGTACAAGAACGGAAATAGTTTATTGTTACTAAATATTTTTGAAGGACTTTATATTCCCATCCAATTTTACCCGAGAATTCAAAGTTACCAGTATTGACTGAATTATAAAAAAAATCTAATACAATTTGATATCTTGCCGCGATATAAATTAGATCTAAAGTTTTTGGTAAATCAAGCCAGTCGCAAACAGCTAAGCGCCATAATAGATCGACCATGAAATTAGAATTACACTACTTAGACAATAATAGTCAACCTTAGATTTTAGATCGTGATCGCTTATTGGCGGGTACTGACATTTAGTTTGATGCATTCTTATTTATCTAAATATTACAAAGTGGTTGAAACTTCCCACTTCCATGGGAATTCTCCAAGCCATCAAGCATTTGTGGAAAATTTTCCAGCATCAGAAAACGACAACGTGCGTTTAATTAATGGGGTACTTATCCCAAAATCACAGGAAGGCGTTTTTGGAAAAATTGTAGGATGAACAGGAACACTTTTTTCAGAACTTGGGGTATTGGTTCTTACTGTTGCTGTTCTAATGAACACGATTGCTATCGATTTTAGTGAGAGAAAAGTTGCCACCACATTTTTCAAGCGTAGTTCATATAGTTCCGTTACACCTCTTCATGAAATTTACGAATAAATTACATTAATGATGATTTGTGTCATGTTATTTTTTCCCTTTCATTACAATTAATAGCAATAGTTAACATTATTATTATAAGCGAAATTTCCTGAGAACAGGAACAGGTGCCCACTTTTCTGAAAACGCTCAAGACCGACATGAGAACCTATAGATCTTTGATATGCTTACACAGACCACAAGCTGTCACGTAAAATAACACAGTAGGTTAATCTCTTTTCAATGTACAGTGGGCCAACGAAAATGTTGAGCACTTTAGTACTTTGTCAAATTAAAGAGGTTGCAAATTTTATGACGTTTCAGTCTAAATATTTCTTAGATTTCGATGTGACAAGGTTCTAAGTATGCTCAACATTTTCATGGGCTGACTGTACCTATTCATGGGCTATATCCTTTAATCCCAAACATCAATTTAGTCATTATACAAATGACTCTAATTATAAGTTTACAATTATAGTGCGCGCCATCCACGAAGGCGCGCCCCTCCACAGCCCAAGCCGTACAACTGCGCAGATTAGTATGAGATTTGCTGTGGAGGGGCGCGTCGTCGTTGATGGCGCGCACTATACATACTCCTATTATATTCCTTTCATATCGCGATGGGCTAGTTAATTATAGTACATTACTTAACAAAGGCGGTAAAACAAAGAATGTCTCAGATCGCAGGTATTTGACTGAATATGCGATCTGAGGATTTCTTTATTACCGCCCGTGTTAAGTACAAAATTTTATGTCACCCCCTGGCCAGGAAGTGGGATTTCCCGCGCGTGGAGCGTGCGGTAATTGCCGCTTTATGGCCAGGTGTGACATAAAGTTAATAACGTACGAGTCGGCAAACGTAGGTGCTCCTCTTTGACATTAATATTTTATGTAATGCTTCTCTCCAAATATGCTATGTGGAAACAAATCGTGCCAAAATACCATATGCCATCACACTTTTAATGGAATACATTCACATTATACATAAAATTAGCCCGCAGATATGAAGATGTTTTATCTCACGGAAGCTGGTTGGTCATACTGGTGTAGGTAGATATATTGCACAAATTTTATTGGCTGTATCACACTACAAAACCAGCACACAGACGTGTATAGATGATATCCATACCTGTCTCTTATTACAGTGGGATTAGCTGCAAAAGTTAACACATCTGTACGCTGTACTCGGCCATACCTACAACGCGTATGTGCAGTCCACACATATCTGATCAGCCCGCCTTCGTGACATAACACATAGAGTTACTGAGTAGGGTATATTAACACTTTCACTGGCAGACTTAAATCTTGAATATACCACAGAAACAGATGTATAGATAGTGCCATCCACGACGACGCGCCATTCCACAGCTAATCTTATACTAAACTATACGCATTTTTGAAGTGAAAACTTCTTTAGCGGCGCTGACCACTTTTTGTGATGGGGGAAAATTGTTAAACTCGCGAAGATTCGTGTGACCAGCTAGTTGACCCCTCCTAGTATCGTGATTGCGATGTTAGGAGGGGTCAACTCAGCTAAACTCAGCTGGTCTTACGATGCGTAAGACACAATGATACTCGGGACATATTATGTATATATGTAAATGAATTATGCGAATATGAACATGAGTATGAGTATGAATATGAATACGGATACCGATACGGATATGAATATCTTTGTTATTTACTTCACTTCTGCCGGCACTCCCGGAGTGCAACCCGTTGTTTTTTTATATACAACGCCGGTGGCAAACATGCTTACGGTCCAACTGATGGTAAGCGGACACCGCAGCCTATTGACGCTCGCAACTCCAAAGGAGACGCGTAATGTACGGATTGGGCTGTGGAGGGGCGCGCCTTCGTGTATGGCACTAGCTGGATCTGACAAAAGTGACGCAGGCGGGTTTTGAACAGTGACCGTGTTAATTAGTTTTGAGCGCGGGTTTAGGCGGCGCGGGCGTCAGCGGCAGGTCGAGCGCGGGCAGCGGCTCGCGCCAGAACACCGTCTGCGAGAACTCGTCGCTGGGCTCGCACAGCGCTGGCGGGAACACCTGGTCCACCAGCACCGACATGTGGGAGTACCTGTGCCAGAACGAGTATTTAACACAAATGTCTTACATATGAAAGTTAAAGACTTGGTCACACAGCAAGCAGGACGCCGCGCAAAGAGACCGCTGCGCGCCGGGATGTATCTACGACTGTATATCCCGCTGGCGTCAATCAGCCTGTGTGGCGTTGCTAACCTGTTACCGTACAGTCAGCATCAAAAGTAGCTTGGCATATGAAAACGTCAACAATCTTTACTACACGGGAATAGGAAATTTGGGTCTCTTTTATATGTCAAGCTACTTTTGATGCTGACTGTACAATTCCAGTGCGCAGCGCTCGCGCTACGCGGACGTCGCGCACGCTGTGTAACGAAGTTAAAGTTACTACGTTAAGGTAACGAGAAAGTTCTTCCGTATAGACGATATCAAATTGACCCCTCAATTTAAGAATCATCGATTATCATCCATCCATAGTAGATTAAATCCTTTAAGCTTAAGCCACACACAGAGCAGGCGGGCGGGTAGCGCGCGGGAGCGGGCGGGAGGCACACTGCAGCGCGTTGATACGCAACCGCCCGCTCCCGCCCGCTCCCGCGCGCCTCACGCCCGTCCGCCTCACGCCCGCCCGCCTCCCGCCCTCCTCACGCCCGCTCGCGCGTGAGCTCTGTGTGTGGCTTAAGCTTTAATTGTCTGTTGATAAAAATGGATGATTTCACTGTAACTTTATATACTACCTATGCAGTTTATTACTTAGTTATTTGTCTCAGTAACAAATCGCGTAAAATAACTGAAGTCACCGGCTCATAGAAAAGTTGAATTGGACTGGAGCTCGGAGATCATTAATTATGCCTAAAAATGTGCCCCTTGATCGAGCTAAGTAATGGGCAGCATTGAACATAGAAGCAAAAGAGCAGCATAATATACTAAAACAGCACTGCATTATAATATCGGATAACCCGAGTATTAACTGATCTTAAAGAATAGAATATCTATAAGTTGCTGCGAGTCTATTGCTAGATTGGAGTATCATTGTAAATTATAAACTCATTCGTGAATTGGAGACAGTTATTGCAATTGCCTGTTTTACATAATGATAATAAACCAAAAAATAGCATAATTTATGATAATGTCTCGTCTGAAGTCTGAATAAGAAGAAGAGATCTGCGATCAGAAAATTTCACGTGTATTTTTAGGCGACAGACAGATGCAATGCAGAATCAGTAGTGCCGATAGACAAAGAAGATGAATATTTCACACAGGACCAATATAGAGAAAGGATAAAAATCCTCGCAAAACTTATGCTGTTATAGAACGCCCAAATAATTCAGTACCCAGTAACTATTCTACAATTCAAACTGACAACACAATGACTTAATGGCGCATGAAGTATTCACGACACTAACACATTTAGCGTTGCCCGTCACCAGTGCGGAACGTTTAAGTGAAATACGGATTTGTCGAGATGGTCCCAATGGGTTTAATGTCAGGCGAGCTCACAAATGATCACGCTCACTAGTAAATTTATTTATTTATCGTATTACATTTTAGTCACTGGATTCAATATAAATTATCACAAATAAAAATAAGGATTAGATTAACCCTCTTCAGAGTTGTGCAAACAGAGCAACGACTGGCCACTGCACTTTCCTCCAGGACCTCAGTGCTCACTGGATATTGAAGTATTCGTAAATATAAACACGCTATAGGGATGTTGACTCAAAATTTATTAATACTCCATACGAAAGAATACATATAACTATGCCAAAAAGTGAAAATCCTATTCAAATATCTCAAAAAATAACGAAACTACAACC
The DNA here is from genome assembly GCA_951800055.1 of Cenopis cana. Lineage (NCBI taxonomy): Eukaryota > Metazoa > Arthropoda > Insecta > Lepidoptera > Tortricidae > Cenopis > Cenopis cana. Next base: position 5,246,634 of record OX637476.1, on the reverse strand, counting down.
GTTAGAATGTTTTTAGTTAGAGAGAGAAAACGCTACAGGTCAGTGACGTCACTGACCTCGAGCGCCATAGTAAATGACGATCGTTCAATACAACGGGGCGTTTTGCGGAAAAGGGACAGAAAATGCCCCCTCCTAAAACTTTGAAGACTTATAATTATGTAATTATTTATTCTTTTGGATTACTTTTTTCACTATTTGATAGAGAATTTGACCCTTTTTCGAGAAAATTCGGATTCATTGATTTTCTTATTTGGTGTCAACATCCCTATTGATAAATCATTTGTAAGTTTCGAGGAACAGAACCCTTTAGAATGGGTAACTCTCTCCATTTCCCGATTGGGAAATGGAAGACCTAGTTGTAAATCTGTTAAATAAATATATATCAAGGGTTTTATGGCTAAGCTATAAAGGGGTATTATTATCTTCGTATTTGTTATAACATCGTAGAACCCAATTATAACATTGTTGTTAATTATGTAACCATAATAGGTACTCATCTTTCATCTTTTATTGTGATTTACTAAAGATTATCGAAAGAGATTAAAAAGTTGATAACACATTAGTATTTACGTATTTAGGGTGATTGAGAATTTTTTAATTATTGAGTAATTTAACGAAACCATCAAAAATTTTAATTCCATCACCAAAGGCATAGACAGAAGGAAGAACAGAATATATTAGGTATGTGCTTTTAGAATTTTCGAAACCAAATGTGAAGGTCATTGTATAATAAGACAAAATATTTAGTTCCCACATGTGTAAATGGGCTGACATAACTGATAAATCTATAGTAATTTGTATGTTATTTGAATGGAATTAGTGTGTTATTTGAATTAAAGTTTTGGAAGCTTAGTTTAAAATATAAGCTAACTTTTGTAATTTAGAATAAAATACTATTATTAGTAAGGTTAAATGTTATTATCAAGTTCATCGATCCCTTATGGGATATTTGAATGTTTATCCACACACTCCACACACGAGTGATAATTATTTAGATTCTCTCCGAGGATAGAAGGACGAAACAAATGGCTTATCGATGATAACTGTATGTTAATGGTCAATATTGATTGATGAAGTTATCGATTTATTCCAACCAACAGGAAGTATATTTGTCACCCAGACTCTATTCCTCGATTTTTGCATTATGATAAAGCAGAGTAATCGAAATCAAAATCAGTTGAGGTAAACGTCCCAGTGATCGACACTGATCCAGTACTTGATAATATTACTTAATAATAATAATAGAGGTGGATCATAAACAGATTTTGCGATCGTCTTTCCTGTAGACATATCAAAAGTGAATGGCTAAAAACCTTAATTTTAGATTGGTCTAGTACCTAACCCGCATAAAAGGTGTCTCCGTTTCTATAAATCCATGTAAGAAAAGTATAACTTACACGCTCATAAGCCTTTAACTATTGACCATAGGAAGGCCGACTTTTGTTGTTTTAAGTGTTTATGAGCCAGGTGGCAACTACTGGGTTAGAAGTTGTCTAAAATTGGAACATTTGCCTCATATTAAAATTCGACTTCCTAATTAGGTGGTATAACTTGTAATCCTTTTTGTAGAACGGGTCTTATCTTAAGGACCCATCGGTCCAACACTACCATTGTTTAGCCACGTGCCATAAATGCTTCGAAATGAAAAGGCTGCTCTACGGACACTACTGCTGTTTTAAATACAAAAGGTCAACACTGATAAGTCGTATTTTTTAAATGTGAACCTTCTTTCCTTGTACGTAAGGCCGTCTTTTGGCTGAAAGTGTCAACGTTTACTTCGTTTAGTTTACAGTATAAATTAGTGGTTACGCTTAACAATGAAAGACAAGTGCTTTTGTTTAGAAGGCACAAAGAGAAGACTAATTCGTTCTACAAAAAGGATTACAAGTATACTCTACGTTTTCATTATGCAAAGATTGATGGATTATCATCAGGGCGAATCACGTTGATTGGAGTATAATGGCGTTAGGAAGTATATCGCATGTTGGTGATGTGACCGCGGTGACCAAGCCCATACGTCATGCCATACGGCTTACCATTGCGTTGCTTGTTGCCACTTTACATTTAATAATGATTTATTCGAGTTTGGACTAGCTTATTACAACATTATCGCACTTTTGTGGCGGGAATAAATCATCGACCATGTCACTTTGCACGTTGTAACTGAAATAGAAATATACTTCTTTACTAAAATGCGGAAGTGTGTTAGTCAAAGTGCGATACGAGTGCCCACTCACCTCCACTGAACACATTTATCGTGAGCGTTTCTGTATAAAGCGTATCACACACTGGAGCGGCCTGCGGTGGCGGACGCGGTGGCGGTCAGTTGTAATCTATGATTATCCCATTCATTCAGACACACGCGGCCTTGTTTATCATACTGTCAACTGGCCGCCACCACAGGCCGCTGCAGTGTGTGATAGGCTTTAAGGCCGGTGCACATTGGTTGCGTGCGCAGCACGTAAAGCGTCGACGTGCACGTAGACGTGCGCGATGTAATGTATGAATCTCCTTAGTAGATGTCACACCGCTTGCGCACGCACACGTCACGCCTGCGGTGTGACATCGACTATGGAGTTGGAGATTCATACATTACAACGCGCACGTCCACGTGCACGTCGACGCTTACGTGCGCACGCAACCAATGTGCACCGGCCTTTAAGCGTACCACATACTAGAGCGGCCTGCGGTGGCGGCCAGTTAACACTATGACAATAACAATCAAGACCGCGTGTGTATGAATGATTGTTATGTATATCATAGTGTACAAGTGGCCGCTCCAGTGTGTGATACGCTCAATATCGCTGCGATAAACGCACTGATAATGTATGTATGGAAATACTCACGTCGATTGGAATGTCTGCGTGAGCTCGTGTTTGAGCTCCCCCTTGTAGTTGATAGTGAATATTCTCACGATCGGAATGCCGACGGCTTGGTACGCGCACACGTCCTAAAACAAACGTGCGAATGTTTAGATGTCTGTTACTCAATCAGGCAAAAACGGCTGAGCGCAGATATTCCACTTCTCTATATAACAATAGTTTGTACACTTACATTGACTCGGTTGCCGTAGCCGGCGTAGAACGGGTTGGAGCCCTGCGGGAAAAGCGCTTTGATGTCGGCGAGGCACTGGATCTTGAACTCCTCTGGCTTCTTCTCGATGACCTCGCGGTGGAAGGCGCGCAGGAGCGACGTGGGGTTCAGCAGCAGGGGCCCGTCCGGCAGGCACGTCTCGCCTTGACGGATCGAGCGTAGATATTCGCGGGTCACCTAAACAACAATTAATTAATTTATTCGTGACAAAAAGTGTTGAAACAAGAACTTAAGACTAGAATTAAAATTAAATTGAGCAAGACTTAAAACTATAACTATAGGCAGTTCGTTTGTCACGAATGGTCCCGCCTCAGCGTAATGCTGACTCGAGCCAGCGCTGGTCTTCCGGCGAGAGCATTTATTTGTAGGCCACGTTACGTAACACGCCGTCTGTCACGGCCTAACCAGTGGGTTGACGGCGAAAAAAACACAACAAAACAATGTTTTTGTTTACTTGACTTGTAATCGCGTCACCGGTAGAAATAAAACTGAACGCAGCCGTTGCGTCGGCATCGGTCAGCGCCATCTGGCGCCAACTCGTGGCCGTGCGGATGACATGGCGAAAAACTTTACACACTTTGGTACACAATGGTACATTACTGTAAACGTTGGGTAAGAGCTTGAATTTTAGCGACGCTTTTTAGAGGAACTCCATTTATCGGCTACTCAATTCACGGCACTCAAAACATGCTTTGGAATCTATCACCATGAAGAAACAGCTGATATTCATAGTTATTTTGTTCTTTAGAAAGAATGTATTTACTTAACCCATTCACTGCCGGCGCGGCGCTTAGAATTCATTATATAGGATGCAGCGAGTAATATATGTGATAGTCTACACAGAAAGGTACCTTATGGCGGCAGGCGCATACGTCGCACCAATTCACTATTGTATTCGAACAACGGCCAAAGGTGTAAGTGCCGGCCGCCATTAGGTCCCTTTCAGCGTGGATTAGGTCATTGTCAGGTTTAGGTGCGCGTCTTTTCGGTGGACATGTCAAAAGTTAAGGGCTACAAAGCTTAATTTTCGATTGATCTGATAACCCGCATAATCTGTAATTCCGTGTCTATAAATCCATATAATAATAGTACATTACTTACCAAGGGCGATAAAACAAAGAATGTCTCAGATCGCAGGTATTTTACGCCCGAGCCGAAGGCAAGGGCGATAAATATGCGATCGGAGGCTTTCTTTTTTATCGCCCGTGGTAAGTACAAAATTTTATGTCACCCCCTGGCCAGGAAGTGGGTTTTTTCGCGCGCGGAGCGTGCGATAATGGCCACTTTATGGCCAGGTGTGACATAAAAACGTAAATTACATGCACACAAGCCGTTAAATATTGACCACCGAATGGACAACTTTTCTTTTTCCGACTGACAATGACCCGATTATCATATATTAACCTTTAACCGCTATCCACAAAGTGACAATGTAAATGACATCTTCTTAATTTGTGGCAGACTTGAAGATTGCGGGATAGTTATTTGATGTTCGGCTACTAAACGAGTTAATGTAGAAACCCGAGTTTCAACTCACTCTAGCCTGTCCAATGGCTCTAGCGGAGAGATACAACAGCTGGTAGCCATTGTTTTTGATTTTGGTGAACAGCTGAGCAATGCCGGACTGCGCCCAGTCCTTGCCCACCAGTGGGAAGATGTGGCCCAACACGTCTGACCTGAAGAAACTCGTGTGTCAACTCACTCTAGCCTGTCCAATGGCTCTAGCGGAGAGGTACAACAGTTGGTAGCCATTGTTCTTGATCTTGGTGAACAGCTGCGCCACGCCGGACTGCGCCCAGTCCTTGCCCACCAGTGGGAAGATGTGGCCCAACACGTCTGACCTGCGAAACGTAAGTTACGTGTTATAGTAGTTTTATCTCATAAGCGCGGATTGGACATGGTTGTAGTTGTGATAGATACTGAACACATAGGTAACGTGAACTCATAGCTCCTACGCTGACGCACACATAGACAATGTGCATGTATAGCTCAACACACAACCATGGCTCACCCGCGCTTGTGAATAGCGCGTAGTGATACCAGACCTTTTCATTGTACACATCTATTTTAACCTATGTTTAACAAATAAACACCTTTGATTGATAGAAAATGAATGAAAAAAACGAAAACGGTGTTCGTTAAAATGTAAATTGTATGTAAAGTTTGACAAGTTTCTATTGGCCGACAGCTGTCGGCGCCATATTTATTTGTTGATCGTTGATCTTTCTGCAATCGTAAGTTGGTGCAACCCGCCTTTAATGAGACAATGACGAAAAAAGCGTAAAAACGCAGATTATTCGGCCAATTGTAACCGGGCCCGGACACGACTTTGCGCGAATTGGTCGAAACACACAACGCACTGTGGCTAGTAGATCACACGCAATGTATTCCCGGAACACAAACGAACACGTTTGCGTTTAGTTTTAATTTATACGGGAAAAAATAGTTACCACCTAAGGCCACCAGAGGCGCTGCTCGCGTTTCCTTACTAAATGGGACTAAGTGCCATTTGCACCAACATACGAACACAGACCGGTCATCGTCAAATATGGCGCCGGCAGCTGTCATCCCATAGAAACTTGTCAAACTTTTCATACAATGAGATTTGACGAACACCGCTTACGATTACAGACGGTTAGGTGCAACCCAGCCTAAAAGAAAACGCGTTCGTTTGTGTTTTGTTTCGAAAAAAGCTTATACTAGGGCTACAGCTCTCGCACTCACTTGGTGATGGTGCCGTCGATGTCGGAGATGACGATCTTGTCGTCGTACCGCCAGCGGAACACGTTGCACTTGCACCGCGTGGTGCCCTGGTACGCGGTTGTCACGCTGAACACCATCTCGTTCATGCCCTCGCGTAGGTTGAGGTTTTTCTGTGAAAAAGAAAAAATATTAGCGACAGCAAATAGGCAAAGCACCCGGACTCGAGCCACCTAAAAGGAATTCGTGACGATGGACTAAACGATAGAAATGAAATAGCAGGTTGATTGATACGTAAACTCAAATTGGTGATTGGGGATTGGTACATTTTAAGGTTCCGTACCCGAATGAACCCTATTGCTGTCACTCACGCGTGCGTCCGTCCGTCGTCTGTCACAATAGATTTTTTTAACTTTCCATTGATCTATTCACTTTAAATTTGGTCATAGTGATAGTCATAGTCATTTATTAATAATATTATAAATATTACTATATATATTGAGACACAATCATAATGTTTATTATAAGTATTATGTACATTTTATAGACCAATTGGGATGGGATACGGGCGTGAGTATATATAAACAAATACTAATATATTGAAATATAATAAACGGGTTACTCACGTTTGTATCGTCGAATATCGCTCGACATGTTTCGGGCCAATACGTGGTCCTTATGTCTGAGACTCACGGAAATTTTCTATTTAAAATACTAATATATTTATATATCAGATTTTTCCCTTAGCCAGTTTTTTCATGGCTGTGAAGGTGCTGGCTACACGTGTTCGAATGTAGTTTTGACCTAAGTAGAAATGGTAGAAGCAGAATACAAGTACAATACTAACGATCTGGTCAGAAGATAACCTCAGCGTTTTCCGGAAGGTGGAATGTCGGCGCGAGGGCCGCGTGTGCTCGTGCTCCGAATCCGAGGAGGAAGGCTCCGCGTGTTCCACTGAAAACAAACGTAGGCACAGAATATTACACACAGAACGGACACGAACCCCTCGTCCCTGAGAGACCCGCCTGGTGTCGATCGGGTGCCGCCTCGCGATTCGTCCGCGCCACGCGCTACGCACCCGCGCAAACAATTGACGCGTGTAACGACAGCGCACACACACATACTTACTCACAGCGCTTACGTTCCTTCGCGTGTCACAGGTGTGACGTAGGTACGGTTAACCAACTTGATTACTAGGCCGTTTCGTACTTTGTCACAGTGAAAATCTATATGAAAGCCGCTAGAGATCTCATATTAATGTCACTGGTGTCACTGTGACAAGGTACGAAGTAGGGGGCTCTCTCGGGTATTTCAATTTTTTTTATTCACGCACCCCTCTGCATGGGGGAAAACCCCAGCTGCGGGGGTACGGACGGGGAATTTTGATATGTTTACCTCCTAACTAGTCTAAACAAAGTTACCAAGTCAAAAATGATGTTCCAAGCATTTCTCTCCATACCTCTTTTTGAGCATTCAATGACCGGCCTAATATTGAACTGGCTGATTAACCGATTATGCTTATATATTAAGTTTTTCACAAGCGTAAATAAGGCGAAAAGAAATAGCCAATTGTTTCATTAAATCCCAATTCCAGTGGAAAAGTACGGAGCGATAAATCATACCTTCACGATACGTTACATTACACCTACACAGTGTTCATCATAATATTGAAAAGGAAAAAAAAAACTCAATGACATGATAAAGAAAGTAAATAACAAAGATTGATTGATGAATTCATATTCACATTCATATTCATATCCATATTCATATTCGAATAATCCATCTACATATATACATATATGTCCCGAGTATCATTGTGTACACAATACTTTACAATGACCAGCCATGTTGACCCCTCCCAACATGGTAACCGCGACACTAGGAGGGGTCAACCTAGCTGGTCTCTCGATCTGTCGCGAATTTAACAATTTTCCCCCATCACAAAAAGTGCTCAGCGCCGCTAAAGAAGTTTTCACTTCAAAAAATATTTCCATCTTACGAATTGCTTATTTTTATTATTATTTGCTTACGAACCATCTTGGCATTATCAGCAAACATGTGTCAACAATTCTTTGGAATAATATTTTATTATCTGCTGGGTTAGTCGGATCTTGTATAAATAAACATTCCAATAAATAAATAAATAAATCGTCATAAAATGTCGTTCGAAATCAGTAATATCGAACCAATTACTTAAAATGTAAAAGAAAAACCTGACTGCTATCAACGCTTTCATAGATAAAAATAACCGCAAAAGTAAGAAAGTGTGAAAGATACATTAATAGACTAGATAATATAAGTCGGCAGCCACCGGCACGGCACGTGCACAATAAAAAACTTGGACTTTACTCCGAGCAGGGTGTTGACTTCTAACAAGAGCCGTTTTTTGTGCAAAAACTATTGAGTCATCCTCATAAGGGAAATGCGTGATCTGAGAGCCCTATTCAATATCAGACCATATTACCTGGGTCATGAGGTATGGTTTCCGGCAGCACGGTGGGCGCGTCGTCCCTTGGCTCCGTAGGCTCGATGAGATCGGACGGTTCAATGACCTCCTCAACTTCCACGGGTTCTTGTTTTCCGTCGGGTTGAACCTCTTCAGCGACCATTCCTTCGGCGTGTTCCATTTTCAAATCCATACTATATTCTCTTTCTGGGAAACTGGAACTTTTGAATTCTTCCTTCGATGGCTCCGTGCTATAATTATTAGTGAAAATTGTAAACAACGAAATCAAACATTCGTTTTATTTTAGCATATTCAACACAATGGATCGTGCCAATGCTTATAATTGAAGGGGTGTTTACAAAAGCAACATAACTTACTAGACTGGTCGACATCTGCTGTCATTTCAATTGTTCTTGACAGAGTGTCAACCAGTCTAAGCAGTTATGTTGTTTTTGTAAACATGCCTTCAATTAAATTATACCAAGTAGTTACGTCATTGCTTTATCTGCGCGCGATCTAAATATTATTCACACAACAGCTGGCAACATACGTCATCCGTGACATTATTTAATTAACGTGAAATTCCGATTTCCATGGGCACGTGAAAAGTCAAACGACACACTTTTTCTTTATTCATATAAAAGTAACTATAAAACTGTCACTAATTATCAAGTAGGTAATGACATTTGATCAAATTTACTTATATGGGTCCACAATCGGTTCGGTAATGATGAAATATCACTTAAATTCATCATCATCAATTTAAGAGCCAAGCTCTTGTCGGTGGAGCAATATCGTAAATTACATATCAGGTAAATTACATATAAAAAAATCCTTCTAGTCTTCGGAACGGAACTCTGTTGAAAACTCCTTACATTAAGCGGATTAAGGTCCGGCTCGCATCGCAGTTTTGGCATAAGCGAGCCCATTTTCTCAGCTAATACTGATAAGCTATACTGATTAAGTAGTCAGTGTTTTTTTTTATCGAAAGTGATAGAGGTAAATTCCATGCAGGTGTTAATATTTTCGGCGGTTCCCAATTCACAAAGATAACGCAAGCGGAAGTCTTGCTTATAAATAAAAAAATCCGTCTGTAGTTACTACAAGTTATACTTAAAATTATTTAAACTGTCCGAGTTGTATAAAATTAGTCCGTTCAAAAAGCGACTTTACTGTCCAAGCATGAAGATTCAAATTCCAATAACAGTTTTTATAAAATGTCGGACATTTTAAATAATTTCAGCTATACAAGCCTTTGTTGCCCGGTGGTACCTTAGCCAGTACAGTCAGCATCAAAAGTAACTACGCATATGAAGAGGTCAAAAGTTCTTATTCCCTTACACTACCACACTTTTGACGTCTTCATATGCGCAGTTACAGTAGCCACTGTAGCCAGCCAATATTGCACGTCGGTCTTTGCAAAGAAAATTGTCCCATTGGTCGTGTGAGACAACCCTCTACGAAGCCGTAATTAGCCTAGTACGTAAATCTTTCCAAAGGTCGACATGCAATACTTACCGCCGACTGTACCATTGTTGCTGACAGTACTATAAGTGGCACTAACCTCTTAGGGTCTGCGTTGGACCGGCGCCAGCTCCACCACGAGTAGCCGCGCGGCTTGGCGTCGGCGGCCGGCGGCTCCGACCCTTCCTTCTCCATGCTCTTCTCCAACGACTCCAGCACACGCTACGGACAAAATCATCATTTTATCAGCTGTCTAGTTAACCAACCAACCACAGGCTTAAAACATACAGTCTGCAAGCTCGGCTCTTTTTGCGCCATCGATGAGGTGAGGCGCGGGTGAGCGGGCGGCGTGGAAACGGCGCGCTAACTCTTTCGAGTAGGCGCTCCATATTTTTAATAAGCAAAAAAGGATGAAAAAATGCGTCGGCCTCCCTTGCACCCCTTTTATCAAATATTAGATAGGATCCATTACAATTTATTGAAATATTACGAGTGTCCGTCGATGGGTGCCGTCCGGCCTTACGGGACTTCCCCCTACGTCACGCGGGTGCGTAAAATCGAAAGATGAATGAAGCTTGCATACTGGTTGTTCTTTATACTGTGGTCCAACTTTGAGAAAGAGGTCAATCGTCGAATCCGACTCGGCTGGGCAGCGTTCGGGAAGATACGGCATATATTTTCGTCCAATATTCCGCAGTGTCTCAAGACAAGAGTCTTTGACCAGTGTGTGTTGCCAATGATGACATATAGTACGGAAACGTGGTCGCTCACCACGGGCCTCATAAGAAGGCTCAAAGTCACTCAGAGGGCAATGGAGAGGGCTATGCTGGGAGTTTCTCGGCGTGATCGCATCAGAAATGAGGCCATCCGTAGCAGTACCAAACACTATCGATGAAGGAAAAGTGACGTAACATTTGTCATCGACTTAGGTATTGTAGGTCTCTAGCCTTAAACGTTTTTCATAATGAGTACAAAATAGTGTTTATGTAACACCAACGCATAAATTTCTCGAACATTCAACTCTGGCTAGTGAGATGCGTCACTAGAGTAAATACTGTCAGTAAAAATAATTCATACATAAATAGTATTGTCGCTGGTAGGTCAGGATTGAAACATCACTTCCATTTGAATAATCATGTTAATTATATATCTTATTAGTTTTACACAAATCCACAGTTTAACAGTAAATTCAGGCTTATACAAGATCTTGACACTTCAACCGCTCTTAATCGAATGTGCTAGTCCCCGCTTGTGAGTCTGGCCAGCCTTTTTATCCCTTCCAATCCATCCCCTCCAATAGGTTCGTTAAACAAGTCACGCCACTGACGGCGTGACTTTTCAAACAGATCAATTGACAATCTTTTAATAAGTGAAATGTTTTAATAGCAATAAGAATTATGTCTTTAAGAAGGGCAATTATATTTCAAAAATATTATTACCCTTACAGCTCGGCCATCCTACACATAGCGAGTCCCTTCGCTATAATCAAATAATTAATGTAATTTAAATTTCACACTACTTAAAACAATGTAGATAGGTTTATTTAATCAATTTAATTAAATCAATTTAGCTGATCTAAGTTTCGTTACTTACAGTCTTTTTTTTATCGATTTTCTGTAAATGCATTTTTTTTTTGTAAGTAACAAAACTTGTACATGTATGATATCCATAGCTAGAATGTCTTTTAATATATTTCTCAATGTACAAATCTACATGCATTGGGTATACATTTTCGAGAGTTTCATAGAATAATATATTAAGTTAGTTTACACGACCGGTAACAGTGAGTGCAAGAAATGAATTACCCATGATAAAGTCTATGTGACAGTCCTCCCCATCAACTGTTTGCATAGCCTCCATCATCCTCCAATCCATTATCCTTTCCTTAGCCCTTACCCTCGGGCAATCCATGATAAAGTCTATGTGACAGTCCTCCCCATCAACTGTTTGCATAGCCTCCATCATCCTCCAATCCATCATCCTTTCCTTAGCCCTTACCCTCGGGCAATCCATGATAAAGTCTATGTGACAGTCCTCCCCATCAACTGTTTGCATAGCCTCCATCATCCTCCAATCCATCATCCTTTCCTTAGCCCTTACCCTCGGGCAATCCATGATAAAGTCTATGTGACAGTCCTCCCCATCAACTGTTTGCATAGCCTCCATCATCCTCCAATCCATCATCCTTTCCTTAGCCCTTACCCTCGGGCAATCCATGATAAAGTCTATGTGACAGTCCTCCCCATCAACTGTTTGCATAGCCTCCATCATCCTCCAAACGAGTACTGCACCCATTCCTCGGGCCAGTCTCGCTGGTCATGTTCAATGTGTTTATCTGAAACTTACACCATAAGCTTAGAACCTCATAAAGTTAAGTACTTGAAATTCAACAGATAAGGGAAGAAAAACAATTAAGTAATTGTATATTCATGAAAAAGCCCAGTTGATGTTCAAAGTAAACATAAAAAGGGAAGCCATAGCAGAATGATATATATATTACATACATATGGCCATTAAATCAATCAAGTTTATTTTAATTTTATATGTAAGCTAAGAGTGCTAAGAGCCCTTTTCCCTTCTAAAAAGCCCTATGCCCCTGATTAGGGATATCAACATCATCACTATCATCATCATCACAATCATCACCAATTATCACCATCATCATCACCATCACCACCATCATCACCGTCATCATCATCATGTAAGCTAGGAAGGTTTATATTGCATGCAAAGACCGTTTCACAACAACGGGGTCATCCCTTATAAAACTTATAAACAGAGGTTTAAAACACGTATAAGTTTGAATATTAGGGTCAAGTTTTTAGGTTCCAAAACAATGCGTCACTCAGTACCATATGTGGCCATTTATACATTTTCATTTAATTGGAACATGTCAAAATGAAATTTCAGGATGAAAGTAATTGTTACGTAAAACATCCTAACTATAGCCCACCCGTTATTTGCCTCAACTTTATAGTAGTATGTATGGGGTGAAATGCCACATTTAGTTAACTATTTACCTTACATTAGCCAAAAATGTGATCAAGAAGAAGGGAAAATAAAAATAAGTAAAGAATTGATATAGTCATTTTCTTAATAGGGACGGTTAATAACAATCAGTAGCTAAATAGGTACAGTTGCTCATTATCAAATAGTAATTATTAGCGATTGTGTTTGTATAAATCCTTTTCAATATTTCCTTTGATAAAATTAAATTCCATCAGATTTAATTTAGATCAACCGCCACCATAGCACCGCGGCATAAAAAGTTGTGTTTTCTAGCTAATTATGAACCAAAATATCAAACATGTTCATCTCCAGGGAGTACCCTGGCAAGATTAACATGCATGACTAACCATATAAGCCTCCGGAATGTCTCCGTTACGGTAAATACAGTTCGGCTCCTTAACGATTACATATCACAAAGTCAAACATGTCCATCTCCAGGGAGTGCCCTGGCAAGATAACCATGAATGCTTAACCATATAAACCTCCGGAAAGCCTCCGTTACGGTAAATACAGTTTGCAGTTTTATCCAATTACGGTTCACGTAAATGAGGGTAAAAGCAGTAAATGTCTAATAATCATATCATCGTTAATTTCAAAAATTAAGTATTTTACTTACGTTTTTCCGAGCCGTGGACGAGGTTAAGGTTATTTTTAGTGTAAAAACCTTTTCGATCCCACTTGCTGACCTATTGTCGCTGGTAGGTCAGGATTGAAACATCACATCCATTTGAATAATCATGTTAATTATATATCTTATTAGTTTTACACAAATCCACAGTTTAACAGTAAATTCAGGCTTATACAAGATCTTGACACTTCAACCGCTCTTAATCGAATGTGCTAGTCCCCGCTTGTGAGTCTGGCCAGCCTTTTTATCCCTTCCAATCCATCCCCTCCAATAGGTTCGTTAAACAAGTCACGCCACTGACGGCGTGACTTTTCAAACAGATCAATTGACAATCTTTTAATAAGTGAAATGTTTTAATAGCAATAAGAATTATGTCTTTAAGAAGGGCAATTATATTTCAAAAATATTATTACCCTTACAATAGCATACTTACCTATTAGTAAGCATCCTTCCCACGCAACCTGTCAATTCGTTATTTTATAATGAAGTGACAGGCGTCATCTTCGTGAGCGTCTAAGTCGCGAAGTGTACAAATATGACAGGTAAAGATGGAAGTGTTAAAGCGAAGTTAGGTGGGCGATGGAAGCGAGGTATTTGAAAACTGTGACGGAAATTTGCGTGAGTTTTTACGAGCGCCTGTATTTCCGAGTTCATATAACCCAGACCTTTTTAAGGCACGAGTGAATAGGCATCTTCTGGGTGAGCTCGCTTCACCGCCGGCCTCATCTATGCCCCCTGGCCACTGTCAGTGTCATAGGGATCTTCGTATCGTTTGGTGATAATAGTGTCTGAATTAATGTTAGGACTGTCATAGTCTGCAACTGACCGCCACCGCCACCGCAGGCCGCTGCAGTGTGTGACAGGCTTAAATTGGCCCGGCCGGCCGCCAGCGTGCCGCCCTGCGCGCAGAACTCTCCGTACGGCAGTACACGCCCCCTCGGCCTAGAGATAACCTTGGTAATGTGGACTCACGTTGGGTAGAGGCCGCCTGTAGGCCAGCAGCGACAGCAGCAGCGGGCCGGCGCTACGCCACGACAGCCAGCGGTCGCCGAGCCGCACCACCAGCCGGCCCTGCGCCGCCAGCGTGCCGCCCTGCGCGCAGAACTCTCCGTACGGCAGTACACGCCCCCTCGGCCTAGAGATAACCTTGGTAATGTGGACTCACGTTGGGTAGAGGCCGCCTGTAGGCCAGCAGCGACAGCAGCAGCGGGCCGGCGCTACGCCACGACAGCCAGCGGTCGCCGAGCCGCACCACCAGCCGGCCCTGCGCCGCCAGCGTGCCGCCCTGCGCGCAGAACTCTCCGTACGGCAGTACACGCCCCCTCGGCCTAGAGATAACCTTGGTAATGTGGACTCACGTTGGGTAGAGGCCGCCTGTAGGCCAGCAGCGACAGCAGCAGCGGGCCGGCGCTGCGCCACGACAGCCAGCGGTCGCCGAGCCGCACCACCAGCCGGCCCTGCGCCGCCAGCGTGCCGCCCTGCGCGCAGAACTCTCCGTACGGCAGTACACGCCCCCTCGGCCTAGAGATAACCTTGGTAATGTGGACTCACGTTGGGTAGAGGCCGCCTGTAGGCCAGCAGCGACAGCAGCAGCGGGCCGGCGCTGCGCCACGACAGCCAGCGGTCGCCGAGCCGCACCACCAGCCGGCCCTGCGCCGCCAGCGTGCCGCCCTGCGCGCAGAACTCTCCGTACGGCAGTACACGCCCCCTCGGCCTAGAGATAACCTTGGTAATGTGGACTCACGTTGGGTAGAGGCCGCCTGTAGGCCAGCAGCGACAGCAGCAGCGGGCCGGCGCTGCGCCACGACAGCCAGCGGTCGCCGAGCCGCACCACCAGCCGGCCCTGCGCCGCCAGCGTGCCGCCCTGCGCGCAGAACTCTCCGTACGGCAGTACACGCCCCCTCGGCCTAGAGATAACCTTGGTAATGTGGACTCACGTTGGGTAGAGGCCGCCTGTAGGCCAGCAGCGACAGCAGCAGCGGGCCGGCGCTGCGCCACGACAGCCAGCGGTCGCCGAGCCGCACCACCAGCCGGCCCTGCGCCGCCAGCGTGCCGCCCTGCGCGCAGAACTCTCCGTACGGCAGTACACGCCCCCTCGGCCTAGAGATAACCTTGGTAATGTGGACTCACGTTGGGTAGAGGCCGCCTGTAGGCCAGCAGCGACAGCAGCAGCGGGCCGGCGCTGCGCCACGACAGCCAGCGGTCGCCGAGCCGCACCACCAGCCGGCCCTGCGCCGCCAGCGTGCCGCCCTGCGCGCAGAACTCTCCGTACGGCAGTACACGCCCCCTCGGCCTAGAGATAACCTTGGTAATGTGGACTCACGTTGGGTAGAGGCCGCCTGTAGGCCAGCAGCGACAGCAGCAGCGGGCCGGCGCTGCGCCACGACAGCCAGCGGTCGCCGAGCCGCACCACCAGCCGGCCCTGCGCCGCCAGCGTGCCGCCCTGCGCGCAGAACTCTCCGTACGGCAGTACACGCCCCCTCGGCCTAGAGATAACCTTGGTAATGTGGACTCACGTTGGGTAGAGGCCGCCTGTAGGCCAGCAGCGACAGCAGCAGCGGGCCGGCGCTGCGCCACGACAGCCAGCGGTCGCCGAGCCGCACCACCAGCCGGCCCTGCGCCGCCAGCGTGCCGCCCTGCGCGCAGAACTCTCCGTACGGCAGTACACGCCCCCTCGGCCTAGAGATAACCTTGGTAATGTGGACTCACGTTGGGTAGAGGCCGCCTGTAGGCCAGCAGCGACAGCAGCAGCGGGCCGGCGCTGCGCCACGACAGCCAGCGGTCGCCGAGCCGCACCACCAGCCGGCCCTGCGCCGCCAGCGTGCCGCCCTGCGCGCAGAACTCTTCGAAAGGCAGGGCGCGGGACACTTGGTCCTCGCGGACGTATACGCCCACTTGGCCTCTGCGGGGAGATAACATTTTGTCAGCTAAACCCCTTCTTCATAAATATCAACTAACCTCTGCTAGCTAAACACAAATGTCAAAGTGACAATTTTAACGGCATTTTAGCTTAAGTAGGTTTGTAGAACGTTTATGAATAATGCTATAAGCCTATTTACCAGAGACAGCTAAGTATCATTTTATAAAATGAGGCATTTGAAAACCAATCCGTCCATCCGTTATTGACTGGACGTAAAAGTTTTTTTAAATAAACACTTCTGAAAAAGCTTGTTGAGATTGAGAGTATAGGCTAGTCATTGAATGCTCAAAAAGAGGCTTGATTTTGCTATGGGCCATCGTTTACGATTTTTTTACGAAATACCGAAAAAGGACCTTTAAACTTTACACCCTCCCCCCCAGCGGCGGTGACGGGCGGGGACTTTCGATATGTTTAGTGTTTACTTCCTTCTCTTCTCTTTCAGCATATTTGCGTCCACTGCTGGACATATGCCTCTTCCATGCCTTTCCATTTCCATTTTTTGTTTACCTCCTAACTAGTCTACGTAAACAAAGTTACCAAGTCAAAAATTGTGTTCCGAGCATTTCCCTCTACCTTTTCCTTGACTGGCCTAGTATATTCTTGAGCATTTGATGTATTACATATTAATCTAGCCGCCCTGCACTGCGTGCCTAAGCGATTTTCTTGGAATTCCCCTTCATTCCATTACCGGTATCCGCCGGTCTTGTACTCCTAACATTATATTAAAAGCATTATTGTGCGAAAATGAAAATACCTAATGTGTTAAATACACCAAATAATTCTTAATACTAGGTAGTATCACACGATTACTATATCATCATCCTATCCCACTGGCACAGGCCTCCTGTGAAATGAGTTACTATATGTATAATGACTTTTTTTTACCAAAATCAAACTTTACCAATAAAAACAAATTATGCAAAACCTTATATTACTGGTAATTCCCATCAATATTCAAGATAAGGTTCACCTTAACTGCCGCTAAGTATCTACATACCTATAAATATAATGCTCGTATATAGTTTCCGGATATAACATGAACTTGACACTGGCCAATCTACACCCAATCCTTATCATTATCAACATTTGCCGAATTTACAATGACTAATATTCGGTTCCTTGATCTTGAGTGATAGCCTACTAATACATACTAAGAAACAAAAATATTTGTGTGAAATATTTTGATGTGAGCAATTTATTTGGAGTTCATGAAATCAGTTATGTAAATAAACTACTGGTGATTATTTACTATACAAGTCTGTAGACAATTATTAACAACAAAACAACATTCTTGTATATCTGCCAAAAACGCATTCCAGATAATTTTATACTGATCCATAGACAATAAACATTGCAAATTTGTTTTAAATTTACATACAAACAAAGGCAGTTACTAAACATAGACATTAATTCCAATAATTATGAATGGTTATTTTCCCGTTTCCTTTGTTACGAGTTGTGTCATATTTTTTGACCTACTTTTTACCAACTTCAATACCAATTTGAGAACTAGTGGCCAGTAGACAAGGATTTAGGTCAGGGTATGCAGTAAAAGCTAATATTAATATGAACATAGACATTATTGTCATTGTCAAGTAGTTGAGTCAAACTTTAATATGTTTGTTAAGCGGATGCGTCCGCTAGCGAAAATCTCTTAGTTGAGTCAATTTTCTAAGAATTATTTTATACATATGTAGGTCCATAATATTGTGCATTATTATGTGTTTTTAGTCTAGCACATCGGCACTGAAATGTTGTAAACTTGTGAAACATGTATTACGTTTCCCAATGTTTAATGTAGTAAACTTAGTAATTGCACCTTTGATACAGAAATGCAATAGGGATGATGACACTATAAAAGAAAATCAATAAATCCAAATTTTCTACATAATGACTCAAATTCTCAATCAAATGGCAAAAAAAGTAATTCAAAAAAATAAATAATTACGTAATTATAAGTCTTCAAAGTTTTAAAAGTGGGTATTTTCTGTCGCTTTTCCGCAAAACGCACCTTTGTATTGAACGATTGTCATTTACTATGGCGCTACTCAAAGGTGACGTCACGGTCGAGTAGCATTTTCTCTCTCTAACTACGAACATTCTAACCGTTGTTGCTTCGTTATTTTTTGAGATATTTGAATAGGATTTTCACTATTTGGCATAGTTTTATGTCTTCTTTCTATTGAAGTAATATTTTTTTTTGAGTCATCATGCCTATTGCATTTGGCCTCTTCGTTCATACGTAAATATCACAATCGGGGTACTAATCGCTGCCGCAACTGAACAACTATGGCATTAACATAGAGTTTGTAGTGTTCAGTGAAGTGTGTTTTGGTATAGCTAAAGGTCTCCACCAACCGAATGTGACACGAAGTGTGACAAAAAGACAGATATTTCTCGTTCGGTCCGGTACGCGGTAGGCATCAGCGTATATTTTATATCATTTTATGAACATCATATTTTTATTTATAGTTGAGTTTACTATCGCTGCGAGTCTTTCCCAGGCGACAAGACGCTCTTGAATCGTAGTGACTCGTCGCCAATCAATATTCATGCGATTATTTTGTAAGACCCTTACAAATTACAAACTTTGCTAACAAAAATGTGTTTTGTCCCTTTCTCATAAACAAAGTCAAAGTGATATTTAAGGACAAACGAATTTTAATAACTCTAAAATATATTTAATGAACGATTATGAATAAGGGAGAAGATTATAGTTTGTAACAGTTCTAACCTTTTGTTAACCGTTGGCCGATAAGTAGAGTCTAGTTCTATCGCGATATAGTACCCCTAGTATAAGTTTTTGCGAAACGAATCACCAACGAACGCGTTTGCGTTTAGTCTCAGTTTGTAAGGCACCGGAGCAGTGCCTTTGGCGCCTATTTTTTCCTATATAAATTAAGACTAAATGCAAACGTGTTCGTTTGTGTTTTGTTTCGAAAAAACTTATACTAGAGGTACTGGACAGTGTAACTTACTTAGCGAGCAGTTTCTCCTCGTCATCCGAGTCGAGCTGCGGCGGCTCGAGCGAGGCCGGCGACTGCGGCAGCGAGGGTCCGTTGCCGGACTCGTACTCCTCCTCCGTGGGCCCCGTGTTCTCGTGATACTGGACAGTGTAACTTACTTAGCGAGCAGTTTCTCGTCGTCATCCGAGTCGAGCTGCGGCGGCTCGAGCGAGGCCGGCGACTGCGGCAGCGAGGGCCCGTTGCCGGACTCGTACTCCTCCTCAGTGGGCCCCGTGTTCTCGTGATACTGGACAGTGTAACTTACTTAGCGAGCAGTTTCTCGTCGTCATCCGAGTCGAGCTGCGGCGGCTCGAGCGAGGCCGGCGACTGCGGCAGCGAGGGCCCGTTGCCGGACTCGTACTCCTCCTCCGTGGGCCCCGTGTTCTCGTGGGACGGGTTCGTGAGCCCTGCAAATATACAAGGTGTTACTCCGAAACATAACAATTAACAATATTAAAATACGGACGTTCAAGTGAGTTGAGCTATTTATTAACTATTACTTTGAAAATACATTCCATAACTTATTGTTTATTATACGTTTACCTAATCAGTTTGCTATCGAGCAACAAACAACAAATGAAATGAGTGCAGTATACACTGAAGAAAGTTACTTTTTGTTACGGTGGTTTGAAAATGGAACCGTAGTCGATGTCATAGTTATCTATGGCCGCTGGCAGTCGCACCGTAACGTTCACACGGGAAACCGGCGCTCCGTTTTGATATGTGGTTTTACATCTAGATATGTTTTAATATGTTTGTAGACAATATATTGTGTACAACTATCACGCAACGTGTTTAATTCATCACTTTTTAAGTACTAACTGTACTGCCTAATTTCAATTTGCATCAGCAATAAATTTAAAGGCAAGTAGGTCAAATACTATTAACCTGTGGGTTGACGGCGAAAAAAACACAACAAAACAATGTTTTTGTTTACTTGACTTGTATTCGCATAACCGGTAGACATAACAGAATGTTAGTACCCTCCCACTACACAATAAGCAAGTTCAAAGAGAAAACAGCACATTCTCAAAATTGACAGACGCTGAACGTGACGCGTCCGCATTGCAAAGTGACGTTTATTTTTACTCACCGCTCCGATGACGGCCGACGTGGTGTTTCGGGAAGTATAGGTCCGGGTCGACCTGCCCCCGGTCTAAATCATCGAGGTACACGCCCTCCGCGGCGGCGGCCTCCCGCGTCGACATGAAGCGGAACATCCCGCTGAACACTCCTGAGCGGCCCGCGCGCTCCTCGTCGGAGCTGAGCGGCTCGGCCGGCGAGCCGGGGGTCTCGGGCGTCCCCGGGGAGTCCGGAGACCCCAGTGTACCAGACCCTAGCTCGGTCGGTGAGCTGGCGCATTCCGTGCGGACTGGAGGTTCGGGCAGCTCGCCCCAGCGCCACGATTGGGACGATTTATCGCCCTTCGCGGTTCGAGCCAACTCGACCTCCGTATCCGATTGAACGGGCGTGCCTCCGCGCGATCCCCTACAGAAAACCATCCATTAGTACTAGTGTTATATGTCAGGCACCTTTAACGAGCGAGTTCCGTTAACGTCGCGTCGAAATGTTTAGTACATAAACTACCATTGTTATGCGGACCTTTAGAAAGCATAGCGATACTAATTACGCGTTACCTTCGCATAATACAAAAACATATTTTCTTTCTTCGTTTACGTAATTCGACGATATGTCGTAGACTGTTAAGTCAAAATATTAACGATAAGCTAGCGATTAGGTAGATAACCAAATTATTTTCGGAGAAGGTCGATTGTAAGTCGGAAACTATAATACTTATTTACAATAAATGGAAATACGTGGTAGAAGGGTGAAGGATACGTGAGGAAAATCATGGCTACGAATGACATTGGAGTGTTATTATCCTAAAACGTCAATACGCTTTATTTGCTGTACTAAAAGCATGATATGCGTCTAGTGATAACTAAAGCTTCTATTCTAAAGCGCCGCTTACGTCATGGCATTGGACGAACAAAGGTAAGTAGTAGTGCAAGCAAGATGCGGTATGATTGAGTAGTATGTTAATGTTTACGCGTTTCTGGAGGCGGCGTGCACCTCGAATGCTGTGTCGGAGAGCGCCAGCGGGATCCGGTTGTCTCCGTTCAGCTTCAGGTTGGACATCTCTTCGCTGCAACCAGGTACGCGCTCAGACAAACAGAACTACTCAGTACAGAGCACGGTCACTCCCAAATTAACGGCGTACGCGGATCCTCCGCGTAAAAATATAGTTAACTACATAAAACTCATGCTTTCCTGATCCAAAAATACTGTCCGATACCCATGGGCGCTTTTATATAACTATAAATAAAACCTACTCAAAATCACACCTCGTATTTTAGAGGTATTAAAGGGTATGATATTCAGGCGAATGCAGTTGGAATTCAAACAGTCAAACACACACGTCTGGAATATACAAGTTGACTCACCTAAGCGCGGCAGCATTGACTTCGTTGTCGCTGAAGAAATTGATGTCTGTGGCATTAGGAATGGCTGTTGGCTGCGAGGGCCGCTGCTCCGAGCCCGCGCGGTCCGACTGGCTGGAGATGGAGCTCGTCGAAGATTTCCGTTGGTGCTTCTTCTTTGAACTAACTTTCCTAGTCTTCTTCTTCTTCTTCCCGTTTCCGTTGACTTTGGTTTCGTCTAGGTTAGTAGCGGCCTCGATGGGCCGGAAGTCGTTGTGCGCGCTGATCATCTGCACAGCCTGGTTGGCCTCGCTTCCGGCCTCCAGCTGCGTCGCCGAAAACGTTTTAGGTATCCGTGAGTCGCCCCAATTTGAAGTCTTCTCGTCAAAGCCGTCCAAGCCGTCCAAGCCGTCCATCTCGAATAGCGCATCGTTATCGTGATCGCTAGGCGGCTTGGCTTCCTTCTTGGCCTGCTTAATTTTATTTATGTCTGGTTTTTGTATCAATTGGCCGTCGGCTGTGTACCTGCAAGCGCATGTGGAAATCTCAAGCGATTGGTCACCAGCTAATTACAGTTCTTTCAATTCAAACAGCTTAGTGCAATTTTCATTAACATAATCAACATGAACGTAAACAGTGGTTCGCTTTCGAATTGCACGCGAATGTAAATATGATAATTGGTGTAAACAAACCCCCTCACTTTCTATGTGTAACACAAAAAGTTTTGTTTCTAAACCGCGATGCATATGAATGAACGGGATTACGTAAACCACCGTGTACGCCGGACGTTGTGTGGGTGCACACGCACAGTTTACCTGCGCTTGGTGTAATCGGAGGCCTGCCCATGGTCAGGCTCGACGGCGGAGAGCGAGTTGCGACGTCGCGGCTCATACAATTGTTCGAACCGCGTCGCCGGAATGGGCGAGGTGGCGAGATGTGCGGACCAGCCTGCCTCGTCCTCACCCACTTCTTCCACGAAGAACGCTTCTCCAGACTCGCCCAATTTCATATGTATAGGCAGCGACTCTCCGTTCAGTTCCAAGTCCACCTGAATAAACATACGTCAGTTATCGACAAACATTTCATTTTCTCGACCGATCAGACGATAAGAGACATCATAGACAAGATCAAAGAGCAAAGTTTATCTTTGGACGCGCAGACGTTATCATTATCACGGGTTCCGGCGGTATATATATATATATATATTCATTTATTTCAAGCAACAAAGGCTCATATGTCATACAAAAATACACAATTGGTATAGAGTAAAAAAAAATTATTACTTTTGCTTTAATACCTATATGCTGTGATAGCACAAATTCTAAACTTCCCACAAAATAACAGGTGTCCGGATCAGGAATAATGTGCAGTGCCAATTTTTTTCACATTCTTTGTGAAATAATATCTCACTGTTGGCGCTACTCCAATCTTCACTGTGATTCAGCTAAAGAAGATTACCCATTTCGTTTTGGCAACTATTACCCTATACCATCTTGAGATTTCCTGCCGAGCTCGCTTTAAGGACGGCCAGGTACGTGGAATAAAATAAATAGAGCCATTATGAATATATGTTAATTATCTGGAGACACAATATACCCTACTTTCTATTACATTTAGGACTAATTTATTAGGTACGTAACCGCGCGTCGCATACCGGTAGTGATGTGAACGAAATTCTCACATAAGAACGTTCTAGCGTTTGCTACACATTCCGTGTGAATGAGCGAGCAGCGACCTCCCTCGCTAAAGCATCGGGTAAAATTCCTGGCGAGACGCATATGGCGTTGTTCAGGGAATAAAAAAGTGCAAGTCCAATTTTATTGCAAACTGTACGCTGCAAAAACTTGAATGCAGACGGAAAATATTTATGAATCGGACTTTCCGCTGACGCATAAACATAACCATATGTATAGTTAAGTAGTTATGTATCAAATTGTGCGTTCAGAAGATTGAAAATTGCAAAAAATGTGCATTGATTGAAGTAGACATAGATACAGAAAACGCAAACAATTGCCTTTTATGGTCTATTAGCGGAACTGATATATTAGGTATACTTATGTGGACTGAACAATTTGTTACCATATTCCCTGCAGAGCCCCCTAACATAATTAGTGGGAGGGGTTGATACAAATTTTAATTAACAATGTTGATATGATACAATACAACCTTTATGCACGGTGCTATGCATTTTCATTTTCAATAATATACCATAACGGTTACAGAGTTTACTTATTGTCTTTTAAAACAGGAGAGAACGAAACGAAGTTTGTAAATTTGTAATAAATGCAACCTTGGAAACCCCCAAGGTTGAAAGAAAAATACATAAAAAGTTTTTCTACGAGAATAAAACGCAGTGGTACAGAAATGAATTGGAGTGTAGTGACCTACCTAATGCTACACATCAACGAGTCAAATGATGATGGTTCAGCTCCGCGAATCAAATCAATCGTTTAATAAATTTGGGCCAGCAATTTGGTAAATTACACGAACTCAGAATTGGTAATGTGTTTAGATTCAGAGTTGATAAGTACTGAGGTAAATAGCATAGTCTAGCTAGAATATATCGTTGCTAAAATACATCAATGTTCCTGGACAGATAAATAAAATTGTGTCAGTAGTATTAAACTTCTATTATCATTCCCACCACGTCATCAGGTCTTGGATATAACGTCGGATATTATACAATGATTTCGCTCATCCGGTGCCAACTTCGCGTCGTAAACTTTGGACTTGAAAACAGATGCTTGTTTATCCGGATCGAAGAATCCATTTTACAACAAGAAATCTTATCGTAAAATTAAATAGTAAGTGAAATAAAATGTTTTGAAAGAAATGAGATTCGATCGTTGTTGATGAATCATTCATCGAGATGTTTAGACGTCTCTTAAGTGAAAATATTAGTTTAATGCATCCTGGTTTTGACACCATAAAAATACAATACACAATAGGCTATACAATACAAGTGAAATGAATCACTTATGGAAGTTATAGCAGCATGCACGCTGCATGCGATGCGTCCGTCCTTTTATAAAGGTAGTTACGAACGCCGTCGTTTTGTCCTATCATTATATAATTTGGGAGCATGTTTCCTTCTTTAGTCATGTTGTTATTGCCGTCCGACATAGCAGCCTAATAAACATTGTTAACTGTATCAAACACGTTCTTGACGTCACATATCGGATCATTCTTTATATTAACAGGTTAGAATATTAACTTGTTATCAATTTAAATAGTCTATCGATTAATACATCGTATGATGGTTGACGCGTGTCTGAAATAGGTAAAACAAAGTCAAGATATGTACATTTCTTACCCACACCAGCCCTTGGTAATTCTGACTTCAAAGTACAAGATAAGTAAACTACGTGCATTTCATATGTTGAAATATGAGTGGGTGGGATGAACCTTTAACGGGTTTATAGTTCAAACGTAAACCCACACAACGGTATTTGTCAAAATCGTAAGTCATGTCCAAATGGAATGGATTTCATGGCCAAAAAATATCTATTCACACAGCTAGGCTCACTTCACTTTGCTAATATTTTTATGTACACACGAGGTCACTGGAGTCCGCTGGATGCGGGTAGCGCAGGACCGGTCATTGTGGCACTCTTTGGGGGAGGTCTATGTCCAGCATTGGACGTATTTCGGCTGATATGACTATGATGATGACACAAATATGCCAGTATCGCTATGTGGATTATGTCAAATGTGACTGTGAGAATTTGAGACAAAGGTCGTACTTACCACTTTAAACCTAGAGCGCAGCACTCCCAGCTTGCCAAAGCGCACATGGAAAGGCGAGCACGTGAAACTGCCATCAGCCTGTTCCACCACCACCACGTCTATGGCCCCAGTCAGCGTCGCCCCGTTAATCTCATTGTAGAACTCCCTAAAGTTCGCTATGAACTTCCCGATATAGTTCATAGAATACATCTTGGCGTTTTGTTTCTAACACTCCCAGATAAAAGTCTCGTGCACTATAGACACACTACAATGTTGTTCCGATTAGTGAATCAGTCCAATAACCCGCCGCTTCGCACGGCTTACCCCATTGTGTCACTTGAGGTATTCGAACTACTGTTTCGGTTCCTGAAACAAAAGACATATGCTACTTATGAATGGAAACTGACTTGGTTATGAATTATTAAGCAAGCAGACATACCTACAATACATGTCTTGTCTAGTTTTTGCTTGAACAAAGGAGTGATAATGGGTCACGTAAAACAAACAAATGACACGCTTTATTTTAAATGTGATAAGAAGCGTCGTTAAATTGAATATAATTAAGTCAGATAATCGATTAACGATTAGTACAAGCAATCATTTCTTGTTTGTCCCCAGAACTGAGAATGTGATAAAGAACTAAATAAAATTTTAAATCTGAATTCAAATCGACCAAGACACATGTCATGTGTTATGTGGGGTGTGGTGTGATGGATGTTTTAATTTACCAATATGTTTTTTTATTTGTAATAGCATTAAGCTGTTGCTTTTACTACTCTCCAATTCTAAAATTAATTGAATCGTAAACATATGCTCATGGCTTCTGAAACGTTCCGGTTCGAAGTAAATATCACTTGAAATAGTGGGTCGATGCACTACCAGGCATCGCAGGATGTTACTCAATATTGCACAGTCCAGATACCAATATCAAAATAGTTCACGTATAACAGCAGGACTGATTTGGTCATGGAATGAAGTTTGCCAAACGAACATTATTTGTACTTCATCATTTATACATTAAATGGTCGCAAATTACAGCACTTTATGGAAATAGTAGATATGTTCTGAACGAGCATGATCTAAATATAAGTTTCCGAAACGCTGTCTATCTGCCGGCCAATAGCAAGGACAGGTGACATTGGAGCGTGTGTCGTGAAAAGCATGCATCCTCTACGTGCGTGGCAAGTCGGGGACTCTGCCCCCGGCCCCCGGCAACATCAAGAGGTACCGGCCACTTAATCCGCTTAGTAAAAACTGTTATAGGTACATATACACACCTGTAATCTACCTAAATGAGTCATAGCATTGCTAAACAAGTATAGTACATGCTATGTATGTTTACCAAAACATTGTGTCTATTGAACTAAAATACCAAACTAGGTATATGTGACATAATCTTCGAGATGTTTACTACCTTTCAACATACAGGTTTGAGCAATAAGTAAACGTCAAGTTTAACAATTTTAGTCAAGCACACCACACTCGACCTTATATATCAACATAATCTATCGTACGATACTATTTCGTAACACGATAATTCGTCAATACTAAATTAATACATAACGTAACATTACAACGACTTACAGCATGTTAGGATATTTAGGTTTTAATTTCGCTATTAATTAGACGACTCTTACAGACAAAAGACATGAGTCTTACAGACTAAAAACACAACATTAATTACTCGAACAGTTGAGATACATTAACAAAGACTAGCTTATCCCTATAAGGGATTTCTTCCAGCAAACATTTGAGAAATGTGAATGTTAAGGAAAGTAGTAGCTTTTAGACGAACAGTGCCATGTATGAGGGAAAAGTGGCAGGTGTCCAGCGTTCACGGACGGGTGCGTCAAACTTGAATGGCAGCATCTGCCAGAAGTCAGTCCTAATTATAGCACCAAGGGCACCAAGTTCAATGAATACGAAGATAGATCTGGTGGAAATCCGAGTGAAATTTAATTAGTGATAGATGAACTAAAACCAAGCCAAAAAATGTGGGCAAAACTGTGAAAATAGCCTATTCTTATAATTGTACATAGTACTATTTTTTAATTATACATAGATATCTTGATGGAAGTCCCTCCCTCTGCCAAATTTATTTAGGTACAACTCACGCATCATATTTACAAACGCCGAACGTGCCAAACCAAATGATAGCACTGTTAATGCTGTAAAAAGTTTTCGCACTTTTTATGATAACAATTGACCTATATATCCATATTATCCATTTGATTGAGGTTGTGGCAAACCGTGTCAGGAAATGAAGTCTGCATACTTATCTATTCAACGAGTGGCATAAAAACCGAACGTAGGTAGGTAAGTATGTAGTTGTTTTTGTTTACGAACACAAACTTTTCTTTGTCAATTGGCAGACGTTATCACAACAGCCGGCTTGACAGGAATACAGAACAGAACTCCAAGGCCCCTTTTCATAAAGTTAAACATCCATTCTGAAGTGGATCCGGATGTACGATGTCGATGACACATTCACAATACGTACCTAATTTGTTCAAGTTTTGAGTCAAAAAGTGCAAAATGTGATAGATAAATTTTAATTTTTAAACACCGAGAATATGTACAAAAACCATAAGGGTTCCTCTTTTTTACCTTTTTGGTACCGAACCCTAATGAGATCTGTCAACCAATTGGTTCTTTAAGTCATCATCTTATGTGAGATACGGGGTTGATGAACTGGATAGGTATTCTCTATTTCTCATTGCAATTTAACACGCGTTGAATGTTTGTTATTATTTGCGTCTAGCAGAATCGTGCGTGACAATAACGTTGTTTACAATGATTCTTTTATTATACTGAACTCGAGTACCTACATTTTCGGTGGTGTACTCGTAATTAAGATCATGTTTCAAGTTCACATCGCTGTATGAGATGCGCTGTGTTCAAGAAATGACATGATACGTGAGTAGGTAATACTGAAACCTTATATGGACACGTTTGTCTTAACCGCAAGTATCGATTTCTTCACGTGGAGATAACACATGCAGAATACACGTGAGCCTATCATATGCTGACCTTTACAGAGCTCAACCGCGACCTAATACCTAATGGGTTACCCACCTTACAGACAGCAAGTAACGCATAGGTCAAACAGGTGAGGAAAATACTGCACATTGCCATTGCCAATATTATCAGGTTTTCCATATATTTTACCAAGTAGGTATTTAGTAAGAACTGAAGTAATTTCACAATGGCATAAAGCGCTGTACCGTCGATGTTTGCAATAATAATGTGACATAATCAAATCAGATGAAAACAACTCTTGCATAAAATGTTATGCATAGCTACAACGTTGCAATTTCGCTATATATCTACATTGTACATGACAGGACAGCTTACTTCATGGTTTTTATGGTTCTATGTTAATTGTTTACGATCATAATATCACCCGATGACACGCAATATAATAGGAATTGACTAGAAGATGTTACAAAAAAAGACGATAGAAACATACCTAACAAGTAAAGACAACATTTTACACTCCAGTCAGTAAATCTAAAAGGTTGCAGTTTACGACATGAGTTTGTCAACAACTGGGACAAAGGAGGACAATACAATTGTAAGCAGTAAACTGCAGTGAATCATGCAGTGGTTCGAAGGGTTACGGAAAAAATACTCGGAAGATATCGCTTTCCAACGGTTGCAAATTTCCGAATCATCAAACTCTAGGCATAAGTAATTTACTTAGTGAAAATGCTGTCTTCTCAAATAAAACATCAAATGGCAAGGCATCATGTACAGCCAAGTGCAAAAATATGGGTGCATATAACTTGCTCATAAATATGTCCCATAGCTCTTATGTCGGTGAATTAAGGTTTTGGTACATATTTATGAGAGGATTATATCGATACATATTTTTGCACTTGACTGTACTCTTCAGAATAAAGGACTAATTCTATTGGTTTGCTGTATCGATGAGTAATTTTCCAACCGTTATAAAAAATTGTCTGATTAATTAATGCCAATCACAATCGATTAAAAGCAGCCGAATTAAAATACACGTGCTATCTTACAATTATTTTTGCATACCTTAGAAAAAAAAATGTTTCCCTTTTGTCAATAATGTCACAGTAAACTTCCTAAGGCACAGACAGTATTGTCCTCTTCTTGAAACCGACGAGTTTTCCCGTCGTTGTTTCAATAAGTACGCGCACTGCACCGGTAAGGTATGATTTCAACGCGTGTAAGTCGCGTCGACTCTACCAACACACTGATGTATATTAATCGCGAGTTGCGAACCGCCTGAACAACCGGCCGCGAAAAAAATCAACTGTCGACCGAACCACGAGCTCGCAGTGACGTCGACCAACAACGGATGTAGATAGATAGCACGCTCACGTACACAACACAATGTATTAGCCTATTACTAGTGTAACAGCTGGTAACAGCCTACCATGTATGAGAGCTCACACGGGAAGCCATAGGGTGCTCCATGTCTATCCAACAGCAGCAGTGTCTTTTGATAGTAACCGAAAATTAAACAGAATTTAATAAATCTACAATGGAAACACAATTATCGATAATTCGCGAATTAAAATTTAAAAAGAATCATTTTACTAAATCAAACGACGGAGGCAATGCGAAACTAGTTCAATGATAATGATGAAAATAGATGAGGGATAAAAATGAAAGCGACACAGTATGAAGGAAACATATGCGTGGTGAAAGTTTGCGAATTATGTAGCGCATAATGATGATGGCGGTAAGGGCATTTATACTGGATTTTCAAACAACAATCTCCATTATATTCTGAATTTGAAAATTACTCATATTAACTAACAGTCCCACTGTTTTATTTTGGGAAACTCCTGCTGCTTTCTAGATTTTGTCCATAACGGTCGTCTAAAATCCTTGATATTACTTACAACTACAACATTCATTTCTTACAATGCTATCAAATGGAGTCAGGTGTTTGTGTTTATCGAAATTTGTTTTACATACGACCTCATAATCGATAAATCAGCTGTATCAATGTGTTCATTGTCAGTCAAGTTGGAAACTCAAGGAGATCGAATTACGCGCGATTGAGGATTGGCTAGCAAGCGAATGGTACGAGCGAGCCCACCACTAACGTTCAGATCGAGAATGTATTATTGTATCTTCGGGTTTTAAATAGTTTAATTACGCTTACGCTGTTTTGATAGCATGCAGAGAGCCCCTCCTGCGCCTGCGTCAAATGTAGTCAGAGAATCGTATGATACGATACGATTCGATCGTCGCACGATGTGGCGTGATGCCTGCGATTCTCGTAACTCGATAACGTCATTGCGAAAGTAAGTTTTGTCCCAAATATGGGGAAAGGAATGGTATGTTAAGATTTGATGCAGGCTCCATAGCGCGTAAAGTAATGTGGTTTACAGAACTGCTTCAAAAGAAAATTTCTAGAACACTCCTTGACTTCCCCGAGCCATATTTAAAATTTCCCTGGTAGAAAATAATTTGGTATAACTGCTTTCAGAAGTACATACAATACAATACGATTCTGCTTTTCGATGTTTGCTGTGAATTTTCAGGGTCGTGTTGTAATTAAATCGGAAAAGTAACCTTGGTTAAAGTTTGACATTTGCAGACGAGTCTAATAGATGTACATGTATAATTGTATTATTCAAGTGCTCAGGGCCCTAGTAATATAATATTAGCACTTATTATTTACTTAATTATTAGTTTAATTGATAATTTAACAAATCTTCTTCTAGTTCTAGTCTAGCCGGATGGACACCTAAATGAATTAACTCTGGGTAGGTACTTTAATGGAATAGGGACCATTAGGCTTCTATAATATAGTTAACATACTTGCACATATACACAATTAAAATGTTTTTTTTTTTATTTTTATTTCTTATTAAATAAGTCCTGTACATAAAATGGAAAAGAACTAGGTATATAGGAACGTAAACCCACGTCCCACATATTTAAGATTACCGTGAAAACACGTGAACAACAACGATGAATCATTCATGGAGATGTTTTCCATTCTTTGAAAGACTGAATTTACGAGGACAGTTTGTAGGTAATTCACAATAATACTTCTAGTAAGTAACAAAATAAATCCAAATCCATTGACTAACTAACTCCAGCGTAATATCAGCGTATAAACAGTTTCTCCATTCCGTGAATCATTTGTTTACTACTTCAGAAAAACATATCGATCAATTTGTTTACAGTGTTTACTATGTACTGTACTCAATGTATCAAAATACAGCCACCTTATTTGTTGAGTAAATGGGTGTGTCATGACGTAGTGGTGGTTAATATGTGATGGCGTCGTACCTGTTGCGTATTATTTTAACGAACAAGGCCACTTGACTCCCGCGGACAAAAAACAATTATCTACGACCTACTTTGGACTGTATTTCTGCTACCTTAGAAACCAAAACGTAAGATACTCCCGCAACGAAAGCTGCGTGAGCGCATAAACAAATGTTATCGCTGTGGTGACCTTCTACAAAATCTACAAATGCGCATACTTATGAAATAGCTCGTGTAACGCCAGCGATCGCATGAGGAAAAGCAAAACATGTTTTTGAAATTGATTGTTTTGTTTTGATATCGACATCGTTAAGGGGATGTCAAATTAGCCACGCCGCGTGTAAATAATAGGTAATAGGATGAGTTAAAGTATCTCATTAAATAGCAGTGTTAAAGCGGGTACCTATTACACTGTCCTGAATTCAGGACACTTAGAAGGGTTCCGACCTATACGTTAGAGCGAGATGCTTCAACTCCCCTCCACTAGTTAGGACGCCTGATTCAGGACAGTGTAATACCCGTTTAATAGATGTTGGATTGATTTATTATTTATACCTATATGTATTAGTAATTGTAATTGGTTTATGCCGTTCTTATTTAGTGATTCAACAATTTACGCGAGAATTTACAAAAACAATACTTATAGGGGAACCTGAATGATTTATTCTACTCGCCGATTTTTATCCCTTTCCAGTTCCACTCATTAGTTTGGATTGTGCAAAGACACAAATTAGAACACGCATTTTCAAAGAAAATAAAATTTTATGAATTTATTTCTTTTATTTTTATTTTATATACTAACAATGTTTTCTCAAACATGCTCGGAAAAAGTCGTATTTTGCTTGAATAACGTACACGGGAAACGCCTAATTATTATTTTAATATATTCTAAAAACTTACCTAAGTTGTCAACGAATTTTTGGGCAAGCTGCACATCTTGTATATGTTTTTTTTTTGGGAAAAAATTGTGTGCATCTTTGGTAAATAAACATTATGACTAAATTTCAAGTTCATGGGTCAATAATAAGTAAAAAAATCTTTCTTACAAATTAAAAAAAGCTGGCTTTTCATTTTTTGTTTTCTTATATTTTTTAAAACAAATTATCCCGTATTAACATTTATCAACGTGCTCTAAACAACGATACCCCACTCGATGGGGTATCGTTGTTTTTTTTCGCCTCCATTTTTAACTGTATGGAAAAAACCCTGTAACTATTTTAATAATATTTTTTGACATATTGTATGGCTGTGTCAACAAGATGCTTGCACTGTACAAATTTGAAAAATGTCGTTCCAACAGTTTGGTTTTCAAAACGTGTGTGACACAGATGACAGACGGACGCGTGAGTGATAGCGTTAGGTTGGGGGGCTCCAATACATCTAAAGGGGGGTAGGAAAAATAAACTTGGGCCTACCCCATCGAGTGGAGTATCGTTCAGTAGAGCTCGTTAAGTGTATAAATGTAATATTTTTTGTTTTAAGAAATATTGAAAAACAAAGGAATTAGAAGCCACCTATATTATCATATTACTATCCCCCTTTAAAATCTCATTAAATATTAATCCTAGAGAAAAAGTGTGCTGAACCTTTATTGTAGATAATTATATGTAGAATACTTATGTCTGAGAAATTTTTTTGCTAAGGGCTGCCGTTTACGAGTTTTTTCCGAAATACTAAAAAAGGTACCTTTCATCCCCCCTACACCCTCAAGCACAGCGCCCACCCTCGGGGATTTTAAGTATGTTCATTTGCATACCGAAACGTATAACTGTACCAATTTTGAAAACTATCGGAATTATTTCCCCTGATTCTATTAATTTTCTCAGATTAATAGATTTACCGCGCCGTGGCCATCCACGATAAAGTATAAAAGCGACTAATGACCGCGGTAGACGAAGACGAAGCCCCAACGTTTTTATGCCCATTATTCAATTATTTCAATGAGTGTTTGAGAGATGATTGTGTAAAAGGGGTACATTCAGCAATAACCACTCGTAACAGCTGTGAATGGTTCAGCTGAACTGCCCGCGGACTACCCGCAGATTTATTCTATTATACTATTGTTAACTTCTATTGGTTTTTGTGGTCCATTTGTCATTAATTTGGTTTTTCCAGTGTTCATTGTGAGGCCTACATGTTCACTTGCCTCTGCTAAATGCTTAATCATAACTTCTAGGATTTCTGGTGTTTCACTCAACAGGATTAAATCATCCGCAAATCGTAAATGATATAGTTTTACACCATTTATGTTTAATTCATAAGCATCCCAGTCCAACTTCCTAAATATATGTTCTAACACAGCCGAGAACAATTTGGGTGAAAGTGGGTTCCCTTGTCTGACACCCTTCTGTATCTTGAATTCCTTTCCTACCTTTTCTGTTTTTATCTAGGCAGTGGAGTTCTTATAGATTTCTTTAAATCGCCATCTGGTACCCCCGTGACAGGAAAAGGAGAAAGGGAAGACAAAGATGGGAAGATGAGATAAAAAAATGGTTGGATCAATGTGGAGATGGGAAGCCATGGAAAGAAAAGTATGGAAAATTCTAGCGGGGGCCTTTGCCAAGGGGCAGACTGACACGAATGAAAACATCCCGGATGTCAGAAACACAATATAGAACAGTTATTAAGTTTTATTGAAAATTAATAGTCGCTTTAATTTTTTATTTATACTCCTGACTGTTCGGCTTATGAGCATGGAAGAAACCTTAGAAGTTTCCCATAGAGCAAATGAACCTAGGCTGCAGATTTATATCTAATTTTAATAAAGTTGCTTGTTTAATAATAGGGTATGTATGTAAGACCCATGAGGTGGACCTCATCATTACTTACCCATCAAGTAAGATAATGATCAAACCATGCCTATTTTATAAATAAATATCTGGGTGTGAGACCTAGCTAGATTGATTGCTCGTCCCCGAAAACCCCCACATACCAAATTTCATCAAAATCGTCAGAGCCGTTTCCGAGATCCCCGAAATAAATAAATAAATATACAAGAATTGCTCGTTTAAACACCACACAATGAGATTGATTGTTAAACCCACCTATTTAGTTGATTATTTATATGTATAAATATGTTTAGTTCCAATACTAAAATGTTCATATTGCCCTATATGTATAGAAGGTTCTGTTTTCATAAGGATTATGGTCAACATAGATCATTCAGAGTTAGACACTAATCAAACATTGTGGATTTGTGCAGCATTTGAATATCTGTAGACTAAAAATAAGTAAACTGAGGTTTAAACAAAGAAAATGGAAAAAACATAAAGGTATTTCAATAGCAGTCTTTACATCTTCATACTTACCAATGCATATCTGTCAAAAAAAATGTAGCAGTACTAAACTAAATTGGGAATATTAAAAGTTGGACAATAAGTACGTCCTGATGTTAATAAACAATGTGAATGACAGTATTCTTTCTTGACACTATGAAAATGTTTAGGTACTCAGTAGTGAAGAAAGGAAATTCAGTTGACGATTTACATTATTACTACTGTTAAAAGAAGTTACTGTTTCTAAATTAAGCAATAGATTTCTTTTTTTGTGTCGAACGGAAGATTATATGTAGATTTAATGAAGGTAACATCTACTTTAAAGCAAAATGAAACACCTTGTTAACCAATAGACCAAATCCCAGAACTAAGGTTAAATCAACCAACCCCTTACACAAAATAGTAATACTTACAGAATTACATACTGCGTCCACGCCGCGACGAGTTTTAGAACACTTCGATATCACAAAAGGGTCAAAATACCTAGAAATATCAATTCAATTAAATTTTATTTACTACAAAAGTGACTGCTCTTTGCTTTGAGTGACTGATCGATGACAATTTGACATTAGTGGCTGACAAACAAAAACTAAAATTGCCATATTTAAAATTATTAAATTAGGGTCGGTGTCCACCAAACGGCTCGCATCGGCTCGCATCGGATCGGATCGGAAAGAATACAAACGAATGCGTCGACATCCGACCACATCCGTACGGCTCCGTACGGCCGCTTGCGAACGTAGGTATCCGTCTGCGCCTATAGTTTAATTACTATCGTGTACTAAGTATACCTACATTTAATAATTTAAATAAATTTCAATACCATACTTTTTTAGTTTATTAATTTTAACCGACTAATGTAGATTCGAACAATCCAAAGTAAAATACACCTACCTAAGTACGTCTTTTTCGAAAAAAGGTACCCTCAAAAAATAAGGCGGTCTATCTACTCACATATGAAATTCAGGCCGATCGTGAACCGAACACATACATATATTCTTAAAGAGTAATTCCTTGGCATACAAACTTCTATGCAGGGATCCCTGTTCTCTGCAGCTACCGTAAAAGCTTTTATTGCCGGCTGTACCTTTTTTCAGTCATCAACGACTCGTCGAAAGGGTTCCAATTAGCTCAAACTCGACGGGTTTATCTACCTAGCTAAGATGATCGCGTATATGTTGGTCATATAGCATTCGTCCTTCTCGCACTTACATACTTGACAGTAAGGAACGAATGCTTGTGTCCGACATATACTTAAGCAATCATCCGTAGTTTAGGAGTTGCTATGGCCAACTTCTGTCTTTATCATCAGATCAGCTCGGTCGTACCTCGTACCGTACGATAATATTGCATTGCCACCGAACTAAAATAAGTATGTGTGCCAAATTTCAATTCAATCAGTGGAGGATAACTGTTATAAAATTCAGTTGCAAAATTTCACCCGAACATACAAATACATACACATCCAAAAATTTAAATAAAAGCTTCTAAAAAGCAACGTGTTCTTGCTTCATTGCCACCCCTGTTAGGTACGTGCCGTGTCGGATCGGTCCGATGTGAAGTATGTAGGGCCTAAAAATACGGCTCCCCGAGTAGGTACTTTGACTAACCTTCGCTGTAGTGTTGCCTTTGGGATGATGACACTATAAAAGAAAATCAATAAATCCAAATTTTCTACATAAAGGCTCAAATTCTCAATCAAACGGCGAAAAAAGTAATTCAAAAAAATAAATACGTAATTATAAGTTTTCAAAGTTTTAAGAGTGGGTATTTTCTGTCGCTTTTCCGCAAAACGCACCTTTGTATTGAACGATCGTCGTTTACTACGGCGCTACTCAACAGTGACGTCACTGTTGAGTAGCACTTTCTCTCTCTAACTACGAACATTCTAACCGTTGTAGCTTCGTTATTTTTTGAGATATTTGAATAGGATCTTCACTATTTGGCATAGTTTTATGTCTTATTTTTATTGAAGTAATTTTTTTTTTTTTGAGTCAATATCCCTATTAAGTTCACTGGTTTTAATATCGTTACGGACTGAAGGTAGATATAAGCGATCAGCTTAACCCCTTTGATGATCGCTTACATGTCGGACATATAGGTTTTGTCTCTTACTATCAAGTATGCAAGTGCGCGAGGGACGAATGCTATATGTCCGATATATACGCAATCATATTAAACTAGCTAGGCAGTAGTGAAAACCAAGACGATGAATAGTTAAGTATGAAATGAAATAGTGACATAGAAAACGTAATTATATTTTATTATTTACATCTTTATATGATTATTTAAATATATATATAGAATTACGTAACTTAACGGTTGTTTAATAATCGTTATTAAACAAAATATATTCGTGTACAGTGTGATAAAGTTGATGATATAGACTGTGTTGCTATATTCAAGAATTAAAGCTCATGAAGCTATGGCTATGGACTCTGTGGGATGTCCGAGGTGCTTTCTGTGGAGTCGACGGCGCCGTTGGGGATCGGCTCTGGCGTGGTCGACGGCGCACGAGTGCTGGTCTGGTTCTGACTTTTGTTGCGCAGCTCGAACACTTGAGTTATAGCGTCGCGGAAGCACAGGAAATTGTAGTCTATTACACCTGTAAATCAAAGAAGAACTCAGTATATAGATCGTACAGAACTCTAAGGCTCTGACTGTTAGGTAGATTTTTGCTTGCGTTAATTTGACAGCACTTGACCTTACAGTTGTGTACGAACTATACCGTAACACAACAGACCATTCGTGAACCTTAGGCTGGGTTGCACCAAACCGTCTGTAATAAATGTAATAATCGTAAGCGGTGTTCGTCAAATCTGATTGTATGGAAAGTTTGACAAGTTTCTATGGGATGACATCTGCCGGCGCCATATTTGACGATGACCGGTCTGTGTTCGACCGTTGGTGCAACTGGCACTTAGGGTTGTCAAATTGCTGCGGTTTCAGGACGGTTTCCGCAGTGCGAGCGGGACACCACTATAGACTTGCATAGCGCTATCCCACTCGCACTGTGGAAACCGTCCGGAAACTACATCAATGTGACAAGTAAACAACCGCCTTATTGCAACGACATTAGAGCATCATTTACTACGAACAATGAGCAGGATAGATCGAGAGAGAGGGAAGGTCATTATCATTAATCCTTCCTATCTCCTCCTCTCGTATATCTTGCAAACCATACCGTAAAATTTTTGTTCGGAAGTTTAGTAGTCCCGTTTGTTCGGAAAAAACTAGGACATATGTTTACAAACGACAAAATTGTCTCAAAGCACTGTAATTCGTTGACCCTTAACCCATATTTGTCATAATCAATCTCAGGTACCATATTCTACTTAGAAATAAACCCGCGTAGATCACCCACAAACTGTGATATTTGACATTTCACGCATCATATCATAGCGCCTCTAGTGGCGCATTCAAACTCGGTAGCCCTCGTTGAATTCGCATGGTTAACAACGGATGAGGCTTCTTAACTTATAAGAGTTATAAGTTTTGAACAATAATTACAGCATGGTCTATGAAAACAAGGTCTGACAATCCGGATCGTGAGTTCGTGACACAAGTGACGTCACTTACACGACACACACTTACCGACCGCATACCATCGATTGGCTCAATAGCCGTATAGTGTCAACATACAACTAAACCGATGTACCGGATTGCCATATCTGGCGCAGTATACATACATATAATTGTATCATAGACATGAATCACAAAATTAAAAAAATACCTTGTTTTTGGAAGTTCTCTTCACGAAGAATACATACGAGGGCAAGAAATTTGTTGACTTCTCTTAAGTAAAGAACAGTACCATTATTAAGTTTTATTAGACTTGAACTTTGGCTGTTGAATGTGTTAACTTCGGTTTCATCCACCATCCTGGAATTAATTGCAGAATACTTTATTTATATATGGGTTCTTAAAAACATTACGTTAGAGGGCATAAGGCCTGTTCGCAAAACATCCCTTAATTGAATTTATTGCCTTGTCATAAACGTAACGAACGAGTCATCTACAAAAAAGACCTTCTGTGAAAGGGACAAAGGGAGATTCTGTGAACGGGCCCTTATGCGCCCTTATCAAAGCATGCCATCGCAGAGCTACGCGACCTACGTCGTAGTTTGCAACAGATATTTATGAAGTTTAAATATTAGCAGAAACACTAATATTAGACCAGATAATACATGACATGACTCATCTATCACTCATGATTAACCTTTGCACTTGACTCATTATTTGATCAGTAATTAATATATACAATAATAATACAGTCCCAGTAAGGTTTGGATCTGTATGTAGAATATATTCACATTAGGCATTATGTTGTAAAATCATGCTATTTTGTAGATGCGGTTCTTTTACATTTCTCAAAGTTGATGTTCTGTTTATTCCGAGGACTCTTCTAAGTATCAATTCGACAAAACTGCTATAGTTTATTCCGAGATTAGTTAAAGATTGGTCAAATCCAGCCTAAGGGACCAAGATGTTGAACAGATTGTTCAACCATATGACATATGACCTAATACTCATAAAAGTCATAAATCAACACTATTCAACACTCAATTCTAACATGAATGCTAAAAATTTCGCGTAAAACTTATTTTGATATCCACACAAGTGAACCCATTTAACTACTTTCTCAAGGATAAAAAGTAGTTCAGTGGATCTAGATTCTAGAACAATCTTTATGTCAACATATTGGGCTCATAACACAGTTGTATCAGTGTGAACCTAGCATAACTACAGCCTAGATGGCAAGTTCATGTTTAGATATGTTGGAAATACAGCATTAGTCCCTCTCACACTTTCATAAAATCAATCTTATGTCTATGTCATACAGACATTTGACAGGGTTAAGCTATTCTCAGTTTCTCACATTATCTGTATAGTGTGATCACTTTGATACAAGCAGGATAATATTTATACATATATAGTGAAAGTGCAGAGAATCTTACCCATAAATGCAGGAGATATCAATGACAACATCAATCATATCACAGCATAGTTCATAGCTCTGCATATCTACAGGGGAGCTGTCCGTTGCTATGTAAATTTTAGATACCACATCAAACAGAAACGCTTTTTCTATTCCAGAGTTCTGAAATAAAGAATATTATAACTCGCATCATAAATTAAAACTTACAATGCTTTCAAACATTACTACAAAAGTGAAAAGTACATACAGAGATGAGTATATTGAGTAGATTTTCTAATGTTGGTAGCTGTGGTATTAACTTTTGAACTACTTTGCTGAATGCTTCAAAGATGGAATGGTCATATATGGAGGTCAGGTGGAAAGACAAATGAACATGCTCCAGTCCTGCTTCTGACAGGTCATCTGTTGCCCTCTGGTGTATGTCTCGCTGAGATTCCATTTTGTAATCGTCATTAAGACCATCAACCTGGAAATTGAAACATTTGTTATAATAAAACATATATACTATGTAAATTAGAGACAGTGCCCAATAATTGGTAGTTGCTCTGACCCCTGGCTCATTGAATGTAGTAAACTATTCATATGTAAAGCACTTACTGCATGAATTTGTGTTCCTAAATAATTATACAAAATACAAATTTATTTATTTACAGATAACAATGATCCAATTTTGTTAGTATGTACAATTAAGTGGTTAATGGTGATAGCAATTAAGTGTTTTTTTTTTTTATTATTTATACCTAGTAGTCATCCTCTTTCTTATTATTTTTATTCGCTGCCAAGCTATTTCTTTTTTAGTCATGCAGCCTGGACAACTCTAGACAAGGCCTTTGATGACTTCTGGCCCCTATACCCCGAAACTTTACAAGTCTACAATTTAACAAAAATTTTACAATTTTCCAAAGAAAAAGATACAAATTTGTTGAATTGTACACTTGTAAAGTTTTGTGGTACAGGCCCGAGTAGTACTTAGGGGGTGATTTGTTACATGACTATACAGTATAGTTTATCAATAACTATAGTTACAGCAAAAAACACAAAGCAGTGGATCATAGCAGCAATGTAATGAAATTTGATAGACATGAGTAATTAATTAGTTTACTATACAAGAAGCATCACATCAAACACTATTTATATTACAATCCAGACTAAACAATTTTAACTCTGACATTTACATGTTATTGATACATATGAATAAGTAAACAAGCCAGTGAAAATAGCTATTTAGTTTCATCAATGCACTGTAACATTAAACTTACTTTGTGGATAAACACTTCAAACTTAATGTTACTATTAACTCTATATGCTTTAGTGACTGTAAGCTGCAACTTATTCAGAGCATCCCCATAATCATCCTGCAACAGACAAAAAATACTGCTGATTTAAAATAATTCCAAAAAGAATGAGCTAATTCAATAACGCTAGGTCTCCATGATGTGCAATGACCCAGACAGAGACCCGTCTTTATAGTTGGCAATAATTGATGTAAGCCAAAGTCCTCCTTATTAAAAAATATGCTCACCTGTGCATCAATAACAAATACAAGAGCCCCACACCCACCAAATATAGTGTCTGAATCAAATGTGGGATCAAAAAAATCTATTTGTCCTGGGAAGTCCCAAATTTGGAACTGTACAAAGCTGCTGTTGTTTATGTCATCCTTGACAATTTTGTTAGTGGACTCCAAAAACAATGTTTCATTGGGTGACATTTTGTGAAAAACCACTTTCTGGATTGATGATTTACCTGATCTATAACAAAAAATTATATTATATTTAGAGTGCTATTTATAATAATATATTTCATTTCTTTTGATTCACTACAATGTACATACCTTCTTAGACCCATAAGAAGAATCCGTGGCTTGTGATCTTCTTGTAATGACGTGTTGTCTCCCTCACCATTTTGTTCAAAAGGCCCGTAACTAAAGTCCTTGGGAAACGAGCCCACGTCGTAACCACTTGGTTCATCTTGATAACTCTACATAATCAAAATAAGGCGCACATAAACTTGATAGTAAAGTAGGAGTAAGCGCATGATAAACGTAGTACTTTCCAAAACCTTGCAACTTACCATTGTGACTGATGTCGTAAGACATACATGTATTCTAACACAAACGAATAATTATTCCATAACACATTTAAAAAGATAATCACGAATGTCGTACACAATCAACTAATAAAAAAGAAAAACTAAAAAGATATTGCGATTCGACCAAACTCATTCAAGCCCTATGATATGTCATAAGTAGACGATAGACAGATGAGATGACAGTCAAGAGACGTTCTCTACGTTTCGTTTTACGCATGGTATAAGGTTTTAGCCAATATTTGCTCTCGCGCGCAGTGTTATAGCTGTAACAGACGATCGAACCTGGTGCGCTCCGCACCGCGACCTTGGTCCGCTCCGTACCATATTCGATAGTGTGTACAGCGGTCCGCCGGACAAAATAATAATATTGTCAGCGGTCCGCCGGACAATATTATTATTATGTCCGGCGGACCGCTGTACACACTATCGAATATGGTACGGAGCGGACCAAGGTCGCGGTGCGGAGCGCACCAGGTTCGATCGTCTGTTACAGCTATTATACTTACTTCATGCTTGAGCTTAAACGAGTTAACGTAGCCACTATATTAACCACTACGTTCTATAGCCACAAGCAAACACAACAACAATACAAGATTATTTATGTTAATAATTCATGGAAAATAAAAAGTACAAAGTACGAATAAATTTATTGTCACAGAACATAATGCACAGATAAAAAATACCTACAATTCATACTAACAACATTAACAATTACACGTCTAATCAAATAATAATACTTATTCTAGTCAAAAAAAGTTACTCACTTGAATTTTCTCTATCATTGATCATGATCACACATCAACGAATCAATCATCACTGATCAACGAATTTCAGTGCTTTTGCGACTATTTTATTGCTCGTAAACTTATGTCATTCTTTTTTCTGAACAAAACGGGACTGCGCTACAATATGGGATAGGTATTTGATAATAGTACATTACTTAACAAGGGCGGTAAAACAAAGATGTTTCAGATCGCAGGTATTAGACGCCCGAGCCGAAGGCAAGGGCGATAAATATGCGATCTGAGGCTTTCTTTATTACCGCCCGTGTTAAGTACAAAATTTTATGTCACCCCCTGGCCAGGAAGTGGGATTTCCCGCGCGCGGAGAGTGCGGT
Source organism: Cenopis cana (assembly GCA_951800055.1). Taxonomy (NCBI): domain Eukaryota; kingdom Metazoa; phylum Arthropoda; class Insecta; order Lepidoptera; family Tortricidae; genus Cenopis; species Cenopis cana. Next base: position 5,203,537 of record OX637476.1, on the reverse strand, counting down.
AATTGCCGCTTTATGGCCAGGTGTGGCATAAAAATATTTACGGTGCCGTTTTAATGTATGAAATACGATTTCAACGTACATTTGGTTTTTACGCCCATAATAACCAATAACAAATTTAGACAGCTGGACTGAGCGCGCAGTGGCGCCAACTGGTGTGTACAAAAACGGTAGGCCTCAATGTTATAAAATCACTTACCTATTATTTTTGCTGTCAGCTCTTAATCTATTAGGTCTCTTCCCCAAATAAGTAATATGTAGGTAGGTACCTCAAACTTTTTCAAAAATATATTTATTTCTGGCAATAAAACGAGGCGCTTAGTAAATAAATATAACAAAATTTAAGTATTTTTTTTAGATAAATATCTATTATTATAACTGTGTGCAGTAATATACTTCGCAACATGTTGGTTTGAACCGTTTAGGGGTCATTTTCTCGCGTGAGGTTAGGGACGAGCGTTGCATTATGGGAGGTCGTAGAGGGCGGGAGCAGCCGGCGCGAAGCGCGTCGGCGCTGGCTGTCTCCTGGGGCTGCTTAAGCCGCCGCTCGTGTCGCACCCGCGCCCGGTCCGCCGCCTGCGCCTGCGCCACAGCCTTCTGCAACCCCGCTATACTGTCTGTACAAGCCGGTAGCTTATCCAAAGTATTCGACACTTCACCTATCTCTGCCGTATCCGTGTCCACGATCTCCTTATGGTCCAGCACCATGCCGATATTTATCTTCAAATTAGTCGTGCCATCTCTATACAATAGATACACAGACGCTTGATCCAAAACACGCAGCGAAAAGTTATCATTAATCTTCATTGCTTTCATTTTAATCTGGAATGGCTTGAATGATTGTGTTAACTTTTGACGCTTCTCCTTGAGGAAGTTTTCGAATTCTATAGCTATCATTTCCTCGTTGTCTGGCCGTTTCTGGTCTGCGTTTTTGTCACCCATATTCAGGATCGTGGGGTCTTTGTATGGCATTTGAGTGTCGATCATGACTTGCTGCAAGACTGGAGGGTCGTTAAGAGTGTGCCACTTCCAGTGGGACACTGGGCCTATGGCTCGATCGAGGACGACTCCTTCTGTTTGGTTGTACTTAAGCCTGAAATAAGTTTTTTTTATCAATACGTGAAGATTGTGAATTTGTGAAGCTGTGACACTTTATTGCTATTTTTTAATTATCGCGATAACTTTAAATGTAAACAAGTATGGAAACAGGGCTGCAATTAGAGAACTGTTTATGGTGTGCTCTAGGTGTGTACCAGCCAGATACACAACGCGTCTCCCGCCGTTATCTTTGGCCCTAACGGCTTCTGTTGACGTCAATAAAACCAATCAATTAGTAAGTGAATATTATTAATAGTACCAGATAGTACCTACCGTATTTTTCCATTGTGATCAAACACTATTCCGTTCCCAGAGTAGTCAAAAGTCGCCAGAACAGTCCTTGGGTGAGAGCGGCCGCGCTCGTCAGGTTGTCTCGTGCTATAGACCACAAACCGTTGCCCAGCATTTGTTTCTGAAAATACCAATTATAATTATAATACAAATTCAACGTTGTCAATACGTTCATAAATGCTTTGTACCTATACGACTCACACAATAATATCTGACTATTATCTACTCATCTGACTTGATGACTGATATCTAATAGGTATCTGACTGTCTACAGGCCGAACGTAATCAGGACGCCACTCATAGGCTGGATCAATGCCGCGCCTATCTGGCTTACTGCCTTCACAACCGTTCTTTTAATTTCATTAGGCTTTATTTCTTATTTTTTCAGTTCAGTTAATTACTAAAAATTCAGAGTTAGGTATAGGTAAACCTTCGGCATCATAGTAATCTAGCGCCAATTCGCCGCTTCTGTAATACCAGCGTCCGCGTCCGTTGTCATCAAACTCTGCTAACTTTTCACCAGAGTCGTATGACATCTCTCGTTTGTACTTGTTGTGCTCAAACCAGTCGAATTCAGGTTTGGCTGGTCTCATGCGGTAAACGTTCATCTAGAGAAAATGGTCACACGTCACACTGGTCTGTTAGCGACGTCACACAGGTTGCGCGACGCGAGCGGGACGGTTCCATACATTTTGGCGCGCAGCGCAGCGTCGCGCAAGCGGTGTGACCAAGCCTTAGTAGTTTAGTTTAGTTTGAGGTGTTCCATCGATTCCACTTGGATTCAATCAGCAGACCTAAGTAATAACTACAAAAAAAAAACTAAATCATTTCACAAATGTTGAAGTGTCACCTCAATATACTACGTTACCATACGACCAAACTACATACAAGGCAGCGGAAGTGTGAGGGCCTCCCTTTTGGAAGTCTGTTATCTAAGACTCGAGTCACGCGTTAACATTTTCACGTACTTTTCGAACTACTTTCTCTGTGGGCAGCATAGTCCAACCTTTCTCAATAAAAGTACGATCGGATAAAGTGTACCGGATTATGCCTTTGGTGGCTTCGGAGTCCTGGGGCTGAAAAAACAAAGGTAATGTTACTATTGTTACTGATTAGACTGATCATCGACTATCTCATTACCCGCCCAGAAACCGGTCTTAAGGTGATCTAAGCCCTCTTCAATTCAATCACACTGCGTCTCTCTCCTTAATTGACAGCAGCGGTTACAAATGAATTCGGGAATTCAGTTTAGTATTAATTCGATAGTACACTCGCGGAATGAAAAGATTCACCACCTTAAGATCTGTTTTTGATTGCTCAGTAGGTATAAGTTATTATATTATAGTAGGTATGTTTTATGGACCGAGTATGACACATTCCGTCATAAAGTCATAATGACGGTCAGGAAATAGAGAAATAGCAATGAATCTTGATGACATTGTCAGGAATAATTAGCGAAGAGGATATAATAATAATAAGGTTTATCCAACTTGACAGAACGTGATAGCTCATCGTAACATATATTGTAGAGTAAATTTGAACTTTGTTGTCAAACAGTCTAAGGCCGCCACCACATCCGCACTTCGATATGCGTGTCGCGTTGCGTATTCGCCTCCCTTTCTTTTGCGATATTAAAGAATGAGATGCAACACGAATATTTGCACAAATACGGCGAAGTATGGTAGCGCCATAACCATAACATACCTGAGGGCGCGACCACACTTCACCGTATTTGTGCGAATATTCGTGTAGCATCTCTTTCTTTAATGTTGCAAAAGAAAGGAAGGCGAATACCTACGCAACGCGAATACGCATAGCGAAGTGTGGTAGCGCCATTAGGGGGCGACCACACTTCGCCGTAATTGTGCAAATATTCGTGTAGCATCTCTTTCTTTAATATCGCAAAAGAAAGGGAGGGTAATACGCAATGCGAACACGCATAGCGCCCGAGCCGAAGGCAAGGGCGATAAATATGCGATCTGAGGCTTTCTTTATTATCGCCCGTGGTAAGTACAAAATTTTATGTCACCCCTTGGCCAGGAAGTGGATTTTTTCGCGCGCGGAGCGTGCGATAATGGCCACTTTATGGCCAGGTGCCAGGTGTGACATAATAGTACATTACTTAACAAGGGCGGTAAAACAAAGAATGTCCCAGATCGCAGGTATTTGACGCCCGAGCCGAAGGCAAGGGCGCTAAATATGCGATCTGAGGCTTTCTTTATTACCGCCCGTGTTAAGTACAAAATTTTATGACACCCCCTGGCCAGGAAGTGGGATTTCCCGCGCGCGGAGCGTGCGGTAATTGCCGCTTTATGGCCAGGCGTGACATAAACTCAATTATGTTATTGTGGTTGCAACGCGTAGGGAATAGTAGTCTATGCAACTGTTACATAGTTAATGAGGGATGTTAAGTTAAAACATGACATGAGTGTTGGTTTATGAAATAGCCGAAGGCGATTTTATAATAGGATAACACGAATGTTTTATGACCTAATTAACAGTCACATACAATAAATCTTCTATCATGTGTTCAGGAACCATTGCATAGGTACTTACAGTAGTCGTGCGCGAAGTCTTTTGTAAGCACAAACCTGTGACGTAATGTCAACATTACCTTACAGGCAATTTCATTACGACATCGCTTGATGAAATTATTTATTTAGTGTTGTAATGGTGGTCATTTGCTAATCGTTCCTGAACACATTACGGCTCTCACACGAATTTTTCCTAATTTAATTACATAATTATAATTAGGAAAAATACGTGTGAGAGCCGTAGGTAATGTGTTGTTATTGAAATTAATTTAAATGGATTAGTTTCTCACAAGAAACATGTTTTGTATTTTTCCTAGCTTAATAACAGTCGGAGTTTACACAACGGTTCTTTGCGGTGCGAAAATATTGGTAGTATTGGTACTAACGGATTTCTTGCTTTTCGACATTTAGGCATGCAGCAACACAGCACCCGCCTAAAATTAAAATGAAGAAGCCAACCAAGGAGACTTGGTCCAATATTTTTGGCGTCCTCAGTCCTCACAATCCTCACAACGACACTTTATGCTCTTTACGCCTTCTTTTACTAATTCTCCAAAAAAATCGCTCTCGCTTAAAGCAAATAATTATAATAATATAAATAAAAACTACATCTAAAATAAACGTCTGAAAAATACATGTGTCAAAAGAAGCGCTTCAAGTTTTTTTTTTGTGGCTATCGTCACTAAGACATTTTGCCAAATCAGTGATTCAACCAGATACTTATCCCCCGGAAACTCTGCTTTTCTAAAATCAACCTACGCTTCATAGTTCTCACGGACTACGAACTTTCATTATTTATCGATATACGTCAAATCACATGACGGTCTGTAGGTGTATGCTAAAAGTTTGTATAGGTTGATAGTAATATACTTAGTATGTAGAATGGCACACTACCTAATAGACGGATTTTGTGTCTCTGTTTGCCGTAGCCAGCTATTAGACCAGTTTTACTTTATCGTTCAAAATCTGATCCCAAAAGTATATCGCTAGCGGATAAAGTGATTTTCAAATTAGAACGTGGCTCAACTTAATCACGTATGTGTTTAAACTTATTAAAGTAAATTGAGAGGTCATTCATTATAGGTCGCGTCATGCAAAAAGAACGCTGGAAGAAAGTGGAGGGGTGTGTTTGTTTGCGCATGAAAGTACTAGCCTTATCTTATACCATCAAATAGACCGATAAATCGCCGAATGCGCAGCTTGCCGCCAGCGTTCTTTTTACATGACGCGACCAGTAGGGCTTGCATTCCGGAATTCCGGAATCTCGAAATTCCGGAATCTCGGCCAATTTTTCCGATATTACAATTCCGGAATTGGTACACTCGAAATATCGGAAATTCCGGAATTGGATTTGATGAATTTAGAGAGAGAAAATAGCGTATTTTGTTTGTTTTATTCTTAAATTTCACAATGTAAAACTGAGGAATTGTTCGCCTATCACCAGATTCATAAACATTTTGTGAATAGATTTCAAACTGGTATTGGTATTCCATCACGTATACTCCTCCTATCCGTATTTTGGATACGACGATCACTAAACTCCGCCGTTAGTTGCGTTCGTGTGCTCTAGTGTGGCTTACGTACCTAGCCGTTCTTATCCACGAAGACCCGTGCGCTGCACGAAGTGGGTACGTGAGCACACCATTAACATAATTGTAGCTGATCCGCTTCGCCGCTGGTGGTCACGCTTTAAACTTATCCCACACAGTGGACTAACTGCTGGACATAGATCTCCGCAAAGACCGCCACACCACAATGACCAGTCTTATGTCAGTATGTCACCCGCATCCATCGGACTCCCGCGAGCATTGTACACTCTCATAGTCACTTTCTGAGCCTTCTTATGAAGCCCATGGTGAGCGACCACGTTTTAGTGCCATATGTTTTCACTGGCAACACACACTGGTCAAAGACCCTCATCTTGAGACGTGGAATATTGGATGAAAAGATGTGCTGTAGCTTCCTGCCTGACTCCCCGCTAGATTTCGAGTTCCGGTCCTAAAGTCGGACTGACATGGTGGCGTCCTCGTACGAACACTTCAGTAATTCGATATAGTGGTAGCCTACTTGGCACCGCTGCAGAGATTGTAGTTTTGTAGTATCACCCAGGTTTCGATCGAATCAAGTAGGTGTTCTCATAACCCACAAACACTAAACAGAGGGACAAGTGGTAATCTTCAGTATTCTGTATAACTTAACGGAGTCTATGGATGTGGTCTATGGTACTAAATCCTCTTCGGAAACCGGCTTTTTCGGGAGGCTGGAATTCATCTAGCCAGCGTGCGAGACGGCTCGTAATGACTCTTGGAAACAGTTTGTAGACATGGCTCAAAAGCGTGATGGTTCGGTAGTTGTTCAGTAGTGTGTTGTCACTTGTCAGTGTTGTCACCATTCTTGAATAACAGTGCCACCTCGCCTGTTTTATGCTTTTGGCGTTCCCCCTCCCAGTAGAGACGGAATTTACCCACATGAAACTTCGTGCATTTTTTTCAAAAACCACAAGTTTAGTGCTGATAATGAATTAATGACCATATATGACTACTAATGAATCACATTTAGCACTCAGCTTATTTGATCCCGGAAAGCCGTTAATTCAGTAGGTAAAGTGAAAAAGTAAATTGAAAGTACGAAATATCTTAATATTTTTACTAAAATTTAAAATTTAGGCTACCATATCTGGATATTGCCTATAAAACGATAATGATTATATTTTTAGTACATTTTTGTGACACCAATTTAGTTGAAAAAGGTAAATTTCCCAATTCCGGAACCAGTTCCGGAATTCCGGAATTGGAGCCCAATATCGGATACAATTCCGGAATTGGAAAACCGTCCGATATTGCAACCCCTAGCGACCAGGGCCCTATTGCATAAAAAAATACAACTAATATTACAAGCGGTAGTCTCCTTTCAATCCCTTTCATTCGAAAGAGACTTCCGCTTGTAATATTAGTTGTAATTTATAATGTGTTACTAAGCGTTTACAAATATATCTTGAAATGGTGAAGTTTATTATTATGTTTTTTAATAAATTATTCCTTGAGGTGGTGATGAAGTGAATAGTTGTGTATTTCGCTCGGCAGCAAAGTTGTTCGGCGTCTCATGCCTTGAAAGCCTCGCTACGCTCAGGATTGTACTTTTAAACATCATTGCCATCCAAATCCTTCACTAGCTCGACATCTAGCTCAATACAAGCACTCGCACCAAAGCCACCAAACTACAACTTTGCAGCCTTGCATAACTAAAGGGGTATATTTAACTTAACTGCACATAAAAAAAACTTATAAGCTGGCAATTTATTTTAGCATCAATTAAAGGGGTTTTGTAAATGAAATAAATTATTTTACTGCTAAATAACCAAATGCTTAGCATCATCCATTTCAAGATATAACTAGTACTTGGAATCATTGGAATTTTATGATAGAAGTCCGAAAGAATACTATTTTGATAAAATTATTTTGCTGTGCAATCAGTATTTGATTAATTTTTTTTATCAATCGGAAGATTATGGTGCCTTTCCATTACAGCTATGCTGCAAAAGCTACGCTATGAAACTATGTGACCGTTTCCACAAACGCTAAGCTACAAAGCTATGTAGCCATTCGAGAAAGATGCGCTATGAAGATGCGCAGCCGCGAGGAAGATGCGTAGCACCACTCTTATGATGTGCTTTTAAATGGGTGCTGCTCATCTCATAACCAATAACTACTTATTGTTACTTTGAGAATGTCCGCCGATAATTTTTACCGTTGCATTATAAATTATGTGTTTATAAAATTTTACCTTTGATTTCTTCCCTCTTTCTTCTGATAGCTTTGATTTGTGTTCAGAGAACTGATTTTGTTGTTTAGCTGCTGGTTCATAATAAGGTTCCTCTTCATCAGATTTTTGCTTCTGTTCTTGAGCTTGTTTTAATTCAACGATCACTTGTTTCTCTGGAGCTGCTGTCTTCATATGTTTAACCTTGTATATTTTCTGTCCTTTAATAATATTATTTACTTCTTCCGGCTTTAATATATCCTCAAGAACATCGTTGTCGATCGAAATCGAAATTTCCTCAGGTGATACCGAAAGAGTAGGAGGTTTTATCGCAGGCACCTTTTGTCCGTTCTTGTTTTTTAATTCCTGAAGTTTTTTTTCGGCGAGTTCGCGCTCTTTTTGTTGTTGTTGCCTAAGTTTTTCTTTTTCTAATTCCTGCTGTTTTTGCTTAGCCAACTCGTCTTTCAACAGTGCTGCCATTTCTCCATGTGTATCGCCTTTTCCTTTTTGCTCTTTAACGGGATTTTCAAGTTTTTCGCCTCTTCCTTTATCATTCTTGACATCTTTTTTTGGTTCTTCCTCACCATCCTTCAGTTCTGGAGGTTTTATTTTCTTGTCCTTTGTTAACTCTTTGTCTTTTTCTTCTGTTACTTTTTGAGCGGCTTTGGCTTTTTCATCGGCGAGTGCTGTCTCACGTTCTTGCTGTTTTTTCATTTTTTCTTCCTCCGATTTTGCCTTTGCTTCTTTAGAAACATTATCTTTTAAAGCAGACACTGCTGCAATATTGTCTTGTTTTTCTTCTCGGCCTTTATCTTTATTGCTGACTTTTTCACTTTTATCGTCTTCATCTTTTCTACCCTTTCTTTGAGCATCTTCAATATTAGGCATTGTTAACTGTTTGTCTTTTTTTTCTGTTACTTTTTGAGCGGCTTTGGCTTTTTCATCGGCGAGTGCTGTCTCACGTTCTTGCTGTTTTTTCATTTTTTCTTCCTCCGATTTTGCCTTTGCTTCTTTAGAAACATTATCTTTTAAAGCAGACACTGCTGCAATATTGTCTTGTTTTTCTTCTCGGCCTTTATCTTTATTGCTGACTTTTTCACTTTTATCGTCTTCATCTTTTCTACCCTTTCTTTGAGCATCTTCAATATCAGGCATTGTTAACTTTTTGCCTTTTTCTTGTGTAACTTTTTGAGCAGCTTTGGCTTTTTCTTCGGCGAGTTCTATCTCACGTTCTTGTTGTTTTCTCATTTTTTCTTCTTCTGATTTTGTCTTTGCTTCTTTAGAAACATGATCTTTTAAAGCAGACACTGCTGCAAGATCATGCTGTTTTTCTTCTCGACTTTTATCTTTCTCTTTAGTTTTTTCAGCTTCTCTTGCTTTTTTGTCTCGTTCTTCACCTTCCTCTTCTAAATATTCTTTAATTTCTTTTGTTTCCTCTCGTTTTCTTCTTGTTTCTTTCGCCAACCGTATCTTTTCTTCTTTCAGTCTATGAAGTTCAGCTTTTTTCTCTTTTTCTTCTGCTTCTCTTTCTTTAAGCATATCTTGGGTATATTTTATTATTTCTGAGGAACTAATTTGACGTTTCTTTACTGATGTTTTGTCATGAGGAAATGCGTAACAAAAATCACTGACATTTGGTTCACTCAAACTCTTCATAACTGTTCCAAACGAGTATTGTTTCGGAGGAGGAACAAGTTGTAGTTTCTTATTTTCATAAATATCATCTTCACGAAGTTTTAATATACCCGTTTTTTTCTTTTCTGGCTTAGGCTTGATATTTTCTTCAGGAAAATCAAGAAACGAAATTACTTTTAAAGGCTTTTCAAAAATTTCGTCTGCTAGTCGATATTTCTTTTCTTCATGTACTATTTTACTTTCGCCTTGAAGTATTGACGTTAGGATTCGAGAACCTTGAATTCGGCCTTCCGATCTTGTACCTTCTGGCAATTTACGCGGTTCTAGTTTACTATCTTTTACGTTTGAGAATGTTTTTTTTAATGATAGTTGAGTTTTAATAAGCCACGACTTATAGCGTTCCCTTTCCTCTTCTGTTTGCTTTGTTTCTTCCAAGCAGAACTTCAAGAATTTATCGACTATTGTTTTACAGCACGGGCAGTTAAAGAATTGTCTTCGATAGCAGTGGTCGCAGATACCCGTAACTTCTCGTATGTTGACCGCTGGAAGTTCCTTCAGCAAATGTTTGACATGTTGTATAGTCTTCATACAACGCGGGCAGCTGACTTTTTTCTTCCCTATATAGAGAAAATTGATTACTATTTATTACTATAATGTTGTACAGTCAAGGGCACCAATATGTATACACTTTTTCACCATATTCCATTGAAATAAGGTCCAAAAATGTATACATATTTATGCCCTCGACTGTACTATGGGGGCCTATTTTATAAGGGGTGTATATCCCCCCTTATAGAGTAGTAGGCCCATGTCTAAAGTTACGGCTGCTCTTGTATACCTTTGAACCAGAGGTTCACTCTCCATTGCACGTCTGTTCCAAACGACAGTTGAACGACATGGATATGGATGTCCATTTTTACGTTGCCGTTTTACAAGAAACATGGAGATTCATGTTGCAACACAATTGTTCTGACAAGTCAGGTACCTACTTAAAATATTGTACCTGATTCTAGAATCAGTTCTTCTAAATTCACTTCACCGTCGCTGGTGTTCTGAAGTATGAACACTTGGCCCTTTTTAGTACCTTTCTGATTTTCCTGTAAAAAGGAATCGTCATTATTAAATAACTTAGTTAACTATGTACGAAGCTACGTCAACACTTTAACCCAGGGTACGCGGTACGATACACCTATCTTGGTTGAAATCATGATTGGAACTCGACGGAAAACTTTTAACTTTTGTACTGCAGATTTTGCCTTCCCATTCTGAAAATAAGAACAGATGCGAAACCATAAATGTGCAGAAGCACAGTGGTCACGTCAAGCGTATATAGGTAATCGCATATCAACGGTTTTTGTAACACATTGTATCTCTATACTCTACCCTACCCTTACCTATCTGTACATCGATGAGTCAAATTAGGTGTGTAGATGTGAGTTTTTTATATTATGACTCGCTACTCTCTTACTAGATATCCTACCTATTGGCACAATCACAGGGCACAATGTTGTAAATACGCACTATAATAAAATACCTATTTGTGTAAATAATATACAATTGGAATGAACTTACATTCTCTGCTTCTGGAAAAAAACGGTAAACGGCGAAACCAACATCTTTCATATCCAAAACTGTGCCAAATACCAGATTACTGGTATCTTTGCAGCACTCGCACGTTTCTTGGCTGTTTAAACAAACTCACGGATTTTAGAAAATATACGGTACTACACTAACACATTTTAGGCAGTATATATTGCTAACTAATTCTAATCGAATGATTACAAAATTTAAGTGAAAAGTTTAATATATCCAATAGAAGTATTCGGAATAGAAGATCCAGGGGCCTGTACCACAAAACTTTACTAGCGTACAATTCGATACATTTGTCAACTTTTTCTATGGAAAATTGTACAATTTTGTCGGATTGGAGACTTGTAAAGTTTTGTGGTATAGGGGCCAGATCTAACCATATCGTCAAAACAGCCTGTTAACTACTCAAGGAAGATTAATACGTTACGTTCAAAGCGCTCACTAATATCTTCAGATACAATTCGTAACATTTCAGATTCTTCACAAACATCGTAAAAAGCAATAATAATAATTTATATTTACCCGTTCGATGGTATCATTATAAATATCAATCTACAAATAATACATAATTAAAAATAAATTAACGTAACAAAATGATTGCAAAATAAATAACACCGATTTCTAATCAAATTGACTGCGATATTACCATAAAGCATAAACTACAAACCTAGTGATTACCATGTGATTACATACTCTTTGCTGAAACGTGGCTGAAACAAACCTTGAGACATAAACAATTAAGTAGGTATGATTATTTCGTCCTTGAATCTTTCTAATTAGTGCTTTTTAGTAATACCAAAGATATAATTATATCTGGGTCATTATTCGGGCGTTTGTTCCAAATCACTTTCGTGGTAACTGTTGTTGATAGTGGATAAAGATTTCAATGCCGTTCTCCGTTATCTGATAAAAGTACGGGACATCTACCACCTAAAGCGGGTATTACACTGTCCTGAATCAGGCGTCCTAACTAGTGGAGGGGAGTTGAAGCATCACGCTCTAACGTATAGGTCGGAACCCTTCTAAGTGTCCTGAATTCAGGACAGTGTAATACCCGCTTAACTCAGAAATATCACCAAAATCTACAGCCAACTCGTCAAAAACGTGTCCACGAAAGTGAAGCGGTTTGAAACGCGCGAATAATGTATACTCGTATCAATAATCGATTTTTTTTTTGCGTAAAAAATAATGTGTGACGTGTGACACCTGCACATTTTCGGTTATACCCAAAGAGTATAATAATATATATCTGGTTATACCTTATACCGTACATCCGGCTCAAATTTTGAGATGGCGTCAGGCAGATCCGTATTCTGCAGGGTCAAAACCCTAAGATAACGTTGTCACCCCAACTGTTACACGATTTGCTTCTTGCATTCTACTTCTTCAAAAATGGTCCTAGTCTAACACTTTGCCAACTGATGAAAAAGTAATTCTCCCGCCACCAATGCACGCCACATTATAGGGATTATATTCTCTTTGGCCACATTAGTTAGTCAAGTGGTCATTACAGACATTTTAGTATATACATTGTAGTCTTTGCATATAAGACTGAGTCGCACATCCATGCTCTCACAATTTGATTTAATGTTTATAATTACATTTTCAATGATGTAATTATATCATTTCGAGTTTATTCTGTTATGTTATCGATTAATTTGCCAAAACCATGTATTTCTGTGATATTAAAATTAAAATGGCATTTCTAAATCGTAATTTATTAATCAGTCTATCATACATTAAAAAATAAATTATGTAGGTAATCAAAATCTACTAGTCCTTTTTCTTCTTAAACAAGCTCATAATCTTCTGGGTAAGGGACGTGGATGCGCCAACTGGTTTCAGGACGAGTTCCTTCGTGGAGATGTTATGGAGAGGCCCAAATGCCAGCGCGACGACGGTGCACGCCAGGCAGATGACGTTGTACGGCATGCTGAAGTCTGGAGTCGGCAGTGAAACCATGGCGCCATTGGTCCGGAATACTATTGGGTACCCTGAAAAGGAAGGTTCTTGAGAATGATTCTCAAGGATCGGTCTAATAAAGCGCGACTACGCGATTATCGCCAATTCGCGCGAATTATGCGATAAGTAATATTGAACTCGAATGGACGCTTAAAATTCTATGGTTTCATTCATAGACTAAAGTCTGTATAGCCTATGGTGATAGACTACTCATAAATGAAACTAGAGTTTTACCGTGCCGTGCCGTGGACGTCCACGGTAAAAGTATAAATGGTGTATAAATGCGACCATTGGTTGCTTTTATACTTTATCGACGTAGAGTCGGTGAAGACGAGAGACGAATGCGAATGAATGAATGAATGAATGAATGAGAATTTATTTCGATGAATGAGACGATGGGCAGTGTTTTACCGTGCCGTGGTGGTGCCGTGGCCGTTGATGATAAAGTACATAAATAATATAAAAACATTCTGAAAGCGTCTTATAATCTGTTCGTATGTTTAATAATCTGTTCACGCGTACTTAAGGCCCTAACCTGGTTGGGAAGGCGTTGGCGTTGCGAGGCGCGTTTGGCAAAATAGTTACGAGGTAATTTTGCGCAATCTCGCCCCAGTGCCAGGTAGATCTTAAATGTACCCTTGTGACCTTTATATTGAATAGTCTACACTACACAAAGCACCGGAATGCTCCATATTGTGGTTCTTAAACACAGTTCGCTGTTATTAATCTATTTAGAGGTCTATTCAAGAATCATTCAATTGGAATCAATTTCTTTTTAACGCACTTACTAACAAACATGCCAAATACGCAAAATTAGTATAGAATGTTTGCGGTCTTTCTATTCGGCCAGTCATTGGACCCCACACGCCATGATTCATGTGATGTAATGGCAACCTACATGCTATCCAGTAAGATGCATTTTCAGTCTTTTGCTACAAAGTTGGTATGGCTTTGGCACGTGAGACACAACTTACAGAATCTACTGTGGTGATGAAGAGGTTAAGGAATTTTAGTTTAGTCAGTATAGTATAGATAGTTGTATAGTGCGCGCCATCCACGAAGGTGCGCCCCTCCACACCCAAGTCGTACAACTGCGCACAGATTAGTATGAGATTCGCTGTGGAGAGGCGCGTCGTCGTGGATGGCGCGCACTATAGTTTAGTTATTTATACTGAAAACATATAAATATATGCATACTTACAAGGTTGGGTAGCATTGATTATAGAATCAAATGTGCTTCCTGTAATGGGCAAACTGGTATAATTTTTAGCTGTTGGTAGATTTGCAGAAACAAGAGCTGATCCAATGTAGAAGCCATGATTAGCATCAGGCGGGTATTCTTGCCACTTCAGGAAGACAAATTCAAAATCAATGGTGATTGTGGTGGTTGATCGTGCAGGCAAGGTTAACAGTAGTTCAAGTTGGTACGGCTTCTGCCTGCTGCGACCCGGAGAATAATACTGGGATTTCACTAGCTTACTTTCTGCCTTTCCATTCACTCTTAATGTACTAAGCTGAATAGGCAACCACCATGGTGCGTTTTCTAATAATACTATATTTATCGGAGACCAGTAGTTGTTGGTGAACTCTGTCACAATGCCACCAAATTCTTTTCCATATCCAAGCACATAACGGGTAAATGTCAATGGCGGTGGAAGGGGCACCACTAGTTTACTATTGGCATTATGTTTAACCCCTATGTTTATCATCTGACCATTGGGCTCTATATCATAAACTGCAAGCTTCGCCTCACTTCCACCTCGTTGGGACAATTGCACCCTGTCAGGTGGGGAGAGCAACTGGAAGGGCTGTGTGTCATTTGATGATACGTCAACATATATTGTACTTTTTGTAGCCAATGGGCAACCTCCAGGTAAGCCCTGTCCAAATAGTTTTCGGAATGACCAATCACTACTTTTTATTATATTATAGTCATAAACAAGAGCAACTGTTTGTTTTATTTCCAAATGGGTTTGTGTACAATCTTTGGTTGAGCACATTTTCCTGAAATGCACTCCAATGGAATGATAGTTAGTGTTGTGAATCATCCTAGAATTGAGTAAAGATGAGAATCCACGATTAGACTCACAGGGCAAAAGCTTTTTCCATGGTGTCAAATTCTCGGTACAAACAATTTCTCTTGGTAAAGACGCATATCGCAATTGTGATGTGATATTCTGGTTCGTTTTGAATGCACCTGACGGCCATAGAACCATTTGTGGAGTGACAGTGTTGAAATTTTGAATAAAGTTCAAAGAAGCACAAAAGAGTCCAGCAAGAGTGGAGCTTAGTTCCCGCCATTGTTTGTCGATATCGACAACGTCGTTGGAAAACCAGGCATACAGCTCGGCGCCCGGCGCCGCGTCCAGTACGGGGTAACCCCACTGGTTGTGCCTCCATTGGCCCTCTGTCAGCGTTAGGTGTAACTCTTCCACGTGAAAACGTGACATTATCTCGCCCAATGAGCGTGGTGATAAATGGGAATGTTCAACTAGAAAAAAGATGAGTAAAATGTGATGGAGAAGTAAATCAGATTTTTTATTATTATGTCGAATATCAATAAATAAATAATCTAAATACTTACATGAAGATTCATCCTTTATCTGAGTTATAAATTGAAAATAAGTGTAAAGGTGTGTTGGTAACAGCGGCTTAATAAATAATTCTTCTTTAAAATCATCTCCAAACACATGGGTAGTCCGTGCTATTAAGGTTATACACAACAAAAGGTGTGATAGTGTTATTTCCATTGTTAACATCAGTTGTCAGTTATTTCCCATTAATAAGCGAAATTAAATTCCCTATCAAATCAATCATCCAAGATTCAACATGACAGACAATCGGCGTTTTGCGTTTTCCTTTCTTTTGGTCAACTGACTGGTGTCAGTGTCAATGCAATGTTGACAGCTTTTAATTTTTCAAATAATAGCGTTTTTCTATAGTAGCTTAACTAGTTTATATTAAATTTCTGAACGAAATATAGATATGTAAAGGCGCATCCAAACAGCTGAGCAAGTGAGCATAGCCCCAAAGAGAATTTAACCACTAATAGCCCCATGACCCCATGACAAGCCGCATCACTACGCTCAGTGACGCTCAGCGCGACGGATGGCATAAGCAAGGCATAAAGCAAGGACTCAGGGCCTACCGCGAACTGAAAGCGAAAGAAGTTCGAATACCTCCTCTGTCGCTCGAATCAGTAAGTGCGACAGAGAAGGAGATTTTAAAAATTCTTTCGGTTTCGGTTCGCGTTAGACTCATGAATTGCCGAGTACCGAGTTCTGCTTGCGAAAAACTTGCGATTACGGTGTGACCTTTTTACTGGACGCCTTGCAATCTGTCACTCTGTGCAGCCCACGTGCAGCCTACTATTGCGCCAGCCTGGCCTACTAGAACGTAACGTAGTGGTTATATTCTCTTTGCTAGGTGAGCCAAAATAAAATTACGCGGCGGGCTCATTAGACCGCGAGCCAACGACAGGTCACGATTACCAATCTCCTCTCGCATGAAAACTACATAGAGTGGTTAAGAAAGATGAATAAAAAATTACTGTGGACGTCTGCCGCGATTCCTTTGGTGGGTTGAGGAGCAGCAGCCTCCCAAAGACGTAAAAAAAAAAAAAATTCAGTCATTTCCTCTCGACTGAAACTAGGTTTAAATTTAAATGATAGTTAAGAAAATACCTTAACGAAAAAAAATCGTCTGCCACTTGTAGGGCGGTGGAATACCCGTCTGCCAAGCACGTGAACATGTAAAAAAAAAAATTAAATTCAGTCATTTCCTCTCGCATGAAATTTTGTCAGATGATAGTTTATGGACCATTATGAAGAAATAAATTCGTCTGCCACTTGTATCGCAGTGGAAAACCCGTCTGCCAAGGGCCTAAACATTGTATGGGACGAAAAGAAAAAAACAATGTACATCAGCGTGTGGGATATCTATGGATAGGTCTTTAAAAATGATATAGGGGTTTCTAAAAAACTTTTCCATTTAATTCAACCGTTGGTGAGATATTCGTCGTGAAAGTCGTAAAAGGTTCATCCCCCCTCTTGAATTTCTAAACTGTGAGGTCAAACATTCTGAAAAAAAGACGAATTTATTTCTTCATAATAGTCCATAAACTATCATCTGACAAAATTTCATGGGAGAGGAAATGACTGAACTTAAATATTTTTTTTACATGTTCGCGGGCTTGGCAGACGGGTATTCCACCGTGCTACAAGTGGCAGACGATTTTTTTTCGTTAAGGTATTTTCTTAACTATCATTTAAACCTAGTTTCAGTCGAGAGGAAATGACTGAATTTAATTTTTTTTTACGTCTTTGGGAGGCTCCTGCTCCTCAACCCACCAACGGAATGGTGGCAGACGTCCACAGTATTTTTTTATTCATCTTTCTTAATCACTGTACAAGTTTTCGTGCGAGAGGAAATGACTGACGATTTTAACATTGTGGCCCGCGGTCTACATGGCGGGCTGCATGGCGAACTGAAAACCACTCGATGCTCGCCCGTGTGGATGCGCTTTTTAATTACTTATGACAGTGACGGTTGACAGGTTGTTGAGTTTTGGGCTTTTGTTTGGCTTTCTTTTGACGTTTGACTGTGCTGTGAAGTCATGAAGTGATTAGAAACAGCGTTGCCAGATGGGTACGCAATAGTACGCATTGCGTACTATTTTATGTTCTTGCGTACTCGCGTACTCATCCTTCGATTTGCGTACTATTTTTATATTTTAACACTTGACAGCCTAGCTTAACTTAACAAAAAAAATATTTTTGAGGTTTTCCGATTAATATTATTTAGGAACGCACCCAAAAAATTAACTACATGCTTCTATAGATTATCTGTGGCTGTCGCACTGACACTGACAAGCAAGTGACACTGACAATGGCCAAACAAATTCAAATGACATTAAGACACCATAATAGTCAAGGCAAAATCGAACATATTATTGACACATTTCGGTTTGATTTAGTTTTACTGTACTGTATGATTATAACTGTTCATAAGTCAGCGCCGCAGTTTTGATTTGGTTTGCGCTGTGCTGTTGGCATCTTGGCTCTCGGTAAAATTAAATAAAGCGGTTTTTTCATGTCATTTCACGTCAAGTACAAGTACAAGTTTGTAGTACAATTTGTTGCGGCTTGTTATTGTTTTATCGATCGTATTGATCAAAATAGGACAGGATCAATTGTGAGTAAGTATTACTATATATTGTCTTTAATTTGATTGGATTATCAATACTTTTGTCAAAATATGAAATAATAAAAATTAAAACTTGTAATAAGGCTTATGACAGGAGGGGCTTACTACCGTGACGTCATCGCGCCGCGCAAAGTACATGCAGCCGCCGGCTCACACATTGTGTGACTATTCAATTCAATGGCTGCGGAGCAGCGTTACGGGTCGCACGCGCACGCGCTTGTACGATCATAAAAATAAATCTTTTCGTGTAGTTTCGTGTTAAATAATAATGTCAAAACCACAGCATTATTGTATTGCAGCAGGTTGCACCAATAATAATAAGAACGGTCATTGAGTTTGGTATTCACCAACGGTTGACATAAAAGAAAACGAAAATGAAAACGTTGGTTCTAAGAAACCTCTTTTATTTTTTAAAGTGATGCCTTTAAAAATTATATAAAACTTTGTATCCCCTGGTTACATGTATGGAGTGCCCCCTCCCCCTACTTTAATAATTTTTCGTCATTTCACATCACTTTTACGTAGCGGTTCATACTCGTACGAGTAGAACACACCTTCCAGCTAAATGTTTTAATTGTATTTGAAGTGCTTATAGTCTCCGAGTACATCGGCTGTCACATACAGACGAAAAGACGGACGGACGGGTTCCGTTTTCACCATTTTGGCTACGGAACCTTAAAAGTACTATTCGTAATTGTATTGTAAACAACACTACTAATAAAAAAGTACATATATTAAAATAGGTTCTCGCTGGTGGTAACCCTAGCGCTGAGGGCGGGGCCTCGAAAGAGCGCGTTGCGTGCGATAGAAAGAGATGGCCACGTTTAGGCACGTTTGGCATACCTAAACGGGGAATTTGTTAGCAGAGAAACTTCTGTACTTGTACTATTACTTATTCTGTGCTTATGATTTAAAAATGTGAAATTTATGTAGGTCACAGTCTGTAAAGCTGCCTACACAAAGCCCTGCCTGCAGGGCCCTGCTTGCAGTGCCACTGCCAAATCGTATTGTGTGCAGGCATGCAGGGCCGATTTTTATATCTGTTAAATCCTCTAATATGCGTTCTGAAACCGTATAAAATGACTCTCATTTCAACATTCAATGAATTTATGGCAATTTTCTTATCTGTGGCTAAGGCTACAGCAGTAATATAATTTTTAATTTTAATCTCATATATGATGTTAAAATATAAAAACGTCAAACAAAACTGTCAAAATTTAAATGTCAAAGTTGACATGTCCCTATTCTAGTATCACTGAAAATTCAAATTCAGTCGATGCGAAATGTCAGCTCGATGTTTTTTTAGTATATATCGCACGAAATTTGAGCTAGAACGACATGACCACATCAGAATAGGGACTCTTTACTTTTGAAAATAACATTCAGGTATCGGTTGCCAGTTCTGATTTCGATATTTCCGCAACCGTGCAAAAAAGGTTGTATTAACACAGTTATTGTATTTATTTACAACGGTTTCTGAACCCATCTTAGAGTAGTTATAATATGTGTGTAGATAAAGTAATGAATGCAACTGTACATAATTAGGCATTAAAACACTCGTGTGACCTTATTATGAAACTCGCCTTCGGCTCGTTTCATAAAACACACTCGTGTTTTAATGCCCCTCATTATGTACCAGTTGCATAAACTACTATTTTTTCATACAAAAAAAAGAATGTCTCGGCTCTCCCCCCCTAAGGGAAATTTTTTTAGGAACTGCGGGTCAAAAATTTTGTTTTGACCTCTAGTATGTGTGTGCCTAACGGCTAAACTGTACATCGATTTGCGGTTTTTTTTATCGTACGGCGTACACTATATGCACCAGCTGCGTAAAGCACAGTTTGTCAATAAATGTTGTTCGGCGTACCCAAACTTGAATTTGCGTACTATTTTTAAGAGCTGCGCGTAACGAAACGTAAAACCCTTCTGGCAACACTGATTAGAAATGATACGACAACAAATAGAAAAGGTCGTCTTCTCTCGTCTCGCGGTAAAATTATCAAAAAATAGATAGATTCCGATCAGGTATTTTTGAATATTATAAGTGATTATTGGACAACTAAATGCTTGACATAAAAATCGTACGTTATACACCTTTGTAGTTCACGTAAGAGCGTGACCCAACCAACAATATTTTATAGTAACTATTATTTGCAGGTTTACAATTATAAAACATGGATAACGAATTTTTAGACATATCTACGAGTCTTCGCTTGCAAATTGGCTACGGCATCGGGCACGTGCTAAACGATGTTTGTGCTAGTTTGTGGTTTACATACTTTTTAGTATTTTTTCATTTAGTACTAGAATTCAGTCCATCACAGGCGGGAAAACTAATGTTGATTGGGCAAATAGTAGATGCATTGTCTACACCATTCGTTGGATACTGTTCTGACCGTACGGACAATACCGTGAGCCTTAGATATGGCAGGAGGAAGCTTTGGCATTTATTTGGTGGGTGGATATTTTTATCAGTGTCAACCTTGAATGTATTTTTTTGAATAGATAAATATTATATACTATATTTTTTTACAGGGACAGCATGTGTGTTGGGATCATTCCCATTTATATTCTCAGAATGTATTGGGTGCTCCATGGCTCACAAGTGGGCACAGATGTTTTATTTTGCTGCATTTATTATGATTTTCCAAATTGGATGGGCAGCTGTGCAAATTTCACATCTGAGTTTGATTCCGGAATTAGCTGACAGTGACCATACTAGAACACATCTTACTGCTGTCAGGTATTTGTTTTTTTTTAATAACACTGTCTGATGTAAGTACATTGTACAAAAATAGTACAAGTACAAAACCATTCGCAGACCGCACTAAACCTTACACGATACAGGTAACAGTAAAAGTAGCTGTATCATTATATTCATTCTCAGCTTGTATTCTGTTCCATTAGTAATAACTTTGTATAGTGTGTGTGTGTTATCCGCTATCACACCCTTCAAACAGCAAATTTCATACTTGTCTGTGTGCAATTGTCTGGATTATTGCGGTATTTGCTCCATACAAAATACCGGTATTTACATCGTTCTTCGGTTTATAATTTCATTTGTAATGGGACATTCTAATAATACGAAGTTGTGAAGTAAATACATGATTCAGTCCTACCTAAAGACCATACAATAATTCAAAATATTGGACTATTTCTGGGATTTTTTAAAATACCGGTTACCGGAAATACTTTTGGACATTCCTCAATACACTATTTTATTAATATTTTACTTATTTCATTGTGTAGATTGGCAATAGGCTTGGGTAAACCAAATACATCTTTTTCCAGGTATGGCTTCACAGTGTTTTCCAACTTGTTTGTATATGTGGTCACATGGTTAGTGCTGCATATCACTGGAGAATGTGATAAACAGGTAATTATTATAACTGTACTTTTGTCTCACAAGCGCCTGTTGGCGATAGTTGAAGTTGTGACACATACAGTCAAGGGCATAAATATGTATACTTTTTTGGACCTTATTTCAATGGAGTAAGGTGAAAAAATGTATATATATTGGTGCCCTTTACTGTACAAACACATAGATAATGTGAATTCGTAGGTCCTACGCTGACGCACACATAGAAAATGTGCATGTATAGCTCAACGCACTACCAAGGCTCACCCACACTCTTGAGATAAAAGTACTCTAATATAATCAACAGCAATCATGCAGTAAGATTGTTTCCATGATAATATTGCCATGAGCTTTCCACAATAAGGCGCTCGGTTGTTTTATGCCTCAAACGCATGCATTCCATATAAATACGTTGCCTCAAACGCATTGCGTTGAATGGGTTTGTATGGAAACGCATAAAACAACCGAGCTCCTAAATAGCAAAAAAAAAATTTAATTTTTCAGCAAGTAGGGCCGGGAGATGCCTGGAAGTTCAGGCACATAGTGTACATAGTGATGAGTGTTGGGGTGCTGGCCTCTCTCGTCTTCCACTTCAGTGTCCGGGAAAAGACATCATACCGACGCCAGGAACAACTGCTTGAACATGATAGTCATGCACACCCCCGCACACACATCAGCTTCTTAAAGAAGCCTGTGATGTATCAGGTAAACACAATATGAAATCATCTTATAGAACTCTATGGGTCCTAAACACTTGAAAAAACTAAAGTTGTCCCTCCTGTGGTCAATTATTAACGGCTTATGATCTTTAGCTTATTTGGTAGTGACCCTGCCTACGAAGCTGGAGGTCCCGGGTTCTAATCCCGGCCGGGGCATTTATTTGTGTGATGAGCACAAATATTTGTTCTTGGGTCTTGGATGTCTTCTATGTATTTAAGTATTTATTTATCTATATAAGTTTGTATATCGTCGCTTAGTACCCATAGTACAAGCTTTGGTTAGTTTGGGACTAGGTTGATTTGTGTAAGATTGTCCACAAATATTATTATTATGTGCATGTAAGTTATGATTTTACATGCATTAATAGAAACGGTTTATGCGGGATACTAGACCAAACCAAATTTAAGCTTTGTAGCCCTTAACTTTTGATATGTCCACAGGAAAGACGCGAACCTAAATCTGTTTATGACCCATATTTTTCAAAGCAGGGATCGGAACGTATAAAAAAAAACTATATTGCTTGCAGTGGCGGCGCGTCAAAAATATTCTAAGGGAAGCCGGAAATAATTTGCCTATCTTATTCTTCATGAGCCGTAGTAAAAGAACTGGGGACCGATTTTTGAGAGTCGAACGCTCGAATTTTCACTCTAGATCCGTCAAAAACTATGACGTTTTGACAGATGTCGAGTGAAAACTCGTGCGTTCGACACCCAAAAATCGGTCTCCTGGCCCCTATACCACAAAACTTTACAAGTCTACAATTTGACAAAATTGTACAATTTTTTTGAATTGTACACTTGTAAAATTTTGTGGTATAGGGGCCTGGACTGGCTGAAAATAAGGCAAGCCGGTGGGAAGCGAGTTGTATGGACGCTTCGCCACTGATTGCTTGTCATACTTAAAATCATTTGAACTGGCCGAGTTAAAAGCAACTTTACCATCATATCAAGACAATTCAAAATCAAATGACCAGTATCATAAAAAGTCGGACGGACATTTGAAATAATATCAACTATAAACCATTATTATTCTCGTCGTTCATATACCATTTAGCGTAATAATTTTTAATGAAAGGACAAACTCAGTTTGGTAGTATTTTGGTGCAAATCTAAATGTACATGTGTTTTTATATGGTTAAAAGAAAAAAACACTTCATTTTGATTTGACATGGATGTCCAAAACTGGTTTGATAAAACTACATTTATCTGATCCCCGTTATAAACTTATAAAGCATATACATGTTTCATTTTTTCATTTCATTTATTTATTCAGTAACAATATAATATTGCATTTGAATGTGACAGAATCATAATCCTAAATACAAAACCTAGAGCTAAAATTCATGTCAAACAATGTCAAACATGTAATATTATAATTATAATATTATCAATGACTAATACGATAATCATACAGTTCAAATGTTATATTGAATTCTTATTTGATTACCACTATTACCAGCATGTCATTACAGTGTTATATTGTATTAATATTTTCATATTTCTCAGTCTTTGTTTTGAATGTAATGTTAATGAGTCATTTACTCGTAGCTAAGTAATGTTATTGTCGAACAAAGTATTATGCTTAAGAGTACTATGGAACTCTATAAACATGACTCACCATTAAAAGCAGCTTACAATTTCATTACTAGTCATTGTAAGATATACTATTCCTATTTCGAAAATGATTTTAATAATCTCCATAGCTAATTTTATTACCTAACTAAATACATGGTACTTACCTTTCGACGCATAAAGCCAAAAACGCAAAACGCCGTTCATACGCGAAACGCCAATATTGCCAAATTCCGCTAATGCCAGAGCTGTATAAAAACCAAATACGCATAATACCATAAATGTAAAAATTCTAAATACGCATAATGTCAAAAACTAATTAACGAAAAGTCAAACAAGCATATTGCCAAACATTTTAAAAGTGATACTTCAAATAGTTATATGTACGTATAATGTCACGTCAATATTAACCCTTTGACCGCCAAGACCCTATAAAGTGGTTGTGTGTCGTCGTGCCCACCACGCCAACAACCACTTAAAAGGTTGGAGTGAAGGTGTACTTTGATCATGAAAAAAATCATTTATGAACTGTTTTAATTTGTTTTTATTGGTTTCGACATTACACCAAAAAAACAGTGCTTGGCGTACGGGCACGTCGACAACTATCGCTTTGGCGGTCAAAGGGTTAATGTGGTCCACGCCGTCCACGTGAACCTTTTCCTTTTAATCAGCAACACACAATAGGTTGTCCAATTCCATTTTATTTTCCATTCGCATATTGTATGACTCGTTCATGAAAGCAAGTAATTGGATCACAGTTTTTGTTTCCAGGTAGCTGGCATATACATGAGCACCCGGCTAGTAGTGAACGTGTCACAGGTACTAGTACCTTTATACCTGCACCTGACACTAGGGCTGGCCGCCAGGGCCCTGGCCGTTGTCCCGCTGGCAATGTACTTGGGCAGCTTGGCCGCGGCTGGCGTACAGAGGATAGCCCCACGATCTGTGACGAGGAAGATGTGCTACGTATTTGGCACGGTGTTCGCTATGACTGGTTTTCTGTGGATATATTTCGAGCTGGACGAAACCTATAAGACATACTTAATTTATGTTGTTGCTGTATTAATAGGTGAGAATTATGTACTGATATTGAACTATATTATGGTAGGGGAGCCAAAGTGGCAATTTAGGGATTTACTTGATCGTCAGATTAAGACATGAGGTAGTCCTTGCACTCTGTTGAGTACCGTCACCATTTATAATTTGGGGTTGTAAGTTGGCGATTTGTTAACAGTGCAACTTCTGTACGTAGTACTATTACTTATTTTGTGATTTAGCATCGTGGCCTCCCTCACTATTAAGCTGGAAACGCACAGATAGCGGTGGCGGCGCGGTGCGGAGGCGGTACCGGTTGTAATGTTCGAACTAATATGAAAGGGTCCGCACAGAACGCTTTTTTCCCGGCCGGTTTTCTGTGCGGACCCTTTCATATTAGTTCGAATATTACAACCGGTACCGCCTCTGCACCGCGACGCCCCGCCCCGCTACCGCTGTCAGTGCGTTTCGGGCTTTACGATGAATCCTTGTCAGTCCTACAAAGTACCTGTCTATATATACGTAAGTCAGTCCTGTTGTTGGTCGTCCATTGACGCCGTTTCTTTTCTTTTTATTGTGTCATTTTAATTTGTTATATCTCCTCAGGGTTTGGTGGCGCCATACTGCTAGTGACCAGCCTGTCGCTGACGGCGGACCTGGTGGGGGCGCGCACGGAGGCCTCGGCCTTCGTCTACGGCCTTATGAGCTTTACCGACAAGCTGGCCTGCGGCCTGGCCATCGTCATCATACAGACATAGTGAGTTGTAACTTTAAATATTGACGACCACTCTAGCTTAGTTGGTAGTGACCCTGCCTACTAAGCTGGAGGTCCTGGGTTCGAATCCCGGTCAGGGCATTTATTTCTGTGATGAACATGAATATCCTATCAAACAATCAATCAAATATTTATGTTAAAAAAGATTATAGATATCATATGATTGTATGGATAAGGGGGCAAGAATAATTTACGTGTTCAAACGAGGTCGAAAATATTATCCGTATGATTGATTGGATAAGATTATTGATGTTTTGATATATAAGGTAAATTAAGGTATTTTAATATAAAAGGTGTGATATATGTATAAAAGGTTAGGTAAGTATCTTGTAAGTTGTGTCCTAAATATGTAGTTAGAGTTACAATTACTAACACAACGCTAAAATATTATTATAGGTATTGGAATCTTAAATACCTAAAGGTTATTAGGTATAGGTAATAGAATGACGATAATAAAAACTGTTTATTAACAATGCAAAAAAGAAATGGATATTGTATACTTAAAATCATTACAGTTGAACGAATTGCTCCAAAGCAATTCCTTCAAAAAGCTACTTTACTATTCAAACAATAAGGTTCAAAATAAAATAACATTTTAATACAAATACGTTCAACAAAAAGAATTTCAACCATACCAACGTTCTGAAGTTTCACAGTTTTTCTGCACTAGTTTTATTATTTAGATGGTAAACAGAGGCTCATTTCACACTAGATTTCATTTGAGTGTGAATTAGGTATGTACTTACACCACAGAATAATTAGTAGTATCTACTTCTACTTTAGTAAAAGAAGGTTCTCAATCGATCAAATCCAATGTTGACAATTCTAAAACACTGAATCATGGTATCCGTTCCACCGCATACCACCATGCTCTATCGTCTTGTTAGGGTAGTCTCATTTACGCATTGACCATAAGATAAGACCGCCTGTTGTTCTAGTCTCCCTGTTTCTTTGTTTTTCTTTTGTATGTACTGTTTTATTATGTGAGGTGTACAGTAATAGTACATTACTGCAGAGGCCGCGAAATAGGGGATTGTCGATTGTCGGCCGAGTAGTTATGGATCATCTAGAGATACGAGGCCGACAATCCCTGTTCGCGCCGAGGCTTGTATAGTGCTTTTCTCAAACATAAAATGAAATCCCCCTCTCCCTTCCCCTGAACCCACCAACTCCGTCCCTGGCCCTACCCGCCCTTACACCAATAAACCCTCACACCCCTACTCCAACACCCACTTTCCTACCTCCCCCTACCCCCAACCTCTTCATACCCTACCTCCCCCGACCCCCTCCCTCCATATCCTACCAACCCCCTCCCCCACCCCTCCCTCTCCCGGTGCAGCGGCGGGCGCGCAGCCCGGAGCGCGGGCTGCGCCGCGCCCCATAAACAAAAGACGAACACTTTGCCGGCCTTGGCCTTCAAAGTTGTATGAAATTCCATTGTGGGCCGCTCGTTCCCCCGCAACTGGCAACGTGATACTTCGCAGCCTGTTACAACGAACGTAACGTCACGTCAATATTTCATTGCATGTTTGAGAATAGTTATTTGTTATACAAGGGTGCAAAGTTGTATTTTAACCGCGAGTGTGGAATTGGAACACGAGCAAGCGAATGGATTCTAGGGTTGAACCACGAGCTAGCGAATGGATTCTATGGTTGAACCACGAGCGCTGCGAGTGGTTCGAAAATAGAATCCTGAGCGAAGCGAGTGGTTCAAAATTAGAATCCTGAGCATAGCGAGTGTTGCAACACACGAGACGTAAAATAACTTTGCAGCCGTGTGTAACACAAATCTTTTCACCTCACTAAAGCGAGGAAATAGAAAAAGGAAAACAAAAGTAAAACAATAAAAAATAAATTGGGTTTCTTCCAATTTTTCATTTCATTAAAATAGAAAATAAAAACTAAATTTGAACAAAACAACGCAAGAAAAAATTAAGCAAAATTCAAAAACAAATGCTAAAGTAAATAAATAAAGCAAAATTGCTTTAAATTCAAAATAAATATAAAATTTGAAATCCTTATCCTTGAATTAGTCGAAATCTAGTATAATGACGATTTTTTTAGCTCAAAATTCAAAATAGTTATAAAATTTGTAATCCTTATCCTTGAATTAGTCGAAATCGAGTATATGTATGTATGTATGTAATAACTTTATTGTACACAAAAAAAAAACACAAAAAATACAAACAAATAAGGACATTTTGGTACAAAGGCGAACTAATGGCGAGTATAATGACGATTTATTGCAAAAAAATATTTTTTTCGACTTAAAACTCAAAATAAATGTAAAATTTGAAATCCTTATCCTTGAATTATTCGAAATCGAGTATAATGACGGTTTTTTTGCAAAAAAAATATTTTTTGCTCAAAATTTAAAATAGTTATAAAATTTGAAATCCTTATCCTTGAATTAGTCGAAATCGAGTATAATGACGATTATTTGCAAAAAAATATTTTTTTCGACTTAAAACTCAAAATAAATGTAAAATTTGAAATCCTTATCCTTGAATTAGTCGAAATCGAGTATAATGACGATTTTTTGCAAAAAAATATTTTTTAGCTCAAAGTTCAAAATAGTTGTCAAATTTGAAATCCTTATCCTTGAATTAGTCGAAATCGAGTATAATGACGATTTTTTGCAAAAAAAAATATTTTTTTTGCTTAAAATTCAAAATAATGATAAAATTTGAAATCCTTATCCTTGAAATAGTCGAAATCGAGTATAATGACGATTTTTTGCAAAACAAAAAATTTTTTTCGACTTAAAAATCAAAATAAATGTAAAATTTGAAATCCCTATCCCTAAATTAGTCGAAATGGAGTATAATGACAATTTTTTTGCTTAAAATTCAAAATAATTATAAAAAAAAAAAAATTCAAAATAAATATAAAATCTGAAATCCAAGGACTGATATTTTTCACACCACCTGAAAAAAAAATCAGATGGGCGAAAATTGTACTGGCTGTTTTGTGTCCACCCACACTAACCGATATCGGATCCGATACGAATCTGACCGATATCGGATCGGATGGTGTGAGCACTAAGCAGTTTTCCATACATTTTTATCGGTAACGAATCCTACACCGATATTGTATCGGATAGTGGGAACACGGCCTTACATGTTATTATGTTAAAAAAGTAACTAAGAACACGTTCGGATTTCAAAATTACTTTGCACACATGTGGATAAAATGCAGTTTTGCTATCTGTTTTTAAAGAATAAAAAAGGGCTTTCCGAGCTAGTGAGGTGAAAAAGAGTTTTTTTTTTTAAGGAACACAAACAGTCGCGTTTACAAATAACAAATGTTGTACACGTAGTGTACTAAATAACGTTAGTACAAAGACCTGGAGGTTCATTTATCAATACAAATTGTTAACAAAAACGTACTACTAATAAGAACTAAACTAGGTAGAACCGGTTTTCGACGCAATATACAAATAAACAAGATGAAAATGAATCATAAGTATGCCAATGTCAATCATTGCATGAGTCGAAGACCGGAACACACTTTGAATCCAATTTTTGGTTACCTACACAATTTAGAATTTGGCAAAACCTGGAATTGCAAGTTTAAATACATACCTACATATGTACTTTAATAGGTTTAGTATTTGTATGGTATTGTATTGATATCGGTTGGGTATTTCAGCGCGGAGGGCGCCGACGCGTCTTATTACCGCTACGTGCTGTCGTGGGTGTGCGGCGGCGCGGCGCTCACCGGCCTGACGCTCACGCTGCTCCTGCCCAACTTCACCTCCGAGTTGGAAGCAGTCGCGAATGATGGTATTTATTATTTGAATTTTCGCCCCCCAAATTCCGCAACCGTTCCCTCGTATGGTCAGCTGCAGAGAAACGCTGACCCCCCGTGCATACACATTTCTATGCAGGGGGGGAGTTCCTTTTCTCTGCAGCTGACTGTACAACGCCTTAGGGAGGCCGAGAAGAATTTGAGGGCCGAGCTCGGTTGCTCCTAGCTCCCGTAGCTCACGCTGCAATGACTGGCCGTGAATACCTGAAGGTCGCAGGTTCGGATCCTGCTCGGAGCCTTAATTTTTTAGGGTTCCGTACCCAAAGGGTAAAACGGGACCCTATTACTAAGACTTCGCTGTCCGTCTGTCACCAGGCTGTATCTCAAAAACCGTGATAGCTAGACAGTTGAAATTTTCACAGATGATGTATTTCTGTTGCCGCTATAAATGCAAATACAAAAAACAAAATAAAATAAATATTTAAGGGGGCTCATATACAAAAAGACTTAAAAATCTTTGCTCGTTGCCTTCATCAGGCGCTGGGTCTCAAAATGTATGGGAAAACTGAAATCCGACTCGCACTTGACCAAAATTCTTCTTGGTATTATTTAACGTTATTATTATTATAAATAATGGTACGGAACCCTTCGTGCGCGAGTCCGACTCTCACTTGGCCGGTTTTTTTTTTCAATTATAACTTTGTTTAGAAATTTGTAGCTTGCGTTGGCAGCACTAGCTTATTGCAATTTGTATCTACTTGATCATCATTGATCAATATTTCGAGTGAAAATCTTTCACAGTAGGTATGGTTTTACTAATACTAACTTACGTTTGAATCAATAAAAAGGTAGCTCTTTATAATAAGGCGAAAACTTATCTTTGAACTCTCTGTAGTTTAAAATATTTATATCAAAATAAATCTTATTCCATGGCTATAAGATCCAGATTACAACAACCATATTTTGCTATTTGTGCTACGAATAATACCAACCAACCCACCGCCCTTTTCTTTTTCAGATAATATTGAAAATGTTTCAGAAGATTCAACCGTAGCACCAATACAATGAAGATTCGATCTAGATTAATTCGGTGTTTAGCACAAATCTAATTTCTATAGCAAAATTTACATAATCTCAATGTGTGATATAGTTACTTAATTTATTAGGTATTGTTAAATGAACATTATTTATTTAATTACATAATAGATATCAGGAATCTTATGAATTTTTACATTTCTGTATTGTTAGTATTATTTTGATTTTTATTAAAATGTATTTTGACATTAAACAAATATTTAAGTACTCATGAATGTATAACTATTATTATTTAATCTATGACAAAAATGAGATTTAGGTATTATATCTAGTTTAAGTATAATTGGTACCTTCACTTATTTTTGAATACTTTCATTACAAACGAGTGTTACGCGCTACGCTCATAGTGGATATCATGTTTTTTCCGCTTTGTAGCGAAAACTGTTTACGAACTGAGATCCCGACTATCGGGTCCTCGGCTCTGAATATGTTAACCATAATTAATACATTCCAACATGAATCACCTCTAGCATTAATATCTGACACATCCTGAATGCCCTACATAAAGAGATTAGTGCCAGATAATTAAGTGCACTTTTTTGTAAGTGAATATTCTGTATTGTATATTGTTGAGAGTGTAAATTTTAATCAATGTTAATTTATAATAATTATTATAATTTATGATAAAATGTTGGTATCATACTACTGGCAACTGACTATACTGGATATTATTTAGAACAATTTGACATTTATAAGCACAAAATGACAAGAGAAAACTGAGACCAGTTAATAAATGACATGAGAATGATATTTCTATTTTTTTATAACCCCACCCCAGTTTTATGCATTGTACTTTTTAACCTTTTAAACGCCCAATGCCAAAACTTCGTAAATTAAGCTTTGCACTCACTTTGTGTGATATGTAGACGATAACGGTTAATATTATTATACTAATTTTATTTATATAAAATACGGCTGGGTCGCAACGCAACATCGGCCGCGCATGCAAAACAAGTGCATTGCATGTGGCTGCCGCGCTGGTCCGGTAGGTCTTTAATGTTTTCTGACTCAACTGACTGATTTTTTATCAAACCACTTCAATTAGCAACTTGACTTTTTTATGGTGTTTCAATGATGATCAAATGATAGATAAAACATTTATTTGCTTGGTACAAACACACATTAAAAAAAAAAGAACAAGAAATTAGAATACCTACTCCTACACATTGAGAGAAAAAACAAACTTATAACAACATTGTGTGCATTGCAGCAAAACAAAATTCAAATGTCTTTATGTGACGAATGGCTACTGGCAAAAAGGGACAAATATAGCTTGATTCTAACCCCCGGCCAGGCTCATACAAATTGATTATGTCATCCATCACATACAAGTTATTTACCCATGTATGGGAAAATAAAATATTGTTGTTCTGTTTGATTTCCCCTTGGGGTTGGAAGGTCAGATGGCAGTCGCTTTCGTAAAAACTAGTGCCTACGCCAAATCTTGGGATTAGGTAGCGGACCCCAGGCATCCTTCAGGATGCAACTGTACTGGGATAACGCTAGGAGGATGATGATGTTGTTCTGTTTGATTCATAATTTTCAAACAATTGTTTGAATTGTTAGTGTGGTCCTTTAATGGTTATTATAAAATTATGTAATGTATTATTTAGTGAGATATTTTGATGGTTTGCTATGAATAGAATAGTGGATATCATGTTCAAAATTATAACATGAGGAAAATACCTAATTGGCAAAAATCATTGTTTTGTACATTTTTGTACAAGGTATAAATGAAACATCAAGTCTACATAAATATTTAATTGGTATCACAAAAGCTTGCCTTGCATTGCACTTTTATAATAAATCTTATACAAGAATACTTTATAAAGCTTAACATTCGAAGCACATTGCTTGAAAATGACCTAGTCTTTTGAATTTTGGTAGGTTAAAAATGGTGAAAAGCTCAAAATGCTCAGTCTGTAGCAGTTAAAGCGACCACTGTGAAGCGGACCTCTTCAGGGTCCCTAGCCATGAACTCCTTGCACACTTTGGCAGCATCATCCAACAGTGTATCAGCAGTGGTTGGTCCATGGTTGATAGGAAAAGGTTTACGCCCGTCCAATTCATACAAAGCACCATCTTTATGGACAAATGTAATAAAATGATGATTGACAGGATCTTCAGCACTGGGAGTGTTTGTTTGGCCCTCCTGCGCCAATTCCTTGTGGGCATTTATAATACCATCAGACTTTTCCAACAACGCCCCCCGGGCAGCAGCATCCAATCCTTTGGCTTCTTCTAGGAACTTCTTCATAATTCCATCAGTCAGCTGGATCTTATCAGTATTATTCGCAACGCTGTGTACCAAGGCAATGGTTCCACAAGCATTGCTTAGATTTTGTTTCATGTAAAAGATATTGCTTGACACTCCTTGTCCTTTAGATAAAACTTCACTTTCCTCTTGCTGTTTGTGTTGCTCGTAGCTCTCGGATATCGGGAACAACAGCATGACGGCGAGCACGGGGCGAGGCACCCACGAGAGCATTTCGGAGTCCAGACCCATTACATCTACAATTGACCAGTTACTTGGTACGCCTAATTTCTGGAGAAACTTATTCATTACCTCCGGGTTGGATTCCAGCGGGATTAGAGCGTTGGCCGGCATTTTTTCTGTTCTGGAAAAAATAATTCATATAAGGTTACCGGCGTCTCCCGTTGCTTGAAGAATATATCGTCGCCCCCATGCTAAACTAACATAACTGCAAAAAACAAAATGTTGAGGAGAGCGATTTAAAGGTGCTAAAAATTTTATATTGATTTTTTTTGATGTATTAGTTGAAGTTGTATTGATATAGTATACATGTAATGTGTTTAAAATGGATGTATTACATGATCAATTTCTCAGATAAGCATTATTTTATTGGATTTAGAAATTACAGCACATTCGCAATTTTGCATCTCCATAGAAAGTGCAACAAAGGTAAGTTTTTTCACCATAATAAACTCACGAAACTACCACTTTCGCAAATTAAAACTCCTTTTAATATATTTGAACCAAGGTAAAGTTACGAAAATGACAGTTTCGTGTGTTAACTATGGTGTATTTGAATGCCTTCGTATGCATTTGTATTGAGACATTGATTTGCGAATCTGTATTTATTTGTAATTTCAACAGAAATATATTGTATAATATCATTTCAATTCATTTCAAAATACTTAAAACCACTACAGGAATTTATAAATAAGGGTGAGGCCGTCATTTCTTGTTCCAGATTCCAGTTTAAATCGATTAAATCGATCGAAATCGATTCAATCGTCCACATTTTAATCACTTCCAATCCTTCCGCCTATAAGATATATAAATGGATTACTAATATTCGTAATCAGCCCAAGTCCTATCCAGCATGGAATATTGTAGTCCTTTGGGATTGTTTGGCTAAGTACCAACTTGCCGCAATCGACTCGGTGGATCGCAGAGCAGGGGGCTCATACGGGGACAGTACGGTAGTAGCACGTAGTAGCAACTAAGCTGCAGAGCCTAGCATATACGCAAAGTAGCGTGTCTGTGCGTCTTCTACAAATTGTACTCATACCGCCTTCCCCCTTCTTCCATCGGGCGTCCAGACGAACATCTGGTTAGGTACCATCCTTATGTGGTTGAAATTGCTCTTGCTCGAACCAAGCTCTTTTCATAAGTAAATAGGCATCTTCTGGGTGAGCTCGCTTCACAAGAGCAATCCTATGTTTAATAAAATAAAACCCAACGGAAGTGATTAAAATATAGATGATTCAAAATGCTGAATTCGATACCATGTCTGGGAAAATTACGCCAAATACTAAATTAATAAGGGGATATAATTCGTGTAGATTTTAAAATTGGTATTGGTATTGGTCTGTGTAGTTTGTATTGTTGTGGTATAGTTTTACATTGCGGTATTCAGATTAACATGCTATAAAAGATAACTGTACCAATTTTCAAATATACACAAATTATTTCCCCCGATTTAATAAAGTTTCTCGGAATTCTACGTCCACTATCGAATAGCCAAATTTACCAATCCCACTAAGGATCACATTTCGAATAAATTCTCATAGCTAGTAGTCCTTACGGTCCTAAAATACGATGACATGAGACGTCAAAATAGCGGCCAAGTACGAATATTTTTAATCGATTTGGGTATGGATGCTCGATATATGATTTGAATTAAATCATTAATTTTGCAGAAATTTTTAACTGAAGCAAAAATAAATGTGTATGTGGCGATAATTATAATATTTTTGTAGATTTGATAAACTAAAAACAGCATTTGTATTTTGACGAAGCTCTTCTGACACCGGAAACGATTTTGAGACTGACATATTTAATCGATTAATATAAGTAGTTTTTATTAACGTGGCAGATTTTTCTCCTGTACCTTGGGCAGAGGGTTAAGTTCGAATATATTAATGGTGTCTCCAGTCTTTAATGTTTTATAGAAGCCACGGGCACAGAATGAGTCCTATGACACTGACAGTGAGATACCTGATAGTTATGAACATGCTTCTATTTTTTTATGCAGCTATGTTGGTCGACATGCTTATTAATTTTAGTATACACACTTCTAACAATGTCTTACATATTTTTAAGCGAATTAAATTATAATACAACGCTGTTTTATTTATATACAGTCCCGTAATCCCATTACAATATAATTGGAATATAAGACACGTTTTATAACTTTTATTTCAATTATCGATATCTGTTTATCGACAACATCGCTTCGTTAGTCGATACAGACCAACTTTTGCAGGACGTCACCATGTAGGCAATACTAGTTTCTATAATATTCATCATCATCATCATATCAGCCGAAAGACGTCCACTGCTGGACATAGGCCTCCCCCAAAGAGTGCCACTATAATATTAATATTACTAATTTGCATGTACTGTCAGGATGAAAGTTTATAAAACATAGTAGGCAAAGGCATTAACATTTCAGCCAAATATACTCTTTTAAAAAGTAGGTACATTTAAATAATTAGTTTATGTATAGAAAATTACAACTCGCACCATTTAATTTAATGATTATCAACGATAACAAAAACTGCCATTAACAAACATGCATTATTTTAAGTTTCTCTTAAGGTACATACGAATGATTTACTAATATTACAAACTCGCGAAAATGTGATATTCGCAAAGTTTGATAGTCCAATTTATGTGATGTGGTAATATGGCAACCATGCAAAATAACTAATATGCCAGATTCGCAAATTTGCTAAAGGTTATGAATGTATAAGAATTAAATACCACCATAATAAACTGACGTATGTGCCCGATTCGCCAATTTGCTGTAGTCTACTTTTTTGGTTGAGTAATAATTGCCACTATATT
The DNA here is from genome assembly GCA_951800055.1 of Cenopis cana. Lineage (NCBI taxonomy): Eukaryota > Metazoa > Arthropoda > Insecta > Lepidoptera > Tortricidae > Cenopis > Cenopis cana. The sequence continues at coordinate 5,167,845 of OX637476.1, read as the reverse complement.
AAATTAACCAATCTGCAGATTCGCGAATATGCTATAGTTAAAAATATGGATGAGGAATAAATGCCACCATAGTAAACTATCGTATCTGTCAGAATCGCAAATTTGCTATGGGCTAATCGTACCGGTCATTAATAATTTCCACCATGGAAAGTTAACGAAAATGGCAGATTCGTTAATTATTCACAGGCTTCCTAATTTTATCGGCCAAGGAAAAATGCCTTATCTACACTTCGCGAGTCTACCATGGGATAAAACAGATAAAATGTCAGATTAGCACAACCGTAACTCTGAAATCTTAATAGATAGAAGTCTAGAAATTTGTGACATTGTAGATTACCATATTTGGTACATACGTACATCAATAACTCAATTTTGACAAAAATGCACTTATGTTAGTTTAGCATGGGGGCGACGATATCCTCAATCGCTTGCATTGTAAGGCACGAAAATGAATTAAAACGATATTTACCTGTTGTGTGCTGCTAAGGACCTGCCTGTTCTCCTGTAACACCTATACTTTTCTTCTCAACTTGCTATAAAATAGAATACAATGGATCAATATTATACCGACCGGACAAACAATACCATAGACTGCATAGAAATCAAGATGAAATAGAATTGGTAACTGTCAATTTCAAGCTTAGTCATGTTCTGTAATTTATGGAAAACACGAAAAATCTTGTTAGGCGCATCCAGACGGTCCTCCTTAGCAGTCCACCGCGTCTGTAGTCTATAAGAAAAAACGAGATGGATAAAGTTGGTTTTCTCGCTTTACCTTACATGCTGCAGGACCTTGCGGATGTGGTTGTACATAACTATATTGTCGATGGAATAACTGTCACTGAAACAAAAAGTAAAGGCTTCGCAATCTTAGTCTATTGTTTCCTACTAGTTTCGTTATCGTTACCTATTATTAATTCATGTTTTAATTTATTTCTACTTTGTTCTTTGCCTTATACAGCAAACCTTTGATTGAGTATGGATTTGTTTATTTGTAAATATATGTTTAATAACAAAGAACAACTATCGTCTTGTGAGAAATAGTAAAAGGGTACCTGATTCATTTACAATGGCTATTTGCGAGTTAAGAGGGTTGTTATTGACTGTTTGTATTATTGAATTGGTATGTACTCATAGAATTGGAATAGTATTTTGTTTAATTTTAATTACAATACACTTACGAAGTTTTAACTTTGCAGATCATTACGGTACAGCGTCAAGTTTTTGACTTTTTGGGCTTCATGTGGTTACCCATAATCGCCAACTTCGTTAATATCCTGCTGATAATATTTGGCTCATTTGGAGCAGTTCAATACATCACAAAGTACTTAATAGCGGTAAGTGACCTGAGTCATTTCCTTGCCATATTTTGCAGATGATTAACTCTTTGGTATGTTACTGACCTAGTTTGAAATAGAACTGTTATTAGACATTATTCTGTAGTTGCTTATCATAGTCAAATTTTGCTTTGAAACAGAACCCAATGAATGATGAATAATGTTATGATTGTTTACTATTATTGATTCTGCTCAGAATGTGTCATTTTTGAGTAATAACGTAAACCTCGGTCTAAACATAGTGAGTGATGGAAAATGCTTTTTTTTCAGTATGCAATATGGAGTTTTATGTGGCTAACGTGGAATATATTTTTAATTTGCTATTACCTCAACCTTGGATCTTTAAATAGGGTAAGTTTTTAAGGTAATGTTAAGAATTCTAGTTATGATAGGAGAATAAGAAACATTCGAAACAAATCAAAATAAACAGTACAGCAACATAAACAAGAAATAAAAAACAGTGTGAGATGTATTGATTTGTTACGAAATGGTTCCATCTTAGCAAACATATCAGAGATGCACCAAATACTGATTTCAAATGTAATTATATTATACATACATGTTTGTATGTATAAAGATAGATTAAGCAGAATATCCTGAAAATCTGTTTATAAGAGAAAGTCTACTGCACTAATTAAAAATGGTGTGGAAGTTTTTTGTATAACAAAAATCTATTACATTGGTAATACCCACCCCATACCCATACCCATACCCATTGGTATTGACCTTCATAACAATGTTTTGGTTTGAATAATAATGTTATACCTTTTAAAATATTGAAGTATAGTTGACGAAATATAAGCTGCACCGATTCCTTGAACAACTTGTATGGTGAATCGGTGCAGCTTATATTTCGTCAACCATAACAACAAAGCTTGAAGTGAGTCAGCTTTGCTACTAGATTAGTGAGTCATGACCACACAACACACTTCTTGGTATTGCAATACCAACTGCACTCCTATAAAATTTTCTATAGAAGTTTAATCACTGGGATCTTCATTAGATAGTCCATACATATAAATACATCCATATTTGTCCATAAATATTTGGTAGGAGTCAGTTGTAGTTCTATGAAATTGAAGATAAATCTTGCTAGATTCAACACTATTTGACCATGGCAAATGGCAATTGGTGGTGCCAATTTTTTTTTCTTGTGGACAATCGTTTTCCAATTAGAACAAAGAGGTTGAGTCACAGCTTTAGGAATGTAATAAATTGCTTTCCATATGTAGCAATCCTTATAAATAGTAAACTACAGTATCTCCTTCACATAAATATTTGTAAAAGATAACCTTGCAAGTTTATTTTCATTATATGTTAATTATCTTTCTAAGTAAATGTAAATTAATACAGTAGAATCCGCTTATAATGACTCCGCATATAACATTTGACTGCTTTTAACGACTGCTAAATCACCGGTGTTAGGATTCATATACCAAACATTTTCAAAGAAAAATTAGTCCGGTTTGTGCGACGTTCTGTTAGTGCGATGTAATATCGCCGGCCCCTTGACTGTCGCTGTATCCGGATTCTACTGTATGTTGACATCTAAAAGTCATGTTACAATGATAATCATCATAATTAGCAAAACTTGACTGACTGTAGAGTTTCTTTTGGCATGCTTCTCAGCAGTGGTCTTCAGGGAAACGCTAGTAGATTTCGACTTGTAAAAGTGCCATTGCGGCTTACTTGCAGAATAAAGTTTATTTATTTAATTAATTTAGAGTACGTACGAAACTGTAAGCCCAAATTCTGTCAAATGAACACAAACAAGAAGTCACCTTATGTTTCTTAGTCGTTTTTTTGCTTGTGTTTGATTGACAGAATTTGGCCTATGAGTTTTATATGAACAATGTTTTTCTATTTTCAGGAAAGCGGTCTCCTGTCCCTCGGCACGGGCAGCATCAGCTGGTGGGAGGGTAACGGCTGGGGCTGCCAGCCGGTGTGGAGCGAGGCGGAGGACGACGGGCCTGGCTCGTGGCGCCCGACGCGCGTGGACGGCTGCTTCGTGCCGTGGCACCATGTCGAGCTCGCGCAGTCTGCGGTTGCGGCTTTGCTTACGATCATCGCGCTGCCGCTGTCTATAATGCTGGCTGTACAGTCGTTTAAGAGAATGAAACCAACGGGGACGTCAGGTTGGTTAAAAATACTATTGTATTTATACACTGTATTTGAGAAAATAAATGGTATTCTGAAATTACTGCTTATTGAATATAGTCTATGCTCAACATGTTGAGATTTTTTTATTCTTCCTAACTTGTTTTTATTGTGCTAAAGCTGAAAGTAAGCTTGTTATTCACATTGTGCTAAAAGTCTAAGAAGGAAGTCTTGGGTTTTCCAAGTAACAATTTATTTAATACTAGCTTTTGCCCGCGACTTCGTCCACATAGGACTCGTTCATCGCGCTAGAATTTAATTGTTATTTTCTATTTACTTATCACTCTTCCATACAAACTTTGACACCCCTTAAGGAATGATTCCAGGATAAAGTTTCTTATATGCTTCCTCGGGACTCAAACTGTCTCAATACCAAATTTTATCTAAATTGGTTTAGCTGTATAAGCGAGAAGAGTTATGATGTATGTAGTTGTGACTGACAGACTATAATTTATGTATATTCATGTCTCTTTACAGTTAAAGGCACCCTGCCCCGACGGCCAGTATATACGATAGAGCTCAGCCCGACTGAAACTAACGTTAGCGAAAGTTCACTAAAACCCATGACGCCGCGTCGAGTGAAGCGCAGATCCGGGTCGCGCGGCGCCGGCTCATCGGTGCGGAGGTCCCGTCGCTCGTACCGGAACAACGGGTACCTCGCGTCCACCGCGTCACTCCCGCGCGAGCCGAGGACCTCCCGCCCGACTTCCGCTCACTCCTCGTACTCAAACTTCCACGCGGCGCGCCCCGCCTCGTACCACGCGCCGGATCCGACCCGGGAGCCGTACGAACCCCCGCCGCCGCCTGAAGCGGTCGTCACGCAGCGCTATGACTCGGCCCCGGGCGGGTATGACGTCGCCGGCCCGTACGACCGGGGGTACGAACGCGGGTACGATACGAATCCGACGTACGGGAACGTGAATCAGGTAATTCAGTCATTTATTTTCACTACACACACGTAAACTTACAACATACAGGCATGTATCTCAAAAGCGGCAGGCCGAGCTAATCTAATTTTCAGTGCCACTTTTAACAATTGTAAGTTCACTCACATGACAATCCTCAACCCATAGACAACTCTTACATTACAACACCCATGGGAAGCAAAGTGGTCATACAGTTTTCTTTTACTTTAGATACATTCTCGCCAGTAATCATACCATTTTCGGGCTCGTGCCACTCGACACCCCTCAGATCAGATGTCAACATTTAGTATACTGTAATGAAAAACAGAAGGCTATTTGAAATAAACACTATTTATTTTAATTAATTATAGTGTAGTTGTTAAATAAAAATATTAATGTAATCGTTTAACATTTCAGTAATCAAACTATTTGAGATTACATTCGTCTCAAAACTTATGAACAGACGAGGTAAAGAAATATTAGTCTGACTATTTGAACGTGACGCAGGCTTTTGGTGATTTTTTTATTGGATAAAAATCGAACATATATAGAGGGCTTATGTATTGGAGGTACTCAACAGAGTGCAAGGTATCCTCCATGTCTTAATCTGACGCGCTCGAGTAAATCCCAGAATCCCCTCTTGGGCTCCCCTGCCATAGTGAATGTTTTGCAAAACTATGATTTTTGTGCACTCAGGAGTACTGCGCGCGCTACTCTCGCTCGGCGGAGTCTCCGCTCCCGCCGCCCGCGCCCGCGCCCGCGCCGCCCTACAGCGCGCGCGCCACGCCGCAGGCGCCCGGCCCGCCCGCATACCACCACACCGACTACCACCACACAGACTACAACGTCATGCCTTACACCAGTTAAGTCGATTTAAGAGGACGGGTAGGGCAAGCTCTCTCCATACAAACTTTGTGCAGGATTTTCTTCGTTTGTGTTTTATTAAAGTTATGATTTTTGGTCAGTATGCTTATTTTTCTGATAGCTATTTCGTGATGTACATTTTCTTTATTGATTTTTTTTTATTTTTTTTGAAATACTTGAAAATTTCCACATCACTTTCTTCGCATATCTAATATTTACAACCAAAAAAAAAAATTATATTCGTTAGTGCCTTCGCCGTATTCTCGGTGTTTACTGGCCCGAGAAAATCTCCAACTGCGAACTGTGGGAACGCTGCCATGAGACTCCGATCGACCAGCAGATAAAACGCCGCAAGTGGAACTGGATCGGTCACACGCTCCGAAGGGATCCCGACCACATTCCGAGGCAAGCCCTAGACTGGAATCCCCAAGGAAAGCGTAAGCGTGGCCGCCCTAAGCAAACCTGGCGGCGGACGATCATCGCAGAGGCGAAGACAATAGGGAAGACGTGGAGCGAATTGAAGCGCGAAGCTCAAGACCGAACGGGATGGCGGCGCACTGTGGAAGCCCTCTGCCCCATCTAGGGGACATAGGATCATAAGTCAAGTAAGTCAAGTGCCGAAACATACGAATAAAACGTGCATAGAGTTTGTATGGAGAATGCATTGCACACCCCCGCGCCTTAAAATATACAAATAGACACACAATGCCGAACAGAAATGGCGGAAATAGTGGCCCAATTTGACACTGTCAGTTATAGTTCGTACAGTCAGCATTAAAAGTAGCTTGGCATATGAAAACGCCAAAAGTCTTTATTACAACGGAATAGGAACTTTTGACATCTTCATATGTCTTCTGAAGCCTTTTGATGCTGACCGTACAAAACCAAGGCCAAATTCTGTCAAACGAACGCAAAAATCTACCTAACAGTCAGCTGTTAGGTAGATTTTTGCTTGCGTTAATTAGACAGCACTTAGCCTTACAGTTGTGTACGAACTATACATTCCAATAGTATCGTACAAATAAGACTTCCACCTGTTACTCTTAAGTGTCAAATTTGTAAACACAAATACCGACACGAACGTACCGCCCGACTCGTGCGGGCTGTACTTTTACGGGAGCCGTCTTTTTCGGCTGATTGTGAATCTAATTCTATAATAGAGTATCACACCCGTATCTATGAGTCTATCACACCCTGCAGCGGCCTGCGGTGGCGGCCAGTCGACATTGATCAAGGCCGCGTGTGTCTGAATGAATGTTAGGATGTTCATAGTGTACACCTGACCGCCCCCGCAGGCCGCTGCAGTGTGTGGCACCAGGGGTTGATTTTAAAACAAATGAAAGGGGCCTGGGGTGACCGATTGTGGCGAAAAATCCTAGTTCTTAAATAATGGAAGCTGAGACGAGCCCCTGATCTTTTCCCAGGGTTCGAAATTATCAGAATAATATTTCTTCTTAATTATCGTGATAACGGATGATTGTCACGTCACTGGTGTAGCTAATATTTTGTAATATTAATATTGTTGACATCTTACAAGTCAGCCTAATCATTTGCATTCGAATTGGATCGCCTATTTCTGTTTCTATCAAATCGGTAATCATCAAGATAATTAACATCGATAATTATCCTTTCGAACCCTGCCTTTTCCTCAAGTGCCTTGTTCCAGTGATCTGTTTTCTAGCTCAATTTTATCGTCTGTATGTGACGTATCTTTTATGGTACCTAATCATTCGATCCCACTCGATATTAAATGAGCGCATTCTCAGAACACCAGCCTAACTAAGATGATCGCGTATACATATGTCGACATATAGCGTTGATCCTTTACTGTCAAGTATGTAAGTACGAGAGGGACGAATCATTCGTCACGAATGCTATGTCCAACATAACGCATCCTGGGGCCTATACAATTGCCAACTTTGTCTATGAAAAATTGCACAATTTTGTCAAATTGAACACTTGTAAAGTTTTGTGTTATAGGGGCCTGGCCCGGCTGATCATTTAAAAGCCGGATTCATACTTGTATAACGTCTTGCTCTCTGATGCGCACTGACGTCAGACATAGTATGAGCCGTCACGTCACATCAGAGCACATCAGATTAATGTAGTGAATGTAACCGTACCTACTAAACGACACCCAACGTCAGAAAAATATGAATCCCGCTTAAGCTCACGTTCGCGAATTATTAGGTTCCCGAAATAATTATGGAAATAATGTTTTCTATTTTATATTTTGTTTTGAGAATGTGGTCATTTTAAAACGAGCGTTGGGTACCGACGTGATTCCTAAAGTATTGTTTAAGACTTCTGTGTTCTTATATGAATCTCCTTGTTGTGATGTATAAAATACATTCCTTTTACGCTGTTACGACTCTTATTAGGATTGTGACAGGTATTATTTTCTCTGTTGATTGTAAGACGTGTTTTTTTATGATTTAAGGGTACATTTTGATTTAAATTATAACGTTTTGAATAAATTAAAAACCGAATTACTAACAAGTACTAGGATAGTTTAAACATTAGTCCATTCCAATGTACTGTTTTTACCGGTTATACTCGTGATAGCAAATCAACAACGATATTGCTGCCATTCGAATTATTTTATAGAATTATTACTAGTTACTACATGATATGTGACATCATTCCAACCAGCTTGTAAGCAATGTTTTGCGAAAGTTGAACACAGGCCTTGTTTTAATGTTTAAGATGATAATAGAGGTAAAATAGTTACTTTTTCCCCGGCAGCACAATAATACAGAAAGAATCTCAGTATTTACGTTATATTGACATATTTATATCAATAATTGTAGTCTTGCCAAGTGTCCTTTGTAATGTCGTCCGTCCAAGTAGCATTAAAAGTGTACGACAAGATATAAATGTGACATTTTCATGGCAAAGGTAATATATTGTCGGTATTGAGTTATTGGCACCTCCTTATAGCTGAGAACATTCTCCTTCATATACAAAAAGAACGAGATCGCTATGTTGAGTATTTTATTTTTAATAATTTTTTGAAGTTCCAACATATCATTATACTGTTTTGAGATATTCGAGTTTAAAGTTCGGAAGCCTAAAAAACCTAGTTATAGGTTGAAGTTATGGAGATAGTGGTTTTAAAATGTTTCACATACATTATATTACTCGAAAAATCATATGTTGTCTCTAACATTTTACATTTTATAGAAATAATACAAGAATAATGCACGTAGGGTGAAGAGGCAAAATCAAAAATAAAATATTTTATAAAACTCTAAATCGACAGATTTTCAGCCGGCTTATGTTGATTTCTGAATATGATGTAGGTAAGGTTTATAATAAAAATAATGAAATAACCATATCTCAAGGCATAATTTTTTTAAATAATGAAACAAAAAAAATCAACACTTATATAAAAAATATATAAAATGAACATTGTACTGTTTAATTCTCATAATTTACATTAATTTAGGAATAAAACTAACGATCAAGTGTAATTAAACACAAAAGTAATGTAGTTTTCTATCAAAAAAGTGACTTCAAAGTTTAGTAATTTTAACATGATTTTTGTATGAAAAGTGATCTAGGGTACCACATTGTCGCTATTCATAAGTTTAGAGAAATAAGAATTCCACTTCCATTATTTAACATAGTGTCCGCCCTAGAAGTGCATATATCTTATACAAATATTATGATCAATCAATAACATAACTTATTTTATAAAAAATAACAGTCTTTTCGTCAGCTTTACTAATTTAGATCAAGTTTGTTAGTTTAACATTCCTTAGGGTACCACATTGTCGCCTTATGACTAATACCTACCTAGTTAATGTTGTTATTTTATGATAATTTATAACGCACTAGCTTTTGCCCGCGGCTTCGCTCGCGTTAAATGCTCCATACAAACTTCCACCCCCCCCCCCCCACCTTTTAGGGGGGTGGGGGTGGGGGGGGTAGAAAGAGAAAAAGTAACCTATGTCACTGTGTGTGAATGTCACGCCCTTGCCAGACAGAGAATGAATTCCTTTGGAAATGGGTACCCTGAACCAAAGGAATTCAGAGTACTCCCGCTGAACTCCATCATCCGGTTTGTGGAAATGTTGGAGAGCAGCTTGGAGTAGGTATAAAGGAGGGGGCAATTGCACAAAAGATCCCATTGGGTCGAGGTGCATCCGCAAGGGCCCTCATACTAATAAGATAAGATAAGATAAGATAACCTATGTCACTCTCTATCCCTTCAACTATCTCCACTTAAAAAAGCACGTCAATTCGTCGCCCCGTTTTGCCGTGAAAGACGGACAAACAAACAAACACACACATACACTTTCCCATTTATAATATTAGCTTGGAAGTATGGATTTTACGTCTGCAATTATTACATATTATGTTTTCTAAATTATATTCTCATTTTCAAAGCAAATAAGTTTTATGAGTTTACTTCAAGCTTATGAGCGACAATGTGGTACCCTAGTCGGTAAACTTTGGCCGTGTTTTTTTCCGACTTTTAGTTCAAAAGTTTAACTTTTTATCAATACACCGTATTATTTTAAGTGTGTAGAAGCTATTTTTAATCGAAACAAATTTTCGCTATTTTCGAGTTGATTGACAAAATCAGTGATATCTCGGAATCCATAAGCGACAAAGTGGTACCCTTGCCCTGATAACGTCACAAATGTTGGATCTGATCTGAATCGCATACGCGTAGTTCAACTATTATAGTTTGCCTCCTATTGTTGTGAATCAACGTTACAAATGTGGTCCAATACTTAATTACTAGAAAAAATGAGCTTTATTAGTTTTAAGACGAGTTATTTTAGTTTATTTTTAAGACAAACTTTTCAGGTAATTTTATACCAAATACACACTTACGCATATGATAATGGTTTAATTTATCCCTAATAGGTATTTATCCTAGCTAGAATCACAGAAAGAAAATAAAACTGACTTGTAATCGAGCATTGGAATTATATTCACTTCATTAATAAATAAGTCTTAAATTACCTTATAAAATAATAAACCTCAACAATCATATCACATATACAATCGACGTCTTTCTAAGACAAATGCAAAAATTGCTGAACAAAATACAGATGAGATTTTTTGAGATTATATGTATATAAATATACACGTTCAGTGAATTCAGAATTTACATCAAAAATATTTAACAATATTAACCATTTATTCAACTATATTGTGCTAATTTACAATTGAACACATTCTGCTCTTTAGAACCGAGCTATGTACTTGTGTGTGTACTTTTTCTTATGGTGGGATTATACCAGACCAGACGAGCGAATGAGTTTGGTATAAACCCACTATTACCCAACTTCATGACTATAGAGAGTAGGTAAATCGTGCAACATCCCTGTGAAAACAAGAATGTTAATGCTATACTCTGTTTTTTTTAAATCTATGAACTATGCAAGAAACAAATGAACGCGCCATACATTTTAATATGAGCATTACTTGATAGTAAAAAATCAGTGTAGTTGTTTTCACTGGGTGAAGCGTATACGACAAGCGTACGGCGTCCGCGGGAGTCTGCCTTCGTATATGCAGTTGGTAGCACCGAGTCCGTCGTAACACGCGTCGTGGCACAACCCAGTGTTGGCTGCAGCTAGATGGCGGGTAGCTGCCTGCGCTGGGCGGCGCTGAGCCCGGGGTGCCACACGTCCACGATGAGCACGAGCCGCGAGCCGGTTCCGTTGTGCCACGTGTCGTGACACCTCAGTGTTGGCTGCACTAGATGGCTGGAAGCTGCCTGCGCTGGGCGGCGCTGAGCCCGGGGTGCCACACGTCCACGATGAGCACGAGCCGCGAGCCGGTTCCGTTGTGCCACACCTCGTGCTCGAAGCTGTCGTCGAACATGAAAACTTTGCCCGTCTGCCACTGCCTGTAATCAAATATAGAGATATGAAAACACACACAGTACATTTTTGTAAAATTAACTGATTGTTCACGTTAATATCAGAAGTTGCTGCGACAATATCAAGGGCGTTAACACGTTCCCTGTCCCCCATACAAAATGATTTGACAATGTCACAAGTTCAACTTACAGTTGGACTATGCATTCAGTATGGGGATGTGACCCCACAGTGAAAGCACGGAATCCTGAAAAAAACTTTCATGCCCCCACATTGGCGCCGCCTGGACAGGGAACGTGTTAAGTTATTCATGCGAGCTTCAGACATGTAAGTTCAAACATTTTTTTTTGCTTCAGGTAAGTTCAAACTTTTTTTTTTTGCTTCAGGTAAGTTCAAACATTTTATTTTGTGATCCCGCGCAGCTGCGTGGTTCAATGTAAACGGGTCATTGTCAGATTTAGGTGCGCGTCTTTTCGGTGGACATGTCAAAATTTAAGGGCTACACAGCTTAATTTTCGATTGATCTGATAATAATCCGCATAATCTGTAATTCAGTTACTATAAATCCATGTAATAAAAACATAACTAAGTTAACTATTGACCACCGAATGGACAACTTTTGTTTTTCCGACTGACAATGTCCCAAACATAATTTGGAAAATCTGTTACGCTGACGGAAATGACATCACTTTGATGAATCGAGATTGTGTGTGTTAATCAGATTGGTTGCACCTCCAAAGTAGAATTTTTGACGAATAAGGATACAAAAGTGCAAATGTATCTATGGCATCGACCCTACTGGATCACACACAAACTGTTCCGACTGTTTTGTGAGACCCTGTTAATTTTATGTTTTTATCATCATCATCATCATCATCATATCAGCCGAAAGACGTCCACTGCTGGACATAGGCCTCCCCCAAAGAGTGCCACAATGACCGGTCTTGCGTCACCCGCATCCAGCGGACTCCCGCGACCTTTACCAGGTCATCAGTCCACCTTGTGGGGGGTCTACCCACGCTGCGCCTTCCGGTCCGTGTTTTTATACCCTGATTATTAAATAAATAAATAAATACAATAAGATTTTTTTTTGCTCAAACTTTAGTTTTATTTACACACGTACGAGACTACAAATACAAATAATACTCGCATGCGAGTTTCATTACACGCGGGTCACGGAGTTATAACGAGTTCAATCGTTCTATAAAACCGCGCAACGTAAAACTCGGATGCGAGTCTCGTACGTGTGTAGGCACTATAGTCCCATCGCCAGCGAGCAGCGAGAAATTTCAAAGTAAATATACTCGTTTTCTCGCTCAAGCGAGTAAAATTACCATGAGGGTACTGTTGGGACTAGGGCCTTCCCTTAAGGCGCCTGTATACGCAAGCACTCCCCATACAAATTTTGTGCAAGTTTTTCTTTGCATTACACTTGTGATTCTTGGTCAGTACGCTTATTTTTTAGTTAGCTAGAACCTCATGAAAAAACATGTTTTTTTTTTAACTTTTTGATTTTTTTGCTTGACATTATTCATATATCTAATATTAACAAGCAAAAAAAAATTATATGCGGGAGTGCTAAAACTGACGAATAAAACTTGCACAGAGTTAGTATGGAGAAGGCCTTGCGTATAGGTACAGGCGCCTTAAGCGCTAGTGTTCACAAATTACCTAATTTCCTCATGAACCCGTATGAAGGTATCCTTGGTGTTGCTGAGCCCTAGGTGCATGCGCAGCCGGCAGTTGGTAGGCCCCACGTGTGGGCGCACGTGTGTGCCGGCGTTCATCGAACTAAACTTGATCTGTCCGCGCCGGCAGCTGGCTGCTGCCGCCTGCGATACATTAACACTTAGATTAATAACTAGACAATAGAACTTGACGCTAAGCGCGGCGAGCTTAAGGCCAGACCACCTGCGGCCATAACATATAACTATGTCGGAGGGGTGCTGACATGCAGCGAGTGTAGTCGCACATTCGCTGCAAAGATTGGCTATGTCAGTCACCAGAGAGCGCACAAGCGTCGCTCTCAGCTGTAGGAAGTAGTCGCTGTGGCCGAATACGGCTAGGAGATGATGAGACAATAGACACTCGCATAGGAAGCATGCAATGGTATCCTGCTATTGCTTGAAGAAAACCAGCCAGGGTAAATGTATGATTCCGCTGCCGACTGCATACAGCAACAGCACGTTCCGCCGCACTCCAAATTGAACCGTAATGGTGCGTAAAAAGCTCAATTTGAAATGAGCGGAGAAGTGTCGGAGCAGCACACGCCGCTCACTCTAAATTGGGACTTTTAGTCTTATGATTACGGTTCAATTTGGTCTCTCATATTAGCTAGCCAACCTGAACCCGACGAGAAAACTTAACATATGCTGATTGTCTCTTTATGTCTTAGCAGCTGTGGGGACGTAAAGACAGTAGGTAAAGATAATAGACACGGCATACGTTTTTGACCAGTCACCAGGTGAGTCACCAGTCATGTGTTTGTCTGTAGGAACAATCACGACATTTAGCTTCCGTGTTGACTAAGAAGTAGAGGTTATTCCTACAGAGAAAACACATGCTAGTTCCTGGTAAAAAAACAGGTGTTTCAAGTAACCCTTGAATGTCCCATTTTACACCATTTGACGATAAGAAGTTGGGAGCATAGTATACTATTGCTAATTAGACACCAAAATTACGTCGGTAGCCGATATTACAAGGTCAAAATGTAGGCTTTCTTTCGGGAATAGAAGCCATTATTAGGGCTTCGTACCCAAAGGATAAAGCGGGACCCTATTACCCGGTCCGTCTGTCCGTATGTCACCAGGCTGTATCTCATGAACCGTGATAGTTAGACAGTTGAAATTTTCACAGATGATGTATTTCTGTTGTCGCTATATAACAACAAATACTAAAAAACAGAATAAAATAAATATTTAAGGGGGCTCCCATACCACAGGCATGATTTTTTTTTTGCAGTTTTTATAGATAATGGTACGGAACCCTTCGGTTTTTTCAAAATGATCACGATTTACGACTCACCTCTCTTCTCACCACTGCGCACGTAACAGGCGCTCGCGCGCACCGCCCATCTATCTCCCTCCCTCTGACGAACAGATCGAGCTGCGACCATTCCCCTCTCTCTTTCAGACCCTCCTTCTCCTGCTCGTACAGCGCTTTCGCTGCCTCTCCCTCTCTGAGTATGGCTTTCCAGTTGTTTTCCAAGTCGCGCGCCAGTTTGACGTATGGTGTGTCTTCTATGTTCCACCACGGTCGGCCCTCGAGGTTTGGAACGTTGTACAACGACCTTTGCGCAGGGGAGAGGAAGTGGCCGTGGGCGGCGCCTCTCATGTGAACCTGGTGGGCAGAGGAGACTGCTAAGGCATGTTCCGAATCACGCTCACAGCGCTCAAAGCGCGCTTACGATCGGACCGATTCACGCTCATAGCGCTTACATGAGATGTCGTGACGTCACTGATGATGTCATGGACGGCGCTCACGGTGCTCACACTCCCATGGGGGCTACCGCGAACCACGAACGAAATTTTCCCTCTCTGTCACACTTGCAAGTCTGTCCGTAAGTGCGACAGAGACGGAAAACTTCGTTTGTGGTTCGCGGTAGCCTCTCAGGCGTAAGCACCTTGAGCCAAACGTCAAGTTGACGTTTGATATATGAACATGACAGTAAACACGGGCTATGAGCGTGAATCGGTCCGATCGTAAGCGCGCTCAAGCGAATAGCGGTCCGGAACAAAACACTACTCACGCGGCCTTGAGCGCGCTATTTGATTTGGACCGGCCGGCCGTCAGCGCTGTAAGCGCTGCGAGCATTTTTAGCGTGATTCGGAACACGGCTCTAGACACATTCTACTAGACTGTAAGCAGGAAGAAGCATATAGGAAATCCGAACACACTGCACGACGATTGATTGGTGCACAAAACCGTCTGGTTACGTACGTTGTCTGGTCGTACGTAACTACGCACTAAGGTAAACGTATCTTCGGGAGGTTAAGCCTTCTTCAACTTCAAGATTTTTTCTGCCTAAAGTAAATGCGATATTGAGTCCAAACATTTTTTACCGTAAAGATACGTTCTTGGATAATACTTATAAACATCAAATTTTGTAATTTTTATAAGTTTTCATTATAAAAAATAATAATTACGAAACCTCTGCTTTTCTTACTACTTCGTGATACAAATCAGGCTCTGCTTTTGAATTCGTGAGAATGTGTGTCTTGTTTCGGGATATATTTTGAAAGTAAATTAAATGCCATATATAACGTATATATCAAGATTTGAGATAGTTGATCGATTAAAGGTGGGATTAAGGATCTAGTTAATAAAAAATAATTAAAAATGTTTTATATTTTTATGAAAAAAAATAACTTTAACCCCGACTAGGCTATTATTTTAAGAAACAATTCCCATTAAAACTTAAGAAATCAACTTCTTTTTCATAATGATTACAAAATAATTAGTTTTTTAAATTAAGCCTACAAAAATAATACTGATAAGTGATATCTGGTCAAAATACAGGGTGTAACGAAAATAGAAGTGATCCGTTTAAGGGCATATTCAGTACCTATCGTAGAAGTAAAAAAAAAGTGAGAAAAATATTATTTTTTACATGGTGGGGTTAGTTAGAGGGGGGTAGGGGGGGGGGGGGCATGCCCTTAAATAGTGCCTGACTCGCATGATCAGTTTTCTTCTGTGATTTTAGAGGTTTTGGGACACCCTGTATATTCATATTGTAACCGTTTAATAAAAGAGGATTCATTTATATATGTGAAACATGTTATGTATTTATACAAATACGTATTCAGAATCAATCTAGTCGTTGCCAATCAGTTCAATTGATATCGTTATATCACTCCCGAAGAAGTAAACAATTCACTAAAATGGAGATTATAAATTCGTGATACTGATAATTTGATATTCCCGAAATATTTTTTGACTTTCAATGATTAGAATAATAGATACATAAACATAGTATTTTGGACAAAATATCAAAATACGAATAAAATTTCGCAATTCGTAAAAAAATCAAATCTAAGTAACCACTTCGTTTGAACTTTTACTTAAAAATAGGCAAAACTAGCAACAATATAAACGATTACAACTAGAAATCTATCAAGAAAACAGTATACCGAAGATATATAAAAGTTAACTTTAATATGTATATTTTCTATAAAACATATAATAACCGTAATATATAGTAATATCTAATCGCAATTATGAAACAAAGAACATGATCCCAAAACGATTACTTCGGTAGTGTACCGAAGTTATCCACAAGGGCAAAACAAATTGTTTATTTCTTCGTGAGTCAGAATATTGCGATTTCTTCCAAATTTATGGGTACAAATAACATGAAATATACACCAAACTGATCGTTATGAATCACAGAATAACACTGAAATAGGTTTTATCTAAATAGGCTTACCATTATCAATTCAATTCAATTCAATTTATTTAAATCAGACAATGTCCATAGAATATGTTAGTAACAGATGCAAAAAATTAATCTTAAACCCTATGTTAGTATTACATTTAATTTAATTTAAATTAAAAAATATTATACACATGACCCCCTCTGGAGTCCATGTGTATGGAGTCCCAGTGCCTCCATATTGTATTGGCCGGATACTCCACCAATACCTTCAGGAGACTGTTGGGACTCTCACGAACGCGCCGCATCAGGGAGGCAGTTCTCTTGCGTATTATAGCAATAAAGCTGTCAACGCGCGCCTCCGCGAACATGCCTGATGCGCTACAAAATCGTGGAAGCCCCAACAGCATCCTGAAACCATTATTGTATTGGACACGCAGAGCATTGAACGCCTTTTTAGTGTAATTAGTCCATAGGCTGCACGTGTAAAAGGTCTGACAAAATGACTTAAACAAAGTTATTTTGACATTCCCATCACATCGTGCAAACCTACGGGCCAACATGTTGCAACGAACGGACAATGCTCTGCGCTCCCTTTCTACGTCAACGTCATCGTGGAGATTTTCAGTGACCCAATGACCGAGGTACTTAAAGCGAGTAACTCTCCTAATAGGAGCTCCGCACAAGAGCACAGACGGTACTGTTTCGAGAGTCTTATTGCCCGCTTTAAAGACTAAAAGCTCGCTCTTGTTGGTATTGTACCTCAGTTTGTGAGCCACTGCATACTCCTCACAAATCTTCAGAAGCTTTACAAGCGCACTGATCGATGGGCACAGCAGCACCATATCGTCGGCGTAACTGATATTATTGATAGTTTTTCCGCCAATCGAGCAACCGGATCCAGTGCTACTGAGCCCAGCAATCAGCTCGTCCACGTACAGGTTAAATAACCTGGGTGAGGTCAGGCCGCCCTGCCGCACACCACACTTCAACCTGTACATGTCCGAGAGCGCCCCCGCCCATCTCACTTGATTGGTCTGATGGCTATACCAATATTGGAGCATGTCGATCACCTCCCTCGGTGTACCTGTACATTTATCCATTTTCCTCCACAGAATATCATATGAAACTGTGTCAAATGCCTTCGATAAATCCAAAAAACAGGCAAAAACAGGCGTTTTACTATCCGTATAGTACTTGACGGTCTGCTTGAAACAAAGAATCGCACTTTCAGTGGATAGTCCCGGCTTAAATCCAAACTGAGCGTCCTGCGTTTCGATGTGCTTCGACAGTAATTTATCAAACAGTCCGTCAAGTACCTTTGCCGTTACTGTTGCCAAGGATATCGGCCTATAGTTGGATCTATCGGAGGCATTTCCGGTCTTATTTTTAGAGATGGGAACTACCACTGTCCTCATGAGGTCATCAGGAAGATAACAGTGACAAATGCACAGGTTAAAAAACATTTTTAACACACGAGGTAGGTGGACACCAGCATGTACCAGATGCTCTATACTTAGGCCATCGTGCCCCGGCGACTTTCCTCTCGTCATAGACTTAATGACTTTGTCAATCTCTTTATACGAGAAGTTGACACACCGGTCGGCCGCCCGGTCCCCAGCAGAGCGCACCCGTGATATCTCCTCAGAGCTATGACCATCAACCTGGAAATGTTCTCGGAACATATTAGCAATATGTACAGGCTCGCACAGACCATTGACACTAGCAGGGACACCAGTTCTTGGATTCATTCTATTGGTCTGCTTCCAAAACCCTTTAAAGTCTTTAGCCCTGTGGTGAGTAGCTAAAATGTCCATTTTAATTTGTGTTTGATTGTCCTGACACCACTTGAGCTTATCCTTAAAAAGTTTACGGGAAGAGCACATATCCGTATAAATAGGTCCCGCCCCCGGTTTCCCAAATAAATGCCACTGTTGGAAATACATTCTTGCCAGGGCGTGGGCCTCTTTAACATGTTTGTTCCATCCAACAACCCGCTTGCGCTTACATTTGTTAGCTTTCCGGCTCAGTTTCGAAGCTGTTTGCAAGCCTTCTATTATATCACAGTATAAGTTATCTAAAACTAATCTATGTGTAATATCATCACAAAAACTATCACAGCATGTCAAAAATTCAGATGGAAAATTAATATTTTTTAATCTATCATTACAAATTTTATTATATAACTTTATTTGTTCTATGTCCCTATCCCCCCATATAATTAAACTTTCATTACAATTATTATTATACATTATATCTGAGTGAGCACGTTTAGCATTCATTTTAATTGTTAATGGAAAATGATCAGACCAATACATGTCGTAATTAATTCTAACATCCGTAATAGTTAGCCAGGCTGCCTCAGAGACAAGGCAGTGATCCAGCCATCGCCTACACCCATGAGCCTCACTCACGTATGTATACGCGTCCGAACCACTGCCCAGCCACTCTAAGTCAGCACAACGCCACTGGTGCTCTAAACAAAAATCGTCAATTTCTTTATAAAACAGCTGTCCTGGATGGGCATTAAAGTCCCCTAAAACAAAAACACTATCCGCATTATGTGAGTCAATTATCGCACATACCTCACCAAGGCATTCCGTAAACTCAGGTAAGTTCAAAATATCGTCAGTTGGCATATATACAGAAAATAATAATAGCGAACGGTCCCCGATAGTACCACTTATAGCCGTTAGACGCACACTACTACACTGCACAATATTTACCGACGTAAACACTCCTTTCCTCCACATTAGGGCGACACCACCATAGGGCCTTCCTCTCAAAATGCCCCGTGAAGTATCTACGGCCGATCTACTCGTATAATCAAAATTATCATCAATGCTCCCAACGTAGGCTACATCATGAGGCAGAAGCCAGGTCTCCTGTAAAGCTATGACGTCCGCAGTCTTACATAACTTTCTAATTCCTTCAACCGACCTCTGTACAGATTTACAATTAAAAGTAACCATCGTAATTTCCGATAATACTTGGTCTGCCATGCTCATATATATTCTAAACCGGTTTATTCTCGTTATTCTTCCTATTTCCTTGGAAGTCTACATATTTACGAAATATAATCCCTTCGGGCCATAGACTTCGGTTCATAAATAGAGCAAACTTATGCCTCGGAACTGACAGCTTGTATGAGTCATTCAATTTTACTCTTTTTGTAGCAATTTTCTGCAAGTCTACACGTACTTCAGTCCTCTCGAAAATATATTTAGAAATATCTGTTACATCCGCGTTCTTATCCACATTATCAATGTACAACGGGATTCTTAAATCCGCCGCTTTAAACTTACACTGCGGATCCGTTACCGCATTACCCGTCTGTCCAATAAATCTATTTCTAAGCCTATATCTTTGCGCGGCCAACCAGTCCTTACTTGGTGCCTCTGCCTTCTTCCATTCACCACCCGCTTTTATTATTTCAGAATAAGTTTGTTTACATTCGTCCACCTGCTTACTTATCTTATCAGCGGCCGGTTTAGTTCCCAATGTACCTATTGCCATCGAGTTCCCGGGCGCAGCAGCAGAGACCGAGGACGGGTTGCTCTCCTGCTCGCACTTATGCCTACGGTCCTGACGCTCGGTCTCTCTCTCACATTCGGGTGCATTCGGCGTCGTAATTGGCTGCTCAGGTGAGATAGCAACAACGTTCGAAACCGTAGTACCGGTCTCCACGGGTCTGTAGCTGTAGTTCTTACCCTCTCCCGCGCACATTAACTCGGAACCGTTCGGGGATACCGCCGACCGTTCTAGTGAGAGCGTAATAGGAGCAGCCCTCGCGGGCGAGCGAGAAAGCGTATTGCCTTGCACATCAACAGCTGTTGCTACCTGCCGTGCGGTTATTGACTCCTCACTATTAGCTGTTTCTTTGTTTGATAAATCTAGAATGCCATAAGGGCCGCTGTCCTGAGTGTCAACAATGAAACTCAGCTGATTTGCACGCCCGCGTCCACCTCTTGACATGTTTACAAATTGAGCATGCGTATGTGTATAGTCGAAGTTATTGACTAACGAAGCTTCTTTTAAATTTAAAATCTCTTTTCGTAACGTCTCACATTCCAGTTTTGTTTTCCTTAATATTCTCGATATCCCTTTGAAGCGTAATGATGTCCTTTAGTAATCTGGTACAATCGAGATGATCAAACGTTACAGGTGGAAGCCTCTGTAAATCCCGTGCTACAAATATGGGTATCTCATCTGGATGGACGCGTCTCATCAGACTAACTATATCCTGGATGTTTTTATTCATCTTTTGTTTACGCCTCACTATGTTACGATCTGACGTCTTTATGGTGTCAAACAGCAAGTTCTTGGCTCGCAAAACCTCCTCTTCCGAAAACGCAGTTGAACACAAATTCACAATACTGTCATCCTTCATTACCTCGACTTTATTCTGGATAAATGCCAGAAGCTCATTTATCACAACATTACAATTACTACACTTTAACACGTTAGAGGTCATTGTCCTCACTTCGATCGCTCGGTGCAGCGCATATATGCACGTACGTTCGCGATGGCACACCGCGCGCGACTGTCACTGATTATCACCTCAGAACCTTAAGAAACGCGGCGCACATCCTTACGAAAAAAATAAGCATGTGCGACTCACACAGCTGATTGCGGGGTACTGAGGTTCGAAGGTATGGCAAAGATACAATTTAAAAAACCTGCTATTGAACGAGTGTTTATTTTGATAGCATATATAATGAAATATGATATTCATATTTTTAATATGAATAATTATTTATAGTTTTCTTATTTTTACGCCGAAAGCAAAAATTAACGAAGATATCCACTATACCGAAGAAACCCGCGTTTACCTTAAGTGCCAGGTGCACCAACGTACGAACACAGACCGGTCATCGTAAAATATGGCGCCGGCAGCTGTCATCCCATAGAAACTTGTCAAACTTTCCATACAATCAGATTTGACGAAGACCGCTTACGATTACAGACGGTTTGGTGCAACCCAGCCTAAATCTGCTATCTTGTCTTGGATATGAAAATGGATGGAATTTTCTAAATCGGCACTCCGAGGAAACTCGAAGATGACACTCATATCTATCTTACCTCGTGGGCTTCATCGAATCGCCCGAGTAGTAGTAAAGTATCGCCCAAATGGTAGTAAAATCTGGGTTCAGTAGCGGGGCCGGTGTCGCCGTCAAGTGCTCTTTGTAAATGATCCAGCGCTTCTTCGAGGCGGTTGTGTTGGGTTTTTAGTATGAATCCGTATTGAGCTAGAGCTAGGCGGTCGTTGGGCCACCGTTTGAGGGTCTCCTTGAGTAGTTCTTCGGCTAGGTCGCCTCTGGAACAATTTGTTATTAACTTAGCTGGTCCTTGAGTTAACTGAATGTACAGAAGGGTAACCAATGTCGCTGTCTTGGGTAATAAATGTCAGTGTATGTATGCAAGCACTTTATTGTACAGTCGAGGGCATAAATATGTATACATTTTTGGACCTTATTTCAATGGAATAAGGTGAAAAAGTGTATACATATTGGTGCCCTTGACTGTGCACAATTGCAGGTTAACACTTGCATGTCACAAAAGATCGAAGTACAAAGGCGAACTTGTCCCTAGGGGATATCTCCATATCCATATTAATGTTTGTTAACCTATAGTAAATGAAAACAAAAAATAAAGACGTGTGTGTGTGATTTAGACCTCTTCTAATGCGTAGCTGTGCTGCTGACTGTACAAGGTAAAAATGATATATGTATGTCCAAGACGAATAAAAATAATGCAAATACATGTATGTATATATGTATACAAGCACATATGCTATAAATGTGTTACCTGTTGGCCATGAGGAACATGACGGTTAGGTTGGTCCTGTGAGAAGGCTCGCCGGGAAACCGTCGTATGAGCAGCCGGTAGACTGGCTCCGCGCTAAGGTAGGTTCCTAAAAAAAACACAGTTTTGAATTATGCAGTGGTACATGGTACGAAATTAATTATACATACAATTACCCAATTGAAAGAGCAGCACTACTACATTTCACTCTGAAAGATAGGTGATATCTTGAATACCAGAAAGTAAAGCAAATGAACTTAGATCAAAATATAAGATTGATAGATAAATAATGATACTTACATAGGTACAGAACCCTTACCTCTAAATTGTATTCTATTGATAGTCCTCTCCGCTATCTCTATCAGTTTCTTATCCGACAGGCGTTCATTCATCTTGAGCAGCTCGATATATGCTGCTATCGCTCTTCCTAGCAGCGCGTTGTCTCTCTTCCTCTCCGCCGCAGCATCCAGCGCTTTGGCGACGAGCCACCGCGCGCGGCCGCTGGACTTCAGCTGCGCAGCGCTCGCACGGGCCGCCGCAGCCATGAACGCTCCCTCCACGTTAGTACACACATAAGTCAAGCACACTACTAGTGTATTAATCGTTCACACTCTATTATCTATGGTTAGGTCTCCGCGGGGGGGCCGGGGGATGCGCGGGGTGCACGCGCGGTCTAACCCGACTCGCCCGGGGGGAGCGCGGCAAATGGCACAACGAACAAAGTTTATATTAATTAAAAATAATTATGCATTCAGTTAGTCCAACCAATCCTGGAATTGAATCGTTTGTTTTTTCATTAGAATCATTGCATAAAATCTATTGAACCAAGTAGGACTTGTGTTTGTTGAATGGCGGTTGGTTTCCGTAGGTACTGATAAGTTGGTGCGTTCTTTCGATCAACGTGCACTAGATAAATTGAAAATGTAAGTGACCACACTTCATGCACAAAAACAGTTAGTTTCTATTAAAAAGAACACACCAACAAATGCTAAACGAGGATGTGCCATTTTCATTCATATTTTTTGTTTGTGCAAGTTTATTTTAATTTATATATCGTATTACCATTTTTGATATCACAGTATAATAACTCTAAAAGAAGGAGAATAGTTTTTAATACATCAGCTGGGTTCGATCAGAAAATTATTATGATTCCATTTAGGTTAGCTGTGACCCAAGCGTCTCCACTAACGTATAACCGATACTTTCGGGGGCTCCTATTTCTGAGCGGTTTGCCCTTCGGGCATCTGAAGCTAAGCTACTTAGGTAGGGGGGGGGGGGGGGGGGGTTTGTTAGCAAACCTAACCTATTTTCCTCGCGCAATCACAAATTTCTGTCCACAACTTCGTGGAATCTAAGTTGACTTTAAGTTTAAGATGTCCCACTTACTTCTCTGATATACAGGGAATTTCATAAATGTGGATGTATGTAAATGAATTTTCTCACGTAAATGGAAGGTCACTAAGTGGAATGAAAGGAAACTAATAAAGTAGGTATAAGAGGATTCGAGCCTGATCCTTTTAACTTTTCCTGTATAGTTCGGACACAACTCTAAGACTAAATTCTGTCAAACGAACGGAAGCAAAACTAGACTTAGAGCTCTGACTGTAAGGTAGATTTTTGCTTGCCTTAATTTAACAGCACTTCGCATTACAATAGGTACAGTTTTGTACGAACTAGGTATACACTTAGTGGCTTTTTTATGGGATTGCTCTTGGCCAGCTTCTAACAAAGGCTTTATGTATTCAAACTGACAGAGTTGACTTGTCTCTGTACTGAATAAGTTTTAAGTATAATAAATACCTGGTTGAACTCCCGCTCCGCATCGTCGATCTGTTGACGCCAATACGCGTCCGCGGGCTCGCCCGGCCAGCCCTCCCCTAGGCTGTTCCCACCGTCCTCTGCAACCAAACCAGATCGTTACTAATGAGTACGAATCCTTAAGGCGCAGGGGTGGGCAAGGCATTCTCCATACTAACTCTGTGCACATTTTTTTCGTAGGTTTTGGCACTAACGAATGTAATATTTTTTTGGATGTAAATATTAGACATGCGAAGAAAGTGATGTGGAAATTTTCAAATATTTCAAAAAAAATAAGTTATTTTTTTTTAAATATCAATGAAAAAATATTTCATCGCGAAATAGCTAACAGAAAAATAAGCATACTGACCAAAAATCATAACTTTAATGCAAACACAAACGAAGAAAATCCTACACAAAGTTTGTATGGAGAGAGCTTGCCCTACCCCTCGTCTTAAGCAGAACATTTCAAGGTCGTATTTATCATGCGGCAAAGTTTCTTTCAGTCGGAAAAGTTTCTTTAAGATGGTCCTATCACTCATTGAAAACGACGATCATAAGCCCTATCCCTGCCCACGATTGATTGAAATTTATCGAGTAAATGAGATTTCAGTTAGATTAATTTAGTTTAGTATTAGTTCTTTTCGTTTTTTTACAATGAAAAGGCGACATACAACTGTTATTATCGTGGCGAGGGAAAATCAGCTCCTAAATTGATTGTCAACACTCAACGTAAGGAATTAACCCCGAAGAAAAATAGTCTAAACTAGCGTGACAAATGTTCATCTCTATGCCAAAATCAGATGTTCAGACAAAGTTCAAATTGTTCAGACATTTACTCGCGGGGAACACAGAAGTGTAATCTTCAGCTAAAGAAAATTCTTAGTTCTGTACTAAGAACTAAACGAGACAACAATTTCAATTTTATCAGTTATGTGATGACGTCAAAAATATGCTTACACTTTTGGTCTTGACTTGGCTAAGAATAAACATCCGTAATAAAATCTTTGACGTCATCGGTACAAGAAAATACTATGTTACACTCACATTATGTTAGTCATGCTCAGAATGTTAGATCATTAATAATGTAGATGTCATTCGGTTAGCAAACGCTCGCGACAGACAAGCGGGCACACAAGCGCCGTGTTTACTGCGTCTCGCCGGTCGCTCGGGCTCGGGCAGCCGTCCGTATTTAGCTTCCAGCCGAGTAAGTAATTCTTCATCGTCCACGTCTGATATTTCTTCCTCGTCTTCCGCTTCTTCCTCTTCCTCGATTATCTCGTCGTCGATTATTTCAACGTCATCCGGGACGTCTTCCTCTGGTTCCGGGCTCGGTTCTTTAGGAGGAGGCTTGGCTGCTGCGGGAGCTATTTTTTTCAGAACTACAGGTTCTTCTTCCATGTATTCGTCGTCACCCTCGTCGGCTTCTTCCTCGTCGCTGTATAGCTCTTTCTTTTCCTCTTCTCTAACTGCTTGCGCTGTGCGTACAACCTGTGAAAAGTTTGGTCTCAATCTCTCTAACGATTTGGCAAAATGTTTCCAATGTGTTACGAAATAGACATTAAACACTTACTTTAGAGACTACAGGTTCCACTTCCTCTTCATCAACTTCTTCCTCACTTTCTTCGAAAGTAGGAGACTTTCTTGTTATGGAAGGTATTGATTTGGTCATTTCCTGTATCGCGGGCCGAGAACTCACTTGCGGCACCTTTTTAATCGGAACTGTATAAAGAGATTTGTGTCAATTTCACATGGTTGGTTTTGAATTTAATTGAGAATGCTAATTTATTTATTTCCTACCAGGTGATGGTTCTTCAGGTATCAGAGTCATGCGTCGGTCTATAGCGGGCGTGGCTTCTCTACTAGCTGCCTCTTCAGATCGTGGCGCATCTGTTATACAAAACGCCGTCAGCCATGGTCTAAGAAAACAAGGTCTGCCCATCATGATCGTGTCCCAAGTGACGTCACTGTCGACGACACACTCACACTTACGAACGCGCATACCATCGATTGGCTCGATATTAGTGATGATGTCACGATGACGTCTCAAGGGACACGCACACTAATAAAAGATGGTCATACCTGGCGCAGTATATTATTGTATCATGGTCTTAGCGAGAAGAATAAATAAATGCAATTTACTATGTTTTTTAAGAATTGAAAAGTACGCGATGTATAAAATGTGTACGCACCACTTGAGGCGGTGGCGCGGCGTATGATTGCGTGGGTCGCGACCAGCAGGGCGCCCCCAATGCTCAGCTTCAGCCAAACTGCAACACACGCCTTACTTAGCTCCGCGCTGTCACAGACCCGGTAAACCGCCAGCTATGGCTTACCTACTACTAATTTCTTAAATCACAGTATCATAGAGGTGTTCCGAAAAAAAACCATTTGAAATCATAGTGGTAAAGTAAAAAAATAATAGAAATAAAATAACTTAAAAGAATAACAATATAAAAGAATACCAAACAATGTGCAGCTTTGTGTGTTTAGAAACAAATTTGGTCTCTCAGTGTTAGACTGACCGACGATTCATCGCACCCGTTTTATGGATACAATGACAATTAAACGTGAGGTGAGGTCCTACCGCAAACCGAAAACGAAATATCTGCCTCTCTGTCGCACTTGCATATTGGAGCATATGGATATGGAGATACTCGTACTTCGTTTTCGGTTCCCGGCAGGCCCCCAGAGGCGGGCAAACCTTTTTTTAAAGGGACCCAGAAAAAATACGAATTTTTTGGGGAGCCAAATCTCAACATCCATCCAACGAACAACATCAAATGCATCAGCAAATGATTCGAACGTCGAATAAATCTAATGATTGTAATCTTCCGAAACAAAGGGATCTTGGCCAAGATGGGACTAGCAGATGACATAGAATGTAGGATGTGTGGTGAGGATGACGAGACAATGGAACACCTATTGTGTGAATGTCACGCCCTTGCCAGACAGAGAATGAATTCCTTTGGAAATGGGTACCCTGAACCAAAGGAATTCAGAGTACTCCCGCTGAACTCCATCATCCGGTTTGTGGAAATGTTGGAGAGCAGCTTGGAGTAGGTATAAAGGAGGGGGCAATTGCACAAAAGATCCCAATGGGTCGAGGTGCATCCGCAAGGGCCCTCATACTAATAAGATAAGATAAGATAAGAATCTTCCGAAACAACACGTCAATCGACTTAGGTGCGCGAAGTCGAAACAGGTGTATGAACTGAACGAAAATACTCTTCTGGAATTGATTAGGTATTTTAATTATAGTAAGCTTGGCACTCTATCAAATATGGCGATAATTGGCGCGGAGTCAGACCGACCCAGGTCGGGCCTAGCTGAGTTTCTTGCTGGACTCTTCTCAGTTAGGCTAGGTTTAGTGAACCAGCGACAAAACTCCCAGTAGCGCGATAAAGACCGTCACGACTTGTTAAACAACACGCAATAGTAAACCTCTTTTGGTTAATTTTAAACTGTATATATGTATAAAAATATGTTTTTGTTTTGGCGCAATAATTTATGGACGCAAATGAAATTTGATTCAAGCGTTCAAAGTGCTCTGAATGTCACCCTCGATCTCAAGTCATATACGCCACATCCGGTTTATCATCATTTCATAAACAACGCTTCTCAAAATATTCATTTAACAAACCTATCGTACCTCAAAATGCTCATGCTATAAAGAATTATTTTCCCAAATAAATGGTTGATAAAATTTCATCAATCATTTTACAAACGTCAATTAAGGCCGTTCATATACCCAGATGAAATCGAACATCGAGCGCTCAGCCGTCACTTAGGGAATGCAGAACCGGTACCATTTATCAGTCCCGGGATTTTCGGTACTAGCCGGAAGAGGAACCGGGATTTCCCGTTATTTTCGGTACTTTCGGGAAATTAATTGTGGTGGTTTTGAGACGTGAGTAGTTAAAGCGTAATACTGTTTTTGGGCAATAAGCTAATAATATCAGGGACGCAACAAGAAAAAACACATGCTTTGTTATCAAAATACGCAATGAATTTGCCAAGTTTATCTTAGTTCCGAACCAAACGCAACGTTAAGTTTGTTTTAATAGAAAAAATAAGAAAATTTAAAAAAAGTCTGTTTTATCAATATATTAGTATTTGTTGTTAAAATAAACGCAATAAAGAATATTGTCACCAATTTCAAGTTCGTAGGTCAATGGGAAAGTCAAAAATTCTTCATTCTTCTAAGAAACAGTATCTAAATCAACTCAATAAATTTTCCAACAGTACCAATAAAATTTCTGCACAATAATTATAATTGCAAACTTTTAACAATATTTCGCGACGCGGTATGCAGACGTGAGACTTGTTAGGCGAGGCGATGGCGCTGATGGATTTTTGTGACCGGGACGGAGTAATGGGCAGCCGTGGTCGTGAATGAAACTACAGTTTTTGTGCTCACCAGTTGGCGCCACTGTGCTCTCAGTCCAGCTGTCAAAGTTTATTGGTTATTATGGGCGTAAAAACCAAATTTACGTCGAAATCCTATTTTATACATTAAAACCGCACCGTAAATATTTTTATCGGGCATTCCGTATTGTAGCGCAGTCCCGTTTTGTTCGGAAAAAAGTGTGACATAAGTTTACGAACGATAAAATTGTCGCAAAGCACTGAAATTCGTTGACTCGCAAGTCATATTAACCAGAATCAATCTCAGATATTGCAAAACAGTCGCCATCAGTAGTAATCTAATTAGAAATAAAATGTACCCGCGTAACCCACCCACAAACTATGAAATTTTACATTTTGGAGGACTGACAACACACTAGCGCCTCTAGCGGCGAATAATTGGCTGTTTAGAGCGGAGTTTCCGTTTATAAACATCTCTTGCGTTATTTATCAATATTACTCTTATCATTTCTAGATTCGTTCAATTAAAGTCGCAAATTACATTTTCTAGTACCGGTTCCTAACTTGGTTCAAAAAACCGGGAAATCCCGGTATTTTCGGTTCCGGTATTTCCCGGGAGCAAACCCTAGCCGTCACTGTCACATTTCGCAAGGGTAACAGAGATAGAGCGTGCAGGCCGCATATCTTGTTACGGTAGAATTTGTCGATTTTTATTTATTTAAAAATATTGCCTCAAATTATCGAAATTCGGAAGCTGTCAAATTACTATTTTAGTTATGAGTGATTTTTCTTCTTTTTATGTTTCATAATGTCACATAGTAAAAAAACAAGTAAAGTTGGAAAAAGTAATGAAATTGCGTGGAGGTTACTTTGGGAATGAATTGTATCGAGCGAAGTGTTATGAATCGTGTATCGAAAGCTGTGTTATTAAAGATAATATAATCAAGAATAATATATATTTTTCCCACGTCTACAAATACCAACGATTCTGAGAAAGATGGGATACTTCTTGGGGTATTTTTGCATATCTGGCTCATTGAACCGCCTTAATAAACTATTGTTTCATAAATCTCTAATAAAATAAAAACAATAACTTTGAGTGTAACGAAACGCAGGGCGGTATGAAGTTTCCACTCGAGCTCCGTAATTTTATAGCACTAATATGGTAACGCAAGATAATAATTGTAAAAAAATCGGTTCTGGCGCTTCGCTGGCCGCTATCGCGGCACACTCGCTTCACAGTCACACACTCGGCTCGCGCGCTGTAGGGTCGCTGAACTATTTGTAAAACAATATTTTATGAAACAACTAATTTGTTAATCGTTAGTTTGCAAAAAGTTGTTTTTAAAATTAATATATGAAACGTTTTTTTTATGATATTATTGGATACCGCCTCTTCCATTTAGACTAGGGGCACAGAATAGTATAATAGTATTACATACAGAACGGACACGAACCCCCCGCACCGAGGTCAGTTACTTCGTCCCTGACAGGCCCAGGATGACAGGCCGGGTTACGATCGGGTTACCGTCGCGTCTCGCGATTCGCTCACACCACGCGCTACGCACTCGCGCAAACAATTGACGCGTGTACCGACAGCGCACGCACACATACTTACCCACAGCGCTTACTTTCCTTCCCGTGTCACCCCCGTGCTAGGGGTCTCCAAACTTTTTAGGATGAGGGCCATATTGCATCTGAGACTGGACTTTCATGGCAGGGCAAGGGTCGAGAAAAACGGTAAGGACCGTAGTTTAGAGACCCCTGATTTAGACCAATGTTCTGCCTGTATTTGCTTTTAATTTAGCTAAGTTTTTTGTTAAAATATAAAGGCTGCATTGGTAAATATGTATGTATAAAGAAACACGCGATTTGGCATGTAATCTTGTTCTTAGACTAAGTTGTAGGTTATGTTAAAACCGGGCATGCAAGCAAGCTGAAGGGCTAAATAAAAGATGAGAATATAATGAACATTTATTTCTTCGCTTGTTTAATTAAATTATCAGTTTATGTACACTAATTCTTAGGTGTGACGTTAGTAGGAATTATCATTATCATGCGCGGTGAGATGTTATTGATCAGTAAAAATTAAAGATTAAAAATGTTATATTACGATAAACAGAACCATTAAGACAACAATAATGACGCTTAGAAAGTCATTAATTAAGTATATCATTGTCATTTACGGGGTTTTTATACATAGGTACGAATATAAGAGGCCAAAAGACAGAATGGTATAAGACCTGAAATTGTAGGTTATATGTAACAATCGACACTTTCTGCCAAATAGTGTGAATACCACGAGACAAATTGCGAGCATACAGGTCGAACAATAATCAAACCAGTAGATTTAGGTAAATGTATCGCACGATTTTCTTCGCGTCTAGATATTGTATTGGTTATTGCTCAGGTCCTGATATTGGACAGTCAAAAGTAGCCCGTAAGCGACATAGATATAAGGCCGTAACAGATGAAAGCAGAGTGGTACTCACTTTGCGATGAAGCCTCCGCTTCCTCCCGGCGAAGTTGCTCCTGGCGTTTCTCGTACTCTTCCTCCTCCGCTAGCGTGTCGGTTGGCTTCTCTGTTGACGGCTCCTCTACCTAATACAAACGCATCACGTAAACGCGTAACGTAAAACGTAAAACAAAGCAACATCTAATTGCCCGGAAAAAAGGGAACTTGATGCATAGTGTCATGGGAAAAGGAACCGTAAAGCTGGGGCTACATTAGCGAGCGCGGCAAGGGCCGTTTTACCATGCTGCCACAAGGAGCACTAGGGTCCTTTTTACCGTAGAGCAAACATAAGTAACGACTCCCGGCGGTATTAACTTTATAATCTCCTTCATTCAGACTTCCCAAGAAATTATGCTTTCTGACTTCTAATCACACTAATTCAATAACATAATTCACGAAGTCATATGTAAAACGAATTCTTTTTCGACACCGGATTTTCTTTTTAATTTTAGGATGCACTATCAAACAGCTCTATGACTTGACATACGATCTTACAGGCAATGATAAGACCAACAATTACTTCAATGCGGTTTTGGCGAAAGTTTGAGACTGAGCTTTAAGTTTACTGATTAAAATTTACATAGAGGTAACATTTCATTAAGCTAAAAGTGAAAAAAAATATTTAACTTACTTTTTTAACTCTAGTCCTTATGACGAAACGCAAAGCGACACTACCTACTAGGTTACTATCTAGGTCCCGTGATTATATATATAGGGTATCTGCGTTTTAAAAAGAAAACTCCCGTCAGTCGCAGACACCTTATAGCTTCCACTCTCCACCGCCAACGCCGAGCAGCCTAGCGGGCCGCGAGCTCGCGCGCAATGCAGTATTGCTCCGAAACATGTCAAGCGATGTTCGACGTCAAAGACGTGAGTGACCCGTTTATTAGATTTCAACAGGTATCCGGTACGTTGACGAAACAAATGAGTTTTTATGAACATACCTCAACGAATGGCTTGCCAGCCGGCACGGTGATCCGTTCCACCGGGGGCTCGTCATCGTCGGCCTCCAAGAAGTCATCATCGGGATCGTTAGCGTCATCGTCTGCATCATCAGCGTCATCGGCGTCATCTGCATCATTGGCGTCGTCAGCTTCAGGAGCATCGTCTTCAACCGAGTCTGTAATGTATAATAACAAGTTATCTTTTATTGCTGTCAAATATTTGTGTGGTAAAACATGTCGTCTACCATAATAAAAAAAAAAACATAACAATAACAAGTGAAAAGTCGTTACTGGGATACTGGGTGACGACGGATTAATCCCCAGTGAAAAAAAAAACCCTAAGATTTTAGGGCCAGTGAAGAAAGATGGTATCTGGAGGAGCCTTTCCAATATTGAATCTGATCCAATTCTTCTTTATTTTTTAACACTGACTGAAGCGATACTGAGTGCGTGCTCGATAAAAGTGCGCGTTGAAAGGAAATCAATGGCTCGAGTCCACACCTTGAGAGAATGCCAATAGACAGGTAGTGAAAAGGGCTTTTGTACGATGGTCGAACACGACCGGTTGGTCTTCCCATGTACGTTGAATTGACGAATTGGGGACGGGCCCTGTAAGAGAACTACGAAATCGCACAAAATAGGGCACGTCGGTGACTCGTGTCTGACGCCAACACCAGTAGCGAAGCTATACATATTACACTAAACGGTTAAAAGTCACGAATTGTCAGTAGCGAAGCGCCAGCCAATGAAGTAATTAAGCCATGAAAGATATTTTCTTGACATAATTAGTCTGCAGTAGACTCAAATCTCGCCGAACAACCAGTGCGGGAGAGCTAAGAGCCAATGACTTCCAGCTGAACCAATCCTGGAAGGATGAATGGATGAAGGCGACTACTGGCCAACGTAACATCTTTCCGGACCCTACTCAAAAGCCGAGGGGTTTCTCTTTGCAGAGGAAACACTGGTGTCACTTCAACAGAATCCGCACAGGCCACGGAAGGTGCAACGCTTTCAAGTACAAGTGGGGATGGAACGAAAGCCCGTTATGTGACTGCAGCCTTGAGGCCCAAACTGCACAGCATATTGTTGAGCGATGCCCAATACGGTGCTACCAGGGCAACCCGGAGGACCTCTATATAAATGTAACACCTGACGCTGTTAACTGGTTGCGCAACCTGGATGTCGTCTTATGATATTATAGTTGTATTGTAATTTCCTACACTGTAAATATATGCCATACGATTAAATAAAAGTAGACTCAAAGCTCATTGATTTAATACCTTGATCCTTGTCGTCATCGTCATCATCTTGCTCCGGCAAGGCCGGCAGTTCAATAGATATGGGTTCTTCGTCTTCAGGAGCTTCCTTCTCTATCTTCTCCACTTCCAACGACGTGTCTTCCTCTTCTTCCTCGTGTTCGTCTTCATCCTACAAATACATTAATTCAGTGATTGCTTTTTTTACAAATAAGTTTCAGGATTGCAAAAAGTTATTGCCGTTTTTTTATGTTGAGCCATTGTCCGTTTGTTAACCGATTTATGTAATGCATTGGAAACGCAAAGGAAACCAACAAATCCCCACAGTTAAATGGACATACGAGCCTTTTTCGCTTAAGGAACTAAAGGCATGATAAGAGTGTATAAATGTACATAAATTAACAAATACATTTTCAATTTATCCTATTCTTTAAGTACCTAGAGGTATGTATTAATTTTGTATAATGTACACGTGTTTTTTTCGGCGATGATTAACATACAATACAACACACTGAAGCAATAAAAAACAACAGTCAGCCGTTTACTATGTACTTAAAACATATTAAACACGACAAGTTATACTTAGAAAACAAAACTAGAAATAACAAAAGCAGCAGTTCAATGCCAGTCAAACGTTAAATTGAATAATTTAATTTTGTAAATATCAGTATAGACAAGTCTACAAAAGTGAACGGTTAAATTTTAATATCACATAAAACGTGTAACGAATTTTGTTACAAGTGGTCTTTGAAGTTAAGGTTTTAGAAAAGCATTGAATTTTGTTAGTGCCAATCGTGAAAAAGTGTTACAAGTATCAAGACTTCACTCTCAATTCATTTTGCACCTCATTATTTTGTTCATTACTATCTTCATCTGCATCATCATCGTCTTGTTGTAAGCTCTGATTATTGTCTTCGTCATCATCCTCATTTTCGTCATCTTGTTCAAATTCATTGCTTAATTGTTTCTCTTGCACATCATCCTCGTCATCGTCGTGTTTTGCATCATTGTCTTCGTCATCATATTCGTCGTCGTTTTTTGTAACCTCATTATCTTCTTCATCATATTCGTCGTCGTTTTTTGAATCGTCATTATCTTCATCATTATCCTGGTCGTCTTCGTCATCATCATCAGCATCATTGGCATGATAATATTTTCTATATGGGAGATCTTCTTCCTGTTGTTTGTTATTATTATTATTTATTATAATTTTTTGAAACATTAATACAATAATATTCAAACTATTTTATAAAAATCAGGTGAATAATCAGCATTGGAAATTATACACGTATTTGAAAAATTACAACTCTTTCACCTCATCATTATCTTCTAAATCCTGTTCTTGATTGCCATCTTCATCCAGTTCATCTTCATCTTCTTGGGCATCATCATCATCATCGTCTTCTTGATGTTCGTCATCACGTTCATCTTCGTCATCGTGATCGTCAAGTTCGTCGTCAGCTGCCTCTTCACTGTGCCCTTCCTCATCATGCTCATCATGATCATCATCCTAGATATTATTTTTACCAAAAAATAGACATTATGGCCAACCAATTTTTTTTAATTTAACAAATATAACAAATGTGTAGAATTTAATCACTGCTAAAATGTTTGGGGCATTCCTTTTAGTGACACCATAGGATAAATACAATCATGGAAACTGTATTTCATTCACGTTTTGTCCTATTTAATAGAACAGATTTTTTTTTATTATTTCTAGGATTTAAGTTTTGGCTGCATATCCGCCAAAAGTGTGTA
The DNA here is from genome assembly GCA_951800055.1 of Cenopis cana. NCBI lineage: Eukaryota > Metazoa > Arthropoda > Insecta > Lepidoptera > Tortricidae > Cenopis > Cenopis cana. Next base: position 5,132,928 of record OX637476.1, on the reverse strand, counting down.
AAAAAGGTGTTGGAAAAGCCAAATACACTTATGAAAAAATGAATGTATGTAGTGAAAAATAATTTGCAACATGTAAGGAATAAGACAATTATTTATTATATTGTTCATTAACACTGGTTTGAAACACAATTGCGGATTAAATAGGACAGTATGAACTGTGGTGGAATTGTATTTGGTTGCAAGAATTTTACATATATTTCATCAAATATTGAACCTCTTCAAATAATCCAATTAACAACCGTATATCCACCATGAAATTATATGCATATATAAACATTATATTTACTATCATTTTTCTTTACATCATAACTTAAAGAAATGGCACTTACATGATGATTTAGCTCCAGTGTGTGCTCATCGTGGTGGTCGTCTTCCGGGGCGTCCTCCAGCCAGCCCTCCAGCACTCCGGAGTATTGGGACTGAACGGCATTTGCTTCCACTACATTGATAAATACAATTTAATACATATATACTCTTTATTGCACACCTCACACAATAAAGCAGCACAAATAAATTATCATTATTTTATATAATATTGCATTGTTATTATGTTATTAAAGATAAGTAGTAGAGAAAGATATTGATAAACAGATGTTTGGGAATAAAAATAAAGTTTCAAATCTTGACCTTTTGGTAAAACTTAGTTGATCAGTTACAAACACTAAGAGTTGCAGTTTGTCTAAGGAACACAAGTAGGGGGCAGTAGAAAGAGATATGTATGTGCAGTGTTATAAGAAAATAAATACTCACATTCAGAGAGCCCCCGGTTTTCCAATATAATCAGGCCAATAAGTCCGATCAGCACAAAGAGGAGGGAGAAGAATATGACTTTAGCACACCAGTGTCCCCCTGTGCCGTGGTCATGGTGTGAGTGCATAAACACGTCCCCCTCGCCCAACGCCGCCGCCGTCCCTCGCGGTTCCTCTACTCCCAAATCATCTTTAAACGCAAATACCACAACTATTAGAAATCACATACGAATCCTAAATAATAACATTACATATCGTAATCCTACCTTTTTTCCTTTTCTTATCCTTACGCTTCCTTGGTTGTACGTCGCCTGACATGGTTCAGTTTATTCTGGCGCTCCGCAGGCGACAGAGATCCTCTTATTGTTTCATAACCCTGAGTAAACAAAGAACACTTATACAAACAAATAAATTTAGGGCACGAGACGTATAACACTACCAAATGCGCAATTTTCTTAAATAAAGATAGTATGCGCACGTTGAAATTTTAAAATAACCTACGTACATGTGAGTACCTCCGCTGCTTTCTTGAATTTATTTTAGAATTTAACCTAAAAATAACCGGCAGAGACAGCTGAGTACGCCGCGGGTAGGATGCGGGCTAGAGGGGGCGGGGCCTCTAGTGACGTTAGGTGACAGCTGTTGCAATCGTTCTGAAACTACGTTTTCTTTTTATGTTGCATTGCAAAATAATTATCATCTATATATTAATCATGATTAATAGTTAAATAGTTATGGCTGTTAGCCATCCATGGCTTCAATAGCTTGTATGTCTTGTTCGACATGTTTATTATTCAACAGTTAATGAACATTCTTTATTTATCTTATCGAAGTTATCTGTAGTGTAGACACAGGGATCAATGACAACTTGACATTTCGTCGCCTTCGTCGGTCGCTTGTCAGTTGTCGGTCGGTTTGGTATTGGTATCGGTATCTATTAATCAGTGTTGCCAGAACGTGCTTTTTAGCACGGTTTTACGTGCTTTTTTGGACATGAACGTGCTTTTTACGTGCGCTCCCCAAAAACGTGCTAAATCCGTGCTTTTTTAAGTGCTATAATGGTTTATGATTGATTGTACTACTAAAAATTGGTGTGTTGGTTTGGAACTCTAAAGCAGCACATTTTTTCTAACAACCATTGTGTAAACAATCTTTCTCGCCTATGATTTGATTTCCTACAGTTAAAACTTACGTCTTACCTGTGGTTGTCCTCCTGTACCTGTGTGTGTGTGTGTGTGTGTGTGGTTGTGGTGTGGGTGTTGTGGTTGTGGTGTGGTTACCTCTGAATGTATCGTAATTGTAAAAAAAAAAACCAGCCAAGTGCATGTCGGACTTCGCACATTTAGGGTTCCGAATAGGGTTGCCAACTTATGTGCTTCGATTTGCGGGACATTTGTTGTAGAATTGCGGGACTTAGCTAAAAAATGCGGGACTCGCTCACTCTATCAATATTGTTAACTTATAATTGTCAAGTAGGATACATTATTTATTCTCGCGAAATATACGTTCTTAGTGGATGATTTCCGAGCTAAAGTTATCCTATTACGAGTACGTTCCTCCGGGAGCGGGATAGAAATTACTTGTTTTCATTTATCGAAGTTGTGCACTCTTTCCTGAAATGAAACAAAATGTTCGCTCCAGTTCTTATAATTCTGCCGAGGTCTGAAAACGGGACAATTGGCGTCCCGCACGCATCCTTTGCGGGACGCATCGTCCAGGGTGCTGGAAACGGGACGTCCCGCCTGAGGCGGGACGGTTGGCAACCCTAGTTCCGAATCAACCGCAAAATTAAGTTGGTTTTAATACGAAAAACAAGGAAAACTCTAATAAAAAATCTGATTTATCAGTATGTAAATATTCGTTGGTTACCCGTCGTCTACCAGTCCCTGGGATCCCAGGGCAGATAACAAAAGAATGGCATTGTATATTTTTTGCCGGGAGAGGACGGCTTATGAACATTATTACCAAATTTCAAGTTCATACGGAATGGGAAGTAATAAAATTCTTCGGAACAAAATTTTGTGACGGACGAAGTACGGACGGACGGATGAACAGAGGGACGGACGCGTGAGTGACAGCATTACGGTTCCGTTTGGACCCTTTGGGTACGGAAACCTAAAAACGTGCTTTTTATTCCAAAAACGTGCTTTTTTGGACTCCCGAACGTACTTTTTGACGAGAGTGATCTGGCAACACTGCTATTAATCAATCAATCGCCATATACGTAGTATCTTCTTAGTAGTCTGTGATCGCCATCGGTATCGGTTGATTTGTTTACTAAAGATTTAAGGAGTATTATTTGTGCTAATTTCTGAAGAAAAATGAGTGAAGTTACAGTTTTATACGAAGGTTATTCAACAATGACCGGCAAAGATCAAATGTCGGCCAACTGCAGCTGTACATTAATCACAGGCTCTCACAATGTTATTGTTGACACCATGACCGCCTGGGACACACAGAAAATTATCACTGGTTATTGAATTATTACATGCTTTGTGTTAATTTGAGTGCCAGTTAGTACCATTCCAAATCTTTTATGAGTAAATATTTAGTTTGAACATAGTAAATGATTCTATTCCCTGGCTGCTGCTCTGGTCCTGCTTCGGGACCCGTCAGCGTAATCTGCTAGTTAATGGAGGAGCACTCCAGCTCTAGATAATAAAAAAAATCTAGTAATTCCTTTTCGTTTAGTGCAAGTCAACAGGCAGTGAAAACAAATTGCTATTCATATGACTTTACGTGGTCTTATTTACGAATCTTCTATGTTTTTACAGCATTACAGAAACACAATTTGTCTCCACATGACATAAATTATGTGGTGTGCACACATGGGCACTCTGATCACATAGGGAACAACAATTTATTTCTGAATGCAAAGCACATAGTTGGATTCAGTGTGTCATTCAAAGAACAGTACTACATGCATCCTTTTGATAAAGGTGACTATAAAGTAGAGAAATACAAAGTGCATTAACACATTCATTGCACAGTTAAGATACCATATATCAGGTCCATGGCTATGGACTGTTTATTTATTTTATTTATTAGGACCTTCAACAACAAGAATACTACTACAAAACTATGGTCTTAATGCACAAATAAAGATATGTTATAGTGATTATATTGTATTAAATATAATATTTTACCTGTTAAAAGCCAGCATGTTCTATGAGTAAAATAGTAGTACAGTTGCCAGCAAACATCTTTCTTTCGGCGTTTCTTCTCGGCAGTGGCCTCTGTGAAACGCTAGTAGGGTTTGACTTGTAAAAGTGCCATTGCGGCCTACTTACAGAATAAAGTTCATTTTATTCATTTTTTATTTTTTTATTCATCTTGAACCTGATTGACCTGCACAGTAGCGTGATTTGTATGTAGATCGTCTACTGCACAGACAAGGTTAGGTTCAAGATTTTTGCCGGCAACTATATTTTATAGCTACTAGCAGGAATGCTTACACAATAAAGGCTAAATGTATAGATTTTAATTCTGTGTAATCATATTATTGGTCATTAACAGACTTTTTGGATTTTAGGGGTAGAGTATGTTATAAATGACACTGTGAAAGTAATTCCGACCCCAGGGCACACATTGTCTTGTGTTACTGTGCTTGTTACTATTGCTGAGGGAAGAGTCATAGCATTAACTGGTAAGTTGGTAACCATAATAGAGCATCACACAATTAAACCCATAAACAGACCGCTTTAGCTTAGTTGGTAGTGACCCTGCCTACAAAGCTAGAGGTCCCAGGTTCGAATCGCGGTCAGGACATTTATTTGTGTGATGAGCACGAATATTTGTTCCTGGGTCTTTGATGTTTTCTATGAATTTAAGTATGTTCTATGTAGCTTTGCTTGGATTGGGACTTGGTTGATTTGTGTCAGATTGTCCACAAATATTTATTTAATTAACCCAGTCTCTTGCCATAATGTGTAGTATTTTTTGTTCGCATCTGTAATTATAACTAAAGATGATCCGTAATTATATTGTTAGTAGAGATGCACCAAATATGAATACTCCGCTGAATATTCAGTCCAGCTGTTGGCTAACCTTAATATTCGGTTCAACATAATGCCTCCATCCATTGTTCTAAATCGGACTAATACAATAGACAAGGAACAAAAAAAATTAAATCCACTCCACTTTAAGCCCTTTGCTAGTAAAATAGGGTAAGTTTGAACTACTTGGACATTATTTTCCAGGTGACCTGTTTGAAAACTATGAAGACATAGATAATCCAAATGTTTGGCTAGAAGCAGGCAGTGACGATCCTGTGCAGCATATGAAGAACAGACTCAAAGTTGCTGATGTGGCCAATTGGATCGTCCCAGGACACGGAGCCAAGTTTCAAGTCACTGACCAGATTAGGAACTCCCTCCGTAAACAAGCTGGTAATGCACCGGTGTAAATATATATTTATAACATAATTACAGGGCAAATTTTGGAATTAAATCACGACAATAAATAAAACAAACAAATCTCAAGTCATATTTTATTACACCTATAATATGCTGAAAAAGTGAAATGCCTACATATATATACCCTTTAGCTGACACATATCAAAGAATAATTAACCTTACTGTATCACAATAAGGTGTATTTTATATTTTCACAAATATGTTACAGTGAAAGGTTTAAATACAAATAACCTGAATGTAAACAAGAAATGTGAAAAAAAAATTACGTGGTGGGTATAACACTGGGAACATAATATTAAATAATGTTGTGTATACCTAGTTGCATAAACGTTATGTAGAAAAACGCCCACTATCAGTTTCTTCACTACAAGATGAAAGTACCGGCAACATTAAAGGCAATAGACGTTTGTGCAACTGGGCAACCTAAAATTTCCGGTATAATATTATGACTTACGTCATTTACATCTTCAAGTGCCTTAACAAAAAAAACAATAGAAGGCTTAATAATTAATAACCAAACTGCACACAGTAGAAACCAACCGAAACAATTCAGTAAAAAGGATAAAAAATCTTTTTTTTATATATATAAGAATGGTTTTTGAAACCTCAACAAGAAGTAGGTACTTTAAAGTATAAATTATTTACAATCGCACTAGCTAGAAGATCGAAAAATACAAGGAGTTTTTTAATTAGTGGTCAAAAACTATGTCCTTAAACCAATAACAAAAATAAACTATTTGATCATAAATACATAGTTCCAAACCATGCTTAAAAATAAACCTGTATGTATTGTAAGACTAATTTGCCATTAGTAAAATGTGACATGACTATTTTTTTTATCATTGTTAGTTCAAATTGAAATTTGGCATGCAATAAAGTTGATATTAAAAATATTTTGGATTTACATTGTTTGTCATGTAAAGTAAGACTACTAGTACTAGAGTACTAACAGTAATAGAAGTTACTTCTGTTTAGGCAAGATAACTTCTGCTGTCGGTTCTGTCCTGCCCACTTACAGTCAAAGTCAAAGATATTTGTACGCAATCGGTGACAAAATATACGACTTTAATGACAAGACCGTAAGAGCATTTTTGTCGCTTAGAACGTACATATATTTATGAATTTGACTGTACATATACAAACAGCATTTATGGTAGGGGAGCCCAAGAGGGGATTTATGAATTTACTCAAGCGCATCTGATTAAGACATGGGGGATAGCTTGAACTCCGTTGAGTACCTTCACTATTTATAAGCCCTCTTTGTTCGTTTTTTTTTCTCATTTGACACTTTCAGAGCCAAGACCTCCCCTAGAGAGTTCTCAATAATTTTGTTCACATGCCATACTACTCCCAAGGGGAATTCATTACTATATTAGTTGACCATCGCTGGCACCCAGCGATAGTCTTGGATTTTGGCCTTGCAATCGCAAAGTGTTTAAAAAAGCCGCCACGAGATGCGTCACGTCCAAATCGTCAGATTAGTATCAGGGAGATTCTTTGGGTCTACTTAACATCCGCTCTGAAAAATCGGACGCGCTCCATTAATTGTTAATATATCTAATGTTCTATCCTTTCGTACGGCCACAACTGGCATGAAAAAAGGCAAATTAACATAGGTATTTCCATTATTATAGATACGTCGGACTTATACACTATCAATATCTGACGCCTCGAAATATGTTCGTGTAACGGTTTTTTTTGTGGCCGCTCATCCCGCTGGAGTAGTTTATACATAATATAACCTTTTTTCTTCCTATTATCCAATCTTCAAAAACCAATAGGTCCCAACGCATCGCAATTAGCATCGTGGCCTCCCCTACTATCAGCGAGAGATACGGCCGCCAAATGCTAACATAAACTAAGTAGTGCCAGAAGACGAGACTAAAAGTGAAAGATTCTGGCGATATACACATATATTTATAAACGAAAATAACTATTCTAAATTGCACCCTGCAAGAAAGTCCTACTTAGGATCAGTTGCACCAAGAACACAGGCCGGTCATCCTCAAATATGGCGCCGGCAGCTGTCATCCCATAGAAACTTGTCAAACTTTCCATACAATCAGATTTGACGAACACCGCTTACGATTACACACGGTTTGGTGCAACCCAGCCTTAGTCTAGTAAAGTCGATACGATAATTTTATGGATTCATTGTCGCATCGGTGCATTGAACTCTAGCATTGCATTCAGATTTAAATACAGCTTTTGACAGCAAAAGTCGAATCGAATGTCATTCTTTCATCTTCATTATGTTATAAGTATCGAAATTTTATAAATTCAGAATAGAAAACGACAATGTACGTACACTAAGCAAACTAAAGCAGTAGGATACATATTTTGGTTCATACACATGCAAAATTTTTGAATAACTAGTAAAATTCATCTTAACTCGAAAATCACATTAATTTACATCCTTGTGGCACTCATTTACGATAACGTTTTACAGTGAACGTCAAAGATTTGTATACCTAGTTTCCGCCCTTAATCCAAAGGAATAAGGTGCAAATGTTGACATATCTTAGACGTCAGCTGTAGGTACAATGTACTATACGGGTGCCTTCCCACCAGTAGGCGTAGCACATGACGGCCTCGAGAGTATGTCGGCTTATTTCGAGCCATGCGTCTTTTTTTATTGGTGCTGTTAGAAAGTGACGGATAACTCGAGATAAGCCGACATACTCTCGCGGCCGTCATGTGCTAGGTAGGCCTACAGAGATGTGCTATGCAGCTATGTTGCGAGGATGTGAAAGCTTTGCGGTCCCACCAGTGCTATGCTATATGGACACAATGAGTATGATTGGTGTATATCAACGCATCCATAGCATAGCAGATGTCTGGTGGAACGGCACCCTAAAGGTCAACAGTTCAAATGTTGCTCCCTGTGATACCTTCGACCGAGATCCGAGTGTCCACGAGTCCTGGCCACATTTGCTGCGTGCAATAATTAAACACATTGTTTTTCCTATTAACTTAAATCATATTTAAACTAGACCATTTTATATCACAGCCGAGAGTCACTAACAAATGCAACAAAGCTCAGACATGCCCATATCCGTTCCGTTCATTAATTGATAGCTGCAACCAAAAGGAAATAAAACTTAATACATAACATATTCATTGCATATATATAAATGTACATAAATAATTCGATAAAACATAAAAGTCAAACTTTACGAAGTACCAGTTTGTGTATAGTTTTATGAAAAATAAAAGAAGAACCTAGTTATTAATTTAGTATGCGAGTTGGACTACCTGGGGGTCAATAGTAGTAGGCACGGGTTGCGGTTCATCGATACACAAGTCAGAGTCGGAGTCAGCCCGACGCAAGGAACTGTCCTGAAACGTAACAAAGGAATTCAGTAATTGCAACTATAATCATAGATATAATATATACTCTGTACATAGTTAAAGATGCGCCAACGAGCGACCGGGGCTATGTCTTTCTCATACTTGCTCATTTTCATACAGCATTTATACTACGCACTTTGGCCGGTTTGCGTGTCCAATGTATTCCTTATTGGAAGTTTGCCTTTGCCTATAACACGACCATGAAAAAATGTTCCGTCGGTGATAGGGACAAAACATGCCACTCTTTTCTATTTCCTCTTATAGGAATCGCAATAAGACTATATTGCTCTAGCAAAGCGTGTCAGCCCCTTGACTATAATGAAATACTTAACCCTTAAATGCATGGTGTGATATATATACATCATAACAAATAATTCAAGTTTTATTTAACTGTAGGTATATTTATAATAATATTGAGGGTTATTTCACAAGGTAATTTAATATATTTTCATTTTCATTCTTAAAATGTTAACCGTTCTATAATATATATTCAATAAACCTTACATTGACTTATAAACGATAAGTCGGTAATTTAAAAAAAACGGCGGGCATTTTTTTATGGTCTCGAAAATTTAGGTTTTTTGAACAGTGTTTTTGGCAGTTTTATAGTTTAGTAAGTAGTTTTTTTCTGCCTAGAATGTATTTCTACACATCATAAATATTGTCTGAGTGCTAAGTTTAGTAAAGTATTTCGCATAAAAATAAGCAATATTTGTACTTGTTGATAATAAAATAAAGTATGAAAAAAATCTTTTTTTTTTAATTTGTAAATATTATATGAAGAACACAAGAGAATTTTGATATTATTTTTCCCGTTATCAATACACCTTAAAGCACCAAATATCAAAATCCCCGGGTTAAAAACAAAATCCCCGAGCGGTAATTCTATGAAACGTTGTACACCGTACACTTGTAACTGTCGCTTACATGTCGACCTACTCGACTTCGGCTCTAATGTTCGCTACATTCAAATTTACATTCATAATCTTTGCTAAATGTTATAAAACTTGTCCTTTATGAATGTAGGATTAGGACAAATAAACTGCAAATAGGCATAAATATAGAAACAAATAGAATATTTTATGGACAACGCCCGCGAGTCTCAGACATTGAAATTGGAAATAGAATAGACAGCAGTAACAAACACCCTATTGGTTACTAAATGGGTATAAAACACAAGAACTCAAACAGTTTGCGTGAGTGCATGAAGTTAATTTATTATAGTTTATGTTACATGGCATGGGATGGGACTTCAGAAAGACTGACATGTGACCGTGAGTGAAAACTTCGACACGCTATGTTTTATCTCACGAAAGCACCATGCGTAAATAGTACATTAAGCTTCTGTACCGTTATTCGAAGCCTAAAACAATATTTGAGAGTGGCAACACTGCGGAACAGTGCGGAAGGTATGTCATTTTGCACGAGTCCCGAGTTGTCTTGGCCCGAGCCGACGGGCGTGGGACAAGACTCGGGACGAGTGAAAATGACACTTCCGCACGTGTATCAAACGACGTTTTTTAATACAGTTGCGAAAAAATATCAAAGAAACTAAAATAAAACAGTAATTAAAAGATACAAAACACAATACTTTTACTTGCCATTGTGGGCTTTAAGTACTTACCTGGTCTATCTGGCGTAGTTTACATACAGACATACACTTTATATAACAATCGTATAAATCACACATATCACAAAAATATTATTAAAACAATACGACTCATTACAAAATTAAATTATGAAATCATGTACAAAGAAGCGGGAATTAAAAAGTCGGTTTAACTTTTAATTGATTGACTTTTTTCAACAGGCCATGGTTGTCAGCATTCAGCCAAATCAAATACTATTTTGAAGGAGATTTTATGTCACATGGTAGTTTAATTACATGTAAATATTAATAAATCACTATTTTTCATTTTATAATTAATTTCTATTTGATTTTTAAGTAACTAAATGTATTTTTTGGCGAAAAAAGACAAGCGTCCATTCACATCCGGCGCGACGGTCTTCCATAATACCCTATTAATTAGAGGTCTCGCATAATACTGTTTCCGGTCATTAATTTACTCAATCAGTCAACTTTTTGAATACAGTTTTAGATGTTTTAATATTTGATAACCATTTAACTTGTTTAATATGCATTTTTAATGTTTTAAATATTATAGAAGGTTACTTTTAATGGCCTTTGCTTTATTAAATAAATAAGTAAAGTGACTGAACCGAAAACCCTTTGGCTTGGGTCAACAATAAATTTAAAAAAGTTGGAAAAGTAAAAAGCACTAGTGCGCGAAATCCAACTTTGCGCACGATATACAGCTACATAAAGTACCACTTTTTGAGCAACTGTATTAAAAAAACAGTTTACGTTAAACACATGTGTACCTACTTACACACAATTAGCTATATTTCAAACAAATAATGTGCAAGACAGTTTAGACAGTAAATTTGCATATGTTTTACATCGACCTTGCAAAGAGTATGTGCAGTCCCACACAAGCAAGTGTATAAATAGGGAATATGCATTTTTTTCATGATGTACTTCTAACCAGTTTTCAAAGGATCAAAAGTTCGTATGACACAACTACAATTAGAACATCACAAAATACAAAAAGTGTCAATGTATAGTAGGTAATATACATAACTGCAGAACTCTGAAAACGTCGCATAATAATTGAGCGTGTTATATGACGTTACATACTAAAGTACAGCATAACTGCAGAACCCTGAAAACGTCGCATGAGCGTGTTATGTGACGTCACATACTACGTGCCCCGTCTATGTTTTATGTATATATAAAGTACTGGGATGGTGTCATGGTTGAGCTAGTAAAGCGCATTAAGTACCTGGTTTCGAGCCAAACCAGAATCCGCTTCGGGTACAACAAATTTGTAATTGTACAGACACTGAAATTAAAAGAAATTATCTTCTATACAACTGGGTCAACCGATACTACTTTAAACAAATAACAATATAGATTAGCTATATATATATAGGCTATCTACTTATAGCTTAAATATAATTAAAATAGCACAATGAATGCGTCAAGAGCTTTCACACAACTTAGCAAGTACTTGTATGCAAGTTTCTTTACATTACGGGGCTGTGCTACCTAGGTAAGATGAATACGTTGCCACCAGGTAGTATAGGGATACTTACTCCCTGGGTTGAGTTTAGTCTTTAATTATATATGCCAAAAAATAGTTACCACTTAAAGCCACCAGAGGCGCCTTACAAAATGGGACTAAATGCAAACGCGTTCATTTGTATTTGTTTCGAAAAACCTTATACTAGAAGTACCTAGTGCTAGTGCTAGTGCGCGCCATCCACGAAGGCGCGCCCCTCCACAGCCCAAGTCGTACAACTGCGCACAGATTAGTATAAGATTCGCTGTGGAGGGGCGCGTCGTCGTGGATGGCGCGCACTATAGGTACAGGTACTAGGTAGGTTCTCGAGTGGCGACCACGGACCGGAAGGCGCAGCGTGGGTAGACCCCACAAGGTGGACTGATGACCTGGTAAAGGTCGCTGGAGTCCGCTGGATGCGGGTGGCGCAGGACAGGTCATTGTGGCACTCTTTGGGGGAGGCCTATGTCCAGCAGTGGACGTCTTTCGGCTGATATGATGATGATGATACAGGTACTATATGAATACTTACTCCCTGGGTATACTGGTGTGTGGTGGTAAGCCAGCGTGCCACTGGGCTCATGAACGACGGCAGCGTCTCGGTGAGCGGTGGTCGCGCGTGCGTCAGCAGCGGCTTGAGCAGCCGCGCGTCTACCGCGCCCCACAGCTTCGCCAGCCGCGCCTTCTCGCTGCCGATGTCGGCGCGGGACGTCTCCTGATCCAATGTTTATGGGCAATTAGCCAGGTGCGGTTTATAGCGAGCAGCCTTGGAGTGGCGATCAAGGCAGACGCGGTTTAAGAGAGTCGCCAATAGGGGACAGGGAGGGGCAGCTATCCCCCCTAAAAGCTTCATGTGCTAGACTGTACCCACATTTATACTGTTATATCAACTTAGGCAGCGCCGGATCTAGAAATTTTTCGAGGGGGGGCAAAGACTACAAAATGCCGCCCCCGTCTGCATATATTGTCTTACAAATTGTTACCTCTACCATTTCAGAACAGTAAAAGTAGCTACTAGTTATCTACTCTAAAGGGGGACGGGTCATAAAGTCATGACACATCTACGAACAGATGAAAACGCGAGCGCAGCGAGCGCGACAATTTTCAAACATTATGATGCAGATGCGGAAAATACTTCATACGCATCAAGTCATAAAATTCGCGTCAAGTCGAGAATTTTTTTGTCCTGTCAAGAACTATTTTGGCCTGTCAACTTCGAATTGCCGCCCCCCTGCCGCCCCTGAATTTGCCGCCCGGGGCAAGGACTCCGGCTTGCCCCCCCCTAGATCCGGCTCTGAACTTGGGTCATCAACTGGCGACGCTCTTGCCGCGGTCACAAATCAACACTCCAATAAAAGCGAAATTGAGATTTTAAAGTTGCAATAAGAAACGTGCGTAAGAAAGTTGCATACAACATCTAACAAGACAGATTTATCAAAAATACCTGGTCTGTGATCTTTCCATCCACCAAAAACTTAGTGCAAATTTCACGATTGTAGGTAATGCCTCTGTATTTTTTATCTATAAAATAGGTACTATCCTATACAAGTTTTATTCGAGAATTGACAAGAAACAAATGAAGGCGCCATACATGTTACTATGGCAGTACTTTATAGATAAAAAAACAGGGTATATTATTTGTTAATTGGTCAGTAGAATGAATAATAAAACGTTAAAAGTAAAAGAAATAAATAAGTTTACATACGTCGTAATAGTTTAGTTGCCAAGGCATAACCACTTCTTTGTCGCCATTGCCCCACTTAACTACCATGCGGCCTCTCTAGAGATAGGAACGAAATCAAACCAAATGAAGTGAAAATTAAAACATGCCATAGAATAAAAGTCATGAAACGCGAGACAACATATAGAAACAAGTGTATAGAAATGAAAGGAAATTATTAACAGGAAAATTTAATTAAATGGTTACTGTATGTCGTGTCGCGTTCAAGATAGACTTCAGACCATCTTTATAAATTATAAAACATGCCTCGTAGAAGTCATAGGTTTACATAGCTTTAAGCCTTTAATCTTTATTAACATAACATATAAAAATAATCTGAATGCATGCTCATTCCAGTGTTAGTAAGGTTAACGCCAGTAAAAGGTAAAAGCCAGAGCCTTGTACTCCGAGCATCGAAATCCGAACAGTATAGTGCCGTCCCTTTCACTCTTATAGTGTATAACACGAGAGTGAAGGGGACGGCACGATACGAATTTCGATGTTCGGAATAGATCCTCAGTGCAGCGACCACTTGACCAGCACGCGTGCAGGTATCTATTAGTCTTACTGATGCCCGGTCGCTACTGGCCGGCTGCGTCGACTCCAGATTTCGAAGGCCGAAGCCTATGTCAGCGGGCTGAACAACAAATGGGATTTAGGCTTGATTTATTGCTCCGCTCGTCGCGTGTCGCGTGAGGTCCGACCGAGAACAACTTTTTTATCTCGGCCGAGACCGAGACTGAGAATAAATTAAATTATAGGCCGAGACCGAGAATTTAAAAATGTGAGAAAAGACTCCAATTTGCATTTTTATTTATTTAGTAATCAAAATCAAATAATCTTCGTTTGCAATTGCGACAAAGTGTCATAATTGGTTTGAAAAGTTCATACGTAATCAACATCGCGAAAATCAATGTCGAGCAAAACTACCAGCCAATAGATCACCTCGTGCGGCTCTACAGGCGCGTGGCAAATCCAAATTCACCAATCTTAGATCGTTGCACAGCCGACACGGCGGCTACGGCCGATAATCTCGGCTAGTTTTGGCCGAGACCGAGTTCTCGGTTCGAATTTTGGCCGAGAATAGTCAGTACCGAGAGTCGAGACCGAGATCTCGGTCGAACCTTAGTTTCGCGTCGCGCGACCGTCGTCACGGCCCAGCCACGACTTCGCGCGAATTGCGGCGCGACAAGCGTTTCAACTGTTAATTGCACGGTCGAACCGTGCAACGCACTGCGGTTCGTTGAGATCACACGCAATGAATTAGGAAAATCGCTGCCGCTGTCGCCGCCGCTCGAAGTCGTGGCCAGGGGGCCTACCGGGAACCGAAAACGACGTATCTCCCTCTCTGTTGCTCCAATATGCAAGTGCGACTGAGAGGGAGATATTTCGTTTTCGGTTCGCGGTAGGCCCTCAGGGCGACAGACCGATGCGACTCGCGCGCACACAATAAATACAACGGGACAACGCTCAGCGACGCTGACGCCCGCGGCAGATTTCTGGTATATTCGTGCGCGCGACCGACGTCAGCGCAGCAGGAAATCAAGCTTCATGCCTAATTTTTGGTTGTTAGAGCCCAGCACATGTGTTGAGCTCGTGTTATCTTGTATTCCCCTTTAATAAAAACAAGGATATCATGAGGTCGACGCATGCGGGGAAGCGGGCTGTAACCACCAGTTAATAGGATCCCTTAAGCACGTTTGGGCGGCCAGTACTGAAGAGGCTTCTATTGTCGAAGGACCGTCTCCGAGGGAACACATATATACTTCAATACACGCACGTTGGTAACAGAAGATTCAAACACCACCGAGGTGTCACCTCGTGTCCTGCTGTTACTTAACGTACTTAAAATAAATTAGCTTCCGTTGGTATTGTATTATTTTTTTGGTTACGTGCTGATACTGATAACTTTAAAAATAACTACAATACCTTAGCACAAAAACAGTTACACGATGAGATCTACAAATTTACCTCAGGTGGTAGTTATAAATATAGCGTCCCATCTTTTAGCACTCGACCAGAGAGCAGGCTTTACGAAAATAAAAGACAGCGGGATCACTACACGATGTACTAATTGGCGGGGACTCTGCATGAATGTTTGCTTTCTTCATATTTCATGTGATATGATTTAGGGCGAAGCCACAACACTGCGATGCGGCGTCGCACCGTACAAATAGTCGTACTCGTACAATCCGATACGTCCGCGACGACGACGCAACGCAGTGTTGTGGTTATGGCCTCGCCTCGCCCTAAATTGAGAGTGACACGATTATAACCACTTACTCTCTGGTAAAACAAATAAAACTCGCTATATGTTCCACAGACAACCCCGTTGAGGTAACTTTGTACTCGAACGGATGAGAGTTAGGTATGACTGATATAGGCGCCATGTAAAATGCATACACTTGTCTACGTCATACATACCGAGCCTCCAGTTTCCGTGGCCTGGTAGAGCTGCCACAACAATTACTTATTAATGAGATGTAGGCACGGGCCGTACGGGCTTGTAGTGCCGTCGCTTTAATGGCGGATGAGTGAAAAACTGATTGTTTATCCTACACACGACTAAGCGACTGTTTTTGATTTTTTTCTTGATTTAGAGTGATTTTATAGTGTTAATAAGAAGTATAATCTTACTATATTGTGTAAAATTATTATTTACGTAATCTAGCTCAGTTAAAACCACATACTTACAGGTAAATTACTTAGATACTTTGACACTGACATACGCTAAATTATTCCATTGGATATTCTGCTTATAACACTAATGTAATAGATTTTCTATTACATATACAATCTCTAGGAATCGTATGTTTGTAATAGAAACTCTATTACATTAGTGTTAAAGTACTTCGGCATAAGAGCATATGTCAGTATCAAACTCAAAGTACAATAAGCTATATTCAACCTAATCTAGTACTTCGTCCTGCAGTCCTTGAATAAAAAGAGCAAAACTGTTAGTAGGATTTCAGGGTGACAAAACGATTTAATTTTTATATCAATTTGTCATCCTCCATACCCACAATCTCCACTGCGAGATTGATTTGATGTTATTTAGACAAAAGCACTTTCTCAGACTTAGGCTGGATTTGACCAAATTGGAATATGTACTTATCCCGAGGTTATCTTTACGTCAAGGAGTAAGTACTATTCTTCTTTGGCTGAATTGACAAACGACTGAAAATTCACAACGCTTTGGTTAGACATATTTGACACATAACCAAACAGGTTCTGCCTTTGGTGTTTAGGTATTGCTGTGTTTATTAGGAGTTTCAATCATAAAGCATACATTCTTATAAAACAACTTAGTAAAAACGTAGCAATTTGGAATTAAAAAAAAAACATTTAAACTCATTTCGCGTGCTACAAAAATCTAGTCTGGTAAAAAATAAAGATGGCAAGAGCATGTCATTCTACATGATTAGCGCGGTAGTGTATGCCCGCATACCTAGACCAGTTTGTTAGAATTAGAACGCACAAATCAAATTAGCACTAATCCATGACAATAAGCGTAGGTAATTAAACTAACTATACAAATATTACAGACAATGACTCTTAAATCATGTGACTCGTGTTTGTACGTGGATGATACTACAATTTATTGCTACGATTACTAGCGCGGCTTTTATATCAAATCAGGTGCAGTGCGTATCTACGCGGTCATGTACCATTCTGAAACAAACACGTGCGTCCCGCTCTTACATCTTTGACTACGCTAGGGTGGGAGCGGGGCGCACTGATAATCAGATTAAGAGGCTGTCAAGACCTAATTTTGTTGAAATTGATGTTTTTTAAGCAGTTTTTTAAGAAAAACTACTTGTTCTAGCACATCAAAAAAAAAAAAATTTAATATTCATTATATTTCAAAGACCGTGTACGGACTCGATACATAATTGGACGAAATCGGCTCGATAGAAAATAATTGCAAAGATTGGTCTTAAATTCATCATTAAACGGTTCTATGTCTTTATTTTTATTACGCATGGGTCTGCAATTAAAAACATAAAGTCAACATATTCATACCTAAACCGCCAACGAGCCATATTTCACAAAAAATCCACACTTTTTTTTATTTCAATATTATTGTAGTATTTATTTACTATTTTACGCGCAGAGCTTCCGTAAAGAGCGGAATGGTTAATTGGAAACTCACGCGTGTTCGAGCGGGACTTTTTTTTAGGTCTTGTCAGCCCCTTAAATACGTATTTAATGTTGGTTCCGAAATGCAGACCCGGTGAATCACTGTCGACAATCATAATCCTACGTGTATTGACAATAGCACAACTCGAGATACGGTATTCAGAGCATTTGATTATCTTGATAACAAACGCACGTATAAAACGATTAATGTGATTAGTATTGCTATAATAACAAGGTCGATTACGACAGGAACATAAAAAAGCTTTTTATATAAAAGTTATGATCAATATCATACTATGACAAAGAACATATCTAATAGGTGAATAGGCTCATATAACACTTTAAGCTCTCACGCTTTGTAAACATACTTAAAACGTTTGTTTTAACGGGTCTAACGCGATATTCCACAACGACCACGGCCAGTGCAACCCGTGTCGAAGCGTCGGTAAAAAAGGTAAATACATAAATATCGAGTAAGACCCGTTAAAACAAACCTTTTAAGTAGGCGTGACTCGTATCAACTCAACTCAGGCATTCGATAAATGTACTCTGAATACGGTACTATAAATTATCTTTTAAAAACTATATAAAATGTAGGCACCTTATCCGCTTGAGACTCATATTACATCGTGCCGTGTCCGAGCCTCATCCGATCGTTCGAGATATATTTTTCTTTTTTTTTGTCTAGATCACCGGTAAAATATTGCATACTAAAATAGACTCGACACAATTCTAACATGTAAAGTCCAACTTAAGGCGTTACCAGTTACCACAGTTCAGAGGTTCTGAGTTCTGAGGACATATTCAATCCATAGAAATGTCGTAGACAGGCATTCGTTTTATTAGAAGCGAATGCTATTAGACGTCCCAACCTAACCTACAGGAGCACTAATAACCTTAACTACACAACTAACTGGGAGCTAAATATTCTGTGACTGTGACTGTCACTTTGGTTAGAATATATTTTACAAAATGATTCGAGCTCGGCACGCTGTAAAGTGAGTTGTTATGTATAATTTAGAGTACGATACCAATAAGAGTGCAAAGTAATACTTACACTTCTGACGTCACGGTATGGGAGCGCTTCGTTTTCATCGTTCTGCCCTTCCCTGCGAAAATAATGGAAATAGCTGTGCAGTGAGGCATAACAACTTGATTTGCACAAACACGAATGATAATCATTTGTTGGGACTGAGCTCTTACATTTAGATTTTACCACAGCAGTAAAGCGGGTATTACACTGTCCTGAATCAGGCGTCCTAACTAGTGGAGGGGAGTTGAGAGTTGGAGCATCTCGCTCTAACGTATAGGTCGGAACTATTCTAAGTGTCCTGAATTCAGGACAGTGTAATACCCGCTTAAGATAGATTGGATGTTTTTTTTTTTTAAAAAAAGGTAAGTAAGCAGGACTTTAGTTGATTCGATAAGTACCACAAATTAAAATGTACTTTTATACATTCAAAAACATAGTGCATAACGCCATTTAAGGATATTTGCGTTTACCAAATATGTACCTACTAATTCATTGTATCGTACGCCACCATACTACCCAGACGGATACCTCGTTTTCAATTACTCATACTCATTTATTGATAATTTATTGTAATGTAATGTTTTACGAACACAGACCGGTCATCGACAAATATGGCGCCGGCAGCTGGCATCCCATAGAAACTTGTCAAACTTTCCATACAATCAGATTTGACGAACACCGCTTACGATTACAGACGGTTTGGTGCAACCCAGCCTAAAGCGGCAATTACACTTCGTCGTTCGCCGCATGCTGCATGCGGCGACCGCAAAAGTGTAAAGAACACGTTAGTCGGTCGCATTCGGCGATCGACAGCTGCCAAGTCGCCGTAGTAGGCGGACATACTAGTGTAAAGACGACGTTCGTTGGCCTAAGTAGTTTAAAATTAATTCGGCGATCGCATTAGGTGAACGACGAAGTGTAATTGCTGCTTAAGAGGGGTAGGGCAAGCTCTCTGCATACAAACTTTGTGCAGGTTTTCCTTCGTTTGTGTTTGCATTAAAGTTACGATTTTTGGTCAGTATACTTATTTTTCTGATAGCTATTTCGTGATGTAATTTTTTATATTGTTTTTTTTTTTAAATTGTTAATTTAGAAATTTTAGGAAAATTTCTAAATTAACTAATTAATTTAATTTATTAATTAGTTAATTATTTTTTTAATTAATTTTTTTTTTCCTTTATTTTCTAAAATTTCTAGTTTGCGATAGCAGCGTTACTGCTCAATACAAAATTAATTGTTAATTTTTTTGAAGTATTTGAAAATTTTCACATCACTATCTTCGCATATCTAATATTTACAACCAGAAAAAATATTACATTCGTTAGTGCCAAAACCTACGAGCAAAGTTTTGATTCTTACCCACCTTATTGTGCTATAGCACTTAAATGGTTTGTTTACCTATTAAGTATGGGCTTATTAGATATTAATAACTAGCGTTTTTATAGAATAACTAGGTACTTATAAAACTGCTCTTGATGCATGTTAATTTTAATAATGATTTAATTATTTCTCATTAAGTGAAATGTAAATTTCTTATGAGAATAAAAGTTCTATAAACTGAATAAAACGTGCACAGAGTTTGTATGGAGAATGCCTTGCCCAACCCTGCGCCTTAAGTTAAGGTACTGTAGAACCATACCCAGTAGGTATCCTGAGGTATGCGAGCGCGTGCGTGGCGGCGCCGCCCTGCAGCACCACGGTCGCGATGACAATGAGAGACGTCGTCGTCAGCATCGCTTGCCGCGCCTCCGACACCGTGTTGCGGATGGCTAGCGCGAAAGACATCGCGCCGCGGAGACCTGCTCGTATTTAATTACATTTATGATTAATAACAGCTTTTCATTTTATTTATCTGGGGCTTCAACAGCATTACAGTAAAATTATACAAGACTTTTTTTATATATTAATAATGGGACTGCTCTTGGCCAGCATCTAGCCAGGGGGCAAAGAGCTCACCCAGAAAATGCCTATTCACTCTTGCCTTAAATAGGTCCAGGTTATATGAACTCGGAAATACAGATGCCGGCAGGGAATTCCAAACCTTAGCCGTGCGCATTATAAAAGGGTAAGGACCACGAGCGTTTGACCCGCTGCACATATATGTAACGAATTTATTCAAATATAGTTGCGATAATCCATAGTTTGAATGCAAATAGGAAGATATACATTCCATCTGCGTATTCTCATTCAAACTTTATGGATTATCGCAACTATATTTGAATAAATTCGTTACATATAAGTGCAGTGGGTCAAACGCTCGTGGTTCGTGGTCCTTACCCAAAAGATGACGAAAAGCGCTTGGTTCGAGTAAGGGTAGATAGGGTAGTTATCGCTAATCCATACAAACTTCCACCCCCTAAAAGCATGATTTCCGGGATAAAAAGTATCCTATGTCCTTCCCCGGGGCTCAAACTATATCTATACCAAATTTTTTGTAAATCGGTTTAAGCGTGAAGAGGTAACAGACAGACACACTTTAGAGGAACCGGGGAAACATAAAACACCAGTTGGCAGACCCAAGATGCGCCACAATATCAGACCATTCTGATGCGACGATTCGTAACATATACTTCTTTATACTACGCCGGTGACAAACAAGTAGACGGTCTGTCTGATAGTAAGCAGAAAGCGTAGCATTATATGTGACATACATATTATGGCCGCTAGCAACTTCAGAACATCTTTAATCTTTTGAGCGCCAAGCAACACAAATGACGCATCACTGACGCCACACCATCGCATTGTTCAACGCGAAATTGAACCTTTCGCAATCGCGCATAGATCGTTACTGCTTTAGCGAGGTTGTCGGCTGTAGCCGTCGTTGGCGTCCGTGGCACGATTTTCTGATGACGTGTACCGCCGACTGTTGCAGTCAATCAAAATCAAACATTTAAGCAAGTAGGCCTCAATGGCTTTTTTACGTGTCAGAAATAACAATATTATTGTATTGTCGTGTTTCCCAACTCTATTATAACACCTTATAATAGTAAGATAGTAACTAACCTGAGAAGAACAGCATATGTTGGAAATTCATGGGTATCGGCGGTTTTCTACCCAGATTCAAAAGGAAGGACAATGGATAAATGTTGACGGCTCGGCCCAGTGTTGACGTTATCTGTTTGCTTTGTTTAAGGAAAACAGGGAAAGCTTGCTAGCATACTTCACGTTCGTATCAATACGGTATTAAACTCATAGTCAATCAGCAACTTTTTATTAAATGTCAAAAACGATTTGTTAATATGAAGTTTGTAGGTAAATACTGTCTTAGTGACGTCACTAAGACAGTGCGAATTGGTTTGTTCAAATCAGCGTCCTTTTTAAATCTTTATTTATTTATTTTATTTTTTTTAATAATTGATGTTTTTCGAGTATTTTCGTTAGATCTTTTATTAGTCAAGTAAAAAATAATTTATTTTTACCTTAGTATAATACCCTATCATATAGATTGTTTCCACATAGACATAAACAACGCTAAGTTCGTCATTAATTTGAGGGTTCAAAATCTAAAATAATACTAATCTTGCAGACTTGTGACAAATGTTACATTCACCAGAACCTATGCCCTGCATTTTTTTTTAATACCACGTAGGTCGCGTCGTCGCTTATTTGCCAAGCGTGCGGCCCGCCTGATGGTAAGCGGTCACCGCAGCTTACGGACGCTTGCAACAGGGGTATCACATGCGCGTTGCCGACCCTTTCAAAATGTATACACTCCATTCTTGAAGAGCCCCATATTGTAGTCCCTCGGGAAAACCTCGGCAGGGACCTCATTCCACAACCGGAGCGTTGCTGCAAGTTTTGGATTCTAGTTTTCAGTTCCACATTGTGAGGTTTCGGTAACAATTGGTTCTTTAATGGTCAAACGTGTCTAAAGTTGTTCGCATGACCTTAAAAGAAGTAGGTTCACTTCAAAAACCAGCAACTATGGCAGGGTTGAAAATGCCCCTATTTAGGGTACCACCATAAATTTACCCTACAAGTTTTTATTTTATATGATGGTGGCAAACAAGCGTACGGTCAACCTGATGGTAAGCGGACACCGCAGCTTATAGACGCTCGCAACTCCAAAGGACGAACGGGCGCGTTGCCGACCCTTTATAAAATTTGAAGATTCACTGTAAAAAGAAAAAGTTGGTAAAAAGGATACAAAACCCGCAATAATAAACCACGGGTCGAAGTGATGCTTCGGAAAGGTGAACATGGACACCCCGATGTACGTGAATATGAAGTTCTCAGCCAGGAAGTTGAGCAGCTCGAACAGCTGCTTCGTACGGTTGCGGGAGTCCGAAGACAAGTTGTTGTATGTGTAGTGCGCTTGGCATATGCCGCAGAATAGCACCGCTACCACACCTATAATATCAAGTCATAGATATAGTATATACAAGTACGTAGTTATAGATGCGTCACCCAGCGACCGGGGGTAAGAGAAAGAACATTTATATAATATGTATTTGTATACTACGCAGTTTGACCGGTTTGCATATCCAATGTATTGCTTATGGAAGTATGCCTGTGCCTATAAACCGACCATGAAAAAATGCTCGGTCGGTGATAAAGACATAACATGACACTGTTTTCTATTTCCTCTTATAGGAATTGCAATAAGGCTATCTTTCTCTATCAAAGCGTGTCAGGGCTTTGCCATCATCAAGTTAAATTAACCATTTCAAAAGCTGTCACTCAGCCATGACTTCGGAACGTCAATCGCGAAGTTAAACCCTATAGAAGTGCCTGTAGGTCGAAAAAGCACGCCTGATATATCCGGCGTTGGCTTGAACCTAACGGTGCGGATGTATACGCCGTTGGCGTCGAAAAGGTTAAAGCTCGAAACGCACTGACAGCGATAGCGGGGCGGGGCGTCGCGGTGCGGAGGCGCTACCGGTTGTAATATTCGAACTAATATGAAAGGGTCCGCACAGAAAACCGGCCGGGAAAAAAGCGTTCTGTGCGGACCCTTTCATATTAGTTCGAATATTATAACCGGTAGCGCCTCCGCACCGTGACGCCACCGCTGTCAGTGCGTTTCTAGCTTAAAGCAAACGCACATATATTACCTATATAGCCCAAACACACACACATATTACCACACACACATATACTGCCTATATTGGGAGTCAAGTTCCGGCGTTTTCGCGGTCGGTTACCTGACACCTCGAAGTTGCGTAACACATCGCAGTAAAGTTGTAGGTGTCTTATTTGTGCGTAGTTTTTAAGTATTTTATAGATATGTATGTTAGTCTGTAAACATATGTAAATATGGGCCTTGTTGCCTGATTCAAATAAATAAATTACATATATATAAACTTAAGGGCCGATCACACTGAAGCGCGCTGACGCTTTTGATGCATCAATAATTCGCCGTTATAATACTCGTAAATTCCAGTGTAAGTATTTAAATCGATTATGGTGTGACGACCAAAACTTTAGTCTTCTGTACGGTTGAACCCAGCTCTTACCAGATTGCTTCATGGTTTGAAACCATAAATAAATGTTTCGGGGCAACTATAGACAATATTGAAAATTCCAATAATTTTCGGGTTATGCATAAACAGATAATTGTCTTAATTAAAATAGTGGAATAGAGTCTGACTACAGTCCAAGGAAGAAATAAATAATGCTCTGATCTAAAGCTGCTTTCGCTGCTAAGGTCGGGTTGTACCAACTTACGATTACAGACTGATCAACCTTAAATATGGCGCCGGCAGCTGTCATCCCATAGAAACTTGTCAAATTTTGTATACGATCAGATTTCAATGAACACTGCTTACGAAGGTACACAAACGTTTGGTGGAACCCACCCCAAGACGAAGTGCCGGTCAGATTATTAATATAATTTAGGCGATTGCCGCACTGTTGCGTTTTCTGCACGACGGTGCGGTGTGCGAGCGACACGGCGCTATG
Source organism: Cenopis cana (assembly GCA_951800055.1). NCBI lineage: Eukaryota > Metazoa > Arthropoda > Insecta > Lepidoptera > Tortricidae > Cenopis > Cenopis cana. Next base: position 5,108,497 of record OX637476.1, on the reverse strand, counting down.
CAATGCAAGTCTATAGCGGTGTCCCGATCGCACTGCGGAAACCGTCCGGAAACAGCATCCGTGTGACAACCGCCTTAGAGTAAGGCCTGAATGGTCGCTCGAGTCGGGCTTGCAGCGGGCCGTGCATGCTGCCGCTGCACAAATAGTATGCACGCTCACCCGCCCCGCTGCACGCCCCGCCGAACGCTCCGCTCCGAGCGTCCCACTCAGGCCTTACACTTAGGTAACGTTTACGTACCAGTCAGTTCGCAGACTTCGGCAATCAAGAAGGCGGCGTAGGACATGAGCACGAAGAGTGCTGACTCCAGCAGGGGCCACTCGCGGACGTGCGTGAACTTGGTCATGTGCAGCGTAGTTAAGAAAATGTCAACAACACAGTACAGTCAGTGCTTAGTTTTTTTTTTAAATTGCGAACGGGATTGTTTCTGGCCAGGTAATTTTTTAAAATTTGCGAATCGAGTGGTTTTTGGCCAGCATCTGGCCCAAGGGTAATCTGGTCCTCACCCAGAAGATGCCTATTCACTCGACCATCCAAAATTTATATCAGAACACGAATTCGGAACAGGACTGCGTTGCGTTTCAGGGATAAGTTCGCGTTTGTATACCAAAATGTCCTAATTTGTTTGTATTTTTTACGTGTTTTTGTGTACAATAAAGTTATTACATACATACATACTGCGTTCAGATGTGTTCGCAACGATGTATGTTATGACGAGCGCTACAGTCAGGATTACTACAGTTACCATTATATACGCATTTTTGGGCCTTATTACAAAAGGAATATAGTGCAAAAGACATAATATAATGATTTCGACTGTACAGTTAGGCAAAGATATATGTAGTGAATACAACTTAAGGTAATTACAACTTGGAACCCGATAATAGACAGCAACTGCACGTTCCGCCGCACTCAAAATTGAACCGTAATGGTATTAGTAAAATGCTCAATTTGAAGTGAGCGGAGAAGTGTCGCATCCGCACAACGACACTTACGCCGCCGTTCACTGTAAATTGGGACTTTAAGTCTTACAATTACGGTTCAACTTCGTGTGCGGCGGAACTTACAGCTTTACTCAAAAATATGTCCCATCGCTCTTATGTCGGCGGATGAAGGTTTCGGTAAGAATTTTTTTTGGGAGAGGTTTAATTCGATACTTATTTTTACTTGACGGAAGGGAATTCCTTTGAGACAGTGCTGTTTTAGCTGCGCATTATATTTCCTTCTATTTTACCGAGTTTGAGGTCACCGAACGCGTCTCTAATTGAACGGCTATGCGTATTGAGCTGCAGACGGAAGAGAAAGTCTGAGGAGACAACGGCTTTGGTTGCTGTATGAAAGCAAAACCGCCCGAAATGCTATCTTTTATAAACATTTTTCTACAACGAAATTTAATGGTCACAATTTGAAAGTTTATCGTAGCAATCGATCGATCGTGAATCAAGTCGATCATTGATTTGTATGACCGACACCCTCACTGTAGGCCTAGCACGTGTTGCTCTCGAGAGTATGTCGGCGTATCTCGAGCTATCCGTCACTTTCTAACATCGCCAATCAGAAAAAGACGCGTAGCTCGAGATAAGTCGAGATACTCTCGAGCACAACATGTGTTACGGGCGCTGCTATAAAATAGGTTTGTGACATGCCTAACATTCCAATCAAACATGGTACTTTTAAAAAGGATATCAATGCAGTCAGACAACCAATGAAAGCACCGACGAGCAGAGAGAGGCTGAAGATCCCGATGAAATCGCCAATCGCCCCCAAAAACGCCGTGATCTCGAATCCACCGTCATTTGAGTACCTCTTTTCATAATTTTGAATGGCTCTGAAATAAGCAATAATTGAGTAGGTAATCTGAAATGTTTTAATTCGTTTACGGAAAATGATAAGGAAATAAATTGCTTTGTCACGTAATTTGATAATAAAATTAGTCATATACTCTGTTTTTTATCTATAATGTACTGCCATAATAAAATGTATGGCGCGTTCATTTCTGTCTTTCCAATTCTTCCATAGAATTGTATAGGCTAGTAATTTATATACATATAAAAAATAGAGTATAGTGTTGAGTGATTTAAAAATTTACCCGCTAAGTACTAAAGCCACTGCATCATTGAGAACACTCTCGCCGAATATCATAGCATACAGGTTCACATCAACCTAGAATGAATAGGAAAACATTCACATTATCCTTATTCAATAGTGGCATATACCACAGCCATAAATAGTATTATAATTATAGCATTATAATACACAAACATAGCATTATAATTATAGTTTTACATGTTCAATAGGTCAAATTTTCCTTTGGTAACATAAAATGGATATTTTTTTTCTATTAAAGTCAAATTCAAATAAAAAAGTAACTCACCTAAGAGTTAAGAAAATATATTTTTTTCTGCATGTTTATGTTGAAGATAACTTACAGGTGTTCAACTTACCTTCAACTGCGAGAATATAGCTAGCACTGTGAGCGGGTCAGTAGGAGAGATGAGTGCACCAAAATACAGGGTGTCGAGAAATGTGAAACTTGAAGCTAGTGACGCAGGCATCAACTGAACACAGCCATACATTAGCGCACCAATGACTAGAGCAGATAATGCTGTGCCAACCATAGCAAACGTCAGAATTGCTCCCAGGTTTCGGAAGAAATATTTCTGTAACAAATGTAAATTCAGTCAAATGTTTTGTTCATTGTAGCAATAATGCTTGTTACATCAACATAGAATATAGCAACTTCAGAAAAATAAACTTTGCATTTAAGTTTGTTTTTTTTTCTTTGTTTTGTATTTGAGTCCAGGATAAATATCAATAGTAACAAAAAGGGAAATAAAATGTATGCACAACACAACACATAAAGAGAACAAAAACATTTATGGATTTTATGTACTAACATTTTGCCTGATACAATACATAAATTAATCATCAATAACATCATATTATTAGAATACCATGATAACTTGTGGTTATCAAATTAAGACTTACCCTTTTTAAACAATATCCTGCATGGAATATTATGGGAGGTAAAATAATGTTGAAAAATATCTCCGGGTCAAATGTCGCCTTTAAATCTATTTCATTTTGCTCGACATTCACTATCTCACCCCTGAAGCTGTATGCATATGTCTTATTTTTTACTGGTGCTTCTGAAAATAATATAAATTACTGACACATTACCATTAACATAGTTACAATATCAAGACATATGGATGAAGGGTTTTTGTCCAATTAACTTGAATGTTTACGTAGAGTGAAAAAGAAGAGAATATTGTTGAACACTATTAACAATACAAGAGGGAACATGATTGGACATTTGATACGGCACGACAACTTCTTCAAGACCATTTTGGAAGGAAAGATAGAAGGAAGGTGAGGAAGGGGAAGACCAAGGCACAGTTACATGGATCAAATAAAAGAAACAGTTGGTGTTGTATGAACGGGAAAAATGGAAAATACTCCACCGACAAGAGGACAGCTCTTACATTTGATGATGATCTTAAATGTCATGACAATAAAGTTAGTATGCATTTAAAATACAATATTACTAGGTGACACAATTTAAGTGGAATTTACTGTTTAAAGAAATCCAATTATCATCAGAATTAATATCTGTGATTAGGACAGAACATGTCCTTACAATTCTACAACATGGTTTTGATTGCTTTTAATGCACTTTCTTATTGTTTTAGTAAAACTGTTTCCAAATAATTAATCCTACAATGTTCTAAATAGAAGTTGCCTAATAACCAGTAGTTGTTTACTGAAACTTCACTGTTTCCTGATTTTGAAAGATTTGTATATGAATATTAAAAAAGCAGAATTTTTTTCGAACCTCCAGATGTTATTTGTATAGTATCTGGAAAGTGAAATCGTAGCATATCAGGCGGCACAGACAGGTTGTACTTGGCATCAGGTTCAGGGTGGGCATCAAGGTATGTAACAGCATTGGTGCTGCCCGCGTAGCGTATTATAGCGCCGACAATTAGACCTGTGTAAATAAATAGTTTGATTAGTCATGAGGTATGGATCATGTGACTTGATTTTGTCAGTCAGTCTCATCTCATCTTACCGTATATAACAGCCAGCCCTGTTTCGTGCAGCCAGCTTACTCGGCGATGCTTGAACACCCATATCGTGAGCACCGTCAGAGTCAACAGACACGTATAGATCAGCAAATTCAGGCTGTCTATACGGTGAAGCAAAGTAGCCTTAGCATCCAAGGCGATATCTGTGCCTGAAGCGCGGCATATTACTACAAGGTAACATACAAAACACAAACAACCGAGTGCATTCATTTTGCGTGAGTACGCACTATTATAAAAATATCACATTACAGAAATCGATGGAAACTTAAACACTTTATATACGACTTATCTAGCAGATGTCACTTTATTTATAAATAGATTTCATACACGCGGATTTGTAAATAGTTACTGTTCAACGATGAATTCTTAAATTAATGCAAAACTCTTAATTATAATTACGTTATCCAACAAAACGATTGTTTTTGTCTGCTATGCAAAATTGCCAAAATTCATCCGTCCATCCATCTGACGTTTTTCAGTTGACTGACGTGAACAGTGTTGCCAGAAGGGTTTTACGTTTCGTTACGCGCAGCTCTTAAAAATAGTACGCAAATTCAAGTTTGGGTACGCCGAACAACATTTATTGACAAACTGTGCTTTATGCAGCTGGTGCATATAGTGTACGCCGTACGATAAAAAAAAACCGCAAATCGATGTACAGTTTAGCCGTTAGGCACACACATACTAGAGGTCAAAACAAAATTTTTGACCCGCAGTTCCTAAAAAAATTTCCCTTAGGGGGGGAGAGCCGAGACATTCTTTTTTTTGTATGAAAAAAAAGAACATTTTTTTTCAGAAACCTATCGTGTGTAGTATCATATGAAAGAGTTTTTTGAGGCGGTTCTGAAAACATACCACATCATTACATTTCAGCTATTTTTTTTTAATTAAATCAAAAATAATTTTCGAAACACCAAGTTTGAGGTCCTCCAGACACGATACGGCTGATTTTTATTTTGTACAATATACCACAAATGATACTTAATATCCTCTTTTCTAACCTCAAAAAAGCAATTTCGAAATGATTTTCATTAATTTTTTTTTTTTTTAATTTTTCAATATTACTAAGTGACACGGTTCTACTTCAATAGCTGTTTTACGTGATTGACGGAACTTTAGTGCAGATACGGTACATATTAATCATAAAATGATACGTAGTATCCATATATCCAACGGGAAATACCTCTTTAACCCTTTAACTGCACCTTTTCATCAGTTGGTATAGTGGGCAGGTGGTGGGTGGGTGGTGGGGGGGTAAAGGGTTAAAGAGGTATTTCCCGTTGGATATCCATATATCCAACGGAGTATCCATATACTCCGTATCATTGCATGATTAATATGTAACGTATCTGCACTAAAATTCCATAAATCACGTAAAACAGGTATTGAAGTAGAACCGTGTCACTTAGTCATATTAAAAAAATCGAAAAAAATACTTAATGAAAATCTTTTCAATATTACTTTTTTGAGGTTAGATACGAGGATATCACGTATCATTTGTGATATACTATATCAAATAAAAGTCAGCCATTTCGTGTTTGGAGGGCCTCAAACTTGGTATGTTTCGAAAATTATTTGTGATTTGTATAAAAAGAAATTGCTGAAATGTAATGATGTGGTATATTTTTAGAATCGCCTTAAAAAGCCCTTTCATATGATACTACACACGATAGGTTTCGGAAGAAAAATTTTTTTTTTCCATACAAAAAATAGAATGTCTCGGCACTCCCCTCCTAAGGGAATTTTTTTTAGGAACTGCGGGTCAAAAACTTTGTTTTGACCTCTAGTATGCGTGTGCCAAATGGCTAAACTGTACATCGATTTGCGGTTTTTCTTTGAAATTGGGCCTGTACGGCTACCACTAATAAACAAAGACCTTAAAATAACACATTTCACCGTTTCATGGATTTTGGATTTTGTTTTGGTTGTCAGCTGATGAAATTATACACCATGATAATTAATATCGGATTATATTTATTATGACAGTAAAGCTGCCTACACAAAGCCCTGCCTGCAGGGCCCTGCTTGCAGTGCCACTGCCAAATCGTATTGTGTGTAGGCATGCAGGGCCGATTTAACAGATAAAAAAATCGGCCCTGCATGCCTACACACAATACGATTTGGCAGTGGCACTGCAAGCAGGGCCCTGCAGGTAGGGCTTTGTGTAGGCAGCTTTAGAGACTGTGTATAGACCTACATAAATTTCACATTTTTAAATTATAAGCCTTATTACAAGTTTTAGTTTTTATTATTTCATATTTTGACAAAAGTATTGATAATCCAATCAAATTAAAGACAATATATAGTAATACTTATTCACAATTGATCCTGTCCTATTTTGATCAATACGATCGATAAAACAATAACAAGCCGCAACAAATTGTACTACAAACTTAACTTGTACTTGTACTTGACGTGAAATGACATGAAAAAACCGCTTTATTTAATTTTACCGAGAGCCAAGATGCCAACAGCACAGCGCAGACCAAATCAAAACTGCGGCGCTGACTTATGAACAGTTATAATCATACAGTACAGTCAAACTAAATCAAACCGAAATCTATCATTAATATGTTCGATTTTGCCTTGACTATTATGGTGTCTTAATGTCATTTGAATTTGTTTGGCCATTGTCAGTGTCACTTGCTTGTCAGTGTCAGTGCGACAGCCACAGATAATCTATAGAAGCATGTAGTTAATTTTTTGGGTGCGTTCCTAAATAATATTAATCGGAAAACCTCAAAAATATTTTTTTTGTTAAGTTAAGCTAGGCTGTCAAGTGTTAAAATATAAAAATAGTACGCAAATCGAAGGATGAGTACGCGAGTACGCAAGAACATAAAATAGTACGCAATGCGTACTATTGCGTACCCATCTGGCAACGCTGGACGTGAAGTAAGCAAAACGTAATGTTGCTAGCCTACAAAACCTTGCTCCCACTATCCGATACAATATCGGTGTAGTATCCAACACCGATAAAAATGCATAGAAAACTGCTTAGCGTACACCACTATACTAATCTGATCCGCTATCGATGGCATTCTCATAATTTTTTATCGGTGTCGGGTCCGACATATCGGGGAATGGGGTCGCAGCCTTAAAGTGCCAACAGATAGTATTTTATTTGGATCAAAGAATATAATACTCACTAAAGGAGATTTGGATCGCCTGCAACCTTGTATATAATAATAACCGTATCTGGCAATAATTTAAATGATAGATTGTCAGTGTCACTGTGGCGCAACTGTGGCGGTTTATTTGAAATTTGATTTGAATAATACGTAGTGATTTATATTCTCTTTGTGAATAATTACAAAACCGTTCATGGTCAAGAGCGGAACATTATTAAGAATGTGTGATTTTTTTAGTAGAATTGTATAGGTAGGGGTAGGTACAGGTACTTCTCCAGTCGGGCTGCTTCAAATATTTAATACTTATATCCCAAAGTCGTTTATTATAACCTTACGTATGCAATATTTTTTTTTCTTTATAATTGTAGATAGATAAATTAACAAGAATTCCGTGTGGTTACACGGAACCAGATTAAAAAATTTAATTACCGAGGTAAAGGTAATACATCTGTTTGCCGACAACGGCGCATGTACTTGAATAAATACCAAAGAGGAGGTCACGAAGTAAGAATATCAGTTACGCATTAAACTTTATTACGACAGACACTATCGAAGTATTCGCAGCGCAGGGCACAATCCTGGCTATATTATATACCAAGGTATTATAAAGTTTTAAACCCTCGGGTTTACAATGTTTACATACCAATGATTCCTTTTCCGTAGACGAGTATAAAAATAGCTACTTACATCCAAATTCTTCCGCCATTGGAGCCTCTGGCGTGACTTGGGTGATCCAGCATCACAAGGTACCTACCTGTATAGTGCATACTTGCTAGTGTGGGACTAAGGACTAATGCTGTAGGTATTAGCATTGGATATTATGTTCGACATATAACTGTATTATACCAGTTAGACTAAAAGCCAATTAAACACTAATATTTCACGTTTTTTTTTATCAGGAACTCGCGTCCATGCCAGTTTAGCTTAGCAAAACATATTGGTACCAAATTGGAAAACAAAATGGAAGTGGTTGATCGACCACCTGTGACGATAGTAAGTAAGTAAGCACCTACCTTTGTTGTTGGAGTGTTGTGTTAAGTGCCCTGTGCCTGTGCCCTAAAAGTGCCTGTGCCCCCGCCCCCCGTCAAAAAAATAATAATCCAAAAACTAACTCGACAAAAAAAACAACGGGATGCACTCCGGCAGTGCCGGCAGAAGTGAAAACTCAATAAAGAAAGTAAATAACAAAGATATTCATATCCGTATCCGTATCGGTATCGGTATTGGTATCGGTATCGGTATCGAGATCGGCATCGGTGTCGGCATCGGTATCGGTATCGGTATCGAGATCGGCATCGGTGTCGGCATCGGTATCCGTATCCGTATCGGTATCGGTATCGGTATCCGTATCCGTATCCTTATCCGTATTCATATTCATACTCATGTTCATATTCATATTCGCATAATCCATTTACATATATACATAATTGTCCCGAGTAGGGTTGCCATACGTCAGGATTTGTCCTGACATGTCCGGATTTTTGACCCTTTGTCCGGATTGCGGCCGGACTTGGCAAGTGTCAGGATTTTTAGGAATGACCCTATAAAAAAATTTTTTTTACGATATATTTATTTTAACGTTTACACAGTTTTAATAAATGTAATGATAAATTAGTAAGTAATCAACAAAAATAGTAATAATATAAAATAGGTAAATTACAGCCAAAGTGATCTCAATCAATTCGCATGCCAAATTTATCTCAGCGCGCTCGGAACATTTTGAAATTTTCTTTCAAAATAAAAAAAGAACTAATTCATTGCTAAAACGGCAAAAAAAAGTATAAATAGGTTTATGAACTATGATATTGAATTGTGGAGGTCATAGTCATATGGGTTATGAAAAAAATCCTGCACTTTTTATGAAAGCAAGCCAGTTTGCACAGTGATGGCAGAAACCAAATTAATTAATTTTTTCGAGGCAACCGAAGTTTCGCCCCTTGTTAGAAGAAATGTCAGGACTTTTAGGGGTATGTCCGGATTTTTATCAGGACATTTCAATTTTCCATATGGCAACCCTAGTCCCGAGTGTCATTGTGTCTTACGCATCTAAGACCAGCTGAGTTTAGCTGAGTTGACCCCTCCTAACATCGCAATCGCGATACTCGGAGGGGTCAACTAGCTGGTCTTAGAATGAATCTGTCGCGAGTTTAACAATTTTTCCACAGTACAAAAGTGCTCAGCGCCGCTAAAGAAGTTTTCATTCAAAAAATTATAATTTTCGAACCTGCTCACAAAATTTCACGAGAATCGGTTTAGAAATGCGACTTGTAGTGGTATAGTGTTGTCTATGTAGTATCTTCGTTTCACGGTCACCTATCAAATGATTTATCAAAAGTAGGTAAACAATCTATCACTAACAACGAGTCTCTCAATTATACCGTTCACAGGTTTTTAATTGATTGAACATAGTTACTGCATAACTCGTTAATTGTTTCATAATTATATTAAGTAATATATACCTTTGTTACAATAAAAACACAAACAAACAATTAGTTCCGGTGTAGAATAATGGACGGTAGCAATTTGGACTTTACATCAACGGAATAAAATCGAAAAAATATTAAAATGTGTCGACTGTCGACGACTGTACCTAACCTATAATCGATTTTGATCTTGGCGTGACTCACGACATATCCACGTACACTGTACAGTCAACTTGTATTTAACTTCGAATAGGGGAGCTGTAATGTAACATTTTAGTATAGTAAGGTAAACGTCCCTGTGTACGACACTGACCCTTGTCGACATGTCATGATGACAGAAGTAATTGCTAGCTGTCATCTATTGGCAGTGGCGGGACAAGACTAAAATTGTATGTGGGCAAGGTATATTTAGCGAGGCGAGGCTCTGATGGCGCAAGAAACGATGTTACTTACTTACCTATAAATTAAAAAAAAAAAACAGTTGAAAAATGAGGCGCGAGGCCCCTCGTGACGCAAGGCCGTAGGCCCACGTCTGCCATGCCTAACGGCCTCTGTCTATTGGGCACTAAGGGTTTGAGCATTGGATCGTTTACCTTAATAAATAATAGATCTTGAATTTTGTTTTAAAGATCTTAGCAGTTTTATGGCATGCAAGAAGGCTAAAGGAAACTGCGTACTTAAGGAACGCTGAGCAAGGTTTGCGAATTGCGATCACTTAAGATTTTACTAGCTCGAATTGACTGTGTCAATTTTATTTATTCAAGTTATCATTAGGAAATCCCAGTACTACTACGTCAATAATCTTGCCGTATCTACAATCATCTACATCTACAATGTTGCGAGCTATTTACTCGGAATAGTCGCAATGTAGATTAAGAATGCGTCGTAAGCAATTAAGTAGGTAAGTACTGTGATTCGAATGCTGGGATTATATTCAAACCTACAAGTAAACTATATAATTACCTATTTAATTTAAAGTTTACGTGTTTAATAAACTGTGCATTAGGTTCTGCAGTTGTACCTAGTAGGTACCTAAATAGTTTAGGCCGTAGAGAAATCGAATCTTTGAAGTAAATCAAACTTCATTCCTAAATTGTACTTTTTATATGCGTCAGACCTAGGTTGGACTTTCCTCTTAAGAGGAAATGTTAGTGGTTATTTTTCCATACAAATGTTCTCGGCTGTTTCCTTAATGGTTTTTGACCGTAGATAAATGATTTATACAAATTAGACCAATATCAATATCATCATTAATCTGTCGTGTCTGCTATTTTAGCTTTTTCTGTTTCATATTTTTACTAGTTCTAGCTTACCTACTTCAAACTTTGAATAAAATAATATCGGAACACAAATGAATACTCTAGTTTCAGAAATTTTGTAGGTACCTTACTTTGATTTATCTACATACACAATGGTTCAAAAAGGCCTTACAAGTGTAAAATTTTTTAGATTTCAAATTTTGACAAAAGTATTGATAATACCAAAAGTGATTAGGTATAGGATATTTGGAGTAAGGATTTTGATTTTATTGTGTGTTAGTAGAATTTAAGCGGAAAAAAAGCTGTTTTTAGCTCGAAAATGGTCGATTTGGAGTGATGTTTGAAACAAAATATCTTAATGAAAAATACAAGAAATACATTCAAAATTTATGTCATTAGGCTGCAATAGTCCTGTTCTAGATAGTAACATTGATAAAATGTCAAAAAACTTGTCAATTTAACAAAAAAAGGCCTAAATAGATGAGCGTTTTTTACCTTATAAGGACCCTTAAGTTTTCCTTAAGTTCACCACCGTTACACACGCGGCGGTATAACTAGAGAGTCATTCATATCATATAACCCCTTTAAAAATACACTTAGCTCGGGGGAAGTTAAAAGCTTCAAAGCATGTCCTCATAAAAGAAAGATGCTGACTTTAACCTCAAGCATCACCGCTCACATGCGACGTCCACCTAACTGACCTAACTCGTAAAACTTAACTTCTTATGAGTGTCCATATAAGTTGTAAAATACAGTTTATAAGTACCTTATAAGGGAATTTTGGTGAAGGTTTCTGGCTAGGGGAGATCGTAGGCGAAACTTGATGTGTAGATAAGTACTATTCCAAGTGAATAATATCAAAACCAACAGCGTTAGATGAGGTTGATTTGTTAGACGGAACTGACGTAACTATCCTTAGTACAGTCTACTTACGTACTTTTTTCGGATTAGAAAAAGGTTGCACGCTATAACTTGGAAAGAAACGTCCTATAGCTTAGAAGGCCATATAAAATAATGCCTTACAAGGCATACATGTAACATACATGTTCGTAAAATTCTGTTTCTATATTTTCTCAATTTAATGTAGGCACCGCTATTTAATGTGCTTCATAAAATTCGAATTCGAAAAACTGATCTAGGGAGAGAAAAGCTTTCCCAGTCTTCTCGAAACTTAACTTTAATACTTAGCCTAAGCTAAGATAACAAACACGATTGATTGATTACCTGTCAAAACCGCAACCAATCGAATTTGCCTTGAAGGCACTACTTGCGCATATTGCGGAATCCCAAAAAAAACCCCGGCCAAGTGCGTATCAGACTTCGCACATTTAGGGTTCCGTACCAACCACAAAGGTTAGTTGGTTGTAATAGGAAAAATGAGGGAATTTCAAGGAAAAGCCAGCCTTCTGGGGCACCCTGCCAGTTGACAGCGATTTGGGCCAATTTTTTCATTTGTTATTTTATTAATGTATTTAAATTTACCATTTTTTGTTAAGAAAAAATCAATGGGAAGTTAAAAAATTCGTCTGAACAAAATTTTCAAAAAAGCTGACTTTGGTGGCGTTGTACTTTTGTCCATACTAAATTGTTTACGCAGTCGCTAGCGAGTACGGTCATGCAAACATTGCAAACTCATCTCATGGCACAGAATAGTTCTCATGGTACTTAAGCACGGGGCCGCCGCTCCGAACTGATTTGAAAATCGAACGTATTCGCAGCTAGCCACCACAAGCTGAATGGAACACATTTTAAAAATAAAAACAAAAGTCGCGAATGCGACAAGACGCTGCAGTGTATACGAAACAAAATTGGTACAAATATTATAAGTGCGAAAATGTGTAGTGTGTCTGTCTGTTCTCTCTGTTCACGCTAAAACCGCTAGACCGATTCAGATGAAATGTAGTATGGAAGTAGTTTGAGTCCCGGGGAAGGGGATACTTACTATCCCGTAACCCATCCCTTAAGGATGTGGAAGTTTGTATGAAAGAGCGATAAATAGGTAAGCGCGCCTGAAATAAAAGAATAGCAATTAAATTCTAACGCGACGAACGAGTTTTACGCGGACAAAGTCGCGGGCAAAAGCTAGTAGAAGATACATTTCTAATAAAATGTCAAGTGACGACAGTAATTTGGCTTTGTCTGACCGATTTGATTCTGTCTCTTGAAACCCTGGGTTTTTTATTGTCTCGCTAGAGGTGAGAAAAGTAGAGTATACTCCTCGGGGATAAAGCTCTTTTTGTCTTGGGGGCGCTTAAATCCCTCATTACACTCAGGACTCAGTCTTAATTCCCTCGCTTCGCTCGGAAATTAACTTGTTACTCCCTCGCTGCGCTCAGGAGTAAAATCTGGAGTCCTTCGTTACGTTCAGGATTCAATACGCGCCTGTGACTTAAAACAGTGCTTTATCCCCTTGGTGTACAATCTACTATTTCGTGCCCACCCTTTAGCTGTATGGGAGCCCCCTTAAAACATTTAAAAATATTTTTTAACCCTTTGATCAAGTTGTTTATAGTTAACTGTGGAAAATTGAAGACTGTAGCTCCAACCGTTTAGCTGTAAAACCTGTCTGATGTGAGACAGCAGGTGACGGGCAGACAGGCGAGGCGGACGCGTGAGTGACAGCAATAGGGCTCCGTTTGAACCCTTCCGGTACGGAACCCTAGAAAGCAACTGCGGAGCCCTTACCATGAGTTTGCAATGTTTGCATTACCGTACTCGCTAGCGACTGCGTAAACGTTGTAGTATGGACAAAAGGACAGTGACTCTGGCGGTTAGGGATCGTCCTAATAGGTGCGCGACTACGCGATGATCGCGCGATCGCGCGACTTATACTTAGAATATTTACTAGTAAAAGTCGCGAGTTTGCGCGATAATCGCGTAGTCGCGTTTGTTTTAGGACGATCCCTTTAGGACACCTATTCGAGTTCAATATATTCGCGAATTTCACTCGCGCGATTGCGCGATCATCGCGTAATCGCGTTGTATAGGACGATCCCTTACGCAATAGGACTAAGAATCGCCATACTAAATCGTTTACGAAGTCGCTAGCGAGTACGGCAAACATTGCAAACTCATGGTAAGGGTACAGTTATGTCAAAGCCGACGAACTGCTGACCTTACGAGCTACTGGTATTGATAAATCATAATATGGTGCAAGGTGTTTTCCGCCGTTTTTCAAGAACGGGGCCGACTTGTTACCAAGACAAAGTCGATATTTAAAAAGTATTTACGTACCTTTGTTTTGCAAATAAACGTTTCATAGAATTTATAGATTTCGTCGAATTTAATTTAGAGGAATATTTGAAATCAAGGTACCTAATTAATCTAATTGTTATAGATAAAATTGTAATTGTATTAGAATATTTTTAATATTGTACTTGAAGTTCAAACGCAATGTACCTATATTGTTCAATGAAATACTTTACCTCTAAACTAAATGACTTATGTTTTCTTAGAAAAATATATTTCCCGAAGGTTCGCAAATAAAAGTTTCATAAATTCGTAAGAAGTAATTACCTACTTAGTATCTTTGATAAATAAGTCTTTGAATAAATGATTTGTTAGTTGGGTTTTAGCGATACCTACGGGATTAAAGTCAATATCTTGAACACACAGACTAGAACCAAATATTAAATGTAAACTAATTAATTATTCCTTCTACTTGTAATGCATCAGGAAACGATTAAATACAAAATAAGCGAGGCAAGTTGATCACGTTTTGTCTTGACCAAACCCCCAACAAATAGTTGTCTGGGGACCAGTCGACCTTACTTTAAGCCCAAACGGTGACCGGCAATCACGCCAGACCAGAACGATTACTAACTGTACTTACTTATTTCATTTATTTGTTTACATTTTATTGCATCATTTTTTCATAACAAGTAGTTAGTTGGTTGAGGTTGAGAGAGAGATGTGTCTTTTGCTGTTTAAATGGGTAGCGAATTATTTTATTTGTCACCTTTATTCCGTAGTAATTAAGCCTCTGCGTTACTCTACAATTGCCTACACTCTACTGAATGATTATGTATAACTTTTTTAAATAAAAAAAAATTAAACTAAATGATACTTATTGTTAGAACATCGGTAAAAAGTATTCACTTCAGAAAGGGTATAATTCCCGTAATTCGCTGTCAAAACATAAATAAATCTAATCCTTCTAGTTTTTTTTGTTTTTTTTTCAATTAATAATTCTATGCACGAGAATTTTTAAACGTTCGAGTTGTTTCATTATAGCCTTGGTTTATTTGTAACGCCTGTTTATAATTTGGGTGCAATATACTTTGACTTTGACTTAGGTCAGGCACCCATTAATAATACCTGCCAATTTGTTTGATTGTGACTTGTGATAAGTTTATACTAATGGGAAACTGCTCATCCGGTTACTTGCCAGTGTTTAGAATACTCTTTCTTTTACACCTTGGTGGACACTGGAATAATTAATGTCAACAAAGTATTTACAATGTATATAGTTACCCGTTTTTAAGCATATTTGATTAATTATTTACAAAATTAACACATTTAAAAAATTAGCTAACGTATTTACAAAATTAAAACAGGTGAAATACCTATTGTGCTATAGTGATTTACCTATTATGCAAAAGGGACTAGCATAAAACCTTAATCTAAACAAACAATTTCAAAGTTTTACCAATTAGTAAACTACGTGTTAAAGTAGGTAGTATCATTAACGTGTCAATATGTTAATTATGCAAAATAATCAATCATTATTTGTGAAAAGTTCACCTGAAGTTTTAATACAGATTTTCGTTAGGTACTTTAGTAGAAATTTCATTAGGACCTCTACCAAGAGTGCAAAGTGGGTACTTTACCTGCTGAATTCATTAGAAAAGTATGACTCGTTATAAACATGTCACCACAAATGGGACTTTCCGGAATAATATATGGATAAAGTAATTTTCCCAAGGTAGGGTAGTTTCCTAACCTAACCTAACCTAACCTACCTACATTATCATGCGAAATCCTCGTAAAAAGTTAACCTGCCTCATAATTGTAATAGTGAATAATGGAAAGTATTAGGCATATTACTTATTCGTAAATGATGAACTGATGATATCTTTATTACATATTATACAGTACATGGTAACCCTGTCAGGGTATAGCAGTTTTATCTATTAAAATCTAAGTACTTACATCTAAATATACAATGCAACAAAAAAGCGAACATTTCAGGTAGATACAGCGATAAAATGACTTGAGTTGGCCGAGTTGCGCCGATGGAAATATGTTCAATAAGTGACTTAATCATGCTTAGTTGCTGCCACGGAAACATATTTATAGCTGTTGCCCGCAACTTCGTCTGCGTAGAGCTCGGTTTTTAGTTAAAACATCTTAATATCCAGGAAACGGTATAATAATTGTGGTACTTTTACCCGGTGAGACCAAATTATTAATATGCTGTACAGATATAAATCGGTCAACCCAAATTCTCAACCCCTCTAAAAATCCCTTTAGGTACCTACTTATCGGTTAAAAACTCTCATTTACTTAGGCTATTTTTTGTGTGAGTTGACACGTATCTTGTCGTTTTCTCTTCGTTACTGTACGTATTTAATTATGGACCTGTAGAAATTTCGTTTCAAACATCTATCCAATTTCACAAATCCTGAAATCATTTAAACAGTCTTTTTGTGAAATGAAAGTCTCTCAATAAAAATAATGTTGCTCCCCATACAAACTTTGAACCCCTTTTTAACCCCTTGAGGGGATGAATTAAAAAAAAAACGCTGAAATTAGTTTTGTAGTATTTAATTTAAACAGTTACTGTAAGAAATATTAAGTCCTTCACTCAAAAAAGTTTTGCTTCCAATATAAACTTTGAATCCCTTTTTAACCCCTTTAGGGGTTGAATTTCAAAAAACGCAGAAATTAGTTTTGTTTTATTTAAACAGAGAGTCTCTGTAAGAAATTTGAAGTACCTCACTTAAAAAATAATTTGCTCCCCATACAAACTTTGAACCCCTTTTTAACCCCTTTAAGGGATGAATTTCGAAAAACGCTGAAATTACTTTTATTGTATTATTATAAGAAACTTTCATACAAAGTTTAAAGATTCTCACTTTAAAAAAAAATTGCTCCCCATACAATATTTCACCCCTATTTTCAACCCCTTAGGAGACGAAAATTTTAAAAACGCAGATATTACTTTCATTGTCTTATTTTAAGGAGTCTTTGTACAAAGTTCCAAGTCTATACCTTTAAAAAATTATTGCCCCCCATACAAACTTTGCACCCCTGTTTTACCCCCTTAGGGGTGGAATTTCCAAAAATCCCGTCTTATCCCTTGCCTCCGTTATATAACCTAACTATAGTGTAAATTTCAAATTTCTAGGACCGGCAGTTTCGGCGGGGCGGTGATTAATCAGTCACCCATCAACTTTATATATATAGATAAGTGACTTAATCATGCTTAGTTGCTGCCACGGAAACATATTTCTAGTACAGCAAGGTATATAGACTTGATTTCCGCTACCCCAAGGTTGCCTGGAAGAAATCGCTCTTTAGCGATAAGACCGTTGTTTGCCTCTACTTATTGTGATTTCGTACAGTACTGTGTCCTTTAATTGAGATGTGCAATAACGAGTATTGTATTGTATTGTATTGTAAACGTCCCTGTACTGGACACTGACCCAATACATGGCACTCTCAATCTTAGATTCGGTTGACTTGAAGCCGCTCAAGCGGCTCAACCAATCTCACTAGAGCGCAAACTCTTAGAGTATTCAAGTATTTAAACCGCCCGCGTGGTCGTGTCGGAGGTTTTCCCTGGATTTTACCCAGGCCACTTTCAACCGCGCACTCCTATCGCTTATTATTGGGCCCGGCCTATAAAGCGATAGTCAGGTAAAAAAAAAAGCAAACTTATGTCACGATGATCACACCCCGTTATCACTTATCAGTGTTGCAGATTAATTGAAAGCGCTAGGGATGACACTGCACATATTTTTAACATGTACCTATATAAATATTTTGGTGCACCTAGTCTATTTGATGTAAACTTCACAAGTCACTTATCTTTATATTTCAAGTATACGGACTTAGAGGTCTTATCCTCTTTTAGAACTCTGTGTCATTTATTTGTCAATAATGATTAATATTGTATATCATTATAATTTGTTTACTTTGTATTCAGTCAGTTTGTATTTAAAAATCATGAATTTCATGAATGATTTCGCTAAAATTTCGCAGACCTGATGGCGAAATTGCAAATAACCCTGATGCGACGCGGAAATTATTGGTAATTTTAGTACTACAATATCTGGGCGGCCGAGCTTGGCTCGGCGTTTTCCCGGGCATGAGACCTAGCTAGATCGATTGCTCGTCCCCGAAAACCCCCACATACCAAATTTCATCGAAATCGTTAGAGCCGTTTCTGAGATCCTCGAAATAAATATATAAATAAATAAATATACAAGAATTGCTCGTTTAAAGATATAACATATATATAACTGTGCAATAAACAGTAATATTCTTTCGAATACATAAGCGTATTCGATTATAGTTTTCTGTTAAATTAATTTTTCAGTTTTTCTTCTGTTACAGAGAAGTAATGAAATAGGGATGTTGACTCAAAATGTATTAATACTCCATACGAAAGAATACATATAACTATGCCAAAAAGTGAAAATCCTATTCAAATATCTCAAAAAATAACGAGACTACAACCGTTACAATGTTTTTAGTTAGAGAGAGAAAACGCTACAGGTCAGTGACGTCACTGACCTCGAGCGCCATAGTAAATGACGATCGTTCAATACAACGGGGCGTTTTGCGGAAAAGGGACAGAAAATGCCCCCTCCTAAAACTTTGAAGACTTACAATTATGTAATTATTTATTTTTTGGATTACTTTTTTCACTATTTGATAGAAAATTTGATCCTTTTTCGAGAAAATTCGGATTCATTGATTTTCTTATTTGGTGTCAACATCCCTATTATACAAATCTGTTGTTTAACCTGTAAAAATATTCTTTTAACAAAAACGTCTTATATACCAATTCCACATTGACAACGAAATATATATCGTGCGACAACCCTATGACTTAATTTCAATGAATCTGCAACACTGATGTGGTGTGTGGGGGTGTGATGATGATATAGGTGATCGCAAGTTAGAGCAAAACTCGCGCGAACTTGCGATCAAACATATTGAATGCGATCATCGCATGATCGCGTTGTATTAGGACGATCCCTCATCTATCGGGCAATTCGGGCACTAAAGGTGTCGAGCTCGAGCTCTGGGACGTTTACCTTATACTGACTATATTGTTTCATCCTCTCGACTCCCCTCTCTTGACTTCGATCAATTACCTACGATCGATAAAACTATACGCTACAAATGAATATCTGTCGTCATTGTAAGTTAGTCCTCGAAGATTTGGGAACGACGAATTATGCAACTTTTGTATACTCGTGGAGTATTGTTGGATAACTCCGTTAAAACCATTTTATGATTCAGGAATTCATTTGCGTGATTTTATGTTTTCTAGTTATAATTGTTATGGTCAAGTGTGCCCCTCCCTTTTGCCGGTTACTACTACTCGGTGTGGAAAAAAAACATTTTAGTAGTATAATAATTATTATTTGAGTAAGGCCTGAGTGCAAATTAGAAGCGGAGTACCTGGCGGAGTATAAAAACTTTGTCACACCTTGCCATAAAGTGGCAATTACCACACGCTCCGCGCGCGGAAAATATCACTTTCTGGCCAGAGAGAGGCATACAATTTTGTACTTACCACGGGCGGTAGTAAAGAAAGCCTTCAATCGCATATTTGTCGCCCTGGTCTTCAGCTCGAGCGTCAAGTATCTGCGATCTGAGACGTCCTTTGTTTTACCGCCCTAGGTATTCTATATGCACTCAGGTCGTAACATTATACGGAGACTATGCATTTTTCGACACATATGTAATTATATTGGCAGAATTCTACCGACATTTTCTTATATTTCCTCATTTTCTTACTGGTTATTGCTAGGCTTCATGATCGTTAATCATCATAATAATCGCTAAATACCTCTAAGTGTATTAGTAGCTACACTAGTCACATTATGGAAATCAGGTAGATAGCAGATAGGTACCCAGTTACCCACATGTAATAATTATAAGGCGGTTTTCCTTGGTCGGGAAAGTCATGGCGGTAGTAAATTGGTAACGTCTCCCGTTTTCCTCAATGAGTCGTAGTACTTATCAGTTTTCTATGGTGGGGTTAATAAGCCATTAGACTCACCGCGTGACCTTGTATTGGCAGAATACTAATTTTACTACCGACATATCAACTGCGATAAATACGGGGTCAAGGAAAACATGACACTTCGTTTTTGATAATTGGGTTACGACTTTTTAGTTTTGAGTTGACAAATGCGACCTTAGATTATTTTGCATTTTTTAACTTTGTTCTTGAATTTCTTGGTCCTGGATTAGGTATTTTAAACAGTCATATTCTTGGTAGAGCTATGACATTCGTGTCATATGTACCTATGTATATGTATTATGTATATAATAAACTCTTGGTAAAATTATAATATGTCAAAATTGCTTGCGAAATGTTTTGGTTTTTAAGTCGCATAATTATTAAATGTTAATGAAGAAAATAAAATCGAGGTATCAAAAAGATTTGGTTATGAATGTCGAATAAACATTAGGAAATTCCCATGCACTTGTCTCGTCATAATCTTAACCACAATGGCTGAACCAGCTCGAACCCAAATCGATTATCACAAACTTGTCGAGGTCGATGGTGGATGCCGCGGTTTTAATGACAAACATTAGTTACCTGTGTTGCTCACTTTTGTCAAAGATTGAAAGACTCCTTAACCCTTAATTCGATAAAAATAGCAAAGTCCATAGTTCAAGCCACGGCGATAATGATTACCATTCAAAGTAATAGTAGGTACAGTAATTAAAACGTTATCAGTAAAAGATACTTAATCCAGCCAATAACAGTACATTACTTAACAAGGGCGGTAAAACAAAGAATGTCTCAGATCGCAGGCATTTGACGCCCGAGCTGAAGGCAAGGGCGATAAATATGCGATCTGAGGCTTTCTTTATTACCGCCCCTGTTAAGTACAAAATTTTATGTCACCCCCTGGCCAGGAAGTGGGATTTCCCGCGCGCGGAGCGTGCGGTAATTGCCGCTTTATGGCCGTGTGACATAAAATGTATACCTTTACAAAGTATTTTCTCCCTTTATTAAGTGTTTCAGATGCGGCATAGAAGACGACTTCAAAAATTGAAAAAGATATGTTTCGGTGGTTTGGGCGTGTTGAGACTGTTGAGAGTTGAGAGGATGTGTGAAAGCAGACTGACTAACAAGATTTATGATCAGATGGAAGGAAGAGTCGGAAGGGGGCGACCAAGGCGAGGATATCTTGATCGAATTACTGCGATACTGAAAAAAGGCCAGGTTAGAAGTTCCCGCAACCGACGAGCTTGTATGAGGAAATGTATGGATGTGGTTGAAGCAAAAGACGTGTAAGGTCCGTAGTATTTGGCGTTCTTTGGTCTCTGAGATACGGGCGTGAGTATATGTATGTATGAATGTAAAGTGTTTCCCGTTTTACGGCTTGTAAAAGTAACATCGCTACAACGGATATTCATGTTTTCTTTATAAATATTGTTGGCTGGGAATAACGTATATTATATACCTAAGACCTTTGGAAGTTATTTCGCATCATTATTTCTCGGCAATTCATAGTTTCATCATGGAAGTCAGGAAGAAATATTAATTCTTTTCCTGCAAATAATTGTTCTTACCGGATTCGAACCCAAGAACGCTCGCTGGCTACGAACGCAGGGTACTATACCAACTAGGCCGAGGTGGCCGTCAATAGGTAGGTACATATATTGCTTTGATTGACAGTTTAATAATATACTTACCCAATTTCCAGCTGGCACGATAGTTTATACCTACCATCATGTTTTATGTGACGTTTTAGTACATTTCGGACATAAAATGTGACGGTATAAACTATTGCTGCTGTCGCTGACTATAGGTCCAGGAGGCCGATTTTTGAGTGTCGAACGCTCGACTTTTCACTCGACATCTGTCAAAACTTCATAGTTTTTTGATAGATCTCGAGTGAAAAGTCGAGCGTTCGACACTCAAAAACCGGCCCCTAGGGCAGACAATTAGGCAGTAAAGCCTTCGGTGTTATGACTTTTAATAGGTTTTAGAAGTCGACTAGCGACGTCACCGAGAGGCTGGTTATCTCATGATACAATTTGTCTCACTGGGTCACTGCTGTTCCCCTTCTCATTTAGCAAAAATTCATGTCCGAGATTCCTCTTTATGTGAATGTGGGTTGGACGAGGGGGACCTCAATCATATATTCCTTGCTTGTCCCATGTACAATAATACATATTTATATAAAGAACTAATAAGATTAAACATTGCATTGCCAACTCGTATTATAGATTTGGTTAGGTGCAAGGACAAGGAAATTTTTATGGCGTTGGGTTTATTTTGTGAATTAAATAAACTAAAACTCTGAACGTATGGCTAAATATGTACTTTTTTTTTAATAATTTTTAGAGTAAATTAAAATATGGGCAAACTTATAATCTGTAGTTGTATTTAGTCTCATTAACCCTATATAGATGTGTGTGTGTGTCTGTGTATTTACAGGTATAGCAACTACTGTCTCTCTCGTGTCGCACCTGTACGAATTTTTTATTCCACATAAATCGACATGACACTGGCTAATCAATTGGCATAGCCATAAAAAAAAAAAAAAAAAAAAAAAAAAAAAAAAAAAAAAAAAAAAAAAAAAAAAAAAAAAAAAAAAAAAAAAAAAAAAATTGTCTCAGCTGCAGCGTGCGGTGCGCGCGCGCAGTTCGCGCTGGCTCGCCGCGCGTACTACACGCTCCATTGTTCGCGACCGACCTCGACAATCACTTACGCTCAATGAGCCTTTCCTACACGTAATAATGTTAATAACACAAACTTAGTCAAATTTTTAAGTGATAGAAAAGTGATACCTACTGTAAATATATTACCTAGTTTAGTAGTGAAGATTTTGAAAATGAAGCTATTAGTTTTTGCGGTATTATTGTGTAAAGGGTAAGTTTTGTTTCAAAATTTCAAAATAATATAAATGCATTAATTAATAAAAAACCCGTCAAGCGAGTGTCGGGCCACGCGCAATGTAGGATTCTGTAGTTGTCCACCCGTTACATTAGGCGGACTTAAAAGTTCGCAAACTTGTATTAGAACTACATTTTTGACAAAACTAACAAAAAAGAACAGTAGAGTTTGTTTTGATTTCGAATATAAATTCCGTCGAAGGTAATATTCTAGTATTTTACTTATCAGCCAATTTATCATTATCATTCTAAAACATAGGTAATATCACGCATAACAGCAGGTAATTGTCGAGCTGCCCAACGATTTCCCGCAAGTCTTAAAAAATCCATAAGTAGTCATAGTGAGTGACTTGATTTATTTGTAAACATAGGTGGAATACATTGGTGGATAAAAAATGGTACGTAACACTATGTTTTGCCTGTAGGCGTCCGATATAAGTATATATAAGGTCAGTAAGTCAACATACATATACTCTCAGGTAGTTCAACAATTATTGGCCAATAACAAAAACTCATTGTTTGAAATTGATTCTTAAAAATAACGAAGTTGGTCTGTCTAATGATCGTTATTTTTGTAAAGAAGGTACCTAGTTGGGTATTTGACACATGTTAAAATTTATAACATGGTGTGACTTTATGGATAGTAAACCATCAATAACAATGAATTGAAAATTATTAACTTTTACTTACATAAAAAAAAAGATATTTAAAATCGAAAATTCGGAAAATTATGTTTATTTTATCGTCCAAAAGACAAATAAAAGGTATCAATAGAATGCTGAATTAAAAACAAATAAAAAATTGTACGCCAACTACCTACGTACCTAAACGCATTATTACACGACTAAAATAGCAAAATATTTACTTTCCCCTACAAGGTTGGTTCGATACTGTGCGTGTGACGTCACTTGCCCGTGCCAATTTGTAGGAGCCATTTGTCTCTAATTTTTGCCCTTTATTGTAGCTGGTACATTTGATCGTCTATGAAAACTGGTTCGAATGGCACCATAAGTAATAAATAAATAAATTCTTTATTTAGGTATTAACCCATCACTTTACAGATATTACACATTTTAAAATCTACAATGAACAATTGAAAAAAAAAAAAAAAAAACTAAAATTAAATTCAAGTTATGGCCGGTATACACATTGATTAATGTTTAGTGCGAGTTCATAGAATAAAAGAGTGTTCTATTTTATTGCGAGTAGCATTTCTATGGACTCGCACTAAACACTAATCAATGTGTATACCAGGCCTTAGGGACAGTAAATAAGCCATCTTTGAGGCCTCACTTGTTAGATAACATGTCGTCGTGTATACTACGTTAACAATGCTGTTCGTTAGTCAAATAAAAAAAAGTTAAACAAATAGCGAATTGTAAGCAAATAAGTAGGTACAGTCATGAAGTTTTTCGAGAAGTTTTTAGTATTTTAATGGACTGTAGTGTTTAGGTATAGGGATATAAAGTAAACCACCAGTTAGATAGCAAGATCGAGACTGATTTATTTAATTCTATCGACTACCCTACGTTGCACACTTACCCTCATATGTTATTACGATATACAACATGGGCATCTAAATTCCAAGTCATGTTTTGCCAATTAGGTTCTATTGTCCTTACGGCCCTACTAATAGGGTCGTGTCAGATATTTATGCCGCCTTTGTTTTGGCAGATATTAATGCTGGTGACTGTAAACGCAAAAGAACCTAACTGGCGAAAAATGACTTGGAATTTAGATGTCCATTAAAATACTAAAAACTTCTCGAAAAACTTCATGATTTCTTAATGCGATCGCGTCACGGCAAAGTCCTTCACTTTTTGTATCACTTTGGACACCTCTATTATCTTTAGTCTTTTCGGTTTATGCACTTATATCGGCCAAGTGGTTGTTATCTTCAATTGGTCCGATATTGTCTTAGATATGTTTTTTGTAGAGGGCAGACAAAACAAGTGTTTTTTACTCGTACTTGTACATTTTCTTTTTTTTTCTGTAACTATAGTCGTTCGTTAGTTATGTAATTTAAATTCCTCCTGTTATTTACAATCCAATAAAACTATAAAGAAAATAAGGAGGTAAATATCATTGTCTCCATAATCTTTCACAAACAATTGTTAACATGTCTTATTAACTACGACATAAATGTTCCTATAGTAATTTGATAAGGACCGAGTTTAACCCTATCACTGTTTAATCTTGAACTTTTTTTAATGCGTATGTAAAATAAGATATTTTTTTACTTTTGCCTTATGTCGTCGTCTTTGTCGCGAATAGGTTAGATAGGTAACTACCTAGTAATACTTTTTTGAGCGTCTTGGTACTCCCAATTTTTAGGAAAAAGGAGGAAACTGCTCTCCAACGGCTTGTGCTGACATGACGTGAGTGTAGACAGATTTCAGTGCCTCCCACACATGTAAACCCATATTTAGAAGGACAGTTTATTGCGATGGCCGTTCCCTGGAAATTACCCGTCGTGGAATATTCCCGCTTTGGGAGTATTCTCGGGGACAGGCGACATACCTATCGCTAAAATGCTGCGTAGGATAACAAGTGCCAACACTCTGGCGAAATTTAATTGATACTTAACTACAGTCCATTGAACCGCGTCGTCTATTGTGTGGTGAAGGATACATACCTTCTATGCTGTTGAGTGGGTACACTGTTAACATATATATCTTTCAATTTCAATGGATCAATTTAGTAATGCAGACCTTAATTCTTTAATGTGGTATCGCTATTTCTGGTCTAATCACGGATCATCGTATCCCGTACAGTTTGATTGGTTTGCTTTAGTCCGATGTTCAATGATAGATGTTAAATGAAAATTCTATTTATAGGAAACTTTCTAACCTAAACTTAAAGGTAAATGCCCCAATGTATGTATTGTTCACCTGTTTTGAATTAAGATTGAAAGTGTCAGGTATGGGGCAGTGTTAGACACTGGGATGTTTGTCTAAGCAAGTGAGAGCTTACGTTCGATAATACAAATCCAACAATGGTTAGTGTTGTAATTGCAATATATCTTCACAATCAAACAATATCCTGTTATTCATAATTATTTAATTACCATAAAATAATAGCGACTTCGTGTACTCGTGTCTCATATTTGTGCTATTAACATTTTTATAGCCGCTGTTAACAGTCGTCATAACCCACACATTTGTATCTTTTAATTATTAATTTTTATGATGCACACCCGCTGGAATAAATATTTTATTAATTCATAATTATTGCGCCAATAAAAAAAAATTAAAGTAATATTTTCACTGCTATTTGTACCGGACGAGATTCTCAATAAAATCGCATTTTTATGAGTAAATCCGTAACAATTGGAAAAAGAGGGGGGAGGCCTTTGCCCAGCAGTGGGACACATTAGGCTCTAAATAATAAACCGTGTAAACTCGGACAAAAATAGGTCTACGGTCTCCCCCACTTGTCGTAAAAGGCGACTAAAGTGGGTCACCGGGGTTGCAAGTGCTTCATGCGGTGGGGGCCGCAGCACTTGCTTATCAGCCCCAGGGAAGCTCAGCCTCAAGCCAAAAGGTAGAAAAGCGCGATGGGGGGAGGGGGGGGGGGGCTCCTGTGCGTTCAGTATGAGATCCTGGAGTCCCCCGCATGAGAGCGCAGATGGCGGTCGTCGTGGAGATTTTAGTGGCCAGAAATACCACATAACTCAGGCATCCCCCATGTCTGGGTACCTGGTTCGCAGGTTTTCTCCACGTAAAAAAAGCCTCTAAATAATAATATTCGATAAGGTGTACAGCTGACCAATAACCAGGTACAGTCGTCGTCATATATTGCAGGGTGCTCATAAATGTCTGAGCATGCGCGCCTCAACTTTCAATTTGGTTGAGTTGAGTTGGTTGAGTCGTAATCCGAATGTAAATTACCATGTGAGTAAAATCTTGTACTAAAGTTGTATTCAGAGTTATATAAACACCTTGTTTGCTCCGAGATATCTGATGGTGACTGAACAAAGGCGCTATAACAGTAGCTCTAGTATAAGTTTTTTCGAAACATTAACTAATTCGAACGCGTTTGCGTTTTGTCTCAAAATGTATGAAAACGCTCTCACCGAGTTTGATACGCGCGTTCATCGGTTAGCAACAAATGTTATACTCGCTGTTTTAGTTTCCAATAGTGACCACCAGAGGCGCTGTTTACGTTTTCATACCACTTTCATACGTTTTGAGACAAAACGCAAACGCGTTCGAATTAGTTAATGTTTCGAAAAAACTTATACTAGAGCTACAGGTACCTACAAAGTTAATTCGTAATGTTGCTTAGCGCCGGTGAGCGTAGGTCAAGCGTTCGATTGCCAGTGACGAGGCCGTTCACTAGTTTAAGTTTTTTAACTGTTTTGGCCACTGTAACAATGCAGAAATAATAAAATCGAGATAGATAATAGACTCTTTTAATGTGAAGGTCAAAGGTCTTTGCAACGCAAAATATTATTTATACGATTAAATTTATCTTAGTGGGACAAAATGGATAGATAAGTCTTTTGTTATTTATTTTTGGAGATCAGTGAATCCATCAACTGCGTAAGCATCGTTGACCCAGATGTAACGATATTTGATTAAATGTGGCTAATTCTCTGGTTTGTAGGTAGAGGTCGAAGCCAAATGTAGAGCAACTCCATGTTGGGAGATAGGAATCTGGTAATAAACTTGACCTGCGCTGTTATCCACATCGTTTGCCTTAAAAAATCAGTACAAATTTAGCAAAAGTAAAAACTGTTGGTCAGAAAGTGTATACTGAAAAAGTGTCGGCGTGTCCAACAAAGCTTGCAGAAAAGAAGATTCTGGACCTTTGAAAATTGAAGTTTGTGGACAACTATATAATATAACCACACATTGCGCGTGGCCCTACACGCATTTGGCCGCTGTTTTATAAAATGATAAGGATTATGATTATGACTGTAATAAATGTCTTACATTGCTTACAAAGTAGACACAAGTGTCTTTAACGATTGTCACGTTTGTGTCGTCTTATAAGTTATTGTATGAGAAGCATGAGAATAATTTGTTCCATAATGGCCGTCCCAGAAGTAAGATACAATTTTGCTTTTCGATGAAAATATTGTTAAAAATGTTTTTAATTTAAAAAGAAGAAATACAGTAATTGTGCTCGTGTAATTTGTCTTAACTATTAGCGAAAAGTTTGTTCAAGGCTTTGTGTTCCGGTAAAAAAAACATCATATACCTAGTAAATTTGCACATTAACACATGTATGGGGTAATAAACATGTTTCTATGTAATAGTAACATGTTGCAACGAAGCAGGAAAGCATAGTTTTAAAAATGGGTAAATAAACAATAAAAAAAAACATTTTTATACAGTTTTTTTTTTGTACGTGAAATTTTGAAATCGCGTCAGATATGACGAAAAAAAAAGGTAAGCGGTGAATCCTGTAGTAACGGACTGACAAAATAAAAAATAATAATAGCTGGTCTCTTCCAGTTACCAGAATATGCACGCTATTGTCAAGAGCAGCTATGGAAAATATTGTACGAAAAGTAGGCACAGATCAAATGATCGTGAGAAAAATCAGACTGACGTTGTCGCCACCAATTTTACCCGTGCTCTGGGAATGTATTGGGTTGGTGGACAAAACGCCATGACTCATCTCATAAATAAACCAAATTTATTCGCTGCCGTTATGCTTCATTAGAACACGTTTTGCAAAAATTTTAGAATTTAACTT
Organism: Cenopis cana; assembly: GCA_951800055.1. Lineage (NCBI taxonomy): Eukaryota > Metazoa > Arthropoda > Insecta > Lepidoptera > Tortricidae > Cenopis > Cenopis cana. The sequence goes on along the minus strand of OX637476.1, from coordinate 5,079,793 downwards.
CTGAAAACCTAATAAATAGTCAATTATGATATTATTGAATTTAATTACTTTCAATTTAAATTACTATAAATTCCAATTTTTTACGAGCCTCAATTACAAAACTTACACAAGTTAATTTTCCTTAAAACATTTTTTTTACTGAATTTTGACTTTTTACTTCCGGGATACCCCAGTAATATTGTGTGACGAAGAAACATTTTTGTTTATATTTTCTTACAAATAAAATTTGTTTCCCAAAAATTATGACAGGCTAGATACATATGAACACATCTATAACTTACATTATATCCTACATTCAGCATAATATACTGTAGTACCTATTATAAAGTGGTTACGATCGCAAATCTGCACCCAGAATCCTAATTCAGTGATGTAGCCAAATTAGCTGCAAGCACATATATGATATGATAGTGCACCGAACCTTAGCTCCAAATGCCAAAAACATTACACTCTTTTTTTGGGCAGGTGCGCGTGTAAAAAAAACCCCAGTAAGAAACGGCCGAGCCGTTTCGTGGGGTTTCCGTGGGTTTATTCTGGCGGAGCTGACAAACGTACCTACACAATTTTCCTATACCCAAGCAATAAACAACTTTAACTGAAAAGATATTGGTAACTATTTTGCATATTAAAATAAATAAAAAATAAAATAAATATTTGTGGACAATCTTACACAAATCAACCTAGTCCCAAACTAAGCAAAGCTTGTACTATGGGTACTAAGCGACGATATACATACTTATATAGATAAATAGATACTTAAATACATAGAAAACATCCAAGACCTGAGAACAAATATTTGTGCTCATCACACAAATAAATGCCCCGGCCGGGATTCGAACCCGGGACCTCCAGCTTCGTAGGTAGGGTCACTACCAACTAAGCTAAAGCGGTCGTCGGTATATTACCTTGACCAATTAAATAAGTTAGATCAGGCGAACTTTTTAATTAAATGGTACCCTGAAAAATGAGGTTAACTTAATGCAATTCTACTTAATTATGCCTTTGTAGATTATTATTGATTCGAAAGGTAATTGCAGTAAGTACGGTCGAATGCTGTGATCGATCAACACGGAATTTATTTGCGTTTACCTGTCATTTGTGCTCGTTAAATATGAGAATAACCGTGCTTTTGACATTCTGTGTTAAGTTAGGTATTTTACCACTTTCGAGTTTTTTAAAACCATCTGAGACATAGAATACCTATAGTGTCTTTAATTCTAAAAAATATATATATGTGTTACATAACGATCTTGTCTACTCAAAATCGTAGTCAGTTACATGACCTGATGAATTTCACTCGATAGAAAAAAATCGCAAAGTTACCCCTTTTTGGAAGGTTTTTTCAATATTACGGCTATATCACTGATATATTACATTTAATTTTTGTACTCAATTAAAGATCCTAAATAGTTAAAGACAAATTCGCAGGGTTTGCGTTTGCTTTGATAAAATGGTTAGCTTAATGACTATAGCTAAATATTTACGAAAACTACGCGCAGAGCTTCCGTAGAGAGCGGGATGATTAATTGCAAACTCACGCGTGTTAGAGCGGGACATTTGCATTGGGGATACCTCCCCTTAAATAGATTAGCAAGTTTACAGCTTTTGAATAGGACCGCTTGCTCCAATAGAACTACTTACAACGCATCCTACTCTGGCATCTTACAACGTGTGGATTAAATACCATACAAAATTGAAAATTGGTTCAAAATAGAGTCAAAATTACAGTTTATTGTGCGAGTTGTTTTTATTTTTAATTGATCCTATTGTACGTTTTAAAATAAAGCTACGCTACCCACTGTTTTAGAAAAAATGCATTTCGATTGTTAGGATTCCGTAACCGAATGGTCAAACCGGAACCCTATTGCTGTCTCTGACGCGTCCGGCCGTCCGTCTGTCTGTCGTCTGGAGCTACAGTTTTCAAATTTGACAGTATAAGCATCGCGTTTACCCAAAGCCATACAAGATCAAAAGTTATTTTTAAATATTCTTAAGGGGCTTCCATACAGCTAAAGGAGGGTGCGAAATTTTTTTTGGACGTTTTCCATCGAATAGGGTATCGTTGTAGCTCATTGATTTTTGTTTTAAAAAATATTGGAAATCAATGGAATGACAAGTCACCAAAGACCAGCTAGTTGACCCCTCCTAGTATCGTGATTGCGATGTTAGGAGGGGTCAAACTCAGCTGATCTTAGATGCGTAAGGCACAATGATACTCGGGACATATTATGTATATATGTAAATGGATTATGCGAATATGAATATGAACATGAGTATGAATACGGATACGGATACCGATACCGATACCGATACCGATACCGATACCGATACCGATACCGAAACCGATACAGATACCGATACCGATAACGATACGGATACGGATATGAATATCTTTGTTATTTACTTTCTTTATTGAGTTTTGACTTCTGCCGGCACTCCCGGAGTGCAACCCGTTGTTTTTTTTACGAGAATATACGTTTAAAATAAAGCTGTAAAAAAACAGCAAATAAGCGGAAATTGTCTTTTGTGAAATAGATTCCCAATTTTCGTAGAGTCCGTTTTAAATGTATTTACTCCACACCCCATTTCAACTTTCCATATCAAATTTCATATAAACGTGTAAAGGCAATCGAATTGCCGGATAGGTAGAGTTACTTTCGCATTTATACATAATAGCAATGATTCATTTCCATAGCTGCTAAGGCAGTTTACGAAGGTAACGAAGGTTTTCCTAAGGAACCGCTATTGTTATTCAGTACGAGCAGCGTCATTGACATACTTTTATAATTTACAGATCCCTTGCATATTATTGACATTGAAAACAATTTTAAGACTAAGAGATATACGAATTTTATTCGTAGATATGGGGCGATACAAATCCATACTACCCATACTAATATTATAAATGAGAAAAGTGTGTCTGTCTGTCTGTCTGTTACCTCTTCACGCTTAAGCCGCTGAACCGATTTAGATGAAATTTGGTATGGAGATAGTTTAGACAAGTCGCGGGCAAAAACTAGTTGGTAATAGTTATTTGTTATACAAGGGTGCAAAGTTGTAATGCGAGTGTGGAATTGAAACACGAGCTAGCGAATGGATTCTAGGGATGAAATACGAGCTAGTGAATGGATTCTATGGTTAAATTGATTCAAAAATAGAATCCTGAGCGTAGCGAGTGTTACAACACACGAGACGTAAAATAACTTTGCAGTCCTGTGTAACACAAATATTTTCACCTACCTAGAGCGAGGAAAATACTACACGAGATAAAGAACTGAAAGCAGACGTGCAAGTTGCGGAAAGTTTTCAAAAAGTTGGAAATGTTCTCGGAAATTTCTTGAGAATTCCATAGAAATATAAAAAAATATCCATTTTCTAATCCGGAAAGTTTCAAACCCCATATAAAATGAGAGAAATTGCTGAAAATTTTCCATGTGCAAAATTTCGCAATTATGGAAAGTTTCCGACAGCACATTAGTATGAAAGTCTTTATTTTAACTAGCACACAAATAACACGAATTTGCAGGAAATCTTATGTAGGTGCAATCAGCAAACATTTTAGCTGATTATTTTAGATGGGCGAAATTTTTCCTGTCTGGACTAGCCTTTGCATTTCATTTATTTTATTTCTATAACAATATTACATTACATGTTACATGTTATTTTATTACGTTTAAAAATAACTAATAACACGTTCGGATTTCAAATATTCTTTGCACTCTTGTGGATAAAACGCAGTTTCGCTATCTGATTTTAAAGAATTAAAAAGGGCTTTCCGAGCTAGTGAGGTGAAAAATGATTTGTTCGATGGGCAAATAACAAGACGAATAAGACGTGAGATATCGTTGCGTGAGCGCCGAAAATGAGAACGAGAGATAGAATGGACATTAAATATGAAAATCGGAACATATCATCTAACAAAATGACATTAATCTGTAAACATAGGTTCAGTTACGTAGTACTATTACTTATTCTGAGGTTCAGGCAAGGAAATAGGTACCTATTTTGCTGAGTCCGCCTTAGGCCATATAAAAAGTTTCAAAATAAAATAATGTGGCATTGTAACGGTCAATATACCTTTCTTATTTATGTAATAGTAGTTTGATTGACAAGCAAATTATCTTGCCCAGTCCACTGCCAAATGATTTCAATCTATGCTGAAATTGAATGCTCTAGACGCCCTACTTTCTCCAGGAACAGACAAAACTTATTAAAAATGTCTACGTAAATAAAAAAAGAAACAAGATTAAACTAGGTACGTGTTGCCTGTAAAAGACCAGTCAATAAAAATAATGATACTTACTTATTTACTTACTCCGATGGCTCAGCGACCCGAAGTTGATCTTGACCTCCGAGTCCGGTACAAGTTGGCGCCATCGCGCCCTGTTCTGTGCTATTCTCCCCCCAGTTTTCTGCTGTAGGACGCGAAGGTCCACTCCTTCCATCCAGCGGTACTTAGGCCGGCCAACCGGTCGCCGACCACTTTACCGAAAATAATGATCCTATAAGTATAAATTGACAATGGTTTTAAAGCAGTTAATAAATGAGAAATAAATAATTCAAAAGGTAGTAAGCTAAGTTCTATCGTAGTTCATTGGAAAAGATAGGTACGTACTTAGATTATCTACTTAGTGAAATATAAAGTGCTCATTTTCACATATGAAATGTTGCCAATATTAACGGTTGCATATTTTAGTTAAAAACCGCAGAACCGTATTAAAACAACGTCAATTAACTATATATGGAATTTAATTGTATGGGTAATTGTACTGATGTGCCGTCGGAAACTTTCCAAAATTGTGAATTTTTCCACATGGGTAAGTTTCTGAAATTTCTCACATTTTTGTATGGGGTTTGAAACTTTCCGAAATGTCTTATATTTCTATGAAATTCTCAAGACATTTCCGAGAACTTTTCCAACTTTTTGGAAACTTTCCGCAACTTGCACAACTGTAGGTACTTATTTGCATATATTACATATGTACAGTAACTAGTTGAAGTTATATATAAAAAAACAACTACGTAGTCGTGTTAAATAACCACTTTGCGAGCAACGTGACTAAGATATTTCCATAAAAAAAGTAAAAATAAGTTATGTTTCGTCTGATGTTAAATGAATATGCAGATTAAATAAGTTAAAAACTAGTATGCAAAAACTCTATGAAACACTTAAAAACTTGAGTTGAATGTTGAAAATTAGCATTCTGCTATTCTACATACATACAGCGAGCGAATAATAAGATACAAACTACAATGAAAGCTTATGCAAAGTAACATTTTCGTTAAAATATTATACACATTGAAAACACACACAATACATTGATATTGATTGCCGAAAAGATTGCGCTTCGGTCGTAGACTTAACTCGTTGGCTACCGGTGCCGCCGATGTACGATTTCATAACAAAAGATTGTTTTGTTTTGTTTTTTTCGCCGTCAACCCAAGGGATTATAGCTCATATGCACAATAGCAACGAGAGAATACCTACATTTTGCATAGAAATCGAATATAAATTGTACCTACCCGTTTTCATTAGTCTTGAGTATGCTATCTCAATTCTATCCCCGTATATGCATGTTTAATTGAAATTAGGACTTTATTTTCTTAGTCCGTAAACACACGGCCTATTATTATTGGAGTTTGGGAGGCAAAATTATTGCTATGGCTAAATAGATACCTAACTGTAGCTAAAAATACATCGGAATACCCTGAACGCAACAAGACAATGTTCACAATAAATTGGATTTAACAGTATGAAGTTGGGCTTCATCTTTAGAGGACTTTGTGAAATATTATTTAGAGCGGGAAAATAAGATATCATAATAATAATTAAGAATCTGACTGTGATGGTGTCGGTCGACTTTTTTGGCATCAGCCGTTTGGTTCTGTTTTGGCTGACCAACCGTCATTATAAGGGCATAGGCATAGACCTGGGAACTTAAGTGGCAATGGGCAGGCCACATTGACCGGTGGAACGATTGGGCGGTGGGGCCAGCGAGTTCTCGAGTGGCGACCACGTACCGGACGACGCAGTGTTGGAAGGCCCCCCGCGAGGTGGGCTGATGATCTGGTTAAGGTCGCGGGGATCCGCTGGATGCGGGCGGCCCGTGACCGATCTTTGTTGCGCTCTCTACTGGGGGAGGCCTATGTCGAGCAGTGGACGTCGTTCGGCTTATTCTGATGATGATGATAGGGACCTGACATGTTCGCCTCAAATGATACGTAATCGCACTGCCGGTTACATAAAGGTCGAGTATTTTAGTCAGTTTGTACAGTATAATATGCACCTAGTTTGACGGAACCATACAGTATTCCTAGATTCGTTTTTATAATGAACGTTTTTAAAATAAATCTAACAAGTCACCCGTCTACTATCAAATTTTTTGCAACGTGATAAAAACCTGTATACATTTAGACTTGTACCTATACAGGGTGATCAATACCAAATGGGTCAGTAGAGAGGTCAGAAACTATGAGAGATATCGAAATCTGTTTTTAGGAACCATGGCTTCGATTTTAGATTTAATAATAATGGCATTCAAACTTTTTTTAACGACCGGTAGGGTTTTTTAAAAAACGATTTCTTTTTTGGCGAAAATTTCAAAATGATCGTAGAGAGCTGAAATTTGGTGTGTAGGGAGGTGATGTGGGTCTCCAGATTTCAAAAATCGAAAAAATAATCTTCTAGCTAAAGAAGCCTTAGAAATAAATTATAGGTACCTTTTTATAAAGAGCATATTCTATTCTTTACTTTAGTCATACACATCTTTGATAAAGTGTGAAGTTTTTGAGAAAACTAAACTTACAGCAAAAAACGCTCCCCCGGAGGGAGAGGAGGGGGAGGGAGAGTAGGTAAAATTTAACTTTAACCTACATTATCATGATAGATAAAAGTTCTCCATTAAGTAATTTTGCCAAATTTTCAGCTAATTTCATTGAACTAATATGTTCCTACTAAATTTCATAATTGTAATACTTATTCATAATTGTAATTCTTATTCATAATTGTAATTCGACTACTTTTTAACTGGTTCTTTTGTGTTACGGAAATTACCCTTTGACACATTGTAACACAAAAAAAACAAAAGGGGCGAAGGCGCTCTACAAATAATTAGCGGAGTGCATCGTTGAAATCTCTTATGACCAGAGGGCTGGCAGCTACTTTGGTCAAAGGATTAGCTTAGCTGTGCAAAGAGGTAACGCTACCAGCTTTCTGGGCAATGTTTACAAAAAAAAAATGAGCCGCTGAGTCTGTCGTTTCTCATTACCTGCAAAGTTACGTAAGTTCAGTAATTTTGTCCACAGGGTCATTTGTAATGATTTCGCTATTGGTTAAGTTCATTCAACTCTGGTTTACGTTACTGTCGGAGGTAAACTACATTACATATTCGTGGCAGTTATTTCATTGTGGTTCTGTAATCGGTAGTGGAGAAAAAAAAACCACCTGTTTTCCAAAGTTAGGGTTATTTTATTGCCTATGTTGCCTACTCGAGTTTATTTGGAATAATTTGGAATAGGTATAGGTATCCGCATTTCCGCATTTGTTGTTAATTACGTAACTCTGACAATTTAGCCCTAGATGTAAAAAAAACTGGATATATTGTAACTAATCCCAAGTACGAGTTTGCTTATACTTGCGTTATTATTTAGGCCGAATCCGACCAGACGACTGTCAAAGTTGACTGTCAAAGTTGTAAAGGTAGACTAACCTAACCTTGGAGTAATCTCTATTTCTGTTTGGCAAATTGATACTTATTTAATCGTTTGTTTTATCTCTTTACCCGTGTCAATCAATAAGTAAACCGACTTCTAAAAAATAAGGAGTTTCGGAATTTTGTTTATGTTTCTTATGGAATATAAAAGTTTTGTAATGTTTATGTGATTTTGTTGCAGATGCGCAGAGATCCTAAACTTTTCCGGCGGACCGAGGTCGAATTACACATTCCCTAAGGATTTCATCTTCGGCGTGTCTACTGCTGCCATACAAATTGAAGGTGCTTGGAACATGGATGGTAAGTACCTAATATTATCAAATGAAAATAACTTTCCATAACAAGAAGTTCGAAAAATTAATATATCATTGGTTGCAGGCAAAACACCAAGTATATGGGATAATCTAATCCAAAACAACAGAAGTTTCGTAAGAGACCGCTCCACCCCAGAAGTCGCGGCAGACTCCTATCACCTCTACAAGAGGGACGCAGAAATGGTCCATGAACTAGGAGTGGATATATACCGCTTCTCCATATCGTGGCCCCGAGTACTGCCCACGGGGCTAGCCAATGAAATCAACCCGCTCGGCATACAGTATTATAAAAACTTAATTGATGAGTTACTCAAATACAACATCACTCCTATGGTGACGATTTACCACTGGGATCTCCCACAGAAGCTACAGGATATAGGAGGATGGAGTAACGGCCACATAGTTGATTATTACACTGATTATGCGAAGGTGCTATTCGACAATTTTGCGGATAAAGTGAAGTACTGGGTGACTTTTAACGAGCCCATGCAGACTTGTTTGGAAGGCTACGGCGGCACCTACCGCGCCCCGGCACTCAACCGGCATGGAATCGCCGAGTACCTCTGCACTCACAATCTACTGAAAGCCCACGCTAATGTATATCATCTATACAGTAAACAGTACCGCTCTTTGTACGGAGGTAATGTAACATGAAATACCTACTTAGAACATGGGAAGCTCCATACGTAATAGACGCCATTAAATTAATTGATGTTTCTCCCTTTATGTTTCAGGTAAAATCGGCTTGTCCTTGGATTCCAATTGGGCGGAGCCAAAGACGAATTCCTCGAAAGACAAAGAAGCGGCGGAGTTGTATTTGAAAACTCATGTACGTACCTATTGCTGGATATTTTCGCTTACTACAAATGCAATCTTTCATTGTTAAGTACCTACTTCTTCGTACAAAATACGTCTTAGTTTAATTAATAATTAGTCTGTGTAATATTAAATACGTATATAATGTAGAGTTGTCAGTAATACTAATCGTACCCTTCGACGTCCAGATCCAATGGGGTATTTATCCTACTAATATTATAAATGCGAAAGTTAGTGTGTTTGTGAGTATGTCTGTTGCTCGATCACGCAAAAACTACTGAACGGATTATGATGAAATTTGGTATACAACGAGATTATAGCCTGGATTAACATACATGATACTTTTTATCTCGGGAATCGTCCTTCAAAGGGATGAATTAGGGAAGAGAAGTTTACACAGAAGAAGTCGCGGGCAAAGGCTAGTATTTAATAAGCTAAAATTTAAGCTTTTATAAGCTATTTTCATGTGTTACATGCAGGTTAAGGATGATTCATGCTAGACCATTCCGCGTACGGGCCGGCCCGTTTTCTAATACAAGAGATTTCTTGTACTATATAGAAAACCGGCCGACCCGGACACGGAACGGTCTAACGTGAATCATCCGGCAATAAAAAATAATTCATGTTCATTTTCTTCATGGTTTCATATTTATAAGCAAGATTTCAGTGCATACTAAATCCAGGTCACAGCGAAACTGTCGACTTTGGCAGTTCTTATAGTTCACTAGTCTGCTATTTCATCATAATACCCTTTCATACAGGTAAATAAGATTTCAATTGATCTAATTACAGGTCGGCTGGTACGCGCACCCCGTGTATTCAGCGGAGGGCAATTATCCCCCCGAACTAATAAAGTTAGTCGACGAGAAAAGTCGACAGCAAAACTACAGCCGTTCCCGCTTGCCCAAGTTCAGTCCCGAAGAGGTCGACTACATCAGAGGCACCGCTGACTTCTTCGGCTTGAACCACTATACTACGTATTTACTAAGCATGGCTGATAGAGAAGTGGGGGCCATACCGTCTCACGAGAATGACGTAGGCATCGTCAGGGTTCAAGATCCTCAGTGGCCGTCCAGATCGTCATCCAGTTGGCTCAAGGTAAGGCAACGATGAATAGATCTTCACATAAACAATACTTAGCTTAAAATTACTCAGCATTGTGACTAATGACCGTAACCAATTATTACCAGTAGACAATGAGTTCCAAAGGAAGCTCGTTGTTCTTTTTACGACACCAACAAAAGTAATTTTAATATGTACCTACCCAGTTTTTTTGCTTATGTGAAAATATACTGTATAAGTAACTACCGTAAAATAGGATATTACAGGATTACTTGAGATATCTGTTTTTTGCCTGCAACTAGTATGTGTCATAATCATCGGGCCTATTACATCTTGACAGATGATTTAAACAGCGTCTGCACGCGAGGGACAACTCCTCTCGTGACTATATAATCCAATCTGGGATCGAAAAATGCATCCACATTTCCGGCACGTGAACTGAGGATCCGTATCACCAGCACCCTCTTCACGGTTATGTCTTTTTGCGCGCTTCTGGGCCAGATCTTGGAACCAGGTGCTATCGTGGATTACACGGGCTTTTGCGGTGGTGTGTAGTATGTGTATGTCTGTAGGAAACTAGGAATAATCCCACCCAATTTAGCTTGAGAGATTATACCTACAGACTGACACATACCAGTTCCAGGTCTATGCGAAGGTATCTATTTGTGAGAGGATTAAATCGATCGATTTGATCATCAACAATTCCGCATATGAACGGTGACGTGATGGGCGGGTAACTACGGAACTGCATTGTGCGTGGCCCGACACGCACCTGACTGGTTTTATTTACAATTTGGCTTTACCTGGCTTTACGTCACATCAAGGTTTAAGTAATTATCTATAGGTACTCGTAGCTCCTATGATTCTTAAAGAACAACAAACGATTTAGAATTTATAAATTACCTACGGCTACGGGAAACCCCAAAATTAGTAGGTGGGTGATTCTTATCGTTAAAGTTAATTGATGTCCACTCTGGCCCGAACGTTAAGTGAAAGTTAAGGAAATCAGAGTGCAATTTAAACTTATTGTTGACTTCAGTTTACTCTATACCTGGGTCCGTAACTGTTAAAATAGTTAAAGTCAAAAATAATCACTCAAGAGTCGTTAACAATTGGGGCCCGGTGTGGACAAATTAAGAAAATCTTAAATTTTGCAATAGGAATCACCCAGGTAATAGGGTTTGTTGTTTACTCCTCATATAATCATCGTTCACTTTCTATCGAGTGGGTTCAGAAAGTGACAGACGCTTTATCTAGTTGTCTATCACGCGTTAAAGTTAAAGGTGACCATCATATATACCTGATATCATCCTCCAGGTTGTACCATTCGGTTTCCGTCGACTCCTGCGTTGGATCTCCACAACGTACAACGGCATCCCTATCATCGTTACTGAAAACGGCTATGCGGACTATGATGGTGTGGACGATTACTCCAGAGTGGCGTACTACAGCCACTACCTGAACGCGTTGCTGCACGCTATCCATGAAGACAAGAGCAACGTGAAGGGATACTTCGCATGGAGCTTGATGGACAACTGGGAATGGGACGACGGCTTTGTGTATGTATCTGCAAGTTGATGGTTCAAAATAAACGCACACTGGAGCGACCTGCGTGGACCTGCGTACCTGCGTACCTGTGGATCGGCCAGTTGGCCGCCACCGCAGGCCGCTCCAGTTTGCGGTACGCTTAAGTGTTAACCCGATAAAACAAAGGTTGCTCTCTGGCCTAGAAGGCAAAAAGCAGTTGTAACCATTAAATATTTTGTTGGCTCTTTCAAAATCTCTCCTTTTTTGAAGACCGTAATTAGTATCATTAGGATTTTTTTGGCAAAGAGTTATTCCACGGCCTTCCTTCCCTTCTTTGAAATCGTATTGTGTACTTATGTAAATTCTTCGAATTAGGCAGCAAGGGGACACCTGGTTTCTTCAAATTCAAAATGCAACCAGTGATAACGCTATGATGAGTACGATTACTTAACTTAAGGAGATTTAGACAACTTGGTTCGTTATTTGAATCAGAATCGGCTAGCTTTTTATTTGTGAAATATAGGTAGATAATACAAAATTGGTCTTACTGCAAGTAGGTATACAACACATGTAGACAAGTAGGTATTATCTTTAACTTTTGCTTATCTTACTTTTTATAGCTTCATTCTCGAGAATCGTGCTATTATGTTAAATATGAACGGGTGAAAAAGAGTCTAATAGTGATTGCGTTTAATTATGTCGGAGGGGTGCTGACGTGCAACGAGTGTGGACGCACGTTCACTTCCAAAATCGGCTACGTCAGTCACCAGAGAGCACACCAGCGACGTTCTCAACAGTAGACAACAGTCACTGTGGCCGAAAACGGCTTGGGGATGATGATGAAACTGTTAGACTATAGATAGTTGAATTGTTGAATTTAAAAGAAACAACATTAGGGGAATTTAGAGTTCTATTGTAGGTAACTAGTTTACTTTCAATACAATAATACCTAACTACATTTTCTTTTAAATATTTTTGAGACAGGATAAACGTGAGTCGAGACGAGACAGAGTAATCTCGAGTTGTCTAAAAGATTACATGAATCTAATCTAAATAGCAGTTACGATTGCTTGAACACTTTTAGGTCTGATAAAATCTTTAACATTGTTACTTATTCACCCGCGGTCGCCAATTTTTACATTCAAGCGGACATACGGCTGGTTATCATCCTTATCTGGTTGAAATTTTCCTCTTACTCGAACCAAGCGCTTTTCATCATCTTTTATAATACGTACGCACTGCTCAGGTTTGAAATTCCCTGCCAGCATCTGTATTTCCGAGTTCATATAACCTTGACCTCTTTAAGGCACGAGTGAATAGGCATTTTTCGGGGTGAGCTCGCTTCACCGCCGGCCTCATCTTTGCCCCCTGGCTAGATGATGGCCAAGAGTATTCCCAATTATAATAAATAAAAGTACTTTACTTAGTGAATGGGCAGCCTGATGATATGATGATAACCGGTTATCGTAGCTTATAAATCACTTATAAATACACTATTGCAACTCGGGTCTCACACGCACGCCTGTACCTACCACAAAACTTTACAAGCGTATAGTTAATTCGAAAATTGTACAATATTGTCGAAATTGGAGACTTGTTAAGATTTGTGGTACCTTACCTATAGGGGCCAGGGACTAGGGGACTTAATAATTAATATTTTATTTTGTGTTTGATATATGATAAAATTTGGGTAATTAACGAATAAGATGTTATTTTAATTACATGACATGGGCAAGCATTGTAATTGTAGCTAACAACGAGGCCCGGTAATACTTCCCACAGTTGAATTATCAGATGCAATCGTAACTAATTAATTTTACGAGTATTGCGTACGACATCTACGTCATAAATTGAAAGTGTACTGTACCTAGGACAATAATACCTACTTTATCACTGTTGCGTGGTGGAAAAAGCATAGGTACGCTATTTTGTTCAGGCGTTGGGTCATTACCCGCAGTAACGCGCGTTTATTACGTTAATGCGAGCCGGGGGTTAAGGCGATCGTAATTACTCACATTACAGGGCTGAAGCCGGCAGTTCGATGATAAAAATGTAAAATATTCCTAGAAAAAATATTTAATAAGCTGGGGCTGACCAGCGCCACACTGTAAAATTTTCAAAGAAAAACCCGGCGGTGTTTTATGCTGAGCTTACTTTAAGTCGAAACATTCCTTTGTGTTTAGGTAAAGTAGTTTACATTTATTTACTTTGTCAAAATGTCACTTGAAGACCTTCAGAAATAATATTGATTATAATATAATTGCTCCAGGCTTTGAATGTAGCTAGTACCTAATTTTCGATCGATGAACCAGCATCGTTCGATCCACTGGGTTGCAGGCGTACATATAGTAAGCTGTCTGCTTATCATCAGGCGGGTCGTAATGTTTATTTCCATCATTGTCGTGTAAAAATAATACGAATACCATTTGTGATTTTTGAAACTTGATTTTTCAATTCCGTGCTTGATATTTCGGCGGTATTTGCGTTCTTAGAGAGAAGTAACACGGTACCTTAAAATTACATTACGCGACGAGTGAGGGCTCTCACAGCCTCCCTCTCGCAGATTAATTATAATGAGCTCGAACATACCTTGTCAATTAATAGAGACAGTCTCTACTCAGAGCTATTAACTCAATAGCTGTGATATAGGGATTTCCTTAATAGAATAAATTCACCTTGGATTGATACTATACGGAGGATTACCGCTATTTGATATGCACAAAGTACTTAATTGTGCCATTAAAGCCATAAAGACTCTAGATAAAATAAGGTATTCCATATTCAAGTTAAAGATAAAGTGAGAATGCTCACTCACATGATAATGAAGACCATCTGGCCATTGGAGAAAGATTTTTTATTATATTCATAATTAATTATTTAGTAGCTTTTACAAGGCAAATGTCTCTGTGCTCGACACTGACCCAATATAGTCATCAATAAAAAAACATGGTACTTTCATTCTTATGTCATGATGACAGAAGTGATCACTAGGTGTCGTCTGTTGTGCACTAGTAAGGTGTCGAGCACTGGGACGTTTACTTATTATACCGTCTCTGTGGGGTATGCATCGGGCCTCCGAGAATATGCTGAAAAATTTTCATGTATTCACAAACATTATTGGGTACTATGACTTAAGAGGATAGTAAAACTTGATGAGACTCTAAAATATAGTACGGCGCAATGTAGGTTAATTTTACACTGTCCAATACATATAAATTTAATATCTATATGCACTCTCTTTGAACCTTAATGGATTACGACGGTGCTCGTCTAGTGTCGAGTGAATAGTCGCCGTCAGGAACAAAAGACAGCCATGAAACAATAGGGGTGGCCACTGTCGTTTCCAGTCACTAAAAGCACTACCCACACATATCCTTTATAATAGTGGCTTGGGGACATAAGTACTTTGTACCATAGAATTTGATTTAGGTTAGACCATACTACTGGTCTAAGCGTCTGCATGTACGGTTTTCATATCAGATATAAACATCTGTCACACACTGTAAGTATAAGTCAAGAAAATGATCGCTATTGACTCCTGGCACGTAGCATAGATTATATTACTACTAATCCTCAAGTTATCTTGACCGGGTATAAATGAAACAAGATATCAGTCAAATCTTTCTGTTATAATTTCACTCGTCACATATGTAAATGCATTTGCAGGTCCCGCTTCGGTCTGTACTTGGTTGACTTCAAGAGCCCGAAGAAGACGCGGACACCCAAGCGCTCAGCGCGGCTGTACACAGACGTGGTGTCCACGCGGCGGCTACCCGCAGAATACGACCCTGAGGACTTCTCTGCGTTTTCGGGAGCCGCCACACTGGCTCCCACTCTTCTCCCTCTCCTAGTCCTCTACAGGCCTTAATTACAGCCTTTATTATTTTTTGTAAAAAAATCCATTTAAATTAAATTACATTAAATATTAATTCTTAAGATCCATTATCAACTTGATCCCTAAATTAAGCTTAAGCTAGCACTGAAGGAAGGTCCACAGACGGCGCAGGGCCGCTTTAATACTCGACGGTCATGAGTTTGCTGGCGTTGTCGCGCGCGACGTCGCGCCGCAGCTGCGCTTGGATGTTGGCGAAGGACTTGCCTTTAGTTTCGGGTAGTACCACAAGCATGTACACCAGCCCGAGGAGCGAGAAAGCCGAAAAGCCCCAGAATACTGTGTAAATGCCACACGAGTCCTTGACAACCTGAAATATAAATAACAATTGGTTAAGAGCCATCACAACACTCACACGTTGTTTCCCTAGCCAAAGGTAAGAAGTCTCGTATGTATGACATAAATCAAAAGCTAAAGTCTATACCAAACTAATTATCAAGGATTCGACTACTCTATTTCAAGGTTTCTAATAAACCACCCAGGAATTGAATAATCGTACATTACAAGGCTTCTGATAGGTATTCTTGTTAACAAAAGATTCTTCATCTCTAACTAAACGGGTGTACTAGTATGGGTTAAGCTTTAACCAGAGGTGGGCACCGTTAATAAAATAGTTAACTTCGTTAATCGCTAATCCGTTAAAAAATAAGTTGACTTCGTTAAACGTTAAAGCGTTACATTTTGAAAGATTTAACTGAAGTTAGCGTTAATCCGTTGACTCAAAAGCCAGGACTAAAATCCAGGACCTCATATTCGAGCTCATGTAGGCAGCTAGGCACCTTATAATATAGTCACACAAATCGGCCACGGATTTTCATCACCCGATGGACATCTTAGTCAGAAGGCGCCAACACCTTGCACAGTACAATACCTATTCTTTTGGCGAAAAATTCATTAACGATTAACGGACTTATGGAATGTTAACGGAAGTTAATGAGTCCGTTAACAATTTTCAGAGTTAACTTAAAAGTTAATCCGTTAAGCATTTTGTTAACCTCGTTAATTAACGATTAACGGATTAACGAGTTAATGCCCACCTATGCCTTTAACTTGGATCAGAGTATTGACCATGTGCATCTAATGAATTATGATGCTTAATCATAGCTATAGTTAACAACCAGAATGCTTCAATTATTGTATACAGTAGTATAGTATTAGTTAGAAAATATTTACCTGGAAGAGTTTCTGGACCGCAAACATAAAGATGCCCGTGTAGATATGCGCCACACAGGACGCGTACAACTTGACATTGGTAGGGAACATCTCTCCGATGATGACGTAGGGAACCGTTGACAGTCCTATAGCGTAGCACACGATGTAAACGAGGATAGAGGCCACCGGCAGCCAGTGCAGGAAAGCCACTGCCTCCTTGTCCGCTTCGTAGAACCAGTAAAACGTTCCAAGTGTTCCATTCATGAGCCCCACTCCAAGTGCAGATAGTAGTAGCAGTGGTTTTCTACCCACTCGGTCCACAAGACACACTGACAGCATACAAGTCGCGACCTGCACGCAGCCCACTAAAATAGATTCTAAGTAGGGTTCCAAGTGTCCGGCGGCATCAGGGTCTGAGCTGTTAGATGCTGTGGTGTTAAATATCACCTGGGCGTAAGCGACCACAGCGGCACTGCCGCAAAGTTGTTGAATCGTGAACACTCCCAGACTTATCCACATAGCTTTCCTATTCGTAGCTTCCGTAACCAGGTCTAGCCAAGAACCTTTATTCTTCATGTCTTCTTGGACATTAATCTCGATATTTTTGAGCTCGGTTCTGATGTCTCCACTGCGAAGCATACTTAGAGAACGCTCTGCTCTTTCGCTGCGGTCTAATTTCAGGTAATAGTAAGGCGACTCGGGTAGGAAGATGAAGCTTAAAACGAATGTTATAGGTAGGATCAAGTTGATGCCGGCTAAGGTTTGCATCGAGACGAAGGGTCCGATACAGTATTGGGCAAGAATGCCGACCTGTAAAGAAATAAACACAATAATTAGCGTTAGTGGAAATATATGTTTATAAATACTAAAGGTTAGGTAAGGATTCTGATTCTACTACCTAATAACAATAACAGCCGAATCAATTAGGTAGGCTTATATATTTGTGTTCGAATTCTCAATGGACTTTAATGCTAGATAAGTACAACGCTTGCACGATTATTTTCAGCAGATATACTCATATTGTATAATATCTACATGCACGCAAAGACTACAATATATATACTAAAGTGCATGCACGATAATAATAAGTCATTGAATATTAACATTTGGTTGAACGAATCTAGGATAAGCATAATGATTTAATAATTCCTAACTTTCATCGACGTATACAGTGTATAACTGTATAATATGAAATATGAACACCTTTCCAATTCCAACATTTCAACTTTATAATGCCTTTGCAAAAGTAGTTTTATCAAATTGAATAGAGTAAGGAGATACGAGGCTTTGAAAGCGAGTAGTAGAAATGTAATTAAGACAAAGGTATACAGTACGTAGTACTATTACTTATTCTGTGACAGTACGAAGAATTCTTTGTGTTTGATGTTGGATGAGTGTAGCAAACCATGCGCGATATGTAATTAAAGCAATGAGTCACGTTTTGCGCCCGCGTGTTCGTCAGCGCAATTACGCGCAGATACGACTAATGAGAACATTTGAAATTGTTAAAAGCTAGTAACTCAATACTGATTATTTAAATTGTCGTTAATAATTAAAAATATTCTGTTTTCCTTCTTATTCAATCCATAACAACCTATCGATTATTAGAAACACTTATTTAACTTCACGCGAATGTCGATGGTTGGATTATAATATATTTATGCGCGATTGAGCAAAAATTACAGTCGTCAACAACTCATTTTAAAAATAAAAATCGTTCGTTAAAATCGTCGTCGTAGTACAAAAAAGATTTGTTCAAGTATTTTATAGATAGCATAGTAGATACATAGTAATAGTTATATATTATGTGAATTTATAGTTACCGAAGAGACACAGATCCCACAGTCAAACTGTGCAAACCGTTTTGTGGGACAGACGTTATTTGTAACATTGTACTAATAAATAAATAAATAAATACTTTAGTTAAATTTCAAAGCTACTTGTACACCAAGATAGACTTTGCGAAGCAATCTCGATAGGAGTTGACCTCGATGACACCTAGGTCATATCGACCTGAAGGTGGTTGCATTATAGAAAATGCCTGGCTTTATCGCTACAGACGTTAGAGCGCATCGGAATTTAGAATATCTTGCTTCCTGAAATGTCTAAGCAAAAATTAGAAGAGCATTAGGTACTTAGTCAATTATCATTAGCCATAAACAAGTAAACTATGCTGGCTATGACAACAGTTTTAATAAAATAAATGGCTTTGTAAAGCAGGACCACGTTTCATTTTTCGTATGGTAGGTTAGGTAGGTAAACAAAACCAAGCCAATGGAAGTAGATACACGAGTAATCATGTTTTATTACACCATAGATGAAAACGCAATGTTTATCAATTTTTTTAATCGTCCTGGCGGAGCAAAATCTTTTGTTTTGCAGAGAACAATGCATTATTTTCTTATGCCATTATGCCGCTCGTATTTTATGGATTCAGGTGGTTATCATCGAAAACCTTAGCCAAAATGTGTTGACTAGTTGGTTGTAGAAGTGACTGAATTTCGACTCATCATCATTTATTCATTAACAATGAGAATTGAGTTTAAAATTACATATACATTAAAAATTAAAGTAAATTAATCCTATCTTTCCATCTATATTAGGCCATATCTTCCCACTGTTGGGTATATCTTCTTCTTTATTACTGCACTCTCTTCGGTCTTGTGCCAAACTCATCCTACCACCCCTCTACAATTTTTTTATAGGAATTTCTCAGTAGGCATGTGGTACAATTGGTAGTAATACGTGCGGTTGGAAAACGACAACATAGGTACCTAACTGAAATTCTGCTACCTCTTAAAATCGATTTTATTTAGAAGTATTTTTTTCAATTAATTTTGATGCGGTTGAACGCTACATATTAAAGACTACCTCTTTTGAGTTTAGTATTAGGACAACGCGACGGTAACTAGTAATGGAGTGTCATAAGCGAATGAAATACATTACCTACTCGGTGCTATCAGTACCTAATACCTATGATATACTCGTAAATGACCAAATATGTACTCGTAGTCACTATCCTTATTATGCTTGCAATGCTTGCAAATTGATGCTCAGGCGTACAGGTATACCTACTGCGAAAATTAACCCGTTAAAATTGAGGAAGGCAGCTTTGCAAATCCAATTTATAATTTTATACGTATAGTCTATGTACTAACGCCAAACTAACGACCGAGCATTGTTGAGGCTTGGATTTTCGTTACAAAAAACTTGGCAGATACCCTAGAAGGTGTCATTCGCCTGGTCTAAATTTCTAAACCCACCACCCGGCCCGGCCACGACTATGCGCGAATTGCGGCGCGGCATAAGCGTTTTGTCTATTCATTGCGCAGTCGACACGCGCAACGCACTGCGGTTAGTTGGGACACACGCAGTGTACTAGGAAAGGCCGTAAGAAACCATTTGTACGTACTTTGTTCATGAGGGTGATGAGCGTGGAAAGAGCGCCTCGGACTTCATTGGTGGCAATCTCCCCGGTGTACATGGGTGCCACGGTGTACACGATGCCGTACCCCAGCCCGGAAAACATCCGCGCCACGTACAGCAACGTCACTGATTTGGCCACGATCACCAGGATCCAGCCCAGGATGAATGGCACGGCCCCTGGAAATGTATGATTGCACAATTAATATCATGTTTTAGAGAGTTTTAGCGACTGGATTTTCCCCAGGCTACTCTCCAACCGCGCAATCCTGTCACTTTATTGGGCCCGGCCTACAAAGCCACAGTCAGGTTGAAAAGTAGGTAGCGGCAATGTCTGTGCAGCTCACAACATCTTAAATCGATGTACGTATACATACACATTTATATATTCTTATCGCTTGAATTCGCATATTACAAGGATAAGTTAGTACGTAAGTTTTTTTATATCGGCAGGTTTTTGTATTGAGGTAACTACTTAAGCAGTTGTCTAGTTAGTACCTTAGGTACTTATAGCCTAATCCATAACCTAGCTTAATTTAGTTAGATAAGTGTAAAAGTAAAGTGTCTTCCCCAAACATTATTAACTCGCTAGATGGCGCTGGTTGACATTATTGCACGAAAGGACGAAATATAATTAAATCTAAGACCGCAAAAATGTATTAGAAACCTTTTAAAGTTACGAGAAAATTGATTTCGATTTGACCCAGTTCGAATCGTCCGCGTGTTTATAATTTTACTAGAACATTTAGAGTAGAATTTGAATGTTTTATGTAGGTATGAAGACTATGAAGACTGGATAATAGGTAGTACCTAAAATTGCTGTTCATCTAGGTAAAGGTACAAATCTGAATCGTAACATTATAATCGAGGAAGAAATTTGAAATTACGGAAAATGTGATAAAGATGAGACCGCCTGAAGTAACGGGAATATAAAAGGAAGAATGGACATTAGATACAGCCGAGGAAGTGACAACAAATTGAATCCTAACAATCTCTTACCAAGAATCAGAAGAGACAAGAATTGAATCTCTTACCAAGTAGTAATGTAGTTTTTCGTCCAAAGCGGTCTGCGAAATAGGCGGAGGGTACAGGCGTGAGCGCAGAGCACAGGATCATGATGGAGGTGATCCAGGATCCCTGGTCCGGGGTGGTGGGGATGGAGCTCTCGTCGGACTGCAGGTAGGCGAGCGTGGGTGACGGCCAGCCGTAACAGGTGCCTGCGGTTGCGGTGATGAGGGTTGCTGGAATCGTGAAATAACAGGTTAATACCACCACTTTAGTATAGTTGGTTGCCTACGAAGCTGGAGGTCCCTGGTTCGAATTCCGGTCAGGGTAATTGCATTGTTTATACCCTGTGTGTATAACGTGTGATCAACATATTATTGTTCCTGAGCCTTGAATGTTTTCTATGTATAATAAATATAGTCGCTTGTATCCATAGTACAAGATTTCCTTTTTTGGGATTAACTAGGTCGTTTTGCGTAAGATTGTATACAAATATTTATTTATATATTTAGTATTTATTTCTTTATTTAAACTTTTGACACAAGTATAACAAAGATTTTTGTGAGTCAATGATTCGGCATAGCAGAAATCAATGTTAGACATGTTGGTTTGTTGGTGACATACAAAAAATACTAAACACTGTCAAAACTGTTTACATACTTATAATGACATAATTTATAACGATTTGGGTGTAAGGACAGAAATTAATGTTAATAGTTGGTAATGGTAACTTTGGAGACACCTACGGATAACCTTTTTGTATGACGACGAGGTACCTACAGTTCTCGCCAAAATTCTAGTCTAATTTGAATTCACTGTGCAACCGAATTCATAGTATTAATACTGTGTAGTGAATTGTCACTGCGTTCAGACCGGACTAAAAGTTTAGCGGGGACTGTACTACTTAAAGTACTTGCAAAATAATTAAGAAACTAGTATTAACAAATAAGCACAAAAGCAAAAGCTAAAGACAAAACAACTTGTTATTGTGTACAATAATTGCTTACATAAATACATGCAATACATTTGTTTCGTATGTTAATACTTACCACAGAAGCATGCCAAATTATTAATGCACCCATTTCTGTTTGCAATAATCATTCGCCAACTTTATGACAATTTAATGGGAAATGTGAAGTTCTCTTCCTCTCACATGCATAAATTGTGTTTTGTGATGGCTGAATTGATATACAGTAGGTATGTTGATTTTTGGTAGGTATTCTGGATTTCCGTAGAATATTGTAGATTGAAAAAGAATAACAATGGCATGTAAAATTGATTCAGGTACTCATGTCATCATCATCATCATCAGCCTATATACGTCCCACTGCTGGGCACAGGCCTCCTCTCATAGATGAGAGGGATTGGGCAGTACCTAGTCCCCACGCTGGCCCAGAGCGGGTTGGGGACTTCACATACAACTTTGAATTTCTTCGCGGATGTATGCAGGTTTCCTCACGATGTTTTCCTTCACCGAAAAGCTAACGGTAAATATCAAATGATATTCCGTACATAAGTTCCGAAAAACTCATTGGTACGAACTGGGATTCGAACCCACGACCGCCGCTTGACAGCCGCATGCTTGAACCACTGGGCTACCGTAGCTTACTCATGTGTATAAATGCAATGGTGCGCGAAGTCAACAAATTCACAATACCTACTATTCTAAAATAAGTATAGATGGTTGAATATAAATTTCACTAAAATGAGGATGTTTTGTTTAATTCTGTACTTGTATTCTGAAACATTACTGACGTTAATTATTGACAACAAGGCTGACTCACAGGAAAACGGTGTGCTAATAAAATGCTTAGCGTAGAGCAAACTGGACAGGTGCATCGCCCTCTAGGTGCACTAGGGTTGTCTATTTGTCTTCTTTTCGTAAATTTATATTAGTGGTTATGCTTGCAAAATGTAAAGGTAAGCAATTGGAAAAAACATACAATATAAGTATCTAGTTTATAGTGCGCGCCTTCCACGACGACGCGCCCCTCCACAGCCCAAGCCGTACAACTGCGCACAGATTAGTATAAGATTCGCTGTGGAGGGGCGCGTCGTCGTGGATGACGCGCACTATAAACTATCAGGTACTATATTGTATGTTTTTTTCCAATTGCTTACCTATACCTTTTGGAACCATAACCACCAATATTTACGAAAAGAAGACAAATAGGCATAGTTATACTGTTCTTATTTCAGACGTCTTCTCAAGACATGTAACGAGTACATGTCTTGAGAAGACGTCTGATCGTTAATTATATTCACATATCGAACCAAATATTATATGCTACAATTGTTTTACCCATTTCAAACCATTTGTTCTAAGGGCAACCCTATATATTTAAGTATTTATCTAGGTAGAGTGCGGCTGAAACATGAACTGTTTACATAGATAAGGAATAACTACGAGTCAGCAATGCAACGTGAGCTTAAGATAATGCGAGTGCGTTAATTCCATATTATGACGATTAAAATAATCATTACCTTACAATGAGCTGATAAGAGCTGTATATACGTTGACGATTCATGCTTATAGCTCAATAATTATTGGTACATGTGTAGTATACGACTAATAAACAATGCCTTTTATCACATTTACCTTAAATGAATAGATTAAGTAAGTAAGATACGTATAAGTATTCTATAAGGTATGATGTGATAGTTCAGGATAAAGTTTTATTAATGGACGTCTGGCCGAATAACTGTCGTTACCTAAATAATACTGAGCGATGGATGAGGTTCCTGGCATTACCTACGATTTCAATTTGATCGAGTGCTTCCCTCATTCAAAATTCAAATAAACATAAAATAAGTTGTAATATCGTTAATTTTAAAAAGCCGCGACGTGATTGTAGTTTGGTTTTGATTAACCACGATATCGATATCGCACCTGTGACATAAAACAGTGCTTTATCCCTTTAGTGTATAATCTACTATTTTGTTCGTTTATCAAATATTATTAAAGTGTGCCCAGTTCACGGTCTATACTCAATTCTGCTCGTGCCGAAGGCGAAATACCTAAGTAAGTATTCGTAAATTTATCGATTCTGACCTTTCCGACTGGACACTAATGCTACAAGGACGTGAATTATGATTGTCCCTACTCAATAATGTTTGCAAAGTCTGGAACTAGCTTACATATGTTACATATAGGTACCTACCAGTAATTTTTCAGCTAGCAAAAAGTCACAATGTAGGTAGATAGTATGGGCTAAGCAATCGTTGGATGTTGTTCATTATTATATACTACGTATATAACATCCTGTTATTAAGTATAATTACAGATGAGTATCAGAATGATGAGATGAATTCTCATCATCATGCTGAATTCATATCATTTGATGGGTAAACCCAGGATGTTTTAGTTTGAAAACACGATCAGTAGCTCTAGTATAAGTTTTTTCGAAACATTAACTAATTCGAACGCGTTTGCGTTTTGTCTCAAAATGTATGAAAGTGGTATGAAAAGTTGAAATTTTCACAGATGATGTATTTCTGTTGCCGCTATAACAACAAATACTAAAAAACAGAATTAAATAAATATTTAAGGGGGCTCCCATACAACAGACATGATTTTTTGCCATTTTTATACGTCCGACTCGCACTTGGCCGTTTTGTTAGGGTTCCGTACCCGAAGGGTAGAAACGGAACCCTATTGCTGTCACTCACGCGTCCGTCCGTCCGTCGTCTGTCACAAAATTTTGTTCCGAAGAACTTTTCAACTTCCCATTGACCTATGAACTTGAAATTTGGTGGTAATGTTTATTATACATGTATAGGCATTAGCAGTCTATATAATTCTAGTCTCTGGTAATACTAACCATTGTACCCTTTGTAACCCATGTTGTAGACTGACAAACTTCAGATCGATGAAACATAATGTAAAAAATAATGTTAAGATAGCTTTTAATGTTGTTACAAAGAGTATAAATGTTCCATTTTCCTTGACGAGAAACAACTTTAGGTACTTTGTTTGCCCCATTTACAGTCAATGTAGGTTAATTAAATTCTTATTGTGAAGTTCAGTCATAACCATAATAAACATTTAGACTAGTAAATTTTAAGGACTGGCAATGTTTGTAGTACGGCTCCGTGCTGTATAGGTTGACAGTTGACACAATAGGACGTGATACAAAATGAAAAAATATGAGTATATCCCTGATTCCGAACCACTTTTACTATCTTGTACGGGCGAAAAAAAAACTGCTGTTGCATAGGAAAGAGTCTTACGTCGACTTAATCAAAATATACATATGGAGAAGCATTTTTTTTCGCCTGGTCATTAAGTCCGCCCTAGAAAGTTTTTTAAGTAAGAAACAAAATAATAATAAATTGGCGCCATCTATTAGGAGCTTATTCACTGAGTTCATATATTCTATTTATGGAACGCTATATTGGCAGTCTTTATAATAATTAGTCTCTGGCCATAACCCAGGAGTTACGATAAAATGGGTTATGAGTCGCTTTCTTCACAAGGCTCTGCAGCCTGTTATTATGAATTCAGAGACCGATAATTACCGAAATAACGCCAATTTTTCCGTAAAGTGCGTCACAAAGGCCGAACCTTTTGCCAAATTCAAGTTTCTGACGTAAGTTTTTTTTTGAAAACCGGTTCAGTAAGATGTCTGCATATAGGTAATTAGGTATCATAAATATTTGTATAAAAAAATAAAACTGCCACCAAATTTTTTTCTTAGACGTAGAAACGTTAGAGGCCTGTATTCAAGGACTAGAAATGAACTGTAAGTATAGTACATTGTGCATTTAGGGAGGTAAGCAGGTTATTACCTACGTTATTACTTGAGTTTGTAATAACCCTTACCTCCCGTGATACACACAATGTTTTTCATCACATTTGCGAGGAAATAAATAACTACAAAAGGCAGAAAAATCCATGTTTCATACAACCACACCAAACAAAAATTGACGAACTTGACAACTTCACCTCCAGTATCACTGCGAGAGGAGCGCGACACGCAACCAATCACAGAGCAATATTCTTGCGGCGCGCGGCCAACTAGATTTTTTTAAACCAATCAGATCACACACAAACTCATAACTCCCACGGGAGTTATAAAATTCCATAACTAATAAGGTAAATCGGCTATAACTGCTTTATACGCACGCATGCAATAACACACTTTACGGGCAAGTGTGATGAAAAAATATGAACTGCTTTCTGTGGTACCTGTACCTACCTAGTAAGTATAGGCACGCCTCCACGGGACAATGTTTTTTTTTCTGTTCAGAGGTAAATTCTAAGGTAAAAATATTGATATTAAGTAGTATAACACCTTTGACGGCAGACGTTTTTCATAATATATTATTGGATGATATTATGCAGGATGTTATTGTATATACTACGGGACCAAGCTATGTTAGTTTTGGGAGTGGCCGAGCTGTCTTATCGCGTTGTTATCACCGTTCTTATGGAAACTTCTGACCACGGCGACATCTGTTTCCCGGTACATGCACACATACAAGGCTATAATAAATCGGATGCGTCAGTTGTTATCTGACTTAATGAAACGTACAAAGTATCAACATTGCTCAGAGTTAGATTACACGTGAGAGCTTGAAGGCTAGAGCGACAGTTGGATAATGCTTAAATTGTTTAATATTTTACAAACAGCTGCAGCTGGTGAGAGTAATTTTAAGTAATATTACGCGTATATTAAAGGGTCGAAGTTGCACCACGTCCGTAGGGTGGTGCTAAAAGTGCAACAAAAACTGGCAACCCTACTGTCCTCACGAAGATCTCACGGTTCGAAGAAATAGCCATACGACAAATAAAATAAGTAATATTACAATATATATTTAGGGACATAATATTTATATCACATATTCATTGTTTGCGGACAATGAAAAGGTAAGTTTTGAAACAGGTTTCATAATGTTTGTTGTCCTTCGTTACCCGCAGCCTGGTGCACGTAAATACATACCAAATACATAACACACGTTAATCATGTCTGTAATAAAACGCTGGCGATTATTCTGACTGGGAAAACGTGACTAAATCCGTGTAAATTAGATAAGGCGACAGACGGACGAGAGTTTTGGAATATAATTCAGTGTGCCACGCCGCCACCGCCGCCGCTTGCCAATTGGCACAATCAGCGCTTCATACGATTACATATTCTTGGTCAACGTGTATATAAACATGGTATTGAATTAGTTTCATTACTCAAGTATATAGTATTAAGTATAGTGCGTAAGTGTAGTTAAGTGTTGTGTAGTTTGCCGTCGTATTTAGAAATTAAATGATCGCGTACGGTACGGTTTCAGAGGAATTACCTCGGACGCTCCGGTTGTGGAATGAGCTTCCTGCCGAGATTTTCCCAAGGGAATACAGTATGGGGTTCTTCAAGAAAGTATTGTATATTTATAAATTTTAAAGGGTCGGCAACGAGCATGTGACGCACCTGGAGTTGCGAGCACCTATAGGCTACGGTGACCGCTTACCATCAGGCGGGCCGTACGCTTGTCTGGTACGTGTCAACAACGTGATTTAAAAAAAATCTAGTTCATGATACAAAATTGGTTGAATTAAAAAAAGGAGTGCGGAACTGAATTATAAATGTGGTGCAAAATCACACATTACATAAACTCAAGTCTGTATTCGCAGAAGGGGCAGGCGGTTAAGGAACAAAAATATAATTTCAGTGCCACTTTTACTTACCTATATCTATGTGGCAGGTTTCATCATCAATGTCATGGTTGACAGTGATTTCTTATTCACTCTAGGAATTTGAAATTCAAAATGAACTTTCTTTATTTCAATTTATGTATAATTTCCAGTGCTGGACTGGAAGCAATGGTCTTAATTAACAAAGTGTCATACTGTAGTAATTTAATACGTTGGGTCACAAATTACAAATATTGAAATCCGAACAGGGTTAACCTGTTAACTAAGTAAGCAACACGTTAAAACATCATCCATTTGTAATGAGATGATTTATTGTTTTGCACAAACAATTAACTAAGTTCCGCTAAACCAATGGCAGGTGAAATGTGGCGCCGTAAATATTCCAAGTTTCACTCATATTCACGTGAGTTATTTCGACGTAATATAAGTAATAACAACATTTCACTCAGCTAAGAAAAGAAATGAGCACAACCGTAATATTAATATTTTAGCAGCAGTAGGTAAGACCGCGCGGCCCGCGGGGACGGCTTAGGAAGCATCGTTAAAATGGTTTCTTCATGTAACTAATTACGACGCGTGAAAGTTTGAAATTTGAGCAATTCGTAATAATTAACAACGGTATTTTAGCTTTTGAAAATATGTCGGGCGATCGATTTATAATCTTATCCACATAGTCAGCAGTGGACTCGCGTACCTACTTAGCTTAATTAACAGCTTATTAATATAAATAAAATAAATAAATATTTGTGGACAATCTTACACAAATCAACCTAGTCCCAAACTAAGCAAAGCTTGTACTATGGGTACTAAGCGACGATATATATACTTATATAGATAAATAGATACTTAAATACATAGAAAGCATCCAAGACCCAAGAACAAAATATGTATCAGATGATTAATTGGAGTAATTAATGTTTTACTAAAACTAAAGCTTAAGCCTAATCAAACAGTAGTTAGTGTACCTATACTGTTATTTTTGCTCGTCAGTATAACTAGTTGTTTTAATATTTTCCAAGTAAATATTCCAACTTGAAAAATACATAATAAGTAGGTAGGTAGGTAGTGCAAAAATATGTACCGAATTAATCCTCTCATTAATATTTACCGAAACCTTAATTGGCAGACATGAGACTCGCCACATATTTTTTCATGACTGCCCAAAAAAAGGAGTGTAGTTTTTGACTAAATTGTATACACCCATATTTTTGCACTTGACTGTATATGTGATTGGGTTTGCCGTCACTTATAATATAGCGAGCATTTTGTTATATCGCCGACGTACGTACACATACGCAGACGTGGAATAATGGTTAAGCTACGACTTCTGACACGTGAATTTCTCCTTGAGGCGTCTACTGGCTGGGTTTTATCCCAGGGAAATTCGAATTTTCGTTCCTTGAGATTTCCTTAAGATTTTCCCGTTAGAATAAATTGTATTAGTACAAATATATGAATAATATAGCGTTCTATATAGGACACTGTCAGACATCCATTAAAAAGCGGAGCGAAACTCATTCATTATATTATTGAAGTGACAGTGAGCGTTGAAAGATCGGCGAAGAGACTTCTTTAATACTTTTTTTTTTCGTTTGTGGCTTGTGAGTTTCTGAGGAAAGCCACAGGCGGGCGCCAGGCCACATGACGTGGCGAGGTCGCGGGCGCGGGGTGTGCGCGGCGCGACTGCGCGCCGGTGACGTAAGCCATCACTATACCACGATACAAGTATGAAGTACATTCACTCTACACGTGACTCACATTCTTTCATTATCATTATCAACGACAGCCTTGTTGGTTCCCGACGGAAAGTAGGATTGATGTGTTAAAGTGACAAATGTGTATATCCACGTATATCTGTATGACGATGGAGAATAGGTATAGCCAGCAGCACTAGTAGCTTTGCGAAAGAATTGCTAAAATGGTCTGAAAGTACAGAAATTTCTGAATTTTGTGAAACAAATAGAATTAAATAAATGGCTTTGACTTTTGAGCAGTAAGTATAATTATGTAAATCATTATTCGTATTCGACAAATCCTTTTCTGCTGCAAGCCGCTTGTTTTAATGCCGAGAATGCTAAAGGATGTTGAATGATGCTAACTGTCCACTCTCTATGTGTGCGAAAGCATAAGTTCTTTAAGAATCGACCACACCGAAACTTAAAATACGTTTGACTACATATTGTACGTCGAAAACGTGACTCATAATCATAAGACATGTTGCCGATTGTACGCGTCCTCACGCTTTGGTGTGTCGGTCCTTTATTCGCGTGTCAATTTAGTGCTTAATAATTATATTGCGACCGCGCAATAAAATACACACCACAAAACAATGCACGTTAATTATCGCCGATTGTAACGCACAGACCAAGCCACATTTATATGTAGGTTATGTACGAACATTTGCTGAAGAGCGGCGTTTTCCACGTTGTAAATTATAGGTTAAGTGGTTAAATTGTAAGTGACAGTACATTTGATTGAAACGGACCGGCATGTTATCCTGAAATATGACCTCTAATTTAAGAACCAACCGATCCGATACATTTGAACTTTGCTCACCGCTAGACTTTAAATAGAGCTATGAGTTTGCACAAAAGCCTTTCGGGTTATATTTAGTCTCTTTGTAATTGGCATTAGGTACACATAAAAGCTGCTCCAAGCAGTGTTTGATTTATGGCCCTACATATCAATACATCCATTTTGATGTTGTTCAATCATTTTTACTTAGCTTTGTTCGAACGTTCAAAATATATGTAAAGGTATCAGTGGCGGAGCGTCCATAGTACTCCATACAACTCGACTCCCACCGGCTTGCCTTATTTTCAGCCAGTCCAGTTCTTTTACTACGGCTCATGAAGAATAAGATTATTTCCGGCTCCCCTAGAATATTTTTGACGCGCCGCCACTGAAAGGTATGATTCCGCTGCCGACTGCACACAGCAACTGCACGTGCCGCCGCACTCCAAATTGAACCGTAATGGTATGCGTAAAGAACTCAATTTGAAATGAGCGGAGCACTCTAAATTGGGACTTTTAGACTCATGATTATTATGGTTCCATTTGGAGTGCGGCGGAACGTGCAGTTGCTGTGTGCAGTCGGCAGCGGAATCATACCTTTCAGTGGCGGCAACCATGGTTGAACCTGAATGTTTTATACACAAAATTAATAGTGGTTTAAGATTTAAGTGTGATTTTGTAGGTAGTGGATTTGCATTTTATTGTGCATCTCACGGAAATTCGCTCATTTGCATGTAATTTATTATTCGTGGATTTCGTTGTTATGAGAAAGCAATAATTTACATGTCACATTGATAAGCTTGCCAAATAGTTGTATTTATTATTACAGATTAATGATGCATTCAGCAAATATTCAAAATTGTATTAACGTACCTATTAACGTGGTAGGTATTTGGTTTATCTATTGTTATAGTACTTTTTCTTCCTGCGTTAAGCTTTATTAATAAAACAAATATAACGCGTCGTGTCTTATGAGATATTCAATTCTAGGTACGTTGTTATATTTCATGTGCTCTGCCTACTCCTTATGGGATTACAGGCGTGAGTTTATGTATGTATATATGTATGTATGTGTGGGTACGGTGTCGAGACTTTAGTAACCCTTAAGTTCAAGGTACAACGTTTTTAAAAAGCTCAGTGTTGAAAAAAGGCCAGTCAGAAGTTAAAAAAATAAAATAAATAAAAAATAACATTTATTGTCGCATAAAAGAGAAAAAAAAAATCAATCGGCAATACACAAAAAAAAACCAAACACAATTTAAATTTAAAGAGTTAGAAATTTAAAATTTAAAGAAATACAAATTTAAGTTGGTGCGACAAAGGGCTCGGGCTCAGCGTTTGCTGTGAGCCTGGTCGGCTGAACAGCGCTGTTTTTCAGCCCGCACCCACTTCACAGCTGATCAAAAATGACTATACATATAGGAAAAACAGGGGAACACTCGCTACAGTTCCCGCAACCACCGCAACCGACGAGCATGTATGACGAGATGTACCTATGGCTGTTAAGAAGTATGTAAGGACCGTAGTATTTGGCGTTCTTTGGTATCTGCCTACCTCTATGGGATACGGGCGTGAGTATATAGGTATGTGCCAACATCATTTACAAAACCACGTGTCGTGTCAAAGAAGTACGCGAGTTACGATTACGAGTTGCCCTGTTTCACGTTTTATTGAAACATAGGGAACGCTTTAAACGCAGTCACGAGACTGCTGGCGCTATTCACAGTCTCCAGTACCTAGTACCTACCCTATATCTTGAGCCCGAGATTCGTAAGTATACGCACAATTGGAGGCCAGACTCACATTGGTTGTCCTCAAGCGTGTTGTCGGTTAGCATTGTAAATACTAAGGCCTGGCTATAAATACCAAGTCGGACGCACGTGCTGCGCGCCGGACTTCTCAGCCGTCGGCCTCTACTTTTTACTCCTAGACATGTCATGTTACTTTTACCACTCATTTATGGCGGGTTTAGCCCAAGCGCAAGTACTTACGCGCGTTGGCATGTTCTGTCTAGTTTTTGTTGGGAAAAGTTAACCGTAAGTGCTAGAATGCCAGTTCGTTCGTTAAGTTTATACTCACCGTCGTATGGCTTAAGAAGACGCATGAGAAAAATTTAAAGCAACTGCGGCGATGATGCTTTTCGTATACGTGCAGGGGGCCGATTTTTGAGTGTCGAACGCTCGACTATTCACTCGACATCTGTCAAAACATCATAGTTTTTTGACAGATCTCGAGTGAAAAGTCGAGCGTTCGACACTCAAAAATCGGCCCCCTGGTTCGTGGATTTTTGCACACAATGATATGGGCGTGTCGACGATATTTAGCCGGCCATGGATCCGGTTTAACTACGGTGGCCGGTTGTTATTCTCATTGTCATTGTCATGAGACTGGAAATAATTGCTCTTGCTGTACAAGTGTACGTACACTCAATGAACTGGCGTCCGAAACATTTATCATAGATATTGACTAGACATATACAGATGGTTAATACTTAATACCTTAGATACTAGGCCACTTCAAAACATTAAAAAAACGATGCATTTGAAACTAGACGACCCAGTGCTTGCAACCGGCTGCAATAGGTACATCTTCAAAAATGGCGTCAATTAAGTATTATCATCATCCTCCTAGCGTTATCCCAGTACAGTTGCATCCTGAAGGATGCCTGGGGTCCGCTACCTAATCCCAAGATTTGGCGTAGGCACTAGTTTTTACGAAAGCGACTGCCATCTGACCTTCCAACCCCGAGGGGAAACTAGACCTTATTGGGATTAGGCTTTGTCAAGTGAGTGGGCAACTTGGCTGTTAGAAGTTCTCAAGCCGCCCGAAGGCCTCCAACTTGGCTTAACGACTGCTGCCATAGACAGTAACCGGGATCAACGGCTTAACGTGCCTTCCAAAGCACGGGGTCAATTAAGTATTATCATTATCAAATATTATTATCGCTTAACGCGTCAAATATTGATATGTTTACCATAATGATTATGAGAAATGGCAGCCTCGAGGGCCTTTGCCACAGTCAGTGAAGGGATAAATGAACTACGAATAACGAATTAAACAATTTACTATTTTTCATTCATCTACTGTACTTATTATAATGCACTTTCAATCTTATATCATGATGAGAGGTGATTACTAAGCTGTCATCTATAGGGCACTAAGATGTCGAGCACCGGGACGTTAAACGTACTAAAAACATTTTTGTAATGTTATTTTTAGTACGTTGACAATTTTTGTTTCCAAACACGTAGCGTGTCTATTATATTTGATATGGCGAATTTGTTACTGCGTTGTTGTAAATGGCTTGTCAATTTGAGAATTAATCGAAGGTTGTATAATTTGCAGCGAGCGTCATAAATGACTCATAATCATAAATAACAGTTGTTGGTAGTAAGTAGAACCACAATAGATCCAATTCACAGATTTTACGTAATAAAATTAGTTTTGCTAATTCCTTATTTGTGATAAGATATGAAATAGCGAACAATTTCTGATCAATAAAACAATAGGTACAATTAAACTCAAGTTACCACTTAGGTGTTTCGCCTAGACGTTAATTTGGTATTTTTATATTTTGTTTAATAAAAGAACTGAACCTTAATTAATAAAGTTCCTGTGTGTTGGTGCTATTTCAATAAGAAATAAATTTTCGTTGATGACCTAAGAGTTCTCCTTTACACAATTATTTAATATAGTCGCCAACGCCAACATTTAAGTACCTTAGTGTCTGTTTAAGTGTTTGTTAAAATTCCATGAAACATGTATCCATTGTTTACTTTCAAATCCACGACTGTGTTGGTGGTGTAGCAATTAACATTCCGAAATCGAAACTTTTTGGGCAGTCTAGACGCCAGACGCCAGCGACAATGAGTTTGGGGAAAAAAACGGAAGCTAGATTAATACTTATAAAAAACAGTGCGTTGTTTCTCGAACATAGAAATATACCGGCCGCCACATTTGCCCGATAATCTGCGGGCATAAAAACTCTCTTGTATTTCCTACCAATTCGATAAGACCTTATCGGACGCATTAAGAGTACCCGTGTGCCCGTGTCATATGGCATAACGCCAACCAATGATTAAGTTGAATCCGTTTATCTCGCTGCATCGCTGCGGCACTGCATTCGGCAAGAGGCAACGCTAATAAAGAGAGTTTATCTCTACGATTGCTGGCTAACCTCAGCCGGCGAATTTATTTGAAAATGCCGGCAGTTGCGGTCGGGACCTAGTTTCTGAATAAACTACAACATGAAAAGTAGATTGAAAGGCATTAAAGTTGTACGGTTCAGTGCGGCACTCGAATACACTCTGATGTGTTTTCTCGCAATTTGCCGATAGTTAACTGCTCGTGACGTCAACTAGTTTATCAACAATTAAACGGGAGGCATGTAGGTAATAAGCTGGAGGAGGTAATTGGAAACTCTATTGCTTCAATCTACTGCTCGTAAACAAGGTAAGTTCTTATCTGCTCAGTTATTTTTCTATAAATACGTTTGTTGCGAGAAAACTATCAAAGTACTTAAATAGAAAATAATTTCCACTAGAGTAATTCTACGAACGAATTGTTGAATTAGAACGAGTCATTGCAGCGGCATTGTTTATAAACAGCAGTCGTCAGTTTGTCGACGGGAGTGCTCTCTCTCGGCCACTCGAGCGCGCGAAGCGCACGAAATCGCGACATCGAGAACTGCCTATCTGATGTCATTGACATACGGTCTTACTGGCCTGATAGCTGTCCATTACTGGAATCGAACGGCTCCGGCAAATGTAAATTACCTAGAACGGCTACGTGATCGTTATTCCAAGGATTTACGTTAATGTTAATGTAGAAAACTGTTTCAACATAAAGCAATAGTTTGCATACATATTGTTATCAAATTATATCAGTTATTCAACACTTCATGAAACAGTCATCATACGGAGTTGTGTTTAAAATAGATGAGTTAATAATCAGACTGGTAGCCCGCAGGGGAAATAACGAGCTCTTGAAATATGCGCGTTGATGATGAACGTTTTTTTAACTGCAGTGCACAGTGGTACTGCGTCTGAAATTTGCATGCATTTCTGATACAATTCTTTTAAAGGTAAGTTGTAACGTATTTTTTTTGTATCAAAATACCTTAGTTATTTTACGTAGTCAACCTGACATCGGCTTACTTGATGGAACTCCAGCATTTAAGGAACGAACCACACATTCTTTGAAATATTGGTTGTTTGTCCGCAACATAAGGAAGGGCTTATGGATCGTTGGTCCAAAGGCGGGTCCTTTTGTATAGTTTATACCTGGCCTTAAAATGGTTCCGAGAATTGTTGGTCCAATCGGATTTGCTTCGAGGAAGAATAACGGTCTGAATAACCCCCGACCTAAATGATAACGTCCGATAACGGAACGCGACACAATATTGATTAATGACGATTTTTCAAAGCTACATTTTAAACCAATTAATCAACTGATCTCATTCTATTCTTAGTCTTCGATTTTTTTTATCTTTTGTCAATTACGTACTTACGTCCAATTGTGTCATACTTACTTACGTAAATTACGTAAGTATGACACAATTAGGATTATAGTGTTGCAATCGATATTGCCACCCGGAATTTATTTTATCATATTTATCATACAGCTACGATTCGGGAATTAGGTTTGCAGACATAACACAAAAAGTTATCAGCAATTTCCGAAAACAAGCAGATAATACATACCTACTCATGTCATGGCTTACAAGAATGATTAGCGTATTTAGAAATTCACTAAATGATTCTGATTCTGATTCACTAATGGTAGGTATATTCCAGTTATAAAGTGGAAAGTTTTCAATAAATTCAAAACTTTTCAATGCAACTGATTCTTTTGAAAGGAAACTCCGAGAATATTGAATAATTGCTGAGAAATTAATAATATATTGAAAAAAGAATGAAATTGAAATGTATGTTATGAGGTGGGTGTAAATAGCTACTTTAGAGTAAACGAAATATTACCGGATTCCATTGATCAACAAGAATGCAAAATCATCAAGAAAATTCAATGAAAACATTTGGTAAGGATTGCAATAACAAATCGCAACAGATAATCTAATTTATAAACGAAGCAAAAGATAATGCATCACAAATGAGGTGTTTTCATTTTTTGCTGAATAATCCCGATATTCCATTGAGAAACTTAGTATTACACCATTATTTGAAAACAATAATAATAAGTATCTGCTTTTGTTACATTTTCCATCGATAAATAACTTTTATTTTATTCCTATAAGATAAAATAAACTTCAGTGGCTCCCAATTGGGTGTAAATAAAATTTACCCGCAATAATTTCATTACATTTTGATTAAAATTAGGGTTTCCATGCCTTTCAAAATAAGCTAGCTTTCGAGAATAACCAAACATTGCCTACGGGATTGTTCAATATTATTGCAGATTGTTACGCTTATGGAACATCATGTCTAAGAACCAATACGATCTGAGGGCCTGTTAGGATGGGTTGACGGAAAGATAATCTTTTGCGACATGTATGTATAAGGACTCTGTCAAATGTAAATATTGTAGCGCTCCTGTAGTGGCCTTCGATATCGTTGACTTGACTTAACGGCGACAAAGAATACGAATCTTTTGGAAGAGTATTCCATCAACTCCATCCATCCAAGTACCTAACTTTAACATGCTTGATCCGGTGCATATAAAATCTGCTCTATCATGTGTATAGTCTTCATTTCCTGGGTAAGTTACGAATGATGTTTAGCCAGTGACTCATGTAACATGTTTTCTGTAATCCAGTGCAATTAAATGTGTTTGTTTGTACAATGTAACCTCGTATTGTGTGTACGGAGGAATTATATAGTCTTACTTACCTCAGCTGTTTTATCCTCTATTGTCCTCAATGGTAGCATTTTCTTGTTAGTCATCTAGTATTTAGGTTTATGTGTTAATTTAAGCCTCCAAAAAGTATGTCAGACTGTTCTCATTTCGATTTTAATTTATTTTTACATGTCTTGTCTGTATGTGTTAGGTATGTGTATTTATTAACTGGGATATAACCAAATGAAAGTGCCTGCATGATGTACCTTTTGAGGTATGTATATGTACTCTAAAAGAAGCGCCAATCTTTAATTAAGTACTTAAGAACGTATAAGAAAGCGACTTTACGAGAAAACAGAGGTGAGACAGTGTTACTAATGGTGAGAGTTTTGATGATGCCTTTTTACTATTGCTTTATGACAATATCACAAATATGTCCCATATTAACTGGAAATATAAAAAAAAAACATTCTATCGTAGAGGCTCATGATGATAACCTACAATAACCCCAATTTACGCCGAAAACGATAGTAGCTCATTATGTTAGGTACATTGATTAATGTTTTATATAGGGTATAGTAAAAGAGACATATGTATGTTAAAAACCTAAATACAATATATGTTGTACATCGGTAGCGCTTGACGTCTCGTTGGTCGTGGAGTATTTTCAAGAATTCAATGAGGTTATGGGACGTCGAGTGTGTGGGTTTAAGTATGTATATGAATATGAGCATGTAAGCATATAAATACGATAAGCTAGCAATGCACTAATGGTAGGAAACAATGTAACTATGTATTGAATCATGGAATAGGCCCGTAACACTGCTCACATGCGTGGCGTGGCGAAAACATGATAGGTTATGTTAAACAATAGACTTACCACATAATGCTGTTGCATATTCCTTCCAATGTGAACGTGTTTTGGCTGTCATTGCGAATGTGTTTCTAAAATTTCTTGACGATTAATTTCTTACTGGACGTTTTGGAATGAGATTATCTTGAGCACTGATTATTTATAAATATATAGAATATACTAATAGTTTGTATCCATTTTAAGGTTTTAAATATAATAATAATATTAACGGAAACTAGCTAAATATCACAATGTTATATATTTCGAATTAAAATTAAATTGGGTTTGAAAGAAAAACGTTATAACTTATTGGGCTTCATTTTGGATGTTTTATGTGTTGGCTTGCTGGCTCATAGCGCGGCGAGAGGACGTG
Organism: Cenopis cana; assembly: GCA_951800055.1. NCBI lineage: Eukaryota > Metazoa > Arthropoda > Insecta > Lepidoptera > Tortricidae > Cenopis > Cenopis cana. Next base: position 5,041,712 of record OX637476.1, on the reverse strand, counting down.
TCGTGATAACGCGACGGCGGCGGGTGTGCGACTGAACGAGTCGAACGAACGAACGTATTGCGGCACGGCGAGTACAACGGAATGAGGTAAATCGGCGCAGGCGCACGTTTTTGCTCTCTGTTTATCGCTCGACGCGGCTTCGGCGCGTGGGGTAGCTCTTGTTGAGATAACGAGAAGGCCGATATCAGCTCGTAGCAGCTCGTCTCCCGCGCACGTTGCTCGCTGGTGGAACGACGGTGTCTCCGAATGTTTGTAGAGACACTAGTATTTTTAGACTTTAGTCCAAAAATAATACTGACAATAGTTTGAACTGTAGTTACACGAGACGTTTCATTGGCACACACATGCAATAATTAAGCAATGGGAATGCCCTAATAACGGGGACAGCGGGGAGAAGGCTACTTTTGCTTCATAAATATTGTAAAAAAACGTACTTGATTTGAAACTAGATTTAGAAGCCTAAATTTGGTACCTATTTAGGCTTTGCTAGCTAATCACTTTTTTTGGGATGTCCTCTTGTTTTGCAGAAAAAAGTTTTAATTTCGCAGAATTTTCATTTCATTGCTAAACCGTTTTTTTCAGAAACAGTTAATTTTTTAAGAACAACAAAAATGCCATGGTGTAGAACCCAATTCGATCGTTCTGAAAAATAGGTGAAAACTACGACTCTTTTGTAAAAAAAAATTTTTCTATGAAATAAAGATTTCTTCGAATAATATTTTCGATGAAACTTCAATCTGCGAAACAAAGTAGAGCCTTTTTTTGAAGGTGTCACCATTAGACACCAATCACGAGGTTTTCGCAGTTTGCAATATTTGGTTCGTCAAGTTCACAGAAATGTTTAGTATGGAAGACGACAGTATATTATACTTATAGTCTTATACGTTATGTAGGTTGTCAAGTCGCTCGTAAAATGAAGTGACAAAATAGTGTAAGTACCTAATAAGCCGAACTGTTGCCAAGAGCGTCGTGATTTTGTGTGGGGCACGACACGAGATAAGATCATTGAGATCGCACTGTCCCTTAGAAGGTTACCAGCTGTTCGTGCAAATCATATAAATTGCTAAAATTACATTATCACCTTGTGTTTACTCTCCCTGAACGTAATAAATTCGATTCGGCGTTTACAATCACAATTTAATAATATTAGGTTACAATAACGTATTTATTTCTAGTAACATAATTTAAATTGGCATAATCTCATAAAACATTTAAGAATAAAGAAATAACTAAAATACATTTAATAAATTGGGTTCCCTGGCCATAGTCACTAAGATGCTGGCAGCATTTCCTCCTCCCTTTATTAAGCAATAAATTTAATGTGAATGTGATAAGGTCGAGAATAATTCGGGTGCTGGGTCTAACGTGATTCTTTTTATACTACTGCTGTGTACACGTAATACTGGCAGTAAACTGAGAAGTGAGGAAATTTGGACGAGTACAGTAAGATCTCGGTAATTCCGCCTCATCAGGTATATTAGGCTATCAATAGCCTAAGGTGACTTCCTGATTTGTCGGTGCGGAGGCGCATACGTAATACTGATTAGTATGCCATCAAGCGAGGAACCCCGCGACATCCGTAAGGTCACGTCAAAGAACAAACCCCCCCCCACGGCGCCATTTGCTTACTTAGGTTATTTTCTAAAATTGTTCTAGTGGTAATATGGCTTTTAGGCCCGAGTTATACACTCTACTTTTCACTTCGATGGCAAGAAAACACATAAACACAAATTATCCACCTTAAATGAATAATTTAACTCGGCGTGCGTATGTCTAATTTGACAGCATGTTCTTTTTTCTAAGAACATGCCTCGCTATGCGTGTTCGCTTTGCGCATTCGCCTCCCTTTCTTTGGCTATATTAAAGAAAGAGACGCAACATGCGCTTTTTTTTTCTTTTAAGAGGCGTAATTGCTTTCGCCATAGACACCGCTTAATCTTTAGAGAACTGAAAAACGTCTTTCCTGATTGGTTGATTTTAGTACAGCTGTGTTCTGGTTGGTTGATATTTTTACCAAATAATTTTTAATCTGTCAAATTACTGTTCTGTGATTGGTGGATTTAATAGGTGAAGTATTTTGATTGGTCAAATTAAAATGTTTTGTAAATCATTAATATGTATACATATTTTCCCTAGGCCTTAAATGTATTACTTTAGCCCCGCTTCACAAGTCTAATATGACACACTTTTCGAGCATGAGAAGTGAAAAATTTGTTGCTAACCGATGAACGCGCGTATTTCAAACTCGGTGAGAGCGTTTTCATACATTTTGAGACAAAACGCAAACGCGTTCGAATTAGTTAATGTTTCGAAAAAACTTATACTAGAGCTTCTGAACCCTGTATCCTCAGGCTACTTTCCAACCGCGCACTCCTATTGCTTTATTGGGCCGGGCCTATAAAGACACAGTCAAGTTTAAAAAAAAACTGATCCCTGCAAATTTGTATACTTAGAAACATACTTGTCACACACAACGTTGAGTACATGGGCTCAGTTTGCCCCTACCTTAAGTATTCTCAGGTCCTTACTGACCAAATTCGAATAAAAAAATAATCTGAATTACGTACTGCGAATAAATTGTATCTTAAAAACTGTTCTTGATTGACGCTTATGAGTTTCCCAACCCAACCGATACTAGGAATTAACTTAATCACGTTTTTAAATTGAAATTCCCCGCGCAATCTGTCCTTTGAGAAAAATGGAAACTATATTTATTTACGTAATGCATTCTGCTTATAAATTGCGCAACTTTTTACAAAGTAAACAATGATTCATATATTTTCTGCATGTATTGTACACCTTGTTTTTGAATGTCTGCGTGATAATCAGCTGAAAGAATCATGGAGATAAAACAATGGGTGTCGGTTTCGTATATTTAAGTTTTGATGGCTTGTTGATACCGAACTTTTTATGTGTGATTTGATTTTGAAATTACGAATAATAATAAGAATGCGGTGACTTTACGATTACGAACTTTAATTGTTGGTCCATTAAGAGCTCACTTTATACTGGACACATCATAACTTAACTATTAAAATAACAATAGTAGATTGTTTGACAAGGGTCTAAAGTAAGCCATATTACCACGAGATGGTTATTTTCTCGAACGTAGTGAGGGAAAATTGTTCGAGTTGTTGTGTATACACTCTACTTTTCACTTCGATTGCGAGAAAACACATAAACACTAATTATCCACATTAAATGAATAATTTATCTCTTGGCGTGCGTATATGATGGTGCGAAGCAAGCTCGAAGCATCTGCTATAATATGGAATCCTTACGAATCTACTTATATACTACTTTTAGAAAAGGTTCAAAAAACATTTCTAAGATTATATATAAAAAAATGTATGGGTATTACCCATACCTATATCCCACGAAATTTCTTCTTGGAACTTTGTCTTTCCACTCTTTGGAGGTGCGGCGCAATTGCTGCTTACTAAATTTTGTTTGCCGTGTTTTACGGGGGGAGACAGATTGTCTAGAACTGGTTAGACAATTTGTGAGATTACACGTCCCAGAAGTCCCACGAATGGCTCTTAGACCTCGTACGCGCCCGCTTTTAGCAGTGCCTCCGGCTCGCACTGTGTCGCACAGGAACTCGCCGCACCTCCGTGCTCTGACGCTGCTGAATGCCCTCTTGGTATCAACACCCGAGTGTGATTTGCTTGCGTGGCGATGGATGGCTGTGTAGGGAGTGTCTGAAGTTCTGTGAGATGAAGGATGATAGGCCTTCCAGTACGTACCTATGTAGTTGATTATTGTTATAAGTATTGTTTTGTTTCTGTAATATTTCGTTTCACAGTGTATTAGATTAAGTACCTAAATCTGTAATGCTGTGTAATATATTTAATTAAATAAATAAATAAATGTCTACTTTGACAGCATGTTTTTTGAAGTGAAAACTTCTTTAGCGGCGCTGAGCACTTTTGTACTGGGGAAAAATGTATAAACTCGCGATAAATTCTATGACCAGGTTAGTTGACCCCTCCTAGTATCGTGATTGCTATGTTACGAGGGGTCCCCAGCTGGTCTTCTTAGAAAGCCAAGGTTCTAACTGTTTTCAGACAATCCTAAGATTTTCCATAAAGATCATATTTCAAATAAATTCTCATGGAAAGTAGCTCTTATTGTCCCTAAAAAAGCGTTTCCAAAGTCCAATATCGGATAGCCAGACTGACCGATTTCCGTAAAGATCATATTTCAAATAATTTCTCATGGAAAGTAGTTCTTATTGTCCCTAAATACGGTGACAGTTCCCTTCAAAATACCTAATGGCCAAGAGTGATGGATAAAATACCAAGGGCCTGACACGCTTTGTAAGAGAAAGATAGCCTTATTGCGATTCCTATGAGAGGAAGTAGAAAATAGTGCGATGTTTTGTCCTTATCACCGATCGAAAAATTTTGTATTTGTGTCAAAGTTTTGTGTCAAGAAGATTGCAAAACAAATTGGCAATATTTGGTAGTGCATTTTATAAATGGAGAATTAATGATAAGTTTGTTTAAATGAATAATAATTTATCAATTATCAGATCCGTAGTGTTTGGGTGTTCAGTGCAAACATGGTGGGGTGTTCAATGTTGGGCTGTAAAAGCAAACTCGACCGAAAAAAGGCGGATGTTACATTCCATGCGTAATTTGCGTAAGTACATTTTCTTTGCATTTTGGACCCGTGTTTATTTCTAAAATCTCACCGGTACCAAGTTACTGAGCTAAATCAAAAGTTATATCATGAGACACTTGATGAAATAGGAAAAATATGTAAATTAATTCAAAAATAACCTCCAAACATTTCACATACAAACCGGTCAAATCGCGTAGTATAATTCTACCATAGAAGCCAGCTTAGAATTGATGTCCCATCATTCAGTCGGTTTATAATTCGATTTCGGGATACCAACAAATAATAAAAAAATCCCCTGAAGATTACCCCACGTTTCGGGAAATTCAAGTAATTTGATTTTTTCAGTTTTTCAACAGAGGATGAATTCCGAAAAAATTGGATTTGAGGACTGAGGGAACAGGAAAAGAGAATTGGGAAAAAATTATCTATAAGTAGGTATTTGTTTATTTATTGTAAATAAAGTTATAAATATATTAAGTAAATTACTTGTTCTAATTTAAAGTTTATCCTTTTATTTCAACAACGACATACCTAATTTATCTATGAAAGACAAAAAGGAGCATGTAAGTAGTAGGCACTTTAAGGTTACTTATTACTTATAGTAATTAGTAATTACTTACTACTTTCATCGTCTAGAGACTAGAGACTATTTATTTATTTATCGTATGGCATTTATTTCGAACCGTGAGATCTTCGAGAAGATTGCCAGTTTTTGACAGACTTAACATTTAGCATGGTTCTATGGGTGACGTGATGACCAGCAAGTCAAGCGGCGAGCAGCAAGACAAGACTAGCGACCAGCGACGAGCGACAAGAAGAAAATGTATAGACTTGAATCAGTGAAACCGCCGTTTTACGCAACGGTAATAACTTTATATACCTAGGTAAGATTCCCACAAAGAGAGTGGCCGGTCGGGATCAATTATTTTACGATATCGCCTACGATATTGTGTAAATTTAGTTTGTGAATCAAAATGCCGACTTACTACGGAATTCGATCACTTATGTAACTATGTAGGTATTAGCCGACTAAATTTTAGGGTATTTTTTACCCGACTGCAAGGCAGTGTTTTGCGCGTATCTTGTATGTATGTATGTATGTATGTAATATTCTTTATTACCTGACATCTTCTAATTCCCTGAACGGATTTTAATGTTTGAGATATCGTTAGATTTGTCTTACCAGCCCGAGTGTTCTTAGAAATGTGACGTCAAAAAAAACAAAGATGGCGGCCAGCAGACACCATTTTGTAAAACAAATAAAAAATAAAGTTGACTAACTATATCATGTGGGGTATCATTGAATAGGTATTTTAAAATCATTATAAGGTTTCTTTAATCATTAGTTAGTGAAAACAACCGTTTAGGATTTATAACTATTCAAAGTTTAATAGTCGGATCCACTATCCGCTATGCGCAATCACTCATGTTTTCATTGTCATCGTCATTCGAGGTTTGCTTTACACACGTTTAACAATTGTAACAGTGGCGGAGCGCCCATACAAACTGATTCCCAGCCGCTTGCCTTACAAAATCTTGCTACAAACTACTTGCTGTTAAGTTAATTTAATAAATCATCAATTTATGAATACAAAATATCCATTACCTAAATACAATTTGATAATACGATTTACTTTAGCGTCATAATAGATTTAAGCTAACCACTACGAAATCTACGCACGCGAATGCCAAACGCAACGAACTTCATAAAACCAAACAAGCCGGCGGAGTTTAGCATGCCTCCTAGTATCGTGATTGCGATGTTAGGAGGAGTCAACTCAGCTGGTCACGTAGGTGGTAATATAAGACCAGCTAGTTGACCCCTCCTAGCATCGTGGTTGCGATGTTTCCTAGTATCGTGGTTGCGATGTTAGGAGGGGTCAACTCAGCTGGTCTTCCCAATCGTAAGACTTTAAACACCAAACCTGAGGAATGAAGTTTCCTCTTACTGGCTTTTCCACTAAGTCCAATATCGGATAGCTAGACTGAAAGTAGTTCTTATTGTCCCTAAATACGGTGACAGTTCACGTCAAAATAGTAGCCAAGTGTAACGTGACTATCAATATTGCATTGGCATTGGATTGTTGACAGTATAGTGAATGAATGGTCACGTCACTTGCAGTCGGTCACCGTTGACAGTTGACACTTTGGAACGAGGCGTCTTCGAGTAAGGTTGGTTGCACTTTAATTACTTATGGAATGTCTGAATATTTGGTTAAATAAACATATTTATCAAGTAACTAGTTGTTTGAAATGATCATCCATCTTTTGAGATACCGTCACATCTCAGAAGTAGGGATCGTTGCGAAAAATAAACATTTCGTACCACGCCATTAGCTCGACCGTTTTAGTAAATTCAAATCTAAAGGGTTCTAATTTTAAAATACTTGGTTAAATGTAATGGGCTATGATATTTAGATATAATTAGTACAGTTTGATAAAAAAATAACTCGTTGGTGAGCCGATGCAGATGGATTTATATAAAATTTTCCTTTCGTTAAAATTTTAAAGGTGGGTAATTACAAAAATATTTGCGTATTTTGAAAGTATCTTTTAGCTTCAGTTAAATTAGCACAAGACATTTTGAAAATAATTGATAATTTAGCGGATGAATATGGATTTACAGAAAATATATGTTGGTAGCTAATTTTTTTTTTTACATAAGTGATGATAAAATGCAAAAATGCATGTGACAATAGGAAGAACTAAAATTGTTATTTATAAAAACTATACATAATCATGGAAATAACCATACGGGGATCGGATGAAAACGGATTTAAAACATTAAATTCATTTAGTAATTTTTGACTACATCTTAAATAACATAATTATATGATTCATTTTAACATTTTGTCGTCAGCTATTGTATTGAGATTTGAGATGTGGTTCTTATTTTAAAAGTACATTTTTTTATTTATTTCACTTATCCATATGTTTATGAGGGTTGTAAATACCAAGAGCTCACATAGTCTGTCTGAGTTTCAGAAAATGAGTGACGAGGAAAATGAAGGGAAACGCGGCGGAGGCTCGCGACGTAGCCGTGGGCGCAGTCGTGATGACGATCGGAGTGTGAGAACGCGACGCAGCCGCAGCCATCGTGAACCTCGCGCTTCATGGACGCGGCCGAGTCGCAGCCGCAGTCGTCGTGATGATCGAGCTTCGCGGACGAGACCTAGTCGCAGTCGCAGTCGTCACCGAGGCCGGAGCGTCCGCAGCACTGAATCACTGCGTGATCGAGAGCGAGAGCTGACGCGTAAAAGGGAGCAGCTCAGAGCGTTGGAAAATGAGGTACGCAGGAAACGTTCCCGAATAAATGACGACGGCCGTTCCTTATCGAGCCATGGTTCTAATAATCAAACAGATGATAAAAGCCGCCGTCATATTCGCGATCGTTGCCTGAGAACACCGATAAAGGAATATGACCGTGATCAGAATGGAAGTAGAAAGGAGAACCAGAAATCAACATCGGATTTTTTCGAGGAGTTCCTAAAAGTACTAAAATCAAAGACGGGGCATAGTGAATCGTTTTCTGGCTCTAGTTTGAATAATGTCATACCAGAATTCGACCCTATGTTGAAAGAACAGACGATAAATATTTGGCTTGACAAAGTAGACGAATGTTCGGAAATCTACAATTGGAACGACAAGCAAACGATTCACTATGCTCTACCTAAACTTACAGGACTCGCAAAGACCTGGTACCAGGGTCTACCCTCTATTAAGCATACGTGGACTGAGTGGAAGGAAATGCTACGGGAATCATTTCCAGCTACGGAAAATTACGCGGAACTTTTGACAGATATGCTTAACAGACGGGTACGCCCTGGAGAATCATTTGAAATGTATTATTTCGCGAAGATAAATCTTTTAAACAGATGTAAGATATTTGGAAAGCAAGCGGTGGACTGTTTACTTTACGCGATTGATGACAGAGGCGTGCGCGTAGGTGCCCAAGCAGCTAAATTTGACAAGCCAGAAGATGTATTAGAGTTCTTTAAAACAATAAAATCCAACAATCGAAATCAGTTAGATAACGTGAATCACATGAATCGCGATAGGCGTCTCGGTAATACAAATAGTAATACGCCTAAATCCACGGAATCCAATAGCACCGCGTTCAAAAGTAATAATCAGAAGGGAAATATTAAATGTTTTAACTGTCAAGGCGTAGGTCATCCCAGCTTCAAATGTCCGAAGCCCCTACTGAAGTGTACTATTTGTAACTTTATTGGTCATGATGCCTCAAATTGCCCGAAAACAAAAGATAACCCACCGAAAGATAAAAGCGTTCTTGAAGTTTCAGTCTCAGAAAATACTAACGATAAATACAAAATCCTAATTAACATGAATGGGGCCCCTATAACGTGCCAGGTAGACTTAGGGAGTGAAGCTACCCTTGTTCGAAAAAGCGCTGCATTGCAAATAGGTATGACTTGGAAAAATGTTAACGGCCCTTACCTGCGGGGCCTAGGTAACGTACCATATCTACCATTGGGTAGTACCCTGACTGACATACAAGTTCAGAGTATTCTAGAAAGAAATGTCGAAATACTTATAGTGGACGATCATTTAATAAACTGTGACGTGTTACTCGGGCATAGCTTTACAGAGAGGCCTACGTTAATGATTATTAAAACACCTACAGATTTAAAGTTCGAGCGGACAGATCTCGATGAAGATTTGAAGCTGGAATTACATACAGCCTATGACGTCACCGTAGATGTAGGTGAAATGATATCCGTTCCTGTAAAGTCTAAAATCTCTTGCCATGGTACTGTCTATGTGAACGGGTCTATTAGGGGTATTGTAGGACAGGAATATTATCTTATGCCGGGCGAGTACCAAATCAAAGGCTTTGATTGCAACCTCTTCATTCAAAATGTTAGCCCGGTACCGTTGCAATTTAAAGAAAACCTCCTTATTACCCGCGCGAGATTGATAACTAATAGTAAAAATGTATTACGAATTTCAAACGAGCTACTATCCCAGGAACCTGTGAATCCCAAATGTGGCGAACAGTTAACAGATGATCAGAAACGTCAATGTGAAGAATTACTTAGTCAATTTAAAGATTGTTTTTCGACTGGAATGCACGATTTGGGATTCACTAATGTGACTGAGATGGAAATTCAACTTAAAGACACCACTCCAGTAGTCTATAGGCCGTACCGTCTAGCTCACTCCGAGCGTAAATTAGTTCAGGACATGGTTGGGGATATGTTGGATCATGGGATAGTGCGAGAATCTCAATCTCCTTACGCCAGCCCGATCGTGTTGGTTAAGAAGAAATCGGGTGAGAAACGCCTTTGCGTAGACTATCGCGCTCTCAACAGCCGTACTAAAAGAGATCATTATCCCCTACCACATATAGAAGACTTGTTAGATCAACTTTCGGGCCAGTCGTTATTCACTTCTTTAGACTTGGCGTCAGGATACCATCAGATACCTATTGCCGAGAGTTCCCGCGAAAAGACGGCGTTTGTGACACCTGATGGCCTCTATGAATATAACCGGGTCCCGTTTGGTTTAGCCAATGCCCCCGCGGTTTTTCAGCGGGCAATTCATAAGGTCCTCAGTAAATCCAAAGTGAGCTATATTGTCATTTACATGGACGATATACTAATACCGTCCAAATCCTTTGAGGAAGGGCTTGAGCGTCTTAAAGAAGTGTTTCAGTTATTGAGAGAAGCTGGGTTCACTTTAAAAATGGAAAAATGCCATTTCTTTCAAGAGCGCATTGATTTCCTTGGATTCGAGATTGACAAAAACGGTGTCAGGCCAGGGCTCTCAAAAACTGAGGCTGTCGCAAAGTTCCCAACTCCGACAAATCAACACGAAGTGAGAAGGTTTCTCGGACTTGCGAGCTTCTTTAGGAGGTTCGTGAGGGGATTTGCTGAAATAGCGAGACCTCTGACGAACCTTCTGAGGAAAGACATTTCTTGGAAGTGGAGTGACCTAGAAAACCAAGCCTTTCAAACCATAAAGGACAAACTAACAGACAGACCAGTTCTTGCGCTATACGACCACACCGCAGAGACACAATTGCACACAGACGCGAGTAAGTTCGGTCTCGCAGGGATACTACTGCAAAGAAAACAATCTGATGCCTGGCGGCCAGTCGCTTACTATAGCCGTCAAACTCAACCCGACGAGATGAAATTCCATTCATACGAACTTGAGACGCTCGCTGTTGTGAGCTCTCTCAGTAAATTTCGTACATATCTCATCGGTATCACGTTTACCATAGTCAGTGATTGTAATGCACTGCGATCGACATTTATTAAAAGGGACCTCGTCCCACGTATAGCCCGCTGGTGGATACAATTCTTAGAATTTGATTGTTGTATCGAATATCGCCCGGGTGAAAGGATGTCGCACGTTGACGCCCTCAGCAGAGGACCTGTATCAGTGGATCCTGAACCAATACATACACTGGATGTATTGTCAGTTGGTACCGAAGATTGGATTTCCACTGTGCAGTCTTCTGATGACGAAATCAAACGCATTAAAGATATCTTAGAAGACTCAGAGTCAGCTAAGATAGTTAGTGTCTGCAATGACTACAGGCTTAAAAATGGGCGGGTTTTTCGCGTACTTAAGGATGGGGAAACGAGATGGGTAGTCCCAAAAGGAGTGCGCTGGCAATTACTAAAAGCAAACCATGACAGTGTGGGCCACTTCGGCTTTGAAAAGACGTTAGAGCGAATAAGGTCCCTGTTCTGGTTTCCGAAGATGCGTAGGTTCATTCAAAAATATGTGTCTGCATGCCTTGAGTGCGCCCACCATAAATTGCCAGCCGGTTCACGAGAGGGGCTCCTCCACCCCATTCCAAAGGTGGATGTCCCCTTTCATACACTTCACGCCGACCACCTTGGTCCGTTCCCAAAAAGTAAACGAGGTTCCATGTACATACTGGTAATTGTGGACGCATTCACGAAGTATGTAAGTCTCTTTCCTGTTAGGAGCACAAAAACCAAAGAAAGCATTAGGGCGTTTAAAACCCTTTTCAGTTACTTTGGGTCGCCGACACGATTAATAACAGACAGGGGAACAAGCTTCACGAGTAAGAAATTTAAAACTTATGTACAGTCGATCGGCGCAAAACACGTTCTTAACGCCGTTGCCACACCAAGGGCCAATGGGCAGGTCGAACGTTACAACAGGACGATCTTGTCTGCCCTTGGTTCAATGGTGCATGGCAAGAATAAAAATACTTGGGAAGAGTTGCTTCCTGACGTCCAGTTGGGTTTGAATACAACAATTCACGATGTCACAAAGAAAACGCCAACGGAACTCTTATTTGGTAGGACTATCACAAACCCATCGCAAGGCATATTAAATGAAATCGCGGACGATGTTAATGAGGGTGTAGAAAATAGGGAAATTGAAGACATTCGATCTGAGGCTTCAAAGAAAATAAATGAAAATCAACAAAAGGCCAAAGAGCGATACGATAAAAATAAAAAGCATAGCACAATTTACAAAGAGGGTGATTTAGTTAGAATCGCAAGGGCAGTAGTCACAGGGCCGGGACAATCTAAAAAGCTAGAGGCAAAATGCAAAGGACCTTATAGAATTAAAAAAGTGTTACCGAATGATCGTTTTCTTGTGGAGGATACTCCTTTAACCAAAAAGGGAGCTAAGTATGAGTCGGTCGTCGCAATCGACAAAATATTCCCTTGGCTTAGTTTTAACGCCGCTGCTTGCTCTTCAAGTGAAGATAGCGAGGATGACGGGCATAATGAGAAATGATATTGCCGTTCAGATAAAGCAACAAATAGTGCTATCACGCGAATACCTGAGCTATATAACTTCCGTCATCATCGCTATCTGAGAAACTATGATGCGCATATATATGGTCAGTAGTCTGATAATGTTGTGATTAATATCATGTTGTGTTGTTGGATAAATGTATTGATTAGAAGTCGAAATGATGATTGCATTAATCTAGGAATAGTGAGGGATGTTTGAGTCGGGCATGATTGGCATAACTTGCCGCCCAGGAGTGGCTCAAATGTTCATAAATGAGTGTTTGCGAAGGAAGTAGCATTCACAGTGATAATGATGGAATGATATTTAATTAGAGAGGAATTCCGAGTCGGGCAGGATTGGCGTATGAACTCGTCGCCCAGGAGTGGCTCTTAATTCCTCAATCAGTGATTGTGTGATGTGTGTGGTGGTGAAGGAAGTAGCCGCCACACTTCAGGGAGGGTGATTAGAACCGGGCATGATTGGTGTAGGAACTCACCGCCCAGGAGTGGTTCTAAGCATCGCAGTCATGACAACGGGGCAGTGATGAGGAACTCTCTCGCTTCATGACTATAGCTATAGATTTGAATTACAGTTTGAAATGTAAAGAATTTGAGATTATTTTTTTTCTATTCATGATAGTGAGTACTGATTATGATTGTAATAGAACGAAGGGACTCGTTCCTGGAGGATGGCCGACTGTAACGTGACTATCAATATTGCATTGGCATTGGATTGTTGACAGTATAGTGAATGAATGGTCACGTCACTTGCAGTCGGTCACCGTTGACAGTTGACACTTTGGAACGAGGCGTCTTCGAGTAAGGTTGGTTGCACTTTAATTACTTATGGAATGTCTGAATATTTGGTTAAATAAACATATTTATCAAGTAACTAGTTGTTTGAAATGATCATCCATCTTTTGAGATACCGTCACACAAGCGTGATGGACAAAGTACGAATAATTTTGAATCGACTTTGTAATCGATGCTTGGTTTCCGATTTCAATTAAAACTTTAACTGTGCAGAAAATTATAATTAAATCCAAAATTTACGTGCATGTGAAATGATAATTCATCTTCGTGTTAATTTGATAAATTATAACTTTTTATGCACTCAAAAACAGCACATTAAGGCATTTTGACGGAGCTCTTCACACGCCGGGAACGATTCTGAGACTGAAGTATAATCGGTTAATGAAGTAGTTTTTAATAACGTGGCAGATTTTTCTCCTATGCTTTTGGCAGAAGGGTAAGTATATCAATGGCGGCTCCCGTCTTAAATGCTTTAAGGTATATGTGTAGATGGATTATTCGAATATGAATATCAATAACTTTGTTATTTATTTTCTTTAAATCATGTCATTGAATTTTCACTTCTAACGGCACTCCCGGAGTGCAACCCGTTGTTTTTTTTTCTAAGGCCAGGACCATGCCTCTCTATGCGTATTCGCTTTGCGTATTCGCCTCCCTTTCTTTTGCTATATTAAACAAAGAGATGCAACATGCGCTTTTTTTTCTTTTAGGAGGCGCAATTACTTTGACCATAGACACCGCTTAATCTTTACTTAATCTTTAGAGAACTGAAAAACGTCTTTCCTGATTGGTCGATTTTAGTACAGATGTATTCTGATAGGTTGATATTTTTACCAAATGTTTTTTTATCTGTCAAATTACTGTTCTGTGATTCGTGGATTTAATAGGTGAAGTATTTTGATTGGTCAAATTAAAATTTTTGCAAATCAATATGTATACATATTTTCCCTAGGGCTTAAATGTACTACTTTAGCCCCGCTTCACAAGTCTAATATGACACACTTTTCGAACATGAGAAGTGAAAAATTAGTTTGACACCTTAAACACGGTTACGTGTGTATGTGGCAAACAAATAAACGTTTTATCTATCTATCTATCTTAAATGGCTCAGTAATTAAAGCCCGTGAGTGTACATTGGTCCTCTGCTGGACAATATAGACCTCCCCCAGAGAGTGCCACAATGACTGTTCCTGCGCCACCCGCATCCAGCGGACTCCTGCAACCTTTACCAGGTCATCAGTCCACCTTGTGGGAGTCTATCCATGCTGAGCCTTCCGGTACGTGGTCGCCATTCAAGAACCTTTAAGCCCCAACGGTCATCCATTCTACGTGCAATGTGCCCCGCCCACTGCCACTCAAGTTTAGCGGTTCGAAGGGCTATATAGGTTAATAGTGACTTTGGTTCTGCTACGGATAGCCTCATTTCTGATGCGATCACACGCAGGGAATCGGCCAGCATAGCCCTCTGGGTGAATCTATCTATTTTCCATATGCTAATAATGCGGCACACTTGTTGTAACAACGTAGTTTTTTACTTGGGTCAATTTGATACATAAATTTCGCATTAAGAGGCCTTACAAGTTTTGAATTTTTTTGATTTCAAATTTTGACAAAAGTATTGATAATACCAATGAAGTATAGGATACTATGATTTTAATAAAGTTTTAGACAGTAACATTGCCCTTTTTAAATTTTCTTGTGTGTAGTAGAAAAAAGCAGATTTTAGCTCGAAAATGGTCGATTTGGAGTGATGTTTGAAACAAAATATCTTAATGAAAAATGTAAGAAATACATTTAAAACGTATGTCATTAGGTCGCAATAGTCCTGTTCTAGATAGTAACATTGATAAAATGTCAAGAAACTTGTCAATTTAACAGAAAATGGGCTAAATAGATGAGCATTTTTACCTTATAAGGACCCTTAAGATTTGACGTCAATGAATTTTAAATGCTCACTCGGTGATAGATAAAATGAAAATTATATGTATTACATACTTATATTATTAGTAATACGAAATGGCGACGCAAGATTCACCTTCTAGTTTTGTAACACGCTACGGACTATCTACGGTGTTACGCTACGTAAAGCGTCTCGCAAGAAAAAATATTAACTTTACAACAAACATTATATTTTATTATTATTCAGAGTTATCGCTGTTTTTTTTTATTAATCGTACTCCAAGCAAACTGAAGTTTACGGGCGCATATCCAACGTGATTATGATTAAGTATTCCACATTGGTATAAGTACTTTATATGAATTAAAATCACCGTTTACATACATATTTTTATGAAATAATGTATAAATTACGAAATATTCACACTGACAGTTTACTTGATCTAATTAAAAATTTAAGGTATAATAAATATGCATAGAGTTTGATGAGGTTACCTAATAGACATTGTCTATGGGCGGACGAGGCGTGATACGATGAGTGTGCGATGCGGACTGACAGCCAGATATGTACACAATTTTCAAGCTTATCCTTGAAATTATACCAGGTGCGTGACGTCGGAGAAGTCATTTCAAACCTCAAGTGGAGTTGGGCAGGACATAGGTATTGCCAGACAGAGTGATGGCAGGTGGACAAAAATGCTAACAGATTGGTGGCCACTTACAGGCAAAAGAAGCGTCGGTCGTCCACCACACGCACGATGAGTTGACATTAAAAAGTCTGCGGGTTACTCCTAGATGAGACTAGCAAGGGACCGGGATGAGTGGCGTACTAGAAGAGAGGCCTATGCTCAGCAGTAGGTGATTATAGGCTGAAAATGATGATGATGTTGATCCTTGAACATCGGCGTGTTTCGAGCCGCCCAACGCTCTGCTCGTAAAAATACGTGGCCTTAGCCTAGGCAGCACGACGCCATGTCTCTAAGCACACAAATTTAATCTCTAATTGAATAATAATCCCGGAACACACAATCAATCACAATTACCTACTTCATATCTGTAAACTTTAGAATCTGTTTACACAGGCGCTAATTACCTGGGTAAACATATGCTAACACGAGTAACAGGCAAAAACGTAACTAAGTACATTGAACTCTAGCGCTTTCCAAATAGCTTAGATACGTAGATACTTTGCTGTTAACCCGGTATAATTTAAGTAACTATGTGTTAACCATTTTTCCGTTTTGAGATTATAAACCTTGGTGGTAGGTACCTGTGAATCCCAATAAAAGTTTATAAACACTTTGTAAAGCTTTTATTTAACTTGCACTGTTCATAAATACCTACTAGTTAAGTAGGTATTAATTTTTTTTAAGCCGATCGATCCCATTCCTATCCAGGATCAAAGCTTGTATAGGACCAAAAAAAGTTCCGGGTAGAAAATCACAAATCCAGTAAAACTTTTCCCATACAATTTGTATGAAAATGAAAACTTTTATTTTTCACACTCTTCTAGACGTAAGACCGTATATACCTATGCATAAAAATGATAAATGGATGTGAAATGAATTATTCGTCTTTTCATTCTGCATTATTTTATTTTACACCTAAACAAACATCTTCTGTGGATTTTACTTAAGGTGGGACGCTTTCCATACAAAACGTATTTTGACATTCGCAGGCTAACGGCGTGATATTTTAAGAAACTTATGTAACAGCTTTCATAAATTGGCTTTCCATTTGGGCGAAATGCCCACTTTCCTAGAATAAACTTGTATAAACTAGAATAGTGTAATAGTGATAGACAGTTGAAATTTTCACAGATGATGTATTTCTGTTGCCGCTATAACAACAAATACTAATAATCAGAATAAAATATATATTTAAGGGGGCTCCCATACAACAAACATGATTTTTTTGCCGTTTTTATAGATAATGGTACGGAACCCTTCGTGCGCGAGTCCGACTCGCACTTGGTTGGTTTTTGAACCTGACTGTAGCTTAATAAAGTGATAGAAGTACGCGGTTAGAGAGTAGCCTGGGTGAAATTCAGGGGAAGCCTCCGACACGACCACGCGGGCAGTTTAAAAACTCTAAGAGTTTGACTTCTACTGAATCTGAGATGTGAATGGAATCGATCTACGAGAGTTTTGTAAAAAGAAACTTAAAATTGCTGAAAGTGTTATAAAATTAAATGTGTCTGACCCTCGTGAGCATAAAGTTTTATGTGAATGTTTCAACATAAACTAACAAGACATTAGACTTAACTGTGTGAATAAAACTTACAAATACTCATTAAAGTGAACGCAATTCCCCGTAAGGTAATTTTGAACTGAAATCCTAAATTATGCGCAATTTTGTAAGGCAATAAATTGTAAATCGTAGAAGCGGCGCCGGTGGGTGGCGGGCAAGCGTAAATTGGCAGTACTTAAGTCCCGTGATGATCAAAAAATGCTTGTCTTGCTCGCTAGTCGTAGCTAAAATTTATACTAATCAAAATACCTATGAAACGTTCAGATTTTAAATATATGAATTACCAAATTTTTTTTGTTAGATCCGTGTAAATATCTTGTAATTTAGGAGTAGTCTATATAACTAACTGAGTTATTGGAACGAAGTTCCTAATAGGTTTCTGTTACTTTTATTTACAACACAAACACATAAAGAATAAACAAATTGCAGTAACTTATATACTTAATAATAACGTCTTGCCTGGTATGTGCATACCTGGTTCAAACGACCCAAAAACACTGGCGGCGTTTCCGCGCTGGATAGCCAGTGAGATGCGTTGAACCAGGTAAGCCAAAAATCTGGATAAAAAAGAAAAATTAAAAAATATTTACATAGATTATATTTATTTTCCAGATTTATTTACCGAATAATTTTAAAACTGACTAAGAACTTCGGAAAAGTTATGTTGACAAAATGGCCCACAAAATGCCGTTGACATCGAAAGGGACTGCGATTTTTAAAAATATTTACCAGTCTATTACTACGCGCCTTAATAATAGGTAGTCTATGTCAACACAATCATCAATGAGAAAAGTGTCTCCTTTATATACTTAGCCATGAAATCAATATGGCGTTGACAAAACAGAACTTT
The DNA here is from genome assembly GCA_951800055.1 of Cenopis cana. Taxonomy (NCBI): domain Eukaryota; kingdom Metazoa; phylum Arthropoda; class Insecta; order Lepidoptera; family Tortricidae; genus Cenopis; species Cenopis cana. The sequence goes on along the minus strand of OX637476.1, from coordinate 5,023,526 downwards.
TAGTCGTTAGAGTTGGTGATAGGTATTAATAAAGTGCCATCCCATCCGTATTAATTGTCAATTTGCTCTTGCCTGCCTCGGAAAACTTTCGGGTTTCGTTCCACATTTGATAGCCATTAGCAACCGCGCTTAATGTTTAATGTAGGAGAAAGTACTAAATACTTTTTGGAGGATTTAATTGTTATATTATTATATTTTTGTAGGTATGTTTAAATTGACATCTGTATATTTACATCATTATTAATTTCAAAAATTAAGTAGACATTTTTGACAAATAGTAGATATAAGATATTTTATGTAATGTAATTTTAAACACAATGAATTTGAATATTGTTATTGTAATAAATTAAATGAAAATGAAAGATACTTCATACAATGAGACGAAATTGGTAAGATGAAACTTTATCGTAATAAGTATATAATGTACTTACGAATAACTAACATCTTCCTTTTGCGTATTGACTTCTTTCGATGCCTGAAATCTTAATAATAGTTATTATTTAATTTTTTTTAAAAGAATATCTCATCATTAGTGTTCGGAGTTTGGGTGGCAATTTGGCAAATTTCACAGAGGTAAATGGAGTGGCCTAATAATTTTTTTATTAAACGTATAACGATTAAATGATTAACTTTGCATAATACTCCTTATATAAATTATCTTGCGAGCATTACCTGCTTATACCACGATAACACAGGACTACTAATAACACAAGTACCTATGTAGGTAAACATTGTTTAATAAATATTGTTACATATATATGTACAAATATGTCACCTAAACAGTCGGGACAGTATAATGTTTGTACCTGCCGCCATGTAATGTCATACTAAGTACTTCAGGTAAATGAATAATTTATTTACTCAAATCTTAAAAAGTTAATAATAAAAACGACCCCATTACCCACTGTGTGTTTGCCACCGAAACTCCGAACACTACTCATCATAAAATCTTATTTAATTAATAATTAATAAATTCTCTAGGATTACAGTACTCTGTGAGCTGCTTTAAGTATACAACAACATTTAAGTGATGAACTGATGATTATAAATTGTGTTTATCTACACACATATCATAAATCCTCTAATATGCGTTCGGAAACCGTAGAAAATGACTCTCATTTCAACATTCAATGAATTTATGGCAATTTTCTTATCTGTGGCTAAGGCTACAGCAGTAATAAAATATTTCATTTTAATCTCATATATGATGTTAAAATATTACGTCAAACAAAACTGTCAAAATTTAAATGTCAAAGTTGACATGTCCCTATTCTAGTATCACTGAAAATTCAAATTCAGTCGATGCGAAATGTCAGCTCGATGTTTTTTTAGTATATATCGCACGAAATTTGAGCTAGAACGACATGATCACATCAGAAAAAGGACTCTTTACTTTTTAAAATAACATTCAGGTATCGGTTGCCAGTTCTGAGATCGATATTTCCGCAACCGTGCAAAAAAGGTTGTATTAACACAATTATTGTATTTATTTACTACGGTTTCTGAACCCATCTTAGAGTAATTATAATATGTGTGTAGATAAAGTAATGTATGCAACTGTACATAATTAGGCATTAAAACACTCGTGTGACCTTATTATGAAACTCGCCTTCGGCTCGTTTCATAAAACACACTCGTGTTTCGTGTTTTGGTGTGTGTGGAAGACACAGCAAGTCTTGTGGCCAACACTTTGAGGGCTGTTCGGGATGACTTCACTGCTGCTGATGTCGGGCGTAGCCATCGGCTGGGTGGACGTAGCGGTCGCAGTAAGAAACCTCGTGCCATACTCGTTGAATTTAAAGACATTGCCACTCGGGACGATGTATGGTTTGCCAAAGTAGGGCTGAAGGGTACAGGTGTGACGCTTGGCGAATTTTTAACAAGGCCGCGTCACAACGCATTCATGGAAGCACGCGAACGCTTTGGGATTCGTAGTTGTTGGACGTGGAACGGCGACGTGTTTATCCTGAGCAAGGACGGAGTGCGGCGCCGTGCCAATAGCGTTGAAGAGGTGAGAGCCCTGCCTGCAGCTACAGCTGTGCCGGCAGCCTCGTCGGCGGCTGTAGCAGCGGCATCGGGAGCGAAATCGGTCCCACAAGTCGAGCAGGCCCCAAGGACGAGACCTAAACGTGCGCCTGCAGTTGCGAAGCCCCAGTGAACTTTATTTTATTCGTGTTATATCCATTTTTAGTGCATCTGTATGTAAGGGTAATAATATTTTTGAAATATAATTGCCCTTCTTAAAGACATAATTCTTATTGCTATTAAAACATTTCACTTATTAAAAGATTGTCAATTGATCTGTTTGAAAAGTCACGCCGTCAGTGGCGTGACTTGTTTAACGAACCTATTGGAGGGGATGGATTGGAAGGGATAAAAAGGCTGGCCAGACTCACAAGCGGGGACTAGCGCATTCGATTAAGAGCGGTTGAAGTGTCAAGATCTTGTATAAGCCTGAATTTACTGTTAAACTGTGGATTTGTGTAAAACTAATAAGATATATAATTAACATGATTATTCAAATGGATGTGATGTTTCAATCCTGACCTACCAGCGACAATAGGTCAGCAAGTGGGATCGAAAAGGTTTTTACACTAAAAATAACCTTAACCTCGTCCACGGCTCGGAAAAACGTAAGTAAAATACTTAATTTTTGAAATTAACGATGATATGATTATTAGACATTTACTGCTTTTACCCTCATTTACGTGAACCGTAATTGGATAAAACTGCAAACTGTATTTACCGTAACGGAGGCTTTCCGGAGGTTTATATGGTTAAGCATTCATGGTTATCTTGCCAGGGCACTCCCTGGAGATGGACATGTTTGACTTTGTGATATCTAATCGTTAAGGAGCCGAACTGTATTTACCGTAACGGAGACATTCCGGAGGCTTATATGGTTAGTCATGCATGTTAATCTTGCCAGGGTACTCCCTGGAGATGAACATGTTTGATATTTTGGTTCATAATTAGCTAGAAAACACAACTTTTTATGCCGCGGTGCTATGGTGGCGGTTGATCTAAATTAAATCTGATGGAATTTAATTTTATCAAAGGAAATATTGAAAAGGATTTATACAAACACAATCGCTAATAATTACTATTTGATAATGAGCAACTGTACCTATTTAGCTACTGATTGTTATTAACCGTCCCTATTAAGAAAATGACTATATCAATTCTTTACTTATTTTTATTTTCCCTTCTTCTTGATCACATTTTTGGCTAATGTAAGGTAAATAGTTAACTAAATGAGTTAATGGCATTTCACCCCATACATACTACTATAAAGTTGAGGCAAATAACGGGTGGGCTATAGTTAGGATGTTTTACGTAACAATTACTTTCATCCTGAAATTTCATTTTGACATGTTCCAATTAAATGAAAATGTATAAATGGCCACATATGGTACTGAGTGACGCATTGTTTTGGAACCTAAAAACTTGACCCGAATATTCAAACTTATACGCGTTTTAAACCTCTGTTTATAAGTTTTATAAGGGATGACCCCGTTGTTGTGAAACGGTCTATGCATGCAATATAAACCTTCCTAGCTTACATGATGATGATGGCGGTGATGATGGTGGTGATGATGATGGTGATGGCTTTTTAGAAGGGAAAAGGGCTCTTAGCACTCTTAGCTTACATATAAAATTAAAATAAACTTGATTGATTTAATGGCCATATGTATGTAATATATATATCATTCTGCTATGGCTTCCCTTTTTATGTTTACTTTGAACATCAACTGGGCTTTTTCATGAATATACAATTACTTAATTGTTTTTCTTCCCTTATCTGTTGAATTTCAAGTACTTAACTTTATGAGATTCTAAGCTTATGGTGTAAGTTTCAGATAAACACATTGAACATGACCAGCGAGACTGGCCCGAGGAATGGGTGCAGTACTCGTTTGGAGGATGATGGAGGCTATGCAAACAGTTGATGGGGAGGACTGTCACATAGACTTTATCATGGATTGCCCGAGGGTAAGGGCTAAGGAAAGGATGATGGATTGGAGGATGATGGAGGCTATGCAAACAGTTGATGGGGAGGACTGTCACATAGACTTTATCATGGATTGCCCGAGGGTAAGGGCTAAGGAAAGGATGATGGATTGGAGGATGATGGAGGCTATGCAAACAGTTGATGGGGAGGACTGTCACATAGACTTTATCATGGATTGCCCGAGGGTAAGGGCTAAGGAAAGGATGATGGATTGGAGGATGATGGAGGCTATGCAAACAGTTGATGGGGAGGACTGTCACATAGACTTTATCATGGATTGCCCGAGGGTAAGGGCTACGGAAAGGATGATACATTGGAGGATGATGGAGGCTATGCAAACAGTCGAGGGGAAGGACTGTCACATAGACTTTATCATGGGTAATTCATTTCTTGCACTCACTGTTACCGGTCGTGTAAACTAACTTAATATATTATTCTATGAAACTCTCGAAAATGTATACCCAATGCATGTAGATTTGTACATTGAGAAATATATTAAAAGACATTCTAGCTATGGATATCATACATGTACAAGTTTTGTTACTTACAAAAAAAATGCATTTACAGAAAATCGATAAAAAAAGACTGTAAGTAACGAAACTTAGATCAGCTAAATTGATTTAATTAAATTGATTAAATAAACCTATCTACATTGTAATAAGTAGTGTGAAATTTAAATTACATTAATTATTTGATTATAGCGAAGGGACTCGCTATGTGTAGGATGGCCGAGCTGTAAGGGTAATAATATTTTTGAAATATAATTGCCCTTCTTAAAGACATAATTCTTATTGCTATTAAAACATTTCACTTATTAAAAGATTGTCAATTGATCTGTTTGAAAAGTCACGCCGTCAGTGGCGTGACTTGTTTAACGAACCTATTGGAGGGGATGGATTGGAAGGGATAAAAAGGCTGGCCAGACTCACAAGCGGGGACTAGCGCATTCGATTAAGAGCGGTTGAAGTGTCAAGATCTTGTATAAGCCTGAATTTACTGTTAAACTGTGGATTTGTGTAAAACTAATAAGATATATAATTAACATGATTATTCAAATGGATGTGATGTTTCAATCCTGACCTACCAGCGACAATATGTATCTGGTCGTATAACACTGTTATATTCTACCCTCTTACTATTTTCATGTAGCGATATTTCGTGTTTTAAGAGCTGTTTGTTACTTATTTGTCGCTGTCAATGTCAATCCTGACACACTATGATGACATGTGACAAGCGATCAGTGTTGCCAGAGCACTTCCGTCAAAAAGCACGGTTGGGTGTCCAAAAAAGCACTTTTTTGGAAAAAAAGCACGTTTTTAGGGTTCCGTACCCGAAGGGTCGAAAATGACTCCTATTGCTGTCGCTCACGCGTCCGTCCGTCCGTCCGTCAGTCGTCTGTCACAAAATTTCTAATCGCGTAGTCGCGTTTGTTTTAGGACCATCCCTTTAGGACACCTGTTCGAGTTCAATATATTCGCGAATTTCACTTGCGCGATCGCGCGATCATCGCGTTATATTAGGACGATCCCATAAACTTGAAATTTGGTGATACTGTTCATTATTACGGGTATTTTACCAAGAATTTTACTTTGATAAAACATGTTTTTCTTATTGGAAATTTCCTTATTTTTCATGTTGAAACCAACATACTTTTGCGCATGGTTCGGAAACCTAAATGTGCGAAGTCCGATATGCACTTGGCCGGTTTTCATCACATACACATTGAACTACACGAACGATAGAGCTTGCAGTTGCAGGACATATTCTTTCCTGCAACCACAGGTAAAACCAAGCTTTAGGATATCAAAGCGTAGGGTAGGGGAGAAAGATTGTTTAACACAATGATTGTTAGAAAAAAAAACAGTTTTAGAGAGTACCAAACCAACATTACCTCCCCATTTTTAGTAGTAAAATCATAAAGCACCATAGCACCTAAAAAAGCACGGTTTTAGCACGTTTTTGGGGAGCGCACGTAAAAAGCACGTCCGTATCCAAAAAAAGCACGTAAAACCGTGCTAAAAAGCACGTTCTGGCAACACTGCAAGCGATCAATTCAGTGTTGCCATATTTAAATTTTGCGTTTTGTTTCTCCATTTAATTTTGTTGTGTTTATGTCACTATTTAAATTGTAACTTGTTTTTGGATCCTCCAAAATGCTGGCGGGTAGCGTTGTGCCACTTGGGCCTAAGTATTTTAGGCAGCTGTTTCTTTTAAGTACTTATATAATATTTTTTATTGTTATTTATATTTTATATATTGATATATACATATATATATGTTTAGCCATAGCAGTGAATCTGATAATGTTGACGATAGTGATAATTTCATGTCCTGCTCATCAGATGCAGGGAGCGTTTCCGAAGACAGCTTCAAAAGTTTACCTCTTTCGCTCCATGACTTTCTGGATGCAGAATTTAGTGATGTCCCAAAAAATTTAAACATAGTCCACATCAATACACAAAGTATTCCGTGTCATTATAATGATTTAAGTGCAACTTTTGAACTAGACAATATTCACGCCATTCTTGTTTCCGAATCCTGGTTCAAGCCTTGTTTACCTTCTACCTCGTTTTCTTTGCCTGGATTCCACTTAATTCGTAATGATCGGATCGGAAGAGGCGGCGGTGGAGTTGCGATTTATCTTCGTTCACATATTCCTTATTCTATTGTCTCTATGTCTGCACACTCTCCCACCTCCGATGTAGCTGAATATTTATTTCTCGACATCTCTTTCTCCCATACTAAACTTCTCCTTGGAGTATTTTATTCTCCTTCACTCCATGTGAATTATTTCTCTTCATTTGAAAAACTGATTGAAGACCTTATTCCCTCCTTTGACCACCACATTATAATGGGTGATTTCAATACCTGTCTTCTCAAGGATGATCATCGCTCTCGTTCCCTTAAGTCACTGGTGCATGCTTGCAAATTAAATATTCTCCCTTCTGGCCCGACTCATCATTTTCCAAATTGTACATCTTCACTTTTAGATTTAACTCTTACGTCTTCGGTACCTCACGTTGCTAAGTATGGCCAGTACACTGCAGATGCCTTCTCATATCATGACTTGATTTATCTTTCATACAAAGTAAGACCTCCCAAACCCAAAGCTAAAATCCTCCTTCAGCGCAATTTTGGTGCAATGGATTTGAGTGAACTCCTAAAGGATGCTCGGGAAATTGACTGGGGCGTGATTACTAGAGCTGATACTGTAGATGAACAAGTGTCACTTTTTAATTCTCTTCTCATCCAGCTCTATGATAAGCATGCCCCAGTCCGGTCTATTAAGGTCAAGCATCTTCCTGCTCCTTGGCTTACCAAGGAAATTAAACTTTTACTGGAAAAGAAGAATTTTGCCAAGGCGCGGTACAAATCCAATTCGTCTGAGACTAATAAATCTCGGTACCACAATTTGCGTAACCGTTGCAGCACTATTTGTCGAGACGCGCAGAGACGACATATTCATCAGTCAGTCGAGAATGGTGACACTGCGAAGGTATGGAAGTTTCTGAAGTCGCTCGGAGTTGGAAAGTCTCATCAAGACTCTGGCCCCAAAAACGTGGATTTCGACTTGCTTAATCAGCACTTTTCAACTTCAGCTACTTTTAGTGGCCCTGACAAGGTTAAGACCCTTCAATATCTCTCTTCTTTTCCAACTCCAGACTCAACTCCGTTTTCATTTGTACCATTTACTGACAGTGATGTTAAGACGAATGTATTATCTATAACGTCCAATGCCGTCGGTGTCGATTGCGTTAGCCGTAACATGATTCTTCCTCTCCTTGACCTTTTAGTTCCCGTGATCACTAATATCCTTAATAAATCAATCGTTTCTGGTGAGTTTCCATCACTTTGGAAGGATGCCCATGTCATCCCTATTCCGAAAAAGTCTAACCCCTCCTCATTTTCTGAATATCGTCCCATCTCCATCCTTCCTTTCCTATCTAAGGTACTGGAACGGCTTGTACATAAGCAGCTTTCATCTTACTTGAACAAGAATGATCTCCTAAACCCGTCCCAATCCGGTTTCCGTTCCGGTCATAGTACGACTACCGCACTCATTAAGATCACTGATGACATCAGGGCGGGAATGAATGATCGAAAACTGACAGTGTTGACGCTGCTAGACTTTAGTAATGCGTTTAACACTGTTGATTTTGACATTCTACTTGGGATACTACGTTCTCTCAACATATCTCCTGCAGTAATGGAATGGTTTCGTAGCTATTTAAACGGTCGTCGGCAGCGTATAAAGGTGGATGACTCCCTATCTGCTTGGTGTGACACGCTTACCGGTGTCCCACAGGGCGGCGTGTTATCTCCCTTGCTGTTTTCAATATTCATTAATTCTATAACTCATAATCTTTCCTCGCACTATCACCTTTATGCCGATGACCTTCAAATTTATTCGCAGGGTGTTGCTGGTGATCTCTCGAATGCTATCGGCACTGTAAATACTGACTTAAATCGCATTTCAGACTGGAGCCGTAGCTATGGTCTCATCGTCAATCCTGCCAAGACGCAAGCTATATTAGTTGGTAGTGCTAAGCAAATATCTAAAATTGATCTTGACAACCTTGATCCGATTTACTTCAACGGTGTACTGATTCCATATTCACAGCAGGTAAAAAATCTGGGCGTCATCATTGACCGCACATTATCTTGGGTACCTCAAGTAAACGAGGTTAGCAGGAAGATGTTTGCGGCGACTGGCTCACTCAGAAGGCTTCGGAATTTTCTACCCATTCCTACCAAAATTGCGCTCACTCAGACATTACTTCTCCCTATTTTAGACTACGCTGATATTGCCTATCTCGATCTTACTGAAGATCAACTTAATAAGCTTGAGCGCATTCAAAACGTCTGCATACGATTCATATTTGGGTTACGCAAGTATGATCATGTCTCCAGTTTCCGCTCTCAGCTTAAGTGGCTTCCTATTCGCTATCGTCGTAACTCACATGTTTTATCCCTTCTGTACTCAATTCTTTTTAACCCCGCAACTCCCCGCTACCTCAAAGCACGATTTAGTTTTCTTAATTCCGTTAGATCTTCCCAAAATCTGCTTCTCGCTGTCCCGTCCTCCTCTTCAAAATTTTATAACTGTTCTTTCACATTTCAAGCTACTCGACTTTGGAACGCTCTTCCCGTAGAAATAAGGCGTGCCAAATCCATTGCTTCATTCAAGACACATCTAAAAGAATACTATCTGTCCCTCCCATGATTCTTTCATCCTACTTTGTGCTTCTTTCAACTCTATGGCTGTTATTGTAGTTATATATTAATGTATATAAATATATATATATATATGTGTGTGTAGGTATGTGTGTATGTTTATATATGTGGTTATGTGTGTATGTTTATTTTTGTGGAGTTTTAGTTTGCCACCCATTATAATTCATTTCTCGCTATATTTCCGCTACCCAAAGGTTGTCTGGAAGAGATCGCTCTTTAGCGATAAGACCGCCTGTTGTTTACCTCTAGATTTAAATATACATACTCTGTAATAGTTCTATTTATTGAGGTGTGCAATAAAGAGTATTTGTATTGTATTGTATTGTGTTTTAATGCCCCTCATTATGTACCAGTTGCATAAACTACTATTTGTTCCTAGAGAACAGGGTGATAATGATTAATATCTCCAAGAAGAGTTTGTTTACATGATCGGACACGTAAGGATGAATAGACTGTAGTCTCAATATTTTTTGTTTATAGTGATCAATGTTATGCTAAATTGACTTCCAAAACCACAAAGTCATGTTTCCCGTTGAATAAATCGTACTTTAAGTAAGGATGCCACTAAATTATACAGCAACCGAATGAAACTAATTTGGTAGCCATTTCTCATTATCTAGTATCTAATCTAAAATAACTTTGACGTTCACTTCAAGATTTATAAATGGAATTAATTTCAAGGACATAATTGTCTGCCTGTCAAAAGAAAAATGCAATGTAGAGTTCATTTGGATGGCAGTTTGGAGCACGTTGGAATGTCGACATGTGATCAGCAGGCAGTCGCGTGAAGCGCACACACATACACAAGACCGCATGTGAGCAGCGTGTGCACTTACATAAATAAATATCTATGCGTTTGAAACTTTATGTCTTTAGAATAAGACTCAAAATAGGACATATTTTATAGCTGACCGTACACACGTTGGCAGCTCTACAAGTGTGGAAATATTTCATAGTTCGTACGCACTATGTACAACACCGACAATGTAACAAGTAGAAAATAGGAAATTCGTAATATACATCTTATTACATCGATTTAAAGTCTCAAATAACATGACATAATGATATGCGTTTTTTTGTTTTCGAGCGCAGTTCGTTGCCGAACATTGTAGTGGGTGGTGTATTTTCAAAACCGGAACAGTTATATCACCTGATTAATAAGGATAATTCTATTGAACATCTAATTAACATAAATCTTTTGAAATATACACATAAATCTAGACATAAATATAGACATAAATCTCTGAGAATAGGGTTTAAGGAGAATTGCCGAAGAATATTAATAGGCGCATTTAGCCCACTGATCTGCTTTTAAAATTGTTAACGCCTGCTATTTAATATTTAATTTAATTTTAGTAGACTACGTGGGCCGGATTAGTCCAAACAGGAATAAGGAGTCCTTTAAGGACTCAAAATTGCATGGGTTGAACTTTGAACTTGGAATAAGTTCGTGGGTTAAAGTTGAATTCTGTTATTCTGTTGCTTTATGGGTGGAAAAAGGATCGTTCGTCGGTAGAGAGGACCTCATATTAAACGTACAAGGTATAACTGTAGGTAATCGACTGTGATAATCACGTTATCATAATATCGTAATATTGAATGTGCGTACTGTGTGTAGTGTAGGTATAAACCACGTACAAATTACTTACTTACCTACAATAAGAATGCACAGAGAACCATGTTTTTAAATATCTTATTTTTATTATTTAGCTCTTTCATATTTTACGCGTGTTATTCCATTAGGTTGTGATAGTTGAAAGATTGTACGAAACCCTCGATCCGCGAATTGGACTCGCACTTGACTGATTTTAATTGATTCTATATTACTGATTCATTTTAAGTACTTTACTGAAACGTGTCTAAGTATGGGGAATAGTAGGTTTTATTATTTTTCTGCGACATCATTTGATAAAGGGCAATATATGTCTAAAATAGACAATATCGCGTGGATAAGGTACAGTATCTTACCTATAGACTATCTACATGATATGCTTATCTGCGTGATGACACTACACTATGATTTGCGATATAAACGTAAGTGAAAAAGTAACCGGTCCAAAGGTAAAGAAAAAAAAACAACGAAGTATATGAGCTTGTTTAAAAAAATCACACACTCGAGAAATAATCAAATTTAATTGGGGAAATTTAGTCTGTGTGAGCTGTGTCTGGTCAGTAGTTTCTATGGGAGCGATGTTAGGTCTATGTTTGCAAGAATTTAATAAGAACAAACATTCTCTAAAGTAGTAGGTAAAAGTTACTACGTACATATAAATAATACTTATACATATTTCACAGAACCCGCTGTTAGAGGACTAAATAACAAAATAAAAGCTACCCTAGCATTCAAAATAATATTAGTAAAGCTAGGCTAGGACTCTAAGTTTCAACCTATACCATGCATGCATATTCTGCGCATATATCCCGCTGTAATGTCGAATGATGAAATTAGAATCTACCCTTTGAATTCTTGGTACAGAATACACTTTTGCTGAACACATCGACGCAAATAATATATCCGAGTGTGCGTGCGAATGCGCATGTGTGCTGTGTTGATAACCGTTTACGCTTATCTGTCTGTACTAATGAAAAAGTCAAACAATCATGACGTTCGATGAACACACCCACCACTATAGAGCGTTTGCTGTTAAAAGGTACTTTTGACACATAGCAGCACCCATAATATGGGTGCTTACTATATACTTATATTATAAGTATAACAATTTTACCTGACTGTGGCTTTAAAGGCCGGGCGTGGGCCAAGCCGGGCCCAATAAAACGATAGGAGAGTGCGGTTGGAGAGTATCCTGGGAAAAATCCGAGGGAAACCTCCGACACGACCACGCGGGCGGTTGAAACTCTGGAATACTCTAAGAGTTTGTGCTTCAGTGAGATTGTTCGAACGGCTTCAACCGAGTCTGAGGTGTGAGTCAAATTGTGCTACTGGGAGTTTTGTCGCTGGTTTACTAACCCTAGCCTAGCTGAGAAGAGTCCAGCAAGAAACTCAGCTAGGCCCGACCTGGGTCTAGTCTGGCTGTCTCCACCCGATATGCGGTGGTAACGGGACGAATAAGGATTATAACGCGTCATACTCGTGAACGGGTGCTGTTTGTGGGGTCCGGTCTGTCCATGTTTGCAAGGAATAGTAACTTAGTACTAAGTGTTCAGTTGAATTGACATGAGAAACTTCACTCTGTTCTCATTTGATTTAATTTTTATACTGACGCTGACCTTATACATCTCTGAGAACATTTATTAGATTTTATTATTTTCATACTGACGCTTAAGAGACCTTATACATCTCTAACAAATCTTTGTAGTTTGTTGTTATTAGCTTCTCAGACTTACATCTCATAATATTCTATGATGATTATTATACTGATATTGATATTGATATTGATGGGATTATTGCCTGAATAAATAATTATTTTATTTTATTTATTTATTTATTTTATACCTTTTTATTTTTATTGTGACGCTTAGAGACCTTATACATCTCTAAAAAATCTGGATTGTTATTAGCTTATCTTATTTATGACATGTAATTAGTTTTATTTTGAACATTGTAATATTTTTTGGTATAAGTACAGGGAGCCGATTTTTGAGTTTCGAACGGTCGAATTCAAAAGCGAGCGGTAGAAAATAGTCGCACGCGGCAAATTGTCACGATTATTGTCACATTAAACCTAATAAGAGCTATTTTTGAGAGTCACCACTCGAAAGCTTGACTATCGATATTTTGCATATTGATAACGGTCATAAAATATGTAAACGTAAATACGTGACGAAATGAGTAGTCTCTTCATTCCGCTTCTTTACAACTGACACGGTTGGTGGCCGAACTAAACAATCAGTAGATTACTGCAGAGGCCGTGAAGTAAGGGAAGTAAGGGATTGCTGGACGAGAGACGGTTTTTTTTTTTTTTTTTTCACAAAAAAAATTTAATTGGCCGCTTTTTTTTAAACATGCCATTTGAACAAGCCATGTATAGCCGCACATAAATATACCTACTAGACAGACATGGTAGATTTTTTTGTCAGTTTAATAATGTAAGCAAATTTAAAAAGTTAGAGTAGCGGCCAATAATCTTTTTTTCTTAGGGTTTTCATAGGTAGTGTAGGTAGGGTGCCATTAGCAAGAAACTTCATTTCTTCATTTCGTGCCATTAACACACACATACACGTCCGAGCATGTTTGAGAAAATTTATATTATTAGCGTAATATTAAATTCAAGTAGAAAGTAAATATAATCGGATTTCGGGATGAATTACTTAGTGGGTACTAAATTCTACTGATAGAATTGAATACGAGTGGTCAGTACCACTCGACTTCGAATTTTCTATCGCTCGAATGTCAAAAATAGCATGTCATCGTTTTTTGACAGATCTCGAGTGAAAAGTCGACCGTTCGAAACTCAAAAATCGGTCCCCAGTAGATTTTGACTTGTAAAAGTGCCCTTGAGGCATATTTGATTTTTGAAAAATGTGTTGTCGCGATCGCGCGGTGGATGTTCCCGCCGTTCACGCCGGCGGGAAGTGTGCGCGTCGTGTCCGAGTTGGATGCCGTAATCGCAGCACATCTTTCGATGGATGCTGTGATTACGCCGTCCAGGTCCGTGAGTGCTGCCTAGGATGCTGGACCGTGCGGCCCCTAATTGGGCCAATTTTTGGCGATTGCATGAAAATTGGTAGGTTGGAAGAGCTCGGGGCCGATTTTTGAGTGTCGAACGCTGGACTTTTCATTCGACATCTGTCAAAATGACATAGTTTTTTGACAGATCTCGAGTGAAAAGTCGAGCGTTGGACACTCAAAAATCGGCCCCCTGATTCTGAACAATATGATGAGTGACAAAACGTATGGGATTTTCGTAACTCAGTGGATAAAATGTATGGGATAATAATTGTTTTCGGCGCCATATTGTAATTTTTTATTTACTTGCACAGAATCAGGAGCTCTTCCGACCTACCAATTTTCATACAATTCTAACGAAAAAATAACTACAACGCCAAAAAATTTGGCCCAATTAGTGATCGCCGAGTTACAACAAAACAAAGGTTGGAGGAATGGGAACGTAGTCGAAAGCCTTCCTAACTAATGGATTCCTATGAATAATATATATATAATCCTAGGGTGCGTTGTCAAAATAACCACTGGCAGTTGCTTATCTGTCGTCTCCCTGCCAAAGCGGCGGAGCGTAGGATTCCGATGTTTATTACGAAAATAAATAAGGATGTGGATGAATCGGAAATAACGAACCATATTAAACACACAACGCAAGAGTCGGTCACATTAGAAAAAATGAAAATTAGAAACGAACAGTTCTACAATGCCTACAAGTTCTTCGTTAGTGAATCAAAAATACCATTGTTTCTGGATTGCAACTTGTGGCCAAAAGACATTATATTTCGGAAGTTTGTACACTATAAGTACAAACAACGTGTAACGTCTGATAACGGCAATATAACAAGTAAATAATTACCTATGGCTACAAGTAGTTGTACACTTGCTACGTTTAATTGTAAAAACGTTAAGCGCTGTGTGGACAGTGTTAGACAGTTATGTCAAACATGCGATATTATAGCCCTCCAAGAAACTTGGTTGGCCCCCGAAGATATTCCATTTTTGAATAGCATTGACGTTAAATTTAGTGCGACTGGGACATCGGCAATGGATACATCAGTAGGTATGCTGCGCGGGCGACCGTATGGTGGCGTAGGCATTTTATGGAGGAGTGCGGTCTTTTATGATGTGTCGGTGGTACCGTGCGATAATCCGCGAGTGTGTGCGATAAAAATAGTACTGGATGATCGCCCTATAATAGTGATGAGCGTATACATGCCAACAAATAGTGCGGATAACTTACCGGATTTTACGGATTGCCTTGGCGGGGTGAGTGCTATTATTAACGAATACGGAATAGAATCGGTCTATATACTCGGCGATTTCAACGCCCATCCAAGCGAACTTTTTTATAATGAACTGATGGACCATTGCAATGAACTAGATTGGTGTTGTGTCGACATACACAAGTTAGGTACTGACTCTGGGACATATACTTTCATAAGTGAAGTACATCACTGCAAGCGATGGTTGGATCATTGCCTTATAACGCGATCCGTAATATCATCGGTGCGCAATGTATATGTTAAATACGATGTTACGTGGTCCGACCATTTTCCTCTCATACTAGAATGCAATCTTAATTTTCTAACACCTAGATTAACAAATATACCTAGTGCGCCAAAACAACAAATAGTATGGGGGGAAAGAGGGGCGGAGCAGGTGGCCCGTTATAGTGAGGAATGTCAAAAAGGGTTAAATTCCATTGACTTTCCTGTGGAGTTTAGACTTTGCGCTGACAAGTACTGCAGTGATACTAGCCATAGGCAGGTGATTGACCAAATGTATATGAAAATTGTATCTGTTATACGGGCGGCCGCTATTGCTAGTAGTAAAATTAAAAAAGTAAAATCTAGGAATCAGATAGTGGGGTGGAACAAACATGTAAAAGATTCTCATGGGGCAGCCAGACTGAAGTTCCAAGAGTGGATGCTTTATGGTAGACCAACCGAAGGACGTTTATTTAATGAGATGTGTGAATCGCGAAAGATCTTCAAATCTCGCCTTAAATGGTGTCAAGATCACCAATTACAAATCAAAATGGACATATTAGCTTCACATCACTCCAAAAAAGATTTTCGGTCATTCTGGAAGGCTACCAATAATGCGAGTTTTCAGCCTGTCTGTCCTGTGAGTGTTGGTGGTAAAAGTAACTTTAAGGATATTGCCAACCATTTTAAAGCACACTTCGTAGTAAAATCTCCTCTGGGGGCATCGCGGCAGGAGGTGGGCAGTGCTGGGGCTAACACGCAACCGGCTGAACCTGGTTTCACCGCTCGGGAGGTAGCCAAGGCTATTCGCTCGATTTCTCGTGGTAAGTCACCGGGTCATGATGGTCTCAGCATTGAACATCTTCAGCATGCGGGTCCTCATATATCTAGAGTACTAGCAATGTTCTATACGCTGTGCGTTAGGCATTGCTACTTGCCCGAGGACTTGATGAGGACAATTGTAATACCAGTTGTAAAAAATAAAACTGGAGACTTGACAGACTCTGGCAATTATAGGCCTATTTCTCTCGCGACCATTGTAGCGAAAGTTTTTGACAGTATGCTTAATTCACAAATAAACAAATATGTGCGGCTAAATCACAATCAGTTTGGTTTTCGTCCTGGATTGTCCACTGAGAGCGCAATACTGTGTCTTAAGCATACTGTCAAATACTATTTGGATAGGAAGACTCCAGTATACGCTGGATTCCTAGATCTGTCTAAGGCTTTTGACCTGGTCTCTTATGATATACTATGGAAGAAGTTGGAAGCCATTAAACTGCCTACTGAAACAGTACGGATACTCAAGTATTGGTATGGAGGCCAGGTCAATAGCGTTAGATGGGCGGGTACTTTGTCGGATCCCTACAGATTGGAATGTGGAGTGAGGCAGGGAGGGTTGACCTCGCCCACGCTCTTTAATCTGTATGTGGATGGACTTCTGGACGCGCTGGGTAAAATGCATGTTGGCTGTCATATTGACTCAGTATGTGTTAACAACATCAGCTATGCGGACGACATGGTTTTACTCAGTGCGTCCGCCTGTGGTCTACGAAAGTTGCTTCAGGTTTGTGAAAAGTATGCCATTGAACATGGGCTTAGATATAATGTAGCCAAAAGCCAGTTCATGGTGTTCGAAACCGGAGGTAACCGAGTGGACGAGGTGCCTCCCATTTGTCTCAATGGGGCTCCACTAGAGAGGGTGCGGAGTTTTAAATATCTAGGTCATATTGTCACAGCGGACCTAAAGGACAATATGGATATTGAACGGGAACGGAGGGCTCTGTCAGTGAGGGCTAATATGATTGCACGTAAGTTTGCGCGGTGTACAAGGGAGGTTAAAACAACATTGTTCAGAGCATACTGCACCTCCCTGTACACGTGCAGCTTATGGAGGCACTACACACAAAGGGCCTACGGAGCCCTCCGCGTCCAGTTTAATAACGCTTTCCGGGTGCTGGTGGGGCTGCCCCGCTTCTGTAGCGCATCAAGGATGTTCGCAGAAGCACGCATAGACTGCTTCCATGCGACCATGCGCAAGCGGTGTACATCCCTGGTGCGCCGGGTGCGGGCCAGCCCCAACCCCATCCTGCAATCGATAGCGGACAGGCTGGACTGTCCATATGTGAGGCACTGCTGTCAAATGCATGTGTCCAAGAGTACATACTTTGTGTAACAGTTAAAGTTACTAAAAACACTGTTATTTTAATTGTTACACAGAGTATGTTACATAAAATCATTAGAATTAGGTATAGTACTAACAATAATCATTATAATAATTAATTTTACTAACAAGAATTTATGTATGAGTCCCATGTTACTCGAAATAAATGTTTCAATTTCAAATTTCAATTTCAAAAAATAAACAATAACATTGTTTTGTTATGTGCCCAGATATATCCGTTCCCGGGAGATGACGGCTTAAAGAAAGGTCGATAGG
Organism: Cenopis cana; assembly: GCA_951800055.1. NCBI lineage: Eukaryota > Metazoa > Arthropoda > Insecta > Lepidoptera > Tortricidae > Cenopis > Cenopis cana. Next base: position 5,005,731 of record OX637476.1, on the reverse strand, counting down.
TGGCTAGGTTAGGCATAGTTGAATTTATGTGATTATTGTAATTGTAATTTAATTTATTTTATTTGCTATGTATTAATGGTTGATGTAATTATTTTAATGTAGGGTGATGGCACCAGTTACCGGCATTTTAAGGAGGTTGTGTACTTTCATCAATGATAAAAATAATATGGTTGTACTTAGGATAAAAATAACTGAATAAAAACGTTAAATATATCTCTGAGTAACAACATATTAGCTTTTTGTTAACTGAAGAGACACGGATAAATAAAAACATTCTAATAACCAAAAATATAGGCAATCTCCAGTTATCGGCAGCCAGTCTCCAGTGTCCGGCACCCAGTAATCGGCAGTCTCCAGTATTCGGCACCCAGTATTCGGCACTAGTATAGTGCAAGTATTTCGAATAGGTACTTTTGTTTTGATGTATTTTACGAAACAGGATAAGAAGTTATCGTTGAATGAAACGAATAAATAAAGAAACGAACTGTAGAAAGTTGCTTAGGGTGTTCTGTTTCTTTATATAACCTAAAAGAAACTTTTAGGTTATAAAATGTATGGAAATGAAAAGTGACAGTAAGAAGTTGAAATGTTCCGAGAGAGCTAGCTTAGATAAACAGTAAGTATAGGCTAGAAAGACTACTGTAAAATAAAAACAAGCTTCTACGTTCAGTAGTTTTGTTAGGACGTTGATTTTTAATATTGATTATATTAGATTAGTACTGCAGTTAGAATGAAAATCATGTATTTCTCTCACTATTTGTCCTCGTATTCATATATTCTGAGTCATTGCGTCGGGCAAAATCTATGTATCTACGAATAATTTATTAATGGCATATTAAGAATCATTATTATCAACATCTGCCGATTACTGGAGAAAGTGTACTTTCACGGGACCAGTATTCGGCACTATATTTTTTTACAAGAATAAGCTAACATTAAATTGTTCTAATACAACATTATTTGAAGGATATTTATAGCTATACATAACGTAAACAAAAACTCAAACATCTTTCATAGTTATTAAATAATCGACAAAAACGTACAGTCACTCTCTTAACTATTTCCTTAAGGATTATTCATTTTCTTCAGAAGTACTGATTTTCTCATCATTTTCATGTTATCATCTTTAAACAAAACCGCCTGTGTCTATGATATTGCCTTGGATGAGAGTAGAATATACACTGTATATGTTCCAGTGTTGATTAATTGGAATAATTATTGGCAGTCCAAATTTGAATCCAACTTGTAAAAAAAATGCCGATTACTGGAGCCTGCCGATTACTGGTGCCATCACCCTACTAACATGCCTAGGTTACGAAATTTACTAACTATATATAGATTGTAAGTCCGAAATAAAGACTATAATAAACATATAATAAATAGTGATTTTCGACCAACTAATTTGGTGCGCCGGTTTGTGACCACTTGGACGACTTGATGAACTGAAAGGATATTTTCTCTTTTTTTTAAATATTCACTTTCAATAACTCCCAAATAAAATGCATATTAGTTACGTTTTTTTTGGGGTCTGTACATTTATTTGTAAAAATTCAATGTCAGGCTGAGGTTCGACGGTGCCACGGGGCACCATAAAGGTAGACGTCTACAGTTCCGCATCGCACGAGCACCGTACGCATCGTTACGCATCGCACGCATCACGCAACGCACTTTGTATAGAAAGTTACACAAGTGCGTCCACTCCGTACGGTGCGAATCAGTACAAAATATTGCGTGCGATGCGTACGATGTGGAACTGTGGACGCCTAGCTTATGCCGCCACCACACTTCGCTATGCGTGTGCAAATATTCGTGTTACATCTCTTTCTATAATATCGCAAAAGAAAGGGTGGCGAATACGCAACGCGAATACGCATAGCAGTATAAGTGTAGTACCGCCATTAAAAGAAAAGCTAATTAGTCAAATAGCGAATAGGCGTATTGTCGTGGTAATATAGAAGTAGTAACTAGTTATTTTCAATGTCATTATCGACCCACGTCAATCATCAATGTCAATTGGGGGTTATCAGAAACATTTTCAGAAATTCGTATCAGATTTGGATAGAGATGGGTGATATGATAATTGATAAATAACTTTATGAAGAAAGGTCTGCCGTCAAAAAGTATCACTTTGACTTGTCACCAATCACGAAGGAACAACGTGACAAAATCATATCGATATTTCTGAGCGTTACTTTTGGAAATCATCGGTGTAGAAGCATATGTACTTATAAAGTAATTCTTTTATGTAAAATGCCTAAAATAATCTTCTAAAAAATATTCTTCATATCTTATTTTCATTGATAATCGATATGAAAGTGATTTTAGTGATGATAAACTGATCAAATTACTATTTTTAGTGTCGAATCAGATTGACAGCATATCTCGATACGTAAGTACCTAATCAAGATTACGATGAGATTTGAGATTTACATAAAATTATTTTCGATTACGCAAAAATAGGTAGGAAATATCTATGTTGTATTAACACCATAATGACATTTTGTATCGCGATATAATGCCTGCCACACAAGTGCGAGAGAAAGGTAGATATTCGATAGACTAATGGGGAAAGTGGACGAATGGAGAAAAGCAAGTAGACAGATCGAAAAAGTGGACAGTTTGGTAAAGTAGACCAATTGGGAAAGACCGATCGGTAATTAGACGGATTGAGAAAAAGCAAGTAGACAGATCGAGAAAGTACGTGGACAGTTTGGCAAAATAGATCAGTCGGAATCGGAAAAGTGGACCGATCGTTAATTAGACGGATGGAGAAAAGTAAGTAGACAGATCGAGAAAGTGGACAGTTTGGTAAAATAGACCAATCGGAAAAGTGGACCGATCGGTAATTAGACGGATGGAGAAAAGCAAGTAGACAGATCGGGAAAGTGGACCGTTTGGTAAAGAGGGCAGTTTCCCTTCCAGAGATTAGATACAGTAACGTTATTATCGAGCGTGCGTAAGGATGATCAAGGACGAGTTGGCGAGGCGGGAGCCGTATGCGGTATTTTGTTCATTACCGAGAGCTTACTGATCTCGCAGAGCTTTCCTGATTCAACGGAATACTGTCAGTATTAGCTACCCAAAGGCTGTCTGGAAGAGATCGCTCTTTAGCGATAAGATCGCCTGTTGTCTACCTCTACTTACATCCAAGAATTCGAAACATGTCGCCTGAAGTGACAATTAATACGTCAATTTTAACCGTTGAGTAGAATACATGTTGCGGTTTTGATTCTGTGTATAACTGGTTCATTTGTGTGAGGTATGCAATAAAGAGTATTTGTATTTTTTTGTGAAAATGACGATTACCTAGGTCTACCAAGCGTAAGTTTAACATGTTGCATAGGCATTCAACTAAACGGGTGCGTGGAGTAAAGCTTTTCATCCTCATATACAAATTACAATTGCGGTACAGATTGTGCGCTACATATAATATACACACAGGAAACATTCATTTGAGTTCAGACCTCAAATCTGAATGGAGCTCAATTAGACTTAGTTTGCGAATAGCTGCTGAGCCAATTGAGAGCTATCGCGTGATAAATAATAATATATTATTCCCTATTCTTATGATTCTTGTGAAAAAATTTCTCCTTGTCAGAATAAAAATATATTAACTTGATTATATCATTCAATAACGGATTTACTTATTACTAACGTAGGTAAAATATTATAATAGACGTGTCACTCATGTCTTTAACGTCGAATATCCCTCGACATGTTTCGGACCAATACGTGAGAACTAGCCATGACGGCCTCTCGTCTAGGAGCTAAAAAATTACAATATATGAAATTCTACAGGCATTTAACTTAGTAAGAACACGACGCAACATCTACACCTACAAGTAGGTAGAGTATAACCAATTTTAAAATGAATGGTATTTTCCCAGTGAGATCATATAAACTCTGAGACAGCAGGAAGACGACGATTAGGTTAGGTCACCAAAAACGTTTATTTCCAATGCATTCTTGAAACCCCAATTACCTATTATTCGCCCACTTTCATATATAAATATGCGAGACCAGGGGACCGATTTTTGAGTGTCGAACGCTCGAGTTTTGACTCTACATCTGTCACAACGTCATAGTTTTTTGACGGATCTCAAGTGAAAATTCGAGCGTTCGACTCTCAAAAATCGATCCTCTGGGGGCCGATTTTTGACTGTCGAACGCTCGACTTTTCACTCGACATCTGCCAAAACATCATAGTTTTTTGACAGATCTGGAGTGAAAAGTCGAGCATTCTACATTCAAAAATCGGCCCCCAGCAGAGGAAGCCTTGTATTTAGGTACCATTACTTCGAAACTTCAAAATCACTACATATAAATTATATTCTGTATCTATTTATATGCTCACATTTAGTTAACTTATGTTCATTCCAGGGTTGCCATACGTCAGGATTTGTCCCGACATGTCCGGATTTTTGACCCTTTGTCCGGATTGCGGCCGGACTTGGCAAGTGTCAGGATTTTTAGATATGACCCTATTTAAAAATAGTAGTTTATGCAACTGGTACATAATGAGGGGCATTAAAACTCGAGTGTGTTTTATGAAACGAGCCGAAGGCGAGTTTCATAATAAGGTCACACGAGTGTTTTAATGCCTAATTATGTACAGTTGCATACATTACTTTATCTACACACATATTATAACTACTCTAAGATGGGTTCAGAAACCGTAGTAAATAAATACAATAATTGTGTTAATACAACCTTTTTTGCACGGTTGCGGATATATCGAAATCAGAACTGGCAACCGATACCAGAATGTTATTTTAAAAAGTAAAGAGTCCCTATTCTGATGTGATCATGTCGTTCTAGCTCAAATGTCGTGCGATATATACTAAAAAATCATCGAGCTGACATTTCGCATCGACTGAATTTGAATTTTCAGTGATACTAGAATAGGGACATGTCAACTTTGACATTTAAATTTTGACAGTTTTGTTTGACGTTTAATATTTTAACATCATATATGAGATTAAAATAGAAAAATATATTACTGCTGTAGCCTAAGCCACAGATAAGAAAATTGTCATAAATTCATTGAATGTTGAAATGAGTGTCATTTTCTACGGTTTCCGAACGCATATTAGAGGATTTTTGATATGTGTGTAGATAAAAATGTTTTTACGATACATTGTTTTTAAAGTTTACACAGTTTTAATAAATGAAATGATAAATTAGCAAGTAATCAACAAAAATAGTAATATTTATTTGAAAACAATATAAAATAGGGTAAATTACAGCCAAAGTGATCTCAATCAATGCGCGAGTCCCCGCATGCCAAATCTCAGCGCGCTCGGAACATTTTGAAATTTTTGACAAAAAAGTAATAAAAAAAAGACCAAATTCATTGCAAAACGGCAAAAAAAAGTATAAATATTTGTGAACTATGATATCGAATTGTGGAGGTCATAGTCAATATGGGTTATGAATAAAATCCTGCACTTTTTGATGAAAGCAAGCCGCTTTGCACAGTGATAGTAGGAACCAAAATAAGTGTTGTAATAACTCAAGTTTCATTCCTTAGGAAGCGAGGTGGCGCCACTTAAATATAAAAAGTTTAAAAAATTCTGTAAGCTCAATGGGTACACCGATTTGGACGCTTGACATGTCAAACGAAAGGTATTTTTATATTTTATTACACAAAAAATAGGGGAAGAAAAATTAAAATTACTACCAAAAAAATCTTATATGTTTGTTTGAATTATTTAAGTGATGTTGTGGATGTTTAATTCCATTACTTAATAAAAATGTAAGAACATGTATTTTTTTTATTCATAGGTATTATTACACAATAAATAAAGAACGAAATAAAAAAACCGTTTGTCAATATCTTAAGAGGAGGGGTAGGGCAAGCTCTCTCCATACAAACTTTGTGCAGGATTTACTTCCTTTGTGTTTGCATATAGTATAGCTATTTCGTGATGTAATTTTTTTTTAAGAAATATTTTTTTTAATTTTTAAATTTTGATTTTTTTTGAAATATTTGAAAATTTTCGCATCACGATTTTCGCATATCTAATATTTACAACCAAAAAAAAAATTATATTTGTTAGTGCCAAAACCGACGAATAAAACGTGCACAAAGTTTATATGGGGAAGGCCTTGCCCTACCCTGCGCCTTAAACGGTTGCAGAAATAGGTAATTAACATTTTATTCGCACTGGTGAGGTGAAATTGTATGAACATATTTTAGCCAAAACGCTACACTTTTTGATGAAGTCATTCCATAGGTGTCTGTTACTGTGATTTGTCCAATTTTGTTAATATTATAAACTAGCTTATGCCCTTAAAACATCTTAAAATGCAGGAAACAGTAACAAATAGGTATACATTTCTACTCCACGATATGCATTTTGATGAAGTTAAAAAATTACTTTTACTCAATGAGACCTACTTATTATTGTGCTGTGCAGATACATCGGATCGGTCAATCCAAATTCTTAACCCCTTTTAAAATTCCCTTAACGGTCCTTATCAGTTACTCGTAAAAACTCTCATTTACTTAGGCTATTTTTTGTGTGAATTGGCACGTAGGTATCGTAGTACCGTATTCAGTACCTATACTACCGTTTGCCCGCGATTTTAAAATAATAATAAAGGATAATTTACGATAGACCGTTCCGTGTCCGGGCCGGCTCATTTTCTAATACACGACGCGCGACGGCCGTCGATTTCTTGTACTAGAAAACGGGCCGACCCGGACACGGAATGGTCTATCATGAATCATCCTTAAATACTTGTGGACAATGTTACACAAATAAACCTAGCCCCAAACTGCAAAGTTTATTACCGAGAACAGCGCGCGCTTCTAAAAGTTATGCACTTGATAAGGTAAAATGTTTATCTATGTTAACATCACTTGTAGCGTAAAATCACTGTTATTTGAAGGGTTAAATCTAAATTAAAAATAAGTTTCAGTGGCTTAGTGGTACTTATAGGTTATCTAGTCTTTAAACCTTTTGCACAGGCCAAGTAAAATCAATGTTATATCAATATTAATACTTACAGATTGGCAAAAAAGATTTTTTCACTTTATTCTATTAGTTGTAAAATTCAATAACAAAAAAACAATAAGTAATTCAACCTTTACAATCATAAACCACTACTTACTATACTTAGATTGTAAAATAACAGACAATTCACATTATTTAACTATATACTCTTCCTTGGAGTACCCAACTGGCGTGTGGTATGTATCAGAGGCCAAGATTCTCTTTGGGTTAAGGAGCTAGCTTATTTTTGTACAATATATGGCACATTGATTTATTTACAAAAAAAGTGTTCCTGTTGTTCGTATTTTACTTTTTAATGATTTTGTGGTCATTACTTTAACGATAAACACAAAAAGTTGGAAATCCCACCTCACCCCGTAGTCCAGGTAGGTTGGGGTGAGGTGGGATTTCATACTAAGGTGAGTTAGGAAAATTGTTGGATCGACACTTTGGGATTATGAATACCTATTACAATAGTCTGATTTGTAATTAGAATTTATAAGTTACGTAGCAGTAGCCTGTAAAAACCGGCTCACCCCTCTGTCATCCCTCTCCCTATTCATGACCCAACTGTCCTTGCTATCCCCATTTAAAATATACACGTGCACCAAAATTTTTTTAAATTGATGCAGCGGATCCTAGTTTTACCCCGGACAGAAAATCCTTTCTTATGATACTGGCTAGAATTTTAGAGATTTATTATATATTTATTGACCGAGTAAAACGAGGTCTCTGTTTTAGCTTCGACAAAAATGCTTTCGTATGTCCGGCCGGATTTTTGTATGTCCTCCTCTACAGGTCGCATTTATCAACCGATTTTCGTGAAATTTTGTGAGCAGGTTCGGTAACTATATAGAATTTTTTTGTCGAGTCACTTTTTGGAAATTCAAAAAAATATCAATGATTTCGTGTTTTTCTGCGGCCGTTTTTTCCTCTACAGGTCGCATTTTTCAACCGATTCTCGTGAAATTTTGTGAGCAGGTTCCATGACTACATATAATTTATTTGTAGAGTAAATTTTTGTAAATTAAAAAAAAATTTTTTTACGTCGTTGGCTGATCTCCTCTACAGGTCGCATTTATCAACCGATTCTCGTGAAGTTTTGTGAGCAGGTTTTATGATTACATAGAATTTTTTAAACAAGTAAATTTTTGTAAATTTAATTTTTTTTTATTTTATTCATTGGTTTGTTCTCCTCTACAGGTCGCATTTATCAACCGATTTTCGTGAAATTTTGCGAGCAGGTTTGGTAACTATATAGAATTTTTTTGTCGAGTCACTGTTTTGAAATTCGAAAAAACAAACTTTGTATCAATGATTTCGTATTTTTCTGCGGCCGTTTTTTCCTCTACAGGTCGCATTTCTCAACCGATTCTCGTGAAGTTTTGTGAGCAGGTTTTATGATTACATAGAATTTTTTAAACAAGTAAATTTTTGTAAATTTAATTTTTTTTTATTTTATTCATTGGTTTGTTCTCCTCTACAGGTCGCATTTATCAACCGATTTTCGTGAAATTTTGTGAGCAGGTGCGGTAATTCTATAGAATTTTTTTATCGAGTCACTTTTTCAAAATTTAAAAAAACAATTCTTTTTTCAATTATTTTGTGTTTCTGCGGCCGAATTTCGATTTGTTCACCTCTAAGGGTCGCATTTCACAACAGATTCTCGTGAAGTATTGTGAGCACGTTCTTTGATTACATCGAATATTTTTGTCGAGTAATCTAAAAAAAATTCTATGGTTTGTCCTCCTCTACAGCAGCGGTCGGCAACAGGCGGCCCGCGGGCCGCATGCGGCCCGCGAGCCCCTTCCGTGCGGCCCGCGAGCCTCCCTGGCTTTATTGTTTGTAAAGGTAAAATTTGAAATTCTTAACATCGTGAAAGCGTCTGTATCGCCAACCACGAATATTTTCACAGTTGGTCAGGACGAGATATGTGTTTGTAAGTATATTTTACAATTAAATCTATCTAATTTTTTTTTCCAAAATTTCGCGCTCGCCGCCTTTGCGTTAGACAGTATGAAGTATTTCCCACACCTGCATCTTAATGTTCAAAAAATTTCGCGCTCGCTGCGCTCGCGTTTGCGTCTACATGACTTGATGCGTATGAAGTATTTTCCAGACCTGCATAATAATATTCGCAAAATTTCGCGCTCACTACGCTCGCGTTTTCAACGAGATTTGTTATGACTTGATGCGTATGAAGTATTTGCCGCATTTGAATCAGTGTTCAAAAAATTTCGCGCTCGCGTTTTCATCTTTTTTTTTTTAATTAAAAATGGGATCGCTCTTGGCCAGCATCTAGCCAGGGGGCAAAGATGAGGCCGACGATGAAGCGAGCTCACCCAGAAGATGCCTATTCACTCGTGCCTTAAAAAGGTCTAGGTTATATGTAGGTGTGTTATGACTTTATGACCCGTCCCCCCCTTAAAGTTTCTATATCTGCTATTCTATATGCTTGCATTGATCGAATGAATCGCGAAATTACGATGCGGTTGAAATGCGAATTATCTGGGTTTGGTAAGGAAACTAGCTGGTTTATCTGTGAAAAGTCGGCTTTTTCGTCTTTCTCGTTTTTCACGTAAAAAGGGGTGCGAATTTTTACTACGTTACTGTCGCGTACGGCGTACCAATTTGTTTCGAGTTGATATCAACAGACAGTGATCATTATTATCATCTGCGGCCCGCGAAGATTTTTTTAGCTACTATGTGGCCCGTGGGTGCTAAAAGGTTGCCGACCCCTGCTCTACAGGTTCGATATCTAACATAGTTTTGGAAATAAAAAAAAACACTCACGAGGTCTACAGCTCACAGAGCCACTAGTATATAGATATTCGGTATCTTAATAATTATTTTCAATAAGGACAGGAGCTTTATTTGGGTCATTCCACTATCGTTACGTCCGACCTCGAGCGGCAAGGATGCATCGCATTCTTAAATAAATACTTACTGCTGCGCATTTGTCAACAAAAATAAGTATTGCGATAAGCGTATCATATCCCTAGAATTTTCCATCAGTGGAAATGTTTGTTGCTGCATTTACCTGTGGATTAAGTTTCAGGTGTTTACAATGGAAGGTATCAATCGATTTAGAGTTTAGTTTAGACACACCATTATTGTTCCCTACTTACTAATGTAAAAGTAAAAGTTTGGGTTAAATTCTAGTACGTTGATAAAGTCATATAAACAGGATTTAATTGTTTTTCTTCTTGAGTAGTTAGAAATAATTAGGTTCCTAGTTATTGCATGTTTTCAACCCGGACTATGGCGAATCGGGATAAAATTGTCTGTATACGTAGAAGGGTTATAAAATATACAACAAATATACACAATAACGGTTTATTTTTAACAAGGCACGTTGTACATTGTATGATATAATTCGCGACCAAAAACAACCCTTTATATTTATATAAATTAACACACATTTTCTTTAAGCACAGAGCCACTAGTATACCTAACTATAGGAATGTTTCACATTAACCATCACAATATTAAATGCTCTTTAAATTCAGCAACAATGCATTTATTTTCTATGGTATCATATTGTACTACCCACATAGGAGATGGCACTACAGCTGAAGCAGTTGATTTTATCAATGTGCTTATAGGTTGAAAAAAAAAACTACTATTAATCTCGACATTCATTTAAATTATTCACTTTTTACTTTAAATTATTCACCACCCTCTTTCTCCGTGGGTGTGATAAACGCAAACAAACTTCTGGTGTTATCTAATGCCCCCCGTTGAAATTACAGGCACACTGCCATCACGAGATGGCAGTGATTTGTTATAAACACAAAGATAAATATATAAGTGATGATCTAATGAACTTTTAACCAGATTGTCTCGTACGGTGCCACTACAAGTTGGTTATCAGTCCTTTGGAAGACTGGATCGGTTAGTGACGTCATACATTGCAAGACTAGCGTACATATGCGTATTACAATTTATAATGATCTTGATTGAACTTAATTAAAAAAGACCGTGCATGTACGCCAAAAGTCATTTATTAAATCACACATTATAGTGCACAAAATAAAACACCCAAGACAGGGACTGAAACAAGGAACAGTCTTAGTTTTCGAATTTATCTAGGTATTCCCCATTTATTATCCATTAATTACATCATCTATTAACAAGAACAAAATCAACCACTATTTTATTTTGTTCATTATAACAATACCCACGGATATAAAGCGTGCTTATTTATTCGTGTTTTAAATAAAGCCAGACTAGGAATATATGACCATGCGCCATGTTTCGGAAATTTCGGAATTTCATTGGAACTAATTTCTTTCACTAGCAATAATTATAATGATAGGTGTCAGTACGTCAGTGTTACTGTTGCGGTTATTTGAAAACAATTTGAAAAACCTGACGAAACGTGTGGCGGATAATTATTCTGTGTATGGACGAATCCTACGTTGTGGATCTTAACGGTATGTACCTAATAATTTGTTATTTTTTTCGCACCAAATAAAAATTTGAAAAATAGTAATGTTTTGAATATTAAATGATAAATGACAAAAAATGCCCGATACGATTTATAGCCAAGAGCGGAACATTATAAATAATGTGTATAAGAAACTGCTGAATAGAAAACGCCCGGGAAATGAAACTATTTAGCTGCAAGTCATTTCTAAATTAACATAAGATCTCACTGATAAAAAAGTCAAAATGTCATTATAGGCTGTTGCCATATAAAACAGAATATCTGGGCAACCGAGCTTTGCTCGGCGTTTTTCCGGACATGAGACCTAGCTAGATCGATTGCTCGTCCCCGAAAACCCCCACATACCAAATTTCATCAAAATCGTTAGAGCCGTTTCCGAAATCTCCGAAATAAATAAATATATGTATATACAAGAATTGCTCGTTTAAAGATATAAGATATAAGTCCTCTTGACAATGGTCATATATTTCTGGTTTACCTGTACCTAAATCTATAATTATAATTATCTATGTTACTATGTATAACAGCGCTGATCGAATCAAAGTAGGCGAACGACAAAAAGTTCCACAGTTGCTCTGTATTCGCGACAGGTCGACGCACTCTAGCAAAAACGTAACACAAGCTGCTAGCGTGACTGAATATAAACGGACTAAGAAAAGTAGGTATCAGTTAGGCGATTATAAATTATATTTCGGTGCCATAAGGTTTCAATGCCATATCAATGATTGTGGTAGCAATCAAACACAATATTATATCGTTCAAGATGATATTTGCGATATTTAAGATAGACGCACTTATTATTAGTTAGGTACCTACAATGTTGAACGAATTTGAACGTCATGCGATTGTATTTCAAGATTCTCCTACTACCTACATCGTGACGGATTATTTACGCCATTGTAAGTATTGTCAATTATATTAAAATTCTAATAGAGTGCATCTGTAGTATTTGGTCTACTCTGTTACAGTGGTAAAAAAGCCTTGTACAAAATTAATTATCTTAACGTAAGTATAAATAATCATTATTATCATCATAAAATAAAATTGTATCATAATATAAGTACAAAATTGTTAGTAAGTACATTATTTATTAGCGATGGTGGTATTTTAAGTAAGTATTTATTTATTGCATACAAAGAGATTCAACATGGATTCGGAATAATCTATGGTACTAGAAAGTACATACCATTGGGTGTACTGTGAAATATTTAAGACTAATTGTTGCTATAGAAATACGAGTAAAATGTACTTTTGTGGTCATTGACCGCAAAACATATAATTGTAGGTAAATATTGTTGATAATACCATTGAGTGATTGTTGATATAGAAAATAAAATGTAGGTACTTTGTGATCATTGACCGCAAACCATATTATGTAGGTGTAATAATATGTATTCCCAATTTCATATGGAGAAGATTTCTGAGCGGGAATATTCCCCATACAGCACCGGAATTATTCCTGGTACGGTTCATCTCTACTTACAAGCCATAACATCATGAATATGACTATTTTTCTATGCATTTTCATTGACTATATGCAAATGTTAGTTACTAAATTCCTCTGAACATTAAATCTGTACGAGTACGAAGTTATCACATTTTTTATTAAACTTTACCGCTACGTATCGATCGACTTGCATTGTGTAGTTCTATCGCACTTCCCTTTTATCACGCATGGATAATATATGCAAAAACGAAATGGTTACAGTAATTAAGATATTTTGTACTCTTTATTTACCCATGTAGGTATATTATTATAAAATTTATAAAAAGGTACCTATCACACTGGCTGAGAACTCCTTTATTCAAAAATCTTTAGAATAATAGACAAATACTGAAAAAGACTTAAATGTACCTACATTATACTGTTAAATCTTAATATATTTAATTACCTGCATTATTTAAGTCACACATCAATATATTTAATTCTTTATATTAAATTTTGTGACATGTATAATTTTATTCGTAATAACTAATAATAATAACACACTTTTAACAACGAATAATTTTTTTTTAATTATTATACTCCTATAGTAAGATTTAATATTGCCAGCACCATCAGGACATTAGTCACAAAAAATAGAAAATGATTGACTTGAAATGATCAGATATTAAGTTTTACTCTATCAGGGTGATCTTCCATTGATCGATCTCCTTTCTCAAAAACTACTTTGTCACTAGTATAAAGCCTTTCTTGAATGGCTGCAAATGACTGGCCCTTGGTCTCAGGAAGAAGAACCAGAATAAATATCACCCCAGCCACTGACAGCACTCCGAAACCCCAAAACGCCACGTAGTTTCCTAAGTTGTCTGCTATCACCTGATACAACTTAGTGACAGCAAATGTCATCAATGCGACAAATATCTGTATAGCACACGTTGCTTTGGACTTAATGTTTGTAGGAAATATCTCCGACGTTATAGCGAAAGGCACTGTAGCTAACCCTATGGTGTACGAGAATATAAATATTGGTATCACAATAATAGGAATGAATCTTAAATTTACGACATATTCGCTGTTCTCATGCTTAATGAAGAAATATGTCCCTACAATAATGTTAGCCAAACCAACGCCGCACGCGGAAACCAGCAGGAGTGGCTTTCTTCCTAATCTATCGACTAGCTGCGAAGAAATTGCAGATGTCAACAACTGCACTGTTCCAAATAGGATACACGATTCCTTCGGCCCCAGGCCGCCTTCAGCAGCGCCGAAAATTTGTTGAGCGTAGGAAATAATCGCAGTGCTCCCACAAAACTGTTGCGTGAAATATATGCCGTACAGAATGATAAGCCCTTTGCGGTTCCCACCCACCGTCAACAAGTCTTTCCAGCGACTTTTCTCTTTCATGTTTTCGTTCACCAGATGCGTCATGCTCTCCAGTTCTCCTCTCATGTAGCGTCGGCCTCGGAGCTTCTTCAGCGACCTCTCAGCCTGGTCGGGCTGGCCCTGCTTCAGGAAGTAGTAGGGAGACTCCGGCATCGCACTGAATGTGACCACGAACAGGATTGGTATCGCGATATTGAAGCTCGCCAACCCCAGCATCGACACATACGGCCCAATGGCGTACTGTGACAGGATTCCGAACTGAAACAGACAATTTCTTTCTATTAATAGGTCATTTTATTAAGTAGTTGAAAAACAACAGTTGCCTTCTTATGCGTTGATACGTTGCCATTATCGGCAGTTCGAGATACCTTACTGGGTGAGTGACATCTCTTCCGTCCATACATTTTATCACATAGTTTAAAAGACTACCGAACTAAAACGAATCTGATCCTAGGCAAATGCATTATTGTCCGAGATAAATTTACGCATCACATTATTCAAAATAATTGCAATTTTCGCATACCTTCGACATGACTGTAATGAGTGTCGCCATGGCACCCCGCACCTCATCGGAGGCTATTTCTCCCAAGTACATAGGAGCGGCGGTATACGCGATACCATAGCCCAGGCCGGAGATGAGACGCGACGCGTAGATCGTCGGTATGTTGCCCGCGAACATAACCAGCACCCAGCCGATGATGTACGGGACCGCTGCCAGCAACAGTGTCTTCTTCGTGCCGATTCTGTCGGCCAGGTACGACGCGGGTATTGGACTGGCGGCTGAAAATAGATACGTAAATATGGGTCGCTTATACCAACATTTGTATTTATAAATATTACTGATCAGAAAGACATTACGCGCTTGTTTGACATTATTAGGTCCTTTTATTTACAGCGAATGACAATGTACCTACTGGTTTCCGTCAAGATAGGTACTATAAGTGTGTCCGGTGGTCTAAGGCTAAAGAGCTATAAAACTGTAAGCAATAAAATTAAGGCGACTTCCTGATTTGTCGGTGCGGAGGCGGTAGGATATGAGAAAACTGTTAAATGTCAGTCAACTCAGTACTACTTTTTACTGTGCCCTTACATTCAAATGAGTGCTTCTTGACTGGCGCGGGATGCGCGGAAGCGGGACGATGTGAAGGCAGTACTGGTCCGCTTCTGCGCATGATATTACTACTGCGCAAATGTAATAATGACAGTATTCCGTCAAGTGGGAATCTTTGCGACGTCAGTAAGTTTACGGTTTACGTCAAAGAAGAAAATGTCACATATCGATCCCGCCCCGCCAAGTCAGGAAGTCACCTTACAGTGCGCAGTGCAACAATAGCACTTTTTATTTCGAATAGTCATAAGTCGTCATCGTAACACGAAGTTTTGAATTGCAACCTAAGCCTAGCTTCTTTGAAGCTTAAAATACCTTGTGTGGAGCACAGAGATTATCACAACAATATTTTTAGTCGCATTACAATTTTTTTGATATCATTTGACATTGAAATTTAGTGCAAATTATTAAGTTTGTTTTTGCTATGTGTAAGAAATAACCTACGATATTTTGCAATAGATTAATTACCTTTATGTCACACCTAGCCAGAAAGTGGCCATTATCGCACGCTCCGCGCGCGAAAAAAACCACTTCCTGGCCAGGGCCGCCAGGGGGTGACATAAAATTTTGTACTTACCACGGGCGATAACAAAGAAAGCCTCAGATCGCATATTTATCGCCCTTGCCTTCGGCTCGGGCGTAAAATACCTGCGATCTAAGACATTCTTTGTTTTATCGCCCTTGGTAAGTAATGTACTATTATGGCTGTTTACCCTTAGACCACCGGACCGGACAGAGGACAGACTATTTAAGTCAATCAAATCCTACTATAATATCATTTTAGATGTTTGGAAGTTTACGCGGACGAAGTCGCGGGCAAAAGCTAGTAAGACAAAACGTATAAAAACTAAAGACAATAAAAAAGCATGAAAATGTACTAATGCTATTAAAAGTTATGCAATCTTGCGCATTCCGAGACAATTTACATAAGTGTTGTCGTGTCATAAAACCTGTCGGTTCTCCATATAAATAAATAAATAATTTCGTACATAATCGGCTATGCAGCTTATTTGTTACATACAAATGTCCCATTTCAGTCACAGTTTTCACGGGCTATTTATATGAAATTGTTTTCCATAAATCGTAAAGAATAGTGAATGCTACGCTCTGATGCCGCTTAGAATTTGCAAGCCAGTTAAATTTCAATTTAGCATGCATCATTACCGAAGTATAATGTGATTTATTATATGTGGCCTGATAATGTAAAACTCTTGTTTTCTCATGCACCACAACAAGTTTCTGATTTATGAAAACATAGCGTAAGGCCTCACCGTGATGAAAGGGCATAAAGCCGGTCGCAAATTGGACACATTTTGGTACGAAATTATTTGTACGGGAGCGCGCTTACTGGATGCGAATACGACCAATTCGTATCCAGTGAGCGCGCTCCCGTAGTACTTTCAAGGTCGGGATCGTCCGCGCGGCTTCGTGCGTGTTCGGACGAGTAATTTCGTATCAAAACGTGTCCAATGTGCGACCGGCCTAAGGCCTCCCTCACCGTGATGAGAGGGCATAACTGATAGCTTTTCGCACCTTTACTAATTTCTGCGAGTGTGTTTGCTGTGCCGTTGTGTATGTTTTATGGTTTATTCGGGGAATATACGTCTGAGCACAGGAAGTGGACATGGATGAGTCCCGACGGTGCCACCAAAAATGAGATAGACTTTATCATGTCGACGAAGAAGCATATATTCAGTGATGTCTCGGTGATCAATGCGGTTAAAACCGGGAGCGATCACCGTCTCTTACGAGGCACATTGAATATATGTGTCAAGCAAGAACGTTCTCGATTAATAAAGTCTACGCTCCGTCCAGCACCGATCCAGTTACAAAACCCCGAAACCTTTCAACTGGAACTCCGGAATCGTTTCGATTGCCTAGATAGCGTAGACATGGACGTGGACAAATTTAACGACGGGTTTGTGGAAGCTGTTCATTGCGCTGGGTCCAAGTGCTTCAAGACCCGGCAAACAAATAAAAAGAAGAGACTCTCTGATCCCACTTTAAAGCTCATGAAGGAAAGGAATGAAATTATTCTACAATCTTCAGAAGATGCAGCTATGTACCGCCGGCTCAATAGACAGATCTCCAAGTCGATTACCAGCGATATACGCCAATATAATACAGATTGTATTAAAGAGGCTATAGAGCGAAATAAAGGCTCTAAAGTTTTTGCGAGAGATCTGTCTATCGGACGGAGTTGGCTTGCAAAGCTGAGGACTGAGGATGGTAGAATCGTTTCGTCCAAACCTGAGCTCTTGAGTGAAATAGAGGGTTTCTATGGACAGCTGTATACGTCAACACGCAAACCCGCTCCAAATATAGCTAACGACCCACGAGCTATATTAACCCGGCATCATACCGAAGATATCCCGGACGTCAGCCTGTACGAGATTAGTATGGCTCTCAAGCAACTTAAAAACAACAAGGCACCAGGCGATGACGGAATAACGGCTGAGCTCCTGAAGGCGGGCGGAAAGCCAGTCCTTAGGGCCCTTCAGAAGCTTTTTGATTCCGTCATACTTAAAGGCAGAACGCCAAGGGCATGGAACAGGAGTGTGGTGGTGCTATTCTTCAAAAAGGGAGACAATACTATGCTCAAGAATTATAGGCCCATCTCACTTCTGAGCCATGTCTACAAGTTGTTTTCGAGGGTCATTACGAACCGTCTCACACGCAGGCTTGACGACTTCCAGCCCCCCGAACAAGCCGGCTTCAGGAAAGGTTTCAGCACCGTAGACCACATACACTCGCTTCGTCAGATTATACAGAAGACGGAGGAGTACAATCTACCCCTCTGCTTAGCGTATGTGGACTACGAGAAAGCCTTTGATTCGATCGAGACCTGGGCTGTGCTACAGGCTCTCCAACGATGCCAAATAGACTACCGGTATATCGAAGTGCTGAAGTGTTTATACGAGAACGCCACTATGTCAGTCCGTCTCCAGGACCAGAACTCTAAACCGATACCATTGCAGCGTGGAGTTAGACAAGGAGATGTCATCTCTCCGAAGCTATTCACTGCTGCACTGGAAGATGTGTTCAAGGTTCTGGACTGGAGGGGGCTCGGCATCAACATAAATGGCGAGTATATCACTCACCTTCGGTTTGCCGACGATATAGTGGTTATGGCGGAGACGATGGAGAACTTAAGTACTATGCTCGATGATCTGAGTAGGGCCTCTGAAGAAGTTGGTCTTAAGATGAACATGGACAAAACGAAAATCATGTTTAACGCCCATGTAGTACCAACTCCAGTTAAGATCAGAGACACTACGCTCGAAGTTGTTGACGAATATGTGTACCTGGGACAAACGGTCCAGTTGGGCAGGTCCAACTTCGAGAAGGAGATCAATCGTCGAATCCGTCTTGGCTGGGCGGCGTTTGGGAGACTACGCAATATCTTTTCGTCCAATATCCCGCAGTGTCTCAAGACGAAAGTCTTCGACCAGTGTGTGTTGCCAGTGATGACCTACGGCTCTGAAACGTGGTCGCTCACTATGGGCCTCATAAGGAGGCTCAAAGTCACTCAAAGAGCAATGGAGAGGGCTATGCTTGGAGTTACTCTGCGAGATCGAATCAGAAATGATGAAATCCGCAGAAGAACCAAAGTAACTGACATAGCCCGAAGAATTGCCAAACTTAAGTGGCAGTGGGCAGGCCACATTGCCCGGAGGACCGATGGCCGGTGGGGCCAGCGAGTTCTCGAGTGGCGACCACGTACCGGACGACGCAGTGTTGGAAGGCCCCCCACGAGGTGGGCTGATGATCTGGTTAAGGTCGCGGGGATCCGCTGGATGCGGGCGGCCCGTGACCGGTCTTTGTGGCGCTCTCTGGGGGAGGCCTATGTCCAGCAGTGGACGTCGTTTGGCTGATTCTCTTTGGTCTGAGCCGTAGTTTGACACTTATAAATAGAGCACGGTTTTTCATAACAAGTGTGTGCAAAGTTCAAAGTAGGGTTTGCAATATCGGACGGTTTTTCAATTCCGGAATTTCTTCCGATATTGGCCTCCAATTCCGGAATTCCGGAACTGGTTCCGGAATTGGGATTTACCATTTTCAACTAAATTGATGTCACAAAAATGTACTAAAATGTAATGATTATCGTTTTATAGGCAATATCCAGATAGGGTATATAGCCTGTATTTTAGAAAATTTAGAAAAATAAATAAAGATATTTCGTACTTTGCCTTTACCACATGGTCATTTTCAATTTACTTTTTCACTTTACTAAATTAACGGCTTTCCGGGATCAAATGAGCTGAGTACTAAATGTGGTTCATTAGTAGTCATATATGGCCATTATCAGCTCTAAACTCGCAATTTTCGAAAAAAATGCACCACGTTGCATGGGGGGTAAATTGCGTCTTACTGGAAGGGGGAACGCTGGATCAATGCTGAATCTCAATGTTTTTTTTGCATAAGACACATTGCGAAAGCATAAAAAACACAGGCGAGGTGGCGCTGTTCTTCAAGAATGGTGACAACACAATATATCGATTTAAACCAAGGGGCTGACACGCTTTGCTAGAGAAAGATAGTCTTATTGCGATTCCTATAAGAGGAAATAGAAAAGAGTGGCATGTTTTGTGGCATGTCATGGTCGGGTTATAGGCAAAGGCAAACTTCCATAAGCAATACAATGGACATGCAAACCGGCCAAATTGCGTAGTACAAATTTTGTATGAATATGAGCAAGTATGAGAAAGACATAGCCCCGGTCGCTCGTTGGCGCATCTACAACTACAGAGTATATATATCTATGATTTAAACTTACACGATTTTCACACATTATTATTGGCAACACACTACTGAACAACTACCGAACCGAACCATCACGCTCTCTGGTGGCTACTTGGCTAGTCTGGTGACGGTTTACATTGTGAACTTTAAGAATAAACATACAAAACACTATTTTCTCTCTCTAAATACATCAAATCCAATTCCGGAATTTCCGATATTTCGAGTGTACCAATTCCGGAATTGTAATATCGGAAAAATTGTCCGAGATTCCGGAATTTCGAGATTCCGGAATTCCGGAATGCAAGCCCTAGTTCAAAGTGCTTTATTGTGCAAGCATCCGGGTATGAGTTTGGCGCTTGCTAACGAAAATGTCAAAGAATGGAAATAGTTGGTTTCCTAATTAGGTACCATAAGTAATAACAATTTATGCAAACAGCAATACCACAGTTTATAGGTTCAAAGATCTTTATTTCTCATAAGAATAATACATATTCACTTATATGAGAATTATTAAACAAACATGCTTTCACATATCATGCTAGTAAATAGTTATCGATGAGCGTTCTCTTAAATACTTAATTATTGAAATAAAAGTATGGTAGTAACCTAATAAAGTAAAAGTACACAATACAATCTTTTTTTTTTTGTCGGGTAATTATCTAACTGCCATATATGCGACTAGTTTACTGATAGGATCCATGAGAAATTGAGACGACCATTATGCTGATAGGATCCATGAGAAATTGAGAGATCTTCTCAAAAATTCAAGGGAGACATAGCGATTTTAGTTGTTTCGGTCACAAATCGAGCATTTGCATGAGAATGAAAAAAGCGGCCAAGTGCGAGTCGGACTCGCGCACGAAGGGTTCCGTACCATTATCTATAACTACGGAACCCTAAAAACGGCAAAAAATCATGTCTGTTGTATGGGAGCATCTTAAATATTTATTCTATTCTGTTTTTTAGTATTTGTTGTTATAGCGGCAATAGAATTACATCATCTGTGAAAATTTCAACAGTCTTAAGGCTGGCGTCCACTAGGCTCGCCGAGCCGAGTCGAATCGAATCGAAATAATTCGCCTTCATACATTTTCTATGAAAGTGCGTCCATTCGGTCGATTCGATTCGGCTCTGCGTCAATCGACGCACTTTCATAGTTAATGTATGGAGGCGAATTATTTTAGATTCGATTCGACTCGCCTCGGCGAGCCTAGTGGACGCCAGCCTTTACTATCACGGTTCTTGAGATACAGCCTGGTGACAGACGGACAGATGGACAGACGCCAGACGGATAGACGGACAGACGGACAGCGGAATCTTAGTAGGTAATAGGGTCCCGTTACAAAATTTTACCAAAGGCCATCCTTAAAGCTGAGATTTTTGGCAAATATAAATAAAAAAAAGATTGATATTGCTTTTGGCCAGTATCTAGCCAGGGGGCAAAGATGAGGCCGACGGTGAATCGAGCTCACCCAGAAGACACAACATACGTTCGATGTGACCAGGTATTTCAGCCAAGGGATGGATTTACACAACTATACTCATAAACATTATATCTAGTTATCTATACACTGTACAGCATATTAGCACGTAGTAGTAATTAACTGATAAATGTATTCGACTAGTTAACGTGTCTTCTGATATTAATAATATCCATTTCATACATAAAACATACTTAGTTACCCACTTTACCCAGTAGATAAGGTAAACATACCAATGCTGGGCTACTTAATACTTACCCGGGCCATTTTACGGAAAGTTGTACACTCGACTTTTTTTTAATTTGGATAAAATTGGGTTTTTACTACTCAGAATCGAAAGCAGTTTCGAATGATATAAGGGAAAAAAAGTGTCCCAATTTTTTTTTATTCCATTCCGTTACCGTTTTCATATTAAGTTTGTAATGCTTGTATGTAACGGAATGGAAAAACTGAAAATTGTATGAAACATTTGGGAGACTTTTTTTCTCCTATTAGGTTCGAAAGTGCTTTCGATTCTGAGTAGAAAAAACCCGATTTTATCCAAATTTAAAAAAATGTCGGGTGTACTACTTTCCGTAAAATGGCCCACTCAATAGTTAAGTTAATATCAGTTGAATGTACCATACTGCATTCTGCATGGTCATCCAAGATGTAGCATTGTCATCCAAACTAAACGTGTATATAACGTAATAATATAAAAATTGGCTGAAGATATCTGCTTCAAAATTGAGTTTCAAGGTTCACCCGAACAAACATATTTACATATATTGCAAGTTAATTAAAAGCTTCTAATAATATTAAAAACGATTGCAATATATACCTGCTTTAATTTTACTTAAATATAGTTCGTCCACTATTCAGGGTAAATATGCTAAGTTGACATGACACATGGATACATTAGGTAACCTATAGACATTGATAGAAATAAATGTAACGTTTAATACGCAGTCTATGGTTAGGACATCGCTACCAGGATTGCTCAATATTAAGGTCTAATTTCAAACGTATTGCAAGACAGATGAGAGTACTTTTAAAAATAGACAGACAGCCAGGCATTGCATGACTTGCAGTTTCCCCTAACTCTAAGGTAATAGACAAACACAATAGTTTAGTCATCAAAACACACTAAGGAAGAACCGATTAGACACGTTTTGCATTCCACATTGGTACTTATCAATGTGTTGCCCGCGCTCGCTACCTCGTGACAATGAAATATATCGTTTTCTTTTGACCAGATTAGGGAACAATAAACACAGATTTTTAGATATATGATTCTTGACTATGACGATAAAGGGACTATGATTGGATCCCTTCTTTTTGTGCTAAGCCTACTTAAAGAATGTTATACTCAAACAATACATTATTAATTGAGGTGTGCAATAAAGAGTATTTGTTGTTGTTGTTGTTGTTGTTGTTGTTATCAAATGACACAATCGAGTACCTACTGTATGTACATTATCGTATATTTTACTAAATATATATGAATATAAAACTTCACCTAGTCTGATAATTATCGGTTCAGAAAGCGATTCGATCATTCTTGCATCTCTGGTTTTATGCATGCATGAATTAACATTCTTATTCGGCATTTCACATGAATTTGTATAAAAAAGAATTCTGTAACCCTCACCGTTTCCGACCAAACTGACTGTAATGTTTACATTTTTGTGACACAGATGCAGGCACGAAAATATGCATTCTTCATTATGTAATAAAGAATTCCAGTAGTGAGACAGCACCACCAATGATACATTAAACTTACAATTATTATTAAATAAAAAGAAACTAAACGTTATATTTTTTTTAAAACAGCAATGAATTTACAACCGACTTTATCTTTGAATTAGGAATGAAGTGTCGCGGTGGCGGCCAGTTGACAGTATATATGACAATCTGGCTAGTGTCTGAATGTTTGTTAGGATTGTCAAAGTCTACAAATGACCGCCACCGCCACCGAAGGCCACTGCAGTGTGTGTGTTTCTGGCAGTGCAGTTTGATCTTGATTTGGGATCGATAAACATCTACTCAGTTATGTTGATACTTGAAAATTATATCAATAATTTACCTTAAAAAACTATCCTCATTTGTATTTTACGTGTTTGTTATAAGTCATATAAGTATTATAAGTCAGTGGTTGATTTCTTTTCTACGGTGCAGCTTTATTATACTTTTCTAAGCCACAATATTGCCTTATTGTTTACTTAAAATAAATACCCTATGCCCGGGTTTCCTGTTTTTACAGGGCGGAGGCGCCAGTTTCAGAGGGTTTCCAGTTTTTCCTTCCGTTCCTGAACCCCTACTCCTGAGGAGGGCAGCTACACCCTCGCACTGGCGCCCAACACAACGTACCTGAACACAGGATCATAAGCGAGGCGATCCACGAGCTCTGGTCGGCGGAGGTCTCGATGGGCGAGTCGGGCGCCAGCAGGATGGGCAGCGTGGGCGACGTCCATCCCACGGTGGTGCCCGCCGCCGCCGTGATCAAAGTAGCTGGAATTCGATATTATCATATTACATTACACACATATGCATTATTATTTATTATAGATTTAGTGGGATGGCGCAGCGTAACTGACGATTTCTCAAAATTATTTGAGACGTTAAAGAAACATATGTCTTCTAGGTAGATATGTCGCTGTAAGGCGTTGTAGGCTAACATTTGTATTTCATCCCGCTCAATTTTGTGACAATTTTTAGCAATAACGACACTACGGCGGAACCTTGCCTCGCATGACATGAGATGACACATACACATTATACACATGCCCATTATACTTCCCATTTAATCCACAGTATTTCCGCGTAGTAAAATTATATTTACAAAACATAATCACGTGCCAATTTTGCACTATTCTATTAATTTTTCGGACGTAGGTACCAAACTTAAAAGGTTTGTTTGAACGGGCCTAATGCGATATTTAAGTGTTTACCTTTTTACCGACGTTTCGACACGGGTTACACCGGTCATGGTCTCGGAATAGGTACCATATTTTAGGCCATGAAAGTAGCATATTTATACATCAAGAGATATAAGTGCACGTGGTTTTTTCGTCTTTTAGTTCGCTATGCATTTAGTTTTTTTTTTGTCATAAATCTATCTCTGGGAAGCGGTTAGTGTATTGAACTCAGCTCAGGTAAACAAGATAACAATGACAAAGGAACAAACAAATGAGCGCAGACAGTAGGACTTACGACGACTCATACTATTTTTTGCTCTTTTAGCCAACTGGATTCACCTACCTTACCTATATTAACTTTTTTTATAAACTCATAAATAAATTAAATTAAAATTATTAAAATTAAAATTAAAATGTTTTATTCAGGTAACAAAATAGGTTCAATGATAGCCAAGGTTGGAATTTCCTAGTAGGTGAATGGACACCTACTAGGAAATTCCAATAAATAGCAAACTATAGGTATATATTGATTTAAACTTACACGATTTTCACACACGATTTTTTGTTGTGTGTCGTGCGAGTGACAACCCTATTGAGAATGTAATTAATAAAGACCAAGTGCGGGTAGTTCGGAAAACCCGTGCGGCTAGAAGATGTTGATACCCGCTCACGCTAGTCTGCTCGCGATCACGGATGTCGTAATACAATTCGAAACGTCGGGCAAAACCTTAAAAAAGGTAAACTAGTTATAATGGTACGCGATTAAGTCCCGTTTCCCAATAATAAATAGCAAACTTTACTCAAAGATCTTTCGACTAGTTAAGTACCTACTTCTGTTAGATATTTTTATAACTATCCTACCGGCTGCGCCATGTATTATTTGTAAAAAACATGCGGAGTCTAATTTAATAGGAGGGAAACACCATACAGAACATTCTACATGGTGGCTGTCATCTGACAAGTAGTGTTGTACAACACTACTTACACAACACGCAACACACAACACTACAACACTAGTACGTATGTTGGAAAAGGTTGTCAGCAGGTATGATCTAAATATTTTTTAGATTAAATTAACAGTAACATTAAATTCGCTCTTTTAATCAGTTGCTACGAAGAATAACAACTTGAATTAAACTCTTAACAATAGTTAGATGCATTTATTTCGTAATAAGATTATATTATACATTACAATAGTATATGTCAATTTACATGAAGTCATTAGGTATTACGAGTAGGTATGATAATTGATAGGTATATAGACTATTTATTTATTTATCAAAAAATTGCATAATACATTTCTTTCAGAAAAATTAACATACAAAAAGATCGTCAATAGCCACAATATTAACAGAAAATAAAAACAACTATAGTACAGCAAAGACAGTCCCAAAAATTCTTTTTACTTTGTATTACACGACTATTAGGACAGGTATTTATAATGTAATCGTATATTGTGAATAAATGAATCTGAATCTGAATCTGGTAGAGGTTAACTTAATACAAAATCTTAGCAGGTACTTAACCTACCTACCTAGTTTATTGATATTCAGTTTAAAAATGCCGAGCCTGACCGAACTACGATAACAGGTATTTCACAATAAAAACAAAAATATTGTGACTGATGTGAAGTTATCTATTCGGGACAAAGTCAGTAGACACTTATAAAATAAAAACAGTAGGTATCAACAGTTTCTCGTGTAGTTCGCATTATTCTCTCTTTCTCACTTTTCGTCGTAGTTTTTAGGTCACAGACCTACTTATGAAGGTAAATATTTACACGAGTAAATATAAATATTTTGATTCAAACGCATTTAGTAAACGATTAGTAAAATTAAAATATCACTTCACTTCACTTCACTCTTTAAAAAAGGCTTTCCATCAAATTTATGATCATTTCGCCAACCAATACTTGTTCAAAGACGTTGTTCGGTAACGACGCCATGACAGTAGGCAACTGGTTTTGTTCGGTAGTGGATTCAGCCCGTCGTCACGATGTGTTCACCAACGCGGCGACGGGCGAAATCCAATTAAAATATATAAGTATCTAATAGTTAAAAATGTTAGTATTACCTATGTGTCGTTGTTTTGGGTAGTCAAATGAACTAGGCAAATAGGTAGGATAGAGGCTACACGATACCTAACTTACGTGAAACATTGTGTTGTGTTTTAGGGCGTCTAGAGTATGCGATTCACAAACCAACTCGTGTTCACCTGTCACCTCACCCCTCCCCATTTTTATATAGAATTTGTCAAATATTATTTGTCAGTTTTTGACAGTTTCCATATAACTTGAGGACGAGTCAGTTTGTGAAGAGCCCAGTAGGTATTCTGCTTGTTTGCCATATAAGATGTTGACATTACACGGAGGCCGGCAGTGCAATTGCAAGGTCTCTGTTGTCCCATATACCTACAATCCAAGATTCCAACATGTAAGCGATAAGCCACTCAGCTCCATGTATGTACGATTCGCGAAACAATATTCTCTTATCATTTTACATGTGCCCTGCTTGGAAACTACACAAACTACACAAACAACTTGGACACTACTACTTAACTAAAGTTGCCTATACAATAAAATAATAAAGTTACTTGTGCTATTACTTGCTTCCAAATTTCCACCCAAATCCTCAAAGGTTAGCTGGAAGAGATCCCTTATAGGGGTTAGTTCGCCTTTGTACTTCAATCTTTTGTAACATGTACGTGTTTTAACCTATTATTGTGTACAATAAAGTGCTTACATAGGTACATAGTACAAGCTTTAAATATTAGAGAAATGTTGATTTGATGCTGATAATATGCCTGACCTAACCTAACCTACAGAAGATATTAGTGAGATTAGTGATATGCTACTCCTAAAGTCCGCGAAATAATTTAACTAATAGTTAAAATTAAAAAATAATTACTAGCAAAAAAAATTATCACATACCTAACTCGGTAGGTTAATAAAAATATGTACGTATATTTACGTACAGTGAGAAATATTTACATTTAATAAGAGAACAACGGTTGACATTCGGAAAATGACACTATTTGCAACATGTTTCGGACTATAATTGGAGTCCTTCATCAGGTTGAGTGGTGTTACGATAACCATCATCACTGCTCGCCGGCGCCACAGAATAAGTAATAGTACTACGCACAGACAGGGTATCTCGTAAATTTCTGGATTACCCAGCGGCTCCTGGTCTTTGGGAGAGCGTAATAATATTGGTGTCTCAATTGAAGTCCGAAGCATGTCGCAAATAGTGTTTTTTTCCGAGTGAGTGTCAACCGTTGTTCTGCAGGCTAATCGCGTAACTTTATGTACTACCGTTAGAGCATATTTAATGTCAATTTTGAAGTAAAATTTGCTGAGCTAATGTCATAATTTATGTACCCGACGGTGACCTGTAGTGAATGAACGATTGAATGGAAGTCCCATACTAAAATGAGCAATTGTTGAAATTATTGGAACCACGTAACTTTTTGACGTTTAAATTGTCCTGTAAACATTTCAATTACTGCATGACAAAGTCATTGTGTCTGTCACGTCAAAACAATGAATTGAACAAAGATTTTGGTTTGATTCTGATCGTGATCAACGTGATATTCGTGATGTATTTATGTATTAGTGGCGATGTCCTAACTTCTTATTGAAATTAGTTGTTGAGACACACGATCGAGCACGAAATACCATCAATACTTAGAAAAAAATCGAAAAGTAAGTTGTAACAATGTCATGTGATCATGTCTTGTGGCATTCATTTATACACATTCGTAATTGATAATTCATTTAATTTGTAGTATTCTATGCTTCGTTTCAGGATGTAAACCAGACTCCCCGTGATCATGATGATGATGCGATGCTACAGATGTAGTACTCTCCAGATATCCGCAATGTGAATCGAAGAAAATGAAGTAACGCGAACCAAGCATAATACGTGCCTTATTATTCACCGATAAAATGATGAAATAGAAAAGTGCCTTTAAGAATGTACTTTTTCATGTACGCGTCCCACAAGTCGATTTATATGGTGGGACTAGTAAGTAAGGGCTGATGAAATATATATGTCGCAGCCGGATTGTATAATCCGCCATAGGACGTCAGCCGTATAGGCGTAGACCTATTCTAGTCCGAGTTTACACGGCTGACGTAGACCGTATAGGGTGTCCTTCGCCTGTCGTAAAAGGCGATTAAAGGGGGTCACCGGGGTTGCAAGTGCTTATCAGCCTCAGGGAGGGTGGCACAAGCCAAAAGACAGAAAAGCACGAGGGGGACTCCAGTGCGTTCTTTATGAGATCATGGTGTCCCCCGCATGAGAGCGCAGATGACGGTAATCGTGGAGTTTTTAGTGGCTAGAAATACCATGTCTGGGTATCTGGTCCGCAGGTTTTCTCCACACGTGAAAAAAAAAGGTATGATATTTAAATGTAAAATGTTACAGATGATACAAAGAGTGCAGAGTACTCTCCGCAGTCGACGGTGGTGGTGGGTGGTATTGCTAAGTTATTATATTAGCACCCCATGGATTTTGACCAGAAAAAAACATTTTGAATCGGCGCAGAGTGTCGCTCTGTAGCTCTAGTATACGTTTTATCGAAACATTAACTAATTCGAACGCGTTTGCGTTTTGTCTCATAATGTATGAAAACACTCTCACCGAGTTTTAAATACGCGCGTTCATCGGTTAGCAACAAATGTTATACTCGCTGTTTTAGTTTCCACTAGTGACCACCAGAAGCGCTGTTCACGTTTTCACACCAATTTCATACATTTTGAGACAAAACGCAAACGCGTTCGAATTAGTTAATGTTTCGAAAAAACTTATACTAGAGCTACTGTAAGTACTTCATAATGTACTTACGTATATACTTGTATGGAGAGAGAAGAAAGTTGTCAATAAAACACGCTGTTATTTCTTAATATATATTATTAATATCTCGTTCTTGTTTGCCTTCTTTAAATACTTGAATAATATATATATTTTTGGTTAAGCTGGACATCAAATATAACATTTCTTCATTATTCTACTATTTCTTCTTTACGAAGTGTAGGCAGATCTATAAACCTTGCGGATGCAGAATAGAGCACAGGCTAGTGTAGAGCATCGTAAACTTTGGAAAGAACAAGACAGCATGGAACTGCATAAGTAACAATTATGTATTTGTGCTTAATATAAGGAATCAAGAATTATATTGTAGGTATAGGTAATAATGTAATCTATTAGTGAAACAATATCACGTTCAAGATTACGATTATATGCTATTTATTGTAAATTAAAAAAATTAAGTATAATAGACCGGCTCGCACACCACGGACTTTCTTGCCAGAAGAGTGCTGGCCGCTTCTCCAGGCATGCTGTCCTTAATGACATGTGCCGGCCGTTTTAGAGTCATCAGGCATATTAAGAAACGACGGCAAGAGACCCGACGGGATGTCATTAATCCCGTGGAGTATGGGTCGGGTCCTGGTGTGGGATGCGACGTGTCTAGACACACTAGCCGCGTCGCATCTCCACAGAACCTCCTTTAGGGCAGCAGCCGCAGCGGAGGTGGTCGAGCATATGAAGGTGGGAAAATATTCTGGTCTCGGCACCGAATATGATTTCATCCCTTTCGGTGCCGAGTCCGTGGGGCCCAGGAACTTTAAGCCTCTTCAAAGAGATCTCGAAGAGGCTTAAAGACGCCACCGGTGACCGAAGAGCTGACAGCTATCTCGCACAAAGAATTAGTTTAGATATTCAGCGAGGGAATGCTGCCAGCGTCTTCGGCACAATGCCGCAGGGGCCATTTTTAGTTATATTTTTTATTTTATAGTTAATAGATGTATGTAAGTATTAGTATAAAGGTATTTGTTTTTGTAATTTTGTTTCTTTAATAAATATTTTCCCTTGGATATTATTAAAATGACATGAAGTAACTAATAACTTTTTATGTATATACCTAACAAGTTATTCTACTCGATACTAGATGTCTATAGTTGTACACATTTTGGCACGGTTAATCCGATAGTCTATTTCATGTCTCTTTCTAGCATTAAGACGAGAAGCAAGAGGCTGGATGACTTTTACTTTATTAAACCTTTTAAAAGAATAATGTGACATGTTAGTGTCAGTCAATATAAATGACATTTTGGTAACAATTTAGTAGTCAAAAAATTTAAAAAATGTTTAACTGAATAAAAGAAATATACAATAAATGCAGACTAATATTGACACTTATTTGGTGAGTAACTATAATCTACATAATAATATAAAAATATAATCTTGCTAATAATATTATGTTCTTTGTGTATTATGGCTTTGGCAGTCGCTTATTGATTTCTATACTATTGTCTTCTCCGCAGCTCTGCTGCTATAATGTAGCAACGATAAAGTAATTTTATGGCATGCAGCTCATACTTCAATTCAAACGAAAACTGTAACAAAACTCGTCATCACCTGCCGATAGACGTCTACGATGTCTACATGTACCTCGCCATATACCTACACACAAACAGGACATAGGCCTCTCCCGGCGAATGTCTTGATGATTGGTCGCGGGCGGCCCGCATCCAGCGGACTCCTGCCACCTTTACCAAGTCATCAGCCAATATCATAAGCTGCTTAACTCGACACGTCACTCGAAAACTCCCTGGTCCTAAACAGTACAGTGTCGGCACTCCGATATGGCCTGTCCGTCCAAGCTATTAGACACTAGCTTTTTAGGGTTCCGTACCCGAAGGGTAAAACGGGACCCAATTACTAAGGCTCCGCTGTCCGTCTGTTTGGCTGTCCGTCTGTCACCAGGCTATATCTCGAGAACCGTGATAGTTAGACAGTTGAAATTTTCACAGATGATGTATTTCTGTTGCCGCTATAACAACAAATACTAAAAAAACGTTAGAATAAATATTTAAGGGGGCTCCCGTACAACAAACATGTTTTTTTTGCCGTTTTTATAGATAATGGTACGGAACCCTTCGTACGCGAGTCCGACTCGCACTTGCCCCGTTTTTTAGGACAGTCGATGACAAATATATATATTTTGATACATTGAAATGCTATTGACCAAAAATTATGATTATGCATGGACCAAAAAATACTTTTGGGTTGTTTTTAGGGTTCCATACCCGAAAGTTCCAAACGGACCCCTATTGCTGTCACTCACGCGCCCGTCCGTCCGTCCGTCGTCTGTCACACAACTCACACAGGTTTACAGTCAAACGGCTGGAGCTTAGTCTTCAAATTTTCACAGTATGTACAGTCAGCAGCAATGGTTGCTACGCGGGCGAGGTGCTCAAAATGATCTTCACACATCTTTATTATAAGGGAATAAGAGCGTGTGTAGATGATTTTGAACACCTCGCCCGCGTAGCAACCATTGCTGCTGACTGTATAAGCACTTGTTGGCCCAACCAAAGTCGAAACTTATTATTAGATGTTTTTGAACTTAATTTTGCGGTTAGTTCGGAACCCTAAATGTGCGGAATCCGACTCGGACTTGGCCGCTTTTTTCAAGATGTTCATTACTATGTCCTAAGGTTACCCCATCTAGGTTGCCGTAATTTCCGGCTACTACCAAAAAGAAGTACTACAATAATGACTAGTCCTGTCTAGCCCGCATCCAGCGGACTCCTGCGACCATTCCTATACTTTCTGTTGTGATCACGCAGAGAAACTCTTAGCATAATGCGTTTGAAATCCACCAATCACATTCCTTTATTCACATAGCATAGCTGTGGTGGAAAAGGGTTCAGCTAAGCTATATTTTTTATATGGAAAGATGCGAGCTGCGGATGCGTGCTATCGATGCGTGCTGTGGATGCGTGCTACAGATGCGCGCTACGGACGCGCGCTACGAATGCGTGAGCGCTTCCCCCCTCACCGCGCTGCCGCTCCCCGCGCCCGCTGTATACATCGCATACCTCGAGCTGCGCGTCTTCATAGCGCATCTACCTCGCACAGCTACATACACTACATAGCGTACCTTTAGTGTAAACGGTCGCATAGCTCGTTGCGCATCCTCGCAGCATAGCTGCGTAGCATAGCTCTAGTAGAAAACCAGCCTAATCGTCTCCGACGCGATTTCGCAATTTAAAAGGGAATCTATGTATGACAAAGATATTATGTTCGGAGATAAACCTAGAAAGATTTCATTAGCAAATAATAATATATACAATAAGCATTAAGTACATACACAGCATTCAGCATTACCCTTTTATGTTGCAGAGAAAGGGAACTGGCGAAAACTGTCAAGTAAAGTGTGGTACAAAGACTAAACCACAATTTTCAGATATGGTTTCATTAACTTTGCAGCTTAGTTCCCGGCCGCATTCGTCTCTTGTCAAAGGCCCTGACAGCTGATTTCACGATAGATTATGCAGCAATTTTGATAACTGATTTTGATGTAAGTTACATTTAAATATGCCAATAGATATTATAAATAGGTGAATTAGCTTACTACTTAAACCTCTATTAGGAAATTGTATGTATCGCATGATTGAATAAGTCGTGAAAGAAACCGACGAGAAAGGTTATTAAATGTTCTGTTGATGTACCTAGTTGCTTTATATCATAATGCATAGCAGCATGATCTTTAAGGCTGGGTATTACCACTTTCGAGTTTTTTAAAACTATCTGAGACATAGAATATAGTGTCTTAAATTATACAAAAATATATGTGTTACATAAGGATGTTGTCTAGTCAAAATCGCAGTCATTTACATGACCTGATGAATTTCACTCGACAGAGAAAAATCGCAAAGGTACCACTTTTTGGAATGTAATTTCAATATTACGGCTATATCCATACTAATATTATAAATGCGTATGTGTGTCTGTCTGTCTGTCTGTTACCTCTTCACGCTTAAACCACTGAACCGATTTACATGAATTTGGTATGGAGATAGTTCGAGTCCCCGGAAGGACATAGGATACTTTTTATCCCGGAAATCATCTCTTAAGGGGGGTAAGCGCCTGATATATAAGTAAATAGCAATTACTTCATTTCTATCGCGATAAACGAGTTCCACGCGGACGAAGTCGCGGGCAATAACTAGTTACTGATATTTTACATTACAAATTATTTCCTCTTTATTCATTTTAAAACTTAGGCTAGGTTGTTATAATATCTCTATAAAAAGTATTACAAATTATTATTATTATTTTATATGACGACGGTGGCAAACAAGCGTACGGTCCACCTGATGGTAAGCGGACGCCGTAGCCTATAGACGCACGCAACGCCAAAAAAGTGACGTGCCGTGGCCGATCCTTTATAAAATTTGAGGATTCACTGTGTTGACAGCAGAAGGGATAAAAGGTCCCTCGCTCTCAACACAGTGCATCCTCGGGAGCTCTGGCAACCTTGCTCACCTCCAGGAACACAACACTACATACTTGTATTGTATAGTAAATAATGCTATTATGCCTGTGGTCTTCTGCAAGGCGGAGGTACTTCCCCAGTTGGGCTGCTCCAATTTGAGCAAGAGATGAAATCTACTCGCATTGCAAGAGAGTCCTTTCCTATGAGCCTGAGCACGTTTCTCGATTGCTTCCAATGCCTCAAGCTGATATTTAACCAATCCACCTTGATTGTCTGTATGTCTGTCTGTCCGTCCTTCCACCCACAGCTTGGACCAGTAACCATTACTACTAGAAATGGTAGGTTAAAATCTTGGAAATATACTTTTCCGGGTTCCGTTTCTGAAGGGTCCAAACGGAACCCTATTGCTGTCACTCACGCGTCAGTCTGTCCACCGGTCCGTCGTCTATCACATAGGTTTAACAGCCAAACGGTTGCAGCTACAGTCTTAAAAACTTCACAGCATCTTTTTGGCCCAGAGCCATACAAATTGTCAAAACTTATTATTAAAGGTTTTGTAGCGGGGCTCCCATGCAGCTACGGGGGGCGCGAATGAAAAATGTTGACTTACCTCATCGAGTGGGGTGTACTTGTTAAGTACTCGTAGAGTAAATAGATATTGTACAATGTACAATAAATGTGTAAATGTTGTGTAGAAGTTGTTACAATAAAGAATATTTGTATTGTATTGTGATTTTTTGTATTAAAAATTATTGGAAATGAAAGAAATGAAAACTAGCGTCCTACACTAGAACTCTTTAAAACTTAGGTAACAAGCTTAAAAATGGAAGAAAACTATATTCAGCGTGTTTGAGAAATTCACCCTCTGAAGGGGTTAAATAGGGGTTGAAAGTTTGTACGGGGAGCATTTTTTTGCTATCCGTGCGAAGCCGGGGCAGGTCGCTCCAGTCCCGCGCGGCCGGGCGGGTCGTAGAAGTATGTTTGTATATATGTATACATAGTCTGTCTGTCTGTCTGTCTGTCTGTCTGTCTGCCTGATGGTTGTCTGTCTGTTACCTCTTCACGCTTAAACCGCTGAAGCGATTGACATGAAATTTGGTATGGAGATAGATTTAATCCCGGGGAAGGACATAGGATAATTTTTATCCCGGAAATCATCCCTTAAGGGGGTGGAACTTTGTATGAAAGAGCGATTAGCAGGTATATTCCTGATATAAGTAAATAGCAATTAGGTACTTCAATTCTATCGCGATTAAGGATTATAGTTTATAATAACGTAATATTTTCTTTCAGGTTAGTTCCCTCAAAGAAATATTACGCTACTAACTTTTGCCCGCGACTTCTTCTGCGTAGAACTCGGTCCATATCAACTTCTATACCGTATTTCGCCGTCGCCAGGTACTGCGGGCCGGGCAATCTCACTAAACATTGCGCACGCCGGCTCAACGCGCCCGCATGAAACACATGACAGAGGATTTAATATATAGATGTAGATCAAGTAGAGTCTGGCTAACCAAAATTTACTGACAGATATTTACATGTAGTATCACTAATTGTCTATGATTGTTTAAATGTCTGTTGTCAACACGTTCTCAATTTATGTCAATCATTCAAATTGGTCGCGGTTTATAAGGAGTTTATTGTGTTTATTTTAAATAATATTAATAATTACTATACCGATTGAGGTCCGCGAACTATTATTTAAGCCCGTAAATAATTACGACAATGTGCGAAGTGGACGTGAAGCGTTGTATAACGAAAAACTGCAATGTTTACAAGATGTAAACAATGTAGTAGGTGTTAGAACCTGCGTATAGGTAAACTAAATGTCCTATACTGGCTGCATAGTAGCTGTAAGCAACGACGTTTGAAATGTGTGACGGTTACTATGTTCTATATTCTAACAGCTGTACTCACAACGTATTCACGGAATAAACTTAACTTTTACCTGACTAAAGTGGTTTTCCTCTAACATGGTAGCATTCGCTTAGGTGAAGTGAGTTTTTGCGAAGCTACGTGTGCTGTGTAAATTCGTTTTTGTCGAAAATTGTGCGCACGAACTTATCCTAAATAATTACCGCGATGGCGACGTCCGGCACTGGGGCGGCTATTGTTCCTGCTATGGAAAAATTGAACGGGATGGGTAATTACGGATCGTGGAAATTTCTCATGAAAATGGTCCTGATCCAAGAGGATTTGTGGGAGTGTGTCGAGAGCAAGGACGGCGTGAAACCCGATTGCGAAGACAAAAAGAAGCAGCAGAAGGCTCTGGCTCGCATTTGTTTGAGCATAAACCCTGTGGCCATCACGCACGTGCGGAACACAACTACCGCATGGGAGGCGTGGCAAAGTCTGAAGGCTGCGTATGAAGACAGAGGTCTTAGCCGAAGACTTGGGTTAATGCGGCAGCTGTTTGGGATGAAACTCCAGGAGTACCCCGATATTGAGTCTTACCTTATGAAGATAAGTGATGTCTCACAACAATTAACAGACATCGAAGCTCCTCTCGATGATGAATTTTTAGCTGTGGTAATGCTGAGTGGGCTCACATCTGACTATGACCCACTGATTATGGCGTTAGAGAACTGCAACGTGAAAATGTCGAGCGAGCTGGTAAAGCAAAAGTTATTACAAGAACAACAGCGCCGAACCAACGGAACGGACACGAGCAGTGATTCCGTGATGGTGGCGAAACGACGAGATAAACCTGTCAAATGTTTCCGCTGTAAGAAGCTGGGCCACATTTCCAAGAACTGTCCAGAGAATAGGAAGTCGAAGGATCCCGTCGCTAAAGGAATGGCGAACATGCTGAGCGCGCTGTCGGTGAACGTGCAGGAGGATTCCTGGTATATCGATAGTGGTGCTTCTTGCCATTATTGCAATAGGAGGGACATTCTCGACGACTTCGTGGTGGATACGAGCTTGGAAGTCACCGTGGCGAACGGCGAAAAACTTATGAGTGCGGGTCGTGGTAGTACCGAACTGCATGTCAAAGACGGCATAAAAACTCTAAGCAGCGTAGTTTTTATTCCTAACTTGTCATGTAATTTGATATCTGTCAACGTGTTGACGTCAAAAGGTTTTCGAGTTGTATTTTGTTCTGATTTTTGTAATATTTATTTTGATAATGTTTTGATTGCTAATGCAAAACGTGAAAATGGTTTATACAAATTACTCGTACAAACATTTTCGACGCGTAGTAAGCCGAAATCGTCTGAGTCTGCGTCCGCTAATCATGTCGCGGCGAACGTGGGGACTGGGCGTGTTGTTGTGTCTCAAGATGTATGGCATCAGCGTTTGGGTCATTTGAACTCGAGAAGCATGAATCTGCTACGAACAGGTATGGCAAACGGCATTGATTTTAGTAACTCTGAGTACAAACAGTGTATTTCGTGTATTCAAGGGAAGGCAACCAAATTACCGTTCCCAAAGAAGTCATTTACTAGGGCTACTGAAGTATTAGGTCTCGTACACAGTGACGTGTGCGGAGCAATGCCACAAACCTCGTTTGGCGGTTCGCGATATATGTTGCTTTTTGTAGACGATTTTTCGAGAAAAACTTTTTGTTATTTTATTAAATCAAAGGATGAAGTTTTCGAAAAATTTAAACAATTCAAAGCTCTTGTCGAAAATCAGACAAACAAAAGAATTAAAGCTCTGAGGACAGACGGGGGAGGCGAATTTGTTAATAAAGTGTTCGACGCTTTTCTAAAGCAACATGGTATAGTGCACCAGAAGACTGTCCCTTACTGCTCATCGCAAAATGGTGTTGTGGAACGAGCAAATCGTTCTGTGGTTGAGGCTGCGCGATGTATGTTACAGGCTGCGGGATTAGAACAGAAATACTGGGCGGAGGCTATGCACACAGCAGTTTATCTGAAGAACCGTTCACCAAGCAAGGCTGTGTTGGGCGCTACTCCTGAAGAGAAGTGGTCGGGATCGAAGGTAAACTTGAACCATTTACGAGTTTTTGGTTGTGTTGCATACTCTGTCGTCGAGGGTCGTAAGAAGTTAGATCCGAAATGTAAGAAGTATATCTTCATCGGCTATTGTGAAGATACAAAAGGATATCGACTAATAGATCCCGCGTATCCTACTAAATACGTAATATCGCGTAATGTCGTGTTTGTAGAGGACAAATTCTACAAGGACACTGTTGAACAACCTGTGGTCAACGAGCCGACTCCGTACATGATCATTAGTAATGGATCTGAAAATGTAGAGGTGCAGGCGACGGTGGAACCTGTTGACGGCACAGAAGAACCACATGAAGATCAGACTCATGACACAGATGAAACCAACAATGAAGAATCCAGTACTTCGGATGAAGAATACGTTCCTGGTTCGTCATCTTGGGATTCGGAAGAATCGAGAGAACGGAGCGAGTTTGAGGATGCGTTCTTGTCGGCATTCACGACCGGCGCGAGTAGCGACACGGAAACACCTACTACCGTTCGCGAGGCACTCGACGGTCCTGAGTCTGCGCAGTGGAAGGCAGCAATGCGGGACGAATATCAGTCTTTCTTGGATAATAAATGCCTGGAACTTGTAGACTTACCGAAGGGCAAGAAACCCGTTAAGTGCAAGTGGATTTTCAAGAAAAAGAGAGGACTGGATGGAGAGCTCTTGCAATATAAGGCTCGACTGGTAGCGAAGGGATTTACGCAAAAGTATGGAGTAGATTACTTTGAAACGTTCTCACCTGTCGTGAGATACTCAACAATAAGGTTACTTTTGGCACTGGCGGCTGAATATGATATGGAAGTGGATCATATGGATGTCAAGACAGCGTTTTTAAACGGTGACTTGAAAGAGGTCGTATATATGGAAATTCCTGAAGGCTTTGAAGTAGAAAACAGCAAAGGAAAAGCATACCGCTTGCTTAAAGCTGTCTACGGACTGAAACAAGCCAGCAGATCATGGAATGAAAAGATAAACGACGTGCTCATCAAGAAACTGAAATTCAAACGACTAGCATCTGAGCCGTGTGTCTACGTGAGATCAAGCCATGACGGAATTGTCATACTCGGCCTATATGTCGATGACATTTTGATATTTAGCAACAGTCAAACTGAGAAAAAGGCAGTAAAAGAGGAGATAATGAAACAGTTCGTTATGAAGGATCTCGGGCCAGCGAAAAGTGTATTGGGAATACACGTCTGTCGTAAAGATGGAAAAATCATTCTCGATCAGTCTGCTTATATTAGTAAAGTTTTAGAAAGATTCAAAATGACTGAATGCAAACCGGCTAAAACACCGATGGAAGTTGGACTAAAACTTACTAAAGCTGAGAAGAATGGAGACTACGAATACAGAAACTTGATTGGATGCTTCCAATATCTAGCAGTCTGTACGCGACCTGATATTGCGCATGCTGTGAGTATGTTAAGTCAGTTTAACGATTGCTACTCGGAAGCTCATTGGAAGGCGGCGAAGCGCGTGCTTCGGTACCTTAAGGGTACGATAGGCTACCGCATCACGTATGAGAAGAGTGGGTTAGACGTGACAGGGTCAGCGGACGCAGACTGGGCGGCTAGTGTAGTTGATCGTCGGTCTTACACTGGTTACATATTTAAATTGGGCAATTCTCTAGTTTCGTGGGAGAGCCGTAAACAACGCACAGTGGCCCTTAGCAGCACGGAAAGTGAATATATGGCGTTATCTGATGCGTGTAAAGACGCACTGTTCATAAAATCGTTCATGAAAGAATGCTTAAAGTTGGATGTCAAAGTAGTGGTTTACAATGACAACCAATCTGCGATTAAATTGTCTGAAAACCACATGTTTCATGCAAGGACTAAGCACATTGATGTTAGACATCATTTTATCCGCGAAATAATTGAAAATGGCATATTGGTTGTTAAGTACATGTGTACTAATGATATGTTGGCGGATGCTTTAACAAAGCCTTTGTGCATTGAAAAGTATCAGCGTTTTGTTAAAGATTTTTACATGCTTAGTGCCTAGAGTTTATACTGGTAGCTATGTTATTTTATGTAGTTGTATGAACATGTAGTTTAAGGGGTGGTGTTAGAACCTGCGTATAGGTAAACTAAATGTCCTATACTGGCTGCATAGTAGCTGTAAGCAACGACGTTTGAAATGTGTGACGGTTACTATGTTCTATATTCTAACAGCTGTACTCACAACGTATTCACGGAATAAACTTAACTTTTACCTGACTAAAGTGGTTTTCCTCTAACATATATAACATTCATTAATATTTTGATACTTTCAGTACTAGTTTTTGTTATACAACGACGGTGGTAAACAAGCGTACGGTCCACCTGATGGTAAACGGACATCCCAGCCTATAGACGCTCGCAACTCCAAAGAAGGCACGTTCGCATTTTTAATATATTCTCTATATAAAATTTGACGATTTACTGTGTTGACAGCAGAAGGGACAAATTTAGGTCCCACGCTCTCAACACAGTGCAACCCGGTAGCTCTGGCAACCTTGCCCACCTCTAGGAACACAACACTACTTACAATTACCTGACCTAACTAAGAACTAGACGTGTCATAAATCCTAGTTTTTAAATTTCAAGTATGGTACCACTTTTTTCCCCCTATTAGAAGTATGGCAAATATGATGTCACAGTGTATCATACATATACTTTCCAAAAATCCAAACGCCATACTGGTACAAATCGTTTTGCAAAAATTTAAAAAAATACTCTCTATGGCCATTTGGCCCCATCGGAAAAGTATGGCATGGTGATTTTCGTGAATGGCTTGACGATGAACGATAGCTGTGCAAAAAAAAATTAGCTTGGTACAAATGGTTTTTTCTTTTTATTTTTTTATTGTCTTGTTTTTACTAGGTCTTATTTACACTACAAATTAATTTTTCCGCCTTGTTAAAATGGTAATATGATGAGAAAGTGTAAATATATGTTTTTGTCGTTGACTGTACTCCACATAGTGATAGAAATTATGTGAGCTGATTTTGAGTGCACATCAACCTACTTTTATCATGTTTCACTATAGGTACCTTAACTACGTGTGCACAGAAAATCAAAAATATTTTCTAGTATCAAAACTATACTTCCTACTACACAATGTATGACCATCCCAAGATTTTTTGAATTTCCCGCCAAAATTGTGTGTAATATTTCATTAGCCAGACTCTAACGTAGATGAAAATTAATATGATGCAGGTGCGCAAAACACTTCATAGGCATCAAGTATGGAAACGAAAACGCGAGTGTAGCGAGCGCGAAATGTTTCGAAAATTATGATGCAGGTGCGGAAGAGACTTCATACGTCTCAACTAATGTAGGTAGATGAAAACGCGAGCATAGCGAGCGTGAAATGTTTCGAACATTATGATGCAGGTGCAGAAAATTCCATCAAGTAATGTAGCACGAATGTAAATAATTTTTAATCATTTGCAAGCCTGCTTAGGTACAGGTTAGATAGACTGTAGTACCATTTCTAGGTATTTTTATTAACCCACTTCAAAAAAAGGAGGAGGTTCTCAATTCGCCTGTATGTTGGTTGTTGTTTTTTTTTGTTGTATGTTTGTTACGCGATTACTCAGCCATTTATGAACAGATTTGGAAAATTATTTCTTTGTTTGAAAGCATATTTTTCCAGATTTGCCCCATTGTTCTCAAAGTCTACTTCTGATGATGGAATCCATGAGGAATTGAGGGAACTCCTCAAAATTGCAAGGGAAACATATAACGATTTTAGTATTTTCGGTTGCAAATCGGACATTTGCATTCAGAAAGTAGCGTTTGGTGAGTTGGAACTGATGAAGAAGACCACGGATGGTCAGAATAGAAAACTCCAACCGTTTCGTGGGAGGCGCTAAGATATTTCGATCAACTTAATGAAGTGACTGTGAAGAAGCCAATTTAGATTGTCCTGATGCAATGTTACCATCAACCTGATCTGGTAATTGAATCCGGAAGGTTGGCAACGGAACTCCGCCATTTATGAACAGATTTGGAAAAAATATTTATTAGTTTGAAAGCATATGGTTACAGATTGGTCCCATTGTTATCAAGGTTCACTTGATGATGGAATCCATGAGGAATCGAGGGAAATCCTCAAAACTTCAAGGAAAAAACATTTTAGCGATTTTATAATATGACGAAGCCATTTTAAATGGTCTTAATGTAATGTTAACATAAACATGAATCTGATGATGGAACCCGGAAGGTAGGCAATGGAATCCCGTAATAAAACATTGTAACTTAGCCGTGTTTGGGCTTATTGGAATTGCCATGAGATGAACTTTGGCAGTGTATCACTAAAAAGTGTGTAATTCAATTCAATTCAATCATTTTATTTCAGATAATTATTATAATCCAAATAATTATTATAATAAGTGATTTAAAAAAAGGATTACATTTTTGTTGTATGTTAGTTACATCTCCCCAGTAAAACAGTCAGGTTCTGGGATTTTTTTTTTAAAGAAACGTTGACAAGCAAATATCTTCGACGTTCCAAATGACGAACCTTTTCTTACGCCGACGTACGTTTGTATGTATGTATGTATATAATGTATGTATGAACGTAAGTAGGCATATTGAATAGCACCCACGTGTTGCCAAGCCAATATCCTCATAATTATGAGGATTCAGTGTGCTGGATGAGGCGTGGATCATAAAATGGTTGTCATGTGAAAAATGTAACATAAAATGACATACTTTCATAAATGTTGATTGATCGACATGATATATAAATTGTATCACTTCTATCAGCACTATCTGGTGAATCACTCATTAAAGTAGATTATTAAATTTTACACTCTCAGTGGTGACAAACATCTTAGATACTTAGTTGGTAATACTGCTTTTTTATTAGAAATAGGGTTCACAATAATAAAGGGTTCAGGATAAGGGGCTTATATAGATAGATAGATAGATAGTTGGTAATAAGCGGACATTATTTTAACTGTTTTCCAGCTATAAGGGACAAAAAATGGAGGTTTGTCGCTGTCGGTACAGCTCCACCTCTGAAGCACTGGCAAACTTGGTCATGGCCGGAAACACAACATCATCATCCCAATAAGTATGTATTATTGTTGGTATGCCTTCTCTAAGGAAATGGTACTTCTCCAGTAGGCTGCTCAAAAGATTATTCATCACTCTTTGACACCTTATCCCAAGATTTGGACTAGAAACTTAATGAAAGCGAATAGAATAGAACCCCATCTGACCTTCCAATCACTACCCAAAGAGAAAAATATTATATACATAGATATAGACGTTGTGGTCGTTGTGTTCACACAGGTTTCCTCACGATGACATCGGTGAAGGAAAACAATATTTTCCTTAAAAAACCTCTGTTAAATATTTCGTTTCAGAATGAAATGTATTACGTGCGGATTTTTTGGAAAACCCCAGTGATACAAGCCATCGTTCGAAGCCGCGACAAACAGACGGAAAGATGCGTGCCGCTTGGCTTGGTTACAATGGCTCGGAGTGTATTTGGTAGGAAGATATAGAATTATTTGTTTATCTATGGTTCATATCCCACTATAATACATGACTAGCATAATATTTTATTCCATATGGACGAGTACGTAAGTTCGAGTAGGTAATAGGGACTCCGAAATCCGACAAAAGTTCTCAAGAGAAAAACGACAGCTAACGGTGACGGTATTTTAATCATTATCATCCTCCTACGTCTACTACCCGCTACCTAATCCCAAGATTTTGCGTAGGCACTAGTTTTTACAATAGGGACTACCGTCTGACCTTCCACCCCAGGGGGAAAATTAACGGGATTTTAATTATCAAATTTAAATTATATTGCTGCACAAAACAGAACATTCAATCATCTTATCAATTACCTAATCCTATATATTATTATAATACTTGACTATCTAACATAGTACAGTGGATTTCGTTAGTAGCGACGACGAAGGGACCACCACAATAACGTCATTACATCCGAAAGTCGTTTACAAGCCAAGGATACAGATTGTTCAATTCATGAAGACGCGCCCCACTCCTACTTACGCGAGACGAAACATAAAGTACATACATTGTACGCGACGGGAAGAAATGGGATGCGTCCTCGTGGATCGAACGATTTGTGGTCACTTACGACGGTAAAAACACGTGTTGTACAGTTTATATCGATTTATTGGAATACATAGGTAATTAAACTTATTTAATTAGAGGTATTTTTAAAAAACTGTTTAATATTGCATTGTGTCATTCTGGATTTTTGAGCGAGTGTGCGTTGTAAGTTGTATTCTATTTGCATAACTCTTTCAATGTCTATTTTTCCTCGACCGTCACCGAATAAACAATATCTTTTCAGTGTTGTCACAGCACATAATGCTTGCTTGGTCGTAGGAATCTCACTTGCTTCACAATCTTCTTCATCTTCTTCATGTTTTATTATAGATGTTGCTGCAACAGTTTCAATAATTTCATCATCGGACAAATTGCTGGCAGTGATAAGCTGATTGTCGATGTTAAAGTATGTATCCCAGTCCACGTTCGTTCCGCTTGACGATATTGTGGCAAGCTGTGCCAATGGTATGTTATCCAATTCATCATCAAAATTGTCGTTAGTTGCTATGATCGTAGATGTTTTGCCGAATCCAGCATGCAAAA
Source organism: Cenopis cana (assembly GCA_951800055.1). Classification (NCBI taxonomy): domain Eukaryota; kingdom Metazoa; phylum Arthropoda; class Insecta; order Lepidoptera; family Tortricidae; genus Cenopis; species Cenopis cana. Next base: position 4,961,353 of record OX637476.1, on the reverse strand, counting down.
AACATTTTTTATAGTATCCGGAGTCACCCGAGCCCATGCCGTCGTTATCATTTCAATGGCATCTAAAACATTCACGGCAAACGGACTAGCTACCGTTTTCTTCAATGTTGGTGATCATTTTGTGTACTAAAATCTTTCTATAATGACTAGGCTTGGGACTTTTTTTTTTTTTATTGTTTATTGTTTATTATTATTGTTGACCATTAACACTTACAGCTAAACCTTACGTGCTAATTGGTATTCTAATATAATTACAATAATCAAAATTACATTATATAATAGTCAAAAATACATAAGTTATAATTACAATAGTCAAAATTTCATTAATTAATAGTCAAAATTACATAAATTATATACTACTTTTGGGTGCATACCGTGGTTCTAGAATCCATGGAGTCGACATATAGAGCAGGAACAGAATTGGAAAAGGCGTCTCTAAACAATGCAAGCGGCAAATGATGTAACAGTTGGGGTGACAACGTTATCAGAGGGTTTGGACCCTGCAGAATACGGATCTGCCTGTCGCCATCTCGAAATTTGAGCCGGAAGTACGGTATTTATTTATCACTAGTCGAATCGATTATAAGTTACTCTCTAGATTGCTATGGCCTCACGTTTAAAATGAATTTGGAAAAAGTTGTAAAACTGCAAATTAGATTCCTCAAAATCTTAGTGAGCAATAAAACCAAAAATAAATATAAAAATGATTATTATAAGTTATTTAAAATATGTAAAATTCTTCCGGCAACCCTAAGACACAAATATTTATTATTAGTAAATCAACACGGCAATCAAGAGAGCAACTTATCTCAAATGAGCCAAAAATATGGCACCAGGTCTGTAGCTGCAGGTAAGTATGCTGTACTCCGAGCAAAAATTACTATGGGGACAGACTCATCAAAAAGCGCTTATCATACTTACTTAACGCATTACCTGCGGCTATTAGAAATGAGACTAACAAAAATAAATTTAAAAGAGCTTTGTTACGACATTACCTCAACAGTATTTAAATATCTTATATTTAGCTATCTGTCTACTTCTTTGCCACAACATTTAAGCATACATTTTTAGCACTTTAAGTACTGTTTATTTATATTTTTTAGCACTTTAAGTAGAACTTTGAAGAACTTTTTTCAGTTCTTTGCTTTTACTGTCGTCAAAGTTCATTCCAGTGCTAAACATAGTTCTGCAATATTGTAGAATATAAAATTTGCTAAAACTTTTAGGTACAAAGATTTTTTCCATGACCCCTAGGGACGAAGATATGACAGGATATGTCATTAAAAATTGCCACTTTACATTTTAAGTGCATTTTAGCGCTAACTATAGTTCGGCAATATTGGGACCGTGCGCGACGACAGCGCCACGGACAGGTGGCCATTATGGACAATTTGTCATAGCTGTCAAGCCAGAAATAAGTAAATATTATGAAAAAAATTAATGAAATCTTGTGTTATTTTACTATATTAGACAATATTGGACGATGGTAGTCTGTAACATTATTGCCAATAACATTAAAATTGTTGTTTTCAGTTGTTATTGTCAGGTTAGGTGACTTACTTTTTTTTCTTACGGCAATTATCCACTTATTTCTTTGGTCTCGTTTCCACCACGGTCTTGAAAACTGGTAAAATTTACAGTCGCTATTCTGTGGTGTTTTTACAATTCACAATAACACATTTTACTAGAGCCATATTAAATTTATCTCAAAAATGATTAGAAAGTGTTAACTGCAATATGGATTTGACAGCTCAAGTCAATAGACCGCGGGCCAACGACAGGTCACGATTACCAATCTCCTCTCGCATGAAAACTACATAGAGTGGTTAAGAAAGATGAATAAAAAATTACTGTGGACGTCTGCCACGATTCCGTTGGTGGGTTGAGGAGCAGCAGCCTCCCAAAGACGTAAAAAAAATAATTAAATTCAGTAATTGAAACTAGGTTTAAATGATACTTAGTTAAGAAAATACCTTAACGAAAACAAATCGTCTGCCACTTGTAGGGCGGTGGAATACCAGTCTGCCAAGCACGTGAACATGTAAAAAAATAATTAAATTCAGTCATTTCCTCTCGCATGAAATTTTGTCAGATGATAGTTTATGGACTATTATGAAGAAATGAATTCGTCTGCCACTTGTATCGCGGTGGAAAACCCGTCTGCCAAGGGCCTAAACATTGTATGGGATGAAAAGAAAAAAACAATGTACATCGGCGTGTGGGGTATCTATAGATAGGTCTTTAAAAATGATATAGGGGTTTCTAAAAAACTTTTCCATTTAATTCAACCGTTGGTGAAATATTCGCCGTGAAAGTCGTAAAAAGTTCATCCCCCTCTTTAATTTCTAAACTGTGAGGTCAAAAATTCTGAAAAAATTGGGAGGGTGTAAATAAATAAAGACTCAAAAATATTCGGTTTGAATAAACTACGTCAAACGGTTTTTGAATAAACGCTGAAAAACTGTCTTGTTCAAACAAAACGACTTAAGCGACGTGAGTTTCCCATACAGATACGACCATTTTTGCTACGATTTATTGAATAGTGGTTTAAAATGTGAACTAGTACGTGTCGGTACGGAAACCTTCATTGTGTGTAATCCCAGACGCACTCTAGGACTGCTTGAAAGTTATTCGACATGCCTCAGGTCGTGTCTTCATAGGAAACTCACGTCACTTAAGTCGTTTTGTTTGGGCAAGACAGTTTTTCAGCGTTTATTAAAAACCGTTTGACGTAATTTATTCAAACCGAATATTTTAAACCGATATCCAATAAATTGTAGCAAAAAAGGTCGTATCTTTATGGGAAACACACGTCGCTTAACGCGTTTAGTTTGGACAAAACAGTTTTTCAGCGTTTATTCAAAAACCGTTTGACGTAATTTATTCGAACCGAATATTTTTGAAAGTCTTTATTTATTTACACCCAATTTTTTTCAGAATTTTTGACCTCACAGTTTCAAAATTAAAGAGGGGGGATGCACTTTTTACGACTTTCACGGCGAATATCTCACCAACGGTTGATTAAAATGGAAAAGTTTTTTAAAAACCCCTATATCATTTTCAAATATAGATAGATACCCCAAACGCCGATGTGCATTGTTTTTTCCTTTTCACCCCATACAATGTTTAGGCCCTTGGCAGACGGGTTTTCCACCGCGATACAAGTGGCAGACGAATTTATTTCTTCATAATAGTTCATAAACTATCATCTGACAAAATTTCATGCGAGAGGAAATGACTGTTTTTTTTTACATGTTCACGTGCTTGGCAGACGGGTATTCCACCGCCCTACAAGTGGCAGACGATTTTTTTTCGTTAAGGTATTTTCTTAACTATCATTTAAACCTAGTTTCAGTCGAGAGGAAATGACTGAATTTAATTTTTTTTTTACGTCTTTGGGAGGCTGCTGCTCCTCAACCCACCAACGGAATCGTGGCAGACGTCCACAGCAATTTTTTATTCATCTTTCTCAATCACTGTACAAGTTTTCGTGCGAGAGGAAATGACTGACGATTTTAACCTTCTGGCCCGCGGTCTACAACAACGAAATGTAAATTTTAACCGTAGTGAGCGCTGTGATCGTTTAGGCTACCCCCTCCACCCGCTTTGCACCCTGCCAATTGTAGAACACGAAATTTGCTAAAACTTTTGCATTGAAATATTTTTTCCACGACCATTAGGAAAGAAGATATGAAGTCATCTATGGAGTACCACCGTCGAAATTTGCTACTTTTGCAGCTTTCTTCTCATATTTAGGTTTGAGTGCAATTAATCGCAATCTGTAGGGGATCTATGATGGTCGAGTGATAGCGGGATAGACGACAAGATAAAGCATCTGTCACTTTCCGATCTATACCACTTCAATCCCTCAAAAGACAAAATCGTCTGTTACCACGATACCTAGTAAGATCGTAGGTACTTTTAATTTGCATATAATTTGGTATTCTGTACTATTACAGACCTAGGACTTGAGCTAAAATACACTAAAACGAAAATATGGGAAGAAAACTGGAAAAAGAAGCAAATATCGACGGTAGTACTCCATAGATGACTTCGTATCTCCTTTCCTGATGATCGTGGAAAAAAAAAATCAATAGAAGAGTTGTAGCACATTGTGTGTGATCTACAATATTGCAGAACTATACTTAGCGCTAAAATGCACTTAAAACGCAAATATGGGAGGAATATTTAAAAAAAATGCAGTTTTAAAGATATCTCCTGTCATACCTTCGTCCTTAGGGGTCATACAAATAATCTTTGTAGCTATAAGTTTTAGCAAATTTTGTCTTCTACAATATTGCCGAACCATGTTTAGCACTAAAATGAACTTTAGCAACAGTACAAGGAAAAAACTGAAAAAAGTGACAGATTTTCCAAGATGGCGGAGAAAGATATGGAGCTGGAGGGTCGAAAATTTCGGGATACAATAACAAATATTGTCCTTTACGGCATATCAAAAACCTATAATAATCGGACCATAGTTAGGGTACCGGAACCACGATTTACCAAATGTACAACGAAAAAATTTGTATGGGCTGCACATTACCCGATATAACATACTTCCGGCTAAAATTTGGGAATGGAGACAGGCAGAACCGTATTCTGCAGGGTCTAAGCCCTCTGATAACGTTGTCACCCCAACTGTTACATGACTTGCTTCTTGCATGCTCAGCATGCTACTTCTTCAAAAATGGGCCTACTCTAATATGTTAAAATAAAATTTTCGAAGTCAAAGTCAAAGTCTAAAAATAAAACGTTATAGATGTCATGATTTATGTTCTTACATCGTTATTAAACAAATTATAACAGAGTGCAATTAATTTTATCATAAATCTATAATCCGTTATTTTAGTAGTCACAGTTCGCAGGAGACGCGATTTAAGTATATGTTTTATCTAATTATGCATCCACTTTGATACTTGCGTTGTGACAGACTACAGACTTCATTTCGTAACTTAAAATGAAGAAAGATTTAAGTAGCAATTTGACATTTTTGATTTACGACGGATATAATTAATGATATAATTTAAAATAAATAATTTTACGACTGGCGAAATTGAGTATTGGTTAGCGCTCTATAAGGAGTAAAAATATAATGAATAAAAGTCTAGTATTATATTTCTGTTTAAAGAATTTATTCTCAAAAGAAATTATACATTTCACTTAATGAGAATTTATACTAAACATAGTTAGATCAGTGAGCATTACAAGATACATAAAAACAAACACGGAAAAATTTAAATGTAAACCTTTTGTGTCACTGTAATTGTCAATACACTAATTAGGTACTAAAATGTAGGTAGCATTACAAAAGTCCAATAGTGTATAAGCACATCACAGAACAAGTTCACTTTAAAAATGATTAATGGCTTAAAAACATTTAAAACCTAACGTCCGTACACTTTAAGTCCAAATTGGCAAGCACGCTTCAATTCAATGCAATACCATATATTATAACCAGATTAGCGATAACACTACTTGTCTCCAAGCTACAACTCCCAGCCCAGGGCCGGACTTAAACGTTACTTATCACATACTCTCGTAATTTATTTTTAAATTTGTTAAAACTTTTACACTCTTTTATTGATCTCGGCAATCTATTGTAGAATTGTGCCCCTTCAAAACAGATATTTTTTTTACCAGTTTTAGTCCGCATTGATTTTAAACAAAGATCGTTGGCGTTACGTAGTGGTCGGATTCCATGCTCGGCTTTAGTTTTAAAATTTAATTGAGAGTGGATTTTCTTATTTATAATTTTATTAATGAGTATGCATGTATTATTGAAATAAAGCTGACTTATATTCATAATTTTAGTATCCGAGTAAATTTTTCGGCTGGCTGTTAAATATTTATATTGGAATAGAGTTTTTATTAATTTATTCTGAGTAATTTGCAGTTGTTTTAGCGCAGTTTTGGTGGCACTACCCCATATCTCTATGAGGTAGTTCAAGTGAGATTTAGCAAGAGAGTTATAAATGGTGTAACGAACTTGTCGAGGTAAACATTGGGCTGTGTTAAATAAGCAACCACGTAAAGATGACAATTTAGACTGTATTTTCGCTATATGCGGCTTCCATGTAAGTTCATTATCCAAAATTAGGCCAAGATATTTTTCTTCGGTTGAGTGTTTTATCTGTATGTCATTAATGCTAAGAGAAATGTCGTTGTTTATTTTTTTATTATTATATTATATTTTGTTCTTTATGTGATGTGTACTTCAAAGCAGTAAAATAGTACATTACTTACCAAGGGCGATAAAACGAAGAATGTCTCAGATCGCAGGTATTTTACGCCCGAGCCGAAGGCAAGGGCGATAAATATGCGATTTGAGGCTTTCTTTATTATCGCCCGTGGTAAGTACAAAATTTTATGACACCCCCTGGCCAGGAAGTGGGTTTTTTCGCGCGCGGAGCGTGCGATAATGGTCACTTTATGGCCAGGTGTGACATAAAAAATATTTTTGTTGTAAACCATATTAAAAGATTGTCCCATCAAAATAAATGGTGAAAACAGTGTGTTGGTTGACGTTGGATAGAAACTTACAACGAATTGACATTAAGTGAATGAGGACAAGTCCCACATTTAATGCTCCGCGATTGGCAGATACTTACTTGAAACTCTAAAAGTCCATTATAAAAAAGCATATTGACAGCCAAAATCACTAAAAAAGGACCGGAAATATTAACGACTTTTACCTATTTAGATTTCTGATTATTTAAACAAAGTTTTAGTTTATTTCATTTACTGGCAGTAGCGTGTTGTTTGTATATATGTATATACATGTTAAATGTGTAATATATACTTTGAATTTGACTTCGAAATTTTTATTTTAATATTATGACGACTCCATGGATTCTAGAACCACGGTAAGCACCCAAAAGTCCCAAGCCTAATAATGACTTTTGATTCCCTTAATTTTTTTTTTTAATTATGCCTTGATCAATAGGCTGAATCACTGATGTTGTGTTTGGTGGCAAAAAAGCCAGTTTGATATGTGTCAAGTTCTCTATTTTCGGGTGAGCTGGACAGTTGTCAACGAATGGAATGATCTTCTTTTTGTCATTTCGTAACTGAGAGTCCCATTTACGCAAAACCTTTTCGAAAATTTCTGATGTCATCCAGGCTTTTTTGTTCGCTTCATAATCAACAGGCAAAGTTTTGACGTTTTTAAACACCTTGGTTTTTTGCCTTGCCTACCACCAGCAATTTTTTCTTTTCACCAGCCATACTGGATGCAACAAGCACGGTAATTCTATCTTTGGATAGTTTCCACCAACACACTTTTCTCCTTTAAATTTTAATGATGTGTCAGGAGTCAACTTGAAAAACATCTGTTTCGTCAGCGTTTCATATTTGGTTTTGTTTTCTCCGTAACCCTCAATCAATGTAGGTAAAACTGTTTTTAGCCAAATGTCACAGTCACTTTGCGATACACTGGCGGCTTCACCACAAACTTTACCCACTACAATATCGTGACGTTGACGAAATCGGTAAATCCAGCTTTCCAAACACTGAAAGTCCATTTTTCCAAAGCGTCTGGCAAAATCATTCGCTTTTTCTTGTAAAAGCCGACCACTCAAAGGTATGTTTTGGCTTCTTTGAGCCTTGAACCACACCAGAAGTGCATGTTCAGCGTCTGCATGAGTTGGCTTGCGGCTTTTCTTCATTTTTAAAGATTTTGATTCAAAACATTCCAATGTTTTGTCACGATTTTTCCACATTGTTGATATTGTGGAGTGAGAAACTTTGAATTCCTTGCACAGATCAACGTTATTTTCTCCGTTTTTTAATCTCAAAATTATTTCCGCTTTTTCTTTCACAGTAAACACGCGTTTAAATAGGAGCCATGTTCGCGCCTGAACGGTGCGACGGTCCATTCTTTCATTCACGCATTTCGCCCGGCTCATTCCGCTCACTCAACGACGCCAGCGCGGCGTCAGTCTGCGAGCGACACGCATTCGAAGCGGATACGTACCACCTCAAATCAGCTCCCGCGCACGCGATACCATACAAAACTGCAATTCATATTGGCCAATATATAGTTTCGCGAGTGATTCTTACTTTGTGACAATTGGTGAACTATTCTGCCCATATAACGCGAGTGAACATCATCAGCTCTTAAACCCAGTGCTTCACGAAGAAATCATCAGCTCACAGCCGTCGGAGTCGACAGCATCATCCATCAGCTCACACCACCAGCACCCAGACGCAATTTATACCATCTCATCGCTTCACCTTCCATCAAGTAAGCCAGCCCATATATAGTTCGCCCACGTCCAATTCTCGTCTCACCCATATCTCTTCTCATCTCAATCTCCCACTCATCGTTATATGTAATTGCCCCCAGCGATTACATAATTTTGGTCCTTCGTAACCTCCTGAACCCCCTTTGGAAAAAGCCCCCTGCTCAAATTTTCTTGCCCCAAAAGTGCCCCCCCATTTTCGAAATATTTTTGGTCCTTCGTAACCTCCTGAACCCCCTTTGGAAAAAGCCCCCTGCTCAAATTTTCTTGTCCCAAAAGTGCCCCCCCATTTTCGAAATATTTTGGTCCATCGTAACCTACTTATCCCCTTTGGAAAAGCCCCTTGCTCAAATTTTTCTCGCCCCAAAAGTGCCCCATTTCGATTAAAACCCACCCACATTTACAAAATATTCATCCGCCCACCATTGTTCCATACATTTCTCACATAGGTACAACTATAAAAAGTACCAATCCACATTTATTTAAAATTCCATTCCCATAAACAAACAATTTCGATACGTTCATATTTGATATTAAAAAAGTGTGTAGAATAAGTTTAAATACGTAATAAGCAAGACGTAATCGCTCGAGTAAAAGCAACGTGTGATTGCATCATCCTGCAACATTGTAATAAATACTTACCTACGTAATTTGCGTCGCAACAACGTATTGTTGATAGATAATCCGCTCATTAGGTTACTTATTAAGATAGTTTAGTTAAGTAAACAAACCGCAATCAAGTGGTTAGTTAGAATAAAAAGTATTAGTTTTAGGGATCAGCACGAAAGATATAAAAACCAATTTACAATAACACATTGTTTTAAATCAGCACAAACAGTACAGTATAAAAAGATAGTATAGGTGTATACAGTGTGTTTCAAAATACAGTAATACAGAGTGATTTTTTTTTTAATCTCAAATTAAATACTTCAAAAAAAAAAAAAAAAAATTTCTTTGTTTTGTAAATCATAACTTCGCTCCGCACAAACACTTGCACAGGTACAAAGCCTACACGACACATTATACAGGGTGTTCACATTCAGAAATTAAAATCATCTCATTTATTTATTTATTTTTTTCACTTCACAAATAAAATCGTAAAATCACTCCTCAGCAATTACACAGAATAGACCACACCGTCCACACTATACAGGGTGTGACATTATCAGCTCAATTTGTAAACATATATTTTTAATTTTTTTTTTTGTTTTGAAGTCAATTCCGCTCAACACTTAAACAACAATGCCTACCAAATCACAAGCGGCCATCTTCCGTGAGGCAGCCAAGGCAATCTCACAGCTCAAAGAAATAGGCGACGCCGTATTAAACAAAGACGCAAAGAAATACACAATGACAGACTTCACCGCCAGGTACGCAAAACTGGACGGCCACAAGACGAAACTTGAGGACATTTACCACGAAATACTGGACGACGAGACATTGACTAACGAGACAGAAGACACATACACGACAAATTATGAGGCCGCCATGACCGACTACGAACACATACTGGTGACATTTGAAAAACTCAGCGTGGCATCAGCTCTCCCAGAAACCTCCCACCCCTCAACGTCGGCCACGCCCACAGCCATGCTCCCCAAGATAACCCTGCCCAAGTTCAGCTCAAAGGTCGAGGATTGGCCATCATTCATCGCAATCTTCCGAAGTCTCACGGATGACATGTCCACCATCTCGGATGCCGTGAAACTTCACTATTTGCTCTCATCTCTCACAGGCGAGGCACGCAGTATGGTGTCACACCTTCAGCTCACAAATGAAAACTTCGCCGTGGCTATGAACATCCTCACTCGACGGTATGAAAATCGGCGCGTCCTCATCGATCGATTTGTCGATATTATCCTAGGCCTGCCCAACATCCACGCGCGCTCAGACATCCGCACACTATTCCTCACCCCGCTCATTTCAGCGCAGTGCGCGCTCAATAATCTAGATCTGCCCATGCAAGAGAGCGATTACGTTTTCGTATCCATAGTAGTCAGAAAACTACAGGGTGAACTCAGAACCCTCTTCGAACGCAAATATGGCTCACGCCAGACTCTGCCCACCCTCAAAAATTTAATCGCCTTCCTGGAAGAGCATGCACGCTGTGTGGAGACCGAGTGGTCCAGCTCAGGCCCCTCCCCCGCTACTCAGCTCTCCCCCCAACCGGCCCCATACCGCAGACAGTCCCCCATAAACCCTCCACGCGGCCCGCCCCGACAACCCGCTTACCGGGAATTCCGCCCCATAAACCCGGTCAGGCCCCGACTAGACTACCCAGCTCAGCACAGGCCGGTCTATTCAGCTCAACCCACACCACCGCCTCCTAACACCCAAAACAATATGCCCTGCCCATACTGCACCGAAAGAGGCCACAAGCTCATCGCCTGCCCGCGCTACAACGACCAACCCATTCAAGGCCGATGGGACTTCATTCAGGCGCGCAACCGCTGCCGCCGCTGCCTAGGTCCCCATTATGAGAACGAGTGCAAGTCGACCAACGCTTGCAAAGAGTGTGGCAACCCTCGCCACCACACATCACTACACCGCCCCGGGGCTAATTCCCCCACTCACACATCCGCTCATCTCCTACCCCCTCATCTGAGGGATCAGCCCAGAACGCGCCCAGCTCGTGAGCCCCAACATGTATCAGCGCACGCCTCACAACCGAAACCCACGCCGCAGAACGAGCCATCGACTCACTCTCGCTCGCCCAGTAGGACACGACAAGGTGGTCAGCAATGACTATCGACGATAACGGAGCATAACGAAGAGGACGACAATCAGCTCACACACTCACCCCCACAACGCTCACACCCACACACACAACACACACGCTCAGCCCAGACTCAGACATCACAAGCCCATTCTGCGAGATCAGCTCCAGTAGCAAACCATTCCACATGCAACTACCCACAGCATGAAGAGCAGGTAGCAAATCAGCCCATACTATTGCCCACCGTCTCGCTAAAAATAGCAGACGTAAATGGACACTTTCACTCAGCACGAGCCTTGCTAGATTGCGGTAGCATGCTCACACTTATAACTCAGCGCATGGCTCGCATTTTAAATCTGCCGCTTAACTCAACATCACTCAAAATCGCAGGAGTAGGCAATCATCACACACAAGAGTCTAAGGCATCCATCACAATAGTATGTCGGCCCACACATCGTGACACACCAACCATTACGGCTACAGCTCATATTTTGAATAACGTCACCGGTTATTTACCTTTACAAAAGGTCCCACACATTGCACCTGTGAGAGGTCAACCGCCGATTCCCTTAGCCGATCAGGAATATAATACTCCAGCTCCAATTGATCTCTTGTTAGGTTCAGACGTTCTCGGCCAAGTTCTGGACGGGACTAAGGTCTCGTTAGGCCGGGGGAAGCCCATAGCCTTCGGCACGATTTTTGACTTCGCATTGATAGGACCTATCGAGGACTTATGTGCGACTCCAGCGAAGCAATCCAACTCAGCTCATATTATCAGCCCACAACCGGAATCTGAGGAATCCACTCATGATATTTGTAAGAGTATTGAGAGGTTCTGGGAAACGGAGGAACCCCAGCCTCACGTACACACCAGCCCATTACACGAACAGTGCGAAGAAATATTCCGCACCACGACTACTCGAGAACCCTCAGGCCGCTACATGGTGACATTGCCCTTTCTCCCAGATGCGCCGACCTTAGGCAACACCCATGCTATAGCACTACGTAGGTTCCTTAACCTCGAGAAGAAGCTTCAGGCAAACCCGACACTCCGCTCAAAATATGTTGACTTTATGACAGACTATCTCAATCTCGGACACATGTCACCCTGTCACCCAAGTACCTTCGCAAATAAGCCTCATTTCTACATCCCACATCACGGAATCTTCAAATCGGGATCCGAGAAGATACGCACGGTATTTGATGGGAGCAGCAAAAGCTCCAACGGCGTCAGCCTAAATGACTGCCTTCACACAGGTCCAGCTCTTCAGCAAGATATTGTTGACATCATCATGTCTTTTAGAACACATCCCGTAGTTTTCAGCACTGACATTAAAAGGATGTTCCGAAACATACTCGTCCATCCCGATCAACGGCAGTATCAGCTCATTCTCTGGCGGTCTTCACCTGACCAGCCTCTGCTCACCTACGCTCTTAACACCGTCACATACGGTTTACGTTCTTCGCCGTTTCATTCAATCCGCACTCTGCTCCAACTGGCTGATGACGAAGGTCATCACTACCCACAGGCTGCTCAGGTCCTACGCCACTCAATCTTCGTAGATGATATCCTCTGTGGTCATGACTCAGTGGAGTCTGCTCAAGCACTTCAAACCGAGCTGATCGACCTACTCGCCCTAGGTGGCTTCCAGCTCAGCAAATGGACCTCCAACTCACCTCAGCTCCTCGATCGGTTCCCAGATGACCAGTGTGACATGCCGAAAGACTTTGACATCAGCCCAGATTCGAATTCCATTAAAGTACTCGGCATACAATGGATCCCTCAAACAGATGAGTTCACATACCGCATCTCTCTCCCCGCACCGACTCAAGTGACAAAACGCTCTATTCTCAGCACAGTAGCCTCTCTTTATGACCCCAACGGTTGGGTAACACCCGTAATATTCCGCGCAAAGCTCCTCTTACAGAAGTTATGGCTCTTGAAACTGGGATGGGACGAACCCACTCCCGATGAAGTCCACACAGAGTGGCAACACATTTCCCAAGACCTTCCTCAACTCTCAAACATACGCTTACCTCGGCACATTTGCAAGTACAAGCCCACGTCCACATACTCGCTCAACGGATTCTCAGATGGCTCAGAGGCGGGTTATGGAGCCGTAGTTTATCTGCGCGAGCTCGATGCAGATGGACATGTCAATGTACACCTGGTCATTGCCAAGTCAAAGGTCGCGCCTCTCAAGAATCGTCTCTCAATCCCCAAGATGGAACTCTCAGCTGCAGCTCTCTTATCACAGCTCATGATTCGAGTGTCAGTCCAACTATCTGCTCACATCAAAATAGACCAACATATCTGCTGGTCCGACAGCACCATAGTGCTCGCATGGCTCAACACAGCTCCTCATCGTCTTCAGACATTTGAAGCCAACCGAGTGGCTAAAATAATGTCTAGTCCAACCAGCTCAACGTGGAGGCATGTTCCCACGAACCTCAACCCTGCAGACTGTGCAAGCAGGGGAATATCAGCTCAATCTCTTTTAACTCATGACCTCTGGTGGTCTCCCAGATGGCTCAAGGAGCCTCCCTCCACCTGGCCACAAATGCCATCCGCTTTGGGTCACCACATTTTACCAGGCCTTAAGCCAAAAAAGGTTTTAGCCCACATAGCAGTCCCTGATGTGGACCACGACCTGCTCACTCGTTTCAGCTCGTTTGACAAACTCATTGGAGTGACGTCATGCCTCAAGCGTTTCATTTTTAATTGCACACACAGCTCAACCGAGCGACGCTCCGGACCGATCACGGCCGGTGAACGCAGGGACGCTCTTTTATTCTGGGTCCGCTCTGTTCAGCAGAATGAGTTCGCAGAAGACATTCATCGTCTGCAAACCAATAAACTTTGCACGAACCGACTCCAACGGCTCTCGCCTTTCATTAAAGACGGTCTCTTGAGAGTCGGCGGTCGGCTCTCTCACGCGTCGATCAGTTACGACGCCCAACACCCGCTCATCTTACCCAGCTCTAGCCCACTCGTAGATCTCATCATTGACTATTACCACAGAGTATATTGCCATCCTGGTGCGGACACACTACACGCCATCTTACGCCAGCAATTCTGGATACTATCCGCTCGTCGCGTGGTTCGCTTCCGGGTATTCAAATGCATTAGATGTTTTAGATGTCGCGCTCAACCTACAGCCCCGTACATGGCTGACCTACCCGCGGACAGGGTTACACCACAACCCGTATTCAGTCAAGTCACGACCGACTTTGCCGGCCCATTTCTCGTTAAATCAAGTACGTTACGAAACGCTAAGCTCCTAAAAGCATACCTATGCATATTCGTATGTCTCTCAACAAAGGCGGTTCATTTGGAGGCCGTCTCCGCACTCACCACAGAAGCCTTTCTCGCGGCATTACAAAGATTCGTCTCACGACGTGGCACACCAGCGCTCATTAGGTCAGATTGCGGCACAAATTATGTAGGCGCTAGAAATCAGCTCATAGAAGTCCAGAACTTTCTTTCAGCCAATAATGACGCAATTACACACAAACTTGCCAACCAGCAGATCACTTGGTTGCTGAACCCACCCAAGGGACCCTGGTTCGGTGCTCTGCACGAGATTAATATTAAATCTACAAAACAACTGCTCTATCGCGTAATCGGTGAACAGCACCTAACTTTTGAAGAATTCTCCACACTTCTCACACGAATCGAGGCTGTTCTTAACTCAAGACCTCTCTGCCCACTCTCTTCCGATCCCTCGGACAGGGAACCATTAACTGCTGCACATTTCATTACGGGCCGTTCTCTCACTGCTCTGCCCGAGCTATCCTTTGCCGATAGACCCCTCTCTGCTCTTAAACGCTTCCAGCTCATACAAGCTCTGGCCCAACGCTTTTGGACTCAGTGGTCCAACTCATACCTCCACACACTTCAAACCCGCTCTAAGTGGCTTTCCTCCTCATCCCCTCCTCAAGTGGGCGAACTCGTACTCATCAAGGAAGACGACCTACCACCGCTGCAATGGAGACTGGGTCGGATTACCCGCACCATACCCGGCAAGGATGGAGTGATTCGAGTGGTGGATCTGGACACCGCTCATGGACAACTGCGCAGACCTGTGTTCAAGATAGCCAGGCTGCCATTGGACTCAGCTCAGGAAGAGGCTCTCCCCCGGGCCCCCCAGGATGTTCGCGCCTGAACGGTGCGACGGTCCATTCTTTCATTCACGCATTTCGCCCGGCTCATTCCGCTCACTCAACGACGCCAGCGCGGCGTCAGTCTGCGAGCGACACGCATTCGAAGCGGATACGTACCACCTCAAATCAGCTCCCGCGCACGCGATACCATACAAAACTGCAATTCATATTGGCCAATATATAGTTTCGCGAGTGATTCTTACTTTGTGACAATTGGTGAACTATTCTGCCCATATAACGCGAGTGAACATCATCAGCTCTTAAACCCAGTGCTTCACGAAGAAATCATCAGCTCACAGCCGTCGGAGTCGACAGCATCATCCATCAGCTCACACCACCAGCACCCAGACGCAATTTATACCATCTCATCGCTTCACCTTCCATCAAGTAAGCCAGCCCATATATAGTTCGCCCACGTCCAATTCTCGTCTCACCCATATCTCTTCTCATCTCAATCTCCCACTCATCGTTATATGTAATTGCCCCCAGCGATTACAAGCCATATCCACAAGTTTAGGGAACACAGTTAACGCACCGAATTTTGCTTTTTAACTGAGCATCTAATTTATTTTTTAAATAAACACCAGCCTCGTTAACTGACAATATGTGAACCTTATTGTAACGAAATAAGGACTGCAAAGGAATCACCAGTGTAACGTGTTACCTATTTTTGTTTGTAAACTAGCTAAACAATAGGCAAAGGTCGCCGATCGTCGCAAGTGCTGACCATCTGTGAATGTACCCAACAGATAAGAGAGCTTTCTTTAGTAGTAGCACAGAATAGTATAATAGTATTACATACAGACAGAACGGGCACGAACCCCCCCGCACCGAGGTTAGTTACCTCGTCCCTGACAGGCCAGGCTGACAGGCCGGGTTACGATTGGGTTACCGTCGCGTCTCGCGATTCGTCCGCGCCACGCGCTACGCACTCGCGCAAACAATTGACGCGTGTACCGACAGCGCACGCACACATATACTTACCCACAGCGCTTAGTTTCCTTCGCGTGTCACCCCCGTGGTAGTACGTATAAAAAAACTTCGTGGAATTTAAGTAAGTCTTATAAATTTGTTAGCCAACTGAGGAGGTCGCAACATCAGCATGGCATTTCTAGGAATTTGTTGTTGATCACTCGCTACACCCAAAATCGTCGTTTCTACCGGAGTCGCTATAGCCAGGGGGAATTTCATATAAAGTATTTTCTAAGTACAAGGGACTTATTATTAATCATTTATTTACAGACAACAGGGGTCCATTTGTGTTAGTAAGTTCTTAATTTATATTAGTAGATACAAATTAAATTATAACACAATTAAATTAGGAAATTATAACAAAAAACTATCAATACATTACATCATCATTCATCACATTAATTCAAATTATAATAGGTGTAGAGTTGCTACAGCCGAAAAGTCGTTACAACCAAGGTCGCTACAAATGAAATCCACTGTATTTTATTCCATATGGACGGATACAAAGATAGACCGAATCTAATACGGAATACAATCAAAGTTTTCTAGAGAAAACGACAGCTAAAGATTAACCTATTAAAATGTGTATAGATACACATCTACATCTAAGTATATTACTCAGCTCTGCCCGCAGAAAAGCAGAAGGTTGGGGGTGTCATTATGACTGCGGTCTTCTCTGTACTAAGGTGGAGGTAGACAACCCCAGATCGACTGAGATGACGATCCTCCGCGCCGTGTACTACGCTACGACTCCAAAAAGTATTCACATCCTATTCTATTAACCCTTTTCCAGGCCACGCCAACTTATATTTTTAGGGTTCCGTAGTAAACAAGGAACCCTTATAGTTTCGCCATGTCCGTCCGTCCGTCCGTCCGTCTGTCCCCCGTTTATCTCAGTAACCGTTAGTACTAGAAAGCTGTAATTTGGCATGAGTATAGATATTAATGACGCTGACAAAACAGTAGAATAAAATCTTGAAAAAATATTTTTTTAGGGTACCTCCCCTACATGTAAAGTGGTGGTGCGATTTTTTTTGTGCGTGGTCCGACACGCACTTGGCCGGTTTTGTTTTTATACGACGACGGTGGCAAACAAGCGTACGGTCCACCTAATGGTAAGCGGACGCCGTAGCGTGACTCCAAAAGAGTCACGTGCGCGTTGCCGACCTTCATAAAATTATATGGTGGTATTCTTCTTATATGGTGTTGCGAAAACCAAAATCATCATCATCATAGGCCTTTGCGTCTATTGCAGACGATTCAAGCATTGCTGTGTAGTTGCGAACATCGTTTTTGGTGACTGTAGAGACCAATGCGGGAACGGCACGATCTTCCACAGGTATTACAGGGAAAGTTGACGTCAGATGCTCTAGTTCCGATTTGTTTTCTGTGGCACCTTTTACTAGCTATAATTCGTCAAACCTAGGGAGCTACGGTAGCCCAGTGGTTCAAGCATGCGGCTGTCAAGCGGCGGTCGTGGGTTCGAATCCCAGCTCGTACCAATGAGTTTTTCGGAACTTATGTACGGAATATCATTTGATATTTACCGTTAGCTTTTCGGTGAAGGAAAACATCGTGAGGAAACCTGCATACATCCGCGAAGAAATTCAAAGTTGTATGTGAAGTCCCCAACCCGCTCTGGGCCAGCGTGGGGACTACTGCCCAATCCCTCTCATCTATGAGAGGAGGCCTGTGCCCAGCAGTGGGACGTATATAGGCTGATGATGATGATGATGATGATTCGTCAAACCAGGCTTCATCGCATAACTTTCTGCCGTCCACAACACGTTTGCGCCATCCGTCTCTATCAGCGTCAAGTGTTTCCCACGCCTGATTATCAATTCGAAAGCCCGCCATATCACGCTGAACGCAGTCTTTAAAGCGCATCATTGGTCTCCCAATGTTCCTTTTAGCGTTCGCTATAGCGCCAAGCAAGATACGACGAGGTATTCGAGAGTATATTTATATTCAAGATAGTTGTGTATTGTAAAATAATTTAAGCGCAAGTAACTCTTAACGCCGAAACTCAATTCAATTTAAATCTTAACATTGAAATTTTAACTACACGCATGGGGTCGATAAATCATACTACACGGAAGAGGGACACTTACGCTTCATACCTCATGTGCGTCAACGTAGCGTATTACTGTCATGATTTACCTATTCAGATTTTTCTTTCTTTGGGTATAATTCAGATTATTATAAAACAATTTCAACAGATTAAGGTTTTTTTCAGGAATGCTTGAAAACTGCAAACGGAAGGTTTTCGACTACAAGTTATAGCTGGCGACGGTCTTATCCACAACATTGAAGTTATCACGGCGCACCCAGAATTTAACGATACGCCCTTATAAGTTATTTTTATACTTAGTAATAAATCATTTTTTATTTTTAGTTTCATTATTAGAAACTTTTTCGTCCTAGTTGTCCCATGAGACAAGAGGCACTTGTGTTATATATTTGTACTAAAAGTCCCATTACCATCATCAGCTTGTCAGTGAAGTTGAAAATGTTGGATCCCTTTAATCACAGTAGTCCCGCGGGAGAAGTTCCGTGGTGGGAATAGTGAGACTTTTTCCCAATTTGTTTAGTTAGGCACTGGTCGCACCGCCGGCGACCAGTGCCAAACTGAAGTTACTTTCATAGTAATTCTGCTCGTTATGTTGCTCGAGCGAGTAGAATCACTATGAGAGTACTGTTTACTACTCGCTGCCGGTGGGACCAGTGCCATTTGGTATGACGAGCGAAGCGAGGAGGTATTTTTATTTCATGGAACCCCTCGTGCGACAATGTGACATCTGTGACAAAAAATATAGTGCCTCTTATCCCATTAGACTACTGGTACGAAAAAGTATCGGTTGTCCCATAATTAGACAATTGGAATAGTGGGAGGGATGGACGTCCAATGATTGGGCAAGCCTACAATCCTGACATTCACGTGTATTAACCGTGGTACCACGGCTTTTGTACCACGGGGGACCACGGGTAATTTTTTTTCCCCCGTAGACCCACTGCACCAAAATGGGACCACGGGTAATTGAAAAGAACTGTGTTTTACCCGTTGACCACCGCTGTCATATTTTGCAGATTAGAAGATTATGGGTTAAAAAAAGTTCGTTTCTGGCGCTTCCCCGGCTCTCGCTTCGCTCGCTCGGCTCGCGCGCTTGGATCGCAATACTACTAACGCTCCTCCTCGCTTCGCTCGTCGTCGTACCTACACCGACCTGCCTTAGGGTGACCCTCTAAGACAATTTCTTTGCGTTTGAGTCCTTATTTCTTTAAAACGTCCATGATCACGAATTCCGTACTCTATATTGACATGTCTATTGCAGTGGAACTACGGGGATTTTTTTTCTCCGAGGAATGACCCGTGGGCCCACGGAAAGTTTCGTATTCAAAAAGAAAACTGGAGCAGAGGGGTCTACGGGGAAAAAAAATTACCCGTGGTCCCCCGTGGTACAAAAGCCGTGGTACCACGGTTAATACATTGACATTCATTGCCCGTTTTCCTACTTACTTAGTTAGTCTTAGGCCCGGCGCTCACTATCGGCACGACGAAGTGTCCTTGGGGGAACGCCTTGGCATACTTAACCCTTTCACCGGCAAGAACCTATAAAGTGGTTGTGTGTCGTCGTTCCCACCACGCCAACAACCACTTAAAAGGTCGGAGTGAAGGTGTACGTTGATCATGAAAAAAATCATTTATGATCTGCCCTAATTTGTTTTTATTGGTTTAGATATTACACCAAAAAAAAACAATGCTTGGCGTACTGGGCACGACGACACACTATCGTTTTGGCGGTCTAAGGGTTAAGGACGGGGACGCCTAAGGGCGAGGGGGATTCTTCGACATGCCTATGGAAGCCTTGGGTATGCCTGAGGACGGCTCGGTATGTCTAGCAGTGGCGGCGCGTCAAAAGTATTATTCGGAAAGCCGGAAATGATTTCCCTTTCTTATTCTTCATGAGCCGTAGTAAAATAACTGGTCTGGTTGAAAACTAGGCAAGCCGGTGGGAATCGAGTTGTATGGACGCTCCGCCACTGATGTCTAGGGATGCCTGTGTGTTCCTAAGCACCTAGGCATGACTTAGATTAGGAGGAATCCCTTGCCATGCCATGCCGATAGTACCTATAGTGGGCGCCGGACCTTACTGGTGGCCCCTAGATATGCCAAGGCGTCCTCAGGCGTACCAAGGCGTCGTTAGGCATGTCGAATAGGCCTTAGACAATGCCGAGGCGTCCTTGCGCATTGTGAGGCATTTTCTCCCATCTTTAGGCATTTTAGAATACTGATGTCGAATCCGATTGAATTATAATTACCATGTATATTTGTGTATGTGAGTTGTGTGTTTTGTTGTGTTGTATCGTAATTCTAATGTAAATGACCATGTGAGCTTAAAATCTTCTATTGTGAATATTTAAGGAAGGAAGGTGTCTATTGTGAAGTCCGAGCAATTTTGTATTAAAATTTAAAAACTATATGCTTCTTTATTTTTTTTAGGGACATAGGTAAAGTAGCCCTTGGGAAGTTGAGACCCCTAGTCTCAGTAGTCCGATTATCTAGTTCGATGATCGGACTAATGTGAATACCCAGATAGTAATGTCAGTCCCCTTCGGGCTTTAGTTACACTAAAGATTATATTCAATCTCTTATGGAAAATGAGTTTGCGTTAATAGGGGTTGGCGCTCAAATTATTAAAATATTTTTTTGAGGTTATATGCTGATATATGAGATTGTTGCAATATTAATATTACGCAATTTCACAAGAGATTTACAATATATGCAATTATTTGCTTCGTTTTCTAGCTAGAGTTATCATTTTGTAATTCAGCGCGGGTCTAGCCACAGTGTAGAGCCAACATTATTTTACTGTCAGAGAGCTCTACTACTGAATACTAGATGTCAGTGTTACGGGATACAAGTGAGTTTATTGTCAACAAGTTCTCCTATTCCATACTAGATGGCATTAAGTTTTTAGAATAAAAAATATAATTCATACATTATAAATTGTTAGATTTATTCGTACGTTATTTAAATACTGTAACTAATCGACTATGATTTAAATTGTAGGATTACAAAGGTTTTACATCAAAATATCCATTTGTATTTTTGACGGTTAGAATGCGTTTTGTGTTTTTAGGTTGCGCGGTAAATATTTGTTCTTTAAATTATAATGGCGTGTGTGTTTATTTATGAACATCACTTTTCCCAAAATGTAATCAAAGTGCTTTGATTCACCTTATTTTCATAGCAAATTTGTGCAAGATATTGTAAAGACAAACCATTCGTTCATTTGATCACCTTTGCAATAACAAAACGGCGAGTATCATTCACCTTATGAACCGTACGGTACATATTTGAGGTCACGTGGGGTACGTACGAAGTTACGTGGTGCGAATTTTTGGCAGCCGTCCGTCAGGTCGAAAAATGACATTAAATATGCTCTAACGGTAGTACATAAAGTTACGTGATTACCCCGCCGTTAATAAAAATAGTTAAATATATTCGTGACAATCAAGTCACGGTAATCACAATAGACCGAGACTCTAAAAAGGTTAATGCTCGTTGCAAAAAAATTGTGAATAAAACATTTTTTAGGGTCAATATCAACACATTAACTCGACGTTTTTGTTAACTTCATTGTCCGATCAACCATCGGCTGATGTAAATTTTAAAGTGGGCGTGAATATAATTTTAGTGGCGAAAATAATCGAAGTCTCCAAGGATGAAATCCCCCAACGCAGCATCAACAAAAGCAAATTGTTGTCTACAAATACAATAGGATTCGCCTTGTGCATACGAAATCATTCTGTTGTGCAAGAATAAGCAGATGTTTGTATTATGCTTACCGACATCAAAGTAAATCATATCAGTAATTGCGAGTTACATTATATGGTATCAATTTAGTGGCGGGTTTATAAAGTATCATGTTACATAAACATCCTGGCTTACATACTAAGAATATTGATTCGAACCATATGTAACATCAGTCAATAGAAAAAGATGTGTAGTCCTACCATAAAATGTGATGTGAAAAATAATTTCTGAAATAAACAGTTGGTTTTTTTAAGTATACAGTGTGTATTTTTGATATTACCTCAAACTGTAACCAGGGGGCCGATTTTTGAGAGTCGAACGCTCGACTTTTCACTCGAGATCTGTCAAAAAACTATGAAGTTTCGACAGATGTTGAGTGAAAATTCGAGCGTTCGACACTCAAAAATCGGCCCCCTGACGTTAATTTTAGTGCTATGATATGAACCAACACTGAAACAAATTGTTAATGTAGTAGTGTCAACTACTAGAGTGTAATTAATTTTTGATTTTTTTTCGAGCAGCAATGTATTGCGTACATTTACTTGACAGTCTTGACACATGGCAGAAGCGTGTTCAGCATTGTTGTTTAATTCTTAATAAAAATAAGATACATTGCGTGCTGAATTATTTTATAAGGATAAAATTATATCGTACAATTTTAATAATTTATAGAAAAACATATTCATTAGGGCCTATATATAAGTCATAAGGTACACTATAGTACGTCATGTCAACAACGACGGCGCTACTCCACAGCGAATGTCATACTAATCGATGCGCATTTGTACGGAATGGGCGGTGGAGGGGCGCGCCTTCGTGGATGACTCGCACTATACTTAGGATCATTATCATCCTACCAGCGTTTTCCCAGTTGTGGCCTAAAGGCCGATTTACATTGGCAAGAACTTGCATGCAAGTTTCTTTACATTGAGGGGCTGCGGGCTCCGGAGGTAAGATGAATACGATCAAACCCTGCAATGTAATGAAAATTACACGCAATGTTTTGCTAGTCTAAACCACACTTAAGGGGAGGTATAACCCACTGCAAATGTCCCGCTTTAACACGCGTGAGTTTGCAATTAACCATCCCGCTCTCTACGGAAGCTCTGCGCGTAGTTTTCGTAAACATTCAAACATAGCCATTAAACCAATCATTTTATCAAAGCAAACCCTACGAATTTGTCTATAGCCATTTAAGGTTTTTTATTGAGTAAAAGAATTCAATGTAAAATATCAGTAATATAGCCGTGATATTGAAAAAAACATTCCAAAAAGGGGTAACTTTGTGTTTTTTTCTATAGAGTGAAATTCATCAGGTCTTGTAACTGACTACGATTTTGACTTGACAACACCCGTATGTTGTACGTAACACATTTTTTTTAAAATTTAAGACACTAAATTCTATGTTTCAGATGGTTTTAAATAACTCAAAAGTGGTAAAATCCAGCCTTAAGGAGCACAGGTCTGCTTTGACACCTCACCAAGATTTTAACGTAGGCAATAGTTTAGGTACACTGGGATAACATTTAATGTTGAAATTAGTACAGATATAAGTAGGTTACATGTGCAGTCTAGACTAGGGTCAACACAATAAAATATCGCTTAATCAATACCTATAACGATATGTGATATGAAGTAATTCTCGTACAAGGGTGCGAACCTGAAGACCTCGAGAGTTTGACCTTTACCTTTGGTGACGTGCCGGTTGCCGGTGGGCGCGAATTATGCGTGTATTGTACGTATTTGTCTTCTTTACAAGACTGTTTACTGCATCGAAAACAATGGCAGGTCGGTAACTAAACTTGCCACACGTTTATGACACGGTGCCTTATAGTACGTATACATTACTTAACTAGGGCGGGGCGGTAAAAAAAAGGAATCATATAGCCCGTATTTGACGTCCGAGTCGAAGGCAAGGACGATAAATATGCGATCTGAAGCTTTCTTTACTAGCGTCCTTGGCGAGTACAAATTGTTACGTCTCCCATTGGCCAGGAAGTGGGATTTTCCGCACACGCGCATGGTAATTGCTGCTTTAATGGCCAGGTGTGACGAACATAGGTACGAGTAAGTATACCTATCTTTTGTGACTTTAGAGCATAGCGATGATAGGTAATTTTATTTGAATTAATCGTATTGTAGAAATGCATAAGAAATCTAACACTATTAAATTGGCATATTATGACCGATACCTAAATATAAAAAATTACGTAACTAGGTAATGTCTATTTAACTATTATATTTTGTTTTATTGCTATTTAGTGCGTTGACATCTAATCACAACTAATAAGAATAATCAAATCAGTGTACTAAAAAGTCGCTGTTTTTTTTTATCTCAGGACAGGTATTGAAAATTTCACAGACAATATGCTGAGTTCTTGAAGATAATTGTCAGGTAACGCAATAAATGACGAGAGTATGTTTTTTTGCATTAATTGTACGTAAGTCAAAATTGAAATCAACTTTTACGTTACCTAGGTGTATAATATGAAGGGACAAATACCTATGTAATACAAATCGATCTACTTCCAACAATAGCTAGCTACCTATAGTACCCCAAGATAGATATGCTTAAGTTAAGCAGCAACTAAAGTGTGACTAAAGTGTCATTCAATGGAACTTGCTAACTATGTTAACAAACCGCCATATTGAAAAAATAACCTAACTTATGAAACGATTTTTAAACTTTTAATGAAATATCCAAGATACAGATATGTTTTATGATTTTGTATTTTACGGTAACGACCGTTTCAATAGTGTTTGGTTTGAATGGTGTTTGATGAGGTGGTGTGAAAAATCAAGGAGAAACAGTGACAAAACTAAATTACGTCTTTTGTTTGTTACATAGTTAGCAAGTTCCATTGAATGACACTTTAAAGGAGTACATTTTTAAATTAAGTATTTAATTTTAGAACACGTTAACTGCCATTTTCACCTTTAAAAAAAACAACTGAACGTCCTAGGTTACCCTAAATAAGTTACGCAATTTCTAAAACTTTTCATTACTTTTGTTAAAATTAATAACTATAATATGACCTGGCTAAGTAACTACTAGATTTCATTGACTATCGAAAACATTACTATGTGAGTTCTTAAAAAGTAAACGTAATATTTATCATGTAATAGGAATAGGTATGTCACATAGATACACCTATGTAAATGAAACGTGTTTTCCTTCTTAGTAAGTATTTAATGGGAATTCCAAGAGATATTTGACATTCTTCGCACTTACCTACAGGCACTGAATAAGTAATAGTATGTATAAGTATAAGTACGTATACTTAAATACAAAGGGTTATATTTATATCATAAATAATACGAGATTACAATCACGTATAAGACAGGCTTGTCGACCGATTAAATAACTATTCAACAAAAATACTCAGTACCCGTTTAAATCTCGAAAAGTTATATTATCATGCATATACGAGTAAGTAATGTGAAAATTAATATATACCTCGTTGACTTCTTTCGCCATTTATTTCGCATTTATAGCAAAATTTAAATGCCTGCAGAGGTGTGTGTGGGTGTGTAATATATATAACATTAGGGAGGTTACAACATAAAAGTGGCATTTCGCGCCGAGATGCGATTGGGTCAGGCCTGCTAAGATGCAGTGGGTGGCAAACAGTTGAGACTGTAAACAATATTATTTCTTTTAACAAAAGCAAGAATGACTTCCACGATTGTGTTGCTAATTATGTATAATGGATATTCTTACAATATACATATTGCGCTTTTGAGAATAGGATATTCACACAATGGACCAAAACGAATAGGTACCCAAACAATTTAGCGGAAAAAAACCGGCCAAGTGCGTGTCGGATCACGCACAACGAGGGTTCCGTACCGACACCTACTAGTCCACATTTCAAAACTCTATTTAATACCTTGAATCAAAAAAAGGTTGTATCTTCATAGGGAAGTCAGAAGGCACTTATGCCCTTTTGTTTGGGCAAGATAGTTTTTCAGTGAAAACTCAAAAACCCTTAATCCCACCTTGGTCAAACCAATTTTCGTTGACAGTATTTATTATTGTACACCACCTCAACTTTTTCAGAATTTTAATCTTCATAGTTTGGAAATTAGAAGGGGGCACCATTTTGTACGACTTTGGGAGCTAATATCTCACCAACGATTGACTTAAATGGAAAACTTTCTCAGTAACCTCTACATACATCATTTTTAAAGGCCTATTCAAAAATACACCACACAACTACGTGCATTGAAAAAAAAAATTTCGTCCCCCGGTTGGGGGAGACCCCAAGATATTTTTTTTCCTTATTTCACATCACATTTATATAGCGGTTCATAGAATACATCTTCCAACCAAATTTCATAATTGTAGTACTTATAGTATCCGAGTAAACCGGCTGTGACATACGGACGGACAGACAGACAGACAGACATGACGAAACTGTAAGGGTTCCGTTTTTGCTATTCTGGTTACGGAACCCTAAAAACAATATTGTTCGATTCGAAATAATGCGGGCCTTATAAGAATATTTATGAGCCTGAATACGTTGGGAACAAAGTGATGACGTATGTAAATATGTAGGTAAAATTCTATCTACCACTCAATAATGGAGATACGAACTTAACGCCAAACACAGAAATGGGAGCGGTGGATGTAAGGCACCTAAGTAAAAGTATATTTTTCTGTTGTAATTATTTTACGTAAATTGTGGGCATCAAAATAAATATTGAAGCTGATGTGGCATGAAATAATTAGATTTTACTCCTAGAGTAGGCCCATTTTTGAAGAAGTATCATGCAAGAAGCAAGTCATGTAGGTAACAGTTGGGGTGACAACGTTATCAGAGGGCTTAGACCCTGCAGAATACGGTTCTGCCTGTCTCCATCCCCAAATTTGAGCCGGAAGTATGTTATACCGGGTAATGTGCAGCCCATACAAATTTTTTCGTTGTACATTTGGTAAATCGTGGTTCCGGTACCCTAACTATGGTCCGATTGTTATAGGTTTTTGATATGCCGTAAAGAACAATATTTGTCATTGTATCCCGAAATTTTCGACCCTCCAGCTCCATATCTTTCTCCGCCATCTTGGAAAATCTGTCACTTTTTTCAGTTTTTTCCTTGTACTGTCGCTAAAGTTCATTTTAGTGCTAAACATGGTTCGGCAATATTGTAGAAGACAAAATTTGCTAAAACTTATGGCTACAAAGATTATTTGTATGACCCCTAAGGACGAAGGTATGACAGGAGATATCTTTAAAACTACAGTTTTTTTTAGTATTCCTCCTGAGTTTTAAGAGTATTTTAGCGCTAAGTATAGTTCTGCAATATAGTCACAAAGTTGCTTGCTACAACTCTTCTATTGAAATTTTTTTTCCACGATCATCAGGAAAGAAGATACGAAGTCATCTATGGAGTACTACCGTCGATATTTGCTTCTTTTTCCAGTTTTCTTCCCATATTTGCGTTTTGGTGTATTTTAGCTCAAGTTCTAGGTCTGTAATATTACAGAAGACAAAATTATATGCAAATTCAAAGTACCTACGATCTTACTAGGTATCGTGGAAACAGACTATTTTGTCTTTTGAGGGGTTGTAGTGGTATAGATCGGAAAGTGACAGATGCTTTATCTTGTCGTCTATCCCTATATCACTCGACCATCATAGATCCCCTACAGATTGCGATTAATTGCACTCAAACCTAAATATGAGAAGAAAACTGCAAAAGTAGCAAATTTCGACGGTGGTACTCCATAGATGACTTCATATCTTCTTTCCTAATGGTCGTGGAAAAAATATTTCAATGCAAACGTTGTAGCAAATTTCGTGATCTACAATATTGCCGAACTATAGTTGGCGCTAAAATGCACTTAAAATGTAAACATGAGCGGAAAACTAGAAAAATGTGGCAATTTTTAATGATATATCCTGTCATATCTTCGTCCCTAGGGGGCATGGAAAAAATCTTTGTACACAAAAGTTTTAGCAAATTTCATATTCTACAATATTGCAGAACTATGTTTAGCACTGGAATGAACTTTGACGACGGTAAAAGCAAAGAACTGAAAAAAGTGACACTATTTCCAAGATGGCGGCCAAAGTTATGGAGCTGGAGGGCCGAAATTTTCAGGTTACCATGGCTAATATTGTCCTTCACAACATACCAAAAAACCATATCAATCGGACCTCTTTTAGAGTACCAGAGCAACAATTTACTAAATGTACTACGAAATTTTTTGTATGGGCTGCACCTTTTCCGGTATACCGTACTTCCGGCTCAAATTTCGAGATGGCGACAGGCAGATCCGTATTCTGCAGGGTCCAAACCCTCTGATAACGTTGTCACCCCAACTGTTACATGATTTGCCGCTTGCATTGTTTAGAGACGCCTTTTCCAATTCTGTTCCTGCTCTATCCGATTAGGTATGTCTACGCTGAGGTCCACTCTGCATAAACGCATTAATTTTGACCGCTGCTCATTTCTACAATAATTACCTATTTATTTATCTAAATATTTGCAATGGAAATTATGTGCACCTTGTTTTTCTGTTGACGGTTAGGAGGTCAAACATTGTAATATCCTCTACCGGCCAACGGGAATAATTATCATACCAAAAAGGCAACTATTGATTAATAGTGAATTGTTAACCAAGGGTTGAAAGAGACCCATTTCACCCGAGATATTTTAATATAATACATTCCACCCTTCTTCTACATTCTACACGTGAAAATCAAACAGTAGCTCTAGTATAAGTTTTTTCGAAAGATTAACAAATTCGAACGCGTTTGCGTTTTGTCTCATAATGTATGAAAGTGGTATGAAAACGTGAACAGCACCTTTGGTGGTCACTAGTGGAAACTAAAACAGCGAGTATAACATTTGTTGCTAACCGATGAACGCGCGTATTTCAAACTCGGTGAGAGCGTTTTCATACATTTTGAGACAAAACGCAAACGCGTTCGAATTAGTTAATGTTTCGAAAAAACTTATACTAGAGCTACAGGAGAGATGAAAAAGCCATTAATGAATCAAAATCTTCATAAAAACAAGGTTAAACGTGACTTAAGTAATTACATTGGCGAAATCACTTTAATAAGTCGTGTGATTGTTGTTGTGATTTGTGATTGTTATTGACGCAAGCGAAATGCAAGATCCTGAATTATACTTGTTTATATTTACGTACTTATCATAACAAGCTTTAGTGATAAGTCTGTTATGCTCCTGTTAATTAGTAATTCCAATTACGGTGAATTATTACAAAAATATGTTTAGTGTTGCAATCTTGTATACATTTATATATATAATCTATGTATTCGGTAACTATGACAGAGACTATTTTAAATTAATAATATATCAAATAATGGTTTAGTTACATATCATTCCACAAAGAAGTGAATCAATATAATAAGTTATTAAAACCGGCCAAGTACTAATTTTGTACCATAGTTACAGTTGACGGAATAATGGATTCGTTTCGTAAGTTGGCCATTTGGTTAGGTTTTATCACTTTATACCAGCGGTCGGCAACAGGCGGCCCGCGAGCCTCCTTATTGACAATCGACAATATACCTTTTGTCTGATAGAGTCAGAACTTGCGGCCCGCAACCATTTTGTTAGCTACTATGTGGCCCTTGGCTACTAAAAGGTTGCCGACCCCTGCTTTATACAGTCTATTCATCCTTACGTGTCCTATCATGTAAACAAACTATTTTATTTTTGAAGACGTTAATCATTATCACACTTTTCTCTAGGTTTACAATACATTGTGAGCTTCTTTATGTAAACAACAACATTTTTAAGGACGATTATGTTTTCAAGAAGAGTTAGTTTGTTTATGTCACACCTAGCCATAAAGTGGCTCCGCGCGCGAAAAAACCCACTTCCTGGCCAGGGGGTGACATAAAATTTTGTACTTACCACGGGCGATAATGAAGAAAGCCTCAGATCGCATATTTATCGCCCTTGCCTTCGGCTCGGGCGTAAAATACCTGCGATCTGTGACATTCTTTGTTTTATCGCCCTTGGTAAGTAATGTACTATTATGTCACACCTGGCCATAAAGCGGCAATTACCACACGCTCCGCGCGCGGGAAATCCCACTTCCTGGCCAGGGGGTGACATAAAATTTTGTACTTACCACGGGCGATAATAAAGAAAGCCTCAGATCGCATATTTATCGCCCTTGCCTTCGGCTCGGGCGTAAAATACCTGCGATCTGAGACATTCTTTGTTTTATCGCCCGTGGTAAGTAATGTACTACATGATAGGAAACGTAAGGATGAATAAACTGTACAGTAAATGCATACCTAATTATAAACTTGTGAAGGAAGGGTAAGTAGAAGTAACTGTAACATTTTTTTTACTTCAGTGATGTTTTTTAGTTCGGATAAGAAAAATGATGCCTCATACAGATACAAGGATGTTTTTATCATGTACATATATTCTGTACATAATAGTAAACGTATAATTAAATAAACACAATGAGATACCTACATACACTGCATCAACGACTAACCAATCATGTCGATTGGAATCGCTACGATTTGTTTTACGATCTGTGAGATAAGGTACCAGGTTAGCATAGAATGAGTAATCATGTCTCATTGATTGGGGCAATGCAAATTAGATTAATTAGCGTTCATTACTGGCTACATTACTTTTCAAGTCCAATCCAAGGTTCTTCCGAGTACTCCCTCCGGCGACATTAAACACGCGACCGTTGCTAAACAACTTTAAACAATGAACATTTCATAAAAGGTCTGGTGATGTTCTTAACATAGACAGGGGAAAAATAATAATTTTACTAATTTAAAATCAAGTAAGGTAAGCCTTATCATACTACCCTATCGGTAGGGCCCTAACTCGGGGAGGGGAGTTAAACTACCCGCTCTAATGAGTGAGATGTTTTAACTCCCCTCTCCCAGTTAGGGCCCTACCGATAGGGTAGTGTGATAGGCCTTTAAGGGGCTGACAACACCTAGAAAAAGTCCCGCTCTAACACGCGTGAGTTTCCAATTAACCATCCCGCTCTTTACGGAAGCTCTGCGCGTAGAATATAGTAAGTAAATAAACACTACAATAATATTGAAATTAAAAAATGTGTGGATTATTTGTGAAATATGGCTCATTGGTGGTTTAGGTATGAATATGTTGACTTAATGTTTTTAATTGCAGACCCATACGTAATAAAAATAAAGACGTAGACCCGTTTAATGATGAATTTAAGACCAATCTTTGCAATTATTTTCTATCGAGCCGATTTCGTCCAATGTATCGAGTCCGTACACGGTCTTTGAAATATGATGAATATCTATATTAACATATATATTTTTTGATGTGCTAGAACAAATAGTTTTTCTTAAAAAACTGCTTAAATAACATCAATTTCAACAAAATTAGCCATTAGCATTAGCATTTAGGTCTTGACTTGACAGCCTCTTAAGTTGGGGTAAAACTACCATACTTTATTGCAAGGTGGGGTAAGACTAACATGAAGAGTTACAGTAGCTCTAGTATAAGTTTTTTTCGAAACATTAACTAATTCGAACGCGTTTGCGTTTTGTCTCAAAATGTATGAAAGTGGTATGAAAACGTGAACAGCGCTTCTGGTGGTCACTAGTGGAAACTAAAACAGCGTATTTCAAACTCGGTGAGAGCGTTTTCATACATTTTGAGACAAAACGCAAACGCGTTCGAATTAGTTAATATTTCGAAAAAACTTATACGAGAGCTACAGGACTGTGGTAGTCTTGGCCCGGTTATAGTCTTACCAAATTACGTCAAAAGGAAAACTCCATTGCGGCTGCGACATCCACACACACTACAAACGGGAATAATAACAATGAAATCGTTAATGATAAATGCCAGTAAATGCCGCTAACAATCACTACCTAAGGCGACTTCCTGACTTGGCGGGGCGGGATCGATATGTGACATTTTCTTCTTTGTCGTAAACATACTGACGTCGCAAAGATTCCCACTTGACGGAATACTGTCGGTATTACATTTGCGCAGTAGTAATATCATGCGCAGAAGCGGACCAGTACTGCCTTCGTATCGTCCCGCTACCGCGCATCCCGCGCCAGTCAGGAAGCACTCATTTAAATGTAGGGGCGCAGTAAAAAGCGGTACTGCCTCGACTGACAGTTGACACTGACATTTGTCAGTTTTCTCATATCGTACCGCCTCCGCACCGACAAGTCAGGAAGTCGCCTACCTAGTAATAACATCGGTAATTTTAATATACACTAGGTTTATTAAAAACATGTATTCATGAACGACTTATAAATAGTAGGTAGTGGTACCAAAGTTGATTTAGTGTTGTAGTTGCATATTTTGGAACATTGATAATTATCATGTTAACATGACTTGTAAAATGCTTAGTTTACAAATAAATCCTGTTTACTGTAATGCGTTTTTATAAAGAATTTTCAAATCTAGACATAGAAATTAAATTATCCGTGTTCATGTGTTTTCCTTAATAGGCTCAGCCTTCTTAATATGCTTATGATAATATAATTTATTGTGCACTACAAAATATGAACAAATATGCAAAAAACTATCTCTGAACTTTTTTGTTTTAAGAGGTTACAAGTTTTTTATTTCAAATTTGGACAAAAGTATTGTTAATACCAATAAAGTGATTATAGGATACTATGATTTTATTAAAGTTTTAGATAGTAACAGTGCCCTTTTTTGATTTTATTGTGTGTAGTAGAATTTAAGCGGAAAAAACCAGTTTTTAGCTCGAAAATGGTCGATTTGGAGTGATGTTTGCAACAAAATATCATAATGAAAAATGCAAGAAATACGTTTAAAATGTATGCCATTAGGTCGCAATAGTCCTGTTCTAGATAGTAACATTGATAAAATGTCAAGAAACTTGTCAATTTAACAGAAAATGGGCTAGATAAACGAGCATTTTTTACCTTATTACTTAATGACCCTTAAGCATAGAATCAATTAATCAATATTAGATCGCTAGCTTTTAGCAGTTTTATAGACTAAGTAAACCTAACTAGCTAACCTAACGAGTTTCTTTTAGATGCTGTTTTCAAATTCAAAATTTCATATTTATACGTATTATCGATAGGGTGTTACTACCCACCATAATTCAAATAAACATTTATTTGCGAATGAAGATAAATGTTACGAACGTGATCGTCAATCAACTAATAGCCTAAGAGCGGTACGGTTGCGCTGTATGAATTTTGAACATTAATTCATAACAGCTACTTTTTTTGCACCAAAAAATTTGTTAAAGCAATTAGATTAGGTATTCTTTAATAAAACACGTAGTCCACCAACGTGACTGTAGAAAATATTAAAAAATAATCTGTAAAAAATCCTTAAAAATCGGGCGAAAATGGTATAAGCATTTACTTACTTTATGACATACTATATATATTTATATTCTTTGTGATACATGAAAAATCAACCGATTTTTGTTAAGGCAACATCGTAATATAATAATTTTTAATACAGAAATATATAAAATTCAATTACGGCTATGGTATATAAGCTAACATTACAGTTATGGTTTATATATATCTTTCTTATATATATTGACCCTTTTTATACTGAAGCTACCCAAAATATCTGGAGCTTTATTTTCTTTGAAAAAGTCTTGTGAAATTAATATATAAGCCAAACTCACTACGTTGACTTTTCATGAAGGCCACATTGAAGAAGGTGTAATGCTAATGAACCCTATAAATACCAATTAAGTGATTTCAAATGCATCTTCATTAATAGTAGGCGCGAGAGGGGAATACGCGGGGTGAGCGGAGGTGTGCAGCACAGCGAGAGGCGCGCGGGTGGGTGACAAGCAAGTGTGTGTGTAGGTACTTTACTTTTATCGGCGGCTTCGGTGCGGCCCTAAGCTTTATGTTCTATTAGGTATATGTAAATAGTGTAATTTAAACAACTTATTATTAGGTTCAATAGTAGCTATGAAGTATGAATTAAAAATTAAATCTAAGTCATTTAATAATTTTAAATTTTGTATATAATCTGACATCTAAAACGGCTGAAAACCGCCAAAATGATTTTCAAATAGATATAAATTATCGATTAAGAAATCACGCTTTGTGTACAACCTAACCTACAAGCCTATAATAAAAGTCCGCTCATCCTGGTGCATTCATAGGTGTAGGTAGGTACTGAACAACTACGCTGTCGGCTGGACGGTAGGTATATTGAGACCATATATTCGTGACTCGTACTTTGCACACACTTTATTAACAGTTGAAGACATAAATTAGGTATACATAAAAAGTAGAACATGTATACGTATCGGCATAAATTCTTAGAAAGATGATGCCACGCTAAATTATGCCTTATAGGGACGCTTAGAAGTAGGTATTCGTTACTTCGCACGCCGCGCAGGTCGAAGCCCTTCGCGATCTTGAATTACATAGACGGCTCGGTGTTGCGTAAATAAGTATGTCTTGATTCAACAAGTAAATAGGATGACAAATGTATTCGTTTTTTAAAATATTACATCGTGATAATTATTTTATATAAGTAGTATAGAATAGATACGCGGCACACGCATGTTTTATAAAGATCATATCACGGTAAAAGTCACCAACCAGAGATAATAAGGGCTACAGGCGGGTGACCGCCATCCGAAATTTTGAAAACGCAGATATAACAAGGAAAGTTAACTAGGTGTTTTAAAAATTTTCGTCTCCCAAAGGGTTGAAAATAGGGGTTAAATATTGTATGGGGATCAATTTTTTTTAAATAGACAAAACTGGTTTGTTCGTTTCTGCAGTCATTTCTGTCAGTACATATCAACGCACAGCCCAAACCGCTGGTTCTAGAGATTCCAAATTTGGCACGTAGGTTCCTTATATGGTCTAGGGGTGCACTAAGGAAGGAATTTTCAAAATTCGTCCCCTAAGGGGGTAAAATGGGGGTCCAAAGTTTGTATGGGGAAACAAGATTAGTCAGACTATTTTATTCAAAACTTCACAGGAGTACTCCTAACAAAATAAGTAAACACGTGTCTCCAGTTTTTTGAAAATTCAACCCCTAAAAGGGGGGAATGGGGTGACAAAGTGTGAAAATCGACAATGGGTATTGTGTATGTGGTTTATCGGGTCGCTAATTACGAAAACTACAATGATTTTAAAATCCAACGTCGCGGACATGAAATACCATCTCCCCTGTCGGGGTGAAATGGGGTTGAAATTGAAATAACTAAATATCAATATGAGTGTAGTTTTATGTTTTTTTTTCGGACGTCAATTACGAAAACGGTATCGATTTTAAGATGTAATATTGTAGAAATGAACATTCTTTATCTAAATATATAAAAGGAGAAAATGACTGACTGACTGACATATCAATTATCAACGCACAGCCCAAATCGCTAGTTCTAGAGATTACAAATTTGGCACGTAGGTTCCTTATAAGGTCTAGCTAGGGGTACACTAAGGAAGGATTTTTCAAAATTCATCCTCTAAGGGGTGAAATGGGGGTCCAAAGTTTGTATGGGGACACAAGATTAGTCAGACTATTTTATTCGAAACTTCACAGGAGTACTCCTAACAATAAATAAGTAAACACGTGTTCCCGGTTTTTTGAAAATTCAACCCCTAAAAGGAGGAAATTGGGTGAAAAAGTGTGAAAGCCGTACCGTACTCGCGTACTAAACGCAACTTTAAACAGCCGACAAAAAAAAGATGATTTCAGTTTGAATTTGACCCAACCAGAGGTATGTATTTGTCCGCGATTATCACGCGTTTTGCTGAACCGATTTAGGTGCGGGTCGGAAAACTATTTGTTACGTTCTGGAGGTTTCGGTATACGAATTTTTATGCCGCCATCGACTTACTACTACTAAGAGATTATAATATAGCAGAGAGGTGGGATTCCGACATTATCGGCCGATACACCGATCTGCATGTCGTAAGACCTTAAAATAAGTAATTAAAATTAGTTTACTAACGTAGTTATTAGGTATTTGTGTTTTAATACTAACAATTCTATGGATCACAGAAATCTGAGAATAAATGTTTTTTTTTTTTTTTTTTTATAATTACTACTCTTGAATAAAAGTACATATCTGTCTCCCTTAAAAGAAAGAAATGTGGTCTACAAGTCTGAAAATCAATATGGGTATTATTTTCAGACTTTGTGACCACATTTCCTCCTTTTAAGGGTTGAATTCTCAAAAACCTGAAAAACCTGAAAAACTTGTTTACTCATTAACTAATCTTGTTTTCCCATACAAATTTTGACATCGTTTCACCCCTTAGGGTGTTACTCGTAATTTTGAAAAATATTTTCATAGTGCGCCCCTAGACCTTATAAGGAACCTACTTGCCAAATTTGGAGTATAATCTAGAACCAGCGGTTTGGGCTGTGCGTTGATCAGTCAGTCTGTGGTAGTCAGTCAGTTTCTTCTTTAACATATTTAGAAATGTTCATGTCCACAATATTAAATCTTAAATTCGATGCCATTTTCGTAATTAACGTCCCAAAAAAACCATGAAAACGACACCCATATTGATATGTAGACATTTCAACCCCATTTCACCCCAACTGGGGAAATTGGTATTTCACGTCCGCCACGTTGGATTTTAAAATCATTGTTTTTTCGTAATCAGCGACCCGATAAACCATAGAAATAATACCCATTGTCGATTTTCAGACTTTGACACCCCATTTCCCTCTTTTAGGGGTTGAATTTTCAATAAACCTGAAAGACGTCTTCACTCATTTATTGTTAGGAGTACCCCTGTGAAGTTTCTAATAAAATAATCAAACTAATCTTGTTTCTCCATACAAACTTTGGAGCCCCATTTTACCCCCTTAGGGGATGAATTTTGAAAAATCCTTCCTTATTGCACCCCTAGACCTTATAAGGAACCTACGTGCCAAATTTGGAATCTCTTGAACCAGCGGTTTGGGCTGAGCGTTGATATGTCAGTCAGTCAATCAATCAGTCAGTCAGTTTCTTCTTTTATATATTTAGAAGAAGAAGATTATACGTAAACATCATATACTACGCAAATAAACAAAATTTCCTACGCCGCAAACAAATTTTACATAGTTACTCAAACTCAATATCATTTTAAAGGTAATGAATGAGTAGGTAAATAATAATAAAATGTCGCACTGGGCCGAGCGGCGGCCTCAAGCACGCGTGTTTTAAGTTTTAACCTGCCTACTCAATCCCTACATTCTCATCTCAGATAATCCTTAACAATAAGTCAATAAAGTCCAAATCCGATTGCAAACGTATGCTGTACATTAACGAATATAAATAATATTCGCTTAACGCAAAGTCATAGTAAGTAATAATAATAAACAGACATCGGAGCGAGGCGGCGGGGGCCGGCCGCACGCGCCGCGCGCTTGTTTCGACATGCCTACTTCCATCTCGTTGTGCGTTCTAAAATAATCCCTGATAGTAAGGCAATAAAGTCCAAATCAGATTGCACGTGTGTGCTGTAATTAAGGAAATCAACGAAAACAAATAACATGGGGTTCATTCCTATTCCAATGACATTCTCAGGGTTTAAATTAAAAGTCCCCGGAAAAATTGGAACTGATATATTTTTTCTACTAATGTTAAATACGCGATTTGTAAAAAACTATTTACCAAATATTTAAATAGTTTCATTTTCAATGATAATTCTGAGAAACAGTCCTTGTTTTTCATGTGTTGCTATAAAAAGCTTATATATAATTTTCTTTTTAATAAGTTTCAGAAAAACTGAAAATACCTGTTTGATTAAATTTCTCTTATTTCCCGTTGCATATATGTTTCGATTCGGATCGTAAGCATCAAAACAGACCTAAAGATAGAAGCATTATCAATAAAACTACTTATACCATATTTGCTGTGAAAAATCATCAGTTTTTGGGCACCATTTTTTTTATCCAACTTCCGGTGGTAGATTCGCAAATTTGAAAAATATTGATTCTTAAAATCACTTAAAAGAACCGTATAAAAAAAATTAGCCTGTTAGAGAATTTTTTCCAAAAAAAACGTATCTTTCTTAGGCTATAAGTTTGAGCGTCTGCTCTGTCATCAAAAATGGGACAATAGCCTGTCTTCTAATTGGAGTTGCGCATGACAACATACGTGTACACTATTATCAGCTGAAACGCCTGTACACAAAACAAGAATAAGCGATTAAAATAAATGTTGCAAAACAAAAATAAATAAAAAAACTAACCACTGAGTGCTGCCACATATTCCCTCCATTTGCGGCTGATGCTCATTGCTGGTGTTCACGCGAAATTTTAATATAAACATTTATAGTCGTTTGTTTGAATCGGACATGCGCGCGAATAGGCTTCTGTGTTGATACTGGAAACGGCGCGCGGTGGTCTGCTCGCGATAATATTAGCTCGCCACGTGCTCGTCGGCGGTGTGAATGGATACTGGTGGCTGCGAGTGCATATACGCTCCGGTTTTGTTGACAGTAATGTCAAGACTGGCGACCGCCGACCGCCGCGGGGCGCCACCGGCACGCTTCTGCTCCCTAGTACCCACTTGTTTGCTTTATCATTCATAGACATCTGATAACGTCATTGTACACGTTGCGTGGTCGTTTAGTTGTAATTCCGCACACAACGAAAATTTTCGGAAACTAGATGATTTTCAGGGTTTTTCGAAGGTTTACCTATCTGTTTAGCATTGTTATTTGATCTGTTATGTTGTGGTAAATTATGTCTCCGCGGAGAATCGTGTTACGTTGTCGAGTAAGATGGAATGTGACACGATACCTTGTCTACGTTATGACGACAAGCAACTCGGTTAGTAGGGGTCAGCGAAGCATGAAGATTGCAAGTCATTTAATGAGACACTGAAAAAACAAGATTAAAGTATGACGACTAGTTAGTTGGTTTACTAGTTGTTGGTTGTTGCTACTAAAAGTACTTTCTCACATTTTATTTTCTTAATGTCCCCCGTCAACCTTCACTCTTGATAACTATATTTATTCCAAATAGCAATGAAAATGGATAGAGTTTGTATGGGAGTACCCATTATCATTGTACTTGAGTACATTAGTCTGACTCTTCAATGAAAATCGGAAATGGTTTGTAACCATTTTATTCAGACTTAGTTATTTGCCGAAGAAATATCAGTCTGATTTTTTTCCCTAGCAATCTCCTATCGATAGACATGAGCCGATAACACTGATTGATAATATTCCAATACGTTATGTGGTGGTATTGGGCGGCACCTTTAGCATGTGCATAGCTTACCTATCATACTGAATGAAAAGGTCAATAACTAAAATCTAAGTATAATTGAATAAAATAAAGGTCTAAGCTATGGGGTAGGATGGTAGATTTAAATTATAATTCCTTGTTTTAATTTACCATCCCTACTGGATGCCATGGATGGATTATGGATGGTTTTTTATCATTTTATCATCCTTTTATTAAACGAAGCAACGCCAGGGCTTAACGCCTGAAATAAGTTATGTAATGTCGTAACTAAAATGAAAGCGCGGGCGTTATAGTAATTAATTATCGATTAACCATTTCAATTTAATGGTTCGCGGTTATTATTTATAAGTGCATTATCAACTGCACCTATGAAACAGGATGGTAAGTACCGTGTATATGTAATTATATAATTGGCAAATAGAATAAAAAACCGGCCAAGTGCGACTCGGACTTCGCACATTTAGGGTTCCGAACCAACTAAGGAAAAATAAAGAAGTATCAATGAAAAAATCTGTTTTGTCAATATATTATTATTTGTTGATAAAATATAGGTTATAATAAACATTATCACCAAATTTTAAGTTTATAGGTCAATGAGAAATCAAAAAATTCTTAGGAATAAAATTTTGAAAAAAAGGTTGACTTTGATGGCTTCTCATTGCTTTGCTTTCCTATATTTGAAGAAATTGAAGACTGTATAGCTCCAACCGTTTGGCTGTAAAACCTGTGTGACAGACGACGGACGGACGGACGCGTGAGTGACAACAATAGGGTTCCGTTTGGACCCTTGGGGTACGGAACCTAAAAATGAAGCCGTCCCAGTAGAAAATTCTAAATTACACCTTTAAAATGTGTAACTTCTAAACTATGAAAAATCGCTCAATACACATAGAGCGCTAGGTGCGAGGAATCTAAAACAAATATTGGATCACTCTATTTGCACCACTCTGTCTGTATAGGTTAACATGTAAAACATATTGGGCCGGTGTTTTACAGCCGAGCTGAACTTCACAATTTTTATTTTCTCTCCTTCAATATATTTTAAACATTGCTATGGGTTGGGTATATAACCTAGTTTTACTGTGTGTGTCCTTTTCTCCCGGTACGAGTCAAGGGAATACTTACAGGTATTACTGAACGATGTAAACAAATACATTTGTAAGTATTTGTTTACCGCCGCCGCCTTTTTCAAGTTTGTTCCACAACCCTGCTTTATTTAGTTAAGTTGCTCCATCTGGTTTGATAATTATTTTAACAATTATATTTGCAAGTGAGCTTGCGTACTACATTTTCATTGTTATCAAGGTCATCAAATGTAGATGCCGTCATTAAACATCTGTGTTTTGAAAGAAGTGTTGTTCTATGAGCATGGAAAATACCGCCATAGCAAACAGCTGTGCTGGTATAGGTAAAAAGGTAAACAGGTTAAGTTAACTTAATCACAGACAATAAGCAATAATAACTTCCTAATCAATGCATATTATTGTATGAAAATTGTATCATTGTAGGTAAATATCTACTTATTGATTGGGTACGCAGGTACGCTACGCCAACAATCTTTGAAGTTATTTACTCGCCGTAAAGGTTAAATTAATTTTCAAGTACCTAAGCTATGTAGTACGTATAATAGTAGATTGTTTGACAATGGTCTAAAGTAAGCCATATTACCACGAGATAAAATTGTTCGAGTGGTAATATGGCTTTTAGGCCCGAGTTACACACTCTACTTTTCACTTCGATTGCGAGAAAACACATTAAACACAAATTATCCACATTAAATGAATAATTTAACTCTTGGCGGGCGTATGTCTAATTTGACAGCATGTTTTTTTTCCTAAGGCCAGCACCATGCCTCGCTATGCGTATTCGCTTTGCGTATTCGCCTCCCTTTCTTTTGCTATATTAAAGAAAGAGATGCAACTTGCGCTTTTTTTTCTTTTAGGAGGCGCAATTACTTTGACCATAGACACCGCTTAATCTTTACTTAATCTTTAGAGAACTGAAAAACGTCTTTCCTGATTGGTCGATTTTAGTACAGCTGTATTCTGGTTGGTTGATATTTTTACAAAATATTTTTTTATCTGCCAAATTACTGTTCTGTGATTGGTGGATTTAATAGGTGAAGTATTTTGATAGGGTCAAATTAGAATGTTTTGTAATCATAAATATGTATACATATTTTCCCTAGGGCTTAAATGTACTACTTTAGCCCCGCTTCATAAGTCTAATATGACCCACTTTTCGAGCATGAGAAATGAAAAAATATTTATTACGTTTTATATTCTTGTTTCGGCTCTTTACATTCAATTCATACTTTCAAATTAACAGAACAAATAAAAATAATTAATTTGTTATATTAAAAAAAGTGTATATTGTATAAAAAAGTATATAAAAATTTATTTATTTAAAAAAGACAATAAAATATATGTAACTACTAATAATATAAACAACTTACGAACAAACTTATAAATAAACTTAACGAATAAACATATAAATAAACTTAAAAATAGACTTATAAATAAACTTATAAATAAACTTATAAATAGAAAATGCTCCCCAGGTCGCCCTCGTATGTTATGGTGCCCAAGACTGGCAGCGTTACCCCTTTAGATGGCCAGACTCAATCTCTGGCCGAAGTAGCTGCCAGCCCTCTGGTCACCCGATTCCTATATTATTAGGCGCTGGGAGATAAAATAAAACCTAAATGTCGGGCAAAATCTCCAACAGTCCGGTAAATGACGTGTTTGATATTAATATCGTGCTGTTTGTACTTCACGGATGACTGCCGGATTACTGAAGTCGACATCCGATAAACGAGCGGAACATAAACATCACATGGCATAACCCGCTCATTATTATACTATACCTACATATTATTTGCAATACTTGATACTTTTCCATTATTGATATATCAGGAAATTGTATGGACACTTCATTTGAATAATGTAAGCTAAGTACAATACTGCACCAAGGCACACCAAGGTCTCGAGGGAGGAGCAAGAGAAACACCAGTTTGATAACAAAACGACGTAAGTGGGTCATTATTCGTGCGTTTCAACCGCCTCACTTTCGTGGACAGTTGGACACGTTTGTGACGAATTGGCTGTCGATTTTGGTTTCATTTCTAAGTTAGTTGGTAGATGTCCCGTACTTCTAGCAAATAACCGAAAACTACAAACTACCACCACTACTATCCAAATTACTACCACACAGTTCCAAACTCGACAAAAAGTGACCACGAAAGTGATTTGGAACAAACGCCCGAATAATGACCCAAGTATGTAATCATTATGTAACCACACAGTTCTAAATCCTCAAAAAAACAATTGACTTGACATGTATTATCCTTGTTATCATTACTCAAAGAGTACATCTGAATGTTTCTCAAATTAGACCAGCTTGACAGGACTGGCTTCCCACGAGGCGGCTTGACCAACCTAAATAAATAAATAAAAAACCCTTTATAGAAACTACGGGAAACAAACGTTCGCGTGTTTCAGCAATGTACTCAACTGTAACAGCGACATCTAGTGCGCAATAGAACAAATTAATACATAACATAATGAACATATAAAACTAAGCATACAGACTATACAAATAACATGTTTAAGGCGATATATCGATTAAAAGAGACACCCTTTTTTTTCGCTCACGACAAAACGGGATGCAACCCTCTCCGAAAATGGCTTTTTAGACTTTTTAGATAAAAATCTGGCTGTGTGCAGGTTTATTAAATTTCCTCTTGTCAGTACCTAGATGAGGTAAAATACCATCATATTAACTTAATCGTGTCTTTTAATAATGCGTTGTTTAAGTAGGCTGAGGAAAAAAGGAAAATATAGACTCGACTTTGGATTTATTTTGTATCGAGAAAATTTTAAGCAATCATGTTTCGCTATTGTCAGTACCACAATCATATAGTCAAGAATCATATATCTGAAAATCAGCCCCTACTGTTTGCCAGTCTGGGCAGGACAGCGTTTCAAAGTCTCCAAATTTCTCAGTGTAGCGCCTTAAGTATGATGAAAATTTTGTTCAGTTCAACTTTTTTCAGTCCCTTAAATATTATATTTGAATACGTGATAAGTTGACGATAGTAGGTTTTGAAAAACACGGTTCATCTGTCTTTTAATGTCTGTTCCGGCTCACCTTACCTCATCCATACATGCAACTATTCGACCCAGATCGGGACTCGGGCCTAGCTGAGTTTCTTGCTGGACTCCTCTCAGCTTGGCTAGGTTTAGTGAACCAGCGACAGAACTCCCAGTAGCTCGATTCCACTGACACCTCAGATTCGGTTGAAGCTGCTCAACCAATCTCACTGAGCGCAAACTCTTATACATAGTATTCCAGTAATTAAATCGTCCGCGTGGTCGTGTCGGTGGTTTACCCTAAAATACCGTAAATTACCGTAATTTAAATTTAAAACTGTGATATAATACAATCAATTATTTTAAATCGATTTTAATATTTTAGACAACTGTGCAATATTAACTCATATTTTATTATAAATTACCCAATGAAATACTTATTAAGTTATTAATTATATGTTATTTTAATTTGTAAATGCATGATTTTTGATTTTTGTACTTTGTTTCTATGATAAAATGCGAAATAATTATGTTAAAACTATGTTAAGTAGAATTGTATTGCAGTGCCCTAACAGGGTTGTGTTGAACTTACAAATTGTTATAAGATCTTTTTCTGTACACACAAGGCAATGATTAAATGAATGAATATGAATACCCTGGATTTTCCCGATGCCAGTCTCCAACTGCGCACTCCTATCACTTGATTGGGCCCGGCCTATAAAGCCACAGTCAGGTTGT
Organism: Cenopis cana; assembly: GCA_951800055.1. NCBI lineage: Eukaryota > Metazoa > Arthropoda > Insecta > Lepidoptera > Tortricidae > Cenopis > Cenopis cana. The sequence continues at coordinate 4,917,436 of OX637476.1, read as the reverse complement.
AAAAAAAACATGAATCTATCATGATTTACGCATCCCAATAAAAACCTCATCTTATTCGAAACGAAATATTGTACCGGAAAGGGGTAGAATGTCGCGAATAAATAATCTATGAATTTAATAAAACATCTAGAGCTTTCCAATTTAAACTGCCTTGAATCGTATATCGTATCTAAATGCTATCGGAGCAGGATTGCAAGAAACTCTTCGCAATTTATTACTCAATCCAAGTCACTTCAGCTTCAACTGTCATTTGGTGCCTCGAACTCATAAATTTTAGGGACGTTGAAATTGGCCATTCATTGTTTTATTGGGTGACATCCAAGGCGAAGTAGATAGGTACCTACGCGAGATTCAATAATATTGTATCGACTGCCCTAAATTCTGCTTTCGTGTTCTTTATTCCCTAAATCCGATTATACGTACTTAATGTACGACTTTATACACACCACAAGTCCGCTTTTTATGAATTGAGCTAAGCAAGGTGCATACCAGTACCAGGTAGTTACCTACCAGATCCTAGAGTTAGAATTATTTACTCGAACCTCCGAAAAATAATCTCTTGTTTTGTTATAATGATTATATTTTTGTTTTAAAACCTTATTGTGAAATATCGTAATTAACTTAGTTGTCTATTCATTCTAGTTAATACCTACATGAACAAAATTAGAAGTTAAATTAAAACTTTCGTGAGACATGTTATAACTTTATTTTACTAAACGGTTAAAACTCACAATCGGGTGTGCAATCGGCGCGGGTCGCAGACGCACTCATCCTGATGAAGAACTCCCGAAGAGTTCGAAACATGTCGCCCGAAGTGACAATTAATACGTGAGTTTTAACCGTTTGGTAAAATAAAATTAGAAGTGTGTGAAAAAATAGGCATTCATCGTGGGTAAAGAATTTTAATGTATACACGGCGTGCATCCGGAAAACGAGATTAAAAATTATACAATCAATCAATCAAATCAATCAATATCATTTATTTGTCATAATACAGTAAATCTAGATGGTAATACATTTAATTATCCTGTGTATTCCGCCTACATGCAGGCATACAAATATTTGCGATTCCACTAAATTCGGTACTTAACATATTAATTTTCATGTAATAATTATGTCAACATGTATACAATGATTATAAACTTAATAATAATTCTTATATAAATAAATAGTCACATATGAAATCAAAATACAATAATAAATTTATAATTAACAATGTCAAGTCAAAATTACTCATAATATTCTACTAGCTTTTGCCCGCTACTTCGTCTGCGTAGAGCTCGGTCGTCGCGTTAGAATGTTATTGCTATCCTTTTATTTGAGGTGCTTACCCAGTTATCTCTGTTCAATAAGAACTTCCACTTCCTTAAAGGATTATTTCAGGGATACAAACTATCCTATATCCATACCAAATTTCATCTAAATCGGTTCAGCGGTTTAAGAGTGAAGGGGTTACAGACATACTTTTGCATATTATAACCTGCCACGACTTCATACGGGTAGGTCAGTTTTTAATTCATTTATCTACTATAGGTAGGGTGACACCACCAGTAATGGACAAGGCCCAATGATGTACATTAACTCTTATGTAAAAGAAAATAAGAGTCATTCATTTTTTATAGAACAATCAATTTAAAACCGTATGATCTTTGAATAAGGGTTGAAGTGTCCATTATTGGTGCTTGTTCTTAAACTGTCCATAATTGGTAGTGTCAACCTATATTACTAAACCCGATACACATTTTGTACGACTTTCAGAGCGAATATCTCACCAACGGTTCACTTAAATGGAAAACTAAAATAATATTTTCCTAATTTTTTCATCACATTTATGTAGCGGTTCATAGAATACATTTTCCTACCAAATTTCATAATTGTAGTACTTATAGTCTCCGAGTAAACCGGCTGTGACATACGGACAGACAGACACACAGACCGAAACTATAAGGGTTCCGTATTAGCCATTCTGTCTACGGAACCCGAAAAAACCGGTCAAGTGCTGTGCAAGTTTATACTATTTTTACGTATAGGTAACTTCTTTACCTTTCTGAACGGCCGCATGCCCCGAGGGACTGTCCCTTGGGAGCCCTAGCCATCTTTTTAGATCCAGCGTGTCCATTCCGAACGGATCCGAACATTCGTATTTATTCCTTCAATTTCTTCCCATGTAAATTTGCTGTCCACTGGTAATGTTGACGCCTGCCGGTATGCTTCCAATACTGTTAAGGCAAACTGATTTATTGCGTTTACTATCGACGCGTGATAAACATTAACATAACATACAATAAACACCCTAAATATCTGAGTAAGTTGAGGCGTTTGAAATGAATTCATATTTTGTTGTTATTCGAGATTATTTCTTGCAGCACTAATCGAATTTTAATTGTGTCTTTTGAACTTAAATTGCTAGCCTTGAACAAACCCACATAAAATAGAAATATGTTAGAATCTCCCTTTTTGATATTTGCCGTAAATACGTACCTACATAATATTGAGACAATACAAATCGGAAATGACCTGAAATTTATATTTAGGAATAGGGACATTAAATAAATAAATGAAATAAATGAACTTTATTCTGTAAGTAGGCCGCAATGGCACTTTAACAAGTCAAACCCTACTAGCGTTTCACAGAGGCCACTGCCGAGAAGAAACGCCGAAAGAAACTCGACAGTCAGCCATTTTCTCACAAAAATATGTTTATTACAATGATAATACTTAACCTACTTAAGATCAAGAAATCTAAGACACATAGAATTACATTGTACTAAGAAATCAGATTGTGGATTTTGCACCATACCTAAGGAAAACAATATTCTGAGTTTTTTATAAAGTACTCCGTACACAACCGGAAACCTCAATAGTACGTGATTGGTCCTGTGTTTGCGTATTGTACGTTTGGTTTAAAATACAAATGAGTATCATCATTTGAGGATAGTCTTGTTACAAATTCTTTACAAATCTTGTTTAAAAATGTGCAAGAACCAATACTTAAACCTGTGTTCAATACTCAACAGTCATCACATAAAAACCTATTTGCTTTTCCGGGATTCTAACCCAGGACTGTTATTTCACATGCAGACGCATTGCAATTTAAAGCGGGTATTACACTGTCCTGAATTCAGGACACTTAGAAGGGTTCGGACCTATACGTTAGAGCGAGATGCTTCAACTCCCCTCCACTAGTCAGGATTCTGAATTCAGGACAGTGTAATACCCGCTTAATACCTAGGCTATAATTTGTATAGATATTCCTCTCAACTAATAAGCAATAAATATGTAGGTACGTCTGTAAGAATGTATTGCTTTAATGTAAAACACGACAATGTGAAAAAGAAGATGAAGTACAATGGCGAGCTTGTCCCTCATCATATATGTAAGACAAGATGTTTGTATGTATGTATATACCTATGTTTTCAAGGCACGAGCGAATAGGCTTCTTTTGGGATATCTCGCTTCACCGTCGGCCTCATCTTTGCCCCCTGGCTAGATGCTCCTAGAGCAATCCCATTTTTGATAAATAAACCGGCCAAGTGCGAAGTAGACTTCGCACATTTAGGGTTCCGAACCAACCGCAAAATTAAGTTGGTTTGTTTTTGCGTCCCCTTCAGCTGTATTGGGAGCTCCCCTTAAAACATTTAAAAATAAGCTTTAACTAACTAACTAACTAACTGGGCTGGCACGACGACCCAAAATGAGTCTTGGCCTCCGACACAAGAGCACGCCACTTTGCTCGGTTCTGCGCAATTTCTCGCCAGCTTGCACCGGCTCCGAGCTCACGCAGGTCCGCTTTCACCACAGAGATGATGGGAGAAGATCGACAGGTGAAGAGAGCATACTGGGGCCGACCGACCGGACGACGTCCTGTGGGTCGCCCCAAGTATCGATGGAGGGAAGCTTTAACTATTTTTATAAAAAAAAATGAAAATGAAATAATCTATTCGTGACATGCAACATAATACAAATAAAAGTAACTAATAGATAAACTAATAATATTCCCACGAAACGGGCTCGTATATGGCTTTGGGTATCGATGGAGGGAAGCTTTAACTATTTTTATAAAAAAAAATGAAAATGAAATAATTTATTCGTGACATGCAACATAATACAAATAAAAGTAACTAATAGATAAACTAATAATATTCCCACGAAACGGGCTCGTATAAGGCTTTGGGACGACGATAGACGACAAGCGGACGGACGGGCGCGTGAGTGACAGCAATGGGGTTCCGTTTGGACCCTTCGGGTACGAACCCTAAAAAAGACGATCGTTACACAATACGCATTATCCAAGTCTAAGCGATGACTCGCCTAGCTCGATCTGCGATTGCGAAACCGCTCCACAACACAACCCGCTCGGGATACATTAGAATTTATCCCTCTTCCGAGATCCTCGTGAAGGATTTGCATTTCCCCGCCATTATCGTTTACTAACAGATTATTATGATAATGCGTGCTGCCGAGGTAATCCGGCGCGCTTTATTGTGGCAACACTGAAACGTCGGTATATAGTTAGCCTACCAATGTGTTGTTGCCAAGAAACTTGGGAATACTGCCACCGTGCACCGGCATTGTGGCTAGCGAACGTGTATTGCCGGTAGTATTGACGGCCTCATACTCATTTATTCGTAAAATATTAAAAAAAACATGTCTTGTGTATGTGTGTGTCTCTGCCGATATTTTTTTATGCTCCCGACATTGCCTCTCATGGCTAAATCAATAACTTGCGCATTTGCCTGAATAGTAAAATATGTCCCAAGTCCCACAATGTCTTCAACTTCAAGGACACACGAAAGCTCAAACATACATAAATCTATATAAAATAGAACTTACCTACCTACGTTCGCGATAGTATAGACTGCGAAACCCATCATTGCCCCGCTATGTCGTGAGTTTAGAGGTCGGTAATGGGATTGTAATAATAAATTGCCGGCGAGTTCTGACATCTCCGAAGCATTAACCGCGGTGCGGAGCACGACCAAGTCGGCTGTTGTTGTGGACCTTTAGGAATTTAATTTGGATTTTCCTTATAATTTTCAAGTTTCCTCGTATTTTTTGAGCACTATAGAGGTGATATGAGGTATGCTCAGCCAGAACAGGGATTATCTGCCTCATATTACTAGATGGCCTCGAAAACACTCGTTGTCTATAACACAGTCTTTTGTAGAAATTTACTATTGGTTTTTGAAACATGTTGGCATATACCAGTAGCTAGGGCTGCCATCCGTCCGGGTTTTCCCGGATTTGTCCTAGTTTGGAGGCCGTCCGGGGGCCGTCCGCGGGGGGTGTCATGAAGTGTCTGGGGAAAACCCGGACACTTTTCATGTAAGGAAGCACTTCATTGAATTTAAAGGTCTTGTTTTTTAAAAATATTATTTTCGGACTCGTCCGGGGAAAACATGCGATTTACGCCAAATGTCCGGGTTTTTTTGAATCTTTGTCCGGGTTTGGCGAAATTCGAGATGGCAGCCCTACCAGTAGCTCTAGTACAAGTTTTTTCGAAACATTAACTAATTCGAACGCGTTTGCGTTTTGTCTCAAAATGTATGAAAGTGGTATGAAAACGTGAACAGCGCCAACGGCGCCAACGTCTCTGGTGGTCAACTGGTCACTAGTGGAAACTAAGAGAGCGAGTATAACATTTGTTGCTAATCGATGAACGCGCGTATTTCAAACTCGGTGAGAGCGTTTTCAAACGGAACCCTATTGCTGTCACTCACGCGTCCGTCCGTCCGTTTGTCGTCTATCGTCGTCCCAAAGCCATATACGAGCCCGTTTCGTGGGAATATTATTAGTTTATCTATTAGTTACTTTTATTTGTATTATGTTGCATGTCACGAATAAATTATTTCATTTTCATTTTTTTTTATAAAAATAGTGAAAGCTTCCCTCCATCGTTACTTGGGGCGACCCACAGGACGTCGTCCGGTCGGTCGGCCCAAGTATGCTCTCTTCACCTGTCGATCTTCTCGGTGAGAGCGTTTTCATACATTTTGAGACAAAACGCAAACGCGTTCGAATTAGTTAATGTTTCGAAAAAACTTATACTAGAGCTACAGTAGTCTTGACGTAGTTTTGGTATATTAAATTGTTGGATGTTTTATACCACGTCGGTGGCAAACAAGCGTGCGGCCCGCCTGATGGTAAGCGGTCACCGCAGCCTATGGACGCTTGCAACCCCAGGGGCGTCACATGCGCGATGTTGGATGATTAAGACCTTATGTCTTTGATTATTTATTTATTAGCTATAAAAACAAACTTAAACCTAAATCTGTACAGAGTCATCTAGAATCTGACTAAGTAATGTACCAACGAGTATAGGTACATATTTGTGCTTTTAGTGCGCGCCATCATCCACGACGACGCGCCCCTCCATAGCGAATCTCATACTAATCTGTGCGCAGTTGTACGGCTTGGGCTGTGGAGGGGATGGCGTGGATGGCGCGCACTATAGTTTGGTTACAAATTGTTCAGTAGGTTTTCACTACACATACTTATCATATGTTTATTTCGGCATAACTAATAATACATTAACAAACATTATAAACAAAGATAGGGTATAAAAGTAAAATAAAACTAAACTAACTTATACTTATTGTCGGAATTAGGTATTTACTTGTCTCAGTTACTATCTCATTCAGTTACATAAAGTAGAGAGAAATGGGTAGTTGCTACTGATATGGCTCAATGGCTCAATAAATAGATCCGTTCTATGGGGGCTCGTAGATGCTATCGCATTATCATAGTAACGACCAGGACAATGCTGCATTTGCAGATAAAACCGGTCCAGATAGCTGTCAGGTCATATCATTCGACTAAACTTTATTAGAGTATAGCGGTATGGTGATTTGGTGAGCGGTGATATAAAACTCCATCAGACAGGAACAAAGTTATAGTATTTATTGTAGCACTGTGGTACATAGGTATAGGTACAGGTGAAATGCTTACATACAGTAGGTAGTTCAGTGCAGTTGTTTACAGTATGAGTCGCAGGAGAAAAGAAGAACGAAATGCAGCCGGCTTTGCTTTATATACATGACTCATTCCGTTCAGAGTGAACGCAATGGTGGCCGGCTGAATCCGCCAATCAGAAACCCGGTCTTTATGAGACCGAAAGAATCAGTGTGGCCACGATACAAAAACACTGTCTAAGAGAGTTAAGTGGTGTTTAGACGCCACAAGAGTATACAAGGTGAAAAAAAAAATGAGCCCTGGAAGAAACCACCTTAAATCCTTGAGATCAAATGATCTCCACACATTATATACGGCATTATATACATTATATACGGCATCAATAATGCTTTATCATGGCAAAGCATAACTACCTTTTCCGAAAGCCAAATTGACCTCCTCGCCGTCAAAATACGTCTGCCGATAGTAACTCGAGCAGTTGCCGGCAAACACCAAGACAGGTAAACAGCGTTCGTGGCGAATGTGAAAGCAGTTAAGCCGAGTCCAGACGGGTAACATGTAATGTAGCCTATCGTGTAATGTAAGGCGACTTCCTGATTTGTCAGTGCGGAGGCGGTACGATATGAGAAAACTGTCAAATGTCAGTATCAACTGTCAGTCAACTCTGTACTACTTTTTACTGCGCCTCTACATTTAAATGAGTGCTTCCTGACTGGCGCGGGATGCGTGGAAGCGGGACGATGCGAAGGCAGTACTGGTCCGCTTCGCGCATAATATTACTACTGCGCAAATGAAATACTGACAGTATTCTGTCAAGTGGAAATCTTTGCGACGTCAGTATGTTTACGTCAAAGAAGAAAATGTCACATATCGATCCCGCCCCGCCAAGTCAGGAAGTCGCCTTATGTAACACGAACGCACGCAGAAGCGTGTGGGCGCCATCGCCATTACGAACATTACATCTAAAGGCCAATTTGCACGGTGAAAGAACTTGCGTGCTATTTTCATTACATCGCGGGGTTGGATCGTCCTCTTCTTAACTCGGTAGCTCGCAGCCCGCAATGTAATCAAAATTGCATGCAAGTTCTTCCACCATGTAAATCTGGTGTCGGATAAACCGGCAACCTGCCCGTGTGCCGTCTACACGTTACGTTACACGTAATTTTACTACTCTACAAGACCGTAATAAGACCTGTCGTCATGTATGGATCGGAATGTTGGGCCTCTAAGGTGACGGATGAAACGAGAATGCATGTTACAGAGATGAGGATGTTGAGATGGATGTGTGGTGTGACAAGAATGGACCGGATTAGGAAAGAGGAAGCCTGAAAGTTGCACCCATTACGGAAAAACTAAGGGCCAATCGCCTGGCGTGGTACGGCCATGTAATGAGGAGGGATGAAAGGCATGTAACAAGAAGAGTGTTAGATATGAGTGTTGATGGACGCAAGAAACGAGGTAGGCCAAAGAAAAGGTGGATGGATTGTGTGAAAGACGATATGAATAAGAAGGATGTGAATGTAGAGACGACGGGCGACAGAGATGTATGGAAGAAAAAGACATGCTGCGCCGACCCCAAATAAATGGGAAAAGGGCAAGCGAATGATGACATCATGACACGTTACACGTAATTTTACATTACACGTTCTCTCGTCAGGACCCGGCTTTACACATGAGGGTTGAGGAAACTAAAAGTAGCCCATTAGGCGTTTATGTGAGTGCTCCACTCAGTGCGTAAACAGGAAAACGGTGGCAATAGCCTCGGTTAAAGGTGAGCTGAGTGTTAAAAATGGGTAAAATTGAAGAAAGAAAAGAAGGGAACATAATATCTTGTTAGCGGTGGCACATTTAACAACGTTCTAAAGGAATGGAGCGCCAACCAGCTATCGGTACTTTTATGAGTTATCGATTCCAGAAATAATGATTAAACATTATTTTACAGTTCAAATACTTCGTTTTGGCATAGAGACAGAAGCAACATGAAGATATTTAAGGTTAGGTTTAGGTACCTACCTTTTCCGAAAGGCAAATCGCGTTACCATAACTAATAGGCAAGCTTATGCACCGCTAAACAAACATTTATATGTTCTAGGTACGACCGATAGCCCCCTATGCAGGGGATGCCTGTCGGCCGATGAAACAGCCCCCCACGTCATCTTGGAATGCGTAGGTGTAGCTGCACAACGGACTCAAATCCTCAACGCACCGAGGTCACTCCGCGAAGCCTGTGGTGACACCAGGAGGATCCTGCGCTTCTGGTCGGACTTAGGCTGGCTAAACCCCTAGCTAGCAAACCACGCACAATGGTCCGACATACACGGACTGAGTGCGGATAAAGGAGTCCATAACCATAACAAGCTTATGCACGTACACCTCGCAACTGTTGATTAATATGTAGTTGTTCTCTAGCTAGACGATACATATTTATTTTGCCATTATTAAATGTATTCGATGGTTAACTTGCCCTGTATAAGATTATAGGTCGCGGGAAATAAGGACCTCATTACACGTAAGTAATCTTCCCAGACGACGCAATCGACGCACGTCTGCCGACATGATCGAATTGAGTAGGTTTTCGAGTAATACATAAGCTATACACAGTTCTAACTTAATCAGTACTTTGACTACACACAAATCCATTCTCATCATTGTCGTTTTGCAACAGTGGATTTTATTGATTATATGATATCTCACTCGTTGTTTGCACGTGTGCTTAATTTTGTGATCGCCGATATTCACAAGTTGTAAATAATAATACATAACCTATACATACACAGTACTAACTTAATCAGTACTTCGACTACACACAAATCCATTCAATATACGAGCGACCATCCCATTGTCGTTTTGCAGCAGAACTGTGGATTGTATTGATTAAAATGATATCTCACTCGTTGTCTGTAAGTAATATGTGCTGTTGTGATCTCTGATATTCGGGCATTCCGGTGCACCCCCTACGTTTTATTTCGGATGTAGGTAATTTTGAGTTTTCTGACTCAGAATCACGAGTATTATTCATTTCCGTAAAAAGTGTCCCCCAAAAAAAGTCATTTTTGTGACGCTTTTTTGAAGTGAAAACTTCTTTAGCGGCGCTGAGCACTTTTGTACTGGGGAAAAATGTATAAACTCGCGATAAATTATATGACCAGGTTAGTTGACCCCTCCTAGTATCGTGATTGCTATGTTACGAGGGGTCCCCAGCTGGTCTTCTTAGAAAGCCAAGGTTCTAACTGTTCTAAGACAATCCTAAGATTTTCCATAAAGATCATATTTCAAATAAATTCTCATGGAAAGTAGCTCTTATTGTCCCTAAAAAAGCGTTTCCAAAGTCCAATATCGGATAGCCAGACTGACCGATTTCCGTAAAGATCATATTTCAAATAAATTCTCATGGAAAGTAGTTCTTATTGTCCCTAAATACGGTGACAGTTCACTTCAAAATGGAGTGATGGATAAAATGCCAAGGGCCTGACACGCTTTGTAAGAGAAAGATAGCCTTATTGCGATTCCTATGAGAGGAAGTAGAAAATAGTGCGATGTTTTGTCCTTATCACCGACCGAATTTTTTTTCACGGTCAAAAGGCAATCTTTCATGAAGTGTCAAGAAGATTGCAAAACAAATTGGCAATATTTGGTAGTGCATTTTATAAATGGAGAATTAATGATAAGTTTGGTTTAAATGAATAATAATTTACCAATTATCAGATCCGTAGTGTTTGGGTGTTCAGTGCAAACATTGTGGGGTGTTCAGTGTTGGGCTGTAAAAGCAAACTCGACCGAAAAAAGGCGGATGTTACATTCCATGCGTAAGTACATTTTCTTTGCATTTTGGACCCGTGTTTATTTCTAAAATCTCACCGGAACCAAGTTACTGAGCTAAATCATTAGTTATATCATGAGACACTTGATGAAATAGGAAAAATATGTAAATTAATTCAAAAATAAACTCCAAACATTTCACATACAAACCGGTCAAATCGCGTAGTATAAATCTACCATAGAAGCCAGCTTAGAATTGATGTCCCATCATTCAGTCGGTTTATAATTCGATTTCGGGATACCAACACATAATAAAAAAATCCCCTGAAGATTACCCCACGTTTCGGGAAATTCAAGTAATTTAATTTTTTCAGTTTTTCAACAGAGGATGAATTCCGAAAAAAATGGATTTGAGGATTGAGGGAACAGGAAAAGAGAATTGGGTAAAAATTATCTATAAGTAGGTATTTGTTTATTTATTGTAAATAAAGTTATAAATATATTAAGTAAATTACGTTCTAATTTAAAGTTTATCCTTTTATTTCAACAACGACATATCTAATTTATCTATGAAAGACAAAAAGGAGCATGTAAGTAGTAGGCACTTTAAGGTTACTTATTACTTATAGTAATTAGTAATTACTTACTACTTTCATCGTCTAGAGATTAGAGACTTAACATTTAGCATGGTTCTATGGGTGACGTGATGACCAGCAAGTCAAGCGGCGAGCAGCAAGACAAGACCAGCGACCAGCGACGAGCGACAAGAAGAAAATGTATAGACTTGAACCAGTGAAACCGCCGTTTTACGCAACGGTAATAATAGTACATTACTTAACAAGGGCGGTAAAACAAAGAATGTCTCAGATCGCAGTTATTTGACGCCCGAGCCGAAGGCAAGGGCGATAAATATGCGATCTGAGGCTTTCTTTATTACCGCCCGTGTTAAGTACAAAATTTTACGTCACCCCCTGGCCAGGAAGTGGGTTTTTTCGCGCGCGGAGCGTGCGATAATGGCCGCTTTATGACCAGCTGTGACATAAATAACTTTATATACCTAGTATATAGATTATCACAAAAAGAGTGGCCGGTCGGGATCAATTATTTCACGATATCGCCTACGATATTGTGTAAATTTAGTTTGTGAATCAAAATGCCGACTTACTACGGAATTCGATCACTTGTAACTATGTAGGTATTATCCGACTAAATTTTAGGGTATTTTTTATTTAATATTTTTATAATTTATATAATTTTATTATTCAGGTTAGTTTTCGTTCAAGTCTACCGTACTGCTTGACGAACTTATTAACCCTTTGACCGCCAAAGCGGTAGTGTGTCGTCGTGCCCACCACGCCAAGCACTGTCGAATTGTTGTAATGTCTAAACCAATAAAAACAAATTAAAACAGTTCATAAATGATTTTATTCATGATCAAAGTACACCTTCACTCCGACCTTTTAAGTGCTCTTATTTTCTTAAAATCTTATAGCTAACAACGAGATTATTAAACTATCGTTGGAAATATCAAATTTGAGACACACGAATGACGAGTACAAAAAGAAAATCGCATTGTATAAATCAATAACAACTTCGGACATTATTAAACAAAATCAACACGCTTCAAATGCGCTGTCTAGAATGTCCTTCACTCCTACATACCGAAAGATTAATCAGATGTGTCACCTAAAAACCTCCAGCACACAACGGTCTAATTATGTATGCCGTATGTTAGAAAATTTTCGAACACCTGCACCTGCAGCCCCTAACGAGGATACGGTCACGTCGCCGTCCTCGCAAAATAATGAAATCATAAATGAGACAATTGTATTTAATACGACCCCGAAACCATCTGCGAGCGCGTCGACTCCAAAGAAACACCGTATATCCTCGTCGTCGGTCGAGCTCAAGACGATTGGAAGTAAACAGCCACCAAAGGACGGCTATCAATCAGAGGAAAAAATAAAATCTATAATAACGAACTCAAGCCATTCACAAGCTGCAAGGAAGTTATGTATCATAAGTAGCCACAATAAAAACACTGTATTTAAAACGGCCGAGAAAACCTTCGATGGATATCAAATCTGTCACCACCTCTTCACTCAAGGGCGAGTTTCCGAGCTGCTTCATGACATAGACAAAAAATTGAAATATTTCGACAAGGAGGACCTATGTATCATTTTAATAGGCCAAAATGACTTCAGAACTTCAAGTAACTACCAAGAGTATCAAGATATTGTAACTTTAATTAGGAATAAGCTGAGTAGGATAACTGGTACCAACATTGTTATTTGTGCACCAACGTATAAATTGAGTGGGAATAGCAACATATTCAACGAAAGGATAAAATTATTCAACGATACTTTATATAAAGATGTTTTGCAGCATCAATATGCGTACTTGCTAGACTCAAATTGTAACCTCGATTATTCGTATAAAATGTTTTGGCCACGATCTGGCATAGTAAACAATATAGGTCTAAGTAGGGTCTTCAATGACATAAAAGCCTATTTATTAGAATTATATCAAAGAAGTAGCGTCTGTATGCAGTCAGGGGTCATACACTTAACAAATAACACAGACATAAATGTCATTTCCGAATCAATAGAAATTCGAGATCATTTTTTAGACATGGCTCACAGTTCCCTCATGGAAAAACCGTGACCAGTCCTAAAAATACACGGCAAATGAAAAATCGCAGCACACATTTAAAACCTAGTTTAGGAGACAGTAAAGTAGCGCATATTAATATCCAAAGTCTAAGTACCCATAAAATATCTCAAATCGAAATATGGTTGTCTTCCAGTGACGGTAAAGGCGTAGACGTACTCTTGATAACTGAACATCATAGAAAAGTGTCAGAGCTTAAGTTGCTACGAATCACTGGATTTGTTTTGGCAAGCAGCTACTGTAGAGCTGGAAAAAAAAGTAGTGGTGGAGCCTGCATCTTCGTAAGGGAGAACATCATATTTCAGGACTTAGCAAATGTGAAAGAGTTGTCTATTTCAAATAAATTCGAATGTTGTGGTATAAAACTAAACGACTTACATATACTGTGTGTTTATCGTCCGAACACGACAAAAAAAGACAATTTTTTGGAAAACATGGAAGCTCTTTTAGAATTATTCAGTAATTCAAGGTCATTGATAATCGGTGGTGATTTTAATGTAAATTTATTGAGCAATAGCCTGTCAACTAAAGATTTTGTAAACTTGCTTAACATGTTTCAACTGAAACCTCATGTAAATGAACCAACGCGCATTACAAATCATAGCAGTACCTGCATTGATAATATTATAAGCAACTTGGAACTTAGAGATGTAACTGTAATAGATCTTGCTATTTCAGATCATACTATGCAGATAGCTAGTTTTCCTATTCCACTAGACAGATGTAGAAACTACTTTTACCAGTGGATTAGAATTTTGAATGATGTGAATTTAAATAAACTAAAATCTTGCCTGGAACAAGAATCTTTTGACTCTGTGTATGAATCGAAAGACGCAAGTGTTGGCTTCAATTTGTTTCATGACATATTAATGTTAAATTTTAATGAATGTTGTCCTAAGATTAGAATTAAAAATAAGAATTGTAATACATCAAAAAATAAAAATTGGTTGACAAAAGGCATTAGAAAATCGAGTGCAGTGAAGCGACATTTATTCAATACAACAAAATTTTATAAGGACGAGAAGCTGTTAACTCATTATAAATTGTATAATTCAGTGCTAAAAAGGATTATAAATTATTCAAAGAAAAAATGTAACGAACTTAAAATTGCTAATTCTAAAAATAAAGTACAATCAACTTGGAGACTGATTAACGAAACCATGAAAAACTGTAAAAATTATTCAGTCTACGATTCCGAATACATAGGACTGTCAGATGGAAAAAATAAAGCTATTTGTAATAGCGATGCTCCTGATATATTTAATAATTATTTTAAGAATGTTGCGACGGACTGTAGCAAAAAACTTTCAATTGGGTCAAAGTTAGTCCTACCACCCTTTGAGCCCACTACTATGTTTGTTACCCCTGTAAGTAAAGATGAACTGTTAAAAATTATCTTGAGTCTTAAAAACAAGAAATCTTGTGGTGTTGATGGTATATCAACAAAAGTAATAAAGTGGATTGCTTGCCAAATTTTAGAGCCGCTGTTATTCCTTGTCAACTTATCTCTGTCTGATGGAATTTTTCCTTCAAGATTAAAATTAGCTAATATAAAGCCTCTCCACAAGCAAGGAAGTAAACTCGATGTCAGCAACTATAGACCGATAGCTCTTCTGACGATACTCTCTAAAATTTATGAAAAAATAATGGCCAATCGGCTTTGTACATACCTGGCTTCCCGTAAAATCATTGCACTGGAGCAATTTGGTTTTCAAAAAGGAATTTCAACATCTGACGCCTTATTTGAAATGACAGACTTTATTTCTGAAGCCCTAAATCAACAAGAAAATGTCATAGCAATCATGTTAGACTTATCAAAGGCGTTTGACTGTGTAAATTATGATATTATGTTAGAGGTGTTAAATCGATATGGTGTCCGCGGTTTAGGCAACAAGTGGTTTGAATCATACCTTAAAGAACGAGAACAATGCGTTGTAGTTACTTCATTAGACCACAAGACACACTCTATAGTCGAACATAGATCTAAGAATTCACGTTTGGAGCATGGGGTACCCCAAGGAAGCATTTTGGGACCCATCCTGTTCCTCTTATATATAAATTTCTTACCCAAGTTGTTACCTCATAAGTTAATAATGTTTGCTGACGATGTCACAGTACTCATTAGATTTAGGCGTAATGACACTGCAAACCTCAGTAACTTGATTACAAATACCCTCGAAACTATAGTTTATTGGCTTTCAGGCATGAACTTAACCACTAACATCAATAAAACGAAGTTAGTACATTTCCGGAATCTAAGGACAGGTAAAGTAGTTATTGATAATATTAAATTAAATGGTGGTAGTGTCGAAGTAGTAGATGACACAAAGTTTCTTGGGATAAATGTCGATAGTAAGCAAGACTGGAAGAAACATGTTGATTATCTTGTTAGCAAACTCAGTAGTTTCACGTTTGCTTTAAGAATCTTAGCAAGGACATCGACAAAAACAGCGGTAATACAATCTTACTATGCCTTTATCCAGTCCCATATCCTCTATGGCTTAGCGATTTGGGGTGGATGTTCAGACGTAATTCGACTGTTCAGGTTGCAAAAGCGGTGTGTGCGTATTTTGGCTGGTGTTAAGTCAAATCGTGTGTCTTGTAGACCATTTTTCAAAAAATTGGAAATACCAACACTAACATCACTTTACGTCATTGAACTATGTAAGCTAGTAAGACGGCACCAGGACAAATTTCCCGCAAAAACGGACTTTAAAAGTGACAGACTAAACATATTATTCTCATGCGATGTACGTGCTCCTATTGCTAAAATGAGCGGCTACAAGCGATGTCCTAGATTTGTAGCTGCTGAGGTTTATAATGCTTTGCCACTTAAGATCAAGACCCTGACTTACAATAAATTTTTGCTAGCATTAAAGAAGTACCTGATTGCCTCATGTCCGTATAATCTTAATGAATTTTTTAATAACATTGCTAATCTTGACAATTGAATATGAATATTGATGTATATTAATTTATTATTATTGTTAATGATTTTTAATGTAATATTGATTTATAATTTGTGGACAATTTGTTTCTGATGTTATTTTTAATTTTTAATTTTATTTTTGACATGATGTTATTATTATCTACCATTTTGACTATTATAATTATTATGTACTTATTGTGTAAAATTATTATAGCTACACCCTATGGGTAAAATTGTAAATAACAATTTATGGCTTGAATAAATGAAATGAAATGAAATTATTCTTATTCTTCTTTAAATCGTCTTATTGACAGCTAAGTTAGCATTTAGACAACGGCTTTCAGTACGTCAAAAATTTCTTAACGCATTCACTGCCACCCTCTTTTCCTGGACATTCGGCAGGTGCCGCACTTTGCTGTGTGCCCCAAAGGCACATGTGAGTTCAACCGACTATTCTAAGTCTAAGGAACTAAGGCACAGGGCGAAAGTCACTAAATATTATGAACGCGTTTGTGCGTTCAAGGCACTGGGTGAAAGAAACGGAAACGCACAGGGCCGCCTTTAACCAATTTGAGGCCCTGGGCACATTAGGGTAATGGGGCCCCTATGACCTTGATAGAGCACGATTCTGTTAGAATACACAAAGAAAGTAAACGAGTCACATTAAATGAATAGATAATAATAATATAATATTTCCTAAAAAATAAAATTAATTTTCAAAATACACCAAATTTAGGTTCTTCCTTAGAGCAAACACCTAAATTAAATTTTCTTATATAAACGCCTAATTCTAACCAGTCATATATATATTTTTAAATTGAAAATGAGGCCGACGGTGATGCAAGCTCACCCAGAAGATTCACTCGTACCTTAAAAAGGTCCAGGTTATTTGAACTCGGAAGTACGTCATACGCCATTCGAATACCAAACCAGTACACATAAAAAAAAGATGATTTCGACCAGGTAATGAAAGTAGCCAGTCGTACGTCGTCTGGATATCTGATGGAAAAAGGGGGAAGGCGGTATGAGCTCATGGAGTTCCTGAGCACACTCAACGAATCTAAAGAAATAAAAATGGGAAATAGGTAGTATTGCTTACAATTTTTGAAGTGAAAACTTCTTTAGCGGCGCTGAGCACTTTTGTACTGGGGAAAATTTGTTGAACTCGCGACAGATTCTAAGACCAGCTAGTTGACCGCTCCTAGTAATCGTGATTGCGATGTTAGGAGGTGTCAACTCAGCTAAACTCAGCTGGCCCCTATACTACAAAACTTTACAAGTCTACAATTTGACAAAATTGTACAATTTTCCATAGAAAAAGTTCACAAATTTGTCGAATTGTACGCTTGTAAAGTATTGTGGCACAGGTCCCTAGTCTTAGATGCGTAAGACACAATGATACTCGGGACATATTATGTATATATGTAAATGGATTATGCGAATATGAATAGGAACATGAGTATGAGTACGGATACCGATACGGATACCGATACCGATATGAATATCTTTGTTATTTGGGTCATTGTCAGTCGGAAAAACAAGAGTTGTCCATTCGGTGGACAATAGTTAACGGCTTGTGTGCATGTAATTTACGTTTTTATTACATGGACTTATAGACACGGAATTACAGATTATGCGGGTTATCAGATCAATCGAAAATTAAGCTTTGTAGCCCTTAACTTTTGGCATGTCCAATTGTCCACCGAAAAGACGCGCACCTAAATCTGACAATGACCCATTTACTATCTTTATTGAGTTTTCACTTCTGCCGGCACTCCCGGAGTGCAACCCGTTGTTTTTTTTAATTATTCACTGCCACTGCCTAGCGGGCGCTCTGCTCGCAGATGCGTAGCCGATACCATGCGTTTCCCGGTATGTAGAGGAAATTGCGTAGCGCTACGAAAAGCTTGGTAGCGAAAGTGATAAGGCTCGTCACAACACTGACACAGAAAATTTGTATGGAAAATCAAGGACATTTTTTTCTTCGTCAGAATCAATGGTACTCGTGATTCTGAGTCAAAATATCCAAAATTACCTAGATCCAAAAAATGGGAAAGGGTACACCGGAAAATGAAAATGCCCATTCACAAGTCGTAAATCATCGTACTACAAATCATAATTGGGAACATGCATTGAGATTACACCGAGAAATTATATCAGTAATCCAGTAATGGTAGCGATTACAAGTGTATTACTGAAAGATATATTCTGAAATTATTATTTTATTGCGAAATATTTTAATTTAAAGTTACGTAAATTGAAACGTAATTTAAAACGCGCAGTGACGTCACTCGTGTCAGTCACTTCACTAACTTCAGAGTAAAACATTCAAAACTATCTATAAAATTTAAAAATATTAATTATTAATGATTTATTATATTAAATGAAACTGAAAATGTATTCTTTCTGTGATGAAAATGATTTTCATGCGCCATGAAAGTTTGAAATTTGCACTAGTGACGTCATGTCAAGGCAGTGAGCGTTTACGCGCGAAATTTGAAATGTCGGTTTTAGATTTTAATTAAATAAATTATTTGTGCATATTTTAAGTTTTCCGTGATTGGTATCTTTACCTACTCCGTTAATCTTTAAGATAGGCTAGTTCAATGAAACAATGCATGTTCCCTATTGTACTATGATTATAACATAGAACGTGTTGTTAAGGATTTGTTTGGCGATATGGGAAGTTTATGCTATATCCCATAAGCTTTTATGGAGAGAATTCCGTTAAGTATGCTTTGCCATGATAAAGCATTGTTGATGCCGTATATAATGTATTGTAAGAGGTTTATGAGAGAGCTATAAGAACACAAAGGGGATTACATGTAGGCTCTGTATTGGTTGAGACAAGCTACGTAGTTACTCGACACAAAGAGCTCACATAAAAGATGAATTTGAATTGAATGACGTTAATTTTTGAATTAAGTTTTGAAGTATAAAGAACGTTACGCCCTATATATTAAGTGCCAGCACTTTGAAAGACCAAGCTTATCCTCCTGACAAATGTACATTAATGTAAAGTTTCATTTTCGCATCGCATTTCAATTTGTTCCCACGAAGCAGCATTCGCACGAGTCATATTTTCTGTAAAATACGGTCTAGCTCTCATTGAGACAAGACTGGATGAATGGGCTCTTAGACTAGAAAATCTCTAGAACGAGGCCCTACTCTGTAATTGCTCGCAAAAATAATGTACTTTTTTTTCGTCATATGTTAATAATCTAACAAGTAGTTATAATATATTATGCGCCTATGTTTTGCTTCACTTCCATGATTATACATTGATCACTGGTAGTTACAGTTAGCATCAAAAGTAACTACGGATATGAAGTGGTTGAGCTTTCGACCCGATTATTCGCTTTCAAAAGACTTTTAACGTCTTCAAAGATTTATTGACGAAAGGCTGATGGATTGAGATGAACTGAACGTAGCGCTCGCGGTTAAGTAATTTGGGGACCCAGCAGCGCCCTCACCAATTGGCTTAATAAATTAAAAAAAAAAGAGAATACCTGTTTAAAGAAACCCGCCTTAACGAAGTATCATGTCACCTACCTACTTATACAGTGTCTACTTTTAGCAAAGTAGGCATGTACAAAAAATACAATCTAAAATTCAATATTCTCCGTGATAGTAATGTGTTTTCTTGATTGTAGAAATCGAATATTTATTACTCAAAGCAAAAAGAACGTGATGGGGATGTCTTAAGATGAAAGACTGGCAAATCCTGAGATACCAAGCGAGTGCGTGCAAAGGATATTAAGATTAAAGCACGCCCGGAATGTACATTGAAAGGAATGGTTGATGTTGTTAACTTTTTATTCCGCAGTTACAAATTTAAAAAACCGGCCAAGTGCGTGTCGGGCCACGCGCAAGGTAGGGTTCCGTAGTCATCCACCTGTTACATTATGTGGACTAAAAAGTTCGCAAACTTATATTTATTATTTACTATGTTTTTGACAGAATTAAGAACATTATCTAAGGTATCAATGGAAATTGTACGAAAGTTTGCTTTTGCAAAGTACATTTCTGAAGTTCGACTATTACTCGTTAACTAGTAATGTCTACTTAGCTGTGATAGTTTTCCTTTTAAATTCATCGTATATACTACTACCCTGATTTTTTTCACATGCCTAGTAGCCACCGTTTAGCTGGCAGGGGGGGGGGGACACTTGACCATAGCAAAAATTATCACTTCAAAGCTTAATATCACGCTAACCAATTCTTTAATCAAAAAATGCTTTTAGAAACCTTATAATATTTTTAAAAGAGCTATCCAACGATACCCCACACGATGGGGTTTGGCAGAAAAAAAAATTGCACCACCACTTTACATGTAGGGGAGGTACCCTAAAAAATTTTTTTTTAAAGATTTTATTCTACCGTTTTGTCGGCGTCATTGATATGTATACTCATGCCAAATTACAGCTTTCTAGTACTAACGGTTACTGAGAAAAACGGGGGTCGGACGGACGGACGGACGGACGGACGGACATGGCGAAACTATAAGGGTTCCTTGTTTACTACGGAACCCTAAAAACACCTTCATTAAAAATAATACCTACATACTTAACTAAATTAATTACTTAAAAACAAGCAATAAAAGAATTTGAAAAAAAGACCAATACCAAATACACATCAAGGGTAAAGTCTCCAGTAGTCAGCCTTTTAACGAAAGTTCAGAATTCAGACTCCTATTATATCTTTACTTGAGGACCAATTGTCGAAAACAACCATAATATCGATTAATCATTTATTCTACTTTAATTACGTTTAGTTAAAACACATTATAATTTCTTGAACTCTGAGATATATAACAAAGAACAAAAAAGGGCATTTTTCACCAGTAGTCACATAAGTCCTCAAGTCAGCCTTTGGGTTCCCAGTACTCAGCCGTTACTCTGGCTGCATATTAACAAGAATAAATATATAAAAACGAGGTAGGTACATATGTCAAATATTTTGTGCTTATTATGTATGTTTTTTTATTAATTTATTAGATATTTGTTTTATTGTTGTATCTTAATAAACATACATTTTGAAATAGCTGGGTACATGTACCTACAGGCATGACTCTATAAATCATATAAGGGAATAGGTTTAAATTATACCTACTGTATATACTAAAAGCACAAATATAAATTGCTAAGGTGTATGCCTAAGATTCTACTAGATTCTCTGATCGTCATTCCCTTCCTTATAGCTTCCAATTCCATAGCAAGTGTTATTTTCTGGATGAATACTTTACTTAGTAAGGGCCTTTGGAATATGGTTATCACTGTTAATAGACAAAATGCAGATCTTTATTATCCAAATCTCATTCTAAAATCATCATTGCTAAAACTAGGTGGCTGAGCTCTAGAACCTCAAAACCAGCTCTAAACCCAATAGTCAGCCACATAAATCAAACATTTCAATGCGGCTGACTAGTGGGTTTACTTCGTTTTTAAGTGCAACAAGTACTCATGAAATTGTATATTCTGAAATAAGGTATCTAACGGTAAGAATTTCAGTAAGAAATACAAAAACAAGTGAAATCCAGAAGTCAGCCGGGGGCGGCTGACAACTGGATTTTTCATTAAAAATGTAGGACCCAATAGTCAGCCGCCTCAAATAAACTATTTTTGTATGGAAATATATTCGAATACCTACTTGAATTTAAACTTTCGTGAGACATGTTATAACTTTGTTTTACTAAACGGTTAAAACTCGCGTATTAATTGTCACTTCGGGCGACATCTTTCGAACTCTTCGGGAGTTCTTCATCAGGATGAGTGCGTCTGCGACCCGCGCCGATTGCACACTGTCGTGTGTGAGAGTTCGAAACATGTCGCCCGAAGTGACAATTAATACGTGAGTTTTAACCGTTTAGTAAAATAAAATTCGAATACCTACTTAATTCGAAAGGTACATAATTGAGTATGTTAAAGAAAGCAAAATATATTGAAAAAGTTATAAGATCAACCGGCTTTCCGCTATTCAACACACCACGAAAAGTTATCAAAAAAATGGCGGACATCACAGATCAGGTCATGTCGGTGTACGACACTGGTACGAACTTATTTTTCTCTCGTTACTGACGATTTTCCGCACAGATCAAGTGTCGTATAGACCAATAAGGAGTAGAGGTTTGATAATAACTTAATGTTGTTTGACAGTTTTAAAAAATGCGCTATTTATAGCGAATAAAAGAGAGAAAAGGCTGAGTACTGGTTCCCGGCTGACTACTGGCGACTTTACCCAATATCATCGAAATTTATAGCACAAAGATAACTCGTAGCTGGAGACATGGAGCAGCATTACATATATGAGACTTGTCGGCCAATTCCATGCCTCCGGTCTTATATATCACAACCACTTAATTATTAACGTAGTTTAGTAAATACAACTTATTAAATTCAAGTGTTCATTCTTTCTTCATTAAGATTAAAGCAGATTGTGCTTGTGTGCTCTGTGGCTACTCTGCGACTGCGAGCAATCGTAGCCGTACTTATTGCGGTTATGATTTTTGCGGGCGCTGGTCGACCTTAATTAAAGCGCTAAGTATCTTTTGTCGGCGGTTCGACCTCTGCACCCATTTCGTTTTTTTAGCACAGTACCTGGTTTAATTAAATTACCTTCCTATTCCTACATGCCCTGGAGTTTGCAATGAATTTTTAATTTAAACGCGCGTGCACCGAGGAGGGAGTTAGAACATTTTAAGTTTATGGTGATTGGAACAACGCTGGGCCGCCGACCACTTGTGCTATCACGCCGGGAAACAATGTGCACAAGTTTTATTTATACACCCGAGCGTCCACGTTTTAGACGATACTACAAATCGGACAACTTTGTTATACCAATATTAAATTCCTACCTCACTTTGTGCCATGTTGCCGTACTAGCTCAATTATTTTATTTATTTATCGTATGGCAATTATCATATATCGAACTTTGAGATCTCCGAGAAGACAGTAAGGTTGCCAGTTTATGTTGCACTTTTAGCACCACCCAGGGGTTACGTGTAGGGTAGCGGTGGGTACTTTCCCCCGGACGTACCCACCGCTACGGTTTGCACCACGGACGTGGTGCAACTTCGACCCCTAACTTCGAGCTTAATAACGATTCCGGATGCAAAAACTTAAAAAAACGGAACATCAATAAATTTGGAAAATCCTTTGTGCAAATCCCACACCCAATCCAGTAATATTTATCGATAGTTAGGAATTCGTTCCTTTTTTGCTTCCATTACCGCCAAATTGCATTCAGACGAAATTAAACGGAAAACTCCCCAGTTGGTTGTTGTTTCTGTTTTTCAGGCAATAATGGAGCTCGAAAAATAGTAGCCGGACAGAGACGCGAACGAGTAAAGTTTTGCTGTGTCACTTAATTTTGCCGCCGGCGTTTTTTTGCGTCTGAAAGAATGCACGGCGCACGTGTCCCGTAAGCTTTTGGGTTCACCTCACGAAATTTCCAATATTAAAGGCACATTTAGCTCGGAAACGGAGAGGGAAGTTAAAAACACGGTGAACCTAAAACAACATTTGACGTCCTACGTAGGTAAACGGTTTGTTCAGCTGAAATGTGTAGGCATACACATTTCAGCTACGCTATCTTCGACACGCAAATAATGGTTTGAAATAATCTCTTATGAGAAAAAAAACAGTGAGAATTGAATGTAATCATTGTTATAAAATGCGTTTGAGAGGATTGTGTAGCAATTTTTTTCCATACAAAAACGTGCTTCGGGCGGCAACGTTTTCCACCCCCTAAACCTGAACCGATTTGCATGATTTTTGGAAATGATGTAAGTATCATTAAATACTAGGTTTATAAGTTTTGATTTTTTGGAAATATTGCATACAATTGAAAACATGAACCCTTAAAGTTTCGATTTTTTGACACGAAAACTTGTCCTGGGTTTTTGTTAAATTATTTTATAAACTAGAAAGAATTACGAAAAAAGCAAAAAGCGTATAAATCTAGTTAAGGATGTGAGGAATAGATCAAGGTCAAAATTGTCCCATTTGATAAAGGTTTAAGGGGTGGAAAACGTTGGCGCCCGAAGCACTAATTCTGCTTGAAATTACTACTATCTCTATCGCACGCAAGAATATTCCGGAATGCCTGTTCTCGCTCGCGCGATAGGTTCACAATATTCAATTCATGAGTGCGGAACCTTTTTAACCCACAGGGTAAATTCAGGCGCTCTTACCGCGATGATGCAGGTACATGAACAAGTGAATATCTACATAACATGGCACAGACCTACAAATAAACAACATTGGGTTTGCACGTTCATTGGCAAGAAGAAGTTCAAGCAGATCATGGCCCTAGTTTTCCTCCATCCCACCCATCCTCCATCTTTCATTGTTCAATGCTAAGTAAAAAATACATCGTCGCAATAAACGCAATTTTTATTGCTATTATTTGATTGTTGCCTTGTTTCCAAAAACCGAGGGTTAGGGTTAGCTTAGGTTAGGTATACTTAGGTATTATAGTTAGGAGTGTGCCGCAACACAATCTAAAGAACTATGTTGCAATTCCGAAACTAAAAATTTATAGTTTCACAAACAATCACAGGGTTTGTCTTCCCTATCTCCGCATGATAGTAAACTAACGGGAATTTTCCATTAGGATAACAATAAAGCGAAATTATTGAGGGACGGACGTTGAGAGTGGACATTCGTTGTTACCCGATTATGTAAATTGGGACTATGATTGTTCCGTGTTTGGTGTGGGTAATCCCATTTGTTAGATGAGAATCATCGTCCGGGCCACGGTATGTAAAGACACATATGTACAGTATGGGTAGTGGGTACTTATACGTACGTAGTTACGTACTGTTGTTTTAACTCACGCGCGAACAGACCAGATTGTTGTACAATCTACTATTATTGAACACCTTAATAATACAACACAGTTCAAAAACATAACGTTGCGAAATGTAAAAAGAGGTAAACAGCAGGCGGTCTACCCGGTAAAGAGCGATGTCTTCCAGACAAATATTACATATAATATTGAACATAATATTTCTACATAAAATGATGTCTTACCCGCATACGTGGGACGAATATACTATAACATAGCATCGTATCGGCACTTGTTTTGTACGTCGTAAAGAGGAATAAATAAAATTCTTCCCGGGAGCCGGGTTCGAGCGGGTATGATTAGATTCGATCCACATCCAATAGTCGGAACGGAATAAATGCAAGAGTCGCCGTCTCACTTTTACATCGGTTTCGGCAACTAACTCCGTTTGCGCAAACACTCTGCTCGAGAACTCTTTACCCACTTATTGCCTCTCGCTTCCACATGGTTTGCAGAACCTAACAATTTCTGAATAAGAAGAGTAGCTATTTTATTTACTCTTGTTCTGTATCGAATTTTAATTGGTATCTATTAATTAAAAACTGTCTTCTCGTAGATCTCACGGTTCGAAATAATTGCCATACGATATATAAAATTTTTAAACTCTAGTTAGTTAGAAATGCCTTCGCCAATGGTAAATTTGGTGTAAAAATGGTAAGCTTTGTCAACACCAAATTAACAAATCTGAAACGTTCATGATTAGAGTAGCCAACTTCTTTAGAGCTTACATATGAAAACATTTCATGTAAGAGGAAAAGCCGAGTCATCCCTTGTAAAGCGGGTATTACACTGTCCTGAATTCAGGACACTTAGAAGGGTTCCGACCTATACGTTAGAGCGAGATGCTTCAACTCCCCTCCACTAGTTAGGACGCCTGATTCAGGCAGGACAGTGTAATACCCGCTTAATGGCGAGCGCAAGTGCCTAACCCCAGTTTATGGCCAAAGCACAATTTATATGCAATCTAGCGCCACTAGAGCATAAACTTCGACCAGAAAGGACGAGAGACTCCAAGTTTGTTAATTTCCCATAGTGGCTGGTGTGCAACAAACTTTATCAATCAATGCCTTACTGTGCTAACTTCACAATATGCTGTTCGCAAAATAAACCAACCCTATTTACGATCAACTCGTTTAACAAACTCTTGTCTGTTTTCTTACTTTGCTATAAAATTTTCCTCACGAAACAAAGCAACTAAAAAACTTCAGCATTGCAGTGCTTTGTGTTCTTCAGGGTAAAGCTATCAAAAAGCGAGCGGCTTCCTTTAGAAATGCGTTTATTCGCTGTAAAAGCCAGAAATAAATACATTTACCGACCTATTCCAATAAAAAGTCAATTCAGTCAATCTAAGAAAGGTTTATTTAAATATAGCCGGAAAAGAGCTACTTGTAATGTAATTATAGATTGGTCTACTTTTAATATTTTAAGTGACGCTAAAGAAATATACCAAGGAATAGATTTACGATGAGAACATTTTTACATCTTAGGATACCGGATCTGCGTACGAAAACGGAGAAGCATATTTACGTACTCCGAGCGATACGGAACCGTCTTAGGCGACTTCCTGACTTGGCAGGGCGGGATCGATATGTGACATTTTCTTCTTTGACGTAAACTTACTGACGTCGCAAAGATACTCGCTTGACGGAATACTGTCAGAATAACATTTGCGCAGTAGTAATATCATGCGCAGAAGCGGAGCAGGGGCCCGATTTTTGAGTGTCGAACGCTCGATTTCTCACTCGACATCTGTCAAAACATCATAGTATTTTGACAGATCTCGAGTGAAAAGTCAAGCGTTCGACACTCAAAAATCGGTCCCCAGTACTGCCTTCGCATCGCATCCCGCGCCAGTCAGGAAGCACTCATTTAAATGTAGGGGCGCAGTAAAAAGTAGTACTGAGTTAACTGACAGTTGACACTGACAATTGACAGTTTTCTCATATCGTACCACCTCCGCACCGACAAATCAGGAAGTCGCCTTACGCAGCAAAATTTTCTTTTACTCGCGTGTGTTCAAAATGTTATGACCTTCAAACTCTGCTCTGCGGAAGAGACGGAGGGTTAAATTAAGTGTAAGACGTGATCTGATTGGTAAGGATTTTTATAAAATTATACGTTAAAATTCGCCACGTGCAGTGCGCAAGGCACGTGAGTAAGGGGAGCTCGAATTCTGTGTGACAGGGATATCCGAGACAAATAGTCTTCTTGTAGGTACCTACTAAATGTAATCATTTCATGGCAGCTCAATCCAACGGCATGGTGTAACTCTTGGCTTTCGACTAGGTCATCACCACCAAGAGTTATCACGCTTCGTCGACGCTATGACATTTCTGAATGTTCCCTGTCTCTCGCCAATCCCATTTCGGCCGTGTGAAGCGTAAACTTTATTCCCTTGCCCGAAACGCGGAATAGTCAGTCAACGAAATGTGAAAAGGTCCCAAATTTATCTTTTCTCTTTGGCGGAAAAAGCCGCGCCGTGTAGGTAGGTACCTCTAAAGAAGACTTTATTGATATTGCTTGGGCGTGCAGAAATTTTCCAATTTGTTAAACCTTGTCATTTTTAAATAATGGCAAATGTAGCAAACTGATTTTTACCATACTGTACGTACGTAGGTAATACCTTTTTACCATACTGTACGTACGTAGGTACTACCTTTGCTACGATTTAAGGACTGCGCCAAGCGGGACATGACAGCTTTTGGCATCGATCACCGTTGTTGGGAACGGACAGCCGAGGACAGAACTAAGTGGCGGAGAATCTTTGCAGATGGGCGCGACAACCACGACAAGGCCTGGTTTGACCTTCTTGAACACCGAAGAAGGAAGAAGCAATCAAACTCTCCACTAGTCCTTCTGTCACATCTGCGGGAGACAATGCCGCTCCCGTATAGGCTTACATAGCCACACTAAAAAGTGTACAAATCAAGTCGCTGCTTGAATCGTCTGCCTAAGACGTAAAAGACGATGATGACGTACGTACTAAGTCAGTGAGAAGTAAGTAGTTACGTGCCCTACTTCATTAGAATATGTAGAGATTGTAGAGCTTCATGTGGGTTGACAATTTGTAACAGAAAGTTTGCTTACGTAGAGTAGAAGTTAGTAAATAGCTTAGGCGAACACTTGGAGCTTGTGACTTTGCACTCAACCAATCGCACCGCAGAAAATAGTTGAAGATGTACTCGTAGTTATATAATAAATAATAAAATTAGAATTCAATTTCATACAATAAGTATACCTACTCCGCAATACATCCAACAATAACGGGCTAAGCTATATTTATAAGGATATTATTAGAAGTTATTGTGGGTGAATATTAAAATCACAAAAAGAGTACCTATATATTTATTAACTAAAACAACCGCTACAAAAACTGTTACTATTATCTAAGTTAGTTGAAAATGTTAAGTAAAATTTAATATGTTAAAATATGTTTAAATGCACCATGGGTGTTAACGGAACCCGTGAATTTTATATGACGACGATAGCAAACAAGCGTTCGGTCCACCTAATGGTAAGCGGACACCGCAGCCTATAGACGCTCGCAACTCCAAAGGAGTCACGTGCGCATTACCGACCCTTTATAAAATACATTAAAATTAAATCTAACCGCGATCATTGCAACTTAATAAAAACATATACGCATGCAGGCGCATGTCACGTGTGAGAGGTAAGTACATTGTACCGAACATCTTGTCGGAGGCAAACGATAACAAGAAAAAAATATGATGAAGTGGGTGATACAAGATGATTAAGCAATCGACTTAAAGTATAACATGACATGAGATGACATATTCATTAAAGAAATTTTTTTTTTTTATTGTGGCGCTTTCCCTGTCCATAAATGTCGATCCGCTTTCAATCTTCATCATGACATTTCAATATTTTCACTCGCGCACTATTTATTTCTCATTCACTCACACTTTTCACTCAGCTTCGTGCACTTACACTACAGTTTTATATTGCAAAATGTTTGTGGTTTTAGTAACGGTTTAGTTGGTACGGAACCCTGAAAAAATATCTCAGTCCGTACTTGTAAGCTTCGCGCGTGATACGTGCTGAAAATAGGCTAATCTGCATCTTCAGCACTTTAATCTGCTGCGCATTGTATGTCAACGGAGTTATAACTTATGTATCGGGATTGTTTTGTATGTATAGTTTAACTTATCTGAACGTCGAACTAACTCAGATATTGCAACTGGCAGGGGGAAGTTAGTCAGTGACGTGAGATCGGATGGACGCAACATTGTTATTATTATCAAGAGACAGTGGAACAAAGCCGCCACCTGCGAGCGACTGCACTGCACAATCTGCACATAACTCTCTCGAACTCATCGTGAAATTTGCTAATTTTGCTCGAGAGTTTCAACTTCTACTGTTATTCTGCCAGGGCGGCAAGGGCTTCCGGCCGTTATTTCGGTGACGGCGAGTGTGGTAATAGGGATGTAGACTCAATTTTTTTATTACTTCAATAGAAAGAAGACATAAAACTATGACAAATAGTGAAAATCCTATTCAAATATCTCAAAAAATAACGAAGCTAAAATAAAAAATAAAAAATAAAAAGTAAATGACGATCGTTCAATACAAAGGTGCGTTTTGCGGAAAAGGGACAGAAATTATCCACTCTTAAAACTTTGAAGACTTATAATTACGTAATTATTTATTTTTTTGAATTACTTTTTTCGCCATTTGATTGAGAATTTGAGCCTTTATGTAGAAAATTTGGATTTATTGATTTTCTTTTTTAGTGTCATCATCCCTATTGCACCTTTCTAGTTTTAATTATTCAACGAATACCCTTTCAATTGTTTCTTACGCAAATAGTTTCTGTATCTGAAACGTTTTACTACAAATAGTTTCTGTATCTGAAACGTTTTACTGTTTAATCTATCATACGCCTCTTGGTTAATGTTCAGGCGATGGTAGTAACATCATGACAAGGTTAATAAGGTTGTCACTGTTGGAGTGTCCTAGACTCCTAGACCCACGAGCCATTATAAATTGAACAAGGTCTTTACCTTGGTCAATCTAGAACGTCTATACGTTCAGTCGTTAGTTATTGCATATATACCTCTAGATACAATAATAGTTTATTCATTAAACCAAGCTTCTTCAGTTGGTCGGGTGGCTTAAAAGGTTATATCCATTGAAAAGCAATTACGATCCATCTTCGGGTACCTCGTTATAGTCAATTACAATTAGATCAATTAACCCCATTATCGTTGAAGCGCGTAAGGGTGCGGCGCGTTGATAGTACTTTATAATTATGTATTTACCCAACCCCGAGACATATGCTGGAACACGAAAGATTTTTTTTAAAATTAATAATGGGATTGCTCTTGGCCTATGTATAAAAATAGATATGTTACCTACATATGGATATTCACTCTCATAACTGATATCCCGATGAGTGTTAGTAGGTAATTCAAAACATTAGGGCAGAGACTAGGAATTATATAGATTAATTTAATATAATGAACCTACGTAATTTTAATATAATGAACCTACTTAATATAATGAACCTACTGTAGCTAGTTTCACTATGGAGAGATCACTTTACCATTCAATTAGTATGCCACTAAGACCTCTGGTTAACACAATAGCGCGATCTATGAACACAACGAAGAAGCTCCCAACAGATGGCGCTCGATCGATTGTGGTCGATGGGGTAGGTAACGTCAAACAAAATTTACGCGCCCCCTTTAGGCGACTTACTGACTTGGCGGGGCGGGATCGATATGTAAAATGACACATGTGTCATTTTCTTCTTTGACGTACATTTACTGACGTCGCAAAGATTCCCACTTGACAGAATACTGTCAGTATTACATTTGCGCAGTAGTAATATTATGCGCAGATGCGGACCAGTACCTTCGTATCGTCCCGCTTCCGCGCATCCCGCGCCAGTCAGGAAGCACTCATTTAAATGTAGGGGCGCAGTAAAAAGTAGTACTGCGTTGACTGACAGTTGACACTGACATTTGACAGTTTTCTCATATCGTACCGCCTCCGCACCGACTAATCAGGAAGTCGCCTTAGATGTACCTACATATGGAAACCCCCCTTAAAATATTAAATAATTATAAAAATTAAAAACACGACTGCATTAAAAAGATAAAAACAAGTTTCCTAACAAAGAACTATATTTTGTTTGCAGTCGTGGGACCTAATATTTTGATTTTACTTGTATGTAGTAGGTCCCCCTGCAAACAAATAGTACATTACTGCAGAGACCAGTAAGTGAGCCATCCTGGACGAGTATGAGTTAGCCGGCCGAGCCGAAGGCGAGGTCCGGCTATAATACGAGGCCAGGATGGCACTTATGGTCGAGGCATGTATAGTGCTTTTCTCAAAAATAAAACAAGTTGTATAAATAGCGGTAAAAATCATATTTTTCGCCAATTCCACCTCGTTTGTTCTAAAACCGTGAGGTCGGAGTAGCTTTTGTTTGTGCGGGCGCGGGCGCCCCCCGCCCCCGCCCCTGCCCCGCCGTACACCCCGCTGCTGCTGCGGGCGCTGGCAGGGAGGCGCCGGCGCCCGCAGCAGCAGCTAAACTTATGATATGTAATGGGACTTACATACTTACTTCCTGGACAGTAGGTGTTACTTCCTGGACACTTCTGGCAACTGTCCAGGATGACCCACTTTCGGATACTATCTTCACAGATGTTATGATAACATTACATACTATTTTTGAGAAAATATATTTCCTTGAGTTCTTTAATAGGATACTTTTTTTATCTTTTTAGTGCAGTCGTGTTTTAAATTTTTTCAATAATTATTTTATTTTGCACTTTTTTGCTTGAAACATATACATTATATATATTTTTGGAATCGTCTCTTCAAATGCTTCATTTTTATACCTCACTTGCTAGGATAGATTTTTTTCGGAACACTCAAAATGGAGTCTACAGTCCGCTTAATTGTTTTTATTGCAACGTCACATATCCTATGTCACCCGGGATGATGTAAGGATTCCAACGATGCCTCACACATCTAAATCGGTTAAAGCGTTGAGAAGTTCTGGGGGAACAAAAAATTCACATACATACCTACATACATACATAGGTACATGAAACCTGAAAACATTATCTCCTGTTTTTGGGCAGTCGTGTAAAAATGTAGCTCCAACCGTTTGGCTGTAAAACCTGTGTGACAGCCGACGGACGGACTTAATACGGACGGAAGGACGGACGTAATTCAATGTTCATATACCTATCTTGGCTCAACATATTAGGGAAACTTATGAAATTACTTCAACACCCTGTCACTTAATTGTAACCTTACCAAACCCTTCGGGTACGGAACCCTCAAAAGAGTCTGGTTAATCTGTAGCTCTAGTATAAGTTTTTCGAAACATTAACTAATTCGAACGCGTTTGCGTTTAGTCACTTAGAAATATAGAAATAAAACGAAGGAATTAAAACCTGATATCGGTACCTCGGCGTATGGGAAGCTTCGTCACATCTTCGAGTCGCCACTGCCCCAGTGCCTCAAGTCGAAAGTCTTCGACCAGTGCGTCCTTCCGGTCCTCACTTACGGCGCCGAGACATGGACACTTACAAAAGGCCTCATCCACAAGTTCCAAGTCGCTCAGCGAGCTATGGAGAGGGCTATGCTCGGGGTTTCTCTGAGGGATAGAATCCGGAATCAGGATATCCGACAGCGAACCAGGGTTACCGACATAGCACTGAGGATAAGTAAGCTGAAGTGGCAGTGGGCGGGGCATATTTGTCGAAGAGCCGATGGTCGATGGGGCAGACGAGTTCTGGAGTGGAGACCGCGAACGACTCGGCCTGTGGGACGACCCCCCGCCAGGTGGACCGACGACCTGAAGAGAGTGGCGGGAAGCGGTTGGATGCGGAGAGCTGAGGACCGGGTGTGGTGGCGCGAATTAGGGAAGGCCTATGTCCAGCAGTGGACGACTACAGGCTGAAGATGATGATGATGATGATCGGTACCTACCTGAAAACATTTTGTAACCATTAAATGCATTTTCGCAAATATATTTGATTTACAGCAGGTAACATAAAATCATCCGTATAAAACGAAACGGACAATAGTTATATATGTCTCGTTTTTATCCGGGTTCCGCATAAGGCCGCGTATTGAACGAAAACATTACAGCGGTTTTTTTTGAAGTGAAAACTTCTTTAGCGGCGCTGAGCACTTTTGTACTGGGGAAAAATGTATAAACTCGCGATAAATTCTATGACCAGGTTAGTTGACCCCTCCTAGTATCGTGATTGCTATGTTACGAGGGGTCCCCAGCTGGTCTTCTTAGAAAGCCAAGGTTCTAACTGTTTTAAGACAATCCTAAGATTTTCCATAAAGATCATATTTCAAATAAATTCTCATGGAAAGTAGCTCTTATTGTCCCTAAAAAAGCGTTTCCAAAGTCCAATATCGGATAGCCAGACTGACCGATTTCCGTAAAGATCATATTTCAAATAAATTCTCATGGAAAGTAGTTCTTATTGTCCCTAAATACGGTGACAGTTCCCTTCAAAATACCTAGTGGCCAAGAGTGATGGATAAAATACCAAGGGCCTGACACGCTTTGTAAGAGAAAGATAGCCTTATTGCGATTCCTATGAGAGGAAGTAGAAAATAGTGCGATGTTTTGTCCTTATCACCGACCGAATTTTTTTTCACGGTCGGGTAAAGGTAATCTTTCATGAAGTGTCAAGAAGATTGCAAAAGAAATTGGCAATATTTGGTAGTGCATTTTATAAATGGAGAATTAATGATAAGTTTGGTTTAAATGGATAATAATTTACCAATTATCAGATCCGTAGTGTTTGGGTGTTCAGTGCAAACATGGTGGGGTGTTCAGTGTTGGGCTGTAAAAGCAAACTCGACCGAAAAAAGGCGGATGTTACATTCCATGCGTAAGTACAATTTTCTTTGCATTTTGGACCCGTGTTTATTTCTAAAATCTCACCGGAACCAAGTTACTGAGCTAAATCATTATTTATATCATGAGACACTTGATGAAATAGGAAAAATATGTAAATTAATTTAAAAATAACCTCCAAACATTTCACATACAAACCGGTCAAATCGCGTAGTATAAATCTACCATAGAAGCCAGCTTAGAATTGATGTCCCATCATTCAGTCGGTTTATAATTCGATTTCGGGATACCAACAAATAATAAAAATATCCCTGAAGATTACCCCACGTTTCGGGAAATTCAAGTAATTTGATTTTTTCAGTTTTTCAACAGAGGATGAATTCCCAAAAAAATGGATTTGAGGACTGAGGGAACAGGAAAAGAGAATTGGGAAAAAATTATCTATAAGTAGGTATTTGTTTATTTATTGTAAATAAAGTTATAAATATATTAAGTAAATTACTTGTTCTAATATAAAGTTTATCCTTTTATTTCAACAACGACATACCTAATTTATCTATGAAAGACAAAAAGGAGCATATAAGTAGTAGGCACTTTAAGGTTACTTATTACTTATAGTAATTAGTAATTACTTACTACTTTTATCGTCTAGAGACTAGAGACTATTTATTTATTTATCGTATGGCATTTATTTCGAACCGTGAGATCTTCGAGAAGACAGTACGGTTGCCAGTTTTTGACAGACTTAACATTTAGCATGGTTCTATGGGTGACGTGATGACCAGCAAGTCAAGCGGCGAGCAGCAAGACAAGACCAGCGACCAGCGACGAGCGACAAGAAGAAAATGTATAGACTTGAATCAGTGAAACCGCCGTTTTACGCAACGGTAATAACTTTATATACCTAGGTAAGATTATCACAAAAAGAGTGGCCGGTCGGGATCAATTATTTTACGATATCGCCTACGATATTGTGTAAATTTAGTTTGTGAATCAAAATGGCGACTTACTACGGAATTCGATCACTTATGTAACTATGTAGGTATTAGCCGACTAAATTTTAGGGTATTTTTTATTACCCGACTGCAAGGCAGGGTTATTACCCGACTGCAAGGCAGGGTTATGTGTTTCGCGCGTATCTTGTATGTATGTATGTATGTAATATTCTTTATTACCTGACATCTTCTAATTCCCTGAACGGATTTTAATGTTTGAGATATCGTTAGATTTGTCTTACCAGCCCGAGTGTTCTTAGAAATGTGACGTCAAAAAAAACAAAGATGGCGGCCAGCAGACACCATTTTTTGTAAAATAAATAAAAAATAAAGTTGACGAACTATATCATGTGGGGTATCATTGAATAGGTATTTTAAAATCATTATAAGGTTTCTTTAATCATTAGTTAGTGAAAACAACCGTTTAGGATTTATAACTATTCAAAGTTTAATAGTCGGATCCACTATCCGCTATGCGCAATCACTCATGTTTTCATTGTCATCGTCATTCGAGGTTTGCTTTACACACGTTTAACAATTGTAACAGTGGCGGAGCGCCCATACAAACTGATTCCCACCCGCTTGCCTTACAAAATCTTGCTACAAACTACTTGCTGTTAAGTTAATTTAATAAATCATCAATTTATGAATACAAAATATCCATTACCTAAATACAATTTGATAATACGATTTACTTTAGCGTCATAATAGATTTAAGCTAACCACTACGAAATCTACGCACGCGAATGCCAAACGCAACGCACTTCATAAAACCAAACAAGCCGGCGGAGTTTAGCATGCCTCCTAGTATCGTGATTGCGATGTTAGGAGGAGTCAACTCAGCTGGTCACGTAGGTGGTAATATAAGACCAGCTAGTTGACCCCTCCTAGTATCGTGGTTGCGATGTTAGGAGGGGTCAACTCAGCTGGTCTTCCCAATCGTAAGACTTTAAACACCAAACCTGAGTAATGAAGTTTCCTCTTACTGGCTTTTCCACTAAGTCCAATATCGGATAGCTAGACTGAAAGTAGTTCTTATTGTCCCTAAATACGGTGACAGTTCACGTCAAAATAGTAGCCAAGCGTGATGGTCAAAGTACGAATAATTTTGAATCGACTTTGTAATCGATGTTTGGTTTCCGATTTCAATTAAAACTTTAACTGTGCAGAAAATTATAATTAAATCCAAAATTTACGTGCATGTGAAATGATAATTCATCTTCGTGTTAATTTGATAAATTATAACGTTTTATGCACTCAAAAACAGCACATTAAGGCATTTTGACGGAGCTCTTCACACGCCGGGAACGATTCTGAGACTGAAGTAGTTTTTAATAACGTGGCAGATTTTTCTCCTATGCTTTTGCCAGAAGGGTAAGTATATCAATGGCGGCTCCCGTCTTAAATGCTTTAAGGTATATGTGTAGATGGATTGTTCGAATATGAATATCAATATCTTTGTTATTTATTTTCTTTAAATCATGTCATTGAATTTTCACTTCTAACGGCACTCCCGGAGTGCAACCCGTTGTTTTTTTATCATGGCCGGTAGCCGGGGCAAAAGCCAATAAATTGCGGCGAGCTGCTAACAGCGAGTTCGCAGTTTTGTTTATCTCGTCCGAAGACGCTTACTGAATAGTGGGAAAACATTTACCTGGTTAGCCAACTTTTATAGAAACAGTAAAAAACTAATTTATTGGAACAGTGATACGTGTTTTTCGAAATAGGAATGAATCAATGTAGGTAATGGGTAAAAATTAATGAATAAAATAAAATAAATATTTGTGGACAATCTTACACAAATCAACCTAGTCCCAAACTAAGCAAAGCTTGTACTATGGGTACTAAGCGACGATATAGAAACTTATATAGATTATAAATAGATATTTAAATACATAGAAAACGCCCAAGACCCAAGAACAAATATTCGTGCTCGTCACACAAATAAATGCCCCGGCCGGGATTCGAACCCGGGACCTCCAGCTTCGTAGGCAGGACCAACTAAGCTAAAGCGGTCGTCAAATTGTCCATTATTTTCTATTAGTATTTTGATTATAACTAATTAATTGATTTCATTACAATTTACGAAACTTTACAAATCAGTTGACCATTATAGTGAGCGGACACTTATAAAATATAGTAACTAACTAACTGTGCTACATAGTATACTCGTAATAAGCGTGCTTTTCATGTCGAAAAATTGTATAGCCATTCATGGCCATACACCATGTCATGCGCAGCGGTGAAAATGCTAAGCGGCGCGTTTTTTTAGCTAAACAGGTTGATTTATAATACCGGTCAGCCACGAATCTTTAAAGGTCAGAATCCAATACCTATTTGGAATGGAAGCAAATAAGCTAAAAATACCAATGAATGTATTTATATCACATAATGGCAATTACGTGGAAAATCTCACTTCCTGGCCAGGGGGTGACATTAATATTTTGTACTTAC
Organism: Cenopis cana; assembly: GCA_951800055.1. Taxonomy (NCBI): domain Eukaryota; kingdom Metazoa; phylum Arthropoda; class Insecta; order Lepidoptera; family Tortricidae; genus Cenopis; species Cenopis cana. The sequence goes on along the minus strand of OX637476.1, from coordinate 4,880,010 downwards.
AACGAGTGGTAATAATAAAAGCCACAGATCGCACATATTTGACGCCCGAGCCGAAGGCAAGGGCGATATATAGGCGATAAATATAATATTTAATGGTTTTACCGCCCTTAAGTTGGTAAGTGATGTACTATTTTTTATTGCCATGCGACTATGACATGTGAGCGCACGTCATCTGCGCTACTTAGCAAACCAAAAACCAAGAGGGGTCAATAAATTGTGTAGGTATTTTCTTTTTCAAATTTCTCAGTACCTAATCTCACAGCAGAATGGAATTGGTAATGAGAAAACAGTCACGGGGCCAGCGATTACTCTGCTAAGATCCGATAATGCCCCCGTTCTCTCCGATAATCCTGAAAAACTGATGTGCCCGGAGCATTACTCGCGTGCCGCAAAAACGTTTTCCTTTTTAATAAAAATAAAACCTTTTCGATCTTGTTTTCGAATCCCGAAATCCGAGTGTTGCGAATGGGTACAATGATATTTATTTAGATTAGGATACAATAGAGCAAGGACGAGGTTCTTCGTATGTCGTTATGTATATATTTATGAAAGTAACTAGGTAAGCATTTTATTAAAACAGTTAAAACAAAAACCATAAACCATATACATACATAACATATAGTTAGTTAAAACATATAGGTACATGTGATAAAAGATTTACGAAACAAAGGCGAGCTTATATCTTTAATGGAGTTATTCCTGCTAACCCGCGAGCTACGTTATTTACCTATAAATAGTATAAATTGACTAACGATATTCGTAACCAGATATTGTTGTCACTATTGAATTAGACTCCATCAGAAACTTGATTATCAGATGCCTAAATTAAATTAGTATAATATCATAATTGATTTATATTATCAAGTCAAATTGTTCATATCTACTGGTTGAATTAAGGCGAAGGGGTGGGCAAGCTCTCTCCATACAAACTTTGTGCAAGTTTTTCTTCGCTTGTGTTTGCAGTATGATTATGATTAAGATAAATACTTTTACTGGGGATTGAAAAATAAGCCCTTTGTGTCTTATTCTTATATAACTATAAAATAGTAACAAAGGGAAACATTAGGTAGTCATATTTGTGTGCGGTAGTATTCACACCAGAACAGGGCAGAAAAGGGCACTTCGCGCCGCGCCTGCAATACCTCCAACAATTTCCCGGAGTTCGCGGAATTCACCTATTACCAGGGTTGTAAAACCGGCAGCAATAAAATAACTTTATTTTCCCGATCTTTTGGCCTGAAAAGTGTATTAAGCATTGCTTTAGGTACCTACTGTGTAACTTCCTTTTGTATGTAGGTATTTGTATGCTCGAAGAAAGGCAATTCGTGTTCGTGGATTTTGAGCATCTTGCGTGAAATTTAAATTGGCAATTTTGCTTACTTTTTTGCTATTGCGTACCTATAGCCGTACACTGTGCTACTAGCCCTATGGCACTCATTTGAAAGCAGAGCTAGCTGTTTAATGCGGTTGATAACAACATTAACAACTGAGTACAGTCTGCAGCAAGGGTTGCTACGCGGGCGAGGTGCTCACAATGATCTTCACACATAATAATAAATAATAATAATAATAAATATTCTTTATTGCACCATAAATGAGTGATTAACATAAATAATCCTTAAAGCTAGTAGGTAACAACAGGCGGTCTTATCGCTATAGAGCGATCTCTTCCAACAACAACAGCAGGAGATTAAGACAAAAAGAAACAAGAACAACAGGTAGTGCAAGAATAAGGCATAAGGAGTAGAATAACACATCTAAACTAATATATACAATTACACAAATAAAAATAAATATATACAAATATACATACACACACATATATATTATATATAAATAAATAAATAAATAAATATTTGTGGACAATCTTACACAAATCAACCTAGTCCCAAATTAAGCAAAGCTTGTACTATGGATACTAAGCGACGATATACATACTTATATAGATAAATAAATACTTAAATACATAGAAGACATCCAAGACCCAAGAACAAATATTTGTGCTCATCACACAAATAAATGCCCCGGCCGGGATTCGAACCCGGGACCTCCGGCTTCGTAGGCAGGGTCACTACCAACTAAGCTACAGCGGTCGTCATGTATATATATATATATATATATATATATATACATATACAGACAAGTAATGCATGTTAAGGGAGTGACAAATAATGACGTCTTAAGAGATTTTTGAAAATGGGCAGAGACTTGGCACATCTTATTTCTAACGGCAGAGCATTCCATAACCGAACAGCTCGAAAAGTAAAAGATTTGTTGAAAAATTTTGAAGAGGAAGAAGGAGGAGCAAGAAGTCTGTTTTTAGTCGATCTGATGGACGATAGATAGTTAAAACGCTCCTTAAGATACGCGGGGGTGGCCGGGTTGAACAGAACACTATACAGAAGACCTAAGATATGAGAATCACGACGAAGACGAATAGGAAGCCACTTGAGTTGGGAACGATAGCTGGAGACGTGGTCATATTTGCGCAAGCCAAATATGAACCTGATGCAAAGATTCTGAAGCCGCTCAAGTTTATTTAGCTGTTCCTCAGAAATATCAAGATAGGAAATGTCGGCGTAATCTAAAATAGGTAAAAGAAGGGATTGAGCAAGCGCAGTCTTAGTGGCGAGCGGTAAGAAGTTACGAAGTCGGCGGAGTGATCCCACAGAAGCAAACATTTTCCTGCTGACCTCGCTCACCTGAGGTATCCAAGATAAAGTGCGATCCAGGATGATGCCAAGATTTTTCACCTCCAAAGATAATGGGCGGCAGACTACCAAAATCAACCCGAGCTATGAGTTTAGGACTACCTACAATTATGACTTGAGTTTTAATCGGGTTGACTTTGAGGCCGTAGCGCCTACTCCAGTCCAAGATGCGCTCCAGGTCATTATTCGTGGAGAGGATCAACTGAGGTAGATCGCTAATTGCACCCTGAGAGTAAATTTGAAGATCGTCGGCATAAAGGTGATAAGATGAAAAGATATTGCTAGTAATGGAGTTAATGAAGATAGAGAAAAGAAGAGGAGACAACACGCCACCCTGCGGAACGCCGGCAAGCGTGTTGCACCATGAAGACCTGGAAGAATCTACCTTTATACGCTGCCGACGACCAACTAAGTAACTTTGAAACCAATCAATTACCGCAGGAGATATGTTAAGAGAACGCATTATACCAAGCAAAATATCAGGATCAACCGTCTTTATTATCAACCATCTTTATTATAAGGGAATAAGAGCGTGTGAAGATCCTTTTGAACACCTCGCCCGCGTAGCAACCATTGCTGCTGACTGTACCTATTGTCATAAACAAGTCGACCAAGTTAAGGTGGGACGCTTTCCATACGAAACGTATTTTGACATTCTTCAGGCTTCAGGCTAACGGCGTGATATTTAAAAAAAACTTATGTAACAAACTTTCATAAATTAGCTTTCCATTTGCGCGAAATTCTCCCTTTCCTAGTATAAATTGTATAAACTAGAATAATTTGAGAAATTACTTTGTCACGTGAGTATCGAGTTTGTATCGATTGTTTATGTAGTGTTTGACATGTGGCGTCAGTGACTATTGTAATATGGAGAATGCACGGAGAATGAGTGAAATGACGGAAGTCAATCACCCGGTCATAACTGTAGGTATGTCATGTCGTTACGCAGGTTAGTGTAACGGTCTGTCATTTACTGGGGCACCTTCCAGTTTTTTAATAGTCATACAATGGGACATTGATGATTTTACACAGTCATCCACTCGTACAACTAAAGCGGTTGCGGAAAAATAGAATAATATAATAATAGTGTGCTTATTATACAATTTGTGGGTCCTATAACTTTAAGGAGGTATCAGTAATATTTGCATACGGTTGTTGTTGTAGACAATTTGATTGATAGGTTTTTTAAAAAATGTGTGATTATAAGCTTTATGGCAAAAGGAGCGTCGGCCGTCCACCGGCTAGATGGGTCGATGATATTAGGAAGATCGCGGGTCACTCTTGGATAAGACTGGCTCAAGACTAGGACGAGTGGCGTACTCGAAGAGAGGCCTATGCTCAGCAGTGGGCGATTACAGGCTGAAAATGATGATGATGATGCCTTATAGCATTAAGCCCGCCATTTGTACATATTACTTGTTTTGTGCAATAAAGTTTGTTAAGTATATAGCCGAGAGAACCTCAATGGTAATAAAAGTCGGTACTGGCTGACGGACTTCTAATAAGAAAAACATCTATAGCCATATAAGTCAGTGTCACAATCGTGAATCCAAAAGAAAACAGCGAAACAAATACTAAGTAATCGTGCTAAATTACTAAAACGCTAGTTATGCAGTTTCCAACGACGGAGTACCATCGGAGGTGAAGCGGAGCGCTCCCCCAACATTTGTGAGCAGCACCAGGTGAGTCGACCTTTCCACTTCCATTGCTAGTGGGGTTCTTCGGCGCAACACGGGGTCAATAGCTAAGCCAGCCTATCAGCAGCATACAGTCCACATTTCCCGTGGCTTTACGCCACAAAGTTAAAATAAATAAATTACCTCCTTATAGTGTCATTCACTGGGACCTTAGCTACCTGGCCTTCATCCAAAAGTGGAATACATTTTACATCAGCTTTACACCTTCAGATATAATATTGCTACGGCGTTGAACAATTTTCACGGTTTCTACCTACTTCCATTGAATCCTGGACAAATTACAAGGAAGAGCCGAACGGGCAAACCGATGGCGTGCATTGATTTTATGGCCCCACTAAATCTGCCCCTCATTCGAACAAAACGGGGTCTTTTCTTTTAATTCGTGAACCCAATAATAACAAAACTTTACCAAGGATTCTAATCACTACTCTGATTCATTAGTCGTAGATATAGTCATTCAAAAATGTCAATACTGTATATAACTATGTGATCTTAATAATATCTTGATATCAACGCTACCTATTGCATAAAGTTGAAGTCCAGTTATAATTACCTATTTATATTTTTCACTGTCTAAATAATTAAATCTGAATGAAACAACTCAAACCATACCTCGGACTTTATACCTATTTTAGTATCAATCCTACATTTAACCATTATATGAAGCCACGAAAACGACCCCGGGGACTAAGTTTAATTCTTAATTCCTTCCTGGAATTCTTTTTCCGCATGAGTATGCAGGTGTCAGCCGGAAAATTTCTGTCGAGTGTGTTAGAGGGAGAACTTTTCCAGCATTCCATTCATTTATTGATGCTTAAAGTGGAAACTATGTAAAACTATCTCCATGGATTAGAATTGTGTTGTGAACTAGTGTGACTACGGCGGGTACCTTTTATTCCTCGACTCAACTACTAAAAAAAAAAAAAAATTCATAGCATTTATAAATAACCCATAATAAATAAACTCAAACTCAAACTGTTTATTGCACACAAATACACATTATAATATGCACCCTGCAAGGGCACAGCAATTACAGCATAACAAGATCATATTGTGTAAATAGACATCATTTCTACTTATATAAGTAGGTAGGGAAGTGATAGTTAAGGTAATGAACCTCGTCAGGGGCGACTCACTCGCGTGACGTCATCGCGCCGCAGCGCTCAATGGTCACCCTTAGGGTGACTTTCAATGCGATAGAAAGTGATGTAGCGAGTGATGCGCGTGCGATAGAAGGAGATGACCAAGCGTAGGCACGTTTGACTTGCCTCGCGGGGATTTGATATTATTATTATTTTATTATTTACAATATATTCGTACCGTACATCACAATTTGCACTGCATCGTAAAACCATACGTGGTTTATTTTACTAAACGGTTAAAACTCACGTATTAATTGTCACTTCGGGCGACATGTTTCGAACTCTTCGGGAGTTCTTCCTCAGGATGAGTGCGACCTCATACAACACCTTCAGCGCCGAGCTGCCCCCCCGCCCCCGCCCCCGCGCTGTCTGCGCGTGCGTCACGTGCCTTGCGGCGGGCGGCGGGTAGTTCGACAGTGTGCAATCGGCGCGGGTCGCAGACGCACTCATCCTGAGGAAGAACTCCCGAAGAGTTCGAAACATGTCGCCCGAAGTGACAATTAATACGTGAGTTTTAACCGTTTAGTAAAATAAAGTTATAACATGTCTCACGAAAGTTTAAATTCAAGCATACGTGGTTTGTCTCGATGCAGGAACCATACGTTAACTGTGAGGCTTCTGTACGTAGCACTATTACTTATTCTGTGACCTCGTGAATTACAACCTATTAAGTAATTACAATTTCTAATTAAAGTGAAAAATTGAAATATTCAACGCCTCAGGTGGACAGGTTTTTTTTTTGACCTATTAATTATTTTTAAAACAGCGGTATAATATAAATACTAGCACATTTTAGACACACTAAAAGATTTCATCGCATTATTATGACTTTACGTACCTACACCTACTCGAAAGCTTGCAAGAGTCATAATAAGAAGGTAAAAACATTATTCAGGACGACGATACGAGGATACATATCACCTACTCACCCCATCCATTCTAAAATTAAACAAAGTACCACACCAAAAACCTCAACGCAATATAAGGTAATAGATCGTCTGTCAGATTTTGTTTTCACTGAGGCTGAGGGTGTGGTGCCGTCGCGATGTACCTATGTCAGTCGCTAATTATTTTCCTCTGCTTATTTATAAGCGACTAACGACAAATGTTGCGAAAATAAACATGACATTCATTAAATAAGCTTGATTTTCGTTTATTTACGAGATGAAAGGAGTCATCATCAACGTTCTCCTTTACTTACCTGTCTATTAGACTTACTTGGGAAAACAAGTTTTCTTTCATAATATAGTGTTATCACGTTCATATATAAAAGCAAAATCAGAGTATAAAGATGTCTTCGTCTATAAAAACGTCATTATAACGTGTTTTATAATGATATAAAAATATCGTGTGTATATTACTAGAGCTACGTGTCTTTTATTAGGTATAAAACTGGGGGACCCGGGAGGAATACCGATGAGTTCAATCACATAACTTGAGAATAAAAAGGGTAACCCTGTCAAAGTTTGTCGCCCTTCGAGCCTTCCTCGCACCAATGTTGGCGTTCGGAGATTCTGTGACCCGAGATTTCTCTTCTAATAAGTAACATTTTCAACGCGAGATTTTGATGTCTAAGTAAAGTTTCAAAGGCGAAAATTTTAACCAGAAATGTATTTGAACATTTGGATATTATAATTAAGAGTGACCGTCGTGAATAGTGAAGTCAGAACTTTCGGGGACCATTAGGGCTGGCTCGTTTCTCGCCCAGCTAGCCAGTCTTATGGGAACCCTTCCCCCGGAATCTGACCAGGGGGAACTTTTTAGCCCTTATAGTTTCGCCATGTCCGTCCGTCCGACTCTCGTTTTTCTCAGTAACCCTTAGTACTAGAAAGCTGTAATTTGGCATGAGTATACATATCAATGACGCCGACAAAATGGTAGAATAAATTTTTTTTTAGGGTACCTCCCTACTTGTAAAGTGGTGGTGATTTTTGATTCAAGAATCGGTTGGCGTGATATTAAGCTTTGAAGTGATAATTTTTGTTATGGTCAAGTGTCCCCCCCCCCCCCCCCCTGCCAGCTAAACGGTGGCTACTAGGCATGTAAAAAAATCACGGTAGTAGTGTATATGATGAATTTAAAAGGAAAACTATCACAGCTAAGTAGACATTACTAGTTAACGAGTTAATAGTCGAACTTAAGAAATTTACTTTGCAAAAGCAAACTTTCGTACAATTTCCATTGATACCTTAGAGAATGTTGTTAATTATGTCAAAAACATAGTAAATATAAGTTCGCAAACTTTTTAGTCCTCATAATGTAACGAGTGGACAACTACGGAACCCTACATTGTGCGTGGCCCGACACGCACTTGGCCCGTTTTTTTAGTTAGGTTACTTATTCTTTTTTAAGTTTTTACTGTCCTTTTAAGTAGTTAAGAAAATTTGTTGTTGTTGTTGTTGTTGTAGTTTAAGTTATTGTTATTTTTAACTATGGTAATGGTAAGCTGAATCCGCAGCATGTAAGCGTGAAATTTTTCGATTGTGCGTTAAGTATATGCCTTTTGCCTGCAGAAGTTTCAGTTGTTATGTACATAAGTTGTCAATGCAATAAATTATTCTCGGAACAATATATCTTGTTTAAAACAAAAGTGTAGGTACACTTTGTTGTTGTACTGTGTCTTCCATGTCGCATTGTTTCACATTTTACACTCAAATGTAACGAATTAGTTAATGAAAACAATGCTTCAGTCCACCTCAGTCCATGCATTTTGAAAAAGAAAACTACAAAGTATAAGTATACAGGTACTAAGCGTCAGCCGGCTCAGAATTCAAACGAAACAAGACATATTATGTACCGCATCGAGCCGATTTGTACTACCTAGCGTAGCACAATGAAGACCAGCATTAAAATTCAGAACGAATATTACCTACACCTACACGTTGTTTGTCACTTTAATAGTAGTAGTAGTAGTAGTAGTAAAACTCTTTATTGTACACAATAAAACACATGAAAAAAAATACAATAGGAAATGGTATGTACAAAGGCGAACTTATCCCTTTAATAGTCTCCTTACAAAATGTCTCCATTTCTTCTAAAGTCTAAGGTCCAAGCAAAACCTTAGACTTCAGTCACACAGTCCAGACTGCTACTTCAATCACAAGTCCGTGTCCCACATATGGGTCACTAAGAAACGACCAGGTACTCGGATTAGTAGTTAGTTAGTATACTTGCATTATAAATAAATGAGTATGAGTATGAGTACAATATCGTAAGTCATATGTCCAAGACAAAGCATTGCGTGTTGCGTATATTAACTTCGCGATGCAGACGACGAAATTTCATCTGTGGTTTATGGTTACCTACACGAACAATATAAGACCATTTTCGGCCGACACACTTCCAATTTGGTATCCATAAATTTGATAATAGCCAACTTGGGGCCTTTTCCCCTTCCTTTTCCTTGAATATGTGGAAATAAGATCTCCGCCTATTTAATTACCTATACGTAAAAATGACGTCCTTGTGATGAACTCTACTTTTATAACCAACTGAACCAAACTTGAACAAGTAGGGCAATTGTTCCAGTTTAATATGTCTCACACATTTTTCTAAAATACTATACAACTATCAAACATATTGTCTAAACACTAACATTTTGCACCAGTATATAACATGCCTCCATAACACTAAAATATTCAAAATAATCGACTTAAAAACAGAATAATCAGTGCTTTGTTTGATTAAATAACAGTTTTATAAATCACGTACCAATAGAGCGTAAAATCCTAGCTGTTATATCATATTGCACCACCCAAAGCCTTAACAGATTTAGTAAGAATATCGACGCACATCCTACTCGCAACACCTCGTCACAAATTGTATTTAAACTACTAGATGAAAGCTTCTAAGAAAATTAACAGATAGGACTACTTAGTAGTCAATTAAACCATCTGCTTTTTGAGTTAAAATAATATCCGTTATCTTATTTTTTTCAATAAACAGCGAAAAAGTCGTACATTAGGTCAGTTTCATTCACTCGGATATTTACCTTACTAATAAAAAATATAAAAATGCAGATCACTGAGCAAACACAGAATATTATTATATTATAGCCTCAAACTTCACTCCGAGCGGTCGAGTAAAACCCACACATTTTAATTCAATATTCATGATTTCTTTTATGTGGTTTCTTTTCATTAGCAGCCTCCGCGGGCAGTTTCTAACTAGTTGAATATTTCACCAGGCAGCGCATCGCGGAACTTTTTCCGGAGAAGTCCCGAACTACTCGCACGAGTAGAAAATAGTTAAGTATTCTTCCCGTTGTTCTCAGTTAATAATAGTAGGCAGTGAGTCCGTCTGTTGGTTTCGTCCAAATAAAGGTGTGCCTGATTTGGGAACATATCTACCTAGTTACCTGCCGAAATACTAATGAGCCCATATATGTAAGAGTTGTACTCATACGTGAAATGTTTTCCTCCGGTTATTCTTAAGAACCTAGATATAATCGATCATGAGAATCTTGACTCAAAACTGAGGCTGAGCTGAGGAAAAAATGAGGGCTACGTACGGCGTATGAATTCGCCGCTAGAGGCGCTAGCTAGTGTGATGTCAGTCCTTCGAAATGACAAATATCATAGTTTATCGGCGCGCTACGCGGGTTAATATCTAATTAGGTGGTGACTATTGCAATAACTGAGATTGATTAATGATTATGGCAAATATGAGTCAATGCTTTGAGACAAGTTTATCTTTCGTAAACCTATGTCCTCCTATTTTCTGAACAAAACGGGACTGCGCTTCAATACGGGATGTTCGGTATTTTTACAGTAAGTAGGTACATAGTACCTTCTAGGTACGGAACATGTTTTAAATACGATTTCAACGCCAACTTTGTTTTCACACCCATAATAACCAGCTGACAGCTGGACTTGGAGTGCAGTGGCGCCAACTGGCGAGCACAAAAACGGTAGCCCTCATTGGAAGGCCTTACATTTACTCGAGGAATTGGATTAATTAATCTTAGCCCGTATTTTTCAAGGAGTTGCTTATCAGCTAGTCGTTAAAGTGCCAACTCATGCTACGAAGTCAAACAGCTAAGATAACAGTTTTTATATGTCATTCTTCGATAAGTCAATATCTATGTGATAGAAAAATCTGATAGACAGGATAAACGTCAATATTTTATTTTTTGAAATTGTTAAGTTGCGCTGTACATTCGCCCGGCATCAATAGGTTGCGCAGGAGCAGTCTATTATCGCGATTGTAAACGGTGCACGGTGCTCGGAAAAGTATTAATTCTTTTCCGAGAATGTTTGAGAAATTTTTAGATATCTTTAATTAAATAAATTATTATCTAAGCAACATGTATACATACTAGAATTTAAACTTCCGTGAGGCATGTTATAATTTTAAGAAGTCAAGGGGGGAGGCCTTTGTCCACCAGTGGGACACCTTATAGGCTTGGAAAAAAACGGTTAAAACTCACGTATTACTTGTCACTTCGGGAGACATGTTTCGAACTCTTCTGGAGTTCTTCCTCAGGATGAGTGCGTCTGAGGAAGAACTCCCGAAGAGTTCGAAACATGTCGCCCGAAGTGACAATTAATAAGTGAGTTTAGTAAAAAAAAATTACATACTTTATCCCGTAAAGTATTAGAAACATACTTAATACATGAAATGTGTTTGCTTCTGCTCATAAACACCTTCTTATCAAACTCGTTTGATTTCAGACAGAAACTTTATCATTTTAAAGAAAGAGACTATTATCCCATCTCTGCGTTATCGACGTACATCATTACAGGAGATATTCAAAATATATAAAATACTTACTTACTGATTATTTATTCGTTCTCAGAAAAAAGTATATCTATCCATTTTTTAGAAGGAAATGATCCGTGGAAGGAAAGCATTAAAATATGCAATTACCTACTTACTACTGACCAATCTTCAATACGCCCTCAATCGATTTTATTATAGCACCCAAAAGCAACCACAAAAACGCAATTTTACCATAAAAGTGTAAATGGCCCTTAAAGATCGGATTTCGTAAAACGATATCTCATCCCTTTAGGGCTTTAGCGCCCCGTGGCAATAACTCAAGCCAGACCATCTGTGCTATTCCTAACGTCTCGGATCCCATCACCACTTACCCCCAATATATGTTGACATTGTGATCTGTAACAATTACGCGTAAACGGGAGCTAGACTTATATTGGTGCTCAGATGAGTAGTCAGCGAAGTGAATAGCCCAGGGGCCATGGGTGCGGCGGGTCGGCTCATCTATGAAACGGCATTTGGTAATTTTATGGCTTGGGTTTGATCAGTCCAAAACAGACGAATACTTGGTCAAGATTTATTTTCTACTTTTACAAGTATTGTTATACATAAAGGGCACGTAAATAACGCTGGTTTTCTAATATATGCACGGTTTTAAAGTACAAGCAAGCAAATGTAGACATGTGCAAAAAGGAGACGATTGTGTAATTCATAAATTTCAATGAGAGTGGCCACAATATTTAGAAGATGTCAGAAGCGATTCTGGGGACCGATTTTTGAGTGTCGACCGCTCGAATTTTCATTCGACATCTGTCAAAACTTCATAGTTTTTTGACAGATCTCGAGTGAAAAATCGAGCGTTCGACTCTCAAAAATCGGCCCCCTGTTCGCTCTTAAACTTATTGTCAGATCTACTAGAATCACTTACCTGTATCCCGAATCAAAGTATATAAGGTTTACTGCAAGTAACCACACCAAAACCCTCTCATAGCCTTCAGGAGGGCAGTTCTAAGAGCTATAAACCATTGCGGTAGGTACGACACCAACAGAAATACCAAAAATGTGCTGAAATGCACTTTTATAACAAGGTTACCATATTTTTTTTCATAAATCATAGAATCAGTTTGAAAAAGTGAACCAGTAGACGTGACCACGGCAACTAGCGACCAAAAACAGTTTCCAATTAAACGGACGCATCCGCTTGACAACATTAAAATTCAAACACAGTTTATTGGTCCAAAAGTCAGAAAAAGTATCGACATGACGAAATTTTGACGAAACTTTAATTCTTCATATTTCTGCAGTTTTTTTTTGTTTCATCGTATTAACAAAGGGCGTCTTAAACAATATACCATCTCACTTTACCTCAACTAGTCACTGATACCAAGTTATATGCCATCAAACTTGACCACTTTTACGGCAAATACGAATACAAATATGAATACAAACATTTTCATGTAAGAATTATTGTTTCATGCGTAAAATTTACAATGTAATTGAAAAAAAAAAAACTTGGAGGTTTATTTTTTAAAATGTTTTTCTTTCAGATTTCAACAAGGCGATGACCTTGTGTAAGGTAAGGATCAGGCTAACGTACATAAGTTCTTTTGTTGTATTTAACTAATTCAGCGCATAGTACCTACTTGTGATTTTAAAGTACGCCAATGTTCAAAATTTCGTGCAGTGCCCCCTTAACAAACTTTTATAAACTAAGCTTCATGCATCTCATTAGAAGTGTTGGCAGCATCATGCAAGATTAATGATTGCGCCTGAAAGTTGAAACTAATCTCAACTTAGCGTAACCTAACCAAACTAGTTCTTAAGTCAATCTGGTAAAGTAATGGATCTTTTCGACGTGTGAGCACCCTTTCACTACTTTTTAGGGTTCCGTGCCTCAAAAGTAACCCTTATATGATTACTTGTTTTTTTTGTACAATAAAGTTATTACATACATACATACATACTAGGTTATCCGTCTGAACATGTGGAGGTATTAATTTGAAATAAAAGTTTATTAAAATCAAATAATTAAAAATACCATTTGAAATTGAAATAAAAGTCTGAAAATACTCGTGCCTGTAATCCTTTGGAGTTGTCTTTAAGCTTCTATGTGATTGTAATCAAAACATATGGCCGTTTATTCCGCATATTGTCGCATTTTTGACATTCGCCGGGAGGTATCTATGGGGTATCTATGGGGTACTGCAATCTTTGACACAGAGTCATGATATTTGGCAAGAAGCAAGGTTTTTATGCTGTAGAAGTGTACAGCAAATACTGTTTCAATATAACCATGGTAAAGTGGCACCCAGAGATGCTGGCAAACATCACTTCGTAACCGGATCTCACGTAACACTGTCTAGAAAATACCTTGTCTACCACACGGTTTCCTGAAATGAAGTTAGAAATTATCATTATAAATCATGTATAATTTACAGTTCATGAAATATTGCACCTATCCTTTGTTATTAAACATATCGAAAGGCGAAAAACCTCTTTTTTACTGCAGTAGCTCTAGTATAAGTTTTTCCGAAACATTAACTAACTAATTCGAACGCGTTTGCGTTTTGTCTCAAAATGTATGAAAGTGGTATGAAAACGTGAACAGCGCCTCTGGTGGTCACTAGTGGAAACTAAAACAGCGAGTATAACATTTGTTGCTAGCCGATGAACGCGCGTATTTCAAACTCGGTGAGAGCGTTTTCATACATTTTGAGACAAAACGCAAACACGTTCGAATTAGTAAATGTTTCGAAAAAACTTATACTATAGAGCTACAGAAAGCAGCAATAACCTGCTTCTGAGAGTAAGCACTGTAAATTTAAATATCAGGTATAGGCATCAGAGGCACCTAAGGCACTGATGCGGTTTCCGGACGGTTTCCGCATTGCGAGCGGGACATCGCTATAGACTTGCATACCGCTGTCGCGCTCGCACACCGCACCGTCGCGCGGATGCCGTATCAGTGTGGCAACCGCCTTAAGCGGGTATTACACTGTCCTGAATTCAGGACACTTAGAAGCGTTCCGACCTATACGTTAGAGCGAGATGCTTCAACTCCCCTCCACTAGTTAGGACGCCTGATTCAGGACAGTGTAATACCCGCTTAACCCTAATATTCGTAAGCGTACGAGGGGCACACCGAAATGATCGGGAATAAAAAAAATATTTTAACACCACACGTAAACTACATTTTATTGTTTTTCGAAATATTCCGTTGTTATTTAATGCACTTTTGCATTCTTACGAACCAGTCATTAAAACAGTAATTCCAGTCTGAACCTGAAGTTGTCAAAATGGCTGATTTGTAAGTAAACATTTAGATTTATCGTAATAAATACAAATAAGCCATTTGATTACAAATAAGCCAAGGATAAATAATAATATAAAGAGCATAGAAAATGAAATATAACGAACATTCATTTGTTGGTTCATTCATCTGCCACGAAAAAAAGCTCAATTAAATATTTGAATTGAAAACTCAATATTGCTGGTGTGCACAATGAGTAAGTATTCTGGAGTGTTATCAAAACATTAATTAATATTACCCGACGGTACAACGGCTGCACAGGCTTTCTCCGTCGTGGTCATTTAATTCACCGACCAATATAGGTATTTCATATTGCATTCCCAATTAACGAGTTAAAGAGAGAATTGAACTCAATTGGTTCAGCGTGCCACTAATATTTTATTTAAGTAGATTGCTTTTCATTTTTAATCAATTATTGAAAGAGCTATATCCGAATGAATACGGTTAAATAGTACCGGTTAACGAGTAAGTACCTTATTTAGTATGCTGGAAAGATCGTTATCTACACCCATATAGTGAATCCTCTTTAATAAGTTCAAAAACCGTAGATAAGACCCCGCTTTATAATATACCTATACTGTGCATATACATATATATATACCTGTTTTGGGGTTCTCGCTCTTCCAAAAATAGCACATGTAGATAGAAACCACTTTATATAAATAAGTACCTAACAATGTATATGACCTATCCTAACTTAGCCTTTGTGTGTGTGTTTGTGCGTGCGTACGGACTGCGAATATGTGGCCCGATAGGTGAGCAAAGCCCAACGAAAATTCCCGGCATTAACGAGTACATTCAATTAGGTACCTACAGCATATCTTTACTCCAAGTAATGCATTAGAGTAGATATCAGAGTACAAAATGATCATCTAATTTTTAGACCAACTGTGTGGCATACAAAGATAATAAAGCATTGTGGGGCAGCGAAATTTTGCAGGAAGCATCTCCGGTGTGGAGTAAAATACTACTGCAACGCAAAGGGAAACCTAAAACAAAACTTTTGAACGCGCAAGCGCGCAAGAGAGGGCGGAAGGAAGCCGTCCGAGGCAAATTTACGGGACTTGCCACTACTCGTTGAGTTGGCACATACTTGATATTACATAGGTTCTAAGTATTTCTAATCCTGCACACAGTGCGATTGCACATTCAACTCAGGTGACTTCATGATTTGTCGGTGCGGAGGCGGTACGATATGAGAAAAGTGTCAAATGTCAGTGTCAGCTGTCAGTCGACTCGGTACCATTTTTTACTGCGCCCCTACATTTAAATGAGTGCTTCCTGACTGGCGCGGGATGCGCGATAGCGGGACGATGTGAAGGCGGTATTGCTCCGCTTCTGCGCATGATATTACTACTGCGCAAACGTAAGACCCTGCTGGTCTCCTATAAACGCTATCGGCCGCTTACAGCGTCACGCCATACGCTGCGTCATAATGCTTACTATAGAGATGTACTGTTATGTTCTCAAAGGTCTGTCAGAGCCTAACAGTACATCTCTATAGTAAGCATTGTGACGCAGCGTACGGCATGACGCTGTAAGCGGCCGACGGCGTTTATAGGAGACCAAGGCCTACTGACAGTATTATGTCAAGTGAGAATCTTTGCGACGTCAGTAAGTTTACGTCAAAGAAGAAAATGTCACATATCGATCCCGCCCCACCAAGTCAGGAAGTCGCCTCAAAGTTAAGTTTTGCGAGCCTTAAATGTGCAACAGAGAAAATTATTAGGGCCGCGCTGTCGTCGAATACATCTAGACTTCAAGACATTCTAACTATTATACTATTTCTAATATCTAAGTAGGTACTCGTTCTCGAGGTTCAATTTAATTGCTTGTGACAGAGTAATGTACAATCTTCCGCAAGACTCGGTGCAATAATGAATGGATCCACGAACGAATCTAATTTACTTCAATCACGAGACTTCTATATAGAAAATACTGTCTGTTTTCATTACTGTCCAATCTACTCGGAATTATCGTATCGTTTAGAGGAGATACCCTTACCATGAGTTTACAATGTTTGCATTGCCGTACCTACTCGCTAACGACTGCGTAAGCGATTTAGTATGGCGATTCTTAGTTCTATTGCGTAACCGCCAGAGGCGCTGTACTTTTGTCCATGCTAAATCGTTTACGCAGTCGCTAGCGAGTACGGTAATGTAAACATTGCAAACTCATGGTAAGGGTCCTGGTTAATGTGATTTTATGTCTCGTTTTTATAAATTTAACTATGGGCGATGGCATATGTTTTTATATATGCCATCGCCTAGAATAGGTCATTTATTTTAAAAAGACTTTTAATTAAAATCGTGTGTATTAGTTTCGGAGTATGAAAAATTAAAACTGTGAAGAACACCAGATGTTCTACTTAAACACATACAAAATTCCACCATCATTCTGTTGAAGCCGCTCACAACAGTCACAACCAATCTCACTGGAGCGCAAACTCTTAGCGTATTCCAGTGCCCCGACCGCGTGGTCGTGTCGGAGGTTTCCCTAGGCCACTCTCCAACCGCGCCCTCCTGTCGCTTTATTGTGCCCGGCCTATAAAGCCACAGTAAAGTACCTACCTTTCAGATCAGCTTTAAAAGTATGTACGCCATTGTGCAATGGTCTATAAAGTTCTAATTATAGTAGACGAGTGGAAAAATATTCCAATACTTGCAGCGTTCTCTAAATACTTAGTAAAATTAACCTCCCGTGTCAAACTTATTCAAAATTCCATCCTTGCTTTCCTGTTAATATGGATCGTAATCGCCCCCAACCGCAAAAGCTTTGTCTTGTTCGCACGTAGGTACCTACCAGATTACATGTGTAATAAATGGAGGTATTCGTTTTAATTCCATTGCATTTTCATTTAAACCATGATATTCCACGTGAGGTTTTAGATGAAAATGTTGGATAGGTACTTTTGCCGTTCACCGCCACTCAGCCGCTTAAGCGCAGCTAAGCTGTCAGTTTTTTCAGTATAACGAAATTGTGGGATTTTAGCTTTTAAGCGGAGGGTTTTTGATTTCGCTGAAACACTATTTTGATATAAAAACAAATCACGTCTATTCACGACATATTCGTTAAAATAGTATGAACAGTTTTGATGCTTTGAAATTAGTGAAAATAGGTAACAAAAAATAGGTAGGTACCTATATTAAAATCAGCTGTTATTTTCGCACAAATGAAATGAAGATAATACATACACATATACAGGGCGTCCCAAGACTATGGGACATCAAGGGAAAGTACCTTAAATATCGTAGATAGGATATTTTGCTGAAAGAAGACATTATTTTATTTAAAAAAAAATTAAACTGCATTCATAGATTTTTAAATAATTATGCAAGTACATGATTGAACCGTGAACCGAACCCGCTACACGAGAAAAAAAATTACCCTGTAGCTTTATTATACCGATCGAAAGGCCTCATCATAAGGATAATTTTTTGCTAAATAACATAGTGTCAGAAATAAAAGGAAGACCATGAATTTTAACAACACAATTTTTTTTCACGTGTAGCGGGTTCATTCCCGGTTCAACCATGTAATTATTTAGAAATCTATGAATGCAGCATAAATTGTTTTTAAATTAAAATAATGTCTTCTTTTAGTAAAATCTTCCATCTACAATATTCGCGGTACTTTCCCTTGATGTCCCATGTATATATTATCATTTTTTCATACTTGTTGTACAAGTAGTATTTCCTTTCGAGGTACGGAACCCTAAAAAATATTTTATTGACATTATTAATTTTATTTACTACAATAAAACCAATCTAAAGAAACGCGCCTCCAGTGTGTTTACGCTCACATATAAAATAGGCATATATCTATGCGCAATGTACGCAACTTACACAATTGAATCATTCATTTTGATTTTGGTTTTTAATGTATACTTATCTACCTACTACATAACACTGATAACCATAATTATTATCTTCATAACTGATAATATGTATCATATAGACTATCAGATACATATTATCAGTTAGTATTATACCTACGGTAAAGAAAGTATGTTACATGTAAGTTTTTATCTTTTCATCACTTTTACAATATAGCAAAAGGCGCGTTTCAATTTATATGGCTGGAAGTAGGTACGGTCGGCCTCACAAGGGGCTCCACCTTTGTAGCCTGCCGTTTTAAAGTCATATTTAACTGCCATACTAAATTCCCAACGGGTAAAAGCGACAAAGTACCAAGTGTCCAGCTATGAAGCCGACTGTACATATACCTATAAGCCAGCTTTATTTCTATCCCGGTTCAACCCGCAAGTACCATTATTACAAATAACAGGATATCCATTATTTTGAAACTAATCCCATGGTGTTACACAAAAGGACCACATGGACCCAAAAATATAGATAGGATTTAAATACCTCTGCAACGCTTTCAGTCTCCTGATAAACGCAGTGAAAAACACCAAAACATTACCTATGTTAATAAGGTAGCAAAATTACAATAAAGAGCTCTGAATCATTTATTTGGTTAACGAATATAAATTGGTTTGTGGTGGTGCCTGCGCGATGCACCGGTCATTAGGCAGATACGGTTGACCGCCAAACGTGAATGTACTAATTTACTGGCAATATTATTATTCAACGAATTACTTCACCAGTTTGTTATTTGAAACGGTTTATAATAGGGGTCGGGGCGTGAGGGTGGCCCGTTGCGTTTAAACACACTTTAACGATATGGGTGAAACAATTTATGATATTAATTTTAAATGTTGTATATTGGTTGACGAACAATAGGGAACTTGCGTTATTTCATTGACCTAGTCTATCTTGAAGATTTAAGGATTACGTACCAAACACGAAAAAGTTAAAATACCTATGCACAAATAAGTAATTAAGTTTCGTAGTTTTAAGTGATTTCATGTTATTATTTATATTTGTTTCGTTATTTTATATACCTTTAAATTCTTGTAATTATGCTAATAAAGCTTTAAAAAAAATTTAAGTTTTTTCAAAACAATAACCGACATTTCTAATTTCGCGCGTAATCGCTCACTGGCTTGACGTGACGTTACTGCATAAAACGTCAAACATTTCATGCCGCATGATTTTTGTTTCTTGATGCTGAATAATATCTTTTCAGTTTCATTTAAGATAATAAACTTACACTTTTCAACTACAGTTACTGGAGTGACGTCACATTCGCGTTTTAAATTACGTTTCAATTTACGTAACTTTCAATCAAAGTATTTCGCAAAAAATATATATATATATTTCAGAGTAAATCTTCCAGGAATACACTTGTAATGGCTATTATTATTGGATTACGAACATAACTTCGCGATGTAATCTTAACGCAAGTTCCCATACCTTGTATGGGGAACATGCGTTAAGATTATACATCGGGAAATTATATCAGTAATCCAATAATGATAAGTTTATTACTGGAAGTTTTATTTTGAAATTGTTATTTTATTGCGAAATATTTTAATTAAAAGTTACGTAAATTGAAACGTAATTTAAAACGCGCAGTGACGTCACTCCTGTCAGTCACTTCAGTAACTTCAGTTGAAAACATTGAAAACTATCTATAAAATGGAAAATGATTTACTATAATTTTTTTATTACATTAAATGAAACTGTATTATTTCTGTGATGCAAATGATTTTTATGCGCCATGAAAAGTTTGGCGTCTGCAGTGGTGACGTCACGTCAAGGCAGTGAGCATTTACGCGCGAAATTTGAAATGTTGGTTTTTGATTTTAATTAGTAAAATTATTTGTGCATATTTTAACTTTTTTGTGTTTGGTATCTTTACCTACTCCGTAAATCTTTAAGATAGACTAGATTAACGAAATAATGCATGTTCCCTATACAACAACGGTCCATTCTGTATCTGTTCTGGTCCATATTGTGCCCACACTGTGCTGAGATGGGACCGTTTCTTGACACGCAGGGGATCTATGATGATCGCATGATAGCGTGATAAACGACAAGATACTTTTTGAGGACGATACGTCAGTTGAGCTTTGGGTCAACACGATGCTTGAACTGTGAAAATTTGAAGACTATAGCTCCATCCGTTAGTTTTTGAGGGTGGCCCCCATGCAGCTAGAGAACGTGAATAAAAAAATAGAACTACCCTATAGAGCCCCCTTTTCCAGTTTAATAATCGTGTTGACCCAAAGCTATACAAATTGTCCAAAAATATTTTTATGGGTTTAAAAGGGCTTAACGGGGGGCGCAAAAAAAAATGTTGCCTACCCTATCAAGTGGGGTATCGTTGAGTAGAGCTCGCTGAGTGCATAATTTATATAATATTCTTTGTTTTTCAAAATATTGAAAAATAAATGAACGAGGAGCCACTTAATTTATCCACCTAAATTAACTCCTTTAAAATCTCATTAAATACCTATTAATCCTATCGAAAAAGTGTATAGAACCTCTTTTGTAGATAATTTTATGTAGATTACTTATACCTCATAACGTTTTTTGCTATGGGCCACCGTTTACGAGTTTTTTACTAAATACCGAAAAATGGGACCTTTAAAACGAGGCGCCGACCACCCAGATTGTTCAGATATTATTGAGCACCTTGGGCATATATTTGATGGCGACTGTAGGTAAATTGTTACTAGGTATAGCTCTTGCAATTCAACAAGACGAGTGAAGTGGTTCTTATTTCTATGACGTTAAAGTCTAATTTCGTCAAATCTACTTGCATTCGTGAATTGCAAGATCTTTAGGCTACTTGGTGAATTAAGTTAATAGGTATACCTAGAGCTCGTAAAAAGCTAAAATATTGTGCAATATACATACCTACCTTAATTGGACAGAGTTTATTTATTATAATGTTATCAGTAAGTATGCGATGGCACACAATATCAAACCCAAAAATAACCATGTCACGTAGTCATTAAAGAACCGACGCGTGAGCTTAATTACTCGTAGTCGTAGTTTTACTATCCGTACGTATGTTATTGGCTAATTGCTCACAGCACATTACTTATTATGATGGAACTCAAAACTAACCATGACACAGCAGTTTTGCAGCTATTATAAAATAAATACCGGTGATCCGGCTTCTAATACTTGAACATAGCAGTGTTGTCGCGTCCGTGACCTCGAGCGCTTGGCTGGTTAGTTGTCTACTTCGTTTCAATTGTTTTACTCAGAAAAATGGCTCTGTCTTTGCAAGATCCCGCAGTGCAATCATACATCTTATATTCCGCCATATTGGCGATAAAGTTATTATTCGTCGCGGTGCTGACATCCATGAAACGGATATCAAGAAAAGTGTTCGCGAATCCAGAGGACGCAGTCACGTATAAGGTCAAAGTAAATCTGAATGATCCCGAAGTGGAGCGTGTAAAGAGGGCGCATCTCAACGATTTGGAGAACATCCCGGCGTTCTGGTTGTTGGGAGCACTGTACGTGACGACCAACCCCGTGGCCGCCTGGGCCACGCTGCTGTTCCGAGTGTATACTGTCAGTAGAATTCTCCACACGATCGTCTACGCTGTGGTGCCCTTGCCCCAGCCCGCTCGTGGGATCGCCTTCGGTATACCTTATGTCATCAAGTGGTATATAGCGATTCAAGTGGTTCTGCACTACATTTCCGCTCTTTAAATGTTGAATTACCTACAAACAGATTGTTGCTGTTACCTACTAAGCATTTACCTAAACTATCGACCTTTCACCAAGGATGAATTTTGACCGAAGGGAGTCAAGTTCCGGCGTTTTCGCGGTCGGTTACCTTAAATTAAACCGCGAAGTTGCGTAACACATCGCAGTTGTAGTGTGTATTTGTTGTGTTCGTTTTTAAGTAATTATTTTTTGTATGTTAATTTTAAGGTGCCTATCTATAGGCCTTTGTTGCGTGAAAAAATATATTTTATTTGGTATTATTTATTATTATTAATTTTATTTATCATCCTTCTTGGGCTAAGTTACCCAAGTTAGTTGGGTTACCGGTAAACCGGTACACCGGTTTACCGGTTTGCATTCCCTTTATTACACATACGTAAGATGTGAATGCTAAGTAAATTTGATTACAGGGTTATCGAATATAAGTATTGAGGCGAACAAGGAGCTTACAAATACCTGACCACGACTTTATTGTCAAGGCGTTAGGGTGCGTGTTCAGATGTTATTCAGCACCCCGTATAAGATACCTATTTGTATTAAGTAACTCTGTCGCCATCAAATATCTAGGTACACAAGTTAATACAATAGGTATCTTGGTCAGTGAAATTAATATGAGGCTCGTAAAAAATAATATACAGTGTATTTTATTCAACTTATAGTGCGCGCCATCCACGACGACGCGACGCGCCCCTCCACAGCGAAACTCATACTAATCTGTGCGCAGTTGTACGGCTTGGGCTGTGGATGGGCGCACCTTCGTGGATGGCGCGCACTATAGTTTTGTTATTATCATTTTATCAGTACCTAGGTAGGTATGTGATTGCACCCAACACAATATTGAACTGAAGAATAATATCATTAACTCGAAAGATAAACGCGGATGAGCCAGCTTCTATAGGTACTAGCTAATAGTGTGGTCGCGTCCGTCACCTCGAGCGCTTGGCTGTCTCGTTGTCTACTTCGTTTCGATTATTTTACTCAGAAAAATGGCTCTGTCTTTGCAAGATCCCGCAGTGCAATCATACATCTTATATTCCTCCATATTGGCGATAAAGTTATTATTCGTCGCGGTGCTGACATCCATGAAACGGATATCAAGAAAAGTGTTCGCGAATCCAGAGGACGCAGTCACGTATAAGGTCAAAGTAAATCTGAATGATCCCGAAGTGGAGCGTGTAAAGAGGGCGCATCTCAACGATTTGGAGAACATCCCGGCGTTCTGGTTGTTGGGAGCACTGTACGTGACGACCAACCCCGTGGCCGCCTGGGCCACGCTGCTGTTCCGAGTGTATACTGTCAGTAGAATTCTCCACACGATCGTCTACGCTGTGGTGCCCTTGCCCCAGCCCGCTCGTGGGATCGCCTTCGGTATACCTTATGTCATCAAGTGGTATATAGCGATTCAAGTGGTTCTGCACTACATTTCCGCTCTTTAAATGTTGAATTACCTACAAACAGATTGTTGCTGTTACCTACTAAGCATTTACCTAAACTATCGACCTTTCACCAAGGATGAATTTTGACCGAAGGGAGTCAAGTTCCGGCGTTTTCGCGGTCGGTTACCTTAAATTAAACCGCGAAGTTGCGTAACACATCGCAGTTGTAGTGTGTATTTGTTGTGTTCGTTTTTAAGTAATTATTTTTTGTATGTTAATTTTAAGGTGCCTATCTATAGGCCTTTGTTGCGTGAAAAAATATATTTTATTTGGTATTATTTATTATTATTAATTTTATTTATCATCCTTCTTGGGCTAAGTTACCCAAGTTAGTTGGGTTACCGGTAAACCGGTACACCGGTTTACCGGTTTGCATTCCCTTTATTACACATACGTAAGATGTGAATGCTAAGTAAATTTGATTACAGGGTTATCGAATATAAGTATTGAGGCGAACAAGGAGCTTACAAATACCTGACCACGACTTTATTGTCAAGGCGTTAGGGTGCGTGTTCAGATGTTATTCAGCACCCCGTATAAGATACCTATTTGTATTAAGTAACTCTGTCGCCATCAAATATCTAGGTACACAAGTTAATACAATAGGTATCTTCGTCAGTGAAATTAATATGGGGCTCGTAAAAAAATAATATACAGTGTAGTTTATTCAACTTATAGTGCGCGCCATCCACGACGACGCGACGCGCCCCTCCACAGCGAAACTCATACTCATCTGTGCCCAGTTGTACGGCTTGGGCTGTGGATGGGCGCACCTTCGTGGATGGCGCGCACTATAGTTTTGTTATTATCATTTTATCAGTACCTAGGTAGGTATGTGATTGCACCCAACACAATATTGAACTGAAGAAAAATATCATTAACTCGAAAGATAAACGCGGGTGAGCCAGCTTCTATAGGTACTAGCTAATAGTGTGGTCGCGTCCGTGACCTCGAGCGCTTGGCTGTCTCGTTGTCTACTTCGTTTCGATTATTTTACTCAGAAAAATGGCTCTCTCTTTGCAAGATCCCGCAGTGCAATCATACATCTTATATTCCTCCATATTGGCGATAAAGTTATTATTCGTCGCGGCGCTGACAGCCATGAAACGGATGGCAAGAAAAGTTTTCGCGAATGCAGAGGACGCAGTCACGCATAAGGTCAAAGTAAATCTGAATGATCCGGAAGTGGAGCGTGTACGGAGGGCGCATCTCAACGATTTGGAGAACATCCCGGCGTTCTGGTTGTTGGGAGCACTGTACGTCACGACCAACCCCGTGGCCGCCTGGGCCACGCTGCTGTTCCGAGTGTATACTGTCAGTCGAATTCTCCACACGATCGTCTACGCTGTGGTGCCCTTGCCCCAGCCCAGTCGCGCCATCGCCTTCGGTATACCTTATATCATCAAGTGGTATATGGCGATTCAAGTGGTTCTGCACTACAGTGCCGCTCTTTAAATGTTGAATTACCTATAGGTACCGTGGGTCAATAGAAATTGGAAATTAAGTATGTCAACAAATATGGCTGACTGACAATTCATTTGTCGTCTATGGATTTGTTGTAAAACAGTGATGAGAAAAATCTATAACAATAATTAATCAATCCACTTGACAGTCGAGAAATTATTTTATTGAATATTCATTGCGAGTAGGGTTGCCATATGGAAAATTGAAATTGTGCAAGATTGCACAACTTTTTATAGCCTTTTACTTTTATACGTTTTTATTGTCTATGCTTTTTATACCTTTTTGTCATGTTTTTTGATTGACTTATTATATCTTTTGTTAGCGGAAAAACCAGTGCCTATTAATTTAATACCTAACAAATTGGTCATTCTACCGGTAAGTTATCATGTTAACTCGTTCCAAAAGTGCGAAAACAAGTGCTCCTGGAATGGGAGACGGCGTGACCGCCGGGGCAAGGGAGATTAATCCGCCCGCGCAGGTGAACGCGGACTCACCCCTTAACGCCGAGCAGTCGACACCTTCCCGCGCATCCAGCGCCGCTACCTCGCGCTCCTCCGCCACCATCGTGGCACGCCAGCTGGAGGCACAAGCGCAGCACGCGCGCCGTCTAGCTGACTTAGAGCGCCAAGCGGCGGATGCGGAGCGCCAGGCCGCGGAGCGAGCGGCTGAGCTTGAGCGCCAGGCCGCGGAGCGAGCGGCTGAGCTTGAGCGCCAGGCTGCAGAGCGAGCGGCCGAGATTGAGCGCCAGGCCGTGAAGCGAGCGGCCGAGCTTCAGCGCCAGGCCGTGGAGCGAGAGCGGCACGTTGCTGAACTTCAGCTGATAGCTGAACTCGCTGCCATTGAGGCGGGCGCGAGCAAGCGCGGCAGCAGCCGCGGCACGCGCAGTCGCGCGAGCGTACAGGAATGGGTGAATAATGTGATTCCTAATCCTAATGAACAACATTTATTAAGTACCAACCCACCTTTCAGATACGACAACGCTGTGGCCCAGTGCCAGGGATCAGGGCCGAATGCGCCGCACGGCCAGGGTGCCGCGGCAAATAGGAATGTTCCTGAGCAGAATCGTCCTGAAGACGGAGGAGTGACGCGCTTAGTGAATTCTTTGGAAAAACTAATAAATAAAGTTAACCCCCATACACACGTCACGAAAACGGAATTGCCAACGTTCGATGGCAAATCATATTTGGATTGGCTAGCTTTAAAGCGAGTCTACGAAAATACGGCCGATAGTTTTTCGGCCACTGATAATTTAGCGAGGCTGTCGTGCGCCCTCCGCGGAGCTGCGCGCGAGGCCGTGGCGGGGCTGCTGGCGGCGGCCCGCGCTCCCGGCGCGGTGGTGGCCGCGCTCGACGCGCGCTTCGGCCGCCCCGAGCTCGTCGTCGCGCACGAAGTGGCGGCGGTGCGCGCGCTACCTAAGGTAAGTTACGATGGCAGGGACCTAGTAATCTTTGCAAGCCGGGTACGCAATTGTGTGGAAGTGATCCGCTTGTTGAATCAACCGGACCACTTACGTTCACCCGAGCTTTTTCAAGCATTGTGGAGCAAGCTGCCTCCGCTGCTGCGTCCACGGTGGTTGGATTATGCCCATTCATGTGATGGTTTTGTTTCTAAAATAGAAATGTTCGCTGATTTCCTGTCGCGCGAGGTCGATTTGCAGTGTAGATTTGGGGGCGCGATTGATTACACGCCATCCACTGCAATACGGCCGAGCGGGTTCAGGGAAAAAGTAAACATTGTTTCTGAAAATGAGCATATGAATAACATTCCAACTCCGATAAATACGCGCAATAATTCGGACAATAATTGTTCTTTGTGTAAACAAAGTCACGAATTATTTCGCTGTGGCAAATTTGTCAAAATGACAGTGAATGATAGATGGCAATTCGTCAAAAAGAATAAGGTCTGTCACAGATGCCTGAAAATAGGTTTTCATAAGAATAAAACTTCTTGCATGAAAAAAGTGTGTAGCGTAGAAGGTTGTGGCATGCGTCATCATGCTTTGTTGCACGGGTCGCAATTTGAGCGAGCTGTCACCGCACACATCGGCGTAGAGGACGACGACAGCGATGACGAGCCCGCGCCTTCGACGTCCGGCGTGTCCGCGCCCGCGTCCGCGGCCAGTAGCGCGCCCGCGCCGCCGCCGCCCGCAGCCAAGGAGCCGCCATCCGACGACTCGGAACATGAAGTATTGACGCATGCAACCTCATCCTCACTCAAAGAGCCCTCTGCTCGCCCGCTACTAAAAATAGTTGCCGTGACCGTGTCAGGACCTGCCGGTAGCGTTGATACTTATGCTTTACTTGACGACGGCGCGACAGGGACATTTTTAGACTCTGATATTTCAACTCAAATAGGCGCCATGGGCCCCAAAAAACAAATTCGTTTAGATTGTGTAGGAGGTCTAGGTAAGGACGTTAACGTGCAATACGTCGATTTCTTTATACAGGGTCGGCA
This sequence comes from Cenopis cana, assembly GCA_951800055.1. Taxonomy (NCBI): domain Eukaryota; kingdom Metazoa; phylum Arthropoda; class Insecta; order Lepidoptera; family Tortricidae; genus Cenopis; species Cenopis cana. The sequence continues at coordinate 4,852,483 of OX637476.1, read as the reverse complement.
CTCAGCTGAAACTCACTGTGTCAAAAAAGCTAGATCAATCGGCGGTTTAGGTGCTGCGCGTCAGCATGCGCATCATGACAGTGTGCGCAAGTATCCGTACCTAGCAGACATAGCTCACGAATTTTGTTACGAGGATGTTAAGCCTATGGTGATTATAGGAATTGACAACTGGCATTTATCTCTTCCTAAAGCTACTCGCAAAGGAACCAAGACACAACCCGTAGCTATCTTGACTGCTTTGGGATGGGTTTTGTTTGGTTTCGGTTGCAGTAAAACTAGACGGGTTGACGTTGTCAGCCATACCACATGGAATGAACCTGACGTAGAAAACGATAAGTTTATCTTAGAACACCTTATTAGGGAGCAATTTAAGATCGATTCAATAGGAATATCGAAGAATGAAGCCCGCAGTGCCGACGACGAGCGTGCCATACAGATTGTCGAGCGCACGGCGCATCGTCTGGAGGGAGGCCGCTTTGAGGTTGGTTTATTGTGGAAAGCTGATAAGTTGGACATTCCTGATAGTTATAAGTTGGCTTTATCTAGGTTTCTCAGTTTAGAGAAAAAAATGCTGAAAGATCCTTGCTATGCTGACCGCTATCGTCGTAATATACATGACATGCTGTCAAAGGGATACGCCGAACCCTGTTCACTACGTCACGATTCGAGGTATCCTCTGTGGCATCTTCCTCACTTTGGCGTGACGAATCAAAATAAGCCAAATAAGTTGCGCACGGTACACGACGCAGCAGCGAAGTCTCACGGCGTGTCCTTGAATTCTTTGTTATTGACAGGCCCCGATCTTCTGCAGCCTTTGTTGGGTATTCTGATGCGGTTCCGAGAGGGAAAAGTTGCTTTGAATGCTGATATTCGCGAAATATTCCCTCAAATAAAAATTATTGCAAAAGACAGGGATGCGCAAAGGTTTCTATGGCGCGACACCCCAAACGAACCGATCAGAACATTCCGCATGTCGTCCATGATTTTCGGCGCTGCCTCTAGCCCGTTTACTGCCATTCACATTAAAAATAAAAATGCTCTAGAATGGCAGGAGACTTACCCGGACGCAGCTCGAGTAATCATCGCAGGCCATTACATGGATGACTGCATTACTAGCTTAGACACTGTCACCGAAGCTGCCAAGTTAGCATCTGATATTTACACCGTCCATTCTCATGCTGGTTTTGAGATGCGTGGATGGATCTCGAACAACCCTTTGGCACTTTCATTACTGCCAAAGGCTTCGCTACTTGAAGTACCAGCTTTGAATGATGTTGATGTAGATTTAGGTCGCCTAGACACGCCCGTTCGTACACTCGGTCTCATCTGGCAACCCGCTCACGACCTGATCGGTTTCAACACGGGAGTGAAAAAAGAGGCAGGGTTGGCAGATAAGCTTACAAAACGTGAGGTGTTGGTGCACGTGATGCGAATTTATGATCCACTAGGGATCCTTGCGCCAATCGTTGTTCGTGGTCGCATTATGTTTCAGGACGCTTGGCGCAAGGGCGTGGACTGGGACCAAGAGCTCCCTCCAAGTGACTGCGCAGCGTGGAAGTTGTGGTATCAGGACTTGATTTCAATCTCCACATTGCGCATACCACGGCGCTATAACTTAAGCGACCTTAGAGTAGTAGGTTGCGAACTTCATTTGTTTTCAGATGCGAGCGAGTCTGCTTTTGCAACAGTCGGTTACTGGCGTTTTGTTTACGAGAACGGTGACGTCAGGCTCTCTCTCATCTGTAGCAAAGTTAGAGTATCGCCGCTTAAACCCGTTTCGATTCCTCGTTTAGAGCTTCAAGGTGCTCTGATGAGCGCGCGTCTTGCGAAGTCTATATGCGAAGCCCACCGATTGAAACCGTCGAAACGCGTTTTCTGGTGCGACTCAATGACTGTTCTGGGTTGGCTTCGCAGTGATGCTCGCGCTCTCAAGCCCTTTGTATCTCATCGAGTTGGCGAGATACTGGAGCTTACAAATGTTAGTGAGTGGCGTTGGATCCCGAGCAACTTAAACGTAGCGGACGATGCCACTCGGTTGAAGCGCTCTGTGCTATCTCCGGAATCTCGCTGGGTTGCAGGACCCGATTTCCTTCTTTTATCGGACTGGCCCACTGAACCTGAGATCGATGTCAGTGGACTAGGCCGTGAAGAGTATAAACATGCTGATTTTATTCATCTCATCAAAGAAACCGATCTGCCCGCGCCAGTCTCCGCAAACCCAAAACGTTTTAGCTCATGGTTGAGAATGGTGCGAGCAACAGCAAAAGCGCATCAATTCATTTCATTACTTCGTATGCGTAGTCATCGACGACGAGATCCAAATTTTAACCAACGTCGTCTTGAAGGAAACTTGTGCATCTTCCAACCTGCTTGCACATCCTCTCCTATTACCCCCAACATTCCTGATCTATCGGCAAGAATATCTGCGAGTGATATACGCGTTGCTGAGGTCCACATCCTACGTCAAAGTCAGCTCGACTCCTTCAAAGAGGACTATCTACGCATCAAGAACCAAGAGCCACTACCTCGAAGCAGCCGCCTCTTCAAGTTGTCGCCGTTCATCGATGACCGCGATCAGCTTCGGATGTCCAGTCGCATAGTCGCTGCAACGGCCATCGCTGAGGAGGCCAAGCGCCCATTGATATTGGACGGAAAGCATCCAGCTGTTCGCCTCTTGATAGCCAGATACCATCAAAAGGCTGCGCATGCTAACAACGCACTAGTTATGAACGAGCTGCACCAAAGATTTTGGATTATTGGCCTTCGAAATGCTGTTCGATCTGTGGCCCACAACTGCCAACTGTGCAAACTTCGACGCTCTAGAACTTTTCAACCACCAATGGGTAACCTCCCAGAAGCTCGTTTAGCTCACCATCAGAGGCCGTTTTCTTTCGTCGGCCTGGACTACCTGGGCCCAATCAACGTCGCTATTGGTCGGCGGCAAGAGAAGCGCTACGTGGCCCTATACACCTGTCTAGTTGTTCGCGCCATACACCTCGAAGTAGTCCACAGTTTGTCAACCGATGCGGCAATAATGAGCCTTCGCCGCTTTATCGCTCGTCGCGGGACTCCAACTGAAATCTGGTCCGACAATGGAACTGCTTTTGTAGGAGCCAGCAGAGAATTACAAGCCCTTTACGGCGAGTCGATCGAGGATTACGCGGCCAATGAGCCTATAAATTGGCGCTTTATTCCTCCTGCGGCGCCTTTTATGGGTGGAGCATGGGAGCGACTCGTACGTAGCGTCAAGAACGCACTGAAGGTCACGCTGCGAGAACGGGCTCCCTCAGATGAGGTGTTGTCTACCCTTTTAGCGGAAGCAGAGGCTGTGGTGAACACGCGACCACTAACACACGTTTCGTTGGAGCCTGATGCCGAGGAAGCGTTGACGCCGGCACATTTTCTTCTGGGATCCTCGTCTGGTCGTCCTTTTCCCGCCACTCTCGATGATTCGGATCTGAACAGCCGGAGCAGGTGGCGAAGAGCGCTCAGGTTGGCTGATCAGTTTTGGATGCGCTGGGTTCAGGAATATCTTCCCTCCTTATCGCCAAGAACAGGAGGTGGTTCACCCCCGGCTATCGCTGAAGGCGACGTCGTCATAGTTTGTGACTCAAACCTACCACGCGGTTCGTGGCCTAAAGGACGCATAACTCGGCTGTACCCAGGGCGTGATGGCATAGTTCGAGTGGCAGATGTCGCTACGGCTGCTGGAACCCTTCGCAGGCCACTGAAAAAGCTGGCAAAGCTTCTTGTCTCTTAAAAAAGGGGAGAATGTGCAAGATTGCACAACTTTTTATAGCCTTTTACTTTTATACGTTTTTATTGTCTATGCTTTTTATACCTTTTTGTCATGTTTTTTGATTGACTTATTATATCTTTTGTTAGCGGAAAAACCAGTGCCTATTAATTTAATACCTAACAGAAATGTCCTGATAAAAATCCGGACATCCTCCTAAATGTCCTGACATTTCTTCTAACAAGGGGCGAAACTTCGGTTGCCTCGAAAAAAATAATTTTATTTGGTTTCTACTATCACTGTGCATGTGTGGCTTGCTTTCATCAAAAAGTGCAGGATTTTTTTCATAACCCATATGACTAATGACCTCCACAATTCAATATCATAGTTCATAAATCTGTTTATACTTTTTTTTGCCGTTTTAGCACTGAGTTAGTCCTTTTTTTAATTTACTTTTTTTTGAGAAAAAAAAAACAATGTTCCGAGCGCGCTGAGATAAATTTGGCATGCGGGGACTCGCGAATTGATTGAGATCAGTTTGGCTGTAAATTACATTTATTAAAACTGTGTAAACGTTAAAATAAATGTATCGTAAAAATATTTTTTAAATAGGGTTATTACTAAAAATCCTGACACTTGCCAAGTCCGGCCGCAATCCGGACAAAGAGTCAAAAATCCGGACATGTCAGGACAAATCCTGACGTATGGCAACCCTAATTGCGAGTATTTGTGGCTCTTAACTTCATGGCATCAAATAAAAATAAATGGGCAAAGAAAATTCATAGCAAAGTAAATGGGAAATGATGAGAAGTGAGGTTATTTACTGTAATTGAATCTATAATGACAATAAACTTTTTCGATATTACTGATATTCCCATCACGAACGAACTTTTTTTGCAATGACAATATAGATTCCTAGCATTTTTATGAGTAAAAAAAATTGACAAGCTATAATTGTCATATATATAACTAATCATTGTAAACGAAAATTGTTTATCTACACACATATCATAAATCCTCTAATATGCGTTCGGAAACCGTAGAAAATGACTCTCATTTCAACATTCAATGAATTTATGGCAATTTTCTTATCTGTGGCTAAGGCTACAGCAGTTTAACAATTTTCATTTTAATCACATATATGATGTTAAAATATTAAACGTCAAACAAAACTGTCAAAATTTAAATGTCAAAGTTGACATGTCCCTATTCTAGTATCACTGAAAATTCAAATTCAGTCGATGCAAAATGTCAGCTCGATGTATTTTTAGTATATATCGCACGAAATTTGAGTTAGAACGACATGATCACATCAGAATAGGGACTCTTTACTTTTTAAAATAACATTCAGGTATCGGTTGCCAGTTCTGATTTGGATATTTCCGCAACCGTGCAAAAAAGGTTGTATTAACACAATTATTGTATTTATTTACTACGGTTTCTGAACCCATCTTAGAGTAGTTATAATATGTGTGTAGATAAAGTAATGTATGCAACTGTACATAATTAGGCATTAAAACACGAGTGTGTTTTATGAAACGAGCCGAAGGCGAGTTTCATAATAAGGTCACACGAGTGTTGCCCTCATTATGTACCAGTTGCATAAACTACTATTTTATTGAAATATGAATAATTAAAAGATATTATAGCTTAAAATGAATGCAAATACGAGGATTATGTCTATTATTGTTGGTACTGTGTTCGTTCTTTAAAAGTGCGTGATTACGAAGTAATGAAGGGAAATTGGTCTGTTTACATCATCTCTTATTTCTATTGACCTGGACTTTACCTACAAATTGTTGCGTTAGCTGACCTTTTAATATTAAATACATAAAGGTACACGTTTTGTTTTTTTTTAAATATTGATTGTTTGCACAGTATTAATAAAAAATCAAAAGCATAAACCCCAAACTGTATTATGATTCAGTGTACATTCCTATACTCGTACCTACAAAACTACATACTAAGCATTACCTAACAATGACAGTTCGTAGAAAACTTGTTCTGACAATTTTTGACTCTGTTATTGGTGTAACTACGTATAGCCTGGCAAAAAAGAGTAGAAAATAATAGAGGCGCCACTGTCGCTTAATATGTCAACACGAATAGTTCGATGACGATATCAAGATACTTTATTTTCATCTAAAACATTTTTAGCAAGTTCATAATTAAGACATTTACTAGTAACTAACGTGAGAAAAGACTATTCATAGGCCAGGCGAAATTTAAACTAAATGAAAAAAAAAACAAAAAACGGTCAGAGCTAGTTGCGCAGATTGCAGATGGCAATCACTGTCGGCGAAGCCGTTATCCCGGGGTAGTGCCTACTTCGGGACCTGTGGCCTTGCCTTAAATGGCCGGGTTCAAGGGGAAACAACCCCACTAAAAAATCACAATTCTTGGCGTGAGGGAACTCCGCGTCAGGATGCTCGGAGCGGCTGGAGTGTGTACCAGTCTCTAGAGACCAAACCTGCGATACCGCCCGACCTCACAGGGCCATTTGGATATAGGGGATCTCTGCCCTCTGCCCAAATGGAGTTTCCGTTCTCCCCGACTCGTGGGAATTTTTATGGATAGTTCTAATAAAAACCCTTTACAAAACTGCTCTTCTCAGGGCCAACAAACAAACGGTCATTATCAGGACCAAAACCAAGACCTAGGCGACGAAAACAAGGACACTGATTTCAATTACGAAGTGGTGGCGTAAGTGCGCACCCCGAGTACCCCGACGGTGTGCACTGAAGCCAATGACTCTGGAAAAGACAAAATTGATATGGAACCGATCGTTCGGCTGACCCGGCTCTCGGACAGCGAAATCTCGCGGCAACTCTCGGGCTCGGAATCATCTGTGGCGAGTAGGTATGCAGACGGTTGCCTCGAGGGCCTTCAGTGGGGGAAAGATTTGGGGGAATGTAGACTATGTAGAGAGCCGTTCTGGTGAAGAACTATGTCTCTCCAGCTCTGACAGCGACGTTGGAGCTAAGGGTGGAAAAGCCTCTCCGGTGAGACGTCTACTTAAGCCCTCATCGAGACGGGGTACAGGCCGGCCGCTGCGCAACGGAGCCGAGAGAAACAACTAGAGCTAGCACCCAGGAAAAGACCTTGCCTCCAGGCCAACGAAGACGAGAAGGAAGATGAGTCCAGCCAGTCCACGGCAAGTGGCACCGGTAAAAGCTGCCCACCCGCGGACATGGCGAAGGCCAAAGAGGCCGGAGGCGAATTTAAGGAGGACCCCATGGGGTTGGGGTGGGCCATGGCCGAACGAGAGAAGATACACCTTCGTGCAGAGCAAGACCTCGACGACTTCTGTGATTCGTACAGCACGAGGGTGGCCTTGGGACTTTTGGACACGTCCACGGATGAGCCAGAGGGGCTGGGAGGTTCCAGTCCCAATGAGCGTGTCCAAACCAGTCTAGAGGCCATCGACGAGGTGGCTAGAAAATCCGGCCACCTAAAGGGGACACACCAGAAGGCATTGAAACAATCGGCCAAGGTCATGAGGGAGGCCTTCGAAATGCTCCGGTCACACACTGTCACTGATGAGACAAGGCAACTCGAGGCCGAAAACAGGCGATTGAAAGCGGAGCTCGCGGATATCCGTTGTGAACTCCGCAAAATCCGGGAGGAAATGCAGCGGCAGGAAATGAGGCCGCAGAGAGACTTACTTCCCATGGAAATACAGCCGGCATCGCAAGACCTGCTGTTGCCAACGCCACCGCCTCTCAAAAAGACCGCTAGGCGCCCAGCCGTGTCGCGCCAAGCTGATATGGAGGCCAGCGACATACAGAACATCGATCGCCTGGGCCGTTTCAGTCCAAGTGGGAGCGATGATTAATGCCCGCTTCGACGGCCTAGAGAGGGAGGGCCGTCTCCTGCCGGCACAGAGCCCCCGCCCACCCATGACTGGAGATAAGAGGAAAAAGGTCGACACAGCCGCCCCAACGACCTTGATGCCTCGGGCAAATGACGTGCCCAAAAGAGGTCCACCGAATCACACGGAGGAGCCCCAAACAAGTGGTCACAAGGGCAAAGGCAAGAGGAAAAGGAAGGGGACGAGCAAGAGTACTCCTGCTTCAACATAGGACCCTCGCCAAGACACGGCAGCCCCACACTCCCAACTCACGCCCTCTTTGTCAAAGGAAGAAGGTTGGCAGAAGGTGACCCGAAAGGGCCATAATAAGAAGAAAGTCAGGGCCGTTTCCCAGCCACAGAACCAAAACCAAGGGGCCAAGCGGCCAAAGAAGCAGCAAAAGCTGGTGCCTCCTCGCTCGTTGGCTGTAGTGCTGACGCTGCTCCCGGAGGCCGTAAATGAGGGGGTCACGTACGCCAACGTGCTAGCGGAGGCCAAGAACAAGGTGGACCTCGAAGGCAAATGACCTGCATTGCTACCAGTGCTACCGGTAACATAATATTTATAGGTGCCAATCTAATTTACAAATGAAAATATAAAATAAATCAAAACAAAGATACAACATATTCATATATTATATCTTATAACTTTAAACGAGCAATTCTTGTATATATATATATTTCGGGGATCCCGGAAACGGATCTAACGATTTTGATGAAATTTGGTATGTGGGCGTTTTCGGGGACGAGCAATCGATCTAGCTAGGTCTCATGCCCGGGAAACACCGAGCAAAGCTCGGCCGCCCAGTTATAATAATTGTAAATAAATAAAATAATTGTATTAATACAACCTTTTTTGCACAGTAACCAAAATGGCCGAACTGGCGACCGAAACCTGAATGGTTTTTTTAAAAGCATAGACCAACTAATAGTCCCTATTCTGATTCTCATGTTGTTCAAGTTCAAATGTCGTGCGATATACAGGATTGAGTTTCTTTTTGGGTCAGTGAGGGCAGCTACCAGATCCCGTGCTGCTACGTGAAAATTGTCTTAGAACCAACATATTTAAATTTTGTTGGTTTAGTATGACGTTCTATATTTGAAAAAAAAAATGTTATTAAATAGGAAATCATAATTATATTTTGTTACCTACTGATGTAATCTTCTAACACAGATGAGAAAATTTTCATAAATACATTGACTGTCATAATGCTGGTTATTGCCTACGGTTTCTGAACGCATTTTAGAGGATTTAGGTATGATATGTGTGTGTGTAGATAAAATAATATTATCTCTCGGGGCTCGTAGCTAAACCTTAAATATTTTGCATTATATCTAATCTGAAATATTTTTATTATTATCATTTTATCAGTTGCTATGTGACTCAACTCAATATCAAAAATTACTAAATAGTTTTGTTTTGATGTTATTAACGTACTTTTAAAGATAAACGCCGGCTCACCTCGGCTTCTATACGTACTTAAATATTGCTAGTGTTCTCGCATCGGTTACCACGAGCACTCGTTTGTCTCACTGTCCGCTTGATTTCAAATATTTTACTCAGTAAAATGGCTCTTTCCTTGCAAGATCCCTTAGTGCAATCCTACATCTTATATAGCGCCATATTGGCGTTAAAGTTATTCATGGTTGCGCCGCTGACAATGATGCATAGGTTGTCAAAAAACGTGTACATTAATCCAGAAGACGCAACTTTCTTGAAGGTTAAAGCGAGTGTGACTGATCCCGGAGTGGAGCGTGTAAAGAGGGCGCATCTCAACGACTTGGAGAACATACCGGCGTTCTGGTTGTTGGGAGCACTGTACGTGACGACCAACCCAGTGGCCGCCTGGGCCACGCTACTGTTCCGAGTGTATACTGCCGGTCGAATTCTCCACACGATCGTCTACGCTGTGGTGCCCCTGCCTCAGCCTGCCCGTTTGCTGACCTTCGGTATCCCTAATGTGATCTCGTGGTACATGGCAATTCAAGTGATTCTGCATTACATTACCGCTCTTTAAATGTCGAATTACCTAGAAACACATTGTTACTACTGTTACTATTAAACTTCTAATGTTAAGTAAAAATGTTTTGTTTATTTTCTTAGTACCTAATTATTGGTAACACATCAACAAAATGATAATAAAACACTCAACGTTAAACCCCCAACTGTATTTACGATTAGTAATAATTACGATATACTTAATTACGATAATGACAACAATGGGTGTAATAATGGCAGTGTGAAGAAAATTTGTTGTAGGTAGGTACAGTAGGTGTAGGTAGGCTCTTTAGCGATAAGACCGCCTGTTGTTTACCTCTAGGTTTAAATATACATACTCTGTAATAGTTATATTTGTTGAGGTGTGCAATAAAGAGTATTTGTATTGTATTGTATTGTACAGTCAGCCAAGAAAGTGCACTAACGATTTTCAACAATTAATTTCTTATTCTAGATATAAAATCTCTTTCTTGGTTGACATATTGCAGCGAACTGTTGTAACATCACTTCAGTATTATGCATCGACACAAAATAAAGAAGACTCATATTTTATCGTGTTCTCCATTTTCTCATATCCAAGCTTATGAGCAATAGCACTTCACGTAGGATTGAAATTAATGGAAATCCAGTAGCATATATCCATGAGTACCTTTCTTTGGGCCAACTAGTTTCCTTTCAGGTGCGACAAGAGAAGGAAGTCGAAAGATGGACTGAAAATGGGCGATGATGGGCAATCTGCCTCTATCACTCAATCGGAGAATCATGGATATTGTGCATACTGCCAATTCTTACCTACGGTGCACAGAATAGGTATCAGAAGTCGAAACTCGGGATTTGCCAGCGGGCCATGGAGCGCAGCATATTACAGCCTGACAGCTCGCAACGGCGACGAGACAGACCTCGCCGGCGCGGCGATGGCGGGACGAGTTAGACCCTTTTTAATAAGTGGCCGGAGTCTGCTCATGATCGGCAGGCTTGGAAAAGGGGGGGGCTTTGCCCAGCAGTGGGACACAACCGGTTCCCAATATTTTTTTATCGCTTATAAATAATTATCCCTTTATACCAAGAACGAATAAAATCTATCACCAGTAGGTTACCTACAGAAGTTTCAATTACGAAGAGCATAATATCATGATGTTTGATTATTAGTATAAGTGCTCTACCTTGCCTTTGAATGAAGCTTTTAATTAAACCAAACGCATTACTTATTTACAGTTAACCTTAGTTACCGACGATTGAATACCGAACTGCAGTCTATAACAGCAATGTCGATTATTTGTCAAAAAATTTAAATAAATAAATATTTGTGGACAATCTTACACAAATCAACCTAGTCCCAAACTAAGCAAAGCTTGTACTATGGGTACTAAGCGACGATTTACATACTTATATAGATAAATAGATACTTAAATACATAAAAACATCCAAGACCCAAGAACAAATATTCGTGCTTATCACACAAATAAATGCCCCGGCCGGGATTCGAACCCGGGACCTCCTGCTTCGTAGGCAGGGTCACTACCAACTAAGCTAATGCGGTCGTCAAATTTCCTGTAAGATACCATATATTTTAACATAGTTGATATGTTTATGTACGGCATTTCATTTAAATCGAATGAGCACAATCGCCATTAAGCTTTTAGAAGCATTAATGGCGGGCACGGCGATGCAAAGGGACGCAAGTCATGGTTCCGAAATCCGTTGGCGCTGCGAAATCGACTAGGTATTAGATGAATTACATTTGGGACACCTTGGAATAGTAAAAAAGGAATAATATCGATCAATATATAGAGGATTTAGTAAAGGGCTGTAATAAATATCGACTACACCAGAAAAACCCGCACAAGCCACTCTACACAAGTGGCAACCGCCAATAGGTCCGTGCCAGAGGCTCCACATTGACTTCGCGAACCGCTATCCTCAGACTGTTCACAATCGTGGATGCTTAGGTACACCAAGTGAGTCTAAATGATCCCAACCACAACAACGACCATGAGCAGACACTGGTGTGGGCCAATTTTTTCGGCATTGTAGTTTTTTTTTTGCGTAACAATTGCATGAAAATTGGTAGGCTAGAAGAACTCCTGATTCTGTACAAGTAAAAAAAATGACAACATGGCGCCGAAAAAATTTTTTTTCCCATACATTTTATCCACTGAGTTCCGATATCATCCATACATTTTTTCACTCACTGTATAAAAAATATGGGACGCTGTAGGAAATCGTGCACATATTGTTCAGAAAATCAGGTGCTCTTCCAACCTACCAATTTTCATACAATTCTAAAAGAAAAGAAAACTACAACGCCAAAAAAAATGCCCCGTTAATGAGAAAATAACAAGAGTTTTTGTATAAAGTTCAGTATCAAAATAACACTAGTTTCGGACAATGCGAGGCTGTTCGTAAGTATATCGACGGCATTTGAAACTTATCTGAAGATAAGTGGAGTTGTGCATAAAACCTTGGCACCATTAAAAGCGGAGAGACGTGAATTTCCAAACTGTAAATAAATGTGCTAGGAAACCTTTAAAACAATGTCTTTTTCTTCGTATAAATTTCGGTTCGGTATACATTTTAGTGGTTCCCTAAGGAGCGAGCGGGTGCCGAGAGGTAAACATAATCCTTTTAATAATGAAAATAGAATCAGAACTGCAATACTCAATACTTACATTACAAATGCAAGAACTGAACAGTTTTGAAGCATAGATACTTGACGAAACTGTTGTCAATACATGCTACAAGCTACTGAATACTAAACACAGTAACTGGTTTAAATTAAGTATTACATAATTCATTAGTACTTCGACCGTACTTACGATCACACCGCTGTGTTTCATTCAAGTAGTCGTATTTTTTAAATAAAAATGAATATGTCATTGCAAAACCCTCTCGTACAATCATACATCGTATACTCCGCCATATTGGCGTTGAAGCTGCTATCACTTTCCACGTATACGGGCTTGAAAAGGATAACAAGAAAAGCGTTCGCGAATCCAGAGGATGCAGCTGCGTTAAAGGGCAGCAAAGTGAATCTGAACGATACCGAAGTGGAGCGTGTACGGAGGGCGCATCTCAACGACTTGGAGAACATCCCGGCGTTCTGGTTGTTGGGAGCACTGTACGTGACGACCAACCCCGTGGCCGCCTGGGCCACGCTGCTGTTCCGAATGTATACTGTCAGTAGAATTCTCCACACGATCGTCTACGCTGTGGTGCCCTTGCCCCAGCCCACTCGCGCCATCGCTTTTTTTATTGGTTACTTCATTAATTGTTATATGGGCATCCAAGTTGTTCTGTACTACAGTGCCTTTCTCTAAATTTTCTTTAACGCAATTAATAATAATTAAATTATTGTCATTAAAATAGTTTCTAATTTTAAGAAAATTATTAGTGTATTTTATGCATATGTAATGACTATTGATTAAAGCTTTGGATTGAGGAAAAGCCCTTTTTTATTCCACTGTTTGATTTTCAGCGTCAGCCTGAAAATGATTAGAGAAATGGAGTCACTTTTCAATACACAATATGACACATGTTAAAATTTGTAAAATGGTGTCAAGTTATGGATAGTAAACCATTAAAATATAACATTTAATTGAAAATTATAAACTTTTACCAAAATAGAAAAAAGATATTTAACATCGAAAATTTGGTTTTTTTTGTCATCCAAAAGCCAAACAAAAGTTACAAAAGGTATCAATAGAATGCTTAAGTAAAAAAAAAATAAAAAAATGTACGGCAACTATGTACCTAAACGCATTATTTTACGACCAAAACAGCAAAATACTTATCAATCTCTTTCCCATACAAAAGTTGGTTCGATACCAGGCGTGTGACGTCATTTGCCCGTGCCAATTTGTAGGAGCTGTTTGGGCGGCCCTAGTGGTCTGATTGTAGTTGGTCCAATATAGACATTTGATCGTCTATAAAAACTAGTTCGAATGGCACCATAAACAATTTATACTCAAATAGCGTATTACTACAATTAGGCGACTTCCTGATTTATCGGTGCGGGGAGGCGGTACGATATGAGAAAACTGACAAATGTCAGTGTCAACTGACAGTCGAGGCAGTACCACTTTTTACTGCGCCCTTACATTTAAATGAGTGCTTCCTGACTGGCGCGGGATGCACGGTAGCGGAGCGATGCGAAGGCAATACTGCTTCGCTTCTGCGCATGATATTACTACTGCGCAAAATATGTAATACTGACAGTATTCCGTCAAGTGAAAATCTTTGCGACGTCAGTAAGTTTACGTCAAAGAAGAAAATGTCACATATCGAGCCCGCCCCGCCAAGTCATCAGTAAGTCGCCTTTAATAGGAGTGATATTATAATAGCACTGCTTTGTGATATTGAGTAGGAAAAATCCAAATACTGTAGAAAAAAGTGATCTAGAATGCTTTAAACACCTGTGGTAACTGTAGAAATATTATAGTATCTTATTATTAAGCGATATGTTCAGCATACGAATGATAAGATATACATACATATTTATGTCTTATCGTTCAACGTTATGTCTAGTTATTCAGTCAGGTTTTCGCGTTCAATGCCCGATACTACTTACCTACAAGAGAGGTAGTGCACAGAAAATATCATTTTGCTCGATACCCATATATGTTATGGAGGCCCTTTCTACCTAAGTAGGGTCACCTGTTCAACAGTTAACCATGTGGACACAGTTAACCATCGCTATAATTAGCAAACGCGACGTTGCCACTTCGTGCAGCGCCGCACGATGAATGACGGAATAGCCCCTCTCCCCCGTCCCCAGTTTGCCGCGAGCTAGCGTGCGCGCCGGTTGTGTGAAGAACGATTTTGTGTTTTTTTAATGAAGACACGTGAAAAAACAACGTGAGTACTTTTTCTCTTTACTCGTTTTAGCTTAGCATTACATAGATGGTTATGTGTTCGTTGTGTAGACTAACTAAACATGTTCCATGTGGTAAAGTACTTGTGTGCGTAGTGACGCTCATTTAAAAATGAGGTTTGCGTAACGGCTTCGGGAGTGGGGTGGTCTACAATTAACCAAAACGGTACGTTCTACAGTTAACCATGGTTAACTGTGTACTTACTAAGGTTAATTATGTACCGCGTGTGATTAATTAACCCCAATTATTTGTAAAGCTTTATTTGTTTGCTGCTTTTTTCAATTTTGATTTAATTTATTTTTTAGATGGGGCGTAGTAAGCAACCAGAACGAAAGGAGGCCATTCCGCAGATGACATGAAGAAGGCTATAGAATTAGTCCAAGCTGGAATGAGCATAAGGAAGGCTAGTAAAGAATGCAAACTTAGTTATCCGACCGTCCGACTGTACGTGAAAAGAGCCAATGAAAATGCTGGTCAGCCAGTGCGTTGGACACCAAACTACGAAGTGAATAATTTTTTTACTTCAGAGGAGGAACAAGAGTTAGTCAAATATATTGAACATTATGCTTTACTGTTTTACGGCCTCACTACTAGAGATTGCCGTCGTATCGCATATTTTCTATGACACTGATTTGAGACTGACTTTGTGCCAATAAATAATTAGTAGTTAGATTATAATGAAACTATTTGGATCTCTTTAGCTGTCAGTGCTATATGTTTGTTGATTAATAAGTTTATATAAAGGCCAATTATTATAAATATGAGGCTTATTAGTATTTTAAAACACTGATTTGAGACTGATTACGTGCCAATAATTAATAAGAAGATTATAATGAAACTAAATGGATCTCCATAGTCGTATGTCCTATTAAGCGTATAAGTTAGTTCTAATTTTATATTTAAGAAGTCAAAACTCACTCATATTGACATAATTATAATAAAAAACGCTTTTGATATCATTAATGTTTCAAAACTTTAAGTTAAATTGTTGAATTCATAATCACTTTATTTTGTTCCTAACTAACGTAAGAAGATTGTTTTTTTTGTTGATTTTGTCGAATGTACCCTTTATTTCAAAATAAAAGCCAAATAATATAACGAATGGGGTTATTATTTCAAAATAAATAATTATTCAAATTTAGTGATTAACTGTGTACGCCATGGTTAATTGTAGCATACCCCCCCGGTTAATAGTGTACTAGGGGGTGGACACAGTTAGCCATTTCCCATTTTTTTTAAAAACATGACTTTCTCAAAAACTGTTAAGTATACGAAATATTCTTAAATGCCAAATTGTAGCCAGATAACTTACCTTTCGGTAAAAGTAGAAAAATGTTGGCTCTGATTGACCTATTACGCGGTGTGATGCTTTGAATATTAGGTGGTTAACTGTTGAACAGGTGACCCTACCTGTACGCTTCGCAGGAAATGCATTTGTGTATAATATACTGTCGACTTGTTTTTTAATCCGGTCTACCACAAATAAAATATGCAGCTATAAATGCGGTATACCTAAAATATTGTAGGCAGAGACAGGTAACCAGACTTAATGTCTGGTAGTTACAAAATACATCAATATTAATTAATTGTCATGTCTGCTAAATCTCGAAAATGTTTCATGATAATATGTCGCTGTAACTGCTATTGTTTTTAAATAGAAACAACTGACTATGTAACAACATATTATGCAAATATTGCACATATTATGCTGAAGGTTATTTTAACATTATCAATGAATCAATCCCAGTGCACAAAATATTGTGCCGAGTAAGAAATCAAAACCTTTAAGTATTATTTACGTGTAGGTACCTTAACGTTGTATTAACGTCAACCTCTGTGGCAATAATATAAATCTTACTTCTAATAAATATTTGTGGATATGATTGTCCAAAAATCAACCTAGTTCCAAACTAGGCAAAGCTTGTACTATGGATACTAGTCGGCAATATATACAGATTGAAAGTGACCAAATTGAAACTTGCAATACGAGTAGGTACCTACACAATGAAGATGAAAAATTAACTCGAGAGTTGCAATAGTAAAACTCACTTGTTTATCCTACAGTTTCCGTGCGCGCATGAAATTGTGCCGCGGGGTGTTGAGCTAGTTATTTTTATTAAGGCGCTTTAAACGGGGCTCGGGAATAAAACTCATATAGTTTCACTTGCATTTTTCTTTTTGTTATCAAATGAGTATTTAGCTAAACGTAGTATTTTGAGTACAGGAAGGCGCAGGGTAGATCAGCAAGTTGGACTAATGACCTGGTACATGTCGCGGGTGTCCGCTGGATGTGGGTGGCGCAGGACTGGTCATTGTGGCACTCTATGGGGGAGACCTATGTCTTATTATTGGTTTTTGTCGTCCTTCTTTGCCGCCTCGACCAGTTATTGATCTATTGTGGCAGGACCTAACTATGTCTTAGTTATATAGCTGTTAATCTACACTTTATTGTTAGTGATGATTGTGTGAGATAAATCAACCTTACCTAATGTAGGTACTATAGTGGTACCACTAGCTTCATATAATATCCATTCAAATTATTAATACTATAGCCACGCCATTTTTTAAATATTTAGCTTAAGTACGAGTTAAATAAAGTACATTCAGACACACTGCACACTGGATAGCCCTGAAGCTGAAATACATACCGATACAAAAACTTGTGTTAAATGCAGGTAATTTATGTCACATTTAGCACAAAAAAGCCATAAACCAAGGTAACAACACCGGAACAAGGGAACATGTTTTCGTTACATCACAACATTTTCCGGCACTATGAAGTAAGGGTTGAAGTATTTTCCGGTGTGCCGTATATACCGTACCCCTTCCAGTCGACTGGATCACAAAACCAAACGCCGCGGCGATCACCAAAACTTCATCTCTCGAACCTTTTCTGCTTGAGCGGGCTACTAGAGGTCTATTTGACTCGAGCGACGTAGGTAGTATATTTCGACGTTAGTATGACATTTTAGGATGATTACAATCAACAGGAAGGATACGAGCTAAATAGATACAGAATTACTCTTTACGGTCCAGCCAGTCGCAGTGTCTTTACACTGCGACTGGCTCACCCTCACTGCGCCTCACTTTTGAGGCGCAAGTTATAAATTATAACTTGAAATCAAAAATCTGCACACATGTACCTATTTTACTTCGGCGACTTCCTGATGTGTCGGTGCGGAGGCAGTACGATATGAGAAAAGGGTCAAATGTCAGTGTCAGCTGTCAGTCGACTCGATACCATTTTTTACTGCGCCCCTACATTTAAATGGGATTTTGGTAGTGGCCGCGTTGGTGAACACACGTGCTCTCGACGCGACGACTAGCAGAATCCATTATTACCGAACAAAACCAGTTGCATACTGTCATGGCGTCGTTACCGAACAACGTCTTTGCACAGCACATTTTTAAACAAAAAAAAAACATTTAAATGAGTGCTTCCTGATTGGCGCGGGATGCGGGGTAGCGGGACGATGCGTAGGCTAGGTACTGCTCCGCTTCTGCGCATGCTATTACTACAGCGCAAAAGTAGTACTGACAGTGTTCCGTCAAGTGAGAATCTTTGCGCCGTCAGTAATTTACGTCAAAGAAGAAAATGTCACATGTCGATCCCGCCCCGCCAAGTCAGGAAGTCGCCTTAGTTTTATAGTTTGAAGTAACGCTCTGTGATGAGTTCAGGCATGTGTCATTTCTGTACCAGAATCTTAGGCTAGAAAGTACGGGGAAGCGAGCGCGGGCGACCAATGGTATACCAGTATCATACCAATTCAACGAGGCAGGTAGACCTGTTTCCTGTGTTATGTTTCGAATATCGCTTGTACCCGTGTATCGGGTGTTCACTTAATCCGGCTGTTTTACACTGAACAGTAAACAGTGTATATCAGGCACACTTAACATATTAAGAACTTATTTTTCTAAATAAATAAAAATATTGAATGAAAATAAATAAAGAAAATAATTATTGAAATGACATAAAATGTAAAAACCGGCCAAGTGCGAGTAGGACTCGAAGGGTTCCGTACCATTATTTATAAATAATAATTTATAAATAATAACGTTAATACTAACTAACGTTATTAATATCAAGTAGAATTGTGGTCAAGTGCGAGTCGGATTTTAGTTTTCCCTAACATTTTGAGACCCAGCGCCTTATGAAGGCAATGAGCAAAGTTTTTTAAAAGTCTTTTTGTATAGGAGCCCCCCTTTAATATTTATTTTATTTTGTTTTTAGTATTTGTTGTTTTAGCGGCAACAGAAATACATCATCTGTGAAAATTTCAACTGTCTAGATACATCAGTATCACACGGTTCAGATATAGCCTGGTGACAGACGGACAGACGGATAGCGGAGTCTTAGTAATAGGGTCCCGTTTTACCCTTTGGGTACGGAACCCTAAAAACTATTATATAAAAGCCTACAGTACAGTCTATACCTATGTTCAATGACTTGTAAAATACAATATTTTACCAATAAACGAATGAATGAATGAATAAATTTTCTTAATTAAAACTGAGACGAATCGTTAAAAACACCCACGTGTTTAATTAGCAATTTTGCATGAATTACAAAATAGGCTCGTAACATCAGAAAGTTTGTTCAGCCAACTCACGTTTTCTTTTCATAAAAGGTTTTCAATTAGTCACATACGTTTTAATAAATTACACATAATCTATTAAACATTTATTAATTAATCAGGACAGCAGCAGATTAGAATACAGAGGCACGTGAATA
Source organism: Cenopis cana (assembly GCA_951800055.1). Taxonomy (NCBI): domain Eukaryota; kingdom Metazoa; phylum Arthropoda; class Insecta; order Lepidoptera; family Tortricidae; genus Cenopis; species Cenopis cana. The sequence continues at coordinate 4,833,296 of OX637476.1, read as the reverse complement.
AAAAAATGTCTACTAAAATTTAGCCTAAAGAAACAATTGGAATAGTACCGGAGGACTGTCGAAAATAAATTAAATTATCCGTAAATTGAAATAAACCTGGCTTTTGTTGCCATCCATTTGTTTACTAGCTATCCCAACAATTTACAACCTTCAGCTTCAGACACATTTTCGAGGACAAAATTTAATCTGGACGGTCAGAGTTATTTTAAGTCTTAAGTAAATACAAATCTCTTAATTCTCAAGGAGTTTATCTTCTCTAATCTCCCTGGACCAAATTCTGTTCAAACAACTTCCGTTAAGTAGGAACTTAGTTAAGGAGACAAGGTCGATTCTTGAAAGGGTTTACTTTGTGACTTCTCTCACTGTCCCTTTCAAGAGGTTGCCATGACTAATCTTTCGGAATCGAGCGCCTTTCTTTTGCACGACTGAGGACACAATTAACGGTGTCTTTCCACTTGGGCTATGCTATGCTGTGTTTTCATACATTTGACACATAGCTCCAGATACGTGTCAAATGTATGAAAACATAGCATGGCATAGCTCAAGTGGAAAGGCATCCTAACGCTAAATGCTAACGCTACGAAATCGTTGGTACTAAATGCGATAAAAAAATTACGTTATAGCAAAGATTTGGTACTATAAAATCATTCAAAATGATTTGAAATTTTATTGGCTATTTCATTACTATTATACAATTTTTAACTTTTGACAACGACTTATTATTTCTGTTTATAAATTAAAATCCTTTGTTATAATAATTATAATAATTTGTTCCTAAGATTTTTTTTACTTCCCGTTGACCTATGAACTTGAAATTTGGTGATAATGTTTATTATTTCGTATATTTTACCAACAAATACTAATATATTGATAAATTGCATTTTTGAGGTTGGTTCGGAACCCTAAATGTGCGAAGTCCGACTCGCACTTAGCCGGTTTTAATATTGCAATGCCCTCCCAGGGTTGTGTTGATACGCATGTCAATATTTTAAACCGATGGTCACGTAAAAGTTACCAAAACTACTAACGTAGTGGCACCAGTAATGGACCTGGCTCCAGTAATGGACCCAAAAATCTTTCACGGTCGAAATTAAGCAACGGAAAAGTATTATAGTCATGGCAACACTTTAAGCATAAAGAATAGGCTTCTATGTATCACATTGACAAATGACATACACCTCGGTCATTTTGTTTAAAATGGCGCGGCGGCAAAAAGTGTGCTCCGGCATTTTTCACGAAAAACCTAAGTTTCTTACAGAAATAACTAAGGAAGTAGGTTTACGTTTTTGATTGTAAACTTTATTTTCTCTAAACAATATTATTTTGATATGATTTCGTGAGAAGCGTTACATATTTAACAATACTTTTTTAAAGTGTTTATTGCATTAGAATCTAATTTGAATGATTTAGAGAGGATGTACATTACTGGTTCCTGTTTTTTGTTAATCTCCAATTATGGACAATTTCTCCATGATTGGTTTTCATACTGAATTCTGGTTACCCAATTATGGACACCCAATGTTGGACGGATTTATTGGCGAGGTAAATGTTTGAAAAATGCCACCCAGTTTTATTATAATAGTAGTTTATCGACACAAATATCATAATCCTCTAAACTGCGTCCAGAAACCGTAGGCAAATAACCTTCATTTTAACATCATTGTACTCATGAAAATTTTCTTACCTGTGGTGAAGTTTACCAGCAGTAATATATATAGTACAATGATAATTTCCTGTTCCAAATTTAAAAAAAATACATTATAGTACTAAATAGGACATTATAATGAATATATATATTCATTATAATGTCCTATTTAGTACTATAATGATTTTTTTTTAATTTGGAACAGGAAAATTAAAATTCAGTCGATACGAAAGGTCAGCTCGATGTAGGTTATTTTTTTTGGGATAAGAATTCAGGGAGAAGGGTTTCAAATTTTACATTTATTTTAAATTTTAAGAAAAAAAAATTTTTTTTCGAAAAATCGTCATTATACTCGATTTCGACTGATTCGGGGATGAGGAATTCAAATTTTATATTAATTTTTAATTTACAGTGAAAACAATTTTTTTTTGCGAAAAATCGACATTATACTCGTTTTCGACTATTTCGGGGATAAGGATTTCAAATGTTATATAATACCGGCTACTATAACCCATCTTAGAGTACTTTTAATATGTGTGTAGATAATAGTACATTACTTACCAAGGGCGATAAAACAAATAATGTCTTAGATCGCAGGTATTTTACGCCCGAGCCGAAGGCAAGGGCGATAAATATGCGATCTGAGGCTTTCTTTATTATCGCCCGTGGTAAGTACAAAATTTTATGTCACCCCCTGGCCGGGAAGTGGGTTTTTCGCGCGCGGAGCGTGCGATAATGGCCACTTTATGGCTAGGTGTGACATAAAGTAATGTATGCAACTGTACATAATTAGGCATTAAAACACTCGTGTGACCTTATTATGAATAGCATAAACTACTATTATGCAACTGGTACATCATGAGGGGCATTAAAATACGAGTGTGTTTTATGAAACGAGCCGAAGGGTCACACGAGTGTTTTAATGCCTAATTATGTACAGTTGCATACATTACTTTATCTACACACATATTATAAGTACTCTAAGATGTGTTCAGAAGCCGAAGGCAAATGACCTGCATTGCTTACCAGTGCTACCGGTAACATATTTATAGATGCTCTAAATAGATATCAAATTTGAACTCCTTATCCCTGAATTAGTCGAAATCGAGTAAACTGACGATATTTGGAAAAAAAATTTGTTTTACTTAAAATTCAACATTAATGTAAAATTTGAAATCCTTAACCCCAAATTAGTCGAAATCGAGTATAATGACGATTTTTCGTAAAAAAATTTTTTTTTACTTAAAGTTCAAAATAAATGTAAAATTTGAAATCCTTATCCCCGAATTAGTCGGAATCGAGTATAATGACGATATTTCGAAAAAAAATATTTTTTTAACTTGAAATTCAAAATTAATATAAAATTTGAAATCCTCATCCCCGAATTAGTCGAAATCGAGTATAATGACGATTTTTTGCAAAAAATTTTTGTTTTCACTGTAAATTCAAAATGAATATAAAATTTGAAACCCTCATCCCCGAATCAGTCGAAATCGAGTATAATGACGATTTTTCGAAAAAAATATTTTTTTTTTCTTTAAATTTAAAATAAATGTAAAATTTGAAATCCTTCTCCCTGAATTCTTATCCCAAAAAAAATAACCTATATCGAGCTGACCTTTCGTATCGACTGAATTTTAATTTTCCGGGAAAAAAGCAATTGCAGGGCTGAGTATTTGTTTAAACGGACGAGCTTGCGAGTCCGTTTAATTATAATACGAACCCTGCAATTGCCATTCCGGCCGAGGCTAATATAGTACTTTTCGCAAAAATTGAGGAAATACGACAAAATTTGGATAAATATTTGATAAACATAACCTTAAAACGTCAAAAACATCATGTTCAATAAAAAATAAACAGCGGGATGTTTTTTTTTTTTAACAGAATCGCAAGTGTATTGTTTTACCGAGAAACGCAAATTATTCAAGACATAAAAAGACGTCGCATTTCCAACAGACAAATACGAGCTGAATTGGCTGAATACGACCTGTGCCTCCTTTTATATGACAGTTTCTACTTTTTTTTAAAGTTTGGAATTCAACAAATAAAGGAATTTATATTTGAAATTGCAGGCGGTCTACAATGTTTTTAAACCTTAAGGTGTCCAAGATTGGGTGTCCATAATTGGATTTTGTCTGTCCATCATAGGATTTTCGAAGATTTTCGACTTTTTCAGATTTGGAGCAATTTTCTCGGAACTTACAAGTTTATCCAAAACTTTTGTAAGTTTATTATAATTAGTGATTATTAAGCTACATTTTCTTTGAAATAACTAACATCAAACTTATAAAATAAGAGAGTTATAGCCAAAAGATGTCGACAGAGTTCTTAAGCCGTCCATAATTGGTGCCATTACGTTACTACTGTTACGCAAAATACGTTAAAATTAAGTTAAAATCGACAAAAATATAAAATGGTTAATTCGTTATTCAAATTGAAATCATTGGATTAGCCCAGAATTTTCGCAGAAAAATGGGCAAGCATAGGCCAATAATTTAAAGGCAAACTGGCTCAACCAACACGCTGATTTCCCAAGAGCACCTCCTCACCTGTCGGCTGTTCTGCCGGTCCCTAGGGCCGTCATCAGATTAATTCATTCTCAATCTATCCTATTTCTTATCCTAAGTACTCTTTATATTTCTGACCTGGTTAATTATTTGCGGTCATAGATTATGGCTTAACCACACATTTTTTTTTACTGTTTTTCAAGTGTAGATAACGGAAAATGTCATAAATATTGAACCAAATAATGTGTTATTAAAACAACTGAATATACACACAGTATACACATGTAATTATGTGGTCTTGTTTGGAAATCAGTATGTTACATTTTTAGTGAGTAATTTTTGTAGTCGATGCCATTGCAGTTTCATCAACTTTAGGCAATTTTTTTGGATGACACCGACTTCAAATATGACAATATACTTAATATAAGATTCTCACCGGTTTTTTTTTTATAATACGTCGTAGGCAAGCTGACAGCCCACCCAGAGGCGTCACTCACGCGTTGCCGACCCATAAGAACCCTTAAGTGGTGTCAGCTCTTAAAAACAATAAAAGGAGTCGTTCAATAAGAAGCGTCAACTTCTCACATTGAGTTATGAGGAGCTACGCAATTGTTTTTTTTCTTTTTGTAGTTAGTCCGTTTATATTTATTACACATTTTATTATTTATTATTAATTTCAGGTATGTGATGCTCACAGAATAAGCTCGTACCGCGATAACTATAGGTATATATAATATAAGTACGTAAGCGTATACATAGTTATTAAAGGTTTACCTACGATGTAGCTTGTGGGTAAGGTTAATATTCCTCAAACAGCTAAGCAATTTATGACCGACGTTAAATAAAGCAACCCTGAGCAATGCGCGCAATGCAGGGGAGGAATAAAATTAGTTGTAAACTTCTAGAAATTTCTTGTAACAAAGCACAAGCTAAAGTTTGGCTTCACAATTATGGCTCTGTAAAAGAAAATTAGATCTTCAAAGAGTCTTTTTACGGTCCGGTAGGAGAAAGTATTACCTTTAATTAACCGACGTCAAACCATATAAACAGTGTCTTTGTTGATATACCTATTAGCTCTCTCGACTTACCTTAGTAAGCCCCTTTGTGTCGGGTCGGGTATAATAACGGGATATTTACCATGTATATTTGTATTTGTAAATAACCATGTGAGCTTAAAATCTTATGCTAGTTATACATATCTAGTTATTTAGAAATAGATTTGTTAATAGTACATTACTTACCAAGGGCGATAAAACAAAGAATGTCTCAGATCGCAGGTATTTTACGCCCGAGCCGAAGGCAAGGGCGATAAATATGCGATCTGAGGCTTTCTTTATTATCGCCCGTGGTAAGTACAAAATTTTATGTCACCCCCTGGCCAGGCAGTGGTTTTTTTCGCGCGCGGAGCGTGCGATAATGGCCACTTTATGGCCAGGTGTGACATAAAGTAATTTTTTACATATCGAAGTTGGAAACGTGAATGAGAAATCTTTGAAGGGTATTTTAATTTATTGAAAAGCATTGGCAATTAAATGAAAAGTTCTATTATATTTGCCTCAGAAGTTCTTATTTGAGTCCACCACTAGGTAAACTTCAAAAAATAATGTAATAAAACTTCAATCATTGGTTCCCGTGAAGAACGCTGTCCTGCATGACCAGCCTCGAGCTACTGACAAAGAAGGAAGGAATAAACGGTATAAGTGCCTAAATTGTATCTGGGTTTGTATCATAATTTAAACAAGTGTTGTAGCTGTCAGTTATTTGTTTTATTCAAATTATAAATTAAGTCTAATATGATTCTATGACAATATAGGTATCTACCTCTCTTTACGTTTAGGTAGTGTACGTGTACTTAATAAACTACGCCAGCAATCAGCCGATACCGTATAGCGTAAATAAAAAAAAAGTATACTTACTGAAAGTCTAAAATAAAATTCTCACCGAAATTCTAGTGGTGTCAGCTCTTAAAAACAATAAAACGAGCCAACTACCGAACCCGGGTATTCGTGGCTTTTTAGGGTTCCGTACAAAGGGTAAAACGGGACCCTATTATTAAGACTCCGCTGTACGTCCGTCTGTCCGTCTGTCACCATCAGGCTGTATCTCATGTACCGTGATAGTTAGACAGTTGAAATTTTCACAGATGATGTATTTCTGTTGCCGCCATAACAACAAATACTAAAAAAACAGAATAGAATAAATATTTAAGGGGGCTCCCATACAACAGACATGATTTTTTGGCCGTTTTTATAGATAATGGTACGGGACTCTTCGTGCGCGAGTCCGACTCGCACTTGGGCGGTTTTTTTCCTTGTTCTTTATCACTACATAGCATAAAACAAAGTCGCTTCCTCCTGTCTGTCTGTCTGTCCCTATGTATGCTTAGATCTTTGAAACTAAGCAACCGATTTTGATGTTTTTTTTAATAGATAGACTGATTCAAGAGGAAGGTTTATAATATATGTATAATTTACACACCTGCGAAGCCGGGGCGGGTCGCTAGTTTATACTAAACGGGTAACAGAAGGTAATATCCTCTAGTCTAAACTTATCAGCGAAACTTATAATCAGCGGAACACAACACTGCACCGTTTCTGATTTGCAAGCAGTTCTATTTCTGGCTAACCGCTTTTCACAGACAGAGAAGGCGTCAATTATGTGTTATTTCCACAATCACACTGATTGTGGAGCGAGCGTTTCGAGGAACCGGCATCGTCGTGAAATTTAAAACGACAGTGTTGATTAGAGGCCGAATTAACTTCCAGTGGGGCTAGCATAACATGCATCTCGTCTCTACTCGCGCGCGAGATAGGCTACCCGTCACTGTCTGATTAACGATGTCGAAAAGTGACAGGTAGCTTATCTCGCGCGCGAGTAGATACGGAATGCATGTCGTGCTAGAGGGGCAGGTGAGGACAATACAAAAAAGTTGGAGGATTGCTACGATATGGGAAGGTTACGTGAATCGCCAAAGAGTGTACTTATACAGAAAAGTTGTGAACAGAAATATGAAATTAATGAAATATGATTCTATCATGATTCTGAACCACTTTTATTATGTGACCAACTTTGTACGTGAAAAATAAATCTGCTTCTTATTACATTTATTGATTTATTTAAACTTTATTGCACAAACAATATAAGTACAAAGGGCTGACCTAATGCAATGAGGTATTCTCTACGAGTCAACATTTCGATTAGGCAACCTTTTCCTATGAAACAGCAGATTTATTTTGGCACGGACAAGATTGGTTCCATGTTAAAAGTGATTCAGAGTCATTTATAGATTTTTTTTAATATTTCTGCGCGGTAATCACGTAACGTTTTTCGACCGTTAGTACAATAAATTTAATTGTCAAATCCCATACTAAAACTGACATTAAATACGTACCAACGGTAGTACATATCGTTACGTTATTACCCCGCTGCTCACGACTTATAATTCACATGTATAGCGTTTGGAAAACAAAAGCGCGTGCCTACCACGGACTGGACTACCACGAGATCTCAGGCCTTCATCTAGGGCACTGAATAGTATTACATATACATTGTCTAGGGTAGGTACCTATCCGAGAAACGTCGTGCCGTTCGTATTTTTACGACACCAGCAAAATAGAAATAAAGGAGCGCTCGTGGCCCAGCGGCGCTTGCGAACCGCTTGCGCTTACTAAGGTTAAGCAACGTGGGCAGCGGTCAGAACTTGGATGGGTGACCGCTTTGAGTGGTTACTAACTGAGCGCTCCCGTGCTTTGGAAGGCACGTTAAGCCGTTGATCCCGGTTGCTGTCTATGGCAGCAGTCGTTAAGCCGAGTTGGAGGCCTTCGGGCGGTTTGAGAACTTCTAACAGTCAAGTTGCCCACTCACTTGACAAAGCCTAATCCCAATAAGGTCTAGTTCCCCTTGGGGTTGGAAGGTCAGATGGCAGTCGCTTTCGTAAAAACTAGTGCCTACGCCATATCTTGGGATTAGGTAGCGGACCCCAGGCATCCTTCAGGATGCAACTGTACTGGGATAACGCTAGGAGGATGATGATGATGACCAGCAAAATAGAAATAAACAAAATAAAATTGAGTATTTGAATATGGAGCTGCGTTCCAGAACTGGCATCGTAGATGTGGGTGTTAAGGCCGCGAAGCTAAAGTGGGACTGGGCTGGGCATGTCTGCCGAATGCACCCGCAGCGATGGGCCAAATTAGCCACTGAATGGGTTCCACAGAATGGCTACCGAGGCAGAGGTAGACCGAAAAGGAGATGGCGGGACGACCTTGTCACATATTGTACTGAATGGCAGGCGCTGGCACACGACCGAGACGAGTGGCGAAAAAGAGGGGAGGCCTTTGCTGCTACCAGCAGTGGGACACTAAATAGGCTATTGAAAAAAAATGAATATGTGTACTTACTTTATAAACTTACTCATACATTGTTGCAGCATGTACCTTACTGCGCTACGGGGACAATGCATCAAAAAAACCTCCGGGCACACAACCGTGGAGATGCCATTACAACTGGATTGCAACCTTGTACCTACTGCATCCACGGCGCTTAACGATCGTTTGCCCAAATTGGCTTACAGCTGTTGTGCACAAGCGCTCTTGAGGGAACTTTAAACTGCCTCATCTTCAACTTTTAATTGATGCCCATTACAATCCTGGTTATGGGATGAACATCTTAACTCTAGTTGCTCAAGCAGTAAAAACTTTCCCAAGTACCTAACGCGCGGGGCGAGTGCTTTCGTTCTAATAATAGATACCTATATTTACTTAATTAGTATAAAAGACGGAACCACAGAGACAGTTCTGGAAGCAAGGATAATGAAATAGAATTGTTTGTCCACTACGATTATAATAATCAGAAAAATAGCTCAGATGAAGTTGAATTCCCGAATACAGATTTTAATTGTGCGCCGGTATCTCACATTATAATTGGATTTTAATGTGATTCGCGAGCGTGCTCTTATAGACCGTGGGCCAGGCGCTTAAAATCGTTAGTCATTCCTCTCGCACGAAAACTTGTACATGTACAGTGGTCATGAAAGTTGTATTATGAAGTACTGTGGACATCTGCCGCGATTCCGTTGGTGGGTTGAGGAGCAGCAGCCTCCCAATGACGTCAAATAAAAATTTAAAAAATCAACAATTTCCTCTCGACTGAAACTAGTGTCAAATGATAGTTAAGCCAATAGTTGAGGAATAAAATTCGTCTGCCGGTTATAGAACGTTGGAATAATACCCGTCTGCCGATCGCATGTATTTTAGTTGAATATGGTTAGATTTTGACTTGTAAAAGTGCCCTTGAGGCCTTGCTTACGGGCTTGCTTGGGGGCTTTGCTTAGTTTGGGACTAGGTTGATTTGTGTAAGATTGTCCACAAATATTTATTTATTTATTTATTGGCAGTATAAATGTTTTGATTTTGATATGAACATGTTTATATATATATATATATATATATATATACTAGCTGTTGCCCGCAACTTCGTCTGCGTTAAGCTCGGTCATCGCGTTAGAAATTTATCGCTATTCTTTTATTTCAGACGGTTACCTAGTTATCTCTGTTTTATACAAACTTCCACTTCCATTAAGGGATGGGATGAAAAGTATGAAAACTATCCTATGTCCTTTCCTCAGACTCGAACTGTATTCACACCAAATTTCATTTAAATCGGTTCAGCAGTTTAAGGGTGAAGGGATTACAGACAGACAGACATACTATAGCATTTCTAACAACATTCCACAAATCCTGAAATCAGTTTAGTTGTATTTAAATTGTCTCTTTGCGAAATGAGTCTCTCAATTTAAAAAAATTTTGCTCCCCATACAAACTTTGAACCCTTTTTTAAGGAGACCCCTTGAGGAGATAAATTTAAAAAAAACGCTGAAATTAGTTTTGTTGTATTTAATTTAAACAGAGTTTCTGTGTCTTTCACTCAAAAATTTTTTGCATTCAATACAAACTTTGAACCCCTTTTTAACCCCTTTAGGGGATGAATTTCAAAAAACGCTTAAATCATTTTTGTAGTATTTAAACAGAGAGTCTCTGTAAGAAATTTGAATTCTCTCACTATAAAAAAAAATTGCTCCCCATACAAACTTTGAACCCTTTTTTAACCCCTTTAGGGGATGAATTTTAAAAAACACTGAAATTACTTTTTTTCCATTATTATAAGGAACTTTTACACAAAGTTTGAAGACTCTCACTTTAAAAAAAAATTGCTCCCCATACAATATTTCACCCCCATTTTCAACCCTTTAAGAGACGAAAATTTTGAAAACGCAGATATAACTTTCATTGTCTTATTTTAAGGAGTCTTTGTACAAAGTTTCAAGTCTGGACCTTAAAAAAATTATTGCCCCCCATACAAACTTTGCACCCCTGTTTTACCCCCTTAGGGGTGGAATTTCCAAAAATCCCGTCTTATCCCTTGCCTCCGTTATATAACCTAACTATAGTATAAATTTCAAATTTCTAGGACCGGCAGTTTCGGCGGGGCGGTGATTAATCAGTCACCCATCAACTTTATATATATAGATAAAAAACAAAAACAAAACGTCGCGCAAAACTCGGCGCATTCAATTTGGAACACGAAAGTGTACCTCTATGTATGTCCTAGATTGACTTGGTATGGTACACCCGAGGGCATAAATATATATACATTTTTGGACTTTATTACAATGGAATAAGGTGAAAATATGTATAGGTACATTTTGATGCCCTGGACTGTACTCATATCTTCGTAACAGCATCTGTAAATACTATGAAGGTTATTACGATTTTTAGCGAAACAAGTTACAACCATTTTTTACATGTTACTCATATGTTACTAATACAAATTTGAGAAGGTATGAGTAAAAATACGATTGTTCCCATATCCATTTGCAACTTTTGCAAGGCAGTAAAAAATTATAGTAACCGCATTTCCGTTCAGCTCGTAAAATTCCCGGGCCATAAATAATAGTTCCCGTTTTATGGGTCAAGTTGCGGCTTTTAACGCATCAACCATGTCTTTGTAACGTTTCCTATTAAATTATAAAAGGTTAGGTCCACGTTAGCTACAAACTTCGGTTTCGATTTATTTTATTATAAGTGTTTCATCTGCCAGCAAATAATAACTTACGCGCTTTCCTGTTTTGTCAGTGAATCCTCAAATTTTAGAAAAGGTTGGCAGCGCGCACATGACTCCTTTAGAGTTGCGGTCGTCTATAGGCTGCGATGTCCGCTTACGTTTGCCACCGTCGTTGTAAGTATGAAATTGTCGGTGTAGTGGTGGGAAGATATTATGATATGAGAAAACGCGCGATTAGGGAGAAAACCGTCAGGTGTCAGTGTCAGTCTCAAGTGTGTCAACTGACAAGTATGTATGTATGTATATATGTAATAACTTCATTGTACACAAAAAACACGTAAAAAAATACAAATAAAGGACATTTTGGTACAAGTCGGTACTGTCGGTAGGTATCGCTTCTTACTGCACTCCTGTATTATTATTTTTTTAATTAATTATTAAAAATGGGATTGCTCTTGGCCAGCATCTAGCCAGGGTGAGGCCGACGATGAAGCGAGCTCACCCAGAAAATGCCTATTCAATCGTGCCTTAAAGAGGTCCCGTTTATATATGAACTCGGAAATTGTTGTTTGCCTCATTTATCCCGATGAGCGCGGCGTCCCCGCACAGTCAGAGATAAGGTATCATAACTGATGATGCAATGTTATTACCTACTGCAAAATCACCTTTATTGCCTATATAAGTCCGCGAAGTGATTATATCTGGTATCTGACAGTAAATGTACATATTTCACCGCGCGCACCAACCAGCATTCAGCAACTGGTATTGAACTATTAGAAATGAAGTTACGTGATTTATTTTTATTTATTTTATTTATTAAGAAACAAACAGTTTCATATGTTTACTTACATTTGACACAGTATTTAAATCTAGACTTACAGTTTCCTGAATTTGATGTAGGTATGTAAACTTAACATTATAAACAAAAAAAAGAGTTATGTATTAATATATAACATATAATATTATATGCATCGTTAGTTGTTTATGTATAAACAAACAGTCCCAAAAAACTTACAGTTATGATAAATTTAATATTATATACTTGTTGAATACATTGCATGTAGAGGTAAAGATTACTACAAAATTACTCATGGAAAATATCTAATGTTTAAAATTTTTCGTCATTAAAACCTGCACGCTCTTCTAAAATAGACTGTGGTGTTGGTGTTCCTCTTAGCATGAAGATCGTCTACAGGTAACTTCATAGTCATAGTCATTTATTTCGCTTAAAATGTGGCACAGAAGTTAATACATTTATCAGTTTATCACAGAGAATCTGGTGTGCAAAAGAATAAAACTAAATACAAAATAATATGAAGTAAAATAAAATTAAAATTGAACCTCACAAAAAAAAACTAAATAAATCCATCGTGTGAATATCCGCAACGCTGGCTTCGTAAAATGAGAACAAAAGCAAATCAGCAACAGGCCTCGTCCCATACACAAAACAAAATAAATATACACGCACTTATAAATAAAAAATACACTCCAAATTGCTGCCAATGGGTAGTGTGCCCAAAAAGCTGGCCGCATTGCGACGCTGTATACCGATGCTTATTCTCTGAGCGTAATACTGGCCAGCCCTCCGGGCACCTGAAGTATCAATCAGACGAGAAGCTAAACCCTTAAATATACGGTGAGCACCCTGCCCCCAAGGACCCAACGTTTCGACCCCAAACGCTTCAAATACGTAGTATAGCTGCTGCCAAGAATAGCTTATATTGCGACGCTTGAGATCCTCAGCTGGACGACGCCGTATGACCAGCATTAGCCCTGGAAGCCGATTTTTGAGTGTCGAACGCTCGACTTTTCACTCGACGTCTGTCAAAACATCATAGTTTTTTGACAGATTTCAAGTCAAAAGTCAAGCGTTCGACACTCAAAAATCGGCCCCCTGGACTGTTGAAAGGCAACACAAAAAATAAAAAAATTGTGTGAACGGATAAAAAAATAAAATTCACAATAGGATGATACAATCTTTGTTAACAGTCCATTAAAGTTATGCTTTGAAACCGCATTCCATAAGCACTTCTCGGAACTGAAATACAACTAAGTAAAAAATATTAGCGCCAGCGCAAACATTATTTTGTACTTTTTTATAAGCGAATTGTACGGAACGAATGGAAATAAAAACAGAAAAAAAAAGATTAATGCGAGAGATAGGTATTCGCAACAAAGGTCTCCTCTAGCCTTAAAAGTAAGATATCTTTAGATTAGAGACTAAAAAAGCTTACGCCACACAGAGAGCGGGCGGGCGGTGGCGGCGCGGGCGCGGGCGGCGGCGGCGCGGGCGCGGGCGGCGGCGGCGCGGGCGCGGGCGGCGGCGGCGCGGGCGCGGGCGGCGGCGGCGCGGGAGCTGCTTTTGGCGGTGGCGGCTGCCGCCAAAGGCCGCTGCCGCCCGCGCCCGCGCCGCCGCCGCCCGCGCCCGCGCCGCCGCCGCCCGCGCCCGCGCCGCCACCGCCCGCCCGCTCTCTGTGTGGCTTTGAGCTTTAGGGCTTGGACTCGAGCGTGCTGACGGAATTTTGGTAGGTCTAGGTACCTACTAGATACCTACTTGGCACTATGAAGAACCCAAGTCGGATGAAAAAAAAAACTTTTAAAAATGTTCGTGGCGTAATTTGCTATTCTTGATATTTAATTTTGCAATATTTTTTTACTCAATTGGAATGAAGTGAAGTATCATTAAGTCAGGCCGCTGTACCACAAAACTTTACTTAAGGTCTACAATTCGACAAAGTTGTACAATTTTCCATATAAAAAGTTGACAAATTTGTCGAATTGTACGCTTGTAAAGTTTTGTGGTAGGTATAGACCCGTGGTATGCTTATAATTTTATCAGTTTTGTTACTTTTATAAAAACTGCTCATATATCGTAAATTGTGAGATATATACCACGGTTTCTCTTTTTAGTTTTAGCACAAAATAAAGAATATACAGAAGGTCCGTTCCCGCCGTTCTTGAAAATACATACCTAAACTACAGGGTTGCTTCTGTATTGATTCTGAATTTTAAAAAGGAGCAGATAAATTAAAGATTCTTCAACATGACATTTAAATATGAACCAGCGTATCTTGGTAAAAAACCGGCCAAGTGCGAGTCGGACTTCGCACATTTAGGGTTCCGAATCAACCTCAAAAATATGATTTATTCATATATTAGTATTTGTTGTTAAAATATACGTAATATTGAACATTGTCACCAAATTTCAAGTTCATAGGTCAATGAGAAGTCTAAAAATTCTTCGGAACAAATTTTGTGACATACGACGGACGGACGGACGGACGTCTGGGCGACACCAATAGGGTTCCGTTTTGACCCTTCGGGTACGGAACCCTAATAAATTGATGCGTGACCCGCTGCGAGTTGTGACTTGTGACCGGCGGCGGTCGAGAGCGCCAACAAAAATATACCTAATTAATTAGGTACCTACTTAACTAAACCATAGTACTACTTAAATACTGGCGTTTTACCAGCGAACGATAAGATGAATGTGTAATGGTTGATCGTCGTTATCAAAGCGGCAAGTTTCAAAAAATTACCTACCTACCTAGGTATTGTAACTACCAAAATGAGAAAACCGTTTTATTTACCTTTCAATATCGTTTGAAAATTTGAAGAAAGTGTAGGCACCGTTTTTTGTTGTATTTAAGTGTATTTAAACAATAAAATACATTCCAACTGTAATAATATCGGTTATTCATTTTGACGTACGTGACATAAACTATCTACGTAGCGGCGAGGACGTCAAGTGATCAACGCGCGCACAACTAGCACTCGCGACGCGACAGTGACAGTCGCGACTAAGCTAGTCCGAAATCAACCGAGAATGCCTGTAAATGTTACGTCATTGTGCGTGCGGCGAAAATGGCACTTTGTACTGAGCGGACTCTCTGCTCCGGCGCGCGCCGCCGCTATTTACTTTGTGGTTTTAGCCTCAAATCTGTGTGATAGTACACAGTAGGGTCACCTGTTCAACAGTTAACCACCTAATATTCAAAGCATCACACCGCGTAATAGGTCAATCAGAGACAACTTTTTTCTACTTTTACCGAAAGGTAAGTTATCTGGCTACAATTTGGCATTTAAGAATATTTCGTATACTTAACAGTTTTTGAGAAAGTCATGTTTTAAAAAAAATGGGAAATGGCTAACTGTGTCCACCCCCTAGTACACTATTAACCGGAGGGGTATGCTACAATTAACCATGGCGTACACAGTTAATCACTAAATATGAATAATTATTTATTTTGAAATAATAACCCCATTCGTTATATTATTTGGCTTTTATTTTGAAATAAAGGGTACATTCGACAAAATCAACAAAAAAAACAATCTTCTTACGTTAGTTAGGAACAAAATAAAGTGATTATGAATTCAACAATTTAACTTAAAGTTTGAAACATTAATGATATCAAAAGCGTTTTTTATTATAAAGCGTTTTATATTATAATGACAATGCAGCATGTGGTGACTAAGATACCTCTTTCGCCGCTTGTTACCTTTGCTACGTTAGTCCCCTTTTTTGTTAATACTTTTTCAGGTCGCTGGACAGTAGTGGTGGCAGTCTCGTCTAAATTATAGTCTAGTACCATCTCCAAAGCAAGGATGTCTTTCCATCACAGATTTTAAATTGTGGAAAAAAGACTCAACGTTGTGTTTGTTGAAGGCAGTAGCCCTTCCTAAACTACAAGCCTCTGGCTTTCTCAGGGAGATTTCTGGATGTCTTTTTCTAAATGCACGCAGCCATTCTATTCCAGCCATTTCTTCACGTCTCCATGTTGGTGGTATATTATCGTGGTCGTTAATTTTGGCCATTTGATATGCGATACGACGGCAATCTCTAGTAGTGAGGCCGTAAAACAGTAAAGCACAATGTTCAATATATTTGACTAACTCTTGTTCCTCCTCTGAAGTAAAAAAATTATTCACTTCGTAGTTTGGTGTCCAACGCACTGGCTGACCAGCATTTTCATTGGCTCTTTTCACGTACAGTCGGACGGTCGGATAACTGTTTGCATTCTTTACTAGCCTTCCTTATGCTCATTCCAGCTTGGACTAATTCTATAGCCTTCTTCATGTCATCTGCGGAATGGCCTCCTTTCTTTCGTTCTGGTTGCTTACTACGCCCCATCTAAAAAATAAATTAAATCAAAATTGAAAAAAGCAGCAAACAAATAAAGATTTACAAATAATTGGGGTTAATTAATCACACGCGGTACACAATTAACCATAGTAAGTACACAGTTAACCATGGTTAACTGTAGAACGTACCGTTTTGGTTAATTGTAGACCACCCCACTCCCGAAGCCGTTACGCAAACCTCATTTTTATATGAGCGTCACTACGCACACAAGTACTTTACCACATGGAACATGTTTAGTTAGTCTACACAACGAACACATAACCATCTATGTAATGCTAAGCTAAAACGAGTAAAGAGAAAAAGTACTCACGTTGTTTTTTCACGTGTCTTCATTAAAAAAACACAAAATCGTTCTTCACACAACCGGTGCGCACGCTAGCTCGCGGCAAACTGGGGACGGGGGAGAGGGGCTATTCCGTCATTCATCGCGCGGCGCTGCACGAAGTGGCAACGTCGCGTTTGCTAATTATAGCGATGGTTAACTGTGTCCACATGATTAACTGTTGAACAGGTGACCCTACAGACGAATGAGTGACATCAATATCAGTACCTAGGGCTCAATTTCAATCCTTCGGGTATGTTGTAGAAAGCATAATATATTAAAGGTAACCGGCCGATTCGATTTGTTTGTTAAGTGCGAGGTTATTTATAACATTTAGGCTTCGCAACAAAGCGAATAAATTCACGAAGTTCGCCGGGTCAGCTAGTTTCTATTCTAATAATAGCATATGATAATTCCTAGCAAAACATATCTAGCCCACGATTTCAATGATCAACAATGCGGGTTGCCTGGGGACCTTTAAAATAAAGTTAGGTAGGTATCAAATAAAGTTTAAAAAATAACAAAAAGAAGTGATCCTATTAAAAATACATCCACAACTATCCACACTAATTGATTCCCTACCGATATTGTAATTGATTCCCTAAAACTATAGTACCTACCTAGGTATAGGTATTGAAAATTAGGAATGTGATTTCAAATAAATTTATCTTATTTTATCTTATCTTAATTATGTATTACGATTACCCAGTTTACGTTCACAGACGTCTGGTAGCTGCTCACGCAACGATCTCAAAGACACTGAATCATGGTAGAATATCGGCGTTCTCGCCTTTAGCCTCCCAGCAAAACAAGGTCGCATCGAACTACGAGCACCATAGACAATTAAGTCTCTTTTTAGCGTGGTATTTCGCTCGTTGCGTGCCAGAGGACGTGCGTAACGACGGGCCACGCCCCCCAGCATCTTTCTGTGGACGCAATTGAAAGATGCGCGCGCAATCGAATACGAGTAAGGGCGAGTTTATATGGAGCTGTGATTAGCGCTTGCGTCGCGTCACGATATTTTACAAACACGGTACACATTTTTATTTAATGTGTGATTACAACCTGTTGAAATATTTAACAATTTTGGAACGTTTTTTGATTATATGCCGGGAGATGATGACATAAAATTTTCAACCATTTGTACCAGTATGGCGATCCTACAGGGGTCTAAAGTACGTAATGACGAAAAGAAATTTTCATATCATAGCGCTGGTAGGTAGGCTGGCCCAACCGCGTGTCGGTAAAATTTCGAAAATCAAACGTATAGTTATAGTTAACTTTAGAGTAGGCCCATTTTTGAAGAAGTAGCATGCAAGGAGCAAGTCATGTAACAGTTGGGGTGACAACGTTATCAGAGGGCTTAGACCCTGCAGAATACGGTTCTGCCTGTCTCCATTCCCAAATTTGAGCCGGAAGTATGTTATACCGGGTAATGTGCAGCCCATACAAATTTTTTCGTTGTACATTTGGTAAATCGTGGTTCCGGTACCCTAACTATGGTCCGATTGTTATAGGTTTTTGATATGCCGTAAAGGATATACTTGTCATTGTATTCCGAAATTTTCGACCCTCCAGCTCCATATCTTTCTCCGCCATCTTGGAAAATCTGTCACTTTTTTCAGTTTTTTCCTTGTACTGTCGCTAAAGTTCATTTTAGTGCTAAACATGGTTGGGCAATATTGTAGGAGACAAAATTTGCTAAAACTTATGGGTACAAAGATTATTTCTATGACCCCTAAGGACGAAGGTATGACAGGAGATATCTTTAAAACTGCATTTTTTTTAGTATTCCTCCCATATTTGCGTTTTAAGTGCATTTTAGCGCTAAGTATAGTTCTGCAATATTGTAGATCACAAAATGTGCTACAACTCTTCTATTGATTTTTTTTTCCACGATCATCAGGAAACAAGATACAAAGTCATCTATGGAGTACTACCGTCGATATTTGCTTCTTTTTCCAGTTTTCTTCCCATATTTGCGTTTTAGTGTATTTTAGCTCAAGTTCTAAGGTCTGTAATAGTACAGAAGACCAACTTATATGCAAATTCAAAGTACCTACGATCTTACTAGGTATCGTGGTAACAGACGATTTTGTCTTTTGAGGGATTGAAGTAGTATAGATCGGAAAGTGACAGATGCTTTATCTTGTCGTCTATCCCGCTATCACTCGACCATCATAGATCCCCTACAGATTGCGATTAATTGCACTCAAACCTAAATATGAGAAGAAAACTGCAAAAGTAGCAAATTTCGACGGTGGTACTCCATAGATGACTTCATATCTTCTTTCGTAATGGTCGTGGAAAAAATATTTCAATGCAAAAGTTGTAGCAAATTTCGTGATCTACAATATTGCCGAACTATAGTTAGCGCTAAAATGCACTTAAAATGTAAATATGAGCGGAAAACTAGATAAAAGTGGCATATTTTAATGATATATCCTGTCATATCTTCGTCCCTAGGGGTCATGGAAAAAATCTTTGTACGCAAAAGTTTTAGCAAATTTTATATTCCACAATATTGCAGAACTATGTTTAGCACTGGAATGAACTTTGATGACAGTAAAAGCAAAGAACTGAAAAAAGTGACACTATTTCCAAGATGGCGGCCAAAGTTATGGAGCTGGATGGCCGAAATTTTTAGGTTACCATGGCTAATATTGTCCTTCACAACATACCAAAAAACCATATCAATCGGACCTCTTTTAGAGTACCAGAGCAACAATTTACTAAATGTACTACGAATTTTTTTGTATGGGCTGCACCTTTTCCGGTATACCGTACTTCCGGCTCAAATTTCGAGATGGCGACAGGCAGATCCGTATTCTGCAGGGTCCAAACCCTCTGATAACGTTGTCACCCCAACTGTTACATCATTTGCCGCTTGCATTGTTTAGAGACGCCTTTTCCAATTCTGTTCTTGCTCTACTTCGTTAATCGTTAAAAATAAAGTTAACTTCGTTAAACGTTAAAGCGTTTCATTTTGAAAGATTTAACGGAAGTTAACGATAATCGTGAATCCGTTAACGCGTTATTGAAATGCATTTTTTACGCCTATGGATTACTTACTAATTTACAATGAATATTGGTATGAATATGAATTATGAAAGGAATATCTGTAACCATATAATAAAATATTATACACCTTTAAGCCTTCGTCCTTTGGATGGAAGAAGAATAGAGCCCGGGCCTACTTGACACCTATTTTCCGCTATTGGCGGATGCACTAGTTTTTGGAGAAGTTCCTAACTGCTCTTTGACCTTTCAACCTAAAGAAGAAACTAGGCTTTGGTGGAGTTAGGAGCTTGGTCAAATTAGTGGGCCAAGACTAAAATCCAACGAACTCGGCTACTGTATAGGCTCTGGTAAGCACCGTATAAATGCATAAAGTATTTAGTCTCCTGATTCGAATACAAAATAAACACAGTCACACAAATCGGCCACGGATTTTCATCACTCGCTTGAACGTGCCCCCGGGGCACCCCTTCCCCGGCGTTAACCTCTTAGCCAATAGAGTCAAGCTCTAAAGCTATGCATTTCCAAAAAAAAAACAATCGCTTGAACCTCCTCGTCAGAAAAGGTTTGGCGGCAAAGTACAATACCGGCGAATAGTAGGAACTGCATTAACGATAAACAGACTTAAGGAGAGTTAACGGAAGTTAATGGGTCCGTTAACATTTTTTGGAGTTAAGTTAAAAGTACTAAGTAAGCATTTTGTTAACTTCGTTAATTAACGAGTTAATGTCATCTTATGCTGTATCGTAGGTAATAAAGTTCTAACTAGTGCGAAATTTATCCGTCTACGTTATATTATATACTACTTATGTGTTCCTGGCATCTGAATTCTGACGTTTGACGTTTAATTGAAGGTATCATGTGGCCGCACCCTTATTCTGTGTCGTACGTACGATGCGTTGGAAAAATCTGTAGCTAGAATCAGCAGCGCAGCGCCACGGTTCAGTCGCCGAAACTAACCGAACGTCACGCGAGCGCTCCCGATCTCCGCGCCATCTAGCGGCACGCCGACCGCATCGCTCGCACCTGCCTGCTGCCGCCAGGCGCCAGCCGCGACATTCTCTGTCGCGCTTGCACCAGGGGCACGTAAAAATAACCTCAAAATCCCAATAGCTCATCAAAATATTGGTACTCGCACACAACTAACAGTGACAACAACTATTGCTGCAAAATTTAGCGTTTTAACCGTGATATATTACTGAACAGCAGCAGTGAATGTTTAAAAAGTGTACGTTTTAGTGATTTTTGGCCAATCGAAAGTTTCCTGAGGACGTTACTCGTCTAGGCGGGCTGTCAATGACAGCCCCCCCAAAATATTGTGCCAATATGTGGTGGTTAATATTATTTTGTGTTATTCATGTACATACTTTCGGAGTTAAAGCTAACATTGGATTGATGTCATCTAACAGTAAGTATAAATAAATGCTTTTTTGTTTTCTATATTTAATACGATTCTAATTAAGACATCACATCACCTGATCTGACGTTGATCTGACGTAAACGAATGTGTCAAGCATGCTGTTATGTTTGACAACACGGCAGTCGGTATGGTTAAGTCTATTATGTATGACTTGTGTTGTGTTTGACTATGACTAATGTGGCCAGTGTCTACACCATTTACCGATGCGTTTTATCGTCTAGTTTTTATTTACACTTGAGAACTGGTTTACCAGCACTCATATGCACGTGGTAATTAACTTCTACGTGTATATTTACATCCTCAGTCCGTTGTTTATCGCCTTGACGGGAGATGTAGCGTTCACTGAACGTAATTCGACATTGATAAACTGGTCCCTTGGAATCTGATAAAAAAGATAAGTGAGAGAGCGTGAAATTCTCATACCTACACCCACGCCGATTGCTATCTTTATTTATTTATTTAAACTTTATTGTATAGAAAATATAATATACAAATGACGGACTTAATGCTGAATGGCATTCTCTACCAGTCAACCACAGGGCCAAACAGACACTTAAATTCGATGCAGGGTAAATGTAGAAGAGTTAGTGTAAGTAAAGCAGATACTAATTATTTAAGATATTTTTACGTATTTAGCTAAATACGTGTGAACTCACTGATACGTAGGTAACGGTTCGGTAAAAAATACTTATGACTAATAGAGCTGAGCGTTTTTTTCAATAAGCGTTTCGTAAAACGCTTTCGCTTACAGTAACGGAATAACACTTTCTTATGAGAACAAAAAACAGTTTTTATAAAAACGACCACCAAAGCTGCAACGCAACGCAACAATGAAACTACACTACATGAAAATAGAAACGAAACTCAAAACTGACATAACTCAAACTATAACCTATAACTTTCATCGATCGAAACGACGAAACGAAACAAAACTTAGCTTTGTTCGGGTGGGCGCGCTTTGTGCCAAAAACGTTTTGTATTGATGATTGACAAAAATGCGCTCTATTCGCAAGATGTTAAGGCTTAATTTTGAAAATTCATAAATATTTATTTCGTTCGTTT
Source organism: Cenopis cana (assembly GCA_951800055.1). Lineage (NCBI taxonomy): Eukaryota > Metazoa > Arthropoda > Insecta > Lepidoptera > Tortricidae > Cenopis > Cenopis cana. The sequence goes on along the minus strand of OX637476.1, from coordinate 4,811,117 downwards.
CGTTTTGTCGGGCGCCGCAGTGAAAAAAACTAGTTACTTTTGAAACTGTTTCGTGAAGCTGTTTCCAGATAATGAAAAGCTGTTACGTTTCGTTACACTTAAAAGTCGCAACGACCCAGCTCTAATGACTAATTTAACGTTTCTTTATAAAGTGTAAGGGTCAGTTGCACCAACATACGAACACAGACCGGTCATCGTCAAATATGGCGCCGGCAGCTGTCATCCCATAGAAACTTGTCAAACTTTCCATACAATCAGATTTGACGAACACCGCTTACGATTACAGACGGTTTGGTGCAACCCAGCCTAAGTCTCCAGCTCTCTAATCTAGGTAGGTTCCTATCAATAGTTATTTATTATTTACCGAGACGTCCGGATGTTCTATCTTAAGACACAAGATTTCCGATCTACCTAGTCACCTATTTCTACTTCAGCCAAATCAATTTTAATCTTCCTAACGACTTTTCGTACCTACCAAGTTCCAATAGAAAGTCGTCCCAAAGAATTTCGATAAATTCTTATGTAAGGCACAAGTAACTACGTTTTGTTCACATAAATATACCTATTGAGATTAGGTAGATATGTGTGTGTATCATATATCTATATGCACACAACTATGCACAATAGAATATAAAGGAATGTTGTATGTACGGCAACGGAAACAAAAAACATAACTTTTTAATCCTTATCATCATTGTGACAAGGGCGAAAAAGTCCGTGTTTCAATTTCCTTTACTGTATAGTTCGTACGAAACTAAGGCCAAGTTCTGTCAAACGAACGCAAGAAAGGACGACTAAGCAAGCATGCTTGCGTTCATGCAAGAGAAATTTGACAGAATTTGGCCTTACAGTTTCGGACGTACTATACCAGTGGTTCTTCTTTTAGTGATGAAGGACCATTTGACTTTTTTTTGTCCTGCCATGGACCACCTCCTATTTCTCGGTCCGGCGACGGCTCGGCTCTCTCATAGCATAGCGCAACCCGTTTTTCGTTGATTCGTTATTACTTATTCAATATTTTTGTGAAGGCTTCGCGGACCATTAATAACCACTGTGCTATTTATACCAACATTCCTTGTGAGTCGTGGGAGGATCTTGCGACTCGAAGATCGGACTGGCGTACTGCTGTCAGTACTGGTATTAAAGACTTTGAACGCGCCCGTCTTGAAGATCTAGACGCCAAACGCCAGTTCCGTAAAACTCGGCCTAAACCCTCCTACCAATACACGTATAACAGTGACGGACAGCTTCACGGTGTTTCTTGCGACCGCACATTCAAAACCAAATTCGGTTTTGCGAGTCACATTCGCGCCCATGCGCGTAAAGTCTCCGGACCTTAAATATTAAAGGTAAATTCTGCCAGGATGTCGCCGTCGACGGACACGTCTGGAGGACATCATCACTATACCAACAATGTTACCTATAATGAAACAATGTTGTTAGATAGGTAGTAGGTCGGTAGCGGTACCCGGTTAGTTGCTGAATAGTAGAGTACAGATAAGGCACTGTGCAAGAACAGTTAATATGTAGTAATATAGGTATGCATGCAATGAACGTTTTTGCAAAACACTAGCCCACTTAAGGAGAAGGTGTCAAATACGGCAAACGCGTGCGAAGTTCCTATTCAACGCCTCATGTGGTCTGAGTAAACAAGACGAGGTGTCATTTTGCACGGAGCTGAAAAAGGAAGTAACTATACATGGTTTAATACAATGTTTCTCTTTTATAACTTGTGGTGATGGTGTAAGGTCTGGCGTGATGTCCTAAGTGAATTACGTCAGTAAACTGCCGCTTACTTTATTCATTATTATATACGTACTAAAATATACACGTAATAAAGGTATAGTGCGTGTCATCCACGAAGGCACGCCCCTCCAAAGCCCAATGCGTAGCGCCGGCCCTAGCCCTAGATCCGGGTGGGGCAGATGGTCTTTGGGCGCCCTTTGGTTTGAAATTTTTGACATCCGGCACCTGGGGTGGCCGCCCCATCCGCCCCACCCTTGGGCCGGCCCTGCCAATGCGTACAATTGCGCTTTAAGTATGAGATTCGCCGTGGAGGAGCGCGTCATCGAGAATAGACATGCGCAAAATGTGTCACTAAAAAGAAAAGAGTGATATACTTCAATCCTTCACTGTGAAGTATATCACTCATTTAGTTCACTAGTTCAGTAGCTCAACCGATTCAACTAATCATATTGATCAGTCATTCGTCGCGTCGCGTTTCTCTCATTCTAAGGCTAATTCGGGGATAATGAAATTAATGATATCAAATTTTATATATATTTTGAATATTTTAAGTAAAAATATTATTTTTACGAAAAATTTGTCATTATACTCGATTTTGACTAATTCGGGGATAAGGATTTCAAATTTTACGTTTATTTTGAATTTTAAGAAAATATTTTTTTTGTAAAAACCGTCATGAGATAGATGATTGAAACGATGACACATGAACTGAAGTACTGAACTAAGTGAACTATTGAAGTATATAGATCCGAACTGAACTAGTGAATGAATGAAGGACACAAAGTGAAGTACTTCAATTGAATCATTCATTCGTGAACTACACATGTCTAATCGAGAAGGAAACGCACTATAATCCACGAGAAACTCCTACTCCTTATGGCGAACCTACGTTGTGTTTTTCGGTTTCCGTACCAAAAACGTAGAAAAGGAACCCTTAAGCTCAAGCCACACAGAGAGCGGGCGGGCGGTTGCGGCGCGGGCGCGGGCGGCGGCGGCGCGGGCGCGGGCGGCGGCGGCGCGGGCGCGGGCGGCAGTGGCGCGGGCGCGGGCGGCAGCGGCCTTTGGCGGCAGCCGCCACCGCCAAAAGCAGCTCCCGCGCCGCCGCCGCCCGCGCCCGCGCCGCAGCCGCCCGCGCCGCTACCGCCCGCCCGCTCTCTGTGTGGCTTAAGCTTTAAGGCTTGGAGCTGCATGCCTGGTGGCCTGACCGTCTGTCACACACAACGTTTGAATCTTTTCCATTAACGTACTTACTACTTAGGAGTGGAGCACTTTCTTCGTAGATTGAATACCAAAAGTCAATTGTGTTTTTTCGAATGAACGGCAAGACAAATCAACTGTCATTTTCCCTTATAAATGACAGTTAAACCTAACCGACGAAAGTAGGAAACGTTACGCAATCGACATGCAGAGTGCCCTTGGTTACCTATACTTAAGAATTGACTTTGGCACTATTTTGGCGCAACTACAAAAAAAATACCAGTTTATTAGGCCTTATTCGATTTAATGCAAGGATGGTGCGTCCTTGATTCGTAGACATACAGACAGACGGGGCTTAATCTTTATTAGTTCATATACTGATGACTCAGGCAAAAATACCTAATGATGAGCGGAGCGTTAGCAACTGAACACTATTCATTACCTTGTTAGATATAAATATTTATTTATTTTTACAAATATTGTTTGGCCGAACGTAATGTTTTATAGAATTTGAAAATATATATCATATCGAAAAAGATAGGACGAAGTTACGCTTCTGTTCTGTGACACGAATGGTTGGGCGAACAATATTCGGTAACCTAATTTGAAGAAGACTAATTGAAAAGTGCTTGCCCTCAATACCTGTTTATGTTTACCTCACGTGACAATATTTAGAACAGTAGAGGTGCCAAAGTCCTGTTGACGTGATTTCTAGGAGATTTCTGAACATCTGTAGTAACCTGACATAAGACGGTTGGACGTCCGGTGTAATGTCAAGGGTTGTAATGTAAACACTAAGTCAATGTCCTTGCTATATTTAAAATAAAACTTTGGCATCGCTTGATACACGCGCCATGATACATATACACATAAATCTGAAAGGAATACCTATACCATGTCAGTTGTTTCAGAAATCGACTTCAATTTGTAGTAGTTTCACTAGCCTATACCCATTTAGATAACATACCTAGAATTTCTGGACAATTCCATGTTATATTGCTGTGTATTCATGGTGCAGGCGCTTCGTTCTGCCGTGCCAAGTTTCTAAAATAGCAACAACTGAAAGGGACTGAATGGCATGATATTTTCCTGAATCAGTACAAAGTTCAACAGTTGTGGCGGAAAGCCAATTTTTGAGACGAGGCTATTCTGATAAATTTGTCTACTTTTGCCTCGTAGGTTGTAAGAGTTATCTTATCTTACAACCTTACCTATTGAAGATTAGTTAGGGAGGCTTATTCGCATCCGTTCTCAATCTAAATACCCTAAACAGATGATGGGTTACATTCATTAATTTACTAGGTACTGCTTACTACTTTAACGGCGCATCGACCCAAAGAGGATATTTGCCTCCGAAACGAGAGCACGCCACCATTCCCGATCCTGCGCAGCCTCCTGGTCTTCGACCTCAAGCTGCCGCAGATCCGCCTCCACACTGTCTTCCCAGCAATAGGGATGTTGACAGCAAATAAGAAAATCAATTAATCCGAATTTTCTCGAAAAAGGATCAAATTCTCAATGAAATAGCGAAAAAAGTGATTCAAAAGAATAAATAATTACATAATTATGAGTCCTCAAAGTTTTAGGAGGGGGCATTTTCTATCCCTGTTCCGCAAAACGCATCTCTGTATTGAACGATCGTCATTTACTATGGCGCTCGAGGTCAGTGACGTCACTGATCTGTAGCGCTTTCTCTCTCGAACTAAAGATATTCTAACGGTTGTAGTTTCGTTATTTTTTGAGATATTTGAATAGGATTTTCACTGTTTGGCATAGTTTTATGTACTCTTTCGTATGGAGTAATAATATTTTTTCAGTCAACATCCCTATTAATTTATCTTAACTTAATTAATTCATAATCATTAGCAGTTTGTTTCGCAATACGAATTTACACTACCTACATACAAGTATCAGTATAATTTAATGTTTTTCAAGGTGATCTACTGATGATATCGAGAATAACTATACATACAATTAGGTATAGCGATAATCATGTTCATCATACATATCCAACATTGCGAGAAACGTGTAGAAGATAAAAAACACATGACGCACGTCTGTGTTTATTGTCGCTGCATCTAATCGAATATCTCTCCATTTGGCGCGATAAACATAGAATGAAGTGCAATGGTGTGGGTGGTCGAACGCTGACCGGGACGGGAACATCTAGTTTTAACTGTCTCAATTATGGCGGCCCGCAGCTGACGCGGCGACCATAAAAGACCGCTGATGAAAGAGCACAATCCCATTGTAATTCCAATAAAACGGGCTTTGTGTCCAAAGGAGGTCTTTGCCTACATGAAAAATGAAAAACGAATCGCACTTGTCATGTTTGCCGAACATTGTTCATCATAGATAACAGTCAATATTGGAGGTAAATTTGGGTGGTTGACTGTTGATTGATTGCGTTTTATTGGCTTTGGCGTCGCGCGCCTTCGACGGCCACGGTGGAACTCTCTGTTATTTATTTACATTGAGATTTGCTGTTCTGTTCTCTGCTAGATTATTCAAATTGGAACAATGCCACCTTAGAAATAATATCAAGCCTCGGTAAATCATGTATTTTTCGGGTAATTTGCGTATATTTATCAAAGTAATTGCGTAAACCCGCCAAGAGACGGAAAGTTTTTGCAAAAATTTTGGAGATGAAAAATGACGTCGTGTTTGGAGGCACCAGCTGCGAAGCTCTAGCCGGAGGGTCAACTCTGTAGATTAGATAAGGGCGTCTGACTTTTTGTCCCCAATTGTAATAAAGGACGCGAATCTGACTAACAAAGGTTGGATAAACAGAAAGTAGTAGACAGTATCAGTTTTCTTCAAAATTAATTATTAAGTATTTTATATCAGTAGGTAATTACCTACAGTTCCTTTCATTGCACTATGTATTGTTAATATTGCTATCCAATCGCGTCGCCTATTTTATTGACGGATTGTTTGAGCTAGTCGAGTTAATATCAAGTACTTAGGTATATTTTACAACCAAAATTAGTCATATAGATCCATACCATCAAGTGTTATCTCATATACGATCATATCTCATATATAGAACCGTCAAAAACAATCCTCATTTAGTTTCCCTCGGAAACGCTTATTGAATATGCGGTAGTAGGTACACGTTTTCTCCAATATTGTTCCTTTTCTCGTCAGTATCCAATATCATCACGGCAGTCAGCCCACTGCCATCCATTACCTCGGTGACGCACGGATGAGGGTTCCAAAATTGCTTATTTCTATATAGATCCACAATAACGTAAGCGAACACATAATATACAAAACATACACTTCCCATATAACACTAGAGTTAGAGTTCTATTTATTATAGAGCTTATGTGAACCTTTTGTGAATCTTGCTCAGTAAATTACACAAAAGGTATTCATATTTTAATTTCAGTAACAGCGGAACTTGAAACCAATTGTGAGGATGTAATACAGTTGCGTTTCAACTGTTTCAAGTCCTTAATTAATTGCAGCCAAGTTGGATCGGTAGTTCGACTGCGTGTAGAGGACCCAATTTACTTGGAAACTTACACAGTGTTATACGTATATTAAGTGAAAGCTGAAACTGAAATTTCCATTATCCCCTGTAGTTATTTACTTCACGGAAACATTCATTCATTGATCTACTTCCATTTATGCTCAGGATTATCATAGGTACAGAACTTGGCATTCATTTAGATCGCAAATCTTTTCTCGGCGAAGTCGACCGACAGCCACAATATTGTTAATTGTTGAACTTGGCTTCCATGTACACATTTATGTTTTTAGTCTAGGTACTTACTAGACTATGTTAATACGGTATTTGATCGTCAAATCAGCTACTTCTTTTTAGGGTTCCGTACCAAAAAGGTAAAAAAGAAACCCTTATGGTTTCACTTTATTAAATACTGTCATGTCACGTTGATAAATATCTCATATGCTATCGATTCGAAATTTGGAATAGTTACTCGTTTATACAAGGTTAACCCAAATACATTGAACATGATCTTTTTAAATATATTTTTTTATTTTCTGTGGTACCTAAATGACAAAGTCTAGTGGGGTAACAGTGATATCAAGTGGGGTGTGATATGAAAGGACTTGAGTTGCACATTCTGCAATAATTCTTCAAACTAAGATTTTTAGTTTAAACAAGATTTGTTTAAGGGTTTTTGAGTTATCGCTGAAAAACTGTCTTGCTCAAACAAAAGGACGTAAGAGCCGTGACTTCCCTATGAAAATACAACCTTTTTTGATTCAAGGTATTGGATAGTGCTTTTACAGGTGGACTAGGTGTCGGTACGGTCACATGCATTAATTTAGGACCCATTTCGCAAACTTTTTCTTTGAATTTCTATACTTTCTGACAGTACTGTCAACCTTAAGGGGGTCCCAAATTAAAGCTCGTGACTGTACGAAACCCTTCATTATGCGTGATCCGACATGCGCTTGACCAGTCTTTTAATCTTTAAGCATTGAAAAATAATTTTAAACGTAATTGTTCACCCGAAAAACATCACGCTTTAGGTACCTACTCGTATCGTAGTTATGAATTATTTTCAAATTACAAACAATCTCGAAAATACTCAATACCGACACTTATGTTTGTTTGTTACAAAACAATAATTTATTTTTACTGTTGCCAAATACCATGTTGTGTCTATGTCGGTCCGCAATATTTCAAGGCTTGTTTATGTTTTTGCGTGCGACTGACGTGGAAATGTTACGCTTATACTGGAATATTTTCCCTCGAAACCAATTTTAATTTTTGTTTTGCGTTTAGATAATCATTAAAGAAAGAAAGAAATTATATAATTAAATTATTATTATTTACTACACAAAAGACAGTTATACAAGGACTAAACGCACAGTACATTGCATTACACATACATAAATAATCGGCTGCTGTCTCAGTATTTTACCGAGATGTCAGACACCTGCGGCGCTGATTTTCAGACAGCAACTTACGTGCGGGCGTGACCCACAGAACGCAACACAACATACTGTATAAATTTTCATAATATAATAAATAATAACATAATATAGGTACCTACCATAATACATATCCAACTAATGATAGCTTCAGAAAAAAAAACTGAATCAGACCCGAAGAGAAAGTACAACATAGAGAAGAACACAAGAAACTTATATACTCACCGGCAGAAAATTTGGCCCAAATTAGAAAAATGCATTTACACCACACCTTGCCAAAAAGCGCGTTTTTCTGCACGCTGCGCGATCAGAAAAACCCACTTTTTGGCCAAGTGGTGACGTAAAATTGTGTACAAAACACGGGTCGTAAAACAGAAAGCCCTCTCTCGCATATTTGAGACCCTCGCCTGCGGCTCGGGCCCCAAACATCTGCGATATCGGCCTTTCTTTGTTTTACAACCCTTGTATCGTAAATAACTATTTTATGTATTAAACATTATTGAATTTATTCAATTTATAGTTTGAAATCACGAAAAGTTTTTGGGCCAAATTTTCTGCCCGTGAGCTCGTGTATAAAAAGTGGAGTAGGTATTAAAAAACTTAAGGCGAAACCCGTTTCAAAATCCACCGCGCGAAGGTGGGATTGCGTTCGGAATGTTCTACTTTATTAATCGAAACCTACAAATAAAAAAACCGGCTAAGTGCGAGTCGGACTCGCGCACGAAGGGTTCCGTACCATTATCTATAAAAACGGCAAAAGAATCATGTCTGTTGTATGGGAGCCCCCATAAATATGTATTTTATTCTGTTTTTTAGTATTTGTTGTTATAGCGGCAACTGAATATAATTTCAACTAACTATCATGGCTCATGAAATACAGCCTGGTGACAGACGGACAGACGGATGGACAGCGGAGTCTTAGTAATAGGGTCCCGTTTTACCCTTTGGGTACGAAACCCTAAAAAGGAGATGATATTTTCTTTTAGTAATACTTGAAGATATTTCCTATCCTTGGAGCTCAAAACACGATTACATTAAATTGCATCGATAGAAATAAAAAGAGTCGCAAAGTAAACTCTAATCTTACGGTTTTAGACACGTTCCTTCGATTAAAAACCTGTACCATTTCATTGTTATCCAATATTTAGTTTTTTCTTTTGCGTCCTCTTATTACTCATTATATGTGTGATGAATTATTGGCCACATTCTTTTAAATATATTAACATATATTATTGACTATGTTTAAATATTTACGAAAACTACGCGCAGAGAGAGCTCCCGTAGAGAGCGGGATGGTTAATTCCAAGCTTACGCGTGTTAGAGCGGGACTTTATTTTGAGACGGATTTCGCCTTCACGCAGTATTGTTATAGGTTCTGAATTGAACTGCAGGAACTGCACATATCCACACAGATTATTATTCGTTCTAAACCGTATAGTACAATAACCGCTCAATTAAGGTCCGCTGCCAAGTCCAGTGCGACACTTAGCGTTGACCTCGATCCTGTATTGGACCGTTGTCATTAAGCCTCACTGTCACTGCCCTACTGTAGGGTTGCCATCAATATGGGGACGAAGACCGGGACAATTAAGGGTAGGGCATACAAACTCTGTGCACGTTTTATTCGTCGGTTTTGGCACTCCCGAATATATTTTTTTTTTGTGAATATTGGATATCACTCACTATATCACTATATACTATATTCAAAAAATTAAAAAGTACAAATAATTAAAAGAAAATCTCCAGGTTATGGCTAACAGAAAAATAAGCATACTGACCAAAAATCATAAGTATAGTGCAAACACAAGTGAAAAAGAAAAACTTGCACAAAGTTTGTATGGAGAGAGCTTGCCCACCCCTGCGCCTTAAACAAGTACAGGTAAATTACTTTCGAGACGTTTTTGCATTTGTAGTAGTATTTGTAATTTTGTATATTTACAGGGATTCTACATTCAAATTTACACACACTTAAAAATAATTCACACACATTTAAATTTTGTCAAGTGCAAAAACGTCTCTAAAGTAATTTACCTGTAGTGTAGGTCAAAGAGAGAAATTCGAAGGATATTAGCGCTTGCCTCTGTCATCTTCAAAGTCAAAGGGTAGCAGACGTGGGAGCGATGCCGTTGGACGCCTCCTTTCATGCGCTGCGCGCCGCGCAGTCACTGTGTGTGTTCAGCGATAGGCTTATAGTCGTCCGTACTACGTATATGCATACTTCTCTCTCTAGATCTCTAGAGAACTTTTCTTTACAAACCGGCACAATTTGCTTCATGGCCGGGACACCGGGCGGGAGACCACGCTTCAAAGCGGGACATGTCCCGGCGTACCGGGACGTATGGCAACCCTACCCTACTGATAATATAGATAGACAGTTGTTCGATCAACGAGGGTCGGATAGGGAACATTGGGCGAAATATCACCATCTGTTATTTGACTTTGAAGCTTTTGATGACCTGTTAAGTTTGCTTTTTGCATGTATCAGACATGTGCAGCGATAACGGGTGATTGGTTTCGATCCTGTATTAATTGTTGGAACTGGGTATTGGAAACGTTTAGTCTGGTCGTATTGTTCGTTATACTTGGACATTGATACATGGGTAGGTACTAAATTCTGAGTGATTTTGGAATTTAGATGAGTTTGAATTATAGTAGGTACCTATTTTTATCTCACGAGCGCGCGTGAGCCACGGTTGTGTGTTGAGCTATACATGCACATTGTCTATGTGTGCGTCAGCGTAGGAGCTATGTGTTCGTATGTGTCACAGCTACAACCATGGCCAACCCGCGCTCGTGAGATGTAGGTACTATACTTTATTTTTGATCATTATTCTCAGACTTGATAAAGAATACACCACTTACTCTCCGACCTCTCCGTACAAGCCCATGTGTTTGTTGGAATTCAGTACCTTGTTAAGGGTAATATATCGATGTACTCAACCACGCCCCCTGTGAAAGTGAGGCGCTTATGATTTTCGCTCACGACAATAAATATCTTACTGTGTGCAGTTTTATTAAATTTCTTCTTGACAGAGTTTAGATAAAATACCATCATATTAACTTAATCGTGTCTTTTAATTATGCATTGTTTCAGTAGGCTTAGTAAAAAAAGGAAAATAAAGACTCAACTTGGGATTTTTTTTATCGAGAAAGTTTTAAGCAATCATGTTTCGGCTATTGTCAGAAACACCATCATATAGTCAAGAATCCCTATTGTTTCCTCGTCTGGTCAGAACAGCGTTTCAAAGAACGCGATATATTATCTTATATTAAAACTGCTGAATGATATAGAGAATGTTACTTACTGTCAAAGCGTTTTCGGTAACTATAAGAGAGATATTGTAACAATGTGATCAAAGGTCTGGAGCAATATCAGACAATATTATTTATCTGTATCTGTATTTCCGAGTTCATATAACCTGGACCTATATTTAAGGCAAGAGTGAATAGGCATTTTCTGGGTGAGCTCGCTTCTCCGTCGGCCTCATTTTTGCCCCCTGGCTAGATGCTGGCCAAGAGCAATCCCATTATTAATAAAAAAATATATATGTATATCTAAAATGGTAAATAAAAATTGTGAAAACTGCAGCAAATATCTTGTCAAATTGTAGACTGCACAAATTCGCAATATTTTCTCTTTTTTGAACCATTGAATCAAGCTTGATTCGTAAAGAACGTTTTTGCTCAATATCGTCTAAGAGTGTTACCCAGTCAGGCAAAATGAATTTGCAATTATATTTTACGCAATTCAGATATGAAATAATTTATTGTTTAAAAAATAAAATAATACGTACTATTAAGATCCACAGCGCAAGCTTCGTCCATACACAAAATTAATGTATCCTAACCAACACAGGTTTCGTCAATCAATGCTACAAAATATCACGTCACCTAAGCTACATATTACAACATTAACAACGATGCGTAGTTATTTCGTTTCGACCAGCTTACTTACGCTAGGTTGATCTAACTGTCATTGTTACCAGCGCGGTAATCACGTAACGTTTTCGACCGTTAGTACGAAAAATTTAAATGTCAAATCCCATACTAAAACTGACATTAAATACGTACCAACGGTAGTACATATCGTTACGTGATTACCCCGCAGATTATAACGAAATAGCTAACAGAAAAATAAGCATACTGACCAAAAATCACAACTTTAATGCAATTGCAAACACAAACGAAGAAAATCCTGCACAAAGTTTGTATGCAGAGAGCTTGCCCTACCCCTCCTCTTAACAAATCGATAATTATCAGACCGTAAAAATCACGATATTTATCTTGATAATTATCCTTTCGAACCTTGTCTCGGACTTCATTCAAAATTAAAAAGTATGACTGAAAAATGTGGTCTATTTTATCGTCAATAAGAAATTGAGGTTGGTACGCAAGAGACTTTTATATGAAATTTTAAGCACGTCCCCGCGCAGTGGTGCGCCTGTAAATCTGGCGCGAACTTTGCGCATTAGCGACGCGGGAAAAAGCCATGAGATGAGAAAAGTTCACGACAACATGCCATTGAAGGTTTTAATTGTATACAGTTACTGTTCGCGAACCAAATTGTACATACAGGTAATGAGGAATCGGGAACAATGGTTTATTCATTCGAAATTTAGAGAACTCTACGTAACTCGAGAAAATTGAGTACCTAAATTTCTCGCTTACTGTTGACGACATATGTATATTTTCGTCAAGGATTTCATTCAGTTTATATACGGTGGATGGCCTGATCGCACTCTAATTTCTGAATTAATGATTATTGACGACGTTACACGTACTCGTAGAATTATTATGGACGATATTATACACGTACTCGTAGTGTACAATCATGTCACCTATTCCTTCAGCTAGGCATTTGCAGCATTGGTATATTCTCTATTGAGGATATTCTCAGTCTTTCTGTATTGTTTTACCTGTACATGCTAATCATACAATGCCTAATCGGCAATTACACTTCGTCGTTCACCTAATGCGGTCGCCGAATTCATTTTAAACTACTTAGGCCAACGAACGTCGCCTTTACACTAGTCTGTCCGAGTGTCCGTGTCCGCCCACTACGGCGTCTTAGCAGCTGTCGATCGCCGAATGCGGCCGACTAACATGTTCTTTACACTTTTACACACGACGAAGTGTAATTGCCGCTTAAATTACCTTTATTGAAAACGATGTAGTCCACCATAAGTCTCTGGTTAATATACCTAACCTATACTATATGCATGCACGCTATATAGGTAGGCTTGACGGACGTTAAATATCAAAATGAAAAGCGATGTACTAGGGATGTCCACTTCTGTGTGCTGGAGTGTAGCAATGTCGTCACACAGACAGTGGAGAAATGAGCGACTCGCGTAATTCTCTGCCGCGCTTACTTTATTGCAGGATATGAACACCGTAGAATAAAATGTGGTTAAAATGTTTATTGTAACATTTATTATATCCCACAGATGCTCAGGCTTAAACCAGGAGCTGGGGTAGCACAAATCGATAAATTGAAAAGATTCCGAATTAAACGAACTGATAATCCGGGGGTTCTGAAAATGAGCAACTAACGAGAATAGTTAAACGAACCCGTAATTTGCATACAAATTGGCTTTCAGGGATAAACGCTTCATTTGTATTCAAACGCAGAATCTCAGTTCAGTGGCTGAAGATCATTTATCCAGTTTCGGATTTGAATCAACCACAATATCACTGGTTACGTCCTCCCATCTCAATTGCAAGTTGCCGACGCATTATGTTTATTGAGAAGATAAGTACATAAGATCTACATCTACTGTTTTTATTAGCTAGTTATATTACCTAAACGGGAAACCCACATGTTATTTCATCGGACGAGGTCCTGCTTGGTGTTATCCTAACCTGACGCAATAATTTCTAAGGTATTAGTTACCTACCTATTACAAAATACAAGTTTTTTGCATATATTGACTATTCATCAAAGATGAAGCCTGAAGCGAGAAGCCCTGAAAATGCCTATTCACTCTTGCCTTAAATAGGTCCAGGTTATATGAACTCGGAAATACAGATCTCATTAATAAGGCACGAATACGAATACCTTATTTCCTTTGAAGTACGACTACGCGTTTAATTTCACTTAGAAGTCTAATAGAACGACGTTCTTTAATACGATACCCAAATATATCGTGTGACTACTCCTGAGAAAATATATAAACCACGTAAATTGCGCAAGTGTTTTCCTTAAAGTAAATGATTTTCTTAGATGTCAGTAATAAAATCGTTTCCCTACTCATTATTATTCGTGGTTGCGTGGTGTGTTCGAGGTGAATGACATAAAGCGGGAGACAAATAGACGAGGGGAAGCTGGTCCATAACAATCTCACTTCGGACCGCTCATTCGCAAATTGTTCGTTCTAAATTTCAAGGGCCTTATGAGTAAAAATAATTCTAAAAAGTAAGTACCTAACTTTAAAGTCTTATTACCCGTAAAACATGTCTGGGCAAGTTTCACCCGTGAAACTGAATTGATCATGTCATAACATAAGCGTAATTACGGAGGTACCTACCTATACGTAGTAAGTAATACACTCAATATAGAAAATACTCGTATACTCGTTCTGTTTGCTCAAGAGTGTACTTATGTACCTACCTACTATAAAAATCGCCTGCTTACTTAGGAGTGCGTTGGTAAATTGAAATGTAATAAACGTGTCACTCACATATTTAAGGTAAAATATCGCTCGATATGTTTCGGACCAATACGTGATCTTTAAACATAAGAACCAATCGCGACGGCCGCGCGTTTAGCACCTTAAAGACGTGAGTGACCCGTTTATATTATAGCTCAGAGGAGTTTTCTATTTAAAAGTGCATTAGTACTTTAAATTCTTATGATGTATCTAAAGACATTGTAATTAAATACGGACAATGTAAGGCGACTTCCTGACTTGGCGGGGTGAGATCGACATGTGACATTTTTTTCTTTGACGTAAATTTACTGACAGCGCAAAGATTCTCACTTGACGGAACACTGTCAGTATTACTTTTGCGCAGTAGTAATGTCGTGCGCAGAAGCGCAGCAGCCAGCAGTACCGCCTTCGCATCGTCCCGCTATCGCGCTACCGCGCATCCCGCGCCAGTCAGGAACCACTCATTTAAATATAGGGTCGCAGTAAAATGTGTACCCTAAAAATTGCGTTATTTCTCATGGTACTAAATGGCATTAAACGTCAAAAAAATATCGTGCAATTTTGGAACCTGTCATAAATTAAGAAGATGTAATTTTCATTGTCACTTTTTAATTACCATATAAATTAATTTTAACTCAGCTGAAACGTTCCTGATATTACTTTCAATCTACAAAATATTAACTTGGAGGTACTTGTGTTGTAGAAATGTAGAGGCCTTCAGATAGTCTTACAAAGTTCGGCACACGCAAAGCTCAGCTTTAATTACCGAGTAATTTAATATCCTGAGTTTTACTCAAAATAATTTGATTAGAAGGCCTTAGTGGATGGATAATTAAGACGCGTAACGCGCTGGTTTGCGGAGATCCGTGAAATATTTTTAATTTTGAGTGGGACAAAATACAGACAGAGAATATGGACAGATTTGCATAGTGACGAAAATTTAATGATTAACCCCCTTAATGCCCCTCCTTATTCATAAACGTTCATCAAACCTCTATTAGTTAACAAGCCGCTAAAATTCGTTTGTCCTTATCTGCCACTTTGACATGAAGCTTTGTGTGAAATTGACAAACAACATTTTAGTTAGTAGAGGTTTGTTAAGCTTTATGAATAAGGGGATTAGGCGCCTAGGTTGGAAATAATGCATTTTTTTTTTATTCAGTATAGGTTTGCGCTTGACCACAAATCACCTGATGGTAAGCGATATTGCGGTCTAGGATGGAACGCGCTTACCTAGCAAATACCGATTCACTCTCGCCTTGAAGACCGAAAGGTTGTAGTTTACAGGGAACAAGGAATCCGGCAAGGAGTTCCACAGCTTGGCTGTTCTCACGATAAAAGTGGAAGCAAAACGCTTCGTGCGAGTTTTAGGAACTGCCACCGTAAAACGGTGTCGCCTTGCCGTATCCCTGCTCGTCCGATGGTAGAAAGGGGCGGGAGGAATTAAGTTGTGCAATTCCTCAGCACACTCCCCGAAATGCAACCGGTAGAAAACCGAAAGACTGGCAACTTTGCGGCATAGAAAATAACAGGCGATTTTGGAATATCGAAAACATAAGTTTAAAACCTATTTTCAATCTGAGACGCTTGTAGACCTTGACAGGGTAAATCGTTTACAAATAAATAGGTATTAATAATAAAACTCATTAATTATTGGCTTTTCCTTATAATTCAGAGTCGATTTTGCTGAAATTAAGTATCCTTCCTCGTATATATACGAGTATATAATTAATGTATGATAACAATAAAACCAACTATGTGTTGAATATACCTACTACAAAAAGTATCCTACAACAAAATTAAAAATAATAATCTAATCTTCAATTAAGGCATATTACATGCACTTATGAATGTCAAAAAACTACCACCGGTTCGTAAAAAATAAACCTCTGCCCTGCCAACTCGGCGAGGTGTCATTTTTTCTCAACAATATAAAAGTACAAAGTTTACAAAAATGTCAGTAGGTATCACAATTCTAAAAATGGTATTTTACTACAGTAGAAAACATTTACAGTGTTAGATTAGTCGTGCAGGAAGTTTTGTCACTGCCAAACATCTAGTAGAGAAGCCAATTCGTCGAAAGTGCCTTATTTACGATTTCTGTAGGACTGAAAAGGTTATAGGTAGGTAGGAAGAGCCCAAACTTGGTGTGTTTTGAAAATGAATTTTATTTTTTACGACACCAGTGAATCTTATATAATAAACCAGCGAATTTTATTTTTTACAGCCCTTTCGTTTGATACCCTACTCGATAGGTTTTTGAAGAAAAAATGTTTAAATTTCATACATAAAACTTATGACGTCATAAAAACTGACTCCACCACTTTAGAAAGCGACAACATGCTTTTTGATAATCAGTAGAGCATGCTGATTCCAACGATACCACTTGCCGGTATAAACCTTTTCAGTCCTACGGAAATTGCGTTTTTTCAACTTGGCCTCTCTACTAATCCCTGTCCATGATGTAATCATTTACCTTATAGTAAGCTTTGGAAATTATTGTTTGTTTTACATATTCTAATTTAAAATCCGTAAGCTCAGTAATGTATTTGGGAATTTTGTTGTAGAATTTAATACAAATTTCCCAAGAAGTCTGTAAAAAGTTATTTGAAGGTTGCCGGCGTTTCTGGTGGTTATTGATTTAAAATAAAATTAAATTCATCTTTATTTCGACCAACTAGGATCATACAAATACATAGTTCATTTCCAAAATTTAGATTAAATAATTGACAAATTTATATTAAAATAATTGACTAATTTAAAATTAACAATAGTAATAAATAAAAATTTAAAATTCCAATACAATAAAATTACATATTTCAGTGTTAGTAAAATAATACATTAAAATTCAAATACAATAAAATTACAAAATTACAAATGTCAGTTTAGTGTTAGTACTTAAACATATGGAGCTGCGAGCAGTGGTTTAGGTAAGCCCCATCCCACCTGCCTGCAAACATTGCTAGGATGCTGTTGGTACTGGCCCTCACCCTGCTTAGTAGTGAGGCGGCTCGCTTGCGCATGACGGCAGAGAAGCTATCGATGCGCGCCTCCGCGAACATTGTTGACGCGCTGCAGTAGCGAGGCAGTCCCATCAGCACCCTAAATGCATTGTTGTACTGCACTCGTAAGGCGCTGTACTGTTTTTGCGTGTAATTAACCCACAGACTACTCGTATAGAATGAGGTACAAAATGCTCTGAACAGAGTTACTTTTACAGCAGTTGAGCTTCGAGCAAATCTGCGGGCAATCATGTTTGCTCTAACAGCCAGCGCCCTACGCTCCCTTTCGACGTCGGCTCCGTCCTTGAGGTCAGAGGTGATGATATGCCCCAAGTATTTAAATTTGTTGACTAGTTTCAGGGGGCTCCCATTTAACTTCAACACTGGAACTGTTGACGGACATTTCCCTCTGACTCCAAATACCATAAGCTCACTTTTCGCGGTGTTGTACATAAGCCCATGTGAAAACGCGTACCGCTCGCAGACTGCTATGAGTTTAGCGAGACCACACGGCGATGCGCTCAGCAGCACCATATCGTCCGCGTAGCTAATATTGTTTACGCACACGCCTTCTACGTGGCAACCGATATGTGTACTGCTGAGCTAACCAATTAGTGCATTAACATATAGGTTGAAGAGCTTTGGTGATGTTAACCCCCCCTGCCTCACCCCACACTCCAACCTATATGGTTCCGACAGAGCCCCCGCCCATCGAACGCTATTGACCTGTCCTCTGTACCAGACTTTAAAAATGGATATGAGCTCCGGGGGGACCTTCATATCCACCAACTTCTTCCAGAGTATGTCATATCTGACCAGGTCAAAAGCTTTCGATAGGTCCAGAAAGCACGCATATACCGGTGTGTCTCGGTCTGTGTAGTATTTGACAGTCTGCTTTAAACACAATATCGCACTTTCCGTTGATAGTCCAGCCCTAAAACCAAACTGGTTGTCGTGCAACCGTACGTACTTATCTAACTGAGCGTTAAGCAGACTGTCAAACACTTTGGCGACAATAGTAGCAAGTGAGATTGGTCTATAATTTGTTTTATCCGATGTGTTTCCAGTCTTGTTTTTTACAATCGGCACAACAATGGTTTCCATAAGCTTTGTCGGCAAATACGAATGTCTTAAACACAGTGTAAGCAGAAAAGCAAGAACTCTAGGTAAATGTGGGCCCGCATGTTGCAGGTGCTCGATGCTGAGACCATCATGACCTGGGGATTTACCCCTTGACATGTTTCGTATAACCATGGCTACGTCTTTAGCTGTAATTTTTGCCCCCACTATGCTAGGCTCAATGATGGTCTCAGCCTCGAGTTCCGAACATGACGGTCCCAAAGGTGATTCTACCAGAAACTGCTGTCTGAATAAGTCAGCTATCTGTTTAGGATCGTTCACTCCATCGACGCTCGCGGGAAGACCAGGTTTAGTACTTATCCTATTGGTACACTTCCAAAACTGCTTAAAATCTTTTTTAGAGTGTAATGATGCCATTTTGTCGAATTTTATTTGCTCCTCGTTTTTTTGACACCATTTTAGGCGTGATTTAAATAGCCTCCTGCTTTCAATCATAGCATCATACACTGGGCCTGATTTAGGCCTATTGTACCACACCCAGGCATGAAACATTCGCCTGGCCTCCCCGTGAGCCTCACTGACGTACTTGTTCCAACCTATGACATTCTTCTTTTTCCTAATTGCCGGCGCAGGATTGGCAATGGTAGCCGAACATCTAAGGGCTTCTATTACATCCTTATACAGATTGTCAATAACAACTTTATGCGCAACTATATTACATATTTTATGAGAATTGCAACATTCACGTAACTGATCAGGTAAGTCTATGCAACCTAGCCGCTCGTGACAGTCATTTGTATACATTTCTATTTGTTTCGCATTTCTATTTCCCCAAATAACACTATTTAATAAAGGTTTTTGATTATAACACTTCATATTTAAGACACTAAAATTGCATTCTATTACGAGCGGGTAATGATCGGACCACAAGACATCTAGCTTAACGTAGATGTTTTCAATAGTATCCAACGTGGCATAAGATACCAGACAATGGTCAAGCCAACGCCGTGAACCATGTGCCTCACTGATGAACGTATACGATCCTGATTCTAGGCCCAGCTTCTCAACGTCCGCGCACACCCATTCAACGTCACCGCAAAACGATATCAGTTCGGAGTAAAAGGGCTCACCCGGATGGGCATTAAAGTCCCCGAGTATATAAACCGATTCAATGTCTTCATTCGTAATGATTGCACTTACCGCGCCGAGGCAATCCGTAAATTCGGGCAAGTTGTCCGATTTATCCGTGGGCATGTAAACACAAATCACTATAAAGTTTCGGTTGTTCGAATACACTTTAATGGCACAAATTCTTGGATTATCACTTTTGATCACTGATACTTGTTGAAAAGCTCCCATCTTCCAAAGAAGCGCAACACCTCCATACGGTCTGCCCCGCAGCATTCCTGATGAGGTGTCAACGGCCGAAGTCCCCGTACTATTAAAATTAGTATCGATACCATCTAAGAAAGAAAGTTCATCCGGCAGCAACCATGTCTCCTGTAAGGCAATTATGTGACAGGAGCGGCACAATTCACGTATGCTCTCAACGGAACGCTTTACGTTTTTGCAGTTAAAACTGACAAATTTGCATGTGTCTTCGCTATCCATTAATAATACGTTCTTTGATGCCATTGTCAGCGTTGTGGTTTGAAATACGCTGCTTATAGTGAGCGAACCGCTTAAAAATAATACCCTTAGGCCATAATTCCGCATCCAAATACAGCGGCAACATTTGTTTACTTACAAAGAATTTGTAAGCGTTGTGGTCATCTTTTCTCTTTATATTGAGTTTTTCTAAAACCACCCTTTCCTTAGTTTTTGAATAAATATGATCACAAATATCCGACTCTTTCGTGTCTTTATGCACTTTCGTTATAAACATCGGGACTTTCGTCTCCGCCGCCTTAAACTTACTGTCCGAATCAGTTGCCGATCCTATTTTTGACCTAAATTGAAGCTTGTTTTTATTTTTCTTGCCGCCTACAATGTTCCATACATCTTCTTTTTTATGTGGGGAAACTGAGGAAGGCTGACTTGAAGGCCTAACCGTTTTTACCACTTCGGCCATAGTTTTATTGCACGAAATTGTTTGTTTACTCGCATTCAAATCGTTATCGCAGCTAGATAGTTAAAGTTGGGAGCTCATGAGGACGTTTCAAGGTAAAACTCAGGTTACTTGGACTTAACTTTAATGATTAAAATATAAGATGAGTGAACAGCTTGAAGCTTAAACTGTAACTAACTTATTCTATGTAAGAACTATCTCATACACAGCGGTGGGCTTGATTCCCGGTACTCGCCACCTGTGCGCGGGCGCTCTGGGCATAACATCCTTACCGCGATGTCAGCGGTTATGCATTCACTGTAACTGGCCGGGAGGCCCGGGAGTCAACATACATAACTCTTCCCTCCGCAAGTTCAAAATCCTCAGTCGGACGATTTTGCGACTGATGATTTTGAAAACATAAAAGTTTCTTATATTTAGCAAAAATGGTTATACATGTGCCTAAAACTAGGATTATATATAGCCCCAATGTCCAGACACTGATACCTTTCACTTTCACTATGCTTTCATTACTACTTTCCACTATTTCACTATCACTTTTCTGTAACGCATATTGTATGAACTGCAAATCCGCCAGGTTAACTCCGTTCAAATTCAGAGGCTTCCTCTCTGGTAGCGGTGTCGGCATATCGATCTCTGGTAGGTTTATAATTGGTAATTTTGTTACTGGTACATCCTTCCCTTTTATTAAATGTTGGCTCAAAAAGATGTCTGTGATCCTTACTTCACAATTGTCTTCCAAGGTAAGTATGTAAGTGCCTCGGATCATGTGCTGAGTGACTCCTGTTTCGCAGAACCTCTTCAGTGTGAGGGGCTCTTTTGTAAAAATTAGCCATTGATTTAGTTGCAGGGTTTCTATTTTTAGCCCTTGTATGTTAGCAACCACAGGATGGCAAGAGCTGGTATTTGTGTTAAATTTCATCAAATCTGCTACGCAGCGGTCAGGGGTTAACGGGAGTATTTCATTTTCTTGGCAGAGGAAATAGCCTTCTTCAATCTCCATACACGGTGTAGCAACCGGCTCGGTTTTCGACCCTTTTACGAGGATATAAGGATGTACAGGTATGATAACGGTTATTTGGTTATGGATATTTACGGTTGGTGAGGGTAAGATTTTATAGTAGGAATAAGTTTCCTTTCGAATAACTGGAATGTCTAGCAAAAATGTTATTGTACTTCCTTTAGTGTAAGCTTTTAATTCTATACATTGTTCAAGTTTTAATAAGTTCTCTAAGTTAACAGGGTACACTAAAATGTTCTTTGATTCAATAGTTCTTAGCATAGTTAACAATTCATCGCTATCCACAATGGTTTGGTGTAGGGTTCTTAACTTACTAAATGTTATGGCTGTTTCTATTTCATCCAGGCGGACATACAGCGTCATAAAATTATGCAAAAACAAATTAAATGTAAGAATGATTTTGTTGACGGTCTGATTACTTGCAGTTTGGTTAAACATTTTTCTTAATTCCCATATTTCCTTGTCCAGCTGAATGAAGTTAGATCGAGAGGAATTGGTGGCATTTATGAATGAATCCGCCATTTTTCTAACCAAGGTGAACCTTTTGTTAGTTGCATCCTGGCTCGACTTTAATTCGTTTATCAATCTATCATACCTAAGGGCGTCTTGGTGATCTAGATTACTAGTTATAGCCTTAACTAAAGAGCCAAGGGGGTTTAGAATTCCACGTTTAACTCTACGCGATGGGAGTATTTGGACAAAATTTTTTTTTTTTTTTTTTTTTTTTTTGTATTGTTATAGTCTTCACAAAGCAAATTTAAATCTAAAACCTTAACTATAGCCCATTTGTCGTATCTGATCGGAAGAATACCTCTGTCATTTTCCATTTGTTGAAGGAGGACCTGGCCCTGTGCCCCCTGGATCAGTACGTGGGTGGCAACCCTGCGGAAGACGTTTGATATCCTTAATTGGAGTTTTAGTTTTTCTGCCGCGAATTTCTATGGGTACAATGTTTCTAGCGACTTCGCCCTTAACTTTTGCTTTTTGGTAGCGAGGTACATTTCTACGTCTTACATTGACTCCTTTTACGAATACTGTATCTCCTTTTGTAACATCAAATTCGGCTTCGCCGCCCCGTTTTTTTCTAACTCTATCTTTTTGTTTCAAGAGGTATTGCGTTTTTTGATTTCTGTTCCAATCATATGTCAGTCTCTGATTAGGTTTTGTGTCGATGGCATTGTGAAGAATTGGTATGCTAATGGTGTCTACAAACTTTGCGGAGTGCACAGCATCTGTACTGGGTTTACTATGTTTCTCTAAAGCCGTTAAAGTGCTTGACGTAAATGAATGTTCTGCTTCCGTAACGGGATTATTCCATTCGTTTGGGTCGATGTTTACACTCATTGAACTTTGGTCAACAATGTCATCATTTTCTAAAGCCGCTAAGGTACTTGACGTATGTGAATGTGCTGTTTCCGTATCAGGTTTATTCCATTCGTTTGGATCGATGTTTACACTCATTGAACTTTGGTCAACAATGTCGTCATTCTCTAGTACAGATGGCATTCTTTCGCAAGGAGGTTTGTATATAATTGGTATGCTTGTATTCCGTGTGTGTAACATAAGATCTTTCATGTTCACTGTTGCGTCTAATTGTTTGAGTAAGTCAGATCCGATGAGTCCGTCATAACCTTGGGCGACATCATATACATAAAATTTGTGATATTCCGTACTTTTAAATGTTTCTAGAAGTGGTATATATATAATTTCGTTATGCATACTTCTTGCGTGGGTGCTGATCACCTCAAAGGGCTCTGTGTATTTAAATTCCGAAAAATAGCGATTGGCCAGTGTAGTATTTATGAAAGATCGGGTGCTTCCCGTGTCGATCATAAAGCGTGCACCGATTTCCGGTAACTCTATACACGGTAATTCCGAAATTTTGTCGCAATTTAATTTGATCACTAAGGCTTTGGGTTTTTCGAGGCCGTTAACTGTTTTTTCAGTTTCGATTACGTTTTGTTCATCATTCGCGTTTTCTTCAGGTATTTCTTCGATTTGAGTCGGTTCAACAGGCTCTTGTTCATAGTAATATTCGTTGTCTAAATACTGCGGGGTGTCACTGTAAAACAGGTTATCATTTTCGCATGGCACGACCAAGTTGTTCTGTCTAACTGTGCGCATGGTGACGTCAGAATTGTCAAGGGCTCTTAGGTTTGGCTGAACCCGTGGACCACCAAACCGAAAGCCTGGAGATGCTGTTTGTTGGTTGAAACCGTGATTGGGCAAAGGCCTGTAGCCTTGTTGAGCAGGAGTGCCAAATCTAAATCCATTATATTGTTGGGGTGCACCATACCCAAATACTTGATTAGAAGTAGGCCTAAAACCTAGCTGTGGCTGATTTGGGATACCAAATCTGAAACCCTGATTCGGCGTTGAATTGGGTTGGAAACCATTTGGTCTCGGTGTCGAATTTTGAGGAATGCCAAATCTAAAATTGTTTTGTTGAGGAACGCTAAAATAACGATTTTGTGGTGGTTGTTGGAAGGTCAGACGTGGCTGTGAGTTTTGCTGCTGTTGCACTGGACGCGTGCCGTTTTTAGAATTGTACTGGAGTTGAAAATTCACTTCCTCAGTTACCACACTTAACGCACTCTCCAAAGTGGAGCAACCCTTCAGACGCACTATCCTAAGCATGTGCTCGGGAAGGTTATACAAAAACGAGTTTAATGCGGTATTATTATATATTGTCGTCTTAGCATTTCGTAATTGTTCGTCGTCAGTTTCATTGACCTTAGCAAATAAAGTACTTCTTACGTGCTGAATTCTATTGCAAAAATCGGTGTAAGATTCTCCTTGTTTAATTTTTAAATTTTCTAATTCAATAGCAATACATTGCTCTGAACGAGGATCACCGAAATGTTGGCGTAATACACTTTTTAATTGATCCCATGACACCAAATCTCCTCGTTCACTCAGGAGGGTCGCAGCCCTACCAATAAGTCTGCTCGTTACAGCATGAAATACATATTCATCTTGAATAACATTTTCATCTACACCTCTAAATCTCTGAATTACATATTCAGCTTTACGGATGAATAAATCTAATTGTTTATTGTCACCCTCAAATCTAGGGATGATATCAATCATCTCTTTGGGAATTACTTGTAATTGTACTTGAGCCATTTTATTTTAATAAAATTTATGATCAATGTGAAATCACGAATTTCTATTTACTGGCTCAAAAAAAAAACACAAATTTATTTATTATATTTTTTTTTTTTTTTTTTTTTTTTCGAAAAATTAGCACAAAACACTTTTAGCACTTATTCCTATATCAGTTTCTTATAATTTACGCCACTCTATCGATGGAGAGCAGAGCACGATAACTTAAACACTATTTGCTAGAGTTTCCAGTGAAGTTTATCCGAAAATCTACTATTAACAACTACTACTAAACCTACTAGTAACACGAGTTTTCACCAGCTTTCAGGAAAAATCAGGAATAAGCAAGGAATGCAAAAAGGTCTACTCACAAACCGCCGATTGCCATGACTTCCGCCGCTGATGACACCTTTTATCACGTACCTCACGTTGTAATTCAATTAATGTCCACAATTTAACTTATTTATTTGGTTCGAAGATATTCGAGTTACGCGTGAGAACCAATAGTAGTGTCCTTTATCACGCGACGCGACTATACGCACTATTTTCACGAATATCCTTCAAGGCTGCGCCAGTTAAAGTTGGGAGCTCATGAGGACGTTTCAAGGTAAAACTCAGGTTACTTGGACTTAACTTTAATGATTAAAATATAAGATGAGTGAACAGCTTGAAGCTTAAACTGTAACTAACTTATTCTATGTAAGAACTATCTCATACACAGCGGTGGGCTTGATTCCCGGTACTCGCCACCTGTGCGCGGGCGCTCTGGGCATAACATCCTTACCGCGATGTCAGCGGTTATGCATTCACTGTAACTGGCCGGGAGGCCCGGGAGTCAACATACATAACTAGATACTGTCAGCTGATGAGCGGTCGTAGCACTCGAAGAACCGGTTTCGCGTGCCGCCGCCTGCATAGTAGTTGCATC
Organism: Cenopis cana; assembly: GCA_951800055.1. NCBI lineage: Eukaryota > Metazoa > Arthropoda > Insecta > Lepidoptera > Tortricidae > Cenopis > Cenopis cana. The sequence goes on along the minus strand of OX637476.1, from coordinate 4,785,412 downwards.
CGTCTTATCACTACCCGACTCCGTGCTATATGTTTTTGGTATTGCACACGTTTTTTGTTCGCACTCCTTGCTCTGTTTTAACAATGAACGTTGCATGTTCTCAGTGCTGATTTCTAAAATTGTCTCATTCATAGGAGGAAGGCCCATAGGACCGCTGTTAAGGCAAGCGCCTCCTCGTCTCGTATTTATATTTCTAAAACATGGCGATTCCGGTGAAATCAATGATTCCGTGTACCTTTTATTATTTCTAAATTGACTCGCCAGTTCTTCAAGCTGATCGCATGTAACGTAATTTGATTTGACACTTTCCAAATCCGTTTTCAGTAACGTTATGTCTTTCAATAACTTTGTGACGTCTAAAGAGTCAAAGGTCAACGGTGGGAGCTTATCCAGGTTTCTGGCGACAAACGTCGGCAAGCTATCCACTTCCGCAGTCTTAAACACAGCCAGGATATCTCGGATATCACGGTTTTCTTTGCCATCTCTTTTCCGTAGAATTCGTCGTTTGTCCGTTGGCAAAGATTCAAAAAGTAACGACTTTGAAGTCTTGATTTCGTCACTTTTAAACGCCGATACACATATTTTAATCAGATCGTTTTCACACACAAGCGATATCTTGTTTTGCACGTAAGCTAATAGCTCATCAATAACAATATTACAACTCTTACACTTTACGGTGGACGACATTTTCGCACTTATAACTGCATGCATCCGTACCGAACGGCTGCGCGCGCGCGACTGATTTAACAGTGCTCTTTGGGAATTTGTATAAATTCTTGTTATTATTTCAAATATGTACAGCGACGGCAGGGTTAGGGTGTCTATATCCTTAAAGAATTCTACAATTCACCTACGGGTATCTGTTAGAATAAAAATATACGTATTCGTTTCATACATGACTATTTTTATACCTAATAAATAAGGTAAAAGTTTGAATAATGGGACAACCATTTTCTATCTTACAGCATCGACAACCAAACTTTTAAAATAAAATAATTTATTTTAATTTAATTAATTTCAACTTATAAATCTCTCTCGTCTTTACGTTTACTTACGTAAACTTGCAACTGAAAGTAATTAAACTCATTTAAATATTAGTTTAGGCTCTAAATCCCGACGGCGTGTGTTGTACGTTGTACACCCTTACACTTCCCGGACTTTTTTAATTAAAATATTTCCGACGCCTAACCTAACATTCTTGGTAAACAAATGAAGTTGTTCCAAAAACGTAATAGGAAACTTTTGCTAAGCAAAATACAGGCATAACTTTGATATCGGTTTAATCTTACAGCAAGGGATGATTATCCAAGGCAAATTGATTTCGGTAGAAATAAAGAGAGCGAAAATTGAGAACTTAAGGGGCTGACAACACCGAGAAAAAGTCCCGCTCTAACACCCACCAATGAGAAAATATCAAGATATGGGTCAATTAAACAGAAAATGGCCTAAACAGATGTGCGGTTTAGACCTAAAAAAAAGTCCCGCTCTAACACGCGTGAGTTTCCAATTAACCATCCCGCTCTTTACGGAAGCTCTGCGCGTAGAATAGTAAATAAACACTACAATACTATTGAAAAAAAAAATGGATTATTTGTGAAATATGGCTCGTTGGCGGTTTAGGTATGAATATGTTGACTTTATGTTTTTAATTGCAGACTCATACGTAATAAAAATAAAGACGTAGAACCGTTTAATGATGAATTTAAGACCAATCTTTGCAATTATTTTCTATGGAGCCGATTTCGTCCAATTATGTATCGAGTCCGTACAGGCGTACACGGTCTTTGAAATATGAAGAATATTAACATATATATTTTTTTGATGTGCTAGAACAAATAGTTTTTCTTAAACGACAGGTTAGCGAGTATTAATTGTTAACGGATTTACATCAATCAGATGCTAGGTATTATTATAAATATATTAAATATCACGTCAGACTGAAATTATATGTTGCAAAGAATTATGACTGATGATTTACTTTTACGTACTTATTTAGGTATTGCTAAAAATATAGTCTCACAGTGTAAATAGGTAAATGCTTACTCTTTTTTACCGAAGTTTTTTTGCTGAAATTACCCCCTCCTGCCACCTATGAAACCAAGGATCGAAACCAGTTTCGAAATAAGAATAATATTTCTTATCTCGAAACTAGTTTCGATAAAATAATCTATTTCATCTTTCAAAACTCTCCAATCAAAATCGCTTCCAATCTCTTCAAATGTATAAAAAGTAATTACTGAGTTCAGAAATATGATACTTTTATCGACACCAATTTCCAAAGAAGAAATTCGACTGGCCATCAAATGGGAAATTACTCGTCAAATCCTAGATGTGTAAGTAAAACGTGCTTAGGCACATATTTACAAATTCCCTCGTTCCCCACGCTCGAGCGATTTGCTCTCAATGAGACAGACATAAGGGTGCTCCACCGAGATTGGATGCCAGCACCCCGCACGCCGCGGTCCGTCGCCCGATTCCGAGAAGCACCCTCGACCTAATGTAATGAAATTAAATGAGTGTCCCTTACAGAAATTCACACTCATACCCTGTTTGTCTTTCGTTTAAAAATACCACCCAGTTAAATAGCCTCCGTGAAAAATTGGAAGAAATTAAAAACAGAGCCATTTACATGCAAATTGAATCAACTATATTTCAATTAGTCAAGGCTGCTTTTCTCTGTTACTGCTGCAATAAATAAACATGAATTGAAATGCTTTCATAAAATACGATTTATTATTTAAATGTGAAACTTGACACTTTAATCAAGGAATGTTATCCATTGGTTAATTTGCAGCTTCACATTCGGATTAAATTATCGGTTATTGTATTTTACATCTTGACTTTCAGCAAAAAACCTTACATCTATTATGGTCGCAGTTATCGTGCGATAAACGACGAGACAAAGCATCTGCCACTTTCTATCGATTGGTATCAGAAAATGACAAATGCCGTATCTTCTCGTCTATCACTGCTATTGAATCATCTTAAGACAAGAGTGAAACGCGACTAATATTATAAAAGAGGGGATGCCTTTGCCCAGCAATGGGACACTATATATATAGGCTATTAAATATATATGTATATATATATATATATATATATATATATATATATATATATATATATATATATATATATATATATATATATATGATAGCGCCTTTTCAAAAATTGGTACCTCAAATGATGTATTTTAATACGTTTCGAATTAATTTGACGCTAATTCCTTTTAATGTGACGTCACTACCGGTCTGACCGCACCTGACACCTGAGGAGTTGGTGGGGCGAGATTCAGGTGGGGCCCGAGCCTATAAAAGACTGGATGCCTCATTGGATCGATTATTGTCATTTGATCAGCCTTAGCGATAAGACCTATGAAGTATAACGTTTGGATTTACCGAGTTCTTAGTGTTAATCGTATTGTTAGTCTATAACCTTCCAAGACCGTTTGATTTATCCAATAAGACTACAAAGCGTGCTACACTAAATAATGAATAAATGATCTAAATTAGAAGGCCAACGATGAAGTTTCTTTTACGAAATTAATCCCTGCATCGTCCTAAACTACGGGTCCACGAGGAGTTACTACTAAAAGCGCACGAAAGTAAGTCGTGCGCTAACATCAGAAGTGAGCAGACCAGCGCCCATGGAATCTGATGGCCTACAAGAAAAAAGTATCTATTGAAAGATCAATAACGACTGAATTGATGGAAATCAACGAGTTGATGATGAAGCAAAGCATCTGCGACGTTTGATGATCAACGGATCAAATAGAAATCCGGTGAGTGGCTTTCATTCTGTTCTAAACCATTTCCAATTTTGTGGTAATTTTATAATTTGAGTTACAATACCTTCCCTGATATGCTTTGGTCCGAATTCTTCAAAACCGATTGCTATGGTCAAATAATGCCTATAAAGTCACTACTTTACACATTGCCAGCAGGATTTAATCCAAGGTACTAACGTGGGTAGTTGAGTACAAATTTATAAAAACGGGGTCACTGTGTATGTGTGGAACACTCAAAATATCGCATCAAGTTGCAAATGAATCATCCAAATCATATGATGTAGTTTAATTCTAATTATTAAGTATTATTTACTTATTATCCAACAGAAAATAAGCTATTTTAGGTAACAGATACCAACAAAATCCTTATGTGACAAATGAACACGATAACAATGTACCTAAGCGCAGTATTACAACGGAAAAACAGCGATTCGTTTATTTTCCCATACGAACTACTTATCTGCAAAATTTTGTATTTTTTTTTTGATCTCTAGATTCCCCATATTTACTTTCTATTAATTAAGAGAGAAACTGGAAACCTAATTCGAATGGTACTCGCCATAAAAAAAAAGCAATGTAACCAATTCACTATTGATTATTATCTTCGTTTCTAAAAACTGACCGTTGAGGGTAGGAAAATATTTACCACAGCGCTTACATTTTTCTATCCGGTGAAATATACGTAAAATTACTAGTTACCATTACGTAAAACCTTTTTAGTTGTGTGCTATTGTGAGGTTATTGAAGTGTTAATAATGATTTAATGAAATAAAAATATTTTACCTGGCTTTACGAAAAAGAGCGGCGCTTAACAGCAATATTACAAAACAAACATGGATACCAATATGCAAGTAAATTGACATTACGGTTGTCTTTAAAGTAATACTTAATTAACTTGTTTCACGAAACATAAAAATAGAATACAACAGAGAATAGTTAATTTACATAGAATTGGTAGATTGTGTCGTTTGTTAGTACCATAGGTACCTAGCTTATTCTGCTGCTTGTACTGTATTACCAGTTACGCAAACACTTATCTTTCCAAATTATGATTGATCAAGATTTTTAAGACAGAGAATTCTTCATCACACCATAGTTTGCTTTTTACCTCCACAGTTAAAATGCTTTATTTTGATTAATATAAGTGTGTACAGTGGTAGCCTCAGCCTTTGTTATTTTGTTGTAGATAAACTTCGACCAATGCCTGAAACCTCTGCACCCTGCTTGTGTATCCTGCTGTTGATGACCGAAAGGATTGCGATGAACCAATATGGGTATCTACTATCACAACATGAAGAAGGAATATCACGACGATACAACACTGGGTGTTCAAAGCACTCGCCAGATAGCAGTATCCAATATGATTAAAACACAATAGTATTATGACAAGTTCTGTTAACATTGCCCAGTTTTCAAAAATTTAAATTCAGCAGTAGTAATGTCCAAGTTAACTTTCAATACCTTTAAACTTCATTTTAAATTGAATTACCATATTTATAACTTGTACAGTAAGATAAATACATAGTATTTGTAAACATTATGGGGCCTAATTTATTATTTAGTGATAATTACCCTCTTTCAAATGATAAAACTACATTCATACATGAAAAAGAGAAGAAATGTAAAAAAAAAAAAGTGAAACGTGATGTCAAATGTGAAATAGAAAAAAAAGAGGAAAAAGAAAGAGAAGGTAGACACTTGCTTGGATGGGCCGTAAAGGCATCATCCAGGACGTGGGCTACGGAGCCACTTGTCTGGATGGGTCGTTAAGTGGCTTTATCCACAACTGGGCTATAGCTCATTGTGCTGAACAATTCGATGCCACTTGACGCTGAACAATGGATGAATCAGGAGGATTCAGGCTTGCAACTGGGCACAAAGACTGTGGTTCTCACAACTCACTGTGGTTTGGCAGCTACTTGTTTGAAGGGAATTATACAGATTCTCTCCAAACAACTGGGCTCCCCAACCGACTGAGCTCAATTTAAAACTCACTGTGTTTTGCCAGCCACTTGTTTAAACGGATCACACAGATACCGGCAACTGAGCTGCCCAATCAACTGAGTTTTTGGCAATGCCACTACTTAATTATATGGATGTAAATGAGCTAAATTTAGACTTTCAACTTAATTATAAATTGGCAAATATTGCGCTCACCATTATGCTAAAGGTAAATTCAATTCAAAAATAAAGCTTTCCATTAATTGCAAGCCGAATAAAACTAAATTGAAATACAACTGAAACAAAAAAAAACACACACCTTTAAATATGAAAACAGTTTAAATGCAGTTTCATGTAATAACTCATTGCGCAGAAAAAAGCGTTGTCAAAACTCAATTCTTCCACAAGTAAATACGTTCACTGTAATACAAAATAAATAACAGCAAACAAAAGGCAAAACTATTGTAATTAAACGCAAATAAATTGTATTCCGTGAGTAGCAAATAAAATCTTTATCAAGGCGTACAATCTAAACAGTACCTTAATACAAATTACGTATTAGAATATATTTTTTCCATCAATACAATAATTTACACCATTCAATTAAGTCTGAACCTGAAGAGTTTCTTGCGGCGCTTCTTCTCTTCAGATGTCTAATTTCCGAAGCGCTGGTAAAATTAATCTAATGAAAATATTTAAATATAAAATCATATTTTATTAAAAGAAATAATAACAAATAAAACTGACCCAAACCAAAGTACTAAATATGATGCCTACGCTTAAAAATTAAACTGCCTAATAACCATTTTTTTTAAACATCAGAATGACCGAGCGGTTAAGAGTAGGTATTGTTTTTTTTTTTTTACTGAATGACCGTGATAGCGGATAGTTTATAATTCTTTAATAATTTCGATTATTGTGATTGTTTGCATTAAATAAACGAACTTAGCTAACCAATACCAGATCTAAACTTACCTATCGTAGTTAATTGTAGTGTCTAAGAGCACGAGCCACATGTCAGTATGGCCGTGATAGCGCCTTTTCAAAAATTGGTACCTCAAATGATGTATTTTAATACGTTTCGAATTAATTTGACGCTAATTCCTTTAAATGTGACGTCACTACCGGTCTGACCGCACCTGACACCTGAGGAGTTGGTGGGGCGAGATTCAGGTGGGGCCCGAGCCTATAAAAGACTGGATGCCTCATTGGATCGATTATTGTCATTTGATCAGCCTTAGCGATAAGACCTATGAAGTATAACGTTTGGATTTACCGAGTTCTTAGTGTTAATCGTATTGTTAGTCTATAACCTTCCAAGACCGTTTGATTTATCCAATAAGACTACAAAGCGTGCTACACTAAATAATGAATAAATGATCTAAATTAGAAGGCCAACGATGAAGTTTCTTTTACGAAATTAATCCCTGCATCGTCCTAAACTACGGGTCCACGAGGAGTTACTACTAAAAGCGCACGAAAGTAAGTCGTGCGCTAACATATATATATATATATATATATTTAAAGTTCAATGTGTTAAGTGCAGGACAAATAAGATGAAACCTCATTCACCTATAAATTTCGCTACAAGTTGGATGGAGTCCAAGAATTGTAATTACAAAATTGCGTCAACCTAAACACAATCTATAATGAGTTCGGTAACTACATTTGCTTTTATTGAACCAGGAAACGTGTAAATCATTGAAATAGTCCAAGTTCTATTCACTGCAATAGGAAGTGTTCACGAAAATATTGCCATATAAATCAAGTGAGTAGACGGCAAATATATAGTTTGTACTATTGTATTGGCGTCCCGACTCCCAGTGTCCACTAGTAATACATATACTAAAGGCTGTTTAGGATCATGGAAATATTTACGGTCCATGGAGTCACAGATAGCCCGTTTGAGTTATTCGACAAGTTTCGATAGCCAATTCGTTGTAGGTTTATCTTCCAAGAATACGAATACGTACAGTTTTTCTGAAGAGATCCCATCAAAGTGGATAAATAAACCGCTCAAGTTTCTATTTGATGATATAACAATACGAAAGTGGTTCCTTATTTTTATTTACTCCATATCGAGTTTTTTAAACAGACTTCAATAAACATAATCTTAAGAAGATATATGATCTTAAGTTCGTCTTCATGTTTTTAATAAATATCATAGCAATCTATTCAACAATAGGTTTATAGTTTGCAAATTTATTTGTAGTTTGCAAAATTGAGTGCCCACTCCTAAAAAATATTTTTTGACATCGAGTAAATGACTTCGGTGCAAATTTATGTACCTACATTTCACAAACTTATAAACTATCAAACATTTGTACTATTAAGGTTATAAAGTAAACGTCCCAGTGCTCGACACCGACCCAATACATGACACTTTCAATCTAATGTCATATTAATGGAGGTAAAAGATAGGTGTACCCAGTTATAGGGGTATTGAGGTGTCACTTTATAGATCACTCACTCTTTTAAAACAGGCTTTCGATCAAATTTATGATGATTTCGCCAATCAATACTTGTTCAAAGACGTTGTTCGGTAACGACGCCATGACAGTAGGCAACTGGTTTTGTTGGGTAGTGGATTCAGCCCGTCGTCGCGAAGAGCACGTGTGTTCACCAACGCGGCGACGGGCAAAAACCTCTTTATAGATCGCAACATTAGATTAGATAACTTGCTCAGCGATTTGCTGTTTTGGGGTAATGTTAAATGTAACGTTTTTGTCGTAGCCGGCTGTTCGCTGGTGCAGTTCCAATGCGCCAACAAGGAGTGCATACCGCAGACGTGGCTGTGCGATGGCCACGCTGACTGCCAGGACGGTTCCGACGAAGCCTTGGACCAGTGCAAAGGTAAGATAAGAACCAGCGACAAAACTCCCAGTAACTCGATTCATACCTCAGATTCGGTTGAACCGCTCAACCAATCTCACTGAAGCGCAAACTCGTGTAGAACCTGAGTGGACGCTCGAGCGTTGCGTCCCTAGATAAGAGTGTTGCGCCCAGCGGGGCGTGCATGTCAAACAATTGAAACTCATACTGGTGTCCTGAGTCGCCGCCGCACAAATAGCACGGACGCTCGGCCGCAACGCTGAACGCGACGCCGAACGCTCCGCTCCGAGCGTCCACTCAGGCCTTACACATAGAGCCCGCCTTGGGCCCGCGTGTTTGTGTCGGAGGTTTCCTCTGAATTTTCCCCAGGCTACTTAATCTCCAACCGCGCACTCCTATCGCTTTATTGGACTCCTATTAAATTCCTTTGCAAAGGAATATTGTTGGATTTATCACAGAATTCCGTAGAGTAACGGCTGATTCAATCAATTATTGGACTCTGCCTATAAAGCCATAGTCAGTTTAAGAAAAAGGTAAGTCGCCTTGGCGCTTCAAATGCATTTGGAACTTAATCTGATACATCTAGATATATAAAATTGATGGCTGACTGATTCATCACCGCCCAGCCGAAACTGCAGGTCCAAGAAATTTGAAATTTACACTGTAACTTGGGTATATAACGGGTGCACGGGATAAGAAGGTATTTTTTGGAAATTCTACCCCTATAAGGGTTAAATAGGGATGCAAAGTTTGTATGGAAGCAATTTTTTTTTAAGGTAGAGATTAAAAATTTGGTATACCTATAGACTTTCCGTTTAACAACCACGATAAAATCTGTGGTTTCATTCATAAATAGATTTTAGACTACGTGGTGGTGGTGGTTAAATAGAATTTCCGTTTAACAACTACGATAAAATCTATGGTTTCATTCATAAATAGACTTTAGACTACGTGGTGGTTAAAACTGGCCCTGTCTCGTTGCTCTTACCTTTTAGACAGTGTAATTTCTAGAATTACTGTATGGCTTACACAAACTAATTTCGAGATAGTACCTACCTACATGTAGCGTTCGTCAGCTAACAAACGCGCGTCTGGCTTTAGTACAAACAAAACAGTCCTCTTTTAGGATAGGCAAAGCATGATTAGATTTTCGTTCTAGGTACTTAAATACAAATACAAAATTGTTTATTTGTAAACATAGGTTGACAGTGTCTTCTGATAGCTAAATATATTTTCTTGAGTAAATGTAATATCGAAAGTAATGCAATTCACCAAGTTTGTACAATTGTACCGCGGGGAAAAATATCTGTGCGGTGTCAATAGGACACTTAAAAATCAAAATCAAATATTTGTCCTGCAAGCAGGCCTCACCTCAAGGGCTCTTTTACACTAAATTTACAATTGAAATGAGAGTACAACATAGCAACATTGACACATATTTTCCGACAGACGTATAGCTTCTAAATTAATAATATATTTGTTGACAATCTTACACAAATCTACCTAAGTTTCAAACTAAGCAAAGTTTGTACTTGTACTATGGGTACTAAGGCGACGCTATACATACTTATATAGAAATAGATACTTAAATACATAGAAAACATCCAAGACCCAGGAACAAATTTTCGTTCTCATCACACAAATAAATGCCCTGACAGGGACTCGATCCCGGGACCTCCAGCGTCGTAGGCAGGGTCACTACCAACTAAGCTAAAGCGGTCGTCGAAGCCTGTAAATTTAGATGTTTTTCCTAAGAAACTAGTTACTGCCTGTACTCTGCCTGTCTGAATATAAAATTTTGCTCCGAATATGCCGAGCATAAGGCAGTTTCTTGATCGACTTATGAGCCCACACCACATATGCACTTTTGCCAATGTTTATCGACATAGATCTCAACATCTATAGTGATTAAATATCTGTCCTTTCAGTATATTAGTATTGAGCTATTTTCCTCCAGTCTGTTAAAAGTGAAAACACAATTTGCAAAAAAAATCTCGATACTTTTATTTTTCAAACATAACCCTTTTCTTCGATGTTTTTGGTTGGATCTTTAAAACCCTCCCATCTTTAACAATGATTTTTGGTTTAATAGTTGTAAAATGATAAGTTCTCAAACCTGATAAAAAAAGATTATCCTTATAAATGTACACGTTTAGAATAAACATCAATATTTACGAAAAACACGCGCTGAGCTCCCGTAGAGAGCGGGTTAATTGAAAACTCACGCGTGTTAGGCGACATCCTGACTTGGCGGGGCGGGTTCGATATGTGACATTTTCTTCTTTGACGTAAACTTACTGACGTCGCAAAGATTCCCACTTGACGGAATACTGTCAGTATTACATTTGCGCAGTAGTAATATCATGCGCAGAAACGGACCAGTACTGCCTTCGCATCGTCCCGCTTCCGCGCATCCCGCGCCAGTCAGGAAGCACTCATTTAAATTTAGGGGCGCAGTAATAAGTAGTACTGAGTTGACTGACAGTTGACATTGACATTTGACAGTTTTCTCATATCGTACCGCCTCCGCACCGACAACTCAGGAAGTCGCCTTAGGCGACTTCCTGACTTGGCGGGGCGGGATCGATATGTGACATTTTCTTCTTTGACGTAAACTTACTGGCGTCGCAAAGATTCTCACTTGACATAATACTGTCAGTATTACGTTTGCGCAGTAGTAATATCATGCGCAGAAACGGAGCAGTACCACCTTCGCATCGTCCCGCTACCGCGCATCCCGCGCCAGTCAGGAAGCACTCATTTAAATGTAGGGGCGTAGTAAAAAACGGTATCGCGTCGACTGACAGCTGACACTGACATTTGACACTTTTCTCATATCGTACTGCCTCCGCACCGACAAATCAGGAAGTCGCCTTAGAGCGGGACTTTTGCAATGCATAGTCTACGCCCTCTTAAATATTGGTGTAGGTACGCTCAACAATGTACGAACTCTACGCCGAAGTTAGCTAAGTTCACACCCCTCTTGGGGGTGACACTCAGTCTGCTTTTATGAATCGATATCGGTTTTCTAAAAGGTACTTAATATTGTTTACTATTAGACACAGTTGCGAAATCTCATAATTAAATGCTTTATGTGCGCGCTCAGACATGATCCCTATGACACTGGCAGTGACAGTTCATTTATATAACCTTGGAACTGCGTCGCTGTCACATCGAAATGTTAATAGGCATCTTTTTGGAATGTAGCTAATTAATTTATGTAGGATTGTAACATTTACATAATAACAATATGAAATAAACTTGTACCGTCCCTTGTTTCCCAGAAATATGCTTAACGGAATATACACGGTGACGTACTGCAAAAGTTATATCGTTGGTCTGTATCGACTAAGGAAGCGGTGTTGTCGATAACAGATGTCGATAATTGAAGTGATAACAATAAAACGTGTCTTATATTCGCGCACACACTATAGTTCCATATGTATATAATCCTGTGCACGACTGTGCAGATATAACCTTTATATACCTATTATTGTTCTTTATGAATACGTTTTTGTCTATGCTTTTTACTGTCACTTAACGCTTTTGTTCTATATGTCTAATGAAAATTAATTTGCTCACTAAATTTGATTTTTCTATATAATTAATATGAGTAGGCCAAAAATCCATTTAGATAAGATCTGACCTAACTTGACCCCACGACAAAAAAATTGTATTTAGGTACCTACCATTTTTTTCCTAATATGAAAATGAGTTTTCTCACGTAAATGGAAGCTGACATAAATGAACGAACTTTCTCAGAGAAATGGTGATTCGGGATAATGTAAACATGTCCCTTATGATTCCCAAATTTTTTGACCAAAAATGATACGTGCCGTATTAAATATACTAATTCAACAATAACATGACGTTCCCGAATTCGGGTCGTGTATAACTCATGTATAAGATAAGATTCAAGTTTGTACTGATACCCACTTACGTTTAGGATTCGTATACATTTCAATCAATTAATGGTTCTCCTACATCAATCAGTTTTCCCGATGGAAAAGATTTATCAGCGCCATTGTGTTGTTGTGTACAAAATGAAGCCTCGACAAAGGAGCCTTGTCCCGACAGCCTATTAACATTTATTCGAGGGGAATAGCTTCGGTGACGTCAACGAACTCCTAATTTTACGCTAATTAGGCCCCCAAGAGTTCAATCAAACGAAAATCGACTAGCAATTCAATTGACAATTGAGAGGGAACAACATTTTTTCGTAATGAGTTTGATTATATACAATGTGTGGTCCTATGCATGTAGATTAGATAAGATTAGATTTATTTATTTCTTATTGAAAATTAACATGTCATTTTACAAAATTAAAATAGAATAAATTCACAAAAAGATCATCAGAGTGTATATAAATAATAAATATTAATAAATTAATAAAAGTCAAAATTAAATACAAATGAATCATTAAATACATGAAACCTGAAAAAGGAATATTACAATATTAAAATTGTTACAATGTCAAAATTTCAAAATGCGTATAAATGTCAAAATAATCAATAATAACTAGGGCAGTTAGTGTAGTTAGCATGTTGGCATTGTTGGCATTCCTTCTCAACTCAATGTGTCTCTTTTATTTAATCACTAGCGATTCGCTCCGGCTTCGCACGGGTGCAAATTACACATATAAACCTTCCTCTTGAATCACTCTATCTATTACAAAAAAACGAATCAAAATCTGTTGCGTAGTTTTAAAGATCTAAGCATACAACGGGAAACGACTTTGTTTTATACTATGTACTATGTAGTGCATTGAATTGACAAGTAGGGGTGAAGACCAAAATTTATCATTTTTTAAATTTGTCCACACCAGGCCCGATTTTTAACAAATCTTGAGTGATTATTTTAGACTTCAACTATCTTAACAGTTAGAGATCCAGGTATAGAGTAAATTGAAGTAAACAATAACTTTAAATTGCACTCTGATTTCCTTAACTATCACTTAAGAGGAGGGGTAGGGCAAGCTCTCTCCATACAAACTTTGTGCAGGATTTACTTCGTTTGTGTTTGCATTAAAGTTATAATTTTTGGTCAGTATGCTTATTTTTCTCATAGCTATTTCGTGATGTAAATTTTTTATTATTATTATATATATATTTTTGATTTTTTTTGAAATATTTGAAAATTTTCACATCACGATCTTCGCATATCTAATATTTACAACCAAAAAAAAAATTATAGTTGTTAGTGCCAAAACCGACGAATAAAACCTGCACAAAGTTTGTATGGGGAAGGCCTTGCCCTACCCTGCGCCTTAACGTTCGAGCCGGTGTGGACATCAATTAACATTAACGAAGAGAATCACTCGGGTAATATATCAGTGTTTCTGAATACATAAAATCTAGACTCTTACTCCGCGTAGGGCCGAAAGTCCGAAGTGTCCCATTGGAGGGATGAGAGCCCGTGACCCCAAGGCCGAGCCCACATGGACCCTACCCAACATTCTTACAAGCAAAACCTGACTAACTTGAGGGTCGAAGGCATGAAAGTGAGCGGCAAGGCCACGTGTGGCCAATGGCCGAGCTCCGCGTATGGCCTTAGGCCGAAAAATGAAAGTCCAAATCAACCCTACAAACATCCGTTCTCTTGTTAGATAAGTACGATTTTATTCACCCTTCTGACTAAAAACTTATTTGTAGTGTTTTATTTTTAATTTATTGAATGTTGTAGCATACCGTTAGAAGCGTCGTAAACCAAAGAACTTTTTAAAATAAAATGAAGCTCTCAATAGCTGCTACTTTTTTTTAATTGAATTTAGAAGTCGATATTTTTTCGAAAATTCGTTTTATTTGTTACTAAAAAGGCCCATGTGTTCATTTTGTGGTATTATTTGTATCAAGAAATTAGATTTTTAAGCACACGTACGTAGACGAAAGATATTTAAATAAATTACGTATTTAAAAGCATACACAAAAAAGTTATGTCTTCGAATGCCAGATTTTGGGTAATTTAGGAAAAAACTTTAAAAAATCGTACCTCCATGACCTTCACTCTTAGGAATAAGGCAAGAATGTACCTACCCTAATTTTTAGTATAAAATTTCAATGATTTTATTATGTATTTGCATGTATATTTATATACTTATAGCAAATAAAATAATTTTGACTTTGACTTTTGACTTTTGACCCAGGGTCCAAGGGTGGAAAGGTAGCAAATGACCCAACCAGCACCCCAAAAAATTTTGACGGTCCATGTGCCGAACACCCTTTATATATGTACTCAAGTAACAAAATATGCGAATGTGACTTTAGTGACAAGGGCGTAAGAGCGTACAGATATTTTTGACTCTTAGGGAATGTACTTAAGTACATATATTTATGCCTTTGACTGTACATAATCATTCTAAGAAATTCTAACAAAAAACACTCGCTGCTAAAAAAGTACAGTAACTTTTGCCAATTGATGATTCAGCGCTGATTTAAAATCAACGCGTAAACAAACGTCGTACGATGATAATCGAGACTATCGCGAGTTGATAATGACTTTGTCATATGAATTAAATGTATTTTGTATGTTGGACTTTAACTAGGTTGTAATACGGTAGAAAATGCGATGTCCTGTTTTAAGAGTTTTACGTATTTTTTGCAGTTTGACATGAAAATAGATTGGTTCTTATTTTCGGCACACCTCGCTGGGAACATGGTTATCGCGAAAGTAAAACATATTCAATGGCCTTCTCCAGTGGACTTTAAACTTTTTGGTTGTTGAATGTCGGTTGAAGGTGATCTGGGATTATACCTTTTGGTATAGTGCGTGTAAATAAAACTGCGACGACCGCTTTAGCTTAGTTGGTAGTGATCCTGCCTACGAAGCTGGAGGTCCCGGGTTCGAATCCCGGCCGGTGCATTTATTTGTGTGATGAGCTCGAATATTTGTTCTTGGGTCTTGGATGTTTTCTATATATTTAAGTATTTATTTATCTATATAAGTATGTAATTATGTATATCGTCGCTTAGTAGGTACCCATAGTACAAGCTTTGCTTAGTTTGGGACTAGGTTGATTTGTGTAAGATTATCCACAAATATTTATTTATTTATTTCATAACCATAGTCACTTCTATACCATTATACATAGTCAATTCAGTATTGTATTATTGCAATTGTAACTACTTAATTTAATTTGCTAACCTGTTTATTTACTTAATGTGAAACCAAATTACTGACTACGGGTGGCCTTAAAACCAGCTTATCGCTGTGCTCACACCGATTTTTCCATGTCAATTAGATATAAGATATTACTACGATACACCATTGCAATTTAAAGAGAAAAATAAACGCATTTGTATTTGTCATTTACGACGACGCGCCCCTCCACCGTGAATGTTAATGTAATATATGCCCAATTGTACGGAGGATCGGGCTCTGGAGGGGCGCGCCTTCGTGGATGGCAGGCACTATACTATGGTGATATGATGAATTTAACGACATAAAAAAATAAACAAATCAAATAAATCGCTTTCGGTCAGGGCATTTATTTTTGTGATGAGCACGAATATTGGTCTTGAATCTTGGATTTTCTATGTATTTAATTATCTATTTATCTATATAATTTGTATATCGTCGCCTAGTACCGATACCGGGAGTCCGCTGGATGCGGGTGGCGCAGGACTGGCCATTGTGGCACTCTTTGGTGGCCTATGTACTACTACTGGATCACACAGACAAACTGTTCCGACAGTTTTGTGAGACCCTGTTAATTTTATGTTTTTATACCCTTACGACCCTACTACCCTTACCCTTACCCCCGACGAGTTCGAAACATGTCGCCCGAAGTGACAATTAATACGTGAGTTTTAATCGTTTAGTAAAATAAAGTTTTTATACCCTGATTATTAAATAAATCAATAAAAAAAAAATGTCCAGCAGTGGACGTCTTTCGGCTGATATGATGATGATGAGTACCGATAGTACAAGCTTTGCTTAGTTTGGGACTAGGTTGATTTGTGTAAGATTATCCACAAATTTTCATTATTTATTTATATTTCCTCACTATACGACACCTCACGTCTATAGACAGAGCTATCCAGTATATATAAATATGCCTCGCTGGGTGGCTACAGACAGCATTGGCACCATGAACAGCTGCCCTGGGCCTTGCGGCCCTGGGGTCCCGTACGCTGGAGCCGACGTCTACGCCTCAGACTTTTTGCGTCTGTCCCCCAAAATCCCGCAGTTTAACTATTATTTTCCTCTCTACCAATATTTGCATGCGGCTTAGCGGGGTGAATAAAATACGGACAAGTCAACCTCTATTACTTTTTTTTAATTGTCGATTACTGCCAACTTCAGCTTCCTTTAATAAAATAGTTCTAAAATATTATGATATGTAACGGGGATTTACATACTTACCTCCTGGACAGTAGGTGTTACTTCCTGGACACTTCTGACAACTGTCCAGGATGAGTCACTTTCGGATACTATCTTCACAGATGTTATGAGAACATTACATACTATTTTTGAGAAAATAACTTTTACTTTGCAGCTGGCTTTGCTTTGTTATCACGTATTGTACCTCCTTATGTAAGTCTAATCAGTTTTCATCAGTATAAGGTCATATTTATTAGCGATCGCTAATGATTACTCTTAATAGTTTATGGAGACGATTGCATGAGTTCCACTGATTGCTAGTTGTTGGCTTCCATTGATGGGTATGACGCGTCGCGCCGCTCCGGCGCCGCCCGCATATAGGCCGATTGTATACAATAGGTACCTACAGTGTACCTACAATATTTAGGGGCCTATTTAACTAAACCTATTGATTCAGACTTAGTTTGAAATAGAAGAAAACCTCTGGTGGGCTAGCACAAGTCAACTAGCTGCCATGTCGTTTCCGGCATAATTAGACGATTCCTGTCTCGCTCGATCTGGGCTAATTAGAGAGAGGAGGCTATGTAGATTTTTTCTCTACTCGCGTCGCGTCGCAGCGGTAGTTGTGCTAGCCCTGCCAAGCGATAAAACGGGGTTGAAAATTAGGGGAAATAATATTTTGTTTACGGAAAAATCAAGTTTATCGTTTACAGTTTCGTCGTCAGACCTTGGAAAACGAATTTCATCGTTTTTGTAAATTCACGCTCTAAATACTGACAGAGGATTGAAATATTGTATGGTCAACCTGGTTTTAAGTTAGTGACTTCATACTGGGCGTCTATACTCTCAGTTAAAATATAAACAAAAAAGTAATTTCAGCGTTTTTGTAAACCGCGACCCTACGGAAAAAAGGGTGTAAAAAAGGGAGTTTAACTCGAACTTGGCCTCTCCACCACTACCACCACCACCTCGTCAAGCAATGTCAAACTTTCCGAGCCTCGGCAATAATGTATGTAGATACTACTCGTATTATTGGTTTTCGTGAAAAAGAAAGTGTAGGGTTTTTCTTCTGAAAATTAACAAGGAAGAACATAACTGCACTCCTGAAGGAATTGCGTAAGTTGCACAATAAGTAATGATCTTAGAGGTGGCTATTTCCAAACATTGGTTATTTGTAGAGACACGGAATTCGTCTAGTTGGTGTGCCATTCAGTTATTTATTAATTGATCCTGGTAACTGGGCAGCTTTTCAGCATGTAGTTGGACAACGAAGGGGTTGTCAAAGCAAGTGAATGTGCCCAATTTAAAATAGAGGTCTGGAATTGGTGTGGTATGGTAAGTAATTATGTACGTACCTAATTCGAATGTAATGTTGCCAGTCATTTTGGTTGGGGGAAAAGTAGTGCCAGTCAAGTGTATGTAGCGCGGCATTGGCTAACGCGCCTAAAACGCCTAACGATTTTCTTCTATTACATGTGTGTTACTGGGAAGACGCGGGCAGTAGATTGCTATTGAATTCGGTAGGCGCAGGATATATTTGTGTGTCCGCGAACATCTTTGACGATGACTGCCTACTTTTCCACCAAACAAAATGACTGGCAACTGGCAACATCACTGAGCGAAAAAAATACTAATTATTAGTAAGTTTTAGTGAATCCCAAGACAAGGAGATTATATACTAACGGTTACAAAACAGTTTAGTAGTAATTAGTAGTTACAAGGACAATTTTTTTGGTATTAGTAAATAACTACTATTATCAAAAACTGTTTTGTAACCGTTAGTATATAATCTCCTTGTCCTGGGATTCACTAAAACTTACTAATAATTAGTATTTTTTTCCGCTCAGTGATATTATATACCTAAGAGTAGGGAGGATAGGTAGGTACTATATGTATATATATTTATGTTATGTTGTATCAATGTTTTACTGGTTTTTATTATTATTATTATTTATTTTAATGTTTAAACTGACATCTGTGTATAACATCATTATTCATTGTAGATAATTTTGACAATTAGTAGGTAAGATTTCAAACACAATGTATATTGTTATTGGAAATAAATGAAAATGAAATGAAATGAAATGAAAATATAAATAAATTACAGTTGCAATGTTGACAATTACACACAATTCGTCCGTTACAGCATGTGTAATTGTCAAGTAATGTTTAGTTTATTTCTAATTCGATTATCGTTAAAAACAAGGCCAAGGTCAATGAAGAGCTAAACAAGGTATGATAGTAGCATTCGTGATAGTATTATCGCATTAATTTCAATTGGCAAATTGAATTAACACAAAACACTGATAATATACTGCGGTTTATATCAAAGAGATTCATGGATTATTAATGCTTTGATAATTTTAATTGTTGTACATGCTACAGAAATTAGTAAGTTAGTTAAATTAGGCATGTAATTCCATGGTTTAGTTTATAGGAAAGAAGTACTTAGGTGTAAGTTCCGAACCTGTAAGTGAGAGAGCGCAACACTCGCCAACAAACTGTATATACGTACAGTTTGGCGAGATAAACTGATGCCTACTGTAATGTATATTATTGTGATAAAAAAAGTGTAATGTAAGGCAGTAAAAGCAGTACCCGAATAAAGCGCTCAAAAGGATCTGCAAACCACTCATAATCAAGACAATGATATTATTCCATGTTCATTCGCTGTGGGCTCTACAACGAGAACTAATAAACGTCACCGGTTCTGAGAATGTTCCTTCGAGTCGAAAAGTCTTCATCAAGAGCTTAACCCGTCCTCTCCCGGTGAAAAAAATAAATGATAGCGCTCCTTTGTTATGTACCCGAAGATGATGACAAGTGTGTTGGGTTCATGGACTAAGTGCCAGTTGAACCAACGTGCGAACACAGACCGGTCATCGTCAAATATGGCGCCGGCAGCTGTCATCCCATAGAAACTTGTCAAACTTTCCATACCATCAGATTTGACGAACACCGCTTACGATTACAGACGGTTTGGTGCAACCCAGGCGGGCGGGCGTGAGGCGCGCGGGCGTGTTCCGGGCGGGTGTGTGGCGCGCGGGCGTGAGGCGGGCGGGCGTGTGGCGGGCGGACATGTGTGAAACCTCGGCGGTGCGGCGGACCCAAAGGCAGTCTGTTTCAAGATGTCGCAAACAGCCTGCCTTTGGGTCCGCCGCACCGCCGAGGTTTCACACTGCAGCGCGTTGACAGGCGCCCGCCCGCCCACGCCCGCCCGCCACACGCCCGCGCCCGCGCGCCTCACGCCCGCTCCCGCGCGCCTCACGCCCGCTCCCGCGCGCCTCACGTCCGCCCGCTCTGTGTGTGTTTTAAGCTTTAAATGTCAATTTGATAATCACATATTATGTCCGCAAAATGACATTTAAATATCTATAATGTATCTTTTGATACAAAGTAGTTTTTTATGCTCTTTTTTAGGGATCTGTAATAAACAAGGAACCCTTTTTGTTTCGCCATGTCCATCCGCTCGACGACTAAGAAAGTATTTTGGCACGAGTGTATGGTCTTTCACGCCCGACAAAACCCTAAAATCAAATGACTTAAACAAATATTGAAGGCTATCTCCTCTACACGTATGCATATTTTTCTTGCATATTACTTTTGTCAAACTAAGTTTTAACTGGTGGACAAGTACGGAAACCTACATTGAGCGTGGACAGACACACACTTGGCCGGTTTGTTACATTTCATTATTTAGTATAATATGTTAGTTTTATGTTGCTACGCTATAGTACTGACCATTTTCGTACTCGTTATATTTTAAGATCATCTTGTAATAATAAATAGTTTGCAACTAATAAATGATTATCATTATGAATGACATATGAAGTGGACATTATTATTACATAGCATATTCAATTATTCATGGAGATGGAGACCGATGTCTTGCTATCTCACATTTAATGTCTTTCATAAAAAATATGCTCGGGATCTAATTCGCGTTTGTTTTGTAACAGGCATAAAAGTTGACGGCCAGCAATTAGATTGAATACTTTCTAGAAAGTTCAAACCGAATTGGAAAATTTAACTCATTATGCCTCGGCGAGGGCGATTCGCTCGAGTTTTCTCCATCTCGCGATATAAAACTTATCTAAATATAACTTTTTCATGTAATCAATGCAGAGTTCCTCGAGGCTGTTTACAATCCCTTGCATAAAGATAAAGATATGGTAATGCCGGCATAATAGGATAAGATATGCTAATGGGGTAAAAGGGCACTGGCTAAATAAACTGTACTTTTAAGCAGAATTATAAAATCGTATCTACATTATTATTTAGTACATAGACTGTTCAAGCAGTTAGACAGCTTACGCTCTAATTATCATAGGATTTACGCAATTAACTATGAGTACGATTCCACACTAATGAAGCGTAAGCTGTTGTGGCTAACATTGATAATCGGATATTATTGAGTCAAGTGACTAGTAAGAAAGCTGTATCGGTGAATATAATGATATTTACTCATATTATGTATAAGGTTATTAACGCTGTCGATTGAATCTAATTTAAACTAAACACGTCCCGCAGGGTACATAAATTAACGCAAACGTGAGATATAATTACACTTCATGGCAGAATAACGGTTGACACTCACTTGGATAAGTCACTACGAGTATTTGTCGCAAATAGTGACTTTTCCAAGTGAGTGTTAACCGTTATTCCCGCAGAGTAATTGAGCAATGCTTCGTACAAGCGTAAAGGGTCGATCATCATCTGTTATGTACTATCGAAGACAGAGTTAACTGACCATCCGTGGCCTTATTGCAACGAGGTAAGGCCTAGTTATGGTCAGTTAACCTTGACGTCGATAGTACCTTCAAATAATATGCATTTGACGCGTTCGAAATGCTACGCGATTCTAAAATAGCTTGAGAAATCTTATAGAGAACCATACTGAGTTAGTTCTGGAAGTATTTTACTAAACTATTTGAAGTCGGCAATTAACCACACTCACTCACTTGGAGTCAGTGAGCTATTGTAGTTATATTTAATTTAACTAAACCCAATTGAACTCACAAATGTAAATATAAACAAATATTGTATGAAAACCGTTTAAATATACAATCACTTCCACCCTTCACCCCCGTGTCAAGAATAATATCATTTTATCCTCGTATCAAATTGTCTCCCTTGGAACGTTACAGCATATCTTATAAGGAACCTTATTTTAATCGCAAGGTTCAGCTCCATTAAGGCAACAGGCTTAACGTAATCTGCTAATAAGGGGACTAAGCGTTCAGGGGCGACCGGGACAGATTCATTTAATGAAGATTATAAACTTCGACGTTCCTAGGTTAATTTCTGTCACAGATTCTGTTTTATGTTAATAGTAAAGTGTGCTTAATGGGTTGTGTAAACAAGTAGGTATTTTGTATGTTTACCAAACTAAAACTTTTCTAAAGCATCTTACTACAACACAATGTTTTTAGGATAGCATCCATACAAAAAAAATGTAAAAAATTGCCAAGTTCGTTTAAACGGCTCCGCTAAGAAAAGAAGTTAGATAATATGACTGAAATCCAAGTCCTTTCAAAATTCCTTAGATCGCAGCTCCTGTCGTGCATATCGTTCTTCAATTGCTTAAAATGATAAGTACCTAATGTTAATTTTAAATAAGAAAACTAAAAAAACACGCTTTAATAACAATCGAACTAAAAAGTAGAAAATAATTTAGAAGTATAGGACAGTTTGCATAGGTACTGCAATAGAAAATCCAACAATCGATTATGACTAAATTAATTAGAATATTAAAATCAATATAAAAATTCAAACATTAACAAAAAATTTAAAGCATTTTTCTTCTCACATTTTTATTACCTAAATTTCGTGTAGCATCAATAAGTTGATCTTGTGCTTTTATTGTATAAATATTTGTCCCTTTTCTCTCAATATACTGAAGAATTTTATCATTGTGCTTAGTTACTTGATCATTCGTCGGGTATTTTCTTAATGCTTTCTCAATTGAGAATTCGTTGCTAGCATCAGTCGAAACTTTTTCTAGAAGTATTTTAAGATGTTGAGATGTAATTGAAAGCGTTCAGTACATCAAAGAATGACGTGTCTCCTTGTTGACACATATTTTGTTTCAGTTCAACCAGCTTGAAGAGCCGCCATAAATATGTAACTAGTTTCATATGCTCTGGTTGTTGAAAAACTTGATGTCCTCGCACAGGGGGATTATCATTAAATCACCAATCAATAAAACATTTATTCCTCCAAAAAATGTGTTTGGATTATTAAGTTGTCGCAGACGATAGTCAATCATGCAAACATCTCATAGGGTACCATAGAAATTTCGTCTATGAACAGAGATTCAACATGTTGCGTTGCCATACCGCGTTAACTTTAAAACTGATTCTGGCGGGCAACCTCGCCCGCTTTTATACTAAAACTAAAACAAAATCGAAAATTCGAGAAAAATCTAAAGAAATAGATAGCAAGGTTTCACCTCTTTCTAAAATTTCGAGAAAATTTTCGAAAGCGGCGGCATTTCTAGCGCTGATGTTTATTCTACTCGCCAACGGATGGCGCTAGTTATTGCTACTCGCCAACAGAGGGCGCTAGTTGTACTGAAATCACTATTTTTAATCGATTTGTAGTTAGCCAATTTGCCCCTAGATGTCGATCTACGAGTGGTATATGCTGAACCTGCTCACTAATCTAAGTATGTTTTTTTTATCCTGACGATCCTAGTCAGGATCCTAATAAAGTTATGAGATTATTGTATTGTCATCGGCCCTTGACCCCTGTGCAAATTTTCAAGTTATCAGACTTTTGGAAATTGGTGAAAATTAAGTTGAAAGATTCCGTTACATAGCTACATACATACAGGTCAAGCTAATAAAAGTGTGTTAAAAAAGTAATCTAAATGTAAAAAATTACTCTTTTTAAGTTTTTTCCTTTGTATACGTTTTCTCGCTGGATACCAATTTTCTTAAATCTAGGTCACCTGAAAGTAGTCAAAATATTTTATGGGCGAGTCAGTCAGTGGTAATAATAGTGATCATCGTTCGTCAAAATGTCGGGAACTATCACAGGTTTTATATTGAAATTCAGGATCCGGTAATTACAAGATGATCCTACAAGACTCGCGAAATTATAAGTGCGTTCGATCTCGTATTGGCCTTACTAGCCTCGAATGCAAGTGCCGCAATTCAATAGAAGCTGCATAGTTTATAGATTTTAAAGGTCAATATTAATAGATTTAAAGTTATTGGGTGATCAAAAGTGGCCCCAAAATGTTTCTATAACCCACGGCCGGTGTGTCGCTTTTTTTTGCGAACTTGGCTGACACGAATGTGTCTCAATAAAACAAGCTAACTTATTCTTTAAGATAATGATAAACGATACGTTGAAATGATTCATAATTATATCTTTATGAATTAAATTAAACCATACAAATCAAATTCTAAGTTGTCTGATTTTCAGCGCTATTCAAACCAGGGCGATGATTTACTATGTGCAACAATGAACATATAACCTATTTTTGTGGTATCAAAATCGAATTTAAAAGATAAATTACTTTAGGTATCATATTTGCCGCTTTAGTAGGTATTTATTTTTCATTATGTTGCGCGAAACCTCTCACGTCAGGACGAGGCCGCGCAACATAATAATTACCAAAACAATTGAAACTTAGCACTGTCTTCTGTCAATAAAGTAAGTACTTACTCGTTCAAAGTTATTCACAGACCTGTTCCAGTGCGAGAGACAACTTTTTATGTGTTTGTGAACCTTTGTAATTAGAAAACTTGTACGTAGAACCTTATTATGCTCATGACTACTCAGAAATCCTGCGTATAATTAGAGTGTTATTTATACAATTATTCGAAATTGGAAGCTCAATCAAATCAGATTTCATAACTTGGATTGAATAAACTGAGACAAATTTTTTAGAGAGTCCTGTCACGACAGTTCTTAGAATTTTCAAATGAATTTGGATAGGTATAAGACCTATTACATTACAGGCTTGATTGTCTTGTATTTTACCTGCGTCGCATTCGCTTGCTGACCTAAATTAAACAAACAATCCAGGAGTTACGTTATTACATCTAAAATCTTGGTTGGTCAATTGTTTAATACATTAATAACATTATACGTGTAACGCTCGTGACACGTGACCGTGTAATCGGGTGTTAAAATGTCCAATATGTTACCCGGTTCCACCCAACAGACCGAGTAGTTGGGGGCGAATCTGAGGCATATACATACTTTTCGCAGGCCAATTTTATTTCATTGTATTTAGCGGGTTCGTTCTGTTATGTGAGCTCGTGCCTAATAGCGCTCGACACATCACGTACAAATGAAATTGCAATGCGAATGCAGGTCTCATATTGACCCCCTCTATCCGATCCGCAATCAGACCACGTCGGCAAACGGTCGCGGCGTTGGGAAATTGTGCGTACACCTACATACACCCATGAATACTTGCATTACTGGCCTTAGTTGCTGAAATATGGCCTTATTGTTTATGTCAGGCTCAAAGAGCGATAATGAAACGCCGTGGGCGGTCAATTTGAAGGCTTTATTCCGTGTATTTGCTTTTGGTATTAAGGTGTTTTTCAATTCTGTTATTTCCTCATGTGCGGAGCTCTCGTATTTAATTATGTACTCATAAAGCCGTGTTAATGAGACCTAAATAATTTAAGGAACATAACAACGTAATTTTTATTTACATATTATCTACCATTTTGAAGTTCATTGGTACAAACGTTACTGACTTTACTACACTCATTTCTTGTTCTGAAAACACGTCGACTGTTTTATAATACGTTTACTAAGTGATCTTTGCTTTGAATGTTATGCGTCATTAAGTATCGTTTATGACAACGTCAGCTTTATACAAAGTAACAACCCTTCCAAGGGTTACCATGAAGAGTGACGGTTCAAATTCACCCTTATAAACATTTGGGGTAGGTTAGCTTTCCCGTGGCAACTCTTATTCAAAAATGTTATTTGGAGACGTCCTTTTTTCAATACGGCTTAGTGAAAAAGGTAAGGTAGGAGTAATGAGGCAGAACTCAGACACTTCTGTTAATGATAGGGCCGAGCGTGAATCTAAATTGAAACTCAAAATGTTGCTGACTCAAGGTTTATTTAAGCGAGCGAGGGTCGGATAATGTACATTAGTCAACAATATTTACAGTATATTCCCAATGCCGGTTTTTATGTTGAATCTGATCCCGAACTGTTTATTCTGTTTTAAGTGCAATTTATTTTTTGCTTTCGTCGTCTCCGCAAGGTTTTGTGGTTACGGTGTCTCCAATCTTTTCTTTCACCTTCTTCTATTCATTTTTTGGGTTCCGTAGTAAACAAGGAAACCTTATAGTTTCGCCATGTTCGTGGACCACTTGACCATAACAAACGTTATCACTTGGAACTTGGAAGCTTAATACCACGCCACAAGATTAATGAATACACAAAAGGTTTTAGAAACCATCCAATATTTTTGAAAGACGACAACGACCCCCAGGTTATGGAATTTGAAAAAAAAAAGATTATTCTACCGTTGTGTCGGTGTCATTGATTGATAAGGATACTCATGCCAAATTACAGCTTTCTAGTGCCTACTAACGGTTACTGAGCTAAGCCGCGAACGGACGGACATGGCGAAACTATAAGGGTTCCTTGTTTACTACGGAACTCTAAAAAGAAGGCTCCTCCGATCGGATCTCGCAAACTCATTATGGGATCTTTTCCTCATGATTGGCCTGATATCGCGCATAGCACGGCGTAGTTACAGAGAGCTGTCGAATGAAACGACCTGTTCTGATTTTTCTTTATAATTTCTCTGAATTTGTAAAGCTTAACGGTGGGGATAAATGACGCGCGTCAAATAATTTTGCCCGGTGTCTTCTAAAAATAACCAGCTCAAAATCGTGGCGCTTTGAGTGGCTGAATGATTTTGCTTCCGGTATTAACCTGAAATTTTCTTGAGAACGTATCTTCTAAGAAGGAACAACGATTCGACGTATAATCGTGTACAAAATCTTATTACAGAGATTCCGGCGATCTATAGGTATACATGGTTTGATTTATTAGGTAGCAAAAATACCATAATTTTAGCACTTGAGTAGGATGTCTGTCTTTGTTACTTATTCAAAACCGTGTTTATAGATATAATATAATCTTCGTGATTTATGAGGAACATTATGTCGCATTAAAAAAACGTTTTTAGAAATGTACTTTGCTAGCCTGAACACGAGACTAGCAATAAAGATTTAAGTGTTTTGACCGACATCTTTCCCTCGGGTTTTATTAATTCATTAAACACTCCCGGTCCCTTTCAGGTTCTAAGGAAGTTCTTCAGTCGTATCATAGGAAGTTCTTCAGTCGACTATCAAAATGTATGAAGGAGCAGTTTTTTTTCGCGTTCAATGTGGTTCAGGATCATTGATAAAATCATATTTAGCTGTTTTGTATCACGACTGTAGATTGTTTTGTGCCACCCTGTAGATATTGGGAATATTCAGAGGCTGTAATAGGCCTATATTGCCTATATACTAAGGCCTATATTGTTTTTGATAACTTAAGTTACTTACTCGGAAAGTTATTATCGTAAAAATTACTAAATAATGATATACTTCTGTTACGCTCATCTTACACAGGGACAGTTTTTATGAGTACTATCACTCAATATTTTTTTCTTAAAGAAACCTTACATTTATTTCGTAAGACCTATGGATTGATGTGCCACGTATTGATTTACGTAAAAAATGGCTTTAAGTAACATGAATTGTCCGTTTTGGCTTTTTTACGTAATTCTAAAAAGGACCAAGATTCTAAACTGCAATCAAATACAATTGGGCTTTCTCGTTCTCCATTGAGAACAACATTTTGCAAAACTTAATTTTGGCGTTACTACGTCAAAACACATAGACGTAATAGTGATAAACATTTGTTTCATACTTAAGCTGCTATAAATAACACTGTTAGAGCTGCTATATAATGGTTTATTTAAAATTAGTACGGTATTGAAGCGAGTCAGCCTTTGCTTGCTTTGACGTTTTGCACTATGCAATGGATTTTCATGAAAAGATTCTTTTGGTCCGGGTCGTTTAAGACTTGCCGACATAATTTGGTATTATAGAGCTTCACAAAGTCTGAAAGTTCGAACTAGCAATTCTATTTAATGAAAATTTATGGAGTAATAGTGATTTTTTCACTAGGTATGATATAGCGGCACCTTTGTTTAATACTGTAGTAAGGTCTGGGCTCAAAAATGAGATAATTTACTATGCTAATTTTCATGGATATCTCTTAATTTTCATTTCATGTGTATTTTTTTTTTCTTTCTTTTACTTACTGTATATAATGTATTTTTATGTAACCCTGTATATTACCTATGTTCCTAGTAAATAAATACTTCTACCTCTGTATAATAATCAACAATACATTAAAAACAAATCATCCATTATGATGCTGACGGAAAAACTCAATATTATTTTCATTTCAACTCAATATTTATTCACGACGTTTTCCGCATTCGAATTCATGAATATTATACGTTATAAGAATGATACCATTGAAAAGGTTGATGATTATAGCGAAAGCTTAAAAGGGAAGTAAACTTTAATAACTATCCAATAAAGAAATAAAAATAATGCGTTTGTAATAACCGTGACTCCCGAAAACCTATAAAGGACGAAACCAATCTTCCGTATTTCCAAGATGAAGTAAGTAATAGCCACCATAAAGCCTGGTGTCTTCTGAACTGGGAGCGTCCTATATTAAATTTTACCGCTCCCAACTTTAGGACTTAAATTTCTTATCGATTTCTTTGTCCCGATCATTTTTGTTAAATTTCAATTTGCCGGAGTGCTCTCCGCCATAAAAGAGTTAACTGTCACCTTTTCTGTGTAAAAAATTTTCGGCCTTCACATTGAATCATTGTAATTATTTAACTCTCAGTAAACTTGAATGTTGATTTGCCAATTAAATTTAGAATGGGGCTTCCCGAGTTTAATTTCGTAAGGGTACCTTTTAATGAAATGATTGTCTTTTTGGAATTTCATTTCCGCCTTACGAGAATTGTTAAATAAACTTTTCTTTTAATTTGATCCTTTCAAATGACGTTCCGTCTCATTCATTAGTTGAACAAACAAAAGTGCATTGAAGCATTCTTCTCGAAATCTTAACGAGTGATCTATCGAAGCAAGTTTCAAAGCAAAGCCGGGGAATGGAAGAGCACTCGGCTGAACTCGCTGAAATTACTCTTTTCACTTCTGGAATCACTTGACTTCAAGCTGTGATTACAGTATGAAATGGGCACCTAAACAAAAATCGGGTCGATTCCGCTCTCCGGGAGTTTTGTTTTGACTTGATTTGGGAGGTA
Source organism: Cenopis cana (assembly GCA_951800055.1). Taxonomy (NCBI): domain Eukaryota; kingdom Metazoa; phylum Arthropoda; class Insecta; order Lepidoptera; family Tortricidae; genus Cenopis; species Cenopis cana. The sequence continues at coordinate 4,756,196 of OX637476.1, read as the reverse complement.
ACTTAAGACGATGAGAATTGCAAAATGCGTCCACGAATTGCCGACGAAATCGTAATGAAGTTTGTATATGCTTTTAAAAACACATCATGGATAAGTTTAGTCGCTAACAATACTGAAAGTAATTACCATATTTTGAACAAGAAAAGCCTAGGAACTAACAAACGCGGCCAAATATTTACATACTCCTTTACAAAGCCGTGCCAACTTTGTTGAATCGAGCTCAAACTCCAATAGGCTTTTTAAAATACGAACGTTTGATTTCCGCGAAGAGTAGGATTAGCGAGTTTCAAACTGAGATTGGAATTGGAATATAGCCTCAAACAAAGCTAGTTTACTAGGCTACTAGGTCAAAATAATTTACCTTGGTCAGTAGGAGTTTGCAGGGGTTGTAAAATCTACATACTACAGTAATTATGACTAGACAGGTACCATAAAATAAATAAATAAAATATGTTTTTCCCGTTCACGGGACAATCGTATCATGGACCTTTGGCGTGCGTGGAGCCGAAGTGCCTCGTTACTCGCCACTTAGGTGACCAGAGGGGCTAGCATAACATGCATCTCGTCTCTACTCGCGCGCGAGATAGGCTACCTGTCACTGTCTGATGAATGCTGTCAAAAAGTGACAGGTAGCTTATCTCGCGCGCGAGTAGATACGGAATGCATGTTGTGCTAGACGGGCACATTCACCCCCGAACGACAGCTGTTGCGACTCCATTCTGGACGGCCGGTTAAGGCAAGCCAGAGGCGAGGCCTGTTCAACCAACCACCCGATCGGCTCAGCCTGACGACTCCTGCCACGAGCACTTGAAAACCAGTAGCCGATGGTGTCGTCACATCCTCACTAAATTCGGAACACTAAAAAATTACAAACTTAGAAGTCGTTGCATGCATACATTGTATTCTAAACAAACGTAACACTTTGGAATAGAATCGTCGGTGGAAACAATCGCGAATGTAACAAGATGTTACGTGCATCGTTGTCGCCCCAGTCACGTCGGCAGGGTGCCCGTTGTAAAACTGTATGATTGTACACGGCACAATACGCAGCTGGTTTCCGAAGCTGTCGCCAAACAAACTCATAATACGACGTTATTGCTGTAATATTTAGCAATTTGCAAAGCCCCCGGGACACCGTTTGTCAACTCTTGACGTACGCGTTACAGCGTATGTTTGCGTGTATTGAAACCTTATTTAGACAGGGACCTCATCACCTCAAATAGGTATAACCCGCACTTGTAACAGCAATGGATATTATTCAGCTGTTATTGTTGCCGTACTAATAATCCTACTTTTCTGTGATCAATGACAGAAGATAAATAAGATATAAGCAAACAATTAATATTCTAACAAGGAAGGATATTAATGCGGTGATCAGGGGGTCGATTAGACGTACTTACGTAATATAATCCAATTTTAATGTATTTCATACGGTACGATTCAGTTCGGTCTAATACTCGTACTTATGTATGTTTAAGTGCCAGAGTGACACATGTTTTATCCACATCAACAAATGATAAAGGCGACCATAACAGTTTAGGTTAGACCATAGATTTATGTTAATTTATTTATTAATGTTAATTAATAAATGATATAGGTTGATTCCGATTGATACATAGCGTTGGTTTGTGTTCAGGAAATTGAAATACTTAACTCACACCACAAAACTTAACAGAAATCGAAATCGTCTTTTACATTTCAGAAAAGTTACTGCCCTTGATTAAAATCAAATTGAGTTTCCATTTGCAAACTGACGGGCAAATTGATAACAATTGACTATTATTACCAAATTGACCTGATCCAGAAACAGTCTCACCCCTCATTTTAAACAAGCTCCTCGTGTGACCCAGTTGAATGGTTTTCAAGTTTGCCTCATTTTTCTCTAAGTCGTATATAAAGTACTTAGTTCAAAATTGTCAGCGCATTAGCGAGGGCATATCAATCTTTCACAAGTGGCGGGCGAGCCGGTACCTTCGCACTTACCAGGAATATTAGACGCTGCTTTTATAACTGGCAAAAGAAAGTAACGTAAAAAAAACAGAAAATTTAAGTGTATAATTATCGTTACTATTTATATCAACGACACATATTTATGAGGTTATTGAATTAATACTTAGAAATGGCTCATTCATGTGCGCTTGAGGCTAGAGCAAAAAGTAGCAAGTATGAAATGTTCGAATTAAACTACAACAACTATTTACTACTACGACGGATTGATAGCCAAGCATTAACAGTATTATAATATAACATATTATATATTTCAATTCTAACGAACTGATTATTCTATTCTTGAGTTTAAAGACACACGCGACAGTTGTCAGCCAAATTTTCAAAGCAAAATGGCGTCCCATCGGTTTCAGTTTAATATAATTTCTCGCAGAACCATGTACCGTATCTTAAATATGAAGATTTTACCAAATTATCAAATTTCAAGCCTCATAAATGCCTTATACTTAACATTAGCTACCCACTTCCGTATATAATTATGAAGTTTTAACTGCCTCGACATCACTTTTTATATAATTATTGTTGTTTTAAGAAAACGGGTGTTTACTATTCATGGTTTCACGTTAAAATTCGTTACGTTGTGAAAATTTCATAGGAAAAATAATATCGTTACATATTTGAGTAAATAAACTGAAGAAACCTAGTTAGGTATTCGAATCTCACCGCCCCTGAAACCGTACGAAGTAACATTTTACGTAACAAAATATTTCGTACGTATAACCCAAATTAGACGTAAACGAATCTGAGGCGAAGCTTTACAAAACACCGCCCTTTTGTGCTGTTTTTCCCAAGAATTTCATAACTATACATTTCGTCCGGAATAATACGGCGCCGTCAAGAAGTCGTTCAGTTTGAGCTGTAATAATGTTACGCTGCATAATCCGGCGTTTTGGTAACCGCGCTTACGTTGAGCCGGGGAATTTTCCGAGTCATTAACTCCCGCTTGCTGTAACGTAGCCGGATAACAAAACAAACCTACCCCGGCTTTGTTTCATAGCCGATAGTCGTCGCTAATACACCTGTTTCTGTCCGTGATGCCGCCATAGCTTTCAATAACGAGATTCGATAATCTGCTCACGGTTATTGCTGCAATCAATCGAGCGATGATGATATTGTTCCTACCTACACGATTCTCTGACACTTGGAATTGAATTTGCGATAAACGCGAATTTAGTGACGCCTGGAGAAATTATATAAAGACACCGTTTTTATCCCCATAATGCACTCTAATCTTAGAATACCTTTGAGATTAATCCTGTGATTACAAATTCGATTTTACCATTTTATAATTTATAAAAAAATGTACCTAATGTTTACCAATTCCTAACAAGACAACAGAATAGCACGAAAGAAAAGGATCGAATTACTAATACGAGTACTGATCGAATGTTAGAAAAACAAACATAAACAGCGCAAACTATCTCACGTTGTTGATTTTGGTTAAAAAAATATAAGGTACTATAATATATTTATTTTCAATACGAGTTTTTTTATATGCTTGATCTAGGTTTTAAAGTATGTTCCACTTGTTCGTAATTGAATTTAAATAGAACCGGCCAAGTGCGAGTCGGACTCGCGCACGAAGGGTTCCGTCCCATTATCTTTAAAAACGGCACATAAATCACGTTTTTTGTATGGGAGCCCCCTTAAATATTTATTTTATTCTGCTTTTTTAGTATTTGTTGTTATAGCGGCAACAGAAATACATCATCTGTGAAAATTTCAAGTGTCTAACTATCACGGTTTTTGAGATACAGCCTGGTGACAGACGGACAGACGGACAGCTTAGTAATAGGGACCCGTTTTACCCTTTTTTAATTTTTTTTTTAAATATTGTCCATAAATATGCAAATAACAAACGAATATAGCTAGTGCAGCTTCATTAACAGTCTTAACTGGTACAACATATTGCCCGTTAGGGCGCGTACACATAGCGATCCGTTTTACAGGTCCGGTATTTAATGGCGTATGTAGTTGTATGAGTGAGTTCACACACAAAAGTATTCCGAATCCAGTAAGTAGAGTAGTGGCGCTGTCCGTTAAAGGATTTTGTAAAAACGGACGTTCCTTGTGTTCGCGACTCACGTTCCAAGAAATTATCCAGGCGGGTGAAAATCTGCCTCACTACAAACAACTCCCCAAAAATACCGACGCTTACGGTGCTCTTACAAATTAAACGAAAACAAACTAAGTTTCAAACTAAAGAGGCACTTTCTATTATTAAAAAGTTTGTAAAGAACACTTTATGATGCCACGTTGTACATACTACTGGGATAGGCACCTTGAAAGTTATAAAATTTGTGTTGTTAAGAAATACTACACTAGTATTTATAATTTTATTAAGTTCTCTTTTATACATCCTTTTATCGGCTTCTATATATATATATCTAGTGTCAGTTCGACCAAACAAAAATGGAGCTTATTCCAAGTTTGCTCATAATTTTTTTTTGCGTTTTACCCGAATTGTGTCCTGTGTGGTTGAATCTTGCCTTAATTGTTTTCTGTGGTGCTGCATTATTAATATAATTCATGCATTTTCATTCATCACGAAGCGCTTAAAGCTACTTAATTATCCTATAAAACAAAAATAACTTTGTAAAATTCTAATTCGGTAATTGACTAATGTAAAAGGTGCTTCACGTCCAGAACCCTCATTCAATCTCATCTGATTATCAATGACACACATTTATTTTGCCCATGCGCTAACGCAAGAGAAAGCCCGTGATCCAAGACAATTTACATAATAATTTCCATACATCAATAATGTCGTTTGCCGGAATTAAGCTTCCGAGATTGGATGCTATTTTTATTGGCGTTATTCTGAGTAACTAGAACTTCCAGGTTTCAAGGGAAATTCTCGATCGATTAAGACAACATAGAATACTAAAGGCGTCCTTCAACACGGTAAAACCACTGGCGTAGAGGGTGTTACGTATCATCTGTACAAAACGTAGCTCGTGCTACGGCGTAGTCGCGTAAGACAAAATGGCCGCTACAAATTGTTCCACATTCTCTTTAGGCGGTTCCGACCTTGTGCCTTGTTGCGCGCCGCATACTGATCAGAGGACTTAGTGTGTATTTTTAAAATGATACATTTCTTCATTCAATTTTAGTAAGCGAATGATTTTTACAAGTATTTATAACCTTATTAAGTCCTTGTTTTTCTTAACTTGTTCTAGTAGCTTAGAAATATTTTTTGGCAATGCAAGTCAAGTATAAAGTCGAGTTCAGAAAAGGGGGCGCAAAATATCTACCTAAGTATACAGGGTGTCTGGTCAACGATGTCGGAGCTTTTAAGAGCGTGTAGTACAATCGATTTTATCGATAAATCAAGACGTGAAATTTTTATTGAGTCAACAGTAATTAAATGGCGGCAATTTTAAATTTCAAATAGCTGAGGACGGGCGCACGAGTTAAAAGGTGCCATTATCTGTCCGTTATCCGTCCTAGGAATGCCAGAAAAGTCTTATTAGATAGCTAAACGTATAAGAAATTGCCTTCATTTAACCAACATATTGATTCACCGAATCATCATATACTGCACGGGTTTATTTTATTATATTGGCTATGTTAGTTTATCGATCCACTGTCAATATTTTAATTGGTGTACCCATAAAACTTAATGATCACTTTGAAAATGTATGTTACAAGCACAAGCATAGTACAAGCTTTGCTTAGTTTGGGACTAGGTTGATTTGTGTAAGATTGTCCACAAATATTTATATTTATTTATTTTATGTTATTGCGCAATTCCTGTCACCGAGTGTAAGTATATATCATGAAATGTAGATCCCGGTAGGAATATGAAAACAGTAATATTTTCTCCATTTTGTTATTCCTTCCACCAGTGGAAAGTATCTCAGAATCATAATGTTCATAACACAACGTAAGAAAGCCGATTGTTGGCACATAAACCAAATAAGTGTAAATACAAGGCGCCAGCGGCCGTTACGGCCGTCCAATAATATTGGACCGCGTCATATTATTCGTTGTCCTTAAAAAGGTTATAAGTGTCGTCGAAATTATTGTGTACATCTGTCCTTTATGTTACGCAGGCCCGTTATTGTACACGCTCCGTCACGTTTATGCGACGAGTGCTACAAAATAACCGCCATTACACGACAAACATGGCCACGCTTTCGGTTCAGTGCTATACCTTAAGGGGGTTTATATCATGAAAAGGGCAATTTGATTCTGCACATGACTGAACTTGGCGTTTGTAGCGTTTATTTCAACTTTAGTTGTGAAAATCAGTAGTCGTTATTTATGTTTTAATTTATTTATTTATTTAATCTTTATTGCACAATAAGTAAAACTTATGGTACAAAAGGCGGACTTAATGCCATAAGCATTCTCTACCAGTCAACCTTAGGGCAAAGCAGAGAGATTTAATGTGTGAAAAGGGATGGTTTCAAACTGTCGGTAATCATAAGTTATGTTACTTTTACGTTACGTAAACATCACTTTATGTTGATTGTAATAAGGAAGTAGGTTTAAAATTCATAGCTCAGTTGTTTCTGAAACTTCAGGAATGTAAACTAGACCTACATATTGTTCATAAAACATTTGTATATTATGTGTATCTACATCTATAGAGAGACACTAGTTAGACGTTCTTTCGTAAACCTTTTACTGCATGACGTCAATTATTTGTTTAAATTTGATCCTTGACCCAATCCTATTGGTACGCCAATAAGATCATAAATTATATCTGCCATATTGTATGGTTTCTTATGAAAAAAAGGGACAAACCCTTATACGGACGTATACCTCTATAGTTACGAATTAGTACAATTAACTTGCCGGTCAACAAGCTTACACCGTCCCTTATTGCTCCTTCAAACACCTTTTATCTAAAGGAGTAGGTAGCCAGTAAAATATTGTATTTTGAAAACTAAATAATCGAGCTTTTTTTTCAAGTACAGTCTCTGGGGTCTAACTACTCTAACTCGTACAAAATCGACTTGTACGAGTATCAAGCGTTTTCATATATATTTTTGGACCTCGCATGTTACGATGTATGTAATAGCATCTGTAGGTGCATCACGAAAACATACATAGTGCGGTGTAAATATTTTGTGCCGCGAACTGCTCGCGCCTCTATGGAGTTCATTTATTCTTATGTATTTTTTCTTTTTACGCTGTTCAAAACCAGAGGGGTGAGCACGTAACTTTTCGAACGTACGGTAGGCATATTTTAGTGTCATTTTTAGTATGTGATTTGACATTTAGATCTACCTTACGACGGTCGAAAAGTTCCGTAATCGCACCGCTGTAGATATACAGTCAATTGACGCGCGTACGGTGCTCGTAGAGGGTCTTATTACCATACGATCGTTCTGAAAGCTGAAAAATGCAGATCGTTGAAAGAACGCGCGCTGTTCGCCATTGAAATACGAGTGCGGAGCTCATCCGCTTATAAATTATGTATCGGAGCACGATACCGATTCGCAAAACTCGCGAAAACAACGGTGTATTGACGTATACGCTGATAATTTAAAAAAAAATCGCCTGGACACCGCTCAATGTGGCACCACTATTTATTTACATTGAGTTTTCGAGTTTAAAACGTTTTTAAGGGGCACAATGTGGGTATTCTTTTTACTAGTCCGCGGTCGCACTCCATCGCCGATATCCCAATGAGCTGGCGTGCAAAAGCAGGATTTTCGCTGTAGAATGTAACATAACATTCTAAAAGTTGGTAGTACATATCAGAAATGTTGGCCATTTCATCGTCTTGGCCGCCGCAGATGGTCCCACTTCCTGGCAATGTCTTAACAAACACACTCATAGAATAAGCCAGTTTTTGTTCGGAGGTAGCTTCGTAATAAGCGTTCGTTTCTGAACTAATGTTGTGCCACAAGGCACGTTCTAACAGTCTAATCAATCATAAGAACGGTAACAATTCTTGCATTTTAAACGTGAGCCCTGAAAATAAAACTTAAGCAATTACAAGCTGTATGTTATCGTCAAGTCAGCCACATAACGTCTACGTGAAAATACGACGCTACCGTTAACAGTGACTTGTTTAAGGTATGCTGTCCCATAAGACGCCATAGTCTTGTAAAGGTATGACATGATCCCGTTTATGAGGATAAAGAGAGGCCTCCTGTTCTTTCCGCTCGCCTCTGACACCGCGGCCCAATAAATCAACCGTGAATAGCACACACGGTGTAGATAAGGGACATGGAACAAGGGGGTTCCATAAATCGTTATTAACTACCGCTTCCTGGTCCCTTGTTCAAGTTGAGTGTGCACAGAAATATGCGAGTTATCAGGCTGTGATATTGAAAAAACGGGGTACGCGTAGCCTGATTAGACACGTATTGGCGAAAAGAGATTTCTTTGTGTTAAATTGAGCTGCGTTTGACCCTATATTAGTACTGTACATATTCGAGAACTATTAATGAAAAAAAAAACAACAAAGCGCAAAAAATAAAATTTGCGTTTCATATTCATGTCGCAGAATTGGAAACCTACAAAATTACTACATTACACTACAAATTACTACATACATTGTTTTATCATGAGCACCATAAGATACGAGTATGCGTATTTGGAACGTTCACTGTGCAAAATATTTAATTGATGCGATTACATTTCATAATACAGACAACTGCCATAAAAATTGTAAAGAGATTTTCAGGAGCCCCTGAATAAGTAAACCAACACCACCAGCGCAGAAATAAAGCACTTTGAGATTTAATTTTGTGGTCAGACGTACCGAGCCGTCTGCCGATATAATTTTATCATTGGATAGTTAGTAAAGAATTGATTCGTTGCTAGGCAAATGTGGGCGTTATCAATAAGTGGATGGAAAATATTAATTATTCTACCTAAATAAAGATTGGATTTAGGATGAGGGAAAATATTTCATTCTAGTCAATGTCTGAGGTACTCCTACTAACTTAATCTCTATTTTCGCGGAATTGGAATATAAGAGGAAAAATACTATCGGCAGTCATATTTTATTTACGTCCCTTCCATTGACTTGGATGTCTCAAATGAAATAAGACCTGCTACAAAAGTGACTCAACTAATCCACAGATCGCTGATACGTAACACCTAAAATAAAAATAGGCTAAATTCACGGGCCGGGATTTTGAGACAAGTCATGTTTCTGTCTTTTAAAGTCTGGAAGTCCCTTTCTCTCAGATTTTGTGTTTGCCTAGTAGGCAAAAAAACAAGGAATGGTGACTTTACTCATAAATGATAATTGAAATAGATTGTTCAAATCAAATTGTCTTAGCTTAACATGTTCATATAGTATCTACTTATTACTTTCATTTTATTTGACCTTTCCTAAAATTAATTAGTTATTTACTCGTAATAATATACCTAATGCCGAGAAGCCTTTGATGTCATCAGATTTTAATAACTAGTTCCACTTCAATGAAAATAGAACTGAGCTCTGTGCATAGGTACGATACATTTGCAAAATGTAATACCTATCAGACTTCCGTTTGACAAGCTATCCCACTGAAGGCATGTTAATTTGTTTGCAGCTCCTCCATTCGCCTGAGCTTGTTTTATTCAAATTTGATGGCTAAACATATTTCATGCCGAAACTGCGCTTTCTGGGTCAACCCGGCTGCTAGACGACGTTGCTTTTGCTATTCTAAGGGAACAGATGAATGATGTATTTCATCACTTGGTTTGATATTGTAGCCGAAGATTGCGAAGATTGAAGAAGAAGCGCTCTCTTATTAAGCACCGCTTAATGCTTAATTTATACTTACCTCAAGATACTTATAAAAAAATTATAACAAAAAAAAACGGATTGCAATCCGGGAGTGCCGGCAGAAGTTGAAAAACAAACATACACACACATTCGCGCAAGCGCCCTGCGCCGCCTAAACGAAACAGCAGGCGCAGGAATACATTTTAGCCGCGCGGTAGAAAGAGAGGAGGATAAAATCATTTGTTAGTACTTATTTGTATTAAAACAGGTCACGTGTCCGTCTTACGCTTACGATATTAGGAGATAGAGCGTCCTAAGCGTACTTCCGTCCACTATATTGAGACCTCCTTATGTGTCCGTCTTACGCTTACGATATTAGGAGGGGTCAACTTAGCTGGTTGTAGAGCGTCCTAGGCGTACTTCCGTCCACTATATTGAGACCTCCTTAAGAATCTGTCGCGAGTTTAAACATTTTTCCCCATCACAATAAGTGCTCAGCGCCGCTAAAGAAGTTTACACTTCAAAAAACGACTATTTGCCATACCAGCATATGCACATTTGCACATATCCTTTCCAAGTTTCCACTTCACCAATGGTCTCTGGACTGGCTATATTGGTCTAGTCATTGGGAAACCATATATGTATGGCTGATGTTTGGTAAATATCAATACTAAATTTTGCTTATTGCATTCTCCCGTAAATACTTTGATGAAACCGAAGCTGGCGCAAACTGCATTGTACTCGTAATTAATTGTAGTTTATTTACGTCACAAAGTGCCCATATTCGTAACCCGAAATATTAAATTCCGCTCTACTAACATCGACTGTACGAGTATGCTTGGGTCTAATTAAAAGTGCTACTAACTATAGGGATGTTTGTGTACAATTGATTTAATTGTTTAAGCTGTGTTTCACACGGAAATTAATTGTACATTATTGCCGTGGCCGAGAAGTAGGCAATTGCAGGCTGAGTATTTGTTTAAACAGACGAGCTTGCGAGTCCGTTTAATTATCATAAGAAGCCTACAATTTCCGTTCCGACCGAGGCTAATATAGTGTTTTTCTCAAAAATGGTGGAAATAAGACGAAATTTGAATTAAGATTTGATAAGACGTCAAAAACTTCAGGCCTTCCCGCCGTTTTTTTTTAACGCAATTACAAGTGTATTTTACCACCGAAAAACCGTAAATTATTTGAGTCGCGTTTTCAACACAAACATACGAATTGAATTTTTTCTGTACAATGATCTTTTTGAGGTGTGCAATATAGAGTATTTGTATTGTATTGAATTGGCTGAATACGACCTGTGCACTTGTGCAGTCTTTTATAGGCCTCTTTCTTTTTAAAAAGTTTGGGATTCGACAAATAAAGGAATTTATATGTAAGGCCGCCACTACACTCTTTCTTTTGCAATATTAAAGAAAGAGATGCAGCACGAATATTGCACAAATACGGCGAAGTGTAGTGCTAGCATCACATTCGAGCCGGCCTGCAATGCTTTTTTTAAAATTTTGATCTGACCTTAAACTATGGACTTTATCTTCCAATATGTAGCGAGTAATGTTCGCTTTTGAGAAAATTTTACATACATGTGATGTGATGTACAGTACAAAACCCGGAAAGTACAATTGTTTATTGATTTCAATAAAGGGTTATGTTTTACTCATTATGTATTTTTTATTTAGAAACAAACGGTCTTAAATACTAACTTGACAATTAGCTAACAGCTACAATATACAATATAACTGTTGTTTCACTATGACTTCTTAACTTCAACAAAAAAAATCTATGCGGAAACTAAATTTATGAGTCTCAACCAATTATATTATTATAATACATGTATCTTAATACGAAAAATCGTCAATAAACAAATACATTGCCAAACAACATTTACAACTAACAGACAGAAAGGACGTCGAGTTCTTAGAAGCGCAGACAATTTATATGTACCTTTCCCCCGAACAAAGACCTATGGTACTAAAAACATCACATTCGAAGGAGCACGGTTATATAATAACTTACCTCAAACTATAAAAGAAGCAGACTCATTCAATCATTGTAAAAACCAACTTAAGACCCATGTCATCAATAATATTCCCGTTATTTAATTAGTGTTAGAATCCGGCCCTGACTTGCTATCGCTAAATACATTCTGCGAGCGACATGAATCTATTTCTTGGTTTTACAACATTCTACCCACTTATGAGTGCAATAATAACATACTTTTGTAATTGTTATACCCTATTATTTATTATCGTAGAATAATTGTTAAATTAGATATTGAATTTTTACTATATGTTACAAATATGTAAGCGCTCACGGGCGTAACACATAATTAAGGCATGATAAACACTGTATTCTCAATAAGTGAAATGTATTCTTTGAGAATAAATAAAAATCTTTAACCAGATATAACAAGACCTACAGTTTCCTATATTTTTAAACTAATTACATGTAACTAAATCACTAGGACTGTAATTTTAATGCAATGCAATTTAACGAATAAAATTAATCATACGCATTGTTAATATACTGATAGATAAATTCAAATCTCTAAAATAGTAATGTGTTGACACAGAGTACTTGATGCGAGTGAGATTATGATCCAGCATTAATTTCATATAATATCGCTACCGTTTTATTCCTGTGGCCCGCGGTCCACGGTAATTTATTTCTTTACTTAATAAAAATGATGTCATTTGCTACGCTATCAATCTTCCGAAGCGTTATTATTTTCATTTGTAATAAGTAAAGCTAATGTTTGGTTATTTATTATGTGAATGAAGGTGGACAAAGAAGTTCTTCATTTTTTTTAGCCGATAGCCAATGCACCAGATGCGGCCATATAATTTGATCGTTCATATGAAGGTTAAGCAGACGGCCATGGTCATTTTTTGAATGGTAGACCGCTTCGAGTGATTATCGTCTGAATCCTTCTGTCAACAACACTTAAGGCGGACTTGCGACGACAAATTAAAAACAAGAACTTTGAAGTATAATAACTTGACATAACGATAGGTTTTTTTTATAGCAAAAGATATGAATTGTTTTTTGTTCCCACTGTATATACTACCTATACCACTATAAATACTACAGTGGTTGAGTTGTAGATACTTTGATAGTATGGAACGTCATATTAGCTACGTGCAAGCAAAGTTATTTTCAAGCAAAGTTAGTTGATAGCGCAATTCTCCACTTTTATATCAATTTGTCGAATTCTGTATGCGTTTCTAAAATAAACGGCCGATTTTAAATGCTATAAAATATCTTTCAATTCGAACATCGAAAATTTCCAGTCGTTAAGTGCTCCGGCGCTCGATTACTTGGATGGCCGATGTGCGAGTTTCAACTGTCGTCTAAAATGGAACTGGACTATTTGTGAGAATTTGTTTAAAAATTGATAAAACTACGCATTGATTTTGACCCGGACTTTCAAACTGAATAGTAAATTTTAATGTAGCTTAATGTTTTAACTTATGGTCGAATTAACATAGGTACCTCTATATATTATATCTATCACAACGAATATGAAAATACCAAAAAAGACCAAATTTTTTTTTCAAAACTTTAATTATAACGTTGTCTGTTGACAATTTTTAAAAATAGGGAAATATTAGTCGAACTAGAATTTCTGGTAAATGACATTTTGGTAAATCAGTGGTTTTAAGTATTACAAATATATGCCCATATGTGTTTTGTAATAATTTGTTGAACCGTTTTCTGAGAAGTAATAATCGGGTGAAAATATTTTGAATCATCTACCTATATGTTATCATAATAATAGGTACTATCAACTCTGGCCGCCGATTGCTGAGCCTATACTTTATTATTGGTAAACGGGACTAATCGCACAATTGAAATGTATTAACCTTTTTGAAGTTTGCCCGCCCTTACTTCTCTCTTCGAGTACACTACTCGTCCCGACAATAATATGGTTTCAAGAAATATTACTTATACCTTGAATTTCCACAATTTAAGTGCCAATTTCTACAACTTTTGCGTCCTTTCAATGACATTTCCGTGCCGTATGATGCGATGAACCCTTTATGAATGCCTGAACCTTCTTATTATTTTGATCCCGGTGAAAAAGGTTTCGTGTGTAGTGTTAGAAAATCCTGCACGTATGTATATTTTCCCACGGCGTATTTTCTGTTTACCCGCCTAGAGATATCGTAGGTAATGAAAAAAAGTTTCCGCCTTAATAATTTTAACGAATGTTAAAAAATGGGTATTTATCAATTATAACACATTAAAATAAGCTTCTAAATTATCACAATCGCAGTGTTCATAAAGTTGAGATTGACATAAATTGCCGACTTCTTGTTCAAGCCAACCTGAACTAAACTGCTCATGTCTATGAGAACGTCGATAATTAAAAGGTATTCATGTTGGCGCGGACGGATGTGGTAAAAAGTTAGTCAAGCTATAATTTGGCGTGATCCCCGGTAATGTAACACAAGTCACGAACCTACACACACGTATCTAGGTATTTTATGCGCCCTTGTTGACCCTCCGTTGTCCATAAAAGATTTTTCCAAACGTGATGTGCCCGAGAATGCGTTGCGGTTGCTACGTTTTACTCGAGTTATAAAGTATCAGGTCTTACTTTCGCTTGTATTAAAGGTATCCCGGGTAGTAAACATAAAGGTATGTGGTATAAGTTTATTTGACCTTTTTGTATAGCAAGGTTTCTAGGTTTGTTCATGTGTGTATCAATAGTACTACTACAGAGGCCGGGAAGTAACGGGTTGCCGGTCGAGTAATACATATAGACATACAGATAGTTACGAGGCTGGCAACCCCTTTTCACGCCGAGGTATGTATAGTGCTTTTCTCAAGCATGCAAGGAAATAAATTAAAAAAGCTCCAAGAAATCAAACTTTAATTTCTACTGAAACTTAAACTAGACAAAAATTAAACTGACAAATATATTAGGTACTATTTATTTGACGACTTCTAAACTTTATTAAAAGTAGAAACATGCATGTAAAAGACGGCACAGAGCGTCTACTCCGAAGTCCATACTTCGCACATGCTGTCCCTTTCACTCTCGCGTGAAAGGGACGCCACTATATACGAAGTACGGATTTCGAATTTCAGAGTACAGGCCCAGGTCGCATTCAGCCAATTCAACTAGTATTTTTCTGTTGGAAACGCTACGTTTATGTGTGTCTTAAATAATTTGCGTCTTTCGGTGGAAAAATACACTTGTGATTCTGTAAAAACATGAACGGCGGGAAATCATTGAACTTTTTGACGTTTCAATACTTTTAAGGTTATGTTTATTAAATCTTAATTCAAATTCGGTCTTATTATATCAGTCTCATTTATAAAAAGAATGAAGATGAAAGATGCTCTTTGCAGGCCTGCAACTTTGTATAAAATTCCTTTAAAGGCCTCTCGTCTAGCCGCACCCGAAACGTGACACTTCGCAGCCTCTTATAAGGAACACAACCTCAATATTTCATTGCATGTTTGAGAAAAAGTATTTACAGGATGAAAAGAGATTACATGTTACAGAGATTAGAATGTTGAGATGGATGAGCGGAGTAACCAGAATGGATCGTATTAGAAATGAGTATATAAGAGGAAGCCTGAAAGTAGCACCCATAGTCGATAAGTTGAAAGCTCATCGTCTACGTTGGTATGGTCATGTTATGCGGAGGGAAGAGAGTCATTTAACAAGAAGGGTATTAGTTATGAATGTGGAGGGATGCAAGAGAAGGGGTAGGCCAAGAAAAAGGTGGATGGACTGCGTGAAAGATGATATGGAGAGGAAGGATGTGAGTGCCGAGATGACGAGCGATAGAGAGGTATGGAAGAAAAAAACATGCTGCGCCGACCCCAACTAAATGGGATAAGGGCAAGCCAATGATGATGCTTGAGAAAAAGTAATTTGTAACTAGGTAACACTGCTGCTGCCATATAAATAACTGCGTTATTATATTGCAAAACATTCGGGTCGAAAATAAACGTAAATGATGCGAAGTTTAATAAAATATTTACGACACACGAGTGTGACAGCTATTTGCGGAGAGCACGAAATAGTCTATTAACGCCTTCCCTGCGTATTTGACCTGAACCCTTGTCAAAGCGCTCAAGTGCTTTTCTGTTTGAACACATATAGGTCAACAAAACTTCATGCCACTATACTGGCGAAGACTGTCGCAGTTACTGAAGCCATTCTGCATAATTTTTACCCTCAAACAAAATAATGTGTTCATAACTTAAGAGTTTTGACATTGTTATGGAATATGACACGGTAACGTAAATTTACGGGCTCGTTTTCCCTCCTAAGGCGAGAAATGAGTTTTTCGCTACCTACTTTAAATCACAAAAACTACGCTTTCCTTGAACTTGTTAAGTTTTTAACACGACAACTTATGATGTTAATATGTTCAATTTGGTGCTAGCTCTGTATGTTTAAATACAGGTCAGTTGGAAAAAAGGAATCCTTATATGTAGTTGCGCCATAACAGTACGTAGTTGGTACTTCCGTTCGTCTGTCCGTATGCGGCATTAAGTCCGCATATGTAAACGAACCAAACATTGCGCGTGGCCCAACATGCACTTGGCCGGTTTTTTTATTCACGTACAATATCAGCATCGCACGGGATTTATTAAATCTTTAGAAAGCTTTCCATTTAATAAATAATGCTATTATCATTTAACTTACGTTATTTAATACGCGTAAAGACTGTACGGGAGTGTGCGCGCCTTATGATAATAATGTCATGAAATGGGGCACCTTAGACGCTCAATCGCAGATCGATTGAAGGTTGATATTCAAACTCAAACTCAAATTATTACTATTCAAATCAAATTATTATTATTATGTATCTCCTTTTAAAAATCTCGGGTTCTAAGGTCCGGTCTTATTATTATTACTTAAATTATTTATTTGTTAAACATATTATTGACCGTATTGATCGTTGAAAGCAACCGTTATGTACATGCTAACAAAATAATATCTCTTTGTTCTTTTGTCTAGTAATACTAAGCATACAAGATAAAGTATTTGCATAACATCACGTGTAACAGAACCCGTGACCTCGCCTTGTTTGTGTTGGGTATAAAAGGACTTTATCGTAATTAGTTGCTACGGTCATTGTTTGTATTCAACAGCAAAATAAACGATCAGTGGCGTTATCGAGAGACTCCGGCGGGTTTAGCCGGTCTTTGCCTCGATACGAGTATCCCTATCCTTCTCAAAATTCGGAGTTTATGAAAGTTACCTACTTATTAAGTACTAGACCCAGATTTAGGATCCCGCCGAATCTGCGTTTTATAAACAGGTCCGACGATAATCGATTACAGTTCTGCTGTCATGCAGTAGTCAGTACAGAAGAAAGTATTGTATTGTGTTATCTTGACAATAACTAATGCAGTGTGCACGTAATGAAGTGTTGACATACATTAATCTGACATGAATAAGGTTAGTCATTTATCGCTGACCGCAACGGGCCGCGTGGTCTGAGGCTCATATAACCTGCATCAATTCGTTATCAAGTAAATCAATCACCCGAACTTACTTATAATTCATAGGAGTGTCAAACATATGACACTTTTAACACACACTGTCTACCCTAAGGGGAAAAATACGAGGTACCGAGAAAGTTTATTTGAACCTGCTCGCATCCTCAGGGACGAAGAGGAAGTTTTTTTCAGGGTTTGTGCGGATTTTATTTCGGATGCTTACTGGGGCTGAGGTCGCTCCGCTTTGCTGCGAATACATTTAAATATATTGTATGTTGTTTCCTTTGGATATCACTTAAGGATTTCCTTACCGCGAAAATGTCTTTATATTCAAGATATATTTTATATTATGACAATGAAGTTGGCGCGGTGTAGTGTTGTGGATATGTTTTGGTTTGACACTTTTTGGGGATAAGATTAAATTGAAGAAGGAAGGAAATGATGATGAAAAGGCAATTTATCTAGCAATACATATAAAAACTACTTTTAAGTCAGTTTTTATAAAAACGACACCCACTCAGCATGGTGTCACTAACACATTGATTTTAACGTAACGATTTTGCCTCACCTAAAAACTACAAAAGTGGACAAAAAAGTGTAGTTACTTATAAAAGTTATAAGATTTATTGTCTTATTACTTTTAAACAACGAGCAGGCAGAAACTATAGAATGAATAAGTAATTAAATAATGGCGATAAGAAAGTTGCAGTTACCGTGCACAGATTTAATCTAAGTAATATTACCGTTTGCTAAATCTAATATTAGTAGTACTAATGTGTAAAGGTACATTTAAGTTTGGTATAACTCGTCGTGTTATTTCGATGTACCGAAACAATGCTTTAATTACCTAATTGTTAAAATATTAGCATCTTTATATGATACTATTTTCACTACTTATCATTAGTATAATAATATGATTCAGTGAATTTAGTTAGACTAACAATATTCGCTAACAATTGTCATAATTAAAATTGCCTCAAACATGAGCTTTATTAATTTAGCGCTCAGAATGCATCAGAGAAATTGTTTGAGCATTTTTCATGACAGCTCGGTGTTTAAAACAACAGGTGATGGCTGGTAAAAAATATTTGTCATGTAATAAAAGGTACCGGACCATTATGAACATTTTTGCACAGCACGTTGAATTTAATACTTGTCATACATAAAGCTTTGAAGTTTATTATGTTCATAAATGGCATCTACTGTCGTATTTAACTTAACTTTCTACTCAAATCACAGTTTCTTGAGAAAAACAACACAAGTTTTCCAATCAGTACCGAAATTTGACATTACAAAACAGTGAAAATTTTAAATTAACCTGAGACATCTGAAAATAAAGTCCAGTTACATGAGTAATAGTAACTTTAACTTTGGATCCAATGTATTTATTAATTATTACTGCAACATTTAGGTCCATCCACAGACTTAAGATCCATTAGAGGGTCCGAGAGTTTTTCGCACGATTTGGGGCGAGAAATTGTATAATACTATCGTATTAAAAATGTTTACCTTCATGCGAGAAATAAAAACTCGTCTACGATTTTGTCATTCGATACTCGTACGGAGATTATCGGCAGGCGAAATAGTTTACACGAGAAGCTGCATTCTAGGGAGATATTTGGTACGATTTCTCGCCTCGTCTAAAATCGGTCTCGTATGAGAAACTCGCACCATTTGAATGGGCTGAGCTTGCCATTACAAATGCCACAGTAGCCGATCGGGACGGCAGCGTATGCCCCTACAAGTCGTGATATAAGGCGGGTCATTGGCTTGGTTTAAACCCCGACATTGATAAATGTTTCATTTATTCTCCCGCCTCGCCTGCAGGCCGTAATTCCAAATCTGCTACCCAAATTTTATTATTTAATTATTTGTAGCCATCCGCTTTTGTGGGTTTTTCCTTTTCGTATCGCTTCCCTTCCTTTCCTGTGTATACTCGCTTGGAATAATTTGGCAGGTACGTTCGTGTTATCACCGAATTGTTCGATAAGGCGACGTGAAGTGACTGAAGCATGACTTGCTTAAACTTCCATAGAATTCGTTACCAATTGTACTTAGAAAAACAAAAACTAAACTAATTAGCAAGTTATTTATTGAAATTTTGTTTCATGGATTATTTTACGATTACATCAATATATCGCTGAATTCGATGGAGCCTCTGAGAAAAACGCTTTGCTCATTCTTTCTTATGGCTCGGTTCTACGGCGTTTTTGAGCTTCGGCCAAATTATGAGGTGCCCAACGAGTTCAGAGTATCCTACTCATGAACGATTTTCTGCACTTGACTCATACTGATGCGTAAGGTTGCCTGCATCTGCTGATAGGTCACTCTCTTATCAGTCTCTATCATGAGCCACCCAGCACTGATGTTTTCTTCAGTAATCGCCATAAAATGACGTCCCTCACGAAGATCATCATTGTCATTGATGCGATGATATTTGAACCCGTTTAACTAGTTGTAAATAGTCTTGGGGAATGTAGCTTCATCAGCAAAGGCCAATCGAAGAGTCTTTCATAACTATATTGTTGATTTCAATACAATAGAAAGTCATAAAAAAATATCGACCAAAATTTCTCACTTTAAATTCATCTTAACGTGAAACAAACAATTTTCAATTTGACGCTAAATGACAAAAACAAACGACAGACGAATGAAATATACTCCATAATGTTGCCAAAGAGTTCTACTTCAAAACGGCATTTTTAATTTTTTTAATGTATGGTTTCAAAGTAACCATTTCTAAAAACTTTCAGTGTGGCCTACGTATAGTTAGTACTTATTGTTGATATTATTTATTATTCCAAAAAATTACACAGTTTTACAGGACTTAAGCCTAAGACACTGCGAAATTAATAATATTAAATAAAATACAGAAGACGGTCGCTTGTGATATATATGATATCATTATTTTAATACATATCAAATTAAATATAATTGTTATAAACCTGTTTTTTTACATGTAACTGGTACAGTCTATATTAGAAGCATTACGCACATGAAGAGTTCAAAATCCGTTGTTATAAGGGTATAATAAGAGCTTTTGATACCTTCATATGCGTACTATGCGTAGCGACTTGCGATGTTGACTGTACCTTACTTAGCGAAACTTTTAGTGTCAAACTTATCATAAACAAGTTAAATATTGTCAACATTCAAACTTTCTCGAGGGTATTTTTAAGTCATACGTATACGTATATATGTACTTTCTCAAATTGACAAAAAATCTGCACACTCTTACGCCTTTGTCATTTTAACGTCATGTCCGTATATTTTTTTCACTGATATATGCGTATAGATATTTACCTACCTAATTTTAGATGAATTTAAAACCTATTTCTTACAATAAATTATTTTTGTTCCAGGTAAGGAGTTGCAAACGGTCGTTTGTTAAAATTTGGGAAGGCTCAAATTGCATCTGAAGTTATCACCTACTACCTGCGAGGGTTAGTGCAATGCAACAGCAATGTACACCCCTGCTTACGTAGTCGAATTCACTTATCATTTATCGGTAAGGAGTTGTCAAAATCTCTTTACAGAAAAGGGCTCTTTTACATGACATAATTTACAATACAATTACAATGATATCATTTAGTAACATGGATATCATTTAGTAACTGTATTAATGAGTTCATCCTATCATCTGTATTCTATTTTGTGGAATGTACAGCAGAACTTTTATAGACCTGCAGGTCGATTGCGCAACGTTTCTTACCTTATGTGCGATACGTGTGTGAAAGTCATTGTTTGTAAGGGAACATGACAGTTGATTTACCTTAACGCTCGTCAGTTCCACCAAAACATGTTTTTTATAATTATTATTTCACACCCTACTTGCTCCGTTCCAACAATTAAAGTATTGGTATCATTCAGCACTGCTTTGGTACACATTATATGTAACGTTTTACATTAAGTATAATTTTTTGTAATAACTGCCAAAATGAAGTGAAACGTTTGGTGCCACCGTCACGTCATGCATATGATGATACTGATACCTACGACCCCTGCATCAGGTGGCGTATTTTCGGGACATCCCAACGTCTGAGCAGAAATAATGTATTCTGTTCCAAGAAAAGGTTTAATCTTCATCATCTAGATAGGTTTAGATTAGGATTAGGGTTTATATGCGTATGCGTAAATTAAATCTACGTGCACTGAAATAAAAAACTATGGTTAAAATTGCTTGTAATTTGATATCTTACTTGCTTTGCTTTGCTTTGATATCTTTTTATTTTGCTGTTGTTGTTTTTGTCTCGAATAAATATTTCTTATTTCTTACTTTCTTGAACTTCCTGATAGTAGATTTATCTACAAACATGATATTTTGCTTATAAAACGACAAGTGGAAATTTGCGGAAATTATATATTCAACGTTTCTATAGGTACTAAGTCTACTTATACTCTCTAAATCCACTTAACTAACGATTTAAACCAACGCTTCATTATTGGATCAATTATGATGAGGTTAATGCTTTCCGATTTATCCAACTACATTTTGCTTTCCAAATTGAACCCTTAATGAGGTAAATAATTAATGCAGATGCAATAAAATATGCGGTAACAGCATCCGCCATGTAGTATGGAACAAAAGAAGGTCGTAAATGTACTACTGTGCCTGGTATATACGACTTTGCAGTCCTACTGTATTTGGCAGAGAGGACGCCGGGGACAAATTTGAAGTACAAACGCACCTTTCCGCTGTATTTATTGCCCATTTTTACAGCAAACTGCCTTATTTATTGCGGGGAGACATAAAGGAAATGTTTAATGTTTATTCGGTGATTCTGCTTGCTGTTAAAGGAAAATTTTGTTGTAATATTTGGTCGACATCGATGTGAAAGACATGCATCTGATTGTCGTGATATGGCGAAAAGTATAAACATAACTTTGACGTCGACTGTTACCATTTTTTCACCTTAATTTCACGGAGAAAAGTGTAGTCATTATCTTTGACTTCGACTGTATATTAATAATACCTATAATAAGGGATACTTCCTGACGTGGAGGTATTTTATTCTTTTTATAAACAGATTTTTTTCAGTGTTCTGTCAGTACCGCATTGGTGTACTAACATACATTGCGCGAATAGGGGGTAGTATGCATGCACTACTATTTGTATACCGCCTGCTTCAACGCATCCTGCGCTAATCAGGAAACGCTTATATCAATGTAGAAGCACAGTAAAAAATCTCTACTGACGAGACTATCAATTACAATTTTTCGACGCTCTGTTATTTTGTATTTGACAGAGCGTCGAACTGTTAAAATTTTTCGTGCCACTCACACGCTATGACATGGGAATGCAATGTCAAACGCGAAGGTGAACCCTATAAAAATGCAAGTAGGTGGATATCGCACTGCACGCCATGACGTATATCCGTCGACGGCGTTAAATCGATGGTGCGGATATATGCGTCATAGCCGTCGAAAAGGTTAAAATGATGACTTACTCATACCGTAACTATGAATTGGCCTTACCGAACAAAAATTTTGCTGAGGTGCACTTAAATTGAAGCTTTCAACTAGAAACTAAGCCTATTTATACCCCTCAACCTAACAAACTGTAGGTAAATACTAACTCAACTAATTACAAGCGCTGAAATACGGGTACAAGTGAGAGCACGGTTATGAATAAAATGGCGCACTCAGTCTGGAATATTCGATGCAATCATTTATGGTTGACACCGCCACATTCTCGTCACGTCCTATTTGCTTTAATGAAAATAAATTCAGCGGAAAACACTATCCGCAGGGATTAGCTGACGCCATAAATAGGGATTAATGAGACTTAATTACTTGGTCTTTTTGCCTCTGCTTCGGCCAAACTTCCGGGCATTCTGGACACGTCCGCTGATGTGCCGCCACAACTCGCCTCGCAACGAAAATGATGGCTTACTTTACTCTTGATCAAGGCTCTCGGACAATTATCTTTTATTTTCTTTTACATGAGATGATTTCGGAAATTCAGCCGAAGTAACATATACACATCACAAATTGTTCCAAAATGCCACGGATTTCGCTAGCAGTAAAAACGTGTAAGGCGACTTACTGACTGGCGGGGCGGGATCGATATGTGTCATTTTCTTCTTTGACGTAAATTTACTGACATCGCAAAGATTCCCACTTGACAGAATACTGTCAGTATTACATTTGCGCAGTAGTAATATTATGCGCCGAAGTGGACCAGTACTGCCTTCGCATCGTCCCGCTTCCGCGCATCCCCCGCCAGTCAGGAAGCACTCATTTAAATGTAGGGGCGCAGTAAAAAGTAGTACTGAGTTGACTGACAGTTGACACTGACATTTGACAGTTTTCCCATATCGTACCGCCTCCGCACCGACAAATCAGGAAGTCGCCTAAGTAGGCATTTACTGGCTGCGCGTTGCGGCTGACAAACGTCGATACAATTCTTATCTTTTCTCAGTTACGATAATGTCCCTTTGTAGCGATCAATGATAGAATCTCTTTCTAGTTCGTGTACCCAAAGGACGATTGTTTTAAGGCGATATATCGATTGAAAGAGACACCCTTTGTTTTTCGCTCACGACAAAACGGGATGCAACCCTCTCCGAGAATGGCTTTTTAGACAAATCTCGTTAAATATCTGACTGTATGCAGGTTTGTTAAATTTCCTCTTGTCAGTACCTAGATGAGGTAAAATACCATCATATTAACTTAATCGTGTCTTTTAATAATGCGTTGTTTTAGTAGGATGAGGAAAAAAAGGAAAATATAGACTCGACTTTGGATTTATTTTCTATCGAGAAAATCTTAAGCAATCATGTTTCGCTATTGTCAGTACCACAATCATATATTCAAGAATCATATATCTGAAAATCAGCCCCTACTGTTTGCTAGTCTGGGCAGGACAGCGTTTCAAAGTCTCCAAAGTAGGTACCTACATACATTAAAAGTAGGTACAAGTTTATTTATCAACACAGTAAAAGTACAAGGTTATTTATCAATACGTGTGAAACTAAGGTAACACAATAAAAGTACAGGGTTATTTATGAAAACGTGTGTAACTAAGGGACCAAAAATTGCTGAAATAAATTTGTAAGCGGAATACGTGGGATCACAATATGTAAATCATTTATTTAGTTAGAAACAGACTAGAATGTTGCGGTGTGAGTCACATAGTCGGTGTAAATTAAGTAACAGCTGGTACCCAAACGCGCGGCATAGCGATTTCTATGCCGAAACTGTCGGTTTGTTTGAATAAAACTTTATCTTTTATCCCTCAGAGCCGGGTCCGTTCACAACTTTCATTTTCCTACGCATACCCCTTATAAAAACTTATGAAAAAAGGGCTGCAAAAGTATACAGATTAGAATATTTCGGTAATATTGATCGCACGCTCGGACTGGAAGTTACCTACCCGGTTTCCCGTGCGGAATTTAATATTTACGATAGATGCGTGTTATCACAAACGAGACCTTGGACGAATGATGCACGATAGGCATTCACTCATAATTCGGACGGCTTCCGACTTATGAAAACCCTTATTCGTAAAACTTAACAAACCCCCGCTAGCTAAAATGTGGTTTATCCCTTTCTCACAAACATAAGTGTCAAAGTGACAGATAAGATTATATTCTCTGTTATTTTAGTCTGAGCAATTTTGTATACATAGAGTTAACTGCACGTAATAGGTAAGTATGTATTGGAGTAAGCTGTGGTTACCTATAATTAGATAAGCATCAGCCCCTAATGTAAACTAGATATAAGAGCATGTTTGATGTATTATCTGTTGGTAATCCTTAATAAATAATAAATAAATAAGTACACACGCATTGAGCGGTAGGGGTCACACAACCGGTTTCACCGAAATCGATAAAACCGAGAAAACCGGGTTTACCACCAATTGTAAAATCCGGACTTAAGAGTTTTTATAACTCAAAAAAGGGTTTTTCGAGTTTTTCGGTTTTACTAAACAACATAGAAGTACTTAAAACCGAAAAAACCGGAAACCCGGTAGGTACTGTCTAGAAACCGAAAAACCGATGTTTAGAAATTCGGGCGGTTTTGTGACCACTAATTAGCGGCAAGTTAACTAATCTTAGTTAAGGTTTGATGAAAGATTTTGAATAATAAGAAGAAGAAGGAATAAGAAGGAATTTGACCATTGCCTATCGGTTTGGTATAACTACAAGTCCATAATATATTCATAAACTGACAGTTCGATGATTCTAATATAGTTCCATTGATTGAGAGTGGGCGCGAGGCAGATGGAATAGTTTAGCGGCCCAGTTGTAGGTGCCGCAACTATGCCAACAATCCTCTCCCTCCACTGCGGTCAACCGCTATATTTTACACAGGCACATTCCGCGTTAAATTAGTACTTAGTGCTCTCCGAATAACCCCATTTCAAGTTATCTTAACTACAAGTTGATTTGCCGTAATGTATAAGCGCCACTAACCCTTATATTTAATGTCCCATTTACAGCCATAACTAAACACAATGTTAAGTTCGCCGCAGTAAAATAACTACTAGCATCCCCTTTATGATTTCCTTACTCAAATTTACACTGAATAAACTTCAAATTTGCAGTATACACGAACGTACCTACGGGTTTATGTGAATCAGCTTATACATACCAATCCAAGCAACCCAATAACCTTGCTTAAGCAAACCAATTAAATTTATCAAGGAAACTACATACTAATACATTATTGTATTGTGCTAATAGAATTTGCGCGCGTCGCGCTAGAGACATGCGTAACTATTTGTTGCTCGGAATAGCTTAATTGTATTAAACTAAACAATGTCAATCTGAAATAATATTAGCTTTGCGTTACATACTACTATTGTGATTCCTTAAGCGTATTTTGAGTTGCTAACACGGATCCGTGATGGGCAGAGTGCGAGTCAGTACCAATAGCCTCCTGAGTGCAGTGCTGGATAAGTTCCAGTGTCCTGTGGTGCGACACTGGAACTTCGTCCACATGGCGAAAATATATGCCGAAAATATTTGACATCAAATTATAATTATTAAAATGTCTCAGTTAGTTTATTCCACTTCCACTTTGTAGTGCGCAATAAAGAGTATATCTATCTATCTACTAAGAATCTTATGTAGGTAAACTATTTGTTTTACCGTCTTTGTAAAAGGAGACAAGGGATAGAAGTTAATGTATACTTAGGCATGAAGATCGCATCGTAGTAAGTAATTGAATCGTAAAACGGTGATGGCTCATTTCGGAGTGACCTCGCCTCGCATTCTCTTGACCCGGGTTCAATAGCGCTAGCAATTTGTTAGTCATCGAAAGTAATGTTCGGAGATTCATCACCGCTCTTGTCGAAGACGATCTTGTAAAGTAAATCAGCTGCGCTCAAATAAACTTGAATTACAAAAACGACAAACTAGACCGGAACGAATGTAGAAATTGTATTTGGGAGTTATTTTTGCAATATCTTTTGTCAGGAATTCGGGGAGGTATTGGTTTGATTTTTCATTTTATTCCTTTGAGGCAATGATTGGATCGTCCGCAACGGCCAGATGATCTCGAATCCACGCCGCTATAAGTGGCCAGCTGGAATTTATACATTTTAAACGATTTGTTCGGTTCCACTGGGTATCGAGACGAGAGTGAAGCACTCACTAAAGCAAATTGAGTCGTATCTGACATCTAGGGTTCTACTATCTGCTTGTGCCAAACGTTTACACATCAAGTGGATGTAGTGCTTCCGTAATGGATGCTTGCAACATACATTTTTCCCAAATTTTCACGTACTTTTTTGAAAAAAGGGGGTTTTAAAAAAAAATCTTAGGTTTCTTCATTCTTCACAGCAGTGTCAAAATAATCCACCTACGCACTTAACCTGTTTTTCTACTTCCACAGAATAAGTAATAGTACTACGTACAGAATGCCCACCGTTAACAAATCCCCGTTAGGTAAGCCACACATGCCTAAATGTGGCCATCTCTTTTTATCGTACTCACATCATTCGCTACATCACTTTCTATCGCATGAACACGAACAGGCACACGACGTGTGTACTTGTAGCGGCGCGACGCAATCACGGAGTGGGCCACCCCTGCTACTACTCATCTGACATCTGACTGTACTTTGAGACCTAGCGTACTACAATTAGGGCAGATATTGCAGGTATTACACATTAGATGCACTTGTGATTGTTCTGAAGTCGCCAGCATCGGTACCTACGTAGTCTGTATACCATCAAGCAGGTCGTATGCTTATTTCTTCTTCTTTGTCGCATTCTCAATACTGAGGGTCGTGACTCGTGACTACATGAGGCCGTCACTTTGCGCACTTATTGCTCTCCAGGCCGCTTGGTTCTCGGCCATCCGGACAGACGTTTGCAAGTTTTCTTTGCAGATTTCCATCACAGCATCGGTCCAACGGGTTGGCGATCTTCCACGAATTCTTTTTTCTTCCACGTGCCACACAACGATGAGTTTTTCCAGGCTATCAGGCTCTCGTCTGGCCACGTGTCTGAAGTACTGGAGTACTCGCTACATGCTTCTCTTTGCCATTGTCATAATGTAAAAAAAATATAGCTTTTGACGATTTCATTCAATTTTAAGATTCTTTCGATGAATCATGTGTGGCTGATTTAAGCTTACTGACGTTAAAAAAAATATTCTAGCAATTTAAAGGGTTTAGAGAATATATTTATTACCTGTACTGATAGGGCCCAGTAGGTTTCATATCCGTTGTGTGTGGGTGAGGTATGCGCGTTATTTGCAATTACGGAACTATTGTAATGTGGGGTCTCTGTGGACTACCATAGGAACGCGTAATTATGAAGCGATTGCATCGTTATTGGTTATCAATATATTATTTAATATCCACGTTTAGTGGCTCGTAGAACGATCTGGCAAATTCGTTTCTGTTTCATTTAGAGTCATACTAGGACAAAATTACAGGATGTTGAAAACGGCCTTCAATGCCTTCGAGAAAAGGATGGTACGGTGCCGTGCCTCTATTGTTTTGCTCGACTTGGCGGGGGCACTGCCGTGCCCCCAGACTGGCCCAATTACTGTATTTACTATGCATTTATTGAAAAATATATATATCCCACTTGGTTGCATTTTTAAGAAGAATATTAACAAATTGTTAAGATAAGGAGATAACTCATTTAATAATATTATTTAACCTACATACATTCAGTTTGAATGTATATGTTAATAGCAATTAAATAAAACATAGAAGGCTTAAAAGAAAATAGCTATTTAGTAAGTATACTAAGATAAAAAATAAATATATAAAGAGAAATAATAAATAAAGTTCCCTTCCCCGCATCGCACTCGGCGCAAAGATCCCCGTACTAGCAGTTATGTAAAATTATTATCCAATTCTACTGTGTACATATACCTACATTGACTGGTATTTTTAAGTGTATTTACGTCATACTTTCCATTGGATATATATCCTTTACTGATAGACTGCCTACTTGTATTTGGTAAACCAAAATTACGCTCAGAACATTGAAGGTGTAACACGTGTAGATTCCGTAGAACCTTGTTGGGCTTGCTTCCTGTCATGTACTAGTGAAATATTGCATACCTAGCTATACCATTCATTAGCATTCGATGCCCGACCATTACTTACAAAGGCTCGCCGACGATTTTAGCTGTGCTATAGCGTGCTGAAATATAAAAAAAAAGAATTTTGCCACTGCACTCATTAATTTCATTTTATGATGAATAGGTAAGCTACGAGTATTAGTAAATTGTAAAGACTGTGTGAAATTGTAAAGATTTTGTCTTTGTTTTTGTAATTTTTTATATATACATTTATTAGTTGGTATCTTTTTAGATATGATATAATTTAATTACTTCTAATTGTAGTTTAGTTTCTGTTATTATTAGGTTATTTATCATTTTATTAGTTGGTTGGCTAACGATATTTGTCAAATCATGCTGCTGGATGGAGCAATATGCATTCAAATATAATTTCTCTTTTCCTAACTTTTACTTTCTTTCTTTAGTAGGAACCAGATATAAAAAAAAAAATTGTAATCGAGTCATGGTAATAAACTTCGGTCGTTTCAATAAAAATTGGATTATGAAGTAAACGAGATAATAATACACTACCGTGAAAATTTTCACTATTTTCGTTAAGAGCTTAAGTTTTTATTACTCATCCGGGTTTTCAGTGATAATATGCTCCCAGTCAACAATAGTTTAAAAACCTTTAAAAGGAGCTTTAACGACGTTGTATAAAAAAGCTGGTTATTTCTTTTACAACCGCAGCTCGCAGACTCCAGGAAAATAAAAATTCTTCCATTAGGCCGACTTAAAGGCAAATGTATTTCTTCTCGTCGCATTACTTGTGACCTGTGTGAGTTGTTATTGTTTTAATTTCTCATTCTCCTTAAGAGCCTTTTTGCGAGTCTAATTGAATATTTCTTGGTAGACGTGTTTTCTGTCAGTTAGAGTGCTTGATGAATAATTTAAAAAAGTCATTCTGAGTACCAACATGGTATATTAATTTTCCGTGTGGGAAGATTCTCAGCTGGCAGCATAATAGGCAGAATAAATTTAGTTATATTTTTGCAAATGATTAGATGAGGTCTATGTTCGGCAGATGGATGTGTATACCTACATATGCTGATGATGAATAAAATAAATTCATCACTTGGTGATGTGATGGGAGCATTATGCCTCGTCTTCATACAAACTTATATAATTCAAGATGAAAACCAGTTTGAATTTACGTGCTGTATAAATATATTTGAAACTTATCGGTAATACACACTAATAAGTTACAGGTCCGAAATACTTAACCGCAAGATTTATAAATAATTAATATTAACCCTGCTGGGGTCCACTACGCCGGCCAACAAAGGCGAGCGGAGAGAGGGGCCTGACTAACTCTCGGAACCTAGTCTACTAAGTTCTTCTAAGTTTTCGTATCTTATAAAATGCTGATGCTTCTTACTCGTAGAGTATGATGAATAACCATAATGTGGCCTGAACTATTATATTAATGGGATGGACTCGTGGGATAGTCCAGATTCCTCATAATGATCACAAAGCGGCATTACTAAACATACGGTACGGAGTTCGACTCGCGCAAAAAGGGTTCCGTACCATTATCTATAAAAACGGCAAAAAAACCGTGTCTGTTGTATGGGAGCCCCCTAAAATGTTTATTTTATTCTGTTTTTTAGTATAAATTTGTTGTTATAGCGGCAACAGAAATACATCATCTGTGAAAATTTCAACTGTTTAACTATGACGGTTCATGAGATACAGCCTGGTGACAGACGGACGGAAAGCGGAGTCTTAGTTATAGGGTCCTGTTTTACCCTTTGGGTACGGAACTCAAAAAATCGACCAATAAAGTGCATATGAGCTAAAATAGGTCCGTAAGATTGTCCCCATTTTATTTATTTATAACATACTCGTATTTACCTGAAACATTGACATGATGAGTAAACGTAAGAGGCATAGCGAATTTTAAAGATTTGAATCATTATTTACGAATAACGGGGGTGACGTTAAGTATATATATCACTATATTTTGGCATCAATTATTCCGATGAATATACCTTTGACAGTTCCATCTCATTTACAGTAATATCATGGCTACTTAGACATCCGCTCGTCTATATACGAGAGCTTCTGATCCCCACGACCTCTCTTTGCATGCATAATGCGTAAACTTTGAATATCCTCCTTAGCGTAATATAAAGTTACTTTACCCAGGGCGAGTTACGTCGTCTAGTCTGATTGAACGCCTTTGGATGGAATAGAGTTCGCGTTTGTTTAGATTATCCCCTGGTAACGGCGCCATAAACTTGCCATTACCGCGTTATGACTTGTATTTTCTACTTTTTATTTTTCACAACCAAAATGTTGCCCGCTCCGAGAGTCCGTCACGATCCAATTTGGAGGGTCAGCTACTGTAAATTTAAGGTAATATTTTTTATTCAAGAGGTTCGCCTATAGGTACTTTTGAACAAACGTATGCAAGCTTGCTTAAAAAGCTTTAGGCTGGAAACAGTGCTCGACCGACGGTCAGCGCGTATGGTCGGTCAGGCGTAGCTATCGCTGTATGAAAGCATACGTGCGTTCTGAGCGATGCTCACCGTCAGCCGACGTTTCCAGCCATAGACTTGCATAGATATATCTACGTCGGTCGGCGCCCGACCGACGGTACGCGCTGACCGTCGGTCGAGCACTGTTTCCAGCCTTAAAAATGCCATTATAAAGAAAGTCCCAGTGCTTGGTAAATTATGTTAATGCAATTGTGTTTTTGAGGACTTAGAAACTGACAGAATGCCACAATGTGACGGTCGGATTGTGGTGTTGATTGTCTCTATCCTTTTTAAGTTGGAGGTACGTACTGACCTCGCTAAATCGACAGTGTGAGCTTTTTTTCTGTAAGTCTTACGAGAATGTGCCTTCTATTCAGGTTGCTGAGCCGAACTGGGCTCGCTTTTGGCACGAAGGTGAGTTTTCCTTGAAAGTTGGCGTCACGCCAGATTCACATTTGATCGGATTTTTTGCCAATGCACAAGTTCTCGATGAGTCCTAACAAGCACTTTCCATTTGTGATAATTGAAGCGAAAACATGTAAATGAAAATAAATAGTACTGCACAATGACAGCTATTTTAACGCTCAATCAAATTAGTACAACAGTAAATCTAGAAACAGAAAATTTTATAAGTAAAAGTTCGAGCCCCATTTAGCTTCCTAGGGCCCATGGTCCAACTAATAGAATTTATTCCTTTAAAATAATTTACATCATGTTCAATTGAAATAAAGTATCATATATTTTGTTTCGGTTATTTTGGAAAGGAAAAGTTAACTCTACTTTCTACACTAGTTAATTAAAATGTAACTACATGTTTAATCGTATGGCCTCAGCAGGTAGGAAACGTCCCGCAATGTAATTAGTGAGCAAATTAAATATTTGGTCACTTCGCGAATTTTACAACTGAAATGGGATACACTAAATTACTGAACGGAAGAACCTAATAAAATATTCCTTGACTGTGTGTAAAGCGTTCCTTTTGCAATAGAAAGGCAACCATCGCGGGCGTAAGTGCGCGAAACACGGGGTAACACCATAAATCAAAAAGTTCAGGAAGCGACGGACGGACGACTTAAGAACTCGACTTGTGAAACAAAGGCAGCTGCTTAGAAAATAACAAAGAAAAGAAATTTAATATTTTCGGGCCTCGCAATTGCGTTTCTAGCTGTGTTCATTAAGTTTTTTTTTGTGTCGTGTTATACCTATTAGTTTAGTTATTAAAAAAAATATATTTGAGGATTTATTTATCCAACGTAATGATATCATGATTTAGAGTATAAAACTAATAATATGTTGTGTACACACTGGACACAAAAAGTCAGTACCTATATTTGCAAAACCAGACAGCTATAGACAAATTGAATTCAGAACATCCCATTTGCATTACATAACATTGTCTATGTCGAATATCATCTTCGGCTCAATTGAAATAGCTTACGATGTTTACTTAGATTCGCAGGTAAATGCAGGGATGGCTCCGTGTTTCAATCAAAAGACCGACACCGCAGGCTAAATGGACTGTTCCATCAAATATACTAAATTGGAATTGACTTTGAATTGGTCGTCCGCACTCGCTTCTCTCCGTGCTGGACCTGGTGTGTTAGAACGAGCCTTACGTGACTAATATAAAACTGTTTCAAATTCAATACGTGAAACGAAATCGATCCCCAAGAAAAGCTTGTTTTATCATCGGTAACTGAATTAGATTGAAACATTGGGGACCACATTCAGATATAGGCGTGTTTATATCGATATCCGTTTCAGACAGATATTGGTTATTTGAAACTAATGGAGGTGCAAAGTGAAAATACTTTCCTACCTCTTTCGATGCTTTTAATTTAACACGTGATAATTTATATCACTCGAGTCTTGAGTACTTAAACTGTACAACGAAATAAAATGTATGTTATTTGCATAGGACCACCGACAATTTAAAATTGAAACAAATAGGGTTTGTTTCCTCGTACAAACTGGAAGCGTTTCCGTGCAATGCAGAGGCAATTCCTTCCCGCTTACATCCTCTACTGCAGTTCTTTTTTTTTCTTCGAGTATTCGTGTTATTGCTACTTGTACAATGCAACATACACAACGAATAGAACGAATCATACTAGTAAAAGCAAAAATAAAATTACGTTAGGCACGCTGTTTACTGCTTATCGTTTGACATAGTAAAAGTAATGAATAAGCGCCTCCCAAGATAAACGGAAAAGGTGCACTAATTTACGCTTAGAATTGATACACAATCATAAAGTACGCTGTGCCACACAAATTGAATAACTTTATCACGAAATAAAACCATTTTTGTGGAGGTTTACCATACCTCAAACGTAAAAACGTTTTAAGTGGGTACCTATTCATTCTCAAAGAAGTAAGAAAACGCTTTTATATCTAAAGTGCAGTCAAATCATAAAATAAACTTTTGCAGTAAGTAATGCAAGCACCTAGATTTTACATCAGAACACACTTTTAATTTATTACCGCTTTTTATTTGCGTTATTTGCATGAGTTTGCGTGCAAATTCGGACCATAAAGTGTATGTTGAGACACGCTGAAACAAAGAAGCGAACTATCAAGATTTAGATGCGACTGTGTTGTTTATTCTTCTTGTCGCAGCTGTAGATCCGTTAGTGTGCCACTGAAATAAATCTTGCTTTCTCCGTGCACATTATGCATGCTAACGCTGGCCATTACTTGTTCCCTGAACATTGTGCCATTGTCTCGTACCTGAGGACTAAATCTCGTTCGCACTCGGTTAGCACCGGTGTAAGCTGGTAAGCTTTGCTATAACACCAAATTGCGAGTAGAATGTTCTTTCTGTGCAATAAAGATTAAATGTTGCTCCTATTTTTACGACACTTGCTAGGATGTTGCCATGAAGCTTCTATGTTCAAAGACAAATATGTTCAGAAAATAATTACCAATACTATTCTGTGGTACAGGTTACCTAATTTACTTGGCCTAGGTATGTCTCGTATTGGCGTTAGTAACCCTTTACGGAAGTGCTGCAATTTAATGGACGCTGCTTAAATCATCTTTTATAGATGTTACAGGCCAATGATAATGATGAGGTCCGTCACCATCATAATTATAGTTAGCGACATCTAATATAGCCAAATATATCGTAGGTACTGTAGGAATAAGTTTAGTTTATCTCATTATACAAGTTTTATACATTACAACTCATTTTGTTTATACTAGGTACTAGATATTATAGTGATCTCACTAAAGTTGAAATAGGTACACGTTTTCAAAATAATTAATAATTTTGCAATAAATTACAAATTGCAGTGTAAATATATACACAAAATATATAGCTATATACATATAATAGCTAGCTACATTTAAGAAGAATAATAATAATAACGACCCCATCGCCCACTGGTTTTCCAGTGCAATCAGTCAACGTAAGGCAGCCTGTGGCAGGCTGTTAGGGAGTAGCGACCCTACGTACCTGAGTGCTCCTGGGGGTGGCCTGTGGGTCGGTGGTACAGGCCCCTCCGACTCTGGCTTGCCTTAACCGGCCGTCCAGAGCGGAGTCGCAAGAGCTGTCGCTCGAGGGTGGATGTGGTCACCTAAGTGGCGAGTTGGCTATATGTTTAAAGTCCAGTGCCACCTCTCCACCCCCAGCTCTCTGACCGGTGTTGCCCTTAGGCCATTTTATAATGTCGCTATTTTATGGGGGCCCATCTAGCAGAGAGCGAGTCACCGTCTGCCGGAAATAAAAATCTGAGACAGTTTTATTAGGCAGGCGTCCGTTGTCTCACCCAATAGCCCAGCCATTAGTCCATCAGATTCACCCAATAGCCCAGTTCATTTAGACTCCATCAATCAGCAATAGTTCCTATACACCCTGGCGGGTGCTGTCTCTGTGTGCGTCCCATGACACGGGCAGGGACAGCATCCGCTCGGTGTATCCCTTGCATTTCATTAAATTGTCAAAAGGGCCTCTACGCGTTGGCTATGTGGTACTCGTTGGCATTTCGGTGCCTCGGTACTTCGGCTCCGCGCACGCCTCCCAAAGGTCCGGGACACCATTGTCCCGTGAACGGGAAAGACATACAAATAATAATAATAGAAAGATGTGTTAAGGATGTGTAACGATATATTTGGCGTCTTTGACAGCTAGTAAATACGATGCTGCTGCCTCCATCCTTCTTCTAAACCCTTTTACAAATTTTAATAAGAATTTCACTAAATTGCAGCAGATCTAAAATTGGGAGAAGCTAAAAGCAATCTATTAAACTGGAAAGAGGCTCGGATTGCTCCGGTTACTATCGCTGCTGAGTTATTTGACTAGCTCACTAACTTGCAGCCTATCTTTAGGCAATTATCTGGGATGGGATTTAAACCCGCTCGCATACTGTTTCACGTCTTTGCGACGTTCTCCGTAATGTGGATTAAATATCCAGTTAACTGCTCACAATTTATTATCGGTAACTACTAAAAGAATTACGTGTATTTGTATAAAGATCTGGTGCACTGTACGGTGATATTATTACACATTATATTACATAAATGTATTAAAAAATATTCTAAAGCAGTTTTCAGAACTAAATTGACGCACTACGGAACATTATGAGGCCTACCTACCGTTTTTGTGTTCACCAGTCCAACTTTACGAACGATAAAATTTTCTCAAATTACTGAAATTCGTTGACCCGTAACTCATATTTCCCATAATTAATCTCAGATATTGCAAAATAGTCACCATATTATTCTAATTAGATAATTAAACCACGTAGCGCACCCACAAACTATATGATTTGACATTTCGGAGACCATGCATCACACTAGCGCCTCTAGTGGCGAATTCATACGCGGCAGCCCTCATCATCAGTGTGTTATCATTCTCTTTTGAGTTCCATAACAAAAATAATAACTGCAATTTATTACTATGTGGTAGGTAACAAGTGGTAGTGATGTGCGGGCAGTTAGTTTGCGCGGCAATGACGCGTCGCGACGTCACGTAGCGCGCGACATGCGACGTTTATTGGTCGGCGCCGACGACAGTGACGGACGATTGTGCGAGCGCGAAACGAGACTTATTGCAGACAATTTTTCAACGTCGATGCACGAGAATACGATCTTTTCTTATTTACCTCCTATTTCTAATATCTTCATCGCATTTAGGTACTCATAAATTACACTGTAAAGAGATCAAACAGAAAACATGATTTTTTCAATGAGATGCGAAACATCAAATAACAGCGTAATTGGTTTCTGTAAATATGTGCTTACATTTATTTTATATTAAGCAGTAACGCTGCTAACGTATATTAGAAATAAAGAAATAGAGGGAAAAAATGAGCATAAATATGAATGAGCATGTTTTAAGGGAGTTTGGTGAGCGTATTGATTATAGACGTTTCAGTATCATCATCATCATCATTTTCAGCCCGTTATCGCCCACTGCTGAGCATAGGCCTGTCTTCGAGCACGTTTCAGTCGTGTTTTAACCGTGGTACCACGGCTTTTGTACCACGGGGGACCACGGGTAATTTTTTCCCCGTAGGCCCCACTGGTCCAGTTTTAAGTTATCTTTTTGAATACGAAACTTTACGTGGGCCCACGGGTCATTCCTCGGAGAAAAAAAAACCCCGTAGTGCCACTGCAATAGATATGTCAATATAGAGTACCTATAAAATTTGTGATCATGGACGTTTTAAAGAAATAAGGACTCAAACGCAAAGAAATTGTCCTAGAGGGTCACTCTAAGGCAGGGCGGTGTAGGTACGACGACGAGCGAAGCGAGGAGGAGTGTTAGTAGTATTGCGACCCAAGCGCGCGAGCCGAGCGAGCGAAGCGAGCGTGCCGCGGTAGCGGCCGGCGAAGCGCCAGAACCGAACTTATTTTAAACCCATAATCTTCTTATCTGCAAAATATGACAGCGGTGGTCAACGGGTAAAACACAGTTCTTTTCAATTACCCGTAGTCCCATTTTGGTGCAGTGAGTCTACGGGGAAAAAAAATTACCCGTGGTCCCCCGTGGTACAGAAGCCGTGGTACCACGGTTAAAACACGGTTTCAGTATATTGTAGAAAATGTTAGAACATATTGCTATTAATTTGCGTGTTTAGCTTGTATTCAGCTTCTTTGTAGGGCGAATAGAACTTTGAAGAGGTCTAAATTTGAAAATAATGTTTATGTTTATTTGGTTGTTTGTAAGTTTATTTCCATTTAATCTAACATGCGCTGGTTGAAACGAACGAGAGGTGATTGAGACATTTTTCATACGCGGACATCTTTTCCCCATGTTCAACATCGCATTCAGTGCGCTCGCGCCTCGCCCCTCGCCCCGGCTTGCCCGGAGGACCAGTAATTAAACTGTAAATTACCGCTAAGTGCGGACCCGGCCTGAAGGTCGTATCGGCAGCCTCTCCCAAGAATACCAATGAACCTCTGAGTCGTAACCAAAATTTTATTCTCCTACCCCGCACGCGTAGGTCGAATATATTTTTAAACTTCGTAACTTTATCTCCCTCGTTCATTTTGGTTATAACAAACGGACATCTCATACAACATGATGATCTCAATCTCATTAATTTAATTTGTTGAGGACATATAGTCGGAGTAACAAAACGCGGACAGACGTGTTATTAATAGCCTGGGAAGGCTATTGAATCCCGCGAGTCCAAAAATCAAACGTAATATTTCTCGTGTCTCAATGAATTTCATATTTTACGTACGGTTTGGTATTGTGCGTAAAAGCTGGTTACTTTCTGTAGAATTCGTGACACTGATGAATGAGACATGGCCGGCGAATTTCATCCTAACCATTTGTTTTGCTGTTCATTTTGATTTTTCGACATAGTGACGTCGTTTGTCGAGTTAAACGTTACCTTTGTTCAGTAATAAATACTCAATTGGTGCCTTAAGTTTAAGTGAAACCGTTGTTTAATGAAATCGCTGAACGGTCGTGCGATTCGGAATACGAGAGATTATAGCAGCATTATGTAAATACCTGCTAAACCAAGTCTTTCTTCGTTCATCCATATTTATGGCTGAAGTAGATTTAATATGGACATAGCTGCAAGGCGCTTATTGGCAGTAGGTATAAAACCAGCCAAGTGAGAGTTGGACTCGCACACGAAGAGTCCCGTACCATTATCCATAAAACGGTAAAAAAAAATATGTCTGTTGTATGGGAGCCCCCTTAAATATTTATTTTATTCTGTTTTTTATTTAGTATATGTTGTTATAGCGCCAACAGAAATGCATCATCTATGAAAATTTCAACTGTCTAAATTATCACGGTTCATGAGATACAGACAGCCGGAAAGACGGACGGACGGACAGACGGAAGGACGGACAGCGGAGTCTTAGTAATAGGGTCCCGTTTTACCCTTTGGGTACGGAATCCTAAAAAAGACGGAATTGGGACGTCCAATAAGAGCACTGCGTGGTACGGTGTGTTCGGTAACGACGCCATGACAGTAGGCAACAAAGACAGTGTACGGTAGTGGATTCAGCTCGTCGTCGCTCCGGGCACGTGTGTTCACCAACGCGGCGACGAGCAACAGCCTACAAATAATTATTTTATGACTTTGTAGAAAAAATAGCATCTTAGGGTTTCAAATAGAAAATTCCCGTGAGTCTCAGACATATTGAAATAAACAGGTCACTCACGTCTTTAATGTCGAATATCTTTAGACAATTATCGTGGATGGTCCGTACCGCCCAGCTGGAGAACTCTTTTAAATGTGGCAAGTGTAAACGAGGCTTTATCTTGTGACATTGTGAGTGTTGTGTGCAACCTGACATTGAATAATATAGACAAAAATGAGGGTGGATACATACACGCCACCGCCGCCGCCGCCGACCGCGCGCAGTGTGAGACGCGAGGCCGTCGCGATAACACCTCATGATTAAGGACGACGTATTGGTCCGAAACATGTCGACCTATATTTGACGTTAAAGTCGTGAGTAACCCGTTTATTATATTTGAATATATATCTTAGGTTTTTGTATAGTAAAATAATAATTCGGTGTAACTTTAGATTACTATATTGTCTATATGTAAGCTTTTGTCTTAAATTAGGTACGTAAACAAAATATGTAAGTATTTGTCTTAAATTAGGTACGTAAACAAAGTAGAATGAAAATGAATGAATGAAATAATTTATTCCAGAACATGTCCATATTGCATATTGCATATTGTAGAGGCAAAGGACGATATACGAGTACACTGCACCCCCGGCAGCAGTTTAAAAAAAAACTTTCCACCCTACGGTTGGAAAAGCGATTTTCAACCCGGCTATCTACACGTGAAAATCGAACTTTCCGAATAGGAGAGATGTACACTATTTCATACACTGACTTATTTAATATTTACAAGGGAGGAGGATCGTGCGGGTCGCCAGGCAATTAAGTTGACTTAAGCATTTCTAACGATATTACCAAAGTTGCGACAAGGAAGCGCGTGAAGCGATCTCCACACCGAAGTTCTTCTTGGCTGTGTAACTCGTAAAAGTACGTAACTGCTGCTGTGAATAGATAATAAGGATTTTATTAAAATTCCTTGTCCTTGTTTTGCCATTTGGGTTCCTTTCTGCGAACATCCTTTGTTCTGGTGGCATGCGAGCCTAAAGCCTTCCCGAATTCCCCCAGCGTTGTCCTCAATGAAATTTTGGCTCCTTATTTATAAACTCCTTTGTGTTCATGTCAACATTTGAATTTAAGTTCATTCGTAACAAAGGTTGAATAAATATTCCGAGCTTATTTAAAAAGGCTAATAAGATAAATTTGGCTCAAGACTTATATGAGATTTGGTCGTATTAACAGAGCATGCGGGGGGG
Source organism: Cenopis cana (assembly GCA_951800055.1). NCBI lineage: Eukaryota > Metazoa > Arthropoda > Insecta > Lepidoptera > Tortricidae > Cenopis > Cenopis cana. The sequence continues at coordinate 4,716,229 of OX637476.1, read as the reverse complement.
ATATCATCGTTTTAATCTAGACGCGGCAGTGTGTCAAGCCAAGTTCAAAAGAAGAGAACTGGCAACGCAGCGGCGGCCGTGTGGTATATTACACGAACCATTTGGAGCGACTTTTGATGCCTACGTAACTAAAAATCTATTTAACGTAAAGAAACTTTTTTTTTAATCATGATTAATGGGATTGCTCTTGGCCAGCATCTAACTTTTGAAATTTAGTTCATTTATTAAGACCTCTAAAGCTAACTAGACCCCAAATGTCATGAATATAGCTCAATTGGTTGTTAAGATTTCACTCTTCTCACTTTTCTCACTAACCGAGTGATTGACTTACTGACCTAACATCAAAACCTAACTCACTTCCAGGTGACCTAGCAAGTTGAAATTCTAGCGGGGTAATTGTGCGGTGACGAACCTAAAATTAAGAAACAGTGATTTTTTTACGATTTGTATATACAGTAAGCGCCTGTGGCATTTGTAATATAAATTTTAATTTCGATATTTAATTTTAATAAAAATAATGTAATTTATTTACAAAAAGTAATGATATCCCACCAAAAACATAAATGTAAAATTGGGAGCCAAGTTCAACATTAGCAACGTGGCTAAAGATTTGAGATCTAAATGAATGCCAAGGTTTATGTTGTCACCTATGACACCTAATCTTGAACACAAATAAAAATTAAAGTTGTGTTTGTGAAATCGACGATACGCGTATTTACTTAAAAAGATCCGAATTGGAGTACCCGTCAACTTCTATACCTAAACTATAAATTGGCGGAACCTATGTAACTTATTTGCTTTATTTTTTGTGCCCTTCGTTTTTGTGCGATGTATTTTTATTTTATTACTAATTTCGATTAAAATACAAACCGTCTCATGATTATTTAACTCAAGACAAAGAAATGGTTGCGTATGGTGTTTCCGCTTGAAATAATAAAGCCACTGTTTGTTAATGAAAAAAGCTAAAAGCGTTTTATTCGTGTTTCCTATCGTACCGAAAAACCAAGCTTTCAACTCCGTCGCACATCACGAAGCGATATCGGTACATTAGTTTACTATTGTTCCTCTTTTGTCCTTTGTTCGATTGAAAATAATGTTTATTGAAATTCAACAGCGATGTACCTATTCGCTTCGTAGAAATTTGCTGACGGATTTTTCAATTGGTTACAGAAGCAATACAATGTTATTATTAATTTAGATGGGCGAAACCCTTCCATTCCATAGTCAAAGCGTATCTATTCAGAATATCTAATCATACCCTTTGCCTAACCCTCTGAAAATGCTTCTTCGATTGATTACCGAGAATTCATTTGAAGCCGTTTCAAAACTATTTTATGAACGTCTTTCAATGGGAATGCGTTGTCAGGACCAAACGAGTTTCAGCTTAATGTCTGTAATACATGATTGGACAAGTTTACCAACTTGTTTTGACCGAGTTTATGCGGTGTTAATCCGAGAGGTAAGTACATTCAACATTCCATCGTCTAGTTTAGAGTTCTTGTAATACATTTGACGACTTGTTTGTCATTTTGATCACCTCATAACCATGAAAGTTTCTCTGTATCAATATTAAAGTTCGCGTCATTATTTTATTTATTTATTAAGCATACAACAAAAATTACAACTAAATTAAAGCCCTGCAAAATTGTTATGACAGTTTGTCTGCAGGAAGACTTTTACAAAATAAAATAAAATAAAAACCAAATAACAACTTCTTAATTAATAGTCTTAGTGTCCCTATATAAGTTATAATATCTGGGCGATCGAGCTTTGCTCGGCGTTTTCCAGGGCATGAGACCTAGCTAGGTCGATTACTCGCCCCCGAAAACTCCCACATACCAAATTTCATCAAAATCGTTAGAGCCGTTTCCGAGATCCCCGAAATAAATATACAGGGTGGCTCATTTAGATCAGTATGGGAAAGTCTGAAACTATAAGACATGCGAAGATCTATTCTTAGGAACCATGTCATCGATTTTAGTGACAAGGAAAACTGCATTCACACATTTAAAAGATCGTCTTATAGTTTCAGACTTTACCATACTGACCGATCTAAATGAGCCACCCAGGGTATATACAAGAATTGCTCGTTTAAAGATATAAGATATAGCTCACGTGTTGAGTCTAATATCATGTTGTTGAAACATGTGATTCTCACGTTGCTATTTCTTAAAACCGAAGTACATACTAATATTTTTGAGATTAATTATGTGAGAATTGGCGGGATTTGAACCCAAGACCACGGCCTTTTTTAGCTTTAGGTAATTATCACTCATTATGTTAATAAATACTCCTGAAATTATGTAATGCTAGAATCAATTAATTTTGACATTATGTGAGTACATAATTCACATGAAGCAAAATAATCAAAGTGTATTTGATAGTAGAAATGTTTCATTTGGACGGGAACTGAATCGGAATACCTCCAACGTCATTAATCTTCACAAATGAAAATGATATGTGCAGCGGGAAATCAATTTTCCGCTCGGCTTCCCCATATCGAGTATTCGGCGGTCTACGTTTGCCATTTGACTTTTTAATAATGACTCGTAACTTTCTGAACCACGTATTCGACGCAGTTTTTCGTTGCTAAAATAACCCTGCAGTACTAAAAATAAAGTTTAGATTTCAATGGGATACGGAAGCGGGATATGAGATCCAAAAAGGATGCAGTCGATATTTCACAATGGAACGGGGTCTTCGCGCCAAATCAGCGGTTTTAGACAAACGCTAACTCTGGTGAATTCCAAATTAAAGTCGGACGTAATATTATTCAATCAAATATAACGGGTTTTCTAAAAGTGCAGATAAATCTTTTCAGTTTTATTGAAAAACGCTAATAACGATATCTTATAAAAGTTAAAGCTGACGTCAAATAAAATAATTTTGCAATAGCTATCTTCATAATTTGATACTGTGAAATGTCATAATGTTAATTTTCATTATTCTATTAATTTCGACCTAGGCTACGATCTATCCCTTGGACAAATAAAGAATCTTTGCGTTTTGCCTTTGTACCCGTGTGTTATCTAGAATAGAATAGAAGATCATTTGTTTCAGTATAAGGCTGCGTTTCCACCAGAGATGTGCGGAGATGCGTTTTCATACATTTGACACCTCGCAACGCCAAATACATGAAAACACATCCTCGCACATCTCTGTTGGAAACGCAGCCTAAGTACACAGTAAAAATAACTTATTAGCTAAATTGTACACAGTTATACTGAAAAGGATAGGTCTTTGCCAGGATAACTCTTGCTTAGGTCGTCTGCCGTTAATAGCCAGCCGAAACCTAGGGGTCAACTTACGAAACTTATTATCAAACGTTGCGTTGTTCCATTTCGTCTGTACATCAGTGACTTATGTTTATAGTACAAGCTTTGCTTAGTTTGAGACTAGGTTGATTTGTGTAAGATTGTCTTCAAATATTTATTTTATTTATTAGCAAATTTATTAAATCTCTTTCAAGGCAGAGGCCTTAACTCTCGACTAGTCAACGTCAAGTGTTGGAAATTATATTGAAAACTTATTTAGTTCAAACTTGGCCATTTTATTTACATTTAAAAAGCACTATACGTCACCCAACAATCCTGACAAGGGTAAGTAATGACAAAAAGCGATGGAGGTCGTCTTTTATTCGCACACCCAAAGGATTTTGTCCCGATGTCACCTTTCAAGGCAATTACATGAGGAGGAAGGTATGTAAAATATCTTCTTGAACTAGGGGTGTCCATCGAGCAAATAAAGCGTAAGGAGAATCGACTGGACAGTCCTAAAGTCCTAATATTTACACAGGCATGACAGGCATAATAAGGTCAAGCAAGAAAATTGCGCCGTCTTTCGAACGCGCGCTCGCGTTAGAACTTAACATTATCGCTTACCATTTTTGAAACCATTAAATTAAGCTCAGTGTGAACTTTTTCAAGTGAGTGTCAAACTTTGTTCTCTTATTAAGTGTAAATATGTCTCACGTTAGTGTAGATTTATAAATTATCGATTACCTAGAAACTACTTTGATTCGCAGGCTATGGTAAATTGTAGCAGGAAATCTAATAACCATCGTAGTCTCCTTTGCTAAATCTAGTTATAGAATTAAACACAGTTTACAAGTTTACTAACAACGGGACAAGTACATTTCGAAGTCATTTAGAACTCAAGTCACTCGAAACGGCGTCCTAGTATGTAGGCAGTCGAACTTTGTAGAGCCCTTAATATTGTAATGTTTCCAGAGAGAAATAATATAATAATTCCAGACTCTGCTAATTACTCAAAGACAGCTACTTTTTGTTTCAAAATACAATAATTAGTATGACGGTTTCTTCGTTTCCCTTTTTTCCAATTCATACCTAAATTTATTCACCAAGTTAAATAATGATATTTTACTTCATGTAAAATCTGATAAGAGGAAATATGAATAAAACTTCAGAAATTTAGATTATTATCGCAATTTGCTTTCTCTAAAAAAAGCCATTCCCAAAGATTGTTGCATCTCCCTTTCTCATGCTCAGAAGACATAGGTAAGCGTGTGTCTTAAATACAAAATCAAGTCATCCCCTTTATGTCCACAAAGTATAGATAGTTTACTTAGTTCTATTATAATTTACGTACTCGTCTCTAATTTAAATGCAGGCAATACATGTGTCGTAATTAGACACATCGCCGGTAGCACTAACCGGATTATCTCAAAATCGGCCATATGATGTCTTTTAGATGTGTGGAATACGGCTATTGTGTTGTTTACACATAAAGCTATTCGAATAAATCACAGAGACTATACCATTGCGGATCCATCCTCGAACTTGTGTAAGCATCGACAACGTTTTAGGTAGACACTTTAACAGATAACTTTGTTGTGAAGGATAAACGGGCGGAAACTTGGAGCCCGGAGGCCACTTAAAACTTATGTGGCTTTGTTAACCATATCCCTATATTCGGACTCTAGTTAAGCTCTTTCAGAACAATAAGCAGCCGGTGAGACTCGATTTTGAGTACCGGCTTTTTGATCATGAAGTTTATTAAAGAGGTAAACTTTGCTGTCAAAGGAGCCTACCAGGGTAAGCCGACAGGGAGACGGGCTACGTGAGCTTCAAGCTGAGTTGTGGAAAGTACAAGACTGGGATAAATGGCGTGCACTCGTATTGTAGTGTCATTTTATGGACGTCCCGGTAAAAAATGTTAACACAAGGAAGTCTCTTCATGACTTTGTTCCAGGAAGTTTAGGTATTTATACTCTGCCTATTCCGATCACTGATGATTACGAATCGATAAATGTAATTGCTAGTTGTAATTTTATGAATGGTTTCATTCGTTTGTGTATTTTTAGAGGCAGAAATATCAAACCAATTATAAGAGACAAGATGCTTCTCAAGATGACAATGTGGTGCGTTGTCTTGGGCTATAAATAATTTAGTCAACGATACCAGTTGCGCAACTGTATGGAGTCAATTGACTATAATGAGCTGTATTGATTTGTTATCGTCTCTCAACAAGTGCCCCTTATGAATTAAAATCATTCGTGTAAGTCCGATCGTATCATTATGTTATATACATCTCTATGGATAATTATTAGATTTTAATGTTTTAATGTTGAGCATGGATCTTATGTATAACTACCTACACATACATCTATATGTATAATGCGCTCCATCCACGAAGTCGCGCCCCTTCACAGTCCAAGCCGTACAACTGCGCATACATTAGTATGAGATTCGCTGTGGAGGTGCGCGTCGTCGTGGATGGCGCGCACTATACTTCTTTAACAAATCTGGATTATTAGTGTTTACACTTATTGTTTCTTTACTGACATGTAAAACTTGATTTCCTTAATTTTAATTTGAGTATTGTATTATTATTGATTGATAGAGACAGATCTTGACTTGTAATAGTACCCTTGTGGCCTATTTGCAGAATGTTTTATGTTGATTTTGCTCGTCGGAATAGTTTTTGGGCCTGCCTTTGATAGGTACAACGATCATATTTCCATCCATAATGTAAAGCATAAATTTGATCATAGCCGGATCGCATCATCGATGCATGGGTGCACTGCATGCTCGGAACATGTAACGAGTAGCGCATATTCGACAAATTGGTATGCTCAGGCAATCTGTACGGGGATCTAGGTGGGTAGCGAGAGAGTAAACACCGTCTTGGGGAATTGCCTGAATGTTTGGCTATCGAACTAACCTAACGAACTCTCAGAGCCAAACATGTGGAACTGGAGAAGTGAAAAGAAATGCATTTCGACTAAAAAAATCCATTTGTTTTTACATGTGAATAAACATGTATGTTGGGGCCCAATTGCAGATTCGAAATAAGAGAAGTCTCTGGCATGACATAGAGAGATACTAAGATTAGAATGACAGAGGCATGGAAGTAATGCGATATTAGGGATAACCTCTTCAGTCAGTTATTACCGTCAGAATCGAGGCCCTGGCCTTGTACTTATTCGGCTTAAAAATGTGAAGTGTTCCAGCTATGTCACATTTTGAAACTCGAATATATATATAGCAATTACATTTTTTTTATAAAGCTACAATTGCAACTAGCATTGCTTACAAATGAATACTTACTTACATAGGACGAAAAGCGCCTGATCGAAAAATATACTACTTTCATTGAATAGCCGCCATTGCGAGCAACAACGTAGGCGCTTCAAGCATACTCGTTATTCTAATTATAACTCGCGCATGATACATTGCCTTCAGAGATATTGATTCGCATTCTTCAACTTATAATTTATGACATAATAAGATTTTAGTATCCGTATACCTACCTACTTATAATTGATTGAACATGAGGAATGTTTTTGTTACGCTGCATCTAATAATTATAAAAGGCATTGTTTTAAGCACTATCGGTCAGAGCCATAAATGGAGACAGAGGCAATGTTACATAAACTAACTTAGCTTCCCTACTTGCACTTCCTTTCAGTGATGGAAAGCTCTCGTGGTAATTTTGTCTCGTATTTGCTACGTAATTACTTTTACCTGACAGCTTCGTGACTTAACCTTTACCTTTGAATACTTTCTTACAGCGTTTCTTGTCTATAGATGCTCCTTATATACCGAATATTTAGAGATCAATAGGGATGTTGACTGACAGTCAAATCAACAACTTTTTAGGAAACGTCAAAAACGCTTTGTTACTATGAAGTCTATGGGGAAATCGGAACAAGTGACGTCACGACTTTTCTATGGTCAAACATTGTCTAATTATGGGTCGTTCTTCTTTTTTACCGACAACGCCATACATTTTGATCGAAGGATATTCTTATTCACGCGTCCCAGTCCCAATAAAAGAAAGTTGCGTTTTGAGAAAATGCTGTGACAGAGTTGTCGATACATATTTTATACTTCAATATATATCTATATATATTTTATACTTCAAATAAAACCTCTGAACTTCTTATCACGATATTTAATGAGTCAATGAACAATGAACAAAAAAGCGATATAACGTTCGTAATAAAAATCCCAACCTATGTCCATTTTACACTTATCATGTAATAAATTGCCATATAAACCAAAGCATAACGCTGAACTATCGCCAAGTTGAAGGCGATGATGAATGATTTAGTCAGGCCGTAAACCTTCACCATTACCGTAACTGCCGGTTGAATTATGATTTACGACGGCTAACTTTGAACTGCTACTAGCCGGGCTCATGTATATCTTAGACTTGGCTATAGCTAACCATATATTTCAGGGCTCCTTAGCAACATTTTGCCTCTAAATGGAACTAGAACGCTTGTGGTTTGTGGACAAGGGGACGAATTGCGAACACTTAGAAGTTTCGATTCAGATAAGTGTTTCATGATATGTTAAATATCCCGGTCACGCAATAGCAAGATAAGCATATTCGTGGGTAAGCTTTGGCATAAGCTTATTAAATGTCTTCAGAAAGGCAAGCGATTGGAATTTTTCAACAATGTTAGGTTCGCGTGTAAAACATGTTTAAATTCACAGCCAACTGTAATGTTGACGTTTAAGTAATCGAATTCAATTTTAATTCGGTTTTATAATCTTATTTTCTATTTTAACTCGTCACTAGTTAGACCTAACTAAAAACTGTAGTTCTGCAATAGTCATGTCAATTTTTTTTCCATTCCTAAAAGAGTGTTTACGACGTCCCGTTGGTTCCAGTCATCGGATATGTTCGACGGGTATTTCGGCCCTGTGTCTCACATGGCCCAACGAACTTCAGTGTAGGTACATAGGCTGTCATGTAGGAGATAGCACGGTTGGTTGATCTGACGGAAACACCTAATTAATTCCCGCACAGCAACATGTGCGATAGGCACCCGATATTGATAATTTGTTTATGTGGGTTCTATATAAACTGGAAAGCTCAATAGATTTTCATTGTGTTTCCTTTCGTGTTATCCTGATCCTTGTAATTGATAGTGACATTAGCAACTTTTCACAAAAATTCATAGACGCTCCGATAGTATGAAGTTAGTATGGAAATATAAAAAAACCGGACGTCACGATTCTTGATTGTCAAACAGCATCCATTTTTCATCCTTATGTTATTTTCAAAACGAAAATAAGTTGAAGCGTAATGTTTTCGGAGTATTTTCGCGATATTTGTGTCCAATTTTATTTATCCAATTTGCCAGGCCAATTTTATCATCAGTGGTTTATTGTATTTTTATTTATTTTTGGTTAGTAGATTTGTTCTCGCTTTTATTTAGTGTGTCTTTGTGTCTATCTGTCTAGGTCTGTCAAGATAACCATAAATGTTTAGTAACTATTCAAAGGCTTCCATACCACCGAATATTAGGATAACTGAACACTTACTAAAATCTAAAATTTCTGATCGCTGTAGCAATATACGAACAATGGACGGGGCGCCTAACATAAAACAGGCACTGAGCTCTACTGAACCGGACAGGACCGGACTGTAAGGAAATAGCGTTATTGAATTTCTGCGTAGGTATTATGTCCTTCACATATTACATAAGCTGGGTAGAAAGATCCAATTTTGCATTCTGCACTGCGGAGTTTCAGCTGTCTATTTGCACGTTTATTAAACTTCAGTCGAGTCAAGTTCAACAGACTGAAACTGTATGTTTTCAGTAGTTACCACCAAATGTTACTTCAGCATGGCCAGCAGAAGGCGGGACAAAGAAATACTTTCGTTTTCGCTAGCCGTGTGTATGTTTAGTAGCTGTCTAGCAATACATCTTAGTAGTTACCAAGCTACGGTGAGTTTTGCTCAGTAGTTTCTGCCACTTATTTTGAATTGAGTGTACATTTAAAAAAAAAATGTATACGCCCGTAAATATTATACAACTTTTTTTTCGTGATTATTAAAATTTGGTACGTCAAGGTATTTGTTTTAGCTAAAGCCACACTTATGCTAATCGATGCTTAGATACGTGGAAAAGCATTGAAATAAAAAAGCTGACGACATTACTCTTAAACTGAAAATCGTGTAGCGTGGTATGAAATAAACTGCAAAACTGTTACAGAGCTCTACTGCAAACTGCGTCTTCCATACTATACTATTAAGGCTTTACTTGAAATTGAAAAAAAAGCTAGTTTCATTCTCTACGTAGGCTTTTGAGGACTTCTAAGTCTCCGAAAATTTAAAAGGTGTCCCTAGGGATGTCTAGGAGTCTTCTTTCACTATTTATAACATGTTCAGAGTAAAACATTTTACATAAGACAGTGACATTGCCCTCGAGGCCATGTATTTTGCTATCCGACTTGATTACCTATATGAGAATCTATGATTTTTATTTATTACTTGTTTTTTTAATAGCCTATTATGTGTCCCACTGCTGGGCAAAGGCCTCTCCCCATGTTGTCCAGACTTCCCTGTCCAGAGCCTCTTCCTCCCAGTTGGAGACAGATACGTCCAGATCATCCCGTCATCTCCGTCCGGGCCTGCTTGTATACTCGCTTATTTCTCATTGTTGTGTGCAAGCGGTTTAGAATTAGATGTCTTATTGTCTATATGTCATTTAATTTTGCCATTGCATTTTGATAAGTGTAATAAATAGCAGATTAACTTATCTATAAGTGTACGCGATTTAGTCCCGTTTTCCAATAATAATGTGACTCTTAATCGTGTTGAAAGTAGTTTATATTCATTTGTACGAATTATAGTACTTAGACGCAACAAAATATACACCGAGAATGAAGCGCTTTGATGGAAAATAGCATAAAAGTCGATTTAATGGGTAAATGCTTTCTGAGTTTATCGCAAACAGACAGACGCGGCCGATGACCACAGAACAGGATAAATTATGTGCTGATGACTTAATAATGAGTCTTGAATGTAGTTATTCAGATATAATACTCTCGTTTTTTTAATAATATATATTTTTCGCGAGTGTTAAATATATATTGGTAATGTGTGATTCGGAAATAAATAAATATGATATCAAAGGCTAGTACTTAGGTATTCACCTAAGTTGATAAAATATGAAATTAAATAGTTATTATTCAAGCGCCTGTTTCTGTTTCCACATTTAAAATGTCTCAACACACAACCATGGAGCACCGCCGCGTTCGTGACAGAGAGTAGGTACTCTATAAATTTTAAGTACTGAAAAATACTTACCAGCTTTCGTCAGTCACTTAACATTACACGTAGTTAATTTAAAAAAAATCATAATGTGTCAGCTTTTAAGGGCGCCTGTAGAGGCAAGCACTCTCCATACAAACTTTGTGCAAGTTTTTCTTCGCTTGTGTTTGCATTACACTTATGATTTTTGGTCAGTACGCTTAGTTTTAGTTCCATTCCTTTAGGGTGCCTTTCCATCAGAGCTATGCTATGCTACGTTGCTATGGATGCGTTGATATTGACCAATCATATTCATTGGTTCACATAGCGTAGCACTAGTGGAAACTGACACATAACACTTTCTCACAGTATATCTCTGGTGGAAAGGCGGCCTTAAACCAAGCCCCCCGCCCCCGTGTAAGAGACACGTTTAAAACTTCCGCACACGAGAAAACGAGATGCAAGACTCGCCAGGGTGTTTTTAGGGTTCCGTACCAAAAAGGTAACAAAGAAACCCTTATCACTCCGTCTGTCTGTCACATCTCTATTTTTCCTATCGAGAGAATTTAAAGTAATCGTGTTTCCTTACTATTAATTATTCTGTGTGTCGTTTATAATCAGGCAAACAATAAAAAATATTGTTGATGCCTCGAATAAAATAAAATAAAAACCAAGCACGAGGTTAAATTTATATCCAACAAAAAACTAAGTAAGTACAAATTCTCTTTGATAAAAGGATAATATTACCTTATATAGGTACCTTGAGTCAATTAAAGAGTTGATCAGAGACAACTGAGTTAGGTATCGGTGGTATTTATCGCAGTTCAAGTATCAAAAGAAGTATTTCAACTTTACCTCACTTGCTGTTCAAGATCTACCCGTTGAGTTTTGGGTTTTGAGAGGCTGTTGCGTACGATTTTTAAAACAGAAATAGTTTGGAAACCCCCTCTTAAACATGCAAATATACATCCAAAAATATAAAATTGTCATCGGGAGTCAGAAGTGGATAAGAATCAAATTTTCAGATGCTATTTGTGTCCATTACACATTTGTGTTCATTACACATTAAGGTTGCGGATTAATTTGCGGATGCAACAACTTTCAAAGATTAGTTAGTCCAAAAGCTTATGACAATAATATAGTGCGTGTCATTCACGAGGATGCGCCCCTCCACAGCGAATCTCATACTAATCTACGCGTATATGTACGAATCGGGCTGTGTAGGGGCGCGCCTTCGTTAATTACACGCACTATAACATCATCTGCTTCCTATACTACTGATGACGCATGTTTAGAAATTACAAATGTAGGCAAATTGCTATTGACGGTTGCATGAATTCCTAATACTGGCTAAATGCCCTAAATTAACTGTGGACCGAGTATGAAATGGACGATAGCGGCCGAGAACAATAACTTTGTTACGACTTGCACAGACTCTGGAACAAACCAACAGCGGGGAATAACCAAGTTTCAATTGAAGCGTGATTGAATGGCTAGGTTGTCGGATATTGCCTGAGCAAGGGTCGGCAATGCGCATGTGACACTGTAGTTGCAACGCCAATAGGTTACGATAACCGCTTACCATCAGGTTAGCCGTATGCTTGTTTGCCATTGATGTGGTATAAAAAAAAGAGCATTGACAAAATTTTCCATATGGAAAATGTCTCAACACACAACCATGGATCACCCGCGTTCGTGACAGAAGAGTACTCTATAAATTTTAACTAGTGAAAAATACTTACCAGCTTTCGTCAGTCACTTTAGGCGACTTCCTGATTTGTCGGTGCGGAGGCAGTACGATTTGAGAAAAGTGTCAAATGTCAGTGTCAGCTGTCAGTCGACTCAGTACCATTTACTACGCCCCTACATGAGTGCTTATCTTCCTATGAGTGCTTCCTGACTGACGCGGGATGCGCGGTAGCGGGACGATGCGAAGGCGGTAGGTACTTGCTCCGCTTCTGTGCATGATATTACTACTGCGCATCAGTAATACTGTCTGACAGAGTGTTCCGTCAAGTGAGAATCTTTGCGACGTCAGTAAATTTACGTCAAAGAAGAAAATGTCACATATCGATCCCGCCCCGCCAAGTCAGGAAATCGCCTTACATTACACGTAGTTAATTTAAAGAAATTCTTAATGTGATCGTCAGTTTTTTAATTCATTTCAATTATTATGTAACATTATAGCATCCAACCATCATAAGGGTACAGAATGTAGAGTGTTGACATGTTAAACTAAATAACTTGGTTTCTAAGGGCTCTCAACTATACGAGCGGAGGTGCTCACTTAGTTCGCTGTTTCTGATTGTGATATTGGAAACTTAGTCAGTTTAGCGTTTCCCAAGAAACTAGGTTACCTCTACGCAATAATTAATAGTTAATGGTATATGTTAATATTGTCTTTGGTTTCCGCGGATATTACATATTAAAGAATACGATTTCAACGGATTTAATCGTAGACCAGTTGACATCAAAATGGCAAAGCATGGTGTAGTGCTGCTAGTTTAATATGTTAGATAGCATCCCACAGCACGCATCTTTCCACATAAAGAAAATAGCTTAGCTGAACCATTTCCACTATAGCTATGCTACGTGAACCAACGAATGTGATTGGTGGATTTCAAATGTATCCATAGCACCGTAGCATAGCATAGCTCTAATGGAAAGGCACCCTAAAACTGGAGCTTGCTCAGCAACACGAGGAAAACTGCAACATTTTGGGACTTTTCTGACTAAATGTTATAAAACTCATAAACTGTACATTTTTCGACATCAATATGTAGGTACTACATTTTTAAAGTTAATTACAATTTTATCCTTTTTTTAGCTTCGAATCCTACTGCATTATCTTGTATATTATGTAAGTATTTAATTAATAAATCCTGACGTTTCGAGTACTGTGGGTAACGGCTGCTTTTGATATGTTGTCAAAAGGTTCATCAGTTTTAAAACACTTTTTTTTGTTTCAGGTATCAAACGTTTTGGATATTTATGATCAATTGACGAATTGATACTACTATTGATGCTACGTAAGTATTCTCTTAAGACCAGACGTTAACTAAATGCTACACTTTCTTTCTACCAAGCATATCCCCGTCGCCTTTTATTTTACTCTCGTCAACGCTGGATCAAATTCCGCCTCAGTTCCAAATCCAAAAACTTCAGGCACTTCAAGTTCCCGGAACTTCGCTTATAGTCCATAAATAAGCTGGCATCCCGGTAATCCTTGCAGGTACAATCTCATAACAGCGCGAGGCGTCGCGGAGACCTGGCGGGTCTCCAAGTATCCGGCTCGCAAGACAAGTCGACGACAAACCAAACTTTGACCCCGGCCATCCTTCGTTCAATTTCTTTGAGCTTTAATGATACTGAAACGTGTTATGATTTAAAATTTAAGAATAACACTTGGTGAAGTTGCCCACTAGAGTAAAAGCTTTCCTTCCCGTTACGTTTTCTTATCAACTGCCTGAAGCTCTTCAGTTTATTCAGTACCTATACCAACCTATACCGTAGTAAACACAACAACAAAACACACAATTAAACATGGATTTACTACGATGCTTTGGTGCTTTAAATATTAGTAGTGAAATCTATGTTATAGCTTTTCAGTTTATTTAGAACCTATACCTAATAAACGTGGATTTACATCTCGATGCTTTGGTCCATTAAATATTAGTAGTGAAATTTATGTTACATAATATTACATATTTATATTACGTTTCTTAGATTTTCCCACACAGTAATTCGCAATATAAAACTTACCCTTGCGAATATTTAAGCATGTAAAAGCCACTTCACCTGCGAGTTATTTTCTCCTTTGTTTCATATTTTAGCAACTAAATTTCTTGGTTTTGTTTAAGCGTAGTACAGCGCTAAAGAGCGTGAACTTTATCACCCTCCAGAGGCTTAGAAAATGGGAGGGCGGGAAATACGTTGGCGTAATTGAAACCGCGGTACAACGCGTCAATGTGGAATACAATACGCGGCCGTTCATATCTATTTATTTCCGAATTAATCTTACTTTCCGTGCTACAAAAGTGAATTTATATTTACTTTTGTAGTTTTAGGGGACTTAATTATTTTATTACACAAGTTAACCATTTTTTGGACCTCAAAAGCGACTAATTAAGGGGGGAATAACTAATAAGGTAGGTAATGTTTACCTACCAACCTTCGTAGAAAATGCGTAATTAACTTTAGTTAATTATTTTTCATTAACTTTAGATGCTTGAAACAAAGTAGGTCGATTGAAGATATTAAATATATCTGTTTGAAGCATTGGCCGCGCTCGTCTGCTAATAATTTATCATCATAATTTATCACAACTCGACACGTCCCAATTCATGAGAGCGCTCTTTTTTCCTTTTACATTTTTGGCTTTGCCGACCAATTCGAATCCAATTTACATTTCAATCGGCAGGCTTCATGTTTTTACATGAGCCTCGGAGCGCGCCGCAGCTCCAGGCTTATGAAATAATGTTACACACCCGCCAAGCGAGGTACACACCAACATTTCATATTACTTAACGGTGCACTCACCAACAATTTTCATTGTAATTTACGTGGCTACGGAAACTTGGCTGCATAAATTATTAAGCGCCAGCCCTGTCTTACTGACTTGTAAATTTATATCTAGGTTATGTTATTTTTATTTCAAGTCACACTATTCTCGAATACACGAATACTCAAGTGAATCAGAAACTAGTCGGACTGGGGCATTTAAGTATCAACCTTTGATGTCTCGTGCCACAAATTATCATAGCTCGCACGTGCGTAGATTTATATCGCAAAAATATCAGGTAAACGTTAATATATCTGGTCATACCGTCCAATATTCTAAGTTAACACCTTTCTCGGGGGATTCTTTGTACCTGAGTAAACTTTAGGGTGTCCTTCCATTTTGTAGCCACTCGTTTTAATCCACATAATTTTGTCTCTGTGTTGTCTTTAGATGACGTTGTGCTGTCGCAGGTACGTGAGAATCTTTTATCCTCTATGTATAGTATGTAAGACGTTATGAAAGATATTTTCTTGTTCATATATCTAAAGGACGTCCCACGCCTATGCGACATAAAGGTAGTTTACCTTTAATCTGGAAGATATTTACGTTATTTTGATGTATGGACATTATTTTATTTTAGTTTTTTTTGGTAAATCCTGGTCTAACCGAGGATTTGAAACAATCCCGATAAACTTGTTGCCAGCTTGAAAATTGAGCGAAACCTGTTCATCTTTTTGTCGCATAGTCGTGGGACAACCAGTAAAACATGAAAGTAGTTTGAAAATCAATACCTACTCGTACTTAAATAGGGATGTTGACACCAAATAAGAAATTCAATGAATCCGATTTTTTTCGAAAAAGGGTCAAATTCTCAATGAAATAGCGAAAAAAGTGATTCAAAAGAATAAATAATTACATAATTATAAGTCTTCAAAGTTTTAGGAGGGGGCATTTTCTGTCCCTGTTCCGCAAACCGCATCTCTGTATTGAACGATCGTCATTTACTATGGCGCTCGAGGTCAGTGACGTCACTGATCTGTAGCGCTTTCTCTCTCGAACTAAAGATATTCTAACGGTTGTAGTTTCGTTATTTTTTGACATATTTGAATAGGATTTTCACTGTTTGGCATAGTTTTATGTATTCTTTCGTATGGAGTAATAATAATTTTTGAGTCAACATCCCTATTGACATAGATTATATGTGGATGAAATTCGATTTGATACATGTTTACGAGCGTATCACAGTTCAACTCTTTATTTGAACTGGCATGAGAAAAATACTTGGTAGTTTCCTTTGAGGTGCATTTTTCAACGCTGGCGCGCCGGGAGGCGCAGATAAAGTTGCTAAGCGTGGGCTCAGACTGCACGTTGTAAACTAGTTTTATTTGGTCATAACAATGGTCCCGCGGGATCTCAGGACACGTCTCGTATCGTACCAGCTTTACTCCGCCCGCCTTCGTCTAGCTTTACACGAAGCAATGACTTTTACGCGCCTTTGATGCGCTGCGGCACATTTGCAGATCTTTTATGGGATAAACGATTTTTACGATTTGTTTTACTTTGTGAAATTATGCCGACTATGTTGCACCGAATTTGTTGCATTGTTCAGGAGTAGGTAATACAATTTATGCACATGCATAGCATGACGCAAGCGTTTATTAGATAGGAACGAGTGAGTTTATTCCGTACGTGAACTGTGGCAGTAAAATTGGTTGATTGGAATGGCGTGTCAAACTCACGCGTTACTCCGTCACATCGTAAAATATTTATTTTTGTTGTATTTTTACGATTGCACTAGATTTGCTCTGCCGCTGGGAGGACTATCTCGTTTTTACACGCGAATATAGCTGGTGCAGATACAATTTACTATAGACTTTATTTAAAGCGTACGCATAAAAAAACCGGACAAGTGCGAGTCGGACTCGCGGACGAAGAGTTCCGTACCATTATCTATAAAAACGGCAAAAAATCATGTCTGTTGTATGGGAGCCCCCTTAAATATTTATTTTATTCTGTTTTTTTAGTTTTTGTTGTTATACATATAGCGGCAACAGAACTAAAACATCTGTGAAAATTTCAACTTTACTGTCTAACTATCACGGTTCATGAGATACAGCCTAGTGACAGACGGACGGACGGACAGCGAAGTCTTAGTAATAAGGTCCCGTTTTACCCTTTGGGTACGGAACCCTAAAAACCGGACAAGTGCGAATGGGACTCGCCCACTGAGGGTTTTGAGTTTTGAGGTACGGGACCCTAAAAATGCTGACAATATTTGTAATAATGTTTCAAAATTAAATTATAATATTATGCATTATCATTAATACAATAGTACATTACTTACCAAGGGTGGTAAAATAAAGAATGTCTCAAATCGCATGTATTTTACGCCCGAGCCGAAGGCAAGGGCGATGAGTATGCGATCTGAGGCTTTCTTTATTACCGCCCGTGGCGTGGTAAGTACATAATTTTATGTCACCCCCTAGCCAGGAAGTGGGGTTATCCGCGCGCGGAGCGTCCCACCAATTGAACTCAAACCAAGTTTCTACTACATTCCAATCTTCGAATAAAAAAAAACCACTTCGTGTTGTTTTGAGTTATTTACATTTGGGTTCACGCTTGAGCTCAACGAGTGGCTTTCACATCCACGGAAAATTGGTTATGTCGCAAAACGCTGCCATCCAATATTTATGATGACGTAGGTACAGTATTTCGTCGTCTAAACGTGAAATACTGTAAGAATACGGAGATCGTACACTGTTACTGCCTTATATGCTTGGACGGCGGTGTACTGCTTTGTCTTCGTGTGTCGGATAAAGGAGCACTTGAGGAGTTATTGTTTTCCTGTCACATGGAAGATATACCGTTTTCGGGAAGAAATGAAAAGTAATTTAAAGCGAAAACGTCGGCTAGATACGCTTTTTTAAACTGTTATTATAAATTGTATATGCATACTTTATAGAAAACTATAGTATTCTCTGAATACATACAACCAAATGGCACGGTATCTAAAAAATACTTGAGGATCATCTTGTTTTCGTATGAAAATTGGTTTTGGCTATGGGATAAACAAATGGGTCTACGATCCGATTAGGGGATACTGCTTTTCTTCCCTGAAAACAATACCTTTAACTTAATTTTCGTTTAACCTATACTTACATCACTCTTATATATTTAGAATTAGTCCTAAATAGACTGAATACCTACGTAGTTAGTAACGTGTTTTTATTATTGTAATGACATGCAAGAAACATTTTTTTAAGTCACAAAAAGTTCAGATAAGTGGAAGTCTAATTTGTACTATTTTTTATATTAAGGGGCCAAGTCGATTTATTTAAAATTGTCCCCTAGTATTTATTTAATGTTATGTATATGGAACAGTTATTTATTTCCATTATTAATAATGATTTAACTGACAAGTTCCACTTGATAAGAGTTAGTGTACGAATTTAAATTATCAAAAGCTTGAAACTACTTTAAAACCGTATTCCAGAAGCTATTGGATATAATTTTAGATATATTTTAGCATTATATATTTAGGCAGTTCTCTTAAAATTACATGAAATGTTCTATATAGGCGCTCTGAACTATCGAACAAACGAAATAAATTTCATTTACTCGATCAAGCTACGTTGTTATTTCACAAAATAAACGAATAAACGTATTTATTTTAAAAACGTAGCTAGTTTCTATTTGTAGAACGACATACCAACAAATACCGAAAATGGGTATAGATATCAGAAAATAAACGTACCTATAAGTAGTATTCGTTCTAAGTGGTTGTGACTAAAGGTCTAGAATATACAATTCTTCAATCTTTTGTCTATCTATTACGCCCTTTTATTCAGAACTAGTTATTACCCGCGACCTCGTCGACTATGGCCTTCCCCGTGACTCAAACTATCTCCTTACCAAATTTCATCTAAATCGGTTCAACGGTTTATTTTTCGGGCTTTGTTGCCGTCACTAGGAACCAATTTACTAAATTTTTCTTGTTCTTAAATATAGCATTACCTCTAGTATATTTTTTTCTCGAACATTAAACACAAACAAACGCGATTGCATTTAGTCTCAATTTGTACACCAAATAATATTTACCACCAAAGGCGGACTAATTAGAGGCGGTATTCGTGTTGCCGTTAAAATTTTGACGTTTGTTTCGAAAAAAAAAACTAGAGTCGTGTAAACGATAAACGTTAAAAATGTTAATATACTATCCATATTTACTCTGTTGTAACATTAATATGAAGTGCTTAGTTAAAAGGATGCCGGAGAGGATGAACTAAATGAGGCTGCATTAATCACCCCTGAATAATGCGGTCCCCTTTCGGGCTGTGACAAGCGGTTTTAATATGTCAAATAAACTGGTCAAGGACGTGACGAGTTGCGGCCCAAGGGTCAAGTCTTCTTATCGGCCAGAAATTCGGTTCGCAACCGGATCGTTTAGCACTGAATACGTGACCCACTTTCACAGCGTTGTATTGTCGAGTTGGCAAATATGTGCACAGATAAATAGATCAGAATTATGTATACATGACTTTAGGGCAAAAGGTTGCTCAGATGGAACCTTTGGGAATGTACAGTCAACATCGTAAATATCTATGCGCATTCTATTGACACATCATGCGAACATGATTTTAGTGACAATGGCGTAAGAGTGAAAGTACCTACTGGTAGTTTTTTTCGCTGTGGGAACATTTATATATATTTTCGCGTTTTTTACGTAGGTACTTTATTGAGAGCAGACGCCAACCGGAGCGTTGGTTTTTTTGGTAACAGTGTTAAACTATGAGCCAATGCTTCAGGAGCTCAAAGCATTGGCAGAGAACAGAACGGAATGGCGATTACTCCACCGACAAGAGCTAGGCTCTTAAATATATATGACTAGTGGCTCTGTGAGCTGTAGACCTCGTGAGTGTTTTTTTTATTTCCAAAACTATGTTAGATATCGAACCTGTAGAGCAGGGGTCGGCAACCTTTTAGCACCCACGGGCCACATAGTAGCTAAAAAAATCTTCGCGGGCCGCAGATGATAATAATGATCACTGTCTGTTGATATCAACTCGAAACAAATTGGTACGCCGTACGCGACAGTAACGTAGTAAAAATTCGCACCCCTTTTTACGTGAAAGACGAGAAAGACGAAAAAACCGACTTTTCACAGATAAACCAGCTAGTTTCCTTACCAAACCCAGATAATTCGCATTTCAACCGCATCGTAATTTCGCGATTCATTCGATCAATGCAAGCATATAGAATAGCAGATATAGAAACTTTAAGGGGGGGGACGGGTCATAAAGTCATAACACACCTAGATGAAAACGCGAGCGCGAAATTTTTCGAACACTGATGCAAATGCGGCAAATACTTCATACGCATCAAGTCATAACACATCTAGATGAAAATGCGAGCGTAGCGAGCGCGAAATTTTTCGATCATTATGATGCAGGTGCGGAAAATACTTCATACGCATACGCATCAAGTTATGTAGATGTAAACGCGAGCGCGAAATTTTTCGAACACTGATTCAAATGCGGCAAATACTTCATACGCATCAAGTCATAACAAATCTCGTTGAAAACGCGAGCGTAGCGAGCGCGAAGTTTTGCGAATATTATTATGCAGGTCTGGAAAATACTTCATACGCATCAAGTCATGTAGACGCAAACGCGAGCGCAGCGAGCGCGAAATTTTTTGAACATTAAGATGCAGGTGTGGAAAATACTTCATACTGTCTAACGCAAACGCGGCGAGCGCGAAATTTTTGAAAAA
This sequence comes from Cenopis cana, assembly GCA_951800055.1. NCBI lineage: Eukaryota > Metazoa > Arthropoda > Insecta > Lepidoptera > Tortricidae > Cenopis > Cenopis cana. The sequence continues at coordinate 4,695,444 of OX637476.1, read as the reverse complement.
AAATTTAGATAGATTTAATTGTAAAATATACTTACAAACACATATCTCGTCCTGACCAACTGTGAAAATATTCGTGGTTGGCGATACAGACGCTTTCACGATGTTAAGAATTTCAAATTTTACCTTTACAAACAATAAAGCCAGGGAGGCTCGCGGGCCGCCTGTTGCCGACCGCTGCTGTAGAGGAGGACAAACCATAGATTTTTTTTTAGATTACTCGACAAAAATATTCGATGTAATCAAAGAACGTGCTCACAATACTTCACGAGAATCTGTTGTGAAATGCGACCCTTAGAGGTGAACAAATCGAAATTCGGCCGCAGAAACAAAATAATTGATAAAAAAATTGTTTTTTTAAATTTTGAAAAAGTGACTTGATAAAAAAATTCTATAGAATTACCGCACCTGCTCACAAAATTTCACGAAAATCGGTTGATAAATGCGATCTGTAAAGGAGAACAAACCAATGAATAAAATAAAAATAAATTAAATTTACATAAATTGACTTGCCTAAAAAAATTTATGTAATCATAAAACCTGCTCACAAAACTTCACGAGAATCGGTTGAGAAATGCGACCTGTAGAGGAAAAAACGGCCGCAGAAAAATACGAAATCATTGATACAAAGTTTGTTTTTTCGAATTTCAAAAAAGTGACTCGACAAAAAAATTCTATATAGTTACCAAACCTGCTCGCAAAATTTCACGAAAATCGGTTGATAAATGCGACCTGTAGAGGAGATCAGTCAACGACGTAAAAAATTTTTTTTTTAATTTACAAAAATTTACTCTACAAATAAATTATATGTAGTCATGGAACCTGCTCACAAAATTTCACGAGAATCGGTTGAGAAATGCGACCTGTAGAGGAAAAAACGGCCGCAGAAAAACACGAAATCATTGATACAATGTTTGTTTTTTTGAATTTCCTAAAAGTAACCTGACAAAAAAAAATTCTATACAGGGTGCTTGTGAGGAATCCGCATAACTTTACCAGCGTATTCCTGAGGTCATAAGGAATAAAAAATGTTATATGAACCCAGGTCGAAATACGATTTTTACTTTTTTTAAGTTTTCATACATAATAAATTAATTATGTCTGCTTCACCAGTAAAACAATGCCTTAGGATGAGCTGGCAACGTTGTTTATTGTTATCTATTTCCATTAGAAAAGGCAAGTCAAAGTCACCAAAAGTCACAAAGTTTTCTTGTCAGACACAAATGGTTTCAAAGCAGGATTTATGTAATAGTGCAAACGGAACTCTTTACTTAATGATTTACTTATTTAAGGCTTGCCACACACTAAGCGTGTTTCCGCAGCGTTAATGTTTTTGAACAACTTCTCTCGATGTAACAAGTGATCAAATGCTAATGATAAATTACTATGAAGTGTCAATCTAAAAAATCGGATAGTGCTGTCACTTTCACTCTAATTACTTGCAATATTGGGATTAGAAGGAAGACAGGACTCATCAAAAGATAAGGACATACAAACTAAGATACAATTTTGCAATGCAATTCTGATCAGTGGCACGAGATAGTCACAATGAGGGCTACCGCGTATGGATTCGCCGCTAGAGGCGCTATTGGGACGTCAGTCCTCAGAAATGTCAAATTTCATACTTTGTGGGTCGGTTACGCGGGTTTATTTCTAATTAGATTAATATGATGACTATTTTGCAATATCCGAGATTTTATCGCTAGGTACACATTATTGTCGATATGTACGTAAATAATTTTCAAAAATACTTTGCTATGAAACTCCATGGATTATGATACAAACTGGCCACTCAGAAATTCCCTTCGAGTATGTTTGGGTAAATAATGACTTCTGTCCGGTTCTGTCCACTGCAGTCATATGAACGATGAGTGACATTGTTGTGATTGATTATAAATTATAAGTTTATAACGGTGCAACGAATGCAATCCATCCCTCATCCCAAACAATCTTTGTAATGAAAATTGAAGAAATTGTGCGATCTCAGACGGCCATCTGACTAACAGCTGAAATAAAAAATTGTTTCCGAGTAAAAAACTTGGAGCGCTATTGCGGATTTCAATTCATCGATCCCGGAATTCAACGCAGCGCAGGTCTCGGCGTAATTTGCAATTAATGAGAATGTTAAAATTATGTAATAAATGAACAATGTGATAAATGATTGTGTTTATTTACTTAGGAAATAAATAACCAGACAAACTTTAATAAAAACAAACAGGTAATAAGTAATAACAAAGTCAACATAGCACTAGTTATTAAAACACTACTTTTATTATTACGTGAACCGTGAACGGAGTGAAGGTGTAGGTACTAATGTACTTTGATCATTTATGAACTGTTTTAATTTGTTTTTATTGGTTTAGACATTACATCAATTCAACAGTGCTTGGCGTCGTGGGCACGACGGCACTACCACTTTCGCGGTCAAAGGGTTAACCAGATATCAATTTTTATACACGATAGCAAAAACTTATAGCCATTCCACCGTCTAAAGGAATTTCAGGTCTTGAACAGATTCATCAAGAAATTTCTCAAAATCTTTGATAATGCTTCGACGTTTAGTATTTTATTATAAAGATTAATCTCTTTTCTTCTTAGTCGGTCACTCTTGTGACTTTTCAGAGTGGTCGTGGTTGCGCAAACGAGGTACATGGAGCAATGTTCGGTGGGTTGTTGTAGTTTCCGAGGACAGCTCTGTTAGCGATAACCTTCCATTTCTGCCGGTTAGAAGCATCGCGAGTACATTGGACCATGCTGGACTCCGTAGCTTTTTTGATCAGGTTAGTCCAGCGAGTTCGTGATCGGCCACGTGCTCTCTTGCCGTCCAATCGTCCCTGAACCACCAGTCTTTCCATTGAATCTTCGTTCAAGATCAAGATTAATACAGAACTTTGTTTAAAGCCGTGGGCTTAACGGAAACCATTTTCATAACCTGAATATTGTAATTAAACTTTAAGTTCTTTATAATTTCTTATTTTAGCATTTTGAAAGAAAATTTGCCGTAACACGTTGACACGTAAACAATGATACTGACAGGGACGGATTTGATTTATGCAGTCAATGTCAGTTAGATAATGTGTCGATCTCGCAACATCGCAATCGTAAAGTTGATTTATACTGGAGATGTTATAAATCTAAAATTATTAATAACTCGAAAACTAAGCTGATTTCAGTTTACTTTATACGACATTTTATTTTCCAAACATGATCAGGAATACTCTGGTAAAGTTATGCGGTTTCCTCACAAGCACCCTGTATAGTTACCGAACCTGCTTACAAAATTTCACGAAAATCGGTTGATAAATGCGACCTGTAGAGGAGGACATACAAAAATCCGGCCGGACATACGAAAGCATTTTTGTCGAAGCTAAAACAGAGACCTCGTTTTACTCGGTCAATGATGATGATGTTAAACTATGATTTAACTGTTAAAAACATTAGGTCTTTTTTCGTTCCTAATTTCAAATACCATATATCTGTCAAAGCAGTTTAAAAAAAACTTGCTGCCATTTCTCATTGTATTTGGTATTCATTGTGGGTGAATGATCTTTGTTTATTTATTTTCTCGCAATCGAAGTGAAACGTAGAGTGTATACTCGTAACTCTGGCCTAAAAGCCATAATACTACTCGAACTATTTTCCCTCACATCGTTCGTGAAATTAACCATCTCGTGGTAATATGGCTTATTTTGAACCTCATCAATCTCATCATACAATCTACTATTATGCTTCTTACGCAGCATTGACGTAATCAATGTACTCGTATATTGGTGTGGTTAACGTATCTTCTAAAATTTGATTTGCCGGTAAGACTAAGATTCCTACGATAATCTTGAATACAATTTGAAGTTGCAGATTTACAGAACATGGCATTCATCTATATGTCTCAAATCATTTGTCGGCGAAGTCGACAGCCAAGATATTGTTAATGTTGAATTTGGCTCCCATTTTCACATTTATATTTTTGGTGGGATTTTCCTTTACTAGCACGATTTGTTGAACGATCAAAGGGCAACGGCTCTCGCTCTCTATTTTTTGTAATACAAATCGATTGTATTATGCTACCGGTTTAGGCCTGAAAGCGCTCGGTTTTTATCAATATAAAAACCACTCAATTCGGTCCGAACGCTAACTACGTTGTTACGTTCGTTATTGCCACGGAGCTGCCGCGTTTACGTCTTAGCAAATAACCGCCCTATAAATTTTACGAACTCACTGGCGGTATTGTTCGGTATCGTCAGTTTATAAGACTGGCTTTGATGATAAGCGAGTATCAGTTTATTGTGTAAAGTTTAAAAACCGACCAAGTGCGAGTCGGACTTGTATTTAGGGTTCCGAACTAACACCAAAAATAAGTTTATAAACATTTAATGATAAGATTAAGAAGTTTCGACTATTTATATGACTTAATAGGCCCAACAAGATGCTCATACTGTGAAAATTTGAAGACTGTAGCTCCAACCGTTTGGCTGTAAAACCTATGTGACAGACGACGGACAGTCGGATGCGTCAGTGACAGCAATAGGGTTCCGTTTGGACCGTTCGGGCACGGAACCCTAAAAATGGAGATTATAAACTAACACGGAAAAAGCGAACACCACTATCACTTATCGAATTGGTTGGTTTAATATATCACCTACTATTAATCGTAGTTATTAGATGTGATTTCCGCTAGCCTAAAAGTTGTCTCGAAGAGGGAGCTGTTTATCCACAAGACCGCCTATTGTTTGCGTCTACTTATTGCGATTATTGTATGTACAGTCACCAGCATTAATATCTGCCAAAACAAAGGCGGCACAAATATCTGACACGACTCTATTTGTAGGGCCGTAAGGATGTGTCAGATATTTATGCCGCCTTTGTTATGGCAGATACTGGTGCTGGTGACTGTACCCACTGTAGTGTTCTATCATTGAGGTGTACAATTCGTAATGTTGACATTTATTAGTTCAGCTCTTTCAACTACTAATTATTATATTATTAAACTAGCTTTTGCCCGCGACTTCGTCTGCGTAGAACTCGGTCATCGCATTAGAATGTTATTGTTATTTTTTTTATTTCAGGCGCTAACCTAGTTATCTCTCTTCCATACCATCATCTACCCCCTTGCGGTATGATTTCCTAAATTAAAGTTTCCCATGTCCCTTTCTATGTTTCGGACATTATGATGCAGGTGCGGAAAATACTTCATACGTATCAAGTAATTTAAGTGAAAACGCAAGCGTAGCGAGCGCGAAATGTGTCGAACATTATGATACAGGAGCGGAAAATAATTCATACGTATCAAGGAATATAAATGAAAACGCGAGCGCAGTGAGCGTAAAAATTTTCGGACATAATGATGCAGGTGCGGAAAAGACTTTATACGCATCAAGTAATGTAGTTAAAAAGGCGAGCGAAGCGACCCCTGTTTGAACTATGACTAACTATTGGGCTAAGAAAAACTGTTTCCCACTCACATCCATAGGCTTGAGGTTCATTGCAGTGTCCAGGTTACTCAGCATCACTATTCACACGCGTTTTACAGTAATTAATAGCTTTTAAGGATTTTTATTATGTGCCGTGTCGGCCGACAATTGCGAAAGTGTCAAATAGTATGTTTCTTCGATGACAGTATCATAGAGTTTTGCACTATGAAGTTCGGTAGCCAGTCGGTTAAGGTTGATGCGCGCTACTATGAGACGCACATTTAGAGAGAGGGATATGTTCCAAGCCCAATATCGTACATAAACCCCCCACCGGGAATCTACCCCAGATTCCCCAGTTTATGAACCAGGGATGGTTGAAATTGAGACATATCTGATATATAATAGTGGACTGTAAAATGAAATAATTACTTGAATAAAATATATTGAAAACAAAATATAACGTGTAAGATGTGTAACCTAAGTGGGTACTTACTTACGAACTAAAACATCATAAACTTGACACCTTCTATGCGTCAAATTTATGTAACAAATTGGTTAACATAACATTAGTATAAAACTAGTCAGCGTCCATCTTCATTGGAAGTGGACTGAGCTTAACAACAGGCCGAGTATACTCTCCATGCTGAGTGCGTACTTTGACTACACGGACTACACCGTCTGCGCCAGGGTGAAGTTCCGTCACACGTCCAAGGGACCATTGAAGTGGAGGTGCATCAGAATGTATTAAAACTAGTTCACCTACATTAAGGTTTCGACAATTGCTAAACCACTTCTGTCGCTGCTGGAGCGTATGAAGGTAATTATTTTTCCACAATTTCCAAAATCGTTGTGACGCCTGCTGTACCAATTGCCAGCGCGTTAGTCCGTGAACCGATTCGTCAGAAAGGTCGTACTCAGGGACAGCCAAAACCTCGCGATTTACGAGAAAATGTGCAGGACTAAGTGCCATATACTCCGACGGTTCACTAGAGATACTCGTCAGAGGACGGGAATTTAACACTGCCTCTACACGAGTGAAGAGAGTGCTAAGTTCCTCGAACGTCAATGGCCTATTGCCTACTACACGCTTCAACAGTAGCTTTGAAGACTTGATGGCACTTTCGTACATCCCACCAAAATGACTACCTGTGGGTGGATTGTACGTCCAATTAACGCTACGATTATTGAAACCGATTGTAAGACCATTCGTATTTTGTTTATAAAATTGATTTATTTCAGCAAGTTGTTTGCCGGCAGATACGAAGTTTTTGCCGTTATCCGACACAATCGTGTGACACAGACCACGCCTAGCAGTGAACCGGTCGAATGCTGCGAAAAAACATTCAGTTGTGAGCGCACTTAGAACCTCAGCGTGCACTGCACGGGTTGAAAAACAGACGAAAAGCAGCAAATACGATTTTGAAGTCTTTGCATTACGCCTGTTACTCTCTTTCGTGTAGAAAGGACCTCCCGCGTCTACACCTACCGTGTGAAAGCTACTTATATCTTGCATACGAAATTTCGGCAAATTGCCCATAATGGGCTGCAAAGAAGTCGGAGAGACCTTGAAACATTGAAGGCATTTGGAAAATCGCGATCTTATAACTCGCCTTGCTGAAATAATCCAATATTTTTGACTTAATAGACTATGAAGCGTACGCGGACCTGCGTGTAGATACACTTTATGATAATAGTCTATTAGAATTTTAGTGAAATTTCCGGTTTTAGGAAGCAACAATGGGTGCTTAACTTGATATGGAAGATCCGAGAGCGACAGCCTACCCCCCACCCTGAGGAAACCTAGGGGGTCCAGAAAGGGTGTCAACTTTTTGAATGACAAGCTACAAATTTTACCTTTCGACAGTGCGTCGATGTCAGCTGAGAAAAATTGATGTTGAACTGTCTTGACAATAACATCGTGCGCTTTCTTTAGATCAGACAGACGCGGCGGGCCTGTGTTGCGTTTAGATCGAATAGATTGACAATTATTGATAAATTGAAAGCATCGTCCTACAACGTTTTGTAGCTTAGCAAAACTTGAAAACCTCTCAGTTAATTCGAAAATGAAATTTGATTCAGTGTTATCATTGTTACACACGAGTGTCTGAACAGTCTGAGCCAATAAGCTATTATTGACCTTTAATTCTGGCACACTATCCGCTTTGAATTGGTCGATTGATCGAATAGGCCAGTTCTCTTGTGGCATGTACAGCCATTTCGGGCCTGCTAGCCATTCCGGCATAGACAGCAGAACGGAGGGCAGCACACCGCGAGAGCACACATCCGCGGGATTAAACTCACCGCTTACATGGTACCAATGCTCGCTAGGCACGGTTTCTAATATTTTAGAAACACGCGTAGCCACAAATGTTTTCAGGGTGTAGCTGGGTGTGTTCAGCCAGTTCAGCACGACTGAAGAGTCCGTGAACAGGAAAATTTCGTTAATCGATATTCGCTGAAGTATTACAGACTTAGCGTACTTGACAAGCTTGGCTAATAAATGTGCCGACATAAGCTCGAGACGAGGTATAGACACAGTTTTCAAGGGCGCAACCTTGGACTTAGCAATGACTAGGGAATGCAAACCGGTTAACCGGTTAACCGAAAAACCGGTTAACCGGAACTTTTTGAACTCGGTAAAAAACCGGTTTTTTACACCACTAACCGGTTTTTAACCGAAATTGTATTTTGTATAAAAACTAACTTCATGGGGAGATTATAGCGTTCTTTCACCTCCAAATCACGTTATTTAAGGATGGTAGGATGTACGTTTAAAGAAGTTAGTTTCTTTTTCTTACGACTGTGGATAGAGCACATGAATATCATAATGTTAAAATGTTGTTAGTTTCCCATATCCCTACTTTATTTGAGTCTGCCGCGTCAAAAGCGCAGAAAGGGTTTATGGCCGGGTAAGCCCTATTGTTTTACTTGGATAGTTTTCTACCTACTACTACCCTGTAGTAACGTATCTAATCAGTCAGTGCTCAGAGAGGGTAAAAGCAAGTGTGGTGTTTGTGTACTTATTGCGTTGTTTGTTGTGTGAAATTGTGAATATTAAAAATACCAGTTGATGTATGGAAGTCCACATCTCAAATAAGTAAGTATTTCTTTAATAATACATAGTGCTATTTTTCATGTAATTCTTGATAATTAATAAGTTATATTCGTTAATAGCCCATGTTATTAATGTTATTATGCACTATTTATTTTTTCTATTCATTTCAATGTATATACTTAATGTTTGTTGTTATAATATGTCATTGTAAAAAGTAGGTAGGTACATTAGGTACCACCTTAACTTTGCTGGTGCTATACTGGTAATATTACTTTACATCGCCGCTTATTAAGATATCTATATATATAGAAGGCCAATAAGATGATCAAACATTCTTAAATCTATCTTTTACACTTACCAATTTTTTGATGACATGTGAATAACTTGTTCAACTTATAACCGTTATGCATGGCCCGAAATTGATCAAACATTGTCCTTTTTTATATTAGAATGTTTCATAATTTTATTTGTCACTTGTCGATTTGTTTTGAAGTTTATAAAGATGATGATAAAAACCGAATTCGTTTTATTTATTAGCTTACTTATACCTATTCACATCACTAGAAACATGCCCGGATTACCAATAGAACCCAGAAATAATAAATTTATAGTCCAATACTTCGATTTCAGGTAATTTGTAAAAAACCGGTAAAAAACCGGTTAACCGGTTTTTGTCCAGTCAAAACGGTTAATAACCGGTTTTTGATTTTCACCGGTTTTTGCATTCCCTAGCAATGACAAGGCTGACCTTCATTTGACCTTCATTGTTGAAACTACGCAAGTAAACAACTGCGGATATTCCTTTGGTAGAGGCATCACAGAAGTATAAGAGCTGATAGTAGTTGTGATGTTTGACAGTGACCTGACGATCATGCCTCAAGTTTGACAACAATGGAATTTCAGACACGTAGTCAAGCCATTCCTTCTCCAGCTGCTGGGGAAGCCTCTCGTCCCAGCCGAGCTGTTGAAGCCAAAGCCTCTGCATAAAGCATTTCGCGTAGAAGATGCAAGGGGCTGCGAAACCTAGAGGATCGAACTGACGACCTAACTGAGACAGGACACTGCGCTTCGTGATAGCATGTGAAGGAGGGAGGACATGGGTCGCAAATGAAAATGCGTCCTCTGCCGGGCGCCACTGAAGACCTAGAATTTTTAACGACAGGTCCTTTTCATCCGCGAATGCAACAGGCGTTTCGCGATGATCAGCAGGCACACGTTCCAACAGCTGGGGGCAATTGCTTGAATAGACTGACCCTAGATCACCTACACAAGTCATATGACCTGCATCCTCATATTCGGACAAAAATGTTCCGTACTCAGCCTTTAGTTCTGGCCAAAGAGTATAATAATATATGTCAGGTAAAGAGAGCCATCTCGCGTGAAAATTTGGATACTCGTGAGCACAAGCGCCGCACACGGATTTGGTGTGGACTAATTTCATGTGTCTGTGTGCGTGCACACACACACCCATAATATTATCCGTTAAATATTGTTCATGTACCATCCACCCACTGTGACATCTTAAAGTTCCCGTGGCAACTTCCCACTTTTTAAATTGAATAATGGTAGTAAAGTTATTCTTTTCAGAAGTCATAATTTACTATCATTTTTTAGTATGAAAATGGGGAAGTTTATACGGGAAGGTTAAGATGCCACAGTAGGTAGATAGTACATGAACAGTATTTTATTGTTTACTTTTATCTATAAAAAAACTTTCTCGGATTGGCGAGTTAACTCGTCCAATTTCAGTACAAATTATAATCACGCCGTACTGAAAGGGTTAAGTGATTTGTACACAAATAATTATTCCAGTCAGGAGACTAATAAAATTAAGTTGTATATATAATATCATTTATTTATTTTGACTAACTTATTTATGAATAGTATATTAAAAGGAGGATTAAATACGATTACCTATAACTTGTAGCGATTTGTTTAACTTCTTCAATCACTAACTGGTAAACGAATTGGTGAAGTACGATCGTCTAGATGTATCCATTTTTTTCACCTTGAAATGGATGCACGCTGTATCTTCCTGATTTCATGTATTGGCCCAGGATAATTGTTGTTTTCTCCAACAATTGACATCCATCTTGAAAATACCTCTATCCTGACTTTTTCTCAGCATGAGGACGTAGCATGATTGTATGCACTATGCACCTGCAAAACATAACATTAAATAATGAGATGAAAGTGTAGGAGGTATGTATGTATTTTTGAAATTATGTTTCTAATTATCTACTATACCTATTTCAAATTTCAAAGACAACAACAAGAAGAAAGTGGGCTTCATATTCGTTTATCGTATAGCTCACGTAGTTCAATACTCAAACGTTTATATTGCTAAGTAACCAACTGTTTTCGTTGATATTCATTTATGTATGAGCTGCATAACCACCCGGCAAAACAGACTACCTACCTAAATAAATCAATTGATTGGAATATAAATATAACATCGCATCGATGTGAAAAAGGATAGTAAATAAAGAATTAAAAAATACTTACTTAACTCGGCGTATCCGATAACACATCGTATTCGATCTGGGAAAAGGCGTTTCCGAAAAGTTCATAAAAAAGCACTTTTAAGAAAATGATAAATCAACTTGACTTTGTAGATCTATATCACTAACTGCTTTTCACAAGAATAATGCAGAAAATTTTATAATTGGCATTATTTTATTTTCAATATGTTGACACGTTATTGACACACGTGTTATTTCAATATTTAAAAATAACCATGGCAACCATACGACCATAGAGTATTATAAAATCTGTGACCATAGAGTTGAAAATTTAATTTTACGATAAATTGTAACGTTTCTTTTCACGTTCAGCTTTGATTAGTGGATTGGGATAGATGAAATGAAAACGAAACCTGCTTGAGACGGATTACACAAAATATGTCGACATCAAATATAATAGGAGGCAGCACTTTCTACGCCAAATTCACGCGAAATTGGTCTTTTCTTTAAGTTTCCCCCCCCTGGTTCTGGCATACGGTTTAACTTCGTTTCCAAATTATTAAAACGTTGTAACGCTTGTTGACTTGAATCACCCAACTCAAAGTTGGGTTTGAATGGGTACGTCACTGTATAACGACCCGTGCTATCACGACTATGTTCTTTTTGAAACAGCTGTTCGACATATAAGTCTTCTGGATTTTTAGGTACGTCACACGGTACGTTTTCAATCTCCCAAAACGAGTTCATAATTTTATCGATACTACTAGTAGCTGAGAACAAGCCATGAGAAGGTTTGTTCGATTCGCGATTGCTATCTAGTATTGCTTGACCAGCTATGACATATCCGAAAATCGAATGCATCGCGACGGGCAAACCCGGTTCACGCGGTAGTATGTTTTGTCCGTCATATATGTACGGGAATAAATCACCCGCTAATAACAATTCGACAGGAGCAGCCGAGAAATAATTCGGATCTGCTAACTCGAGATCTTTGAAATTGTCGACTATCTTGTTTGAAAGCGTCATTGTAGGTAAATTGCCGGTAATATCGCCTACCACTATAGTCTCGGTAGTCAGGACTGGACCAGATGAGTTTCGTGGCTTAATTGAGCATGTAACCAAACCGAAATCTTGCACTGGTGCACCTCCGAGACCCGTGGGCTCAAACGGACACTTGCGTCGCGTTAGACCCAGGCGCTGAGCGCACTCATTAGTGATATAGCCAGACATTGCCCCACTGTCAACGACTGCACGTACGGCGTGGTAAGTTCCCCAACGATCTGCGACGTGCACCATTGCAGTGCCTAACAGTACAGTTGAATGTGATGAACAAGTCAAACCGACATTATGACCTTGACCTTTGACCTGACCTTGGTTGCCAGGACTTTGAGCACTAGCGCCTTGAACACTTGAAACTGCATCTAAATGCAAGGTATGGTGGTGCAGTTGTTTGCACAATACACAACGAATCTTTGAAGTACACTCTGACAGCGGATGCTGACGCAAGCAATTTTCGCACAATTGAAGTTGATTTACTTTGTCAAGACGCTGCGAGGGTGTAAGATCCAAATATTCGTAACACCGGTAAGTTGAATGCGGTTTATCACAAAATAAACACTTATTTGATTGCTCATTAACCGTCTTACTAACAGCTGACAGACACGGCTTCGGCGACTGTTTATTTGCGCCGGTGTAATAGTTATTATTATTCGGTCGCGATACATACGGTTTTGATACTACATTAGTAACAGGCCTTGGTGCAAACTGATACTTTTGAGCGCTGCTTTTGACTTCTGACATTTCCAAAACACGCGCTTGTTTCTCAACAAAGGCTATCAGCTGATCGTAAGTAGGTATTTGCGTTTGTTCGACGGATTGTTCGAACTCGCGCCGAGTAACCGCGTCTAAGTTACGAAGTCCCATATAGAACAGTATGAAACTAGATAAATTCTCGATATTTAAAAGTTTCAACGCTTTGACGCACTCTTGATACGTTTGTAAGAAGCTATTTAATCCCGAGGCAGATTCCACCAACAACGGTTTAAATTGAAATAGCCGATCCAAATAACTGGTTGCTAGGGCTCGTTTGTTTTCGAACTTCTTGACTAGCAACGCCCAGACTATCGGATAGTTATCGGATGTAACTGGCATGCCCTTCACGACAGTGAGCGCTGAACCGCTGACGGCAGTGAGTAGGTAATAAAACTTTTCAACGTTACTGATACTGTCATTTTTATGTATCAGACTTGTGAACGTGTCATGAAAAGTTTGCCAGTTTTCCAATTTGCTGTCAAAATGGAATAACTCGAGTTTCGGTAACCGCGGTCGAACTGATCGTGCATCATTATGAATATTGCCTGGACCACAAGAGCTACCGTCGGTCGGAGGCAAGCTGCCGCTCTCGCACGACTGCCACGATTCATTTGATACGGCCGCTACACTCAGGATTCGATAATACAAATCGTCAAAAGATTGAATTTCTTGATAATTGGGTTCAAGTTTTGGAGTCTCCTTTTTCCGTAAACTATGTATTTCGAAAACAGTTTTCTCGAAAAGTTCTCGAATCGAATGAATATCCTTGAGACGTAAATTGAATTCCGTTAAACGAGTTGAATCTGTCACAACAACTTTGGATAATTCGAATAGTGTTTGAACACGTAAAAAACACATTTCTTTTTTATTCAAAAGTTGATTTAGCAATTCCGCGTCGGCCATTATGGCTCAGTTGACTTGAAACAAAACTGCAACGGCGCGAATGAAAACTTGAAAAATGAAATTGAAATTCGCAATTGTTACACAATCTTTAGATTAGAAATAAAGCTTTGTGTATGAAAAAAACTATTTAAAAACTGTGTTATTGTGTATATGTTGTTTTGTGGATGAGTATCTGGTTCACAAAGTGGGAAATGCGGCTCGAAAGTGACCAAAATGTTTGAACTATGACTAACTATTGGGCTAAGAAAAACTGTTTCCCACTCACATCCATAGGCTTGAGGTTCATTGCAGTGTCCAGGTTACTCAGCATCACTATTCACACGCGTTTTACAGTAATTAATAGCTTTTAAGGATTTTTATTATGTGCCGTGTCGGCCGACAATTGCGAAAGTGTCAAATAGTATGTTTCTTCGATGACAGTATCATAGAGTTTTGCACTATGAAGTTCGGTAGCCAGTCGGTTAAGGTTGATGCGCGCTACTATGAGACGCACATTTAGAGAGAGGGATATGTTCCAAGCCCAATATCGTACAACCCCGAAAAGTTTGGAACATTATGATATAGGTGCGGAAAATACTTCATACGCATTAAGTCATGTAGATGAAAACGCGAGCGCGGCGAGTTGATTATGTAGGCGCGGAAAAGATTTCACACGCATCAAGTAATGTAAATGAAAACGCGAGCGTAGCGAACGCGAAATCTTTTGAGCAGCGTGCGGAAAATACTTCATACGCATCAAGTATTGTAGAGAGCGTAGCGCGTGCGAAAATTTTCGAACATTACGATGCAGATGCGGGAAATACTTCATACGTATCAAGTAATGTAAATGAAAACGCGAGCGAAGCGAGCGCGAAAATTTTCGGACATAAGCGGAAAAGACTTCATACGCATCAAGTAATATACATGAAAACGCGAGCGTAGCGAGCACGAAATGTTTCCAACAGTATGATGCGGGTGCGGAATATACCTACTTCATACGCATCAAGTAATGTAGATGAAAACGCGAGCGCAGTGAGCGTGAAATATTTCGAACATGATGATACAGGTGCGGAAAATTATACTTCATACGCCTCACGTAATGTAGAGGGAAACGCGAGCGTTAAGTATGTAATGTAGATGGAAACGTGCAATGTTTCGAACAATATGATACAGTTGCGGGAAATACTTCATACGAATTAAGTCATCGAAATGAAAACGCGAGCGTAGCGAGCACGAAAATTTTTGGACGTAATGATGCGGGTGCGGAAAATACTCCATATTCATCGACTAATGTAGATGAAATCGTGAGGACAAATTTTTCGAACATTATAATGCATGTGTGAAAAAGGCTTCATACGCATCAAGTGATGTAGATGAAAACTCGAGCGTAGCGAGCGCGAAATTTTTCGAACATTGTGATGCAGGGTGCCGAAAAGACTTCATAGGTATGCATTAAGGAATGTAGATGTAAACGCGAGCGGAGCGAGCGCTAAATTTTGAACAAAATAATGAGTTGTAGTTGAATAGATAAAAAAAAAGATAGATGTATACAGATATTTTTTTGTTTAAAAATTATTGGAGAACCTTTCTACCTTTGTTTGTCCTTTCACATTCGAAGGTGTAGTAGAGGCCGAGGTTAATAGCGCACCCACCCTGGTTGTTCCTGGGAGATGTGTGATTTTCTGAGAGTTGATTTATTTTCCTATCGGCCTATGAATTTCGAATTTGGTCATACTTAATGTTTATTGTTACACACCTATTATTTTACTAACAAATACCTATATACCCTAAATGTGGAAAGTCTGACCCGGCCGGTCTTCAGTATGTTGTATTGATCAGTTAGTTCATTCAAATTTGCAATTGTTTCGAAATAATTACATCAAAAAATGTATTTTAAGAATTTTGCTGACGCAAAACGCAAAGTTTCCGACTTGTGGAACAGGGGGGCTACCGCGAACCACAAACGAAGTTTTCCCTCTCTGTCGCACTTGCAAGTCTGTACGGAAATGCGACAGAGACGGAAAACTTGTGGTTCGCAGTAGCCCCTCTCTTGATACTGACCATAGGGGAAAAAATCGGGATCGCAATGATTTACACATTTTCTGGCTTTGAGAACGGTCAGTGGACCATCGAGTCTTTAAATTTCCGCCATCTTGAATTTGAAAATGGATATCACTTTTGTAATCAGTACCCCAAAAAAATATTTTGTACAGTACATATTTAGTTTAAATTATTTTCGTTTACCGGAATCTATAAACATGTTATTAGATTTTGAACCTTATTATTTGAACAGTATAATAGTTTTTTAAACTAATAAAGTCGATACAACTCGGCCAACTCAAATTATTTCAATCATACGCATACATTATATGCCGCAAGTGTATGTTACAATGCAACCGAGATCCCGCTGCTCTGCGTAGGTACCCTTCATCGAAAACAAAAAAAAAAACACCGAGCTTGCATTGTAAGACTGGTATGTAGTACCTAGGTTTGTGAATAATGATAGCAACCGACTGTCCAACATAATTAGATCTCTCATATCAAACAGTTAATATGGTTTGAGGGACTTTTGTTTTTTTGTCATTGGCCTCTCAAGTATATTTCGTCCCTCGTTTTTTCAAATACTATCTGTTTATTGCACAATGTTTGAATGGGGTTCTTCTTATTTTGCTTCCAAGTAGATGCTTACCAATTTTCAAGCCTTTAAATCACGAATTGAAGAACTTCCCATACAAAGTTCCACCCCTGTTTTCACCCCTATTCGTCCCCAATCTGTATGATTTTTATAGCCTATAACCTCGCCGAAGGTCCAATAAACATATTATTGAAGGCTGTATAAAAATCCATTCGCTAGTTTTCACGTGATAGTTAGACAGATAAACAGACAGACAAACAGACATGAATTCTAAAAACTGTTGAAATGTGTTCTGTTATCGATTCTAAGACCCCTCAATCGATTTTTTTTCTAATATCTTCAATGTACAGATTTTCGACCCTCTTCTGCTTTATTATATGTATAGATAGATAGATTTCATTAAATATGTCTGATCTCAGGCAATCAAAGTAAAATATTTAACTATCTTATATATATGATTGAAACACATACCTTTCCTGTTTCAAGGTGCTGTGGCCAATGATGATCTTAGCTAGAAATATCTCCTGTCTTTTGCAAAATATTCGTCGTGAGCGATGCATACGGTACATTCGTGTATTCGTAGCGATGCTCGAGAACGTTTTAAAACTGTCGTTTCGTAGCTTTTTTTCCCGCAACTTTTATACATTTGCGATGCATCTTTGCCGCGATATTCTCATTTTGCTTTTTGCGTGAGAACTTCGAGTTTTCTTCACTAGGTACTTGAGAATGTAAATGTATCGAACATAAGGCGACGCCTTACGTTCGATGCATTTTCATTATCGAGTGCCTAACTTCACAATTTAAAATGCACAATAAATATGGATTTAAACCAGATTTTGGTCAGGTAAAGTAAAACTCATTCGTATTCTGCTTCTTTTTTTAAATGTGGCTTTGGCTTTATAGTAGTGACAATTGGAGAGTGGTCGCGGAAAATTCAGAGGAAACCGACACGACAACTTGGGCGGCGTATGTGCTATAACAAAGCTCGCATAAATAACTGACACGACTCTTTTTGTAGTGTCAGGAGAAGACTACAATCATTTTGTCAGTTCGAATTAATGCCACATAATTCCGGTTTCAATTTCATTATATAATTGTGTTAACATACCTAACCGATACAACTTAGTACGTAACAAACCTATACGTAGGCCACACTGAAAGTTTTTAGAAATGGTTACATAGAAACCATACATTAAAAAACTAAAAATGTCATTTTGAAGTGAAACTCTTTGGCAACATTATGGAGTATATTACATTCGTCTGTCGTTTGTTTATATCATTTGGCGTCAAATTGAAAATTGTTTGTTTCACGTTAAGATGAATTTAAAAAAGTGAGAAATTTTAATCGATATTTTTTTATGTCTTTCTATTGCAATGAAATCAACAATATAGTTATGAAAGACTTTTCGATGGGCCCTTGATGATGAAGCTACATCCTTTAAGACTATTTACAACTAGTTTAACTGGTTCAAATATCATCGCATCAATGACACTGATGATCTTCGTGAGGGACGTCACTTTATGGCGATTACTGAAAAAAAACATCAGTGCTGGGCGGCTCATGATAGAGACTGATAAGAGAGTGACCTATCAGCAGATGCAGGCAACCTTAGGCATCAGTATGAGTCAAGCGCAGAAAATCGTTCATGAGTATTTAGCTGTTAGGATACTCTGACTGAACTCGTTGGGCACCTCATAATTTGGCCGAAGCTCAAAAACGCCGTAGAACCGAGCTATAAGAACGAGTGGGAAAATCGTTTTTCTCAGAGACTCCATCGAATTCAGTGATATATTGATGTAATCGTACAATAGTCCATGAAACAGAATTACAATAAATAACTTGCTAGTTAGCTTAGTTTTTGTTTTTCTAAAAACTTTCAGTGTGGCCTTTGTATTAGCTAAAAGTGGCACTGTACATAAAAATAATATATATGCTCTGTCTGCTCCTGTTTGGAATGTATATGTAATGTAAGTATGTATGAGTAGTGATTAGTACACACCACAATACTTCAAATGATAATCCACGGGCCATCAGCTGGCGCTCTTCGGCCTCGTTTGTAGCGAGCATGGCATATCTATCTGGCAATTCGTCAAAGGCGAGCCGTGGCGCAATCGCTTTCCTCCTGAATTATGTATGCGCATTTTCACTGATGCGTTCGTCTATCGGTAACGAAAATGTTCAGAGAGCACATTCCCACAAACATAAAAAAGCACTTTTAGCGTACCTCAGCGCACGTATGGAAGTTTGAGTTCGCATACGGAAATTATTTTGCTAACATTAGTCTATCTAGTCAGTTTGGGGGAGTTTTAAACGTAGTGGTAAACAGCTCGCGTAGGAAAACTCCACCCGTGTTAAGTGACCGCATACGAGCGGTATTTATTGGGCTGTAACGAAACTAGAAGTAGTTTCGCTGCCGTGCTAGTTTCCATGGTATAAATTTAGTTAATAGTTCTAAGAGAAGTATGTTAAAAGAAATAGATGTGTAAAGGAGACCCAAATTTTAAACTCGAATGTTTATTATGTACGTAGGCCTCGAGGGCTCTTTTATTTTACAGTTTTGAAAGCTACTAGCTTAGACATTGACAAAGTAATATAGTGTCAAGGACGTCTGGCGTAAATGGAAGTATCGGAATAGTTCGCCAGTCTCTGGATGATTCGGCAATAACATGGAGTAGTTTTTATCCCGGAAATTATACCTTAAGGAGATGAGAAGTGCCGCCCCACTTTTCAAGTTTGTATGGAGGAGTGAAGAGTGAAGAGTGAAGTGAAAATTATTGTTGAGGCGTGGAAGGAAGTAATTGCAGGATGCAAAATCGCGAAGTCGCGAGCAAAATCTAGTAGTAAAATGTTATTACACGACTGCCCAAAAAAGGAGTGTAATGTTTACAGGTTTCATGTATGTATGTACGAGAATTTTTTTTGTTCCCCCAGAACTTCTCAACGCCTTAACCGATTTAGATGTGTGAGGTATCGTTGGAATCCTTACGTCATCCCGGGTGACATAGGATATGTGACGTTGCAATAAAAACATATGGCGGACCGAAGGCTCCATTTTGAGTGTTCCGTAAAAAAAAAATCTATCCTAGCTAAGTGAGGTATCAAAATGAAGCATTTGAAGAGACGACTCCAAAAATATATATAATGTAATGTTTCAAGAAAAAAGTTAGAAATAAAATAATAATTACAAAAATTAAAAACACGACTGCATTAAAAAGAAAAAAAACAAGTTTCCTAATAAAGAACTCAAGGAAAAAAAATATTAGGTCCCACGACTGCAAACAAAATATATTTCCTTGAGTTCTTTATTAGGAAACGTTTGATTATTGAATTGAGGGCACAATAACCATCAGAATGTTCACGAAAACTCACAAACCTTTAGACGCGAGTAACTTGTCAGTCTTTCGTTTTGTGCACCTTAGGCGTCACCGGAAGCAATTCGAGTGGGCCAACCTCTGCAGTTGGCGGCGACATCCCATTTCCGTCCAACACACAGGTTGCGTCGGACATGGCCAGGTCTCGCGGGAAAGAACGGCCATTGCGGTAACACACAGGAAATTGTCTGTCGACCCCCCATCGCGATGGAAATCATA
The DNA here is from genome assembly GCA_951800055.1 of Cenopis cana. NCBI lineage: Eukaryota > Metazoa > Arthropoda > Insecta > Lepidoptera > Tortricidae > Cenopis > Cenopis cana. Next base: position 4,675,602 of record OX637476.1, on the reverse strand, counting down.
CATCTTATTGCTGAACGTTCGAATATGTAACGCCTGACCGCTTTCAAATAGCAACAGCTTTGGAAACAGTTTCGGATAAAATAGTTTCTACATTTTAATCTATCACGGATAGCACGCAGTAGGCTGTGTTGTAAATCACATTTGATGTTGCTTAGAAAACAGGAACTACATAATTATGCATAGGCGTGCGATAAACGTATCTAATATCTATCAACTCGTCGTTCGTCCTATCAAGTCGTGACATAAAGTTATTGATGCTTTATTTGTCGTTTATCACGTGATAAAGGAGACGATCAATACGATCATAGGCCCCCAATCCCAAATTGCTACTAGTATACGACTAGCCATTTGGAAATTATCACGAGCACGTCACTGAAATATCGGCAGTGTCAGTCGACATTCCGTTATCGGCTTGTGATATGAAAGGTTTTTCATATGACGTTCCCGCTTCAACTACTACTTATTCGGTGGCCCCATATTCAGGGATTTATATTAGGTAATTCAAGAATGACGTCAAATTTTATACATACCTATGTTACTAAAAACTATACTCAAAATGCAATAGGTAGAATAGAAAAACCAGTTGGCAAAACAAGTGTCGGCCTGGAGTGATTGGAATCGACGGGGTGTGTTTTTAATACCACTTTTTTTACTTTCTGGTAGTTTTCGCATGTGGGTCCCACATATCGGCGTGGAGCTATTGGCTCCCTGCCAATAGCCAACAAGCGCCCGTTTCCCAGTTACTGCCTCTGCTTACCAGGAATCTATACGTTTTGGGAGTCGATTTGTATTTCATTCTGTACAAAGTAAGCCAATTTCCTGGCCGGCAAACTTGTTATAACTTTAACAGTGCAAAAAACCGTTTCTATTCCTTAACAAGTCGAGAAATAATTTCGTACTCAATATCATGGTAAGCTAAATTGTGATACATTTTTATAAAACCGTTTTGTAGATCTATGTTAATGTCATAAAGTAGGTATGTACGTTACAAAGTCCAAGTCCCACAGTGAGAAAAACATAGCACATTATTAAAGTCATGTTCGCATATTTTGTCACTGAGTGCATACTTATAGAATCTATATAATGTCGGGGATGATAGTGCAATACCGCGTAACTAGCACTGGTAAATAGTGCGTATCTACACAACGACCATAATTCAAAACCGCGTAACTAGCACTGGTAAATACTGCGTATCTACACAACACCCAACTATACAGGAGAAGCATAAAACGTGGAATCGCCGCTTGAGAGTACTGGAGCCGAGCCGCGGCATTTTTTTTTTACTAAGCAATAACTAGCTCCCTAGTAGGACAGGCGGCAAGGATGCAAAGTGAAGTGGGTAGTGTTCCATTTTGTGACGGACGCAATAAACTTTAATCTTCCGTGCATAACGCAAATAAGTTTATAAAACATGTGCTGATATTTTCAAAGCAAAATGATGTTGCTTCAAGTGGTCGAGAAAGTGAATTTAAAGTCCTTATTTATGAATAAAGAATTGAATGGAATTGAATAAAGATAGTTATGTTACATATGGAATTTTTGTTTTTTTAAATTTATTTAATACATTAATAAATATTTTAACAACATTTATAATATCTGCCAAACTGCATAACAGTTTGTCGGCAGAAAAATAAATTACCCTCCACCACTTAAAAATATTGAGTAGACAACATCAGATGTTATTTACTTGTTGTTGTTGTGCTTTCTGTTTGTAAACGAAAGCTCGACATTTTTATTTTGAGTACCTATTGTTAAGTAGTTATCAATTTTAAATGCGCGTTAATTTAATTAGTGCTTATTTTCATGTAAACGTAAGTGATCAACTGATCAATTTGTAATACCGACATAATAGGGATGTTGATTGTTGACTCCAAATTTTACTACTACTAAAAACTTCTCCAAAAGAAACAAGGCAAAATATCTCAAAAATAACGGAGCTACAACCGTTTTAATGTAGCTGGTTAGACAGAGAAAGCGCCATAGATCAGTGACGTCACTGATCTCGAGCGCCATAGTAAATGACGATCGTTCCAATACAAAGATACGTTTCGTGGAAGAGGGACAGAACATGCCCCCTCTTTAAACTTTGAAGACATATACATATATAACTATGTAATAATATATTCTTTTGAGTTACTTTTTTCGCCATTTGGTTGAGAATTTGATCCCTTTTCGAGAAAATTCAAACGTAATGATTTTCTTATTTGGTGTCAACATCCCTATTAATCAGTAAATTTAACTCTTTTTATATGTATAGGAATTATTCGTTCGTTTGCTTGAAAATAATTATAGGTGTATAAAACCATAGCTTAATCAATCTATTAAGATATTTAATTTAGATTTCCTAATCATAAACAATGGAAAACAGACAAAAATTCCGGTATTCTTATCTTTGTTTTCCTTAGTCATCTCGATTTAGTACGGCGCTACAGTGGTTTATAATCGTTTAATGCAGTTGGAAATAATGGCTATTGGTTGGATTATTATATTCCCCAGGAAGGAAAGTTAGGCAAGCTTTAAATTTACCCTTTGAATTTGGGTAGATGAAAAATAAGTCCCTCCGTGTTTTTTTGGTTCATGTTTGAAAAAACGTTTTTTTTTTGTTTACAACAAAGAACCCGAATAACAGTTTATCAATCGAACTTCGTCTGTATTCCTTTTAGATATTCAGGTTACCAAAACAACAAAAAGTTTTCTCTCTCCGGGAGATGCAGGCATCCTACTGCTCATTTTTGCTTTAAAACTTGTCGGTAGAAATTATATAAATTCAAGAGATATTTGGAAGACCTCGTTATCTTCAAAGAGTTGAAGATATTCTGTTAGGAATTCAGGATTATTTTTCCTGAAATAAAAATCCCATCATAAACATTACAGTTTGTAAAAAGATGCAAGTCTCGCAACCACAGACCATAAATTTAACTAGATGACCTACTCGTAAGCACCTCAATCTGCATGAGAACCGGCCATGTTACTTTTTTGCTACTTACTGTGACGTCACGAGAGCAAATTAGTGATGTGAATTCTCAGTTTTCCGCGCGAAATCGATTCAAAGGCGACGTCACCCTCGCCGTGCAGCTCGAGCCAATGAATCGGTTTCAGTCAATACGCTGGCCGCTGTCATTCTTAGTAGCGAGTGGTCGCGCGCGTGTCGCTCTTTGTCTTCGTGTCTACTTATGCTTTGCTTGCAGTAATTTCACCGCTCTTTAGGTAACTTTATTTTCATAGATGTATAAAAAATATATGAATAAGTGGCCGTATTAGTACCTACAGTTTGATAACAAAGAGATACCTCAGACCAAAACTAAAATAGATGGAGCATGACAAAAAACCTAGTCAAGCCATCAAAAACCAAAACCAATAAGTAAATTTACGGTCACTCAGACATATATGTACAAACCAAAACCAAGCCCGGTCAGTTTCGTATTTTGATGTTCATAAAACGTCACGGAAAATATGGTCTCCTATTCTGCACCTTCATGGCATATAATACCACGACGAACAATTAAACAAATATAACGTAACTTAAATTTTAAGTGTTGAAATTATAATTTAAAACATTAGGTACTTATTACAGAACCAATTTTGGTTTCAGTTTGATGTTTTCAGTTTCATTCCAGGATTTCAACAATCGGTTAGAATCGTTAAGAATCGAAAGGTGTACATCACTGTTTGCTTCAATGGACAGAAAAATGATAATTATCCCCTACCAAGAAGCCGAGCGACTAAAGCTAAAGGTCGGTCGTTGTATTTCCATTGCGCGATTAATATAGGCAATCCTTACAACTTTGTAACTAAAGTAGGTAATGTATCATGAACATGAAGTAACCACACACCTGTCACATACAGACTTATTTTTCATAGTACTACCACGACAAACCTAAAATAAATGATTTTTAAATAGATTTAACATATTTCTAGGAATAAATAGGCTATAATCTCATAATGTTTAAAATTTGGAGTTTGTGGGTCTGCTAGAAGTTACCTTAGAATTATGATGATCTGTCAGTGTGTCAGTGACAAAACTAAGGAACTTTGAGGGGCAATAATTCTTAAAATAAAAGAATAAATTGAATGTTATTGAGACTATATCTAACCCATATTATGCCCAACATGCTACTGAAAATTCAGGGTTCTAGCTTTAGCTAGGACAAAATTAAAGGATGTTGAAAACGGCCTCGAGAAATGGATGGTACGGCCGTGCCTCTTTTGTTTTGCTCGACTTGGCAGGGGCACTGCCGTGCCCCCAAACATTTCACAAAACAAACACCCACGTTTCTTTTTTTAAATATAAATACTTAAGGACTTGTGGTTAGTTTAAAAAGTATTCCATTTGAGTAATGGGACGGAATACCAAAAATACGTTATTTACACGTTTAACAGACCATACAAATACCAACCATTTTACTGACATCTCTAAATTAGTAGAGTCCTGACAAAAGACATAAATGCCCATGAAATCATGGTGATAACTAAAATATAAAACACATATATTATAGTACGTACCTATTACTTTATTAGGTAGGGTAGGTTATCACGATATTCCCCAAGTATTTTACTTCGTAGAATAAAGAGATCCTCGTTCGAACTAACAACATTGTTTATTCACGTGCACGTACCTCAGGGACAATACATAGCCCTCCATTTTTCGAGGAAATGAAAAAAAAAACAGCTCTACGGTGTAGTTACTGTTCCACCTGACCTTTCGTTGAACCCGTCTAGCAAAAGTCGTCGAAACGTCAGAACCAAATGTGTGGCCCATTTGACTGCAGAGAAACAAAACAACCGTTAAAACAAGCAACATTCAATTTGTTTCACGTACAATCTATTTGTGTATTCGTGCTTTCACACCGCCATTTGTAACGTAGGTACGCGAAGACAAATGTCATATACGATCGATATGCCACTTACCTTGGAGGGTGCACTTCCCGAGATTTTTTTATTAGGTACAATGTCCAAATGTTTCTATACTATGATCTTTTTGAGGTGTGCAATAAAGAGTATTTGTATTGTATTGTATTGTAAAAAAAAATTAAAATGTAACTCGTTGACGCTCCCAAGACAGTCCAAGACACAGCAGTATTTCTTATAATAAAAATAGAAAAGTATTCAATATTCTTAAGGTTCCGCACAAAAAGGTTTTGCATCGCATACCTACCAGTGCTTCAGACAACGACGCCCGGTGGAAAAATAAAAATGTGAGATTTTAATAGCAGTTTCTTTACTAAAAAGTAGCTCTCTAAAGGAAATGGACTCAAAAATAACTCCAGTGCTTTTCTCATTTCTACTTGCAGAATGTAATTTGTCATTACTAGACAATTATTTATTACACTCAAGTTAAATTGAGTTCACAAAACAGCAAAAAAATAGCAAAATCTACAGTCGACCGAATTTTCGTGTCGGCGGTAGTTAAAAAGTCGTAAATTAACGGTGGTCGACCGTAGACAGGCGAGCTGGGAAGCTTTTCGGTGAATAATAGCCTGAGAACAGTCCTAAAGTGGCCACTTCTTAAACGTTTCTAACTTATTCATAGATGCTAAATACGACGACTATTGGTTACTTATACATACATATTTTTTATTGTTAATATTGTCTTCGAACCGCAAAGAAATATGTTCAATGATATTTTTTGCCACATTTTATATGAAGTACCTACGTAACTTTATATTTAATAGCCTTGGCTGAACTCACCATTGATAGGACTCTCGGGTACGTGAACTTTTAATAATTATAAATCGCAGCTACCTTAACATACCAGGTGGTAAGATCATACATAATGGTTACCGAGTCATCTAGAGTATTCTCAGTCATATCGACAGACTAACCAGAATAGAAAAAAATTGCATTTATTTTATTGAATTCATCATTGCCAAGACCATATCCAATTATAATCACAGAATATTACAATAGAAATCGACGTAATATATCTATAATTATTTGCATTATTAATTAAATTGAGTTGAAGTGCTTCATTTGATACACAGATATGTACATAGAATTGAGAAGCCACATTAGAATTACATAATTTAATATCCCCTAATGGACCCTTAGTCTACGAGTACTTATGTTTTACTTCCGTCACAGACTAAGGCGACTTCCTGATTTGTCGGTGCGGGGGCAGTACGATATGAGAAAAGTGTCAAATGTCAGTGTCAGCTGTCAGTCGACGCGATACCATTTTTACTACGCCCCTACATTCAAATGAGTGCTTCCTGACTGGCGCGGGATGCGCGGTAGCGAGATGATGCGAAGGCGGTACTGCTCTGGTTCTGCGCATGATATTACTAGTGCGCAAACGTAATACTGACAGTATTATGTCAAGTGAGAATCTTTGCGTCGTCAGTAAGTTTACGTCAAAGAACAAAATGTCACATATCGATTCCGCCCCGCCAAGTCAGGAAGTAGCCTAAGTAATAGTACAAGTATTTCCGTGCCAGCTATTTTGATTTGTTTCGGTTTTATTAGTAAAATAGTATGATATTAATGGCTTGACTGTTTTCAATTAAGTCGAGGGCTCTATGTTTTAGCCAAATGTACGGTCTCCTGCGTCTGCCTCGGAGATCATTTGATGTATGTGGCCTGTTTGTTTCTAGCTTTTGAGTTAATTGCCGAGGTATTCCTTGTTGGAGGCACTTAAAGGGTCATAAATTAGTGGTAGCTGCCCACAAACGGCGAGGTGGATGTTTCCCCACGTGAGTAATGGCCTCCTAGGGACCCGTAGGCCGGAATACTAAAAAATTTCCCATATTCAAAATTTTTTTCGTATATTAATTGAAAGTATTTGCGGTTAATATTCACCCTCAATGCTAGGGAGGCCTGATTCGGAAAAGTTAGATTGCAATTTAGTTTGAGATAAAATAGAAAGCCGAAACTGTGCTAAAAGAAATTTCAGTTCGCAGAACTAACAGCACTTTCTTTTTATTTAAAAGTGTGGATAAATTCTTTAATTTTCGTGGAAACACGAACAGTTTATGAATAGTGTTTGTACCAACTAACAACTTTCGTGTGGAGACCAAAAAGTTTGCCTTCTTCTTAACTCGAGCAATTAAATTTTCCTATGCGAGTTATTGTACCCTTACCATGAGTTTGCAATGTTTGCATTACCGTACTCGCTAGCGAATGCTTAACGATTTAGTATGGCGTATTCTTAGTTACTATTGCGTAACCGCCAGAGGCGCTGTCCTTTTGTCCATACTAAATCTTTTACGTAGTCGCTAGCGAGTACGGTAATGCAAACATTGCAAACTCATGGTAAGGGTACCTATAATACATATGGTTAATTTATGTGGAACGATGGATGTTTTTGACTGTCATTTTGTATGGTTGACTACCACGGCTAATTAATCAGGGCTGTCTTAAGTAAATATTTTGTTTTTATTTTTGTTGACCATGCGTTTCGTTGGTGTGTGGTATTGTCGATGGATATTTTAAATAATGTGAATAGTATCTAATATTTTATAAGCATGAAATATTATGTTAGTACAAACATGCAAAACATGCTTTAAACATAAACTAAAGTACCTAGTTTTCAGATGTAATGTCTTTCTGGAAGGAATTTATTACGAGTAGTAATTAACATAATACAATATATAATAATAAAATAACCTAATCTAAAAACGAAATAAACTAAAACCTAAATAAAAATATCTACAAATAAAAAATGGCCTCAAACTAGTCAAACTCGGAGCTCGGCGGTATAGGGTGCCCAGAAGGCTGGCCGCATTGTCTTTCTTGTTTATTAAAAACTAGCACACTTCACTTCCTATTTAGTCTCAAACGGTTTACATAAAAATGCTAAGGTTACTAAACATGAAACAAAAAGAAGAGACACCGACCAAAACAAAGGAGTACCTAAATTATGTATAACGTAAGTGATAACTAATTGGGTCAGACGTGGGTCAAGTCTGCCCATCAGTGCTGATAACCTTCCGCACGCTTTGCGCAGTGTCACATCTGATCGCTGACGCGTGACTAGACGTCTGGCTCCCATAATAGAACGGGGATTTGAAATGGTTGAACTAGACTGCAAGTTTAAAATGACGGTTATGGATAATTGACTCCAGCTGCCGCGCTCGTAGAATATCGGTTTGCGCAGCATAGCGGTCTTTTTGAGCTACGGATTTTTGGTAGAAAACTTATGAAAGTACCTAGTAATGAAAACATGAATAATGATGGGATGGATCTCGACATTAGCTCCGATGGCATTAATTTTACGGTGTAATTTTTCAACACATATTTATGTATAAACAAGTACTTCTTTTATTATTTATAAATAATAAAAGCAATCACAATTTTGCAGTCTAACAATGTATTTTTTATGTGAACGATTTAATCCATACCTCTACACAAAATGTTTTCACGCGTATTGGTATTCAGCAACATTTTGTATATCTCACAATATTCACCACCTATTTTCAATCTACTGCAATAAATTAGACCTACTTAAAATTTCATAAAATATATTTGAAGAAAAAGCGTCAGCAACGGGTTTTTGACGTTATATTTCTGATAAACGGAAAAGTTATTCTAATTACTTATTTGCATAAGTCAATTCCTTATTTTATGATAAGCAGCTGCCTCTCAGTATAGCACTGATTAGATTAACTAAATAAGCCCTTGAATTTAAACTTTCGTGAGACATGTTATAACTTTATTTTACTAAACGGTTAAAACTCACGTATTAATTGTCACTTCGGGCGACATGTTTCGAACTCTTCGGGAGTTCTTCCTCAGGATGAGTGCGTCTGCGACCCGCGCCGATTGCACACAAGAGTTCCTCCCGAAGAGTTCGAAACATGTCGCCCAAAGTGACAATTAATACGTGAGTTTTAACCGTTTAGTAAAATCAAGTTAAATAAGCCCTATTACAGACAGTGGGTTTCCGAAGAACGCGTGGAGTCTTGAATTTGAGCCCTTAAAACTTTATGTTATATGAAACAGTTCTTATCCTTTTTGGGCATTGCGGCCTGAATGTATCGTTATTTAAAAAAAACCTGACACATTATTTCTGAATTAAGAAATAACGCGCGGCAAAATGATTAAACTATGAAAATCCAGTGTTTCGCGACAGGGGCCATAAGAAGGATTATTCTCTGGTCTCCCGCCTCGTCGTATGATCGATGACTAAAAGATTTAAAAGAAACTAGAAAGGGTCGCGTAATACAACCTTGAAAGATTACGTTCCTTTTTTTCGCATAAATCATGTAACTTGGAATTATTAAATGTTTTAAGTTACATGATGTTGTCTTAAAGTCATAAAATATATATATATAGGAATTAAGGAATGATTAAATCACACGTCACCGTCAATAAAATAACTAATGCAGTATTACTAAGTTTAAAAACAAAACTCTTATTTTCAATAAGGCACTTTCCCTTCATTTCGCTTAGTCATGGGAAACCCTATCTCGTAATTACGTAGGTCTTAGATTTATCATATATCATATACATTCTAAAATGGCTCAAATTATATTTTCGATAGCCGCAACTGAGACTAATCGAATACCCAAAACTCATATCAATGTGATCTCATAATCTGTCATTTTGGGATGTTTCAGCAAAATTAATTGTATTCCATATTTCATTCAAACTTTTGACTTAACCAATGCCCATATCGACATATTGTGGAACCCGCAAAAGGTTTTTGCGTATAGATTAAATATTACTTTGGTGTGTGAGATTCTCGTGGGAATATTCGAATAGTTTTTCCATCAGTAAATGTACATATACCTATTTAGGCGAAAAGTTCGAGAATTGTTACGGATTGTGTTTGGTCGAAAAGTTATTAAAGTTACATTAAGTAAGCAAGATAAATTGGTGCTATTACTATGGAAAAAATACAGAAGTTCTTTCAGTGTCTCAGCTTATAAGACAAGAGTTAAAAAAATAAACAAGATTAAAGATGAACGTAAATCTAAGCCGACGGGGACGCGCAAAAACCTAGCCCCTTAGAGCTTGAGCCCGGAAAAACATTAGTTTCCCACTAAGACTGTAAAGTACCATTACGTATAAACAGTACGTGCACTATTCCGAGAAAAGATTTATCTTGTGGAGTCTAAACCATTGCACACTTGACTTTCTATTTCCGCAAGATTGCGCAGCGTATCCTCTGGGACGCGACTCGATATATATAACTGAAGAAACTAACTCTGGCTCGTATAAAGCTAAGTAGGATTGCTCTCTGCTTTACGTATTTTAATCAACACATTGTATAAAAATTAACCTGGTTTTTGTATCAAAAAGCTAATTGTTTTGTTAATTTGTACTGATGCATGTGTCCGTAAAGCGAGCGATTCACTAAAGAAAAAAATGTTTGGTGACACGTGTTGCCATCGCCGGACATCGCTCGCATGTCGACACACGAAACTATGTACGTACGAATTCTCGTGTCCCGCGACATGTCTAGGATGTCCGACAAAGTTGCGTTTCGCTCGACGTCGCGAGCAACATGTAACGCGAGACATTTGTTCTCTAGTGCGTCCCTGCACTCGTAAATACTAGAAAGAAGTTGAAGGCAAATACGTATTTAATACCAGGATTACCAGGTATCATCTTCTAACAGAAGTATGTGCGTATGTAGATTTCCGCCCGGTTCCTTATTTACATGAAAATGATGCGAAGCATTCAGACATAACAACCGCGCAGTTTCTTCATATAAATACGAGACCGCGCGCTCCCAAAGTCCGTCGGCTTGAATAGGGATGACGACACTATAAAAGAAAATCAATAAATCCAAATTTTCTACATAAAGGCTCAAATTCTCAATCAAATGGCGAAAAAAGTAATTCAAACAAATAAATAATTACGTAATTATAAGTCTTGAAAGTTTTAAGAGTGGGTATGTTCTGTCCCTTTTCCGCAAAACGCACCTTTGTATTGAACGATCGTCATTTATTATGGCGCTACTTAAACGTGAAGTCACGGCTAGGTAGCACTTTCTCTCTCTAACTACGAACATTCTAACCGTTGTAACTTCGTTATTTTTTGAGATATTTGAATAGGATTTTCACTATTTGGCATAGTTTTATGTCTTCATTCTATTGAAGTAATTAAATTTTTCGAGTCGACATCCCTATTACGTTCGTAAATTAAGGATGTTAAAACATATAAATGAGAGTTGAATTGTCGGTGACAGTTATGTGTCTATACCAATCCAAAATGCGACCTGTAGGTACGTACATATTGCTGTTTTGATTATGTCTTAAATGTAGTAAGTATAATTATGTAGTTACGTATGTATACAAAATCCAAAACCAGACCTGTACATAAATGTAAATGTAGTGAGTATCATTACGTACTTATGGTGTAAGAGTTACTCGTACGTCCAAAATCAGACCTGTACGTACGTAAGTTATTACTTTGGGCTAATGTAAATTTAGTAAGTATAATAATTTTCAAAGGACGTGAAAATTAAATTCCGGCTGTCGAAATGTAACATATGAATAGAAAACCAACTTTTGGCATAAATTTGAAGTTTCGAAACAAAATACAGTAACCGGTAACTCTATCTGGGCACCTGGGTTCGAGATCGGTGAATTTAGATTAGTGCATCAGAAGTTCGCCAACACTCCGCTGGCTGGCTGGAAAGACGTCGGCTGTGAAATTCGCTCACAGAAGTCACATAAATGTTAATGAAATAGCGGCTCCTAATAAGATTACCGTTTTCGTTGGACCCGATTCGCGGAACATTCCTTAATTTTTATGCAAATCGTAGAAAACTTATAACCGCGTTATAGTCTGTATTTCAATTTCATCTGCATAAACGTTTTTTTTTTTCCTATTTTCCTATTACACTACACAATTCTGCGGACAAATCAAGTGTGAGCGGGCAATCAACTCGGTTCTCTTTTGTTACGTGCCAGACAATTGTAAGCATTTTCAAAAAGAATTTCGCGTGTGGGAGTAACAATTGTGTATTCCGGTTAAATAATTGAAGTCAACATTTGTAGAAATACAACGTTTGGTCCTAAGGTATCTGTTTATATTAACAGAAAAGATGTAGGTCAAAGTAAAAAAAAGATTAAGCTATTTTCATTCTATTGTACCAAAGATATGATAAGATAGAGTGCACTTATGAATTTCACGACAACCTTCTCAAATATAATTTAATTTTCATATTCTTTCCAAATAGTAACAGTAACACTTCTCAGTCTATTTTCATATAGATCCAATCAGTCAGAAGTCTGAACGTGTAGCGAGGTACGTCATGAATTTTAGAGGAGGCAGGTTCTGCAATATTCACCGTATAATATCCAAGGCACCTGACCAGCAACTGAGTATCCATAGTATCCATACTACTGTTATAAAAGCGAAATTTGCGAAAGTGTGTCTATTTGTCTGTATGTTACCTCTTCCCGCTTAAGCCGCTGAAACGTTTGAGATGGAATTTGGTATGGATGTAGTTTGAGTCTCGGGGAAAGATATAGGAAACTTTTTATCATGGAAATCATCCCTTAAGTGGGATGAAGTTTGTATGGAAGAGCGATATATAGGAAAGCGCCTGATGTACAGAAAAGAATAGCAATAAAATTCTATCGCGCTGAATGAGTTCCATGCGGACGGAGTCTCGGCCAAAAGCTAGTAAGTTTTAGAGAGAGTCTCGTTAACCGCTCCTCGCAATTAACCTAGCGCCCTATAGCAAAACCTTTCCCTATCCCAGTCACTAGGACTAACCTTGTAGTAGTAGTTAATAATTATCAGTGCCACTTATAGCGCTTGTAGAAAAAGATGGAGAAAATGTGATATTGCGGTGATATAACTATACCTAATAAAATAGAAGATAGTATTGCATGAATAAAATAAAATGAATAAAATGATTTTTATTCTGTAAGTAGGTCGCAATGGCACTTTTACAAGTCATGTGACAAAGAGAAGAATTAGAAGGTATTGGTCTTATAGGGCGTATAGGTGGTTTATTTATTACTGGATAGGTTCGGTATATTATATTGAACAGAGGCCGCACATTGGTATTTTGCGTAGTCTAATCCAAGTAGTGGGACAAACCTCCATTACCATGATTGATTCTCGGCGTTCAGTCCGGCTACAAACACAAAGGTCTGGTGCAATTTGGGAGCGCTTTCAATTTGCACTGAGCCGGTTGCCTCTCAATTTGCGGTGCACGGTCCGAACCGACGTAGCGGGACTCGGCCCGAACCCGGTCGGCATATCGACCCGGGACACGTCAATTCCTGTTCGTAGTCATCGCAAAATAACTCGCTTTATTGTAACTTAGGACTTAGGTATTTCAAAAATACCTAAGTTCTCTCCGAAACCAATGGCAGCTTGTAACTGTAGAGAAATACCTCACAGGCAAATGATGCTATAAGTTTATTAAACACACTAGTTTTCGATTAGAATATACTAAACATTTCTTGATCAAGATCTATCTACTAGTTAAATAGGTAGGTATTATTATGAGACGCTTTAAAATATCTTTAGGGTGGTGGTTTTGGGTGCCATTCAACTATGTTATAAGAAGCTATAAACTTAGCTGCGCACAACTTGTAATGCATGCTAATAAGTAAAAACTCAACTAAAACTTACATACGAGTGGCATAACTAATTAAGAATATAAGACTTCTGGCAATGTGACAGTTAATCTCGTCTAAGTAAAATAAAGTTCGTTTCAAAGTTAATTTCATCATAGCTGAAGTCTCGAGCCAGACGTGCATCGAAAGACGCTACGTTGTATTCCAAGAGGCTTGTTTACTTTTCAAAGATTGTAAAGAGACATTTTGCACTATTTATGTGAACTGAGTACGATCGTTGTAAATTATACATAAGTCGATCGTCATTGACATTCGACGTAATATTTGAATTAGAACTTTCTTTAGCAAGCAAAATTATACAGTACCTAGCTAACTCACGAATTATTTGTCGTAATAAGCGACACCTTTCGAATTGTTCCGGAGTTCTCCTATAGAACATGTTTTCTTGCGGCAGTATATTTACTAGTTTATTACACATGTAGCTCTGCACGGACAATATAATTTTATATGCGTAATATTTGTTTCATAAGAGACAAAACATATTTATACCTACTTCAAGATATCAATGTGTTCCTTGTTCCTGCTATTAGTTATTACCCGCTTATCACATTTGGGCTATATAATCGTTGCTAACATTAGACTAAGAATACTAGGTTTGAAAGTAAATTCTGCACTAACAGTCTATTCATCCTTAGGACACGTAAAGATCATGTTAACAAACTATTTTTAAAGACGTTAATCAATTAATCATTATCACAATTTCTCTAGGATTACAATACTTTGTGAGCTTCTATAATATTTTAAGTGATGACTACTGAAATATTAATATTAATTATCCCAGAGAAAAGGTGGTACCTAATCATTAATGTCTTCAAGAAGATGAGACTGTACATACTAACATTCTACTTTTACCTTTTTTCTTAAAACAACACAGTTTGTTCTAAACGATTATAGCAAATCTTAACTTGTTTGAAATGAAAATCTGTTGAAACCCAAATATTCCGAAGGTGTGATACTTTTCAGGTGATAAACAACTGAAAGAATTGATTTGAAAATATACGAATATAAAGAATGAATATTCGGGCCGTTTTCAGGCAATAAATCATAAATGTTGTGACACGCATGATGAACTGACATTCGATTGTTTGGGGATTATTGGGGTGTCACCGTTCATTTAGCCTTACTGCTATGAACTCGCACGTAAGCAGTCAAAGGTTTGTATGTATGTGAGGGATATTTGGGATAGGTACCTAGTTTTATCGAGTAGTAGGCGAGAATGCTTATGTGAAAAAAGTCCTTTTTCACCACCTACGAAAACGAGGTGGCATCGGAGCTCCCAAACCGACCCGATTTGAGTGCCGTTTTTTTAAATCGAAATTCATCTCTCTTGCGACATGTTTCTTAACAATGTTTCATGGCCGAGCTTTTTTTTTAAATTTAGGTTATAGAACATTTTTTATCATCAAGCTTATTGCCAAACAGCGTTCCGTAAATTTCCGCCTGGAAACAGTAACCTCTTGTTGTTTGTTATATAATGTAGAATTAAGTTCAAACGAGCGGTGTCAACGCGTGTCTTACTAGAGATAGTGGTGTTTGTATCTTCTATACAGAAGTTACATTACATATTTAAATGGCAGAAGCAATGGTCGCGAGCAGCCGCGAGCTCACAGCGCTCTCATTTAAATATGGCATGTAGCTACTGTGTAGAAAGTTTGAATTCGTTTGAATCTAAGACACGCGGCGACACTGGCCTTTTCATGTGAATCGTACAAAAGGCGCTCGATTGTCCGAAAGTGCGATCTTGTAAGAATTTGGATCTATAGACCTTATATAGCGAAGCTACCCATAACGCTGCTGCCGTATATTACACAGGCGATATCTCACAATGAACTAAAAAAAATGTATGATAAGAATAAAAGAGGTTAGTTTCAATTACATCTAAGAACCCGTGTGAGAAAACTCAGCTGTAAGGGATTCGTGCTATGCACAAACGCTTTTACCCGACTCCAGTCAGCTCAAACTGTTGTTGATATTCAAGATTCCCAATCTTCTAAATCAGATTTGAGAACGATAGTCGACGCTTCACACTGCCATTTTGCATATATATTGAATCTGATATTATTTGGACGTTGCATTTATATAGGTAACTTAGCTACCGTGACAATCTAAAGCGAAATAACATCAACACGGACATAACTTTAGAAATAAAGTATAAGTAAAGCGCCAGTCAGAACTTCGGTTTAGGAAACAACTCTATAATTAACAACGTTGACTCCGACCGACATACATGCCCTCGCGCCCGTAGTTTCCATTGTGTTACATACAATTGTTACGACTAGCTTAGTGGGTCTATCTGCACAATTGTTATTCATATACGTACTAGCTGGCCCATAACGTGACCTGCACAAAGCATTTACAGATTGCGAACGTAGTTGCGGCCTGCCGCAGCCAGGGCACAAAGCTTTGGCCAATGTTTGCGTCGACGAGGCCCACCAATTAGCGTAATAGGCATTTGACCAACCACCGCCCGTCTAACCCCTTAACGTTTCACCAGCATAAGTATACCCAATTTTTCATCTATTATATTAATCGTTCCTTTTCGAAAAAAAGTAAGTACGTATAAACGGTTGATATTTTATCGCAGCCTAAACTACACTAGGACGCTAAGTAAACACGTGATATCTACTGAACATTTTTTACGAAAGCTTCAAGTGCTAAGTAGCTTAGATGTAGGTACCTAAGTATACTATTATAGCCTAAGGCCCTAAAATTTAGACGGTGAACATAAATTTCTTGATTTAATCAAACGCTTCGTTGAGAACGAATCACGTGCTTTAGTAATTATTCTAGATTCTACAAGATAAAATCTAGTTTAAGTAATTAACCACGATAAAAGAGCACGGCGGCTGTCTAATGACTTTAAAAGCAGAGAACGTGCGACCATTGCCTTTGCTAAGTTAGCATTAGTCTTTGTGTAAAAACCAGAAAAGTGGAAAGGATGACATATAAATTTAGCAAAATCTATATGTGTGCTGTTTCGGGCCATAATAGAGTGTAAACGTTTTCACATAAATATAAAATACTACACGTTATGTAGAAACATAATTTCGTGACTAAACGTGATGGAGAACAGAAGTAGAAAAAGGCCACGCCATCATTAAACGAACCGGACTTAGCTAGAAAAATAGAGAAGACGCTTCAGAACATAATATGTAATAACGAAGCTACCACATAATTGCATACTGGGTATCTGCAGCTTCCTTTGTTTTACGAATAATGAGTTTCAGTGAGGCAGCTCGCGTCCTAACAAACTAAGCGGCATTCGAATGAAACTGAGAAAAAGACGGGAATTAAACCTCTTCGCAAGCAAATTGCGGATGGAGTGAAATTATAATTAATGCTTCGTCCCATCAAATTTTAATGTAACTAAAATGAAGAGAGTTAATAAGATCCCGAAGATGCAATCTTAACCAAAAAATTAACTTTTGCGGGGTTCTTTTTTACTTCACTCGTACCTAATATTTTATTATTCTCTACTTGTGTTGGTTAGTTGTACGTATGTTTTTGTATACATATTGGTTTGTTGTCATATACAAAAATATTTTCTATTAAATAGTTATTAAATAATAGTTGTGCGAAAACAATTAAATAGAAATGACAAATATGTAATTGTACAGCAAGAACCGTTTCATCGGAGTCAGTTTGCCGATACACCCAACATCACAAAAATTCCTGCCGGTGTAGCTCTCTCCATTTGACTTTATCTAGCCGCCTCCTTGATTTCCTTAACGACATGATTGCTGTTTTTGTTTTATGTATCTTATTTATCCTCCCCTTTCCAACGTTCCTTCAATTTTGACTTCCACGATGCTATTTATAAAATCTTCGAGTAAAATAATCATTCATTTACACGCTCCTATTTTCTTTAACTTTTAACACACCTCCCACTCATTCATACTCAACTAAGCATTTCGTTTGTAGGTATATGTGTTTTTTCCATCCAGCTAAATGTGTAAATTTTTGGCCAACGCCACATTTCAAAGGCTTTTAAATATTTTCTGTCACTTTGAGTCAACATCCACGCTTTACACTCATACAACGGTACACCCGGCAATCCCAGCATTCTTGTAAATACGAGTTTTACGAATATGAGGAGCAGGCATTTAAAACGTTTTGCAAAATAGCGATTTTAAATTACAATATAAATAATTCCGTCAAATTCCGCCAATGATATGCACAGTCAAGAAAATTGAAACACATACATTTTTCGATCTTCTCACGATAACAATAAGGCGAAATAGGTATGTTTATTTGTCCTTTTCTGTATACTGCTCCAAAAAAGTACTGTCCACTATTAAGCACACTGTTATTGTTGTCTTAAGTCTATGTGAAGTTTAGTAGAGTTCCTTTCACATCTTCCCTACAGCTCAATATATAGTTAGATATAGTTAAGTTAATTAATTGCACTAGAAAAAAAAGTAAATGGTTTTATGTGTTATTTTAAATTGAAAGTATTTATAGCACTTCAAATGAGCCAACCCTCTACTGAGGGTCGCTTTAACGCTACCATACCGTTAATTAAGTGTGAAGCGTCGTACTAATTACCCGGCACAGAACAAAGAGAGTATGAGTTTGTATTACCGTTATTAAGACGGTTTACACCTTGGAGTGCACCCGGTTTATGCAGGAGTAATTATACCTCTCATAGCGAGGTGAAAGGGGATTAGAGGACGGGCATTGTAGAAGACCTGGATTCGTTACGATATGTGTAGCGAAGTTTGTAGGTATGTACAAGTATTATACTGTAAACGGGTCCGCCAAAGTTTACATAAAATTGCTAATTCGACAATTGGAATGCCGAAAATGTTCCTCATAATTTTACATTATAATGATAATTTTCATACTTAATTATTATTGGTTAGTAATGGTTGTAACTGAATAATTTAAGTACATTTATAATGTCATCCATCATC
Organism: Cenopis cana; assembly: GCA_951800055.1. NCBI lineage: Eukaryota > Metazoa > Arthropoda > Insecta > Lepidoptera > Tortricidae > Cenopis > Cenopis cana. The sequence continues at coordinate 4,657,145 of OX637476.1, read as the reverse complement.
CGAATCTCTTGCTACCCTCACAAACCCACACTTAGGCTGCGTTTCCACCAGAGATGTGCGAGGATGTGTTTTCATATATTTGACACCTCGCTCGGCGCGTTGCGAGGTGTCGAATGTATGAAAACGCATCCTCGCACTTCTCTGGTGGAAACGCAGCCTTAACGAAACGAATTGCTATCAGAAAAATAAAAATTGCTACAGAGGTTAGACGCCCCAACGCCAACAGTTGGTAAAATATACGTAACAATAAACATTATCAACACATTCAAGTTCAATAGGTCAATGGGAAGTTAAAAAGTTATTTGTTACAAAATTTTGTGACAGACGACGGTCGGACGCGTGAGTAACAGCCAGTAGGGGTCCGTTTGGACTTGGACCCTTCGGGTACGGAACCCTAAAAACGACAAGAAAGTTAAACGTGTGCATTAAATAAAACACGAATAACTTTCAACGGTTTCCGCTGGTCCAATCGATAATTCAATCGGTCGTCTGAAAAATTACTTCCATTTTATATCATCATCATCACTGGCCTTTACGCATTTATCAGACGATTTAAGCAGCGACCTGCGAACACTTTTTGGTATGGCTATGTAAGCCTATACGGGAACGGCATTGTCTCCCGCAGAGGTGGCAGCAGAAATGGGTACCAGTGGCCAGCGAAGTACTTATATGTATTCCTTCTTCGTTCTTCATGACGGTCGAACCAGGCCCTGTCGTGGTTGTCGCGCCCCTTTTATCATTTATCTTTATCATACATATATATATATATATATATATATATATATATATATATATATATATATATATATATATATATATATTTATATATATATATATATATCATGATAATGATAAACGAGAGTAGCTGCCTAATGTATGTGGACACTGAAACCTATAGGCGCTTGAAACTCTAGGGTATTTTCGCCGACCCTTTAAAGGTGTGCTGTTATGACTGATGACTGTGTCGACAGCTTAAAGGATTTGTCACTTTAGCTGTTGCCAACAGAGGCTCTGACCTTACTCAGGAACACAACATGACAAGGTAAATTGAGTTTTGGCTACACTCTTCTGTAAGAACCCTAGATATTCTCCTTTGAAAGAACACAGCTATGTAATATTACTACTATTTTTGTACAGTCAAATGCAAAAATATGGGTGCATACAACTTGCTCAAAAAGATGACCCATAGCTCTTATGTCGGCGACTTAAGGTTGTGGTACATATTTATGAGAGGATTCATTCGATACATATTTTTGCACTTGACTGTACTACTGCTGTCTCTATTCTCTACTACATTTGTCATTCAGCAATGATACAAACATATATATCCTACTTATAATATTATAAACGTGAAAGTTTGTGCGGATGTATGAATGTACGTTCCACTTAATCTCAAAAAGTACTGGACGGATCTCTATGAAACTTACCAGTATTGTAGCTTAGATACCAGAATGGGACATAGGTTATGATTTATTTCAAAATTCATCCTCCTAGGGGGTTTAAAGGGGGTGGTCATTTTTTATGGAGAAGAAAATTATCTTTAAGATAGAAACTTGAAACTTCTGTAATGGACTAAGCATTAAAATGGAAGAAAACAGTTTTCAGCGTTTTTCGAAATTCGCCCTCTAATGTGGTGAAACGGGGGTTGAAAGTTTGTATGGGGAGCACATTTTTTTTAAACGAGGAGCTTGAAACTTTGTTTATAGACCAAGCATTCAGTTATAAGAAAACTAATTTCAGTGTTTTTGGAAATTCACCTTCTGAAGGGATGAAAAGGGGGTTGAAACATTGGAAAGGCAAGCTGAGTATTTTAAAGTGGCTTCATACTTCGCGGGTAGACGCGGCTAATCTCAGATAAAATGTTAAAAAATGCGTTTTTGGAAATGAATCCCTTAAGGGTCCAAAAAGGGGGGTTGAATGTTTGTATGGAAAACGATTAATATTCGAAATGAGGGACTAGAGAAACGTCGTTTGTAGTAGTATATAGGGTAGGTTAGTGGGTAATTAGATCAAAACATTAGGTAAAAAAAACTAGACTAACCGTGCGGGGCGGGCCGCTTATATATATTTATATATATATACGATCACATAGACTAAGCAAACTTTTTGCATAACGGTTCATCAAATATTCCATATTTCAGCTGACATGTGGCATGCGGGTGCAGATATAAACATCGCTTCAGTTCGCAATCTCGTAATTTAAAACGTTGTATGTTGGCAAAAGCTACAATGCCGCGTTCGAAATAGAGTTCATGTTCAAAAAACGGAAAAATCGGATATGATGTTCAGGGAGAAGACAAAGGTAAATGGAATTATCTACGTCTGATCTATATTCCCGGTTCGCCTATATGTCAACTAGCGATATAGTCAGTTTATATGGCTTGGATATCAATCGATTCCTTTGCGTTGGTATACCATAACTTGCACTATACAATCTATACATTGTGGGTGGGTAAGTTCGGAAAACTAGGAGATTTAATGGTCATAATACCTTATCACAACTTGGCTGTAATATCACATCGACGTTACTATCGAATCGCTTAACGCATTCAGCGCCGAGGACCCGATAGTCGGGATCTCCGTTCGTAGACAGTTTTCGCTACAAAGCGGAAAAACCGTGTTATCAGCTACGAGCGTGTGAGCGCGTAGCACTCGTCGGCAGTGAATGTGTTAATGAACAAATTACGTAATGTATATGTCTATGAAATCGCTCAACTGAGCAGCAGCTAAGATAATAGGGATGTTGACACCAAATAAGAAAATCAATGAATCCGAATTTTCTCGAAAAAGGATCAAATTCTCTATCAAATAGTGAAAAAAGTAATCCAAAAGAATAAATAATACATAATTATAAGTCTTCAAAGGTTTAGGAGGGGGCATTTTCTGTCCCTTTTCCGCAAAACGCCCCGTTGTATTGAACGATCGTCATTTACTATGGCGCTCGAGGTCAGTAACGTCACTGACCTGTAGCGTTTTCTCTCTCTAACTAAAAACATTCTAACGGTTGTAGTTTCGTTATTTTTTGAGATATTTGAATAGGATTTTCACTTTTTGGCATAGTTATATGTATTCTTTCGTATGGAGTATTAATAAATTTTGAGTCAACATCCCTATTCGATTCCTGATTTTGTATTATCTCTTCATGCATGTCAGCATGCATGTATAGAAACAACTAAATACGCTAATAGGCTTTCGACATCAGTCCGCAAATCCCAGCCGTTAGCGCCAGAGTCAGCTCATTGTCAAATGTCCCCATTTAAGCGAAAACAAACAAACAACAGATTATGTACGAGGTATAGCTTACATTTTGGCTTAAAGCCTGTAATGGTATAAGATCAGTATATATAAAACTTGTGTCCCCAACATTGAGGGGTAACTTTAGGTACCGATGTCAAAGCCGCTCCATATTTTCCCTCGGTCATTCACGTTTGGCCTGACCGCACATTTTGCTGACATCCGCCGACCATTGAGAACAAAAGATTTCCAACAATGTAGACCCTTACTTTTACACACTGTATCTGATAGTGATAACGCGTAATATTTGGCTGTCCACAAGTAGAAAGGGGCAACTTTAACAATCAACCGTAATTTCTAACGGGGTATGGATCTACATAATTTAATTGAAATAGTGTTCAAAGGTGAAAAATATTCGATTTCGTTGACTGTAGGTACCAACTCACAAGCTAACTTGGTGCCTATAGGAAATGTAGTCTCACCGTCTAGATGAAACGATAAACTACCTTAACGATCTTTAATTAACAAAACACAAAAACATATTATACCTATTACTCATAATATAAATTTAGGATCGCAGCAGTGGAGGTTATAATTACACGATATACATAGTTATTATTTACTCACAATGAAACTTCGTTCGTGGTATTAAAACAAGCACGTAAGGTATTTTAATTATCTGAATACGTCCCACAAAATAAAGCCCGGCATTTTAATGAATAAAATGTGCATAGATCAAGGAAAACCAACATTCGGACACAACGCGCAATTAAGATCAACACGTCACGTGTGCAACATTATACAGAAATATAATACAGAATACAGAAGCGACCTAAACGAGCTTCGATTAAGTAACTAACTATGAGGAAGGCTGACCACTACTCCAGAATTCGTCGGAGTTCAAAAGTGGGGTGATTGGGGCAAAGATGAAAGGTTGTGATGTTGCCGTTGCCGCACAAAGCGTGTTTGGTGTGTAACCCTCTGTCACGTGTAAATAACCCTTTTTTCGGATCTAGGTAATTTTGCGTTTTCTGACTCAGATTCACGAGTGTTATTCATTTCCATAAAGAAAAAAGTATCCGCAAAAAAAAGTCAGTTTGTGACACTTTTATCGTACAGTTTATATGGTTCGTCACAAAACTGACACTGGAAATTTGTATGGAAAGTCGAGGATTTTTTTCTGCTTCTCAAGAGTCGAAATAGTAGGTAGAGTCGGAAAACCCAAAATCACCTATACATATACGAAAAACAGTTAGGGGTAGGTACACCCGAAAGTCAAAATGCTCATCTAGTCATGTTACTTAAACATTACCTACTTAATTAACTTTGAAAGCATTCTACATTTTGCCGTCGAAAAATGCTTATAGTTTATAACTCATAAAACATTATGTGTAAAAAGTCCCAAAAAGCTCATATTTTTCTATGTTGCGAATTTAGATTGACTGCCAGACTGCCCTAACTGATCCAAACTACCAGTATATACTAACAGAATCTTAGCCTCAAAACTCGGAAAGGAGAAGCGGTAGACCTCGTCAGCGATGGCAAGAGGAACTGAACTAATTTTTATATAGGGCAGAAGAACCCTGAGCAAAAGAAGAAGTGTGCAGTGGGACAGATTAGGCTCTAAATAATAATTACAAACCATCACAAAAGGAAGATTTCAAAGCTGGGCGTCGAATACAAAAATAGCTGGAAATCGGAGAAAAAATAGCTGTTATTAAATGAAACGAATGAACGTACCGTACGATAGAAAGACGTACATCGAAGACGTTTCACAACGATAATTCGTCGCTACTGACGGCGACATCGTAATATAAGAATTATGAGTTTTCCGCTTTTCTCGACTCCTGAGGTTTTCATGGTACCACGGGCATCTTCGCTGAGTCATCCGTCATAGCTTCCACCGCCCAGCAACGCACCCGCGACGATATCAAAATACCATTCATCAATTAGGCAAACGTAACAATTTGATAAATGATTGAATGATTGGTGAGTCATTAATTATACACGTAAAAACTGGGTAAACTGTTTCCAAGTAAACGTGTAGAATACTTTTATCTCACGAGCGCATGTGAGCCATGGTTTTGTGTTGAGCTATACATGCCCATTGTCTGTGTGTCACAACTAGGTACAGTCAAATGCAAAAATATGTATCGAGTGTATCCTCTCATAAATATGGTACTAAAACTTACTTTTGAGCAAGTTGTATGCACCCACATTTTTGCACTTGACTGTACAACAATGTCCAACCCGCGCTGGAGTGAGTAAACTATACTATACTGTGTATTATTGCATTGACCAAGAATATTTTGTGGATGAGTATTGGTTTTACCGTGGTTAAAATCCAATATACGGGCTATGGCAATACCATTGGGTTTAACTGTAATTTTGTCTGACAACTCCGGGAATAAATAAAATTGGCATTTATATCATCCCCAAAATTGCCAGTTGCAAAAACGTCGAAAATCCCTTCCCCGGCTTAATAATTTTTTGAAAGCACACTGCACATTTATGTAATTCCCTTTTCATTCGCAATGTATCGAAAACAATATTACTTAATTACGATTTTCAAACACGTTTTTGGCAATTTTCGTTTGTTAATAAAATAGTTGAATCTAATATTACAAACACTTTAAAACAAAGGTACCGTAATACCGTTCATTTACTGATTTGGCATAAAATATATGATCTATAAAGAAAAAAAGGTCTATGGATAGTCGACACATTAAATAAATACCTAGTAAGTAACATTTTTTTCTCCTCCATCAAGTTGCGATAATCTGTTCAAATGTTGAAAATATGTAAAATCCTGACATAACAAAAACCCTGCTACAGTCCTGAAACCCTGTTAGTTTCAGAAGTACGTTCTGAAAGTAACAAATGGGTTATTAAAAGGTTAAAAAGCCCTAGTTGCTGGGTTGAAACAGTAGCGAGATCGCACAGCACGTTGTAAGGAATGGCCCCTAATAGCGCAGTTCACGTGGTCTCGGCCAATTTATTTGTGGTTAAGTGCGCACAATAAATTTCTCAAATGGTCCGTGCTTACACAGACGAAGGCTGTCAGCTATTTATTTCCCAAGTCCGCGGCATATTGTCGAATCTGCGGACGGTTGTAGACAATAGGGGTTTAGATTTGTCACGTGATGTGACGATAAAAACAGAGTATTGCGTGCTATTTGTCGCTTCAATAACTTTATTATGTCTCGTCGTAACGTTTCTTTTATAGTACACATAAACCCCAGCTTTTAACGTCCGTGTCCCAAAGGTTAATGGGGAACCCAGCTTTTACTTTCAAAGTCTTTAACCTTAAAGTTGAGTAGGAAGTGCTCTGTTGCTAAACAACAGTGGCGGCGCGTCAAAAATATTCTTAGGGAAGCCGTAAATAATTTGCCTTTCTTATTCTTCATGAGCCGCAGTAAATGTCCTGGACTGGCTGAAAATTAGGCAAGCCGGTGGGAATCGAATTGTATGGACGCTCCGCCACTGCTAAACAAAGCTCTTAGGAGCGCCGCTCAAAATGATTATATATAACACGTATGATATTGTTAATACATGTAATAAAGTTAGTGAGATTTCAAATAAACTCGCATGTTGTTGTGACACTTCTATTCTCTAAACAAAAAGAGTAGCTAAAATTGAAGATGACAATTCAGTACAACACACTTCCAGCGTACAATGCAATCGCGGAACAATGTAAGAATGTGAAGCAATAGAGTCTGCACCTGACGGGCTTCGCAGCGACGTTTTCTGAGAAAAACAGTTCGATTCATAGCTTTAATAAATAAGCTGTTGGAGAAAAGCTTCTATACAGTTGTAGAAGTTACTTGAAAACAAACGAGTACCTAAACTAAACAAATACGTAAAAAATGTATTGTGTGCAATTGCACTTACATAACCTGGACCAGTGGACCTATTTAAGGCAAGAGTGAATAGGCATTTTCTGGGTGAGCTCGCTTCACCGTTGGCCTCATATTTGCCCCCCGCCTAGATGCTGGCCAAGAGCAATCCTATTATTAATAAATAAAAATATATTGACTGCCCAATCCCTCTCATTTATGAGACGAGGCCTGTGCCCAGCAGTGGGACGTATATAGGCTGATGATGATGATGATGATATTGACTACCGTCATGTAGGGTTTTTAACTTTTTACAAGCGAAGGAAAGTAGGTATTATTGGAGTTCAATCCGCTAGCTTCCCGATAGAAAATCAGCTTTTCTAAAACATCACTCCACTGTATTTACTTATTTAGTGATAAATTTTCCCACAATTACCTGCCAGCTTGAAGTCCACTGCACTTGTAAACTACGAATTTTATAGATGTACAGTCAACCAATTTGATATCTGGCCCACTTCGTACCTTGTCATAGTGATATTCATATGAGTTCTCTAGCGGTTTTCATATGGATGTTCACCGTACAAAGTGGCCCAGAAATCATATTGGTTGACCGTACTATAAGCTCAGAAAATGGTCTAACAATTTTCGGCTCTATTATATATACATGAAGTTGCAAAATACACAACTATATCTTCTATACGATAGTAGCTTCTCTCCTTAAAAACTCAGCTAATAAAAACTATGTACTCAGCGCGAATTAAATTCTTGTAAGTGTAGACAGAAGGCAAAAATGGAAAACAGTGGCCGGCGTTAACGCCACATTTATGCATAAGCACGTTACTAGACATTACAACCAACGGCTTGTACCGAATTTTGTTATGAATTCCGTTTTTAATTTCAACCCTACTTTTAAAAGATGTCATAACGTTTATTTTATAGCTTTTTGTGAATGTTTATACTCAGATTTTAAGCGTACGTTTGTAAGTAAGTGGACCGCTAGAGGTTGCTGGTGTTAAGATATTGCGCGCCTACAGGCTTAGTACAGTCAAATCAAATGCAAAAATATGTACCGAAACATTAATTCATTGACATGAGAGCTATGGGACATATTTGAGTAACTATGTTGTATGCACCCATTATCTTTGCACTTTACCCTAAACAAACACATTACGTTTTGACCACGTATACCTAATGAGATTATTTCTTTTTTTGTTGCAGGTAACAGAAAACGTTAGCAGTTATGTAAGTTTAAATAAACGTAGGTTAATTTATTGACAAGTACCTAACTCCCTGAGAAAAATACTACACGCTCCATTCTTCACTGGATCACTGCTATGATGAATCAAGGATTGGCGAGAAGGTGCCTAAAAGCACAGTTCGACTTTTGATGATTGAATAATTAACACAGGCCAGTTAAAAATGCTATGTAAAGAAAAACATAGACCTTTTGTAACTTTTTCCACTTACTCTTAGTGGTAGTTCTTAGATGGCTTTAAACATATTACTTTATTTTCTATATCATCTGTTCACCGCATCGATAACAATTGTTTAATCATAATCACTTCGTTAAATTTTTAACATTTTCATTGCCAAGAAGTCCCCTAGGGAGTCCTCTGTTCATAGTCCAGCAGCCCATAACATGCGTTTCCTTGTATGTTGAGGAAATTGCGTAGTGCTACGAAAAGATTGGCGAAAGTGTTAAGAGTTAAGTTTTGCTTATAATAAGTAACAAGAAAACTATATTTATATTGGAGCTTAGCGGTCTTTCATCAGCTTTATGATATCTTCATTTTTTTTAACAATTAAGTAATTTTATTCAACAAAATAAGCAAAAAAATATTCTTTATTGTGTTCTATCTAGACACGCGGCAGCGTGTAAAGCCAAGTTCAAAAGAAGAGTACTGGTGACGCAGCGGCCGTTTGTTATTATAATCATAACAGTAGTACTTAACACATTTATTGCCCACGAGTGGGAGTGCTACGCGCTACCCTCGTAGCCGGTAACATGGGTTTTCTCACTTGCAGCGAAAACTGTCTACGAATGGAAAACACGATATCGTTGGCGCTGAATGTGCTAAACTCAAAGTCATTGATTGTTTTGTGTTTTAATTTTTTCCACCTATCTCTTATATAATCTCTTATAAATCCGAAACTGTAAGGCCGAATGTACGCAAGCAAGAATCTACCATATTGTCACAGGCTCTCAGACGTTTTTTGCTGGCGTTCGTTTGACAAAATTTGGCCTTAGAGTTTCGAATGCCCAATCATTCGAGCTCAAACTCTTCGAGCGCTACGCCGTAGCGCGTAGCGACGTTTTCCCCTGAAGAGCGGAAATCGCAGTCAGAGGCATGACTCATATGCGAGTCATTGGCCTATTAAAGGTTAAAGTAACACAATTTAAAATGGTATTTTCCATTTTCTTTGTACTTCATCTAGATTATTTTTTTTTACTTTGTCGTGCTTTATGTACAAGATTGTGCCTACAATAAAGCAGTACATACATTCATTTTCGAATCCAAAGTTAGCGAGTACCAATTTCTATTTTTTGCGCGTTATTTTAATTTAATAATGAAATCGTTGCGTTGGCTGGAAAATATTCTGAAATTCGTCAGAGTATGTGTATATCAACCGTCGATTACCGGTAGGTCGATGACGTGGTAACGTTTGATGGTAATTAGATGCCTATAAAATATGCCACAGCAATCAATCAATACTATCAATACTTTTGTCAAAATTTTAAATCAAAATATTTTAAAACTTGTATGGCCTCGTTTATTTCACAGTAAAGTCGTCCTTCGTTAGTTGCTGCTTCGTTCACGTTTATTTAATATATAGATCCCGATTTATTCAAATATTCCGAACACAATAGAGAAATTTACGGAGTTCCGTCCTGGAAAATTAACGTTCGTGACGAAATTTGATTAACCATAAATTATTTATTTCAGTCCTCCGTTAAGCTAAACAGTGATAAATTGTTTATTTCCGTTTCGGTCATCGCCTTTTAACCCATTTAACGCCAATCACAACATATGCATCATGCCTCTACGTGCGATTTCTGCTACAAGGCGGGAAAACGCTGCTACACGCTACGGCGTAGCACACGTAGCGATCGTTGCCCGCGAATGGGTTAACCTAGTTTTGGTAAGTCTTTTCAATTCAATTCAATATAGCCTTTATTCAGACAGCAGTCGTTAAGCCAAGATGGAGGCCTTCGGGCGGCTTGAGAACTTCTAACAGTCAAGTTGCCCACTCACTTGACAAAGCCTAATCCCAATAAGGTCTAGTTTCCCCTTGGGGTTGGAAGGTCAGATGGCGGTCGCTTTCGTAAAAACTAGTGCCTACGCCAAATCTTGGGATTAGGTAGCGGACCCCAGGCATCCTTCAGGATGCAACTGTACTGGGATAACGCTAGGAGGATGATGATAGCCTTTATTCAGACAGTATTTCATTCACATTCTTGTATTTATATATCTAAGTTTAAGTATAGGTACGAGTAGGTTTTAACACCTTCACCAGTCATTTTAGTACCCTTTAAATTACCCGTATTATATTGAAATATCTGGGCGGCCGAGCTTTGCTCGGCGTTTTCCCGGGCATGAGACCTAGCTAGATCGATTGCTCGTCCCCGAAAACCCCCACATACCAAATTTCATCAAAATCGTTAGAGCCGTTTCCGAGATCCCGGAAATATAGAAATATAGATATATAGAAATATATATAGATATATACAAGAATTGCTCGTTTAAAGATATAAGATACCGTAATGGTTAATGTATTTTTGTTTTCGTTTTCAATTCACATATATTGACGATTGCTGTTTTATGTAATTTTTAAAGCATATTCGACAAACGTGTTATCCCTTTTATTTATTATACTCACAGATATTTGCGTTGTAATTAAAATGTAATTATTACATAACCGAATATAAGATACATATTTACTAATATCATTTGTTTCGGTTTCCTCCATACATACGCAGGTTCTACATGGAAAACGAAGTCCTTCTGTATGGAAACTAATATAAGCTTTTTACAATGAATGCCAAATTGCTTTGCACATTGCTGTGAATGTGGTCAACTTAAGTCTTTATATCAATGTATTTATATAATAATACTCATAACAAAATAGTTAATTAGCTAGCATAGTTTCTTCACGGTCAAACTAGTTTTACTCTATAGTTGGTAAGTATATCTTCTAGAAACTGTTATCAATTATTCCTCCAAGCTCACGTTAAGAGCTGCGGATTTCCATAGCAAATAGCAAGTTCTTAATTGAATCACTTCATTGTTATCTAATTTCGTAGCTTTCATTAATTGGAAGAAGTTAGGGGTCATTAAGGGACTCGACATTTTCTAAATTACCCTTGGTGGTATGCGGGAACTTTCAAAATTTTAATTTAAAATAAACTACAAAGAACATTATCTGTTTTAGATAGTAATCTGATATGGGTAATGTCAATCACGTCATTCGGAGTTACGGAATAATCTTAATATATTCTATTATTATTCTCGTACGGCCTTGAAAAAAATCATATTTGTACAGTGGGCCAACGAAAATGTTGAGCACTTTAGTACTTTGTCAAATTAAAGAGGTTTCAAATTTTATGACGTTTCAGTCTAAATATTTCTTAGATTTCGATGTGACAAGGTTCTAAGTATGCTCAACATTTTCATGGGCTGACTGTACAGCGTACAGCACACATATTCAAACAATGCTAAAACTCTTTTCATATGGCGATTCTCTGCGAGGTCACCGTATGCGTTTATAGTCAAATAAAGACTTCGTAGTTCGATCGCCTGCAAATATAAATGAATAAAGCACTATCATGAGTAATAATGAGAAATATAATATTAGCGGATCATAAAGTTGCTAAGTGTTTAGTGCTTAAATATTTTGCTTTAAAGTGTAGGTATCTTACACAAATTTACACTGCGTTTTAGTACATTACTTAACAAGGGCGGTAAAACAAAGAATGTCTCAGATCGCAGGTATTTGACGCCCGAGCCAAAGGCAAGGGCGATAAATATGCGATCGGAGGCTTTCTTTATTACCGCCCGTGGTAAGTACAACATTTTATGTCACCCCCTGGCCAGGAAGTGGGATTTCCCGCGCGCGGAGCGTGCGGTAATTGCCGCTTTATGGCCAGGTGTGACATAAATTTAATTTATCTCATTGTACGGGTTTTTTTCTCATGTATATACAAAGTGAATAAAGTGTAAATTATAATATTAAATCATTGAAATTAAACCACTTGCTATAATGTATGTATGTATGTAATAACTTTATTGTACACAAAAAACACATAAAAATACAAACAAATTAGGACATTTTACATAGGCGAACTTATCCCTAAAAGGGATCTCTTCCAGTTAACCTTTGAGCAATTGAGTGTCACGACCAACTTGTAATAGGTGTGCCTATCATGTAGGGGAACTGAACTTGAAGTGTACAAGTAGGGAGTCTGCGTTGAAATTTTTTCGAAAACCTATGGTCCAAATAAGTCTACTCATTCTCATCGCTGCAAATGACAGATCCTGAATTTCAAATAGGTACGAAGAAGAAAATATCATTATACAATTCCGGAATAATTTACTTGATGGGTAGTTAGACAAATGGATCTGACAACAAATGTGGCGAGAACAAGATCATTGCCATTGCCACAGAAGAAAGACTTGAAACAGTAAAACACCTAATGTTGTGATCTAAACATTAATTTTAGCTACGAGCTTATCAAAAATGCATATTTATCATATCTTATATCTTTAATTATATCTTTAAACGAACAATTCTTGTATATTTATTTATTTCGAGGATCTCGGAAACGGCTCTAACGATTTTGATGAAATTTGGTATGTGGGGGTTTTCGGGGACGAGCGATCGATTTAGCTAGGTCTCATGCAAGGGAAAACGCCGAGCAAAGCTCGGTCGCCCAGATATTATTAATTAATAAGAATAGTAATCTTATCTTATATCTTTTAACGAGCAATTTTTGTACATATGTATATTTATTTATTACGGGGATCTCGGAAAAGGCTCTAACGATTTTAATGAAATTTGGTATGTGGGGGGTTTCGGGGACGAGCAATAGAGTTAGCCAGGTCTCATGCCCGGGAAAACGCCGAGCAAATCTCGTCCGCCCAGATATTTAATTTTAAAATACAGATCAAATATTTGGATGGAGAAAAATAACGATGATAAAAATCATTTTCGATGATATCACTTTGCGCGAATTGCAGCGCGGCATGCGTTTTATCTGTTCATTGCACGGTCGAGACGCGCAACGCACTGCGGTTCGTTGGAATCACACGCAGTGTAAGTATAAGGAAAACCACTGCCGCCGCCGCTCCGAGTCGCGGAAGGGCCGAGTTAGGTACAGCGGTCCTTGTAGGTATAGTGGTGGTGGGAAAAGCGTTTGTTCTGTGACTAAGGCGACTTCCTGATTTGTCGGTGCGGAGGCAGTACGATATGAGAAAAGTGTCAAATGTCAGTGTCAGCCGACAGTCGACTCGGTACCATTTTTTACTGCGCTCCTACATTTAAATGAGTGCTTCCTGACTGGCGCGGGATGCGCGGAAGCGGGTGATGCGACGGCGGTACTGGTCCGCTTCTGCGCAAATGTACATGTACAGTATTCTGTCGAGTGGGAATCTTTGAGACGTCAGTAAGTTTACGTCAAAGAAGAAAATGGCACATATCGATCCCGCCCCGCCAAGTCAGTAAGTCGCCTTGTAGTACTGAATTTCATTTGCTTACTGTTCCATTGCTGTTCTCGTTGCAGATCTCCCGATGAAATTATACAAATGCTAATGAAAGTCGGCTCGCTCGGCGAGATTAGCGTCCTCGCTATGAATTGGGTCTATTTAAGGGTTAATTTCACCCTAATTTGGGACTCTGTTTACCCAAGTCTTAGTTTTGTTTTGTATTCTTGTTGTTTATCAAATTAGATATATAGGCGTAATTGTAACCGTGTTTACTTAGGAGATTTCAGTATGGTGAACATTTTACTCAATATTTGCGCAAGTTTAACCGAACCAATACTTAACATCATAATAGCACAGTATTGTCACTAAATTACAGTCAAAATGTAATAACAATTCCATTACACTATAAGCACTGTGTATTAATACAATCAATACATTAATGCATACATTAAAAGCTTTAGTTCTTGTTCATTCATGGGGAAAAATCAATCATGTCACAAATAACATATTAAAGAGATTGATCAAATGAATGTGAAACGGGACGTAATGGATTAACTCACAATAACTATATTTTGTCAATAAGGAAAGCAAACAATGTTCCCTGATAAACAGGTTTAATAAACACACAAGGGATTACAATCTCTGGCGCTTTAATCATAATATTATGTATTGTATGTATTCCGGACACCGGCCCCTGCGTTAATGAAACTCTTCCTTTGTTTCCTGCTATATCTGGCCATTGTTATACGAGTATGTAGCAGATGCTTAATTATCTTAACGTTTCACACCCTTGCTTTATAAAAAGCTAACAAGATTTAAGCTTTAATTAAAATTCTATTTTTGAAATAGATGTTACGAAGGATCTTTGACATGTGACGAAGGTGTGCGGCAAAGCACTCAACGGTGAAGTAGTCAAGGGCGCTTACACGCTTCAAAACGTTTTGATTTAAAATGTACGGAAAAAAGCTAAGATACTTTCATTACAACAATTTTATTAAGGCAATGCAATGCGTTGCAATTTATTTCTTAGATATGTTGATTTCCGCCTGTATTGCTCGACGCAAGTTGTAGGTTTAATATAGGTAGGTAAACAAATAAAAATAATGATATACTTGAGATACACTCGTAGTACTTATATACTAAAATTTAAATCGTTTCATAGATGTTTATTAGTAGATACACAATCGAATATCTAAAATGTAGACGAACTAAAAATATCCCCCTCTTAAGTGGGTTTACATTACACTTTTCATGCTAATAGCCTGCTGGTTGGGTTCTATGCTCGAAGCGAGTTTTCGCTACAAACCGGAAAAACCATGCAGTGAGCTTCACGTATGGCGCATAGAAAAGGTGGGCAGAGATTGCATTACAAAAATTTCGTAGTTTTCTAAAAAATACTTATTTTAGTTTCATTGAAGATTCCCATTTCGTTAATGTTTATTCTTCAGCTAAAAGTGGATCTTTCTGTTGTGAAAGTTTTTGTTCTGCTGCAGTGTTGCCCAAACAAAGGTGTTAGCCTCTGGGGTCGTCAACGTGCTCTGGCTCCAAACTAAAGTTTGCTCGCTTGCAGCAAATATAGCTAAACGTTACTGTTACTTAAAACAAAAAATATGTGCCTTTATATTTTACGTAACATAAAAATATGAGAATGTAACTTTACGTCGGTGAATGTTTCCTTAACGCACTTTTAGGTACTTCTTGATGTAACTCTTTCTCGTTTAAATAAAACGATTTAACGAATTCGTTCGCGTATATTATATATCAAATATTTTCCGACGCTTTAGTCCTATTCAGCACTTACACAAGGGTAGTCTGAGAAAATTAAATTTTCTCTATCAAATTTTTGTTGTGCATACTAAGAAATTCTTATTCGTTTGTCGGTGAACATTACTTAAAAGGTTATCATGTGAGAGTTCATTAATTTTGTTAATAGCATGAACGGCCCTGTAATGAGTTTGTATCTTGTTAATTAAGACTTGTCTTTAAATAATATAAGGTAGTTATGAGTTCAAGCTAAATCTAGTGCAACGCTAGTTAACGTGGTCGTTAATCTTGAATGTTTACTTTTATTTATTATGCAATTATGTCTTAACAACTGCGATAAATAAGACATTATAGTTTTTATATCGTTTTTTAACCCCATGTTATCACAAATGCCTTTTATTAATGTCTGATTGAATCATTATTTTCCATATTCAATAATAATATTAGTTTTAATTCGATAACATGTTCAGTAGAGAAAGCAAATAAAATAGTTATTCATAATAGGGTACTAACCCCCACAGTCTGTTTTCTTTATTCAATCATTTATAACGTGAAATACATATTATACGTTAAATTACATTATTTATAAAATTACACACTGATATACTTCATATGCCCATACACTCGTGGGGATGACTTCACCGAACACGCGACCCGAGGGGCATCTTAGTCTCTTTCTCTTTCAGCATATTTGCGTCCACTGCCTCTTCCATGCCTTTCCATTTCGTTCTGGACGTAGCGGTTCTGGTCCAGGTTGGCCCTGCCGTCTTCCTGATGTCATCTGACCATCTGGCTTGCGGCCTTCCTACGCTACGGCTTGCCGCTCGAGGTCTCCAGGGCAGAACTCGTTGGCTTCATCGGTCGTCGTCTCTTCGGCAAATATGACCGACCCATTGCCACTTTAGTTTTGCCACCCGCTTGCCAATGTCGGTGACTTTGGTGCGTTGGCGGATGACTTCATTTCGCACTCTATCTCGTAAAGAGATCCCGAGCATTGCGCGTTCCATAGCTCGCTGTGTGTGCTTAGTGCTTTGGGTAAAATCAGCTGTCTTTACTGTGATGCATTTCTTACGCGTTTAGAAGATCCGGTCTTCATAAGATTCCTTCTCCGTCTTCACATTCGAATGGTCTCATGTGTCTTCTCGAGCCTCTCACCCTTGGCTTGGCAGCAGGTTCATGAGCATAACGAATGGCCACGGCATCCTTAAGCCATCCGCTCCCGGACACTGGGATCCCCGGTCACATTACAAAACAATGTTTTGGTTTTTTTTTCGCTGGAAGAGGACGGGCTGAGTTGCTGTGAGATCGGTATTATTGGCGGTAGTAGGGATGATTGTCAACCATTGCGACTCTCATTGTCTTCAACATTTTAATGAGGTTTTCTCTTTTATCGTATTTATAAATTAACGTTGAATAACCTTTTAATACGTCGTTATTAGAATCTCACTTCTTTTCTCTCATGCCATTATTTATCTATCCTCGTTGGCCTTAATAGAGGAGTGTCTTTTCTAAAGGAATTATTTCTAGTTTTATTTTAACTATAAATGCAGTCCTGTACTTTTATACAACTTTTATGTTTACTTTAGGGGCATCAATTAAGTTAAACTCATTATTAGTTTCAAGCAGGTTACATTTATTTTTAAATGTTATTTTATCCGACTACCAGCACATAATTGGATATATTGTGTCTTTGCAGTGAATTCTGTATAATTTCTGTGCATTTGAGGGCACGCTGGTTTGCATCGGCTAAAGAGATTTTATAGTATTTCTGCTGTTTATACGGCTACTTAACCAACACCTACTGCTACACAAATATAAATTCATTAGAGGCAACAAAGGGCGCCCGAGCGCGGCTAATGAAGAAGGACGTCTTGTTTAATTACCTTTTGTAATTTTTCTTCTAAGCGGGCCGACGTATAAATTAATTTTCTTTCAGTGGCCCAGTGAGCACCATTATAAGGCATTAAGTGAACTCTCCTTTGTGTTCAGTATCACGTGCCGTCATCTTCTAATTCAAAATAATTGTTTAAAAAATATTCACATATAACCTACCGACCGCAAATACTTTACAGACAACAATTATGTTTAACATACCTACCGACTTTACTAATGTATGGAAACAGCTAGTTCTAATGTTACATTGGGTATATCGAAATTAAAATCAAAAGAATTACCTACCTTTATTCATCTAACAATGTTTAAATCTTCTCTCTCTAAATATTGAGGTGGGCTGGAGGCGTCACTCTGCTTGACAGGGTGAAAAAAACGAGCATATCCGTGGCAGTTTTAAGATCCGGCTAATAGAAGAAAAGCTCGCCGAAACCCGCTTGAAGTGGTATGGGCATGTCACGAGGAGGCCCGATGATCACATGACCAGAGAAGTCCTAAACATCAATACCGGTCCAAAGAAACGAGGCAGACCTCCCTTAACCTGGATGTCTGTCAGCAACAACGACCTTCAGGTTTGGTTTGGGTTTGGGTTTCTTCAGAAAGATGTCTCGACGACCCAGAATAGATACGCCTGGCGAAAAATGACGATGAGAGCCGACCCCAAATGAAATGTGAAAAGGCTAGGCAAACAAAAATTATGTTTAAATCTTTCTACCACAGAATTACGCTTGCTGAATGCTGAACTATACTGGACATATAGCGAAGCTTGTGAGCTTCTCTATATGTCCAGTATAGTGTGTTATTACTCACCTAACGGAATTAAGTTTTTATCGATTATCGAAAATCGCTAAACGACGGGAGTAGATATTGTATTATCTTGTAGAGCTCTTTGCATCACGTTTAAAAACTCCCATGAGATTATTGAATGTGCTTGCATTATCGGTGCCGCGCAGTGTACGGAAATAGTGCGCTACTGTCGCAATGACCTATGGCCGACTAGATATCGCTATCTACGACGGAAATTCGGTCATGCATTACTCCGATTACTTATATTTTAAAGCGGTTTGTAGTTAAAAGTAATTAAGTATAAAAACGGTGTAAGTTGACGACAAGATAACATTAGCTTTTGTTTTGCGCTTGTATAACACATAAGTAAATATATACTAAATCTTGGGATGATCAATTAAGCGACATAATAAAAGAACGTTGCCACAGGCTGTTCGCAGCACTTTGGTGACATCTTTGGCCTCGGTCGTTAAAGAGTTTGCGCGAAAAACTTTTCCAATATTTTTTTCATCACGTTTGTCAACTTTGCGAGAAGCCCCGTATCACGTTGACAAACAAACAATATTTTCCTAGACGCGAGACGCGAGTTTTTCGAACTTATTACCATTCGGAAACGTGTCGCGCGCAATTTATTGGCTCCGGAACTTGATACGGAATTTTCTTTGAGGTTAATCTTTTCCGGAACTAGTCGAATTGTGCCCACGTTCCGTCTTCGTTAGCGGAGCATCGCTTTTCATTAGCCTCATGTTGACAGCTCAACTTTTGTCCCCAAGTCTTAACATATAGTAGTTGGAGAATTCTCTTTCGCTAACTTCTTTTTGGACGACTTTCTTTCGCGAGCCACTGTGTCGATTCCCAAGTGAAACTAACTTATTGAACACAGGAGCTCTACACATTTTTTCTTCGAAAATCCGAGCGAAATTGGAATTTTATTGAAGTTACTATTCCATCCATCCTAACGTTGAACCAATTTGCAGTTTATTCGGTCAACCGTCCACTCACAGGCTTGCAGAGTAAGTGCTCACCATTTGTAGAACGTTAGATATTTTTACAATGTAGGCCATGACGTGTAGCGGGAGTGTTCTTATCGGGGGATACTGCTCCGAGCTATTATTGCGCTAAGCTCAAAAACCCCAATAACTATTAACTGGAGCAATACTCATGATTGGAAATGGTTTATTTGTTATTAAATGGCTCTGGATAGTCAATTTTATGCAGCTTTTCTGATACACTCGGAACATAATAGATCTTTTATGTTGAATGATACGTGTACCCATACTTTGCGAGTAGGATTTGTATGTTAATATTTCCACCCCATTCGCAATATTAAAGTATAGAATTTCGATCCAGTCGGATCAATTATGTGCTTGGCCATTATGGAGCGTATTAAATTACCGACAGCAATACTGAAAATACCAAAACACATTTAGATCGACTGACGATGTTTACCATATCGTTGCTCTCTTGGTATAACCAATTTTAGCGTAGATTCGGCCGCAAAGTCTGCGACGAAACAACAACCTAAAAGTTGTTTCATATATTTTATTATATACATTGTATTTCCTAACACGAGCCGTTTTCAACTAAAGTTTTTAATATAAGGTCAAATCGTGTCTTCGCTGGTGTTACAGACACTCTTCATAGAAAATAAAACCCGACTTGCGTTAATCCACAAGAACGCCCCTCGTTTATAGTTCTCAATCTTCTGTTGGAGCGCTGAGCAAATCTGCGGGGACAGAGTGTCGGAGCCAATGCTCCACGTTCGTGAAACAAATTGCTGGAAGAGACTTTTTCAGCCCTAGGATCTTTTATGCTTTGTGAACGTTCTATTTTAGATTTTACAGTGATTTTCTCGTAAGATAAGAGTGGCCTTACCTACGTTTTGTTTTAGGATGCTTGAAAATACGGGAGGTTACTACGTATCAATGATAAATAAAGCTAAAAATTATCGTACTACATAACTAATGTATGAGTAGTATTCGTCTTCTGATATAGCTAATACAAAGCTGGCTTTCAGATTGCCGTTTATAAAATTGGCGTCGTCGGCAGCTGGCGTTTAGCTGTCTCGCACTGCAGCCGGCTCGGCTTTAATCTATTACATCGATTAGTAATGAATAATGGATGCCACAGATAAAGCGTTCTGATTGTACCTGTATTAAATAATTAACAGCAGTCTTCAAAATAAGTTAAAAGAAGAAAAAAGGCGCACTAGTAAATTCGTTTTGGTGCCTGCATTGCAGAGGTCATATCTCTCTACGTCTTGTAGTGGACAAATGATACAAACAGATAAGGTAATATATGGATTGGTAGAAAGTAGCAAAAAGTATAATAAAATTACAATCCTGCCGGTCAATTACATGCAAAATAAAATAAAAAATAATTCTTAGAACAATACACCGACGGCAACAATATTTCCAATAATGAAGAGCGTTGGTGTAAAGCCAATTACTTTTTATTTATAAAAACTAACAAAAACTAATTTGTTTGTTATTGCTGGCTGAAAGAGATCCCTTAGAGCACGGGTCGGAGGCTCGCGGGCCGCATGGGTAGAGGTAGTTTTGTTTCTTACGATTTTATGTATGCCTATATTTGTCTATTAAAGTATAATAAAAAGAGCGAGGTGATGGAACGAAAATTTCAGCCTACAAACATACCTCCAGTTGTACTAAATGGTTCGGCGCTGAGCATAGTTAAGCAATTTTAATACTTGGGGCATGTCATAACGGAAGGCCTGTCCGATGACCCAGATATTGAGAGGGAGCGTAGGGCGTTAGCTGTAAGAAGCAACATGCTAGCCCGTAGGTTTGCCCGTTGTACACATGATGTCAAAATCACTCGGTTTAAAGCGTTTTGCCAAACGTTTTACACGGGTGGCCTATGGGCTAGGTATACACAACGAGCGTACAACGCCCTACGCGTCCTCTACAATAATTCTTTCAGAATGCTGATGGGACTGCCCCGGAGATGCGCTTCAGGTATGTTCGTGAGCGCGCGCGTCTATGGCTTCCACACGCTATCATGCGCAAGAAGTACGCGTCGCTACAGCAGCGACTGAGGGGTAGTCACAACAGCATTCTGAGAGTAGTAGCTGACAGAATGTGTGACTGTCATATACAAAAACGTAGGGTCGAAGGCCACAGAGGTTTTGTGGCATACGACAAGTAGGTATTAGTTTTATTTTATTGAATTTAATTATGTGTTATTTTATTTTAATTTTATTTATTTTTTACGTATAATACAACTCATATGGATCTCTTGTGTTATCTGAAATAAACGTATATTTATATTTATAATACAATACATACATACATTGTTAAATATCACCATCACCAGTGAGTCGCGATTAGTTGCTCTGAATCCGTCCAAGCCGTCGTGCTTTTGACGTTTTACCTCGAATGTAAACTCCGGGCAATATCGCAGCCCTTTCATAATTCGCACCGAAAATTCAAGGGGTTTTCCTACTTTCCATTGCGGTTAAGGTTTACAGTTGCGTGAATGTACTAGAGGATCTGTATTACAAATTAACGAGGAAGTCAGTTGAGTGACAGGACGAGCCTCATTGCTTCGGAGCGACGCGCGCGTATATGGCCGTGACACTGACGCGTGATAAACATTAACATACAATAAATACCCTAAATATCTGAGTAAGTTGAGGCGTTTGAAATGAATTAATATTTTGTTGTTATTTGAGATTATTTCTTGCAAATAAAAAAAATGTGTTCTTTAAAGCATGTTTTTGCACATGGAGAAATCAGTTTTTTATAGCTACTTACAATGTCGTTGTGTCCTTAGTTTCACACACTGTAATTGTACAAGTTGAACACTTAAACATGTAACTATGTGCGTAACTGCATTTTTTCCCTGATAAATTGAATACAATACTATATTCTTTATTTAATATATACATATATATATATATATATATATATATATATATAATTGTATATTTTAGTACTATTTAAATTGCGGCTTTAGGATGTAAATCCTGTGAATATATCTTGGATATAATGAACCTATATTTTATGGGTTTGTGTCCGGAGCATGTTAGGAAATCACTAAAGTCATATTTTCTGAGAAAACCGTTGTCGCCTAGCTTACGGCATAGATTATTATGACAACAACTTTATATTTGTGATTAGTAAGCGTCAAATAAAAAAAACTGGCCAAGTGCGAGTCGGATTTCGCACATGTAGGGTACCGAAATAACCTCAAAAATGTGATTTATCAATATATTCGTATTTTTTGGTAAACTATACGTAATAATAAACATTATCACCAAATTTCAAGTTCATAGGTCAAAGGGAAGTTGAAAATTTTTGTGACAGACGACGGAAGGACCTTTTGGTACAGAACCCTAAAAAAGTATCGAGTGTCTCAAATAACCCAGACGAAAGGCACGCAGTAAGTTTTTGCTTTGGAAACCAGAACACGTTTGTAGGGTCGTGCAATTATCTCAGTGATGCAATTCTGCACCAAACGCAGATAAGCCTGTCTGGTAGGTATTTATCTCAACCGTGTTATTATTGTGATCATACGATCATACTGGACCTAATGATTAAAGGAGAAAGCCCTATATGTAGATTGGGGCATGTTTTATGTACAATCAACCAATTAGATTTCTGGGCCACTTCGTACCTGGGCACAGTGAAAATCAAAATGAGAGCCGCTAGAGGTCCCATATAAATATCTCTGTGACAAGGTACGAATCAAATTGGTTGACTGTACGAGTACCTAAATGATATCCAATTAAATATGCCACGTCAAATATTAACTGAAAATATTTGTTGATACAATCAATTCACGGTCACATTTACGGACGTAGAGAACAAACTTCTATAGTCCCTATATGTATACCTATTGTATGTACCCTATATGTATCTCATCGTATTGTAAACTATTCAAATACATACTATTAACAATTAATTTCTATTCAGCTTGTACTTAATACCATTTAAAGTAAGACTTTGAAGTTAGACAACTTTGATTTCCTAGTAGTAGTAGAAATTATCTGACATTTTAATGAAGCTGATGCAATATCTGCCCGTTCGTGATGAGAAAGTCTGTACCTGTGCGCTACTAACCCATTCTACAAAGATTAATTATTTATTTAAACTTCATTGCACAAACAAAACAAATGTACAAATGGCAGTCTTAATGCCAAATAGCTTTTCTGTCAGTGAACAGGGCCAAACAGAAACACTTAAAATTGATGCAGGGTTAATGTAGAAAGGTTGAGAGTGTAAAACAGACGTTAATTATGATATAAACGTACATATGCATAATTACATATTATTGTCCTATATTCATACCTACAAACACAAACTAATACATATATATAATTATGTCAGATAATCACATTGCATGATTGCAGTCGTTAAAGCCAAGTTGGAGGCCTTCGGGCGGCTTGAAAACTTCTAACAGTCAAGTTGCCCACTCACTTGACAAAGGGGGGTCGAAGTTGCACCACGTCCGTAGGGAAAGTACCCACCGCTACCCTACACGTGACCCCTGGGTGGTTCTAAAAGTGCAACAAAAACTGGCAACCGTACTGTCTTCTCGAAAATCTCACGGTTCGAAATAAATGCCATACGATAAATAAATAATTGCAAGATGTTACTTATTTGAATGCTGTTCTGATTGTTGATCCTGACCCGCAAACTACGACCTATTAGATAAAACAAGTGAAATATAGGATATAGGTTAATTGGTATAGTAGGGCCCCAAATTATAAGTGATTTGTTGGTCTCCCATTTTTCGTTGAGCGGTGTAATAGCTCTCAGAAGGCGTATACGCAGTTGCAAGCCGCTGCCTGACGCAATCAATCATTATACTGGCATCAGTGGGGCAGCTACAATTTAAAGCCTTATGTCAATGACCTGCTTGTTTGAATTTAGTTAAACGGAAAAATATTAAAATGTCATATTGATCACTAATTAAACCACTTTGATGACTTGATATTGAATATGATATTAGATGTTCATTATATCATTATAAACCGATGTTAATGCGCACTGCGAATATGAAATGCGCAGTACCCAGAGATCTATTATTTTATGATCAGTTAAGGAGCAAAAACAATCTTGAGTGTAATAAATAACAACTAATAATATTTAGCTCGATGTTGATTATTATTTTTAAACACTGATATGGTCAGCCCACGTGATAAAATATACTCCGACTATTAATGACGTCTGTTACTGCTCGAAATAGTAATGTCGGTAATTAGGGCACATTCAAGCCATTCAAATTGATAAAACCCACTGTTTCCTAGTGCCTTTTCTTTTTGTCTACACCGCGATCAAGACTCGATTTCGCAACATCTAATAGGCGATATAGAATCGATTTTTCACACAAAGGGAGGTTAGTGGCGCAACAGCAGCCCCTATTCAATAAAAATCACATTTTCTTTCACAAGTCGGCTGTCGGTGCCTGGGTGACATTCATGGCGGAGTTTAGTGACTTCCGAAGTAGCAGGTTATCAGACACGAGGGAGGGGGAGGGTGCTGGAGGGTAAGGCTGGAAGCTGCGATGTCTCCCCTCACTCGCGTCCCTAGCATCGGCGCGCTCGGACGCGTGCCGTCCGCGTATTTTCACGTACCACGATTTACGTGACAGCATTTTATTTATTTACGAAACGGCTTTTATTTCATTTACTGACACATCGACTGTTCTTCTTTTTTATTGCTGTGCTGGAGGTTTGTTGTGACTCAAGTGAAAAAGTGATTTTTACGGTTCCTTTCTTTGTCCTATATTAGACATATAAATAAATATACTAGCATCGTTATGTTAAGCCGTCCGCTACCGGTGACTGGGATCCCCGGACAGATAAGAAAATAATGTTTTGTTTTTTCGCTGGGAGGTTTTTCGCAATTCAAAATTCTGATGCTCACTCGTCTAATTTCGAAAAAGCAGAAGGTTCTACACCATCTAACACGGTGATTCTATATAAGCATCACACATTATCTCACAACGTAATTTCCCAGATAGGGAGCTATTAAAATAATTAGTTGTAAGGTAATAAACAAGAACCCGCGGCCTTTATCTAAACGATTTATCTCATAAATCTAGGCGGATCACTCTGTGTCTCTAAGACGTAAAAGCCTGCCTTAGCTACCGTTCTCTATATACTCGTATAAACACGTAGGGTTTCGACTCGAATATGCAACGACAGACCAACTTGTCATCATTATAGTGTGATTTATCACGTTACTGAAGATATTTTGAGCACAAGGACTTAATAGTGTCATTAATTAAGTGTTTAATCCATTCATTGTGACAAAAGATGGACGGGTCTTTAGTTCTCGCCTTTAAAGGGAAAATTCAATGTATCCACATGAACCAAATTATTTCCCGTAAGGCGTTCGATTATAACCTTTTGTTGTATCAAGGATATTTAAACGGAGGTGGATCTGATAATTTACTTAACACGCACAAAATAAAACTCTTGTTTTCGTATTCTACTTACTACATATATATTGACATATGTAGTGACTGGATTAAACGGATAAGGTTAACCAATAGGATAGAGCTCTACACAATATAGATACACATAATTACAAATCGCTAATCAGTTTGAAATAAATTATGAAATTAGTTTTTCATTTCAAAGACAGCGTAATGATACTTGAATAAATACAGCATCGGAATACGATATTCACAAATTTCTTCAGTCTATTCACAAGCCTTACGACTTGACAAAATCTAACTGATGAAAATGCAAACAAGTTAAATTATCAATAAGTAAGTAAGTAAGTACTTGTCGTTTTCACAGATGTCTCCTACTATTTTCAAGCCATTGTGTACAATAGTTATAGTTATGTAAAACAACCAATTTTAAACGCTTTTTCTATCTTAAACTGTTTGTTCTAATAGTTTTGTTTATTTTTTTCATCAATAGAATAACTTATTGTAACTGACACGGGCATAAAGCCTTATCTTATTGCATTTATCTGTCTATCTGCCTTAATAGCAACCGGCTTTCCCAAACTAAAAGCAACTAGAATCATGTCCGCACCTACATAAGTTCCATTTTAATAAATTTTATTTAAAGTATTGCATTATTTTTAATTGATGTGTGTGTATGTATGTATGTATTTATTTTTTCTGGCATTAGTTTAAACCTGTGCGATAAAAACGGGTAAATGTGGTAAAATGCTTCATGTTAAAGGTGCAGAGGGTAAATATATACATATAACTCGGGTTTTTAAAGCACAATACTATTTACAAATTAAACACAACTTCTTTACAAAACTAAATTAAAATAGACAAATTGCAAAATGTATAAAATATACCAAATTGTGACAGCTGAACTCTCATCTTTTGTTTTTTTTTTTCCTTTTTAGCCAGTTAGCGGCCGCATAATGGCCAGTATCAATAAGTTTGCATCATAGTACAAAAAATCAACATAGAAAATATTAGAACTACTATAATTAAGAAATCATTATTGGCCATTACTGTCACTTGTTACAACAAATCTATTATGAATTATGATATTAATCTTGGCACTCGTGTACAAACTCCAATAACCTGACCTATATACGGTCAACCAATTTGATCTCTGGGCCGCTTCGTACTTTGTCACAATGACACTCATATGAGATCTCTAGCGGCTTTCATATAAATTTTCACTGTGACAAGATGCAAAGTGGCCCAGAAATCAAATTGGTTGATTGTACCTCTACTGATCTTACCAAACCTGATACATGCAGAGAAAGCCCTAGAAATGCAGCTATTGTATACAATAGCTGCATTTCTAGGGCTTTGTTTTCGTCAATGCAAATGAGGCTTAAGTAGTAGAGATACCTAATTTAATTGCATCTTGAAAACTTCAACAATCAACATATATAGGAATAAAAATATTTATTCCAAAAAATACAAGTTACAATACAAGTATTTGGGTCCTGAGCTAGGATTCCCTGTGTTACAGGACCCAGATGAACAACAAGCATTGATAAAAGGCATGCAATCGTACAGAAATAATAAACAATATTTCTTCACCTAGTACGTAATTTACAAACTATATTATATCTACTATTTAACTTTATTTTACTAAACGGTTAAAACTCACGTATTAATTGTCACTTCGGGCGACATGTGTGTATTTAATTTATATCTACAATTGTAACAACTGTTTCTGAATTACATTTTATTTACAATTTTATGATTATTTTTTAACTACGAGTATATAATTTTGCTTAGGTAATGTGTAATTAATGTGAAGTGTGTGTTTGATACAATATATATTTAAATGAATTAAAATAATAGTAGTTTATGCAACTGGTACAAAATGAGGGGCACTCGTGTGACCTTATTATGAAACTCGCCTTCGGCTCGTTTCATAAAACACACTCGTGTTTTAATGCCTAATTATGTACAGTTGCATACATTACTTTATCTACACACATATTATAACTACTCCAAGAGGGGTTCATAAACCGTAGTAAATAAATACAATAATTGTGTTAATACAACCTTTTTTGCACGGTTGATGCGGAAATATCGAAATCAGAACTGGCAACCGATACCAGAATGTTATTTTAAAAAGTAAAGAGTCCCTATTCTGTTGTGATCATGTCGTTCTAGCTCAAATTTCGTGCGATATATACTAAAAAAACATCGAGCTGACATTTCGCATCGACTGAATTTGAATTTTCAGTGATACTAGAATAGGGACATGTCAACTTTGACATTTAAATTTTGACAGTTTTGTTTGACGTTTAATATTTTAACATCATATAAAATGAAAATTATATTACTGCTGTAGCCTTAGCCACAGATAAGAAAATTGCCATAAATTCATTGAATGTTGAAATGAGAGTCATTTTCTACGGTTTCCGAACGCATATTAGAGGATTTATGATATGTGTGTAGATAAAGATATTTAGGGACGTATATAGAGGTATTCTAACTCTGTAGACTTCGGCCTACGGTATGGTGCAGTGCAGTACAGTATGGTGAGGCCAGGTGAATGATCGCAATATTTATGTGCACTAATATAGTAAACTATTGCAATCTTGCCCTACCCTACTTGTACCTACCAGTCGGCCTCCATGGCGGAGTAAAAAGTACAAAATCGCGCTTTCAATCCGGACCCGAGAGTGGCAAGCAAGTTTCTATCTGGGATGACAACCTAGAATGCCAACGCCAACCTTGTACCTAATCGAAATTGCGAGTAACATAAACCAAACTTTGAAAACCTTTTGACGAAGATCTTTTTGAGTCTCAGATTGTGTAATTTTAGTTTCCCGAGAAATTTGTTTTCTTTGTCAAAGCACGCAGTTTGTTGGAACAAATTTATCGTGTTATATGCTTAATAATACTACGAGTACCTATATTGTCTCAACTAAACGACGATTCCCGTATAGTAACCGAGATTTAAATCATTTTTACTCGTGAAATATTTTTAACAAACAGTGAACGTAAGCGTATATAGTATCCATTTTATTTAATTCTGTATGACTGACGATGAAAGCAGCAGTTTCCTGTGTCCGCGTCGCAAAGGAAAATAAACTGCATCCATCGTGTGTACATACATAGTGTGTTGCTCTCAATTAATATTCGTAACTTTTCACATATTATCATTGTTCGAGATTAAATAAAACTCGTAATTTTTTGTTTCGCCTTTTAATAATAATTACAACTTCAAATGCTTGTAGTATACAGTCACTATTTATACTTAACGATATATTTACCTATCATACATACATGTATATTATGTAATCCTAAATAGATACGGCTCTTGATTGTATTTTTTGTATGAAAATGGAAAGTGTTTCCATGAAATGCGGAATTTCTAACCTTAACTGGCAACAGTGGCAACTTATGAAAGTTCCCATGAGGTCTAGGAAGTAAGTATACATACGGATATGGCGGACCCTTGGAATGAAACAGTTTCTATACTTCGCTATTTTTCTTCTTCTTTCTTCGCTTATTTTAGTTTTTCCTACGCAATAACAACAACACAACCTAACAAATTGGATAACGAATTCGTTAATCGAGAAGATGCTCTTCTGATCTCCAAACATACAGACTTCTCAAGGGAAATCTAATCAGAGACTCTGCTCCAGAAATAACACATGACAGGTCTGTCCGTCAACCATCGAAGTTGCGAAAACAAGAGCGAGAATTGGTAATTAAATTACATTTCAATTAAATAGTTTGTAGCTAATGAATATGTTACTCGTATGTATGTAACTAGTACAATTGAGACATCAATTGTTAACAATGGATAGTAATTAGTTGTGGTAACAGAAACCAATGATGAATTGTGTGATTTTAAATGTACGTATTTTCAAATCTCGTCGTACATACAGTCGTACATAAAGTACATAATGTAACGTGTAACTTTAAAAAATAAACACTAGCGATGTACTAGTATTTTAGCTTCCAAAAGAAACATTTCCTCTAGAATTAAAACAATTGTATCCTATAGAAACTAATTGTCTTACAATTTTTCATCACATCAATCATATTATTCAATGAAGCAAACTATTCGCTTTCGGTATGTACAGCGCTTACTATTCTTTTAATTATAATGATTAAATAAAATTAAAAAAATATGGAAATGTAGCAAATCGAATTCATTGTGAATGAGATGCACTTATTTTTATTATTGGTATACTTGACGAAATATAATTGGCACTGATTCCTCGAACAACTTGTATAGCGAATCGGTGCAAATTACATTTCGCCTGCACACTCTCTCACATAATATATATTAGGGAGTGGTTGGATAAATGATAGAATTCTAGTAACCAACGGTAATTTCGATCATAATGTCCAATTCTTGGCGCTCTAAACGCAATTATAGGATTTACGACCGACCAGAGAGAACCTTAAACTCAATCTAGTAAAAGTTTTATTTTTTATTGTACGCGTCGACCATCATGTACCCAACGGAATAGGAAAAGTTTTAATTTCGCCGTTCGTATTAAGAAAACGGAATATCGATCGTTATAAGAATCGGAATCGCCATTATATATATATCCTCAGTATTCCCAGAAGCGCGATCCTGTACTTCCTTTTTCGCGCATAAAACTTTTGTAATTAAAACGTCAAGACCTTGTTTTTTATTCAACGAACAAAATTCGCCAACTATTGATTTAGGTACCTACTAGGAGCGCTGGTATGAAAAGTGAGATGTTGTTTATAATTGAAACTGATGCCAGTGATTTTACCATTTGATAAAAAGGTGAGACACCTGCAGGCTAAATAGCAATTATGGAATTTGTACTACTTACATTTAACATTTTGAGGCAACCACTCGCATAATTCAAAGCCATTTTGGTTGCGGCTTTGCAAATCTCAGGTCACCTTGCGAGGGTAGATAGAGGTGGTAACAATTGTCATACTTATAACTTATTCAGAGATAATCTTTTGCATTGCGGTTTAGTGTAGGTAGCACTTGTCTACTTTTAAGGTACCTATTACTACAGCACTGCAAGTTTGGGGTTAGGTACCTAAATGTATATTTTTTTCTGGCCGTCCTATATGGTAAACGTATGGTATAGTTATAGTTTTAAATTCCCTAACAATTTAAACGTCGGCACATCGATAAATTAAAACTTATGATTTATTTTATGTAAGGTACCTAATTATGAAATTCATTACAAATTTCACGGCTATAGCGATCATAAAGGACAAGGCGGAAGCTATATTTCTTGAACAGGAGATATCGTTTGCAGGCCTTCAAATGGCGCCTTTGGTTTGGTTCCACTGAAGCGGGAATTTACAACGAAGAGGGCGTGGCGAGGGAGAGAGTGATGGGTGAGAATTTGACAGAGGTCGTTAATTATATGCCTGTCGGTCTCGCGATCACGCGCCAAGATCCTTGTGGTTCAAGAGAAATTACAGCGCCCTCTCCGTTTTGCACACGCATAGCGTGTAATTGTGCACGAACAAAATTTGATATTAACGAAGGTTTCAGTTACAGCGAGTCGATGCTTTCTTAAAGACTACGTGTATTAATTTCCATGGTTCTTAATTGAGATATCGACAAATAAAGAAATGTATTTTATTATTAAAAACAGACGTTATTTGAATATCTTGCCTCGTGTAGTTATTGAATAGATTTAGACCCTTAGCTTTGTGAAACATTTTTTGCTTTGGCGTTCCTTCCAGATGTAAATCAGTGGGTAAAAACTTGGAATAATTCTGAACGGCTTATCGAAAGGCGATGGATCGGTGTTTAATTGCATAATCGGTCTCGATCCCTCGCCATCTTGCCATCAAATATCGGTCATGACCCAATAGAATGGTGTTGTTAAATCGACCTCTCAAGTTAGCAGTGCGTAATTAATTTTCGGCTATCAACCGCCTATGCCTACAATTTGCATGTTGTTAAGGTCGTTTTATATACCACTTTCAACTACATATCATGCACTAAGTTTCGACGGGTGAGATCTTAGATGTTGATGGTTTTGAGGGTGTTCGAGATTATGAACGACGGGTAAGCAAACAATTTAAGGGTAGTGTATCGATTAGAATAATATACTCATAGTCCGTTTAGATGTTGTTGAAAATGATTAGAATGCAAGCTGAATCAATCAGTAAGGTCTGTGAGAACAAGCATGTAATTTATATGTGCGTATGTCCCTATGTATTTTACTAGTAGTTGTGTATGAACATCCGCCTAACCTAATTTCGTTTCTTTCGAAAGGGGTTGGATACTCGATCCCAAATCATTGGCATGGAGACTAGTTTTTGCGGAAGCGGCCGTCCTGTAACCTTCTAACCCAGAGGCGATTGATACGTATCCTTATTTAGGTTTTGTTTTTTCATGTGAGTGAGCAACTTGACTGTTAAAAGTTCTCAAGCTGATCGATAGCGTTTAGTTAGACTTACAAGAGGTCTTACAAGTTTTAAAATATTTTGATGTCAAATTTTGAGAAAAGTTTAAACACCAATTAAGTAAATAAAGGATACGATGATTTTATTAAAGTTTTAGATAGTAGCATCGATCTATATTAGTTTTATTGTGCGTAGTAGAATTTAAGAGGAAGAATGCAGTGTTTAGCTCGAAAATGGTCGACTCGAGTGATTTTTGAAACAATATTTCTTATTGAAAAATCCAAAAAATACTTTTGAACTTTATGTCATTAGGTCACCATTAGTCCTGTTCTAGATAGTAATGAGAACATATCAAGATATGTGTCAATTAAACAGAAAATGGCCTAAACAGATGTGCGGTTTTTTAACTGATAATGATCCTTAAGAGGCTGACAAGACCTAAAAAAAGTCCCGCTCTAACACGCGTGAGTTTCCAATTAACCATCCCGCTCTTTACGGAAGCTCTGCGCGTAGAATAGTAAATAAACACTACAATAATATTTAAATAAAAAAAAGTGTGGGTTATTTGTGAAATATGGCTCGTTGGCGGTTTAGGTATTAATATGTTGACTTCATGGTTTTAATTGCAGACCCATACGTAATAAAAATAAAGACATAGAACCGTTTAATGATCATTTTAAGACCAATCTCTGCTATTATTTTCTATCGAGCCGATTTCGTCCAATTATGTATCGAGTCCGTTCACGGTCTTTGAAATATGATCAATATTAACATTTATGCTACAACAAATAGTAAAAACATCAAATGCAACAAAATTAGGTCTTGTCAGCTTCTTAACGACTTGTCATACTAGTTTATATCGTCGTTTTCTTTACTAGTACGGAATATTTAACAAGTACATATGTTTGATTATATACGTCGTGATGTTATAACAGTACCATTACAACGGTCATTAAATTACTTATCCTACAGACGCCGCGACTTAGGAAACTTGGCTCATTTGACCCGCTACGAGAACCTACTTTGTGAAACAAGTTTTTCAGCACTAGTGCCGTACTTTCCATTCAACGGCGTCAAGCTCAATTAAGTATGTATTTACGCCAACTTTCATTAAAATGTTTTAAAATGATCTGCGAACGTGAGCTTATATCAAACGTACATACTCAGTTCTTAAATTCACGTATAAAAAACTGATACCACATAAGATATCAATCCTTTTACTTCATATTTCATTGCACAGTACCTTCTATTTAAATTTAGTCCTAGTTAACAAACCAGTTAAACTGACTTAATTGGCGTCAGTTTATGTTCGTCATAATCACACGCCTCGGAGTATATAAGTACACGGTCGGACTAGATCGTATACCAATCGACAGGCGCCAGTCCTGGATTGTAGATAATTCGATTAATGACTTTAAACATGATTTGCTCCTTAATACTGTCGATGCTTGGAGTTTACCTATATAAAAAGCATAAATACTTATTAGCGCACAAACTTACACAAATCGATCATAAAGCGCTCTATGACGATAAATACGTTCTTAGTTACTATAACAAAAATACATCGATATCTTAGGAATAAATTCTTCCCATCACAAAAAGACTTCCTACTTACGAGGAATTCGTCAGACCACTCTGGTCTGCCACAAACAAAGGGTATTTGACAAAGTAGTTGTGGCTCTCTGAGTCTTTGGTCGAGGGTAGGTAGCTATTTGCGGTTTTTATTTCATTTATATATACCTATAGTAGGGCTTTCATGGTATGTGTTTATATATTTATTCAGTTAATATCTATTTCATAATTCTACGGGAAATTCTAGTTGTTTTTAGTCATACAATTTTGCCAATTTTATATGTTGTTCAGTATGTCTGCCATATATCATGTCTTCTCCGTTTCTCACAGGTTAGCTGGAAGAGATCCCTTAAATGGATTAGTTCACCTTTGGAAAAATATCTATTGTTAACTCTGTTTTTTCTATTATGTATTTGTGCAATAAATTTACTACTAACTTACTACTTTTCACCCAACAAAGGGCCATGTACGGATTAAATATTAAAAACTAAACGAAAACAAGCTTTTGGCGTGGTTAACAGAGTCATGTTTGATATTCCTCAAATGTTCAATGACTCAGAAATAACGAAGCTGTGACAAGGCCCGGCTTTGTAAATACATTCGACAAAAATATCGCTTTATCCCCAAAACGTCCATGCCTCTAAGGTGAATTTTATTCACGAAATAATTCCACTGGAAAACTAAGTGAACAAGACGAATGTCTTTATGTTATTTATGTTACCAATTTTCAGTGAGTCCCACAGCCTCACGGTTATCTTTCCATCTACACAATGTAAACAGGGTTTCTAATCTCTGTAATATTTTATGCCCATAAAACTTTCGGAGAGCGACCTTCGTCGGAGACAAAGGGTCCGGATTATCCCCAGTAGTTACCTGCTTTTAATTCGAATTCCCTGTTGATTGTGAATTTAAATTCGGCTGGTAATATACTGGGGCAATAATTAATAATCGGATACATCGACAAACGTGCCGTGTGATCGTTATTAATGTTTACGTCAATTTGATTGGTTTAGGATCCCGATTTGTACATAATTTCGTACGCGTGTCACCGCTTGCTAAGCAGGACCCGAGTTATGTATCTTGTTGAGTTATGTTTACCTATACATGTACGTGTACAAAAGGAACCGTAAAAAATTACATCGTGACATAATGTTAATTGGAAAATAAATCTCCTAAATTCGCTTTTCTTTTTCAGTGTATAAAGATTAATGGTGTAAAGTGTTTTAAAGAGATTGATATAAAAAAAATCAGTGATACATTATCTCGTTAAGTGAAAATGGCTATGTGGGGCGCCATTTGGCTGGTGTTGGGCTGTCTGATAGCCAGCACACGAGCCACTGTTTATGATGAGGACTACGACACCTATACTAAGACTTACGATTACAAAACTGCAGGTAAGTACCAAATACCACAGCTGGCGATATGTAATTTTATTCATGTTCTTAAAATTAATGTCTAAGGTCCATGTACAAATTTAATATTTAATATTTTTTGTGTTATAAAAATTCGTGAGACATGTTATAAATATTATATTTAAATTGGAAACGATTCCTTAAAGAATAAACACATTCAGCTTAATCATATACTTAATTGAAACTAAGCTATAATTTATTGAGCAGTTGTGTTAGTTTCATATCATATATTATGAAACACGTTAACGACGACACTTGGTAATCTTATAAAAACTCAGTGTAAGTAACGGCAACAAAAGAGACGAAAATCAAAGACTACTATTTTTGAAATATAATAAACGGGTCACTCACGTCTTTATCGTCGAATATCGCTCGACATGTTTCGGGCCAATACGTCTCAATATGTCTGAGACTCACGGAAGTTTACTATTTAAATACTATTTTTTTAGGATTATATCGCCATCTTATATAATATTGTTAGCACGAAATTTCGTAGATCTATCAAACGAAAATTGCTACCAACAAGGATGGAACATGAATAATAAAACATACCCAAGTTTGTCGGAAACTAAGGTGACCGGTGACCTGCAATCAAAAGGTGTCGTGGTCTCTAGTAGTAAAACATTTATGGATACTATATTGAAATGTTCTTATTCCACGAATGTTTACGTATGTATTTATTTGTTTACGTATGTATTCAGTGCATATGTATGTTAGGTATCTAAGTACAGTCAAGTGCAAAAATGTGGGTGCATACAACTTGCTCAAAAGTATGTCCCATGGATAGCTCTTATGTCGGTGAATTAAGGTGTTGGTACATATTTATGAGAGGATTCATTCGATACATATTTAATTCTTTTGAAATAATTTTATTTTTATTTGTGACTGAATAGTGATTGGCCTTAGTCTCACCTGATGGAAACCGACGACAAAGGCCTAAGATGTAGCTCGCTGGTTCAGTAATAGTCACACTCTTCATGAATTATTATTTCACTGCAGCCACATTTGCAAGTTTCTGTTTGGCCCTATAGTTGACTAGTAGACAATGCATCATGGCATTAAGTCCGCCCTTTGTACTTATATTGTTTGTGCAATAAAATTTAAATAAATAAATAAATCCCAGTCAAAATTCTTGCCATGTGTTAGTTTCAATTCACAATATAACTAACTACCTTACGACAGGTAACTAAAACAACTACTTATTTAAGACAACTTAATACTACGAACTAGGCACCAAGTTATTTATCACTTTGATGGAACGCTCGCGCTATTTCGACAAGGTAATGTAGAGTTCGCTATGGAAACCACGAACACGATAGGTATGAGTCAAACGAAGTTTGAAGAGGTCTCGAGTTTACTTTTGCGCTCGAGTTCGGAATTTCCATTTGATTTGTCTGTAGTGAGACACCTTGGAGTTACTCTTAAATCAAGTTTATATTAACAGCTTTACATGACTGAATTTTTATTACACTTCAGTTATACCATGGAAAAGATGACGAATTGATGATGGAAATCTATCAGTTTGTAATAGAAACGCAAGTGATAAATTAACCTTAATATTACATTTGAGAGGTTTCCGGAGCACGTTCGTTACACTAGCTAGCATTTTAAAGCAGCTTGCGATATGGGAGGGCACGGCTACCACTCGTAACGTGTGCAAGTGTGCTCGAAAGCCTCTGGTTAGAGTAACGAATGCACTCATCGCACAGCGAGTACACCCGGTAATACAATTTGCCTCCTGACGCTATTGCCATCTTGGGGACAATTTGGTCTAATGCCCGTGCATCTCGCGTTCTGTTTAAAATATTTCGTGAAAATGGCAACGCCTTTTACATAGAGCTTTATAATGAAATTGAAACTAAGTAGGACCCGGGCAACAGCTGGGCGACCTTTCCTTTTTCTTTTGTTAAGAAAAATATTTGTAATCCTGCTGAGTAAACAAAATGGAAGCAGAATTACTGAGTCCCAGCAAGTTAATTATTGAGAGTGAAAAGTAATTAAGCCAGTCTTTCACCTCAGCGGGACGTCAAAAAGCTTAATGCTAAAAACACTGTTAACGTCGCTGTCTCCTTGGATTACCAAGATTGCCAAAAGATCACAGCAGCGTAAAAATTCGAGGTAGTTTTGAATACTGGTTGCGCATAGTTCATTACGAAGCTCTTTGAAATGTAAAACTCTTGTGCACTCCTTTGTGGCATGCTCTTAAAAACCTTGCACATTCAGCTTTACAAGAAAAAGCCGGCCAGGTGCGAGTCGGACTTCGCACATTTAGGGTTCCGAACCGACCGCAAATTTAAGTTGGGTTTTATAGGAAAAATAAGGAAATTTCAAAGAAAAAATAAATGCCCCGGCTGGGATTCGAACCCGGGACCTCCAGCTTCGTAGGCAGGGTCACTGCCAACTAAGCTAAAGCGGTCGTCAAGATGAACGAAAAGGCTAAACTATCGTCCAAAAATTTGAACTTCAGCCACATATACATCTGGAGAAAATGATCAAAAATTCTGCAAACATTTCGGTAACGGACTATACATACAATAAAATTAACTCATTCTGTTTGAGCAGGCACGAATCATATACATGTCGCAGGCAAATTGCATAATCCGCCGTATTACATTACGGCTAGCCGTTTTACAAAAGAGAGCCGTTTTGTATTATGGCGGGTCAACGATTAGCCAGATTGAATACGGCTGAACGAAAATCCGCCGGAATGTGTTCGGCGCTTTACGTTATTCAATTCGCCTAGCCGTAATGTAAAACAGCGGTTCAGTCGGATTGTATAATACGCCGTAAATGCCGTAATACATTACGGCTAGCCGTTATACAAAACACGTTTTACATAACGACTAGCCGTTTTACATACCGGCTAGCCGTTTTACATAACGGCTAGCCGTTTTATACAACGGCGGATCAACGATACTGAATACAGCTCCGCTCCCACAAGTCCGCCGGATTCAATTCGCCTAGCCGTAATGTAAAACAGCGGTTCGTTAGTCGCCACTTTGACATTTTTTTGTTCAATTGATTAGGGTATTAATAAATATTCGGTTCTGGCGCTTCGCCGGCCGCTGCCGCGGCACGCTTGCTTCGCTCGCTCGGCTCGCGCGCTGTAGGGTCGCAGTTCTAACGAACACTCCTCCTCGCTCCGCTCGTCGTCGTACCTAACGAAGACTCTGGGGTAAATGTCCTAACCATGCGGCTAAACTAAACGAAAGCTGTCATGTTGTAGAACGTGGTAGAACGTATCGCAATGACGATGCGGCTAAACGTGAGCCGCCATATTGTAGAACGTATCGCAATGACGATCCGGCTAATCGTTAAGCCGCCGTATTACAAAATGGCTCTGTTTTGTAAAACGGCTAGCCGTAATGTAAACCGGCGGATTATACAATCCGGCTGCGACATACATAAGAACCTACACCTAAATATTACATTGCTAATTCCGTCTCTTAGAGAAGACCTATCAAGTATCAATAAACGAAGTAATAAAAAAAATGCCAACTGGAGAATAATATATGAAACATTATTACATTACTCGTACATTTGCTTCGACGACGTAGAGTCGTCCATTAAGTTCAACAGGGCCTTAGTATAGCTAGAAGGCGGGTAAATGTTGGATCTATATTATCATTCACTTTGCTCGCCGGGAACATTAGTGTAAATTGATACTTCACCGAAGGCGTCTCAATGTGTTTAGTCTCACGCGCTGTTATATCTGTTAGCACTTTGTAAGTGAGGACATACTTGAGGCAGGTAATATCATGTATGTTATGTAGGAACCGGCGCTGTGTCGTTAATGGATATACACTGTAATAGGTTTTTATGAATTTAAACTTTCGTGACTCATGTTAAAACTATATTACACTGAACCGTTAGAAGAACTCCCGAAGAGTTCGAAACATGTCGCCCGGAGTGACACTTAATACGTGAGTTTAACCGTTTAGTGTAATATAGGTTGTTTTTATGAAAGACGTTCTCAATTTTTCAGATGGTAACATGTTGCCTTAGCTTTGCAAGTACGGGTACGCTATTTATATTGGAATTCGTTTCTTAACTCATGAAATACGTGAAGTTAGTAAAGATCGAATTACAGTCTTTACATAACACTTCATCATAGCCGTTCAAGAATCGACGGGTCCCGAGACGCAATTGAGAGTCAATGCTGTTACGATTCCACGGTAGAGTGATTTTATCCCACGATAAGCCGTCTCCGAGGAATTGGCTTATCGAAGGACAGTGCCACAGTGCCCTAGATAATAAAACCGTAATTTGTTAGTTTACCCGCACGATATCCGTATTTGATTCGTCTGGCTTGAGCCGTGATTCGCTTGTGTGACTGCAGCTTGTCCGCGCCCTCTGCGGAACCCCATCACACTAATGGGACCGTTCCGTTGCGATTAATTAACTGTACACTGCCGAATAATCTCTTTGTTCTGTCCGCGACTTGTATGGATGCTTAAACAGACCTTACTCTGAAGTTAACCACGATAATTCACTGCTAAATAACTCAGTCATTGTTCGAGTTAGCTGTTTAAATCCACCATTGTCGCGTCGCTTCTTACTGAAGTTTTGGTGACTGTAATAAACGTCGAGGGACAACAAAAAGATCACGTAGAGCGTTAATGAGCATTTAGCGCGATAAGCGCGAGCATCTAACAAGGATTGAAGCAGGATCTGTTGAGCAGTTCGCATTAACATTCTTGGGTAGAGGAGGCAATAATGCGGGTGTTAGACGGCGCGCAACACTCGAGCCCTCGCTCCTCCGGGAATACCGACCGAGCCTTACCGTATACCTTTTCCACCATTACCAGTTTACCTTCACAAGTAGATTGTATTAGGAACCAATTGACCTAAAATCTCTAGGCGAACGTGGTACATTTCAGATCACAAATTTAAGAGAATTTTCCTTTCTCGAATCTGAATACATGATGGTTAAAATGAGACCAATGATTTATTCTTACTTGTAACCTAAAACCTATTAAGTACATATAAAAATGTGAACATGTATGAACAATATTGATACAGACAAAATAGTTAAGTTCAGCTTTGATCAATTCACATACCTGCACAAGCCCTGTAGTGATATAAAAGTAGGTAATCAAAATTTAATAGACAACATTATATCTATGCTCCCTAAATTAGATCATGAAAAAGTATCCCACGCGACACTACTTTGTATGTGACTCTTTATATGGAAAATAACGCGAATACGTGTCGCTCGAAGCAAATTAGTTTGCACTCCACGTGTCTCGAGGGAATATGAGCGACAAAGGTTCGTTTGCGGAATGTGTGAGAGGACTCCACGCTTAGGTAAAGTTATACTTACATAGATAGTCGGATAGAAAATCTCTCCTTGGAACTAACAAGCTTTCTCGCGTGTTAACATTGTAAGAGCAAGGCCAGGTTGGTTGTACAGCAATCCATGAATGGCACAGTTGATTTCCTGCAATGGCTATGGTAAAAGGCTACGCACACGGGTGTGAGGCTGTATTATTTGGCGGGGGTAGGTACGTTTTGTTTACAAATTGCTTGGCGGTGCGTGCTTTGCTTCCCCTCGAATTACCTCAAGATAAAGCGGCTGCTGCTACTCGCCGATAATTTTGCTTCGAGCTCGTTTTATACGCACGTTGAACGGTGATTTCGAGTGTGAATGGATTGCCCCGGTTTACGGCTTCCCTTTGGCTGATGAGACGACAACGATCAGAAGTTATTTCAAACAGTGTAACTCGCCAATTTAAGTTAACGACGTCGATTTTTATCTAATTGGATCATCGTCGAATGACTTAGGGATTTCAGGTTTCGTCAAAGTCATTAACCATGATTTCTTCATTTCCTGTTGTTTTGACTTGTCACTTTGTCCCGTGTCGATATAAGCGAGCTTTCCTTTTTCTCAGAGATATTACTCCTAAAACACAACGGGGAAATTATACGGAGGGAGGCGCTATGGCGCTAAAGTCAAACTTAATTAGATGAGTTCAAGTAGATAATTGCTTGAGAGCTTAATTTATGTTTCAACAAGTAAACAATGATTTACCCCCCTTTTAGGTTATGTTTAAGGGAACACTTAAGACATAATAGTACATTACTTACCAAGGGCGATAAAACAAAGAATGTCTGAGATCGCAGATATTTTACGCCCGAGCCGAAGGCAAGGGCGATAAATATGCGATCTGAGGCTTTCTTTATTATCGCCCGTGGTAAGTACAAAATTTTATGTCACCCCCTGGCCAGGAAGTGGGTTTTTTCGCGCGCGGAGCGTGAGATAATGGCCACTTTATGGCCAGGTGTGACATAAATTATTTTATGTCACACCTGGCCATAAAGCGGCAATTACCGCACGCTTCGCGCGCGGGAAATCCCACTTCCTGACCAGGGGGTGACATAAAATTTTGTACTTAACACGGGCGGTAATAAAGAAAGCCTCAGATCGCATATTTATCGCCCTTGCCTTCGGCTCGGGCGTCAAATACCTGCGATCTGAGACATTCTTTGTTTTACCGCCCTTGTTAAGTAATGTACTATTATATCACACCTGGCCATAAAGTGGCTATTATCGCACGCTCCGCGCGCGAAAAAACCCACTTCCTGGCCAGGGGGTAACATAAAATTTTGTACTTACCACGGGCAATAATAAAGAAAGCCTCAGATCGCATATTTATCGCCCTTGCCTTCGGCTCGGGCGTAAAATACCTGCGATCTGAGACATTCTTTGTTTTATCGCCCTTGGTAAGTAATGTACTATTGTGACATCCAAGTTTCTTAAGGAAGACGATTTTTAAATTCGTCATCTGCTTTTGGATACCTACAGAATTGCATACGTGGAATTAATAATAACTGAATTATGAAACGTAATTATGAAAAAGCTGTGTTAGGAATAAAAATAAACGAATTGAGTGAAAAAAGTTACGAAACGTCATAGTAATTTTTATAGGTTTTTTTTTATTAATATTACGATTGATGTTTAATGTTAGAAATATATTTAATAGTTATAGGCCATACATTGTTAACGCTACATTACTCAAGGTATTATACAATCGCACAATCAAGTTAAACGGATGGCATTTTCACTTAGAATTTAAAAACTAAATAATGATAGTTGCAACTAAAAGTTAGGTATATCGTTTGTTAAAAAAACCATTTCTGAAAGTATAGCATCTATTTTTTTTCGCGCGTTAAAGATAAATAAAGTGTATCTCACACGGGGGCGTAGTTTACACGAATCGAGGCATCTGCTTAAATGTTTATTTTTCATTATTCCACAGATAGCCGCACATGCACGGAGTCAGAATTTCGCTGCAAGACCGGCCGGTGCATACCCAGCTCGTGGCGCTGCGACAACGAGAAAGACTGCTCAGACAACTCCGATGAAGACTCGGCCAGCTGCAGTAAGTGTCAAAACGGGATAAAACTTCTCAAAATATCGGATACTAGGATATTGAGCTTCGATATCAACGAAGTCAACAAACATAATACCTACAGACAGCCTAAAAATATAGTTGTTTTCAGCAATTACGAAAGTTAATAGTGCTCGTCCCAGTTGACGTGTGAAGCCTTTTCAACGCAATTTATATGGACATCTACACAAAGTAGGTTCATATATAAGACAGGTTCTATTTTCTAATCTTGATTTATTGCGAGA
Organism: Cenopis cana; assembly: GCA_951800055.1. NCBI lineage: Eukaryota > Metazoa > Arthropoda > Insecta > Lepidoptera > Tortricidae > Cenopis > Cenopis cana. The sequence goes on along the minus strand of OX637476.1, from coordinate 4,614,526 downwards.
AAATTAAGGCTACGCTGAAGACTCGCTCACTCTTGGATAAAAAGCGTGGAACGAATGAAAATTGCCAGCGAATTCGACCTCAGTTGGATAATCATTCCTATCCCCACATATATAAAGACGAAGTAACAGAAAGTCTTCATATTGCCGAGTATTATTGGAAAAACATTTGTAGAGGCTTTAATACCCTGTGTAAACTCAGGGCCTTATCCTCGCGGGGGCAGTGTCATCGAACGTGAATCGTGAATGACTGCGTTCAACCTTTTTGGTAAGCTCCAGTGTTATGCGACTTCCTGACTTGGCGGGGCGGGATCGATATGTGACATTTTCTTCTTTGACGTAAACTTACTGACGTCGCAAAGATTCTCACTTGACGGAATACCGTCAGTATTAAATTTGCGCTGTAGTAAAATCATGCGCAGCAACGGAGCATTATTATAGGTGAAAAACTTAAGTAAATGACCTGTTGTATGTGTGAGTAATGTGTGCGAATAGATATTCCATTTTTGAAATTTGTAATATAACGTATGGTTTGCAAATTCATTATTTGCTTCAAATAAAAACTATAGACGATGCATGACAAACAACCTAATGAAGCTATCAAAAACCAAGCGCATCATGTAAACACACGCTCACTCATAATTTTTTTGTATAGGGGTTTGATGCATGTCTTGAATACGTAAAATAGTAAAACTAACCTTTTTGATTTAGATAACCGTTATTCCAAGATTAAGTTAAAGGTGAGTAAAGCACCTTCAAATTGCATTTTTTTGATATTCCTACGGATAAGAATATTTTAAATTAAAAATAGAACATTGTATAAGTTACACTTAATATGGCTTGTAATTACTGGTTACAGTAGACTGCTTATCAGTAATAAATTACAAATAAATTACTTTGTTTGTTAAAGCTACTCTGCCACTGACACGGTTGGTAGGTGGGCACGGTTGATGTAACGTTAAAAATCACCCCAATCATGGGGACTTTTTCCTTCCAGTGGCCACACTCACATTCACTCATCTTTACAAAAGTGGCTTCATTTTGTTGTTCGTGACGTTCCGTCTATATTTTTTATTCGGTCTGAGATTTGCTTCTGCGTTTTTTTGCAAACTCTACACAACTACATACAATAGGTCATTTACTTAAGTTTTCTACCTATACCTTCGCATCGCCCTGCTACCGAAGCCGATTTTTGAGTGTCGAACGCTCGACCCTTCATTCGACATCTGTCAAAACATAGTTTTTTGACAGACCTGGAGTGAAAAGTCGAGCGTTCGACACTCAAAAATCCACCCCAGAGTGTAAATGTATGGGCGCAATATAAAGAGGTACTGAGCCGACTGATAGCTGACACTAACATTTGACAGTTATCTCATTTCGTACCGCCTCCGCACCGCCAATTACAGGAAATCGTCTTATTCAAACGTGCGAATATTTTCTTGGTGTTTCCAGTTATTCGCCTGATTATTACTACAAATTAGCTGTCTACGAAATGAACTCGATGTCGTTGCAAATAACAAATTTGCTTTTATAAAAATATACCTACGTGAAATACGTTTTCGTTTTGAATAGGTTTACTTTGAAAGAGTTCGTTAACATATCCAATACCTATAAGCATTCACCAGGGATATGATTGAATATTTTGCAAAATCCTGGACAGAAAAACGTATCGTAATTTCGTTACAAAGTAACATTTAATTTTTCAACGGTTAATCCATTTCACTTTTTACCTGAACTGTCATAATCATAAAGTAAGGATTCCAAAAATATATTACAATGGACGTTTGAATATTGTGAGGAAGAATGATGTGAAATGTGAAGCCCATCTAAGTACTATGTATTTGAAAATGAAGTCTAACGCCCAGTCTAAATTACAAAAAGGGCGTTTCGCTACAAATATCTTGCGTAGCTTTTAAATCCAATTTCCACCAGTCAGACATTGTAACTAGTGTTCGGTTAATTATTCTTGAATTGATGCTTGCTAAGAATAAACGATTTATAATAAAAAATTGGGATTATAATCCGTATTTCATCCTCATAGTGGCTTGATTTAAAATCTTAATTACGACTTCAAGTTCCATGATTGGTTTTAAATACAATGAAGGTAAACGGACCAATGTTCGACACCTTAAACACTTTCGCTGTCAAGCTTTTCGTAGCGCTACAGAATTTCTTTAATTTCCTTTACTTACGGGGAGGTCGGGGAGTCGCAAGGTATCGGTATCGCGTCTACGAGCCGAACACTCGATAGGCGGGTTTCTGGCAGTCAGTGGGTATATATTAACCCATTTTGGGCATTAGCCCAATCAGTGTCGACCACTGGGACAATTACCGTAGACCCCCGATTTTGGTTTATAGTACATATTAAAACCGTCGTCAATTGACTACTTAACTGCCATAGTTACAAAGGGCATACATTATGTAGGCATTGCTTGAGTGCAACGGCTAAAGGCCAGGGGCCTGTACCACAAAACTTTACAAGCGTACAATTCGACAAATTTGTCAACTTTTTCTATGGAAAATTGTACAATTTTGTCGAATTGTAGACTTGTAAAGTTTTGTGGTACAGGGGCCTGCACGTAGTTATTTTTTGCAGTCCATTAATATCCGCTCTTTAGAACTCGCTAAACGTTGATATTGTGTAGGGCTAGAGAAGCTTGGCACTTGTTACTGAGTGCTACTTACAACACCAACCTACTGCACCCCATGTAGGTAGGTATATCGCAAGGGAAAAGAAAGGGCGCGCGGTGAATCGAACTCTACCCACAAAGTACTTAAATTCCAAAAATATTGATATTCTGTGAAACCGCGGGCGGAGACGTAAGCATTAGCAAAATTATTTAATACTAATAATAAGTTAATTTAAGTTTGTAATATCTTCTTGTTGAGAAATAAAGTTCTTAAACCCGAAATTGTAATGTACCTAGCAAGAAAATTCATATAGGGGGAAGTCCGTAAAGACGGGCGGCACCTATCGCCGGACACTCGTAATATTTCAATAAATTGTAATGGGTCCTATCTAATATTTGATAAAAGGGGTGCAAGGGAGTCCGTCGCATTTTTTTTTCATCCATTTTTGCTTAGTAATTATTAAGAATTACCGAGATATTACGAGTGTCCGGCGATAGGTGCCGTCCGGCTTTAAGGGACTTCCCCCCAACCTTTTTAATTGTTCTCGATAAACGTGTCGGAATAACTGGGATAAATGCGAATGTGGCATCCGAAATGGCCTAGGTACGGATTTAAGGTTCGCGAAAATTTATTTATTGCTCGGCAAGGAATAATGGGGCGAAACGCGAGTATCCGTAGGGGATAATTCGACGTGTTCGAGACGGGTGAACCGAGAAATTATGCCCGCACCGAAATGAGCGACTTGATTCTTCGATCTTCATCTTAAGGGTAGCTATGTATGTACTTTTGTGTCTGTATGCTGTAATATATTGGTAATAATGTAAGCTTGATAACAAATAGAAGACAGATCCCTATTATTCGTTAATTAATAATTATTATGTCGATAGTAATATTCTTAATTAGGTCAGTCGAGTTTTTTATAATCGAAATGCTAGGTTTCGAGCGCTCGTGGCCCAGCGGCGCCTGCGTGCCGCAAGCATTATTCAAAGTTAAGCAACGTGGGCCGCGGTCAGTACATGGATGGGTGACCGCTTTGAGTGGTTACTAACTGAGCGCTCCCGTGCTTTGGAAGGCACTTTAAGCCGTTGATCCCGGCTGCTGTCTATGGCAGCAGTCGTTAAGCCAAGTTGGAGGCCTTCGGGCGGCTTGAAAACTTCTAATAGTCAAGTTGGCCACTCACTTGACAAAGGGGGGTCGAAGTTGCACCACATCCGTAGGGAAAGTACCCACCGCTACCCTACACGTGACCCCTGGGTGGTTCTAAAAGTGCAACAAAAACTGGCAACCGTACTGTCTTCTCGAAGATCTCACGGTTCGAAATAAATGCCATACGATAAATAAATATAGAGTAGGCCCATTTTTGAAGAAGTAGAATACAAGAAGCAAATCGTGTAACAGTTGGGGTGACAACGTAATCAGAGGGTTTAGACCCTGCAGAATACGGATCTGCCTGTCTCCATCCCCAAATTTGAGCCGGAAGAATGTTATATCGGAAAAGGTGCAGCCCATACAAATTTTTTCGTTGTACATTTGGTAAATCGTTGTTCCGGTACCCTAACTATGGTCCAATTGTTATGGATTTTTGATATGCCGTAAATAACAATATTTGTCATCGTATCCCGAAATTTTTGACACTCCAGCTCCACGTCTTTCTCCGCCATCTTGGAAAATCTGTCACTTTTTTCAGTTTTTTGCTTGTACTGTCGTTATAGTTCATTTTAGTGCTAAACATGGTTTGGCAATATTGTAAAACACAAAATTTGCTGAAACTTTTGGGTACAAAGAATTTTTCCATGACCCCTAGGGACGAAGATATGACAGGAGATATCATTATAAATTACCACTTTTTTCTAGTTTTCCTCTCATATTTACGTTTAAAGTGCATTTTAGCGTTAACTATAGTTCAACAATATTGTAGATTACAAAATTGTCTACAACTTTTGTATTGAAATATTTTTTCCACGATCATCAGGAAAGAAGATACGATGTCACCTATGGGGTACTACCGTCGATATTTACTACTTTTCCAGTTTTCTTCACATATTTTTGTTTTAGTGCATTTCTCGGTCAGCAATATTATAGAAGACAAAATTATATGCAAATTCAAAGTACCTACGATCTTCTAGGTATCGTGGAAATAGACGATTTTGTCTTCTGAGGGATTGAAGTGGTATAGATCGGAAAGTGACAGATGCTTTATCTTGTCGTCTATCCCGCTATCACTCGACCATCATAGATCCCCTACAGATTGCGATTAAATGCACTCAAACCTAAATATGAGAAGAAAACTGCAAAAGTAGCAAATTTCAACGGTGCTACTCCATAGATGACTTCATATCTTCTTTCCTAATGGTCGTGGAAAAAATATTTCAATACTAAAGTTGTAGCAAATTTCGTGATCTACAATATTGCCGAACTATAGTTAGTGCTAAAATGCACTTAAAATGTAAACATGAACGGAAAACTAGAAAAAAGTGGCAATTTTTAATGATATATCCTGTCATATCTTCGTCCCTAGGGGTCATGGAAAAAATCTTTGTACACAAAAGTTTTAGCAAATTTTGTATTCTACAATATTGTAGAACTATGTTTAGCACTGGAATGAACTTTGACGACAGTAAAAGCAAAGAACTGAAAAAAATGACACAATTTCCAAGATGGCGGCCAAAGTTATGGAGCTGGAGGGCCGAAATTTTTAGGTTACCATGGCTAATATTGTCCTTCACAACATACCAAAAAACCATATCAATCGGACCTCTTTTAGAGTACGAGAGCAACAATTTATTAAATGTACTACGAATTTTTTTGTATGGGCTGCACCTTTTCCGGTATACCGTACTTCCGGCTCAAATTTCGAGATGGCGACAGGCAGATCCGTATTCTGCAGGGTCCAAACCCTCTGATAACGTTGTCACCCCAACTGTTACATGACTTGCCGCTTGCATTGTTTAGAGATGCCTTTTCCAATTCTGTTCCTCCTCTAATAACTGGGTTTAGTTAGTCATACAAAAAAGGCTCAGTTTGTGTGCCAGTTCATCGCGCCTAATTTTTAGATTGATTCTCTCTCTCTTCCTAGCTGTTAATCCCACAAGGTGGTGGGGTCAGCTTTCTGTACTAATCCTCGCCACTTCGCTCTATCCTCGACATCGTCTTCGGATGCCTGACACTCTATCGTGTCTTTTAGCACTACATCTTTCCACATTGTTTTGGGTCTGCCCCTGGATCTTCGACCGGGGATGGAAAGATGTAGTGCTGTTTCCAACGTAGTCGGGTGGTCTTCTTTTTATGTGGCCATACCATCGCAGCCGCATAAAATCCGCATTTCAGATTGATTAATCAAGCGCATCAAATAAAAAAAAATTGAAACTTTCTTCGCCTGTCTGATGAAACAAAGGTAACGTTTCGACTTTAAAAACAAAAATAGACAAGTCCTTGGCGTAAAAACTCAATGAAACATAATATTGACCCTTAATTTATCTTTGAAGCTTCCACGTCTAATGAATTTTGTGTTTTTCGCGTCAACAAACGTATAATAACGAACTTTGGAACGAATTCGAAACGAATAAAAATAAGATAACATCTACATGTTATGGTTAGCGTCAATACACTCACATTCGCCATGTTTAGCCTAGTCTAATAGAGGTAGGTAGTTATATATATTACCTACGTATTAGGTGGTAATTAAACGTACACCCTAATATTTATTTGTCCCTAATAAATTATAACTCGCAGCATGTCAGTTAATCCGTGATAATGGCGCTTGCAACAGTGCCGAAATATTGGAAACCCAATCAATACCACAAGTATACATGGTAAATATCCCGTCAACGTAAGATGAAATGCCGTAGTACCCTTGACATATATGACATATCCGTAAATATAATAATTTCCATATGGCCAATACTTTCGGAGATGCTGGTTACTTTAATCAACGAGGTGTTCTCAACTGGTGTTTATCCCGACATACTCAAGTGTACAAGGGTGTGCCCGGTGTACAAGAGTCAAGGGGAAAAAACATCAGTTGATAACTATAGACCCATATCGATTGTACCCAGCATCTCCAAAATTATTGAGTCTATTTTATCTCAGAACTTGACTCGTCATCACCTTGAACACGACTTACTGACTGACAGACAGTTTGCTTATCGCAAACGCAAGTCCACCACAACAGCAGCTTTCACCATGATCGACAGCATAACAACAGGCCTTGACGATAAATATAAAATTGCTGGCATATTTTGTGATTTGTCGAAAGCTTTTGACGTCATTAGTCATGACCTACTAATAAAAAAGCTGACGTGCTATGGGCTGCGCGGAAGAAGTAGTGAATTACTAAAATCGTTTTTGGAAAACCGAACTCAAACGGTTGAAGTGACGTCAGGCGGTAAAAGAATGAGATCAGGGAGTGGCAGCGTGACGGTTGGAATTCCGCAAGGATCGGCATTAGGTAATACCCTGTTCCTTGCATATATAAATGACCTGCCATCAGCCATCACAGAGGGACAGATCACTCTATTTGCCGATGATACGACAGTGGTGGTGAAAGCGCGTTCATATGACGAACTAAATGATAAAATCTCAACTGTATGTGAACAGCTAAAGAAATGGTTCTCGGCAAATGGATTGATCTTAAACATAAACAAATCCAATATTATGATTTTCGGTAGTAGGTGTGTCCCAAGCGTAAGTCTTCAGTGCCCAATCCCAATGAGCGATAAGTGCAAGTTTCTAGGCTTTACGTTAGATCCTACCTTAAATTGGAAAACTCATGTGGACTCGCTGTGTGATAGGCTGAGCGGCGCGGTGTTTGCACTGCGCAAACTAAAGCCATTGGTTTCTCGTGAAGCGCTGAGGCAAACTTATTTCTCTCATTTTCACTCGCTGATGACTTACGGTGTAGTACTTTGGGGTAACTCGACTGATACTGTGAGGGTGATGCGTATGCAGAAACGAGCACTGCGGACCATGCTTGGCCTCAACCAGAGGCAGTCTTGCAAGACGTTGTTCGCTGAGCACCGGATCATGACGCACTACTCACAGTATCTTTTCGAGGTAATTATGTTTACACGAGAACACCTGTCACAGTTCAAGCGAGTGGAAGTGATAGGTAAGTGCCTCCGCAGCACGGGAAAACTGCGGACAGTACCGCGTCGAACTGTACTACACGCCAAAAACGCGAGGGTAATTGGGCCTACCTACTACGAACACCTACCTGCTGACATAAAAAAAAAAGAACAAAGCGAGGAAACGTTTAGGCGCAAACTGAAGAACCTTCTATTGGACAAGTCATTTTACTCTGTAAATGAATATATTACAATACTTAAATAATTGACATTTTATTTTATTATAAATTGTAGTTATTACAATTTCATTGTACTTGTTTAGTTTTAAGACAACATATATAAATATTTTCTTTTTCCTCTGTAGTTTTTTAATTTAAGATATGACATTAATCATTATTCTGACATTGTTTTTATAATTGGTATTATTTTGTATTTAATATTTGTTTTATTATAATTTTTCATAATATTGTTACTTTATACATCATGACGATCTTTTTGTGAATTCGTGCTATTTTAATTGTATAAAATGACATGTAAATTTTCATCAAGTAATAAATAAACTAAACTAAACGTTATTAATCGTAATTCTAATGTAAATGACCATGTGAGCTTGAAATCTTATATCGTGCGTGCGTGCGTGCTTGATTGTCGCCATGCAATTTCAGGGAAAACAATCTTGAAACTGAAAAATAGGCGCCTACTATCTTTGAGACGTGGAGCTACTGAAATAAGTGAATATAGTACATTATTATCCACAGATGTCTTAGGAAAACTAAGATTTCTAGACGAAAATGACCGTTATAATTCTTATCTTAAAAAAAAAACGGGGTATATATGTTACGAGCGTACCTATTAAGTTAATTATAACATTTTACGTAGACTGGAAAAAGTTGTGATGTCTACTTAACGGTGTTAGGCGGGCTTTTAATTCCGTGTCTTTCTTTAAAAAGTAACAATGGGTATAAAAAGCCTCTAAAAGTTTCGTGAGTTTTTATTTTATTGTGCGTGGGGCCGCTACCGCACTTTTGCCTTGTACACTTAAGCTTAAGCCACACAGAGAGCGGGCGGGCGGTAGCGGCGCGGGCGCGGGCGGCAGCGGCGCGGGCACGGGCGGCAGCGGCGCGGCTGCCCGCCCGTTCTCTGTGTAGCTTAAGCTTTAGTGCCAGTGTAAGTCGGACGGAGACACAAAACGGAAAACCTTTCTTATTTGACAGAGACACGCAATGTTTTGGAGTTATGGTGATGGACCCAGGCATCGTACTAGAGTCTCTTTTATAATTATGATAGATAGTTATACTTAGTATTTTATTCCGAAATATATTTACAGACATCCGTTACTTCCACCGAACGAAGCGATTCAATTTGTTAAAATTATGACAAAAGTTTTAAGAAAACTTTATGCTTTGAACTCGGCAAAGTGAAACTTGTTAACAAAGTTTACCTATTTTATTAGCAAATACGATGCAAAAGGGTAGAAGAAGTACAGACAGAATAATTACTCCTTAATAAGGGCTGTTAAGTCATTTTAATTAATCACTTAACTACGCAGTGTCTTACAAGAGAAATGTATTTATCTTAATAATTGTTTTTTATGCATTTTTAGGATTTTAAACGGCTTAATATTACTAAATACGTAAATGAACGGGCGTAATATATTGTTTATCAAATTCGCTATAAAGTTCATAGGCCCAAGGGGATTCACTGAGTAAAATTGCGCAGAGAAAATAACTAAGCTAAGTAATTTTCTCTTTAATTAGATCTTGTGTTACAAGTTAATTAAAACTACAGTAGGTACCTACGCATATTTTAAGATTTTGAAGCGAGAATCAATAGTGACGGATAGTAATATCAATCTTTTCGAAATTTATAAATATTTTTCCCGTTCGCTTTCAAATAGCGGAACGATTGGTCATTAAATTTTTTTACGTACAGCTACGCAACGATCATGTCCGGAACACAAATTTGTGTGCGCGACCGGACATTGCATACCCGGGGCTTGGAAATGCGACGACGCCGCCGATTGTCCCGACGGCTCGGACGAACACAACTGTGGTAAGGAAGGACATGCCTCGTGCGGAGCATGGAGACTACAGGGCATGGATCATCGGGAGTATGAACATTCGCGAGGGAGCATGAAAACGCGATTTTATTAGAGATATCGTGCGCTGACAGCATTTCCAATAATTTATTCTGAAGTTCACTAGCTAATTCTGCTAGTAAACTTCATTTTGAAGAATCAAATTCTTAGCAGAAAATCATTAAATGTTATAGGTGCAATTCTGCTTTATGCTGCAATAAAAAATACTAAAATCAATTAAAGTTTAAGCCCATCTCAGACGGAGAAAATTTTTGAGAGCAAATAAGATATTTAATAAAAGAAAAACATTTCATTGAACCGAATGACCTTTGCTTAGGCTGTCTGGGCGGTTTTGAGACTAGTCGAGTTAATTTGTATTTCAGATACTCGTAATAAACTGTGCATGTCCTATCAGCAGAACAAAATATGCATCGAATGAAAAACTATTTAATGAAAAACTGCCAAAACGTGTTCTGTATTCCGCAGTTGAATGATTTTGTTACAGGCCTGGGATTGATATAAAAAAATATGTGTATTTCCAAAATTCATTTCCATCGGAGGTATTCAGCATGTGCATGAATTGGGTCTACAGATGTGGCGGTATGCGGTACGGAGCAGTTCACTTGCCGGGGTAAACCTGGCGAGTGCGTCCCTCTCACCTGGATGTGCGACGACAACCCTGATTGTTCTGACGGATCCGACGAAAAAGCATGCAGTAAGGGTTATCATCATTGTTCCTTGAAACAGTAGCGTAGCGTCTGTTACATCAGATTTTGGAGAAATCCTAAGTGATGTCAAAAAGTATAGTGCGTGTCATCGGCAACGACGCGTTCTCCACTGCCAATCTCATATTAATCTATGCGCAATTGTACGGATTGGGCTGTGGAGGGGCGCGCCTTCGTGGATAATACGCACGATATGCCGCGACACTTTTTTTCTAATTAATTTTCTATCTATAGCGCGTTCTGGCATGCAAAACATTAAAGAAAGAACAAACGTGACGCCTCACTACTGTTATACCATATACCTAAAGTGTTCAAGTATCGCAAAATATAAGGAATGCAAAGCATCAAAACATCCCACGTCATTGGTCCTTGCTCTAGTTTATTACCAGTTATGATTGGCTTTATGAACTTAGATACGAATTTGCACGACGCAGTACCAAATTACATTATCTTAACGTTTCATCATACTGTTCGAGCAAAGTGTACATCACTATTACCACGCTTGCAAGAAATTTTGTAATGTTCAAATGAGTTCTACTTTTAATAACGATTTTCCTGTGAATTTTAATCAACGTCTTGGTAGTGAAAAGAAAATGATGTTTACTCTATCGGCGGACGCGGCGGGGTCGATGTTTAACTATTCCTCTTTGGCGCTGGCTGTATCAATCAATCATTGGAGCCCTCGCCTGGCCAAACACTCTGTATTCTATCAACGCCCGGCTCATCCGTCTATAAATTCTTATCTACCCTCCCCGGACCCACCCAGAAGCGTGAGCGATGACGTTGCGTGTGCTTCAACCGCAGGATATTCTTTCAACCTACACAAGACCCCGCTATGGTTATGACATCCCTTACTATTTTTCCTTTTTACACACTACACAAAGAAATTGAACTTACCCTCAATATTTAGCAATTTCCCACTTAAATTAAAATCTTGTCCCCGCAGTCACTCGCGCTCAGACGATCTAAAAAAAGCTGATTACCTCCCTTAAAAGCAACGACACCTAACTATTACCTACATTAGTCCTCCCTCCAGAGGAATTTAATTAAATGTAGAGTCCGTATCAAAGACGAGTGGGGACAATTTTTCTACAGAAAAGAAATGTACGCTGTAAGAGTTACGACACTACTATAAAATTACCCGACTTAGAATTTTACGTTTCAATTTGACTTGGGAAAGTTAGATGTAGGTAATTTCTAAACGTCTTTTTATTTGCATGCATGATATTGATAAAAATACGATTCATTTGTTTATTTGAACGCTAAATTTAGTTTCAAATTGTATCCCAGTGGTGGTATTTAGTGGTGTGCATTTTTTATCAGACTGTATTTTGATGAAATACTTACATTATTTCACTCTAAATTCTCAAGTTTCTTCTTCTTCTTCTTTAAAGATGGCTTTCCATCTTTATGATGATTTCGCCAATCAATACTTTTCAATGACGTTGTTCGGTAACGACGCCATGACAGTAGGCAACTGGGTTTGTAGTAGTTTGCACGGTAGTCTGTCCTAAGTGGAAGCTGACGTAAGTAGAATAAGTCAGTGGATTCTGCTCGTCGTCGCTCGCGTCACGTGTGTTCACCAACGCGGCGACGACCAAAATCCATTCTTAAGTTTACCTATCAATGTTCCAATGTTTGACAGAGTTAGGCACAAAACAGTGGTATGTAAAATATCTATTACAATATTACCTATTAATTCTTTGATCAGTTAGTTACAGCGAAGCCCACGAGATACCGATAGTAATCATAGATTAAATGTACAGACGAGACATGTCGTTCGGACGAGTTCACGTGCGGAAACGGCAAGTGTATACAGCAGCGATGGGTGTGCGACGGGGACGATGACTGTGGCGATGGCAGCGACGAGGTGAAGTGCCCGGCGCCGACGTGCCAGCCTCACACGCACTTCTCTTGCAAGGACGGACATTGCATCTCGGCGAGGTGGCACTGCGATGGAGACATCGATTGTCCTGACGGCAGTGATGAAACCGTGAGTTTGTTGGTTTTTTTTAATTAATAATGGGATTGCTCTAGGTCAGCATCTAGCCAGGGGGCAATGATGAGGGTGTTCTGTTGGTTGAAGTTAATCATTGCCATTGGCAGACGCACTGCCGTGTTCGAAAAGTGGTTTAAGAAAGATATTGTTGTTATCCTACTCATAAAAATAACAAGGGTCAAGGGTCTACTAACTTGTAGCGTATTTCATTTATGTAGCAATAAAAGTATATTAAGTCATATTTTCCGCTTTTCTTCAAACTATAAAGTTATGATTATGGAAGTAAAGTACCTGATGTTTTACTGCCGTAACTTAAAATTTTGCTGATATATCTACATTATTTTTTATCACAATTGTGGTATTATAGAGCGTTCATATTGCAAATAAACTTTATTCTAAAGTATCCGTTAGTTTACTAAAGTGTGTCGTAAATTCCAGGGTTGCGCGACACCGCCTAAAGTGACATCGCCATGCATATCGACGGAGTTCGAGTGCCGGGACCGCATCACGTGCGTGCACAAGGCGTGGGTGTGCGACGGCGATCACGACTGCCCCGACGGCGGCGATGAGGCTCCGGAGGTCTGCCGGGGGAACGTCACGTGCCGACTAGACCAGTTCCAGTGTAAAGATCTGAGCTGTATCCCTGGTGCGCTGTACTGCAATGGGCAGAAGGATTGTCCCGATGATAGTGATGAGATAAATTGCGGTGAGTTTTGTTTGTTTATCTGCGCAATTTTAAAGTTTGTGTGCCAAAGACGGCTAACGTCGCTTGCCGACTAGGCCAGTTCCAGTGTAAAGATCTGAGCTGTATCCCTGGTGCGCTGTACTGCAATGGACACTAGGATTGTCCCGATGACAGTGACGAGTTAAATTGCGGTGAGTTTTGTTTATAAATAAAAAATAAATAAATAAATAAATATTTGTGGACAATCTTACACAAATCAACCTAGTCCCAAACTAAGCAAAGCTTGTACTATGGGTACTAAGCGACGATATACTTACTTATATAGTTAAATAGATACTTAAATACATAGAAAACATCCAAGACCCAAGAACAAATATTCGTGCTTATCTGCGTAATTTTAAAGTTTGTATGCCAAGGAGGGCAAACGTCACTTGCCGACTACACCAGGTACAATGCAAAGATCTGAGCTGTATCCCTGGTGCGCTGTACTGCAATGGACTGGATTGTCCCGATGCCAGTGACGAGTTAAATTGCGGTGAGTTTTGTTTATCTGCGTAATTTTAAAGTTTGAGCGCCAAGGAAGCCAAACGTCGCGTGCCAACTGGGCCAGTTCCAGTGTAAAGATCTGAGCTGTATCCCTGGTTCGCTGTACTACAATGGACCAAAGGATTGTCCCGATGATAGTGACCAGACAAATTGCGGTGAGTTTTGTTTATCTGCGTAATTTTAAAGTTCGATCGCCAAGGACGGCACACGTAGCGTGCCGAATAGGCCAGGTACAATGCAAAGATCTGAGCTGTATCCCTGGTGCGCTGTACTGCAATGGACAGAAGGATTGTTCCGATGATAGTGATGAGATAAATTGCGGTGAGTTTTGTTTGTTTATCTGCGTAATTTTAAAGTTCGGTCGCCAAGGACGGCAAACGTCGCGTGCCGACTAGACCAGGTACAATGCAAAGATCTGAGCTGTATCCCTGGTGCGCTGTACTGCAATGGACACAAGGATTGTCCCGATGACAGTGACGAGTTAAATTGCGGTGAGTTTATCTTTGTTTAAAGTTTTGAGCGCCAAGGACGGGAAAATAGATTCGGGAAAGTGCCCCAAGCGAACATTGTTAAATGAAGTTCAATTATCTTGGAGTATTATTTTCGAGTATCTTTAATTTTGATTATTTTCCTTCTTGTGTAGATTAAAACTTTTAACAAAATGGAGAAATTATAATGGTCACTGCATCGAATTTTGAATTATTGCTTTGATGTCAGGGGTAAATCATTTCTGTTAGTAGCTTGGCTTTCAACACCAAAGTCCCTCAGCGCCGTTTGTCAAATACAGCATCGGGCTTTAAATGCTGGTATTGATTTCACCCCTTAATGGATATAAAATTTGTTTTGACAGCTTAATAGCTTAATTTGTTATATCATATTTATTCAGACTGTCTGTCGTTATTTCAGAATTGGAACTTAATTAAATTCTAGACAAGCGCCTATTCGAGATATATCTCTATGTATACATAGTTGAAAAATTATAAACTCGTGAAAAATGGACATGGGTACCTACCCTAAGGTATACATTCTTGATGCTGTGCTATAATAGTTCTTACAGGCATTTTCATTGGATGAAAAATGTTTTATTTGTGAAATTCTTTTGTGCATAGAGCAATAGTTGTCCTTGTGCGAATAAGTAGTTATTAGTTCGTAAAGGAAAATACTCCGGTGACTCTTACAACACTTTTAATTTTACAACCTTATTCAGTAGCGCTTTATTCGTAAAAAAAAATCAACAAGCAAAATAACACCGCCCCGCTGTAAATGCATTTAGTTGATTTAACGTCGGTCAATGAATTTGATTAACGCATTGTCTGTACTGAAGTGTCGACCGAGTTTATCGTGCTGGTTATTAAAATGACGTTTGATTTAACGGTTAATATGTTAAATTAGCTATCTATTCCATAAATATTATTTTATGTCACACCTGACCATAACATGGCAATTACCGCATGCTCCGCGTGCTGAAAAACCCACTTCCTGGCCAGGGGGTGACATAAAATGTTGTACTTACGACGGGCGGTAATAAAGAAAGCTTCAGATCGCATATTTATCGCCCTTGCCTTCGGCTCAGGCGTACAAATACCTGCGATCTGAGACATTCTTTATTTTACCGCCCTACACCACCCCTGCCCTGTAATATTGTACGTCCGAAATGGGCAGACTGTTGAGACTTATTATCATTATGACATGTTATGTACACAGTTTTGACAATAAATTATATCTTATCTTATCTTATCTTATCTTATCTTATCTTGCTAAGTAATGTAGGTACAGTCAAGGGCACCAATATGTATACACTTTTGGACCAAGGTGGATATTTTGGACCAATGGAATAAGGTGAAAAAGTGTATATATATATTGGTGCCCTTGACTGTACTATTGCAGTAGCGTGGAATTCAACACAAGTAAGTGAAAAGACCGTAAGTTGGTAAAAAGACGCACGAGCCATCGAAAATAACCTAGTTTACTATTTCAGTTGGTTGATCTGATAGCGAATAATAAAAAAGCAAGCGATTCAAACTTTTACAGTACCCCGACCCCGAGTACCCCGACCATATTCATCAATATTTTATTTTACATCCATAGTCAAGAGATATTGTTCCAATTCCAACACGCAAAGATTTACTTTTATGATTTTTGTTTCTTTTTCCAGTGAAACCAAAAACCGTATGCGACAAGAAAACGCAGTTCGACTGCGGCGGCGGAATGTGCATACCTCTCTCCAGAGTCTGCGACCAGAAGCCTGACTGCCCCAACTTTGAGGACGAGCCCCGCGATCTGTGCGGCGAAAATGAGTGCGCCAAGAATAATGGCGGTTGCACGCAGAAATGCGTCGACACACCTGTTGGGTACTACTGCGACTGCGAAAAGGGGTACAGGCTCGTGGACAATAGGACTTGTGAAGGTAAGAGTCTTTCATTCTTATTCTTGGTCGTATCCTGTATCCTCGTGTCTGAGGGACGTGACGACTATGGGTGACTCTCGACTACTGCTCTCCACTCTCTCCAGGCCAGGGCTTGGAACTGGTACCAAAAATACCGGTAAAATACCGGTATTTTATAGTCAACTTTGAGGACGAGCCCCGCGATCGGTGCGGCGAAAATGAGTGCGCCAAGAATAATGGCGGTTGCACGCAGAAATGCGTCGACACACCTGTTGGGTACTACTGCGACTGCGAAAAGGGGTACAGGCTCGTGGACAATAGGACTTGTGAAGGTAAGAGTCTTTCATTCATATTCTTGGTCGTATCCTGTATCCTCGTGTCTGAGGGACGTTACGACTATGGGTGACTCTCAACTACTGCTCTCCACTCTCTCCAGGCCAGGGCTTGGAACCGGCACCAAAAATACCGGTATTTTATAGGTTCTTAGAGTACCGGTACTCGAAAATGCCGGTACTCGGAAATACCGGTACTCGGAAATACCGGTACTTTATAAAGGTTGCTACGCGTGTATGCGACCTAAGTATATTTTTTCATCCATCCGACGCTCACGCTTGCTTGCGCACAACACACCTCGACCGGTACCGGTACCTGAAAATACCGGTATTTCAAGCCCTGCTCCAGGCCGTTCTGTCTTGTGCCATTTGTACAGTTGCCTGTACGGTGGACCCGGTAACTTCTTGAATCACAACTGTCCATCTCCTGAGTCCACGTCCTCTGCACCTCCTTCCATCGACACGCCCAGTAATTATGCGCCTTTCTAGCGTATCCGAGTCGCGTCTGACCATTCATTAGGCAGTAAATTTAGTTTGTGATTGCGCTAATCATGATATTACGTAGATTGTCCAGTTAACGAAGATACGCCCCAATTCTACCGACGCTATTGACTAAATACAAACTACTAGTGCGCAATGAGGAGGAATGGTGGACGCTATTTAGGCGTCCGCGACGTACGGATAACTTTCAAGACAACCTTGTAACTTGTTGTAGTATTGTCAAAATAATAAGACTTACAATAATATGTATAAATCTAACAATATGAATTTGTTATTCCGCTGATAGAGAGTGTAGGTCTATGAGTGATAATGAAACACGCACGCAAACATGCAAGTAACTACCAAACTACCACCAATATTGACAAAAACGTCGACACGTGTTTCGCTTCTCTCCGAGATATCATCAGTAGGCCTAACACGTGTGGCGCTCGCTCGAGAGTATGTCGGCGTATCTCGAGCTATCCGTCACTTTCGAGCGAGATACTTTCGAGCGCAACATGTGCTACGGGCGCAGGAGATGCTGGCAGGATATGTTGCTTGCGCCACGTCCGCGGAGCGACTCAGTCGCAAAAATAAGCAAGTTGCATCTTTACCTATCACTGATAGACCTACACGTTCTTTCAGCGCAAAGGAATATTGTTAAATTTATCATTGAATTCCTTAAAGTAACGCCTGATTCAATAAATTAATCGCATTTTGACTGTTCCTTTGAATCATTATACCTACCTTATTTATCATTTCTTTAAATCTTTACGGGTGACGATACGATTGATACTTTACGTCGAACATTTTGCAAAGGCGGAGACAGGGAGATGGATAATCTTATGCGGGTAGCTACCAGGAAACATCGGTATCGCAAAAATGATCTTTCGGCGGGAGTAAATGGCTAGAAAATTACATTTTACGGATAACATTTAACTTCAGATATAATCGTACTAATATTAGGTATGCAAATGTTTAGAATTTAGATGTTTGTTACTCCGCCACGCAAAAACGTCGTAGGGTCAAGGAACCAAAAGATGAACACACCCCAATAGTTGAACATTCGACCGAAAAATTGAAATAAAAAAATCATGACATATTTTACCCTATCGGAATATTATTTTTCTAACGCGGCAATCCTTTGTCGAGGCTGGTAATTAAACTCCCAGGCTGTAACCGTACACACGTGGCTATAAGCCGCTGTTGAATCCAGGCCAAGCGCCAAAAACTCCGTTTGTATGGAGATCTTACTAAGGATAGCGCTCTCAAATTTAAGCATTAAATTACGTATAAAATTGAATATAACGAATACTTACAAGGTTTTGAGTGAAATAGATTCTTGATTAATGCCTTTACATTTTTGTATATTAGTAAAATATTTTTTTTTAATAATTTGGGAGATATTTGCTGTTCAAGTTATGGTTCTAATTTTGTGTACCTGAGCTAATAGTTGAACGGCGTTCAACTTTCGGGCATAGTGTCGTTTTTTCAAACCTTGATTTAAATTCCTACTGAAAAGATAATAAGAACCTCTATAGCTTAAATTAATCGTTTCTTTGTCGTTGATTTTTCAACCAAAAGTTGAACGCAACTTTCTATTGACAAAACGTTTATTTTGGAGTTTGTTTTACTATGGAAAAATACCATTGTTCAACATAGAACCTGAGGCCAGAACTTGAACGAATAAAATAAACTAGTTCAACTTTTGGCTACTATTCCAATATGTGAACACTTTGTTGATTTGGGTTCGTTCATTTCACAGCTATCGTGTCCAAAACTTGAACTAACATAATTTAGTCGTTCATGATTTAGGCAGTGGTTAGAAAATGAACGTCTTTACTCCAAAGTTACTAATTAGCATAAAACCTGGCAACTTTACCCATCCTTAGCTTTCATGTTCTCTAGTTTACTGTATTTTTTTGGCAAATATTATTTATAGTATTATGTAAGTTCGCACATTATTTTTTTTGCTTATAAATGCCCGGACAATGCATAAATAAATATGTTTGCTCATTTTACACTAATATTTCATTCATCTTTGTTAACATACACCGTTATCAATGGATTAAATTGGTGCGAAAGTGTTCGTTCATCTAATGGTGTCAAAGTGTTCAGAATTAGGGCACACTGTTTAACTTCTGGGCAAATTGGCATACTCTTGCTTAGATTATTTTTAAAAAAATACTCTATTATAATAGGATGATTTAAAATATTGGAATTCAATCTCGCTTATATACCGATTCATATAAAAAAATTAAACCTGTATATAGAAAGTTACAACACCCCGAAAAAAAATCCTAAAGTTGGGTTAGTCGCTTAAGTGTTCATCTTTTGGTTCCTTGACCCTATGTTTTATTTTACTAAACGGTTAAAACTCACGTATTAATTGTCACTTCGGGCGACATGTTTCGAACTCTGAAACATGTCGCCCGAAGTGACTATTACGTGAGTTTTAACCGTTTAGTAAAATAAAATTATAACATGTCTCACGAAATTTTAAATTCATGCAACGTTGTATGTCCTCGTTGTATATCAAATTTTATCATAATTCGTTCAGCCGTTCATCCAAACATCTAAACATTCACAGACATCTAAACTTTCCATTTATAATATTAGTAGGATAAATAATGCTAGTAGTGACGCAATCACAAGTCACAAGTTCTGATCAACAAACTTTGCTTCTGATTATGAAAACGTGAACGTAAACGTGACACGGGAATTAAATATAGCAAAAACAGAGTGACACGTGAACGACAGAAAGTCAGTTCAGTGTTTAAACCACCCGCGTGGTCGTGTCGGAAGTTTCCCTGGATTTTCCCCCACGCCACCCTCCAACCACGCACTCGCTATCGCTTTATTGGGCCCAGCCTATAAAGCCACAGTCAGGTCACAGAATAAGTAATAGTACTGCGTACAGAAGTTGCACTGTTAACAAATCGCCAACTTTACAACCCCAAATTATAATAGGTAAATAACAAATATGTTGGCCACATTGGTGTGGCGAATGACGAGAGGACGCGACCGTCCGGTAGCAATTCGCGGCCGCCACTGAATGAGTACCACCTGGGGATGTACCTACTTGCAGCGGCGCGGCGAACTGACGGAGTGAAAGCCCCCTGATCAGGTTAAAAAAAAGCGCCCCTGTATAGCGAATCTCATACTAATCTATGTACCTATATACGGAATGGGCGGTGGAGGGTTAATGGGATTGCTCTTGGCCAGCATCTAGCCATGTGGCAAAAATGAGGACGACGATGAAGCGAGCTCACCCAGAAAATGCCTTTTCACTCGTACATTAAATAACGTTCATGTGCTTTTAATTTAAAGGGTTGTTCCAGATAACATTAATGTAGTTTAGATTTTTCTAAACTCATTTTTAGGGCTCCGTACGCGAATGGTCTAGACGGAACCATATTGCTGTCACTCACGCGTCCGTTCGTCCGCCCGTCGTCTGTCACAAAAGGTTTTACTAACTTTCCATTGATCTATGAACTTGAAATTTGGTCATAATGTTTATTATTACGTATATTTTACCAACAAATGCTAATATATTGATAATCTTCGAAATTTCCTTATGTAAGAAAGAAAGAAATAGAAATATTTATTTGCTATAGAATACGTTGCTGTTTCCTTTTAAACCCAGTTTAATTTTGCGGTTGGTTCGGATTCTATTACAGACATCGACGAATGCGCGGACGCCGGATCCTGTTCCCAAATGTGCATCAACGAGAAAGGCACATTCAAGTGCGAATGCCACGCCGGCTACGCCCGCGACCCCCGCGACAGGACCCGATGCAAGGCCACCGAAGGCCATCCCTCCCTGTTGTTCGCCAGGCGATTCGATATACGCAAGATCAGCCTGGACCATCACGAGATGGTCGCTATCGTCAATGATACGAAGTCGGCCACTGCGCTAGATTACGTGTTTAGGACCGGAATGATCTTCTGGAGTGATGTCAATGATGAGAAGATCTACAAGTAAGTATCATTCATAAGTATCATTTACAAGTAGGGAATCGTAAGTAAGCAGTGAGAAATAATAGGCCACCCAAGGCCACCCCTCCCTTCTGTTCGCCAGGCGATCCGATATCCGAAAGATCAGCCTGGATCATCATGAGAATCGTTAATGATACGAAGTCGGCTACTGCGCTAGATTACGTGTTTAGGAGCGGAATGATCTTCTGGAGTGATTTCAATGATGAAAGTATTTAAAAGTAAGTATCATTTACAAGCAGGGAATCGTAAGTATGCAGTGAGAAATAATAGCCCACCGAAGGCCTCCCTCCCTGTTGTTCGCCAGGCGATTCGATATACGCAAGATCAGCCTGGACCATCATGAGATGGTCGCTATCGTCAATGATACGAAGTAGGCGGCGCCACTGCGCTAGATTACGTGTTTAGGAGCGGAATGATCTTCTGGAGTGATTTCAATGATGAAAATATTTACAAGTAAGTCCTTGCTGGGAATAGGCTTATCAAGCTAGTGGGTAACTCGACTGCTGTCTGTTAGAAGTTATCATGCCGCCCGAAGGCCTCTCACTTGGTTTAATGACTGCTATCCGAGGCAGCAGCCGGGATCAACGGCTTAACGCGCCTTCTAAAGTAACAGAAGCTCTCAGTTAGTAACTACTCAATGCGGTCACCCATCCAACAGATGACCTGGGCTGACATTGCTTAGCCTCACATATAACATTGCTTAGCGTCGGGCGCCGCTGGGCCACCACCGAAATTCTAAGTTAATTTACTCTGTAATACGCTCTTCCTTCTCTATATACGTCCATAATGGTACATAAGAGCAATTATTAGATTACTTGTTGAGTTTGAAGAACCAGCGGAACAACAAAAACATTAGTAAGAGACGTCTTTATACTCCAAAATTACTCCAGTTCAATTCCATTCGTAATTGCCTGATACATGCTATTAGCTCTATGACGTCGCCAAGTTGTTTGTTTATCTATCACAATTTGACCTCCATTTGAAAGGTCTTCACATAAACCGGTTACTGCGGATAGGTACCTATTTCAAATGACGTCAGACACGTATCAGGGTTAGTGTCACGAACGCGTATCACCGAGTTAAAAACACTTTAATAGTATCTATTATAGACCGCCCGTCTTAATGAGTCCTCGGTTGTGACCTGACGAAGCGCGAAGTGACGAGAAGCGTCCCTGCCTCCGGCTACCCTTCCGCGCGGTGTTAGCTAAGCGGTCGACCTATAAACATGATAAATTTGAACAAAATACTAACCATAGTACATGATTTCAGGGCACCTATAGACGAAGGCAGCCAACGCACTGTTGTCATAGGGGACCAGCTGATAACTTCCGATGGTTTGGCCGTGGACTGGATCTACAACCATCTGTACTGGACGGACACCGGCAAGAACCACATCGAGCTGTCTGACCTGCAGGGCAACATGAGGAAGATATTGATCAGGGATAAGCTGGAAGAACCCAGGGCCATCGCACTTAATCCTCTTGATGGGTAAGCTAAA
Organism: Cenopis cana; assembly: GCA_951800055.1. Classification (NCBI taxonomy): domain Eukaryota; kingdom Metazoa; phylum Arthropoda; class Insecta; order Lepidoptera; family Tortricidae; genus Cenopis; species Cenopis cana. The sequence goes on along the minus strand of OX637476.1, from coordinate 4,592,108 downwards.
CCTTTTCTGCGCTCTGTCAAATACACACGCTGTCTCACACGCAATGTCAAACGCGAAGTTGAAGTTAGAAATGCATTTAGGTAGGTTGATGTCGCATTGGATGGCGTGATGGGTATATGCGTCGTTGGCGTCGAACCGATGGGTCCGATGGTGCGGATATATACGTTGGCGTCGAACAGGTTAATACGATGCAAAAGATTTAAAATATGAATAAGATGGATATCGTACTCGTATTTGTTGTCGTTGTTGTTTGTCGTACTTGGAAGTAATAGTTGTAGGTAAAAGAATACAGTGTACAATATAAAATTACAAACTAAAACAAGCGAGCTATATTTTGTGCTCAATATTGTTGATAAATAAAGATAGAAATTTGTGGAACATAAAAAATATTGATTACGTAACGTTTGAGAGTGGTTGATCTATATGTCATTTCCGATACTAAAAATGTCAAATTTTAGGTCTATATACGTTACGTAACGTAAGTTACGTTACTAGCAGCTAGCAGGTATACAATATGCTCTTACATTATTTGTTACAATAATACAAGTGTGTTTTTTTAAATTCGTAAACAATTAAAATAAAATAGATGCAATTTTTCAAATATTTATAAGGATTAAGGAAAAACATTCGCACGTGATACAAACCTTTGCGAGCGATAATATTTCATACGCAACTTTGCGACCTCTTATCGAAGTAAAAACAAAGATTATGTCAATATCACCTGCTGCAGAAATGACTTATCTGGGTACTTATCAGGCATTACAAAATTATTACTGAGTTCAAGAATTACAATAATCTTTATTATTATGTATCAGACATACGCTAGACTGAGGTCTACATTGTACACGGGTGGATTTCAACAAGAAATTTTTCACCATACAAAAAAATATTTATTTTTTTACTTCTTTCAAATGTGACAAAAACTATTCTAAATGATGTAGGAATGTTTTCTGAGTAATTTAATTATATTTAGCCAAGCATTTAATGCGTATTTTCGAAGTTATAAGATTCGTAACATTGAACCATGAGATGGTGTTGACGAATGTGGTCTGGCGATGATTTTTAATAGACGGTGATGATATCACTTGTATGGTAATGACTAGTTGCTGGTATATAGGTAGGTATAAAATAAAACACTGAAAAGCAAATTAACATATTTTTTATTTGATAAATCAATAATAAGTACTAGTGATGCGCCGAATACGTTTTTCACCGAATACGAATACTCGGCCGTTCAAGGTTCAATTTTTCGGTTTTTCATTAAAATCTTGTCAACGGTGGCCCATAGCAAAAAAACTTTCTGAGGAATAAATGATCTACATAAAATTGTCTACAAAAAAGGTTCTATACACTTTTCCGCTAGGATTAACATTTAATGAGATAATAAAGGGGGAATGTAAAATTTTATGATAATATAAGTGGCTTCTCATTCCTTTGTTTTTGAATATTTTTAAAAACAAAAAATACTATCTTCTTGCATTCAACGAGCTCTACTCGTCGATATACTCCACTCAGTGAGGAAGGCCTATTTTTTAGATATTCTTGTAACTTGTAACAAATTCCACTCAAAAATATTTCGGTAAATATTCGGCAGTTAAACCGAATAATTCGGCTGAAGACCGAACGGTCGGTTCGGTCGAATCGGTTATTATTCTGTAGATGCCGCATACCGAATAACCGAATATTCAGCGTATTTCTAATAGAATATGCCAAATACCCAATAATAACCGAATATTCGGCGCATTTCTAATAGAATACGCCGAATACCGAAAAATAACCGAAAATTCGACGTATATCAAATAGAATAAATGCTGAAAACCGAATATTCGGCGCATCTCTTTTAAGTACACCACTTCTTAATAATCTTATATTTTTGTAATACTTGACAGCCAAAGTGTGTATTGTTTTTTATCGAGGACGTTAATATTAGTATCACATTTGATTTAATTTTCGCTGCGACGATCTGAAAAGAAGAAAATCTATATCATGAGTCCAAATCTAAAATGCGGCAAAAATATCATTTAAAACGAGAAAATCGTAACACCAACAGGGCAATAACATATTTTTCGAACGCGCGTCACCAAACATAAGCATAGAGTTTATTAATTTGTTAAATATTTACAACTCGAAGTGCATAATACGCAAAACCAAATAAATAAATAAAGAAAATCGTCATCACCATACATATGGAATCATAACCGTCCATTGCTTGAAAACCGGTGATGACGGGTTAGAGTAGGCCCATTTTTGAAGAAGTAGAATACAAGAAGCAAATCGTGTAACAGTTGGGGTGACAACGTAATCAGAGGGTTAAGACCCTGCATAATACGGATCTGCCTGTCTCCATCCCCAAATTTGAGCCGGAAGAATGTTATATCGGAAAAGGTGCAGCCCATACAAATTTTTTCGTTGTACATTTGGTAAATCGTTGTTCTGGTACCCTAACTATGGTCCAATTGTTATGGATTTTTGATATGCCGTAAATAACAATATTTGTCATCGTATCCCGAAATTTTTGACACTCCAGCTCCACGTCTTTCTCCGCCATCTTGGAAAATCTGTCACTTTTTTCAGTTTTTTGCTTGTACTGTCGTTATAGTTCATTTTAGTGCTAAACGTGGTTTGGCAATATTGTAAAACACAAAATTTGCTAAAACTTTTGGGCACAAAGATTTTTTCCATGACCCCTAGGGACGAAGATATGACAGGATATATCATTAAAAATTGCCACTTTTTTCTAGTTTTCCGTTCATGTTTACATTTTAAGTGCATTTTAGCACTAACTATAGTTCGGCAATATTGTAGATCACGAAATTTGCTACAACTTTTGTATTGAAATATTTTTTCCACGATCATCAGGAAAGAAGATACGATGTCACCTATGGGGTACTATCGTCGATATTTACTACTTTTCCAGTTTTCTTCACATATTTTCGTTTTAGTGCATTTCTCGGTCAGCAATATTATAGAAGACAAAATTATATGCAAATTTAAAGTACCTGCGATCTTCTAGGTATCGTGGAAACAGACGATTTTGTCTTCTGAGGGATTGAAGTGGTATAGATCGGAAAGTGATAGATGATTTATCTTGTCGTCTATCTCGCTATCACTCGACCATCATAGATCCCCTACAAATTGCGATTAAATGCACTCAAACCTAAATATGAGAAGAAAACTGCAAAAGTAGCAAATTTCAACGGTGCTACTCCATAGATGACTTCATATCTTCTTTCCTAATGGTCGTGGAAAAAATATTTCAATACAAAAGTTGTAGCAAATTTCGTGATCTACAATATTGCCGAACTATAGTTAGTGCTAAAATGCACTTAAAATGTAAACATGAACGGAAAACTAGAAAAAAGTGGCAATTTTTAATGATATATCCTGTCATATCTTCGTCCCTAGGGGTCATGGAAAAAATCTTTGTGCCCAAAAGTTTTAGCAAATTTTGTATTCTACAATATTGTAGAACTATGTTTCATAGTCATAGTCATAGTCATAGTCATTTATTCGCTTAAAATGTGGTACAGAAGATGTTATACATTTATCACATAGAATCACACATTTCACCAGCAACTGGCATGCAAAATTTTAATAAAACTAAATACAAAATTATATAATGTCAATCAAAGTAAAATAAAATTAAAATTGGATCTCACAAAAGTCAAGTTTTATAATACCTGAAATAATCCATAACAGAGTAAAAAGATTCCTGTATTAAAAATGCTTTTAATCTTGACTTAAATATGTTGAGTGGTAATTCTTTAATGTCATCGTGCAACCTATTATAAATACTAATTGCCATACAATAAGCGTTGTTGCCAAATAATTTAGTTTTTTTAAGCGGAATAGCAAGACGATTTGGGTACCTAGTGTTAAATTTGCATTTATCACTTTTTTTATTAAACAACTCTGGATGAAGTCTTACAAATAGGCAAACTTCATATACATACATACTTGGCGCAGTCAATATTCTTAATTCTCTAAAAAAAGGTTTACAAGATGTCAGAGTATCTAAGTTGCAAATAGCTCGTATGCATTGTTTTTGTGATATTAACACTCGTTTTGCATGGCTCGAATTACCCCAAAGAAGGACACCATATCTCAGAAGAGACCCAACGTAACCGTGGTAGGCTTGTATTGCAGTTTCTTTTGAGCTAACCCTTGCAAGTTTCCATAAAGCATATGCGAACGAGTTTATTTTATTGCATAGCTTATTAATATGTTCGCCCCAAGAACATTCATCGTCCAGCCAAATGCCTAAAAATTTCGTGTTACACGATTCTGTTAATTTATGATTTGCAAAAGTTACAGCCAGAGGGCGTTTATTACTATTTCTATTTACAAATTGTATATATGTAGTCTTGTCAAGATTTACATTTAAATTGTTTCTACGCAACCATGTTATAATATTAGAAATTGTCATATTTATGTCACTATTATATGATTTAGCATCACTGCATGGAATAACTATAGACAAATCGTCGGCAAAAAGTGTACATGCAAAGTTTGTTACAGATGATAAGTCATTGACGTATAACAAAAATAACAGTGGTCCCATAATACTTCCCTGAGGCACGCCGACTCCATTTATTATTGTGGACGACTTATGCGCGACTACAGTATTAGAAGGATCAATTTGGGTTACTTCCACATACTGTGTCCTTCCGAGCAAATAATCCCTAAGCCATTCATTGGCTACTCCTCGTACCCCATACAGCTCGCATTTGGCTAAGAGCGTATCATGACAGACAAAATCAAATGCTCGGCTCATGTCGAAAAATATGGCAGTTACTGGCATGCTCTTATTCATGTAATTAAGAATATTATTTGTCAAGGTGAAGGCAGCTAATGTTGTTGATTTCCCTCTCTGAAACCCGAACTGTTCAGTTTTTATGATTTTAAACCTATTAAGAAATGACGTCAATCGTACATGGAAAGCTTTTTCAAATATTTTTGAAATAACAGGAAGGAGTGAGACAGGCCTGTAGTTTTCCACACATTCCTTGTTACCTTTTTTGTACAATGGTTTGATTAAAGCTTTTTTGAGAGGTGTCGGGAAGGCACCATTTGTGAACGATAAATTCACCAAGTAGCTTAAAACGGCTGCGATTATTTGTCTACATTTTTTAATTACATTTGTTTGTATTTCATCATAACCCGCAGAGTTTGTGGAATTAAGGCTACACAGTTTAGCACTGGAATGAACTTTGACGACAGTAAAAGCAAAGAACTGAAAAAAATGACACTATTTCCAAGATGGCGGCCAAAGTTATGGAGCTGGAGGGCCGAAATTTTTAGGTTACCATGGCTAATATTGTCCTTCACAACATACCAAAAAACCATATCAATCGGACCTCTTTTAGAGTACCAGAGCAACAATTTACTAAATGTACTACGAAATTTTTTGTATGGGCTGCACCTTTTCCGGTATACCGTACTTCCGGCTCAAATTTCGAGATGGCGACAGGCAGATCCGTATTCTGCAGGGTCCAAACCCTCTGATAACGTTGTCACCCCAACTGTTACATGACTTGCCGCTTGCATTGTTTAGAGACGCCTTTTCCAATTCTGTTCCTACTCTAGGTATGGTGCTGACAATTTGCAAACTTTTTGAAGATTATTCTTGAACGCTAAGTATTATTGCTAAGCCACTGCCACGTCATTAATCTTCATTTGGAGTTACGGTTTCTTAGGTAATTTGTTTTAATATAATATAAGTACTTACTTTTAACGGCTCCTGGATGGTTATGACGCGAATCAAGGCTAATAATTTCTCCCAAAAACACTTTTTAGATTTTTTCTGTTTGGTGCGCCTATATGTAAACGTCCACTCACTTTCGATGTTCAAATCGAATTCAGGGAGCAGAAGGGGACACCCACGATGTGTTTCACCGCGGATATACAAAACTACCTCAACTTTGATAATAGGCTGACGGTGTTGACGAATTTTGGTACTAAATTTTTAAATAATTTTATTTGTACTTATTTGATGAACGAATTATTTAATATTTTTTTATATGTAAAAAGGCAACATGGAAAAACTGTAACTGACGAAAATTTCGGAATCGTACGTTGCGTACGCGATATTTTTCACTACAAACATAAAGACTTGGATTTTTTCACACGACGGTGATGATTTTGAACACATAAAACATTTTCCTCCAAGAAAACTGTTTAATTTTTGGTGATTTTGATTGAAGCACTATTAATATATAAGTACTAGCCAATGAATAAAAAAGTTTATATATCTGGAACTTGTTAATTTTTTTTTATAATCACCGAAACATAACTTTTCGCCTCATTTTGAAATCCACCCACACACATGAACTATATGAAAAACTTACTTCTTTATGAACTTTTACCTACATTAGACGTTAGTTTCAAACACGATTGGCATTCCTTTTAATCGCTATACTTCTACTTTACTTACTAAGTTAATTTCCCCTGAAAATACCATCGTCACGTCATGGGTGAATTAATAAATAAATTGAAATTGAATTGAAATTGAAATTGAATGGGCGTACCGGTGTCGGTCATGGTGTGTCTGTCTCAAACGGATGAACCGACTCGTCAAAACAAAACTCGTTAGATAAAATAATAACACTTACAACACCGTTTAACATCGTTATGCTAAACGCAAGATCTTCTTTGAATATGGTTATTACGTATCGATTTTTTATTCATATTGCAAGTGTCTTCATAACAAATTTTATAACTAAACGACGAAATGTTTGTTGTGAACCTTTGTCGCCGCGACCAGATTGATTTATTGTGGCACTTGAAGTTCTTTGCTTAAATATAACCGTTGCCTCCAGGAATTTCCAGACGGAGACAATAGCTGTTGCCCACACCAATCGTCGATGAAACCTTTTGAATTGTTAATTTTTTGTATAGGTATTTAAGGATCTTATCTACATAGATTGCCCTTGCGGATGCACTTCGACCCAAATGACCCAATCGATCTTTTGTTCAATTGCCCCCTACTTTATGCCTTCTCCAAGCTGCTCTCCAACCTTCCCACAAACCGGATGATAGAGCTCAGCGGGAGTACTCTGAATTCTTTTGGTTGTGGGTAGCCATTGCCAAAGGCATTCATTTTTGTTTGGCAAGGGCGTGACATTCACACAGATTAGAAGGCGTATTTAACACCTGCTATACATGTTGGTCGAACTCAGGCCAACGCGAGCGTAGGCAAATTAATACAAGCCAAGTGTTACACGTTCGGGAAGTTTATCGGAAAACCAATGCTGGTCAACAGATGGCGCGCTGACAAACATGTGGACACTATGTGCCGAGTGTGCGCGAGCGCCTATTTGTGCAAAAAAACCGACAGCGCTCCGAAGTGCGGCAAGTGGTCGCTCGCGTTGGCGCTTGACTTTACTCGGCTATCTAGGCGAGCGACACCGAGCGATGGCAAGACAATGCAAATATACTGTCTATACGTTGGTATTGGCGTTCACTCAGCGGCGCTCGGCCAACATCTATTGCAGCTGAATTGTGTTTGTTACTTATCTTTGACGTCGCAGGTGGATGTACTGGACGGATTGGGGCCAGCTTCCGAAGATCGAGCGTGCTGGTATGGACGGCTCGCACCGGCAAACTATCGTCTCCTACGACGTCAAGTGGCCGAATGGACTTACATTGGATCTCGTACGGAAACGAGTATATTGGGTAAGTGTCTATTTTATTCATTATATATTCATTAAACGTAACATTTGTTCATTATATTCATTAAACTTGGAGCGCTCGTGGCCCAGCGGCGCCTGCGTGCCGCAACCGGTACGCAAGGTTAAGCAATGTCGGGCGGGGTCAGTACCATGGATGGGTGACCGCTTTTAGTGGTTACTAACTGAGCGCTCCCGTGCTTTGGAAGGCACGTTAAGCCGTTGATCCCGGCTGTTGTCTATGACAGCAGTCGTTAAGCCAAGTTGGGGGCCTTCGGGCGGCTTGAGAACTTCTAACAGTCAAGTTGGCCACTCACTTGACAAAGAGGGGTCGAAGTTGCACCACGTCTCGTCCCCTGGGTGGTTCTTAAACTGCAACAAAAACTGGCAACCGTACTGTCTTCTCGAAGATCTCACGGTTCGAAATAAATGCCATAAGATAAATAAATAAATAAAATTAAACTGTTTTTTTTTTACTTCTACGTTTATTTTTAAAGGATATCATGTCGCTCTTACTCCACCTGACCTTATTTATTTATTTAAGATCTAGAATGTCCCACTACAAGTATGGCTCTTGCTCTTCCACGAGTCCCGATCCCACCAGTCTCCCACCAAAGGCATCGAGTTCATCTAACCTGACCCACGTAATAAGTAATAGGACTACGTACAGAAGTCCCACTGTTAAGAAAACCCCAAATTATAATAGGTAAATATAGTGCGCGCCATCCACGAGGACGCGGCCCTCCACAGCGAATCTCATATTAATCTGTGCGCAGTTGTACGGCTTGGGCTGTGGAGGGGCGCACTATAACAAACCTTGACCATACCAAGCGAATGAAGCGATCCTCCGGTAGCAATGCGCGGCAGCCACTGAATTGGCGCGGCGAACTGACGGAGTGAGACCCCCCTGCCTGACATTACCTAATTTTACTACTGCCATATATTGTATTACCTATGTTTACAAATAAATCACTTTGACTTTAAATTCTCCCACAGGTGGACGCAAAAATGAGCACAATATCATCGTGCAACTACGACGGAAGCGCCCGACGTGTTGTCCTATACTCGACGGACGTACTGCGTCACCCATTCTCCATCACCACCTTCGAGGATTGGGTGTACTGGACAGACTGGGACAAGGCCGCTGTCTACCGCGCGAACAAGTTCAACGGGAAGGACATAGAGGCAATCACTTCTACACACACTGTAAGTAGTTGAGTCGAGTCGATTCGTTCTTTAAATATTGAATGTACGAGTAGCTTTAGAGTTTAGGCTCCGCAAACTATGGCGCATGTGTTGTTTTCCCGGCGTGCCCGTACTCCTGCTCCGAGCAAGAACTTCGTGACGCAACAGACATGGCTCTAGCTGTAGCCACCTTCTGGTCCCGTATGATTAAACCAGAGGAAGAAACCATCGACACAAGAAGAGGAAGAGTTTAGTGATACGATCATTACATTTATGCATAATAATATTAAGTACCTATCAGCCATCATTTAATTTTTTGAGCGCCAACGACACCTAAAAAGGTGTTACGAGGTGTGTCCACAGCGTAAAGGTAATGCGTAAAATGTCAAAGCAACATGCTCTGAAATAAAAGTCTATCTTCACTACTCCGCAAAAAGGAGTTTGGCATGTGTGTAACACACGGCTAACTGACAAAAGGTGTTTGAAGGGTTAAAATCAGTAGGTGCCTAAACCCCCTTGTCACCGTGAATGTTGCCATTAGACTTTAGTTAACTTCATTTATTTCTGTATCTGCCGACTATTTCTGCCGACTTAAATTCGGCTTCTACTGACCTGATGTGATATCGGTAATACATATACCTTCTATCCGTGTCTAAAGTCTAAAACAAATGAATGATGATTATGTTAAAAAATGGCACTTGCTTTTTTGCTTTACGGCACTCCTTGAACCGGTATGTTTATTTCGCTGACATAATCTTTAATTCTCTCATGTCACTTAACATTTTGGTTGGAAAGTCAGATGTCAGTAGATTAAGTAACCTAGTGAACCTCCGGGCAAGTTGGGTATTATTTATCGTAAGGAAATTATTTAGAACTGTTAGATCTTCAAGAAAACAGTACGGTTGCCAGTTCTTGTTGCACTTTTAGCACCACCCAGGGGTCACGTGTAGGGTAGCGGCGCGTACACTCTACGGACGTGTTGCAACTTCGACCCCCCCTTTGTCAAGTGAGTAGGCAACTTGACTGTTAGAAGTTCTCAAGCCGCCCGAAGGCCTCCAGGCTAGTTGGGTGTGCAACCGAGACATTAAGATGAGAGTTCCCTTTTTAATGAATTCGTTAATTCCAGCTCCAAAACCCGATGGTGATCCACGTGTACCACCCGTACCGGCAGCCGGACGGCGTGAACCACTGTGCGGCGGTCAACGGACACTGCTCCCATCTGTGTCTACCCGCGCCCAGGATAGGACCCCACTCGCCCCGTGTCTCCTGCGCCTGCCCTAATGGCCTGCGGCTAATGGACAATGAGCAGATGTGCGCTGAAGACGGTGAGTATCGTTTTATTTGCAGGAAACACAAATGGACACTAAGTGCCAGTTGCCGTGCGAACACAGACCGGTCATCGTCAAATATGGCGCCGGCAGCTGTCATCCGAAACAAACTTTTCAAACTTTCCATACAATCAGATTTGACGAACACGGCTTACGATTACAGACGGTTCGGTGCAACCCAGCCTAAGTGCCAGTTGCACCAACGTACGAACACAGACCGGTCATCGTCAAATATGGCGCCGCCAGCTGTCATTCCATACAAACTTTCCATACAATCAGATTTGACAAACACCGCTTACGATTACAGACGGTTCGGTGCAACCCAGCCTAAATGTTTAAATAGAAAACTCCCGTGTGTCGCAAACGTACAGTCAAGGGCACCAATATGTATGTACACTTTTTCACCTTATTTCATTGAAATAAGGTCCAAAAATATATACATATTTATGCCCTCGACTGTACCTACTTACTTACTTACTGCTGTGGCGCAACGACCCGTAGTGGATCTTGGTAGTCTCAAACGTATTGGAATAGTTATATTAAACGGGTTACTCCCCACACCATGGCCACACTTTGATGGCCATGGTCCATGGGCTGTCAACCATAGGGACAAATAGGCGTACCTACTCAAAGAGGTTGTCAACCTATGGTTGTCAGTGAAACATGATGAATAAGAGTAGATGCGCAATAATGGGCGCTTGCAAACCTAAAATTTGATAATGGAGACTGGCATGTTTTGCACTTATTCATACCTAAATCAAGCTCATTTTAGTTAAAATGGTATTATATTGGCGTGTCTTTTTCTGTCACTTTGATATTTAAGATAGAAAGAAAGAGACATGAAATATTTAACCTATCCAGAAGCCTTCATATGTGATAGTCCATATTGAAAAGAATGATCAGACAAGTTTCGATATGGAATACAAAGTCACCGCATTAGGGTGATTCAAAAAAAACTAACTTTCACAAAAGTCATTCTTTCACCCCGCCATTAGGTTCTACGGATGCTAGTTTTTTTTATAAAAGAAAATAAATACTGAATTTCAGTTTTTTTCTATGTTTCGGCTCTAATCCGTGAAACAATATAATGAATTATCAATTCTTATTGTTTTCTCGTCTGGTTAGAATGGCATCTAAACAAACGCGGTATTTTTTTATTGTACGGCCTCAATGCCGTAAGTACAATTTTCCAGTTCAAACTGTTTCTTTCCGTTAATTATTGAAGCGCGAAGCGAGTAATGAAACGATAGGTACTTAGGTATTATCTTTACGCGTTGATAAGATAAATAAATCACCACAATAAACCATAATTATAAATAGGTAATTGAGTAGGAATGATTGATTAACAAATGAATGATTAAAAATTACTTGCGTCAAACCACATCCTGACTTTACAACAAGCCCTCTGATAAGTTCAAACTAATCTTGAAATGTTCTCTTGTGCAGTTTCTATGGAATAACAAGTACCTACCTATTTAACCTGCTGGGTTAAATGCTTAACACATTTTTTAAACGCACGAGCGGAAGATCACTATGAATGACGTGATATTTCAGACTTAGTCTGGCGAAATCAGGCTTTATGTCAACGTCTTAAAAACAGTACCAGTGCCATATTTGTTCGGACACAATTATGCGCATGTGTTTTAAAAGAACCTACGTCTTCTGTTTGTTCTCTATGATGCGTGTTATGTTACGTTCTATGGAAACTTGATAACAAAAAACCTCAATCGGTAATTTACTTTGTATCATAAATACACGAGCAGCAGTATTTTATTTATTATATTTATTTACTTTTATAACATTTCACTCAAAAGTGTAGGTATAGGCCAGTCAGTCTAGGATTATGCTCTTGCAAAAGGTGGTGGAGACGTTTTTTTTTTAAATATGTGCATAAGTATGCTACTTACTGATTATATATCAAAAATGGTAGCATGACATATCTCGGGACAACTTTTGGCAGCTACTTAAACCTAGCTTTTTTCGGTTTATCGCTCATATGTTCTATACAAAGCATCCTAGCGTAAAGTTATCTACGAACAATTCTACGAACATTAAATTCTGCGTCTAATGAGTATAAACACGTAATAAATCGATCAAGCGATATAGTAGAAAACCTTTGTCAAAAAACGATGTTTTCCCGAACTTGGACAAAATTTCAACATAGTGATTTTTAAGTATAATCTGAGTTTGAATTTTGAATTTATCCTGGCGTATAACGCTTTAATACTAAGAATTTACTTTACTATTACATCTTACTGACCTCCAGATGCCAGAAATAAAATTAGGAATAATTTTGATTTTGGTACTTAAGTATGTGTTTAAGTTAAATAAATTATCTCTTATCTTATCTTATATCTACTGAGAAAACGCTGAAATCTTCCATATTCAAATTTTTTTTTTATACGACGACAATGGCAAACAAGAATACGGACCACCTGATGGTAAGTGGACGCCGCAGCCTATAGACGCTCGCAACTCCAAAAGAGTCACGTGCGCGTTGCCGACCCTTTATAATTTTTTTTAATTCGGAATCAAAAGTGAAATAGGTGGTTACTTCTCCTGTCCCGACTCACTTGATTATCTTATTAGCTTTTTTATGTAGTTCATAACTAAATATCTAACGTAACCAGTGATAATTAAAAAGATAGAATATCACATTTCTTTTATACGGCGACGTTGGCATAGCTTACAGCCTGCCTGAAGATAGTAGATACGACCGTAGCCTATAGACGCTTGCGAATCCAGAAGCATCACAAGTTCGTTGCTGACAGTTTATTGACTTAAGGATTCGTTGTTTTGACAGCTAGTCTAGTTTTGACAGCTAGTTTTGACATGCAGGTACATACACCTCATCTCTCGACACAGCTCACCTTCGGAAGGAGATCTAGCACACTTACTCACTACGAGAAACAAAACACCGCATACCTAAAGACCTCTAGAGCTTATATGGATTGAATGAGAAACTGTGATTCACATAGGCGCGACGGAAATAAAAATTACGTACGTCGTAGTGCTCAATTGACTCAGGTCAATAAAAGCATCTGTAGATATTGTCATTGAAATAACATATTGATTGATGAAACCGAATCCATATGTGCGTTTATTGAGTGTAATTGACGTGTAAAGGGTACTACTGCTGTTGGGCATATATTGTTGTTACTATAGCAATTTAGTGAGCGATGTGGAATGGATTCAAAACCTACACCCTAAAGGAATTAAGTTCGCCTTTTGTAACTTGTTACTGTGTAATAAATTTCAGCTGAATGTCCCGGTAAATATCCCGGGTAGACGATATCAGAAAAATTGCGGGTCACTCTTGGATAAGAATAGCCCTGGACAGGAACGGGTGGCGTGCTCGAAGAGAGGCCTATGCTCAGCAGTGGGCGGTAACGGGCTGAAAATTATGATGATGATGATGATGAAATATCCCTGATACCTCTATACCTGAAATATACCACCGATACCGGATAGAGTCAGTTCGACCCGGGTCGGTACTAGCTGAGTTTCTTTCTTCATTCTTTTTTCTTTTTCTTTTGTTTTTCTTTTTTCTTTTTTTCTTTTTTCTTGGACTCTTCTCAGCTTGCCTAGGTTTAGTGAACCAGCGACAAAACTACCAGTAGCTCGATTCCACTGACACTTCAGATTCGGTTGAAACCACTCAACCAATCTAGTGAGATTGGTGAGGAGCGCAAACTCTCAGAGTATTCCAGTGTTTAAACCGCCCGCGTGGTCGTGTCGGAGGTTTCCCCTGGATTTTCACCAGGCCACTCTTCAACCACACGCACACCTATCGCTTTATTGGGCTCGGCATACAAGTCTTTTTACTGTCTAGTCAGGTTCAAAAAAATTAAAGCCTAAATATAATCGAATGAAAGTCGAAAACTGTAAACTGTAATGAATTAATGAATTAGGTATACAAGCAACTTCGCATCAATCATACAGTGTATACATGTTAAAGGTGAAATTTTGTTATAACTAGGTATTTATGGGACGTTTGACGCATCATGCCTGAAAAAAATATTGTAATATGGTTCATGTTAACTATAATATACATACCTACACAAATAAAAACCGTGTAACATTATGAATATTTTATAGAGGTATGTACAGTTAAGTTAGAAAATATGTGGACGGACTAAGTTATCAAGATGTGGTCACTACTTTATTGTTAAGTACAGGCAAATTAATCCAGTAACCTTGTCGTCTGAAAGTACGGGGTTTTTTTACCATGAAGTCCAAATGCCTTGCTAGTTCTAACTAAGTCTTATACGGATGAATTTGTTTGGCGTTTTTTGCGACGTAAATCAAACGAAATACATAAGTATTTTGAATATTTTGACGTCATTCATCATCGCGTTAAGTATGATTTAGGCGTATTTAAGTTACAATACAATGAGTAGTATTAGTAGTAGTAGTTTATGCAACTGTTACATAATGGGGGTTGTTAAAACACGAGTGTTGGTTTATGAACCGAGCCGAAGGCGAGTTTCATAATAGGACTATACGAGTTGTAATAGCTTATTAATTAAAAATAATACCGATCTTCTTGACGATGGTTCAATGCGGTTTTCCGACATCACCTGACATGAGAGCTAAGAGTTGCGCATCAACAATGAGTAATTTTAACATTCACAGTTAACGATTCACTGGGTTTTTCGTAAATAAGTATACCTACTTAAATAAGAAATGTAACCTAGTTTCGTACTTTAATATAAACAAAACAAACATGCATTTATAAAAGCGTAAAGATAACGGTATATCAGCAGTAGATAATTACTCCGCGATTTCGATAACATTCCCGATTTTAATCGATGAATCACAAAAATATCGCATTCACGAAATCTGCGTGCCACGTATTGACGCGTCATGCAATGACGCCATATCGTATGATGTTTTTTCGTCGCTGTCTCATGCGTACAGTAGGTTTCCACCTAATCAGAACCTACCTACCTAACATGATGCCATTCAAAACACAGACCACTCAAATGATTTCGCATGCCATCTTACAACGATTGATACACCGAACAAAAATGTCATTTATAGTGGTAATAAAAGTTTATACTTACAGACAACAGTGCCCTATTGACAAGAGTACAAGGACCGTCTACGAAGGCAGAGTCTGGGTACTATATACTATAATACTATAGTTACTATAATACAAGTATCTGATAAGTTTATAGATTAAATTATACCTACAAGGCATAGCCTGCTAAACTCGTATCATATTTGAATAATCAAAATCGATATATTAAATGCTGGTTTTAGAGAGTTATAGAGATCCTTGTAATTCTTCAATTTTCACCATGTAGAAGGTCAGTTGTCAGTAGTTACTATCATTTTCCTCAATAAATGCAGTGAATGAGCGACCTCGTCGAAAAACTAAAGAAAAGAGATGCAGGCAAATTAAATGTAATTCCTTTGCGGAACAAAATAATTAACTGAATAACAACGAAAGAAATACTAGCTAGATAGAGACTCGGGCTTAAGTTAAGTAGGTATTATTCAGAATTAATATTATGCACACAATTATTAAATTCATCATATAACAATATACTTATAGTTAAAAGTTTATTTGATGATGATGATGATGATGATGATAGCCTGTTATCCCTCATCAGGGACATAGGGCTCTTAGAAGGGATTTCCATTCTTCGCGGTCCAGCGCGGCCTCCTCCAGCTCCGCTCAAAAAGTTTATTTTCTCAAAAATGGCCCGCAAACTGGACTTTAGTCGCTACATATTGGGAGGTAAAGTGTATAGTTTAAGGTCAGATCCAAATTAAAAAGTAAAAAACATTGCAGGCCACATATATGGCCTGCAATGTCACATATAAATTCCTTTATTTGTCGAGTTATAAACTTTTTAAAATGTAGAAACTGTCATATAAAAGGAGGCACAGGTCGTATTCAGCCAATTCAGCTCGTATTTTTCTGTTGAAAACGCGACGTTTTTTTATGTGTCTCGAATAATTTGCGTTTTTCGGTGGAAAAATACACTTGCGATTCTGTTAAAAAAAATAAACGGCGGGAAAACATGATGTTTTTGACGTTTTAAGGTTATGTTTATCAAATCTTAATTAAATTTTTGTCGTATTTTCCCCATTTTTGAGAAAAGCACTATATTAGCCTCGGCCGGAATGGCAATTGCAGGCTTCGTATTATAATTAAACGGACTCGCAAGCTCGTCCGTTTAAACAAATACTCAGCCTGCAATTGCTTCCTTCCCGGCCACGGCAATAATGTACTATTAGCACACTTATTTGTTTAGGTACCACTAAAAGGTTTTTTTAAACCCGACTATGGCTTTATAAGCCTAGCCCAATAAAGCGACGGGAGAGCGCGGTTGGTTTGGAGAGTGGCCAAGTCAAAATCCAGGGGAAAATCCGACATAACCACGCGGGCGGTAGTTAATTACAATTTGTACAATCACACCTCGGTAATACCCAGAATCAAACCAATGCGAATTATTCGTACCTAGTCATAACACAGATAACGCTTTAGGCTATTTGCTTAATACAATCAATACTAATTGTTTTCGCAATCTGGAGGAGATTATGTTATCTCTGAGTATCGTGGTCAGAGGTCTGGCGAGTACCTACGGTTCATCGTCAGTTTATTTATTTACAATGAACAGTAGGTATAACCTTAAATAATAAATAAATAAATATTTGTGGACAATCTTACACAAATCTACCTAGTCCCAAACTAAGCAAAGCTTGTACTATGAGCACTAAGCGACGATATACATACTTATATAGACAAATAGATACTTAAATACATAGAAAACATCCAAGACCCATGAACAAATATTCGTGCTCATCACACAAATAAATGCCCTGACCGGGATTCGAACCCGGGACCTCCAGCTTCGTAGGCAGGGTCACTACCAACTAAGCTAAAGCAGCCGTCGACCTTATTTGAATAGTTTTTCTGCTGCGTTGATCTTTTGCGGTAAGTATGAATGAAATATTGCGCAAAATGTAACATTGAATGAATCTCCTGCGGTAACAATACCTAATTAAATATGGTTGTATTGTTGTATGTGCAGTCACGCGACAACCTAAAAGTGCATCGACAGTTAGGTATATTTTGGGTCAGATAACACACAGTATACTTTTATTTCAACTGTAAAAGCATAGGGAACAAACCTACGATGTTTAATTTTTTTACGATTAGATACCTACTTACTATAAAACGAGACGGTTGTTGTGGAATACTTTCACAGACCAATTCTAATCATACTTAGGCAGGCATCTACAAGAGCTATGTTTTCAAACAAATTGGCCAAATCTACATGTCACTTGTATGGAAACTTAGTTTTCTCGTAGGTATCCACTTATGAAAAAAAAAACTGTCCATAGTTTTACGCAAGTATTTATATGTAGACAATTACGAAGGTAGTAGGTACTTATTTAGGTACGGCCTGCATCAAATAAATGAAAAGCTAAAAGTTCCTTATCAGCTAATATTCTATGCATAATCATAGTTTTACGCATGATAACAAACGCGTAAGTTGTATGTTACGCAACGAATATTTGAAAATGCTAGTGGCTACCTACTTGCCAAGGCAACATCGTCGTCAAGGTATATCTATAGGTAAGGTATCTATCTATAGGCACGCATCTGTCGTCACCTGTCGCCGGTTAGCTGCCATTAAAAAGGGCTTCTGTACGCTATCCACCTAATTACACTTAAGTCTTACCGACTAAAGGAAACTTTAACCTACTTAAAAAGGGTTTATATTCATTTAAACCCCGTGTTCACTTACGCCGTTTAAGACTAAAGGTTGACTGATGGGAAATTACCCAGTCTATTTTTAGCCATGGAAAAAAATCAAAAAGAGTTGCAGCGCAATTTAATTTCGTTCGAGAAGCCACAAGCGTTGTAGTTAATGTGCTATTTATAGCTAAGCTCATCTGCCAACACGTTCAATACCTATGTATTTCCTTTGCAGACTTATGTACCTATATGTACAGTATCTGCCAAAACAAAGGCGGCATAAATATCTGACACGACTCTATTTGTAAGGCCTAGGGTGTAGGTAAGGATGTGTCAGATATTTATGCCGCCGTTGTTGTGGCAGATATTGGTGCTGGTGACTGTACCTACTCAATACTCATATTGATTACAAGTGGGATAAAGGGTATAAGCCTTCCGTTTCCGTGTTACAGTAACATACGTCCTGTCTCCGTATATTTGTGTATAACAATGCTAAAAGTAGCGGAGCGGTGAATACTTTACTGCTTACCTAAGTACATATTAAGATTTATAATAATTTACCTGACTATATAAAAGAAGAAAACGATAAAAAGTACATAAATAAAATAAAGCAACTACTACTAGATAAATCATATTACACGCTAAATGAATACTTAGAAGATAAATTATGAATAAGTCCTCCTCTCCTTAACATTGCAGTGCCCAACAGGGTTCACATTGATTTGTAGCTTTAAAGTTAACATCTGTACCTAATTTTGTGAAATAATAAATGATTGAGTATTCTACCTATGTACCTATCACAGTATAACTACCGATGACATTGCAAACAGTGCACCACAACTGGCAAACGTTCTGTTTTCTCGAAAATCTCACGTTTAAAAATAATTGACATACGATAAACAAATAACAGTGTATTTCTGAATCTTGTCTTCTTTTACTTCATGTTCTAAGAATATGTACTTCTACAAGTAGGCCTGAATCAAATAAATGAAATGCTAAAAATTCCTTATCAGCAACCTATTATTCTATTCATAATCATTGTATTGTATGCCTACATATGAAACGTGCGACCTTGCCTTAACGGGTTTAAAAAATGCGCCGGCCCGACACGCCACTATCGAAATTCAAAAAGCGATACGTTTCCCAAGCCCAATGGCTGGGTAGTGAATAAGGTGAGGTGACGTCACGACATCACGCCACCTTTCGTTTAGTCAATTCGGACGCGATCCGGCTCGCCGCTAGCGGCCTTGCTAACGATGTCTCTTTATTATTACGTCACTGTATCATACAGTTTGGCAGGCACGAATCTTGCAAAACATATAGAAAATCTTAAATTAAGCATACCTAAACTAGGTCGGTAAGCTGAATTTAAGATTTTCTTTAGAATTTTCGCTGAAAATAGAATTTAAGAGAATCTTTTTTTTAGAAAATCTTAAATTCAGCAGTTTGGCATACCTAAACAAGGTAGGTAGGTACCTATAGGCAGGTAGGTGGGTAAGATTTTCTATATTTTCACGTTGAAAACAGAAATAACTTTCCATATTCGGATTTGAACAAAACAAGAAAGGCTTTATCCATATGTGAAAGACACGTGTAAAGCCCAATTTATAAAATAATGCTTAATAATCAGGTAGGATACAATTAATTTGTAACCTACTCGTACATCTAACCAAATTTTAAGAACATTTGTTTTAAGCCGTCCTCTCCCAGCGAAAAAAATATACAATGCCATTCTTTTGTTATCTGCTCTGGGATCCCACGATCCCAGGGACTGGTAGACGACGGGAAACAACGTCTAATAAACAAACAGTAACACCGCCATGTATGTATATATAACGTCGGTAACCGTTCGGTTAACCTAGGCAGTCGTAGTGTGAGCCGGATCGCGCTCGGTTAAATTGACGGAACGTTGGCGAGTTAGGAGGCGCGCCGCGGCCGGCAGCGGCACACTTGGCATTTTTGCATCAGTCGCCGAGAGCTGTGGTCGCGCGCTCTTCGTTGCACTAAATATATCGCTCTCTATCACCAGTTCGATTACCTACAAACTTGTGACCTCAACAAACATAAACATAACCTTCGAGCATTTGTTAAGTTTAATTTATAATAAATCTACAGATTCAAATAATCCAGAAGTGGAGGTGCCAAAATCGACAGGTTCAAATGAAAATATTGTACAGGAAAAACCTGTAACCAGTGAGTATTTTTGACCGGCCATCCTGTTTCTTTGAACCAGTTCCCCTTCGTCTTTACCTTGCTGCTCCTTGAAGTGGACAGAATTTGTGGCATTTGAGGTTATATCAACAAATATGTTAATGAAAGTGAATGTGAAATAGTGTTGCAGTTTACAGTCAAATGTGTTTAGTGCTATTGGATTTTCTCTTGCAATTATTAATGTTTTCACTCGATTGAATGCCACAATTTCTTTCACGGATTGCGTTCCTGAATGGGTTGAATCATTTCCATCGCTTCAGATAAGATAGAATTACATTTAAATTTGGGCGCAGGAACCATCGAGCATCACTAACAACCATCGCTATCCACTAACACGGTTCATTGTGAATGTTTAAACGATATCTGTGTGTCTTCAACATAGGATTCCTTGACTGATTTACAGGGCATGCCATACGCGTAGTTCCCAAACTGATGACTAACAGCTTTGAATGTGCCGGGCAAAAGACATCTTTCAACACATATGGTGAATACAAAAAGAGAAGGGCTAGGCCTTCTCTTGAAACTGTTCCGCGATATTGCAAAGAGCGAGGAAACTGCTGAAGTTCCAGAGGAACCGACTTTGCCATCAGTCGACGCTGAAGGAGACCCAATGAAGGTGTATTGGGAGAGCGAGAAGGAACAGTTGGACGAGAAGAATCAGCCTTACCTAGATCTGTTTTTGAAAGACGTCGCTCTGTCGAGAATACCGGACACCACGGAAGAACCCACCAAAGAATTACATTACAATTACGAGGGACTTAGTCTAAATTTTTTACCAGAGGCTGTGAAAAACTTTAAGGCATTGGGTAAAGTATCATATTGTTTTTTATTCGTATTAAATCGGGGATTTCCCTAGTTGGGAAGACACACAGATTATTTAAACTGGGTGCATGTTGCATATTCACGTGGATTATATATAATATTCAAAAAACGTACCTAACTAACACATTAATGCAGACGCAAAACAGTTTATAGATACCTTATTGGCGATATTAAAAATGCAAACAGCAAAGCCGTAACGAGGGATGTAACAATAAGACCATAGTTAATTTATCAAATAGTGGCATCATTACCAGCATTATTCCATTCTATTGTACAGGGTTTTTATGTTCCATTATTGGCATCCACAACTCAATGACAATACTGTCCTTCCTGTCCTCTTTTGTTTTCTTTGAATCCCGTTTTAATATAACAAAAATGTCGTATGCATAAGTTGCCATAAATTAAAACTAGGTTAGTATATTTGTAACAGTTGGCACGTTTCATTGACAGTAGCAAAAGGATCCTAAATAGATTAGACTAGTATGAACCGGTATGAAAAACCCACGCATAGGTGTCTCAAAAAATGTGTTTTATTGGTTTGCGATAGGAACATAACTGTGTTTAAATGTTATTTACCGTCCCTGTAGGTACATATTTACTTTAAATACACATTTCTAATACAAGTATAATTCGTTTAATTGACAGTGTTTGTTTATTTTGAAGCGATACCTGATCAGTTAACATTGAACTTGTAAATGATGACTAAAAATTCCGCAAAACTTCCTTTGCTATGCTTACATAAGCAATTAGAAGTAGTTGAAGTTTTGCAGGGTAAGCAGACGATCAGATTAAACAAACGCATCCGCTTGTGTTCCTAACTTTTGTTCTTTTCATATTTGTGATTAACGTTTAATCTTCTGCGGTGGTGGTTAATTTAGGCCACAAACAGGTATATTTAGTTGCAAATTATTTTGTTACTTGAAGTTAACCTTTTAATTTAAAAATCAGACAATTTATTCGGGAGATTTAATCTTCTTTAAACGAAGCCTGTTGAAAAGTAGATCAAATGCTGCCTATTATAAATTTTAATATAGGTACGGTCAACCAATTTGATTTCTGGGCCACTTCGTACCGTGTCACAGTCACATTAACATGAGATCTCTAGCGGATTCCATATTGATATTCACTGTGACAAGGTACGAAGTGGCCCAGAAATCAAATTTGTTGACTGTAAACGCGAAACTAAACATACCTGCTAAAGAGTTATGATACACACATTCTTTTGATGTTTCCAATTCAAGTTAATAGTCATCTCTGTCATTTTAATTTAGAAGACATTTTTTGTATATGATGAACTTTCATTTTTACCAAACGGAGGCATTAACTTTGAGAACGGTTTAGGTACCTTGAATGTTCTGCAAATACTCGATGGAGATATCAAAAGAATCACACGAAGAAAGCATTTTTTTTAGGCGAGAGTCAATCAGTATTTACTAGGAAAGCGCGTTCCATCGTAGACCGTGATATCGCTTACCATCAGGTGATTTGTGGTCAAGCGCAAACCTATTTTGAATTTTAAAAAATCTAACGTTTGTTTTTTTTAAATTCCAGATGTGCCAGAAACACCTAAATCTGACCCAGGAATCTCAAACAACGGGCGCGACGCGGGCGTGATCGCTGGGATAGTAGTTGCAGTGATCTCAGGATTCATTATTCTAGCAGCATTGGTGAGTTTTCCTTGCTTACAATACGAATACACACCTCAATAAAGGGTCAGTCAACTATTTCTTGTAACACGTTAACATGGTATCCGAAGAATAAAACCTACCCATGTTTGTCGAATTGAGACTAAAATAAACTAGGCTATAGTTTTCTTACGCAACTGTTGGGAAAATAAATAGGAAAAAACTAGAGTTACTGTACAATTCATTGTCTTAGTATTCATATTTTTATATCTCTCACGTTCTGAATAATTGGTGGTGGGGGTTGGAGTTGGTGTGTCGTTAAAAGTGAAAGTAAACCGAGATTAGCAGATAACGTAACTATACAATGTTGATAGGTAGATAGATAATCAATTCACGAACGTGATACACATGCCTCGTAAATACCTAGTGATTCCGTAGAAATAAAAAAAAAACCTAGATTTTTATGTATGTTCACCGATTTGTCTGTCAAATTGGTTTTTTTTTTACCGTATACAATTGGTAACGCGGCGGACGTTATTTATTACCAGTTGCCAAGGCTGTTGCAGAACTTTTCATAAGTGAAACTATCATTAAACTTTAACCGGTTTAAAGACTTCAAGTCTGTGAAATGTCATAGGCTTATATATTTACCGAAGATAATGGCGAAAGATATTTCAAGCCACTGATGTTCGTTTGTTTTTAAATATAGAATGAGTCACTTAATCTGATTTGATTAATCTGGAATGAGTTCAATCTTAAACATCCAAACTTGCTTGACGTACAAAATCAGAATAAGTCCCATAATATGCTCAAAGTAACAGTGTTAGCTCCAAAACTAAATGGTATATGTTTGTCGAACTGTTTTCTGTTGCTACCGTCTTAAACTTGAATATAAATTAACGTTTACGTTCACGATCATGTTACATACATGTTTGATTGAAGCATGCACAGCATATTTAGGTGTCGCGTGACACCATTACGTTTGTGTTGCTGAGAAATGAGGTCGGCTTGTTATGGGATTTTGATTGCTTTCCGGAAGCCCTTCGATCATTCGACTTGCGATTGTTCGCTTCGTAGAAATGGGATTGCTTGTTGACAATAATGTAACAACTACAGAGTTGTTGCATTGTAGTTCACAAGCAATCCCGATCTATTTAGACAATAAGCGGTGATAATCTAACGGAAAATATACTGCATAGATACGCAAAAACACCTGCAACTGATTTGAATTAATCGCATGGAAAGTTTCTTGACATAACAAGACTCTTGTTGAAGATAACATCATTGATTGATTATTAAGATTGCCGCTAATGGATCACATTCCTGCTAATTGTCTTAGTAGGTAAACAGCGGAAGCCTCAGAGACAATCTTCTAAAGATTATTTTTGACGTATATTCGTTAGATGAATTCATCCGATTATATCATGTAATTAGCAAAATTGGTTCGTCATTGATTTAATTGGAGTTGATAGTCTTCGCTTACATCACTACAACCTGCTTCGATTACATCGCTGCAACCATTAGACACAATTGATTCAATAACACGGACGCAGAACAGTTAGCCTTTCGGTTGTAATTCTCGAACTTTCTTGTGCACAGTGGAAAGAAATTAATGTTAATTTAATTGTTTTCCAGATTGCTGTGGTTATGTACCGGCACTACGTGCACCGCAACGTCACTTCTATGAACTTTGACAACCCTGTGTACCGCAAGACCACTGAGGACCAATTCGCGCTCGAGAAGAATGGCTATGCACCCGGCAGCAAGTTGTACCCCAGCACCGTGGGAGAAGAGGTGAGAGCACTAACTGCCATGGAATGTACGCTTAACATACAGAATAGCCTAAGATAAGTCGCGAAAACTCCACACTGCCCTCCTTAGGAGCCAATTAATATAAGTGGGTGTTTTAGGTCAGTGACACTAATTTAGAATTAAATTTTCAACATTTTAATGTACACTAAAATATAATAGAATTTTATTTTTGAAAAATCAACTCGATTTCTTGATGTAACAATGATATGATATAACCCCAACTCGACATGGCCAAAGTAATAGTGTTGTAAATAACAAGGTAATGACTATTGTTAATAATAGTTAGACGTAAGGTCTGCCTAAGACATTTTAAACTCGATGTACTTAGTTAAATTTACTAGGAGTTGTTTTAAGGAATTTGTAAAACAAAATATTTTTCGTTTAGATATTAAGAATACGGCAATTGATTGTGCCAACATTTTTACCGCATCAGTATTAAAACATAGTTGCCAAATTATTGGTATTAAATTATAGTTAGATTAATGCTGTAAATAGTCCCTTTGATAGCCAGTATTGTTTTGTATCCGCCTTTTGCTTCCATATTAGGTACTGATAATATTTTACTGCCAGAACTTTTGTTTTACATGCATTAACATTCGAGGGCTATTATTATTGGTAAGTTGACTGTAGAAACTGTATGTAGAATATGTATCTGTCAACATCACTAGTTAGGCGCTTGAACTATGTCAAAAAAGTAACTTACTTGTGACGTTGACAGTACCCAAAGGATAGTGCCAATTTATTTAATTTGCGTGTAAACTATATGTACAACTGGGCTATTTAGAAAAGCATAATGTACATGTTAAAAAAAAACACTGAACTAATTGTTTTTTTTCTTTGCAGGCTCAAGAACCTCTCAACACACCGGGTACAAATGAATTTGTATAGTGCTCGGGCTGGCAGTAAATACGTTATAATGTCGTTGAATGTGAAAAGAAAAAGACGGACATGTGATACTTAAAAATAGTGAACCAGTGAATGGGTTTAAGCTGACAGTTTTGTAGAAAACTCTAAAATAGCGTTAGTGCAGTGAAAAGTGTGAAGCAAATTGGAACAAAGTTCAGTTCGCTGTCACGCCTCGCACCGTTATGGATCTCAAAATTATGATTTTGTCATTTCATACGACATCGGGTCTGAAGGCCGAGGAACTTAGCCGCGCTACTAACCTGTGGTTACTAGTATCACAATATGCAGGAAAAGGGACACATCTGCTACTACTTTTTTATTAGACTGTGAATAGCGTAGAGATTAGAAAATATTGTTTTATTATCAGCAGATGCCTGGTGCATAGTAATTATTTATATTTAACTATACAATTTTTATATTCAACTTTTAGTTAGGTTTTAATTACAATGCTTTTGTATAATGAACTCAGGAGATTGGTTGAATAATTTGTTATTCAAGAAAAGTGAAGCTCATTTTTATATAGCGAGATGTACTTATATAGTGAATTTTTACAGTAACGTTATAATGGAATATTTATGCATAATAATGTATACGTCACGTGATCAAATGCTACATTCTTTTAGTAACCAAATCTGAAACGATACACGCCTATGTAAAGACGTCAAGCAAAACAGTTGTCTTAAAATAAGCTAATTAAGTGAAAGTAAAGTTTTAATATCATGGGAGATGTCTAAAAACACTGATCATAGAGCCATCCTTAAATACTTACAATTTTATAAAGCAACATAATCACGTACTTACTTTATTATTGCACAATCATTGTATTGTAACATTTACTTTTCTAAAATGTAAAATTGGTGGTGATAGTTGGTTGAAGGCTTACAAATATGTATGATGATGTAACTTCACTTCATAAAAAGTATCGGGGTACGTATTTATGTCAATTTGACAATTAGGGGGATCTGGGTTCCGATCTTTGACTGTATTTCATGTGCCAACTCTAATAAATTTTATCTACACGGACAATATGAAATTTCTTTATAATTGTTTACTAATAAATTATTCCTATAGTAAATTGATTCCTATTAGCAGCATGTTGGTTGCCTGGTATTTATTTATATAAATTGTTATGTATTAGTACAGTTTAATATATTAAAATTGTATGTAAAGGTTGTGTTTTACCACCTTAATATAATTATGTAAATTACCATCCCCTCTGTTATTAATCTTTTCTAATGTAATTATATTATTATATATTTTTATTAGTAATGTTTGCCTAAAATTTGGAACGTGACTTTGTCAAGCAAAATCCTGCCAAATCTTATAAAAATGTAATTATATTGCTAATAGTAATGTAATCCGATTACATTGATACTTGATGCACATTTCATACAATACGCCTAGCTCAATAAGTGTGGTCACTCAAATTATTGTGTAAATATTGTCAGTAAAATATATGTAAAATGTGTTAATTCGTCAAGTTTTATTACAAAGTCCCTCATCCCTGTTATATAAACCCTCATTATTACTAATTATAATTATGCGTTAGTAAGAAGCTAAAGACAGATTTTTGTTAATAGTAAATGCTGCGTAATTATTACTTTTGTTGGTAGACTTAATTTTTGATCCAATTTAGTTATTTAAGGTGTATATAAAGTTCTAATCTTGTAATTCGCGGCACGCGCGACTGAACGATTCCTGTTTAACTCATACTGTGGGAATTAGAAAGAGGGGGGTAGATTGTGCTCTTGTGCTAGACTCGCTGGAATCATCTTGTAAGAGGAAGTATTTTTTCCGTGGGTGGAGGAAATCCTAATTGGATGCTTCCGGTTCCGACCGCATGCCCGACTCAAGAGGAAGTTCGGATAGGAAATTTATATGGGGATGAGCATACGAATTGCGGACAAAAGTTAGTAGAAAATAAAAAAATATTTTACTGGTTAAAAACCTATAATATATTATTAAATGTTGGTCTTTGTCTGAAACAAACCGGGTCTTCTCCCTTGTAATTATTATCAATTTCGTTAAAAATAACAAGTTTGCTGATAGTTTGGATTAGGTGTAATATAACTTATTGCTAAATTATATACATCCGTTTTCGATATTACCTACTAGATTCTTTAGATATTTGGCAAACTTTGACAGTCCGATCTTGAACGGTCACTAATTACATGATGACAGCTTATTTGTTACTCGTAATATAAATCACAGTTAAATTAAATCACTGGAAAAACAGATTTGTTATGATTCGCGCACTATATTCACACATGAACCGCAATCATAATACACTATCGTGTAATGTTGATAAAGTTAAGCACATACATGAAGTAGTGTGAAACATGTCGCCCGAAGTGACAATTAATACGTGAGTTTTAACCGTTTAGTAAAATAAAGTTATAACATGTCTCACGAAAGTTTAAATTCAAGTAGTGTGAAACAGTTATGACTTCAGGCGAGGGCTAGGGCAAGGCATTCTCCATACAAACATTGTGCACGTTTTATTCGACGGTTTTGGCACTCCCGAATATATTTTTATTTTTTGGTTGTAAATATTGGATTATACGAAGAACCTGAAGAAATTTTCAAATTTTTTTTTTAAAAAACCTGCAGGTTATGGCTAACAGAAAAATAAATTCATAACTCTAGTGCAAAAAAAAAAGTTTGTATGGAGAGAGTTGCCCTACCGCTCGCCATACTATTATTATGAAAATTACTATTAATATTTCATGGCGACTCGCTGCGATGGATAAGTAAATGCCAATATGCCATACACTACACTACTCCAGTTTTATTGCCATAGTGTCATATCTATTACAATTAGTAGATGCATTATTTTCCAAATACAGTCACTTATACCGTACATACAGTACAGTATAAGTAAAGTAGCTTATTGTAAAAAAAACAAAATATTCCACTTAGTATCAAGTGTATGACGAATCATAAGTACAGTTAGCGGTAGAAGTGGCGGTGCAGAAAACTGCTCAAAATTAGTCCCTTGATGATCGCCAGATAGTGTTTAAAGCTTACATACTTATTTCACAAAGCTACCTGCGCTGCAAAATGTACTGGCAAGTACAGTTAATACATTAGACTGAATAAAAAGCTGCACTAGGTAGATTTGTGCTATGGCCCGAATTTGACACTTTAAAACCATTTGTAATCCACGTAGTGTGATTCATACATAATTTTGAAGCGCTTGGGCTGGTTTTTGTGTCACGCGGACCGTCCGCGCGGAGCAAATGTATGGAGCGCAGATGGCCGTCCGCGCGGACGCCTCCGCGCCATTCTAAAACGCTCCTAAGCTTCAATACATATTGATCCCGCGCGGAGCGATCCGCGCGAACGGTCCGCGTGACACTAAAACCAGCCTTGGAGCGTAGCGCTGTGTGTGAGCCTCCTTAGCACACCATGCATTTCAACCGTGCAGCTTTTTAACTTTTACACTACGCACTACATACATGTACTATCAAGCGTTACCATTAACTACATTACATACTTTTTCATCAGTTACCCGAATCTTTTTGACTGCTGACTCCTTTTTGCTCTTCTTACTCCAATCATTATTAAGTGAAACTTCTTCAGGTGTATTTAAGCGTGAGTCTTTATAAAGTTCATACTGATGCGTGATGTGATGTCGGAATGTATCAAATGTGTTTTCGGCGATATGTCGACGTGCGTGTTGGAACATTTGGTCGAAGTGGTGAAGGTTGTGGCTGAAAAGGTAAGGTATAAATTACATTAACACGTCCGTAGTATATTACTTACCAAGGGCGGTAAAACAGAGAATGTCTCAGATCGTAGGTACTTTACGACCGAGCCGAAGGCAAGGGCGATAAATATGCGATCTGAGGCTTTATTTACTACCGCCCGTGGTAAGTATAAAATTGTATGTCACCCCTGGCCAGGAAGTGGGATTTTGCGCGCGCGGAGCGTGCGGTAATTGTCACTTTATGGCTAGGTGTGATATAAATAAAATTTACGTAAAAGAATTGAAATTTATTTATTTATCGTATAGCAATTATTTCGAACCGCGAGATCTTCGAGAAGACAGTACGGTTGCTAGTTTTGTTGCACTTTTAGCACCACCAAGGGGTCACGTGTAGGGTAGCGGTGGGTACTTTCCCTACGGACGTGCCAACTTCGACCCCCCTTTGTCAAGTGAGTGAACTTGACTGACAGAAGTTCTCAAGCCGCCCAAATTGCTTAACACGTATACAAGGTGGATTTTCTTTTTGGGTCAGTGAGGGCACTAGCCCTTATCCCGCGCTGCTACGTGACAATGGAGAAGAAGCTAGCTAGCTAGCGCTAAGAAGACCTTCCTTTGATTTTCAACTAATGAAAATGGGCGCTTTCAGATTTTGGAAAAAACATACAGGTTGCGAGAAAAAGATAATTTTTGACAAACTTTTTTTAATGCCAATCGATCCCATTCCTAACCAGGATCAAAAGCTTGTATAGGACCAAAGAATAAATTCCGGCTAGAAAAGCCACAAATCGAGGAAAACTCGGACACGTCCTGACGGGCTTGCAAATAGACTAGTCAGATATTTATGCGCGCTTTGCTTTAGCAATTATTTAATCTGGTGACTGTACATTATGTTATGTTAGTGAAACTACTATAATATTCATGCCAGGCTTTGAAATTAGTAGTTTACTCATTGAATTCGGGGGACATTTTTGAAACCAGGAAAGTGGCGACATCTGCCTAACGTTGTTAGAAACACTAGGTCACGTATATTGTTAATACCGCATACATGAACTAGATGGCGCTGATCTTAATATACATACATAAACTCACTCCTGCATTCCCAAAAGGTAGGCAGAGCACCTGAAATTTAATTCCAGTGCCACTTTTAGCAAATGCAGATAAAGATCTTAATATAACTCAACATTATATAAAAAATATTTTGTCGGTCACGTATTTTCAATCAATATGGGGCACCAACCGACTTAATTAAATGACAACTTCTGACCCAACAACTCGGCTGGCATCGTTTATGAAAGTTGTGACGTCACCAGCAAACTGTGCCATTCTACATACCATTCTCTAGGCCGGCCGCCTACTTAAATGCCAAATATGAAAATTCAAACAAGGAAAAGATACATGTTCGGAGGGACCTTTTGAGTGCTGACGACAAAGCGGAGCCTCACAGTTATAATACCTCGCCTTTAATGAACTCTTTTTTTCGTCTTTATATTGGGATGTATGTTTGTATAGGCATATGTAAATATGGGCATTGTTGCCTGATACAAATAAATTAATCAATAATAAATCGAACCACCCTGATCAGTCGCTGGGGCCAGCGCTTTCAAGATAGCATTCGTGACTTTAGATGGCCTCTGAGTAGGATAGAATAAAAAATAACTCACATGCTGAGCAGTACGGATGCCAGCATCTCCCGTGTATTTCGAAGGTGTCGTATATATGCCCGTGTATATTTCTTGCAGGCCAAGCACTCACAGCCTGCTAGTAGAGGTTTGAAATCTTCTTTATATCTGAAAAGACAAATATAAGATAGATCAGCTGAAATGTTTGTAACCAAAATATTAAATTAATGCATTGTATAAATATAAATAAAAAAAATATATAAATAAATATTTGTGGACAATCTTACACAAATCAACCTAGTCCCAAACTAAGCAAAGCATAAATAAATATTTGGGTACAATTTTACACAAATTAATCTTGTGTTAATCTAAACAAAGCAAAGTACTTAGGGCAATATAAGTTCTTGACCATTGGCTATGGATAAATATAATACATTTAATTGTGTGATGAGCACAAATATTTTGTTCCCGAGTCTTGGATGTTTTCTATGTATTTAACTATATATTTATCTATACAGGTATGTATACCGTCGCCTACTACCCATAGTACAAGCTTTGCTCTATTCGAGGTTGATTTGTGTAAGATTGTTTACATTAAAATATTTATTATTCTACTTAAAATGAATAGAGCAGTATGTGTGCACTTACTTGCTATCATTTAAATCTAAAACACATAATTCGTCATGGCTTTGGTCCATATTGAAGTTTAATGTTAAAGCAAATCCTTCATTGGTTAGCTTTACTGGATAAGATCCATCGAACACATCATACCCATGGCCAATCGCAGCCATGATTGCAGCTGGGTTCCAGAATCCTTCCAGAATACGGACCAATTCACTGGGCAGCGCTTCCTGAAAATATGATTCATATACTATTAGGATTTAATAAAGAATATTTGTATTGTATTTTCCAGACCAATGCTGTGACGGTTCCAAAATTCCATGCAACACTTTGGCTCAGGTGGCCTCAGCTGGCAAGAGCTTTGAATTTGGAGCCACTTTAGTCACTTTGCCTTGCCACAGTGAAATTCAATATAAAAGCTGCTAGAGATCTCATAATAATGTTACTATGACAAAGTACGAAGTGGCAAAGAAAAGAATTTCCGGACACTTATAATCTAAGCCTCTTCAAGGCAAGTGTGAATAGACTATATTACTGAACCAGCAAACTACATTCTAGGTCTTATCATTGCTTTCCATCGGGTGAAACTAAGGCCAATCATGTATATCACAACTGAACACCACAAGTCACACAACAAACATCATGCATTTTTGATGTTTGCATCTCTTCCGCTACATTTGTTCGAACGACAAGGGTCGCTTTTATCAGACTAGAGCCGTGTTTTGAATCACGCTAACACGCTAAAAATGCTCGCAGCGCTTACAGTGCTGACGGCCGGTCCAAATCAAATAGCGCGCTCAAGGCCGCGTGAGTAGTGTTTTGTTTCGGACCGCTATTCGCTTGAGCGCGCTTACGATCGGACCGATTCACGCTCATAGCCCGTGTTTACTGTCATGTTCATATATCAAACGTCAACTTGACGTTTGGCTCAAGGTGCTTACCTCTGGGAGTGTGAACACCGTGACGTCCCGATATCTCATGTAAGCACTATGAGCGTGAATCGGTCCGATCGTAAGCGCGCTTTGAGCGCTGTGAGCGTGATTCGGAACATGCCTTAGATGCAACTTATGGTATAGGTAAAATTATCAAAGTATGGTTCAAATGCAATACTTACACCAACTTTCTTTAAAATAGATATCACATTTTCATCAGGCATATTGGTGTGATCTTCAGTACCATCCAATATGCCCTGCAACGCTACGCCTGACAAACTTTCCTTGTGCTTGAGTATGTGTTGAATGCTTTCATTGCATTTCTTTTGCTGACCAGCTGCAACTACTACACCTGTAATAGTACATTACTTAACAAGGGCGGTAAAACAAAGAATGTCTCAGATCGCAGGTATTTGACGCCCGAGCCGAAGGCAAGGGCGACAAATATGCGATCTGAGGCTTTCTTTATTACCGCCCGTGTTAAGTACAAAATTTTATGTCACCCCCTGGCCAGGAAGTGGGATTTCCCGCGCGCGGATCGTGCGGTAATTGCCGCTTTATGGCCAGGTGTGACATAAAATAGATTTTTGTTACGGTGAGGCCAGACGAGCGAGGTTTTGTGAGTCGTAATTGCCGCCGCAGCCATACTTGTGACTATTACCGGAATTTTCAGTGAATGTCACAAATGGCCTCGGCTGAAATTACGCAGCTCACAACTCACAAATTTGGCACACCTGGCCTCAGCCTTATTGAAGAAGCTATTAACTGGCATAGCATTTTATCTTGGCAATAGTCAATATAAAATGCGAATTTCTCCACTGTGACACTTTTTCTGTGCTGTCATTGGATATTTTTGTTTTAGAATATATTTCGGAGTATTTTGGATAAATCTTTAACCATTGTATCAATTGTATGGAAATTTCAAACTTAGCTAATCAAAACAAGACCTTGAGATTAAAACCTCTTTGTTAAAAGGTTTGCACCTAACTGGACTTTATAAATATTACAACAGTAAATACAATACCTACCAATTAAGGAACCCTCTTGCAGTTGCTTTGAAGAGTTATATCTCTTCACACATGTATCAAGCATATCATTACTTCTGTTGACAGCCTTCAGGGCCCGCTTGAAGCCTTCAGAGAGTGATGTGCGGCCATCTGCAACTGCCAAAATTATATCTGGTTTGAACAGCTCCATAATGTCCATGTATCTGAAAATTATTGCCAACATGAAATTATAGCTTAGGTAGTCTTATGAACACTATCAACTATATTAAGATTGTGACAAAATTGTCATGTATAGGCCTCTTCACGAATGCTGGCATGAAATGTATATCAAATTAATGACGGTATCATTTTACGTGCCACCTTTCGTGAACTTACCTGATTGACATAATGTTGAATTATCTACTTTGAGATTACACAATTATATTTAGTTAAAATACCATGGTTGGCCAGTAAAATTCATAGGAATCTGACAGCCATACAAGTAAAATCTCGCTCACCTGTCAGCAGTAATCATTTTCTTGCCATTTTTAGTCCACAAAGGTACTTTATCTTGCTCGAAGTGCCCAGACGGTGCACTATCATTTAAATTTTGTAAAGTTATGCAAGTTACATGGTTAGAAACACCGGCAAACTTAGCTATTCCTTCTCCTTGGGCCTTAACTCCAGCTTCCAAATGACTAGTATTGGATAAAGGTACCCATAAAAGCTGGGGACTAGCAAATACTCGAGCAAGGACATCCGCAGTTAGATGAACCACACTGCCACCCTGAAAGTGAGAATAAGACATAATTGAATTCTTTGAAGGACCTATTATGGTTGGTACTTAACCTAAAAACTAAGTTATACGAACTTTATAACATTCGTCATCAAATCACGAATGTTTTAGTTCTTATCAATTTCGGCAAACCCATGTTTGTCATACCTGAGTAAGGAGTGCGGATGTAGGGGTTTCTATTAATGTGGTAGGAGATTTGTTGAATCCAGTTAAAGTACCAATTCTTTCACCCCCGCAACCGGCTTGCTTGATTGCAAAACGCATTTTGATTGAGTAAATATATCGGCAGATCTCTGACACCCAAAACAATATAAAACACAAGCAGCGTGTTATTATTGACAGTTAAAACCGCCGAAACGCCCGAAACCAGACCGGACATTCGGACAAGGACGTTGACACTGACAGATGACAGATATAGCTTTTTTTATGACAGATATAGGTTGTGTTCCGAATCACGCTCACAGTGCAGCGCGCTCACGCTCGGACCGACTCACGCTCAAACGCTTGACATGAGATGTAGTGACGTCATTGATGATGTCATGGGTGGCGCTCACGGCTTAATGATTTATTGAAACTATAGGAAGTATAGGATATGTTATGCAGCGCAGCGCTTTGCCGCAGTATAGCGTAGATGCGACTTTACTGTTTATTAGTGTGGGCAAAGTGTGGGTGGCAGCAAGGTGGCAGTGCGTAAAACGTAACACCCGTGATCCGAATCACGACGAAAACTTGACGTTTGGCTCAAGGTGCTTAGGCCTGGGAGTGTGAGCACCGTGAGCGCCGTCCATGACATCATCAATAACGTCACGACATCTCATGTAAGCGCCAGTAAGCGCTATGAGCGTGAATCGGTCCGATCGTGAGCGTGATTCGGAACACCGCTTTAGCTTTATTAGTTGGTAGTGACCCTGCCTACGAAGCTGGAGGTTCCGGGTTCGAATCCCGGCCGGGGCATTTATTTGTGTGATGAGCACGAATACTTACTTATTCTTGGGTCTTGGATTTCTTCTTTATATTTCAGTATTTATTTTACCTATATGAGTATGTAATATCGTCGCTTACTACCCATAGTACTTTGCTTAGTTCGGGACTAGGTTGATTTGTGTAAGATTGTCCACATATTTATTTATTTATTTATCATTATTTATAGCCATTAGCCGTAGTCGTAGTTAGGCAGTGTGTGTAGGTAGAGCAACTAGGGATGTGTGGTTTGTTCATTTTATCGACTGTATATGGTAATAATTCAAAATAAAAAATGCCACTTTTACACGTCAAAAGGAAATTTACATAAAAAAGTCAAAAAGTCTTACAGTAATTAAAAATTAAATTGATACTTTCATGTGAGGTGTCTAAATTGAATAGCCTTATGATGCGACGTTTTGCAAGCCAGAAATGACAAGTTTAGTTATACACCAAATAACCCTACCAACACCCCCGTAAAATGTTCACGACCCATGAGCCAAACAACCTGTAATACAAATTTAAATTAAACCACCATTCGGCGGAGTTGTTTGTCAAGCCAAAATGCACAAATGTTGCCACAGTACGGCCAGTGCTGTTCATATCGATATTATTTAAGGCCTCACTAGACCGTACGATCTTACGGACCTCTTTATCGGGTAGTTCGGGTACCCCTTGGTGCTTGCCGAGATCATCGAAAATCGAAATTAGTAGTGTTTCTCTCAATCTAAAATGCTCTCAATTTGACAAATTAAAATGATTTGTAACAAATTTTATGATTTTTTCATATTTCTTCATATTTATTTTACATTTGTCCGCTTAATGAGCCTTTGTTTGCCAAAAAGTAGAAACTTTTACATTTATTAAATTAGGTAGTAAAGTAATAGGACTTAAATCTTGATCGAAAAAACTTCCTATCGAATAGTATATCGATTTTAATATTCCGAAAAATGCTGGCACATTTTTGTCCGTGAATAAGAGGGTATAGTTAGTTACTTTATACTTATCGACATATTTTTATCGATATATACCGTCACTATTTATTTTTTTCTACTCCTGGCAACATCTCATCTGCCAGTTTACTCCGCCGAATTATGGACTTGACCTTAATTATGTACAGGTAAGTAAGGTAAGCGTCAATAACAATAAAAACTAATCCGCAGGATCTCTACCGTAACTAAACACACAATTTGGGATTTCTTCTACTATTACCTGTGCAAAATTCGGGTAGTATTCGGGACAGGCCCAGCCTAGTGTAGGACCATAGCCACTAATGTTTTGAATTTATCTTTTTCGTTATGATTTCGTTAAGTAATAAATATATTTTTCTACTCCTGTACTTTTTTTCGCAATTTACGCATTAGCGAGCTCTAATATAAACACATACATTATTATTTTGGTCTGTAAAAAGTCTATCTAGTCTATTGCCCAAAAACACATTCCTGGCTGCTACCGCGAACGGCATTCGAAATTTTCCCTCTCTGTCGCACATGCAAGTTTGCACATAAATGCGACAGAGAGAGAAAACTTCGTTTGTGGTTCGCGGTAGCAGCCCTGACTCAACTTTAAATGAAAAATTTAAGTTGTTTTGGGTGCCAGGCCACAGACTACTGCAAATATCATGTTAAGTAGTCATTCGTCGGTACGTTCAAGATAAACTTTTAAAATTAAAATCAGTGCTGCCAACTTAAGGCGCAGAGTAGGGCAAGGCCTTCCCCATACAAACTTTGTGCAGCTTTTATTCGTCGGTTTTGGCACTAACAACTATAATATTTTTTTTGGTTGTAACTATTAGATATGCGAAGATCGCGATGTGAAAATTTTCAAATATTTCAAAAAAAATCAAAAAAAAATACATCACGAAATAGCTATGAGAAAAATAAGCATACTGACCAAAAATCATAACGTTAATGCAAACACAAACGAAGTAAATCCTGCACAAAGTTTGTATGGAGAGAGCTTGCCCTAATGCAGCCTCTTAACGCAACTTAGCCATATTTTTTATTTAATAATTTTATGATTTACTAATATGGATAAAGACATACTTATATCGTCTTTCTTGTGTTATTTAACAAGTTTTATCTATTTTAGGACATATTTATGAAAACAAACAGTTCGGATTGGGTCCAGATTCAGTTTTAGTTAAGGTCGGATGCCAAATATATGAAATTAAAAATAAAAACAAACCATAAAAAAAGGGCCATATTTTCAGTTTCCCGCCAAATATCAAATTAAAAAGAAATCATTTTATTAGTTATAAATTTTAGAAATAAAGGAAAACTTGAAAAACTTCCATAGGCACCGAGCAGGATTCGAACCTGCGACCTCCTAGCACTCGCGGCCAGTCGCTCTAGCCAACTGAGCTATAGGTGCAATTGCTACCCGGCTTGAAATTACGGCTTATTTTTTATTTTTTTTATTCTTTTTTTATAGTTTGCGTTAGCAGCGTTACTGCTTAATACAAAATTAATTTTATTAGATCTTGTTTTCCGCCACTATCAGTTTTCGTTGACCAAAAAGTGATTTATCTTATCTAAAAAGTGATAATACTGGGTAATTTTCAAAGAGTAATCCAGACATGGAAGACGATGAAATTCAATGTACGCCGGAACAAATATCCACAGTGGCACAAGAAGTGACAAAAAACCTGTTACCTGAAAAATCTCGCCTGCGATCGCAGACTCGCCGTGTCCAATTTAATAATATCATCTATAAATAAGAATAAACAGACAAATTATTATTGGGGAACGGGACTTAATCGCGTACAATTATAACTAATTTACCTTTTTTAAGGTTTTTTGTCCGACGTTTCGAATGTATCACAACATCCGTGGTCGCGAACTGACTGGCGTGAGCGGGTATCAACATCTTCTAGCCGCACGGGTTTTCCGAACTACCCGCACTTGGTCTTCATTAATTACATTCTCACTAGGGTTGTCACTCGCACGACACACAACACTAACAATGTCCGTTGATATAATGGACGATGTATTTCCACGCTTGCACTTACTAATAACTGGATTCCACGAAGATGAGATTTTGAAACCGTCGTCCCGGTTGAAATTTCGATGTTTTTTAATTTCAATGGCTTCACGTACTTTTCTACTGTAGAAATGGCGTTCTGTAGAAAGGACTTTCGGTTTATGGAGCTCAATCCAGTGGTTTGGTCCTGACTCCAGTAAATGCTCGGTTAATGAAGACCAAGTGCGGGTAGTTCGGAAAACCCGTGCGGCTAGAAGATGTTGATACCCGCTCACGCCAGTCAGTTCGCGACCACGGATGTTGTGATACATTCGAAACGTCGGACAAAAAACCTTAAAAAAGGTAAATTAGTTATAATTGTACGCGATTAAGTCCCGTTCCCCAATAATAATGTGTGAAAATCGTGTAAGTTTAAATCAATATAAACAGACAAATATTCCTTCCACATCTTTGTCGGAGCCTAAAGATAAACTGACTCCCTGTAACATCACCGCATCTCCAGCTGATGTTAATTCTCCGCCTACAAGCAACATCGATTCTCCATCTCCTGCCAGGATTCGTACCGTACACCATCTCCAACGTTTTCTGCTGATCTTGATAATGCAACTTTGTCTCAGATCATTCATCAAAATGCTGATGTGCATATATAAATAGTGAAACATCATCAACCAGTCGACAATCTATTACTATTTCGCACAACACTATACAAAATTTCCACTTGCACTTTCATAAATAAATTTTTACTTTGTTGTATTTTGTTTCATTGAAGAGGCTAACTAGTCGTAGAAAAAGTATTATGCAACGTTGAATAATAAGGTCAAAAAATGCTCGAGGCGTCTTCCTTAATAACCTGCACTCGCATTTTTGACCCCTGTTATTCAACTGTTGCATAATATACTATTAATTTTTTTAGAAGAAATCCACCGAAGCTATTGTCATGTTTGAAAAAAAAGTTTGTAAAAAGCGGGCAAAGTATATGATTCTTCAGTAGTAATTTAATTACTCGAACCGTTCGAAGAAGGAGATTGGTATTTTTTCATAAAAGTCTTGTAAGAAAATACGGTATTAAATCCCTAGTCAAATCAGCAACTTTTTATTAAATGTCAAAAACGATTTGTTAATATGAAGTTTGTAGGGAAATACTGTCTTAGTGACGTCACTAAGGCAGTGTGAGTAGGTTTGTTCAAATCAGCGTCCTTTTTAAATCTTTATGCTTATAAAATCTTTCAATTAGCTAAAATAAATTAATAATTGATGTTTTTCGAGTATTTTCGTTAGATCTTTTATTAGTCAAGTAAAAAATAATTTATTTTTACCTTAGTTTAATACCCTATTGCAATAAGTACTCAAATCTTATTGAAAGTTCCAAGACTAACGTACCTACCTAAGCTTCACCGTTACTTACCCTTTTATTCCTTCGTTGTCTGAAAGACTGAAAGGGTACCCAGTTGGCAAGTCAATAAAGACTTTATTAATTGGAGTGCAAGTTACCCATTTATCTTCAGTGAAAATGAACAGTAGGTAGTAGGTATTTATGAAACATTAATTTAATTTCCCCTCATAATTCTGCGCTAAGTGGGTACATAAACCGAGTTATTTTCAATGTGGCATGCAATTCGTTATTTTATATTCCATTCCTCTAGGCGTTTTCATAATTTATTAATTTTCATAGCAATTTTGGCTCGTTGCGCTTAAGAAAGGGGGGTAAAGTTTTATGCCCCTAGGGACGATTTAAAATTCAGAAGGGGGATATGAATTATTATGTGATAATAATATTTAAAATTTTATGCGTGTAATAATTAACGTGGGTTCTTTGTTTCGTTCGTCATGCAAATAGCTAATGTGTTATTAATGCCACAGTTGTGGCAAGAAATCATAATAGGTACTTGCCAACGAATACTAATTGAGAGATGAAGTGAACAGGAAGGTTCATATCATTGGTGTAAAGCAAGATGAACAGGAAGGTTTCTTTGTTGCCCAATTTACGTGTCAATTTCCAGCACTTGAATCGGATACTAGCGAGTGGTCTATCATTACAATGAACTAATGATGAGCAAATTTTGAAACAGATACCTACAACAGAAGAGCGGTCCTTGAAGCGGGACTGCAGACGGGTTGTACAGTCAAGGGCACCAATATGTATGTATACACTTTTTCACCTTATTCCATTGAAATAAGGTCCAAAAATGTATACATATTTATGCCCTCGACTGTACCTACGATATTTTATAGACAACTTTGTTTCACAGATTTTTTTTATAATATTACCATTTCACATAATAAGCATTAACTACGCATACTTTGTGAAATTCAAAACAATAATTTTTGATACCAATGATTTTCAATATATTGATATTCAAGTCATACAATTCATTGAGAACATCCAAAATCTCAGAGATGCTGGAACGACATATCTTGTAATTCTTTACTCGGCCAGTCTAGTACCGTGGAAAGCGCCAGACTGCTAGCAGCTGGTACAAGGGAAGCTGGTTACTGGCTCCATGATCACCCACCCATCGTCTAGTACCTACTGGAACATTTTTAGATCCCCACACACTCCGCTTTGCAGTTTGCCTTCGCCTCGGGGTCCCGGTCTGCGCCCCACACCGATGCCACTGCGGAAGCGACGTGGACCAGCTAGGACATCACGGACTTTCCTGCCAGAGAAGCGCCGGCCGCTTCTCCGGACATGCTGCGCTCAATGATATCATCCGCCGGTCTCTTGCATTGGCGAACGTGCCTGCCATTTTAGAACCTGCGGGCATGTCGAGAAACGATGGCAAGAGACCGGACGGGATGTCCTTGATTCCGTGGAGTAAGTATGGGACGGGTGCTGGTGTGGGATGCTACATGATGGGAGGGCCCCTTAAAAACTAAACGGGTGGATTCAAATTTTCACAGTTTAAGCAACGTGTTAACCCACATCTACTTACATCGTCAAAAAATATTTTTACACGCTTATAAGGGGGGCTCCCATACAGCTAAACGGGGGCGCGAAAAAAAAATATTGAGCTACCCCATCGAGTGGGGTATCGTTATTTAGAACTCGTTGAGTGCATAAATACTGTATTTTTTGTTTTCAAAAATATTAAAAAACAAAAGAATGGGAAGCAATATTTGATTAACATCGCCCCTTGAAAATCTCCTTAAATATTCACTCTAGCGAAAGTGTGTAAAACCTTTTTTGTGGAGAATTTATGTACATTTTTTATCTCTCAGAACATTTTTTGCTGTGGGCCACCGTTTACGAGTTTTTAACGAAAAACTAAAAAAGTGAACTTTGCACCCCCCCTACCCGTTAGCTCCACTCCCACCCTTCAGGATTTTAAGTATGTTGTTAAGGACATCTTTAACTACAACTATGCC
Organism: Cenopis cana; assembly: GCA_951800055.1. Lineage (NCBI taxonomy): Eukaryota > Metazoa > Arthropoda > Insecta > Lepidoptera > Tortricidae > Cenopis > Cenopis cana. The sequence goes on along the minus strand of OX637476.1, from coordinate 4,550,864 downwards.
AAAATCCGCTTATATCCGAATTATTTTTGCCAATTGGCAGTTAGTGGTCTTCATTGCTTGAATCAGAAGACAGGTGAGGGAGTTTAGTGATGTGATGAACACCGATGGCAATAGAGTTATGGACATCATCACTGATGATGTCCATAGCCAATTATAATCTTTGTCTATAACCACTATAACTCTAAAATACCACTGGCTGAGCCGTTTGTCATTCAAACAAACTTCATAGCCAGCTTGCATTAAGTGTGTTACTGAAAGCATCCATTACCAAAACTAGTGTAACATCGATTTCAGCCGGATTTATTCTGCCGCTTGAGTAATGTTATCGACACGGCGACGGATGACCCGCCATCCGCCCTCGGGGAATGTATCGTTCTTCTAACACAAAATGGCGAAATCTAGTACAAAAATACAGTAACTTACTACCTTTCATTGACGGTGGGAGAGTAATGTCGACACGCATTACGGTCAATGCGAATTTATTCACCAATCCTGACCTACTTTTATCTAAACAGCCGTTCACCATTTTCCACAGACTGGGTTTTCGGTTTCGGTACTTCCTTTTATTAAGGGAGTTTTATTTTGGATACGGATTTGTGTAAAGAAAGTGATGCTTATAGGATTAATTCATTGTTGAATCTCGAATCTGGACTGATGACCTGGTAACATCCTGGTAAGGGTCGCGGGAGTCCGCTGGATGCGGGTGGCGCAATACCGGTCATTGTGGCACTCTTGACTCTTTGGGGGAGGCCTATGTCCAGCAGTGGACGTTGGATGATGATGATGATGAGGTCACCCAGGCCATCAATTGTGGGCTGAATTATTCATTCATTTACAACTTAAAACATTGAGAAACCAATAAGCATACCTAGTTGAAGCTATACTTAGTTGAAGACCTAGTCTTATTCGGAAGCTTGTACGATACAACACTAGAATTAAATCCGGAGCGAATAAATTCTTAATAGAAAGGATTTTGGCTCAAGTCCAAAATGTATTCTATAACACACAGAAGACATAAGTACGTAGAAACAACATTTTGGACTCCAACTGACTCTACGCCAACCTCTTAGTGTAATTGGGGAGAATTCTTAAGAAAATTGGTTTAAACGCTACCAAAATTAAAGATTGAAATATTAGTTATAAGAAGAAGGAAACGTTAGACGTAGATTTCAAGAAAATATTTGTGTTGTAGCTAGTTCCCTACTTCGCTGTTATTATGTAAATAACAACACGAAAGTTTATTATTAGAGATATCAATAGTGAAATATTTATCTAGGTATATATAGTATGTCATAAATTATACAATTAATCCTTATTTCTATGTTATAAATTCTGCAATGATTTCGTATTTGTTATCATCAGCTGAAATACGTCCACTGCTGGACATAGGCCTCCTCCAAAGAGTGCCACACATCATACGATACAATTATATACCAGCCAGCGCCAGATATGGCAAGTCGGTTCGGTTAGTAGAGTGGGTGACACTAAGCGGCTATCGAGCCAATCGATGGTATGTGCGACTGTGTTGTCGACAGGGACGTCACTTGTGATCCGGATTGTCATAGGTACCTTGTTTTCTTAGACCATGGTGCCGCACATAAAAAACCAGTCCTGTGTCACCCGCCTCAAGCATCCAGCGGAGTCACGTATTTGTAAAAAACTCTTCTATATGTGTGAATGTGATTGACTATATTATTTAAAATTTTAGAGTAAGTAATGATACCATACCGACTTAATAAAACTCGTCTTTGTGGTATAGATTAAATCATAAATTAGCATGACAAATATCTTATAATTCTTATATCCGTCTAACTTCTTGCCATAACATATAAGCCTACATTTTATTTTTATTTTTTAGCACTTTAAGTATCCTATAGGTACCATTAAGTTATATTGTAATAGACTCAAGGATCCCACAGTCAAACCGTGCAAACAGTTTTGCGGGACGATGCACTTAGACAGTATAAGTTTTTGTCAATTGTTTTTAAATAATAATAAATAATGTACAGAACCTACTCATTCAACTTTTAAAAAATATGGTTGCGCTCTCGACTGTACCCACACAAAAGAGTACTAATCGAATTAGTTCTCACATGAACCTCGGGAAACCTGTAGTACTTACTACCCTCTGATTAATTCCCATTCCCATCTGTATAATTCAAGTTCATTGTTGCTTGGAGTTGCCGGGTGTTTCTTGGATACCAACAATGGGAGTTATGGGAGTGCGTCGTGAAAATCATTGTTCTATGTAATTTGATTATGTGTTTGTTTGGAGTGAAAACGGCTTATGGCTTATTTGATATTTCAAGGGTATTATGAGATGTGAAATGAGTTAAATACTCGTGGTGGCTGCTGATTCGCATACTTATTGAATATAGTACCTATGTAAAGTTGATGTAACTACCTAAATGCGCAGAAAATGCCCTAGATATTAATATGTTTTGAGTTGATTAATTAATTCAAATTTTAATGTCGAGTTTAGTGTTATAGTAATGAATTACATTGGTTTGATTCGGATCAATCTTACAAACATTTGATAACAAAAAACCGGCCAAGTGCGTGTCGGGCCACGCGCAAGGTAGGGTTCCGTAGCCGTCCACCCGTTACATTACGTGGACTAAAAAGTTCGCAAACTTATATTTACTATGTTTTTGACAGAATTAACAACATTATCTAAGGTATCAATAGAAATTGTACGAAAGTTTGCATTTGCAAAATACATTTCTGAAGTTTGACTATTACTCGTTAACTAGTAAGGTCTACTTAGCTGTGATAGTTTTCCTTTTAAATTCATCGTATATGCTACTACCATGATCACATGATTTTTTTCACATGCCTAGTAGCCACCGTTTAGCTGGCAGGGGAGGACACTTGACCATAACAAAAATTATCACTTCAAAGCCAACCAATAACCATTCGCTTCAATATCACGCCAACCAATTCTTTAAGCAAAAAATATTTTTTAAAGATTTTATTCTACCGTTTTGTCGGCGTCATTGATATGTATACTCATTCCCAATAACAGCTTTCTAGTACTAACGGTTACTGAGAAAAACGGGCGACAGACGGACGGACGGACATGGCGAAACTATAAGGGTTCCTTGTTTACTACGGAACCCTAAAAAGGACTATACTTACAGTCGGTAACAAAGACTCATCATCATCATCATCATCATATCAGCCGAAAGACGTCCACTGCTGGACATAGGCCTCCCCCAAAGAGTGCCACAATGACCGGTCTTGCGCCACCCGCATCCAGCGGACTCCCGCGACCTTTACCAGGTCATCAGTCCACCTTGTGGGGGGTCTACCCACGCTGCGCCTTCCGGTTCGTGGTCGCCACTCGAGAACCTTTCGGCCCCAACGGCCATCGGTTCTACGTGCAATGTGCCCCGCCCACTGCCACTTAAGTTTAGCGATTCGAAAGGCTATATCGGTTACTTTGGTTCTGCTACGGATGGCCTCATTTCTGATGCGATCACGCAGAGAAACTCCCAGCATAGCCCTCTCCATTGCCCTCTGAGTGACTTTGAGCCTTCTTATGAGGCCCATGGTGAGCGACCACGTTTCCGTACCATATGTCATCACTGGCAACACACACTGGTCAAAGACTCTCGTCTTGAGACACTGCGGAATATCGGACGAAAAGATATGCCGTAGCTTCCCGAACGCTGCCCAGCCGAGTCGGATTCGACGATTGACCTCTTTCTCAAAGTTGGACCTACCTAACTGGACAGTCTGTCCTAGGTATACATAATCGTCTACAACTTCGAGCGTAAAGCGTCCGATTGTAACGGGAGTTGGTGCTACATGGGCATTTGACATGATCTTCGTCTTATCCATGTTCATCCTTAGACCAACTCGCTCGGAGGCTTTACTGAGGTCATCGAGCATTGTACTTAAATCCTCCATGGTTTCAGCCAAGACTACTATGTCGTCAGCAAACCGAAGATGAGTGATATACTCGCCGTTTATGTTGATGCCTAGCCTTCTCCAGTCCAGATTCTTGAAAACATCCTCCAGTGCAGCGGAGAACAGTTTAGGAGAAATAACATCTCCTTGCCTGACTCCCCGCTGCAGCGGAATAGGTTTCGAGTTCCGGTCCTGGAGTCGGACTGACATAGTGGCGTTTTCGTACAAACACTTCAGTACTTCGATATAGCGGCAAACAAAGACTCAACTAATATATATTGTTCTAGATATATTTTGTTTGGATGATAATTGGCTTTATATTTGGCGAGTTAGGTAAGCTGCTCAATTGCAGTCCCCGCTAAAAAAAAATCATTTACTAATCTCATATAATATATTATATTATAATCCTCAATAATCTGCTGGCCGCAGTTGTTAACCGCACAAATAGCTGAATTTCACATTAATTAATAGTAGTAAATGGATTACACGATGGTTACATTCCTTTTCGCGAATCAAATATAATTTTTGATTCGTGTTAATTTAATAGGTACAAGGAACAAATAGGTACAAAGAATAAAAAACCGGCCATGTGCCATAGTTGCCCAGTTGCCCACCCGTTACATTATACCCGTTATACTATATTCTTGACACAACTAACAACATTTTAAAAGGTAAGGAATGGAATGGAAATTGTACGAAAGCTTGCTTTTCAAAGTACATTTCTTAAGTTAGGGTACTTATTACTCGTTACAATACCCGTCTCAGGCTGCGTGCGAGATCACGGTTCATTTTAGGGTTCCGTAGTAAACAAGGAACCCTTATAGTCCGTCTGTCCCCCGTTTTTCTCAGTAACCGTTAGTCCTAGAAAGCTGTAATTTGGCATGAGTATACATATCGATGACGCCGACAAAACAGTAGAATAAAATATTTTAATTTTTTTTTAAGGGTACCTCCCCTACATGTAAAGTGGTGGTGCAATTTTTTATTTCTTCCAAACCCCATTGTGTGCGGTGTCGTTGGATACCTCTTTCAAAAATATTATAAAGTTTCTAAAAGCATTTTTTGATTAAAGAATTGGTTGGCGTGATATTAAGCTTCGAAGTGATAATTTTTGTTATGGTCAAGTGTCCCCCCCCTGCCAGCTAAACGGTGGCTACTAGGTATGTGAAAAAAATCATAGTAATAGTATATACGATGAATTTAAAAGGAAAACTATCACAGCTAAGTAGACATTACTAGTTAACGAGTAATAGTCGAACTTTAGAAATGTATTTTGCAAAAGCAAACTTTCGTACAATTTCCATTGATACCATAGATAATGTTGTGAATTCTGTCAAAAACATAGTAAATATAAGTTTGCGAACTTTTTAGTCCACATAATGTAACGGGTAGACGACTACGGAACCCTACCTTGCGCGTGGCCCGACACGCACTTGGCCGGTTTTTTTCTTTGTAAGTATCAAATAATTGTTTCAATGTTGCTCATTAAAATGCAGTGGGTGATATGAAACTTTAAACGTTAACTTTATCTTAATGGTCCGTTAATGTTTCTTTACGGTAGTAAATACTTTGTGGAAAGAGCAGCATTAATTAAAACTAGCTTATGCATTTTCCGAGTGACCCTAGGTTGCAAAGCTAAGGCTTTCATACTTTCAGCGGGTCGGCGGTTGACATAGAGTCAACAGAGTGAGACTAATAATACCGTAGTCGCAAATAACGCTAGCCTTTTCGCACTTTTAGACCTTCCACAATAACTGGTTATTAAAGTACGAGCTAATTACGCTACTCAACTGAAATATTTTTAAGTTCTAATTGGTTTACTTTACTGGTGTTTTCAAATTGTTAGCACATATCGATACCCTAGTTCATAATCGTACTAATTACGGGGAAAAATTTACTGTAATTGAGACTAAGGAATATGATTTGTACACTAACGTACTAATTGCAACAATTTTTTCTCCTTGGTTAGTAGGTACGATTGTGAGCTAAAGTGTATCGATACGCAACTGCAATATGCAAGGATAGTTCACAGCAATACAATTCACTAGTAGAAGAAAATCTTTCGTTCTGTTATAGCAGTAACAAATGGATCTCTGTTGGCTTTGTTTTTTATACAAATAAGTTTGAACTCTTGCACTCGTCATTATGCTTAGTTCCTTTTCCAAAGGGCCCGTGTTTAAAGATTAACGTAATATTTAAAACAGTAATATTGCCAATTTCAAATGTCTAAGGCTTCAGTGTAGCCTCTAACTCTACTTGAAAAGTAAATAACGTAAAACGAGACACGCGTGGACGGGCAGTCTGTACCAACTTTATATGTTAGGTACATTCTACTCGTGCATGTACGAGTATCATACTCTTTGAGAAACTCGTTAAGGGCCGAGTGCGCGTGCAAGCTTGCATTAAGTTGTAAGGCATTAATGCACCGACGCGGCGTCTGACCACGCCTGCTCATAACATAGGAACTTAATGCAGACTTTTTGTACCGACTTAAATTCGCTACACCGTCCGCTCTTTTAAAAGAAGCTAATTCATACGAATTGTACCTTACCGCTCGCATACATGCTCTATTCAACTCGCTTTTGTGTGAAAATATAAGGTATTTGAAAAGCGGAGAGTAAAAATAAATAAATGAGGAAAGTCTCACTGATCTTTTTGATTTTTGTAATTATTCCCCAAGTTTTTAAATTACAACGCGATATTACGAATCATTTAGAAAACAAAAGTATTTTTATTCGAACATTCTGATAAATGGTGTTATCTAAACTTTTGCAATTATCTTAGTAGCAGCTTTCATGAGTTTCGGAAACAACCCTTTCAGGCTCTCGACTTAGCGTTTATAATTTAAAATAATCTAGTGATTAAGCTTAACTGTTTGGGGTTGCTTTACCCGTGTTGAAGTTGCTAGTTAATAAGAACGGACTGAAGTGTATTGCCGAAGGAATAAAAGGTTATGAATAAATAAATGTTTCCCGCAAAATGATACCGTGGCGCGCTTCTAGCCTCGTAGTAAGTAGCTGCACTTCCAAGCCCTCGGGCATTAAGAACCTCGCTTTCGTTAAAATTGAATGGCTATGGAAATACGATCCAGTTGGCATTTTAATTCCCATGTAGCGATGACTACCTACTATGTTAAAATATTGAGATATTGATGTTCAGTTTCGTTTTGTACGGTAGGTATGCACTTAAATCTAAAAGGCCTTTGTTTGCAACGGAAAATGACAGTCGATTTTGTCGCAGCCGCTCATTCGAAATATTACGCAACTAGGGGGTCAACACAATATCTAGTATATAGGTATAATGTAGGTTTCGTTTTAAGATAATTCGGTAAGTAATACATTACTTTTATGGTATATGTACTTGCGTAAGCATAAAAGTTTACCGCACCCGCAACAAAATAATCTGGCAAAGTAACGGTACGGCAATGCCTTTATAAACCGTAGAATATTATTTGGCATAAGATTCGCGTTTCGGCCTAACGAGCTTTTGAAATTTTACGACACCCGCGAAACCGAGATTTGCATTCTAGTAATTTCATGTTTTTTCTCTTTAGTCCCCCAATAATTCTTTTTCTTGGAACAACTCATTGTAAAGTTTATGGAGTTTTTTAAAACCAGTAGGTACTTAAGTACAACATTCTTATGTTTGTGTTTGCGGTTTTCGAGGCAAAAACAGCAATTTAGTCTGAATTTGCTTCCAGCTCAAGCTTGCGTTTCTTTTTAGATATCGAAATACTTGCACTATGTAGATATCTACCAGAAGAACCCTTTATAAAATCTATCTACAAGATGACTTTAGGTCATACCGCATTTATCCACTCACATAACGTACACATGACAATATGATGCTGGGACGACATATCTTGTAAATTGACCGTCAATTCTTTACTCGGCCAGTCTAGTACCGTGGAAAGAGCCAGACTGCTAGCAGCTGGTACAAGGGAAGCTGGTTACTGGCTCCATGCTCACCCATCGTCTAGTACTGGAACATTTTTAGATCCCAACACACTCCGCTTTGCAGTTTGCCTTCGCCTCGGGGTCCCGGTCTGCGCCCCACACCGATGCCCCTGCGGAAGCGACGTGGACCAGCTAGGACATCACGGACTTTCCTGCCAGAGAAGCGCCGGCCGCTTCTCCAGACATGCTGCCCTCAATGATATCATCCGCCGGTCTCTTGCATCGGCGAACGTGCCTGCCATTTTAGAACCTGCGGGCATGTCGAGAAACGATGGCAAGAGACCGGACGGGATGTCCTTGATTCCGTGGAGTATGGGACGGGTGCTGGTGTGGGATGCTACATGTGTAGATACACTAGCCCCGTCGCATCTCCAACGAACTTCCACGAGGGCGGCGGCCGCAGCAGAGGCGGCCGAACAAGCTAAAATCGGCAAGTACAGCGGTCTCGGCGCCGAATACTTGTTCACCCCTTTCGGCGTCGAGACACTCGGTCCGTGGGGTCCTGGCGCTCTAAGCCTCTTCAAGGGCCTATCGAAGAGGCTTATCGATGCCACAGGTGACCGAAGAGCTGGCAGCTACCTCGGCCAACGAATAAGTTTGGCCATTCAAAGAGGTAATGCTGCCAGTATCTTCGGCACAATGCCGCGGGGGCCTTTTTAACACGCTTTTATTAGGTCGACCTGTATGTAACTATGTAATGGAATCTAAGGTAACTAATTTAACCATCTTCCAAGGATCGTAGCGTCATGAAAATTGGCAGCTGTATGTGGTTCTGATGACAATACAACAATATGGTACTGTCGAACTGATCTGATGATGGAGCCGGAAGATATGAACTGGAACTTCATGATGGAACATCGTATCATAGCTGTGTTTGGATTTGTTAGAAAAGTCTTGTAATGAACTTTGACCACGATTAGGTTTCAAGGTCTGATAGGTCGACCTGTATGTAACTAACTATGTAATGGAATCTAAGGTAACTAATTTAACCATCTTCCAAGAATCGTAGCGTTATGAAAATTGGCAGCTGTATGTAGTTCTGATGACAATACAATAATATGGTACTGTCGAACTGATCTGATGATGGAGCCGGAAGATATGAACTGGAACCTCATGATGGAACATCGTATCATAGTCGTGTTTGCACTTGTGAGAAAGGTCACGTAATGGACTTTGAACACGATCAGGTTTCAATTGACACGCAAAGCGTGTTTTTCTAGTGTTTAAACTATTAATTTATTATTTAGATTTAATTTAGATTTATATTTAGATTTTAATTTAGCTGTATTTAGTTTATTTTTGTTAGGTAATATGTTTTTCTATAGATTATACACAATATAATTAGAGAAGTCCGTCACTCATTTTCGTGTACCTAGAAGAGCTGCACTTATTTTTACGCTATGAACGCGATCATCAACCCTAAATACGCTCGTAGTTTACACTGTTTATAAAAATACATCACGCTATGAATCCGATCATCAATTAATCTATGGCACCCATCAATTGACAGCTTTATTAGCACAGAACGTACCTTATCAATAGGATGCCAATAGAACTATCTCCTATTAGGTTGTACGTTGTTGTATTGCAGGTAGGTACAATAGATTGTGGATGGTTCCGCCATGCATAATATATTGCGATGAAGGATTTACACGCCACAAGACAAGTTAAGCAAGAGGTCAGAGTCAGCCCATCCTTCAAAGGAAAGTACTCCATTCTCCATTACCTCCTGCCTATAAATTTATGGCTTATATAACACATTTGTCAAATCGATGACCCGGTTTCGAGGGCTATAATGTTTGCCGTGGTGTCCTAAGCACGTAAGGGGAGAATTAAAATGTTTGGATGTCAATGTGTTCGCTGGCAGTTTACACGGTTAGTTATTCATCAAGCTGCCATGATTGTAAATAGGACATGGATACAGATAACTATATATTTCAGGTATATTTTAAGGAAGACTAAACTTGAAAAACAATCCCTGACTGTACCTACGTATGTAAGCGCATCACCTATGGCTAGTTAAAATTGTACAGAAATCTGAAATAATGGGTTTAAAATCCATTTAAAAAAGTGAGCGAGTAGACATAAGACAGTAGTTAGGTAAAAAAATGTAGTAGTAAAGGGAAGATTTCGTCTCATTTTCTGCATATGGGCAATACACCCGTGCGAAGCCTAGGTGGACAGTAAGTTCTAAAAAAAGGAAAAGTTCACAATTCGTTTGTATTAACTATTTAAATTAACAACATATACAGCGTTTAGTTGTAATTGATGTCAGTTTATAGGTTCATGAATTATGCTTATTTGTAATTGTGTTATTTTACAATAAAAATAAATAAACTACACATTACAATACTTAGCAGCAGTGCAAATATATAATTGACAATATTTCATAATTTCCAAAAGTCTTAATTCGAAAACCATTTCGGTAAAAACGTGTGAAGTACACAAAAAACATATTTTTAGATTTTTTTCTCCGTTAATTTTGGAAAAAATCGCAAATTACTCTAAACCGAAAGTTGACGTCATCTTCCTCGCTGTATTCAGGGAGACCTTAGTACAGAGTACAGACAATCGCTGCTCTGGAGTGGCTCTGGATTCTTGTTGGGAAGATGACGTCATATTTTACTTACGCCCTTTTGGAATGACCTACTTTTCAACGTGCTTTTTTTGTATGAAATAATGAGTTAAATTGAAACAGAAAAAATACGGGTGGCTTAATTTTTTACCTATTTTCTAACTAGTTCATAAAATAAAGTAGTTAAAAATATGAAATGTTGTCAATTAATGACATATTTTACTCTCCTTGCATTATTAGAAAACCAACGAGCAACTTAAACATAATTTGCAAATAAATAGTTTGTAGGTATATAACGTTCCCCTAACAACAATAGTAAAAGCGTGCAGCGCTCGTAAATTCACACGTAAAAGCAAAACGAGGGCTTATTGCAAGTTGCAATTTTCAACTACGGACAATAAACAATTCGCTTGAAATAAGAGTAATTACGAGTATCCACCTGAACGAAGCGGCAATAAATCCATTTAGCGCTGAAGGGGCGCTGATTCCTCCGACAAAAGCCGTGGTGGTGCTAGTAATTTAAACTTCCCACTTGTATGCAACTGTCCATAACCTCATTACATGCCTGGAATTAGGTTTGCAGCGAATTTGGACGTTTTCACGGCTGCGGAGGTGCAAACTTTAAGATATTCGGTCCAGTTGCGATGACAAACTGTACATAAACGAGACAGGACAGCAATTACAACAGAAGTTAAACGAACTAAATTACTTAGTAGGTATACACTTTAGTGAAATGTAATCAACTCTTTGTATAATTGCTTCAATTCAAAATTTGTAGTTGTATGATTTGTCCATTTGTAACTCGATTTCTGTATACGTATACATTTACATTTCAAATGCAAGCATCTGAATATAGTGTTTGTTTAGTGAAATGTATTCAACTCTTTAACTAATTGCTAATTATGGAAGCTACAGCCGGAGAGTCGAACTAATTTAAATACTAAAAGTAAAAGTTACAAATTCGACCAAAAACGTCAAATTCTACCGTAACAAGATATCGACATACCTACCTACGGCCTGCAAGCTCTATCTCCGTTACCCTTTCGAAATGTGACAGTACGACATTACGCTCGATTTTAGATTTCATGTACCCACATGAACGGCCTTAAATTATAATTAAATAATTAGAAGTGAGTCAATGCGATGCTAGCGAGTGAATGCCTTCCCTAGGCTCGGGTTTACGGCTACTAGCCGGTAGGTCGCCCGCCGGGACGTACGCGGTTGAATGCGAAGAGCGATCCTGTGACGCCCCAATTTAAGGCAGAGTCGATCTCGTCGGTGGTTTTAGACGTTAGACCAAGGCTTTCTTGCCGCGGTTAGTCCGTCATACCCGTCCTGCCTCTCCGACAGGACGGGATGCGGATTTTGGTCGTCGCCGCGTTGGTGAACACAAGTGCCCGGAGCGACGACGAGCAGAATCCACTACCGTAACTCTACAAAACCAGTTGCCTACTGTCATGTCGTCGTTACCGAACAACGTCTCTGAACAAGTATTGATTGGCGAAATCATCATACTTAAATTTGATGGAAAGCCATTTTTAAAGAAGGAGAAGAAGGACGGGGTGCGTAAATGCATTTCCCCAAACGTTAAAAAAAAGGCTCGGGTTCACGGCGGGCGCAGGTTGCTTGGTCAGCGGCTCGTGCACTGTGAGGCACGCAGCCCATGAGAACATGAGTTCTCGATGTCGCCGTTTACCGGAGCTGCTAGGTTAGCCATCTCCTTATAGCGCTACCGTATAATATTATGCTTCAATTTTACATTTGCAGTTGTTATGATCTGTTTATACATGCAATACAATACAATTTCCAATGCAGGCATCTGAATATATTAGCGGCTCATCTTTTTTCGCCCGGTCAAGATGTTTGGCCGTCGACTGTTTGGCTATAATCTCTTTTTAAACCCGTAGTGCTCCCAAATTTTTGTTTTGGTCACTCGATTAATTCTGTTAGGTTGGGGATATGACGTGGTCTTCGCCTTCGCACGGACCGTCTTGCGAAATTGAAATAAACAATCATATTGTCAAATTGAATGATTATTTCAGAATATCAAACGTTCAGAATTTAGATAAATGAAAAAGCCGCAAATTTCTTTTAAAGTAGGTACTGTGAAAACGTGGTGAATACAATATCAGTTGTGGTTTAGGAGTAGTAGCAAAAATAAGTTGAAAACGGCCATATTTTAGGATTTTTTAAATACACTATTTTAATGTAGGTATTGTGAGACCTTGAAACCTTCAGATTATTAATAAGACGAAATTTAATTTTTCTTCAGATTTATTTGATGGGTCATTAAGATCCACAATAGATACCAGTTTATTAAAATCCTCTTAACAACAGTATTTACATGTAAAACAGGCATGTCAAACGTAGTCGTAGGCACAGTGACTAACCTCGGCTTTTCTTTACTTCTTTTCAAGAGCTTCAGTACAACAGACACTCTGATTCCTCCGACTCATATACATGTTATTAGTCGTTATGTTCCTTACGAAAATTTCAAATTTAATAACCTATAAAATATGAACATTATCAACAGCAACGTGCAACGTGAGCATCAACAAGTAAACAACCGTAGCCCGACACTATTCGCTCCCTTACATAATCAGTGTCCGACGTAACATATTAAACTTTTTCTGCTCACAGGGGCCCGCGAAAGAGAAAACGAAGAGCTCTTTTTGTGCCTCTGAAAAACTGGCGTAATTTATTTTCCCTTGGTGCAATATTTAGTGCTGTCCATTACTAGAGTTCGCGACCGAACATTATTCACTGGCAACCATCTTTTTTCTCGCGCGCACGCGTGCGGTTCTCGACATTAGCTTTTTCATTCATATTCTTCCCAAGGTTTCCAATATTACAAGTCGTTCTTGCCCCGTCTAGAAATATTATTAGTAATCGGGAGCCATTCATCTTTTGAAGCCTGATCGGTTTTCCCTTTTGTTTGGCTAGGGTTGGTATCCTGGGTTGAACTTCATTTCTTTCTTTCATGATTCAGCTAGATTTTTATCTCTTTCTTTTCAGCTATGCGATTGGATTGTAAGTTTATAGGTGTATAATCTAAGTTGCTACAGCTCTATATTATTCTAGCCCGTCAAAAATGCTCAAAGGTGCAATGTCAATATTTGCCATACATTGGCAAATGTTTGCGTTGTTGAGAGCGCGAAGTGATGTCGCGTTGCACTGCGGACTTCCGCCGGCGGCGAAGCTAATGCGCTCTGCACTTAGCCCAATCGCCCGCTAAATGCATTCCGCGCATATGACGAGGTGAGGAAATGTGGGTATTACTGATATGGGAGACTTGAGGAATCGAGGAAATTACGATGTTTGCCACAGCTTTCATTTTAGATTCACGACGACAAGTAGCATAACCCGTAGGTACTCGTCAAGCGTGGGGACTTCTGCCATTCCCTGTCGTTCATGGGAGGAGGTTTCTGCCCATCAGTTGGACGTAGATATATAGCTAGGCTAATGATGAATGTGGTCTAAGCTGTGCAGACTGTAAAGAGCATCAAAGTCGAGCGTTCGACACTCAAAAATCGGCCCCCAGATTTGGTTACTTATAGGTACGTATGAGTTGGATATCTGTGTATATGGGATTGACTGATTCTCTCAGTTAGGCAGTAGTACCTACTGTATGATAACGGCCGATGCCAACGAAAAATTAGGTGCTCATTACTTGATTGGTTAATTTAAGGCCTTGTAATACAGTCTAAAACCATTCAAAAACTAGTTAAGTACATTACCTGGTTGGTTAAAATAGGAAACAGTAAAAAAAACAGACAAATTCAACTGTAGGCCTAGCACATGTTGCGCTCGAGAGCATGTCGGCGTATCTCGAGCTATCTGTCACTTTCTAACAGCACCAATCAGAAAAAGACGCGTAGCTCGCGATAAGTCGAGATACTCTCGAGCGCTACATGTGCTACGGGCGCTGTTAGGTATGTAAATAGACAAAATGTAGATACATATTGACTAGGGCTTTCAAATACCGGACATTTCGTGATACCGGTATTAATACTGGTATTGCCATCTTCAATACCGGGATCCCAGGATTTTTTCAACGTTTCGTACCGTTCAATTCTTTTCCAAAAAATATCGGGATCCCGGTATTGGAAATTAAATACCGGTATTGAAATCTGCTCTGAAAAAGGTGGTATCCCGGGATCCCGAAATACCGGGATCCCGGTATTGAAAGCCCTAATATTGACATAATATGATGTCATTTGTTTGTTGTTTTTAATTGTAATTCCTAGCGCTTGGTTCTTTCTGTAATGCTATTTAATTAAATGGAACAAATAAATAATAATTCCTGCGTCATCGCGTTACCTCCGCTTATATGTAATAGGTATTTAGATGACCTGAAAGATTACGATTATTTTTTATTTCCAGGCCCTGTGTAAAGGTCTGTATCCGTCTATTCTCATTTGAATATCCTAATCCTGTAGTGCGGGCAGTAATCAGTCGGGAGCAAGCGTGTCCAGGGATTTAGTTTCAATCACGCGGCGCGCGGCGCGCTGTCATTAATGCATACTAAACACCACACGTAGCACTTTGTTTATAATACGAGATTCAGAGAGGCCAGGCTTCGATCTTGATTCAAAGTTAAGTGGTTTTATATACCCTGCTTACAACAGCTTCAGGGTTTATTATAAGTGGGTATTAGTTTTAACCAAACATATTCTTTGATCGTAGGTAGTAGTATGTATGTATGTACTTTATTGTACACAAAACAGGTTAAAACAACAGTAGTTATGTTTTTACGTGGTAATTTTTGCCATGCTTATTTTAGTTGTACCTAATCGCATGCAGTGACCTCAATGGGGAAGGCGGCGTAAAGCTCTGAATATAGATGGCGTCACTAGAGTTTGACCCATCTCGGTTGAGTTGAGTTTAACTTAAAAAGATACGTAAGTACGGTATTTTAATACCGTTATAAAATAAAACTTAATTATCAATTCTCTGTAATAAGTATTACTTATACTTTGTATCTTAGGCTGAGACACTGTCGGATAATGTTTCAAAGCCATTTGAATAAAAGTTTTTGTTTAGGTTTAGACAGGAGCGTGTAAGTTATATTTTCGTAAACAGATACTCGTCCGTTTAACGCGATAAAATGGATCCAAATGAAAAATACGGACGTCTGACTCTGACACAGCTATAAGCACTTTTACGGCAACGCGAGGAATCCGTAAAAGGACCGCAATATTAAGGTGGTTGTAATGGGAAAAATGAGGAAATTTCTGTAAAAAAAAAAAATTATTTTAATACATTAACTAGTATGTGTTCCGTAAAAATCCGTAAAATATAGGTATAATAATAAACATTATCACCAAATATCAAGTTCATAGGTCTCAGCCCAAAGATAATATTAATAATAATCACGAACGAATGTCCCTTTTGGACAAACTCTAGTGGCGCCACCTAGCGGCAAAGTTTGGCAGGCGCCAGCCCCATTGGATGGGTCAAAGGAACTTGAAAAAACAAAAGTCGTCCCTCCTGTGGTCAATAGTTACTGCCTTATGTGCATGTAAGTTATATGCTTTTATCACATGGGTTTATACCGACGGAGAGGCTGTTTATGCGGGTTAGCCCAATCCAAAATTAAGCTTTGTACCCCTTCACTTTCGATATGCCCACAGGAAGACGCGAACCTAAATCATATATCATAATAACAATAAACCACAACACTAAACCCAGTGAAGGTGCTGTTTTCAACAACACAATAGAATATAGGTATGAAGTTTTGCTTCGATTATAAGTGAGCGAGTGAGTGACGGGCAATTAGCAAACGGAGGCTGCCGGAACAAAAGGGCCTCTTGGTTCACTTAATTAAAAAGCAAATAAGCCGACGCAGAGAAAAATAGCTAAAAATTAAACAAAACACAAAACTCGACACTGCAGCGCGAAGCAAACAACTTCTTGTAAACAGTTTAGGCGACTTCCTGATTTGTCGATGCGGAGGCGGTACGATATGAGAAAACTGTCAAATGTCAGTGTCAATTGTCAGTCAACTCAGTACTACTTTTTACTGCGCCCCTACATTTAAAATGAGTGCTTCCTGACTGGCGCGGGATGCGCGGAAGCGGGACGATGCGAAGGCAGTACTGGTCCGCTTCTGCGCATAATATTACTATTGCGCAAATGTAATACTGACAGTATTCTGTCAAGTGGGAATGTTTGCGACGTCAGTAAGTTTACGTCAATGAAGAAAATGACACATATCGATCCTGCCCCGCTAAGTCAGGAAGTCGCCTTACGTAGATAAATTGTGTTGCACGGTTGGTACTCACCTATTAATAAAATACTATACCTTTTCCTATTTAAAAAAATCATGCATTAAGTACATAAGTAGTGCGTTGCTCAAATTTGTACTTACGTGTATATTGCTACTTGCCAATAAGGTAAACTAGCTGTCCTATAAAATCCTGTCATACATTTTGGAATGACTTGCCGCCGCCTATTGCATTCTTCAAACATAACCTCAAAAGATATTTAACAGAAAAACAAATAGCCAATACCTAAACAGATGTTTTGTGTTATGTTTTAAAGTATTAAGTAAACTAATTATAGGTAAAGTATTTATAGGTACTACTAATTATACTACTATTTACAGGTACTACTAACTATAGGTACTACTAATTATAGGTAAAGTATGTTAGGGCTGAGTTGCAGGCTACTAACGGGGTCACAGGTGGCGGATAGTGAACGGCCACCAGATATGGTGGTCAGCTGCGAATATGTTGAATAAGCAGTCCCCGACCAAGTAACGGCATGATTAGGAGGACGTAGTGGGATACTTAGTGGGATAAGTCTCTCTAAAAAAAAAACTACAAAGGTCCAATGATAATCATGTGACGTGGCGAGAAAATGCCGCCACTAAATAAGCATTCCCCTGGTGTCGGGCAGCGGCGACATCAGTACTGGATAGAGGCCAAGGAAGCAGGTTCTGGTAGGGCTCTAGACCAGATATCAAGGAGCGGGAAACCGGTCATTGAACTGCGGTGTGGAAGGCAAGTGGGGAAACCACCACACTATATTCCCAGATAAAGGAGTATTATGGAAATGCAAAGTAATCAGAGAAACGTTCTTGACAACGGGCTTCCACGACGTAACATTCCGTGGCGGTCTGAGTCCGGCAGGGTTAGGAGCAAGGCTAACTCGGTCGTCATCCTGCGAAATCCTTGTAAAATCGGGACGTGGAATGTAAGGACTATGCTTGTACCAGGAAAGACAGAAGAAGTTATATCTGAAATGGAAAGAATGGAAATAGATATTCTTGGATTATGTGAGGTGAGATGGGAAGGCAGTGGAGACTATTGGATCAATGATTATAGAGTAATTTACACAGGAGAGCACCAAGGCACAAATGGTACAGCAATCGTGCTAAATAAGAAATGGGGTTCCCTGGTAGAAAACACTATCCACCGTAGCGACAGAATTACCGCAGTAAAGATCAAGTCCGATCCCGTGAACATCGTTGTAGTACAAGTTTACATGCCTACAGGTAGTCACCCTGATGAGGAGGTAGAGGAGGTTTATAACCATTTAGACGACATCTTAGACTCAGCTTACAAAACTGACAGCTTAGTCGTAATGGGAGACTTCAACGCGGTGGTAGGAGAAGGAAGTGAGGGGAACATAGTAGGGAACTTCGGACTTGGAAAAAGGAACAGGAGAGGTGATCGCTTAGTTCAATTCTGTATGGAAAATGAGTTAGTTATAACAAACACTCTTTACAAACAGCCCAAAAGACGTCTGTATACATGGAAGATGCCGGGCGATATTGGCAGATACCAAATTGACTATATAATGATAAAGAATGCTTCCCGTCAACAACTTAAGATGTGCAAAGCTTACCCTGGAGCAGACTTAAATACTGATCATAACTTGTTGCTCAGCGCACACAATTTCATGACGCCTAGGGTTAAGAAAAAGCCAAAGTCAAAACGTATAGATCTCAGTAAACTTAAGGATAACAACTTTAGAGTGCAATATAGTAATAATATAGGTAGTAAATTTGTAGATTTTAAGAATAGTAATACAGATGACATGTGCAATATTAATATAGAGGATAGATGGACTAATGTTAAGAATATTTTAAACAAAGGGGCCGAAGAAACTCTAAAGAGAGAAAGGCTTGTTCCTAGAAAGAAATGGCTAACCGAGGAAATTATTGATTTGATGATAGAAAGAAGGATGTATAGAAACAAGTCCGATGATGACAGTATAAAACAATACAAAAGGCTGACAAATCAAATAACATTAAAATGCAGGAATGAAAAAGATAAAAATGTGGTTGAAACTTGTGACACAATAGAAAAGCTAATGAGTAAAGGAAAGCACGACCAGGCATACAATATTATACGAAATTTAAACAAAAGACCTAAAAGTAAGAGCACAGCTATAGTGGATGAACAGGGACAAATACTGTTAAACAACACGGATATAGTTAGCAGATGGGTAAGGTATTTGGAGACTTTATACGATGGCGAAGAGATGGCAAACGTCGATATAGAGAGAGAAGAACTGGTACCAGAGGATGAGTTAGGACCCGAAATACTCAGAGAAGAATTTGACAAAGCGATAAACAAAATACAAAATGGCAAAGCTGCGGGTATTGATAACCTGTATATTGAACTAATTAAGTATGCAAATTGTGACCAAATTATTGACGAATTATTCTTAATTATTAAACAAATACATTTGACTGGCCAAATCCCGAAAGATTTTAAAGTAAATAAAGTTGTTGCTATACCTAAAAAACCTAATACCCTACTATGTGAAGAACACAGAACGCTTAGTTTAGTTTCACAGGCCAGCAAAATTCTTTTGAAAATAATTCAAAATAGGATCAGGCCCTTATCAGAAAATTATATAGGACCAGACCAATATGGATTTAGGGAAAACAAAGGTACCAGGGAAGCAATACTCGCTCTTCGACTCGTTGTAGACAGGCGCCTAGATCTTGGCCTTGAAACAAATATCGCATTTATAGACCTAGAGAAGGCCTTTGACAAGGTAAACTGGGCGCAAATGATGAGTATTTTGAAGGAAGTAGGAATAGATTTTAGAGACCGGAGAGTTATTTATGAATTATACAAGGAACAGGAAGCAAGGGTGGAGATAGGAGACGAAAATGGGAGTGCGAGAATTAGGCAAGGTGTCCGACAAGGGTGTCCACTTTCACCACTAATTTTCAATATATACATAGAGTATGCTATAAGAAAAATAATAGAAACTGGCAAGGGGGGTATCAAAATTAATGGGGAGAAAATACATTTCATTCGGTTCGCAGACGATATCGCAGCATTTGCAGAAACACCAGATAAGTTAAAGGAATTAATTTTGACGATGAATACAATTTTTAATGAATTAGGACTAAAGATTAATATAAAGAAAACTAAAACTCTGACTACCTCAAAACATAATTCACACCATCCACCCATAGTTATAAACAATATTACAATAGATCAAGTAGATGGTTTTAAATACCTAGGCAGCCTGATTACAAAAGACTCCAGATGCACACCAGACATTGTCGCAAGAATAGCCATGGCAAAAAAGGCTTTCAATCAGAAGAAACAGCTCCTCAAGTCTAGTCTGTCACGAAAGAGCAAAAAGTTGCTAATTAAAGTGTATATCTGGAGTGTTGCTCTCTATGGCAGTGAAACGTGGACAATGACACAAAGAGATCGAGAGAGACTGGAAGCATTTGAGATGTGGTGCTGGAGACGAATGGAAGGAATTAGTTGGACCGAGAGAGTAACAAATGAGGAGGTATTACATAGAGTGAAAGAGAAAAGAACGTTGTTAAACACTATCAACAATAGAAGGGGAAAAATGATTGGACATTTGATACGACACGACAACTTCTTCAAGACCATTTTGGAAGGAAAGATAGAAGAAAGGCGAGGCAGGGGAAGACCAAGGCGCAGTTACATGGACCAAATAAGAGAAATAGTTGGCGTCGTGTCGTATCAAGAAGTCAAAGGGCTGGCGTGCGACAGGGAAAAATGGAAAATACTCCACCGACAAGAGGATAACTCTTAAATTTAATAATAATTTTATATATACGTAATAGTACATTACTTACCAAGGGCGATAAAACAAAGAATGTCTCAGATCGCAGGTATTTGACGCCCGAGCCGAAAGCAAGGGCGATAAATATGCGATATGAGGCTTTCTTTATTATCGCCCGTGGTAAGTACAAAATTTTATGTCACCCCTGGCCAGGAAGTGGGTTTTTTCGCGCGCGGAGCGTGCGATAATGGCCACTTTATGGCCAGGTGTGACATAAAGTATTTTAATCAATGATTTACGTTGTATGTGCTTGTAACTTTAGAAATTTAATTTCTCACATGGTCTACAATATTGTATGCTTAGTTCTCTCTCTATTTGTTATTCTTTTGCTTTAATATAATTTGTTATTGTTTCTTGGTTGCCCTGAAAATCAGCGTCATGCTTTTCATTATACAAAGCTGAGCGGCACCCATTTTCGTATGAATCTTATCTAACCTTTACTGTATGTTACCAATTTATACCAAATAAATTTATTTCTTTTCTATATACCTATCTCGTAAGTTATTTTTATGATCGTTATAGGGTAAAAGATTACCAGTGATTTATAACTATCATAAATCTCCTCGAGCGCATACTCTCTCTGTATTAAAAACTTAAAGATAGCCACTAAAATGAAAGAAAATAGCTGGAAATATTATGAAGTAAAACTTAATTTCCACATATCGCAGCTCCACTCGGCAACTTCTGACCAAGTTTGGCTTTAATTTTCCGGGTTCCATGGCTCGGTACGCTACAATGAGCTGTGGCCTGCAGCCATCATTAAGGTGCGGTGCAGGCTTTTCAGTGCCCGTTCCAGTTAAAAATTTAGTAATAGGCTCTGTTATGCATTAATTTTGAACGTTAAATGCATTGTGCTTGAATTTAGTCAATACAATCTAGGTCGTTAAGGTTGGAAATATAACTCTGGTCTGATTTTAAACCTTTCAATGATAGTTTACGCCGTATACTTTACGGTAATTGCTTGCTACTATAAGGCTAAGCTACTCGTATAATAATGTGGACTAAAGTAATATCTGTGGTTATTCTTGGCCCACTAAGAAATAGTTTTACAAGCGACATCTGTAGTTTTATAGGCGATCACAAACTTACATAGAAGTTTTTAAAGCTTGAATCACGTGCTAACTTTACTGGGTCGTACAAAGTTGCTGTAGAATCTTTCCAAGAAAAAGACTTTGTATCAAAAACGGTGTCCCAGTTGATGTAAAGGAGAGTATCACTTACTTGGAGAAAATTTATTTTGATCTTACTTATTTTTTTATTTTTACGTATGCGAAGTCAGTGACTTAGATAATGTAGATAATAAGTATAATATACGTATGTATATGGGTAAGATGTATGTAGGTACGTTAACGTAGGTAGATCACGTAAATGTCTAGTGAGTAACTTAAATTGTTAGAGCTGTTAGAGCGTAACTATGAAACATTCTAATTAACCCTGGCTGAATTTGTTTTCAGTTTACTGTGAAGTTACGGGTCATCAATTATTCTATACAGAATAACAACGCACGTAACGCGTAAGATTGAAAGACTTAAACATTTCATGCCTGCTCCCCTCGGAGTCGCCCCGGCAATTAAAACGCAGCCGAAGGGTTGCACCGGTTTCGACATTGCAAACACGTCCATTGTTTTAATCTACTCCCCTTACAGAAATTCAGAGCGCTATGATATTAAGATTCCCTATTTTATACAGATCCCTAACTATTCGACCGCTTGCTACTGTAAGGGACCCACAAATACTGGCTTTATTCATGGAATCAACATTCCGACACTTGACCGAAATATTAATTTCGTGAACTCGCCGTGCGCTTATAACTGTATAAAACAATTAAGCTACAGGTTTAATTACAGTCTGTGTAATATTGGTTAATTTACCTATTAACTCCATATGGTAATTACTGAAAATTAATTTTGCTGAATTGGTAAAACTTTATTAAAAAATGTTCTGACGCTAAGTACATTCATTTAAATTCTATTAAGCCAACACTCGGTATCTTGTTGTCGGAATGATGAATGTTAATGTTTTGTTGTAGAAGTTACGAAACGAAATAACATTAACAATAATATTCAACTAATTCTAAAACCTTATTACAAATTAAAAGAAAATTAAAACTAATTATAAAACTATCACAAAAAAAACAAGGCAATGTTATGTCCCCCAAGTCATTTCCCTGTAGAAGTTGACCTAATATTTATAACTGCATTTTAGAGTGTCGTAACTATACATAATTTCACCCTTCATTTCATTATATTAGTTTATGCTACTGGTACATTATGGGAGGCATTAAAACACGATTGTGTTTTATGAAACGAGCCGGAGGCGAGTAAGGTCACACGAGTGTTTTAATGCCTAATTATGTACAGTTGCATACATTATATTATCTACACACATATTACTCGTATAAGTACTCTAAGATGGTTTCAGAAGCCGAAGGGAAATTACCTGCATTGCTACCAGTGCTACCGGTAATATATTTATATAGGTGCTATTTTATCTAATGTTTACGTTATTAAATAAATAAATAGGAAATCGTAATAATATTAAGTTACTGCTGTTATGCTGTAACCTTCTAACACAGATAAGACTTCTAAGACATCTTATCTGTATAAGATTTTTTCTTAAATAAATTGAATGTTGTAATGCTGGTCATTGCCTACGGTTTCTGAACGCATTTTAGAGGATTTATGATATGTATGTAGATAAAAGTACTTATACGTTTGCGTGGTTCAAAAAGCTGGAATTATCACTCCGGTGTGAAATTATGTAACGCCCACCCAACAGATGTCACGTCGAGTGTAGTGCAGCACTTTTCCGTATAATTAAACATTAAGTAGTTACGTGTTTTTATCTAGAATGCACTGCAAGAATTAGACATTTCTTACAATACCGAAGGTTACTTACTATTACTTATTTAAATTGTATAAAATATGTAGGTAGGTACCATATCTAAATTTACTAACGTGTCTGTGATTTTTGTTTATGAATATAGTCTTTATTCATTTTTCAAACTAAACGAGGTGCTAAATTTTGTTTCGTTGAATAACAATGTTATGTTAGCAATTATGTTATGTTTTTTGGTTACATTGTATATTGTGATACGAAATAAACTACTTCTTGCAGACATTAAAATGTGAATATTTGATCACATCTACGAAAATATTCAGTAAATAACTGTTTGCCTCAGCGATTCTTCCAATTTAACGTAAATGTTCACTACAATTTCCACAGAAACATTTTGGTATTTGAATCATTAATTTCGGAGTTAACGTCGCTATTGGCGCCACCTGCGGGGTGATCTCATTAGCTACGAGCTTCAAATTGTCGTCAATTAAAATCACTAATCGAGTAACATTCGCTAGCTCATATGAGACACACACAAGTCACGTTAAATTGCACCTTATTTCGTGTAATATACGGTAGGATTAAAAAAGTTACGTTTGTGAATAGGAACGATGATATGGAAATAATGTCTCGTAACGCGTTTATATCGAACCCAGTCACGTGGCAAAGCGTAATAATTGCTACGTAGTATAATAGTTTTGGGGCCGTTAGTTAAGGCTAGTTCTTGGTAAAATATCGTACTAGTAGTGAGTAGTTTTGTAAGTAACCATTTTATGAATTAACTGTTATAAGTTTAAGACCGGACAACAACATAATTTTAATCTGGATAAAAAGACTAACGTGCTTTTCCACAATACTCATATTGATAAAAATAAGGTAGAGAACTGAAGGGGATACCTATTCCGCCCCCCCCCCCCCCCCCCCCTGGAAGAGACGCGCTTATGTTTTCCGCTCATGGCAAAACGGGATGCAAACACTTCGGGAATGGCTTTGTAGACAAATCTCGATAAATATCTGACTGTTCAGTTTCATTAAATTTCCTCTTGACAGAGTTTAAATGAAGTAAAATACCATCATTAATTATTAACTTAATCGTGTCTTTTAATAATGCGTTGTTTTAGTAAGCTGAGTAAAAAAAGCAAAATATAGACTCGACTTTGGATTTTATTTTCAATTCAGAAAATATTAAGCAATCATGTTTCGGCTATTGACAGAAACACAATCATATAGTCAAGAATCATATATCTGAAAATCAGTCCCTATTGGTTGTCCCTATAGTATCTGGCCAGAATGTACAGCGTTTCAAATGAATATATTTTATTTTAGTCACCCCTACTTTTCCAATTGTAACCATTTTTACTACTGTATTATTGATCAGAAAAATAAGATAATTCTTGAAGTTTATTTCAACAGCTTGGTTTTCTTATTTTATGATAATAATAATATGATGGCATTGATGGCAATAAAATATTTCTCTGTTTGTTGAACTTCGTCGTGACATTTTTGTATGTAGGTGTAGAAACATAGTAGTAGGTACTTAATACGTAATGTTTTAACACTGTAAGTTCATAGTTGAAACAATGTTACCTAACAACAAAAAGCTCGCAAAATCGTCGAGGTACCTACACAAAACTACGAAAGTGTAGTTATTTTCTACCGAAATAGTGGAAAAGCGGGGTGGCAACACGGGCGCGCTAATGGCGGTGCTCATTACACGGATCTCGGCTGCGGAAAAAACAATTAACAAAGCAAGTGGCTCGGCTACAAAGACGGGATGAACAGGTTACAATTAGCATTGTGGGATTTATTTGTAGCATTTTTTTTAGGTTTAAATATGCCTCTGTACATTCATTTGTTTTGTAAGAACCGTCCTCGGTAGAACCCATACTAATTCTATTACTTTGTCACGCCACACACCTGAAATGTTTGGATGCCTACAAGAAGTCTGAGTACTTACCAGAGAACGACTTTGTTTTTTTTTATTGGAAATCATCTTCTAAGGCGCTAGTGGATGTTTGTAGGGGATGTGTGCGTCAGCGTAGGAGCTATGAGTTCGGTCAAGGTTGAATGCGACAAGCGAACCTTTGGCCCTCCCTGGAAGTGATGTTGTCGGACAATCGTTGGGGGTTTAGTGGGTAGTCTGGGCCTTATTAAGGAGCCCACACACCCGCCTGGTCCCCCTTCATCCGGGTGGACGGTGCGTAAAAGCATTCCCCCAACGTAAAAAAAAAGGAGCTATGAGTTCACGTTGTCTATGTGTTCGTACAGTCACAATTACAACCATGGTTAACCCGCGCTCGTGTGATAAGAAGTACTAAGTTACAACTTTTATTACATAATTATGTTGTTAATATTATTTAGTTACGGCAGCAAGTAACTTTGATGATCATCATATTTAACATTAATAACTACGAGAATAGCAAGCCTTACGACCATTATTAAACATTACTGCAGACTTAATAATTATTATATTGTACTAATGGGGCTTAATTAACTCAACCACGTATAAATACGAAATTATTTTGCGTTGTTTTGTTATCATTAGCGTTATACAAATACGCTGCGTAATGTTTGCTTGCGTTACTTCAATACAATATTTAGGAGAGTCCTGATTTTGCTGAATATTTTGAAGCTGTCCGCTACCGGTGACTGGGATCCCCGGATAACAAAGGATTATTTTGTTTTCGCTGGGAGAGGAGGTTATATGAGGATAATTTTCTCACAAGTTCATTATGAAACTTTAATTGATGCAATTATCGTTTAATAATGCGTTGTTTTAGTAGGCTGAGTAAAAAAAGGAAAATATAGACTCGACTTTGGATTTTTTTTTCTATCGAGAAAATTTTAAGCAATTATGTTTCGGCTATTGTCAGAAACACAATTATATAGTCAAGTATCATATATCTGAAAATCAGTCCCTATTGTTTCCTCGTCTGGGCAGAACAGCGTTTCTAAATTTCTCGTTGTAGCGCCTTAACTCGTGCTATTGAAAAACACTTGCTTACGTTAGTGTTATCGTTTATGTAATTCATACGAAACTTTAAAGCTCTGAGGGTAAGCTAGCGTTCACAGCTGATAGTGCTTACGATGTCCCGGCTTCGAATCCCAGTCAGGGCATTTATTTGTGTGATGGCATATTTGTTCCTTAGCCTATTTATCTATATCTTAGGTGTGTGTATATCGTTGATTATTACGCATTGTCAAAGCTTTGCTTAGTTTGCGACTAGGTCGATTAGTGTAAGATTGTCGACATCTAATATTGTCATTCGCTATTAATTTATTACTTTAGCTAGTGTTGGTGACAAGAATTCGTGTCTTTTCATATGGTTGCCTGGCCGGCGCCAAATATAGTAATGCATCTATCCAAAGTAAAGGAGGAAGTGCATACAATCTAAACGAACTTGTTATACAACGCAAAGAGCTGTTCCCGAAGATAGCGAAACGCCCCCGGGTTTACGCACAACCCCTGTAATGACCAAGATCATTAGCACTATCCTTAAAGACCAGGGCAGACCAAATTTACCGTCTGCTTTCCCTATCTAACTTATCCCACAGCCACGTGCCTAAAAGAGATAGTAAGCGTTGTTGAAACAAGTATTGCGTTAAGGTTGTTGAAGAGTCTTCAGTGTTAGGATAGTTCGAGATTATATGAGCAATAAAAGACGTTTAAGTTCTCCACTGGCGAGCTTAAGGGAAAATACAATGATGTATCTCGTACGTGTTTAAAGTCTTAACGTTTGTTTTGTGTGCAATTGTATTATACACTGTTATACCTACAACGGAGGATTAATAATTGGCTTTTTGACAATCGTAAAAAAAAGGCGAACCTAAATCTATTTATGACCCAAATATCTGTTAAAGCGAAAGAAACGAAGAGTTACTTAATCATTATATAGTTACTAAGGCTTATAGCTGCTAAAATCTAGCTGTAATACGAGTAAGTGTTATATAATTAACTATGTATAGTCCAATCTCATCCAGTTAGAAAACAAGCCCTGAAAAGGTCGTTGACTTCACGTAAGAATATCAATGGTATTATTTTTGAATTGATCATTAAAAGGAATCTCTGGCGGGCAACTCGGATTAATCATCCACTGCAAACTGTTTAAAAATTCAAATTATCTGTTCTACTCTGCTTTCTTAATCAAGGCGGAAAACGAGAATTAATATTTAAAGCTCGCAGCTAGAACAACTCTTTTAAGCGCATCGTATATTCAACGGTTATTTTTACGAGGAGTGTGTGTTTAAAGTACTTAGTGTAGAAGTGAAAAGTTTCATGAGATAACAATGTAAGCCTTTGAGAGATTTTCATGAAAGAGTTACATACAATACAAATATTTATCCCGCAGACAATATGTATTTAAGTATTACCGTTTCGTTTAATAAATATACCCTATACAAAAAAGACATAATATAGATAAGAAACAAAACAAGATCAACTAAGTACTTAATCCGATAATGAGGTTCCACAATGTTGGCCCCTAGTCGTAAACCAGCAGCCAGTTGGAAGCTGTTGGGGTGCAATAGGTTCCCATAGTTGGCAGATGGGTACCCACTAAGTAACTTTAAATTTAAAAAAGTATGTTTATCAAGCAAGAAGCCTCACTCTTTTAGAAATTCGTACGCCATATTATGTACACTATTCGCACAAAAGTTAAAATTTTAAATAACAATGTACAGGCTCACGAACAATAGTATAATTTATACTATACGAGAGCGTTATGCACACTAAACAGGACCTTTTTAAATTCTATACAGTTCTGAAACCGTTGTTTTGTGCAATAATAGAGAGCAAGCAACGGATGAATTCCCATCGGGAAGCGGATCATCCGCGCCGTAACGAAGCCCCGAAGGCTAGCTTTCCGTAAGGAATAAAACTTACATATCCTATTGGGCTAAAAGATCACAATATTCTAGCTATTTCAGTGATACATACGCCTTTGTTGTTAACAAGTCAGTCCAATTGGCACTGTGTGGCAGCCTCAGGGTAAAATCAGAAAATATAGGTACACCATTTTGCGGGATACCGAGAACACCTTTTGGCAATAAAAATAAGCATCATGTAGCGAAATCCGATTCAGAAGGTCTCAATAATAGTTAGATTCAGATGGTGCATGAGGCACCTGACTGGCGATGGCCAGTCATGTGCATGGCGTGACTTTTTTCGATAACACGGTGACGACTGCCTTGGTAAATACAAAATTATTGACATCCAAATTTGTTAATAATCAAACCATTGATTACCTATTTGTTTTCTGTTTTAGGATTCGTGTAATTCGAACACATTGATCGTGTTCCATTTAAGAAAGCGATTTACTATTATTACTGGCTTCGACAAATGGAATAGTTAAGTAATATAAGATACTGTACCTGTGTGAACAGCGGCTGTTGACAACAAGTATGCTGGTTAATTTCAAAGGCTGGAGGAGCTTCGAGAAAGTTCTTAACAACTTTAGTCTAGAACTAACTTGTTGAGTAACCAACCGCGCGGGAAGTTGGCAAGGTGTGTCACAAAATTATGCTGTAAACTATCTTATAAAATAAAATATAGGCAACTGATTTACTTATTGAACCTGTTCAAAAAAATTGGAGAATTTGAATTGTGTACTTTTGAAGGTTCCGTTTACTTATTCTGTGGTTCCGTACCCGAAGCGTTCAAACGGAACTCTATATTGCTGCCACTCGCGCGTCCGACCGTCGTCTGTCACACAGGTTTTGCAGCCAAACGGTTCGAGCTACAGTTTTAAAATTTTCGCAGTGTAAGCTTCTTGTTGACACAAAGCCATACAAATTGTCCAAACCTATTTTTAAATGTTTTAAAGGGATCACCCATACATCTAAAGGGAGGCGCGAAATAAAGTTTTTAACCTACCCTATCAAGTGCAGTAGGTATCGAAGTTTATAGCTCATTGACTAGATAAAGAGTAATTTTTGTTTATAAAAAATATTACAATACAAAGAAATGAGTAGCCACCAAAATCAGATTTTTTTATAATTTCTTTTCATATATTTTTATAAACTTGATATTAAATGATAATGTACATTTTTGCGTATATTTTAATTTTACCAATACGTACCTGATATATTGATAAAACAGATTTTTAAATGAATTTCTTATATTTCTTATAGCACACTGCGGAGAAAAAAATCATCGTATGTACATTGAAAAAAAAAAAAACCTCGCGACAACGAAGTAAAGGCTCTGCCAATGAAGCTAATGTTTTATGTGCCTATACATTTTTTTTTCTCATAATACCGCCTGCATTCTGTGAAAATTGCGTTTAGCATGGAGTGACTCGAATACTTACAAACAGTTCTCAATCTGAATTGAGATGTTGGCGAAATATAAAAACAGAATACGCACAATTTTCAATCCTGTTGTCACCCGGGTAATTTTGGGTGGCAACACCATCACTTGGTGGCGCTGGCAACACTGACTGAACCAATCCAGTCTTTCCGGTGACGTCACAAAGTCGAGTTCATAAATAGCCGGTCACCTTCCACGGAGCTCTCTCTTGCCAAGCAGCCGTGAAGGTGACAAGAAGTGGATAAAGTGTCAACCTAAGTATCGTACTTGTATTTATTAGGTATCGTTATTAATTATGATTGTAAATATTAACAATCATAATTAATAATACAGATCAGCTTTGTAATTAACTTTGCCGTAACTGACTAAGATTATTATCAGATTTGCTATCGAGAAGTGTACCTGTATTATTAGCATGTAATATGTGCAACATATAATATAATATCATCTGCATTGTGTGAAATTGTAGCCTCAAAGATTATTATGGTGGGAATAATAAAGTGTTCGTAACATTAACCTGTTTGTTTCTATCAATCCCCTAAATAAGTTTTGTAAAAACAGAAACACGTGATTAAATACGTGATTAAATATTTGCACTAAAATTGGCAGCGACTGATTGCAAATTGCAACAACAGGTTTCCGACCACTATTTGAGTTTGGGCATTTTCACTTTAAAATGTAGGTAGGTAAGGTACCCCCTACTTTTTTTTCGGATCTCGGTCATTTTGGGTATTCTGACTCAGAATCACGAGTACTATCCATTTCCGCGAAGAAAAAAGTGTCCCTCCAAAAAAAGTCAGTTTTGTGACGCTTTTTTTATACAGTTTATATGGCTCGTCACAAAACTGACAGAAAATTTGTATGGAAAATCAAGGATATTTTTTTTCTTCATCTGAATCAATAGTACTCGTGATTCTGAGTCAGAATACCCAAAATCACCGAGATCCGAAAAAAAAGTAGGGGGTACACTTTAAAGTGAAAATGCCCGTTTACAAGTGTGTTTATTTGTGTTTTTTGTCACAGGTATAAAACAATCTGGTAGAACCTCTAAACCATTCTCAAACCGGGAGAAATACTAACCAAAATTTTTGTATTTATCTTTGCTAAGCTTAATCCCTCATTAGCCTAAAAACGTTTTCAGTCCAAAATTAAACTACGATGCTTAATTCGAACTTTTTAATGGTAAGCGGAGGCTTATAGCCATTTGTTAATTAGAGCATATTCAACTCTACTAATTGCATCTCATTTAAAAAGCCTGCCCGCAATTAACCCATATTACTACAATTTTTTCTTACTTCATTATGTGAGATTTTGCCTTTGAGCGTTTAGCATGGAGTGAAGCGTAATTAAACATACCTATTTGAAAAACAAATTGTTTTCCAAATATGTTTAATTTTAAGAGCCATATGCAGATGTAAGGAAATATATCTGCTTTATATCTTTGTGTGAACAATGAAAGTGTACACTCACTTCCAGAGAGCTTTTGGAAAACTAAAATGCATGTAGGTGCATTATGCAACAAAAAGGGTGTAAGAAACGTAGTAAAAATACGTCTATATATTACAGGATAATAAATGAAGGATTCCGTGCCTACTAATATTAGTTCATATTAAAAACCTATGCTGTGAATTAAAATAGGTACCCGTTGTGATTTGTTACTTCAAATATTTGACACATGACAACTACCATAGAACCTAAACAACCATAACTTATCGAAATTATAAATAAAAACACGTAATAATAATAGTGCATCTCAAGTAAATAAAGACATTATTTTACTTTTCTCAAACTATGAAGTACAACACGAAAAATAGTTAAATTGTACTACAAACGAACAAACCGTGAATGTACCTTTGCCATGTTGGAATAAAAATGGAATAAAACAGTTAGCGATTTCTGAACGAGAGAAAGTATAATTAATTAATTATTTCTTTGTATACAATTGTGACATGGAATATATTTATATAGGCTTGATAAAAACATTTCAAAATCGGCTGAAAATTCGATGCAATGAACCATTCGATAATAATCGCTTGATTTGACAGACGAGATGTCTAAAGCATCGATTACACCGAACTACATCTAGTGCACTAACGGTTGGAGGGAAGTTAAAGCATTTCACTCATTGGAGCGAGATAGTTGAACTCCCCTCCACCAGTTAGCGCACTAGATGTAGTTCGGTGTAATCGATGCTTTAGCCTCATCACTACAAACTTCAATTCATATGTCTCAAATATTTGAAGTTACATATCACAATCTATAGTAACCTCACGGCGCTGCCCGTCCTTTGTTTTCGCAAGGCAGTTTTTCAACGATAACTCAAAACCAGTAGACAAGGTAGGTCTGTTGAAAATAATTTTCATTGAAAGTATTTTATGAATGTACATCACCTCATTTATTTTCAAAAAGATTAGAAAAACCGATGGTTTGCGGGTGAAGACGGAGCTGTATCTAGTATTTGCATACAGGGAAATTCGGCAGATGGTATAAGTGTTCTAGTTAATGACGGTGAACTTCTTCCAATTAAGGAGCACTTCTATAGGACAATTTGTTTAATCACAACCTTTAACCACAAACCTTTGTAGTCCGAATGTATTTAAGCCATCCGAGAAATTACGTCGCTATCATTCCTGGCAGTATTTCCGACAGATTACCCGGATTTACTTTTTATTAAATTAAAACATAAAAGCTCACACCCAAAATGAGACCATTTAAGCAAATAAATTGTTTTGAAGTTAATATGAAACTTTGGAAACTTCTCGCCGTTTGGCCTTTTAGCGATATGCACTCTTTCTATCGTTATTATCAATATTTTTTCTTTACGTTTATTATCTTAAATAACCTTATAGTTACAATAAATTTCTTCTACCTCCCGCGACAGTTAGATATGTTTATAGAAGAAATGATTTTCTATTTTAGTGAAGTGGCTGTGACATCCAAAGCTTTGACTATTTTCTTTATGCACAAAAAAATTGTGAAGATTTTAAATATGCTTGAAAGTGATATATTTCAGCACAAAACTGAAAGTGGTTTAAAAGTAATCGACAGGGCGAAAAAATTTAATGTGAGATATTTTAAAATTGTCGCCACGGTGTCCGCAACTTCTCACTTGGTTCACATAATTCCGCCGATATTATGGCATTTTCTATTTAATGCGAAATTAAATCTGGTTGTGTGTAGGATTTCATTCCTTTCAGAAGATGCAATACAACGATTTATATACCCTTTGTATGTGTATCAAGCTATAGGGATGCATACTCAAGTGCTTTTCAATATCTCCATTGATACATTTATTCTCGGATTACTGATATTTGCCATTGCTCAATTGGACATCCTTGACCACAACTTGCGAAGAGTCACTGACAAAGAAGAAACATCATTAACATCAACAAGACCTGATGGATATATGGATGGATTTACGAAAGATAACTGTATAACGAAACTTAACATTTCAGTTATTCATTATTATGATGTCGGAAAGTAAGTTACAAAGTATTGTTTGAATATGTCATACATAAATAACATTGTAATTTTTTTTACAATGTTATATCGTTTTATTTTCCATTTATTTAATAAACTATTTGTAATATTTGAATATATATTTGATTTGTTTTACACAAACTTTTACTATTACAATACAGGTACTGTAAGTTAATCCAGGATGTATTCAGCATAACATTGTTCGTGCAATTCAGTGTGTCTTCTTGTATTATTTGCGTCGTCCTGTTTAGATTTACTTTGGTAAGTACGAAATGAAAGTATTACGTTGCGTACCCAGTACTCACTTATTTATAAATTCTTTATATTTTTTCTCAACAGCCGGCACCATGGCAGTACTTTATATTTCTTGGATCCTACATGTTCATTATGATAATTCAAATTTTGGTGCCTTGTTGGTTTGGCACTCGCATCGAGGACAAGGTGCGTACCGTTCTTAAATTAAGCACGCACGCACGTTCACACGTACGCACATATGCACGTATTGGCACGGAATATGTAAAGTTGCATTCGAATAATCATTTCAACCGAACATGTTAGGATGCTCCATAAAATTAACGTATAAATCATCAACAAAAATAGAAATATTTTACAGTCGTGTACATTCGAATTCACTTCGCTCTTACCTACTTGAAACATCACCATCTAAACAAAACTTTTTATTTTAGAGTCGGCTGTTAGCCCACGCAGTGTACAACTGCGAATGGACCGCTAAGCCTCGCTACTTTAAGAGCAGTCTACGACTCTTCGTGGAGCGGGCCAACAAACCCCTTTCAATAACCGCCGGGAAAATGTTCCCACTCTCGCTTACTACTTTCACTTCTGTGAGTCTATATTTTACCAAGTCTTTTGAACCTTTTATTCAGAAGTAAACTTCTTATGGAATGTCTTAGAAAATGTTTACCTCATTTTAGTTTCGAAAATTATCGTACTTGTTTTGTTTACAGATCATGAATTCTTCGTATTCTTTTTTCACATTGCTGCGCCACATGCAAACTCGTCAAAATTAAAGATTATGTTATATTCTGAACGTATAACATTATTGAGCACACAAATCTGCAAGGTAGTAAAGTTTTTTTCACATCATTTAGTCAATTTCGGTGAAATTAACCCCATAAATTACCAAACCAGTGACAAAAAGTAACTCGATTCGATTACTTACTTAAAATTTCAACGCTTTCATTTGTTAATTTCCGGCTTGCTATATTGATTCTAATTATATCACGGAAAGTAAACTCAGGGCCCGTAAATTATTTTTGATTGATGGAAGAAATTGTAAAATATTATGTAGTATTCTGTGGTTCATTCATCGTAGAGTGGCAAGGCAAAATTTAACATTATGTACTACTATTCAATGACTTTGTGGTTTATCACCTGTAATGTTATACCCATCCTTACTTGCATTTATTGTATACAAAGTATAGTTATCAATATCGGGCAACATTAACTCTAAGTATATTGCAAATAAAGGGATTACTCATCACACATATATTTTGACTTTTCATTGAAGTAGTTTTTCTAGAAGCACAACCTTTCGCTATCATTAAGTACCGACGCGTAGGAAACAATGAATAAATGGCAATTTCTTGTTGTGTTGTTGTGAGAGAGTTTTTTTCTGTTAGAGACGTCACACACAAGGACCGGGACAATGGCCCAACAGTTAGCCAGTGGCAGTAATAAGGCGTGTTTTTGCGAACAGACAACGAAAAAAGGAAACAATGATTTTGGCCGTGACTAGATAAATAAGATGTCGGGACGTGACGAGGGTACTGGTACAGTTTTTATGGAATCTTTCAGTGGGTGTAGCGTATGCCGCGATCCACCTGCTTCTCTTTGTTTAGGCGTCTACATTGTTAATGCATGGATTGGGTATAATGCCGCATGCGAAGGTCAGGCTTAGCAGACCCGATGCGACCTAAGTAAAGTGTCGACGAGGGGCGAGTGATCTGGTGGATGTGACTGTACGAAATATTGCTAAGTAAGAAAACACGAATAGTTTGGGTCGACGGATATTGGGACTTTATTTGTGTATTTGTCGGATGTGTCGTGATGCAAATTGTAAAATAGTTTGAAACTTAATCAATGGAGACTTTTCCGTCTAAGGGTGTAGTACATTTGACATCTATAGTTGTCAAGCATGCGAAGTGCCATATACTCACATGAAAACACAACTTCGCACATCTCTAATGGTCCTTAAGGGTCTCCACAGGATATCAATAAGGCTAATGGTATTATTTTTATACCTTTTTCGGACTAACAAAGTGAAAAGTACAAAACCACAACTGTATGATGTAACTATGCAAAATTAACGGAGCAAGTAGGTACTTGAGGCATAGGTAATTATTACTCTCCAGTGGATACGCGATCGCATTTTCGAAAACTTGCAAAAAAAAGTCTTTCCTACTTGGAACTCCAAGTAGGTCAGCCAATAATTACAAAACCGATTGCAATATTTCCATTTGTAAACATCGACAGGAATAAAGAATAAAAATGGCGCCGCACACGTCCTTCCGGCTGCAAACGATGATTTAGTGGCTATCCCTGGATTTATAGAGCGGGCCGGCCCGCCCTGCGACTTCAATGAATAATAAATTGAAGATCTTTTTCGATATTATTGATACTTCGGGTTTCTTCGTGTGATCTATGTACGGGCGCGAATTGAAACCCTTTTATTAAAACATATATTACGGGACGCGGCCCGCTGGTGACACTGAATAATACGTTCCTTGTTGCGACTATTCAGGCAGGATTCTTTTATTTTGGCCTTTATTAGCTACGCCTGGATTATTTACAGCGACGGTTTGTTTTGGCTTAAGCAATAAATATCATGTTCGTATGTAATATTTTAAGAATTCAGTGGACAATATTTAGTCTTTGGTTGTGGACAATATGTAATACGAATTAGGTACTAGGAATTATGTTCATAGCAACTAAACTTAATGTGAAGTCTGTACGTAATTTAATTTGTGTTGCTATTTAAGTGCATGTCCTTACCTACTGATTGACTGCATGTAACATTTCGTATGCCTGCCGGTACGACATGCTGAAACTTTAAACTTTACCAATCTTACCACCTTCTGCAATATTATGTTGTGTACACCTATATTCGACGAATAAAGCATTTTGTATTAATATTTGAAGTTTAGTAGGTGGTAAGCCTATGTTTCTGGCATTACGTTCATTAGTAAATGGTTTCATATAAAATCGAATTCGGGTCTGCCTGCACTTTCCAAAAAGCCTCTTTATTGATAATTAGAATCATTTATTTCAAGTATCATGGACCTTTTAAAAAACATGTGTACAGTAATTGAACTTACGTAGATCAAAATAAATTTATACAATGTTTCTCGTTTTTCATTTCAGCAGCGACCATTTTAGTTGCACCTTAGCTGATTGTAAAACTTTTGCTGCTCTGGCGTTGGCGTTTAGAGGATCCGGATCCTTTATTGATTCATTTTCGTACCCAAATTCAGTTAAATGTTAATTCTAGTCTATGTAATCTAACATCGACAACTTACTCAAGTTGTAGCCGAGTCGAAGTCAAAGAGTGGAACACTTCTCGTGCTCGGCAGCGGATTTGCTGAGCTAATTCGAAGGCTGCCGCAGTTTGAGTTGCCGTCTTTGGTTCATTCCGCTGAGACAGATAAAGCAGTATCCAGATTAATCACTCACCGCGTGTGAGTTTAAGAAATGAACGAACCCAAGTATTTAATGCGTACCAACTACCTATCTCAGTACGTAAGAAAAAGGTTAAATATCAACTTCTGTTGAATAAATGAATCTTCAGCAAAGATTTTTCTTATTTTCTGTACTAACATAAGCTTCCTTAGCTATTGTTGCTATAACACGATTTTTTTGCCAGACAGAAAGAAGAAGTAACTACAGAAAATGTAACACTAAGAAGTGATTCATCTTGTCTCTTTCGTTGTAAGTAGACGTACGCGCGACAGCGCTAACGCAAACACATGGTAGTGAGGTTAAAACTTGTACCGCATATAAAATTAGTTAAATAACTCCCCAGGAATCTTCGCTCTCTATATGGAAACACGTCTTTGCTCTAAAGCCGAGCAAATTAGAGCCAGCTATGAGCAAACTTGTGCACATTAAGCTCGCTTTCTAAATTAATTAACGCGCTTTAGGTAATTACGAAAAAATATTGTTCATTAGCCGGGAACTAATTATGCTTTTATAAATGAGTGCTTTAGGATTTCTTTTTGTTGCGTCAACACGTCAAGTATTTTGCCAAGTCAGAGTTTTTAGCTTTCAGACTGTATTCAGAAAGATCTCACTGCTAATAAGCATGCAGAAATTTCGACAGAGTGGTAGAAAAAAAAATAGTAGAGGTGGAGTTTTTGGACAAATTTTTGGACCTTTGTTAAGGCTTTTATTATACAATTCATATCAGGAATCGAAAATTTATCATAAAATTTCCATGGATAAGTTTCTTGTCAGACAATTTGAACTCCAGCCATAGTCTTTCGTTCAGAAACTTACAGTATTGTTCCTTTTTATGGTTCCGTAGTACACAACCCTTATAGTTTCGCCATGTCCGTCCGTCCGTCCGTCCGTCCGACCCCCGTTTTTCTCAGTAACCGTTATTCATTATTGTTATGAGAATAATCTTGTAAACTTATATAAAATGCAAATACAAATGCGTTTATTTTTCTCTTAAAATTACAAGACAATTACATTTCTCTTTATTTTTATTTCTTTATATAATGGAGAAGATGTTGCAATGTTTATAGCTGAGGTTGCTTTAAGATGTAGAATATTTTGTTTCATGCCTGTGATCCAAAATTGCTTGCAAACAACAAAAACTAATAGTAGAGTAGGTACCTAGCATGAAAAGATCCAGTTGTTTTATTTTGTATCAATTTTATTACAGCAAAATATTTCTGGTAACTTCAATGCAATCTATGTTCCTTTATTATAAATTTAAGTCGTAACTTTTTGTTTCTTCCTTAATTATTTCATCTCAATAAGATTAAGCTATAAACAAATAACAAAGTGAATTTCTACTTTAATCACGCAACATCCAATAAGTAGTTACAAACAAAATAGGTCGTCTAAACCGCTCTGAAGTTAAATAGTGGCTCGTGATTGCGCACTCAAAGCAACTCATGTGCCGATCGTCGAGCAAACACTGATTAGCAGCGAAGCGCTGCGGTCAGGATCGGGCAGTGCTGGCTACGGTCAATCTTTGCGATATGCACCAGGATTGTTACAGGAATGTTGATGTTGTGACAAATCGGGCGTAACAACAATTTAGATATTTACTCCTGGGGTGTGATTACGAAACGGTTTCGACCGTAAAAAAACAAAACCGGCGAAGCGAGTGTCAGGCCACGCGCAATGGAGGGTTCCGCAGTCCACCCGTTACATAATGTGGGCTAAAAAGCATGCAAACGTATATTTAGGTACATATATTATGTTCCTGAAAGAAATGATGTCGAATGTTTATTTAACTGTGCCTAAAATTCAGTACATAATTATCTTACTACTGTTAATTTTTTTCAGATGCCTTACTAGGCATCGCCTACTGGCAGTCGGGAGGGGGACACTTGACTATAACGCACATAATCACTTTAAAGCTTAATATCACGCAAACGTATATTGCTTCAAAAAATGTTTTTAGAAACCCTAGAATATTAGAATATGTTAAATACTGCGTTTAGCAGAGTAAGTTCGTCAGTCAAAATCGAAACAATCCTAATATGTAATTGATCGAATTTTTAATAAATAAATTTTGTATTAAGCAGGATTAAGTTCCGAGCAGGATTTGAACTTGCGAGCTTCAGAAATTCGTAATACTAAATACTAGTAGTATCATACTTATTCATCCCTAAGTCTTTGGCTACATCACTCGGTCTTACTTGAACTAACCTACATCAGTACCTAAGTTTACTATCGCCGACAAGCAAACACCGACTGTCTTTAAGGACTATTTGCCACTAGTTTTTTGGCTTGACAAGATTTTGTTACGTTTGATTGGATGTCAAATAAATGCAGTTTTGTAATTAATGCTAAGATTGAGTAGTGCTACGTTGGGCTAAACAACACCTAGAAACGAACATGTGGAACATATTGAATATTGATATCATGTATAATGCGCGCCATCCACGACGACGCGCCCCTCCACAGCGAATTTCATACTAATCTGTGCGCAGTTGTACGACTTGGGTTGTGGAGGGGCGCGCCTTCGTGGATGGCGCGCACTATAGCTGTGGAATTTATTGATCCCAATTGAATTGACCTTCTGATTCTGGCTATGACCAGAAATATTGTTCACACAATAATGTTTCCTGTTAATTTATATGAAACTTTATTCTTCAATTAAACAAATTCATTTATATACAATGAGTTTTCTAAGTTATAAATGAAAATTTCAAAGTAATGTGATACCTACGCTGCAGGAATCATTGTTATATCCTATGGACGACGGTTGTTCATAATACGGACTATAAATTAATATTAGCTTGGATCCCACTAAATCTTGGTCGCTCTTATGCTTTACCATGGACTTCCACGGCACGGTAAAACTCTATGGTTTCATCAATAAATAGACTATAGGCTTAAGACTATTATGAATGAAACCATAGCATTTTACCGTGCCGTGGACGCCTACGGTAAAGTATAAAAGCGACCAATAAACCCTCAAAATTTAGGAAAATCAACGCAATCGAACTAGTCCATCTATCTAATGTTTTAAACACGACGCGGTTTCTTGACGCTGCTCACGGTTGAAGAAAACCTGAATTGAGCCGATCCCGCAACAGTGACTACTTTAGAAACAGTAGGTAGTGCTGATTTTAAATTAAGAAGCATTCCTTCATTCCACAAGAGTCCAAAACTTAATTGTCCACCAGCGTCGGTATATATAGCCTGTAAAACCTGTAGGTACAGGAAATTATGAGTATTTCGTAGGCGACGGTAGGATATTTTTC
Organism: Cenopis cana; assembly: GCA_951800055.1. NCBI lineage: Eukaryota > Metazoa > Arthropoda > Insecta > Lepidoptera > Tortricidae > Cenopis > Cenopis cana. The sequence goes on along the minus strand of OX637476.1, from coordinate 4,510,760 downwards.
CTTGCTGCTGTGGAAAACCTCTGTTATATTCATTAGGTATTAATAAGGTCGAAAAAACATTACGAATAAGAGAATATTGCTCGTATAACTAACCCTTATTTTTTTGTGGAATTTCGCTGATAATGCAAACCCTGATGTTAGCATTATTAAATATAACGATTGACAGACTTACCATTACCACAAAATTAAAAATATACAGAAGGTTTCTGAATTTTAAAAAGGAGTAGGTCATATTAAAAAATCTTCAACATGACATTTAAATATGAACCAGCGTATCTTGGTAAAAAACCGGCCAAGTGCGAGTCGGGCTTCGCACATTTAGGGTTCCGAATCAACCTCAAAAATATGATTTATCAATATATTAGTATTTGTTGTTAAAATATACGTAATATTGAACATTGTCACCAAATTTCAAGTTCATAGGTCAATGAGAAGTCTAAAAATTCTTCGGAACAAATTTTGTGACAGACGACGGATGGACGGACGGACGTCTGGATGACACCAATAGGGTTCCGTTTTGATCCTTTGGGTACGGAACCATAAATTGATGCGTGACCCGCTGCGAGTTGTGACTTGTGACCGGCGCGGCGGCGGTCGAGAGCGCCAACAAAGAATATACCTAATTAATTAGGTACCTACTTAACTAAACCATAGTACTTAAATACTGGCGTTTTACCAGCGAACGATAAGATGAATGTGTAATGATTGATCGTCGTTATCAAAGCGGCTAGTTTCAAAAAAATACCTACCTACCTAGGTATTGTAACTACCATAATGAGAAAACCGTTTTATTTACCTTTCAATATCGTTTGAAAATTTGAAGAAACTGTAGGCACAGTTTTTTGTTTTATTTAAACAATAAAATACATTACAACTGTAATAATATCGGTTATTCATTTTGACGTACGTGACACAAAGTACCTACGTAGCGGCGGGGACGTCAAGTGATCAACGCGCGCACAACTAGCACTCGCGACGCGACAGTGACAGTCGCGACTAAGCTTGTTCGAGACTGTCCGAGAATGCCTGTAAATGTTACGTCTGTGTGCGTGCGGCGAAAATGGCACTTTGTACTGAGCGGACTCCCTGCTTCGGCGCGCGCCGCCGCTATTTTACTTTGTGCCATTACGGTCCACCAACAGCTGTTGCAGTCAACGCTATTTCTCTACTGTTGTAAGTTGTCGACTGTATCGTAAGACTAAAAGTTTTCAACGACAGTTCAAACATTCTGCGGCGCGACATACAGCGTTCCCCTTTCAATCTGCGAGTACGCCTGCGGTCTCACTTGGACTCGAGAGGAACCGTTGATCTATTGATAGTAAAATGCTAGTGATTCGTGCACGTAGCATTAGTTTAACTTTTCTATCGTTTATCCAATCATGTGCGTAATTCCTCCAATATTTCATAAAAATTACATAATTCAGTATCAGCCACGAATGAAAAAAAAAACAAATTCATAACAATAGTCAATATACCTATTACCAATATTCAAGAAAACTCAATCTCGTCGTGATTATCGAGCTCTAAGTGGCCTTGCCGATCTCGAATTGACACCGGTTTTCTATGCTAGATCTCGAATTATCAATAGCTATGATCGAGATGACACTTTTAGGCTGCGTTTCCACCAGAGATGTGCGAGGATGCGTTTTCATACATTTGACACCTCGCAACGCGCCGAGCGAGGTGTCAAATATATGAAAACACATCCTCGCACATCTCTGGTGGAAACGTAGCCTTAGTCCCTGCAATAATAAGCCTATGGAGGGAAGTAGGACGTGACATTTTATTCGGTGCGATTAACGAGTCAATTAAGAAAAACTTGAGTTTATCACTTGATGTTAATTATCATCTGAAGATGAGAATGAGTATTACGTGTGAAAAACCAACAATCTAAGTACATTAATTACATTCAATTCAATCCATCGCTAGCTAAATTAATGGTAGGATTTGAATTGTTTATTTAAAACCATTATCAAAATACCTTAAACGCTCGAAACAGTACCTACATAAAATTATTTCCATTGCATAGTTAAGTTAAAGGAATTAACTTTAATTATCCGATAAATTTAAAACAAGCGACCAGCCCTTTCCCTCACATTATTAGCATTCACTACGTAACTGCACCCTGAACAAAAAGGGACTAAATATTTCAGATCAATTCCGCCAAATTAATATAGACTTTAACTTCAGCTCAGTAAAAGTCCATTCTCTTTGGTGATTTACTTCGCTTCGTCTTTACAATTAATTTAGTATAAGGAAATCTCCATTTCGTGACAATGTTAAAGCATTTACTTTTCTTACAGCCGTGACTAACATTTATATTTCAGGAAAATGTGTTACCTATTTACGGTACTCTTTTGTTGCTTTATGGCCGTTATTGTATTCATTTTCACGGCTCTAAATATTTAAACAACGGGTTTTCAGAGTAACAAAGTCTGTAAGCGATAAGTTTAATGTAGTTAGGAACATACAATACAATACAAATACTCTTTATTGCACACCTCAATAAATATAACTATTACAGAGTATGTATATTTAAACCTAGAGGTAAACAACAGGCGGTCTTATCGCTAAAGAGCGATCTCTTCCAGACTACCATACATATTACATGTTATTAATATTTGGTGACTCAAATTCAAAAGGCGCTTACGTGTATACCTATAGGTAGTTATTATAGAATGCTCAGTTGTCGGTAAAAAATATTTCGTCATCAATACACAAAAAATTACAACACTATAGCTGCCATCGGTCTGCGGTTTTCGTAGCCAGAAGTTAGCTACTTCGTGGGGTAACCTTGGTATGTGCTACACCCGTAGCTACCTCTACGAAAATGTTGGTAAAACTTTTTTCATATTAATTATTTGTATGCGCACAGGCATAGAACCTTCACCGTGACGTGCGGTAGAAGAGGTGACTCCAAACATTATGTCTTAACTTAAAATAGAAGATTGTATGAAAAGTGTCCAACATATTACCACGAGATGGTAATTTTCCCGAACGAATTGAGTACATGGTACTTTTCTATAATTACGATGATTTCTTTAACATACCACTTGCACTGTAATACTACTTATAAAGTTTAGTAATTAGTTATAATGTTTTAACTTAAAACAATAATATATTGTTTTTATAAAATGATTTTAATGTATTTATTGACTTGTAACGTACGTTATCAATAAACTATTTCATTTCATTTCATTCCGATAGCGAGAAAGTAAATAATTAAGATTATCCACCCAAAATAAATAATACATTCCGCGGCGAACATATTTTGGTGGCATTTTTTTTTTCTAATCTGCTTTGACATATTTATAAATTACAAACCACAGACACCGCAGTTCGCGCGCGAAGTTCATGCGCGATAAAAAGCTACTGACCTTCCATTGAGCTCTTCAAAGCTTTGTTCAAACGATTTAATAACATTTTTTGTTAATAATGGACTCCTGATTAATCGATTTTATTCAAACTGTATTCTGGTTAGTTGATACCCAATATATTATGTATAGGTCATTCACTATGAACAAGTAAGGTGAGAAGATGCTTACGAGTGTATCGAAAATTTTGCAACTGAGTCCGGTCGGTAGTTTTCCTTCGAATCGGGTGACACAGGTCTACTCCTGGGAACCATCCGTCAGTCCGCACTATAATATAGTTACGCGTCTCAGTATAGATCTATGGATGTATAGATCTGTGGATGGAGCGCTCGTGGCCCAGCGGCGCCTGCGTACCGCTTGCGGTATCTAAGGTTAAGCAACGTGGGCAGCGGTCAGGACTTGGATGGGTGACCGCTTTGAGTGGTTACTAACTGAGCGCTCCCGTGCTTTGGAAGGCACGCTAAGCCATTGATCCCGGTTGCTGTCTATGGCAGCAGTCGTTAAGCCAAGTTGGAGGCCTTCGGGCGGCTTGAGAACTTCTAACAGTCAAGTTGCCCACTCACTTGACAAAGCCTAATCCCAATAAGGTCTAGTTTCCCGTCGGGGTTGAAAGGTCAGATGGCAGTCGCTTCCGTAAACACTAGTGCCTACGCCAAATCTTGGGATTAGGTAGCGGACCCCAGGCATCCTTCAGGATGCAACTGTACTGGGATAACGCTAAGGAGGAGGATGATGATGATGTATAGATCTATGGATATGGATCTATAGATATGGATCTATAGATCTATGGTGCGACTTACAGGCTCATTCATAAAGAAACTACCATATCCTCATTCTGCAAACTCATCACTACCATAGTCAACAAACTAAAAAGTTCAACGGTACATAGTTAATTCCACTCATCACATATCAGTTATTCATCTATCATCATTTCATCTCTCATCTCATTGACGCCCAGAATCGCAAAATCACTTAAAAAATTATCATTTATTAGATTTATTTAGGATTTAGCCGCCCGTACCCTTCGCGGGGACTAAATTCAGACAAATACATTTGCTTGAATTTAAACTTTCGTGAGACATGTTATAACTTTATTTTACTAAACGGTTAAAACTCACGTATCAATTGTCACTTCGGGCGACATGTTCCCTCATCCTGAGGAAGAACTCCCGAAGAGTTCGAAACATGTCGCCCGAAGTGACAATTAATACGTGAGTTTAACCGTTTAGTAAAATAAAATACATTTGCATTTGCTGTCTTTACTCATTCAATCAATAATGGATTTAAACTGTCTAGGTTAACTAGATTTAGAATAGTAGTAGAGATTAACACACGTGAAAAATACTAAAGGAGGGACAAAGGCGAACAGAATAGCTTTCATTGACTAAATTGTTTCATGCGAAATCTTAAAATTGTAATAAATTTCATTTATTCGTATTTGTATTTTATTCATAATTAAATAAGCATTATATTATATTTTAAACGTATTTCATTGGAGTTGCGGTTTAGTTACACAGATAAATTATGTATTTCAGTAGATCAATCTGACTCTACATATTGCATTCCACGTGTTTTGGAAAATTCCTGAGTCTCAGACATATAAAAATATTAAAAAAACACCCACGTCTTTAAGGTAAACTAGCGATATTCGGCCTTGAAGCCGTGAGTGACCCGTTTATTATATTTCAGTATTTCACGTGTTGTTTGCAGGTATTTCGACAATTTTTTTTAACCTGCCTGTGTTTTTATAGGCCGGGCCCAATAAACATCCCCCGGATTAAGTCTACCCGATATGCGGTGGTAACGGGACGAATACGGACTATAAGAGCGAGTGCTACGCATTAACATCATAACTGTGTCTGAAATGAAAAGTCAGATTGATCTCCAGTTTTAATTGCATTCGTCATGGGAATCAAACGCGATTATATTCAATGTGGCTCGTTAATTGCGTTACAAGAGTCTGCCAATGATATTGAATTGGATTGTGATTTCATTACAAAATGAATTAAAGGTTTTCATTCATACGAGGCTCCCGTTTTATAACACTTGTGATGAAAATTTCTGCAGTAAATAGCGTCGTGTTGGTTTTGGATTTATTACCTGAATGCATAAAAATGGAATGCGACTATTACAACAATTTTAAATCCATCAAGGTAAAGTAGACCTAAGTCCATTTCATAGTTCATTACAATGTTCGTTACAGTACAGTTGCATCCTGAAGGATGCCTGAGCTCCGCTACCTATTGTTAATTACAATGTAACTTCTTCGCAAATATGCTACTCTCGGCAGTAGCTACTTGTTTGCGGCGTTTGGGGTTGAGACCCTGGGGCCATGGGGTCCAAGTGCTCGGCGCCTCTATAAGGACATCTCGACGCGCCTTATAGAAGCGTCTGGTGATCAGAGGGCTGGCCACTATTTCGCACAACGGATTAGCATTGCTATCCAGCGTGGCTATGCGGCCAGCCTTCTGGGAACCCTACCGTGCACCGAGACAAATGGGACCTGGGGCAAATTTTTTATTTAGTATAAGTTTTCGTTTATATTATTTTCTTTCCTTTTTAATGTTGTTATTAAAATTCACACCCACTTCTTTAAAACAATAAACTTGCTTCAAAAGTAACACACGTCCCGCTCCAGGCTCGGCAGAATACTAAAGCGGAGCGTTTTTCCGCTCAGTATTGTTAAGCGCAAAATGAGAAAAACTCTCTGATTTGTTTGCCCTAATGAAGCGCGATTGTTTCCAGTGCACACCTGATGTAGCTCGAGAGACATTCTAGCACAACAAAAGCCAACTTCGAATGGGCTCGTGAAAGAAACTTTTTTCGGTCCATAAACGACTGGATGTTGTATGAAAGTTTGAGATTAAATGTTCGTTTCTTTGGAAACTTGAACGGAGTTTTGGATTTATAACGCGCGTCAACCAATTTGCGTTATTGCAAACACATTTCCGTAGCTCTATATTATTCTATCTACTACGATATACATACTATAGGTACCTATTGCTTGTGTTGGGCTACTTATATAGATATCAATACATAGAAAACATCCAAGACTCAGAAACAAAACATTCGTGCTCACACAAATAAGTGCCCGGGATTCGAACCCGGGACCTCCAGCTTCGTAGGCAGGGTCACTACCGACTAGGCTAAAGCGGTCGTGGTAATTTAATTTTATTACCTACTCAACACTCACATTTTCTTATTAACATTCGTTATTAACAAGTGGTTCATATTACTTGTACATCTATTTAATAAACAACATGCTCTAGTTTATTTAAATTGAACCAGGAAGAAATTAATGTAGATAACACTATGAAGTAAACTCAAACACCGAAAAACAGAAACCGTTACCGACAGTCACGTATTTGTCAATAAGTACTTAAGTACCGTTACCATGAGTTTGCAAGCAATGTTTGCATTACCGTACTCGCTAGCGACTGCGTAAGCGATTTAGCATGGCGATTCTTAGTTCTATTGGCAGAGACGCTGTAATTTTGTCCATACTAAATCGTTTACGCAATCGCTAGCGAGTACGGTAATGCAAACATTGCAAACTCATGGTAAGGGTACAGAAGCAAATAAACAAACGTGACGCAACTTAGTTAGCGCTTTATTTCACAGCCTGTTTAATTAGGTAGATTGGCTAAGCCCACAGAACCCATACGTTTTATTTATGCATAGTAAATTGGTTACGACGCATTTGCACAAAATCCCAATGCATTTTAGCACAGCCGCTGAGGTTTTGGCATGTTACGGACATTATCCGGGGAAGATGTTAGAGCCAAGTCGTTAGTGAATTCTGTTAGGCTGGCTATCCGTTAAGTTGAGGACGTGGGGCATTAAATTGTGACCGGTAGTTAGTATGTTGAGACATACGAGCTACCTTAGGTTCAGAAACCAACCACTTGAGGATGTATTACTTATTTTAAAACTCGTTTTAAATGATTATTTTCGAAGTAATTGTATTGAGCAAGGCTCAAGAGAAAACTTACGTGTAATTTTATTCATTTTAATAAATTTCTCATTTAACGATATCTTTTTGTAACAACATTCAATCAATATAATTCATCGATCATGATTTATATTGATTAAATGTTATTACATCATACATCATATTTTTATTGAATAAAAAGTAATAAAATAATAATTAATCAAATCTTGATAAAAAAATCGGTTTCCATCATTTGTTTTATCCTGACCGCTCCTTTAAAAGTAGATTTTCCCTTTTCCCCAGCAATAAATTGCACATAAAGGCACCGCCGCGAGTCACGCTTAACATCTTATAGATTTATTCCCCACACTTCTGTCCAAATTTAGATTTAGTGCTGTGTTTAGTCGTAATTCCTGAGTGCGGATAAAAAGAAATAGTATGGTCAAATCGAATATTTTATTCAGCGAAATAGGACGTGAGGGATCTCGGGAATTCTTTGGTTTTACGTGCGGTGCTTTTCTTTTTATAATACACAATTTATCAAATTTATTGTCATCCAACGAGGTCAAAGCAATTTTATTAAATTAACTCCTGTAACATTCTGACATACGTAATAGTTATTAATTGTTTTTTTTTTAATAGCCTATATGGTGTACCACTGCTGGGCAAAGGCCTCCCCTCTTAATCTCCACTCGTCACGATCTTGAGTAATCTCTGGCCAATCGTTATGAAATGCGTCTAGGTCGTCCCGCCATCTCCGTCTTGGCCTGCCACGTCGTCGTCGCCCATCGTTCGGCACCCACTCCGTGGCCAGTTTGGCCCACCTTTGTGGATGCATGCGGTAGACGTGGCCTGCCCAGTCCCACTTGAGCTTGGCGGTCTTAAGGCCTACGTCAGCGATGCAAGTCTTTGAGCGCAGCGTAGAGTTTCGGACACGATCGATCCGTTTCACTCCAAGTATGCTATATAAGTTATTAATTAATCTCTCTAAATACTAGATCACGTTTCTCATTTTGGAGCCGATTACCAAATCAGTCTAAAGTGCATAAGTAATTAATATTTCTACTAAAGTGGTAATTTTTGTATTATTTTACTATGATACTAAAACCACTAAACCTACCATAGCGTTCATTGTGAACCAAGAAAGGATAATTTTCTACATCTCTTTTCTGGGTAGCAGCAACTTAAAAATGTACCGTCATTTAATGCGATACCTATTTTATATTCTAATCAACTTCATGATTACATCGCATTAGAAACAGGTAGTAGGAAGGCAATTTTATAAAGTGAGCTTTTGGACGGGTACAGCTTATATCAAATTGTTTCTTATACAATACAACTGACTTATTTTAGGCACTGGGACTTATTCAAGTCAATTTAATTAGTAATGGATAGAGAACCATGTCTGGCATTTATTTCATTTCAAATAACTTGGTCAAAGGTGCTTAGCAAATTTATCAGTAGATACGGTGTTATTTTATTGTCACCCGAGTAGTAAAAAAACTCTTATAGGAGACTATTTCATACTTAAATTATTAGTTTGTGGGCAAAAGTAGATTTTTGTGACAGCAAGGCTTTACTGCATACTTAGTGCGAGTATGTTAACTTCCGGTTAACATTTTCTATTATGACTCGATACTCGCCGAGTTTTGCCGTTCCCGGTACAGTCGCTGATGAGACCGAACGTAATGCGCCGCAATTACTCGGGTTTGCCGGAGTTTACTCGATTTTACCCGACATTGCAGACTAATGCAGGCGCTTAATAAAGCTAGGACTGAAGGGTATTTATTCAACGTCCGACTCGCTCACATATGAGTTTCACGTCATTTGGTTAAATTTTTCAAAGCGGAACAATTTTTCCTGAATACGAGCGGTCTCACTCTGCTTAAATAGCTCTCGTTAACTTTCTGCGCAGTAACGTTGCGCGATTATTTCGAAAATAACATTTTTAACGACTTGATTAAAGCGGGCACATTTTTCTAGAGCGCGACGATTAAAGGGCAGATTAATTTTTCATATTAATGCTCGGAAAGATAACGATTAAACGAGCGTCCGGTAAAAGTTGTTACATTAATTTAATACAGATCGTAGGTACATTGTTACAATACTGCTTTTTATCAGTCATGGAAATTTAAATTATAACCAACAACAATTTATTTGAGTTTACTGTACGGACAATCCAACAACAATTAGTACGGGTAATCCATCAACAAGCAGTAGAAGACGATGTAGATTATTGAAATGGACAGATATTCATACACTATTCGCCAACAAACTGCCCTCAGTTTGGCGAAATTCGTTACATACTTAATTTTGATTTGAATATAAATAAATAAATATAAATAAAGCCATTAGAACAACGCTTATCAGACAAGAGGACATACATTGATAAGATAAATTTTCGGTTGACCTGAATAAGAGCACTAACTTTTAAGTTGAATCGAATACACATAAAACACATTATTTTTCGCTAAAATATGCAAGTTAAATACACTGCCATGTATAGTTATGCAAAAGAAGACACCCGCGCGGTGGATTCGTTTCCGTGCGTGGCTATGTGAAAAATTTAATTCATTGCCGGTAAATTTGTATGCATACCTCGGCTGCAGTTTATTAAGAATGCGCCCGCCCTCGGAAATACGGTCAGTTTCATATTGTGCATTAAATGTGAGCTGGGAGTTGGACTGAATTAGATTCGGTATTGTATTTCAATCAGACGCGTTAACTACAGATTCTGCACACGTGTAATAGTTGCTTTAACGCTTGACGTGCTTCGAACGAGCGCATGCTATACATATAGGAAATTAAGTCGAATTCGTTACATTTAGCAGAATAGTCCCATTGAAGGTACATACAGGGTGGAAGGCGTTATCACGAGAGCAGAAGAAGATTATGGTACACAAATATGCATTCGTGATTGAACGTGTTCTCATTTTCATCTATGGAAGCCCGAAATCTTTCAAGTACCTTTAATATTTATTTATGTCAGAGACAACAGAAGGAAAGCTAATTATGTGATTTCCACATAAATCCCGTTCGTAGCTAATACTCACTAGCGCTTAGTACTGAGATTACCTACAGGAGATATCTTATCTGATCTCTTACAAAGTAAACGTCGAGGCTCCATGAAATATGCATTAAATATTTACAGACTCGGGCGAAGCCACTCCCTTGAAGCGGAGTGAAGCGAACAGATTTGCAATTCACCGAACATCCTTTTGAAAAAAGAGCCGTCGAACAAAGCAAGGGAACTCAAAGAATCGAAATTAGCGTTTAAATACTGGCCAACATTACAAACAAGAGTGGTGATTGAAACTGAAATATATACCATTAGAAGCTATGACAATTTTATTAAGAAAAAATAAGTGTTGTTTTCATGAATTTGTACTTATAATAGATTAGTGTGTACCTACTTTAAGTACTTACTCTTATATGCATGTATGAGACCCTGTAGTAGTATAGTGTTAAAGATGATGATGGAGAACACCTAAAAAAGGAAAGTATATAGGTAATCGAAAGAGAAAGTTTTTGTTTCTACAGAAGTCGGTTTTGATTTTATTACGTCGATTTTATCTCAGTAAAATGTCACCAGAGTTTTTTTTAATACGTGTGACGTCAGGTATCCACGGTTTATCAGAAACTTAATTCTGGACATGAAAAGTGTTAGTCGGTTCTATGCTTTTCTATGTCCGGAATTATAACTTTAATAAATAACATTTCACGAGGAGCGATAGACGAATTATTAAATATTTTGATATTTATGGTAAAATTACGTGGTTAGAAAGTTGCTGAAGATTGCCGAATGGACCATAAATTGTGTAATAATCTCGGCAATTACTTTCATGTAACCACTTCGGACTACAAACTGTTTCGAATGAAAAAGGTCATCACGCGTATATTGTTGATGCTTACATATGTTGTTTAGTTGATTAGTTCAGCCCTTGAGATAAATAAGATACAACAACTTTTATGAATAGGTACCTAGTTAAAAAGTAGACAAATGCCAACACAAGCTATCAATTTTCATCATGTTAACAATTTTGGTCAAGTAATCTACTGATATTCACTTAATTTAATATTTCGTCTGTAGGTATAAGGGTGTAAATGCACACATATGATGCTAATTATGAGTTTTCATCATGTAGTATAAATCAAAGTCGCTTCGCTGTCTGTCTGTCCAGTTGTATGTTTAGATCTTTAAAACTACGCAACGGATTTTCATGCGTTTTTTTTTAAATAGATAGAGTGGTTCAAGACGAAGGTTTATATGTATACATTACACCCGTGCGAAGCCGGGACGGGTCGCTAGTGTAGTATAATTATTTCTATAAACAAGTATCTCCATCTTCATAAGTTAACCAAAGAAGTCAGTTACACATATTCTTCATAAATAATATTACCTCTTAAATTAATGTATTAATAAGTACCTACCAAAGGCGGCGCGTCAAAAATATTCTTAGGGAAGCCGGAGATAATTTGCCTTTCTTATTCTTCACATGAGCCGTTGTAAAATAACTGGACTGGCTGAAAATTAGGCAAGCCGGAGGGAATCGAGTTGTATGGACGCTCCGCCACTGGTACGCCTACCTATAAAAGCAGGCCTATGCCCAGCAGTGGGACTAATATTATAGGCTGATGATGATTATGATGAAGTTCTATATATTTTTTGACTTTTTTAATAATAATTCTTATACTTTAAATAATAGTAACTATTACTAATAGTAGGATAAAATAAGTCACTGTCCAAAAAAACATGTAATCACTCATATCTAACATGCCCTACAAAATACCCCAATCGCCTCACTTCTATTTGCGGCCATCATAACTCCTGATTTAGATGGAATCGTTGAGCGCTTGTCATAAACGCCGAGGACATTAAAGGAGTGCTTCGTCGACTGTTACGTCCCCGCAGGCATTCTAATAGAGTCGGATGCTAGAATGCCAGAGAAATACAATCCTAGACGGGGACCAACTTTTAATTGATTTATTAGCCCCCACAAGGCTCCGGCGACCTAGATTTAGTACAAAAGTCAACGTTTTAAAACTTAAGTTTTAGAACTAACCTAGATGGAAAGATCTCTTTCGTTCTAAAAGTTGCAGGCTTTTATAATTATTACCATTTTATTTCACGTTAAATATGACGGTAAAATAAAGGAAAACCGTGAAATTAAGCGGTAATGCATTTCAGCATCCGAGTCGACGAACGTGTAATTTTTACGCTATTAAAGTAGAGTTGCCGTAAATATGGGGAAAAAGACCGGACAATTAAAGGAAAGGTAATGTAGGGAGAGATCAAAAAGTTAAATTCGATCGGATATCATTAAGCGCTTGCCTCGTCCTTTAAGCCATAGGGCAGTAGGCGTGGTAGCAGGGCTGGTGCGATGCAACACAAACCGGGATATATCCCAGCGTACCGACCCAAAATTAAAGTCAATATCAATAATACTCGCAGATGAATCTTACGTTTGTCGTATTAATTTATATATTTTTTTGAAGTATAGTTTTTATACCCTGTGTAAAATTCAGTCGCATCCAGTAAACTTTGGATCTATTTTAGAAGCGTTTCCGATATTAAACGCATCAATTCGACGCCCAGCAGAGATAAGGCGTGCACTCACGATCTTCTCTGGCGACATTTATTGCCCTCTAATGTAATGCCAGTTTGGCACTTACGTAAAGTTATGGCGTTACGTATCGCTCCTATTTAGGAGCTGTTTGTAGGTGGGAGAACAATTTAGCAAAGCGATATCAATTTAGGAGGAATGTCGTGTGTTATTAATTTGATTTCATCTGTCGATTAAGTGGATTTGTGGTCGATTGTGAAATGAAATATTAATTTCGCTATGATTATTAACAACGTCAATAACTGATAAAATGCCCGATTCAACGATGATAAAATGATTTTACTTTTCAGAAGTTCTGATTAGAAGCTAGGTTGCTTATTAATTTCAATGTTTGTCCTCTTACATGTGTTATAACCACTTTCTTGTACTTAATAAATAACACATGACATAAATAAACAGGGCGTCCCAAGACTTTGCGACATGAAGGGATTTCCCTGCATGTCGCATAGTCTTGGGACGCCCTGTATAGCTAATAAATTCTCTGTTGAGACGATACAATCGGGTGTTGCGATGATGATATGTTCCGTATGTTCAAAATAAAATTTTGTTCTAATCTTCATTCACCAAGGATAAACGGTTACATATTAAAATACCTAAAATTGATATACCTATTGTCAAAATAAACAATTTTAGTGAAGCTGCCTAAGAAAAATAGTTCAGTAATATATATCGTTTTAAAAAGAAGTAATTCCTTACTAAAATGACAACAAAGAAAATACTATAGTGCGACTCTGTAATGTATGTGCATCTCTCACAATTATCTTCTTCTTCTACTTAGGCTATCGATTTGGAATGTGTAGTTGTTAATGACGGTAACCGAAGTAGGTATATTGAAAATGATGAATTGTATTTATTTCACTTATTTGTGCAGCTTATCACTTTTCAACTATAGCTCGATGCATAGATTCCCGTTTCAAGAATGTTTTTCTTGAAATCGCGTGACGGATAATTTTTAATGTAAAAAAAACGAAGTTATTGCTTGTAAGCACTTTTTGAAATAAAGTGCTTATGAACTCCGGCTAATTTATGGAGGATTTATATAGGAGCACGGCATAGCTTAGTGTAGAGGAGTAGTTCATAGAGTGTAGCTTAGAGCAAGAATAAAATGAAATCAAAGTATTACACGGTATTGACTATAGGGCACCTAAAGGGAGCAATATTTCGCACGTTTCGTAAACTATAATGACACGTACGTTGAGACAACGTTATTACAAGACATACAACCAGATAAGCAGGATCAAAAAGAATGGAGGATTAAAAGGTATTGGCTCACTGCCCATCCAATTTCCTTTGTTGATGTCTCCAGGGAGCCACACCAAGATTATCTTAACAAAGCAGAGACGGCAAGTTCGGACGCCTTCAGAAACAATGTAATCGCACCCTGGATCGGAGGACACAGAAACCCATTACGAAAGTTTTTTTATTGATATATTATCTGCCTCACAGTAGACTTTGATGTCGTTTAATTACAGTACAGCGCTCGTGTGCGAACGTACGAGGTACTGAAAAATCTTTTGTAGTTACAAATTGCTTTTTTACATGTCAATGAGCAATTTTAGATAAAAATGATTCTATTTTTATTACGCGAAGGTATATAAAGAAACTGAAGCTTTCACCCATCGTTTATTCATTTTATTTATTCTTTCTTCAGAATGTATATATTTTTAATATATTGTGAATAAATTGAATTACAAACTTAAGTAATTCGTCAAACGACAGGTGCCTAGCTAAAATGTAAGTAGAAATAAGGTATTTATATGTGTAAACATAATTTTCGCATGGAAAAGTTACGTAATAAAGGTTCTTATTTCGACATACCAGACATTTTCAATTTTAGTAGAACTTCTCCATGATCGATAAGTATTATCACCTAGCGAATACGGGCCAAACACTAAGTTTTCAATATGAGAGCCAATCAACTCCCATAGAGAATTGGTACATTCTTAGACGAGATTTATGCGACGAAAACATTAGAAAGTTCTGCGAATATATGAAAAACTTATCATGGAGTGAAGTATACGACCTTCCCAACTTAAATCATGCATTTGACGCATTTCATGATAACTTCACCTTATTTTACAATTTATGTTTCCCTTTTATTCGAGTAAAAAAGAGTAATACAGCAAAAAAATCTCGTTGGATAACTAAGGGCATCCAAAAAGCAATAGTTACGAAGAGACAAATCCGTTTCAAATATTACAAAACTAAAAATGAACAGTGCAAATTATTATATCATAGATACTCACAAATATTAAAATCCTGTGTGAAATATGCACAAAAGTCTGCGAATAATCTGTATTTACAAAGAGCAAAAAATAGATGTAAAGCATCGTGGGACTTAATTCAGAATAAGACGAACCCCACCTCAACTATAAATAGAATTGAACAAATAAACTTAAATGGAAAAATTATTCAATGTCAACAAGAAATAGCAGAAACATTTAATGATTACTTCATTAACGTAACAAACAATGAATATGATCACAAAAATATAAATTGAATAATGTTACAAATCCTTCTACAATTTTTCTATATCCTTGCGACGTTATTGAGGTTACAAAAATTGTAAAAATGCTGAGACCAACGAAGTCTGTAGGCTACGACGGAATATCGACAATGGTTCTCAAAAAGTGTATTGAAGAAATTGCACCGGTATTAACGTACTTGATTAATTTATCGTTCTCTACAGACAGTCTAAAAAGAACCATTGTCAAGCCTTTATATAAGAAGAAGAGTAAAGAAGATCTTAATAATTATCGGCCGATAGCGTTATTACCTGTCTTGTCCAAGATTTTCGAAAGAGCAATGCATGCTAGAATCTCCAAATTCTGTGACAAATATAAAATAATAGCTAAAAATCAAAACGGCTTTCAAATAGGCAAATCTACGTCATTGGCTGCGTTTAATTTAATCAAAGCCATAACTGATCAAGTTGATAAAGGTAAACCTGTTATTGCAGTATTTTTCGATATGAGCAAGGCTTTCGATTTTGTCTCTCATGATCGCCTACTTGAAAAATGTGAAATGTATGGTATTCGTGGCTTGGCATTAAGTTGGATAAAATCTTACTTATGCAAGCGCACACAATCTGTTGAAGTGGAAAGTATTAATGAAAAAAATATAGCGTATTACTCAAAATCGATTTACAAAGAAATTAAAACAGGGGTACCACAGGGTAGTGTATTGGGGCCATTATTATTCCTGCTCTACATCAACGATTTGCCTATGGTCACCGGACATGAATGTATATTGTTTGCCGATGACATATCTTTAATTATTCCTTGTAATGTAAATAATATTGAATTATATAATATGGATATAAATAATACAATTAATGATATGATAATTTGGATGAAAATGAACAATCTACAGCCAAATTTAGAAAAAACGATATATGTACAATTCTATAATCGTAAAGGAAGTGTTGACATTAATTTAAAATACAATGAGGAACAAATAGAAGAAGCAGAGAATATCTCATTTCTAGGTATATTATTAGACAAAAACTGTAGTTGGAAACCACAAATAGACAGAATATGTACAAAAATTAATCGCTTTGTCTATGTTCTCAGAAGGCTGGCCACATTGGTAAATAAAAGTACAGCTCTAACTGCCTATCACGGATATGTAGCCTCAGTCTTAAGATATGGTCTGTTACTTTGGGGCAACTCTTGCGACATAAATAGAGTGTTTGTGAGTCAAAAAAAATGCGTCCGCGCTATTTGCAGGTTACCACCACGAACCTCATGCAGATCTCTATTCAAAGATCTCAAATTACTGACCCTACCTTCGCTCTATATTTTCGAGGCTTGTAAATTTACTAGATTACATCCTGAGCTATTTATTAAATTAAGCAGTGTATGTAAATTTAATGTCAGAGACCCTGAAAAACTTGTATTGCCAGTCATTTACAAAACCAAGCTCTGTAGCAAAAACAGTTATGCTATGGCACTCAAATTGTACAACAATTTGCCAATTGAAATAAGACGGCTTACCCTTAAACAATTCACATCTGCATTACACAAATGGCTAGTAGACAAATGTTTTTACTCCATTCAAGAATTTTTTATATACAGCAGTAGAATAAATTAATATAACAATAAATTGTAATTACATATAAGTAGTATTATTAGTCGTAAGTTCGTAAATTTTGCATTTCCAAATGTTGGCGAGATGTGCTGATCCTCCACAAAATTGTTCCACCTTATTGTTAACCATGTCTCAAGCAAATAAATTTCATTATTTCATTATTTCATTATTTATTCGTACCTATCTATATCCTTCTGTATTAACTTTGCAACAAAAATATATAAAATATTTGTGTGTAATTAGGCTGCGAAGATAGCTGTAACGATTTCATTGAGATTAATTATATAATTATGGGTCACAAATTGGTCAATTTCGTCTAAGTGTCAATTTCGCAAAAATCCGTTTACTTCGGTTTTTCACTCACTAACGCTCGGTGTCACACATATTTCTTTTTTACGAATTTCCGAATTCAAATGCCAGTTGAATTTTAATTATTATCTTATTACCTATATAAATTATTGTTATTCTTAAACAGGTACAAACGTGTTGTGATGCAATTGCGCCGGCCATGCCATAGAAACTCCCCGTAACGACCGGAACGACCGGCGGGCTATTCCAATACATCCTAACACCGGCATGTCGTTTAACTTGGTCGTTTAGCTGTGATGAAATTTCAAAATTCCCGCCTGTGTAGTCATCAGTGGACCCGTGGAAATCCACGCCGGGGTTACTTAAAGCGGTCTATTGTTTCATAAACTATGTCACAATAATCCTATTGAAACTGTCAAGTTTGATTTTTACAATCAAATCGCATTATCATTTTTTGTAGAGCTGCTCATGGAATTTGCATATGAATTTTAATTTCAATGGTTCGTAATATTCAGAGTTAAGAAACATTATCGACCTTCGAGAAATAATGGTTACCTACAAAGTAAGAAATTTAGTTTAAATTGCGTATCATACTAATATTTCAATAATCAATTGCAATACACAGACCGAAAATCAAAAGAATATTCCTGAAAGTTAAGTACGCTATATTATCATCATCATGATATGGGTACAGTAATTACAGTAATTTTAAAATTAACGCCTCTCTCCTAATAGACATTATTTCAATGTATGAGATTCTGTATATTGCGCCTATGTGTATAATAATTATATTGCGCAAATGATTATGTCAGATGTGTGGGGTGAGGGTGACACATTAGATGGGCTCTTTACTTTATCTTAGGCACAGAATAAGTAAAAGTATTACGTACAGAAGTCCCACCGTTAACAAATCCCCCGTTTAGGTATGCCAAACGTGCCTATCTCTTTCTATCGCACGCAACGCGCTCTTTCGGGGGCGGGCCTTAGCGCTAGGGTTACCACCAGCGAGAACCTATTACATTATAGGTTAGTAATAGTATACTAGTGTTATTTACATTACAATTACGAATAGTATTTTTATAGTATATAGTTTTGTCTTGTCTATCCGTTCGTATGTCACTGCCGATTTACTCGGAGTAGGAAAGTGTACTCTATGAATAACTACAAAAAATGATGTTAAATTACAAAAATAATATTAAATTATTGCATTCCATATGTACATGTAACAGGAAACTGCAAAAAAATCAATGCACATAAATTCTTTGGATTGGCCTTTAAACATGATATAGTGGTTTCTAAAACAATCTCTCACCCTAGAAACGCATATACCTTCTCCGTTCCGTCGTGGGTAATTACTTTTCCATCAACCGTCGGTGAGACATAAGTTCATAAACAAAATCACCAAACTCAACAAAAGCTATGCAATTTACCATTAAGTTATGACATCATAACATTCATAACTGTCAGTTTCTTCAAAATGTAAGACAAAGACACAGAACTTGTGTAAGTATATAATGTAAAGAAAGTAAAAAAAAAACTATATGTTTGTACATAAATATCTACATAAACGCAGTACCAGTAGCTTTTTATTAATATTTTGTGTCGTCATTACGACAATCCGCTGCGATGCAGTATTTTCTTGCTCTTGACACGATTTCGCATACGTGACCAACTTTGACCGCACCAAGCGAATGACGCAACGACACGACCGTTCGGAAACAGTGCGTGGCAGCCACTGAATAGTAGAGCTGGGTCGTTGCGACTTTTAAGTGTAACGAAACGTAACAGCTTTTCATTATCTGGAAACAGCTTCACGAAACAGTTTCAAAAGTAACTAGTTTTTTTCACTGCGGCGCCCGACAAAACGAAACGAACGAAATAAATATTTATGAATTTTCAAAATTAAGCCTTAACATCTTGCGAATAGAGCGCATTTTTGTCAATCATCAATACAAAACGTTTTTGCCACCCGAACAAAGCTAAGATTTGTTTCGTTTCGTCGTTTCGATCGATGAAAGTTATAGGTTATTGTTTGAGTTATGTCAGTTTTGAGTTTCGTTTCTATTTTCATGTAGTGTAGTTTCATTGTTGCGTTGCGTTGCAGCTTTGGTGGTCGTTTTTATAAAAACTGTTTTTTGTTATCATAAGAAAGTGTTATTGCGTTACTGTAAGCGAAAGCGTTTTTCGAAACGCTTATTGACAAAAACGCTCATCTCTACTGAATAGGACACCTGCGGAGGTACTTGCAGCGGGCGCGGCGACCCGACAGAGTGAGACCCCCCTGTCTTAGGTAACTAGGTTTTACATTATTTCATATTTGGTAGCCGCAGTTAAGTCCGAAATGAAGTTATGAAGTCATCAATCAAACACAACCGACAAATGCAGTTGTGAGCGCGTGCCAATCGGACCTGCACACAATAGCTACCTAACCCGAGTATCCTGGAATTGATGCCCCAGATATCGGCACATCCTGTCGATTTCCGAACGCCACCGCGACTGAGTAATGCCTTTACGTTAACGACGTCGCCTATAGCTGTGTAGATGCGCCCTTATTAATGGGCGGCTGAGGTGGGTTTATATTTGATGATGGGACGTTATTCATGTACACAAGGTTACTTGAAAGAAAATAAGGGCCACAAGTATTTCAATGTTTGCGTAAAAATTATATTAAACAGTGTAATTTTTTTTCGAGGTACTGAATTAACAATGATACAAATATGTAAGTGGCCCTTATTTTGTTTTGAGCCGTACAATATTATTCTAAACTGGAGTTATTTGTGTTGTCTATGTAAACTAAAACTGATGTAACGTTATTAATATTGAATGCAATAAAATTACGAAGGACATTTTAGCCTGCTCTGTGAATTTTCAATTTTCAATTAGGACTACTTTAGAACGCATGATACCTACACCTGCATTAATGTCTTCCACATTGCTGCATAATCTTGTGTAAAATTCTTTATAACTAACACAAATTTCAATAGTTCGATAATAGACGAAACGAGAACAATTAGTGCTTTCAAAATAATCCCTTACAAGAGCGGGTGTAGATTGACAGCGCGTTTCAAATGACGTCACATGATAAGGGACGACTTAGCATTAAACCTGACAAATTAGTGGGACCCATTGTCAGGCACACCTGCTTCCAACATGTATACAGAAATTAGCAATTGCCTCAGCAAGGCATATATATGGGTAAATTGAATTGTTTTGCTGTATTAAACGTATTTGGAACTAACGAAACAATTTGTAGGTCTACTCTTCGACAAAATAAATATATAGCAGCCAGTTATTGAGAACAAAACTATTATAAATTTAATTAATTCGTGAGACTCAATACGAGGCTTAGGCTGGGTTGCACCAAACCCTCTGTAATCGTAAGCGGTGTTCGTCAAAATCTTATTGTATGGAAAGTTCGACAAGTTTCTATGGGATGACAGCTGCCGGCGCCATATTTAACGATGATCGGTCTGTATTCGTACGTTGGTGCAACTGGCACTAAGTCCGTTGAGGCCCGCGCCAAATTTTATAATTCTAGATAACGTAGTTTAACGCAAGAACGTTCATTAAGTACGAGTACATGTCTTAAAGTCACGATACTCACGATTCACGATAGAACCTTCAATTTTGCACGTCCGAAACACTAAACCGTGCAAATGTACTTAATTGAAAACCAGAGTTCAGTCAACTTTGACTGTACCCTCGTATGGACGACATCTGGCATGCCGGCTGAAACTGTCTACCTTAATGTGCCATTAGGTGGCGCTGATGCAGGTACGACCCTTATCCAAAACGCACATATAGTTGAGAAGTTTGTCGGAAAAACTGGAAGGGACGAAGGGGTTGCAATATGTGGCTTTACGGCCGTCCGCAGCCGCGCGGTTTCAGGGAAGAGCGGTAGCGGCGACGCTATCAGTGTTATACACTCAAGAGCAAAAATAACGGGTACACTCTCTATGGAAGTTCAATACAAAGTGTATTCATTATTTTTGCTCGTCAGTGTAAATGCCCAATTTACAAAACTAATAGGGTTATTGACAAAAAGTAAGTTTTAAGTAGATTTGCTTAAAGTAGATTTAAAAGCGAAAACACTGAAAACCGTAAAAAGACACTAAAAACGTCATAAAGATAAAGATAATTATTCTGTCAGAAACTGTGAAAAATTAGGTCGAATGTAATTTTCGTATAAAAGTTCAACAGTTTGCCCATATCTTTAACATCAAAACATCTAAAATACTCGTCAAAGTGCCATAATATCACTTATTTATTTATCTAATTCTTAGTAATATACCAAAATATCGGCTGGTAATATTAATTAATAAGACCCGAACCAATGTTTAGCAGTAGGTAAAGAATTTTTACATTACGAATTGTAAAAGAAGGTTAGTGAAGTAATTATTCAATAGCAAAAAATAAACCAGTTAACTGACGAGTTTGCTATAAAAGTCATTCTGATGCAAAAATTATAAGCAATATAAGGCTTTAAGCTCACATCGTCATTTACATTTGAATTACGATTAATAACGGGATATTTACCATGCATATTTGTATATGTGAGTTTCCGATATTTCGGCACTGTTGCAAGCGTCGAAATATCGGAAATAATTAGGTATACAAATATACATGGTAAATATCCCGTTATTAATCGTAATTCAAATATTATAAGCATGTAATAATTAATAATACAACAATAATATCTAGTAGGTTATTATTAAATTAACTTTCTTCAAGCGGACCGGTCAGCTTGTAGCGACGTCTGCGCGACAAGACACGCCTTTCGCACGATATTAACGCAGTCAAGATTAATTAATTATTTTGTCACTTGTCATGGCAATATCCAGTGAATGCGAGCAATAAATGAACTTTGTTATGATTAATTGTTATTATGGCGCTACGAAGTCAACGGAATTCTAAAAGAACGGGACAGGTGCGAATTGGACTTGCACACGAAGTTACGTCTCACAAAAGTAAAAAAGGTGAAACGAATAAGATTCTTTTTAACAGGGCCACCTTTAATTTTTAATTTCACTCTATGTTTCTTTCCTGTGACAGACGAATTGACTGGCAGACAGGCAGGGCCGTTAGTAAGTGATGGCGTGTAAAACGCTTTGGCACACTATTTGCCAATTATTTTTCGAACCGTGAGATCTTGGCATACTTTGGGCACGGTAATCTAAGGCGACTTCCTGATTTGTCGGTGCGGAGGCGGTACGATATGAGAAAGCTGTCAAATGTCAGTGTCAACTGTCAGCCAACTCAGTACTACTTTTTACTGCGCCCCTACATTTAAATGAGTGCTTCCTGACTGGCGCGGGATGCGCGGAAGCGGGACGATGCGAAGGCAGTACTGGTCCGCTTCTGCGCATAATATTACTACTGCGCAAATGTAATACTGACAGTATTCTGTCAAGTGGGAATCTTTGCGACTTCGGTAAGTTTACGTCAAATAAGGCGAACCTGATTTGTCGGTGCGGAAGCAGTACGATATGAGAGAAGTGTCAAATGTCACTGTCAGCTGTCAGTCGACGCGATACCATTTTTTACTACGCCCCTACATTTAAATGAGTGCTTCCTGACTGGCGCGGGATGCGCGGAAGCGGGACGATGCGAAGGCAGTACTGGTCCGCTTCTGCGCATAATATTACTACTGCGCAAATGTAATACTGACAGTATTCTGTCAAGTGGAAATCTTTGCGACGTCAGTAAGTTTACGTCAAAGAAGAAAATGACACATCGATCCCGCCCCGCCAAGTCAGTAAGTCATTAAGAATTCAGATAATTATTGCTTTTTAAAACTAAAGTTGTTCCCGAACGCACTTAAATAATGAGTATAAAAAAGTATTCAAGAAGCTCTCGAAATACCGCAGAAAATGTTACTTTTAGTTACAGTATAACGTAATACTCTCTGCCCCAGTGATATATCCTCGGCGTATATTTCTTCTAGTTAGCGGCAGAATGATTACCCCTGGGTGATATCAATCACGACACAGCTTTTTATTTATTGCCCGCATTACTGAGATACTTATCTTGTGATGAGACTTAACTAGTTTTGCTGTAATACTCATTTTCTTCGATAATGAAGATGAAAAATATTCTTTACGAAAAGAAGCTTAACAACACAATATTTAAGTTAGATATTTTAGGTTATCGAATGCAGCTCCATATTTAATATTTTATGAAAATCTAAATTATTCCAAAGAGTTATTATTTCAGAGACACAGGCAATGTATGCAATACTAAAATTGTGTTTTTAACAAAGAAACACACAGCGACAGTATTAAACACTAGTCAAAAATTTCACCCTAAATTAAATAACCACACATTTAAACTAGCTTTATATGCATAATATATATATGTACTTACTATTATTCGTAATACCCAACTGTATTTAGCAATTTCCGGGACACTAAAAAATTAGGATTTTCTAACCCTGGAAGCTTTATAATTTTGACTGTTATTTATGTGATTTAGATATTGATTTATAAAAGATCATGACAGCATAAAAAAAAGTACAACCTTGCACTATTTTAGAAAATATGACGGTATTTTACCGACCCGTTTTCCTTGTCTGCGGATGTATAAATCAAGATAGATTATTGATTATTAATGGAATAAAGAATATTTCCTCTGTTACGTGCAAGCTGGTATTAAAATCCTACTAATAATTCACGGCCAGTTATATTATTGCCTTTAATTTTATACTTAACTTTTTGTGTGGTACGCTGCAAAAAATGTACATTTTCTACGCCATTTATCCTTAGGTACAGCCAACTATTAATTAAGTGCCCGGGGCAGTCCACAAGACAGCCCTCGGTCCGACAGCCTGACATGTCGTGTTTTTGACAGACTGGATTTTGGGCATTTATAAAATAAATGTTGCCATTTTTTCTGAATAACTAAATTTATGCTGTACTTACTTACCTATTTAAACTTTCTTTTTACCTTCTTTTACCTACCGTGTTAAACGTATCATCAAGCTTAGCAAATAATCTTAAAATTTGAGATTAAGGCTAAGTTTACCTCAATGTTTTTGAGCATGTTGTTTCAGAAAACAAATCGTTCGTCCTCAATAGTAGCAGTAGTTAAGCAGGTAGTGAATTTATTTTTCATTGCATAATATAGGAATAACAGAACAAACAATACGAGTATGTATATCGATTTATTTGTATTTGCCTTCAAAAATAACGACTGTATCTAACACTAATAAAAATATTTTTCAATCAAAGTGAAAAATTGACAAATGAAACGGTGGGATTTGAACCCACGACCTCTGGAATCAGTCCATTGCTCTTAACCAACTGAGCTACCGTGGGTATCCCTTGTAGTGGTGAATCATTTTTAATTTTTAATATTTCACTTTGAAATTTATAATAATTTTGTTAGCGGACGCATCCGCTTGACAACATTTAAAACTAATAAAAACTTAGCGAAAATTTAGTGACAGCACTTGTGTCATTGAACAACTGCGCCTCTTTCATTAGTGTAAATTCCCTTTTTAATTAAATACCAATGGCCGCACCTTGACCTTACCGTAGTTGACCTTTCCACACGGGAGTTATTAAAGCCTTTGATGTGTTCAGCCCTCGTTACAACAAATGGAAGACGATATTCGATTTAAATATTAGTGAGCTTATTATGTTTCAGCATTTTCGATAGATGTGTGTTTGTGACATTAAAGCAGGTTATATAATGTTAGTGAACTTAATTCGTAGAAAATAAATATTGTTGTTACTAGAGCTAGAGTGGTATGTTTATTGAACGCTGAGAAAAAACTTTCTCTGTTCGGTATTACAATAACAGACTATGTATTAAAGATTCGGCAAGTTATCTGGTAAGTTGAGACAATCATGCCGTCAAAATAAATATCATTCCTTATTAATTTAATTATCTATAAAGAAACTGGTAAAAATAAAAACAATATGTTGAAGATCATAATATAACCAAAACCATATTGTTTTGGGAACAAAAGAAAAATAACGTTGTAGCTAGGTCGTCCTAATAATATATTTAGGTTTACGTCCTGGCCCGGGCTAAAAGTGACACTAATTAAAGTTTATTTCCATAAGAAACTGCACGAGCCTGCGACGGCATTCTAAAACATACCGCGTACCAAGTCGTTACGTTAAACGTAAACGAGACAGAAACGAAAAAATATGTTAAACAAGCAATTCGCGCGAATCGGGAGCACCTGACGAGGTGCCCGGCATGCTATTCTAAAAGCGTTCGATATCGAACAAGAGTCAAGGTTCATTGCATCGTTAGGGACAACTGATAAGGGGAACCAGGACTGAAATCATACACACTTTTTAAATATCCACCTAAGCTCGACTAACACAACTTCCTCCCAAGTTGTATCTCGCGCGACTTAGCGATTCCTGTCCCACTCGAACTAGGTGAATTAAAAAGAGGAGGCACTCGAACTAGGTGAGGCTGAGGACAGATTATTCTCTACTCGCGTTGCGTCGTGGTGGCCTCGCAGTACATTTTACAGGTTCTGAAAAATGTATTAGTCACTCCTACATTAAAAGTTTTAAAGACTGGTACCTATCATGTTAACGTTTCTTGTTGAACATGTCATTCATATTTAATGTCAACTAACCTGTATTATTTTGTACACTGCATACAATTTATATAATCTTGCATAAAGTTGACCGTGAACGTACCAATACCAATAATATTGCTTAGTCTCGGAAACCGCGGGCAGTGACGTGAGCATTGGCAACATTATTTATAATTATGATTAATTATAAGTTAATAAATTCTCACATACGTGAAGTTTATTAACATATTCTTGTTGAGAGTTATAATAAACCCTTTTAACGGCAAGACAGGTACATAGAAAGCCGTGGGCAGTTTAAGGCGCGAATGTTAAAGTACCCAAGCCATACACACTCTTTTCTAGGACCCACGCGAAGAAGCTATCATATTTTAGAATCTTATTTTTGGAGTAATATTTTTATACGCCACTTGGAGAAAAACGTCAATATTAAAGCAATTTTAAGAAGATATAAGCGCAGATAGGCGAATGTCATGCTATATATTGGAAAACCGATTCAGTGTAAACTATATGTTCACTTATTACTTCAGGAAGGCTGCTGCACTTCTTTGTATTGTCAGGACACACACAATAGTAAATTGATACGTTGGACTCAGTAGTTCTTCAGTAGTTAGTTCAAACCCGCTATTGTTGCCCAATTGGGCAACTTGTCCTTGATGAAAATGGAACAATCTTCAGTGCTGATGTAGACATTGAACGTCTTACACGGGGAAACAAACGGTCGTCATATGCTGTCAAGGATATTTTGTCTCACGTCCCAAGAATAGCCCCCGACGGTCGTAACACGTTCACGTTACGCCGCCGAAATGTTTTCGCGAATTTTGTTCCATCATATAGGTGCGGATCAACAGGAGCATTGTTTCGGAGCGACAAACGTCCGTATGTTTATTGTATTGAATGTAATCGTGCTCTTGAACTTGCACTTGTGGGATAAGGGCGAGAATCTGTACATTATGAGGAGCTATGATGCCGTAGCAAATATTTCGTCAGTGTTTTCAGCTAGTTTATGACTACAGAGGCCCATAACTTAACTTAAGGTGACCGTATAATAATAACATAGTAAAAATTATAAATTAGGTACAATCAACAGAACGACTGTCGTTTAGAATTGTTTGAAGTTTTATCAGTTTTATACGAAAGAAATGTATTTATTTTAACATTTGAGTTCTTTCTTAACCTTAGAAAGAACACTAAATGGAACTTTCATGACGGATGGTACCCACAACAAGACTTGTGAAATTGCACAAGAAAACTTTGTTTAAGCACTAAAGTGGTACAGTCAGCGTCATATAGTATGTAGTAGCCAAAGTGGCCAAATAGTTCGGTACACCATACAAAATATATGCTGACTGTACATAATATATACTCAGGCACAAACATCATAGACATTGTAATCCTTTTCTTGAATCAGAATCAGAGTAGATAGTAAGACTTGTTTTAATTCTTACTAGTTAGTAACAATTTACTTATATTGATATAGGGACCGTTACATAATTAAATAAATAAATAAATATTTGTGGATAATCTTACACAAATCAACCTAGTCCCAAACTACTTCTTTAATTATATACACATTAACAAGAATCAATTATTGTAACAAAAGTATGTGTAACAAATCGATATGGAATCTAAATTTATTCATAACCATAACAAAAATAGGAATAAATAAATCCAATTCAGATGTCCTATGATTGAATACCGATAGGCTGATTCTAGTTTCGTTTAAATCCCGGATGTTTACTATTATTTTTTGCCTAATACGGCCATAACCATAACATAAAGTGTCTAAACGTTCTCGACAAGCATAGCAACGGAAGTTATACGTAGAATAGAAATCCAATAAAACAAAAGAGCGTCGTTGACCAAGGCATTATTCCACAGTGCTTATCCGCTACTACCACTACTATTTCCACGATATCTCACACCATTTTAAAAGAGTAGAGTTGAAATATGACCGTTATTAGATATGTGGTCATATAAATCCCAGCATCGTCTAATCCAGCCACGACAGGCTACAAGCCCGTAATAGATGAGCGCCATTCCACCGGCTAACTCTGTAATGTAATTTCAAACAATGCCATTTTGCGGCCCGCTTCCTCACTCCACTACCTACTTTTGCTCTCTTATTTATTACTTGCACAGCGAACGTGCTCAACGCGAATTTGTTTTCATAATATTTCTCACGAGCACCGCTCGAGCCTTATGTGTTCAGGCGGCGCAAACAAGAAACAGCCTTCACTTTAAGTTCTCAAGTTCCAAATTTAAGTGCACGTGAAGTAGTCTCTCTGAGTACGTACATTTGTCTCCTTATTTACTTTATTGCGACATTTTATAATATTCAACGTTTTGTACGATAACGCGAAAGACGTTCATCTGTTATGAACAAAGTGCTTTTTATTCTGATGTGAGTAAATTGGGTTTTTTATGCTCCTCATGTATTAGGTAAGTACATGATTGTCTACAAATTTTATATAAGCACAGATCTATCTTTGATTGTTATTGCCCCACACAGAAACACAACGGTTAATTTATGAAATGTTTTACCTCTTTCTTTTCAAAGTGTAATTTATCCGTTTGAGTATATGAGCTCCTCTCATGCATGCCAATATTTTACCAAGTCATGCAGTTCATTCTCTCGTTGATCCTTCCAGGTCACACTCATGATGACGTAACTGCAACGGGCTGCTGATCTGTGCACGGTGGCACACGGGAATGCGTTGCCCGTACACACCGTACCTAAACGTCGTAATGACGTCACGCGACGAGGTGCACAGATGCGGATCGTATTGTAGCTCTCCAATTCAATGTCAATGATTTTTGCATACTGTTTGACACAGTAACACAGCGGCCGTTGAAAAATCAAATGTGTAAGCACATTAACTAAGTGTGAGAAAAGCGAGTCCCGTGGGAATAAGTAACTGTGTACTTTATAATCGAGACGGAACTGGATTAAAAACGTTATTTGCAAATGAAGGTCCAGTTTCAATGTAACTATTCACTTACATTAGGATCTTAGGTGCTTATACTTACAGTCCGGATTGTATTATCTTGCAAAAAACATTTACACAATGTCATGCCGTTACCATCCCATGCTCCGTGTAAGCACCTGCCACCTTCCGACATGGATAAAACTTTCCTTTTCAATGAATGTTCCGAAGTCGTTTGCGTTTGTTATTGTTTTCGATTACCGAAGTTCAATGGTAAGGGCCGTTGATACACGGGGCGTTTGGCAAAGCATATGACGCGGCGGTGCAACGCCGCGCCGCACTATTGTTATATTAATCATGCTTCCGTATTTTAAAACAGTGCTCAATTATTGTAAGCAAAGATTTTTAAAAGCAAGGTACTTCGACAGACACAATTGACAACATTTAAAATTTTCAAGTTGGCCTTTTTATGTCCTAGATCGATAGAAAATGAAATTTTAAGGTCCACGTGTTTTTTTATTTCTCCTGAAATACTAATTTTCATTCAGAAATATCTAATAGCGTAGCGTAGCGAATCGTAAGTGAACTATGACGTAGTTTTTATGAATTACCTATGTTTGACAGCATTGTTCCTTAAGAGTCTCAATCTTTGTATTGTTAATGAATAAATAAATGAAATGAGTCGTAGGAATGACGTCAGACTTCCGTTTTACACATTTTGTCGATTTTCTTCAAATCTAGCGAAGAAAAAAATCTAAAAACTATGTTATTACGTTCAGGTAGCATAATTACCGAATTGGTTTTCGATTTAGGTATCATTATAAATTTTGAAATTTTGTCATTCCCAATATGAGACTAGGTACATCGATTTTCCGCCCCTTTAAATCCCGGGATTGTGAATAGGGTTATTTACTCAAATTTTATTATTACTTCAACAGAAACAAGACCAAAAAATATGCCGAACGATGGAAACCCTATCCTTATTTCTCAAAGAATGATTGTATCGTGCAACTTATCCTTCCTCGCTTTCAACCTTTCCTAATACTTGCAGCAGCGCTCGTGGCCCAGCAGCGCTCGCGTGCCGCGTGCCGTGCGGTATGCGAGCTTAAGCAATCTCACGGTTCGAAATAATTGCCTTACGATAATTATAAAAATATACTTGCAGAAATACTTCGTCCTAATAGGACTCTTAATTGCACATATAAAAATACGTATTAAGTTCTGAACGCTGCCTTTTGTGTTTGACCAATTTCCCGTATGTTTCCGCGTCGAGGGACAAACGGGAGTGAAACTTTCTCGCGATGTCATAACGTTTAGCTTCGGAAACGCATAAAACTCGTGATGGCCCTGTTTAATGGAGCTTTCAAGTGACTGCTTTAAGCTCGTTTCTGTTTAGCTTCCAAATATTAATGATATTTGTTGTCTAAAGTATTTTAAGATGTTCTGTACTTACCTACGTGAGTTAAAACTTTCCAGGTTGCGCCTTTGAATTTTGTAATGAATGGAAATGAATTTTGATCTCACATTTTGACGCGAAAGAAACTTCATATTCAACTTCAGTTCAACTGAATGAATGCGTGCATGTTTTTTCATTACATATTGGAAGGTGACGTGTATCTGTATAGTTTATAAATTAAAATACATTACAAGCTTGCTCCACACGCCTGAAATGTTACATATAAACCAATTCAAATGTCAAAATAGTTTCTTTTCTGTTGGAATAGGGACTTTTTTGTTAGGGTCTGAAACAGAATGCGGTTTACGGTGGAAAAATACACTTGTGACTCTTTAAAAAATATTAAACGCGGGAAAGCATTAACATTAAGACGTTTCAGGGTAATGTTTATCAATTCTAAAGTTCAATTTCGTTTCTTATCCCACATTTTTGAGAAAAGCACTCTGACTCCCAAGGTCGTCCGTTTAAAACTAATACTTAGCCTGCTATAGTCAGCTTCCATGCTACGACAATGATGTATTATTAATGCTTGACACATGTCGAAAATAATATTTTAAGGCGCAGGGTAGGGCAAGGCCTTCCCCATACAAACTTTGTGCACGTTTTATTCGTCGGTTTTGGCACTAACAAATATAATATTTTTTTTGGTTGTAAATATTAGATATGCGAAGATCGTGATGTGAACATTTTCAAATATTTCAAAAATATTCAAAATTAAAAAAAAAAAAAAAATTACATCACGAAATAGCTATCAGAAAAATAAGCATACTGACCAAAAATCATAACTTTAATGCAAACACAAACGAAGTAAATCCTGCACAAAGTTTTTTATTCCGGGTCAATCTAATGTCCTTACTCTTACTATAGAATTTGACTGTCCCCGTACTTGTTCATTCATTGCTTCATTCGTTTCCGCATTTCACTAAATATTTTCATAATTTTCTAATGTACCTACTTATCTTTTAATTCTTGTTCGTTATAAATTTCATTTTCAATACAAATTGAACACAAACTTAAATCAATTCGCAGCAAAACTAAAAAATATCACAAGCTTTGCTTTAAGTAAGAGTCATTAGAATGATTTGAGAAACTTAACTTTTTAACAAAATAATCTGGTTAACAAATCACAAACAAGCAATAACGCGCAATCATTCGCGTGCACGCTGAAAATTCCCATTAATCGTATGTTTAAGCACTAAGCAATCTTAATCTACTGTAAACAGGAGAAAATAATTAAACGAGCAGCCGGTCGCATGCTCAAAACTTGCCATAAATTGTGCTAGAAATATGGACGGTGTCACAGTATATCAAAACGCTATTATGTATTAAGAATTATGCACAAGCCGCGGCCTTGCGAGCTAAATGTCGCGAAAATGATTTTGATATTATACCTATCGTACTTTAAGTTAAATATTGCAGTTATTTTATTGCATGGCGTTTGTTCTATTGTTGCAATTATATGAATCGTGACGCGAAAATAATTTTGTAGGTACAGTCGCCCTAAAAAAGTTTTATACCGACTTTAATTTGCAGTTCAAAAGTGCTGCTTGTATATATGGTTTAACATTCAGTGACAGGATACTTAAAGTGAATTTTTGACACTCAATAATATTCTAGCTTTGTCATTTTATGACTGAACAGTATAATGTTTCGTACAAAAATCGTTGTAGAATTACTTCAATTTAATATTTTTTCCTGCAACGGACTTTTCATCTGTTCTGATGAATAAGATATAAAATCCGTATTATTTATTAAGACATTGACGAACGGAATGCAGCAATACGAATATGTTGGAGCGAGATCAAGCAGTTAGCCTTTAAATCCCTTACTAAGCAACGCATTTGACCTAACAAAGTTACATTACACTCATTTATCTACACCAATTGAATTAAAAACAAACTCCAACCAATTTTCCAAAGCGTTAACAAAATAATTCACCCAAAACACCTTCTTCCAACCAAACAGCACTGACAGCCGCTACATATAGCCACGTACAAAGCCGGCACGCGAGTGCCAAACGAAGCTGAAGTAACAATTACCTGGTCATGCGATCAGACGATCCATCACCAGGCCTGTGGCACTGGCCACTCGATTCTGGCCACCGCTAAGGCAATTTCCGGGGCCCTTATCTGACTATACCCGCGCATTCGCTTCTCAACGTTTGCTTAACAGAATTAATCCCATTGACAAGGATCTGTAAAGGTTATATACTCAATTTGGTCGGCAATTTATTGTTGCTTTATTAGTAAACGCGTAGGCCATCAACGTTAATACATTATAAGTTTAACTAAATGAATTATTTACATTTATTTATTTATTTTATTCCATTACATTAAAACAACAGTCAAGCTACACGTGTTAACTGGAGGGAGCAACGTAAATAAATTTTACGTATTACTATACAGCAGGAAAAATCACTATGAAGGGCGTATTAACGGGTGCATTAGGTAGCGACTAGTACTCAGGATATAAAATACTCAATAAAGAAGATGACTCCAGTAAAAATAAATTGTTATTGCATCACCAAGAAACAAAGCTTGCTAAAATTCTCAGAAAAAGTTCCGAAATCTTTTTTGCCCTCTCAAATTAAAAGACCCAGGTGAGTTATTTGAAAATATATAAAGGTGAGAAGGTCCTTTTAAGGCTTAACTTTTTGACGAAATTAAAACCGGTTGAAAGAACTGCAGCTTCGAAAAAATAGGTATCGATTTCAATAAATTAAAGATTTAAATAAATAATAATTATTAAATTTGTATTAAATTGATTTATATTTTGTAATGGACTTGAACTTGTATTTTGACTTGATTAGTATATTGGAATTTGTATTTTGAAATGGACTTTGACGATCCCGAAAGGGAGATGCAATTATTTTATTTTTACTATTTATCATTATCATGTGTGTTTAATTTTGGTTGACATTATGTTATTATCCTTTTTTATTTTTTATTTTTCTTGTTTATGACGATCATGATAACTATTCTTGTAATTTTGACATGTGTACAAATTCATAATGTAATTCTTATCATGAAATAAATGAATCTAATCTAATCTAATCTAATAAAGCCTTGAGCGCTTGTGACTATTTTGGTAATACTCTTTTACGAAAAAAATATCAAAAATAGAATAATATTCTGCATCCTATTCAATAACCCTGTTGTTACGTCAACGTTAAACTGGTCAACGTCCTGAAATCGTAGGAATTCTATCTATTAGATCACTAACATTATTGTATTTACCTCTTTTACGGCTAAGAGATAGAATAAAACAAAGTCATCAATCAATATCATTTTCACCAGGCAGTGCTTTGTGACTGTGGGACAAAAAACGTGTCATTTAATATGTGTGCCAATGATCTGCGCGATAATCCTGCCGTCCACAGATGGCGCTGACCGACCGCAGTGCAATGTGCAATAGACAAGAGGCTTTTAGTGTGTGGAGAGGGCTTTATTATTGACTTGCTTTTAAAGAAGTACATAAATATAGATTGCCTTACCTTAAATACTGTAATTGAGGGTATATACATGTTTTCTGCCAACAAACTGTCATACAGTTTGGCAGATTAGGAAAAATATATTTATGTAACTCTTTTTCTTGTAATAAAAAAAATACCGACATTTTTAATAATAATAATAAAACGTTATGAATAAATAAATAAAATAAATAAAAATTTGTGGACAATCTTACACAAATCAACCTAGTCCCAAACTAAGCAAAGCTATGGTTAATAAGAGACGATATACATACTTATATAGATAAATAGATACTTAAATACTTAGAAAACATCCAAGACCCAAGAACAAATTCGTGCTCATCACACAAATAAATGGGACGGATTCGAACCCGGGACCTCCAGCTTCGTAGGCAGGGTCACTACCAACTAAGCTAAAGCGGTCGTCAAAGCGGTCGTATTTCAGACCATAGAACTATAAAACTTGTAAGTAACAGTTATTTCTTATAACAGGTACAAAACATTTAGAAAACTTGCATTATGTCCCAATGCAGCTGTAAGGGTTCATCTGCATTGGAACATTTACATTTACGAGTGACTTACAAATTTAAAGTAAGTATAGAAATATGAACGTAAAACAAAACTTGTACCTTCGGCAGCACTAACAAACACACCGTGTCTGTTCTATTTGCAAAAACAAATGAAACTGCTCTCTGCGCCGAGTGGAAATGACTCAATTAAATTCAAATTTTTAGTCAAACCTAACTATGAAAAATTCATAAAATAATTGCTTTTGCATATTTTATTAGCTCGGCAGAATCAGCGATGCGTCACAAATGTTGGTATGACGAGCGCTCAGTTCGCTTTATTGAATGAAATCAAAAACAAACGGACTAATAGCCGCATATAGGAATCATTTCTAATGGAAACAGGTGTAATGGAATGAAAACGATTAATGTTTTACTTGTTTTATATTACAATGCAATATCTGGGCGGCCGAGCACATACCAAATTTCATCAAAATCGTTAGAGCCGTTTCCGAGATCCCCGAAATAAATATATAAATAAATAAATATACAAGAATTGCTCGTTTAAAGATATTAGATAGATAGATATATTATTGTAATGTAAAACAAGTCGTTTTCATCAGTTATACGCCAATCGAAAAAGGTAGTTTGGCTTATTTTAGTAGTCTAGTTGAAGTACTCTCTCTAGTTCATGTACATGAATAACATAAATGTGTAAAATATATATACCTATGTTAAAAAGTAATTGTTACATTTTATACACTAGTACAATTATTTTTTGGAATATATTACAAAAATAGATTGTAATTCGGTTTACCTCTTTCACTTTTTATTATTTTTCACGTACACTATTTGTCACATTCATTATTAGGTATAGGATCGGAAGAATAAGCTGGCAATTACTCCACCGGCAAGAGCCAAGCTGTTAAATATTATGATGATGAGGATCGGAAGCTAGACAAAGCTAATCCTTGACTATCTCAAGCGTTATCCATACTATTCATTCCATACTAATATTATAAACGCGAATATCTGTCTGCTGCCTCTTCACTCGCAAACCGCTAAACCGATTTGGATGAAATTGAGTACAGGGATAGCGTGAATCCCGAGAAGGACATACTTAGGGTATTTTTATTAGGGTATTTATATATATAACAAGCGTACGGTCCACCTGATGGTAGGCGGACACCGCAGCCTATAGACACTTGCAACTCCAAAGGGGACATCCGCACGTTGTCGACCCTTTTTTTTGTTCCATAATATCAACCACTTATATCTAAATTGTAAATAATTTAATACTTAACCAAGAAAATAAAACAAAAACGTAATACTACTTAAATATAACTAAACTATTAATAAACTAGCTAAACATATAAAAAGTAAATGCCCCCTAAGTCCCCACCGCTGGCTATGGTGTTTATACGATAGGTACTATAACTATACCCTATAACTAAACATAAATGAAATCTCATTTCTCTTTCAGCAAGTCAGATTATTCTGATATGGTTTATTCATAAAGGCGTTCTACCCACATTAAGGAACATTTATTTTCGGACGTATCTTATTTATTTGGAAAAACATTAAGGTCAATCGATTATGAGATGTATTTAATTTATATATTATTAAAATACTAACACAGCAATTAGGCTGGTATCTAAGTAAATCATTTATTTGTTTTCTACTAAGGCACTTTAACAAAATCGTTCTTAAACAAAATCAGAACAAAATATATTGTTTATTATATTATTAGGTATTAGACCAAAAAAAAACCCTCGCAGCAAAATAATAGAGTCCTTACACTCTTAACTTTTCTTCTTTTTTTTCTTTTTTTCGGAGTCTCTTAACTTTTTCGAAGCTTCGACTTGTCGAAGTTAGCTAAACGCCGTTGTTGTGTAGTAACTTTATAAAATCGCTAGAAGCAGCTTACACATGGTAATCAATGCATATTGCATAACTTATATACTTAATATGACTTCACATATTGCTCTTACATGCCCAGTTATGCAAGACAGGGGCTGGAATGTCATTAGCACTGACATAGAGAAACTGTGAACGAGTTTGGATTCTAGATGAATAGTAGCCAGCGGCGTGGCAGTCGTAGCAATGCTACGACGCTACTCGTTATCGTAGGCTGAGCTGTAGCAGTGACAATGTAATCGGTAAGCCTATTGTTGGCACAGTGGCCCAATTCTGAAACGAGCCATTGACATATTGAAATTATATTCGAATCGTCTTGGTTCATGATCTCTCACTTACCTTATCTGCGTCTTGCAGTATCGCATAGAAAAGTTAGTATAATGTAAGTATATTGCTACACCCTTCCTGGGTCCATTGTATCTTACATGGTTGATGGTTGCAATACATGATCTGTTGATCAGTTTATCTGTATCAAACTGACTTAAGTGCTTTTTAACCCGCTAGTCTCCGCGTGTTTCAAACCAATGTGTCAGATCGAGCACGTAAAACATTAATATTATTGAAGTGCGAAATATACCTAATACCTATGTCTCTGTATACCAAGATGGCCCAAAAATACGTTGACAAAGAATGTTTAGGATTTTTTTTTAATGCGACTCGACTTATAAAAAGGCGTTAAAATACTATCATTAAACTTAACAAAACACTAGTTATCTGCAAAATATCCCTCTGTGGTGGCTTTGATACCTACACATTATTAACAAAATGCCGCACGTCCTAAAATTTTATTTTGCTATTGTTTGGCAAAAAATATTTTCAGAGCGGTGTACATTTCTATGTTTACTGGCGCAGGTCCTTGTCTTTAAGACTGTATTGACCACCTACCTAACTGATCGAAAATGAGCTAGCTTCTCCTAACAGACTGGAATTTTTGGAACAAAATGTGATTGCGTCAAAGCAAAGCAAGCGTGATGTTTTTACTCCCAAAAACCCAAAATCTGCTCATAACATAATAATGACAGCATAATAGATAAACGTTAACTCCAAGTGTCGTCGATGGTGACAAAGAAAGGCGTATCAGTGTCACGTGACCGATGTATCTATTAATCATGGCTCCGCTAAGCCGTGATAAATGGTCGATGTACCGCGACCTGTGTATGCAATACGTGTATTACATACATGTACGAGTATATACCGCACCGGCCAATAGTATTCTTTCAATTGTAGATTGTATGACAAGAAAACTCTGTTTAGCCCAATGGTTGGCTGGTAGAGAATGCCATTTGGCATTAAGCACGCCATTTGAACAATTTTGTATTTTTGTGCAATAAAGTTTAAATAAATAAATAAGAGTATGAAATTAAGTCTCATTTCGTTCGGGAAAATAACCATTTCGTGGTTATATGGCTTTTAACCAGTAGCTCTAGTATAAGTTTTTTCCAAACATTAACTAATTCGAAAGCGTTTGCGTTTTGTCTCAAAATGTATGAAAGTGGTATGAAAAGGTGAACAGCGCCTCTGGTGGCCACTATTGGAAACTAAAACAGCGAGTATAACATTTGTTGCTAACCGATGAACGCGCATATTTCAAACTCGGTGACAGCGTTTTCATACATTTTGAGACAAAACGCAAACGCGTTCGAATTAGTTAATGTTCGAAAAAACTTATACTAGAGCTAGTCTACTTTTCACTTCCAATGCGAGAAAATAATTACACAAGATTATCCACCTAAAATAACTAATAAATTCCAAGGAGAACACATATGATTCGGTGGCATATTTTTTTAATTAGTTTTAAGTTTAAGGTAAATTAAATTATTTTTTACTTGACTAATAAAATATCTAACGAAAATACTCGGAAAACATCAATTATTAATTTATTTTAGCTAATTGAAAGATTTTATAAGCATAAAG
Source organism: Cenopis cana (assembly GCA_951800055.1). NCBI lineage: Eukaryota > Metazoa > Arthropoda > Insecta > Lepidoptera > Tortricidae > Cenopis > Cenopis cana. The sequence continues at coordinate 4,472,687 of OX637476.1, read as the reverse complement.
ATTTAAAAAGGACGCTGATTTGAACATACCAATTCACACTGACTTACTGTCGTCACTAAGACAGTATTTCCCTACAAATTTCATATTAACAAATCGTTTTTGACATTTAATAAAAAGTTGCTGATTTGACTATGAGTAAAATACCGTATTAAATTTGACCCATACACACCATAGCGGTTCGCGCGTGACATTTTTCCGCGTATTAATGATACTGAACTTTCACTGAGCGCTTCGAAGCGTTGCTCAAACGATTTAATCACTTTTAAATTATTGCGAAATAGGGACTACTAAAACTTGATCTTTACAGATTCCTTGTTTCCTGATTGATCGATTTTACCATTTTGCAGAGTAAAAAAAACTAAAAGCGTGCCCAATAAAACCACTTTAAACACCAACCCTACCATCAAACTTTTTCACACACGTTTACTTAGGTCTCAAAACGTACAGAGAATATAAAAACGCGGTGGCTAGGTGAATATGACCGCCATTTAAAATCTAGTTGTGGAACGTTCGTACAAGCGGCTGCATCAGTGCTCAATCCAAAAGTCATATTTCGATACTACTCCCAAAGTAGCATGTGGCTTTTTGCTTTGGTCGCATGAACCTTTATTGACGCGATATGGCTCGGTCGGGAACGGCAATTTCTTTGCAATATCAATGTACCTATGTTCGGAATTATTTTCGGATACAGTACTAGTAGTTTCAGTGTGGTGCTTTGTATTTAATTGTTATAGAACTCTTTGATAAACTCGCTTAAGCTATCAATTTTGATCCATCCCGTAGAGTCTATGATTGTATTTTATTGCACAAATATACATAAGTACCCTTAAAGGGTCGCCATATAGAGTAACAACCTTCAAAGTTATTTTTCAAAATTTTTTATCACACTGTTTTTTTGCTCTTGGTGTTGCCAACGAGGCTTGATCTCACGATTCATGTTTAATTTGCGATGTAAAGGGTTTAAGATAATGAGGTTCTTAAAATTATAATGAAACCTCATTAAGGATAACAATTTCATTTCATCAATTCTTATAATAATTATTATTTTACAGGATTTATATTTAACCACGTTTCATCGATCTTGTTTACAGATCCAAATATATCTCTTTCTTCGCGTTTAATTGTGGATTCCTGGTAATTGTTTATATGTATTAAAGAATGAATTAAATCAATACTAATATACTAAACTAATTACTAATTTACTAATTAGTAATATTATATAAATATTATAAATGCGAAAGTGTGTCTGTCTGTCTGTAACCTCTTCACGACACGAAATTTGGCATGGAGATAGTTTCAGTCCAGGGGAAGGACATAGGATACTTTTTATCCCGGAAATCATCCCTTAAGGGAGTGGAAGTTTGTATGGAAGAGCGATAACTAGATTACCACCTGATATAAAAAAAATAGATATTCAATTCTATCGCGATCGATAAACGAGTTCCACGCGGATGAAATCGCGGGAAAAAACTAGTTATAATAAATATTCATTACCAAAATAAAACAAGGTACTTAAAAAAATATTTACCTATAGGTATATGACTTTATGACACTTTATGGAGATAATCTACTTTTCATTGAACCTTTGAACACTCAAAGTTATGCATTTGCGAGTTGCGAGCATCAGTCAGTGGTTAAAATGCAGTTACAATTTAATTTTACTACAAATAAAGAAGTAAAGAAACTGAGAAACGGCAGTATGAGGCCACGAATTGCAACTGGGCTTTTATTACATTTTCAATACTGCTGCACAGATGACGAGGTCCGCCGCACAGTGTAACCAGTACAGATCTTGCAAATATCTATAAATAACTTTTTTCTTTACAGCTTATTACAATATTAATATGTATATTCTATAATCTGTATGATTTATGCGTTACAAAACAGTTTATTCGGCATAGGTTAACTAGATACCTAGCCAATATATCTATTAGTGATCAAAGATGTTAAAGTTAAAATACTTACAGTTGTATGGTTGTAATTTTCACACAAACATTATATTTTAAGGGCTGAAAGTATAATCATAACTAGCCACACCACAAATATTATTTTTTCAAATTTATCAATAAATTCAGCACGCTATTACCCGTTGGTATCTAATTAAGTAGTGCTCTAGGATTATTTAACTACAAGGACGTACCTAATGGTAGGTTACGTAAGTTACGTTATGTGCACTCATCCTGAAGAAGATCTAAAGGCACAATTTGCGTATAACCGTGTAATAATTTGTACTACGAGAAGTATAAAGTTAAAAATAAAATAAATAAATATTTGTGGACAATCTTACAGAAATTAACCTAGTCCCAAACTAAGCAAAGCTTGTAATATGGGTACTAAGCGACGATATACATACTTATATAGAGCTTATATTAGCAAAGGGTGTGTTTGCTCTTCGAATCGATACATTGCACTATTAGTTGTTAGCTACTCACAGCAATACATTGGAAGTATTGGCCAGTGGCCGCTCCAGCGCGAACCGTCATGTCGTAAACTGAACAAATCTCATTGCTCCTTCTTGATTGAGTTTCGTACGACGGAATTGACGTTCTTTATCTTTTGAAATAAAAGTAAACGAGACAACAAAGTTTTTAACAAGCAGCGCAAGATTTTTGAGAGTTATGAAAAGCTATTTTGTTTTGATCAATGGCACAAATCCGTGTACTTTGGGATAAAGCAGAAGGAAGTTTTATTCCCATTACAACTTTTGGAACCGATTTTAATACAGTTTGTTTTTAATTACTGTTTAATTTTGTATTATCTTTTACTTACATAATGCTCAAGTTTTACTTAGGTACCTACATTAATAAAAATATTAGAAACGGAATAACATATAATGACTTTCATAAAGGCATTGTAGCTGAAATGTCAGCCGTTGTTTTCTTGAAAAACAATTAACCTCAGTCTAGACAAGGCCTGGTTTCTTTGTCAGGGCTGGAATTTGTTTCGTGCTTCTAAGTACAGAAATATTATGTTAATGTATAGTGGAGACGTAATGTCACTCCTTAGTAATACCTGGTAGCAGCAATTTTCATGTCTAGTATTTGTTATAGGTAGGTACTTAATATAGCTACTGGCTTTTGAAATTCCCTGGGGCTCGTACTCGTAAATATAATAATATTTTGAGAAGTAGCAGTAAAAAAGGGTCTTTTCTTTATCTAACTTGTATATCAGAATCCGAAAAGAACCTATGTATCTTCAAATACCTGGTTCCAAAGCACACCTTTAATTTTATTTCGGAATCACTCTCTAATATTACTTAAACGTGACAGCAAGTCTATGATGATTTTCCTCACGAAAGACAAATTGATATTATTACGCTTACGCTTCTAACACACCTTTAATAACCATATTTATGATTGCTACTCATATCAATAAGTAAAATAGTCCTTGCTGTTAGGGCATAAGGTGTATCTTTTAGAGCTACTGTGGCAGCAAAAAACATATAGCGTACCGTACACTCTGGGCTTTAGATTAATCACACATAATTGAAAAATAATAGAGCTAAATGCACCCTCCCTTCGGAACCCTCCGAAAACACGCAAGCTGTCGACTTGTCACTTAAAATGGGATTAAAATGAACTAAAAGAAGCTAATTTCCATGTTTTTAAACTCGAACACAATTAGGGAAAATGTGTTTGAATTATTTTGCATTTATTTTTAATGGACATTTGAAATATTTTAAATAGCGAAGCATCACTTTTCATATAATATGCTTTCATATATTTGGCCGTTTTCACTTAAGATTGTATCCTATACTATTTAACTAAGAATAAAAAAAAAAGTTTCAGCCTGTCGGAATCATGAGTGCTCTTGATGCTGTTGATACAGAAGAAAATTACCCGAATCGTTGCGCCTTCCACGTTGTGCCTTTTTTCATCCATTTGTATGAAACGTAACATAATTCGGTTTTTTTAGGGTTGAAATGATTTAATTATTTACACAATCTCTTTTTTTTAAACTTCAAAATATGGAAATTAGGCGGGGAAACGCAGCGAATGTCACACTAACGATTGACTTAAAAGGATTTTTTTAATCTCTATAATTTTGAAAGGCCTATCCACCGCCATACCCCACATAGCTACGTATATAATTGATGTTTTTTTTCATCCTCCGGTTACATGTATGGGGTGCCCCATCCCCCCCAACCTAATATTCTTTCCTTAATTCATATCACGTTTATACACGACTACATCGGTGATGACATATATGGACGGACAGATGATTTCGTTATCCCGATTTTGGCTACGGAACCCTAAAAATGAAAATATGAAAAATAGAGAACAAACTTTCCAAATCCTGAGAAAAAACCAAAAGGTAGGTACAGTTTTGAATTGAAACGTCCATTTGTACTTTCATGGCCGATGTTACGTAATTAGTTTAATTTTAGCGGAATTTAAACTTTAGCAATTCTTATCTTACATTCCCTTATAAGAATAAGATATTCAATTCAATGGTTTGTTAATTTATTTAAATTCCATATTAAAAGAAACTCCGTTTAACTTATTCAAAATTACTATCTCGGAACACCAATGTAATTTTAAAACAAAAGTAAAGCCTGTTTTAAAATAAACGGAGTAAAGCTAAACACTTTTCATTGTATATAATTTGTTTGGTCTTTGTTGTATTAACTAACTAGTTGATAAATGGCTTGCTTGAAAAATTATGCAAAAACGAATACTTATGTAGCGACTGTGTTTATAAATTCTGTCCTTGGTCAGTTTAATTTTTCAGTCTAATTTGAGCGGCAACGTATTATTTAGAGGAAACATATGCAAATCACTTCATCACTGGGCCCTGACTAATAATAATAAGCTATAGTACTTCACTCGCTTCGCGTGTGAGTTTCATTATAACGGTACGTTCAGGGTTGCCACAAAATATTTGTTGTCATTATCTAAATTGTAATTTATCATTATACCTAGATATTTTTCTAGCAGGAACAGAATTTGCTTAGTGCTTACCACAATAAAAATATCGACAAGTACTTGTTATCGATAAGTACATACTTACTACTTCAACGACAAGACGTATTGCAATGAATAGTTATTTATTATAGAGCAGTCTACATGAAACTTTCAGGGTGTACAGTGTTTTTATAGTGTAAAATTTGTAGAGACAATTTGTGTTGTATAGAGACACAGATACAGATTTGCTATGGGATCAAAATGGGTTTGGGATATACTACACGTTGTATCATTCTGCGTCAATTTGAAAGACAATTTGGGTGTGGGTTTATCATGCAGTGACTTATGGGAGAATTAATTCAGTGACACGAAGGAAGAAAGTTACAAAAGGGTTTCAAATTGTTTTCTAAAGTACGTAAAATATAAATAAATTTATAGTTTGGTTACTGGGTCAAGGAACCAAAAGATGAACACACCCCAATAGTTGAACATTCGACCGAAAAATTGAAATAAAAAAATCGTGACATATTTTACCCTACCGGAATATTTTTTTTCTAACGCGGCAATCCTTTGTCGAGGCTGGTAATTAAACTCCCAGGCTGTAACCGTACACACGTGGCTATAAGCCGCTGTTGAATCCAGGCCAAGCGCCAAAAACTCCGTTTGTATGGAGATCTTACTAAGGATAGCGCTCTCAAATTTAAGCATTAAATTACGTATAAAATTGAATATAACGTATACTTACAAGGTTTTGAGTAAAATAGATTCTTGATTAATGCCTTTACATTTTTGTATATTAGTAAAATTTTTTTTTTAAATAATTTGGGAGATATTTGCTGTTCAAGTTATGGTTCTAATTTTGTGTACCTGAGCTAATAGTTGAACGGCGTTCAACTTTCGGGCATGGTGTCGTTTTTTCAAACCTTGATTTAAATTCCTACTGAAAAGATAATAAGAACCTCTATAGCTTAAATTAATCGTTTCTTTGTCGTTGATTTTTCAACCAAAAGTTGAACGCAACTTTCTATTGACAAAACGTTTATTTTGGAGTTTGTTTTACTATGAAAAATACCATTGTTCAACATAGAACCTGAGGCCAGAACTTGAACGAATAAAATTAACTAGTTCAACTTTTGGCTACTATTCCAATATGTGAAGACTTTGTTGATTTTGGTTCGTTCATTTCACAGCTATCGTGTCCAAAACTTGAACTAACATAATTTAGTCGTTCATGATTTAGGCAGTGGTTAGAAAATGAACGTCTTTACTCCAAAGTTACTAATTAGCATAAAACCTGGCAACTTTACCCATCCTTAGCTTTCATGTTCTCTAGTTTACTGTATTATTTTGGTAAATATTATTTATAGTATTATGTAAGTTTGCACATTATTTTTTTTGCTTATAAATGCCCGGACAATGCATAAGGAAATATGTTTGCTCATTTTACACTAATATTTCATTCATCTTTGTTAACATACACCGTTATCAATGGAGTAAATTGGTGCGAAAGTGTTCGTTCATCTAATGGTGTCAAAGTGTTCAGAATTAGGGCACACTGTTCAACTTCTGGGCAAATTGGCATACTTTTGCTTAGATTATTTAAAAAAAAATACTCTATTATAATAGGATGATTTAAAATATTGGAATTCAATCTCGATTATATACCGATTCATATAAAAAAATTAAACCTGTATATAGAAGGTTACAACACCCCGAAAAAAAATCCTAAAGTTGGGTTAGTCGCTTAAGTGTTCATCTTTTGGTTCCTTGACCCGGTATCCTATATTTTTCTTTGTATTATCTCTATGACGTTGAAGTGGCACTTATCGACAACAGGACTGTCGATGTTTTTATTTTGTCAAACACTTAGACGTCAACGTTCGTGCTAGAAAAATATCTAGGTATATTTATCATTATAGGTAAACGTTTAAACATAAAAGTATGCTTAAGAATGTCATGCAAATGACAACATTTTAAAATTTATAATGATGCCTAAATCGAAAACCATTTCGGTAAATATGCTACCTGAACGTAATAAAATAGTTTTTAGATTTTTTCTTCGCTAGATTTGAAGAAAATCGCCAAAATGCGGAAGTGTGACGTCGTTCCTACGACTGTTAAGGAGCAATGCTGTCAAACATAGGTAATTCATAAAAATTACGTCATAATTCAATTACGCTACTTTTAGATTAGATATTTTTGAATGAAATTAGGATTTCGGTAGAAATAAAAAAACCGTGGAAATTTCATTTTCTATCGATATAGGACATAAAAAGGCCAACTTGATAATTTGAAATGTTGTCAATTATTGTTTTATTTATGATCAGCAATTTGATGAATTTGTGGATATATTATTAAAAACCTACAACTATTCATTCTATCATTTAGGTAGTTGAATTTCAACAGAATATTTAATTGTTGATAGACCTCTTGTCTTGGCCGAATTAAACTTAAAATAGGTTAATAAGTGATAAATATCTTAAATTATGTTGGTTAATTTAGCTTGGCCTTAATGAAGAAGACGAAATAAGAACTAGGCTCTTATATTAAGTAAAGCCTCCCCCAAAGAGTGCCACAATGACCGGTCTTGAGATATTCATTACAAAAAAATATCAAAAATAAAACCACTTTACGAAATAATATTTATTTATGACTTTATGACACTTTACGTAGATAAGGTATGTCCTAATGCTCTCGACATTTCATATTCATAAACATAATCTTTATTGCAACCATGGTATTTTACAGATCTTATAAGAACAAAATAGTATTTCTCATAGATAAGCGGTGCATCCCTATTTCACGTCGTTTATATTGAACGCGAAGTTAGCAAACAAAATATTGTGCAATAATTTGCATTATACTCGTGCTTACTAGCAGGGCGGGGTAAGGGTTTGTCATTAATAATAGACTGCAAAGTTGTAAGGCGTTACCGCCCTACCGGGGTTGACGACCCCGTTAGACAATACAGGGTGCAACTTTAGTGTACTTTGTAATAGAGGGTGAGTAGAAATAGGTAACTACCGTGAAGATTTATATTCATCAAATTATGTGGAAAGCTGACTAGCAATAGTTTGTAAAACAAACTATATTTCACTAATAAATATAAAAATAAGTACATAAAAATAATCTCACCAGTTGTTTAGCTCATGTATATTCAAAAGTATTTTAATATGTCCAATTCATCATATGCCTGCAACGACCACATTTAGGTACATAGCTGTCTGTCTGTTTGTCTGATCTTTTAGTAACCATTAAATATATTCAATCTGTCTTAAAGTTCGTAGGATATCCGTTTGTTTCATATCACTGTCATTCTGATTTTGAAAGACACTGATAAAAGTGGGATTTCTATATGAAGTGCCAGAGACGTCACATTTTGTTCTCTGGAATGGTACCTTGGCATGAAAGGCTACGAGAATATTGTTTTTCGCACCTCCATAACGAAGCGGCCTGTATACTGGCAGACTAGTTTATTTTCCACTACAGTGAATAGTGCATATTTACATTTTCTTTTTCTTTGTTTTAGACAAATTTTTGTGAAGCAAGAATGCAGAATTTATTCTTGCGTATTTGAGTTATGTCCCGAATGGAAAACTAAACATTTATGTTGGGGTCGGGTATGTCGTATTCTATTAAATTATAAAAAGCTACTGAAGATAAAGTAAATTAAATTTAGATAGATTGCATGTTATGATTGGCAGGTTACATTAACATTATATTATTATGAACACGATGACTTTTAATCGCAGCACGGAACCAATCCTTTTATAACTCTGTAATTGCGAACAATAACGGAATTGTAATTATAGTACTTTTATCTCACGAGCGCGGGTTGGCCATTCTTGTAGTTGTGACACATACGAACACATAGACAAGGTGAAGTCATAGCTCCTATGCTTACGCACACATAGACAGTGTGCATGTATAGCTCAACACACAACCATGGGTCACCCACGCTCGCGATATAAAAGTACTCTACCTAAAACAATTAGTTTTTGTAGCAAACCTGAATATATTTTAATTTGACAATAACTTCAAATTATTGTTAATTTATCCGTAGTAAGGAGAAACGGTTAATTCCCAGAATGTTACATGATTTCTCCATTGAGATTCTGTATATAATTTATCCGACAAAGCAAGACACGAGACTGCGAGGCTTCAGACCCATAAGCGTTGTATACGGCTCGTAATGATGTGCCATTGCCAATGTTCTGCTATTGGCAATATTGCCGGGTACATAGCCCGTGTGGGCGGCAACATTTTCTTGATATTAATCGTAAAACACTAGAAAACTCTTTTCTTTTCTTTTCTTTTTCTTTTCAAACCGCTGGATGACGATAATAAATAAGTTTCTGTCAAAAAATTCATTTTTGGTACAAGCTTTTATTCCCGACTGTACTTTTTTTCACAGTCATCAACTACTCGTGGAGACGGCCCCAATGAGCCCAAACACGATTTTGTAGTTTGGGAGTTGCTATGGACACCTTCTTTCTCCATCATCAGATCAGTTTGATGGTACCATAATATTGCATTGTCACCCAACTTACAAAAGTATACCAAATTTCAGCTCATATCAATCGGTTAACGAAAACTGTTCTTAAATTCAGTTGCAAGATTTGTCCTACACAAACTAACAGGGGAAGTCAATATAAAACTTGTAATAAAGGGCGACTGCCTGCTGTCAAAGTTGCCTGACTAGGTTTGAATTTGTACTTGTACAAGTACGCGGGGGCTTACGAGAATATTAAATACAATGGATAAAATTTAACTGATTGGCAAGTCTTTCTTCCTTCCTTCAATAGTCTTAAGGCGACTTCCTCTTGGCGGGGCGGGATCGATATGTGACATTTTCTTCTTTGACGTAAACTTACTGACGTCGCAAAGATTCCCACTTGGCGGAATACTGTCAGTATTACATTTGCGCAGTAGTAATATTATGCGCAGAAGCGAACCAGTACTGCCTTCGTATCGCCCCGCTACCGCACATCCCGAGCCAGTCAGGAAGCACTCATTTAAATATATGGGCACAGTAAAAAGCGGTACTGAGTCGACTGACAGTTGACACTGATATTTGTCATTTTTCTCGTATCGTACCGCCACCGCACCGACAAATCAGGAAGTCGCCTTATAAAGGTAAACCAGCAGGATTCGCGTTTCTGCCACTATTATATCCTATCACTATCCACTATCTTTCGATATCTATTCTAATCTCTTCTTAGCGATACCATTGTTCTCAAGAAAAGCAACGAGGCGGAATTAGCGATAATCAGCGATATTTCACTCCGGGCTTGTGGGCGCCCATTGCAGGCTCGAGCCGTGAAATTGCCCACACATATTTTAAAATACCCGGCCATTGAGTTGACGCTTCTTTGGGAACTCAATTACTTTGTAATTTTCCCGGTTTAGGGCTCGTGGGTACAGAAATTTCATCGTTTCTGATTTTAAAGTTTAAGGCATTTGTATTTTGCGCGTTATTATTAATTGCTCAAGTAGACAATCAGAACAAGACTTTTTGGGTGGTCTACAGACTTAGGTTCGCGTTTTTCTTGTGTACACTGTTCATAGGTCACTATTAAGCCAAATTTTAGCTTGGACTCATGATTAAAGCGGCGTCTCCGTTGTTATAAAACTAAGTAGTAAAAACGTAATTAACATGCACATAGGCGGATAACTATCGATTGTCTACAGTAGAGGCGACTTTCGGTTCCTGTTTTTTGCAAACTTTTCAAGTTTAAGCATTTTTGAAAATTAGTGAGGTAATGGGTCTTTATACGTTTGTCTGTTTATATTAGGTACGTTAAAATGATTATCAACTAAGTTTGTCTATTTAGTCTTTTCTAGTTTGTCGATTATCAATTTATGACTTTTATGAGTCAAGTACTTAGCTACTAAGAATTGTTTACTGCAATTTAGCGACTTTTAATACCTTTGTCGCCTTCCTGACTTGTCAATGCAGAGGCAGTACGATATTGGAATGCAATCAATGTCAGCTGTTCATCGAGTCTGTATCGTTTCTTTACTACATACGTATCTACTTTTGAAAGAGTGTTTCCTGATCGGCACAGGATGCGTTTTAGCTTATTAGTACCTATGTAACTACGTGCACACCGACACTATCCCGTCTAGTGAGAAAATTTGTGCAAGAGTAACCTCACGGCAAATAACCAAATACTGAATTATTATACTGATCCCGCCCCGCTAAGCCAAGAAGTTGCCTTATCATATTGGTGCAGCTAACTTCATTACAAAGACCGTCATTTGCGATACATCAATACAGTTTCGGCACAGAGAAATATTAAAGTTCTATGTAAATTCTGTTAGCATTGTCATTAGAATCAGCATGGGTCTCGCAGTCTGGTCCCAAGTCAACATGGGAAGTCTGCAAGGTTTCCTGAGATCCTAAGGGACTTTGGGAGTCAAGTATCTCACAACTAATGTTAACCATACCTAGTGATGTGCCTAGAGGCAGAATTGAGAATACCTAAGGGTAAAAGGCAAAAAGGAACTTAGTAGGTAACTTGATTGAGAACTTAAGGACCTTAGAAAATAATAACAGCTTATATTAGTGGTGGAATAAGAACTGGCGTTAAGTAGAACGGACTGGAGAGAACTGCACCGACAAGAGTGAAATTCTTAAATAATGATGATGATTAGTTTATAGATTTGGGTTTATTGACTCCGATATACATACGAACGTAAAATGTTTAAAGAATGTTATAAAATCGAAGTATATTAATTAGACCTTATTGGTCGTTTTTATGCTTTACCGTGGACGTCCACGGCACGATAAAACTCCATGGTTTCATTTATAATTAGTCTAAAGCCTATGGTCTATTTATGAATAAAACCATAAAGTTTACCATGCCGTGATCGTCGACGATAAAGTATAAAGCGTCCATTTACAAGCACGTATTGTGTATGTATCGGTGGCGGCGCGTCGAAAATATTCTTAGGGAAGCCGGAAATAATTTTGCCTTTTTTATTCTTCATGAGCCGTAGTAAAAGAACTGGACTGGCTGAAAATTAGGTAAGCCGGTGGGAATCGAGTTGTATGGACGCTCCGCCACTGGTATGTATCTAATGATTATATTTATTTTGAGGTAAAACATAAATGGATTTAAATAATTGTTGAAAAGACTTCATCATCATCATCATATCAGCCGAAAGACGTCTACTGCTGGACATAGGCCTCCCCCAAAGAGTGCCACAATGACCGGTCTTGCGCCACCCGCATCCAGCGGACTCCCGCGACCTTTACCAGGTCATCAGTCCACCTTGGGGGGTCTACCCACGCTGCGCCTTCCGGTCCGTGGTCGCCACTCGAGAACCTTCCGGCCCCAACGAAACGGCCCCAACGTCGAAACTTTTAAGTGTGTAACTAACTGTGCCTAGGAATAAAGTGACTTTTGTTGTATCATGTGTTTAGCGAAACCAATCTCCTGCCTTTTAATGCTACCCCTTTCTAAGCGGATTATTGTTTACGAAACCACTTGACAAAATTAATTTAGAAACCATTACTCGTGACACGTGAAACGCATTATTCTTACTTATCTCCCGGCTAAGCTTACCTACATAATCTTTTGCCTCGTTAGTAAATGGAAAATTTACGTGTCCTTCGACGTATGTTATACCGTTTTATTGTGACTTTGACAACTGCGGGGTAGTCACGTAACTTTTTGAACGTACAATAGGTATATTTCAACGTAATTTTAAGTATGGGATTTAGATCACTTTATGAACGGTCAAAAACGTTCCGTGATCACACCGTAGAACTACTTATTTTATGCATAAGTAATTGATTCTCAAAATCGACTTTAAACATGGCTGATCATGAGGCATGGCATGACTGATCAAATAAAACTCATTGGCAAAAGCAATAAACAGATTCTAAGTAATGCCCAATTTTCTGGCGATCTGGAAACAAAGGCAACATTGTAAAGTGAAAATGTCCATTGGGTTACATTTAAATTCATGGTTTTATACGTCCGCCAATCAAAACCAACGACAAAATTAATCTGTCTGGTGTGTTCCGACAATCCCTTCCTGTGTCCGGTCTCAGCCAATTTCATACAATAACACCACGTATTTGTGAACCCATAATGGAAATGTATAGATTGTTTCGACTGTGTATGTTTTGCTACGGTCTGTTATTTCATCATATTCAATGAAGGGGTGGCATTGCAGAGCCAAGCGTTTTGATTGGATTTTAGAGATTTTTGTTAGCGGCACGAGTTTCGGATTAAATGTTGGGATAATGTGTTTCGGTTGTTTTAATTGTAATTAAATTTCGATTCAGTCATGACAAATAAAGTTTGAATCAGTAATACAAAAGGCGGGTTACAAGTAACAAGTGTTTAATAAAGTTTTATATTTTGACAGTTTTCTTCTGGCTACGACAAGAATTTTGACAATAACGGCAATAAATTAATTTAATTAGAATACTACCTAATATTATTATTAAAAGTAAACCGAAAACCTAAAATAATTCTTGGTATAACTTAAAAGATATTAGTAAAATTTTTGTTATTAGTAAATTGGACTTTATCGCACGTCGATTAAAATTTACCTCTTCGAAGTTAATTCATGCGTCAAAAAACAGCGAGTGACATTAGTCGCGCCTCGCGTCGTCGTCCCAATGTGATATTATTTAATTTTAGGAAATATAATGATACGTATAATTTGTATGAGTTTTTAAAGCATTTGTATTATGGGCCACAGATGCCTGAAATAAATGATTAAATAAATAAATAAATAAATGTGTTAAAGTGTAAAGACCAAGTGTGGGTAGTTCGAACAATTCGTGCGGGTCGATCGGCTTCAAAACACTCCTAAGTGAACGAACACAAATACCTTAAGTAATTTACTTTTCATAAAGTATCCTAAAAAGGACAATAGATATTTATGTCCAGGAAGTTCTATTGTCATTTTCCTAGGAACTTTTCTAGACTCCATCTTAAACCGACGAGATACCGAAGTCATTAAAAGTGTCACCGGAGCGTACGGATGCAACACAGTGGTCGAATCTAGTACAGCTTCACAAAAACTTTAAACTACCTCCGTTCCAATTCAACTAGTTATTTGACTTATCCTGACTTTAACGACTTTGTGAAATCTAGTGGTTACTTAGCTGTCATATTGTCATTTTCTATCTCTATAATATTTTGAACACTTATGGAAATAGCAATGAATTTCAGCATATTATTTAATACACATATTATTTTTATTTAATTATTCCATAAAATAAACACTTAACAGTCGAGCTGCATGTTAATAACTGGAGAGAACAACATAAAATATAAAAACGTAACGTTATGTAATCAATGTTGCTCACGTTACACATCATAAAAAGATTTTTTTTGCTAAGTAGTCTCTACTGAAGTGAACACTACTCTGGGACTGGTATACTGAGTATAACTAGACTTGGAAATAGGTACCAGTTGGAAAATGATATTCGAAACTGTGGAATATCATCGCTATCGATTTGAAAAATTTGCACTTCGTACATACACGCAATGCACTTTAATGAATTAATAAATAATGTTTCATTAAAAATAACTTAAAGATATTAACAGTTTTTTAAAGGTTTTAGATTTGGATCATTAGAATCCCGTAATTATTTTTGATGCACTAAGTTTAGAAAAATAAAAACAGTTCTTTGTCACTTAAAATTATTACAATGTCTGACCGCGTCCCTAACAAATTATGGATTTGTCAAAATTACGTACAAATTAATTTTCTTTTACCCAATTGTCTTATTAAATTAGGTCTTTTGCTATTGCAGAAAATGTGTTTCTAGGTGCTGAAAATAGTTAAAAATTAAATAAACCACACAAATGTTCGAACACTGCAAAGTTTTCTTTGGCAAGCGTCTGCGTGATACCAGCGCTGTGTGTGCTAGAGGACCTATTTGACTCAACGTATTGGACCGAAACAGTTTAAAGTTGCGCGCTCTTCTTGCACGAGAGGTTACTAGACATAATATAAATGTTACATTTATTATGTCTAGTAAAGATCTGGGTAAACTGAAGATGTTACGTCACAAGTGTTGAGTTGAAGATGTTAATATTTTTGTTTTATGTTACATTTATTGAATTCTAAGTAGATGGAGGAGCTGCAGTCCCGCGGGGCCAGTTTCTCATGTCTTTATTTGGCATTGGTATATATGATTTCGCCTATTCTGCTATTCTGTAATAGCGGGTTGAATTCACCGTGGGCCAGGGTCCCCAGGTGTGCCGTGAGGCTCGTCGTACGTCGGAGTGAGCGCGAATGTTAGGTTTAAATTTGATTTGGATTCAATAGGTTTACTTGCATACAATCCCTGTAATGACTCGTCTCAATGCTTCGATTGACCGCCCCCTCCATCCGCTGAGCCAATTCACTTGCCTTTATATTCTTTTACTCTCTATCTCGGCATTTTAAAGCAGACTACTTTGGCATTCGCTTGAATGGACACGGAATTGAATGCGCCGAGTGGAAGGATCTTGGACTTAAGACACATATTTCTTATAAATGTGTCCTTCGAACATTAAGCTCATCAAAATACGTACCTACTTAGGTAAATAAGTTTAGGGGCTAATATTAAGAGATTATTTTTATTGAAACTAAAAAAAAGTTGTCTGGAAGAAATCGCTCTTAAGTTGCTTTGTCATTTTTCAATTGAATTAGTATTAAGTTATGTAATTGTCCCAATACATCGATACGTTACACCTATATTGTTATTAATCGAGATTGAAAATGTTGAGCACTCTGGCACATGTACCCTATGAAGGTCTAATTTGTCATCCTTAATTACCTATAGTACCTATGACAGTCAGGAATGAAATACAAACCCTCTTTTCCATATATATCAATTAGTAGAGCCAAATTTTAATAAACCCTGCATGGTAGCAAAGTAATACTCGCATTTCCTTTATGAGTATTAGTAAAGTTTTAATTTTGTTTTGTTTAATGCGAGCTGCAGTAAATTATTACGCATTAAAGGGTCGGCTAATAACAGCCCGCTTATGGCTGCCGAAATTAATAGCGGTACTAGGGAGGAGCTGGGACAATTTAGAGGGCACGAGACACGTTGGTAATTAGCATTACGGTAATGTAAACTTGTTTAGAGTGGAGAGAAATAAACTAGATATTACTAAGGGTATCTATTTATACGTAGTACCAACTGCCATCAGCATGCTTTTTCTGTTGTACCAAGTAATTTCATGATAAATGAGTTGATTGTATACATGGGTAATAACGATATTCTATTCTATAATACATTTTACTTCTTTTAGACCAATAAAATGAGGAGGAATGGAAAAAGAGGGGGGAGGCCTTTGCCCAGCACTGGGACATTTTAGGCACAATATAATAATAGACCAAAAATGTTTAATCAGTTTATTGACGTAGATTCTAAAGTACTTACGCTTGCAACTTGCAACCCATTTGAAAAAATGGCGTAGTAACAGTTTTTACGGAAGCTCCATCCATCTACCAATCCAAAGTAGAACTAAACTAGATCGTGATATAAGGCTTTTGTCAGTTGAATTAGATTTAAGTTATCAAGCCGTTCGAAGGCTAATTCGGCATAAAGATGTATCTTCTGAAGCTCAGAAGCACTCTGCTAGCTAGGCTAACTAACAAAGAGGTAACTTATCATGACCAGCCTTAGAGAATTTGATCATACTGATAAATGAATATGTTATATTGCATCACTAAAACCCTACGACACGTGTATATTTTAGTTAGTACCTACCCTATTTCAGTAAATGCAATTTAAAAGCATGTGAAAGATCCAAGTAACGCCTTTGTAGCCAACTCGTCAGTCCATCACTAAGCGTTCTTTGAGTGCAGGCAGGCTTCCGGCCCCTAAGCCCCGCTAATATCGCGCCCTCGCCCCGTCTAAGCCCCGGGGCCACGGCAGGGCCACATTACACTACCCGATTTTAAGCAATACACTAGGATGAACATGTCATAATAGCTGCAAGAAGGGTTGGCCTCTATAGTTTGGATAAGTCAAAGGATGGAAGATTTTATACCAACTAAACTAGGGTATTAAGTAGATTAGATTAGAACCTTTTCTAAATGCAGAGAATTATATTTAAGAATCTAATGAGGAAACTTTAAGAATGATAGCATAGAGAAGTTAGTACTACAAAGTCGCTTCCTGCTGTCTGTCCCGTTGTATGCTTAGATCTTTAAAACTACGCAACGGATTTTGATGCCGTTTCTTGTAATAGACAGAGTGATTCGAGAAGAAGGTTTATATGTATAATTTGCACCCGTGCGAAGCCGGGGTGGGTCGCTTGTTTAGTATAGGTATATAGTTTAGTATATTTTCTTCTGCAACGTTACACTATAAATATTGAAATATAATAAACAGGTCACTCACGTCTATAGCGTCGAATATCGCCGACATGTTTCGGGCCAATACATGGTCCTTAATCATGAGTGGTCGCGGCGGCCTCGCGTTTAACACTGCGCGCCAGCGCGCGGAGCGCACGGCTGCCCGGTGCTGGTTGCGTCGTTGGGGCGGGAGCGGGAGGCGAGAATTCACCCTCATTTTCGTCACCATTGTTCAATGTCTCATGATTAAGGACCACGTATTGGCCCGAAACATGTCGAGCGATATTCGACGATAAAGACGTGAGTGATCCGTTTATTCAATATGTCTGAGACTCACGAAAGCTTTCTATTTAAAATTACACTATAAAAATTACCATCTAACTAAATACTGTGCCTACTTAATACCTACTATATGTTCTAACTTTATAAGTCCAGACTCATTCTACTAAGAATCCTATTAACATTGCCGTCCTGTCCACTGCCTGTGTGCTGTCCCGCAGCTGTGAAACTCATTAAAATTACACACGTTCACAAACGGAAATACTCGCCATAGGACGAAAGGGTCTAAAGCTATGTCAATTTGTGATAACATTTTTTTTTACCACTGATGGGTGTGTAGATGTTATTTTTTATTAGGATTTCATTTTTAATGCTTTTGCAACTGTTTCTACCTACATTTTAACATCATTATTTGAATAAATCATTAAAAGTTAACTTCAAACTAACTGTCCTGGGATAACGCTAGGAGGATGATGATGATTCAAAATTAACTAGGTAGGTACGTATCAATTTGAAAGTAAATTTGAATGAATTCGATGGTCTTTGATGACAATCTCAATGAAAAATAAAATAATATTCAAATAAGTTTTTGCCTGTGGTCGTCTGACCGGTAAATATTTTGTTTAATTTTAAAATGAAAACACTCCCAATAATTAGTATTAGCTTTACTCTATCTGATGTAGTACTTAGCACTCGACACGAACGTCCATCGTGTTTTCTTTGATATGCAAATACGATTAATAAACGTAGTTTACAGCAAATCAGTTTTTTAATAGTATATTGAGTTGCATATTGTCTTCGCCACACGGAGCACTAGTGGCCCAGTGGCGCCTGCGTACCGCTTGCGGTATCTAAGGTTAAGGGGAGGTATCCCCAACGCAAATGTCCCGCTCTAACACGCGTGAGTTTATAATTAACCATCCCGCTCTCTACGCAAGCTCTGCGCGCAGTTTTGTGAATATTTAGCTATAGTTATTAAGCCAATCATTTTATCAAAGCAAATCCTGCGAATTTGTCTATAACTATTTACGATCTTTAATTGAGTACAAAAATTAAATGTTAAATATCAGTAATATAGCCGTAGTATTGAAAATACATTCCAAAAAGGGGTAACTTCGCGATTTTTTTCTATCGAGTGAAATTCATCAAATCATGTAACTGACTGCGATTTTGACTAGACAAGATCCTCATGTAACACATATATTTGTTTTAGATTTTAAGACACTGTATTCTATGTCTCAGATGGTTTTTAAAAACTCAAAAGTGGTAATACACGGCCTTAAGCAACGTGGGCAGCGGTCAGGACTTAGATGGGTGACCGCTTTGAGTGGTTATTAACTGAGCGCTCCCGTGCTTTGGCCTTACGTTAAGCCGTTGATCCCGGTTGCTGTCTATGGCAGCAGTCGTTAAGCCAAGTTGGAGGCCTTCGGGCGGCTTGAGAACTTCTAACAGTCAAGTTGCCCACTCACTTGACAAAGCCTAATCCCAATAAGGCCTAGTTTCCCCTCGGGGTTGGAAGGTCAGATGGCAGTCGCTTTCGTGAAAACTAGTGCCTACGCCAAATCTTGGGATTAGGTAGCGGACCCCAGGCATCCTTTAGGATGCAACTGTACTGGGATAACGGTAGGAGGATGATGATGATGATACACGTCCTTACAAGGCTACCACATTTTCTCCCCTTTTATTTATCAATAGGCACTTAGCAAGTCATGTTGGAGCACTGACATGTTATCTCTCGATTCTGTAGGCACATTTCGTGCCTCAGAACAATTAAGTCGTATGTATTTCTTGTTTGTTTCCAAGTTACAACCAATAGGTTTTGAATTGACATGAGGCCTTTACACGCCGGCCCGTTGTGTAGGGAGCACGTTAATTATCTGAGTGACGCTATGGCAATGTCAAAACCACTGAAACCTCATCAATTTCTCCTGTTTCGAAGGCTAGATTTATTGTGTATGATAGGCGAAGATTTACAGACCAGTTTGATGTATGAAATGTGACGTTTATTGAGATTCATGGGATGTTTTCAGTACACAGCAAAAATATTGGGCTGCGTTTGGAAACCACGAATGAAGCACGGCCTATATCAACTATTTCAGAATTAATCACATTTTGCACATTTTATTTATTGCTTAATTTCTCTATTTAATTAATCATTTTGCATTTTTAAGTATGCGAGAATACTTATATAAATTCTACGTGCAAACAAGCAAATACCCTAGTATTTATTCAGGGCGCAAATCAAAAAACAAGTTTCGTTGAAAGCGTTGTGTAAGGCAAGTTTTTATATTACCGACAACAATATTGTTACGATTACCTACATGCGTTAGCACTACCTTCGTCATACTAAGAGAGCTTAACTTATACTACACCTATCTAAAATCTTTGTATACAAACCCGTCTGTACCTCAGCCCGGACAAATTATAAAGAAATCAATTTGTACCGCACATTGGAATCGAATCGTCGCGATATTGCGAACGTAATAAACTCCTCGGCGCGATTTCCACTCCCAATACTACAGATAGTGGATTCTCGGTCACAGCGTGTGGGTATTTACACAACAAGCCTTCAAATGTGGGGTTGAAGGAACGTGGTAATTTAAATTGCTGTTCGGTAGACGTAGTTGCAACTCGGGCAGATTTAAATAGTAGGTAGTTGTAATAATGAAAATAGTAGAAGCTGAATTGTTAATACAATAAATAAAATCGAAATGATCAGACGGCTTACAGAAAGGGATTATTGAGTAACGATTTCGCTTCGGTTTTTATACATCTATTAAAAAATTGACTTTAACGTCATTCTCTTTCGAGTGAATATTAAGCATGAGTAACTATACAATAGGTTCTGTCCTCGAGCAATGTTTTTGGGAACCCCGTAAAAATCGTTTAAGGTTAAATGCATTTTTTTTCTCGAATAGGATAATTTTATATTCAAGCTTATTTAATTACTAGCACAGTTTAGATCATTACTTTTTATTTTAATTGATAAATACACTCGCGGACAAAGAATACGGGTCGGTAAAATAAATTAAATTAAACACTAACTAATCATTAAACTAAATATAATTATAAAAAAATGGACACTAAACGTAGACTAACATATAAAAACAATGGGTTAAAAATATTATATGTTCATTACTTGGATATAGTAAATATGACGTCCTTCTGGCGTTATACAACGTAGTGCGAAAAAAAAGAAATTTACTACCGAAGTCAATGGACGTTGTGTTCAGTATAAATTTACGTTATAAGACGTTGCTGGACCGAACGTGTTAAATAATCGTCATGTCGGATAAAAATATCCATCCGAATCTGTTTCAAATTTCCAAGAAAAATGGATAGGTACTCTAGGAATTCCTGGTCACAGTCCATTTATACTTATACGCAACAGGAACGGAACTTAACCTAAATAACGTGAAAATTGTGAAAACAAGGAAAGCATTATTACATTTTAGGCTGGAAAATACTCCAGTAGAGCATATTCTTATTTCACAACGCTAACAACCCTTGTCATCTCTGAAATTCTTAAGTCTGGAAACTAGGCTAGTAGCTTTAAGAATGCTATTTGGGAAAAAATATGTCTGCCTATTTATTGTACTAGGTGCTTGCTTCCGCAAAACGTAAAATTATACAATATTATTGTACAAGACGTACATACTTTTCAAAACTGCGCGGTAATCACGTAACTGAACGTACGGTTTGTCATATTTTAAAGTCATTTAGATCGTATACAGTACTACCGTTCGAAACAGACATGATTACCCCGCTGTTTTAGAATACTAGTTACTAATACTAATTACTTAGTTACTAATATAGGTGTTTAATTTTCACTCATCAGTTAACACAACTCGTGTTACTTGCTATCGTCAAAGAGTAGGTATATACTGTGTCGTTTTAATTTTAATGTTTCAGACGAAATTCGTTCATTCATATCATAATAGGGGATCTCTGGACGCCAGTCGTAATGCTTTCACATGCCAGTATCTAAATCTGTGTGGAAAACTATAAGAGTATAAGTATTTGTGGCAAAAATGACACTTAACTAGGCAATTCCTTCCAATATTAAATTTATCGTTAGCGGTTTATTACTTTTTTGAAGTGACGTCTTATAGTAAATTGAGTCCACCGGGTCAAGTAGAAATTAACATGGTGGCCGATGCTAAGAGTCCTTAATCAGTTAAAAAAACGTTCATTTATTTCAGCCATTTTCTGTAACAATTTGTAACATGTCATTGTACATAATATATAATATCTTGACATTTTCTCGATATCACTATCTAAAAGAGGACTAAGTAAGTATAGACATAAATTATAAATGTATTTTTTGGAGTTTTATGAAATATTGTTTCAAACATCACTCCTTCTTCTCCTCCATCACTCCGCTTAAATTCTACTACATGCAATAAAAAAGGGCCAATAAAACCATCGTGCCCTTTAGTCACTATATTGGTATTATCAATACTTTTGTCAAAATTTGAAATCAAGTGAGATTTTAAAATTTAAACAGTTTTTAATTTAGACAAATTACTTTTATTATTAACGTGAGACTTACTCAAAAACATGTATATATATTAATAACTACGGAAAAGAGGTAATGTAGGTTTTCTGCATGTGTTCGGGCAGACAACTTGCATGTTGCTTATGCAACTTGCAAATTCATATAATACGTGACGTCAAAAGGAAATACAATTATAATTTAATATGGTTGAGGAGTTCCTAAATCCTAAGCAAATTGTAATTGTGCCACTTAAGAGGAGGGATAGGGCAAGCACGATATTTTATACAATAACAAGTCAAAACGTGTAAGTACATTAAAGTAAGTATAGGTATTAGTCTTACTTTAAATATAAAGTAGCGTTGTATTATGCTGTAAGCAGAGTAAACATTAAGCAGATTTAACACATGGAAAACTAACAACAAGTATTATTAGTGTTTAGATCCTAAGCTTTAACTTTCCCATTATCTTAAAATGTAACTACCAGATATTGTGAAATAAGTTTTCTCGGCAGTAATTTCACATACCTACACAAAACCGTAGAAAAATATTAGAGCCGGCCAAGTGCGAGTCGGACTCGCGCACGAAGGGCTCCGTACCATTATTTATTTTATTGTATGGGAGCCCCCATACCTAAATATTTATTGTATTCTGTTTTTTTAGTATTTGTTGTTATAGCGGCAACAGAAACAAATCATCTGTGAAAATTGCAACTGTAACAATCACGGTTCATGAGATGCAGCCTGGTGACAGATAGACGGATGGACGGACGGACGGACGGACTTAGTAATAGGGTCCCGCTTTATTATTTCGGTACGGAACTCTAAAAACCATCCTGAAGTAGATACATCCGATTTCCACCCACTCCACCGACAAACAGCTCGGTATGTGGCCGCTCATTTTCAAAAATTGAGGAATTCCACTACTCTATCTACATTTAGGGTGGGTTTCATCCACTGAAGTGTACAGACTGATCAACGTTCAATATGGCGCTGGCAGCTGTAATCCCATAGAAACTCGTAAATTTTTCCATACAATCAGATTTAAACGAACCCCGCTTAAGTTTACAAACGGTTTCTTGCAACCCACCCTTAGTAGCTCTAAGGATGATGCACACTAGACCGTTCCGTGTCCGGGCCGGCCCGTTTTCTAGTACAAGAAATCGACGGCCGTCTACATGTAAAACTGGCCGGCCTGGACACGGAACGGTCTAGCGTGAATCATCCTTTAGGCGTTGTTTGCCTGTCCGTTACCTACCTACCAATATTTTATATCCCGGAAACGTGGATTGAAACGCGTTAGCTTTACGCTGGGAACGATATATGAATATTTTAGTTTGAGAATAGCGCGGCTCAGTCGCGTTTTCCGTATTCAATGAGGCACTCGCGATTCAAACTGAAGTATTTCATATTGTGCAATCTCTTTCAGTCGGCAGACAATGCCAGACGCGCGGGAAGGCATCACTCAACGTCACAGCTCGACGTGTATTTTTGCATCCTCACAATACTTAGTGGGAAATAATTTCTATTGTCAGTAAACACACGCCGCCGCTTTGAGCGATGGCTCGACGTATAACATCCGCAACTAGCCTTTGTCTTGATGCTTTCTGAAAAAATACGAGGATTTTTGCAAATTTTGAAACGGTAACCGTACCGTTCAGCGCGTTGGCATACGATTTTGTATAGCGATTTTGGCGTGTCAGTAACACGGCGCTTTACGTTAGCAGTTAAAAGAAATTCAATTTTGTGACGTTTAATTCATTATTCACTTGATTACGTTACCTTGCTGTATGTATGCTTTCACTCAGGATGACTGGTTGCCAAACTGATTGTTGATTCGATCGATTTAGTTAATAAGATTTAGTTAATTTATCCATCAACGCCGCTTAAACGTATAGAACCAGATATTATACTTTGGCTTACTAACGACTGGCTTACTAACTTTGGCTTATTATACATTAATTTTCTATATTTTTGTGGCGGAATATCTGTCAGGTCATGCAGACCGATTCGATGTAAAAAGAATAATACTGGTATTTACTTATTATGACAAATCCTTATGACTAAATTAGTTTAAAGGTAAATCTAGCCATACCTCCTAAAAATAAAGCCAGCTCCACCTCTAACGATATACTAACTGTAAATCTGAAACGATATACCACTGCAAATAGGTAACCGTTTCAGCGGTCATTCTTCACCAATCGTTTATCAAGTATCAGGCAAGCGTAGCAGAAATAAAATATAGCAATTCATAGTCCTTGGAACCGTACTGTCAGCAACGATGATGTATCTGAACGTTTTCATGGGAGCCGGGGCTGCTTTGTCAACGTCCGCCATTAAAGGTCATCGCTCACTGGCCCCTGCCAAGAGACATGCAGCAAGGAAATCTATTTCTCTTCTGTTCCATTTCCTTTCCAATTTGATGTTGCCGTTTTTTAGGATTCTTCGTGTACAACTAAGTATTTTGTATTTTATTTGTAAGTAATTTTCATTGCTCGCCGAAAGGTAGAGTACCTATACAAAATTAAATAACATAAACGTAGACAAAACCGGTGTTTTACGTTTTTTAATCTTAAATTAATAAAGTTTAATCTTAGCAATTAAATTGGTTCAGTCAATTTAAACTTGAAAACTGGTGTCGCATTTGTTGGGTTATCGTTATATCGCGTACTGCTATTCATAATAACAGTTTCAACACAAATTAGTTTCGTTTATTAAGACGCCTTATTTTTACGAGAATACTATGCAAATGTTCTAATTAATTTTAAAGTATTTCATTAAACTATCATCATAAGTTACCTCCATTAAATACCATTCCACACGCACTCTTATTGTACCTCGCATCAACTCAACTTTAAAATGTGTTTTTGTTAAAGGCAGTTGGCTTTTAACTAGATGCATTATTAATACTATATTGAGGAAGAGGGAGAGTTCCGCAAGGTTTTCTATAAGATGTAAGGTTTACTATTTCAGTCAATCGTTGGTGAGGTGTAAAGTGTGTCCAAGTCGTATTCTGAAGATTAAAATAAAAAGCTTGGGGCGGTATACAATAATAAATACTTTCCACGATTTTTGGTTTGAACAAGATGGGATTAAGAGTTTTTGAGTTACCGCTGAAAAACTGTTTTGTCCAAACAAAGGCATGTACGAGCCGTAACTTCCTATGAAGATACGATTTTTTTTATTCAGGGTATTGGATAGAGTTTTTAAATGTGGACTAGTAGGTGTCGGTACGGAACCCTTCGTTGTGTGTGATCCGACACTCACTTGGTCGGTTTTCCATACAGTTTAAAAGACTCGTCACAAAACTAGGACATCGAAATTTTGTATGAAAAATCGGGGACATTCTTTTTCTCGATGAGAATCAATAGTCGTGATTCTGAATCGGGAAACCAAAAATGACCTAGATCCAAAAAAAAATAAGGGCTACACCAAAATGTGATAATTCCCAGCTAATACCTATTATGCTCAGAAAAGTGACGCTATCAAACCACCACCATCAAAGACTGGCGCGAGTTCTCTCTCATGAATAAAGTCTTTACACACAAACAGACCCTGAATTCCAGCTTAATGACATGAATATGCACTCGTTATCGCCCAGTTCAAGCTTTTGAACTACGCTGCAGGGCAAGCATAGCAGCTTAACCTTCTACATGTTAATTAAAACCAAACCACTGTTACCTACCTGAAGATATTTATGTTTACACTAGCATAATATTATTTATGTCACACCTGGCCATAAAGTAGTAATTACCGCAAGCTCCGCGCGGGGAAAATCCGACTTCCTGACCAGGGGGTGGCATAAAATTTTGTGCTTATCACTGTACTTGCCTGTACTGCCTTGGGCGTCAAATACCTGCGATCTGAGGCATTCTTTGTTTTACCGCCCTTGGTAAGTTAAGTAATGTACTATATTATTATATAGAGCCTAACGTGTCCCACTGCCAGGCAAAGGCCTCCCCCTCGTTTTCCAATTATCACGGTTTTCGGCTTCTTCTGACCAGTTCTTTAAAAAGGAGTCCAGTTCATCATCGCCATGAACAATTTTATTGGACTTGCACATAAAGTGTTTAACACATTCACTGGCTCTGCTCTGCTCGTAGAGGTGTGTAGCATATCCCAAGCGTTTCCCCGTATATAGAGGAAGTTGCGTAGCGCTATGAAAAGCTTGACAGCGAAAGTGTTAAACTTGATGCGTAAACTGCGTTTGCGCTAACTTACACTTAATCAAACTCTAAACTCCTAACTAAAGCGTTCATAAAACCTGATGATGACCACTCCGTTAACTGATGTAAAAGATAGATTTATGCCCCTCCTCCTAGCGTTATCCCATTACAGTTGCATCCTGAAGGATGCCCGGGGTCCGTTAGCTAATCCCAAGATATGGCGTAGGCGACTGCCATCTGACCTTTCAACCAGAGGGGAAACTAGATCTTATTTGTTTGCTTTGTCAAGTGAGTGGTGACTTGGCTTAACGACTGCTATAATAGACAGCAGCCGGGATCAACAGCTTGACGTGCTTTCCTTAGCACGGGAGCGCTTGGTTAATAACCACTCTAAGCTGTCACCCATCCATGAACTGACCTGGACCGATTGCTTAACCTCGCATACTGCACGCGGCCACGAGCGAAAAATGTATCAATTTATGCCACACTTTACCTTTTTTTTTCAAGTATGACATAAATCTGTCTGTTATGCTTAACCATGCTAGCGTTAGTGTCACCAGTTTGAGATCAAAGCTTGCTTGCTTGCTTACACTTACACCTTGAATTAAAAACCGAGCACGGATCTGGCTCAAGCTACCGGATTAAAAAGAAAATGGTGCCGTGTTAAGTGAATGTGACTTGAAATATCCAGTGTTTATTGGCTTATTTTTTGTAACTGAAATTGGAAGAAATGTTAACAAAGTAACTGTACAAAATCATTTCAATTTAAATCTGTGTTTCGATTAGAGTCAATTTCACCAAACGGGCATTTTTGTCAAATTCCCATGGAATTTTGAAATACCAATAATATATAGAAAATTTTATGCTAATAATTTGATAAAAAAATTAATAAACACAAATTTTCTTACGGGGTACTTATACATATAAAATTACGGAAGTTATTGCAATTTGAAAATTTGACCAGGGCACGGGAATTTATCTGTCCATGGGAATTGCCTTTTCTTAGAAAAAAATGTATTAAAATGATTATTTACCATCTAATTTATCAAGAATTATAAAGTTCAATTGTATCGAAGTTATTTAGCCTAATTTTACCAATCATGGGTTTAAGTTTCAACCGAGGAAATTTATATTAACCAAAAATTTATATTTTAAGTTAAATTTCTCTTTATACAATCACATAGCAACTTCTTTGCAGAAAATCATACAAGTATTAATATTTAAAACTATCACTAAATGCAGATGTACATATAGACGCTCGCAACTCCAAAAGCGTCACGGGTACGTTGCTGACCTTTTATAAAATTTGAGATGTCCGCTTACTTGTTTGCCACCGTCGTTGTATATAAAATGCGTATGTATCGATATATACCTACATGATTTTATGTACATAATGTTCATTGACTTTGTTTATTGATTCTTTTCAAATATTTAAGAAGCTAAGTGTAATTGTAGCAGTTGGCCTGTTTTTTTTAAATAAACGCATAAACTACAACTCTAATCGATATACTTAGTACAAATTATATTTATTTATGCATTTCATCCATAATTATTGTTATTAAATGCGGTTTATTAACAAAATAAGTGACCCTTCCCAATTCCCGTGCCCCAAAATCAGCTGTTTTGGGTAAACAAGCTATGGGAATTAGGACACGGGAATTGGAAATCGATGTAAAAAAAAAACATAAAAAAATCAAATCACATGTTAATAATATTTTAAGTTATCGTTTATATAGAGACACCAAAGTGCTTTATAATGCATACATATGTTAATGATTACTTATGTAAGAATTTGAATTTCTAAGGGCCACCGAAATTGCAAGCAAAAGCAAAAAGATTGTCGCCCACCCAGAAACCGAAGTACTTAGGTGGTTTACTAGAACTTAATGCGGTTTGCTATATATATTTTTTTTATATATAATAGCTGACATTTGAGAGCACATGTGAAGCAGGACGCGAAGCTGATCAAATGTAAACGATGGCTGCCAGGGACCTTTGAATTTTGCCGACAAAATTTAACTCTCGCGCTCGGACGATTTTTAAAAATCAATTACAAGTTATTCACCACAATGAAGTGAATAGTGTCTGTGCTCAGTGATAGTAAATATAATCGAGTTAAAGTTTTTGACACGAAATCAGTGATTCTAATGTACAGTTTTTGATAGGAATTTTTGATTGATTCAAAACTCGATGCCGGACAGGGCACGGAGTCTTAATTTGAGCGTTTAAGTATTTTTTAATGTATTTTAAAAACAAATAAGTCAGTGAATTTGAGTGGACCTCAACGTGGAAACATGTATTCTTTATGAAAAAAAATAAATGGTACGTATTATCTCATGCTACACTACGATTTTCAGCTCGGACACAAAAAAAATCGAGTTTAGAAAATGACCCATTAATTCGATATCTTTATGGATAGGTTTTCAAACACCGTATTTAATTTCAAACTTTTTTACTTCATGGAGCCTTCTACATGGTGATTATTAGCTCAAAATACAGTCATATCACAATACGTATCACGTGACTATTGACTTGAGATTGGGAATAAAAGAGGCTATTATAGCTCTGTATGTCTGCGCATTATGAAAATAAAGAAAACTAAAACGCACAACTGTAAACACTTCAGCCGCGTCTCAATCAAATTTCCCCCAAAACTTGCTGAGCCAATTGCGGCTTTATGACAAATATTAATTAGAACCTATGTAATCCAGTTGACAGTGCAGCGATTACCCTGCAAGGTAAACAACCGCGGCTCACAATAGAAAAGTTTATTACAGCAGCCGCGGGTGAAGTCAGGTTTCTCGTTAAGAGGTAAATATTTGCTGAGAGAGGCAACGCGTGGTTCCAGTGGTAGATTGTGACAGTAGGCGAGCTTTATTTTTTTATGCCACGTCGTTGCCAAACAAACTGACAGCCCACTTGTTGGCAAGTGGTCACCGTCGCCTATGGACGCTTAGTAAAACCAGAGTCGTCATCGATAGATGCAACTTTCTTTGCACGCTGCATTGCTTTGTACCTTCTCTAAAACAATAATAAAATTGAAAAAATATTTATGTACAAGAGTATAGGTTACAACAGGAACACGCTTTGCGAGGAAAAGATCACCTGTAGACATTTTTGCTGTAAAAAATATATTAGGGTTTATGTTTAGTATAATAATAGTACATTACTTAATAAGGGCGGTAAAGCAAAGAATGTCTCAGATCACAGGTATTTGACGCCCGAGCCGAAGGCAAGGGCGATAAATATGCGATCTGAGGCTTTATTTATTACCGCCCGTGTTAAGTACAAAATTTTATGTCACCCCCTGGCCAGGAAGGGGGATTTCCCGCGCGCGGAGCGTGCAGTAATTGCCGCTTTATGGCCTGGTGTGACATAATAATTTTATGCATTACTACTTTTTCTTCAGGGAAACATTATAAAGTGTTAGATTGTTATTTAATTGGCAAGTCTACAAACCCATACGAGTATACCTTTACAACGACAGCAAAATATTTTGTAGCTTAAGGCCGTGCCATGAAAAATATAGCGTTATTTCAAACAGCCTTCTGACCAGATTAGGAAACAATAAGGGTTGATTTTCAGGTATATGACTTTTCACTATAGAGGTAACGATTGTGCATCCAAAATATGGATTGCTTAACATTTTCTCGTTAGACATAAATCCAATCTTGAGTCTTTATTTTTCTTTTTTTTCTCAGCCTACTCAAACAAAACATAATTATACGACACAGCCAAGTTAAAATTGCTCTGCTTAATATGCTATTGTTTTAAAAAAAGTCTTAATTCGTATCGTATCGCAAAAAATTGTTACCACCTAAGGCCACCACAAGCGCTGCTCACGTCGCCCTACAAAATGATTTTACCAGCTAATTTTACTCCACTTCTAGATATCATTTAAATATTTTTATAGTTTAGTTACCAAACTTATCATTGGAAAATAAAAACATTATTAAACATTTCCCATCGCAAAAAAAATTGCTATGGTATTTAGGATGTATTTTACCTCATATACAATCTCATGAGAGAAAATATGAATCATGTTGTAGCTTCGTGCGAGAAGATATAAGAATGTGTCTTTTAGTTTGATTATATTTATATAGGTTAGGTTTAGAATTAGTAGTATTTTATGATATGTTCTAATTGTTAAGCAATTTTATATTTTTACTGATGTGTCTTATTAGTTTAACTTTGACGTACCTACCTATACTGACGAGCAAAAATAACGGGTACACTTTGTATGGAAGTTCCATAGAAAGTGTACCCGTTATTTTTGCTCGTCAGTATGTATATGGATAAACTGTCACCCAAAATTGTATTCTAATCGCAGCGTAGTTTACAGAATCGAGGCATTTCCATGAGAACTAATAAGTAACGTTACACCTTCATTAAGGCGTGAGTGCAATCCATATCCGCACAAGCATTATACTTACATGAACTTGGCTACTGTAAATTTGTCAACTGTGGCGCAAGTACAAGTAAATAATAAAGTCTATGTATTGTAACGAGACGAATGTTTGCGGGCCACCATCGTCTGTAATTAAGAGTTTTGGAGTCAAATTAAGACAATATTAACAAATAACTCGCTCCCGGTCCTCGGGTCGCGAATTAATTACATACATTTAAAGTTTACGACGGGAATTTTGACGCGGTACCTAAATAATTATTTCTAATGAGGATTTTGGTATTCTTGGCCAAAGCCGATCGCATGTCACCGCCCTATATAAATAATATTATTATAATTGTATCAGCGTCTCCCTGTTAGCGTTTCATTCTTAAACTGCTGACCAGTTTTAGATGAAATTTGACATCCCTGGGAGGAGTGTAGGATAGTTTTTCCTTGAGGGGGTGAAAAGGGGAGTGGAAATTTGTATGAAAAAGTGATAATTAGAGCCCGAATTCGATAAATAGATTCGTCGCAGAAGTTTACTCAATTACCTAGGTATTTATTTTTATGTTACCCTTTTTCTTGTTAGAACCTAAGGGATGAATATCACAGCGTTTCGCCTTAAAATTCTTTGAAACCATTACGGTGAAGTCTCTGTAAAGGATTATGATATTTCAAGTTATTTGGTAGAAGGCCGGGACCTCTTTCAAACAACTCTCTAGTACTCACCGAAATCTCCAGAGACTGACAAAAATGATGCCAAAGCAATTAAACGGTTTTATTTCTCTGAATGCCCTGACGCAGTTTTTTTGGCAACCAAGGACACAAAGAATAACAAAACCCTATTTAACCTTCATTTTTAACACCAACTAAACCGTGTTTTTCGGGGGTTAGATTAAGAAATTCCCTTTATTTATCTCAACAAAGTTACTGGAGGGGTTTCAGTAGGTAGGTATAGTCGTTAAAATAAAAACAGTCAGTCAAGCCACTTCTTGACTAGCCAGTAAGAACTTAATTTCTGTTAACACATTCAGCGCCGAGAAAAAGATATCGGGTTCTCCGTTCGTAGACAGTGTTCGATACAAAGCAGAAGTGTTATGCTGACGACGACGATGAGATATGTTATTGGCAGCGAACGTAGCGCGTAGCACTATTCGGCAATGATAGTGTCAAGAATATAATGGAAAAGTAGAGATACCTTTAAAATCCATGGCGTGTCCTTGGATAAAAATGTCGTTGATTTGTTTCTATATTCCTAAAAGGCGACAACCCCATAAAAAATCCTGTATTTGCTAACATCTTTAGTCTTGCCAATTCTCTGCCGTAAAAAGTAGAGATATACGTACGTGCCCCGATGCATAAGTTCTCGTTTAGACAGAACATTGTCAGAAATCATTTGTTTTAGAATAAAATTAACACATTCAGCATCCAAGACCCATAATCGAGAAGTCGAGATACTCGTTCGTAAACAGTTTTCGCTACAAAGCGGAAAAAATCATGGCAGTGAATGTGTTAAACGCCGTTTAATACAGTACTGTACCTAATAATTTGATTTAACACGAATATTTGACTCCTTTGGAGTTGCGAGCGTCTATCGCTTACCATCAGGTGGACCGTACGCTAGTTTGCAACCGTTGATGTATTAAAAAAAATCTGCGCTATCAAAATTAAATCATAATATAGATACCAATTGATATTTTTACTGTTCCGTGATTTTACCGTGAAGGCCTAATGCCCTGATAGAGTAATCCGTACAGCCCACACTTCGTCACTGTCCGGTGTGACCTGGCATAGATTAAGAAACACGGGTTGAAATTTAAGGCCTTAGCGAGCGTGTGGTCTATGCAGCTGATCCTGAAAAATGTTTAGTATCCGATTTTTGTTTAATGTTTCTATTACATTGGTCACCGTAATCACGGATTAGAAATAGAAAAGTAATGACATAAAAACCCATTCAAAATAAAGTCTATCAGGCGTTATAATAACTATATTCCTTTTTTGAGAATATATATTTCAAACGTTGTTGGCTAACAAAGAGTTTTAACAACTAAAATATAATATTATGAATGCAAAAATGTGTATCTCTGTATCTCTGTCTGTCTGTTACCTTTTCACGCTCTATCCGCAAAATCGATTTAGAGGAAAATTTGGTGTTGAGATAGCTCGAGTCCCAATTAAGGACATAGGAAGAAGTAGAAGTATATCATTCAAATCAGTGATTTATTTATTTAGTAATGATATACTTTTACAAGTACATAAGTATCTCCGAAATGCTTATCTCTGAAAAATCAGAAACAGAAATTATAAATTCCTGAACATTATCTAACTTATATAAAAATGAAGCTAGAGTTCTGTCTGATTGTGGCTGTTTGTTACGTCATTTATCATCGAGTCAGGTCGAGTTTGCGCAACAAACACCAATAATCACATCAATATGTCTTGTTCAGTGGGCCTCCTTTTACTAACAGTCTAAAGCGATTATGTTTCACCCAATATCCACCGCGTGCAGTTGCTAAATCAGAAACGCAGAGCATTTCTGGTGGCATAATCCGGTCTGGTTTTGAGTCAATGTTCCAACCGCAGGCCTTACGGTCCGACGTGTTTTGCTGTTCGGTACATTGTCTTCATTATGCTGTTTGGATGACAGTTTGTTGGTGCTTGAGTAAGTTGGTGTTTCAGTTTTGGGGCGCAATGCTATCTGATGTAGTGTTTTTGGTTTACAGATAAGGAATAAATTTTGATTCCGTGTTCAGAAGCCCCTGTCAATAATTTATTAACAAGGTTTCTTCAAGACAAGAATAAACACGCCTTTTCTGAACCAGCAAGCTACCTTTTTGGTCTTGCTGTTACTCCCATCAGCTGAGACAAAGGCTCAATAAGTGAACAGTTATTTATTAAAAATAAGCACAACTCCAATAAATAATGTCGATCACGCGCAGACACGCGCGCAAAGAATGGTTTACAATAACGGTTACGACCAATTACACTTGTAATAGGCAGCTCTGCACCCTTACCATGAGTTTGCAATTTTTGTATTTATTGCCGTACTGGCTAGCGACTGCGTAAACGATTTAGTATGGACAAAAGTACAGCGCCTCTGGCGGTTACGCAATAGAACTAAGAATCGCCATACTAAATCGTTAACGCAGTCGCTAGCGAGTACGCTAATGCAAACATTGCAAACTCATGGCAAGGGTATAGGGAGGTATATTTGCTACCTTTGGAATAAAAGATGCGCAAGTGGAAGGTACTTCACGTACACTTTAATTCTGACATATTTTTATTTTATTATGTATTTATTTAAATCTAATTAAGTGTATAGGTACATATACCTATTAAAAATATCGGCCAAATGCGTGTCGAACCACGCACAATTATGAAATCAACAGTTTTCCAAGACCTTATTATGTTAAGAGTAGGTATTTGCTGCAGGTAATTTATTATGAAATTCTGAAAAGTTTAATGAAAACAATTCTTCATATATAAACGTCAAATTGCTTCTCATAAAATAAATAAATAGCAATCTGTTCATAGAGTAAATTGAAACTTATAAAGCTACTTAATTTCGGCTATTAAATTAAGTTATCATTCATTTTTTAAAGAGAAGCTATATAAGTGAGAAACTTTTGCGCCACCCCTCAATGAACGAATCAAGACGAGACCAATAAAATAAAAGTTACTACGAACATCTTCAGCTATCCCCTGCAAGTCCATTTTAAACTTAACTTCATACCATGCACCTGGACACAGAATGGAAAAGTAGCGAAATTAGGAAAGAGAGTGGAATAATTCGAGTCATAAATTCAACTTTTATAACCGGCGGCAGAGTAACTGCTCGGTCGCGGTCGGGAGCCGTCCTGAGACGCCACATCGACATAATTTAACTTTTTCCTATTATCTTTATGCTGACATCGTTAAATGCTCACTCACATATTGCGGAGCAGACATTTTTTCATTTATATCCGCTGTAGAGTTAAAGCAGTTGCTCAAAAAACTTATCTCATATCGGCGTACCTTAAGAATTTTATTACTTACCTAAAATGGTGTTAGACCTTTCAACTGAATAGCTTAGTATAATTTATTAACTCATATTAGTTTTATTCATGCTGGTTTTATAACCTTAATAACCTTAATAATAGAAGTTACAGTCTTGCTCTCTTAGAATATTGCTAAAGGATACATAAAGGTAAATAGATTTTATGTCATTTTTAACATGTAACGTTTTTCTTATGTAACTTTCAAAGACATACACATAATGTGGACATCCTTTATAAACAAAGTAAAAATTGTAAAAAAGCATTCATACATAAGCTGTATTGAGACAGTGAGGTCACATCTACTAGAATGCCAAACGTTGAAGTTTTCAGCCACGCAACTTTCACATATAGCTAGTTAATTGTTCTGAACTCACTAACATGTCTCGTTTATAATTAATCTATTTTAGGAGGTAAACGCGTATATTGTGACGGTAAGGTAATAATTATAATTAAATTGGGGAGCGAAGTTATTGAGCGGAAAATTTCGTGAGCCCGTCAGAAGTAGGTACGACGTGGGCGTTCTTCTCTCGTGGCCGTTTCTTTGAACACGCCTTTTTATAATGATCGGGTGAATAGTCATAATTTATAAACTTTGATAGGCAACATTCTTGTTGTTAATAGAATTACGACGAGACGCGTGAGCATTGGGTTGACGCATCAATTCAAACTCGTATACTTCGTTCCCCATTAGATGACAAAAAAAAACTTAAAATTAACCATTACGAAAATCCTTGGTTTAGTTGTTATATTCAAGTACATAGGGTTGTAAAACAACTACGGAGGTGTGTATTGTTTACATCTGTTTACAATACAATAAGGGCTGAGGTACAAAAGTACACGTTCCGCACTCCGGTTCTAGTTTTATGACGGCTATTTAGCAACACAAGATTTTGTAAAATCCCGCTTCAAGTACAACTTTCATCATCTAATCTGGAACGAAGTATAATAACAAATTGCACGAAAGTAAAACACTGCACTGAATTATTTTTAAATGATCAATATGAAGATTATGTTTTAAGTTTGATGTGTTTTAAGGTCGAATAAAGTTCTATAAATGGAAGTTGCCTGTCTAAAATTGCACCTCGGAAATAAAATTAAAATCTTGGTTAGACTGGCGGGTCGTCACGGGTCTTCTTGATAAGCAAACTTTTTGATAATTGATTAGCTTTGTCTCGCCAAGTGTAATGAATGAGTGAATTAATTAGCCCAAATTCGAATTGAGTGCGAGGGGAAGACATATTCTTCTTGGTCGCATCCTCATGACAGAGGCTATGACTATTTCATAGTTATTACTGACGTAAAAAAAAATAATAAAAAAATGAATAAAATGAACTTTATTCTGTAAGTAGGCCGCAATGGCACTTTTACAAGTCAAACCCTACTAGCCTACGTATCTCTAGTAGTGTTTAATTACTTTTAACTTGTATTGATTTAAACTTGAACGATTTTCACACGTTAACACGGGACTTCACCGCCTTAGTTGCAACCAAGTTGTGGCACGATCGAAACTTCAGATAAACTCAAAAAGAGAAATGAGGTCAATAAGGTTAAATTGTAGGCAATTAATTTGCATTTACTAATAATAGCAATGTACATTAACTTACTGATCGAAACAACGTTACAAATCCTATTCCTCAATCCACTGGCGTGTATTTAATTGTTTCCATAGATCCAAGTTTGCAAAGTACAAAGCCTCGAGTTTCGGTAAACATATCCGCATCCACATCTTAGCAACGTTGGAACATCGTTTCGCTCTCAAACAAGATGCATGTGTTTGAAGGAACAAAACGCCCCGCGAATAGAACGTAGTAGCCAACTCCCAAGTCAAAGTTCCCCGAGGCCAAATCCATAAGAGCGTTTTGCCACATGATCGCTTCCACGATTTGCCAAGAAAATAAAGTAGACTCGAACAAGGAAACTGGTTCCCACCACAACTGAGTTTATAAATGTAGATATCTTTGCCACGTTCGCTGTATTCCAACTTCGCTAGTGAATATGAAACAGTTCGCCGAGTGCGAAGTTTTAAGCATTCGCAGATACGTGGTAATGGTACTTAAATATTTAGAGTTTTAGAACAACAAGCTGTTTTAAAACGGTAATAATGGATGACGATGCATGTTGCATGAGAGTTTCACAAAGTGGCTAGTTCCTCGAAAATTTGTAAGAAAAATAAAAAGATGTATTTTTGTTAGTTTTCAGAACACGCAATTATGCCATCAAACATGCGTGCATCACAGCACGGATCATATTTTTGTATTTTGACAGATCATCAGGTCAGGATCACAATAGGAATGACAGGAAATCACTGAACATTATATGTTTTTATTGATGTTCCAGTTACCTGCTAACCTATTGTCGACTACTTTTATAATCAGCTGTAGTTTTTTTGGAGGCTACCGCTGCTCATCTCACCCACGGACGCGCAGCTGACGTGTACGGTGCTTATTATGTAGTATTTCATTCGAGAGGCAACTATTGAAGAAATTGGTTTCTGAGATATAGAAGTACAACAACGCGAAAATACCTAATATGTTCAATATTTTTGATGCTTTCAATGTCTCTTGGGGTTAAGATAGCGTAGAAATGAGAGTAACATTTGTTCTAACTTTTG
Organism: Cenopis cana; assembly: GCA_951800055.1. NCBI lineage: Eukaryota > Metazoa > Arthropoda > Insecta > Lepidoptera > Tortricidae > Cenopis > Cenopis cana. Next base: position 4,435,482 of record OX637476.1, on the reverse strand, counting down.
GGTCTACTTACTTGGTTAAACGTGCGTAAGAGGAAAACAAAGTGTTGAATACTTTAGCAACTCACCGGAAAAGTATTAATCGAGTATAAATAAACTAAGTGACATTTTGTTTCACTTCGAATACAAATCCATTTATAATTTACGATACTGTCTTACGAAGCAAACTTTTCCTAATTTACACCAGTTTTCCAGCATGTCATAATGTCCACCATATTATATACGAAATTCATTATAAATGTTAACCATAAAAACCATTATCATAATTTTACAAAGCATGCAGCATTCACAACAACGTAAATGAGCAATGATCATTATTTGTTTTGAAATTATGTTGTTATTAATATAGGTATGATTTGTTAGCATGCAACTAAATCATGTAGAGAAGGCACGGGCAAACTCATATGTTTAAGGGAAAGTGTTCAAATAACATACAAATACCTACACAATCAACTTAACCCTTGTTTTACTTAGTATTTTTATTCATAAACTTTGATAATGCCTATAAAAGAATTGAAACTTTTCGAAGTCGTCGGCATCGTCCCACAATCGTCACGTGTAAAATAGTTGAACGCCGTCTCGTCTAGACACGCGCCTGAATGATGGATGGAGGTGCGAAGCGGATTTAACGCCAGCGATAACGTCCGAGGTCTGTATCTCAGGACTGGCTGCGGTTAATGTACAAATGAACTAGCAAAGCGATATCCAAGTCGAGTTGAAAAGTACTCGAGTTACTCGTAAATCCAGTTAAGGCGACTTCCTTATTTGTCGCTCGCGGAGGCAGTACGATATGAGAAAAGTGTCAAATGTCAGTGTCAGATGCCAGTCGACGCGATACCATTTTTTACTATTCCCCTACATTTAAATGAGTGCTTCCTGACTGGCGCGGGATGCGCGCTAGCGGGACAATGCGAAGGCGGTACTGCTCCGCTTCTGCGCATGATATTACTACTGCGCAAACGTAATACTGACAGTATTATGTCAAGTGAGAATCTTTGCGATGTCAGTAAGTTTACGTCAAAGAAGAAAATGTCACATATTGATCCCGCCCCGCCAAGTCAGGAAGTCGCATAAGACAGCAGCGAAGCAATACCGCACAGTGGCACAGGTCTTTTTTGAATCGATGTATTGTATGATATCAAGATTACCCTTTTTCACCCACACAGATCAGGCTTGGAGCGCATGGTAGCGAGCACACGCGAAAAATGTGTTTTTAATATCAGACAAACACATACTTAAAGGATGATTCACGCTATAGACCGCCGACCGTCACGGCCACGTCCGTCGATTTCTTGTACTACAAAACGGGCCGGCCCGGACACGGAAGGGTCTAGCGTGAATCATCCTTAAATTAGATAAGGAAGTAGCTACACACACATGCATGGCGACTTAGATATAATAAGAGTTGTAATAAACGATTAATAAATACTTCAACAACAGTATAGCAGAGTCCACCAAACATTAGCAGCTACTCCCTCTCGCCATATTGTACACCAATATGATACCAATGTGAAGTGTGCGTTCCCTCCCACACCGGACTTGCTCCGTGTTCCCTCGATAGGACACCTTTTTTTTTGACGCAGAGGAAATGCATCGACACATCCCCCCGGCCCCGGGGATGGCCCATGCCCCCCCCCCCCCACACCCCACCCCACACCCCCCATCTACACATATCACTAAAACCTGTGCGGCATTAACTCTCTCTGCCATGTAGGGGGGCATCGTGGGATCGCTATCATTCTACCACGATGCCCCCGGCTACCCCGGCTAGTGCATCGGGGGCACCCTCGCGCCTGTGGAGGGAAGGGTTGGTAACGCTCCAACTCCTCCCCCAGACGTATAGGGCCTAATTGTTAGGGTCCCCAACACAAGACCCTACATCGGGTAGGATACCTACAAGATTCGGTAATAATAACTTAATCTGCAAGGACTAATCTAAGGGTAAACTCTATTCTTGTTACATTGCGTTGATACTTCTTGCCTTCTTGCAACTTAAGAAAGTATAGCTTAGTACGTACGAAATTGAGACGGACTTAGCTCGCAGCTGGTTGTGACAGATTAGCAATGCAAGCCAGCATGCATACTAACGTGCAATATGCATGTGCACTATGTGCAACACCGCTTTTGCCCCGGATGTTTTACATTAGGTTAGTTACCTTAAAATTGCTCTAGCTAAGTAATTTCAAGCGGAAACCTTGTGCTTAATTTATATTCGTTGAAGAGAAAAATATAGTGATAAATGTTTTCTCAGTAAAGTTCTGTAAGTAAGTAATATACAATTTCCCGGGCCGGGGCATTTATTTGTGTGATGAGCACGAATATTTGTTCCTGGGTCTTGGATGTTTTCTATGTATGTAAGTATTTATTTATCTATATAAGTATGTATATCGTCGCTTAGTACCCATAGTACAAGCTTTGCTTAGTTTGGGACTAGGTTGATTTGTGTAAGATTGTCCATAAATATTTATTTATTTATTTATTTTATAAGTAAAGCATTTTAAAAGTGGAAGATTTTCAACCTTATCAACCTGTCTTCTTTGTATTGTTTTAAAGTTTTTAGTTGCCCATTGCTGAGAACTCGCCAGTGCCGTTGAGGTTGCAAGGACTGTCAGATAAAACTTCATACGATTGCATAATCCGCATATTACTTAGATGCAGTTTACCCAAAGGCATAGTTGTATTAAACAATCCATCTATATCTTATAAACTCAGTATCAAGTCTTGGAAAGTTTGTTCTCGTGCGTTTGACGTGCCGTTCTGGAGCCAGATACTAGCAACTTGCAGCTTACTACATGTAATAATGTAATGCCTATAACTTTATACACTCGGGTGCTTTGTGGAAGTCTGTATTAACAATTAAGTTTGACGACCGCATTAGCTTAGTTGGTAGTGACCCTGCCTACGAAGCTGGAGGTCCCGGGTTCGAATCCCGGCCGGGGCATTTATTTGTGTGATGAGCACGAATATTTGTTCTTGGGTCTTGGATGTTTTCTATGTGTTTAAGTATTTATTTATATATATAATTATGTATATCGTCGCTTAGTATAAGCTTAGTACAAGCTTTGCTTAGTTTGGGACTAGGTTGATTTGTGTAAGATTGTCCACAAATATTTATTTATTTATTTTATTTAAGTATGCTAAGTATTTTGATAGGACTTAGAATTATACTAATGGAAGAGATCCGAATTAGATTCGTAGATTGAAGATAGTTTCAATGAATTAACGTATACGTGCATCGAGTGGAAGAGAACGAGGAACATTACCGAAATTATCATAATTATAATTACCTACTTAATGACATAATATTAGTCTGTAACAGGGTTGCTTAGGGTTGTTTCGCACGTACCACAACCACACGACAACCACAACCACACCACAGCCACACCACGTGGTCGGGCGCATATTTTATATTGAAAATAAATAGGTAGTACAATTTACACGTACCACATTTTGCCGTCATGTGGTACGTGTGAAATGTGTGAATTGTACAATTTGTCAATACAATAGGTACTTTCAATACAATACAATATAGGTATTTTCAATACAAAATATGAGTCCGACCACGTGGTGTGGTTGTGGTACGTGTGAAACAACCCTTAGGCTGGAAACTGTACTCGACTGACGGTCAGCGCGTATGATCGGGCGTAGCTATAGCTGTAGAAAGCATACGTGGTTCAGACTGATCAATTATTCCGAACCGTGAGATATTCGAGAAAACAGTATTGTTGCCAGTTTTGTTGCACTTTTAGCACCACCCAGGGGTCACGTGTAGGGTAACGGTGGGTACTTTCCCTACGGACAAGTGAAGTGAAGTTTGTCAAGTGAGTGGGCAACTTGACTGTTAGAAGTTCTCAAGCCGCACGAAGGCCTCCAACTTGGCTTAACGACTGCTGCCATAGACAGCAGCCGGGCCGGGATCAACACTGCTGGCTTAACGTGCCTTCCAAATTACGGTAGCGCTCAGTTAGTAACCACTCAAAGCGGTCACCCATCCATGTACTGACCGCGGCCAACATTGCTTAACCTGGGATATCGCACGCGGCACGCAGGCGCCGCTGGGACACGAGCGCTTCAAGTCAGGGACTCTTTTCGAAGTTTTAAAGAGCCCGCTGACCCGTTCCGTAATTCTATTAACCTATTTTTACGTACAATATTAATGCAGTGATAAGTAGGCTTCCCATGGACCCCTCGCGTACATTACACGAACCCCATGGATCCTCCAATTTAAGAAACCTTGGTGGTATAATAATATTAAGTAAGTAGTTACTAATTTTAGTACGGCTACCAAAAATCGTTCACCCGTGAAATAAGGCAGTTTCTAAGAATTTTTCGTCATAGACGCCTGCGACTTACAAGGAGTCATCGGCGAGTTGCCAACCCTTTATAGATTTGTGGATTCGTTGAGTTGACAGCGACCTTATTTGTAGCCAGGAACTCGGCTACAGGGTTCCGTACCCAAAGGGTAAAACGGGACGCTATTACTAAGACTTGTCTGTCCGTCTGTCACCAGGCTGTATCTCATGAACCGTGATAGTTAGGCAGTTTAAATTTAATAAATATTTTTCCCATACAACAATTTTTTTGCCGTTTTTATAGTTAATGGTAATATGGTTAATTATTACCATATGTAGAAGTGGTCTGTTACACATTACCTACGGAACTCAAGCCTCAGTCTTATCCCCGACCGCTCTCGTTGAAATAAACAACAAGTCAAATCATGATATGATGCCATAATAAGCGCAGATAACAAAATCCATAGAAACAATAAACCGTTTACCTACAGCATACAAAAACAAACCTTATTATGATTTACTGTATTGTCGTTATCTGCGGGGGCGTTTGATTTACTCGCAGCCTGATCGCGGACGTTATCGCGATACCAGTAGGCTGAGATCCCGGTAGGTGATAACAAACCTCATGTGTTATTTTCGGTACGTACCTAATGGCAAGTGTAGTGAAAGAGATTCAAGTGAAGCTCACAGAAGCTAAATTCGTACCCATGTCATACATAGTACAGAGGACAGATATAGTGCGTGTAATCCACAACGACGCGCCCCTCCAGAGCGAATCTCAAACTATAGATTGTGATATGTAACTTCAAATATTTGAGACATATGAATTGTAGTTTGTAGTGATGAGGCTAAGACATCTCGTCTGTCAAATCAAGCGATTATTATCGAATGGTTCATTGCATCGATTTTACAGCCGATTTTTGAAATGTTTTTATCAAGCCTATATAAATATACCTATTCCATATCACAAAGAAAGAATTAATTAATTATACTTTCTCTCGTTCAGAAATCGATAACTATTTTATTCCAACATAGCAAAGGTACGTAACGGTTTGTTCGTTTGTAGTACAATTTGACTATTTTTCGTGTTGTACTTCATAGTTTAATTGTATGATATTTGGTTTTGATCATAAATGTATCGTTTATACCTAATCGATTTCTATCAATTTACGGAAATGTCATATGAATCAAAACGACAGGCTTGGTCACAACCCTGGTTTTAAAAAATAAAAGACATAACACGTAAATGTTTAGGTGGTGGATTATTATCGTAAAATCCTCAAAAAATATGATCTGAAAAAATTAACGTGGGTTAAATTATGTTTGAGAAAAGTAAAATAATGTTTTTATTTGACTACTTGAGAAGCACTACGAGTATTATTATTACGTGATTTTATTTATAATTTTGATGAGTCATGGTTGTTTACGTTCTATGGTAGTTGTCATGTGTCAAATATTTGAAGTAAGAAATCACAACGTGTAATCTATGCGCAATTGTACGGAATGGGCGGTGGAGGGGCGCGCCTTCGTGGATGACACGCACTATAAATTTTGGTTTTACTTCGTTCCTTGTCACAACCTAATCAAACTATGCTAACCTCATTTACTGTTACTTATGCTCACTCATTACTAACCTTATTCATATGGACCGATTTAAAAAATTTTTGCTAGAACTATTAATTAAAATTGATTGGAAGACCAAAAAAACGATGAGCAGATGACATTGTAGAAGTTGCAGGAAAGAACTGGTGGAATCACGGCAAAGGGAGAGAAAAATGGAAAAAGATGGGTGAGGCGCTTACCCAAAAGGGATCCATTTCCAACCAATAGATAAACACACAAGAAAACATGACAAAAATACGTAAAGAAATGGAATATAAAGCTATATAAAAATAATAATTAAATTATTGGTATTATTTACAAGAATTTCCAACATCAAATTGGATCCAGAGTGCCCTACTACCTACTACCTCTGATCATTTGATGGACAAGATAAAGCATTTATCTTATCACTTTCTCACACTCACAAAGTGACGGATGCTTTACTGTGTCGTTTATCACGTGATAACTAAGAGCGAATACCTACGTGGCTAGGAATGTATTACCACGTATTACTCTTCTTTTCCTTGGCTGTGCTGAATATTGTGATGTTTTGCTGTTTTGTACTGTCTTTATGCCACGATAAAATGTTTTTTCTTTCTTTTTTTCTTTTTCATCCTCAAATTAACCCGCTTGAAGTAGTTGGGATTTGATCTCATAACCAATATTTAATAGGACTTGTTAAGTCTCGGCTCTGGATCTAATCCCATTCAGATCTCTCTTTAGGTGTATTTCGATCATTGTCGTCTACGTTAGCAGGAAATGAAGCAAGTTGTAGGTATTTTTAGATAGTATTCAGTGAACCAAATTGTCGATCGCTTCCCAATTCGCTCTCAATAGGTGTTATTAAAGCGAACAAAATGAACTCCTAAAGGTGGACTAAAAGCACTCCTGGGCAAGAACCGATTTAATTATCCCACAAAAACAACTTAAAAATACTGTGAGTAATTATAAAATGTAGATAAAACTTGGAGGAAGGGACCGGTCGCTGCCCATTAATCTTTCGCTACAGAAATTGAAAATCAGGGATGTCAGGTTGGAAAAAACAGTCCGCTGAAAACCAGGACGAATTAATTAGAGACTGTTGGACTTTATATTCAATATACTTTTATTTTTTTATGTAGCCATTAGATCCAGGAATATACCGTACTCGCTTATAATTTCGTCAAATTACATGGCTGAATTAGGGTTCATTATCGTTGTGCGAAATCTTATTTTATCAAAGCTGTTAGTCTATCAAAGCAACATCAATAAAATTATATTATGTATGTAGCATAATGCTCATATACCCCAGTTCAGAGTCCACTTTAATCTTAAGTCTGTGTGCCAATTTCTCGAGATAAAAAATAAAGAGCAAAAGCTACAAATGATAAAAACCGCTGATAATGTATTTCCTTGTACAGCTGGTATTGGCGCAAGATGAAAAGAAACTGAATGATGGAAAAATCATATGTTCCGCGGAAATAAATAGATAGCTCCGGAGATCTTATCGATACTATTGAAACTTTCATTGGTGACATGTTTTTGTTTTTGTTGGCATGATAAAGAGTAGGTGCTATAACACGGTGTATACTTAGGGCGACTTCCTGATTTGTCGGTGCGGAGGCGGTACGATATGAAAAAACCGTCAAATGTCAGTGTCAACTGTCAGTCAAATTAGTACTACTTTTTACTACTACATTTTTACTACATTTAAATGAGTGCTTCCTGACTGGCGCGGGATGCGCGGAAGCGGTACGGTGCGAAGGCAGTACTGGTCCGCTTCTGCGCATAATATTAACTACTGCGCCAATGTAATGGTGACAGTAATCTGTCAAGTGGGAATCTTTGCGACGTCAGTAAGTTTTATTTACGTCAAAGAAGAAAATGTCACATATCGATCCCGCCCCGCCAAGTCAGGAAGTCGCCTAAGTAGAACACGCACATATTGAAGTAAAACATTGCTTTCCTATAAAATTTCACATAATCTGCATGGTGCAGATACACAAAAGCCGCATCGTCCGTTTCCACATGGACAGATAGCGTTCAGGGAAACGTCCGTTTTGTTTCGGACGCAAAATAATGCGTGACACTACCCATGCGTACTGTTTGCGGCACGTCGCGTTTGAAGCTACATTCATCAATCAACGAACCGCTGAACTCGTTACCAAGTTCCGAACAAACGCCAATGAGCCCGCTCAATATGTTCCTAACAAACTTTTTAGATCATTCACTTTCGCCCGAAGGGGTCCGCGTGCGTAACTAGTTTTTTACGCCGTAAACTGTAACAAATAACTAATAATAATAAAAGTTTATGGGTTTACTTTAGTGCTGAGTAAGCTAACGGGAGCGCGTAGTTGCGCTTTTTGATAGATGACCCTTATCGACCCAACTGAATCGTGACCCACCGTGGACCTTGTCACAGAAAATGTCATAGTAAACTCGTACTGCCTGACAAGGAAAATAGTTATGACACTTTCTTTGACAAGGTTCCACGGTGGGTCACGATTCAGTTGGTTCGATAGTACATATACTTACCTTAGACCCATGACAAAAATATAATTATGAGATCAATATCATACCACATTGTCAGCGAAGTCGTTTGTCATAATACTGGCAACCGTACTGTCTTCTTGATGATCTCACGGTTCTAAATAATTGCCATACAATAAATAAAATTAATACTCAATCTCAGAAATCATAAAAAACCTAAGCAACTTTGTATTATATTGAATATCCCATTGTGTATAAAATCGAAATTCCTACTGCTTTTCACTAGGTGCCAAGTAAAACAAATATGCAAGTGAATTGCGAAAGGCAATCCTTATAAAAGATTTGAGAGATATTACAAAATTACAATCTACGTTCTTTAATTTATTATTAACGAGTTTGGATATAACGTGCCCAACAAAAGGGCATTTAATAGAAATTGAAACAGGAAGTTAAAGCTGTGCAACAGACGGTACTAACAGAGTTGTCGTCAAATTAAACGGGTCAGCCGGCGTATTACTCTCTCTCTGCTTTGCCAATATACGTAAAGAAGAGGAAAACTAAGCCTTTCCAAACTTTATGTTAGCTAGGTGCGCCAACACGCACGTTTTCAACCCATTTCACCGTTGAATAAATTAATCTTGTAGGTACTGTTTTCGCCCTAAGCGCTCGTAGCCAAAAATTAAAAAAAAAAACAAACTTATCTTTATTGCCAGATTATGGTACATTCACAATGCCAGACCACGTTATGTATTAAGCTTAAGCCACACAGAGAGCGGGCGGGCGGTAGCGGCGCGGGCGCGGGCGGCGGCGGCGCGGGCGCGGGCAGCGGCGGCGCGGGAGCTGCTTTTGGCGGTGGCGGCTGTCGCCAAAGGCGGCTCCCGCGCCGCTGCCGCCCGCGCCCGCGCCGCTGCCGCCCGCCCGCTCTCTGTGTGGCTTAAGCTTTAGACTTAGGTACCCATTAAAAAGTCCCTGTAGCAAAGTTGCCAACTTAGTTACTTTAAAGTTCGCCTTATGTCGTGGCGCCATGCCTATATATGCGAGGATATTAGATACTCGAACATGTAAGAACTTTTTATGTGAGAAATAACGTCAGAAGTCGCGAAGTAAGAGTAATGTAAAAATTATTACATCGGTGGGTTATACTGTCTGAGAGTAGGGCTTGTGGTGCGAAAGAACCTTGAAGTTTGCAATAGAGGACGAGGGAAAAACGACGTCACTAAGGTATAGTACATTGTGCATTTAGGGAGGTAAGCAGGTTATTACTAACGAAAGTCATAGAAGCCCGACGCCGCAGGCGGAGGGCTTTTATTGACTTGAGTTTGTAATAAGTAGTAATAACCCTTACCTCCCGTGATACACACAATGTTTTTCATCACATTTGCGAGGAAATAAATAACTACAAAAGGTAGAAAAATCCATGTTTCATACAACCAAACCAATCAAAAATTGACGAACTTGACAACTTCACCTCCAGTATCACTGCGAGAGGAGCGCAACGCGCAACCAATCACAGAGCAATATTCTTGCGGCGCGCGGCCAACTAGATTTTTTTCAACCAATCACAGAGCAGTATTCATGCGGCGCGCGGCCAAATAGATTTTTTTAAACCAATCAGATTACACACAAACTCATAACTCCCACGGGAGTTATAAAATTCCATAACTCCCGCGGGAGGTAAATCGGCTATAACTGCTTTATACGCACGCGTGCAATAACACACTTCAATAAAAATATATTAAGGGGAGGTATCCCCAACGCAAATGTCCCGCTCTAACACGCATGAGTTTACAATTAACCATCCCGCTCTCTACGCAAGCTCTGCGCGCAGTTTTGTAAATATTTAGCTATAGTCATTAAGCCAATCATTCTATCAAAGCAAACCCTGCGAATTTGTCTATAACTATTTACGATCTTTAATTGAATACAAAAATTAAATGTTAAATGTCAGTAATATAGCCGTAGTATTGAAAATACATTCCAAAAAGGGGTAATTTCGCGATTTTTTTCTATCGAGTGAAATTCATCAGGTCATGTAACTGACTGCGATTTTGACTAGACAAGATCCTTATGTTACACATATATTTTTTTTAGATTTTAAGACACTATATTCTATGTCTCAGATGGTTTTTAAAAACTCAAAAGTGGTAATACACGGCCTTAAACTGGATTTAGTGACTCGCATTGAGAGATATGTAAAAGTCATAGATGAAATAATATAGAACTAGATTCACAATCAACGCGATGGCGACCGCGTTACACTAATGGTATAGTGACCCAGCCAAATGAAGCTGATGGTCCCGGGTTCGAATCCCGGTCAGGGCATTTATTTGTGTGATGCGCACGAATATTTGTTTCGGAGTTTTGGATGCTTTCTATGTGTTTAAGTATTTCTATGCTTCTATTTATCTATATATATAAGTATGTATATCGATTGTCGCCTAGTACCCACAGTACAAGCTTTGCTTAGTTTGGGACTAGGTCGCTATGTGTATGATTGTCCACAAATATTTATTCATTAAAAAAGAGCCTCCGAATGTGACTGGTCAATAAAAAGGAAGTTATATAAAATCTATGTTAAATAAATATGTGGCCATTATTCATAAACATTCATCCTACCAATATCGTTAAAGTATGTAGTTTTTCTCTGAGCATAGTACGCAGATTTTTTATTGTAAGTCGGTATGGTTGAAAGAAAACAATCGACTGCACACTATCTATTAAGATAAAGAAGTCGCTAAGGGAGTGTGAAGTAGCTGTTTATAGTTGTATGAGCAAATAACTTGAGCTATATAGTTGTTGTAGCGTGCTCGAAGCGAGTTCAAACTAACTGGGAATTGGCGACCAGCTTGACATTCCCGTCTTCAATTGCTTTAAATTAGGTAAATAGTCAACGCTAGTTGCCACTTGTTTTTAGCAAAGTTTATCGTTCATTACATTAGTGTAGATCGTAATTAGTTTGCGTTTGAGAATCAAATGTTAAGGATTAATCTAAAATAATTGATGCCGTTTTCAAAGATAGAAAAGAAATATTATGTGATTTCGTTGATATCAAGGGATAAAATATATTTGCATTCCAAAAAAATACCTCGGTATAATTTCAGTTATTTGGTTTCAAACATTCGCCTGTGTACCATCATTTTCGTACCGAAACGATTTTGATTCGATGAAAATAGGAATTTTAAATTAACCCCCGTCATTTCAAAGAAACGACACTAAGAGGACTTTTAGGCTGTTAATTAAAGTTTTTCATTGCTTTTCTTTTGAGCAATGTTTTCTTTCGAGGAATCTGATAATTTATTTTCATGTAAAAAATGTGAAAATCTTGTGAACCCAAACTTGTATCACTAACCAAAGCCCATGTTTTATTAATTTATTGGGTTAAATACCGGAACTGTCTACGTCATAATAATTCAAAGACACAACTTAATATCAAACTGTAATAAATCACGTGTTTGTGTTACGAAGAGTACCGTGCAACTTACAACTTCAACATCAAACAACTTCCTCGTCAAATGCACGAGGTGTATGGGAATATTAGGAATTCAAAATATTCAGAGTCATTAATAATTCCCTTGCAAGGAAGTCAAGTGCGTGCCGGCATCCCCTACTCCTAATAAATTTATGATACCAATATAAATACTTGGAAGTTCAAAGTGTGATGTTTCATACAATATGTTATACAACCTGTGGGAGGAGTATTTTTTATGTTCCTATAAGTTTAATATTATTAAGAAGTATGAATGTGAAACTTTGTACATTTATTGGTTTAGATTACATACAGTCAATATAGGATACTGTTTATCGTCTAAGGCGACTTCCTGACTTGGCGGGGCGGGATCGATATGTGACATTTTATTCTTTGACGTAAACTTACTGACGTCGCAAAGATTCTCACTTGACATAATACTGTCAGTATTACGTTTGCGCAGTAGTAATATCATGCGCAGAAGCGGAGCAGTACCGCCTTCGCATCGTCCCGCTACCGCGCATCCCGCGCCAGTCAGGAAGCACTCATTTAAATATAGGGGCGTAGTAAAAAATGGTACCGAGTCGACTGACAGCTGACACTGACATTTGACACTTTTCTCATATCGTACTGCTTCCGCACCGACAAATCAGGAAGTTGCCTAAGGAGATAAATTTGGAGAGGGAGTTTGTATAGAACATCACGTGGATTGCGTCGTCGTTGGTAATTCGAAACAATAGAACTGGAAGCAACCAACATAAACAAAGCGGAAAACATATGTAACAATTCCAAGACAAGAATGTAGCCAAAGCTGTGCCGTGGTTGTGTTACTGTTTAAAACAGTAGCATAGATAGGGCACTTGTGCATCGTACGAGGTTTGCGCTACTCCAACTGATTGAATATTGTCGTTGAGAGTACGTCGCAAATACTGGGTAGAAATCCCAAACCTATTGAAGATGGAACCGTAATGTAGACTATCGAGGTCATAGCTTCAGATATCAGCTAAGTAAAACCGTGTTCTATTTTTTTATTATGGCGAGGGGTAGGGCAAGCTCACTCCATACAAACTTTGTGCAAGTTTTTCTTCGTTTGTGTTTACACTACAGTTATGATTCTTGGTCAATATGTTTATTTTTGTGTTAACCATGTCGTGTAGGTTTATTTTTATTAATTGAACTATTTTTTGTATTTTTTATTTTACAGTTGTACCTATGAAATTTTTGAAAATATTCTTTTCAGGTAGTAATTAAAATATTTGAACAAAACGGAAAGAAAATCCACTTTGTCCTACGAAAATTTACATATAAATGTCGTAGAACAAAACAGATTTTTTTTGTCCGGTTTGTCCTACGCTGTGAATAAAATCGTAGAACAAAACGGACTACTTCATATTTATAATCAAGTAATAGTAAGTGTATATTATAATCAAGTAAAAGTATAAGTAAGTGCCAAAACCGACGAATAAAACATGCACAATGTTTGAAACAAAACAACAGAAACAAAATGCCTTGCCCTACCCTTCGCCTTAAATATCCTACCCTTATATCAATTTACGTTATTGACACAATTAAACAGTGGGTACTAAGACAAATCATGCAGTTTCTAGCATTTTCATGAACAATAGAACGAATATGTTCTGCATAAAGACATACCTGCCAAAATTGACTCAGCTGCATAGTTTCCCAAAGGAGACAGTAGACCCTAGTTAGGCGACTTCTTGATTTGTCGGTGCGGAGGCAGTACGATATGAGAAAAGTGTCATATGTCAGTGTCAGCTGTCAGTCGACTCGGTACCATTTTTTACTGCGCCCCTACATTTAAATGAGTGCTTGCTGACTGGCGCGGGATGCGCGGTAGCGGAACGATGCGAAGGCGGTACTGCTCCGCTTCTGCGCATGATATTCCTACTGCGCAAACGTAATACTGACAGTATTACGTCAAGTGAGAATCTTTGCGACGTCAGTAAGTTTACGTCAAAGAAGAAAATGTCACATATCGATCCCGCGGCGCCAAGTCAGGAAGTCGCCTTAGTTATACACATATAGAGGCAGACAGTTGAGCAACGCACATGTCTCGATGCACTCAGTGCACTCGTGTCTCAATGCAGCTAGTTTCAATGACCATTGAAGCGAGCTAAAGCAGCTTTGGTCTTGTAGTAAATTTCCTTACCGATGACCGAGTTTCCGGGTGTAATTGATACATTGCTCATGCTCATGATAGATTGCTCATGCCAATTAGTAAAACGGATTTGCTTTAATTCATTATTATATTTCAACTAGCTGTTGCCCGCAACTTCGTCTGCGTAGAGCTCGGTTTTTAGTTAAAACATAGGAAACGGTATAATAATTGTGGTACTTTTACCCGATGAGACCAAATTATTTATATGCTGTACAGGATATAAATCGGTCAACCCAAATTCTCAACCCCTCTAAAAATCCCTTTAAAGGTACCTACTTATCGGCTAAAAACTCTCATTTACTTAGGCTATTTTTTGTGTGAGTTGACACGTATCTTGTCGTTTTCTCTTTGTTACTGTACGTATTTATAAATGGACCTGTAGAAATTTCGTTTCAAACATCTATCCAAATCCACAAATCCTGAAATCATTTAAACAGACAGTCTCTTTGCGAAATGAAAGTCACTCAATTTAAAAGAAATTGCTCCCCATACAAACTTTGAACCCTTTTTTAAGATATTTAGGGATGAATTTCTAACAACGCTGAAAGTTTTGTTGTATTTAAACAGAGACTCTGTAAAAAATTTGAAGTCTCTCAATTAAAATAATGTTGCTCCCCATACAAACTTTGAACCCCTTTTTAACCCATTGAGGGGATGAATTAAAAAAAAAACGCCGAAATTTGTTTTGTTGTATTTAAACAGAGACTCTGTAAAAAATTTGAAGTCTCTCTATTAAAAAAATGTTGCTCCCCATACAAACTTTAAACCCCTTTTTAACCCCTTGAATTAAAAAAAACGCTGAAATTAGTTTTGTAGTATTTAATTTAAACAGTTACTGTAAGAAATTTTAAGTCCTTCACTCAAAAAATTTTTGCTTCCAATATAAACTTTGAATCCCTTTTTAACCCCTTTAGGGGTTGAATTTCAAAAAACGCAGAAATTAGTTTTGTTTTATTTAAACAGAGAGTCTCTGTAAGAAATTTGAAGTACCTACCTCACTGAAAAAAAAATTTGCTCCCCATACAAACTTTGAACCCCTTTTTAACCCCTTTAGGGGATGAATTTCGAAAAACGCTGAAATTACTTTTTTTGTATTATTATACGAAACTGTCATATACAAAGTTTGAAGACTCTCATTTAAAAAAAAAATTGCTCCTCATACAATATTTTACCCCTATTTTCAACCCCTTAGGAGACGAAAATTTTGAAAACGCAGATATCACTTTTATTGTCTTATTTTAAGAAGTCTTTGTACAAAGTTTCAAGCCTATACCTTTAAAAAATTATTGCCCCCCATACAAACTTTGCACCCCTGTTTTACCCCCTTAGGGGTGGAATTTCCAAAAATCCCGTCTTATCCCTTGCCTCCGTTATATAACCTAACTATAGTGTAAATTTCAAATTTCTAGGACCGGCAGTTTCGGCGGGGCGGTGATTAATCAGTCACCCATCAACTTTATATATAATAATATATAATATAATATAGATGTATGGAAAGTAGTACTGTACTATGGGAGCAAGCTTAACTGCTGCTTCATAGAACAAAAAGTCTTCAATCGACTGATAGAAACGTACGAAGAAGCATATTTTTTTTACAAGGAAAATGTTGGTCACATATCAAAGCTGGCTCAAAATCATGGATAGAGTCCGATTTCTTTATTTTGTATCACGACTTAAGGTATGTCAACCTGTAATTAAGGTTCTTTATTCACTTTAAGAACTTTATTTTGGTTTATTAAATTTATTGAAGCAGAAGTGCTATGAAGACTTAGAGCAGAAGATTTTTAAGTGAATGTGGTATATCTACTGCCAATTGGTTGCACCGCGACTGATTTAGTCCTGTCAGTGAACTATCCTGCCGAATGACCGGGGTGACGTAAACAACCACATTCTTATGATTAGTGTTCGGAGTTTCGGTGGCAAATTTCCTAGAGGTAAATAGAGTCGCCTAACAAATTTTTTGATTAAACGAATAACGATTAACGGCATATAAAATTTTGCATAATACTCCTTATAAATTATCTTACAAATACAAATACTTTGTATTTGTATTTGTAAATTATCTTGCGAGCATTACCTACTTATACCACGATAACACAGGACTACTAATAACACAAGTATATAGGTAAACATTGTTTAATAAATTTATTTATTTTTACTTATTACATACGTACAAATATGTCACCTAAACAGTCGGGACAGTATAATGTTTGTACCTGCCGCCATTTAATGTCATACTAAGTACTTCAGGTAAATGAATAATTTATTTATTCAAATCTTAAAAAAATAATCATAAAAACGACTCCATTACCCACTGTGTGTTTGCCACCGAAACTCCGAACACTACTTATGATCTAGGTAAAGAAGTCTTACTTACTTAGGCGACTTCCTGATTTGTCGGTGCGGAGGCAGTACGATATGAGAAAAGTGTCAAATGTCAGTGTCAGCTGTCAGTCGACGCGATACCACTTTTTACTACGCCCCTACATTTAAATGAGTGCTTCCTGACTGGCGTGGGATGCGCGGTAGCGGGACGATGCGAAGGCGGTACTGCTTCGCTTCTGCGCATGATATTACTACCGCGCAAACGTAATACTGACAGTATTATATCAAGTAGGAATCTTTGCGACGTCAGTAAGTTTACGTCAAAGAAGAAAATGTCACATATCGATCCCGCCCCGCCAAGTCAGGAAGTCGCCTTACAAGTGTATTTTTTTTAATTGGGTAAAACTTGCTAGCTAGTTAGGTACTATAATTACTCCTCTAACGCACCCAAAGTGTCCTGTTCCCCAATTATCAATACGAGTGCGATACAGTGAGTAGGGACACAATTGTTTATTGATTTATAATATAACCTAATTTTACTAAATAAAAGGCTATGTCAATGCTACTAACTCATCTAAAAACATAAACAGACAGAGCATTCCACTTATGACGAACCAACCGTCAAACAACGATCCAAGAAAGCAATTTGTTTCGTTGTCTGTCATTCCTTCACGCTTTGTTCCCACGAGCCTCCCTTGCCTTATCCACCGGCAAGGGAGTGTTTGATTTGGCAAGATCCTATCGGCGCGTGGCTTATCGTATGCCCGCTTCTAAACGCTACTGAAGAATTTTAAGACTGGATGCGACATGTTCCGAATATTTCATTATAGTAAGGCGAGGCAAGTAAGGGTTTGCTTGACGTGGTGGTTGGCAGGGTGAGGCTTTGCGAGGCCTGCCAAGAGCCACGTCTGGCAAACCTGGTCAGTCTGGAATGAGGACATAACACAAAACATTTGGTGGCGTATCTAATAACGCGGCGATATTTAAATACTTTGATTGCTCTCTTTCTATCACTTGCTTAGAGCAAGGCGGTATTAAGTTTTCGCTTTAGTGTTAAAATAAATGAAATAGCTTACCCATTATATTTCTAATAGGCAAGGACCCAGGGCAAGGAAGACTTTTGAATTTTTAAATTTAGATGGATGAAAGTTACCTCTAGGCACTTCACTTAATAAACACGTTTCAAACAAAATAGCAAGCATGTTTGAGAAAAGAGTGTAAAGTGTTGTATTGTACTTCATATTTAATAGTAGATACTTATGGCATAAAGTAGGTAGGTAGCATAAATTATTACTTACTTCGTTTACTTTCTCTGTTTCGAAATAAATAATTACATTGATTATGTATTGTAAACCATCAGCTAGGTATATACAGTCACGAGTTTTAATTTGGGAACCCCTTAAGGTTGACAGTACTGTCAAACAGTATAGAAATTCAAAGAAAAAGTTTGCGAAATGGGTCCTAAATTAATGCACGTGACCGTACATAATTCTGCTGCAAGTCATACGATCGCAGACTGAGTGATAGAGCAAAGAAAAGCAGATGGTTTTCTAATTTATAATTTGTTTTTTTTTCACATAAGCATCTTCATCTAATTCGTACCCCTATTTCAAAGAATAAATAGGCAGATTCAGTTCTCTTTACATCCATTGCTTACACAGCTCTTATCTGCACAGCCCTTGGTAAAATAAACTCGTTTACATTTGTTACAATTTCTGCTTTGTTCTTTCGCAGTTTAGTTTCTGGCGGCTTTGTCTCCAATGTTTATGTGCTTAGCACTTGACAGTCGCCTCCGAGATTACCACGACGACAAAACACTTTGAAGGAATTTCAATCTGAATTTGTTGCTTTGCGTTACGTCATGAATATATATATTTATTTTAGAGATATTGTGTTTATCGTTGCTACTTGTTGGAAAAATGTTATTACTTAAGTGTTATTAATTAAAACACAAAAAGTCTGTTCAACTAAGTTGAACATTCACGATCTGAAGCATAAAAGATTTGATAAAAAGCTACTTGTATTGTATAAGATCAAGAGTCCTAACGTGTTGCAAATAAAAAAAACACTGTCAACATGTGAACTTGTAAATCTTTCCTTTCATTCATTACCTAAATTTTCTTTCATTCATTAAATATATAACTGATAAGATTTGCAGTGATATTAACTTAAAAACATAAATCTTGATGCTATGTTAAATGTCATTGGATCATCAGTGTGATAAAATTTGGATACAACAGGGCAATTTGTTTATTTGCGTTAGGTAAATAATAAATACGTTATAATAAATACATATTTTGTGGACAATCTTACACAAATCGACCTAGTCCCAAGCTAAGCTGAGGTATACACTAAACGATGAAATACATACTATGTACGACGAAATACATACTAAATATACTTAAGACGAGGGGTGGGCAATGCATTCTCCATACAAACATTGTGCACGTTTTATTCGTCGGTTTTGGCACTCCCGAATTTTATTATTTTGTTGGTTGTAAATATTGGATATACGGAGAACCTGACCTATAGCTTCGTAGGCAGTGTACCAACTAGGATAAAGTGGTCCTAATCTGTTTTACTCATACTCATACTCATTATATTTTTTATTTAAGCATTTCTTTATAGTGGCATTCTTAAGGAGACCGGTGTAAACGTGCTACATAATCTGAAGTGTACATAATGTAATGTCGAGATTGGCCTAACTAACCTACCTGAAAAATGTTCTACTTAATATTTAATATTTATTCGTTACTGCACTTGATTGATTGTGCCATGATTTTATCGTAGTAACTTTGTGCTAATCAAGTGTTCCCGGTTTCCCCATGACACGAAGCACAATACGATTTTAGTTGAAAACTTTGTTAGCGGAGGCCAAGATTGCAAATTTCCCAGCGGACCTACGCCAGTTTCAACTCGGTCGACTATATCGATAACTTCCTGTGAAATTCGCTGCGATATTTATTATCACTGCCTTTTCAACTTCAGAAAGTTAAAAACACAAGAAAGAATTCTTAGTATTTGATCACTCCGCTACAATGTAATCTAAATAACTTTTTTATTGTTTCCCCGAACTTGTTGTTGTAATCGAAAGTCATTATGATTCAATTCTTTTTACAGTTATTAATTAGGTACAAACTAAAATACAACCAAAATAACGACAAGTTTAGTTACGAACTATAAGTCAGTTAAGTTGCCTTCAGTTATTACGTGTTAAGATTACCATTGAAACAACAAATGATATGTAAATGAAAATAGCACAGTCATTTATTAAGATGGTACGGAAATTTTCAGAGTTGCTAAGCAAATGATAATAATATACAAAAAGTTAAACACAGAACTAATAAGCAAGAACAAGGACACACGGAGCGAGGAGCGGCGAAATTGAATATTACAAGAGGAATCACGGAATTCACTCCAGTAATTTAAACAAAGCCGTGAATGCAGGGCCAGAGGACTTAATTTCGGCGGGAGACAGAGAAAAATGTTATGCAAATTTGTACAGCGTAATTTTTCTTCCATTAACCTTCCGGTCCGGATTGCGCCCAGCTTCGCGCGGAAGGGACGAATGGGACAGCGAAAACAGGCTTTTATTTTGAAACAGTAATTAGAAAATTAACGACTGGGACTTTGGAATAACAAAGTGCTATTTTCGGCCGTTCATATGAAAGGCTTTGCTTTTGTGGAACCTTAAAAAAATAAACATCAATCTTAAGCTTATCGGACGAACCAAGCCTTGTAAAGGATTAGGCTTGAATTTTATTCCATTACAAAATATGAAATACTTAATTATAACGGTAATGTGCAGAAGTAAGGAAAAGTAAATGTAAAAACATAAAGATAAACAACAGTCATTAAACAAATGTATACTTATTTATCAGGTATACAACCAAGTTTGTTATTCCGTTGAAGTAACAAACTTGGCTGTCAAAGTGACTGCAGATCAAAGGATGTTAACCGAGTTGGTATCTTGGTTAATCGGGCAGCTCCCAACAGCAGTCAACGGATTAGCAAACGGTTTATTATTGTTGTCATTATTCTATTTATGATAATCGAGATGGAATTATGCTATGTCAATTAAAATGAAGTTCTGACATTCCCTCTTATCCATGAGTGGAAGTTTGTGGCTACCAGTGGGACGTAATTGGTAGACAATTTTATTTATTTATTTAAACTCACAGACAGCTGATCAAGTTATTAAGTCCCCATCTTAACAAATTGGTGGTCACGTTATAACTATGATCACCCTAAAAAGAGTCTTGTGGCTCTCAGCTCTTTCTCGAGTTAAATAGTAAAATAAAGATATAAAAAGGAACGTCGCAATTCAACTCCTTTCCCGGAACTCAAACTAACCCCATACCAAATTTTATAACAATCGGTTCAATGGATTAAGCAGGTAATGATGGAGAGAAACACTATCGTTCTCATTTGTATTATTAGCATGTTTTTTTTATGTTTCATGTATGACCTACCTAGTATGATTACGGCATATTTTTTTTTCGCTAGGCACTAAACTCCCAATATTATAAATCCATTATTATATTGTTTTGAAATCAAATTATATTTCCATAATAGTAGACGGGGCGAGTACGATTCAGGTAATATTTTATGACGCCTATTATAGCAGCGTCGGAACAACAAACACGACGCGGTGCTATTAATACTTAATAGGCACTTTAGTAAGCCGATTATGGGTACTGCAATTCAGGAATCTCTGTTTATGACTTATTGATATAATAGGACCTTTGATTCCAACCAGATTGCTCTGGAGTGAGGATCGTGTTGGTACCTAGGTCCTGGAAATGAAAAGCCAGATTTGGAGTACATTTAGTAATAACTAGCTTATGCCCGCGACTTCGTCAGCGTATAACTTGTTCATCGCATTAGAATGTCATTGCTTTTATTTTATTTCTAGTGCTTATCTAATTATCACTCTTCCATACAAACTTCCACTCCCTTAAGGGATGATTTCCGTGATAAAAAGTATCCTATCTCCTTTGCCTTTCTTCGGGACTCAAACTAACTCCATACCACATTCCATCTAAATCGGTTCAGCGGTTTAATTAAGCATGAAGAGGTAACAGACAGACAGACACTTTCGTATTTTTAATATTAAGTATGAATCCCGTTGAGGGAGACATGTCCATTTTTCGCAATTATAATCACTGATACATCAAAGTGAGGATACGTTCCCCTATTTGGTGTCCCAGTCACCCCATCACCATCAGATATGAAAAACTATAGGGTGTCTACCTTAATTAATTTGAATGAAATTTACATACTTACAATAATTTGTATACAGTACTTAAAGTTGACATTGCCACATAATAACAAGTATTTATTTATATGAAATACATGGGAAGAAAATAAATTATACACAGGCTTACAAGAAAACACAAATAATACTAAGTAAAAGAAAGAAGTACTTGTGTACAGAATTGAACTAATTTATAAGCAAGCTAAAGCGGAGCATACTGTATAAAACAAACTTTTATATAACAAAAGGTAAACAGACAACATCAGAGTGAATCTGTTTTATTCAATTAATCAATCTGTGTCACGAAATAAACAATATTTCACCACTGTTTTGTATCTATTTCAAAGATTTGATTTGTCAATTAAACAGATTGTCCAAAACAATACACTGTCTTTTCATTTGTCTTAACTCGCTAAAATTGGGGTGCAGTTAAATTAGTCAAAGTTAGTCAAACCATGTCAGACTCAAGCGCCTACTTACCTAAAAAGTATGAATTACTTTATACAGACTTTTATTTAGCCTGAAAATAATCTCTTTTCAGTCTGGAATGGTTTTAGAAATCATACTGAGCGTCTGATTGACTGTTTTATTTCCGTAGCGTACCTATAGATAAAATCATGACATGACTGCATTCATCGTAACCCTTGTACTTCGACTACGACTAAACAATATGTATATTTAATCAATACACAGGTCACATACATATATAAAACCGCCATGTAACAGAGCCAGGCTCTCTTCTGTGTTCTTCTCCTTGACATACTTAGGTAAGTAATAGGTAATAATTATCGTCAAGATGGCATTGCTCTTAATTTTGATGGTGCGATTCAGGAATTGACACGGGTAGTACAGCGCTACCTACGGGGCAATTTAAGAGCCCACATATGCAAATTTGACAATGTTTACCGACATAGATCTCAACATGTATAGTGATTAAATATCTGTTCTTTCAGTACTATCAATCTTGAACTATTTTCCTCCAGTATGCTAAAAGTTATACCTACTTTTATTTTTCAAACATAACCCTTCTTTTCGATGTTTTTGGTTGGATCTTTAAAACCCTCCCATCTTTAAAAATGATTTTTGGTTTAATATTTGTACAATGATAAGTTCTAAAACCTGAGAAAAAAGATTATCCTTATAAATGTAGGTACACGTTTAGAATAAACATCAATATTTACGAAAAGTTCGCGCTGAGCTTCCGTAGAGAGCGGGGGGATGGTTAATTGCAAACTCACGCGAGTTAGAGTGGGACATTTGCAATGCCATCTACGCCCTCTTAAAAAAGAAATTGATATTTACGCTTTACAAAATTGGTGCAAGATCGGTAAGTTTCATGAATGCCAGGTCTGGCTGCGGGCAAGTGCACGTCACCCGCAGTCCCCCCGGCCATCCATCACGACCCAACTGTCTGTCTATGCTAAACTTTCCACCACTGATTAGATATTTGAAATTATAACTTGGGGTTTGGATCTGTAGGTAGATTAATTTCAGTACAGTGTCTTTGGCGTTTCATTTGTAAGAAGTTGATGCAAAGACCATCAATTAGGGCACTGTTACACGTTTCTCTCATGCAGAATTTGAATTGTGATCATTTCTTACGTTGCGTTTATCTAATATCAAACGAACAAAATAAGAAAAATTATACGTACTAATATTCAATCGTTTGGTTTGATCAGCATGAAAAACTAGGACTGTCTTGTTGAGTAATTAGCGGGATAAGTAGTCCACAATCTACAGGCCATTAACCGCGTGATGTCACTATCACATTACATGACCCATTAACAAGACAGGAACTGTAATTAATCGAAACTCATTAATGTTGACTTCATTCTTTGCCGATTATCATTTGTTCCCGACCCAGCCGGCCCGGAAAAATACATTACGGAAGCTTCTGGCATTTGTCTTCGTCGCCGCGGACCCCGACGTTAATTAATATGGAATACCCTTTGGGTTTCCGCCTGTTTACCATTCTTTGATTTATGTCTTTATCCCGAATTCTATCTGCCTTTGCCGATAATTACGTAACACCTATTATGTGCGTTCGACGTAACGTGATTTGCTTAAATTAAATTAGGCCCTTGTTAAGTTGGGGCGTGGTTTTGTTTGGTATAAGGCGATCCTTAGATGTAGGTACCTGTTGCCAAGGAGAATGTATTTATGCAATATGCTTATAATGACAGATCAGCCTAACGGAAGTAGGACACGTTTTATAATAAACTAGCTGCCCTAGCTGGTCTCATTTGTGGGAAATAGGTATAGCAAACTCGTCTCTTAATTATCATCTCCTCTGTAATATTTATGATAGGCGAAAAATCATCATATGTATGTGTCAAACTGAAGTGTAAGTTGATACTCACGTAACAGTTTGACACATACCATTACGTTGATGAATTGACTAGCTTTTCAACGTGACTTCGTCTGCGTAGAATTTGGAATCGCCTTAGAGACAAAGTTTAGGCGCAGGCTTAATTTTCGTTCACCTGTGCCAACTATCCAGTCTTGGGATCTAAAACCATTGTCATGATAAATCACATTAATACGAAAATAAAACGTGTGATCGATCGTATTCCCCACAACAATACTTTAAATAGTCAAAGCCTGCGATATTCCTGCTGAGCGCTGGGAGGAGCTTGCATCGACGAGACCGGAATGGCGTAATCGAGTCCGAAAAGGTGTAGCTTCGTTTGAAGACGCTCGACTCAAACACCTGGACCATAAGCGTCATCTACGGAAGACCCGACCAAAGCCCTCATATTCTTACACCTATAATGATCAGGGGCAGTTATACTGCACACAGTGTGACCGAATATTTGCATCGAAGTTCGGTTTTGCGAGCCACATCCGTGCTCATCAGAGAAAGTTGTAAGGGTCGCCGTTGTCGGACACGTCAAGGAGGACTATATATATATATACTTTAAATAGTAACATATCCTTATTAATATGGTACAATGTGGTGGTTTCCTATAAAGTCATCTACCGAGCGTGGTAATAATTATAGTGCACGTGTTATTGTTATGAATTGCTTCATTTTTTTCGGTCGGTAGACGAGACAATTGATAATATATCGTTTTATATTCGTTCTTTATTGTGTGCAAAGGTCAACATGTATCCTGCTTCACGAACCGTCATAAAAAACACATTCTAAAACCAATCTACTTTTAGGTACTCTCTTGCTGAAGTATAAGAAAAAAACCGGCCAAGTGCGAGTCGGACTCGCGCACGAAGGGTTCCGTACCATTATCTATAAAAACGGCAAAAAAAATATGTTTGTTGTATGGGAGCCCCCTTCAATATTTATTATATTCTTTTTTAGTATTTGTTGTTATAGCGGCAACAGAAATACATCATCTGTGAAAAATACAACTGTCTTACTATCACAGTTCATGAGATACAGCCTGGTGACAGACGGACAGCGGAGTTTTAGTAATAGCAGTGGTACGTATCTGCGCCGTGGGATCCGAGAATTATGCCTATACGCCTCGTCATCCGCGCATTGAAGGCTCAGTCAGTTGGTTGCCACACAAAGACTACAATTTTCGGTAACGGCCGGACGCTGCCACGCGTGTTAAAATTGTACAGCCTACATACGCAAAAATGACGTCGTTCAAAAGTAATTGGATGCACTGCATCCTATTTTGCTCTGAAGACCGATGATGAAAAGAAGCTTATAACAAAGAATCCTCATTTTATGGAGGGTTTAAAGTGCCTCCAGAACAATTTATAGGATATATTAAACAAATTGAGCACATATTCATAAACTCATTTGGTTCATGTGTCCGACGGGAAGCATGCTTCATGAAAAAATAAAAAAAGGGTCATACGTGCTAATTTATGTGAGTGCTTCCCGTATGACTAGTTATTGAAATTATTCATTCGATTTAGAAAATCATAACGCTTAAATTTAACAACAGAACATTTAGAACAGGACAAAAATTTATTCAGCATTACATTAAAGTAAAAAAATTGTAATAAACTCGATAATGATTTATTAAAATAATTTCAAAAAAATAAAGCGTCTTTTTTTTCACTCGACTATGTATTTATAAAATCATTTCTAAGCTGTGTCAACCCTAGCGTCGCTTGGCGGGCGCGTGCCGCCAACGTCACAAGCGTTCAAGGTAGCTCCATTGTTAATTTTAGTAGTAGAGGAGGAACAGAATTGGAAAAGGCGTCTCTAAACAATGCAAGCGGCAAGTCATGTAACAGTTGTGGTGACAACGTTATCAGTGGGTTTGGACCCTGCAGAATACGGATCTGCCTGTCGCCATCTCGAAATTTGAGCCGGAAGTACGGTATACCGGAAAAGGTGCAGCCCATACAAAAAAATTCGTAGTACATTTAGTAAATTGTTGCTCTGGTACTCTAAAAGAGGTCCGATGGATATGGTTTTTTGGTATGTTGTGAAGGACAATATTAGCCATGGTAACCTAAAAATTTTGGCCCATAACTTTGGCCGCCATCTTGGAAATAGTGTCATTTTTTTCAGTTCTTTGCTTTTACTGTCGTCAAAGTTCA
Source organism: Cenopis cana (assembly GCA_951800055.1). Classification (NCBI taxonomy): domain Eukaryota; kingdom Metazoa; phylum Arthropoda; class Insecta; order Lepidoptera; family Tortricidae; genus Cenopis; species Cenopis cana. The sequence continues at coordinate 4,409,377 of OX637476.1, read as the reverse complement.
TTCCAGTGCTAAACATAGTTCTACAATATTGTAGAATACAAAATTTGCTAAAACTTTTGGGTACAAAGATTTTTTCCATGACCCCTAGGGACGAAGATATGACAGGATATATCATTAAAAATTGCCACTTTTTTCTAGTTTTCCGTTCATGTTTACATTTTAAGTGCATTTTAGCACTAACTATAGTTGGGCAATATTGTAGATCACGAAATTTGCTACAACTTTTGTATTGAAATACTTTTTCCACGACCATTAGGAAAGAAGATATGAAGTCGTCTATGGAGTAGCACCATTGAAATTTGCTACTTTTGCAGTTTTCTTCTCATATTTAGGTTTGAGTGCATTTAATCGCAATCTGTAGGGGATCTATGATGGTCGAGTGATAGCGGGATAGACGACAAGATAAAGCATCTGTCACTTTCCGATCTGTACCACTTCAATCCCTCAGAAGACAAAATCGTCTGTTTCCACGATACCTAGAAGATCGTAAGTACTTTGAATTTGCATATAATTTTGTCTTCTATAATATTGCTGACCGAGAAATGCACTAAAACGAAAATATGTGAAGAACACTGGAAAAGTAGTAAATATCGACGGTAGTACCCCATAGGTGACATCGTATCTTCTTTCCTGATGATCGTGGAAAAAATATTTCAATACAAAAGTTGTAGCCAATTTTGTAATCTACAATATTGCTGAACTATAGTTAACGCTAAAATGCACTTTAAACGTAAACATGAGAGGAAAACTAGAAAAAAGTGGTAATTTATAATGATATCTCCTGTCATATCTTCGTCCCTAGGGGTCATGGAAAAAATCTTTGTACCCAAAGGTTTCAGCAAATTTTGTGTTTTACAATATTGCCAAACCATGTTTAGCACTAAAATGAACTATAACGACAGTACAAGCAAAAAACTGAAAAAAGTGACAGATTTTCCAAGATGGCCGAGAAAGACGTGGAGCTGGAGTGTCAAAAATTTCGGGATACGATGACAAATATTGTTATTTACGGCATATCAAAAATCCATAACAATTGGACCATAGTTAGGGTACCGGAACAACGATTTACCAAATGTACAACGAAAAAATTTGTATGGGCTGCACCTTTTCCGATATAACATTCTTCCGGCTCAAATTTGGGGATGGAGACAGGCAGATCCGTATTTTGCAGGGTCTAAACCCTCTGATTACGTTGTCACCCCAACTGTTACACGATTTGCTTCTTGTATTCTACTTCTTCAAAAATGGGCCTACTCTATAGGCATTTAAAGCGCTTTTTTATTAGAACATACGTATCTGTTCGAAGAACTATTATATAATCTGTGGTAATAGGGTCCCACGTTTTACCCTTTGGTTACGGAACCCTAAAAATGAGACGAATTCTTGAATCACTACAATATTATACTAATAGATTCACATAAAAATAAGTGGATTATCTTCGAGGCTGTTTGACTAATGTTTAAATTCTTGAGAAAAATTAACATTCATTTCACCTAGATATTTTTTGCATCATATTGAACAACGCTAGCATGGAGCAACTCGTTAGTATTGATACGTTGTGGAACTTGGTCGGTAAGAGTGTTATTGCGAGCGAGAATGTATTGAAAACCCGACTTCGAAGAGAGAAAACCAATACATTTTCACAAAAAATAAATATTAATCATTACTTAAAAAAAAGTTAGTCTGCCCTACTGAATAATTTTAATATAAGGCGAGAAAACCAAAGCCCTTTCGCTATACTGTTGCCCTGGGGCGCCCCTTAGGAGCGCCCTGCGTCAACTTTCTAGCGAATAGAGGTATATTTTTCTCTAAAGCTACGTAAAAATATATATATATATATATATAAAAACGCTATACTACCATTAAGATCTTCTGTAAAAAATATTGACATACACAGACACTTTTTCATTTTCATTTTCTAAGAATTCCCTTAAATATATTGTGTTGTTGTTATTTTTTACATTTATCATAAATACATGGTTCAACCGCCACGATATAAAACCTCCTTATTTTAAAACTAACGTATCATGTATCATGAAAGTTATCAAATAATCCATTATGCCCAATGGCGTCATACTCGTATGAGCTTTTGTAAGTTATAGAACTCTTTACGAAGAAATGTAGTGATGCTAAAATTTTTACTTTAAGTGTGACATCTATGCATTCACCATTAGTGCATAGAGATGACGCGACCGCGTCATAAACCATTATGTTGCCGTAATGTTAGATCATAACCAGCTTTATGGTGATGAGTGCATAAATATTTTACCCTCCGTGGTGCAGGGGAGGGGAGCTGTCCAGTGCATAGACTTAGCTGACGATGTACACGCGCGACCATTCATGTTTATAAACAATAAGTCTACCCTATTTTTGATGCCAGTAACTCGCGTTATTAAGGCACTTCATTCGGGTCCCTAATCTATCTATGGAATATCTATGGAATAGTATTCAAAATAACATCAAGTCATTTTGGGCGTATATAAATGCAATAAAGAATAACGCGCCAGGCTACCCAGCGACGATGTTTTATGAAAATAAAAGTTCTAGTATGCCAGAGGAGACAGCCAAATTGTTTTCAGATTTTTTTCAGTCAGTGTTTGAGCCAGGAGCAAATATAAATTACAGCGATCTAGAACTAATGCAAACTCCAGAACATGCGATAAATATTACCAATATTCATTTGAGTGAGTCTCATATATTAAAAAAAATTCAAAACTTAGATATTAAAAAAGGCGCTGGTCCAGATAGAATTAGTCCATATTTCATCAAAAATGCAGCCCACGCACTAGCCAAGCCGCTATATATTATTTTCAATAAATGTCTTCAGTATGGCACCTTTCCTAACTACTGGAAAGTATCGCATATTACACCTATTTATAAATCGGGTTCAAAAACTCAGGTGACAAACTATAGACCAGTCTCAGTACAATCCTGCATACCTAAAGTCCTGGAAAGCCTGGTACACGATGTAATCTACCCGATCCTAAAGAGTACTATTTTGCCGGAACAACATGGGTTTATGAAAAAAAAATCCACAGTTACAAACCTGATGTTGTACACCAATTTTCTTTTTAAATCAATGGAAAAAAGAGAACAAGTAGATGTAATTTTTACTGATTTCCGCAAAGCATTCGATAAAGTAGACCATTTACAGTTACTGAAAAAACTAGCATATAACGGAATCCGCGGGAATTTATTAAGATGGTTTGTATCATATTTGACCAATAGGACTCAGGTGGTGGTAATAAATGGGTTTAGGTCCAATCTAGCTGAAGTGATGTCAGGTGTAATACAGGGATCAATTTTGGGACCATTGCTGTACGTTATTTTCATAAACGACATAAAAGATTGCTTCAAAAACAGTAATTTCTTAATGTTTGCGGACGACTCAAAGATCTTTAAGGTAATAAAAAATGTTAGTGACAGTTCTCTGCTTCAAAAGGATTTAGATGCTTTTTGGGATTATTGTGTACAGAATAAACTACAGTTAGCGGAAGACAAGTGTACGCAAATGTCATTTACGAATAATAAAAAACGGGTAGTTAGGTTTCAATATAACATAGGTGATACAGATATTATAAAAGTACAAGTGGTGAGAGACCTTGGCGTCATATATGATGAAAAATTACATTTTAATACACATGTCGACAAAACAGTTGGTAAGGCGTACAAGATGTTAGGATTTATAACTAGATCAGCTAAAGTATTTAAAAAAGCAGACACATACTTATTACTTTACAAATCACTTGTGAGGCCGCTCCTGGAGTATGCCTCAGTAGTCTGGAACCCTTTGTATGACAAGTACTCGAATTCCATTGAAATGGTACAGAAGAAGTTTTTACGTATATTGCATAGAAGGCTAACTGGGAAAAGGATGTCCTATAATGACCTACTAAAAAAATACAATCTGCCTTCACTATCAGTTAGACGCAAAATGGCAGATGCAGTTACACTTTATAAAGTATGTAGAGGGTTATACGAGAGCAGCGAGCTGCTCCAGCTCGTGCAGTTCCGCGTTCCGCCGCGCTGCGGCACGCGCTCCGCCGCGCTGTTCGCACTGCCCGCCACCACCAGCCAGGCCGGAGCCCGAGCGCCCCTGCACCGCATGTGCAAAGCGTACAATAACGACCTCGTCTCGGTCGATATTTTCAATACGTCGTACAACCAGTTTAAAATACAAGTTGTGAGGGTGCTTTCCCCTAGGGAATGATAATAGTAAATAGTTGTGAATAATCTTACGTTAATCGACCTGGTTCAGAGCAGCAATATTTGCCCTGTTAATAATAGCATAATTGTTAACTTCTATAGTCTAGTATCCTCTTCTTTTTTTCTTTTTTTAATTGTATACCGTTAACTTATGGCAACACCAATTTTTCTAGTTTGTATATCTCAGTGGGAACTATTGAGGGGGTGGATGCATGTTTAGTTTTAGTTTATAGTTGTAAATCTTTATGTACATTCATCTCTGTTTGTTTCTCCAAATAAATAAAATAATGTCATTGATAAGAAAAGTTCCGAGCGTCCGACCCAGGTCGGACCTAGCTGAGTTTCTTGACGGACTCTTCTCAGCTAGGCTAGGTTTAGTGAACCAGCGACAAAACTCCCAGTAGCTCGATTCCACTGACACACTTCAGATTCGGTTGAAACCGCTCAACCAATCTCACTGGAGCGCAAACTCTTAGAGTATAACTCTTAGTGTTTAAAACGCCCACGTGGTAGTGTCGGAGGTTTCCCCTGGATTTCCCCCAAGGCACTGTCCAACCACGCACTGCTACCGCTTTATTGGGCTCGGCCTATAAAGCCACAGTCAAGTTAAAAATAAAAAATCGGATCGTACATTTGTCTCAGAATTGAAGCGCAACATCGGTCTTCTAACGTTTCTCTTAGCGATAATTATTGCACCGAGCATACTTCCAGCATACGTCGAGGTATACTAGTATTCTAGAAGCTTCCATCCGGTGCACATGCACCAGCCACCGCAAACGTAGCTGCTTAAGAAGAGCAGTCACCAGCAAACAAAATACTGAGTACAAAGAAGTCCCTCCGATGTTTTGCTTGACTCGAATGTAACTTCCCTTCAGCCCTAATTGTGCAGCTATTAGAAAATGTAACACTGGCTGACTTACCTACGTTAGATAGATTTGTCATTTCTAGTATGGAAAGGTATAGGGTTGCAGTTACGGGACTGGCTTGTATGAAAATTCCCGGAAGTCCGGAATTATCGGGATTTTTCTTACAAGCCGGTCCCGGAACCGCAATCCTTAAAGCGACACCGTAAACGGGGGTCAATAGACACGATTATCAACTTTCAGAGTGATTTTAGGAATAAATCCAGTGTACGTACAAACCTAATAATGTCAGTATAATTTTTTGTTAGCCTTGTGGAACCAGCTCCGATCTCACGCAGGTCCGCTTCCACCACATTCCTCCAGCGAGAAATTGCACAGAACCAAGAAAAGTGGCGTGCTCTTGTGTCGGACGGAGGCCAAGACTAATTTTGGGTCGTCGTGCCAGCCCAGTTAGTTGGTTAGCCTTGTGGAACACCTCGCATATGAAAATGCTGAAATGTTTTGCACTTTCATAAACACAACGGTGCTTCTTATGTCCTCATGAAATGATTTAACGAGATTAAATGTATACAAGTAATTAATAAACATTGTAATATTATTTATTTATCGTATCACAAATATTTCGAACCGTGAGATCTTCGAGAATACTATTTCTTCTTTTAAATTGAGCAAATGAGGGTTTAACAAAAAGACACAACGCGAACGTGATCAATAAATTTAACTTTATTATCCAAAAGTAAAGTTGCCGCGTATATTGTAGTGTAATGACTATGAAATTCCCTTCGGTACATTAGTCAAGGGTAAAATAGTACATTACTTACCAAGGGCGATAAAACAAAGAATGTCTCAGATCGCAGGTATTTTACGCCCGAGCCGAAGGCAAGGGCGATAAATATGCGATCTGAGGCTTTCTTTATTATCGCCCGTGGTAAGTACAAAATTTTATGTCACCCCCTGGCCAGGAAGTGGGTTTTTTCGCGCGCGGAGCGTGCGATAATGGCCACTTTATGGCTAGGTGTGACATAAAATTATTTAACACCTCGCATTTTTAAATACTGAAATATTTTACCCTTGAACACACCGGTGCTTCTTAAAATTAAAAAAAAAAAAAAAAATTAAGCTGTTTATTTCAGTTAAAGTAACATAGTTTGTTTCACTTACCTAACTATTATTCTTAAATAACAAAAGATTTTTTAAGTTAAGGAGTTGCGAAAATACATTCCAATCAATTAGTATACATTGTTGTTTTATTTATATTATATTATGACTTAACTAAGTATATTTTAACAGGATTATTTTTTTAACAAATATAACTTTATAGCATTTTTAAATCTTTTGGCTTTTTTTATTATTCAAATCTAGTAGCAACTGTTTAGGGAATTTATTACATGTGCGTGGGAGAATACATGACCAGGCTCTCTGACCGTAGGTATTTCTACATCGGGGTACCACAAATGATGGCAAATTTGCAAGTGAACGTAAGTTGCTATGCCTCGATACATGGACAAGGTTAACAATTTTTTTCCTGTACTGTGTTAATATTTCTAAGTCTACTTTGTCATAAATACTAAGTACTTTACAGTGATTAAACAGGTTTTCATATTTATGGTTAAACAGGTTTTCATCTTATGTCCTCATGAAATATTTTAACGAGACTTAAAAGTATAGAAGTAGGTATTAAATATTGTAATATTACATTTTTTAAATTGATTAAATGAGGGTTTAACAAAAGAAAGCGCTCTTAAATATATATCAAACTGTCTTTGAAACGGTTACATATTAAAATACCTAAAATTGATATACCTATTGTCAAAATACCTATGTACGAAATACCTATTTTTTAAAATACCTATTGGTTATTTAACCTATTTTCATAATACCTATTGGACGAAATACCTATTGAACGATTAACCTAAACTTGAAATCACTACTATCAGTATACCTATGTACGAAATACCTATTTTTAAAATACCTATATGTCGAAATACCTACTTTCGAAATACCTCATGTCGAAATACCTACGGTTGAAATACCTACAGTTGAAATACCTACAGTACCAAAGCTTAACTAAGGGTTTAGGTACTGTTAGTGTTTATTTATCACATTTGATTAAAAATATTGGTTACCCTAATGAGGGTACTTCTCTGTTTTTAGACTAAGTATATCTATTTAGTCGGGCAGTACACAAATTGCGGACGGAACGACAGTGCGCGTTGAAGTGATGTGTAATTATTTATAATGTCGAAATATTACGTACCGTTAAATTATTGAAAAAAAAACAGCCAAGTGCGAGTCGGACTTCGCACATTTAGGGTTCCGAACCGACCGCAAAGTTAAGTTGGTTTTTATAGGAAAAATAAGGAAATTTCAAAGAAAAAATCTAATTTATCAATATATTAGTATTTGTTGGTAAAATGTACGTAATAACAAACATTACCAAATTTTAAGACTATAGGTGTTTGGGAAATTAAAAAATTCTTCGGTACAAAATTTCGTTAAAAAAGCTGACTTTGGTGGCTTCTCATACCTTTGTTTTCCAATATTTTTTTTATTAAAAATATAGTAAGTATCAACTCAATGAGCTCTAAACAACGATACCCCACTCGATAGGGTAGGATAATTTTTTTTTTCGCGCCTCCCTTTAGCTGTATGGGAGCCCCCCTTAAAAACATTTAAAAATAAGTTTTGACTATTTGTATGGCTTCGGGCCAATAAGATGCTTATACTGTGTAAATTTGAAGCTTGTAGCTCCATTCGTTTGGCTGTAAAACCTGTGTGACAGACGACGGACGGACGGACGGACGGACGGACGTCTGGGCGTCACCAATAGGGTTCCGTTTTGACCCTTCGGGTACGAAACCCTAAAAAGTTCAATTCTGGCGCTTCGCCGGCCGCTGCCGCGGCACGCTCGCTTCGCTCGCTCGGCTCGCGCTGTAGGGTTGCAGTTCTACCTAACCACTCCTCCTCGCTTCGCTCGTCGTCGTACCTACACCGACCTGCCTTAGAAACAGGTAAAAAATAATATTATGACAATCTCCACCTCTATTCTCGACTTCTACATATTATACTCTAAACCAGGTCGGTGTAGGTACGACGACGAGCGAAGCGAGGAGGAGTGGTTAGGTAGAACTGCAACCCTACAGCGCGCGAGCCGAGCGAGTGAAGCGAGCGTGCCGCGGGAGCGGCCGGCGAAGCGCCAGAACCGAACATTTTCCAGTAAAATTATTATTCTACTGACATTCTTGAATTTGGATGTTTCTTAAGTTGAATAAAACTACTTTAAAAAACCAAATTTTTAAAACCTGTCGCGATAATGTACTTTGACTGTAGGTATTTTGACTGTAGGTATTTTGAATGTAGGTATTTTGACTGTAGGTATTTTGACTGTAGGTATTTTGACTGTAGGTATATCAAACTTAGGCGAATCGTCCCTTAGGTATTTCATCCGGTAGGGATTTTGAACAGTAGGTATTTCGTTCAATAGGTTTTTTGAACGTAGGTATTTCAATCTTCGGTCATTTAAACTGTAGGTTAAATAAGTGATAGGTATTTTAAAAATAGGTATTTCGTACATAGGTATTATGACAATAGGTATATCGATTTTAGGTATTTTAATATGTAACCCTTTGAAACAATGTGAACGTGGTTAATAGAATTAACTTTACCATCCGAAAGTGAAGTTACTCCGTATATTGTAATGTAATATGACTATTAAATTCCCTAGGGTACAAAAGTAATACCGTTAAAATGATTCAGTTCGCCTATAAATACGCCACCTGGCTCCGATCATTTTAGTCAAATTAGTAAAATAAATACATTAAAATGCTCGGCACTGTAAATTAGTTACAATATACTACACGATGATAGCATAGTATATGAAGGATATCGCTCGCCATACCGTTAATACTAATATTACAGGTATACCTACAGTCCTACATATGGCTGGTACAATGTAATTTCGTATGCAAAACTTAAGTAAACGGGCTGTGTAATATAAGCATATCCTTGACACATGCGATTTAATTAGAGTAAGGTGGGAGTTTGCTAGGTTACTTAGTACTTTGTAGTAACGACTATTATATTAAGTTAAGAGCACGCAGCATTTGAATTTGCGATATACATAACAGTCATTTGACGTATTTTGCGTATAACGGTTGTGAAGTTAACTGACGCTACCTACGCAATCTTCCAAAATTAAAGTCAGACTTAGTAGTAGTTACATTAAAGTCATTCTTAAAATAATTTACATGTGTGACACGTCCCGGTCAAACTTTCTAATCATACAACATCTATGGTCAATGTAAAAAAAAGTTTGTATAAGACATCAATAAAAGTTCAGTTTATGATTAAAATAGATAAAAAAAAGAATAGTTATATGTCGGGGACATCACAGACGGGACAGCTGAGACAAAAATTTGTGCTCGTGAATGCTACTTAATATTCTCCTCCTCCTTACAACTAACCTTGTTGACTGATGTAAATCCTGCCAAAAATAATACCTTCTTAAATTGTCAATCTAAAAGACCACCGCATTTAAGTAACAATATTTCATAACTTAGTCTTTTTAATTTTATATGGTTTATTTGATAAGTTTGTTTAATGATCCATTGATGTCAATCAGGAGTCGTAAAACAGCATGAGACAAGTCTATAAAATATTTATTACGAATGTGATGGACTACCGAGTATACTTAGTTAGATTTATTTATTTTACTAATCGATGAAACAAGATGACATAGTCTAGTTGATAAGTACTAATTAGTACACAATTTTTATTTTATATTATGACTTATTGGAACGAAGTTCCTAATTACTTTTATTATTTTGTAAGTGGTTTTTATTTATATTCAATTGGACATTTTTGTATTTTCATTAATTTTGTGTTGTGTAAGAATATATACTGTATATTCTTACCTACTTATTATCTTATTTTTATTATTTATTACGCAATTGATAGCGCTTAACGATCGTTGTACAATAGTAGTATACGCAAAAATGTATTTTGTTATATGAGAATTGTATTTTGAGATGAATAAAACTAAACTAAACAAGTATCAAAATCGATGAAAAAAGTGATGTCAACTTGGCGTTGATGTACATAGATATAAGTATTAATAAAATTATTTATGTCACACCTGGCCATAAAGCGGTCATTATCGCACGCTCCGCGCGCGAAAAATCCCAATTCCTGGCCAGGGGGTGACATAAAATTTTGTACTTAACACGGGCGGTAATAAAGAAAGCCTCAGATCGCATATTTATCGCCCTTGCCTTCGGCTCGGGCGTCAAATACCTGCGATCTGAGACATTCTTTGTTTTACCGCCCTTGTTAAGTAATGTACTGTAGGTTGTCTGGAAGAGATCGCTCTTTAGCGATAAGACCGCCTTTTGTTCTACCTCTGTATCCCTGTTTCTTTGTTTTTCTTTTGTATGTGTGTTTATGTGAGGTGTGCAATAAAGAGTATTTGTTGTTGTTGTTGTTGTTGTACTATTATGTTCTGAGCTTAGAGCATTTATGGCAAATTGTTTTCGGTTAATTTATTTGGCAACTAAATGCCTTAAGGGCCTGTTTTAGATTTATGTTACGTTTAATATTATTTAAGTTATTGTTGTATTCTTGTATATATTTCCTCGTACTAAAATAAAATATTTTTTAATAATTATTGGGTGATGTTTTATATTACGCGTGTATTATGATTACGTACCAATGCTTGCGATCAAATCAATACTGACTTTAGTTAAAAGGAAATGTCATACAGATTCGTAGTTAGCACTAGCAGAGCTGGATCCCACCATAAACCGGAAGCCGTGTTAATTGGATATGTCAGACGCCACTGGCTTTCTCGCCCCGAGATAGTTCTGCTTACAAGACATTAATTATATATTAGGAACTCGTCTGGTTGTGGCTGGCGGGGTGACATCAAATTTGTACGAATAACATGTACCTACACATGTGGCATTAGGTAAGATATTAGAATCAAGGGTGCAAATCTCGAATTCATCCGGTTTCCGCTGTATCTGTTGACTATTGTTAGGTTTGCTTTTTTCTTATTTATGGTTAGGTAAATGTACGAAAAAATAAAGATAACCAATAAAATTCATAATGCACCGAATATGCTAAAATTTAAAAATAATGGTACTCAGCTATTAATACAAATATCATATCAGATACAAAAGAAAAGACTAGGTACTAGGTAACAACAAGAATAATACGCGAACTTTTATGTAATAAACATGTAAGCTAAAAGTCGCACATATTTAATTAAGATCTCATTTATTGATATAGCAAAAAGCAAAGTTTAAAGGTGCTTCAAATTTTGATGAGTGAAATCATTTCTCAACCTTATCTCACAAAAAACATCAGATATGCTCAAAAGTAATTCTGCTGTTTAAGAGTTGACTGCAAAATGATTGATGGCAATGGCAACGACAGACGTCTCCCAAATACAAAACTTGATATTTTGAGGAAAATCATGAATAATATTCCTATAGAAAGACGCACCATTTAGCTAAGTGGCTTCTGCATGTGTCCTGAGATCGAGCAAACATTTGCGAATACATAATTCAGTTTCTTCCTGGTTGGATATATATAATTTAGAACGGAGCATTGGACTTTCTATTTAAACTGAGCCCATACAGTAAATGAGTAACTATTTTTGATAAATATTTATTCGATGTGATGTTCATTTATACTTTCTATCTTTTCAAATCAATCGGATATAATCAATAAGTGATTGTATTAGCACCGATACCTCATTGCCTCAAAACATACTTAGATAGTTTAATCTAAGTTTTTAAATGTAAAACCAGTAGCTCAATGTCTTTCCCTATCTCATAGTTACAAGAAATTCATTAATCAACGTACTTGGTACAACTTTTAAAGCAGGTTTTAATTTTTTTATTGAATATATTAACTCAATAACAGTTTGAAAAGTAATTCTTACTTAGCCCAAGTTTGTCATTAAGATTCCTCAAAATTTTATATATCATTGACATATTGACATATTTTACTCGAGTCAGAGTTGGATATACGATTCAAAATAAGTTCAATATTTACCTCTTTTTTCGCGATGTGAGATCATCGAGCGAAGTTTTAAATATCGTGTTTCCAGCCGTAAAATAAACTAGACCGACTCTTAAACTATAACATTAATATCCCATCAAAAAAGTAAGTATTTGATGGTTTAAAATTGAATGAAAAATAGTATGATTTCGAACAACGTGGCCTTAAACGAGGTAATTTTTATTGCAAATTATTATACGTATCTTTAATCGGGGATTTAAAAATATAATAGATTAAGATCGCACGGTATTCTCATCTGTAATAATCAAGTCACTATATATTTTCGCCGGTTTCGTTCGCGTATAACTCGTTCGTTGCTTTCCCACACATACTTCCTGACAACTTTTCACCACCATAGGGTTCATATTTCTGGATTTAAATCTTCCTAGGTCCTTTCCAGAGACAAACTACAATCGCATCCTCACAACCGGTGTACATCGGTTTAAGCAACAAACAGACATATCTTAGGATTATAAGTATAAATTAACATTCTTACATTCTTACCTAGTAGCTAATAATGTTATAGGTTGTAATAGTCTATCTAATGCGGAGTTTATATGCAAAATGATAAAATTCCTAAGCTGAATCACAAGTTACCAGTTAAACAAGAAATTGAGTGTTTCCTAGAATACACATAGTGTTCATACAATTTACTTACTTACCGATGACGATGTACGATGTTAATAAATATAGGTATAGTCCATCCGCTGGTCTAAGGCTAAAAAGTTATAAAGGTAAGCCAATTAGTTAATCTATTGAAAAAGATTGTAAGTGATTTCATACATATACCAAAAGCTAACGTAACAAATTACGCTAATAAAATTGTAAATACAACAAAAATATTTACCGATAGTTGTAGTAGTAGATAATTTCGTTTTATGGAACACACAAAGTGGAACCTACAGGGTGGTTTTCGATAGGCTGTGCATATTAAAAGGGGTGAAATTTCAACCCATTTTAAGGATATACGGACGCGCGACGGCCGTGGATTACTTGTACTAGAAAACGTGCCGGCCCGGATAGGGAACGGTCTAGCGTGAATCATCCTTTATCGGTTTATGGAAAAAAGGACAGGGAAGGCCGACCCCAAGTAAATGGGACAAGGTCCAGGAAAAGAAGAAGATGATTCTTTATCGGTGAAACAGTTTTTCGTTTTTATTTCTAGTTATTCGTATTTTATACAGATTTTTGGACGTTATAGTAATTTTTTTGGGAGTATGTATACTAAGTATTCATGGTATTGAGGATTAATTTTTTATCCAGACGTTTTATAATGCAGGTCAATGGATAAGTGATTTGTTATCAGTAACAATAAACAACGAACTTAAAAAGAAATCCCTGCATAAAATATTATTATTTATGAAAAATATGGCTACTTAAATTTCGCTTTCTTACAAGAAACCTCGGTTTCCTCAAAAATATGCAGATACTTCAATATTTTTTGGTTGCTTACTTACTGTTATTGCTTGTTTAATTCTGGACCAAAAAAATCTAAAGTACCTAGTTTCGAACTTTCGAAAAAGTTATTTAAAAATATTTAGTGGAATGAATCGACGGGCTACGTAGCAGATTCAAGCATGGCCAATATTGAGCAAGAAAGAGGAGGTCACTTTGAACGGTAAATATCTAAAATCTAAAACCTCGGCTTAGTTTGCAATGCAAAAGTTCGTATATTACGACTTGAGACCATTCGAAATTAAAAATGCTTTTGTTGCACTATTAATTTTACTGCTTGAAGTTTTATGGCTCTTTGACCACCGCGCAAAGTATTATAAAAGCTGGTCAAGTGCGAGAGCTTCGCACATTTAGGGTTCCAAACCAATCGCAAAATTAAACTGGATTATTTTCGCGCCCCTTTTAGTTGTATGGGAGCCCGCCTTGAACCATTTAAAACATGTTTTGACTACTTATTTGGCTTTGGGGCACCAAGATGCTTATACTGTGAAAATTTTAACCGTTTGGCTGTTAACCTGTGTGACAAACGACGGACTGGATGGACGGACGGACGGACGCGTGAGTGACACAGCAATAGGTTTCCGTTTTGACCCTTCGGGTATAACCCTAAAAATTTGCGCTGAGGGTTTGTTTCACAGAAAATACAATTGCATGTTTCAATTTTTACTTTCCAATAATTTTGAGTTGGCCTTGTTTATAACTAAATACCAAGTTTCAAATCCGTAACATAGTTCCTGAGATACAAAAGTTGTGACAGGCGGACAGCCGGAGTCACACCACAAGGGTCTCTTTGATACCTTTTCGGTAGGGAACCCTAAAATATTAGCAAGGTTTTGACCGGGTCAAAGTCTGAATGACAAATTATGGCATAAGATTGAATTTTGCCTGACCCGAAGATTATTATGCACTAAACAAATACGTTTCTAATAGTCAATACGAATCTCGATATTTATGACTATATAAATTCCTTCACTAAATTCGCAGGCCAGCTGCATATTGTTCCAAAACAAGAATGACTCAATAAACACAGAGACTTAGACGTCAAAGCCAAAGTGTACCTAAAGCTGATTGTATTTAATTTTTTAAGAATAAAATCTTATCAGGTGTGGTTAGGCTGGACCCTCTTACGCCTCATCCTACAAACTGCATTGTATCGCCACTATCCTTTGGGTTATATTCCTGGCTCACATAGCCTATACGGTGAGTGCTGAGCCTGAGCCAGTTACCCATTTTTATGATTCCGTACCCGAAGGGTCCAAATGGAAAACCCTATTGCTGTCACTGGCACGACTCGCACGTCCGTCCGTCCATCGTCTGTCACACAGGTTTTACAGTCAAACGGTTGTATAAACGGTTGTATTACGAGTATATGTATAAAATTTTAACAAATTCAAATTTTCTTTTTTCAAATTTTCACAGTATGATCTTGTTTACCTAATTAAAGCCAAACAAATTGTAAAACTGTGTATTTTTTTTTTTACTCACCCAATCGTGTCTTTGTTAAAAAGTCCTTGAGTAGGTTAGATAAATACTTTTTTTTTTAAATTAAAACTTTCGTGAGACATGTTATAACTTTATTTTACTACTTTTTTGTTTTAAAAATGTATAACACTAAATAATTAAGAGTGCTTTCGTTGCCGGGCACAAGTCAAATCTAGGTATTTTTTGACGTTTTTCGCTGCACACAAACGAGCACTGTACACGGTGCGTTCCAATGTGTTCGTAACAACACTATCGCACATAACTTTTCATTTAAATTTAAACCCTTATATAGTGCAATAAGGTATACAATGATATCTGTCATGTATCTTCGTATGCTGTAACAAGTTGCCGTATAGTGTGTGTATGAGCCTTGATACTTTTGCAGCGAAAATGTTGTGTTTAGGGATATACAACTACATTCATATTATTATCTTTTTTTGTATCAGACTTACTATTGAATGTGAAAATATAATCAGTTGAAGATAAATTAGTGGGAAAATCATCCACATCATGCGTTTTGTAATATTGAAGGAAAATACAAGTCAATGAAATAAGTATATTCTCGTACCTACCTACTTATACCTATGATTCATCAATACTTCGTATTTGACCAGCTATCTAACGAGAGTGTCTTGAGGCGTCTTGATCGAATCTTTTCAAGAGACAACGTGAAGAACATGGCGGCGGCTTTCAAGTTTTAGGGTGCCTTTCCATCAAAGTTGTGTCATTGCTATGAATGCGTTGATATCCACCAATCATATGTTCACATAACATAGCATTGGTTTAAACGGAAAACTATAACATCCTCGCAGCATAGCTGCATAGCATAGCTCTGGTGGAAAGGCTATCTTAGTCTTGCTAACTATGTCCTTCTCGGCCCTTTACAAGGTTCTCGCCATTGGGGATAATGATGTCATCGAGCGTTTTGATCGATCTGTCAGTAGTGGTAGGTGTGTAACCCTGGCTACCAAGTTATGCCTACGCGAGTGCATGCTTGCCGTTAGCAAAATAACTGCGATCGGAAATGATATTCAAGGTGTAGCCAGTAACAGGAGCAAATATATAAAAGGACGCTTCCTTAGAGCATCCGCAGGAGCCCCTTGTGTGTGTATTTCAATTCGGCTTTATAATTTCAAGCAATTTATTAGTTCAAGTTACGGTAGCCCAGTGGTTCAAGCATGCGGCTGTCAAGCGGCGGTCGTGGGTTCGAATCCCAGCTCGTACCAATGAGATTTTTACGGAATTTGAGCACGGAATATCATTTGATATTTACCGTTAGCTTTTCGGTGAAGGAAAACATCGTGAGGAAACCTGCATACATCCGCGAAGAAATTCAAAGTTGTATTTGAAGTCCCCAACCCGCTCTGGGCCAGCGTGGGGACTACTGCCCAATCCCTCGGATCTATGAAAGGTGGCCAGTGCCCAGCTGTGGGACGTAGATAGGCTGATGATGATGATGATTTCAATTCGGAGAAACTTTAATCTAAACATAAGACCCTCGACTTAAGTGCCGTGAAAGTCCACGGTAAAGGATAAAACTACCGTTATTGTGTAGATAAACATCGTATATTAAAATAAAAGAAGTATATGAAGAATAGGAAGTTATAAATTGCATCAAAGGAAAAAGGTGATTTTTGTAGACATAAATCACATATGAACCTGAAATTTGGCGATGAAATGTTTACTTTTTTTTCCTAAGCCTATAAAGGTGTCCCACTATTGGGCAAAGGCCTCTCCCCTCGACTTCCACTCGTTCCGGCTTTGAGCTGTTTCGGGCCAGTCGTTTAGAAATGTGTCTAGGTTATAACTTTATTTTACTAAACGGTTAAAACTCACGTATTAATTGTCACTTCGGGCGACATGTTAACCGTTTAGTAAAATAAAGTTATAACATGTCTCACGAAAGTTTAAATTCAAGTGTCTAGGTTATCCCGCCACCTCTGCCTCGGCTTGCCACGTCGTCTCCGAGCATATTGCGAAACCCACTCTGTTGCTAATTTTGCCCACCTCCGTGGATGCATACGGCAGACGTGGCCGGCCCAGTTCCATTGCAGCCTGGCAGTCTTGCTCCAACATCCTCCAGCTCTAACATCTGCAATACCAGTTTTGAAGCGCAGCACAGAGTTCCGAACACGGTCGATCAGTTTGACTCCCAGCATGCTGCACTCTATTGCCCGTTGGTAAACCTTCAATTTGGTATCGGTGAGTGACCATGTTTGTGCACCGTAGGTTAGAACAGGCAGAATGCACATGTCGACGAGCCTCCGCTTCAGAGCTACCGGAAGGCCTCCCTTCAGTAAATCTTTCAAAGCCCAATAGCTCTTCCAAGCATTTTGGATCCGTCTTTCAACTTCCTTGTCCTGTCTTTGGCTGAAAGAAGCTTATTGGCCCAAGTACGGATACTCGTCGACATATTTTATCTGAATTTTCTAATTCGTGATTGCGTGGTCCTAAATGTGCGTATTTCGACAATGACTTGGCCGGTTCTTTAACTATCTGTATTTGTAATGGTAACTCATTCCCGGTCTACACTATGTTTCTCCAAGCCACACTTCAGATTCGGTTGAAACCGCTCAACCAAGCTAACTGGAGCGCAAACTCTCAGAGTATTTCTATGTTTAAGCCGCCCGCGTGGTAGTATCGGAGATTTCCTCTGCTCTTTCCCCAGGACACCCTCAAACAGCGCACTCCTATCGCTTTAATGGGCACAGCCAGGTTAAAAAAGAATTTCCAAGCACATATTTCAATTTCAAGCTAACATTGTTCATTTGCGCCAGATTTGCTATTAATACCATGTATTAAAAGGGATATTATACACAATAAATACGATACTTAAATGTTAAAAAGTTAATCTTAATTATAAAATGTTAAATACCTATAACTCATGATCATGACATTGTAATTTTTTGACTTGTAAAATACCATATTTTATCAATAAACATCTGAATCTGAATCTGAATAATATACCATGTTTATAAAAACATTGTTTCATATGTATGAAAATTAAACGCGTATTTGTATTTACCATGAGTCACTACATATTATAGTTATTATACTTTTATTAACTTCTAGTTGCTATTGCTACTTTCCAGGTTGTACCACTAGTTCTGGTAGCTGGCTATATTCATACATAATTGCTTATCAAAATAAAGCATTATAGTTCAAAAAACTCTAGTCCAAATACAATAATAAATATATGAAATCAACCAAGTATCAAAGTTGTTAGTCGACAATCAATTGACGGTTGCGTACCATTCATAACTTGTCTCAATTTAGATCACGATTAGTCCCCAGTATAATCTGACTGTGTCGTTCTTAATAAATACGCCTAATCGGAGGTCACATGTTTTATTGGTTTCCTGAGAGTAATTACGGTAGCTTTGTGAAGAGCCACAAAAATACGATATATACGTCCTCCTCCGATGGCCGCTGGGCCGGTACTGAGTCACAGCAAGCGAGTCTATGAGAAAAAGGTCTGTTTTAAATCGATTAAAATTAATATTTTTATATCCTATTTGTTACTTTTTATTATTTAATATCGTAGAATAGAAGTTATTTTACCCTAATAGCATAGTTAAAAACCTTTTTATTAGCTTTAAAGTGACAATATGATGCAGCGAAGTTTGCCAAAAATATGGAGTTTTCCGTGGCTCTTTTAGTTCAACCAAATTTTAAATTGTGTATTTTCAGACAGTAGGCGAAAGAGACCGTCTTTCGGTGCATCTAACTGTATGTATTACATATTTTAGTTTCAATTGGTTACAGAATAAACAGGTTTGAATGACGACATGGTTTCGCATATTTCGAAATCGAGTGTGAGAAAAGTGCTCGAGTTTCTTTAATAAATGTTTGTAAAAAATGTTTTGACTGTAGCTCCCGTAGTCGATAAGTTGTTCTTCACGGGTCTGTAAACAGTGTTACAAAAAACTATACCGTTTTCGAGATTTTCTGTAATGAATACGTGGTAAAACGCGGAAACACGGCGTTTCCAGCGAATACGCTCTTAAAAGCCACCAAAGTCAGCTCTTAAAAAAACGTTCCGAACATTTTTCTAACTTCCCATTGACCTTGAAATTAAGTTTATTATAATTGATGAATCGTTCTTTTTCTTGGAAATTTCTTTATTATACCTATGAAAACTAACTTAATTTTACACTTGGCCGGATTAAATGTGTCACTTACATTTCTCCATTTTCATGGCGTTTTCGTTAATTCTATTTGTGCCCATACTCTGCTATTTACATTGTAAAAAATGAAGTCGTTTGAACTATTTGTGTACTTACTAAAACTATAAATCACGCATTCATTTCGCGAGGCACGGATCTGCGGCTTGGGTACGTGCTTATCTGTTATTTGCAGCGCGAACGCTATGCCGTGCCGGCGGTTTTCGGTAACATGTTGATAAATATTGGGGGAGATTCTGTGTAAAGGTCGGTTCAGAATGTCGGGGGTGAAACGTGTGAGGTGAATTTTAAAGACTGCACATAAAAAAAATACGGTTTTTTTCAGCAGATAACTGTCAATGCGCTGGATTTTAATAAGTATACTATACTATGCTAATAATATACATGTTGGCCTGAAAATTTAAAAAACTATGAGATGAATGAAAACGACCAGAATCAGAATCCCTAAATTCATCCTGAATGAGAAGGTTCTGTTCGATAAATAAAACAGAGTAGGAATTTTTATAGGTTTATTTTATAGTATAAAACACTGTAATTATTTTATAAGGGATATTTTTGTGCTCGCATATATAGATTATGGGCAAAATCTTAACATTGAATATTGCCAGGTAAGTTGGCATATAAAATAAGTGTCAATTCATTATCAAATCTTAATTATCACATTTATAATACAAAGGGGTGTCTAGAGCTGTTTAGATGTACCTTGTACCTAATGGTATACACGAAGTGAACACTAAATCAGCAGGCATTGTTCAAGCGCGTTACTTAGCTGCTGGCCTCTATTCAGTAACGTAAATCCCTCGAGCTGTGCTGCGGTGCGGTGATCATCTTAGATTTGTGCAGCACTTAGCGTGATTCAATAGTTCCTAATCCTATCCACGTTTCCTTGTATTACGTATTACATATGTGGCCACTATTCCAATTGGCCTAGGAGATATTTCTAAGACATCGCTCTTTTCAAGTTTCTCATTCTGCCGGAAAAGTCATTGGTCATACTTTGAAACTCGAATCAATTCGCTTGCCTGGCGCACTCAGCATTTTAGCACAAAATGACAAGAGCTTTGTCAAGGTCTTTAGTTAGTGTTAGTAAACGTAACAATGTAAATGAATATAAGTATTTATATATTTGAGAAAACATAAACTTATATTTTATCCCTGAAAAATAATATTTATTAGTAGACCACACCATGTGTAATCGCCCTAAACTTTATGATCCTGGACCACTTACGTCTGCAAAATGTCTATCTTTATTATCTCTTATATTCGGGTATAAATAAACTAATAATGTTATACAGCACAAATGCTAAGTAGGTAAGTTTAAACCTACGTATGAAATAAGAATGTTAAAACTAAAACTTTAAATGGTGACTGAAGAGCTGGCGACTTCCTAGCACAATGTATCAACATAGCAATACAGCGAGGAAATGCCGCCAGCATCCTCGGTACAATGCCTCAAGGGCCTGTTTTAGATTTAAGTTAGCTAATATTAGGTACTTTAGTTATTGGTGTATTCTTGTATATATTTTCTTGTAAATAAATGGTGTTAAAAACTAAATAGAATTAATCAATCAACATTACTCAGCCATGTTAATTTAACCTTAACTAAGGTGTTTTAACATGTATATTTCGAGACAGATGTGATCCGGAGGCATCCATCATCTGCGCTTAATGGCGTATTCGAATCAATTAGTAACTTGAGGCTTCGTCTAAGGCAGTTATTGATTGTTGTTAGTTGATTTACGTTTTTATTATGTCATCGTTAATAAATAGAAAGTTTGTCGACTGGAAGTGGTCAGAATTCGACATAACATCCGTCGAATGGTTAAGATTCAGATTCAGATTCAGATTCAGATTATTTTTTTGCTTTAAGTATGTACATACATGCAAATACATTAATAACATTAAATTAAAAAAGATGATTTTATTGAACTAGAACTTTCTTTCGTTTACAATCCTCCTAGCGTTATCCTAGTACAATTGCTTCTTGAAGGATGCCTGGGGTCCGCTATCTAATCCCAAGATTTGGCGTAGGCTCTAGTTTTTACGGAAGCGACTGCCACCTGGCCTTCCAACCCGAGGAGATACTAGACCTTACTGGGATTAGGCTTGTCAAGTGAGTGGGCAACTTGACTGTAAGAAGTTCTTAAGCCCCCCGAAGGCATCTTATTTAACGACTGCTATCATAGACAGCAGCCGGGATCAACGGCTTACCTAAAACTTTCTTTCGTTATTAGGTATATAGAATAATCCGTTTTTCTCAAAATAATTGTAAGTATTGTAACCCTAATTTTTCTCGTAATTATTGCTCCTATACTTGTAATCCGAAACTTTTTCTTTTATGAACAATTAAATCAAAAGGAAAGTACCATCTCAATCAGGTGAACTACAATTTATTTAGTACTAAATTTAAAAAGACTGAAAAAAATCGTCACTATAGTAAACATTAAATAATAGTTATACCAATAAATTGGCTGAAATTTCACCCCTTTTAATAAATAAGTACGGTTTAAATACAGTCGGTAAATTTACATCAAAAATAGGAAATTTTAAAATATTGTCCTGTTATAAATATACTATGTAATACAATACAAATTCTCTTCGTTGCACACCTCACATAATAAACCAGCACATACATAAGAAAAACAAACAGAAAGACAGAGGTAGAACAACAGGCGGTCTAATCGCCAAAGAGCGATCTCTTTCAGACAAACTTTTGGTAGTGGAGAAATGATATAATATAAAACTGAGTAGTAGGTGGTGCATAAACTATTACTATGAGAAATATATGTATATATATATGTATATATATATATTATTAATTTTACTGTAGTGTTGAGTCGTGGAGCGCGGCGCAGTTAAAAAAAAAATAAGAAAAATAGTAAAACGATACGCAAATGAGTTAATAGATCATTCTCTTGACATTGTTGTTGATTCTTAATAGCACTGAGACATCAGTCAAAGGTTACCGTTTCCTTAATTAGCAGTGATTTAAAATCTAGTTAAAACGCACCGTCTTTTGGAATGCAAATTATGTAGGTAGGTCTCATATGTATAAAAAACAGGAAATCAAATATGTACTTAATACCAAAACTTAGTATATATAGATTATATGTTGAACGTTATTATTGATTTATAAATAAACTTTATGTAGTCACAATCACAATAGAAATTCTTTAAAATTGAAATATATTTTAATGATTTTTTGTATTGTGTAATAAATGAATCTGAACTATTCAGTATTTTACTGAGTTAGGTGGGTCATTATTTGAAAAAAAAGAAAAAAAGTTTGCTTTCTTCAAACAATATGTTTTCAATTCACAAATGTTGAGATCTCCTATGAAATTACCTGTGACAGGAGATCCCGCTCTTCCGTTTCGGTGATAAATTAACAAAAATAACAAGAACAAAAAATAACCATATGCTTTTGTTCTGTCACCAGTGTCACCACTATATATAATACTGAAATGGAGTTATTCTACAGAAGACAGACACCAAAACGGTTTCCCTTCAAGACACAAAGATAAATAATGCTTCAGAGCCAAATTCCCGTAGCTAACCACAACAAGTTACTAATACTTGAATTTAAACTTTCGTGAGACATGTTATAACTTTATTTTACATGAAACATGTCGCCCGAAGTGACAATTAATACGTGAGTTTTAACCGTTTAGTAAAATAAAGTTACTAATAATTTACATTTTATATGACTTGCCACGTTATTGTCAATAAATATTTGAAATTGAATGCATTCGTTTAACGACCTTTCTTTCCACGAACTGGTCATACTAACAATTGGTGTTTACTTCCCTTGGCCACACATATTTATACCTTGTTAAAGTCATGGTGGGCGTTCTTTAACTCGCATATAATCCTACAATCGCAAAGAGTTTTGTTTATTATATATGTATCCGAGATTTGTTAACTCTTAAGTATAAAATACAGTGTAGTAGTGGGACTAGGAAATTGCCAAATTTCTATAACTTCAGCTCTGGTGTCAGTTTTATCAATATGCCATATTTCTCGCATTTTGATTATCGCAAACGCAAATTAATTATTCATACATCTCCAACGTTCGTTTTCAATTTCATGTACCTATCCTATATTATATTCAGTAATGTATAAATTATTAAATACGACTGCTAAAAGTGAAACAAGATCAACTATTTCACTCTAAATTTGCTGCAACATCTGTGATTTCGTCCATTTTAAATATAAAAATTATGTAAATGATACAACTTAACCTAGAATTTTAGGTTTAAAGTTAAAATGTCATTTTTACTATCTGAGTTGTATTTTAAAGCAGGCTTAGATACCACAATTAAATACACTTAAAGGTATTCCCGCCGGCGGTGACGTCTACCGCGCGGTCGCGACAACACAGACATAATTATAGTCCCTATTCGACCCCGGAATCGCTGCATACCTGCATGCCTAGCTGAGTTTCTGGCTTCTCACCTAGGTTAGATTTAGTGAACCAGCGACAAAACTCCCAGTAGCTCGATTCAATTCACACCATTTCATTCAACCAACCTCACAGGAACGCAAACTCTTAGAGTATTCCAGTGTTTAAACCGCCCGCGTGGTCGTGTCGCAGGTTCCCCTGGTTTTATTCCAGGCCACTCTCCAACCGCGTACTCCAATCGCGGTATTAGGCCCGGCCTATAAAGGCATAATCAGGTTAAAAAAAATCTGGACCCAAGACTAAGACTTTTAGTTATACTTATTGAGAATTGAAGTTAATTTTTTTTTTGCTTTAATTTTAAATATTATTTATTCATAAAAGTAAGCTAAATTATGTAAAGGAGGGTGGGCAGATTGGCCTATTGACCAATAAGGACAAGCGATATGTCACTGGATAGCTTATTCTAAGTTCTTACTATGCAACTTTTTTGGTACTAAGTTCCTATATGTCGCTTTATACTATATATGAACGTTTTCTTGACTATGAATGAAGGTTTTTTCACACAGCGATTTAAGATTTCCCGCCATACAAAAAGTTGTAGAATATGAAAAAACCTATGACATATGGCTTGACATTATTGGTTTTTAGGCCAGTGTCGATATAAAACTGCCCATCCTCCTTTACAATTAAAATTAAAATGCTTTATTACAAATATGCAAACATATTTTTGACCTTTACTGTACAGTCAAGGGCACCAATATGTATACACTTTTTCACCTTATTACATTGAAATAAGGTCCCTAAATGTATTTATATTTATGCCCTCGACTGTACCAGTTTCTAGGTTAATTTTGATTGACCATAACTGAGTCAGCGCATTCATTCATTCCTTGTGTTTGTGACGCTCTTAATCTGAGTATGTCCATTTTGGGCATGTTCTTGAGCCCACTTCTGTCAAGAGACCAAAATTTAAAAAAGTGTTCGGGATCGACCCATACTTGGGCAAGAAAACAACTGCATTCCGAAATGCAATTATAATAAATCCAGATCCATAAATAAATGAAATAAATGAAATAAATGAAATAAATGAACTTTATTCTGTAAGTAGGCCGCAATGGCACTTTTACAAGTCAAACCCTACTAGCGTTTCACAGAGGCCACTGCCGAGAAGAAACGCCGAAAGAAACTCGACAGTCAGCCATATTAATAAAAAAAGGTTTTTTCATATTAATAAAAAAAATTAACACCAGATTTTGAGTCGTTTACACATCTTACGTGGCATAGCTTAAAAGTAACCGATCCAGTTTCGAATATCCTTATAAATGTCACACTAATAGGTTTTTTACTGTCTGTCTTATTATAAAAATATAATAAGACAGACAGTAAACAAAAAAATACAATAAAACAGACAGTAAAAACATAATAAGACAAAAATAAATCATAAGATTATAAAAATATACCTAATAAGACAGTAAAAAACCTATTAATGTGTGTATCTTAAATGTATATTAAAATTTGCTCCGTAGACTAACAGAATCGTGCTCGAAAGGGTGATGTAAAAGTCAAGTTAAGCTTTGCATTTTATAGCAATGCAAGCAAACTTAGTGCTGTTCTAATATTTGTATTAAAAATATAAAAATAATATGTTAATTTACATTTCCATCCAATATACATACTGATTTGGAAGATTTTTTTTATTTACAGGTAGCCTTTTTTATTGCAATGCCCTTTTTTATTGCTGAAAGAAATAAACGATTTTAAATTCACATATTTTAATATTTTCTTTTCCGAGTATCAACCGTTGTTCTTATTAAATTTACATGTTATTGGAAGCTGATCTAGAAGATAGTAACTTTCGACATTTTTAAATACGCCATGGAATAAGAGCATAGCATGTCATATTCAAAGTAATTTATCTGTAATGTCTACCTGTACATAATTATTAATTATGTATAATGAACATAGTAGCTATACAATGGAAGCTGTTATTGAAAGGGAACAACGCAAAATTTATATACCTAACTCTTGTAATTAATTAATGCACGGTTTTTATACGGATCAAATGCCTTTTATTTCAACGCCACTATTACAACAACCATCGACAGAAACAAAATATGTAATAATATGTATGTTAGTCTTTAAGGTATTTGTATTATGGGCCACAGATGCCTGAAATAAATGATTAAATAAATAAATAAATAAAAACATAAACTATATCCTCACATAGACAATGATTCTATTCGGAAACATAATTGTTGCCATTCGTATACATACAACAGAATGCATATCATTTGTTGTGCGCGCTCAATTTTACGCGCGCCAAGCCATCTCAAATCAGGCGAGCACAATAAATACAAAGATTTAAATCAAATGAGTTTGTCAACCAGAGCTCTAGTTATAATCGATTTTTTTTCTGTGATCATTACTTACTTATTACCTAGTTGTCTATAATAACAGCTCATTCTTGGTTAATGGAGCATTTTTTAATAGTCTGAACTAGGAGTCCAAATTAAAATTTATATTCAGCATTAATTAGATAAATTGATCTCATTTAAATGGATTGCCATTCTCATTGGTCATTAACGTCATGCCGGGGTCGCATAGACAATTCCAGCTGTCTTCTTACAAAACTTAGTCCTTGCATTCTTGCAAATGGAAAACTTTTCTTCGATTTCGTAAACGTAATTTTATTTCAGAATGAGTTATTTTGTAAAAATGTGTCTGTTTTCATTGTAGTGTGCAATAAATCATTTTTTTTTATTAATAAAGAAAGAGAGTGGCATGAAACAGGGCAAAGAGCTTTACATAATGTAATCTACAAATAGGCAAAAATGTGAGTGTGTCAGGTTGTAAGTGTATAAATATATAGTGGTTTTCTTTGAGACTATTGATACCATTATTTGTACCAGTATATAGAATAGAGTTTCCGAATTTATTTATTTTATTTTTTGTACGCAGGTCGCAGGTGAAAACCTACATATAAACTACATAAAATGGGCTGAAGAAATATGTGATATTTTAATTTATGTAAGATTGTTTTTTTTAAATTTTATTATGACGTTATTAAGTAGCTTACATATGTATTCAATTGGATACTAAACTTGCAAGGTAATAACACAATTTTGTGACCGAGTGACTATCGGCATAACTAAAGTCCCTCTTTCATGTTTCAGTGGACACAACTTCGAGCGGCGACGCGACGGCAGCGGCAGAGATTTTCCTAATTATCTTAATACATTGCGTGTGATCACACCTAACCGTGCGTTGCGCGTCTCAACCGCGCAATGAACAAATTAAAACGCTTGCCGCGACGCAATTGGCGCAACGACGTGGCCGGGCTGTAACGCGAATACGGGATACGAAAGACAACAAGATTGACGAATTTATGTTTTAGATATTTATTTACAAGAATGAAACAAAAAACGACGGGCAAACAAACTAACTTATAAAACTTATCTGACAAAGTAGGTTTCATTAACCTTAAATACCTTCATTTATTTCAAGTATCATAGACCTTTTAAAAAACATGTGTACAGTAACCTTAAATACCTTAGTCTGAACGTTTACAGGGCAGCGAGGAGGCGATGGCAGTTTATACATTTGATCCGCGGTGCCATTACGGAACGTTTTCGACTGTTCATAAGGTAGATCTAAATGTCAAATCCCGTACTAAAAATTACATTAAAATATGCCTACCGTACGTTCCAAAAGTTACGTGATTACCCCGCGGGTTCAATTCTATGAACGCTCGCTTGTTGGCCCGCTGTAGCATACGGCTGTCTTATAAAAGACTCATTGCAACTGATAATAAAGTAGGTAAACATCTCAGTGCTCAACACCTTAGTGCCCAATAGATATCACTTATTAATCACATCTGTCACCACGACATAAGATTGAAAGTGCCATATATGTGTCAGCTTCGAACACAAGGGACGCTTACCTTACAATTAAATCTTCATTTCATCACTCGCTTTAATAAACCTTGTTTCAAGGCATGCTGATGTTGATATTTTCAATTCACGACTTGCGGTTTTCAGGAGGCAGGTAACTAAAGTTCTCTGTCAAAGTGCTCAGTCATCATAAACTCCAAATTTGTATTTTGTCATATCGTTTATTTGTAACAAATTCTAGTTAAGTTGCTCATATATATTGCTTTTGTTTCATACTTTGTTGTAAATAACTTAGGATAGGATTCGCTCATTATTTGTAATCATGCTGTGCATGCATGTTTTGGGTGGCGTTCCATTCCAGAACCTTTCAATCATATATATTGTTGCTGCATAATGAATGTTACCTGTTTTGTGTGCCTTTTAAATAAAAAAAAAATACAGCATTCCTATTTTGCAGGTGATCTTTGTTGTTGGTTGGCGGGTCAAGCCGCCTCGTGGGAAGCCAGTCCTGTCAAGCTGGTCTAATTTGACAGACATTCAGATGTACTCTTTGAGTAATGATAACAAGGATAATACATATGTCAAGTCAAGATTAAATTGTTCTAGGATATTCGTATGCAAGCGTAGTAGAAAGAAAGTCAAGACCATGACAACGTTCTTTATATTTCCGTCAGGTAAAACCAATTCCAAGGCTTAAACTAGACTTAGTTAAATCTTTCCCGTTCACGGGACAATGGTGTCCCGGACCTTTGTGAGGCGTGCGCGGAGCCGAAGTACCGAGGCACCGAAGTACCAACGAGTACCACATAGCCAACACGTAGAGGCCCTTTTGACAATTTAATGAAATGCAAGGGATACACCGAGCAGATGCTGTCCCTGCCCGTGTCATGGGACGCACACAGAGACAGCACCCGCCAGGGTGTATAGGAACTATTGCTGATTGATGGAGTCTAAATGATCTGGGCTATTGGGTGAATCTCATGGACTAATGGCTGGGCTATTGGGTGAGACAACGGACGCCTGCCTAATAAAATTATTATTATTGTAATTTATTTGACATGAATAAAACTGTTCCAATACTTATTCCAAATATTTTCTTCACAATTGAAGCATCGTGCGTACTCGCTTTTATAGTTCCATGGCAGCTGAGGTCATCGGATTTCTGCGGCCTTGCGCGGTCGCCGACCAAGATGACACGCCGACCTGCGACATTTCGAACACGAGCCTTGCGATCCGTATTATGAATATACCATCAACATCCCAATCCAACTCTTATATCCATAACAAAAGGTTAAATTTCAATTGACAGGAGATTAGGAATGCTATTTTTTTGCGTTGTAGGAAACGGGTCCAATGATCTAAGATTACAATTTATATATATCAGAGCACTGCTTGTTTTGATGATAAATATTATTGTTATGTTATAAAAATTCCGTTGTTCATAACATAAGATATATTAGGAAATGTAAATTAAATCTTGTCTTATAATTAAGGCTTAATTTTGACTTATCAATGTAGGTTAGGAAATTTATTGCTTAAGGTCAAGTCATTAGTTAAAGTCACGCCCACTTAATTACAATGAGCTTTAGTGGGCAAGTCACTCATTGGTTTCACTCATTTGTGGTCACCTATAGTATTTTCTAACGGCAACAGTAAGTAGGTATTATGCTTCCTTTCAATTTGGTGAGATTATCTTTTTGCTATTCTTAATACTTAATTGACATATATTTTATGATTGATAATGTTTACTTTCAAAACTCACGAATTTAATTATTTCTCCGTTAAATTTGTTAGTCCTAATTATTGTTTATTCAGATGGAAAGAGCGGACGAGTAGTATGATTGATAATTACATCTCGGTCAAGATGCCGTTAGTAAGGATTGTAAATTTTGACAAAGGCCATACTTATCATCACAATAAATTGGTACATTTAATCGATGAACATTTTAGTATCTTTATTGATACTTCTATTAGTGGTTTTATATGAGTGCTCATTAATATTGTCAAAGGAAATGGGTGAATATTGTTAGTCTTGACACTGATAGCGATGTTCACACCGTTACATACTTAAGTATGAGTTGTTCTGAGGACTCTCGAGTCCGCCTACTTATCTACACTCAACAGTATTGTGTCGTTTTCTCCTCTATTTGATTTGACGCGAAATATCTTGGATTTATGTTTCGCTCATTTAATATATCGTCAATTTATAATTTTTTAACATTAATTGTTGATAATGGAATACAACATTTACATTGAGTGTTGGTATACCAAATTCAAATGAAAGAGTTAATTACTGTTAAAATTAATATTACTTATGCAAATAGGTAAATTATTAGGATTTCAATATTCAGATGACGATTCTGTTAACAACACTCCCTGCACCGATAATGCCACAAATCTTACGATGTCTGGACAAAAGCTAGATGTTTCAAAGTTAAGGTCCAAGAAATAGACTCCCATGAATTATATTAACAAAGTATGTATCACTATAATAAATGATGAATTATTCCATGTCACCGTTTTCCCTTATGAGCAACCTGTCTCAGTTCATAAATCACACCTACTATATCTACTATAACATATCTTGACGCCTGAAATCTGTTAAAACGTGTATAATCAGAGTTTAAACTTGCAGTGCACTGAGACGAGAAGCAGGGGCTGTGAATATGCATGCGACGGAAATACCGATACCGTTTAACTGACATTGGCGCCGTTCTCGATAACCGAATCGATGTAGTGTAGACCATTACCGAAAACAGGAATACGTAAGAATTCGAGGAATGTACCAGCTATTAATTGTATGGCGGATGTTGTGTCGCGAACTTTATTTGCACCGACCAAAAGGTCCCAACTGTTTGACATTGAATGTAGACGTAGGACGTTTTGTGTTTGGGAAGGAATGTTGGCGTCATACGAAGGCGCCGGCGCGGAGATCGGGCGGCGCGTGCGCTTAAATATCACATTGAAAGCCTTGTTACATGAGCTGCAGCGGACTTTTGCAATTTGGTTCCGTTTACAAGTACAGATGCAGCAGACTAATAAGTAGATAAATTTGTGTAATGGAGATTTTGCAAAATAATGGATATATGAAGTCCTTTATCCATTTGATAGTCGAAAAGGTTGGTCTAACATCATCTTTCATTCTTAAAGCTAAACTTCGGCTCGTCTATCAAATATGGAAAGTCAACTAAATAATTTAGTTTGCTTTATTACACCTGTCGCTCAGTCCGGTCAAGTGTAAAAATATGGGTGCATACAACTTACTCAAAAATATGTCAAATGGCTCTTAATGTTAGCGAATTTGGGTTTTGGAACATATTTGTGAGAGGATTAAATCGATACATATTTTTGCACTTGATTTTGATCGAACGACATGTTTTATGCCAGCTACATTTAGTATAAATAGCGTTCCTTCAGGCGATTTTCTATTCAGAATACATCAGATACAGTCAAGTGCAAAAATATGTATCGAATGAATCCTCTCATAAATATGTACCAAACCTTAATTCACCGACATAAGAGCTATGGGACATCTTTTTGAGCAAGTTGTATGCACCCATATTTTTGCACTTGACTGTAAATAATGTTGATAAGATTTAATGAGATGTTTAGCTTAGTTGTTGGGTTTCTTAGAACCTTAATTAATGGTAATAGGTTTTTATAAATATGTTTTAATTACTTATAAATTATGATGTGCTAGTGCAATTAAACTCAACAGATCATAATTTCAGCTTTATATTTGCCTTAAAATTAAGTATTTTGTAATTAGTTAGCTCTCAGTAGTATAGTTAGTTGGCTATTAATTAACTCTCATTGAAACTCTTCAAAATATAACGTGATAAACAAAATAACGAATAGCCTCAAGTTGCTAATATTCATGGATAATAAATGTATAATTTGCCTACATGTAATAACGCCGTGCATTCATGAGCTGTTTATGCCATAATGCCACAGTCACGGTCCTGCCACCGCGGCCACAAGTACGCCTGTTTGTGGCCACCTTTAGCTGTGCATCTTGCCTTGCCACCTACACTTCCCAAATATAGGCTGATTCATGACCAAGATTTTAAGAAAACATATAAATGTTAAACTTGTATGGCAATGTAAGTTAGTTAGCTGGTTAGTCATTTATGGCCGAGTTTGACTCCATACGTATGAATTCAGACTTAAAAGTATACGCGCAAAATGTAAGCGCGTGGGGCGTTCAACAATCAACAGGTTAGGCGACTTCCTGACTTGGCGGGGCGGGCATTTTCTTCTTTGACGTAAACTTACTGACGTCGCAAAGATTCTCACTTGTCATAATACTGTCAGTATTACGTTTGCGCAGTAGTAAAGGCCTATGTCCAGCAGTGGACGTCTTTCGGCTGATATGATGATGATGATGAGTAGTAAAATCATGCGCAGAAGCAGAGCAATACCGCCTTCGCATCGTCCCGCTACCGCGCATCCCGCGCAAGTCAGGAAGCGCTCATTTAAATGTAGGGGCGTAGTAAAAAATGGTATCGCGTCGACTGACAGCTGATACTGACATTTGACACTTTTCTCATATCGTACTGCCTCCACACCGACAAATCAGGAAGTCGCCTTAGGAATGAGGTGCCGTCCAATCGTCCAACTTTGCCCTGGATATATCTGCCCACTGAAAATTAATTGTGTATTAAGAGCAGAATTCAGCCGCCCAATTTATATACGGGGGATATAGATACACTATCTAAAGTTAGAAGGATGGACGCAAAAAAATACATAAGCATTTTTTTCCATTTTCTTCTGATTTTTTCACATTAACTACATAATAATAACAAAATTACATTATCTTAATGTTTAGTTAAACGTGTTATATTACTAATTTAGTTTGTTATGGACGTTTTTTTAGTTACGTATTCCGTCTGGGCAAACAACTTATATTGTTATCGTATGTAGATTAGTTGAGGTCTGGCGACACCTCTAAATATCTTTGTGGATTATGAATATAGTCGCGTGTTGTTATTTTTTGGCCGATTTCATTCAAGTTTTACGTAGCATAATTATGTTTAGTTAAGGTATTTTCTTTTAAAAAGTCAATGAACGCCTATCACTATATTAACTTTTGTCGAAACTTTTGACTTTTGATGGTACATCAAATGGTACATCCATGTATAAAAACATGATAGAGGTAGTAATTCACTATTGAATGGTAAATGTAAGTAGATACATTTAATTAAATTAATGCGCAAAATAATAAGAGGTTCAGTAATAGATATAGGTAACTCCATATTACGAAAATCTAAGTAACGTACTTGTAAATAAAGTAAATTGTAAAAAAAATATTATTAAAAACAAACTAAAAAAATGAAAAATATTGCCATTAGTTTATTTTGTTACTATTTCACTTTTTAGTGCACAATGAAGCATATTATTATTATTATTACTTTGGTTACTTTATCGATAATTTTGGTTATATAATCTCATAGGACCAAAGTAGTCACAGCAAAAGCTCACAAGTTTAATTTTCACTTCGTTAATTACCGTCATATTAACGTCGAGGAAGTGCAGCGTGTACATGTAAAATGTCGTAGCGAATGAGAAACGCCACTTGACAAAAGCGACCTTTTTAAAAATTATTTGTCTCGCATTCACGATTATCTTTCGTTGTTGTAGGTTTCTTTGCACTGTCACCGAATCACATTAAGTCTTATACGGGAGGGTAAAGGGCGCTCGTGACGTTTATTTGCTATTTAAATACAATAGCGGCTGAGTGGTAGATGACCTTTCCGTGCATCAGGTCCCGGATTCGATTCCCAGTTCATTTATGAATTAAAGTTTAACAACGCTAAGAAACACTATCTACAGTACGCTAAAATTAAAGAGATGCCTCATTATGCAAATTAAAAAAAAAAAACTAAAGGAGGTCGACGGTATTAGGGTGTGACCCTACTTTCCTTATAGTAACCGATCTCTTGAAACTTATAAATAATAATAATAAATATAAGTGGACACTCTTACACAAATCAACCTAGTCCCAAACTAAGGAAAGCTTGTACTATGGGATGGGTACTAAGCCACAGAATAAGTAATAGTACAAGACTAAGCAACGATATACATACTTATAGATTAGATTAGATTAATTTATTTCACGATAAGAATAACATAGATATATATACATAAATAGATACTTAAATAGGTACATAGAAAACATCCAATACTCATTTTTTTTTAATATAGTTTTTTTTATTTATTTATCATTATTGTTTCCTTAACAAAAAGAGCGGCAAGACTCATCATTAAATTTAAAAAAAAAACCGGTTCAGTGCATGTCGGACCATGCAATGAAGGGTCCAGTGACTACTACTACTAATTCACATTTAAAACAACTACCCTATGCTGTGATTTAACGCCCTTTTGTTTGGGCAAGGCAGTTTTTCAGCGACAACTCAAAACCGAAAAGTTTTTTGAAACCTATATCATATTTAAATGCTGTCCACAGATACCCCACACGTCTATGTAATTCTTTTTTCATTCCCCGGTTACATGTATGGAGTGCCCTCTCTAATTTAATATTTTTCGTAATTTCACAACACTTTTATGTATTACAACGGTTTATAGAATATACACCTTCTTACCCAATTTCTTATGAAACACACACACACACACACACACACACACTTATGTGTAGTGCTTATAGTCTCCCAGTAAATCGGCTATCGACGAAACTATAAGGGTTCCTTTTTGGCTACGGAACCCTAAAAAATCACAAACTACTTATTTTGATTAATAATTATTAAGTCAAATTTAATACAGTTTCTATAGTTGCACGTGTATGGCGATGAACCGTGCAGCCGATAAGAAATCAAAGGAGCTTTAATTGCAGTTCAACTGGTAGGTACATAAATTTCTTTCGTTCCTGATACAAAGTACCTAATGAAACGTTTTGGACACAGGAAAATGGAATAAAAGAGGATGTGGTTCCCAAACCTGTTACGCATTCTTGTTTTCATATTATTTTTGTCACTGCAGTCAATGGCCGTATGGTTAGTATTCGACTGACTAATATATGTTTCTCATCAACAAGCTTATTTTCAATTTCAATTTTCAAGCAATTATTTAATAAAGATGTTGCCGTAAAATTGTAAAAACCATTAAATTATAATCTAACCGGCGAGATTGTAAACTGTCGAAAAATTTTAACGCTGCGTGGGGCTTCTATTTCCGCTCTGAGGAACACAAGATAACCAACACAATGTAACATACCTATTGTTTACCTATAAATTAACGCATTATTTTTCAGTAATTTTTAGCTTGGGACAGTTTACAATCTCGCGAGATCTTGCTAGATAGATTATAATGTAACGGTATTTGCAATCTGACGGTGACATAGATACATAATTACGTCAGTACATGTATGATTCATTTCCTGGTTATATCTTGTACATAAAGAAAACCAACAAATAAATAACAAAATAATTACACGTATCGCTTCACCATACAAAAAATCAACAATAACCCAACTATTATTGAAAAACGATTAACTAGGCACTAGCATTAAAATTCTTCACTAAGGCCGTCTCTCATTGTGCTCTAGGATTACTTACTAACATTGAAGTTATAGGAAGAACTGTCGGTAAATAAGAATTTGAAAAGTTCTTTGACCTCGATCAAGTGTTCCGTTTTGAACAGGTCATGTCAGTATTATGTAGGTATCATAACATTTAGATCTAACGCCCATAACGATGGATGCAAAATGTCGAAAGAGATATAATCAATTCGGCTAAATTTTGACATATAGAAAACAATTGTAACATTATTTTAAAAGCTAAATAATTTAAACTCCAATGCTATATTTACTGGTCTAGAACAATTTCTTTAATTATTTTTATTTACAAGTCACGTCTCGCTATCTTCGTAAATGGATCTACATATACAGTTTCTAACAATTTCTTAATTTTTTGCTTTACCTGTCTTTTCTTAAAAGTTGTTACTGTACAGCTAAATTACTTTCAAAGCGGTTTTTGCTTTTGTAGTTGTGTATGGACAAAATTTAAATGTGTGTAAATTATTTTTTAAGTGTGTGTATATTTAAATGTAGAATCCCTGTAAATATACAAATAATACTACAAAATGCAAAAACGTCTCGAAAGAAATTTACCTGTAGTTGACTTGCTAACGCGACAGAATCACAACAAGAAAAAGTTGAACAACCCAATGGCACTTACATTTTTAAAGGTTTAAAAATGTAATACTTACGCGGTAGTTCTCGAGGACGGTGTGAAGGTCGCATTCCAATGGGGCGACAACACGTTAAGGGGATACCTTGATTCTGTACCTAAACCACGCCCCCGTGTAAAAAACACGTTTAGTTTATGTTTTCGGCGCACGTAAAAATGAGATGCAACACTCGTCGGGAATGGCTTTTATGGACACAATTTCGATAGATATGTGACTTTAAAAAGTTTTAATCATATGTCCGCTTTGATAGTTTAGGTCAGGTCAAAATGCCATCATTTTAACTTGATTGTGTCGTTTTAGTAAGCTTAGTAAGAAAATACAGACTCAACGTTGACAACAACATTTTATTTCTATCTGAGAAAATTATTTTATGTCACACCTGGCCATAAAGTGGCCATTATCGCACGCTCCGCGCGCGAAAACACCCACTTCCTGGCCAGGGGGTGACATAAAATTGTACTTACCACGGGCGATAGTAAAGAAAGCCTCAGATCGCATATTTATCGCCCTTGCCTTCGGCTCGGGCGTAAAATACCTGCGATCTGAGACATTCTTTGTTTTATCGCCCTTGGTAAGTAATGTACTATTAATTATTATCAATTATGTTTGGGCTCTAAACAGACAAACAATCATACAGTCAAGAATCATACCCATATTATTTTCTCGACTGGTCAGAATGGCGTTTCAAAACAGGCGATTCATTTTATTGCACGCCTGAACTTCAGACTCTGCTTGAAGAATGTATAAACAAGTAGGGTTTGCAACCACTACATATTGTCACTTTATTACGGTGGTCGATGAAAAGATTTTCAAGTGCGCCAATACTGTGGTTTTCGTATTATTACGTAGTATTGACTATACCACTAGAATTTTGGCATTGTGTCTACTTGGGACTTTAATCCGTTTGGAACGAAGTACCTACCTACCCTATCGTGATGACCCCATACACTTGGAGAAAGAGACTCACATAGAACGAAATACTTACAAAAGTTTCACTGTTACGAAATGTAGTGTCATTTTTTAATTCCTTTTATGGCACAATCTTAATCTTGGGAAAACACTTACCACCGTTTATGGTCACCTTTTATTTGCATTTTTTTCTGTCGCTATTTATGTGAGCTAAACAGGGGCAAGAGACTTATTCAATTTAATGACGACTATTAAGGGTTAAACATGATGTGTAAGATGCAATTATCTTTTTAAATGTAGTTATTATCGCGGGGTAGTGGATCTTTTGCTATCTGAAAATAAATGATTATTATTATTAGAGGTAAGGAGCCCTTAGATATCGACATGGGAATCGACGTTTCACATCATTATTGATAATCTGCTGTTTACAAGATACTGTAATGCACAATTAGTATCGTCATAGACTTATAACAATATCAAAATATAACCTGGGAAGACATCCCGCTAGAAATGTCGAGACACTAAGGCGACTTCCTGACTTGGCGGGGCGGGATCGATATGTGACATTTTTTTCTTTGACGTAAACTTACTGACGTCGCAAAGATTCCCACTTGATAGAATACTGTCAGTATTACATTTGCGCAGTAGTAATATTATGCGCAGAAGCGGACCAGTACTTAACTGCTTTCGTATCATCCCGCTTCCGCGCCTCCCGCGCCAGTCAGGAAGCACTCATTTAAATTTAGGGGCGCAGTAAAAAGTAATACTGAGTTGACTGACAGTTGACACTGACATTTGACAATTTTCTTATATCATACCGCCTCCGCACCGACAAATCAGGAAGTCACCTAAGAAAAGCGAATGAACGCGAAAGACTTGACAAAGACTAATCCTAATAAGATCTAGTTTCGCCTCGGGTTGGAAGGTCGCTTCCGCTTC
Organism: Cenopis cana; assembly: GCA_951800055.1. Classification (NCBI taxonomy): domain Eukaryota; kingdom Metazoa; phylum Arthropoda; class Insecta; order Lepidoptera; family Tortricidae; genus Cenopis; species Cenopis cana. Next base: position 4,371,780 of record OX637476.1, on the reverse strand, counting down.
CGTAAAACCTAGTCCCTACGCCAAATGGGATTAGGTAGCGGACTCCAGGCATCCTTCAGGATGCAACTGTAGGTACTAGGTACTAGGAGGATGATGATGAATAAGAAAAGCGAATGTAAACATTAACTGTTATGTACCTATGCTTTTCGGATTGTATTTTATACATCATCCTCATAGCGTTATCCCAGGACAGTTGCATCCTGAACGCAGCTAGGGGTCTGTTACCTCGAATCCCAAGATTTGGCGTAGGCATTAGTTTTTACGGAAGCGACTGCCATCCTGACCTTTGACCCAAGGGGAAACTAGACTGTATACGATAGTAAAATAATTAGCGACCTGCTTATTCCTTCGAATAGTGTAAGTACCTACACACCTAAAGTCGTTGCGTGTTGTCGTGCCTACACGGCGCCAATTACGACTATAAGTTCTACGTTGTCAAAGTCACTTCGTGCTTTACACTAAAGTTCATACGCAGTCTCTTATGGAAATAAAATTGGCGTGTACATTAATAATGCGGTTAAAAGGGTTAAAACCATGTGACAGATAAATAAAAACACTTTTCACTGCATTTTGATTAAACGCAGTGAAAAGTGTTTTATTTGTCTATTTAAATGAACGTTTACAAAATTTTAATCGTCGTCATGATTGTCATCATTATTTACTTAGTTACTTACTGCTGCTATCCTGCTATGCGGCGCAACGACACGAAGTGGTTCTTGGCCTCCGAGAAAAAATACCGCCAAGCTTGCCTATCTCCGTTACAGTTTTAGTCTCTAACCAGCTGAGCACAATCTCAAACCACACCAAATGTATGCCAGAAATATTTAAAATAGCAGTAACATTTCGCACAAGCATCATACCTATTACGTTATATTTTTCTCGTAACACTACATTTGTATGTTCGGAAAACCAACTCGCCGAAGTATTTTATGACAAAGTGAAAGGCAATCAAACTTAGCGAAACGTTTCTTTAACCGTATTCCTTGATTCATGTGGCGCCAGTAAAATTTATAAGGGATATAAACAAATTCACACTCCAGACACTAACAATACGTGATGGCATCCTGCGAATCTTTAACAGAATAAAGTACTTAACCTTATTTATTAGGTTGAATTGTTGACTTTCTTTTCTGATGATTCACCTTTCATCAATTAAATCGATATTTGTGTGGCTCCAAAGTCTGTATGTGGTGCCTCAGGTGGACGTGCTACGGTTTATGTGTTTATACTGTTGTAGAATCTTGTTAAACATAATTATTTGTTACTTTTCACCTTTTTGACATTTTCTTTGCTCGCGGCTTTGTCCACGTGGAACTCATTTATATCATACCTCCATATAACATCCTTATCATACCTACTGTTGTTCTTAACATATAAATAAATAAATTCTCGCCCCTAATTTAACTCGTATTGGGATCATTTCCGGGATAAAAACGATTCATGTTTTCCTCGGGATACAAAGTATCTCCATGCCTTTCATCTAAATCTGTTAAGCGGTTTGAGCGTAAAAAAGGAACAGACAGACAGACACACTTTCGAATTTTTTATTCTGATAGTATGTTACAGTGGCGGCGCGTCAAAAATATTCTTGGGGGAAGCCGGAAGAATTTACCTTTCTTATTCTTCGGGAGTCGTAGTAAAAGAACTGAACTGGCTGAAAATTAGGCAAGCCGGTGGGAATCGAGTTGTATGGACGCTCCGCCACTGGTATGTTATTAAACGAGCATATTGAGTTTCTAAATGGTCTATCGACTTCAATCAGATTTCCGCATACACTGGTTTACGATGAAAAGTGAAACGATTTAGCTAGGTCCTGTTTTCGGGTTTTAACTTACGACGCCGAGAAAAACTCGGTCTCCAAGTTTAGTCGGTTGTCACACTAATGCGGTTTCCGGACAGCGGTGCGGTGTGCAGTGCAGTGTGACAACCGCCTTACTACTACAACACAAACAACAATGGCTCTTGAAAACAAGGGCCTGACACGCTTTGTAAGAGAAAGATAGCCTTATTGCGATTCCTATGAGAGGAAGTAGAAAAAAGTGCGATGTTTTGTCCTTATCACCGACCGGACATTTTTTCATGGTCGGGTAAAAGTAATCTGTCATTAGTGTCAAGAAGATTGCAAAACAAAGTGGCAATATTTTGCAGTGCAGTTTATAAGTGGAAAATTAATGATGAATTTGGTTTAAATGAATAATAATTTACCAATCATCAGATCCGTAGTGTTTGGTTGTTCAGTGCAAACATGGTGGGGTGTTCAGTGTTTGGCTGTAAAAGCAATTTCGACCGAAAAAAGGCGGATGTTACATTCCATGCGTAAGTACATTTTCTTTGAATTTTGGACCCGTGTTTATTTCTAAAATCTCACCGGAACCAAATTACTGAGCTAAATCATTAGTTATATCATGAGACAATAGATGAAATAGGAAAAATATGTGAATTAATTAAAAAATAACCTCCAAACATTTGACATACAAACCGGTCAAATCGCGTAGTAGAAATCTACCATAGAAGCCAGCTTAGCATTGATGTCCCACCATTCAGTCGGTTTATAATTCGATTTCGGGATACCAACAAATAATAAAAAAAACCCCTAAAGATTACCCCACGTTTCGGGAATTTCAAGTAATTTGATTTTTTCAGTTTTTCAACAGAGGATGAATCCCGAAAAAATGGATTTCAGGACTGAGGGAACAGGAAATTAAATTGGGTAAAATAATCTATAACTGCTTATTACATATTTGTTTATTTATTGAAAAATAAAGTTATAAATGTAATATATTATTGTAAATAAATTACCTGTTATAAATTGAAGTTTATTCTTTTATTCCAACAACTACATAATTTATCTGTGAAAGACAAAAAGGGGCATGGAAATAGTAAGCACTATCTGGTTACATTACTTACTACTTTCATCGTCTAGAGACTTAAACATTTAGCATGGTTCTTTGGGTGACGTGATGACCAGCAAGTCAAGCGGCGAGCAGGAAGGCCAGCGACCAGCGGCGAGCGGCGAGAACAAAATGTATAGATTTGGATCAGTGAAATCGCCGTTTGATGCAACGGTGATAACCGGTGACTATGTATTTATAGGTAAGATTATCCCAAAAAAAGTGGCCGGTCGAGATCACTTATTTTACGATATCGCCTACGATGTTGTGTAAATTTAGTTAGTGAGTCAAAATGGCGACTTAGTCACTATGGAATTTGATCACTTGTAACTAAGTACTATCCGACTAAATTTTTAGGGTAATTTTTTGCAACCATGGTATCCCCATATTTTGACGTCATAATATGAGAAAGACATAGCCCCGGTCGCTTGTTGGCGCATCTATAACTACAGAGTATATACTATATCTATGCTTGAAAAGGAACTATTTGCAGATCCGAGTTTTTTTTTTTTAATTTAGACTGTCGATCTGAACCGTGAAGGTGCGATGACGTTACAGAATCGTAAAAAACATTATACTCCTTTTTTGGGCAGTCGTGTAATAAACGACGTCATATCGCTTTGCACTAATCGAATAGAAGCTGGAGCTTCAGAAACACGTGGCGGCGTTTCCGGCGACAGATGCTAGGACGGCGTCAAATTATTGTAGGTACTCAAATTATATCGCGTAAATTTTCGTAACACCCTTGAGTAATTATGATTATAATTATAATCCGTATGTAGTATATTCGTACGCAGCTATAAATACCTACGTATGGAATATACTCATGCAAATATACCCTAATTTAAACAGTCCTTTATGAATATGACTATAGTTTTGGTTCTATTAAGTATTTTCTGTCTCAGCATGACTATTAGTCATTTGATAGACTCTTGAGTATAAATAATTCGTCCATTACTCTCAAACTGAACGTTCATAATGTCACGCTGAAAATATCTGACGTTAAATACACGTTTGGCGTTTTAAGCAATTATGCCAACTTAATTGTATGTTGAAAACCAGAGTGCTGAAGGCATGATTTAAAAAAGTAGGTACCTTTAAAGAAATATAAAATGTAGGTGTATGGTATATGAGTAAATTCATTCGTCATTGATTTCGTGATAGATTTCAAGAGAAACACTATTAAAACCAAGAACTAATGCAAATCTGCAAAATAAGAATTATGTTCCCGCGAAAGCAAGACGCAGTCGCAAAAATAATTGCATTCGAATTCTAAGGAAAAATCATAAAAACCCGCAACCTCTTCAAATGCCAATAAAAATATCAACAATCTCTCTGCTACCGAGTACCATGCCCGCATCGTTTTAAACCCCAAAGATTTAAAACGTTTCTGATTTGTACCAGCCAATGCTAAACGGCTTTATGAAGTATTGTAAATGCGATTATTTAAGGTTTTATTGCTTTTTACCGATATTTCGTCGTTATGCTGTTCGAGTCAGCCTGACTCAGACATTTTACGAGTCACCCATTAAGGTATTTAGGTTTTTGATGCTAAGATTTTTCTTTAAAATTTTACAGTATACAACGTGGGTGTGCTATAAAAACATAAGATGATAATATTGTCACTAAGGACAGAGGAGCTGACTTGAAGAGATTCTGTAAAGCCAACCTACTTGTAAAGGTTTGGGCTTCGCCGTCCCTCGACATTCTTTGGTCCCGACAATTGTTTATTCATTATAACGCTGCTATTTTTAACACGCTTTTATTAGGTCGACCTGTATGTAACTATGTAATGGAATCTAATGTAACAAATTTAACCATCTTCCAAGCATCGTAGCGTCATGAAAATTGGCAGCTGTATGTAGTTCTGATGACAATACAATACTATGGTACTGTCGAACTGATCTGATGATGGAGCCGGAAGATATGAACTGGAACTTCATGATGGAACATCGTATCATAGCTGTGTTTGGATTTGTTAGAAAAGTCTTGCAATGAACTTTGACCACGATTAGGTTTCAAGGTCTGATAGGTCGTCCTGTATGTAACTAACTATGTAATGGAATCTAAGGTAACTAGTTTAACCATTTTCCAAGGATCGTAGCATCATGAAAGTTGGCAGCTGTATGTAGTTCTGATGACAATACAATAATATGGTACTGTCGAACTGATCTGATGATGGAGCCGGAAGATATGAACTGGAACTTCATGATGGAACATCGTATCATAGCTTCGTTTGGATTTGTTAGAAAAGTCTCGTAATGAACTTTGACCACGATTAGGTTTCAATAGATAGGCACTGGCATTCCATGAAGGAATATCGTATCATAGTCGTGTTTGCACTTGTGAGAAAGGTCACGTAATGGACTTTGAACACGATCAAGTTTCAATTAACACGCAAAGCGTGTTTTTCTAGTGTTTTTAAACTATTAATTTATTTTAACACGCTTTTATTAGGTCGACCTGTATGTAACTATGTAATGGAATCTAATGTAACAAATTTAACCATCTTCCAAGCATCGTAGCGTCATGAAAATTGGCAGCTGTATGTAGTTCTGATGACAATACAATACTATGGTACTGTCGAACTGATCTGATGATGGAGCCGGAAGATATGAACTGGAACTTCATGATGGAACATCGTATCATAGCTGTGTTTGGATTTGTTAGAAAAGTCTTGCAATGAACTTTGACCACGATTAGGTTTCAAGGTCTGATAGGTCGTCCTGTATGTAACTAACTATGTAATGGAATCTAAGGTAACTAGTTTAACCATTTTCCAAGGATCGTAGCATCATGAAAATTGGCAGCTGTATGTAGTTCTGATGACAATACAATAATATGGTACTGTCGAACTGATCTGATGATGGAGCCGGAAGATATGAACTGGAACTTCATGATGGAACATCGTATCATAGCTATGTTTGGATTTGTTAGAAAAGTCTCGTAATGAACTTTGACCACGATTAGGTTTCAATAGATAGGCACTGGCATTCCATGAAGGAATATCGTATCATAGTCGTGTTTGCACTTGTGAGAAAGGTCACGTAATGGACTTTGAACACGATCAAGTTTCAATTAACACGCAAAGCGTGTTTTTCTAGTGTTTTTAAACTATTAATTTATTTCCTACTAAGGCATATGGAATATGTAATGGCTCTACTTTTCCTTGGGGTGGCGTGGATATTTATTTTTTATAGTTATGTCAGTATATACGTTTTAGAAACAAGGCAACTTTTAGAGACATCCTTTTTTTTATTTAAATTAATAATATAGTCAAATAATATTTACAGTTTGCAAAGTTAGCAAAATCAGGCCAGAAATATATGTACGTATACGCGTTTAATCTGTGATAATAGAGGACAGATCATATTTATTATGTTAACTGTACGTACAATACTATACAAATACTCTTTATTGCACACCTCAGTAAATAAAACTATTAACGAGTTTACCCTATTACGTGAATATTAATATGAATTATGAATTGTAATGTTAGATTGAAATTTAAATTTGTATGCCTACCGGCGAAACATAGTGCCACTCTGTATAATATACCTATATATTAATATATATCTCTTATACCACCATTCTGTAACCTATGTTTACAAATAAAAATTACTTACTTTTTTACGTATTTTACTACCGATATTTTCGGAAGTTAAAGTAGCAATTCAGGTACAGTGCCCAGGGGGGCTAGCATAACATGCATCTCGTCTCTACTCGCGCGCGAGATAGGCTACCTGTCACTGTCTGATTAATGCTGTCAAAAAGTGACAGGTAGCTTATCTCGCGCGCGAGTAGATACGGAATGCATGTTGTGCTAGAGGGGCTGCAATATATATTGCACGTCAGGCTTTGGAAAGAGACAATTAGCTGTTTACGACGATTTCCGAAATCCATCAATTATATTATTTATTAATTGACGTTTCATGTCAAAAAAATACTGCACTTTATGGACTTTATTAGTTTACGTCAATTCGGTGACATGTAAACCTTGGATATCTATAGAGAGCTGTTACATCTATTAGAAAAAGTATTGTCAAACAAACATGTATCATTTTTTACATCGAACAATTTGGAGTTGAGAGGTTTCAACAACTATATATCATATATTTTGCCGAAGACTGGCAAATGTCACATAAGTAATGTGAGACATCGCTCTATGAAGCCGAAATTTACCGAATCTCTTACCAAAGGTCGACGTGCAATATATATCGCCGAGTACTGTGTACCTATTTTTGAACTGAAACTTGATGTTGGTGAGCGACATCTTCCTGTTTTAAATGAGTGAATGAATACTAAAAAACCATTTTCCGTATTGCAAAGATAAAAGTTATTGAGTTAAAGTAGTTTATCGGGGACTTCAATGGTAAAAGGATATTTTTTTTTAAACTTAACATGTAACTTCACTTATGGGCGGCTCTGCAATACTGATAAGGGAATATTTATCTCTTAAATCGGGAATCGGAATAAGGAGATTAAATGTAAATAAACTTAATCAAGTTGGACGTAAATTTGGGTTGGCACTCGGGAATTTCTCTAACTATCAAAACCTAAGTCCTGCTTCTAGTTTTTTCCTCGGCGGAGCAGTCGCTTTCTTCAAACCTAGAGTGCTTACTAATTAGAGCCCGGACACATGTCCATGTCCACTCAAACTCAAACTCTTTATTGTACCACGGTACGGCGCCGCGCCGTACGCCGCCACGTACAAAGAACAAAGGCCGTAGACGGCGCCCGGCGCCGTATCGTGGACATGTGTCCGGGCCCTTATTGAAAAAGAAAAGGAGCCCGCCCTTGCTCTTGCCCTTGCCGCCCGACCTGCTTAGGCCCGAAGGTTGTCACACACGGCATGTTAGCTGAAACCAACGCCCTTCGTACGATATCATTAAGCGCGTGGTGGCGGCCCTGCACAACGACTACAACTCAGGGCGTGATGCCCGTTACTCTCCACCATGGTACCGCAGATGCGGTTCGCAAACATCGCCGCCCAGGCGGAGAGCAACAGCCACTCGCGACGAGTCGTTGTCAACGAGTGTCCCCAGATGCGGAGAAGGAAGAGCGTGCAACCACGCTCCAGACTCTGGACTGGACTTGACACCGCAAGAAGCCTCGCCCTATCAACACCCACAGCATGCTCGACAAGGCTATCAAGCACCCGTTTCACCTCTACGTCATCCCACAATGTTGCAAAACGGCTTCTAAGGTGCACACGCACTAGAATTCGTCTGACGCGAAGGGTACTGAAGCCTTGTCACCATCTAAATGTAAAATAAAAGTAACAAGGTCCGTAACCCCACTCGCCGACGCCAAAAAGGCCGGTAAGCTAATAGCGCGCGCGTCGCGTCCACCGCTACGGATCGGAAGAGAGGCCTGATCCCATTTTTCCGCGTTGAGTGAGATGAGACATTGAGCAGACACTCAACAGAGTCCCTCAATACCCAATCGAAAGAATCCATCAGCTCAGGATACAGCCATAGCGGCACGGTGCGCAAGAAATATGCTCGCTTGGGGACCGCGAAGCATACCCGCAATAAAAGGAGAGCAACGTGAGCGGACAGACTCCCGAGCCTATCCTTAGCCGTCAAAAAAGCCGTGCTGTTCAAACGCTTCGGTATTGCCTCTGGGAAAATAGGCGAGCCCAACAAGCTAAACGTTTGTGTCGATAACTCCTTTAACCCTGGGAGTAAAGTAATAAACAGAGGAAATAAAATTGTGAGTCGCCGCTGCAGGGGAAAAATCGCACTTGCTTGAATTTACCTCCAAACCCAGTTCCTTGAATCGTGGCAGAAGAGTAAGTAGGTCTTGCTTCACTGCTTCAGGGTTTCCCCCGATAGTTCCATCATCAAGGTACCACATATTTAAAGGAGACTTAAGGTCAGATATACATTTATGAATCGCAAGACTAAAAGCCAAGGGACCCCCCTGCTGCGCTCCAACCTGGGAAAGGATGACTGAGGCATTGAAAAAAAGATTAGATGAAGACAAGTAAACCTGAAAAAGAAAGGGATAAAGAGAGGGCACCTTGTCCTTCACCTCACTGAGCAACACGTCACGCTCCACAGTATCTAAAAATGATATACCTAATACAAATTCCTATTATTATTCATAACAGCATAAATGCCTGCAGTTATAAGAATTTAAGTGATCGCGGTTTAGGCCAGACGTTCTGAATTCCCCAAGTCGCCGTGACAAAGGTCATGAGTTCGGTTAAAATTCATATTGACTGATTCACTCCATCCCGTAGTCTGGGATTTATAACAAGAGGTAAACAGTTCCTGTAAATCGTAACTTGCAAGGAAATAACAAAACATAATATCATCTGAGTCATGAATTAATTAATTCAAACACAAGTGTAATCACTAAAAAGGAAATTCCGTTTAAGAAAGTGCCTGTTACATCTTATGCGCACTTTGAAAGAATACTACGTAGCTTCATCCGTGTAGAACTTTTGTATCTATGGCGTTTCAGAGTGAGTAGGTAAGAAAGATGTCATGAAATATAAAAACTCTTTAAAAAAGAATGCAATGAATGTCTTGCTTTTCATGTCTTTTATTTTATTTTCTTTCTCACTTGAATAAATTGAAAGAATACAACTAAAGGTCTATACGTGCATAATTATGATATTTAAATAATCATCCTCTAACACCTTTCCACTATGAAGTTTCGCTTTTCATCATCAGCCCAACCTGTTGTAAGAATATTTGGGGTTGTATTCCACTTGTGATATTTTACAGAAAGTAGATAATCGCCTTTATCAGCAATTTTTATAAGAAGGATTAATATCACATAAATAAATTAATCAATAAATTATTAGTCAATAAGTTATACACAAGAGGTATTTTTAAGTACTAAGTAGGTTTAGGTTTAGTAAGTAGTTTTAAGTTAATAAATTTAATGTCACTAACACTAGACTTATTCACATGTATTTTATAATAACCAATTGGATCTAAGTTATCTGAATAAAGAATTTATATTATTATTATAGTTAGATATCTTGGATAATAAATTCTAGTACCCGGCGACCGGCCATGGTACGGCGTTATCCAGAGCATGAGACCTAAGCTAGATTTAATAGTTATTTAAAACCCCACATAGCAAATTTCATCGACATCGTCGGAACCACAGCACGCCGTGACAGACAATATAATTATATTCGCTGAAATTGTATAGTAACTATGGTACCTAATAAATAATTATAAATGATAAACTAGTGATTAGGTCAATAAATTACATACAGGTTGTATTTTTACGGGGATGAAATATGAAACTGTAAGTAAATAGGTTTATGTCACACCTGGCCATAAAGTGGCAATTACCGCACGCTCCGCGCGCGGGAAATCCCACTTCCTGGCCAGGGGGTGACATAAAATTTTGTACTTAACACGGGCGGTAAAAAAGAAAGCCTCAGATCGCATATTTATCGCCCTTGCCTTCGGCTCGGGCGTCAAATACCTGCGAACTGAGACATTCTTTGTTTTACCGCCCTTGTTAAGTAATGTACTATTGTGAAGAAGCATAACAACCCAGATAAGGATGTCTTCACTGGACCGCACAATTCCGATAGTGTAGCGGCGCCATTTTTATCTTCCGGTCCTACTCACAATTTTATTTCCTGATGGGATAGATCTTTATCCCGCATTTGCTATTGCGCGTTGAATGTTAAACGTTAAGATAGAAGGACGAGAGATTTATTAGGCAGATAATCTTAAACCAGGCTACTCGTTAACACGTATTTGTATGTAGCACTTTACTGTACTCATTTTTATGTAGTTAATAACAAATTACGGTTTGTTCAGTAAGGATAATACCACGGTGAACTTATTCTTACAAGAGATCTATTCCTGCTAACCTTAACCTGCATAAACATCTGTATTTCTGAGTTCATACTCGTATGTATAACCCACCTATTTAAGGCAAGAGTCAAGTGAATAGGCATTTTCTGGGTGAGCTCGCTTCACGGTCGGCCTCATCTTTGCCCCCTGGCTAGATACTGGCCAAGAGCAATCCCATTATGAATAAAACGAAGCATCTTCATGATGTTTCCAGTCTAATTAAACTTCGATTACATTTTAAGAAGCCTTACAAGTTTAAAATATTTTGATTTTTAATTTTGCCAAAGCACTGATAATACTAGTATACAGTACTGTATTGATAAAAGGATACTATGATTTTATGAAAGTTTTAGATAGTAACATAGCCCTTTTTTAATTTTTCACTTCTCTTGCTCGAAATGTGTGTCATATTAGACTTTTGAAGCGGGGCTAAAGTAGTACATTTAAGCCCTAGGGAAAATATTGTAGCTCCCCCCCTCTCTACCCCGTCTAACATTATATTCCCCATACTTTAAATAAAAGACGTGAAAATAAATTGATTTGTTTTGATTTGGCCATGTGATCGTCTAGTGATACCCTACGTTGTGTACCGAATAACCTCGACTCTTTTATGCGAAACGAATCAGACTTGAACTCTTCACTATTTGACCTAAGACCCTAAATACCTACTAATTTTTCCTACCAAATCTACCACGTATTTTTCTACTAAGTAGAATTATTTCTACCAAATTTCCATACATTTACAATAGGTTTCCTAACATTTTTTACCTACTCAATATTTAGATTCTAAATACATAATAATAATTTTATTATTGGTAATCTATCTCCAACAAGATCTACGTGTTCAGTTACGTTATTAACAGCTGGAGGTTTCCAATGGGCGGCAAATACCCTTGAAAGCCTTACTTTTTTCCCCTAAGTCAAAATCATCCTGCTACCATAAATATGCAGTAGAAAATAGAAACGTTGATACCCAATTTTAAGCTACAGCTAAAAAGGATAATTTTGACTGTTGTATGGTATGTCTTTCATATCTCATACAATGCTGTTAACACGCCAAGATGGAGATGGAACGTATTCTATACCAGAACTAGACATATTAATGAATATAAATCCATACTAATGAAAATAAATTCATTAATAAATCTTTAGATGAGAAGCATCTTTAACTAACAGTTCCCTCTACCCTAAACACTTCCCAATGTTTCCTAACCATTTACAAAAGTATATCTCTACTCTTTCCCAACAATGAGTATTCTTTCACTCATGATATTGGAAAATAATACTAGTAGACTGCTCCGCCTGCTACTTTCAGAGTTGGTTCCATCTTTCTGAACCAGCCCTGCTATCCTAATCATGATTGGAAGAATTGGACCTTTACAACACATAATACCGATAAAAATCTATGAAACCCAGTATTTTCAGTACCTATTTAAAGAAATTATTAGATACCTCTTATTTTTTTTACACAATACACCAATAATCGCGTGAATACCTAATACCTAAACCTAAATCCCTAAACCCTCTTTCCTAACGTCCTAATCCTACACATGACTTTAATCCTAATCTACTTACATCCCCAAATAGCTCTAATTCCTACTCTAGTGTATGCAAACCTCAACCGTGAGGTATTTACCATAGTGTTATGTAGTGAGGCCCTACTTTTACCTATATACCTAAACAGTTCCCTACTAGAACGTTCAAGTGGCTAGCTTGAGAAAATCAACCTAAAGCCTGTGTATTGTGTCATATCACAACTGACCGAAGTCTAAAGGGATCTGTGATATGAAACGCCCTAGCATATAATAGATTATATAAATATACATAATAAAGACCGAATTCCATATACTAGTGAGCCCTCTCAAGCGAAGAACCCTTCTATACCTCCTTCAATCGCGGAGGTCATGATCAGACTACACCAGTTGGACAATGGAACTCGCTAAGGGTAAAATACGTCCCATGTTGATAAATAGGAACGCCCAGACCCCCTAAACAGTCTGGTAATCTAAATGACTCCGGAATAAGCTTGTTTGGCAAACCGTGAGGTTAAACGTATTCCGTCAAGCTAACTGTATGCCTGGAATGTGATCTGGCCCTCTTAAAATAAATAGCAATAAATTTTAACCCCGTAAAATAATAATGAAATTGAAAGTAAAGAAGATTCCCTCACTATGCGGAACATTTCCACATAACAACGGAATCTCAAACAAAAATGACGAGAAACCCACCAAAAATAATCTATAGAACCAGTCTCACAGACAGTCGAACAATAATCATCCGTCCGCTCCGCCTGCCCGGCTATTTATAACTACGAATTGTCCTCGCAGTCCCTAACGGCCCTGACGCCCCTGACGCCCCTGCTTTCCCCGCCGCCCCTGCTGGTCTCGCCTCAAACAAAACTACTCCGCGCGTGCTTACGTTTACGGTCGCAATTTATTATGCTCTCACGACATAGGCTCTTATTGACATATGTTGTAGCCGCGCCGGCGGCGGTCATGTTTGTGATTATTAATAGATTTTGCGTCGTAATTTGTAAAGCGTTTATTTAATTGTGTATATAACTTTGATTAGTTTTTAATGAAATACTTAAGGTAAAATTACCGATCTTTGTTTAGCATTCGGTAAAGGAAAGGCGTTCATTGTAAGCGTCTAGTTACATATTCGCCCCCTCAAGGATGTGCCATGTAATTGCTAATGTAATGAGCGATTCATGACGGATCCTTGAACTACTATAATGTTAAATAACATACCATAGATTTGTTAGTGAACCTATTCTCCCCTCCCCTTCCCCCCCTCCCCTTTATTTTTAAACGTGTATGAGTATTTAAACCAGTACTCATTGATTGTTAGTGACTCGGTATAAAACTTAGTCTTATGAATTTTGATAATGAACCATGACTATCCTTTCCTCGAAATCTTCCCATTTGCCCAAGGTTCTAGTTTGTGAGGCTAGAAGACCCGAATAGTCCGCATTTGCAATATCAAACTGAATTTCAGAGTCTGTCCAGGCACTCATCCATTCAAAATCCACATTGCCCGGATCCGATCTGATATCCCAAAAGCTCCCCACGCAAAAAGAAAGACCCTCTATGTAAGTACTAAGAAATTCAATCGTCATTAGACCAAAACTCTAACCAAATTTCAATACTTTGTCACCATTTTCAATCAAGTTTTCTTGGAACGTGTCACAAACTTGAATCAGATATTCGATTTCAGACTCATTTTCACACCAATTTATGAAATGTCCATTTATGAACTTAGTTAAACGACATTCGTCACCTCAATGCTCCTGCATTCCCATTAGTCATTTAAATGGCTACAAAACATTAAAACTCGAAATGCGCTTAACTATATGGATATGTCAATATCCATAACACCCTGTTATCAAAATAACCAATTCCCCATTCAAAATTAGCCTTTAAATTAATTTATCATAAATTTATTCATGTAGATACTACTAATATAATAAACATTTCACCTCTAGCGTGATAAATGAGCCTTACTTTAATACCAATAAATAAATTGTCTTTCTATCAGACATGTCAAATATCATCAAATATCAAATAAATAATAATAATAATATCAAATATCATTTACCAAAAGCAATGAAAAGATAACATATATTTTTTTAAACATTATTCAAAAATGATTGCATCTCGCCATATCATTTTTATATCATATCCTACTAAACAGTCGGATATTTCTGTTTTCGAATGATCCTTCATCAAATCGTGGTGTGTGTACAAAACCTTGATAAAACCTCAGCTAATAGACTTTTAGTCCTAGCTTCTGTTTAGTACTAGTCAATAAGGATTACCCTTATTAAATGGGTCGAATCGTTATACGATTTTAACCTACTGATAAATCCTTGCTGACTAGTTGTGTGTTTAGACCCCTCAAAATACCAACAAATCCAGGTTGATTACAATTTTAACATTTGTCTACCTGCAACAACCCATTTTCACAAAATTTTCCCCCACCCCCCTGTTTCCATACATCACCATCATCCATCAGTTTCATTAAACCACAATTACTCTGTCGCTCAATCTACAAATACACTCATCGTTCATACTTACACACGGTTAAATTTACAGATAGCCAAAGTCTTTGATATGCAATCATTAGAATATTCTTCTAATTGTTGAAATATTAATAAAAATAATAACTATGTATTAATAAAGTTTACCTTTTTTCTGTAAAAATGAATGCCAAACAATGCAACCAAGATTAAAATTTCATAATTATATACACATATTTATACATATTTATTTTAAATATTTCCCCCATTTATACTCCTTATCTATGTGCAATAAAGTTCCATTTCAACAAACAATTTACTATAAGCAATCAGTCCTTATTTATTTGTAATATAAAAATATATTTTTATTTTATGAAATCTATTGAAAAATGTTGATAATAATATTAAAGTCATATCTCTGAATCTAACTATTTTTTACACAATTTATTTTCTTTTTGAAGAAAAACCATTTAAAGAACCGATACATCGCTTATATTAAAACCCTTCACATTGCATGCACTATAATACTAAGAAGAATGTATAAGTTGAAGCCTAATTTGTAATTAAAATAGAATGTAAATATAAAAATACATGGCCTGTTTCAATAAAAGAACCAAATTTTAAACTTTTCTTTTCCGGGTAGTGATGGATAATCATGCATTACTAAATTTTTCTTTTCTATATTGAAAACTGAAAATCGTTCTACTATTATAATTTGATTTGATAGAAGCTTTAGTATAAATTATACTAGCAAAATACATAACCCTTTGAATATATATACTGCCTTAAAAATTTCTTCACCGCTAAATTTTCACCGCTAAACCAAATTCTAAATTTCTAATCCCAACCACTTCTAAATACTTCTACCACTATATTTTATTAAACCCAGACAAGTACAATCTAGATCCACCTACTGAATGCTCCACACAACTTTACAAGCAAATACTACAAATGAGTCCGGAATCCCACCCGACAGACCGAAGACTTGCCCAAAATTTTAGTTACTATTGATTGTACCCCAAAATAAATTGAATACTATAAAGCATAAAATCAATTTAAAATCATGTATATCCTGCGCATTTCATGCAATAAAGCTTAAAATAAATAAATAACTAACCTGTGCCAACAAAGACTTGATACACAACTCGGTTAACTAACTTCAAAACATGAATCTAAATAAAAATAACATTCTTTCTACGACTTTATTTCTAATGTAAAGCATCGATAGCCCTCTATGTACTTGTAGTATATAACAACTTTACATGTCAGTCTTACAGTCGCCGTTCAACGGAAAATATTCTACAAATAACAACTCTACAAATGATTCCAACATGCAGTCAGACAATTTGACCTTATAAGGGCTCCGTGCTCTTGCCCCGAAAATTACCAAAAAATCACTTACAAGAGAACTGAGAAAATAAATACTATTTTCTTCCCAAGACATTTACTGTTCAGTATACTATAATTATGTTCAAAACCACTTACTAGTTTTAATCTAACGTTGACTCCAATATGAAATACCACTCACAACTCATATTCTATTTACACTGCACTTAATCGTAAATCACTCATTACCTAGACTCCCTGATTAATTTATAACAAACAACACATTAACTTTTAGTTCAGACATGGTATTTATCTAGCTTCCGACTTTTACTAATGAATGCATTATCTTTTGCGTCAACGCACACTTTAACTAAACTATAATGCTCGATTATTAATCCACTCGTAAAACGTATCATATTTAATTATTTTTAACACCATAAATGTAAAAAGATTATTTGCAAAACAAACTCAATCAAAAACAAATGTCAAAATCTAACG
This sequence comes from Cenopis cana, assembly GCA_951800055.1. Taxonomy (NCBI): domain Eukaryota; kingdom Metazoa; phylum Arthropoda; class Insecta; order Lepidoptera; family Tortricidae; genus Cenopis; species Cenopis cana. The sequence continues at coordinate 4,355,212 of OX637476.1, read as the reverse complement.
TCTGTTCGCATACTGCGTTCAGAATTTTTTTCTATTGCCTACATTACGAATTTATTAAGCCTCTTACAAACGTCAAACGTCATCTACTATTTTACTTAAACGTTTCCACACGACGTTTTAAATATTTATGGCAGCAAGTCATATTTCTAAAGAAATATATCATAATAATTAACATTATCTACACAAAATAATTCATTTAGAATCGTTAAGGAAACCAGTATACGTATATTTTGTTATCAACTCAACTATTTTAGGTCGTATCCATACCATCCGATACAATACCCATACGGGAAAACACACCTACTCCGATTTTATTTACACTTTCCGACACGTCATTGAACCGATATCGCGACGTCGCTTCTTATACATCTATAATTTCAGTTTTAATGCTAGCACATAACAGCAATAACTACAAATGAATATATTTATTATATTTAAAGGTAAACCTAATCATTCGAGAAAATACTGTATTATAATAGTTAACAGCATCCTTGATATTGTGCGATCACATAACATTTTTTTTCTTGTGAGGAAAATATTATTCAATATAGCAAAATGAATCGCAATAAATTTTAGCAGATAAAAATTTATAGCCAAGCTATCAAATATTAAATGACACTAACAAGCGTATTTTCCGTCGGGCAATTGACTCATAGGAACTTGCAATGATATCCGATAATGTGGACACTGCCTCCTGTCCTTTTTTTACTGACAACACTGATCTTAACTTCAAACCTACCACTACAAAGGGAATCTACTAACCGATACTCTATCCTTAAATTGTTAAATCAAAGATGGATGACAATTCTTCATTTGTTGTTGTATACAAATACAATATTTTAATATACCTAGTGACATAACTATTTTCGTAGTATGAACAATAATTTTAAATGCAAAACTAAGTGAAGTATAAATTACCACCGTGTGAAATTAAAGAAACCTAGTTTGTGACTGACTCGTTTCTTTGTTGCCAAACAAAGAAAGTAAGTGCTTCGTGTATCTTTGAAGCGAACGATTTTGATAAAACTTGAACCCGATTTTTAACTGGTAAGTTATTTTTATATTTTCTGTCTCTTCTATTGATTAAAACCATCTCACATACATACTTTGATGAACAATTTCTATAACCTATACGAGCCTACTTGAAAAGTCGAAACTTTTATGTTAACAAAAAGTTGGTGTACCTATGTACAATGAAAAATACCATTTGATATGAATAACTCATCGCTACGAAATACAGTTAAATGTAAATAATACTACGTAGTTATACTGATAATGTCACGAAAAAGCTTTCTTGTATGTGGAAAAAGCCGAACTCTTTCTCTTTGTTTCCTTTCAAAAGTGTATACTTACAAATTACCATATGATGATGAGGCCCTGGCTAATTTCAGTCTTAATGACTGTATGCTAATTCTAGTAAAATCTATAAATGAATATATGCTTTCCCTCATCTGTCAAACTGTATGAAACCACAAGATGATGAAATTTTTCCCTAACCATGTCCTATTTTATTTCTAGATTATGACTAGTTATTGATATCATTGCATAATGTCAGTAGTTCATTACTATAAATTTACTCAATATCTTTATACCTCTATTCTTCAGAATAAATAAATGTACTATTCCACATCATAACATATAAGTTCTATTGTTTTTATTTCAGGACCATGGTGATAAAATCTGCATATAGTAATGATCTACTCATTAAACCAATAACATGATAATCTGCTAACAACATGCTGAGAAAAACCTGACTTGGTCCGCTGACTCGACTACAAAAATATAACAGCTACCTGTTTGATCACAAAATATGAGTGACCCAATATGTAAGTACTTAAACTAATCAATCAGATGTCCTCATAATAAATTTTTGATCAAACAACTGTACCCAATTCCGATTTTAGTGAAATTTCAATTTTAGTTTGATCGCTCTCCGTCGGGTTCCTTCGATGAAATTCCGAAATATACCTATTTATGCTATTTTCTTAATTTTTATAGTCTAGAATGTTTCTATATGTTCTAATAAATACAGATAATAATGTTATACTCTTATAATGCTAATATCTTAACTTTTCAATTTTCAGTTGAAAGCGATGAACAGGAGTCATCAACTGCCGGAAGAATAGCAAAACTTCTCATTTCCTACCTTCAATCAACATGGGTAACTCCTAATGTAAGTATATAAAATTAACCTATATATTGACTAAATTTCATAACATACAGATGTATAGTAGTATATTTTTGATGAAAACAAATTTCAATGTAAGCATTCCCTCGGCAGTTTGAAATTTCAAAAACTATGGCATTTTATTAATTTTTCCTATCTAGAATGTTTGTATTAATTCTGTATGTAATGTAAAAATGCAAACAATAATTATTATTCTTATTTGATGTTAATTTCTCTACTTTTCAATTTTCAGAAGGCAGCGGTAAACCACTCGAAACCGTAACTGCCAGATGATGTACGGCAATCTACTGCAGTACTTCCTAAGGTAATTATTTTAATTTATATCTATACTGTATGTAGCACTAATATTTTTATAATAAAGATGCGTATACTACTTAAAAAAACTAGTGCCTACGTCAAACCTCGGAACCAGCCAATGGACCCAGGCATCCTAGTACACAACAATACATACTGAAACTATACTAAAATTATGATGATGATGTCAGAATAACATAAAACTAGTGCCTACGTACCAAGTCACGGAATCAAATAGCAAACCCCAGCCTTCCTAAGTATGCAAACGCATAAGTACTACGCTATGATTATTATGATGATGATTTATTTTATATTACGTCAGTGGCAATCAAACGCACAGCCAGCCTAGCTGATAATGTCCATACACTTAAGACAACATGAATATCTCTTTGATGCTTTCTATAATGGTCTTTACTTTATGACTGAAGTATGATATGATGTTTATTTATTTATTTATAATGAAAACATGCTACCATTAGTTACTATATGCAAATGTCTTGCACCAAGTCATTACTCATAATCTTACAGATCGTCTATTATGATAATGATGATGACGCTGATCATGCTATAACAACTACGCCCCCTGTATCACTAGACTCTCATGATACAAACCAAAAATGATGATGATCATATTATAACGGAACGCCCCCTGTATCTATAGACTATGATACACAATCGATCGAATGATCGCCCCCTAATGCAATAAACTATGATAACTTTAACCAGTCTTTTACCCATGAAAATGTAATCTAGCAGTATGTAAACTTGTCACTAATGTTAACGCATTTACTTTTCTGTTCCAGATGCTGTTCATAACATACAGCAGTCTTCAATCGATCCTACACTGCCTCGCCGACAATCAACCAAGATCCGCCCAACAGCGACCACCGGACGCCCGCTATTACATACTTTACTTACAATACTTGTTATTTTAAAACCCAACCAGTGATTTAATTATTTAGTCGTATGGCATTATTCAATGATAAATGATTACCGCAGCCTACAAACGTCCACTACTACTTACTTTACTTACTTTAACGACATACTTGTTATTTGACTTGATTGTAATAATAAACTATAATATTTTTCGTGTACAATTTTATAAGCGAAGGGTCCAAGTCCGAATTCGATCACACACCGTTTCACGACAACAAAATGTTGCCAAAAGGCAACCATAACCTATTCTAAAACATACAGAGCCCTAGGACTCCCATCCTTGTCACGGCTTGCCAAAATGTAGCTCCCCCCCTCTCTACCCCGTCTAACATTATATTCCCCATACTTTAAATAAAAGACGTGAAAATAAATTGATTTGTTTTGATTTGGCCATGTGATCGTCTAGTGATACCCTACGTTGTGTACCGAATAACCTCGACTCTTTTATGCGAAACGAATCAGACTTGAACTCTTCACTATTTGACCTAAGACCCTAAATACCTACTAATTTTTCCTACCAAATCTACCACGTATTTTTCTACTAAGTAGAATTATTTCTACCAAATTTCCATACATTTACAATAGGTTTCCTAACATTTTTTACCTACTCAATATTTAGATTCTAAATACATAATAATAATTTTATTATTGGTAATCTATCTCCAACAAGATCTACGTGTTCAGTTACGTTATTAACAGCTGGAGGTTTCCAATGGGCGGCAAATACCCTTGAAAGCCTTACTTTTTTCCCCTAAGTCAAAATCATCCTGCTACCATAAATATGCAGTAGAAAATAGAAACGTTGATACCCAATTTTAAGCTACAGCTAAAAAGGATAATTTTGACTGTTGTATGGTATGTCTTTCATATCTCATACAATGCTGTTAACACGCCAAGATGGAGATGGAACGTATTCTATACCAGAACTAGACATATTAATGAATATAAATCCATACTAATGAAAATAAATTCATTAATAAATCTTTAGATGAGAAGCATCTTTAACTAACAGTTCCCTCTACCCTAAACACTTCCCAATGTTTCCTAACCATTTACAAAAGTATATCTCTACTCTTTCCCAACAATGAGTATTCTTTCACTCATGATATTGGAAAATAATACTAGTAGACTGCTCCGCCTGCTACTTTCAGAGTTGGTTCCATCTTTCTGAACTAGCCCTGCTATCCTAATCATGATTGGAAGAATTGGACCTTTACAACACATAATACCGATAAAAATCTATGAAACCCAGTATTTTCAGTACCTATTTAAAGAAATTATTAGATACCTCTTATTTTTTTTACACAATACACCAATAATCGCGTGAATACCTAATACCTAAACCTAAATCCCTAAACCCTCTTTCCTAACGTCCTAATCCTACACATGACTTTAATCCTAATCTACTTACATCCCCAAATAGCTCTAATTCCTACTCTAGTGTATGCAAACCTCAACCGTGAGGTATTTACCATAGTGTTATGTAGTGAGGCCCTACTTTTACCTATATACCTAAACAGTTCCCTACTAGAACGTTCAAGTGGCTAGCTTGAGAAAATCAACCTAAAGCCTGTGTATTGTGTCATATCACAACTGACCGAAGTCTAAAGGGATCTGTGATATGAAACGCCCTAGCATATAATAGATTATATAAATATACATAATAAAGACCGAATTCCATATACTAGTGAGCCCTCTCAAGCGAAGAACCCTTCTATACCTCCTTCAATCGCGGAGGTCATGATCAGACTACACCAGTTGGACAATGGAACTCGCTAAGGGTAAAATACGTCCCATGTTGATAAATAGGAACGCCCAGACCCCCTAAACAGTCTGGTAATCTAAATGACTCCGGAATAAGCTTGTTTGGCAAACCGTGAGGTTAAACGTATTCCGTCAAGCTAACTGTATGCCTGGAATGTGATCTGGCCCTCTTAAAATAAATAGCAATAAATTTTAACCCCGTAAAATAATAATGAAATTGAAAGTAAAGAAGATTCCCTCACTATGCGGAACATTTCCACATAACAACGGAATCTCAAACAAAAATGACGAGAAACCCACCAAAAATAATCTATAGAACCAGTCTCACAGACAGTCGAACAATAATCATCCGTCCGCTCCGCCTGCCCGGCTATTTATAACTACGAATTGTCCTCGCAGTCCCTAACGGCCCTGACGCCCCTGACGCCCCTGCTTTCCCCGCCGCCCCTGCTGGTCTCGCCTCAAACAAAACTACTCCGCGCGTGCTTACGTTTACGGTCGCAATTTATTATGCTCTCACGACATAGGCTCTTATTGACATATGTTGTAGCCGCGCCGGCGGCGGTCATGTTTGTGATTATTAATAGATTTTGCGTCGTAATTTGTAAAGCGTTTATTTAATTGTGTATATAACTTTGATTAGTTTTTAATGAAATACTTAAGGTAAAATTACCGATCTTTGTTTAGCATTCGGTAAAGGAAAGGCGTTCATTGTAAGCGTCTAGTTACATATTGTATACATATTTATGATTTACAAAACATTTTAATTTGACCAATCAAAATACTTCACCGATTAAATCCACCAATCACAGAAAAGTAATTTGACAGATTAAAACATATTTGGTAAAAATATCAACCAACCAGAACACAGCTGTACTAAAATCGACCAATCAGGAAAGACGTTTTTCAGTTCTTTAAAGATTAAGCGGTGTCTATGGTCAAAGCAATTACTCCTCTTAAAAGAAAAAAAAAAGCGCATGATGCATCTCTTTCTTTGATATAGCAAAAGAAAGGGAGGCGAATACGCCAAGCAAACACGCATAGCGAGGCATATGGTGCTGGCCTTAGAAAAAAAAACATGCTGTCAAATTAGACATACACCCGCCAAGAGTTAAATTATTCATTTAAGGTGGATAATTTGTGTTTATGTGTTTTCTCGCAATCGAAGTGAAAAGTAGAGTGTATAACTCGGGCCTAAAAGCCATATTACCACTCGAACAATTTTCCCTCTCTACGTTCGGGAAAATAACCATCTCGTGGTAATATGGCTTACTTTAGACCCTTGTCAAACAATCTACTATTATTGTGTGTAGTAGAATTTAAGCGGAAAAGAGCAGTTTTTAGCTCGAAAATGGTCGATTTGGAGTGATGTTTGAAACAATATTTCTTAGTGAAAATCCAAAGCAATCCTTTTTAGTTTTTTGTCATAAGGTCGCAATTGTCCTGTTCTATATAGTGACATTTAGAAAATATCAAGAAACGTGTTAATTAAACAGAAAATTGAATAACTAGATGAGCGTTTTCTAACCGATAAGGACTCTTAAGTAGGGAACTACCAATTACGCAAACAAACATTCATTAGTTAATAACTTAATCATGTTTATTGACCCGTTATCTGCGCCGGCGCCTAGAGAACGCAGAAGCTGCGTCACTCGGCTTTTAACGGAAATACTTGTGATTAAACTATTTCAACTAAAATACGATGACGATATTTTCATTACTAATTTTAGCTTTACAAATAAAGTTTTTCATGGAATATGTATTAATTTATTCTTTGAAACACGTAAATATTTGTATCAACCTTAACCAAAGGCGTCAGCAAAAGAATTTTAATGAAATGCGCCGAAATGGCGCCGAATAATAAAACCATTTTGGGCGTTGGAAAGAATTTTGTTGACTAATTATACGTTTAATCGCTAGAATTTTGATGACGTGATGATGTTGGTTTTCTATCATAACATGATACTAAGCATGCGTACGATAAATTCCTAGTGGAACTTGATTTTACAATGGCGGAATTTTACATCAAGTGATCTATTTTTTATTTATTTTACTACAGTCAATAATACGCGTTATTACTATGGTTTGTATGTTATAAAACAGAATATATTTAGCTGTTTTGTTATTATTGCTACTAATATCGACCCAATTATTCAACCCGTATCTGTTGCTACATACCAAGATAAATAAATTACCTATTTTTATGGTTTCATATTCTATTACAAATATAGGTGTGTTAATTTTCTATATTTTTGACTAAATATTTAGCCGTTAAGGCTCCGAGCACTGTATATCACATATTGTTACTGAAAATAGGTCCCATATTAATGTCCACCGTTTTTTAACAGGCGACATCAATAATCGTGGTCAATGCCAAAGAAAGAGTAAGTTTCATGCTTCGTCATTCTTTAAAAGTGGCATGAACATGTCTATGTCGTGTTCAGCGTAAAACCCAATCATTAAGAGCTTTAAACAACCACTCGCGTATGCTAAACACTAATTTATCAAGTGAATCTTTACAAGGTCGCGATGAGAGAAATGCAGTGAGAGTAGATTTTAAAATACCTAACATTTTACACAAAATTCACCTTGTCTGCGTTTTTGATTTGAAAGCTCGGAAAACCTAGTTTCAGTTTACTGGGTCCGTAAACTGTTCATGGTACAACTGTACTATAGCCTGTTTTTTTTCTATAAAGTACTGCCATAGTAAAATGTATGGCGTGTTCATTTGTTTCATGCTAATTCTTGATTAGAATTTGTAACTGTACTTATGTAATTTATACATAAAAAATCAGAGTACAGAATTCGTTTCAGAAATGATTTATTAGAATTGATAATTTGATTTCAATTGTTTATATAATTGAAGTTACTTCGTTTAATGATTAACATAAAATTTAATTTGGCTGAAATACAATTAAATGACACATTTTAATGTTATTACATTGGACCTTCCAGATAAGGTAGCGTAACCGATACCTGTTCGCCAAAAAATCTGTTTATCCCAAAGTGAATCACGCATTTGTCGCTCTCTCAAACAATAATTAAGTCACGAAAACGGCCAATATCAACCCTAATTGAAAATTCGCAAACAATACAGCTTTTAACACAGTTATCATTTACCCGCTCCCGTGATTTGTTAGAATTTCTTTTATAGCCATTCTGAAAGCAATTTTCGTAACACGGATACCCCAATAAAGTGACTGGGATCAACAATGGTATGCGACGGTAAAAAATATGTAGAGTGTATGTATATTATATGAGTTTGTATGCCGATGACGTAGTTGCTGCGCGTGTATTGGGGCTTCTGCAGAGATGAGTTGTTGCAAATGTATAAAAAGCGAAGCGTCGATTTCGAAATCAACACAACGATTTGAAATTCTCTAAGGAGTGGAGGACATACGGAGCGGACTGTGCAGAAGTTTCCGCATCGTGCACACGAGTACGCCAGTGAATAAGTGATCTTTAAAAGAACTGTAACGTGACGTGTTTGTTTTCAACGGAGATTCCTGTCGTTTCAAGGATGCTCCCTTTAGTGGTAAAGTGGATTAATTTCTTTTATTTCAATACAAACTCATTTCATATAGATGCAATAGTTATGTTTGATGGATTTTGGGTCGTTTAATACATTTTTATATTAACGGTTTTAATTATAAAACTACATTTCCGTTGTAAATTGAAACATTAATATAATAATATAAGTATTTCACGAAGTAGTGAAGTTGTTCAATAAATTTTTTTTTTTTTACAGTTTGTGGTTGCAGTCAGCGCAGTAGCAGTAGGATCCCCTATCAGCAACGGCAGATGGATTCCGGAGAAGTACGGCGAAGCCGGCAGGTAAATCAAATAAAATTAAAAAAATAAATTGTACATGCACCTAATATGAATGTCAAAAAAACCGGCCAAGTGCGAGTCGGACTTCGCACATTTAGGGTTCCGAACTGACCGCAAAGTTAAGTTGGTTTTTATAGGAAAAATAAGGAACTTTCAAAGAAAAAATCTTATTTATCAATATATTAGTATTTGTTGGTAAAATATACGTAATAACAAACATTATTACCAAATTTTAGGTTTATAGGTACCTATTTGGGAAGATAAAAAATACTGTGTAAATTTGAAGCCTGTAGCTCCAACCGTTTGGCTGTAAAACCTGTGTGACAGACGACGGACGGACGGACGTCTGTCTGGGCGTCACCAATAGGGTTCCGTTTTGACCCTTCGGGCGGTCTGAAACTACCACAGGTTCATAAAATAAACCTCTGCCTCGAAAAGAATAGCCTGCAGAACGCTATCTCTGCAAAACATCCCCTATCCGTGATGTAATCGTTATAATATGCTTAGGAAATTAGTGTTTGTAATAGATTTGAATTTAGAATCCGTAAGTAATGTGTTTTGGAATTTTATTATAGAATGCCAACATACTAACGTGTTTTAATATTCATCTAATATCTAAGTAGGCTAGATGGTAAAGATGTTAGTCTGTTACTTACATATTTGGAAGCTCCATTAATTTTCACCGCCCATAAGGTCGGAGTATGTTAATAAGAAGTTTTAGTCTAGACTTTTGGTTTAATAATTTTTACAAGCTACTCGTATGTTTCATTGATAATGAACTAAAACATTTAATATCCAAAATTCAACTTAAATGAATCATCAAGAATTATATATACATACCGTCCATAGTTACCTAAATCTTTATTTGGTGCATTTTAATGGGCATCGTTGGCTGATCTGTAAATACCAACTTATCTGTGCGGAGTTTCATTTGTCAATATTATTGTTTGTAATTTGTTATGATTGTGATTTATAGCATATTCAAGTAACTGATTTTATTAAACGAAAATTACTGAATGGGGAATAAATGAAAACCTCCTCCGTAAACAATTTGACGTGTAATGCACACCAACTTACAATACTTACCTAGATTTTGTAGAAAAACGTAAATATTTTCTTTCTTAAAAACCTTAAATAGTTACATCTTGAATACATCAAATTCAGATTCATTTATTTTATTGATGAAAATTACAATATTACATTCATCAGACAATACAAGGTATCAGAATTCACATCATGATATAAATAATATTAATACCCATGGACTGGACAATAGTATGAATCATTGTTAAAGTACTCTCAAGAAATTATGACACTAATAATCTGGTTATAAATAGCATATTATTGTTCCATCACAGATACAACCGACCAAAGGACGAGGGTAAATACGTTCACATACCCAACCCCTACATACACATCGACAACCCATACGACGGCGGCTACGGGCCATATGCGCACCAATATGAACCGTATGAAGGCGCAGAATCCGTTGACCAGTACCGACTAGTGCTTCAGCCTGGAGATGACAATCCCTACTTTAAGGAAGGCTACTACAAGAACAATGGAATTAAAATCATTAGTCAGAATCACAACTACGAAGAGGACAAATACGACTTTGAGTAAGTATTGAGGAATGTTATCCTTATTTATTATTTATTTCGAACATGGCAATTATATAAAACGATTAAATTTAATTAAGAGTGTGTTAAATGCATACAAACCTACATTCTATTAGCCAGCAAAATCTTCTTTCACATACCTAATCGCCCCAACAACGCTTCGCAGGCCTTCCCTTTGGACTAGCTCCATTTTATTATAATGCTTGGACATCCAGGTACAATATACGAGTATAAAGCTGTATACTAAAGTAAAAATTTGATTAAGTCGGGGGTTATATTATCCAAAGTTGTATTGGTAAATCCTCAGTCTCTAATGAGTCATTCTTAAGATTGTGTGACGTCATTCTGGGCGCTATTCGACAAAACAAAAAAAAAAGACCCATAAATATGAACTATATAATATTAGCGGCGGAGCGTCCATATAACTCGATTCCCACCGGCTTGCCTAATTTTCAGCCAGTCCAGTTCTTTTACTACGGCTCATGAGGAATAAGAAAGGCAAATTATGTCTGGCTTCCCTAAGAATGTTTTTGACGCTCCGCCACTGGTACATATATACAAAAAAAGTTATATCGAACGACGGTTTTCAATACTAATTTCTAATTTTACTTTCAAATTTGGCATCTGATATGGAATATTTATTTTACCGACTGAACGAACTTGGCCTTACTAACTGAATGTCAAGCTTATCGTTGTCATTTGCATAGAAAAACAGCTCCGTGATGCATCTTACCGATAAAAGAATTAATTAATTTTACTATAGTTTCACAAAAATGGCTTTTACATTAAATATTTCACTGGACACGAATGACTGATACTTAGTCCAATTTAATACTCCCATTAAAATTGCAAAGCGGAAACTAATACTGCATAGGCAATCTTGACATTTGTACATTGGAATTGCAACTACACCGAATGGAGATGTCAGTGAATTATTTATTCATAAAGCAGCCTTGACCGGATATACAAATTAGTTATCAATCTATTGTGCTAAATTATCCAATCACTAAAACTTGTTTGTACCACGTTTGGAATTCAATAATTACATATAATCCTACAATACAAATCATGAATCAGTAGTTATAGGGCTAGTTTATCAATAAAAAATAACGAGTTTAAGTTTTTTTTTAATTGTTGCTAATTTGTGTTTCTTTATTTAAATAAAAATAGTTTAACGAGGAAGATTGAATATATACAATACATTTATGTTAAGTAGGTACTAAAGATTAATAAAAAAAATATTATTAAAGATCTATCCTGTCTAATTTACTAGGCAAGTTATTTTTATATCTTATCTGATAAAATATCTTCTAAGAATATGTTCTTATGGACTCATTTGGGCACAAACAGCGAATGTGAATTCGTCGTTTAGCATTGTAAAACCTCAAAACGTTGGTCATCATAATCCGACGTACGAAATAACGATTAATCACACGTTCATCTTTGCCTGCCGGACTTTAATTAAATTTATTTGAAAAAAAAATCAATAAATTCGCATTTAACAAGAATCAAATACCCTTGGCTCCAATCCTTATTTAAATGACGATTTATTGCTCAGCTACCCATGTGAATTGAGAGTGAATTTTAACTTTTAACCTAAATTTACAGTTTCGAGACCGAGAACAAGATTCGCGCTGAAGAAAAAGCCGTGCTGAAGAACCCGAATGCGATCGACGAAGGCATAGCCTCAGCGGGCTTCTATGAGTACATCGGACCCGACGGGTACATGTACCGAGTAGACTACACCGCTGACGAGAAAGGCTTCAGGCCCAAGCTGAGGAGGCTAGAAACCCCCTACTCGGGCAAATGGGTGCGGGAAAAAATCAACTAGACAAATCATGTATACCAAAAACTAAAGTATAGGTAAAAAACTTAAGGCCCCTCTTCTATGTAGTTGTGTTGTGGTCGAATAGACATTATATATTACAGCAGACAAAATCGCAACACAATAAAATAAATGCTTAAGCCGTCAACTTCCGAGCATACCTATAACAAAAGAATTTTATTATATATATGGGTCATTGTCAGTCGGGAAAACAAAAGTTGTCCATTCGGTGTTCAATAGTTAACAGCTTGTGTGTATGTAATTTACGTTTTTATAACATGGATTTATAGACACGGAATTACAGATTATGCGGGTTATCAGGTCAATCGAAAATTAAGCTTTGTAGCCCTTAACTTTTGACATGTTCACCGAATAGACGCGCACCTAAATCTGACAATGACCCAAATAATAAAGAGTTTTATTGTTGGTTTTTTCCGGCAGGCAACAGGTTTGAACAGCCGACAACTACAAGCAAGATGGGATTTACTTAAGTTTTTCGACTATAACAAATCACTCATAAATCAGTATTGTAAATAAGTAGGCAACAGTTTATTTCCATAGTGCACGCCTGCGATTTATTTAACTATCTGCCTTTTCATATGAGTCACGATCTGTTTCATGAACTTGACATTTCGACTCGGTTTTGCCCGACATTATTGGACCTTTTGATATCTACCGCAGCGTTATTTGATACCGATCAATCATGTTCTTTCGTCCTGCATGAGTTTATACCAGATTAAAGTTACAGTACAAAAGCTTCTTTAGCTCGGCGTTTCCTTGTATCTTCTTAGGATATTTTATTTATATTTAGATATAGATGTTTAGAATGTTATAATTGTGATAATAAATTATAATACTTAATAAAAGTTGTTTTGTTTAATTCATTGTATCCAAATTGCAACCTACAATCTGTTGACTTTTCTGAATACTAAAAGCAAATTAATTATCACCCTCATACAAACAGTTGTCACAATATCGAGGTCTAATTCCTATCTATACCCCATTACTGGCGTAGGCACTAGTTTTAGCTGTATCGACCTTCCAACCTAAAGCAATTCATAATAGTAGAATAACAGATAAGTAGATGTATATTGTATACAGTTACATTCTATATGTTCTTTCAGGAAATTACTTAAGCCGTTTATATAGTAGATCGGAATTTTGGCATATTAAAAGTCTCAAAAGAACCTTAAGGTATTGTCAAGGCAATCTTTCAAACCCTACTCAAGTTACAAGCCAATTCAAGAAAGAAACCATCACAAATGAAATTTATTACTTTGACTGAAATATTTGGCACAAGTAGATAGGTGCAAATTCCTAATGCTTGTATCCAATACTCTTGTATAATATAACAAAAAAAGGTTGATGATTTACGAAGGGATAGTTATTTAAAATAACTGCAATTCCTTACAGAACTAATATTAAGAGCGTAACGTGATTTTAACACCATTTTAGTAGGTAGTTGTGCAGTTTATCAATTGGGGACATTCCTCGAAGCATCGACCCAACACCTCCAGCAATAACCCGGCGCTTAAGGGCAATATTTGATCTGATAACGCGATAAAAAATACCAGGCAGCCTCGAATGTCAATAAAAATATTCCGAGCGGGCGTCGCCAAAAATAAACGAGAGTCCGCGGGAATAGAGCGGAAGGATCGTAAAGTCATGCGTGTTAAGGCACTGCCGAAGGAATTTGTCGAAATTGTTTTGGCTCAAGCCTGTGGAGGCTTTTATGGAGGCGCGGGGACGATGACCGAGAGCGGTGCCAAGTGGCCGGCGCCGCTCTGCCCGCCTCAGACGCAGTGCGATCGCAGCTGCCCAGGCATTCAGAAACATTAGACTCACCCCAGGCGAGCCAGTATAGGCCTGACCTCCAAACCCGCATAGTTGTTACAAGTCTCGAGGTATTAATATACTAGAGGATAGTGAGTTGAATCCAGCATGGTTGTGAAGAGGATTTCTGCACTGCGCACTCTTATCTCTCCTTCTGTAACGAAATTATTTATTACACCAACGATACATTCCCGTTTGGAAGGCACCCGGATCCTGCTGCGTTCCAGAATTTGTCTTTATTTGTAAAACAACGCTTAACTCTAATTGATTTATCTTTGCAGCAAATCTTATAATTAAATACGATAAAAAAACGTTCGCAGACGCAAGAATGCAACTACACCATTTTGTTAATTTATGACAGCTTGTTGTGTGATGGAATTTCAAATTTGGTTCGTATTGGTAAAAAAACAAATGCAAAAGAAGAGTTTGTTAGCAATATTTTAACATAATAGGGATGTTGACACCAAATAAGAAAATCAATGAATCCGAATTTTCTCGAAAAAGGATCAAATTCTCTATCAAATAGTGAAAAAAGTAATCCAAAAGAATAAATAATTACATAATTATAAGTCTTCAAAGTTTTAGGAGGGGGCATTTTCTGTCCCTTTTCCGCAAAACGCCCCGTTGTATTGAACGATCGTCATTTACTATGGCGCTCGAGGTCAGTGACGTCACTGACCTGTAGCGTTTTCTCTCTCTAACTAAAAACATTCTAACGGTTGTAGTTTCGTTATTTTTTGAGATATTTGAATAGGATTTTCACTTTTTGGCATAGTTATATGTATTCTTTCGTATGGAGTATTAATAAATTTTGAGTCAACATCCCTATTATGAAAGAGATTAAAATTCTTGGTTGGTTTTTTAAATAAGGTCGGTGAAGATACAAAAGACGAAGCCACAAGGACGTTCAAGGCTTCTTCGCGGGCTAAAGTTCTTGACTCTCAGTCACCTTGGCCACAAGCTTGATTATAAAAGGAAGAAACACGAATTCAATAATAACACACGAAATGAATTATTTTTGTACATTTCATGTGAGGTGTGCAATAAAGAGAAACAGCGTTTGCAAAATAATTTATTGGCCGATAAATCCGTCGTTCGATTACAATTTTTTGCTTTAGTTAATTTCTCATTTTCTTCTTGCGTTACGGCTGATAATAGAAAATGCGAAGTCGATTTATAAAAGCTATTCACCAGCCTCTGCTTCTTATGAACTCTTTCCACGATTTCTTACTTATCTCTCCTAATATACAGTGTGAGAGACCTCTATCACTTCTATTATGAAAATGAATTAGGTGTAGCCATGTCTGAGCCTCTACACGGTGAGAGTCTACACGGAAAACGATTTGTTCAACGCAATATAAACATGTTTATATAATGGGGCTTTAGTTTAAACTACTCAATTAATCCTTCCCTAGAGGAGTTATGCGAGGTTAAAATAGTCCACATCCTTCCATCCTTCCATCCTTTCTTGACATATTTGTCAGTCCGGTGATCCGGTCATTCAATTAAAACTACATGATAACTTTAGCTAACAATGTGAGAAATTCGAGTAATAGAAGATGGAAAAGCAAAAGAGAATGTACTGAAAATATCTGTTGAATGTGTTATATTTTATGCGAAATTTTCACAAATATGTAACAAAGCATTTCACACGAAACTTTGTTAATTTTGTGTCTGTACTAGTTTTGCAACATATCGCTAGGGAATCTCCTCGGCTTCAATGCAGAATTCGGGACTATTTTAAACGCATTGAATAGCAGTGCTGCTGGTTTTATACGAGGATAGGTATTATGTTTCGTTGGATTTATTGTTTAATATAAGCATATACCCTTTTAAAACTTATGGGAATGTATAGGTTACTTTGTTGTTTTAATGAAGCGGTTTAACTTTTCCATTATTCCTACGCTATCAAAGACAGCCCGGGGCCTTATTTAGAGATTTCTAAATGAGACACACAGATATAGCTCACTTTAATTTTTTTTTTACTCAAAATGTAAAAACTTGACACAATAGGTAAGCAACAAGTCATGACCTTTGTAAACTTTGTTTAAAGAGGCATCTACTTATTTACGGGACTTAATTTGTATTCTGTAAGTTACACAATTTTTTATTACAACACAATAAAATTAGCGCAACTGTAGCGTAGTGGACCGGCATTTCAAATGTAGGGGTCGAATCCCAGTCTGCACCACTATGCCTTCATTTAAAAATAACAAAAATATTTTTTTTTCTTAGAACTGTGGGCATTATGTCAACGCCCGCTGCGAATTGCTTTCGCAAAGAAGTGAAAACTACATCTATAAGTATTACCTGGTATTACTAACGGAATGGCTTAATCTTCACCCAACACTAAAGTATCCAACCAATGACACAAACATACTTCTGTGGATGCTTTACCAACCAATAACCAAGTAAGAGATTTTCACGTTATCTACCTAAAATACAATCAACAGGTAGGTACTTTCAAACATAAATATTTATAAAACGATCGATATCAGTCGCTACAGATCCTTTATAAGCGCTCGTGATGAAAATTTACGGCGTCCCAAATACCATCAGAGAATAATCGTAAACGTTTATATTATTTATTTAAATAAGTTCAGGTTCGATTAGCGTATCGCCTGCAGCCAGACGTGAAATTGCTACTTCGTTACGCGACTTGATATACCACTTCTGAGATGTGATCAAAATGCAATTCCCACAAAAAAACGGATCAAAATGTGTGGGTGGGTTCCGTATCACTTTAAACAGTATTTATATAAAATAATATGTCACTGCTATTTGATACTGGTTGTAAAATTTTATATATCATGAGTATATAAATATACAAACACTGTCAAACAGCAGTGGGATATATTATATTTTTAATTGTTTTATTGCTACATGTATAATTTTTTTATACAAATACTACAGGCATGTTTAACGATGAAGCGTTTGAAGAGAATGTCTAACATAGGAATTATTTAAAATAACTTTTATGTAAAAATTTGAAAGAATTGCGTTATATTTTGCTCAATATGATTATGTCATTAATATTATTAGGAAGAATTAGTATATTGTGTACACTTAATGATAAAATCAATAAGTTTTGGATTTCCTCAAAAAAATACGAAATTTACAATGAAATGGTAAAAACACAGCCTGATAAAATTAATAAACACAAGTTAATAAGTGTTCAAAGTTTAAGGAGTTATATCTCCTGTCCGTTTTGCGCAAAACGTATCTTGGTAAGGAACGATCGTCATTTATTATGACTATTATAGTGACGTCACAAGTGCAGCGCTTTCATTCTAACTAGCACATTAAAACAGTTAAATTTCCTAATTTTTTTTGTTTTTGAGATATTTTTGGCATATTTTCTGGTCTTGTTTTTTTTTTGATTAAGTAGAAAATTTGAGCCAATAACCATTTTATCCAATAACTCGATTAAGTAGACTAGGTAGTAGGTATTAATCTTTTCTGAGCTGTCATTCACAAACCGACTCGTCTCGTCCTCACCTTTCACCTCACTACTCACCCGTTGTTATATAGAAACTGACAAATTTCAGACAAAAACAGTTGACGGTCGAGGTGACAAGTAAGGACGAATTTGTGAATCGTATAGTGCACCGAACGTTCAAATTCAAACTTCCGAGAGTTCCAAGATCGATACGGTTTTGGATGTCAAAGTGATAACAATCAGCAGATATTTTACCTTTATATTTCTTGTGATTTTATATCAGAATTTAAATTACCCTTATATAAATACTCACGGCTTTTACATTATCTTTGCAGCATCAGTGAGCGTTTAGTTACCTTGATAATGATTACCTACTTTAATTTGAATACCACATTAAACTTTTATGAGGTTATTATTAACTAAATAAATATTTTTTATTGAGTATTAATTGTTGTAACCGTTTAGTAAGGTATGAAATAACTGAACGTAGGTAGGTTCCAATCCTGCATATAGATAAATACTATTAGAAGATTTTATAAAAGTCTCAACCTAGATACCTATGATAATTAGTTTTATATAACAAAATCACTATTTTTGCGCTATCAAAAGCTTCTCTGGAAGAGCTCGCTCTACAGTGATAAGACCGTCTGTTGCCCCTTAGAAAAGAAAAAGTTAAATAAGTAATAAAATTTATTATATTTAGTTATATATAAAAATGTTCGTACCCTCTTAAGGAATTTATAGGAAATTCTCACTTCGTATAAATTCCTTAAGAGGGTACGAACGAGTCAACTAGCACCACTCCTCAATAATCGTGATTACTTATTTAAATTTAACGATAAATATTTAAAAAAAGAGAATGCTATGTCCCTTACTTTGTATTTAAGTACCTTTTGAAACTAGGTTGCTAGATTCGTCGAGGTATGAGTTCGGAAATAAAGGGCCGTTTTGTTTTATAAAGCCACAGTCGTTTATTCTACGAGTGCCTACTGGACTCGTTAGTAGGTACCCTCTTAATAATATTTCATCAAAAGTGCGAGAGACTACTTAACAAATAAAAATTAGCCCTGCAATCGTCGTACCAATCACTTACAGGCTATATTTAATTCTGCGATACTAATCTAATAAGTAAGAACGAAAACCCAAAATGGGGCACGCAATAGTTAGCAGCGGCAGTGCTGTGGCCGATTTAGGGGTCAATTCGAGGCATTCGTTACGGATTCAAATTTGATTTTGATTTGATTTTAATGTATGTACCTATGTTTGTAATGCACGCGCTTAGATAGGGTACTTTGTTATTTTTTGACGCTTAATTATAACACATATGTTTCGAAAGACATCAGGTAGATTAAGATATTTTATCGGGATATGAAATAGTAGGTACTCATTAACCTTTACGGTGTCAACGGCTTATATATATATGCACCATCAGTTCAACGTTAAGGCTGGGTATTACCACTTTCGAGTTTTTTTAAAACGATCTTAGACATATAATATAGTGTATTAAATTCTAAAAAAATATGTGAGTTACATATAAGGATCTTGTCTAGTCAAAATCGCAGTCAGCTACATGACCTGATAAATTTCACCCGATAGAAAATATCGCAAAGTTAACCCTTTTTGGATTTTTTTTTCAATATTACGGCTATATTACTGATATTTTACATTTAATTTTTGTACTTAATTAAAGATCCTAAATAGTTATACATAAATTCGCAGGGTTCGCTTTGATAAAATGATTGGCTTAATGACTAAAGCTAAGTATTTACGAAAACTACGTGCAGAGCTTCCGTAGAGAGCGGGATGGTTAATTGCAAACTCACGCGTGTTAGAGCGGGACATTTGCATTGGGGATAGCTCCCCTTAACGACTCATATATATATCCGTCACGGCGTCAATACGATATCAACCTATATGCATTTCTATAGGGTTTAACTTCACGTTTGGCAGTCATGGCGTGTGAGTGACAACGATTTCATTTGACTGAGGCAAAAACGGAACCCTTATAGGATCTCTTTGCTGTCTGTCCCTCTGTTTGTCAGTCTGTCAAGACCCTTTATATCGGGAACACGTGGCGGTACCGAGTTGAAAAAAACCATAATTATAGTTAAGTCTATATTTAGTGCCTTGAAGCTTTGAAAAAGTAAAACTTCTCAGTTAACGTAAAAAAAGATAGGCCGTTAATGGCGCAAAAAATATTTATATTTCGTATTTATATTTATATCAAAATTTGTAGGGTAGTTTCTGTTGACCTAGAACTATGAATTTTGACATACGTAATCAATTATCGAGGTTAAGCAACGGTATGCACGATCATATAAATTGTATGAGCTACCTACAAGTTTGTACGTAACATAAACATGTTGAAATCAAATTAAAATGCGAAATTAATGTCTCAGATTTACTCTTTGGTCTCGGCCGGAAGAAGGGCGGGCGCCGGCGCCTCCTACACAAAGTAATGATACAGACGATCCACTTCATAAAAGGGGTTTAAGTATAAAATTGAAATAAATTTATGACGCACCTCAAAAACACTTAACAACATTTTAGTGGTACAGTCACCTGAAATTGTCTGTCTGAACGAAGCTCTAAAAATATCATCTAAGACGTTACTTTGACTCAAAGAATAAATTTGTGTCAGATATTACATGAGTAATATGACGTTTGAGAAAACTACAATAATAAAGTTTTAAAAGTTTTAATGCATCGTTAATAGTTAACAGCAAAACGAAGGCATTTTGCAATAAAGTTTCAAAATTTTAATGGACTGTATGCAAAATTTACGACAATCAAGTAGGCGGAAAATACTGGCACTAAATCAAGTTGACGCAATCATATGGATGAGCTTTAAGGACTAATCAAAAAGACACACCTCTGCCTGGAGATGCAGCAGCGTTCCTCCGACAAGTGTAGGGCCCTCAGGAGCTGGCTCGTACTGCAGTGCAGACTTACCCAACGTTTAATGAATCCTGATGATAAAAAAAAAGCCGCGAGCTAATAGCGACTTTGATGATAAAACAAAAGCCGCGAGCTAATAGCGACTTCCTAACTTGGCAGGACATGATTGACGTGAATTTACTGCACTATTTAGATTACTGTCAGTAACATCTTTGTGCATTGCTGCAGCGACATTTTCGTGGCTTTTTTACTGCTCGCCTACATTTAAGGCGACTTCCTGATTTGTCGGTGCGGAGGCGGCGCGGGATGCGTGGAAGCGGGACGATGCGAAGGTAGTACTGGTCCGCTTCTGCGCATGATATTACTACTGCGCAAATGTAATACTGACAGTATTCCGTCAAGTGGGAATCTTTGCGACGTCAGTAAGTTTACGTCAAAGAAGAAAATGTCATACATTTATCCCGCCCCGCCAAGTCAGGGAGTCGCCTAAAGCACTCATTTAAATGTAGGCACACAGTAAAGAAGCAACATGTGATCAACTGACAGTTGACACTAATATTTTGATATCGTACAGCCTACGCACCGCCCAGTCAGGAAGTATGGCGATTGGGCCTATTTTGGAATTTTTGGAGAATAATACATATTTTTGTATAGTATGTATTTTTTTATTTGTAACTGCTTCGGCGTATAAAACAAACCTTCTGTATTATTTGCGTTGTGTACGTAGCTTAATTGGCCGTCCACCAACTTTGCCAAAAAGAAACCGCGCGAACGTGATGAAGCTAAATAGAAAAGGATAGAGGGAACGATATAATTTTCGTTTTTCTATTTTTCGTTTAACGCTATGTGACTGAAAAGCTTTGGAACGTGCTTTTATTTGTCGTCGCTCTTGTGAAAAATTAATCATATTGGCTTTTAATGGAACAAAGAAGATAAAAGTAATCATGTCGCTGAATGAAAAAGTAATTACTTTACTTATTGCACAAGCTTTCAGCTTTTTTCTCGTATAGATGAAAAATAATAATTGTATGAGTACATAAAATATTAGATAGTGACTGAGATTGGTACAATATGTTTGTGTTTTTGAGTTTTAAATGGTTATTATAAGATAAATAATAACTATTACTTGTATATGTCCTCAAATATGGTTTTAATCAAATCAAACCCGTCTTTGTTACCTATAGCCATTATAACATCAAAAATAATCATAATATACGGTTGAAAACGTGGTGTTGATGTACTGGGAAGATCATGTAATAAAAACTGCTAATCGATAACAGAAATATTTATCCATAATTCATGAAAAGTGTTTCATCTGTGCGTAGCATTATTTCTTTTAAATATAGATGTGTCCACTCTGAATACAATAAAGACTAATCTACTTAAAAAGTACTCAAATACATTTATTGGTTTCAAACAAACGGACGCTGAAATTACTTTACACGATTGCCACAAAAAGTTAAATGTTTATCGCATCTGCTATAAAAGCGGTCGCAACTAGATTCCTTCAGTTTAACCACATTGAAAAACATAAAACTTTGTCCGCCATCCTGGACCATTTCCAAATAAGGTGACTGCCGGTGACATCCACCCGGGGCTACAGTATCCTGCCAATTCTATCTTCATTCTCTAGAACCCCTTTTTTATATGACATAGAGTTCGAATTCCTGCGATTCATGTGTTACAAAATTGGTCACAGGCAAACTGCATGCTTCCGCAGTAACTAGGATCTGAGTTTTATGGCAAATGGATTGAATTCGCTGGTGATTATTGGGAAGTTTTTTAAAAAATTGAATCCATTTATATAGTTTACAGATGGGACTTCTTTTCAGGTTTTGAACTGTTTTTTCAACCGAGACCGATTATAAGTATAAGTAATAGGGATTTTGACACCAAATAAGAAAATCAATAAGATCTAATTTTTTGTAAAAGTATCAAATATCTCAAACAAAAGAATAGTTATGCAGTTATAAATCTTGAAAGTTTTAAGGGGGGGGGCTTATTGTGTCACTTTTCCGCAAAACGCACCTTTATAACGATTTGCCACCACCAATACGTGAGCCAATGCAGTTACCAATATTTAAGAAGCTGCTCAAAAAGCATTTACTGGAAAAACAGAAGCAATGAGAACCCCCACAAATCATCTATCCTATCCCAAGCTAACAGTTAACATTTACATACCTACACATATTACACTCACTATAAAATCATGACATTATATATCATGCGTACTTATTTATATTAAATATATATTATAAATTTTGTTTGTTATATATTAATTTACTGTTAATATTTATATTTTTTTGCAATATGTGCGTCTACCTAGTGTCCACCAACACACACATCACTAACGGTCACGACCTAAAGGGAGGGGCTAGGGGCCAGACTGAAAATCAGCGCTGAGCTTGCAAGCCTCAGCATATGCTGAGCCTGGTACCCATTGCCATAATTTTAGTTTTAAATTGTATTCTATATTAGTTTTTTTTTCTCAACGCTTTTTTATTTTTATTGTAATTGTTTTTTTCTTAATTTCACGCTGTTTTTCTTTATTTATCTGTAGCTATTTGTATGTTGTTTTCCTTGTTTTGTTGTGGCAATAAAGACTTATATTTATCTTATATTATCTTATCTATCTTATCTTATATTGGAACGACGAGGTCAGTGACGTCACGCTTTCTCTGCCTAACCAGCAACATGAAACGGTTGTATATTGATGCCAAATTTTGAGTTAACAACCCTACCTAACCTATTGTAACAATGTGGTCAATGTCTTGACGTTACGGAGGAGGTACGCGGCGGTATAATCAGAAAGTTATTAACAGTCAGTCGAGTTAGTACCGCTCTACTCACTTCAACATCATGCAGTACCATATCTATTACATTCGTGTTAAAGTAGAATATACAATGTCAGTGTGAAACTAAAAACAATCGTTCTGTTTCGCAAAGTATTTAATGTACTGAATGAAGAGCAATGCACATTTGTACCCATTTTTATTGCTTCCGAATATGAGAGGTTCATGAGCAAGTATCGGTGTCAAATTTATACCTAATTAAACAAACCCTTTATTGCATCATTACTCAAATCATCAATCTATCTCGGTTATTTTTCTTTGATACCACAGAATAATAAATTACAATAAAATATCACCAAAATCTAAAAGCAATCCCGCTTAAGATATTATACGAATCGGACATAACTCTTGGATTAAAGGCGGCCAGAAAATAAACCGGGATTTGGCATCCCATGCGTCCTTATTTTTCATAGCTACAATGACCAAACATTTGGTTTAGTGCCACAGCGTTAAGGAAACTGTCAATGGTATCATTTATTTTTACTAGCTGCAGCTCTACATACATAATATATTTCTTGGCGTCGTAAACGGTGGCGAGGGCCGGCGCCAATCCTAGAGATTTGGGGTAATCGAGATTTATAGATAGGCTTCGTATATATCATTTTTATTAATTAACTTCAGCAATATTTGGTATCCTTATTAATGTTGTAAATGCGGGAAGCGACTGTTGTCGAGGTAAGGTACGCTTCTTTCTATCTGGAGGTCGTAATTTTGCCATTAGGTTAAAAAAAACTTTTTTCTAGTTCTCCTTTTAGGTCGGTAGGTAGGATGGCAATCGATTTCATAAACCCACTGCCTACGCCAAATCTTAAGAAGCGAACCCCTGAATTTTTGCATGTAAATCAAACATTTATTCGGCAAGTAGGTCTCAAAGGCTCTTTTACATTTTATCATTAATAGGTACAATTACAATATTATTTATCGTAGTAACAGGTCAGATGGCAGTAGCTTCCGTAAAAACTAATGCCTACGCCGAATCTTCGGATAAGGTAGCGGACCCCAGACATCCTTCAGGATGCAACTGTACTGGGATAACGCTAGGAGAATTATGATCATTTTTAGTATTTTTTTAAACCTGACCGTAGCTTTATAGGCCGGGCCCAATAAAACTATAGAAGTGCGCGGTTGGAGAGTGGCCTAAGTAACATGTATATGTTGCAGACAAAAGTGTGAACTGGTCAAAAGGACTTTTAACCGACAAAAATAGGCAAAACTACTTTTGACCAATCTGTCAAGGTTGACGTTTGTCACATAGGTACTGTCAGATTTGTGAATCGCCAGCATGTCGACGGCACCCCGCTATCGCGGGGTGCCTATTCCGCTCTGGGGGACACAAGCGAACCCTAACCTAACCGAAATTTGACAATACCTATGCGACAAACGTCAACCTTGACAGATTGGTCAAAAGTAGTTTTGCCTGTTTTTGTCGGTTAAAAGTCCTTTTGACCAGTTCACACTTTTGACTGCGACATATACAAAGCAACCAACAGATAAATGTACGATTAAAAACCTAAGCCATAGGGATCGACGCGGGCTACTTAATTTTATGTAATCCATTAGCTGGGATAAAGCATGAGTATAGATTGACACAGATCGAATGTCACGCGGGCAGAACTGCAGGAACATTTTCTCACCCATATCTTTACTTATTTGTAGTATTATACCTCCTAGCATTATGTTTCCTTGGAAAGATAGAGACCAGTACGTTCAGTTTAAGATTAGTTTTAAATAGGTACTCTTCTGTTGGAACATGATTCCTGGTTTAATGAGAGATACGGCCATCCCTGAAACATCGCTTTTCTTCCATATCACACAGACAGAATAATATATCCCTGTCATCATATTTTGTATATCAAATCGGACCTCTGCAGAGCCTGTGCTGTCCATGATGCAATCACGAAATGCAAAAATAACATTTTCAAATGGATTAAACCGATTGGGAGAAAAATGTCCATTTAAAATTCTGAATAATATATAAACGGGTCAAACAGAGAGCTCTATTTAAATGCCATTAGTGCTGACATCCATCAAACTCTTTTTCATTGGATAAAAGTGTTAAATGCTTTGATGTTTCAGTTGGTTTGATACTCTTTCAAACAGAAGTACAGTGGCGCAAGCAAATCTCTCGCCACTTTAACTGGGAATGTTGATTAAGTGAAATATGTCTGAAAATTAGTGTCTACTTAGCTGTGATAATTTTCCTCTTAAACTCATTATATAGATATACTACTAAGTATCAATATTTTTTCACAGGTCCATGGGACCTTGGTCGTAACGAAAAGAAACACTTTAAATAGTTGTGGTCGTGAAATTAAACAGCCGGAATATTTTTTTATCTTTTAACTAAAAATGTTTAGAAAATATGTTAGGTATAGTATGGTTCTACTTAAAATGATACAAATTTAATATAAACTTACGCCTGTTCTTGGAAGGGGTAGGCAGAGCACTTAAAATGAAATGCTTATTGCTACGTCTAGGTTGCATGTTTAAAGGTGAAGACAAAAAATTAATTTCGGTGATATATTATTGTAATCGCATCAATTTTCAGTAAAAGCCGAAGTAATGCCACCATCATCACAGGCCTTTACCTCTATTGCAGACGATTTAAGCATTGCTGTGCATTTTCTGTACACCGTTTTTTGGTGACTGTATAGACCAATGCGGGAACGGCACGATCATCCACAGTTATTGCAGTAAAGGTTGACAGGTTGACGTCAGAGGCTGTAGTTCGGATTTTCGATTCGGATGTCTGTGCAACCTTTTGTTTGCCAATTCGTCAAACCAGGCTTCATCACACAACTTTCTGCCATCCACAACGCGTTTGCGCCATCCAATGCCACCAATTACTAAAAAATCGCTACAATTTCCTAAAGTGTATTCAACATAATAAAAGTAAACAATATGAGTGTGTCGCTCAAAGCAACCCCCCCTGAAACTACAATCGTAAAGCCCGTTCCCGTCTTGCGCGCAGATATCTAACGTATGCTAAAAAATGCAAACAGGAAAATTTAATGGTTCGTGAAGTAAGCCAGCTACGGAGCACCCCGGAATTGCTCTCCATATTCCACTCGGAGGAGTTACTACGGATCGCAGTCGGATGAAATTTTGGATTTCGTCGAGTTTGTTTTTTATTGTCGACCAATTTAGCTTAGTATGTGCCTGACTATGACCCTCTTGTGGCTCTTAGAGGCTCTTGGTTTAAACCCGGTAGGTAAGGATTATTGTGTTTTTATTTCTTGGATATTCAAGTAAGTAGGTACTTAATTACTCATAAAAGTGGTTAAGTCGATTTGTGGAACATGAACCTAAATATTTATTTAGTTTATGAGATAAATTTATGTCAGCGGTGGTAATGGTTTTTGTGTAAGTAACAGCCTCATGTTATCTCAGAAAGTATTTTTATGTGAAAATTACTCATTTTAACACTATTAGGCACCAAGTTTCAATAACAGCAGTGTTCATTCTTATTAAGCATATTATTATTAAGCATAAAGAGCGAGGGTAAATTTGGAATACCTTGTTATTTCTTTTATCATTTACTAAATATTGTGATGCCTATGTTTCGTGAAACATAAATTATTTTATAATTACAATCTTAGTTTGTTACATCAACTCAGTGGCCGAACCGCATACCAATAGTAACACCGCAGAAGGAAAGGGGACTCTTATGTGGATTTCCTTAATATTACTTACTATCACTTATTATTCTAAGCTATTGACTTGAACACGAAAATTGCGTTTCGTTTTGTTTATGCTAGGGAGATGGCAACGCACGCAGATAAGCTGCAAGCTATATTATACCAATAAGGTAAATTTTCCTGTGTACTTCGTAAATATGATAACGTGTGTCATAAATCTTTAACAGAAATGGGGTGAATGTTATTAAATCTCGGGCAAACATCATCGACGGCGGTGGAGATACGGCGCAGGCATCGAAGATGTTTGTCTTCCTGCTAACTGCACCTCAAGTATTAAGTTTTTACGAAACAATACACTAACGAATGCGTTTGCGTTTAGTCTCAATTCGTATGGCAACGCGAACAGCGCCTCTGTTGAACTTTGATGCTTTGTAAACGCAAAAACGTTCGTTTGTGTTTTGTTTAAGAAACTACGTATAAATACCCTACGTTAAGAAGAGCCCGCATACCGGTAACACACGGTATGAAAACGACTTTAAAAACATTCAAGAGTTGGCCATTCATTTTAAGTTGTTATCTCGAACGAAGATTAAAGTAGAAGAATCTATTCTCGCCTGTAAACAAAATACAAAACAAGGTACGTTTTAACATTCCTCTCCTCGGACATCCAGAGTGTCACTTCAGTATTTAATTAAACGAAAGCAGAGAGAAACTGAGAAGGTAGGGTAATTTGTCAAAATTAATTAAAAAGAAAACGAACGGACCGAAGAATTATTGACTTCAACAAGATGACGGGGCTGAGTCTAATGTTAATGCTTGTGTTTGGGGGTTGGGAAGTTTATTTTGTGGTAAAGTTTTCGAGGTCAAAATATTAGGTACTTACATAACTGTTCTTAGTTTAGAACAAGTATAACACAGGCCTACTAATACATTTTAGTATCTTACAGTGACTAGTTAGTAAAGTCATTACCCAATAGTGCGACGGAATTGCTGTTTGTTTTTAACTTTTTTTTTGTTTTTTGGACCTGACTGTGGCTTTATAGGCTGGCCCAATTAAATGATAGGAGTGCGCGGTTGGAGAGTGGCCTGGGAAAAATCCAGAGGCTATCTCCGACACGACCACGCAGGCGGTTTTAAGAGTTTCCCCTCCAGTGAGATTGGTTGAGCGACTTCAACCGATTTTGAGGGGTTTTTGACTTATTTGGAATCAAATGATCGATACACAAAGAAATACCCAGGAATGGTTCAGTAGTGTTCTAATTGCCAAGTGAGTGTGTGTCAGCTGTCGGGCCTGGGTTCAAATTTCGGTAAAGACAAATATTTGTGTGATGAGTATGTTTCCCAGTCTTGGATGTTTTCTATAATTTAAGTATCTATCCATTACATACCTACATCGTCGCCTAGCACCTATAACACATCAACCGCTGACCTCGACATTGAAGACCGCTTTAGTCTAGTTGGTAGTGACCCTGCCTACGAAGCTGGAGGGAACGTCATTTTTGGACATTGATATTTTTATGATAGGATCCCGAAAATTCCTAATACAGTTGGGCAATACGAAGAATAGTATATTATGTAAATAAAACGAGTTTAGAGTATTTCACAAAACCTATTGAGGCTATTTAAACTAGTGTGACCCGAAACTTTTGACCGCCAGTGTATGACGACAAGACGGAATCCAAAAATATGAAATTGTCTTGAGTACATTCTGATTGCAGCATTAGTGATCACTGTTTTACGTTATGAAACTATCCTGCTAAAGTAGGTACCAAAGCATTCTGTCAACTAAACATTTTTCCAAATTAAACACAATAAAGGACCCTCGTAAGATACATGAATAGTTCGTACAATGGAAGCGTCGTAACAAGCTTACCATAGAGTTAGCGGCATAAAGCCCGGTTGAGAATAGTCCCCTGCTCCGGATGCGGTCTTTACCGACAAAAGACCGAATTGCCGTAGTGATTGAATTATGTCCCACCTTTTCCGCCCTTGGGCTATGCTGTGATGTATTTATGCAAATTTGATCTGCGATTAACCGTTTTGAAGTCCTTACGGCAGTTTAAATATAAAAAATAATTTTGTTCCCAACATTCAATAATAATACCTACCTACTCATATTTTTAAAGGAACAACACTTTACTCATTTATACAACACGCACACTTATAAAACACGTTGTGAAAGGCTTTTTTTGGTACATACTAGTAAAACAATTATAGGGTTGAGTCAATAACAAAAAACATGACCAAAAATGACCAATCATTGTTTAAATGTTGTTAGTTAGGTACTGAAAACGCTGCAGATGTGATCAGAAATCAAGAGATTCATAGTAAATGACAACAATACGTTTAATTTTAATCTGTTTTTCAATGTATTTTTGGTGAAATATTCTTTAATTTGTATTGTATTGACTAAATGGCGATCGTTCCATACGAAGGCACGTTTTGCGCAAAAGGAACTTTGTTATTATTCTCTGCTGCTGCTTTTTTCGCCATTTGATTCTAATTTTCATAATTATTTATTTTCATTAATTTGGTGGAAACATCCTAATGTATATCTATATCTCCCGATATATTAATATAATGTAAGACGTCGAATTTAGAGTATGAATTATTTATCCACGTACCTACATCAACAAGTGACGTCGACATGACTTTATGGAACTGACATTTTACATATTCAATTACGTTGTACCTATGCGCCTACTCGTTCTTATATTAAGTTCGGCATGGAAGTTACTCCTTACGTAGTCGACAATATCATAGAAGATAGATTGCAGATTGGTGAAGTAAATCACTCGGTTTCCTGGGGGCTGCCATCGGAAAACGAATGATTACTTTTCCGCCATTGCCATACAAGAATCCTCGAGGGCGGGTCTCGGGCTTTAGGAGTAAAAAATACTTCATTAACATTTCACTGTCTTCAACATTATTCTTTAGCGAGGCCTTTACTATCAGAGCAACAATGATCTCATTATTGCTCATCCGGGCGAACTATTTTTGACGAATATTTTAATATCGTACTTATGTTCTATTTTCGAAAAGTTAGGTCTGTTTAGGTTTGTTTTATAACAATTTTGAAAGGATTGGGAAAAAAGTACACAAGTGAATTAAAACTTAGGCGAAAAGAATAATTTGCAAAAATAGTGTTGCCAAATATTAGTAACCCCTCACTCGCATCTGAAACAGGCTGAAGTTAGATTGATCACAAATTGGATGATAAAATATAGGGGGAGCTCTAGTAAAACTATTTATTATCTTCATTTTGCAATCGCCTACGGCTTGGAAACTACAATTCAGTCAGGTAGAACGTACTTTATTTGATACTTAGTTATTAGCAAGTAATTTAGCTCGGAAAATTGAACTAAGTTGTACAAACAGGGTGTATTTTTCTCGACATAGTTATTCTAACTATTTTATTTTTGGTGCGGGCGATAAATATTATACCAACACATTATACACCGATTTAGAAAGACCTGCTGGCAGTACTTGTTAACAATTTTCTACTTTCAAATGTTTCGGTGGTGTCACGAATGTATTAAATCAAATGTAGAGTTTTATTGCGATGACAGTCAAATAAATACGTGGTAGGTTGTAAAGGTACCTATTCATGGAAATCTTTGACTTCAGCATGAATTTTTTTATATTACAGCGCCATACTTTACAGCCACAGGGTCGTAATACAACTTCAACTTGCAGGATTTAGAGCGGGTTGCCTGTTAGTAAATAAAAACCGGCCAAGTGCGTGTCGGGCCACGCGCAAGGTAGGGTTCCGTAGTCGTCTACCCGTTACATTATATGGACTAAAAAGTTCGCAAACTTATATTTACTATGTTTTTGACATTAACAACATTATCTAAGGTATCAATGGAAATTGTACGAAAGTTTGCTTTTGCAAAGTACATTTCTGAAGTTCGACTATTACTCGTTAACCAGTAATGTCTACTTAGCTGTGATAGTTTTCCTTTTAAATTCATCGTATATACTACTACCATGATTTTTTTCACATGCCTAGTAGCCACCGTTTAGCTGGCAGGGGGGGGGGCACTTGACCATAGCTACAATTATCACTTCAAAGCTTAATATCACGCTAACCAATTCTTTAATCAAAAAATGCTTTTAGAAACTTAATAATATTTTTAAAAGAGCTATCCAACGATACCCCAAACGATGGGGTTTGGCAGAAAAAAAAATCCACCACCACTTTACATGTAGGGGAGGTACCCTAAAAAAAAATTTTTTTAAGATTTTATTCCACCGTTTTGTCGGCGTCATTGATATGTATACTCATGCCAAATTACAGCTTTCTAGTACTAACGGTTACTGAGAAAAACGGGGGTCGGATGGACGGACGGACGGACGGACGGACGGACATGGCGAAACTATAAGGGTTCCTTGTTTACTACGGAACCCTAATAAAAAACAGGGTGATTCAAAGGCTCGCAGCCTTTTAAAGACAAAAAGCCCAAAATCCTAAATAAAAGAAGGGAAACAAACTCGTCAGCGATGGCTCGACCCCGAGCCAATTGAATTTCAAAGCTGACAAGCGTCTACCACAAAATTTATTCAAAGAATAAATCTGAAAATTTGTAGATCTGAAGGCGTAAAGGCGAAGTGGCGCCGACGCGTCGACACAAAGGAATTTCTAAATTTCACGGCTTCCGCATCGGTTGTTTGTATTTATATGAGAGGCAGGGTAAGAAATGACAAACGAGTGCAGAGATGACGACAACAGGCGCGGTCGCCCCGTGACGGGGGATGCTGTGGACCGCAGTGTCAACTACTTTCCTCGACGTCAACCCCTTTCTACATTACAAATATAAGTAACAACGTAATGCTTGGACGTTAAGTCACGTGTTTAACATATCCAATAGTTTCACTAATGGTATATTTTATTTAAAATATATAAGTGCAATCAATATACTTTCAATCCTGACTAAACTAAGTGTAATAGCCGACTTACTTTACATAATTAGTATTATTTTAAAGATAATCAATCAGCACGTATGCTTATAGTTAAAATAATAGGTAATTAATGAACTATTTCAGTCTCAAGTCCTTCGCTCATGGGCACTGTAGGTACTTAAAGTACTTTTAAGTAAACTGTTTTCAGTTGACCCTTGACAGTCGTTTGATCATTTTACCTATTTTATATGATCCATTTATTTCAACCGTTACAGTTTGGTAATTACCAAAGAGTTCCTTAGCTACCCAACATAACATGAGATTCATTCGAGCTAATAGCGAGCGATACTAAAGACTTTCGCAATAAAAGCATAGTAAAGTTTATGTGAGAGGACATGTTGCTCTGAGTAAAGTGCAAGGCGCGAGAGTGCAGCGAATAGTTACCAGATGCGGGGGGTGCTATTCTAAAACCGTTCTGTTTTTATGTTCGCGCTCATTTAAGAACATTCTCTAGTACACTTATGGTGCAAATTTAACAAAGTTACATTGGGTTCTTTAGTTTTGAACTTTTTACTTTACAAAACATTTTATTTCAGATCATGTGTTTTCGTTCAAGTGTCTCAGTGTAAAATTTTATTCATCAAAACTTTGTTTTTAATTTATATGTATAATTATCTTATTATGATGTATATATTAACGCACTTAATTGCACGTTTAAACTTATTATTTATTTTTTATTGCACAAAAGAAAACGTTCTTAGTACAAAAAGCAGACTTGATGCCATAAAGAATTCTCTAATAATCAGCCTTAAAGAAGACTATTGATGAGTAATGAGGCTTTGTGGGTCTAAATCTACATCTATGTATCTGAATATTTATAAACCCCTGCAGCTGTACTGGCTTTACAATTGTATTTTACAATATTATGTACTTATATTATATAATTGGTTTAGCAAACTAGCAATTCATAGGTAGTTAAGGTTGTTACTTAATGCTATGGAAATACCTATTATAAATTTAAAGAATAAAATCCATTTGAAGTGCCTTTGAAATGTACTGATTCCATTTGTCAAAGAAATAACCTCTGAACTACGATTTATTATATTCAACAAAATGGTCTTGATTAAGCAATTAAGTCTTTAGATACTGAAAGCTTCTCAGGAATAAATAATTAGCAAACTAATTTATTGGACGACACAATATAAAACGCAAAATACAACAACACAAAATAAATAACGTGGTCTTATTTTTAGGCAAACCTTATATCTTAAAACGAGCAATTCTTGTATACTCACCGGCTGAAAATTTGGCCCAAATTAGAAAAGAGCATTTTTATACGTATATTAAACATTATTTAATTTATTCAATTTATAGTTTGAAATCACGAAAAGTTTTTGGGCCAAATTTTCTGCCGGTGAGTGTGTATATTGTATATATTTATTTATTTATTTATTTCGAGGATCTCGGAAAAGGCTCTACGATTTTTGAACAGTACTTAACTAATTAAAATTGCAGTCAACAATTTTTCGATATTTTTATGGAAATAGCCCCCTGCGTAGAGTACGAATATAAAGCGCCTAGAGGAGGCACGCGGCAAAAGCGCGCAGCTGTGATACAATAATGTTTTGCTGTCTAAAACACAACTTGTTTTACCCTTGCGCCTTTTCGAAGTGTGTTGGTTGCGTGATTAAATCGTGTATTTAAATGTTTTTAACAAGGTACTTTATTTAGAATTTAGATATGTGTGGGTGTTATTAAATGAATCAATTTGAACTGCTGTCAATGTGGTGACTTCGCAAGAAATGTGCGTAGAATATAGGTAATACGAGTACATCGCAAGTTAGCCTCTAATCTTCATAACTTTTAGGTACAGTACTTAAATTGGGGTCTATGCCGCAGGCAGAACTTTTAGAGGGAGTATTTTTTTTGTAATTCGTTTTTATTAGTTTTGATATGTTCGTAGTTTTAAGTGATTTCAGGTTATTATTTATATTTGTTTCGTTATTTTATATACCTTTAAATTCTTGTAATTATATGCTAATAAAGTTATACTTCTTCTCATTAGCGACTACTTTATTGAATTTACTATAAATAAAAAAAATTTAACCTGCCGAAATTCTCTTACAACGGGTTGTTAATAATTAAATGCAAAAATGTACTGCTGCGTCTCGTCTGGACCCCTTTCGAACTTCACGAAACATTAGCTACCTATCAGAGCTAGTCTACTATAGCTAGAGCCCGACATTGGTAACAACTATAAGTAATCGAGGTCAGACTTACGGTGGTTCATGGCGATGTTCTTCATTAGCCACTGTGAATATCAGGCCTGGAAATGGCACTTTGACTAGTGACCGCAGGTTACCGGTACGAAGTGGTCTAAACTATACTTAGATACCCAGTTTTGCATTTTTCGGTATTCTGTTGAAAACATTTTTCTACACAAATTAGACGTGTTTCAATAAAATTGTTTTTATTTTATATTTAAATATAAATACTTATACCCTGTTTTTTCACCTAGAAAATACTGCCATAGTAAAATTTATGGTGCTCATTTGCTTTTTGCAAGGTCTTGCATAGAACTTGTAAGGGCTAGTACTTTATAAAAAAAAACAACAGGGTATTGCAAGCGAACTGGTGTATTTACTGTTATGCTTATATGTATATCTTAAATAAGTAAATGAATAAATCTTAGTTTAACCTAACACCTAATACCGATCGGTATTAGATACGCATGAACGTCAATGGCATGGTATACTTGGATATTAAGTATATTATTAGCACTCACGATGAAACCTGTTTTTGGCCAACTCGCATAGATTGCATTTGTAGAAAATTAAAAATTCTCCTCGATAAATTTTATCACTTAAGCTATAGTTCCTACTAGTATCTAAGTACCCTATAATCTTTATAATGTCATTAGTTAAGTCCATCCTTGGCTATGCTCTGAATTGCTAAATATGGTTTTATTTTTAAAACTAACGCTGATAAGAAAACGAACGATATCTGTGAAAATGTCCGCTTCCAAAAATAATATACCCGGTACCTGCATAGAGGCTCCAACTACTACGGGGACAGGACACTAAAAAACGCATAGTCTACCACTAGAACACCTTGTCCGCAGACATTGTACGTGAACTTAAAAATCTAGTTTTAAATACGGTTTAAAATGGACCTCATGGGTGGTTTATAAAGGATGCATTCACCCTATAATAAAAAAAATATTGTAAAAAAGACAAACTAATAATTTAAATGATAAATATAATTTATATCCACAACATTGTTTTTTTGCCTGTGAGAGAATCGGCCATAGGTACAGTCAACCAATTTGATTTCTGGGCCACTTTATACCTTATCATAGTGAGAATCCGCTAGAGATCTCATATAAATGTCACTGCGACAAGGTACGAAATGGCCCAGAAATCAAATTGGTTGACCGTACCTAACTATGTTCTTTTAAAAAAAACTTTGTAATAACTAATTAATCTGAAAAAGATTTTTACACTTTGAATTATGACATACGTAGAGATGACCACTCTCTCTGAACTGAAGAATATCTTGGGAAAATAACCTCTGCTCCTTCTATGGGCTCTGAATAAATGAACAGAATCGAAGTAATTTTAACCAATCACTTTCCTAAATTGAAATTTCTATTTCAATGTGTTTAAATTCGTTACGAAGAGGTTTTCTGTGATCTATTCTGTGTGTGTTGCGTGAGAAAACTAAGTTCAAAGCACAATTTTGAATTAATTTAGGCTAGTGTGGGTGTACAAGCGGAGACAAAATAATTGCTAAGTTACAGAAGATTTAATTGTCATCTAGTATACTTTCTGACAAAGCTTCATTCTCATTCATTTGTAAAATTTATGAATAACGATTATTATAAAGTAATCTATTAATAATAATAAAACTAAAAGTATTCTGTTGCATACAGATCGACTGTCAATCTGTAACGTTATGATAGTACCTATTCATGTTCATTGAAATGGACACAATTATTTAATAAACTTAAATACAATCAATATTAACCAAACCAAAGTAAATTAAATTCAAAATTCAAACATTTATTCTGCAAATAGCACAAGGGCACTTTTACATGCCATAAAGTCAATTTACAATTTAATAAAGTCAGACAATACAGGTAAGCATGTGATACATTTTTCATGAGATACATTAATTTACAATTTAAGAAATATGATATGACAATAATATATTAAATTTGTATGTCAAAATATTAATTATCTGTTACAAATATTACAATATCAGTTTAGTTAGAGATGTATTAAGGTCTCAGTCTGAATAACAAAATTTAATATATTATTCCAAAGATGTAAAATTGTAAATGATCTCTGAGCGTCAAAATATTAATAATAATATTAATATTCTTATTCTATTAAATATTAAACATTCTTATTCTATTGAGAACATATATTTATTTACAAGGAACATAGGTAATATACAGGGTTACAAAGGTAATATACAACGCTTAATAAAAACCCGAAAAGTTAGAAAATATGTGCGAACGACATAGATGACAGATGTGACAGGAAAAAATCAAGTGACATTTTTAAAAAACATATAAATTCTATGTGCCAGCGGCACTCTAAAAAGGCCGTCGTCTACACATTATATGCAGAAGAAAGAAAAAACTAAACCGAAAATAATAAAAAGTATAAATAACAAACTAAAATCTGACAGTTATAAAAAGAATATCCCCTCCAACAGCTCCGACTGCGGCATGGTTCTTATTCTATTAATATTTAATTTTACATAGTTATAGATTAAATTAATTTTCGATTTATTTATTTATTTATTTATTTAATCATTTATTTCAGGCATCTGTGGCCCATAATACAAATACCTTAAAGACTAACATACATATTATATCATGTACATATTATGTACATATTATACATATTATTATATTATATTATTATTTATGTTATACATCGTGTACTCATAACAATACTTCAGGCCTCGTGTGAATGGTACGGTTGTACCATGTTGTGTTGTGTCAATCCAGCCTACCTGGAATCACAATGGTGCTGCTGGTGTTGTCCGATCCCACTATACATACTTAATGGAAATTTACTGAATATATTATTTTCTCTTATGAACTTATTAAGAGAAAATAATATATTCAGTACTCGTCAATCATCAATATTCTTCAGAAAAATATATATTATCTGCCATAGACAAATACCAAATATTCTTATATTTCTTATGTAAATTGATAAAACGCATAATGAATTCTGAATCCGAAAATATGGCGCGTAAAGTGAAAGTATCTAATCCCTTTTCGCTATCAAAGCTCACCCCTTAGCCGATTGGCATAAATAGAAAATGGGAATGTAAATTTCCGGTTGCGGTGAGTGAAACATGGTAAAACAAAATCTATTTTCCTTTGCGCATATCATGGGTCAATCGAGTGAAAGCTTTGACGAGTTTGCCTACCTCTTTTTTATTAAAAGTTTTATAACGGTCATAAAAGAGTGCTCTTAGAGCCGACGAAAAAAGTGCGTATAGCCAGGAGAGTGAATAAATGCTCACGTATTTATCTATTTTAAATACGGAAATATACACATAATAATTTATTTTCGGTGTCAGTAATTTTTGACAACCTTTTTGGTGTATACTACCCACTTTATTGTGTACTATTTTATTTATTAATTTACACCAAATAAACTTATTTCTTCTTCTTCTTCTAATGCTTTCATCTCTTATTTTACCCACTGTTCACTTACACACTATGTTTGGCTTCTAGTTTAGTGAGAAGAATTAATCAATATATTAATACTTTAAAATACATACACTAGTTTTTGTTAGAAAGTAGACTTATCCTTCATTTTACTGGATCATCTCCAGTGTATATTTTTTATGGCACGACAGTGCACATAAAGGGTTCGCCGTCGGCACTGCGTTTCAATAAATCAGAAGAAATGACGCTGAGCGCGTTAAGCAGTCAGCGTCGCGTCGCGCTGGGTGGTCGGCAGACGCCTTCACGCTTATTTCATGGTGCGATGTACTACAAATAAAATCAAACTTGTAAACACGGAAACAGAAATAATACTACGGTAGCGAATTGGTTATTATTGTCTATGTTGTTCTTAATTTTTAATAAGCCAGGACTTAAATTGTTGAGCCATTTCGAGCTCTCTTTATACTGGACATCTCATAGTTTCATCAGTTTGACAGAGCTAAATAGCACGACCAATTAAAGGACTCTCACCGTATGTCTGACTTCTCATTTTTTTGGATACTTTCATATCATTTCATATGCTCACAATACTGAACAAATTCGTCATTAAGCTAGCATATTATAGCTATAATTTCATCGCGACAGTGATATCCATGGATGTGACAGTGTGCACAAAAATGAGAATCGCCCGAAAGTTAGTGAGCGCAGTGTGTGTACCTAACGCAAGTTACGCAAGTGACATCCCTAAATTCATTGGTGGCTGCGTTTTTATCTATCGCTCCTACACCATAGTTCTCGGAAGTGGGAGTATCGGGCATTTATTGAGTCTAATGAATTGAAGATACCACCATTTTGGTAGTCAATTGTGTCAACATCCTGAGACAAATGTCAATTCGTGTACAATTTTCTTTCATCTCCAGTTACAAAAAACGGGAGACCATCGTTGCTAATAAAGTTTCCATTTTAGCAGTGCATGAATTAAGATTTTGAAGATTTACGTACCTTTATCTTTTAGTAACTTCCTACTGTGCATCACAATAAAAGAGTGAGCTACTAAAAAGCTGTGGTTGAATTCGTTTTCACCAGGTTTATTAAGTAGGCACTTCCAGTGACTATGTATCGTTTCATTTTGCAATGCAAGCGCACACAAATGGATAAAGCGTCAACAGACAGATCGATTTCGGATTTTCTCGACCACACGTTTCTTAGTATTTCCTTTAAATGCGTAATTTATCGCACTTGCGCATTATCGCAGTAATCGTAGATTTACACTGCTGACTAATACGATTATATTTAATGGTGAAATATTGCGAAATCAAGCTTTTGCGAAGGATTAACCTACATATTTTAGCAATAGGTGGTTCCTTTTTGTAAGCGCTAATATTAACATTAATATTAGCGCTTACAAAAAGGAACCACCTATACCTATTCCATTTTATTTACACTTATACTTCCTGCACTACTTCTGTGAAAATAAATAATATGATATTGACGTTTCCAATTCGAAAACAGTCGGGTGTATGCATTAAGCTTAAGAGTGCAACATTACAATTGAAAGGCCACTTCAATATCAGAGTAATATTTTGAAGATCGTAAATACAATAGAATTTTTAATATACTTTTAATGTACGTTTAAGTTAAGAAGATTCTTTCACAATTCAAAAGTAGACGAGCTTGCCTAGAACAAAAGACTGGTTTTCAGCGGGATTTCAGGCACTGTATCTAAAAATTAAGTTCTTGCTTTCATCTGGTTAGTACGCATCCACCGGATTCTCAGTAGTTTATTCCGCTGCAGATTTTTAATTTCTTTCTCTTCTTTTGAATTTAAATTCAGCGCTTCGTGAATGCGAGATACGAATCACAGCGCAGCTTCATATAATAGTCTTTATTATAAAACCGCCATTTAAATTTTCCTTTAATCGACGAGCATTTTTATGTCAGAAATTCACATTTAAAGGCAAATTACTTTACGAAATTGCGATGCGAATTTCGCATTCCTGCACAAGAGGACGTAAACAATTTCAGCGAAAACACTTGACAGTAAATGAGGTGTGTAACAAGCTGAACAACTCGTGGCCTAAACACAAATTGCGTTTTTTCAGGT
The DNA here is from genome assembly GCA_951800055.1 of Cenopis cana. NCBI lineage: Eukaryota > Metazoa > Arthropoda > Insecta > Lepidoptera > Tortricidae > Cenopis > Cenopis cana. The sequence continues at coordinate 4,315,394 of OX637476.1, read as the reverse complement.
GAGCTGTAAATAGGAGCACAACTTAAAACAATTTGCCGAGGCTCCACTCGAAAGTGTTAAGTGGATTTGAAAGTGTGAGGTAACGCTGGGCGGACGGGCGCAAATTGAGTCAAACAAACGAAACTCATCGACAAGATTCTATCGTGCAGAGTTTAAGAGCAATTTTTCTCTTAAAGCTAAACAAATGAGGCGCCATTAGATGGAGTGAGAGCGCTTAATCTATTTCTGACGAGTTCAGTGACGCCGACAAAGACAAATCGACATTAGCCTACCCACACGGCGCGAAGGCGTTCCACTTCTGTTTCAATTCCACTTTTATTTGCGGATTAACTTCTTATTAGTCATTGTGCTCGGAAGGGGCCCGAGCCTGCTATCACAAGCCTTATGAATGACTCAATTATTTAGCCGACTCGGCACGAATTCATCTAGAGACTTTAAGTTGTATCTGCACTAAGCATTACTTATTGCCATCCTTTAGATAGAAATCTGTTCACGACCTATTTCTTTATCCCGCGTGGCTTCTATTACGACAATATTAATACCTACATGATGAGTGTTAAGTCGACAAAAAACACATATTGTGCTCTGTAGCTTGTTAAACATGTGTCTTTAATAACCCCGGTACCACGAGTATTAATAAACTGACAACATATTTATGCTCTCCTACTGTCGCGTATAATGATATCTATAAATTTAATGTCACTTTAGTCATGCGATGCGATAGTGCCATATAAATATTACTTAAATCATTTTGATACACACAATGTGTGATTAACTAAGAATCTGGGGCTATTTTAGTATTAGTTACACTTATACTAATTGGTTGGTTAACCCGTATAGGTGACATTAGACGGCATATCTTTACACTGACTTTTTGTCTGTTCTTATTAAATTGGACGGTTGTGGCGATTAAGGGCCGAGGTCACACAATAAAGACATTAAAATATAATCCGTATAAACATTACAATACGATATAGAACTCATTGTGAAATGAGCAGTGTTTACGTCTGCTCCTTCCAACAAGGGCCAAAATAAATAAAAGGGAGAAACGAGCGCGCGTATTTCAGAACCGACAAGTTGAAGAATGTCGAAATGTGTCATCTGTCAGTCGGTATTTAAAACGATATTTTACTCTGAAAGTAGATGCGCGTTTGTCGTGTATCCAAATAGTCGAGACAGCTGTCTTGCTCTAAAGATTAGACATTTGTGAATAGCATAGAAAAACGTTGCCGCGTTTTTTTACACCGTCCGCGCATTCCACGAAAAGTGCTGCGTAAATTTTAACAAATTCCTGAAACCTTTTTAGAAATGATGCGTTAAATAAGAAGCATTAGTTATAATGGAAAGTGGTAAAATGCTTTGATGGTATATTAACGGCCAAAGAAAAAAATAAAAGCATATTTAGATACCAATACGTAGATCAAATATCAATCCACCTATAGTGTATTTTGGAAAACGGGGTTTATCTGCTATGGAGATATAATTATTAACAAACACAGCACATTGAATTCTTCAGTTTTTAAACAGCCTGCTGTTTAGCGGGTTCTTTGTCATCTACATTTATTGAAAGATTTTTACTATGTTGTCTTTCAGATATTTATTTAACTAACAAGATAAAATAGACCTTCCGGCGGGATGTATATCGATGTGACTGGCAGTAATATAGTTTGTCCTCATGGTTCGTTACATCGTTGTTGTGGCCGAGGCCGTACGGCAGGAATACGAAATCGTCAGAAATCGAAGTCTTATAGGCAGCCTAGTTACGTGCCTAAAACCGAGCATGTAAAGAATGAAAATACTAGGTTAAATAAAATAAACGTGCCGATTGCACTAACCTGTGTATGTTTATTTAGTATAAACTATTTATTCTTTAATACACAATGTTCGACAATCAATTATTGTCGCTGGTAGGTCAGGATTGAAACATCACATCCATTTGAATAATCATGTTAATTATATATCTTATTAGTTTTACACAAATCCACAGTTTAACAGTAAATTCAGGCTTATACAAGATCTTGACGCTTGAACCGCTCTTAATCGAATGCGCTAGTCCCCGCTTGTGAGTCTGGCCAGCCTTTTTATCCCTTCCAATCCATCCCCTCCAATAGGTTCGTTAAACAAGTCACGCCACTGACGGCGTGACTTTTCAAACAGATCAATTGACAATCTTTTAATAAGTGAAATGTTTTAATAGCAATAAGAATTATGTCTTTAAGAAGGGCAATTATATTTCAAAAATATTATTACCCTTACAGCTCGGCCATCCTACACATAGCGAGTCCCTTCGCTATAATAAAATAATTAATGTAATTTAAATTTCACACTACTTATTACAATGTAGATAGGTTTATTTAATCAATTTAATTAAATCAATTTAGCTGATCTAAGTTTCGTTACTTACAGTCTTTTTTTATCGATTTTCTGTAAATGCATTTTTTTTGTAAGTAACAAAACTTGTACATGTATGATATCCATAGCTAGTATGTCTTTTAATATATTTCTCAATGTACAAATCTACATGCATTGGGTATACATTTTCGAGAGTTTCATAGAATAATATATTAAGTTAGTTTACACGACCGGTAACAGTGAGTGCAAGAAATGAATTACCCATGATAAAGTCTATGTGACAGTCCTTCCCCTCGACTGTTTGCATAGCCTCCATCATCCTCCAATGTATCATCCTTTCCGTAGCCCTTACCCTCGGGCAATCCATGATAAAGTCTATGTGACAGTCCTCCCCCTCAACTGTTCGCATAGCCTCCATCATCCTCCAATCCATCATCCTTTCCTTAGCCCTTACCCTCGGGCAATCCATGATAAAGTCTATGTGACAGTCATCCCCCTCAACTGTTTGCATAGCCTCCATCATCCTCCAATCCATCATCCTTTCCTTAGCCCTTACCCTCGGGCAATCCATGATAAAGTCTATGTGACAGTCCTCCCCCTCAACTGTTTGCATAGCCTCCATCATCCTCCAATCCATCATCCTTTCCTTAGCCCTTACCCTCGGGCAATCCATGATAAAGTCTATGTGACAGTTCTCCCCCTCAACTGTTTGCATAGCCTCCATCATCCTCCAAACGAGTACTGCACCCATTCCTCGGGCCAGTCTCGCTGGTCATGTTCAATGTGTTTATCTGAAACTTACACCATAAGCTTAGAACCTCATAAAGTTAAGTACTTGAAATTCAACAGATAAGGGAAGAAAAACAATTAAGTAATTGTATATTCATGAAAAAGCCCAGTTGATGTTCAAAGTAAACATAAAAAGGGAAGCCATAGCAGAATGATATATATATTACATACATATGGCCATTAAATCAATCAAGTTTATTTTAATTTTATATGTAAGCTAAGAGTGCTAAGAGCCCTTTTCCCTTCTAAAAAGCCCTATGCCCCTGATGAGGGATATCAACATCATCACTATCATCATCATCACAATCATCACCAATTATCACCATCATCATCACCATCACCACCATCATCACCGTCATCATCATCATGTAAGCTAGGAAGGTTTATATTGCATGCATAGACCGTTTCACAACAACGGGGTCATCCCTTATAAAACTTATAAACAGAGGTTTAAAACACGTATAAGTTTGAATATTAGGGTCAAGTTTTTAAGTTCCAAAACAATGCGTCACTCAGTACCATATGTGGCCTTTTATACATTTTCATTTAATTGGAACATGTCAAAATGAAATTTCAGGATGAAAGTAATTGTTACGTAAAACATCCTAACTATAGCCCACCCGTTATTTGCCTCAACTTTATAGTAGTATGTATGGGGTGAAATGCCATTAACTCATTTAGTTAACTATTTACCTTACATTAGCCAAAAATGTGATCAAGAAGAAGGGAAAATAAAAATAAGTAAAGAATTGATATAGTCATTTTCTTAATAGGGACGGTTAATAACAATCAGTAGCTAAATAGGTACAGTTGCTCATTATCAAATAGTAATTATTAGCGATTGTGTTTGTATAAATCCTTTTTAATATTTCCTTTGATAAAATTAAATTCCATCAGATTTAATTTAGATCAACCGCCACCATAGCACCGCGGCATAAAAAGTTGTGTTTTCTAGCCAATTATGAACCAAAATATCAAACATGTTCATCTCCAGGGAGTACCCTGGCAAGATTAACATGCATGACTAACCATATAAGCCTCCGGAATGTCTCCGTTACGGTAAATACAGTTCGGCTCCTTAACGATTAGATATCACAAAGTCAAACATGTCCATCTCCAGGGAGTGCCCTGGCAAGATAACCATGAATGCTTAACCATATAAACCTCCGGAAAGCCTCCGTTACGGTAAATACAGTTTGCAGTTTTATCCAATTACGGTTCACGTAAATAAGGGGAAAAAGCAGTAAATGTCTAATAATCATATCATCGTTAATTTCAAAAATTAAGTATTTTACTTACGTTTTTCCGAGCCGTGGACGAGGTTAAGGTTATTGTTAGTGTAAAAACCTTTTCGATCCCACTTGCTGACCTATTGTCGCTGGTAGGTCAGGATTGAAACATCACATCCATTTGAATAATCATGTTAATTATATATCTTATTAGTTTTACACAAATCCACAGTTTAACAGTAAATTCAGGCTTATACAAGATCTTGACGCTTGAACCGCTCTTAATCGAATGCGCTAGTCCCCGCTTGTGAGTCTGGCCAGCCTTTTTATCCCTTCCAATCCATCCCCTCCAATAGGTTCGTTAAACAAGTCACGCCACTGACGGCGTGACTTTTCAAACAGATCAATTGACAATCTTTTAATAAGTGAAATGTTTTAATAGCAATAAGAATTATGTCTTTAAGAAGGGCAATTATATTTCAAAAATATTATTACCCTTACACAATATACCTAATCATCTGCGAAATATGATACAGTATGAGTAGGTAGACGATGTAACACGCAAGTAATACATACAGCTACACGGTCACCAATCATAGAATTAAATTTTTAGAAGTGAGAACTCAAACCGCTCTTTACTACTTTCTGATTATTCTAGTTTTTGATTACTAGGCGATTCAATTCTATAATTGCACTTATTTGAACGATTACTCGATTATAGATATCAGAAAGTTGAATCACGTTATAAGACAATGACTCACACATCATTTGATTATCTGATCTTTATGATTTCGAAAAATAAAATGCAATTAAAAATTTTAGAGACCACTGGAAAGTTTATTTCGTTCTGTACTTCAGCAGTGTTCTCGAAGGCCGTAGCTAAGCAATAATGTCTAGCATGGAGTCCGACATGCAATGCCCGCTGCAAGGTGGCACCGCGCGAATCGTGACTTCTGCTTGTTACAGAGCTTGTTAGAAAAATAATGCAAGTTTGGTAGATAAAGTAGATAACATAAGTTACATTTTGAACTCTCGCGCTTTGTAAACATACCTCACTTAAAAGATTTGTGCAACCCGTGACGAAACGTCGGTAAAAAATATAAATGCTTAAATATCGCGTTAGACCCGTTTAAACAAATATTTTAAGAACATAGGTTACGATTTAAAGTGGCACAATTTTATACATTACTAATTATTGGTAAACTTGACTTAATCTCTTATAGAGTCAAGCACGCGATCAAGTATGTTGTGATACATTCGAATCGTCGGGCAAACCGCAAACACTGTGAATATCTAAACTTCAATTATTGCACGCGATTTAGTCCCGTTTTACCAATAACATAGGTTTTTATTTGGCTTGATAGCAGTATTTTTGGATGAAACGGTTAACTAATTTTATGAATTATAATGAAGGCAGCGCTAACTAGTTTTTTTTTTGTCGCCCAATAGTTAGTTTATAACATAGGTACTTCGTTTAAGAAAAAGTTGTCTAACAGAAGCGAGAGCTCTTCAAAACATGCTTATTACTGTTGGTTAAACTATAACTACATGAAATGTCCCTTAGCGCACACAAATTAGTGATTTAATTGGAATGTGGGAGTAATAGATAGCACTCTCTAGGCAATTAACATAATAATTATTAGTGTCATCCAGCAGTCTAAACACGATTATTAATGACGGTTAACTGAATATCATTTGGTTGAAAATTATGGTCAATGTAATTTACTTTATCAATACGAGTGCTTTAATAGCGAATTGTGCCTACACAACCCTACACCAAGCAGATAAAGAACTGTTTTATGTCACTAGCGCAATATTGAATCCTGAACGCAACGATGGACTCCTGATTTGACTCCCAAGCGGAGTGAGGGTGTTACGATGAGTGACTGTTAGTGCTACAGAGAAGACTGAGTCCTGAGTGCAGTGAGGGCACTAAGTACACATGTGAAAAAACAAAGCTTTGACACCCGAGGAGCATACTTTCTGTGCTCACCTCTAGCGAGACAATAAAAAATACCTAAAAACAGAATCAAATCAGTCAGTCACAGCCAAATCACTTTTGTCTACATTTTATTAGAAGTTTATCGTATATTTTGTATAGAATCTTTAATTAATAAGTTATGTACTATTATGACCTCGAATCTCAATATGCACGAAACATAATATTTGGTGGTACTCACTCTCAAAAGTCACCAATGATGGTATGGTTCGTGGTGGGTACGTGTATGACACTTTGGTACGTAGGTACAATACAATACAATACAAATATTCTTTATTGTTTACCAAAACTTACATAGAAATCCAGCTTAAAATTATACATACACTGGTACAGATACTTTTTCGTTTTCACCCGCCGGAAATGAAGTACGACATTTTACACATGACGCTAACTAAACCGACAAGATACAAAGGTGTTAATTCCGTCGTGAGTACGACCGTCCTATGCATAGTGTACTATGTATTCCTTCTTACTATTGTAATTTGATTGTGTTATATGTTAAATTAGTATTGTGTACATGTAAATACCTTGACATGTGTCATGTGCGGCATCGTATGAAAGAACTTCATTGGCACAAGCTTACATAGATTTTTAATTAGTTTTATGATGACTGTATTTTTCGAATATGACGAAGAATTAAAAAAAAAAACCGTTTACCTACCTATTTTATATGTATATTTGTATAATCGGTATCTAATAACTTTGTAACCGCTGGTTTTTATGCCATTTAGCCATTTTTAGATGCCTACTTCGGATTTCGGATGCCAAGAGCTGCCGTAGTTCGAGGGATTTCGTCACAAAAACTTTTTGTTGTCAAATTTGTACGGAACCTTCGGTGGGCGAGTCTGACTCGGACTTGTCCGTTTTTTTTATCGGATCAGTGGTTATATATATGGAAACGAGTTTAGGCACCTTGACCACAAATTGAACAGATTATTCTAAGTTAGTTTATAAGCTTAAGAATTAAAACAACTTATGAAGTTAAATTTCAGAGTTTACTTATCAACAGAGGTCTGACAAGGGTCGAAGCAACCTTCCGTCCGTAACTTTTAAAGATGCTTAACTAACTTTCAAGTTTAAAAACCTAAAGATCTTAATTAAACGTAATTAAAGGAAAATTAAAATTACCTATGATTTGGCTACGATTAAAGCCCGATTCACAATAATATGAAAAGCGTTGTATATTAAATATATTACTTACAGTGGTATTGAAATTAAAGTTTTTTTTCACTTTTCGTCAGTGAATTGATTCGATAAACGTGTAACACTTCAATTTTCTTTTTATTATACACGAACTCTCCTTCACTTAATTCTTATTTCTAAATTATATTTTCACGAACCCTCCATTGAAGCACATAGGCATCAAAAACAAATAAAAACACTCGTTGTAATGACACTAATCCCACTTCTGTTTCGGGAAAATACCAGTTTAATCTAGTTCTGAAATAAGAAAAGTGCGAAAAGTAAAAAGGGAGAAAAGCCACAACTAAGTCGTATCAGGCTTGTCGGTGTCAGTAGTTGAAGTTCCGGATTTCAGCTATTTATTACGATCCGGGGATCCGGGAATTCACGTGAACGATAAAAGAACCGTAGTTTTACAGCGACATGAGGTTAGATCTGGCTGTCGTCTCTTAAGTGGCAATTATCATGGTTTCCGAAAATCCCGGCAAAGCTTGCTTCACTGCCGTGCTTAATTTACGACGGCTCTCGGAGATGTTTATTGTATCAATTTAATTGCATTAAGGAATAGAATCATTAATTTCGTTTGCAAAATGTTATACCAGTCACACGTCATATTTTAATTTTAAAGAAAAATGTCAGGATTGTCAGGTCGAGAGTACCCAAAACCGACGAGGATATGTGAAGAATGCCATGAAAGTGAATGAGACCAGGTTAGTCAACATAGTAGCAAGCGGAAACACGTGATCTCTACTTACCAAAGCCTTTTATCATGTAGATATTGTAGATAATTATATAGTAACATTTCTTTATTATTGGATAAAACTACAAAATAGATACAATAAAAATAAGCAACTAAAACTAGACCTAGAAATAAAACTAAATTAAACTAAATTATATAGTTAGATACCTAGATTGCATTATTTGGTTTTTACTAATTCACTCATGCTCTGGTTTACTCTCGGCAAATAATTCATGATCGTGGGCAAATGCTTAATATGCTGACTGATTGTAATGAACATAATAATATATGTACTGGTTTTAATGTAAAATTTTGATATAAAAATAGTCCGGAACAGAAACATTAGTAATGAAATAAAATAAAACTGCATAGGTGTATTTTTTTAGCAGTATTCATGGGTTGCATATCACAGTTTACTTAGACTTTAAATTCGCACGCAAGTTACCATATAAACTTCATTCTGTCTGTTTATTATCTTACTAGCTTTCCATAGCTGAAGCCATTTTGATGAATGTTGTAGATGTTGCACAAATTATTCCGGATATCATTCCCAAAAAGTTTTTAACGGAGTCGTAACTATTAAGGCACGATGGAAGTGCGAAGTTAAGAAGGCGACATTTGACAAGCAACAATTAATGCCGTTATTTGTTATTATCTAGACATTGACACCCTTCTTCAAAAAATACTAAGTTGACGAGGAAATTTCTACGACAATAGTCAATAATATCATAACGCAACTGCGCAAACGCCCGGTTAAATAATCTAATATCGTACTGTACAATATGCATTAAAAATATTTGAACAACAAAAGCTAGCAAACTTTGTTATTACATCAAGTATCGGCGTACGTATACATTGATAATGAAATCAAAACTGCATGATATTGGTTTTAGTTGCGCACGCAGCTGGCTAGCAGCATTCACAAACTGTCTAGACTCGCCTCATCACTCACCCCTAGTATAAGGCACCGCGGGCGATGAGCTAGAAGCGATTAGAGCTAGAAACTAGAAACGAGTGAGCGAGCAGCGAGAAGCGAGTGGTAGTTTCGATAGTTTTGTCGGATTATTTTGTCGAATACTCGAAAAATGACAGCTGTTTAATTTCTGATCGCTAAGCGAGCATCGCTGAGCGAGTACCGCTGAGCGATGCTCGCTTTTATCGCTGCGATAATTGCATTAAGGAAGTGAAGAGAGTCGGCAGTGTGAACAGCCAGCGATCAACTATAAATATATCTGTCACTTTTACTGCCACGGGATTTACATCTTTTGTTCATTTCTTGAGCGAAAAAATCGCCGATAGCTAATCGCTTCCTCGCCCTTGGTGGGACCACTGCCTAATACGTTGATTCTGAAATGCGTATCGCTCAAGCATGTTCGATCAGACTTAAACTGGTTCGCCTGAGGCGCGTTGTTGTTTATAACAACCCAGGACAAACAGTTTTAGCCAATAAATCCGGGCGCATGCAAGCCACGTGTCTAGCCAACAATAGACCAAGTAATATTAGCCGCGTCATCCGTGTATCGTGGCCAAGAAATGGTAAAATATATTTACCCAAGTGCTGGCAGTTATTTGGTAACGAGTCGCCATTTTCAACCAACTTAATCGACAATGATAAATAAAAGTTAATAAAAAAGTTTATTACATGATGATTAATGATGTTTTATACAGTTAATGTTTATTTTAAACGAAGGAGAAGTTTTAATGGAATATGTGTGTCCATATTTATTACCAGCCATCTGAGTAAAGATCAAAATAGCTAATCAATCACGTAGAATAGAACAAAGGTACACCCATAATTTATTTTATAACACTCGAAATAAAACAAAGCAATTATGCTTTTTCACTTTTCATAAAAATAAATTAAAATGTGTCTATTTTTCTAAAAGGGCATTTCGCAGAGTGTTTTTAATACCATGACTTCGGTGGTCGTATCAGGGGGCTTTCACTCCGTCAGTTCGCCGCGCCGCTGCAAGTACATCCCCAGGTGGCCACTCATTCAGTGGCGGCCGCGAATTGCTACCGGACGGTCGCGTCTCGTTATTCGCTTGGTGTGGTCAACATTTGTTATTTACCTATTATAATTTGGGGTTGTAAGTTGGCGATTTGTTAACAGTGCAACTTCTGAACGTAGTAGGTACCTACTATTACTTATTCTGTGGTCGTATTATTTACGATGTCCTTAGGTTTCTATGGTTCATTTTGAAAATGATGATTCCCCTCCCCGCCTGCTATGCTACAGCCTGATACGGTCTCCGGCTCTACAGTGTTGTCTTAAATAATGTGACCACCGAAATCACAGCGGTTGAAACGAACGCTACTCAGAGCATGCCCAAAATTTTATACGAATCGTCATTGCTAGCTGACAATTTGGTCTACACTGATAATTTGATACGTTATTGAAGTAGGATCGAGAGTTATCCTTAATACTCAATTACTCACTGCACTGGCACAAAATTTGGCCCAAACGTTATTTAATTTATTCAATTTATAGCTTTAATCACGAAAAGTTTTTGGTTTTTCTGCCGCTGCCAAATTTTCTGCCGGTGAGTGTATATTTTAACTTGTTATTGTGTACAATAAAGTGCTTACGATGAATTTAATATGTATCCATCCATACATTTTGTTTATATCGTATAAAGATCAAAAAGTCGCGTTCCCACTACTCTTTAAGTCTTTACCGTATAGAATTTGCAGCAGTCCAAGAATAAATTCCACATATCCGTCAAGCTGGTCTTTGAAGCGCTCTTTTTGTTTCAAATCACAAATTACGCCCTCAAAGAGCATTACACCGCTAAATGACACGCATCGAACCAAAAAGTGAATTAGGAGTGCGACTGTACTTGAGACAAATAAAGTATCAGAGAACAATGGCCGACGAGTCAGTGAATAATTTTAGCCGCGCGCCGCGGCTAGGCGCGATCAAAGATATAAAGCAGAGCGTGATTTTATTGAATGCAAAAATGCATAATATTATTATTAAATGTTGTTTACACTTTTATGTCGATATGTTCTGAACTGTTTGTACTTTTATTGAGGTGCGTTTACAGTGGTATTGAAGTCGGTGCCATTGCCATTTCATCAGCTTTAGGCAATTCTTTGGATGGCATCGACTTTATAAATTACAATTACCTACCTACATACATTGTTCAACAAGAAACGTAAAGTCTTTGAGCTATTAGAATTAAGGCAATTATTGTTTTAATTCTTAGTGTTTTATTTTAGAGTCGGTTTTTATTAATTAAATATTTAAATTCAGGGTATATCATCCGAGTCGGACCACGTAACATGACGTTCATGCAGAAAATTTTAAATATTTTTATTGTGTGTTGATCACTGAATATTTGTACCCTGGGTCTTTGATGTTTTCTATGTATTTAATTTAAGGCGATATATCGATTGAAAGAGACACCCTTTGTTTTTCGCTCACGACAAAACGGGATGCAACCCTCTCCGAGAATGGCTTTTTAGACAAATCTCGTTAAATATCTGACTGTGTGCAGGTTTATTAAATTTTCTCTTGTCAGTACCTAGATGAGGTAAAATACCATCATATTAACTTAATCGTGTCTTTTAATAATGCGTTGTTTTAGTAGGCTGAGGAAAAAAAGGAAAATATAGACTAGACTTTGGATTTATTTTCTATAGAGAAAATTTTAAGCAATCATGTTTCGCTACTGTCAGTACCACAATCATATAGTCAAGAATCATATATCTGAAAATCAGCCCCTACTGTTTGCTAGTCTGGGCAGGACAGCGTTTCAAAGTCTCCAAATTTCTCAGTGTAGCGCCTTAAGTATATATGTATCTATATATAAGTAATAGGTACCCAGAGTACAAGCTTTGCTTAGTTTGGGACTAGGCTGATATGTGTAAGATTGTCCACAAATATTTATTTTATTTTTATTTAAATGAAAGATAAATTAGTATATAACTCATAAAACAACAATTGAAGTGATATCCTAAGAAACCACAAAAAATAAACTACATGTTGATAAAATTTTATTGAAATTTGGCTTCTGAACACAATTTAACCCATTGAAATAATGAATTGGTTACAAAAAACCACTGCTTATTTACAACGAGGCGATTCTAGCAACCTTTTTGTCTCAACGAATACCATGCTATCTTTACAGCCCTCAGGGGAAATAACGTACTGTCACGCAGAATATACTGGCGCGCACCACAATTAGAGATTGCCAGAAATTGCGTAATTACAGACCATTAATCGATCCTCCATGTTTTGTTCCCTCGTTGGTTAACTTTAATTTTATTCATAGTTTGTTGATGCAAGCGAACGGTTAGAAGTGAATTATGATGTCAATTTAAGTCCCCTTTTGAGATTATTCCTAGAGTTAGGCATTTACATTTATATTACATGTTAGTTTTTTATTTATTTTATTCTCTAAGAAACAATCCTCGACGAAAATAGAAACGGTTGATTTAAACATCGATGTTCTTTCGATAAACTTTTCACTACAAAGCAAAATACTAAGTGACAAGTATATAGATGTCAAGTCAATCTAAATTCCCCGATGTTTGCTTGAAGAACTCAGGCAAAAATTGAACTAAAGACACAGAACAAGGCTAAGTGACAAGTCAATCTAAAAGCTAGAAACAGATGAATAGCGACAGCGTCTAGTCCGAACGAGGCAATTACACCCATTGACAGGACTGACTGAAGCGAATAGCTAGAGTTGCACTTCTATTATGCCCCCTCGGCTTATTGAATCGGACGATAAGGTGCCCCGGTAATTTCCTCCCATTTACGATCATTACTCTTCCCCCGGTGATCACCTAATGCCGCGGTTAGGGCAAATGTAGGTGCTGACAAAAAAAACCGGACCCTGGACGAAAGAAAATTGGCGGGATTGCTTCCGACCCGGTTAGATGTGTGGAAATGCTGGGAATTATTGTGGAGTCTGATTTTTCTGTGCTACAAATTGTTTTTGCAGGGCCAAAGGTAAAGTCAAAAAGTTTTCTATGTCAAAGTGTATATCGTAATAAAATCTAATTTTACGTGTAACCTCTATCAAATGTTTTCTTGTAAAAAAAAAAATAATATTTATGTTTATTCAGAAACAAAGAGTCTTATCAGTCTTCAGTATGAAAAATATCGATATCGACAAGTTTTAGGTTTACATTAACTAATTTAAATGCTCGTTTAGTAAACACATTTTTACCGTAGCATATCCTGCTCAGAGGTATGAAAAATACATTTTTTTTACGACATTGACGCTCTCGTCTCTTTTTTCAATATACTGTAGCGAAATTATGTAGGTTTAACTTAATTACGATTTATTTGGTCGATGTGGCTAAAGGTTATCGCTGTGGTTTGTGTTGAGCTAAATAAATAACTAATTAAAATTTGGTAATCCGTAATGTTATTTGTTGATAAACGATTAGTGGATGCAATATTGTTCAATGACAATAGTAATGAATTAAATGATAGCAATCTAAAATTACATTTACCTAAGTTCCACCAGTGTTTTAAGTTTTTAACAAATTTTTATGAATATTGTTTACTATCATAGAATAAAATTGTAAAGAGTATTATGATTGGCAAGCCAACTTCACAGACATCATGCTACCCCAAAAATATATTGATAGTACTTTCCTGACGGATGTAGGTACCTACTTAACTTACATCATACTTTAATAGAATACTTAAGTAACGTTGGTTATGTTCGGTATTGGGTACAATAATAAATAAGAAGATTGATACGCGATTTCAAAAGTATTTTGAGACATTGATCATAATACTTACTAATTATTACGTATCTGTAGGTACTCAGTCCATCGTGAGCACTGTGCATTATAACGAAATTTTTGTTTATCAAATCAAATATTGTCTTTTGTGTTTCGTATCTTATTCTAAAATAAACAATTTTAGTCATCATTCCAAAGTCACTTTCGGCAAGAAACCCAATTATACATAGGCAGTCAGTACCGCAACTCTCCTTTTTTAAATACACGCAGTGCGTTTTACTGAGCGTAAAAGGAAATAAACTTCGCAAACAATATACACACACCATTAACGGCTTACACCTGTAGGACGCATATAAAACTCGACACATAGCGGCTAGAAGCGTTTTTAACCTCCAATAAAACGTGTCCCGCATATGTTAAGCCGAATCTTAAGGGAACATTTGTTGAGAAAACGCGTGACGAAATTGCGGGTGCCTGAACGGCAATGCCGTCATTTTTCGATCACCCTCGACACTTAGCTTTCCCTTTTTAGCAATTTCTGAAGCTTTTCTCACACATCAATCTCGCTTCATTCGTGATATAAGGGTCGTGTAGGTAGTAGGTAAGTGAATTCTGTGCTTGATGCAAAATTCGATCACTTTGTAAGTGGCAAAGCGTTAGCTGGAAAAACATCACGTGCCCACTTACTTATAAATTGATAGTGATTGTCATTGCACGTGGGCATGTAGATTCATCATCATCATCATTAGCATACGTCCCACTGCACAGGCCTCCTCTCATAGATGAGAGGGATTGGGCAGACCCCACACACTGGCCCAGAGCGGGTTGGGGACTTCACATACATATACAACTTTGAATTTCTTCGCGGATGTATGCAGGTTTCCTCACGATGTTTTCCTTCACTGAAAAGCTAACGGTTAATATCAAATGATATTCCGTACATAAGTTCTGAAAAAGTCATTGGCGAGCTGGGATTCGGACCCACGACCGCCGCTTGAGAGTAGCTTATGTACCGCAGTTTGGGCATGTAGATTATGTTAGCTCAAATCACGAAAGAAAGTCTATAATAAATAAATAAATAAATAAAAATAAAATATTTTTATTTCAGTTTTTACAGGTTTTAAACGCAGAGGAGGTTGGAACCTTCCGTTAAGCATTAAAATATGCTTGTGTTGGAAGATCCCGTTCTTCCATAACTCGGATGTAATTTACAAAAAACCAAATAATTTAAATTACTGATAATTCATTAATTAATAATAGGCATAAAAAAACATAAGTCATCATTAGCAAAATTAAAGAGCTTCGCTATCGTCGGTGAAGATGACGGCAGTTCTCACGGTCTTCGGCCAAGTTCTTTAGGCTCCCGGTCAAACTCGACGTTTACTTTTTCCTTTAGTTGCTATATGAAATCGCTCTTTAGCGATAAGACCGCCCGTTGTTTGCCTCTACTTATTGTGTTTTTTTTTGTATTGTGCAGTGTCCTTTAATTGAGGTGTGCAATATAGAGTATTTGTATGGTATTGTACAAAGCTTCTCAAAAACACAGTTATATGTATATGTTAAATCCTTGATATTAGGCCACAATAGTAACTTAATAGACAAGCTTTTTTGACTAAACAACGGCCCCTTAAACAATAAAAACACCGTGAGACTGTAGTTTAACCAAAACCTAACTAACAAACATTTGCTTGCAAAAATATTCCCTCGAGTTCGTTAGCTTAATCAAGCGACTTATTTTATAACACAAATAGCAGCGTTTATATACGGCAAATAGTAAGCACAAACACAATTTCCCACAATGTAACTATACAAAACAACCAGCTACCAGAGGCGCGCGGCTGATTAAACGGCGCGTTGTTAAGCTCGAAAGATATAAAGATTGTGGTACAGTCAAGGGCACCAATATGTATACACTTTTTCACCTTATTCCATTGAAATAAGGTCCAAAAATGTATATATATTTATGCCCTTGACTGTAGGTACCTAAACGTAATATGGTGTCGTTCGCCTAATAGAATGACCCCTGTATAGGAGGGTGCACTGTACAGTTTTAGTAGGTTTACTTAGGAGACAAAGCTTCTTGTCAAGATGCAGTGTGCAGCAATGTTAATATGTAATGAAGTGTTGTAAAAAAAAACGTAGGGTGACACCACCAATTATGAACACTTTAAGTACAAGCACCAATAATGGACACTTCAAGTACAAGCACCAATAATGGACACTTCAACCCTTATTCAAAGATCATAATCGGTTTTAAATTGCATGTAGGTACTATAAAAAAATTATGACTCTTATTTTACAGAGTTAATGTACAGTCAGCCCATGAAAATGTTGAGCATACTTAGAACCTTGTCACATCGAAGTCTAAGAAATATTTAGACTGAAACGTCATAAAATTTGAAACCTCTTTAATTTGACAAAGTACTAAAGTGCTCAACATTTTCGTTGGCCCACTGTACATCATCGGGCTTTGTCGATTACTGGTGGTGTCACCCTAGGTAGGTAAATTGTGTTGTAAAAAAAACTCCGTTGTAAAAAGTTGTGAGACCCCTTTAAAAATTAAAAGTTGCTAATATTTCCCTTTAAGCATGCCGCATGATTTAAAAGAAGGCCTTGTCGTCGACATCAGGTGACAGACTTAAGGCCAATAGATTTTCAGTCACACATGAAAAAAAGAAAACGCAAATAATTGCGAATCCATAAATTTTTATTACTTATTTATCAGATTATATGGTACAGAGAACAAATACAACGGAAAAATTAACCGTGATCACGCAGCCTCAGACGGGAATCGAACTCGTGCCTCTGGTTTGCCGGACCAGCGTGCTTATCTAAAAAACAATTTTACAAAATAATTTGATTCGTAACAAGAGTTATTTATCAGAATTGATTTGATTAACAAACTTTTGTTGAGTTAATTTTGAGAGTTACTTAATAATATTATGTTTCAATTTGAAAACTTACAACATGTACATTTTAGTCGTAAATACAGTTATTGTCTTAATTATATATCTAAAATAGGTTAAAACCTATGCTTTAGGTTATAACGTTGCCTTCTATCTGACTGATATAAATTAAGAATAGTTACAATGCGGACACGTACATATGTTTAAACCTCACTTTAAGATTGGATAGAAAATGACCTAATAAAAAAAATACATACAATAACAACATTTAAGATGTCTGTGGTCATAGAGATATGAAATTGGTGAATGAAATAAACGTAACAAATTGCCTATTGATCTTGTAATTAAGCTAGTTGTGAACTCACATTAACTTATTCCTCTACGCCCCCTGCAACTTCCGTCAGACTTATCTTAAGGGAGGATCTAAATTGAATCCTAGTAGGGGAGCTAGCTAATAAAATAGCAACGTACGACGAACATACTGGTGCAGATAACGGGACGTGAGCGAAAAACTTTGCAGACTTGGGTGACAAACAATGAAATATGGAATTTAAAAGAAAGGTGACACAATTGCATTAGTGGCAAAAAGGTGGTTATGGTCAGGAAATAGTAGATTGTGTCTCAAGGCAGCAAAATGACATATTTACGGCGAGAGTGGTGAAGTGAATCCAGAATGAAGCGAGAGAATTTTATAATCCGAAAGATTGTATAATTTTGAGCGTAGCGAGGGATTCAAGTGTTTACGCGCAAGACGAAACAAATTTTACTACCGTGTGACAAAAACATTTAATGTTTTACAAATAAATATCTGGGCGACCGAGCTTTGCTCGGCATTTTCCCGTACACGAGACCTATCTAGATCGATTGCTCGCCCCCTAAAACCCCCACAGAAAATTTCATCAAAATCGTTAGAGCCGTTTCCGAAATCCCCGATATAAATATATATATAAATAAATATATGTATATATATGCAAGAATTGCTCGATTGAAGATACAAGATTTTGTTACCGAGCCACACAATCCACACATATTGCTTTTCACACCTTTTATGAGGAAAAGAGTAATTGTTGCCCTCAAGTGAAAGAAGCAAAAGTACGACTTTGATCCCTCATTTGAGGGCAGCCCTCAGTTGGGGCAATATGTTGATTTTGTGGCGTATCATCCCTATTAATATATATTTGAATAGAGTGGCGCGTGGCGCTTCACATAAGAGAGACTAACTTTCATTTTTGCCATTAAGGTAAACGTGCTGGTTCTTGACAATGCACTGACTTCAATATACGTATCAACTAACCTACCAAATGTCGCTGATACTCATCTTCATCCTCCTAGCATTATCCCAGAGTTGCATCCTGAGGGGTCCGCTATCTAATCACAATACTTGGCGTAGGTACTAGTTTTTACGGGAGCGACTACCATCTAACCTTCCAACTCAAGGAGAAACTAGACCTTATCGCTGATGTGCGTAATAAAAAACAATTATTCAATGTTGGGGAGTCGCCTAATTATGAAATCTGACGAGAGTTAGTTTGATAATGAGGGCTGAGTATATTTCGAGACGAGTATGAGAATATGAATAGGGAATGACGGCCCAGACAATGCTATCATGTTACAGTCTTGTGCAATCGTGTATATTCATAGATTTTTAATACTCCTACATAATTTGGCTTTACAGCCAACTCCCTTCTTAGACAGCTTTTTAATGACACCGAAATTTGATATTATTGCTTATAGTGTAGATCAGCAAGGTATTATTCTTATTTATTTGTTTATATAGGTATTTATTAAACCTTTGTAACAGCAGCCCTGTAAAGTATTAAGGCTTTAATAACAAAGGCCACAATAAAGTCCGGTTTCTTTTTTTTACCTGACTGTGGCTTTATAGGCCGGGCCCAAAAAGCGAGTGGGTGGTTGGAGATTGGCCTGAGGTAAATCCAGGGAAAACGTCCGACACGACCCCTGGGAGTTTTGTCGCTGGTAGCTATCAAGAAACTCAGCTAGGCCCGACCTGATTCAATTTTAACACTTCATCAGAGGAGTGACGTCTTAGTTATGCACTAATGCTACTGAACATATTCTTAAAGCGACGAGAATACTTAAAAAAAAATCTAAAAAGTTCTGTATTATAAATTAGACATGGTGGAACCTTTCATCTAAAAAGAAACACAGACCAACATAAGTTCAAAGTAAAACTATAGGTTGTAATTATTGAAATAAGTTAAGGCGTTATTTTTCTTTTGTAAAAATAATATTGATTTACACAAGTTAGTCAGTCTACGTAAAAGTGTGAGGAAAAACTTGTTTATTTGTATCGTAATTCGTGATATTACTATTTTTAATTTTACGTAACCACGCTCACGGGTGTAATGAATCAATAGTATTATAATATTTATAGTATAGGCATATTTATATATTTTTTGTCTATAAATGAAATGTAATATTGCTTTTGAGAATAATAAAAATGTTTAACCCGAAGGCTACTAAACACTAAGGTAATAAATACTAAGGCGCATCAGCACCCCGGTATCATTTGTTACAGTCAGGGCGCGGGATGAAAGCCGCGACACAGAACGTTTCGCTTCACGACTCACTAGCCCTGAATATGGACATCGGGGCTTGTGTTTGAGTACACTGGGTGCATTCTTTTTACGGTTTGGAATATGAATAATATATATTATAGTAATTTTATCTCTTGTAGTTTTGACACATACGAATACATAGACAATGAGAACTCATCCTTCCTACGCTGGCGCATAATGCATGTATACGAGTAGGTCAACACACAACTATGGGTCACCCGCGCTCGTGACATAATAGTAGATTATATACCAAGGGGATAAAGGACTGTTTTATGTTACGGGCGCGTATTGAATCCTGAACGTAACGAAGGACTCAGATTTTACTCCTGAGCTGGACCAACTAGCAATGATTTGCCACTTTTAACAATTGCAGGTTTAAAGATGAAAAAAATGTAACATTGTAGTGATAGGTTGTTAGCCGATCGCCCACAAACCCATAGTCGACTCTTATGACACCCACAGGAAGAAAGGGGGTGGTGGTTTCCTAACCTGGCACCACACGGGAACGGCACAATCCCAATAATTCAAAATATGAATGGTTATACTCCAACACGTAGTGCAACATAAAATGTACATAAACCACGACGATTGGATGCTCTCGGTACATCGTCCATTTCAAGTATATAACCGTATCGGAAATTCTTCGCATTTCTTTGGTGATTGTCCCCACGACTTTATCAGGACGTCGCCGATATCCGTTCCATTATGGTGCGGATAAAACTTTGATTTGATTCCGAACAACTTGTGTGGTATAACAAAAGACTAGATTTGCAACTTTCAATCGCGAACTTTTCTTTTAGCGAGTTCCCGAACGAACGGAGATGATGAAGTCATTCTTTTTACTTTGGATATATTTAAGTCGTGGGCGCAAACTTTCGCTTAATATAAGGTGGCGGTAAATTGTATAAAATGAAACGGTGAGTGTTATTAATGGATGGTTCTATATTAGGAACAAATTGTACTTTGGAATTACATTGATACAGGGACTATAACGATGCCTTCAACAAACACTGGCGCAAGCTGCACCGGTCTGAGAACGGCAGAGTATAGACTTAGAAATTCTAAATTTTATTACTTATTATTTTATTATTACTTCCATATTGTATTTTTTTCTTCTTGTACTCATTATATTGTATCCTTTATGGGTTTTTTGCCTGCCAAATAAACGAATTTATTTATTTATCTATTGTATTACCTAGTAATAGTAATATAATTACATGATCTTCATACCAGAACGCGCTTTTAAATAAGTAATTGATATCTTTCTCGCTAGTGCACGAACCAATGCGATTCAAATACCTCACTTATTAATTATGGAAAAATACATTTTACTGATTACTATCACTACATTGTGTACCTACCAGTGGTGGCGCGCCAAAAATATTCTTAGGGAAGCCGGAATTAATTTTTCTTTCTTATTCATCATGAGCCGTAGTAAAAGAACTGGTGTGGCTGAAAATTAGGCAAGCCGGTGGGAATCGAGTTGTATGGACGCTTCGCCACTGGTACCTACGCGGGGCGGAAACTACACAAGTATAAATTACACTCGCCTACTCGCATTCTATGCATAGCTACAAAAAGGAGACCTTACGATTCTGAAGTAGCAGTAAGGCGAAGTCGAAGACCCACGTGGAAGACCGCCGATGAGGAAAGTGGACACACCATAAAGTACCACCGTAGACGGTCCTCTTCAGGCAGTAGTCCCACCGCCGGCGAGTAACAAATACTCTTATAGTAATTCTGCTCATTTCAGCGAGAAAACTAGTAGAATTATAACTATGAGGGTAGACACTACTCGCTGGCTGTGGGATTAGTGCCTGACGGATAGGTATACCAGGAGGGCGGCAGCTCGCGAAGAATGCCGTCAAGCGAACCAAACAAAACCAACGTGACGGCCATAACCACTCAGGCAATATACACTCACGAGAAAAAATAGTGGGTTTCACTTTAGATTGAATTTCCACAGAAAGTGTAGCCACTATTTTTGCTCGTGAGTCTGTTAGGTAACGCAAAAAAGAAGAACTCGTTGCTATCTACTGATAAAACGCTAACGTTGTCCATTTTCACCAGCCTTCGTCCGCGTAAACTTCTACTCCCTATTTCATCCCTTCGAGGGATAGTTCTCGGGATAAAAAGTATGGTTTGTGTTAATTAATCCAGCCTATAAACTCGTTGTTTATATGTAGGTAGCAAGGTTCATCATAATCCATTCAGCCGCTTTTCCTTGATTGAGTAACAAACAGACCATCTAAACATCCAAACTTTCACATTTATAATATCAGTGGGAATTGTAATAATTTCTTTAATTCAAATGGGAGTTTATCTTATATCTCTAAACGACCAATTCTTGTATATATCTACATATATTTATTTCGGGGATCTCGAAAACGGCTCCGACGATTTTGATGAAATTTGGTACCTATGTGGGGGTTTTCGGGGACGAGCAATCGATCTAGCAGGTCTCATGCACGGGAAAATGCCGAGCAAAGCTCGGTCGCCCAGATTTAATTATAAATACAAGTTAAATGATTTAAACAGTACAGTAGGATAATATTATCCTTATATTGGAATGTTGTTTAATTTAAAAAGGAAAATCTACTTTTTCCCGTATAAAAAGCAAATGTTAATTGCGACCTAAATATTTCCCAGAACTTTATGAAACGGTCGCTGCAGCAGTCGTTTTGATTGATGACGGGCGAGCTTATACGGCATATCTTGAGTAATTACGGTTACACGGGAGTGCAGTGCCGGCATTTCTTACAGTGTTCACTTAAAGCTAAGGTAACTTTTTCTGGAATAACTTCGGGTACTAAGTTATACATACCTACACATACATTCATCATCATCATCATCAGCCCACTTTCGTCCACTGCTGGACATAGGCCTCTCCCATGGCATGCCACTGAACTCGGTCTTGAGTTTTTTGTTTCCAACCGCTGCCAGCCACTTTGCGTATGTCATCGCTCCACCTAGCTGGAGGGCGTCCTACACTACGTACACATACATTAAGATTACCTTTATAAGTACTTTTTTACAATACAATACGAATACTCTTTATTTCACACCTCAATTAAAGGAACAATTAAAGGACACAGTAGGTACACAATAAGTAGAGGCAAACAACAGGCGACCTTATCCCTAAAGAGCGATTTCTTCCAGACAACCTTAGGGTAACGGAAATTAAATCTAATGAATTGATAGTAGGTGGTGCAGAGTTAATATATGAAACCTACTAATTATTGCAACTATTTTACTAAATTAAGAAAAATTAGTACATTACTGCAGAGACCAGTAAGTGAGCCATCCTGGACGAGTATGAGTTAGCCGGCCGAGCCGTAGGCGAGGTCCGGCTATAATACGAGGCCAGGATGGCACTTACGGTCGAAGCTTGTACAGTGCTTTTCTCAAAAATGAAACAAATTGTATGAATAACGGTTAATAGTACCTGCATTCTGACCAACTAGTACTTTCATGTTCCGCTTTGCACTTGATGAACTTTTTATAAATGGTCAAATACCACCTTAGACTTGGATGGAAGTATTTTTTCAGTACCTAGCGATATCTGTGTATGTATTGCAATCTGATTCATCTACATAAACTCATTTTTATCAATTATACTTCAGTCAATCTTAAGTCAATCCCGTCAAAATACAAGTGAACTTTTTTTAGCTAGATGTTGTGTTAAGACACTGATATTATGCCACAACCCCGATAGAATAGATTTATAAAATCGTATTTAATTAATCGTAAATAGAATCGTATTTATTTTATGTTTACTATTAGTATTTAATTTCATTTATACTATTCATGTTAATTTCTAAATTAGTCTCGAAATCGAAATAGTTAAAAACATGATTGAACTGTATTTCCCGACCAACCTCCATGGTACCTACATTTTTTTTAAAGGGTAGCATTTAACGAACCACCAAATTAGTTGCCGAATGATGCTCTAAAAAATTACATTGATTACCAAAAATACTAGATTCGCACCAAATTTTCAACTCCTTTTAAATATAAAGTGCAACTCAAAGAAGTAACATGTCGATAACCTATTAAATTAAATTGTTACCAAATAAATTAGTCACTACCCAAAAATACTTAATGATCACCTAATTTCAAACACCAAATTTCATATAATTTACATCCAAATATTACAGGGCTCGTAATCCTATTAAAATTATTTACATCCAAATAATTCTTTCGATACCCAGAAATACTACATGATCACCAAATTTCACGCGGCAATTGTTTTTTAACGCCCCACGCGCAAAGCAGTTCCAATCTAGTCTAACCTCATTGCTAGCACACTGATGCGGTTTTCCATACGGTCCGTCTCGCTCGTACGTCGCACCGCGTGCGAGCAAGACAGCGCTAAATGATTTTATTTTATAGAAGCTTCAAAATTTCTGTAATTTTAATGAGACACATACATAACATAATTTAATTTAATATATTTTCAACAGTGCTTTCCGTACTGGTCGCTGTCGTCGCGGTCGCTCTATTCGCTGATAATCGTCAATTTGCCTAGGTAGTAGTATTTTTCTATGACATCTATTTTTATTTCAAACTAGTGGACATTGGAACAGTATTGACGGATCTCCGCTGGCGCGGAGCTCCTATTTTGAGTTGTTTTGGCCCTTCGGGCCGATGCAAAACTAACATAACCTAAACCTACCTATACCTATTTATACCTATTAACTACCTTAAATTTTTCCATGAAAGTCTATCTAAATTAATAAAGTAAACTCATTTGAGGACCTTTATCCATTTTCATAACAAACAAACAATTTAATAAATCAACAAAACTCATTTTCAAATAAAAGGTTTCAATCAAACGCGCTCACGTCAACGCATTAAAAAATTAATAATAAAACTTTTTGCAGTTTGTAAACCATCAGCAATAGGTAGTTAGAATGAAACAGCAATAGGTATCTTTCACTCTAACGACATATCAATAGGTTTTTTGCTTCAGACAATTCTTTGTATTTGATTGAGTGAGATAGCAGTATACGTGTTATTATTTCACACAGCCACATTGCGCGTTGTTTTTTAAATTAATTTAGAATTTTACTTTCTAATTTATAACATTTTGGAAATGACTAAAATATTTATAGTACTAAAAACAATTAATTTGTAACTGTTTACTAAAATGTAGCATGCGATGTGTATAATATTTGGATGTTATTCTAATGAAAAAAAGTGCATGAGATTAGGTGGTAGTTTAGTGTTTTTGGTGGTACTTGACAATTTTTTTGATGCGATTATAAATTTATAGGAACGCAATAAGTAAAATAGGTGCAAGTGCTGCAAAAATAGGTAGATTTTTTTTGGTGACTCGGAATTGCTGATCGATAAATTTTTTTGAGTGTTCAACCTTATTTTAGGGTTCGAAATTTTGATGATATCAAAAGTTATTTAGGTGATCATTTTATTTGTTCCCTTTTTTAAATATCAAAAACTGCCAACTTTATTTTCTAGTTCAAAATTCAAATATTATGATATGTAATGGGATTTACATACTTACTTCCTGGACAATAGGTGTTACTTCCTGGACACTTCTGGCAACTGTCCAGGATGAGCCACTTTCGAATACTATCTTCACAGATGTTATGAGAACATTTCATATTTTTTTTGAGAAAATACATTTTTTAAATTAATAATGGGATTGCTCTAGGCCAGCATCTATCCAGGGGGCAATGATGAGCTCGCCCAGAAAATGCCAATTCACTCTAACCTTAAATACAGACAAATAAAACTTAAAAATACAGAGCAATATATTTTTATAAAAAATTTTTTTTATTCCACTATGTGGCAAAAAAGAGTGCGGCCCGTCTGATGGCAAGCGGTCACTGGAGTCTATAGACGCTTACAACTCCAGATGCATTAATGCGCGTTGCAGTAGCTCTAGTATAAGTTTTTTCGAAACATTAACTAATTCGAACGCGTTTGCGTTTTGTCTCAAAATGTATGAAAGTGGTATGAAAACGTGAACAGCGCCTCTGGTGGTCACTAGTGGAAACTAAAACAGCGAGTATAACATTTTGTTGCTAAGGCGACTTCCTGACTTGGCGGGGCGGGATCGATATGTGACATTTTCTTCTTTGACGTAAACTTACTGACGACGCGAAGATTCTCACTTGACATAATACTGTCAGTATTACGTTTGCGCAGTAGTAATATCATGCGCAGAAGCGGAGCAGTACCACCTTCGCATCGTCCCGTTACCGCGCATCCCGCGCCAGTCAGGAAGCACTCATTTAAATGTAGGGGCGCAGTAAAAAACGGTATCGCGTCGACTGACAGCTGACACTGACATTTGACACTTTTCTCATATCGTACTGCCTCCGCACCGACAAATCAGGAAGTCGCCTAACCGATGAACGCGCGTATTTTAAACTCGGTGAGAGCGTTTTAGTACATTTTGAGACAAAACGCAAACGGGTTCAAATTAGGTAATGTTTCGAAAATACTTATACTAGAGCTACAGATCCTTTAAAAGGTTTAATTACACTATTTTCTTGAAGAACCCCATATACGGGAAAACATGCAGAGGTCATACTTAAACCGGATCTTCCGAGGGAGAGTGGCTTCGAAAATAATCATATATTTTTATCATAATTTGACAAAATAATGTGATTTTTTTAGTAATGATTAGCTACACTAAATAAGGCATATTGGCTCTCGTAATAGAGTCGTGATAGATATATTTGCACGTTTTGTTGTGACATATATTAACGCTATTGACTGTACCAAAATCGCTAAGAGGTTGATAAAAATCATCTTCCTAATTTTTTTATGAACCCTGAAGTTAATTTAATACAATCACAGGCACAAGTAAAAAAGAAGTAAATAGGTTTTCTATTTATTTTTACTTGTGACTAAGTAGGTACCATATAGAAAACTAATTTAGAAAACCAAGTATATTGCCTATTGTTTGTTTCGATATCATCACACAAACAATAAATCTGAACAATAATATTTGTCCTTTTTCTGTTCACCACAACCATAATTCACAAAGATTGCCACAAAGGGGCCCGAACAAAATCATGTTTATGGAAGCTAAAATCGTTTTCTTTATTAAAGTTCAGGTTTGTGATAGGTGCGGTCTCGTTCCATAGGCGGAGGTCCCAGAGGAAATAAATAGGGCCAGAATAGCTGTGACAACATAGCTTACCGGCTTATAGCTCCCTTTATTACTCAGCCTATTATGGTTTTTGCACCTGAAAATCTTGGTGGGTGTACTAGTAAATTGTGCTATCTATTAAGGCGCAGGGGTGGGCAAGGCATTCTCCATACAAACTCTGTGCACGTTTTATTCGTAGGTTTTGGCACTAACGAATGTAATATTTTTTTTTGGATGTAAATATTAGATATGCGAAGAAAGTGATGTGGAAATTTTCAAATATTTTAAAAAAATGAAATAATAATAATAATAATATTTATGAAAAAAAAGTTACATCACGAAATAGCTTACAGAAAAATAAGCATACTGACCAAAAAAATCATATCTTTAATGCAAACACAAACGAGGAAAATCCTGCACAAAGTTTGTATGGAAAGAGCTTGCCCTACCCCTCCTCTTAAATAATGTGGTTTTACGGTTAAGGTTCAGTTAATCTTGTTTATAGAGTGCTAGTGAATAGACTGATCATGACTTCTGTTAAGTTATTATTATTATTTAATATGACGGTTGTTTACATCTATAGGTTACAATTTTATTGATGTAATTGTAGACAAGGTTGCTTGCGGGGCAATTGCAAAGGACAAAATGTAAACCTGACAGCGTACGCTCCTCGTCAGTTCTGCTAACTCTAAGAAGAGATTGTTCTTTTTTTGTGTTTTTGCTGTAATGAGTATATTACCCTAACGAATTAAGTAATGTTAATGTGACCTATATGTAAATTGACACGGTTGTTTGGACAATCTTGGCTTCGTGACAATTTACATATTAGACACTCGTCTCGACTTCAAACCATTAAGTCTATTTAGAAGAGTAGTAGATATCACAAAATGCTCCTCCGGAAACAGTATTATTTAAAAGATGAGAATAACAACAACGACCTAACTGAAAACACGCTTAGTCATCCCATGCTGACCACGCGTTTGCCACGCGTCCATGAAAAATTTTACTACTTTATTCTCATTTCAAATTCTTCGCCAACGCCTAGAATCGTAAAAAGCGGATTATACCGAGTGAGCTTTCGCGTATAGAATTGGTGAGAAGAACTGAGTCGGCAATATGGGTCTTATTTACTTCTCGTCACTAAGCTGCATATAATGAAAACGCACTGTCGTGTCGGGGCGTCAAACGGCAGCGCAAGTAAAAATACCCGAGTTTTGATACTGGGACTATGTATTCTTGATACTTTTGTTTATGCTCACCATATACTAACTCAACTCTATTTGAGTGCATACAACGAGTGTTAAGTCGACGCGGAGGCGGTTCGATATCAAAAACCTCAAATGTAATACTGAGAGTATCCCGTCAAGTACGGAAATCTGTGCGACATCAGTAAGCTTACGCGAAGAACAAAATACCACATACCGATCCCATCCCGCCAAGGCAGGAAGACGTTTCATAATATTACTCATTAATATTACTTATTGTTTTATTTTACTCAGCTAGCATCGGGTATTTTTTTATGGATCTTATTGGTTCACGTCATTGCGTAAAATTAAAAATGTAACCAAGATTAATTTCTGAAAGTTAACCTTCAATGAGAACATCTAACCTTGACTACTTGGCATTTGAAGTCGAGCTTCATTTATTATCTACAAAATTGTCACCAAATTTAAACGCTATGATGAATATTAATGAAACTTTTAGATGTTTTATTAATAATTATTTTAAAATAATATATCGGTTTATCCAGTTTACTTGACGTTACCTTGACGATCATCGACATGCAAACATTTTTATATTGAGCAATTTATACGTCAACGATTAATTTCAACCTATTTTAGGGTTCTGTAGTAAATTGGGAACCCGTTATAGTTTCGCCATATCCGGCTGTCAGCCCGTCCGTCCGTCCGTCCGTTCGCAGCTTAGTATACAATATCAATCACGCCGACAAAACAATACATTTATTTTTATTTTTGAGTAACCTCCGGTACACGTAGAGTTTAAGAAATGAACTTAGAAGAGCAAACTTTCGTACAATTTCCACTGATTACTTAGTTGATATCAATATAAGTTTGCGGAAAGTTCGCATAATGTAACGGGTGGTCAACTACGGAACCCTACACTGCGCATGGCCTGACACGTACTTGGCCAGTTTTTAACATAAAATCGGTGGTCAAGCAAGTATTATAATTATCTTAATTTCCCTTGTTTGCCAACATTTCATGGTTATGGTGCTTTTAACACGTTAACTTAATACATTTTCATTTGCGTATAATTTCTGATGAACATGCAATAAATTGTTTTTTGTGTCGACGTTGTAAGGGTGTGCCCAACATAAAAACAGGTTAAATTATATTTGATCGTGTTTCTAATCATATTTGTAATGGGATTTGAATTACGGGATGACACGTTTTGCGCAAACAATGTAAGATAATTAAATTAATGCTAAAAGTGTTGGTACAATCATAGATGTTTTACATTCTCAAATATATTTGCAACCTTTTCTAAAGTGCCATCTATCCCTGTTATTTTATACTAAATTATTCAATTAGGTTAAGTGATGGTAAAACAGTGGTTAAATCAAAATACAGAGAAAAAGTAATGTTAATTAATAATTCCGGTTTAAAGTTCAATGACTGAATGAAGTTGAAAGGAAATCGTAAGACCCACTAAAAATTGCTCACAATATGTGGCATAATGATCCAGAAACGAGTAGGTATCAACATTGTTGAAGCGGCGTTAATAAGATACATTTCAATGTTCTGATACAAGAGATATGTCTCACCATAAGAAAACAAGTTGCGCTTTAATCAGCGTAAAACATTACAAAGCAGGAAAATTCATGCCAACTATCACCTGACACAAATACATATCAAGCTCCAAACAGAACATCAAAAGATATTATTATGGACAGCGTGTCGTGATACATTACTCAAAGAGAATACAACCAATGACAAACGAGTCGAGCTATGAGCTCGAAAATAAAACGGCCGTTTTATTTTATAAAGCCACAGTCGACGTATATACTCGTATAAGACATAAACACTAGTTTGGTGTATTTAAAAGGTACTTAAATATAAAATACAGTACATAGCGTTCCCCTTGTTTAAATATCTTCTATCGTTAAATTTCAATAATCACAATTATTCACGAGTGCCCCTAGTGGACTCGTTCGTAATGGTTCGTACTCAATTAAATTAAAGATGGTACAATAACAAGTATCAACATTGTTTAAGCGAAGTTGACAGAGGGGCAGAGTCGCGGTTGCTTGCTTATCCGCGCACGTCGTCTTGTCACTTGTCGCACGCGACGTCGACTTTTCACTATTGCGATGAAACGCTATAGTTTCCACCGCTTTCCGAATATCACCCCTCGCGCCGGGGACTAATTGGATGGAAACTGCGTGTAGTGAGGAGATTAAATAACATGTAGGTATTTATGGTACTATTTCCTGATTGAAATGGTAATAATGTTATTATATAGAAGGGACTTAGTTCTATAGTACATTATTCTATACTTACAAATTTACAAAACTACCAATTTCAAAATATGAGATTTTGCGTGCATATATAATATCAAAGAGAAGAAGTAGAAACAAACACGTTCACAGGAAGTCTCCGGTTAGGTAAGTTTCAAATGCATTAGATTTTTTTTTTAATAATCCAATCCTTTCAGTATTTCCCAAAGTCTGTAAATTCCTGAAATAGAGATGTACGTAAGTAAAATAAATATCCAGATATGTACCTAAGTTTTTTGACAGCAAAAGGTTAAATTGTCATTTTCCGTACTACAAATGCCAGATCTACCTAACGAATTTTGACACGTTAGGTGCATAATAAAGTAGCAGGTAAGTATAATGAAAAATAGATTAAATTTAGATAATTTCGAGGTTAACGTTCTTCTCGATGTTTCATTTTACCAACATCTAATATCTATAAATAAGGATCCCTTACTTATCCTTGAAATTTTTAAACTAGGCAACGAACCCCGGTACCCTTACCATGAGTTTGTATAGAAAACTCTTACCGTACTCGCTATAGAAGGGACGGTATATGAAGATCCCTATGACACTTGCAGTGACAGTTCATTTATATAACCTTGGAACAGCGTCGCTGTCACATCGAAATGTTAATGAGCATCTTTTGGGAATGTAGCTAATTAATTTATGTAGGATTGTAACATTTACATAATAACAATATTATTATGAAAGAAACTTGAATTGTCCCTTATTTCCCAGAAATATGCTTAACGGAATATACACGGTGACGTACTGCAAAAGTTATATCGTTGGTCTGTATCGACTAAGGAAGCGGTGCTGTCGATAACAGATGTCGATAATTGAAGTGATAATAATAAAACGTGTCTTATATTTCAATTTAATTGTTACGTGACTGTGTAAAAATAAAAAACGTTAAATTACATATTTATTTATTATTTAACACGTTCACTGCGGCACAGGTCATTTTTGACCTGTAGGTACTGTTCTTTCTTCTGGTGCGGCGTAAGAATACGTTAAGAATACGCCCCTTCTGCCTGGTACGATGTAACTTTATTTTACTAAACGGTTAAAACTCACGTATTAATTGTCACTTCGGGCGACATGTTTCGATGTTGTGTTAATAACTACTTGAATTTCAACCGTTTAGTAAAATAAAGTTATAACATGTGTCTCACGAAAGTTTAAATTCAAGTGCTGCGATATAAGTCAAAATTGACTTGTTAATTAAATTTTCTATAATCATTCAACGAATGGTCACATTTCGCGGCAAAGTTAGTATTAGATACATTAACTAGTTAATTAATTATTACTTGGAATGCTCGTGAAGTAACCAAGGAAAACAACTCGTCTCATAAATTTAGGTAGCAAATACATTATAATAGTAAATATTAAGGTAAGGACAGATCAGTTTATGGAGGGGATATTATAAAATGTACTGTAACTAATATAGTTTAATTTTCTTTTTATAATTGGGGCTTCTTATTTGCTTTCTTATTTATTATTTATTCTCATTGCTTCTCTCGCCGAGACACAGCGAGACAGGCCTGTCTGTTTTGCGAGAGAGAGGGGGGGTCTCGCCGACGAGTCCCACACTGAACACAGCGAGGCACGGGTCCCACCAACGGCGAGGAAGCGATTAGCTATCGGTGATTTTCTCGCTCAAGAAACGAACAAAAGATATAGATCCCGTGGCAGTAAAAGTCACTGAAATATTTATAGTTGATCGCTGGCTGTTAGCACTGCCGGCGAGTACTTACTCTCTTCACTAGTGAGTCTAGTGACAGTAGTGACGCATATGTCCAAATTTTATGTCAATAGGTCAAAGGGAAGTTGAAAACATCTTCGAAAAATATTTTTGTGACAGACGACCGACGGAAGCACGCATGAGTGACAACAATAGGGTTCCGTTCGGACCATTCGGAAACGGAACCCTAAAAATGGCGGTTTAGTAGCCAGAAACGTCTTTTACACGATAACCGCATTTGAGGTTTAAATTAATGTACGTGAGAGGACGCTGATAAGAACCGCCACAGATAAAAAACAATTGAAGTATCGACACATGCACATCACTATATGGTATGTCACTGCAAGTGTCATAGGGATCTTCGTATACCGATACTGGAATAGCAACTGCGTAAACGATTTAGTACTTATTCCGATTCTTAGTTATATTGCGTAACCGCCAGAGGCGCTGTACTTTTGTCTATACTAAATCGTTTGCGCAGTCGCTAGCGAGTACGGTAATACAAACATTGCAAACTCATGGTAAGGGCACTGGTATCTTTCAATAGGCTACTTTACCTACGGGGATAACGCTAGGATGATGATACCAAATTCAAAAACAAAAAAAAATATTAACCCATTTTATTACTTGCTCTTGAGCGTAAATAACTTTTTAAACGCTATATCTATTTATTGCTCGTAAAAGCATATTGTGAGTCAGAGTCCAATTTCACATGCAGCTATAAATTGCGTGTTCTTATTCCAGCATAGTAACTATATCGGGGTGGCGCACTGTATCAGTTGCCATAAAAATGTTTTATGTTAGCGGCTAATAAATGACATCAGCAAATTCAGTAAGACAATACAAGACTATGCATCCGTTTCCTCCTTTTATTTCCTCCCCTAGCAATCATTGTTTTGGGCGGCGGTATGGTCCAAGCCAAATGGGAACTCGGAGAATTATATTAATAGTATGTATGTATGTAAATACTTTATTGTACACAAGACAAGAAAAAGAAACAATACAGACAAAACAGATTATACAGAAGAGAGAGATTAGAGATCATTAGTAATTTTGAACAAGAAACCATAAAGAATATTTTCAACTTGTGCATACATATAATAAACATAATTAATTAGTTTGTAGTAGTGTCACTCAGCAGATATCAAGTGCTGTGTAGGTAAATGTCCCAGTGTCAGTAACATGTCGAGCGATATTCGACGTTAAAGACGAGTGACCCGTTTATTATATTTCAAAATGTCCCAGTGCTTGACACTGACCCAATACATGGCACTTTCAATCTTATATCATAGTAACAGAGGAGATCAATAGGTGTCATCTATTGGACATTAAGGTGTCGATCGAGCACTGAGACTTTTAACTTGCATTCAATATACAAACTCAATATGACTCATTAGTACGGTTAACCAATTTGATTTCTGGGCCACTTCGTACCTTGTCACAGTGACAATCAATATGAAAGCCGCTCGAGATCTAAATAAATGTCACTGTGACAAGGTACGACGTGGCCCAGAAATCAAATTGCTTGAATGTACATAGTAGTCAGTAATAGGTTTAAAAGCCATCCGCTGGCCTCCTAAAGCTTAAGCCGTAGTCGTCATTGTTCCGGCTAAGAACGAGGGCGCCAACTCGACGCTTTTGGCAGAAGCCTCCGATAATAATATTCCCTTGTTTTCGTTAACCACCGCCGTTGATACCGCAAATGTATCGCTAATTGGATCCCGCCAGATTCGTTCAAAGATAACACAATTTTCGTATGCAGCAATAAAAGTTACAGATATATAGAATCGCGATATTAAACTTACCAAATTTATTTATGAATAAGTATTGCACATTTGGGTATTAGGTGTTTTAAAATATCATATTTTTTTGATTATATTGTTACCTTAGATTAAAACTGTAAATAAATATTTTCTTAAAATACGGTATTAAACCCCTAGTCAAATCAGCAACTTTTTATTAAATGTCAAAAACGATTTGTTAATATGAAGTTTGTATGGAAATACTGTCTTAGTGACGTCACTAAGACAGTGTGAGTAGGTTTGTTCAAATCAGCGTCCTTTTTAAATCTTTATGCTTATAATCTTTATGCTAATAAAATCTTTCAATTAGCTAAAATAAATTAATAATTAATGTTTTTCGAGTATTTTCGTTAGATCTTTTATTAGTCAAGTAAAAAATAATTTATTTTTACCTTAGTTTAATACCCTATTATATCCGTACAAATTATGTCGATAACGAACATAATAATTCAGTATTGGGTATTTGACACATGTTACAATGTATAACATAGTGTAGCTATATGACATTAAATTGTAAATTAGACAAATTAATCAAAATAATAGAAAATTATGGGACTATAAAAATGTAGACGTACGAAAATGATGTCCATAAACACTATATATTTTCGAGAGAAACGAGATAATTCCTCAAAGGTTAACTGAAAGAGGTCACTTACGGTGATAAGTTCGTGTATCTAAATAACTAGTTTCATCTGTAATTTCGAGGATGTCTGGTGTAGGCAGGCACCGTCAATAAATTATTTATAAACATACTTGCTACCTAATAAGAAGGTTAAATTCAAATCTTTATCAATCCGCAGCATCATGTAACTTTATGTACTAACAGTAAGTACTTACTATTAGTACATAAAGTTACATGATGCTAGTTATTTAGGTACACGAACTTATCACCGTAAGTGACCTCTTTCAGTTAACCTTTGAGGAATTATCTCGTTTTAATGTCATTTTTAAAGTATAAATCTATGAACTAATGTCGAAAAATTTAAATATGCCTAACGTTGGTGATTATAAGATTTGTATTAAACATTGGATAAAAAGTTTTACAACTGCAATGTAAGTATAAAATGATACTGCTGTAGATTGTATTATTTTGTGTTTAATACTATATCTCCGCTGCAAACATAATTATCCCAAATTCACTTTTCTTTTATGCTGTTCAATCATGCATAAATCAAAGAATTGTTGTCACATTTTCGCGAACTTCGATTCCTATCATTGTTCCAGACGTCCCCTACGTTTTCGCGAGATTGGTTTCACTCTTTACTGCTCCACCTTGATAAAACTGGATTTGCGCGGCTATATTCGATGATAAAATTTGAACTTTAACAACCACGTTATTAGATGCAAACTCATTTGGGTTTTATAATCTCTTATGTACGGTATAAAACGCCCTATAAACCACCTCATAAAGTTCAAAGTTAACTCAAGTAACACACATGTAAGGGCTGGCATCCACTTAAGTTATTGTTCTAAGGCTAGCGTCATTTCTCAATGTCATATAAAACAAATGCGACCGGTTCGCGAGAATGGGGGTGGCGATAAGTGTTTTCAATTTAACAATTGTCTTTATCTGATTGATAGTGTTGAAAGAAAGGGTTATCTAACGACCTGCCTGTCTGCCTGCCTGCCTGCGGACTATTGTAATTTTAACGTATGATTCTATTTATTTAATAAACACACGCGCACGCACGCACGCGCGCACATACGCACACACACACACAAACACACACACACACACACACACACACACACACACATACAAAGTATTTCCATACTTAATAAGAGGCCCCAGCCAATAGTGTTATAAACATTGTAAGAAACCTATAAACATTTTCTTTTTTTTTTCATTCTAGGATAACGTGCTATGGCTGATTTAGAATATAGGAGCATTCTTGCACATATAAGTATGATTGGTTATTCCAATGATTAGTAGACAGGGTGGTCTGAACCCGACATTAACACATTCGCTGCCAGGCCACTCCCACTAGGAATCAAATTGTATGGACGAGAACGCACATACTCGTATGCGTTGTCGGAAGTGAATTCCTTAATGGTTATTGAATGATGAATGATTGAATGATTGAAGTTAGTATCATTCAAATTTGTCCCGTGTGGTGTCGTAAGAGTCGACTACAGGAATAAAGTTGAAGTCTGTTGTGTACGATGGGTAAGCAACCTATCACTGCAATCTCAAATTTTCTCAATCCTTAAGGCTGGTTTTCCACTAGAGCTATGCTATGCTGCGTTGCTATGAATGTGTTTCAAATCCACCAATCGCATTCTTTTATTCACATAGCATAGCTCTGGTGGAAAGGGTTCAGCTAAGCTATGTTTTTTATATGGAAAGATGCGAGCTGCGGATGCGTGCTATGGATGCGTGCTACGGATGCGTGCTACGGATGCGCGCTACGGATGCGTGAGCGCTTCCCCCCTCACCGCGCTGCCGCTCCCCGCGCCCGCTGTCGATACATCTCATAGCTCGAGCTGCGCATCTTCCTCGCACAGCTACCTCACGTCTGCGCGTCTTCATAGCGCATCTACCTCGCACAGCTACATAGCGTAGTTTTAGTGGAAACGGTCGCATAGCTCGCTCGGTCGTAGCGCATCGCTCTAGTGGAAAACCAGCTCCTATAATTGCTTGAAGTGGCACTGACCGCGTATTGTCGTCGCAGAACAGTTATCGCGTGATTAATGACAAGATTTGTTTGTTTAACTTGATTTAATGCCAATTGGAATTCATAAGTGGCAGTAAGTATTCTTTAATGTATCTTGTCTTCAATCTAAACAGGCTATAGCTAACTTACGACGTCTGCAAGGTCATTCGCTTTACGACTGTAAACATCTAGACGTTGACACAAAACGCAGAATAGGGATCTGAAAAAGTCCTAAATGTGGTAAGAACGTCGCAAATACTAACCTCGGGTCGTAAGGCAACTTAACGCACGGATCAAGACGGTGACGCGTTTTACGCCCATTGTTGTCATAAATGCAAACAGCACACGGAATAAGGCGACTTCCTGACTTGTCGGTGTGGAGGCAGTACGATATTCACTTCACTTTAAAAAAAATGGCTTTCCATCAAATTTATGATGATTTCGCCAACCACATGTACATTAGACGTTGTTCGGTAACGAAGCCATGATAGTAGGCAACTGAATTCAGCCCGTCGTCGCGAAGAGCACGTGCGTTCACCAACGCGGCGACGGGCGAAATCCCGGTACGATATTGGAAAACAGAACTGTCAACTGTCAGTCAACTCAGTACTACTTTTTACCGCGACCCTACATTTAAATGAGTGCTTCCTGACTGGCGCGGGATGCGCGGAAGCGGTACTGGTCCACTTCTGCGCATAATATTACTACTGCGCAAATGTAATACTGACAGTATTCTGTCAAGTGGGAATCTTTGCGACGTCAGTAAGTTTACGTCAAAGAAGAAAATGACACATCGATCCCGCCCCGCCAAGTCAGTAAGTCGCCTAAGTACGAACATAAAGCCTAGCATACACAAGGTATGTCCGCCGTGAAATGATATCGCTACAGTCTCATGACGCGCTACAAAACCATGTACAGGCTAGCCTTAAAATACATTTACACGAGCAAATAAAACTAAATTGTGTTGTCTAATAAAACTCTCACATAACACCGCGTTATGTGATAGATGATTTAATTTTAACACTATGACAGACGTTGCTTTGATCTTTTAAGCTTCCGTATACATAGTTTGAAAGATACAGTTTCCACTCTTAACGTGCCTATCATAAAATTTTATCAACATCATCCTCCTAGCGTTAACCCAGTACAGTTGCCCGGGGTCCGCTACCTATACAAAAATACAAATTACAAAATCCTTTATTTTCAAAAAATACACGTATTTTATGATCTAAGGGATAGAGCCGCCCTGTAAGCAAAACATTGCCTGTGTTGGGAGGCCCGCTCTTCCTTAGGTAGGTAACAAAAGATGAAAGTACTATTTACATTTATTAAAATACTCTTAGGTTAATACAAAACTTCTAATTACTGATTAAACAAATAAGTGCAAACTAATAGCTATGTTCAAATTCACAAATATAAGGAACTATTCATCTGTGTTTTGCGTGAGTGGGTAAAGTGTGTGTGTGTGCTTGTGAGTTTGTGTAAGTGTGTGTGTGTGTGTGCGTGTGTGTATATATGTATGTTTAGTTTCATCGAAGTAAGGTCTCTGTCTCTTCATAGGATTTAGTTTTTAGCCAGGATATCAGAAACTTTTTACAATCATGGTAGGGTTTTGAGTGAATGTTGATCTACCTAATCCCAAGATTTGGCGTAGGCACTATTTTTTACTAGTTTTTACGGAAGCGACTACCATCTGACCTTCCAACCCTGAAATTTAATATTTTATGACATATGTAAAGTAATAATATGAAACGAAAGTAAGCTAAGGTGATAAAAAAAAAACTCGAGACGTAAAGAACATCTTTCAGAAAAAACTCAGCAGATAAAGAAGTGCCCAATAACACATACCCTCGGTAAAATCAACAATTCGTTGGCTATACAAAATTGCATCTCAAGCGAAACGCAATAAAAGTAACAACGACTACATGTTACCTATTCTGATATTACCTATGTGATAAGTATTCCTTGCACACACCGAAAAAATCCCTCAGAAAGAAAATATCTGAGATTCCGTCCCCGATGTTTACACTCGCCGGCTA
Source organism: Cenopis cana (assembly GCA_951800055.1). NCBI lineage: Eukaryota > Metazoa > Arthropoda > Insecta > Lepidoptera > Tortricidae > Cenopis > Cenopis cana. Next base: position 4,277,052 of record OX637476.1, on the reverse strand, counting down.
AGCTGCATCTAATGAAATCCCCTGTCAGGATTCAGGGCAGCCTTGCACCAGATCATATTACTATATAAGTGTCTTGATACTTTACATCTTTGCACCAGTATATAATAATTGAATTTGTACTCTCGTGAGTCAATTGAGTCATGATTAAAACCTTATTTTATTAATCAGATAAACATGTTGCCTGGACTGACAATTAAGAAGTGAGTTTTAACCGTTAAAGTAAATAAGTAAAATACCTATTTTATTTTAGACGCTCGCCACCGATAATACTGTCTGTTGCTTTACCTTTCTCTTCTCTTTTCCTGTTATCTTTGTATATTTTTTTGTACATGAGAAGACTGTGAATAACACTGTATTTATTTATATTTTGACATCAATTATTGCCATGATAGACAAGTAACTACTGTCCCATAAACGAGAGCTGAAACACCAGCGCGCTGCTGCACCTCCTACAGCGTCGAGCATGATATTTCCCTGCCATATATGCGGACGTGCCTGCCGCTCTCGTATTGGCCTTCCTAACCATGTACGCAAGTGCCGCAATTTAATGGACGCTGCTTAAATCATCTTTTATAGATGTCACAGGCCAATGATGATGAGACAAGTAAATAGAATTATCCCAAACCTGAGACCCCAAGAAAATTATTAAGGACGTTTTATTCAAAAACTGAGGTTATCTTTTATTTACAAGAATACAACAATAACCTAAATGTTATTAATGCTATCTTAAATTTAAAACGCCTTTGAGGCATTGTACTGTATCGAGGATGCTGGCGGCATTATTTCGCTGTATCTCAATTCTGATACTTTGTGCGAGGCAGTCGCCAGCATATCGGTCACCAGTTACGTCAACCAGACGCTTCGCGATTTCAGAAAATAACTTGTGCGTGCTGGGCCCCATGGACCTAACAAATTATATAAACTTTATACTTTTTTCCAGCATATGGCATTTTTTTTCTACTCAGTATCAAGCACTATAGATGCTATAAGAATGCTCCCAATGTTTATTGCATAATATTTAGTAGAACCTAAAAAATATTGAAAATCTGGGACATTTTTACATCAAAATCAAGTGTCATCCTGATAAAAAAATAAAAAAGGAGTGTAAAAACCTTTCGCCAGCGCCACCTATTCAGTTATATCCTACAGCTAAAAAAAATTTTTTTTTCTGCTCCAGGTATAAGGTTGAACCGCTAGTTTTAATACCACGACCATTAGCATCATCTTATTTTTTTTTGTACATTAAAGTGATACAATAAAAACTACCTATTAATTTGCCTCAAAAATCAAACCTGCTGTTGTTGCCATGCACTTGCACGGGCTATCGCTCTTATTTATCTGGTCCATTGCAGTTCTGTGATCTACAATTCAGTCAGCCCGGGCTTCTTCAAAAGATTCAGTTACTAGTAAAGTTGTTTACCTAAGTATGTAAATTTGGGATCGAAAAATGTTTTTAGAAAATACCAAAGTATCAAGATATAGCTGATCGCATGCATTACAGGTGGACTTTTAGATGGCGTATTTTCAGTGTTCAATTCGTTTTCACTTATTTTGGGGAGCTATTCTGATCACGAACAACCTACCTACTGCGGAGCTAGTAAATATGGTTTGCACTTCCACATTATTAATTTTCTTTTACGTGGTAAGCTGAGGGCTAACCTTCCTCGCCCTTTGTTAAGCTATGGCTTTGATAGTTTTTCAGCAACTATCGTTCCGTGGCAGTTTGGTACGGGTACAATTAAAGAGATTAATTATCTGTTTTCGTGTGTTGACTGGAAAAACTGTTTAGCATAAATATTAACGACACGACGCTTATTCGTGGCGCGATCGAAATACCTAATTAATATGAAACTGAAAAAAGGAAAGTAGGAATTTTATTTATAAGGTAAAAATTCACATTTAATTCATTAATAATTCGGTCTCTAGGTGGTAATGGGCCGGATTGATATTGGAGTGCAACCCTCTGATGTTAGAGAAGTCCACTTTGTGTGTAGTAGTTGCAATTCATATTTATATTTTATGAAAGATTCTAGTTTTTAAGCGATTGTGTGTTTTTACTGTTGTTAAAGAGAAAATAAATCCAATGATATTTAAACACATATTAGTACATCGCTACAATCTAGTGCAATGAAAACTTATACGTTTCATAACGAACTGCCATGCAATGGATCTGTTTCGATTTGTCTTGAGCGTATACTTGAGCGTATATATAAACGGGTAAGAATTATTATGATGATTGTTTTTTTTGTAGCCATGCTTCTTGTGAGAGTTTTATTAAATAAAAGTGTTACATCTAATTATTGGCCAAATTCAAAGAAGAAACAATAAAAAATATCTGCAAGCGTTGAGCAAGGGTACGTTTTCTCGCCGTATTTTAATAACATCGAAAACGCTTTCAATTCATTTATAATAGGCCAGGTAATACGGCAATAAAATAAGATTGAATTCAAAGTAATATATTCGTAATAAATTACGTTAGCTACTTGAGCATTTCGCCAATTTCAATAATTCATGAAACCTAATGTAAAAGGCTTACTGAGGACCTAAACCAATCTTGATCCTCCGCATTATTGCCCAACCAAGCATAAGAAGGGAATAATTCAATCAGCGCCTCAAACTCAAACTTTTGTGCTGCTAAAGGGTCTCAGAAGAAATCTTCGAACGTACCGAAGTGTACATATCTTTCAGTAAAGCTTGCTTCAATTGAACAATGGGATGACTCAGCGTAGTGGACATATAATGCTTGACCAATTTTCTTTTGTGCAAATGCCTACGATTGGGGAATATCAAACGGGCTGTCGAGCCCCGCTGATTGAGCCCTTTTTTCATACGAGAACCATTGATTTTAGCACTCCGGTGAACATTTACTATGGACCCTGCCACTTATCGGGCCCTCTTAGAAACTAACCTGGCCATGTTAAAAGGGCACTTGTTTTAGAAACAGGAAAAAGTTGTATTTTCCTGTTTTCGAGACAAGCAACTGTCAAAGTAAGCGTTGGTATTGCAAACCAAGTACCACTTTTAAGGCGATAAATCGATTGAAAGAGACACCCTTTGTTTTTCGCTCACGACAAAACGGGATGCAACCCTCTCCGAGAATGGCTTTTTAGACAAATCTCGTTAAATATCTGACTGTGTGCAGATTTATTAAATTTCCTCTTGTCAGTACCTAGATGAGGTAAAATACCATTATATTAACTTAATCGTGTCTTTTAATAATGCGTTGTTTTAGTAGGCTGAGGAAAAAAAAGAATTTTAAGCAATCATGTTTCGCTATTGTCAGTACTACAATCATATAGTCAAAAATCATATATCTGAAAATCAGCCCCTACTGTTTGCTAGTCTGGGCAGGACAGCGTTTCAAAGTCTCCAAATTTCTCAGTGTGGCCTTAAGTAGCACTTTTTGCCGTGTTAATATACCTACACTGTTTTCAGTAAATGGACCTTGCAGAAGACCGTTGAATCTTGAGTGAAGCGAAACAATCCTTCGTTATTCCAAAGTAGAATCTTGAGCGGCAGGAGGAATTCAAGGCGTATGTTAAATGCATTAGGTATACATTTTTGGACGGTATTTCAATGGAATAATGTGAAAAAGTTAATACTTAGGTATTAGTTAGTGCCCAGGACTGTACTTAAATAACTTTTCGGTGGGTATATAGGTACTGCTTTTCAGATCTGTTACTCACAAAACTTGCAGCCTTGTAAATTACTGTTGTAATGCTGTCCAAGCAATTTGTTTTGTATATAATGTAAACCTTAACGATGAAGTTGGTATACCGTCTGCGTTTTAACATTTTTTGCATGAAAAATATACGCGCCGGCGTTGATTAATTTACTTAAGCATATTTAACTCATGGCCCGACCAAATAAAACGCTATTCAAAGAATTCGATAATTTATCGCCGCAAATGGAAAATAACAGTTTCGGCGCGGAAGCTTCTAATTTTCCACTGCTGCCTCCATGTATATTTATTTCTCTGGGCTTTGTTCTTCTATCCACGAATTAAGCAGGATTCGCGTCGAATGATTTATACAGGCCACGCTCATCCAGGCTTATTTACGAGGCTCGTTCCGCGGAATAATTACAGGGAGCCATAAACGTTTGCAAATGTAAAAAGCTTACCCTTTAATGATGACTGCGTAATTGCTCAAAGAATACCTGAAAATCTCCATGTTATATCGACGTCGGCCACTTAAGCAGTAAAACGGTTTTATAGCAGTGCCACAAGCCCGGTTGCCAGGTAATTGCCACGCAGATTGGTGCCGATAGGTCGCCGGTTGGCCGATTTAAAGCCTGGCTTCACACCACTATTGAAGCCTTTGTTGTTATCAACAGATTTCCGTGACAAAGCTCGTTGACAGCATATTCAACAACTGTTTAATTTGACTTAAAACTGGAGTGTCATCATTAGGGTTCCGTACCCGAAGGGTGCAAACGGAACCCTATTGCTGTCACTCACGCGTCCGTCTGTCCGTCCGTCCTTCCGTCGTCTGTCACACAGGTTTTACAGCCCAACGGTTGGAGCTATAGTCTTCAAATTTCACAGTATAAGCATCTAGTTGACCCAAAGCCATGACACAATGTTAAAACTTATTTTTAAAGTTTTTAACCTAAGAATTTTTTGATTTTCCATTGACCTATAAACTTGAAATTTGGTTAATAAATCAGATGTTTTCTTTGATATTTCCTTATTTTTCCAATAAAAACCAACTTAATTTTCCGGTTGGTTCGGAACCCTATATGTGCGAAGTCCGACTCGCACTTGGCCAGTTTTTTTTAAACTTGCAAAGTTTGCGTATCATGCTGTATCTGAGTGAACCTGTAGTGTTGTGTTCCGAGAGGGGTCATTGTCAGTCGGAAAAACAAAAGTTGTCCATTCGGTGGTCAATAGACGGCTTGTGTGCATGTAATTTACGTTTTTATTACATGGATTTATCTAGACACGGAATTACAGATTATGCGGGTTATCAGATCAATCGAAAATTAAGCTTTGTAGCCCTTAACTTTTGACATGTCCACCGAAAAGACGCGCACCTAAATCTTACCCAGAGGTGAGCAAGGTTGCCAGAGCTCCCGAGGATGCACTGTGGTGAGACTGGGTGAGAGCAGGAGACCTAAATTTGTCGCTTCTATTGACAACCCGGGCGACTTGTTTCGAACTCTTAGGGAGTTCTTCCTCAGAATTAGTGCATTTGCGATACACGTGGGTCGTCAAAATCGTTATGATCTTGCACAACCTTGGATAAAAGAGGTATTCAAAAGAAGAAAACACTCACCAAAGCGTTGTTTTTAACCCAAGCCTGTGTAACATTCTGCTACCCTGAAGAATTTCCTTCGTCTCGACAATAGGGATGATGACGCTATAAAAGAAAATCAATAAATCCAAATTTTTAACATAAAGGCTCAAATTCTCAATCAAATGGCGAAAAAAATAATTCAAAAAAATAAATAATTACCTAAATTTTCTGTCGCTTTTCCGCAAAACGCACCTTTGTATTGAACGATCGTCATTTACTATGGCGCTACTCAACAGTGACGTCACTGTTGAGTAGCAATCTCTCTTCCTAACTACAAACATTCTAACCGTTGTAGCTTCGTTAGTTTTTGAGATATTTGAATAGGATTTTCACTATTTGGCATAGTTCTTCTTTCTATTGAAGTAATAAATTTTTTTTAGACAACATCCCTATTCTCGAGTATATATCGTGTCTTGCTCAATCCTATCGCTAGGTACCCGGTCTTTTATTCGTGGGAGCAGAATACCATTAGGTGTAGAAACAAATTTATAATGCAAATACGATTACGTGCCCCGTAAGTAGCGGTTGAGTTGAGAGCTAATGCACCTCCGCAGTTGGAAAATGCAAGCTGTTCAATGGACTCCTTGTAAATAAGCAATGCATTTCTTCTGTTTATTAAGGTGGAAAAACGGCTGATATATTAAGAAAAAGTACAGTGCATCCTGAAGGATGCCTGGGGTCCGCTACCTAATCCCAAGATTTGGCGTAGGCACTAGTTTTTACGAAAGTGACTGCCATCTGACGTTCCAACCCCGAGGGGAAACTAGACCTTATTGGGATTAGGCTTTGTCAAGTGAGTGGGCAACTTCACTGTTAGAAGTTCTCAAGCCGCCCGAAGGCCTCCAACTTGGCTTAACGACTGCTGCGATAGACAGCAACCGGATTCAACTGCTTAACGTGCCTTCCAAAGCACGGGAGCGCTCAGTTATTAACCATTCAAAGCGGTCACCCATCCAAGTCCTGACCGCTGCCCATGTTGCTTAAACTTAGATACCGCAAGCGGTATGCAGGTGCCACTGGGCCACGAGCGCTCCTTAATATATCTAAAAATATATATTAAGCATATTATGAAAAAGAGTCCCTAATGCAAAAGCATTTAACTTGCGGTATATTTGGCTTCGAAAGCGCAATACTGAAGCAACAGACGCGACTACCAACATGGCAACTCAATAAATTAACATATGACACTAACGCGCATTGTAACAACAGGACTCTTGATAAATTCAATCCATTACAAAAGGCACTAAAGGTTGAATAGGGACGCGATATACCTACGCCAAATTATTAACACCCTTATATAAGCCATATTAGTAATCTCAAGACCCAACCTTGACCGCTCTGTAATTCTATTTATCATTCACACAAACGGTTTCGAGGAAAAACGTCCCTTTTTATTAGGGTTCCGTAGTAAACAAGGAACCCTTATAGTTTCGCCATGTCCGTCCGTCCGTCCGTCCGTCCGACCCCCGTTTTTCTCAGTAACCGTTAGTACTACAAAGCTGTAATTTGGCACGAGTATAGATATTGATGATGCCGACAAAACGGTAGAATAAAATCTTGAAAAAAAATTTTTTTTAGAGTACCTCCCCTACATGTAAAGTGGTGGTGCAATTTTTTTTTCTTCCAAACCCCATCGTGTGGGGTATCGTTGGATAGCTCTTTTAAAAATATTATAAGGTTTCTAAGAGTATTTTTTGATTCAAGTATCGGTTGGCGTGATATTATGCTTTGAAGTGATAATTTTCGTTATGGTCAAGTGTCAGGTGGCTCCTAGGCATGTGAAAAAAATCATGGCAGTAGTATATACGATGAATTTAAAAGGAAAACTATCACAGCTAAGTAAACATTATTAATTAACGAGTAATAGTAGAACTTTAGAAATGTACTTTGCAATAAGCAACTTTCGAACAATTTCCATTGATATCTTAGATAATGTTGTTAATTCTGTCAAAAACATAGTAAATATAAGTTTGCGAACTTTTTAGTCCACATAATGTAACGGGTGGACGACTACGGAACCCTACCTTGCGCGTGGCCCGACACGCACTTGGCCGGTTTTTTTAAGTAGTAAGTGGTTTTCATCTTATTCATATAAGTACGTATCTATTATTCACTTAAACATTATTTTATCTATTAAAGTTATTTTATTTTATTATTTTTTTACAATCGTATGCCGTTTTGTGAGTCATCCATACTGGCTGAAAATCAGCGCTGTAAGTGTCTGACATCTCAGCATAATGCTGAGCCAGTGTCCATTTCACTGTTATGGACCACACATGTTAAACGGTTTATGGATATGTTTTTCTTCTATTACCATTTTTGTCATATGTGTGTCTTCTGTGTCTGTGAATAAATCATCTCAACGTAGTTTTAGTGTGTTTAGGTATTTGTGCTAGTTTTTAAATTATAATTTGTCTATGTATGTTAGTTATAAGGTATTTATCTAAAGGTCAGCTATAAGATAATATATCTACTTATCTAAAAAATTAAGGGCCTTTGTTGCCTGAAAATAAAGACTATTATTATTAAATGTTTTATTCTTTCTAATTTAATTCGGTTGTTTTTACGGTTCCTACTCGCGTGTATAGGCTGTCACACAATAGCCTTGGGCCTTTGGCATCAACCTTCAGCCAGCACGAAAACGTGACCAACATGAATACCTGGATATCCTAGGCGAACTAAATAAACGACCCATTTAACCTCATCAGTAATTCTTTGAGGTCGTTGTCCATGGTCATATAATTAATGGGGCAAATTATTAACAACAATTAAAATTGCCATTAAATATTTTGGTTAATTTATAATTATAATTATTTTCATTTATTGTTGTTAAGTATTATAATTATCCTTTTATAGATTATAATTGCAACAATTAAAAAAAAACTTGATATCACCAAATTCACGAATCCAAAAATGAGGTTGATCAGTGATTACCCAAAAATACTAATACTTTACTTATAGGCCACTAAAAACCTTACATATATCTATTTATGCAATAGTTGCAACTATTTTACTTTTAATAGTTAAACCGCCCGTTCGCAATTTAGGCTACGGAACCCTAAAAATGTTAAATCACCCCTAAACTAAATTATCACCAAATTTCAAGCGTTGATTGTTTTTAATATATCCACACACTATACAACTTCAAATTACTGCTTCAAACTACTTTTTATTTATATATTATATACAGGGTGTCTGGACCAGACACCCTGTATAGAAGTCCCAATACAAAGCTGAGATGGTATAAATTCATATGACAAGAGAAACCATTACATCAAACTATAAAAAATGCCGCAACATATTCAAAGTTCGCTGGTAAAAGTCCCTTTGTGCACAAAGTGGGACGTTTTAAGTGACTGGGTGCTTTAAGAACAATTGTCTGTATGCAGAATGGTCGGGTTTGGATGGAAATAGGCTATCGAGCGCGATGCATTTGCAGCTGGAGAGCTGCATTATGCGCGCGAGTTATGTGAGAGACTTTGTCGAGTATAAGAGTAAGCGTTTTACCTCATTTTTGCATTAATTTGAAACATGGTAATGTTATATTCGTTGGCGGTTTTTCCGATTTAAAGTCAAGCCACGTTGGATATCGTAATGTTGAAAATTTTTTCATGTTATTAAATTGATAAGTAAGCAACAAAAGTAACAAAACATATGAATAAGGCAAAAGCTCTTTGTTGCAAACGCAACCCCTTTTTAATTGTATAAGTTTACTAGTTACTATTCAGTAGCAAAACGCGCCCGTCGGGCACGGCAAGTGTAAAAGCGGCTTATTAAAAGCGACCAATAAAAACGCTTCACGGAGACTATGTCCACTACTGTTAGATTCGTCAGAGATCAAATCTTGCAAACCATTACGCATTACCTACTCTTTGTTCATGTTCAGACACCACTTTTGTATATCTTCATTGGCCAACCTTATTTGTAAAACCAGTACTATTGGAAATTATACAGTCAACTTTTACATCGAAGTTTTTATTTTGAGTCGTCGTTTTCCATCACCATCGGCACCGGCGGCTACACTCTTATTCCTTGCAATAAAGAACTTTCGTCTTCATTTGCGTAGCTACTTTTGATGGTGACTACATGTGTGGATTAGATACAGGGTAGACAATTAAGCATCTAAATATTTTGCCTATGTTGGCGATCAATTTATTAAATACCTATCTGTTATCCAAAATTTTTGAACATCATCATAAAGATCATAGCCTACGTAATCTAACCTTCAGTTTATAAATATCTCCAGTTAGATATAAAGTATGTAAAGGTTCTTAATATTTTATGGTATATCTACATATTATATCGTGATTTCACGTCAAATCAAATTTTCCGACCACGGTAGCTTCATGGTACGTCTACCTATTTTCCGACCCGAAGGGAGTGTTAGGGTTATTTCCTTATTTTCACGAGTGTTAGGTCCATATCCACTCACATTTTTAACATTAAAAAATACTTAGAGTAAATAACTCATTACCCCGCGTTTTGATATCTGAATTGGTGCATGTTACAAAATAGACCAGACATTTATAATTGTGTATTGTACGTGATTTGTTTTGTAAAGAATTTGCAAATGGAATGGAAACGATATAATTATCAATGTTATATTATGTCGTTAACAACTAAGGACCGACGCTAGCTTACGCGGGTGCACGGAGCGGGTCATACTAAACTGCGCCCGCGGCGGGCAGTTTAGTATGACCCGCTCCGTGCACCCGCGTAAGCTAGCGTCGGCCCTAAAATGGTCTGTACAAACCTTGAATAGCCGCTTAGTGATTCAATGTTGTACTAATTAATTTCATTGTATTATTTGGGACCTTTTTCCGAAAACAAATGAAACATTATAAGTACCTCTCGCATTTAGTGTGGGTGCTAAACGATCCTCTAGCACAGTTCGTCACGCCATTCGCACAGTCTCTCTAATTCACACGACATTTTACTGTGATCCAAGAGCTCATGCCTAATCAACTTTGACCCCCAACTTTTAAACAACCAAGTGTAATCAAAGATCAGACGTATGCCGGCTATCTGTGCATATGTAGTTGGGAAGCTTCGTGAATACGAGTTTTGGTCCGAAGGCTGCGGTCAGCTAGCCGCAGCCGCTTCACACGCGGTTATCACGACATTATCTCTAGTCCAACTACCTGCGAATAGTGTGCATGGAGCCATTTCGCGGTATTTATAAGGTAATTCAGTGGCTATATGGTAGGTAAACGGTTCGGGGGAAATGTACGTTTGGTGTTGTGGACGGCAAATGTCAAGTAATTAGCCAACCTAAAGTGGTAGAATAACGCTTGTCATTATAAACTCTCTATGGAACAGCTCACTATTTAAAACTAATACACAATATAAAAACTAGAGGTAAACAGCAGGGGGAGTTATTGCTAAAGAGCGATGTCTCTTCCTGATACTTAACTTTTGGGTAACGGATTATATATCAGATGCCTGAAATAAATGATTAAATAAATAAATAGATATATATAAAAAGTAGGTACTTAAATAGAATATCTGAACCAAACTTCCGAGGTGGTAGGAAAATAATGCAGCTCTAGGTCACAAGATGTAGTTTTGTTGCTAGGTATATTCCATCCAATTTTGCACGACAAAAAACCTTGGGGCGATATATTCATTGACATTAAGCTTACTGATATTGCCTGGATTTTCTCACTTGACGATTATTTGCATTACATTTGCGCAGTACCTAGTAATTAATATCTTGCGTGGAAACGGGGCTGTACTGCATATACTCGTACGTCTAGCACTCATTTAAATGTAAGCGCGCAGTAAAGAAACGGTAATGAATCAAATGACAGTTGACATTGACAGTGAACAGCTTTCCTTTATCGTACCGGCTCCACACCGACAAGTCAGAAAGTCACCATTGGTAGGATCCACCTTGTAATTTTTTTGTATTATTTATACCTTCGTTGACATGTAAAATACAATATTTTATCAGTTAATAGATAAATTAATTAATGAATAATGCAACATAGTACAGCTCTCATTACATAATATTATAATTGTGAGTATGCAACGATAGTAATAACCAAGTGCATTACACATTATCTTCCCCCACGTCAGGTCATTCCCCAGAATCCAATCAGCCAAAAACGTCATACCACAACTTTTTCAAACCAAACACCATTACGTACAAAACTCGAGGCATGAGGAAAACCGCCGAAGTGCGTACAAGTGTTTCCAGCGGGCAAGGATCATTAATGCACCCTAGCCCCACACATTTAGATAACTGAGTGAAACAACTTTATTTGATGTTTGTGTCAGTGGACGTCTCGGCATCATGACGCTCGAGGGGAGTGATAAAACCTACTTTAGATGCAAGGTGATTCACGTGGAGGGTTGTCTACTGTGCTGAAATGTAGATTTTATTTAACTTTAAAATTGTTACTGTCGTAAAAAGTCCCCGTGTCTCGTGCTAGCATGCATAAAACATAACGTTTTGCTAGTAATATTTTTTGTATTTAAAAAATCATGTTGTGTTCTTGAGCTCTTCACGACCTTTAAAACTGGTAACAGTTTAAATTAAAGGAATCTTTGAGTTACTACCCCAAACAAATTTTCCACAAGTAAACAAGCCTCATTTAAATATTATTTCCTCACAAAAAGGTCATTTGTTTAGTCATCAACCTAATCACTAAGTAGAACAGGTACAACCGAAAAAAATTGCCATGGCAATGACATAGAATTATCTATAATATGAGGGAACCACCAGGTCATCGCTAACTACTATATGTATTTAAGTACTTATCTACACTCAAGAAAGAGCAGAAATATAGGGTACACTTTCTAGGGAAGTTCAATACAAAGTGTATGCATAATTTGGCTCTCGAGTGTATTTAAGTTACACTCATTACTCAAAATAGTAGAATAAAAAACAGTATTAAATAAATGCCGTAACTCACAAAGGATGTCAGCTAGGCCAATGTTCGTATCACTTTTCAGCACCAACACGCAGCCAGATGGTACCAAATCCTGAATTTATTATCTGTTTGCAACCGTTGCATAGTAGCAATGCAATCCGACGCATTCCCGTTCTGAATGAATGTGCGCAAATTCACACCGGTGCGGTACCGAAAATCTCGCCGAGCAATATCTATCCGGTACCGTAATCTGAATAATCCGTGCGATACCGATAACGCTGCTGTACCTTTGAAAATGTTTGGGCTAGTGAGATGAGCATTTCGACCTTGCTTACTGCGTAACTGTTTATATACGACAACGTGATTGAATACGTGAAAAAAACTTGGCTAAGTTGATTCGTCATTTGACACTATTTTAAAAAGTACTAAGTCACAGATGCATTTTCCCGGGCATGAGACCTAGCTAGATCGATTGCTCGGCCCCGAAAACCCTCATATACCAAATTTCGTTAAAATCGTTAGAGCCGTTTCCGAGATCCCCGAAATAAATATATATAGATATATACAATAATTGCTCGTTTAAAGTTATAAGATAAGATAAGATTTAAAGAAAACTTCGTGGTCCTTAACTTATGTTTGGCAAAAATGCGCTCATAAAAACACCGATTATAACTCTAAAGGACTAGTTGCTAATAGTGCTTTATATTACGTTTGCATCAATATGAGACTTTAATTGTCTGTGTATATGTAGACTCAATAGTTTCCGAGATAAAGTGGAACTTCGTATATTTTGAGTCTAGGCGACTTCCTGACTTGGCGGGGCGGGATCGATATGTCACATTTTTTTCTTTGACGTAAGCTTACTGACGTCGCAAAGATTCCAGCTTGACGGAATACTGTCAGTATTACATTTGCGCAGTAGTAATATCATGCGCAGAAGTGGACCAGTACCGCCTTCGTATCGTCCCGCTACCGCGCATCCCGCGCCAGTCAGGAAGCACACATTTAAATGTAGGGCCGTAGTAAAAAGCGGTACTGAGTTGACTGACAGTTGACACTGACATTTGACAGTTTTCTCATATCGTACCGCCTCCGCACCGACAAATCAGGAAGTCGCCTAAAGAGACAATTCTAGTCTCATATTGTAGCAAATTGAGTCTACTTTAAAAATGATTTGAGAAGGTACTTTCAGTAACTAACTAGTCCTTTATGGTTATAATAGCTTTATTGACTTTTAACAAAGTTGCGTTCGGCGCTCGAAATCACAAACTTGAAATTATTCACTGGGCCCACATTATAAACAAGGCTGCAAAAAAATTAGAAGTACCGGATTTGACGCAAGCTCTGATGTATACCTAAAGTTATTGGATTTTTCCTTTTAAAATAATAACCAATATATTTTGAAAGTCAAAAGGCACTGAGCTAACTCGCTAAATAAGTGGTGAATTACGACTATTATTGCATTCCCGTTAATCCACGTACCCGCAACACATTTAGACTCATTCAAACAGCCCAGTCGCATCAACTGTCAGAGCAATACTCGCTCAACTAAAGCCATTCAGCGAAAAGCGGACATTTGCTAATCCCACCATTGTTACAATAAAACACTATGACAATAATTAAATCTTTATAGTATAGTATTGTTGTTCGCGGAACGAATGTTGGCTAAGTTAGCTTAGTGCGGATTTTGCCACTGTCGGGCGTGGTACCATTAAAATACACCTGGGTATTCTATTTACCATCTGCAAAAAGAAAACTGTGTTTTGTTCCTTTTATGCTTATCACTGGGATAACGTTGCTTTCATGTTATTTTATAGGATTTACTCTAAAAACGAGTCTGTTATTCTAGTTTCGTTTGCGGTTATAAATTCAATGTGTTCTGACTGTGAGGACTATTACCAAGCGCGCTTCGACCTATGTTGAAAAAATATATTTTGAGTTCTGAAAAATTACTATAGTCATAGTTATTCTGCGGTTGAATGTGCAGCTCCTGGTAAATGATATACACAATAACAAGCCAGCTGCTATTAGTACAACAATAAGTCGCAATAAGCCGCTTCATAAGGAGTCATAAACCTATTAATCCATCATCCTAAGACCAATACCCGTAGTAAATTCCAACTGCATAAGCGGCATGGACATCGCACAGCTTACTATAAAATACTACCAGCCTGTTTCAGTGGTGAGACGCGTTCCGTACCTCCCGCGGGAGTTGCAACGAAGTAATCCAACACCTGAGACTTAGCCGCCGGCACCCGCCGGGTTGAATCTTGAAGAGACAACTTCCCGCAAGCCCCTAGATGTGGGGTGACGCGGCTGATTATATGTCACATGCAATATGGTATACAGCTTAAAATATTAGAACATGTCTGTTTCTTTTTTCTTTCATATATAGCCGGGATTAATTATAGGGAACAAATAAAATGATCACCTAAATAACTTTTGATATCATCAAATTTTCGAACCCTAAAATAAGGTTGAACACTCAAAAAATTTTATCGATCAGCAATTCCGAGTCACCAAAAAAATTCTACCTATTTTTGCAGCACTTGCACCTATTTTACTTATTGCGTTCCTATAAATTTATAATCGCATCAAAAAAATTGTCAAGTACCACCAAAAACACTAAACTACCACCTAATCTCATGCACCTTTTTTCATTAGAATTACATCCAAATATTATACACATCGCATGCTACATTTTAGTAAACAGTTACAAATTAATTGTTTTTAGCACTATAAATATTTTAGTCATTTCCAAAATGTTATAAATTAGAAAGTAAAATTCTAAATTAATTTAAAAAGCAACGCGCAATGTGGCTGTGTGAAATAATAACACGTATACTGCTATCTCACTCAATCAAATACAAAGAATTGTCTGGAGCATAAAACCTATTGATATGTCGTTAGAGTGAAAGGTACCTATTGCTGTTTCATTCTAACTACCTATTGCTGATGGTTTACAAACTGCAAGAAGTTTTATTATTAATTTTTTAATGGGTTGACGTGAGCGCGTTTGATTGAAATCTTTTATTTGAATATGAGTTATGTTGATTTATTAAATTGTTAGTTTGTTATGAAAATGGATAAAGGTCCTCAAATGAGTTTACTTTATTCATTTAGATAGACTTTCATGGAAAAATTAAAGGAAGTTAATAGGTAGAAATAGGTATAGGTATAGGTAGGTTTAGGTTATGTTAGTTTTGCATCGGCCCGAAGGGCCAAAAGAACTCAAAATAGGAGCTCCGCGCCAGCGGAGATCCGTCAATACTGTTCCAATGTTAACTAGTTTGAAATAAAAATAGATGTCATAGAAAAATATTACTACCTAGGCAAATTGACGATTATCAGCGAATAGAGTAGAGGCAAAAACATTTGAGAACAAATAGCTGTATGCGACCAGTAAGGAAAGCACTGTTGAAAATATATTAAATTAAATTATGTTAAGTATGTACGTGTCTCATTAAAGTTACAGAAATTTTGAAGCTTCTATAAAATAAAATCATTTAGCGCTGTCTTGCTCGCACGCGGTGCGACGTGCGAGCGAGACGGACCGTATGGAAAACCGCATCAGTGTGCTAGCAATGAGGTTAGACTAGATTGGAACTGCTTTTCGCGTCGGGCGTTAAAAAACAATTGCCGCGTGAAATTTGGTGATCATGTAGTATTTCTGGGTATCGAAAGAATTATTTGGGTGTAAATAATTTTAATAGGATTACGAGCCCTGTAATATTTGGATGTAAATTATATGAAATTTGGTGTTTGAAATTAGGTGATCATTAAGTATTTTTGGGTAGTGACTAATTTATTTGGTAACAATTTAATTTAATAGGTTATCGACATGTTACTTCTTTGAGTTGCACTTTATATTTAAAAGGAGTTGAAAATTTGGTGCGAATCTAGTATTTTTGGTAATCAATGTAATTTTTTAGAGCATCATTCGACATCTAATTTGGTGGTTCGTTAAATGCTACCCTTAATTATATAAGTATATCGGCTCTTAATTGTGTCAATAGGACCAACAGAAGTAGAGTTTATTCCTGGACAAAATTTTAGTTTGTCCATCTTCCCGTCAACGCTGAAAAAGAAAAAATAGCAAACTAACCTAGTTTATCTAGTGCATAAACTAGTAAACGACGACGCTTTTTTGTCTTAATGTGCAAGGATATCAGCATCGGCAATCCAAAATGTTTCTGCAGAATATTCGCAGATAAAAGATGAAATGTGAAATTGAATTACCATTCAAAGTTGAAAGCTCTGTGATGTTTGTTTGCGGGAAATAGAAAAAGTGGGTGCATTAGTCACATTCCCCTTGTAAGGTGTCCCTCGTACAGTAGGTGAAGCAAACCTTGGCCCCTATGAGCACTACTCATGAATATTTGAGTGACGTTCTTACGATACGGAAAGTGGTGAATATGCTTTCAAGATATCACGAGTTTCTCACTGTTCTGAGGTACTTTTTGGTCAGTAGCAAGTTACTTGATTCTTATTACGCTATTTGATATTCAAGAGAAGTAACTCGCGAGTACGAGAGCTCTAAAGTTTATAAGTAAAGCGGGGTTTAAACTATTTGATTCAGGTTTATGCTACGCCCATTGGACTAAGTATACAACAAAACAAAAACAGTAGGTACTAAAAATTACTGTTTAAGGTGACGCCGTGATAAACTATGAAACTCGAACAGTGTGCTGAACTCCCCTCACCTCATCCGCCCCGGTATTTCTTACGCGGCTCGCGATCGAATAGCGCATGACAGAGTTGACAGACAGAGCGCCGCACGGAACATAGACATCAAAGGAGAGGTATTAATTTTTTTAAATACGACGGTGGGAAACAAGCGTATGGTCCACCAGATGGTTAGTGGATACCGCAGCCTACAGACGCGGGCAACTCCATGCGCGTTGCCGAGTCTTTATCAAATTTGAGGATTAATTTGTGCTTTCCACATTTCTTAAATATTTTCTAATTATAACATTACTTTTTAGAATTTGTAATACCTATAAAGATTAGATTAGATTGTGTTTATTGTGTACCTAATTAGAGATGTATGGGTATTTAATAATAAGAATTTTATCGGGTAAAACTTGATACAAATATGTAAAACTATTCGTGCCGACATTATTACCGATGTCAGTCAGATTAGGAGGTAAGAAATAAAATATCTATTGTACATGTTTACAGTTAAACCCTGACAAGATTGTATTTGGCCCTGAAATTAATAATAATGAGTGTAAGTCATGTACAGTCGGTACAGTGTAGCTTCATGTTAACAATGTAGAATGTCCAAAAGTTTCCAAATAACCATCCCGCTCTTTACGGAAGCTCTGCGCGTAAAATAGTAAATAAATTATACTACAATAATATTGAAATGAAAAAAAGTGTGGATTATTTGTGAAATATGGCTCGTTGGCGGTTTAGGTATGAATATGTTGACTTTATGTTTTTAATTGCAGACCCATACGTAATAAAAATAAAGACATAGATTAGAACCGTTTAATGATGAATTTAAGACCAATCTTTGCAATTATTTTCTATCGAGCCGATTTCGTCCAATTATGTATCGAGTCCGTACAAGGTCTTTGAAATATGATGAATATTAACATATATTTTGATGTGCTAGAACAAATAGTTTTTCTTAAAAAACTGCTTAGTTAAATAACATCTATTTCAACAAAATTAGGTCTTGACAGCCTCTGCTATGCTACCTATTCATCTAAATCTGATTCAAAATATTCTTCAGATTCGAACTCCGATGATGCTTCATTTTTGTCAGTTGTTGAAGTGTCACTTTCAGTATCACCGACCTCAATTATAAAATGTTCGGCCAGTGATTCGATTATAAGATCTTTTGGCCTATTTTCGTAGTTTGGTGGACGTGTCCCTTAATACGAAAAAAAATACCTATTGAGTTAAACCCCAAACCAACGAACCAGTTAAATACAACGGCACTATAAAATGTCAGTACCGGACATGTCAACAACCAATAAGCAATCCAATATCCGCAACACGGCGAAGGTAAAATAAATTCTTATCCAGGCTTTAAATACATGAATATAATTAAAACTTAACGCCGTGGAATACAAAATTATTTCTAATGAAAATCTGGCAAGCGAAATTATACTTACTGTATAAAATTCTGGCAATCCACAGAGAAGCCATGGCATATCGAGTTGCCACTAGCGAGTTAGATAGGTATAAAACCCTACATTGGCAACACATTTTGTAAGTCTTTATAATTCAGTAGCATTTCTCGTGTTGTACAACATATAAAATAATGTAAATTAAAACGATGTATAGAAATTTATAATACAGCCGAAGTAGGAACCTCCTCCTTTATAGGGTTCCGTACCCGAAGGGCCAAGCGGAACTCAATTGTTGTCACTCATGCGTCCGTCCGTCTGTCCGTCCGTCGTCTGCCACAAAATTTTGTTCCGAAGAATTTGTCAACTTCCGTTTGACCTATGAACTTCAAATTTGGTGATCATGTTTATTATTACGTATATTTTACCAATAAATACTTAATAAAACACATTTTTTGAGGTTGGTTCGGAACACTAGATTGGTTAAAAATACTCTTAAAACAGTTTATCAGTAAGACGGTTTTATATCTCAAATACTAAGTATTCGATTATCAAAACTTATATATAACATGACATATTTTCGTTTTCGTTTAAATCCGGAGACGACTCCATGGCATTGTTTTCTTTTCCAACTAGAACATTGAATGACATTTACGAATGTTGTTGAATAAATCTATTTGCGTTTTTACTTACCTTTTATAACCATATTTTTACATTAATCAATTAAACAAGCTTTCCTTTTTCGTTTTGAGTGCTTCCTCGAGTTTTTACGCGAATTAAATAACATTTTAAACATATATTTACGTAATTTTGCTGGTCTCGACGAGCACAGGTCCAACGCTGACAGCGGCCGTCGGCCGATTGACTTGACATCTTGTCATCATTCTTGTATAGAAAACACAGCACGCGCTGGCTTAAACTATAAGGTCGTATACGACAAAACCGTGTTTTTCGATTTAAATAAGAGTTCTAAGTTATTTTATAAAATCCAATTATAATTTTAAAGTGTTTGTTAAGATGAATCTATATTGAAAACTAAGAGGCTTTAACAAGTGCCGTTTGTCTGTAAAATGCGAATCTCTGTTTAAACAGAGGTGTTTTTGACGAAGAAAAGTCTGTTGCAAAAGTTATCCAATCGTGAAAAGCAATTATAAAATTAAAGCTAAAGGTATGATTGATCATGTGAGTCAATTTCGTTTTCATCAGTTGCTTGGTTGCTGAGAAAAATGGAAATCCATGCAACCAATATTTCCAAAGCGTCGTCCGTTGTACAGCAGTGTAAATGTAAACCTAAAAAGGTGCATTAGGAAAAACCCTGAGAAACTGAGCAAGTCATTTGATTTTCTTTATGATCGACCGAACACAAAATATGAGGGTCATGTTGACATTATTTTATACGCCGCGATAAACTTTATCGGAGGCAAAGTTTCATACGCACCCAATGTAATGGGCAACTATTTGTTTGAATTATTCACTTGCCTCCGATAACACTGCTGAATGTCGCTACGAATACGAGTAATGTCAAGCGAATAATGTTAGTATTATTCAGACAAGATAACGTATAATGAATAGTTTCGGAGGTGTCGTCGTTCCGAGGATAAATATTGTGAGCGAGGTCCGTGCGTCCTTGCAACGCCTTGTTGGCATTTATAAGATGCAACGATTTTGTTATTTATATTTACGTAGGTACTTATGAAAAAAAGGTTTGCACACTAACTTACATATAAAAAACCGGCCAAGTGCGTGTCGGGCCACGCGCAAGGTAGGGTTCCGTAGTCGTCCACCCGTTACATTATGTGGACTAAAAAGTTCGAAAACTTATATTTACTATGTTTTTGACTGAATTAACAACATTATCTAAGGTATCAATGGAAATTGTTCGAAAGTTTGCTTTTGCAAAGTACATTTCTGAAGTTTGACTATTACTCGTTAACTAGTAATGTCTACTTAGCAGTGATAGTTTTCCTTTTAAATTCATCGTATGTACTACTACCATGATTTTTTTCACATGCCTAGTAGCCACCGTTTAGCTGGCAGGGGGGGGGGACACCATAACGAAAATTATCACGTCATAGCTTAATATCACGCCAACCGATTGTTGAATCAAAAAATACTCTTAAAAACCTTATAATATTTTTAAAAGAGCTATCCAACGATACCCCACACGATGGGGTTTGGAAGAAAAAAAAATTGCACCACCACTTTACATGTAGGGGAGGTACCCTAAAAAAATTTTTTTTCAAGATTTTATTCTACCGTTTTGTCGGCGTCATCAATATCTATACTCATGCCAAATTACAGCTTTCTAGTACTAACGGTTACTGAGAAAAACGGGGGTCGGACGGACGGACGGACGGACGGACGGACGGACGGACGGACAGACGGACGGACGGACGGACATGGCGAAACTATTAGGGTTCCTTGTTTACTACGGAACCCTAATAAAAAGTAATTTTGAAGGAGAACCTTTGTACTTTAATCTCATATTACATTTGTATATTTGTTATAACCCGTTATATATTTTTATTTATTTATTTAATGTTTTTTGCACATAAAAGCCCTATTAGTACAAAAGAACTCAATTCCATTATGAATTATCTGCCAGTCAACCTTAAGGAAAAGTGGAGATATAGAGAACAGTGAAACTTATAGTACTTAAACTGTAGTGCAGTGCAGAAGACTATTCATGACGTTACACGTCACTATTCAATACGATATGATAATTATTATATGATATAATATAAGGAATGTCTGTAACTAACTAAATAAATAATATAACTACGTATGACTAGTGATGAATCTTACAAAATAATAAGATAGATTACTACTTTAAAGCCCTGCTCACAAAAACAATTGCTTGAAGTTTTTTTTTAAGCCTCTGGGCATTTTCTAATATTAATGTGGTCAATGTTCCTGAGGCGGACTATCTGAACGGAAAAAGAATTAGACATGACACCATGCGTTGAGGCGGTTTATACTCTACAATAATGTGCTTACATATGTATATGTAACCGTAATGGTACTTTAAAAGCAGCCCTCCCCAATTATATATATTTTCTTATTAGTACCACTTTTCGTTATAAAAAGCTTTTTAGCCATGCAGACTGACCTACTCTAAATTTATTTGATTGTTAAAGTTCCCTTACTTGTACCAGCTAGCAATTTTAAATCGCGTGGCTATCATATTTTACTACTTACGTAATAGCAGCACTTAATGGTTGAACTAGAAAAGCAAAAAGGGTACACAGCCGTAAACTCGAACAAATGGAACGTAGAATTATAATAAAACAAAAGCCTGTATAATTGTGATAAAAGCCTGAATTATGTCCAGCTTTAAGATAATTAAATCCGTTCTAATTAGCCTTTGCGGACTTAAAGTATTTTATAAACAGAGGAGACATTTAGCGGACGTACTACAACGTCCCTTCCAACCATAAATTATCTACGTATATACCTACATATATTGCGACGATATCACTAAGAGCAATTATTTTGTTTTCATTTATTGCTTTTGAAAATAAACTGGTTTCGTCATCATATTTCTTTGATTGTGTTAAGGCGAGGTTCTTCCATTGCAAATGTTCCGCTCTAACACGCGTGAGTTTGCAATTGACCATCCCACTCTCTACGGAACTGTGCGCGTAATTTTCGTAAATTTTTAGTACATTTTTGGGTGAGAAAAATACATGGCTTACTATATTAACAATATAATTCCCGACATCGCTCATACCATCAAATACGTTTATTTTAGTATTATTTTCTACTCATCATGTTACCTAAGATTGAAATAAAATGAGTTTTAAGATAGAAAATAGAGGTATGTTTGGAATTTTTTTCTATCGAACAAAGTTTTGCAAATTGTGTAACGGACATCCGACGGCACTAGATAAAGGTCTCAAATATAACATCGTATTTTTTTTACATTTTCAATATGTAGTATTTCGAAATAAAACCGTTTACCAAATCAGATTTTTACTATAACCCGGCCTATGATGACGACGTGGCGTTTTAAGCATCCTAATTGTGTATATTACATTTATTTAAAGCATTCTAAAAGGTATTTGAGGCTCAGGGGCTAGGGTCTAATATAGGCTCAACCTAGTTTGGAGTTTGGGAGTCCGCCTGACGTTTTTAAGTCAAATAAATAACTTTGAATTTTGATTTGTGACGTACCTAGTAGGTAATGATTTGGGAGGATCGGATAACGCACAAGATTATTAATTTACAAATCACAAATATACTCTACATTTTAATTATTTAACATGATTTTACGAGGCATTATAACACTTATACGTTTACTGATTATCACTCCAAAAGTAATGCTTATTGACTAGATATTCCACTGTAAGGTCATAATTAAACTTCCTTCAGGATACTCTCAATCTTCGCCTTTTGAGGAATACGCTCTTAAATCTACCTAAATCAGTTCGAAGCACCGCGACATGATTTAGTGCCTTAATTCTTGAACTTGTTACGATTACGCCAGTTCTTGCTTCAATATCACAGTTTTATCGAGAGTTATTTGTCAGGGCGGTTAATAATGGACCACTCCATGAGTTTATTGGTACTCCATGCAAGTTAGAAATGATAAGTTCTGTAAAATTTAAGTCAGATTTTCTCTTCTAGTACCTACTGTCATTTTGAAGGTATGGAGGGAAATGCTTGGAACACAATTTTGGACTTGGTAACTTTATTTGGGCTAGTTCGAAGGTTAACATATCAAAGGTCCCCGCACCTACCCCCGCCGCTGGGGGGAGGAGGGGGTTTAAAGGTCCCATTTTTCGGTATTTCGTAAAAAACTCGTAAACGGTGACACATAGCAAAAAACGTTCTGAGATATAAGTAATTTACATAAAATTATCTACAAAAAAGGTAATATACGCTTTTTCGCTAGGATTAATATTTAATGAGATTTTAAAGGGGGAAAATATTTATTTATGATAATTTAAGTGGCTTCTCATTCCTTTATTTTTCAATATTTTGGAAAACAAAAAATATTGTATTTATGCACTCAACGAGCTCTACTCAACGATACCCCACTTGATGGGGTAGGCAACATTTTTTTTCGCGCCCCCCTTTACTTGTATGGGAGCCCCCCTTATACCTACCTATACCTTAAGTATTATATTATTATTTCTAAGAGTAAAATACATATTTGATTTCAGAATAATGGAGGAAAACTAATGCACGCCCTACGTATCGGGCTGTTTAATTATTCATCTCATTAGAGAAGTTTCTTGGCGTGCCTTTGTAGAGACTCCTAGTTAGATCGAGCGAATGCACTGCCGATAGCCTAGTTTCCCGACACAAACTTGAGCCGCCAAAGTTTGAGAATATGTGTCGCCCGCCTAAGTTGACTTGATGCATTGCAAAGGGGGTAAAATATAATATGCGTATTGTATTTTATTTATTATTATTCTATATTTATTTATCAAAGAATTCATATAAACGAAGCTAAATTGAAATTTGAACTGTCCGCGATCGCGCGACCATAATACGGCGCCAGTAACGCTTTTTAGAATCTATTTATTTTTGTTGATTGTAACACAAGCGATACATACAGGTTGGAAAAAAATTATGGTCCTTGGAGGGAAACTACCTTAAATCCTTGAGATAGATCATTTTACTTAAATCTTTCTTTCTTTAATTTTATAAGATTTTCTAAGAAATTTCAACTCAATATTCAATTTGATGGATATCTTGTACGAGTCTGTCGTACAAGATAACTATAAAATCAAATATTGAGTTGGAATTGAGGGTAAGACCCAATTTTTGTAAGAGAAAATATTATCTTTGACATTGAATGTATCGATTAGTGAAATAAAAAAGCGAATTACTATTTTTTGAATATTTAGATTCCCAGGTGCAACATGCGAATTTTAGAAAATCCTTGAATGCAGTTTTGTTTCTTTTTAAAAATAAAACAATGTTTCCTTTAAGTAAAACGAGCAAATACTTAATGATATAAGGCAGTTTCCCTCCAGGCCCATACATCTTTCCACCCTGTATATAAGTTTTTTAACTTTTTTTATATTTTATTGTCAAAACCTAATTGCTGTCCCCAACATGATACGATGTAAAAAATCGTATCTACCTATAGATTAACAGCAAGCAACTATTCCCAGTTGTATTTCAATAGCTAAAACACATTTTTAAAGTTACTGTAATGAATATTAATTTTCATATCTCGATTATTATTTGGTTAACATTTGAAACGTTCGAGACCTTGAAAAAAGTAAACGATATAATAAAATGAAGCCATCTGCCGTTCAATCAATTTGCGTATTGTCCAGGTTCAAACTGGCATGACGTTCAATACTCCGGCTATTTCTCGGTCGAAAAAGGGTTTAATGCACGACATTTTACGGGCAACATAAGTCTCTTCGTAAAAATATAAGAATGTTTAGATATCGGACGTCACGGGCGAGGGACTGACGAGGGGAACGTCAGAAACATCGCTATGGATTACGCTGTTTACACGCTAATGTTGTTACATAGATTACGTATATGACGCGTCGGACTACGCTACGTTACCTTCGTCACAAACAGTTGCAACACAAACACAAGTTATTTTGCTTTATGTAAACTGTCAACTTGGTAAATAGGATTATGTGTTCTATTTTAATTTCGATTTATAACTTCCACAGTTCTTTTAACATAGTATATTTGGCTTTTATCGATAGAAAGATAATGTATAACTTTTTGTATTTTCTTGTGAAATAAATAAATCTATCGATAGTTAATAGGTGACTTCCTGACTTGGCGGGGCGGGATCGATATGTGTCATTTTCTTCTTTGACGTAAACTTACTGACGTCGCATAGATTCCCACTTGACAGAATACTGTCAGTATTACATTTGCGCAGTAGTAATAGGGGCGCAGTAAAAAGTAGTACTGAGTTGACTGACAGTTGACACTGACATTTGACAGTTTTCTCATATCGTACCGCCTCCGCACCGACAAATCAGGAAGTCGCCTTAAATAGGTACAAATTATTACATTTGATTTCCAAGCTCTTGCTAATTTTGCGACAATTATAACCGCGACATCACCGTTTTTTGTTTCATTTGCTCGTAAAAATTGTATTAAATTGCCCCTGTTGTTCATTTAAACTTTCTTTCGATTGAATAAATATTTATATTAATATATAACATAGATATTATTGGCGCTGTTGCTGAAAACTCGTCTACTACGAGAGTTCAGTAATTTATAAGTTTTAGTGCACACAATAAACAATAGCCATTTTACGATAACCGTAAAATCGACAGGCAACAACGAAACATCGACGCAATCGATAGTCAATTTTTTATACAGCCGAGCGCACTTTAAAACTCTAACATAAAACCGTCCAATCTGATCAAATTGCGAACCAATTTGGCATGAAAACGGCGGGAAGATGTGGCGGGACAAAGGCAAACAGGTTCGCGTGAAAGAACAACAGGAACCGTGACAAATGACGTGCAGGTGACAGCCGCGGTTATCAGCCCGCCGCAGCGCGAGGGTTGACAAATAAAACGACGTGATTAAAGATGGAACTTTAAAGTGGGGAACCGCACTAGTGAAATAGATTGGTGTGAACTACGAGTACGCTTAGTCTTACGGACAGGTGTTTGTTTTGTTGTTCAGATTAATTAGGATTCGTTTGTGGTAGAATTGGTAGATTATATACTACCTTCTACTACTTACTGGTACTTCTTCGTGAAGTGTAAGTGAATGCACTGGAGATGTGTTGCTGGAGACGAATGGTCAGCATATCATGGACCGAGTTTCGCACCAACGTATCCATTCTAGAGGAGCTCGGAATTCAGCAGCGCCTTCTCTCTACTATGAAGTCTCGGATCCTCGGTTTCTTTGGCCACGTATCTCGACGAGACGGAACGTCCATAGAACATCTTGTTGTGCAAGGAAGAATGGAAGGCATCAGACCTAGGGGAAGGTCTCCAATGAGATGGGCTGACCAGATTAAAGTCAGTACTTCAAGTACACTAATCGAATGCTCTCGGAAAGCGGTGTGTCGTGAAACGAGTCACTGAAAAACCTACGTAATTATGAGTACTAAGCGACGATATACATACTTATATAGATAAATACAAATAAAACGGGGATTACGGGGATACTGACATCAAAAGATAGCGCGATTTATAAGACCGGCAGCGCCGTCTATTGACAACCGATATACCTAAGTGAAAATCTATGTTCCTTCATGTAGTTGGCGGATGCGGGCTTTAGAAAATTGATATGCAAGGTTTTAAAGACATAACATATACTTTCATTCAATTTCTTTACTCCTATTAAAGTTAATAAATTACTATAGATCGGTACAAGGATATGTTCCCGATAGAAAAAGAAGACGAAACAAATAACATTAAACACCGGAACCCTTAAGTTTTCCGAGATACCTAAGTGTAGTTCTACCGCCGGGGGGCGCTGGCAAAATGTTCGCCAGCAAAGTTCCCAACTGTCACGCTCGTTATCTGCCCGCTAAAGACGAGACGTCTGCTAATTACAATTTGTACATGACACCACAATTTTAAACTTGTTTTGTGGCATTGGAGTTGTCTTATTTAGTATGATAACAAGTTTCTGTGTCAAATTATAATTATGTCGGAGACCAGCTGCTATTGCCGACTGAATTTTATAACACAATCTACTCTTCGCGATGGTTTTACAAGGCTTCGTACGGGTGGTCCAGCATTTGCACTATAGGTTGTTCAACCCATGTTTTAGGGTCAGTACCCACCACAGATGTGCGAGGACGTGTTTTGATGCATTTTATTTTATTCCAGACCATACATACATTTGACACGTTAAACCAAGTGTCAAATATACGAAAACACAAATTTTCATCCTTATTTTACCCCCTTAGGGGATGAATTTCGAAAAATCCTTTCGTATCCCTCGCCTACGTTATAAATGTAACCGACTGTACAAAAATCAGTTCTCTAGCATTAGTAGTTTCGGCTGTGCGTTGACGAGTCAGTCTGGACTTCTTGTTTGATATATACATACATATATTACTTAGTACGGAGTTTGAGTAATTCACTTTTACCAGCATAAAATCGAACATTCTGTTTTTAAAGTCGTTAAAAACCTGAACAGCTTTTTCTCTTTTTAATTGTTCTACAAGTTTCGCTACAGTAAAAACTTAGACCCTCTTCGTAAGCTGTAAAGTGTAAACTTGTGAATTGCACTTTTGTCTATCTCTAGACGTAGTACCTAAAATAACAACTTATCGAATTGGTTGGACATAAAAACAAAGCGTCATGCCATGACGCGTGATAAGGTTACACGTGTTTCCAAGCTTATTTATTTATTTTATCTTTATAGCACAAAAGAAAACCTTATCGTACAAAAAGCGGACTTGATGCCGTATGGCATACTCTACCAGTCAACCTTAAGGCGAATATATTAGGGTTAACAAGCCACTTTTTTCGTGGAAAAAAGTCGAATTCAGCAAAAACAAAATTGTCTTCAGAATTTAGAGTTTTCAGAAAGTATAGCAAAACTGATTTCATACAGACTTACCCGGGCAGCTCGATCAGATGTCTAAACGACGTTCAGACATTTGTCCCAAGAAAGGTCCTTTTACATCGGAAAATACTCAGCTGTAGAATAGATATACAAAATATCGAATGGTGGGTTTTGTTTTGTCGATGTCATTGGACTCGACCTTCGATGTTCTTGTCGATCCTTCAAATGCAGTCGTTAATTTACACAGATATTCTACAAAAGAAAAAAAAAAGATTTTATAATCAATCCAGTTATCATTATCAACGTTGAAGTCAATCCGAATACGTAATGTTTGAGGACAATCAAAGCCTTTACGAGTACGGTGAAGTTTGTTGATTTGAGACAATCCTGCCCACAACAGTCACCACCCCTTGTGTGGTCTATGTCAATAAGAGAACCGGACAGATTTGCTAAACAAGCTTAGACGGCAGGACCCGGGCGGGACAAACGTTGAGAGAATAGATAATGTGATGGGTGCAGGTAACTTATACGCAACCAGTAATAAAGGGGTATTGGTAATTAAAAATACATTTCACCGCATTAATACGAACAAAATGAATATTCTTGAAGCAACTAGGTAAGTAAATACTTCAACGAAATTAACACAGATATTTGTTAAGGGTTTCCCATAGGTAACTATTTTTAATCCATAGGTATTTTTTTAT
Source organism: Cenopis cana (assembly GCA_951800055.1). Lineage (NCBI taxonomy): Eukaryota > Metazoa > Arthropoda > Insecta > Lepidoptera > Tortricidae > Cenopis > Cenopis cana. The sequence goes on along the minus strand of OX637476.1, from coordinate 4,248,625 downwards.
ATTTAACTTTACTTATAGCATAAGACATAATAAGGTTAACTGGAAGATCTCCCTTAAAGGGATGAGCTCGACTTTGTACTTCATCATCTTTTTTCTTTGTTTATCACTTTGTCGTGTTTTATGTACAATAAAGTAAGACATACAATACATAATTTTTATGTAAGTATTTCCGACTAAATGCCTCAAGCTATATCTCCCTACTTCCTACCAGTCAAGCAAAGTATCAATAAGACCTAGCTAAAGTGGACACAGACACAGTGAAAAGGTTTTTGTAAGAAATTAAATGAATGTTTCAATTCATAAAAAACAAAGTGTATTAAAATTGGTTACGTCTTCAGTTATTCAAACTCCCACAAGTTTTTGTCACACGTAAGAACTCGTCAAATATTTATTACAGCTCATTAGATTTCAACTTTTGAATTAAGTCAGCCATCATAAAATAAACTACTACTTTAATGAACTGCCAAATATTTCAGTACCAGTTACCGCTTCGGAAAATATTTCCATAAAACATCAATTAGCAACAAATCAGCGAAAACAAAATTACGAACATAAACATTCGCTGCAAGTAAATGCGTTGAAATATTAAATGAGGCTGTTTAAACGATATTATTTCACACGGCGCCTGGAACCACAGCTTAGCTGATATCCCGGCGATCTCCCATTTTGTTCGCTTTAAGCCCGTGTCCATTAAAAGCCAACGTTTTCTGTGCAATAAGGAAAGCGAAATATAAATGGATGCGCTCAAACATACATTCATGAATTACTTTACTAATCAGTGGTAAACTTTTATTTACAACATAACACAAAAATAGAAATACAATATGACACTTAACTAAACTAAATAATAATTACAAATGAAATCGCTCGTCCTCAATCCCTCCCAGTGTTGCCCGGGGCATCGTTCCCAGAACGCTCGCTGCGTTGCCTTAGGCGACTTCCTGACTTGGCGGGGCGGGATCGATAATGTGACATTTTCTTCTTTGACGTAAACTTACTGACGACGCAAAGATTCTCACTTGACATAATACTGTCAGTATTACGTTTGCGCAGTAGTAATATCATGCGCAGAAGCGGAGCAGTACCGCCTTCGCATCGTCCCGCTACCGCGCATCCCGCTCCATTCAGGAAGCACCCATTTAAATGTAGGGGCGTAGTAAAAAATGGTATCGCGTCGACTGACAGCTGACACTGACATTTGACACTTTTCTCATATCGTACTGCCTCCGCACCGACAAATCAGGAAGTCGCCTTACTGAATAGTCAGGCTCAGCCGCTAGGGCTAAGTAAGAGCCAGCCCTCAGATCACCTGAGGCCCCGATCAGTTTTTGAGAATGAATGAATTTGAAATGTTTTTAGCTTTAACATAACAATAATCATCAGCCCGTTATCGCCCACTGCTGAGCATTGGCCTCTCTTCGAGCACGCCACCCGTTCCTGTCCTGGGCTATTCTTATCCAAGAGCGAACAGCGAATATATTTAATTACGTTATGACAAGTTTACGCTCCACAAAATCACAATTGCTAATAACACTTAGCAGTAACTTTTTAAACCAATCACCATCGAGATTATTGTAATGAAACAATCGATAACAATATTATAAATGCGAAAGTGTGTCTGTCTGTCTGCCTCCCTGTCACCTCTTCACGCTTAAACCGCTGACTTAAATCTGTTCAGAGATTTAGAAGAAATATGGATATAGTTTGCGTCCTGGATTTCATCTTTTATCCCGGAAATCATGCCTTAGGCGACTTCCTGATTTGTCGGTGCGGAGGCAGTAGGATATGAGAAAAGTGTCAAATGTCAGTCGACTCGGTACCATTTTTTACTGCGCCCTTACATTTAAATGAGTGCTTCCTGACTGGCGCGGGATGCGCGGTAGCGGGACGATGCGAAGGCGGTACTGCTCCACTTCTGCGCATGATATTACTAAAATAAAAAATGAATAAAATGAACTTTATTCTGTAAGTAGGCCGCAATGGCACTTTTACAAGTCAAACCCTACTAGCGTTTCACAGAGGCCACTGCCGAGAAGAAACGCCGAAAGAAACTCGACAGTCAGCCATTTTCTCACAAAAATATGCTTATTACAATGATAATACTTAACCTACTTAAGATCAAGAAATCTAAGTATCTATATAAAGCAACACAAAAACAAAGAATAAAATGAGGAAAAAAAACAGTTATGCACAGTGTGTAATTCTGCAAGAAAACATTTCGAAACTGTATACCTAAGCATTATCAAATTCTATTTAGGTAAAAAAAAAATGTAATCCTTTAGACTATAAAAGTTATAAATCTTTTCATTTGTTTTCTTTTCTTGCAAGAACTGTGTCAACTAGATAAAATTAAAAAAAAATACACATATGAATCTTTACTCTATTTAAGTATCTGGTTTGGGCCATGCTTTCCTGTCTGTTAGATAGTCCTCAACCCTGTAATAAGCCTTCGACATCAATGATTTTTTCAAGTACTTTTTAAGAGCTGGAAAAGGTAAATTCAAAACTTCATCAGGTAACTTATTATAAAAACGGACACATTGACCTACAAAAGATTTGTATACTTTACGGACACGAAATTTTTTAGTGGCAATTTTATTTTTATTTCTAGTATTAAAATTATGTATATCAGAATTTTTACAGAAGGATATAAACAATATTCTCATAGATGTATTATGTCAAGTGAGAAGCTTTTCGACGTCAGTAAGTTTACGTCAAAGAAGAAAATGTCTTATATCGATCCCGCCCCGCCAAGTCAGGAAGTCGCCTTAAGGGGGTGGTAGTTTGTATGGCAGAGCGATAACTATGTATGTAAGTGCCTGATATAAAAAATTGCAAATAATTCTGTCACGATGATCGAGTTCGAGGCGGACGAAGTTTCGGGCAAAAACTAGTTCTAAAAAATTTTGTGCGCTTAGCGGTTTACCATTGTTTGTTTGTTTCACTGATTTTTTTCTTTTCGCAGAATTTTTGTTTCATGGTATCCTTTTTGAGGCTGCAATCGTGACTTTGGTTTGAATTAGATAAAACAAAACTAACCTAACATTTGGGCTATATAATGGATTTTTCAAAAAGGATGGATATTTTTACAGCAGCAGTGAAGAAAGTTTTCTACGAAATGAATATTATTCGATATTTGTTCGTGGGCACCAACCGAAATAAATTTAATTTTCTAGTGTTTTGCACTGACCCATTGCTCCCTTTTACCACTTTTAACCTTAATGGGGTCGAAGGATAGGTGACAACTGTTAAACATTCATAAGTTTTCCTTTTTGTCTTTATATTCGTACATACAACACATTTTTAGAATTTATGTTATACTCGTACTTTTACTAATCTGTCTTATTGTATTTTACTTCACCGTATACCGATATGTAAATAACAGGCTAATTGGCTGATCTATCGTAGAAATTAAATTAAATTTAAGTTAGCGGGTCGTGTCTGACTATTACCGCGTACTTTTATTAATATTAATGGCTGCTAAGGGCAATGGACAGTGTCCCTTTCGCCTGAACCTGTAATAACACAGCTGAAAGCATGGGGCATAATGCTATTTACTTTGCGTGTAGTGCTTTAGTCCAGTCGCATGGCTAGATTATTTTGCTGAGCATGTACGGAGTAGGTACTAGAGGCTAGTCTCAACTAAGTGAATAAACATTATTGAAGACCTACTCGTACTTCACGATTTACGGATTAGTAGTCGGTTTTATTTATTTGTTGTTTTAAGCCAAGTGCACATTTTATCTTATTTTATTTCCCTAAATATGTTACCAGTAGCACTTAGTAGCAATGCAGGTCATTTGCCTTCTGCTTCTCAACCCATCTTAGAGTATTTATAATATGTGTGTTGATAAAGTAATGTATGCAACTGTGCATAATTAGGCATTAAAATACTCGTGTGATCTTATTATGAAACTGGCCTTCGTCTCGTGTTTCAATGCCTCTCATTATGTAGCAGTTGCATATGAACTACTATACTTTATTCAGTTATTTTTTACTCCACTCTCCACTACTATCCAGTGTGAGTTCAGTCTTAATACACCGCATCATTCATTGGTCAGTAGGGGAGAGCGGGGTTGAACGTGCCGGAGGTAAGTTGTTCCGTTGAGAATATAAACGAAAGTAAAAACCGGAGCGTGTCTTATGATGTTTGTCGCGAAACGTTATGACAAAATGCCCTTGCAGGAACCGTTTTTGTTGCTTCCATTATGGTAGAATAGTAGTTATGGACGAAAAATCAAAATCGACGGCACAACTTACCCCATGGAAAACTAAATTTTTGTCTTTAATTTTTTTGGTAACTGTTGATAGTATACAAACAATAATCACATATTTCGATGAACTAAAAAATACTCTTTACGCGTGTGTGAACTAAAATTTAATTTTTGAAGGATAAGTTTGTATTTTAAACGAGGGAACAACCAGCCCCATAGCGGGGTTAGTTGTTCCGTTCCGATTTATCTCATAAAAAATGGTTTTGTAAGAAAACTGTGTATCGATGCACAAAACAATATCACTATTCAGAAACGCCAATAATCATTCTTTAAATATTCTCGTAAGCCACGCAATATATACACTATTTTCATAGCTCAATTTTGTATTTTATGAAAATCGGCACGTTCAACCCCGCTCTCCCCTAATCGTCGTATTGCTGGTGACATCTGCCAATACAGGCCCACCGACTCAGTAAATCATTGATTCCAAGCCAATTTATGATTATTAAATATGAAATTATGGACGACGCATTGAGAATATTCATTTATTTGCGGTTTAATATTTACTAGCCCACAAAGTCCGTGTTACCTTTTTAAACGGAAATTATATTTTCATATTCATTTAGGTATGTACCTATTAGTTGCGAGAAAATGGTACTAGATGTGGAATAAATGAGTGTTTCATTTTCAAACTAGGAATTGAAGAAAAAGAAGAGAATAAAATTCCAATAAATGCTTTTGATTGATTAAGCAATGGATCAATACGAATAGTCTTTAAAATGTATCAAACGGAAACAATGCACGCAACATCATAATTTTTACACACTTAAGTAAAAGGTCCTAGAATCGATACTCCTCAAGCGTCACGTATACCATCTCAGGCCTGTTGATTCAACATCAAAATATGATATAATGAAACAAACAATACGTAGAAACAGCAGCTAATTCAGCCGCGCACGTGTTACATTCCACACACGTAACACGTAAGTAACGGCGTCTCCGCTCCTCGCATGTGACACCTAGCGTTAGGTGCCGTGAAAAATGGTCCATTTCCCGAAGCGAGGATAAATTTATCTTCCAAGACTATTGCGAGCTACGTTATGCGAGTGTTAATATTCATTGTGGAACAACAACGTGACTTTGTGGGTTATAATCTTGCGCGGGTTATTTATGAAGTGGTTTGCTTATTGACTGAGAATTACGGCCGAGAATGTGTGCGTAGGTAAGGTATTGTAGTAAGAGAAATAGATTTCAGGTGTTGTGTTAGGAAATTTAGTACTATCAGTAGGATAGTCATGTAACAGGTCATCTAAATACTAACATTAGGCATACCTACCTACCTATAAGAATGTCATTTTTGAACCGAAGCTCAGATTTATAGGTACAGTAGAATCCGCTTGTTAAGACAAGAATCAGTCCGTTTTGCGCGACGTTCTGTTAGTGCAACGTAATATCACTAAACTGTCGCTATATCCGGTTATTGGTAATTGAAATTGCTCAATACCAAATTTCTAAAGCATACTAATAAATTTCTATCTAGTAGTCCACTGTTATCCACAGAGGCGTCATCAAACAAACCCGGAGTATAATATTCCGAGACGTCGTTTGATAGAACGCCAGAGGTTATAAAACGGGCCATAAAATGTCTATTGACTACCGCTTTCCTCAATGACCCTGATTTTCCCAGAAATTTGCGGTGCAGTTTCAACCGCGAGCAACCTCATAATATACCTATATTGGCACACTACGAAAAATCTAATATGACTATGCCAGATGGTGGTCTTTAAAACCTTTCTATATGTTTTCTTATCACTTAAGGCATTTCAGAAACATGATAATATAACATCATAGTGTATTGCCGCTATAATCAGTCTCTCATCATTAAACGACTGAAGAATGTTAATCTTAGATCTCTCGTAAACTTCGCCCCCTTTCTTTTTTTCCCTTTTCTTTTCTTTCATTTCCCCTGGCTAGATGCTGGCCAAGAGCAATCCCATTATTATTAATAATAATAAAAAACTATTCACTCGTTGAATATGGGCAAAAGGTAAAAACAATCTTCCTTAAAGCTCGAGTTTTTTTTTTGCTTTATTAAGGAAATCAAACAGCAAAAATCATACATAAAGCTATTACAGTTAGGTAGATCATAAGCCAGCAAAGTTTTCACCAATACATCAGCACTTATAACGTACCTTACATAATTTAATTAGTAAACAGGATGGAACAGAACAAGAAACTTCCCTGGAAACCTGGACCAATTGTGAGGATTGTTCAAGATGAAGATAAAATACGTAGGTCGCGCACTACGAGTAGGTACGCAGCGCGTCAGAACTAATAACGACAGACCGTGAAGACAAAACATTACAAACAAAAGCAATACTAACCATTCAAACTGATTTAAACTTGAAGAAACAGTTTGCCAATTAAGTCCCAGCTAAACGCATTATTTCGCCGTCCTACTATAACCACTTTATGCCCTGTCAACATCCTGACAACAAGAAAAACAACAGAGCGACGCAAAGATGATTGCGAAACGGCAAACACAACAGCTGTTTTCAGTTCACAACAGATTAAATATTAAAGCAATTTTCGCCGTATTTATTCCGCAAAAACAGTTTCACGAGATTTTAAAACCGATGACAAAGGCTATGCACTGAAAATGTCATACGACCGCAACGCCAAACCAATTAACCGTATCTGGTGCTATAATTTCTCTCTGCTCTCTGCAAGGGTGAGCGCACACTGGAATATGACAAAAATCGCATAAACCAGACGGGTATAATTCAATTCTCACCAGCCAGAATTGATCAGCGTTAGTCAGATCAACGTGAAATCTGATATTTGGCGGGGGTCAATTTCCTTACGTCCCTAAATAATGGATGGCGAGGGGAGCATTATTATCTTAGTTACCAGTTCTGGTCAAAATTTCTGCGGTAATGCTGTTTAGGTAATTTGAAATATGGGCATGACCACAATTCGATATCAATAATGAAACCTAATGTTGATTTTACTGTGTTGGTCAATTTAGCAAACCAGGATCAGCTTAGCTGTTTCATGTATGTGTTTCATTATAATATTTGTTTTAGCAATATGACTAACTGGTGTTGTTATTAGATTTATAGCCAACTAGTTATTGCCCGCGACTTCGTCCGCGTGGAACTCGTTTATCGTGATAGATTGAAGTAATTGCTATTAACTTATATCAGGCGCTTACCTACTCATCGCTTTTTGATACAAACTTCCACCCCTTTAAGGGATGATTTCCGGGATAAAAAGTACCCTATGTCCTTCCCCGGGACTCAATCTATCTCCATACCAAATTGCATGTAAATCGGTTCAGCGGTTTAAGCGTGAAGAGGTAACAGACAGACAGACACACTTTCGCATTTATAATATTAAGTATGGATGTATGGATTGTAAAAGATAATTTCCTATGTATCTCATTTACCACTATTCCATATTAAGTATATATTTTTTAATATAAATTGTGGAATCTACGTCTTTATGAATTCTCTATCTAAAGATTGGATTATATCAATAATAGCCATATATAATCAATATTAATCTTAATCAATCAAGGACACTATACATCATCTTGAATAATATTAGATGCGGGACAGACATCACTATTGAAACAAATGAATAATGGTATTTGTCACTGCTTTAAGTTGTAGGTACAATGGACTCTTGGTTACAAGTATTTGAGATCATGGCAAGATCACGTTAAAACTGATTATTCGAACTTCACTGCATTTTAATGTTCCTTACATTTTTGCTATTAAGGCGCCTGTAGAGGCAAGCACTCTCCATACAAAATTTGTGCAAGTTTTTCTTGGCTTGTGTTTGCATTACACTTATGATTTTTGGTCAGTATGCTTATTTTTCTGTTATCCATAGACTCAAGAAAAAAAATACATTTTTTTTTATTTTTTGTATTTTTTTAAATTTATTTTTTTTGAAAGTTTTGAATTTTTTTGCTTGACATTCTTCGTATATCCAATATTAACAACAAAAAAAAATATATGGGGGGAGTGCCAAAACCGACGAATAAAACTTGCACAGAGTTTGTATGGAGAAGGCCTTGCCTCTACAGGCGTCTTAAGGACAGTTTTTAAAAATGTCATGCCAAACAGCTCGTTTTTGCTCGAAACTACTCATAATCTTCAAAACAAAAGTTCTTAATCGCTTCATTGGCCCTCGAAAGTTTGGTCATTATATTTACAGACCGAGCGTGTACTGCAAGGGCAGCTACATAATCCCCTCAAACATAACCACGCGAAAATATCGTATTATCGCATTTCACGTCATTCGCCACCAGTCCGTTTTCGCCATAAGTGCGGGTGACATCCGGCGATACATGTCGGCCCGATGACGCGCAAATTGAGTTGTACGCTTTACGCAGCGCGCTGATTCCGATTGACAAGTGAACAGTCCCAACGGGTGCGGCGGCTGTGTGAGCGTGCTTGTATAGTTCGTACAAAACTGTAAGGGATCGTCCTAAAAGGTGCGCGACTACGCGATGGCCGCGAGATCGCACGACTTTTACTTAGAATATTTACTAGTAAAAGTCGCGAGTTTGCGCGATAATCGCGTAGTCGCGTTTGATTTAGGACGATCCCTTTAGGACACCTATTCGAGTTCAATATATTCGCGAATTTCTCTCGCGCGATTGCGCGATCATCGCGTAATCGCGTTGTATAAGAACGATCCCTAAGGCAAAGTGCTGTCAAATTAACATAAGCAAAAATCTACCTTACATTAGAGCTCTAAGTCTAGTTTTGCTTGCGTTCGTTTGGCAAAATTTAGCCTTGCAGCTCTGTCCGAACTATAATACACATACAGTACTTTTATCTCACGAGCGATACAAACACATAGACAACGTGAACTCATAGCTCCTACGCTGACGGAACCATGGATAATATATGCATGTAGCTCAACACACAACCATAACTCGCCCGCATTCGTGAGATAAAAGTACTCTACATCCTTGTTATCATCAAGCGATCTCATCATTGTGCCATACGATCTGCTCAATTAGTGAAGCCGTTTTTGTACAGTGAATTATTTTCTTTGGCGCTCTCTGCTTCTTTTTGTCTGAGAGTTATCAGGTGTGCTTTCCGGCCTTATCTAAAAGGATACTTGCATTTCATTTTTCTTAGTTTGTTGATGTTTTTTTGGAATGATTATATACGTGCCTACTTTTATACAAATGTTATTTTTTTCATACTTTACAAACTCTCTGGCTTATGTGGTTTTACCCTCCGAAAACATTGTTCCAAGTATTTGCTACACGACCATCACATTCTGATGCAAATAGTTCGAGTAGACATTTGTGTAAATCAAAATATAAATGCCTACAACGTATATTAAACCTTTAAAACTCTTTATGGGCCATGAGCCTGAAATAAACGTTAATTTATTATTTATTATTATTATAAAAACAGTGTTGACTATGCAGGACTCGTCAGTAATTTATCGCTCGCAGTCAAACCACGGGATCAAAATACTGTGCATTAATATTTCCAATCGCCTTAATTGATTGGAAGACGAAACTCAATGTAAGCCTCCTTATGGGATATTATTACTTAGCTACGTAAAACGTTTTGCATGGGTGGTGTTGTTTCGCCATACCATGTTTTAGGCACTTTTGGTCACTCTTTAAAATGAAATTCAGTGTGAAGCCGGTTATACTATATACTTCGTTGTGTTAATAAAAAACCGGCCAAGTGCGAGTCGGACTTCGCACATTTAGGGTTCACAACCATCCTTAAAATGTGGTTTATCAATATATATTAGTATTTGTTGGTAAAATATACGTAATAATTAAATAAACATTATCACCAAATTTCAAGTTCATAGGTCAATGGGAGATTAAAAATTCTTCTGTGACAGACGACAGACGAACGGACGGACGGACGCGTGAGTGACAGCAATAGGGTTCCGTTTGGACACTTGGGATACGGAACCCTATAAAAAGATATCCCTGTTAACAACAAAAATGTCATCGTTTCATGTCTCGTTTGAGAATTAATTATTCATCTCTAGCTGGGTCTCACTACCAAGACTACACGTTTTCTCTGGAAAACAAGAAAGAGCTCGAACAAAGCTAGGTCTTTCAGGTACTTTAATACAATTGTCAATTATTTTCCAACAAATTACCTATGTATGCTATCATTAAACCAGAAAAAACCTACCTATATGAATCTTGACCTTAATTGACATTCGCTAAAGTAGCAAAAGCGTTAATATAAATAAAATAAATAAATAAATAAAATAAAATAAAATTATTTATTGTACACAAAGAATTGTTACACACAATTGCCATATACTAATACTAGTTGTACATAAGTATTATATACTAGGTCAGGACTTCCGTCCCCTAAACTAGGTGTGAACCTGTGTCTTAGGGGATTGAGTTCGTAAAATACAGAGTCGTATCTAACTTGGTTTGGACAGTGTAACAGCAAATGAAAAATAACAAGTAGTACTTAGAATAGTGTTGACAGCAAAAATTATGCTACGATGTAAATCATATTTGTGACTAAAATAAATTAATTAAAACTAAGCCAAAGATTATAATAAGTATGTTACTAAGCTTTATATGTTGTTAACTAGTGATGCCTCTATGTGTGTGTGAGTGTATGTCTGTGTGTGTGTGTGTGTGAGTGAGAGAGAGGGTGTATGTTTGTGTCAGTACGTGAATGTTGTATCATTTATGTGCATTTGTAAAATATAGCCTATAGGAGGTTTTCAGTGTCTTGGTATGAAAGGGTTTGCAGCCAGTCTTGGAGCTTAATAATATAGAAACTAATCCAACACCATCGACTCTGAACATATTGTAGCTTCAAGGGCTGAAACAACAAAATACGATGTAGATATGAAATTTACTTAGGCCTGTTTGGTTAGGTCGACATTAATCCTGCGTTTTAATATTAAGCGTAAAAAAGGATTCTGGTTGAATAAGGTTTACTCTCATCGAAACATATACAAATATTAACTTGATGTAATTATACAATTCCAAGAAGTTTGAAGAAAGTTTATTGATGAAATTGGGACGACAAAGTAAGATGAATTAAAATTAACTACTTAGTTGTTCCAACTTGGCGAATTTGGTGAGTGCTATGAGTTTGAGTAGTAATAATTCATTGAGAGTTGAATAATAACATAAATCATTTGTGTATCTGACTAGGGACGAATTATAAAAGCCGATATCGATTATTTGAATTTTCGGATATTTGACTTAGGTATATGCAAAAATATCTGAACAATCTTAAGCTCTTAACAATAAATTCGTATTTACATATTTATATTCAGTTTTTACAATATGTACATAATCTTTGAACTCGACTGTACAAAATTGATATTAGTTCATTAGTTCAGTTCTTAACTTGATTATGAGATTAGGCGACTTCCTGATTTGTCGGTGCGGAGGCAGTACGATATGAGAAAACTGTCAAATGTCAGTGTCAACTGTCAGTCGACTCAGTACTACTTTTTACTGCGCCCCTACATTTAAATGAGCGCTTCCTGACTGGCGCGGGATGCGCTTAAGCGGGACGGTGCGAAGGCAGTACGGGTCCCCTTCTGCGCATAATATTACTACTGCGCAAATTTAATACTGACAGTATTCTTTCAAGTGAGAATCTTTGCGACGTCAGTAAGTTTACGTCAAAGAAAAAAATGTCACATATCGATCCCGCCCCGCCAAGTCAGGAAGTCGCCTAAATACTTCGCGTTTTACCAACATTCTGATTGTTAGTTATAAGTACCTATACAGAATACTGGGTTTTGTTTGCAGTTTATGATTTGTTTGTTTCCTATGTAAATTCTGATTCATCAAAACTTTACTCTGACTTAATTTTCTGTAACAGACCCCGTAGTTATGAGTGAGACCGTATAATTATATTGCTCGGGTCAGCTAAATTTCATCAATGGGTTACTAAACAACCAAAAGGTGGTTTAAATAATCTACGAGTATAGTACATCGTCGAAGTCTGTACAGTCAAGGACACCAATATGTATACACTTTTTTACCTTACTCCATAGAAATAAGGTCCAAAAATGTATACAATTTTATGCCCTTGACAGTACATGGACAGATATTCGAAAAAAGTTGGCTAGGGAATCCCTAGCCAACTTTTACTCTGTATACGTATCTTACTCTGTATATGGGGATACTTAGAATCGATACTTAATAGCGGGGTAATCACGTAACTTTTCGAACGTACGGTAGATACATTTAAATGTCAATTTTAGTACGGGATTTGACATTTAGATCAACCTTACGAACGGTCGAAAACGTTCCGTAATCGCTCCGCAGAACACGTTCCAACAGTTTTTAGAATTTTAGTCTGTTTATTTGAACGCGCATCACATGAAAACGGCTGAACGGATTTTGATGCAAACTTTACATATCTGTCAAGAAAATTCCCGGCCAGGTTGAAGGCTATAAAAATCATACAGATTGGGGATAAAAGGGGGTGAAAAGAGGGGTTGAACTTTGTATGGGAAGTCCTTTAATTCGTGATTTAAAGGCTTGAAAATTGGTAAGCATATACTTGGAAGCAAATTAAAACCAACCTCATACAAATATTGTGCAATTAACGAATGAAATTTGAAAAATGAAGAGTGGAACAATAATGCATAGATGCCAAAGACAAAAAACAAAAGCCCCTCATACCATAGTAACCGTTTGAAATGAGAGATCCAATTATGTTCGACAGTCAGTCGCTACCAATATTTACAAACCTAGCACAGTCATCTCGGTATTTTTTGGGTCTTCTATGGTAGGTACGCAGAACAGCGGGCTCTCGGCTGCATGGTAAGGTTACACATGCGGCATGTATATATATATGCGTATATGAACTTTATTTTTGTATAAAATATTTTTTTAGAGTGCTTATTACGAAAATTTCATGCATTTTCAAATCCAAGATTAAATGAAGCTGGAATATTTTTTTAGGTCTTCCTGAAATTGGAAGATCCAATGCTATGAAATACAGAGTAGAAGTTGATACGGACGTTCACGCGAACGAAGTCGCGGGCAAAAGCTAGTAAAGTTTAATCAGAGAAGATTTAATGCATGATCTTTGATAGACATTCTAGCAGGCAAGTACCAAATATTAATTAACTAATTAATAGGTCATAAACACTTGAAAAAACAAAAGTCATCCCTCCTGTGGTCAATAGTTAACGGCTTATGAGCATATAAGTAGTTAGGTATGCTTTTATTATATGGATTTATAGAAAGGGAGACACCGTTTATGCGGGTTACTAGACCATTCCAAAATAAGCTTTTTAGCCCTTAACTCTTGATATATGTCCACAGGAAAGACGCGAACCTAAATCTGTTTATGACCCAAATGCTTAATTATAACATTTCCGCGTGTGGTAGTTATTTCGCAACTTTCAATGCTTTTTCAATTGTTTTGTTTTTATTTGTGATTGTTTTACAGTGAACTACTTTCTACATAATATTTATTTCATTGTATTACATGTCTACCTCTTCATAAAAAAAAAAAACAATTGATACAAATCAACATTCGATAAACCCTTCACAGTTTAAACTTAAACAAGTCCTGTAATAAGTAATCTTGTTAGACAGACATTGTTAGTAACAAGGTGCCAGGGACAGCCCCAAGTTAAGGCAATTCCCTCTACTTAGATAGTAAGTTTTGAGTCCGGCACACCTATAAAGGATAGAGTAATTTATGCAGAGGCGCTATTGGATAATGTTACGGTTATTGTAGAATTTGGCTTAATTAGTGCTGTTATTGACCGAAGCCGAATACATTTTTAAAACTGCGTAATCTTTGCGTATAGTACCGTAAAATTTATAAAAACCGTTAGATTGTAATCTATCTCTCTTTATTTTTCGGTAGATTGCAATTTTCCAACAGTTTACAATCTCGCTAATTAGATTATAATCTAACGGTTTTTACAATCTAACGATGACATATGTATTGTATTGTCAGTTGGCAACCAATATTAACAAGAACTACTCTAAGAAACGTCGTATCTCAGTAGGCACTGAAACTATGCTGAGATATTCTTTTAAGTAGGTATTTGTTAGTATTGTTTGTCTCTACACGCTCTTGCTATCAATACAGTGGAAGAGTTATATTAATATTAGTGACCTTTGAAATAAACATTGCCATTGCTTATTAATGCTCCATTTTCTGGGATACTTAGTTGTGTATAAGATATATTAATATTTAAGTATACTGTTACTATAGGCCGGGAGATAATGACGAAATTTTGGGTCATTTGTACCAGTATCTAAGACGATCCTTCAGGGGTCTAAGTACGTAATGACGAAAAGGAATATAATGGTCATAGCGCTGGTACCGGCAGCCCTATCGCGTGACCGTTAATTTGCGTGATTCAGTAAAAAATATCCAAACACCTAAACATACAAACATCTAAAATTTCGCATTTATAATATTAGTAGAATCATTGGAGTAAGTAGTGCAGCTTGACTAAGTTGTTCACAAAATGTAACACCTTAAAATAAGAGTTTTAGTCGCGCGTCGAATTTCATTTCCGTGAAGTATCAACTACGTTACTGCGAGTACGTACGTGAAGGCAATGCTTGAAATACGTCTCCTTTAAAACGTCTCCAAGTTGAACACAGAAAGCTGTACATTCGCAACAAAGAAAAGTCAGAGTAATTTACTTAGTTTCTATTTATTTCTACATTTTGTACGTCAGGAAGACGATGAAAACAATTTGAAAAGCTGACGGAAAAAATACCAAAATTAGCTCGGTATTGTTTGAGAACGACGCTGTAAAATTCCTTTGTGATTCAAAACAAATAGATACAGATAGAGTAGAATAACATCGTTTCTAAGTTTTATATTTACAAAACTCACTCACTCGCTAGGCTGCTTCGCTTACAGCAAGACCTGCCTAATGAATGAAACTTTTTCATCCCACGGTTAGGGCCAATTATTTTTAAAATAGCACTATCTCTCGCACATGTAGGGCTCTTTGTCAGAACAATACCAAGTAGCTCAGACGTACCCTGACGCCCGCGGCACCACAGGCGAGACTCCAGGCGCCTCGGGCTCTCGAGTCGTGCTTGCCTACTTCATTTGAATCCAGACACTTTCACGTTGCACCTACAAAGCGTTGCAACGAGCGAGACAAAGTTGCGTTAAACATGGTTACAGATCTTTGATACCGAAATTGCCTTTTTATTTTACAGTGCTTTCTCAGGGACTTGTTGAACTTCACCGATCTCATTACTCGTGAATTTGGTTGACAAACTAAAAGTTTACATTTCAAGTATGTTGCCAAACGTACAAATATTCAAATTGAATCTTAAAGGGGTAGGAATAACTGTCACTTTACTAAAATTCTGAAATAAAACTAGAAATAGCCGCGAGCCACCGTCACTCAACAGTTGTTTCAACATATTTCAGTGCAGTAAAACTTTTCAATTGGCATAAAGTTACGCGTACGGGCGTCTGATCAAATTATTAGCATGTTGCGGCACCCAACTACTCCGTCAGAGTTGAAACAACATAACAGTAAAACGCGGTATGGTCGGGTCTAACAATATTCAACCTACCACTTCGCAGACTGAGCTCCAAATTGGTAAATAACTTAAACGGGCAAGTGATAAAGAACTTAAGGCTTTTGCTGCTGCTGCGGCTGAGACATAAAATATAGTGTCTTAAAATCTAAAAAAAATATATGTGTTACATAAGGATCTTGTCTAGTCAAAATCGCAGTCAGTTACATGACCTGATGAATTTCACTCGATAGAAAAAAATCGCGAAGTTACCCCTTTTTGGAATGTATTTTCAATACTACGGCTATATTACTGATATTTAACGTTTTATTTTTGTACTCAATTAAAGATCGTAAATAGTTATAGACAAATTCGCAGGGTTTACTTTGATAGAATGATTGGCTTAATGACTATAGCTAAATATTTACAAAACTGCGCGCAGAGCTTGCGTAGAGAGCGGGATGGTTAATTATAAACTCACGCGTGTTAGAGCGGGACATTTGCGTTGGGGATACCTCCCCTTAAGGCCTTTTAAGCTGCGTTTGCCTGCGTGTCTTCGTTAGATGACAACAACAACAACAACAAATACTCTTTATTGCATAACCTCAACAAAAGTAACACTAACAGTACACGACGATGACGAGACTGATTACCTCCTATGTGTGAAAGTTCTTAATAAATATTCAGAACATTTGCATCAGCCGGCACGGTGCGGGAACCCTCTTGTAATGTACCTACACCAACTTCCGTGGTCTTGTTGCTCTTGTAATCTCTGAGTTCACATTAAACAACCCTGGCTTAAGTTAATTTAAATTTAAAACGGAAGCAAGAATGTTATTATTTAACGTGTTAACTTAGCCTAGAATTTTTGTAAATGAGTTTAAATTTCGTCGAATATAAAAGTAGTTGGGTTTTTACCGTCTTAGTGAAAAAAATCACACATCACATTAAAACTTAAAGAAAATTAAGAAGAAATGTGCGACTATCTATTACCCTAAAATGAAAACGTACAATAACTTGCTTGATCAAAATTTAAGAGGAGTGTTTAGCTTTGAGTAAATATTGTATGAGGTATTTTCCATTCTTTTTAATTGAGTCATGAAATGAAAGAGTAGGTATATTTTTTTGATTTTACAAAAAACACAACAAAAATATATTTTCTATAAAATGCACGGTGCCACCCTAGTCAACAAGCAAATTAAAACATTTCACTTATCCCTTTTTTCGTCCACTTCGCCGAGAACAATCGCAGAATTTTCTCGGGCGGGCAACGGGTCATCAGTCAAGCGGAGTGGCTGCCACTCGGCCGCACAGACACAGGGGATTGCGGCCCTCAATGCACTTTTACTTTATGAATTTATAGTTCTCCACGTTTCGTTTCTCTTCCTCGTTTATCATTCTGCGCGCTGTCAAAGGATTTGAATTTAGATTCGGATCAAGCCACGTTATGCAATAAAACGAGTTGTGCAGATTGCTGACTATTTTCATCGGTGTTCGATTTACAAACTGGAACTAAAAGTCTTAAAAAAAACTAAACGATTTTTTTAACACTTTAATTAAGAAATCGCTGAGCGTGCCAACGGAACTGACAACATACTTACGAGTACCTATATTCGAAAAACATGACTGTTGTAGACCACGATTGGGCAATGACGTTTTCCCGGCATGATATCTCTGGAAACATGCTGGACATATTAATGCCTTTCAAAATGAGAATGACAGATACATGAAACAAATCCGATATTGTAGAGATGTTCCCTTCAGTAAATTAAGATGGATGGAATTGCAGCCCAGCTACGATCATGAACAGGAATCGTTTCGAAGTAACCTAGAGAAAGGAAACCATTTCATTAGTTACGCTGTTCACGGTGTAAGTTACAATAATTGACTATTGTTGTAAATTCTGATATTTCTTAGAAAATGTAGTCGGGAATGTGCCGCCCATTCATAATTTACCTATCTCGAGCCAAACGATGGGTCTCGTAAAATACGACCGTTAGTTTACTCAAATTCCTTCGTGAATTGGTTAGTTTCTGTACAGGTCCATTATTGGTACAGTAAACAGAAAAAAATGCTATTTAAAAAGAGGACAATAATGTTGTGTAGGTATATACTTAGGTATACTTACGACTTTAATTGCAAGAGACGCTTCGCTGTCTCAGCGACCCGAAGTGGATCTTGGCCTCCGACAATGCTCTATCCTGGGCAGCTTGACGCATGATCAGGCTGTTTCAAGCTGGCAAAGGTCTTTTTGAATTTCATCTATCTAGCGTTACCTTGGTCAGCCGATTGGACGACGACCATTTGGGACATCCCCGGTTTGCTTGATGCCCTTTTGGCGGTATGATTCCGTCCCATAAAGTCAACGGCAACGGGACATACAGACTGATTATGTATGTATGTATGTACAATACAATACAAATAAACGTTTACTCTTCATTGAAAGTAGCTATGTACAGTTAAAATGGAAGGTTAATGGGGATTTTTAAACCAGCTAGTTTCCTCTAGATGTTAGTGCAAAGAACGCTTTTAAGACTAGTAGCCGTAATATGTCCGCGATGCGACTCATTTGTTAGTGCGCTCCCTGCCGGCACTTTGGAGCCACGCCACAGCACTTATACGAGTATGTGGTTGCATTGAAAAAGTGAGTTCGCAGGCCTTCGCGACTGATGGTAATGTCGGCAATCTTTCTGCTATAAGACCTCGGAGAATTAATCTTGTAAAATACATTCAGATTTTCTCATTTACCACAAATATCTAGTAACAATTTTGATGCACTTAAATAAAGCATGCACTTACACTTATATAAAATAAATACAAATTGCGACGTAAGCTCTCACTAGTGATAACTCGTATATACGTACTTAATCAAAATAGGAATTAAGTATGCTGGAAACTCGTTAATTTTCTAGCTATACTGACGGGTAAACACGGGCGAGTACCACATGATACAATTCGGTAAACTAATACACCCAGTGCATCAACATAAATTCTAAACTAGTTATAATTACCCCGCGGTCTCGCAAGGCATTCAAACTCGTGGTAAATTACATTGGGAGCAACACGCAGGCAGAGTTGGGGCTCGCACGTTCACCGTTCCAATTTTAATAGGCACTAAGTGTATATCCGCTTCGTACACTACCATTGCCGTTCTCCAACGAGGTTTAGGCGTTATGATGCGATGTCATCCCGTCCGCAACGCAAATGTACCAATTATCATATCTAATGTGCCGAACATGGAAACGCGGTCTTCGCGTGACGCTGGGAATGAAGTGTGCTTGTGTTTTTGATGGCTGTTTAAGTTTGTATATGTATCCCTCGTAATATTTGACTTGCTCGCTCGGCAATGTTAGCTCGATATGCTGTGCTCAAACGAAAACTTGCGAAAATTAGCATGAAAACAGGATTTTGTCTTTGATCATTTCAGAGCCATTCAGGCCCTCTAACTAGGCCTCGATGGATAGGATTGTTTCACAAAATATTACATGTAGGTAGGTACACCGACTGAAACTCTCTTACTCGTCACACCCGCGAGTTACACAGAAATTAACAGCCCATTACAAATATATTTTTTTCCTCAAGCGGCGCAGCGTTAGTTGTCAATATTTGAGACAAGCGTATTTTATATCTCATCCAGGCTTAAAGTTCAGCGAGCCCGTTTATCTCGCGGCCGTTAGATGTTGAAATGAGTTTAACTGCTTGCGAATAAAGATGTCCTTTTTAGATAAAAATGTCCGAAGGGGACGAAAGAATTTTCTAGTTTCCTCCGAAGCGATCCGAGCAGAGGTTTCGACGACGGCGAGTGACAATAAAATTAGATAAGTACAGGATAGTCCCGCTCCGTCCAGCCGGTCCTGGGGACGGAATCAATCGCAGTAAAACACCGGACGGCGGCCCACGACACTGGCTGACTTGATAACATTTATGCGATTCCAGACCGTAGGTCGTGGTCCCAGTATACTTTTTCTCCTACAGACTATAGGAAAAGAAGCGGTCAAAGTGTATAATCTGTTCGCTTGGCTGTAAAGACACGAAACGAATGGACTTTAACGGAAAACGTCACTATCTTCGTATTGCCAATATCTATGAAGACGTCGAAACGTTAAGTCGGGTATAGTTGGACGTTTGCTTTACAGCAACACACACTGTGGTTTAGTATACACTCAACATTTAAATTACCAATGAGGCACTTTTAACTACTACAGTTAAGCATATGCAACACTATCAAAAGTGTAGTAGATTAGTAATCAATTAAAATGATTTGTTTTAATCAAAATTGAAATGTATCATTATTTAGGCTGTTAAAGATAAATTAAACAAATAAATGGTAACAACAAGACTTTTATCTAATAGTTTATGTGATGAGATGATAATTTTATTTAGTGTAATGTCCATAACATAAGCCCTATTCAGCTTAGGTACTGTAAGAAACGACTTGTATAATTTACTTACATAACCAAAAAACAGATTTTTTTTTTCTTTATTCGCCGGCAATAAAACGGATGGGGATAGGTAGGTAAGGTACTTTGCTTTCGATACTAAAACACAACACACATCTTTCAAGACCTCTCCGAAACCATAATTAAAACCCAATAGGTACACCGATAAGCGCGAAACCGTTCCAATCGCCATAACATTAATGCACGTGTTGAAAAATGAAATTGATTTTGCCCCCGCAGTTGCGTGCCGTATCACCGGGGCTCAAGTGGATGGGGAGGCTGCGCTAATAACTAGCTCCCTGCCAGAGATGTTTATTTAATGGCGTGCCATAGACGCTCTAATAGGGATTCGCACTTGTATCACCGCGCCGCGAAATTATTTTTCGAGACAGCGTGTACGCACGTGCGGCGATAGGAATTGAAGAAAATGGTTTAAATTACATCGATTGCCTTGCCGTAATTTATTTACCATATGTCAATTCAAATTAGATTTATACAAATAAGCACGTTGCTAGCAATATATAGTATTTTATCCAACATCAATTGGTTAATCAGATGTTGTTTCAATTTAACATTATAGGAACATACATATTAATTATCGACCAAATTCCATTCAAATAACTATAAATATATTTTAAGTTTACTGCTTACAAGACAATGAATACGTTTCTTTGAAACGACCTAAACCAAAATTGATCTAATATATATAAAGGATGATTCACGCTAGACCGTTCCGTGTCCGGGCCGGCCCGTTTTCTAATACAGGACGCGCGACGGCCGTCAATTTCTTGTACTAGAAAACGGGCCGGCCCGGGCACGGAACGGTCTAGCGTGAATCATCCTTGATTGTCATAAAACTTAAAGTTTATATGCAGTGACTTAGTAATTAGTTTTCAAGAAAACTGATTATATACAACATTTTGGTGTTTATCTTGTATCAACACTGCAACTCTTATTAAATACACGTCCTAAAAATATCGACACCTTTACAAAATTTTATAAATGCATTCAACAACGCACTTACTAAATTATCATACGTGCAGAAAAAAAGGAATGATAAAGAACCTATAGTATTCCACAGCAACTTACTGGATTACAATCATACTACCTTCTGTGGCTCGTACTTACTCATCTGACCCTCAGCTCAAAATCGACTAGCACTTGTCTGTCACGACACTTCAAAAGGACGTGATGGAACTAATACTTATCCTCTTTTGCCAAGCTCCTTTGAGACCTAACAACTCAGCGAACTGTATTATTGTCTTCGACATCCGTTTCGCTTTATTTCCAGTCGCTCCGTACATAAAATGAAGGTAGGTAATTTTGTGAACCAAGGACAGTAAAAATTGTCTTTCTCATTTAAAACGACCTGCTTATCTTCAGCGGCTAGTAACAGGCGCAAAGCATAATTTCACAGCGATGTAGCGAAGTTTCATCACCTAAATCACGAAGAGCTCTCACCTTTAAAAGGGAATGTCATGTAATACGCTTAAATCAAGCTAATGTGACGTTTCTGGCGTCGGCCCACCGCGTATTGCTACGCGAATTCGCAAAGCGTATGGCCAGATTATCATTTGAATGTGCCCTCAGACGATTGTTGGATTCCGTGACAGTTGTACAATGGGGGAGCACTGCCCTGAAGCAAAATATTTTTATCGAATGTAAACCTCTGTTTCTGGTGTACTCGAGGAAATTACGTTTTTATCAGCAGTTACATTTGGCTCGTTATCTCTGCCTCCTTTTCCTGCGTGAGGCCTCTTTTGGATTCTCTTTAAATATGCCAACACGTGTTTTGGTTTATGAATAGAAGTGGGATTCTGCGGCTGGATAAAAAAATGCTAAATCTAAAGTGTATTAATTATCTACCTACACTTTCCTTAAAACACAATGTGGTGTGCTATATTCTGATCTGAATCTAAACATCAATAATTATTTTATGTCACACCTGGCCATAAAGTGGCCATTATCGCACGCTCCGCGCGCGAAAAAACCCACTTCCTGGCCAGGGGGTGACATAAAATTTTGTACTTACCACGGGCGATAATAAAGAAAGCCTCAGATCGCATATTTATCGCCCTTGCCTTCGGCTCGGGCGTAAAATACCTGCGATCTGAGACATTCTTTGTTTTATCGCCCTTGGTAAGTAATGAACTATCTATATCGTGGTTGAGTTCAAAAAAATTGTTGATAACTTATGGTTATGTCCATGAAACACTGTTCCTATAAAGCCTATCGTTACTACACAGTTTCGTGAGATATTATGTTAAACTTTAGGGTTCCGCAATGAGTGGCAAGTTCCAGTTCCAGAGTCGATTAGTTTTTTACAAGTCACTGGTAGCCATTGTAATATAACTTGAGTAATTTTCTACTTTCTATAATAATGAACCGGGAAATGATAAGGCACGAATGTCGAAATGAATTACTTAAGCTGGAAATGTAAAGGAAAATACGTAACATCCATATTAATATAATAAATGCGAAAGTATGTCTGCCTATCTGGGCATTTTCAATTTAAAGTGTAACCCCTACTTTTTTTTCGGATCTCGGTGATTTTGGGTATTCTGACTCATAATCAAAGGTAATATCCATTTCCGCGAAGAAAAAAAGTGTCCCACCAAAAAAGTCAGTTTTGTGACGCTTTTTTCATACAGTTTATATGGCTCGTCACAAAACTGACACAGAAAATTTGTATGGAAAATCAAGGACACTTTTTTTCTTCGTCTGAATCAATAGAACTCGTGATTCTGAGTCAGAATACCCAAAATCACCGAGATCCGAAAAAAAGTAGGGGGTACACTTTAAAGTGAAAATACTTATCTATCTGTTTTGTAATTTGGTATGGAGATAGTTTGAGTCCCGGGGAAGGACATAGGATACTTTTTGTCTCGGAAATAATCCCTTAAGGTGGTGGAAGTTTGTATGGAAGAGTGATAACATCATAGGTAACCGCCCTTAATAAAAAATAGCAATTAAGGCGAGGCAATGTAATTGCAAATGTCCAACTCTAACACACGTGAGTTTGCAATTAACCACCTCTATTCTATTTCTCTCATTCTCTGAGGAATACTGCGCGTAGTTTTTGTAAATATTTAGTAATATTTTACATGATTTTTGAAATACTGGATTACTTAGGAAAAACCTATCCGGTTATTGTATTAGAACAATAAAAAAATCTATCCTTTTTGTAAAAAAAAAAAACATTTATAACTGTATTTGACAATTACGAAATACCATGAAAGTTTTTTTTACGATGATATTTAGGTTTTTTTTTTAAATTTTGTTCAGTTATTGTGTTTCTCTTTCAGTCTACAGTAATTGTATGTAATTATATAATTATAGTAATTAATACTCATACTATGTATATATAATGTACAGCCTTGGCCAAAAGTGTTGAGCACCCCTTATTTTCCCTTATAAAAAACTATTATTTTTTAATTACAAAAATGCACATTGACGTAAAATATGAAAAGGTTATACTAAAGAACATCTAGAGAACTTTAGATAATATCATTTCGAAGTAGCTATTGCTAACTGAAGACTTGCTGAAGACTAAAAATAGACGGGTTTGCAATAAAAGGACAAATTGCATTTTTATCCGTGCAATTATCTTTAACGTCAACGAAAGTAGCTAGTTTTTGAAAGATATTTAATTTTCTTTAATAAAAGGATATGAAATGCTTGATTGAAATTTTAACTTTTATATGGAAAACGTGTAAGTGCTCAACACTTTTGGCCAAGGCTGTAATGTAATAATTTCACATTATATCTTCACACTGGAAGCTCAATCTTCAATATTTTTGCAAGATTCATGGACTGGCCTTGCTCTAAATTCTAACGCGATGAACAAGCGCGGACGAAGTCGCGTGCAAAAGCTAGTACAAAATAAAACACACTGGACTTGGTTTAACATGGCTACTCGTCTAATCAAGTCGTGCTAGACGCGGTACGCGATAGACGGGTAACACACGGCCGCGGTTATCCCAGTATTGGGCCTAGCACATGATGGCCTCGAGAGTAAGTCGTCTTATCTCGAGCTACGCGTCTGTTTTTGATTGGTGCTGTTATAAAGTGACGGATAGCTCGAGATAAGCTGACATACTCTCGCGGCCATCATGTGCAAGACCTACAGAATGCCACTGTAAGACGAATTCCTGGCTTGGCGGCCCGGGATCGATATGTGGCATTTTCTTCTTTGACGTAAACTTTATGACGTCGCAAAGATTCTCACTTGACGGAATACTGCCAGTATTACATTTGCGCTGTAGTAATATCATGTGCAGAAGCGGACCAGTATGCAGTACCCGGAAATATATATAGCATGTCGGGCTTTGGAAAGAGACAATCAGCTGTTTACGACGATTTCCGAACACTGGCAAACATCCATCAATTATCTTATTTATTAATTGAGGTTAAATGTCAAAAAATACTGCACTTAATGGATTTTATTAGAATAGTTTACGTCAATTCAGTGACATATAAACTTTGGATATCGATAGAGAGCTGTTACATTACAATTACTAGAAAAAGTATTGTCAACCAATCATATATAATTTTGTACATCGAACAATTTGGAGTTGGGGGGTTTCAACAACTCTATATTACTTTAGACGACGACTGGCAAACATCACATAGGTAGGGTGAGACAACGCTCTATGAAGCCGAAATTAGCCGAATCTCTTTCCAAAGGTCGATGTGCAATATATACCTATCGCCGGGCTACTGCCTTCGCATCGCCCCGCTACCGCGCATCCCGCACCAGTCAGGAAGCACTCATTTAAATGCAGCGGCGCAGTAAAAAGCTGTACTGAGTCGACTGACAGTTGACACTGACGTTTGACACTTTTTTCATATTGTAGCGCCTTCACACCGACAAATCAGGAAGTCGCCTAAGAACGGTGCATTTCTTGCTTTTCCTGAACTTTATCCGCAGGAATGCCATTGGATAAATGAAAGTATCGAGAAAATGAGAATCGTGCAGAAATTGATTTTGCCTGTGGCCCAAGGCGACACGGTCTTCCATTACTTTTTTCAACCGTTTTCTATCTTGTCTATCGCCAAACGGGGATGATAACAGTTTTTGTCGAAACAATAATATAGGTAAGTTTGTTTTTACCATATAAATTGGATATAAGGAAGAGTTTTCCCGTCAGTAAATAACCCAATTTGTGTACGTACTCAGGTTCTGATATTACGTAACATTGCTTTTGCTTTTATTAAGCAAAAGTCAGGTTTGATTTATATGTCTTTCGGAAAATTCTTTTGAATTGTCTTTGTTAACTGGATGATTCCTCCTTTGTTTTTATTAGGTTTTCACATGACTTAGACTCTTTTCGAATCACAAAAACCATTTTACTAGTACAACTAGAATTATGTATATTTATAATCCAATTTTCAATTGCCAATAGGGATGTTGACTCAAAAAAAATTATTACTTCAATAGAAAGAAGACATAAAACTATGCCAAATAGTGAAAACCCTATTCAAATATCTCAAAAAATAACGAAGCTATACGCCATAGTAAATGACGATCGTTCAATACAAAGGTGCGTTTTGCAGAAAAGCGACAGAAAATACCCACTCTTAAAACTTTGAAGACTTATAATTAAGTAATTATTTATTTTTTTGAAATACTTTTTTCGCCATTTGATTGAGAATTTGATCCTTTATGTAGAAAATTTGGATTTATTGATTTTATTTTATAGTGTCATCATCCCTATTGCTGCCAGTGAGTAATCAATGAAATCTAAGCATATCGAGTCTCCAAAGAAAGCAAATCAAGTCTACTAAAGTTCGCGCTTTATGGGACAGGAGAAAATTACGATATCAATCTATTCCCCTATACAGAAACAGGGTGTCCACAGTCATATGCAAGTGAGACAGGCCAGGTATTGTAAACAGTTTATTTGAATAACTCTGAATAATAGACTAGTTTGAACGCGAGCTTCGCCGATAGTGTCCGCCGACGCGACTCTAACCAATCACTATGGCCAGGACAACCACGCAACTGACTCGATCTGTGCCATAGTAAATCTTGGATACAAGTAAGATTTTGTGGTATGATATGAGAAATAATATTCTTGTTTCCTGTTTTATTGTGAGATCCACTTGCGTGGCTATCTGTGGGGTTACAATGTATTATGAAGAAAGTCCAATCATAGTTAAAAATTGGCATACTGTTTTGGACTTATGTCCGCCTGAGGGAAAATTAATTAGAAAACTCGTACCTGCTGCTCTTAAAAATAATAGCTGTCGTTAGACCTGTAAGAGGTCTTAAACTTACCATCCTACTTAATAAGATTAGTGTACTTAGCACTCGAAAATTGTGAGTGGTACCCTATTTAACTCCATAGGATCGCTTTAAGTACGGTCGTAAACAACGAAATAGTCTGCCCGTTGGCGTTTACATTGTGATTCGTCCAGGGTTCGGCCTTGAAATAAATAATTCAGGCGAGGACGACCAAACAAGATTTGAATAGGTCGCATCTCAGTAAATACTAGTACCTATTATTTGGAGCATGAAAGGCCAGGGAGGTCGAATTCTGGGTTATTTAAGGCTTCTGTATGCGGATCACGCTTTAGAAAGGTTTATTTGGAGATATTTTGTTGCTCGCGAAGTTTGCTGTCTGATGTGTGTGGTGACTACGTTAAATAATATTTAAGTAATAAAATATTACCACAGTGCCAGAGGTTTGACCTCTTTAACATTTGCTTTGACATGACACCTTCCTTTGTTTGTTTCATTATTAAACCCTTAGGTACCCCTTAAACCTAAGTAGAAATTTATGTTATGTACAGATTTATTACCTGTGGACATATCAAAAGTTTGGAGGAAGGATTGGTCTAGTAACACGCGTAAGCGGTGTCTCCGTTTCTATAAATCTATGTAATAAAAGCATAACTTACATGTTCATTAGACTTTACCTAAATATTAACCACAGGAGGGACGACTTTTGTTTTTTAAAGTGTTCATACGTTAGGAGAGAACATAGAAGAGGTCATAAGACCCATTTAAAT
Source organism: Cenopis cana (assembly GCA_951800055.1). NCBI lineage: Eukaryota > Metazoa > Arthropoda > Insecta > Lepidoptera > Tortricidae > Cenopis > Cenopis cana. Next base: position 4,221,443 of record OX637476.1, on the reverse strand, counting down.
GTCAGTTAAAGGTGTTAAAGGTATTATATTACCTTAGGTACTTCATTGTGGTTTTCACTCTAGCTAACCTTGTAAAAGAAATCCGCAAAATATTACATTATTACTACTTCTACCAAATATAATCCCGTTAACTTTAAAGCGAAAAGACTACATCATTGTTTTCTGAATAATAATTTTAGTCTGTGTTCTCCAATAGATACTCACTTCAGGAAACCAGCGCCTTGTTTTTGTTGTTAGGCATGCATGTCTCCTGGGCCCCGAAACTGCCGAGATACCGTCTCTAAGAGGTCGGTCTCCCGAGTAATGATGTAATCAAAATTGCCGCCGCCGCGTTGGAAAAGTGTCAATTTCACAAAAACATGCAATTTACCCACAACGGTCTCAAATAAAAGATCAATAAAATTATAAAACTCATTGTTACAAATTTAAATTGATTCCCAAAATTAAGCGCTAGGTACGTATTTATCTATTCGAAATGAAAAATAAAATGGCTGTATATGTTCAGGTTCTGCAAGAAAAGAAGAAAATCCATCCATACTAATATTATAAATGCGAAAGTGTGTCTGTCTGTCTGTTACCTCTTCACGCTTAAACCGCTGAACCGATTTAGATGAAATTTGGCATGGAGATAGTTTGAGTCCCAGAGAAGGACATAGGATACTTTTTATCCCGGAAATAATCCCTTAAGGTAGTGGATGATGTATGGAAGGGCGATAAATAGGTAAGCGCCTGATATAAAAAATGGCAATTCTATAGCGACGAACGAGTTCCACGCAGACGAAGTCGCGGGCAAAAACTAGTTATAAATAGGTATCAGTAAATAATAAGACATGGCGCTGCCCGTAACAACGTTATATAGGTAGCTTTAATGTCTTACCAAAGAGAGATTTTTGTAAATACGGCTATTGATCACAAAAATGACATTCTTCTATATTATTACCGCCCAACGGTTCCCGATGATCAATCGATTTTAGATTGCAATAAAAGCCATAAAGGAAAAAAAACAGTTCAATGTAGGTACCTACTACCATATAAATCACACTAAAACAAATAGGTAGAGACAATAGTTCTGTAGATAGCATAATTATATAATAACTTTTATTCATTAAAATATTTACCTACGCAAATCTTTTAAATTAAACTGAAATGAGGGAATGGTCGGTGCAGCACACTCTGCGGTCAACGATTTAATTTTCCAACGTGAATTCGTTTTTCATTAAAATCTATTTTGGTACCTACAATTTTATGTTTGGGTGATGAATTAAAAGTATTTTTGTTACCAAATAGCGCAACTGAATCGTCATGAGTACCTCTCGACGGTCTCGGGTTAACAGCTGTAACGACTTACAATACCGAATACAAAAATTCAAAATATAAGCAAGACTAAATATTAACATATATTACCTACTTTTGAATAAAAAAACATGTAAAAGAAGACAAACTCCATTCCGGTCTTGCACATTATGTAATGATAGAGCTACACTAATGATTAAAAAAACATAAACTTGAGAATAGGACGTGATATGAGCAGTGTTAAACAAGTTATCAAACCTTTTAAATTATAGCCAGATTTCTCTTGACCAAGGTTTTACTTTCAAACTCTGAAAAATTAACCACGTCTGTAGGTCACATCATTTCATTTATATTTTTTTATTTCTAGGTTCATTCCTTACATAAAAATTTGGTTACGTTATCATAAATTATTCGAGTTGCGTGGTTACTAATTTAATTTATACACAATTTTTATTTCAGCGGCTCACACGAAGCCCTTCTTTATTTACTAGACTTTATTTATTATTAATTAATGCTGCCAGTACCTATCAAGAGTCTGACCGAAATTGGAACCGTTCATACAAATGTCAATTGAAAAACGTAACTTATGAAGCTGCGTTTACACGCGCAAGTCTTCAGCCAGCATTACTTCGTGCGAACCACTCGCACCAAGTAGCGGCCATGTTCGCTTCACCATGTAAACTATTGCTCATCGCGATAAGATAATGTTGCGCGGAATCATGAATTATTCCACTCTGACGTCGCTGCGAAGTATAGGAATATTTTCTCAGTTGCCTGTAGGTACCTAATCTATGGAAGTAAGCGGATCACGTCGGCTTATTTGTGTTTGTTATGAGATCGCAGCCTCTTGGCGCCTCGGTGCAGTTGCATAGACTGCAATTACAGGTTTATGCAGTAGAGAACCGAATCTTTGTTTTTGTTCGGAGCAAGAAAAGGATATCAGTTCATGCTACAACCTCCATCTACCATTCACATTATATAACATTTTACAGAAATGTTTACATGTAAAAAGGGTTTTAGGTACGTCCCAACGGAACCCTATTGCTGTCACTCACGTGTCCGTTCGCGTACGTACGACAAACCGTCCCTCGTCAAAATATTGTTTCAAAAAATTTTTAACGTCCCATTGTCCTATGAACTGAACATTTGGTGATAATGTTTATTATTATGTGTATTTTACCTGCAAATCTAATATATCGATAAATCCGATTTTTTTCTTTGAAAAATTATTATTTTCCTATAAAATGTAACTCAATTTTGCTGTTGGTTCGGAACCCTAAATGTGCGAAGTCCAACACGCTAGCCGGTTTTTATGAAAGTGATGTACCTATACCACCTCATGCCTCACACTCGTAGTGTGTGGCATATGGTGGTGGATAAAATTTCTTTCAGGTTGATATGTCAACAAAACCCAACATTCTCCTTTCTCGTAGTATAAGTAACAATGCCTCAGCTGTAAACAATTTGATGTCAATCTTGATCTTGACGCATTTTAAGCTATGTGATGGCAATCATTGACCCATTTTAACTCCTTTTTGCATCATAAAAGAGAGCCGTTTTGGCACTAATCCCAAGGTTTGGCGTTAACAGTAAATGTACGAAAGCACGAAAGGCATTGCCGTCTGATCTTCCAACTCGAGGGGTAAACTAGTAGACCATGTTGGAGTCCCGGAATATTCCAGTGTTTAAGCCGCCGGCGTGGTCGAGTCGGAGGTTTCCCCTGGATTTTCCCCAGGTCTCTCCGCGCGTCAACCGCGCACTCCGATCGCTTTTTTGGGCCCGGCCTAAGAAGCCACACGCCACGGCCACAGCCAGGTAAAAAAAAATCTTGGGATTAGACCGGTTTCCTCGTGACATTTTTTTCACGGAAAAGCTACTATTACTTAAATGTCAAATTATATTTCTCAAATAGGTTTTTTTAAGACTCCAGTGGTGCCGGGGTTCAAATCCACAAGCTCCGGATTAAAAATAACGTGTCTTACCGCTCAGCTTAACACATCATATACCGAAAAAAACAACAACATAAGAATAACATATTATCGACTCTAATTATCAAGCTTGGTAGATAACGCGTCAAGTAAATATTCGAATTTCACCAATTGAATAGGAATAGAAGTGTCTACGTGGATACCAAAATGAAACAAAATAGTCCACACGGCACCGATTGGCGACTCCGTAATTACACCTGAATTGTCTGTTACATGTTGGCACTGCTCGCAATTCCTCCCCGCATTTTTCACTGAAACATCTGTATTCGACTCGGCTGTACCTACTGCAGTTGCTCAATCTCGTACGTATATTTCGAATATCAAATTGATATCACTGTGTTGCCCCACTCATTCTACTTACACGTACCTTGGTGTGCGTGGAAGCAAGCGCAAGAAACATTAATGTCAAATTGGAAAGCTAAACGTAAGCGTCTGATCGAACCTCGGTTGTCTTGCATCGCCCTTTCTATTGTGCAAACAAAACTAGTTCAAACCGGACGTATCTGATTGTCTCTGAACAATATCGACTCCTTACTCTCTCAACCTCATTTCGCATTTCAGGTCTTTAGAGGCATGAGCTTTAATTCAAAGGCCATAAGATTGCATTTAAAATAAATTTTGGATAATAAACGAGGTGTTGAAAGTAATTACTAAGTATCGGAATTTATATTCCCCCGAGTAGCCTTGATAACTTTAACAAGCTACCAATGCTAGCAGCACAATGATATATTCCTTGTATTTACCTACTAACAAGGGTTTATAAATAAATAAATTGCCGCGGATATTTATGAGGTACCATATATTATTTCTGTTGGTTGTAATAGTTTCAATTTTCTAACGATGTACACATTGTTGTGAAAGTGACATCGCACCTAGTAAACAAGGAACCCTAATATCAGTAGTTTCGTCATATCTGTCCGCGACTTAAGAAAACAGTAAAGTACATGTCAATCACGCAATACATGTCAGTCCAACAAACGCTGGCAATTCAGCGGGGCAATGCCGCCAGTACCATTGACACGTTTGGTCCAGGTGAGTATCGGAGTGGGGTGTGATATGATTTAGGGTAAATTATATTGTGTTTGTTATATTTTAGGTGTATAGTTTTTAGGTTTATTATTAATTTTTAATTCCTGTTACATATTTGTAAAAAAAAACACGCATACGAAACGGTACGATAAAATCTTGAAAAAAATATATTTTAGGGTAAGTACACCAAGTGGGGATGCAGTTTTTTTCTTGCTAACCGGATTATGTTGGGCATCGTTGGATACCTATAATATTATGGGTTATCTAGAAACATTTTCCGATTCAGGAATGCATTTGCGTGATATTAAATTAAGTGTTATTTTTTGTTATGGTCTGGCTTCTCCCCTCCCCTTTGCTGGCTAAACGGTGTCTACCGGGCATGTGAAATAATTGAATTAATCTTACCTTAACTGAACCATACAACATGATTAAAACCAGAACTTTATCATGCTTTTCGATTTAATGTCGATTTCCACTGGCCTATGAACTTTGACTCATCCTTTGGTTCGGGGTAACAGTGCAGTATTTCAAAAACTTGGTTAGTTACTAAGCAGCGCGCCGATGATTAACGATTTGGTACCCTGGCTACATTAATCATTAGAGTGGCGATAAAAAATCAACAATCTTATTCACATTGTTTCAGTTTCTTGTGATATAAGTTCCAAACGGCCAAGTACGAGTCACGTCATAAAAGTTCGATACGGTTCAGCTTTTAAATCTCACTGTATACATAGTTTTTAGTACCTCTCGCAAGTTTAAAGCACATTTCGACATTAATTTTTAACCATTGGTGACATCCCTGTCATTAAATTCTAAAATCATAATCAAGTGATTATGCAACTTCACATAAAGTAAAAACTTTTATGTCACACCTGGCCATAAAGTGGCAATTACCGCACGCTCCGCGCGCGGGAAATCCCACTTCCTGGCCAGGGGGTGACATAAAATTTTGTACTTAACACGGGCGGTAATAAAGAAAGCCTCAGATCGCATATTTATCGCCCTTGCCTTCGGCTCGGGCGTCAAATACCTGCGATCTGAGACATTCTTTGTTTTACCGCCCTTGTTAAGTAATGTACTATAATGCTAAAATTCGTATGTGGCCCGAGACATTCAAATACACTTTTCACTAAAATGGGCATGGTTGTCACGTGAGAAACTATCATTTAACCTACCTTTTAATATAACTTTACTATTTTCGATCATAAAAAATATTTACAAGACTATAATTAAATTTATGTCACACCGGGCCATAAAGTGGCCATTATCGCACGCTCCGCCCGCGAAAAAACCCACTTCCTGGCCAGGGGGTGACATAAAATTTTGTACTTACCACGGGCGATAATAAAGAAAGCCTCAGATCGCATATATATAAAATACCTGCGTTCTGAGACATTCTTTGTTTTATCGCCCTTGGTAAGTAATGTACTATTACTTCATACATTTATTTACAACGACGGTAAATAAATATATGAATCTGCCTTTCTGCCACCGACCCGGGGTCTATTTACAATACATATTGTGCAACAAATAAATGAAACTGCATTGTTCCTAATATATATTTGGTTGCACACAGTGCGAGTAAGAGCGCGGTTCCAAATAAAAAATATATTTCCTAAGTATATTTATTATTGTACAATAAACAGTGGAACTCTAAAACACAAGCCTAAACGCACGCTTCACATGCCCAGTAAAATATAATATTGAAAACTGATTGATGTAGCCAATAGTACGTAACAATTATATCGCCTCACAAGCTATTAAATGCAAGAACATTTTTTTAATCCACACTCCGCTTGTTACTTTTTGTCCATGGCATTGTATTCGACTATCTTGAAAGAATTCCGACAATAGTGGAACTGCCGGAACTTTCACATCGCATCAGCTTGTAGGTAACTTTTTGCAAATTAAGTCCATTACTTAGAAATTGTTTCCTTCTGAAGAACGTCCAGCTTTGTTTCCCGGAGATCTGTATTAAAATGAAAGTACAAGTTCGTTGACAAAGCGCTAGCAAAAAAGTTAAATAAAAAACCACCAAGTATAGCGGGCTAAAGAACTCCGTTGCAAAATAGTTAAAAAGTTTAAACCCGAGATACCAAAATAAATAACAATTACGTATTTATCTGCATAGTAGGTACGCTTTAAAACTAAAAATACTTACTGAAAAAATTGCTTAGAGCAGCGACACAAGTTCGATTAACTCATTTCGTTTCCAACACGTGCTCTCGTAATAAAATGTATAAACAACGTTATTATAGTGTAGTATACTGTAATCGAGCTGAGAAGCGTCATCGGATTCATTTTATTTCCAACGCCTGGAATCCAGGGTATAAAACTTGTATGTTATTCCCAGAACGCGAATCGTAACTATGAGACGTGCACACAATGTTATAAGCTTTGTACTTATCGGGTATTTTTATTCTTAGCAAGTATTTTAGATCATAACAAATCGGAACAGAATAATATATAATCTTGTTTTGTTTGTTAATAAATAATATCACACTTTTTTAGTTGTTTTTATTGCATTTCCGTTTAAATATAAACATTAACGATACCTGTCTTTGTTTTGAAGAAAGTTACCAACTACAGCAATATATTCTTATTTTTATCCATAAAACTAAGAAATAGAAAATGATCAATGACAACTTTGTTACTTCCTAGCATTAGTACGCTACGCGGCAATGCGATGCAACATATTTGGTAGACAGGGTTAGAAGAGAAAAGAATAAGAGATATCAAACTTTAAAAGGTTCCTTCTGATTAATAGGAGAACCAGGATTTGAAGAAGTACATGAAGCAACGTTTGCTACTTATAAAAATAATTAATACCGGAAAACTTTATTATTAAATAGGTGCTAAAAAGCTTTCGTCACGTGCCCGTTCGTTACATTATAAAACGTACATTATACATACGGTATGCAAATAAGCCATCACCTAATACTCCACACGGCCAACACGAGTAATGGATTGCTACAACAGTATGCAAATCATAATATTTCGCCATTATTAAAATGTAAAAGTTCCATAAGGACCGTTGTGCTGAAGTGTTCGACAGGGGTGAAACTTGGCATTTATTTTAAATCCAACAGTACATTAATAACACGCTCTTGTGAATATTGAAGCTTTTAAAGTTTAAAATAAATATTGAACCAACCATATTCCATACCTACTGCAAATTGCTTTACGGTGAATAAATACTTAAAGAGAAATTACGTACATTGCACAATGAGTAGTGTGATCTGATTTACTTAAAAAATAACGCTTATAAAATTTAATGTGGTCCACACGATTCGCCTCTGATTACCAAGAAGATAAAGGCTAGTGTAATTGTGAGAATGTTATGCCGTATATGGCGGCTGTCTTTACCTTTGTTCTAACATAGTATGCAAATAATACATTCTTAAAAGCAGTTGTCTCATGAAATTATATATTTTTAGGAATAAAAGATGCTACGCAAAACGTACAGTCAAGTGCAAAAATATGGGTGCATACAACTTGCTCAAAAATATGTCCCATAGCTCTTATGTCGGTGAATTAAGGTTTTAGTACCATATTTATGAGAGGATACACTCGATACCTTTACCAGGTCATCAGTCCACCTTGTGGGGGGTCTACCCACGCTGCGCCTTCCGGTCCGTGGTCGCCACTCGAGAACCTTTCGGCCCCAACGGCCATCGGTTCTACGCGTAAGGTCGCGGCAGTCCGCTGGATGCGGGTGGCGCAAGACCGGTCATTGTGGCACTCTTTGGGGGAGGCCTATGTCCAGCAGTGGACGTCTTTCGGCTGATATGATGATGATGATGATGACACTCGATACATATTTTTACACTTGACTGTACAATAAATATTAGCAACGTTGACATTTTAGAGGACCTGCATACAAAATCCATTAAAACGACGCCATAGTTTGTATCAAATTAGCTTCAAATCAAGTAATGTACAAAATAAACCACGCAATTAGCGGTTGCCAGCCCTAGTTGTTGGTAACGCGTAAACACAAGTCGCTAACGAACCGAAGCGGCCCCTGCACAAATTTGCAATTTCGATTGCTTGCGTGCACTACCTGCATTGCACCCGTATATGAGTGTTGCCGTTTTAAAAATGCAAAATGGCGCCATAACACTTTACATTGATTAGGTGCCTTTGATGAAAGCGTCTAGCTTTTAGGAGCTGGATGTTAATGCCGTAGGAACACGGCGGTCTTGTTTTGGCTCGCTTCACAACTTTTTAAACAAAACTTGAATTCTAATATTCAGTGGTAAGTACAAACATTTGTCCCTATTCATTCTCCTTGATATTAATAATATTAGCCGTAAACATCTTAAAAGATAGCAACAAAAGAAATTAGTATGCACTGCTCTTTAGAATATAAACAAACATTCTTTTAGTCGAATTACTCTAAGTTTCCATCCTAGGTACCTTTATTTTTAGCAGCCACTTATAGCAAAGTTTTCAGATACCTAAAACCATCTGCTACGAAGTACTTGTCAGATAAACATATTTTTTCTAAAAATTTCTCAATAGCATGTTACCCAAAATTTTATAGCAAACAATGCGTGCATAAAATTAGGTAACAGCACCATAAGTTGTAATAAAGTTAAGTCGTACCTAACATTATCACACTTTCCATTTACCAGACGGCGGTAAATGTCCCGGTAAACTTAAAATATTTCAACATTTACACTTCTAAGACGATTTCATTCATAAACAAGTCTACGTTTCTCGTCGCTTTGATAAAATCGTAAAATCATTTTTTTGTGATCGAACATCACCTCTCCCGTAGGATTTTCGTCACAATGTCTTTTTTACGAGTTGAATATAAAATCAGCTGTAGGTGTGTTTGATTCTTCTGTACCTACAGTAAAGTGGGAAATCATTTCTTGTTATCACGAGAAAGCAATGATCGGCAGGTGTTTTGTAACAAAAGCTGTGATTAGCCTTTGTTTTTCTACGCCCTTACACACCGCCAGCCTTTTAAATAGTATTAGAAATAAATTGCAAATTGCAAAAGCATTACCTAATAAACTATACAAAATCTACTTACAGTACCCGCGATAAGTATTGGACATGGACCTTTGGAAAGAGACTCGGCTAGTTTCGGATTCATAATTCAAGTCTCACAGTCACACTACCTATGTGACTTTTGTCAGAAGCTATAGATAGATATCCAAAGTTTACATGTCGTCAATTTGACGTAAACTATTAAAGTCCATAAAGTATAGTATTTATTTCATATGAAACTTCAATTAATAAATAAGCTCATGATTGATGGATGTTCTCCGGTATTCGGAAATCATCGTAAACAGCTAATTGTCTCTTTCCAAAGACCAAGCGTGCAGTATTTATTACTACTATATATATGTTTATTATAAAATAAAATAGAATAAAATAGCCTTTTATTCATACCTATGTACATTTATAATTTTATTACAAAAAAATCATTTATACTTTGTACATTAGTGAATTACTAGTAACTAAATTAATTAAAAATAAATAAGATAAAAAATTATAATTGTTTTAAAAATTCAATAAATAAGTTAAAAATCATAATTGTTAAAAATTCGTTTAAAATAGTAATAAAAACGTTGAAAATTAATTGATTGTTTTTATATTTCATATCACATGCACTATCAGTAAGTACTATCACAGTATATTTTCGCTTATCTGATAACACTAGAGTTTCTTGTCTGTTTGCCTTGTGGCAAAGGCCTCCTCCAACATTTTCCATTTGCAGCGTTCCATTGCTAGCCTTGTCTAGGTGTTCCCAGCTAGGTACTTGGACAATTTCATCTACCCATCTCTTGAAGGATCTGCCTCTCTTTTTGTTTTTCTGTCTCTGGAATACCATACTGTTATTTATTAGCGACCATTAATATGTAAAAAACAAATAATATTTTAATAACAGAATTAAAAATGGTGTTAAAGCTGGCCGCAATACATCAATCAACAAAGGCGCATCTGCACAAGAATTACAGTTTCAACACAACTACTCGGTCGTTTTACAAGTTTAACAATATTTCAGTCGCCGTCAAACTCATACGAATACGCCAGTTTTATTTCATCGCCGGTGCACGATCGACTGGTGTCGTTTTATTTCCCGTAACGCTATTTCATACAAAGCTGCAACATTTTTTAGCAAAATCAATAACAATATACGGCGGTGGAATATTGAAACAGCTATTCTAACTATTAGGCAACAGCTAGTTAAGGCTGAGTATTACCACTTTCGTGTTTTTTAAAACCATCTGAGACATAGAATACAGTGTCTTAAATTCTAAAAAAATAGAAGTGTACATAAGGATCTTGTCTAGTCAAAATCGTAGTCAGTTACAATACCTGATGAATTTCACTCGATAGAAAAAAAATCGCAAAGTTGGAATGTATTTTCAATATTACGACTATATTACTGATATTTTACATTTAATTTTTTTTCTCAATTAAAGACCCTAAACAGCTATACAAATTCGTAAGGTTTGCTTTGATAAAATCATTTGTTTAGTGACTATGTTTAAATGTTCACGAAAACTACGCGCAGAGCTTCCGCATAGAGCGGGATGGTTAATTGCAAACTCACGCGAGTTAGAGCGGGACATTTGCAACCTCCCCATGTAATACCACTGTTCTATTTCTTTTTATAAAAGACATTTTATTATTGCACTAGGCAAATCAAATAAATGATAAACAAAATCAAAACTCTGAAACGACAATTAGTTACATTTTCTCCATTTTATTATTAAACCTGCTCTGCCTACCCCTTTTGGGAGTACAGGAGTGAGTTTTTGTATTTGTATGTATGTAATCACCTACAAATTAGCCATTTGGGTGATATTTTTTATCCTGGTTTAGCTGTATTTATTTTGGTGCCATAAGTTGTTTCAAATAGTTTATTTTACCTTACCAATTGATAATTTAAAAATACCATACATTGAGAGTTACTTACATATTGAGAGCTATTAGACTCAAGTTCCGAGTTTAGACCACGAGACTTGCCTATAATGGTCTACTCAAGGTACCAGATTTCAATAGCCAATTATGTAAGTCTTACTAAAAATTTATTATTGTATAATAAATAAATAAATATTATTGTATAAATAAAATGTATTGTTGTATATATAATGGATATTAAATAAACATACAACACACATACAACACAACATACAACACAACACACACACACATACATTATTACATTTTTTTTATTACATTTAATGCAATAAAAAAAGTGTAATATAACCCATCCAGCATCGTACCTGGTTCAAAGGTATTTTTTTCACAAAATCATTCAACCTTCTGTGTTACTCAATAATTTAGATATTAATTTCTCTACCATGAATATGATTTTGCACTTTACATTTCTTTCAAGGACCTTTAATTTTTAGTAGGTAACTGAAAGGTTCGACATAATAAATTACAAGTAAAGACAAATAGAATAATGAAAGAAGCGAGTTACAAGTGAAGGAACTCTTAAGTCTAGTGAAGATGATTTAAAGACTGATAATAATTGTCATTGTTCAATATAATAAGACACTAATAATACAAACGGCTACACTAATAAATCGAATAGCGGCCAGGAAACCGATGATAACGGCAACTCATCGATTAGCTAGCTCTGTGCTGCGAAACAGTTAATTAAAATCCAATATTGTCCAACCAAAATTGATTGCGACGAAGCTCTGGTCTCAACTAAGCAAGACGTGCCACAGTTGTTGTTTTGCTGGAGTGTACATTAGTAAGTATGTCAACATTCTAAGAGAGGAAATGTTTTATTCAATCAAAAAATATGTATATAAATATATGTTTTATCTATTGTGTCAATTATATATAGTATTTTAACCTGTTGTTGTATAATAAATTGCTTACAAATACATACATCCAAATATAGATTTTGTGATATATTAATACAGTAGGTAATTTAATCTCCTACGCTGAAGCACACATAGATCATGTGCATGTATAGGTCAACACACGACCATGGCTCACCTGCGCTCGTGACATTCTAAATTTTCTACTTTAACTCTTAGGGCGCAGGAGTGGTCAAGCTCTCTCCATACAGACTTTGTCCAATTTTTCTTCGCTTGTGTTTGCACTATACTTATGATTTTTGGTCAGTATGTTTATTTCTCTGTTAGCCATAACCTGGAGAAATATTTAATTTTTTTTGTATTTTTTATTTTTTGAAATATTTGATTATTTTCTTGAGGGTCTTCGTATATCCGATATTTTACAAGCAATTTGAATATAAATGTAGTTGGTTGAGGGATATTTTGTAAACCTACTTAGTGGGTAAAACATAGAGGTCTCATGCTTTGTACATGCCAACCATACTTGCAACCTGTGTTTAATAAAATGAATAAATGAATTGAATTAATCTGACAATTCATTGTCTATATACACTCGTGGACAAAGGTAAAACTCGGTAAAATACCGTCATATTTCTTAAATAACTGCAAGGTTGGTGAATTTTTTAAATCATGTGATTATCTTTATTTAATTTTACATATACTGCAAAAGTGACAGCCAAAAAAAGTAACATTTCCAGGTTTTAATCGGACTCGTAAAAATCCAGGAAAAAAACAACGTTAACGAAGCGAGATATCGCGAAAATCGTCATTTTTGGACATTGATATGTTTATGATAGGATCCCGGAAATTGGTAATACAGCTGGGCAATACCAAGAATAGTATATTATGTAAATAAAACGAGTGTACGATATTTTCACAAAACCTGTTGAGGTAATTTGCAGAAGCAAAGTGTAATTTTAGAAGTTTTCCTAAATATTGTCTGAAAATAAATTAATTCATGTAATCAATAATATCTGGATAATCAATTTTTCATCGGTAAATTCTCGTACCTACCCGTATCTCGTACCCACAAAATTAAAGATAATTATACCAATTATACATTTCTCGTGCATTAAATTATTTTTGTTAATTTGGCCCTAGCGACATTTTATTTTAGAAATTTACATCTGAAAGGAAATCAAAATAACATAAAATCTATGGAATGTGAATTACGAAACACATTAAACGGAGTTACGTGGGTATAACCAACTCATAATACGAAACTTTTACACCCCCGTGTGTATATCGATCCGTAATATGACCCTGATCTTGATACTTATCTGTATTATAAAACTGTTTATGGTTATACGTCTTGTACTTAACATAAACAAAACTTTTTATGCAAAATTGTTGTGCTCCTTTTGGAAATAGTGACTATTCAAACTTAAGGTCTATAAAATTATCTACCAAAGGGGATACTTACTTAGTTTATTGTCATAGCTTAGCTATGATAGGATAAGCCCAACTACAGTCTATTAATCTTTACGTGTCCTATCATACAAACAAACTATTCTGGAAGACATTAATTATTTATCCCCCTTTTCTCTAGGATTACACTATAATCATCACTTAAAATTTTGTTGTAAGTATACTTAAAGATGCTCACAAAGTATGATAATTATGAAAGTCTTTAAAAATAGTTTGTTTACATGATAGGACACCTAAGCATGAATAGAATATGCTAATGATAACGTTATCTAGGGATAATACGGCTCTGCGCATGCGAGCTGTACCTATTGCATATTCACAGCAACACAGCATATTACTTATTACAAAAAATTCTACACCATTGAGCTTTGGTGCATATTTTTTTCACAATAGCTCACCACTCACCAATTACATAGATATTTTATTATACATCTTTGGTGAAAGATAAGCTTAAAACAATGCGAATGATTTTTTTCAATGGAAAATTATAAGTTCACTTTACTGTAAGCTTCTGAATAGTTGTTTTAAGACATTATATTTCGTTTTGAAAGCCTCAGGCTGAACTGTTATTAAAATAATGTTGCTGATGTTAAGAAAATCTTGAATGGAACTAAACCTTTTCAATCTCACTGTTTTTTCGATACCATTTATTTTTGTTAATAACTTCTGCGCAGCTGTGTTTGGTACCTATTCCTTTTATCCTATCCAGCACTCTTAAAACAATAGATCAAGACTGTATAAATCGGCGTAAATATCTAGCCATGGTGTATTTTCAATAGGATATCTATAAATGACAGCTGTAATTACATTTCATTAAATACTTGCACATAAATTAACTCCCACACTTGTAACGTGCATGATGCTTTCCCTATTGTCGGGTTCTTCAAATAGATAACTAGGTACTATTACTAAGGTTTAATGTTAGTATCATGTATCCTGTACTTAGCAATTAAAGTTGCGTTCTAAAGCTAACAGAACACGCCCACGCGCGTTTGCGCGTTGGTCGTAATAAAATCATAAGAACCGTAACTATTTTAAACAGTAAATATAAAAGAGTATATTCAGATCATTGAGAGGTACCTATAAGCGTTTTTGGTCGCGGATTTGAAGGACTACAAAATTGGATTGAATTTTTTATACATTTATAACAATCGTGCTCCATTCTACTACCGACTCGGATGGCTTGCGTGCTGACAGCGCGCTATATTAATACTCAAAATGTTGTAGAAGCCTTACGGTGTATAGTTACTTATACCCTTGTGGAGTACGCGGTAGCGGACGCAAATTAATCCACCAGACAATACTGACCGTGACGTAATGCAGTGTTTGCAGAGACAATAACAAATTATTCATACTCGACGATGGAATGTAAACAGAATATGATTGGCTATTAGCATGCGGGCTTCAGGCCTGGCTCTCCAGGGACGAAGGGAAGGTCTACGAGGGATCATCTCCCCATACTATTAACAAGTAGCCACCGCATGGAACTTTGTTCCTAGCCGCCAAACTTAATTTAATTAATTACGGTCCCCTTTGAGTCCATTTTCCTAAATATTATTTCATATTTAGGAGCCGAATATACTGAGATCAAAAGTAAGTATTATTACCGCTATAAGAAAGTAATGCCGGCGGGCTGGTGTTTAAGTGTGGAGTTAAATGTCTGGCTTAGACTTAATTAAACGAAAGAGTTCGAGGCTCATCGAATCAAATACTTTATCTCAAATATTGTTTTTTTAAGTTGAGATTTTCGTTAACCACTCGCGTTTTTCTGATAACTTGACTTCGATACTCCCTTCACTGAAAATATAACACAGGACTAATTTTCCCTTGTTACTCGTACAATAACCGAGTTACATTACCAGCAATGTACATAAGGAAAATATATTCCTTGTCCAAAACCGGGTAATGTATTAAGAAACATTCGTTCTTTGTACAGTCAGCGTCATATAGTTTGTAGCAGCCAAAGTGGCCAAATAGTTCGGTACACCGTCCAAAATATATGGTGTACCGAAGTATTTGGCCACTTTGGCTGCTACATACCATATAACGCTGACTGTGACTGAATCTTATTCTATGATCTCTTAATCAAGTTCCCGCCAACACTGTGATTAACAGCTGGGAATTAAATTTCCGAGTAAATTGCTATCTCTTACTAGTGGTGTCAAATTGGTGGTAACAGGTTCTTTTTTACACCACATACATTTTAGGTATCTACATTATATCTTCAACTTTGAAAATACGTGTGTATTTTTATTTAGTGCACCGCACATCAGACCAAATTAATTTAAATTACATTCCTCGGAACTAATATTCACAGTAAAGAACACACGTGACGCATTTTGCGGGACTATTAAAGCCGTCGGACCACTCGCGGCGGCGTTCGGTTGGATTTTATTGATCATTACTCATTATAAACAACGACATAAACTGACCACCGCGTGTTGTATTAAGTCGTTAAGAGGGTTTATTGCTAGAAAAAAAGCAACGTTGCATAAAATTAATTACGATATTTATCACGGGTAATTTACACGCGGTTAAAATAGATCAGGAGATAGGCTGCGGGCCAATAGTGCGAAATGGCAGAGAATGTTGACAGGGTTCATTATTGCTGACTTATACTATATAAATTACTTATTTAAATTAACGGCAGGTGAACCTAATCTTTAAAGTGAATTGTTGGCAGCTCCTAGGAAAAAGAATCGCCGTCGGTTGTCCACCAGCACGACGGGTAGACAATAGAAAGATCGGGGATCACTCGATCAGTCTTAGCTCATAACCGGGACGAGAAGAGTTTGAAAAGAAGCCCAATTTGCTCAGCTTTCAAAAGATAGTTTGACTTTTAACTTCATTTAAAAAGCATGCTTCTGCCATGACCTCATGGATCATGAATCCTAATGGACGAGAATTATTTTTCAGTGATTCTAGATCGATTACGATTCATGATCCATGAGGTCATAGAGTCTCATAAAAATAATCTAGTTTTAATTATAAGAAGTTTTCCATTTAAGTCAATCGTTGGTGAGATATTAGCTGTCAAAGTCGTACCTACAACATGTACCCCCCCCCCCCCCTTTAATTTCTTAACTAGGAAGATTAAAATGGTGGAACACGTTGGGATTGAGGGTTTTTGAGTTATCACTGAAAAACTGCCTTGCCCAAACGAAAGGACGTAAGTGCCGTGACTTTCCTAGATACATATAAAGATACGGCCTTTTTTGATATTGAAGGTATTAAATAGTGTTTTGAAATGTGGACTAGTAGGTGTCGGTACGGAAACCTCGCTGTGCGTGATCCGACACGCACTTGGCCGCTTTTTTATTCAGTAATCCATTTGCGTGATATTAAGCTTTAAAGTGATCATTTCTGTTGTATGGTCAAGAAAATAGCAAACTTTCGAAAATGTGTTCTTTGCATAGTAAATATAAGTTTGCGAACTTTTAAGACCGCATAATGTAACGGGTGGACCACACGCAATTAGCCGGTTTTTTAGATTAGACTCGTACATTATATATATCTAGGTGTTAGAATTTTTTACAATCGAATGTAAATAGACACGCCAAGGCGAAAAAACAAAACAATTTATGAATCAAAACGAAGTAAATTCGTACACTACGAGGGTTGACTCGATTTACTTTATAGCCCGTAAAGGATGGCAACTTCTGCCACTCTCGTTTGACAGTTTATTGTAAATAAGGTTTTACGCTAACGTGAATTCCCAATACCTCGTTTATATGCAGAACATAAAACGTTCTGTTCCAACTGTTTCAACGACGTTGGAACAGACAATGAGAACGTTGATATCTAAGATTTGTTAACAAGCATTTTCTATTGTTATTAGTCTGTGGAAATTTGTAATAATTATTATACAATACAATACAAATACTCTTTATTGCACACCTCAATTAAAGGACACAGTACAATAAAAAACAAACAACAGGCGGTCAGGCGGGGGGATTATGTGTTGTTTTTCTGTCTATTTTACGAATAAATGCTCAGTTTGTTTTAAATTTCTAGCAAATAACGAGGAAATATTCTTCAAATAAAGTACCCAATCAACACGCTTTCAGCTTCCTACTACTCAGGAGCAATTCATGAACTAAACGTACGTAATACTTTCAAAAGACATAACAAGTTTCTTAGTTTCCCAGTAATCTACAAACTGGCAATAGTGTTACGCAAAGCATAACCTTACCGTACTGTTTACGGAATCGAAATCCTCAATCCGACCCCTACTAAGATTTTAATTACGGCGCCGCTATGTTGAAATTCTAATCGACTTTTAAATTGCAGCTATTCTTGTCTGGTGCGCTCGCTCCTCAGACGGCCTGGAGGCTGAACTTTCATCCACGGACCCATTCCTCGTTAGCTTCTCCTTAAAACTTCCTCCGCAACTCCCGACAAGTTTTTTAACTTGACTGGAACTCGCTTCCCATGATTAATTAATTCGATTGTGTGTGAGTTATTCGTGGCGTGATCGCTTACTCCAGTGTCCATTATTTTCATGATTTCGGTCGAGAACCTTCGGGGGTCGATTTTGCTCGGTCACTGCGCTCAACAGTCTTGTTACGTGCTGGCGCTTTTTTTTATCATTGAAACCTGAAAGGGAGGGCGTGTTTCTTATGGAACGACTCAATTAGGCCATGGGGGTGGTTTTAAAACGTGGCTATTGTTATTTTTTTATTTCCGTAACAAAAGGTGCAGTAATAAATTGTGTTGGTGGGTTAAAGAGGACAGTTGTTATACGTACGTACTACGTATTATACATACAAAGTAATTGCGTTTGCGTCTCACGCTTCCATACGCATAGCATTATTTAAAGACAGAGTATGACAGAAAGTTCCAGAATTAGCTATTTGGGGAAAATATCCTATAGGTTCTAATCTGTTGCCTTTTTGTTTATAATTATTCAACTTGAAAATTTAAGAATATAACTACGAATGCTACCAATATACCTGATACAAGCCCCAACTGTAGTAGCCATGTAGATTTTATGTTTATGTTTTGCGGGCAAATAATAATTGATCTCAATCCTGTACACAAGAGGAAAATCCCTCATTTCAGCCAGGGAAAATGTACAGATAAAAAGTACCAATCCTATGTACCCGGGACTATATACATAATTATTATATTATAGCTATTTTTATCCAAATTGGTCCGGCAGATTTAAGTTTGATAACAAACATTGCGGTACCTATTTATCGTTGCTTTTCTGAAACAACACTGTATCTCAAAAAACGTGTTTTTTCAGGAGAGAGGTTTGAAAGTTTACAGAAGTTACTTTGTAATAACTTTTATTTAAACTAACAAAAAACAAATCCTCTTTTTGTAATACCTTCATTGTTTATTGGAGTATACGACAAACCAAAGAAAACCTACAAAACAAAACAAAAATAGAGTTAAAAATCCAAAATTAGTAACATATTCAGAGTTGTGACTCAATAATTATGGGTTGTTGAAACGTTTTTATAAACAATAACGTCACAAGACAAAATAATGAAACAGGATGGTTTATTGTTTTGATGAATAACGGCTCATTCGTCTTTAATACATATTTTTATATAATATGTATCAGCAATACAGGAGTATCACGTGTTATATACCATAAACATTTTTTAACTTTGCATAACAGCGGCTTATTAGGACTTGGTCAAAAAATATACCTAACTTATATCGCTTATATCGCTAACAATGGGATATTTTTGATTACCTCCACTACTTGGTATTCTTACCAAATTATTTTCTTAACGAAACATTAATATAGTGATACAGTAGCACAATTAGTCAATTTACGTCAAATTTATATGCGATTGCATCTTATAGCAGCTGAAATTATGTGATAACATTGTTTATCAGCTGAATAAAAGCATGCGATGGCATACTTTAGCAGCATTAACAAGTTATACCTAGCACTTATAGCATCTGAAATTATCTAATGACATCTTTTTGCATTGTCTTATCTGGCTCTCAATGTATAAAATGTGCATAATATAATCTTACAGCAAAACGTGATTTGATGGTGACGAAAGTGATTCCACCCTAAAAATCTAGGTACTGTAGGTATTTATGGAAATTAATGCAAACAGTCCTTTCTTTCTTTGCTCTGCTACAGGGACCCCTTGTTGGCGAATCCGTTTTAAAGCAATGACTTTAATTTGCTAAAAATAGTCATGTTTATTGCATCTCTGTCAAGGTTTTGGATGACAACTTTTTGTTGTGGTCAGTTTCGTTATTGGGATCTAGGGCGTTGGTAGTATAGGTACCTATATGTTTCTGGACTCGGTCTTTTACCAATATTTCGATTTATCTGTAGACTTTGGAACCGTGTCCATGTCTGTAACTAAGAATCACTGTAAAGATTCATCAGTATCATCATCATAATCCTCCTGGCCGATTTCGACCTCGGTGACTAGAAAGAAGAGCCTGGCTAGTGAGAGCGTCGGTCACGAGCTCTCAGGTGACTGAGATATCCTATCTTCGCAGTTAATGTGCGAGCACTCTCCCCAGAAATCGACACCCCTTCGACATAATTATAGTAAATGGCCGCAGGAGTCGGGCCTTCAAATCCTCACGCTTAGCGTCAAGTTCACTTCGTCTTTATATATGCCTCCATTTTAACCGATCTTGAGCCAAGAACTCCCAGCATGATGGTTCAACATCACGTCTCCGCGTGTGGCGCTTCGCTTCAGCACATCGTTATAATGCCGGAGTTGGCGGCCCTGTTTTCATCTTGCCATCTTGCAGTTCAGAATAAAAGATGTGATCAGCTATTCTGTCTTCAGATATTTGGTCGATGTGACCACACCATCGTAGCTGCCTACGCATTAGATAGGCTTCAATACCGTCGACATTAGCACGGCGTAGAACTTCCGAATTCCTGACACGATCTGACCACGAAATGTTCAGAATGTCACGCAGGCATTTGATATAAAATCTATCCAATACGCGGATGTGCTTGCGGTAGAGACACCAAGTCCAGGTTTCGAAGGCATACAAGAGATTAGGATTATTAGATGTATATGTTAATAAAGTAATAACAGACAGAGCAATGAATAAAAGGAATAAATATTTTTTTGGTGACTATCTTACACAAATCGACCTAGTCCCAAACCAAGCAAAGCTTATACCACGGGTGACGATATATATACTCAATAATACTCATATAAATAAAATAAAAACATACAAAACAATTTTTCGGGTTCATGATACAATTAAATGTCCTGACCGGGACTCGAAACAGGGACCAGCTTTTAGGCAGGGTCACTACATACTAGGCTATTAATAGTGGTCGTCCAATGCATAATGTAGGTGCGCCCCACATGCGGTACAACGACTAATGAAGGCATAAGTCGATAGCACAGTCGTTTAACTGAATGCGGTATAACGACCAGTGAAATAAGGCTGGTCTTTAGTGCCCGCATCAGGGATACGAGAGAGATTTCCGAAATACGTGCCATAGCTCCCCAATGCGGGGAGCCGGGTCCTCTTGATCAATAAAAATGTCTGAAAATGCATCATGATGTATATCGATCAATTCAAAAACCGATAAAAAAGGATCTTTCCCTCACCCCGTATGCGGGTTATATCAACCAATGAAATTGCGCCTGTATATAGATAGTGTTTGCAAGAGTACCCAGAAGAGTAAAAAGAGGTTGAGAGTCTTACTTGTTGTAAGTGTAGTTTAGTGTTACAGGAAGCTTGTTACGTAAAACTGCTGAATATAATATTTTTTTCAACTAAATCATTAAGCTCACCTATTTTACAACAAACAAATTTAATAACAATCCGAACTAATTCAGTTTACTACATGAATACTTAATCCAGTGTTATCAAGTATACAGGCCTATTTCGCTAACAAGACCTTGCTCACATCTACGCTTTTCGTAAACACAAGTGCATTTGCTGATAAGTCCAAATATTTGTACTTACTTTCTCTTGAATAATGGCCCTTCTATAAATATTACATTGTTACACAAATATTTCATGGTGCATTGATGAACTATTTCACAATACGATACTATAGCAGAAAAAAGTAAATGGATGTGTGCGTATTATTTCCCGATGTGCCCGTAGTCAGCAAAATATCTTGGTGTCAACGTGAAAAGCTACGTCTCATCTGGCCTGCGGACGGTCTTGCACAAAAGTGGCATCGCAATTCGACCAATGGCATAACGGCACAATGCTGCCATCTGGCCATTTTTTAACGTAAAACGATGGGTGTTTTATTCACGATAAACTTTTGTGTGTTCCGCGTCCAGTCCTTTACTTAGTTGCAAAACGTAGTATTTCGAGATACTGCGTTGTTTTAGAAAAGCAACGTTATGTTATTAGATAACGTTAAATTATAATCATCGATAGATGGCTTATGATCAAGCGCATTAAGGCCCTACTACACTTGTACGCGAGTTTTACTACATTGCGCAGTTTTATAGAGCGATTGAACTCATTAAACCTGCGCGACACGCAGTGTAGTGAAACACGTGCGAGTCCCGTACGCGTAAGTAAGGCTTTAGCTTATAAACCAACCGGACAATTCACAATTTCACTGCATGCATTATAATTTATAAAGTACCTAACGATTCGCACCATGATATATAAATAAGATTCGCCTTTCACCATCCTTTAATCAGTGTATCAGTAAACGGTTTATCGTGATTAGTAAGCTTAAATTTACAAAAGTAATAAACATTTTCTAATTTACACGACGAAACTAATCACTTTCTCACCGCCGCTTGTTTGCGGTTTCTTAGCACGCACGTTATTTAATTAAGGCGACGTGTATTAAAACATCGGAATTCCGGAGCACTTTAACACTCAGTGCTGCCTTGGCGTAAGAGGTCGCGGCATGTAGGTCTGTATGATTTTGTAAATGTTGACTTTGGTAAAACTTTATGTGTTGGGAAAATGTTTATGCCTTCAGCTGGTTAAATCACTTACATTCCAACTAGTCAGTTTGCCGTATTTCGTTTAATTTAATATAATTTTGTAAGTATATCTTTCTTACAGACGCCAAAAATACACTGTAAGTACCATATTCAAATGAAAATGGTCGTAGAAATTGCCGGGTAAAAAAGTGTAATGAAGACATGTAATGTATTACTTTTCTATGCCATAGGATTCTACAGCTACACCATAAGGTTTCATTTCCATTATCGGGGCAGTCTCGCTTCAACACACATTTTCAGCGAGTCTGTCAAATACAAACGCTGTCACTCAGACGCCATGACATGGGAATGTCAAACGCAAATTGAACCCTTTATGAATGCATGTAGGTTGACATCGCATTGTACGCCGTGTCTCATATATGCGACGTTGGCATCGAACCGACAGTGGGCATATATGTATACGTCGGTAGCGTCGAAAAAGTTAAATGTTGCGCCGAGTAAATAATCTATACCGGTCTCGGTTGACTTTGACAACTGTTGGCTAAGTATCCTTAATAATGGACTAAAATGGCACCAACGACGACCACTTTAGCCTAGATGGTAGGGACCCTGCCTACGAAACTGTAGGTCCCGGGTGCGAATCCCAGTCAGGGCAATTATTTATGTGATGAACATTTGTTCCTCAGTCTTGGATGTTTTCTATGCATTTAAGCAGCTAGGTATCTATTTATCTACATATGTATGTACCTATATCATCGCTTAGTGCCCAATAGTACAAGCTTTGCCTAGTTTTGGACTTCGATTTTGTAAGATTGTCCACAAATATTTATTTCAATATTTATAATTGTCGTTACTATATTTGCCAAATATAGCTCTCATTCACCAACTGTTATGCAACGAGGAAGTTTATTCCAAAAAAACAATTTGGTTGACGTAACTAGTGACTTCCTCGCACAACGTATTAGCATTGCGAATTGCGATACAGCTAGGAGCCGCCAGCATCCTCGCTACAATGCCTCAAGGGCCTGTTTTAGATATATGTAAGCTTTAATATTACTTAAGTTATTGTTGTATTCTTGTATATATTTTCTTGTAAACAAATGATGTTATTTATTTACAGAGCCATAGCACAAGACGTGTTAAGAAAGCTTTAATTGACTGTTGATGAACTCCGGCGTCATTATGTAGATCCACTAATGGGAACATTATTCACGCGAGGACGCGAGGATAAATGCTCGTGGCGGCCACAGTATTGGCATTATGGTCGCATTTACCTTGCAGACTAGATTGATAGATTCATTTATTTCCTTTAGAAAATAACATTATTATTTTACATCAAAATAAAATAAAATGAATTCATTAAGGGATCGTCAATAGGTATACAAAATGGATTTAAAATTGATTCCGCTTACCATAAGGTGGATCGTACGCTTGTTTGCCACCGTCGTTGAATAAAAAAACCCGGCCAAGTGCGAGTCGGACTCGCGTACGAAGGGTTCCGTACCATTATCTATAAAAACGGCAAAAAAATTATGTTTGTTGTATGGGAGCCCCCTTAAATATTTATTGTATCCTGTCTTTTAGTATTTATTGTTATAGCGGCAACCGAAATACATCATCTGTGAAAATTTCAGCTTTCTAACTATCACGGTTCATGAGATAGGTACAGCCCGGTGACAGACGGACAACGGAGTCTTAGTAATAGGATCCCGTTTTACCCTACGGAACCCTAAAAAAGGTATAAAGTTGAAAAAAAAAAAGGATAGTGTTAGTGACGATAAAAATGTCAGGTAAACCTAACTTTAGAAACACGAATTCATCATCTCTACGAACGTATATAATGATAATGGCAGAAAATAGGTAGGTATAGAAGGTAAATAGGTAGGCAAATTGTGTCCTATCATAGAATAACAATAATTTTCCTTCGAATTCAATGTCGTATTCAACTCAATTTAGTCTTCGAGAAATTTTCACCATTCAAATTAAGGAAATAATTGAAATTCGTCAAAACGTGTCATATTTAAACATTCAGAAATTTTATTAACATTTAAAGAGCTTTTACAAGCGATTGTGTCCTAACAGACAGACGAGATTGCCATTTATCGCGTGATTCTCCGAAAGAGATTTTAATGAATACTTTTTTACTTATAAATATTTTTTTTCAGACTTGGTGCCTGATGCCTGATTTCATTCGTTTTTTTTTATAAAAGCCTTTTCAATAACATCGCTCCCTACTTTTAAAATTACGAACTGAAGGGTTTTCGTTAATAATATCCCTGGAATAAAAATACTTTTTAATTTCTTTATAAAAATCAGGGCTTTTTGAGGAATTATAGCCGGTTCACATGGTTAAGCAATGTTATACTTATAAATTTTCATAAATTAAAGACCTTTTTTCCAAAAATGATTTTCTGGGCAATATTCATCGCCCGTTGGAACTTTGGAAGCGCTATTTTATTCTTGTGGTCGTTTGCGAGCATTGTTTTACTGATGATCTCATTCGTTGCAACCGTGTGGTGACATAAACACCTACGTAACGTTAAATATCTTAAGCAAAAAGGTTTTAAAATTTCAAATGATAAAAAAACCTGTTCCATTTTCATTTAAAACTTTTTAATAATAATTACACCCATTCTGCCCCCTCATGGTAGAACCACGTAATCCAGGTTACGTTGTTCTGTCGTAACTAAGCTAAGCTATTAACGATAAAGTACCTAATCGTATCAATCGCCACCTACTCTGCAAAACAGTATCTAAGCAAAAGGGTAGCATAATTAAATAAACCAACGCGGAAATAAATTTGTTATCGTTTTCCTTTCATGTCGACAATATAATGGAGTAAAACACTGTTCAATTAAAAGTTAATTTTTAGACCGAAAATCTAGCATCTTTTCTGTTTTAAGGTAGGTATATGGTCCTATTCTACTTTATCTCGATAGTCATAAACACTGCTAAGGAGATTCACGCCCATACACTGTGTTATATTTACCAGCGGTTATTATTTCTACTTTTAGCACCATCCATACTAATCCATACTAATATTATAAATGCGAAAGTGTGTCTGTCTGTCTGTCTGTTACCTCTTCACACTTAATCCGCTGAACTGATTAAGATGAAATTTGGCGTGGAGATAGTTTGAGTCTCGGGGAAGGACATAGGATACTTTTCATCATGGAAATTATCCCTCAAGGGAGTCGAAGTTCATATGGAAAAGCAACAACTAGGTTTTAAGCGCCTGATATTAAAAAAAATACATTAAATTCTATCGCGATAAACGAGTTCCACGCGGACGAAATCGCGGGAAAAAACTAGTAACAGAATAGTAATGAAATTTGATCCTGTAAGGCACGAAGACGAATTAAAATGCGATATCTAAATATCCCATAAAATATGTTAAACCATTACAACCTCATTTTAAACAAGGAAATGTGAAATTCAGATTCCATGCAGAATAATCCGGCTTAATTATCGCTCTGGCGACCCGAATGTTTGCAACATTATATTCATAACAAATACCCGAAGTTTTCCCCAAAGAGTATGTCATCCGTATAGCAGTTATCATAAATAAGATAAGCGTTTGGAGTTCTTCGAGCAAAAACCCTAGTGAGGGAAACGGCCTCAGGCGCGGTTGCGTTGCTGTGTGTTTACAAATTATATACCTACGTATGGGGCCGATAATTATCTTGCTGAATAAGGGCGCCATATACACAATCCCTAAGATAAGCCAACAAAATAATATCTTACATAAACATATCCCTGGATTTGCTTTTGTTACTGTTAAATATATTGTACTCCAATATATTATCATTCGTATTATTTCCACGTGGTTACGAGTCAAAATAGCGAAAATAAAAGCTTGTAAAAAATTAATATTTATAAATGCTTTAAATGCTGTGCACGTTCGCAAACTGCCAGTATGAAAACAAAATAGTTTTAAACTATGTTACCGTCAACATAAAAGTCCACTCAAACTACGTAACTTACACACGAGGATCACTAATGCACGCGAGGATCACTAATGTTTTAATTGACACGTTTTCTAGTTTCAACCAACCATGAAGTGTCCTCTGGCGGAAAGCCAGTACTTCCAAATAGATATCTTTTATTCACGAAAACTCAAACTTTTCTCGCCATAAATCCACAAGTAGAAGGAGCCTTCATGAAAATGTAATGAGAAAGAACTATTTATGGCTAATCCTTCCGAAATAAACTGCTTGGAGCGGTGTCCGATGGAATTTCTACGCATGACTATTGCAAGAAAGTGTCTGGCGGTGTTGCAAAATGTTTGCAACAAAAAGTAGCGGTGGTGGAATAGGACGGATTTATGGCTTTGTTAAAAGTGTGAAAGGGAGACCTGTAGGGTAGAAGACAGATGAATGAGCTAGAAGCTAGAGTGGATTTTTGAATTGCAAATAGGGGAAATGAAACTGCCGCCGCCTCGGTCGTCTCCGCCACCCCAGACCTCTTCCGTCGTTATAATCATTCTTAATAACACTGGAGTGCTTTAATGAATTTATGTAGTGATCAAAGCAAGAAGCTAATAACTTGAAGAAACTTCAAGTGTGTACGTACTCGTATAACGTTGTGGGATTATGCCTTGTAAGCCTCTTTTCCTATTTGGGTTTGTTCAACGGAACTACGGGTAATAGAATTAGTGAAAGGAGGAAAGTGTTTTATTTAGTACTTTAGGCAACGCTTTCAGAGAAAATCAATATAAAACTTAAGAAATCTTTTTCTTGTTACGTTACTTTCATTCTATCAATATTGGGAGCACTACTTTTCATTAGATACCTTCAAAGAATAATATGTTCTTATACATTTATTTTATACTCACTACATCAAAGTTAGAAGATTTCAAAATATCCAATTGGTAAATGGCATTTGAAGTAGTTCGGAAAACATGTGTAAAGAATTAGCTCGAACAAAAATTACAAATATTCGCTTTAGGTACTCCGCAGAAAGAGCTTAATTCAACGAAGAGGCCAAATGGGGCTGTATTTAATTCTAAAGACGGCTTGTGGTTGAGTTAATAGCTAGAATTTAATTCTGGTGGGCAACATTCCTCGCCAGATTGCATTCCATCCTGCGGCAGCCTGGCTCGACAATAGAAAGTAAAGTGCATGACGGAGATGCTACAAGTAAATTAGTCGTGATTTAGGAAACAAACATTTTTTTCATATTTTTAGCAGGGAGTGTCATTGTTAAAGTTGCGACAATAGGCAATTGCGTATAACCACTCGTTAATGCACTCGTTTTAAAATTGTTATGGAGCAAAAGTTGTTCTGTGGTAAAAGATATGTCGTCAACTATTTCTTTCGTTTTCTTGACAATCTAAAGCTTCAATTTTCGTCAAATAATCTTTGTTCAGTACGTTTACTTGAGTTTGATATTTTAAATTGGATTGATTTTTAATACTAACAGATTATATTTAGTTGAATTAGTACGTCCATCTACTAACTATGGTATAAACTATGGTTTTAACAAAATTCGTGACAACCATTCATTATTCCCTCGCCGCCTTTGCTTTTTGAAATATTATAACTTTAATAACTACTAGTTTTTCAATATGGTTTTCTATGCAAATAAACCGAAACGACAAAAACGATTGTTCAAAGGGACAACACTCGAAAGCCCCTCGACTGGAGGGCATGCAAATTGATACCACTTCAGCATCGCGACAACTCGAGTGCCGGAGTGGGGAATGTCTGCGAGTGTTTTAATTAATTCTAACTATTGTATACTTATAAGTCCTTCATATTGTTTGGTAAGTAGGAGGCTTTCCATCAATACCTCTTTTCCAAGACGCAAGCTAAATATTGACAATGGCTCACGTGAATCTCTAACTGAATTTTAAGGCGACTTCCTGACTTGGCGGGGCGGGATCGATATGTGACATTTTCTTCTTTGGCGTAAATTTACTGACGTCGCAAAGATTCTCACTTGACATACTGTCAGTATAACGTTTGCGCAGTAGTAATATCATGCGCAGAAGCGGAGCAGTACCGCCTTCGCATAGTTCCGCTACCGCGCATCCCGCGCCAGTCAGGAAACACTCATTAAAATGTAATACAATTCAATTCTTTAAAAAATGGCTTCCATCAAATTTATGATGATTTCGTTGTAAGAAACTTTACGTGTTTGCACCTTGTTTCATTGAAGTAAGGTACAAAATTGATCACGTATCTTTCAAGTCGAATGCGTTACGCAGTAGGAACCGAATATGAAGTTGATGAAATATTCATTGCACATTTTTGTCATATATATCTTTTGACATATTGCACATTAATTTAAAGAAAGGTTGATTTAACCATTCAAGCGTAGTTGTGAATTATGTTTGACCTTTCCAGACATCTTTTCGCTTAAAAGGATGGACGATTGTAAGATTGATTTGACTACACAAAAAAACCGGCCAAGTGCGAGTCGGACTTCGCACATTTAGGGTTCCGAACCGACCGCAAAGTTGGTTTTTATAGGAAAAATAAGAAAAGAAAAATAAGGAAAGAAAAATCTAATTTATCAATATATTAGTATTTGTTGGTAAAATATACGTAATAACAAACATTACCAAATTTTAAGTTTATAGGTATTTGGCAAGTTAAAAAATTCTTCGGAACAAAATTTCGTAAAAAAAGCTGACTTTGGTGGCTTCTCATTCCTTTGTTTTCCAATATTTTTTAAATTAAAATTATAGTAAGTATCAACTCAATGAGCTCTTAACAACGATATCCCACTCGATAGGGTAGCATAAAAAAAATTCGCGCCCTCAATTAGCTGTATGGGAGCCCCCCTTAAAAACATTTAAAAATAAGTTTTGATTATTTGTATGGCTTCGGGCCAACAAGATGCTTATACTGTGTAAATTTGAAGCCTGTAGCTCCAACCGTTTGGCTGTAAAACCTGTGTGACAGGCGACGGACGGACGGAAGGACGTCTGGGCGTCACCAATAGGGTTCCGTTTTGACTCTTCGGGTACGGAACCCTAAAAAAGTTAATACCAGTAATTTTGACTTTCAAACTTATCTTAGTTTATGATGCCATGTACAATTCCTTTGTAATGAAACATGACAATTTTATTGGAACTTTCAATTTACATCATCTGGCCAATTAACAAAAAAACAACAGTTTTATGAATCTTTGTCCCATATTTCTTATGACTTTAATTAATTTGTCTAATTTACTATTTATTGTGACAATTTGATGGTATTCTATCCATATAGCTACACTATGGTATAAATTTTAACTTAACTCATCTACTCAATTGCATATAATCAGCAGCTTTGACAGCAGTTTTATTTCCAAATGCATTAAATTTACCTAATAAATTTTATTAATTATGACCATTATGAGTCCACTAAAATTCAAACATGAAATCATTTGCAACGTTATCTCTTTGAATTTGGTATGGTAATTATTCGGCCTAGCTAGTTATTGAAAGCGCAACAGCGATATTCCATCAATGTGTACGTCATAATGACTGAGCGATCGCCAAAATTCGCCAAATTTAGTTTCAAGCGGCTCATTCGAATAGCCTTTGACTTTGCAAGTGAAGTTGTTGTCTTATTAACTAAAATTTAACGGTCGTGCGTGATAATGATGTCCACGACATTATCTTGCCAAATTTGTGATTAATTTTCCGCTAGCGTGAGTTTACTCGTCTACGTAGCTAGCTTTAAATATCACGTAATATAAAGGTTATAAAGTGGAGATACTTAGCTTATTAAGAGCATACATAAAGTAACTAGAGGTATTGTATAAATTATAAGTACCAACGTCAGGAGAAAATTAATACTTAAATTAGGTAATGTTGATTGATATTCAGAGGTTTTCTGGGCGTTGAATTATCTTTTATGCTATATGGATGCTTATTGATCCACAACCAAAATGGCAAAAAATAAGATATTTGTATGTCCGTATGACACAGGCATTATGCTCAAAAACTGTAGGGTGTATTAGAATACAATTTTAAACGTTGGTGTACAGGTAATATATGCCATTTTTCCAAGGAGAATCTATCGACTACGCACATGGGGGAATGCTCTAAAAAGATAGGTTATAGGTTTGTGGGGGCTAGTTTTCCGCAACTCGACGTCAAATGCGCCTATTTTGCGTGGTGGGGCTCTAAAAGGATTTGGAAAAAAGGTTGAAATGATTTTTTTTTATAACAACCAGGGATCCTAAATAATTTCACGATATCTATGCACATTGATTAAATCTTCTTCCATCTAGCCACGTCCCCTAATCTTCTCTATCGTAAACAATAAATACAAACACGCGCTTTTATCCGAACAGACAGCTGAGTAAAAATGGTTTTATTTGCATAACACCTGACTTGACATGGCGGCTTATCTGTGGTAGCCTTTTTTAAATTTACTTCTTTCGAATGGAAATGAAACGAATTTATTAGGTTTTCCATTGGAATACGGTTTGATGGTCTCCATTTAACGGTCACACTTCACACTGGTGTTCGCTGGTTTTATTTTAAAATGCCGATAAATCTATATAGGATATGCTACTACATTTTGCACATAAGCGCCATTTATTATGGACAGTTACGGTAAATGTGTATTTTATATTCCCTACACAGGTAAATAAGGTTTATGAGCGTAGCTAAATACGTCATAATTTAATACTTTCCTGACCTAGTCTAAATCTGCTATCTATATAAATGAAAATCTAGTTCCAAAATAGTCTAGAAACGGCTGCATTTATTTGTTTATTTGTTTTGCTTTTGCTAAAATAAGGACAATGTATAAAAGAAAATGTTTGCAAAAATGAAAAAAACGGGTTTTAAAAACTCAATATTAAAAGTGAGTAGGTATATGAGTGACACAAGACTGTAAAGGAAAAAATTGGTCTCAATTATTCATTAGTACATTGTAGTAGCAAATGTGAAGCCGGGTGTATAGTTTATTCATTTAAATTTAAAAGACTCCATACTTAAGTGTGTCTTGGATAGTTTTATAGTTGCATAGCTTACAAAAGATCGATTTGGCTTACATTACTGCTTTCATTTTAAATATCGTAATCAATTTTTATTAATTCTTAAATATTACAATATCCAATCTTGTCTGCTCGACCAAAAGGGCTGAGTCCCCAGATAATTCCTTCTTAAAAGGCAATTCAATTAATATTCTTTGTCCTGACTCCTGACGAATAGATTCTTAATCTCTCAATCTTGTTACTTAAAGTTTTAGACGGGTAATATTAAATTCAGTATATTAATAAAATTCTTTGTGTACCCAGACTGCAAATAATTATTATAAAAACTTAAAATGCAACAATTAAAAAAGGAATACGTCTTTACAATCTTGATTGAAGATTCTTAAAGATGATTAAAGTGATTACTTCTGACGTTTTGACGCTTTGTGACATTCACCGTAGCAACGTTTTCAATACATATTGATACATACCATCTTTATAATTATAAGTTTACTAGCGGCCCGCCCCAGCTTTGCACGGGTAGTCCAGTTTTTTAATGTTTGATTTACTTACCTGTTACATAATATACTATTAAATTACGTACTAAGTCCCTCATTTCGAATATTACACGTTCTTCATAAAGACATCCAAACCCCTTTTTTACACCCTTAGGGACGAATTTCCAAAAACACTGACATCAGTTTTCTTACAATGGTTAGGTCAAAGTTTCTACGCTCCCCATACAAACTTTCAACCCCGGTTTCACCCCTTCAGAGGGCGAATTTCGAAAAACGCTGAGACCTGTTTTCTTCTATTTTAATGCTTAGTCTAGGAAGTTTTAAGTTTCTATATTAAAGATAATTTAATTTTCCACACAAAATGACCACCCGCTTTTAACTCCCTAAAAAGATGAATTTTGAAATAAATTATAGCCTGTCTTTTTTTTGATGTCTATATTATATTGGAAAGTTTTATAGAAATCAGTCCAGTAGTTTTTGAGATTAAGTGGTACGTAGATGCTGGCCAAGAGCAATCCCATTTTAAAAAAAGTTTCATATTTGTCCTCATCAAATCATTTGGATTTTTCACATTATGAGTTTTCGTGTTTTTTATATAATATTATGTACCAACACATAAATTGTATGCGTATACCTACGTATAATTTTTTTATTGTAACTTGAACATAATAGTACATTACTTACCAAGGGCGATAAAACAAAGAATGTCTCAGATCGCAGGTATTTTACGCCCGAGCCGAAGGCAAGGGCGATAAATATGCGATCTGAGGCTTTCTTTGTTTTATCGCCCGTGGTAAGTACAAAATTTTATGTCACCCCCTGGCCAGGAAGTAGGTTTTTTCGCGCGCGGAGCGTGCGATAATGGCCACTTTATGGCCAGGTGTGACATAAAATACAATTTACTATTGTTGTCATTGTAAATAAATAATATGTAGATATTTGGTTATAATTTCAATATAATTATAAATAAATTTCTTAACCTTGTCGCTTCGATGGTAGGTAATTCGCAGGGTAGACTCTTTAGATTTGAGTGCCACAAAACGAGAAAATAGGTATATCACTTATTCAAATTAAATTTAAATGATCGAATTAAAATGAATAAAAGTAGCAGATGCAAAATAAAAAACAAGTTTCGCTAAATCGACAAAACTCTGTTTATACACTCTTAAAAATTACCCGAATACTGTCCAATCGTAGAACAAGCGTTTTTAAAATTGGGTCGTACTCGACCGGAATTTCTATTTGATAAATAAAATACGAACAGCTTTCCTGGCAGCAATAAAGTTATTAGCCAGCGCAACAATTTTACGTTGCACACTAAGTTTTGAGAAGTTAGCCAAAAACAAGCTACTTATATCCTCGTGCTTTGTAAATATCGTTTCATTGCAGGGATGCTAAATTGTATCTCATTGTTGGCGGACATTAACAACAGATTATAAATCTCGCCCGCTGTCGTGTACTCGCTTCTATGGGCTAAATGTACGACATCTGCAAACTCATTTACAACTTTTCGCTACGGAACTAATGGTGTTTTGGTTGAGTTTTTAGTAACGCGTAGTTTGACTGCGTAATCGTATTTTACAATTTGTTTTAGGTATATAATAAAAAGAAATAATAGTCGTGCAATGCATTATCAGTTATCAGTATCACAATAAGCTATGCATGCTAGTTTTCTTTTAACGGGTCAAATCAGTTGAAGTGTGAATTACTCCACTGATAACTATTTATTTAAAAAACTACATTGGCTATACCTACGTTTTATTTATAATAAAAGTGTAGGTATTTTTATAAAGAAAAAGCTAAATCGTGAGTATCTTAAAAAAATAACTCAACTATGTATCGAAAAAGACCTGTTATTATTTTAAATGCGCACTAAACAGGATTCACTTATTCAATCATGAAAGCTACTTAATTTTTTTTAGGTCTGGACGTACGTATAGATACATAGCAACGTTTTGAAGAGGTTGAAAAGTGATAAAATATTTACACATTTATAGTTGTTGTAGGTACCTACAGTCAGCGTCATATAGTATAGCAACCATACAAAATATGTGGTGTACCGAACTATTAGGCCACTTTGGATGCTACATACTATACGAGCCTGACTGTACATTGATTGTCTTCCTTAAATTAGTAGTGACGTACATTTGAACAATAAATCTATCCAGCGCTTCAGATAAGAAAACTAAACGAACGAACTAGTTCTAAAGCCAGTAATTATATACGTATATCAGAATACTGATAATCTTTTCATAGATACGAGGGAAAGACAGAAAGCACTAGGGTGAATAAATTAATATGCAAATGACGACGCGAAAATGATGGAACAAAATGCATTTTAAAAATCGAAAATATGTAATTGGTTAATTTATATTCCCCTCGTATTAAATGCATATAGGTATAGCCAATTAACAGCCTATTTAAATCAGGCTAAAAATACCTGCCAAGTGCGAGTCGGACTCACGCATAAAGGGTTCCGTACCATTATCTATAAAAACGGCAAAAAATCATGTCTGTTGTGTGGGAGTCCACTTAAATATTTATTTAATTCTATTTTTTAATTCTATTTTTTAATATTTGTTGTTATAGCGGTAACAGAAATACATCATCTGTGAAAATTTCAACTGTCTAACTGTCTTTGAGTCGCCGAGACAATTTTCGCAAAAAAAAACGATTTTTGACGACTACTAATCAAAAAAAAAATTTTTTTGCAAAGTTTTCTTCATACTTTCTCTCACGGGCTTATAATAGGACTCTTGGTTCGTAACCATTGTTGTTTTATGTTCGCGAAAATAGTTTTTTTTTTTAAATTTTACCCGTTTTTTTTTAGAATTTGCATCTTTTAATGATACCTAATGCCTAGGAAAAATTTGAACGGTCAAATAAATGTATGATATCAATAGGTATTGAGCTTTCGGTCAACTCATCGGCCGTCCCTTCCCATCCCAGAGCGTGTCACTCCTAACAATCTTGTGCCCCCTGGTACAGTCGAGGGCATTAATATGTATACAGTTTTGGACCTTATACTATATAAAAAGTGTATACATATCAGTGGTGGAGCGTCCATACAACTCGATTCCCACCGGCTTGCCTAATTTTCAGCCAGCCCAGTTTTTTACTATGGCTCATGTAGAATAAGAAAGGCAAATTATTTCCGGCTTCCCTAAGAATATTTTTGACGCGCCGCCACTGATACATATTGGTGCCTTGGACTGTATATGGGAGAGGAGCAGGTTTTTGGCGCATCGTTGGGGCGTTTAGCATACCCGCGTAATGCCTTAGCGATGTGCCGGGGGTTTGATCCTCACTCACATCCGGCTTGTCCGGGTCAGGCTTGCTCCTGGCTGGGTGCGGTACCTATGTTCATGTTCATGTTGATATATATAGGTATTGAGCTTTGACAAGACAGACGATCACAAAAGTACGTTCAAAACTGTAAGGCCAAATGCAGTCATATGAACGCAAGCAAGAATCTACCTTACAGTCAGAGCTCTTAGTCGTTTTTTGCTTGCGTTTGTTTGACAAAGTTTGGCCTTAGAGTTTTGTACGAGCTTAATACCTACTTAACAACGCTGTATCAATCTACCTACGTTTACAAAAATCATTTTTCTGATTCTGATATCAGATCTCCGGATAATGAAAGTATATATGCATTCAACTAAATCCGGTTGAATAAATAAATATATATTCCTGTTTCACCTACTCAAGTTTCAACTTTTTTTGCATCGTTTCCACTACCCAAAGGTTGTCTGGAAGAGATCGCTTGTTAGCGATAAGACCGCCTGTTGTCTACCATTGTGCAATTTGTTTCAGTTACTTGTTTTGTAATGTACATTATTTGGTGAACAATAAAGAATATTTGTTGTTGTTGTTGTTATATTATGAAGCTATTTATTAAATAACGAATGTAAAATGTTGGTAGGTAATATTAGATTTCAGGAATGAAGAAATCCAAATATTGGCTTTTTTAATATTATACGTGAATCCTCATTTGATTTCGAGCCTTTCATCCTGTCAGATTATGAAACACGTAATAATAGTATAACAGCTTGAATAGGAATACATTTATCATAAAAATATTCATTAAAATCTTTGATAACACGCGCCACTGAATGAAACTTGATGAATTTTCCCCCATAATGGAAAACGTAATAAGAAATCGTAATTTATTTCTTATTGAAATGAGGATAATAGACGCCCAGCCGCCCTAAGAAGCATCGAATTGTTCCCCGCAGAGCAAGCACACTGAGAATCATGTTATTAACATTATAATCCAATTTGTGGTCTCAACTGAGGTGAAACTCGTTATGAACGTTCCTGCATTACTGCAACTGACGTCAAATCTAC
Source organism: Cenopis cana (assembly GCA_951800055.1). NCBI lineage: Eukaryota > Metazoa > Arthropoda > Insecta > Lepidoptera > Tortricidae > Cenopis > Cenopis cana. Next base: position 4,185,198 of record OX637476.1, on the reverse strand, counting down.
CGAATGTCTAATTCAAATTTCTGAAATGCATTTTATGACACACAAATGTCAGTTTAGCAGTTTGGAATAGAACTCAATCTAATAAGATGTGGGTGCAGTGCAGTCACGTTACCGCCATACTTATTTTAAAATTAATTATAACATTCCTCTATTCCATTAATTTAGAAACGTTATTCAATACATCGTTGCATTTTAAAACACTTATTTAAAGAATCAGTATGAGGAGTGAAAATGTTAATAGTTTTAGAATTTCATGTTTGTAGAAATTGTTCTCATTTGGATAAATGAAATTACACTGAAGAGCAAAAATAACGGGCACACTTCTACGGAGGTCCAATACAAAGTGTATGCATTATTTTTACTCGTGAGCGTAGATCAGTATGCTTAGAGTAACAACATATTGAACGGACATCAAATTACGAAACCTTTCACTTAAAGTTCAATTTCCCAAAGATAATGTAAGTAAGACTTACATTTTCTTTACCTGAGGATTTCTCTTCTATGAAATTCAGTACTTTTACTAAATGCCTAACTGTGCGCTGGGTTTGGGTTAGAGGTGTTTTTTTAGTAAATTTTCTTTGGTAAGTGGATAACAATGTTAATTTTATTGATGCGAAGTCCACCCCGGAGAATAGACTCGGCAGAGGGCGCGATCATTAGTATGCTGATCGTAAAAAAAGATAATTTTGTTGTTGGAGTATACAATTTATGCGATTTTTTGGGGAACTTGGGTGTTATTATTGTCTTTAATATTTAGCGACATTTTTTTACCCTAACCTACCTGTTCTGTTGTATCGATCTTCAGTAAAATTTAGGATAATTCTAATGTACTTTTTAGCCTTACTAATTCAAATATGAAGTCTTCAACCTAATTTTGTAAATAAATTTAGTAATATACAGAGATAAGATTGCTTATTTATTCTTAATGTATTTGCTAAAAGGTTTCTATGGGATGCTGCATTATTGGTTATATACTTATTGAATTTCATAGTAACATTTATTAATTAAAACTTATAATTACTACCTGTATACTAACTAACAATAATATTTTAAAATATCGTTTTATGTTACACCTATAGCTGCACATCACTAAAGAAAAATATCACAATACATTTTGTAACAGCGGGGACTCTTAAAACTTTTTAAATTCATTTGCAATGCATTCAATACAACGTGGCACATTTCTTTAACCAACCCCTGCACATCATTAGGGGAGTGCTACTCGTAAAGCAGTCGTAATGGGTTTTATCTGGGACTATAAAATTTATTTACACATCTACTAGTCTTTACAGGGACGCAACGCAATGTGCACTGCAAACTTAGAAATGGGTACTTATTGGATAATAAAATGACGATCGTCAATGATTTTTATGCAGCATTAATGGTAATAAGTATAATAATAGGAAAAGTAGTTAGTGTCGCTGACGTTGTGTTTCCTTTGTTTCTTTCACAACCTAATTAAACTTGTATTTAGATTACAAACTCAAATTAAACACTTAGGGCTGGTTGCGCCAACTTACGATTACGGATCGATCATCGTTAAATATGGCGCCGCGAGCTGTCAACTCATAGAAACTTATTAAACTTTGCATACAATTACACTGAGCGAAAAAAAATACTAATTATTAGCAAGTTTTAGTGAATCCCAGGACAAGGAGATTATATACTTACGGTTACAAAACAGTTTTTGATAATAGTAGTTATTTACAAATACCAAAAAATTGTCCTTGTAACTAATAATTACCACTAAACTGTTTTGTAACCGTTAGTATATAATCTCCTTGTCTTGGGATTCACTAAAATTTACTAATAATTAGTATTTTTTTCGCTCAGTGTAGATTTTAACGAACACCGCTGACGATTACAGACAGATTGGTAGAACCCACCCTTATCTCTCTTGACACGTGTTGTAGTGGGGTAGTTTTATCTCTGAGGTATTTATGAGGTAAGTAGTTGTAAATTAGACTTATTCCAACAACCTATTACGCTTAAATATTTGGTATTTATGGTGTTATAATAGCCATAGTTATAGAGCAAAATTAAGCTCGCATCTGGCGTATTCATGCGTATACAGGGTGGATAAAAACTATGGGCCCTGGAGGGTAACTGCCTTACAGCCTTAAGTTAGCCCATTTTACCTAAAGCAAACATTATTTCATTTATAAAAATTAACAATACTGCATTCAAAGAATTTCTGAAATTCGCACGGGAATCAAACCAGCTAAAAATTCAATAAATAAACATTTTGCTATTTTATTCCACTAGTTGATACAGAATATGAAGATAATTTTTGTCTAAGAAATATTTGATTCTACATTCTCTGTCGTGCAAGATAACCTTACAATCTAATGTTAAGAACATGAGCTCTTGGAATATCATAGAAAATATTTGAATACAATATTGTTTTTGTTTAATAATAATAGTAGATTATACACCAAGGGGATAAAGCACTGTTTTATGTCACGGGTGCGATATTGAATCCCGAACGTAACGGAGGACTCCAAATTTTACTCCCGAGCAGAGCGAGGGAGTAATGACTTAATTCCTGAGCGAAGCGAGGGAATTAAGACTGAGTCCTGAGTGTAGTGAGGGATTTAAGCGCGCCCAAGACAAAAACAGTTTTATCCCCGTGGGGTATACTCTACTTTTCTCACCACCTTTGGCCAATTTTATACTTTATGTTATTAAATATGGAATCGAGTATGATGACTATTTTAACAAAAAAGTTTTTTTTTAATCTAAATAAATATTAAAAATCTAGTAATCCTTAATTCTAAATGTTGAAATCCTTATCCCTGAATTAGTCGAAATCGAGTATAGGTAGTGACGATTTTTCGCAAAAAAAGTTTTTTTAGCTTAAACCTCAAAATAAATATAAAATTTGAAATCCTTATCCCTGAATTAGTCGAAAATGAGTATAATGACGATTTTTCGCAAAAAAAAATTTTTTTTCGCTTAAAACTCAAAATAAATATAAAATTTGAAATCCTTGTCCCTGAGTTAGTCGAAATCGAGTATAATGACGATGTTTCGCAAAAAAGTTTTTTTTTTACATAAAACTCAAAATAAATATAAAATTTGAAATCCTTGTCCCTGAATTAGTCGAAATCGAGTATAATGACGATTTTTAGCAAAACATTTTTTTTACTTAAAACTCAAAATAAATATAAAATTTGAAATCCTTATCCCTGAATTAGTCGAAAACGAGTATAATGACGATTTTTGGCAAAAAACAAAAAATTTTTTCTCTTAAAACTCAAAATAAATATAAAATTTGAAATCCTTGTCCCTGAATTAGTCGAAATCGAGTATAATGACGATTTTTAGCAAAAAAATGTTTTTTTTTTCTTAAAACTCAAAATAAATATATAATTTGAAATCCTTACCCCTGAATTAGTCGAAATCGAGTGTAATGACGATTTTTTTGCAAAAAAAAATGGTTTTTTTTAACTTAAAATTCAAAATAAAGATATAGTTTTAGTCATTTTTTTTGAGAAGAAAAAACGGAACTAAAATGACGCTCTTGACCCACTACAGGTGGCGGCCGCCGACGCAGTCTTTTGTTTCGAACGCGACGTTCCAAACAAAACACGGAGCTGGTGCCATCTCCTCGCCGCCGTGTGGACTTCACGAAATTGGACTTTAAAGACATATCAATAAGAACTATCAGAACTCAAATGAAATTATTACCCGGCGGGTAATAATTTGAAATTATAACCCGCTAAAACCAAGGGCCACGTGTAATGATTTGCTTTTCGAAAGGTTTGTATGATATATAATTGAGCAAAATCGAGCAAGTGGTGTGAAAAATAATGTTTCCTGTAAGTAATAGGACCTAACTTAAGGATTTAAGTTAGTTCCCTTCCAGGGCCCAATCTTTTTTCCACCCTGTGTAGTCGCATCAGACAGAAACTCGTCACACATTCCAAAGATTCAATAATGTGCCAGCAACATTTTTCCCTTAACAATAAAGTCATGTTCACATATTTTTGGTGACTTTGTCCGTGCACATTTTTCGAACTCGACTACCGTAAACTGATGCAAATGAAATATGCAAAACCAATATGGTAATCAGCCCTCAAGCTAACAAGGAGATAAAGTTTACTCCCGATTAGTGGTGCGTTCTGCCAACTTCCCGACTCCCGTAATTATTCTACAATGACAAATTGCCGTTTTCAAACATCGAATTTAATTAAGAACAGAAGGAACATGGTACGTTCCCAATTGCCACATACAATTCCACAGAATACTGTGTAATCTGTTGATCTGCGGTTACGTTATAGGGAATGTAGAGGTTGTTACGGTATGAGGCTGGCCATGTTTGGTCTAGAATCATAATAGTACATTACTTAACAAGGGCGGTAAAACAAAGAATGTCTCAGATCGCAGGTATTTGACGCCCGAGCCGAAGGCAAGGGCGATAAATATGCGATCTGAGGCTTTCTTTATTACCGCCCGTGTTAAGTACAAAATTTTATGTCACCCCCTGGCCAGGAAGTGGGATTTCCCGCGGGCGGAGCGTGCGGTAATTGCCGCTTTATGGCCAGGTGTGACATAAAGTAACATATTCGTATTTGAATATATTCTGGAATGCCTGTCAAAGCGGCATTCTGCTGGAAACAAATGGTTTTCCAAGGACTCTGGCCTGGGACTCGCTCGGAGTCACAGCTGATGTGTTATTTTAATTAGATTACAATTGAATGTGAATGTATTCGGATATAGTATAAATACATTATAATTCGTATGTGGATTGCGTATTTCCTTCCAGATATCTAAACCCTTCTCCTAGATCCCTCAACCGTACCTCTAAGCTACTACTAACCCCTATTATAGTAAGTAGCACAGTGCTCTCTGTTGAACAGTGAAAGAAGTTACAGAAGGTTTCTGTTCTCACAAAAAAAGAAAGAAAAGAAAATTCCTTCGGCTCGTTTCATAAAACACGCTCGCATTTTAATGCCTCTCATTATGTACCAGTTGCATAAACTACTATTTAATCACGCCTGGCCATAAAGTGCTAATTACCGTACGCTAAGCGTGCATATTATCTCACTTCCTATATGTCTAGCACATGACGGCCGCGAGAATAATATGTCGACTATCTGTCACTTTTTAACAGCACCAATCAAAAAAGACGCGTAGTCTATCTCGAGCCGACATACTCTCGTGGCCGTCATGTGCTAGGCCTTACTGGCCCTGTACTCCGAACATCAAAATTTGAACTTCGTATAGTGCCGTCCCTTTCACTCTTACAGTTTGTAACACGAGAGTGAAGGGGACGGCACGACTTGAAGTTCGAATTTCGACGTTCGTAGTAGCCCCCCTGGTCAGGGAGAGATATAACATTTTGTACTTACTACGGGCGATAATAAAGAAAGCCTCACATTTATCGTCAAATTAAATTAGTCAAATATTAATATAAGACAAAAACCATTTATTTAAATATGATTACCCAATCACTTTTGCACCGTTAGGTTATTTTTCCGCTTTATGTATATACTATCTATCCAACAGAATCGTGACCCACCTTGGAACCTTGTCATAGCAAGTGTCATAATGATTTTCCTTGTCAGGCAGTACGATGTCACTATGACATTTTCCGTGACAAGGTTCCACGGTGGGTCACGATTCAGTTGGTTCGATAGTACCTACTATTCGAGCAACCTTGCTCACGTTCAAATACGCTACGTAGTTACCCCACTAGTCTACTGTATCTTTGGGCTCTTCTGGCTGCAGGCTGCATTCCCTGCGACCATCCCTTCGGTCCTATAACGAGCAGTGTCGTGAAATAAATCTCTCACCCCAGCTGTGCTGGGTCGTTTCAGCCTCCTTTCAGGATGAGGATAAAAGGTCTTTATTTTTTCCCGCGAACCCCCTTTAAATTCGATGTGTTTTGATTGGTTCGAGTTTACTGAGCGGTAAATATTGAAAGCTATTATGGCATTTAATTCTGTTTTTTTCAACGCTATTTTGCATTTTATGATCATATTTTAGTTGGGGTTATAAAATGTTTGATTAGACCACATACATATTTTTTATTTACATCCCTTTCAAAATAAATTTCTATTAGATTCTCTTAGATCTAATAGAGAACATTCTATTAGATCAATAATGATAAATTCAAGCTTTGATTTATTAGAACTAAATTGTGTCTCGATTCAAATGGATAAAACCGTATAGAAACGAGTATTATTTTATTCAATAAAATGTCTAAAAAAATCAAACAAACAGAACTCGGAAACGCGAGTTTGGCAGACAAATAAATTAAACGCTTGCCGTCTATTGGCTCGTCGGCTTTTAAAAAAAATGGCATTGCCCGCTGTCTGTATACAGAAGGTTTCCAAATTTATGCTACAGTTTCACTCCCTTACCGAGTCCATTAAAACTGTCCATCTATCCGCTTGCAGATTTAAACCAAACGGTCGACGGTCACGAATCTAAAAAACATTTATCACTCTCGATTTCCCGCCCTCGACCGCGAGCGTGCCACGAGTATATTTTTCACAGGCCAAGTACGAGAACTTTATGGATCTTTTGGCAATTCTAATCACGTGGCGAGTAATAAATGTGCATGGACAAAGTCAAATAGGCCCTCAGAATAAATCCGTTGGGAATCCGCACGTGCCGATGATTTTGTAGTCAGAAAATTTAAGTTACGTCTAATTTGTCATTGCCGTGTTTGTGGGTAAGGGGCTACACTTTAGTTTTGCTCTTTTCGAGATAGCATAGCATAACGTTTGTTATGCACTCGCGGACAAAGAATACGAATCGGTAAAATACCGTCATATTTCCTAAAATAATACTCCAAGGTTGTTCAGTTTTTTTTTATCAAGTCATGATCTTTATTTAATTTTACATACGTATAAACTGCAAAATACCTGTTAAAAAAAGTATTAAGGTTTCCAGGTAAAATCCAGATCAGACTCGTAAAAATCCATGAAAAATACAACATTAATGGAGCGCGATATCGCAAAAATCGACATTTTTGGATCTTGATATTTTTATGATACTTAGGATCCCGAGTGTATTTGTAAGGCCGCGTTTAATCGGAGGCGGAATTTTGTGCGGCACACACATCGCCCGCGCTTGTCAAACGCTATGGATTTCCAGACCAGTTTATGAATTTTACCGCCTACCCAATTATAAGGAAAGGACGTCAAGTTGAGACACATTTGTATTCGTTTTGACATCATTAATCCCACTGATTCCATACGAATATGTCCATTCGGTCTACGAATTCAAATTCGGAAAACAAACCAAGTCAACGGCACTGTAAACAGCATTCACCATCGCGCTGCCAATTACAACGGGCTAACAAATGGTACATTTAAACGAAGGCTAATTGCGAAATAAATGCCCTACACGTTTACTCCATTACGAGCGAGTAACCCGTGCAATTTTACTTTTGAACCCAGGCAGCGGCAATTTGAGTACTTTGACATTCATTTATCTCCATTATAGGTCTGCGAAGGTAGCCGGGGCGCAATGGGTCCCGTGACGATTGCCCCCTCACTACTCGTCGAAATGAAGATGCGAGAATTTCAAAAAGTGATTACACTGCATTACTCTTCACTTTCATAATAACTCAATAACCTTAACATTATACGATAAATTTCCCTTCAGTTCCGACTTGAGTAGTCTGGGACTTGACAGCTGAAATTTCATAAACCAAGAATCTTAGAGTGAATAGGATCACGGCTTAAAAATCTTTAAAATGACAGCGTGCTTACCAATACCTAAATATACCAACCCAACCAATACCAAGAGTCCAAGACCCATACCAATAGACCAATTACTTAAATATAGATTCACCTACGTAAAAGTAAAGTTACTTCAAAACCAATAGGTACTTTAAGCCTGTTTAAAACGGTAAGTATGTACCATAGCTTGATTATCTATTATCTTGGCTGAAATGTCTGCTTAACAATTTACAAAATTGCAGTGAAACTACAACTTTGGATTGACTTTGACTAGATTGTGACCGATTGTGTTTATTTGTGCGTGTGATATGGTTATTGCAAATGACCGACGTCAATGTATCAAAGTTTTAAATTACAGGGCGTAGGTTGCACTTTGTATCGCTTTTGTTCCCTCGTGTGGGTTAACTGATCTATAACTTATCTCTGCCCTCGGGCTTTTTACAACCCTTGTTAATGCCAAACCGTGCACCACACAGGATATAGATAAATAAGGCGTTTATCAATTTTATTGCAAGTAAAGAGCCTTTCGGTTTTATGGTTGATATCGGACTTTGGCCGGTATTTTTTTAGGTGTAATCGTTCTATTTGTTCAACCTCTACCGGATTCTGTGATTAACTTGTTACTCATAAATATTAAAATATGTATTCCTTAAAACAATCCTCGTAACCTTGGGAAGGAAAATAATATTATTTATTTTGTAGAGTAAAAATCTATAAGTAAATATCTGAAATGATAATCTAAGGTAAGACACTCGTACACGACACTGACCCAATACTTTGATTTTTATGTCATGTCATGATGACAGGTGATTAATAGGTGTCATCTATTGAGCACTAAGATGTCAAACACTGGGACTTTTTTTTTAATTCTTTATCATCAATTCATCAACTTTACTTTAGCCTGCTATCTGTTTGACAAGTATCACGATAATCATGCGACAGCATCCCAACAGTATCGGCCAACATTGGACGCCAGCCGATATCGAACGCAGCGCTGCCAGAACGTGCTTGTAGCACGGTTTTACGTGCTTTTTTGGACACGACCGTGCTATTTATGTGCGCTCTCCAAAACATGCTAAAATCGTGTTTTTTAACATATATGATGCTTTAAGATTGTACTACTCTTTTTTTATACCACGTCGGTGGCAAACAAGCATGCGGCCCGCCTGATGGTAAGCGGTCACCGCAGCCTATGGCTACTATAAATACTACTAAAAATTGGTAGGTGATGTTGGTTTACTGGGTGGACTTATTGTCACTGTGAAGTGAGACCTAAGTACCTACATACAGTAACAGTAAGTAAAGTACCTACGTACAGTGCAGTAGGACAAGCAGTTTTGATTTAAATTATATTTTAAGTATGATTTCTCTGTTGAATTTTACTTGTAAACTGTGATAATGTGCATTTTTACTTGTAAAGTACCTACTTATAAAAAAAACCGGCTAAGTGCGTGTCCGGTTTCGCACATAATTTAGGGTTCCGAACCTACCTAAAAAATCTGATTTATCAATATAAAAAATTCTTCGGAACAAAATTTTGTGACAGACGACGTACGGACGGAAGGACGGACGCGTGAGTGACAACAATAGGGTTCCGTTTGGACCCTTCGGGTACGGAACCCTAAAAAGGGTTTTTTTTTTTCATACCCGACTGGCATTTTGATGGATCGACCGTACAAATTACATTATCGTAACCAACTTGTTGCCTGGCAGAACTGAAATTCATTACCGGAAACGCATTACTGTGTTTAATTTTACGCGAAATACAGTAATTAACAAACTTAATTGCTATTTATTTTCATGTTTAAATGCCGAGATGGCGAAATGCGGTATCGGCGCTCGAATCATTGATAATTATAATGATTAACGATTATAACTTGAGTGCTGTGTGTGGTCCAACCTACTTGAATTTCGGGATTTAATGAGCTAGGCGTAGGTTGCACTGGCAGTGGCGTGAAAGCGTTAGTTTGTACACGAAATACCAAATGTATTGTATAATTAAGTAACTTTTTACACTTCGGCTTCAACTGGTATGTCGAAACTGCATCTTAACTGAATATTCTTAATTTCTGTAGTACTTGTAGTTTTGGCTTGCTTTTAACTGCTATCCGGTCATAATACATGATTTTGTACTTACCTTAACTGTACGGATCGTAAAATATAACTGTGCGTCCCAACTCCCAGTATTACACCTTACTTTTTCTTCTTATACTCGTAGGTAAGTGATGCCCTGTTGCAGCTTTTTGCAGGGTATTATTATTTGACCGTTGTTGAGCACCTGGCTATGTAATGGTCCTCACGGTCTCCATGGTAGGGAAGTCAGCGTATGGATTTTTTTTCGGGAAAGGTGAGTAGGGAGGAGTCTTAGTAAGTATTTTAGACTCAGGTGGACAGCCGTCTCCTGATCCAGCTACGATGCCATCATTTTTTTGGATGAAAAAAAATCATTGTCCACAAATAGTTTATCTTAGCCAGGGGCCTACACTGGGACATTTGACTTTGGTTCTGCATTAAACTTGAATTCAGTCTATAAAGCCGGTGATTCACTAGGGAACAAATGTCCCACGACATGTGTCGGCGAAAAGTCAAGCGAAGCCGGCCGATTTCGCCTGACATATCTGGCGACTTATGTCCGCAGCGACGTCAGGCGAAGTCGTGCGACTTCGCGAAACTTCGCCTGACATATCTGGCGACATCGCGCGATATATTTCCGTAGCGAGGTCATGTCGCGCGATCGGATGTTGCCAGACATGTCGAGCGAAGTCCGGCAACATCGCGCTACTTCACCCAACGTCGCTGGCGACACGTGTCGCGCGATGTTGCCTGACATGACGAGTGAAGTCCGGCAACGTCGCGCTACTTCACCCGACGTCGCTGGCGACACGTGTCGCAGGACATTTGTCCCCTAGTGAATCCCCGGCTTTATACACACTATGAACATTTCTGACGGCCACTTTCTAGTTGGTGGTGACACTGCCTACGAAGCTGGAGGTCCCGGATTCGAATCACGGTCAGGGCATCTATTTGTGTGATGAACATGATCACGAATATTTGTTCCTGAGTCTTGGATGTTTTCTATGTATTTCGATATCTATTATATATAAATATATATATTTCTGACCAGCAAATGGAAATAGTCTGACAGGGTGGAAAGAAACCAACTTGTTTATTTTATTTTTTATTTTCCGTTTGTTTATAATATTTAAATAAGTTTCATAACAAAAGTTGTATGTATTCAGTATGTATGTATAAATAGCCTTATTCTATATTTATGACTGTAGGTATTATCGATTGAATAGGTATTTTGTTTCTTGGTTATGAAGTTTATAATATTTGTAAAATTCATAGAATAACTTGTATCGTTATGAAAATGCAACTCCAACTAGATCATTTGCCATATTCACTAAGTACAAAAATATTAATTCAAGACCTACTAAGACAAAAGAAATGCACTAAATAAGTCTTATGAAATCAATTTACAAAAATAGCCAATAAAAATGTTTATTTTGTACCCCTTTCCATCAGAGCAGCTGGTTGGTTGATTACTGTAGTATATTGTAGGTATGTATACTTGTTTAGGCTATTATTTACGTATATGTTAAGCATATGGATGACTCGAACGATCTCGCTCTATATTACAACTAAATACACTATAACAATGTCGCAAGATAAATTAACAAATTTATTCCTATTCCGATATTATTTGAAATTATTATTACTCTATATTGCTCGTCTTTGTACAAAGTTTCAAGTACCTATTGGTGTTCTATTCAGAAAATATAACTATTATTAATATACTTTACAATTACATATGAGTAAATATTTATTTAGCATTGAACATCTCAATATGCAATGCACTTAACAATGAATCGAGTACCCATTCCTGAGGAACTATCCATACAAAACAAAACAAATGCATAGAGTTTATTCTATAGGCGAGGGGTATAGTTAAATGGGATTTAGGAATAACATGACTAAACGAGTTAAGTACAAAAACGAGGGTAATGTCTTTATCTGCACTGCAAAGTTAACTATTTACACGTCTATTTACAAAGCTATCACATCTTACAATTTTAGTCGTATCACTATTTACAATATTGCATATTCATTGTCTTTCGTCTGCGTGACGATTATACACTGTGTCACTAATGACCTTTCGACGTAGCAAAGAAAATATTTTGGTGATAATATTGTCCTTTGCACGAAACTTTTGTTAAACGTACACTATGTGCGGTTTTTCTGGGGTTCTGTGGTGGGGGATTGTCTCGTAAGCAAATTGCTGGTAAATATGCTCCTCACTGTCCTCTTGGAAATATGGGTTCTTATCCACACTATGCCACGGTGGATTCAACGAATGGAAGTTATTAGTAACAGAAGAACCGATCATCAAATACCGATCAGTGTCCCTCTTATTTTCTTGTTCCCTACTCCGTGTTGAGTAGCCAAGTCCGTTACTCAACTTCGACACATCACCGTTCAACATAACACTGGTCATAACTTGCTTCGACTTATCCCCTTTGCACTTTTTCAAAGGTCCCAAAAAGTATAAAACACCTCCCACGACGCTTATAATGATACTCACAATCAGCACCACAACTGCCACTATCACCCATCCGCTTGAGCACCCAAATTCAGATTCAGGAATCTGAACAAATAAAACACCCTTCAAAGGTCCCGGGCCTGCGCATTTGATGTCCTCGTAATCAAGTGTAAGCACAGCAGTCGTATTGCCCGACCTCTTGCTGCTTACTTCGCACTCTGTCCCCAATTTCCACAGCCACAACAATGAGCAATTACAGATAAACGGATTCCCCGATATCTCTAGTTCTTGAAGCCTGTCAATTGGAAAATGTGACGCTTCTAGAGTTTCTAGGGCATTGTTCCTCATGTACACATGAGTGAGTTTTGGATTGCCGTGAAATAATCTCGGTGGGACTTCGCTCATCTTCAAGTTTTCATTCATCCAAATTTTCTGCAGATTTATATTGTCAACAAATGCTCTCGAATCAATTGTTCTCAGTTCATATAGCCTGCTCAAATGTAAGTGTTTCAGATGGAAAAGGCTTTGGAAAGACAAGGGTGGAACGCTTTGGAAAAAGTTTCCACTGAGGTATAAATGCGACAAGTTGACTAGTTTGGAGAGAGCGGACGTGGGGATCGTCGTCATGTTGTTGTCGCTTAGATCCAAGTGGCGAAGTGCAGGTAAGTTGTGGAATCCCAATGAATCCACATTGCCAATTATGTTACTGTTTAAGTCTAAGTGACTCAATTCTTTCAAATAAGGCATACCATGCTTGGACACCTGTTGAATTAGGTTCTCCGATAAGTCTAAATATTGTAACTGAACAACGTAGAACAAATTGATAGATGGTATGTCTAATATGGAATTATTTTTGAGTGATAAGATCTTCAACGATGACAAGGGTTCAAAAGTGTCCGGGTCGAAGCTCTCTAGTCCGTTGTTTGACAAATCGAGTCTCTCCAACATAGATAAATCTTTGAAGGTTTGTGCGTGTACATTACGTATTTCATTATCTGACAAGTTCAAGTCGATCAGCTTCTTCAAGCCGACGAAAGTATCTCTCTCTAGTCGCTTCAGTCTATTATGGCTCACATTCAGTTGTGTCATTTCCATATTGCTTTCGAAATTCTTACTACCTAAGTCCTGTAATCTGTTGTAAGATATATCTAGGATGGTTATTTGTGTGTAGAAGGCGAAGGTGTATAGGAGATTGTCGATGGAGTTGTGCGTGAGGTTGATGTGGGTGGCCTCGGGGTTGAGCTGTATGGGGACGATCTCGAGGCTGGCGTTGGCGCAGGAGGCGGTGCGCAGCGCATCGTCGCAGGCGCAGCGCGCCGGGCACAGCGTGCGCGCGGCCGCGCCCCACGCCCATGCCACCACCACCACCCACCAACGCCACTTCGCTACGCCGCGCGGGCCCATAACATCTCATGCGTACACCACCGGGAACCTGTAATGAAAGAAAAAAAAAGTTGTTTAATAAGATCAAGTACATTAAAATTTGCACTGCGCTTGCCTTTTCATTAAAATATCATTTTTTTAGTGAGTCTACGAAGCATTCCCTCAGCGTAGATGAAAATCTACCAACATCATTTTTCCTAAATTATTGTTATCGCGCAAATGCGCCGCTCCCTGCAGTAAATCGCCCTCCAATGCCACGGAGCAGAGTAAGAATATACAGCTTTATCGCTATCGCTTGACAAAATCTTAATATAATTTCTGCCAAAAACTGCAGATAACAAAGTGTTTGTACGCAACTTGCGTTAGGGGAGTGAAATTGTTTGATCCAAATTAGGCCGATAAGAGTCATGCTACGACGGCAAAAAGTTTTTCCTTGTCTTTTGTTGTGCCGTGAAATGGAACGACATAAGTAGTACGGCAGGCGGGCAGATTGCACAGTCTTGAGGACGAACATTATTCATGTCCATGATTTGTTATTCAATATACCGCCATGACACGTGGCGCGGACAATATGTTCGGAACGCTTGTCATTTTCCCCGTACACTAGCGCATGTGTGGTTTAATGCGTTCACTGCTTTATGGTGTTTTCAATGTATTTTATCAAACGTGGTATTTGTTGGTCCATCTTTATATTTATTTTTTCCATTCTTTTCATATGACAGTAAAAAAATGTGCATAGCACGTAGAGTTTATTGAACTATTCTTAGTGGGGAATTAGAGTAAAACAATTAAAGTAGTATTTTGTCACGGCGTTTCATTATTTCCTGGGACGCATTTGGGCTAAGACGAATGTTCGCCGTAAACAGAAACTAGCGGCGAGCAACCGCGCCGCTAATCCTCCCGCCCGAGCGATCCTCTACAATACCTTCCGAAATGTTCGACGATTTAACAAAGGAGCGTTTGGTACTTTAAATTAAATGTTCGGCTTTACAATTCGACGGAATGTATAATGAATAGCAGCGTAACATCTGTTAACGAAGGCGAACGATCTCGAAAGTTTTCACGCGCGGGAATAACTAATTGCGAAGGTTGGAATTCAATTTATGGGTTCTGGTGCGCCTCCCGAGAGATCAGGCTATACTAAAGTATTAATAATGCAAAACAGTGTCACGGAAAGTTTTTGATTCCAAATGCAAATTAAATTAGGAAACAAAGTTAGGAGAGCTGAGCTTGATCCAACACTTTGTCAGCCGTCGGTAGCTACTGCGGCAAACGTTTAACAATCATTAACAGTGTTCTATATTAATGTTATTGCTGTTTTAATTACTCCTCGGGGTGAGTATAAAACGTTTTAATGTATCACGAGAAGACATCATCAAGTCTCCCTCAGTAACTAGATATGCCGACGAACGGATTAACCCAGCTCGCCCGAATTACAGAAACCATACAGAGACGCACACCCGATACACATTAGAGCTACCCGTATAAGAACGGATTAATTCTGTAACGTTACAAATGTATTCTAACTCATATGAACCGAATATATTGCGAATTTAATCACATTATGACATGTTTAGGACGAGTAATCTACTTTTTCTGATGCTGGTAGGCTTCAACAAAATCCACATAGATTACTTTGAATGGTGGCAAATGTATATTTATATATTAATAAATTGTGACTGAAGGAGACACGTAGGTGTCGTAAGTAATTTAATTTTTGCCTACAATTTTCTTATCACCTTATCACTCTGCTCCACACTCTATTTTGCGTATCATTGCTAGCCCCCAACAGACAAGTTTGCTAAGTAGTTGATAAAACGATCGTATTATATATGTTATGATAACTCGGCTGGCAGCTGTCATAATTTAGCATTAGTACAAAATGAGCCATGGGTAGGTGCGATCAAAAGGGAGGGCACGCCCTCACTTCCGAGTCGAAACAGCTCCGGCCGGCACTCTTTTGTCTTTTCATTTCCTGTCCGCCGAAGTGCGGCGATGCCGTCGTGAATTTCGCTTTCGTAGGCTTCGTTAACTTGTATCGACCTTTGTTGTTGCCTATTGAACTTTTCCATTACGATGTCATCGATTGAAACCGCTAAATTCGTTGGAAAATTTGTGTCGCCCAAATCAACTCTGGAATCAGACCTAGCGGAATTAACTGAGGCTCTCTTCGTTTTCCTTTTATAAATGTATGTTTAGAAGTTCTCGTTTTGTTTGTGCTGATTCCCGTATCGAAAACTTCTGTTGGCCCGTTATAGAATTTCAATACGAGATTTCAATAAAGTGTAGCGGACTTGTATTACGAGCATTTTGTTTGCGACATTTTTTTAAATAATGTAACGCAAATTTTATGCATAACTTTATATTCAATTTGCCTTTGTTATTGTCTGACCTAAGAAGGGATTTGCCGACACTTGAAATTTTTAGGATTAATTGTATTATTTTTTATAAGGAAATGCAGGTCCCACACTCGCAACCAAAGAGTATAATAATATAGGTCAGGCTCTCAACACACCGCATCCCCGGGACCTCAGAAAAAAATTACAGAACACCAGAGCAAGTACTGGCAATTATGTTTTGTGTAAGGTGCAGGTTCTTCTCCCGTTGGGCTGCTCCAAATGTGTGAGAGATAACATCCTACCGTGCCTTATCTTTCTAAGTAATATACACTCACGAGCAAAAATAATGCATACACTTTGTATTGAACTTCCATAGAAAGTGTACCCATTATTTTTGCTCTTGAGTGTATTATTTCGGTCTCCTATAAGGTGTCATTTGTGGTAGTTGGCTTCTTTCTGTTTACATTACATAAAAATATATATCATATAATGATTTTGTTTTTAAAAGCGATGAATACTGCTGATTATTATATATTTTTTACAGGTTAAGACACGCATCTACCCTTAAATAATCAACTAACAATATGGGATCAGTATAAGTGAGACAGTGTATTAAAACTTTGGATATAAATTGGATCCGAACGGTCAAGGGCTTAGTCACCTACACTTTTTATGTCATGTTTGCCGTGATTGATTACATTAGAGTTTGATATAACTTATGCAGTAGCTTTCAGTAGAAAACACAAAGTAATACGGTGATATTTGTGTTTTAGTGAGATTCTGGGAAACGTAGAATCGTGTTGATCAGATTTGGCTATCACCTTAATGATGTCATAATATTGTAACACAGTTAAGAGCAGAGGGTTGCTCGTAATTTGTTCCAAATTCAATATCCAAGGGTCGGTTACAATCGTATTTATAACGCTGAATGTCATCGGTACCATTTAAATGGCGGAAACTATACAGTTCGGCCTAATTGCGGGAGGGCGATCGCTCCCCATGCCGAACCGTTCCACTAAAGTTAAGTTATCATGGTGTTAATACAACTTGAGACGTTACTGGCACAAAAGACGGTTACGAGGGGTGCTGAGACAATAAAACCAGTGTAAAAGTCGGCTAACCGCTCTCCCTCTCGGAGATATCCCTCCTTCTTATTTTATGATTCGCCTAAGACGGACGTACAGTTTATTTAAAAATAGATATTATTTGAAAAGCTCCCCTCCATTTAAGACAACGCATTTAATATTATGTAGCTTAAGGCGAGGTCCCTCCATTGCAAATGTCCCGCTCTAACACGCGTGAGTTTACAATTGGCCATCCTCTACGGATCTGTGCGCGTAGTTTTCGTAAATATTTAGTACATTTTTGGGTGAGAAAAATACATGGCTTACTATATTAACAATATTAATCCCGACATCGCTTATACCATCAAAGACGTTTATTTCGGTGTTATTTTCTACTCATCAGGTTACCTAAGATTGAAATAAACTGAGTTTTAAGATAGAAAATAGAGGTATGTTTGGCATTTTTTTCTATCGAACAAAGTATTGCAAATTGTGTAACGGACATCCGACGACACTAGATAAAGGTCTCAAATATAACATCGTATTTTTTACATTTTTAATATGTAGTATTTCAAAATAAAAAAGTTTACTAAATCATATTTTACTATAACCCTGCCTTAAGACATCTTCTGACTGTGCATGCGATTTTCAAACGTCGATCGAAGTGCGTACGTGCTCCTTGATTCATCAGCGGCTGGTGAATCGGTGAGTAGACGTAGTCGGAGTGGCGGCCGGCACTAACGGGCATAATGAGAAAACTTGGCCGGTTGGTGAGGAGTCTGCCGCTCCAATAGTTGCCGGGAGCGGGGCAAAAACCAAGCGGAGCGACTAGCGGTGATTCGATTGAAACTTTACGCTCAGTTCTACTAACAAATGTAACAAGTTTTTCCGCTGTCTAAGTGGAAATAATTACTTAAGAATGTCGGTTACGCTTGCTTCGTTTATCAGTGAACGCCTCAATTTTCTTTTTAAGGAATACAATGCATCAAATATAGGAATACTTATTTTGCAAAAAATCGTGCAAAATTTTATGAACATCTTACTAAATAGCTATTTAAGAACACCTCAACCAAAGAAAAATCAAAGGTTTCATCGAACTTTTCAGCGAAGTCAATAATAGACGCAGCTGCAGCCATTTTAATTAAATGGACTTCGAAATAATAAAGTAAGTTATATAGGTATAAATTGAGGATGCATGTAAGCATGGAGTCCTGAATTCGAGCAGATAACACTGGTAATTAAGTAGGAACTTGGAGACGTTTATAATAACTTACTAGTTTTATAAACTAAAAATACAGTTAGTTTAATGCAATATCGAATCTTTTCGTCTAAGTGATCCAGAGGAAAGAACTCTGTTCTCAACTTTTCTACCGTTTGCAGTTTTTATACCGGTATTTATTTGATAAACTCTAGATGGTCCTGTTGTTTTAGTTTTAGAAACAAATCTCGGCAGCTTGCCGGCTTAGCTCCAGCCAGCAAATTTTAATATCACCGAGAAAAGCGGCCAATATTAGTTGCGCAGCCGCTATTGATTTTGCAATCAGACGGATTAGAGCTTCCTGTGAATGTTATTCGCAAATTTAATTACCAAATGCTTGGGGTGTAAGTGAGGTTATGAAATGAATGGTTGGATGGATATAATTGCTCATAATAGTGTTTTAAACACAATGTTGATTTCTATGTGTTTTTTTAGTTTAGCAACAACAAAGTCAACACGAAACCAATGATAGTTTTCCGATGTTGAAAATCGATTTATTATTTGCGATAGGGTTTCCATGTCGAGTCATCCTGCAGAGCCAATGTTTGCTTGGAGCTCACAGTTTATTTACACTAACCTGAAATAGTACATTACTTACCAAGGGCGATAAAACAAAGAATGTCTCAGATCGCAGGTATTTTACGCCCGAGCCGAAGGCAAGGGCGATAAATATGCGATCTGAGGCTTTCTTTATTATCGCCCGTGGTAAGTACAAAATTTTATGTCACCCCCTGGCCAGGAAGTGGGTTTTTTCGCGCGCGGAGCGTGCGATAATGGCCACTTTATGGCCAGGTGTGACATAAAGGTTTTTTTTCAGACATCATGTGGTGTATAAGTAAGACACTGTACAGACCGTATATTATAGTCTCTAGAAATAGTCATAAATTAACTTGGAGGAAAATGTTAATTCGGGCTAACGTTTCATTGTATATTTACATATGTAAAAGAGAGGCGTGAGTTACTGATTAGTTGGGTCGGATACAAGTCATAATATAAGCAGCTTTAGTAATTTATTATGCGCTTTGTAAACGCTGACATGGTTTAGTTTGAGATGTAGTAACATATCTTAGCAATAAAAATAAATTATACATACTTAGCAATATCAGTCATGCGCTTAACCGATCTCACGGTTTATGCAATCACAATGGGAAACCAAATCATGTTCTGTTTAACTACTTAAACGTATTAAAAATGTACTTATACTTAGCAAAGAAGTCGCATCGTTATAGGTTCACAATACATAATGTTGCCACAAATATCTTTCGAGCGAGATTTACAGCGGATAAAATAAAAAAGGTACCGAACAAAGCGTCTACACAATACCATTTTCTCTTTCAGAGCAACATAGCGGGTCTAGTGAATCAAGCTTCTCTATGGGCGCCTTTATAAACGCAATAATGAGGAGTGCCAAGGCGGCATTCAGCCGTGCGCCCTAACGAGAAGCGCCGATGAATCGTCCATGAGGCAAGCACAAAACTTGCCACTTGGCGGAGTAATAGCGAGCTCGCCCAGCCGCCAAGTCACAGCACGCGCCGCCGCCGGCCGCACCTCCTCGCGGAGCTAAAGGGCTTTTAAGGAACACCAACTTGCTTTCGCTTTGACTTTCATCGCCGACCGAGGATTAGGTGCCTCGGCCCGATTGGATGCGGCCTACGGCTGAATAGTCAATGAACGAATTTAGGCCAAAGCAGCCAGCACACAAATTTAAGGCAAGTTTAGCTTACGATTTGCTAACGTTCTAATAGATCGTCGTGCTGATTGCGTGGCTTTTAGTCGCTCATTGAATGGCCCGATAGCTATTTCATTGATCTTGATACGTTCAATCTATCACATTCAACCTGTTTTAAGGCGATATATCGATTGAAAGAGACACCCTTTGTTTTTCGCTCACGACAAAACGGGATGCAACCCTCTCCGAGAATGGCTTTTTAGACAAATCTCGTTATATATCTGACTGTGTGCAGTTTTATTAAATTTCCTCTTGTCAGTACCTAAAAAATACCATCATATTAACTTAATCGTGTCTTTTAATAATGCGTTGTTTTAGTAGGCTGAGGAAAAAAAGGAAAATATAGACTCGACTTTGGATTTATTTTCTATCGAGAAAATTTTAAGCAATCATGTTTCGCTATTGTCAGTACCACAATCATATAGTCAAGAATCATATATCTGAAAATCAGCCCCTACTGTTTGCTAGTCTGGGCAGGACAGCGTTCCAAAGTCTCCAAATTTCTCAGTGTAGCGCCTTAAAGTGGACCTACGAAATACTTAAATATAAATCAACCATTAACTATTTACACTACAAATTGCACATTATCGCTTTGAATAAGTATCCCAGTAGGTATTAGTAGACAAATGTGAAGTGTAACAAATAGTTTAACTCTTTCGCTCTGCGAATTGTAAGTCAGACGTGTTTAGACCTCGAATGCTTTCTGGAGTATTCCGACCGCAAGTCTCAAGCCACAGTGTACGGTTCTCATTGCTTACACATTTCCAAACTTCCGATTGTAACTCGAGGAAAAAAACGAACAACTGCCATGAATTGTTTGCCTGTTATTAAAACTTTTCCTTTGAGAAATGGAGTCGGTAACAAAATTAAAAAGTTACCGTTTGCATAATCATTTCATAACTTTAAGTTTGGTTGGATGGTGTAAGAGGCTGAAGACTGTTTAAGGGATGGGATGGGAGTTGCAAATGACGTGCTTACGTTGGTGATATCGAGCGGATCGCGCGCTAAGCCCGCAAAATGGGCTCGGCCCAAATGAAGACGCGCCGCAGAGCCGCGCGCGCCGTCTTAAGGAATACCTACTGCAAAATTAGTCAATCCTATCGCTGCCATATCTAGCAAAGTCGGTGAGGCTGAATAATGAAATAGCTCATTGAAGCGGTGGATAGGCGCTATCGACACTTAGGGGCCATTGGAACGCGTTCCGAGACCGAGCCGAAACGAAAATCCCACGGATTCCGTATGAGGTATCTGCCGGGTCTTTTAGGGTTATTAAATGGAGTGGGTTTTAGGGAAATGAGCTGGGAAATATATTTGCTATCCCTTTGGCCGAATAAATCCGTGTTTTCGGTAAATAAAGAATGCCTATAAGATAAATTAGGGAAGTTCACACTTTGTCTTCATTGCGGGCGGGCCGGTGGAGTTCTGATCCACGCGCCCATATGGCGGTTTGCCAATAAGAAGCCCGAAACTAGAATAGTTTTCAACGTTGAGCCTGTTGTTTTTGTTTAGGTATACGAATGGAAACCGAACAATGGTAATGGAGTTTTTGAACAAGAATAAATCTTAGTCTAGATATAACGAATTGATAATAACTTCCCTTAAATCTTATACCTTAATGTCTATACAACTTACAATTAAGTTTAAGAATATTGATTCAATCAAAGCCGGAATATTCATGGAATGGGAAACGAAAAATCTATTAGTCGATTTTAATGACTTTGCAGATAATAGCTCGAACCATAACAATTTGATACGGAAATGGAACTTCCCCTAATTGTTTCACCGTTCTTCTTAACGCATGTTGAATACAATTATAAAGTTTGATCTCGTTAAGATACGCAAGCTCGATGAGTTTTATTATTTAAATAGACACCCAAACCAGGCATGGCACAAAATTTTTAAACCTATGTGCTACTAAACCGTGTTTTCTTCAAACTAGAATATATATTTGTCTTCGTCTCGGTTTTATTATAGCGAATTCAAAACGTCCCCTATAGTCTCGGTTGTTACAAAGCTAAAGCATACATACTCGCACGAGCTAAGCCCGGCCGCACTCCGTGAACGTAACTCGCAACTAAATCCTACGTTTCAGTTTCCATCGGGAGGTGCACTACGCGAGGGATTCTCGGTAACGTATTCTGCGTCCGAGCTGAGACTGGGTTAGGGTGCGGCAACGGTAATGCGTTTTATGAATGAATGAACGAATGCATGGGAGGATTTCACTTCCAACTAACCATTGGTTTGATCTAAAGCGCACTCGCCCAGCGAAACGAAATCCTGAGCGCTCTTCGCGGCATTCCTTTGAATTCGCAGTATTGTTTGTCTTCGCTGTGAAATTTGATATATTAAATGCAGTGTGAAAATAAAATTCTCGCTCGTAATGTGAGTTTGAGGTATTGAAATTTTGCACTTGCTGCGTATTGACTCTACTGCGGTTTTACGATGTGTATAAAATTTAGTGCTGAACTAGATAAGTTTATGACACTTAGTGGGAAAATGAAGCACTAGTATTTACGTTGCTTGGTTTATAGCACTATCATGACTTTTAGCTTTTATATAAATAATTTTACTAGGTTCATATTTACCGTTGCTCCATATTCAAATGACAATATAGAGACTATCTTAAAGTCGGCTAGAGCGTTATACAAAGGATCCAGAAACACGAACCAAGTTAATAACGTCAAAAATAGATTTTCCAAAATTAAGTCTCAAACACTATCAAGATTTTATAAAAACGCTTTAACTAAAGTTAAATAAAATAAATAAATAGCTAAATAGATATGGGTCTAAATTTAAAAATTTTCAACAAAATAATTAGAGAAATGGAACAGAACAGTAAGCTTTTATGTCTTAATGCCTAAGTAATGAATGCCTCTCAAAGGCCAGGGTAACTCGATTTGCTCGGACTGAGCGTTTGATTACGACGGCTGTTCTGTTGCCTCGGCAAATAATCAAGAACACGTAACAAGGAAGTTTCAGTCTACGTGCTAATCTCAACGCTTTGGCGAGTGTGCCCTGAAAGGATGCTTCATTTCGCAGACGGAATTTGTTGTGTTCAGCATAAAGATATTGCGACAGAAGTGCGAAGTTTAATTAATTAACTCCTACTTAAAGGACACCTTTGGTATATGACCTTGGATCACTTAAAACAGGATTAACTCCGGTTTGCTTCAAAAAACTGAGATATAAAAATAATATTTTGTTACTGTTGTGCCGTATTCAGACAACCAGAGGTGAAGACAGCCATTTTGTTTAGATACATTTTTGATACCCCTGATACTATCAGGCTGGACTGGCGCAGCAAGTTTCAAACGTACATGAGGACATTTTTAGGTGGTAAATATCTAGTAGTGGCCAAAAGTATTTAAAACTAGCTTTTGCCCACGACTCCGTCCGCCTTAAACTTACACTCCTCCGATGCATGATTTTCGGGAAAAGAGAAGTATCCTGTATTGTAATTCAGGCTATGATATCGTTGTATACCAAATTTCATCGTAATCCGTTCAGTCTTTTTTACGTGATTGAGTAACAGACATTCAAACATCAATATTTTCGCATTATAATATTAGTAAGTTTTTTTTTCAGACTACACGTCAATTAGAGTGACGATATCTATATATCTTTTGACACTATAAAAACAGCACCCATTCGCAAACACCAGTTACTGGAGAGGAAGCAGCTGTCAAACGAACAGGTCGTAACTTCGCGCGAGTTACGGGACTTGCGTTAGCGCAAACTATACTTTTTACTATCTCCATTCAAGAGGCAGCAGGTGCGTTCCAAATGAAATCCGCATTAGAAATTATGTGAGAAGAAAAACTGAGGAAGTAACATCATAGGTTATTTCCGCAATAACAAATGAAGATTATGTTTAAAAGATACATATAGATAAAATATGTTCATTTCAGTAGCTATCAAGTTTATTTCAGCTGACAGAAGCCTAATTGTAACCTGAGTAATTATTCAGCGAACATGTTTTAAAAAATACATGGGAATAACATAGGTATTTTCACAATAACAAAGATTATGTTTAAAAGATATAGGTAAGAATAAGAAGAAGGTAAGAATAAGGTAGGTAAGAATTTATTGTGTAATTAATAATTATTAATTTAGCGGCTCCTTAACTCAAATAATCTTTAATGTTAAGATTAGTAGTTAAGATTTTATTATGTAACTTATGAAATACTTATGAAATAAACAGTTTAATATTTTTTTTTTAGGTATACCTAATAGATAAGATAAACGTATCATGTTTATTTCAACTGACAGAAGCCTAATTGTAACCTGAGATAAGTTTCTGAAATCCAAACACTTATAACAACAATTAATTTGAAAAGAAAATTAGCACGAAATCGTCCAAAACTTGTAAACAACGCCGCTCATTTAAGCTGTACCATTCAAAACATCTTCTCACGTCAAATCAGTTTCGCTTTGTTACGTGACTACTGCTAGTAAAACTTTGATAATTATCTTCAAACCAATATAATTACCATGGTACAAACTCGAGTACAAAATATGTCTATAGTTTCCCACGAACAGTGGCCACGCTCCGTTATCCAATGATCTGAATCTTTGATACAATAATGATACGAAGTATTAGTTACAACAAGTTACCGAAACTTGTGGCGCATATATCGAGTATCAAACTGTCGTTGACGCTTAGAAGCTCGAAATTGACACAAGTCCCTTTGACCGAAAACCGCGGCTATCTTTTTGTCGGCATATGAACATAGATAAAAGAACGCCGCTGCCAAATCATTATTTAAACGAAACATATCGGTTGTAACACCGTTCAATGATCAATCCAATTTAGAAATACAATACATAGTCAGTAGGCGATTTACTTACAGCTCTAGTTAGATTGTATATGAAAGAAGTAGGTACCGAAATAATCGCTATCATTATTAATTCGTTTCATATTGGATCAGATATCCGCTTATTACCTATTCAACAAGAAGCGATTGTAAATATTGCTGCTGAATAAAGGCTCAGACCGCAACTGGTAAACAGACAAATGGATAACCGAGCACTTCTCCATATAAAAAAAAACTAATAAGAACGCACTAATGTTGCGGTCTCAAACCACTGAGAGTTCCGTTCAATATCAAATTTAGGCTAAACCAAATTCAAAACGTTCTCACCGCTCCGCTCCGGCGCGCACGAGTATAACCTCTTTTATAAAGCTTTAATTATTTTTCTTGTGAACCAATACAATCATTTTAATTACGCCCATGATTGATACTCCACATCCCAGCATTCGTCATGGCACTAGATGATATTACGCTATTATTACGAATGGTAAAAACTGTTGTGAATGCTTCATAACAGATCAAAATATTCGGCTCGCACGTTTCGACGATGGTAAACAAAATCTTAAATCTCCTAGCATTGATACCTTCCATAGATATTAATTACAAACCGGTTTTACACTGAGCATGGACGTTACATTTATTATTGCTTAAAGCAATGATTAATGATACCATTATTAGCAGAAGCGAGCGCTTCTAATTTGTTAACGGTATCGGTACGTATTTCGCTCATTCTAACACACTTCAAACGGACCGAAGTAAGGAGCCCATATTATTCATTGATATCGTACCTAAATAGAGACATAACAATATAACAAAGAAACTATATCCTGTGTGAGACTGGGCTACAAATACCCCGCCCTATTCGAATTCACGTCAAGTCGACGTATTTGTAATTCAACACGGAGTCCCGGGCAGGGCTGGCTCGCGGTCGGAGTTCGCTTGTCCACAGGGAGCAGCTACTTTTACCCAACCATAGTTGATAAAGTGACACTACGTACTTCGCCTAGTTTACCTACAGATGCTTTATAAAATGAAAACGTCTTTTAACTTTAATAGGGATTGTACGGAGATTAATTTATATACAAGCCGAGCCAGAATATTAATGCAGAAGACTGAAGCTGTCTTAGCATTAATTTACATGACGGCTCCTAATAACTCACAGCAAAATACTAATAGTAATACTACTTAAAGTACTCGACAATACATTTTCATATATTTATGAAAATACCCCAGTTATTAAGAATGGAAATATCAACGTTTTACAAGAACGATTGCATGAAGTGTAGCAAGATTGCAAGCAGTTACAGAACTTTACATAAATTATTTATTAACGTTCAATGAATGATTTGAATCTTTAGTAGTTTTATTTCGTTGACAGCCCTGAGTTTTGAGAGTCGTGTACGTATTGTTTCACCTACGGTCGCACCAGTGCACACATGTACAGTTAAAGCGAAGAAAGTTACAGTTGCTGAGATGGTTCAGAAATGCATCGTAAGATACTACAATATATTTTCTTTGGAGTACTTTCCTGTTTAATTCTGACTTCATTCTGTTTTCAACAACTTCACTGAGTTTAGTATCGAAGCTTCTAGAGACGCATCCCTTATTATCGTACTGGAATAGAAAATGAATGAAATATACTTGTTGTATTTGGATGAATTAAAAGCCAAACTATAACAAAGGAAGCTTAATTCTACTGTTATCTTCCTTAGGGATAGTTATGTCCATTATCCCCTGTATCATCGTTATTCCATTATGCTCCTGCATGTAACCAAATTAAGTTATAACCTAATTAATGCAACCATGCAACCGGGCTGCAACAAAGCCCCAAAATTCATTATGGCCAAAGCGTTGCAGCATAAGCAATTTAGGTCGTCTCTAATTTCGTCCACGTACAAGCCACGTAACCGCTGTTGAGACGACGGATCCACGTCCAAGTATCTCCTGTTCATTAAGTGAACTGGGAAGGTCGATGGCTTTATGGCACGATTTGCATTTACACGACCCTGGCACGGATTACACCGACACTTATCCGCCTGTCGAAATGAGTCAGCCACCAAACAAACCTTTGTTTATATACAGCAAATTTTTCAACCCCATTCTTTCTGACGGGCTATTTCTAAAGGTTTTCACGGCGAAAATGCTTTACGGCGTATTGCGAGCACTTCGGATTTCTCGCTGGCCGTTTTTGTTTGATTAGTTATCTATTTCGGCCAGAGAGAGACTGATTTTCTGTAATAAAGGACGTTTTTTGGATTATTGTAAGTATTTGTCTAATATATCAAAGCATTTTTCTTCTTGCGTTTGATTTTCATGCTTACTTGGCATTATTTCGACAAAATAGAAAAACAAAATTGAAAAGAAATTAGAAATGTCGACCTTATCCCATTCTATCTTAAAAAATACAAACATTTACAATCATCTCCTAAGTTAACCATTTTAATCGAACGTTTGCAAGGTTTGATTTTACGGATATTACGTGTATCGCTAACATCCTTTGTTAGCATTCCTGAATCAACTGCAACAGATAACCGTTGACTTTTAACAAAGCGGACATAACACCTACTCCAAATAGTTGTCCGAAACCCAAACACGAGAACAAAGGGCCAGTAGTGCTGGAGTCGACGTACATAACAGAACGTTCTGAAATCCCCGCTGACCCACTTTCGGATAACCACCTTTGAATTGCCCTGACAAAAGCATGTCGATATAGGAACATAATGTCTGTCCGGCCGTCGGAGCCTCAATTTAGAGCCCGCATGAGCCTATCGACAGATCAGGTCGTAGAACAACGAGCCAACGGCGTGTAGCCGATCGGCCGCAAGCGTTCATAACCATTGCCCTCACCAACACTGAACATTCTTTGAAAGAGCATGCAAGTACAAGTTCTTTTTCTCTAACAAAAGAAGTATTTTTCAGCGTGCAAGCGCAGACGCACATAAAACGTCAAAAGTTCCAAATATTAAGCATAATAACATTGTTTTAGCATAAATAACACTCAAGCGAGCCACTTACCTACTCGAATATGTTTTTTTAACCACGCTAAAACCCAAAACCTAATTAAACGCGATCGTGAATAAGAAGCTTTTTTTTAGTCCGTACATAAACGGGATCCGTAGACCACATCTAAATTGTGAGCAAATTGTGTATGTCTATGTATAAATAAAGGTAGCTATTCATTGTGGGGGCACAATCGCCCTATTTGCCGGGCTGTCGCCACCGCACACACCGATACCCTTAATCAGGGAAATTGCTTAGTAATAGAGCCCAACTAAAATTTGTATGATAATGAAACTGGGCACCGCGCTAGCGAGCTTCCACGGTGATTTTCTGTCGTTAAACAACCTTACGTAATGGTTTGCTTCGTGGAAAAAATAACGACACTACATAACTGTTAAGGGTTAACCTCGTTTATTGGTTAATTATTATAGGTTAAGTTTTATGTGTCATATCCTTAGTATCGTTAGACATGCATCTCATAATATAGCTTGTTTATAATATTATGCAATCGAGCTATATTAGGTATATAGCGATGCGTTGATTCCGTATCCGCTCAATGGCGTTATGTTAATACAATTAACGGTATACTGGTACCTTAACGGCCAATTTAGATTAATCCTCTCGCCGGTAGCTAGATATCTTTAAACTACCAAGAATTTTGATCAATAAAGATAATATTATCTAATGTTAAAAGTCGAAATGTTAGTAAATTACACAAACATGTCCATGATCTGTCGAATTACACCTATGATTAGAAAGCAGTATCATGTTTCATCAAGGTATAAGAAGCAGTAATAAGTATAACTATTGACATTCCAAATAACATGTTTTTAGGGTTCCGTAGTAAACAAGGAACCCTTATAGTTTCGCCATGTCCGTCCGACCCCCGTTTTTCTCAGTAACCGTTAGTGCTAGAATGTTTTTTTTTAAGGGTAACCTCCCCACATGTAAAGTGGTGGTGCAATTTTATTTTCTGCCCAACCCCATCGTCTGGGGTATCGTTGGATAGCTCTTTTTAAAATATTATAAGGTTTCTAAAAGCATTTTTTGATTAAAGAATTGGTTAGCGTGATATTAGGCTTTGAAGTGATAATTTTTGTTATGGTCAAGTGTCCCCCCCCCCCCCCTGCCAGTTAAACGGTGGCTACTAGGCATGTGAAAAAAATCATGGTAGTAGTATATACGATTAATTTAAAAGGAAAACTATCACAGCTAAATACATTACTAGTTAACGAGTAATAGTCGAACTTCAGAAATGTACTTTCGTACAATTTCCATTGATACCTTAGATGATTCAGTCTATCTGATTCAGTTATAAGATACGGCCTCAGTAGCTATGGACGAACGTACAAAACAAATCTAGCCAATATACTTAATCTGCAAAAAACAATATTGAAAAATATAGTTCCCAAAAATATAAAAACGACATACAGCAATGACTACTCACAACTTTTCCATTATTGCAAGGTACTTCCCGTGCAAAACCTAGTCAAAATGTCCATACTCAAACAGGAGTATAATAGCATAACTCAACTAAATGAATACCACCGTAATACCAAGCTAAGGAGTTTATCCAATACGCACAGATTTTTACTACCACAAATTAAAAATGTTTACGGCATGAGGACTAATCTCTACTTGCTTCCAAAAATTATAAATAGCCTCCCAAAACACATACAAGATTTATACTTATCCAACCCCAGATCAATTAAAGATGTAAACAAATATTTTATGTCATGTAATAATTATGATTACGCCTTGTGAAAAGGACCTTACCATAACTGTTGTTGTTTGCCTTAGAAACGTAATATGTATTGTAATTTCTATTTTGTAATTTTCCGAACTCTAGCTGTAAATAAGCCATCTATGGCTTTAGCAGTTAAGTAATTCCATTCCAAACTCTGCGATTAATTTTATTTGAAACTTTAATAATAAAAAAAAAAAAAAAAAGATAATGTTGTTAATTCTGTCAAAAACATAGTAAATATAAGTTTGCGAACTTTTTAGTCCACGTAATGTAACGGATGGACGACTACAGAACCGTACCTTTTGCGTGGCCCGACACGCACTTGGCCGGTTTTTATAACGTACTTAATACAGTATACACCTCCTAATACCCTAACACAAAATGTAAAAATGTTCAATACATTTTAATAAACCAGTGAACGAAACATGATGGATGATTTTGTTCCTTTAGGTATTTCGCAAAAAGCAAAGTCATCCATAAAAGCCGTTACTGTCGAAATCACTTCGACGACACAAAGTGTCAATTAAGCATTATTCGATTCGCTCACCCTTAAAAATGTCGACTGGCTTCGACATGTCGATCGCATGTAAGCCCTGCATGATCATTTGGCATCCCCTGTGATTGACGCATTGGGTATACGCATCACTCACGCCGACCGCTTTAAATCTGTCATATGTGTCCGAAGAGGGTGTCATTGAAAAATGAATGGTCATATTTTACCGCCCGGTCGCGTGGTATGTCCCGACTGCCAACTGTTTTATTAGATCAGATAGGTTTTCAGTCTTGTACCAGTGTACCTAAACGCAGCTTTTTGGTCTTGTTAGTTGTGATTAAAATTTTCGTTTCTTTACGGCTTTGCGATAATGGATAAAATTAATTTATATTATACACTAAAATATTTATATAATACACAAACACAGGCATGGGTGTTGAAATTAGACCAATAACGTTATTACCATTCCAATTGGCGACAAATAATGTCACACTTCCTGACACAACAAAATTTTGTTTCCGTGTGCAGTAAACCTCCCGTTCCAGGTGATATATTAGGAGCAGTGAATCCAACAAACTGTTGCAGTCGGTATACGAAACAGTTTTTCAATCTCACTACAAATGGGCCAACATTTACAAGGCTTAGCTTAGAATGGTGGAACAAATCGTGCGGGCACAGGTGTTGGTTTATTGAAAAAAGATACAAATTACCCCTTTTTTGGGATGATGGGGGTTGATCCCCGTTAGACGACTAGGACTGAGTCAGGCATTATCAACCCTTCGTAAGAAGTTTTTATATTCTGCTTCGCGTTCTTACAATTCTAATTGGAGAATATTCTTATTGGAAAAATGTAGATTTGACTCGAGTGTGCTTTTGGGCTTCAGGCATTTCTGTTTAGGCAATGAATTTTATTTTATTTTATGTCTTTTTCAGACTCTTAATATAGTGAAGATGTGTTTTTTTATTATATGTTTGAGAATGTACACATTAAAGTAGGTTTATTAGAAATCTACTCTAACTTGGTACTTAATAATAAAGTGAAAATATGTAATTACTTACCTAAGTGTATGCAGCTCAACTTGTTGTTATGACGCGCCGGTACGTCGAATCATGAGCGCAAGACACCAGCAATTTCTCTCCAACACATATCCTAAAACAAGAAAAAATAACAGATAAGCAAACTTGTTGTACAATCTCGATGTAACAGAAGAATCCGCCATCATTAATAAACAGCTTTCTTTCACAATAATACTACCTAAGACATCAATGAATGGAATAAAATATCTTTACATTTGTAAATCATTAAACTCACAAACTTTATTATCTCTTTGGGTAACTGTTACTACCATTATGAAACATCGATAAAGGAGATTCTCCCTTAGGGGCCTATAAAAACAGACCTTCATAAACAAGCAATATCTCTTTTATACATCCTCGTAATTCGTTTTCATTCTCATTTCCTCGCAAGTATGACGAGCAAAGCAAACACACAAATACAGATGATCAAGCCACAAAGTTTTGAAATAATACAATTTTATAATACAAATTGCCTAGGAAGCGAATAAAATTGTGATTCCCGCTGTTCTTGATTATGTAACAGCAAACTCGGACGGCGGCACCCGCATAGCTCGAACCTAACGATAAAACTTCTCCGGTAAACGTCCCGAATTCCGAAACAAAACGTGCAGAAAAGTCAGGTCACAGACGGCACAGGTGTGCCGGGAACTAGCGCTCTCTAATCATGCGGAAACGTGGACCCAGAGGCAGCTGACCGAACCGACCCACCACATCAAAATGCTGCCAACCTCCGCGATAACTCCAAATCGACTCCATATTCATTCAACTGTTACGAAACCTATTTGACAAATCTAGTTTTATAAAACGTAAAAGCCTTTCACATCAAAAGGCAAGGGTTTATCGCCGGGCAGATAAAACAAAAAACAAACGATATCGCGGAGACTAAGCCGGGCATAAACACTCTTACAATCAATTTAACAATGCCACGGGGTTACATCACAGGCTCAAATTAATGTAGTGTTTCAAACAAAGAGCCTGAGCACTCGGCTTATCTAAGAGAAAGCGGCGGACCGGCGAGCGTGCGCCGCCCGTCCGCGCAAAATGCGCGTCGATGTCCGGATAACAGAGTGAGCATTCTTTTGTTTTCATTATGGATAACCGCGCCTCGTTACTGCGAAGATCTTCGTAAACCTTTTGACATTTCGCTAAAAGGTTCATTTCGGCTGATTAATGTTGTAATTCCTCCGGTTGCTCGTACAAAAAAAGACACTCGAAGCATTTATACGGCGACGGCTCGTGAGCGCGAGAAAAATGGAGGGAATTTATCTAAAGCCGTGTATCGTAGCGGAGCGGCATCTATTTTAATACGGGTGCTATAATAGTTGAAAGGGGCACGTCGGACTTGTGTACGAAACTAAAAAGTGGATACGCCAATTTCGCTTCGCTGCGTTTTAAGTATGATACATGTAAATGGCGACCCTGTTGAAGTACGCGAGCAAATCTGTGCTAGTTTTTAGTTAAACCCTACAGTCTAAATGGAGGCAAACTGGAGATCTATTGCCAGACCGGTATATTTAGAATGAGCCCTTAGAGCTGATCGGATACGCGCCTGTCGACCGTTTCCCCACATTAACGAAGGTTTAAATTTCAGCGACCACCCTCATACGTTACACGTTTAATTGCGTTAGGATAGGATAATGTGCGGCGGTTGTTACAACTGTAGGATCGATTGTCGTTAGATAAGCGCTTGTTTGGGCTACCAGTCCGCCGTAGGGCCTTATAATGTACCTTTTATGTTTTTATTGCTCAATAACAGTCGCACCCATAAACTGGAGGGGGGCATTATTATTAACCAAACATTGGCTCTTACGATCTACCGTGTGTTAGGGTAAACGGTTAATTTGTGTATAAAAAGTTTATCGCACTATTTAGGAAGTTTAATTATTAGTTTTGCACCCAATCCAAGTTGTAATAAGCGGAGTTTTACCTGGACCAGCTTTAGTTTGAAACTTTGTGCCAATTATCGCCTAGCTAACTCAAATGCGCGGCGACTCGAGTACGGTATTTGTTACCAATTTTTATTCATGACAAACTTGTTATACCTATAACTGAGATGTTCGTACTTTTAATATTAATGGAGTTTGCAGCGCAAAGCTAAACAGAAACACCTGCCACAAAGGCGGCGGCAGCGCGAGCTAACAATCTAGCTCATTAGTACAGAAAATTTTGCACTGCATAACTGGAAAAAAAAACCATCGCAGATTAATTCCAGTAAAACTTGTGTAATTTTTACTGCACTAGTAACGAGGTAACTCGACGTGCCTAACAAAGTTGTGTTTCAGAGAGTTTGGAAGAGCGCTTTTCGAATGCACACCGTCGCGAACGGTTTCTTAATTTTCTTTGAAAACTCCTTAAATATTGCATCGCTTTGAACTTTTACGAATTAGTCATACTTAAGAGAAACTATAAGGGCTTGGAAGCGGGGAGTGAATTATAACTTTCAACTTCGTTATGACCTGTGACTAGTCCTCTCTAAGGCTCTAAGTGTTTATAATTAAATCAACAGATCAGGCTGCCAGAGCTCCCGGGATGAACTCCTCCTTCGTTTCGTACCTGTTTTGTGTACAATAAAGTGCTTACATACATACATACATACATACATACATACATACATGAACTCTGTGTTGAGAGCGAGGGACCTAAATTGGTCCCTTCTGCTATAAACACAATGAACCTTCAAATTTTATAAAGGGTCGGCAACGCGCACTTGACTCCTTCGGAGTTGCGAGCGACTATGGGCTAAGGTGTCTACTTACCATCACTTGGACCGTACGCTTGTTTGCTACCGTCTTTGTATTAAACTTACTGTGTTCGGTAAGGTATTAGAATTCGCTATGTTAACTACTATAGGTAGGTATCCACCGCCGGTAGGAGTAGAATCTAAACTGTTATTTTATTCAGTTTCACTTTAAACAATTCGACATTTACATTTCAAACTGCGAAAACCAGATGCCCAATTTGGAGCTTTTTTAAGTCGAAATTTAAAATAAATCCATACTAATATTATAAGTACGAAAGTGTATCTCTGTTACCTCTTCACGCTTGAACCGCAGAACCGATTTAGATGAAATTTGGTAGGTATGGAGATAGTTCGAGTCCCGGGGAAAGACATTAGATACTTTTTATCCCGGAAATCATGCCTTAAGGGGGTAGAAGTTTGCATGGAAGAGCGATGACTAGGTAAGCGCCAGATATAAAAAAACAATGAGTCCTACGCAGACGAAGTCGCGGCCAAAGGCTAGTAATTATAATTAAGGGCTTAGGACCACATCCTACCAATGTATATTAAACGATTCTTTTGAGTATTTTTTTTTTAAATGTAAATACTATGTAATTTTCCCTAGAAAAAAATAACTATCTACCTATATGGGAACGGAAGGAGAACTTAACCAATTTATTTGTGGTTTGTGTCACAAACTTATGATCACGAATGTCATTGTAACACGAACCATCAACCTTTCCATCCATACCGTGAATGGCATCGCGGCTCTCAATGAACGGATCTGATATTCGAGCTATGCGCAATCATTCTACTGAATGGTATACACATAAATACGTAGCCATGTAAGTAATAGGCCAAGTGGGCGTTTATGCCCATTCACGTGGTTTACTGGCCACGGCTCGGCCGAATGCAGAGCATTTTCTTTACTGAACAGGTAGTTTTTCATAGATTTTATCGCGACGACCCGCAGTTTATTGTGGTCAGAATAAAAGAGAAAGGCGGGTGATAAATTCAATGTTTATATAATGATGGTTGACTTTAAATGACTTAATCCAATAGTCGTAATTTTTCATTGTAAGTAGCTTCATTTTTCACAGACACCTGACTACTATCTAGTCCAAAATTATTTACGAGCAATTAGGTTAATTTAACTGTAGCGTTCACAACACGCATGGAAAATGTATTAGTTTTAGGTACTCCTGTTAAACTCATATTGTTTGAAGTCAATGAATATTTGATGCATTAACCCTGTTTATGTTAATTAGTTAGGTTATTAATAAGAAGTAACAGCTTTAGTAATTGTATGTTTTGAAACAAAACATGCTCTCAATCAATCTCGAATTAAAATTTACATCAGAAAATTGGACGAGTTTGTTTTGCGAAAGTGTAATCTTGGCGCAGAGTGCGGTATCAGAGTTGTACTCGTGCGAAGTTCCAAGAACACTTGTCGGCTGCTAACTTGAGGGTCATTCCACTCTGGTGACCTTCAATAACTTTATTAGAATCACTCCGAGTTGGACCAGCATTATATTTCTCAGCTTCATTCTTAGCGATTTGTTTACATTTTGTAGTAGAGCTCCACGCTACAGCCTTGCACGGATATTTAAAGTAGGGAGATTCAAAAAACCCTACTGGCAACACTAGTCACCACCTCCTTCCACCATATCCCCGACCCGATCATCATTCTGTGTTCCGTGCTCATAGCCTTCGCACGTTACCAGCATTATATTTGAAACGCGAAAAAACCGTTAGAAATCATGCCGAAACGACGACATGAAATTCAAAGCAGTGAACATATAAGGAAGAAAATTAAAAAGCTGGAATTACAACTTCAGCAAAACACAAGGCGACACAATCGCTTAATAATCTATTCGGACAGTGAAACCGATGGTGAGTAATTTTCAAAAGTTACCTGATATATGTATAAATCCATTTTCATTTCGTAATATGTCTGACATTATATTCATTTAATACATTAACAAAGCATTTGCTTATTTTAATAATTAAAAGTTACAAAGCCTGATTATGTTAATCTACCCTCAAACAATATTTTTTTATTTGTGGCTTGTAACTACACGTTCAAAACGTTCTTTTTCGTATTGTAACGTTCAGTTTCATAAATATGTGATGCGAGACGCCAGCTGGGCTATCTCTGTCACGGATTACTGGCATCGCTAAGTAGTTAACTATATATTTTTAGCTCATAACTACTTTTTAGCTAAAATATTAATTAGCAATTCGGGACATCATTTGGGCTATCCCGACCACGTATATTTCAGTTTGAAATATTGCCTGTGATGCGAGACGCCACCCGGGCTATCTCTTTCACGCACAATACTATGCAGCTGCTTGACATTTCAACTGAAAATATTACCTTGTGATGCGAGACGCCAACTGGGCTATCTCTTTCACGCGTTATGCTAGCAATTCAACTTTTCAACCCGAAATGTTGCCTTGTGATACGAGACGCCAACGGGGCTATCTCTTTCACGCATTACGATAGCAGCCAGCTATACGACATTTCAAATGGCAATATTGCTTTGTGATGCGAGACGCCAACTGGGCTATCTCTTTCACGACTTATGCTAGTAGCTATATAATATTTAAACTCGAAATATTGCCTTGTGATGCGAGACGCCAACTGGGCTATCTCTTTCACACAGTTTTTCTGGCCAGCAACTTAAATATATAACGTTATTGTAACGTGAGACGCCAACTGGGCTATCTCTTTCATGGATTTCATTGGCTTTCCCTAGATTAACTTAAAACATCGCTATTTATTTTATAAAATAAACATTCCTGACAACTGGAAGTTCATCTATATAAATGTATATATAAACGATGAACGGTATTGTTTTAGGGTCCGATAGCGATGTCTCGGAGTCATGCAATCGAGTTGTATCACGCGCGTTGTCGCCGCCACCGATTCCGATCAAGAATCCGGCGCCGGGACCAGCGATGGTCAATAATGCGACTTCGACGTCCGATCATAACAAGCCGCCGGCGGCCGCCGAAGAGACGACGGTTCCAGAACTCGATAACGAGATCTTAGAGGCGCTAGGCGACGCGCCAAAATCTGAAATCAAGCTAGGTAAACCAACACATAAAGACTTAGCATCAAGATGGCGAGAGATCCTAGAAAAAGGATTAGTTAAAGATGCAAAAGAAAAATTGATGGACGCTTACCTAATACCTGAGAACTGTGATTTACTCGTTCCGCCATCATTAAATCCTGAGGTGAAAGTCGCTTTAGCAGACAATTTGATAAAAAGAGACAGCGCTATTTTAGCTAAACAGAAGCAGATTTCAGTCGCTATCGCTGCCCTAAATCAAGCAGCAGAACTGCTTATTGCTAAAGAACAGCACACGAAAATTTTAAAACCAATTAGCGACGCATGTAGATTATTATGTGACAGCCATTTTGCAGATTCCAAAACGCGCCGTGGCTTCGTCATCTCGGCTATTAATCCTGACATGAAGGATGCACTCAGCGAAACCAAACATGACAAGTTATTATTTGGAGAGAATGTCTCTGAAAAATTAAAGTCTGCCAAGACAATAAAAAGGTCTGGAGCTGACCTCAAACAAGCAAAAAATTTCCGTTCAAGCAAATTTAACATCAATAACTTCGTAAAGTCAGGTCGTAACAATGGGAATAATCGTTTAAACTGGAAGACTATGCCTCGGAAGATAACGCCGAAATCGGAGTACAGGAGAACTCGCCAGTCGCAGCACACCGGTCCACACAACGGCTCTCAACGGAGGGGGACAGCGGAGCGAGCAGCAGTTACGAGGAGCAGCAGGAGACGATAGACACCGAGGTAGCATATGCCGGCCGTCTCAAATACTTTTTAGGGAAATGGAAACAAATTACGGTTGACGAAACCATATTATCATGGTTAACCGGTTATAAAATTCCATTTACGTCTATGCCTTTTCGTCCTGATGCACCTAGCGTGCACCCTAAAACAAAAACCGAGCATACTGAATTTTCTAATGCCATAAGGTCATTATTACTTATGCAGGCGATATCGGAATGTGACCACATAGACGGCGAATTTTTATCAAGCATATTCTTACCGTTACCGTACCTAAGCCAAATGGGGACAAAAGATTTATTCTAAATTTAAAATCTTTAAATAAATTTATAAAGCCTCTGCATTTTAAAATGGAGGATTACAGGACGGCTTCAAAAATAATAACGAAAAATTGTTTCATGGCTTCAATTGACTTAAAAGACGCTTATTTTTTAATCGCCATTCATGAGGATCATAAAAAGTACCTACGATTTAAATATAATAATGTTTTATATCAATTTAATTGTCTCCCATTTGGCCTCTGTACCGCGCCATATGTATTCACAAAATTGCTGAAACCTATAATGGAAAATTTAAGATCTAATGGCTATATGTCGGTGATTTATCTTGACGATATACTGTGCTTTGGCAGAACATTCTTAGAATGTCATCAAAATGTTATATATACTAAAAACGTCCTCGAAAAACTTGGTTTCATAATCAATGCTGAAAAAAGCTGTTTAGTACCACAGCAGCAATGTAAGTTTTTAGGCTTCGTGTTTGATTCTCATAGGATGACGCTAGGTCTCCCAGAGACCAAAAAATCAAAATTGATGAATCAATTAGTTAAGTTTAAAACACTGCCTAGATGTAAATTACGCGACTTTGCAGCGTTTATAGGACTCTTAATATCAGTTTGTCCTGCCATCCAATATGGGTGGCTGTATACTAAACAATTTGAAAGGCATAAATACCTTTGCCTCTTAAATAATCCAAATTATGATCAGATTATTTATTTGCCTAATTATTTTCAAAATGATTACAACTGGTGGATTGACCATTTAGATACGGACAATCCTTTTAAGTTCAATAACTTTCGATTAGAAATATTTTCTGATGCGTCCTTAAGTGGGTTTGGAGCCTTTTGTAATGGACAAAAAGTACATGGTTTCTGGAAAGAAAATGAAAGAAAAATGCATATAAATTGCTTAGAACTAATTGCTGCATTTTTAGGGCTGAAGACATTTGCAAAAAATATGTCGAACTGTGAATTGTTGCTCAGAATTGATAATGTAACGGCTATTTCCTGTATAAATCGCATGGGTAGCGTTCAATATCCACATTTAAATAGCGTAGCCCGCGACATTTGGCAATGGTGTGAGGAACGTAAAATAATGTTGTTTGCGTCATACATAAATACACGTGAAAACGTTGAGGCAGATCTTCTCTCTCGTAAAAAATTTGAAGATACAGAATGGCAGTTATGTGATGAGGCTTTCCAAGTAATTGTAAAGGCTTATGGCAACCCTAAAATCGATTTGTTTGCCAGTCGGTGTAACGCCAAATGCTCAAGGTACGTCTCATGGAAAATGGACCCGGACGCTTGCGCGGTGGATGCGTTTACAATTACATGGAAAAATACATTCTTTTACGCGTTTCCACCATTTGCTATCATATTAAAAACCATTCAAAAAATAATCTCTGATAAAGCCCTAGGAATTCTAGTAGTGCCTTACTGGCCTACTCAGCCGTGGTTCCCTATTTTGCGAAAAATAGCAGTTTCAAATTTCATACAGTTTGAACCAAATTCTAATATATTAAAATCTCCTTTCAGGTTGTCCCACAACTTGAACAAGACACTTACAATGGTTGCCGTGAAATTGTCCGGAGATCGTTATTAAAAAAGTCCCTAAATGACAAATCTGTAAATATTATTTTATCTTCGATTACACAATCAACTTATAAACAGTATGACAGTTGCATAAAAAATTGGTTAAATTATTGTAAAATTCATAATGTTAACTATATGGAGCCATTGATTTCTGACGTATTGAATTTTTTGTCAAATGTTTTTGAAAACGGTGCTCAGTACGGCACAATAAATTCATATAAATCAGCATTGTCATTGTTATTAGGTTCATCATATCTTAAAGACGAGCAAATTAAGAGATTTATGAAAGGAGTATTCCATCTCAGACCAACGGCCCCAAAATATGATTTAACATGGGACCCCGGTATTGTTTTACGGTATTTGTCCGATAAATGGCCCAATGATTCACTTGATTTAGAAGATCTATCGAAAAATTGTCAACATTATTAGCACTTATAACTGCGCATAGAGTGCAAACATTAAGTTTAATTAAGTTGAACAATATTAATATAGTAGAAAACTCCGAAGTTCTTATAAAAATTCCAGATCGGATAAAAACTTCACGTCTTAATGCTCTACAACCAATATTGAAATTACCATTTTTTGATCAAAACCCCAGTATATGTCCGGCAAGATGTTTAATTGCATATATTAAGAAAACTAGCAATTTGCGGTCGGGCAGTCATAACAATTTATTTATAAGCTATAAAAAACCTTATTCGAAGATTTCATCCCAGCGAATAAGCCATTGGATCAAAGATACCCTGACGCATAGTGGTTTAGATACTTCGACGTTTGGCACGCATAGTACTAGACATGCAGCTACATCGAAAGCCAATTCACTTGGCATTAGCATAGACGTAATTCGAAAAACAGCTGGTTGGAGTCAATCCTCCTCAGTGTTCGGTAGATTTTATAATCGGGAAATTGTAATCGATCCTAAAAATCAATTTGCTCAAGCGATTCTTTCGAATACATCTAATATAAATTAACATTATTGATGTTTGATTATCTAACGTGTTTTTTCTTTAAAATATAAGAATATTTTTTTTTCTTTTTTCTAATATATGTTT
The DNA here is from genome assembly GCA_951800055.1 of Cenopis cana. Lineage (NCBI taxonomy): Eukaryota > Metazoa > Arthropoda > Insecta > Lepidoptera > Tortricidae > Cenopis > Cenopis cana. The sequence continues at coordinate 4,144,598 of OX637476.1, read as the reverse complement.
TTTCTCTCAACATCCTACAAAATGTAAACAAATCGCTAAGAATGAAGCTGAGAAATATAATTAATGATCAAACGAACTTACCTGTACGTGAAGTTCGATCATAATTATATGATCAGCTTCATTCTTAGCGATTACCTAATAATAACCCTCCCAATAGAATATCCCACCCAAAAAAAAAAAAAAAAAATTTACTTTAAACAAAATGATGATCGGGTCGGGGATATGGTGGAAGGAGGTGGTGACTAGTGTTGCCAGTAGGGTTTTTTGAATCTCCCTACTTTAAATATCCGTGCAAGGCTGTAGCGTGGAGCTCTACTACAAAATGTAAACAAATCGCTAAGAATGAAGCTGATCATATAATTATGATCGAACTTCACGTACAGGTAAGTTCGTTTGATCATTAATTATCTCTACTTCAAACGTCTTGAATACGTTGTTTGCGACTTCGATTCGACCGTGCATTCAAACTAGTAGACTAAGATTAGCTGCTGAGGAATCGTGATCGGTTAGGTCGATGATGATGTTATGATCTTCAGTTAATCGGTTTTGTGTCACTCTCATCTAAGGTGAGAGAATGGAAAAAAATAGATCTATGAATGTTTATCAGGATCATAAAAAACACGATAAATCAGTCTGGTAATGCTATATAATACACACATCTAATTTAAATATTTCATAGCAATAGGTTTATCATTTAAAAATAATGTGTAGGTACATACATACTACTAAAGTTCCATACCTACCAACATAGCTCGAGATAGGTAGGGAGCTACTACAGTATAGGCATTCTGCTATTCCAATGAATTTTAGTTCAGAACAAATTGCATAAATCATGATTATTCACTAATTGAATGTAAAACACAGTATTTGTTATTTGCGTGAACTACATATTACAAAGCACGCTCATTTGTCAATATGTGTAACATTGTAAATGTTTTTGCTTCGTTCATTTTAAATCAGATATTATTTGTTTAATATGTATGTATAATAAATCATTGTTTCCAGTTAAACTTCTATGCAGCCGGTCTGGATAACTTCTCCCATCTATTATGTACCTAATTAACTTTACCGTGTGTTTGTAATTTTATATTTATAAAATTTTGTAGTGTGTGCTTAACGTTTACTTACATACATACAAAAGCTACCAACGAAATAAGCAGTCGAAAAATGCTGTTCCCTTAAACACAATTTTTATTACCTCATTGACAATGAATATTAGTAATGTTTTTTTATGTAGTTTTTTAAGTGCTATTTCAATCCAAAAAGTTTTTTATATCGGTTTCTTACAATAAGTAATATATTTATATGTATGCCTTTCAGTGATGTAGGCAACAACGGCGACCTTTGGCATACTTGAATGCCAGCTCTAATATAATAATTCGCAGATGCTTCAGGTCACATTTAAGGGGAAGATAATTATGAACCGTCATCTCAGGGTTACCATAAAAAGCTAAGGGATCTACGTTAACCTTTACTACCCTACGCAACATGTAGCGGCGGTAATAACGTAGTAATGTGATGTAGACAAGTGATATTAACGTCCCCACCCTCGCAGGTAGCACGCGACGGGTGACACACAGGTACTGTACAGTACAACACACAAGTGTTAAGCGGCGATAAATGTAATAGCCGCTCACAAATACTACCTAAAATATGTATTTACGATTGGTATGTTTATTAATCCAAAGACATATCTTCATTTTAAATATTTAAAAAAATCGTAGGACTGATAACAACACCAAAATTAAATGTACCTAACTTTCATGTGAAAATATTAAAATTTTAAAACACGTAAGTATTAACAATTTTAACAAACATTTATATAGGAAGTACCCCGTAATACATATCTTTAAATATAGCAGTCCTACACCAAAAGTATTAGGTGCGCAAATAAATCCGTTGCAAATTTAAAACAATTCCGTTCGCAACATTCCACGATATTAGGGCTGTATTTTAGATTATTATTAATTATAACGCGCGACTGCCGGCACGCGGGGTCGTGGGGGTGAAAAAAATGCAAAATACACATTTAATTTCAACCCTCTGATGGTAAGGGGGAACCCTACTAATTAATTAGACCACCTGCCTAGCAAAACACCCTGTGTAAAATTGTGGTGGTGTGTACCGAGTTGAAATAAAACTGTTTCTCAGTTCGTTAATTATGAAATTATAAACCCGGTCGTGCGCGTGACGACTGTCTGGTCATGTGATGTCATAATATAATAAAAGGGTCGGCAATGCTTAGTTGGAAAAGTCATACGTAGGGGCTTTTCAACGTTTAACCTAATTTTGGTAGCTCGTCGCCATCTTGGCAGTCACGTCTATTTCTTTTTGCTAAAATGTTTTAATTTCTTAAGTATTTCGTAGTTGATTTATCCCTTCACTAACTGTGGCAAAGGTATATATATCCCAATTTAATACAATATATAAACCTAATGCACTCGAATTTCAAGTTGATTGTAAAACTGCCTCAACTTAGTCACGTCATCGGCCGTCACTAACCATTTTCAAGTTTTTCCCGATAAAAAATGGCTCGTACATCGCACGGGATAGGCAAATTTGTAAGTAATATTTATGAGTAAGCAGGGTAGAATAATGATATGTATATTATTTGGGCCTCAGAGCGGGCACCCCGGGAGCGCGGAGAGTAACATTTGTCAATGCCTTCTAGCGCAGGTGGGCGGTAGCTATGATCCTTGTTATTACTTTATTTTTTGGCTCATTTCAATAATCATTCTGGCTACTAACGTATGCACGTCTGGAGACCGTGTTGTTTATTTTTCCAACCTGAACACGTTATGTGTGGTCTCGTTTATAGCCTCATATTAGGATGATAAACGCGTTGTTACCTTTATGATTTGCTTTTCTGTTACAAATAATATTACTTAAGATTAGTTTGGCGTAAGTAGTAAATAAGGTACCTAACTTTATAATGAGCGACATCACTTGATAGTGATTCGACAATTTAATAAAATGTCAGGTTCAAGTTTAGAGCTTTAATCCTGCCAGTCATTGACCGGATCATAACCGAAAATCTTCAGTAAGTCAGTGAGCGTAGTCACGGAGCGCAACTTGAAAAACGACGTCCATTAAGGAAGTGAATACATTTAAAATAATCGGCTTAGTCGTCTGACGTTGACGTATATTCGTACTTATCTCACGAAGATACCGGCACAGATATCCCCAACTAATCCCTTACACAAACATCTGAAAAAGTCTCGGTACTCCTTGTAAGGCTGAGCCGGGTAATTGAATGGCCCCAGTCAGCTCTTTCACTTGAACAAAAGTGTCCAATAATTTATGCCTATAATCTGACGCCTGGTGCGTACACTCAAGTCGTGTTCGTTTTTGGAATCGGAACTATATTCTCGCTGGCGGTTCGAATATTAACAATACAATGGCGCCGACAGTCACAATATTACCCGCGTGCGTTTTCTTTATCCAATTCTTTACTGGCTGTCGCGCCCGCGGTGTGATATTTATACGCTCCCGGATTAACACTATATTTACCAGAATTTATGTCCTTTGCTTAAAGAAGAAATTCAAAGTCACTAAGCAGATAAAGCCCGTAAAGTTGTCTTTGGTCACGAAAATAGACATACTGAAGTGTCTCAAACATAATGCATGCCACGGATCTTTAAAGTAATCAGGATGTCTCCATTAATTTTTAAGGGCTTCCTTTGAGACGGAACGCTGCGTTTACTTTGAAAACAAGGAAACTTTTAATGGAGTGAGAATTCTTTGACCCGCAAATACCATTCCAGAACACTGAGCCGCGTCATTATTTACAAGTGTTTTCTATTCATAACATAATCACTACCTAATCATCCTTTAAGGATGATTCACGATAGACAGTGTTCTGTGTCCGTGCCGGCCCGTTTTCTAGTAAAAGAAATCGACGGCCGTCGCGCGTCCTGTATTAGAAAACGGGCCGGCCCGGACACGGAACGGTCTATTGTGAATCATCCTTAAATCTGAACCCCGTTGATCATAAAACTTAAGAGGCTGACAAGACCTAAAAAAGTCCCGCTCTAACACGCGTGAGTTTCCAATTAACCATCCCGCTCTTTACGGAAGCTCTGCGCGTAGAATAACAAATAAATACCATAATAATATTGAAATAAAAAAGTGTGGATTATTTGTGAAATATGACTCGTTGCCGGTTTAGGTGGGCCATTTTACGGAAAGTTGTACAGTCGACTTTTTTTTTAAATTTGGATAAAATCGGGTTTTTTCTACTTAGAATCGAAAGCACATTCGAACCTAATGGGAGAAAAAAAGTGTCCCAAATTTTTCATACAATTTTCAGTTTTTCCATTCCGTTACCACCATACAAGCATTACAAACTTAGTATGAAAACGGTAACGGAATGGAATAAAAAAATTTGGGATACTTTTTTTCCCCTATATCATTCGAAAGTGCTTTCGATTCTGAGTAGAAAAAACCCAATTTTATCCAAATTTAAAAAAAAAAAAGTCGAGTGTACAACTTTCCGTAAAATGGCCCAGGTATGAATATGTTGACTTTATGTTTTTAATTGCAGACCCGTACGTAATAAAAATAAAGACATAGAACCGTTTAATTGTGAATTGAAGACCAATCTTTGCAATTATTGTCTATCGAGCCGATTTCGTCCAATTATGTATCGAGTCTGTAGATACACGGTCTTTGAAATATGATGAATATTAAGATATATTATTTGATGTGCTAGAACAAATAGTTTTTCTTAAAAAACTGCTTAAATAACATCTCTTCATCACACACATCCGGTCTTGTCAGCCTCTTAACAAACATCTGCTAATTAAAAAGAGTTTTGTGCATTTCCCAAAAACAATAAAATAAACATAAAGAAAAACGAATATTAAATGCATTAGCTGTAAAGTAGGTTGAATAAAAATTTATGAATAAAGGGGTAAATCTTAAAAACTAACATCATACGTGATACTTTTTGCGAAAGAAAATAAACTACTTGTATAATATTTGTATGATTATTCCTTATACCAGTTATGGAAAATGTTTATAGAGCAGAATCCGCCGACAAATAGCAAAGCGCCTCGTTGAGTATTCCACCGACGTACAATCAAACACGACTTATCGATTGCGGTCTGAAACTGTAAGCATGTCTCCAATTAAAGGTTTGTAACCAAGAATATACAAAGACAAGGTTTTCACTTGGCGCCTCAACGCTCTTCGGATATTTTTAGCTAGTGTTTTATAAATGCTAAGGTGAGTCTTGACACTTAACAACGTAGTGAAGTGGCTTCCACATCGGCGGAGCGCGCCGGGATATGAATTATTACGAGAAGGGCTTGACAGTCTGTATCTAAATTTGAAGTAGTGTTTTGACACGAACATCTCTCACCGCACTCGAGGCCGCGTCACTGTGGATGTGTACAAATAATTATGAGGACAGTTCTCACCGGAGCGGCTGAAGTGCCCCTGAAGAGGAGAGGAGGCGGCTTCGGAATTCAAACTTCGAATTAATAATGTGTCACTCAATTCCCGCGTCACACGATAATATAAAATTCCAAGTCGTCTGTCACGTAGTTTAGCGAGAACCAAATACCGAATAAATAACGTGTCACATTAATGCACTTTGAGACTATAAAGTCTTGATGTATGGTTCGATAGCAGTTTGATAAATTGTGATCGCGTTTAGCAGTCAATTAAGGTGCATCTGAAGAAGATGCCGGTAGGCACAAATCGCTCAGCCGGAGCACTCTGGCGTCGCGTCGCACGTCGGGAGTGACGTCTTCATCCTCGACACGGTCGCGCATTAACTGTAACATTTCCTCGGCGTCTGCGCACATGTAGCGACATTTAAAAACCCTCTTCCCGTGCCGTCGCCTCTGACGAATTAAGTTATTAACGCTTCAGGACAGCTGCTCTACACAAATCAATGTGCTCGAGCACTCCGAGCGCACGCTCTCCACAGTTTTATGGCCATTTTGTGAACCCTTTCATATTCAACTCTGAGTACTTATCGATCGTCGTGGGTAGCAGGGCGGTTAGTATCATGAAATAAACGTATGCGGGTAATCTGTAAAACGTACGCTAGTCGTCAATTGTTCTTTGAAGTTACTCGTCTTAATAACTGTGCGATTTCAAATTAGCTTTGATGTTCTCGATAGTGTTGATATCGCAGCGCAGGTAATATCATAAATTAAATGCTCGACAAGTGAGGCGTTAGTTTGTTTAATGCCTTTAGCGGAATTTTGCCCCAGTAGTGAAGCTTTGAAGTGCCTGCGTGGCGAAATTACTAAACCCATAACGAGGTGTACTTTGACTGCCTCGTCAGCAATAATATTACTTAACGGCGGTATATTTTGCAGGAGCATCTTCGCGTTATCTCCCGGCTTGTCAACACCGGGTTGGAAACGTACAGGGGGGTGGTTATAAATTATTTACCGTTTCCGTGTAAATTCCGTGTATTTGTCACCCCGGGCCAAGGTATGTATTAAGATATTGCTTCGTATTCCCGTGGGTGTCATTACAAGCGGGGCGGACACCTCTAATACTTCATCTTTAACAAGGGCGCGTAAAAAACGCTACTTACTGTAACAGCTACTGCCAGCGGTACAAGAATCTCGGTGGAGCTTTCTCATTTTCATAAAACGTCCATCGCGTCGCTCTTTCAGTGCGTTCTTTTTTGTCGGATAATATATTTACCTTTAATTTCATTAGGAGCAAACGTTCCGTGGGAAAGAGCGGGAAAGCGATTCGCTAAAAAGGTTGTTTTGATGGTAGTTACATTAAGGTAATTGGTGTACGGCTGCGAAACACCTTTATAGCCCATCGCAACGGTCGTTTGGGGCTGCGCTAGGCCAATCATTGTCAGTCTTAGCCGCCGGCCAAATTTAATACGGGATACGATGTTAATGGAACGAATTCAAGTATCTTACGGATAAATTGGCTCTCAAGATTTATAGAACAACAAACTGCCTATATACATATACGTACATTCAAATAAGTGCGTTCCAAAATTTACGATCTTTTAGAGTGAGGGAATTTTATTGCTATGTATTTTTCATTTATAAAACGAAAGGTCGACAATCACGATAACTTTTTATAAGATACAAGTAGCCCTTTGAGTGTTATTAAATTGATATGAACTGAACATAGAACTTTACTCCGAAAGTATTATGACGGAGATATTGGACCTTATCAAAACTCTTTCAACACACGCCAGTGATTAAGCGAACGTAATCGAAGCGAGATGTCATCATTTCACCAGGCCGATAGCGTTTGCGCCCGCGCTATACGAGGGCTCACGGATCAATTTACTCTCACAATGACTTTAATAAACTCATTCACTGCCGGATAGAGTAATAACTCCATATGAGTGAAAGAAATTCTATGTCGATGCTATCTCGAGCGTGAGTCGCGTGTGCGAGAGGAACTGGAGGCGACGTTATTAAAAAAACACATGTGGCCGAGATGCGTATCGCAGCGTCTGTTAATTACTTTTGACACGCAGCATATGATTCAATTATCATTATGATTTATTCCGAAGGAACGGTCGGATAGGCGCGGGGAGGCGAAGAGAGACCCAACAGTTTATTTAAGCGTTAACTATCGCATTAATTTCAACGAAGGATCGCCTTTCCACCAGATGGCAAGCGAATTCTCACAGGACGGTAGCACAGTTTTTTGCTGAAAAGTGTCTTGTTAACACGCTACCGATTTGTGTGGGCCGCAACCTCAGCTCTGGCATCCGCACGATGCTAAATATTTCTAGAAAACCTCATCCAATTTATGTGGAATATAATCTTTATAACCATTTGATTGAGGCATTCAAATGGTTTGATTATACAATACAACCCTTCGTCAGGAGTGTAGCATAACTATAAATTGTATGATTATCGCATGCCGCATCTAAGAATTTAGTGTTAAACACATAAAAAACGGCTTTAATTGCTTAACTCTAGCGTCCCGTAACCACATAATTCACGTTAAACCCGCTTTCACACGAAAGATCGCCCAGACTTCATTATAAGCCCCGAGCGTACAAAAACCGGCTTATAATAAATACTAATTACATGTAAAATAATATGATAGCATCGCGGACGAAATGTGAATCGACATTCCTAGAAGTACAAACTACATGTTGTCGGTTGCGATGAAAAAAATCGTCGTTACCATACATAGTAAATCTTGTGTGACACGTAATGGTTTTAAGAGCTTATTTATAGTTGTCGGTCGCTTCTAGTGATCCATTTAATATATATTATCACACTTTAAGTCGTCAACAAACGTGAGAAGATAGCCGTTGACCCGGTTCGTGATATTTGTCTCATTTCGAGGATTATAAGTGATCGCTGCGAACGGCAATGTCTTACGTTTGCAGCATCTGCCTTTACAGTAAATAACGTAGTTGGTTTAAGGCTCTCGGTCGCCTACAAGTAGGCACCGTATACATGTTTAGACCCGGTTTATAGCGGCTTCGCTTTTCGAGTGTTCTTGAATGACAAAAGGGGATTTAGACGGTCTCGTAAAGAATTAAAGGATCTCCAGTTAATTCTAAAGACGTTTCAATGACGCTTTTATATTGCATTTGAAGGAGCTAATGTTTTCTAAATTCATATCCGGTTGGTAAAAAATGTACTCGAAATAAGGATTTAAAATGAAAAGGATAATCGATTCCAACGTGGAACCACCTGGAGGGAGGCAAATTGAATGGCATACGAGTACTGATAAGTGGATACTAAGCATAGAAAATGCTCAACATACGCAATGAGTGGTGCTTCAAGTAAGAAGCAAAAGCATTCAATCTACTTTTAATATATCTTTTGCCGAATCAAACTGAGAATTATTCTTAACAGATGGACAAGTTGATGAAGCAAAACGAACTTGTTAGAAAACTCGTCATTGTTTCAACAATTTATTTAAATGTGCCTATTTAATATTGCGACATTGAAGTAACAAGTCATTAGGACGACAACATCTTGGCTGTGTTCCCACATTTGCTACCACATGGCTAGATTTGATATTCGTCTTTTGTACGCCAACCTCTTTTCAATAAATCCGTACGAATCCATTGCCGAGTTGATACTATGTTAAAAAAAACTAATTGGGGCGACTGTATACATAAAACTAATTGGTCAATTACATTCATCAGTCAAAGGTACGGATTTGACCGAACACCAGGATTCAGTCCAATTTTTTTCTAAGCGCAGAGGAAATGCGTGTTATTGCAGCTTATGTTTCCAAGTCGCCCGCTGCGATATTCGAAACACCCGTCCGTTTTTTGTGACAGACCAACTCAGTGCCATAAATAATAGGTAGGGGTTCCAAACCATACGAGCTTTGTAATAAATTCGTTGCTCCTTTTGGTAGCAAAAGAGCGGGCCATCCACGATTGAATTATGGTGATGCGTTAAGCCAGCAAACGCCGCTGGATTCCAGCGTTTTTATTTTCTTTTCATTTCGCGCTAAGCCTGCTCTTTGCAATTGTATCATTACTTTCGTATGTTTTCTTCGAAGTCACGTCTTTGTAGTATTGGGAGCCACTAAGAACATTTCTTATTCCGCTATCCCTCGAACGAGGCGCGTATTAAGTTACATATAGTACTCACGGCCATTTGAAAAAGACAACACGCAGATGGTGCATCCGTATTGGTTTTCTTTTAAAACATGGAACGAAATCACATGGGACCGACAATATTTCCTTTCCAAGTAAAACAAAGCCATTTGTCCGTGTTTCGTTTTAAAAGGAGCTAGGGACTTGAAAAAGTAAACTTGACGTTTAACGTGGCTGTACAAGATTCAATTACATATTATTCTTTTATGTTTGTAAATGGTCGGACGGTAAAGTAAAATACTGAGAGAATATTAGAGAAAAGTAAATTGATAAAAGTTTATTTAACAGATATTATTTATGTAAATGTTGTAACGTAATCTTATTAAAAGTTAATTTGAATCAGAAAGACGACATACTGCGCCGCAGGAGGTAGCGTCTCATGATTACCGTATCACTGTTACACAGCGTCTTAGGGTCTACCTTATTTCCTATAAAATCAATAGTTATAAAATCATGATCTATAACTACGAATTCTATAAAATCATTTAGTATAATGATTCATTTACTATAAATGTCATTTTGTATAACATTCAAATGGTATAATTCCAAAATCTTTAAAACCCATTAAATATAATATTCAAAATCTAGAAATTCAGTTGATATATTATTCATTGCCTATAATCATCATTGTGTATAACGTTCAAAATCTAGAAAATCGGTTGATATATTATTTATTGTCTATAATCATCATTGTATATAACATTCAGAATCTAGAAAGTCAGTTGATATATTGTTTATTAACTATAAATAATATTTGTTTGACCTCAATATAATATAGGTAGAACAGTTACAAGTTATAATGATTATTAGTCCTATTTAACAGACGTGTACACATTTGAAAGTCAGATGACGCGCCAGCGTGTCGACGGCACCCCGCTCACGCGGGGTGCCTTTTCCGCTCTGAGGGATGCAAGTGAACCCTAACCTAACCAAACTTTAACAGCGCCTATTTAACAGACGTGTAGACATTTGACAGTCTGATGACGCGCCAGCGTGTCGACGGTACCCCCCGTGAAGTTTAGACTATCTAACATTTATAACAAATTAACATTATAGCAAGCAATTATTATAGAATTTGAATTTATAACAGGTGAATATTAGAGTAAAAGATAATTATAGAATATGAAATTTATATATAATGAGTTTAGACTATTTAACATTTATAACAAATTAACATTATAGCAAGCAACTATTATAGAATTTGAATTTATAACAGGTAAATATTAGTGTAAAAGATAATTATAGAATATGAAATTTATATATAATGAGTTTAGACTATTTAACATTTATAGTAAATGAACATTATAACAAGCAACTAATATAGAATTTGAATTTATAGCTGGTGAATGAATATAGCAAATGAATTTAGAGTATGTGTAGTTATAGCCAATAATTTTATAGGAAATGAGGGGATACCAGCGTCTTATCGATGGGAGCTATTTTGCTGATACTGAAACAGCACTGGTTGCGTTTCATTGCGTGCGACAGCAACCATTCAAAACGGAGTTGAGAGAAATGCGGCATTCAGTTGCTAATAGATTACACCAAAGTTTGAATTAATTAAGGTTTGATTTTGTTCAACCAAATAACGGCTTCTTGACGCGTCAAAGTCGATATTGAGGTGTTAATGCTTTTGATAATGAAGAAGTTGAAAAGTTCGACTGATTGTTGAATACTTGTTTCGTCATGGGGTAGGGACATTTGGATATTTCGGAGAGCTAATGACATTTAGGAGTTGTCATGGCACTTTAAAGTTGTCGGTGGTCTGAGAGCAATCGGTGTAGGGTTACTGAGGCGACTCGGATCAGGAGTGCACTGCGGTGACGGCGTCGCGCGTCGGGCAGCGTCGGGCGACGTACGGCGCTCCTGACAGCCCGGCAGGTTGCGAGAGCCTCTCAAATTACCCCCGGATAAGTCAATCATTGGGAAACGTCCACGTTTGCCCGAAATAAAACACTGTTCGAATGTTGCGTGTGGCGCTCCCGGCATAATGCGTAGCGACAGCCGACATGTTTTGTGCGAGAAAATAAAATTGATGGCGTAGGGCCCGCTCCAGACTTAAATAGCACAGTATTCGTGTTGCAGTTACACTTTTGTCTATTTTATGACTGGCGTCACAGCTCGCTCCGGTTTTCTTTTGTTTTCATTTCTGCGTGTAGCGTTATTAGCGCTCTGACAAGTATTCGTGTCAGCCGGATATTGCTGTCACAAATTGTGGCGCATTAACTAAACGGTGGCGATGTTTTATTTAAACGGGTGTCTCTTTTGTCTAGGTACGTACTTAACTGATAAGCAGCCCCAAAGGAAGTAATTGGACAAGTGTTGGCTACGTTAGCCATGTACGAGTAGAAACCGGCGGCGAGGTCCAATTTCCTGCTTCGGCCGCAGTCTTCGACGAGCAAATAGCTCTTTGCAAATCAAACAAGGGACCGTCTATCGAATCCACATATCAACTTCGCATTGTTTCTCCCATCATTCGGGGCTAACCAGAGGCGTTTTCGATTATCCGCCCTCCGGAGAACAAAGCCTCTGACCGCAGAACCAAGTCAATTACATAGTTCAACAACTCAGCCCTTATAACTTTCATGGGCTGCCACCGGAATACAGAAAAAGGGTATCTGTTTTCAATATACAGGGCGCGCGATGCGATTGACCCTTTCGAGTGTCCGCATTGACTTTTAAATTACTAATCCCGCGGGAGCAAACAGAAACAGTGCCTCTGGGGCGCTTGTTTACACGCTCGAGAACACTCGCATATCTTCATTACCGGCCAGCGCGAGCTTGACCTGCTTGCTCAGCACTCATGGCTCCACGAAGGGACTACCTGGGAAACCTCATTACCATTCTTCTATTCACACAACTCGACATGAATTCCGATTATGACTATAAATCTTTTACGACTTCTTCTCGTTTACGACGAGAATTTATATGAGTTTATTATAATAATATAGGCCTACGTAAATAATGCACGGTGATCACCATGCGCAACAAATTGACACGTATTTAACTGAACATAAACAGGCGGTCACGCTTAGTGAAAACACAATCATTTACGTCGTTCGGACTTCAACTGTTGGAATGCTCATCCGGAAACAATTTATTTAACTTAGCGCGCGCTATTTTAGACGCTAAGGGATACCGTGGGGACTTATTAATGTTTATCTAAGCATCGGAATAAGAATGCATTGGACGGGAGCGGCTGACGGAGCCCGCCCGTTGGGAGCAGCCAAGCGCACTCATTTCGAGTGATGGCTCTATACCAGGCTTTTTTTCTATGTCAGACACAAACCGTCTACCCTTTCAACTCCAATGAATTACTAAATTTTTGTGCGGCGGATCTGTACCCTCTGCAATTCGGTGTCGAAATAAATTAACGTTATCCATTGTGAACCAATCGCTATGTACCCAATTGGGTTAGGAATTTGTGGTCTGTTGAATTGTTGGCATAGGCTCAATATTATTTCGTCAAATTTTCATGTCAGGACCATTATTTTGACAGATCGGTGCATAAAACGGGGCCGTTCCCTACAAACACGTCTTAGCAATTTATAAAACGATAAACGCAATGGATGGGAGCCATTTAAAAGAGTAGGTATTCGTGTAGGCGCTTCGCCAGTACAAAGAACTTAGTTAAGCTAAAATAATCAAGTCATTCCGAAGCTCCTTTATGTAATGTTCGTTCTGAGAATGGAGAGCCTGATTGAAGCTTTGAATTTAAAACATTGGATAAAAAATGAAGGCTCTGTTTCGAATGCAGTAGTTGGGATCGGATACTTAATACCTACTTTTGAGTCGCAATTAAAGTGAATTCGAGCGCTGCATGTGTCGAATCGATTGGTATTTTATTTACTGATGCGTATAAAGGGAATAAATAATTAAAGATTATTTATGGATGCTTTGGTATTAAATTAAATAACTCAGACGACTCGTGCTTCCAATGCTTCGTTGCCTATTAATGAGGCGAAATCGTCAATAACAATGGATTCAGAAAATAAAAGTACCGATTAAGAGTGTTAAACTGCCGTAACTGATTGAAATTCGGCCCGCCCGTTCAGGATGGTCGTCGGTCATTGTATTCATAATAATAGAACTGTTTATGTTTAGGTAGCGTTTTTTTTTCACTTTGCAACAAAAAGTTAATAATAAGCATCCTACCTGAAACGGTAACCCATCGATCATGCCCCATAACGAGAAATTATACTCTGTTATTATGGCTTCTAAGAAATACTGATAGAATACGCTTCTATAATACGAGTATATGACTTTATATTTGCAAACATTGTAAGGTAATAAGTTTAAATCGATCATGTCAATAAATAAACTACATTGACTTGTCAACCTTTTACACAATAGAAGCTTTTTGTATCAAAACGAGATAATATCTTTTAACGACTGAATAATGTTTAGACATATATTACAATACGTATCTTTATTTATAAATGCGAGTACGCTTTGGGACTGTTTGTAATGAAGAGAATACGAACAAAGCGAGGACGTGAGACAAGAACGGTTTGCTGCTCGAACACTTAATTATTCTAGATGGTTGATACTTATTAACATAATTCATAAAGGGCAGATTTCAATGCGGTGTTGTTTTGACGGGCGTACATGTTAAGTTGTCGGTACATCTAATATGCAGATTAGTGAACGGATACACTGACCGAGCGTTTCGATCCGCGGCGCGCAGTTCATGTAGAAATTATTATTGTTTAACTTGTGTGTAATGCAAGTGATAGGATAAGGCTTAGCTACATGATATATAAAATAAAATTTCATTTATTACACAAAAAACACATAATATGCTCAGCGAATCGGAATTGCCATTCAGCGAGGCAACGCAGCCAGCCTTATGGGAACCCTTCCCAGTGGCAGCGACTTGGGCGATGCATGCCTTTACAATTTAAGTGTTTAGTTTAGGTTAGGTTTAAGTAGTTGTTTGATCTATTCTTGTTTTGTTTCTTTTCTATATTAAATAAAATTTAATGTTTTAAACTTGACCCCTAAAGGGGTAAAAGTACTGCTTTTCACGAAAAACGCTCAAAACAACGAGCTTAACTCATGCACATTGTGCATAACTACCAAAGAAAAAAATTCAATGTCACAAACAAATTGCCTGTTAAACATTTACTCTGAAAACTAGCTCGAGACTTGAACCGAGTTAGAATAAAAATCTAGATGTTGTATTGTAAGTACAATCACATCGACATGTAAATCTCAACAGCAAATACACAATGTTTCAAATAAATGTGCATATCATTACACTAACAAGAGATGTCGCGGCGAGCGGGTGTGTGGTCCCAACAGACTTGATATTCTTCCATTTTATTTTTATTTTCTCTTGAAAAAACGATTTTATTTCTATCAATTAATGGGCTACACGCTTGTAAGCCATTTTGGTCGTTAGGATCATTAGGAAAGAATATTCGAGAGCTTTAATTAATTAACAGCTATTATCCAAATGAGAGTTATTACAACGGTCTTGTAAGAAACTGTGGCTTACTGGGACGTTTCGTATGTCCGGCACACGAATTATGAAAAATTTTTAGCATTCATTTCACTGAATAGTTTGAAATTAGAATTCTACGACTGTCCAAATGTAAATATTCTTAAAATATTTCATACCAGTATATAGCGGAAGATGCTGTTTAATGTGTATTAAAATTAAAATGAGTACACCTCACACAACCTCAAATATAATTGTTCGTCACATCGAGTACATTAAGGCGATATATCGATTGAAAGAGACACCCTTATATTTTTCACTCACGACAAAATGGGATGCAACACTCTCCGAGAATGGCTTTTTAGACAAATCTCGTTAAATATCTGACTGTGCGCAGGTTTATTAAATTTCCTCTTGACAGAGTTTAGATGAGGTAAAATACCATCATTAACTTAATCGTGTCTTTTATGCGTTGTTTTAGTAGGCTGAGTAAAAAAAGGAAAATATAGACTCAACTTTGGTTTTTTTTTCTATCGAGATTATTTTAAGCAATCATGTTTCGGCTATTGTCAGTACCACAATTATATAGTCAAGAATCATATATCTGAAAATCAGCTCCTACTGTTTGCTAGTCAGGGAAGGACATAGTTTCAAAATTTCTAGATTTCTCGTTGTAGCGCCTTAAAGAACGTGATACATTATGCATCGTAATGACTTGGCAGAAACAGCGGATCTCTTGCATTATTTGACTTTTGTTTATTCATACCATTCTTTTACCCACCTGGCGGACCGACGAACGTTAAATGTTGGTTTAGAATTAATATCTTATGACTATGCTCTACAAAAAGCAGCGTCATTCTTGACTGAGTCATTTGTCATAATACCGAATGTACGCATTAAATATGGTGTTACTTTTTTTTAGATTTTATACAGGATAGTTAATACGTATGTAAATGTTCCTATGCTTTGTGTAAATTTTAATTGTAATACTGGTACTGCAAACATGAGCAGGCATGTAAAACTATAATCATTCATAATTTATCAAATTAAATCCGAAGCGACATAAGTAGGCACATTTTTATTTTGTTTAATATTGTAAAATAAAATACTCTTATTCTTCAATTTAGGCATATGACATGCACCTATGAATGACAATAAACTACCACCATGTAGGTTTCCAAGAACAGTGACCCAGCGACCCAAGTCATAAAAAAGTACCTAAAAGTATTTATTTAAACAGAATAAAAACGGGCCATGTGCGAGTCACACTTCGCACATTTAGGGTTCTGAACCAACAGCAAATTTAAGTTGGTTTATTTTCGCACCCCCTTCAGCTGTATGGGAGATCCCCTTAAAACATTTAAAAATTAGTTTTGACTATTTATATGCCTTTAGACCATCAAGATGCTTAAATTGTGAAAGTTTTAAGTCTGTAGCTCTAACCGTTTGACTGTAAAACCTGTGTGACAGACGACAGACGGACGGACGCGTGAGTGACAGCAATAGGGTTCCGTCTGAAACCTTCGGGTACGGAACCCTAAAAACGGTAACGTGGCTTTAATATACCAGAAAACAATACAGAGGATAGGTAATAGAATTCCTAAGTAATATCGAGCTGGTCCATCAATCATCCGAGATACCCGATATGATCTTATCTGGAATGAAACTCATCATTTATAGATCTGTCCGTCGACGCTGGACGAATGTTATTAATAGATTTCTATCTGGTCATCAACTGAATCTGGTAACGGTAATCCCGGTCATTTTGTCGGTTCACTGATATCGGTAACAAATTGTATCTCCCGTCACTCGAATTTGGAATGTGGCGGCGAGTTGAGTGAGCCTAGTCGATTCCATTTATGACTGATTGGCTTTATTAATGTGTTGTTCGGGTATTATTTTATGAACACATTATACGCTATAAAAGTACCTACTGTTTTCCTGGTAATAATTAACGTTTGAGAAGGTGTAATGGTATTATAATGATAATACAAAAAGCGCCTCTATTGGAATAAAGTGGATTTCAATGATTTTTAAACAACTTATTACGGACGTGAAATATAGTGACAGTAAAAAAACATGTTTATAATTAGGGTAAATAATTTCTTATTTTCAACTTTTTAACTAAGTTACTACGATAACGCTTGAAAAATATTTCCTTACGAATGCTACATTCATAGCTCCGATAAGATTAATAATGGGCGTATAATAGGATTTAAGTAAACATAATTCGAGCTTCAGTCCTTAATAACTCGGTTGTAAACCACTAAAACGTAACGATGCAGCATTAACGGCTAATAATTCGTCTGGTGACGATTTCGAAACGCACGGACATTCCGTGAGATGGAAGATTAGTGTTACTGACAGTAACTATATCTTAAAACTTTTTTCTTGTACGCACGATAATCGCACCGCGGCGAGTGCCGTAGATGGAGGCGTACGATAAAAAAACTTGTCAATATCGTTATTACGTCTATCAAAAATGAACCTACTTAACGAGATTGTAGGCTTCTTATCCGGTTAATGATTGTAATATGTAGTTACTTTGGGTTTTTGTGTGGATGCAGTTGAAACACTATGCTGGTACTTGGTACTTGTATGCCGGGCTTGTTTAATTACGCGTCGAGCGGGCTGCGGCGGTATCGGCAGAGCTGCATGCGAGAAATGCTTCCAATCGTAATTTAATGCATGCAAACAAGACTGCTAAACACACTTAAGGGTGTTTTAGAACGCAATAAGTAGGTGTTTACGCAAAAAGTAAGTTTAGAAGTTGCTATGATTATAGGGAAACTGGTCATATAGCTACGCCTTCCAATTTTACTTTGGAGTACTAATATAAACCTTGGACATAAGGACAAGTACTAATATTTAGAAAAACATACAAGGTTCGTCCGGAGTACCTATATTTTAGGCATAGAATCCATATTACTTCTCAGATTGGGTATTTTATTTGACTACACTGAATTTAACAATTATGTTTGTTGTCTGTTACTTGATCAGCAGTGATCAGAATGTGGGTTGTTTTGATTGATTAATAATAGACTCTACCAGTCTCCAAGTGAAATACTATACCCTCGCCTATCAAAATACAGAATCGTCTGTGGGCGGAGTTATTTTAATGACAATTGCCTAAAGTCCCTACAACTTGTCAAGTTAGCGATTTACATAACACATCAATGTATAATACTGCGTCCATATTAATAGGTTTACATAGTGGAGTGCACTCGGCCGAGCCTCAAACGCGTCTTATGGACTGACGCTTATACAAATATATTCAGCAGGTGTCCCCGTATTTACATACAATTTCCTAAGACATACAGCCGATAACTGCCTCTCAGCATTAAAGCCGGTGTGATCAGTTTCATAAACGATTCAACCGCAGATTGCCTTGTACAATTTGTAAGGGATTAAGCTATTTACTATTTTTAGTGGCAATGAACTCAGCGGTACGAACGACGGGTTTTGTTATAGCCATAGCCAAATAAGCCGTGCTATCACTGCTGCCGTGCTGATGTAAATAAATTATAGCTTTTTGTTGTTACGTAATACTACGAGGTTTTCTAGGTCTTTGAGGGCTTCATCATTCCAGCATTTCCAGCGGTATCTGGGACGACAAAGAAGAGCGGCGTTCTCTTGTGTTCTGACACAAGATACTCTTTGGGTCATCGAGCCAGCGTAGTACGTGGTAGTACCTAAGTATGTACATAGTTGTTACGTAAAAGATAATAGACGTACTTTATGATATATTTAAGCCACAAGCCAAGTTATTTTTGCTGCATGTTTAACGTTTAATACAAAAAAACGTAATAAGTATATTGTCATGTTATTAAGATAACTATTCGTTTTGTACATGTTTTTCGGTTTGCCTATTAGTCTCAATCTCCACTCAATTGCTCAAAGGTTAGCTGGAAGAAATCCCTTATAGGGATAAGCTCGCCTTTGTACATGCATGTCAACTGTTCTTGTAATTTTATGCTATGTTTACTCATGTACAATAATAGTACATTACTTAACAAGGGCGGTAAAACAAAGAATGTCTCAGATCGCAGGTATTTGACGCCCGAGCCGAAGGCAAGGGCGATAAATATGTGATCTGAGGCTTTCTTTATTACCGCCCGTGTCAAGTACAAAATTTTATGTCACCCCCTGGCCAGGAAGTGGGATTTCCCGCGCGCGGAGCGTGCGGTAATTGCCGCTTTATGGCCAGGTGTGTCATAAAGAATTTTACATAGGTACATACATACATTATAAAATGTACCTACGTAACAGTGGCGGCGCGCCAAAAATATTCTAAGGGGAGCCGGAAATAATTTGCCTATCTTATTCTTCATGAGCTGGACTGGATGAAAATAAGGCAAGCCGGTGGGAATCGAGTTGTATGGACGCTCTGCCACTGCTACGTAATAGCCTAACGAGCATTAGAACACATATGATAGCAATAACTGCAGAATAACAATATTCACAAAGCAATATCTTATTCAATAGGAACACTTTACAGAATTAATCTGTCAACTGTATTCTGCGAGCAGGAAATGCAGAGCAAACAAAGCGCATTTAGTGAATTGTGGGCCACCCCAGTGCGGGGCTGTGCGCCCACGGTGTCGTGACGCGGCCTGCCCTCGCCCGTGTGGCCGCGGTTCGGAGGACCAAGGCGAATAGTAACTTATGATATACATATTAAATGTGTATTCTAACCAATGTACCTCTAGTATAAGTTAACAAAACACAAACGAACTCGTTTGCGGTTTAGGCGATTTCCTGACTTGGCGGGGTGGGATCGATATGTGACATTTTCTTCTTTGACGTAAACTTACTGACGTCGCAAAAATTCTCACTTGACGGAACACTGTCAGTATTACTTTTGCGCAGTAGTAATATCATGCGCAGAAGCGGAGTAGTACCGCCTTCGCATCGTCCCGCTACCGCGCATCCCGCGCCAGTCACTCATTTAAATGTAGGGGCGCAGTAAAAAATGGTACCGAGTCGACTGACAGCTGACACTGACATTTGACACTTTTCTCATATCGTACTGCCTCCGCACCGACAAATTCCTGACTGGCGCGGGATGCGCGTTAGCGGGACGATGCGAAGGCAGTACTACTCCGCTTCTGCGCATGATATTACTACTGCGCAAAAGTAATACTTACTGACAGTATTCCGACAAGTGGGAATTTTTGCGACGTCAGTAAGTTTACGTCAAAGAAGAAAATGTCACATATCGATCCCGCCCCGCCAAGTCAGGAAGTCGCCTTCGTCTGAATTTGTAAGGCAACGCGAGCAGCAGCGCCTCTGGTGGTTTATGGTGGTAACTATTTTTGTCATATAAATTAAGACTAAACGCAAACGTGTTCGTTTGTGTTTTGTTTAGAAAAAGCTTATACTAGAGGTTACTGAAAAGTTAGCGCAAACTATCTGCGACATATGATAAGAGAAAAAAGGTTGACACTTACTTGGAAAAGTCACTATTTGCGAGTTGCGACATATTTCGGACTACAATTGTCCTTCATCAGTATTCCAAGTGACTGTCAATCGTTCTTCTCTTATTAAGTGTAAATATGTCTCACGTTACTGTAAATTTGTGTATCTGCGACATATTTAGTTTCTACAAAATTCGTATCATCATTATCATGGTTGTCCATCTTAGAAGAAAGCTGACGGAATTAATAATAGCGCCACCTATTTTCACGGTTATTAAACTTGCTCGAATAGTCAGCTAAAATGTAAAAGTAGGTAGACTGTTAAAAAGGTATTCAAAAATTCGATGCTTTCCAGTATCACACACGTGGCCCTGTGGTAAAGTATATTGTCTTTAGAGACAATGTACCCGGGTTCGATCCCCAGCGGCGGATGCACTTTTTGTATGTTTTTTCACATGTATCCAAGATAATATTTACTAACTTTAGCACTTGGTGGCGCTTTAGTCGGGATCACAATATGCGTGAAGTTGGCTATCTATTTCCAGTCATTACACTCTTATTTATGATCATTATGTGCTTCGTTGCTATGGTAACTACCTATGGATTATGTAATTGTTCGTTGTAAGATTTGTGTCGAAGTTGAAACAGAGACTTTTCACTCGGTCAACAAATAATAGGTGGTAGACCAATTTCTTGGCTTACTGTCCAAGTAGAAGTAAAATAAATGGAGTAAAAAGACACATTGACAAAAAGTTAAGTTACAAACACACATGTGGTTGAATAATGTTTGTCGCATTTTGTTCTGACCCTGACTTTAGGCTGCATGAATTTCCGTCGGTTGCAGCGATAGACCGAACGGCGGGAGTGCATCCTTCCTTTTTGTCGTGTGGTACAATGCATTAGATCACACATTTGCAGTATTCTGTTATTACAAATTAGACGATGCGCTAAAGACATGTAACGCGCCTTTACCCTTCGAGGCGAATCGAATCCCTATCCTCCCAAAAGCATCAGACAAAAGCCTAGCCTAGTTCCACCCTAAACAAAAATCCTGCATCCTTACTGGTGGGATAGTAATTATACAATCGTCGCTTAGTACTGTAGAGGTTGCATGCTTAACCTCTACAATGCTGGCTGAACAGCATCATCGATGTTCCGATTTTGAAATGAATCAATATAAATAGAAGACGTTTAGAAGACATCAAGCAGTCGCCCTCGAGGCTCTGGCCTCAGGGTCACGTCACTCCTACCTCTCGCGGCCAATAAATCCATATTTAAATTATACATGTCTTCTTACTCTACTTACTGAGCTGCACCTGACTCCCTACAGTACTCATAGTACAAGCTTTGCTTAGTTTGGGACTAGGTTGATTTGTGTAAGATTGTCCACAAATATTTATTTTTTATAATTATACAATATGTAGGCTGATGATGATAAGTTATTTCAAAGCCCTTCTCCGTTATCTGGTGAATCTGTCCTATCATTTATTCTACATATCGCTTATGCTGCATATCTTAGAGAGTCTGTATGATATGCTCTAAGTAAAAATGAGCCATTTTTTCCTATTTGTTTAATACTAATTGTTATAATGATCCTAAGGGATCTGACACTTTTTTGCGCAATCTTAAAAATTTCTTATTATATTGGGGCTATTGGGGAAATCAACATACTTAAAATTATTTGAACTGTCCGATTTGTATCAAATTAGACCGTTCAAAAAGCGACTTTACTGTCCAATCGTGAAGATTCAAAGTCCAATGACTAGTGTTATAAAATGTCGGACATTTTAAATAATTTCTACTTTAAATTCACCGTTTCATTCCCCAGTGCAACAAAGTTGCGAACTCGCCGCCACTGGGGACTGAGTTGAGAGAGATACCCACTCGCTCAAACTCGCGCGTGGCTCCGAGAATATGAAAATGAGCGGAAAGAAATAGATTTAAGTATGTTGGAATCACAACATACTTAAATCTATTAAAGATTAAACTATTAAAGATGTGTACTCTTCTTCTTTTGTTAGCATAATAGCAATCCTTATTTTGCTTTTCTTTTCTTTTTATTAATAATGGGATTGCTCTTGGCCAGCATCTAGCCATGTGGCAAAGATGAGGCCGACGATGAAGCGAGCTCACCCAGAAAATGCCTTTTCACTCGTGCCTTAAATAGGTCCAGGTTATATGAACTCGGAAATACAGATGCCGGCAGGGAATTTCAAACCTTAGCCGTGCGCATTATAAAAGATGACAAAAAGCGCATCTATATTCCATCCGATGGTGTAAGGCGCAGAGGTGGGCAAGGCATTCTCCATACAAGCTCTGTACACGTTTTATTCGTAGGTTTTGGCACTAACGAATATAATATTTTTTTGGTTGTAAATATTAGATGAAGAAAGTGATGTGAAAATTTTCAAATATTTCAAAAAATGAAAAATTAAAAAAATTATAAAATAAATCAGTAAAAAAAATTACATCACGAAATAGCTATCAGAGAAATAAGCATACTGACCGAAAATAATAACTTAAATGCAAACACAAACGAAGTAAATCCTGCACAAAGTTTAATGTGTAGGTTAGGTACCTATAGATTAGTCTAAATAATAAAATAACAGGCAGTTGCGATTAAGGAATTAATTCGCATACCCTCGGGTATATTATTTAATTCGCAGAATGTTAAAAAAGTTATATTTGCGAACAACAAAGATGTGAAAAAGTAATTTATTTGTCTGTTTTGTGGTGAAATTTATACTTAACATTTCTTGGCTTGTTTAGTTTCAGCTCATTAGATTTGCATACAAATTAAACTTGAATCTTATATTCCGTTTTACCACGAAATTAGCGGAGTCGATGTATGTTTTGGTTCGCTGGGAAGTAGGTAGGTCAAAGTTAACTTCCGTTTCTAGACCGATGATTTATTTTATAAACACTACTTATAACATTTTGTTGGCGAATTTCAAATAGGTACGTATATTACGTATAGATAGAGATTAAAAAAAAATCTCTATTGCGATTAAACTATAACTTTAGTATTTCTAATAAGAATTGAATTTAGTAAGCATCATCATCCTCCTAACGTTATACCATTAGATTTGTATCCCGAAGGATGCCTGGGGTCCGCTTCCTAATCCCAAGTCTTGGCGTAGGCACTAGTTTTTACGGAAGCGACAGCCATCTGACCTTCGAACCTGAGGGGAAACTAGGCCTTATTGGGATTAGGCTTGTCAAGTGAGTGGACAACTTGACTGTTATAAGTTTTCAAGCCGCCCGAAGGCCTCTACTACTCTAACTTGGCTTGACGACTGCTATCGAAGACAGCAGCCGGGATCAACGGCTTAGCGTGCCTTACAAAGCACGGGAGCGCTCAGTTAATAACCACTCAAAGCGGTCACCCATCCAAGAACTGACCTGGCCCAACGCGGCTTCACCTCACATACCGCACGCGGTACGCGTGCGCCGCTGGGCCACGAGCGCTCGAATGAATGATAGGTAACATTCTAATTGCAAAAACAATTATTTTTATCAAAAAGCACTCTCTCTGTATTAGCTTAACTGTTATGATATCTTGAAACTTCCTTTAATTTTGATATTAAGCACAGAATATTGAATATGTAGTACCTTTCGAGGTACGACTAAAAAAAAACCGCACGAGAGAAATAATATACCTACCTATCATGAGGTATGCAATATCTATTAGCGAAGCATATCACTTTTTGTGTTTTTATATATACATATGTGTTATATGCTGTTTTATAGCATGAAAGAATTGTATATTTTATGACTTTAATGAAACTGGTGTGTTTTCATCCAGAATTTAATAAATAATATTCTTCGTAGCTTCAACGAATAAAACATCCTGGATAACGTGTAATCAAAATATTTAAACGACTCGCTCACGGATTCGAAGTTTTAAACAAATATTACAGTTTACTGACACTGTACCTACATAATTCTCAGAAAGACATCTGTATGAACTGTAGCTGCGGTTAACAACACAGAAAAACAACCAGACAATGCAACCAAATATCACTGCTCTGGCGTCTCCAACTTTCAATATCGTGGTTATTAGCTTTATACCGCGGCCTTTTATTGTGTTGTAAATATTTTATTCGGCGATAACAGCTATCCACAGATAGAACAAATTGATCGGGGATAGGCTAGTGTTTAGGAAGGTTTACGAGATACGTGGGCGAGTTTAATTGATAGGATGAGATTGTGCGAACGACGACTCACATATATTAATATTAAACGTCGCCGTACCGAACACTAATGCATAATTCTTTAGATAAACGAGCGCAACACAGGCTATTAGTACAATGAAATGCTTCGGATATCAGATTCTTTATGGCCGCTTCGCATAATCAGAACCAATAAATATGTACTCCACGCGTTGAACCCAATGACTTCATTCTCCGGTAACAGTTTCGTGATTTGAGCGCCCCAGTTAGAACAATTTACCGAATTAATGCTAATAGGGATTAAAATTACAATTAGAATTAGAGACAGCTTAGCATACGTGTTGGTGAATATGTCTTAGTTCCTCTGCCTACACGCTACATTATGGAAATTATTTATTAGGTACTATCGCTCTTGCGCGTGTCAAATATGATCCAGTAGTAGTTCAAAATCAAACTGAAGCAACCCAATATTGTCTCAAACATATTACGCGAGCGTAAGCCTGCAAAATCAATATAATCATCCTTAACTAGCTGAGACCGAACATAAATTTACTGGATTTGCTATAACATTAATCTTATCAAAATCCGATCCCGCGTTTACACAGCCAACGTTCCCGTAAAATATTGAGATGCGTACAAATTCTTAATATAAACAACATTATGAATTCCCCTTTTTGTTAATGCATAAGCTTATATATTTTTATTAGTATTTAATTAAGTGCTAGGCGGAAGCTTGGAACATTAGGAGCGTGCGTCGAGATTACGCCGAAGCCGAGGCGAGGAGGCTCGCCCCATATTGCACGGTAATGGAAAGCCGTATTAAATGTGCCTTAACCCTAATAGTATGTTATCGAGCATCTTATGTTTTATTCAGAGGAGATTAGCAGTGGGCCGGGCCGCGTGCCTCGCAGGATTTTTCTTAACTATTCAAAACTGTTCAATATGAAAATGTAGAAATAAACGCAACGGGGTATTGAAAGTAGCGTCGGCATCACAAACGATTCCACATTAGATTGATAGTTACGGGGCTCGAAGATGTAAATTTGATTATTAATTAGAAAATATACATATATCTTACATAATAAGTGAATATGTTTTGCGTTATACATATGTAGGCATGTATGTCAAATCTGAAATTCTAATCTATTAATTCTATATGCAATCAACAATAAGTGCTAGCCCACTCCGTGTACGTGTACGAGCCATATAAATCTATTGAAAACTACTTTCCATGACACAAAGAGAATACCTAAGTATTTAGTTTGCCAACTAGAAAATATGTTTAATAATTAGCTCGATATGTTAATGGTATGCCAGGTTATATCGAATAACTTTTTTAAGCAATCGATCAGAATAGTGATTCATTTCGATAAGGGTAATCATTTGAATTTTGTATTAAGTTGCATTCCCGCATATTGTATTAGTAAAAGTCGGCGTAGACACGCAACGTATGGAATCAAACAAGATAAACCGATAACCTTTGGGGTCGCACATAATACAATGTGACTTTCGTCGGTTTCACCTTTGGACCCTTCTGCTATCATGTGCAGACTAACGCATTTAAAAACTTTTCAAAATATTTAATGGAAGTTTTGTGCCTAGCTATTGTTAATATGAATGTTTGTAATTACTTTATTGTAGGGTCGCTAGGCCAGTTACGCGGCCTGCGGCAGTTTGCGGCCCCCTGACCGACTAGGTTCCTTCAACTAAAGATAATAACAATTATAAACTAATTTAAGAAAAAGTGTAAACCGTAAGCTAAACTTGATTAGAAATGCTATAAGAATCTATATAATTTTGTAACTAAAATATTGATCTTCAACAAGATAAAACGTTACAATTCCCGCATTGAATCCGTAGCGCGTGCGAAGCGTGGAATTATAGTGAATCTGTACAAAAAATAAAGAGACAGCTGACATTGAAAGCTAATTAATGTTACTTAATTTTGGTTTCATTCATAAATTTCTTGTTTGATCATTTAAATAATTAAGTTTTTGATATGATTTCGTTAGATTTTGGCATTTTTAAAACTTTCTTATCAAAAAATTGTGGTGGCCGGTATCTGGTATACACAATTACCGAAAAGGTCAGTTTGCGGCCCCACTATAAAGACCATTGATTTTGAGATGTTACATAGTGAAATGTGGAATAATAGTAGTTTATGCAACGTGTACATAATGAGGGGCATTAAAACACGAGTGTTTTATGAAACGAGCCGAAGGCGAGTTTCATAATAAGGTCATACGAGTGTTTTAATGCCTAATTATGTACAGTTGCATACACTACTTTATCGACATCCATATATTAAATCCTCTTTCATGTGTTTCGTGTGGGCACGTCTCGCCAAAAAGGTCATTTTTGACAAACTTTTTTTTTTATGCCAATCGATCCCATTCCAATACAGGATCAAGAGTTACATTTTCGGGGTAGAAAATCCATAAATCGAGGAAAACTTCTCATTTATAGATTTTGGAAAAAAAAAACATACAGGGTGCGAGAAGAAGGTCATTCCTGACAAACTTTTTTTTTGATGCCTATCGATCCCATTCCTGTCTAGGATCAAAAGCTTGTATGCTACCAAAAAAATCGAAGATAAATTTTCTCATACAAATTGTATGAAAATGAAAACTTATTTTTCACATGCTATTTTTTTATGCCAATCGATTCCATCCTATCCATTATCAATAGGTTCCTAGGGGTCAACTTCCGGTAATGTACTGAAATGCCACAAAATAAATGTATGGAAAGATAATTAATATTTTTTCCCATACATTTACTAGGGAGAAATAGTGAAATTTTATTCTCCTCATAATCCCCGTTTTTAGAAATAGAAATTGAAATATTTATTTGCTAGAATACGTTACATATAAGGTCTTAAAATAATTAAAGTATCAGTAAGTTTCTTGATATTTTGAATGCTGTTACCGTATTTTTTTCTTATAGTATTATGTTCCTTAAATGAAAACAGGACAGAACAGGAAAATAGAAAAATATGAATAAAATTTCACTTTTTCTCCATAGTAAATGTATGGGAAAAAATATTAATTATCTTTCCATACATTTATTTTGTGGCATTTCAGTACATTACCGGAAGTTGACTCCTAGGAACCTATTGATAATGGATAGGATGGAATCGATTGGCATAAAAAAATAGCATGTGAAAAATAAGTTTTCATTTTCATACAATTTGTATGAGAAAATTTATCTTCGATTTTTTTTGGTAGCATACAAGCTTTTGATCCTAGACAGGAATGGGATCGCTCGGCATAAAAAAAAGTTTGTCAGAAATGACCTTTTTCTCGCACCCTGTATGTTTTTTTTTCCAAAATCTATAAATGAGAATCTTCTTTAATTTGAAATTAAGGGAAGGTCTTCTAAGACCATTTTCGCGTAGCAGCACGGGACCTGGTAGCTGCCCTCACTGACCCAAAAAGACAATCCACCCATACTTAGGTTTTGCCGAATAATTGTATACCTACCCTCCTCCAGCGTTTCCGGAACCGGAACAAATATTTAAAAATATTTGCACCACATAATTATGCGCCTTTGATATAAAAAACTTATTAAAAATTATATTATAATCATTCTAGTACCATATTTAAGGGGGCCGCAAACTAGCTCACAGGGGGCCGTTAACTGGCGTAGGCGGCCGCTATCTGCCGCATTCGCTATTTTGTCACATTTTCTACTTTTTTCCCAAGTTTACGGATGAAAGTACTAACTTTTATTGTTAAGTACGCATCTTGACAATACTCAAGACTTATTTATATGACTGCCATCCAATATGCATATAGGTTTCATATATTTTTACTTGTCTAAAGTGCGCAACTCGGCTAAGAGGCCGCCAACTGGCCTAGGGACCCTACACAAAAAACAGGTAAAAAATACAGACAAATTAGGACAATACGTAGACGCAATACAATAGTTTTATTGTTCTGAAATTACTTTGGAGAGATTTTCGTGAATTATTACACTCTAATGTACTGACGAGCAAAAATAACGGGTACACTTTGTATGGAACTTCCATAGAAAGTGTACCTGTTATTTTTGCTCGTCAGTAAATGTTTTATACCGCATAGTTTCTACAATATTTTCAAACAACCAGTAAGTACCACTTCGACACTAAATATTTTATGAAATATAGTTTCGTTGAAGTCCGTTGGAACCTCCAGTTAACATTAAAATGGAACGCATTGTTAATTTAATTAAATCCTGTCACAATTAACCTTTGCCTCGGACACGCACCTTGAGCGTCCTAAATTAATAATAATTACTATGACGTACAATTTGAGATGGAATCCGGCTCGAAGGACGACGACGCGGTGAATCGATGCTCGCTTGACGGGCAGCTGCAGTATGAAATTATGAGCATTTTTATTCTCGGCCTACACCTGCCCGGCCCGGCCACGATTGACACCTACCCCATTATAAAGATACATCGGCCCAACGATGCCCCGGGAGAAAAAAATCCCAACAATAGCCCGATGGCAGCCGCATGAGAACTTATTATTAGCCTTTATAAGCCCAACCATTCATTTTTACTTCTTCATACAATCCTGGCCATTAACGCAGGCGTGGGCAGTGTGGGCTCACGGCTAAATAAAACTATTGTTACGCCTAACAAAACGTCCAAGTGAACATCTTCATAAAACTACATCTCACTCGGTCTATTGTTACGAAATGTTGCATTCGAAGGGCCGATATTTTAGATGGGAATTTATTGCCAATTTCGTAGAATGTTTACCGAAAAGTGACTGAATGGGAGGCGAGTGAATTACTTTATTGTAATGATAAAGGAAGTCAGATTGAAAACGTCCGATGAAAGCCGACGTCAGGCGACGGGCCTGTTTGATGATAATGATTTATGGCGACAGGAGCGACGCGATTTTAGCGCGTTAATGCTAAGAAAGATAAATGTGTCAGATGTCTTTGTCGGGGGCGGGAAAAATTACGTCGTCTATGCTCAAATCACAATACGCGACGATTTTATAGGCGGGAGCAGACGCCTCTGTTTAAGTAAACATCTTGGAATTTCATTACCAACAGCATGAAGCAAAACGCCCTTGTATTAATACATAAAGGGAAGACGGTCTCCGACATATCACGCCACCCGTGGATGAAGGACGTGTTGGAAATTCAACATGACTTCTACCTAATAACTAATCGGTAGTGACCCTGCCTACGAAGATGACGGTCCCAGATTTGAATCCCGGCAATAGAAACATGTTTTTATTATGAACACACATATTTGATTCCGAGTTTTCTATCTATATCATCAATTTGTAAGTACTCATAGTAAAAACTTTGCTAAGTTTGGGGCTTCATTGAATTTTAATATTCCGTATATTCATTTATTTTGTTAATCTACACTCCAGAACAAAAAAATAGGTATAAGCTTTCTTTGTAATTTTCAATATACAGTGTATTTCCATCCAGTATGGTATGTAGGAGATCTGTGAGCTAAAGTACCTATAACCACAAAGTTGTCACAGAGTGGCTGGCCCTGCAGAGGTTCATCTCGCGTCTAAAATTAGAACGACTGGACTGGATTAGTGACGGCGCAAGGTGTCAACCACACGCGCTGCTCTTAATGCATGCTTATTGGAAACATAAACACGTTAGTGCAGTAGGCGGGACTGGTTACTCGCAGCTTGTTGACCAGTCTTATTGTTTCTTTGGAAATGTAACGCTTTGAAATAGTCGCGCAGAATTGATTTCTGGAATACTATACCTACTTTGTAGCTACAAGAGAAGGATCCATGCCAAAGCTAACGCGACGTTCACGCTGAGACACTTCTTCGCGACTTTAACGCATATGAAAGAAAGAGAGTAACTTGTAAAGAAAGCAATTTAGTAAAAATCATCTTACTTGATCGTGATGTATCAATATTCGTGTGATTTTGTCGCTCTTCATCTTCAACGTTAAAACTTGTCTCTGCGTAAACTTGATATCGGCATATTTCACATGGCATTATTTGAGCGTAAAACCTAGCGTAGTTATTTGATAAATGGCTACACGTCTTACAACGCAGAGCTAATAACTATTCCCGAGACCCATCACTGACCACAGCCATAAAAAGTATTTACCAGCAAGCACAAAATTAGTACGTTATCTGAAATGTACAGCGATGATCATTAAGTAAGAGTACAAATGAAGCCACCAAAATTGTCTTCTGTTAACGACAGCGCTACGTTAATGATTGCGGCGTGTTCGGGGGCGAAACTGAACCTTCCGGTTATGAGGCGTCTTGCAGGACGGGATGATTAACAGTACTAGAACTTCAACGATTTTATCTAAAGCTTCGTTCCTACGTATCGTTTGTCGTTGACGAACAACGAAGAAGAATCACGACTTAAAGTCTGCTAATTAATACTGCGGTAGCATACACACACATACTCATTTTAGTATCCATCAATATAGGACATTTATTAAACGCGTTGGTAAGCCGCACATACTACATAATATTAGTAGCAGACTTTAAAACGTGACGCCTGTACGCTTCGTCGACGACACAGAATACGTTAGGAAGTGGCAGATAGAATCGTTTTTTATTTTTCTCGTAATTGATACACATCAATTAGGAAAACGAGCCTATGCAAATTATATGAGTTTAAACTTGTATGAAGTCAACGTGCTGTTTCTCGTACGTATACTGTGCAGGGACTTCGTTAGTCGCCGCTCCTGTAATGACTCGCTTAATTCGAGATAATTACGCTCCCAGCAAACGTGGGCTTGAGAAATTTATCGAGACTCCAGACGGAATGGAACTTGTTTCTCAATATTTTGTCCAACGGCTCACTTATTTACTATGTTTATACGGCCTTAATGTGCCTATTAAACTACAATGAAGCACTATATGACAACTAAACTGCCAGTTTATTCGTTTTTAAACGCACACCCTAATTTAAATGCACCGACCGCACCGCGCCCTTCCTATCACGCATTTTGAATTTCCGCTCATATTTTAATAACCAACATTAACGTACAGAATCACGAAACGGCAGTCATCCTGACAAAAATCGCTTCTTTTTAATCAGGAGTGAGTCAAGCGAATTCTGAGACGCGCGCGCCCGCTGCGACCGCTAAGCCATTTTAATATTCCTTACGAAACAAGGCGTTCTTTATTTGAAAGTTCCTCTTTTTGATGTCGTTGTTTTTGTGAGTGTCGTTTAGACATTCTGTCAGTCAGTTAGGAATAATTCACATTAAATACACCTACCGCACGCGGCCCTCTGCACGGCGGGGCGGCGGGGCGCGGGGCGCCTACAATCGTGCTGGAATTGGAAATGAGTGCTGTGCTGCTGTGATGTTTTGTTTTAATAAACTCACATATTTGCCTTCAAAGTAAAAGGTTTTATTTGATTTGTTCTCCCGGCCAAACGAGTTTCAGTTATACAACGATTAGGGTTACAACAGGCAAAAGGCAAAGTTTAGTTTGAATTCGGAAGTTCGGCTCAAACGAAATTGGACGGGGATTTGTGTGCGTGTTTTTCTTAAATGTATCTGCTCAATAAATTGGGTTCAAAGTTACTGGTATAAAAGGTTTTGCTGCGGTCGGATCGGTTAAAGATTATCTAAAAGTACAACGAGATAGCTTTACATTTATTGTTTCTATTCGAAATATTACGTCTAGACTGTAGGAACGCGGTGGGAGCAAAACGAATGCAGTTCAGCGGAGATGCTATGCGCCGCCACAGGGCCGGCCTATTGTTAGCGTGTTCCGTGGCGGTAAATTCTCTACCAATCCCATCATAATATCTAGTGGATATAATTGTGCCATAAATAAATCGTTACGGCAACACTAACGAATGCTACCAATATTCACACAATTTAAATTTAATTTTGCCGTAACACGTAACGTAATACTGGTTCTTAATCTACGAAACTTTAGCCTAGCTTACTTTCCTGGATTGCTGCCTAATTTCATAAGAGCTAATTTAGTTATTACTACTTAATTTTTCGTATTTTCGAACGCCGGCCACGCGCGTGACTACACTAGTTCGTGTGTCACGAGAGATAATATTTTTTCTAGTCTGGCAACTCTGGCATGCGTGGCTGAACAGCCACAGCTCCTGTGCCAACATTTATTTACTTTTTGTTTAATTAAAATGAAACTTATTTGTTCCAGGTTGACTTGCACCTGCTCGATGCATACTTTGTGATAGACGGACGGGGATAAAAATAAATCATGATTAACCAAACTGGTTTATGCATATGGCTTGGATTGCGATAGTTTTTTTATGATTGTAACATGTTTTATTACGAATAATAAATGCAGTGCGATTTTCAACGTAATATACGTCCGGTTTAGGTATCAATTTTGTTTACATTACGTAAAGATTAGGAAAAAAAAACAGACTTAATCCTTATATTTACAGTAAAAATAGCCATTGATGTCTTTAAATGTGGTCAGCGTACATCTTAAAGTTCAAGCCTTGACGCTCGACCGTATGGGGATCTAACTTAAAACTGTCCAATGAGTGGCGGCATGGACACCAAAACATTTGAAAAATAAAAACAAAAATGTAATAGGTACCTATGGGACAAGCGCAATATGTAGACAGATAAAATGAGCAGGTAAATTTAATGATGCTACAATATAATTGATATAGATTATTAGTCGATATAATAATTAATTAATTTAATGATAAGATTTAATGATGCTACAATATAATTGATATAGATTATTAGTCGATATAATAATTAATTAATTTAATGATAAGATTTAATAATTGCCTACTAACACCTATTTATTTTTGAGATGTAACTACTAACAGATATGGATTCTATGAGTTTGAAATAAATGATTTTTATTTTTATTTTATAGATTGATAATGCGTGGATTAAGAAGACTGGCAATGCACTGATCTGATAAATGGCGTAAGGCCTAAAGTGATAAATAAACAAAACACGTAGTTACCGTTAATTTTTAAATGGTAGACATAGCGAGCACGCTCCTTACTTATTGATTTCGTGTTGTGATATCGCTGTTAGACTGCGCCTATTAATTCTTCAACAATGCTACAACTGATGCCACGTCACGGTTTTCATCTTGTTCTCTTTGTTGTTATTTGTAATTGATTTTTTATTTGTAACACCGACTGAAAGGTTAACTGTTCAACCGAGATCGAACCATAACAACATCGGGTTTGTTCCGGCTCGTTCTGATAAAAGAATGTTAAAAGGAGAAAGCAAAATCCAATCTAAACTCACAAGCAAACACCGCGGATCCTCAAGACAGTAGACAGAAGAAAAACAAACTCTCGCGCTGCGATCAATCCGCCGGGGCGAAGGCAAGTGAAAAATCAAAACTCCAAAGGAACAAAGGAGCTAGAATAGAATATCCCAATAAATTACACCTGCATCCATGAAACATATAAAGGGAATATATTGTTTTAAAAATAAGTCCCGGGCGAGTGATTACGGCCCCACAGCTAACCCAGACTTGAAATTCCGATAGTTTTTGCGGCGGTAAAAACTGATATTCCGTTCGGCCGCATTCTGTCCGTACATTGAGTTAATGCGGGTCGTGATTGTGCCTGCGTCCCTGTCCGGTGTAGGGGTTGAAGCGAGACGGACGTTTGTTTCACGCAAGGTAGGTTGAATCGCATTTTATGGTAAGTCGGCGGGACAGGTGCAACGCGTACACCTGCGGACGCGGAGCCGGTGGCGTGGCCGAGCGAGATGCGATCGAAGGACATCGAACCTTCCCGCGCCGCGGTACCTACCCGTATCTCCAGATAATGCAGTCCCCATAACTCTGTGGCGATGCTACATAAATTAGCAGGTGATATGTGAGGAAACGCGAGCGGGATAAGAACATTTCTATAAGACGCTCTACATTTAAGATCGTTTAGATAACGAAATCGCGCGGCACCGATTCACTCGAGATTCTCAGTAATCTCGAAACACGAACTGTTAATTACCTGCTCGGTTACTTGTACTGTTGTGGACTAACTTGGCATACTGTTAGTAGGTACAATGGTACAAGACAATCTGAGTTTTGAACAATGGGCAGTACAGTTGTTACAATTTTGCTTTGGATAAAAACAGTAGTTTGAATTAAACCGCACTCTACTAACAAAAAACAGGGCAACTGTAATTGAAATTGTGAGCTAGTTTAGTTAGACTGTTAACTGTAACAATGTTACACCAACCATTGCAAAGTACATACAAACTTTTTAATCGATTTCAAAAGAAGAGTTATCTCTCTTTTCTGAGCAAATTTTACATGTTATCGAGATGAAGAATAAGAATATAACGATTGAAAATATTTCCTAATTTAAAGCTAAACAAGAACTAGCTGATAGAACTAACAGTATGACGAATCACCTTTTAAGCACCTCAAGAATAAACAATGACAGCAGCTCCTTGAATGAATAGTGAAGCATTAACTGTAGTGTTATGTCTAAGTGGAGTGCGTGCCAGAGAGCTCGTTACGTTTTATGGAACTGCGTTCAACTGAACTTATCTAATGTTTTTCTCTTTCTGTAGTGATAATGTTGGCCAGATATACTGTAATTCGCTAAACTAGCCCGTTTACAAGCAACAAGATTGCTATTTGTAGGCCGTATCGAATGTACACGCTGTTTTGTTGCAATTGAGAACTGCGAGAAATGTTAACTGATTTTATTGCAAGTACTTTTACGCAGAAAAACAACGCTAATGTGATACTGAAATATTTTTACCGCTAACAATTGAAAATCAATGCGGTTTTTGAATAAAATTATGACAACAAAAGTTTGAATATAGGTACATAGTATAGTTTTCGATCTTAACGTTTTTATGTGTTTTTTTCTAATTGATAAGTTCTTTTTACGAGAAAATAAAAGGTCAAAGTCAAAGTACGTACAGTCAGTAGTACTTTTATCATCGTTAAATATACCTTCAGCGCATTCTTGTAATTTACTCGCTGAAGGTTTTCTTACTGGAATTCTTCTGTAAGATATACCAATGCGCTGAGACGGATCATAAATGGCTATTACCTGAAACAAAACAAGACTTTATTAGTTTTAGTTGTAACAAGTACACAATAGTTAAATTATTAACCGCTTTATAATGAACAAATGGGCTACCCGTACCTACTAAATATGCTATCGCTAAAAGCTATAATTAACCAGACTAATTCAGGTTCAACTTTTGTGGCAACAGGGTCCAAATTCGTCCCTAACTCGATAGATAATCCAAAATAAATGTAAAAAAAAACTGTTTTCTCTTTTATAGTGAATTACTTTTATAATTACGTTTTACGTAAAAATTTATTGATTAATGACATTTTTTACGTATATAAGCTACATTACGAGTGTTATTTCATCAAATTGAAAATACAAACAAAACAAAAGGGCTTTTAAACACACATAATAAGTTAGCTTAGGATTAACTTAGCTATCCAAAGAGGTAACGCTGCCAGCCCTCTGCCAATAATGGAGACTTGAGGGGTTTACTTTTTATAGTAGGTTTAGTTGGAAGTAGTTTCACGTTTTATATCTTATTATAAAATTACATGAATTAATATTTATTAGTTAATAAAACTAAATTTAAGTTCAAAGAAAAGGGTTTAGTAAATAAGTCGTTTTTAAGTTTGCCAAGGCAACATGTTGATGTTATAAGACTTACATATAAGTACTAGAGTCAACCAATCTTGAACTTAACGCCCCTCCGGTGTGTTTCTGCTAACATATATGTATATTATGTAAGCAAATAATCGTAATATTCACACATTGAATAGAGTGCAATAGAGTTTCTACTACATGAACGCTGTCTGAAAATCGTATGGTTGGAATAGAAACCCTATTACAATAGCGTTATAGTAAAATATTGAATGGAGTAAGATCATATATCAGTGTCAAACTTACAGTAATCGCACTGCACCCCTTATTAAATTTAAACGTCCATCCAACCTATTTTACTTAGTTACCTATATAGATTATAGGCGCAAAAATTAGTTCGTCCTTATCTGTCACTTTAACATTAACCTTTGTGAGAAAGGGACGAAACGCTTTTTAGCTAGCAGGGGTTGTAAATTTAAGGTTTACGAATGAGAGGGTCAATAAATAAAACTAACCATATCATTAACAACTGTAAAACCGTAG
This sequence comes from Cenopis cana, assembly GCA_951800055.1. Lineage (NCBI taxonomy): Eukaryota > Metazoa > Arthropoda > Insecta > Lepidoptera > Tortricidae > Cenopis > Cenopis cana. The sequence continues at coordinate 4,107,893 of OX637476.1, read as the reverse complement.
TTATAACGTTTATTATTTCCAATTGCTACTAGTAATATACGATCACCGATATATTGCTTTAAAATTTGCCAAATTACGAGTGGTAAGTTTAACCATGCAAGTATTGATAAATCCGGACAGTGGTAGAGGGTATATCCGGTCGGAAGAGGCGAATTTCATCCGGATATTGAATATCGATCGTACACCCTTAACCCTGATGTATCGCCGGTCGTTACTGGGCCTCTAGGGACGATAAAAGGATATTTGCCGATTATTCAATTGCGTTCGGCAAAAAACACAATAAACATTTTTGATGGGGTAATTGGCTGATGGCCGAGAAAAAGACGGCCATTTGATTTTGAAGTGAAACATTAGAGATAATTATTATTTAATCTATTTTTATTACCTCCAAGCCTTAAGGTGGCTACTGACTTTTATCATTTTGGTGTAACACGATTCACTGTAACGTTACAAGTCAGTCGCTACTTCTATGAATATCAATGATTGTTATTATACACGATGAAAAGTTGCCTTTTACCGGAGCGAAATGTAACAATGGAACGATGAAACTAATAGTAAAGTGAAAATATACGCGGCTTCGTATAAAAAAAAAACCCTTTCTGAAAAATACGGTCACTGTAATATTAAAAGTGCAATTTTCTTGTTGGGAGAGTCCGTACTATAATTTTACAAGTAGACCAATGAAAAGGTTTTAATATTTTTACCTAGACAGTGGCATGTAATTATTTTAATAACGTCAGTTAGCATATATGCTAACTGACGTTATTAAAATAATTAAATAAAGCAAGCAATAATCATAATAATATAGGATGCATTTCTTGTTAGGCTAGATAAATATGTATAGTATATGTAAATAAAAGTTAAATGCACCAAATGTTGGTTTAGCCCAACATTAAAGCACGTCATGTTTTTTATTTTTCCTTTATTATGCATTGTGCAATACAGTTTAAATAAATAAATAAATAATATAACGACTTCATGCTTTAGTTTAAGGCGATATATCAATTGAAAGAGACACCCTTTGTTTTTCGCTCACGACAAAACGGGATGCAACCCTCTCTGAGAATGGCTTTTTAGACACATCTCGTTAAATATCTGACTGTGTGCAGGTTTATTAAATTTCCTCTTGTCAGTACCTAGATGAGGTAAATTACCATCATATTAACTTAATCGTGTCTTTTAATAATGCGTTGTTTTAGTAGGCTGAGGAAAAAAAGGAAAATATAGACTCGACTTTGGATTTATTTTCTATCGAGAAATTTTTAAGCAATCATGTTTCGCTCTTGTCAGTACCACAATCATATTGTCAAGAATCATATATCTGTTTGCTAGTCTGGGCAGGACAGCGTTTCAAAGTCTCCAAATTTCTCAGTGTAGCGCCTAAATTTTACAAAATGAAAATAATCATGGTCGCGGGCAAGTAGTACGAATGTGAAATATACATACAATGCGATGTTGGAATATAGGGAGTGTGACAACGGACGAGACGGCAAAGTACACAAATGACATATTCATGAAGTCGGCAAACGTGAACGGTGTGCTAATTTTACAGGGCGTGCGAACCCTTTTGTTTCCTTGTATTGCTAAAAACCGTGTCAGCAGATTTCAATAAAAATATTTATACCAATATTGGTCATGCATCCGATTCTACATAATCGTAGATACGTAGGTACCTAATCTGGGGAAAAATAGTTAAACACCGAAAACTATAATTTCGATTTATTGTGCATGAAATAGCCATTACACGTTGCTTTGAACAGCCACGATGACGGACATGCTTACCTACTCTGTCTTTTTGCGCAAATACTGCCCACAGTAGGATAATCTCTGTTCGAGATCGGAGGCTTCGTACACCATGATACATTGAACCCACAATCGAGTTATTGTTTACTCAGCCGTTCCTGCCATTGAGAGCACCGCTATAAAGTCTGCTTCAGGATTAACATTCAGTAACGTCGCTCCTATTGCCAAGCCGTGGCAAGACAAACTTTTCGTAGCGAATCGTTTTGTATTCAGTAGTAATCCCTTTATGTCCGCTAGGGCGACACCGTCTTAACGATGATAAAGTACTCTTCAGCCGTACCTACGAATGCCGCGAAGCTATAAAATATTAAACCGTCAGCGCGGAATTCCAGTTTTAAGTGCAAAATATCAAGTGTCTCCCTAACCGCGTTCGCGAAGTAAAATGTTTATGAATGTAAGAAAGTTTGTGTTCGGGAGCGAACTTTTAACGTCTCTTGGCGGAGCCCGGATTACACGGGAACTGCGTTAGGTCAACCGCTGAGACCGGATAATGGAATAAAATTGTGGACTTTTCACACCGTTGTAATTCAAAACCGCCGATGAAGGCAATTGTAGACCAAAGCGGGGTGCGTGCAGACTGCACAATGATGATAAGTCGGTGCTTAACAATACAATTTTGCTCTTTTATATCGTACGCTGTGTGAAGCGAAGACATTGTGGTTAGTGGGGAATGCTGAGGAGCTTATGTAAATCAAGATTATAAGTTATACTTTCGGTCTATTCTCTTAAAAAACAAAAGATATGTGATGTCTAAAACGAAACAAAAGATTTACTGAAAAGTTTCAAAGCCGTCGCAAATTTCCTCGACTATTAATTTTCAATCGGCAATTATATTTTCAACACAAGTTTAAACTTTCTGACATGTTTTCTTTTTTTTTTACGCCCGGAGAGTAAACAAATACCTATAAAATGTTTATATTTATATGTTTATATGGCCAAGAGCAATCCCATTATTAATTTAAAAAAAAAATAGTGGGTAGTTTGAAATTGATTGACAATTAACGTAATAATAGTTGACTTAAGCGATCTGCGGCCGAGGATCTAGGAGCGTGTGCGCAGCTTTTAGTTTCCAGCTGCATTTAATTGTCGGCGGTCACGCAACTTTGCATCTGCCTTAATCTCCGAAACGCCTACTAATTTTCCATTCCAGCGAGTTGACAGCTGGAGGTTTTGAAAATCATTAGCGTTACTTTGTAAGTAAGATGTTAAACAACTAACGTATTTTTTTCTTTTGAGGCGGTTGGTAGATTGTTTTGTCAATGAACTAAGCAAATTCGTTAACATTTTGTAGAAAGATAGGTACACATCTTGCAATCAATGTAGGTACCTATATTTCTATAAACGTGGTGTGCTCATATTATGAGCATAGCAATATTTAATGATATGAATTTAAATTTGCAATTAGGCCGGTGGTCAGACACCGAGGGGTAAATCGCGTAACTTTTCGAATGAGCGTTCAGACAAATCAACTGTCATTTTCCCGACAAAAATGAAATTTTTGCATACGAAAGTTTATGCAATTGACCTGTAGGTGTATTAAAAAAAAATTAACATGTAATACATTTACAAGAACTCTGTTCTATTATTTCTGTCGGTGTATACATTGTAGTCTTTGATTGGAAGCGTAAATGGCTAGCGGCCGAAGAAAAACAAACGAAAGTCGCGCAAGGTTTGCGTAAGCATTTAGCCCATCATAATGGTTTATAGGTTGATAATAACAGACAAACCAAAAGCAATCGCCGTCGCTCCTGACAGGCCATTAAAAATCGTAATAATTTGAAACGAAAGCAGTTTATCGAAATATATAGCGCTATTTATTTTAACCGCCGATGTATATAGCCCCGAGACAAATGGGAGATTAGCTTCTCGCTACATCAGCCTACACGAGCCTTGTCTGAGTATTATATAGCCCAATAACGAACATTGAATTATAGAAGTTCTGTAAAGAGGAATCTATAAATTTAAAAGCAGGCTCAGACGTGTCGTTTATAGAGGATTTCATTGCGAGGTATTTTAAAAGCTCTTGTAAACATTAGATACTTTTACGATTTAGTATAGGTATTTAAGTATCGTTTGCATTAAACATTGAAAACACTAAAAAGTTTCTTAATTAAGAGGGTGAAGGCATAAATCTGATATGTTAATTCGGCCTCAACCACCAGATTACTTTCGGGCAGTTGGGTAGGATTGATCAAATGAAAGGTGATATACATAGACCGACACGACAAGCCGGGCAGCGGCCGGTCAGATCAATTTTCTGTTTACAACCTCGGGCTATCAAAGAAAACCGCCTCAGACCCACTAATTGGTAGTAATAGTACCGCGTAAACACAGCCCAAGAGACCTCCCTGGCTGCCTTACTTAGGCCATCCGAATCGATGGAACAGTAAATCAACCAGAAGTATAGGCTTAGCGTCATATAAAATACGGGCTATAAATCAAGTATAAAAACGCGTTTGGGAATGTGGGAATTTTGCATATTCTCGCTTGATCTTTTAGTCTAAGTGATTAAAAATGATTCATGAAAAAGTTAGGTTTCTTGGCCTGCTGGCGACTTGTGTGAATAAATAAAGCGGTTGAAGAGCAGATTTGCAGAGATAAAAACATGTTTCTGTTCTTGTTTGGATACAAAATGTGACACTGACCGCAGCGAGTCGGAGTAAAAAGTAGTGGCTTGTGGAATGAATAAGTAGGTATTCTAATGATATTCTAAATTATCTAAGGTCTGGAGCTAGATAAAATATCTATATGTACTTATTTACAATATTTACATTGTAATACCTAAGTACATGAATACTTATGTATACTTTTATAACTAACACAAAAAATCAATCTATGCGGCGCGTCAAAAATATTCTTAGGGAAGCCGGAAATACTAGGCTTTTCCTATTCTTCATGAGCCGTAGTAAAAGAACTGGACTGGCTGGAAATTAGGCAAGCCAGTGGGAATTGAGTTGTATGGACGCTCCGCTACTGCTATATACATATCTATATATGTAAATTTATTTTCCAATAAAGTTTTAAGACATATCTAGAGTTGTTAACCACTCTCTTGTAAAGTACGTTTTTTTTCATCCCGATTGTAATGAATTATGGGCACAGCAAATGAAAACATAAATAGCCAATAGGTACTACTCGTAACTAGTAACTCGAATAAGGAAAGAGAGCCACATTGTAAATACTACTTCAGCTCTTTAGTTGAAACAGTTTTTGCACAGAGAAATGGCATCTGTGTGTAAAAAGTTAGAATTTTGTAATGGGCAACTAGAAACAGATGACAAGAACATCGCTTGTATTTTCAATAGTTACTTTTTACTCAAATTATTTACACGTTGACTCCATTACTGTAATATTCGTTAATTCATTTTCCTAGGCGGGTACAGCCAATGTCAAAGATGACGGTCCAAAACATAAACAACAATGTCGTTTTTATCTGGGGAAAAAAAAACATAACGTTAAATATGTAACTTGTAAACATAACATTGTCTTCAAAGTTCAATGTTCTAATAAAATGCACCCGACGGACGTTCGTACATTAATTAATTTAAAGGCCATCTATGTTTTAGTAGTGTGACCCTCTTAATCTAACCGCTGTTCAAATTTGAACAAACTGAACACCAGAGGTTACAGGCCAAGACTTGGTCACGTCGGCTATATTAAATCAACTCCCGACGACCGGCTCAAACCACATCTGACCTTTACTACTAACCTTTACTAATCGTTCTACTAAAATGATTATGTAAAAAAATCTGAAATAACATGAATGTTATCTTACAAAAAATGCAAAAAGCAAAATAACAAATCACCGCTTATCACTCAAACACGATGTCATAACGGCATTTACCGTATTATTATTAATTATAGGATAAATGCCGTTATAAAATCGTGCCGTCTTATTTCCCAGATTAATTTTAATAAACAAGGCTTGATGGCAGAATCACTTGGGCCAATTCTACAACGGAAGTCATTATTTCGAGTGCAATTAACATTTCGTAAATCGGCTAATAACTTGTCTGACGTCAACTTTAATAAATATCATACATTAAAAACCACACACACAATCAAATAAATATATCATGCTGGTTAGTTTTAAATTAGACATGCATCAACGGCAAACTTAATAGAACTTCTTAAGGTTTTTTGCTCGAAAACCCTCGTGAAATTGGACCGGCCGCCGCAGCGGGTAGGTAATTTAGAAAACAAGACGCGCTGCCCTCTGGAATGTACCTAAGGATGATAGATTGAACGAGCATGGATCACGGAACACGCATATTTAAACATATTGTAATCTGCGGAGAAGTTGCGGAAATTTTGCGACTTCCACGTTATTTTATGCATTCTCTAAGAGACAGTTTTTGTGTAGCTCAGTCGGTCGATTTTGAAAAATTGTTTTTATTTAGTTTACATTTTAAGTACGCATGCAAGTACAAACAAAACAATCATAATACAAACAAGGAATCAGAAACCTACTTAGCGGAAAATTAATACCGATATTTTTTTGATTTTATTACGAAAGATCTCATGTCTTGTTACGTAAATAATGAAGATTGCGTTAAAGTTTCTTTTGGGATTTCAATTAGTTAGGTTCTGGTAATTGACCCCCTAATTTAGTGCGCCGGTTTGCGACCGGCCTGACCGGACCACTATTTCGTTTGGGTCTGTATTTCTGTTTAATATTTTTTAATTGAAATAAACTTCGTTCGTCCGGAGGTCGAAAACTGGCCTAGCTACCCTGTGAAGACAGGCGTCGATTTGACAATCATCGTCAGCCACAGATGTAAATCGTCATTTGTTTACCCTGTTAACAATAATTGCAACGTATTCTCTGTACTCTGTATGTATGTATTCCAATATGCCCACAGAGCACGGAACCAGCGGCCGGAGCCACCTTTCCGGAAATATCTTGGTACAGTCAAAAGCCGTCTGGAAATTTTACCGAGGTTTCGTTTAGTGAAAATTCCGCGCGTGTTTCATCGGACACACCGCTCGACCACCGCCCAGCACTCTCCTCTTACACGAGAAACATGCTCAATAAATATTTTAACCGTCACACGATTCGCGATGGCTAACGAATACAAATCATAACGCCCGCCTTTTTGTTGGAAAATCACAATTCATAGCCCTTTATTTGAATAATAATACGTGCTGCCCATAAACGTATCGCGTTTCGTGGCGAACAATTCCAATTTATGTAAGTACATGTCTAGTGGGCAGAGTTAAAAAGTTAGATGGTTAACAAGTTCTAAGCAAACTAACTTCACATGTCCAACACAAATATTAAGTCGAGTAATATTTCCAAGTAGCCGGAAAGTGATAAGATAAACAAAAAACTTTAACTGCCTTTTTATCGACCGGAAGCAACTGGTGACATTTTTAAATATATACAGTGCACATTTATGTTAATTCTTCAGCTTCTTACTTAAGATTACATACTGACATAATTATTGCCACTTAGGTATTAAATCGGCACTATCTTTAATAAACAAGACCTACCGAATAGATTCACTGATCCATTTACCATATTTCCTAAAAAGTATATGTTAAACTTAATGTTAACCGTTAAATAAAAAACATGCTTTATTAACATTTCAGCTTTTTAACTTACCTTTTATTCATGTATTGATGAGGTTTTTCAATTAACGTCCATTCAATGAAAAATAGCAGCCACTACAACTGAAAACTTAATAACGCAACGAAAAACGTGTCTCAATAATGGCACAGTCACGTCCAAATCCAGTTCGGGGCACAGAACACACGTAACGAAGCTTTGTTAATTATTTCGATTGTGATAATCGGGATCGAGCGCGAGCTAAGTGCGGGGAAAACGGGGAAGCGGGCACCTTCGACGCGCGCTCGGCGAAGACTGGTCCACAGCTCGGGCCGTGTGGACATACACCCCCAAATCCCGCGCACCCTACGGGCGCAACGTGTGTTCCATGCAATTTTCCATAAATTTTCGCATAAGCTCCGAAGCCACGCTGTCAAAAGCTGTTTCTGAAGCTCCCTGGAACGCTTAGGGTTTACCGCGTAATTGAATTACCTGTAATGCCGGTTTTTTCACTCATGATTTAGGATTGACAGTCAGAATGTAATTTATTAATGTCAGTTAATTCATTTTAGAAATAGGACAACTTTTTAAATGTATATTAAATCTAGGGTAGCATTTTTATGCAGAAAATATCTACTCTATTAATAGTTAAAACTACTTAATATAATTATGGTAACTTGTGACAGTTGTGATTGTGACAGACTCTATTATTGCGAGTTCCATTATCTGCATGCATAAAAGTTTGGGGTTTTTGTTGAAAGCTTTTGGTATAATCCATGAATATAAGACTAAAACTGGTAGTTTTTTTTTAGACTTGTTAGTCAATATTTGAGTTATAATTTTAACTAGTTAAGGAACTTTAAATATACTGCACGGTGATTTATGTATAAATGCAAATAAATATTTACTTCCAAATCAAAATTAGTTTTTTGTTTTAACTTTCAGGAACAGTAGCAATTCGTAATTTTTCAGTCCGCTTCGAATCTTTTGAGTTCGACTTCTAATACTCTAAGCGGAGGATATATATATAAAGAAGTAGGTAAGTTATAACCATTTAAACCTATAATATGTCTTTTGTTATGGAATAAAGTACTAAGGCTTTGTGGCGTCGCTAGGCAACCGTCAAATCTGACATGTTCTACAACGCGCTATCGAAGTTTCTTAAGTCAGTTGCGTATATAGAACTTCCAACCAACTCTCATTGGACTTCGGTCCCTGAGAGATCTCTCTATTGTCGTTTCTTCCTGTGTCTCCTATCTATTGTATATTTGTATATAGTTTGTAGATATCCCATTTTATGTATATTTAACTCTGGACATTATCCTATATTAGGAGCACATTACTCTTCTACAGCTTAATTATTATTTGAATTTCGAATTTAAAGTTTCGTAAGTCATTTTATAAGTATGTTTTACAAAACGGTTAATACTCACGTGTCAATTGTAACTCCGGGCGACATGTTTCGAACTCTTCGGGAATTCATCCTCAGGAGTGCGTTTGCAACACATGCTGATCGCACATACCACACAACAACATGTCGCCCGGAGTGACAATTATCATGTGAGTTTTAACCGTTTCATTAAATATAGTTAGGGCTTAAAATAGTTAATAGAATGTTGCTGTAAATAAATGCCTAGTTGTGTGTGTGCCTAGGTGTAAGCTGTCCGCTACCGGTGACTGCGATACGATACCGATACGATAACAAAAGACACGACACGACAGATACGATAACAAAAGATTGTTTTGTTTTGTTTTTTTTCGCTGGGAGAGGACGGGTTAATATTCTAAGTTTTGGAAAGCTAAATCTGTTGACTGGGCGAGACGTTTCACACGCCATGTCACACTGGAAACGCTTAGATATAGCTTTGGGTGTATGCCTTGCTAATGGTGTACATTTGTGCATTAGCGTGAAGTATGACAGCACTAAGCTCTATAAAGTGATGTATGTATGTATGTAAGCACTTTATTGTACACAAAACAGGTTAAAACAATATACATGTCACATAAGATTAAAGTACAAAGGCGAACTTATCCCTATGAACGTTGTCGCCAGAACCATTATGTTTGACCGATTAAAAAACTCCTAACTATGATATATGTAATAATGGTGTCTTGGTGTCACCGATATAAGGTAATTTAAAAAACCATCAACGTTAATGAAATATGTGAGTTTAAATGTATGTGCTTCGACTAATTGGTCTTCGTAGTCAAAGAATATTTTATCCGATTTACAAGGTGTTTTGTACAGCCAGTGGATAGTAGAGGTAGTAGGTATTAAGTTTTTATACAGTTTCCCGTTAGACTTTTTTATAATAGATAATATTAGAATTTCCTGGAGTCATTAATTACGCACGAGATCTTTTATTATTTTTTAAACTTTTACAATTTAAAAGATGTGACTTGTATTTTGGGGATATCATCGCCATCGCACTGCCTGGGCACGTGAGACGTGTGGAAAATCGTCAGAATCGATCTACTTAGAAACAAACAAAGCGGAGCTTATACTGTGGGTACAAGACGTCCGTATACACAATATTATGTTTGTATTATTGTTTACTTTATATAAACGACTGTCCAACAAAGCGTGGGCACGGTAATACTTACCTAAACTTTAAGAAGTAAACGCTAAAACGAATCAACACCAGGATAACGTACGTATACCTACTGCACACCGGCAGGTGTGTAAATTTTATAGTATTGAACCGGAACAAAACCAAATCGGACCGATGATAAACTAAACCATTACCGTTTTTACGACTACGTCTGAACTGACGCCTCAAGATGCGTGGGAAATACAATTTTATTCGATTCTCTTGAATACTAAAATTTGCTATGAATTATTGTGTATCAATGTAGACAGTATCCGAAGTAAGCACTTAACCGCAAATAGCTACCTACTTTGGTTTTTTAAAACCCCAGCCGGTTGAACCAACTTACAATTTTTTGACCGATCATCATCCTCCTAGAGTTATCATCCTGAAGGATGCGTGTGTTCCGCTACAATCCCAAGATTTGGCGTGAGCGATAGTTTTTACGGAAGGGACTGCCATTCTGACCTTCCAACCCGAGGCGAAACTAGGCCTTATTGGGAATTAGGCTTGTCAAGTGAGTGGGCAACTTGACTGTTACAATGGCGTCTGGAGCTTTCACCCCACAGAAATCCCATCGTTTCAGTAAAACGGTAGGCTGATAATTGTCCTTACCTACTGCGTATAAGCTTGTCTATTTCTCTGGTACTGGTCCCTGTACCACAAAACTTTACAAGTCTACAATTTCGCAAAATTGTACAATTTTCCATAGAAAAAGTTGACAGGTTTGTTGAATTGTACGCTTGTAAAGTTTTGTGGTACAGGCCCCTGGTCTCTACTAATAGGGATGTTGACTCAAAATTTATTATTACTCCATACGAAAGAATACATAAAACTATGTCAAATAGTGAAAATCCTATTCAAATATGTCAAAAAATAACGATACTGCAACCGTTAGAATGTCTTTAGTTCGAGAAAGAAAGCGCTACAGATCAGTGACGTCACTGACCTCGAGCGCCATAGTAAATGACGATCGTTCAATACAGAGGTGCGTTTTGCGGAACAGGGACAGAAAATGCCCCCTCCTAAAACTTTGAAGACTTATAATTATGTAATTATTTATTCTTTTGAATTACTTTTTTCGCTATTTGATTTAGAATTTGATCCTTTTTCGAGAAAATTCGGATTCATTGATTTTCTTATTTGGTGTCAACATCCCTATTAAGTAATTATGGTTTTCTAACCGGGACAATTTGCTCAGTGGCCGGAACCCTGGGACATCACGCTTCAAACCGGGACATGTCCCGGCCTACCGGGACGTATGGCAACCCTATAGTAGTTGTCTATATATGTATACAAATAATGAAAACTTAGCTAAGCGTCCAGAATTCTGCATCGCACGCATCGGATGCAACGGATTCTAGTATTCTTTGTATAGAATGTCACACAAGTGCGTCCACTGGTCCACGCCTTACCTAAGTCATCCCAAATCATTATGTAATGAATATCAACATATATTTATTTCGCTTTGCCAAATTAAATAGTTATTCTTAATACTGTTAAAGTGAACCTATCATTACGCAATGAGATATTACCTGACCGTACCGTACCGTACTGTCTTCTCGAAGATCTCACGGTTCGAAATATTATATGCCATACGATAAATAGTAATTACCTATACCTACCATTTAAAACTCCTGCGATCTGTACACATACCTATAAAAAATATTTTATGTCACACCTGGTTGTAAAGTGGCAATTACCGCACGCTACGCGCTCGGAAAATCCCACTTCCTGGCCAGGGGGCAACATAAAGTTTTGTACTTACCACGGGAGGTAATAAAAAAAGCCTCAAATCATATATTTGCCGAATATCTGCGATCGGAGACATTCTTTGTTTTACCGCCCTTGGTATAATTAATGTACTATAAACGGGTCTAACGCGATATTTAGGTACATATATTGATGTAATAATTGCAAACTAAGCACGACAGCAATATTTTAGGGAAATTTATGCACGTTCGATAAAATATAAATACATCATTGTTGTGTCTATGTCACATGATACTGGGTTGTGTCTATGTTACTGAGTAGACTTTTGTATAAATAATTCACATAATTTCTCATTAATAACATGGAATTATGTGAATTTATTCAAAAGTTTACTTATATCGGTAATAAATCGGTTTTAAATGTTCCGATTTCAATATTTCTCAAATTTCAATTTGACGTGCTGGTATTCTTGTAAATAATATGATTATAAGACATTAAGACGTTCAAAGTTCTAGATTAACGCGATTATCATAATTATTTGTACCTATTATTGATGCGTAAACCTGTTAATGATGTCCGGATATTATTTACTTACTCTTAATACAAGTAATTTTTGTTCGAGTGAAACGAAGTATGTCCGTAGGCTCTATTCCAATGTCATAAAGGTTCAAAAGTGACCAACATTTTCATAACGTAACTACACGATTTAAGAATAGTTATTTACGATACAAGGGTTGTAAAACAAAGAAAGGCCGATATCGCAGATGTTTAGGGCCCGAGCCGCAGGCGAGGGTCTCAAATATGCGAGAGAGGGCTTTCTGTTTTACGACCCGTGTTTTGTACACAATTTTACGTCACCACTTGGCCAAAAAGTGGGTTTTTCTGATCGCGCAGCGTGCAGAAAAACGCGCTTTTTGGCAAGGTGTGGTGTAAAATATTTTTCTTAGCGAAGGAAATGTTGAAGTTGACACATTGAGTGGATTACGCTACTTAACAAGCAGAAAGAGGTTAGAGTGCCCTTGCAACTTGAATCGGACCGGACTGGACTGATATGATAGCCTTTCCATTTACATTTTCCTTTGACTGTGCAGCGCTGAGCGCCCTCTATTGTCATTTTCCTGAAACGCAACCTTACAAAAGTCCTTATAGTTTCGTGTACCTTCGCTAGATGGCACCGGGCAACAGAAGTGTTAATTAAGACATAAGGCGTCCACTATATTCAGTGTCCTAGAAAATGAATTACTATTATTTAGATTTAGTATTACCCGTTTTCCGCGTACTGTGGGAACTTTAATATCAAGTTAACTAAAATGAAACGTTGTAGTTTCCCTAGTTTTATTACTTTGGTATTACGTGGCTAAACTTTAGAAGTTTCAACTATTCCAAGTGGGGCAAAGTAAGTGTCAAAATTATAATAAAGCAACTGAGTTATGTGTTCTTATATAAAAGAGTTAGTATTTAATCACATGTCATAAGTAATTAACGTCTTAAGCAAATAAGCATTACAAATACAAATACTCTTTATTGCACACCTCAATTATCATATATCATCATACAAATACAAATACAAATACAAATACTCTTTATTGCACACCTCAATTAAAGGATACAGTACAATACAAAATCACAGTAAGTAGAGGCAAACAACAGGCGGTCTTATCGCTAAAGAGCGATCATATTTAGCATCTTAAAATTTGATATCAATTATACATATTTTAAAAATCATTGGTTTCATCATCATTTTCATTTATACTAATGTGAGACATAATTACACTTAATAAGAAAATAACGGTTGACGCTTACTTGGAAAAGTCACTAAGTATTTGCGGCATATTCAAATCGAATCCAATTGCAGTCCGAAACATTTCGCAAAATAGTGACTTTTCCAAGTGAGTGTCAACCGTTATTATCTTATTAAGTGTTTTTATTTTCAATAAGTAATTGGTAATTATTATGCAATTTTTGTTTTGATATGCCGATATTGGTGTGAAAAATTGTTACTCAAATAGTAGTTAAATATTGATACTTAGGCAATCTATTATCGAAATAATATTCTCATTCTTATGGTTACGTCCTGACCTCAAAATTAAAAATAAAATGCTTATAGGTAGGTACGCTTGTGTATCTGTATTATCCATCCGTCTGGCATTTTACCCATTTTTCACCGCAACTGAGTTGCAATTTGGTCCACAAACTTGTATCTGTCAAACGACGAATAGCATGAAGTAATTTGAAGATTCTTTCCCACGCTCTTAGAGTGTCGCTTACTGCCATATTCACAAGTTAGTGCGATTCCGGTAACTAAGTAACCACAAGTAACTTGCACTGCGACCTTACAAAGTTCATACAAACAATACACAAATGGTAACGAAGAAAATGAGCCGCGGTGGCAATTAGGAGGGACACTATAATGTGTGAAGACGTTAGTTGTTCTCACGGGGGCAGTGAAGTCAACTAAGATGACTCAGAATGGAAGTCTGCAAAGTTTTGGCAGATAGTGTGGGTATCCAATTTAATAACGGGGCCAATCTGACACTTAGTTTCGCATTTCAATTTGAAAGACTAGGTAAATATACGCTCCAACCGTGTCGTGTAACTCGGTAAAGAATAGGCCCCCGCCACATGGAGACAGGGGGTTCCAGTGCTCTTTGTGGTGGGGGCCACAGACCACAGCACTAGGTTAGGTACGCCAGAGAAGGCGGCGATGACGTCCCATCAATGAGAGCTCCATTGTATTTAACCCGAGATCCATACAAAAATGACGTAGCGTAGATGGTTGGATATTAGTGGGTATAAATACCTTATAAGGCTCGAAAGAAAAATGGGGATGATGGCCGGACGCGCACTTGATAGCTCGTCACGCTTCTGTGTCTTGTGAATAAATATTTCTTCTTCACGTCGTGCGCGTAAAAATGAATACGCGAAGCACATGCTCAACAAACGTTGTAATTTTTGTAGCATATATATTTTGTTACTACGGCATAGTTTTTTTATATTATAGAAGGCAAACGAGCAGATGAATCGCCTGATGGTAAACGACTACCGTCGCACATAGACACCCGCAACTCCAGGCAGAGGAGTCACTGCAAGTCACAAGTGATAGTGATGGTAATTATCGAATCAACCGAAATTATTTATTAGGATAATAATTGCTGCAAATGTTTAATAAATAAAACACCGCGCTGCTAATAATATAAAATATTACTGTTACTTATTGTCAAGTCAACTAACAGACATCAACCTAATTGCCATGGGACCGCGAAACTTTAGTGTCAAAATGACCTTAAATTAAGAAACCACAGAAAAATTGATAATAAAATATTCGTGATATTTTATTTGAAATGGATTAGCTCCTTAGAGGATTATAACTTTCTAACCATGACTTAGATTATTATGAATTAATCTTTAGACAGTAGCCGGCGAGAAACAAGTACTCTCGTAGTATTATCACTCGTTTAAGCGAGAAAAAGAGTAGAAATTACTATGATAGTACTCGCTGCTCGCTGGCGGTGGGACTAGTGCCTTAAGATTTTAAACACTTTGCAGTTAAATTACTTTCCATTGTCACTGTTTGGTGGAATATAAATAATTCCAATACACGTGCTTTCAAAATGTGCGAAAAGGATAAATCTTTGTAGTCTTAAATCTATACAGTTATCAAAATTTTATATACCAATATCTGCAGTGTCGTAATCGGCCAGTACCACCGCCCACTACCGTATCGCCAAGTCTTATTTTGATTGCGAACCTATGATAACAAATTATTCTATTATAATCTCGTAATCATTGCAACCTATGAATGTTTTTAATCTATTGTGTTCTGTAACATTTTAATAATTGAGCTTCAAATAATATATCGTTACGAATATGGTGTATAATACAATTAATTATCAATAATTATCTAGTAATCTGTTTAAGTGGCGCTTAATCATCGATACGAAATGCCAGGAGCTCATTCACAGTCGCTAGTTCCTCGCCGCAACAACACTATCAAACTTTGCTAGAGTGCTGTAAATGTGTTTGCTTTATGTTTCGTGAGTGTTATAATGTATAAAACGTTTTAACAATGGTACGTACCCTTTGAAATGAATCAATTACTACCCGAATTCACAATTATTTTATTTTGTGGTATTACTATTATACCGCAGCGAAATTGTTATGATAAGGACACCTAAACAAACAAGACATGTTATTTCTCTGTCTATTTTGTTATTAAATTTTTCGCTGCAAGATACCATGACACGTTGTTTGTATTTTTTTTAATCTTATTTATTTAATAAGCCATACATCAAAAAATAGTTACAGATATTTAGCAAAATACGCATTGCAATTTTAGTTTTCGCGGAGAGAGTTTCTAATTTGTTCAAAGCCACAAAGAACTTGAAGCAAAAAGCCAGAAGCATACAAACCACGTAATGTTAATATTCCTTAGTGATAGATAAAACATTTAAGGATGATTCACGATAGACCGTTCCGTGTCCGGGCCGGCCCGTTTTATAGTACCTACAAGAAATCGACGGACGCGCGATTCACGTTATATGAATCCTTTCTTACAACAGCGTAATATATATTAAAAACTTACTTACTTACTCCGCTGGCTCAGCTACCCAAAGTGTGTCTTGGCCTCCAATACGAGTGCACGCCATTGATCCCGGTATATTTAAAACAGACTTATTTTATATCAAAGACCAAAGACAGAAAATCGGTTTTAAGTAATAGTGTCATAAGTAATACGAAATTACATTTAACAAATAGAGTTTATCAATCGATCAAAAACCAGAGTCTGGCCAAGATAATCGGTGAAACTTCTGTCCGATTAGATTTTAATTTTTCTTTAACTGGTTTCTACTAGTAGGTAATCTTGTAGCCAATCAGAAGTTTTGTTACATCCGGCTGTGTAAATTCTGACAGAATTTGCAATGCTATGCTTCAGAGACAGCTGAAATTAAGAATTCTGGATCTGATATAATAATGCCGTGTCTTTTTACGGGACTACAATTTTTTTCTGATTTTTTTATTTCGTATATTAGATAAGAAAGTCCCAGTTATTGCTTATACCTACTTTTCTTACCATAAAACTATTTTTATGGGCTGCATCTAAGTAATTGCTGTACGTAGTAGTACATATAAGTACCTACTGTTTATGTTATCGCCGATGTTCCTCCCAATGTTGTTATGATATGTTATACGCCTATTTGGCAAATATTGCTGCATAACAACACGAAGACTTAGCGGTAGCGTGAACTTTCAGATAATAGTGCCATTAATCATTAGACTAGAGTCTAGTACAGTTTAATCTAGTCATTAGACTTAATAATTAATTTATAATGTAAACCGACCTACAATAGGTAAGTTACCTACTCTATGGCCAAATAATATAAACCTAACAGCAAATAAGGAGCCAAACAATAGACGTACTGAAAAACAATCACAATGTTTCTCGTGTTTTTGAAATTTAAGGATCCTATAATTTTGTTATAGGTTTTTATTATAGGGACAGCAATTTATTATATTAGGCTTGTTTATAAACTTCCGTGAATATTTTACTTCCATTACATTGAAATTCCATTGTTTTTAAATGAGACTGAAATTTCACGAGAAAAGGACAAAAGACATCTTAGTTAACTAAACTTAGACTATATTGATTTAAACTTACACGATTTTCACACATTAATAATATAATGATAATTGTACGCGATTAAGTCCCGTTCCCCAATAATAAACTTAGACTTTTATGAATACCTAATTCTACTAGACTGTAAGCAGGTAGAATTATACAAGAAGAAACACATAGGAAATCCGAACACACTGCAGGAAGCAGTAAACAATATAAAGACACTAATAGGTTTCATATAGGGACTAGGATGGTTAGAGTAGCGCTGCGTTTTCACGCAAAAAAGGCACGTTGGATGTCGAATTGCGGAAAAAGCCCAGTATAACTAACTAACTAACTATACCTACGGGGGATTTCATTTCATAGACCTAGTTGCTGTAAGTAAATGCTATAGCACGCAATACGAGGATACAATATGGTCATTACGTTTATTTATACACAGTCAAGTTTCATGGATCATATTTGTCTACTAACATGATTCTTCAGTCGATTTACCTACGGCCAACCACTCATTATTTCTGTAACTTATAGTGAAATTGCCTACTTACACCGATAAGGTTGGAAAGTTCTAAGTAGCTTGTTAACTGAAAAAACGAATAACGAATATTCAAGTTACTTACCAGGTCAAAACTTAATGAGCGCATCCTTAAAAGATTTATTATACTCTGAAACTACCAATTTTTTTTTAATGAAAATTAACGGCAGTGTACTACTGTGCTTCATAGTTATTCACTGTCGGTTGGGATGGGACCAATTAGAGTTCTCCAAAGTTAAGTTATTAATTTCTAATAAGACACTAGTTTGGATATCAGACCCATATGCTCATAAGCGATCCCAATCTCAATTAGGAAAAAAAAACAGAACACTGGATAATTAACGAATACAAGTGGAAGATAAACAATTAATTTCCCGGCTTAGGTTTTCGCCTGCCTCGTTTTTTAGAGGTCTTCGGTAACGTTCGACCGTTTATAACATGCTCTGTTGGCAAATTATGTGTATATCTTAATTAACGTCTGTATGCATATACCTACACTCTCAGCGTTTCTTAATTTATCCTGCACTGATTTTAAGTGTCTCTGTTTGGTACATACATACATACTTACAGAGTACTATTACGATAGCAGGCACGTTGTACGTAACAAGCGGAAATCGCTTTTCAACTCCTTTCATCAGAAAGAGACTCGCATTTATTACAATTTACAAGTCAATACAAGCGGAAATCTCTTTTCAACTCCTTTCATCAGAAAGAGACTCGCATTTATTACAATTTACAAGTTAATACGAGCGGAAATCTCTTTTCAACTCCTTTCATCAGAAAGAGACTCGCATTTATTACAATTTACAAGTCAATACAAGCGGAAATCTCTTTTCAACTCCTTTCATCAGAAAGAGACTCGCATTTATTACAATTTACAAGTCAATACGAGCGGCAATCTCTTTTCAACTCCTTTCATCAAAAAGAAACTCGCATTTATTATAATTTACAAGTCAATACAAGCGGATTTCTCTTTTCAACTCCTTTCAGCAGAAAGAGACTCGTATTTATTACAATTTACAAGTCACAATCATCTTCCCCAGGGTGAGACTTTCGTGTCGAGGACGACAGGCTCCGTGGTACTGCAAGTGGGAGCCCTAGAGCTGCTGGCCAGGTATTCCATGACCAATGGGCGCGCGACGAGCGTGCTGTCATCGCTGCACGAGTTCAGGGTGCAGAAGGCCGAGCAGGTCGGCGGCAAGCAATGGAACTGGAAGTATTTAAGGGTGAGTAGTAGTAGTAAACAATTTATTGCACAAATCAAGTACATACAAGGAAAATAAACTTAATAGTAGACATTTAATCTTCATTGCACAAAAGAAAACCTTATCGTACAAAAGGCGGACTTAATGCCATATGGCATTCTCTACCAGTCAACCTTAAGACGAAGCAGAAAAATTTTTGGCGGTGCAACTAACAACTAAAAGAAACTCATTATAAATTAAATTTACTCCTTTTATCATACTTATACGTATTAATTATATAAAGACACTAGCTGTTGCCCGCAAGTTCGTCTGCGTAGAGCTCGGTCATCGCGTTAGAATTTTATCGCTATTCTTTTATTTCAGGCGGTTACCTTACCTAGTTATCTCTGTTCCATACAAAGTTCCACTTCCTTAAGGGATGGGATGAAAACTATCCTATGTCCTTTCCTCGGACTCGAACTGTATTCACACCAAATTTCATCTAAATCGGTTCAGCAGTTTAAGCGTGAAGGGGTTACAGATAGACAGACAGACATACTATAGCATTTCTAACAACAATCCACAAATCCTGAAATCAGTTTAGTTGTATTTAAACAGACTGAAATTGCTCCCCATACAAACTTTGAACCCTTTTTTAAGACATTAAGGGATGAATTTCGAAAAACGCTGAAATTTGGTATTTAAACAGAGACTGTTTAAAAATTGAAATCTCTCACTTAAAAAATGTTGCTCCCCATACAAACATTGAACCCCTTGAGAGGATGAATTTAAAAAACGCTGAAATTAGTTATGTTGTATTTAATTTTAAGTCAGAGTTTCTGTAAGCAATTTTAAGTCTTTGGCGACTTCCTGATTTGTCGGTGCGGAGGCGGTACGATATGAGAAAACCGTCAAATGTCAGTGTCAACTGTCAGTCAACTCAGTAACGCTTTTTACTACGCACCTACATTTAAATGTGTGCTTCCTGACTGGCGCGGGATGTGCGGTAGCGGGACGATACGAAGACAGTACTGGTCCACTTCTGCGCATGATATTAGTACTGCGCAAATGTAATACTGACTGTATTCCGTCAAGTGAGAATCTTTGCGACGTCAGTAAGTTTACGTCAAAGGAGAAAATGTCACATATCGATCCCGCCCCGCCAAGTCAGGAAGTCGCCTTTCACTCAAAAATTTTTTGCTTTCAATACATTCTTTGAACCCCTTTTTAACCCCTTTGGGGGATGAATTTCAAAAAAAACGCTGAAATTAGTTTTGTTTTATTCAAACAGATAGTCTCCGTAAGAAATTTGAAGTACCTCACTTAAAAAAAATTTTGCCCCCCATACAAACTTTGAACCCCTTTTTAACCCCTTTTGGGGACGAATTTCGAAAAACGCTGAAATCATTTTATTTTTATTATTATAACGAACTTTAATACAAAGTTTGAAGACTCTCACTTTAAAAAAAATTGCTTCCTATACAATATTTCACGCCCATTTTCAACCCTTAAGGAGACGAAATTTAAAAAAAAGCATATATTCCTTTTGTTGTCTTATTTTAAGGAGTCTTTGAGCAAAGTTTCAAGTCTGTACCTTAAAAAAAATATTACCCCCCATACAAACTTTGCACCCCAGTTTTACCCCCTTAGGGGTGGAATTTCCAAAAATCCCGTCTTATCCCTTGCCTCCGTTATACACCCTACAGTGTAAATATCAAATTTCTAGGACCGGCAGTTTCGGCGGGGCGGTGATGAGTCAGTCAACCTATCAACTTTATATATATAGATAACCATATATAAATACAAATAGATACATATATACAATATACATAATAAATAAATTTATATATATACGAAAATTACAAAACAGACACTTTACTCCACGAATCCATTACGATTACATTGTACAAAGAGTACAAATAGTGGTGGTGTGTGGTAGTTTTGAGTTACTTCTTTTTCTTCCCATTGTCTAGTGAATATTGTCTTCAGTCTTTACGGCGGTATTTTCTGGTATCGTCATTATCGTCGTATAATTTTTTATTTTTTTTTACCATTCTATGTTTTCATAGGGGAATGCGCGGTTGGGGAGTAGCCTGGAATAAATACAGGGGAAACCTCCGATACGTCTACGCGGGCGGTATAAGCACTGATTAATTTATTCAATGCATAATCATTTATTGCACCACGATTAAATGAAGTTTATTCACAAATGTAAAAGTATCCTGTATTATTGTGTTTGTGGACAAGTCAGAAGTTATCTCTTTACTTATAGTAAAGCGAATGTAAAATAACCTATTGATTGGGGATTGTTTATTTTATAAGTACTTATATTATTTATATAAGATAACAAATCCCACATTATTAATTTACATAAGTATCAATTAACTTTGACTGACTGTATACTTGGTTTTTTATTGTCTTTATAGAGGTGACACAAGTAGAGTATACTCCTAAGCTGTTTTTGTTGGGCCCTCACTGCACGCAGGACTCTGCACAAAGACTATAAACCAGAATTTCATAGACTATTTTACTTATAAAAACACGGTTTACGAAATATTCTAAATATCCTCTAACAAAAAATACTTATTACGTCACTCTTATAAAACTTAATATATGGATACATATTTTATTGAAATTGGAAAACTTTATGGAAAGCAGGAAATACCTTCTTATGTTTCTTATCAGATGAAGATTATGAAAACCGACAAGGATGGAGTGTTTTAACACGAACATTGTATTTAATAAGTCCAATCAATCTTTTAACAACACAATTAATCTTCACTTTCAATATCAGAGGACAAAATGCGAGAAATTGAAACCTTATTACACTAACCTAAAGTGATGGTAGAAGGATGAGGACTTTCTAAAGACTTACAAATTGTCTTAATTGGCCGATTTTGTGTCAATGATACCCAAATAAGGTTATAACCTCAATGCACTTATCCTGAGGAAGAACTCCCGAACTGTTCGAAACATGTCGTCCGGAGTGACAATTATCACGTGGTGATGGCCAAGTCATTATATACTTATATTTAAAAAATAAAGTAATGCCTATGCAAGTCGGTGGAAATCTAGTTCGCTTGACCCCCCCCCCCGTTCATGAATAATGCTTTTTTTTTTCAAAGCAGTGCTAAAGGCCCGCTATACTGCTGTTATAAGTTAGTTGTGTGGTAGGTAGTTAAGTGTGTGAATAGTTGTTCTAAAATATCTAATTTACATTGTTTCAGGATCAATTCGACCAAAAAGACTTAGAAGGTCTATATAGAAAATATGACGACAAATTAAGGGAATCACTCATCTACATTTATATATCGTTGTTAATATTTTTTTCGACGATCCACATTTGTTTAGTTATTATTGCCACTTACTCGGAGGTAAGTAGACACTTGCTGTTATATTGATTGACTATTATGACTATAATTAGATGGCATTTATGTCCATAACAACACACCGAATGAGGTTTCCGACGAACGACTAGAGAGTATTTGAAGTGCCTCTTATAAAGCTGTTTATACATACTCGTATTCCCTTTTAATAGACTTTAGAGTTGTGACGTAATTGCATGCCGGATATACATAATATTATACTGCATACATACATATGTATTATAGATTATAGTTTGATTAAAAATTAACAGTACGTTACTTACCTAGGGCGGTAAAACGGAGAATGTCTAGAAACCGCACGTATTTGATCCGAGCCGAAGGCAAGGGCGATAAATATGCGCTCTGAAGCTTTCTGTAACGCCCGTGATAAGCACATTATGTCTCCCTATTGCCGGCGACCTTTCGCGCTTTTCGCGGTAATTGCCACTATGGCCGAGTGTGACATAATGGTTATTTATGATACAAGTGTGGAAAGTAGGCTTTTTTCGATCGAATGTCGGTGATCGAAGTAAGTTGGGAAATAGCCTACATTTCAACACGAGTATGATATAACATTTTACAATGCATTATGCAAGGAAAAAAAGATGATATTCAATTATACATAGCTTTTCATTAGCAATTCCTGCTTCAATAAACGCTTTGACCTCTTCGAGCCTGCGCGGGGCGGCTGCGCGCGGAAGCACTTTTCCGCACTAGTGCGGAAAAGTGTCACTTTCTATGCATAAGTTTAGCCTTATACACAGATCACTTTCTGAGCAAATGCATTGTAAACTATTTTCTCATACATCATCCTTATCTTTGCCCCCTTATTATTATTATTTATTTATTTAATAATCAGGGTATAAAAACATAAAATTAACGGTGTCTCACAAAACTGTCGGAACTACCCCTGACTACATGCTGTCCAAGAGCAGTCCCATTTTTAATTAATATTTAAAAAAACATAGTCAAAAAACAGTTATAGATTACAAGCAACTCTAATAAAATTAGTTCTAAATGACACCTTCGATATTGTTTATACTAGTAGGTATTACAATGAATCAAGTATTGTCCATTTGTTTAGCAGGTATTATGGAAGTCAACGTACTTATCATTTGCAATGTACGTCTTACGGATCGCGATACCGATGCTGTTCCTGTGCAAATGTTTCTACAATCCGTTGAAACAAAGGTGGTTCTGGATACCCATTTTTGTTACGTTTGTCATCACGCTCGACCTCGTATTCTCAGGTAAGGAATGTGATTAATTGCGATCATTAATGTGGAATTTTAAGACTGCTTTTGGTTAAAGATGAAAGTAGGAATCAATCGTGAGTCACCAAGTATGGCGTATAAAACCAAGTAGGTAATGTCCTCATTCATAACCCTTCATCAAACATATTTGGACTAATGTGTAATTTTGACATTTTTATTTCTAATAAAAGGACAAAAATATTTTAGTTAACAAATTAGGTTTTTAAAATTTCATAAAAAAAGGGGATGAGTGTCAAATGTCATAACAAAATGCATGCGGAAAGCAAATACTTCCTTTTTACTTTCCGCTTAAATGTAAGAATAAGACTCATCAAAAGATACGTATTTATCTCGGAACGCGGCAATTGTGAGAAAAACTAAAGATGGTGCTTATTTGTGGCGTTTCCAATAACGTTAAACCATTAATCATACAGACGCACCCTCCCTAGGTCTCATATATTCTGCAGAAATACAAAAACTCTTTTGTTTTTCGTTCCGCGTTTAAGGTAAACTATTTATTTTTGTTGCCTTGCTATTTCTTCATTTTCTACGAAAATGGCGTCATAATGTGCGTGCTTGAGTAAACAATGATTATTGTAATCCAGGTGTTTTTCTATCTACCAAGTGTTCAATTCTACGTCAATGAAAAGATAACTTGTACTAGTTATAAAGTTTACTACAAAGGAAGGTATTCATTTTATATACATTATAGTACAATATCTGGGCGACTGAGACATGAGAACTATATGGATCGATTGCTCTCCCCCCAAACCCCCACATAGCAAATATCATCAAAATTGTTAAAGCCGTTTCCGAGATCCCCGAAATAAACAAATTATTTATGTATTTATTTAAACTTTATTGCACAAAACAAAATACAGTGTACAAATGGCGGACTTAATGACAAATAGCATTCTCTGCCAGTCAACCACAGGGCCAAACAGAGACACATAAAGCGGTGCAGGAAAATATAGAAACGTAACATATATATATATATATATATATATATATATATATATATATTTATTAAAAATGGGATCGCTCTTGGCCAGCATCTAGCCAGGGGGCAAAGATGAGGCCGACGATGAAGCGAGCTCACCCAGAAGATGCCTATTCACTCGTGCCTTAAAAAGGTCTAGGTTATATATATATATATATATACGTAGTACAAGAATTGCTCGTGTAAAGATATAATAAGATTACTTACCAAGGGCAGTAAAACAAAGAATGTCATCAGATATTTGATCGATAAATATGCCATCTGAGGCTTTCTTAATTACAACTTTCCGCGCGCGCCCTGTGGTAATTGCCACTTTATGGCCACATATGACATAAATAAATATAAATCTTTACATAGGCCTCCCCCAAAGAGTGCCTCAATGACCGGTCTTGCGCCACCCCCATCCAGCGGACTCCCGCGATCTTTACCTGGTCATCAGTCTACCCACGCTGCGCCTGCCGGTCCGTGTTCGCCACTTGAAAACCTTTCGACCCCAACGGCTATCTATTGTGTACCAGTGGCGGCGCGTCAAAAATATTCTTAGGAAAGCCGGAAATAATTTGCCTTTCTTATACTTCATGAGCCGTAGTAAAAGAACTGCACTGGCTGAAAATTAGGTAAGCCGGTGGGAATCGAGTTGTATGGACGCTCCGCCACTGGTACCTACTGACATTATTGTTTTATAATTACAGACATTGCTGTACCAATATTCAGCGCGTACGAAGGGATGTCCCTACGACCCGCGTATGCAACTATGGCCCTACTCTCAATATACATATTTCTGCCCATGAGAAACAATTTTCTGGCCATTTTTCTTGGGATTTTAGTCAGCGTAATTTACGTACTTATCTTCGCATTTTTTTCATACACAGAGGATCCACGGATACAAGTAGTGGTAAGTGTATTATCATTATCGGTCTGCTACTATGTAATGTGCTATATAATGGTCTTTATACCTACAGTTTTAATATGACTTCTAATTACCCTTTAATAATCTTTAGCCAAATACTAATCCTTTGTATTAAGCATTCTTACTTTTACATAAATATTACAAAGCTTCAAACTTTAAATTCTTTCCTACACTAAAATTGTATTAACTATTAGTATTAATTAACTTAGATGTTATAACGAGTACTAAGTCTCTTTCATTTTACGATACGAGATTCTGCTATGATACTTAATTCTATTTAGCAAAAACCGACGATATTCTTTTAGATCCACATGCGTGGCGACTTAGTAGTACCAACTTGCTTGGGACACCTTGTTTTATGTTGAACATTTAGTGCTGTAACTTCATATTTGTTTTATGTTCTGAAGGAAAAAGCAATCACAGTTCCGCGTGATTTGTTATTTAATCCGTTTAAGTTCTGAGTCGAAATACTTACTGAAGTTTCTTGCATAAAGCCACTATCAATCATGAAAAGATAAGAATTATGTATTGCAATAGTCTTAATATGTTTTACAAAATATACAATTGGTATGATTTATTAAATCTTCTGAAATCAATTTAAAGCCGTATCATCTTTGAATTAGGACTTTACTTATTAATTTATCGTATGGCAATTATTTCGAACCGTGAGATCGTCGAAAACACAGTACGGTTGGCAGTTTTTGTTGCAAATGTATTTAGTACTAAAGTGCCCATTACTGGTGCTTGTCAGCTGCCGTTACCCTACATAAGGTAGGAAAATGAGTTATCCTAAGTGTAGAGTTTGCAGTTCCGGGACCAGCTTGTATACCTAGTTACGTACCTACATTATGCTTCATGTTTTATGATGCTCATTACTCATTATTGTTTAGACATACAATTGAAAAGTATAAACATGTTGCAAACGCAACCCTTTTTAGTTGTATATAGTCTACAAGTTATTTTGCAGTAGCGAAACGCGCCCGTCAGGCACGTTTAGTGTAAAAGCGGCTTGTTTAAATTCACCAATAGCAACGCTTCACGTACGCTTTATCCCTACCATTGTAACTTACGTCAACTCAAATCTTGCTGGTCATTAAGTATTTACCTATTCATTGTTCTCACATACAACCACTTCTACATATTTCTTTGGGAACAAATAAAATGATCACCTAAATAACTTTTGATATCACCGAAATTTCGAACCCTAAAATAAGGCTGAACACTCAAAAAAATGTATCGACCATCAATTTCAGGTCACCTAAACACTCATACCTATTATTCCAGCACTTGCAGCTATTTTACTTATTACGTTCCCTGAAATTTAATAATCGCATCAAAAAATTGTCAAGTACCACCAAAAATACTAAACTACCACCTAATCTCGCGCATCATTTGTTATTAGAATTACATCCAAATATTATACACATTACAAGCTATATTGTAGTTAATACATACAAATTAAAAAATGCGTTCAGAAACCGTAGAAACTCGCATAATAACATTCAATGTTCTTACGTGTGGAGAAGGTTACAGCAGTAACATAATGATTATTATGAATTAAAATTGTTCATTATGTTATTAAATATAATAACAAATTTTTTTTTACGAAAAATCGTCATTATACTCGATTTCGACTAATTCGGGGTTAAAAATTTCAAATTTTACATTTATTTTGAATTTTGACTAAAAAAAAAAAATTTACAAAAAATCGTCATTATACTCGATTTCGACTAATTCAGGGATAAGGATTTCAAATTTTACATTTATTTTGAATTTCAGGTAAAAAATTTTTTTTTTACGTAAAATCGTCATTATACTCGATTTCGACTAATTCGGGGATAAGGATTTCAAATTTTACATTTATTTTGAATTTTAAGTAAAACAATTTTTTTTTTACGTAAAATCGTCATTATACTCGATTTCGACTAATTTGGGGATAAGGATTTCAAATTTTACATTTATATTGAAATTTTAAGTAAAAAAAAATTTTTTTTACGTAAAATCGTCATTATACTCGATTTCGACTAATTCGGGGATAAGGATTTCAATTTTTACATTTATTTTGGATTTTAAGTAAAAAAAAAATTTTTTTTACGTAAAATCGTCATTATACTCGATTTCGACTAATTCGGGGATAAGGATTTCAAATTTTACATTTATTTTGAAATTTAAAGTAAAAAAAAATTTTTTTTTACGTAAAATCGTCATTATACTCGATTTCGACTAATTTGGGGATAAGGATTTCAAATTTTACATTTATTTCTAATTTTAAGTAAAAAAAAATTTTTTTACGTAAAATCGTCATTATACTCGATTTCGACTAATTCAGGGGTAAGGATTTCAAATTTTACATTTATTTTGAATTTTAAGTATAAAAATTTTTTTTACGTAAAATTGTCAATTTACTCGATTTCGACTAATTCGGGGATAAGGATTTCAATTTTTACATTTATTTTGAATTTCAAGTAAAAAATATTTTTTTTACGTAAAATCGTCATTATACTCGATTTTGACTAATTCGGGGAAAAGGATTTCAAATTTTACAATTATTTTGAATTTTAACTTTAAAAAAAAATGTGTATCAAAACACTCGTGTTTTAATGCTCGAACATGTCGCGTGTTAGTCCGAAACATGTCGCATAACCCTAAAAAACACTCGTGTGACCCTTTTATGAAACTCGCCTTCGGCTCGTTTTATAAAACTCACACTCGTGTTTTACTGCCAACAAACACACGCAACGGGGCATTAAAACACGAGTGTGAGTTTGAATTATAAGTTAAACTTCAAATTAAGGTAAACGTCGCAATGTTTGACACCTTATGTTGATATTGTTGATACCCAAGACTCAAACGTTAGCGTGTGCATATAATATACATATATATATATATACAACGCGCGAGCCGAGCGAGCGAAGCGAGCGTGCCGCGGCAGCGGCCGGCGAAGCGCCAGAACCAACACATGTTGAGTCCGAAACATGTCGCTGGGTGAGTCCGAAACATGTCCCTGGATGCGTCCGAAACATGCCGCTTGATGAGCCCGAACATGTCGCGTGTTAGTCCGAAACATTGTAGCATAACCCTAAAAAACACTCGTGTAACCCTATTATGAATGTCGTGTGTTAGTCCGAAACATGTCGCTCGGTAACCCTAACATGTCGCGTGTGAGTCCGAAGCATGTCGCTCGATGAGCCCGAATATGTCGCGTGTGAGTCCGAAACATGTCGCTCGATTAGCCCGAACATGTCGCGTGTGGGTCCGACACATGTCGCTCGATCAATCCGAAACATGTCGCTTGCGTTCCTTACATTACGCCATTATGTCCATTGCGTAGATTCGGCATTAGACTAGATATTAAATTGATTAAACAAATGACGCTTGAAATTAGGTGATCATGTAGTATTTCTGGGTATCGAAAGAATTATTTGGGTGTAATTAATTTTAATAGGATTACGAGCCCTGTAATATTTGGATGTAAATTATATGAAATTTGGTGTTTGAAATTAGGTGATCATTAAGTATTTTTGGGTAGCGACTAATTTATTTGGTAACAATTTAATTTAATAGGTTATCGACATGTTACTTTTTTGAGTTGCACTTTATATTTAAAAGGAGTTGAAAATTTGGTGCGAATCTAGTATTTTTGGTAATCAATGTATTTTTTTAGAGCATCATTCGGCAACTAATTTGGTGGTTCGTTAAATGCTACCCTATTTCTTTTGGCTAAGCTATTTATTTTATCAACCAGTAACTTGGAATTTTACTACAGTCAACTTTACATCGAAGTTTTATTTGAGTCTTTGAGTTCCACCACCATCAGCATCGGTGGCTCCAAAACACGTGTAACACGTTTTCGTTTAATGATAGTGACTCTAAGTCTCGAATCTGCAAACATATACTTATTATATTATTTCACAATTTAATGTAAAGGCTTATTATCCCTAGAAAACCTTTTTCTCCTCGTGCCTTTGTGCCGAGGTCTTCATATATTTTTATAACTTATTAAGTTCTAGTAATTAAAAAATATATAGAAATAGATAAGTAGACCTACCAAAAAAAAGATTGAACATTTGACGCGGATATCTTTGAGATTAAAATTTTCTGCACGTGCGTGCCTATCTTGTGCATGTCCTTTGATCTCTAACGCAAGTACTTTTTAACTATTAATTGGTGAATAATTCCGTTATAAAAGGTGTAGTCAGGACATTGATAGAAACGATCAATCAAACCCCCTAGATCTTATTACCCTCTGCTGTGTTAAACATCATCTAATTGCTTCAGCTGATCTTTGTAATAGCAGAGACAGACCAAAAGATAGATGATGGAACAACTGAACATTCGTACGAGACTGGCGAAATTTTGCTCCGCAAAGGGGTATCTTTCAACTGTACTGGAATAACGCTAGGAGGATGATGATAGGATGCAAAAGATACAAATAATTTAAATGTATAATTCATTTTGACGAGAGTAATGAAAATACATTTTCATGAATGAAATTTTATTTATGTTATATGCACGCTACCCAGTAAAATAAAGTCACACTAAACGCTAAACGCGCCGCCCAAAAATACGAGTATAATGATTTAATGATGCTTGTTTCAATGTACCAAGATTAGAATGGCGGAATCAGTCAGATGGTCTTTAATTGTATTTATGCTGCGGCTTTTTTTTGTATAAATAAGATATTCGCAATCACAGAATTCCTTTTTAATCTACTACTGGCACCTATATTATTAGATAAGTAAATCTATCAAATTTCTATTCAAAGTGGGAATTCCCCACATTTCAGGTCGCCTCCGATACGCTGTATCTTATCGGCGTGAATCTCATGGGCGTATACTTCAGGCTTATGAACGAGATTGTCACGAGGCGTTCTTTCCTCGATCGGCGAGCTTGCGTTGAAAGTACACTACGCTTAAAATTCGTAAAGGAACAAGAGGTAATGTACTGTAACATTAGGCTGGAAACAGAGCTCCACCGACGGTCAGCGCGTATGGTCGGTCGGGCTTGTTTTATGGCTGCATTCGCGCTGACGGTCACCATCAGTTTGAATGCATATAATATATGTATGCTTTCTACAGCGATAGCTACGCCCCGACCGACCATACACGCTGGCCGTTGGTGGAGCAGTGTTTCCAGCCCCACAGCCATCAGATACATCGCAGTGAACAACGTACCAACAAACAGCTGAACACGACTCAATTGTCACAAATTCAGATATTGTTGAACACTAAACAATGTACAGGTGTATCTTATGGCTGCTTTACCTAGTTGAGATTGACAAATCAAAACTCTGCTGCTCATAATCTCACATCAATATAATATTAATCTTACTATCTATACACTCAATATGGTTTGTTAGGTACCTAATGATAACCAATCGTGTCTAGATTTGGTGAGCAGTTACAATACCTATGTTGAGTAATTTTAAAATAAGTTCAAGGGTATTCCGTTTTTTAAGCGATTTTGGGGGTTAACTGGATGCTACCCGTCAGATAAAAAAAGATTTATTAATTTATTTCGATCTGCATTGTTTTCGAAATATGACAGTAGGTACATCTGTACACGCCTTGGCATTCGTTTTCATAGACAAATTGTTTTCAAAGAGATAAAGATATTTTTATTGCAAGAACAGTGTACAATAGGTATCTTATCGTATCTTATCTTATTAATATGAGGGCCCTTGCGGATGCACCTCGACCCAGTGGGATCTAATGTTTCAAATGTTTTCAGGAGCGGCTCATGTTGAGCATCATCCCAGAGCACATAGTGTCAAGAGTTCGACAAGATATCCGGACCATGTTTGTTGGCATACAGTCTCACACTCTCAGCTATACCATGAGATCTTTCAAGTAAGATAATGTCTCTAATATTTATTGTTACTTAAAACTCGGTACCCATGATAATAATGAAACATGCATGAAACATGAAACTTTATCAGAGTTTTCCTAAAACACGAGTGATCATGAACGGATTATGCCGTATTTCACCTCAAGCTGTGATTACGGTTTGAGCGTATGTTTTGGGTTATAAGCAGTACATTTTTTTAAGGTTGTGTGATATTTGTACCGATCCTACGACGGATTATACCTACGAAGTATTACGGAGCTGTACACTGATCAAATCATTGACATAATACACTCACGAGCAAAAATAATGATGCATACACTTTGTATTGAACTTCCATAGAAAGTGGACCCGTTATTTTTGCTCTTGAGTGTAGTACATCTATATGTCAAATTGATAAAAGAATTTCCCCTGAAATTGCGAATTTGCTTTGTCCTTTCTTTAATCACTTCCTAGATTATGAAATCGCTCGCAAATCCCTTTCGTAAGTACTGTACATTCGTGAATCATCGATAACGGAAATCAGATTCACAATTGAAGTACAATCATAGACTAGATACTAAGTACAATGATCCAGCACTGACCTTAATTATGGTTCTTACTGTATAGATCTTTAACTGTTCATTAATATTTTCAGTCAATTGTACGTAGAAGAGCATGATAATGTGAGCATTCTTTATGCGGATGTCGTAAATTATACGATGATATCGACCACGCTATCTCCATTGCGAATGGTGGAACTGCTGAACGAATTATTTGGCCGGTTCGATGAAGCTTCAGAGGTAAATTATTGTTTGTTTGCCTTGCAGATTATAAATAAACAATGTTTATTGTTCAATCCTAAAACTTATTATGACATAAATAATAAACAAGGGGGCATCACCCCTTGCTTTGCAGAAAAATGTTTCATATTAGAATGTATTTTGTTTTTAATATTATAAATTGACGATTTAATGTAATGTATGATTTAATGTAATAATGACTATAATGATGTATTTGACCAAATTAAAGTATTATTGATTAACTACGCAGTAAATAACATTTGTACGCCAAAAGGAGTTCTGTATCACATTTTAATTAAGACCTATATAATATTACCACCTGTGTTTCACAAATAAATGATTTCTATTTCTATTTCTATTTCTATTTCTATTGTATTGTTCCGCAGAATTTTTGTTTCATAGAAACATTTTTTTAGGAACAGTTAATTATTTAGGTTCAACTAAATGCCGTTGTGTAGAGCCCAATCCGATCTACCAGAAATGTAGGCTAGGTTAGGACAGCGACTCATAACAAGGGGGCACAAATTTGATCATTTCTCATTTTTGATTTGCTATTCCCGTTTTACTTAAGTATCTTTTTGTCTGATCTGAATGTTTGTAAAATCTTTCTTTTTTATAATTTTAATCAAATTTCATTATAAAGACGATAAAAATAGTTTAATTAAATAGACCGAGTTAATTTCAATTGCTTTTCCAGGAGTTGGACGTGCTGCGAATAAAATTCTTGGGTGATTGTTACTACTGCGTTAGTGGAATCCCGAAACCCACCGCTCAACACGCCAAAAACTGCGTAGATTTAGGCCTTGACATGATCCATATAATTAAAGACGTCAGGTAACTTTATAATACTTTTTCATATTACTTTGGGGCCAACAAAGCTTTGTTTCCACCCTAGTTAACACCTCCACTGTCAACGATTTCGTAGCATATACATGCGATAACCCGTACATAGAGAAAAACGCTCGCCTAGCGAGTTTCCGGCACTGAAAGTGTCAAGTAGGTTGTTTATGGAAAGCCGTCAGCCATTTCCATCCCTCTCGGGTGCACGCGTATTTCGTGTGACTGTTTAGTTCTAAATAGCCGAGCTATAATCTAGTCTCATCTAAAATGCTCTATGTTTTGGTTCACCGTCAGTTCTGCTATACTTTTACCTCTAATGTGTCGCAGTAAGTGACCATGATGTGATGCTGACTTTCCATTTCTCGAACAATGCGGCTGAAATTGCTGTTATTCATAATTCAATAGGTACTCATTAACTATTATCTCTTTATCATACCAAGTCCAAATTGTTTATTATCACACTATTTTCTGTTATGATGCTTAAACGTAAAAATTATCATTTTAATCTTATATGGCCATGTTCTGGAATGAATTATTTTCATTTCATTTCATTAAATAAATAATTTCAGAGAGAAGCGGTCTTTGAACATTGACATGAGAATTGGGGTCCATTCTGGACGGATTCTAAGTGGATTGATAGGAATGAGAAAGTGGCAGTTTGATATCTGGTCGAAGGATGCCACCATAGCTAATAAAATGGAATCTACAGGGAAAGCAGGGTAAGAAAATAATATAAACACTAAGGACACTAACTCCCTGTACTGTTTGAAAACTGGAATACGTATTTAATCAGAGATTACATGTTACATATAACTGTATCTAGATGAACTGTGGAATAAACTATTCTTTTGTTTTCGTTCGGATAAACGAATACTATTTTAGTCAAGTCGATTCGTATCTTCCTTTGTCTTGAGTACTTATAATATGTTATGTGTCATTATGTCTCATTATTACTATTTTTATGTTGTTTTGTTTTTATTTCAGAAAAGTTCACGTGACCAAGCAAACCCTTGAATTATTGATAGACTACGCAAGAGAATACATAATCGAACCTAATTTTGAATCTCAAAATCATCCTTTCATTTTAGAAAATAGGTTAGAAACATTTTTACTGTCAAGACCTGAGAGAGTAAGTTATGCAAAGCATCTATCTTGGTTTTTTCTTAACACGGTGACAAGCAACCAAAACTCACCTATTTGAGATACTGTACAGTTACCATCATATACATCGAAGCGAAGGAGGTGCTCTGCGCTGCAAATATCTGAACACGACTCTATTGTCCAGGCGTTAGAGTGCATGTTCAGATATTTTTGAGCACCCTGAAGAGTACAGATATATTTGATGGCGACTGTAAACTTAAAATCATTTCAGTTGAACGAATTGCCCCAAAGCAATTCCTTCAAAAAGCTACTTTACCATTCAAACAATAAGGTTCAAAATCCAATAACATTTTAATACAAATACGTTCAACAAAAAGAATTTCAACCATACCTATCTGTTAGACTAGAATGTGTTACTAAACTTGACTTGAATTTTTCCAAGCACTATAATTAATAGATTCATTCAACTTCTGAAATTATTTTTTCCAGCCTATTGCAGAATACAAGCCGTACCGTAGAGCATCCGTTGGATTCAATAAAATGATTAAGAAAAGAGTAAGTCCTACCTCCAAATCATTATTTAATAAATCAATCAATCATTAAAATGGCTTTTAATCTCCGTGGAAATGAAATGCAACAGTTATATAAAAATAAGCGATTATACTAAAGAAAGTAATAATTAAGTAATTGTAATTGATTAATTCACAAAGCAAAGATAAAAGATCACAAAAATGATAAAAATATCTTCCATGTATCTTTTACGTTTTTTGTTAAGAGCCCACATATATGCAAAATTGCCAATGTATATCGACGTAGATCTCAACATCTATAGTGATATAATTTAATCTTGAAGTATTTTCCTCCAGTCTGCTAAAAGTGAAAACACGATTTGCAAAAAAAATCTCGATACTTTTAGTTCCCTTCTTTCGATGTTTTTAGTTGGATCTTTAAATCTTTAACAATGATTTTTGTTTTAATTTTTGTACAATGATAAGGTCTCAAACCTGAGAAAAAAGATTATCTTTATAAATGTACACGTTTAGAATAAACATCAATATTTACGAAAAGTACGCGCTAAGCTTCCGTAGAGAGCGGGATAGTTACGCGTGTTAGAGTGGGACATTTTGCAATGCAACTACGCCCTCTTAAGTATTTGCATTTGTTTAAAATATAACCTAAACTAGCACTTGCCAAATAACTCTTATACTGTATTTCCAGTAGCGGTCGGAAAATAGAAACCAATCAAATTATCGGAGAACCACAACTTTTATGGACGAAAATTTGGTGGAGTATCAACAAATGTTGAAAGCAGCCGACGCTCAAATGGCTAAAGAAATCGAAGACATGACCAACGGCAAGTAAGTTATACGTGTAGAAAATATGCTCGACGAGGACATGAAATAGTGCTTACACGCGAGCTAATGAGCCGCGACCAAGACCGGTGCAACCCGTGTCGAAAAATCAGCAATAAATAATTATGCATAGTAAAAAATCGACAATACCTATATATAAATTATGCATGGTCAATTGGTCAAACGCGATATTTATATATATATGTCATTAGACCAGTGTTAACAAATCCGAGTAATTATAATCCAGTTGATATGTGTATTGTACCTGGAAAGTGCTCGGAATTTTATGGGGTGATTTGGGGGTACACTAGGAAGACTTCATTCCATCATTCACTTTCTGTATGTTTAAAGTGCTGAAACTATAAGTATTGTAATAAGTCAGGCAGAAACTAATTGTAAGTACTTATGAAATAATCTTTGTGCTAACTTGGGGAAGGGGGGGGGGGGGGGGGGGGGGGGAATGTGTAATTTTTCAGATTTTCGCTTATATCTCACTAAGGGCATTTATGCTTTACAATGTATGACAAAATTAAAGAGCATTAAATTCCCTGAAAGTCACAATGTGGAAAACTTAGGAAAGTCTTCCTAGTGAACCCCCAAATAACCCCATAAAATTTCATTCAGTTCCGAGCACTTACCAGCTACCCCCACTTTGTTAGGACATATCAATTATGTATCACTTTGTTAGGGCATATGATCAGATAATGCACGGCATGAAAATCACTACCTATCTGTTTCGAAACATACCTATGCACCGGAAAATTGGCTTACCTTAATCAATTTTTCAAAGAGTAGACCGATTAACGTAAGTTTTTCATTTCAGGGAGCACTTTAAAAAAGAATCAAAGCTAAACCGATTCACGTTAATGTTCAAAAACTACAACCTTGAAAAAACATTTCTGTTGCTACCGGACCCTCTTTTCAAGTATTACATCACATGCTGTCTTGTCATTTCCTTGCTGATAGCATGTATAAATGCTTTGACTACCGACTGGTAAGTGTTGACATTGAAATGAACACGATATCACATAATACCTACTAATTTCTCACATCTAAGCGTAAATCCCGTGGCATCGTCAGCTACTTGGTTCGGAGACCGGGTTTATTATTACATATCCTATTAAATAAATTTGTCCGTTTTCTTTACTTCTTATTCGTGCTCATAATGTCTTTTTTTGACCCAAAGGTTTACTGGCAGATAATTTCTTATGATATTAACTTTGCCTTTTGTATAATTGTGACTTGTGACTATGCAATAAATTTTAAATAAATAAATAAGTACTAATAACATTATTGTATTGAAATATGTTTCAGGCACTGTTGTTTCCTTTGGTACACGACTTCTGCCATATTATTACTCGTTATCGGCCTCATAGTCATGCAGCCTCTGACTTGGTTTCAATTTTGCTGGACAAAGTACAAAGGGCTGGATCAGCCTCGCCACAACCTCTTACGGAAACTTTACGACCTATCGGAGAGTATCACTAGGTCCGCTAAATTAAGGACAGCCATTTACTTGCTTGTCAGTATTTCTCTAGCCATGACTTCAATGGTTAGTGTGATAGAATGCGTAGAAGTTGAGACCAATAATCCTGATCTACATGTAGACACCGTTCTATCCAACTGTTATTCTTCGTGGGTAAACATATTTGATATACATTTCAATACTTTTATATAATTTAATGTAACGTATCATTTACTTTATTATTTATCTTTCAGCACGTGACACAATGCTGGGGATTAGCATTACTATTAAACTTTTTGTTTAGCAGAGTATTCTTCATCTTCAAATGGATAGTGGCTGGAGGAATGACCATATTCTACTTATGGGTGGTCTGGGAAATAAAAACCTCACTATTTGCAGAAGATGCTACTTTTAATATAGGGTTGGATCCCCGCGTGTCTCATACCCTATCCGTAGTATTCATAACCATTACTTTGTATTTCATTGATAGAACAACTGAGTATAGAAACAGATTGGATCATTTGTGGCAGTTGCAGCTTACGGAAGAACAGAAAGAAGCAGAAACTATGTTAAAAGTTAACAATATGCTTCTAGAAAACATACTGCCGGCGCACGTAGGTTAGTATGAGGATTTTGTCGATGTCATATTAAGTAATGAAGCTACTACATCTACATATAGACAAACTAATATTTTGTTTAATTTTGGTTTTAGTTCAGGTATACTTGGACTTGAACAGATCCATTGATGAACTTTATTACGAAAAATATGACAACGTGGCGGTTATGTTTGCGTCTCTAACTGACTACAAACTGGGCGTTGAAGAAAACTCGGACGAAAAGTTAATGTTAAGCATATTAGACGAAGTGATATCAGATTTCGATAGACTCCTTCTGACTGGCACATCTGTGTACAAAGTGGAGAAGATTAAAATGGCTGGATGGACGTACATGGCCGCCTGTGGTTTGGATCCCAACAGGAGGGAATCGATGGATTCCGATTCTTATCACGATCGCCTGCAAAACACTCCTTACAACCGTGCGATAGTTGTTACCATGGTCGAATTTGCTGCTGCAATGATGATGCAACTACACAACTTTAACCGCGGGTCGTTCCAGGTTTTTGAAGGGCTAAATCTGCGCATAGGTGAGCGTTTTTATAATACTCTACGCAGTATCCCTTCCTATTAATAGGTTAATAAAGGATACATGGGATAGAATTAAAATAAATTATAACATTGTACTTGTAAATTCCTAATAGGTATCTCCAACGGTGAAGTCGCAGCTGGTGTAGTTGGTTCTATTAAACCATTATACGATATCTGGGGACATGCAGTCAACATGGCTTCGCGCATGGATTCTACAGGAGTAACTGGCAAAATCCAAGTAAGCAATATAGGTACTTCATCATATCAGCCACCCAAAATTAAATAAAATATAGTGCCACAATGACGGTTCCTGCCGCACCCACATCCAGCGGAATCCCGCGACCTTTATCATTCGTGTCATCAACCCACCTCGTGGTGGTATACCCACGCCGACTCGGAATGGCAATATTTAGTGAGTGAAAATGAAATGAAGTAAATTTATTTGCTAAAGACATGGTCCACACGAGATGGAACATGCAGTTTTGGACATGATTTGGACCTGATCATGATGAACAACACATCTCGCTAAATTATGGACGTGTAAAAATGACATTAAAGAAAAAATAATGTGATTGTGAAGATGAACATCTATCTAATCTAGCCGGATTATAGTTTGTGGGCACGGCTCGGATAAAGCCTGAGTTTGGCACTTGGTGAGTCATCCATAACGATGTTCTATTAATAAAAAAATATTTCTTGTACAGGTGACCGAAACTACAGCAAACATCTTGGAAGAATGCGGGATTGTTACGATGTATCGTGGTGAGACATTTGTCAAGGGTGCTGGATACATTAAAACATTTTTTGTCCCACTCGATGAAAATTACGACTTGATTAAAAGGGACTCGTGTGACGGCATCAGAAATCGCCATTACAGTGCGCGCAACATTACTTCGTCAGAGTCTGATTATAATCCTGATGTTCCCACTTACGAAACCAGACAGCACTCGCTAAATAGCGATTACGCCTATGAAGTGTCGTCGATCATTGAAGATTTAGAAGATGACTACACCGAAGAGCTAAATGCTATAACCTCGAGCCATTCGATTAGTAACGACAGCATATCAGTATCATCGTCTTCAGACTTAGAACCCGAAGTCTTGGATACTCGTTGTTGATATTTTGTAGTAATCTCGGGAATGTGGTATGTTGTAAATACGTACATAGTGCTAAGATTCGAAAGGATCTACCATATGAACAAACGGGTCTTCAGTTAGAAATATCTGTCTTATATCATCTGTAACTACTGTAGTAGTGGTGTCTTAAGTGCGATTTTGAAAGAGTTTTAAGTACAATATCGTGAAAGTAGCGTAATAAAGCTAATAGAAATAAAGTATTTATTATCAAAATAACTGTTGACAAGTTTTTTTATTAAATTATTAAGAAACCTATTATGTTAAGTTTA
Organism: Cenopis cana; assembly: GCA_951800055.1. Classification (NCBI taxonomy): domain Eukaryota; kingdom Metazoa; phylum Arthropoda; class Insecta; order Lepidoptera; family Tortricidae; genus Cenopis; species Cenopis cana. Next base: position 4,068,446 of record OX637476.1, on the reverse strand, counting down.
GATTGTCACACGTACATTACTTTTTTCTTCTAAGCACCTAGAAACATTATACAAAACATCGATACGGTCCTTGCCTGGTTCCTTGTTGCATTCTTCTAAAGCCTTTCTAATAATAGCCTTATGTTGTTTTGGTACAAACTTCAGAGCTTCTTCTTCAATATAATATCCATTTTTCTTCACCACTTTGAGATCGTCAAGGGTGCAGTAAAGGAATTTCAAGAACATTTCATCTTTCGTTCGCTCTTTGCTTCTTAACCTTTCCAACACGTCGAGGTTAAGGCCGTGCTTGGCAGTACATTTGATTGCACTTTCGAATACTTTTGCTGCGTTAGCCGGTTCTAGTTGTATTACCTGAAAATAAACAAAAGAATATAAGTACTATAAATTTGATTGTATAAACAAATTATAGAATTGGTCTCGTAAAACTTAGTAATAAAGAGAGTAAAAAGATGTAACACTAACAAATGTTGCCAGCTCGTCCCAAGGCATATTTTACTGGACAAGCACAATTAATGTTGCCTTAAAATTAGATAAAACTAGTAAATTAAAAGTTTAGATGGGAGTCTGAAGAGTTAAGTCATCCTTTCATTTAAAACCTCGATTTGAAATATCCTTAATCTGTGCAATATCGTATACTTACATACCTATAACGTGCTTATTTTAAAGGAAGAATGATAAATTAAAGTCATTTGCGATTCAATAGATTACCTACTAAATAAATATTCTAGCTTCATTTTTGTAGGCCAATTGAATGCTAGTGACAAAAATGATTTTCGGATCTTAGGTAACGATGTCTAAACCAAACTAAGTAGTTTCAATTATTTGAACTGTCCGAGTTGTATCAAATTAGACGCTTCAAAAAGCGACTTTACTGTCCAAGCGTGAAGATTCAAAGTCCAATGACAAGTTTTATAAAATGTCGGACATTTTAAATAATTTCTACTATACTTAATCTGCGAGCAACAGTGTGGTTTATCGTATTTTGATGGTTATTATAAGAATTGTTATCAAGATCGTCAAAACAGCAAAAATAGGAATAGGTAAGTAACAGAATGTCTACAAATATCAAAAAATAATCAAAAAACATTACACTCCTTTTTTTGGGCAGTCGTGTCAAAATAAAGCATTAATCAAATTCAAATATCACAGTACAATGTTTTAATTGACTAGTTCACCTTTACGAGTAGTTAAATATACCTTAATTTCAACATTTAATTTGTATGCCGATCTTCCCTAGAGGTACGTGTTATTAACTTTATTTTATATTTGTCATCCCTTAATGAACCAGTTATGTTATCATAAAAATTACAAATTTCTATAATAGTGACTGGGTAACATAGTAAAATTACTTACCACTTCACAGGCACACTCCAAAGTAAATATGACACAGAAAATTGTTATGTAACGCATTTTAAACACACTGCTCGATTATGGAAATGCAAGGTTCACTTCAACGTTTGTTGATGCAGCGCCCTTTGAGAGCTGAGTGGACTTGAATCTATTCAAACCCTTTTTATATACGTAACATAGATCGAGGATAAGTAATAAGTAAAGCAGTTCGTTGGCTTGGTGTTTATATATTTGTGTATATGCCGACAGATTCATCAAGTCTATAGTAAGTCAAAAGGGCCTCTACGTGTTGGCTATGTGATACTCGTTAGTACTATCGGTACTTCGGCTTCACGCACGCCTCCAAAAGCTCCCGGATATCATTGTCCCGTGAGCGGGAAAGACATACAAATAATAGTAATAAAATCTTTATTCTCAGGCAACAAAGGCCCATAGATAAATACCACAAGGCTAACACTATTTGGCCATTTTGACTGCTACGTACTATAATATGTTGACTGTACTTCACCTGTTGGGCTGTTCTAAATATGAACGAAGCAGCATTCTACTATGTCCACTGTATATTTGGAATATGCCGTTAAATTTCATTCGTAAAAATTCTAAATCGGAATATTTAAAATTATAACGTCAAAATCTTAACAAAATCGAACTTAATCCACATGAGCATCGAAAGAATGACTGATAATGATCCTCCAAAATGAAAACCTTGATGTGGATAGCATTATTTTCACGAGGTCTGTGCCTGCCTCGTTTTTTAACATAAATATATAATGCGATAAAAAACAATTCATAATAAACTCTTTATTCCTTCAAAGATAATCGATAAATAAGTAACAAGTCATAATAAAACAACAACAAAGTTAAAAGTAAGTACCTACCTATGTACTTAACGAAATTGTATAGGACAATGCCAGATTAGAAATGCTTTCTTATTGATAATAATAGAGAACAATAAGTTTAACTTATACAGCCTTGGCCAAAAGTGTTGAGCACCCCTTATTTTCCTTTGTAACTTATAATAAACTATTATATTTTAATTACAAAAATGCACATTGACGTAAAATATGAAAAGGTTTATACTAAAGAACATCTAGAGAACTTTAAATAATATCATTTCGAAGAAGCTATTGCTAACTGAAGACTAAAAATAGACGGGTTTGCAATAAAAGGACAAATTGCATTTTTATCCGTGCAATTATCTTTAACGTCAACGAAAGTAGCTAGTTTTTGAAAGATATTTAATTTTCTTTAATAAAAGGATATGAAATGCTTGATTGAAAGTTTTATAAAGTAAAGTTTTAGTTAAGAAACTTTTATATGGAAAACGTGTAAGTGCTCGACACTTTTGGCCAAGGATGTAGGTACGAAAGTTAGGAAACTTTTTCCACAATTTGCCTAGGATCACCTCAGAAGTCCACCGTTTTGCGGAAAAAATATAACAAATTTTTCATTTTCTAAGCATCTACTGGTCAAAATAAGTAATCTACTAATTACTAAATGAAATTCGATCTACGGAAGTTCGGAGCTTCTAAAATAATGCAACTAGACTTTTTCTAAGCTCAAATGGCATTATTTTGTTTTAGAAAATCATTATCACCGTATTTAATGGAAATCTGTTCACGAAAAGAACACAGTAGCCATATTAATTAAAATACAACATGAGTGGGTGTAGCGCGGTGGTAACACTTGAATACTTCAAAGGCGGTATCGGCGGAATCTCTTCCTTTCTTAGCCCTGCACTCTTGCAAGGCCTTCTTAACTCCTGCCTTGTCCGCACCCTCAGGCAACTTCGATAAAGCCACATCCACATTCAACCTTCCATCTCTATCCATAATCCCAGACTTTTGGAAGAAGCATAGCATGAATTTCTTCAATCCTTCGTCGTCCTTGAAGTTTTGCTTCTTTGCTTCGGCCAGTACTTCGGGTTTGACGCCAGACTGCTTCATACATTCCAGGGTATACTGCTGAACTTTTTCTTTTTGTGATTTTGACAGATGCACATTCTAAAATGAAAATAATTCAAATAAGAGACAATTGCGTATCAAACCAGCATAAATACACGCTCTTATTTAGGTATAGTCAGCAAAGAAAGTCCTCTACTAGTAGACCACTTTTTTGGTCGACTGTACTATGCAGTACTTAATAAGTATGTCTTTATTTTTATTATATGAGCGTTTAGTATTTACTTTAATGCTAAATTACGCGTAAACTTATATTACACGTTACACTCATCTGGACTCTGCTTAACCCTTCATGAAATAGAATGTCATTAGAGCAACTGTTAAAATTAACGCGCCTCCAATATATTCAAGTACCTACATTTAAACACATTAGACAACTCACATTAGCACAAGTCACTGCAGCAAACGCAGCGAATACCAGAATAATCTTCATAATGTTGACGGAGGAATGATTTTCCAAAGAAGCCGATACAGTTACTGAATGAACTGATTGACCGACTGACCCTTTTTATATAGATCACGAAGGAAATCAAGTCTGGCTCTATACATAGGTCGGAGGAAAATACATACTTATTGACAATTTATTCCGCTATGTCAGGGTTGACATCTTTCCCGAGGTTCAATAATATAAGATATCTGTAATACATCAATCAATAAGTGTGTCTTTTTCTGTCCTGTGTCCTTCCCCGGTACTCAAACTATCTCCATACCAAATTTCATCTAGATGTGTTCAGCGGTTTAAGCGTGAAGAGGTGACAGACACACTTTCGCATTTATAATATAGATTTAGTCACTATATCTGGTGATATAAATTTACTCGAAAACTCAAAGCAGTTACCCAAAACACACACTGTACTTATTTATTTAGATTTAGAAAATGTTTGATCCTTATACATTGGATCCAAATTTACTATTGATTTCGTTTTATTACGAGCAATATTCGTAACTATTGTTTGTAAACGGGATCTCCAAAATGTCTGTAACGATTTTGATGAAATTTACAATATAATCGTTAACGAAGAATCGATCTAGCTAATTTGATTGCTCCAAGTACTCACTCTTGACGCCGAGCGAAGCTTGGTCTCGCCACATACTTTTACTTAAATAAACATAGAATTAATAAGTGAAATTTTTTTTAAATACCTATCTAACAACAAACCGAGGATCGAAAACGCCATTCAAAATTGACCTAGGACCAAACCAGTTAATAAAATATGTAACAGGTTCAAATTTAAATTAGCGTTTTCTTGCAAAGCAAGGTGGCCGGTTGCCAGTTGGCAGTGACACGTCTAGAGTCAAGTTCTAGACTTGCTCGCTACCTGACATCTAGGTCACAACGATTAGACCCTTTTTACGTAGGTATGGACAATTTAAATACGTCTAGTACCTACCTAACCACATTTTCCTTTAAGAAAAACATGAATTCAAATCAAATACGACTAATTCCTAGCACAATTTTCTTGTAAAAATTGACTCTAGTCATAGATTAAAATAACAAATTATCATTCAGTGGAAAGACGAAACCTTATAAAGGACAGAGTGGAGAAACCGTTGGCTCGATCTGTTAAATTATATCCCAATAATTAAATAAAACCAAATTGAAATAAACGGGTCAGTCGCGTATTTAAGGTCGAATATAGCTCTACAACCTAGAAATTTACAGCCAAAGAAATTTGTATAACGGCTCCGTACAATCTTCCTGAGTACCTTAATTACAACACAGCTTACCTAAATCGGAATTAAGTAGAGACGCCAAGTTAGATTCCTTTATAAATGCAAGGAAATTTGCTGCTCTCATGTAAAAAAATCAGGCACATAAATAAAACATTTTCTATCCATACCTATTACTTAGAGCATTTAAGACATGCTCTAAGATCTATATATCAGGATGACCATTTTCGCTGTGGTTTGTGTTTCTTGCTGGACTCTTCTCAGCTAGGCTAGGTTTAGTGAACCAGTGACAAAACTCCCAGTAGCTCGATTCCCTGACACACTTCAGTTCGGTTGAAACCGCTCTACCAAGGTTCACTGGACCGCAAACTCTTAGAGTAGATAGATAGACAGATATCATTTATTGTATTTATCATACAGTGTTTAAACCGCCCGCGTGGTCGTGTCGCAGGTTTCCCCTGGACTTTCCCCAGGCCACCCTCCAACCGCGCAGGATTAATAGCGCTCAGGTGTCATTTGAGAACATCCATGTACCGCAGATGCTGCCCGCCGTGCTTCCGCTTACCCTATAATAGTAGTTGTAAGTCCATGGTATTAAAAGGGGCAAAGGCGAAGAACTATCCAAAGTGTAACAGCCCTGAACACCCCATTCTAAAACACACTATACAACACTGAAAAAGGTTTTACTTCGCTGGCAAAAAACCCTACAGATTAAAGTTGTGTGGCTTCAGTGGCATCAGTGTCAGTAGTGCCAGTGTCCGCCCACTGCGATAATAGGCCTACTACGTCAAGGCGAAGGAAGTCGTTAGTGCTAAGTAACTTAGAAACAGTTGAAGACGGAAAACTTGAAAAGTTAATTTTGGTAAGTGCTGTGTTTAAATTCTGCTGTGGGTTGTAAATTATATTTCGCTAAAATTAAGTTAATCGCTTTATCACTTCCAACACAGTGAATAATTTCTTAATTATTCACTACGAGTGGGATTTTCACCCACGTGCATCGCTTCTGAATCAACAGAGCCATCATGGGTTGTGGAATTTGTGGATCCCTCGTGCTGACGCACCTTCAATCGCTTTTCTTATCACGCATTAGAATCCCGAAGTAGGTATCTTTTAAATTATTTATTAGAAGGAAAGGAAGGTATAGAGGTCGTGATGTTTACCTTATACCTATTCCATAAATAGCGAATACTTTTTAATTGTTCACTTTGGGTGGAACGTATATAATATGGTTAGCGTACGGAATTACGCCTAGCGCAGGGTTCTGCATACTAGGGCCAGCGGATCCGGCCCGCGATGAATCGTGGTCTTCCGCGTTCTTTCGGCACACCCCGTGGTGTCTAGATACAATTACAGGTTTTGTCAGACAGAAAACCATCTGTACGTAAGTACCATTAATTATTCTGTGCTCGGGTCCAATGGCCCTCAAGTTTGGAGACCCCTACTCGCGGTTCACTAGGTATTCTGTTCGATTTCGTAAGAATCAATATTACTCACCAGTTACGAGTACCTGCTGTAATGAGGCAAGCCTACCCCACTAAAGCTATAATATCTATTTTTTAGCTAGAAGTCTCTTTATTTAATTACCTACCTAGGGTGATGGCACCAGTAACCGGCAGGCTCCGGCATTTTTTTTACAAGTTGGATTAAAATTAGGACTGCCAACAATTATTCCAATTAATCAACACAGGACCATAGACAGTGTATAATTCTACTCTCATCCAAGACAATATCATAGACACAGACGGTTTTATTTAAAGATGATAACATGAAAATGATTAGAAAAACAGTGCTTCTGAAGAAAATGAATAATCCTTAAGGAAATAGTTAAGAGAGTGACTGTACATATTTGTCGATTATTTAATAACTATGAAAGACGTTTGAGTTTTTGTTTACGTTATGTATAGCTATAAATATCCTTCAAATAATGTTGTATTAGAACAATTTAATGTTAGCTTATTCTTGTTAAAAAATATAGTGCCGAATACTGGTCCCGTGAAAGTACACTTTCGCCAGTAATCGGCAGATGTTGATAATAATGATTATTAATACGCCATTAATAAATTATGCGTAGATACACAGATTTTGCCCGACGCAATGACTCCCAATATATCAATACGAGGACAGATAGTGAGAGAAACATGATAGACATACATGATTTTCATTCTAACTGCAGTGTTAATCTAATATATCAATTTAAAAAATCAACGTCCTAACAAAACTACTGAACGTAGAAGCTTGTTTTTTACAGTAGCCTTTCTAGCCTATACTTACTGTTTATCTACCTTTCCAAGCTAGCTCTCTCGGAACATTTCAACTTCTCACTGTCACTTTTTATTTCCATACATTTTATAACCTAAAAGTTTTTTTTAGGTTATATAAAGCAACAGAACACCCTAAGCAAATTCTACAGTTCGATTATTTATTTATTCGTTTCATTCAACGATAACTTTTTATCCTGTTCCGTAAAATACATCAAAACAAAAGTACCTATTCGAAATACTTGCACTAAACTAGTGCCGATTACTGGGTGCCGAATACTGGAGACTGCCGATTACTGGGTGCCGAACACTGGAGACTGGCTGCCGATAACTGGAGATTGCCTATATTTTTGGTTATTAGAATGTTTTTATTTATCCGTGTCTCTTCAGTCAACAAAAAGCTAATATGTTGTTACTCAGAGATATATTTAACGTTTTTATTCAGTTATTTTTGTGCTAAGTACAACCATATTATTTTTATCATTGATGAAAGTACACAACCTCCTTAAAGTGCCGGTAACTGGTGCCATCACCCTACGTCCCTATTATTCAACATGGATCGATTTTGATTCATATTTATGTCGATCGGTGAACTTATTATCGAGAGAGGTAGGTTACAAGTAGATACATTTAACACAGATCACGGGAGTTTACACCATACCTTCTGTCATTAAAATTCTTTTGTATGGAAAGTCTGACAAGTTTCTGTGGGATGACCGCTGCCAGTGCCATTATTTAACGCTACGTTGATGTCTGGAGCAAACCCCGTAAAAGTTATCTGCATATTCGATAAAGCGCTCGCAATGATCTGGACATAGATTACTCGACAGACGAGAGATTGATCAAGTCTTGTTAATTTACTGCGCAAAAGCCAGTCAATGTTGACTTATGAAATATACACCAAGAACGGCTTACTTTACTTTCTAGATTCCTCACTATGGCCGAAGAACAGCCCTCCTGCCAGCTCCGTCGACGTCGTTCGTCGGGCAACCCAAACTTGCCCTTGAACCTCGAGGTGGGGTACCAGGTCAACGAAGGCGGTCCTTGTCAAGGGACCCCGTCGCCTGGGTGCATCAGGTTTGCGAGCTCACGAGAACCGTCGACGTCCTCAGCACTATTAGAGTTCAGGAAGAAGCAGCAGTCTTTTGAAATACAGGTAAGTTTTCAAAAGGTTTAGTTATGTTGTATTTAATTCATTGTTTATTCTTGAGATAAAGAGAGGCTGTGGGCTGTGGAGGTATCAATATAAGTACACTCACCGGCAGAATATCAATCGACTTGATTCACATCCACAAACCGGAATATTTCACTTGGAAACGTCACAATTAAAGTTGGAATATAGGTCAGTATCTACATTTTTATTAACCTTGATACCGTAAACTTGGGTCACTTTAGGAAAAAAATAGGGCTACTTTGATCATATAAAATACCATAAATGCAATACTAGTGGCATTTAATTAGGTCGAAGTTACCCCAGTATATCGGTATTCCATGTAGGTATCTTTATCTAATCATAAAAGTTGTAATTTCTCGGTGAATAGCCCAAGCACCCAATTAGGTATTTAGGTAAAACGAATTTCGACACTCGTTTTCACGTTTAAGTAGGTACAGTATACGAAATTTTACGTTTAGGTATTCGCGTTTCGATTTAGGGCATCAGACAGCAATTCGATTTATGTAGACGATCTAACTTGAGAAAGTTTGTATAAATAAGTAGGTAGTTAGTTTTTTTAGGGTCGGATTAGCTGTCAGCATAGATAATTGGCTAACAGGTAATTACCTAGGTCAAGGTTATAAGTATTGGCAAAACAGGTAATTACCTAGGTCAGTCTTTCCGATAGCTAAATGTCAAATGACATTTCGAATTATAAGTCACTTCGGACATCTTCCGATATTTACAAGCCATGGTCATTTAACCCATTGACCGCCAAAGCGATAGTGTGTCGTCGTGCCCAGTACGCCAAGTACTGTTTTTTGGTGATAATGGTTTTTATTTAAAATATTAATTATATAAATATAAATTATTAAAACATTGGTTTTTATTGAAAAAGAAATTAAAACAGTTCATAAATGATCAAAGTACACCTTCACTCCGACCTTTAAAGTGGTTGTTGGCGTGGTGGGCACGACGACACACAACACAACCAATTTATAGGTTCTTGGCGGTCAAAGGGTTAATGATGACGTCAAAGTAGGTTTACTATTCGTCTCGCGTGCTGGCTTGGTCCCGTCCCGTCATACGCTGTCAACTTTCATGATCCTTGATTTGAAAGGTTCATGCTCGCTCCTATAGGTACCTACCAAAGATGTTTACGTGTATACACACACTACCTTCATACGAAGGTAGTTTGATTTTATGCGTGATGGCAACGAAAGTGCAGACTTCAAAACGGGAGTTTCGCAGTTCTTCTTGGATTTACCGTCTATCATCATTGTCAATGGCAGCCTATATAGGCTGGCCTAAATACGTCCCCACTGCTGGGCACAGGCCTCCTCTCATAGATAGATGTGAGGGACACACATATTATATATATTTGTACGATATGATTGGGATACGGATTGGGTACATTAACTGTCCCGTCCAACTGTTGGAGACAGGCTTCCTCTAATGCAGCGGTCGGCAATAGGCGGGGCCGCATGTAGCCTGCGAACCCCTTACTTGCGGCCTGCGAGCCTCCTGATTGAAACCGACAATGTGTTAACCTTTTGTCTGATAAAATCACTAATTATAGTAACACTTGCGGCCCGCGACAATTTTGTTAGCTACTATAGTGCGCGCCATCCACAACGACGCGCCCCTCCACAGCGAATCTCATACTAATCAGTGCGCAGTTGTACGACTTGGGCTGTGGAGGGGCGCGCCTTCGTGGATGGCGCGCACTATATATGTGGTTATGGGCTTTGGCTGCTAAAAAGTTGCCATCCCCTGCTCTAATGGATGAGAATTAGTGGGAATAGGAGGTTTGAAGCTATCCCAGCGCTGGTTGGGGAACTTAAAGGGTTATCACACTATCCTATCGGTAGGGCCCTAGCTGGGGGAGTTAGGGCTATAGATGGGGGAGATAAGGCTTTTAGTGCTGAATAAAATCCTAACTGTTGTTAGATCGAAGAGTGTGAGGAGGAGGAGATAGTAATAGAGAGCGACGAGGAGACGGAGCCGGGCACGCCGGCGCCGCGGCCCGACCGCGCCGTGACGCCCACGCCCATACAGGACTTCGGCGCCAACGTCGTTTACACTGAAGGTTCACTCATTTTAGTAGTAGTATCTAGTGCTATTTTATTTTTACGCTACCACTGTTACCTCATAGAAAGGAATATGCCGCTACCCGACCGCGCCGTGACGCCCACGCCCATACAGGACTTCGGCGCCAACGTCATTTACACTGAAGGTTCACTCATTTTAGTTAAGTAGTATCTAGTGCTATCTTCTGCTTACGCTAGCACTGAAACCTCAAAGAAGGGGATAAGTAGGTAATAGAGAGCAACGAGGGGACGGAGCCGGGCATGCCGGCGCCGGAGCCCGACCAGTGACGCCCACGCCCATACAGGACTTCGACGCCAACGTCGTTTACACTGAAGGTTCACTCATTTTAGTAGTAGTATCTAGTATGTATGTATGTATGTATGTATTCAATTCAATTCAATCGTTTATTTGAGAGAAGGTATTTTCAACATAACCTTGTAAGATTAGGTATTTATTCAATATGTACAACGTCTTATAAATAGATAAACAAACAATCAAATAAAAACTTAAACTAGGGGTATATAATAAAAATTAAAGATAAAAAATTTGACCCAAGTCGCCGTCAGCGGGTAGGGTGCCCAGAAGGCTGGCCGCATTACCACGCTGAATGGTAATACTTATTCTTTGCGCGAAATATTGGCCAGCGTTCTGGTCACCAGTGGTTTCTATTATAGTAAGGAGGCCAAGTGGCTAAAATCAAAATTCCGTTTGTACGAGCAGTCGCCTACCAACGACTGGTATCGTTGGATTCAGTGACGTCTCCCGAGTATGGAACTCGATGTCGTCACTCTCTAAAGTGGTGGAGGGGGTAACTATGACGTCACAAAGATGGCGGTTGGCGGTATCAAGTTTTATCGATTATCTCTTTAACTATTCAACGTATTGCAACAAATGAGGTGTCAAATGAAAGCCCTTTAAATTGCTAATAATTTGTTTTTAGGAATAAAATGTGCAAGTCTAATAATTAAAAAGTTTTTCTTAAAAAATCGTACTTTTGAAAAAGTCATTTTTTTTCAACTGCAAAAACTCGATGAAAGAGGCCATTTCTTTAAAAAATACTTCAAATGATTGAAAATGCTAAATTCATCCTCTATACAATGCTTTTTGAATTATTAGAATCGGTTCATAAATGAGTACGCCAGGGACATTTCGCCACGGGCGGGGCGAACGTCGCGGCGCGCGCGCGTTTGCTGACGAACGCGGCTGTGAAGACATTCTTAAGTGTAGCTCAACAACTACTTAACCGATTTAGACAAATGAGGTATCATATGAAAGTTCTTTATATTGCCATCAATTTGTTTCAATTAATGAAATATGTAAGTCAAACAATTAAAAAGTTTTTTCAAAAATTTCGTATTTTTGAAAAAGTCATTTTTATTTTAACTTCAAAAAACTCGATGAAAGAGGCTATTTCATTAAAAAATACTTCATATAATTGAAAATGCTACATTCATCCTCTATACAATGCTTTTTGAATTATTAGAATCGGTTCATAAATGAGTACGCCAGAGACATTTCGCCACGGGCGGGGCGAACGTCGCGCCGCGCGCGCGTTTGCTGACGAACGCGGCTGTGAAGACATTCTTAAGTGTAGCTCAACAACTACTTAACCGATTTAGACAAATGAGGTATCATATGAAAGTTCTTTATATTGCCATTAATTTGTTTCAAGTAATGAAATATGTAAGTAAAACAATTAAAATGTTTTTTCAAAAATTTCGTATTTTTGAAAAAGTCATTTTTATTTTAACTTCAAAAAACTCGATGAAAGAGGCTATTTCATTAAAAAATACTTCATATGATTGAAAATGCTACATTCATCCTCTATCCAATGATTTTTAAATTATTAGAATCGGTTCATAAATGAGTACGCCAGGGATATTTCGCCGCGGGCGGGCCGAACGACGCGGCGCGCGCGCGTTTGCTGATGAACGCGACTGTGTAGGCTTTCTTAAGTGTAGCTCAACAACTACCTAACCGACCTATACCAGGTCATCAGTCCACCTTGTGGGGGTCTACCCACGCTGCGCCTTCCGGTCCGTGGTCGCCACTCGAGAACCTTTCAGCCCCATCGGCCATCGGTTCTACGCGCAATGTGCCCCGCCCACTGCCACTTAAGTTTAGCGATTCGAAAGGCTATATCGGTTACTTTGGTTCTGCTACGGATGGCGTCATTTCTGATGCGATCACGCAGTGAAACTCCCAGCATAGCCCTCTCCATTGCCCTCTGCTGAGTGGCTTTGACCCTATGGTGAGCGACCACGTTTCCGTACCATATGTCATCACTGGTCAAAGACTCTCGTCTTGAGACACTGCGGAATATTGGACGCAAAGATATGCCGTAGCTTCCCGAACGCTGCCCAGCCGAGTCGGATTCGGTGATTAACCTCTTTCTCAAAGTTGGACCTACCTAACTGGACAGTCTGTCCTACCTATACATAATCGTCTACAACTTCGAGCGTAAAGCGTCCGATTGTAACAGGAGTTGGTGCTACATGGACATTTGACATGATCTTCGTCTTATCCATGTTCATCCTTAGACCAACTCGCTCGGAGGCTTTACTGAGGTCATTGAGCATTGTACTTAAATCCTCCATGGTTTCAGCCAAGACTACTATGTCGTCAGCAAACCGAAAGTGAGTGATGCCTAGCCTTCTCCAGTCCAGATTCTAGAAAACATCCTCCAGTGCAGCGGAGAACAGCTTAGGAAAAATATCTCCTTGCCTGCTGACTCCCCGCTGCAGCGGAATGGGTTTCGAGTTCCGGTCCTGGACTCTGACTGACATAGTAGCGTTTTGGTACAAACACTTCAGTACTTCGATATAGCGGTAGTCTACTTGGCACCGCTGTAGAGATTGTAGTACCGCCCAGGTTTCGATCGAATCGAAGGCTTTCTCATAGTCCACAAACGCTAAACAGAGGGGCAGGGTACTCTTCAGTCTTCTGTATACAGAGTAAACTGACGAAGCGTATGGATGTGGTCTATGGTACTAAAGCCTCTTCGGAAACCGGCTTGTTCGGCAGGCTAGAAGTCATGTAGCGTGCTGCCAGACGGTTCATAATTACTCTTGAAAACTGCTTGTAGACATGGCTCAAAAGCGTGATGGATCGATAGTTCTTCAGAAGAGTGGTGTCACCTTTCTTGAAGAACAGCACCACCACGCCTGTGTTCCATGCCTTTGGCGTTCTCCCTTCCACTAAGACAGAGTCGGACTACTTCTGAAGGGCCTTAAGGACCGGTTTTCCATCCTCCTTCAGGAGTTCGGCTGTAATTCCGTCTTCACCGGGTGCCCTGTTGTTTTTGAGCTGTTAAAGAGCCATTCTAATCTCGTACAGGCTGATGTCCGGAATGTCATCGGTATAGTGCCGGGTTAGTCTAGCTCTAGGATCTTCCACTAGACCAACTTCGGGGTCTGCTAGTCGACGTGTATAGCTGTTCATAGAAGCGCTCTATCTCGCTCAGAAGCTCAGGTGTGGATGAGACAATTCTACCATCCTCAGTTTTTAATTTGGCAAGCTGGCTCTGCCCAATAGACATATCTCTTGCGAAAACTTTTGAGCCCTTATTCCGCTAGATGGCCTCTTCAATACGTTTTGTATTGAATTGGTACAGATCACGAGTCAGGGATTTGGAGATCTATCTATTGAGCTGCCGATATAATGTCGCATCGTCTGAAGACTGTAGAACCATCCTACTCCTTTTCTTGAAGAGCCTCTGAGTGGAGTTAGAAGGCCTATTGGTTCAGTTGGTCCGGTGGGCTTTAAAGAATTTAGACCCTGTGGTAAGGACAGCGTCCACAATCCCGTCATTGAATTCATTCACATCGCCACCTAGGCAATCGAGACGGTTCTGGAGTTCCAGCTGAAAGCTCTCGGGGTTTTGGATTTGGGCTGCTGATGGTCGGGGCGTGGACTTCATCAGACGAAAGCGCTCTAGCTTAACACATATATTCAATGTGCCTCTTACCAGACGGCGATCACTTCAGGTTTTAAACGTATTGATCACAGAGACATCATTGAATATATGCTTCTTCATCGACATGATGAAGTCAATCTCGTTTTTAGTTGCACCGTCGGGACTCATCCAGGTCCACTTTCTATGCTCACGTTTCTTGAAGAAGTAATTAATCATGTAGAGATTGTAGAGTCCCTCCTTCTCCAAGAAACCAGCAAGTAGTTGTCCCCGGTGGTTCCGACTTCCAACTCCAAATTCCCCCACTCTCAGCTCTTCACCATCTCTCTTGCCCAGTTTCGCGTTGAAGTCCAGCAGGTTATAACCTAACGAAGCGTATGGATGTGGTCTATGTTACTCTGTATACATAAGTGGTGGTCTGTATACTGAAGACTGAAGAGACAACACATCTACAACAACCTGCCCCACTGTTTAGCGTCTGTGGACTTTGAGAAAGCCTTCGATTCGATCGAAACCTGGGCGCTACTAGCTACGGCATATCTTTTCGTCCAATATTCCGCAGTGTCTCAAGACGAGAGTTTTTGACCAGTGTGTGTTGCCAGTGATGACATATGGTTCGGAAACGTGGTCGCTCACCATAGGGCAAAAGCAGAGGGCAATGGAGAGGGCTATGCTGGGAGTTTCACTGCGTGATCGCATCAGAAATGACGCCATCCGTAGCAGAACCAAAGTAACCGATATAGCCTTTCGAATCGCTAAACTTAAGTGGCAGTGGGCGGGGCACATTGCGCGTAGAACCGATGGCCGATGGGGCTGAAAGGTTCTCGAGTGGCGACCACGGACCGGAAGGCGCAGCGTGGGTAGACCCCCCACAAGGTGGACTGATGACCTGGTAAAGGTCGCGGGAGTCCGCTGAATGCTGGTTGTGCAGGACCGGTCATTGTGGCACTTTTTGGGGGAGGCCTATGTCCAGCAGTGGACGTCTTGCGGCTGATGTGATGATGATGATGATTTTGTTGTCTAACATAAGGCGAAAACATTTTTTTTTTGGATTTATTTTCATTATTTTTTAAAATCTCTGAGCAAGTGTTCTGGCTATCAAAATTTTTTTTATTAATTAATAAAATACCTTTCATATGACACCTTATTTGTCTAAATCGGTTAGGTAGTTGTTGAGCTACATTTAAGAAAGCCTACTTAGTCGCGTTCGTCAGCAAACACGCGTGCACCGCGATGTTCGCCCCGCCCGTGGCGAAATATCCCTGGCGTACTCATTTATGAACCGATTCTAATAATTCAAAAAGCATTCGATAGAAGATGAATGTAGCATTTTCAATCATATGAAGTATTTTTTAGAGAAATGGCCTCTTTCATCGAGTTTTTTGAAGTTAAAATAAAAATGACTTTTTCAAAAATACAATTTTTTGGAAAAACTTTTTAATTGTTTGACTTACACATTTCATTACTTGAAACAAATTAATGGCAATATAAAGAGCTTTGATATGATACCTCATTTGTCTAAATCGGTTAAGTAGTTGTTGAGCTACACTAAAGAATGTCTACACAGCCACGTTCGTCAGCAAACGCGCGCGCGCCGCGACGTTCGCCCCGCCTGCGGTGATATGTCCCTGGCGTACTCATTTATGAACCGATTCTAATAATTCAAAAAGAATTGTATAGAGGATAAATTTATCATTTTCAATCATATGAGGTATTTTTTAAAGAAATGGCCTCTTTCATTGAGTTTTTTGCAATTAAAAAAAAATTACTTTTTCAAAAGTACGATTTTTTAAGAAAATCTTTTTAATGATTAGACTTACACATTTTATTCTTAAAAACGATTTATTAGCAATTTAAAGAGCTCTCATTTGACACCTCATTTGTTGCAATATGTTGAATAGTTAAAGAGATAATCGATAAAACTTGATACCACCAACCGCCATCTTTGTGACGTCATAGTTACCCCCTCCACCACTTTAGAGAGTGACGACATCGAGTTTCGTACTCGGGAGACGTCACTGAATCCAACGATACCAGTCGTCGGTAGGCGACTACTCGTACAAACGAACTTCGTTATTTGACGACTTTTTTCAAATTGGCCTCTCTACTATTAGGCGCGCCGACAGATCTTTATAGAGTCGGCGCGCACTTGGTCCCCATGGTCCCAGTGTTTCCACCCCAAACGCCTCAAATAAATATCCACTCCCTAGGGAGGAATACTTGCGGCGTTTGAGGTCTTCGGCAGAGGATGCAGCAGAGCCGGCATTGACTCTGGTGCCCGGGAGATGGGTTAGATCGTTTATTTGTCCAAAAAGCAGGTAATGTACCAACGTCGTTTACACTGAAGGTTCATTCATTTTAGTAGTAGTATCTAGTGCTATCTTCTGCTTACGCTAGCA
The DNA here is from genome assembly GCA_951800055.1 of Cenopis cana. Classification (NCBI taxonomy): domain Eukaryota; kingdom Metazoa; phylum Arthropoda; class Insecta; order Lepidoptera; family Tortricidae; genus Cenopis; species Cenopis cana. The sequence goes on along the minus strand of OX637476.1, from coordinate 4,051,650 downwards.
CTATTACCCTATAAAGGGATTAGTAATAGAGAGCGACAAGGAGACGGAGTCGACCGCGCCGTTACACCCATGCCTACACACTTTAGTAGTAGTATCTAGTCATCGAGTCTTATCTTTTTCTAATAGGTCTTCCGTTAGGGGTACGCGGAAGGTTTGGGAGAGCACATCATCCCATCTCACCATACTTCGCCCGTACTCTTGCCGTTTCGTATTGTAGTGTTTATTTATTTATTCGTATGGCATTTACATCGACCCGTGAGATCTCCGAGAAGACAGTACGGTTGCCAGTTTTTGTTGCACCTTTTAGCACCACCCAGGGGTCACGTGTAGGGTAACGGTGGGTAGGGTACTCCCTACGGACGTGGTGCAACTTAGACCCCCGACTGTAGTGTCGACGATTTGCCATTGCCGTCGAAATTGCTGTTGCTGCTGTTTAAGCGTAGCCTAGAAACTTCGTCCTAACCGACCTTCGGTTTCCTATATATCGCTAGCGCACTGTTACCCCGAAAAGTGGTTTAGGTATATGGAGAAAAAAACTTAATGCTTTCATCTTTCACAGGTCCCCAACTAACGGACTTCTTGAAGGTGAAAACTATAGAACAGGACTGCCTCACAGACGTCTCAGATGCGGATTCCGAGGCTGAGCCCGAGGAATGAACAATATTCAACAAAATCCCATATTATTCTTCTACATGTGTATATGAAAAATAATATATTAATTATTATGTATGTTGATAATCGCAATAAATAATATGAATTGTTGATAATTTGTGTCTTTTATCCTTATGGGGAAGATGTTTTAGTTTCGTTGAGATGCGCTGCCTTCAGTATTAAGACCACAAAGGTCCTTTTTTCCCTACGTACAGTCACGAGTTTTAATTTCGGACCCACTTAAGGTTGACAGTCCTGTAAAACTGTATAGAAAGTCAAAGAAAAAGTTCGCGAAATGGGTCATAAATTAAAGCGCGTGACCGTACATATACGATACAGTTTACAATGTTTGCCGACTTACGGGTGGTTTTATCATGAGGTAAATCAATCACTGCTATGGTCACTTTAAATATTTTATTGCGCTTTATATAAAGTTACAATTCAATATTCATTTATGATTAGGAGATATATGACTACAATACAGAGATGTATATTGACATCTTTCGCTATTTACAAGTAATATTTGGCCTATAATTTTTCCAATAAATTCAGTAATATTCAATATGCCTCAGTAAATGTATATAAAAATAATTAACAGTGATACTTAGGATTGAACATAAAATTTAACAATGACTAAAAAAAAATTCCACAATTTTAAAAGTTCAGAATTAGATAGTGCATATTCGGTCGCTTCCAGTAATTCCAGTTGTGCTAAAAATTGATAATGCAAGTATAAAGTGCCATCAATAAAATTTGGAGCCTTTACAGGAAATAAAAAAGCAAACAGACCATGGCAAAGATCTATAGGTCAACCTCCTTCGGACCTCAAGCACAGAATAAGTAATAGTACAAGTACAGAAGTTTCTCTGCTAACAAATTCCCCGTTTAGGTATGCCAAACGTGCCTAAACGTGGCCATCTCTTTCTATCGCACGCAACGCGCTCTTTCGAGGCCCCGCCCTCAGCGCTAGGGTTACCACCAGCGAGAACCTATTTTAATATATGTACTTTATTATTAGTAGTGTTGTTTACAATACAATTACGAATAGTACTTTTAAGGTTCCGTAGCCAAAATGGTGAAAACAGAACCCGTCCGTCCGTCTTTTCGTCTGTATGTGACAGCCGATGTACTCGGAGACTATAAGCACTACAAATACAATTAAAACATTTAGCAGGAAGGTGTGTTCTACTCGTATGAACCGCTACGTAAAAGTGATGTGAAATGACGAAAAAATATTAAAGTAGGGGGAGGGGGCACTTCATACATGTAACCAGGGGATACAAAGTTTTATATAATTTTTAAAGGCATCACTTTAAAAAATAAAAGAGGTTTCTTAGAACCAACGTTTTCATTTTCGTTTTCTTTTATGTCAACCGTTGGTGAATACCAAACTCAATGACCGTTCTTACGTCTACGTTCTTATTATTATTGGTGCAACCTGCTGCAATACAATAATGCTGTGGATTTGACATTATTATTTAACACGAAACTACACGAAAATAATTATTTTTTATGATCGTACAAGCGCGTGCGCGTGCGATCCGTAACGCTGCTCCGCAGCCATTGAATAGTCACACAATGTGTGAGCCGGCGGCCGCATGTACTTTGCGCGGCGCGATGACGTCACGGTAGTAAGCCCCTCCTGCCTCAAGTCGATTAGTAATATCAGAAATTTTACCGGGACCGGTCATCATCATCAAATTTAAGAGTTATCCTCTTATCGGTGGAGTATTTTTCATTGTCCCCTCTCGTACGCCAGCTCTTTGACTTCTTGATACGACACGACGCCAACTTTTTCTTATATTTGGTACATATAACTGCGCCTTGGTCTTCCCCTGCCTCGCCTTCCTTCTATCTTTCCTTCCAAAATGGTCTTGAAGAAGTTGTCGTGCCGTATCAAATGTCCAATCATTTTCCCTCTTCTATTGTTTACCGGTGCAATCCGGATTTAAAGGGGAAGCTACAAATATTACTTTGGTGGGGCCTTTTTATAAGGCCTATTTTCATATCTTTGCCACACCGAAGATTCTTTGATGTTGTAGTAATGTCACTTGTAAATGGAACCGGAGGAGAAATATAACCTCGCCGAGACTAAAGGGGTTTGTCTTGGGCAATAGATAGAAAGCAAGATTTGGTACAATCTTTACGTCTAACATGGGGTGTGATTTATTCCTACTCTATAGGTACATATGTATATAAAAGTGATAGGATTATGAAACAAGATAACGACTATAGCTTTCATACTCAAAGATACACAATCCATTAAAAAATATATATATTTCAAGTGAATGTAAGTATGTACCTACTTGAGACATAGTGAATAAACCCTAGTTGAATTAGCAAGGAACCACAAAAACAAAAGAAACTTACTATAATAACAGTATGCTCAATATACAAGTTAAGAGCGGATTGCACCAACTAACGATTACAGACCGGTCAACGTTAAATATGGCGCCGGCACAGCTGTCATCCCATAGAAACTTGTCAAACTTAACATACAATCAGATTGAACGAACACCGCTTACGTTTACTAACGGTTTGGTGCAACCCACCCTAAGTAATTAGTGTCATCCATCACCTGTCCAACAGGTAACTTACTAAACTAGTGAGTAGTGAGTACTCACTGGGCGAGCGTTGTATTAAAAACTCTGGTTACAATAGGGTTCATAATTATACAAGTTTGATGATGGGGAAATGTCTATGTACAGTGAAATCGAACTCAGGCGGCGTCGTCGATTCCCGCTTGTGTCCGCCGGCTAATAATTTTAGTACTACGAAATTTGTTTTTGCTACTTTTAGAAGATCTGTTACCTGTAATAAATTGAAAGAAGAAATTATAATTATAAAGTTATAGTCTGGCTAAAATATCTTTACCCCAGCAATTTTTATCTTTTATCTGTGAATCTGTACATGACAACACCGAAGATAGGACAATTTGACAACCACCACCAGGTTTGACAGCTTAACTTCCCGAGTTTGCAGAACTGGCGCTACTATCACTCCGCCATCTAAATCCTTAAATGCATGTTTTTTTATTTTTCGAACAAAACGCAATATTTGCTAATTTAAGGTGTACCGAAAACGGAAAAATAATATAAAAAATCAATTAGAAGTTTTTCGTACAAAATTTGAAAAAATTAAAAAGAAAAGTTTTATCATGCATTATGAAATGTACAAATATTGATTATTTATATGTGAAGACAATATTTATGATATGTAGACTACTATCCCTCCGCCATTTTAAAATGAATTAGGGCCGGTTTCTAGTATCCGATATTTATAATGGTGCCATGTGCGCATTTTTGCCGTTTGGTGCCAGGCGCCAAACGGCAAAAATTGGAAACACGACATAAGTAACTAAGTATTCATCTGTGACCGTCACAGACACAAAACATTGCCATACTCAATTTTTGTTTGTTTGACAGTTAATTTGCTTGGTAGAGTTAACGTAGCCAGACTCTAGGAATAAATTACTTTCAAATCAAATGTGCATGTGCCCTCTCTTACCTCTTGATCAGGGGTCGTGATAGTTTCTAAAAGCGATCTGGCTTGCTGAAAGTGCTTGCAACCCCCTAAGTATAGTATCACAGGATTTTCGTACCTGCAACAAAAGAAAATTAAGTTAGGGTGTAGAAATGATAAAGTAACACTTTCCAAGCTGGAACTTTTTCACAACCGCTATTCAAAAGAGTTATTATTGTTGCCGTCGAATGAGGGAAGAAAAGTACGACTTTGATTCCTCATTCGAGGACACGGTAGCAAAATTATTTCCGTCTTGGGGTTCCGGTTTACATACATGAATCCCTCGCTACGCTCATGATACTAATGAAGAATATTTTTATTGGTGAATATTTCGCTTCACTCAGGATTCAATGTACCGCCCTCGCCATAAATATATCATTTCGCTCCATTGAGACACAATCTACTAATTACTTACTGTGCGGGCTGCGTCATCTCCATGAACTCGTGGTAGTGAACCTGTGGCGGCGTGAGCACGGAGAGCGGCGCGAACCGGTGCTTGTAGCGCACGGCCTCGTTGTCGAACTGGGACTGTGGCTGGCGGATCTTACCCTGGAGTTTGAATGCTACTAGGGCCTGTGAGCGATAAACGCATAGTTAAAAAGTGGAATGATCTAAACAGTTAAAAAGTGAACCAAATATATGACCATTGATTGTCAAGAGGGCGCCAATATTCTGATTTATATGGCAACTAATATAGTAGTGCCAGGAGCAAAATTATTTGTACGACATTTCATGTTTTTAGCTGCGGGTCTCATAGGCGGTGGTTGCAGTATGTGTCACACGGTAGCAAAATTATTTCCACCTGGGGGTAAAGATTTGAACCCTTCGCTACGCTAAAGCTTCTACTGTAGAATTCCTCGGTACGCTCAGGATTCAATATACCGCCCTCGCCGTAAATAAATCACTTTGCTGTCTTAAGACCCAATCTACGATAGATTCAGTAGGTATACTGTACTGACCTTATAGTACCCCCCGCACATGTTCTGCATGACCTGGCACATGAGCGCCTCGCGCGCATATGGGCGCGTACGCTTCTTCTTGCGCGCGCCGCGGCGGGCGTCCGCGCGCCGCGCGCCCTCGCCCGCCAGCCCGTCCGCGCGCCCCAGCGCAGACACCAGCCAACCGTACAGGAACTCGTACAGGTACCTGCACCGAACACACCACACCACACCCTCATCACAGAATACTATAATTGACCGAGTAAAACGAGGTCTCTGTTTTAGCTTCGACAAAAATGCTTTCGTATGTCCGGCCGGATTTTTGTATGTCCTCCTCTACAGGTCGCATTTATCTACCGATTTTCGTGAAATTTTGTGAGCAGGTTCGGTAACTATATAGAATTTTTTTGTCGAGTCACTTTTTGGAAATTCAAAAAAACAAACATTGTATCAATGATTTCGTGTTTTTCTGCGGCCGTTTTTTCCTCTACAGGTCGCATTTCTCAACCGATTCTCGTGAAATTTTGTGAGCAGGTTCCATGACTACATATAATTTATTTGTAGAGTAAATTTTTGTAAATTTTTAAAATTTTTTTTTTACGTCGTTGGCTGATCTCCTCTACAGGTCGCATTTATCAACCGATTTTCATGAAATTTTGCGAGCAGGTTTGGTAACTATATAGAATTTTTTTGTCGAGTCACTTTTTTGAAATTCGAAAAAACAAACTTTGTATCAATGATTTCGTATTTTTCTGCGGCCGTTTTTTCCTCTATAGGTCGCATTGCTCAACCGATTCTCGTGATGTTTTGTGAGCAGGTTTTATGATTACATAGAATTTTTTGGGCAAGTAAATTTTTGTAAATTTAATTTTTTTTTATTTTATTCATTGGTTTGTTCTCCTCTACAGGTCGCATTTATCAACCGATTTTCGTGAAATTTTGTGAGCAGGTGCGGTAATTTTATAGAATTTTTTTATCGAGTCACTTTTTCAAAATTTAAAAAAACAATTTTTTTATCCATTATTTTGTGTTTCTGCGGCCGAATTTCGATATGTTCACCTCTAAGGGTCGCATTTCACAACAGATTCTCGTGAAGTATTGTGAGCACGTTCTTTGATTCATCATCATCATCATCATATCAGCCGAAAGACGTCCACAGCTGGACATAGGCCTCCCCCAAAGAGTGCCACAATGACCGGTCTTGCGCCACCCGCATCCAGCGGACTCCCGCGACCTTTACCAGGTCATCAGTCCACCTTGTGGGGGGTCTACCCACGCTGCGCCTTCCGGTCCGTGGTCGCCACTCGAGAACCTTTCGGCCCCAACGGCCATCGGTTCTACGTCGTTCTTTGATTACATCGAATATTTTTGTCGAGTAATCTAAAAAAAAATCTATGGTTTGTCCTCCTCTACAGTAGCGGTCGGCAACAGGCGGCCCGCGAGCCCATTCCGTGCGGCCCGCGAGCCTCCCTGGCTTTATTGTTTGTAAAGGTAAAATTTTAAATTCTTAACATACGTGAAAGCTTCTGTATCGCCAACCACGAATATTTTCACAGTTGGTCAGGACGAGATGTGTTTGTAAGTATATTTTACAGCTGTTAAATCTATCTAATTTTTTTTTCAAAAATTTCGCGCTCGCCGCGTTTGCGTTAGACAGTCTGAAGTATTTTCCACACCTGCATCTTAATGTTCAAAAAATTTTGCGCTCGATGCGCTCGCGTTTGCGTCTACATGACTTGATGCGTATGAAGTATTTTCCAGACCTGCATAATAATGTTCGCAAAATTTCGCGCTCGCTACGCTCGCGTTTTCTACGTGATTTGTTATGACTTGATGCGTATGAAGTATTTGCCGCGTTTCAATCAGTGTTCGAAAAATTTCGCACTCGCGTTTACATCTACATAACTTGATGTGTATGAAGTAGTTTCCGCACCTGCATCATAATGTTCGAAAAATTTCGCGCTCGCTACGCTCGCATTTTCATCTAGATGTGTTATGACTTGATGCGTATGAAGTATTTGCCGCATTTGCATCAGTGTTCGAAAAATTTCGCGCTCGCGTTTTCATCTAGGTGTGTTATGACTTTATGACCCGTCCCCCCCTTAAAGTTTCTATATCTGCTATTCTATATCGCGATATATAATCGCGAAATTACGATGCGGTTGAAATGCGAATTATCTGGGTTTGGTAAGGAAACTAGCTGGTTTATCTGTGAAAAGTCGGTTTTTTCGTCTTTCTCGTTTTTCACGTAAAAAGGGGTGCGAATTTTTACTACGTTACTGTCGCGTACGACGTACCAATTTGTTTCGAGTTGATATCAACAAACAGTGATCATTATTATCATCTGCGGCCCGCGAAGATTTTTTTAGCTACTATGTGGCCCGTGGGTGCAAAAAGGTTGCCGACCCCTGCTCTACAGGTTCGATATCTAACATAGTTTTGGAAATAAAAAAAACACTCACGAGGTCTACAGCTCACAGTGCCACTAGTAGTATTACATACAGAACGGACACGAACCGTCCGCACCGAGGTCAGTTACCTCGTCCCTGAGAGACCCGCCTGATGCCGATCGGGTGCCGTCGCGCCTCGCGATTCGTTCGCGCCACGCGCTACGCACCCGCGCAAACAATTGACGCGTGTACCGACAGCGCACGCACACATACTTACCTACAGCGCTTACGTTCCTTCGCGTGTCACAGGTGTAGCACCAAGGTCAGTTACCTCGCCCCTGCGCGGCGTTTTAAGCCTTATTTACACACGTACGAGAATCACATGCGAGTTTCATTACACTGCGGGTCACGGAGGTAAAAAGAGTTCAATCGTTTTATAAAACCGCGCAATGTACTTAAACTCGCATGCGAGTCTCGTACGTGTGTATTAGGGCCTTTAGGCACCGACCAGTCCCGGCTCATTCCGGTGCGCAACGCAGTGACAATGACACGCACACATTGACGCGTGTACCCACAGCGCACGCACACATCCTTACCGACATCGCTGACGTTCCTAGGCGTGTCACAGGTGTGCCCTTCATCATCATATCAGCCGAAAGACGTCCACTGCTGGACATAGGCCTCCCCCAAAGAATGCCTCAACGACCGATCCTGCGTCACCCGCATCCAGGGTCATCAGTCCACTTTGTGGGGGGCGTGTGCTTAGTCTCATTTTGTAAGGCAACGCGAGCAGCGCCTCTGGTGGCCTTAGGTGGTAACTATTTTTAACATGAGTTCGTTTGTTTACTTTTGAAACTTATACTAGAGGTACAGGTAAATTACTTTCGAGACGTTTTCGCATTTGTAGTAGTATTTGTATATTTACAGGGATTCTACATTTAAATTTACACACACACTTAAAAAATAATTTACACACATTTAAATTTTGTCCGCACACAACTGCGAATGCAAAAACGTCTCGAAAGTAATTGACATGTACTGGCCTGCCCAGAGTTAAGAAATTTACTATTTCGATAATTATTATTTATTCTATGTTAATTTTATTAGCTGTTGGTACTCCTTAAACTAAATAAATAAATTATAATAATATTAATTATAAAAAAAAAACACAAGTCTCACCAGAATATGTAGTGGTACTCGTGTACGCTGTACAACTCTAATTCAAGCCCGGACAACAGGTAGGCTACCATGACGCGCAGCACGTGGTACAGCAGCCAAGTGCCGAAGCACGCGCGAGGCGCGGTGCCCGCCGCTCCGCTCACGACTGCGTCTACGCTCTCCGCCTGCAATGAAAACAGTATCAAAATCAGCCTGTTTTTCATTAAAAATGGGACTGGCCTAGAGATGTGCCGACTATGGATTTGGCCGACTAACCGACTAGTCGGCGCCGAGTTGGCAGACTAGTCGGCGCCGAGTTGGCAGACTAGTCGGCGCCGAGTTGGCAGACTAGTCGGCAAGGCTGATCATAGGTTTCGGCTGAGTTCGGGTGCAATCGGGAATATTCGTTTCGGTCCGCTCGTCGCGCCACTCGCCATGCGTTCGTGTTTGTTTTGTTTACGTTTTAGTGAGTTGAGTAAAACTCTTCCCATACAATTACTAAGAAGAAAAAGTCGCCGGGTCGTTTAGACTAACCTCCTCCTGGAGCGCGGCGAACTCATCGAGCAACAACGCCAGCTTGTCCCGCTGCCGCGCGCGGTTGTGGCCGCACACCTGCAACAGTACGGCGAACGGACGCACGCAGCGGGCTAGGAAGTTTTCAACGAATTCGCGGGCCTGCAAAATAAACAAAAAATGTAAGGTCTATTCATTACACTCAACGAACCAAGCCAGGTCCTTCTGTGTTCACGCCAACAACGATACGAAATCAATGCCGTATTAGCGTTGAGATCGCGATGCGAAAGTGGACATGGATTGGCCACACTATTCGGAGAATGAGCTACGATACGAGCCATCGGACTGAGCTGGAGCGAAGCGAGAAGCGTGGCTAAGGACATGAAGGCGTGGCGCGATTTAACGAAGGCCGCTTGCACCTCCGAGGTGCCTTGTAATAACAACAACCGAGCCAAGTTAGCTGGTTTTCTGTTGACTGACTTGTGGTTGAACTGATGAGTGAATCGTAAAAAACAACGTCAATGTGGGCCAACTGCTATTTCTATCGACGAATGTTTCTTTTTTTATAAAACATGAAAAGAAGAACAACATGGGAAGAGTGGCGTTCTCTTATGTCAGAGGCCAAGATCCTCTTTGGGTCGTCTAGCCAGCGTAGTAAGTAAGTAAGTAACATGAAAATTGAAGGAATTTACCTGGGGCGTGGACAGCATGGGAGACTTGGGCGTGAGAGCGGGCGGGTTGACGAAACTCCGGACAGACTCGCGCAGGATCTCAAGGAAGGCGTGCGGCGGGCGCGGCGGGCCGGGCGCCGGCTGCGCGGCCCCGGCGGCCCCCGCCACCCCGCCGACCCCCGCGACCCCCGCCCCGCCGACCCCCGCCACCCCCGCCCCGGCCGGCGGCGGGCTCAGGTACAGCAGCTGCAGCGCCGAGCGCGACAGGATGCAGGCGCGCTGCCGGCTGAACTCCATGAAGAAGTCCTGGGGACGATAAACATTATATTAACACATTGCCTGTCCGGGTGACCCCAATATGGGGTCAAGAACCTTTTTTCAGGAGTCCATGCTTCCACTGTGGTGTCAACATTTCCATACTGACTGTACAGTCCAACTATCAGTTGGACTTGTGACGTTGTTAGATCGTTTTGTATGTAACTTGGAAATGTGGAAGAATTCTCCTACCAGTGCCGTGTGGAAGTTAGTATGTGGTGTATGTCACACCCTAATAACACAGCTGATCACAGCTGATACACATCTAATGGAAACTTAACTAATATTAACCTTTGTACCTTTTCCCAGAACTAAGGAATGTAAGAGACCTTGATATTGATTCCAAGAAAATAGTATTAAATAAATTACCATATGTTCTATTTAGCATACCAAACCTTTAGTATAAAAGCAGTGTAATTGTTACTCAATAAATCAGTATTAAATCAGTGTTAAAGCAGTATTTTCTCGAGTCTCGTCTTATCATTATAACCCGTAACGCTCCACATCTCATGGCTACCCTGCCAGGCGGGCTGCCACAGGCAGCCCTGAATTAGTGAACAAGTGCCAGAACCAAGATACTGAGAGCAGGTCACTTCATCAGCGACTCTGCCAGAGCACCGCACATCTCATGGCGACCCTTCCATTCCGGCTGCGCAAGGCAGCCCTGATATAGTAACCAACGTCAGCCGCTTCAGCACCGCACTGCCAACGTTATTTGGAGGAAGACTCAAGTGCCAGTGCGGCCTTGTGCCAGTTGTGCCGTACTGGCGGCGCGCTGCGCCTTCCAGTCAGACTTCTCGAGCCAGCCTCTGTATAGACACCGACCAGCCAGCTACGCTGCGCCAGCCATCCAGCTCCACTACGCTACGCCAGCCAGTCAGATCCACTGCGCCAGCCAGCCAGCTCTACTGAAGCCGAACAAGCCAAAGCAGAGCGTCACCGCGCGTCACCAGCACCAGCCCCATCGCCGCTACCACAGCTCCAGGGCACAGCGCTGATACCATACAGATGACTTCAGGTCCACAAATGCCTGACAGCTGATCACCAGCTGATCATAAGTCCACGTGAAAAAGTAATTAATTAAGGTAGTTATAAAAACTTTTACTATAATATATGTGGTATGTACTAGTTAGTAGTATGTTTAAAAAATATGTAACAATTGAGTGACGTGAATTTTTTTAAAGTCAAATTTTAAATAATAATTCGTTAAAATAATATAATAAAGAAAAATAATAATTAATTTTATCAGAATATTAAAAGGGAAATTTGATATATTATTTTATCTCAGAATGTGAAAACTTTATGGTTATTTTATGTTATAAATAATTAAGTAAATAAGAAATAATGCCGCTTGATGACGAGGTGATAATATGATTAAGATTTACAAATCTAAAAATAGCAACCAACAGTCCACCTGTACAACAACATCTGGACTTCTCGAGTTACAATACGTTCACGATACACACAGACGTATCGAGTATAATATAGGATTAGTGTTATCAAAATAAAAATGGATTCCCAGAATATATAAAAATAAAATATTAAAATAATATACTAGAATGTTGAATAGTTTTAAAATAATGACAATAAGGATTCCAACTAGGACAGGTCTGATCAACCAAGAATAGTGGAAATTCTTAATAAGTCAAATAATTTACCTGAATTAAGTAAGTTTCAATAAACGAGATTATGACAAAATAATGAAACAGACTGTATTACCAGTCAGAATAATATAATTTTATAGGTACTCGCCATCCTTACTAATAGTGTGTCGAATCTAGTACTCAATCGCGTACGGAACGAGCTTTCCCCGCGAGAGAATTAGGTATGATTTGCAAGGCACAATAAATAAAAATGTATGCATATTGCATACTATATAATGACGACACCGCGTGTATTACGAGTATTAGCTACGAGTATAGCTCAATGTATAAATAAATGTATAAAACCGGGCACGGATCCCGAGTATGTATAATTAAAGGTGTCTCAAAAGTAAGTGATAACGATGATAGGCGAGTTTAGTCATATTAAACAACTTTCATTATTTGTCTTTGAGTGCTTAGTAACTGAGCGCTCCCGTGCTTTGGAATGCACGTTAAGCCATTTATCCAACAGCTGTCTATGATAGCAGTTGTTAAGCCAAGTTAGAGGCTTGAGAATTACTAACAGTCAAGATGCCCACTTACTTCACAAAGCCTAATTGAAATAAGGTCTAGTTTCCCCTCAGGTTGGAAGGTCAGATGGCAGTCGCTTCCGTAAAAACTAGTGCCTACACCAAATCATGAGATTACGTAGGAGGATGATTATGACTAAGGAAATCGTGTCCCGCCGCAATCAGTGGTAAACCCGAGAGGTGCCAGTGAGCGAGTAGGTAGATACATAATTATTAGCAAGGTACACCAGAAATACAAGGCAGGCAGCAAATCCTTGAAACCTAGATCATGATTCGATCGAGCATCAATCGTGCAAGTTCTTGGACACATAATATAATGTAGTGTTAAAAGCACTGTCTGAAAGGTATATACCTACCTCTAAATGGTATTTACGCGCGTTTATGTATACAATTTATGTATAAAATCCTTGTATTACTGAGTTATAATTAAGGGTCGGCCGACCGTAAAATAATGCATGCCGTGAACCTTAGCAAGCTTTGCAAGCTTAGCAACAAGTGATGCCCAATTGCACACTTTATGTCACAAGTAAAATACTAAGTGACAATTAAAAAATATATATATATAGAAATATGACGTCGAAATAAAAGATTACAGTAGATGCGCATAAATAAATAGAGAACAAAATAACTTGCAAGTCACAATGACTATTTTTAAATGGTTTAAAAATAAATTAAAAAATAATGACAAATATTGATGTACACAATGTTTGTTATTATGGTAAAAAAATATATATAACAAACAAAAGAAAAATAACGACATGGTGCAACGTCGTAAACACAAACTAATAATGGTATTATCATAAAAGAATACCATAATTTATGTATTATAAAATATATAATTATATATAAAAAAAGAAAATACCATATACAAAACAAGCGTCGTCATCAAATCGTGCATTCAATTCCAGTTATATTAGTATAGATAAAGAAAATTTTGTATCATTAGATTTAGTTTAGTTTTAATTTATTTACTGTATCCGTTTCAATAAATATTTCTCATTCTGTTTGAAAAAAAAATTAGGTATAAGATTTCTTAAATTTTTCGTAATTAATATTAATTTAGTAATACGTTCATTTATATTTAGTTTAAAATTTTTTTAATTACTTATTTTTTTTGAATAAATGTATAATCTTATTCTTATAGTATTAATAAGTGTATTAACTACAAAGAAAAAAAAAATAACAATGTTTCCTTTCTAAATTTAAGTACATTACGATGCTTAAACGATTATGCCAATCCATCTGATCGCATACCACCTGTTCTACAACATCTGGACATCTCGAGTTACGATAACAAATAAATATAACTCTGAACCACTCGAGATAATAATGTAACAATGAACCTACCATATAAGGAACACGTAATGTAAACATTGTAACTAGTATTAAGATACATTAAGAAACCATGTATACCATAGACTTAAGTTAGTTAAGAAACCATGTAAACCATAGACATAAGTTAATTAAGTTTACAGAAGCCAAAAAATAGTAGTTATATATTTTACTATTTTTTTGTCTCAAAAAAACGGGGAAGCTGTGGTGTATGTCACACCCTAATAACACAGCTGATCACAGCTGATACACATCTGATGGAAACTTAACTAATATTAACCTTTGTACCTTTTCCCAGAACTAAGGAATGTAAGAGACCTTGATATTGATTCCAAGAAAATAGTATTAAATAAATTACCATATGTTCTATTTAGCATACCAAACCTTTAGTATAAAAGCAGTGTAATTGTTACTCAATAAATCAGTATTAAATCAGTGTTAAAGCAGTATTTTCTCGAGTCTCGTCTTATCATTATAACCCGTAACGCTCCACATCTCAAGTACGATATGTGATCTTCCACGCGCGTTGCAGTCTCGATACGAGCTCGTCGCAATAAGCGAGCGCCTCGGCCCCAGGCTTGACGCTTGTAACTTAGAAACGTGGAAGAATTCTCCTATCAGTGCCGTGTGGAAGTTAATACAAGGATCTTCCACGCGCGTCGCAGACTCGAAACGAGCGCCTCGCCCCATGGCTTGTAACAAGGCAATGTGGAAGAATTCTCTCACCAGTGCCGTGTGGAAGTTAGTTCAAGATGTGATCTTCCACGCGCGTCGCAGCCTCGACACGAGCTCGCAATAAGCGAGCGCCTCGCCCCGAGGCTTGTAACAAGGCAATGTGGAAGAATACTCTTACCAGTGCCGTGTGGAAGTTAGTACAAGATGTGATCTTCCACGCGCGTCGCAGCCTCGACACGAGCTCGCAATAAGCGAGCGCCTCGCCCCGAGGCTTGTAACAAGGCAATGTGGAAGAATACTCTTACCAGTGCCGTGTGGAAGTTAGTTCAAGATGTGATCTTCCACGCGCGTCGCAGCCTCGACACGAGCTCGCAATAAGCGAGCGCCTCGGCCCGAGGCTTGTAACAAGGCAATGTGGAAGAATTCTCTTACCAGTGCCGTGTGGTAGTACAAGATGTGATCTTCCACGCGCGTCGCAGCCTCGACACGAGCTCGCGATAAGCGAGCGCCTCGCCCCGAGGCTTGTAACAAGGCAATGTGGAAGAATACTCTTACCAGTGCCGTGTGGAAGTTAGTACAAGATGTGATCTTCCACACGCGTCGCAGCCTCGACACGAGCTCGCAATAAGCGAGCGCCTCGCCCCGAGGATTGTAACAAGGCAATGTGGAAGAATTCTCTTACCAGTGCCGTGTGGAAGTTAGTACAAGATGTGATCTTTCACGCGCGTCGCAGCCTCGACACGAGCTCGCAATAAGCGAGCGCCTCGCCCCGAGGCTTGTAACAAGGCAATGTGGAAGAATACTCTTACCAGTGCCGTGTGGAAGTTAGTACAAGATGTGATCTTCCACGCGCGTCGCAGCCTCGACACGAGCTCGCAATAAGGGAGAGCCTCGGCCCCAGGCTTGACGCAGGTACCAAGGCAATGTGGAAGAATTCTCTTACCAGTGCCGTGTGGAAGTTAATACAAGGATCTTCTACGCGCGTCGCAGACTCGACACGAGCTCGCAATAAGCGAGCGCCTCGCCCCGAGGCTTGTAACAAGGCAATGTGGAAGAATTCTCTTACCAGTGCCGTGTGGAAGTTAGTACAAGATGTGATCTTCCACGCGCGTCGCAGCCTCGACACGAGCTCGCAAATAAGGGAGAGCCTCGGCCCCAGGCTTGACGCAGGTAACAAGGCAATGTGGAAGAATTCTCTTACCAGTGCCGTGTGGAAGTTAATACAAGGATCTTCCACGCGCGTCGCAGACTCGACATGAGCTCGTAATAAGCGAGCGCCTCGCCCCGAGGCTTGTAACAAGGCAATGTGGAAGAATTCTCTTACCAGTGCCGTGTGGAAGTTAGTACAAGATGTGATCTTCCACGCGCGTCGCAGACTCGACATGAGCTCGTAATAAGCGAGCGCCTCGACCCGAGGCTTGTAACAAGGCAATGTGGAAGAATTCTCTTACCAGTGCCGTGTGGAAGTTAGTACAAGATGTGATCTTCCACGCGCGTCGCAGACTCGACATGAGCTCGTAATAAGCGAGCGCCTCGACCCGAGGCTTGTAACAAGGCAATGTGGAAGAATTCTCTTACCAGTGCCGTGTGGAAGTTAGTACAAGATGTGATCTTCCACGCACGTCGCAGCCTCGACACGAGCTCGTCGCAATAAGCGAGAGCCTCGGCCCGAGGCTTGATGCGAGTGTAGCGAGGAAACGTGGGCGGCAACAAGCGCTGGTTTATCATCGGCTCGAACCCCATTGGGTTCGGAGAGTCCGCTGAAAGATAATATAATCACACAATTAGGACTTAAGTTATAGGTAGGAGGGTCGTGTTATCTTAAAGTTTGGGAGCTTTTCTAGGCCGCACCAACCTACGTGGTTTTGCGAAAAATAAAATATATATTCAAAACAGTTATGAATTGGCGCAAGTATCTTTTCGCCGAAATTCAATTCGATTTAAACCTTAACTTTGGGTACAAGGTTGAAATTTTAACTACACGCATGTGGTCGATAAATCGTACTATGCCTGGAAAAGGGTTAATAGACTCGTTCCTACCTAGTTGTTTCAATCAGTCGTAACATGACACAGATGACAATAAGGGTGTGTTACACTTACACTAAACCATCTGTTGTTCGTTAAATTCTGATTGTATGGAACATTTGAAAATATTCTACGGGATGACAGCTGCCAACGCCATACTTAGTTGATCAGTCTGTAACCGCACTAACCGTAGGTTCGTGCAACCCGCCCTAAACGCCAGTTATTGACTCTTCATAGAAAAAAACGCTATTATCAAATTTCTCTTCTAGACACCAATATCAGGATTAGGTGGACAACTCCAATTTAACTCACAATTTTCTACAGGCTGTGTCCCTTTCCCGGCCGTCTTGATGATGACCTTCATCATCTCTGAACAGCCGTTGAGCAACGCCACACAGTCAGCACCCGATTGAGAGTCCTTCTTGGTAATCAGCAGAAGAGCCTGGTAGAACATTCGGGTAAATCTGATGCGGGCTGCTAGCGCCGTCCATAGGTTGTCCTGGAAATTTGGTATGATTTAGCTGTGTGACTAGATTCTTTATTGTCTTTACAGAATATTAAGCTTTTGCCCGCGACTTCGTCCGTAAACTTTCGGTCCCTATTTGATCCTTTTGAGGGATGATTTTCGGGATAAAAAGTATCCTACCTATATGTTAATTCAGGCTATAAACTCATTGTATACCAAGTTTCTTCATAACCCGTTCCGACCGTTTTTACGTGATTTAATAACAAACATCTAAACTTTCGCATTTACAATAGGTATTAGTAGGATCATTGTATCATTTGCACCTAAAAGGTACTACTAAAATAAGCCACTTGGGGCATTATACTCAAAATCATTTAAACCGTTTTTTTTTAATTAAAAATGGGACTGCTTTTGGCTAGCATCTAGCCAGGGAGCAAAGATGAGGCCAACGATGAAGCGAGCTCACCCAGAAGATGCCTATTCACGCGTGCCTTAAAAAAGGTCTAGGTTATATGAACTCGGAAATACAGGCGCCCGCAGAGAATTCCAAACCTTAGAAGTGCGCATTATAAAAGATGATTGATTGATGATTTGGTCGAGTTGTATCAAATTAGATAATTCAAAAAGCAACTTTACTTTCCTAGCCAGAAGGTTCAAAGCCTAATGACAATTTTATAAAATGTCGGACATCTTAACTAATTTCATCTAAACTATTGCTATTTTAAAGTAAATATGGCCCACCTCATCACCAGAAGCCCTTGCCTTCTTGTTGAGCTCCTCCTCCTGTTCCCGGAGCATGGCAATACATTTCTGTTCTGGAACGTCCAGGTTCGGATCAAAGGTGTTGCCAGTCTGTGGATTCGAACCCAGACGATAGCCATAGCCCATTGGCTGGAAGTCCTCTTCTTCAAACACTTGGGCTCTGAAAATATTTAGCTTTTTAAATTCACAGGTCTCTCTAGTATAACGGCTCATAGCAAATCCATCGGACGGGGTTCCTTGTCTGCTCACGGCTTATAACAGTTATAGCATTAGTTTTTAAGTTGTATTTTGTTACTAACAAGATATGGACCACAGAGTCTGATTGTTTTTTTATCGGGCAGCCTCGGTCTGGCAGCCACTGGCATTCTGCCCATTCTGCCATATTCAACCAAGTTTTTATAAAACACAAATAATCACCAATCAGACTAAACAAATGGTATAACTCCTCACGAGTGCGAGGGGGTTAGCCATAGTTGTAGTAGTAACGCATACGAACACATAGACGAGGTGTACTCATTGCTCCTATGCTGACGCACACATAGATAATGTGCATGTATATCCACAGAATAGTATAATAGTATTACATGTATAGCTCAACACACAAACATGGCTCACCCATGCTCTTGAGATAAAAGTACTCTAAACAATGTACTCAATGTACTCACTTATTAATGCAATCTCTTATACAATCCAGTAACTTATAAACAGCAATACAATACGCCTTTAGGGTCTTGTTGTTTATCGAGTGGGGCTGATGCAGATAGAGGTTGGTGAAAACGGTCTGCGCCAGCGAATGGCCCTCCAACCATGACACCATGCAGGCCATTGTGGCATCTATTATACCAATCAGTTCACTTGGCTCTAGATCATCAATTTTCAGTTTCCCGGCCTGCAATCATGGAACTATAATTAGTATCTAGGAGACAGTTTGCTCAGCATTATCGTGTTATATGTACATGTATACAGGTGTCCCCCACAACATCGGCACCATCAAAATGTTACAGCACCTGGACAGCCTGCTGGAAGTTGAGGGGTTTAGGGTTGCCTCGGTTACAAAGCATCCCCGCATCCATCTTCGGGTCCATCATTTCAATGGCAGACATCGCTTCAAACAGGCCAAAGAGATGCCCATCGTGCAAGAGCTCACCCAGTTGCAGATCTAAAATTAGACTAAAAACATAAGTAAAAAAACATATACATAAACATATCTCTCTCTCTCTCTTTCAGCATATTTGCGTCCACTTCTGGACATATGCCTCTTCCATTTCATTCTGGACGTAGCGGTTCTGGTCCAGGTTGGCCCTGCCGTCTTCCTGATGTCATCTGACCATCTGGCTTGCGGCCTTCCTACGCTACTCCTTGCCGCTCGAGGTCTCAAGGGCAGAACTCGTAAAATACATATAGTAAACCAATTCTTTTTTGTAGCTGTCATGATCCACTGGTCCTCTACCGAGGCCTGTAATTTGTATCTACATATCTATTTATAAAAAAAATGCATGGTATAAGACAAGTTAAGACCTGTGCAATGAACAACAGGTTTGTGACAGTCAACTATCTGATTTCAATGGGACATGTGACATATCGTGAGCTTGTCAAGAATTTGTATTGTTTACTTTCCTTAGAAACTCTGGCAGTTATTTCCTGGCTTATCGAAGAGAATAATTCTGAAGCTTATCATGATTATTTTTTGAACAGAAGAAGAGTAGGTACAGATAAATTACTTTCGAGACGTTTTTGCATTTGTAGTAGTATTTGTATATTTACAGGGATTCTATATAATTTAAATTTACACACACTTAAAAAATAATTTACACACATTTAAATTTTGTCCATACACAACTACAAATGCAAAAACATCTCAAAAGTAATTTACCTGTAACTGGGTATAATAATTCTAAAATACTTACCTTGTATATTCTTGAAAAAATCGGTGGTAACATCAACCCAGTTATAGGTGACTTCAGGGGAATCCGGCATGGATTCCATTGTCCTATTAGAAATAAGATTTATCATAATAAATATCTATAAAGGTGGTAGGTACACCAACAATGAATTTTACTGTCACACCAATTGGTAGGGAAACTATTAAAATCTTATCTTGAACAAAAGCTAGTATATTCCCTTCACATCACCCTTGCAACTTACATACAATACAATAATAAATAATACAACTTTTTTTTACATTCAATAATTTTATGTGAAATAAACATATAGGTATAGATAATAACATATAAAGTAATTTATTTTAGTAAAATCCATATAAAGAAATGAAAAGCCAACAAGTTTTACATTTGCCGATTTTAGGTAATTTTGCATGCCAGTTGCTGGTGAAATGTGTCTTGTGCTCATACAAATTTTGCCAACTCTCATGTACCACATTTTATGCAAAATAAAGATACCTATTTGTATTTGACGGGAAGACTTGGGACAATGAAGGTTACACCGGTAAGTACAGTAATGAGATTGTAAATAAATGTCCCGTGAACAGGCAGATGTTACGTCTAGTAAACCAATATAAATATATAATACAATACACGGTAAACTAATAAAAACCAACCAACACTAAAATGCATGCATTTCTTACTAACCCAACACCATCGAAATAATCATCACTGTCACCCATTTTGCAATAAATTCATAAACTAAACAATGTCGAAGGTGTAATTTACCATCAAATTTTATAAAAGCGGACTGGAAAATCAATACATTAGACTTTTCCGACTCGAAATAGTCTTATTTTGCGACCGCGAAAGCAATGAAACACGTAGACCACAGGTTATAAAATAAAATTTATTGTCCTGTCATTGTCATTGCAACTGTCAAAGCAAAACCATAGACTAAAAAAATAAAGTTAAGTCGGCTGTATTGACATTAGTCAAGAACATGTATTTCATATATTACTATAACAATTAACATAATCGAAGTCTGGCTACTGAAATTTTACACAAATTTTTGGCGGGAAATTCAAAAAATCTTAGGCTGGTCACACTTTGTGTAGTACAAGATGCTCAAAAATAATAATCATAATCATTTATTGCACCATGTTATAGTCTGGCTGAAATATGTTTACCCCAGAAACTTTTATCTGTGAATCTGTACATGACAACAACGAAGATAGGACAAACCAAAGACACAAAGCACAGATCTATACCTAAAGCGGGTATTACACTGTCCTGAATTCAGAATCCTGACTAGTGGAGGGGAGTTGAAGCATCTCGCTCTAACGTATAGTCCGAACCCTTCTAAGTGTCCTGAATTCAGGACAGTGTAATACCCGCTTTAGGTATAGATCCGTGAGCCAGACTCTATGATGTTATTGTAAGCTATAAGCCTGTCACACACCACACACTGCAGCGGGCCAGCGGGCTGCGTTGGCAGTGGCGGTCAGTTGTATTGTAGACTATAACAATCCTAACATTCATTCAGACGCTATTCTATTGTCCCCGCGCTGATAGATAATCCCTATGACACAGGCAGTGACAAACGACCTTCTGGATCCCGCTTTAAGCGTCAAGCGTCACGAATAGCCTGCAACTGAGTAATTTGTTGTTTTGTAAACTGTTAAGCTAAAAAGGATAGGCGGCGCGGAATCCCGCCGGCAATTCCGGCAAAGGACTACTCCTTTGCCTGGTACCTACGTTGAAGTAGGTATGTACAGAGAGGTGGCAGCTCTTCCTAACATTGTAGGCAAGTTTGGACAATCACTGACAGGAAGTGCTCCTGAGCAGAAAATATAACTACTAGTTAAGTTGATGTCGCCAGCATACAACACGATCGCTTCCCTACATGCTTTTTACATAAAATTATAGGTAGACTAATACAAAAATAAAACAACTGTAAATCTTTAAATATATTTGACAAAGTTTACAACTGGTTCTTCTGTCGCTGGCGAGTTTTCGGTAACTGTGTCGAATATGTCGCTGTCTACTTGTTCAGGTTCAGTGGAATTGGCCCCGTCGGAGGCCGGCTTAGGTGTGGTGGTGGCACTGCCAGGTTTAGACAACATCACTCCTTTTAATCCCATGTCCATGCAATCGAAGTGAAGAATCTGAAGAATATACGATGAGAGTTTGAGGCGACTTCCTCAGGCGCTACCGCGAACCACAAACGAAGTTTTACGTCTCTGTCGCACTTACGTACCTACAGACTTGCAAGTGCGACAGAGATGGAAAACTTCGTTTGTGCTTCGCGGTAGCCACCCTGATTTGTCGGTGCGGAGTCGGTACGATATATGAGAAAACTGTCAAATGTCAGTGTCAACTGTCAGTCAACTCAGTACTACTTTTTACTGCGCCCTTAGAGGATAAATATACTAAAGAGTCGAAATACGTGTGCCACCATGAGGGACGGCAATAAAGCAAGATGGCTGCCGTGGGGTGACCATGTCGCTAAAATTACCCCATTGCTCCTGTTTATTTTGTGTATAATGCGATTCATTATAGTCACTTTTTAATAAACATTAATTTAAAAAAATTAATAATAAAATATCAGAATGATTATGAAAGGCGGAAAAATATTTATACTTGCTTGATTAAGGAAAGCAAAACAAACAGCACCAATCATACATACAGCTATTACAGTTAAGTAGATCATAAACCAGCAAAGTTTTCACTAATACATCTACACTTAAAAGGAAAATGTGCACGAAGTAAATAAATAAGTAATACCTAACCTAATTCACCCCCTACCTAATAAACATGATGGAACAGAACGAGAAACATTTCTGTAGAATAGAATTTAAACGAACATCCATTTAGTAAGAATGCCTACTACCTAGTGATTTTTTTTTTCACAATATTAACTGCTATATAATATTTAATAATGAGTATATAGATAATGAATAGAGGAGGCCTATGCCAAGAGACACTCTGAACAACGGGACATCCTATAGACCTTGTAGTCCAGAATAAAACGGCTTATGTTTATTATATAGATAATACAATTCACCCAAGTCTAGAAGTATAATAAGTATTTTATTTATATCATCACAAATTAACATTTTCATGTAATCCTAAATTACCCGATAATCAGGTTATATTTAAATCATATTAGCTGGTATCCCTAAATTGATGAAAGGCGGCAAGATGGCGGCTCTGTCTGGCCCAACTAGTGTCAAAACTGAAGTTGGGCCAAAAAAAAGTAGCACGGTGACAAAGACAGCAGATACTCCATATCTCTCTGTCGCACTTAACGAGATTTGTATATGGCCGTCTCGTTTGATCACGAGCACGTGGTTTGCGTGTCTCGTCTGGTAAGCCTGTGACTGCGCCCCTACATTTAAATGAGTGCTTCCTGACTGGCGCGGGATGCGCGGAAGCGCGACGATGCGAAGGCAGTACTGGTTACTGGTCCGCTTCTGCGCATAATATTATTACTGCGCAAATGTAATACTAACAGTATTCTGTCAAGTGGGAATATTTGCGACGTCAGTAAGTTTACGTCAAAGAAGAAAATGTCACATATCGATCCCGCCCCGCCAAGTCAGGAAGTCGCCTTAATTGCACTAATTTAGTTACCTGCCTACTCTGGTTTTTTTTTGTCTATAAACTACTATCCTATGCAAGTTCTATGCAATGCAAGAAATAGCAAGAAACAAATGAACGAGCCATAAATTTTACTATGGCTGTACTTTATAGATAAAAACACCAGGCTATGAAATTGTATCACTGCTCCTGGTCAATTCTAGATAGGTACTCCTATCGTAAAACCAGGTACCTAACGTATATGTTACGTATACGTATATGTTATTGAAAAATGAAAATTTGGTAGGTAGGTAAATAACATATTTATTTACCTACCTACCAAATTTTCATTCACGTCACTTCACGGACTTGCAATTGTTGAACCATTTAATGTTGTCGCAGACATTTATTTATTTATTTGGAAAATGCATTTAACAGCATTACAGCATGTGCCAAGACGCTGGTAAACTTAAAACTATCTAAGTAAATACACACAAAGTAAAAATAGAACAATACAAATAATACAAAGTAAAAATTAAACTAATAACAATTAAAAATTGCTTTCGCAAAAAATCTTAAAAATGCAAAGAAAACATACTTAAAGGCTCGGAATCCGACCGGCGCCGCCCTAGCTCGCGCCGGTCAGTAGGTACTGGTAGGTACATATTCTTTGTTAGAATTAACTTCATACTGCAACGCACACTTATACACTCCGTAACGGCATCGTGACCAGTTGACCACCTTTAGAGCTCACTCTATACTGGACACTTCATAGCTAAACTATGAAACCAAAACAAAATTATTTTGATACCTACCTAACTAGCTCAACAATTAAAGTCCGTGAGTGTACCATACAGGATGTATGTAGTTACGGTCAACCAATTTGATTTCTGGGCCCCTCAGTAGCGGTACCTTGTCACAGTGAAATTGTATATGAAAGCTTGAAAGCCGTTAGAGATCTCATATTAGGACCAAAGTTTTTTTGGCGTTGTAGTTTTTTTTTTAATTGCATGAAAATTGGTAGGTTGGAAGAGCTCCTGATTCTGAACAATAATATGTGCACGATTTCCTACAGTGTCCCACATTTTTTTTCCATTGAGTGACAAAACGTATGGGATTTTCATAACTCAAGTGGATATTTTGTATGGGAATAAAATTCTTTTCGGCGCCATATTGTAATTTTTTTTACTTGTACAGAATCAGGAGCTCTTCCAACCTACCAATTTTCATGCAATTCTCACGAAAAAAAAACAACGCCAAAAAAATTGGCCCATTAATGTCACTGTGACAAAGGTACGAAGTGGCCCAGAAATCAACTTTGTTGGTGTACTCAGAAATTAACATACCAATACTGGAGCTTTGTCTATGCGGGTATCCATGTCCATACAAACATGTAGTCCTTGGTCAATGAGGGTGATGTCGAAGAGCCGTATACACATGTCCACGAGACCGGGCGGCAAGTAGGGAATTGGCACGGGGACACAGAATGGGGGTGCATTTGAGGCTGTAAATTACAATTATGGTAAAACGGCCGCCTAGACGATAGCAAAACGCCGAATAAAAAAAATGCCTGAATGCCGAATAAAAAAAAACAAGGGAAATACAACATTTTGGAAGCGGCTCTTGAGTGGCGCGTAATAAATCTCGGTATGGTCGCGTGATAGCGTGGTAGACGACTAGATAAAGCAACTGTCACTTTTTATCGAGTTGTATCAGAAAGTGATAGATGCTTTATCTTGTCGCGCGACCATATATAGAATAGTAGCTGACTCTACTCTAGTACTTATTTTTTACATGGTAATCAACTAGGGGCCTTTTTATAAAGAAGAATCTAGCCAGCCCAAACTGAGGCCGCGCGGAAAGGGTGCCGGGAGGCCGAGCGAGACCCGCCACCGGCTACCCATCCACTACCCTTTGACGTCATTGCGCATATTTTTAGTATTGTTCCTTTTGAAGTATTAAATTTGAGTCTATGCTGAACCACTATTTTGTACCCACCTGAAAACGAATTCTTGTAAACCGTAGCGTTGTTCATTTGCACGTCCATTTCTATCATGGACTCCGATGGATTAAAGGTCAGTACTGCGCAAGCTGTCAAAACAAAATTTGGTTTAATCACTCCACCGAAAACGCATCTAATAGGTGCCCTTTACATGCAAATACACATATTATAATGTTTAGCTGTTCCTTTGGAAGGTCAAATCTTGGGTTTGGTTTGGGCTTAGAGCACACAACCGAGAAAAGGGGAAACGCTAGGCGGAAGGACTTTTGTACTTCATTAGGTGCGTAACGTAATAACTCACTTTTTCGATCGAAGTTGATACTCTGTATCCTAATACCGGTGCAGCAAGTGCATTGTAGCTCTTTACACGTGCACGGACCTCCTGTGAATGGGAGGCGCAACATCCAGCCAGGCCGGTACCAGGGCCGAGGCATCATCCTTGTTATTGTCTAAAAAATGCTTATTATTAATATTAAACTTCATGCATTTATATTATATAGCCATAAAAAAATACGATTGTTGTACCTTACTGGCTGAAATGATGAGATTTCAAACGAAAATTATAAAAAAGTACGTGTTCTAAAACAAAACACGCGCGAAATGCCTACCGCAAGAGTAGCAAAACAGAACACTGTCGTCGATTTATTCTGGACTTAATAGCTGAATTATTTAACAAAAAACATCATATTGTGTGAATTAAATATTGCTCAAGTAATTTCACCTTGTTCGTTTCTAAATCGTAATAAACAGAAAAATCCGTCACGTCCATTGCATCATTCGAAAAGAAGTGTTTCCCAATTTTCTTTTGCTTCCATGTAGTTGCTGAAACATTCCAAAAACAGTAGTGGTAATTTAAAGAGAAAAATAAACGCATTTGTATTTGTACAGTAAGTTTTAGTCATTAGTCAAGTGTGTTTCAATATTTAGAAACCTTTAGTAAAAATTTTCGTATCAAAGAGAAGTCAGGGAAGAATTAACCAATTCTAAACATAGGAAGAATTACTTGAGGCGAAAAATGTATGTTTTAAAAGTAGTGATTCTAATTCATCTAGGTAAAAATTAATTCAATATGAGAATTAAAATAGCCATGTTATACATTGGCTGTAAAATACTTATAATTAATAATGATTATCTGTGTTATATGTGTTATTATTATTATTATATGTGTATTAAGTACCGCCTTCACACTACGTAGAAAGAACAAGGAAATTTGTTTATCATCGGTACTAAAATAAACTAATGAGCTAATTGTTCACAAACTTTGTTAATTTTCAACTTTATTAGTAGAACCCGCCCATTCTACTCAATTAAGGAATATTATGCCAAAATTTTTGATAAATGTACCTGAAATGACTGACATTTATGCTATTATTATTTATTATTTGTAATTTGACTATTGTAAATAATTTGATATATAATTAATTTAATTTAAATTTCATTCTGTAAGTACTTATAATTATTATTGTACTCTGTATTTGCATGCATTCTTATGTGTTAAAGCAAATAAATAAATGATTGATTGATTGATTGATTGATATCACCCCACTCTAAAATTAAGCAAAAATAACCCGCGAATAAACATACTCACCGGCAGATAAACACGCGCATCCCACCAAAACAAAGATCACAAACGTAACTCTCATTTTACTATTAAACTTGTTTCTTATTACCGCCTCAAGGGACACCATTCAAATAACTAAGCACATGTGTAATCGACTAGGGTTCGATTCGCGTTTAGTATGCACGAGATGCTCCGAGAGTCTTGCGGTACTTTCTAGTGAAAACGTCCACGGTCGACTCGATTGTAAAGACTGCTAAAGAGCTGTCTTTAAGTGCACGCTGATTCTCTCTCGTATTAATAACTACGTATTTTATGATCATACAGTTATCCACAAGTCATTGGTATCTAATTTGTACAGTCGGCAATATTTAACCCTTAAATGCATACTGTAGGAAATCAGGAACAGCCTACATACTCGTAACAGGAAATCAGGATAAAAAAAATATAATAACAGATTTAGATGTTTGCCTCTACTCATTGTCATTATGTACATATTATGTGTTATTTTTGTGGAGATTATGCAATAAAGAGTAAGTATTTGTATTGTATTTGAATTTAATATGTTTTCATATTCATTCTTAAAATGTTCACAGTATAAAAAATGTTCTAAAATGTTTTATAAATGCCAGTAATTTAGTTTTGGTTCTTTATTTTATTCCTAATTTTTTGAGTTCTATACAATATTTTAATTTCATTAGCGTGGTTTCATGCAACTTAAAAAAACTAGATAACATAACAAGTAATTGTATGGATTTTATTAAATTGTCATAAACAAAAACTTTTAAGACGGTAATTATATAAATAAAATAATAAACTATACTAACTACTAGCCTTTTATAATATATAGTATGTACCTACAGTAAATTAAAAATAAATTAATGTAAAATAAATAAGTTACTAAGAACTACTCTTAAATTATTTGAACTGTTTGTATTCAATGAAACTATTTTCGATCAAATAAGTCGAACAAGGACTTGACATTGTTCTCGTCGTATTCTTCTATGTCGTCATCACCGGAATCGACGACGGCGTCCACCCCGCCCCCTGGGTTGGGTACCGGAAGTCCTCCATTTTCTTCCGGCTTTACCATTGCTAGACCATTGGCTCCCATTCTAGAACAAAGAAATTAAAAAAAATATTCGAGTGACAATACTGACAATCTTACACAAAATCGAACTAGCCCCAGAGTAAGCTAATAAAGTTTGGCTAGAAGATGAATAGTAAAAAGCACCAGAGAGAAAAATAAGACGAATATCCGATTATTGCTAGCTTTGTAATAGGACTGACTCGGTAACGGACCGGTATACTTTTCTGTTGGAATAATCTCGAAAAGCTTGCGTGTTAAGCGAAAGGTAGACTTTATTCTATAGGCAAAGAAAAACTGTGTGTTAGGTTATAGCTATTATGAAGGTTCTCATTCCCACAAATTACTAATTTCTATTTTCAAAATTACGATTATATGTATATATTTACCTTAAACAATCGAAGGCCATGTTGAAGAGTTCAAACTGTCTCCATTCACCCGTCATTGCCAAGCAAAAATGAAAGTTTCTTCCAGGGAAAAATACGTTGTAGAATTTCGCACATACTTTCAAATTTCTTAGTCGTGGCGGACTTATGCATATAGGCTTCGGATTCTTTCCTGCAACAGTTTAGGTAGAAGGAGGTACGTAACGTGGCTGATAGAATATGCTAAACATATTGTACGAAACCTCCATATTTTTTTTGGCTTACCTGATAAGGAGTTTTCGTAAAGTATCCTGTCGTTCATAGACATGGCTACGTCGAAAGCGAAATCTCCAGGATGGTATGTGATTCGCATACACGCTTTTTGGTTGAACAAGTCCAAGATCAATCCGGTACAACATTTGCAGACCCCAAATGAACATGTGCATCTCCTTGGAGGTTCATCGTCATCTTCCTCGTCTGTAGATGTTGTGTTCTGACTATCGGGAGTCTGTCTAGCTTGTAGCGCTAATCGAGCGACTTGTTTAGATTTTAGTCTTTCGAGTAATAACAAGGCACTGTCAGGAACTTCTAAATCTTCCAAGTCTTTATAATGTAAAGTAACATGTGTCTGGTTTGCATTGTCTCCGATTGTAACTGATAAAAAAGAAATCACAGGTAAATATTAAATATTTTGGTTAAGTATATTCCGAGTAATACGAGACGTTTGACCGTCTTCGCATTGTAAATACTGGATTCGTGAAGGATATTTAGGATAGGTATTGTAATATATATCGGTCAAAAAATTAATTACCCTTCACATACTTACCTACATTACAACTAATACACACTTTAACTTTTTGTAATATAAATAACACCTATAATAATTATAATGATGAGTAATAATAATAAGACAACTTTACCTTTTTGTAATATAAATAACACCTATAATAATTATAATGATGAGTAATAATAATAAGACAACTTGCAGGTAGGAAACTACTATAAATTATAAGAAAAAAATAACTCTAATAAAATAATTGTACATGGTCCCCAATTTTTTGCGCGAAAACTTGCCCGAAAGAAATTATTAGTCCACGTTGTAAACATTTATAAACAATCAATTTTTATGTTTATTAAAAATTCATTTGAGCGTCTTAATACATTATGAACATTAACTAAAATAAAAATGTACTTAGTTACCATGTCCGTACGCATGTGACAAAAACAACGCAACTGACACTAAAACCACAATTCGGCTCTCCATGACAAAGGCTTGGACGCGAGTCGGCGCGGGCGGCGCGCAAAGTAATATCCACGGTCCACGGTTCAATTCGCCGGCGGATTTGAACCGGTTACTGGCGAGAAATATCTCCTGTAACTTTAATGTCTACCTAATATGTATATTATTCTAGATGCACTGGATACTTTCACACTATCTAGTTGTTTTTTTAACAACTGCGGGAGTCTTTACAGAAAAGTATAGCGTTTCTTTGTTTTTGGTTTTGGAAATTAGGTAAGTGTTTTTCTTATTCGGAATTGTCAATATATGTTTTTAATTCAGAAGAATATTCATTTCGGGGAAAATAAAACATGTAAAAAGTTGTAACTTGCTTTTTTTCTCAGAATTACCTAATCGAATTGTAATCGTGAAAACTCAAAATTTTAATACTACTATAAGGAAAAAGTAAAAGCTGCACTTCTATTTGAGTTGATAAAGTGGGTTAAAGGGGAAAAAAATACTCCTATTACTCCTTATATATTTCGCTTTTTATTCGTGTCAGTTTGCAAATGTAAATTACTACTTATTTACAAAGTACAACTATTGACTGAAATACTTGAATGTGTTAATACTTTAAAATAAATAATTTAAATGAATATTAATACTAATTTCTAATATTCATTGTAGTTTAATCCAATCTCCTTCCGTCAAATATATCCCCAACAGCATCTCCTATCACATCAAGTGGTCCTTCGTCATCATCTGATCCCCCTCCAAAGATTCCTCCGCCGCCACCAAAAATACCTCCTTCATCACCCCCGCCGCCAAAAATACCACCAGCAACATTGGCAAAGAAACCATCTCGGTCATCGTCATCATCATTGCTACTACCAAAGAGACTTACAGGAGCTGGTCCTGGTGATATTGGCTTTGGTTTTAATCCAGCTTGAACACCCTTTGTTCCTAATCTGTAACAAAATCATAATACTCGTAATGTTAAAGAAAGCCGCTTATATCGATACAAGTCATAAAGTTTTAAAATTTGGTGACTAATAAAAACTTTCACTTAGTTGATACTTTACCCAAAACATCTGAAAGAAGCAGAGTATATTTGAAATCCCGCGATGTCCGCAGTGATATCCAAGCAAGCGAACGCGTTACGATTACGTATCCTAATGTTTGAGATTTCGGCGCAAATTCGAACGAAAGGCGCTCTTCCTGGATTAAAACAAATCGGAGGCGGGCTGTCGGCTGAAAATAAAAATAACAGAGTATTACCCAATTTTACAGGCATTGATCAAGGCTAGCTTATTGTGGATATTATGGTACCTACCAGAGACTCGGCGCCGAAGAACAGTCCTATTATTAACACTCATTCTGACATCAAACACAAAATCTTCAGGCACAAAGCTGATATTACCGCATGATTTCATCCTAAATCTTTCCATGATCGTTCCTGTACAACACCCGCATTGGCCCCGAACACACGAACAGGGAAATCTAAACACGGAACCATTCACTTTATCTGGAGCTTGTGTAGTTGTTTCCTCTTCTAGTATAGCTGCCTCAGTGATATTAGATAATATTGCAGGGGTTACGTTTACTATTTCATCTTGGACTACAGTTTCATTGACCGGTGTATCTTGGACTACAGATTCTATGACTGGTGCATCTTGGACCGCGCTAGCTTCTGTTACTTCTATATCCTCATCTTCATCTTCTATATCGTTAATGTCATCATCGGCGACATGAATTGGTAGCACGACAGTTGCCTGTTGTCTTAACACTGGCGTAGGGTCTAACGCTTGTTTCCAAATAGTCCTCGGTATTTCAAAGTATATTACTTCATAGTTTCTATCGTTAGTTAAAATTATTTCACCTGAAAAGATC
The DNA here is from genome assembly GCA_951800055.1 of Cenopis cana. Classification (NCBI taxonomy): domain Eukaryota; kingdom Metazoa; phylum Arthropoda; class Insecta; order Lepidoptera; family Tortricidae; genus Cenopis; species Cenopis cana. The sequence goes on along the minus strand of OX637476.1, from coordinate 4,020,476 downwards.
AAATAGGGTATTTATAATGCTTTTATCTACACACATATCATAAATCCTCTAATATGCGTTCGGAAACCGTAGAAAATGACTCTCATTTCAACATTCAATGAATTTATGGCAATTTTCTTATCTGTGGCTAAGGCTACAGCAGTAATAAAATATTTCATTTTAATCTCATATATGATGTTAAAATATTACGTCAAACAAAACTGTCAAAATTTAAATGTCAAAGTTGACATGTCCCTATTCTAGTATCACTGAAAATTCAAATTCAGTCGATGCGAAATGTCAGCTCGATGTTTTTTTAGTATATATCGCACGAAATTTGAGCTAGAACGACATGATCACATCAGAATAAGGACTCTTTACTTTTTAAAATAACATTCAGGTATCGGTTGCCAGTTCTGATTTCGATATTTCCGCAACCGTACAAAAAAGGTTGTATTAACACAATTATTGTATTTATTTACTACGGTTTCTGAACCCATCTTAGAGTAATTATAATATGTGTGTAGATAAAGTAATGTATGCAACTGTACATAATTAGGCATTAAAACACTCGTGTTTTAATGCCCCTCATTATGTACCAGTTGCATAAACTACTATATTGTAATTATATAACTTATTCACTACGTACTTACATATTGTAGTTTGACGTATATTTGTATAAATAAATATAAGTATAAAAACATTAAATTTCGTCATGGCTTTGCTTTACGATGCGGCTGGCTAATTTCACTTTCTATAAATGAGTGTCCTGCCAGGCCTGCGGGTTTAAATTATATGTGAAGCGAAACACTACGAAGTATTTAAGTGATGTGTGACTAAGAGCCAATACTCATTTTAAATGCACAGTCAACAAGCACAAGAAACAAGTTTTAAATATTTAATGCCGGAACAGGTGAAAGTTCGACAATATATTAAAAAAAAAAATGGATACGTTGAATGTTCGACGTTTAGAGATTTTTAACGCATTTTCCTCAAACATAGTTATGTTCTATTTCTTTCACGGCATGGAAATATCAAAAATTATATTAAAAGGTGTTCTTGTTGATAGCACAATACACGTATTTATAGTAGTGATATTCTTATATAAGTTATATATACCTAAGTTATCGTTAAAACTCTTGACTGGGCACTCCATCACATTATGCCAGGTAAAAACTTTTACGCAAAAAATAAGCGAGATGGATTTATATGTAAAACAGTGTAAAAGAATATCAATTCACCTCTTTAGATATATTGTAATACCTTCTTTGGACATACTTGTAAAACTTAGTTTATATAAAGGTTTTGCAGTTATAGGTATATGTCTTTAAAATATTTTCTTTCGTCCTTTATTAATAAGCTAATTGCATTTTATGATTTCATTGTTGACATTCAAGTTGTATTCAAGTAAATATATTATAGGCAAGATGCAAAATATCTATGAGGGTTTGATTAAAATTCCTCCCAAATCTCTCTACAAATTCTAATGAGCAATCTTCTAGTTTAATATATTTAACTTTAAGCATCGATTGATAAAATAAAAAACCCGTTTAAAGCATGCAGCAGGGTTTTAGTCATTTTCGGACTCATAACCTTGTGCTTACTCGTATATTGCAATGAAATGACTACAAATAATAACTCCAACTTACTCAACATTGTCTTTATTTTTAAATCAGTCAAAATAAATAAACACTTACATATTACATGCTATTTACAGCGAAATTTATTAAATTAATTGAAATAAATAATCCTTATAGGTTAGCTACTTAGATCTAATTGCCTTTAACGTCATACTTGATCCCAATCGCCACGCATCATTTTATTTTGCCTTCCTCTGGGTTTTTTCTTTTTTTGATTGTTATTTCCCGAAAATCCCAGTGTATCACTCAGCGCATCGAGTCCAAGTATATCATCATAGTCTTTATTACCTTTTTTACCATCTTTAACTTTTTGGTTGTGTTTGTTATCGCGATTATGTTTCTTGTTTTTACCAAATAAGCCAATTTCTTTCCCGACAGTTTCGCCAATTTCAGATAGACCGATAACATCTAAATCCTTGTAATCGAAATCATTGCCTTTGTTCTTTTTCGGCAATCTAAGTCCTTCATAATCGTTAGGTAGGACATCTCCGTTTTGGGCTCGATTTTCATCAGCTGATTGAACAGGTTTTTCTGAAATAATTTCCTCGGAGTGCGAATCAAGATCATGAACTATTTGTACCAGATCGTCGTTTATAGTTTCTTCGGAAGCTGGGCGTAAGGCAACAGTCGATGACGTTTTAGGGGTGATGGTCTCGATTTTCTCGTAATTAGTTTGTTCCCTATTAGTGGTCATCATGCTCGATGATACCTTAGCGCTCGTGGGTAAAATTGGAGTTACGGGCATGACTGATAATTGTCCAGTTAGTTGGGCTAAAGACATCTCAAGGCCGGGATCTCCAAACGTTTCATCTTTAGCAGATGTATCAGCTGGTGTTGATGTAGGTTTCTGCGTCACGATTTGCACGGGTTCAAAAGCTTGTGTCTTCGCAGGAATCACCATCGGAATGCTTTCAGTCGTCTGAATTTCTGAAGTAGTAATTCTTGTGGTAGGAGTCGTGACCGTGGATGAAACAGTTGAAGTCGTTTCAGTAACTGGTACGACTTCTACAGTGGTGGAAGAAGGCGGTCGTCTTGATGGACGAGGCGGCTTATTTTCAGGACGCTTCGCCGGTCTGCGAGTAGGTCTTCTGTTCACGGGACGTACCCTCACAGTAGTCGTTCTAGCGGTAGATGTGGGTCTAGGGGTGGTAGTTCTGTTTGGTCTTCTGGATGGACGTCGCGATGGTCTAGGTCGTCTCGTTGTCGTTGTCGTTGTTGTAGTTGAAGTAGGAGCTTGTTTCTTGATCTTATTCTTGTTTTTAGACTTTTTGCCTCCGGATGAACCACCAAACAGATCGCCCAATAAGTCGTCGCCTAAAAGACTGAAGCCCGTGTAGTCTGCACCGTCTACGTCGTTCACAGCCTCGAGACCTATAATAAAAATAAAATATGGTTATTGTAGGTAGGTACAGTGCTCAAAGTTCAACTTCAGCAGGGTGAAGAACCAGCGTCATATAACATCCATTGACGTAAATTGGGAATTTATTTATTCACACTTGAGGTAAAATATATATTCCAGTTTTAACAGAAAGCTGTAACAATCAATGAGCAAATGCTACATGGGTTTTATTTTGGGTAGAGATGCCCTGTCATTGAAGCCAAAGAATATTCACATAAATTGTACTATGCACCAGTAATTTTAGTTTGTTACTTATACTTTTTATGTACTATTCTGTTCTCAACGTCCTGAATAAACAATATTTTTCTTTCATTCTAAATAATATTTTACATTTGCACAATCATGAAATTGAGGAATATTTTAATAGTTTCAATCACGTCTCAAGTTTTTTTACAATTCTTTTCATATTTAATTATTTTCAATTTTATATTAACATCTTTTAACTCACCATCATCATCATCATCATCATCGTCGTCGTCATCATCATCTCCATCTAATCCGAAGTCGTCGTCGTCATCATCGTCGTCATCGTCCTCGTCGTCACCGGCCTTTTCATCCTGAGGAACCAGCGGCAAAGGATCCGCAGGTTCCGACGTCACTCCTCTGGGACCGAATTTGAAGCAGGACACTCTCACGGCCGCTTCAACAGCGCTCTTCGATTGGAGCTCTAGACCCAAACAGGCCCTGAATTCTTCACCAGCGCGGGCAATATTGTAAACTCTTCCGCAGAATTTTGAAATGCCGCCTGGTAGTGGCATGCACACTGGAGTTGGTTTGCGACCTGGAAATTAACAAAATATTGTTTTAAATAGAAAACTCCCGTGCGTCTCAGACATATTGAAATATAATAAACGGGTCACTCACGTCTTTAACGTCGGCGTGTTAGACGCGAGGCCGTCGCGACCACTCATGATTAAGGACCACGTATTTGTCCGAAACATGTCGAGCGATATTCGACGTTAAAGACGTGAGTCACCCGTTTATTATATTTCAAAATATTGTTGTTATAATTGCATATGTATTGTATATTATTAAGTACATTTATTATTTCTTTTAACATTTTAGAATATAAACGTTTACACGAAAGATATGTTCTACGACTTATATTTTAAACTATCGATCGATTAATAAAATCAATTAAGCGAACAGTTAACAGTCTCACAGGTAGTAGAGAGATTAGTATTTTGATGAGATTTCTTCACAATATTTCCTGGTATAACATCTATGGAACTAGCTTTATTGACTGGCTTTTCCAGTATAAGGTGTAAAAAGCAGTTACTTACTAGACAGAGTCCGGTTGGTGATGACCTTCTTTCCGAAGCTCAGTGAAACCGACATTTTATCGCCGCTTAGATACATCAGAGAAGCGCAACCTGTAATTAAACAACGTTAAATTAAATTAATTGCATGTTATTATATACATATTTTACTTGAGCAACTTAGCTTTCATTAGATAACAGAAGTTGATAAACATCTCGTAGAAAAATTGTGTCTAACTAAGCAAATCAGTTTCGTCACCAATTCAAACTACGTCACACAGAGAGCTTATGATGGCATTGTATGGTGAATTCTCATAAAAGTAATTTAATTTCTTCGTCGATTTTGTTTCACACTTTTATTTCTTCCATTTAGTATAGGTACTGTAAATTTCATAATTCTTGATAAATGCGCTACCATCTTCCAATTGAGCACTATTATTTGGCACTATTATTTCTCGTCTGGCGATAGCTAATCTGTCATTAGGTAGGGAGTCTTAGAAATCTCATAATTTAGCACGGTAACGATGAGTTTTATTTAAGTAGGTTATTTGTTACTTAGTAAATTTTGGCTGTCAACCGAGGGTCTAATCAACTTGGTCCTAAAAAGTACAATTAAATTTCCAGAATTTTAGGCCAATTTAATTTGTGTGAATATTTTTCTGACAGAGTAAACTTATTTAATATTTATAATGTCGGAAACATTCCAATTTCTTTAATGTTTAGGTATCAAAAACTGGTATTTCGAGTTATCAATGTGTAATTTTAGAAACTACTTATGCCAAATCCCACCTTCAAAGCCTAAATCAAAAGAAAACACACAGTTTATTCACAACAAAAAAAGACAACACAAAATATTTTTAAACATAATAACTAAAAAAGGTCCCCGAGATCGGAGCCCTGTGGAAGTGTTCCCATACGGCTGGCAGCGTTCCTAATTTGGATGGCTATGCCGATCCGCTGGCCAAGGAACGAGCCAGCCTTACGGTCCCCTGACACCTCGGCCAGCCTTCGGGATAGTTGAAAGGCGGTGGGCGCGGATGCTTCACGGACCCAGTGTCTCCACGGCAAATGCCTCAAATACATAAACATGTACAAAAAAATTAAACAATTTCGTCGTACCTGGTCCATCTAAGTTGACGACGGGCAGCTGGAAATCTCTACAACAATTGCAGTACGCCTCGGAACACTTGCAGTATTTGTTGATGTTGTTGCTGGTATCGTCCTGTTTCTCGTCGCTTCCATTGCGAATACTCTTCTTGTTGTTCTTATGTTTATCTATAAATGGTAAAAAAAATCTTAGCCAATTAATAAAAAAACTTGTTCTATTAGCCCGCAAGACTGCACTCGGATTAAGTTCCCTTATCGCTTATAGATTTTGTGTATTATCATTATAAAATAAGGCCCTAAAATTTCTAAATTAATATTCTGCACCGTACATATCGAATTAATTTAATAAAAATAATTACATTACACTCTAATATTTTTTTTACAATGCGTATGAGGCTGATAGATAAACCATTAAATTAAACGCGTAAAAGGAAGAACATTCCTGAATACTAACTTTAAAAGCAACCTATGTCAATCATAATGTAAAAACAACTGAATTAATCACGAATCCCGTTTTTAAGGTGAGTTGCGTGCAATTAAAATTACACTAATTAATAATACATACTTGAAACGCATCAATGTATGCATGTTCACTCTAAAGCCCAACCAATCGTTTATCACTTAGTAAAACGTGCAATTAAATTAACATTGCAACGTAATGGTAAACCATTTTAGAATAACTTATTAGCGTCAATTTTTGTATATTACACTGAGAAAAAAATCACCACCAGGAATTAAAAAAACCGATTTGTAATTGGGGAAAAAAAGAAGTTTTACCATTAATTACAAAAGTATTACGGTTTTTATAAAAGTTTTTTCTATAACAGCCTAAATAATCCTAAATCTAATTTCAACAAATGGGCTTTAGTAAATGTAGCATAAAACAAAATCACTGTAAAAAAAACTGTACTGTGTCGTGTTGATGAAAAATTCACCAACACGGGGGATTACCATGGTGGCTCAATTGCTAGAGCAATGGACGGATTCCAGAGGTGGTGGGTTCAAATCCCACCTTGGGGCCGATTTTTGAGTGTCGAACGCTCGAATCTTTACTCGACATCTGTCAAAACATCATATTTTTTTGACAGATCTCGAGTGAAAAGTCGAGAGTTCGACACTCAAAAATCGGCCCCCTGTGATATTGTAATCCAGTCGATATGTCCTAACAAAGGGGAGGGGGGGGGGGTACCTGGAAAGTGCTCGGAAGTTGATGGAATTTTATGGGGTTATTTGGGGTTATTTGGGTACACAAGGAAGACAACCCTAAGTTTTCCACCTCGAGAACCTTGTGCTAAGGGGGGGAGGGGGGGAAATGTGTGACAGTTTTCAGATTTACGCTTATACCTCTGAAACTATGCACTTTTTGTATACTATATTGTATGACAAAGTTGAAGAACATTAAATAAAAGTTAAGTGGTCGACCAGATTTGTAGACTAAATATTAACGGCAATACAGCCGTCCATCAACTTCCGAGCACTTTCCAGGTACAATGTACATATCGACTGGATTATTGAATTTTTTTCAATTTTCACTTTGATTAAAAAATAAAGATTTTCGCTAGCGGACGCATCCGCTTAACAAACATTTAAAATCACTGGAATTATTATTAAAGTTCCTTATATTATATTTAACAAATTATATTGCCTATTTTTAGAAAAGGCATTTGTGATTCCAAGTTGAGATTTTAGTAACAGTCAGATTTTAGTAATATCAAGTAACAGAATTTACAATAGTCAATTTGTTGCTATTAGAAGACATTTCTCGTCCTCGGATTAAGTTTTATTTTAGTAATATTTTTCTCTCAGTGTAAACTACGGTTTAATAAAGCGTGGTCTATCTTAATGTAGAATTTCACTATTTTATTTTTAGCTTTTTTCCATCAAATAGCTCACCTCCTCCCCCGAGGCTCAAACTATCTCCATACGGATTTCAACCTAAATCGACTCAGCGGTTTTAGCGTGAAGTAACAGACAGAGTTACTTTTACCTACATTTATAATATTACCTATAATTACGGATAATATCTGGGCGGCCGAGCAATGCTCGGCGTTTTCCCGGGCATGAGTCCTAGCTAGATCGATTGCTCGTCCCCGAAAACCCCTACATATACCAAATTTCATCTAAATCGTTAGAGCCGTTTACGAGATCCCGGAAATATAGATATATAGAAATATATATAGATATACACAAGATTGCACGTTTAAAGATATAACCTAGACCTTTTTAAGGCACGAGTGAATAGGCATCTTCTGGGTGAGCTCGCTTCATCGTCGGCCTCATCTTTGCCCCCTGGCTAGATGCTGGCCAAGAGCGATCCCATTTTTAATAATAATAAAAAAAAGATGTATGTCTTATACTCACTTATACTCTTAGATGCGGCGAATGCTAAGAGCACGAAAATAAGAAGAAGCTCGAATACCAGGGAGAGCCTCATTGTGAAGACTCAGTCCCCGTCTGAAATATAAAACATTATGATTAGGTACTTGACGAAAAAAAATCTTATGTATGACATTGTTTTTAACATTTCATGAAATCGTCAATCTATGCCATAATATGTTAATCCCATTAAATTTTTATAAATACATTATATAATTATTATAGGTATATGGCTTAACTAATAAAATTTGATAGCCAGGTGGCAACAGCAGTTCCAACTTCGCCAATAATGGTCGGCACTAAAACCAAGGAAAAAAAAATCCACTAGGAACATGATATGCGCACAGTATAACATCACCTGCTGTAAATAAACTAGGTATTCAAATTTCAAAAGGGATTTCCATCTGCATCATTATATAAAAATATATATTTATGGATATTTAATTTTTAATTTTTCAAACAATAGGTATTTGTGATATTGTAATGCTTTTAAAGTTTTTTTTGTGGAATGTTTAAATACTTCGTAATTACCTAATTTCCAAATTATGACCTCTAAATTTAGGAATTACTTTTTTTTGACACTAGTGTCAGAAATTATTACGATGGTATCAAGAATGAGACGAGCTTTTGTGAATGAACTTGTGTATACACAAAACCGAATGCGTCATTGATTATGGGGACCTGATGCAACTCAAGTAACTCACGACCTAGATTACACTTTCACGGAACTCTTCGGTCAATAACATGTTAGCTATGCGTTAGTATACTTCTTAAAAATGTTCTGATGCTTTCTCTAAATCTCTTTCCACGCTTTTCGTATAGGTAAGAATCGTAAAGTAAAAATTATATGAATTAATGTTTGCGTGAAGATTGATATTGATACTAACTGATTAAACTTATACTAAACATGATAATAGGTTTTTTGTAAGTAACGGAAACTAGTATGTAAAATGTTTTAATTTTTGTTTTCAGGGTTTATAGTTTTAAAATAACCATGATTTAAACATTGTAAATTGACGTTGTAAATTAGATCCTGAAAAAATACCATTGCGCGCGTTGAAGTCTTTCGAAGTCTTTGATCTAATACTAAGTATACCTACAATATAAGACACAGTAGTTATATAAGAAAAACTTCCCAATGCTCGAGAGCTTAGGGTCCAATAGATGACAGAAATTAATCACCTCAGTCTGTATTGGGTCAGTGCACAGCACATATTTAGCAAAATTGGGCGAAATTAATTATTAACTTTTACGCCGGTTTGACGTTTTTTTAACAATCCAGAAGATTTTGTAATTTGTCTAATCTTGTATTCTGGCGTTAAATATTTCATTGTGCAGGTACAAAAATAGTTTTGTAATTAGAATAATACCTACACATGCTTAAAATTATGCATATATTAAACACACAACCATACACAACATACATTATTAAAATCACTCACCTGAATTTTAACTCGAACCAATGCTTAAAAAATCCAATAAAAAAATAGCTGGAGTTCCACTGTATTAGTCCACAGATTATTAGAATAATTAAAATATCACAATACTCGTAAGAACGCAGAAGACACCGGCTTGATACCAACACTGATTTGATATAACCGCCTCCAACTCGGCCCAAGAGAAATGTGCAGTGACGTATAACACTCAACGAGAAAGGAAAACTGGCGGTGTTGCGTCCCTTTCGCTCACCAATTAATGGAATGAGATAGGTGATAATGAAGACTCACTTGGATGCTTATGTAGAATTTAGTGTCAAGTCAATGTTTATCGTGATTCAATGCAGGAAAGAGCTGTTCCCCATATGTCGAACGGACCAAATTGGTTCAAATACAAGGGATATTTTCATATTAGAGTAGGAACAGAATTGGAAAAGGCGTCTCTAAACAATGCAAGCGGCAAGTCATGTAACAGTTGGGGTGGCAACGTTATCAGAGGGTTTGGACCCTGCAGAATACGGATCTGCCTGTCGCCATCTCGAAATTTGAGCCGGAAGTACGGTATACCGGAAAAGGTGCAGCCCATACAAAAAATTTCGTAGTACATTTAGTAAATTGTTGCTCTGGTACTCTAAAAGAGGTCCGATTGATATGGTTTTTTGGTATATTGTGAAGGACAATATTAGCCATGGTAACCTAAAAATTTCGGCCCTCCAGCTCCATAACTTTGGCCGTCATCTTGGAAATAGTGTCATTTTTTTCAGTTCTTTGCTTTTACTGTCGTCAAAGTTCATTCCAGTGCTAAACATAGTTCTACAATATTGTAGAATACAAAATTTGCTAAAACTTTTGTGTACAAAGATTTTTTCCATGACCCCTAGGGACGAAGATATGACAGGATATATCATTAAAAATTGCCACTTTTTTCTAGTTTTCCGTTCATGTTTACATTTTAAGTGCATTTTAGCACTAACTATAGTTCGGCAATATTGTAGATCACGAAATTTGCTACAACTTTTGTATTGAAATATTTTTTCCACGACCATTAGGAAAGAAGATATGAAGTCATCTATGGAGTAGCACCGTTGAAATTTGCTACTTTTGCAGTTTTCTTCTCATATTTAGGTTTAAGTGCATTTAATCGCAATCTGTAGGGGATCTATGATGGTCGAGTGATAGCGGGATAGACGACAAGATAAAGCATCTGTCACTTTCCGATCTATACCACTTCAATCCCTCAGAAGACAAAATCGTCTGTTTCCACGATACCTAGAAGATCGTAGGTACTTTGAATTTGCATATAATTTTGTCTTCTATAATATTGCTGACCGAGAAATGCACTAAAACGAAAATATGTGAAGAAAACTGGAAAAGTAGTAAATATCGACGGTAGTACCCCATAGGTGACATCGTATCTTCTTTCCTGATGATCGTGGAAAAAATATTTCAATACAAAAATTGTAGACAATTTTGTAATCTACAATATTGCTGAACTATAGTTAATGCTAAAATGCACTTTAATCGTAAACATGAGAGGAAAACTAGAAAAAAGTGGTAATTTATAATAATATCTCCTGTCATATCTTCGTCCCTAGGGGTCATGGAAAAAATCTTTGTACCCAAAAGTTTCAGCAAATTTTGTGTTTTACAATATTGCCAAACCATGTTTAGCACTAAAATGAACTATAACGACAGTACAAGCAAAAAACTGAAAAAAGTGACAGATTTTCCAAGATGGCGGAGAAAGACGTGGAGCTGGAGTGTCAAAAATTTCGGGATACGATGCAAATATTGTTCTTTAAGGCATATCAAAAATTCATAACAATTGGACCATAGTTAGGGTACCGGAACAACGATTTACCAAATGTACAACGAAAAAATTTGTATGCGCTGCACCTTTTCCGATATAACATTCTTCCGGCTCAAATTTGGGGATGGAGACAGGCAGATCCGTATTCTGCAGGGTCTAAACCCTCTGATTACGTTGTCATCCCAACTGTTACACGATTTGCTTCTTGTATTCTACTTCTTCAAAAATGAGCCTACTCTATATAAGTAATTTGAAGAACACATAACGAATTACGTGGTTTTAAAATAATGTAAATGTATATAAACCGGGTTATAGTGGATGGTGGGCCAAACGAGGATGGACAGCACATTTAAAGCCAATTAAGACTTACTCCAACAATTTCCTTTTTTTATATCAATCAAAAAAACCGCCATTTTCGTTTTCGTATCTTTATATGTTTTTTTTTTTAATATACCTAGAGATATAATATTTTTGGATTCTATCATGAATACGCGTGTATTCTAAATTTATATAAGCTATTTTAAGGTTTTTAAAATAAATTTCTAATTAAAGGAATAATTGATAAATTTAGGCTCCGAGCAGGATTTGAATTTTTTCGGCCTTCTTTTTGCTCGAAACCTACTATCATTTTTATTTTTTTCCTTTGGTACTTATACTTAATTTGAAGGTTGTAGTTTACATCAGCAGCGTTTTTGTTAAATACAAAATGAATTTTAAAATTACATTCATGATGAAAAATAGTACGACGACGACGAGGAAAATTGTGACGACATTAGTCGCATTTCATTATATTTAAAAACGTCATACTTACTAACCAAGCGTTTTAACCGTTTCGTAAAAAGTTACTGATTTTACAATCAATAAAATATCGTATTGTACTTACAATACATATAAACATAAACAAACATAACATTTTAAAGTTTCTCATTAGTATTATCATCAATAGTTTATGTAAGTACCTAGAAGAAAAAACAATGCAGGTAGTTACATTCGTTTTAGTAAGCATATTGTATAAACGCTTGTCGCCTAACGTTAATTAATCTCATGAGTTACAAATTGCACTTTAAAAAAGTTCATATTTCAGCAAATCATAAGGAAACGGAAGAGTACACTGAACATTACGGTTTGCGCTCACGCAACGCTAATATCATCGACAGCGCGCTTGCGCATTGGCTACCTACGCACTAAACGCTTAATTTTTAATTACTGCTATGTGTATTTTCCACAACCATGTGGGGTATATATTTCATATAATATATCGTGCTTCCATACAAACTTTCGTCCTCATTTAACCCTTTAGGGGATGATATTCGGGATAGAAACTATCCTGTCTACCTACTTCCTCGGTATACAACTAACTAAGAGTTTTATCCCATACCAAATTTAATCAAAATTAGCAGACAGACAAGAGTTACTTTTGCATTATTATATATGATTTTTTGAGTTAATGCAATGAGTAAATAATAAAGTTATTGAACACAATTCATTTATTTCAAGTATCATAGACCTTTTAAAAAACATGTGTACAGTAATTGAACTTACGTAGATCAAAATAAATTTATACAATGTTTCTCGTTTTTCATTTCAGCAGCGACCATTTTAGTTGCTCCTTAGCTGATTGTAAAACTTTTGCTGCTCTGGCGTTAGCGTTTAGAGGATCCGGTCTTCATAGGATTCCTGCTCCATCTTCACATCCAAATGGTCTTATATGTCTTCTCGAGCCTCTCACCCTTATTGAGACCGCTCTTATAATTGAAATCTGTACTTTTACTTTCAACCAATAGGTACATTACTTGTGAATATGCATTTCCCCATTTCGTATTTAATTTTGATGCGGTTTTTTTTTATAAAGTTATTAGGTACTTAGGTATAATTGACAACATTTCAACAAGTTGGCCATTTTATGTCCTAGGACCTATGTTTTTTATTTCTCCCCAAATCCTAATTTTCATTCAAAAATATCGTAATAATCATTAAGGTCGTAAGTGAATTATGACGTCATTGTTTCGTCAATGTTTGACAGTATTGCTCCTATACCGTCGTAGGAATGATGTCACACTTCCGTTTTATACATTTTTGCGATTTTCTTCAAATCTAGCGAAGAAAAAAATCTAATAACTATTTTATTACGTTCAGGTAGCATAATAATGAGGGCCTCAATTTCTTTAAAATCAGTCGGCTGCATAAAGAATGATTTGTCAGTGCCACCGACAAGTTGATATTTGTTTGCTAATGTTTTTTCTGATTCTCCTATTTGTGAAATAATTTTACTAGCAAGGTTTTCGCCTACCGAAGAAAAGAATTGGTTGCAGCGGTTTAAGGACTGTTCGGGATTGGCGGAAGCAATGAGATCTATGGGTTGTGTATTTTTCTTTTTGATGTTGCATATGTCTTTAACAACATTCCAAAGTTTCTTTGAGTTATGATGGTTAGCTGAGAGTTCGCGATTTTCATGTTGTTCTTTTAGGTTTTTTAGAAGATTGTTGCAAAAATTCTTGTATCTGTTATAAGTTAACTGTAGAACTGTATCATTTGGAAATTGTTTCGATTTTGAGTGTAATCTGTCGCGGTGTCTTACGCAGCGGAAAAGTCCTGGCGTCATCCAAGGTTTAAGTGTGAATTTGGATCTGGGAATTTTAACCTGTTTTGAGTTTAACTGTAAGACATTTTTCATGACTGTCATGAAAGTATTTGTTGCAACATTTACATCAGATTCATTTAGAACTTTGCTCCAATCGGTAGACGCTAGCTCCGAGACTACACCTTCATAGTTAATTATGGTTTTTCTCCTACTTGGTTTCGATTGGTTTGACTGTTGGGATGAGATTTCTATGGCGGAGGCTTTGTGGTCCGTTACATTAAAATCACAGACTAGACCAACAGCAAAACGATTCGTTCTGACAAATATGTGGTCTAAACAGGCCCCTTCACGTGTGGGTAATGTAATTGCGGGTGTAAGTCCATGTTCCGCAAGCAGACAAAGATATTCAGTTACGTGAGCGCGCTGGTTGTGATGGTTTAATATGTCAATATTTATGTAGCCTGCGATAATTACTTGGTTAGCGTGAGTGAGGAGGTTTAGAGTGTCCTCTAACGCAAGGAGAAAACTTGTAATTATTTTGAAAGAGGGAGATCTGTACATGCCCAAAATTGTGATAAAGTTGGGAATATCTATTTGCAGACAGCACGCCTCGTCAAACCGCGGTTCCGATACAACTACGTTCCAGTGGTCTCTGACAAATACTACTACGCCACCGTTTTGGTTAATGTTATGGGAGGTTTGGTACGAGGAGTAGCCTGGTATTTGGTCTATTGAAAGGGTGTCCTGTAATCTGCACTCAGTCAGAACTAGTACGTCAAATTCAACATTGGTACGGTGCAGATTTAAGAGGAACATGTCGAAATTTTTGTTTATGCTGCGAATATTGTAGGTTAGTATTTTAAAGTTTGTATTACTTTTGAAAATGGTATTGCAACCGTCTGGATTGGGAACTTCATGGCATGTTATATTTAGTACAGAATCTATATCGTCTGCTAATTCAGCACTATTCATTTAGAGAAAAAAAGAGAGGATATGTCATAGTTGGAATACAAGCTTTCGAGTATGATAATACATATGGAGAAAATGTCATTACAGAATGCGTGATATTTGAAGTTCGTTAATAGTAGATTAGTTAAATACCTGGAAAAGTTCAAACTCCTCTCCGATAAACAATACGGATTCAGGCAAAACCGTTCCACAGAGGACGCCACCTCGCTTCTTGTTAACCTAGTGTCATCCTATTTAGATAGAGACTCAAAATGCATTGGTGTCTTCCTGGATCTGGCTAAAGCCTTCGACACTGTGTCGCTTCCGATTTTGCTTAGAAAACTGCAAAACCTAGGTGTACGAGGAGTTCCGCTTTCCTGGTTTGAGAGTTATCTGTCCAACAGGAGGCAACTAGTAAGGGTAGGTTCTTTCAATAGTGCTACGGAGCAAATAAACTTTGGCGTACCGCAAGGGAGCATTCTTGGCCCCACTCTTTTCATTATTTACCTTAATGATATCCATAACCTCAAATTAGAAAATGCCGACATAATTTGTTATGCTGACGACACAGTCATTCTCTTTAATGATAATAGCTGGCAGAAAACGGTTGAGGCTGCAGAGAGAGGCATGAGAACTGCAGCCGACTGGTTTTGTTCTAACCTCCTAACCCTAAATAGCAAAAAAACTAAATTCTTATGTTTCCATAAAACAGCTAGTTCTAAACCCACCTTTAATCCTGCCATAAAAATACATTCCTGTAATTATACTCCAAATAACTCATGTAATTGTGAATCCATCCAACGCGCTGAAATAATTAAGTACCTTGGTTTATTTGTCGACGAAAAACTTAATTTTAATTATCATATTAATAAACTTTCCGCTAGAATCAGAAAATCCATATCAATTTTCAAAAAACTTCGTAATTCTGCAGACAAATCATTGTTAAAAATGGTCTACACCGCGCTTTGCCAGTCATTAATTAGCTACTGCATTACTGTGTGGGGCAGTGCGGCAAAAACTTATATGCTAGATATTGAAAGAGCTCAGCGTTCTGTTTTAAAAGTAATGCTCAAAAAACCTTTTCGTCATCCTACTACAGCTCTCTATGCCCAAGCACATGTTCTAAACGTCCGCCAATTGTTTTTATATAGAATATCCCTACTTACACACAAAACATCTAGATCCTTGCCATACCTTGACACATTACTTGCCAAACGTAAATTTGCCTTACCAGTACCTAGAGTTCTCACCAGCTTTGCTAAACGTTTTGGAGATTACGTTAGGATATCGGTCTACAATACTATACTGAAACATTGCAAGCTTAAAAACTGTTCTATTAACGAAGCAAAACAACTCATTTTTAAACAGCTCCATTCTTTAAATTATGCCGACACAGAAGCCATAATGGAGATTGTACTTTAACTTCACATAAATATGTACTAATGCAGAATGTAACTTTTACCACTAATTTAAGTTCACTTTTCTTATTATGTTATTTTTTACCTACTTTCCTCTATAATTTTGTAACTTTAGTTCTAATAAATAATTTGTAATTGGTTCCTCGCGATACAGGCGAAGCCTAGTGCGAGGACCCCTGGTAATGATGTAAAACAATATTTTCTGAATAAATGATTATTATTATTATTATTATTAAAAAAAAATATATATATTTACGAAAAGGGATTTCGATTTAGGTATCATTATAAATTTTGAAAAGTTGTCAATTAACATTCGTTTTAACAGTCAATGTATTTGTGACCGATGCTAGTCTTTTTATTTAGATAGATAGATAGATAAAACGTGTATAAAATTTGTTTGCCACACACGTTTGCTCATCATTGGAAACAAAAAAAAATAAATAAAAATTATACAACAAACACAAAAACTTACAAACAAACACAAAATTAAATTAATAATATTAATTTATTTAAATTAATCTTATAATTTTATGGTAGTGGATGGTAGGTACCGTATGGATGCGTGAATTACCTGATCATGTATGTGTTTTTTTGTTATATTTGTATTGTTTTGCAGAGCAGATTATATTAATTTTTATTAGACATACCATGTGGTACATGGTATGTCAAATAAAAATTATAATATAATTCAACAGAGCCACTAACTGCCTAAACAACAATCTGTTGTAAGTTTTTTTCTCACTCGCCTAATAAGCGTATAAATAAGTACGATAATGCGCGTTTTTGTTAGTATTGCTGAAGAACCAATGAAGCATTGTATGTATTGTATTATGCACCAGAACGCAACATTTTGCTAGTTTTTTCAGGTAATAAACACATTAACTAGAATGCGATACTCTTTTATCTACACCCATATAGTAAATCCTCTTTTATAAGTTCAAATACCGTAGATAAGACCCCGCTTTATAATATACTGTGCGGCTGTTGCGTGCGTCCCCTATTAGATCACGAAATATAACACTTTAACGAGATCACGTACAAAATTAAGACACAGCTGCGGGCTGGCGGCGGAGGCGCGGGCCGGCCTGTCGACGCAAACATGGCGCACGCCGGCGAGAAATGCCCACACGAAACACATGAAAGAGGATTTAATATATGGATGTAGATAAAGTAGTGTATGCAACTGTACATAATTAGGCATTAAAACACTCGTGTGACCTTATTATGAAACTCGCCTTCGGCTCGTTTCATAAAACACACTCGTGTTTTAATGCCCCTCATTATGTACCAGTTGCATAAACTACTATTATCGGTGTTTTAAAATGAAGTAGGCACGTGTGTGTTCACTCGTATTACACCTGAAAAACCAATAAAATGGGAACAATTTGCATAGGTAAGTGATAAATATTACATAAACTGTCCTGGTATTCATCGATCTTCAGTCTCGTCTTACAACATGAACATGACTCGAAAAGAAAGGACCGGATGGCTGTGCGATAGTTTTCTCGTAATTTCTAGAAGCTCCACGAAAGTTCGTTGATGTGAAATGGGCAGCTGTATTGCTATAATGTAATTATATTGTTATATTTTTTGTTTGACATTTTTGTGATAATCATGTATTTTAATTTATTTTGATTTTAATTTATTTTGATTTTAATTTATTTTGATTTTAATTTCATTTGATTTTAATTTACTTTGATTTTAATTTATTTTGATTTTAATTTATTTTGATTTTAATTTATTTTAATGATAATGTGTTTTAATTTTAATTTATTTTAATGTTAATTTATTTTAATTTGATTGATTTGAATGTGTTTTAATTTGATGTTTTTAATGGAATCTGATGTAATGTGTTGTATTTTATTGTAAATTGATATGGGCTAAGCCTGAAATAAATAAATAATAATAATAATAATTGCATTAGTAAGTACGTTATCCTGAAACCATAACAATCCATTCTATATATTTTTAATTATATTATATGTGAAAGCAACTCTTGTCTGTTAAGATGGCTACATTTCTTAAATTATTCGTATCTTTTGACGGCTCGCGTGACATGTAAATAACTTCTGTTGTAAAGGAAATTTTCGTCACTTATGAGGATAATAAAACTAATTTGAACAGTAAAGAGAGTGGTATCTAACCCAAATTCCACGGCGAACAGTTATATGTACCCGGCGATAAGTATAATAATCAATTTTTGGAAAACAAAATGCTAACTTTGGCTTCATAGAACGTTGTCTCACATTACCTACCGTTTGTCAGAAACTGACATGTTTACACTTTACATGTCTTCAATTGTAAACTAATAAAATCCATAAAGTGCTGTATTTATTTGACATGAAACGTAGAAGACGCAAGAAAAACTATATACTATATATATAACTCTTAAAAAAAATGTTTATGTTTAGCTTTTCATATATCAAATTCAGCAAACTGTAAGCCTAGATTTAAATACCTCTCGTTGTGTGAAATGTAAACATATGAGACTGTTTGTTTCTTAATAAATTAAATAAATAAATGAAAAACCATATAACCCCTCGAACTATTTAACCATCTCCCAGGAATAAAGCTTACTATATCGACCCTTACCATACAGTGTACAATTATGTAGTTAGGTACGAGTACTTCAAATGAACATGTAAAATTACCGGTCGGCACAAAAATCAACCATAGTTATGTTAACTATGAAATCGGCATTTGTTTATAAAAGGTGACAACAATTCTTATAATGACCATAATTCGACCTCTATCCGGATGTTGTTATATAAACGACCACATGACGCGTATAGGACGGGCGCCCAGTGTGACACGGTCACTTTCTACAAGAGAAAGTAGGCAGGATCGGGCGGGCGAGACTTGTTTTTATTTGTCTACCAATACAATACTTGCATCGGCTTGGAGAAATTGATAGCGTGTTAGTATTATACTGCAAATTATTACGTCTACGTTGTAATGTTGGACAAATAAAATATAAGAATGATCCTGAAATTTTATTTTATCTTGCAAGCGACTACATTCTTTTTCTAATAACAATTCATACAGTAGATTTTTTTTGCCATTTATCATAACTAGCCCTTAGTAATCTCAGTATCATTCATAATGTCGATTACGAGTATGTTTTTTGTACAAAATTATGTAACCTCGAACGATTAAGATTAGAAAACTGTTGGACTGGCTATCAGAATATGTTTAATGAATGAATTAATGAAAACATTTATTTCAGACGCATGTCCATATTGGTTTGTAACATGTTTAGTTTATACTAGTGTTAAAATATACACGAAAATTTCATAATTTAAAAATTAAAATTATCAAAAATTACAATAAAAATAAAATGAAACATTAAAATTGAAAATTTAAAAAATTTCAAGTATTAATATGACACACATTTGAATTCCGTTATAGACTGACGTAAATAAATATGGTTGCAGGAATAATTGTATTATTAGGTTATGGGCCCAGACCTAATTTTAAGGGTATTTTACTTATTTAAATAGTTTTGTTGGAAGGTATTATAAAACAAACTCTCTATCTTCCTGACGACTCAAAAATTTGCCGGAATAAATTTATTTACAAAGAGTCAAAACCTAATTGGGCCATATGTATTATGTGTAGGATGCCGGTCGTCAGGAGGCTATTAGCAAAGTTGCGATGCATGATACCTCATACCAGACATTAGACACAAATGCTCGCTCGCTAAGTACCTAACCACAGGTGGCTAGGCTATGTGTGGCCAGTGGCCAGTGACCATCGGACATTGACCTCGATGTGGGGCAGTGGGCCGTATTGCACTGGACGTGCAGCGGCATGCAGCAAACAATCGAGCCCATACGTCAAACTAATAGCCCGTACGTGTTTCATTAAGGAGCGAGGAGAAAGCTGGGAGGAATTACTAATTAAGAACGAGGCAGTAAATCTAAAACACTAAAATAACTAAATAGGTATTAAAGAAGACAACGCTTTCGGGAAATACATATAAGGCATTGCCTAATTATTCTATTATGTAACTAAAACATTGTGTCCTTCTTAGTTCTTAAAAAAAATACAAATTAGAGTAATTTAGAAGTCAGTTATTACGCAACCCCAAAAGTAGTACTCGTGGTCAACCAACCCAAACATTTACGTAAACCAAACATAATCCGGCCGCTTTCTCGATGCATCTCACCGGTGCATGTCATTATATATTGCTTTATGCTTTATTTAAATTTCACCTTCTATTGTGAGGTGAAACGGGCTGGAGCGAGATCGGAGGAAAGCAGTGTTGGCTCGGCGTTGGCGACGATCGCGTCCGATCCTACCGCTCACGCAGCCTGCCTTGCGCGCTACATTAAAAAAATATTCATAATTCCTGGTTACATTAAGTCGATATGTCGGTCAAAGTTGCACTCGCGTTGGTTCTGGCGGTGGCCGCAGTGGCACACTCGGCGAGCATTTTAGGTGAGTGTTTTGTTTGATTAGTAAGTGCTTGGCGTTCGCGCCGCGTCGTCGGAATCGATTCGATGACTTAACTATAAGATGCTTAATGAGAAAGCGTGAAGCGATATTAGGCATGCACATGGGTGGATATACTATACTATTGAATTGGTTGAATACTTGAATTTGATTCCTTTATGACTTTAGATACTTATAGTTTTTGCCCGCGACTTCCTCCGCGTGGCACTTGTTCATCGCGATGAAATTTAATTACTATTTTTTTATATCATGCAGGCGCTTGCCTATAGTCAATCTAGTCATCGCTCTTCCATACAAACTTCCAACCCTTAAGGGATGATTTCCGGAATAAAAAGTATCCTATGTCCTTGCCCGGGACTCAAACTGTGTCCATACCAAATTTCATCTAAATCGGTTCAGCGGTTTAAGCGTGAAGAAGTAACAGATATACAGGCACACTTTCGCATTTATAATATTAAGTACCTATGATGTATTGGCATGCTTATATAAGATTAACTTTTAAAAAACATACCTACATTGAAATTAACGTGAACTAAGTTAACAAATTTTATTTTGTATACCACGATTATATATCAAGCCGATATATTACCTACCTATATCACGCAATTGGTGTAATATTTCGCGTGATAAAATGCATTGAGTATATAAGTAAAATTATGTAGGGGTAAATAACAAATTTTATCAATTCTAGGTATAGGTATCACGCACAAAGTTATAGTAGGTATCGCATTATAATCATACGTCCTACTTAACATGATAACAAGTTAAGTACCTATTATTTTTTCGATTTAAAGCAAGTATTTAAATTATACAATAGTTACAGTTGTTACACAACTATGCCATAACTAATATCAACATAACAGCGTACAAAAAACAATGGCCCGAACTTTCTTCGACCTTCATAATAGGTACAAAACGAAATCCAAGAGCTAGTGAAAGTAGAAACTGCACGCGTGAAAGTGACCAGTAAAATATGCAAGTAATTTTGGACGTGTAAGAACTACACATAACACAAAATTGAGAAATAGTTGAGCGTAATGCGTACTCTATAGTGTTTTGTTATTCCGGGTGAGTTGAAGAAATTGATAGCGGGCACTTTTATCAAATAAAATATTAAGAGCACGTAAGCCTTCACAAGCGATAGATGCCTACCTTGCCTAGACATTAAATATTTCTTGTGTTCTGACTTCACTGGTTCTTTTATCTTAAGTTAAAATACGTATACTTAGGGATACTAAGCCAGAAGATTTCACCGACAGAGTACCGATTCTACCAAATAAGTAAAGAAAGAGTTTCTGTGTTTCTGTTTGTTCAAATATGAATTTTTATTATATTCAACATACAAAATAAACCTAAATGATATAAAAATAAACTTAAAATATATCTAATTAAAATTAAAGGTAACCTAGAAATATTGTTCAAATCTATCTTCAAAATTTAATAAATTCTAGGCTTTTCGTTTACCCATACTCATACGTTGAGTTTTAGTGTGCATTTGACTGCATTATTATCCCCTGTCTATTATACTGAAGAATAGAGCAAATAAAATGGTTACAACTGCAACAAACTGACCCTATTTAATTGCACCCGAGTGTAGTTAAGACTTTTTTAACGTATGTATTTCATTTATTTAAAACTTTTTGATTCAACAGATTTCATAGACAAGGATGTTGCCAAAAGGCTGATCGACACGCCTGAATTGCGCAACGAACCGCAGCAACAGAACCGCAACTGCATGTGCAAGGGCCCCGCATGCGTGTGCTGTGTCGACTTCAACATGACCCTCGTCGACTTGGGAGGACCAGGTACTCACATAGAAAATGTCTATACCTACGCAATTAGTAATAGAATTAAAAAGAGCCAGAGCGAGGGTCATAACTCCTCTCCCTCATAGCCAAATTAAACTTTACGAGTTAGGAAAATGAGAAAAAATCTATGGTACCTATTAATGGAAATAATAATAAAAATAAAACTAGTGGAAACGCACCGGTTTGGAAATAGGGAATGGCCAACATTTTTTCTATGTCATGTCAGTCCGAGGAAAGTGGTGTATCTTTTATTTGTGGAAGAGGTATTTTAAAAGCTAGCTTACGAGTAGTAGCTAATAAACGTTTTCATATTTCGGCATTCAAGTTTTTCCTATGCCAACCTAGGTATATAACATTGTAACAATGCGTTTTCTAAGTTTACATTGCGTGCTAATGCTCCGAGCTTCCTCTAAATACCTAGCGTTTCTCTTGGTGTTTTATTATTTTAAGCTACCTAGGTAAGGCTAGGTATACTTACTCTTATTTTGATGCCACTCGGCATCCTTTGTGTGTATGTGTAGCCATCGGCACGCAAGTCATCGCTGGCGTTGTCAATCGAACATTATCAAGGCGTCTGCCTTCCATTTCTTTACCAAATTTAAATGAACCGTTTATATATTTTAGGATGTGTTCACATGAAGTACGTGTCCCCAGAGGAAGGGTTTTCTGTAAACGTGTCGTACGGCAAAAACCTTATCCACAGCGCCAAAATTCAAGGTAAGTGTAGATCAGAAATTGCCTGAAGTACTACGAAGCGATTGAAAGTCTTCAACAATGTAAAACGTGCTAATTTGTTTTACATAAAGTGTAAAATTCCGATAACATTTTTACTAAGGAATCCGACATTTTAAAATAATTTTAACTATAATCTTTTTTATACTGTATTTAGCACATTTACAATTTAAGGAAACTGTAGGTCTTATGCTAATAACAAGCATTTCTGTACACATTTGTGTATATGACCGTTTGTTTCTCTCAATAAATAAATAAAAAGATATTCCTAACTTAAGGCAAATTGCTTTTTGTTCAAAAACTTATCATTTTATTTTTATCTTTTCCCAGGAGCCAACCCTGCTCCGATCTGCTTGGAGGTGTTCGGTAAATTCGCCCAAGTCTGCGCGAAGTTCAGCGACTTGGCGCCGACGGCCGATGGCTTGCGAGGGTGCCTGGAGTTGGAGCCCCGTCTGCTAGGAGAAACCCAGCTGGAGTTCCCGATTGGCTGCTTCAAGTCTACCGCGGGAGGGATGGAAATGGAAGACCCACCGGCTGAGACGGAGGAGTAAGTTTTTGTAAAATAGCTTGCATTCCAACCTGCTTTCACATTTCACACAAAGAGATACCCTAAATCTCGGTCTATTTATTGTTTTCATCACACTTTCAAGGTACCTACAAATCACAATAGTAATATGTCATTACACACTAAAAAAGTTTTAAATAAAACATTTTCGAATCTTCTACAAATAGGGTCAAGGAACCAAAAGATGAACACTTAAGCGCCTAACCCAACTTTAGGAATTTTTTTCGGGGTGTTGTAACCTACTATATACAGGTTTAAATTTTTTATATGAATCGGTATATAATCGAGATTGAATTCCAATTTTTTAAATCATCCTATTATACTTAATAGAGTATTTTTTTAAAAATAATCTAAGCAAAAGTATGCCAATTTGCCCAGAAGTTGAACAGTGTGCCCTAATTCTGAACACTTTGACACCATTAGACGAACGAACACTTTCGCACCAATTTACTCCATTGATAACGGTGTATGTTAATAAAGACGAATGAAATATTAGTGTAAAATTAGCAAACATATTTATTTATGTATTGTCCGAGCATTTATTGCAAAAAAAATAATGTGCGAACTTACATAATACTATAAATAATATTTACCAAAATAATACAGTAAACTAGAGAACATGAAAGCTAAGGATGGGTAAAGTTGCCAGGTTTTATGCTAATTAGTAACTTTGGAGTAAAGACGTTCATTTACTAACCACTGTCTAAATCATGAACGACTAAATTATGTTAGTTCAAGTTGTGGACACGATAGCTGTGAAATGAACGAACCAAAATCAACAGAGTGTTCACATATTGGAATAGTAGCCAGAAGTTGAACTAGTTAATTTTATTCGTTCAAGTTCTGGCCTCAGGTTCTATGTTGAACAATGGTATTTTTCATAGTAAAACAAACTCCAAAATAAACGTTTTGTCAATAGAAAGTTGCGTTCAACTTTTGGTTGAAAAATCAACGACAAAGAAACGATTAATTTAAGCTATAGAAGTTCTTATTATCTTTTCAGTAGGAATTTAAATCAATGTTTGAAAAAACGACACCCTGCCCGAAAGTTGAACGCCGTTCAACTATTAGCTCAGGTACACAAAATTGGAACCATAACTTGAACAGCAAATATCTCCCAAATTATTTAAAAAAAATATTTATCTAATATACAAAAATGTAAAGGTAATCAAGAATCTATTTCACTCAAAACCTTGTAAGTATACGTTATATTCAATTTTATACGTAATTTAATGCTTAAATTTGAGAGCGCTATCCTTAGTAAGATCTCCATACAAACGGAGTTTTTGGCGCGAGGCCTGGATTCAACAGCGGCTTATAGCCACGTGTGTACGGTTATAGCCTGGGAGTTTAATTACCAGCCTCGACAAAGGATTGCCGCGTTAGAAAAAAAATATTCCGAAAGGGTAAAATATATCACAATTTTTTTATTTCAATTTTTCGGTCGAATGTTCAACTATTGGGGTGTGTTCATCTTTTGGTTCCTTGACCCTAGCATGGTTGAAATTCTTTTTGATGAACGTATTTCTATTAAAATGTTATTGGATTTTGAATCTTATTGTTTGAACGGTAAAGTAGCTTTTTGAAGGAATCGCTTTGGTGCAATTCGTTCAACTGAAATGATTTCAAGTTTACCTAGGTAGTTAATTAAAATTATTTCGCTATATTAAACTGCATCATAATATTTGTTTTTCAAAGGTGTTTCAGTGTACTTTGCAGTTATTTCAGTGATTTTATTTTGAAAATTGTTATTTATAAACTGTCTGTATGGGCTTTCGCCATTCGAGTTTCGAAACTCATTTTTTTATCATTATCAGTGGAAGTACAAGTTTCCATTCAAAGAGTTGACAATCTATTGAATCTTAGGTATTATTGCAGCAGAGTTTATACATTTGTATTTTGGCCTTCTGTTGTATGTACTTATTTATTTCCTCGCAAATGTGATGTTAAACATTGCGTGTATTACGGGCAGTAAGGAGATTACAAACAAGTCATTAATCTTTAATAATCCCCTTCTTTACTGTCCTTAATACACAAGTTTAAATTAAATAATCTATTTATTATTCATTTTCAGAACCACCGAAGAAAACACTGAAGAAAATACCGAAGAAAACGGTGGTTTCGACGCTGAAACCTTCCTCCTAGGCGTGTACCAGACTGCCGAGCAAGGTGTAGCCTTCCTCAGCAGTATCCTCGACCTGCCCAACAAATTGAACGCCACCAGAAATTCTACCACCACTACCACGACCCCGAAACCAGAAGAGACCAGCCCAGCCGAAGCCGCTTCGAGGCGAGGCCCTAAGAACCTGAAACACCCTAACCAACTGTGATAACCATGATATATGACAAACGATTGATCGTATTATTCGTATTGTCAAAGGCGCGACACTGGTCTATCGGTGTGAACCGAGTGTCGGTGACCTTGGAACGCTACGATTCTATACTTTGCCCGTCCGAGGAGTGTTTTCCACACACCGCGCCACTAGGGTTTGCAATCCGGATATCCGGATATCCGAAATATCCGGATATCCGCCGTTTTTTGGATCCGGATCCTAAGGCTTTCAGGATCCGGATATTTCGGATCTAACGGATCTTTCAAAATTTGATCAAAAATATGATAATGAACTAAAAGAAAGCTTGTATTATCTATTCTTAAATGGTAAATCTGAATGGAATGTATATTATTTAACAAAAATACAAAATAAATAAGTTTCTGCCATAAACTTCAGTTTTGGTTCGAGCCTTCATTAGCGACTGTACTTTTTTCGACAGTAATCAACTACTCGTTTTCGGTTATAAGGAGCCCAAAGACGACGTGTACGTATCTTGTGTATCGTTTAGGAGTTGCTATGGCCTCCAGCATCAGATCAGCTCGGTCGTCCTAATGTAAAATCAATCTGACAAAGCGTATGTATGTGGTCTACGGTACTGAAGCCTTTCCTGAAACCGCATTGTTTGGGAGGATGGAAGTCGTCAAACCTGCGTGTGGGATGGTTCGTAATGACTCGTAAACAACTTGTAGACATGGCTCAGAAGTGAGATGGGCCTATAATTATTCAGAATGGTGATATCTCCGTTTTTGAAGAACAAGACCACCACACTCCTTTTCTATGCTTTTGGATTTCTGCCTTTGAGTATGTATGGCGGCATCGAAAAGCTTTTCAAGCGCCCTGAGGATTGGCTTTCCGCCGGCTACAGGAGTTCAGCCGTTATTCCGTCACCGCCTGGTGCCTTGTTGTTTTAAGCTGTTTGAATTTTGAATGCCATTCTAATGTCGTACAGGCTAACGTCCGGTATATCGTCGGTAAGAAGTCGGGTTAATCGAACTCGTGAGTCGTTAGCTAAACTAGGAATGGGTTTACATGTTGACGTGTACAGCTACAGCTGTCCATAAAAACTCTCTATCTCACTCAAGAGTCCAGGTTTGGACAAAACGATTCTACCATCCTCAGTTCTCAGCTTTGCAAGCTAACTCTGGCCGATAGACAACAGATCTCTTGCAAAACTTTATGAGCTTTATTTCGCTCGTCCGATAAAACAAATATTATTAACCTTTACATTATTATTAGGCCTTGAATAGAATTCACAATCTCAGCCACATTTATTTTTTTAATCTTTTTATTAACGTTAATTGGTTCATTTAATTTTGATGAAGCAACCCACTACTATGTTAGTGCAGGTACACAGTCAGTTTTTTGGTTCGTCTACCTGGAATATTATCAGTGTTTCTGCGTACGTGATTGTGATTTGACTGGTTGATTATTTCGTAAATATTGCAATTATTTAATTTGTTACTGCTAGTTACACTTTTTAAGAATATATACAGCAGCTACTTACTTGAAAAAAGCATTTGTTAATCGAAAAGTCGTTAATATTTAAATGGATCCGTTTTATCCGAAATATCCGGATATCCGGATCCTACGAATTTTAAGATCCGAATTATCCGGATCCTTAAAATCAACGGATCCTGCAAACCCTACGCGCCACCCTCGCGCGCCCCCGCTCGCGTCGGGACACGCACACATAGCCGCGAGACGGGTTTACAGCACACATGCTTCGGTGTCGCTTCTTGTTACGTTAGTATATATCTTCTTTGGTTCTAGAATTAAAACAAAATACGATCGGTCGGTTATTCTTAGATATCTACGTCGCGAATTCGATCCTAAGTCCTAACCTCAGATTAATTTGGGGTCCTAACTTAGTATTAAGTACAAATCAGCATTTTTAATGTTCGCTTTTCGCGCTTATGGAGTAAAGCTTCCGACCTGAGCGACGTTTCCTATTTATTGTTATATAATTAGGCATAATTTAGTCATAGAGTAAAATAATAAAATAAATTCCGTTGATTTCGCCTTTGTTCATTTATTTTGTCAATCAGAATATACTTAGTCTGTTTTCCTAGAAAAATGGAGGAGCAGAATTAGTTTCTACAGATATAGGTACCAATTATACTATATCAACTCAAACAAAGTCTAAAAATAATATTTTGCTCGAAGGTGTAAAAAGCAGCATGTGCCACTCGGTAGCAAAGTTATTTTCACCTCATCATCATCTTCATATCAGCCGCAAGACGTTCACTGCTGGACATAAGCCTCCCCCAAAGAGTGCCACAATGACCTGTCCTGCGCCACCCGCATCCCGCGGAATCCCGCGACCTTTACCTTTTAGGTCATCAGTCCACCCTTGTGGGGGGTCTACCCAAAGACTACAATATATATACTAAGGTCTACCCACGCTGCGCCTTTCGGTCCGGGGTTGCCATTGCCACTCGAGAACCTTTCGGTCGTTTCGGCCCCAACGGCCATCGGTTCTACGCGCAATGTGCCCCACGCACTGCCTTTTCACCTCACCCGCTCTGAAAGGCTTACTTACTTAATCGTTTCAAATCTGCGTGCAAAAATCCACTTTATTATCCGCTAGCGTGGAAAGTGATTTTGAAATTCGAACGTTACGCAGTTCCATGAGTTCCATTCCAACTTTTTTCTTTAGAGGAAGCCAGGGGCAACTCACTCGCGTGACGTCATCGCGCCGCTCGAAGGTCCCCCACCGGGGATTTTCAATGCGATAGAAAGTGATGTAGCTAGTGATGCGCGTGCGAATCGTGCGATAGAAGGAGATGGCCACGCGTAAGCACGTTTGGCTTGCCTCGCGGGGATTTGTTAACAGTGAGGCTTCTGTACGTAGTAGGTACTATTACGTACTTATTCTGTGAGCAAGTGCACACAGAGAGCGTTATGCGTTCTCTGTATTGTACCGAGAATGCTCACGAGCGCTGCTGTAAAATAGATTCTAGGACTTCGGAAAAACAGGTGAGAATTGCAATAGGGCGGTAGTTTTCCACTTTTGATGAATCTCTGGATTTCGGGATACGCTTAACGCGTGACATTTTCCACTGGGTTGTGTATTTACTTGTGTCTAAAACCAGTATAAATGTGTAGAATTAAATATGAAAAAAAAAAAATATGTAAATGTATTGAACGAGCTAGAAATTCCTTAGCCTTACCGGCTTTAATGATGTACGGAGGCACGTTATCAGTTTGTTAACCTCATGTCTACCGGTGACGCGATTACAAGTCAAGTAAACAAAAACATTGTTTCGTTGTGTTTTTTTCGCCGTCAACCCACTGGTTGCGATTTCTATATCCTCAAAAGATATTTCATTGATGTGATGTCTATTCGATTAGCGGACCTAGACGTCATTCTTCAAAGATAAATCGGAATCTAATAAAAGGATATCTGGTACGGACACACTAGAGAAAAAATCAGCAAAAGCGAACGCAGCGTTAACACCTGTGTTCTTCTCCTCTGTACGAAAGTAGCTTCAATGATTCCAAAAGTTCTGAGGGTTAGCTCTGATATTCCGTTCAACAAGCCTAGTGTGATCATATGCTCTGTTTATCAGTACTTTTACGTGAGTTTTTAAGGCGCCTGTGTATACGCAAGCACTCCCCATACAAACTTTGTGCCAGTTTTTCTTCGCTTGTGTTTGCATTACACTTATGATTTTTAGTCAGTATGTTTATTTTTTAGTTAGTTTAGATCCTCAAGAAAAAAATAGTACATTACTTACCAAGGGCGATAAAACAAAGAATGTCTCAGATCGCAGGTATTTTACGCCCAAGCCGAAGGCAAGGGCGATAAATATGCGATCTGAGGCTTACTTTATTATCGCCCGTGGTAAGTACAAAATTTTATGTCACCCCCTGGCCAGGAAGTGGGTTTTTTCGCGCGCGGAGCGTGCGATAATGGCCACTTTATGGCCAGGTGTGACATAAAATATATTTTTTTAATTTGGTTTATTTTTAATTTTTTGATTTTTTTTGCTTTAAATTCTTCTTATACCTATCTAATATTAACAAGCAAAAAAAAATTTATGAGGGAGTGCCAAAACTGACGAATAAAACTTGCACACTTGCACGCACTTGTTTGTATGGAGAAGGCCTTGCGTATACAGGCGCCTTAATTGGCTAAAAGGTTCATAGATTTTATAGGCTATACACACAACACGTTTATTTGTGCTTGTGTGAAAACAAAATGTGTACTTATTAAATAAGTACACAAGTTAAAAAATTTAACTCATTCATAACGGGATTTGCTACTTCTTAAATTAAAACATACCTACTTTCTAATTCATTCTGTAATTATATATTATCATCATCATATAATGACTTTTTTGATCTTTTTTTCTTTTGAATAATAGAGTTTGAAAGTTCATCAGAGTGCAGACTCAAATTCTTGAAAACACGTTGCCCTAGTGCTGGATTACTTTTTAGCCTAGTCTCCATGGCTAGTACTTTGGTCTCCATAAGCTTTCGTCTTGGGACATGCCTCAGAGCATATTCCCAGTCCCCAGTTGTTTTCAGGTCCAATAATATTGGGACCATGTGGTTGATGTTAAGATTCTTTTTTGATCCCGGGGCCCATTCAAGGTATCTATCAAGTGGCAGTTTTGCCATTTTGAGTCCATCTCGCTTAGCTTTAGCTAGCGATAGGGGTTCATTGTTCACCTGAAATCAATGTTTAAATATTAGTTACAAGTGGCAGCATGTATTATAATTTATGAATCTTGAACTAGTGGTAACAAATCTGTTTTTTTGTTAATGATATAAAAGCATCTGTGCCTTTCACACTTACTGGAAATACTGGAATATGATAAATGCTTTCTGTTTTTTTATTCAGCTTTTGAAATCAAGTCTTACAAGACTGAGTAAACAATAACAATAAATATATCCGTCATGCTTGTAACTTCACCATTTATGCATTAATAAATTAAAGCACACTGTGTGTATAAATGAACAATAAACAGAGGTGTCAACTGTTGGCAAATAAACAACCATTGTTGATTTAGTGTTTTAACTTATCGATTGATTATGATAATTATATGTAATAAACTTAACTAAGGCTACTCGTGTAAGTATGTATAGTTGCGGTGTGTTTGACTTTACATATTTAAATTTTATAGCAAACAAAACAAATGCCTATTCAAACAGTCCACTTATTCATACAACAGCGTGAGTTTTTCACCACTAAAGCCTTGTAGCATACCTTATCAACCATACAACCAATGATGTAAATAGCGTCATGATCATATTCTGTCAATTCATTTCGGCAATGTGGTGTGAGATAGACCAACTTTTCTCTTGGGAACACATCTAAGTAGCTTTCAGTGTGTATATTTAAAGGTATCCATGGCTCTTCTATGGATGGTATATTTTTCACCAGCTGCTTGTAGAAGTGCCCTTTCAAATCGACGTTACACATGTGCACATCAAATGGATCCTTATGAATTCTATTGTCACCAAAGACAAAGGTAATTTGTTTAGCGGCATTCACTGCTTCTCTATAAACCATGTTGTCTTCATATGAACAATCTATTATAACTGGTTGACCATGTGTTATAGCTTGCAGTGCTCTGAAATAACATAATATTTGTATTTATACACATTTTTTTTTTTAATAATTATGAATATTTATTAAATACAAATTAAACTACATGCAGAATGTATCCACAACGCAGGTTTCGTCCAAATCATAACATTGTGAGAATCCGCCGCCGCATATTTATTTAAAAAGGTCTATATGGCCTTATATATGATACTGTTACTGGAGGAAAAGCAGTTTTGTATAATATTAAGCACTAGCTTTAGCCTGCGACTTCATCCACATAGAACTTGTTTATCGTGATAGCATTTTATTTTTTTATCAGGTGCTTGCTTACATAGTCATCACTTTTCCATACAAACTTCCACCCCTTTCGAGGCATAGTAACCTATAGTGACCACATGCATGTAGTTAAAAATTCAACCTTAATACCCAAAGTTAAGGTTAAAATCGAATTGAATTCCAGTGTAAAGTTACTTGCGATTAAATTAATTTCCAATACACTGTATATATTCCAATAACTATTTTGAATATATATTTTGTTTTTCGCAAAATGATGTAGGTTTGTTGCGGCCTGGAAAAGGGTTATGGAATTATTTCCAAGATAAACAGTAGCCCATACGCTATGTCCTTCCCTGCTATCTCCAAACTAAATTTATCTAAATCGGTTCAGCAGTTTAATCATGAGGGAAACAAACAGATAGTCAGACTGATACATTTGTGTTTATCTCTGGGGACATGCCTCAGCCGATTCAACTTACTGTTTTGCCAAAGGCTATAATGGTGTTTGCATTTCTATGTATGCTTAGCGCAAGCCCTGAGAAATTTAGATCTATGGATTTCTCACCATTGCTCTCCAAGAATTCTCAACAAAAACAAACTTGTATTTCACCTGTAGTTATCAAAGTTGTTGATTGACACATCCCTTATGCGTAGAAACAATGACTGGTGTTGTATGCCATACATCAGATCATCAGGATATTCTCTGGTGTCCTCAGGTTCTGATTCCAAAAATGCTTGTTTTCTAGCCTCTTTTTTTGCCTGTACGAATTAAAAACGATTTAAGAATGTCAACAATACCTATTAAAAATGTAAAAAAACCGGCCAAGTGCGTGTCGGATCACGCACAACGAAGGGTTCCGTACCGACACCTAGCAGTCCACTTTTAAAAACACTATTTAATACCTTGAATCAAAAAAGGTCGTATCTTCATAGGGAAGTCACGGCACTTACGTCCTTTTGTTTGGGCGGGACAGTTTTTCAGTGAAAACTCAAAAACCCTTAATCCCACCTTGTTCAAACCAAAATTCGTTGAAAGTATTTATTATTGTACACCTCCTCAATTTTTTTCAGAATTTTAATCTTCGTAGTCTGGGAGGGGGGGGGGACACAATTTGTACAAATTTGGAAGCTAATTTATCTCACCAACAATTGACTTAAATGGAAAACTTTCTTAGTAACCTCGATATTATTTTTAAAGGCCTATCCAAAAATACCCTTCAACAACTTGCATTGAAAATTTTTTTTCATCCTCTGGTTACAGGTATAGGATGCCCTCCCCTAAAAAATTTTTTTTTCCTATTTTCACATCACTTTTATGTAGCGGTTTATAATATAATACATCTACCTACCAAATTTCATAATTGTGACATACGGACAGACAGACAGAAACTATAAGGGTTCCGTTTTAACCATTCTGGCTATGGAACACTAAAAAGGAACTCATCATAGTTTAGAAAATTAAACTTCTTTGACACAAACATAAAACTACATAAACTGGTTTATCCAATTGGGAAACATTATGCTATAGACAAATACTAATTAACCAGAGTACTGTACTTACTTTCTGATTTTCCTTTGATCTCTCTATTTTAAACAAATACAAAAGGTATGAGCATCTCTGATTCCTGCTCGGTAGTTCTATGAGGTGCTTCCAGTGGTTGCTCCGCAGCTGGTCCGGCGCATGTCGCCCATCTTGTCGCATCACTTCAACCTCTAGCATAAGTATGCGCAATTTTTTCTCAAGTTCTTTATCGCCTTTACAAATTTCATCAATGATTTCCTCTGGAAATAATTAGACATTCCTTACTGAAAACGTATTTCGCCTGAAAAGGCATTACATTAAAAATAAACCTACAAAACATAACCATACAGTTGTAATAAATCTTACCGGAATAGTCCTCTGAAGGTTGTGTAAATTGACTGGCTGGTCGAAAGAAAGAATACTTAACAGGAACTACCTTTGGTTGCAGTTTTTTAATAGTTGGTTGTCGTATATGCCGTAAAACTGATCTAATACAGTACATTTTGAAAATTAAATTATATCATATATTTAGGCTGAATTTAAGAAAATTATGAACACTGATCGGAACTACAATTATATCTTAACTCATAAAATCTGTTATGAATTCCTAAATATCAAGTTCTAATAAAACTCTTAGTAAAACTTGGAAAATAACAAACTTAACCAACGAGCCAACGAGCAACGACATGACCATGACGTTTGAAGTTTGTCATTGTCTTGTCATTGTCGTGTCAATTTTTTGAGGTTAGTTAGGCTGTGTTCTCACTATCTTCTTCATGTCACTATCCAGTATTCTGATCAGACCTTTGGATCAGACACCAATAAAACATGCTATTTTTTTATGCCAATCGATTCCATTACTATACAGTATCAATAGTTTCCAAGGGTTCAACTTCCGGTAATGTACTACTAGTGGCTCTGTGAGCTGTAGACCTCGTGAGTGTTTTTTTTATTTCCAAAACTATGTTAGATATCGAACCTGTAGAGCAGGGGTCGGCAACCTTTTTGCACCCACGGGCCACATAGTAGCTAAAAAAATCTTCGCGGGCCGCAGATGATAATAATGATCACTGTTTGTTGATATCAACTCGAAACAAATTGGTACGTCGTACGCGACAGTAACGTAGTAAAAATTCGCACCCCTTTTTACGTGAAAAACGAGAAAGACGAAAAAACCGACTTTTCACAGATAAACCAGCTAGTTTCCTTACCAAACCCAGATAATTCGCATTTCAACCGCATCGTAATTTCGCGATTATATATCGCGATATAGAATAGCAGATATAGAAACTTTAAGGGGGGGACGGGTCATAAAGTCATAACACACCTAGATGAAAACGCGAGCGCGAAATTTTTCGAACACTGATGCAAATGCGGCAAATACTTCATACGCATCAAGTCATAACACATCTAGATGAAAATGCGAGCGTAGCGAGCGCGAAATTTTTCGAACATTATGATGCAGGTGCGGAAACTACTTCATACACATCAAGTTATGTAGATGTAAACGCGAGTGCGAAATTTTTCGAACACTGATTGAAACGCGGCAAATACTTCATACGCATCAAGTCATAACAAATCACGTAGAAAACGCGAGCGTAGCGAGCGCGAAATTTTGCGAACATTATTATGCAGGTCTGGAAAATACTTCATACGCATCAAGTCATGTAGACGCAAACGCGAGCGCAGCGAGCGCAAAATTTTTTGAACATTAAGATGCAGGTGTGGAAAATACTTCAGACTGTCTAACGCAAACGCGGCGAGCGCGAAATTTTTGAAAAAAAAATTAGATAGATTTAACTGTAAAATATACTTACAAACACATCTCGTCCTGACCAACTGTGAAAATATTCGTGGTTGGCGATACAGAAGCTTTCACGTATGTTAAGAATTTCAAATTTTACCTTTACAAACAATAAAGCCAGGGAGGCTCGCGGGCCGCACGGAAGGGGCTCGCGGGCCGCCTGTTGCCGACCGCTACTGTAGAGGAGGACAAACCATAGTTTTTTTTTTAGATTACTCGACAAAAATATTCGATGTAATCAAAGAACGACGTAGAACCGATGGCCGTTGGGGCCGAAAGGTTCTCGAGTGGCGACCACGGACCGGAAGGCGCAGCGTGGGTAGACCCCCCACAAGGTGGACTGATGACCTGGTAAAGGTCGCGGGAGTCCGCTGGATGCGGGTGGCGCAAGACCGGTCATTGTGGCACTCTTTGGGGGAGGCCTATGTCCGGCTGTGGACGTCTTTCGGCTGATATGATGATGATGATGATGAATCAAAGAACGTGCTCACAATACTTCACGAGAATCTGTTGTGAAATGCGACCCTTAGAGGTGAACATATCGAAATTCGGCCGCAGAAACACAAAATAATTGATAAAAAAATTGTTTTTTTAAATTTTGAAAAAGTGACTCGATAAAAAAATTCTATAAAATTACCGCACCTGCTCACAAAATTTCACGAAAATCGGTTGATAAATGCGACCTGTAGAGGAGAACAAACCAATGAATAAAATAAAAAAAAAATTAAATTTACAAAAATTTACTTGCCCAAAAAATTCTATGTAATCATAAAACCTGCTCACAAAACTTCACGAGAATCGGTTGAGAAATGCGACCTATAGAGGAAAAAACGGCCGCAGAAAAATACGAAATCATTGATACAAAGTTTGTTTTTTCGAATTTCAAAAAAGTGACTCGACAAAAAAATTCTATATAGTTACCAAACCTGCTCGCAAAATTTCATGAAAATCGGTTGATAAATGCGACCTGTAGAGGAGATCAGCCAACGACGTAAAAAAAAATTTTTAAAAATTTACAAAAATTTACTCTACAAATAAATTATATGTAGTCATGGAACCTGCTCACAAAATTTCACGAGAATCGGTTGAGAAATGCGACCTGTAGAGGAAAAAACGGCCGCAGAAAAACACGAAATCATTGATACAATGTTTGTTTTTTTGAATTTCCAAAAAGTGACTCGACAAAAAAATTCTATATAGTTACCGAACCTGCTCACAAAATTTCACGAAAATCGGTTGATAAATGCGACCTGTAGAGGAGGACATACAAAAATCCGGCCGGACATACGAAAGCATTTTTGTCGAAGCTAAAACAGAGACCTCGTTTTACTCGGTCAAAAAAGCCAAAAATTAAAGAAAACTTTTCCCATACATTTACTGTGGACAAAAAAGAAATTTTTATTCACATTTTTCTATCTTGCTTATCAGTCTTGCTACGGATAAGGAACATGATATTGTATGAAAACATAACATGAAAATCATTCAAAATGTCAAAAAATGGGAATTTTGAATTTCACTATTTCTCCATAGTAAATGTATGGGAAAAGTTTTTCTCGATTTGTGGCTTTTCTACCCGGATTTTTTTTTGTCCCATACAAGCTTTTGATCCTGAATAGGAACACGATCGATTGGCATAAAAAAAAGTTTGTCAAAAATGACCTTTTTCTCGCACCCTGTATGTTTTTTCCAAAATCTGAAAATGCCATTTTTCATTAATTCAAAATCAAAGGAAGGTCTTCTAAGACAATTTTCACGTAGCAGCACGGGATCTGTTAGCTGCCCTCACTGACCCAAAAAGAAAATCCCAAAAATGTGATAGAAACACACAGAGAGCGTTTGCGGTCCGCGTTCTGCGTGCAGAGTTGTATGTATTCAAGTGGCGTTCTGACTGCCTGCTGTGTGCATTAACGCAAGGGACTCGGTACAATACAAAGAACGTAGAACGCTCTCTGTGTTCCACGATTTTGAATTTTTGACGTAACTCATGCCTCATGCCCACGGCGACTTCGGCGTGGACCGTGTAGACAGCTGTTTCCAGCAAGATTTCCTTCGATTAGCGGTCTTTGCGGACCAAGGTCGCCCGGCGGGTGGGTCTCTGGCTGGGCTTGTCATCGACCGTCTGGCACGGGCTTATTACTTAAACAACACGGATAAAAAATGCATAGAAAACCGCTTAGTGTTCCCGCTATCCAAAATGATATCGATGACTTTCCCATACATTTTTAATCAGTATCAGATCCGACACCGATAAATATCGGATGGTGGGAACACAGCCTTACTGTACTCTGCGCTGTCAATGTCAATTTTAATCGCTGTCGACGCTGTCAGTGTCAGTGTCACTGTCAGTGAACAAAAGCGAAGTGCTTAACATAACCTCATTAATTTTCTTAATGCTCCCGTAGAGAATAAAATTATATATTTACGAAATATGACCTGACCAACTGAATCAGAATGCAAGCTTTAAAGGTGTTATTGCCTACTAGAAACTTCAGAGCCTTGGCATCTAGGGCTTACGCTACTTCTAAAAAGAAAATACCAACGTCGAACGAAGAAGAATTACCAAGTAAAGTTCTTTAAATATGTATTTTCTGATTGAATTTAATGGTGAAATATTGTCATATTTGATTATGCGTATATTTGTGCCTGTTTCTTTCAGTATTTCAATATGCAGTCAGTAAGAGTACGGATCGGCGGGTGTATGTATGGGGCTTGGCTGAAACGGGGGCCTTGGGTATTCACATGCCGCGGGGAAAGAAGAGGGGCAAAAAGGCATACAAGAACAATTTCACGCTGGCTTGGTACCCCATGAGGTCGACTTTTGGAGAGAGATTTGATGTATGAAATCTTATTTTATTGTTAGTGGATAAGTGGGCTTTCCTGACTAGTCGGGACATCTCTAATAAGCAGTACCTATAGCTGGCTAGATGCTGGCCAAGACCAATCCCATTTTTGATTAAAAAAAAACAAGCTAGGCTATAAAACGAATATTTTTTTTCCAATTCATTACTTTGCAGGTTACAGATGTAGCATGTGGCTATGGATTCACAATCTCTGCAGTGAAAACAAGTGAACAGCACAAAGTATTTGGCATGGGAATTAACACAGACTCACAGATTGGCTACCATGCACCCCGCATGGGACACCCACTGGAAATGCTGTTGAGTCCCGCACCCATTTACATACCTTATAAATCTTTAGAAACTAAAGTGAGTGAACTGATTTATTTATTTTACATCAATATTTTTTAACCAATTTAATGGCTACACTCTATTGTAAAAATTATTATTATTATTAGTGTGCACACCAGAACCCTCTTAAGAGGTAAAGGCCTCTTCCAGTGAATGCCACTGATCTCTATCTTGGGCCTTCCCAAAGGCCCAAGATAGCATAATATATCATGTATAAAAATTATCTTCTTCTTCTTCTTCTGTCGCGACCTTTTCCCATCTACTTGGGGTCGGCCCTCCTTATCCTTCTCTTCCACTGTGCTCGGTCTTCAGCTGTACTGGCGTCCAATCCTAATTGTTTCAGGTCTTTCTCGACCGTCGTAAGCCAAGTGGCGGGTGGTCTTCCACGTCCACGTTTCGTCGTTGGCAAATCTAGGGCTAGCTTCACTATATGGTCCTCTGGCCGTCTTTGGATATGCCCGTACCAGCGGAGGCGGTTTTCTTTAACTTTGTCTGTAATAGGCAGAACCTTAAAGCTTCCCCTGACAAACTCATTCCGGATTTTGTCTAACCTGGTGACACCCGCAGACCAGCGAAGCATCCGCATTTCAGTTGTGTGTAGTTTGTTGAGGTGCTGTTTAGTAGCAGCCCAACATTCGGACCCATACAACATTGCGGGACGTACAGCGGTTTTATAAACATGACCTTTGGTTTTAATTGGAATTTTTGTGTCACACAGAACCCCTGTAAGTTGTCGCCATTTAAGCCAGCCAGAGTTGGTTCTATTTGTCACATCCACATCAATTTTTGCATCGTTACTAATTACAGAACCGAGGTACTTAAATTGTGTTACAGTAGGTACTTGAGTTGACCCAATAGTAAACTTTACGGTATCGGACGTTGTGGTACTGTCAAATATACATGACATGTGCTCTGTCTTCTTTCTGCTTATTCTCAGCCCATTGTCTTCGAGTGCTTCTACCCAGGAGTTGAAGTTCTGTTGAAGCTCGTCCACGTCATCCGACATCAAAACAACATCATCTGCGTATAAAATATTCCAGGGTAGTGACTTTTGGCATTTTCTTGTAAGATAGTCCATTGTTGTATTAAAAAGCAGAGGGCTGAGAGTAGAGCCTTGATGCACTCCGACCTCCAGTTCGAACCTTTCACTGATACCAGCTGGACTTAGCACCTGTGTGGTGACCGCTGTGTACATATCCTGGATTAGGTTCACATAGCACTATGTATAAAAATTATCATTCCAGATAATTGGTTTAGCAGCCGGGCGGGCACACTCTGTGATATTAACAGACACGGAGGGAGCATACACTCTAGGCAACAACGCTTACGGCCAGTGTGGGCGCAAAATAAATAGCAACGAGGAATACAAGGGCAGCATGGTCACTTACAACGTACGCAGTCTTGGCAAGGAGAGGATCACAGATGTGTGCTGTGGGCAGGATCACACGTACGTTTAACAACAGATGATAATATTATACAGATTCCAGATTCCAGAACCGTCTGTAATTGTAAGCAGTGTTTGTCAAATCTGATTGTATGGAATGTTTGACAAGTTGCTATGGGATGACAGCTGCCGGCGCCATATTTGAGGATGACCGGTCTGTTTTTGTACGTGCAACTGCGTGTGGTGCAACTGGCACTTACGAAGGTAGAATTCTCCGTTCAATAAGGTGTTGATAATGTGCTTGTTGCCAATATGCACCTGAATATGAATATACCCCATAAACCGATTAAGCGACCTAGCCATAGTAACAGCCCACCTAGTAGGCGCTATAGAAAAGTTATGCAGCACCCGTTAGTCGTGTTTCTGGCAGTGATTTTGTTAAGATAATAAATAAGGGAGAAAGCAAACTGCTCGCCTGATAATAATGTCACCGTAGCCTATGGACGCTTGCAACTCTAGCCTAGTACGGCTAACAAAATGGCCCGCGAGCTATCTCTCGCTTATTATTATTAAATAATCAGGGTATATCGCACTAGCTTATATATACATATCTTAGCAAGCAAAAACGGACGGATACTCTATCTCGAGGCGAGATAGCTCGCCCGCTATCTTGTCGTGTGAAAGTCTTAATAGACCCATAACGGCCGTAAAGTAGTAGGTCTAAATCTTATAGCAACACCTGATTTTCTTACGAAATTACTTGCGATTTCGATTTTTGGATTAACCATTTCAGCCATATGCAAAGATATTTTCATCATGTAGATGTCAGTCATAGATTTGAACACAATTATGAAAATATTTCAGTTTGTTCATAACAGAGTCTGGCCGCGTGTGGGCGTGTGGATGGGGCGCGGACGGGCAAACGGGAATCGGAACCTATGACAACACTAGCGCTCCCGCGCCGGTTAAAGGTGACATCACTAGCGAGAGGATCGTGAAGGTCGCCTCTACAGGGGACTGTGTCCTAGCGCTTAGCGGTGAGTAGACTTAAGGTGCAGGGGTGGGCAAGGCATTCTCCATACAAACTGTGCACGTTTTATTCGTAGGTTTTGGCACTAACGAATGTAATTTTTTTTTTGGATGTAAATATTAGATATGCGAAGAAAGTGATGTGGAAATTTACAAATTTTTCAAAAAAAATAAAAATAATATCAATGAAAAAAAAAATTACATCACGAAATAGCTAACAGAAAAATAAGCAAACTGACCAAAAATCATAACTTTAATGCAAACACAAACGAAGAAAATCCTGCACAAAGTTTATATGGAGAGAGCTTGCCCTACCCCTCCTCTTAAGGTGCCGGGGTGGGCAAGGCATTCTCCATACAAACTCTGTGCACGTTTTATTCGTAGGTTTTGGCACTAACGAATGTAATATTTTTTTTGGTTGTAAATATTAAATATGTGAAGAAAGTGATGTGGAAATTAGGGGTCACAAAACCGCTAGTATTTTTGAAAACCGGTTTTTCGGTTTTTGTACATTACAAAACCGGGTTTTCCGGTTTTTCGGTGATTTTTCGGTTTTACATATAAAAAGTGAAAAAAACTGCATTTTATGAATAAACTTTAATATTCAGTCATA
Source organism: Cenopis cana (assembly GCA_951800055.1). Classification (NCBI taxonomy): domain Eukaryota; kingdom Metazoa; phylum Arthropoda; class Insecta; order Lepidoptera; family Tortricidae; genus Cenopis; species Cenopis cana. The sequence continues at coordinate 3,979,260 of OX637476.1, read as the reverse complement.
AGTATCAGAAGTGAATGTCATGAACGACACTACACAGCTCATTCGGTCAGAAGTGTCAGAACGGAACGGAACGAGTGAGTGAAGTGAATTATATTTTCTAGGATTACAGATTAGGCAAGTAACACTCCGACCATGGTTGCCATTTTGATGTGATTGTGTTGCAATTGTTAAAAAATATCTCGTTCGGTATGTTTATTTTAAACCCGCACACACCTTGTTTTAAAATAAGCTTTTGTCATGTTAATTAACTTACAGATATTGTTCTTTATTTTTATTTACCGTGTATTCATTTGGTGTATGTTACATGCCGTGGTTTCACTGAAATGATTCCAAGTTTCCAACGGAAGACCAGAGATGTTGTATTGAAAAACAAACTATACGTAGGGTAGGGCAATTAGCTAATTTTTATTAATTCAATTTTATGTTCTTTATTAACCAAATATGGAGAAGCAACACATAGAAAAATCCAAATCCGCTACGCAGGCTTCGTCAGGTGGATACAACTATGAAACAGCAACAGGCGTCGTCACATATAGGACAAACACTCACACAACAATGAAACAATCCGCAACAGGCTTCGTCAGTCAACCCTAATACACAATACTAAATAGGATCGCCCCGAATCGCAGCCGGCTCAAACTTCCCCATTATGCTTGCAGCATTACCGCGCTGTATAGCTAACGAAATCTGCTGAACCAGATACGATCCGGAGCGTGGATCACAGCCCCTATCCCTAAGTCGGCGACCCAATTCCTTAATAAAGGTTTTAGCCTCCACCCCCCAAGATCCCGCAGTCTCTACCGCAATCGGCACGAAATCGTACACCGGCTCCAGGGCACTATACTTAGAGTGCTTAAGCTTGGCCGCATATTCAGCGGCCGACCCCGCAGTAGAGAGGCCAATTTGAAAAAAGTCGTCAAATAACGAAGTTCGTTTGTACGAGCAGTCGCCTACCAACGACTGGTATCGTTGGATTCAGTGACGTCTCCCGAGTATGAAACTCGATGTCGTCACTCTCTAAAGTGGTGGAGGGGGTAACTATGACGTCACAAAGATGGCGGTTGGTGGTATCAAGTTTTATCGATTATCTCTTTAACTATTCAACGTATTGCAACAAATGAGGTGTCAAATGAAAGCTCTTTAAATTGCTAATAATTCGTTTTTAGGAATAAAGTGTGAAAGTATAATAATTAAAAAGTTTTTCTTAAAAAATCGTACCTTTGAAAAAGTATTTTTTTTTTAATTGCAAAAAACTCGATGAAAGAGGCCATTTCTTTAAAAAATACCTCATATGATTGAAAATTCTAAATTCATCGTCTATACAATGCTTTTTGAATTATTAGAATCGGTTCATAAATAAGTACGCCAGGGACATTTCACCGCGGGTGCGGCGAACGTCGCGGGCGCGCGCGCGTTTGCTGATGAACGCGACTGTGTAGACATTCTTAAGTGTAGCTCAACAACTACTTAACCGATTTAGACAAGTGGGGTATCATATGAAAGCTCTTTATATTGCCATTAATTTGATTCAAGTAATGAAATGTGTAAGTCAAACAATTAAAAAGTTTTTCCAAAAATATAGTATTTTTAAAAAAGTAATTATTATTTTAACTTCAAAAAACTCGATGAAAGACGCCATTTCTTAAAAATTATTTCATATGTTTGAAAATGCTACATCATCCTCTATATAATGCTTTTTGAATTATTAGAATCGGTTCATAAATGAGTACGCCAGGTACATTTCGTCACGGGCGGGGCGAACGTGGCGGCGCACGCGTGTTTGCTGACGAACGCGACTGAGTAGGCTTTCTTAAGTGCAGCTCAACAACTACCTAACCGATTTAGACAAATGAGGTGTCATATGAAAGGTATTTTATTACTTAATAAAAAAAAATTTGATAGCCAGAACACTTGCTCAGAGATTTAAAAACATAATGGAAATAAATCCAAAAAAAAATGTTTTCGCCATATGTTAGACAACAAAATCATCATCATCATCACATCAGCCGCAAGACGTCCACTGCTGGACATAGGCCTCCCCCAAAAAGTGCCACAATGACCGGTCCTGCGCCACCCGCATTCAGCGGACTCCCGCGACATTTACCAGGTCATCAGTCCACCTTGTGGGGGGTCTACCCACGCTGCACCTTCCGGTCCGTGGTCGCCACTCGAGAACCTTTCAGCCCCAACGGCCATCGGATCTACGCGCAATGTGCCCCGCCCACTGCCACTTAAGTTTAGCGATTCGAAAGGCTATATCGGTTACTTTGGTTCTGCTACGAATGGCGTCATTTCTGATGCGATCACGCAGTGGAACTCCCAGGATAGCCTTCTCCATTGCCCTCTGCTGAGTGACTTTGACCCTATGGTGAGCGACCACGTTTCCATACCATATGTCATCACTGGCAACACACACTGGTCAAAGACTCTCGTCTTGAGACACGGCGGGATATTGGACGAAAAGATATGCCGTAGCTTCCCGAACGCTGCCCAGCCGAGTGGGATTCGACGATTAACCTCTTTCTCAAAGTTGGACCTGCCTAACTGGACAGTCTCTCCTAGCTAGACATAATCGTCTACAACTTCGAGCGTAAAGCGTCCGATTGTAACAGGAGTTGGTGCTACATGGGCATTTGACATGATCTTCGTCTTATCCATGTTCATTCTTAGACCAACTCGCTCGGAGGCTTTACTGAGGTCATCGAGCATTGTACTTAAATCCTCCATGGTTTCAGCCAAGACTACTACTATGTCGTCAGTAAACCGAAAGTGATTGATGTACTCGCCGTTTATGTTGATGCCTAGCCTTCTCCAGTCCAGATTCTAGAAAACATCCTCCAGTGCAGTGGAGAACAGTTTAGGAAAGTATCTCCTTGCCTGACTCCCCGCTGCAGCGGAATGGGTTTCGAGTTCCAGTCCTAGAGTCGGACTAACATAGTGGCGTTTTCGTACAAACACTTCAGTACTTCGATATAGCGGTAGTCTACTTGGCACCTCTGTAGAGATTGTAAGTACTGCCCAGGTTTCGATCGAATCGAAGGCTTTCTCATAGTCCACAAAAGCTAAACAGTGGGGTAGGTTGTACTCTTTAGTCTTCTGTATACAGACCACCACTTCTGTATACAGCGTAACATAGACCACATCCATACGCTTCGTCAGGTTATAGCCTGCCGGACTTCAACGCGAAACTGGGCAAGAGAGATGGTGAAGAGCTGAGAGTGGGGGAATTTGGAGTTGGAAGTCGGAAACACCGGGGCCAACTACTGGCTGGTTTCTTGGAGAAGGATGGACTCTACAATCTCTACATGATTAATTCCTTCTTCAAGAAACGTGAGCATAGAAAGTGGACCTGGATGAGTCCCGACGGTGCAACTAAAAACGAGATTGACTTCATCATGTCGACGAAGAAGCATATATTCAATGATGTCTCTGTGATCAATACGGTTAAAACCGGAAGTGATCGCCGTCTGGTAAGAGGCACATTGAATATATGTGTTAAGCTAAGAGCGCTCTCGTCTGATGAAGTCCACGCTCCGACCATCAGCAGCCCAAATCCAAAACCCCGAGAGCTTTCAGCTGGAACTCCAGAACCGTCTGGATTACCTAAGTGGCGATGTGGATGAATTCAATGCCGGGTTTGTGGACGCTGTCCATACCACAGGGTCTAAATTCTTTAAAGCCTACCGGGCCAACTGAACCAATAGGCCCTCTTACTCCACTCAAAGGTTCTTCGAGTAAAGGAGTAGGATGGTTACAGTCTTCAGTCGATGCGACATTATATCGGCAGCTCAATAGATAGATCTCCAAATCCCTGACCCGTGATCTGCGCCAATTCAATACAAAACGTATTGAAGAGGCCATCGAGCGGAATAAGGGCTCAAAAGTTTTCGCAAGAGATCTGTCTATTGGGCAGAGCCAGCTCGCCAAATTAAAAACTGAGGATGGTAGAATTGTCTCATCCAGACCTGAGCTTCTGAGCGAGATAGAGCGCTTCTATGGACAGCTATACACGTCAACTAGCAGACCCCGAAGTTGGTCTAGTGGAAGATCCTAGAGCTAGACTAACCCTGTACTATACCGATGACATTCCGGACATCAGCCTGTAAGAGATTAGAATGGCTCTTAAACAGCTCAAAAACAACAGGGCACCCGGTGAAGACGGAATTACAGCCGAACTCCTGAAGGAGGGTGGAAAACCGGTCCTTACAGCCCTTCAGAAGTTGCCCGACTCTGTCTTACTGGAAGGGAGAACGCCAAAAGCATGGAACACAGGCGTGGAGGTGCTGTTAAGAACTATCGATCCATCACGCTTTTGAGCCATGTCTACAAGCTGTTTTCAAGAGTCATTATGAACCGTCTGGCAGTACGCTAAGATGACTTCCAGCCTGCCGAACAAGCCGGTTTCCGAAGAGGCTTTAGTACCACAGACCACGACCACTGACGAAGCATATGGATGTCGTCTATGTTATATAGTCCTCCCCATCGATTTCGATGACGGCGACCCTGTTACTCTGTATACAGAAGACTTAAGAGTACCCTGCCCCTCTGTTTAGCGTTTGTGGACTATGAGAAAGCCTTCTAAAATATTTAAAATATTAACTCTGACATGTATATATATATATCAAATTTGTTTATTTATTAAGGATCGAAATGACATCTTTATTAGAAAAAGTGACTCTAAAAGTAACATCCGGTCACGATACAAATATGATGTATGTACGGTAAGACCTTCTAGCTTTATACTCACCAAGAGCTCATATGTGTATGGAATTAAAATATTTAATCATTTGCCTGAACATATTAAGTCACAGGATGGGATTAGGTTTAAAACAAAGCTCAAGGAGTGGCTGTTAATGAAATGTTTTTATAATTTTAATGAATATTTTAGATGTTTTGATGTATAAGATTTTATTTAATGTGTTAATATTGTACGCCCGAAATGAGCAAACTGTTGGACTATTATACCTTATTACATTAGACCTAATTGTACACAGTTACTGACAGTAAAATTATCTTTATCTTTATCTTTATCTTCGATTCGATCGAAACCTGGGCGGTACTACAATCTCTACAGCGGTGCCAACTAGACTACCGCTATATCGAAGTACTGAAGTGTTTGTACGAAAATGCTACTATGTCAGTCCATTCCGCTGCAGCGGGGAGTCAGCAGGCAAGGAGATATTTTTCCTAACCTGTTCTCCGCTGCACTGGAGGATGTTTTCTAGAATCTGGACTGGAGAAGGCTAGGCATCAACATAAACGGCGAGCACATCACTCACTTTCGGTTTTCTGACGACAATTATGTCGTCAGACTACTAAGTCTTGGCTGAAACCATGGAGGATTTAAGTACAATGCTCAATGACCTCAGTAAAGCCTCCGAGCGAGTTGGTCTAAGGATGAACATGGATAAGACGAAGATTATGTCAAATGCCCATGTAGCACCAACTCCTGTTACAATCGGACGCTTTATGCTCGAAGTTGTAGGCGATTATGTATACCTAGGACAGACTGTCCAGTTAGGTAGGTCCAACTTTGAGAAAGAGGTTAATCGTCGAATCCGACTCGGCTAGGCAGCGTTCGGGAAGCTACGGCATATCTTTTCGTCCAATATTCCGCAGTGTCTCAAGACGAGAGTCTTTGACCAGTGGGTGTTGCTAGTGATGACATATGGTACGGAAACGTGGTCGCTCACCATGGGCTCAAAGTCACTCAGCAGAGGGCAATGGAGAGGGCTATGCTGGGAGTTTTTCTGCGTGATCGCATCAGAAATGACGTCATTCGTAGCAGAACCAAAGTAACCGATATAGCCTTTCGAATCGCTAAACTTAAGTGGCAGTGGGCGGGGAACATTGCGCGTAGAACCGATGGCCGTTGGGGCTGAAAGGTTCTCGAGTGGCGACCACGGACCGGAAGGCGCAGCGTGGGTAGACCCCCCACAAGGTGGACTGATGACCTGGTAAAGGTCGGTTAGGCAGTTGTTGAGCTACACTTAAGAAAGCCTACACAGTCGCGTTCGTCAGCAAACGCGCGCGCGCCGCGACGTTCGCCCCGCCCGCGGCGAAATATCCCTGGCGTACTCATTTATGAACCGATTCTAATAATTCAAAAAGCATTATATATAGGATAAATTTATCATTATCAATCATATGAAGTATTTTTTAAAGAGATAGCCTCTTTCATCGAGTTTTTTGAAGTTAAAATAAAAATTACTTTTTCAAAAATACGATTTTTTGGAAAAACTTTTTAATTGTTAGACTTACACATTTCATTACTTGAAACAAATTAATGGCAATATAAAGAACTTTCATATGGTACCTCATTTGTCTAAATCGGTTAAGTAATTGTTGAGCTACACTTAAGAATGTCTTCACAGTCGCGTTCGTCAGCAAACGCGCGCGCGCCGCGTCGTTCGCCCCGCCCGTGGCGAAATGTCCCTGGCGTACTCATTTATGAACCGATTCTAATAATTCAAAAAGCATTGTATAGAGGATAAATTTAGCAATTTCAATCATTTGAAGTATTTTTTAAAGAAATGGCCTCTTTCATCGAGTTTTTTGCAGTTAAAAAAAAATGACTTTTTCAAAACTACGATTTTTTAAGAAAAACTTTTTAATTATTAGACTTTCACATTTTATTCCTAAAAACGAATTATTAGCAATTTAAAGAGCTTTCATTTGACACCTCATTTGTTGCAATACGTTGAATAGTTAAAGAGATAATCGATAAAACTTGATACCACCAACCGCCATCTTTGTGACGTCATAGTTACCCCCTCCACCACTTTAGAGAGTGACGACATCGAGTTTCATACTCGGGAGACGTCACTGAATCCAACGATACCAGTCGTCGGTAGGCGACTGCTCGTACAAACGGAATTTTGATTTTAGCCACTTGGCCTCCCTACTAGACCTGATTGTTAGGTTAAGGTGGGACGGTGCAAACGTACTGACGCACGTAGCGTCCCACAAGAGACACCGACCCTTTTGCCACGGAACCAGTGTGAGGCCATCTGGCCTTTTGCCATCCGTGCGACACAACCCCGGAGGCTCCAAGACGCAGGGGATGTTGGCCGACACCAAAGCCCGACGAACTGCATCATTGATAGCGTAATGCCTTGAAAACCGCCCGGCGCATCTTTGACAGCTAAGGCCATGGTGGCCATCCTCCTTAACCATCACCCCACAAATGCACCGATGCGGCTCACAAACCTTACACCCCAAACGCAAGGCAACTGCGATTCTCAACGAGTCATTATCAAGCAGTGTGCCTAGCTGGGGCGAAGGTAAAGCCTGCAGCCACGCTCCTGACTCGGGCCTAGTAGTGGCCTTGAGACGCGCTAAGTTGGGCCCAGCCGCGCTGCCCACCAAAGTTGCAACAATGTCCTTACACAAAATATCATCCCATGATCTCTGGGTCGCCAGGTTATCAGGACGCTCACTACTTTGGCACATAGTGGACCACTTCGAAAAAGCCTCGCCACAAACGGTATCTCGGTACTGTCGCGGTCTCCAAAGACAATCGAAGCGTATCGTCTAACCTTGACACATCGTCCCCAAATAACCATGTGGGGGATCTTCCTAAAATATACAGCATGCGAGGCATGGCTAAACAGCTCCTTAATAGGGTAAGCGAGACATGTGCTGACAAATTCTTCAAATGTTCCTGAGCCCCAACCAACGCCACCCTTTTTTCTTCAAGAGCAGAACTCACCCCCTCCGGAAAGATGGGAGCACCCAGCAAGCATAAAGACGACTCATCAAGAAGTCGAACTCCTGGCAGCAACAACCTGAACGCAGACATCATATCATCATCCATGGGATCACAACAAAACAGCTCACATTTGCCCGGGTTGATCTCCAAACCGATTGCCTTGAGACTTTGCACAAGCTGTCTCAAATCCTCCAACACTACCTGCGGGCTTCCACCTAACGTCCCATCGTCCAAATACCACACATTTAGCGGAGAATTCAGCGAGGAGATAGCCTTTTGTATGGCCAAACAAAATACTTACAACTATCAAGTATTTAAGTGTAAAACCGAAAAACTCGAAAAACCGGTTTTTTCAAATTTGAAAGCCGGTTTTCTCAATCGACGAAAAACCCGGTTTTTCCGGTTTTTTCGGTTTCGGTGAAACCGGTTTTGTGACCCCTAGTGGAAATTTACAAATTTTTCAAAAAAATTAAAAATAATATCAATGAAAAAAAAATTACATCACGAAATAGCTAACAGAAAAATAAGCGTTTTGTATAGAGAGAGCTTGCCCTACCCCTCCTCTTAAGGGTGCTGCCACAACAGTGCGTTGCGACGTCGCATTGCAAAAAGGATGTACAGATCTATTGCAAAATTGGTTTCCTTCGGGAAAACTCGGATGTCAATCAGAATACGATGGCACCCGAACTGTCAATCAATGATTGTATTAAATGAGTGACATTTTCATATCCATTATTATGGAACTTTATTGTTTAGTGTCAAATGTCAAGCTAATTGTCAAATGTCAGTTGACATTTGACACTTGACACAATTAGCTTGACATTTGACACAAAACAAGAAAGTTCCATAATAATGGATATGAAAACGTCACTCATTTAATACAATCATTGATTGACAGTTCGGGTGCCATCGTATTCTGATTGAGATCCGAGTTTTCCCGAAGGAAAGCAATTTTGCAATACATCTGTATATTTGAAATAATCCGAGCTGGCCGAGTTGCATTAAAGTAATTCGTTCAGAAAGCTATTTTACCGTTCGAACAATAAGGTTCAAAACCCAATAACATTTTTATAGAAATTCGGCCAACTATAAGAGATAAGAGTAGAGCTCGTTGAGTGCATAAAAATAGTATTTTTTGTTTTTAAAAATATTGAAAAATAAAGGAGTGAAAAGCCAATTAAATTATCATAACATTTGATTTTCCTCCTTTTTAAATCTCATTAAATATTAATCCTAGCGAAAAATTACAACCTTTTTTGTAGATAATTTTATGTAGCTTATGCCTAAGAACGTTTTTTTGGTATGGGCCACCGCGCCGTTTAAGTTTTTTACGAAATACCGAAAAATGGGACCTTTAAACCCCCCCCCCCCCCTCCCCCCAGCGGCGGGGCTAAGGGCGGGGACTTATGATATGTTTACCTTCTAACTAGTCCAAACAAAGTCATGACGTCAAAAATTGTGTTCCAAGCATTTCCCTCTATACCTTTAAAATGACTGCCCTAAAAGTACCTAGATTGGGCCAACATCATACAAGTCTGCAAAAATCAGAACTACCGGATTTAACGCAAATATTCAGAGGAATGTTACTAATACTGGGTGTAGCCTCCGTATAGTCAACCAATTTGATTTACGGGCCACTTTGTACCTTGTCAAAATGAAATTCAAAATGATATTCAGGTAATGTCACTGTGACAAAGTGGACCAGAAATCAAATTGGTTGACCGTACATGGAGATGTCCCACGATGTATAACTACTAAAAAATTATATTCCATTCCATTGCCAACCCAGCATATGAAATGAAACTAAACAAATGCAACTCTGCTCAAATTTTTTGAAAGATATAAATTTCATTAAAGACCTTTTAATGGGCGGCTAGAGGCTATATCAAATGTATGTTCTACTTAAAGTACGTACTTTTTCGCAGATAAGGGGGAGCTCTTCGGGTGGGGCAACTCGGAGTACGGTCAAGTACCGATGGCGGCGCAACACCAGCAGGTCAACATGTCTTACGCCCTGCTCAGCTTTACACGGGGGCTGGGCAAGATCGTGGATGTGGCCAGTGGAGGCTCCTTCTGCCTTATCGTCAATGGTATGGTTCTTACACTAACGCCCGAAACGCACTGACAGCGGTAGCGGGACGGGGCGTCGCGGTGCGAAGGCGGTACCGGTTGTAATATTCGAACTAATATGAAAGGGTCCGCACAGAAAACCGGCCGGGAAAAAAGCGTTCTGTGCGGACCCTTTCATATTAGTTCCAACATTACAACCGGTACCGCCTCCGCACCGCGCCGCCACCGCTGTCTGTGCGTTTCCAGCTTTAAGCTCAAAACACACACAGAGCGGGCGGGCGTAAGGCGCGCAGGAGCGGGCGTGAGGCGCGCGGGCGCGGGCGTGTGGCGGGCGGGCGCGTATCAACGCGCTGCTTTGCGACATCTTGAAACAGACTGCCTTTGGGTCCGCCGCCCCGCCGAGGTTTCACACTGTAGCGCGTTGACACGAGCCCGCCCGTTACACGCCCGTCCGCCTCTCGCTCTGTGTGTGTTTTAAGCTTTACATAAGCTTGTGGGGCGAATCGAAATACGAGCAGTTGTCGATGTCGACAAACTTACTATGACATAAGGCGTTTTTGGGAGTTGTTCCTAGCTGTTACCATTAATGTTAGTACTCGTAAGGTAACAGCTGGGGATTGTTTAGAAAAATTGGCTTTTGGTACACCTACTTGAAATAACTTGGTTTAAGCGAGTAACATCAAAGTAATTCGTTCAAAAACATATAAGTACCCTTCAAGCAATAAGGTTCATAATCCAATATCATTGCTATAGAAATTCGGGTGCAACAAAAAAATTTAAACCTTATAATCAATCAATCAATCAACAAAAAATTGGACCGAGTGGAGGAAAAGAGGGGAGGCCTTTGCCCAGCAGTGGAACACAAACACAGGCTAATAAAAAAAAACAATTTGGTGGTAACAAGTCTGTAGGTAGACGAACAGACTGTTGGACTTAGTGTTACCCAATAATCGTTCAAGTTTATTCAAGGCTTTGTCGGCAAATCATTGCATATTTTGTTATAAAAGTCGGTTTATAACAAAATATGCAATGATTTGTCATTGCCCAGTGCAAATGAAGTATTAGTAGGTACTTTTATCTCACGTCACGAGCGCAGGTTGGCCATTGTTGTAGTTGCGACACATACGAACACATAGACAACGTGAACTCACAGCACCTACGCTCACGCATGAAAATGTGCATGTATAGCTCAACCCACAACCATGGCTCACCCGCGCTCGTGAGATAAAAGTTCTCTAATTTCATATAAACTTTTGTTTCAGAGCAAGGCGACGTTTTCGTATGGGGCTACGGATTACTAGGCCTTGGTCCCAATGTCTCCAACAGCTCCAAACCCACACTGATACCACCAGCTTTCTTCGGACGCAACGAGTTCAACCCAGAATGCATGGTGGAAAAAGTAGCCTGCGGCATTGGCCACTTGGCAGCCATTACCAACAATGGGGACCTGTATATGTGGGGCAGGAATAGACACGGTTGTTTAGGCTTAGGCCATTGTAAGGATCAACATTTCCCGATGAAAGTGGCAGTTGGTGCTCACGTCTTGAAAGTGGCGTGCAGTGTGGATCATACTATAGCTTTGAGTAAACCGTTTGTGTAGATGCTAGTAGGATTTTGATTAGACTGAGAGACTTATGTTTAAATAAAAATAAAAAACAAATTATTGTTCATTACATTTTTTATTTTTTTATCTATTTATATGTACATACATATGAGAATCACCTAAGTGTAAGGCCTCAGTGAACGCTCGAGTTGGGCGTGCATGTTAAACAATTGAAACTCATACGGGTGTCCTGAGTTGCCGCTGCACAAAGATTAATGCACACTCACCCGCCACGCTGCATGCACTGCCGAATGCTCCACTTTGAGCGTCCAATCAGGCCTTACACTAAGACCTAAAAGGATATTTTTACAGTATTGGTTTAGGCAATGTTACCACTTCAAAAGACAATTTGAAGGCCTGCTATAGTGGAAATAATATTTATTTCCATGCATTCATGAAAATTGTAGTTCCACTAAAAATGGATGAATTAAATGGACAATGATCAATGATGCACATTAACTCATTTGAAAGAGAATAAGTCATTAATTTTTTATATGACAATTATTTAAAACCATACAATATTTGGATTGACCCTGATGACCCTGATGAACTGGTAAAGGTTGCGGGAGTCCGCTGGATGCGGGTGGCGCAAGACCGGTCATTGTGGCACTCTTTGGGGGAGGCCTATGTCCAGCAGTGGACGTCTTTCGGCTGATATGATGATGATGAATATTTGGATTAGGAATGAAGTGTCCAAGACTGGTGCTTATTTTCAGTTTACAAAATTGGCACAGCAGTATTTACAGGCTTAACAACTATATATTGTGCACACCTATTCACCAGAGATGTGTGGAGTTCTTTCATAATATTTCACACCTTATAAGCTTGACGGCTTGGTGCCAAATGTATGAAAACACACAGTTTTGCACACTTCTGGTGGATGCTCGCTCTTAGACATGTGATAACTTGAAAGCAGGCCTACAAAACATTATGAAAAGTGTAGTGTAATGCTTATCAAAAATTTTAATGATTAAATATTATGTTGGAATGAAAGAATAACATATTTTTATAACTAAAATTATATTATTGGTGTTCGTTTTAAAACAATATAATGGATACCACTTTAAGTGCATCATATATTAGTTTTAACTATTTTGGCAATATTGTTACAAGCCATTATGATAGGTATATGAAAATAGCCATAGTTAAAAACCTGCTTGCAATACTGAAATTACTATTTCAAAGCTCAAAATTATATTCTTGACATAGGTGCTCCATTTATTTATGGAAAACTTACAGAATAAAGTTATTTTTTTTATTCATTGGACATTCCTATAGAAATACAGTCACTTATTACTGAAGAAAAGATTATGGTTCTTAACTGACAGAACAACACTGTTCTACAGTCTCTCTGGTATAGTTACACAGTTCCTGCAACACACTTGACCTGTTCTTATATTGAACGAGAGTTCACTCACACATCTGTTCCCAACCCTCTCGTTCAATACCACAAAGACTATTGTTTGCACTCGTCATGGAACGGTTCCAGGGTGCGGAAGTCACGCCACGCTGGCGGCAGCAGCGATGTATGATGCAGGTGACACGAGCACCGTTTGCACGGCTCACTGAACAGATTCACATAACTATGTAGCCAGGTCATGAATGACCGTACAGCTAAGTCTGGTAACGTTGGAGAGTAAAAGTGAAGCATCGCAGCATGAGCGTTCTCCGTTACCTTTCGGAAGACATTATGGCGAGATTCCGTCCACAAATCTAAAGTCTCACCATATCCTTTCACCATCACCCATTCCATGAGGAGCCCTTTAAAGGCAACCACAGCTTTTAAAACATGGCTCAAGTTGATCTGGACAACAGCGTTGCTTGCGAAAGGGCGGGAAATAGTTATCTTCATGTCATTGTAAGATCTATCAATGTTATTAATCACATTGTCGACCTGTAAAGGCGCTACGTTGTGATTGCTCTGCAGTTTGCCTCGTCTCTTTGTGTTGCCAGAGTTTATGTACGAGCGTTTCAGTGAATTCTGGCTTAACAATGTGTGTGCGAACGAGCTGTATTCATGCACTTTATCCGTCCATTTATAGCTGTTGACTAATTGTGTGTAAAACGCTTGACGCTCTTGCGTAGTTTCTTGACTCAGGTATGTCGTGTTTCCCAAGTTTAAAGTCAATGTTGGTACCGGGAGACTGTTCACAGTCTGATCTAAGTCCCTCAAGTTAATATTCACATTGTTTAGAAGCTCTTGTAGTTCTAAAAGGAATTTGTCTTTGCCTTCCTCACCGTGCTCGGCTCGTAAGCCGTTTGATAACGTCTCGAAAACATGGCTGACACTCGACCGTAATGTACGAAGAGAATTGAGAGCAGAATTCAACTGATCTACATTTAACGTTTGATTCATTTTGTGGAATCACAGCGTCGACGTATCATCTAAATAGAAATAATCACCGAGACACCGATCACCAACCAAACAATTTGACGGCTGACGAGTGACGACTGATGTGTGACACTGACAATTGACAAGTGTCAAATATAACGTTTGAGCTACACGTAAAAATGCTCATAAAACATTAAGACGATTAATGTTACGAGTAATTGTTTTCAGCCACTTTGCTACTAATAATCTACTAAAATAGGCAGGGGGCCTACCGGAACCAAAGAGAAAATATAACCACTACGTTACCGGAACCGCAAACGAAGTATCTCCCTCTCTGTTGCTCCAATATGCAAGTGCGACAGAGAGGCAGATATTTCGTTTTCGGTTCGCGGTAGGCCCTCTGGCTAGTCTGGCTGCAAAGAGAATATAAATCACTACGTTTTAATAGTTACTCCTAAATTATTAAATAAACTGTACTGGCTGAATTGCTCCAGAAACTTTGACAGAAACGCCACTAAAAAAAAGGCCAAATATTTTTCTGTTTGTCTTTATGGCGTTTCCAGTTTTTTGACTTTGCGTTGACAGCATTGAATAAAAACTGGATGAAATAATTTATGTATAAAACCTCTTTACCTACCAAAATTAAACTACCTACCTCGGCTACCATTTTAATTTTAATTGACATTTATAATTTAATTCTCTATAATTTACTTAATATTTCAATTATAATAATGACATGTAATTTTTTTTTATTTTTACGAATAAATGAGTATGAGTAGGTATGTAGGGTACACCTTAGGTGGCCTAGGAGGTAAGGGCGATCGTCCGGAAAGCCAAACGCTTTTTTCTTTCTCTGCTTCGATCTACAAAAATGCTTTGTACATCTTCCGTTTCTTCTCCTCTACAGGTCGCATTTTTCAACCGATTCCCGTGAAATGTTGTGAGCAGGTTCGAAAATTTAAAGAAAGTTTTTTGTCGAGTCAGTTATTGGAAGTTAAAAAAAAACAACAATTTTTTTTATCAAGGTTTTTGTATGTTTCTGCGGCCGAATTTCGGTTTCGTTCTCCTCCACTGGTCGAATTTCTCAACAGAAACTCGTGAAATTTAGTTAGTAGGTTCTATAATTACATAGAATTTGTTTTAGTGTTTGAATTTAAACTTTCGTGAGACATGTTATAACTTTATTTTACTAAACGGTTAAAACTCACGTATTAATTGTCACTTCGGGCGACATGTTTCGAACTCTTCGGGAGTTCTTCCTCAGGATGAGTGCGTCTGCGACCCGCAATCAGTGTGCAATCGGCGCGGAGTTTTAACCGTTTAGTAAAATAAAGTTGTTTTAGTGTACAAATACAACACAAATACAAAATTTGGTATTTATATTCCAAATCAGCAAAACAATAGATATTTTTTTTGGTTTTGGCTCCAGTTGCGGCTGAAACCGAAACTTTTACAGACGTGTTAAAATCCTTGAATAGGGTCCCTAGGCCAGTTGGCGGCCTCTTAGCCGAGTTGCGCACTTTAGACAAGTAAAAAAATATGAAACCTATATGCATATTGGATGGCAGTCATATAAATAAGTCTTAAGTATTGTCAAGATGCGTACTTAACAATAAAAGTTAGTACTTTCATCCGTAAACTTGGGAAAAAAGTAGAAAATGTGACAAAATAGCGAATGCGGCAGATAGCGGCCGCCTACGCCAGTTTACGGCCCCCTGTGAGCTAGTTTGCGGCCCCCTTAAATGATTATAATATAATTTTTAATAAGTTTTTTATATCAAAGGCGCATAATTATGTGGTGCAAATATTTTTAAATATTTGTTCCGGTTCCGGAAACGCTGGAGGAAGGTAGGTATACAATTATTCGGCAAAACCTAGGTATGGGTGGATTGTCTTTTTGGGTCAGTGTAGGGCAGCTACCAGGTCCCGTGCTGCTACGCGAAAATGGTCTTAGAAGACATTTCCTTACTTTCAAATTAAAGAAGATTCTCATTTATAGATTTTGGAAAAAAAAACATACAGGGTGCGAAAAAAAGGTCATTTCTGACAAACTTTTTTTTTTATGCCGATCGATCCCATTCCTGTCTAGGATCAAAAGCTTGTATGCTACCAAAAAAAAACGAAGATAAATTTTCTCATACAAATTGTATGAAAATGAAAACTTATTTTTCACATGCTATTTTTTTATGCCAATCGATTCCATCCTATCCATTATCAATAGGTTCCTAGGGGTCAACTTCCGGTTATGTACTAAAATGCCACAAAATAAATGTATGGAAAGATAATTAATATTTTTTCCCATACATTTAAGTACTATGGAGAAAAAGTGAAATTTTATTCACATTTTTCTATCTTCCTGTTCTGTCCTGTTTTCGTTTAAGGAACATAATACTATATGAAAAAAATACGGTAACAGCATTCAAAATATCAAGAAACTTACTGATACTTTAATTATTTTAAGACCTTATATGTAACGTATTCTAGCAAATAAATATTTCAATTTCTATTTCTAAAAACGGGGATTATGAGGAGAATAAAATTTCACTATTTCTCCGTAGTAAATGTATGGGAAAAAATATTAATTATCTTTCCATACATTTATTTTGTGGCATTTCAGCACATTACCGGAAGTTGACCCCTAGGAACCTATTGATAATGGATAGGATGGAATCGATTGGCATAAAAAAATAGCATGTGAAAAACTAGTTTTCATTTTCATACAATTTGTATGAGAAAATTTACCTTCGATTTTTTTTGGTAGCATACAAGCTTTTGATCTTAGACAGGAATGGGATCGATAGGCATCAAAAAAAAAGTTTGTCAGGAATGACCTTTTTCTCGCACCCTGTATGTTTTTTTTCCAAAATCTATAAATGAGAAGTTTTCCTCGATTTATGGATTTTCTGCCCGGAAATTTAACTTTTGATCCTGTATTGGAATGGGATCGATTGGCATCAAAAAAAAAGTTTGTCAAAAATGACCTTTTTGGCGAGACGTGCCCACACGAAACACATGAAAGAGGATTTAATATATGGATCTCGATAAAGTAGTGTATGCAACTGTACATAATTGGGCATTAAAACACTCGTGTGACCTTATTATGAAACTCGCCTTCGGCTCGTTTCATAAAACACACTCGTGTTTTAATGCCCCTCATTATGTACCAGTTGCATAAACTACTATTATTCCACATTTCACTATGTAACATCTCAAAATCAATGGTCTTTATAGTGGGGCCGCAAACTGACCTTTTCGGTAATTGTGTATACCAGATACCGGCCACCACAATTTTTTGATAAGAAAGTTTTAAAAATGCCAAAATCTAACGAAATCATATCAAAAACTTAATTATTTAAATGATCAAAAAAGAAATTTATGAATGAAACCAAAATTAAGTAACATTAATTAGCTTTCAATGTCAGCTGTCTCTTTATTTTTTGTACAGATTCACTACAATTCCACGCTTCGCACGCACAACGGATTCAATGCGGGAATTGTAACGTTTTATCTTGTTGAAGATCAATATTTTAGTTACAAAATTATATAGATTCTTATAGCATTTCTAATCAAGTTTAGCTTACGGTTTACACTTTTTCTTAAATTAGTTTATAATTGTCATTATCTTTAGTTGAAGGAACCTAGTCGGTCAGGGGGCCGCAAACTGCCGCAGGCCGCGTAACTGGCCTAGCGACCCTAAAACGTCAGCGGGCCGTTCTTTCTAGACTTACAGAAAATGAAAAACCCATATTATTAGGTATTCGTGTAAGTGGTATAAAATAAAACAATTTGAGTGACAAGATATGAAACAAGTGATAATTTTACCTAACGGAGACGCTTCAATATTTTAAAATTGTTACCACATGAGAGGTCTGTTACTCTCTAGTATGTTATGAGACCTATAGGTAAGTAATTCAAATAATTTATTTCCGAAGCATTATTCCATATACAAGACTAAATATGTCAGTAACAATAATTATTAAGAAATAGTACATTACTTACCAAGGGCGATAAAACAAAGAATGTCTCAGATCGCAGGTATTTTACGCCCGAGCCGAAGGCAAGGGCGATAAATATGCGATCTGAGACTTTCTTTATTATCGCCCGTGGTAAGTACAAAATTTTATGTCACCCTCTGGCCAGGAAGTGGGTTTTTTCGCGCGCGGAGCGTGCGATAATGGCCACTTTATGGCTAGGTGTGACATAAAATAATTTTAGGTCGAAGTACAATATCTTTGT
Source organism: Cenopis cana (assembly GCA_951800055.1). Lineage (NCBI taxonomy): Eukaryota > Metazoa > Arthropoda > Insecta > Lepidoptera > Tortricidae > Cenopis > Cenopis cana. The sequence goes on along the minus strand of OX637476.1, from coordinate 3,961,308 downwards.
TACAAGGCAAAATAGGTACAAGGGTGTGACGTCACACCTGGCCATAAAGTGGCAATTACCGCACGCTTCGCGCGCGTAGAATCCCAGGCGGTAACATAAAATGTTGTACTTACCACGGGCGGTAAAAAAGAAAGCCTTAGATCGCATATTTATCGCCCTTGCTTTCGGCTCGGGCGTCAAATACCTGCGATCTGAGACATTCTTTGTTTTACCGCCCTTGGTGAGTAATGTACCTATTACTTCGGTATAGTATAAATGGAATGTATACGAGGTCGATTTTAATATACTTATACGTTTCAATTTGGTGGCATTGAGTTTCGTTCGCTCGTTCTAACACAAAGCTCTGTCAGAAAGGAAGCGAATGAAAAACAAATAGATATCAAATTTGTATCCGGTATGTTAGTGTCAAATTGACCGTTATAACAATCATAATAACGTGCGCTCCACGCTATGTGCTGTGTCTCTGAAGCTAATTAATTGGACGATCATTTTTATAGAGAAAAGGATTACAATTCGGTGTCTGACGAATGCGTTGTAGCCTAGCAGTGAATGAGGACGCATTTCATTTGATTGCATTGGTTTTTTTGTACTCGTCCGTCAAATATTATAGCCGCATGTTGCCGTACACGGCGAGAATAAACTAGTAGTAGGTACTAAGATGAATGATTGAAGTAAATTGAATTTAATTTAAGTTATTCTAAGTTAATATCTCGACTAAAAATATAATTCGAAAATATTCTCGCGTACTTGTATATCGACTTGCCAATATTCTTGCGTAATCTTATCTCGACTTGTCAATATTCTCGCTTATGCCTTGGTCTTTGTCTACTAGTATTGGAAGTTTTACTCGGCCGAGTAAAACTTCCATACTAATTTTACTGTCTCGCCCGTTTTGCTCGGTACGTGTGGTCCTGGCATAACTCGTAGACGCTTCGTAGCGTACGGTAGAGATCCGTAGGCCGCTTCGTAGATGTTCGTAGCACATCTAATGGAGGTTGCTTCATTCTGTGAACAATTATTATCACTTTCATTGAAATACATATGAACTGCCGCAGATTAGTTCGGAAAACTGACCCCACCAGCATATGGGATTTATAGCTAGGAAGAGAGAGAGAGAGAGAGAGAGAGAGATTGCCATACATATGTAGAGAGAAGTGTAGTATCACGTTTTCATAATCATATAATTTATTAAATTTTGTATGTATATAAGCACTTTATGGTACAAAATAGTGGATCACGGGACGTCAAGCGTTTGTCCCACAAACTAGAAGTACATAGGCAAATTTTCCCTACCTATATTAAATCTTTTCCAGCTAGATTAAAAAAAACTATAATAATCATTTTAATCCGTATATTTATAGATATAAGCTCTGGAAGATAACTATGTAATAAGTGAACAGAATTATTTATACCTACATATCGAAATTAAGCTGCTACTGACTACGGCGTAGCGATACAAGCGTAGTTTCGCTGCTAAACATTGCTTAATGAGTGACCCCCTTATTCATAAAACTAAACAAACCTCTGCTTATTAAAATGTTGTTTGTCCCTTTCTCACAAACGTAAATGTTAAAGTGACAGATAAGGACAAACGAACTTTAGCGGCTTGTTATCTAATATAGGTTTATTGGAAGTTTATGAATAAGGGGGTGAGTCGCTTTCAGTGTTTTTTAAATACAGTTTTCACATGTTATTTGGCTACGAGTGTAGCGCTACGAAATAGTTGGCAATGCAAGGTGTTAAACTGCTACGGGCTATGGCTAGCGCTACGAGCGTAGCTGATCTGTGAATGAGTCACCGCGTCAAAACGCTCGTCAAACATTGAAACCAAATTGAAATGCAAAATGTTTCTAGTCAATTCATTCATAGCTTAATAATAATACTAATTATTAATTGTAATTAATAATTAGTTATTTCTCATTTTAGTGGATAAGAAAACTTATGTTCTTGACACAGGCACAAAAGTACCTACTAGCCTACCTTACCTACCTTACCCTACCTTACCTTTGCCTACCTTATCTATTTAAAACACCACTTGTTTAAATGAAATATATTTGTTTTTATTCCCTCTTCACAAAGTGCATAGCGAAAAATATGGTGACGTGTATTGCCGTCTGCGGCAGTCAAAGGGTTAACGTCGTTAACTCGGCCATTTGTTACAACTGCTCAGCAGAGCTCAACTGTCTACAAGGTTATTTTGAGCACGTATCCCGTAATAACCTGATCAAATAGCCGCTGTATTTTCTTGAAAACGGAGAAATTGTGCAACTTTTATAGTAGACGTAGAACTCACACTGAACGAAAAAAATACTAATTATTAGTAAGTTTTCCCAGGACAAGGAGATTATATACTAACGGTTACAAAACAGTTTTTGATAATAGTAGTTATTTACTAATACCAAAAAAATTATTATTGTTGGGGAACGGGACTTAATCGCGTACAATTACCAATTATTATTGCGTGTTGATACCCGCTCACGCCAGTCAGCTCGCGACCACGGATGTTGTGATACATTCGAAACGTCGGGCAAAACCTTAAAAAAGGTCAATTAGTTATAATTGTACGCGATTAAGTCCCGTTCCCCAATAATAATGTGTGAAAATCGTGTAAATTTAAATCAATATACCAAAAAAATTGTCCTTGTAACTACTAATTACTACTAAACTGTTTTGTAACCGTTAGTATATAATTTCCTTGTCTTGGGATTCACTAAAACTTACTAAGGCGACTTCCTGATTTGTCGGTGCGGAGGCAGTACGATATGAGAAAAGTGTCAAATGTCAGTGTCACCTGTCAGTCGACGCGATACCATTTTTTACTACGCCCCTACATTTAAATGAGTGCTTCCTGACTGGCGCGGGATGCGCGGTAGCGGGACGATGTGAAGGCGGTACTGCTCCGCTTCTGCGCATGATCTTACTACTGCGCAAACATAATACTGACAGTATTATGTCAAGTGAGAATCTTTTGCGACGTCAGTAAGTTTACATCAAAGAAGAAAATGTCACATATCGATCCCGCCCCGCCAAGTCAGGAAGTCGCCTAATAATTAGTAATTTTTCGCTCAGTGCACATAGGTACATTGGACTATGCGCTAACGCAAAAGGGTGTACGACGGGCATGGTGAAACTATAAGGGTTCCTTGCTTACTGTTGAACTCTAAAACATTTTACTATCCGAAAAAAAGTAAAGTTTGATTCAATCCTTGATTTTTAACACACTTTTTACGAATTGTGATCGGCAAGTACTTAGTTATTTATCTTATGGCAATTATTTTGAACCGTGAGATCTTCGAGGAAATAGTACCGTAAAATGGGGTGAGTTCAAACCCGGATAAAAGTTTATTTTTGTATGTGGCGCATTGATTTATTTACAAAAAAAAGTGTTCCGGATGTTTGTATTTTAGTTTTTTTTATGATTTTGTGTTCATAACTTTAACGATAAACACAAAATGTTGTAAATCCCACCTCACCCCGTAGTTCAGGTAGGTTGGGGTGAGGTGGGATTTCATACTAAGGCGAGTTTGGGAAATTGTAGGATCGACACTTTGGGATTATAATAGCATGATTTGTAATTAGAATTTATATGTTACGAAGCAGTATCCTATAAAAACCAGCTCACCCCTCTGCCATCCCCACTCTCCTCATTCATAAACCAACTGTCCTCGCAATCCCTACTTACCCCATTTTACGGTTTGGCTAGCAGTTTTGTACTTAGTGATTTTTAAGTAAAAATTTTATCATCATAAATCCTATCTACTGGCGTTCACTACACATACCCACCGTGGGTCCAAGGATCACAGTTTAAGGGGAGGTATCCCCAACGTAAATGTCCCGCTCTAACACACGTGAGTTTACAATTAACCATCCCGCTGATCCCGCTCTCTACGCAAGCTCTGCGCGCAGTTTTGTAAATATTTAGCTATAGTCATTAAGCCAATCATTTTATCAAAGCAAACCCTGCGAATTAAACTATTTACGATCTTTAATTGAGTACAAAAATTAAATGTTAAATATCAGTAATATAGCCGTAGTATTGAAAATACATTCCAAAAAGGGGTAACTTCGCGTTTTTTTTCTATCGAGTGAAATTTATCAGGTCATGTAACTGACTGCGATTTTGACTAGACAAGATCCTTATGTAACACATATATTTTTTTTAGATTTTAAGACACTATATTCTATGTCTAAGATGGTTTTTAAAAACTCAAAAGTGGTAATACACGGCCTTAAGAAATCCTGAATTTAAATGATCCCCACGGCAACCAAGCCGCTCAAGGGCTCCGGACTTTAACAATACAGTATTCATCTTACATTTGACAAATGCGTGAAAGGGTCTTTGTATCATTCAGACGCGCGGAATACGCAGCCCTATGGTAATCCCAGATTTACATGACACCCACACGAACGGAAATACAGTTTCGCTTAAGGGTTATATATAACTAGGGTTTGCCTGCGACTTTGTTCGTGTGGAAGTCGTTTTATATCGTGCCTGCATATAAACTTTTTCCTTAAGGGATGATTTCCGGGATAAAAAGCATCCTATGTCCTTCCCCGGGACTCAATCTATCTCCATACCTAATTTCGTATTTTATTTTATTTTATATATTATGAAAAAACTCCTGTGGACTTACAGTTAGCCCCAAAGATGCCCACAAGATTAACTTCCCATACATAATATTACTTAATTTAAATTAAATTTAGGTGAACATTTTACAATGATATAAATCGGTTCAGCGGTTTAAGCGTGAAGAGGTAACAGACAGACAGACACACTTTCGCATTTATAATATTAGTATGGAAAGTATGGAATAGTATGGATAAGTATGGATGATGAAAATCGCCTGAAATAAAGGAACAGTATATAAATTGTACGCAGATGACGTCGCGGGCTAAATCTAGTGTGTCTATAAAATGTGGGTGTTCGTTCGAGCCTAGCCGTCGCGGGCTAAAGCTATAAAATGTAGGTGTTCGGTCGAGCCTAGCTGTCTGGGCCGCCAAGGGCGCGCGGCGGCTGCAGCGACCTTGACGTGCCCTCCTGCCAGGGCTACTCAAATACCGCTTCCCTTCCGCGACGCGACGTCTTCTAATCGCTAGAAACTATAGCACGACAGTACCCTTACCATGAGTTTGCAATGTTTGCATTCACGTACCTAGGTACGTTAACGACTGCGTAAACGATTTAGGTAGGTATGGACAAAAGTACAGCGCCTCTGGCGGATACGCAATAGAACTAAGAATCGCCATACTAAATCGTTTAAGCCAGGTATACACTAGGGAACAAATGTCCCACGACATGTGTCGGCGACATGTCAAGCGAAGCCGGCCGATTTCGCCTGAAATTACTGGCGACATCGCGCGACTTATGTCCGTAGCGGCGTCAGGCGAAGTACGACTTCGCGAAACTTCGCCTGACATATCTGGCGACATCGCGCGACTTATTTCCGTAGCGACGTCGTGTCGCGCGATGTTGCCAGGCATGTCGAGCGAAGTCCGGTAACGTCGCGCTACTTCACCCGACGTCGCGCTACTTCACCCGACGTCGCTGGCGACACGTGTCGCGCGATGTTGCCTGACGTGTCGATAAAAGTCCGGCAACGTCGCGCTACTTCACCCGACGTCGCTGGCGACATGTGTCGCGCGATGTTGCCTGACGTGTCGATAAAAGTCCGGCAACGTCGCGCTACTTCACCCGACGTCGCTGGCGACACGTATCGCGCGATGTTGCCTGACGTGTCGATAAAAGTCCGGCAACGTCGCGCTACTTCTCCCGACGTCACTGGCGACACGTGTCGCAGGACATATGTCCCCTAGTGTATCCCCATCCCCAGCTTAACGCAGTCGCTAGCGAGTAAGGTAAATGCAAACATTGCAAACTCATGGTAAGGGTACTGATCGGAACAGGAAGGCCTTTTTTTAGGGTTCCGTATCTCAAAAGGGAAAAACGGAATCACATTGTTGTCTGTTTTTATGGCTGTCAAGAGCCTTTATCCCGGGAACGCGTGGAGTTATCGAGTTGAAATTAATAGCAAATACGTCTACACTGTCCTTTGAAGCTGTGAAAAAAAATCATTTTCTGAGTTAACGTAAAAAAAGATGCGTCCGTCTATGCCGCAAAAAAACCTAATATTCGAATTATTAGTCTCAAGGGAATCATAATTTATAGGGTACAGGTACTTTCCGTTGACTTACAACTATGAATTTTGGCAAGTAATATCGTGTTATAATTACAATAAGTACATTTGTAATTAAATCATTAAAAAAATATAGTCTCTAGGTTTTGGAAACTGAATGTCGGGAAAAGCTTGGAAAAACTGAGAGACTTGATTCCTGAACTATTTATTGTACCTATTATATGTACACTACAAATTTGTACGGAGCCCTCCGTGGGCGAGACCGACTCGCGAATTTTTTTTTTAGAAAATGGCTCATTCTAGTAGCTCAGCTTTGGCTAGTTATCGTGTCTGACTGGAGGAGGACGGTACGGGCTACGTTGTCGTTTGAAGCTGGTGTGGAGTGTATCGGTCTGAATCGGCCCGGTACACGTCTGTACCCGGCCTCGTGTTGTGTTGCTGTAGGGACCGAGGGCCTTTTTGAAGGGGCAGGGCCGTTTCTACGCGCAGACTAGCGCGCAGCGGGGCGCGGGCGCCCGGGTCAGTCCCGCGCCGAGCGCCGCTCGGGCCGGCCGTGTCGACAGGCCGCATGAGCGCGCCGGAGTGCTAGCGCAGGTGCGCGGGTGTGGTATGCCCGCGCGTAGCCGCCATGGCCCCTCTGCTGGCGGCCTTGGCGCTGATCACCTTGCTGCCCGGTGAGTGAGGCGCAACAGGCGGCGCCGCCCACGCGTTTGTTTACCGATCGGGATCGATGGCGTGACGAGGTGTTGTGAGTGTGACCTGGATGAGGTGGTGGAGGTAACGGTTACGAGTGCCTGCCAGGATGTCTTTTTCAGATTGGGAAGTCGGTAGATTCTGAGCGGGCGCTGCCACGTGGCAGGTAGACGCTCGGTGACAGGGCGCAATAAAACCGAACAAACACCTTTACGAGTGCGCTCGCCGCGCCTGATCCGTGCCACGTATGATAAGATGGAACTTTTATGTTCTTGCTCTTAGGATTTTATGACGCACCTTATTGAAGCCGTCTTAACCCTGATTTCCTTCGATTCGCCTGTCTTTTTGATTAGATTGCAATTTTCCCCGAGAAATGTATTGGATGGTAACAGAAAGGGTAGATACGCGAATTTGCGTATGGGTACATTGTAAATTTGTTTTACGGGATTTACTGCAGATAATATTCCACTTGCTTATTTCATTATTGATCAATCCCAGTATGTAAATAAGGGAAGAAACGATAAATTAAATACTGCTCAGAAATTGTCGTGATAAACATCACGTATTCGAGACTAAAACGCCTCACATGAGCCATCCACGAACGAGGCGAAAAACCGCGACGTTTGTTCATTAAAAAGCGAGCACGTTCAATCATAATCTCATAACTCACGTTCCTACCTTTCTCCTTTCACTCATGGCTGTCATGAATGATGGGTGTTATCTATCAACTCGATTGTCTAAATCGGCGGCCAGCTCTGAAATTCACTACTCACTGTAATCAACTCACCACAGATCACTGGTATAACTTGACCCCAAGAATGGTAAAAGCTATGCGTAGGAGGTCTTTAGCTTAAACTGGTTCGCCGTTGCGAATTATCGGTAGCATTGTGAACACCAGCAGGTCTCCATCGCTCAACAACTCGATCCCCTCCCATCCGTTACGTCCTATTCTGCTAGATAATATCCCACCCGTCATTTTGCAAACATTGGATGAAACGCCATTTGTAATTTTCTAGCTGGGTGATTCTTATCGTTAAAGTTAATTGATGTCCACTCCGGCCCGAACGTTAAGCGAAAGTTAAGGAAATCAGAGTGCAATTTAAACTTATTGTTGACTTCAGTTTCCTCTATACCTGGGTCCTTAACTGTTAAAATAGTTAAAGTCAAAAATAATCACTCAAGAGTCGTTAGCAATTGGGGCCCGGTGTGGACAAATTAAGAAAATGTAAAATTTTGCAATGAAAATCACCCAGCTATCCTAACATTGAAATAGTTTGCATCTCGGAATTGAGGATGGTTTTAATGCAAATTTAAAATTACACCTCCATTCGTTCGAAGTGTCGAGCCGCTTAATTGACTTAGGTACAGGTATCCCCCCTTAGTACACACAGTACACAGAACTTAACTATACGCCAAGCTAGTATATCTAGATTATCTAGGCTAGTCTAATAGTGATTGTCGCCGTGCCGAGCTAGGGTACGGTAAATCTATAAGACCTTAGCTCGTAGCAATTATCGCAAGCATAACTATATAACTGATTCATATAGATACGTATAAGATTAGTTTCCGGCGTAGAAGCCCAGGTAAACGAGCGATGTATCAGGCCGCAAGTTTAATGCAGACAGTGCAAATAGTACTATACAGAAAATAATTATTCTAGATCCTTCTTTTACAACGTAGTTCATTGTGCGATTTATCGTTAACGCTTTCAGACCGGAAAACACACCGATACATCTTTGTGATTCAGTAATAGCTTATACGCTTTTGCCTTGAAGATACCTAGACACCCTAGACATTATGGTGGACTGGGATAAAAATGCCAAGAGCGAATTTCATTATTTTTCTATGTTGCAAATATTGAATCCCTTCCTTTAATATATTGAAATCCTTTACCGGGCTCGAAGATTCCCGAGTACATTTCTATTGCATAATGATGATTTGGGTAGACGATGGCTCAAATATCATTCCTTGCTATAAAAGATGTATGATGTCCTTACGGGTTATCAGTCCGACCCAGGTCGGGCCTAGCTGAGTTTCTTGCTGGACTCTTCTCAGCTAGGCTAGGTTTAGTGAACCAGCGACAAAACTCCCAGTAGCTCGATTCTATTGATACCTCAGATTCAGTTGAAACTGCTCAACCTTATTGGAGGGCAAACTCATAGAGTATTCCAGTGTTTAAACCGCCCGCGTGGTCGTAACGGAGGTTTCCCCTGGATTTTCTCCAGGCCACTCCAACCGCGCACTGCTATTGTTTTATTGGACCCAGCCTATATACGGGTTAAAGTAGGAATCTTTAAGACAGTTTTACGTTAAACACACACACTTTACCCACTCACGCAAAAGACAGATGAATAGATTTGTGAATTTGAACATAGCTATTAGTTTACACTTATTTGTTTTTAATCAGTACTAATTAAAAGTTTTGTATGAACGTAAGATTATTTTAAGAATTGTAAATAGTACTTTCACCTTTTGTTACCTTACCTACTTAAGGAAGAGCGGGGCCTCCCAACAGGCAATGTTTTGCTTACAGGGCGGCTCTATCCCTTAGATCATAAAACACGTGTAGGTATTTTTTTTTAATAAAAAAATTTGTATTTTTGTAAACATTCAGCCGTAATTGTGCTTTTTTATACACATTTTACTCGCGAAATTGAAAATCAACAGGTTTTATTTGTTCAAACCGGAATTTATAAACTCTTTTCTAGTTTGGTCAAATTCATACCTACCCGCTAACGCGCTGAAGTTCTGAGTGTTAGCTCTAAAGCCTATAGTGGCGCACCAAAGTGTTTCATAATCGTACGCTTAAGCAAAATCCTTTTGGCCATAAACAAAACGTATCCGATCTGAAGGCCCATCTTGCTCCAGTTCAAACCAAGTTCTAACACAACCCGTGTCCAATCTTCAGCGACGAGTCCCGGGCACGTTCGAGCCAACAATTCCAATGCAAACTTATAAAACCGGCTCCGCAGGCTTTAATCGATTTAGGAAGATGATCTGCGGATATCATAGTTGGGCCATTGTCGGTACAAAGGGGAACTTGTAACCACTTTAGGACGAACTTTGATGACGCTAGCTTGGAGCTTTTTGTTGGAGTTTCATCTCGGGTGCACTAAAAGGATAAAAGTTAAGCTAAGCGAGTTCAACGTTACCTCGTAAGTAGTTGAGTTTTTATGAAAATTATACGCTTTCGACAGTTTAGCCTGACTTAGATTAATAATCTACGAGTAGTCTTACTAACTGCATTTGCTCGCAAAAATGGTTTAATTTACCTATTGAAATAGATGTGATCAACTATCAGTGGCGGCGCGTCAAAAATATTCTAAGGGAAGCCGGAAATAATTTGCCTGTCTAAATTCTTCATGAGCCGTAGTAAAAGAAGTGGACTGGCTGAAAATAAGGCAAGCCGGTGGGAATCGAGTTGTATAGACGCTCCGCCACTGTCAACTATTATAATAAATAATAAATATTAATAGCATATTGTATTGTTAACTTAAAGTAAAATGTGTGTGTGACTGTGTGTGTGTGTGTGTGTGTTAGTTCTAAATAAATTAAAGCAAAATGTTAGTCTGCGACTTCGTATGATGAGTGAAATTAGTTGTTGTGCATATAGGTGACATTTATCGTTATATTTTAGCCGATTTACGCGAAACCGGAATTAATTATACAGATAATTCTTCCTTATTCTTTATCATGAAACTCATGAAGCACTCCGTCTATTGGTGAAAACCGCATCTGTTTTTGTATCGCGTACAAACATATATAGACAGACGCGTGGGGACTTTACGGAGGTGTCTAATTAATTCTAAAAGTAACTTTACACACAATTGGAGTCGAAAGCAATAAAATGCCTTTGTAACGTATTTCTTAAGACGTATTTTTTCAGAATTGTCTGCCCACTCATAATACCCAATCATTGTAAGTGTGCTTATATTATTGCAATATTTATATCTAATTCAATATCTACGTAAAATCAGATCTTGCTCGGTTTTGGAGTGATTGAATATGTATGAATGATGAATAACACACATTTAAATAAAAGTAATATAAGTTTAGCGATTCGAAGCGCTATATTGGTTACTTTGGTTCTGCAATAGATGGCCTCATTTCATCACGCAGAGAAACTCCCAGCTTAGCCCTCTCCCCCTTTGAGTGACTTTGAGCCTTCTTAATATGAGGCCCATGATGAGCGACCACGTTTCAGTACCATATGGCATCACTGGCAATAGACTCGTCTTGAGAGACTTTATACAACGACGGTGGCAAACAAGCTTACGGTCCACCTGATGGTAAGCGGGCACCGCAGCCTGTCGACTCTCGCATTTCTCGCAACTCTAAAGAAGTCACTTGTCCCTTACCGACCCTATATACTTAAACATTGAGGATTCACTGCCACCGGTACGGAAAGCAAACCCGTGCCACGAGAATGAATTGCTTAAAAATCTCGGCTAGGTGTCATCTTTCCAAAACAAACATTGTATGTATAAAATTGACGTACAGTCACGAGTTTTAATTTGGGACCCCCTTAAGGTTGACAGTACTGTCAAACAGTATAGAAATTCAAAGAAAAAGTTTGCGAAATGGGTCCTAAATTGATGCACATGACCGGTACTATCAAACATTACAACTTTTCTGTACAAAACTTATTTTTGCGTTAGATTCACGCAGGCGCTATCACTCCCAAAAATCCCTCTCCATGATAATATAAATGTTTGTTTTATAAAATTACGATTGATTCAATTGATATATATATATTATGTAGGCGTGTTCCTAATATCAAAATATGATAGTAAAACTTCGGCGTTCGACTCGTTTTACCTATATTATCGTTGGGAAGAAGCGGCACATTAAAAGTTCATCAGTCATGCGGGAGATTCATCCGTCGTCCGTCTGTCACAGCATCGATCATGTGTGCCATTAGGATCGCCCCCCACATTACGGCATTGTGTACAATCACTATTATTATACTAGTTCTACACCTAGTAGAGCAGTGCATGATTGAAAAACTAGTATTATAAAACTCAAGGTAAAATTCTTTAGAGCAGTGCATGATTGAAAAAATACTGACCTATTCTTAAACCTTATCCTATTACGTGTAATGTAAGATGTGAAAGAAGGAAAATGTGTTAGGTAATAGGTATGTCCCTTTTTAGGGTTCCGTAGTAAACAAGGAACCCTTATAGTTTCAACATGTCCGTCCGTCCGTCCGCCCGTCCCCGACTTAGCTCAGTAGCCGTTAGTAGGTACTAGAAAGCTGTAATTTGGCATGAGTATATCAATGACGCCAACAAAATTAGTGGTAGTAATTTTTTCTCCATAATTTGAGAGATTTATCGAACATCCATATCTATTTCGTCTTTCATACCGTTGGGACATGATTTATGTAATAAAAAATCATTCTAGCGTGTATTAATTCAATACTAATGTTACTTCATAAGCGCACCATAATATAACAGTATATAGATATCAAATCAAATCAAATCAAATCAAATATAATATATAATATCTTCTTTGCCGTAACCCAATTTTTGCTTGTACATTTGTCGGTTCATCATCCGCGTAAGTAAGTTTCTTTCTTCTAATTTGAAAGAAATTATTCATACGTGTGAAATAGCGACTATTACAATTGTATTAACACGATTTTATGAATAACTAACAATGTAATTTATTCGTTTCGGCCAACACCAGCGTCCGAATCGAGCCATTACGTGCCAAAGCCCGATGAATTTGCCGGTCAGGTAAAGGCTAATTGGTGGCCGCTCTGGCCGTATATGCCCATATGGGCATATTGGGCATACCAGCCGAGGCTCAGCATTCCGGTATTATGAACCCGTTTATGACAAGATCGAAAATTAAATTTAATCGATATTTGGTTATTGCTGTTTACTAGGTGTGTTGTGATGGCGGTTTTAGTGGGTAACTGGCTGTTATTTTGATATAAAGAATATTTATTTATTTATTACACACTTTATTTATTAAACTTCATTTCACAATATTTAACGTAAATACAGGTACAGTCGTCCTATTTGATTTCCGCGCCACTTCGTGCCTTGTCACAGTGAAAATCAATATGAAAGTCGCTAGAGATGGAGATATTAAAGTCACTGTAACAATGTACCAATTGGCCCAGAAATCAATTTGGTTGACCGTACCTACAAAGGAAATGTACGCATGACACGTTACTACTATAAATACTATAATAATATGTCATTTTCTAATAGACTAACCAAAGATTGTCCGGAAGATAGGTATCGCTTTAAAGCTTTAAGATCGTCACCTTTATTAAATAAGTCTCTATCTATATTCATTTTAAGTTTTATTGTTATGATTTGTAATTTTACTATTACCCTATTACAAATTAACCTATTTTACCTTAGCAAATTTCATAAAGTAGGTAGATTCACTGTCGAAAAAGCAGCGCCACAGGTCACGAGCCACGATTCTAATCCGCTTTTTGAAGTTAATGTGGAAAGAACCCTTATAATTGCCAAACCACTTCTTATGCGACTCGCTTCAATATTTTATTCCGATTCTAATCCGCTTTTTGAAGTAAATGTGGAAACAACCCTTCCCCTCAACCCTTTCCCTTTGTGGAATTGGCAAACCACTTCTCATGCGACTCGCTTCAATATTTTATCATAGTTTACATTCACACTGGTCTGAATACAAGTAAGAATGTAGTACGAACCCTTAGAAGAGCTTCTGGCTTCATCCAGAGACTACTAGATGCAGATGCAGTAGAGAAAACTTAAACACGTAGTACGTATTTGGGTGATTGTCAGATATAGGTGCGCGTCTTTGCGGCGGTCATGTCAAAAATTAAGGGCTACAAAGCTTAATTTTTGATTTGTCTTGTATCCCGCACAAACTGTGTTACCAACTATAAATCCATGTAATAAAAACATAACTCACATACATATAAGCCGTTAACATTGTCACCGGATGGACAACTTTTGTTTTTACAACTGAAAATGATCCGTTTAATCCTTATTGCCAAAGTAACAAAGGGACTCTTATGTTGCGACTGTGTCTGCCCGTCTGTCAGAAATATACATCTTATTAACTAATAAAAAAAATTGACAAAATTTTCCTGAAATTAGCCTAAAAACATGCATACAAACGGATCCAAAAATCACAAACAGCGCTTCTCCCTAGTCACGTAGCCTAGCTTTAGGTAAATATTTAATCTAGGACTGACGTAAACGGCCAGAGTCCGTGAATTTTACTTTCCTTCATACACTGCTAAATTCTAAATAGGAATCAAGTATTTTACAAGGGCTAGATGGCAATTTTATTTGGCATATAATCAAGAGATTTAGAAGATTTAGAAAAGCTACTTGTTAACCTCTTCGCAACACTGGATTTACTTCAGGCTTATTGCTATTTTATATAATTGGTACCTATTACAAAGACCTATGAGTTAAATTTGAAATTCTACAACGCCTTTTTTGTTCAGCTAGCTAACATCAGTTTCCAAATACATATACCTATAATCTACATGCTCTGATCAATTAAATTCGCTATGCAGAGTGGCGCGTCCTAAAGGCTGCCTGTGGCCGATACACCCCGACTGTCAATTGTTCGCGACATCGCCCATGCACGTCCAAGTTTGAAATTTCGAACTAAGCAATGTCGTCGTCTCTTTCGTCCGATACTTTCGCAACTAAGAGTGAGAGCACAGAGCGAAGTGATCGAACTTCGTAGAATATTCTCCCTTTATCCTAAATGAGATTTCACTTTGAAGCGGCAGTGTTTTGTTGTTTGAAACGCGAAATGAGATCTCAGGTAAGCTGTGTAATTTGCAAGTCTGGGTTGTGACTACGACCAACTCGTAACTTTTTGCGTCCGGAACAGTCTTTGCTCTGACTCAGCCGCCGTGGCGAGAGAATTTCAATTAGTGCGGGTTCACTTTCACCGAGATTCGGCCCCAAATTCGCTATAAGAAGAATTAAGGCGTGGTTTTTCAAATTGCTCCATCCCTTAATTTACGATCGGGTTTTCTTGTTTTTGAACATTTGTTATTGTGGAAAAAATGTTTTTTCTGCTATCTGATGTTTTCTGAGATATTTGTAATCCCTAATTAAGCTTGTTAGAGGCGTTTTTTTGCTAGCCGGAATCCGATAATGAAATAGCAACTAGGTCTTAAATTAAATTAACGCTTTTAAGTAATTCTTGGAAAATTTTGCTACGTCCCATTTTTTTGGTGTATTTTATCTTAATAATTACAATATTTTGCTTTCTGTGTCCGTGTTCATACTGTTTTTGCGATTTCCTTTTAATCTATCACCGCAATCTTTGAACGGAGTCCGAAACCGATATTAAATCAAACGCGTGCGTGGAACATAAATAAAAGACGGACGACAAAGTGAAATAGTACCGCGAGATAACGGATCAATAATACACTGTTCGTTCTCGAAGCCGTTTGAACAACAGTCCAATACTAAAACGTTATTTATTGGACAGTAAAAAAACCGTTGGATAGGAAGAAAATTCAATTAAAAATGAAATACGGCCACACTTTCATACAAAGGCCTCTTTGGAATAATCTTTAGGTAAAAATGAAAATTACGCTGGTACTTATCTCTACAGTGATTTAATATTTTAATCACAATTCATGGATCATTTAACGTAGTGAAAGTGAAATTAATGACCAGAACATAATAAAGTTACGAGTGTGTACCAAAAAATAACCAGTCGTTTGTTCTTTGTGCACAAAAAACGGCCAGAATTTTTACCAGACTATCCGATTTTTATTCTTTTCAGTGTTGGCTATCGTAATTATATTCATATGACAAATTTTGACAAATATCGACTTCACCTTTTTCTGTTTCTTTCAATCTGCAGAATCTGACAGATCACCGATGACTTGTGCTTTGGCCATACGGTAGCTCCACCTATCATCAAAATAATTGAAATTCACCCATTCGATCATGATTCTCACACTAACAAATGGACGACAGTCACGAGTTAGATCGTTACCTAGCTTACCTAGCGTGTCTGCATGCTATCTGTTTAGTTTTAGCCTGAACTAGCGAACTAGCACGCATGGGCGGAACCTAGCGCTATTTCTAACAACACATTAGATAACATCTGCCCCGTGGCGCCGATTCGGAATTTCTGCTATCCTGAAATGTCGGTGGAAATAGTTTTCATTTGTAACAGCTGCCTTTGCATATTTCAAAGTTGTGTAGATAGTGTTTTGCGACTTGCACTTTAGAAAAAAGTTTCTACTATTTTATCTTTTCAACGTTCACATTCATATCAGTAAGGTACCATAGTATTCTTGTAGGAAATACCAACGAAAAGACGTAGCTATTATGCCAATCCTTTATATAAAATAGTACTTGTGCTAAATGGGATGGGTGGTTATACGGAAATATTCATCACTTTAGAGACTAACCTCAAAATGAAAGTGACGATTATAGATTATTAATTCTCAACTTCTATAAAATGAGTGAATTATGATAAAATGATTAAGCAGTTTTTTTATTTATTTTTAATACTGCGACGGTGGCAAACAAGCGTACGGTTCACCTGATGGTAACCAGACACCGCAGCCTAAAGACGCTCGCAACACCAAAAGAGTCACGTGCGCGTTGCCGACCCTTTATAAAATTTAAGGATTCACCGTGTTGACAGCAGAAGAGACAAAAGGTCCCTCGCTCTCAACTCTCAACACAGTGCATCCTCGGGAGCTCTGGCAATCTTGCTCACCTCCAGGAACACAACACTACATACTTGTATAGTAAATAATGTTATAGTATAAACATACGAGTAGTTATATTGTGCCCTATGCCCTAGAATGTCCCTTTGCATTCAAGAACAAGGGCGATTCATCTAGAACTTTCACCGACAACTTACTGAGCCCAAATAATACCCTATTCCTATATGACTTAACTACTGGTAATATATCTTGATTTCAATCTAGAACAGCACTGCTGCTTGATTTACTACGACCAATATGTCTGATTATTTCTTATTTATTCCTCACCCATATATTGTGCAAACACGAGACCTACAAACTGGTTAGTCGTAGTAAATTAGCTTTATTAGTTCGTGGGAACTCGCGAAACTAGTTCTGTTGCGGTGTACAAATTCTATTTGGAAGATACGAGTAGACTTCATACTTAGTTAACTACATGCTTAGTACAAGCTAAGTAGTTTAAAATGTGTCATGTTTTGGTATACATGGTTGGTGTAGACATTAAATAAACTAATCCCAAACAATTCGTGACATGTACGTGTTTTAACTTGTTATTGTGTACAATAAGTGCTTACATACATACAAAGAATGTCAGATGGCATTCTCTTTTGTAACAAGTGCCTTCTTAGTGCCATTTCCTCACACTTAGCTATGCGCTGACCGAAAAGGAAATTAAGAAACAATTATATCATTTCAATTCGACAAAATGTATTTACTTTCATATATCATTTCAATTCGACAAAATATGTACATAATGTATAATTGTTATTTTGGGCATACACCCAGAAATGGAATAGCAGTCGGGCATACGTGAGTGAATTTCACCAAACGGGCATTTTTGTCCAATTCCCATGGAATTTAGAAATACCAATAAAACATAGAAAATTCTATGCTGATAATTTGATAAAAAAATTAATAAACACAAATTTTCTTACGGGGTACTTATACGTATAGAATTACGGAAGTTATTACAATTTGAAAATTTGACCTGGGCACGGGAATTTATCTGTCCATGGGAATTGCCTTTTCTTAGAAAAAATTGTATTAAAATTATTATTTACCATCTAATTTATCAAGAATTATAAAGTTCAGTTGTATCGAAGTTATTTAGCCTAATTTTACCAATCATGGGTCACTCTTTTCAAATATTTAAGAAGCTAAGTGTAATTGTAGCAGTAGGCCTGTTTTCTTTAAATAAACGCATAAACTATAACTCTAATCGATATACTTAGTACAAATTATATTTATTTATGCATTTCATCCATAATTATTGTTATTAAATGAGGTTTATTAACAAAATAAGTCACCCTTCCCAATTTCCGTGTCCCAAAATCAGCTGTTTTGGGTAAACAAGCTATGGGAATTAGGACACGGGAATTGGAAATCTATATAAAAAAAATCATAAAAAATTCAAATCGCATGTTAATAATATTTTAAGTTATCGCTGATATAGAGACACCAAAGTGCTTTATAATGCATACATATGTTAATGATTACTTATGTAAAATTTGAATTTCTAAGGGCCACCGAAATTGCAAGCAAAAGCAAAAAAATTGTCGCCCACCCAGAAACCGAAGTACTTAGGTGGTTTACTCGAACTTAATGCGGTTTGCTATATATAGATTTTTTATATATAATAGCTGACATTTGAGAGTACATGTGAAGCAGGACGCGAAGCTGATCAAATGTAAACGATGGCTGGCAGGGACCTTTGAATTTTGCCGACAAAATTTAACTCTCGCGCTCGGACGATTTTTAAACATCAATTACAAGTTATTCACCACAGTGAAGTGAATAGTGTCTGTGCTCAGTGATAGTAAATATAATCGAGTTAAAGTTTTTGACACGAAATCAGTGATTCTAATGTACAGTTTTTGATAGGAATTTTTGATTGATTCAAAACTCGATGCCGGACAGGGCACGGAGTCTTAATTTGAGCGTTTAGGTATTTTTTAATGTATTTTAAAAACAAATTAGTCCGTGAATTTGAGTGGACCTCAACGTGGAAACATGTATTCTTTATGAAAAAAAATAAATGGTACGTATTATCTCATGCTACCATACGATTTTCAGCTCGGACAGAAAAAAAATCGAGTATAGAAAATGACCCACGTACGCTTAGCCAATTGTCTATTAATTTAGAACCTTAATAAACTCACGATAGAGCCCATAATTGGTACAACTCTTTCTTGGCTAACTATACTTACACGCACCAAACAATCAATTGTATGCGTACGCTTAGGAAATTGTCTACTAATTTTGACCCTTGGTAGTTCAAAATTGGTAGAACGCTTTCTTGACTATGAATGCAGTATCTATGCTTGTATTGTATATACGTATTCACTAAATCCACCATTAAAAGTAGGCTTTACGTATTTCAGTATACTTAAGCATTTCACAAGAACCAGCATTGTTTCAAAACCCAACTTAAGTGGAATAAGAAATTATACCATTTTCCATGGAATTATACAGCCCGCATTGTGCGCCACGACACGTCCTCGATCAAGATCCCAAACTCTCAAATTAATTATCCAAAGTTACAAACTTGTTACAACACTTGATCACCCGACCTTAATCTCCGGGCATAAAGTCGGTTTTCCTGCGATTTATACGCCTGCACTGATATATATAATATATATAATGTATAATACGGAAAACGCGCATGTTAACAAGTTTCGATTATACTTGATACATTTATGTTCAAACGAAGATCACTAAAAGACCTTATCCTATTGGAACAAGGCTCATGTAAGGTCAGTTAAAGTTCGTAAAGTTTAGGCCGGGAAGTTAGCCACCGAACCCTGATGGGGCGAGATTATCTCTTGCCCGCTAATGACTTTGTTCCTAACGGAGTAGAGACATGTTGAAGGAAAATGATTTATTATTAAGCATCATTACTCGTACAGTAAACTACGGAAAGGGTACAACAGGGATGGATATGTTTTAGTAATTCCTGAGTCGTCATCTAGATTCTAGGTTATGTATTTAGGTATATAAAACTAATTCAGACCATAAACAATGTATTTTGCAAGACCTGTTTCAATAACACATTCTATAGTTTATGATAATAGTCACGTCTAGACGTCCATGCGATTGGGAAAATAGAGCGAACAAGAACATAAAACGTGTATTGTCTATTTCACTTATTTATTCCTTTGTGCAATAATAATAGGTATTGAATGTCGGATTGTACATTTGTGGCGGAGATACGGTTTCAATGAATGTTGTGGGTTGCTTCCATTAATATAGCTAGCGGGTCTGGAATCCAAGCAGGGGATAGAAAAGCAAAAGAAGACAGAATACAGTTATTGAAAAAAAACCATGTTTGACATTATTAAGGCATTATATAGCTGCACACAGTTAGGCATTATATAGCTGCAAACAGCGTCGTCAGTAGCCCACTCACATTAACAAAACAATTAATACCAAAAGCTGATTTATACATATTCTATGTATACAAAATTACAGTGGAAATATACGTAGTAGCGTTATTATAACTGCGTTTTTCCGAGGGACGGAGGTAGGTACTTCCGCAATAGGCTGCTTCAAAGATGAGAGTGAGATGTCATCCCATATGCCCTATCTCTTCAATAAAAGAAAAATATATCTAATAAATAGAGTCAGTTAGCCCGTACATGGTTAAATTTAGCTGAAAAATCTTTCTCTTGTGATAAGCCACAATTCATTATCATTGCAGACATTTTCATTATTACTGAATTTAATTTGAAATGCCACATTAAATTTTACCCACGTCGTGTAAGGAAAAAGTTTTACTTTATGTTGAGGAAATAAAATGACAAAATCACGTTTTCAGCAAGAGAGCACATTCATTACCAAGCATAAACAAAACATTAATATAATTTGCGAGCTCTCGAAAGGTCCTCGCCGTATTAAAATGCAATAATGACTCATGGCCGGGTTCTGGGCAAAAAAATACTTGCTGTAACAAAATAATGTCGCAAAAAGCTTCACAGAAAATTCACGGGTGAATGTGATAAGGACATGACCGTATTCAGCGAACTTTTAGTACGAAATATTTGATACTGAGGCTACAATTTGTACATTTGTAACAACATCATCATTAATGAATCATTAGTGAACAATATTAAATAATTTTACAAGCTTAGGTTATGTTAAAATTTTAAAGTGGTATAAAATTATTAAATGTTATAATTTCAAAAATCTGAAAAAGTTGTCAATATCAAAGATTTTATGTCTGCAGAAAAGTCTACACTCTGTACCCCATACGAGTAACAGTACGAAAAGCCGTGCTGTTTGGTCGCCAAAACGATATACCTAGGTTTCGCAGACTACTACAGGTACTATGTTTAGTGGTCATTCTTTGTGTGAGTGAGATGTCATCCCGTTTAAGTAACTTGTAAAATCTAGACACGCAGCAGCGTGGCCAAGTTCAAAAGAAGAGAATTGACAACATTTCAAAATTTATAATGATGCCTAAATCGAAAACCATTTCGGTAAATATGCTACCTGAACGTAGTAAAATAGTTTTTAGATTTTTTTCTTCGCTAGATTTGAAGAAAATCGCCAGAATAAAACCCACCGTATAAAACGGAAGGGTGACGTCATTCCTACGACTGTTAAGGAGCAATGCTGTCAAAAATTGGTAATTCGTGAAAATTACGTCATAATTCACTTACGATTCGCTACTTTTAAATTAGATATTTTTGAATGAAAATTAGGATTTCGGGAGAAATAAAAAAACACGTGGACCTTAAAATTTCATTTTCTATCGATCTAGGATATAAAATGGCCAACTTGAAAATTTGAAATGTTGTCAATTGGCGACACAGCGGCCGTGTGTTAAGGCGCTACACTGAGAAATTTGGAGACTTCGAAACGCTGTCCTGCCCAGACTAGCAAACAGTAGGGGCTAATTTTCAGATATATGATTCTTGACTATATGATTGTGGTACTGACAATAGCGAAACATGATTGCTTAAAATTTTCTCGATAGAAAAAAAATCCAAAGTCGAGTCTATATTTTCCTTTTTTTCCTCAGCTTACTAAAACAAGGCATTATTAAAAGACACGATTAAGTTAATATGATGGTATTCTGGTTTTTTGTGGCACTCTTTGGGGGAGGCCTATGTCCAGCAGTGGACGTCTTTCGGCTGATATGATGATGATGATGATGATGGTATTTTACCTCATCTAGGTACTGACAAGAGGAAATTTAATAAACCTGCACACAGTCAGATATTTAACGAGATTTGTCTAAAAAGCCATTCTCGGAGAGGGTTGCATCCCGTTTTGTCGTGAGCGAAAAACAAAGGGTGTCTCTTTCAATCGATATATCGCCTTAAACGAAGCATTTGGAGCCACTTTTGGTCACTACGTAACTCAAAATATACGAAAGGTTCATTTATTAAGGCCCTCTAGGCTAATTAAAATCCCAAATTTCTAAAACTAGCCAAGTTAAATCTTGAACTTCAATATTACTGGTCTAAAAAGGCTCGTGATGTCTTTACTTGCAATGATGCATACCTACTATAAACATAAAAGCTACAGATAGCACCAATAAAACATTTTTATTTTTAACATAGCCACAGCAACATTCAAAGAAAAATATTCATGCGTATTAGCTTCCTTTCTTATTATTTTGTTATAAAATTTTACTTGATGTTGTTGCTATGAGACGCCAATCGGGGTTAAACCAAGTGGAAATAGCACCCTCTTACTCGTATATGAGAAGCAGCTACTTATTGGAAATGTGTGCTTCAAATATAATTCATTGTTTGCTTGTATACTTCAGTCGCCTTGCTGGAGGCAAGTATACGTATTATCATTATAAATTTTATCGAGTTTCTTGAAAAATTATCAATGGGTGTGTTTGAGAATAGTTTCAAATCCCACCTGTGGTGTTTAATTTTTCAATTTTCACTTTGATTAAAAATTTCAACGACCAACCGTAAATACAAGGCGATAAGGCTATTATTTAGAGAAAAGTAGGTAATGCAACTACCTAAAAAATTGACAACGACAAGACGCAATTCAACAATATAATACACAAGTCTCAGTACTAAAGAAATGAAAAAAAAACCCGGCCAAGTGCGAGTAAGACTCGCGCACGAAGGGTTCCGTCCCATTATCTTTAAAATGGCAAAAAAAATCGCGTTTGTAGTATGGGAGCCCCCTTAAATATTTATTTTATTCTGCTTTTTAGTATTTGTTGTTATAGCGGCAACAGAAATACATCATCTGTGAAAATTTCAACTGTCTAACTATCACAGTTTTTGAGATACAGCCTGGTGACAGACGGACATCGAAGTTTACCCTTTGGGTACGGAACCCTAAAAACTATTAGTCTCAACTTTAATAAAGAGTGTTGCATAGTTTTTGTTTTTTAGCTTGTTGTATTTATAAAAGGTTTGTTTTAGATATTATTTGTTTTGTTTTTCTTTTTGTTATGTTTTAATTTAATACAAGTCTTTTACAGTTTTTTTTAGATACAATTCAATGGCTTGTAGTAGGTAACTATGAACATGAATCCCTGACCCCTAAACTAGGAATAAACCTGTATTTTAGGGAGCAGTGAGTCTGGGCGGCTAACAATTATGAATTTATAACAAACCAAGATAACGACAATTCATTGACAATCTTATAGCTAATTTAGCGATTAACAGTAATTTATTTCAGACTAGACAAGAGTAACATCATATCATATCATATCATCATGTCATATAATATAATCTGTGGAAATATGAACAAGTAACTTTATTTTACTAAACGGTTAAAACTCACGTATTAATTGTCACTTCGGGCGACATGTTTCGAACTCTTCGGGAGTTCTTCCTCAGGATGAGTGCGTCTGCAACCCGCGCCGATTGCACACTGTCGAACTACCCGCCGCCCGCCGCAAGGCACGAGACGCACGCGCAGAAGGCGCGGGGGCGGGGGCGGGGGGGCAGCTCGGCGCTGAAGGTGTTGTATGAGGTCGTGGTGAGGGATCGTCCCCCCCGATCAATGGTAGGCACACTGAACTCACTTATGTCCACTCGATTGTCATAACGCACTTCCCGCTCTATGATCGGGATCACAGGTTTCCATGCCGGCGGCAACACCCAGCCACCGTCACGATTAAAGTTAGGGCGGCGCCCTATTTCAATCGCCTCTCGGATCATGCGTGGTACGTAGCATTTTTCCCGTACCAAAACGATTTCCCGTACCGTTCGGCGCGGGTCGCAGACGCACTCACCCTGAGGAAAAACTCCCGAAGAGTTCGAAACATGTCGCCCGAAGTGACAATTAATACGTGAGTTTTAACCGTTTAGTAAAATAAAGTTATAACATGTCTCACGAAAGTTTAAATTCACATATGAATAAGTAACAAAATCGTATAGGCGCTGAATCGTTTGAATTGCCATCGTATTACTTGTCCTCTCCATTAGCTTTATTGCAACTACTTTCGGAGGGCCAGTGGGCGTTATTACCTTAGTGTTCACATTGTTGGCAACTGAGAGTATAGGATAGGTATTAAAACATAGGGTAAATATGTAACGGTTATTATAGGTCGACCGCTTAAGGCGCAGGGGTGGGCAAGGCATTCTCCATACAAACTCTGTCCACGTTTTATTCGTAGGTTTTGGCACTAATGAATATAATATTTTTTTTGGTTGTAAATATTAGATATGCGAAGAAAGTGATGTGGAAATTTTCAAATATTTCAAAATAATGAAAAAATTAAAAAAAAATTGTACAGGTTATACAAAAATAAACATTGAATGCAAAAATAGTTTTAACACGAAAACGTGCTCAAAGCTAGACGAGGTGTTAAACGTATGGGACCTTTTTGTTTCATCTCCGCGCTCTCAAGGAGCAAATCGTGCAAGTGTGTTGTTACGCGAGTGAAATGAACGACCCTCGTCTACGCCGTAGCACCGTAGCAGTGCTACGAGCGTAGTGGGTCTACCAGATCGTTCGTTATGGCATACAAAAGCGGAGGGTTATTTTTTGTGCTTTTGTCTATAATATTTTTGTCGCTTTTTTTAAGTTGACGCTTAAGATAAATTAAAAGTAAATATTCGTAAATTAAATTAGTAAATTAAAGTTCTTTCTATAATATTATAATATTCAAAGGTTTTCTCGAAGAGATCGCTCTTTAGCGATAAGACTACATGTTGCTGTTTTGATTCTGTATGTACATAATTGATTCATTTGTGTGAGGTATGCAATAAAAGGCATTTGTATTGTTTTATAATATTATTAACAGGCATTTATTTATTTATTTTATTACATATTTATATGCGTTTGTCTCGAAAAATGTATATAGATAGTATTAGTGAATCTATGACATAATAAAAAAACTACGGAAAAATATGCTACTGGTATTTTTTATACCACGTCGGTGGCAAACAAGCGTACGGCCCGCCTGATGGTAAGCGGTCACCGCAGCCTATGGACGCTTGCAACTCTAAGGGTGTCATACGCGCGTTGCCGACCCTTTAAAAAAATTATACACCTACTAGGGTGACACCACCAATTATGGACACTTTAAGCACAAGCACCAATAATGGACACTTTAACCCTTATTCAAAGATCATACGGTTTTAAATTGATTGTTCTATAAAAAAATAATGACTCTTATTTTCTTTTACATAAGAGTTAATGTACATCATTGGGCCTTGTCCATTACTGGTGGTGTCACCCTATGTACTATTATTAAAAATAACACCGTTGTATTATTTAAAAACAAACTGATTCGTTGAGCAATAACTATAAAAATCTATAACCAACTTTTATAGTCAAAGAGGCAGCACTAAAATGAGGGTTCACTATAAAAGAAAATGTGGTCATAACTCGACCGTATCGGGAACTTTGTTTAGGGCTCGGGTCATTGAACTCTGGTGTATGGTATTCTCTTCTGAGCGAAGACTCAAAAAGCCTTATTCATAAACCGTTTGTTCTATATAAGAATCTACAGTCCTAAGTAAAGTGTCATTCAATGGAACTTGCTAACTATGTAAACAAAAGACGTAACTTTATTTTGTCACTGTTTCTCCTTAAATTTTCACACCACCTCATCAAACACCATTGAAACCATACACTATTGAAACGGTCGTTACCGTAAAATACAAAATCATAAAATATATAACTGTATCTTGGATTTTCATTAAATGTTTGAAATGGTTTCATAAGTTAGGTTATTTTTTCAATATGGCAGTTTGTTTACATAGTTAGCAAGTTCCATTGAATGGCACTTTACTGTATTTTGGCAAATATACGCGAATCCGCCTCGCCCAAGTAACTAAAACATTTTAGATGAGACATGACACAATACATACATTACACACCGACATGTCAGTATGAAACAATCGCGTTATTATCAATCATGCATGGTCTACACCTATCATTGTCATACAAACGCACAAAAGGACATTACGAAAAGCCTCACAGCTCACAAACAAATTACAACCTTACCCGTATGGGGAAAGGTTTAATTTTGAACAGCCAAGTTCGAGGTTCTTGATTGTGCTCTGGAATTCTACACAGAGAATATTAAAGTCAACCGTATCATTTGGGCGTTGTGTGCGAGTAGAAATTAATTAGAAGAGGGAATGCGTGCGAATAAATGTAGCGAGTAGAGTGACCACGAGAACAAGTATGCGCTCTGGGAATTATTAGGGCCCTAGCGCCGTAGTGTGCGAGTCCTGAAAATTATGGGGACCCTTGTACTTAATATTGTCGCTGAATGTAGTTGGGAGGAGGAATGTTTTATGTGAGCAATCAACAATGCTGTTACTGTTATGTTATGAGACTCGTACCTTTCACATGATGGTTTAGCGAAGCATGACGCAGCCTGGCTTGACGACATAAAACAGAAAAAACTACGGAATTCTCGAGAACCACCAACAGACTCGCGATTCACCTGCGATCTTTGTGGCAGGAAGTGCCGTGCTGCGATTGGACTTTACAGCCACAGGTAAAGATGCGCCGCACCTCCAATCTCCGACGGCGCACAGACCTCTTCTTCTAACTAGACTAGACTGTCGCTGCAACAATCATCTAAATAGATGCTGTGGCCAATGATGATGATGATGATGATGAGACTCGTGGAGATACGACATTAATAAGACGCGGTAAGCAATGGCTGTATGTATGATACGCCTCAAGTGGACCTTAGCTACATAATGCTAAATGATACCACGATAATACTAACATAGTATGTCTCAAATGACTTGAGTAAAATTTTAGAGTGGGAAACTCCAGTCTAGACTTCTAAGATACTGGAGTTTTTCAGCTTATATTGTAGCTTCAAATAGATCCCTGGATACTTTACAGCTTGTGTTTAGTTCAGCAGAGAAAACATTTTTAAAGTGAACGCCCTTCATATCTGTAGCTCTAGTATAAGTTTTTTCGAAACATTAACTAATTCGAACGCGTTTGCGTTTTGTCTCAAAATGTATGAAAGTGGTATGGAAACGTGAACAGCGCCTCCAGTGGTCACTAGTGGAAACTAAAACAGCGAGTATAACATTTGGTGCTAACCGATGAACGCGCGCGTATTTCAAACTCGGTGAGAGCGTTTTCATACATTTTGAGACAAAACGCAAACGCGTTCGAATTAGTTAATGTTTCGAAAAAACTTATACTAGAGCTACAGACGTCATGCATATAGGTGCGATACATGGAAGTTCACACATTGATAAAATGTCTACCAGGGGAACGGCGTTAATTTTAAAACTGATTTAAGGCGGGTGTGCACCAACTTACGTTAAATATAACGCTGGTAGCTGTCATTCCATAGAAACTTGTCAAACTTGCCATACTATCAGATTTTAATCAACAACGCTTACGATTACAGACACAACATAGAGGCACTGTCAAGATGGCGCGATCAATTATACAGGCGTAACGTCTCCACGGTAATCGTTTAGTACTCAGCGTGCCTGCGCACCGAATACGAAGTACATCTTTGTCGCTCGGATCAGCAAGTGCGAGAAAGAGGCAAACACTTCGTATTTGGTTCGCGGTCGCGGTGGGCCCTCTGGCTTGTTGGCAATGTTGGCATGCTGTCCGTTTGAGGTTCTTGCATGTACAATAACCTGTACGTAGTAAAACAAGCTAGTCAATTACGTAACGTGCCATACTTACGTTCGTTAGGCCTGTCATTTTTAGTATAACTAACTAACCAACTAACTGGGCTGGCACGACGACCCAAAATGAGTCTTGGCCTCCGACACAAGAGCACGCCACTTTTCTAGCATAGAAAATAACATTAATAAACATACATAATAACATGAAATAAACGTTATTTACTTAAATTTTGGCTAGTAGGTCAATAGACGGAAGAGAGACAATAATAAAATGTAACTGGTTCATATGCACACTTACACTTCCCAGCTCCTCTTTCAAGTGCAAATATAAGTCTACTAAAGGTGATGTTTCTCTTAGTATTTAATACGTAAAAATATTGCTCATTCAAAAATAACGCTCGTTGAACAACGCTAAATAAAGCATTTAAACACAAAAGGTAAACTAAAACAGAACATCAAAAGATTAGTTAATCTGAGACGATTATGAATTCAAAAGTTTTCATTCAACACCGAACTTAAAAGACTTAGTGACCGGGTGAAAGAACGGCTCCCGTGTGACCGAGTGAGTGAATGAGTGAGGCGAATTTTAATATTCAGTCTCATGCCGTTCCGTCGTTCCCTTTTGTTCTGAATTTTGATATTTTTAGGCCGGAATTATGGAAAAAAACCTTTGTCATTTTGATTAGATTTTTTTCAAGTGTTTTTATTTACGTTTGTTTATGATTACCTGTGAATTCAATGGCAGGTATACTGAATAATGGCGTGGCATTTTTACAATTGCGTTTTGTTTTTCCATTTTAATGTACTTAGTTGTGAATAAAGTTAAGCTTCGCTCGTAGGAGCATTTCCCATTTGACACAAGTCGTGTATTTAGAGTAGGTACCTACACGTTGAATTTGACGGTAGAATGGCTGAGACGGTAATAGGATAGAGGCTCGGAGAAATGAGAAGCATTTCGCTCGCTAAATATATCACACATGCTAATCGTTGTAAGTGTTATGGCTATTACTTTTGTGCTGCGTGTGAAGTGTTGGAATGATGATCAAATTAGAAGTGTTACTTACCCCTGATTAGGTAATTATTTGTGAATTTATAGCACCACGAATAATTATTTCTTTAGGCTAGATTAGAACTACTCTTTCAAAAGGACCGGTATAGGTATGTTTCAGCTTCACTGATTTAATCTACCGGTGACGGCTATCTCCGGGGCTATTACAAAATAATATTTATTTTTTTCGCTGAAGGAAGGGTTTGGCGCTACTAAATAAAAAGTAACATTTTGATCTAATTAAGATGATGAATGCTATTTTTTGCCGTTGTTATAACTTGATGAAGGAAAGCAAGCTTAAGTGAGCGTGTTAATTTGTATAAAGGGAAAGCTTTTGGTAACTCCCTATTAAATATTTTTATTTCGCTCCATCTCTATTATTATCCAGTTTGGAAATTGGTGTATAACAACAGCGTATCTTGTTGGTAAATAATGTCGTTTACGGCCTTCCAGTGAACATTCCGATGAGATTATCGCCCGCGTTCGGGAACAACGATAATGATGTTATAAAAACACAATTCACGCATTTTTTGCGGCATGGAGAATGGAGAGAATGGGCTGAGAAAATGGTGAAATGCTAAAAGCGTTTTTATATTTTTTAATAACGATAATACTCGGAACAGAGCAAGAGCATGCCTTTTGTTATAAATGTCACCGCCAAATTGTAAAAACCGTTATAGATTATAATATAACTAGCGAGATTTTAAACTGCCGAAGATTGTAATCTACCGAAAGATAATGCGTAAAGTTCAAAGCAGTTTATTACAGCTCTCAATTTTTCGACGTTAAACTTGCAATGTGGGTTAGGTTCGTTAGTTATCTTGTGTTCCTCAGAGTGAAAATAGAAGCCCGCGGGGCTTTTTCTACGTGCTGGAAGAAACCACAAATAATCTTCGGTTCACAATCTCGCGGTATTTTTTATTTTCGTTTTCGAAAGGTTACAATCTTTCGACAGTTTAAAATCTCGCTAGTTAGAATATAATCTAACGGGTTTTACAATTTTACGGTTTAGTTTTATTGAACATGTAGTTAGTAGAAGACAATTCAGTAAGAATGTTTCCATAAAGAATTAATAGTTATAAATGTACAAACAATACCAAATAACGCTGGGGCCCTGGGGTCCAGGTGCGCTAACTCTTTAAAGATTTGTCGGCGCGCCTGGTAGACACATCCGGTGACCAGAAGGCTGGCCAATATTTCGCTCAGCGAATAAGCATTGCCATCCAACGTAGCAATGCAGCCAGCCTTCTGGGCACACTGCCCATTGACGGTGATCTCTGCCAAATTTATTATTTGTAGTTTTAATTTTATATTTTGTAAATATTTAGTTTAAGTTTTTTTTTTATTGTTGCTAATTTGTAATTATTTTTTCAAATAAATTATCCATACCCAATAAACATAAATTTTTGCACACTGCATATAACAAAGCAGCATGTACAATAGAAGAAACAAAGATATACGGAGGCAGTGGTCAGAAAACAGTCAACCAACAGATCCGAATTAAAATCGTCCAAAAACAACTTCCATCAGCTTCTGAAATAGACAAAGCCCGAATATATGATTGACATAGATGATGAATAAATGAAACGACAAAGTAGTGAACTAAATAAAATAATTGAAGTAACCGATTCCTTGGAGATACATGTACGAAGCAAGTCTTATGAGAAATCCACACGAAACACATTTCTTTCAAGAGCTGCTAGACTGAACACGCGATCCCAACATTTCTTGCCGTCGTGGACCCATACTTAATCTATTTTTTCGTTAACTCGTTATTTTCTTTGTATTCAATCTAGTCAGATTTTTCCCTAATGTATAGAAGTGTTGAGGCGTCTAAATAAACTAATAAACTATACACTTAAAGTGGTGTATTTTGAGAGATACCGTAGACACAGTTTTTGAGAAATAGCCGTTAACTTATGCCTACGGATTTTCAAAGAACTACGGACTTTCAATAATATATAGAGGCCATGTCACTGGTTAATAGTACAAGATTTGTCAGAAAATATTTTATGCATATTAAATCAATAATAATGACAATATTCATTTTTGCCCCTGGCATACAAGCTCAATCATCAGTTCATAAACAAACAGACACGGAGTGAGTATTTTGACGATTTTTGAGTTTCGAACGGTCGAATTCAAAAGCGAGCCGTAGAAAATAGTCGCAGGTGGCAAATTTTCACGATTATTGTCGCATGAACCTAATAAGAGCTATTTTTGAGAGTCACCACTCGAAAGCTTCACTATCGATATTTTGCATATTGATACCGGTCATATGTTCCGGTTATATTGTACGATAAACGTAAATACGTGACGAAATGAGTAGTCTCTTCATTCCGCTTCTTTATAACTGACACGGTTGGTGGCCGAACTAAACAATCAGTACATTACTGCAGAGGCCGTGAAGTAAGGGATTGCTGGCCGAGAGACGGCCGGTTTTTTTTTTTTGCGAAAACCGTCATTATGCTCGATTTCGACTAATTCCGGGATAAAGTTTTCAAATTTTATATTCATTTTGAATTACAATGACGATTTTTTGCAAAAAACTTTTTTTTACTAATTCAAAATAAATATAAAATTTGAAATCCTTATCCCTGAATTAGTCGAAATCGAGTATAATGACGATATTTCGCAAAAAAAAATTTAATTGGCCGCTTTTTTTTAAACATGCCATTTGAACAAGCCATGTATAGCCGCACATAAATATACCTACTAGACAGACATGGTAGATTTTTTCTTGGATGAATTACTTAGTGGGTACTAAATACTACTGATAGAATTGAATACGAGTGGTCAGTACCACTCGACTTCGAATTTTCTATCGCTCGAATATCAAAAATAGCATGTCATCATTTTTTGACAGATCTCGAGTGAAAAGTCGACTGTTCGCTTTTGGGAGTCGTAACGCTTTTGTTGTGAATAGAAAGGTCTTTACAGCCCGGCCACGATTTTGAGCGTATTGCGGCGCGGCAAACGTTTTACCTGTTCATTGCGCGGTCGAGACGCGGAACGCACTGCGGTTAGTTGCGATGACACGCAAAGTATTAGAAAAACCCCTGCAGCTGCCGCTCGAAGTCGTGGGTGGGCTATTAGGCTCTTTAGTATGTAGCATTAGAACGAAGTCAGCCTCCGTAGGAATTGTTTCCTCCATTCAGACGCAATTCAATAAGCGTCACAGCCGTCCCGGGCTGAATAACAATTTCATTGTTTATTTCATTCGTTCAGCTCCGCTAAACAGACAACTGACGTTTAAGACATTACGCTCAGATTGCCTTGAGGTGGAAATTGGCATGTCTTGAATAAATTGTACCAATAAGAATAAGACATGCCAATTTGCGTGGCGAGCAGTAACGCGCGGACGGTTATCGTGACACCACTCCACCTGACAAAAGGCTTTAATTTCAGTCCGAAACATGTCGCAAATAGTGACTTTCCAAGTCCACTCACTTCAACCGTTGTTCTCTTATTAAGTGTAAATATATCTCTCGTCAATGTACATTTATTTATTCATGCGTGTACTGTTATCAACATCTTCTAGTTTAAATAACCCGTGCGGTTACAAGATGTACGATACCAGCGCACGCCAGTCGGTTCTCGACCAAGGATGTTGCGATGTATATTCGAAACGTCGGGCAAACTTCAAAAAATGGTACGCGATCAAGTCTGAAAATCATAATGAAAATAATGGTTTTTTGGACGATTCATAAGAAAATTAATGAAACAGGTTTTTTTTTAATGATTTACCTAATGAAACAATGCGTTTTGAGTATTATCGTTACCGATTCTTATACGAAATCTTCATACTGACTTTATGTAAAGCAATAAAGTGCTTACATACATACATGTAAATTATACTGCTAATTAATATTATGAGCACTAAGCTTAGGTGTCAACTTATCATCAATCTTTTGAAAACCACACACACACATCCTTAACTACATTTAAGACGTGAATACCAAAATGTGCCATTCATATCTGTTAGGCCGATCGTGTTTGTCCAAAACGCCACCATAACTTTACCGTCGCTAAACAAGCCGCTCTCAAAGATCCTTCAGCTCGTTGGTACGGAGGATATTAATTATAATTTTAGTTAACCGCAAACGTAGTTTTGCACGATTTAACCCAAGCCTAAAGACCACTTTGAAGTCTAAGGTTTGTTCGGAAGTCCGGATGCGTCCCAATTTAGTTGAAAACTATTGAATCGTATTATAACTTAATTAATATGTAAATTATAGTACAAATCAACACTGGATAAACTGGTTCTTACTAAAAATAAGGATTTATTTTATAGATGAAAATGAGTATTTTTAATACGTGTCTGATTTTGACCACTGGAAGGTAGCTAATTTATGCACAATTATTAAAAAAATTAAACTTTATAAAATATGTAGTATACCTCCAAAAAACTAAAAGTACCTATATCTGAATATGCAGTAATGGTACCTATATCTAATACGCTCGTCGTTCGTATCGATATAATACCGAATATCGAAAACCGAATATTATTTATAGTTTATAACATGAAAGTGAAAGGTACGGCACGATAGATATTTCCGATTTCGATGTTATGAGGAGACTCTCTGAGCAATACAACAGAAGTCACAACAGAAGGCGTGACCCAATAAACGCTACAGGTACGCTTAAGTTACTCGTTCGACAGTCGCTAGCGACAAATTCGCTACTGAAAGTGGGGTGATCTTCATTTGTTCATTGACATTCCCCTATCAATAGGATTAGGCGACTTCAGCGTGGGGGCGGGGCGGTACGATATGGGAAATCTGTTAGCTGTCAATGTTAACTGTCAGTCGAATCAGTAGCTATTTTCTATTTCACCCTTACATATAAATGAAATAAATAAATGAACTTTATTCTGTAAGTAGGCCGCAATGGCACTTTTACAAGTCAAACCCTACTAGCGTTTCACAGAGGCCACTGCCGAGAAGAAACGCCGAAAGAAACTCGACAGTCAGCCATATGAATGAGAACTTCTTGACTGGTGCGGGATGCGCAGAAGCGTGGCGGTACGAATGAAGTACTGCCAAGCTTTCGCGCATGATATTTCTCATCAACATCATCATCACCATATCAGCCGAAAGACGTCCTCTGCGGGGCCTCCCCCAAAGAGTGCCACAATGACCGTTCCTGCGCCACCCGCATCCAGCGGACTCCCGCGACCTAAAGGTCATGTCCACCTTGTGGGGGGGGTCTACCAACGCTGCGCCTTCCGATGATATTATGACTGCGTAAATGCGTCAAGTAAGGAAATCTGTGTAACATCAATAAGTTCACGTCAAAGAAGAAAATATCAAAGACTACAAGGTATATGAAAATATCACATATCCATCCCGCCCCGCCAAGTCAGCTCACGGATAAATTGTGACCACATTAAAATAAGTAATTTTCACAACTAAAGCCTGCAGGTAAACTAATAAAAAATTAATATTAATAATAACCCACCCATATTGTATAGTCAAATATATTTTATTTTTAGTTTAATCCTTGTAAGTGGACAGTAACTAAGGGAAAGTCAATATATTTGGGTGATAAGATAGGTTACAAATTGGAGGTGCTTTCCTGAATAAAGGCCGTTCCGGCCTGACGTCGTTAGACAACCTTTCGATCTGGCCTCAATTTATCATGACTGGCCATTTCTGTTCTGCAGTTTATCGTTCATCGTCTTTAGGATCGAACAAAAAAGAAAATTGTTTTCTTGGTTCATTTCATGTGATTTTATTTCGTTCACCGAAATTTCTGAATACATCGTACAAATTTAATAGGACATGTAAGGGTTTAATACGATATGATACTCGTTACCGAACATGTAGCAAAGATCGAGAAACCAATCACAACTAGAAAAGTTTTTCATTGTTCTGTAAAAGGGTCACATAAGTTGTATCCAGGGCAGGAGGTATCAGCAAAGAGCCGAACCTTGCCGGTTCGAAATGTACGTTACATATCGTCGGGTAAACAACCAACTTACTCATAAATCTGTCATTAGGTACTCTTAAAAAGAGAAACCTCGTATTTTACGACATGAGATTTATATTACATGATGATTTATGTTGACATGTAATTTTTGAATTATGAATAAATGATTATTATGATGCGTGTCATCCACGAAAGAGTATTTACAAGTTTCGAAATGCTGTGATTTCAAATAGTAGGCATTTAGAAAGAATACATAAAATATTGATAATACCGTTTTAGATCGTAACATAGCCTTCTTTTATTTTATTGTGTGTAGTAGAATTTAAGAGGTATAGTTGAAAACGGTCGGTTTAGAGTGATGTTTGAAACGATATTTGTTTATGAAAATTTAAAAAAAATATTTGAAATTTATGACAGTAGCTCGCATTCTAAATAGTAACATTGAGAAAATGTCAAGATACGTATCAATACAATGTACTATGTTGACTGACAGTTGACACTGACATTTGACAGTTTTCTCATATCGTACCGCCTCCGCATCGACAAATCAGGAAGTCGCCTTAGTCGCTTGAAACGGCGGCTCACCAGTGCCCTCAATATTCAGCAGTTCAAGTTCTAAAACAGCTGAAATTGAATACGAAATCTAATCCTCAACTACATACCTATTTATACTTATTGAATATATTATGTAAATACACTTTAGTACATCCTGGGGCTCGATGTCGTCGGAACTATGTTCGGGAAACTATTGAATTAATTTGAATTCGTTGGGAGGTTGTTTCGGTTAAACTTCGATTATAATTACTTTTGATATGCCGAATTTCGTTTGCTAACTTTTGCAATAAAATTAATTATTATTCGGGATGTGTGTT
Organism: Cenopis cana; assembly: GCA_951800055.1. NCBI lineage: Eukaryota > Metazoa > Arthropoda > Insecta > Lepidoptera > Tortricidae > Cenopis > Cenopis cana. Next base: position 3,925,873 of record OX637476.1, on the reverse strand, counting down.
TGTTTTAGATACAATTTTCTATTTGCTTTCCATCTAACTTTGAGTACCTATACTGTTAAACTAGACTACAATACAAACCTTGCACCTAGGTACTTTACCTGACATATCATGTGGGTACATGTGTCGCAGAGAAATGATCAAAACTGAGATTTGATCAAAATAGTGTTCTCCATTTTATCATTTCCTGAGAAAATTCAAATATTTTGATGAAATTCCCGGAAAGGTTTAGTGAAATGACAAAATCTGCCAAAAAAATAATTCGGTAATTTTACCACACTCGTTTCGTGATTTGATAAAATCCCTGAACCACTTTAGCGAGTTGACGAAATGAGATTGATATGACTCGTTTTGCCATTTGATGTGTTGAAATTTCAACTTTGGCACGGATTGAGTTCTGTGGAGTTAGTGAGTTTACAACTACGTACGTACTTACCTAATAAGTTTGTACTGTCAAACAAAACCGATGTCAGATAGACTCAAAATTTTAAATATGGCATTTGCTCGCGTGCTGCATTGCCCTTTTGTTTGTAGCATGATAGTCTATAATCCTCTCCCTCCTTATAACCCGGGATTCTGAACAGAGTTTTGAAGTGATAACAGAAACAGGCTTGGCATAGTAAAGAAGAAGAAAATGTTTATCAAAAACTTACGCACTTAGATATTAACATGAAAACTTCCTCCGGATACATCGCTAAAGCGGGAGGAAATTGGACTTTGCCGCATCTCCGGAACAAAATGGCCACGGGCTTCTATTTATCAACGCACGTTCAGTATTAACTTTATAATGCGCTCCTTGATTCAGAACTAGGGTTGGCGAGCCCTGAACCAGAAAAGGTTAATATGCCACATTTCGCAGCTAATGAAATTTGACTCTTTTCGTTGTAGTAATTGAGTTTGATATATAATGTATGTTTTAACTGTACTTTGAATCATTTTATACGCTGGTGATTTGTGAAATGAAGTAGATACTGGATATACAAGGTGGTGATTTTGTGTTATTTCAAATTACAATTTGATTTAATGCTGTCCTGCTATAGCAACATCGCAAGGGTCCGTATTTAACTAATTAGTTAAAAAAGGCTCATCTATTTAGGCGATTTTCTGTTCAATTAACACATATTTTGAAATTTTATCAATGTTGCTATCTAGAACAGGACTATTGCGACCTAATGACATACATTTTAAAATATATTTTTGGGTTTTTCATTAAGAAATATTGATTCAAGCATCACTCCGAATCGACCATTTTCGAGCTAAAACAGCTTTTTTCCGCTTAAACTCTACTCTACTACACACAATAAAATCAACAAAGGGCAATGTTACTATCTAAAACTTTAATAAAATCATCGTATCCTTTAATCACTTTATTAGTATAATCAATACTTTTGTCAAAATTTTTGATCGAAAAGTTTTAAAACTTGTAAGGCAAACTTGCAAAAGTTTTTTGTAAAACGCCACAAAGCCCGGTTCTCTGCTTTCCGCATCCAATCGACTCCCGCCCTCTTAGATATATCTCCGCTTGCCATCAGGTGGACCGTACGCTTGTTTGCCACCGTCGTCGTATAAAAAAAAATGTCGACCCACCCACGACACTAAGGGCTGATTTAGATGTTGCAAGAACTTAATTGCAAAAATTACATTGCTGGCTGCGGACTACCGAGGTAAGACGAGGGCGATCACATCCCGCAATGTAATGAAAATGGGCCTTTACGTTGAAAGTCTTTTGCCTTACCGCGGGGCTACAGTGGCCTCGTATGTAGTTAAAGTAACCTCGTAAATAGCTTCAGTCGCCCAAAAGCTCACTGACCTACGACTTTTATCTCCGAATTAACAGAGCGAGAGACATAAAAACGTCGACAACAAACGCCACAAAAACACTTGGAGCGCTCGAGTGTCTCGTATGTTATTTATTATTTTTTGTCGGTAATAACTCGATCTTGTACTGCCCCATTCTGTACCTTATACATAAACTCACGCCAGTTTTCTTAAAAATGGTACGCACAGCACTGTAAGTTAGCATTCAGTGCCACTTATAGCAACATCAAGTTTAACGAGGTGTGATATTGCAGTGATAGGTTGCTAGACTTGCTAGTCGTTAGGTTTCTAAAATCGACTCATGTCATCCAGAACCAGAAGATCATTTTTTTGACATCCATGCAACAAACTGAAACAAGTGTTTCATGGATATTTTTGGGTTGTAACGTTTGTAGAGTCCGATATTTGTTGACGAAAGGCACAGTTATCCCAGTGGCCCTTGGGAAAATAAATGTCGAAAAAAATACTTAAGAACGAGTGGATATTATCATAAACCATAATACTAAACGGTTGTGTTGTGACTATTGTTATAATGTTTTATCTGGTAAATATCTACAAACACTTAACGGGTATAATATAACTCGCCATAATACTTAATAGCATTAGATATTATTCCCTCGTATTTCACTGAACAGATGTCCCGCCACAAAGCGCTGCCTGCTAGAAAAATACTCCAGCCCGAAGTGAGATCGTTTGAGTCAGTCAAGGGAACGATTGTTCTGTAGGTACCGCAAAGTTTTTAGTTATTTATTCGCTTTGAAAATCTAGCTTATACCTATAGGTATGTATGTTTTGTTTTGAAAATCTAACGATTTAGATAGATAGACGCGATGTTCTCGATAGGAAAAGATTATAAATGGTTTGCGGGAGTATATAGTAGGAACGACATGAGAGTAAATTCTTTCCAACAAACGCAAGCAAAAGAAGACTGAGTATAAAATATCCACTTTAATATATATATTATTAAAGTGGATGCTTCTTTGTTGGCAGTTTGTTTTGGGTAAATTGGGTTAGCTACCCTACACTCAACGTTTTAAATCTTAGTTCCGTTACAATGCTAGATGGCGCTAAAATAACAGTGATAGTATCGGTGATTATTCGCAGGTGTTTGGGTTTAAGTATATTACATTGATGGTTATTCTATTTAGTAGAAAAATAATTTACTCTCAAACAAGCATCTGGTTGTATCGGGGATACGAATACAACCCGATGCTTTTTTTGACAGAACTTACTCATACGCTGTCCTCGAAAACTACAACAACCCACCGAACATCGCTCCGTGTACCTCGTCTGCGCATCCACGACCACTCTCACAAGAGTGACCGACTAAGAAGAGAGACTCATACGATTTTACTTTAGACGCTCGATACTCATAATCATAAAACAATTGAAATATCAGTACGATATGATGAAACTGTCAAATGTCAGTGTCAACTGTCAGTCAACTCAGTACTACTTTTTACTATGCCCTTACATTTAAATGAGTGCTTCCTGACTGGCGCGGGATGCGCGGAAGCGGGACGATGCGAAGGCAGTACTGGTCCGCTTCTGCGCAATGATATTACTACTGCGCAAATGTAATACTGACAGTATTCCGTCAAGTGGGAATCTTTGCGACTTCAGCAAGTTTACGTCAAAGAAGAAAATGTCACATATCGATCCCGCCCCACCAAGTCAGGAAGTCGCCTTACCATGAGTTTGCAATGTTTGCATTACCGTACTAGCTAGCGACTGCGTAAACGATTTAGTATGGACAAAAGTACAGCGCCTCTGACGGTTACGCAATAGAACTAAGAATCGCAATACTAAATCGTTTACGAAGTCGCTAGCGAGTACGGTAATGCAAACATTGCAAACTCATGGTAAGGGTACAGTGCACATATTTACCGCGTGTTCGAATTGCTCTCGACAGCAGAGACCCCGTCTGTTCCTCTCAGCTTAGACACGACGACAAAGGGTAAAAAGCACTCGAAGTGCCGAAGCTCCCGGGAGTCCCGGGATTCGCGTCCCAGAATCGGTGGCACGGTTCAACGGCTGGTTTTAGTCTGTAATTTTATTTCATTTTGGTTTAAACCGCTTTCGTCTAGACATAGTGGTGCAATGATCTTGAAAGTGTATTGTCTATTATAAGTCTTTGGTAACTTCGCTTTGTGTATTTTTTGTTTCATGTCTAGAAATTATATAACCCACTTCAGTGATTGTGATCAACTTGTCTGAGACGTTAATAATCTAAGAGAGAGCACATCCATTAAGACGATATTATTACAATAGGAATTATCCCGACACCCATCTGTTGCATTCTACTGACTGTTTGTTGTACCAATTGAGACGCGACAATTCCTGTTTTAAATGAAATTAAATTTATTGAATGCAAGAACATAGTATGTATAAACATGTTAAGGTTTAGATTTGGGTTGTCCTTAACCTCTATGTTCTACTATTTAGGCATGCAAAATGTAATTATCAATTAATATTTATAGGTAACAATTATAAAATTACAGAATATGAAACTAGAAATTAAGGGATTACGTCTTATTTAATTACTTCATTACATATTATTGGGGTTTTATGGTATGGATTATTCAATTACGGATAGCAAAATTACTGATTACAATTACAGTCGTCAAATTCAAATTGCGGATTGTGTCCTCACCATCGACGGAATAACGGAGTCATCGATATGATGATTTCCCATTAAGCCCAATAATAATATTCTTTTTCATAACACAGCTATAGAATATTATAGAGTACTTATCTCACGAACGCGGGTGAGCCATGGTTATGTTATGTAGTATTGAGTTATACATGCACATTGTCTATGTGTGCGTCAGCGTAGGAGCTATGACTTCACGTTGTCTATGTGTTCGTATGTGTCACAACTACAACAATGGCCAACCTGCGCTCATGAGATAGGAGTTTTTTTTACAACGACGGTGGTAAACAAGCTTACGGTACACCTGATGGTAAGCAGACACCTCAGCCTATAGACGCTCGCAACTCCAAAGGAGTCACGTGCGCGTTGCCGACCCTTGATAAGATTTGAGGACTAACTGTGCTGACAGCAGAAGGACTACAACTACAGTGTCAACAATTAATCGGTACCTACTTAATACAGTTAAATAATTATCTAAATCTATCTACTTTTTGTAATTGATTTTGCTGAAACATTCGCTTTATTCAAATAAGTAATAACTAAACTTTTATTTCAACCGTACAAGAATATTATTCAAGTCTTTCGTATTTATATAATGAATATAGTAAATTTGTCAAGCGGATGCGTCCGCTAACGAAATTACAATTTCCAATTAAATCCCCACCTGTGGCGTTGAATTTTTCACTTTAATTGGATAATGAATATAGTATTGTGCTGGCAACACCGCGGCACACCTGCGGTCGGCTTTTATTGCGCCGGATTTGGGGGTCATTTGCGATGAATCAGAATCATTGGCAACACTGAGGGCAGCGCTGCGGTCGAACCAGCAAGTACTGATAAAATTTACGATATATTTGAGACAAACTTTCAATGCTTCCTGTACTTTATTTTTTTTAGGGTTCCGTACCCAAAGGGTAAAACAGGACCCTATTACTAAGGCTCCGCTGTCCGTCTGTCCGTCTCTCACCAGGCTGTATCTCGAAAACCGTGATAGTTAGACAGTTGAAATTTTCACAGATGATGTATTTCTGTTGCTGCTATAACAACAAATACTAAAAACCAGAATACAATAAATATTTAATGGGGCTCCCATACAACAACGTGATATTTTTGCCGTTTTTAAAGATAATGGGACGGAACCCTTCGTGCGCGAGTCCGACTCGCACTTGGCCGGTTTTTTTTAATGTATCGCTAGTAGTTTGATACTTAACGTGTTACGATATCGGATTACTGTACAGCTGCTCCAAAGAGGTTTATCCAATTGCCAAACCAATAGAGTATAAAACATGTAATAAAAACCCCCAACTAACTCAACTAAGAACAAACTCCGCCATAAAGACTTTCGATTAAAGAACCGGAATCAAATCTGTTCATCCGTTAGGGATCTACGATGCCACAGATATGTACACAGATACAAGTGTTAAACTTTTAACTCCCCATTTTTGCGTAGGTGAGTCTTCACTTGAAGAAACAAAAGTCATGGATCCTGTGGTCAATAGTTAACGGCTTAGTGTGCATGTAAAGGTATGTTTTTATTACATAGATTTATAGTGACGGAGACGCTGTTTATGTTGGTTACTAGTCCAATCCAAAATTAAGCTTTGTAGCCCTTAACTTTTGATATCCACCGGAAAGATGCGAACCTAAATCTGTTTATGACCCAGGTAGCGCGTCCGGGGGTTGAAAATCAAAGTTGTCAGTCACCATACTATACTCACCATAAAGTCATATATTACTCAACTGTTATAGCTTTACTAACATCTTTAATAACCGTCATACTAGAAGTGTTACACGTCGTTTTTACAGCTCGTTTTGCAGCAATAAAACGCGCAACCGGTGTAAAGTGCAATGCAGAAATGTGTTCTGAATTTAAAATTAAAGTTAACAGTATTCATTAAACAGTGAATTATTACGGTTTTCGGCGAAAACATCTGTGTCATACATAATACAAAAGGGATCTTGACTGATAGTCAAATCAACTACTTTTTATGAAACCGAAACAAATGACGTCATGACTTTTTTATGTAGATACAAACATCGTCCATTTTTTACACATTGAAAGAAAAAAATTGAAGTGTCAATTTTTGAGTGTATTTTTGTGAGTTTGGTTTGTTGGTAATTGTATAACTAATTTATTGTTATTATTGTCAACATTCTTGACAGACGGATGGCTAATCGAGCAAGCGTTTAGCTGGGTACACTCAGCAATCGCATATATTATGAAGAGTTCCAACGTCTTTATTGTAATGGAATAAGAGATTTGACCTCTTCATTTACGTAGTTACTTTTGATGGTGACTGTGCATACTTATCTGACGTGATACTCTCTGATGCAATCTGACGTCGAATACAGTATGAACCGTTACGTCATAAAAATGTGAATGTCCAACCATACCGTATGCATGTATGAAACCGAAATCGTTGTCATATCACAAAACTTCACTTCAGACTGAAAAGAATCCGGCTTAAGAGGCCTCACAAGTATAAAAAATTTTTGATTTCAAATTTTGACAAAAGTATTGATAATACCAATAACGTGAGTATAGGATACGATCATTTTATTAAAGTTTTAGATAGCAACATTGCCCTTTTTTGATTTTATTGTGTGTAGTAGAATTTAAGCGGGAAAAAGCAGTTTTTAGCTCGAAAATGGTCGATTTGGAGTGATGTTTGAAACAAAATATCTGTTTGAAAAATGCAAGAAATACATTTAAAATGTATGTCATTAGGTCGCAATAGTCCTGTTCTAGATAGTAACATTGATAAAATGTCAATAAACTTGTCAGTTAAACAGAAAATGGGCTAAATAAATGAGCATTTTTTACCTTATAAGGACCCTTAAGCACAACTTAAGGCTGCGTTTCCACCAGAGATGTGCGAGGATGCGTTTTCATACATTTGACACCTCGCAACGCGCCGAGCGAGGTGTCAAATATACAAATATATGAAAACACATCCTCGCACATCTCTGGTGGAAATGCAGCCTAAATAGGTATAACTAGTAGCTCTGTTAGCGGTAGACCTCACGAGTTTTTTTCTAAATATTATTATTAGTATTAAAAGTTGAAATATACAAAAACTAACTCGACAAAAAAAAATCATGAGAATCCGTTGAGAAATGAGACAAAGGAGAACGAACCGGAATGCGTCCGCAGAAACACGAAATTAATATTAAAAAATATAAATATAATTATTTGCTATACAAAAAAAAATCTAAATAATTATCGAACTTGCGCTTAAAATTTCATGAGAATCGGTTGAGAAATGCGACCAGTTGAGGAGGACTCTGCAAGTCTGCGTCTGCATACCATCAAGCACCCCGTATGATTGTTTACCGCATCACACACACACACACACCCACACACACAATCGTAGTACTTATAAAAACAGGTTGATTTCTTTTCTTTTCTTTTCTTTCTTTCTTTTAATCCAATGGGAAAGAGCTAACTCAATCGTTCCTTTGCGAAAATCTTTGCATTTCACTCCCATTTCAAACCGTTTTCAAACACTCATTGCTCTGAATCTTTGCTGTCGACATTCAACGATATCACTACTTATTCTCGCATTATTCTTTTAGACACTGTCTGGTTCGAATAAGGGAATATTTAAGTCTAATTCGTGTCGTTCCTTCGGGAAACCTTATGCTGCAAAACTGGGCATTAACTCTCCTCTATAACTGAGCCCGGAGATTTTGAACGTCATATCTACACTCGCGGACAATCAATACGGGTCGGTAAAACCGTCATATTTCCTAAAATACTGCAAGGTTTTAAGTTTTTTTAATCATGTCAGGATTTTTATTTAATTTCACATCTAAATTGCAAAAATAACAGTTTAAAAAGTAACGTTTCCAGGTTTAAATCGGACTCGTAAAACCCATGAAAATAAAACAACGTTAACGGAGATATTTGATATTTTTATGATAGGATCCTAGATATTGCTAGTACAGTTGGGCATATTATGTAAATAAAAATAGTGTAGATTATCAAAAAAACCTATTGAGGCTATTTAACTGCTGTTTGCTAGTACGGCGAACCACAAGCGCGGGTTCGATTCCCGTGCAAGGTTGTTTTCTTTATATTCGTTCTCTGTATCAAATAATTAAAACCGGCCAAGTGCGTGTCGGGCCACGCGCAAGGTAGGGTTCCGTAGTCGTCTACCCTTTACATTATGTGAACTAAAAAGTTCGAAAACTTACATTTACTATGTTTTTGAAAGAATTAACAACATTATCTAAGGTATCAATGGAAATTGTACGAACGTTTGCTTTTGCAAAGTACATTTCTGAAGTTCGACTATTACTCGTTAACTAGTAATGTCTACTTAGCTGTGATAGTTTTCCTTTTAAATTCATCGTATATACTACTACCATGATTTTTTTCACATGCCTAGTAGCCACCGTTTAGCTGGCAGGGGGGGGGGGGGGACACTTGACCATAGCAAAAATTATCACTTCAAAGCTTAATATCACGCTAACCAATTCTTTAATCAAACCTTATAATATTTTTAAAAGAGCTATCCAACGATACCCCACACGATGGGGTTTGGCAGAAAAAAAATTTGCAGCACCACTTTACATGTAGGGGAGGTACCCTAAAAAAAATTTTTTTTTAAGATTTTATTCTACCGTTTTGTCGGCGTCATTGATATGTATACTCATGCCAAATTACAGCTTTTTAGCACTAACGGTTACTGAGAAAAACGGGGGTCGGACGGACGGACGGACGGACGGACATGGCGAACCTATAAGGGTTCCTTGTTTACTACGGAACCCTAAAAATTGACCGCGGTAACTTCGACGTTATTTATTTATCGTATGGCAATTATTTCGAACCGTGAGATCTTCGAGAAGACAGTACGGTTGCCATTGCCAGTTTTGTTGCACTTTTAGCACCACCCAGGGTGGGTACTTTCCCTATGGACGTGGTGCAACTTCGACCCCCACGTTGAATAAACACGAATCATAAACAATTTAACAAAATATTACGATGCGTCAAACGAGTAGGTAGTTAAAGTTGGGAGCTCATGAGGACGTTTCAAGGTAAAACTCAGGTTACTTGGACTTAACTTTAATGATTAAAATATAAGATGAGTGAACAGCTTGAAGCTTAAACTGTAACTAACTTATTCTATGTAAGAACTATCTCATACACAGCGGTGGGCTTGATTCCCGGTACTCGCCACCTGTGCGCGGGCGCTCTGGGCATAACATCCTTACCGCAATGTCAGCGGTTATGCATTCACTGTAACTGGCCGGGAGGCCCGGGAGTCAACATACATAACTCTTCCCTCCGCAAGTTCAAAATCCTCAGTCGGACGATTTTGCGACTGATGATTTTGAAAACATAAAAGTTTCTTATATTTAGCAAAAATGGTTATACATGTGCCTAAAACTAGGATTATATATAGCCCCAATGTCCAGACACTGATACCTTTCACTTTCACTATGCTTTCATTACTACTTTCCACTATTTCACTATCACTTTTCTGTAACGCATATTGTATGAACTGCAAATCCGCCAGGTTAACTCCGTTCAAATTCAGAGGCTTCCTCTCTGGTAGCGGTGTCGGCATATCGATCTCTGGTAGGTTTATAATTGGTAATTTTGTTACTGGTACATCCTTCCCTTTTATTAAATGTTGGCTCAAAAAGATGTCTGTGATCCTTACTTCACAATTGTCTTCCAAGGTAAGTATGTAAGTGCCTCGGATCATGTGCTGAGTGACTCCTGTTTCGCAGAACCTCTTCAGTGTGAGGGGCTCTTTTGTAAAAATTAGCCATTGATTTAGTTGCAGGGTTTCTATTTTTAGCCCTTGTATGTTAGCAACCACAGGATGGCAAGAGCTGGTATTTGTGTTAAATTTCATCAAATCTGCTACGCAGCGGTCAGGGGTTAACGGGAGTATTTCATTTTCTTGGCAGAGGAAATAGCCTTCTTCAATCTCCATACACGGTGTAGCAACCGGCTCGGTTTTCGACCCTTTTACGAGGATATAAGGATGTACAGGTATGATAACGGTTATTTGGTTATGGATATTTACGGTTGGTAAGGGTAAGATTTTATAGTAGGAATAAGTTTCCTTTCGAATAACTGGAATGTCTAGCAAAAATGTTATTGTACTTCCTTTAGTGTAAGCTTTTAATTCTATACATTGTTCAAGTTTTAATAAGTTCTCTAAGTTAACAGGGTACACTAAAATGTTCTTTGATTCAATAGTTCTTAGCATAGTTAACAATTCATCGCTATCCACAATGGTTTGGTGTAGGGTTCTTAACTTACTAAATGTTATGGCTGTTTCTATTTCATCCAGGCGGACATACAGCGTCATAAAATTATGCAAAAACAAATTAAATGTAAGAATGATTTTGTTGACGGTCTGATTACTTGCAGTTTGGTTAAACATTTTTCTTAATTCCCATATTTCCTTGTCCAGCTGAATGAAGTTAGATCGAGAGGAATTGGTGGCATTTATGAATGAATCCGCCATTTTTCTAACCAAGGTGAACCTTTTGTTAGTTGCATCCTGGCTCGACTTTAATTCGTTTATCAATCTATCATACCTAAGGGCGTCTTGGTGATCTAGATTACCAGTTATAGCCTTAACTAAAGAGCCAAGGGGGTTTAGAATTCCACGTTTAACTCTACGCGATGGGAGTATTTGGGCAATTTTTTTTTTTTTTTTTTTTTTGTATTGTTATAGTCTTCACAAAGCAAATTTAAATCTAAAACCTTAACTATAGCCCATTTGTCGTATCTGATCGGAAGAATACCTCTGTCATTTTCCATTTGTTGAAGGAGGACCTGGCCCTGTGCCCCCTGGATCAGTACGTGGGTGGCAACCCTGCGGAAGACGTTTGATATCCTTAATTGGAGTTTTAGTTTTTCTGCCGCGAATTTCTATGGGTACAATGTTTCTAGCGACTTCGCCCTTAACTTTTGCTTTTTGGTAGCGAGGTACATTTCTACGTCTTACATTGACTCCTTTTACGAATACTGTATCTCCTTTTGTAACATCAAATTCGGCTTCGCCGCCCCGTTTTTTTCTAACTCTATCTTTTTGTTTCAAGAGGTATTGCGTTTTTTGATTTCTGTTCCAATCATATGTCAGTCTCTGATTAGGTTTTGTGTCGATGGCATTGTGAAGAATTGGTATGCTAATGGTGTCTACAAACTTTGCGGAGTGCACAGCATCTGTACTGGGTTTACTATGTTTCTCTAAAGCCGTTAAAGTGCTTGACGTAAATGAATGTTCTGCTTCCGTAACGGGATTATTCCATTCGTTTGGGTCGATGTTTACACTCATTGAACTTTGGTCAACAATGTCATCATTTTCTAAAGCCGCTAAGGTACTTGACGTATGTGAATGTGCTGTTTCCGTATCAGGTTTATTCCATTCGTTTGGATCGATGTTTACACTCATTGAACTTTGGTCAACAATGTCGTCATTCTCTAGTACAGATGGCATTCTTTCGCAAGGAGGTTTGTATATAATTGGTATGCTTGTATTCCGTGTGTGTAACATAAGATCTTTCATGTTCACTGTAGCGTCTAATTGTTGGAGTAAGTCAGAACCAATCAGTCCGTCATAACCTTGGGCGACATCATATACATAAAATTTGTGATATTCCGTACTTTTAAATGTTTCTAGAAGTGGTATATATATAATTTCGTTATGCATACTTCTTGCGTGGGTGCTGATCACCTCAAAGGGCTCTGTGTATTTAAATTCCGAAAAATAGCGATTGGCCAGCGTATTATTTATGAAAGATCGGGTGCTTCCCGTGTCGATCATAAAGCGTGCACCGATTTCCGGTAACTCTATACACGGTAATTCCGAAATTTTGTCGCAATTTAATTTGATCACTAAGGCTTTGGGTTTTTCGAGGCCGTTAGCTGTTTTTTCAGTTTCGATTACGTTTTGTTCATCATTCGCGTTTTCTTCAGGTATTTCTTCGATTTGAGTCGGTTCAACAGGCTCTTGTTCATAGTAATATTCGTTGTCTAAATACTGCGGGGTGTCACTGTAAAACAGGTTATCATTTTCGCATGGCACGACCAAGTTGTTCTGTCTAACTGTGCGCATGGTGACGTCAGAATTGTCAAGGGCTCTTAGGTTTGGCTGAACCCGTGGACCACCAAACCGAAAGCCTGGAGATGCTGTTTGTTGGTTGAAACCGTGATTGGGCAAAGGCCTGTAGCCTTGTTGAGCAGGAGTGCCAAATCTAAATCCATTATATTGTTGGGGTGCACCATACCCAAATACTTGATTAGAAGTAGGCCTAAAACCTAGCTGTGGCTGATTTGGGATACCAAATCTGAAACCCTGATTCGGCGTTGAATTGGGTTGGAAACCATTTGGTCTCGGTGTCGAATTTTGAGGAATGCCAAATCTAAAATTGTTTTGTTGAGGAACGCTAAAATAACGATTTTGTGGTGGTTGTTGGAAGGTCAGACGTGGCTGTGAGTTTTGCTGCTGTTGCACTGGACGCGTGCCGTTTTTAGAATTGTACTGGAGTTGAAAATTCACTTCCTCAGTTACCACACTTAACGCACTCTCCAAAGTGGAGCAACCCTTCAGACGCACTATCCTAAGCATGTGCTCGGGAAGGTTATACAAAAACGAGTTTAATGCGGTATTATTATATATTGTCGTCTTAGCATTTCGTAATTGTTCGTCGTCAGTTTCATTGACCTTAGCAAATAAAGTACTTCTTACGTGCTGAATTCTATTGCAAAAATCGGTGTAAGATTCTCCTTGTTTAATTTTTAAATTTTCTAATTCAATAGCAATACATTGCTCTGAACGAGGATCACCGAAATGTTGGCGTAATACACTTTTTAATTGATCCCATGACACCAAATCTCCTCGTTCACTCAGGAGGGTCGCAGCCCTACCAATAAGTCTGCTCGTTACAGCATGAAATACATATTCATCTTGAATAACATTTTCATCTACACCTCTAAATCTCTGAATTACATATTCAGCTTTACGGATGAATAAAGCTAATTGTTTATTGTCACCCTCAAATCTAGGGATGATATCAATCATCTCTTTGGGAATTACTTGTAATTGTACTTGAGCCATTTTATTTTAATAAAATTTATGATCAATGTGAAATCACGAATTTCTATTTACTGGCTCAAAAAAAAAACACAAATTTATTTATTATATTTTTTTTTTTTTTTTTTTTTTTTGAAAAATTAGCACAAAACACTTTTAGCACTTATTCCTATATCAGTTTCTTATAATTTACGCCACTCTATCGATGGAGAGCAGAGCACGATAACTTAAACACTATTTGCTAGAGTTTCCAGTGAAGTTTATCCGAAAATCTACTATTAACAACTACTACTAAACCTACTAGTAACACGAGTTTTCACCAGCTTTCAGGAAAAATCAGGAATAAGCAAGGAATGCAAAAAGGTCTACTCACAAACCGCCGATTGCCATGACTTCCGCCGCTGATGACACCTTTTATCACGTACCTCACGTTGTAATTCAATTAATGTCCACAATTTAACTTATTTATTTGGTTCGAAGATATTCGAGTTACGCGTGAGAACCAATAGTAGTGTCCTTTATCACGCGACGCGACTATACGCACTATTTTCACGAATATCCTTCAAGGCTGCGCCAGTTAAAGTTGGGAGCTCATGAGGACGTTTCAAGGTAAAACTCAGGTTACTTGGACTTAACTTTAATGATTAAAATATAAGATGAGTGAACAGCTTGAAGCTTAAACTGTAACTAACTTATTCTATGTAAGAACTATCTCATACACAGCGGTGGGCTTGATTCCCGGTACTCGCCACCTGTGCGCGGGCGCTCTGGGCATAACATCCTTACCGCAATGTCAGCGGTTATGCATTCACTGTAACTGGCCGGGAGGCCCGGGAGTCAACATACATAACTAGGTACCATGTTTTATACATATGTGGCAATACGTAGGTATGTCACATGTGTATTTGCTACGGATGTGGTCAACCCTATTGCCATTATTGTACTGTACGTATGTACGTATTGGGACAGCACGTGCAATGGGCGATGGGCGTCGCATGAGTGACGCTAAAAACGGGCAGTGAATTCATTGATGTTTTGCGGTGATTTCGCTTGTGTGGCTTTTTGTCAAATTTAACACCGTAAAACATACAATACAATACAATACAAATACTCTTTATTGCACACCTCAATTAAAGGATACAGTACAATACAAAATCACAGTAAGTAGAGGCAAACAACAGGCGGTCTTATCGCTAAAGAGCGATTAAAGCGAACATAATTAAAGTACCGGAAGGCGCAGCGGGGGTAGACCCCGTATAAGGTGACTGATGACCTGGTAAAGGTCGCGGGAGTCCACTGGATGCGGGTGGCGCAGGATCAGTCATTGTAGCACTCTTTGAAGAAGGCTTATGTCTTTCGGCTGATATGATGATGATAATGATGACAATTAGAGTCAAACCAATAAATAAAAAAATGAACGCCGCTCTCCTAGAAGACATTATTTAAAAACGCATGAGTTTCCTTGTGCTAGATGTTAGATCTTAGCGGAAACACATTGGAGGGTAGAGGGAGGGGCGTTCAGTTTAAGATTAGTTTTACTCTTTTGGTTTTGGTTTCGTATTGATGCGGATTGGTATTAGGTTTTTACACGACTGCCCAAAAAAAGGAGTGTAATGTTTTCAGGTTTCATGTATTTTAACAGTAGACTTTCGGTGAAGTTACTTTTGAGCTGACTGTACCTACACGGAGCGCTCGCCGCTGCACTTAAACAGAATAATCAGTGCATTGTGGTTAATTCAGTCGGAACTTAATATTCGAAACAGCCGTGCACACTGCTCAGTCCAGAAATACAGGTTATTTTAATACACAATATTTCGTTCAACTGGAAAATGGTTTGTCAATAAGCAACTTAACTCTAATTAAAAAACGTCCTAAATGAGTTTTTCAGTCACATGCAATTTAAATCATAATACATAGATATAGCGTAGATATTCGTTTGGATAACTTTGTTGTGAAAAAGTTTTATTTTCATGCCATGCAATGTCTTGTCGATGTCGGTTGGCAATTTTCTACGTCATTCGCAGGTTTCCTCGTTGCCCCTTTTTCATTTTGTATTTTTTAATCGGAAAAATGTTCAACCTTTTCACACTTTAAAATCAGTTATTTTCAAACTGATTTTGCCGAAACCACAGAATAAGTTCGAAACTTTGTGTAGGTTCAATTTCCACTCAATCAATCAATGGCCTTCGAGTCTATTACAGACTATACGTGCAGTGTCATTTCCACTATTCATGTGGATATATGTATAATAACAAGCGGGGTGATTATCTAACATTTTCAAGCGCAGCAAATTAGATCTAAATTACATTTTCAATTTTTTTAACCCACGTCGGAGGCAAACCTCGGTAAGTGGCCACCGCAGCCTATGGAGGCTTGCATCCACCAGTGGTGTGACATGCACGCTGTCGGCTCAGTTGGACACGTTACATAATCAACTTATTCATCCCTTATTCATAAAACTTAACAAACCTCTGCTAAATAAGTGTTTGTCCCTTTCTCACTAACAAAATGTCAAAGTAAAGGACAGAACAGACAGTGAAGGACAAAACAGATAAGGACAAATTAATTATATCGGCAATTTAACTAAAATAGGTGTGATGGACGATTATGAATAAGTTTTGAATGGAATGGTTTTAGTTATTTTCAAAATGGCGGAGCAATGGGTTCAAAATCTTAAAAAATATCACTAGCGATGTCTTCAGCTCACAGATCTACCGTTAATAATATGTGAGTTTTATTCAGTTACATATCAACTCGTTATTGTTTTACCAAAACATAACACTACTTCATATAATTACTTACAAATCGAACGGGTCTACTCCACACCCTAGTAAAGAGCCAGTTTCCACCCGAACTCCATTAATTAACTGAGTTACGGCAAAAACTTGGCAACACTCGTTCATGCCCGACCCCTGTCAGCCGTACGGCGTGTATGATGTTCATTTAAGTGCTAACTAGTAAGATGTTTTGGTAGTGGTCGGGTCGAAGCCTTGTTTAAATTGGCTCAATCATGGCGCCTGGCCGGAAAGTTTTGACTGTGTGTGTTCTCTGTATTTGGGGCGATTTCCTGATTGGACTGCGGAGGTGGAACGATATTAGAAAGCTGTGAATGTCAACTGTCAGTGGAATAGTCAGTATTTACAGAAGTGTTTCCTCACTGGCGCGTGGTATGAGCGAAAGCGGGGTGATACTAATGCGTACTATGCCGCTTCGTAAAATACCGACAGTATCAATTCAAGCACGGAAAATCTATGCGAAAGAAGTGGTTGTAGTGGTGGTTTATTTAAAAAAAGAAATTCTCTTAAGAATCTTGAAAGTGCCGTATAAACATAACATGACGTAATTGTCAACAGCCTCACGAATATAGTGATAACTAATATCTACGTGCTTAGATCGTTTCTGAAACACCGGATTAGTGGCAAGCTTCGCCGTAGACTGGTTATCACTATACAGAGTTACAGTCAAGGGCCTGACACGCTTAGATATAAAAAGATAGAAAGGAGTGCCATGTTTTGTCTCTATCACCGACCGATCATTTTTTCATGGACGAGTTATAGGCATAGGCACACTTTTCATAAACAATACATTGGACATGCAATGCAAACCGGTCAAATTACGTAGTATACGGCGGATCTATAACTATGTACTTGTACACAGTTACTACTTAATATGCCTCTTTGGCCGCTTCGGACAAAGCACTATACATTACTGCTTTAAAAATTTGCTGCTTTAAAGCCTATTTTACCAAGTGCATATTTTATACTGAGCCTCGATAAACGCACTCCCCTTCCTACGTTCCTTTACATATTCAGGGAAACTATTTGCGACTAGTATTTTTACAAACACAGCTGTCTGGCCCGGAAAATGGGCGTAATGCTACCGTTCCTCGGAGAATACGGAATAGAGTATTGTTCCTAGTCGGTATACATAATTCACTGCTCTGTTACATAAAAGGAACGGGATTCTTGGGAATTTAAAATGTTTGTTAAGTTTATAAACTAACTATTTGGATTTTTAGAGAATATTATCAAAACTCAATAAGTTTCGTATAACTCCTCCAAATTATGTTATTAGGAATTGACCAAAGACAGCAAGCACACCGACTGTACGTTACACTATTACTACATGTCAGTGAAAAGCACATGAAAATCCAGTAAAACTTGTTTGTCGTAGTTGGGTCATTTATTTTAACTATACAACAGCTATGTCATTACGGCTGAGATACAGTAAAACCTCACCAGCGCGGTAATCACGTAACGTTTTCGACCGTTTAGTACGGTAGATTTAAATGTCAAATCCCATACTAAAACTGACATTAAATACGTACCAACGGTAGTACATATCGTTACGTGATTACCCCGCAGTATAATAAATGCACGAAAACCAAACAGACTATGAAAACTAAAGTCCGCATCAGAAACTCTTTACATTCCGCACGTACCTAATGTAATAATATCCTCACAGTCACCTTAACAGTCCGTTTACAGCCAGAGCTCGTCAACATGTGGCTTGTAAATAAAGAAGCGTCGTAAATAAAACAATGGCAAGATGCTCTGAATAATGCATATGCAGTCTCCGTCTGCGGATTTATAGATTTGCCGTCTGAATTGTTGACGTCCTCTGCTCCGAGGTTTAGCATTGTTCTGCAAGTTTGTTCAGTACTCCAGATAACATATGGAAAACATCAGCGGCGTAATCACGTAACGATATGTACTACCGTTGGTACGTATTTAATGTCAGTTTTAGTATGGGATTTGACATTTAAATCTATCGTACTAACGGTCGAAAACGTTACGTGATTACCCCGCGGTTTGAGTAATTTTAAATGTTGGTGGTTATTTACTTCCTTGTAACGTAAAACGAATATTTTTTGTTAATGCGAATAAGATGCTATTTGCAAACGTATGTAGGAATTATAAGAATGCCAAACGTTTTAAATAGAAAACTCCCGTGAGTAACAGATATATTGAAATATAATAAACGGTTCACTCACGTTCACGACTTTAACCTCGAACATCGCTAGACATATTTTAATTCATTATGCCTTAATCATGAGGTCTAGCCGCCACGGCCACGCGAGTAACATTGCGCGCGAAACGAATTAAAGTGACCCGTTTGTTATATTTAAATAATACCTAACTTAAATATAATCGAATAAAGTGATATCTGAGTTCTTAAGTTCAAATTGTCAAAGATTTCGGGGAACGCTGTAAATAGATTAATTTTCAAAAGGTAACGCGTTTACCCTGAACGTTATTACATGTTTAGTGGCTCTTAATCATTTTTAAGAACATGCTGTTGCTATATTTTAATTTGATTTTATGAGTGTCTTTCATATTAATAAGGGTATTGGATATAGGTAATTACGTGTTCAATATCTCCAAGCCATTCTTGAATTTAAAATGATCGTTCTAAAGGACTGTTTCATAATATTTGATATGAAAAAGCCGGAGTCGTGCAAATTATACTGACACCTATAAATAAATTATAAGCCTTATAATTCTGGTTTGGCAAATTCGACCTTAGGTAATTATGACTAAAATTAACTTGTAACTTGTCCAATCTGCTGTCGGCACAGTGAATCCTCAATTTTTATAAAGGGTCGGCAACGCGCACGTGATTGCTTTGGAGTTGCGGGCGTCTATAGGCTGCGGTGTATAATTACCATCAGGTGGACCGTACGCTTGTTTGACACCGTCGTTGTATAAATTAACACATTCAGCGCCGAGAATCTGATAGTCGGGATCCCCGTTCGTAGACAGTTTTCGCTACAAAGCGGAAAAACCATGTGATCGGCTACGAGCGTAGCGCGTAGTACTCGTCGGCAATCAATGTGTTAAGCAGTACAAATGACTTATTTTCCACAACCAGTCAAATACGAAAGTACCACCCATAAATACAAAGTTTCTATCATTTCCCTGCCTTAATGCACTTTTTACAGCGGTATGCCTTCCTGACTAATTACTTTCCTGCGTATTATGAGGCGTTTCAGAGTTCGGCTGTAAACGTTTTACGCGTTTTTTATCACTTCCGTGGGCTTCTTGTTTGTGTCCGGTATTCCGGGTCTATCACAAGTTTTTTATTATTATCATTTCGGTGGCAAACCAACTATATGACGCACCTCATGTATTATTTAGCGAGAGTTAAGAGTTAACGTTTTATAAGAAGTCTGACTAAAATTGTAAGAGTTATGAACATATATGATAATATAGATTATCTTTAAACTACCAAATAGAATATTAAAAGAATGCCATCTTTGTTAAAAACTGGCAACATAAATGTGCTTTTCAAAGTTTAACCTCAAAGCAATCTTCAACCCATTGCATTTTACAATAATATGAGCCATTACTGTCTTAAAGCCTTATTTGTATGGGCAGGGCCATTCTAGCGTATAGTGTGGTCTTTATTATTCACAACGCTTGCCCTCATCGCAATTCAGCTGAGCCAGTGTAAGTCAGGACTCCGATTGCTAATTGTTATTAAGGAACGAGAGAGGGCATATCAAAATGTCAAATCGCTCAATTTAGAGCTGGCTGACCTGGGCCTGACTGACTGATACATTCGCGTATCTCGATAGTACCTACCACAGATACAATCAATATCATTATGGTGGTGATTAATGGTCCTTAATCGTAAAATAACGCTCATCTTTTAGGCCATTTTCTGTTTGAGTAACACGTATCTTGCCATTTTTCAATGTTACTATCTAGAACAAGACTATTGCGACCTAATGTCATATACGAATGATCATCAATTGCGCTACTTATCCTATAGCACAGGTTTCAACCTATTTAGGAAGTAGAGTTCTAGTTTTTGGGGAAAATTGTAAAAGATGTTTTTTTGGAAATAAATAAATGATAAACGGTCGGACACGCGCTTATCGCTCCACTTGAATCTTTAGTACTTAAAGACTGTTTCAGTGTTTAATATGGGTTGCTGTATGTGTGGTATGGCGGTTTAAAAAACAACCATATGCGTATTCAATCGGAGGCTTACTTAAACTGGTTCTGCTTACACGCGTTGTCGCAGAGTTGTGAATTCCCGGCCTGATGGCTTCTTTTGCACATGAGCGGTTGTCATGGGCACTTGGCATATGTAGGTCAGTGTTCAGTATCAAAGGAGATCTTAACCGACACTGACTCGCGTTGGAATTCTTCTTACACAATTTTAAAGCAAGAACTCTGTATGGCGTGCTTACATAAACTCACGACTTTGTTCCAAAAAGGGGAAGGTACTGCATTTTTTTTGTGCCACAGCAACAATTGTAAGCTTAACGACGGAGGAAATACATCGCTCGCAGTACATTTGGTATTGTGTTTGTAAAGCGGCCTACACACAGCCCTAAAGTCAGAGGCGATATCGGGAGAGTGGTGGGGAGCACCCTAGATTGCTCCTAGGGATTCTAAAAAAAAGAGTGAAAGTGAGTGAGAGAGTGGTGGGGAGGGGGATGGGGGGGGGGGGTTAGGGGCTCTGATTTTAGGGCTATGTGTAGGCCGCTTTAGATTTAAAGGATTTAGGAGACAATTGTACCTACCTACTTAGAAATGAAAGTGTTTCAAGTATTTTCTAACAACACACCTACATACCTACATATTTACGATTATAACGTCAATCCATTTTTTACCCACTCAGTTGGTTGTTGATGCGAATGTACTTAATGTGTCAAACGGTAATTTTTAATAATAATAATCCTTCTACGCAAATGTCAGACACAGCGCGAATATCACAAGTGGAAGATTTACAAATTAAGTTTCTAGTTAGGTCGGTAATCCACCGCCGCGCCGTACTATCAATCTTCTCGGGTTTTATTATTAACGAGTCTCTCCAGCCCACTGCTTTTCTCATCAAACTAATGTGTAACTAACTATTCGTATTTATTAATAACTGTCGACACTTGGCCCATCGCGCATTGTAATATAAGGTAAAAGTACCCTTCACCGGACGCTTAAGACCTACATGTACGTTTGTTTTTTTAATAAGGTTTAGAATTTTTGTACGATTATGATCAACAGCATATGGTGAAGATAGATAAATTTGTCATCATTTAAATGTACGTCGAAATTTATTACATAGTTAGACGTATATAAAAATATTTTTTAAAGTTTTTTATATCGATTACACTCATTTGTCCCATTCAACGAACTAAGAAACGGAATTTGCACCCATTACCGGATCGGCATGCCGTTTCACCGAACTAGGGAAGAAATGTATGGAATGATGGCAGTGTGTGAGTTTGTAAACTGATGAGTGACTATTTATTTCAACCTAACTGCACTAGTTTTGTGAGTTCGAGCAATCTTGACGGTAATTTAATCTAAGAAAAAACTGTCTATAATTAAAAATTTAAATCAAATATTTTTTTATATAAATAATATACTTATCTATTAAAAATTCTTCGCTAATCGCCAATAATTTATTTTTATATAATTTATTCGTTAACGGTTTACATCTAAGTAGCGCTGGCTTTTTTTTAAAGATATACGAAAAATAACACATTTCAATATAAGTCTAGCTGTACGCTGAATATGGTTTATATTCCAATGAACGCCAAATAGCAGCTAGGCCGAGATAATCATATGTTCGGTATCAGAGACCATGGGTACGCTTTACCGAACGGGCGTTCGGTAAAGCGTACACATTGAACCTATCACGCGAACATATTTAATAAAATAGTGTTTTAATCTTAATGATTCTGCCATAACAACATAAGTACATTTTATCTAGAAATAAGAACTATTGCAAAATAATAAATACACAATTATTTTGCTTCTACTGATGTTAAATAAATAATATGGAATTTTTAAAATTACCTGGTCAATGAAGCTTATTTTGACGTCAAAAAGTCGTGAAAACTATACATTTCAAATGCAATTTACAAAAAATCTGTCTCGTTTATAGGCGTTCGGTAATTGCTCATTAAATTACTCTATTAATTGGATATGTGAAAAGCGGAGTAGTATATATAACGTTTAAAATTAACGAGCGAAAAAATAATTTTCAAAACATACGTTTTTCCCTGATTCCGAACGCTGTTCGGTAAAACCTTCAAGCAGTAGATGAGGGTGACCCATCACCGAATTTACATTTTTGTTGAATTCTGTAAATTTGACTGCACTAATTTCACTTATTTAACTCAAACACACACACTTATTAACTCATGATACGATAACACCCTATTTTGAAGCATAAAGTCACTTTTAAACGCTTTTATGACCTTACGAAGTACACTCAGTTTCTTAACCATTTTCGTAAGGAGTCCCATACAACGCCGCGTTCGACCTGCTCAATCGATTCTCCCGTTACAACTAAGAAACAAAATGGCTTTCTTTGCCTCGTAGTGGAAGGAATAGGTATCTAGCTAACGGAAAAAAATATCACAACGTAATATTAGCTGTAAGAACTCGACTTATGGCTCAAAATATAGAAAATCCGGTGATAGGGCAGATCCGGTAAAGGGTACATCTACCTTAATTACCTATAGTGAGCGATCGTAAGCGCTTATGAGCAATTTTCCAGCTGTAGCCTCTAACTGAAGAAGGCTTGGTTAAGAACTGCGTAAACGGTCTGAAAATATACGTACACTTAAGCTATTTTTGCACTGAGATATATGCCGGAATTAATAGTGCCCTTCAAGATGGTTCCTGACGTTGTAGTAATAAATAGTACCGCAAGTTGGGACAGTAACTTTCAGTTACACGGGTTCTAGACACGAATAGTATGATGTTTTTTCAGGCATATTAGCATTTACTTCCAGGAACGTACATGTGTATGCATTCACGTATTCGCTGGTAGGCAATTATTCATATGATGCGCCTTGAGTAAAGTTATAAATAAAATATAATACTCGCATTATTGTGTCATATAAATAAAAGAAAGTAATACAGAATATAAAAACTTAAACAATTGTTAACTTAAAATAATCATTCTGAAACTTTGTGTTTCTCTTTGTTGCTTCAAATCGTCTCTTATATTTCACATTGCAATTGCATTGTAATGTTTCAAGCGCTCGTTGTCACACATTAGCTCGATGCGTGTAAAAGCCAGTAGGTGAAGTAAGTAGCTAGGTTGAAAAGCGATTAAGATGCAAAGCTTTAGATAAAAAATAG
This sequence comes from Cenopis cana, assembly GCA_951800055.1. Taxonomy (NCBI): domain Eukaryota; kingdom Metazoa; phylum Arthropoda; class Insecta; order Lepidoptera; family Tortricidae; genus Cenopis; species Cenopis cana. Next base: position 3,902,237 of record OX637476.1, on the reverse strand, counting down.
CAACAGCTACAAGTCACTGCAAATAAATTACAAATTCCGATAAATCTTGTGAGAGATTCTCTAATCAATTTCAAAGTCGACGCCATGCTTTTCGATAACGACTCGAAACTAAACCGCCACGTAATTAATTAGGGCCTGAGCCCTTGCAAAGCCGGGACTAATGGCCTATTCACGCGGCCCATTAAAACGGAGAATACTCGAAATGCTCTAAATGACCTATTGCCCCTCGAAGGGTTTATAGACGTCAACGTTGTGACACCACATTTAGCTGGTTACACAGCTAGTAAATAGCCCTCAGAAGCAATTATGCGTGCACGTGAACGTCCCACAAGCGCAAAGGGCGTGATATATCTTATGAGATTTCCCCCTTAGGATCTCTTTAGGACTTTTTCGGATCTCAGAAATGTGTTATGAAGACTCATACTTTACAATGAAGTGGAACGTGCAGTCATGCTCGTCTACGCTTACGCACCTGCCTGGCATAGGTACTCGCTTTTGTGTTGACATAAAAAAGCATTCCTTGCACTACTAATATTACTGGCTAGTAAGAGATGAATGTTTTAAGTATGTATGTCCGACATAAACGCTGGTGTGCCCTGCCCAGTTAGCAACTTAGCATGATAAGTTTTATGATAATGTTTTACGGCCGAACTTGCCCTAAAATTTCCGTAAAACATACATTATTATGCTAGCTCGGCAGATTTTCACTGAGTATACGCGATTATCCGCCAAATTGGCTTTGTTACAGAAATCAGGTCGTGGAATTGCGAAAACGTGCGCTAGTTTTTTTTTTTCTTTTATGCTCAGACCTGTTGCTTCGGCTAGGCTGGGGTGGGTAATGGATGCCATTTTAGAGTTTCGAGCCAGCCAGTTAGACTATTTCATTGCATTTCTAAACAATGTTTTCGTATTACTGAATTGCGTGTAGGAGGAACTGCAAATATAATTATTTCGCTTGTAAACTAATGGCTTAGTAGTATTAATATAAAACGTTTATTATATTCGATTACCGTCGAGTTTTACGTATAATGCCATCATAGGATATCCTTATTTCCTCCACCGTACTTAACTGTAAGCTATTAAAATTCTCTAGAACCTTCCAAGCATTTCAAAGGCATTTCATTTTGTTTCACTAATGAACACTCGTATTGATCGTTGTTGTCTCCTCGCAAATCATTAGACATGGGGAAAGCGTTACTTCTCGAGCACCGTTACTATTCCAAAAGAATAACAGGGAAAAATCATCGTGACTTTGTCACTCCTTACTTTCACGACATACCCACGTTTCAACCGGGTTCCGGGCGCTGATATGTATTTCTGTTATTCTGTGACATCTACTTGTTTCTACTTTCTATCGTCCCAATAGACATTCCGTACTAAACAAATCAATTCAGATGAATACACTTCTAACGCTTTTACAATAAAAGCGTGTTTCGATCGTCCCCAGAGAATCCAGAGATATAGCTAAGAAATATCTATGTGATTTTGTAATGTTACTCCTTCGTGGTCCTATTTAAGGTGGATCACTGTTATTTTTTCATTGTGACGTTATTTATTACTCATCTCTAACTCATATTTCAGGCTTGGGCACAGTCCACCGACCCGGAAAGCGTCTCGCTCGATGCTCGCACATTCAATTCTCTGAAACAGCATTCATCGCTTAAATCCCCGTAAATTCCTCAACTAACTTCGGCAAAACCGTCCCAACTTCCGAACAATTTCAAAATTGATAGCAAGTAACCAAATAGTGTAATAAATAACCTTAATCCGTGAACGCCGCATTTGACAATAGTGACCCATAAATAAATAAGTAAACACCGACCACTTCACGACGGTTTCCGAAGAGGCCCGAGGCGGACATTTTATGGGCCATAACCGCGCAATATGGCGGCGGCCGAGAAAATATTTCGGCGCGAAATTTGCGACATCGAAAGCGTCGTTCTAGATTTATACCGCGTTGTATTTGGTTATATTGGGCACTTACGTTTAAGTTGAAACACGCGCGGTAAACATGGGGCTCGGAATTGCTGGGGATTCCATCTTACATTCTTTAGGAGTGCGCAAGGTTTTGTTATCACTTGGATGTTTGTAAACGTTTTATGTGATGGCGGAATGTCAGTTTCCTCGTTGTTATTGGGTACTTTTCTTCCAAAGTTGCTAAGTTAGTAAAGAGGGATTTAAACTTTGGTACTTTAACGACTTTAATTTGATGCTTGGGTACTCTTAAGGCTTATAAAGTATCACTTCAAATCTTTATTATGTTATATCAATTTCCACGATAATAAGAATGTATTTTTCTTTAACTTGAACCGAGATAATAGAATAAACTGACACGTATAAGGCTTATAAAGTATCACTTCAAACCTTTATTCTGATATATCACTTTCCATGATAATAAGAATGTATTTTCCTTTAACTTGAACCGAGATAATAGAATAAACTGACACGTATAAGGCTTATAAAGTATCACTTCAAATCTTTATTCTGTAATATCACTTTCCATGATAATAAGAATGTATTTTCCTTTAACTTGAACTAAGATGATAAAATAAACTAACACGTAATAGCCCGTCAAGTGACGCCGACTTCTATTAATATTATGTCGGAGGAAAACAGCCGATATCGAATACCTACGCGCGCCCACAACATGAATACTCCGAACAGCGCAATAAATGTCACGCAACCGGTGGATTGCGGCCGAATTCGGTAGTTTCGGCGATATTTCGGTTTCGGCTTAACTGAAGCAGTTATTAGTTTATTGGTTACGTCTATAAACGAACGGTAGGTATTTGTTCGACGTTATATTTTATGTATCAGGAAGTCAAAGGGCTGGCGTACGAGAGTGTAAATTGTAAAATACTACATTTAAACAAGAGGATAACTCTTAAATTTGATGATAATATCTTTAATCTAAAATTAAAAGTGGTTTTTAGGAAGGTTAATTTACAAACTTTAATAAAATAAAATGGAAGGAAAACTGAAATTTCTTAAAAAAACACTTAAAACAAAACATGATCATATTACACAAGTTTACAAATAACATTCGTATAGAGCACATTTTTTTTTTATTTCTTACAAAAGATTACACTTATATACTGTACTTTTAACTTCGCCAAACTGCATCACAGTTTGTTAGCGAAAACAACACTCTTTATCTAAAACTTCAATAAAGTCATAAATTATAATAGGTAAGTTATTCTAAAAGCTACGGTAGCCCAGTGGTTCAAAAATACGGCTGTCAAGCGGCGGTCGTGGGTTTGAATCCCAGCTCATACTAATGAGATTTTCGTAACTTATGTACGAAATAACATTTAGCTTTTCAGTGAAGGAAAACATCGCGAGGAAACCTGCATACATCCGCGAAGAAATTCAAAGTTGTATGTGAAGTCCCCAACCCGCTCTGGGCCAGCGTGGGGACTACTGCCCAATCCCTATCATCTATGAGAGGAGGCTTGTGCCCAGCAGTGGGACGTATAATATAAGCTGACGATGATGAAGTTATTCTATACTACGTTTTGTAAAAAATGTGAACGAGAATAATACCAGTTTCCGCACGGCGAGAACACATCGATTCTATATTATACTATACTGCACGTGCCGTCAAGAAAATGTAGCGTTAATAAATAAAGGGGATCAAAAAGACGTGGGTAGCATACCGGCGAGTCTACCCTTTTATGAATGCGGTCACTATTTTCAGTCTGAGATTTGAATATTGGGAGTTTAGGTTTGATAAATAACAAATAAGGTGGGGTTTTCATAGTAAACAAGGATTTTAGGGGCGGTTGTGGTAATGGGAAGCCGTGAATAAATAAACATGCCAAATAATGTTGTAAGTTAAAAAATTAGCACACGCTTCAGCACAATCCTATAAAACCATGCACAGAACTCTAAACGTCTGGTCATGAGATCATTACGACATAATATTTTAAGGTGCTCTGATAGACTATTTCAAAGGCTCAATTGCTCAAAGGTTAACTGGAAGAGATACCTTACAGGGATAAGTTCGCCTTTTTACACGTATAATCTGTTTTGTCTGTATTTTTGTGTATATTAAAGTATTTACAGACATAAATACTATTTCACAGTACGACATGATTGTAGCAAGAAATAAATGAATGTGTGCGACTGTGCGTATTATTTCGCGATGTGCCAGTAGTCAGCAGTGTCTTGGTGTGCACGTTAAAATAAATATTTTGTGGACAATGTGGACTGACCGGGATTCGAGCCCGGCATCTCCAGCTTCGTAGGCAGGGTTACTACCAACTACGCTAAAGTGGTAAATATCTTGGGCGAACCGTATTCAATGTCAAAGCACTTCCTTATCTGGCGAAGGGAGATCAGGCCTCTAAGCTGTCTTATTGACTGTCAGCTTTGGAGGCAATTCCTTGAATAATAGTTTTATGTGGTGCGGTATAATAGGGTTTTTTAAATCTTTTATTTTTCCCGCGCTGGTACATGTATAACTTCACCCATAAATAGATCACAGCCTTAAATCATTAGGTAACAAACGTTACAATTTATCGAATTTATCACAACAACTGACAGTATAAAAGAAATAAAAACATGATGCGTTAGAGCTAAGTATGATCAAATGATTTGAGGTGGTAGATACAACATTTTTTTGAAATGCTCTATGGTATGAGGCAGGCGCGGTGAATATGTAATAAATAAATAAATACCACTCTGTAAGTAAACAATCTTACTCGCATCAAACTAATCCCGTTTTAAGATCAATAAGGCTTATATCATTGGTACTAGAAGACGACATAGACTTAGAACACTCAAAACAAATATTCATACTCATCAGATCACATAAATATACTCGCGGTCAAAAATTTCTTCAAAATCAATGTCCAAAAATGATTTTCGCGATATCTCGCTCCGTTAACGTTGTTTTTTTCATGGGTTTTTGCGAGTCTGATTTAAACCTGGAAACGTTACTTTTTTTGGCTGTTACTTTTGAAGGATAGATGTAAAATTAAATAAAGATAATGGCATGATTAAAAAACTTACAACCTCGCAGTATTTTAGGAAACATTACGGTTTTTTACCGACCCGTATTCTGTGTCCGCGAGTGTATTTGCCCTGACCGGGATCCGAACCCAAAAGCGTAAGCTTTGTAAGCGGAGTCGCTAACCACTAGGCTAAACCGTTTATAAAATTTACGTACCCTAATGGTAAAGGCTGAGTACGGTTTTATCGTGACACATTAAAGGTCCCACAGTCCACACCGTCGGTCCTTATTAGCATAGGACTTTCAATCCCATAAAGAGACGCAAAAGAGATGTTCGGACCGAGGACAGTAAATTAACCCTTTTCAATGACCTTTGGTGTTGTATATAATTTATATCTTGATGAATTTGTACATAAGGACATATCACGAATACCTAGAAGTTGTTTGGTTTTGATAAATAATTTCGAATTTAATTTTCAAATTTGAATTTTCAATGATAAGATATCTACATACAAAAACAACATAAAGGTAGGTTTTATACATAAAGGTTAAAAATATCACAACTTAAGATCCGTAGCACTAGTTTCAAACTAAAATCTACTTAACTTAGTTCCTTATGAAGTCCCCTATAATCGGATTCGTTAACGCGCCAGCGCTTTCAACCTCACACCTAATCCTTTGTTCTTCTAAATGCATTAAAAACGCAGAGGACTTACAAGTTTCCACATGTTTTAATTTCGAATTATGACAAAAGTATTGATAATGCCAATACTTCTTCACTTCTTTTAAAATAAATGGGTTTCCATCAAATTTATAATGATTTAGCCAACCACGTGTTCAAAGACGTTGTTCGGTAACGACGCCATGACAGTAGGCAACAAAGACAGTGTACGGTAGTGGATTCCGCTCGTCGTCGCTCCGGGCGCGTGCGCTCACCAACGCAGCGACGAGCCAAATCCGATAATGCCAAGAAAGTGATTAAAGGATCCGATTATTCTATAAAGTTTTAGATAGGAAGTAATATATCCAAGTTTTAATTTTATTGCCTATAGTAGAATTTAAAAGGAATAAAATCAGTTTTTAGCTTGAAAAATCTTTCGATTTAGAGCGATGTTTAAAACGATATTGCTTAATGAAAAAATAAAAAAAAGTATTGAAAATTAAGACATTAGGTCCTGTTCTAGAATATAGTACCTAACATTGAGAAAACGCGAAGATAAGTGTCAATTCAAACAGAAATGGCCTAAATAGATGAGGGTTTTTAACTGATAAGGACTCGACTACAGCAATCGATATCCAATGATTCACGTGTGCTTTTGTGTATGTTTTTCTTCTTTTGTTTTCTTGTAATATAGTGTATCTTCTGTGGCAATGAATAAATGTCTCTATCTATCTTAAAATGAGCGAGACTTCATTTTTCGCTCAGAATATTGCTTGTACAGTCAGCCCATGAAAATGTTGAGCATACTTAGAACCTTGTCACATCGAAATCTAAGAAATATTTAGACTGAAACGTCATAAAATATGAAACCTCTTTAATTTGACAAAGTACTAAAGTGCTCAATATTTTCGTTGGCCCACTGTACTAGGGCCTTTGTTTGTGGCGGGGTGGAATCTGTATACGGTATTTTGTAATTTGACGAGAGCTTACTGTACCCTTACCATTAGTTTGCAATGTTTGCATTTCCGTACTGGCTAGTGAATGCGTAAAAGATTTAGTATGGCGATTCTTAGTTCTATTGCGTAACCGCCAGAGGCGCTGTACTTTTGTCCATACAAAATCGTTTACGCTGTCGCTAGCGAGTACGATAAATCAAACATTGCAAACTCATAGTAAGGGCACTGTTATCGTCCTAGTTACTATACCTACGAAACTTGTATATTCCACAGTAGCTCTAGTATAAGTTTTTTCGAAACATTAACTAATTCGATCGCGTTTGCGTTTTGTCTCAAAATGTATGAAAGTGGTATGAAAACGTGAACAGCGCCTCTGGTGGTCACTAGTGGAAACCAAAAACAGCGAGTATAACATTTGTTGCTAACCGATGAACGCGCGTATTTCAAACTCGGTGAGAGCGTTTTCATACATTTTGAGACAAAACGCAAACGCGTTCGAATTAGTTAATGTCTCGAAAAAACTTATACTAGAGCTACAGAAGTGAAGCGGCGAGATAGGCGCATACGTAGCGTCTCGCTTACGCGCTTCCTCGCGCCAATCAGGAAGTATTTTGTTTATTATCTACGTGAGCAGTAAATAAACCGTACTTTTGATAGTTCATAGCTTAATGATACCAAACCGATTCCGCACCGACAATGCAGAAGTGGCATAAGTAGTATAATGTAGGTGTAACAAAGCACATGCTGTTTTGCGTCTGTAAAACCATACCATATCCGTACGCGGGTTGCAAATAAAGACAGACAAGCATCACATTATTATCATATTTTCCGCGCGTTCCGCCTAGCGACTTGACGAGGCCAGTAGAAAATGGACGTAACCACCAGGAAAACTTATATGAAATCATCCTTATTAACCTACAACGTCCTTACGCCACATGCAGCTTATGACGCACCGAAATTACACGCCACATAAGAGTTATACAACCTTTATACAACCCTCGTATAGCTTTTATAGGATCTCTATGCAGACGCGGCCAATGGAAATGCGTTGGGACAATTTGCGCACGAGATTATCGTTTTATGGCTCTTATTTTATTATGCGTTGGGATATTGGCAGGCTTTAAGGATTATGAAACAATCACGTAACATAATATCTTGGTCGAAATGGTGCGGTATTTCAACTTGTACAAATACTTACGCGGTAGGTTAAGAGTGCTCTATGTCATAAATGTAGATTCAGTAAACCGTTTTTACAGTGTCGCCTAGGACATCGTTTCGTTGTATGAGTTTGTGTATTACGTCTGGACTCACGTTCCCGACTCCCCGTCATGAAAAGGCTGATCCCATTTTAATTCAAATTTCAACGCTCTCTTCAGGACTTAAGGTACACTTTGCGATGTGATGTGTTTAGGATAATTTTAAAGTTACTGACTTTGAGAAGATTCCTCGTGCTTCGGTCGGAGAGGCTTAATCGTCCGACCGACGAATTACGAGTGAAATCGTTAAGCAAAGCCTAAGTTTGCCGTGGATGCCAGTCAATTTATTGCTTATTTTCACAAACTCTCGTTTTGAAATTTGGACTTTATTTAGTACCACGGAAGGTTTTTAGTGCCATAACCCGACCGATTCGACAGGCTACTCAAGCTGTCTTTGCGAAAGTAAATAAATCAGTAGGTGATGGATTGGATTTTGTCTGGTTTAGCATTTTGAAGGATATTTGGGAAATGAGGGTTCGATTTTCGATAAACTCCAGACCTCTTGTATAATTTATCTTTATACTATTTATTGGCAGTGAAATCACCATCGTTCTTAGGCCTGATTATTATTTTTTTCACTGACAAAATACATAATTGCGAAATCGCCGGATTCTTTAAAATAAGTGCGCTTCATAGATCGCATTTACGGGAATAGTCAGCAATAGATACTGTCTGAAGAAAGTATTTTAGCCTCGTCTATGAATTATCAATACCAGTGTAACTAAATTTAGTTATCCAGTGGGAAGGGGAAAACAGTAGTCATAAATTAGTATGTTTTTATGGTTCCGTACCCGAAGGGTTCAAACAGAACCCTATTGCTATCACTCACGCGTCCGTCCGTCCGTCGTCTGCCACACAGGTTTTACAGCCAAACGGTTGGAGCTACAGTCTTCAAATTTTCACAGTATTAAGCATCTTGGTGGCCTAAAGCCATATAAATACAAGTGTAGTCAAAACTTATTTTTAAATGTTTTTTTTTGTGTGTGTGGGGGGGGGGGGGGGGGCTCCCATACAGTTAGGGAGCGTTTTTCGGACAAGGTTTGAGAGATATCAGTTTGCTGCATATTATGTAGGTACAGCTATCACCCGTAATACCATTGGGGTGAGTAGGTGCAGGTGCAGGTAAATTACTTGAAGTTTGCAATGAATGACGTATACGCTTACTGCATTGGATATTACACTTTATCACTTCTATAATAGTCTCTGTTACTTACACACTGACTCAAAAAAGTTTCAGTAATCGTACATAAAGTTTTCAAGTAAGTACATACGTAGGTTGATCTAAATATCGTTTCTCATACTAAAATGACATTTAGAAAGCACCGCCCCATTTGTCTCGAGGAGACTTCACTCTAAATAATTAATTCTAAAGTAATGAATCGCATCCTCGTGGTCCATTTATTAACCTATCGTTTGGCTTAATTACCGAGTTGAATAATTCTTAAGTCTAAAACACTAGCATTCTTTGCTTGCATAATCGAAAATAATGCATTTTTCACCAGCATTTCTCGTCAGAGCCTTTCTTTCTGACTTGGCTGGGCGTATGGGATATTTTCTAATTTCCCGAAAGCATATTGACGACGTTTATATAGATTTCCTGTGTGAGTGTTATTTTGCGTAGTGGTAATGGTAATATACTGCGCAGAAAGCGGGTCGGTATGCAGTACCGATGCACTACTGAATAGTAGTAGTAGTAGTAGTAGTAAAACTCTTTATTGTACATAAAACAATTATGAAAAATACAAAAGGAAATAGTATGTACAAAGGCGAACTTATCCCTTTAAGCGATCTCTTCCAGTTAACCTTTGAGTAAATGAGAGAAGAAGTTAACAGAGGTAGACAAATTCAGCAACCTGTACAACAAGATACAAAAAATACAAAATATATAAAAAAACATACATACACACACATATATTGGATTAAGGACAAGTGCAACTACACATATATAATGAGAATAACAAATACGTTTGAGCAAAATAAAATGTAAATATTGTATAACAATGGGTAGCATTTAACGAACCACCAAATAAGTTGCCCAATGATGCTCTAAAAAATTACATTGATTACCAATAATACTAGATTTGCACCAAATTTTCAACTCCTTTTAAATATAAAGTGCAACTCAAAGAAGTAACATGTCGATAACCTATTAAATTAAATTGTTACCAAATAAATTACTCACTACCCAAAAATACTTAATGATCACCTAATTTCAAACACCAAATTTCATATAATTTACATCCAAATATTACAGGGCTCGTAATCCTATTAAAATTATTTACACCCAAATAATTCTTTCGATACCCAGAAATACTACATGATCACCAAATTTCACGCGGCAATTGTTTTTTAACGCCCGTCGCGCAAAGCAGTTCCAATCTAGTCTAACCTCATTGCTAGCACACTGATGCGGTTTTCCATACGGTCCGTCTCGCTCGCACGTCGCACCGCGTGCGAGCAAGACAGCGCTAAATGATTTTATTTTATAGAATCTTCAAAATTTCTGTAACTTTAATGAGACACGTACATAACATAATTTAATTTAATATATTTTCAACAGTGCTTTCCTTACTGGTCGCATACAGCTATTTGTTCTCAGATGTTTTTGCCTCTACTCTATTCGCTGATAATCGTCAATTTGCCTAGGTAGTAGTATTTTTCTATGACATCTATTTTTATTTCAAACTAGTGGACATTGGAACAGTATTGACGGATCTCCGCTGGCGCGGAGCTCCTATTTTGAGTTCTTTTGGCCCTTCGGGCCGATGCAAAACTAACATAACCTAAACCTACCTATACCTATTTCTACCTATTAACTTCCTTTAATTTTTCCATGAAAGTCTATCTAAATTAATAAAGTAAACTCATTTGAGGACCTTTATCCATTTTCATAACAAACTAACAATTTAATAAATCAACATAACTCATATTCAAATAAAAGATTTCAATCAAACGCGCTACTGAACGCGCTCACGTCAACCCATTAAAAAATTAATAATAAAACTTCTTGCAGTTTGTAAACCATCAGCAATAGGTAGTTAGAATGAAACAGCAATAGGTACCTTTCACTCTAACGACATATCAATAGGTTTTATGCTTCAGACAATTCTTTGTATTTGATTGAGTGAGATAGCAGTATACGTGTTATTATTTCACACAGCCACATTGCGCGTTGCTTTTTAAATTAATTTAGTATTTTACTTTCTAATTTATAACATTTTGGAAATGACTAAAATATTTATAGTGCTAAAAACAATTAATTTGTAACTGTTTACTAAATTGTAGCATGCGATCTGTATAATATTTGGATGTAATTCTAATGAAAAAAGGTGCATGAGATTAGGTGGTAGTTTAGTGTTTTTGGTGGTACTTGACAATTTTTTTGATGCGATTATAAATTTATAGGAACGCAATAAGTAAAATAGGTGCAAGTGCTGCAAAAATAGGTAGAATTTTTTTGGTGACTCGGAATTGCTGATCGATAGATTTTTTTGAGTGTTCAACCTTATTTTAGGGTTCGAAAATTTGATGATATCAGAAGTTATTTAGGTGATCATTTTATTTGTTCCCTATAAAAATTAGTGACTGAGGTAGCCACAAAGCCTGCTACTGCAAACCGAAAATGAAATGTTTACATATTCGCTCTGTTCATCTTACACGAATGTATATCAATTAACTTAATACGGTGACAAAAATGCTTCTAAATTAGTAGTTCTGTTGTAGTTGCTACTTTCGTCCTTAACGCCACAGATGCAATTTTATTTTAATAGTCTTTACAACGCTTCATTTGACCCTAGGGGACCCATTGCGTCAGACCTATGATTACATGTTTTATTACGAATCTCAGTTTCAAGATAAAAGAGAGTGAGGTAAGCAGTGCGATGAACGTTGTAGATCATACTCGTAGAAGGGCTGAAATAAATCTTAAGGATTTTGGTCTTACAGCTGTGAGATGAAAAGGCCCATTATTTTTCGCTGTGATTGGAGATTTGCTTTTAGCATAATGTTGTCAAGCTTCGCGGTTCGTGCCACGAATCCCAGCTAAGTAAAGGGCCTAAAATTTGTCGGCCGAGACTACCTTAAGACTCAACTGATATATGAGACAGCGGCTTTGTTAAGCAGTTTGAATTTAATTATGAAAGTAAATTTTGTGCCCTAAGATAATTATGTGCGATATCATTATATTAAATTGTTATAAAATACCTTTAAAGTTTCGGAACATTTTCCATACAGTTTCACGCTTGCTTTTGAAATTAATGTTGTAAATACTTTCACTAGGAGTTGTTTTTAATTAGAAGCGAGGGAGAAGGGGAAGTATGCCTCATTATTACTTTTTTATGCCCTATCTTTTATAGAGCTTAGACAGAGTAAAACTAATCCTTAAACTAAACCCCTCTTGTGTATTTAAAAGCATTGAGTAGCAATTATTATAAAAAAATACTGTAGTAATATTTAATACAAACGTGATTAGAAATAGACATTTGACATTTTGTACGACACGACAACTTCATCAAGACCATTTTGGAAGGAAAGATAGAAGGAAGGTGAGGTAGGGAAAGACCAAGGCGCATTATAAATAAATAAAATAAAATAAGCCTTTATTACTGACTATTAATTTACAATAAACAATAAAACTTAATTATATTACTATATTGTGTTTACTTATGTTACTATATTGTGTTTCTGACATCCGGGATGTTTTCATTCGTGTCGGTTGGCAACATGGACCAAATGAATAAATTAATAGTTTAAAAACACTAGAAAAACACGCTTTGCGTGTAAATTGAAACCTGATCGTGTTCAAATTCCATTACGTGACCTTTCTCACAAGTGCAAAAACGACTATGATACGATATTCCATAATTTCCATCATGGAATGCTAGTGCCTATCTTTCGGCTTCATCATCAGACCTTGAAACCTAATCGTGGTCAAAGTTCATTACAAGACTTTTCTTACAAATCCAATCACAGCTATGATACGATGTTCCATCATGAAGTTCCAGTTCATATCTTCCGGCTCCATCATCAGATCAGTTCGACACTACCATATTATTGTATTGTCATCAGAACTACATACAACTGCCAATTTTCATGACGCTACGATGCTTTGAAGATGGTTAAATTAGTTACCTTAGATTCCATTACATAGTTAGTTACATACAGGTCGACCTATCAGACCTTGAAACCTAATCGTGGTCAAAGTTCATTGCAAGACTTTTCTAACAAATCCAAACACAGCTATGATACGATGTTCCATCATGAAGTTCCAGTTCATATCTTCCGGCTCCATCATCAGATCAGTTCGACAGTACCATATTATTGTATTGTCATCAGAACCACATACAGCTGCCAATTTTCATGACGCTACGATGCTTTGAAGATGGTTAAATTAGTTACCTTAGATTCCATTACATAGTTACATACAGGTCGACCTAATAAAAGCGTGTTAAAAACAGTTGGCGTCGTGTCGTATTAAGAAGTCAAAGGGATGGCGTATGGAAGAGAGAAATGGAAAATACCCACCGACAGATTCATATTCAGATTTATTTATTCACAATATACGATTACATTATAAATTACAACACGACAAGAGGCTAACTCTTAAATTTGATGATGATGAATTGATGACATTGATGACTTAGAAATAATAAGTGGATATTTTCTGTAGGTATCTTAACAAAGTATTGTCGACACGTACAACATACTAATGTATTTTTTTTATCTATGTATGATTACCATAACTCCTTGTCAGATACTCAGCGCTAAATACAGTAGATTAATAATTAATCTAATATCTTGTGGACAATGTTGTTGGTCCCACACCTAAGAATTTGTTTACCTTACATGCTAAGCCTGAAACTCTTTGTGTTACTGTTTTTTGTCCCAAATAAAAAAAACGTTTTGTTGATCAATTCGCGATGTTAGAAAATATTACGAATTATGGAGTATCTTTAAAAATTTATGCTTTTTCTTAACGATTTAAATTTAGGTAGGTGTACCTCAGATGTAAAATAAACGAAATCAACGTCCCTGTGCTCGGCACTAACCCAATACATGGCATTTTCAATCTTATGTCACGATGACAGAGGTGATTAAATAGTGTCATCCATTGGGCACTAAGGTGTCGAGCACTGGGACGTTATTTGAATCTATTATTGTTTCAATCTGGCTTGTTATGTCTCACGGGAACGATACATTCTATAGTAATGGCTCAACGTTCTAAAGTTAAGCATCCTATTCGCAATATTAGTAAGTATTAAAGCATTGCCTGTTGCCAGTTTATATCCATAATGCCTTTGGTCAGCCCTAGCATTCGAAGTTGGTCTTTATACGCACGTTATAAAGTCCAAATTAACGAATCAAGTAGCTGATTAATTTATTTGTCTCACAACGATCCTAAACCATTCGAATTTGAATGTTATGCATTCAATAATAAGGATTATAACCGTTGATTGCGGCGCAGTGTGGTTTGTTCGCATCGTCAAGCGGTAGTCCAGGGTTGCCCCAAACGAATACATAATTGATTAGGGCTGTCAGCCCGCGAGGCTGATTTGCGCAGTACGGCACTTGCAGATAAAACACTTACGATTAGAGGTGGGGTATATTGAGTTTCTTACTTTCCATAATATTTTAACAAAATATGTTACATTTTAAACTTAGAGCATTTAAGACGAGAGCCGCCATTGGTATACCATTGCCAAAAACATAGGAGAAAAATCTGCCACGTTATTAAAAACTACTTCATTAATCGATTATACTTCAGTCTCAGAATCGTCCCCGGCGTGTGAAGAGCTCCGTCAAAATGCCTTAATGTGCTGTTTTAAGTGCATAAAACGTTATAATTTATCAAATTACCACAAAGATGAATTATCATTTCACATAGACGTATATATTCTGGATTTAATTATAATTTTCTGCACAGTTAAAGTTTTAATTGAAATCGGAAACCAAGTATCGATTACAAAGTCGATTCAAAATTATTCGTACTTTGACCATCACGCTTGGCCACTATTTTGACGTGAACTGTCACCGTATTTAGGGACCATAAGAACTACTTTCCATGAGAATTTATTTGAAATAATGATCTTTACGGAAATAGGTCAGTCTGGCTATCCGATATTGGACCTATTGGAAACGCCAGTAAGTGGAAACTTCATTCCTCAGGTTTGGTGTTTTAAGTGTGCGTGCCTGATTGTTTTGGTGTAGGTGCGTAGTAATGGGGGATTTTTTTGCCAGTGTGCGTAGTTTCTTTATATATGTGTTACCTAGCCTCCCCCAAAATTTGGCTAAAAATTTTGTTAGGAAAGATGCGCTGAAGGCGTCTCCTGTGTTTAATACTCTAAGATTTTAAATAGTATATTTAAAAAATGGTTGTACTCTTATTTTAATATGTATATACTTTCAAGGCCATTCACTTTTAACCTCTCACTATAGCCATCGTACTAATATAGCGAACATTTACGCACTTATAATTCTCATACACTAGACTACGAGCATGTTAGCTTAGGCGGGCTCTTGATTACGAGCCAGCCTAATCGCCAACCCGGGCCCGCTCGGATAAGCCCCTGGACCTTCACAACGCTGAAGCTTAATGTGAACATCACCTCACTTAAGGCTAACCAGTTTATGTCGGACCTCCGAATGCGTGGTGCTATTACGAACTCTGCCGTCACGATATACTGGGGATAAGTAGTGAGGTTAGTTGAAACAAGTTGTTTCTTTCATAACTGCTGTGATGCTTACAACCAGACTATTCTCTCCATTATATCCAGAGTATCCAGACCCCATCGTACGTAATAATGTCGCATAACCGGAGGCCAGGCTCGCGCTGGTTCGTTTCAGGTGAGTTAAGGATTGAGAATACTAGCTGTTTATCCCGGATGATCGGCGGAAGGGAAACGCCCAATTTAGTTATAAAATCACGGTAGAAATGGAGCTTAAGGTGTTAATGTCGGAATGTCACTAACTAAACAGTTGGAGAGTAAACAGGATATTATATCAAGTTTACGTAGCTATATTATTTTTCTCTTCTTATTAACGGTACGGTAAAGTACTGAAAACTTTTGACATGATGGATGTTTTTAAACCGATTTTAATTATTTCAAATATTCAATTATTCATACATGGTGTTACTTAGGAGGTTCTCAAATATAAAGCACTCAATGACTAACTTTCCAGTGTACTTTGCCTCTGTAGCAAGAATAATAATATATTTTTTTTTTTTTATTCAGTATAGGTTTGCGCTTGACCACAAATCACCTGATGGTAAGCGATATTGCGGTCTAGGATGGAACGCGCTTACCTAGCAAATACCGATTCACTCTCGCCTTGAAGACCGAAAGGTTGTAGTTTACAGGGAACAAGGAATCCGGCAAGGAGTTCCACAGCTTGGCTGTTCTCACGATAAAAGTGGAAGCAACACGCTTCGTGCGAGTTTTAGGAACTGCCACCGTAAAACGGTGTCGCCTTGCCGTATCCCTGCTCGTCCGATGGTAGAAAGGGGCGGGAGGAATTAAGTTGTGTAATTCCTCAGCACCAAATGCAACCGGTAGAAAACCGAAAGACTGGCAACTTTGCGGCGATGCTCTAGACTTTGCAGCCTCGCATTGCAAAGAGAGTCCTTTCCTATGAGCCTTTTAGCACGTTTCTCGATTGCCTCGATTATTAAGTAGGTACACATCCATAGGTATAAATATTAAAATGAACAACCTCTCTTCTATTGCATATTGTTTCAATGTGCGAGATACTTTTATATCAGTTAAGTAGTTGAGATTATACCAACTCAACACCCAACAGACGAAATTTTGTAGTCAGCTTTAGAAAACCACTTCTAGTAAGTACATATTTTGCCGATACCTCTTTTACGATTTCGGTTATTATGTAACTGTATATTTGCTTCAAAACTGGCGTTTCAGTAACTTTCGGCATAAATGAACAAAATCATTTTCATACTTAAAAGGTTTGTTTTAACGGGTCTAACGCGATATTTATGTATTTACCTTTTTTACCGACGTTTCGACACGGGTTTCACCGGCCGTGGTCGCGGATATGAACGTCGGTAAAAAAGGTAAATACATAAATATCGCGTTAGACCCGTTAAAACAAACCTTTTAAGTATGTTTACAAAGCGCGAGAGTTTAAAGTGTTAAAATCATTTTCCACCTAATTTCTGGCATTTACTCGGCTTTTTTGAAGTCCAGTCTGAAATTACGGCTAATAAAGACCCTGCCAGTCACTTTGAGCGAGGTCCGTTTTGGTTGTGTGATTTCTTTACATACTAAAAAGAATATAGGTACGTATTTTAAGTTTTAATAAACCTGTGAGAGCCACTTAGATCCACTGTAGCCGATTTGAATCTTGAGGTAAACGCCTGCGACAGGTTTGCACGCCATTTGTATGAAGAAAAGCATAGTTTTATAGAGGTCATATACGGAACTAAATATCAGTAGTGTGAGTCCATCGGTAATTTACCTACTTATCAAAATAAATAAAATATAAATAAATAAATATTTCTGGACAAACTTACACAAGTCTACCCAGGGCCAAAGGAAAGGAACAATTTCATTGTTTTTCAATTCAGAACAAGTTTGATTATGAAAGGTATGAAACTTACGTTAGGAAGTATTAATGTGGCATTAATACGGTATAAAAATAACCAGACAGAACGTCAGAAGTTCCAACGTATTCAAACAGTTGCAATTGTAACCTAGCTCTTCAGAAGTGTCCGCCCGAGGCTTCGTGGGTGTCAGTTTGAGATGCGACTAATAAAGGATCTTTGTCTGGCACTTTGAGGCGTGCCGCGTTTGAGGCGGGTGGTTTTTCGTTTTCCGGTCTTGTTAGTTACGAGTTTCGTGGTTCGTACAAAGAAGTAAGTAATATTTTACTGAAAAAAAATTAAACCGTCACCTAGCCGTGACGGACATCTCCGGGGTAACAAAAGGATGCTATTGTTTATTTTTTCACTGGGAGAGGAAGGGAAACGAAAGGAACTGGAATTTACTTAAGTAAGTCTGACTTATTACATATTTATAAATCTGATAACTGAGTAAAAAAAGTACATCTCCATTTTTTGAGCGACCCCGGAGATCAGAATCAGAATGTTTTATTTGTGAAACATGGGTATACAAGATGTTGGGATTAAAAAAAAGTTCAACTATGATCTACCTTACGGCATACAAAATTACAAAGGGTTTCTGGTGGTTCAGGGAGATATCCGTCACGCGTAGGTGACGGCTTAAATCATTTTTTTTCAGTAAAATATTCCTTACGGTTGTACTTTGTTTCGCAGACAGGAGTTTCATAGAATGTATTGTTTCGCAGAATTTTCATTTCATAGAAAACTTTTTTTACAAAAGGGTCACAGTACTTACCTAACCTACCTACTTTTCTGGTATATCTAATTGGGTTCTACAAAATGAAAATTTTGCTGTACCTAAAAAGTTAACGGTTTCTGAAACAAATAAAAAAGTTTCTGTAAAACGGAAATTCTGCGAAACAATACATTCTATGTAACATTTTTCTGCACAAGAAGCTTGTGTTAAGACACTTGTGTTAAGCCCTTATGTATTCTCTATGGGTGAAAACACACAACTATAAAAAATCAAATAAATCAGTTCGGAAAAAATCTTCCAGGTGTTAACATAATATTGGTATACTTATGCTCATCTTAGACTCAAGTTTAGTCAAAACAAGAGGACGGCCTGAAAGTGCAAGGGATCGCCATTCTCAATAAATATCAAATTAAATTAATAAGTCTAGAGACAACATTGTTTGAGCGGCCTACCTATTACGAAGTATTGACCTAGATATAAGTTATTCTCAGAGCAGTTACTACTCCAGCACCCTTACCATGAGTTTGCAATGTTTGCATTACCGTACTCGCTAGCGACTGCGTAAACGATTTAGTATGGCGATTCTTAGTTCTATTGCGTAACCGCCAGAGGCGCTGTACTTTTGTCCATACTAAATCGTTTACGCAGTCGCTAGCGAGTATGGGAATGCAAACATTGCAAACTGATGGTAAGGGTACTGTCTGTAGCTGCCTTACTACGCCTGCCCAGGCGTATCGTCTAATCCAGGGGTCGGCAACCTTTTATCAGCTAAGAGCGACAAAGTATAGTACACGTGTTAATAATTTGTAACTCTAGCAGACAAAAGGTAGTTAGGACACAACTCTAAGGCTAAATTCTGTCAAACGAAGGCAAGCAAAACTAGACTAAAAATGTCCTAATTCTCCAATGACCTGGTGAGCGATGAATATAAATAAAGGGCGTTTAGTCTAAACATGACGGAACACTGCGCGTGTGGGTATTAGATTAGCCACAAAAATATGGCTACAAAATATAAAGCTCAAAATATCAGACCTTCATTTATTATCAAAGGTTATTTTGACTAACTTGGCAGTAGTTACCTGATAATGAATCATTGAATGTAGGTGCGCGGTAAAGAGTCAGTACTGAACGACAAACAGTTTGACACTGATAGCTGACAGCTTACTGATATCGTAACGCTTCTGTGGTGATAATTCAGGGCCTATTTCCGCATTTCACTACGTTTGTGTTAAATCAAGTTTAATATATTACCTTTGCCCTCTTTGTGGAGGAAAAGTACAATATTGTCATAAGCCAATGACATCAGTTACACGGTGATTATTACTGACAATACTGGGGTGTCAATGTTATTGTGGTATTCAAAAAAATGTACGTATTTTTCTCTAACTTCATGAATATGCACGTGATAAGTATTGTGATATGAGTGTGTAGCGTGATAATAATCACCATGTAACTGATGCCATACCAAAACCTTCATATGGAGCATAGCGTTGTATGGGTGTGAAGCGTGGACCATGACCCGAAGAGATAAAGAATATTTAGAAGCCTTCGAAATGTGGTGTTGGCGAAGAATGGAGAAAATTAGCTGGACGGAAAAAAAATACAAACGAAAAAGTACTGAGGAGAGCGGGGGAGAAAAGGAAACTGCTGAAGGTTATAGAAAATGGAAGAGGGCAAATGATTGGTCATCTTACACGACACGACGCTTTTATACAGAACATCATAGAAGGCAAAATTGAAGGAAAGCGAGGCAGGGGAAGACCGAGGATAAGCTAAATGAAACAAATAAAAGGAAAATTAGCAGTCGTGTCGTATAAGGAGGTCAAGGAGACGGCCCTAGATAAAGTCAGATGGAGAGAGTTACACCGACAAGAGTTTAGAACTCTTAAATGATATCTCGGTAGTGTCGTGTCAGAGACAGGAGGAACCGAAGAGGACATCACTTCACGGATTGCCAAAGCCCGGGTAGCCTTCGCACAGCTGCGAAACGTATGGCAATCACGAAAACTGACTCGAAGAGTGAAACTGAAAATCTTTGGGTCTAATGTTAAGTCTGTGTTGCTGTACGGGTGCGAGACTTGGAAGGTTACAAAGGGCATTTCCAACCAGCTTCAGGTCTTCGTTAACCGATGTCTTCGTCGAATTCTCGGTATTTACTGGCCCGAGACCATCTCGAATGAGAACCTCCGAGAACGTTGCCACGAAATCCCGATCGACCAGCAGATCAAGCGCCGTAAGTGGAACTGGATTGGACACACACTCCGGAGGGGGCCCGACCATATACCTAAACAGGCCTTAGACTGGAACCCCCTAGGAAAGAGAAAGCGTGGCCGTCCCAAACAAACCTGGCGGCGTACGGTGCTGGACGAGGCGAAGAAGATCGGGAAGTCTTGGAGCGAAATGAAGCGAGAAGCTCAAGATCGATCTACATGGAGAGTCACTGTGGATGCCCTCTGCCCCGTCTTGGGGACATAGGATCTTAAGTCAAATGATGAACTGATGCCAATGACACGCGTAAAAGGAACAATTTCGGAAAACGGCAACTTTTAAGGGTAGCCAGCACCAAAATTCCCATGGCGCACTAAGCTCAACCTTTTTACAAAACAAAACATGAAATCCGGACAAAACAACATTCCTAAAAACCGAAACGTGGACAAATTATAATTTCTACCTTTAGCCGTACACAATACAGCTCTTTGTTGTTTGTGCAGCTTCTGAAATTGAAAGGAGATTGACGTCTGTTCAGACCTGGATTTTTAAATTCGGAATTCGAAAACAAAAGCACGACGTGTAACGGTGTTCTGAGGTGTGCCGTTTTGTGGACGTGGCTTTTTGACCGACTTCAAACTTTGAAGGAGGTTTCCAGTTCGCATGAATTTTGTTTTTCGTTAATATATAGGTAAGCCGTGCTAATACGTACGTAGGAATAAATTCTAAAATGGCGGCCATTTTTGCCCTATCTCGCTTGTAACTTGTTGTGTTTAAACTACTATTTTGTAAGTCGTTTTAAAAAAATTGTACATAGTTAAGGGCTTAATGAAAACAAAATTACGATCGCGTCCTTTGTGTAACGAAAGTTAGCCATACAAATTATATGAGTCATCGTTACACAAATGAATCAATAGTTAATTTTTGTTTTAATTTAAGCCCTTTTAATTATGTACAAATTTTTGGAAAACGACTCTTGTACCTAAGTCAGTCTATAGTTGAGACCAAGAAGTTTAGATACATACTGGAGGTTGCGTGCTGAACATTCGTTTGAAGCTAGAAAATATGACACATATGACGTCACCGTTATCTAGAGATGTATAAGAATGTGTCATATTTTCTAGTTTCAAACGAATGTTCGGCACGCAACCTTCAGTATGTATCTTAACTTCTTGGTTGAGACATTAAAATCTATTTTCACTGACACAGCTTAGAGATATACTCTTCTTGACATAATGTCCTATTTTTTAAATGGTGGTGGTTTTGTATCATTAGGACATAACCGGGAAAAGGTTATGAGAATATAACACACGTAACAGCCATATACTTACATTACATAACTACTCCGAACACAATCATTATTTGCACAAGAAAAAAATCTCGATTATTGGGGAAAATTGTTTTCCACAAATCAAAAATAAACGAGACGTGATTCGCCTCATAATTTTGTCGCGCCGAATTTCGTTTTACGAAATTTCATTTTTCGCGTCAAATAAGTGCGTGGAACGTAACGGGAATATAATGTGTCACGGTCGCTGAGTGCCAGTGGTGGCTGATTTTGCCTGTATTTTTGGTAAGGTAAGAAAATCATGTGGCATCGTCAGGGCATAATAGTAGTTTATATGCAACTGGTACATAATGAGGGGCATTAAAACATGAGTGTGTTTTATGAAACGAGCCGAAGGCGAGTTTCATAATAAGGTCACACGAGTGTTTTAATGCCTAATTATGTACAGTTGCATACATTACTTTATCTACACACATATTATAACTACTATAAGATGGGTTCAGAAACCGTAGTAAATAAATACAATAATTGTGTTAATACAACCTTTTTTGCACGGTTGCGGAAATATCGAAATCAGAACTGGCAACCGATACCTGAATGTTATTTTAAAAAGTAAAGAGTCCCTATTCTGATGTGATCATGTCGTTCTAGCTCAAATTTCGTGCGATATATACTAAAAAACATCGAGCTGACATTTCGCATCGACTGAATTTGAATTTTCAGTGATACTAGAATAGGGACATGCCAACTTTGACATTTTAATTTTGACAGTTTTGTTTGACGTTTAATATTTTAACGTCATATATGAGATTAAAATTTGAAAATTATATTACTGCTGTAGCCTTAGCCACAGATATGAAAATTGCCATAAATTCATTGAATGTTGAAATGAGAGTCATTTTCTATGGTTTCCGAACGCATATTAGAGGAGTTATGGTATGTGTGTGGATAAAGTTACATTTTGTATCTTAAGGTTAACAAATATTCCACTTCACCTGTTTTGTTTAGTATCAAGAATTAATATTCAAGAAATAACATTCCCACTTGTATTTGAACAAACATTCCCGAATACTTTTAATAAAACTAATCCCGTATTATTCCTAACTACTCTGCCGTAGGTTTATTTCTTTTTTTTTATCTAATATTCTATGCAAAATATCAAAACGCTCAAATAGCAAATCGTTTGTGCTTAGAATGACAAACAATAATAGAACTTACGCTAACATTCCCAGTTGTATTTAGAACAAACATTCCCGAATACTTTTAATAAAACTATCCCGTATTATTCCTAACTACTCTGCCGTAGGGGCTTAGCGAGTGCTACGATAAAAGTTAGTCCCTACTCCCTCTCGCACGTGTCTAAACTAGATGGGCTTCTCTTTCAACCATTAGATTTCATTCGTAGCACTCGAGTCTGCGACCATAATTCGCCGGTTTAACTGCTACGGCGTAGACCGTCTACGACCGAGTTGGTTGAAATCACAGTAGTACTTTATCGCTAGAATTCTACTCTAGTTATTTGGTTGCCTGTTTGCACTTTTATCTAAAAGAAAAAAGTAATATGTGCGTCAGAGTATCAAAGGCCCATACTATTTTTGTGTTTGGGAAGTCTTGGAGACTTCATAGTGTAAGTTAACATGTAATGTGCAATAGAAGTGGCTGTATTTAGTGTACGAACAAAGTTGTCTTCAGGTGTTTTTAGGGTTTCGTACCCAAAGGGTAAAACGGGACCCTATTACTAAGTCTCCGCTGTCCGTCTGTCCGTCTGTCACCAGACTGTATCTCAAAACCCGTGATAGTTAGAAGACTGAAATTTTCACAGATGATGTGTTTCTGTTGCCGCTATTACAACAAATACTAAAAACCAGAATAAAGTAAATATTTCAGGGGGCTCCCATACAACAAACGTGTTTTTTTTTTTGCAGTTTTTAAAGATAATGGGACGGAACCCTTCGTGCGCGAGTCCGACTCGCACTTGGCCGGTTTTTTTTTTATTAGAAATAAAATTGGTGTACAATTTCGTTGCACGCAACGGATGTTTCAGACAAGGGTTACTACAAACGAATGAAATAGACTCTATATCTTACCTAATACAGTTAATTGAAATATTTACTTAATTATCCCTCCTTCCACTGCAATGTGCAGCATTAGTTTATTATCCTGCCACAAAATCAATCAATTATGTTATAATAAAGCCAATATTAAAGTAGTGCTGATAATAAAACGTCCGTCTGCCTCTATTTAACTAAAATTGAAATGTCCTCCAGGGCTTAGGGTACAAATTTCAAATTATCGCTTTTAAATGAACTGGGTCATAAACATTTGAAAAAATAAAAGGCGGCTTTGCTGTGGCCATAAGTTACGTTTTATTACTGTAGATTCAACTTATATCTGTCTATGACCCAAATAAACAACTTCGGTGGTTAGAGTAATCATTCGCAATAATAAACACGAATGAACTGATTTTATTTCGTACAATTATTTACTGGCCGCTTAATTGCCAGCAATATTGAACGTATCTTTTTAAATTTCGAATCTCTGGTTCTCGATTATTTCGTATTACAAATGGCTTCGGCCGCCGTTACGCCCGCTCACGTCCGTGTCGATTTGAATCCTTCCAAAATCGAAATTCGAATTCCCTATAAGCACAAAATAAAGAATATACAGAAGGTCCGTTCCCGCCGTTCTTGAAAATACATACCTAAACTTGCCAGACTCACAGGGTTGCTTCTGTATTGATTCTGAATTTTAAAAAGGAGCAGATAAATTAAAAATTCTTCAACATGACATTTAAATATGAACCAGCGTATCTTGGTAAAAAACCCGCCAAGTGCGAGTCGGACTTCGCACATTTAGGGTTCCGAATCAACCTCAAAAATATGATTTATTCATATATTAGTATTTGTTGTTAAAATATAGGTAATATTGAACATTGTCACCAAATTTCAAGTTCATAGGTCAATGAGAAGTCTAAAAATTCTTCGGAACAAATTTGTGACATACGACGGACGGACGGACGGACGTCTGGGCGACACCAATAGGGTTCCGTTTTGACCCTTCGGGTACGGAACCCTAATAAATTGATGCGTGACCCGCTGCGAGTTGTGACTTGTGACCGGCGGCGGTCGAGAGCGCCAACAAAAATATACCTAATTAATTAGGTACCTACTTAACTAAACCATAGTACTACTTAAATACTGGCGTTTTACCAGCGAACGATAAGATGAATGTGTAATGGTTGATCGTCGTTATCAAAGCGGCAAGTTTCAAAAAATTACCTACCTACCTAGGTATTGTAACTACCAAAATGAGAAAACCGTTTTATTTACCTTTCAATATCGTTTGAAAATTTGAAGAAAGTGTAGGCACCGTTTTTTGTTGTATTTAAGTGTATTTAAACAATAAAATACATTCCAACTGTAATAATATCGGTTATTCATTTTGACGTACGTGACATAAACTATCTACGTAGCGGCGAGGACGTCAAGTGATCAACGCGCGCACAACTAGCACTCGCGACGCGACAGTGACAGTCGCGACTAAGCTCGTCCGAAATCAACCGAGAATGCCTGTAAATGTTACGTCATTGTGCGTGCGGCGAAAATGGCACTTTGTACTGAGCGGACTCTCTGCTCCGGCGCGCGCCGCCGCTATTTACTTTGTGCTATAAGTGACGACGGAAAACGTCAGTGTCGAAACAATAACATCAGATTATTTTGATGTTTTTTCGCAGTCTGTTGACACGCGTCAAAGTCAGAGTGGATGAAAAAGGGTTTTAGATTTTACGTTTTGTAAATACTGATACATTTAAAAAACTGGGATGTTGATACGAAATGTTTATGTAACTAGTATATAAATTATATATATTTAATCTCATTTTATTGAAGGTTAGCGGGAAGAGATCCCTAATAGAGTTGAATTAGACTTTCCACTTTTATGTTTTGTTATTTTGTTTCTCTTGGAGTTTTTTTATGTGCAATCAAGTGTCATACATACATAGGGCATTGTGTTGTGTACACACTTTTATACATAGGTTATTCAATTCTCGAGTCAAGATCAAGCGCTCAAGAGGTTAAAGATTCATCCTCCTAGCGTTATCCCAGTACAGTTGCATCCTGAAGGATGCCTGGGGTCCGCTACCTAATCCCAAGATTTGGCGTAGGCACTAGTTTTTTCGGAAGCGACTGCCATCTGACCTTCCAACCCAAGTCGTTAAGCCAAGTTGGAGGCCTTCGGGCGGCTTGAAAACTTCTAACAGTCAAGTTGCGCACTCACTTGACAAAGGGGGGTCGAAGTTGCACCACGTCCGTAGGGAAAGTACCCACCGCTACCCTACACGTGACCCCTGGGTGGTTCTAAAAAGTGCAACAAAAACTGACAACCGTACTGTCTTCTCGAAGATCTCACGGTTCGAAATAAATGCCATACGATACATAAATAAATAACCCCGAGGGGAAACTAGACCTTATTGGGATTAGGCTTTGTCAAGTGAGTGGGCAACTTGACTGTTAGAAGTTCTCAAACCGCCCGAAGCCCTCCAACTTGACTTAACGACTGCTACCATAGACAGCAACCGGGATCAACGGCTTGACGTGCCTTCCAAAGCACGGGAGCGTTCAGTTAGTACCCACTCAAAGCGGTCACCCGTCCAAGTCCTGACCGCTGCCCACGTTGCTTAACCTTAGATACCGCAAGCGGTACCCGGCGCCCCTGGGCCACGAGCGCTCCAAGAGGTTTAAAGATTATGTTGTAGTTTTAGTAACTAAACCTCAATATTCTGTATTTTCTATGACTAAAACATGCGCGGAACCTATTAACACTTTAACTTTCGTCACTCTCGTCAACACTAAAAAATACCTGATTGGAAAAAAATGCCGCAAATTGTACTTCAAAATACATCCAATTGTTACTGCACTCAACGCGTACTAACTGTGAAAAAATAAGTCACCTACTTTACCCTTCCGCCTCCCTATTACGTTATCAATGCAAAAAAGTCGTATCCGACATGTATTACCCAGTAAGTTACATTCTTTATACAAGTATGCCTTACTCGCTAGTCGGATTAATCGTCACAGACTGAAATCAAATTAAAAAGTTACCTCGATTCGCGTAATGATGAAATTTTAAAAATTTGTTCGAGTTTTTATAACTTGCGGTGTGATGGTTTTTTATGTTTATTTATGTCACACCTGGCCATAAAGTGGCCATTATCGCACGCTCCGCGCGCGAAAAAACCCACTTCCTGGCCAGGGGGTGACATAAAATTTTGTACTTACCACGGGCGATAATAAAGAAAGCCTCAGATCGCATATTTATCGCCCTTGCCTTCGGCTCGGGCGTAAAATACCTGCGATCTGAGACATTCTTTGTTTTATCGCCCTTGGTAAGTAATGTACTATTATGATGGTGCTTTCGTTTAGTTTTTACGTATATTTTTCTGGAACTCTGCAATAAACGATAAACATTTTATTTTATAAGTTATTGCTTTTATTATTCAGTTATGGTTTTGTGGGTTCTTTCTTTGTATTAACGTATGAAATTCTAAAAAACCTATAGCTAAATACTGTTGTATCCAAATAAGGTGATGATGATAAAAAAGGCCGGCCAAGTTCGAGTCGGACGTAGGGTTCCGTTATTGTAAGGTCAAGTAAAATAGTTATGGTTTAAGAATTTATTTGTCTAAAAGAATACAATAATTATCAAGAGAAATACATAACATGCCTTATAAAATAATATATCTTAACATAAACATAACTTTAAAAAATATCACAAAAAATGTTGGTAGTTACAGTAGGTACAAACACCATTAATTCATTATACGTCCCTCGCATAGTAACTCGTACGCCGATAAGCCAAGCGCTGTAAAAACCATAAAAATAAGTTTCTTGTTTGGGAGGCCCTTTTGTTGAAATTTTATTTATTTTGATTATTTGTTGTTATTGCGCCAACAGTAAAAAACATTCTGCAAAAAAAATGTTCTATTACGGTCCATGAGATACAGCACGCTGCCAAATGGACAGACGAATAGCGGAGGCTTAGTAATAGAGTTTGTTGGCACTGTTTGGGTACAGAATCCTTAGTATTAATATAAATTTAACACTAAGGCGACTTCCTGATTTGTCGGTGCGGAGGCGGTACGACATGAGAAAACTGTCAAATGTCAGTGTCAACTGTCAGCCAACGCAGCGCAGTACTACTTTTTACTGTGCCGTTACATTTCAATGGGATTTGGCTCGTCGCCGCGTTGGTGAGCGCACGCGCCCGGAGCGACGACGAGCGGAATCCACTACCGTACACTGTCTTTGTTGCCTCCTGTCATGGCGTCGTTACCGAACAACGTCTATGTACACGTGGTTGGCGAAATCATCATAAATTTGATGGAAAGCCATTTTTTTTTAAAAGTGTAGTGTACATTTCAATGCTTCCTGACTGGCGCGGGATGCGTGGAAGCGGGTCGATACGAAGGCAGTACTGGTCCGCTTCTGCGCATAATATTTCTACTGCGCAAATGTAATAGTGACAGTATTCCGTCAAGTGGGAATCTTTGCGACGTCAGTAAGTTTACGTCAAAAAAGACAATGTCACATATCGATCCCGTCCCGCCAAGTCAGGAAGTCGCCTAAGAACTGAGTGTATCGTGCTCAAACTATTATGAAAGATCTGAAACCTGAACCTGACCCTGAGGATGATCTGCAAGGCCGGCAACGCTCTTGTGACTCCTCTGGTGTTTCAGCTGTCTATTGTCGACGGTAATCGCTAACCATTAGGCGATCCGCCTGCATGGTTTGCCACCTATAATATAAATAAATGCGCTTACGAAATACCTACCACCCTCTGGACGAGGACGAGACATCAATCATTTTAATACGTCAATAACTTCTTCCAGTAGCTCTAGTATAAGTTTTTTCGAAACATTAACTAATTCGAACGCGTTTGCGTTTTGTCTCAAAATGTATGAAAACGCTCTCACCGAGTTTGAAATACGCGCGTTCATCGGTTAGCAACAAATGTTATACTCGCTATTTCAGTTTCCACTAGTGACCACCAGAGGCGCTGTTCACGTTTTCATACATTTTGAGACAAAACGCAAACGCGTTCGAATTAGTTAATGTTTCGAAAAAACTTATACTAGAGCTACAGAGCAATCCTCTCGTTGTTAATACAATAAAACTATAGGCAGCGTTGAAATGAGTGTAACTAAGGTATTAATATAAGAAGAAGCTCCTCAGAATGTTAAGTACGTAGTAATTTGCGAACTTCGTCTCGGGCGTACCTCATCGACACCCGGGGCACGGGCGCTAGGGTTGTCACAGTTGAGTTTCAAACCTATTAACAGTACGTGGAAGCACAGAATAAGTAATAGTACTACGTACAGAAGTCTCACTGTTAACAAATCCGCGCGAGGCAAGCCAAACGTGCCGACGCTTGGCCATCTCCTTCTATCGCACGCGCATCACTCGCTACATCACTTTCTCTCGCATTGATAGTCACCCGACGTGGGACCTTTGAGCGGCGCGATGACGTCACGCGAGTGAGTCGCCCCTGGTGGAAGCTAAATTATATTATTGTTTGTGGCGCATTCGAATATGTCTAGCGCATTCTTCGTTAAAAAATGCTAAAAATATCTAGAACTGCGGTGCGATTACGGAACGTCTTCGTTCGTAAGGTGGATCTAAATGTCAAATCCCATACTAAAAATGACATTAAAATATGCCTACCGTACGTTCGAAAAGTTACGTGATCACCCCGCAGGACAATTGCGGCTTGTTTTTGGATTTTTCATGAAAACATAAGAGATATCGTTGCAAACATCACTCCAAATCGACCATTTTCAAGCTAAAAACTTAATATTTTTTCTGCCTTAATTCTAATGGCTCTGGTATTCTTACTTTAATAAAAGCATCGTATCCCTTAATCACCTTATTGGTATTTTCAATACTTTGTCATAATTTAAAATCAAAACACATTAAAAGTTGTAAGGCCGCTTAATACTAGGCTAAAATTCTATGGCGCTGGCGTCTGCCAGCTGTCATCTCAAAAAATCTTGTCAGCTATACAATCAGATATTAATGCGAATCGTAAGCTGTTTGTATGCACTCAAAACTTAATCTACATAAAGTTGCTGCAATGCTCGGTGTCCCAGGAACTTTACAAAGAATGTGAACTATGCTGAACTTTGAGAATCTAACTCGATCAAATTCAGAATCAGAATCAGATATAATTCAATACTTCCGTACAATGTGGAGGTACTCGTGTGTACGTACAGGAGTTTATTATGCAGCTACCTACATAGTAGTTGGCTCTGTGAGTTGAAAACTGGGCAAGTGAATTTTTAAATTTTCTAAATACCACCAACAGATAAATACATATTTACTGGACTTATCCTATAATACAGAGATGGAGAGTGTCTTGCGGGCACTATAGCAAATGTGTAAGAGTGAGAGCGACAAATGCTGTATGTCAATACGCGATTAGCTAGCATAGTCACGTATGTCGGATATACAGCATTAGGCAAGACTTTAAACTGAAATGCACTTTGCGCGCAACCAAGGATGTTAATATCCGCAATGTCGAGTGTCTTCCAAAAAATAAGATTTATTAAGTCCCGCTTAGTCAAAATAAGGTATTTAATGCCTAAAATCTCTGATTTAGCAGCGTCATGTTATACGCCTTAGCATCCATATTGAATAGAGGCACTCGGGTCGCAATATTAAAGTTTGTGTCCCAAGGCCCATAGCCTATACATATGTATGCCATGTACGGTTGTGTATGTGGCAGCTATAATGTAAATCGGAAACCGCGAACTTTGCCAAGTTTAGAATACTTTGCGAATCTCTCGTTGAACCGCGGCATTACATAGCTGTAATATAAAACCTATGCCCCCTACTCCCTTAGCACACCCCCCACTCTTGAGGACTTTTAGGATGTTCATCTGGATACCGCAAGGTATAACTGTGCCAATTTTCAAACCTACACGAATTATTTCCCTGATTGCCCATATTCGGCGTAGTTTCCTCAGATTAAGAGGGAAAACTAGATCTTGTTGGGATTACTCCGGTTTCCTCACGATGTTTTCTTCCACGGAAAATGTTAAATATCAAATGATATTTCGTACATAAGATATTTTGATATTTCGTAGATAAGCTACGGTAGCCCAGTGGTTCATATCAAGCATGCGGCTTTCAATCGGCGGTCGTGGGTTCGAATCTCAGCTCGTACCAATGAGTTTTACGGAACTTATGTACGGAATATCATTTGATATTTTCCGTTAGCTTTTCGGTAAAGGAAAACATCGTGAGGAAACCTGCATACATCCGCGGAGAAATTCATAGTTATATGTGAAGTGCCCAACCCGCTCTGGGCCAGCGTGTGGACTACTGCCCAATCCCTCTCATCTATGAAAGGAGGCCTGTGCCCTGCAGCGGGACGTATATAGCCATCAGGCTAACGTAAAAAACGTATGTATGTATGATGATGATGATGATTTCGTACATACGTTTTTTGAAAAACCTCACTCAGCGACCTTAGTACGAGCTGGGATTCAAACCCACGACCTCCGTATTGAAATTCAAGTGCCTCACCGCTCGGCTCAGTGTTGCTCAGTGGCTAAAAAATGCAAAGAGCACGGTACAGCAAAAATCGCTCGGATGCATTTTAAAATTGTTACAAGCACTTGAACCGGCTGTGCCGCGATATTAAACTTTTGCACGGAGTGTTACTCGATACAAGTATAACATATTTGTACTCCAGTCGTTGACGCCCATTTGTGTAGGATGACGTAAAAAAATCTAAATTTGGTTTGCTAACGAGCATTAAATACACTGTACCGTGAGCTCAGCTTTAATCAACGTCATTTGTCATCAGAACGTGTAAAAGCAAGCGAGCAAGAAGTACCTACTAAGTACGAAGGTAGTTTTAGAATTTAACCAGAAAAACATCTAATTTGATTTATTAATATAATAATACTCGATACGTATCGATAACTGTTTCTAACACTAGCGAGAACGCGAGTCGCGTTACGCGACAGTCTCTTGTTTTGCCGTGAAAATTACGGGCTCTGCCTCCTAGCATTTTCCCGGTTTTATCCTAAAGAAGCCCGAGGAGCGCTTTGAAATTTGGCGTAGGCCCTATTTTTACGAAAGTGACTCCATCTGACCTTCCAATCCAGATGAAAAAATAGACCTTGTTGGAATTCGATCGGGCTTGAGGATGTTTTTTGGTGTCCCCTTGATATGCAAAAAAATGTTTCATATAATGTATTGTTTCGCAGAATTTTCATTTCATCGACACTTTTTATAGAAACCGTTACTTTTTAGGCACAGCTAAAATGCCATTGGGTAAAACCCTATTAGACCGTATAGTAGTAATAATCAAAGTAGTAATCGAAAAGTAGGTTACCTAGTTTAGGATAGAAATCTGCGAGCATTTAAAAAAAAAATATATATATATATATATATGAAACTAGCGACCAGCCCTGGCTTCGCACGGGTGTAAATTATACATATAAATCTTCCTCTTGATTCACTCTATCTATTAAAAAACCGCATAAAAATCCGTTGCGTAGTTTTAAAGATCTAAGCATAAAACGGGACAGACAGAAGGAAGCAACTTTGTTTTATACTACATAAGTAGTGATGAAAATTCTGTGAAGAAATAGGTACATTATATGAAACTAATGTCTTCAAAACAAAATTCCTACCATAAACAATGTTTTTCACAACCGGCATAGGTAATAAGATATTCTAGCATTCGCCTGCGGCTTTGACCGCTGTAAACTCCTATATCACATTTTAACACCGATTTTATGACATGGTGCCTAAGAACAGATCTTCGTGTGTCTTATAGTTTCAGACTTTCCCACACTGACCGATTTAAATGTTAGATTCTGTATAATAAATAGCAGCATCCGAGAAATACAATTATAGGAAGCTAAAAAGAGGGATATTATTCCAACACTTGATCGCCGCAAACCTATGGTGGAAATGTTATTTCCAAAGTAAGGAGGAGCAAATAAATAATTATGAATTATGGCATTTCTCCTTGCTGTTATAAAATTTTATTTGACAAGTATGTATTTGGTAGTACTACATAATTATGTCGTTTGTCAACTCACGTAAAAAGTATTTCTCATAGGTCGTATCCGTCCGTGCAACAAGCTACCTACAGACAAGACAACATCTATAATTACATCACAAACAATTATTCACCACCCCTGGAATTAATCAACATTGGAAAAATCATCTGCTATAGGATTAGCAACTTAATTCCCTTCACTTAAAGTTAATTTTAATTACTCATCTTATCACTACGACCTCCTCGTTTCCAAGCTCTCATCGAACTTACTAATGTCACAGTAATATCGTCCTTGCTTGTGACATCGTAAAGTTGAAATTTGGTCATCGACAACGCGAAAATACGATGTTGCGGTAATCTGTGAAGGTTGACCTCCGAATTTGCCAGGCCGCAGGTAACTGGGGCAAGAATCGAGCCCGGCGTTGCTAGGCGACGCCCCAGCTGTTGCGTCCCCGGCCTGGGACTGTACTGTACTCTGAACATCGAAATCCGAACTTCGTATAGTGCCGTCCCTTTCACTCTTATGGTACATAACACGAGAGTAAAGGGGACGGCACGATACTAATTTCAGATTTCGATGTTCGGAGTAGACCGTCTGCAGGGAACTCACCGACTGTAATGTTCAGGGGTGACGAATATCAGAGCGTTTCAAACGCCCCAAAGATATATATTTATCATCATTTATGGCGAATATTCTGTAAGGTTAATAATTAAATAACGTTCTGCTCAGATTTTTTGCAGATATTTTCGTACTCGATTGTACAATCATTAAAACAACTGGACGTTTCATTCGAACACTACTTAAGTTTTATATACTGCCTTAGAAATAGGATTGGTGATGTATTTATGTAGAAAAAGGTACCTACCGAAATACACGAAAGAGTCAAATTATTAAATGTATTGGAGATTCGTGTTTCTACTTTGATAACGAAAGCAGCTGTTGATTATGGATGTCAGACGCGGCACGGCAAAACGATATCTGCTTCGTGGCTTCATACATAGAACGGTTAACTTTCATCTGATGTACTCTGACGGACGGTACAGTGTCAGTCATAGTACATCGGAGAGATGACGTGAGATAATAATGCTCGTGTGGTCGGTGTATATTGCTTTAGCAGCGGGGTGTTGGCGCAAATTTTCCCGTCATTATATTGTCTTATGTTTAAAATTCTATAGATACTTCCTCTCACCTTCTTATTCACACGGATACAAGGAGACAGAGCGCAAATTATAGCCCTATTAAAAATAATGAATTCCGTCCAACTGTGCATAAGAAATAAGTAGGACAAAGTTTAATGGCAAGATTAAAACTTGCGGGTATTAAAATATTCAAAATCCTTGGGAAACTCCACTCAATTTATATGTGGCACTCTCGCTTAACACGCTCGGGAAATCCTTAATACTCTCTTGGGATAGATTTAATCACGGAGGGTAAAATCTTCGTCTTTACACAATGCATTCGACGTGGGTACGACAATGTGTTTATAGGCCTCGTCGGGCCCAATAAAGCGATAGGAGTGCGCGGTTGGATAGTAGCCTGTGGAAAATCTAGGGGAAACCACCAACACGACCACGCGCAGAAGCGGACCAGTACTGCCTTCACATCGTCCTGCTTCCGCGCATCCCGCACCAGACAGGAAGCACTCATTTGAATGTAATGGCACAGTAAAAAGTAGTACTGAGTTGACTGACAGTTGACACTGACATTTGACAATTTTCTCATGTCGTACCGCCTCCGCACCGACAAATCAGTAAGTCGCCAAAGCAGAAAATGTCACATATCAATCCCGCCCCGCCATGTCAGGAAGTCGCCTTAGAGTATGAGCTACAATTAGATTGGTTGAGCGGCTTCAACCGAATGTGGAGGTGTACTCGCTATAAACAATCAGGGGAAGTATCCCCACCTTACAGAAAACCGCAGCGTTAACATTACAGTACTTTTATCTTACGAGCGCGGGTGAGCTACGGTTGTGTGTAGCTATACATGCACATTGTCTATGACTGTGTGCGTCAGCGTTGGAGGTAAGTATGAGTTCACGTTGTCTATGTGTTTGTATGTGTCATAACTACAACTATGGCTAACTTGCACTCGTGAGACAAAAGTAAACACTGTACTATAGTATTCCCAAATGCTCGCGGCGCGCGAGGCCATATGATGTGGGATAGGGAAATCTCTGTTGCGCTCTCTGTCACATCAATCATAGCGGGTAATGACAGAGAGCGCAACAGAGGTGTTACTTTTGCACATTTTGAGGTCATACTATGGCTCTGTAGGTATCTATTTGCAGATGTGATTTTTGTGGTGAGGAAACCAGAGCCCCCGCGGGTGTGATGTGAAAAATAAACTCCTGTTGACCGGCGGGTCGACAGCCTAACGTTTCGTACATACGTTAGGAAATATAGTAGGTACTGCACTAGTGACATCTAACTAGGGTTGCCAACCGTCCCGCCTCAGGCGGGACGTCCCGTTTCCAGCACCCTAGAGGATGCGTCCCGCACAGAGTACGTGCGGGACGCTGATTGTCCCGTTTTCAGGTGTGGTCAGAATTTCCAAGTTTTTTTTTTGTTCGTGGTAAATAAGAAAGGTCAGAACAGATTTTTGATGTTGTATTTTAATTAAGAAATGTTTCTTATGAAACAAAAATATCCTGTTCCTTGTATTAATTAGCGGTTTCAAATTTGAGTAGTACTCAATTATTTAAAACTTAATTTCCCCGATTACAGACAGTAGGTCTGCATTTAATCATTTGCATCTGGGTAAGGTCGGCTGCGTGAGTCCCGCATTTTTTAGCCACGTCCCGCAAATCTACCACGAATGTCCCGCAAATCTGGGCTCACAAGTTGGCAACCCTACATCTAACCCTTATTCAAAGAAATGGTACCCCATTTACTTCAAGGAACAATAACGTTAGGTAGATCTAAATATATTTTTTGTAAGTATAGTAACAGTTGATTTGGTCTAACGTTCGATCGAGAAATAACACTATCCTGTTACTCAGCTGAATTTATATCTAGCGGTCAAAAGCCAATCCTCAAATAAATACAGGAGGGCGATTTT
The DNA here is from genome assembly GCA_951800055.1 of Cenopis cana. NCBI lineage: Eukaryota > Metazoa > Arthropoda > Insecta > Lepidoptera > Tortricidae > Cenopis > Cenopis cana. Next base: position 3,866,452 of record OX637476.1, on the reverse strand, counting down.
TGAGTGCCGAACGCTCAACTTTCCACTCGAGATCTGTCAAAAAACTATGATGTTTTGACAGATGTCGAGTGAAAAGTCGAGCGTTCGACACTCAAAAATCGGTTCCCAGACCCGCAATAACGAAATCACAAGCAGTTATTAACTACGGTTTATGCTTACCATCGGGCCTTATGGTTGTTTGCCACCTTCGTGGCACAAAAGGGGGTTACAACAATGTAGCTCTCCAAACAAAATCACCCACTTTCAAACAAATGGCAGAGCATTTAAGTCCTTTCAAAAGCAGGTCAGGATCGCTCAAGTCCTTTGTCTGTCACAAAGAATGCGTTAAAAATGGTGTATTATGAGATCATTTGTACTTTGATTAATGACGTTAATCTTAAGATTTTGCGAAGTGTCCTTTTTAGCTCACCTTGAAAATCCTTATGATATATTGAGTAACGTTTTATGGTAAATGTAATATTATGTGATAGTTTATTTAATTTATTTCTTGAAAATTTTTCGTCATCATTATGATCCTATACCTAATCGCCCACTGCGCTGAGCTTAGTAACAAACTTTATCAACAAATATTGTACAATTAAAGATTCACTTAAGTGGAACGTGTACCTAGATAGATATGTATATATTTGTTATAAACGGCTGTCCAATAAAAAGTTTTCTTCTATGTTTCTGTCTAAGACTAGCTACAAATAGAGTGTACCCACCATTCTATTTGTAGCTAGTTTATTCTTCAATATCGAGTATTTATTATTAAAAGTGTAACTCTACTAGCGCTTCGACATTTACGAAATAATACAAAATTCTACAGCAGCAAAATTAACGACTGCCCGTTTGTTATAACCCATTTTCATTCAAATTTTTTCGATTCAATATTCGGCAGCAATTATTAAAAAACAATGGATTTAATCCTCCCAAATTGAGAATAAAATGTGTTTTCCATATACCGAAAACCGTGTTTATTCAATTAACACATATGAAAGAGATCTGAAGGAATATTCACGCGTACGTTGATTGAGTTTGGATGGCATGCATATATGGTCCGTCACTGGTTCTATATACAGGATGATTTCTGGGTCATGAGCAGGAATCAGGCAGATAATCAGCCCCATGAAACTGAACAACTTTCCCCAAGAAACCATGAGCCGAAATAATAAACTTAGAAATCAACTTTCATACAAAGTCCTGGCTGGTCACGTCGTGACTAATTGACTACGTGAAGTAGGTTTTTATGTCTTCAGATTTCGACCTATATTCCTAGGTGAAAGTTGTTCAGTTTCATGGGCCTGATTATCGACCTGATTCCTGCTCACGTCTCCTGAATCACCCTGTATAGTAGGTACATAACCAGTTAAAAAACGGTGCACACAATATCTGAATTTGACATATTAGTAAATAGAAATTTTAGAAATAAAGGAAAAATTTAAGAACTTAGGTTTTTTTTAGCGTTAGCAGCGTCACTGCTTAATACAAAATTAATATTAGTAAGTATCATAATTAGTATGAGTTGACCTCACTCAGTCTGACTTAGTAAGTTCAGTGTGAGAAACAAATCGGATAGCAATATGATACGTCATACCAATAAGCTAAGCCACATAGACCTCCTAATAAACATTATACGAATTTAATTGTTTATCGCGAAACGCAGGCCTGGTGTTTTGTTTATCGCGAAACGCAGGCCTGATGTTAAAACTCCTAGGTCGTACAGGCTTTTAAAAATACGGCCGTAATGCCCATCCGAGCGTCCAAATGTGTGCCCGGCGCACGTGGCCGCGACCCCGCGACCCATTCATGTTGGCCCTCTTCGGCCCCCTTCTGTCCCCCTCCATGCCCCCTCTGACCCCCAGCCCCCGGCCCTCGGCCTCCCAACGCTGTTGCTTCCTAGTATTTGCCGAACGATAAGATTCTTGGCCTTTTTTGCTTGGTTTATTCACTGCGTATTTGCGCTCCGGGTTTATGTCTTGATATTCTGTTAAATGCGATATTTGGAGTTTTTGTTGGGAATTTGCATGGCGTAAACGATGAGTGGCTCTCGAGGGAGTCAGCGTGTTAGTATTTTTATGTGTACCGCGGACGTAATTGGGATGTTACGAATACTTTTTTTATGATCATTCAGCGATTACATGGAAGACATTGTTAGGGTTCCGTACCCAAAGGGTAAAATGGGACCCTATTACTAAGACTCCGCTGTCCGTCCGTCACCAGGCTGTATCTCATGAACCGTGATAGCTAGACAGTTGAAATTTTCACAGATGATGTATGTGTGTTTCTGTTGCCACTATAACAACAATTACTAAAAAAAAAATTAAGGGGGCACTTCCTATATAAAAAGACTTTTAAAAAACTTTGCTCGTTGCCTTCATCAGGCGCTGGGTCTCAAAATGTATGGGAAAACTAAAATCCGACTCGCTCTTGACCAAAATTCTACTTGATATAATTTGACGTTATTATTTATAAATTCGGGGTCAAAGTTGCACTACGTCCGTAGGGAAAGTACCCATCGCTACCCTACACGTGACCCCTGGGTGGTGCTAAAAGTGCAATAAAACTGGCAACCGTACTGTCTTCTCGAAGATCTCACGGTTCGAAATAATTGCCATACGATAAATAAAATAATAATGGATGAATAAAATAATTATGAACACTTGCTTTCGCTCCATTGAGTCTATTCCATACATAAAAATTAATTATTACCGACGTAATATGATGCAGGGACAGTTTTTTTATTGAATAAGGAAACTTAATTTGTCATACCTAAATAAAATGTAAGTAGGTATAATAATATTTAATATCAAATACTAATACTCCAATTTTATATTTATACAGGATGCTGATAGCTCGTAATTGTGATAATCTATAAGCTATATTTGCTACATTGCAGGTAAATCTTGTGATATCACATATAATCTCGTGATATATTATATTAACGGCGATATCACATACTATCATAAAACAATATAATACAACTTTCTCGCCCTATATCCGCGCGCAGAGCAATTCTCATCTAGTACGGACCGTAGTGCCCATTGTCCTAAGCGGCGTTTCTTTACGAGTACCTTTTAGGACCCCTCGGACACACGTCGTTTATGGCGCTCAATATGGGCCCTTTTTCTCAGAAACTTCGTTATGTCCGTAATAAATTGGTAAATGGTCAGTCATAATGATTTATGGAACTAGACGACGATTACGGAAGGTGGATAAAGCGGCAATTATACTTCGTCGTTCACTTAATGCGGTCGCCGAATTCATTTTAAACTACTTAGGCCAACAAACTTCGACTTTACACTAGTCTGTCCGCCTACTACGGCGACTAAGCAGCTGTCGATCGCCGAATGCGGCTGACTAACGTGTTCTTTACACTTTTGCGGTCGCCGCATGCAGCATGCGGCGAGTTCCATAAAAAAGTCTTACAAGAGGCTTTCTGAGCTCTAGCGATCTAGCGAGTGATATTTTTTACGTTTTCAACCCCTATAACAGCTCCGTCGTTTTGAAAAGTTTCCAAAAAATAAATCACCTCAAAAATGAATTAGGTAATGTATCAAACTTAGAGGGCTACTGCGAACCGAAAACGTAATATCTGCCTATCTGTCGCCCTAAGTTGCGTATTCGAGCGGAATGCTCACAAAATTTGAATCAGTCAATCGGAGAACATCCGGAAATCCGGGTACGAAAGCATTTTTGCCTTAAGCTGAATCGGTGAAGCTTTGCTGTTTTAAAAATTGACAATTATAAGGATGAAATCACCCCTAACCCTATGCCTTGACGTCCGACTATGGAGAAAAAATCCTTTATCGAATAATATTTACTTAAGTGTACTGAATTATTTATACATGTTGATGAATAATGCAAACCTGGAACTACAATCTTGTGAATAAACAGTAGCTGAGACCCAATCACGCAGAGACTCAAGACAATCCTATAAGCTCCGGCCAGTATGATTCTAGCTCAATATACGAGATTAATATCATGTCAAATAATGCTGTTTTGATTGGATGCATTAGAATGTCCAAGAATTCTCTGCTTACTCTTTGTTTTTTTTTTTTATAAAAAATATATGGACTTTAAAGTAGACGTCGAAGCCATTTGCCCCTACCAAATACCCAGAATTTACACGTGTTATAAAACCATCATCCTCCTAGCGTTATAGCGTAGCGACCTAGCGTATAGTTGCATCCTGAAGGATGCCTGGGGTCCGCTACCTAATCCCAAGATTTGACGTAGGCACTAGTTTTACCAAATATTTGGATAATGTTCTCCGATTTTGATCTGTATTCTCTTCGTCGTAAGGTTGGTATTAGAAAAGCTGAGTGAGATAAGCGATTGCAGTACATGCTAACTACCAAAAGTTATAATGGCTTCTACATATTCTCAATGATTAGTTTCGAACGGGCAATTTTAATAAACTCTTTAGTAGGTTAGGTTACACGTTCCAGTAATTATTTAGTGGGTTTAAATCGCTACAGGTGATTAACTGGCAGGTTAACTAGGTTTTTATGCAGAGCCTTGACTGGTATCTCTATATACCTCACAGCCTTCTGATACCTTACACTTTCTTGTCTCAGCTTGTTCTGAGTCTGCGTCTTGATCTTCAACCAGACACAGATCTTTTGTGACATGTACGAGACGACCGCTTTAGCTTAGTTGGTAGTGACCCTGCCTACGAAGCTGGAGGTCCCGGGTTCGAATCCCGGCCGGGGCATTTATTTGTGTGAATAGCACGAATATTTGTTCTTGGGTCTTGGATGTTTTCTATGTATTTAAGTATATATTTATCTATATAAGTATTTATATCGTCACTTAGTACCCATAGTACAAGCTTTGCTTAGTTTGGGACTAGGTTGATTTGTGTAAGATTGTCCACAAATATTTATTTATTTTATTTATTTATGTACGTGTTTTAACTTGTTATTGTGTGCAATAAAGTGCTTATATACATACACACATACACAGAAAGGTGCGAAGCCAAGTTAGCAACGTAGTCTGGTGACCCTTTCTTCACGTGGCTACTATACTGCAACCGGCTCTCCTGAATTGTTTCAGCGATGTCACGTACGCCTACATCCACAAAATGGTCTACGTTGAAATAAGTAGAATAAACTCCTAGGTAAAAAATCTTCATAAATGGAATTATAATAACACCTTGTTTTCTTACCAGCCAGAACATTACACAACCATCAAAAACCGGCCAAGTGTGAGTCGGACTCGCGCACGAAGGGTTCCGTACCATTATCTATCATGTCAAAATCATGTCTGTTGTATGGGAGCCCCCTTAAATATTCATTTTATCCTGTTTTTTAGTATTTGTTGTTATAGCGGCAGCAGTGATACATCATCACGGTTCATGAGATACAACCTGGTGACAGACGGACAGACGGACGGACAGCGGAGTCTTAGTAGATAATAGGGTTCCGTTTTACCCTTTGGGTACGTAAGTACCAATCCCACTAAAATTACTTCTTGTAATAAAATTTAGTGGGCAGGTACATTATACAGGCATGTTATAACTAAGTATATTGTATAAGTAGGTGTTATGTTATGTTATAAGTAGGTATAGCTAGCTATACCGACAATACCATATTCCTAAAGTTTGATACAGATAAGCTTTGGTTCGTTCAGATACAGTCGTACACAGATCCATTGTTGCTCTCCGATAACCGTAACTAGTAAACTTCGGGCTATTCCCAAACTCCTAATCTAGGGGCTGTGTTGAGAACTTGTAATTAGTTTAGGTAAAGAATATTAAGTAAACGACGCTCACCTTTTATGTGAACGTTACCTAAAAAAGTCAAGCGCAGGCGAAAGTGACGCGTGTGTTTAAAATGGGAATTAACACAAAGAATTAGAAAATATGTAGTCTTTAGGTCATGTCCCTTGCTCACATACCTCAATTGCGAAGTCCAGGGTTTATATCGCAAGCACACACACGGATTCACACGCGGGGCAATACTTTAGGTATGTAACGTCACAGGCAGGAGCGACATACGCCTTATTCGAATGCAAGCCAAGGGTCATCTGTCGGTCAATCGTCATTAGAAGCGCTATGCGCCCGGGTACGCGAGGAGGGGGTGGGCATTTCAATTGTTTATTGAACAGCGTGTCTGTCAGAATGTATGATATACAAAGCGTTTGACAAACGCTGCGTAAACTTGGCCTAAGATACTTGCTGTTTGGTTGGGGAACATTAACAATGGTATAAAGTGGACGTCGCAGACGTAATGTAGGGTCGCTAAGCCTGTTACGCGTCAGTTTGCATTCCGTCTGAAGAACGAAGTTTTTTCAACTAAAGATATTTTCATTTGTACAATAGTTTGTAGGAATATCCTACTAATTCCTACTAATATTATAAACGTGAAAGTTTGTGCGGATTTATGTATGTACGTTCTCTATGAAACTTTCCAGTGTTGTAGCTTAGACATCAGAATAGGACATAGGCTATAATTTATTTCAAAATTCATTCCTAAAGGGGGTTAAAAGGGGGGTGGTCATTTTGTATGGGAAACAAAATTATTTTTAAGATAGAAACTTAAAACTTCTCTAAAAGACTAAGCATCAAAATGGAAGAAAAATTTTTTCAGCGTTTTTCGAGATTCGCCGTTTAAAGGGGTGAAACGGGGGTTGAAAGTTTGTATGGGGAACATTTTTTTTATTAAACGAGGAGCTTGAAACTTCGTTTGTAGACCTAGAATTAAATACAAAGGAAACTGATTTCAGCGTTTTTTGAAATTCACCCTCTGAAGGGGTGAAAAGGGGATTAAAACATTGTTTGGGCAACCTGAATTTTTAAAGTGAGTGACTTCATAGGCACTTGTGGAGACTCTCAGTTAAAATATAAGAAAAGTGATTTGAGCGTTTTTGAAAATTCATCCCTTAAGGGTGTAAAAAAGGGGTTTAATGTTTGTATGGAAAACGAGCAATATTCGAAGAGAAATGTCGTCTGTAGTAATATAGCAGGTAAGTAGATCAAAACATTAGGTAGCAAAACTAGACTATCCGTGCGAAGCCTGGGCGGGCCGCTAGTTTTAAATAAACGAGAAAATATCCTTTCAGTTCATCAACTCATCTAAGATGCCGCAAACAGGTGCATTAAATTAGCTGGCTACATACCCACCTATCGATCCAACATTATGCATACACATACCTCGACGCAATCGCAGGTTTTCACGCCTGAAGATTAATGTAGTTATAACTTATAAGGCTTATAAGTTATAACACTACACTAGGGTGTTGCTTATTTGGCAAAAAATAAAAAAAAACTGAAATCCTGCAGTCTCACCCCCCCATTTTGTTCTACTACCCCTAACCTCCCCCATTAACAGATGCTAGTTATTTTTGTTTTTTTTTTTAAACTAATTTTAGAGGTCGCTACCAGCTGTCAAAGTTTTGAAGAAACATGTTCAATTAAACATATATAAATTACGTATATTTTAATTAAAATCAAATAAAATTCTAACAATTTAAGCCAAAATTAATTAATAATACGATTTTTATGACACTCCATGTAAGATAATTTATCAATGCTACAAAAAATTTGAACCAGAAAGAACCCCAGGCTCAGATATATCATTAATGAAGCTTTTACCCTGAAACTAAAATGGAAATGGGCTACACATGTCGCGAGGTTAAGAGACCAGAGATAGACTATAAGAGCGACTCTTTGACGTGGCCCATCAGGCAATCGGAGCAGGGGAAGATGACATCAAGAGGCCAGCCAGCTGGCTCTGAAACGAGTTATGACAGGTCAGAGTCAGAGTGATGGTCATCCTTAGGGGAGATTTTTACCCGGCCAGGGATTCTGGCAGACCAGCTTATTACGAGTACTAATACCTAGTTCAAAATAACATAGTTTAGCAAAGTTATCTCAGTTTTTTCCTAACCAACGATATGTAATATTTAAAATATTTATCTTAAAGGGATTTTTTATTTATTTATTTTAATTATTTATTTCTAAAGCCTTTCACAACCAACAACAGGTATTGCTTTTCTTCATTCACCGTGATTAACTTGTTGAATTCCTAAATTAACCGCAATAACCCCATGCCGAACTTATGTTTTCTTCCAAAACTTTATCAAGCGGTAGCGACCCCTAAAATAAATTTAAAAATAAAATAAAAAAAACTAGCATCTGTTAATCGGGGTACTAGAACGTAATGGTGGGGTGAGACAATGACTTTTTGAAAGTTCATTTTTAAGCAACACCCTACACTACACGGTATTTAAAATGGGTATTTTCCTAAGGGTCAAGGCCTGAATATCGTCAGGTTGAATAGGTTGATGACAGTAACATACCACAACGATGACATGAGACATGACAACTTACCGATTCTAACTTTAGGGATTTTGCCCGTCGGTCGCCGCGTTGGTGAACACACGTGCTCTTCACGACGACGGGCTGAATCCACTACCGTACGAAACCAGTTGCCTACAGTCATGGCGTCGTTACCGAACTACGTCTAATGAACACCTGGTTGGCGAAAGCCATTTTTTTAAAAAGGTGAATTGAGTGACTCTATCTTAAACGAAACGACAGAATAGGGATGATGACACTATAAAAGAAAATCAATAAATCCAAATTTTCTACATAAAGGCTCAAATTCTCAAACAAATGGCGAAAAAAGTAATTGAAAAAATAATAATAATTACGTAATTATAAGTCTTCAAAGTTTTAAGAGTGGGTATTTTATGTCGCTTTTCCGCAAAACGCACGTTTGTATTGAACGATCGTCATTTACTATGGCACTACTCAACAGTGACGTCACTGTTGAGTAGCACTTTCTCTCTCTAACTACGAACATTCTAAACGTTGTAACTTCGTTATTTTTTGAGATATTTGAATAGGATTTTCACTATTTGGCATAGTTTTATGTCTTCTTTCTATTGAAGTTTTTTTTTTTTTTGAGTCAATATCCCTATTGCAAACCCTTCTTCATTATTTTGAACCTAGATGATAGAAATTAAAAATAATAAACGCAAAACTTCATAAACGTTACAAGCTCCAATCGTATGGAAAACATTCATATCGCTACTGAAATTAGCTGTCATTTGTTACAAAAGCGACTCAACGTTTGAACAGACCTTTGATGAAAACAGTTGGCGAACGGTTGAAATAACTTATGACGGTCATCTAAAACAATTGCTTTTCGTACCGCATTCAAATATCCGTTCCATCGCTTCAGGCGACCGCTGAAAAGTAATCACGGAGCTAAGCAAGCGGCCGTTCGTAATAACTGCATGTCACGAAACAGGAGCGAGCTAGAAATTTGATAGGCCAAGAGCTATGGCATGGGCCTATTTTGGTTTGTTTGGGGACCAGTGATATAAAACATAAAATCTCGGGGTAAATCTTCAGATCTGTGCGCGGATATAGTGCGTGCATTCACGAATGCGCGCCCCTCCACAGCCCAAGCCGTACAACTGCGCACAGATTAGTATGAGATTCGCTGTGGAGGGGCGCGTCGTCGTGGATGGCGCGCACTATACTGTGAGTGTTGTGTGCCGTGCCTTAGGCAATTAGCAACATACCTAGTGGACGGGTAGTGAACTTTTTTCGAGTCTACCCTTCACATTTTTATCCACTTTTGTGGGGTAGTCAAATGTTGTGTACCCATATCTCCGTTGACAACTTGCTGAGGCGACAGTGATTCCGTGACCATGACCGGTGTAACCCGTGTCGAAAGTCGGCAAAAAAGGTATATACATAAAATCGCGTAGACCCGTTTAAATTTTTTTAAGTATATTTTGTTTGACTACAGCGAAACCATAAGAAAGTCTTGTTATGAGGCTATTGTATTGTTATTTTAGAAAAAGGGCATACTAAAGAAAGGCTTGAAATCATTTCTGTTGAATGAATTGCACCAAAGCAATTCCTTCAAAAAGCTACTTTACCGTTCAAACAAGAAGGTTCAAAATCCAATAACATTTTAATAGAAATACGTTCAACAAAAAGAATTTTAACCATAACCTAGTGGTGAGGCAGAGCCACCATAGCCGAGCGACAACAGTGCGGATAAGGCAGGTGACTTTCAAAGTTTCGAACTTTCGAACCCCGGCTCGTAATACTGGTTTTTTAGGGTTCCGTACCCGAAGGGTAGAAACGGAACTCTCTTGCTGTCACTCACGCGTGCGTCCGTCCGTCGTCTGTCACAAAATTTTGTTCCGAAGTATTTTTCAACTTCCGATTGACCTATGAACTTCAAATTTGGTGATAATGTTTATTATTATGTATATTATATACCATAAAAATACTAATATATTGATAAATCATATTTTTGAGGTTGGTTTGGAACCCTAAATGTGCGAAGCCCGACTCGCACTTGGCCGGTTTTTTTAACAATCTTATATACAAATATTTCGTATTTAACACTGCCGACCGACACGGTTTGCAGTTTATTTGCCTAACGTGTGCTCCACCTTAAGCGGTTTAGGTTACTGAACTAATTTAAAGGATTTGGTAACAATCGAACCGTTAGTATGCTCCTAGTGGATTAGGCTATTATTTAAGTATTTAAATAGCCCCCTAACATTACGTATTTTAGTTTTGCAGACTTTTTATTTCAAATTAATATTTTATTCTCTGCCACGCTTAAGTTTGGGCTTAAGTTCAGTTTTTCAACCCATTTATTTTCAGTAAGTACGAATTAATAAGGCACCCAACTACAAGACATTAATAGTATTAGCGCAGTTCTTTTTAAACTTTTTCTTTGAAGACCAGCTCAGTTCTACTTTCCATTACATTTGCAGGCTGAAGTTTTCTTACAGGTTTTTTCACTTCAGAAGTCAGGCGGGATATAATAATAGTCTGAGTTGTAAAGTTGTGATGTACCCACCTAATCCAGAAGGAAGAACTTTGAGCTCAACTGAAATGCTCGCATAGTGATTAAATACAAAGTTGTAAATTGCACGTAGAAACTAAGTTAAAATAGTGATTTTTTGAGTTTTAAATTGATTATCTTGATCATTACCCAGCTCTGTTCTAAAGAGACTTCCTCATTTATTTTGTCGGGGCGGAAGCAGTACGATGTGAGAAATTGTCAGATGTCAGTGTCAACTGTCAGTCGAGTCAGTGCTGCTTACTGCGCTAAAAATGGGATTTTGGTAGTGGCCGCGTTGGTTGGAACACACGTACGTGCTCTCGGCGCGACGACTAGCAGAATCCATTATTACCGAACAAAACCTTGCCTACTGTCATGGCGTCGTTACCGAACAACGTCTTTGCACATGTGGTTGGCGAAATCATCATAAATTTCATGGAAAGCCATTTTTAAACAAAAAAAAAACATTTAAAATAAGTGCTTCCCTTTATTTTTGTAACTTTAATGGCACAATGTGAATTTAAACTTAAATTTAAAATTAATAGGTAATTTACAGGGTATTGAGAGTTTATAGGAACTAAATATTTGATGATATAGAAAAAAATTGTACGTTAAAATGTTTTTAACGTTTTAACTTAGTATTAACCTAGTAATATAGATTAAACGAGCCGTAGTTATGTCGAAAGGAAAGACTCGAACCTACATCTGGGTACCTAACCTAACTAGCGGCTAGCTCTTGGCCTACAGTGGTCCGTTAATTAACGGCTCGCGGTCAGGCCGTAATGGAATGCTGTTTCAAACCAATCGCTTTTTTCTGATTGGCCGTCAGCGATTTTTGCAGCTACGTCGGCGGTGACATGCACGGGGCTGATGACGTTTCATATATACGTTCCGTATATATCTTGATTAGGGTCTTCTAAAGCCTTGACAGTAACAATTCAGTTTATTTTTATGAGTGTAAAATAATGGAACGTTGACCTTTCCTATTTCTACATCTTACATAGCCTGCTGCAGTGTAAGCTAGGTGGGCGTTAAAAATGTGCCTTTGAACCAGCGATTTATTCATTATTCACTAGTTGATTATTCATTCCGATTCTGTCTGCCTTTCGGCCTAAACGCTCTTTGCAATTTCACTTTTTCAAAGTAACCCCCTGAGTTGGATATTGGTATTGCTACAATCCGTATTGGGTGCACAGATTTTAGTAAAACTTTAATAAATAAAAAATAGGGAGAGAAAATAAAATATTTATTTAGCACGTATAAAAATTAAGCTGGTTACATTTAAAACAAATGTAACCAGCTTAATTACGTACTAAACTAATCCTACTAAAGCCATTAATGGCATATTTACAACCGGGTTTGGACTGACGTTTAATTACTTCTAGATTAATGTATTATACTGTTAGATAATAATAAAGTACCATTATTCATAATTATTACATGACATGAAATATTTCTCATCGATGCAGCATTCATGAAATACCACCCTTAACAAATAGGTACTCAACATATTTCTGTTTTGCAAAGTAGGCATACTTGTTTGTTAAAACAACTCCTACCAACATTTAACAACTAAATTCAAATTCGAATTTGGAAGCACTTGGGGCGTTAATATCGCACGGCTGTAAGCAGTGAGATTACCGCCATGATGCGACTTTATTGCGCATAGACAAGCAATAGCGGCTGAAGCGGGCATTGTGTCCGCTATGAGAGTGTTTTTAAATTTCGAGCGGCAAAGACCTAGTTCCGCGGGGGTGGATTCTGAAGGCGTGATTTAGTTTTATACCTACTGGGTCTGCTTTATGGTGCGGAGGTAAATAATAGCAGCCAAAGAATTGCTACTGGAAATATTCTGTATAAAGCAGATTTTTTTTTAAAGCTGGGAGGATTTTGTTACATATAAATTTATTTATGATATGCCGTTAGAACAGCTGACACTGACATCAATTGTGATACAACTAATGTGTTTATAACTTATACTGATTAATAGATTATAGAGGTAGTTGATGTGATCATGATTAAAGTCAAAAAGTACCTTAGAGCCACGACGTACCATAAATTGACTAACCACTATTATTTCCAACGCAGTGATCCAAAAAGTGATCAAAGTATATTTGTGACCGTCCAGCTCACTGGGGCCCTTATGGTCGGTATTGAGTTACGCACGGATCTATAATCTACAATACATAGGCTACCAAAAACAATGATCACCATGTCCCTAAGTGCCATACTTTTTTTTTAATAAATCATCAAAGTTACTCAACCCAAAAATGCACTTTTGAGAAATAACTAAGAAAAGTTTAAAACTCATTTAAAGTATGTTCCCGTGGGAAGTAACGTAGATGATGGTAGATCCTGAATATTGAGGTTCTCTTCTATAGGAAACAATCAAAGATTTTTCAATTCCACTACCCCGTTGAGAAAAAATGGCCTTTGATCAGTGCAAGGCGCCGATCATAAAAAAGTAAGGAAATTTGTAATAGGTGAATTATTATTTCGTATTTTGTGATTTTTGTCATAGTGTATGCTAGAAAATAGTTTACTTAACACATCGAATGGAAAATAAAAACAAAATCCTAACGAGATATATATTTTTTTATAAATATAGAAAATGTTATTTTTTCTATCTCGTCACGAATAAATTTAACAATTTCCGTGTAGTATACTATACTTACCTGTAATAAGTCTAGACAAGCATTACACAGGTTTTATTTTTTTTCTATGTCAATTAGTTTCAATTTTATGACCGATTAAAGTTACATGAAAATCAAGGTTTACTTCCATACAATTGAGAAAAGGGCCCTTATGGACGAATGTAACCAAAAATTTAAGTAAATAATAATATTTACATAGTCTAAGTAGCAATCTTGTATTAGAACGTAATTCTGAATAAATCTTTTCATTACAAGTTTTTTGAATTTTGCTTAATTTTTAAATTATACGAAAAAGCAATTTCGCATAGTAAATTTTTTTTTTAACTCTATTTAAAAAAAACCGACCAAGTACGTGTCGGACCATGCACAATAAAGGGTTCCGCACCGACACCTACTAGTCCATATTTAAACCCACTATCCGATACGTCGAATCGAAAAAGGTCGTATCTTCATAGTAAACTCACGGCACTTACGCCCTTTTGTTTGGGCAAAACAGTTTTTCAGCAATTACTCAAAAACCAGTAGCCGTATTTTTATCAAACCAAAAAAAGTATTTATTAATGTACAGTCACCAGCATCAATATCTGCTATAATAAAGGCGCCATAAATATTTGACCCGTCTTTACGGCCCTACAAATGGAGCTGTGTCGGATATTTATGCCACCATTGTTTTGGCAGATATTAATGCTGGTGACTGTACACCACCTCATTTGTTCAGAATTTTCATACATTTGGAAATTAGAGGGTGGGGGGGGGGGGGGGGGAGCGGCCCTACCTTTTTTTTTAAATTTTACGTTACTATTATGTAGCAATTCATAGAATAATACTTTCCTACCATATATTTTCATAATTAGAGAGCTTATAGTCGGCTGTGACATACGGACGGACGCACGGACGGACGGACGCACGTACGGACGGGCAGACATGATGATACTATAAGGGTTCCGTTTTCACCATTTTGGCTACGGAACTCTAAAAATACAATTCAATAGGAAATGTAATAAGAAACAAAAATTTTTGCAACGGTCATGCACGACTAGAACTTACTTGACTTGAGACTAGAAATAGGTATTTGTAACGTGTACCACTCTAATCCAGTAAACAGAAAAGGCAAATAAATAATACAGAAAATGGTTAGAAGTAATTAGAATAAGTTATTAACCTATTTTATATCATTATTATCTGACCTCTGCCATAAGGGCCCTTTTTTACTAAACTTTACAACTAATTTAAAGGTAGAAATACTTAACTTATACGTATGAAACCAAGCTAGAAATACACATCTAGTCTTATACTTTATCAATATGCAAAAAACAAAAAATATGTGATTTTACCGTATTTTACTAAAACGCTGATATCTACGAAACTAGAAAGTGCCATAAGGGCCCTTTTGTTATGGACTGACTCATTTATCAAGGTATAACATAATCTATATTCTATGTTTGTATGTTATTCCTAACTATTGCAACCATGGTTGTTACTAGATAGTTTGATGACGTTTGATGTGATGAGACTTCACAAAAGGGAATACACCTTTGAACCGATGGATACATAATAGAATAGTAGAATTATATTTGTAGATTGCTTATATTTTCGTGATCGATAAAGTTTTCGTGTCTGAACTTCCAAATATGGTACGGTACGGATAAGGTAGCCGGGTAACCCTTTAAATTGATCGCAACCCTTGTCAAATGCAGCCATAAGTCGAAATTAAGCCTTTGTTGAATACAGCCAGTTTTGTATCTATAACAGTTTTTAAACGTTTGTTTGAATTGTTGTAACAATTTCAATATTCTAGTTACTTATTTATGTACATTTCCGTGATTTGGTAATACTGGAAAGCTAATCGTCTTTTACGCACGCGGAATTTCCCACTTCCTGGCGGAGACATAAGATTTTGTACTTACCACGGGTGGTAAATGAAAGACTCAGATCGCATATTCCTCATCCTTACCTTGGGCCAGGGCGTCAACTATTTACCTGTGATATGAGACATTCTTTGTTTTCTTCTTCTTCTTCTTTGGCTTTACACTCTTGACAGAGTAGTCCTGGTCGTCACGTTGATTTTGTGGTCTATTTCACAATGCGACGCCATTCTTCGCGTACTGCCGCCTCCTGGAATATTCGTGAATTCTTTGTATTACCGTACTAGGTAAACTTACATTTGCCGTAGTCGGTACGGACTATACAATACACGTCGTTCTTGAACACATCGAATGAACATTTTGTTCCTGTTTTCGAGCCAGTCGTAAATCCAATATTGAATTGTTTTCGACTTGAAAAACATCGCAATCAAATACAGATGGTTATAGAATAGCCCCGGAACGTGGCGTGGTTGCAACCGGCGCAATTTTATCGCACGCCAGACAATGTTCTCGTTAACCGCTGAATTACACGATTGTTGTAGTCCGTTGTATTCTGGTCAGGATCGAGTTCGCGTTTCGATTAGTGCTTTGTCAGTAACAGATAGTATATCGTTTCGCTTATATCTGGGTCATAAACAGGCTAGGTTAAGGCTACAAAGCTTGTTTGGATTGGTTTGGTAACCCGCATAAATAGTGTCTCCGTTTCTATAAATCCATGTGATAAAAGCATAACTTACATGCACATAACCCGTACCACAGGAGGGACGAGTTTTGTTTTTTCAAGTGTTTTATGACCCACCGGGCCACGGCAGGTAGTCAAGTCATTAGCATATTCTCTTTTTGAATTTATTTGCTTTTTTGGGTGTTATGTATTTAGTTGCTGGTGGTGAGAGGTATGTACAGTCAACCAATTTGATTTGTAATACTTTGTACCTTGTCACAGTTAAAATCAATATGAAAGCCGCTAGAGATCTCATATAAATGTCACTGCGACAAGGTACAAAGTGGCCCAGAAATCAAATTAGTTGACCGTACTTGTCTCTTAGCTGTGAATATGAAGAATTATCTGATATGAGTAAGTTAATCTGATGTATTGTTTGTCGCGACGGTTCTTATTTTGAAAACGTTATTATCTTGACAATTTTGACCCGTATAACAAAGAACAAATAAAAGTAACTGACCCAGAAAACGTTCACAACTCTAGCACAAAACAATCTAAAATGCATCAAACAAAGGCCAGTAAAAAAAGGAGCTGTTCTTAAAAGAGGTTAATCAACTTCCAAGAAACTAATTACTGCGGACTTTATTATTTTTAAAGGCGCCATTTGCGAAGTTCGTCGATGAGTAGCTTCTCGTCATTCTGCCATAAAACGCGGTTTAGAAACCGAGTTTTTGAACAGTATTAACGGCGCGCTTTATGAATTCTTAGGAACTTTTTAATGCGTTTTTAAGTTAGTTTAGTCCAGCCTATGTGAAGAAAAATTGCTGTTTTCAATGTAAAAATTATGATGATGTAGAAGGTTAGTCGATGGGGATTTATGTGAATGTTGCATTTCATCCTTTTAGGATTTATTACATATCAATGTCATTACTAACGATTGCTTACGTTACGCGTCATTATCTTCTTTCTTTTGTTCGACTTTTTTATACTACTACGGTGACAAACAAGCTGACAGGCCAGCTGATGGTAAGTGGTTACTGCCGCCTGTAGACGATTGCGACACCGGGTACCCTTACCATGAGTTTGCAATGTTTGCATTACCGTACACGCTAGCGGCTGCGTAAACGATTTAGTGTGGCGATTCTTAGTTCATCAGTAAATAAATAAATCAAGAGCTTGTGGCAGTTAATTTCGAAAGTTATATATAGGGACTACCCGGTCACAATTATGTACTGTAATAAATACACCTCACTGCGTGACGTCGTCACAGCGGTCTGCGTTTGCGCGGCGTTCTTTGGTACATATTGTGATCAGCAGGGTAATCACGTAACGATATGTACTACCGTTGGTACGTATTTAAGCTTAAGCCACACAGAGAGCGGGCGGGCGGTGGCGGCGCGGGCGCGGGCGGCGGCGGCGCGGGCGCGGGCGGCGGCGGCGCGGGAGCTGCTTTTGACGGTGGCGGCTGCCGCCAAAGGCGGCTCCCGCGCCGCTGCCGCCCGCGCCCGCGCCGCCGCCGCCCGCGTCCGCGCCGCCGCCGCCCGCGTCCGCGCCGCCGCCGCCCGCGCCCGCGCCGCCGCCGCCCGCGCCCGCGCCGCTGCCGCCCGCCCGCTCTCTGTGTGGCTTAAGCTTTAATGTCAGTTTTAGTACGGGATTTGACATTTAAATCTATCGTACTAACGGTCGAAAACGTTACGTGATTACCGCGCGGGTAGCATAATTAATAACAACGACCAAACTTGGCTTGTTTGTGTACCGAACATAATTGCTGTAAACTTTTAATTGTTACGGAAAGAAAAGATAAAACAATTTCCATGTTTAATTATAATACACGAAAAGTCTTTCATGGATTACACACTAAGATGCTTTGGGCTGATGCTGGAAACTAAGATGGATACAAACTTACTTACACTAATTGATAGGATAAGTGTCATTTTAAATGCGAATGTGTGTTTCCCTCGTTGTTATATGCTTCCATGGCTAAACCGATTACTTTAAGGAATTTATAGTTCGTGCTTGGGGAAGGTAACAATATTAGGCATTAGCCCAGAAACGAGAATGTTATTATTAGTGATGTTATTATTGAATCACTTTTTAAGACACCTATGCAAAGCAATATGTGAATACAGGCTTAAAACATTCATGATTTTTACAATAACTATTGAAGTAGGCGTCGACATCAATAGTACATCACTAGAGGTCCCGCTCTCGTTACTAAAGGCCATCTAATCCAATGGTAACTTAATACCCGGTAATCAGTAAGCGCCGCCGCACACTAGTCGAGTAAAGTAATTCTTGGGTCTACCTGCCCTAACCACTAGTCTTTCTTTAGGCTTTACGGCATTCACATAAAGGGTTGTAATCGCCAGGTCATTAAATAACCCGATTTCGCCAAAGCGCTATATCGGTTTGATAATGTTTTATTTTCAGCTAGATGGGTTCTCTAGGTTTTATTTGCTTTGATAGTTACGTGAAAAAAGCGATTTAAAATGTATTCACAAAAGTAATCTCTTGCATTTCTAGATCTAGCAATGCAAGAGATTACTGCGGTAAATCAATTTTGCCAAAATCATGCGTTAGAGTGATGATTTTACGTGTTTGTTGTGTCAGATATTCTAGGTAGATTGTAATTTCTGACAGTTTATTTCATCTTGAAGAAATCTACTTAAAGAACGTCCAATTAAAACATAACAAAATACTTGAAAAAATATCTTAACGATATTTATTTCTTACCTGTCATTCATAATTAATATATAAAAAAATTAAATCTGTTTATTTCATAAAAAATAAATTTACATAAACAAATCTATTCTATTTAGGTTGCTAAATCTCTATGGTTGAGATTATGTGCGCGGTCACTCCGCTTTCACTTAAAACTAAAAACTAAATTATTATTTTTACATTTGTTTTGAACAATCTATATAATTAATAGTTTTTATATATTTTTTTACTTTGCTAGTTTGCAAGTATATTCCCCAGCATATTTCCCCTTTGTGCAATATAAAAATTGTATTGCATGTAAGTTGACCATTTACATTTTAATAAGTCAAACTTGTAAAGCAAGTTTCTGAATAAGTTATGTCTTCAGTCCCAAGATAACAAACTTGAAAGTGAAAGTTTCGAGGGACACGTAAGTTTCACTTTTATTGTTCTGAGTTTAATTCTTATTTTGTTTCCACACCTGTTCTCAACAAAGGGATACTCGTATAGGATTGCTTGAATTTCTTCTGACATTTTCTACTTACGCGGTGTTGTGTTGATGGTGGTGATGGTGAGTGTTAATGTCGCTAGAGCTTCCGAGGATGCCAAGATTTTTCTTATGGTCAAGTTTAGTGTCCCCCAGGTTGGCTACTAGGCATGTAAAAAATCATGTTAGTGGTATAGTTCGTACAAAATTGTAAGGCCAAGTTCTGTCAAATTAACGCAAGCAAAAATCTACCTTACAGTCAGAGCTCTAAGTCTAGTTTTGCTTGCGTTCGTTTGACAGAATTTAGCCTTAGAGTTGTGTCCGAACTATATATGTAATGAATTTAAAAAGAAAAGTATTATAGCTATGTTGACATTTAATTGTTACTAGTTAACGAGTAAACCTTTAGAATAACAACATTTATCAAACATTTTTCAGTAGCCGAACTTAAGAAATGTACTTCGAAAAGCTAATTTTCGTACAATTTCGTACAATGTATTTATAAAGTTCGTACCACCCGATCTAGGATGCCACTGGGCTACCGTACCGCAGAGCCACATTCGTGTGCGGTACCGTAGTGTACGATACCTACCCATTGATTTAAGCTGCTTAATTATCAAAGGAAAATACAGGCATTGAGCACCCGATTCCAGTAGGAATACTTAATTCACCCAAAAGCAACTGGTGTTTTGGCATCGTTTCCAGACTCGTGCCAATTTCAGTAGGCTCGTGAATAAATAATAACGCTTCAGAATACCAATGGGTTGTTCTACAGTTTTTTTTATAATGATATATATAATTGAGCATTTTTCAATAAAACTGTGCATGAACTTTTTTTCAGAATTCCTTTTTTTTCGGTTCTAGATACACAGATTCGTTAATGCCAATGATACACATACAAAACTAAGGAAAACCCAAAACTTACATTCGTTTTAAAACATCTTTTAGTCACCATTATCTGTTCAAATGCTGAATTGAAGTTCTTTTCGCGAACTCTCTGGCTGTCTACCGCATACGGCCATAATCTTTCACATTTCACGCTCCATACATCACCTCCAAGCCATCCAAGCCTCTCTAATGAATCTTTATCGCTACAGAATTGTTACACCAAAATGACCTCTACACACCAAGAATACGGTTCTAAACTATCAATTATTGTACACCCTACGTATACTAAGGTCGTATCTTGTTACGATGTTGTTTTACTTACGCCCTTTGTGTGCTGAGGGTACCTACAGGTGTTGTGAAGTTTCTGGAAGCTATGGATTGGGAAAATCGGTAGGGTTAGTAATCCAGTTTTGGTTATCAATCTAGCTCTGCCCTGTTAGCGGGATTGGGCCAGGGAGTGATTTTGGATTATAGTAAAACTTGGGGTGAAATAAATTACAATTTACGGAGGTTGGCTTAGGTTTGACTGAGCAAGGGTTGGGTAGGTATTACATAATATACTATCGGTACACAAAGGTTATAATATAGACCGCATATTTGGTACCTACGCAGCGATGAGTTTTCTATAACGCACTTTTATTCAATCTTTCAAACACGTAGGTACATAGGTGTTTGTATTTCGTACCACATGGACAATTTTTTTTTATTTGGCTGGACTATGGCTATCGTTTCGATCACTACGTCTGCCTTTTGTTTTTTTTTTGTTTTGAGAGAGAATATAGCAGGTGCAGTTTCTGCGGTGGCTAACGACGAGATTATATTTTATTAGTCTTTTGTTAGTCTCTAATTGTAGTGGGTTCATTTGATTATCTGTAAAAACAATTTAAAAACTGGTCAAGTGCATGTCAGGCCACGTGAAAAGTAGGGGTCCGTAGGGTACCGTTTGCAAACTTATACTTACTATGTTTTTGACAGAATTAATAACATTATCTAAGATCTAAGATATCAATGGAAATTGTACAAAAGTTTGCTTTTGCAAACCATACATGTCTCAAGTTCGACTATTACTCATTAATTAGCAATGTCTACTTAGCTGTGGTAGTTTTCCTTTTAAATTCATTATATACACTTACTACTACCATGATTTTTTCACATGCCTAGTAGCCACCCTAAAAATGGTTCAATTGGAACGATTTACAAATACATCAAATAGCCAATCGTCCATTTTATCCATAAATACGGCCTTAAGCTTATTGTCACACGCAATGCAATAAGTTAGCGGTCGTGAAACCGACCCCAGAGGGTTTAGGGTTTCACAGCTGCGGTCTGCACTTTATTAATCGGCTTGGGGGATTATTTTATTTTGGACCTTGTATAGTCAACATCCATACATTGTCTGCCTTATTAGAAAGGAATAAGGTGCAACAGCAAGCAAATATATCTGTGACGCCGACCGTGTAAGGACTGACTTGGGATGAGACGGAATTAAGTTAAACTAAACTTTAAACTTAGCTTGACGACCACTTTATCCCGGGTCCCTTTTGCTATTGAGCTTTAAACTTTTTTCTGACTAACTCATCCTCTGCCAGCGAAAAAAAACCCAAAACAAAACATTCTTTTGTTATCCGGCCGGGGATCCCAGTCACTGGCAGCGGACGGCTTAAAACAGTTAGGCTGGAAACAGTGCTCGACCGACGGTCAGTGCGTACCGTCGGTCGGGCGCCGAACGACGTAGCAATATCTATGCAAGTCCATGGCTGGAAACAGAGCACGACCGACGGTCAGTGCATATGGTCGGTCGGCTGACGGTGAGCATCGCTCTGAACGCTCGTATGCTTTCATACAGCGATAGCTACGGCGGTGGGCGCCCGACCGACGGTACGCACTGACCGTCGGTCGAGCACTGTTTCCAGCCTTAGTACACCCTTTCATCTCTTGAGCTGGGTACTCACTACTCGTAGCGAGGTGTAACTGTAACCTAACAGGTACGCTCTATCATTATATTGACGGTCGCTTTGGCTTAGTTGGTAGTGACTCCCTACGAAGCTGGAGGTCCTGGGTTCGAATCCAGGTAAGGGCATTTATTTGTGTGATGAACACGAATATTTGTTCTTGGGTCTTAGATGTTTTCTATGTATCTAAGTATCTATTAATCTATATAAGTATGTATGTCGTCGCTTAGTAACCATAGTACAGTCACGAGTTTTAATTTGGGGCCCCCTTAAGGTTGACTGTACTGTTAAACAGCATAGAAATTCAAAGATTTTTTTTGCGAAATGGGTCCTAAATTAATGCACGTGACCGTACAAGCTTTGCTTAGTTTGGGACTAGGTTAATTTGTGTAAGATTGTCCACAAATATTTATTTATTTATTTATCATTTGCTTGCAATTTCCCATTTATTTGTGGTCGGTGCAACATGTCTTTTTCTTCCATACATCTCTGTTATTCGTCATCTTTTCATTCACATCCTTATTCATATCGTCTCTCACACAATCCATCCACCTTTCCTTTGGCCTACCTCGTTTCTTGCATCGAGAGTCGACTATGGGAACTCGGTTGAAGATTGTTTGTGGGCGACGGGCTAGCAACCTATCACTGCAATATCACACTTTCTCCATCTTTGAACCTACAGTTGCTAGAAGTGGCACTGAAATGATTTCATGTGCTCTGCCTACCCCTCTTGGGAATACAGGCGTGAGTTTATGTATGTATGTATGCTTCTTGCGTCCATCCACACTCATATCTTATACTCTTCTTGTTACATGGCCTTCATCTCTCCTCATTACCTACATGGCCGTGCCAGGCCAGGCGATTGGCAGATAGGAGTAGATATATATATTAGGGTGGAGCGACAATGTATGAAGAAAAAAAAAAGTTGTCTGATCGACCTGGAACCATTGTAATATGTTGCCTATAGATAAGACATTTATGAATATATATATATATATATATATATATATATATATATATATATATATATATATATTTACATATGTTTTAGCCCTCTACTTGAGCTCTAAAGTTTTACTTTTTACTCCAAAACGGTGAAATTATGAAAACTTTTTTTTTATTCACGGAAGTTCGAAACGGATTTTTTAAAATGTTTTATGTTAAATAAACAACTAAATTACTGGAAAAAAAATAGTTTATTCGCAGACGCAAAATGTAGTTGTTAAAAAACAACACCTAAACTTGTTAAAAGATGGTAAAATATTATGTTTCGCACCATTTTTAAACACACATTTAAAGTAAATTTTATTAAAGTTTATAGTTTTTATATATATATATATATATATATATATATATATATATATATATATATATATATATATATATATATTTACATATGTTTTAGCCCTCTACTTGAGCTCTAAAGTTTTACTTTTTACTCCAAAACGGTGAAATTATGAAAACTTTTTTTTTATTCACGGAAGTTCGAAACGGATTTTTTAAAATGTTTTATGTTAAATAAACAACTAAATTACTGGAAAAAAATAGTTTATTCGCAGACGCAAAATGTAGTTGTTAAAAAACAACACCTAAACTTGTTAAAAGATGGTAAAATATTATGTTTCGCACCATTTTTAAACACACATTTAAAGTAAATTTTATTAAAGTTTATAGTTTTTTTTGTGTTAAAAAACGGGATTAATGTTCTTGATTTAATTCTGGAACGAATAAATCCATCTCTCGCCTTTTCACCAGCCACGGCGAGCGACGCTTCAGTCACCATTTTAACACAACG
This sequence comes from Cenopis cana, assembly GCA_951800055.1. NCBI lineage: Eukaryota > Metazoa > Arthropoda > Insecta > Lepidoptera > Tortricidae > Cenopis > Cenopis cana. The sequence goes on along the minus strand of OX637476.1, from coordinate 3,842,645 downwards.
TTCCACCGCTTGAGTGTGGCAAGGGTAAGCCGGGAACTCAGATATATATCATGTTGCTGTGATTGAACAAAGTCTTTTAATTCCTCGTCGGTAGAGCTGTTTAGCATTGGAGGGGGGGTTATTTGTGACTTATCCCATATAATCATGTCGGTATAGTCCTTAACGTTAAAGTTTAACGTCGGGACTTTGAAAATTCTCACTCCCGGCTTGTAACTATTTCGGGCAGCGATTATTCGTTTTAGGGCGATTTCGTTTATACTCGTATGAAGTCTTTCATCGAATAACATGGACAAAAGTAGATTTTCTGGATGTGCAAAAAATGAGTGTAGGTAGTTTCTTGTGTAAACGCTGTCCTCGTTTAATGTATACCAATGTCTTGTCTTTCCTACCATCGAAATACAGGCTGCTAATTTCTTGACAATTGGTGTGTATTTCTTCACGCATTCGCTTACGAGCTCTACGAACCTTGCTGCCGTCTATTATTTTTGCCGTGTTTGCCGATGTTATAAGACCTACATCTTGTAAAACCGCACTTGCGACTGCTGCTGCCGTGCGATCGGAGATGCCGTAACGGTCACATACTTGAGCTAAGGTTGGTAGACGTAGTGTTTTTTAAAGGTGCTTCATTTGTAAACAACGAACAAGGATCTGAAGTTTTAGAAGAGCTTGTTTGAGGCTCATTTATTGGGTAACATACAGTTTCCGCATGTATTCTCTCTTGGGACGATAAATATGGATTTGCAGTGTCAATTTTCTGGCCTTCCTTCAATTTTCGTTTTAAATTTCGTTTTTGCTTTTTAATTTCAGCCAAATCTAAGCCTCCATTTATCCATAACTCTCTCACGCCTTTGATCATAGAGAAAACGCACATTTATTAAAAGGATTTAGCTGACCGAAGTATAGGACAGTCGGATGCTTTTCGTGTTTGTTTTTTCGGCATAATTTTATATTGGAACAAATAATCACAAACTTTGAACAGTAATTTCGACAGTAAATAAACCTTTTATAACTCAAAACAAAACTAGTCAACTTGATTTATAAAAAGAGTGTCAACTTCAAATGTTTTGTTGAACTACCCACTTAGTTCATACTTACGTCAACAATGTATTACTTGGGCTAAAAATTCAGTGTTTTTAATAGTATCATCTTTTCTAATATTGCTATGTTTTTATTTACAAGATATTTTGTATTTCGACTATTACGTGTCAGAAACAAATTAACCTTAATTTCATTAAAAAAAACACGATTTTGTTAAAATGGTAATTTGTACAATATGGACTCGATTTAACGTTTTATCATAATATTCAAGATGGCAGTAGAGGGCTAAAAGTAGTATTGAATATTTTTATTTTTATTTTTCTCGTACACCTGGCAGCCTAAGGCAACGTTTTATAATGGTTCTGAGTTGAATTTCCAAAAACAAAAATCTCGCTCCACCCTAATATATATACGTAATAAAAAATTAAAAAACACGACTGCACTAAAAAGATTTTGTGTTATCTTTTTAGTGCAGGCGTGTTTTTTATTTTTTGATCATTATTTTATTTCGCAATTTTTGAATTTAATTTCAAAGTATCTTATAAATGCCGTATAAAATCATGTTTGAAATACATATCTACATTACCTGTATATATCTTTTGAAATTGTCTCTTCAAATGCTTCATTTTGATACCCCACCTTAATAAGATCGAAAAAATGTTCTTCTGAACACACAAAATGCAGTCCACAGTTCGCCATTGTTTTTCGCCGCATATTGCTTTTTTTTTTAATTCCAACAATCATAAAATCTCAATCGGTTAAGGCGTTGAAAAGTTCTAGCGGAACAAAGAAACTCACATACATACAATACATGAAACCTGAAAACAACACTCCGTTTTTTGGGCAGTCGTGTAAAAAAACTTGAGAATATGCAATAATAGCCGTAGAATTGTAGTCTATTTGAACAGGCATTTGTTTTGTTTATAAATCTCTACTTTACGTCATATAAATCCTGGCACTCGTTTACCTACCACCACGTGTGTTTGTTTGTGATGAAAGTGAGAAATGTAACGTTACTTGAAACGCGCATACTAATGGAGAGGCAGCGATGTGCGATAATGTGTTTCCACAAAAATAGAAAACACAGCTTCATTTAATAAATCTCCGGTGAATATACACCCTGAAACAAAATTTGATAACCGTTTTACTCCACTTATAAGCGCGATTCAATTTTTTGCGCATTGAAATTACAGTTAATGGTGTCAACCGAAACAGAATAGTGTCTAAAGGTCGACCGCTTAAAGGCGACTTCCTGACTTGGCGGGGCGGGATAGATATGTGACATTTTCTTCACACACTTACTGACGTCGCAAAGATTCTTACTTGACACAATATTGTCAGTATTACGTTTGCACGGTAGTAATATCATGCGCAGAAGCGGAGCAGTACCGCCTTCGCATCGTCCCGCTACCGCGCATGTCAGGAAGCACTCATTTAAATATAGGGACGTAGTAAAAAATGGTACCGAGTCGACTGACAGCTAACACTGACATTTGACACTTTTCTCATATCGTACTGCCTCCGACAAATCAGTAGGCCTAGCACGTGTTGCGCTCGAGAGTATATCGGCATATCTCGAGCTATCCATCACTTTTCTAACAGCGCCAATCAGAACAAGACGCATAGCTCGAGATAAGTCGAGATACTCTCGAGCGCAACATGTGCTACGGGCGCAGGAAGTCGCCTAACTGAGACCACGCGGGAGGGCAACGGGATTCAGGGACGCGTCCGCTGCTTTTGTCGTCTCTCCTCTAAACCCTGTTCCGTCACAGGCGCGGTCTCAGTTAAACGGTACACCTGATGATGATGGTGATAGTAATGATGTTGATGATGATATAGTGCCAAGTGTACTAACAAATAACTCCTGTTCCAGTATCGGAGCAAGGTCCCCACGAGAAGCGTCTCCTCAACGCTCTGCTAGCGTCGTACAACACGCTAGAGCGGCCGGTCGCCAACGAGAGCGAACCGCTCGAAGTCAAGTTCGGCCTCACGCTGCAGCAGATCATAGATGTGGTGAGTCCGGAAACTCGCGCGAAATGATAGACGAGCAGTGGGCCCGATTTGAGATGATAATATGTGATTTCCCTGACATGTTTATAGTACAGTAGAATCCGCTTTAACATTTGACCGCTTTTAACGACTGCAAAATCACCGACGTTAGGATTCATACCAAACATTTTCAAAGAAAATCAGTCCGTTTTGTACGACGTCCTGTTAGTGCGACGTAATATCGCCTGTCCCTTGACGGTCGCTGTATCCGGATTCTACTGTACTTTATCTCACGAGCGCGGGTTGGTCATTGTTGTATAGTTCGTAGACAACTGTAAGGCCATGTGCTGTCAAATTATCGCAAGTAAAAATCTACCTAATAGTCAGAGCTCTAAGTCGAGTTTTGCTTGCGTTCGTTTGACAGAATTTGGCCTTAGAGTTTTGTACGAACTATACACAGTTGTGATTGTGACACACATAAATAAGGTGCATGTATTGCCCAACACACAACCATAGCTCACCCACGGTCATAAGATAAAGGTACAGTCAGCCAATGAAAATGTTGAGCATACTCAGAACCTTGTCACATCGAAATCTAAGAAATATTTAGATCGAAACGTCATAATATTTGAAACCTCTTTAATTTGACAAAGTACTAAAGTGCTCAACATTTTCGTTGGCCCACTGTACTATATTATTATAGGGATTTACTTTCTGGAATTTCCAAAATCAGCAATTTGATTCAGTAACGTGTCAAACTTATAGGCTAAGTAGATCTATTTTTCAGCAGAGACAATGACATTTAAGGTAAACGTCTCTGTCCTCGACACTGAGTCAAGGCACTTTCAATCTTACGAGTATGTCATGATATTAGAGGTGATTAATATGTGTCATCTATTGGGCACTAAGGTGCCGAGCACTGATACGTTTACCCTAGACGTACCCACGCGCCAGGCACGTTGCATATCTACCGTTAATGACAGTGACGAAAAAAAAAACATGTCCTAGGGATGTCCCGTTTTATCAAAATTGTGGCCCAGGAGGCCTATTTGACTCGACGTCTTCGATTTGATTTTGGTATGATGCAATAGAAAGAAATGATATGCCAAAATCATACATTACGCCGGGTCAGATGGCTGTAGAATGTTCTGAAAGTGACTATTGAAAAGGTTTCTGACGACTATAATAATTAATTATAGTCGATTGATTTGATCAAAGCGATATTTAAAAATTGGAACTGTTCGATGCTACTCGTAGGTCAGCGATACTTAAAAATGTTTGTTGCTACATTTTTACTTTGACCTGTACAATGTTACCTTCGCAAGTGGAAAACTCGCGGGAGGTATTTTTTTTCTCATTGAGAAATATAGCAAGAGCTTCCTACAACCGAAGCTCCCGACTCCCGTAGATCTATTGTTAGGTTTTCAATTGTCACTATTACAAATCATATTTGGGTCATTGTCAGTCGGAAAAACAAAAGTTGTCCATTCGGTGGTCATAGTTAACGGCTTCTGTGCATATAATTTACGTATTTATTACATGGATTTATAGACACGGAATTACAGGTTATGCGGGTTATCAGATCAATCGAAAATTAAGCTTTGTGGCCCTTAACTTTTGACATGTCCACCGAAAAGACGCGCACCTAAATCTGACAATGACCCATTTAGTATCGTTAAGTGTTATTACGCGAAATTTTGCGCAGTTACACGAGTTACAGAGAAAATATAGACGACAGAGACGAATCTATGTAAGCAAATCGTAAAAGACCAATTTCACCTAATGTTAAACGGAAAGCAATGACATAAGCAAATATACTATTCTTGGTATATATTAAAGCTTATTATGTACATTGAGATAAAATGTATGTACACATGCTTGATAATCCTGATCTGAGCCTCATTTCTAATTGTTTATGTATTTTGTTGAAAATACTTTCTATTTGTTATATTTTCACTGTAATCCCTGAATAACGGTTATAATGACAAACTAAGTCCCCGCAAGTTAAGTAGACAATCCTGACACCTGTCATTTTCATACATTTTGTAACATTAAAGTCACTTGTGGGTTATAAAATGCATGGACCTGTCATTTCCATAACAGGATTGACTTCTTATCTTCCGGGGACTATAATCTTTTGAATATTCAGAGAGTAAACATAACTTTATATAACCATAAATATGCAAAGTAAGTGTTTTTGTCAATAATTAAAAGTACTTACTCTGCAAATTTTCGCGCAATTGTAGGTACTTGATCAGTGTGACCGCGCTCAAAAAATCTGTCAAATGTAAAAAGTATAATTTTATTAACATTAGTAATTCTTGTGTTTAATTCTGGGATCGTGCTTTTATCACGAGTTTTAAGAACATACAAGACACTGATCAATTTACCTAAATTTAGTGAATTATTCTGGGCTTGGTCATTAGCCCATCTAAACGAAATATTCTTTATTTCAAAAGTAATCGACAATTGGTCACCTGACGTATGCAGCTCACAATCAAAATATAAAGATGAATATGTCGTGTGATAATTTATCATCTGATGGATAATAATAGAAAATGTATAATATATGTAAGTACACCGACATTAGGTACATGATAATAGAATACCTGACAGGTATCCAAAATAATGTGCGCGGAAATAATAAAGTTACTCTAGCGATATTGATGTTTGTGACCAATTCATTAATCATTTAAGGCGCAGGGTAGGGCAAGGCCTTCCTCATACAAACTTTGTGCACGTTTTATTCGTCGCTTTTAGCACTAACAAATATAATATTTTTTTTGGTTGTAAATATTAGATATGCGAAGATCGTGGTGTGAAAATTTTCAAATATTCCAAAAAAAAAACAAAATTAAAAAAATTAAAAAAAAAATTACATCACGAAATAGCTATCAGAAAAATAAGCATACTGACCAAAAATCATAACTTTAATGCAAACACAAACGAAGTAAATCCTCCACAAAGTTTGTATGGAGAGAGCTTGCCTTACCCCTCCTCTTAAGATACCACAACCTCATGTTTAATTTTGTGTACTACCTAATATTTACGGCATTTATGTGAACGCGGTGCATTTAATTTCCCACCATTTTGATGGTCATTGTGATTTTGTTTCGGATAGTCTATTTTTTTTAAACAAAGGTCTTAGGTACCATAACTTCTGATTTAAACAATTTATTACATTTTAGAGTCATAGATACTAAAAATTTTAAATAACTCTTTTTTACAAAAAAAATTACCTATATCTTTTCCACACTAAGGCCATTTCCTGACTCTACTCATACTTAGTACATACGTTTAAAAGTAATAACCCACCTTAAAGGCAGGCGGGTAATAAATTCTCAATGGCACCACAGTAAATAACGTTAAAAGATTTATCATAATTATAATCACGGTGACGATAGAATTAAAACTGTGGTTAACATAATGGGTGCTTTTATGACGGATTACTGGATGCACCGCGAGAGTGCTCTGAGGATTACATTAAGCGTTTTTACACGACTCGAGTGTTCACCCTTCACATTATATGAATAATTCACAGTTCTTTATAGGTATCAGATTTAAGGGTGTTAAAAGAAGTTAAGTGTTTATTTAAAAACCGTCACTTGAATTCGTATAAAGACGTTTGATAATTAAAATGGAAATATTTAACTACTATTTTACTACTACTCTATAGAGATGCGTATTCCATTAATTGCCGTAAATATTAATTTACTGTATTGTTTTTAAAAGTCAGAACGAAAAAGTACGGTACATAATGGAGGTCAAAGCTAAATCAAAAAAGCAAACTGCAGAGTATAAAAACAATAAAAGTAACAGGCAATCGGAAAAACAAATGGAATCCGGTGAAACAGGAACGCGTTCGCGGAAAGTTAAATGGACATTTGAACAAGTCTATCGATAAATTAAACCGAACCGCGCTGCCGACATTCCGATCCGTGATTTGCACGTTCCGAAACGCGAAATGCGAAAAATACCCGTGAAAATTGAAACGTCTGAAAATCCGGTTAAAGCTCTGAGTGGAACCTAGACTGTTGAAGGGAACAATGCCGGGGTGAAAATGGAACAAAACTTTGAGAAAGGAAAATGGCCGGCCGCAGACAAAGTGCTTGAGGCGACTCGTGTATCATTTTTTCCCTTTTCTCAAACGAATGCGTTTGATAAAATGAAAACTTTACTTAATTAAAAATAAATGAAACCGTAAAATTTTAATACTAAAGAAGCCTTTTTATAATAAACCGGGGCTTTGTGTTAAAAGGCTAGCAGCATACGGGTTTTCGTTTCAAAATATCCTATTCAAACCGTGGATGGAAAACGGGGCAGGGAAAGAAAACTGTGCCTATTTGCCGTTTCGTTTGAAGCATTTACTTTACATTGCCATGTTTGCCTAATACGAGTACTGCGTAAAATGTATCTGATATTTGAAAAGAGTAAAGCAGCCAGCAGAGGCGCTGAAAGAGTGGATTTACTTTTGAAATTGGAATTTCAAAGTTTAATCGTATATTTCCGGAGTAAATTGAAAGAAAACCAATTGGTTGTCTAGACAATTTTCCAGTTTCATGGCATCGACATTGAAACTTGAAGTTTAGTATAATTTAGTGAGCAAGTTAAAACCCTTAAAATGTGTTTTTTTTTGGTTCCATGTAATTGTAAGTGCAACCCTAAAACAACGCGATAACTTGGAACAAAGTTTTATTAGTAATTATTATTCGTTAATAATTAATAGAATTACTCCAGAAGGCGTTCTTGTTTCAAAGTAAAAAATAAAAATAAAGTGATGGGATAATATTTCGCGCGGGAAATTGAAAGAGGTTTCGGCGATTTTATTTTATAACAGCAACGCCCGAATCAGGAGCGCCTCATTAATGAATTAGGTACCCGCATTTATATTAATTAAAGCTGCGTTAGCAGGCCCCGTATTTTCGTCCGTTGTTAAAAAATGGAGTTAACAATTTCAAAGTTTAGCTTTAATTTACTTAAATACTTATTTATAAATTAAACAAAACAAAACTTGTCGGAATAAGAAATTATGCTCCAGAAGTTGACACCATAATTATAACTACTAACATAAAAAAGTGAATTGCAAAAAACACAAAGCAATTTGGCTTAGTCAAAAGTTCTGAAAATTTGCAACACGTGGATAACGCTAAAAGTTGGGTTTTAGCAATGCCTGTGCACGCGTCTCAAACCAATTTAATTATAGAACATCTTTCTAGACCGGCCGTAAAACGCTAGTCGTCACAAAACCTCTGTTCGGCGAAGATCTCGTATTTAATTGCTTTCCCTTAACGAGATCTTGCTATAAAACGGATTACCGCTTCCTCTGCAAATTTATCGGGGCCAGGAGATTAAAATGAGTTTGTGGCTTTAACGATCACGACTTAATGCAACTACAATTTATACATGTATAGACCTCCATTAACGAGATTAATTTAAGGAGCACATTATGTTCAGGGTGAATCAATCAGCTGCGCAGATTACCGTTTTGATGTTCATCATGTGTTTTCGTTCCTTTCTTGCGTCGCCGCGCGTTCGTTTTACAAAATAAGGATGAGAAAAATCAAATCCTGACCACGAACGTCTGGCTCAATTTGGTAAGTGGTAGGAGCCGAGTCTGGCGCACCTCCCGCCTCCCGCAACCAGGCGCTCGCGCCTTCGTCGCGCACTATGGCACAGTACTGTTGAACGCACCATCCATATTTTAATAATCTTATTTCGCCTCACGACACTTTGGAGTGTTTGCACCAGTTTGACGGTTCCAGGAGGCAGGAGGGCCGAGCGCCGCCATCGCGGCCGAGTGTCGCATGGAGAGTCGGTGTGTCGTGTTGTACACATTTCGCAATATATCTATATTAGATTGTGTGTATGCGGCGCGCGAGGCGTGCGCGCGTCGCGCGCCGCCGCCCCCAGTATTGTGTGTCCAGAAGGTGTCGAGTCACAGTGTTTAGATCATTATACTGACTGCGTCCTTTTTCTGTTTTTGTTGACACCGTCTAACCCAATAGGACGAGAAGAATCAACTACTTATAACCAATATATGGCTGTCATTGGTAAGTGTGATTAAAAAAACGAAACTAAATTAAAACTTAATAAAATTTCTAACGTTTTCGTTTGACTCTTTTGACTTTCTTTTCGTTCGTTGTTTGTTTATGTTCACTTCTATTTTCGATTTCTAACTCTGTTCCCCTTCTCCCGATGCGTTATCTTCTCTCTTTGACTGTTATTTATTTTTTAATGGAAAATTGCATTGCATTGTGGAATATGCGGCAGATTTTGAATCTTTTTGTCATGGTATGGTATGTGTAATGGTCAGTTGTTTAGACCTCTTGGATCTGGGCAGCGTCCGCGCCAGTAGCATAGACCCTTCGTGCATCCTGCGTGCGACACTATACTGTCATTCTAGTTCATTAGTGTCTCTTTTTTATTGACGTAGTACACATAACCTTTGATTACTTTTTATTACATCAGTAGCGTACTACATTCATTTAATCAGCAGGTAAGTAAGTGGGTGTCGTCGTGTAACATTGTACAGTATAGTAACATCGGTAACTTTGGGGCACCAATCACGTCGCAAGCTGCCGCGTAATCCGCAATGCGTTAACAATATGTACTAATGGTTGACGAAATCCGATAAACAACTAAGTAAACAATTAAACGACTGTGGCACTGGCTACCGGCGCTGGGTTCTGAGAGCGGTACAGCGGGAGGGAGGATGGTTGGACGGGAGAATTCCGATGTCAATTGAGAGTATCATATTGGTGTCTTGTTGTACGGTTGTAAAAATGCACATTGTTATTGGTTGAGACTTGAATGTCCACTGTACATTGACTCTGCACATCCCGGGTTCGCTGACTTTTTGTTTTGGCTACAGATGTAGTTCTTTCATATCTGCATGGCCATGGAATGTTTCGGTAACGGTTTAGGCATATGAGGAATGAAGAGGCCCGAATTTCGTTTGCCTGCGAACCCCGCTAGGACCATAAACAATATATTTAAAAAATCTTAATATTTTTGTTCGGTATTTTTGTGTCAGGATTTTTTTTTATCGTCAATTTGTGAACAAGTTTGTATATTACGTTGGTATAGGTACGAGTAGACGGTTAGTTTTTGTAAATTTACTTCAATAAAATTGTAATATAAATTTTAGTTGACCGTTACTTTATTTTTTTTTAATTGTTTTTTTATTTTTATTTAATTTTTTTATTAAAATGAAAGATAAAATGAGAAGGCTTAATGCACATACTTTTGATACTGGCTGCTAATATGATCGTGATGTTTGAATGACAATGTTATTTTATTATATTTTTTTCCAGCATTGAAGGTATGTTTGTTAAGCGAATTAAATAACATAATTATTTAGCATTTACCAAAATGGCAGCTTAGTTACCCCAACCGTAGTGAAACCAAGTCCTTGGTCTTGTTAAAAATAGGAGAGCAGTCTTTCTACGTGAAAAAAAAAGAAATTTGGCTTTCGTAAAAAAAATCCATGAGAGCATTATGGAATATATTTCTGGTGCATGATGACTTGAAACTTTCCTCTGCATGCGTAGACGCTTTTGTGACATTTTACTCTAATTACAATATACTGGCCATTAAAAAAACACGAGAATATATTAATTTACGATTATGAAACAATGGTCAGTATAACACCTTTCCTACCTACTTATATTTATGTATTATTTAAATTTAGAACATGCACTGTATTTTGTATTTTTGTACACATGCTAGTTGTGTCAAATTGTATATAAGATCTTATATATTATTGTTAATAATTGATGTATTTTATTAAATTAGAAGTATATTATTAGTAGGTAATGCTTATACACGATTTATTATGTATTGTATTTTTATCCAGGTATAATCGACAAGTTCGTTATTACGAGAAGGTACTTCGGGAAACACTGGGAGCCAAAATTTCATTATTACAATAATTAGTTCTATATTTTATAATATCTAAAATATCTAACAACCTGATACGTACTTACATTACAACATGAGATGGATGAAAACGTTTCTTTTTCAAAAAATGTACATTAATGTAATGTAATAATCCCAGTTTTCAATGACGGTGTTATTAGAGCAAGCCGAAAAAGAAAAAAAGTTAAAGTTACACATTTTTATTGTCATAAGGATCTTTTGTAACCCAGCAACATTGAAACCGAATTTTTCTTGCCAAGCGAAAAAAAATCATGCTACCTAACAATGACTTATTAATAAATGCCTTTGATCTCTAAATTGCTTGGCAAGGGAGCAGAGGCGCTGAAACGAGTAATCTATCTCACTCTAACGCGTACCAACTGGCTGAACACAGATGGCAGAAATTACGAGAATAAGGTCATAGACATTTTATCTTTTTTTTTTAAACGGGCGGTTATACCGCCAAATAAAAACACACAGAGCGTTGCTAGGTAAATTCAGTTTTGTGGAGCCAGAGTCAGTGTAAATGGAAATAAGTACTTACCTACTTATCGATACGAAAGTGGCTACTTATGTCTGGCACTATGTTTAGCATTCATATTTTATTTGACTGTAGGCGTTTAGGAGTTATCTTAAAAGGGAAAAATTAAAAGGTTAGATCAACGTGCTATAAATGACCCCTCAATGCGTTAACTTTACTGGTTTATTGAGTTTAATTTTCAAGTCAATTTTGCGCTCGATGTAGGAATGGCATCCTAAATTTCTCTTTATAGTTAAAGTAATGTTTAGTTTACTTGGGTGTTAAATATTTTAATACTATCAGATATTTTTTACTTTTCGGTTTTTAACTTCAATCGGATCTTTGATGTTTTTTTAAAGCTAAGGAATAAAAAATTAGTCTCAGAGTGTTAAATGGATTTCACCCGGCTTCATCACGTTCATAACTAGCTGGCTCAAACACTACTCAAGTTTTGTAAGTTCATAGCCACCCCCATAACGCAAATACCCGAGACATACCCAACTTGCTCAACTTTTGTAATATGGCGAAGTTGTAGCAGTTGCTTTGTTGTCCCTAAGCAGGTTATATAGCAAACGCGTTATTGTTGCTGTATTCAGCCAGTTGGGTTAATTGGAAAACAATTTTGAAGATTACATTGTCTATGTTTCGTGGGAATAACGGTCGTTTTTTGTACGTGGAAGAGCATTCTTTTAACATCGTCTATTATAGATTTAGGATACTGGTTTGAAACACGTCGAGCTATATTCGGCCTCAAGAAGTGAGTGATTCGTTTCATTATTTTTTTAATATGATCATGATCAAGATCGTTCAGTCCCAGTACCCTTGTAGTAAAAACAAGAGTTAATAGTATTATTACCTTATTGAAATAGAAAAGGTAACCAAAAGGTAGGCCAACAGATAACAGTCATCGGTGCAAATTATATTTTGTCAATACAATTTTTATGGTGCGCCCAGTCGGGGTTTGAAACTTAGACCTTCAGATTGAATGTCGTGGAGCACACAGGACTCACATGAGTATTAGGTATACATATAGAATCGTATATTATTGATCAAGAGTATGCATTTTGTTTAACGGATTTGCAAAGTCATATTCTTTTACGTTTCTTATTAATGTTAATTATACGAAATATATTTTTCTCTCATTCCTTCCTACCTTTACTTCTTTATAGCATCTTAAAAGTAACAAAAAATCTAGATATAAATGAAATCTGGCAAATGGCCGGGAGTCTAATTAAAGGCCGTAACGAGTTCCGTGCTACATTATGACGTCATTAGTGGGTTATGGCTAAGAAGCTCGTCGGGAAAAATCGAAAACGATATTTTTTAGCAAAATTTTCAACGTACTAAGTATGCCTAATACTGAGAATTATTATAATCATTCGGCGAACGGATTTAAGTGAGTATGAAATTGAGATGTCTATTCTTATTTTAGTTTTTATTCTCCTCAAACTAAGCATGAATAATCATTTACGGTGGTAATATTTAACATCGAAGTGAAAACTATCATAATTTTGGTAGCGATAAGATTTATCGTCTTACACGAGTCTTCAAAATTGTTTTTCAAAATATATACTTATTCACTCAAGTAAAATAAAGTTTCCAATTAAAATATCTATGATTATTTGATTTATCGATTTATTGTTAACGTCAATTTTATCGATTTATTCGGCACGGATGTTGAACGAAACATTGCAATTTTTTTTAAATACATGCAATTTCTGCTTTTAATATTTCTGCTTTTTAAAGTAACATAACATCATATATTGCACAACATGATATTATTGAACAAAACATAGATTTGGGTCAATTAACTTTTTTCCTTGGATATATTTTTCCTGTGTCAATTTTTTAAAACTGTCATTTTATCGGTTAGGATCTTGTTGTTATTTTTAACCCCCTATCTTATGGGTCCTTTTCTTAACATAGCGCATAGCACAAATACATGCCATTTGGTCTTCCACACAATACTCGTAACAAAGAAAAAGTTGATTGACTCATTTTGAGCCATAAAACACTGTCTACCAATCAACCTTTGAGCGCTGGTTTGCTCAAAGATTAATTATTAGTAAATTGGGTTCCACGTTCAACATCTAGTGTCTCTGCAATATTAATTAAATTTAACAATTACCCTAGGCGCGCACGAGGCAACTTTGTCTCAGCGACAGAATATCTGTCTCTATCGCACCTACAATAAGCGTAACAAAATTGCCTCGTACGCGCATAGCCTAACCAATAGAATATCTCAACTTGCCTCCATCTCTTACTCTCACTTTAATAAACAATTGCGTATGACAGGAATGGAACGACTACAACCTGAGGTGGAACGATAGCGAGTACGGCGGCGTGAAAGACCTGCGCATCACACCCAACAAACTCTGGAAGCCCGACGTACTGATGTATAATAGGTGAGAGTAGGGTTGCCATGTGAAAAAAATTACTGACATAACGACATTGTCATAGTGACAAAAAAACTGTGTATAAATAAAGGCAAAGTGAAACGAAAACGAAGCGAAATTATAGTTCTCATCAAAAGTAAGAAATGTTGGTTGAAAAAGAGACTAAGAAAAATTATAACTGCAATATTCACACACTAATCTCTTTGTATACTTCTAAATATTAACAACAGTGATAAAAATTGGCAGTGACGAATCTAACAAATAGTTTTGACATTTCAACCTATAGGAAGTCAAAACACACGAATCATAAAAAACGCTCTAGAATTTTCAAAACGAATGTGTATTTAATTCTGACGATAGTATATATAATACTTTTGTTTGTATTCACATCAGCTTTTTTTAAAAAAAAACAATATATTTTATGATACAAATTACGTGACAATGACCATTATAAAAAAGATAAAAAAACAGGCCAAAGACGACGACGTGCATGACTGTTTACGTCGAATGTGTATTTAATACTGACGATAGTATACATATAATACTTTTGTTTGTATTCGCACAAGCTTTAAAAAAAAAACAATATATTTTATGATACAAATTACGTGACAATGACCATTATAAAAAAGTTAAAAAAAAACAGGCCAAGACGACGACGTGCATGACTGTTTACGTAAAACCAACAGTTTTTCCAGACATTTATTTTTTGCAAAAGTGTCACACAAGCAAGTCGTCCGAGGTTTTCAGAGTTAAGCAAAAAAGGGTTCGTAAATCCTGGATTGTGCTAAATCGAGGCTTTAGGCTCGTAGCAATGAAACAAGCCGAGTTGTTGTATTTCCACCGCAAACAAAGATGTGGTAAAATTATTTATTATATTAGTTTATGTGGCTTTCTCTGGTTTGAATTAAAATATTAAATAAATTTTGCATGCTTAGGTACTTTATTTTGAATTATAATTTATTGCCAGTGAATTTTACTTTTGTAAAAGAACATTTTTATTTTATTTAAATATTATTATGTATGATTATAATATTATAAACGGGCATTAGTGAAAAATACGTACATACAAAAGAAATACAATTCAATTCGGTTGACTATCAACGGAACAATATTTAAAAAAACGTTCTTTACAATAATGATAGCCAATCAGCTTCCAGAGATTCCATTGGTTACGGTGCCGTAGTATATTACTTTTTACCGTTACTCCCTTCTTTTATTTACTGTTCGATTAAGGGGTCGATTGAAAAAGGGAACGATCGTTTCACTAATCTTTAAGCGATTCTTTGTTTGTGGCGTAAGGTTTTTACTAAAAAAATGCTCTGAAACAGTCACATTTTGATGAAAAACGAATTGCCAAATTATTATCCACCCAAAATTAAAAAGAGAGCTTGACTTTCGCGGAGCTATACTTATGCCATACTAAATCCAGACGACTGAAAAATAAAAAAGTCATGAAAACCTCTCGCCAATCGAGCGATTTTGTTTTTATTGAAAAAGTAGTTTCATATATTTACGATATTTTAACAAAGTACCCCAAATTTCAGAATATTGGTATTACATTGATTTCTCTTGCTACCTATTTATATTTAAAACTCAGATTTCATTGGCAAACTTTTGTATCATGTAACTATTAATCTACTAACCACAGAATAGATTAGGTTTTAATTTTCAAATAATTACTAATGCGTTTAGTTTATCCTGCCTTAATTGTTTTAATTAAACCCAAATCCACACTGGAAAACCTATGTGTAACAATCGCAAGCTCATATTAGAATTGAAAGGCCTATTTTCAATCATTCCTCGAATATAGTAGGGTCTAGTTTTAACTACAGTTTTGAACCAGATACTTACATTATGATTTCATTTACAGGCATATTTTGCGCCTGTGTTATAATAGGTCGTAGCCGATACTGTTTCCCGTAGGTAATACGTCGCTTTATGCGACAGGCGTGTGAAATAAAACGCACGTGGAGTATTCTAATAGCGAGCTTGGTTTAATCAGATTGCGGTAGGGCTTTACTATTGATTGCATTCATTTTGTTATACTATGAAACTAGAATAAGGCGCAACGGCCGATTTTAAATAAGATTCAGTTTGGTTTTTAGCCGTATAGTATTCAGTTATCGAATTTGTTTAGTTTTATATTTACAGAGTATACCTATAAAGTTTCTGTTTATATTATCTATTGTTTTAAAAAAGAAAGTGTTAATATCTATATCCTGACTTCACTTTATGGTAATTGGTAAGTTCTTTAACAATCCATGGAGATGATTATTTATTTATAATGAGTTAGTAAAATTTTTTTAAACGGGCCAGAACTTAAAACCTAAACATTGGTAGATTTAATTATGTGTGAATATAAGTACATTTTAGGGAAATATAATTTACACTAACTAATGAAATATACCTTTTAAATATTAAATTCAACATGGCAAGTGGCAACATCTTAATTTTTCGTTTCGGTATATCACTGAAAACCGTGCCGCCTATAAATTCAATAACGTATTGTTGGTAAGATAGATAAATTTGTCATCATTTAAATGGATGTCGAAATTTATGACACAGTAGTACAAATTTATTAAAGAAACAAAATGAATCAACATTAACAATCATGTTCGACTAATCCTAAAACCTAACTACAAATTAAAAGAAAATTAAAACGAATTATAAAACGACGTCCTCCAAATCTGTTCCCTGCGGAACAGTGTTTTAATTTTTTTCTCTTTTCTTTTTTTTTTAAATATTTGAAAATTTCCACATCACTTTCTTTGCATATCTAATATTTACATTCAAAAAATATATTACATTCGTTAGTGCCAAGACCCACGAATAAAACGTGCACAGAGTTTGTATGGAGAATGCCTTGCCTACCCCTGCGCCTTAATGCCTAACTCTTGAGCTCTTGAGCTGATGGGCCTTGGCCCATGTATGCTTAATTACCTAGTAAAAGTTTGGATTTGATGCAGCAATGCACTCATTTATTATTAGTATTTATCCACTCTTTGCCTTGGTATTTCTATTTAAATCAACAATTACACTGAAAAGTGCTTCAATATCTCCGACAATTAATGTCCCAAAGCGGCGAATTGTATCAATTTACACCTGGCAACACTGGGCTTAAGCGGTGTTCATCCCCGTTTATGTTAAACACGTTGTCTTGCCAAATAAATTGTCCCGAAATTGGCCCCCAAGCGTGGTAGGTTGGCGTCGTGCCAAACGTCATGTTATTCAATACTGGGCTTGGTTTCAGAACGTGCGAATGTTGCAGTGGTTTTTGTTAATATTAGTCAGATTCTAATGTTGCAGAAGCAGGCCATCTGCCAACGAAATTACAAAGTTTTAATTAAAGGGAAAATTCATTGCTTCGAGCAGCTGCAACGCGCTCATTGTAACTGATGAATTTTCAATGTTCTTTGGGATTTTAGCGCCATTATAGAGCCTTGTTAATTGCTCTAAGATTCCCTAAGGTGTGATATAAAATATTCTACATCAGTCGCCATTAGATATATGTATAAATGTGATGGCAGCGGTATTCATACAATACCTGTGTTGACACGTTAACGCCTTGGTAATAGAATCATGTTCAGCTATTTGTGAGCACTTTGTTCGCTACTGATGGCAACTATACCAAAAAAATGGTTTGTTAGATGTTTTACTCGAAATCGTTATTTCATTGTAGCAAAATTTCGGATCGCATTTTTCCTCGATCGTGAATTTTGCAGTCGTTTATATTATTCGGCTACTATATTAACACAAGTTTTTTTCATTAGTTGCGTTTTTCCGCGAGTTGCCTTTTTCTTTACAGTTTTTTTAACAGAGTTGTATTTTAATGTATCAAAATTTCGTGCAGTTTTTTTTCCATTGCTTGTTATTTTTTATAGAAGCAAGTTTTCTTAGTAGATTATTTTCATACCTTCATTTATCCACAATTTATATACGGATAAGATCTACATGAAACAATAATGTATTGAATAGGGATGATGACACTATAAAAGAAAATCAATATATCCAAATTTTCTACATAATGACTCAAATTCTCAATCAAATGGCAAAAAAAGTAATTCAAAAAAATAAATAATTACGTAATTATAAGTCTTCAAAGTTTTAAAAGTGGCTATTTTCTGTCGCTTTTCCGCAAAACGCACCTTTGTATTGAACGATTGTCATTTACTATGGCGCTACTCAAAGGTGACGTCACGGTCGAGTAGCACTTTCTCTCTCTAACTACGAACATTCTAACCGTTGTTGCTTCGTTATTTTTTGAGATATTTGAATAGGATTTTCACTATTTGGCATAGTTTTATGTCTTCTTTCTATTGAAGTAATAATTTTTTTTGAGTCATCATGCCTATTGTGTTGTACCTGAGCCTCTGTCATGAATAACATTAAACTTTACTTAGTACCTAATATTTTTATAATGCGGAAGTGATAAGGTACCGCCGACATAAAGCTCCGTCCGTCAGCGTAGGAGCTATGAGTTCATGTTGTCTATATGTCACAACTACAACAATGGCCAACCCGCGCTCGTGAGATAGTACCCGGCGATAAGTATTGCACATCGATCTTTGGAAAGAAACTCTGCTAGTTTCGGCTTAATCGAGCGTTGTCTCACACGACATACCTACGTGACATTTGTCAGAAACTAAGTTTACATGTCTTCGATTTGACGTGAACTAATCGGATAGAGTCAGTCCGACCCAGGTCGGGCCTAGCTGAGTTTCTGGCTGGACTCTTCTCAGCTAGGCTAATAGGTTCAGTGAACCAGCGTCAAAACTCCCAGTAGCTCGATTCCACTGACACCGCAGATTCGGTTGAAACCGCTCAACCAACCTCACTGGTGCGCAAACTTTTAGAGTATTCCAGTGTTTAAGATCCGCGTGGTCGTGTCGTGTCGTAGGTTTCCCCTGGATTTTTCGCTTTAATGGGCCCGGCCTATAAAGCCACAGGTTATAAAAAGCCCATAAAGTGCAATATTTCTTTGATATTAAAGTTCAGTTAATAATTAAGACGTTTGATGGATGGTCGCCGGTGTTCGGAAATCGTCGTAAACAGCTAATTGTCTCTGTCGTGCAAATACTTATTTATTGTCGGGTACTATACATACAAGAAATTTCAATGTATCATCGTTTACGTTTTCATGTAGATATTGTCTGTAAAAATGTGGAGGACTGAGAGTATGAAAATTATCTACTAAGAAAACTTGCTTCTATTAAAAATTAAGCCATGGAAAAATCTGCGCAGAATTTCGATACGCGAAAATCAACTCTGGTAAAAAAAGCTGTAAAGTAAATGGTGATTCGCGGAAAAACGCGACTAATGAAAAAAACTTGTGGTAAAATAGTAGCCGAATAATTTAAACGACTGCAAAATTCACGATCGAGGAAAAATGCGATCCGAAATTTTGCTACAATGAAATAACGATTTCGAGAAAAACATCTAACAAACCATTCATTTGTGTTTTCACTTGTTTCTTCGCTTAGTTTTTGCACACATACTTACACATTTTCTATTTCCCGAACGGGGTAAACAATGTAGTGTGTCGACGGGTATGATTTAGTATCAGCTTGTTTGGCGTGCCTCCAAAACCAGCACTTTTACAAAACTGTCACCTATAAAATAGCGGAATAATAAAAATACATCTTTTTAGAACCATTTTACCGTTACCTTGCCAAATAAAATTTATAGCCAAAATATATGATTCAGGATATATTTACGATTTTAAGTTTGTATCTTTAAGTCGGTTCCTCGTGTTTTCGTAAAGATTTCATTTGCAAACATTTGTAAACGTTAGTTAACAAGGCGTTTTAATACCTAATACCACTTATTTCGCATCTAGCTGTCTATAAAAAAACTCTCTGAATCAAACTTAGTCACGGTAGATCTAACTCAAAATCAAAAATTTATTTATATATCTACTTATTATATGTCAAAATTCTAATTTACAATTTTAGAAAGTCTGCCAATAAGAATAATAATTTCAATACTACAAAATAAAAAAGTTGATATCATCAGTAAAAATAAACTTACACGGTCGTATCACCGTCTGTCGATAGTTCTACATAAAGTAGGTTTGAAGCTTTACGTGATCGACTGACTGTGAATTAACCAACATTGAAAACACTTCAAAGTTTCTCTCCTTGCTTAGAGACTAGAATAATGTCTCCCAAATAGTTACCGTCGCGATTTGAATGTTTATTTACCCACCCGAGTTGGCTACGTCGTTAGAAGCAGTTGCCATATGGATAAATAGACGCAACCGCGTTAGGTTTTACTAAGCTGCTTGTTTAATAAAAGTTAATGAAATTGCATTACACACCATGCGGTACAGCTCTCTGCATGAAGTATCCTTGGATAAATAGCGATCTTATTTACGTTCTTAACACTTTCAGTGCCACGAACCAGATAAGCTGGTGCTCTGCATACGCGCTTTCAGAGGAAAGGGGCGTATGTAGAGACATACGGTTTATTGGATGTATCATCAGTTACGAACGTAGTGTTATTGATCGTTGGCTGTGGATCTGTCAACTCGGCGTCCGTAAAAGTTAATATGATTCAAGGCAATAAGATAAACAGCGATTTAGCATACTTATAGAAGAAACGCATATGAATCCATACTATCCATACTTAATTATAAATGCAAAATGTGTCTATCTGTCTGTCTGTCTGCTACCTCTTCACGTTTAAACCGCTGAACCGATTGAGTTGAAATTTGGTGTGGAGGTAGTCTGAGCCTCGGGGAAGGACATAGGATACTTTTTATCACGGAAATCATCCCTTAAGGGAGTGGAAGTTTGTATGGAATAGCGATAACTAGGTAAGCGCCTAATATAAAAGAAAAGCAATAAAATACGCGATGAGCGAGTTTTACGCGGATGAAGTCGCAGGCAAAAGCTAGTAAGAGATAAACGTATTAGACTTGCCCCAAGGTACTTCTAGAAAATTGGCGTACATATACCTAATGACATTTCCTAGCGTACAGACTTTCAATAAACATCAAAAAAAACGGAAGTGAAGGGAAAACGTTACCAAGAATCTAGAACAAGTACCTCCCAACTCTCTTCTTCGTCTTGTTTTATGCTATGTCACGAATAAATTAATTTCATTTCCACTAGACTCACAGAAACAGCTAGTAATCTAAAGACCGAAAATTGCCAAGGATTGCTTTTCATTAGCGTCATTCCCGGACAATCGACTGTCTAAACGTTGCTCCAAATTCGTTCGAGACTTGCGACGCGTTTGATTATGAAAGCTTTTAAATCACTTACGGTTTGTAACAGACTCGTTGTTTACTGTCCCGCTTGTGTTCACGTCGACGGACTAACGTGGTCGCTTTTACACCGCCCACCGTTACTGGCCTCTATTTCTTGAACTGGACAATGACAGTTCAACACACAGTACTTGGTTTATAAGTGAAATCGGTTGCTGGAAATTACCGTTACTTATAGATCCAGCAATGTAGGTAAGGTCTAGTTTAGGTAACTTTATCAGGTGTCTATTGTTAAATTGGTTAAATAAGGGCCTGGACATTAAATATTTTTTGCACCAGTGAAATTGGGGTCATTATCGCCGACAAGTTGTCAGTGACAACTCTTGTATGGAGGTTGAATATTCGGACAAACGTTTGTGGTTTCGTAGTTGACCAACAAAAGTGGAGATGGACACATGATCCGAGATCCACAAGACAAATGGAGCAAAGTAGTCTCGGACTGGTACCCCATGGACGGCAAGCGAAATAGACGACGCCAACGAATGAGATGCGAAAAGACGATCTAAAACTCACAGCTGGTAACAACTGGAGACGAGTGGCGCGCGAAAGAGCGCAGTGGAAGATGTTGGAGGAGGCCTATGCCAAGAGGCACTCTGAACTACGAGACATTCTATAGACCTTGTAGTCCAGAATAAAACGGCTTATTATTATTATTATTGTAGTTGAGGCATAGGTACTCGTAGCGACCATCGGTAGACTTTCGTTTAACTCTTTCCTTTCGTTCTGATTTAAAGTAATGTTTTGTAAACATCAAAATCTATGCTCTGCTTCACAAACACAAACAACCTAAATATTGGCACAGCGTCAACGCGCCTAGATGGCTTTTGCCCAAAATTCAACCCAGTACACGTGAGACATAACCCTTTTAACATTCCATTAAAACAGGCTTTACGCTCCGGTGTGACACAAACCCCAGCTCAAGGCTTGGCGTCCCGCCAGCTTCCAGAGTAGATACCCCGTACACTATAACACGAAACGTATCGCTGAGAACCCTTCACGAGATCTCGGCTTTCGGGTTCGGCTTTCGGCTTTCAATTCGCTTTCTCAAAGACTTATCTCCACTTAATCTCGGGCCAATTGCTCGTCTTTTTGTTCAAAGGCTTCTTTTTGTCGTTGTAATTAAAAGTGGTTGGTTATTTATGGGTCAGGCACATTGCTTTAGCTCCGTTGCGGAAAAAAAAGTAATAAATAGTTGGGTCTCTTGTAATATTGTGGACGAGGAAATTCAAAGAACCAGTTTGGGATATGCAAGCTTCTCGGTACGATATATGTATGTGTTCATTGCTTATAACTCTAAAGAGATTTACGAGATGTCATAGTAGTGCAATTTGCCACGTTGAATCCCAAATAAAATTGATATTACGAAAATTTAATGTGTCTTTAGAATTACGGCATACCCTAGATATGATAAAACTTACGTCATCTTCCTAGTACAGTCGACGCCATAGATACATTTACACTTTTGCACCTTATTGCAATGGAATAAAGTGCAAAAGTGTGAATATATCTATGGCGTCGACCCTTCTAGTTACATAAATCGCAGATAAGGTAAACAATATAAACACAATATCGTTTCAGCAAAAACTTCATTCCAAGCCAATGTCAGACGAGTGATTTACATTAATATTTGAATAGGATCCGTAACGTCTGAATATTATTCTGACAATTTATTTAGTTTAGCAACCTAACTTATGTTAACGTAAGTTGTAAGACTGTGTCCCACTAAAACATGCCATGTCCGTGTTCAGCATAGACTTGTAGTTAAAGCTAGCATAATTATGTAGCAGCGATTAAACTGTTAAGGACTTGTTGGACGCTCCACAAGTGGGCGCCGGCAAGATTTGCCTCGGCGCGACAAATTGTCGTAGTTACGAGTTCCTAACTAAACTACTTCAACTACGTAGTTGTAAAAAGACTAGTTAGCATTAACCGCAGCGAACTTTGAAGGATACTAGACTAGGTTAAACTTTGTTAATTCTGACCGGAACATTTTTTTTAACTAATAAGAAACTAAGTAAGTAGTCTACTTAATTATTTTACCTCTTGAAAGTAGCACCAGAAAATTTAATAAAGAAATTCTTTTGAAAATTGAATAACACTGATGACCTTTATCACTTACCTTGTTGTTGAAAGCAATTTTAATGTTTCAATTCCTAAACCGAGGAGGGTTTAAATACTACATTTCACCAGTCTAAACGGAATTTATTTGATTTCGATGCAACAAGGTTCTAAGTATGCCGTTTTCATGGGCCGAATAATGTACAACAAGCAGGAATAAACCCGCCTTGTACGTGCAATCTCGTGGTATGTTTCGGTTTAAGGTCACTGCATTCGGTTTAACGAATGCGCGAGCAACACAGCAGCGTTAAATGGATCTTTTATTGACACCAAAGTTTGAAAACCGTGTTTTTTGGTATTTAGGTGACATGATTGTGATATCAAATATGTTCGAGGGACACATTTTTTATTATCTGGTATTTAAACTAAAATATGCTCAACTCACAATTTACTTTGAGAAGTCTGCTTTCTTCCGGCGTGAACTACAATACTTAGGGCTATAGGGAAAATTTATAACTTATGTCTAGTGATCGGGCATGAACGAAAGAGGGTATTTCTTGTCAGGGTGCTACTGAGTGGGGTTTTTTTATACGACTACGGTGGCAAACAAGCGTACGGTCCACCTGATGGTAAGCGGACGCCGCAGCCTATAGACGCTCGCAACTCCAAAAGAGTCACGTGCGCGTTGTCGACCCTTTATAAAATTTGAGGATTCACTTTGTTGACAGCAGAAGGGATAAAAGGTCCCTCGCTCTCAACACAGTGCATCCTCGGGAGCTCTGGCAGCCTTGCTCACCTCCAGGAACACAACACTACATACTTGTTTCGAGCTACTCTTGACATAAATTCATATGTTATTTGTCTTTGTCACATACGAAGCTTTAGCATGTGATTTCCATAAATCTAAGTATACTAAAGATTTTCGCTGCATTTAATATACTAACATAGGACTGGGTTAAAATAAGTATGTATTCAGCCGTTTCGCGCACAATGCCTTACGAATAATAATGTAGAGATGCATGAATTATGCCACTCATGCGCCAGGGGTTTGTGAAGGATTGTGAATATTTTATTGTTATTATGTAATAGCTGTCATCATGAGGAGTGTGTTAACAGATGATACGCATGTTTTGCCTCAATAGGTTCACATACGGTTGTATAGTCGCTATCTTTAATTAAAATTTTATGTTACATCGCGTAAAAGAATCTTTGTTTCTACTTTCTACTTTAAGTGGGCCGCAAATTATAGTTCTTTACAGCCCAAACAGAGAGGAGCATTAGAGAAATGTATTGATTATATGTTTTTCTTTACTCGTTGCTTTAAGTAGGATTAAACCAGCGATTAAGAGACCTTATAAATTAAAAAAAAGGTAGCTAAATTCAAATTATGACAAAGATATTGAAAATATCAATAAACAAATTGAACGATAATAGCCATTATTTTGATTTTATTGTGTGTAGAATTTAGCTTAATATATTAGGCCGTAATAATCATGCACTAGATATATATAATAACGAGGAAAAATTACAATATTTAAACCGAACATAGCCTAAAGTTGAACGCTAAAGAAAATGAGCGTTTTAATGACTCTATCAGGGGGCTGATTTTTGAGTGTCGATCGCTCGACTTTTCACTCGACATCTGTCAAAACGTCATAGTTTTTTGACAGATCTCGAATGAAAATTCGAGCGTTCGACACTCAATAATCGGCCCCCTGATCTTGATACTAAATATCAGTTAGTTAAAGGCAATTTTATCGGTAGGCGAACGCTGGTTCAAGCACTCCGAATTTAGCTTGAATAAAAAAATTAGTTTATTGAGTTTTGTCAGGAAACTTTTCTGCTTAATTTAATACGTACTCGTTATATTAATTTTAAATATCACAGTGAAAAAATACGAGTAGGTAGGCGGGTCGCTTTATTGTCGGAGTGTTTAATAAGCACCTTATCAACTTATTTGTTATGGATAAAGTAATAGAGCTAATCCTACAATATTTTGTAATCTCTTTGCTATGATCAATCAATCAATCAATAATTTATTTCTGAGAATATGGTATTACAATATAGGTTAGTATATGTGTTCAGCATATTCTGCCAACATCGGCGTAGAAGAAAAATTAAGAAAAATTTAGTTAGTAATTAGTGACATTAATTAACATTGACTAATACAAAGTATTATTAAATTATCAAATAAAAAAAAATATTTACATAGAAAAAAAACATTATTAATATTAACAAATTCGCAGTTGTATTATGTAATTGTGAAATAAATATTATTACCATTGTGATGAAACTATTTATTATTTAAAAATACAGCCACAGAATAAAAACATTTACTGAGCAACCACTTAAACAATTTTTTTTTCAAACTGATGTGTTTCTAGTGTTTTGTAATCTTCAGGAACTTTTTCATACAATTTTATAGGCCTACAATACACATTCATGCTAAATAATCTTAATGTTTCTCTGGGCTGATATAATTTGAGTGGCCTTCTGAGGTTTGCTAATTTTATTAATTATTGTGTCATGTAGTGGAAAAAAGTGTGGGTATTTTTTAACAAATGTGGTCATTTCCAACATGTAGAGGCAAGGTAATTGCAGAACGTTAAGCTCCTGAACTAAAGGTCGACAATGCAATGGGCGAGGTACTCTGCTCCATATGCAGTTCTGATGCATTTTTTTTTTGGGTAACAAACGCTCTTTTGGCATTATTGGGGTGCCTATATGTTTAGAGGTACTTAAATTTTACAATATTTCTTTAGTTAGCGTAGGTAATAAGTTTTTTCGCTTACAAATCTATTAGAGTAGCAGGATTTCATCACTTTGATGGAAAATGTGTCAAGTTAAGTACATTAAAATATGTTTGAAATTCTGTAATTTTAAGCTTTTTAGTTTGTATACAATACAGAATTGTTTTTTCAGTTGTGATGTTGAAATGAATTTTTTTATTACATTTATTTTAAACGTAGTTAAAGTTGATATCAAAGCATTTCCTATTCCTTCATTATTTTAAAGATACGCTATTCGGCCAATAAATAGGAAAGGATTATATAAGATTTCTAATATTTATCCGTCGATTAGCGTTAACCTGTGAAAACCTTTTAAATAAATAAAAATGGTTTTGCACACTTTCAATAAACATAATAACTTTTCCCTTTTTATTCAATAAACCGACTAACTTTTATTTTTGAAACTAGTGACAACAAAGTAGGAGGATTTGCCCGAATGACGATTGGTACTCAACTCTTTTTCTTTCCTTTTTTTGAAGAGTAACAATCGTCCGCGAGGATTCACACTCCTACTCAGTGTTGCCACACCTAAAAAAATATTAAAGTACATGGCACGCTAGTCGCTGATTTGAGACACCACTATCGTCATCTCGCTTGTCAGACCTCTTTTTAATAATTCCCAGTAAATGGCAGTATTTCCAAATGCGTCCTTTGACAGTTTCACAGTAGAAACCATGAAAGAACGATTTATGTGCCGTTTAGCCTATGGTCTGATGGAGCGAGAGGATGATCCCTGTCGGTATCAGTGATAAATGAGTGTTTTTAAATTAACATTTGATTTATCACTGTCGACAGCATATAAATGGTCCCCGATGAAACCAAAGCACTATAAAATCAATACTAAACACTACTCTAAATATTAAAGTATTATTTGACACTTTATAAGCAATTGTACACATTAGTTTAGAAGATAAACATTTGTATGTATAAATTAATTATCTAACCTTAGCAATTTCATTGCATTTACCTATTTATAAACGCTTCATATTTTTTCATTTTTTTTAATAAGCACAATTAACGCCTGTACAGCTTCAAAATAAAGAGAGGAAATATAAAACCAAGAATCCCCACTAAAGCGTCCCTTATAAAAGGCTTATTGAAATTTAAAGAGCCCTTTTATTCATTAAAGAAAGCTTTTGAGTATTTGTTTCGGATTGAAAAGGGTCGCTGAAGGGTCGTAGATTTAGTTCCAAATTTATTACTGTAGTGAGAAAAATAATTTCTTCTAAAGTTAAGAACCCAATGTGAAAACAAAAAACAACTTAATCAAGATAGAACACGAGGCATTAAGACACAAAAACAATCACATCCTATCAGCTAAAATTGTAAATTGATTTTTGAAATTGATAGTTAAATTGTTTTTCAATGTAAATCATTGTTTATTGTTAGTGCTGATGAGGGTTTTGACGGGACCTACCAGACCAATGTGGTGGTCAGAAACAACGGCAGTTGTCTGTACGTGCCCCCGGGCATTTTCAAGAGCACATGCAAGATAGACATCACGTGGTTCCCCTTCGACGACCAACACTGTGACATGAAGTTCGGTAGCTGGACCTACGATGGCAACCAGGTATACATTAGTGCGCAACGCTTTAGCTGCGTCGAGTTTGCGTTTGCGCGTCTACTCGAAGTTATTCCTTTCGAGTCCATGCGTAAACGTTTGTATTGCGATTACCCCAAACTTTTCTTTACGTGCCGCAGCTAAAGCGTTATCAGCTGCTGTTGCATTTACTAGCACTTAAGCATTTTCTACAAAAATAGTCTACAAAACATGTGTAACAGCAGTCTTGTGTTAAGGCTAAGATAGGTATAATGTAGGGCTGATAATGAAGGGAACCATGTGAGAAACCAGAAGGATGTTGGATATCCCAAACGTTTTGTATGTACTATTTTGCATGGAGCAAAAACTTTACACGAAGCACTCTTTTACAAGCGACAATATTGAGATTTCAACTGCCATACGGATAGCCTATAGTAAAGGATATAAACCTGTTTAATAATAAATGGTCATAGCACATAGATATTTTTAACACCTTTAAAATTCTTCAAAACTTTAAAATGTTGTCAAAGGGTTCGTGATATCTGTTCAGTGAAAGCAAAATTTCACTAGTGGAGGCCATATTAAAAATTAATATGTGTTATGACAATTGATGTTCACGTGCATGCATTTTTCTTGCTGCATCTTGTTCGTCATTGGTGTTACATTTTATGTTATTTGGTTCAGAGTCCAACATTTTTTTATTAGTTTGTGCTATTTGAATATACTCTAGCCCAAAACAATGGTTTTGATTTGCAACATTATGGATCATTCCCTCAATTAATTTTGTGAATGGCATCGGCATGCGTCTGGTTATTTTTGTAGATTTTAATTTTAAAATCCCTATGTCAAAAAATAATATGTGCGGTGTAGTCCGTATGGCAGTCTTTTGGTTATAATCTGTACTCTTTTGGCATGATTTTGCATCCCTTTAGTCCGTGTACCCATAGTTTTGCACACAATTCAAGGTTCTCACATTTCCCTATGACCAGTTTGATGAGAGCTCCCTAAGCATGAAGACGTGATACATGAGGGTCTTGCATGGCTCGTCCTGATCTACGCCCTTAGATAGTGCATCCTAAGAGCATCTACGATATTCGGGACTTCACCTTATTTTGTTCTAACAGCTGGATCTGGTGCTTAAGGATGAGAATGGAGGCGATTTGTCTGACTTCATTACAAATGGAGAGTGGTATTTAATAGGTAAGCTACACCAAATAATATTCATGACTAAATTTTATCATTTATCTAATATAATAGAGCAGTAAATTTGAGTTTTACGCTTAATTTGCTAAATTCCCAACTGGCTGCACAAAATGGACAAATGCTTTTTTTATTAGTAGAAGCTAAATGAACCATCATTTTGAGAATACATAATATTTTCAATTCCTCAGGAATGCCAGGAAAAAAGAACACGATAACGTACGCGTGTTGTCCAGAGCCCTACGTGGACGTCACCTTTACAATAATGATAAGAAGAAGAACGTTATACTACTTCTTCAACCTCATAGTACCATGTGTTCTCATCTCATCGATGGCTCTCCTAGGCTTCACTCTCCCGCCAGACTCCGGAGAAAAACTTACACTCGGTCAGTAAGCCATTTCGGAATCACGATCTGTAAAATTTCTATATGGGATTTAAAAAACTAACATCTTTAACGTCGGTTCACTTTTATCATAATCTATTAATCAGAATCAGATTTGATTTATTCTAATATCATAGTTTTCAAAAGGTATAAAATGATCTAAAATATAATTTAAGAGGTGAGCTCTACCTAAGGAAAAACAAAAATTATTTATGAAAATTAATAACGATTGATCTGTCATATTGATCATAGTTTTGGCAAATGCCAACAGGTGTGACGATATTATTGTCGTTGACCGTGTTTCTAAACCTCGTGGCGGAAAAGATGCCTTCAACATCGGATGCAGTACCTCTGATAGGTATCGCACTATAGGCGCAACCATCTCCCGCGCTCTGCTGCCGTTAAACTGACGGAGTCCCTCAAGGTTACCTTTTTGGACCATGGTTTCATATTCTAAAAAAACACCTAGTTGGGCACAAGTAATGTTGAAGGTTTGAATATTTTTCATAATTTCGAAAGGTTAGTTGGATACCGGCAGCAGTGTGCGTGAAAATTAGAGTGTGCATAGGTTGTGATATGACTGTGTCTATGTTAGATCCCCTAACACTAGATCCCTCATTGTGTGGTAAGTATAGTTTGGAGTAGACGTCATCATTGTTTTTACAGCTCCACCTTTTTGAGGAACAAGGCATATAGCGTACAAACACAACATAGGTACATTGGGATGGATTTGGAGAGTTGTGTATTCTTTACATTACGTTTGTTACGTTTTAGATTAAAGGTTTTTGCTACATATTCTGGAGATGTTAGGTTGAATTTTCATGCAAAATACACGGCTTGGATGTCTTTTATAAAGTTAGGGCCACTGTAGGGTTGTTAACATTGTCTTTGATTACAGGAGTCACTATTCTTCTGTCGCTGACGGTGTTCCTCAACCTGGTAGCAGAGACCCTGCCGCAGGTCTCCGACGCGATCCCCTTGTTAGGTACACTGCTCACACCACGAACCATGTCACCCTATTGTACCCATACCCATCCCACTATTCCCCATTTTGTTTTGCTCTTCACAGTCATGTCCCAATACTTTGATTTCATTTAATTCTTCACATTTATTTCAGTTTACTTGGCAACCATTTATTTGTTTCATAAATAAATTCAAATTAATAGTTATTTTAAAACATTACAAGGAGTTAATTACTTGCGTAAAATTATGATTTAAATCATTCCGCATCAGAAACGCTGTTAAGTGATTTAAGTAAGCTTTGATTACCGACATTAATGTTATCAATGTATGTATTCAATTGTGCTTCGCTTTGAATATTGCAATATGTTTGATGTTTCCAATTTACTTAAAAGTTCTTTTAATCTATCTGGCAATCCAGTACTTTCCAAAAACTCTCTTTAGTTAAAAATATTATTAAGAATGTTCATTGGAATCGATTTCGTGATTTAGGTTCTATCTTAACAAAGTGTTTCTATCTTCCTTATTTATTTCGACAAGTTCACTTTGTAACTTTAGGAACACTAGTTATAATATCAGAGAAACCAGTCGCATGGCATGAAAGCTGGGCATTGTTTTGAATGGATCTGAAGGTAAGTTGCACCATTTTGGATTTAATGTTTCACCTTTTTACTATTTCTTCACGTAATCGATTCCATATCGTATTTTTTAGTTCAGTATGTACTGGATGTTGAAGAATAAGAAAATCAACAAGACACCACGGATACTTGGAGGGTGGTAGTTTTAATAACCCTTCTAAATTAGATCACTAAAATATTAATTGGTAGATTAAAAATAATTCTAAATGTTCTGCATGGTTTTTACTTCATTCTGTTTATGATTTTACTTGAGCTCCTGTACCGACAGCACACTGACAGGAATTCCCATCCGCGAGGTTTCTACGAGAGGGATACCTCTAAAGATATGTCCTATAAAAATTTGTATTTCATAGAATATTATATTAATCTTTACAGGTGTTACGATTCTCCTGTCGCAAACAGTTTTCTCTCTATTGGTGGGGCACGTTATCACAAAAACGTCAGAGGCCGTCCCCCTGATAGGTGAGAAGGCCTATGCGTTATCTATCAAAACACAATTAAATCAATTATTGACTAAAAGTAACTTAATAAATAATTAGTGAATGTGTTTTGAGGTTTATTTTTTAATTATCCGATGCAAAATATTCCTCTGACCGTTCTAAGAAAACCTAAAGATTTTTTTTAATGGAATGCATTTTTGCTTAAATTGTTAACTACAATCATAGATTCGAGTCTTATCTGTTTCTGACTTCCCAAGCTCTCAAGGTCTGCAGCCTTCACGCTCAGCCTCACTTCAAATAGAACTAACTGCACTTACGCGCAAAATTTTCTTCTTTTCTGTTCATCTACCCAGATTTCTAATTAAATACTACAACATAAATCTTCTTGTAATGTATTAAAATATCGATATCATTTAAGCTTCTTAGTTGACCATTATTCATTACATCTTTAATTACTTTACATTTTACCCGATTGTCTGACGTAATTTGACTTATCGAGGATCGCATGTGGGTATAAAATTAAATATAACGCACAACTCTCCTATTGTAAAATAAATGTATAAATAAGCTTTATATTGTAGGATTATCGCTTATTTAAAAGGAAAGTTAAAATAGTTTAAAGTTAAACAATTACTAAAGCTTCAAAGTTGATACGGGTTGCGAAGGTCCAGCCTCCAAGTATCGAACTACGGGTTTCAACTTCTGCTCTGCCTCTGTCCTCTTAATCTGAACAGTCCTATTTCAAAACTCAAACTTTTGTGGTTATGTTCCTATCTATATAAAATATAGCATACCATATTGAGGTAAAAAAAAAGCAGCGAAAATCTGGGATTTTTGAAAAAGGACTATAAATGTTAACGTATAAATTGGGACGTTATTAAACACACTAACACATACTTATTACACTGGGTTTTTGATAATGTCTCAAATTAATGTAGTTGCTACAAGTACCTAACAGAAATCTAGATTTTGTATTCTTAATTTTCAGTGTTCATTAAATAAACACTACCCTAGCTTGAGGAATAAATTTCGCGAGAACTAAATTAAATGCATTGCTCTACAGACCGTTTGTTACTAAACTTTAAGGTGGGACGATTTCCATCCAAAACGTATTTTGACATTCGCAGGCTAACGGCGGGATATTTTAATTTAAAAAAACTCATGTAGTAAACTTTCATAAATTGGCTTTCCATTTGCGCGAAATTCCCCCTTTACTACTATGAACTTGTATAAACTAGAACAATTTGAAAAAAATGACGTCACGTGATATTCACGTGGCAAACTAATTTCTCAAATTATTTAATATCTCAAATAATTACAATTTATGAAAGTTTGTTACATAAGTTTTTTAAAATATCACGCCGCTAGCCTGCGAATGTCAAAAGACGTTTTGTATGGAAATCGAATCACCTTAAATAAGAATGATAATTACCATTTTAGCGGAAGATAAAGCGTATCTGTTGAATAGTTACGTAGAATTTAAAGTCTAGATTGATTGTTGTAAATAGAATTATAATGCATGTAACTGTTTAATAATTCATTTCTATCACTGAACCTTGAAAAGATAAAAAATAAAACACAATATTTTCTTCAACGTCCATGAGTTCAAACTTGTAACATGAGATTCAAAATATTATCCAACTTCTTCCAATGTTTAATGTCAAAACAAAAAGCTATCAAACTCAGCCTTTATCGTTTTCACAAAAACACTCAATTTGTCTGCTTTATTTTATTTTCTTTTATTTAATGTGTCTTTTGTATATAAATAGTTGGAAATATAACAAACAAACGTTTTAATTTTTATTTCTTCATTGCGTTCTCCTAATCCTTACTGTGGTATTTACATAATGTGATAAAGAAAATTTGTTAAATGTCATTTTTAATCGAGCTCTGGGTCCTATTATTATTTACAGTTTATAAGATTTTTTTTCTTATCATTGCATGAATGAATATATTAGTTTGCATGTTATTATGTCGGTAGTTGAATATAACTCATAAAACTATCATAATCCGAAACCAATAAGTAAACCAAAAAAAAATGTTAAACCATATTTCATTAAAAGTGCATAATTTACTCCATAATGGTTTATTGATTCCTTTGTAACGACCATAACTGTGATTTTATTCATTTAATGTATTGTGTATTAAGGTGATGTGTGCGATTTTGCATCTACTCAAATATTAAGTATAAAGTCAGCGATAATAATTTAATTATTCTTGGACATTAATTAGCTAAGTGACAACAGTATCGTCCGTATCTTCACTGATTAATCGCTGTACGTATGTGCCGTTAATAATTGATGCGGCCCTTTTTTTTCAAAATTAGTAATCTGCATATTTATAGTGATAGGCGCAAATTCGTAAACAACACTGATATCTAATGTTACTTGCCGGTTACCAAGCCATTGGATATATATATCTCAGTGATCAATAGGTATAGGTACCCACTTATAATAATTATTTTATTCAATAAAATGTTTGTATTAATAATAAATTGTTTGTTATCCGGCAACATTATTCAAGCCCAACAGATTAAAATTGACGTTGCGTGCAAAGGTTATTCATTAATTCCATGATTTTATATGACCTCAAATAAACTCGCATCTCTTGCACGTGACGCTTTTTTAATCCGTCTTATTTCCCTTGAGACTATGGTGCGATGAAGAGTAACTTTTTTGTTTTACTCAAACCTTTGTGAATGTCCTCGTCTGGGCTAGAACACTTTTATTTATCGAATGGCTCATCAAACTGCATAATATTTTTAACATTAAGCATTCTACATTTAACTACACGTAAGTTGCTAGATGGTCCCAAGAAGCAACTTAAGGTGGATTGTTTCAAATAAATTCAATAATCTGACTCTGGTAAGGACACTGACTGATATCTATGCTTAAAATACATTCATGCCTATTCGTATTTACTACTTGAAATTAATCCACTACAACTACTAGACAACAACAGCCCGTAGTCAAAATCCACACTAAGGCCAGCTAAGAAGCTGGCCTTAGTGTGGATTTTGACCAACATTTTTATTCGGTCATAACGCTTATTCTCTTCTATTCTCTTAGATTCATGTTAAAATTATCCGAGAAGTGTTATTTTGGCGTAAAGATCTGATCGGTTCCAACCTTGGACCTTCAACCCAGTCTAGAACTACTGACTTTTTTCTGAAAGGGTCAGTAGTTTACCTGAACTTTGGGTGGATAGAGCTACAAGTTCAGTTTATTGTTCAGTCTTAAACTACTAAGGGCCGTTTTAGTGCGACGCAGATGTCCGGGACAGATGCTAAATAACATTATGTGATTTCTCTTCTGTATGACGAGGAGAATTCCGCGCGCGGAATGTTCCGCATAGCAATGAGTAACTTCCGCCGCGTAAATCCACGTCGGACATCAGTGTCGCAATGAAACGGACCTGTCTTCCGTACCGAGAGGCCCGAAAGGTTTATTTTGCCTGGACTTTGGGCAAGCGAAGCTAAGTCCAGTTTGTTGGGATGTGTAACAGTGCCCTTATGTTCAGGGACGTATTTCAACTGCATCATGTTCATGGTGGCGTCGTCGGTGGTGCTAACTGTCGTGGTGCTCAACTACCACCACCGCACTGCCGACATACACGAGATGCCACAGTGGGTGAGTTAACGCTTCGCTTAGCTTAACCTTGTGTAGGCATAGAGCCGGTAGCCGGTCGTAGTCTTTAGTGTTTGGCGATCGATGTGATCGATGTGTAGCTGTTGTCACCTACCATGATCACGATGCAGTCGGAATTATTGATGTGCATTTTTTGGCAATATTGTCCCAGTGGATTCTCGGCAATATTTTTGGAAATGTGAATATTTTGTCCGATACTGGCTGGGACTTCCCAATGATACGATCGCAGGTTCAATATTGCTCACAAAAGCAGCGCAGAAATACGTCCCGTTCGCACTTCTACATGACATTTGCAACAAAGGGAGTTAACGAGGGGTTTCCAATGACCGCTCGTTGATTGTTCTGTTGTGTGCAGGGACGTATTTTAACTGCATCATGTTTATGGTGGCGTCTTCGGTGGTACTGACCGTCGTGGTCATAAACTACCACCACCGTACTGCTGAAATGTACGAGATGCCACAATGGGTGAGTAATTGTTCACTTAGCTTATCCGTGTGTAGAATACGGCACAGAAGCCGAAAGTAGTAGCTTGTATCCGTTTAGAACCTAGTTCGTTGCACACGTGCACAGTGTGAGCCTAATTGTGCCATAATCACGATGCAGTCAGACAGTGTCACTAAGAAATATTGCTAAAACCAGCAAGATTCCTGGCAATATTTCCGAAACCCGCACAGCACTTTTTCAACTGGCAAATAAGTATTCTGAAGAATTGCCCACGCACAACTATTACGTCCACAGACATAAACGCACTGAAACACATTTCAGCAAGTGGATCCATAGCGAGGGTTTGTTCTATACCCTCGTTTACTATCCTTTTGTGCACAGGGACGTATTTTAATTGGATCATGTTTATGGTTGCGTCTTCGGTGGTATTAACCGTCGTGGTCATAAACTACCACCATCGCTCCGCCGACATGTATGAGATGCCGAAATGGGTGAGTACGCTTTGCTTAGCTTATACATGTAGATACGTTATGTGAGAAAATAGATATATGTACCTAGTAAGTATTTAGACTAATATTGAGTAGCTGGGTGTAATCGTGTGCTTTAAATTCACATATGTACCTACCGAAAGCTTTTCGTGAACTTAAACTTAAGAGAAGCAGATACGAGTATTTAATGTTAATGATATTCTCTAAGTCATAATTTTTATCGCGGTACTGCTAATGTACCTTGGTACATAATACATACTCAATACATAAAACCTATGTATTTCCGTCCAGTGCGTGCTGTAAAGCATTAGTTTACTTAATACCAAAACACGGCATTCCATATGAAATTAGAAAGGACTGGAAGCCATAACTTCGCCCCTGTTAAAATTTTGTTATAATTCGCTTAAAATTCAGGAAGGATCATGGAACGAACGCCCTTACTTGGAAATTAAATTGTTGCGTTCAACATTAACAATTACATCTTAAATTGAGGTTTATATTGTTTTTGTATAGATGCTTAAATAATTTCTCGCTATTTAAATTGTTGGCCACTTATTTCATTTTGACGTGGAAAAAATGCATTTAAATCATTTAAGTGTTTGAATTTTGTTCCCAATCTGCACAGCTACCCATGCGATAGTCCTCATCCGTAATAAATGGCCTGCTCCCGACAGCGAGACATATCATTACATCAACCAGTCAGAACCGATTAAAAAAAACTGTTTTTGTTTTTCTATTGGTCTTTTGGTCTTATAACCACTTGGAAACAGGTAGCCGATCCCAATCGAGAATTATAATAAGTTTTGGAGGATAATTAAAGAAACCAATCGAATTAAAACCATCTCCTCCAACAATATTTGATATAACTTTTCCCTGTAGTTTCTCTGTGATGTTTAGTCTTTATGACCTTGATATAAAATTGATATCCACATCAGTCTGTTGAACAAAATTTCTCTACGTGCCGATTTCGAACAAACTTTATTTTAACTAATGGCTGCCATTTTGATACAAGGGCCTGACACGCTTTGATAGAGAAAGATAGCCTTATTGCGATTCTAAGAGGAAATGGAAAAGAGAGCCATGTTTTGTCTTTATCACTGACCGAGCATTTTTTCATGGTCGTGTTATAGGCAAAGGCACACTTCCATAAGTAAAACATTGGACGTGCAAACCGGTCAAATTGCGGAGTACCTATACATTTTATAGGAATATTCTTTCTTATCCCCGGTCACTCGGTGGCGCGTTTATAACTACTTGCATACTGTATCTATGTTTTAATATCATGACCCCTGATTTGTCACAGATAAAATCGGTCCTCCTGCAATGGCTGCCGTGGATCCTGCGAATGTCGAGGCCGGGGAAGAAAATCACCCGCAAGACGATCATGCTGTCGAACCGAATGCGGGAACTTGAGCTGAAAGAGCGCTCGTCCAAGTCGTTGTTAGCGAATGTGCTGGACATCGACGACGACTTTAGGCACGGCCCGCCGCCGCCGAACAGTACGGCGTCGACGGGGAACTTGGGGCCAGGGTGAGTGGTACTAGTTTCATCTTCTGGCCTATCGTGGGCGGCTTATTAATGAGTTGCAGAAACTTTTTTTTGACAGAAATAGACTATAGAGTGTCCCACTGCTGGGCAAAGGGCTCCCCTCTTGATCTCCAGTATGTTCACTCGTCACGGTTGTGAGCAACATTTCATAGTAAACATACTTTTTTTCCAAAAGGGTTGTCGTTGTAACGTAACCTACTTTTCTTTCAGACTAAAAATAATGAGTTAGTGCCCTAAAAATATATATTATGCCAGCGGGACTACGATGATCGCTTATACGTCGGACACATAACTTTCGTCCCTTACTGTCAAGTACTAACTGTGAGGGACGAATGTTTATGTCTGACATAATACGCAATCACTAATATTAGCACTAATCACTGTTTAATCAATGTGAGCCTTTAGGCTGCTTTCGCATTAATCAGAAAACTGTCAACTGCGAGACGAGTTAGTATACATAATTTACTGCGCCCTATATTTAACCCTTTGAATGCCAAGAACCTATAAAGTGGTCGTGCGTCGTCGTGCCCACCACGCCAATGACCACTAAAAAGGTCGGAGTATAGGTGTAAAGTACTTTGATCATGAATAAAATCTATTATGAATTGTTTTATTGGTTTAAACGTTACACCAATTCAACAGTGCTTGGCGTGGTGGGCACGTCGACAGACGACCACTTTGGCGTTCAAAGGGTTAATTGAGTGCTGTTTGATTAGCTCGGGATAAGCAGTATTATGACGACCGCTTTAGCCTAGTTGTTAGTGACCCTGCTTACGAAGCTAGAGGTCCCGGGTTCGAATCCCGGTCAGGGCATTTATTTTGTGTGATGAAGACGAATATTTGTTCCTGAGTCTTGGATGTTTAATTATGTATTTAAGTATCTATTTATCTATATAAGTATGTATATCGTCGCTTAGTACCCACACTGAAAAAACGTCTGGGTTAAAAATAACAAAAATACTGTCAAAAATAACCCACCGAGTTTGTCAATATAGCACCTGCAAACATTGTAGCTAAAATTAAATAAGTCAACTTTGTTGTTCTCACTTATCAAATAGTAACCGATACACTTGGTTAAAAATTGTTAAAGTTAAATTGGCTGCAATTAGCCAATTTTTACTTTGTAATCAGAGAAAACTAACCCAGTTATTTAGTATTTTTAAACGATTTATTCGGTAACTACATGTTTAAAATTAAATAATGCAGTTGTCAGCTAATACCAGAAGGTTGCGTGTTCAAATCACGTCGGGGTCACCAATGTAGAAGAGAAATGTGCTCCTATATAGGAATAATATACAGTGTTAATATATACATGAAAGGGATATCTACAAACAATATACATATATACAATAGATAGGAGACACAGGAAGAAACAACAATAGAGAGATCTCTCAGGGACCGAAGTCCAATGAGAGTTGGTTGGAAGTTCTATATACGCAACTGACTTAAGAAACTTCGATAGCGCGATGCAGAACATGTCAGATTTGACCGTTGCCTAGGAAGGATTATATTTACTAAAGCAACTTGTTTGTTTCTTAGTGATTCACGCAGTTATTTGCAACAAAACAACATATCTAATATTAAGCAAGTCGTGCAAGGTCTGTCATTAAATAATGCACTAGTTAAACAATGACAGTGTAAAATTCGTTATTTCTAACTGAGTCGGGTAAAGATTATCTTTACCGAGATCTTCATTCGGAAATTAATAAGTGTTTTGTTACAATAACCAAAAACGTTTAACAGAATTTGCTTGTTTATCATTTACTAAGCATTTTTTCGCATTTTAATTAAATCTTGGTTGTATGTAACTAACTATTTTTTAACCGAGCCAAATTGGTACTTTGCTAGCGTTTCGTTTTTTCAGTGCATAGTACAAGCTTTGCTTATCTAGTTTGGGACTATGTCGATTTGTGTAAGATTGTCAACAATTATTTATTTATTTATTATTGTGGAGGCGTTCGGAAACGGAACGTGTTAAGATGGAAAATACCTCGCAACTTCAAAAAAAATATCTCAACGTGTATGATATAAACTCAGGTCGTAGGTACAATGTTTATAAAATTGTACGGTACGACTATCCTATAAATGTTATTTTATTTGTAAATTTAATGATACATATAATATGTCAATTAGATCTAACAATTGCTCATAATATACGGGTTAAATTAGAGTTAAATGAAACGACCTCTCTTCACACTAAGCCATTACTCTAAACGTCTTTAAAACCTCCATAATCCTGATTTACACAAACCTTACCCACCTAGTTGGGCTTAAATCACTCGCATAATCGCTAAAGCGCCGAGCTACGTTTTACTTAAAACGCAACCTCATCAACTCGCTATTCCACTAAGCACACAAATTAACATACAGGTAGCAAGTAGGTAGAAAGCCTGTGAGCTTAAATCAACGGCAAACGACTCAACTTCAGAGCTTCGTTAAGCTCGCAAGTTACGAGTACCACCGACCACGACTTTTGCTTTTAATTTACGAAACTGGTTCTAAATAATGAACCAAGGATCCTTATCTCTAAAGAACTTTTGCCTGAATTCCTCAGTTCGAAACTGGCGGGATAGAAATAGGACGTTAAATTTGCGCATTGATAGAAGCAGTAAAATCAGTGAAGAAAGAGCTATTTGAATCGGAAAAGACCTTTGCCCTGTGTTTAGAAAAGGTGATACGGATTTCAGATACTGACTGTAAACATAGAATATCGGAGTACTTGAGAGGATTCTAAGAACTTTATCATGTTTTCAAATAGACATTGTATTTGAACAGGGTACCAATTTAATTGAAAGACAAGATCAAAATGTGGATAACAAAGAAAGCTTTCATAAACACAAACACAAGCAATGGACTTATTAAAATTATAGTTAATACTCGTACGTGTTTTGTGTCGTGTTCTGCTATTTCTAATCGAAATGCACATTCCTATGAAATCAGGGAATTAAATGTAGGGATGCAGTACCTAAAAAATCTGTACTGACTTGACTGACACCTAATTGATACCACAACGATGGAAAGATACCAAATCGTTAAAAGGAATTATATGTATTGACGATTCCATATTAGATTCACATTTCAATATACTATGTAGTATTTTTCTGTTAGGTTCAGTGAGTAATTAGTAAAATGCAACAGCAGGGTAATTCCAGCTAATCCGGTTAACGAGCGACATTAAGTTAATCTTGCTTGGCTCAGTGCATAATAATTAAGCCATAATCCTAACTACCTGGTTTATTATAAATATAATTAGGTAGGTAGGTAATTTTAGATTTTACCTGTATATGTGACTAACAGAAAAATAAAATTGCAGAACTTTTTGAGGTGCCTAAATTGAAAAGTTATGAAGAGGGGAAAAACACTTCTTGATATTTTTTGCAAGGAGAAGGTCCTTTAATTGGCGTTTCATTATAAAAATGAATGATACGAATGGTTTAGTCTTTGCGACATCAATGAACGATACGTCAAAGAATAATACCACATATAGTCTATTCATCCTTACGTGTACTATCATGTAAACAAATTCTTTTCGAAGACGTTAAACATAAATCACACTTTTCTCTAGGATTACAATACTTTGTGCACTTCTTTAAGTATGCAACAACATTTTAAGTTATTTATTGCGTAATCCTAAAGAAAAGTGTCATAATGATTAATGTCTTTCAAAGTCAAAGTCAAAGTGATTTATTTGTAAACATAGGTAATACAATATATGGCGGTAGGTACAAAATATGTGTTCTATGTTTCGCCGTTAGGCATACAAATTCATTTTTAAATTACACTCTTCAGGAAGAGTTAGTTTACGTGATGGGACACGTAAGGATAAATAAACTTTACCGATTTCGTCCAGTAAAGTCAAGTAGTAGCTTACGGCAATGTTTATAGTGCGTGTCATCCACCAAGCCGCGCCCCTCCACAGCCCAATCCGTACAATTGCGCATAGATTAGCATGAGATTCGCTGTGGAGGAGCACGTCGTCATGGATGACTATACTAAGTATCCCTATCTGATAGCAGAATAGTGCTAACCTACTTCAAAAATGAGTCACCACTCAGCTCCCCCAGGTGCTCGATATTCCGGACGGACTTCCGACGGTCGTTCGTGCGACCGTCAACGACGGAGGACGTCAGCGTAGGCCACCACCGGGAGCTGCACCTCATCCTGCGGGAACTGCAGTTTATCACCGCCAGGATGAAGAAGGCGGATGAAGAGGCAGAGGTGATCAGCGATTGGAAGTTCGCGGCTATGGTTGTGGACAGGTTGGTTTTTATTTATTTATTTATTTTATTTATTTGAATCGGGCAACAAGGCCCATATTTACATATACCTTACAGACTAACATACATATCTATAAAATAATTAAAAACGAATGCACAAATAAGACACACTACAACTTTACTGAGATGTGTTACGCAACTTCGAGGTGTCAGGTAACCGACCGCGAAAACGCCGGAAAATTCTTCCTTGGTGAAGGTCGGTAGATGTTCTGATGGAATTCTCACAACGAAGGCGAGACTCCAACTTCACGACCCTCAGGTTGAATCCGGTCTTCACGCGTACATACTCCACGACCTTATTGGTGAACGATTTGTGTCGTGGATGAATGGTTCAGTGTTGGCCACTGAATCAGTGTTTGACACCTTATCCATACTAATATTATAAATGCGAACATGTGTCTGTTTGTCTACTTCTTCGCGTTTAAACCGCTGAACCGATTTAGATGAAATTTGGTACGAAAATAGTCTGATTTCCGGGGAATGACATAGGATACTTTACGCCTGGAAATCATTCCTTTATGGAAGAGCGATAACCAGGTAAGCCCCTCAAATAAAGAATAGAAATTAAATTCTAACGCGATGGACTAGTTCTACGCGAAGTCGCGGGCAAAAGCTAGTTTAATAAACGATCCGACTTGATCTGATATAAGAGCGTAACCGCACTTATTAATTAACAAAGATGTGTTTACGTAACGTTTTCGATCTAAATGATATTCTCCACACTACAAATGACAGATCTAACTAGCTTAAGTTTGCCACGTTACGTTAGGCGACTTCCTGACTTGTCGGTGTGAGGGCGGCACGATATCTGTCAGCTGTCAATGTCAACTGTCAGTCGAGTCACTATCTCTTCTTTACTCCGCCCTTACTTCTGAGTGCTCCCTGACTGGCGTGGAATGCGCGGAAGCGGAGCGATACGAATGAAGTACTGCCACGCTTTCGCATATAATATTACCACTGACATTCTGGCAAGTGAGGAAATCTGTGTGACATCAGTAAGCTCACGTCAAAGACGAAAATATCACATACCGATCTCGCTCCGCCAAGTAAGGAAGTCGCCTTAACTGTTTCGTATTATTCCATCTGACATTGTATGTATTCCATAGGTTTTGCCTGTTCGTGTTCAGCCTGTTCACGGTCATCGCGACGGTGGCTGTACTGTGGTC
The DNA here is from genome assembly GCA_951800055.1 of Cenopis cana. Taxonomy (NCBI): domain Eukaryota; kingdom Metazoa; phylum Arthropoda; class Insecta; order Lepidoptera; family Tortricidae; genus Cenopis; species Cenopis cana. The sequence continues at coordinate 3,799,940 of OX637476.1, read as the reverse complement.
TGCGCCGCACATCATCGTACAGTGAGGCCGCACGCGCCCACGCAACGAGAGAGAACTATGCTTAACGTAGACTTACGACGCTTCGCCGGCAATCAACGGACTAATCGAACGATGGTATAGGACAAAGTCATACGTTGGTTCTTTGATCTATAACATCCGGACAAATTGTCCGTTGTTTTTAGACTAAAAGTCCCAATACTCGATGCTCTAGACCCAGTAACACCTACATTTTTTCCTTTGGGATTAAATGCGTCAACTAATAGGGCAGTGTCGAGCATTGGAAAATTTATCTTAATTGCGGCGTAGTAGCAACGTCTAATTTTAAAACTGTATAATATTGTATCTAAATACGTGGTTCAAACGCACACGGTCCCTAACCAAGTCGAAAGACGGTAAATATAAATAACGTACGTTATGTAGTAAGTCCGACATAATTATAATACGATTGTGATGTTGACTAGGATGTTATACAGATAAAACGTTGACAATTATAATTTGTTAAAAGTGTAATAATATTACTAATTAAAGGTTAAAGAGGTTTTAATGAATTGTTTAAAAGGAACGCTTGAAAGGTCTGGATCTGTGCGGCAAGGATTTTAGTTCAGAAAATTTTAATAAGCAATTTTACGAAATATACAACTGATATTGAAGAATTTTACTAACAAATTATTTATTTAATACAGTTTAATACATGCACAATCGATATATATTTTGTATTGGCGTTTAATATAGTTGTTAATTTTGGAATTGGGATCTTGAGAGGCGAGAGGGACGGGGCGTGCGCCTGGGTCGTATCCTTTAAGAAAATGAGGGATCACAGACGATGACATTACCCTAGGGTAGTAAGTAACGTGTACATAACATTTAAAGGATCAAATATTGGTAGACTTGACTTATACGTCGTTAAGGTTATGTTTTAAGATAGAATTCGAGGATTCAAAACACGTGTTTCCCCGGGATCTCGGTTCACTTGTTTACCTTTAATTTCCGAAGCTCCAGGAATTGTTTAAAGTCGTGGAATTGATACAAAATAAACAATCAACATGAAAGAACCAAAGTAACGGTAGTTAGTAAAATTATAGTTAATTAAAAGCTTAAATTAAACCTAAAAACCATCAATTACGTCTCAATTGTGTAAGAGAGTATAGTCGCAGTTTTAAGGAAGTAGATAACGGGACGTATTCTTTATTATTCAAGGCATCGAGAATACGTAATACCTATATCAGGACACAGAAAACTAGGAGCGTTCTAGAAGTTACTTTATCTAGCCTGTTAGCGACTTAGCGTAGCGAGCGCGGCCGACCAGCGAAGTAATACCGAAACCTTTATCTATAATGTACATAATATCGATTATTGACATGTGGAATGTGTGTACATAAAATTAAGAACATGCGGAAAAAACTGTTATACTTTGTTTCGGGACACTTCACGGATACGAATTGCGAATTGGATAAAAGAAACTTGACTCAGTAAGAAATGAAAAATCTGAAATCGTGTTTTGATAAGCTGAACGTTGTCTGTCTTCACACCACTCTCTGTATTCGCCAGTTAGTAGTTCCGTTAACCCGTGTACCTAATGCACTTCTGCAACGGTTGCAGCAACGCGTTGCAGCAACAGCTCATGCTCCCGTAGCACGCTTTTCGCCCTCTAGCACGTATCGTAGCAACTAAACTATATAGTATAATAGTCGTATTATTTAATGAGAATAACACTAATTCACGTCTTAATCTATGTCCGTTCCTCAATTTCGCTCTTATAGATGTCGTGATAGCCTAGTGAATGTCGTGTCCCCTAATAAAAATAAGGCTATGGTTATAAAGGAAATATGTTAAGGAAGCTCACTAGTGTAGACTAAAATTTTATGCATCTCGGTGTGTTCTTTCTAATACAATTTATTATACTTAAGAAATTATATTGTGTTTATCATCGAGCAAGGTTATTAAGGGATCGTCAAGTGGTTATTCGGTTTCTGTGTGTTTGTTAATGTTAAAACCTAGTCAATATTTAGAAAATATATTTTTATGTCAAATACTTTAATTATTTTCAAACTTGTAATGTAGAGGAGACATTGTTTGATTTGTTCACTTTTTAATTCTCACTAGTCTCACTACCTATAGTTTTGAATTGATCGCGTGGTGCTCAACTAATATCATGAAAGAAAATTTTAACCCTGTATGTTTGTTATGAAAGTACTATACTGTATTTTATTTCTCTATATGTATTAAGCATATGTATATGTATATCTATAGTCCAATTCCAATACTATTTAAAGAAAAGTTTCTGTTATTTACCCTATATTTTTCAGAATTGAGTTGTACTAATAAATGACATATAAAATAACATTATACTTATCTACCTATCTCAGTCGAAATTAATTACCTAATGATAAGAAAAAATGAAATTGTAAAATTTAATTAATTGATACATATTTAATTAGATTTGTTAGTGCCAAAACATAGGGTTTATAAATGATAAATTAAGTTGGGTTATAGGGGTATAAATAAAGGATAAAGTTGAGGATTTTATTGTAAAAAATATTAAAAAACGAACTAGGGTCTTTGTTAACAAGTAATTTAACTTTAATGTTGTTGAGATATTGGGTCGCCGCGACGAGATATCAGCCAGTATTAAAAGCTTATTTTATTTTAAAAAAAATTATGAGGTTGTGATACGATTATAAATCTTGTGGTCGCGGCCCTATGTCTCATTAAAATGGAGTCAAGGGCAGATTGTGGGAGTTGACACGCAGATTTATAGCAGAGTTCTTAAGAGAAGAACGCGGGACTTTTTTTTGCCAAAAACAACTGGGCTAAAGCATCGCTGAATATCTGACATTGAATACTTATAACATTTTCTCATAAAACGTAGTTCTGGAATAAAACAATAATAAATATATACCTCATATATTTAACTGAACATCAAAAAATACTGGCTGCGCATCAAAAAAAATACAGATTTGCAAGGCAAAACGCGGTTTTGACGTGGAATTAGTATTTTTGCTGAGCAAAATAGGAGTTTTAGATTGGTATGTGCCCTTTTTGATGGGTGTCTAAAAATAATAGGCTCGCACGTAATTACATGTCTCCGAGCATACTCCCCCGAGCTGCCCTCAACTCAACTACATATTTTAAACGCGAGTAGAATATGTTCTACAAATAATAAATGCTATAAAAAAACGCCTGCTTTGGACCGGGTCACAACTAAACAAGAATGAACTGACGCACACTTTCATCTGCAGACTTTACAAGTTCTCTTTTTGAGTTTTAATGTTTTAAGCTCGGGCCGAGGCATATTCATGGGAGAACTTTCAAGTTACGGGCAAAGTTTGTACGAGATTTGCCTTTCCACGTAGGTATAATAGAAGCGTGCTAAACCTTGCAGGGAATTTTCTTTACTAGCTTCCTTCCGTTAGAGACAACAAGTCAATATAAAGTAAGTTTTACAGCTCTTTGCAATTTATAACCTTCTTGACGCTGAGTATATGAACTGTAGGCATGAATCGCGTCCGACTCATTTTCCGGAATATCCTCGTATTTTCCCGCCTTTCATGCAGCGTCAGCCATTTTTTGAGCACGCACCGTGCGAAATGGAGTGTGCCAAATTTCCTACCTATTAGTTTATGTCATCTTTATTTTTATAAAGACTGCTGAATAATGAAACACTGCCAGTAAGTGGAAGATTAAGTAGGCTTTCGTGCACTGCTTTATTTTGAAGAAACATTCCAAGTCTCAGACTAACGACTAATATCTGATAGTTTGCTAAACATAAACCCATGCACATTTATTGTTAATGTCGAAAGGTGAAATCGGCATATAAACTAGCCAAACATTATGATCAGTTTTTCTTGCCTTTTCTATCTCTATACTCGCATCTTACTTCAAGCAGGAGTACCAATCTCTTCACGAATTTCGCTCCAACACTAAGGAACCACTACCTAATACACGTGAAAGTAATTAAAATATGTCTACACTTAAATATACACACCAATTTTCACGATGTTTACATGGCATACAATTTTGAATATGAAGAGGATATCATGCTTATTTTCCCATTTTTATCAAATCGATAACTTCAAATTATTTTTTACGGTAAACGTCGTATTACGTGCTTACCAAACTAAGGTTACTTTCGGGAAAAATAATATGACTTTTAAAATGTAGCATACAAAATAAGGTGCCTAAAGTGAATTTAATAAGAATCAAAAATATATGTTCACTACCATGGTTCACGCGAAAATAAAAACTGAAATTGAGCAAAAAATCAAATTGATGAATGTCACCCCTCGAATCAAAGTGACCTCAGTTTACCGGTACTTTAAGCCGTCCGCTACCGGTGACCAGTTTAAATAGAAAAAAAACACAAAATCACTAACTTTGCAACACTATTTCCATGAATTTACAATCTAGGTACGTCTAGTAACTAAATTCTAGTTCATTTTGTATGTCGTACGAGCATCGGTCATCACACTGCACAATAGGGAACTAAATGCTTTAATCTCGAAACAGGTATTTTGGACTCTAATGTACATTTTCTCTACCCCATCCACGCTGTATACTAATAAGTTTTATTTTAATAACCCTTTGAACGTGGCTGAAATTACGAAATTAACAGAAGCTGAGACTCCGTTATTCGTACATCATTACTCGTCTAAACTTAAGCTAATTTGAAGCAACGAATGTAGTTTCGTCGCTTGAAATTCGGTAGGTAATCATTGCTTAAAGCTCCAATGCACGCTCGTTCTTAAAATTTACTTGAACGCATCTTGTAGAGTGTAGCAAGTAAGCGTAAAGCGAACAAAATAAACATTATTTTCCTGGAATTATCGGGTAATTTGAAAGTATGTAAATATATGTATTAGCTAAAGCAGTATTGCAGGAAGCGCTTCTAAAGACCATTTTAAACGTGCGCTCCATTGAAGATCCTCTGCGTACACATGCGCAGGACACGTAACTAATATACCGGCGCGTCGTACTCTGTTGAAGTTAATTTGTAGCTACGCCTGTCTGCGTGTGTCAAATCGGACGTCTGTACGTTTTGTTTTACTTCTTTTAGCTATGTATCTACTGCGGCATTGACTTTCCTGACCGTCTGACACACCTATTTATGAAGATAAACCGTTAATGAAGATAAACCGTTTCCCATTTGTTATTCCCCCGAACTCGACGACTACCTATCCTATTAACTCGTATGGGCTCCAATCGTTTGTAGATATCTAAACGATTCTCAATATTAAATACAATCATTGGGGATTTCTTATTTTTCGGTCTCATCTGTTGACAATATTTTACTACTTTAAGAACCGAAAAGTTTATTTTGATCAAGTCTATTTCAGTTTAATTCAGTATTTCAACCACGTTCCTAAATAAGACACCACTTTTCATATAAAAAGGGTACGTAATATAGGGTGTCTTGTTCAAGGGGTTTTTGGCAACTCGAGTTATTTTGGTACTGGTTAGTTTTATCAATATACCTTAAGAAATGCACTTACTGCCTATATAATATTTTTTATTACACGAATAAGACGTTCAACCAAGGAATTAAGGAAGTATGAATTTAAATCCTTAGCTGATACGTTTGCTCTAATCTCACTATACCATCAAATAGGGTAAAATTAAAATGTCATCTGAGAATAGGGATGTTGACTCAAAAAAAAATATTACTTCAATAGAAAGAAGACATAAAACTCTTCCAAATAGTGAAAATCCTATTCAAATATTTCAAAAAACGAATCTACAACGGTTAGAATGTTCGTAGTTAGAGAGAGAAAGTGCTACTCAACAGTGACGTCGCTGTTGAGTAGCGCCATAGTAAATGACGATCGTTCAAAACAAAGGTGCGTTTTGCGGAAAAGCGACAGAAAATACCCACTCTTAAAACTTTGAAGACTTATAATTACGTAATTATTAATTTTTTGATTTATTTTTTCGCCATTTGATTGAGAATTTGAGCCTTTATGTAGAAAATTTGGATTTATTGATTTTCTTTTATAGTGTCATCATCCCTATTGTATGACAGTCTGTATAGTCCCCGGCAGGTATTGTCCAGATTTATATCTGCGTCTAAACTTCGTCAGACTAAGGAATTCTTCGTAAAATTTGAGGGAATTTAGGTTATAGTTACTATTTCGAACCGTCGCATGGCAATTATTTCGAACCGTGATATCTTCGAGAAGAAAGTACGGTTACCAGGTTACACTATAGGGTATAAGGTTAATTGAGAATGACCGCGGTATAATAACCTTTTACCAAACACGCAAGTTAGTTGTCGAGATTAGTCCCACTGACAATACCTGACTGACAATTCCTGGTGAATACAGGTGTCTCAAGTTATCCATGCATGGTATGCATGTCCCATTTTTACCCCATTTGATGGTATTTGTGAAAGGGTACAATTAAAACTACGACATTACACCTGGTGTGTTAGTTCTATTAGCTTACTTGTCACTCACGTATTCTGTAGCTTCAATCATAACAGGGTTAGATCATCCGTAGCCAAATTTATATCTCCGATTTGGAAACTCTATCGGTCGTTATTAAGAACTAACTAGTAACTATACTAAATTTCGACCAACACGTATATTACTTTGTCGCTTTTTTCTGCATGGATCACTCCATATTGTGTTCTCAAGGGTAATAAAGCCTGTGAAATAATTAATTAAAATTAATAAAACACGACTGCAGTAAGTTGAATAAATACAACCGAGTGTAATGATAGTTTGTAATACAAAGCCCCTATGGAGGTTTTTTATAATAGTTGACAAAATAAATGATACAAAGGTAAATTTGTAAAATAAATAATTGGACGGGTAAAATGTTTATTCGTTAAAATTGACTATCATTAAGTAGCATTCGATTTGTATAAAACTAAAATAAATTAAAGCAATCTGATTTATACTAACTACGTTGTTTTATTTCTTGTTTTCGTCCTAGTACCGAGTGAAGTAATTTTACTCCACAGTTCCAATTTGTTAAAATTTCTTTGGTAAGTATCCATATCTTTAGTTTTTTTAAATACACAGTGTATCTTTCAAACTTATAACTAACGATAGTTAGTTTTAAGCGTCGTTAGCAGTTACCTAAATTATATCTTTTGTGACATACTGTACGTGTTTTAACCTCTTATTGTGTACAATAAAGTGCGACCATACTTATGTATATTACTTACTTGTGCGTATTATATAACAATAGTATGTATGTATTATTACATACCTATTGACAAATAGTATGCATTTTTTTGACCACCAATGAGAGAAACAATCAAATCAAGGGAGACAAAAGAGGAAAAGCGTTTGCCTAGCAGTTAGTAGGTAGTGGGAAACAGTGTATGAATTTTAAAATCATATATCAAATTATATTTATTACAAGCTATGCTATCAATTGCCTTATAATAAATGTTCGTATGGAAGACACATACCGTATACTTTTCACACTGAATGAAATACATTGAGGTCATAATATATTTAAAGTGAGGATAATCCTTATCAAGCCCCGCTGACCACACTTCGAGCCACAGGACGCAGAGCGCATTCAAAGGAAAACCGTGAAATAGTTTCCGCTAACATGAAAGGGTTGTTCCGATCTAGTAAAATCTATGAATGGAGCTACATTAATCCGGATAACTTTGATCATTCGGGTGACATTAAAATCCGTTAAAATATTATCAAGTTTTAGAAAACTTTTTTTTTACTAGAATTTAATGGTCAAACTGATTGTAAACTCCGTTTAATGTTAACTATTCAAAATTACCCGAATTAGTCATAAGTCCAATTAAAATCACTGAACAAGAAATCCCATTAAAATCAAAACATTATTAAACATTACATTTGTACATTATCAGTACAATTCATTACTAATTTGATTTAATTGTGCGTAGTAAATTTTAAGCGGAAAAATGCTGTTTTTAGCTCGAAAATGGTCGATTTATTAAAATTGTAGGTACATATTAGGTCTAAATTACAATCCGTGTTGAGTACAACATTTTAAAATTTGTTGCGTCATTGTCTCGATCGGCTTTTCAAGAAATAATGTATGACATTTACACTGCCGAAAGGTTCTCGAGTGGCCACTACGGATTGGATGGCCCAACGTAGGAAGACCCCGTCAAAGGTGGACTGATGACCTGGTAAAGGTCGCGGGAGTCCGCTGGATGCGGGTGGCGCAGGCTCGGTCGTTGTGGCTCACTTAGGGGGAGGCCTATGTCCAACAGTGGACGTCTTTCGGCTATGATGATGATAATGATGATTTACACTGCATCGCAACGCGTTGTTTATTCGAGTAACTACTGATAAAATACTGCGAGCCTACATTTAAAAGACTGCTTCCTGACTATATCAGAATGCGCGGAATCGAGAAGGAAGGAATGCAGTACTGGCCCGCTTCCGCGGATTACTACATTTAAAGCGACGAACGAAAATAGACCGCCTTAACTAAACCATTCACAGCACGAAGCAATCACGTAATCCTGAGCTTAGAAGCCATACAAAGTGAAACAAGTCGACAACAAATCGAGCCAACGTAATCGGAACTGAATTCTTGTACAATAGATGGAATTTCATCTAGGTACGCTTGCATTGCGTTTCTGAACAAACTTGTGCCACTGCCACGTTGAGCATTTCGGGGTCGAAACACTTGGGCCGTGGGGACCGGGAGCCCATAAGATGTTTAAAGATCTGTCTGGGCGTCTGGTCGATGCAACACGTGACTAAAATGCTGGCCTTTATCTGGCACAAAGGTTGAGCATTGCCAGCCAACGTGGCAATGCGACCAGCATTTTGGGAACGTTACCCACTGGCAGCGGTTTTTTAGATTAGAGTTTTTGTTAGGTATATTTAGGTTAGTTTTAGTTTTATTTTAATTTGTTATTTTATAGACTATATCATGTTTATGAATTAATTAAACCAAAAGGTTTTGGTACATATTTATGAGAGGATTCATTCGAAACATATTTTTGCACTTGACTGTACCTTCATTATTGATTTTGAGCACGTATAAAAAAGACACTAGATTAATCTCACATTCAACTCCAAGGCACATAAATTCAAATTCAATTATGGTTAGCAAACCCAAACATTGGCAACTTTGAAGTTCTTAGAGCGACTTCAATCCCTTAAATTAAAAAGTTATTTTTATGAGACTCCAAACAGCCAGTTATTTGGAAGTTCTTTGAAAGGGGGGCGACAGGTGCAAAGATATTGGTTATTCTGACTGAGACAGCACCCCCTGGCTGCAGTATGTATACTACATTACACAGTACCTTAACTTTAATTGGATTTATCTCAGGATGTTTTTCAAATCGGGTTTCTCATCCATACTAGCGTTATCTCAGTACAGTTGCATCCGGCCGGATGGCCGGGGTCCGCTACCTAATCCCAATATTAGGTGTATCCACTAGTTTCAATACAAAATGTCGGTCTTCTAACGAAATTATATTATTTTTTTAATAAAAGTGAAAATAAAAAAAATATTGTCTGCTTCCCATCCGGCAGGCTGTAAGATTGTTAAATTTGCCAACGACGTTGTTTAAAAAAAAAAAGTCTGCATATTTGTCGTAAGACCTATAAGTATTCTGAACTTGTAAAGATACTGATAAATAAATGTATATTGTGTCCCAAGGGAGGCAGGTATCGATCTTCGCTTCACAATTTCACCTACACTGTCATTCCGCTGTAACTGTCGCAAGCTCGTATACTGTACAAGTGTCGTTGTAAAGACAACTCTACAGCGAGGATATTAAGCTTAAAATCCGACAACATGGTATTCAAGTCTGCGAATATATGACACTTTCGGTTTTGTTTTATAAGTATTTCATTATTTTATTTATTTCTCTAACGTATTCATGAATGCTACTCCAGGCCTGTTTTTTCGGCTTCCGTGCCGAAAGGGTGCCATTTAATGGAACCCTATTATTACTCCTCTATCTTTCATCTGTTTGTCTGTCAGTACATGGGTACGGAATAGGCAGATATTCGCAATTATTACACTACAGAATTTATGAACTACTATAACAACTTATAAAAGTTGAAGCATAGCGGATATGGTGCTATATTCGATGCCATCCGCATACGAAATCGATGTTAAGTTTTTTGGCAGTCTTACCTACTATTATACCTTAACGATCAGGAATAAGGATACCAAAAATAATTCGATTTTGTTAACGTGCAACTAAAATTAGTATTATAAAATCAATGCGTGACAACGCCTACCAAATTTATCCTTGATACCTAGATACCTAAGCAAAGACAGAACAAAACTTTATACATAACGGGAACTGTGATCTAAGGAGCTTTTGGATAGGATCATGTTTAGGAAAATAAAAGTCATACTACGATATTAAGGAATTCATTGATATTTCTAATAACTTGTAATAACAATGAATGATTTCTGAATTCTGAATTTCTGATTTCTAAATGAATAATTCATAAGTACTATACAATTTAATTTTATAAAACAATGACATGTATTGTAATATTGACAATATTATTGATAAACGAATAAGACTATTGACTATAAGTACAGAAAAATAGGCATAAAACGATAATGTTTTCTTCTGTATTTGAATAGATTCTCGATATTTTGTCTCTTATCTCGAGTTTGATTCCAAAAACAATCAAAAGCGAAAGTCGCAACGATTACCCAAATTCATTCATAGCAGACACAAGAATTCGCGTTACCATCTTCGCAGGGCTGTCAAACGAGACAAAACTTCCAATTATTAATCTACCAACTTTTGAGGGGAAGAGGGACAGAATGCTTTAATAATTAAAGAGAAATCTGCGAGGCCAGGCAATAACTCTCCGTGACAAAAGCAGGCCATTAAAATTAATATTTTACAGAGTGCTAGTTTCCCCTCTCGACCCCGTTACCTTGTTAGCGTTGCGACGGTGGTTTAGCATTTTTTCAGCTGTAAAAATTAAGGCGACTTCCTGACTTGGCGGGGCGGGATCGATATGTGACATTTTTTTCTTTGACGTAAATTTACTGACGTCGCAAAGATTCCCACTTGAAAGAATACTGTCAGTATTACATTTGCGCAGTAGTAATATTATGCGCAGAAGCGGATCAGTACTGCCTTCGCACTTCGCATCGTCCCGCTTCCGCGCATCCCGCGCCAGTCAGGAAGCACTCATTTAAATATTATATAAATAGGGGCGCAGTAAAAAGTAGTACTGAGTTGACTGACAGTTGACACTGATATTTGACAGTTTTCTCATATCGTACCGCCTCCGCACCGACAAATCAGGAAGTCGCCTAAGTCACATTGGTTCGCGGGTACATTTTTTAACCGGCGTCAGAATTTGCAGAAATCCGTTTTTTTTAACTCCTTGTAGGCACTACTAAAACAAGATTATCTTCGGTTTTTATACGTTCTCTTGTCATATTTTTTGGTGGATTCATTATAGCTCTTGTCTACCAGCGGAGTAATCACGTAACATTTCGAACGTACGGAGGGCATATTTTAATGTCATTTTTAGTATGGGATTTGACATTTAGATCGATCGTACCGTACGTTCGAAAAGTTACGTGATTACCCCGCTGGAAACCAGTGCCCTTACCTTGACTAGTTAACAAAAACAGAGCAGACTAATTGAGCAAAATATGCATATAAAAGTTAGCATGTTTTTTAATATGGGTAGGTGTCCCACTCTGTGGATGGCATGCCTCGCTCCTTTTCAGGTAATTAAATTACTTGATTACTTGACTTCTTCTCTTGCGCCGTACGCCGCGAGGGACCGCCTGAGCTAAGCGGTAGGCCTATAGTTGATGTTTTGTATGCAGCGTAGGTAATTATAAACGTGGCACGCGAAAGCGACGTATGTCGATTATTTTATGTCTGACTTCTGGGTAAGTACCTACGTAAATGAGAGGAAAAGAGTTGTAGCCCTATGTGATCCAGTTAATGAAGGATAACTTGGCGGAAATAATTCGTGTATAAGCAAATTTTGGCATACTTGTATGTGAATATGTCCTCAACAACATACTAAAATTCCTGGGGGATAGGGGTGGAAATAACGGGTAGCGATAACGCGCCCCCATGAGCTGTATGGGAGCCCCCCCCATACGCGCTTAAAAATATTTTTTGACGATGTGTGTAGATGTGGATCAACACAATGCTTAAACTGTGGAAATTTGAATCCATCCGTTAAGTTTTTAAGGGGGGCTCCCATATAGCTAAATGGGGGTGCGAAAAAAAAAATTACCTAACCCATCGACTGGGGTATCGTTGTTTAGAGCTCGTTAAGTGCATAAATTCTGTAGTTTTTGTTTTTAAAAATATTGAAGAATAAAGGAACGAGAAGCTATTTTATAAGTTTACCTTGCCCCCTATATGGGAGCCGCCCTCAAAAACTAAATGGATGGCTTCAAATTTCCACAGTCTAAGCATTGTGTCGACCCGCATCTACACACATCGTCAAAAATAGACATGCGCAAAATGTGTCACTAAAAAGAAAAGAGTGATATACTTCAATCCTTCACTGTGAAGTATATCACTCATTTAGTTCACTAGTTCAGTTTAGTTCACTAGTTCAGAAGCTCAACCGATTCAACTAATCATATTGATCAGTAATTCGTCGCGTCGCGTTTCTCTCATTCTAAGGCTAATTCGGGGATAATGATATCAAATTTTATATACATTTTAAGTAAAAATATTTTTTTTTTACGAAAAATTCGTCATTTACTTGATTTCGACTAATTCGGGGATAAGGATTTCAAATTTTACATTTATTTTGAATTTTAAGAAAAAAAAATATTTTCTGTAAAAACCGTTATGAGATGATTGAAACGATGACACATGAACTGAAGTACTGAACTAAGTGAACTATTGAAGTATATAGATCCGAACTGAACTAGTGAATGAATGAAGGACACCAAGTGAAGTACTTCAATTGAATCATTCATTCGTGAACTACACATGTCTAGTCAAAAAATATTTTAAACGCTTATAAGGGGGGCTCCCATACAGCTAAAGGGTGGAGCGAAAAAAAAGGGGGGAGGGGGAGGAGGTTATAATGAACTCGGAAATATAGATGCCGGCAGGGAATTCCAAACCTTATTCGTACATATAGAAATAAAAAATGATACAGCTTAAAACAAGATTGATACTTGAGTTTTAATTAACGGCCGACGACGACGGTTTGAGTACCTGTTTAGCCTAGTGGTTAGTGACCCTGCCTACGAATCTGTCGGTCCAAGGTTCGAATCTGAGTCAGGGTAAATATTTATTTGAGTGGGTGTTATACATATAGATATATCTATTAAGTATATGTGTCGGCGTCTAGTGCCCGTAAAGCAAGTCTTACCTAGCTTACTATGGGACTAGTTCGATTTGTGTGAAAAACTGTCCCGCTATTATTATATATAACATTAAATGAAACCTTTAATGTAACCGCCAAATACTTTGCAATACTTTTGTTTCAATTAAAACCATTCTTAAAGTACGCAGCATTAAGAATTTATAACTAAATAAATAAGTCAAGGGCTTTTAAAATAAAAGCTTAGTAGAATTGAAATCTCGCGTTAAAGCTGGAAACGCAGGCATTCTGGAGCTTTGACACACAAGTAAGTGACAACCCTGTAGCGAGCTTCGCTAGGGCTGACACGACAAACCACTTCACGCCGCTTGCGCAACTTTGTACTGTGTAACACGAAATAAGAGGAAAACTTTTTTGTTAACACATTCATTGCCGGAGAGTGCTCCGCGCTACGCTCGTAGCCGATGACATAGGAACGGGGAATTCGATATCGTGTCCTTGGCGTTGAATGTGTTAAGCGTCTAGTATAGGATGTCCAAAAATTTACGCGTGATTTGAATGAAATACAAAACACATTCTTTTTTGTTTTTAATGTATTTTTTATTTAAACATACAGGATAGGGTTGTTTATGAAATAGCACGTCGCGCAAAATGTCCACCACAGCTTTGCTGGCACATACGAATTCTTTTAATGAAATTTTGCATGACCATTTTGAACAAATGTGTCTGAATTTCGTGAATGCTGAATTGAACCTCCTGCTTTAATGCTTTAGTGGTTGTGGGCGTATTGGCATAGATCTTTAACTTCAAATAACCCCATAGAACGATATTTAATGGTATTAAATCACATGACTTAGGGGGACAATTTTGATCACTGAAACGAGACAATACACGAAATTGCCACGAAATTTGCGATCTGTCGCAGCCAAACGTACATTATTTATTGTTTAGCAATAAAAAAAAATTTAATTGTCAGCTGTCAAATTGGTGTTTTTAGTAGCCAGTACTTTTCCCTACAAAAAGAGGCCAATTCAAATCTTGCGTAAATTTTGGGACATCCAGTATAGGTACCTACAGTTAAAGTAATGATCAGGATATTATAACACTCACTTTCATTATGATAATTCTCTTATATTTATGGTATTAAGAATTCGCTGCTAGTTTCAAGATTTATATCAATATTCTGGATGTGAATATTTTAATATTAAAATTATTGGGATGTGAATATTTTAATATTTAATAATGTTATCGCACAGTATGTTTCATACACAGTACAATATGTTTCTGTTGCACAAGTGTCATTACTCGTAAACTTTTGTCACATTATACACACAGTTCTGCAACACTTACCTAGGTTGCTTAAATTCATGAGCTAGACTCTAATAAACAATGTTATAACGCAAATTTCTAAATAAAGGAAAAACTTAAAACTTTAGGCACCAAGCAGGATTCGAACCTGTGAGTCCTGTGACCTTCCTAAGGCGTTTGTATAAGGAAACGGTTGAGGACTTTGGGGGCCGAGCTCGATCTCCCCGTAGCTCAGTGGCTAGAGCGACTGACCGCGAATGCCAGAAGGTCGCAGGTTCGAATCCTGCTCGGAGCTTATTTTTTTCCATGTTTCCTTTATTTAGAAACTAGTGACCCACCCCGGCTTCGCACGGGTGCAAATTATATATATAAACCTTCCTCTTGAATCACTCTATCTACTTAACGAAACCGGATCCTCCGAATCCGTTGCGTAGTTTTAAAGATCTAAGCATACAACGGGACAGACAGCAGGAAGCGACTTTGTTTTATACTATACTGTAATGAGTTTTGCCTTAGCAGTGTTACTGCTTAATACAAAATTATTGTCATAACGCTTGTATTTGCGCGACGCTGTACACCCCGTTTGCCAATAAAAGCCTGCTCGGGGCAACCCAAAACACGAAACGATTTTCCGC
This sequence comes from Cenopis cana, assembly GCA_951800055.1. Classification (NCBI taxonomy): domain Eukaryota; kingdom Metazoa; phylum Arthropoda; class Insecta; order Lepidoptera; family Tortricidae; genus Cenopis; species Cenopis cana. The sequence goes on along the minus strand of OX637476.1, from coordinate 3,784,747 downwards.
TGTCAACATCCTTTGTACTGGCAACCCTGCGGACAAGAGAAGCGAGGGTTGACACAACAAAGTGCTTGAGCCTGCAGAGCCCGCTGCCGCTCGACGCTCTATAGAGTATTCGCCAGCCATTGTTATTGCTTGCGTGCAGTTTTTCTCTAATTAGCCCTGCTCTGGCATTAGGGTTGTAACAATTAAGTAGAACAATTTATTTTAGCACGGAACCGGGCGAATAGTATAGGTATTTACTCGAAGAGGACAACTCAGCAGTGGGTGACAAACTGAAAATAAAGATACAGATATTCAAAATTCGTAACGTTGAAGATGGAGTTAGAACATTAAAAATTATTTCATTAGAGAATTGATGACTGACGAAGACGTAGACTTGGTGACTGAAACCATTTAAAGAAACGTAATGGTACTTAGTATACGGTATTAAACTCATAGTCAAATCAGCAACTTTTTATTAAATGTCAAAAACGATTTGTTAATATGAAGTTTGTTGGGAAATACCGTCTTAGTGACGTCACTAAGACAGTGTGAATTGGTACTTATGTTCAAATCAGCGTCCTTTTTAAATCTTTATGTTTATAAAATCTTTCAATTAGCTAAAATAAAATAATTGATGTTTTTCGACTATTTTCGTAAGATCTTTTATTAGTCAAGTAAAAAATATTTTTTTTTTACCTTAGTTTAATACCCTAATAGAACTGCGTGATACAATGCGGTAAACTCTGCTTTGAAGTAGAAGAGACGCCTACACGCGTTCAAGCCAATTGTTTTTGCTATATCTCATCATCAGCCCACTGCAGTCCACTGCGAAGCATACAAATATACTAGGCGTCATAAAGCCAGATTCTCCTCCTACATACTTATGTCGTCCCGCCACCTGGCCGACGGACGACCCACACTACGCTTGCCAAGACTGTGGTTTGCAATCTGTGTCCTGGGCAAATATACAGTACCCTTGTAGTCCCTGCGGGCCTAGCGCGAACTGAAAACGAACTAAGCATCTCACTCTGTGTGCTGGAATATCCAAGTGCGACAGAAAACCAGATATTTCGATTACGGTTCTGGATAGCACTTCTGAAAAAATTAACCCTTATTCGTAAAACTTAGCAAACTTATTTCCACTTCACATACCTAATTCACATAGGTAGGTACCTAAAAGGGGTTTGTTGTACCTTTTGTAAGGTGGATGAAGTTTATCGAAATAACAGGATTTGATTGAAAATTGTAGTATGTAGGTGGCGATAACGATAGATCACACACAATGGTTGCAGTGATACAAGGGCTTGGTAACTCATAATAGCGACCAGGTATAGCTCGTACAAAACGCTAAGGCCAAGTGCTGTAAAATTAACGCAAGCAAAAAGCCACCTTACAGTCAGAACTCTAAGTCTAGTTTAGCTTGCGTTCGTTTGACAGAATTTAGCCTTAGAGTTGTGTCCGAACTATACCCGAATAATAATTCAATAGCTAATACTTGTTGCCACCGCCGCGCCCGGAATAGATTGTCGGTTGAAATGATCGCCTCGGTTTGACGAGCCATAGATCAAAGTCAATACACTTATTTTTTTGCCGAGTCACGTATAAATCTCTCTACGCCAGAGAGGCGCTGAGAGAACCCAGCACGCCTAGTGCAAGACCGAGCGCGAGATATATATATCCGACTCTAAAAACTACTTAGCTAGGTAAATTATTTTGCGCACGAGATAGCTTATGCGCGGTTTATTATAAATAGTTGTGTAGGCGAGAAAAACGTCATTCTGGACCCACAATTATCATTAGAAATTAATTTACTGTAAAGAAGATATAGAAGAGGATACCTATGTTTTCCCTTTTAAATGGTAAGTTTGATTTTATGTATATCTTATATGCGGCATGCGGCAATAAAACTAAATATTTTTTTTATTTTTGTAACAGTGAATGCGAACGGATAACACAAACATGAACATGAAGATATTGAGAGATTAGTAGAGGATATGTCCTTTTTTTTGACAATTATCGGAGATTATAAGTAGTTGACACTCGAAATAAGTATGCATGCATGCATTTGTATCGGTCAATGTTACGTAGCAACATACGTAGCTGAAGGTTTCTTTTACCAATTATAGAAATCATGCAGTTAGATTGTTATAATTGCTATACACCAAAACTACCAATAAAACTGTTTATTGTAGTAAGTAACTCTCTCGCACGCTCACTCACAGCCTACCGTGAACGAAAAGGCAAGCATTAATCCACTTTGGTTGAAAAATGGTTTGAAAATATCGGCGCGGCCCGAATGCCAATTAGCGAAATGCTCTATATTTCAGCCTGTTTCAGTCATGGCGGCATAATAACTTAGAGTAATTTGGAAGATGCGCTGAAAGCCAGGGGAAGGTTCGATCTGATTGAAAGTGGTACCTTCAAAGGCTGAGTTATTGTATTGTATTGTGGTATTTTCGTGTGTATTTTACGAGATGTCCATTAAAGTATATTTGGGAGGTCAGATCAGTCACTTCCGTAAAAACTATCTATGCCAAATCTTAGAATTGCATAGCGGACTCCGGGCATTCTCCAGAATGCAACTGTACCTACTGGGATAGCTCTAGGATGATGATGAAGCGTCTTGTGACTTCCAAAAAACCGGCCAAGTGCGAGTCGGACTCGCTCGCGAAGGGTTCCGTACCATTATCTATAAAAATGGCAAACAAATCATGTCTGTTGTATGGGAGCCCCCTTAAATATTTATTTTATTCTGTTTTTTAGTATTTTCTTTTATAGCGGCATCAGAAATACATAATCTGTGAGATTTTTAACTGTCTAACTATCATGGTTCATGAGATACAGCCTGGTGAGAGACGGCCGGACGAAGGGACGGACGGACGGACAGTAATAGGGTCCCGTTTTACCCTTTGGGTACGGAAACTAAAATGCGAAATATCTATATTCTATTCTATGATCGATAAATTTGGCATCTCTTAGGTTACACATTTTTCAACAGAGTTGCTCATAAAGCGGCTCTTATTACTTCGCTTTTAGGCTCATAATCCAGGATCTGAAACAGACGGATTTTATTTTATTGCGACATTTGTGCTATTATTTTATATGTAAATCCACATTCAGTAATAATCGAAACTACATAGTCAAATTATGCATGCTGCAAAACTCATTTCCAAATGTTAATATACAAAACCCGTAAATCAACGAAATAAAACTTCACTACACAAGCTACAAATGTTTTACATATTACCAACATTCACCTGAAAGTTGTGTACATTCAGAGAAATGCAGACAAAAGAATATTTTTATATGAAAATACCTGACTCAATTTTATTAATAACATAGTAAGGTTGCCTTTAGTTACCAGCCCAATCCAAACTATACCTTGACAGTATGTTGTTAGAGTTTAATATTGCTTGTTGGTGACTAAGTTGTTTCACTTTATTTTGTGATTTTCTTGTATGTGATGCTTTGGGGAGTATTATTTTGGCTGTTATTAAGTTCGAAGAGTGATGAGTTGTGGACAGATCGTGAAGTTACTTTTAAAAGGCAGATAATCTGTGTAAGTGCTCAACTTTAAAGGGACCCCTCTTTATTTTAATTAGAGTGTGAGACCGTGTGCGAGATAGGGCACAGTGGAATGTTATCTCGGTGCAGCCCAACTGGAGAAGTACCTGTATACATCATCATCATAATCAGCCGAACGACGTCCACTGCTGGACATAGGCCTCCCCCAGAGAGCGCCACAACGATCGGTCATGGGCTGCCCGCATTCAACGGATCCCCACGACCTTAACCAGGTCATCAGCCCACCTCGTGGGGGGCCTTCCAACACTGCGTCGTCCGGTACGTGGTCGCCACTCGAGAACTCGCTGGCCCCACCGGCCATCGGTCCTCCAGGCAATGTGGCCTGCCCACTGCCACTTAAGTTTGGCAATTCTTCGGGCTATGTCAGTTACTTTGGTTCTTCTGCGGATTTCATCATACGTCGTCGTTCTGTATACATCACTTCATCACTTTTATCTCACGAGCGCGGGTGATCCATAATTGTGTATTCATCAGCTATACATGCACGTTGTCTGTGGTCTGTCAATCAATCAATCAAAAATCAGGCAAAAGCTAGCAATATTATAAACGTGAAAGTTTGTGCGGATGTACGTTTCACCACAAAGTAAATAGCGGCGGCGCGCGCCGGAGCAGAGAGTCCGCTCAGTACAAAGTGCCATTTTCGCCGCACGCACACAGACGTAACATTTACAAGCATTCTCGGTTGATTTCGGACGAGCTTAGTCGCGACTGTCGCGAGTGCTAGTTGTGCGCGCGTTGATCACTTGACGTCCCCGCCGCTACGTAGGTACTTTGTGTCACGTACGTCAAAATGAATAACCGATATTATTACAGTTGGAATGTATTTTATTGTTTAAATTAACCTACACTTTCTTCAAATTTCCAAACGATATTGAAAGGTAAATAAAACTGTTTTCTGATGTTGGTAGTTACAATACCTAGGTACAATAAGTAGGTAATTTTTTGAAACTAGCCGCTTTGATAACGACGATCAACCATTACACATTCATCTTATCGTTCGCTGGTAAAACACCAGTATTTAAGTACTATGGTTTAGTTAAGTAGGTAGCTAAGTAATTAGGAATATTCTTTATTGGCGCTCTCGACCGCCGCCGGTCACACACAAGTCACAACTCGCAGCGGGTCACGCATCAATTTATTAGGGTTCCGTACCCGAAGGGTCAAAACGGAACCCTATTGGTGTCGCCCAGACGTCCGTCCGTCGTCTGTCACAAAATTTGTTCCGAACAATTTTTAGACTTCCCATTGACCTATGAACTTGTTCATTATTACGTATATTTTAACAACAAATAGGTACTAATATATTGATAAATCATATTCTTGAGGTTGATTCGGAACCCTAAATGTGCGAAGTCCGACTCGCACTTGGCCGGTTTTTTACCAAGATACGCTGGTTCATATTTAAATGTCATGTTGAAGAATTTTTAATATACCTACTCCTTTTTAAAATTCAGAATCAATACAGAAGCAACCCTGTGAGTCGGGCAAGTTTAGGTATGTATTTTCAAGAACGACGGGAACGGACCTTCTGTATATTTTTTATTTTGTGGTTTCACTTAATCTCAAAAACTACTGGAAAAAAAAGAGTTCTATCAACAATCTAATTCTATTCTATGTCTCATTCTATCAACTGTTATCAGAAAGTGACAGATGCTCAATCTTGTCATTTATCACGCTATCACATGACCGTCATAGACCCCCTGGAGTCGCAAGCGGCCATAGGCTACAGCCTATACACCGCAGTGTCTGATTAGCATCAGGCGTGCTGGCCGTGCAAGTTTGAAAGAAGTACCATGATTCTTACGACAACGGCCCGACTCACCAATCTTATGAATATTTGTAAAACAACCTATGAGTTATGATGAGTTTTTACCTAAATTCATTGTTCAAATCAGACCTTCCGAAACCTAGAAAAAATACTAAATACTTACTATCATTGTTCATTTACGGACGTCTTCAAATAACCTTATATTTGTATCATGCCCGCAAATAAACTGCCAGTTTTGCCACCATTTCCGGGAAATATGTGGCCTGAACGCCGGAATATTTTCTCGCATAGTTACATGATGTTTGCTCGCAATATGAGGATATTACACAGACCATGCGAATAATGATCCGGTCAGTGATACGAATACTTATATCTATAAGACAATATGATTCAGAGCAAATAAAATGGGTACGCTTCGTATCAAATTTCCCTATTAACCATAGATAAACGCGAGGCGATGGATAAACGTAGTTCTTCTGTTGTATATTGAAATTGTATTGTTGTAAATCAAATATGTAATTCACAGTGACTTAGTTTATAACTGTAATACTGTGTTATTATAAGGAATGAATAAAATAAGAGTGTAATGACTGGAAATAGATAGCTAACTTCACGCATAATGTGATCCCGACTAAAGCGCCACCAAGTGCCAAAGTTAGTAACTATTATCTTGGATACACGTAAAAAAACATACAAAAAGTGCATCCGCCGCTGGGGATGGAACCCGGGTACATTGACTCTAAAGGCAGTATACTTTACCACAGGGCCACGTGTGTGATGCTAGCAGGCATCGAATTTTTGAATAACTTTTTAACAGTCCACATTTAGAAGACAATTTTTGCAAGTTTAATAACCTTAAGACTAGGTGGCACTATTATTAATTCCATCAGCTTTCTTCTAAGATAGACAACCATGCTACTAACTGACTCGTTCTATTGTAATGAGTAATGAGGTCTGGGTAATGAGAAATGCACGTTCTCTCATTTTTAATTTTCATGATCCCATTCGAACCTGTTTTTAGAGAGGAACTAATGTGTATATGGGACAACACAAAGGAAAAAAATAGGTTTCAAAGTACAGCATGACTGGCGAGCCCTGAAAACGTCCCATGCTAATTAAGTCATACGTATACCACGTCGGGGCAAACAAGCGTACGGCCCGCGTGATGATAATTTGTCTAAACTTTCAAGTGTATTATTTTTTAAGATTTTGAGCATATTTATTAATTTTTTATTCCGATAAAGAACAGTAACAGAGATCTAATCGGGCGGAAGGTATATTATATTCAGACTTCTTCATTTTTGTAATAGAAAATACAACTGCTCAAATATGAACTTCCGATAGATAAACATGGAAATGTTATTTGTCCAGTAATACCAAAGTCCAGTGAGATTTTAGAAATTCTGCATTTTAAAAAGCTAGTCGCAATAAAATTCTCACTCTCGCTACGCTACTCACAACTTGTTTCATTTTATCTCACCGCTCACCACACTACTGTGCTATTTACAATGTTCACCTCACTGCTCACCCGGTAAAATATCTTGACGACGGGATGCGTAGGTAATCGACGGTCTGACGCAATATGGTTCGCCTAGGCGAGGTGAAGCGTTGTACAGACTAGAATAACAACGCTTCGTATAAACCTACCTACCGCTACCTTAGAAAAGTGCCATTATGGCCTACTTACACAATAAAATTCATTTTATTCATTTTGTTTTACCGAGTTAAAAGCAGTAGACTGCTCTATATTGACGATTTGTGAATACAACGTGTATTCGGAGGCCTTTTGGTTTACTTTGCCCACTATCCGATTTCGTCGACTTCCTGGCTCGTCCGCATTTCTACTTCGTCCATCCATACTAGACATGCTTGACACCACTACAATGTAGGAAAGTACAAATTTGGTTTTTGTCGAAATAATGTCTCATCTAACCCCAACATGTGTAATTCCTACTAGGTCTTTGGGTTGGAAGATAGCAATCGTTTTCGTACCTAAAAATAATCATCAACATCATTAGAAGTCATCATCATCATCGTAAAAGCGGACTCCGGCCTCCTTAAGGCGTTACCGGGAAAACGCTAGGGGGTTTATTTAGACAAAACAATGTGGACGGAGTCAAACAAACGGAGTCAAAGCATATTACTCGTATAATAAGGTAAACGATTACCTACATCATGGATACTTGGATAGGGATGTTTGGCAGTGATAGCGTCGTGCACAAGTAATCTAATAATCTAACATAAAATATTTTCTACTGTAGCACTGAAATGTTGTGGAATTATGATACTGTAATTTTTATAAAATGTATGTTACTGTTTTGAAAAAAATACAGCTTGCCGAGTTTCTTACGCCAGGTCTTCTCGAGGCAGAGGTTTATTTTATGAACCCGTGGTAGTTTTTTGACATGCATAGGTGCTGTAATATGCCTAAATTGAAAAAAAAAAGAATTGTATTTTGGATGTTGGTCGTCGCCGCGTTGGTGAACACACGTGCCCGGAGCGACGACGACCAGAATCCACTACCGTACAAAACCAGTTGCCTACTCTCATGGCGTTGTTACCGAACAACGTCACTGAACAAGTATTGGTTGGCGAAATCATCATTTTGATGGAAAGCCATTTTTAAAGAAGAAGAAGAATTTTATTTTCACCTTTACCTTACCTTTAGGTTCGGAGTCTTGTTCTTAGTTCAGACAGTTTGGAGATCTGACTTGCACTGGTTCGCTTGAATCGAGGTAAGGTGAAGGCTTGTGAACAGTTCTGAGCTCTTGACTTGCTCAGGGACAGTACTGCTTTGCATATAAATTTATTATAACGCGTAAAATATTTTATTAAACGGATTACGAGCATGGCTATTGGATTGTGAAGCATTTATGACACCTACCGCCTAGCTGACGTAAAATTTATTAATTACAATGTCCATGGTACAGCAATGATAGTTATTGATGATTTATTCCTTGTAAAGATCTAGTAGTTCTTCAATTAGCTAAAATGTACTTTGATTCAACTCCAAGCATATTGTAAAAATGTGGTGATAAGGAATACTGTAGTATTAGTTACATAAATAATAAAATAAAAAAAATAATAAAAATTACCAAATATCCTTTGCGTGGATATTTAAAAACGCATTTTTATTATAAAACGGGTGCTCAACAAGCCAGCATTTGAGGCGACATTTAAAACTTACTCACATAAGGTATAGTAAAGTAGTGACGTTAACGTAAGCTTTTGTAACTTACGTTGTTTACGGTACAATAATCAATTAAATGTTTTCTACGGTCATGGTTAAAAAAACCGGATAAGTGTGTGTCGGACGGGACTTCACTCATTTTGGGCTTCGGAACCAACCGCAAAATTAAGTTGGATTTTATAGTAAAAATAAAACCAAATTTCAAGTTCATAGGTCAATGGGAAGTTAAAAAATTCTTCAGAACATGATGTTCGGATCAAAATAATGATCGTGAGACGTGATATAAAGTTCCACACGACTCATTGCAAACTAACATTTCATTGCATTAAAAAAACATTAAAGTGAAACTAGCGGCACGGACGAGTTTCACAGCAGAGCTAGTCGTTCGGAATTTAGATTAGGACATTTTATAGTTTAGAATTCGTGTGGAGTTTAACGTCGATAGTTTGGTATAGCCGGTTTCGATAATATGTGCACGGGTAAAGTCATCAAAACTATGTAAACAACGCTGAGTAGCGACCATTTCGTAGCAGAATTCCGTTTTGTAATGTCCTGTTTGTAATGTTCTTGTTTATCACGAATAAATGTTTCTATTCTTTCTTTTCTTTTAACACAACTGTATTGATAAGGGAATAAGGTTGCGTAGATATTCTTGAACCTTTGGGAACGTACAATTTATTTATAAACTCGACTGCACGGCAATTTAAAGTATCTACCTAGCAATGTCTACCATTCACTCTAATAAGTATAATTTGGTATTTATATTTGTTCGTTATAATTTTATTTTAACCAGCATATATGTACGAATTATCATTTTGATCTTTCAGGACTCTTTCGGAGAAGGGAAACATCGTGAGCATACCGGTATAATCACAACAAGACCTAGTTTTACCTCTGAGTTGGAAAGTCGCTTTCGCAAAACTAGTACCTACACCAAATCTTAGAAATAGGTGCAAAAGTGATTCCCGAGATATTTAATACATTCAGTGTCGAGGAGTCGAGGACACGATATTGGGTTCTCCGGTCGTAGACAGTTTTCGCTACAAAGAAGAAAAATCAAATTATCGGCTACGAACGTAGCGCGTAGCACTCATCAGCAAGAATACAATCGGGAATACGGTAGGAGATTGGGACTGACTACGGCGTAGCGCTATGAACGTAGATTGGCAAAGAATGAGTAAATTGCTTACCAATCTACATATAAGACACTAACCCAGACCCACGAAGGCTACGTGTGCTACGCCGTAACGCGTAACAGTATTTTTCCGCCTTGTTGCGGAAATTGCACGTACAATATTATCAATATTACTAAGTGACACGGTTCTACTTCAATACCTATTTTACGTGAGTTATGGAACTTTAGTGCAGATACGGTACATATTTATCATAAAATGCCAAAACAAAAATTTTGAACCGCAGTTCCTAAAAAAATTTCCCTTGGGGGGGAAGTGCCGAGACATTCTTTATATTTTTGTATGGAATTTTTTTTTTTTTTGCGGAAACCTATCGTGTGTAGTATCATATGAAAGGGCTCTTTGAGGCGATTCTAAAAATATACCACATCTGTACCGTATCTGCACTAAAGTTCCATAAATCACGTAAAATAGGTATTGCAGTAGAACCGTGTCACTTAGTAATATTGAAAAATTAAAAAAAAATACTTAATGAAAATCGTTTCAAAATTGCTTTTTCGAGGTTAGATATGAGGATATAACGTATCATTTCTGGTATATTGAACAAAATAAAAATCAGCCATATCGTGTCTGGAGGACCTCAAACTTGGTATGTTTCGAAAATTATTTTTGATTTTATTAAAAAAAATAGCTGAATAGTAATGATGTGGTATACTTTTAGAATCGCCTCAAAAAGCCCTTTCATATGATACCACACACGATAGGTTACTAAAAAAATTTTTTTTTTCCATACAAAAAAAAAGAATATCTCGGCACTCCCCCCCTAAGGGAAATTTTTTTAGGAACTACGGGTCAAAAATTTTGTTTTCACCTCTAGTATGCGTGTGCCAAACGGCTAAACTGTACATCGATTTGCGGTTTTTCATTGAAATTGGGCCTGTACCGCTACCACTACTTGAATAGGTTAGTGCGGATAGATACTTTAGATAAAGATACTTATTATAACAGTAAATCGTATAATGTACAAAAGGAATAGTACACGGTTTTTTTTATACAACGACGGTGGCAAACAAGCGTATGGTCCACCTGATGGTAAGCGGACACCGCAGCCTATAGACGCTCGCAACTCCAAAGGAATCACGTGCGCATTGCCGACCCTTTATAAAGTTTCTGGATTCACTGTGTTGACAGCAGAAGGGACAAAGTTAGGCCCCTCGTAATCAACACAGTGCATCCTCGGGACCTCTTGCAACTTTGCTCACCTCCAGGAACACAACACTACATACCAGTGGCGGAGCGTCTATACAACTCGAGTCTAGTTCTTTTACAACGGCTCATGAATAAATGAATAAAGAGAACAAATTATTTTCGGCTCATACTTGTATAGTAAATAATGTTATTATGGCTGTGGCCTTCTGCAAGGCGGATGTACTTCTCCAGTAGTGCTGCTTCATATTCGAACATTATGACATTTTGCTGTGCCCTACCTCTCCACTGGATAATTAACTGGAAGCTTAATTTAATATTATTATCACCACCGCCTCTCCATATTGACTCAGTACATTAGCAATGATTCGTAACACGTATATACAGCCGACGCCACACACACACGAACACAAATGGCATAGACATAGGCACATATTATAGACAAATATGTTTTGTGTCGGTCTTATCGGTCTGATAAACGCGGGGGTGGCACGCGGCAGTCGCTGTTTGTCCTTTTCCTGACGTTTATTTATAACACGGGAAGTGTCTTTGTTATTGGAATGTTTGTGAAGGGGTAAATGCTGTGTTTAATTTATGTAGACTGTACAGTATCCGGCGATAAATATTGGGGTCACTTCGTCTAAAATCCATGTCGGTCTAAAATATATGTATATTAGAACATTTGTTTTTCAGATGACTTGTATTTAGCTGCGTTTTGATGCAGTGACCAGCTGCGTTTTAGACGAGTTGCTATTTCTACCAGTTGCGTTTTAGACGAGATGATACTAACCCAAATATTGCACATTGACCTTTGGAAAGAGACTCGGCTATTTCGGCTTCGTAGAACATTGTTATAGTATTTTTATCTCACGAGCGCGGGTGAGCCATGGTTGTATGTTGAGCTATACATGCACATTGTCAATGTGTGCGTCAGCTTAGGAGGTATGAGTTGACGTTGTCTATGTGTTTGTATGTGTCACAACTACAACCATGGCCAACCCGCGTTTGTAAGATAAAACTACTATACACACTAAAAGTATGTGACATTTGTAATATTAATACCTATAGAGTTCTTGAAACCTCAAAACATTAACATGATGGCATCTTTAATTAAAAAAATAATACGTCATTGTTTTACTATTCTTTTCATAGTAGTTTGCCACAGTACAATGTTTGCGTTACTGTACTCGCTAGCGACTGCGTATACGATTTACTATGGACAAAAGTACAGCGCCTCTGGCGGTTACGCAATGGAACTAAGAATCGCCATACTAAATAGTTTACGCAGTCGCTAGCGAGTACGGTAATGCAAACATTGCAAACTCACGGTAAGGGTACTGGCAACACTGCCTAAATGGCCAAACTTTATTGTTCTAAGTAGTTCTTCAGTGTCGCCAGTTTAAATTGTGAAGTCAGAAACAGTAAAATGCGAAGTCCCCAACCCGCATTTGGGACCTTTGAATATCTGTTCATTAAGTTCGTGAAATTCAATTCATCAAACAAGGTCAAAGTTTGCACACAATATTTTCTTTTATGGTAAAATAAACTTTACTGTGTAAGTAAGCTTGATTGCACATTGAGTCAAAAATTACTCGCGTTTCTCAATGACCACTGCCGAGAAGAAACTCCAAAAGAAACTCGGCAGCAGTCTTTTTTTGTAATGTCATAATAATCTCATTTTAATATCCCGAGTCAAATGGACCTAATGAACTCCAGAGTTGTAGGTATATCGGTAACTCGAAACTTCCATTAATGAAGGCACCCAACTTTGCCCACTTTAAGCAATTTTCAAATATTTTCCAGTAGGTAGCAATTTATAATTCAGCTTATTTTTACAATGAGCAGCCCCTCTAAGACCACCTGTCCTTATTGTCCGGGATCACCTAAACTTTTTGTTGTGCCGAGGGGCCTCAACGTGCACATTGCTCGTGTTCACAAGGACATCGCCACGCAAAGTCAAAACTCCCAGGTCCTTGCAGCTGCCGTAGCGCCGGGGCCCTCCGGCCACGTCGACCCTCCACACCCGCCGGCACTAGGCGTTCGCGATGTTGGCCTGCACAAGTTGTCTGAACTTAAAGCCAAGGTCAGAGTTTTAAAGCATATACCAAAGGGTGCTAGGAGTGTTGTGGCTGGAAAACTGTGCGACGTGATAGACAGTTGTGTGCGGGATAACAGTGTTGAGGCTTGGTTTGCCTTGCTGTCTTTTTCTTATACAGCCTTGAGAGTTCCCGAAAGCGATTCAAAGAAGTCCTTGACTTCCAAGGTGAAGGAGAATGTAGGCAGCGCTGCTTTGTATTTTCCAGACGACATTCCGCATAAACCGAGGCCACTGTATAAGCATATAGAGAGCAAGGTAAATGACGGTGACTTGAGAGGTGCGGTGCGCCTCTTGTTGTCGGACTCATCGCTGGCTCCCCGGAACGATGCGACTATTGGATCTCTGCGGGAGAAACATCCGTCCCCTTCTAGGCCGCTTGTGTTCCCGCCGGAGCCTGATGGTACTGGCCCTTCAATTTCGGTTACACCGGTTGAGGTGAAAGAGGCGTTAGGGTCATTTTATAGTGGGTCCGCGTCTGGTTTGGACGGTTTGCGGCCGCAACATCTCAAGGAACTAACCTCGTCTTCGGCTGGCAACAACGGTCATCGGTTAATCGATTGCTTGACGAAACTTTGTAATTTCCTCCTAGAAGGTTCTCTCAATCCCCTGGTTTGCCCCTACTTGTATGGAGCTTCCCTCTGTGCTCTCTTAAAAAAGGACGGAGGGGTCCGGCCAATAGCCATTGGCTGCACTCTACGTCGCCTGACGGCTAAGCTGGGGTGCCGGGTAGTTAGAGAGGCAATGGCGGGGTACCTACAACCAGTTCAGATAGGTTTTGGAACTGTTCAAGGTTGCGAGGCGGCCATACACGCTACAAGAGCTTTTGCTCTTGGGAATAAAGGTACAGGTTCCGTTATTCTCAAGATTGACATTAAAAATGCCTTCAATAGCGTTGAGAGGGATGTAATTCTCGAGGAAGTTTTGGATCGGGTGCCTTCTCTATACCCGTTTCTTCGCCAATGTTACCATACGGCTAGCAATTTATTTTTCAACGACGTTTCGATAACTTCACAAGTCGGAGCTCAGCAGGGCGATCCTTTAGGGCCCTTAATATTTTGTTTGGCCATACAAAAGGCTATTTCCTCGCTGAATTCTCCGCTAAATGTGTGGTATTTGGACGATGGGACGTTAGGTGGAAGCCCGCAGGTAGTGTTGGAGGATTTGAGACAGCTTGTGCAAGGTCTCAAGGCAATCGGTTTGGAGATCAACCCGAGCAAATGTGAGCTGTTTTGTTGTGATCCCATGGATGATGATATGATGTCTGCATTCAGGTTGTTGCTGCCAGGAGTTCGACTTCTTGATGAGTCGTCTTTATGTTTGCTGGGTGCTCCCATCTTTCCGGAGGGGGTGAGTTCTGCTCTTGAGGAAAAAAGGGTGGCGTTGGTTGGGGCTCAGGAACATTTGAAGAATTTGTCAGCACATGTCTCGCTTACCCTATTAAGGAGCTGTTTAGCCATGCCTCGCATGCTGTATATTTTAAGAACTTCCCCCACATGGTTATTTGGGGACGATGTGTCAAGGTTAGACGATACGCTTCGATTGTCTTTGGAGACCATTTTGAATGTTCACCTAAACGAGGCACAGTGGTGCCAGGCTTCTCTTCCGGTTCGTCATGGGGGATTGGGTATACGTCGTTGTCGGGAAGTCGGTGTGATTGCATTTCTTGCCTCCGCTCACGGGACCTTGGAACTCGTCGCTCGCATCTTGTCTTGTAATGGCGACAGTACCGAGATACCGTTTGTGGCTGAGGCTTTTTCGAAGTGGTCCACTATGTGCCAAAGTAGTGAGCGTCCTGATAACCTGGCGACCCAGAGATCATGGGATGATATTTTGTGTAAGGACATTGTTGCAAGTTTGGTGGGCAGCGCGGCTGGGCCCAACTTAGCGCGTCTCAAGGCCGCTACTAGACCCGAGTCAGGAGCGTGGCTGCAGGCTTTACCTTCGCCCCAGCTAGGCACACTGCTTGATAATGACTCGTTGAGAATCGCAGTTGCCTTGCGTTTGGGGTGTAAGGTTTGTGAGCCGCATCGGTGCATTTGTGGGGTGATGGTTAAGGAGGATGGCCACCATGGCCTTAGCTGTCAAAGATGCGCCGGGCGGTTTTCGAGGCATCACGCTATCAATGATGCAGTTCGTCGGGCTTTGGTGTCGGCCAACATCCCCTGCGTTTTGGAGCCTCCGGGGTTGTGTCGCACGGATGGCAAAAGGCCAGATGGCCTCACACTGGTTCCGTGGCAAAAGGGTCGGTGTCTCTTGTGGGACGCTACGTGCGTCAGTACGTTTGCACCGTCCCACCTTAATCTAACAATCAGGTCTGCGGGGTCGGCCGCTGAATATGCGGCCAAGCTGAAGCACTCTAAGTATAGTGCCCTGGAGCCGGTGTACGATTTCGTGCCGATTGCGGTAGAGACTGCGGGATCTTGGGGGGTGGAGGCTAAAACCTTTATTAAGGAATTGGGTCGCCGACTTAGGGATAGGGGCTGTGATCCACGCTCCGGATCGTATCTGGTTCAGCAGATTTCGTTAGCTATACAGCGCGGTAATGCTGCAAGCATAATGGGGACGTTTGAGCCGGCTGCGATTCGGGGCGATCCTATTTAGTATTATGTACTAGGGTTGACTGACGAAGCCTGTTGCGGATTGTTTCATTGTTGTGTGAGTATTTATCCTATATATGACGACGCCTGTTGCTGATTCATGGTTGTATCCACCTGACGAAGCCTGCGTAGCGGATTTGGATTTATCTATGTCTTACTTCTCTATATTTGGTTAATATATATTATATCTATGTTCATTTATAATTTCCTTTGTTTTGTGAACAAGTCACCGGTTTGAATTACTCGTTGTCGTTGGATTTAGCTCCGAGTTTCGGTTTTGTATTGTGTTGGTCTGTTGGTTATATACAGTATAGTCTAGGTAGTAGGTAATTTCCGGTTTTGCGACCAGCGACAAAATTCCCAGTAGCTCGATTCCACTGACACCTCAGTAGCTCTAGTATAAGTTTTTTCGAAACATTAACTAATTCGAACGCGTTTGCGTTTTGTCTCAAAATGTATAAAAGTGGTATGAAAACGTGAACAGCGCCTCTGGTGGTCACTAGTGGAAACTAAAACAGCGAGTAAAACATTTGTTGCTAACCGATGAACGCGCGTATTTCAAACTCGGTGAGAGCGTTTTCATACATTTTGAGACAAAACGCAAACGCGTTCGAATTAGTTAATGTTTCGAAAAAACTTATACTAGAGCTACTGTAGCTCTAGTATAAGTTTTTTCGAGATTCGATTGAAGCCGCGCAACCAATCTCACTGGAGCGTAAACTCTTAGAGTATTCCAGTGTTTAAACTGCCCGCGTGGTCGTGTCGGACGTTTCCCCTGGATTTTCCCTATGCCATTCTCGAACCGCGCACTCCCATTGGGCCTAGCCTATAAAGCCACAGCCGCTTATGAGCATTCGTCGGACTCCAGCGGGCATTTTGCGGGCAAGTCATTTGGTATGGTTTTCAAAAAAAATCTTGATTTTCTAGTATATGTACTTAGTATTTTTAACGTACCCGTTATCATGTATCAATCTTTAATTGTTTCCATAACGTGTAAAGACTCTTTTAAGCGATAAGTTTGAGTAAGATTAATATTGTTACCTATTAATCTTCTTCCTACAAATCAATCAAAAAAAATTTGGTTTAATAAATAAAAAAAGAAAAAAAAAATTTCGAGTACTTAGTATTTTTTACCTAGCATTTGTAATATGTTGCTGATTTTAAGTAAGATTTTTGTAATGCTTGCTCTTAGGTAAGTTCTTAAACCAAATGTACTACATAATTATTCAATCTTATTTTTATTTCAAATTGAATAGATTAAAAAAATAATTAAATAAAATACCTAACTTACAGCTTTAGTCGCTAAGGTATTTAGAATTGCACATTACAAATACTAGGTACCAAATACTAAGTACAAATACTTTATTCTGACAACTCGAAAATTTATTTGTGAACCTTACCAATGACACGCCCGGAAAATGCCCGCTGGAGTTCTAGAGTAGGCCCATTTTTGAAGAAGTAGAATGCAAGAAGCAAATCGTGTAACAGTTGGGGTGACAACGTTATCAGAGGGTTTAGACCCTGCAGAATACGAATCTGCCTGTCTCCATCCCCAAATTTGAGATGGAAGAATGTTATATCGGAAAAGGTGCAGCCCATACAATTTTTTTCGTTGTACATTTGGTAAATCGTTGTTCCGGTACTCTAACTAGGGTCCGATTGTTATGGATTTTTGATATGCCGTAAATAATAATATTTGTCATCGTATCCCGAAATTTTTGATCCTCCAGCTCCAGGTCTTTCTCCGCCATCTTGGAAAATCTGTCACTTTTTTCAGGTTTTTGATTGTACTGTCGTTATAGTTCATTTTAGTGCTAAACATGGTTTGGCAATATTGTAAAACACAAAATTTGCTAAAACTTTTGGCTACAGAGATTTTTTCCATGACCCCTAGGGACGAAGATATGACAGGAGATATCATTATAAATTGCCACTTTTTTCTAGTTTTCCTCTCATGTTACGTTTAAAGTGCATTTTAGCGCTAGCTATAGTTCGGCAATATTGTAGATTACAAAATTTTCTACAACTTTTGTATTGAAATATTTTTTCCACGATCATCAGGAAAGAAGGTACGATGTCATTTATGGGGTACTACCGTCGATATTTACTACTTTTTCCAGTTTTCTTCACATATTTGCGTTTTAGTGCATTTCTCGGTTAGCAATATTACAGAAGACAAAATTATATGCAAATTCAAAGTACCTACGATCTTCTAGGTATCCTGGAAACAGACGATTATGTCTTCTGAGGGAGTGAAGTGGTATAGATCGGAAAGTGACAGATGCTTTATCTTGTCGTCTATCACGCTATCACTCGACCATCATAGATCCCCTACAGATTGCGATTCATTGCACTCAAACCTAAATATGGGAAGAAAACTGGAAAAGTAGCAAATTTCGACGGTTGTACTCCATAGATGACTGCGTATCTTCTTTCCTAATGGTCGTGGAAAAAATATTTCAATACAAAAGGTGTAGCTAATTTTGTGATCTACAATATTTCCGAACTATAGTAAGCGCTAAAATGCACTTAAAATGTAGATATGAGAGGAAAACTAGAAAAAAGTGGCAATTTTTAATGATATCTCCTGTCATATCTTCGTCCCTAGGGGTCATGGAAAAAATCTTTGTACCCAAAAGTTTTAGCAAATATTGTATTCTACAATATTGCAAAACTATGTTTAGCACTCGAATGAACTTTGATGACAGTATAAGCAAAAAACTAAAAAAAGTGACACTATTTCCAAGATGGCAGCCAAAGTTGTGGCGCTGGAGGGCCGAAAATTTTAGTTTACCATGGCTAATATTGTCCTTTACAACATACCAAAAAACCCTTTCAATCGGACCTCTTTTAAAGTACCAGAGCATCGATTTACTAAATGTACTACGAAAATTTTTGTATGGGCTGCACCTTTTCCGGTATACAGTACTTCTGGCTCAAATTTCGAGATGGCGACAGGCAGATCCGTATTCTGCAGGGTCCAAACCCTCTGATAACGTTGTCACCCCAACTGTTACATGACATGCCGCTTGCATTTTTTAGAGACGCCTTTTCCAATTCTGTTCCTACTCTATCCGACGTATGCTTATGAGCATATGTGACCGTCCATCACACAGAGGCCCTTATGGTCGGTATTGAGTTACGCACGGATCTATAATCTACAATACATAAGCTACCAAAAACAATAAAAACCATGACCCTAGGTGCCATACTTTTTTTTTTAAAAATCATCAAAGTTACGCAACCCAAAAATGCACTTTAGAGAAATAACTAAGAGAAGTTTAAAACTAATTTAAAGTATGTTCCCGTGGGAAGTTACATAGATGATGGTAGATTCTGAATCCTGAGGTTCTCTTCTATAGGAAACAATCAAAGATTTTTCAATTCCATTACCCCGTTGAGAAAAAATGGCCTTTGATCAGTGCAAGGCGCCGATCGTAAAAAAATAAGGAAATTTGTAATATATGAATTATTATTTCGTATTTTGTGATCTTTGTCATAGTGTATGCTAGAAAATAGTTTTCTTTACACCTCGAATGGAAAATAAAAATGAAAAACTAACGTGATATTTTTTTTTTTTAATAAATATAGAAAATTAATTTTTTTCTATCTCGTCACGAATAAATTTAACAATTTCCGTGTAGTACACCAAACTTACCTGTAATAAGTCTAGACAAGCATTACACAGGTTTTAATTTTTTTTTATGTCAATTAGTTTCAGTTTTATGACCGATTAAATTTACATGAAAATCAAGGTTTACTTCCATACATTTGAGAAAAGGGCCCTTATGGACGAATGTAACCAAAAATGTAAGTAAATAATAATATTTACATTATCTAAGTAGCAATCTTGTATTAGAACGTAATTCTGAATAAATCTTTTCATTACAAGTTTTTTGAATTTAGCGTAATTTTTAAATTATACGAAAAAGCAATTTCGCATAGTAATAATTATTTTTTAACTTTATTAATAAAAAACCGACCAAGTACGTGTCGGACCACGCACAATAAAGAGTTCCGTACCGACACCTACTAGTCCATATTTGAACCCACTATCTGATACGTCGAATCGAAAAAGGTCGTATCTTCATAGTAAACTCAATGCACTTACGCCCTTTTGTTTGGGCAAAACAGTTTTTCAGCAATTACTCAAAAACCAGTAGCCGTATTTTTATCAAACCAAAAATCGTCGTAAGTATTTATTAATGTACAGTCACCAGCATCAATATATGCTATAACAAAGGCGGCATAAATATCTGACCCGTCCTTACGGCCCTACAAATGGAGCTGTGTCGGATATTTAAATGCCACCATTGTTTTGGCAGATATTAATGCTGGTGACTGTACACCACCTCATTTATTTTTCAGAATTTTCATACATATGGAAATTAGAGGGTGGGAGTTAGATGGCACTGCCTATTTTTTTTAAGTTTACGTTACTATTATATTATGTAGCAATTCATAGAATAATACTTTCCTACCATAAGTTGTGACATACGGACGGACGGAAGCACGGACGGACGGACGGACGGACGGACGCACGGACGAACTGACGCACGGGCGGACTGACGCACGGACGGACGGACGCACGGACGGACGGACGCACGGACGGACGGACGGGCAGACATGATGAAACTATAAGGGTTCCGTTTTCACCATTTTGGCTACGGAACTCTAAAAATACAATTCAATAGGAAATGTAATAAGAAACAAAAAAAATTGCAACGGTCATGCACGACTAGAACTTCCTTGACTTGAGACTAGAAATAGGTATTTGTAACGTGTAGCACCTAATCCAGTAAACAGAAAAGGCAAATAAATAATACAGAAAACGGTTAGAAGTAATTAGAATAAGTTATTAACCTATTTTATATCATTATTATCTGCGCTCTGCCATAAGGGCCCTTTTTTACTAAACTTTACAATTAATTTTAAGGTAGAAATACTTAACTTATACGTGTGAAACCAAGCTAGAAATACATATCTAGTCTTATACTTTACCAATATGCAAAAAACAAAAAATATGTGATTTTACCGTATTTTACTAAAACGCTGATATCTACGAAACTAGAAAGTGCCATAAGGGCCCTTTTGTTATGGACGGTCTCATATGTAATTCCTTAATACTACGGCCACACTATGCACCTCGCGCTGCCGCAATGTTAACCGCTCCGGCCTACTCGCGCGATTATGCACTTTATTCACTTACCGGCCCTTTGACTTGCGCCAAAAAACCGACAAAATAGGGAGCGGTGGACATGACGAGGTGAATCACCACACCACAGAATAAGTAATAGTACCTACTACGTACAGAAGTTGCACTGTTAACAAATCGCCAACTTACAACCCCAAATTATAATAGGTAAATAACAAATGTTGACCACACCAAGCGAATGACGAGATGACGCGACCGTCCGGTAGCAATTCGCGGCCACCACTGAATGAGTACCACCTGGGGATGTACTTGCAGCGGCGCGGCGAACTGACGGAGTGAAAGCCCCCTGGCCACACTAGGTACTACGTCTCAGCCTACTTCCTTCACCATTCGTCGAGTGTGTGGCCGGGGTATTACAGTAAACACAAGGTATCACGCAGCTCGTTGTGCGGAGTTTGTATCAATGTCGATACCGCTATGTCTGTAAATCCATGTCCAATGCATCGCATAAGCGCTAAGAATTTTAAGCAGTTATTGAACAGATATATAATTCATGGCCTTATTGACACGGATCAGGACTTGGATGGGTGACCGCTTTGAGTAATTACTAACTGAGCGCTCCCGTGCTTTGGAAGGCACGCTAAGCCGTTGATCGCGGTTGCTGTCTATGGCAGCAGTCGTTAAGCCAAGTTGGAGGCCTTCGGGCGGCTTGAGAACTTCTAACAGTCAAGTTGCCCACTCACTTGACAAAGCCTAATCCCAATAAGGTCTAGTTTCCCCTCGGGGTTGGAAGGTCAGATGGCAGTCGCTTCCGTAAAAACTAGTGCCTACGCCAAATATTGGGATTAGGTAGCGGATCCCAGGCAACTGTACTGGGATAACACTAGGAGGACGATGATGATTGACACGGATCAAGGTTCAAATTTACACATATAATGAGAGATGTAATACTCACCTGTTACTCCAACGTATTGCTGCAACGTTCTCTTCAGCGGCTGGATGAAAGAATAAGGTGTAATAATGTATATCATAATTAATATCAATCAAACAAAATGGTTCTTAGAAAGTTATAATAAATTACCACACTAAATCTAATCACAAATTTTCAGCGCCGGCTCTCCCCCACACTCCCGTTTGTTCTTGCTGTGAGGCTTCCTCTGTTTCACGACATCGTACTCCGTATGCCGGACATGCTGTCGCCTGTTGCTGCAACATTTTGAGCGTCTGAAACAACTTCGGCACCATTCCTTGACATTTGGACACTTCTCGCCACAACAGTACGGTCCACAACACTTCTGACATTGAAAACATATACACCTGAGACAGTTCCCCATCAGTTAGTTAAGGGGAGAAATGATATGGTCACAACACGTTTTGATGAGGCTATCGATTTGATATTTCCGACGATACACGAAGACGTATTTTAGGGAGAAGAGCGCACTCATAATAAAATATGTTCTGTGTGCTATCATCACCGCTTTATATGATTTCAAAAGCGCATTTTATTGTTTAGCAACAAAATAGGATAGAAAATACTTGTATAAACAATTTTAAATTAAATATTGCGTAAATTTCTTTATTTCTTTTATATAGTTTTGCTTGTCATAGTGACAGGAATTTGAGAGATTTGTCTATGACGTAGATTATGATGCAGGTTTTTAACTCCGAGCAAAGAGAATATGAACTTGTGTTTCTGCACACTGTCGCGGTGGTCGTCGCAAATGTATGAATAAAATGTATAAATGCATTTACGCTTTGATGTACCTAATAGAGTGCAAGCTTGTAATAATAATATTGGCGAAGACCGTACCCACCGAGACGAATAAATGTGAATAAATGCCAATCATTTGCGACAGAGACGTACAGACCTATCTTCCATTCTAGTGATTTTAACACAGCTGTTTCTTCCTTTGCCAAAACATAAGCTGTGTTTGTTAGCATTTTATTAGGCTATGATATGTCATTATGTGGAACGTAGTGGTTATATTCTCTTTGATATTATGTATGATAGTATGATACTGACAATAGCCTAGCCTGATTGCCTTTAAGTCAAACCTATGTGACGTTCAAACCCCCGAGAAGATAGCGTACCTACTCCTTTCTGAGAATACGGCAACGCGCTTGTGACTCCTCTGGTGTTGCAGCTGTCTTTGGGCGGCGGCAATCTTTTGCCATTCATTAGCCGATCCGTCTGCTCGTTTGCCCCCTATAACATTAAGCTTACCAACTTCATTAGGTACAGTCATCGAGAACACTCAAGTGTATCGCGTGTTTAGTAGTTCTAGTGCGAATAATGACTATACAAATAATATATATATATCTTAGGAAAAATTAAATTATATATGCTGTCAAAGTAACCATGCCAAGTTTCAAGCCGTCCTCTCCCGGCGAAAAAAATATACAATGCCATTCTTTTGTTATCTGCCCTGGGATCCCAGGGACTGGTAGACGACGGGTAACCGAGGGCCTGCATAACCCGACAAACTTTAAAACTTCAAACACTCAAGTACAAATGGAACGAGTTGTAATACTTGTAATATATTCGTTACAAAGTGTATCCATTTTAGCTGCTCTCGGCTGTAGTGTATTCCTGACTTAGAGAACAAAAATGTCATACAAAGTTTTCTTGACTCGGTGTAGTTTTTGAGAAATTATTGAGTTTTAAAATATGTAAAAGATATTAGGGTAAATTGCCTATTGTTGGCTACCCCCCAATAACTGGCCACAGTGGCCACTTCGCAAAATACGCACAGAGTAAATCAATTGTTAGTATGTCTGCACTAACTGGGTTCGGAGCTGACTTCATGTATTTTGTTGAATGTGGTCTTCATTGCACAAATTGGTGGACAGTAATTGAATAACATTTTCCTAAAGTGGCCAGTTATTGGCGAAATATCCTACTTCCTGATAAAAATAGTTGTAACTCTAGAAGTAAGTGAACACATTTCAATATAAATAAACAACAAATATTTTCCAAATGATATATTTCATTCTGACAGCACAATACACTTAGGCACGAGAAAAGTTTACAGACAAGTGATCAAAGACAATATGGTATAGATTCCCTAACAAAGGATTTGGTACTGATAAAACGAATTCATTGATTTCATGACGCACAGTGAACTAGATTTAATCATTTAAGCCGCCTCGGCTTATACGATTAAATTTCGAACATTGTGGCATCGAATCAAATCAGCTGTCGGTTACAGATTAAATAATTACGTGCCAATTCGTAAATTGACTTCAGTTGTTTGTACATTTAATTAAAATGAATCCCAAACTAAACTGAACGAGTCTAGTTTGTTCCCACATTTGACGTAAATATTTAAGGTCAGTAAGGACAAGTCACTAGTTCTCTCTATCTAGTGATTTTGATAGTTTCAATGAAAGGCTCACCTACCCTAGTTGCGCTCTTGTGCCGACTGACTCTAGACAATAATACACAACGACAATGATACGTTGAAACAACGTCACAAGTTACTTTATGTATGACACTAACATTATGCTCTCATTCCATTGGATTTTCCACTTTAACACTAATGTAATAAAGTGTTTATTACATTCGCACTGTCTAAAATTTGTATGATTGTAATATAAATTCTATTACATAAGGGTTAAAGTTACTATTCAATGGAATAAAAACATATGTCAGTGTGAAATAATTGTACTGTAGAGTCAACCAATTTGATTTCTGGGCCACTTGTACCTTGGTACTGGCATCTTGTCACAGTAAACATCAATATGAAAGCCGTAAGACATCTCATATGAATGTCACAGTGACAAGGTACGAAGTGGCCCAGAAATCTAATTGGTTGATCGTACATTTCTGGATCGATACGTAACTATAGTATGTAGCGACAATCGATAATTTATCAGCTAGGCTTGTTAAAACAGTACTACGAAAAGATTGAACGCGTGCCATCGTTGGGGATTTAATACAAATACTGTGGACATTTTATGATCGGGAAATTCTACACGTGCGTTCATTTATCTTCATCGGCCCTTTAGCTCCGGGCGATGCGTACGGTATGGGACGGTGGATGGTTTCCTTTAATATAACTTATCAATTGGATAACCTAGCTGGCAATATACAATGTTTTCTAGATTTCGCTCAAATCGTTGGCTGTTGCAACTATTTAACCTCCAAACATGACAAGTAAAAAAACTGCTGGAACGGGTAATTGCATTCAAATTCATCATGTCCCGATATATTTGCAGTAGCACTAAATCTCATTCTTGTCTTGACTCTGTAAACTCTAGAAGGTCCGTGCTGGGCTTCGCTAAGCTTGCTGTCACGGGCAATGGTCATGGATTTAAATTCTTCATGTTCCTATGTATTTGCAGTGGCACTAAATATCATCTTCATCTTGACACAACTCAGTAAACTCCAGGAGATCCGTGCTAGGCCTTGCTAAGCTGCAGTATACGGAGTTTCTAGACACTCGGAACAGTAGCACTTTCAGGGTTGGTGTTAGCTGATAGGAGACTTGTTTGAGCCCTTTGTGTGGAGATAAATTCTCAGGAGACGTGGGTACAATATTTGTTAACTTCTGATAGTTCCTCCGAGACCTGAAACTGTAAGAAGAGTTCTAAAGGTACGATGTTAATATTATGTATAATACCATGCTTTTATTTGTAGGTAAACCACATGCAATTCACACATTTTCAGTACTGCATTTAGCAATAGTTTGTTTAACAAGTTCACTGTACCCATCTACCCCATATAAAACGATTTGACAATGTCACAAGTCCAACTGACAGTTGGACTAGCTGTGCATTCACTCATCGTTCAGTGTGGGGATGTGACTTCACATTAGATGTATAGACTCCTGAAAAAAATGATCATGACCCCACATTGGGGGCACCCGGGCAGGGAACGTGTTAAAAATGGTGAAATGTCATATTACAGTGACAGGTTACCCATCTATCAGCCACAACATATCTATAACCAGCACGAGAAGAAAGTAAAAGTAAGTGGTATTTGGTTTCAATTTAGGCTTTCAAAATAGTGTTAGAGTCACATTTATTATTAAAAGAAATAAGTTCTAATAAATTTCATGACAGAATAAAATTTTACACAAGACTTTTACATAACAAGATCAATTACCAAACTCATTATTATCATTGTAACCGCAATTGGTACGGAATCATGTTTTAATATAACGGGTAAATCTAAGACAGCTACTTACGGAGACCTAAAATAGTTTTTTGTTGTATGTATTTCAAGTTGTTATTGCTTATATTTATTTTCAGCTCCCGAAACAATTGATTCCGAAAACTTGAGAAGGCCGAAGTCACACCCAATAACTGCTAAAGCACGGTAAAATATTATACTATAATATTAACGTTAAGTTAAGGTCTAACATTACTTACAATTCTGTAAAAAATCTTTTAATGGAACCAGGAATTTTGAGCGTCATTTTGACTTACAGATGACTTACAGTGTATTTTTTGAAGTTGCTGTTATGTCACTCATCATTGTTTATTCCTACAGGTTTACGTAGGTTTTATCCTATTTCATCTAGGAGGGTTAAGGGGGCTCTACTTCTTAAATGCATCTTTGGACTATAGATATCAATCCTGCCAAAGGAAATCTTTTGTTCATTAAACGCCGTATTTTCCCTTTTTTTGTTCTTGTCTTACTTAAAAATATTATTGGGGACTTTCGTATGTAAATCGTAAACATTTTTTTCGAACATGTCTAATAATTACAGTAATTACACTCACGTTTTTATGATGATCAAACGTTTTAAAATCAAAGTTTCAATTATATGTCACAAGGAAACTGATATTCCAATTTACTTGTAGATATTGCCTCTTTAGGAATATCCTGGTTCAAAAAGAGATAGACAGGTATATTGCATCCCGGCGAAAACCAGTAACGACACATGAATTTATACCTTCGTGAGACATGTTATAACTACATTTTACTAAACGATTCCGGGCGAAATGTTTCGAACTCTTAGGGAGTTTTTCCTCAGGATATGTGCGTTTGCGACGGGCAGGAGGGCAGCTCCTCGCTAAAGGTATACTGCGCGCCATCCACGAAGGCGCGCCCCTCCTCAGCCCAAGCCGTACAACTGCGCACAGATTAGTATGAGATTTGCTGTGGAGGGGCGCGTCGTCGACTCGTCGTGGATGGCGCGCACTATAGGTATTGTGTGACGGCGTGGTGAGAGATCGTCCTCCTCAATCTGGTAAGCATACTGAACTCACTAACAATTAATACGTACGTATGTGAGTACTAACCGTTTAGTAAAGTAGGTATAGCAATAACGACACGTCATCGGAAACCGGACGTTAAGTCCGCACACGCAACCATTCGACGGGAACCTCAACTTTTGCCAAAACAACACAAGACAATAGGAACCGGTATAAAATTTGGCTATTTGTATTTACTCGCATTGTTCATGGGAATTTTATGCCCCATAACCATAACGCAAGCGCGCCGAAACTGCCATCTATATTCAGTGCGACGCCGGATAAATTCCCACCCGTAAACCAACACAAACAGTAAATTATTTCACGAAACCCATCAGTGTCCCTTCGCCCGCATAAATTAAAAAAATAAAAGCGAATCAAATGAAATATAAAATAGGCCATTCTGAAGCGTTTTCAACCCTAAGTAACCAGCGAACTGAAAAATTTTCGTTCTACTTAGGCGACTTCCTGATTTGTCGGTGCGGAGGCAGTACGATATGAGAAAAGTGTCAAATGTCAGTGTCAGCTGTCAGTCGACGCGATACCATTTTTTACTACGCCCCTACATTTAAATGAGTGCTTCCTGACTGGCGCGGAATGCGCGGTAGCGGGACGATGCGAAGGCGGTACTGCTCCGCTTCTGCGCATGATATTACTATTGCGCAAACGTAATACTGACAGTGTTATGTCAAGTGAGAATCTTTGCGATGTCAGTAAGTTTACGTCAAAGAAGAAAATGTCACATATCGATCCCGCCCCGCCAAGTCAGGAAGTCGCCTTACCGTAACAATTGTCCGGAGAACTCTCGTTTTTTTTCCTCTTTCACTTGTTTTATCATTGTTCGAGTTTAATCGAAAGGAGGGGCATGTCAGCTAAGAGTGGCCGCGGCCTCTGAATTCATAACTACGCTTAGTCTGTCGACTTATTTACGGCTCTGAAATTTTTCACAAGTTCTAAGTGAGTAGATTTAAAAGTTTGGCGTGGCGAGGTCGCGCCGATCTTTGCAAGGGCTCCGCTTAATAATTCAGTGAACGTGCCCTACCCAGTTTTGGTTGAGAAACACTTTATGCTGCGCTCAGAACAAAATAATTGGCATGATTTACGGGCAAAGGTTAACCGCTAAGCCAAAATATGCCAGACCTACAATTTATAATTTAAGTACATTGCGCGCTTATCTTTAAGAGCTCAAATTTGAATGTCCCATCTTAATTTTCTCGTTTAATTTATGTATGGCACGTTATGATACCATACACGTGTATGTATGTTGCACCGGTTGAGTGGGATTGACACTTCTCCAAACGCGGTGTCGGCAGTTTATATGACGTCATTGCTCGGCTCGGCAGACCGACCTTATAGATAATGTCTCCCGGCAGTTTCGGAGTCCAGGAAACAACACAGGAAACAAGTTTTCTTGGCTAACATAAATTATCTCTGACGGGACTAATATCAGATCAATACGGTCTCAATTGTACTCGTATTTCTATATTGAAGTAAATCACATTTTGTTTTCAACTGCAGTTATTCAATATATAATTATATACTTATTAATCTTATTATATTATATTGACAAATGAAAATGGTTATACACTTAATAGGTAACCAACAAACGATAATTTGAAATGAGATACAAACTACAAACGCACATTTACAAGACATGTTCGATTGAATTCTAGCCTTCAAGGCATGCTACTTCAATTTATATTATTGCTTCCCTACCGCAACGTGCTTTACTTTGTCTATTTTTCTGTTTCCTCAAACCCCATTCAAATAGAAATCTTATTCCCGAGTAGGAAGGTAACTTTTTTGTTGAACTGCAAAGTGTTGAAAGAAATTGGGTAAGTGAAATGTTGAATTGAAAGAGAGTTCACAAGTTTCACGCTTCTGTTTAACTATCTGTAGGAACGAATCTTTCACCGAGCGAGTTACCTTACAACGGTAGTTACTTTACGTTAGTTTTCACACGACATGCTGGCTCGCAATTAAACTTTGAACATAAATGCATTAGACAGCTATCTACCTTTGACAAAGTTGTCCACGTGTAAGGTAAATGTGCTCGAGTACTTTTATCTCACGAGCGCGGGTGAGCCATGGTTGTGTGTTGAGCTACATGCACATTGTCTATGTGTGCGTCAGCATAAGAGCTATGAGGTCACGTTATCTATGTGTTCGTAATTCGTATGTGTCACAAGACTTGTGAGATAAAAGTACTATTAATGCACAACGCTGCGGCATAGTTGCACATCAAACAAAGCAGCATGACAAGCGATGTGTCAATTATTAAAATTAATCGGTGCCGGTGCGGCGCTGAAAGATTTGTCAAGGTCTAGATTTTGTGCCACAAACTTATTCTGAGACCAGTGCCAGATTCCCAGATCCAGATTCTCGTACCAGTTTTTCAAATTTATGTAGGTACGAATATTTTTACCGTTAGCTTTTAGGAGAAATTCAATGTTAGGGAATCTGCATTATAATACGTACATCTGCGAAGAAATTTAAAGGAGTAAGAAATTTTGGTTCAACTTATCCCTTTTTTTTAATAATTGACGATTGTCCCTATATCTATACAGTTAGTCATTGGCGATCTATCTCTATATCTGTTCAGTGACTTAACGTTAAAATGTACCTTAATTTATTCCGAGGTATAAATATTCCGAAGTTGTAATGGAACAATAAGAATTTTAAGAGAAGTTGGAAGTCGGCTGTAAAGCTGCGTCATTTCTCTTCCTTGCCGCGGGCGATGGCGCTATATTATGTTTTATTTCTCTAGGTACTTTTTAATTTCATTACGTTAGCGTACACAAAGGGTCCAAAGAAAGGGGGTTATTATTATTATTTTATTATGATATTTATCTGTGATATAAGAATGCTTTTGTTTTTTTTTAGTTTGATCAGTATCAGTAGGTAGGTAAGTGAAATAATTAACTGCTCGTTACTTTCGCGTTACTTCTACGTTATCGTAACATAGATCTATGTTACTAAGTGGCAAAATCTACGACCTTATGGTAGCAACATTTGCAACCAACTGACCAAGTGGTCTTCTGGTCTTACAAATCCCTCTTGAACTAATAATTACGGACGGAATAATTTAGGACTTACCGTGACGATAATTAAACGTATAAGCATATTCGGGCAATGTCTGAATACGTTGCGTTGAGTATTCTTTTTATGACAGACGGGTGCTAAGTCGCTTGCCGCGCCGCACTTGTTTACGCCGCGTGTTACCATGAGCAGCGAATGGTCGCTTTTATACTTTACCGTGGTCGTCAACTTTCACGGCACCATTTACCGTTACGATAAAACAGGGTACCCAAAATGTATGAAATTGTATGCAAACGCTAATCGGGCTGGGTCTATTTCGCCTAGACTGATCCACAGTTTACTACAAAAGGAGGATAGATAATAGTACATTACTTAACAAGGGCGGTGAAACAAAGAATGTCTCAGATCGCAGGTATTTGACGCCCAAGCCGAAGGCAAGGACGATAAAAATGCGATCTGAGGCTTTCTTTATTAACGCCCGTGTTAAGTACAAAATTTTATGTCACCGCCTGGCCAGGAAGTGGGATTTCCCGCGCGCGGAGCGTGCGGTAATTGCCGCTTTATGGCCAGGTGTAATATAAATAATAATTAATATGGTAATTTCTGTTCAAGAAAAGCAAAATAAAAACCTAAATATGGAAAAATGTACGTCTTTTCACACGAACGCAGTTAAAAAAAAGAAGGGTATATTTTCAGAACGACAGTGCGCGCTCCGAAGCGCGTATCGACACGCGTCGATAATCAAAGCGAAGTAGCAGAGCCATCACAACATTTCTATAGTAACTCTGTTAGTCAATTTTACACCTTATATCAAGGCAATAAGGACTGTGATACTCGCATAAATTCCGTTGTTTTACCGTACTATCGGACAGAGATAACGTCATAAAGCGTTTTTGGAGGATGTGTGTTTATTTCATGATATTTTATTTCTGCAAAAAACGGGTTGTTTGGATTTTGTCCTTTGTGAAAATTATTTTAGACAAAGGTTCGGTCGATAAAAATTGCTTACAAATCATGATATACTTAGCGGAAGTGTATTTTTTTTCCTATACTGCCGTGGTTAAGATAATTCTTTATATATTTATTTTTTATTTTAAGTTAAAAACTGTCTTTTATCATCAATAGTAAGGTAAAGGATTAACCTAACTACATCGCTCTTCATAATGCAGTGACGTGACTCATGTATAGTGTGTTTAAAATCATACCAAGTTTTGGTCATTCGTAGACAACATAGAGTTATCCAAATATAAGACTAGGGTTTTTACATCAAGACGAGGGGTTTTAAGCGTACCCCACACTGTATAGGTACTATGACAATCCTAACAATCATTCAGACACTAGCGGCCTTGATTGTCGTACTGCCAACTGGGTCTTCACCACATGCCTCCAGTCTTTAGTACGCTTTAATCAGTGTGTATGGGTCTCATAAGAAGGGTCAAAACCACCCAAAGAGTAATGGATGATGCTAGTTTGTCTACGTCATCGTATCGGAAATGTTGATACCTATGGTTAATTTCTATGGATATGAATTAAGGTAAAACATTACATGTACCTATTGGATAAGTTCCAATCATGTAGGTAAGTCACAAATATAAACTGACCAGTTTTTTGTGTGGAGATGTAGTATAGTTGGTAGTTAGGACTTCATTGTATTCTTGACTATTCCTAATTATATGTATTTTACTCACTGAGTTAAAGAATATTTATTCATCAAGCAAGCAATTTAGCTGCTCGCATGATGATACAAAGCCATATATGGCAGATATCATTTTAGACCTTAATACATCGTCTCCAGGTTCAAATTTAAACGAACAAGTACATATTATTATTACCATAAGAAAAATATCCGAATCAAGTTAACTAAACAAACGGCATTTTCCTCTCGCAGTGTTGATTTTACTCGTTACCCTTGCCCCAGTTAATACGAGTTGCAATCGGATGTAAATCGATTCTCCCTCCTTTTTCACCTGTCAAAACGAGAAAGGGCCCACGAATCATTGATTTACCCTATTTGGAGCGTCACGAGACCGCTTGCGGAATTACCGCCTTTTTACCTGGGAATACTCCTGATTCAGCTATTTTGGGATCGTTTAGAAAACGGGAAATGGGAAATCGATGTACCTATAGTGCTGAATAAGTTAGAGAGAACATACCTTTTTCAGGCCGACTCCGATCGGGCCTTAGCTGAGTTCCTTGCTGGAGTCTTCTCAGCTAGGCTAGGTTTAGTGAATAGCGATAAAACTCCCAGTAGCTCAATTCCAACCTCAGATTTGTTTGAAACCGCTCAACTAATCTCAATGGAGCGCAAACTTTTAGAGACCTGGTCGTTTCAGACGTGTCCCCTGGATTTTCCCCAGGCTTTATTGAGCCCGACCTATAGAGCCAAAGTTAAGTTAAAAAAATCTCTCACATTGTTTCAATGTGTGATTGTCAGAGCTTCTTTTTTTAACTCAAAATCTTCATAAGAGGATCCTTTCTTTTTAACCCCCGACGCAAAAAGAGAGGGGTGTTATAAGTTTAACGTGTGTGTCTGTGCATCTGTCTGTATCGTAGCTGACAAACGGATGAACCGATTTTCGTTTAGTTTTTTATTAACTTATGCAATAAAAACAATTTACATCCACATAAGCTATTAACAATGACCACAGGAAAACTAACTAGTTTTTCAACTTTTTATGACCCAGTCAAAGAAATAAATAACATGAAAAAAAAAACATGAATGATGAATGGTCTACCTAAACCAACATGTAACATGTAGCCGCCACTCTATCCTTCTGCAGTGTTCGGGTGAGTGAAACTAGAATGCTCCTGAACTGCAAGTCCAGGCTTAAAGTGCTCGGGTCATGGCATTCGTGTTACAACACAAGCGACAGCGGAGCGGAAAAACCTTTTGAATCTTTTGAATCTTGTCGTTAAGCGCCCACATATGCACTTTTGCAAATGTTTATCGACCTAGATCTCAACATCTATAGTGATTAAATATCTGTCCTTTCAGTATATTAATCTTGAACTATTTTCCTTCAGTCTGTTAAAAGTGAAAATACGAGTTGCAAAAAAATTCTCGATACTTTTATTTTTCAAACATAACCCTTTTTTATGTTTTTGGTTGGATCTTTAAAACCCTCCCTTCTTTCTCAAACCTGATAAAAAAGATTATCCTTATAAATGTACACGTTTAGAATAAACATCAATATTTACGAAAAACACGCGCTGAGCTTCCGTAGAGAGCGGGATGGTTAATTGAAAACTCACGCGTGTTAGAGCGGGACTTTTGCAATGTCATCTACGCCCTCTTAAGAGCGAGCAAACGGGTCCACTACTGCCACTCGTGAATAATTGTGATTATTTAAACTTAACGATATATATTTACTTCCAAAAATGTATGTACCGTAAAATGGGGTAAGTAGGGATTGCGAGGACAGTTGAGTCATGAATGGGGAGAGTAGGGATAACAGAGGTTTGAGCTGTTTTTTATAGGCTACTGCTACGTAACTTATAAATTCAAATTACAAATCAGACCATTGTAATATTCATAATCCCAAAGTGTCTATCCAACAATTTTCCTAACTCACCTTAGTATAAAATCCAATTTTTTTCGATTTTAGTTTTTATGCATATTTTGAAAAAGCCGCGGAAAATGCATATATTAGTAGCAAAAATGTCCTTCTAGGCCTCTTATTTTCAAAGTTATTGATAATTTTAAAATTCAAGTATCTTTTTTTGGCCTCTAATTCTACGCTGAACTTGCTAATGTTTACGCTAAAAGCAAGCAACTCAATGGGGGAAACTTTAAATCAATATGGTTATCGATGAAAAAACCTGAAATCAAGCATCTCAAGTTACTTGTGTTTATTCACAAAATCAAAGTGCGTTCATAGCAGAAAACATTTTTTGCCATTTCTGATTAAACGAATGATCAAAATTATTAACAAAAATTACTCACTACAAACGCTCAAATGGCATTAAAAATAAATAAAAAACGTTTTTCGCTCTCTTTTAAAATTTGCCAAAACTGAGATACTTGAATTTGACTTAGTGCAGCCGATATGGATCAAAATGGTCTGAAATAAATGGTTTTTATTTTTATTTAATCATATTAACTCTCCCCTCGTCACTTGCCCCACTCGGACAGCACTAAAGTTCCCTTAACGATTCCTCAAGAAACGTGTCTGCAATGCCGACAGGTCGGAAGCAGGTCAAGCGCGACTTTAAATGCACCTCTTTGACCCAGAGCGTGATTACGCGTAATCGGAATTAAAGCTAGATACGGAGAAGGCATTCTTGGGAATAAATAAATAAATAAAATATTTATGGACAATCCTGCACAAATCGACTAATCCCAAACTAAGCAAAGCTTGTACTACGGACACCGAAACACATACTTATAAAGGTAAAAAGATATTTTAATACATATAAAACATCCAAGACTCAGGAATGCATATTCGTTTCGTGCTCGTCACACTGCCCTGACCAGCATTTATGTGAGTCATTCTATATAGATAAACTGACCAGCATTTGTGTGAGTCATTCTATATAGTTAAACTGACCAGCATTTCTGTGAGTCATTCTATATAGTTAGTTAAACTGACCAGCATTTGTGTGAGTCATTACATATATATGTTCTGTATATAAATGTAAGTTCTGTGGACGTTCCCGGCACTACTGACTAAAATATAACCGACTTGGTTTAACATTACATATCAGTTGTAGGAGAACTGTGTTGCGCGAGACTTGCATCTTTTTACATGTAATGTTTTTGATGGGATACAGATCACTGATTTTATTTAGCTTTATTACATTCATAGGTAACAAAATAGTACATTTTCAAATAAATCAAATTAAACTCTCACTTTTATTGGAAACAGCTACAGTCTGTACATTTTCTATCCAAAATATACAGTGCGCGCCCCTCCAAAACCCATTACATACAATTGCGCATAGATTAGGTACTTAGTATGAGATTCGCTGTGGGCCGTCGTCATGGATGATACGCACTATACCTACCATTTTAATTTGCTTTAGACTACCTAGTGCTTAAACTAAATAGGTACCAGTAGTTCTCTAATGCAGTGTTATTTGTGCACCGACGTGAGCTAATTAAATGCATCTTTTTTTTTTTTTTTTAATACTACGACGGTGGCAAACAAGCATACGGTCCACCTGGTGGTAAGCGGACACCGCAGCCTATAGACGCTCGTAACTCCAAAGGAGTCACGTGCGCGCTGCCGACCCTTTATAAAATTTGAGGATGCACCGTGTTGACAGCAGAAGGGACGAATTTAGCTCCCTCACTCTCAACACAGTGCAACCTCGGGAGCTCTGGCAACCTTGCTCACCTCCAGGAACACAACATTACATACCTGAGTATATAATGTTATTATGGCTGTGGTCTTCTGCAAGGCGGAGGTACTTCCCCAGTTGGGCTGCTCCAAATTCGAGCAAGATGACATTTTGCTGTGCCCTACCTCTCCGATCCTATCTGGGGTGTGTGACTCAATTGCGGAGCTATTTGGGATCCAATTGCCGCGGTAATTGTGAACAGTTTACCTAGTTTCAGTGTTTCAAATAAATTAAATTGATTCAATCAGGTGATTCAACAAATTTAATTGAAATGATTCAACTAATTACCTACCGGAAAGTTATGTAGATATTTGAAAACCTACAGTCCTCTTCTCAGCTAGACTAGGTTTAGTGAACCAACGTCAAAACTACCAGAAGCTCGATTCCACTGACACTTCAGATTCGGTTGAAGCCGCTCAACCAATCTCAATGGAGCGCATAGTCTTAGAGTATTCCAGTGTTCAAACCGCCCTTTCTTTCTTTCTTTCTTTTTCCCTTACTCTAAAATTGACAAAAAACTAACTACTCTTCTCGCACTCATCTTGAAAACAATGAAATACTGAATACAGATAACACTTTTTACAGAGTTAACAAGCCGAAGCCATGTAAAATTGGTCGCAAAACCTGATTGTATATCTCCAGGCTAAATTGAAATAAGTTAAACTCAGCAAAGTAATAAGCCAAAAAATGATCCCACTTTTATAAATTGTCCGGAATCGGGGTGTCTCGAGTGTAGATCAGCCCGATCTTGCACTGAGTGGCCATTAAAAGGGTCCGTTACACTTAATAGGCGGAAAGGCAAAGGGCCTTTTTTCCACATACTCGGACTACGTATGATAGAATAAAAGGGAATAGGTATGTCGCTTTTGTTTTTTGGAAGGATTGTTCGATGTTTTAAGAAAAAATAAAACTCGTACACTTTCATTCCGAACATGCTTCATCTTTATTATACATGTTGGTATTCCAGCGACTTCGTGCGCGTAAACTTTCAAGTCCTGTACAAATTTCTAGCCCCAAATTCATATCCATGGGAAATGATTACCGGGATAAAAAGTACCCTTCGTTTATATCCAGGTTATAAATTGAAAATTATCTGTGTGCCGAATAAATCCAGCTATCCCTGATTGAGTAACAAATATACTGAACTTATGATACTTCACATACTTCACTCGAGATCTGTCAAAACGTCATAGTATTTTGACAGATCTCGAGTAAAAAGTCGAGCGTTCGACACTCAAAAATCGGCTCCCTGGTCGGATAATAATTTATTACACATTCATGAACGTACAAGTATAATAGAAGCTATCATGGAAAGTAAAACGAAATATTCAACAGCCACGTTTCAGCACTGAGGAAACTTGAGGGAACGAGAAAAAAGAGAAATGCATAGATTTGAATTTCATTACAGCGCGAGCAGGCTCAAAATGCGAGCAAAAATAAAAACACCTTCTCGGAACAACAGAAAATAAAACAGTAGGTATTCCCGAAACAATCCAGCACGTGTCTGTGACAGATGTTTTCCTACCAAAACCAACAAATGTGAAACCAAAGACAACGTCCGCATATTTTTTATTTAGAGCCACGCGACGTGCTCGGCAAAGGAACCGCTCCGTTCTGCCAGAGAACTCGCATTGTAAAATATTTATACGTACCGTAGTGAATCAATCTGGGCACCGGGAGGTCCCAGATTACACAGGACCGCAATATTTTCCCTAATTGGTTCTCTCTCTGACAGACTCCCGGGCTAACTGATTTTTACGCACTCCTTTGACATTTTGATTTATGCGGGTGCGCTCAAAGCCCCGGGCACAAATTACTCCCGACTAAATGAAAATAAACTTTCAAACAGATTATTAAAAATATTTTGTTTTTAAATGCGTTAACCGAATGTTGCCAGAGCGGAAAATGTTTACTTAACTACTTAATGCGATGTATGTTGCGGAGGTTTCTAAAGAGTTTGCCGGGGAAAAGTAATGCGTTGCTTTTAGTTTTCTTTTATTTCTGTGAACCTTAATGAACGTGGCACGCGAAAGCGGTATTAAATGAAAATATAATAGGTCTTGCCTTGCTTCGTTAAGAAATCTCATGTCGTATTCCGTTTCTCACAGATGTAAAAGGAATGAAAATAGATGATCTTGTTACGCAAATGTTGTAATATCGTTTATTCAGATGTATCTTAAGGGGAGGTATCCCCAACGCAAATGTCCCGCTCTAACACGCGTGAGTTTATAATTAACCATCCCGCTCTCTACGCAAGCTCTGCGCGCAGTTTTGTAAATTTTTAGCTATAGTCATTAAGCCAATCATTCTATCACAGCAAACCCTGCAAATTTGTCTATAACTATTTACGATCTTTAATTGAGTACAAAAATAAAACGTTAAATATCAGTAATATAGCCGTAGTATTGAAAATACATTCCAAAAAGGGGTAACTTCGCGATTTTTTTCTATCGAGTGAAGTTCATCAGGTCATGTAACTGACTGCGATTTTGACTAGACAAGATCCTTGTGTAACACATATATTTTTTTTAGATTTTAAGACACTATATTGTATGTCTCAGATGGTTTTTAAAAACTCAAAAGTGGTAATACACGGCCTTAACCCATTAGCGGCTGAATTTTTTTCATGTCGCCGATTTTGATGATTTTCAGATATATTACTATATTGGACCTTAGAAACATAAATATGAAATTAAAATGAAAATCCGACCTGTAGTTTTGAAAAAAAATACCGATGCCGCATGGCATCTCTAGCCGTCTACCGTGTCAATAAAAACATGTTACTATGTGTTAGCATTTATTGAAAATGAAAGTTATTAAATTATTTGGCACAAAGTCCATTGTAAAAAATGGTTTGTTTTTATTGTTGGGAGCTGCACGCTGCACGAGGTCCCGGAAACTCCGGAAGAGGACCCCGATTGTGAGGCCAATTCTGTACATATGTAGAGCCTGCCGAGCCGAATGTGCGTTCTGGCGAGGACTCCGGCGAAGGAACGCGGCCTCGGCAAGTGGTCCTGGTCGCCGGCTTGGCGCAGTGTATGGGGTCATGGTGTAGTGTTGTCGTTTCATCAGTAGGCACCTTGCGGAGATCTCGACGACTGCAGGCCGGGTACGGCGCTTTGGGGGACGCGCCTTCGCCATTCAGCGCTGCTCGCGGGCAGTCTTGCTGCTTCTCGCTCGCGTTCACGTGGACGTGGATGCAATGGTAGTCAAGGTTGGGCTTCCAACAACACGCCAAGTAACCGTGCTCGGCCTGTCGAAGGCACCTAAAAATTCAAACATTTATTCTGCAACTAGGTCTCTTTACGCGAATCTTGCTGGTGGGGACGACGGTGCCACTGCACATCTTGCGTTTGGCTGGCGACTGCCAGGATTGTTAATCGAGGCCTCGTCGTCAGAGTCCTCGTCAGAATTTGTGTTCGTCTCGGGAGGCTCCACATGTGTGGAGTTGGCTTCATGATCGGAGTCCTGCTCCGGAACCTCCGAGGCCCCGTGCAGCGCGCGGCTCCTGGTGGTAGAAACAAACCATTTTTATATAAACCGATACAAAAATAAATAAATATCTTAAGCAAACACCAATCAAAACGTAATACAATACAAGTACAATACAATATAAGTCACAGACAATAAAAGTAACTTGTATAGAGTTAGACACGGTATTGGGCTACCGGTGCCGCATGGCATCAGCAATAAAGAGACAGTTGTAAAATCAACAAAAATAGTATCTACTTAAATATTTTGCCATATTATGGTTCTATGATGTTTATTGATAGCACCAAACACAAAAACACTAGCTTTTAATCACAAATAACTAAAAAAAAATCACACTTGAGAACTACGTCCATTTTTGGCCACTACTTTGCAGAATAATGTTTACCGCGATAGAACTCGTCATCAGTGCACTGTAATTGGCTATTTACCCAGCTAATCAACAGAAGCCTTCCTCCTTAACTGATTTGACGTATAACATTTCAACTAATCACAATTGACGCGAAATTGAGCGCCCAAGTTTAAAAGTCTGAAAGGTGATGCTAAATGGCATCGCTAGCCGTTAATGGGTCTGAATAATATTGTATTGATGATGATCTAATCGAGCTCTTTCGACTCTCATGGGCATAGTAAGGCAGTCGCTCGCATGATTAATGGATCTAATCGAACATCATCTGTTACATAGGAGTATAGTTTGTAATAAATAACTGACTACAAATTGGGTCTTATCTTGTAATAAATTGTCTACTGTCTAAATGACTCGCTTCTCGATCAAAAGAAAAGAAAAGAATAAGAAAGAGTTATTTAGGCTATATGGAACATTTTATTTAAGTTTTGAATTTATTATTTATTGTTATAATTGTAGACATTGTAGTAGTAGGTATTAAATAACACTACAATTTTCGCAATGAAATTATAGTAACAAAATTTTTAGTACCTATTTCTTTAACTACAATTTGAATAACATTCATATATTAGGCCACATAAATACTGTTTCACCTACGTGTTCCTAACTTTTAGCACACAAGTTTCCACCGAAACGAGCGATAGAAAATAATTCCATGTTTTGGAACCTGTCCATAAAATCACAGACATAGAGGTGCAGTCACGTTAGAGCTCAGGCGCTCGTTTATTTGTGTTGGCCATAGATAATGGAACGGTTGTGGCTTTTCCCGCCTTTAACATACAAAGCACTATTGTTTGGTTTCAAAATTTTAAATTTGTTTAGTTCAGTTTGAAATCCGCGCAGGGTAGCCTCTGCCTACTATGTGGGTCATAGGTACAAAAATTTTGATTCTGTGGCTGGACAATCATTCGTGTTACTTGAAATCGATGGCAAAAGTAAAAAGTCCGAGTATTTTTTTGACACTTTCGAGGACGTTCGTATAATATAACAAACGTACTGAGGACGTCTAACCGCCCGCGTAGTGTCAGTGTCTGAGGTTTTACAGGCCACTCTCCAACAGCGCACTCCTATCGCTTTATTTCGGCCCAGTCTAATATAAAGACACACAGTTAGGTTAAAAAAAAATGACATTTATAGTTTTTATTTAAAAAAGGACAGCGATACGGAGACCTCTTCATATTTATTTATTTATCGTATGGCATTTATTTCGAACCGTGAGATTTTCGAGAAGACAGTACGGTTGCCAGTTTTTGTTGCACTTTTAGAACCACCCAGGGGTCTTGTGTAGGGTAGCGGTGGGTACTTTTCCTACGGACGTGGTGCAACTTCGACCCCCCTTTGTCAAGTGAGTGGGCAACTTGACTGTTAGAAGTTTTCAAGCCGCCCGAACGCCTCCAATTTTGCTTAACGACTGCTGCCATAGACAGCAGCCGGGATCAACGGCTTAACGTGTCTTCCAAAGCGCGGGAGCGCTCAGTTAGTAAAGTAACCACTCAAAGCGGTCACCCATCCATGTACTGGCCGCGACGCAGTTTTATCGTTTCATTGGAGTCGATAACACACTTGAGTCTTACATACCAATTTGGTAACTACCAATGTAAAAACGACAACCTCTTAAGCCTAGTTACTAGTGATCCTGCCTATGAAGCTGGAGGTCCCGGGCTTAATCCTGATCAGGCCATTGATACTAAAATTATTTATTTTCGTCAATTTTTCTCCAGCAGTCACAAAATACAACAACATCAAAGTAACAGGCATCGATACAATGGAAAAGGTTACAATATCGTGGAAAAAAAATTGAAACACGTAGGTAGGTAATGCAAACATTTTTCAGGGGCTTCTACAAAGCCGGGGCTACAACAGCGATGTAACAGATATACGATATTTTAAGGTTTTACCTTCGAGACTGACCTCTTTATTAGGGTTCGTAGAGAAATTGCCGAGACTTTATTTTAAGGAAGATTGAAGCGTGTTCGAATTGTCTATGCCATGGCTATCTAAATGCTGGCCAGTAAAAAGTTTTTTTTTTCTTTTTGTCTGTGCCGGGTGTCATTGTTTTTGGAGTAAGAAATGGGTTTACGTCTTTATCCCATCCTAAGCTAGGTAAACATTTTATTCGTTGCTATGAAAGTTTTTTCGTAGGCTCTATTCTGGACACCGCTAAAATAGAATTGTGTATAATCATCACTAGCCTTTGCCCGCGATTTCGTAGAAGTCGTTTATATCGTGTCGTTTTAGATCAAGAGCTGACAGTAAAAAAAATAAGTGCTTTTATAACATTTGGAATTGGTATAGTTGTGTTAAGGCTTGTCTCTGGACTATAAATATGCCAGTCTGGCTACTGAGAGCCGTACCGAACAAATTCGCAGGCAAAAGCATAATAATATAATACATTATTTAAATTACTGGAGACGAGTTCCCTCATAATTTTGCATAACCACATTGACGCTACACGTGGGTAGTAAAATGGTGTCAATATGTCCTTTCGATGTCACATTATTTCCGTAAGAATGGAGCCTGGAAGTAATGACATGGGCAAATGTTGGTGCATATATTTTAATTGAAAATGTCGGACGTTTAGTGCAAACATTAGACTTACAGTGCTAACTGGGTGCCTAAAATGTGACTGACCTAGATAGGAGGAATAAAATATGCGATACATTTTATTAGATGTGAGATGTGACGATTCCATTTTGTATTTATGTATTTTTTCATTTTTTGCTTAAGGCTATACCGTCGCCAAAATTTTTAACGTAAGGCGACTTCCTGATTTGTTATTTTATATTTTAACATATTTTTGATAGGTTTATTCATGTGCCTGCTTTTGATAACTATTGTGATGAACCCCAAAGGCCGATGTAGAAAAACAGGCGTTAAAAATACATTAACCCGCGCATTTTTATCAAACTCAACACATAAAGGTTTCCGCTAAAGCCAGTGGCCGTTAAAAGCAATAGTGGTCGCCAACAGATTGGCACAACTCGTAAACTGTAGGTACAAAACCGTGACTTACAATGTTATCACACGTGAGAATTGCAGTAAAAAGTAAAAGGGTCGTTTTATTGCCAGTATGTTGCCAGTAAACAGAGTTGGTACTCTCTTCTTGGTGCTAGAGGTACGTGTGTTGACACTTAAGTATTTCGCGGCAATGATACTCTCTTAGCACGTCGTAACACGTCCATATATAATGAATGTGATAATTGTCTGTTGCAGGCAAGATATGCGTGCTGGAAGTGTCATAAACCCAACCGTTTCAAACATCACCAAGGCAAGGTTACGCTCTGAATTGGCGGGTTTGCGGTATTTTCTACTTTACTGACAGCATACTGACGTCGCCTAGATTTTCGTACGTACCTTTAGTTTATTGTCAGTACTGCTTTTGCGCAGAAGCGGTACCGATGCCGTATTGCCGGCATCTGCACATTCCACGCCAATCAGGAAAACATCGGGTAGTAAGGAATCTTTACTCATCATCATCCTCCTAGCGTTATCCCAGTACAGTTGCATCCTGAAGGATGCCTGGGGTCCGATACCTAATCCCAAGATTTGGCATAGGCACTAGTTTTAGTAAGGAATCTTTACTGTAGAGGTATATCTGCCTGTCATACAGAATGAAGAAAAACATGTTATAGGAGGCAAACGAGCAGACGGATCGCCTGATGGTAAGCGATTACCGTCACCCATAGACACCTACAATACCAGAGCCATGCTAAGTATTCCACATGCTAAGCCAAATTGAATCTAGAAATGTCACAAAAACTTTAACGGTTATAAACAATAAACATTTCGTCATTTATCTCTAGTACCAAAAGGAACCCAACTAACGACATATTGGTTTCCAGGTATTAATGTCGTGGTCTCACGACATTCCGGATTGACGTGGTTTATGCGACTCAGCGTTTAGTGGCTAGTAAATCTTGACGCAGCCTATTTTTCCATTTATCCTCACTTTTGCGTATTGAATTTGGTGGTTTATTAAAGCTGCATAAGGTTGAAATTTAAATATTTTAATAAAATGTAAGTACTGAGTTTAATTTAGGAGTGGTAAACTAATATATAAGGTTAGTTTTCCGTTGTCTGATGGTCACGTGAAGAAATATTGTGAATAGGTTCGATAGTTGTATGGTTTTTTTTTTGTTTATCCGAATTAAAAATAGGTACTGAGGCTAATTTTTAAAGTGTACCAATTCGTGTCTTTTAGCTACCGTTCTTTATACGTATAATATATTTTGTTTCTGCATTTTATCAAAATGGCTGCATCATGGGAATTAAAAATTTAAGAATATAATTCGCAATATTCGAGCAACAAGGGTAGGGAGTAGGCATTCGCAGCGTTTCCCCTCTGTCAACGTACAAGCCAACGTGGGCTTGCGCAAGTAATAAAACTAGTTGCGCTCGGATTTCAAACTAGACCGAGTCCATTTGCGCGAGTGAACGCTGCAGTCGTCAAAATCAAGGGGCTTGCAGTGGGCGGCGTGCGTCGCTTTAAATGCCTACCGCTCGCTCGGCCCGGGGCCGGCCGTCAGTCGAGGGCCGCCCGCCGCCGCGCGAACGCGTCTATCTATATGCACGTTACCGCTGCCACCGCAGACTAGAACGCGACGAGCGAAGAGTCGATAGCCCTAGCGCTACACGTGCCGCGTGTGAATGAATACAAGTTATACGATAGACAGAGATGCACAGAGTAGGCATGTTTTTTATGCCTAAACGCCGTTTTTGTTAGAAAGTGAAGCTTCTGTACTTGTACTATTACTTATTCTGTGTTAAAATGCCGAATTGCTCCGTTTTCTGCTGTAAAAAGAGGTCTGTCACTTCAAATTTACAAGAAGATGGTGTTACATTTCATATTTAAGTAAATCCTTACATGTTATTGCGATTCATTTTCATTAAACACCAAAATCAGATATTTTATTGTATCGTAATCGTCAGATTTCTTTATCCACATCGAGTTCGCGCGCTCTAGCTCGCTCAGTACAAATTTCGGATCAGTCGAGCAACAAATCCGACTTCTCG
This sequence comes from Cenopis cana, assembly GCA_951800055.1. Lineage (NCBI taxonomy): Eukaryota > Metazoa > Arthropoda > Insecta > Lepidoptera > Tortricidae > Cenopis > Cenopis cana. The sequence continues at coordinate 3,740,548 of OX637476.1, read as the reverse complement.
CCTCCGATAGACAACTTAATGATGTAACGTCTACATAAAAATGTGTGTCGATAAATTTGAGTGTGATTAACAAACATATGCTATCAAATAGAAGTAAGTTGAAATCCTACTAATGTTATGGATGTTTGTAACTCAATCACGCAAAAACGGCCAACCGGATTAAGGTGAAATTTGGTATACAATAAGTTGATAGCCGGGAATTAACATACAGGATGATTTTCATCCCCAAATCGTCTCTCAAAGGGATAAAATAGGGTGTGGAAGTTTACGCGGACGAAGTCGCGGGCAAAGCTAAACTCTCTAAACTGTAAATTCTTGGGATTGAGGCTTTATAAACTAGGATAAATTCAAAATTCAAACGCAGATGCTTAAAAATCGTCACTATATTGTAGTAAACTAAACTCCTTTTATGGACGAAGGTTTTCTACTACAATATGTGGCTTGACCAAATTATTAAGTTTTTTGTATTTATTAGACCCAGAATTTCATGTTCTTTAACTTGCTAGTAGGTAAGTTTACGCTAAGATGCAACGTATAGAATATATGAGCGAGAAACCGAAAATTTTCCAAAAAGCTGCGAAAATTTGTCCCGAGATATCTCGTGCTACCATTTAATTTATATTTAATCAGTAGCATCCATATACACTAATAAAAAAAAAAATCTTCTACACCACCTTTTGTAAGAGTCACCTTTTACTGACTGGCGTAAACAGCTTTTGCGCCGGCCCGAACGAGCAAAAACAAACCATGTATAATTTAGTCATAGGTTTATATTCACTAAAACTAAAGTGTAGGGTGACTTATATTAATTTTAACTATATATAATTTTAACACACAACACTGCCCTAAGTATATATATAATAATATCACTGAACACACAACTCAAATTGCATCAAATTAATTACCATAAAAGCCTCAAGTACCTAACAATACGTTGTGAAAACTACGGTTACGAGGTGGGTACGAGCATTCGGTTAATTCTCTAATTAAATTCAACTTACAGCTTCAAACAAAACAATCTAATAAGCGAAGTTGAGAGCAAAGTCGCACGTATGAAGCTGTGCAATGTATGAGATGTAGCGGGGAAAAGTCTGCTTTTCCACCATCAACTGAGCTGCGGGATAAAAACGCACCTGATAAAAAAGCCATAGAAATACAAACGGGGATTAATTTTTTAACGGTATCTCAGTTTGATAATGATAAATTATATATTAGTAAAATTTTTATATTATAAATATTCATACATTATTTTAAATTAGATAAAATGTAAGAAATAAATAGGTAAAAATGTTAAGGTAATTTTTGTAAATAGGGTAAATTTTCAGGCAGAGTAGATCTGCCTGTTAGTCTCTTTTTCATGCTCACCAGTGAACCGATTTACATGAAATTTGATTTTAATAGTGTTATTTGTTTTGTACTTTCGTAATTTCATATTCTGACTTTCACATCTATTTATGTTAATGCAATCAAGTATTTAACCTTGTTCTTCAGGGTGTGCCCTTAAGGATATCAAGATCAGTGTCCGCTATCTATCACCTGATCTTCTTTTTTTCTGATAATAGTGCTAGCGTAAGCAGGGGATGAAACAATGACTCTTTACATACACAGACACCTATGGTAGAATAACTCACCCTGCGTCATTCTTGGTGCAAAGGTACCAAAATGCTTGGAGCGTTATTAGATTATTTAGCATATGTTCCTATATCCTGATTTAGGTTAAGTTTTGTTATTGTGTATATTAAATACATAATACAATACAATACAAATACTCTTTATTGCACACCTCAAAAAGATCATAGTAGTATAGAGGTAAACAACAGGCGGTCTTATCTCTAACGAGCGATCTCTTTCAGACAACCTTTGATTTACCTTTACGTATTAAATTAATAATTCACTCTTGCCTTGCACCACCGGATCTAGTAAACCGATTTCTGTCGCTCCCCGACTATGTGGTCCCGCGAACTTAGTTAGCACACATTTGGCGCTCGCAGAAGCCTCGTCCGCACCTCTTGTAGGGGTAGCTAATACAATCAAGTGTTTACCGAGCGCCCTTAAGGGTATCAGAATCAGAACTTCGCTGGGTTCATTTGAGATTAGTTGGAAGGGAAGAAGTTAATCTATGACGTTCAAAATAATGATATTTATGGGTGACATCGTAAACGTGATTAGAATTAATTTGACAAGATTAAGTATTGAAGGACAAACTGAATAAAGAAGATAGCATATTATTCTCGCAACATTTACTATTTAGATCGACTCAAATTCATTTATTTTTGACGACCGCTTATTTGGTTGTGACCCTGCCTACGAAGCTGGAGGTCCCGGGTTCGAATCCCGGCCGGGGCATTTATTTGTGTGATGAGCACGAATATTTGTTCTTGGGTCTTGGATGTTTTCTATGTATTTAAGTATTTATTTATCTATTATAAGTATGTATATCGTCGGTTAGTACCCATAGTTCCAAGCTTTGCTTAGTTTGGGACTAGGTTGATTTGTGTAAGATTGTCCACAAATATTTATTTTATTTATTTATTTATTTTATAATTTGGGCATATATTACCTACATGCACCTATGAATGTCAAAAAACTACCACGGGTTCTTAAAACAAACCTCGGCCTCAGTTTTGCAGGGCTTTTGTCTTTTAATGATTATGTAGGAGACTTCATGTTTCGTGAACGTAACAAAGGACTCCAGATTTTACTCCCGAGCGTAGTGAGGGCGTTATGAGTTAAATCCCGAGCGAAACGAGGGAATTAAGACTGAGTTCTGAGTTCAGTGAGGGATTAAAGTCTGAATATCAGAGTATTATGCGCCACGGCGACAATTATTCAAACTTCGACTTCGATCATTACCTTACCGTTTCTATACTTAGCTTGTATGGTGGTAAAGAAATGGAAAACCGAAAATTGTAAGTCAAATTTTGGACACCTTTTCTCCTATTAGGTTCGAAAGTGCTTCTTCTTTCGATTATTTATGAGTAGTAAAAAACTGATGACTCTTTTTATTTTGATATAAAGTAAAAAAGTTGAGTGTATAACTTTCCGTTAAATGGCATTTATCATGTATTATTCTGTCGCCTAAGGCTACTTCCGCATATGTTGGAGTGGAGGTCCGAAATCAGTTGTTTTTCTATGAATTATTCGGGTAGAGAACACAATCGGCTTCCACGTGCCAGGTTAGACTTCGCGGCCCGTAAAGACAATAACATATAGCCTCCATACATCAAATTGCCTTATCTATATATCGGTTCACTGAACACAGAATAGAAATGAGATAGAGGAGCCGATGTGTTGACATTTACTTGGTACAGTTTGAAAGTGCGTCTAGGCCGGGGTAATCATAATCGTCAGCAATTATTGTGTTGTTTGTTGAAACTATTGTTGTTAATGGGCTATGCATATCTGACGATTGGGTATTGGGTCGCTCGGGGTATTAAATCGTGAATCAAGTGTCGTGCGGCCGCTGTTCGCCTCATACGACAACTACCCTCGTTCATTTATTTGCAATGCCTATACACCACATTACACCAGGTATAATTATATAGCGTGGTTATATGGATAGAAAGCCATCAAATTATCACAATAAATTGAAAAATAGACACATTAATCAAAAACATAAAAGTTATGGGACTATCACAGATAACCTATAACGATTCGCAAAAATGTTTTTATAGCCCAAATGCTAATTGAAGTTACCAATTGAATTCTCAGGTTTCAGTAAAAAATAAATTGTAGGGGAACTATGTACATAAACGCAATATTTCATGAGCAAAACGGCAAATCCTCTTTTTTTCATCCAACGGTAGGTACTACAAGAAAGCAGACGTGTGACGTCACTTCTGTCTATCAATCAGTATGAAGCGGTTTCAGTGCTCGTCGGCTATTGTGTACTTTGCCTATCATTTTCGTCTTTTGTGTTGCTCTAATTGGAGGTGGTACCAATAAACTTTTGATCGTCACTAATAAGTGGTTCGAACAGCATGACAAAAAAAATGTCATCATGCCGACGAGAAAAATATCATTTGCCAGCCATTAAGTAAGTGTGTAATTTTTTTAAACTAATTTGGTGGAATGCAAAGTAAGTAAAAGTAAATCTCGCAGGGTTCAACACTAACCCAGCCTGAATCTTAACTCATAATAATCATAATAGAGAATAAAGGAATAAAATGATAGGTAACCAACCTAATAATAACAAAAACTAAACTTAAATTAAAAATAATTAAATTATAGGTATAATTTAAAAAAGGAATACTCAAGGGCAAGTATTCGAAAATAGTTGTTGACATTATTACCATTAGGACTTTAACCTTATACCTAAAGCTCGATTGATGGTGAATCAGTATCATGTCATGGTAATAGATATTAATAATGTTTGAGAAACCACTTAATTTAAGAATCTGTCAAAGTGTATTCTAATATTAAAAAAACCGGCTGAATCATGTCAAAGAAAGCCGTAAAAAAGGCGACATAATTTTTCACATAACATGATTCAAAATTTTCAGTTCATTAAGTTGTATAAAATATCAATGAAACAAAACTAATGTTTTCTCTTTAATATTGGTACTCTATTGATTGATTTGAGTTACAAGATTTAGAAGTACTACCTGTGATATGAAAATATTATGATATATATTTTTATAAGTACAATAACAAATATTGAATCCACAAAATTACCAATTCCATTACCTACATACTTTGTTCCAATTGTTTATAGCTATGCATGCTCACGAAACAAACGTAATCTATAATCCCACACGCATCATATTTACGAACGATTTAACATGTTTCCGTCTGCTATTGTACCTATGTAATCCATACTTAATATTATAAATGCCAAAGTGTGTTTGTCTGTTGCCTCTTCACGTTTAAACCGCTGAACCGATTAAGATGAAATTTGGTATAGATATAGTTCGAGACCCGGGAAAGGACAAAGGATACTTTTCATCCGGGGTATTCATCCCTTAAGTGGGCGAAAGTTTCTATAGAAGACCGATAACTGAGCGCCTGAAATACAAAAATAGCAATAAAATTATATCGCTATGAATGAGTTCTAATCAAGCGAAGTCGCGGGAAAAAGCTAGTATACATATAATATATTGTAAGTATGTGATATCTCAAGCCACGGATTCAATTTGAGCGCGATTCGCAGGGGGCTCACGTGCGCGGCAGCTGTCGCGATCGTATTTTGTTTGTTTTACGCGCCTTACAAAACGGTACGCTGTTAGTTGATTGTAAGGGAAGTGCACTGGCTGTTCTGAATATTTTAAGCTGTAATTGTTTTGAGTTACCCATTTATTAGTGTCGCACAATGGACGACAAGTATATGTATACTGCAATTGTGTTTGCATAGGATTGTATCTAATTAAAACATAACTGTTTTTTTTTTATTGTATTCACTGTCAATATGAAAGTCACACACATGCAAAGCAAAAAAATATGCACGTTAGTTCAATAGATACCTAATAAAACACACACAGGACCCAAAAAAATGATTGTCACCACAAAGGAAACCTTTATTTTTCATGGTTTAGTAATGTGTTGCAGAAACTTTTTCGGCAGAAATACAATTTTCGCAGTTTTCATTTCATAGAAAACATTTTTTAAAGTCTCACCTGTGGTGTTGAATTTTTCAATTTTCACTTTGAATAAAAAAAAATTTTAAAGTGTCGCGGTTCCAACCTAACCTAGCCTTCTTTTCTGGTAGACATGATGGCCTTTTAGCTGTAACGCAAAAGTAAACAATTTCTTAAAAAAGTTTCTGAGAAATGAAAATTCTGCGAAAAGTATATTTCTGACATCTAATAATAATTATGCCGGATAAGGGTAACCCATTTTTCAAGTATGTCATTGCTCACATTTTTAAAGTATTTTTTTATTATTTCGAAATTGTTATAAGTCTAGATTAGATACAACACTATTTATTTTTCCCATCTATTAGATGGATTTGAATCGGGTTCCAAGAAATTATTCAGCGTAACATATTACCCTACAAAATTGTGCATATCATTTTTCAGAGCTCTCATCAAATCATTCTCCTGATCGTATTACTTTCAAACCACCCGTGTCAACAGTCTACCAAAAGGGCTTAAGTAGCCATCTATACTATAACAATTCGTCCTTTATCAGTATGAGTCTAAGTCCATCCCTTTAGCAATTTGTTACCTTTCATTCCCTCTTATTCCTCAAGTGACTTTACAAAGAGGAAAAGGTAGCTTCAAAAGCTGGATTCCAGAACGGTTGACCTTGGACGGCTTAAGTCACGTTATGAAGCCGATTTGTAGTTTCAGAAGATTGAATTGGCTTTTATGAACAAGAAAAATCGTGTGATAGGACAATGGTCCGGCGCTCTGGCTTTTTGTGTAAAATGCTGACAAAAGGGTTCGCGTGTTATCTCAGACCTGTCATCCGTCTGAGATATTAACTAAACTCGGCAATTGCCGAGGTATCACATCACGCTACGAACGAAAGAACACGTGCCATGCGGCGAGAGCCATGTGAGCGGGAAACTATGATTTTTACGTCATATTTCTGAGTTTTGTTTGTAATAGGTAAGTGCTATTTTCTGTAGAGTACGTGAGTACTAGATATAAGTCAGCAGCAGAAGTAAGTGAACAATTTTTGGCCTTATTACAACGGAATAAAGTGCATAAATGCTAACTTACTGTTTATTCCGGTGTACAGGGTGTTTAACACATTTGGAGAAATGAAAACAGCGGAGGTTAGGCCATAATGCTACTTACTTAGCCCTATCAATCTGGCGTCGAGTGAAAAAAGTGTTTTATTTATTTATGCATATGTAGAAAACTGACACATAGGTACCTACATAGATAAAGCAATGTAATTTAATAATTATGAATGTTATTTCTACATTCACCCGCAACAAAAACAATAAATTTCTCACACATTAGCTACGTTCTCTAACAAATTTTGCGATCCTATTAAGGGAACTCATACTGAACTAACATAAATTCGAATGTTTACGCTTTCGTCGAAACAGGGCGCGATTGCGCGAACAAACTGCTCGGAAACTGCTGGTGCCTCTGGATTGTTCTGGAAAGTTGTGGAAACTTGGCGTTCGAAGCTCACATGCAGTCTCATTCCCACTCGATTGTAAGGACCAGTAACAATGACAGTTGTGAATTTCGTTTCACGTGAGAATAGGTTAGGTTAAACTGATCAAGTGCATGTCGCGCCACGCGCAATGTAGGGTTCCGTAGTTGTTCACACGTTACACGCTAATTTATCGCAATATCTAGGGGATCTATGATGGTCGAATGATAGCGTGATATACTACAAGATAAAGCATCTGTCACTTTCCGATCTATATACCTACCACTTCAATCCCTCCGAAGACAAAATCATGTTTCCACGATACGAGTAAGACTTTGAATTTGCAGATATTTTTTTCTTCTGTAATATTGATGACAAATATTATCAAAAACCCATAACAATCGGACCATATTTAGGGTACCGAAACAACGATTTACCAAATGTACAACGAACATTTTGGTATGGGCTGCACCTTTTCCGGTATAACATACTCTCGGCTCAAATTTCGGGATGGCGACAGGCAGATCCGTATTCTGCATGGTCAAAACCCTCGGTTAACGTTGTCATCCCAACTGTTACATGATTTGCTTCTTGCATTCTACTTCTTCAAAAATGGTCCTACTCTAAAAGTCTATTCATCGCTTTTTGAAGTTTTTTTTTGTGTGTGTTTTTAAAGTGATTTTTATTGTGTAATCCCGAGAAAAGTGTGATAATGATTAATGTCTTCAAGAAGAGTTTGTTAACGTGATAGGACACGTAAGGATAAATAGACTGTGTATTATTTGTATGCTGACAGGTGGACAAACAAAAACGTCGGCAACATTTTCTCTTTCAGTTCCCGCCTCACGCCTACTGAACTCTACTAGACATAACATTCTTAACAACATTACAAGCTAGCGAAATATGATCGAATTTCGGAAACTGTCAGCAACTTTACGCTTTCTGCTAGGGTTGTCGCTCACTCGAAAACTTACACGATACGTGCCGACGAATTTCATTTTGAGGGGTTGTTTTAGGTAAATTTTCCTTGATTTTCATAATTGAGTAAATAAGTAATCATTTATTTATTCAACATAGGTAGGTTTATACAGGTCTCATGATTTCTATTTGTGTCACTATGCTGGGCCGTCAGGCATACAATTGGCCAGGCATTGGTCAGGCATTGAGGCAGAGCAATACGAAATTGTAAAACAAATACTGTTGTTTTTTGTAATGGAAAGATGAAATGAATATACTAAAGAAGGAAAGCTGTTAATAATATACTAAAGTTAGGTATCTAATAATAATGACATTGAATTCTTAAAACCAGGTTTTTAGTTTAATTATAATCATACTATTTTTGTCCGCAACTTCGTCTGCATTGAATTTTTATATTATTTATCAGACGCTTACCTAATCATCTATCTTCCATACAAACTTCCATAGCCTTAACGGAAAATCGGTTCAGCGGTAGGTATAAGATTAAAAAGGTAACACAGACACACTTTCGCATTTATAATTTTAGTATATCCACCTGAACGGGTTTTACTACAGTGTTGAGTTCCTAAATTAAGCAATGGTATAATTTAGAACCGAAGAGAGGGGCATAAAAGAAAGGGGGGGAAAGGAGGGGGGGGCTGGTAGTTAGAATATCTTTCTTTCGCCATAGGTCTTGGTCTATAGACCAATGGGTAGGGTACGCGGACCCAATAATATAGACCATAAGATATGTACTTTCAAACCATCTGAATCGTGACCCACCCTGGAACCTTGTCACAGTAAATGTCATAATGACATCGTACTGCCTGACAAGGAAAATCATTATGACACTTTCTGTGACAAGGTTCCACGGTGGGTCACGATTCAGTTGGTTCGTTAGTACATGTTTTGCCAAATGGTGGCTTAACAATTAGTTAAATACACGATAAAATCCATAAGCGACAACATCAGCAGAAAAACAAGTACTACCCTAGTTAATTACTTCGGGAAATACATTTCAATTCTAACGGCAAATATATTTATTATTTACAACCAAACTTCCTTCTGATACGAAGTCCAATTATGCAAATACTTTCCAATGCCAGAATAATAACAAAGATCTTGAATGTATTTAATAAAATACCTATCATGGCCTGTCTACGTCTGCTATATTAACTAAAACAATTTTAAAATGCGACTTTCATCTCGCCCAGACCAGACTTATTAAAATTCATTCATCAAGTCCCGTAATTTGTTTTACCGCTACTCCCTTTATTTTACACAGACAACAAAGTACCTAAATAGATGTATTCCTTCGACAGAGAATTTTTGACACATTTGACAAGTAATATCGTCTTACTACAAGTACAAGTATACAGGGAAAAATCTGAAAAATATACAATTGTATTCAAATCATTTAAAAAAGTCTTCATTTTATTCAACTAATCAATCACTGAGGTTAAGCTATGGTATGCTCAGGGCTTTTAACCGGTACCAAAAATACCGGTAAAATACCGGTACTCGAAAATACCGATATTAGTACCGAAAAATACCGGTACTTTATAAAGGTTGCGCGTGTATGCGACCTAGGTATAATTTTTATCCATCCGACGCTCACGCTTGCTTGCGCGCACAACCGCAACGTCGCAACTCGCGATAACTTATTGTGTTCTCTTTCTCTCTCATTCGCTCACTCTTTCGAGTACCGGTATTTTAGCAAAATACCGGTATTCAGGTACCGGTACTAGCAGTCCCGGTACCTCGACCGGTACCGGTGCCTAGTTCAAGGTCACGGTACCGGTACCTAAAAATACCGGTATTTCAAGCCCTGGGTATGCTCGGTCATAATTGTGTGGGTGAACAAATTTGTACGGAACCCTCGGTGGGCGAGTGCGACTCGCACTTGTCTGGGTTTTTACCCTTACAATTAAAAAATGAATAAAATGAACTTTATTCTGTAAGTAGGCCGCAATGGCACTTTTACAAGTCAAACCCTACTAGCGTTTCACAGAGGCCACTGCCGAGAAGAAACGCCGAAAGAAACTCGACAGTCAGCCATTTTCTCACAAAAATATGCTTATTACAATGATAAATGATAATACTTAACCTACTCAAGATCAAGAAATCTAAGTATCTATATAAAGCAACACAAAAACAAAGAATAAAATGAGGAAAAAAACCAGTTATGTCATCATCCTCCTAGCGTTATCCCAGTACAGTTGCATCCTGAAGGATGCCTGGGGTCCGCTACCTAATCCCAAGATTTGGCGTAGGCACTAGTTTTTACGAAAGCGACTGCCATCTGACCTTCCAACCCCGAGGGGAAACTAGACCTTATTGGGATTAGGCTTTGTCAAGTGAGTGGGCAACTTGACTGTTAGAAGTTCTCAAGCCGCCCGAAGGCCTCCAACTTGGCTTAACGACTGCTGCCGTAGACAGCAACCGGGATCAACGGCTTAGCGTGCCTTCCAAAGCACGGGAGCGCTCAGTTAGTAACCACTCAAAGCGGTCACCCATCCAAGTCCTGACCGCTGCCCACGTTGCTTAACCTTAGATACCGCAAGGGGTACACAGGCGCCGCTGGGCCACGAGCGCTCTCAAAAAACCAGTTATGTACAGTGTGTAATTCTGCAAGAAAACATTTCGAAACTGTATACCTAAGCATTATCAAATTCTATTTAGGTAAAAAAAAATGGAATCCTTTAGACTATAAATTTAGTTATAAATCTTTTGATATGTTTTCTTGCAAGAACTGTGTCAACTAGATAAAATTAAAAAATACACAATATATGAATCTTTACTCTATTTAAGTATCTGGTTTGGGCCATGCTTTTCTGTCTGTTAGATAGTCCTCAACCCTGTAATAAGCCTTCGACATCAATGATTTTTTCAAGTACTTTTTAAGAGCCGGAAAAGGTAAATTCAAAACTTCATCAGGTAACTTATTATAAAAACGGACACATTGACCTACAAAAGATTTGTATACTTTACGGACACGAAATTTTTTAGTGGCAATTTTATTTTTATTTCTAGTATTAAAATTATGTATATCAGAATTTTTACAGAAGGAGTCTATGTTCTTAAGGACATAAACAATATTCTCATAGATGTACTGGGACGCTACAGTTAAAATGTTGATTTCTTTAAAGAGTATATGAGTTAAACCTTATAATAGAATTGTTCGAGTTTAAAATGGTTTCGTTTGTTATAGATGAATTGACTAAATTTTTAGGATATTTTTTTAATAATCATCGCCATTCACTTGCCCTTTTCCCATTTATTTTGACTCGGCGCAATGCGCGATGGTTTCTTTGTACCTGACTGTGGCTTTATAGGCCGGGCCCAATTGACAACATTTCATATTTTTAACTACTTTATTTTATGAACTAGTTAGAAAATAGGTAAAAATTTAAGCCACCCGTATTTTTTCTTTTTCAATTTAACTCATTATTTCATACAAAAAAAACACGTTGAAAAGTAGGTCATTCCAAAAGGGCGTAAGTAAAATATGACGTCATCTTCCCAACAAGAATCTAGGGCCACTCCAGAGCAGCGATTGTCTGTACTCTGTGCTAAGGTCTCCCTGAATACAGCGAGGAAGATGACGTCAACTTTCGGTTTACAGTAATTTGCGACTTTTTCCAAAATTAAGGGAGAAAAAAATCTAAAAAAATGTTTTTTGTGTACTTCACACGTTTTTACTGAAATGGTTTTCGAATTAAGACTTTTGGAAATTATGAAATATTGTCAATTCAGGAGAAACCTCCGACACGAGGATTTTCCCCGGGCTACTACATACTAGTTGTAGAGATGTAGACATCTCTACAACCGCGCACTACTATCACTTTATTGGGCCCGGCCTATAAATGCGTGATGGGTTTAGCAGTCTATCGCGAACATAAGTTTTTTTTTTAATAGAAACAAAAATACTTAACTAAAATTCCTCATCCAAAACAGTCAACCCTAAATCCAACATGAAACGTAGCTTAATGAAATAAAGTTTTGCAGCAGACTAGGTGTCTACTTTGCGTGCGAAATGCAGAAATTTCTGTAATAATAACCCATTCAATCTGGTGAACTTCTTCAAAATTCAAAATCCTTTTGCTTTTTATCGGCAGAACGTTTCATTCCCACGAGACCTGAAGTTCAGCGATGCGATTTACTAAGCGACCTGGCACCTCTCACCTCACCCTACTGTCAAAAGCTGACAAATGACTTTTTTGACGGAGTCAAACTATTACTTTATGGAATACCTATTACTTTTTCATTACCTTGTTTTGTCTTCTAGCCTTCACGGTTCTACCCTGATCGAGCTCGGGGTTTGCATTGGCAGCTAATTGGCTTAACACCGTGCCTTCCAAAGCACGCAACCGACGCAGTACCTCTATACTGACCTAGTACTATTACCAACGTAATCAGCTACTGTTTCTTTGCGTTGATGTTAATGAACTGGCCCGTAACATTCTACACTACAACTCTGTACAATACTCGTTCACTCATCCATCACCCTAGAATTAGCCTACCAGCCTACACGACCATTAGCCAAAATTATCCGCCGCTCATCCGCCGTACATTTTTCACCCAATAACCATTTCTAGGGATTTATTAGCAATTCGGCTTCGTCCCTATCAATGGATTCCTCGATTTATAGCATATTAAGAGGATTTTTATTCTATTACGACCATTGCCTGTGGCGATATTCTCGAACCTTGCCCCCTTTTGTGTCGTTTAAGTCGGTATAAGGTCGTATACGGAAAAACTAAAGTTACTTAGTGACTTGACAGTGTGGAGACGGCACAGTATCAGAAAGCTGCCAAATGTCAATGTCAACTGTCAGGCAAGTTAATACCGCTTTTTACTTTTTACTACACCTATCTATATTTAAATGAGTACCTACTTCCAGACTGGCGCGGTATGCGCGGAGATGGAGCGATACAAATGTAGTACTATCCCGCTACTGCACATGATACTCATGATGCTCTGCTACTGGGAAGTAATGATGAGTAAAGTTTGAGTAATCATCATCATCATCATCATATCAGCCGAAAGACGTCCACTGCTGGACATAGGCCTCCCCCAAAGAGTGCCACAATTATCGGTCTTGCGCCACCCGCATCCAGCGGACTCCCGCGACCTTTACCAGGTCATCAGTCCACCTTGTGGGGGGTCTACCCACGCTGCGCCTTCCGGTCCGTGGTCGCCACTCGAGAACCTTTCGGCCCCAACGGCCATCGGTTCTACGTGCAATGTGCCCCGCCCACTGCCACTTAAGTTTAGCGATTCGAAAGGCAGAGAGGGAAGTTTGAGTAATAGCAATTCGCAAATGTTTATTGCTATAATCTCCATAACGGGTGAGTAAATGCTATTATACCTACAGCCAAATTCTGAATAATGTTCTCTTTCACCTTTATAACTCGTTAAGCTTAGGTAGTAAAAGTTGTATTAATTTGAGTATTTATAAGCTATTACCTAGACTTTACATTGCTGTTATACAGACTAAAGCATTTGAAAATGCGCCCAAATTGCGTTTACTTAAACGTTATTCAACATATGATTGTGTTACTTGGGTTACTAGTTTTTTTATTTTTTTTTTATTTAATATATTATAATAATAGAGGTAAGGTAACATAGAAACTAAAATCTAATTATAAAACTAAATTACATAATTAAAAATAAAATCTATATACATGCTACGTCCGGTTACTAGTGCGTTAACGTAATAGGCACTGACAGCATTCACTGTAGTGAGGAAATCTTTGCGATAAAAGTAAGCGCGTGATGTCAAAGAACAAAATACCATTATATCAACCCCACTCCGCGAAGTTCGGAAGTTGCCTAAAGGTGATGATATTAATTGGGCTCGTGTGTTACAGATCAGCGCTCAGAAGTGTAGCCCGTGGATGAACGTGGTGAACAACAGTGGGTTCCCAATGTACCAAATTATGATGAAGATTAGTAATTTGAACACAAGGTGACATAAGTGCTGTTGTGGTTCTGGAGCGCTCGAGGCCCAGCCTATTACTTATTCTGTGGCCCATCAACGCCCGCGGAGCGCGTGCTGTATGCGAGGTTAAGCAACGTCGGGCCAGGTCAGTTCTTGGATGGGTGACCGCTTTGAGTGGTTATTAACTGAGTGCTCCCGTGCTTTGGAAGGCACGTTAAGCCGTTGATCCCGGCTGCTGTCTATGCTTGCAGTTATTAAGCCAAGGTAAAAGCCTTCGGGCGGCTTGAGAACTTCTAACAGTCAAGTTGCCTAGTCACTTGACAAGCCTAATCGCAAAATATGGTCTAGTATAACCTGGGATAGAAGGTCAGATGGCAGTCGCTTCCGTAAAAACTAGTGCTTACGCCAAATCATGGGATTCGGTAGCGGACTTAGGTACTGGGATAACGCTAGGAGGATGATGATGACAAATTCTGTTGTAAAGGCGTTCCTACAAACAACACAGAATAATTATGAATAGAAATTCCATTTCCCGCGGAAATTCCATTAAAAAGTATTGGTAATTGAAAATAGCCACTGGGTAAGAAGAGGCTCAGGGAGATTAAAACTTTATCGAGTCTTCAGACTTTGTGTGGAATCGGACCCAGCGGGATTAATGTATTTCTGTGGTCTCCTTTGTACTGCACAAAGCGGGCGACTTCAATAATTAATCTACACTAAACCAAGTCTATTCAGTGGTGGTATTGAGGTCCTTTACGAACAAGGTTAGTTTCAGCTGAATTCGACGCAGTCTGTTAATGTTTTAACAGTGGAACCTTAGTCCTCTACAGGCTGGTACTAGTGCAGTGAAAAGTACAATTGAATAGAATATGCTATCGATCTGATGAAATTTAATATTACAATTTATTCTTAAGAGGCCTTTACATAATAAAGTCCAGAGAGATGATCGGCTTAAACGCCAAGCATGGCTCGTAAATACTACATAATAGTAGTTTATGCAACTGGTACATAATGAGGGGCACTAAAACACGAGTGTGTTTTATGAAACGAGCCGAAGGCGAGCAGTTATTAAGCCAAGGTAAAAGCCTTCGGGCGGCTTGAGAACTTCTAACAGTCAAGTTGCCTAGTCACTTGACAAGCCTAATCGCAAAATATGGTCTAGTATAACCTGGGATAGAAGGTCAGATGGCAGTCGCTTCCGTAAAAACTAGTGCTTACGCCAAATCATGGGATTCGGTAGCGGACTTAGGTACTGGGATAACGCTAGGAGGATGATGATGACAAATTCTGTTGTAAAGGCGTTCCTACAAACAACACAGAATAATTATGAATAGAAATTCCATTTCCCGCGGAAATTCCATTAAAAAGTATTGGTAATTGAAAATAGCCACTGGGTAAGAAGAGGCTCAGGGAGATTAAAACTTTATCGAGTCTTCAGACTTTGTGTGGAATCGGACCCAGCGGGATTAATGTATTTCTGTGGTCTCCTTTGTACTGCACAAAGCGGGCGACTTCAATAATTAATCTACACTAAACCAAGTCTATTCAGTGGTGGTATTGAGGTCCTTTACGAACAAGGTTAGTTTCAGCTGAATTCGACGCAGTCTGTTAATGTTTTAACAGTGGAACCTTAGTCCTCTACAGGCTGGTACTAGTGCAGTGAAAAGTACAATTGAATAGAATATGCTATCGATCTGATGAAATTTAATATTACAATTTATTCTTAAGAGGCCTTTACATAATAAAGTCCAGAGAGATGATCGGCTTAAACGCCAAGCATGGCTCGTAAATACTACATAATAGTAGTTTATGCAACTGGTACATAATGAGGGGCACTAAAACACGAGTGTGTTTTATGAAACGAGCCGAAGGCGAGTTTCATAATAAGGTCACACGAGTGTTTTAATGCCTAATTATGTACAGTTGCATACATTACTTTATCTACACACATATTATAATTACTCTAAGATGGGTTCAGAAACCGTAGTAAATAAATACAATAATTGCGTTAATACAACCTTTTTTGCACGGTTGCGGAAATATCGAAATCAGAACTGGCAACCGATACCTGAATGTTATTTTAAAAAGTAAAGAGTCCTTATTCTGATGTGATCATGTCGTTCTAGCTCAAATTTCGTGCGATATATACTAAAAAAACATCGAGGTGACATTTCGCATCGACTGAATTTGAATTTTCAGTGATACTAGAATAGGGACATGTCAACTTTGACATTTAAATTTTGACAGTTTTGTTTGACGTAATATTTTAACATCATATATGAGATTAAAATGAAATATTTTATTACTGCTGTAGCCTTAGCCACAGATAAGAAAATTGCCATAAATTCATTGAATGTTGAAATGAGAGTCATTTTCTACGGTTTCCGAACGCATATTAGAGGATTTATGATATGTGTGTAGATAAAATCTTATTGTTGTCTGGTAGGTAAGAAGTCTGGGCTGGAATACTGCCCTAGTGGGTGAAAATTGTAATTTAGTATTTTAGTTTTCGAACGGTTGAGCATCGTAATAGAAATGAGTTTTTCTAAATATATTTTCGGGTGGCGTCTATAGGCTGCAGTGTCCTATCAGGTGGACCGTACGCGTGCCAATGTCGTTGTATAAAAAAATGATACTGAGATGCTAGACTCGGAGCAGTTGCGTACAAAAAATGCAACCACCGCTTTAAGTGTAGGGGAGGTACCTTAAAAAAATATTTTTTTCAATATTTAATTTCAAAATTGATATGTATACTCATGCCAAATTACAGCTTTCTAGTACTAACGGTTACTGAGAAAAGCGGGGGCAGATGGATGGACGGACGGATGTTTACTACGGAACCCTAAAAAAAGAGCCTTGACGATCTCTAGTCTGATAGTCATATGCCTTACTCGTTAGCTAAAAACCGGCTACGTTCCTGGAATAAGATTATTTATAAGAAAAAATATGGTTTTAGGTAACCGGAGTTAGTTTTTGAAATGTTTTCATACTCGTATCAAGTCCAATGGGACTTCATTCTTTTCTTATTCTGATAAACTTCCAGTAGAAGCGGACTTACTACCGTAAGTATAACATCGCATGCAAAGGGCTTCCTATCCGAGCCACGTCTCGTTTTAACTTGGTTCTTTTATGAACTTGCCTCTAAAACATCATCAGATATAGACATCCTATCTACCTTACGCGACTGTACACTTACTGCATTTTGCTTCCGAGAAGTAGTAAAGTTGTTTACAAGGAAAGGGGAAACTCGATTCCATTATCAAAACTTAGAATTTACTTTGCCGCTTGTACGGGACGTGCGAATTGGTACGACTGCTGTTTTTGTAACTTCTGTGAACTGCTGTCAGTTTGCGTTAATTAGCTACTGGACTTTTTTTGCCATTCGAACTCGCCGCTTTTCACACGTGCTATTCAGAAAATAATGATTGTTGGCCCTCAAATGAGGGAAGAAAGTAACTTTGAACCCTTTTGAGGGATCCGAAGCCAGTATGGCAATAACGGAATCCTAATAGTTTCATCATGTCCGTATATCTGCCTGTCCGTCCGTATGGCACATGCTTTTTATTAAAATAACAAAGAAATATTGTAACATCGATTTTGCTGCGTAGATACTATGAATATTTTTTATCTAACGCTGCTAGGGGGTATTCCCCCTCCTCATCTAACTTACTTTTCTAAACTGACAGGTGTCATAATTACTAATCTTATTTTACCGACATTTTAACGATTTCAACTGTTAAAAGTCTTGCCTTCATTAATGACCCAAATTAAATGAAAGGCGACGTTTTCGGCTAAAGTGAAATAAATTTATTGGAAAATTATAATTGCTCTTGACAAACTAAAATTGATGTAGGATCAAGCTGTAGAAGGTTTATTGGTTTCCTAAATTGTATTGACCTTAACCGGTATTGTTTGGGATTTAATAATTTTATTGGTAAATGATACCTAATGATTGACTTATTACATTTTTTACCTAGGAAAAAAGAAAAGGATAAGGAGCAATTTTTAGACCCTCTTTAAGACCTTTAATTCGTGTACAATGTAATTGATTACGCTGTGATATACATTTTTTGTAAATTTCGTGTTACAGCGAAATCAATTAAGGCGACTTCCTGATTTGTTGGTGCGGAGGCAGTACGATATGAGAAAAGTGTCAAATGTCAGCTGTCAGTCGACTCCGTACCATTTTTTACTGCGCCCCTACATTTAAATGAGTACTTCCTGACTGGCGCGGGGATGCGCGGTAGCGGGACGATGCGAAGGCGGTACTGCTCCGCTTCTGCGCATGATATTAACTACCTGCGCAAACGTTATACTGACAGTATTATGTCAAGCGAGAATCTTTGCGACGTCAGTAAGTTTACGTCAAAAAAGAACATGTCACATATCGATCCCGCCCCGCCAAGTCAGGAAGTCGCCTAAATTGTACACGAATTAAAAGCTTGAGGCTCCTAAAATACGGACTTAAGCTTTTCATTCAGTCCAGTCTCGGTCTTAACCAATCCGACTCTGAGTGGAGTCTTCTGTAACCTTCTTAAGGCTTTTGGTTGTGTAGAATTGTAGATCATAGCGTAAATTGTATGGTATTACTCGTGGAACTCACTGGCGGCATTTCCTCGCTGTATCGCAATGCTGGTAGGTACGTTATGGGACGAAGTCGCCAGCTCTTCGGACACTAGTTATGCGGCATTTACATGAGTCCAATTGGCGAGCCATTCCACTAAGGCAATCCAATATTAGCACCGTGTAAAAAGACACAGGCCAATGATTGGATTGTCTCAAGCCAGTTCACTGAAATAGAAAGGTTTCTAATTTGTTGGCGCCAATGCTACCCCCACCACTCGCTCATTGGATTAGCTTGTGCATTGGCTTCGTGTTCTGAACGCGCGTTCCGAGGCAATTCAGTAAGGCATTCCACCCACGCGCGTGTTTTTAGGTTACCTACGAGTATGTCATTTGTTTTTGGAAATTTAGTGATAATTTCTTATTCTAGCTATTTTACGTCTATCCATTCTAATTTCAACGCAAGCTGACTCGTACTGTGATTGTCCCGTAAGAATGGCCTATGTGTAAACGAATGATTTATAAATGCATTTTCCATGTCTTGGCTTGGTGGAATGACTCGCCAATTGGCCTCGTGTAAATGCCGCATTACGTCAACCAGACGTTTCACAATTTCGGTAATAATTTGGGCCCGCAGGAACCCCATGGACCTAGAGTTTCGACGCCCATTAATTACTAGGGTAGTGTTCTGCTTAGTCCTTTTTGAAATTTCAAGCGTATCTTATGTATTTATATGGATTCATGGATGTCCAAAGAAGACGTTGGCTTACGGTAGCCGTTAATTTCCATTATTGTATAAAAAACAACAATAGTCAAGATTTCACGACCCGATAAATCTGGAGAAATGCGCAAGTCAAACAAGAATATACCTACAAACAAAACAGTTCTTAGCGACTTTGTCATTTCACCATCCAACCGTTTTCTAAGCAATTAATATTTAAATCATGACACTGTATACGGTATATATTAAACTGCAAAACCCCGTCACCCATTTTTGCCCAGAGGTCCTAATGTGTATAGAATTATGGCTTCTTTAGGAGTCAGAAGCCCTCTAAAGGTGGCTATTAAAAAGTGAATAAATTAGTACGAAATGAGATGTCGAGTGAAATGCAAATTAAGCATAAACTGGTTGTTTTGCCAAGGACTGTCACGATTTAATGCGAAGTTTTAAATCTGTTTTACTGTACTAGTGAAGTAAATCCAAAATTTTACTACTTCATGAGCAAGGATGCCGTTGTTTTAAAATGAGCATTGATAATAATCATCAATCTATGTACATCCCACTGAGAGACTATGCTTCTCCTCCCATAGCGTAAAGGAAATGGGCAGTTCCTACGCTGGCCCAGTGCGGATTGGGGACTTAAAAGCATTAAAATTAAGCATTGTTAATTGTTAAAATCTTTTTCGTGTCATCGTAATAATTTATCTCTGGCAACCGTACTCTCTTCTCGAAGTAGGTACTCACGGTTCAAAATAATTGCTATACGATAAATAAACAATCTCTTACAAAAAACTACGTATTAATGCTGCTTCGGAATTTTTCAGTGTTGGGATGGAACAATATTATGGAAGTGGTACAATATTAGATAAGTAGCTGTCAGCTACCAAAGTGTTAACTGTCTTTCGTATCAGTATTCAATTCATTTCAAAGGGTGGTTTCTGACCAGCGCAAGATGCCGCGAAAGCGGTGTGGTGCAAATATTAATACTGCCCCGGTTCTGGTGGCTGTACGGTTTTGGGTCACTTTACGATTTTGGGCCATTTCCTTAAAGTTAATTTAAGGAAATCTGAATGCATTTTTTATGAATGACTGAACTGAACAGCTATTGGCCACAGTCTCACCTGTTAGAAAGTGCTAACAAGGTCTAAGATGTAGCTCGCTGGTTCAGTAACAGCCTTCTGGGCTTGAAGATGCTTAGATTATAGTTGTCCGGAAATACAGAAGACGGGAGCAAGTTCCATTCCTTTGTTGTTCGCATTAGGAAAGAGGAAGCAAAACGCATCATTAAGCTCACTTATTTTTTTATACTTATAAACATATGCAGGCCTCCGTCCGACGTGACTATCTTTCCCTTTATTTGCTTTATAAGGCTTTTCCTTGATCGTTTCCTTCCCTGTTTGCTTTCAATCTTGCTTTGTTTGATGTTATTTACAAAACTCTGTGATGCCGTAGGAAACACACCATTTTCCTTGTAACTATATACGCTTATAGCTTAAGTCAAGCGGTTACTGAGCGGCGCATGAGAGGGGAGTACAAGCCGTCCTCTCCCGGCGAAAAAAATATACAATGCCATTCTTTTGTTATCTGCCCTGGGATCCCAGGGACTGGTAGACGACGGGTTAAATGGACGGGGAACGGGTAGCTGGGACAGTCAAAATATGTATGTAAAAAAACCCAAAGCGACAAAAATATCTGTACTCTCTTACGCCCATGACATTAAAGTCATATTCGCCTATTTTGTCACGGTATTGCGCATAGATATTTTCGACTGTGACTAAGACTTGTCCCACACTCCCATACGCTACTCTTCAATAACTTCCCCTTAAGGATCCGCGACGCCGCAGCTCAAAATACGCTGACGTACCGTTAACGCAGTGACGTAATAGACAGTTATGAGTTAAAAACGTCACATGAGTCATGTCATTGCGTTTCCGTTGCGTCAGCGTGTATTTTGAGCGTTTTAATTGGTACCGTTTGAGTTTAAGGCTGGGTGGGCGCACTTTTGAGTCGTTTTTAAACCATCTCAGACGTAGTAGACAAAAAAAAGATTTGTATTACTAGCTAGTCTAGTTTAATTCATATTCAGTTGCACGAACTTCACTCGATTGAAAAACTCCTTTTTTAAAGTTTTTTTCAATATTATGACTAAGTAATCTATTTATATTATAAATAAAATATTTGTACTCAAATATTTACAGCCATTAAATTAAATAGGCAAATAAAAAAATATTGTCTTAATTACTATGTTTAAATAGATACGAAAACTACGCGCAGAGCTTCCGTAGAGAGCAGGATGGTTAATTGCAAACTCACGCATGTTAGAGCAGGACATTTGTAGCTCACCTTAACGGCAGGCCTAATAAATTACAAAGTAAGGACTATTTTTTACAAAATATTTACAGATGCTTGTTAAATAGATATTTGTACTACACAATGTTTGAATTCCAATAAATATTGGAGCTCGTGCGAACCTAATATGTAGATAGTAAAACCGCATTGAAATTCACATGACAGACTATTGTTGCAAATAATTTGGATTTCGCATTAGTGGTTGCGATTCCGTATAACAGCGAATAATTACTGTTTTATGTGGACAGTGATAATGTTGAATTTATAAAATTTATTCAATATGTACAACGTCTTATAA
The DNA here is from genome assembly GCA_951800055.1 of Cenopis cana. NCBI lineage: Eukaryota > Metazoa > Arthropoda > Insecta > Lepidoptera > Tortricidae > Cenopis > Cenopis cana. The sequence continues at coordinate 3,718,666 of OX637476.1, read as the reverse complement.
ATAAACAAACAATCAAATAAAAACTTAAGCTAGGCGTATACAATAAAAATTAAAGATAAAAAAATTTACCCAAATCGCCGTCAGCGGATAGGGTGCCCAGAAGGCTGGCCGCATTACCACGCTGAATGGTAATATTTATCCTTTGCGCGAAATATTGGCCAGCCTTCTGGTCACCAGTGGTTTCTATTAGGCGCGCCGACAGATCCTTATAAAATAAAAATAAATGTTTATAACGACCAGCTAGCTGCTACACTTTGCTGCTTGTACTACTTTAGCGTGAAAGGGAACGTGGCAAGGAGAGAGTCAAAGGGATGGACGAAAGAGAGAGGAAATATGATTTGGCGGCGGAATGGTTGTGTTAAAATGTAGAGTGCGGAAATAAAATAATAGTGTATGCTAAAATAAAGTTTTATTATAGTTATTTATAGGTATTTGGGTAGTTGGTGGCTGTCTCTCTCTCCCTCTCAATGAGGTTTGTCTACCGTTTTTGTGCTCATCAGTTGGCGCCACTGCGCTCTTGGTCCAGCTTTTTCTTATTGGTTATTATGGGCGTGAACACAAAGTTTACGTTGAAATCGTATTATTCTAGTTAAAAAAAAAACCACGTAACCCACCCACAAACAGTGAGGTTTGACATTTCTGATATCACGCATCTCATCACACTAGCGAGTGACTAATGGCGATTTCATACGCGGTAGCCCTCATTTGTGTACAGTCGATAGTTCATGAATAGATGAGCATTTACAAGGCTTCAAAAATAAATGTACATACTTAGGTACAAATGCATCTGAGCACATTGATCAATCAAAAAATATATATACACATGTCTCCCGTGTTAATTTATCAATTCTTTTTCTTCTCAATTGATTTATATTCAGTACCAAAGACATGGGAATATTAAATTTTACCGAACAGCCGCTAAAACAAATATGTATTTTGATAAATAAAGTATTACTTATGAATGCCCGGCCAGTAATACCAATTTAACTTTCTAATCCAAATCGGCTAAATAACCAAATACGCGCGAAACACAAAAGTTCACGGTTTTGCATGTAAATTAGAGAACGCCAATTATATAGGTATCTGAAGTTGTACTTCACTTCTTAGTAGCTAATGTATTTGTGATTGGTTTGGCTGAATGAAACTATGTAATTACTTACCCACAGGTAGCGTTTTAATAGTGTTTTTTATGGACAGAACTCCACCTAGAGAGCTCAACTTAAGCACATAATTATGCCCTTGAGAAATGTGGTCAGTAGGTACTCATGCGGATATTTGGAATGGCTTTGGAAATAAGTTGTTGTATCACAAGGAGTTCTCCGAGGTATTGTTCTGACTGATCACTTTTCGCCATCGTTCCACTCCACAGCATCGTCATCCCCAATTCCTCACCACTTAGATGGTTGGCCACAACTGTGCGTTTCTCGAAAATTTGTTTACCTCGCACAACCTAACAGTGAAAGGAACTGTCGCCTGCGATATTTCCGGACCGATATGACCTTCACCTTCAAGAGAGGGTAGCTCTCGTGTTGTGGGGTGTCTATGGGCGACGGTAACCGTTTACTGATCTGTCTATTCGTTTGTCCCTTATAACATACAAACACTACTTGCAAAGTGGAGGTACCTATCCCTTCTGCTGTCAACACAGTGAATCCCCAAATTTTATAAAAGCTCGGTCGGCAACGCGCACGTGACTCCTTTGAATTTGCAAGCGTCTATAGGCTGCGGTGTCCACTTGCCATCAGGTGGAACGTACGCCTGTTTTCAAAAGTGTAGTGTTTCCTTTCGTGCGGTGTTGTGTTCCTGGTGGTGAGTAAAGGTTTAATTACCGATACACCATTGTAATTTAAAGAACTATACTGAAAAATAAACGCATTTGTATTTGTAATTCCGCAGCCGACTTCATGTTCCGCCGCACTCCATATTGAACCGTAACGGTATTCATAAAAAGGTCTTCTGCTATATAAATATGCACATTACTTGCATTGTTACTGTAACATAATTTGCTCCTTTGGGTATAAGACACAAACGTGCACTAACCAAATCAATTAATACCTATTGGACAGAAGATTAACACCTTTCTTGTTCGGAAAAAAAACTATTTGACATTAAATTTCCTCCAGCATTTTATCTGTCGTTTTATCGGCGTTCTGCAAAAATACAGGTTTGGGACAGAATTGCATCCATAAATTTTTATGGAGGCCCATAAGGTCAGCTATTTCTCAGTCATTAGGTAAAGGTGTCAAGGTCTGGTAAAATGTTGGAGGACGTTGGATACTACCTATATAATATACAGGATGGAAAAAATTATAGGCCCTGGCTGGCAACTACATCAAATCCTTAAGATACCTACCTCTTTTTACATGAAATAATCGTTATAATATTTATCCTAAGGTGGATAACCGCAAAAAAAATCATAAAACCTTATACAGGACTGGGAATCGAACTTTTTTGTGTTTTTTAGGGTTCCGTACCTCGAAAGGAAAAAACGGAACCCTCATAGGATCACTTTGTTGTCCGTCCGTCTGTCTGTCTGTCAAGACCCTTTTTCTCAGGAGCGCGTGGAGGTATAAAGTTGGAATTTATATCAAATACTCAGGTCTACTGTCCCTTAGAGCTGTGAAAAAAACAAACTTCTAAGCCAACGCAATCCAAAGATACAGCCGTTTATGCCGCAAATTTTCGACACTCGCAACTCGCAAGGGAATCAAAACCTACAGGGTATGAACTCAGAATCTTGAAATTTGGTATGGAGCAACGTCTTATAGCACAGGAAAAATTGCGAAAACCGTAATTTTTTAGTTACATCATAAAGTAAAACAATTTTTAATAATTTTATTTTTTTTACTTGGTCCATAACTATGACTCTACGGTACGGAACTCTCAGTGCGCGAGTCCGACTCGCACTTGGCCGGTTTTTAAAGAAAATAATGTTTCCTTTGTGTAAAGCCAGCCGTTTAAAGTTGACAGGAGATAGGAAACACTTCTTATGCAAGAGTGCAAGTATAACATGGCGGTTTAATCGATCTTTTAAATTCCGCAATGTATCTAAATTAGCATACGATTTGAACCTGTAAATGGGACTTTACACTCTTTTTACACTATATCTGGTGGTATCTGGTGACAGTGGGCGGGGCACATTGCACGTAGAACCGATGGCCGTTGGGGCCGAAAGGTTCTCGAGTGGCGACCACGGACCGGAAGGCGACCCAGACAAGGTGGACTGATGACCTGGTAACGGTCGCGGGAGTCCGCTGGATGCGGGTGGCGCAGGACCGGTCATTGTCGCACTCTTTGAGGGAGGCCTATGTCCAGCAGTGGACGTCTTTCGGCTGATATGATAATTATGATGATGACACTATATCTAGGGTCCTTGTAACGGATACGTATAAGTTTAAGCCGGACTTTGTAATTGAAAACATTAATAGTGTTTTAAATGTTTACAATCAAAACGAACCTCATAGCTCATGAATATGCAAGTTACTATGCCGTTAATACCAGTATCGGATGTTTATGTTAGAAGTAAAATATAACTTGAGACAACTTGTGTTTAGACCGTGTTAGCTTGCGTAGCTAAGGCGGCACCTGAGACGGGGGCATTGGCGTAGGAGGGACTCCGTCAATGGGGCCCAGGTATCGCCCCTAAGCGGGTGTTACCCGGAGCGCGAGCGTGCTTTAGATGTGTATGATATCGACATCAATTAAATGAAATATAATAAACGGGCCACTCACGTCTTTATCGTCGAATATCGATAGCGACTGGGCGATAAAGACTTGAGTGACCAGTTTATTACATTTCAATATGTCTGAGACTCACGGAACTTTTCTATTTAAAATCAATTAAATGTATATATTAGCTAGAAATCCTAATGTCTGAGAGCAGATTTTATAGTATACTCTCTAAATTATTTCCATACGTTCCCCAATAAACTTAGTTCGGAATAACAAGATTGAAATATAACATTTAATATTTTGATTTCAACGAATGAATTTCCAACGCGGTCTGCTGCCAGAATTCAATAAAATTAGGTTTAATATTTTCTAGCGCAGGATTTCAATGGCTGGCGTCCAGGGCTGTTATTATATTTGGGTTCATTGCCAGCATGGGACATATTCCCACTTTTAGCGTCATAGTGCAGTATGTAGCTATCTCAGACCACGTGATACTGATAGGATAATAAGCCAAATCACCAATACTGCCCTACTAAATAAAAGTGTATTTGGTTTGACATGTAAAATTTACAATAAGTTACCATTACAAATTAGGAATTGTACTATTGACATGTTTAAGAAAAGGATGATGGAATTATTATTGGAAAAATGTTACTATAATATTAATGACTTTTTAAATGATGATAGTTTTTAAGAATTTTTGACGTATTTATTTAATTTAATATGACTTATTAATGCATTAATGAAGTAGGAACCATCTAATTAATTATTATTATGCACTATATTATTATTGTTATTGTTGAATTTGTACGCCGAAAGGCAGAACATGACGCACATTATTGTAAACCTATTTAAGACCATTATGTAAACTTACTCATGTTTTACAAATAAATTATCTCTTATCTCTCTTATCTCTTATCTTATCTCTTTATGTCTGACTTTCAAAATCTGCATAACAATGTCATCAATGTGTTAATAAAGTAAAAGAGCGGCTCGTGGAGGCAACTGGGGATCATTACCTCTAGTACAGTCAAGTGTAAAAATATGGGTGCATACAACTTGCTCATAAAGATGTCCCATAGCTCTTATGTCGGTGAATTGAGGTTTTGGTACATATTTATGAGAGGATTCATTCGAGACATATATTTGCCCTTGACTGTACCTGTTTAAGTTTTTTCGAAACAAAACACAAACGAACGCGATTCCGTATTAGCAAGTATTAGTCTCATTTTGTAAGGCAACGCGAGCAGCGCCTCTGGTGGCCTTAGAGGGTAACTATTTTTTGCCATATAATGCAAACGTGTTAGTTTGCGTTTTGTTTCGAAATAACTTGTACTAGCGGTACAGATTTACTTATCCAATCCCAGATCAATTAAAGATGTGAACAAATATTTTATGTCATGTAATAATTATGATTCCGCGTTGTGAAAAGGACCTTACCTTAACTGTTGTTGTTTGCCTTTAGAAACGTAATATTGTAATTTTCCGAACTCTAGCTGTAAATAAGCCATCCATGGCTTTAGAAGTTAAGTAATTCCATTCCAAACTCTGCGATTAATTTTATTTGAAACTTTAATTTAAAAAAAAAGGCCTATCATGCCCAACGGATTGCTAATTGCAATCAATTGCAATCTAGCGAGGCAATGCCGCCAGCCTTCTGGGCACCTTGCCACACTTTTTATTTATAAATATTTAGTTTTATTTTAGTTTATTTTAGTTTAGTTTATAGATATTGAGTTTGTATGGAGAATGCCTTGCCCACCCCTGCGCCTTAAGGCACGAGTGAATAGGCATTTTCTGCGTGAGCTCGCTTCACCGTCAGCCTCGTCTTTTCCCCCCGGCTAGATAATGGCCAAGAGCAATCCCATTTTTAATAAAATAAAAGTAGTTTTACTTCAAAGAATCTGCCCAAGAGGATTGCAAATGAGTGTACCGGTAAAACGCTCTAAGGTGAGTGAAGAGGCACCCTTCTTAGACCCTTACGCCACTCAATACCCCACTTTACTTCGACTTCAAGTGGTCTTGGTCTTGCTTGCAAGTGGTCTCGCTCATTAAACGGTCAAATAAATTTGCTAAATTAACTTCACCTAATCAAGGGCGAGTTACACCTATTTACGAACACAGATGGATACAACTTTAAATAGCGCCGGCAGTTGTCATTCTCGAAACTATGTAGGCTACACTTAATTAATACTGGCCACAATTTTTTTGTTAGTAAGTTCCACTCGGCACTAAGGAGCAAACTGACAAGAACAGGGGCAACCGAAGAGGTTGTTAGGTTTTTTAGACCCTATTACCCGTCTGTCCGTCCGTTCGTCTGTCCGTCTGTCACCAGGCTGTATCTCAAAAACCGTGATAGTTAGCTACAGTTGAAATTTTCACAGATGAGGTATTTCTGTTGCCGCTTTAAGAAAAATACTAAAAAAATCGAATAAAATAAATATTTAAGGGGGCTCCCATACTACAACAAACATGATTTTTTGCCATTTTTATAGATAATGGTAAGGAACCCTTCGTGCGCGAGTCCGACTCGCACTTGGCCGGTTTTTAATATTCATATTGATATATCTCATGGTTCGGTCATTGTTAGATATTAGTCTGTCATTAGTCATTAGCATTGCATGATTTAGTATATAGGAAAGAAGTAGGTGTAAGTTCCGAACCTCTAAGTGAGAGAGCGCAACACTCGCCAACAAACTGTATATATAGTTTGGCGAGATCAAATAATATGCCTACTGTAATATATATATATATTTTTGAGTTAAATAAATTTAAAAAATAAATAAATTTACACTTTGTATGTTTTATTTACATATGATTGTTCCGTCCTCACTCAATGTTTTGACATAGTATATTTATCTTGTGACGCCATGGACAAACTAAAGTCTAGCGTGCCTCCAAATAAATGAGTAGTGAATTTTAGCAACTCAAAGAACTGTACCTGCCTTGTGTGAGTTGCTATAATAAATTTTTAGGGTTCCGTACCTCGAAAGGAAAAAACGGAACCCTTATAGGATCACTTTGTTGTCCGTCCGTCCGTCTGTCTGTCTGTCAAGACCCTTTTTCTCAGGAACGCGTGGAGGTATCAAGCTGGAATTTATATCAAATACTCAGGTCTTGTCCCTTGGAGCTGTGAAAAAATCAAACTTCTAAGCCTACGCAATCAAAATACAGCCGTTTATGCCACAAATTTTCGACACCCGCAAGGGAATCAAAACCTACAGGGTACTTCCCGTGAACTTAGAATCTTGAAATGTGGTACGAAGCAACGTCTCATAGCACAGATAAGGGAAAAATTGCGAAAACCGTAAATTTTTAGTTACATCATATAATTAAAATATTTTTAATATTTTTTTTTACTTGGACCGTAACTATGACTCGATTGTCGTGATGGGCGGACTTTTACTTATATACCTACAGGTTTGTACGGAACCCTCGGTGCGCGAGTCCGACTTGCACTTGGCCGGTATTTTTTATAATCGCTGTGATGGTGTGATGCATGGATATTATTCCGTGGTGTGATGCTAGTATCTTATATTATAGTAGGCGTTTGGTAAAAAAGGTTTACCATTTGTTTTGCAGACAAACGTCTTATCGAATTTATGTTTCGCAGAATTTTCATTTCCTAACCCAACCTAATCTACTTTTATGGTAAACACAATTACCGTTTTCTAAAAAAAACGAAAATACTACAAAAACAATACAAACTAAGACTAGGTATAAAAAATATAAAAGAATTTTTTTTTATACCTAGGTAGTCTTCGTTTCGTAGAAGGTATCGTTTTTTTTAGACAACGTTAACTTAAAGGTTATTGTGTTATTCACAAACCGACTCGTCCTCACCAGTCACCTCACCCCTCACCCGTTTTTATATGGAAACTGTCAAATCTCATTTGTCACTTTTTGACAGGTGACAGGTGAGGATGAGTCAGTTTTTGAATCGTATGCCAGCACCCTCAGTGCGTTGCTAGGTATTATAACAACAGCGCCATCTCTTCCATGTCCTATTAAAACATTTATGTGCCTTTAAGGTAAACGCTCAATTGAACGGTAACAACGTTCACGGTTCCCCATGATTCCCCTAATTCTTTACTGGATCACAATCACAATCGCAAACTACCAATAATGCCGGGTCGAAAAATTCCGGGACCTTCGTTACCTCGCCCGGAATAGTGCACAGATTGGCGCGGTAGCTTTTGCGCCCAATTCATTTATGGCAGCGTAATTTTCAATGCAATTTAAGCGGGTATTACACTGTCCTGAATCAGGCGTCCTAACTAGTGGAGGGGAGTTGAAGCATCTCGCTCTAACGTATAGGTCGGAACCCTTCTAAGTGTCCTGAATTCAGGACAGTGTAATACCCGCTTTAACACTAATATATTTTTTGTCATGCAAACATTTCACTTGGCTTGGAGGGAATGGAGGGGCGGAATCTGCATGCGGTATTTTCTATACCGAGATCTTACTGATGACCTCCGGGCTGCCTCACTTGTCGGGTTTCTTCATTTGTGAGGTGGGACGGTACTGCATTCTTACCACCTTCCGCGCATCCCGGTCCGATCAGCAAGCACTACTTGCGTGCTTTGAAAGGCACGTTAATCCGTTGACCCTGGCTGCTGTCTATGGCAGTAGTCATTAAGCCAAGTTGGAGGCTTTCGGGCGGCTTGAGAACTTCTAGCAGTCAAGTTGCCCAGGCCCACTCACTTAACAAAGCGGGGTCGAAGTTGAACCACGTCTGCAGGGAAAGTACTAGATGCGAAAACCGGAAGTAGCTTTAGGATTAAGTGTAGTGTGTGTGTGTGTGTATTAGTTTGGGACTAGGTTGATTTGTGTAAGATTGTCCACAAGTATATATTTATTTAGCTTGGAGCTTGGAGCTTTGAGCTTGGAGCGTAAGGCTAAATAGCCATAAAACTTGAAGCAATAAAACTAAGTGTGCAACAATAGCACTTCTTATTTCGAATAGTCACAAGTCGTAACACGAACTTTTGAATTGGGACCTACGCCTAGTTTCTTAAAAGCTTATACCTGGTGTGTTCCGTAAACAGAGATTATCTCAACAACTACCGTCAAATACTTTTTGTCGTTAAACTGTCATTCAATGGAACTTGTTAACTATGTAAACAAACCGCCATATTGAAATTGTCTCTGAATGATGAATTTACTAGTGATGCGCAAGACTACTGCTTTACTTTGTTAAACCATACCAAATAATAAAATACCGAAATAATAAACAAATAGGTATTTATTTTTAATTTATTTCATCACGATCAGAAGAAAAATCGGTTGTTGAAGGTGATGTATCACCAGTATTTATAATAAAAGGTGGCGTTACATCGTCTGTAGCCCTATCGATGATGCCGTCTAAATTTTTCATTTTATTTTCTTCCTCTATGACGTGACCCACGCATTTCTTCCACTGCTCTGCTCCAATTCGCGACAAGCTTTCAGCCAACAAAACCTTTAATTCTGGCATCTTGAAGGTTTTATTTTTCCGCCCAACGTATCCTTTTACTTGTGCCCATATCAGTTCAATTGGGTTTAACTCGCAATGGTAGGGAGGAAGACGCAATACCGTTATCCCTCTTGATTTCGACAGTTCATCGACGAACATTTTTTTATATCTAGGCCTGTCTATTTTTGCTATAAGGTCCGCTTTTATTTCTTTTACGTCGTAATAAATGATTTTTTTCCCGTAACCAAGCTTGGATGGCGTCTTTCCTCCACTGCATGGTGGGTACTTTGTCGATCTGACGCGAATGGTACGGTGCGTTGTCCATGACTACCACGGAACCAGTAGGTATTTTAGTTAATATTTGCTCATACCATTGCGTTGGCAGGTACAGAGTGTTAGTTGGGTAGTGTGTAGCGGCTTTAAAATTTCACCAATTTTAGTCACAACACTATCATCATAGACAATTGTAGAATTTAAAAGAAACAAAAACGTCATTCCATCAGGTCCTAATAACCTAACTTGTGAAACCATTTTAAACTTTTAATGAAATATCCAAGATACAGTTATATATTTTATGAATTTGTATTTTACAGTAACGACCGTTTCAATAGTGTATGGTTGCAATAGTGTTTGATGAGGCGGTGTGACAATTCAAGGAGAAACAGTGACAAAACAAAGTTACGTCTTTTGTTTACATAGTTTGCAAGTTCCATTGAATGACAGTTTACTTAAGTTAACTATTAAGTTAGCTTATGTTGTGTGCAAGAAATTACCTATGCTCTTTTGTAATAGTAAGCTCCTTTGTAGTACTAATTAGTACTTAGCTTATCTCTATGACTGTTCGGGCTGTTCGGCCTTAAACCAGTGTCTGGACTATACCAAACCGTCTGAAATTCTAAGCGGTGTAGGTTAAAATTTGTTTGACAAAATTTAACGTTTATAAGGAATAACACTTTATTATGCTTATAAGGAAAACAAATGTATACTGACATGTATCTGTGTACCGCAGGGCCCTGGACATGTTGCGAACATTTTCAATTTCCGTATATTGCGTGCCGCGGGCGTGATTGGTTACAAGACGGCACTGCGCTGAATAATCGGGGGCTTTATGGATTTGTGAGCATTTGAAGTTGATGGATTCGTAGGAAATTATATTATCTATTAGATTGTGTTATTTGTGGGTATGAGAAATTGAACGGATTTCACATTACATAGTGAGGAAATGAAAAACTATGAGTTACCAGTACTTTCAATACAGTATGCCAATTTTGATGACTGCTTTAGCTTAGTGACACTGCCTACGAAGCTGGAGGTCCCGGGTGTAATCTCGGTCAGGACATTTATTTGTGTGATGAACACGAATATTTTCTATGTATTTAAGTATCTATTTATCTATATAAGTAAGTACCTAACATATGTAGGTATATCGTCGCTTAGTACCCATAGTACAAGCTTTGCTTAGTTTGGGACTAGGCGGATTTATTGTTTATTTATTATTTTATGACTCCGATCCTTGTAAATGTATCTTTGAATCAAACTGATCTTTTCGATTTACAGTATATTGCCATGATATACCTGTATTTCTTGCGACCGTATTTTCAAAACCACATTCGGTTTTGCGAGTCACGTTCGCGCCCAATGCGCCCATGCGCGTAAAGTCACCGGCCCTTAAACCTTAGGTATATATTTTTTGCCAGGATGTTGCTGTCGACGGACACGTCGGAGAGTACATCATCATTACCTTATTACGTTGTCATGTCATAGGTCATCGCGCCAGCCCAGTTAGTTATGTTTTTGGTCAACTTTACGCCTGACGATTGAGATGTTTCGCACCATTTTAAGTGACATTGTAGGTATATATTGTGAAATTAATAAATCAAATCATTTGTTGTTCTTGTGTATTAGATGAGTGCGAAACAAGGAGTGCGCAAGACACATAGAGCGTGACATACCTACATAAAACAAAGAGGGAGTTAAGCCTTGTATCGATTAAGGCCGTACATTATCTGCTCAGTCAGCACGTATAATATTGTCTTGCTATCCGACGGCAATGCTTAATAAACGCTACTGAGCTAGAGGTAGTATTCAGAACCACATTGGACAAGTTATCGTACAAAATTACTCGTCCGAACACGCACGAAGTCGCGCGAACGATCCCGACCTTGAAAGTACTATGGGGTCACAGAATAATTGGCTATTGATATATTTGTTTACCTCCTAACTAGTCCAAACAAAGTTATGACGTCAAAAATTGCGTTCGAAGCATTTCCCTCTATACTTACCTTAAAAATTACTGGCCTACAGTACTTAAGTACCTACCTAAGTTTTTTTTGCTTATGAAAGACATCTGGAGAATCTGAAATAATTTCAAGTCTATGTGATATTCGTTTTTATGTTTTATAGCAGCAAATTACCAAAGTATTAAATTATTAGAAACCGCCTGATAGTCTCCGTCCGTTGCCATGGTAACTGTACCAAGTCTGTCTACGTAATACGCATCACAGCTTGCCCTCGAGGCGAGCTAAAAAATATCTATCATTACATTGTGGGAATCGTACGTGTTTCGATAGTAATGGTGATTTAGGAAGTAAGCAGTGGACGTTGAATTTCAATGTGTGATTTGCGATCGTAAGTTATTATCACAGGATTCACAGGGTGGCTCGCGCATCCGAAATAAGTTGGTCTATGCATTTAACCCCTCAATGTAGTTAAACACAATGTAAATGAGGCTTATTCATATGTTTAAAGTATCATTATGATCTTTAATAGTAGCTTTTCGGTGAAGGAAAACATCATGACGGAACCATTCTAATACCAACGACGTCTAAATTTCTCTCTGGGTTCTAAGGTCAGCTAGCTGCCGGTCGCTGAGTAAAAGTAGTACCTATACCAAATCTTGGTATTATGTCTTGTGTCCTAAAACTCTAATAGAATCAATTATACTGACTAAAGGTACACTAGGCCAGCATAAAATGCAATCGCCCGACCCACATTTATTACACCGCCATCGAAAACTTCAACGCAGAACCGATCACCATCCGCTCCGAACACCCATTACTGGCATGTGGCAACTTGGAATCGCTTCTACGTGGCCGTGGCTTCAGCAATTTCGTGACGACATAATGGCGTGCCTGATGCTGGTTTGAAACTGTGAAAGGAAGAAAAATATCCTTACGTTAACTATACATATAGAAAATTCGACTTCAAAAATTTCGGTTCGCCCTAGATTAAAAAGCCTCAATAGGTTTTTTCATATATTTTACACTACATTTACGTAATATACTATTATTCGTTTTGCCCAACTGTATTAGCAATATCCGGGATTCTATCATTACAAAAATTCAATATCCATATCCAAAAATGTGGATTTTTGCGATATCTTGCTTCGTTGTTATTAAGGTTGTTTTTTCAAGTCCGATTTAAACCTGGAAAAGTTATACTTTTTAACTGTTATTTTTGCAGTTTCTATGTAAAATTAAATAAAGATCCTGACATGATTAAAAAAACTATAATTATAGTTATATAACCTTGAAGTATTATCGGAAATATGACCAGTGTTGCCAGGTCCAATTTGAAAAAAAACAGTAGCTACATGCCCTAAAAAACAGGAGATTCGAAAAAAAAACAGTAGACAAAATTTATTCCATAAAATTTACCTAAATGCATATTTCATAGTGATTTCAGTGATAATATAATAGTAAGTATTAACTGCCACACTCCACAGAGCCATTTCATAAAACAAAATCTCATCTCATCTATCTGTCACTTCAACTTCACATCAAATAATGACTATTTGGTGACCATGGCTGCCATTTGGTTGCTCACTATAGATATATAGTCCTCCTGGCCGTGTCCGGCGATAGCGACTCTGTCAGTTATTTATTAGTGACTAGCAAAGCCAAATTTAGTTCTGAATATGCGGTTACATGGTGCACCTGTCCCGCGAAGTTGTAGGTATACGTGTAGGAGATCTTTGGCCGAGTTTTGCGGATATGCAGCTTCGCATCCAGGTTTTACAAACGCTGCTGTTCAAAAAAAGTTCACTTTTGTATGAACAGTAGAGCGCCATTCTGTTTGACGCTGCGCATTTACTCCCACTACCCCTACACTCGCTTTAAGAAACTTGACAAGTTATATGTATGTTATTGTTTTCTTCTTGATAATTGAAGTTGAATAAGTGAAATTATAAAATCCAGTAGAAGTTTTGGGAAATCCAGTAGAAATTTCTAAAATACAGTAGATTTTTTGGGAAAAACAGTAGAACAGTAGACACACCCCAAAAACAGTAGATCTCCTGTAAAAACAGGAGACCTGGCAACACTGAATATGACGGTATTTTACAGACCCATATACTTTGTTCACGAGTGTAGTATGTTCATTCGACTTTATAAATATATGTAAGTTCGTAAGGATTCCAAAATGTTTGTACAACTTTATGCCATTAACGATAATGTTGTGTTAAGATTATTTGGTAACTTTGCCCGAGCATAATGTTTTCGAACTCGACTTAGTCTATTGGACATATTTTTGAGCAAGTTGTACCTTTTTCGGGAGTTGTCATTGCATATTTATTTGACAAATTATACCACAGAGGTGGAATAGGTGCTAAGAGGGACTTTACTTTACCTAACAATAGGACATAGGTACTTGTCTTTCTCTTGATCGACTTTTCGCCTCTTATCGATATTTGTATACTAAAGTTCAATAAATGTTACGCTCGATTTTACCACAATTAACATATATATTTGCATCAGATTTAAAGCGGTAGAAAATGACAACCAGACAATGATTTAGGGTCATTCTTCGGAAATGGGTTATTCATATCATTCCCTTGGCGATTTTTATTTAAATAAATTTCAACCTACTTACATTAAAATATATTTTTTTATCTATTTCTGAACATGTTAATCGAATAGGCACCACTTTTGGCTAATTTGGTACAAAACTATACCACTTTAAATTTTAGCTGCCAGGGGAATTAGAAAAACCGGCAAATAAATTATTAAAAATAATAGTTATTTCCTATTATGCCAAGATTTTACATGTTTTATTTAGCAAAAAATCTTCAGAAATATTGTTATTCTTTAATAACTAAAATTATTTTCGAAATTGGCAGTATTTATGGAAAAGTATTATTTTAGCCCGCTCTCGATAAAATTAAATTTGAAATACATAAATTATTATACTTAATTGCTAATCTAAGAAAAAATATTGATTTTTGAAAGAAAAAAATATATAATTATCCTCGGCAAATAGCCAAGGGAATGAGCACCAGGGAATGATAATCAAGTTAGTTTTTTGTCGATTTCACCGAAACTGTTATTTATACAGGAACAACTATTCAATCATATCGTGCACTAATTCACGTTGTATTATTTTCATTTAGCTTTGTATGTCAATTGTTAGAAATATATTTTATATGGAAATCCAGGGAAATGATAATCAACATGAACCAAAGCCAGGGGAATGGTATATTTACCCTTATACCTCTCTTATACTGCAGCGACTAGCCGGGGCCTCTTCCCATGGTATTGAAAGCGTTACTAACGATTGTAAGAAACGGTAGGTGCAATAAGTCAGAGGACGCTGAAGAAGGGATGTACACGATGTTGCTCGTCGGTTGCGGGAACTTCTTACCTGATCTTTTTTCAATATCGCAGAAATTTGATCAAGATACCCTCGCCTCGGTCGCCCCTTCCGACCCTTTCCATCCATCTCCTGACCTTAAATCCTCTTAGTCTGCGTTCTCACATCTTCTCAATGTGACCAAACCACCGAAGCATACTCTTTTCAATCTGAGGCTCAAAAAAGAAATCCATTGTATTTTCTTTAATAAACATAATAATATCTGGGCGGCCGAGCTTTGCTCGGCGTTTTCTCGGGCATGAGACCTAGCTAGATCGATTGCTAGTCCCCGAAAACCCCCACATACCAAATTTCATCGAAATCGTTAGAGCCGTTTCCGAGATCCTCGAAATAAATATACAAGAATTGCTCGTTTAAAGATATAAGATTAAAAGAACTTCTCTTCTAAAATGCACCTTATAAATCATATTGTAGACAAATAAGCATGAATAGGAATATAGAGTTATAGATAGCAAATGGGTACATTCAAAGAGCTGTCTAAACCAGGCTGGGACTACTGCTGGCAATCGAGTTAGCATTCATAATTGCACGTCCCTAGACACGTGTTGGTTCGGGTAACACAAAGATAACGTCGGGTAAAGCTAGAATAATCACACACACTACGTTGACAAGTGACAACTGCGATATCTGTGTCTAGAAATCTGTATTAAATGTGACCTTTGTTGGTAATATTTAGAATCCTTGAGAGGATTCAAGTACATATTTGTGCCTTTATTTGGAGACATTTCCTTGCCAGTTTTATTGTTCAAGTCCACCAACAATACAACAGCATTTTTTTATGAATAAAAAAATCTTAACAGATGATGCCACTGTCCATACAATGCCATACCTACCAAATTATCGATTCATTCATGCACAGTCAGCCCATTTTTCACAAATCTCTAACTCTCATCTAGCCCCCGATTCACAAGATATCCGTACCTATTGGGATTGCATTTGAAAGTGAGGTTTTCGAGATAAGGAGGTGGGTGACGACCAATTTAGCCTAGTTGGTTGGTCCTGTCTACAAAGCTGGAGGTCCGGGGCTCGAATCCCGGCCAGGGCAGTTATTTGTGTGATGAGCACCAATATTTTGTTCCTGGGTCTTGGATGTTTTCTATGTATTTAAGTATCTATTTATCATACGCATGTATATCGTCGCCTAGTAAGTACCGATAGTACTAACTTTGCTTAGTTTGGAGCTCGATCGATTTTTGTAAGACTGTCCACATTTTATTTATTTAAGTAGGTACATATATTCTTTCAGAATGGGTATATTGTAATGTTAAAGGTCGTTTGCCATCTGAAGTGATCGTAACCTCCAGCTTGACGTTTTACAAAATAAATTATCATAGCTGTGACATTATACATAACTGTGATCAATATTTATAAAATGTGATTATTAAAATTGTAATCCTTTTTTGTCCACCCATAAGGTGGACTGATTATCTGTTACAGGTCGCGGGTGTCATTGTGTCCAGCAGTGGAGTTATTTCGGCTGATATGATGATGATTCTGTTTTTGTACTATTTTGAAATATTTTTTTACTAACTGCAAATTTAGTTTGTCAGTTACCTACCTCCTACATTTTCATACAAAATTATTTCAAGGATCGAACTCTAAAATTCACGTAATCAAATTAAAAAATGCTCGAAACGAGGCCTTTTATGATCCTACACAAGAATTATGACATTAAGTTTGATTTAAGGATGTTAATTGCCTGGCTTGGGGTAACGATGTGGACCCGTAAATTATCATGATTGTGCCCTTGTATGCTATGAGGATTTTATCCTTATCTGGTTTTTTTTAATGGATCAAGCTTGAGTGGGACTTGCGCATTAACTTTATGATATAAAATTTTAATTACCATCAAATCTATAGGTTCTATTGCTTGTTACACTGTGGTTTAATCACCCGTACACGACA
Organism: Cenopis cana; assembly: GCA_951800055.1. Lineage (NCBI taxonomy): Eukaryota > Metazoa > Arthropoda > Insecta > Lepidoptera > Tortricidae > Cenopis > Cenopis cana. The sequence goes on along the minus strand of OX637476.1, from coordinate 3,701,988 downwards.
TATATCGAACGACGCAAGGTACCTACCTGTGTATAGGAGTGCGAGTACCACCGGTACCTATTGTTGAGCTTTTGCTTTGTTTCCTTATTAAATTGCTCGTACATGCACTACCCATTCATTAATCATTTGAAATCAATTACCAGTGTAATTGACGTATTTGTTTATTAGTAGGTGTGAATCCCCATATAAATGGACATTGGGAGTTACAAGTCATGATAAAGTTTGGCCACACGATGGAAACTGTTCCTTAGGCTACTTGTAACTTATACTGAGCGAGGCCAAAATATCCACGCAAAAAATTCAAAATGGCGGCTTTTTTAGTTTCCAATTTTTTTTATTTTTTTTAGAACTCAAAAATGCTGCGTGCTACACAAAAACTTTGTATGATAATTATGTTATGCATAAATTTATCTATAACTTTGGTTATTATCATTTTCTTGATATATCTAATAGTTCATGAGAAAAATGGTGTTCAATATTGCGTTTCTTGTTAAAACACTGTTAGTCAAAAGGCTTAGCAAAATCAGACTGCTTCGTATGCAGAAAGCAATTCATTTTCTCCAGTGATACTAGGAAACAATATAAAGGATTTCATCCGACGAAATGAAAATTTCATCGAAGGGAATTCAAAATGGCGGTCATTTACCAAATGGGGAGCCGCATTTTTTAAAAAGTGTATAATTTCAAAACGGCATCTGCTATTTAAGTAATATGGGTATCAATCGATTGGTATTGACACCATTAATTAAAATAAGAAAAATACCATGTAAAAAATTAAAGATAGCGGCCAACTAATATCAAAATTGTAAAATTTTCATTCTTCTTTTTTTGGTTATAATAAAAATAAGAACTAAATGTCCAATTATATAGTCAACTTATATATTTACATAAATTCTCATAGTATTATCTACGCGGTAAAACAAAAATTATAACAATCCGTCGATTCGTTTTTGAACTATACGGATTACAAACGAGCCTCGGCGACTGTGTCATAGTAGTTATAGAAACAAACTGCACATTTGTAATGAAAGCAAGTCGCTTTTGCACAATGGTATTAGTGAAGAGACCAAACTTGATTAATTTTTTCGATAATATCTAATTTTCACCCGTCAGTAACCGAGACTACGCCACTTCGAAATTATAAGTCTAAAACGTTCTACTTAGTTAAAAGGTGGCCAAATTTGGACAATAAATGTGGCAATCGATACAGGAAAATGTTGTTCAACATAAAAAATAACGCTGTGATTTTTTTTAACATAAATTAAGAAAAAAAATCTTTTTTTTGCAATAAACTTTTGATATTCATACCCTATTAGTACTTATATTCATACCTTATATATTTTTTGAATCTAAAAGAATATTTTTTTTCCAAAAACAATCACACTACAAAAAGTTTCCCCAATATAAAAAAACAACTATGACACACAGTGCACATGCACAATGTACTATAGATTAAAATGTTCTTAAACGCAGAAAAAACAAAGTGTAGGATTTTACAAAGTATAAATATAAAAAAAAAAAAAAAAAACAGTTTATTGCTAAAAACAGAAAAAATAATTTCTTGAGTTTTGTAACAAAAAGCGTATTTTATTTTAAGTTGTCCAACATTTTTCTCTATCGATTGCCACATTTATTGTCCAAATCTGTCTACCTTTTAACTTAGTAGAACGTTTTAGACTTATAATTTTGAAGTGGCATAGTCTCGGTTACTGACGGGTGAAAATTAGATATTATCGAAAAAATAATCATGGTCTCTTCACTAATACCATTGTGCAAAAGCGACTTACTTTCATTACAAAAGTGCAGTTTGTTTCTATAACTACTATGGCACAGTCGCCGAGGCTCGTTTGTAATTCGTATAGTTCAAAAACGAATCGACGGATTGTTATAATTTTTGTTTTACCGCGTAGATAATACTATGAGAATTTATGTAAATATATAAGTTGACTATATAATTGGACATTTAGTTCTTATTTTTATTATAACCAAAAAAAGAAGAATGAAAATTTTACAATTTTGATATTAGTTGGCCGCTATCTTTAATTTTTTACATGGTATTTTTCTTATTTTAATTAATGGTGTCAATACCAATCGATTGATACCCATATTACTTAAATAGCAGATACCGTTTTGAAATTATACACTTTTTAAAAAATGCGGCTCCCCCTTTGGTAAATGACCGCCATTTTGAATTCCCGTCGATGAAATTTTCATTTCGTCGGATGAAATCCTTTATATTTGTTCCTAGTATCACTGGAGAAAATGGATTGATTTCTGCATACGATGCAGTTTGATTTTGCTAAGCCTTTTGACTAACAGTGTTTTAACAAGAAACGCAATATTGAACACCATTTTTCTCATGAACTATTAGATATATCGAGAAAATGATAATAAACAAAGTTATAGCTAAAATTATGCAAAACATAATTCTCATACAAAGTTTTTGTGTAGCACGAAGCATTTTTGAGTTCTAAAAAAAAAAAAAAAAATTGGAAACTAAAATAGCCGCCATTTTGAATTTTTTGCGTGGATATTTTGGCCTTGCTCAGTATAATTTACAAGTAGCCTAAGGAACAGTTTCCATCGTGAGGCCAAACTTTATCACGACTTGTAACTCCCACTTAAGGATTCATACCTACTATATCACTCAGTGTCACCGTTGATACAGCTGTAAGCATTATGCAGTAATTATTGTGTTAGTGACAAAATATATATACATTTTATTCAAATGCTACATTCATGACGATATACATTTTCATGCACCACCAGAACGAACTTTTCTATGTCAAGCCGCTTACTAAAAGGTGAAAATAGTGATCGAAATAGCATTTCATATCGAGACAATATGGCTCGTCATTTTGCATGTACATATTAATATTATTAATCTGCAAATGATATTAATTTATTGCGTGTGCTTGCAATTCGTATTATCATTGGTCGTAAAGTCTCACAAGGAGCGTTCATGGCCCAGCGGCGCTTGCGTACCGCATGTGGTATGCGTAGTTAAGTATTGTCAGCCCAGATCAACTCTTAGATGGTCGGGCCATGGAGCTTATATATAACGACTAATAAATCTCACCAGTGTCGATATTACAGATATTTTACCGCATTTTTAAGTGAAAACTTCTTTAGCGGCGCTGAGCACTTTTGTACTGGGGATTTTTTTTTTAAACTCGCGACAGATTTTAAGATTCTAAGACCAGCTAGTTGACCCCTCCTAGTATCGTGATTGCGATGTTAGGAGGGGTCAACTCAGCTAAACTCAGCTTGTCTTAGATGAGTAAGACACAATGATACTCGGGACATTATTATGTATATATGTAAATGGATTATGCGAATATGTGTCAGTCCATCTGTCTGTCTGTTCCTCTTCACGGTAAAACCGCTGAACCGAAGGAGAAATGGGTATGGAGATTTGAGTCCTGATTTTTTATCCTGAAATCATCCCTTAAGGGGGTGGCAGTTTGTATGGAAGAGCGATAACTATTTAAGCGCCTGAAATGAGTTCCACACGGACAAAGTCTCGGGCAAGCTAGTTAAATATATATGTTCTGTTGTTTGTTCCATTATCAATACTTATAATGAAAAGTAAAACGGAAATTCAAGGAATATGTTTTATTGTAACCGTAGAAGCTACATCATGGGTATAAAAGTTATATTCCAACCGCTGGTATGGTAACGTGACAGGAATATCAATCGTCAATAACTTTCCACCCCGATTTCATTCAATAATTTATTAGCAAAAGCAACCGTATCGCGATGGGAAAAGATTCACTTTTCAAATGTAGTCGGAGCGCTATAAGAGAATATTAAAGCATTCGGCATTCTATTTATCCTTGTAAATAGCTCTGTCTGTAACTGGCAATGGTAAATGAGTTTTTCGTCCAAAGATGAACTTTGTTTTTTCATAAATTCCAGATTCTGTACCTATTTCATTTCATCTACACAGTAGGTACGCAACTGAGATGTACTAGTACATAATGTAAAGTTAGAAATAGTCAAATACGCACTGAGAATGACAGTGATGTTATTAAAATGGCAAATAACTCCTTGTAACTTTTTAGTATACGGAACCATAAGGTTAACCTTTTGTACCTTTTTAGTAACCTAATAAATACCGTGTCGTCAAATTTCGTCATGTCAAATCAGGCTACAGATATTCCATAATGTATTATCGTCGGAATTCCAAACAATCGGCGTATTTCGTGGCATTCACAGACACGTCAACGCTGACGGGCCGTGACGCGCGACATGACGCAACAAGTGGCGAGGGACCGCTGCTGCTGACGTCGGGTTATTTTGACAACTTTGCATGAAACGATCTTATATGCATTTTGTATTTTATTAACCGCCTACTTTCATTTCAAACCGGTGTAGCCTAGTCATCCTACCGTGTCTTCTAGGTGAGCTCGCTTCATCGTCGGCCTCATCTTTGCCCCCTGGCTAGATGCTGGCCAAGAGCGATCCCATTTTTAATTTAAAAATAATCATACCGTGTGGCTTTTGATTGGTAAACTGCGTTTTGAATCCGTATTTATATGTCACGTGCTTTGGAAGGCACGTTAAGCCGTTGATCCCGGTTGCTGTCTATGGCAGCAGTCGTTAAGCCAAGTTGGAGGCCTTCAGGCGGCTTGAGAACTTCTAACAGTCAAGTTGCCCACTCACTTGACAAAGCCTAATCCCAATAAGGTCTAGTTTCCCCTCGGGGTTGGAAGGTCAGATGGCAGTCGCTTTCGTAAAAACTAGTGCCTACGCCAAATCTTGGGATTAGGTAGCGGACCCCAGGTATCCTTCAGGATGCAACTCTACTGGGATAACGCTAGGAGGATGGATTTATATGTCACGTTTTTTGCCATTCTTCTGCTGCCGAGGAACATTGGTGGAGTTGTTTCAGACCGCCAGGGAAACGGTAGAGTGGGCACTCTTTAGCTATATGCATCAGGGTTTGGTCCGGGGTGCCACAGTCTCAAACTTGGGAGTCTTTCAGCCCTCATTTGTAGAGGTGGTAATCTAGGCTAGTGAGTAGTAACTCTGCCGGCGAAGGTGAATGGTGCAGGCTGCATGGCGATTTTTCAGTTTCGTGTGCTCAAAATCAACTCATCATCATAGGCGAGCGGTAGAAAATAGTCACGATTATTATAAACTCTACATTAGCGTATTCTGAGCCCGTATTCTTGACATTTTTTTATGTATGACTGAACAGCGATTGACCTTAATGGTCTCACCTGATGGAAAGCGATGACAAGGCTCCCATACCTACTCACCACCTCCTGGATGTAGCTCGCTGGTTCAGTAATAGCCTAATTCACTCTTGCCTTGAAGAGGCCTAGATTGTAATTTATAAACATTATAGATTTAGAACATTTTGGGAGCGCGCGCTCAGCGGCGCCTGCGTACCGCTTGCGGTATCTAAGGTTAAGCAACGTGGGCAGCGGTCAGGACTTGGATGGGTGACCGCTTTGAGTGGTTACTAGCGGAGCGCTCCCGTGCTTTGGAAGGCACGTTAAGCCGTTGATCCCGGTTGCTTTCTATGTCAGCAGTCGTTAAGCCAAGGTGGAGGCCTTCGGGCGGTTTGAGAACTTCTAACAGTCAAGTTGCCCACTCACTTGACAAGGCCTAATCCCAATAAGGTCTAGTTTCCTCTCGGGGTTGGAAGGTCAGATGGCAGTCGCTTTCGTAAAAACTAGTGCCTACGCCAAATCTTGGGATTAGGTAGCGGACCCCAGGTATCCTTCAGGATGCAACTGTACTGGGATAACGCTAGGGGTATGATGGTAGATTTAGAACATTTTGGTTTATGTAATATTGTTTCACCTATCCTTTAACATAGCTATCTCTATAATGTGATATTATTATCCCAAACATATACGCTTTAGATTTATTGCCTTATTATGTTCGAGTCAGCGAAGCGCGAGTATCTTGAACGGATCAGCTGTAAATATTGAATTTACTTGCGCAAATATTAATCTTATACCGCCATGGGGTTATGTCGCGAAAAATTTGAGGCAATACTGTGACAAGAAAAACTGCCTCAATTCGAGTTTGAGTCAATTCGTGGTGATCATAAATTGAAACGTTACTACAGGTTTTAGTACATATACCTGGGGGAGGCCTGTGTCCAGCAGTGGACATCATTCGGCTGATGATCATAGGGTGACACCACCAGTAATGGACAAGGCCCAATGATATACATTAACTCTTATGTAAAAGAAAATAAGAGTAATTCATTTTTTATAGAACAATCAATTTAAGACTGTATGATCTTTGAATAAGGGTTGAAGTGTCCATTATTGGTGCTGGTTCTTAAAGTGTCCATAATTGGTGGTGTCACCCTAGTACATATATGTAAAAAAATAGGCTTTTTTTGTTAAACGGATTGGGAAACTTGCCGGTCGTCCTCCAAATTCTACACGGTTGTAAGAGGCAGATATCGCTCCAGATGTAAGTCTGATGCTGTGCTAAGAGAAATGGAGTGTGATTTGAACCCACGATATTCACATATCGTGCGTCGCCAACTGAGCTGTCATTGAGACACTCCATTTATGCTAATTGACCGAATGAAATAAACGGCGGATTTTCGGCTGTTTTCCTCACAGGTCGCATAAATTTCTCTCAACCGATTGTAGTGAAATTTTGTGAGCAGGTTCTATAATTATTTAGAATTTTTGCGTCGACTCAGTTCTTTGGAAATTAAAAAATAAAACTCTCGTGAAGTCTAAGCTTACAGAGCCACTAGTATATTATAATTGAGACTAATTGTTTTTATATTGTTGTAGCCCGAAGACCGACAGTGGATCTAAAGTAGAACAACTAATCGTTCTTTTTATTTTGACGTATTCTATCTTTGAAATAATCACATCTTCACATTAGAACTTAATTATAATATCGTTAGAGAAAGCTTAAAAAGTTAAGCTAAGCTATGATAAAGTAGGTAATATGTCATATTCCTGTTAATGTCCTCAGCCTTACACTATATTTTATTTTCACTGTACACCAGAGCGTCGTAACTGTCGCATATGAAATATACTCACTGTGTATGATTTAGCACGTTTATAATTTCATAGTCATAGAATATGATAAAGCAATTCGTTCCCGAAAACCTACGGAAAATCCCCGTCATGCTGTCAAAAAAACTAGAACATGACCGGACGTGGAAACACAAACTTACAGATTTCCAAAATAAATCGATTTTGGACTCTATTGTTTAAAGGATAGAGGTTTTGTGTACGCATGATTATTTTTGCTAGTTGCCACGTCACCTAACCTCATGAATAGAAATTGCAGTGTCAAATCGCTTGTGTCAAAACAGTGGAAAATTGGAGTTTCGTCGAGTTGGGAATTATTGTTTCACGCGTGTTTACTCACGGTAAGGTAGGATTTTTTTCCATTAAACTTATTGGTGAAGCAAGGGCTTATTCTGCTCTTGTACCTAATGCAAATAAAAAAAAGTGTTAATAAACTTCATTTTACTATCGGTACGCTTCGTTTTTATTTCATTAAACTCATTGGTGAAGCAAAAGGCTTCATTCTCCTCACGCAATGCAAAAAAAAGAAATATTTTAATAAAATGTTATTTAAAAATTGAAATGTTGATTCGAGTCAGAAAGCCCAAAATTACCTAGGTCCGAATAAAAAGTATGGGGTTCACTTTAAAGTAAAAATGCTCATTTATTAGATCAGCTCTTTATCCATACCTATATCAAAATAGTACCTAGTCGTAATGTTTTATATACGTATTTACAATTTACATTTCCTCTGCTGTGGTTGATAAAAATAATCTAAATTAAAACATCAAAACTCGATAATAAACAAAGATTAACATTTCCATATTCCAAATTTAACAGCCTCATTGTTACAAGTTCAATTTATTTTATAAAAACCTTATTTCCAAGTAATTAAAGTTAAAATTTAAAGCGCGCAATAAAGTAGATACGATATTGAAACAGGAAGTATTCGACCCACCGCACACCCACCCCACTTTTATACCGAAATTTGGATAAATCCCATCGTTAAAATGAGCTCAGAAAGGCCCAGAGGCATATATTACCCGGCAAATGTGTTATTTGCTTAATTAATTTTTTTGACCCGTTAAATAGGGCATAATGGGCAACGACAGCTTTGCTTTTATGGACGATGGTCCATGGGTGGAGGTCAAGAGACTCGTGGAATCTACCGTTTGGCTTTTAAAAAAACGCTTGTACCGTTGGGCTTTAAATAAAACTCAGGTATACTTGAAATCATTTCAGTTAAAACGAATTGCACTAAAGCAATTCCTTTAAAAAACTACTTTACCTTTCAAACTACAAGGTTCAAAACCCAATAACATTTTAATAGAAATACGTTCAACAATAAGAATTTCAACCATACGTGGGAAATATCATTCGATATGGACACTTGTAGCTTCGTGAACCATTTTAGTTCTGAGGTGTTGTTGAATGTCCTTTCACAATCGCTTCGCGCTTGTTGAAGACTTAAGCTTTAGCAAAATGATTTCTACACATACCTACACATTACTCTCCTAAAGCAATAAAAGTGCAAGGATTTGAATCCTATATAATTGCAAACGGTTTCAGCTTCAAAAATAACGTACAGTAACTTAAATCTCACGAGCTCGGGTGAGCCACGGTTGTGTGTTGACTGTTGAGCTATGCAAAATTGTATAATTATGAATTTATGATGTTTCACGTTATCTTTGAGTTCGTATGTGTCACATGTACAGGTTTGGTTAACCCGCGCTCGTTTGGTTAACACATTATACTTAAACAATTTTATACTCGCCTTTCACATACATACCCACGCACGCACTTACACCTACACACACACACACACACACACACACACACACACACACACACACACACACACACACACACACACACACACACGCGCGCACACACACACACACACACACACATACACATGTACAAAAAACACGCGCACACACACACACACACACATAATAATATTTTTGTTAAATATGTAGTACTAGTTATTCTTAATAAATCCTAAAATGCATCTTGCATTACAAGTTTCCATATTATCTTATTGTAAAGCGTACTGCTAGGTCCCGAGATCTCTAGAGAGGCTCAGCCTAGTTCGGGATCTGCCGGATATCCATGTTCTATTAAGATGATGATGATGAGACTTGTGTGATTCCATATAAATTTATCTTATCTTATATTGGTATAAATAGTGTAAAATAAAGTAGAATTTCAATAAAATATTATTACGATTTTTTTTCGTGGTTTGTGTCAGAAATTATAATTATACCTACTAGCGGGCCCCGCAGACGTCCTGCCCAGCGAAGCAGCGCCACCTATCGGGTCCAATTGTATTTTCAAACCTTCCAGGGACCAACTCAAATATACACACAAAATTTCATCCAAGTCGGTCCAGCCGTTTAGGCGGAGTTAGGTTGGACGTTGTAGGGTTTTTAGACGGTGAGATTATATATATAAAGATGGTAAAAAAATATGTGCATATTCAACCTATTCGTGACGAGTGCTCTTTAAATCATGTAGTTACACTGCAATTCGTACAAAACGAAGCCAGGAGCCAAAAGAAGAAAAACAAAAGCAACCACAAAATATATTTTTATCCAATACAAGTAACCTTTAGAAGAAACTAATCCTTATCTTATACATTTCAGCACGATTAAATTTAATACAGATAATGTAACAGCGGACTAAATTCCGTTAAACCTTTTTTTATTGACTTCAAATAAAATAACAATATTTTCACGCGTGTGTCGTTACTGTATAAGACGTCAATTTTTTCATTTTACATAAAAAATATTTTACATCACAAAAATAATAATACTTATTTTCAGTTACATTTAATATAATAAATCTTTCATAACTTGTCATTTTCCATTTTAAGGATATTTTTCAATGTTTTCAACTTTCAACCTAAAGGTACTGAAGTGACTTATGGAGTGACGTCACTGCGCGTAGTAAATTACGTTTCAATTTACTTAACTTGTTATTCAAATAAGTCGCAAAAAAAGTTTCAGAATAAATATTGCAAAGGCCATTATTATTGATTACTAATATAATTTATCGATGTAATTTTAACGCAAGTGCCCTATTACATCTCAGAGTTGCGCCGCCCAGGCATGGCTGCACCAACCATGTCATTTCCTCTGGCAGTTGTAAAAAGTCAGCGAAGCGAAGGTTCATATAAATAGCGCAAAATCCGCGTCCGTGAGCGAGGACAAATGCGGAACAGAAAAATTACGATATGTGAAAAAAGAAAAACAGGGTCAATCTCAGAAAAACCACTACGTATTATTTTATAATTAGTAGATTCCTTCTAGATTTGTTAGCAGCATTTATAATTAGGTTTGATTGCTGCTGTGTTACCTTTAGGTGAGTAGATTAAAACACACAACACTCCCCCACCCGGCGTCCGCGTCCGCGTCTCCCGTCTCTCCAATAAAACTTTACTATTACATTATTTTATTTTATTTTGCCGTTTTCCCCATACATTGAAATCTAGAATGAATTTACTGTATTCATCATCATCATTCCAGTAGGTACAGTTGTATCTTGGAGAATGACCGGGACCGCTACCTAATCCCCAGATTTGGCGTGTTTGCGGATAATCTGCACAGATTTATCACACGTCAGTAGGTACCTACGTTTGTGTTCCTGTCAATGTTACCTACGCTAGAAATTAGTCAAATGATGATGTCCGCAACCATATACGTCAACAATGACACCGTGACAATACATAACTCTATGGATGAAGTCATTGTTTACCGAATTATTGTCAAATCCGTACATTCGTTGAAATACAAATCACAACCGGACCCACCATTTCAGACCGAGATTCGTATTGACTATGTGTTAATCGGAGGCCAGACTGTACTGGACTGAGGTGAGTTGTCGGTAAGTAGTTGTTATGAATAGTCCTCGAGCCGATGTTTGTATGACATACAAACATCGATGACATGATGTGTAGAGACAATGTTGGCTTGTTAAATTGGCTCTGGCTTCGTATTCCATTCAACAGGGCTTATAATTGTTTAGTATACTATATAAGTTGCAATTATACTATTCATGTACTTGTACGACGGCGGCCATTGATTTAATTTACTATGGTTTTGTAGACCAATATAACAAAAAACTTTATCCGTAGCAATGATGCTATTAATAAATACCCTTCTCATCGACTTCTGATTCAAAAATATAATAAATCATTCATTATCATTGAGAATACTATTTAATTTTTAGGGCCGCCTATGAATTCTCATTGTTTTTAACACTTGATTAAGTTTTTTGAGTAGGTTCGATACTTATGATTAGGTACAGATTTTTTCGTCGCCACATTAAAAGAGGTATGGTATGATTTAGATGTCTAGTGGGTAGGTATATAAGAATTTGCTTGAAAAAAAATATCCCCGCATCTCTACCGATTAATTGTTTACTTCAGAAACATTTACCAGCCGTAGTTTTATTTAACCTCTGGACCCGTGCAAAGTCACATTCCACAGTCATATCAGCCACTACGCTAAAATTGCTTGTTAAATTTCACACGTACTTTATCCAATGATGAATTAACAATTCGTCACGAAACAAAAGCTTCCTTATTTTAATGCATATAAAATCCAGTTTCAAAATTCTCTCCAAACTAAATTTGATACGAAAACGTAGATAGTTGCATAGTCGGGCGACCGCAAAATCGCCAACCCTAATTTACTGGCGACAATATAATATAACACAGGCAGCCCTAGCCTTTTATTAAGGGTTTGTACCTTAGCAAGAGTTAACTGTGGGTTTGTTAAAAATCTGTACATGTCAAATAACAGAAAAGTTTGAAAGTTTTTAAATAACTTCTCCTAATTGTGCTTGTTGAGTAATTTAGTTTCATCAACGTTATGTGGTGTTATTTTTAGGGTTCCGTACCCAAAGGGTAAAACGGGACCCTATTACTAAGCTTCCGCTGTACGTCTGTCCATCTGTCACCAGGCTGTATCGCAAGAACCGTGATAGTTAGACAGTTGAAATTTTCACAGATGATGTATTTCTATTGCCGCTATAACAACAAATACAAAAAAACAGAATAGAATAAATATTTAAGGGGGCTCCCATACAACAGACATGATTCTTTTGCCGTTTGTACGGAACCCTTAATTCGTGCGCGAGTCCGACTCGCACTTGGCCGGTTTTTTTTTATTTCTCTCTCTTGGTATTCTTTTAATTCTTATAATCATTATCTATTGGACGTTAGTATTAGATTGAATGTATAAAACAAAAGACAAATGAGTATATTTGCGATATTACAAGACCAAATTTTTGAAGTTTGTGTCAGTCTCTTACCTTTTGCTTTCGTAGGCACTTTAGTTTGAATCACATTAATTGACATTCGTCATTTGCTTGCACATATCCTATTTAGATACTTTTGGGGTCGCGAAACATAGTTCTTTTCTCGCATACCTATCTTGAGAATATTGAAAAAGAACCGTATGAAAGTCGTAAATTTTACCAGCTACTATGATTTCAAAGCAAAGCTAAAATACCTCATACACTCTAATACGAAAATATCTAGTTACAAACGGGAAAATCCCGTCGGCAACCCTAATTACTAACACAGAAGTAACAACCCAACCCGTGGTGGCAACCCTTTCCTCAATGCAGGGTTACCTCATTAACACATTTGCATAGTAGATTGGAATTCGAATTAGTTTTTGAGCCAGTCAGTTGCCAACATACATACATTTTATCACCCTCACCGTATACTTTCGAATAAGTAATTACCTACACATTCAAGTACGTTATAATTACCTACACGTAAGTACCTATGTACCTATATGAGGGAATTAGAGCGTTCGTGGTCCAGCGGCGCTTACGTACCTCGTGTCGTGCGGTATGCGAGGTTAAGCAACGTCAGCCGGGGTCAATTTAGGATGGTTGAGTTGTTGTTGTTATTAACTGAGCGCTCCCGTGCTTTGGAAGGCACGCTAAGCCGTTAAGCCGTAAGAGGGTACCTAGATCGCTATGGTGTGTTGTTAGTAGTAGTAGACCACAAAAGTAAAACTCGCATGATGTCAGTTATTCCATTATAATGGCGCTTGCAACAGTGCCGAAATACTGGGAACTCACAAACACAAAATATACATGGTAAGTATCCCGTTTCTAATCGTAATTCTAATTTCGCAGACTGTACCAAACGCTGCTTAATAAACCCGTCGAACAACTCTAATCTGAATATTCACCGAATACAGTTTAAGTACAGTGGAATCCGAGGGGAATTTAATTTAGACGGTTTAAATATAAGGGTATCGGTATTTCTACCCGTTCGCTTATATATGTGGCCAGTTGCGTATCATCTGGTTTTGTTCATTTTTGAGGTAATAAGTAAGTATTTGCGTACGCCATTGTTAGGTAACATCCTAATTTGTTGGTGTCCAATATATCAGGATAGTGGCGAGAGATGCAGGGTTTGTTGGTGTCAATGAGAGCCAGGCGTATTCACGTAAAACCATTTTATTTGGTAAACTGCCTATTTTATACCTCATTAACCTTTATTCCACACATTGTTTTATTTCCGTTCACTGCCACACATCGATCTCGTCTCCTCTAATCAGGCAGTTATCGTCTATATCCATGTATGTATGTAATCACTTAGGGGTTAAAAGTGGACTCAAATTTTTCGTGTAAATATTAATATAATATATATCACATGGCCGCTGCGTCGCCAGTTCTCTTATTTTGAACTTGACTTGACACACTGCCTCTTGTCGATATTTTACAAAACCTACAAGGTTAGGGTACGTAATGCATGTCACCATCGATTCAATAGTCATTGATTTGATGATAACGCGACTACAGAACCTTGCTATGTAATGTCTTGACCTTAATCATGTAAGACGTAGTTAATTCGGCTGCGATGGTATGGCCACATAAAAAGAAGACGACCGGATTACGTTGGAAACTTAGCACTACAGCTTTCCAATCTTTCCATCCCTGGTCGAAGATCCAGGGGCAGACCCAAAACAAGGTGGAAGGATGTAGTGCTAAAAAACATGATAGAGTGGTCAGGCATCCGAAGACGATGTCGAGGATAGAGCGAAGTGGCGAGGATTTGTACGGAAAGCTGACTCCACCACCATGTAGGATATAATAGCTAGGAAGAGAGAAAATCTTGTAAGACGTTGTACATCTTGACGGACAAACGAACTGCCCACATTCCTACGGACGGCTTGTTTATTTCTTAATTGATTAAATCCCGGCCTTGGAATTTTGTCTCGGATATTTTTCCCGGATCTCGCCATTCCGAACCCTCTTCAATTAGAGTTCGACTCGCTCAAGTACTTGCCAGCTAGGCCCTAAATGCTGTTCTCTAAACAATTTGTTTTATAACTCTTGCGCGAGTCCTCCGTTACATGGGGAAGTTAGTAAATTCTAGTTAGTTGAGATATATTGTGTATTTGTGACAGCTTTAACTGTGAGTTACTCTTCAATCGAAAAGAATATGACTCCAAATGAACACTCTGAACCACAAGATAATTAATAGGGTGCCTACATACCTACAGAAGGTCATCCATTGAACGAACCCGATGTTTGAACACGTGCTCTATAAAGATAATTATAAATATACATTTTCTATTTGCGCTCTAGTTAATTCATTATGAATGTTCACTTTAAATGCGATTTTGCATCGAAATATGATAGGTAAAGAAAAAAAATGCCTTTTAATAATTTGTTGAAATAATAAAAAAGCAGCTTTAATGTTTGCATCCCAAACATTAAAACCGGCCAAGTGCGTGTCGGGCCACGCGCAAGGTAGGGTTCCGTAGTCGTCCACCCGTTACATTATGTGGACTAAAAAGTTCGCAAACTTATATTTACTATGTTTTTGACAGAATTAACAACATTATCTAAGGTATCAATGGAAATTGTACGAAAGTTTGCTTTTGCAAAGTACATTTCTTAAGCTCGACTATTACTCGTTAACTAGTAATGTCTATACTTAGCTGTGATAGTTTTCCTTTTAAATTCATCGTATATACTACTACCATGATTTTTTTCACATGCCTAGTAGCCACCGTTTAACTGGCAGGGGG
This sequence comes from Cenopis cana, assembly GCA_951800055.1. Lineage (NCBI taxonomy): Eukaryota > Metazoa > Arthropoda > Insecta > Lepidoptera > Tortricidae > Cenopis > Cenopis cana. Next base: position 3,686,921 of record OX637476.1, on the reverse strand, counting down.
GGGGGGGGGGGGGGGACACTTGACCATAACAAAAATTATCACTTTAAAACTTAAAATCACTCCAACCGAATCTTGAATCAAAAAATGCTCTTAGAAACCTTATAATATTTTTAGAAGAGCTATCTAACGATACCCCACACGATGAGGTTTGGAAGTAAAAAAAAATGCACCACCACTTTACATGTAGGGGAGGACCATAAAAAACATTTTTTTTCAAGATTTTATTCTACCGTTTTGTCGGCGTCATCAATATCTATACGCATGCCAAATTACAGCTTTCTAGTACTAACGGTTACTGAGATAAACGGGGGACAGACGGACGGACGGACGGACGGACGGACATGGCGAAACTATAAGGGTTCCTTGTTTACTACGGAACCCTAAAAACCTGGTTGGAAAAGTACGTAATAATATCCGCCAATCCGCTGTCCGCACGTTTTCCGTCGAAAGATAAATTAAATTGAATTCGCGCTTAAAAACAACTGCAGCAACGTTTTCGTTTCGATTATTGTTAAAACTCTATCGCTTTTGCTTTTTCAGCGGTTTTTTGGTATTGACTTTGTAACCTAACGGTAACAGACTAGTGGGAATTAATTGGTAGCCGATATCATAATAGCATGGACTAGAGGTCACCTATTATTTTATTTATTTATCGTAATGGCAATAATAATAAAATTTAATAATTATTATTATTTCGAACCGTAAGATCTTCGAGAAGACGGGTACTTATTACCTCTAGTGAAGTCTCATCATCATCAATTTAAGAGCCAAGCTCTTGTCGGTGGAGCAATTTCCATGTATCTCTTTCTTGCCTTTCGTTTGACCGCCTGATACGACACGACGTTTACTTTTTCCTTAAGTGAAGTCTAGTCCTTACTATATTGGCTACCAATTAAATGCCACTAGTCTGGTGCCTAATTTACTATATGTATATATTATGGGGACTTTACATAAACCTTTGAAAATTCGAAACATTTATAATTACATAGGGTAAATTGCCTATTGTGACCACCCCCCAATAGATGGCTACTTCACGGTCTTCAATGCACAACTTTTTGTGCTGGTAACCTGAATGACATTTTCTTAACTGGCCAGTTACAGGCCCTATGTGATTTCATTTTAAATTCGACACACATGCCTTTTGAATTCGATGTCAGTCAAATGTCAAATGGCAGAGGTAGGGAGGATAATCCGTTCTTCCTCGCCAGTTTCCATTATATGGGGTCGGCTTTCCCAATCGTGAGGCGCCATTTACTTCGCTGGCAAGCATCGTCAACTGACAGACCTAACACCTTCATGTCCCTCTGGACATTCATAAAACCAGGTTTTTTGTGGTCTGCCTCATCTTTTGTACATTCATGGAAAGGCACCTCTTCACTACGTGATTCTCGGGTTTCGCATAATATGTCCATACCACCTCAGCCTGGATTCCGAGAGTTTTTCCGTGATTTGTGCTACCTTAAAACTGCCGCGTATATGTTCATTACTCCTTCCGCCCAACGGAGCATACGCATTTCAGTGGTATGTAACTTTTGCTCCTGTATCTTCTTAGTGTCCCACGTTTCACTACCGTACATGAGAACGGGTCTTACAGCGGTTTTATAAACCCTGCCTTTTGTACGTACAGGCATTTTCGGGTCGCATAAGACTCCTGTTAGTTTCCGCCACTTATTCCATCCAAACGTTGTCATCTGTGTTATGTCGGCGGTTATCGTGCCGTTTTCTGAAATTACCGAGCCTAAGGTATTAATTAAATTTGGTTACTCTCGGTAGAATTTCACCATCGAGTTTGAGTGTGGTGTTTATCGTGCTAGCTTTGTCGGGGTCAAAGTTACATACCATGTATTCGGTTTTCTTATAGGAATCGCAAAAAGGCTGTATTTCTCTATCAAAGCGTGTCAGGCCCTTGAGTTTGATTCGATACATAAGCACTGGCAGGTGTGTGTATGGCAGTGAGTATATTTATAGGTAAATGCTTGACATAAAAGTTCCTTCCGAATTGCTCACAAAATGGCAGTCACAAGTCAGGCAGATAACATTATCGGGCACTATAAGTCATGCGCACGACCGCGTTAGGCACATTATCGGGCACATTAGAGATGGTGATGTTACACAGTGGACACCACTAAAACAGTACACTTGCTGCTTTTCCATCTCTTCTATTTGGAAAGTTCGATTTTCATGTGTAGACAACCGAGTTAAAAAATCGCTTTTCTAACCCTAGGGTGGAAAGTATTTTCTTCTAATAGCCTATTAAAGCCGGGGCTGCACGCCGGCTGCGCAAAGAGCGCCGGCTGGCTGGTTGCTGCAGCGCGTGTTTTTGGGTCAGTGTTAGATTTAGGTACGCGCACCTAAATCTAACACTGACTGTGGTCTTCGGTGGACATATCAAAAATGAAGGGCTACAAAGTTAAATTTTGGATTGGTCTAGTAACCCGCATTAACTGTGTATCCGTTCCTATAAATCCATGTAATAAAAACATAACTTACATTTACATAAGCCGTTAACTATTCACTACCGGATTGTCAACGTTTGTTTTTGCAAGTGATAATGACCCTTTTATTACTGTATCCTTAGAATATCATTCTTTTTAATTTAATTTCTCTTTTGCTTTCCTCATAGTCGAAATGAAAATTAGAGTGTTTAACTCGGGTGAAAGCACCCATTTCACCCTCGAACTATTAGCGCTCTCACTTAGTTCGAGCGTTAAACATATCTTGGGTGAAACAGTCACTTTCAACCCTTGGTTAACAATCTACTATTAATCGGGGATTCACATCAAACGGTCGGAGTTCTTCACAGTAGTTACATTGCATATTTGTATTTTTCAATGAGATTATGTATTTTTCAGTCTTTTTTTTAAATCTAGGTTATCAATTATTTCAGATCTACCGATGGAACGACTACTGTGTAGATTATTTCGCTGTGCCTAGACTGACTCCATTTGTGCTTGCACCTTGTTTACGCCCCTGATTGCTGCTGTGGCCGCCATTTTGTCTGGCTAAGCTGTTTCGCTTATTCTCACATTAGAGGCTCGACAGCTATTATCTTTTTGCCGTACGTATGGTACTTATCGCGGCATTCCAGACACGAAAAAAATATGGATTTTGTGAGAATAAAGTGAGTAAAGTGTAGTATTAGAAATTTAGTTAGTAGGTACCAAGGGAGGATTACAGTTTTGTTTTTTCTAAATGTCATTTTCCATACTAAAAATGATAATTAGATCTACTTAATTTTTACACGTTACTTACTAGCTGAACGCGTAACTAACTCTCTACTTTAGAAACACAGAAGACAGAGTATTTCGTCAGCAATATACGAGTGAGGAGAAGACAAGACATATCTGTCATCTTGAATTTGGATGAGAAATTCCGTTAAATTTTATTCAAATACCTACGACGAGGTTAACTATAGTCATGTCTCAGTGTTCCTGTGCGCAAATTAATGTTAAGCATGTCCCTGGTAATACGCCTGCAAGATTAAATCATGTAAAATTGGTAATTTCCAGTCATTCAAACCTAATGACGAATTCTCCCGACAGACCTGTGACAATTTAATTTACTGCAGTCGTTGTCTCATTCAGCTGTCAACGAACCTTTTAAAATGGTGTATGTTAAATTAGGTTTACAATTTGTTTTGCAGACTAACGTTAAAATGTCAAATGATATTTCGTAAGTACAGTGGGCCAACGAAAATGTTGAGCACTTTAGTACTTTGTCAAATTAAAGAGGTTTCAAATTTTATGACGTTTCAGTCTAAATATTTCTTAGGTTTCGATGTGACAAGGTTCTAAGTATGCTCAACATTTTCATGCGCTGACTGTACATAACTTTTGACGTGACGTGCTTGACTGCCCATACTAAAAATCTACACTCGTGACCTGACAACTTTAAACCTCTCTCGTTTTATAGGTATTGGGGGCTAAGCCGATGTAAATGTTACAAAAACCTTAAAAAGAATGCTTTTCATCGAGAAAAAAATACCAAGTGTGCTAGAGATAGATATACAGAACTCTTATTATTTATAAGAGAAAAAAGGGCATTTCACTGGATTTGTTCATTCACTGGAGAACTTACCCTACGACCTGTATAGGAGAACAAACGGAATTACAGTGTGTCCACTGTAAAAGTGTGATGAATGATTAATGTCTTCAAGAAGAGTTTGTTTACATGATAGGACTAAATAAGAACAGACTAGAAATTACTCATCATCAGGAGTTCTCTGTGTGTGCTAGACATATAATGTACAGTGTACATCCTATACACATACCTTTTTAACAGGAATTAAACAAAGGAATAAAAACGCTGATTACGTTAAAAACGAGTTATTTAAGTAATAAACCCTGTAATTGTGGTCACCTTAATTGAACAATTTAATTATACAATGCGAAATACGCCCAACGAGCGTTAAAAATATAATGTAAATTAATTAAGGATGGTTTCGTTTTCATACGAAGTTTATTTTTATATTTTACTATTAAATTTAAATCATTTTTAGGGTTCCGTACTCAAACGGTCCCAACGGAACATTTATTCTGAGCCTTCCTTGACAGTCTAAAGTTTAGCGGCACAAATGCAGTACGTTTAGAGTCTAAACGTACTGCATTTGTGCCGCTTCGCTTGTGCATATACATAATCCACGTCCTGCCTTATTGGGAAGTACTCGTTTTACAATCTGCGCGCAGCAAAAAATCTGTACTGACTTGACAGACAGTTGACGTTGACAGCTGTCAGCTTCCTTTATCGCACACTATCCTCAATGTCATGCCATGAGGTATTTTCTACCTAAATTAAATGTAGGATTTTGATCGTCGCCGCGTTGGTGAGCACACGTGCTCGGGGCGACGACGAGCAGAATCCATTTACCGTACAAAACCTTGCCTACTGTCATGGCGTCGTTACCGAACAAGGTCACTGAACACGTGACATTGGCGAAATCATCATAAATTTGATGGAAAGCCATTTTTTAAAGAATTGATTGATTGAAATTAAATGTAACTGAATTTAAATATTGAAACCCTCTTTTCTGACCGTGATTTACCTCAGTTTTACGACAATTAATCATAAACCGATTTCTCTCATTTTACTGTGTCTCTCATTTATATTTACTTATGTCAAGTAATTAATTACGCCATCATTTTCTCTCTCTGCAAACTCACGCATATTGCCTGCTGCCAATTCGAAGAATAACATTCAGGTTCGACGAATTTTGGACCGTATTTATACTAGGAAATAAAGTTGCTTTTCGTACATGATAACACAACGAGATGAGAAGTTTTGGGAAGCAATCACTCGAAAATGTTTGCTAGAGCTGCCGAAAATACGAGTACGTGCGTTAATTAAAAGGTTTTCCATTCAACACACTGGTTTAAGTAAACGTTAATGGGTGGCTACCTCGTGGCTACTTACACCTGGATTCTTAGTACGGCTATAGTCGTTCTACGAATAATTAAAATTGCTTTATACATTATCATCCAGTCAATTATAAGAAAATTATTATATTCATTGACATGTAAAATTGTAACATTTTATGAATACCTAAATGATTGAAATTGAAATTGAGGAGCTTTCCAGAACTAAAAGCACTGTCACGAATGCCTTGCCTACTGTCATGGCGTCGTTACCGAACAACGTCTAATTTTTTTTTTTTTTTATTTATTTGATACATTAATAAATATTTCAACAACATATCTAATATATGCCAAACTGCATAACAGTTTGTCGGCAGAAAAACAAGTTAAAAATATTGAGTACATCACATCTGATGGTATTTACTTGTTGTTGTTGCGCTTATATTTGAATAGCTATTTCAAATATAAACACAACAACAATATGGTATACTTATAGTCCTTAGTTACATTTTTTAGGATCACAGTGCAAGTGCTAAAGTGTCCTACATTACAATACCTCTAAAAGAGCGTGAGTGGCACTAAAATTCTAAGATAGTACATTACTTAACAAGGGCGGCAAAACAAAGAATGTCCCAGATCGCAGGTATTTGACGACGACAAACATGCGCTCCGAGGCTCTCCCCATTACCGCCCTAGTTACCAATACCAAGTTTCATCATAATCCGTACAGCCGTTTTTGCACTATTGAGTAACAAACATCCAAACTAAGGCGATTATCACACCGTACCCTTACCATGAGTTTGCAATGTTTGCATTACCGTACCTACTCGCTAGCGACTGCGTAAACGATTTAGTATGGACAAAAATACAGCGCCTCTGGCGGTTACGCAATAGAACTAAGAATCGCCATACTAAATTGTTTACGCAGTCGCTAGCAAGTATGGTAATGCAAACATTGCAAACTCATGTTAAGGGTACTGAATATGTGATTTCCGCACGGCGATTCGGAGTGCGAGCGGGACAGCGCTATCCGTGTATATAGCGACGTCCCGCTCGCACACCGCGCCGTCGTGCGGAAACCGCATCAGTGGTCACACTAAACTTTCGCATTTATAATATTAGCAAAGTATAACGCATTTATGTCAACAGCCTAAAGTTTGCACGCCGCTATTCATCCCAGTCTATCGGAAGCTTCTGATATCGCAAAAAGCTGCCGCCCTTTGAAGAGTTTGATGTGATATTTATATGCGATACTCCGGATACACAGGTCTTTTGTGTCTGACCTACATACACGTAAGGAGCTTATACATATTTATACATAGGTAAGGTGGAAGATAAGACGTATTATTTACTAGTTTTTGCCCGCGACTTCGTCTGCAAAAAACTCGGTCATCGCGTTAGAATTTAATTGTTATTCTTCTAGTTCAGGCGCTTACGTATTTATCACTCTTCCATACAAACTTACACCCCCTTAAGTGATGATTTCCGGGACAGAAAGTATCCTATGTCCTTCCTCGAAACTCAAACTATCTCCATACCTACCAAACTTCATCTAAATCGGTTCAGCGCTTCAAGTATGAAAACAGACACCATTTCCTATTTTTAATATTAGTATGGCTTACTATACTAAGCTAAGCAGTATGGCTTACTATAATAGTAACCAGATTAGGAAAAATGATCTACCACCTGCTACAAAATAACTATTATTTTATATACCAACTTTTTTTTTAAGTTTCTACTTTTTTTTAAGTTTGGAACAACTCGACTAATACAGGATTTTATATGCAACATTTCAGGCGCGTGGAGAAAGCCTCCACCGTTTTTGTAATATTTAAATTTGATCTGATCTTAAACCCTACGTACGTTACCTTCCAATTCCAAAACGTAGCGAGTAATATGTTATTTTTGATGTTTATTATTTGTCAATATTATATCTGCTAATGATATTTAAATTGAGGTATGCCGCGACGTAAGGTTGTAACAAAATTTCTGTTCACCGTAGCTATAAATAAATAAACTAGTGGCTCTGTGAGCTGTAGACCTCGTGAGTGTTTTTTTTTATTTCCAAAACTATGTTAGATATCGAACCTGTAGAGCAGGGGTCGGCAACCTTTTTGCACCCACGGGCCACATAGTAGCTAAAAAAATCTTCGCGGGCCGCAGATGATAATAATCATCACTGTCTGTTGATATCAACTCGAAACAAATTGGTACGCCGTACGCGGCAGTAACGTAGTAAAAATTCGCACCCCTTCTTACATGAAAAACGAGAAAGAAGAAAAAACCGACTTTTCACAGATAAACCAGCTAGTTTCCTTACCAAACCCAGATAATTCGCATTTCAACCGCATCGTAATTTCGCGATTCATTCGATCAATGCAAGCATATAGAATAGCAGATACAGAAACTTTAAGGGAGGGACGGGTCATAAAATCATAACATAACACACCTAGATAAAAACGCGAGCGCGAAATTTTTCGAACTCTGATGCAAATGCGGCAAATACTTCATACGCATCAAGTCATAACACATCTAGATGGAAATGCGAGCGTAGCGAGCGCGAAATTTTTCGAACATTATGATGCAGGTGCGGAAAATACTTCATACGCATACGCATCAAGTTATGTAGATGTAAACGCGAGCGCGAAATTTTTCGAACACTGATTCAAATGCGGCAAATACGTCATACGCATCAAGTCATAACACATGTAGATGGAAATGCGAGCGTAGCGAGCGCGAAATTTTTCGAACATTATGATGCAGGTGCGAAAAATACTTCATACGCATACGCATCAAGTTATGTAGATGTAAACGCGAGCGCGAATTTTTTCGAACACTGATTCAAATGCGGCAAATACTTCATACGCATCAAGTCATAACAAATCTCGTTGCAAACGCGAGCGTAGCGAGCGCGAAATTTTGCGAACATTATTATGCAGGTCTGGAAAATACTTCATACGCATCAAGTCATGTAGACGCAAACGCGAGCGCAGCGAGCGCGAAATTTTTTGAACATTAAGATGCAGGTGTGGAAAATACTTCATACTGTCTAACGAAAACGCGGCGAGCGCGAAATTTTTGAAAAAAAATTAAGATTGATTTAACTGTAAAATATACTTACAAACACATATCTCGTCCTGACCAACTGTGAAAATATTCGTGGTTGGCGATACAGACGCTTTCACGTATGTTAAGAATTTCAAATTTTACCTTTACAAACAATAAAGCCAGGGAGGCTCGCGGGCCGCACGGAAGGGGCTCGCGGGCCGCCTGTTGCCGACCGCTGCTGTAGAGGAGGACAAACCATAGAATTTTTTTTAGATTACTCGACAAAAATATTCTATGTAATCAAAGAACGTGCTCACAATACTTCACGAGAATCTGTTGTGAAATGCGACCCTTAGAGGTGAACATATCGAAATTCGGCCGCAGAAACACAAAATAATTGATAAAAAAATTGTTTTTTTAAATTTTGAAAAAGTGACTCGATGAAAAAATTCTATAGAATTACCGCACCTGCTCACAAAATTTCACGAAAATCGGTTGATAAATGCGACCTGTAGAGGAGAACAAACCAATAATTAAAAAAAAAAAAAAAATTACAAAAATTTACTTGCCTAAAAAATCCTATGTAATCATAAAACCTGCTCACAAAACTTCACGAGAATCGGTTGAGAAATGCGACCTGTAGAGGAAAAAACGGCCGCAGAAAAATACGAAATCATTGATACAAAGTTTGTTTTTTCGAATTTCAAAAAAGTGACTCGACAAAAAAATTATATATAGTTACCAAACCTGCTCGCAAAATTTCACGAAAATCGGTTGATAAATGCGACCTGTAGAGGAGATCAGCCAACGACGTAAACATTTTTTTTTTTAAATTTACAAAAATTTACTCTACAAATAAATTATATGTAGTCATGGAACCTGCTCACAAAATTTCACGAGAATCGGTTGAGAAATGCGACCTGTAGAGGAAAAAACGGCCGCAGAAAAACACGAAATCATTGATACAATGTTTGTTTTTTTGAATTTCCAAAAAGTGACTCGACAAAAAAATTCTATATAGTTACCGAACCTGCTCACAAAATTTCACGAAAATCGGTTGATAAATGCGACCTGTAGAGGAGGACATACAAAAATCCGGCCGGACATACGAAAGCATTTTTGTCGAAGCTAAAACAGAGACCTCGTTTTACTCGGTCAATAAAACTAGTGGCTCTGTGAGCTGTAGACCTCGTGAGTGTTTTTTTTTATTTCCAAAACTATGTTAGATATCGAACCTAGTAGAGCAGGGGTCGGCAACCTTTTAGCACCCACGGGCCACATAGTAGCTAAAAAAATCTTCGCGGGCCGCAAATGATAATACTGATCACTGTCTGTTGATATCAACTCGAAACAAATTGGTACGCCGTACGCGACAGTAACGTAGTAAAAATTCGCACCCCTTTTTACGTGAAAAACGAGATAGACGAAAAAACCGACTTTTCACAGATAAACCAGCTAGTTTCCTTGCCAAACCCAGATAATTCGCATTTCAACCGCATCGTAATTTCGCGATTCATTCGATCAATGCAAGCATATAGAATAGCAGATATAGAAACTTTAAGGGGGGACGGGTCATAAAGTCATAACACACCTAGATGAAAACGCGAGCGCGAAATTTTTCGAACACTGATGCAAATGCGGCAAATACTTCATACGCATCAAGTTATAACACATCGAGATGAAAATGCGAGCGTAGCGAGCGCGAAATTTTTCGAACATTATGATGCAGGTGCGGAAAATACTTCATACGCATACGCATCAAGTTATGTAGATGTAAACGCGAGCGCGAAATTTTTCGAACACTGATTCAAATGCGGCAAATACTTCATACGCATCAAGTCATAACAAATCTCGTTGAAAACGCGAGCGTAGCGAGCGCGAAATTTTGCGAACATTATTATGCAGGTCTGGATAATACTTCATACGCATCAAGTCATGTAGACGCAAACGCGAGCGCAGCGAGCGCGAAATTTTTTGAACATTAAGATGCAGGTGTGGAAAATACTTCATACTGTCTAACGCAAACGCGGAAGGCGCGAAATTTTTGAAAAAAATTTTAGATAGATTTAACTGTAAAATATACTTACAAACACATATCTCGTCCTGACCAACTGTGAAAATATTCGTGGTTGGCGATACAGACGCTTTCACGATGTTAAGAATTTCAAATTTTACCTTTACAAACAATAAAGCCAGGGAGGCTCGCGGGCCGCCTGTTGCCGACCGCTGCTGTAGAGAAGGACAAACCATAGAATTTTTTTTAGATTACTCGACAAATATTCGATGTAATCAAAGAACGTGCTCACAATACTTCATGAGAATCTGTTGTGAAATGCGACCCTTAGAGGTGAACAAATCGAAATTCGGCCGCAGAAACACAAAATAATTGATAAAAAAATTGTTTTTTTAAATTTTGAAAAAGTGACTCGATAAAAAAATTCTATAGAATTACCGCACCTGCTCACAAAATTTCACGAAAATCGGTTGATAAATGCGACCTGTAGAGGAGAACAAACCAATGAATAAAATAAAAAAAAATTAAATTTACAAAAATTTACTTGCCTAAAAAATTCTATGTAATCATAAAACCTGCTCACAAAACTTCACGAGAATCGGTTGAGAAATGCGACGTGTAGAGGAAAGAACGGCCGCAGAAAAATACGAAATCATTGATACAAAGTTTGTTTTTTCGAATTTCAAAAAGGTGACTCGACAAAAAAATTCTATATAGTTACCAAACCTGCTCGCAAAATTTCACGAAAATCGGTTGATAAATGCGACCTGTAGAGGAGATCAGCCAACGACTTAAAAAAAAAATTAAAAATTTACAAAAATTTACTCTACAAATAAATTATATGTAGCCATGGAACCTGCTAACAAAATTTCACGAGAATCGGTTGAGAAATGCGACCTGTAGAGGAAAAAACGGCCGCAGAAAAACACGAAATCATTGATACAATGTTTGTTTTTTTGAATTTCCAAAAAGTGACTCGACAAAAAAATTCTATATAGTTACCGAACCTGCTCACAAAATTTCACGAAAATCGGTTGATAAATGCGACCTGTAGAGGAGGACATACAAAAATCCGGCCGGACATACGAAAGCATTTTCGTCGAAGCTAAAACAGAGACCTCGTTTTACTCGGTCAATAAATATATTTTGGACAATCTTACACAAATCAACCTAGTCCCAAACTAAGCAAAGCTTGTACTATGGGTACTAAACGACGATATACATACTTATATAGATAAATAAATACTTAAATACATAGAAAACATCCAAGACCCAAGAACAAATATTCGTGCTCATCACACAAATAAATGCCCTGGCCGGGATTCGAACCCGGGACCTCCAGCTTCGTACGCAGGGTCACTACCAAATTACCATAATTAGCTTGCTTAAAATGATAAAATGAGTTAAGCTCGCTAGTGTTAAGTCCGCTTTTATAGTTGCCTAAAAATTATAAAAGTTTTGATTATATATTGTTTAGTTTATTTATTTTATTTCTAGTTTTGGGGCACTCACTGAAAATCAGCGTCACGGTCTCCGTGACAACATGCTGAGTGGGTGCCCTATTTAGCACATAATATGTTCAAGTTGTTTCTCCATTTAATTGTCTACTGTATTGTAATGCGTGCTAAATAAATACATTTCTTCTTCTTCTTCTAATATTCAGTTTGCGGGCCATTTTTGAGAGAAGTATATTTGATAACACTACAAAAGGCCCCGGAAATTTTACCGTCATGCGTAACGCGTATCGGCAGATCTTGAGGAGGGACGACACTTTCGTGATGTACCCGGAACACAATGTACTCTGTCGCTTTAATGTCATATTCAAACTCTCATGCTAAATGTTCAATGGGTGAAAGCGACTTAATACCAAAGTGCCAAGCTAATTATGAGGCCGACTGTACGTAATAATGACTTGATTGAAGCATTTTATTTACGAGGCTCATATATTATTCCAATTACCGACCCCGAATAACGGGAACAGGGACGGAAAGAAGGAAATAATTTGCATGTCACTGTGTGACAAGGTAGTATGCTAAGGCAAATCAATACCTAACATCATACTGTAACATAATTAAACAAATAAATGACTTATGAGCCTTATGACGCTTCGACCCACCCCTGACTTTTCGTCAGTTTATATCGCGATGTTCTCTAGTGCGCAAGTCGAATAGACGCCCGGGGCTACGCGGTTGCCATGACAACCGACGGGAGCGGCGACCCCAAGCTTGTGTCGACCTTATCACTGTAAAGTTAATGAAACAGTTACCAGCTAATTAAGTTCGCCGAGTTGGACAGGTGGGCTCTGGGGAGATTAGAAAAGTTTGTTTTTAGGGTTCCGTACCCGAAGGGTCAAAACGGAACCCTATTGGTGACGCCCAGACGTCCGTCCGTCGTCTATCACACAGGTTTTTTAGCCAAACGGTTGGAGCTACAAGCTTTAAATTTACAGAGTATATGTATCTTGTTGGCCCGAAGCCATACAAATAGTCAATACTTTTTTTTAAAGGTTTTTAAGGGGGGCTCCCATACAGCTAAAGGGGGGCGCGAAAAAATTGTTTTATCCTACCCTATCGAGTGGGGTATCGTTGTTTAGAGCTCATTGAGTAGATACTTACTATATTTTTAATAAAAAAATATATTGGAAAACAAAGGAATGAGAAGCCACCAAAATTTTGCTCCGAAGATTTTTTTAACTTCCCAAACACTAATAAACTTAAAATTTGGTTATTATGTTTATTATTACGTATATTTTACCAACAAATACTAATAAATTGATAAATTAGATTTCCTTATTTTTTCTATAAAAACCAACTTAACTTTACGGTCGGTTCGGAACCCTAAATGTGCAAAGTCCGACTCGCACTTGGCCGGTTTTTTCCATAAACTCGTTGAATTCAGAGTGCAATTTGTGTCAGATGCTTTCAACAAGATCTAGTTTCCGCTACGGGTCGGTAGGTCAAGTTGCAGTTGCTGGTAAAACCAGTGTTTGCGCCATTACTTAGGATTTGCTAGTATGCGGACCCTGGAGTCCTGTAGCCTTTAGCAACTCGATTAGAAAATAACTGTCAGGTATAATTTACCTAGGTTTTTAGTTTAATGAGACACTCACATAATATTCAACCTATAATTACATTTCATATATTGTGCTCATTATTCGGTTAGCTTAGGTACTAAAGCGGCAATTACACTTCGTCGTTCGCCGCACGCTGCATGCGGCTACCGCAAAAATGTAAAGAACACGTTAGTCGGCCGCATTCGGCGATCGACAGCTGCCAAGTCGCCGTAGTAGGCGGACAGACTAGTGTAAAGACGACGTATGTTGGCCTAAGTAGTTTAAAATGAATTCGGCGACCGCATTAGGTGAACGACGCAGTGTAATTGCCGCATTACATAAATTAATTTTGTATTTTGTTTGACATGTTACTAACAAACTATGGTTAATTTTGTATTTTGTTTGACATGTTACTAACAAACTATGGATCTTTTGCTATCTGAAAATAAATGATTAATAATAACAAATCCACCACGCTTCACCCATGCGTATCTTCCCTCGTCCAATCAATCAGGGTTGTCACTCGAACCGAATCCGTTTCCCAAAACTCTCCGGACACTATCTCTATCAAGCTGTCGGACCTTTTCCTGACGGTAGGTACGTGTACTGGTGTGTGTACAGGTAGTCTGTTGACCTTTGAAAACTAGTTAACACGTGTATTCATGAAGTGGGTCATAAATACTAAAACAAAAGTCGTCCCTGCTGTGGTCAATAGTTGACGCCTTATGTGCATGTAAGTTATGTTTTTATCACATGGATTTATACACGGAGACAACTAGAACCTAAGGCGACTACCTGATTTGTCGGTCCGGAGGCGCTACGATATGAGAAAACTGTCAAATGTCAGTGTCAACTGTCAGTCAACTCAGTACTACTTTTTACTGCGCCCCTACATTTAAGACTGTACGAACAAAAAGTTGGTATTTTAGAAAATATACGGTTTTTTCTAACGTCATATCTTTGTTCAAGTGACTACATTGTTAAAGTAAACTTCTGTTTTGTATAGATAAACTCTTATTCTAGACCATAGCGTTGCTAAACTTTTATTTCTATGTACGATTATTTAAAACAGTCAGGTTTTCGTCGGAGTGTTTTGCAAAAATACGCGTCAGAGCTATCTTTCAGGTACAATATTTCCATTTTAAATTGTCAAAAACGATTGGATGTTTATCTTTTACAATAGGATGTATAGTCTTTTAGTACATAGCGATCGCACTAGTTCTGAAATATTGATTTTTACTATATCTAAATAAAATACTACAAAATGTCTAAATCGGTTTGTTTAAACATTTTTTCCTCACATGTTTTATAATATTTTGGAAAAAAAACTTATTATTATAAAACTACAGGTTTTGCTTGATATTTCTTATTTTTTTTAACGCTTATGGATAACCCACTTAATTTAGACGAATTTTTAAAAACCACTATAATTCACAATATAACAGCGCGCGACAACGTTGTTCGATTCATTACGCGCCGGGCCTTCCCAAGGAACGCACGTGTCGCTCTCCTCGGTGCGTTAAGGTCGGTGACCAAGCTCACACCGACACTGCTATTCTGTAGATGTAGCGCGTCCGCTACAGATTAATAATTTGATACTTGGTAAGTAAGTTAACATTCTAAATTTATTTATTTTATTTCTTCTCAAAGCACTAAAGTAGAGTGATATGATTTTTTACAGAAATGGGCAATAAACGTAAATTACGACGTAAATTAGGACGTTTACCATATTTTAATGGAATGTGTCCGGAATAATACTGTTAGGCGACAGATATTTAGTGACTGTTCCATCGGATTATGCAACATCTATTTGAGCAATCCAATGTCAGAAGTGGTTCCAAAGGTTTTGGCCCTTGTAAAATATGGTCTTAAAGATAGATAATATAATATGTGTATACTGTTTAGTAATAAGTTGATTGAACTCTGTTGATTAAGATGCGTTTATCGAGCGATATATTCGCAACAGCGAAAAAGCTCTAAATAAATTAAAAAAAAAAAAAAACGTAAATTGTTTGGGACGAAAAAATCCAATAGTACTACGGACACACAAGTTAAAAGGTAAAGGTATGATTCCTCTGCCGACTGCATACAGCAACTGCACATTCCGCCGCACTCCAAATTGAACCGTAATGGTATGTGTAAAAAGCTCAATTTGAAATGAGCGGAGAAGTGTCGGAACAGCACACGCCGCTCACTCTAAATTGGGACTTTTAGTCTTATGATTACAGTTCAATTTAGAGTGCGGCGGAAGGTGCAGTTGTTGTATGCAGTCGGCAGCGGAATCATACCTTAAGGCACCATGTTACCTATTACCTATTGCTGCTAGTGATATTTCTATGTCTGGATATGTGCTTCTATGTTCTTGACGTTCTGTGAACATTTCGGATCTTTCCTTTAATTGTAAAATTCAAACTCTAATATTTTTTTATTCTTAACGAGCGCCCGATAATTTATGATTGCGTTGTTTGAACTAGTTATCAAATTATATGTATGTGCAATTTCAAATTTTTAGGCCAAGTAGTTTCTGTGGAAAGTAATTTAAAGTAAAACTAGTCCCCGAAACACGTGGACTCCACGTAATTATCATTCCAAATTTGACTTTTTTCCTGACAAACTTATTCCAATTTTGTTCATTAATTCGTGTTCATGCACCTCTCAAAATCGTTTGTATAGTCTCCCAACATATGTTTACTGGTTGTTATCTTTTGTGTAAATTTACTCTCATATTCATATTCATTTATATTTTTTTATTCTTAACGAGCGGCCGATAATTTATGACTGCGTTATTTGGACTAGTTACCGAATTATATGTATGTGCAATTTCAGATTTTTAGGCCAAGTAGTTTCTGTGGAAAGTAATTTAAAGTACCAGGCCGAACTTCACAATGTACATGACAGTTATCACGCTCCCAAACGTAAAATTTATAAAAAAATAACGTTGTTTTTTGCGTAATTTCTGTATGAAACACAGGTTTTTTATTAATTTCGCGAAAATGAACAGTCAGAAGTAAATAGATTAACACATATTTAAGTATTAATAATGTGTAATGAGATAATAAATGTCGATCGTTTTTTGTATGAAAATCGAACCACCTTAATAAGTGCGTAGGTACGTAATGTTAATAAAATAAAAACATTTAAAACTCACCACATTTTTTTCCTACCTCACTCTTACTCTATAACAATGATCAAGACTTGTCAGTTCAACCGGCAGCACTCGAACCGCACGCACACAGTAATCGTTTTAGTGTGTAGCTAAACATGGCCGCTCGCATGGAGATCGCGGCTAGGATGAGTTGGAGCGAAATGTTCGTACCCTCCTGGCGCGGGATGCGCGGAAGCGGGACGATGCGAAGGCAGTTAGTACCTACTTGGTCCTTCGCATCGTCCCGCTCCCGCGCATCCCACGCCAGTCAGGAAGCACTAATTTAAATATAGGGGCGTAGTAAAAAATGGTACCGCGTCGACTGACAGCTGACACTGACATTTGACACTTTTATCATATCGTATTGCCTCCGCACCGACAAATCAGGAAGTCACCTAAGTCGCCTAAATCTATTTATGACCCGTATTAATAGGTACTAAAAGTGATTCTGAACAGTGCAGTGATAAATAAGTTTCTGTATTTTTATACATTAAGGATTTTTACCTCTTTACAAGCTTTCGTCCCTATTCAACCCCTAAGGGGATGATTTCTGGGATGGAAACTGACCCATGTCCTTCCTCGGGACACACACCTCATTCAAATCCGTTAGGTGGTAAGGTGGAAAGAAATGCTTAATAAATATTATAATTTAGTGAGCAAGTAAGATTGGTTTGCCTGCGAATAAGTAGGTACCCAATTTATGAATAACTAGCGGCCCGCCCCGGCTTCGCACGGATAGTCTAGTATTGCTACCTATTTTTTTTGAATTTTGAAATAAATTATAGCCTATGTCCTATTCTGATGTCAATCTAAACTACAACACTGGAAAGTTCCATAGAGATCCGTTCAGTAGTTTTTGAGATTAAGCGGAACGTACATCCATACGGACAAACTTTCACGTTTATAATATTATTATTAGGAAGGATTAGGATTAGGATATTAGGATTAGGATTATCAAATAGGTATCATACTAACGATAAGTTTAACAAGTGTTTAATAAAAGGGTACACTGCATGTCTTAACGTCTATTAACGAATAAGTACAAAACAAGCCGAAAATCATCCTTTAATTATAATGACGACAGCTCATACCGCCTCATCTTCATATAACCTGGACATCTTGAAAGCACGACTGAATAGGCATCTTCTGGGTGAGCTCGCTTCATCGTCGGCCTCATCTTTGCCCCCTGGCTAGATCGTGGCCAAGACAAAATATTGTAGCGAACATAGAAGATGGAAATAAAATGCTTCAGATTTAGACTACACTCCGTAAAATATACCTACCTAAACCGTTTTTCATAAAGAAACAACAGGACACAATGCCATTCAGATAAAAAGGGCACAAAATTCATATTCTGAATGAATGTTCGTATAAAAACTTAAATATAAACACACAATACATAGAAGAAAATCTCGCAAAGATTCGAGTTTCATTCGCTCGCTTGGTTTTATCACAATTAGCGAGCTGACGCGAAGTGGCTGCGCGCCGGTGCTTTATAAAATATTCAGGAATAGGTGCACATGGGGAGGTTAAAGCAGTACCTTGACATACTCGTATTATAAGGATATAAGGTTTATTATATACTGGCGCGTGTAAAGACGTCTTGAAGTTCATTTACTCAGCCACCCGGCACTCATAGCGTTACGTTAGTTCATAGCGGTTTAACACATTCGGCGCAGCCAATGCAATTAACCTGCATATTATAAAAAAAGATACGAACTCGTGTAACCTTTATTAGTTATTTTTAATAACTTTATAAACCTCTAGAACTTAGGTAGTAGACCTAGGTAAAATGATTTTCGTACAATTCAAGATTCATTGTATTGGATATTTAGAGTCCACTTATCCCATTTTAAACAGTCTACACTACATACGCTAACATTTTATCCACACATTGCAAAGTTACCTTTTCCGCACAAGTGAAGTGCAACGGCACGGCATCGATGTACTTGTACCAATTTCAGGTTTGCGAGGATAAAGTGCTCTTGGTGCGCGGCCAACAATTAATGTTAAGTGAAAAAGCTAGGCGTTAATACCTTTAATGCATTTTTGTTTGTGCCCTTGTTTTGGAAGTGAATTTTGGCAGCATTTACTGAAAGTTGTTGAGCTTCATCCTCATATTAAGTTAAAAACATACTAGTATAATACGAAAACGTTCTGCTCTGTTAGCCTAATTGGAAAAATCTTTATGTGTTTAGGGCAAATATTTTTTTCGGAGACTGCGGTGCATTTTTTATGTGTATAACAAAGTCTAGGAGTAACTACGTCTCGTGTCACTTAGCCATGTATATAATATAATTTATAAATCTAACCCTCTATTAATGTTATGTCAGGACATTATACAATACAATACAATACAAATATTTTTTATTGTTCACCAAAAATTACATAGAAGTTGGCCTTAAAACTAAACATGTTGATGGTAGACAACAGGCGGTCTTATCGCTAAAAAGCGATCTCTTCCAGACAACCTTTGGGTGGTGGAGACACGACAGAAATTTGACATGAGTACATTATATTAATTGTATGTATCTGAAATTACAATACAATTCAAAATACTCTTTATTGCACACCTCAATAAATAAAACGAATACAGAGTAGGTAATACTGAGCTCTTTTAATAATAAAAAAAATATTACTACTGCGCAAACGTAATACTGCAGTCAGTATCCTGCCAAGTAAGGAAATATCTGCGATATCAGTACGTCGCTTCGAAAAACAAAATACGACATAATTATTTATATCCTGCTCTGCCAAGTCAAGACGTCGCCTTATAATAAAGTAGCACATCAACAGGGAGACCGAGGTAGAACAACAGGTGGTATTATCGCTAAAGAGCAATCTCTTCCAGATAACATTTAAAACTTCATTAACACAGATGTTTTACCTTACGACAGCGGGAAATAAAACGAATATAACGTGTGACATCCTAGTTTATATCTATTAAAGATCAGAATCTAAAGTCATCAAACCATTTTTAAATATTTTTTAATTTATAATAAAACCAGTTTATGACATTTCACTTCGTCCTGAAGTTCTTAGCGCACCGCTCCGCCATGGTCTGTGGCTCCGCCACATTTGGCGTCGCTTAAATTCTCATTTCGGCAAACGACGACCGTAAAATATCTCGCAATCGGAGCACTGGCATGCGATTCACGACCTATCTCAATCATTCCTCCGCTTAGACCTAGTAGATCCTGACCCCTACATCATAAACATCTGTGCGTTATAGCGTATTCTGACTTATGCTGGTCGATGTAAAGAAAGTCAATAAAAATTGCGAATGCTACCCCACAATCGAATAGCATATTCGATATGAAATCGGAATGCATTTAGAATTCGAATATTTCACTTGTTAAGTTTCGATGGTACGACGTGAATATGCTTGATTGTTTTATCGTTATGTATTGCAAACCTAAATAAACCAGAATTTTATTTAAAGAAATTGTGTACGGAGTATTAGGATAAATCGGCTGATAGCGAATAGGTACCTACTTTTTGATATCCCAGGACTTCTAAAATTAAAACTTGGAACTCTTTAATCTTTTAGTCCTTTATCTTTTCACTATATTAATATGAATATAGGTGCATGCATAGAACTTATATAACAATGTAACCAAATCTTGCAATTTGTTATTCACCCACTACCAATTCCAAGTAGTACTATTCTATAGAAGATATATATATACCGGGTGCCACATTTAGATCTGTAACTATAAAACATAAAAAGATCTGTTCTTAGGAACCATGTCATCGATTTTAGTGACAAGAAAAACGCAATAGTAAAATTACTACGAGTTGAATATTTCATTGAAAAACATGGTTGTCAATTCGACCATCTACTTAATTAAATTAAAGGATTATGAAAAACAATGCATTTTATTGATTTTAGATACCATTTTCATAGTAACATTTACTTCTTATGACATACACAAACGATATGCAAACAGTAGGTAAGTACCTAAGTTTTATTTTTCAGTACGACCTGGTCCGATTCCCGAACTGAGTACAAGTTTTTGTAATTGATGACATGGTTCCTAAGTACCGATCTTTATTCAAAATTAAAGAGAAAAAGTGCAAAACTGAGGCTTCAAGCACGCTTTAGCCAAATGATCTACCGGAACAACCATGCTCGGCCCCAAATTCGAAATGTATAATTTGCGTTACCAAACCGCTTAATACAAAATTGTTAATGAAGTTACCATGTCTTACAGCCTGTCACTGTTGTAGACTAACGTGTCGAATAAGTGCTCCGCAGAGAATGTTCTCCGTATAATTTATAGGATCAGATAATTTAAACCGGAAGGGAAAACTAAAACTAACCCAACTTTGTTGAGCACAAAGTAACTTCTAAGTTCCCGCAACTTCGAGTAAACTAGTGGCATAATAGTTTTAATTCAGCTTTCAGTTCTTCTTCCTGCTTATCCCGTTACCCTCTGCTGGGGTGTAGGGCTCGAATCAATTCTCTCCATTTGCTTCGATGTTGGGTAATTTGTGTTACTTTGCAGCTAAAATTCAGCTTTCAGTCGGAGTACAAAAAAATTCAAAGGTTTATTTATTATTAGAATATAAATTTTGACTGCGCATTGTATTTTTTGTTAGTAAATAAATATGTTATGATTCGTAAAGTTTAGTCCAAGCCATTAAATCAAATCAGTAAAAATCATTTAAATTATTACGTAAATTCTTCAATAACATCGTCAAGTAGGTATCACTCCCAACCCTATATATGTAAACATGAATAAAAATAACTGCACACAGAGCCCATACATTCCACCCATTTCAACTTGGTCGCCATAACGTCACCTGACATAAAACAAGCGAAGTGACAAGTACAGTCAAGGGCATAAACATGTATACATTATAGAACCTTATTTCAGTGGCATAAGGTGAAAAAGTGTATACGTATTGGTGCCCTTGACTGCACCTACCTAACGGCTTCCTCTCGGCATGGACGAATGAAACAAGAGGATCGCCTATGCCAATTATAAATCCATACAAATATTATAAATGCGAAATTGTGTCTGTCTGTTACCTCTTCACGCTTAAACCACTAAACCCATTTAGATCAAATTTGGTATGGAGATAGCTTAAGTCCCGGGGAAGGATATAGGATACATTTGATCACCTAAATCATCTCTTAAGGGGGTGAAAGTTTGCATGGAATAGCGATGCGGCTTGTACAGACAACGGAGGTCCTTTTGTTTTATTCGTCTATGCTCTCGGGGACGTAAATCACGAACTCTGTCTTTTATTATTCATCGAAGTTTCGAAGCGTGGACGTGGTGTGCCGTTACATGAATTTTGTAAAGTTGTGACCTTAGCACAGTAAAGTTTGCATCAGTAGTTCAAACTAAGCCTTATGATTTAATGGGATCGTTACATGCCTGATTTTAGGTGCGCGTCTTTTCGGTGGACATATTAAAAGTTAAGAGCTACTAACAAAGCTTAATTTGGGATTGATTTAACCCTCATAAACTGTGTATCCGTTATTATAAATCCATGTAATAAAAACGTAACTTACATGCATATGCCGTTAACTATTGACTTTTAATAACTTTTGTTGGTTGCGACTGACAATGACCCTTATTGTATATCGTAATAGGGGATTGATGAATCACTTAGTGTTCACATTTCGAATTGATATGTCATACATACTGTATCTACCCCAAGCCGCGTTTGGGCACTTAATAACAATTACTTCGATTTAAATGAGAGTACTGAAAACACCGTCACTTCTTAACGATATTTCGTTCACTAGTTTTGGAAAAACCCAGTGTTACGAACTGGGGTTCCGCGACCTTAAAATTGAAAGCGCCATTCCATTCGGCTATAGTAGCTCCGATCAGTCCAGTGGCATTAAAGCTGAAATAAAAATAAAAGTTTATGGGGTTTTTAACTTGTGGCGTTAAACTGAGGCAAATGTTGGCCTTTGGTTGGCCTTTCAGTAAGCATACCAATTCTTGTGTCAGAAGATACCATCATTTCCGGGTATTGCAAAAAAAAATGTATTAAAACTACTCATTCATTTAAAAAATTTAAGTGTCTAACATCGAGAACTAATAACTCAGTCATTCCGAATTCCTTATACCCGATTTCCCGAGCTTGTGGTTGGTTGAATAGATTGCGCTCCACTGCCTGCTTCATTCACAGAGCGTGAATATCAATTAGAAATCTATATACTGTACGTGTATACACACGCATTGCCAAGGAAACGGCACATAGCTAGTTGATACCATACGCTTCAAAATGTCAAGTAAACACCCCGCTGATATAAATGGATGTTGCGTAATTAGTAAATCGATGATTCTTGGAGTCCAAATCTAGCAATTCGATCATTTTGATTTGGAATACAGACGACATGAAAGTCTCCAACATGTTCTCTTAGAAAAATCCCGATTAATTACTAGGCTCCTGTTGTATTGAACTGTATTGTAAATAAATTAATAGTTTAAAAACACTACAAAAACACGCTTTGCATGTTAATTGAAACCTGATCGTGTTCAAAGTCCATTACGTGACCTTTCTCACAAGTGCAAACAGGACTATGATACGATATTCCATCATGAAATGCCAGTGCCTATCTTCCGGCTTCATCATCAGACCTTGAAACCTAATCGTGGTCAAAGTTAATTACAAGACTTTTCTAACAAATCCAAACACAGCTACGATACGATGTTCCATCATGAAGTTCCAGTTCATATCTTCCGGCTCCATCATCAGATCAGTTCGACAGTACCATATTATTGTATTGTCATCAGAACTACATACAGCTGCTAATTTTCATGACGCTACGATCCTTGGAAAATGGTTAAACTAGTTACCTTAGATTCCATTACATAGTTAGTTACATACAGGTCGACCTATCAGACCTTGAAACCTAATCATGGTCAAAGATCATTGCAAGACTTTTCTAACAAATCCAAACACAGCTTTGATACGATGTTCCATCATGATGTTCCAGTTCATATCTTCCGGCTCCATCATCAGATCAGTTCGACAGTACCATATTATTGTATTGTCATCAGAACTACATACAGCTGCCAATTTTCATGACGCTACGATGCTTGGAAGATGGTTAAATTAGTTACATTAGATTCCATTACATAGTTACATACAGGTCGACCTAATAAAAGCGTGTTAAAAATAGAGAAACCAACACAATTACACACATGGCTGCCGTGTATGTGTAATGAAAATGCTACGGCGGCATTAGACAAAATTGCACTTCTATTAGGGTATGGCGATACTGCAGTGCAGAGTCGCTGTCAACACGTGTCGCTCACACTTGGCCTCTGATAAACCCTTCGCTTCGCCGCGCCCGCCCCCCGTGAAAGAGACGCGCTTATGTTTTTCGCTCACGACAAAATGGGATGCAAACACTCTTCGGTAATGGCTTTTTAGACAAATTTCGATAAATATCTGACTGTGTGCAGTTTTATTAAATTTCCTCCTGACAGAGTTTAGATGAGGTAAAATACCACCATATTAACTTAATCGTGTCTTTTAATAATGCGTTGTTTTAGTAGGCTGAGTAAAAAAGGAAAATAAAGACTCATCTTTGGATTTTTTTTCTATTGAGAAAATAAGCAATCATGTTTCGTCTATCGTCAAAAACACAATCATATAGTAAAGAATCATATATCTGAAAACCAATCCCTATTGTTTCCTGGTCTGGGCAGAACTCAGAAGATCAGTGAGCAATATTTATAAAGTAAGGATGCTAAACACGAAGATCGACAGAGCGGGCAGCAATATAATTATAGAGATAGGAAATGGCGTGTCAATGTACGAAATTATTCGTGCTTAGCGTTAGCGTCCTTACTTTAGCGAAAGTTGTACTAATCGCTTGGTTTCCAAGATATGCTAAGTACGATTCTCATTGACCGGGTCGTAGGCAAGGCGAGGCGTACCGTACGGCCGCGGCACGCGTACTATTAGGCGACTTCCTGATTTGTCGGTGCGGAGGCAATACGATATGAGAAAAGTGTCAAATGTCAGTGTTAGCTGTCAGTCGACTCAGTACCATTTTTTACTGCGCCCCTACATTTAAATGAGTGCTTCCTGACTGGCGCGGGATGCGCGGTAGCGGGACGATGCGAAGGCGGTACTGCTCCGCTTCTGCGCATGCTATTTATACTACTGCGCAAAAGTAATACTGACAGTGTTCCGTCAAGTGAGAATCTATGCGCCGTCAGTAAATTTACGTCAAAGAAGAAAATGTCACATATCGATCCCGCCCCGCCAAGTCAGGAAGTCGCCTAAGGCGCTCATTTAAATGTAGGGGCGCAGTAAAAAGTAGTACTGAGTTGACTGACAGTTGACACTGACATTTGACAGTTTTCTCATATCGTACCGCCTCCGCACCGACAAATCAGAAAGTCTGCTAAGGCGACAATAGAAACGGTCACCAGTGTAAATGGAACTAAACATATCATAAATTATTTGTGCTTAAGTATGCGATTTTTGAAACAGGGCCCGAGCTACGTTTTTATGTCATGTGTCTTATCGACTTTGTCTCTAATAAAAATCACAGGTTTCAAATACAATACAACACAAGCTGATTTAACGCAATTTTTGCGAGTGTGTGTATCATAAAAACGTGCCCCAGTTTCTGATTCCACTTCATATTTTAATTACATAGCGAACAATCGCAGCCAAAGTTTGTCAAACTCTGGCTTAACGCACTTTGTTGTCGCCATATAGTTACCGCGGCACTTTACCCCGATCAAAGAAGACAGTTTCTCACATCTAGTAATTACAAAGGGCACTGCTTTGGCCTTTTGAATGATCTGTGGCTAGTAAGAAATTTAGAGCCATTTAGCTGTCAATTTCTGTAACAAGGGGCCCATTTTCGCTGTTCATTAGAGCCCGCATTTCGCATCGCCCGCGTTTCGCGGAGGAAAACAAGATAAACCAGCTCCCCTTATACGGAATGCAAGCTGTTACTGTGTTGAATTAAATATGTGATCTTTAACACATTAGTAGCTCGGAGCGGGTACAAAATAATATTATATCTGATATGATATGTGGCATCATCGTCATCATTTTGTAAGCGAAAGCAGCGGTGTAATCACGTCAATTTTCGAACGTAGGGTAGGCATATTTTAATGTCATTTTTAGTATGGGATTTGCCATTAATATCGACCGTGCCGTACGTTCTAAAAGTTACGTGATTACCCCGCTGGATCAAGATAGCTAAGGATACGGCTTATAATGGCTTTCATTTACAGCAAGTACGGATTTTTTTGTAGACTTAGGGTGGGTTGCATCAATTTACGATTACAAACTGATCATCGTTAAATACGGCCCCGGTAGCTGTCATCATCATTAACATCGTCCGCCTCATTGCATGCCACAGACCTCCTCCCAATTACATAAGCAGCTATCATCCCATAGACACTTTTTTTTTACACAAACAAGGTGGCAAACAAGCGTATGAGTCCACCTGATATAGACGATCGCAACTCCAAATGAGTCACGTGCGCGTTGCCGACCCGTTATAAAATTTGAGGATTCACTGTGTTGACAGCAGAAGAGAGAAATTTAGGTCCCTTCGCTCTCAACACAGTGCTTCCTCGGGAACACAACACAACATACTTATATCCATACGTAATATTATAAATACGAATGTGAGTCTGTCTGTCTGTGTCGGTCTGTCTGTCTGTTACCTCTTTACGCATAAACCGCTGAACCGATTTAGATGAAATTTGGCATGGAGATTGTTTGAGTCCCGGGGAAGGACATAGGATACTTTTTACCCTGAAAATCATCCCTTAAGGGAGTGGACGTTTGAATGAAAGAGCAATGACTATGTAAGCACCTGATATAAGTAAATAGCAATTCTATCGCGATGAACGAGCTCCACGCGGGCAAAAACTATAATATTATAAATGAGAAAGTTTATATGTGTGGATGTTACTCAATAACGCAAAAACGGCTGAAAGGATTATGATGCAAGCTGGTATACCACGAGTTTATAGCCTCGATTAACATATAGAATACTTGTTATCCCGAAAATCATCCTTCGAAGAGATGAAAATATAGGCAACGGAAGTTTACGCGGACGAAGTCGCGGGTAAAAGCTAGTAGTAAATAATGTTATTATGGCTGTGGTTTTCTGGAAGGCGGATACATGTACTTCCCCAGTTGGGCTGCTCCAAAGATGTCATGTTGCTGTGCTCTACCTGTCTTAAAATTTCCATTCAGATTTTAATGAACACCTCTGACGTTTACGATTCCAGACGGTTGGGTGCAACCCACCCTAAGTCTTTGTTCATTGGTCTACAAGCCAACTTAGGGCCTGTTAATGAATTTTCGGAGTAGTATTAAAAGCTTATAAATTAAGTGGTTTGACGTGGGGATATTTCTTGCTAACTTCCAGAGCAGATTACATTAAGTTACGAAGGGACTAAGAAAAACAAAGGCACGCACTTATCCGAGGTCAGTGTTGTTCTTAATTAAAATGTTGCGGAGGTCCTTCTAAAATGTTTGACCATTTTGTGCCTAAGGCGACTTCCTGACTTGGTGGAGCGGGATCGATATGTGACATTTTCTTCTTTGACGTAAACTTACTGACGTCGCAAAAATTCCCGCTTGACGGAATACTACTAAGGCCACTTCCTGACTTAGCGGGGCGGGATCGATATGTGACATTTTCTTCTTTGACGTAAACATACTGACGTCGCAAAGATTCCCACTTGACAGAATACTGTCAGTATTACATTTGCGCAGTAGTAATATTATGCGCACAAGCGAACAGTACTGCCTTCGCATCGTCCCGCTTCCGCGCATCCCGCGCCAGTCAGGAAGCACTCATTTAAATGTAGGGGCAAAGTAAAAAGTAGTACTAAAGTTGACTGACAGTTGACACTGACATTTGACAGTTTTCTCATATCGTACCGCCTCTGCACCGACAAATCAGGAAGTCACCTTAGGGAATCTTAACAGTAAGACACAGACACACTTTCGCATTTATAATATTAGTATGGATAATTTACAGTAGTGCTTCAGCCGATACATATACGTACCTAACTACAAATTCGCGGACTTAACCTACGTCTATTCAACTCTTTACAAAACCGGAATGGAAACTCGTCAGGCTCAAACTATGGAGGCGTGTCAAGCACTAGTCAAACAAACGAAGACACCTCCAATAAAGATGCCGTCGGAGGCAGGTAAACAAACACCATCCTGTTTAGTTAGGGCTGTGCCTGATCGCCGAATGTCGACCAAATTTTTGTCGGTGATTTTATTACAGCCATGTTAACGATGATATTTTGTTGACAATAAATATATTATAGAACCTTTTTGAAGTCAGTAAAAATGAGGAGATAAACTTATAGCTCAGTGTAGATGGCGACAGCGTCGACTGTTCTTAAGCGGGCTTTACACCTTACAACATTTAGAATGCTAACTGGGGGAGGGGAGGTAAACTATTAGCTCGCGTACGGTGTAAAGGGGGTTTACTGGCGTAGGGTAAGTTATAGGCAGTTATTCTCCTCTTACATCTGTCATTTTTGGACGTGAAAATGACAGTCAAATCTACCTAACGCACGTTCTAAATGTTTGAGTATATTAATCGGAATTTTGCCCGTCGCCGCGTTGGTGAACACACGTGCTCTTCGCGACGACGGGCTGAATCCACTACCAAACAAAACCAGTTGCCTACTGTCATGGCGTCGTTACCGAACAACGTCTTTGAACAACTATTGATTGGCGAAATCATCATAAATTTGATGGAAAGCCTTTTTTAAAGAGTGAAGTGAAGTGAGATTTTAATCGATCTGTTCCCGAAACTAAAGCTTAAGGCGCTACACTGAGAAATTTGGAGAATTTGAAACGCTGTCCTGCCCAGACTAGCAAACAGTAGGGGATCAGCCCCTACTGTTATATGATTCTTGACTATATGATTGTGGTACTGACAATAGCGAAACATGATTGCTTAAAATTTTCTCGATAGAAAATAAATCCAAAGTCGAGTCTATATTTTCCTTTTTTTCCTCAGCCTACTAAAACAACGCATTATTAAAAGACACGATTAAGTTAATATGATGGTATTTTACCTCATCTAGGTACTGACAAGAGGAAATGTAATAAACCTGCGCACAGTCAGATATTTAACGAGATTTGTCTAAAAAGCCATTCTCGAAGAGGGTTGCATCTCGTTTTGTCGTGAGCGAAAAACAAAGGGTGTCTCTTTCAATCGATATATCGCCTTAATTATTAATTCAATTTATAATTTTCAACAATATGCCTAGGTACGTAACGGAAGAAATAACAAATGATCGAAAGTCGAAACAAATGAAGTCGAAATCTTGCAAATCCAGACTACATTTTTGTTTTTCGGCTTGCCGTGCCTAATAATAAGTTCTGCCGATGGCATGATACACTAGTGAGCAAACAATACTCTCACATAGCTGTGTTTGGCGCCCTACCGACCTTGGCAGTTGGGAGATAAACAATCCATACAAACAGTCTCGGTACTCGTGCTGACTACCCGACACAGGGACTACGTTATGTTAGTATCTTACATGGTCTCTTGTAATGTAACTATGTGACTTCTCTAGACTTCTGTTTATTTAAAACCTACAGTAGGTAACAATTTGAATTTTACCTTAAACGAAATTTATTTTGAATGTGTTGGTTTCTAGGGGTGTGTGTGAAGGTTTATAAAAATGTTAGAATTCAAGATTCATTAAATGTCAATTAGTGCCTTATGCCGATTTTCCCAAAATTACTTTTTTTAAATGAAAGAAGACAATTTTGAGCGTTTTTCAAAATTCGCCCGCTGAAGGGGTGAAAAAGGGGTTTAAAGTTTGTATGGGGACCATTTTTTTTGAACGAGAAACTTGAAACTTCGTTTATAGACATTGTAAGAAAACTTATTTCAGCGTTTTTAGAAATTCACCCTCGGAAGGGATGAAAAGAGGGTTGAAACATTGTATGTGCATCCTGAGTTTTTAAAAAGTGAGTGACTTTGTACTTGGCGGATAGACTCTCAGTTAAAATATAAGAAAAGTTATTTCGGGTAAAAAGGGGGTTGAATGTCTGTATGGAAAACGTGTCATAATCGAATTGAGGGACTAGAAATTTCGTTATAATAGGTATTTAATTGAGGTGTGCAATAATAGCTATTTATGATACAAGTGCGGAAAGTGAGTGATTTCCGACGAGTGTCTTTCTTATACAAGAGCAAGTTTATAATTAGACACAAGTCGGAAATCATCTTAACGCGCGCGTATCATACAAAGTTTTACTATGCATTGTGTGAGAAAATAGAAAAGTTAATTTCAATTATCTTGTCTTCGTCTCTTAGATTTAAGATGATCATATTTGACTAATGTAGTTGTGTCCAGCAACTTGCGAACCTACCCGCACTAGTATTTTAGCGCTGAAGGAGGGTAAAAAAGAAAAAACTTCCCCCGCCCTCAACGCCACCTGTCATAGGACCTGCCGTTGGTACTGAGCTCATTCTTGTCCGCGCGCGCGCGGCGTTCGCACTAGTACGAAACTCCTTCGATATTGTAAAGAGTTTAGATTTTAAAAGTTGAATATTATTCATAAAATATTACGAAGTACTTAATTCTAGTCCTAGTTGTTCTAACTTATCGGATTTAAACGATGCCGAAACGTAAAAGTGATGAAACAGAGGAAGAAAGATGGCGAAGAAAAATGAAAAAGTACGAAGCTAAGTTGGAAGAAAAGCGTAAAAAGAATTCTCATAGAGTTATTTATTCGAGTGATGAGGAACGTGATATAATCCAAGGTAAGTTATGTTCCTCAACCATGCTAAGCTAAAATCCACATTTTGGGTATTTTCTGCTTCGAGCCAATACGCGATATTGGCCAATAGCTATTTTTTTGCTCAGAGTTAATACGAGATATTAACCCGTAGCTACTTTTGTCACTGCATTTGTAGTGAGAGACACATATTTAAATTTTATTAGTGTACCCACCAAAAATAAAATTTAACAAATGACCGATTACGCGTTTACTCACGCTTTCTATGATATTTTCCAGATCATCTGGAGTATGAGGCCACGCCAATTACACCAGTTGAACCTAGTGGTTCTGCTGCGCAATATTCCGAGTACACGCACGATGATGCAATTGAAAGTACGTATTATACCTACTGTAACAGTTTTTTACTTGGTTACACGTAAAAATTCAAATGCGCCTTGTTTTAATCAAGCCTCTTTGTGCAATTTCCAGGTCAACTGGACGATGACTCGGCTATATTACCAGATCCCACTAGTCAGGTGATCGTATGTACCGCAGACGTACATGTTGATGCACAAGTGAATACGCCCACTAATGCAGAGGGAGAAAATAATGCTATACCTCCCAAAACAAGTACTCATGATGACACCACTGCCACTGGCGTCACCGAGGATTTCGACCCTGAATTATTACGCGCCTTAGGCGAGTTTGAGGCTGATACTGTCGAGTGGGGCGAAAATATTCACGAGGATATAGCGAAACACTTTCAGCACGTCCTTTTGAACGGATTAAAAAAAGAGGCAAAAGAGGAATTAAATAAAAAATATTTATTCCCTAAAAACGTGCCCTTAACAAAAGCTCCAACTCTAAATCCAGAAATAGCTGCCATGCTGACCGAAGCTAGTCGGAACAGAGACAAGCGAATTCTCGCCAAACAGGAGCAGATCGGAAGAGCCCTTTCAGGCCTAGGAAAAGCTATGACCACACTTTTAAAAAAGGAGTCTAATACAGCTGAGGTGATACGTACACTAAACGACGTCGGGAAACTCGTCGCGGACGCTCACTTTGCCGAGACTGACACGCGACGATCAGTCGTAATCCCATTGGTAGAAAAATCCCTTATAGATCCTTTTAAGGATAGGAAGAGAGATAGCTTTTTATTTGGTGAAAAGCTCGGTGACTTGGTAAAGAATTCCCGTGGTATTAAAAAGACCGGGCAATTGATCCAAGCACCACCAGCACCGTCTACTTCAAACGCCAGTTTAAACTGGAGGGCCCCTCCGCCCCGCCCACGTCTTCAGCGCGGCGGCCAGCAGCCGTATCCCAGTCGAGGCGGGGGGCACCGAGGATCTTACCAAACCAGGCGCCGAGCGCCTTTAGCGCCGGCCGCGACAGCCCGGCGCCAGCCGCTGCCGCCGCCGCCACCGAGACGCCAGCCGGCGCAGGTGTCACGGCCAGCTACCAACCAACCAACGACATGAACCAACAGGTACACGGTGGTCGATTGAAACATTTTTTGGATGCTTGGAAATCTATAACTAATGATAAATTCATTCTAAGTACAATATTAGGTTATAAAATTCCTTTTATCACGCTACCCAATCAGGCTTCTGAAAATTGCCCCAAAAAATGTTTTTCAGTTACTGACGTGGCATTAATTGAAAAAGAGTTGATACATCTAACTAGTATAAATGCAATTCGAAAATGCCAGCATGTACCGGGTCAGTTTCTGTCTGATATCTTCCTAGTACCAAAAAGTGACGGAGGTGTGAGGTTTATTTTGAACCTCAAAAAATTTAATAAATACGTTTACACTGAACACTTTAAAATGGAAGATATCAGAACGGCAACCAAGCTTGTTACTCAAGGTTGTTATATGGCAAATATTGATTTGAAGGAAGCTTATTTGTTACTACCTATTCACGAGTCACAGAGAAAGTTTCTACGGTTCTGTTTTAATGATACTTTATATGAATTTATGGCTCTCCCATATGGGCTAGCTTCAGCTCCATTTATATTCACGAAAATATTACAGCCGGTGGTAGCACACTTAAGATCTTCAGGTTTTCAGTCTGTGAGATATCTCGATGACATGCTATGTATAGGAAACACGAAAGATGAGTGTCTAAATAATATTAAAAGTACTATACATTGTTTAGAAAGATTAGGTTTCATTATTAATTACAAGAAAAGTAATTTAACTCCTCAAACAGAATGCAAATATTTAGGTTTTGTTTTAGATTCAAAATTGATGTGTCTTAAGTTACCAGAAACAAAGCGAAATAATATTTTGGATCGCACAAATAAAATGTTAAATACGAAACGTATACGGATCCGTGAATTTGCAAGTTTCTTAGGTACGCTCACAGCGGCTTGCCCGGCGATCGCGTACGGTTGGCTTTACACAAAGTCCATGGAGAGAGCCAGATATTTAGCATTACTTAAATTTAATGATAATTACGACAAAGTTATGACAATTCCAGATTGCGTACGTGATGATTTACTTTGGTGGCAAGCTTGGTCTTTGACATCAGTAAACCCTATTCAGAAATATAATTATGTACAAGAAATTTTTACCGACTCGTCCACAACCGGGTGGGGAGCTGCGTCAAACGGCGATAAGACCGGGGGTCTATGGACGGACGCCGAAAGTAAAAATCATATTAACTACCTGGAATTGTTAGCAGCTTACTTTGGTTTAAAATCATTCGCCCGGGATAAAACTGATTGTTCTATACTTCTACGCGTTGATAATACCACCGCCATATCGTATATCAACAGGATGGGTGGAGTTCAATTTCCACACCTTAATTATGTGGCTAATATGATATGGAAGTGGTGTGAAAGTAGGAGAATTTTTATCTTTGCCTCGTATATTAAATCTTCCTTGAACGTTGAAGCAGATAGCGAATCCAGGAAGATTAATATTGACGGTGAATGGGAATTACAAAACGAAGCTTTTATCAAGATTATTCGGAAATTTGGTCAACCAGACATTGATCTTTTTGCTTCGCGCATTAACGCTAAATGTCCTAAATATATATCCTGGCGAAAAGACCCATATGCGTACAATATTGACGCATTTACTATTAATTGGGATGTTTTTTTCTTCTATGCGTTCCCACCTTTTGCACTTATATTAAAAACATTAAATAAAATCATCGCTGATAACGCGACTGGTATAGTTGTCGTTCCTTATTGGCCGTCTCAGCCCTGGTACCCCCTTTTTAAGAGATTAAGTATGGGTGAAGTTTTGTTTTTTTCTCCAAACAAAGATCTCCTATCATCTGTTTTCAGATCAACCCACCCGCTGCACCGACATCTTACCCTGGCAGCGAGCGTGTTATCAGGGAAGGTTTTATAAAAAAGGGAGTACCAGAATCGGCTTTAAATGTTATGCTTTCGTCTATTACACAAAGCACTAAATCTCAGTACTCCTCTAGTCTCAAGCTTTGGTGGAAATATTGTGAAGAACAGAACGTAGATTTTTATAATGTTAAAATTAGATCTTTGTTAGATTTTCTTTCTAAGTGTTTTCAAACTGGATCTTGTTATGGCACATTAAATAACCATAGATCGACAATTTCATTGATATCATTAAATGATATTGGGCATGATGAAAGTGTGAAAAGATTTTTTAGAGGGATTTTTAAATTAAAACCATCTTTTCCTCGTTACAATGTAACATGGAACCCTAGTATAGTATTAGATTATCTAGATAGTTTCTCGCCCAATAACTCTGTCTTAAATTTAGAGAAGTTGAGTAAAAAACTTGTCATGCTTCTCGCTTTGTCTACTGCTCAAAGGATTCAAACGTTGTCGTTAATAAGAACTTCAAATATTACGATTCACAATGATAAGATTGTCATTATTATAACTGATTTGATTAAAACATCTAGGATTGGGCGAGCACAGCCCCTAATAGAACTACCATTTTTTAATCAAAGGCCAAATATTTGCCCGGCTGCTACTTTACAAGCATACATCAAAGCTACCACGATTTATAGATCAAATGCAAAAGACCAGCTCATACTTACGCATAGGAAACCATACAGACCTGCTTCATCCCAAACCATTGGTCGGTGGATAAAACAGGTCCTTCAGGAATGTGGCATTGACACCACAATTTTTGGCGCTCATTCGACGCGTCATGCCTCCGCGGCTTCGCGAGCTGGTGTGAGTGTAGAGGTGATTAGAAGAGCAGCTGGCTGGTCTGACCAGTCAGCTGTTTTTGCTAATTTCTATAATAGACCACTTGCCAATAGTTCTTAAGTGATTAATGTTGTCAATAAAAATAAAAAACCAGTTCGATTATTACATACTTGTGTTTATTATTTACAATTATTTACCTATGATTTCGCAGCATTGATTTATAACTCTCTAAACATCTACATTAGTCAAATATGATCATCTTAAATCTAAGAGACGAAGACAAGATAATTAGATGATCAAACGAACTTACCATAAGTGAAGTTCGATCTTAATTATCTTGTCTTCGTCGAAGAGATTTAAGATCCTACCCATCCCTATTCTGAAACCCTGTAAAATCAATGCTTGCGAAGCTATCAACTCTGAAAAGAATGAGCTCAGTACCAACGGCAGGTCCTATGACAGGTGGCGTTGAGGGCGGGGGAAGTTTTTTCTTTTTTACCCTCCTTCAGCGCTAAAATACTAGTGCGGGTAGGTTCGCAAGTTGCTGGACACAACTACATTAGTCAAATATGATCATCTTAAATCTCTTCGACGAAGACAAGATAATTAAGATCGAACTTCACTTATGGTAAGTTCGTTTGATCATCTAAATATATAGGTTATAATTTACCTTGCTCGATATGTTACTTATTATCAGCATCTTCATGTAACAACTTCTTGACATAGAGTGCTATTTATTTTCGACATAAAACTATCGTAAGATAATTTTATTAACACAAAAACTTTTAAAAGTGCGTCGCAAAATTCATCAAAAGTATAGGTTTTTAATTTGGATTTAGCGGCCAAGGAAACTTTGTTGGCATTTTGTGCTTCTTGAAAACTATTTTCTGGAGTTACATTTGATGATTTTGATCTGATTCGTCACTTCCACTCGATATTTTTATCAAAAACTAGGTATACAAGAAATTAGTACTTGAAATGAAAAATGGCGGCATTTTTCTAAATACATGCGCGCTCAACATCTATACTACTGCGCATGTGCACATTTGTTTTTAAAATGCTAAGTAGGCAATGGCTTAATGCGCATTCTGCCACGCATTTACCTAAAGTGTAAATTTTCAATTTATTTATAGGTAATAAATAAAATCTAAAATGATAAATGATACGTTTAAGAAGTATTAATTTTTATGTACATGTTTATAAGAATGGTAATCTATAATTGATTAATTTGTGAAATGTTTTTGAAATAATTAAAACTCTTTGCGTCGAGCTGAAGACAGAGTTAAAAATTAAAAAAAAATTGAAAAGTAAAAAGCACTAGTGCGGAAAACTAGCACTTTCCGCACAGTTTGACTGCTTAGAGAAGGCGCTTTTCAAGCACATGCATTGTAAAGAGTATTTGTTGTTGTTGTTGTTGTTGTTGTATTTAATAGTATATTAGGTACGTAATAGGTAAGAAGATCAAACATTAAAAACTGGACTACGTGCGAAACCGGGGCGGGCTGCTGGTTTAACGTAAAAATATGTTTTAATCTATAACGCCGTCCCCATTCCCCTAATTTCTTTATTCAGGTCACATTCCCTTTGAATATTAAGTCGAGTCAAACATATTTGTTTAAATGGGGGCTAAGCGTCCATCTTAATGAATTAAAATTGGGTGGAAACTGTGCTAGTTACATGTGTTTTAAGATGAATATTCGGTATTGTTTGCTTCCAATGATCTTTAGTTTCGTAAGTACTGTAGAGGTTGTTACGGTGTGAGGCTGGCCATGCTTGGTCTAGAATCATAACGTAGCATATTTCATATATTTTATTTTTATATTTTTATGCCTGTCAAAGCGGCATTCTGCTGGAAACAAGTGATTTTCCAGGGACTCTTATTCAGGACTCGCTCGAAGTCACGTCATAATTGTGAATGTATTTAGAAACAGTATAAATACATTACCATTATTATGTGGGGTCAGTATTTCCTTTCTTGCAGCTTAAGCCCTCTCCTAGATCCCTCAACCGTACCTCTACGACGAACCCCTATATACATGTACCTAGTTCTCTGGAAAATATGTTTCAAAGGCTGCTGCGCCGCGGCGCTACTTCATAGTAGAAACCCTTTCTCCTTTATTTCTCTTTCTATCAGAACGAGTTTTTATAAGAAAGAGTAGGGTCAGCGATATAATTATGTTGAGATAAAAAGGGTTTTAATAGTTATGTAAAAATGCCTGTTATAAGTTTTTTATATATCAGCTAATCGCTGTGCTCACACCTATTTTTCCATGTCAATTAGATATAAGGTATTACTAACCGATACACCATTGTAATTTAAAGAGAAAAATAAACGCATTTGTATTTGTATATCTATTTTATCGTATGGAATATACCTAGTGTAGGAAATTAGATATTTACAATACAACAATGATATCATAAGTCAACATCTAGGTTGCGCAGCCAGTTAACATCGACAGGTGTCACATTTCGATAGAGATCCTCCAGATTGCCCTGGTAGTACCGTCTTAGGCATCGCTCCACAATTATGCTGTGTAGTTTGAACTTCAAGGCTGCATATTTATCATTCAGTACAAAAAGGTATTTAATATATTGCTCCACAAAACTATAAATAGTTTGACGGTGGAGTCGAATCTTATTCTCAAAACATTAGGTAAAACGTAGTAACTTTTCAGTACATTACATACCATAAAGACGTATATAACTATTACCAAGATACAGCTTCAAATAGCACGATTATCTTTGCCGAGCAACCAGACTTATTAACGTTGCGACCAAGACTGGCATTATATAAATTGAAAACGTAAGAATTTACTTAGCTACTTGTACTTAGTACTCTCAGTAGTAAGCCATAACGCTGAGTAGGTACTCGTACAGAGTAGCCGAACATAGAGTGATATTGTATGTATGAAAATTACTCGTAATATTGACTTCTTTTTTTAAGATTTTCTCATCGTCCTACTTATGGCACAACCATTCGTTTTTTGAAGTGAAAACTTCTTTAGCGGCGGTGAGCACTTTTGTACTGGGGTAAAATTGTTAAACTCGCGACAGATTTTAAGATTCTAAGACCAGGAGGGGTCAACTACCTCCTAGTATCGTGATTGCGATGTTACGAGGGGTCAACTCAGCTAAACTCAGCTGGTCTTAGATGCGTAAGACACAATGATACTCGGGACATAGTATTATATATGTAAATGGATTATGCGAATATGAACATGAGTATGAATATGGATACGGATACGGATACCGATACGGATACCGATAGGTACCGATACCGATACCAATACGGATACGGATATGAATATCTTTGTTATTTACTTTCTTTATTGAGTTTTCACTTCTGCCGGCACTCCCGGAGTTTTTATTTTATTAGACCAGTATTAGTCGCAAGATAGAAGGGTTAATAGCTTAATCTATAAAATAAGGTCATAAATTGCCAAAATGTGATGAAATCTTGAAGATTAGGTTTAAATTAGCAGTCACTTTACTGCTATCTGTCAGTTTTAGAATAGCAAGCTTAATTGACATTATTTGGGTTAATTTACATTATTGATTACTTTATAGGACACTCAAAGATTCCAAAATATCCTTTAGGTACAACAGCCACTCTGAATTTTATTAATCCATGCCACAGCTCCGCAGTATTGTAGGAAAACGGTCCATAATGGCTGTCGGGGATACTTCGCTAAGTAAGATGAATAATGATGAATAGAGAGTAGAGATTTATGCTAGCCGTGCTTGCTGCAGCTGCGCCTTGTGGCACTCCGAATTGTTCAAGTTGTATTTGTTATAAGCTTTCATTGAATCAGTACTTTCTCTCAGAAACCAGCAGATTATATTTTCTTGTCTGTTGTACACACTGTAAAAAAAAAGTTTTTTTTTACAAACTTGTACAAGCTTTTGTTACAAGCTTTCATTGTCAACTGAATTTTTTTACATTCATCAACTACTCGTGGGGACGGTTCCAATGAGCCCAAGAAAGAACGATGGGTTTATTTTGTGTAGTTTCGGAGTTGCAATGTCTGTCTCAAATCAATCGTCCTTGGCCTGATGGCATCATCAAACATGAATCCTATGAATGTTTGCGACTATATATATATATACAGAGAAGTGTCATCTGCAGCGCGTTATTGATATGAAAATGTGTTCTTCAGCAGAGAGTTACCGTCACTCTCCACATCCACGAGAGTTCAGAATCTGCCTCATGAGAAAACATTCGTGAACTGACTCATCCAAAATATCGTCAGCGTCGCATCAGATCGCCAGAGACCGTAAAATTCTATTCATAAATTAATGCATAGTGCACATATGAATGTCCAAAAACTACCACCGGTTTGTAAAATAAACCTCTGCCTCGAGAAGAACCGGCGAAGAATGCACGTCATAATGCGACAGATTAAATGTGAACGCTCGCCATCAGGCGTCAGGAGTTTTTGTTTTTTTAACCTGTGAGTGGCCTGGGGGAAATCCAGGGGAAACCTCCGAAACGACCAAGCGGGCGGTTTAAACACTGGAATATTCATAGAGTTTGCCCTCCCGTGAAATAGCTTGAGTGGCTTCAACAGAATCTGAGGGGTCAGTGGAATCGAGCAACTAGGAGGTTCAATGGAATCAAGCTACTGAGAGGCGCACCAGGAATTGAAGCGCATAGAAGAACATCACAACATAAGGTTTTAATTAGTGGCTCTATGTACATAATTGTAAAACTTCTGTTACAATTGTAAGTTTAAATAAACCATAGTCTGAATCCGGCTATATTATCCTTTTATCAACACAAGGCGCCACACCCGTGCTAATGCTACATTACCATCCCCACAGCTGTAACTACAGATGTCCATTACGATTCGGGGCACGTGCGGACTTGGCAAAAGTTTCGGTGTCAATAAAATGTTTGCGGGCAATTCCAATTGGGCTTTATTGAAGTCGGATAGGTTGACAAATTCAACGGAATCACGTTGAGTTTGGGGATGAGCGGATTTGATGCTGAACGTGCCTTTGGAATTTTTGGCAAGCAGAGGATTCCATTGATTCTAAAGAGTGCGTGACACCCTTTGGATAGTTTGGATGTTTGGGTTCGATTTTGATACGAGTAGCTCTTAAGGCTCCTTCATTAGTTAAAAACGCTTAATTATTAAGGCTATTTGTGTCAATTGAAACGTGTTGAAAATTAAAATATTTCAAAAGTATCGGTCATAAACATTTGAGTGGTTATTAATCGAGCGCTCCCGTACGCTGGAACGCACGCTAAGCTGTTGATCCCGGCTGCTGTCGCTGTCGTGACTCGTGGCTTAATAACTAGGTACTTACAGTCAAGATGCCTACTAACTTGACAAGCCTAATTGGGTGGATTTTCAAAGTAACTTTTTTAGGTGTCACACGCCAGTTACAAAAATGTTTATCACAAAACCACTTCTAATATACTTTTTACATATCGAGGACTTAAAATTACAGTAAGGTATACCATTACCTACTGTATAAATTAAATAAAACAAAACCTAGAAAAAAATACCTTAAGTTTATATTTGTACCGTGCATCAAGTCTCTGAGGCGTGTCACACTCGCGGATTCCTCTAAACAATTAAGCACAACAACACATCTGAATAACTTCTATAAATGGTAATAACCTCTATTCACCATTAGAAAATTCAATGATACATTGCAAAGTATATAAATAAATATAAATAATAGTTAATTCAAAAGATTGTAGGCTATTATTTCTTTGTCACACGTTGGGCCACTAAACGATTTTGCACAAATACCTGCAAATATCTAATTAACCGAATGCATTGACACCATCTTTAGCAAGTACATCAGTTGTGCTTAGATATTAACGACGAACAGATTCGCATTTTTAAACGGTTTACTAGGTAAGTATTTCACGCGAATATTTTCGTCCTCCAAGAAGTCATTTCCATGGTAAGCTATTTAAGAGGAGGGGTAGGGCAAGCTCTCTCCATACAAACTTTGTGCGGAATTTACTTCGTTTGCGTTTGCATTAAAGTTATGATTTTTGGCCAGTATGCTTATTTTTCTAATAGCTATTTCGTTTAATTTTTCGTTTTTTTTTTCAAATATTTGAAAATTTTCACATCACTATTTCGCATATATTTACAACCAAAAAAAATTATATTCGTTAGTACCAAAACCTACGAATAAAACGTGCACAGAGTTTGTATGGAGAATGCCTTGCCCACCCCTGCGCCTTAAGCCTGTAGAACGTCTTTAATTGAGATTTTTTAAAAGTAAATAGTTCGTGTATCCTGTATCGTATGCATCATGTATCATGTATTGTTTGGCCGTGATCATCATAAAATACATTCATGGGCGTCATTTCGATGGCGTCATTTCCCTGTATTTCTGACCATCGAAATGACGAATACGCTATGGATATTTATTAACTTTCTTGATGATGTTTACCGTTTGATACTACTATATTATTTATATATTTATTACAGTTCGCCAACAGGTACAAATAAATAAAATAATAAAATAAATATTTGTGGACAATCTTACACAAATCAACCTAGTCCCAAACTAAGCAAAGCTTGTACTATGGGTACTAAGCGACGATATACATACTTATATAGATAAATAAATACTTAAATACATAGAAAACATCCAAGACCCAAGAACAAATATTCGTGCTCATCACACAAATAAATGCCCCGGCCGGGATTCGAACCCGGGACCTCCAGCTTCGTAGGCAGGGTCACTACTAGAGCTCCCGATACACGTGTACACGTTGACACGGGTACCCGTGTTCTTAAGCCCGGCGGTGCTAAGAACCCGAACTACACGAACCCGCCGGGATCCGTGAAACGTGTACACGGGTACACGGGTACCCGTGTACACGGGTACACGAATACACGAAATCACGGATCTTATTTACACGCCGGTTCGACCCTTCGTTCACGTGTAGCGAAGATTCGTGCTATGCAGAGAAATGATTGAATATGTGATAGATTAGGAAGATACAATTATTTTGATTTTTATTGATTGGTAATGTTAATAATAGGTAAGTAACACACTTTTGTTTCAATATATTTATATATTTTGAGATTAAATATGACACGAATATATTAAATATGACATTGATAGGTATAAGATGAAATTATTTAAGATGTCCGACTTTTTTATAAAACTGCCATTAGATTCCCGCGCGCTGATTTGCGGCGCTGTTGAACCTTCTTGCTTTTACAATAAAGTCGCTTTTTGAATGGACTAATTTGGTACAACTCGGACAGTTTAAATAATTTTAAGTTTATCATTGATGTAGTTTTTAGATACTAATGCTTAGTTAAATTACCACAAACGGCTAGGTATGTCATATTTTCCTTTGGAGCGCGCATTGAACAAACCAGTATAATATCGAGACCTGAAGCATCTATGAGTAATCCGAAAACCCTCTATCATTGGGTAGCTTGATAGATCAATTCGCTACCGCTTCGATGTACTGACAATAGCGTTGATAAATAAACTGTGTGTTTTATTTAAATATTGAATAGCGTAAAGAAAATTTACAATAATTTATACTTAGAGTTCATAACAATATGGGTTTTAAATGGCCAAAAAAAACCTGACAATTAGGACATGACGTTAATAAACAAAGTGCAGCTGTTTCATTCAATAGAGCGTGTTATTTTTACAACATGCATTGGTGGTTTTGGCCTTATCTCTTTGTAATTAGCACAATACATCGGCAAAAATACAACAAACAATCTTGCAGGTAGGATTATCCCATTGTTTTGTTGCCGCGCGGCACTATAAAGTATTTTGACGATAAAAGATGAATAATATCTAAGCCTAAAATGTATAAAGTATCTCATAGAACTTTAGTTAGACTACAGTTCGCCACTTAGTCAGTTGGATACTAAAGTCTCTCTACGTTAATCGTACCGTTTTGTTTTATTAATAGTTTTTGTTGTGTTGTTTGCGTTCGTTTGTTGTTTGCTGTTAATTTATTTTTATAAACTTTATTGTTAAAAAATGAAAATGAGTTTGGAAGTTTGCCACGAGTTGGTGACAAAGGCTTTTGCTCTTTGTGCAATGACCGGGCAAATAACGAGTTGTCGTGCCATGGTGGGTCAACAGGAGCCATAGGAAGTCATTTGTTATCCATACATCAAAAATCACCCACCATGACGATTCCTGAGTAAGTACATTTCTTCCTACTACTGTACTTCGTATAGCCTCCTACATATTTTTTGCGTATTAACGTATGTTGGTTGTTTTGACGAATCCTATAAGCACCTACCTATTTTACACTTTCTGACGATGGTCTGATGATGTAGTCAGGAGTAGATAGTGGAACTCTTCATTGGCTACTGACTAAAGTTAGATACAGATACCGAATACTGTATATTTTTTTAGGTAATGATATTGATAACCAATACTTTCTTTTGTTTCCGAATTATCTTTGGTGCTTTCACTGTCCGGCGACACGGCGAGTCGCTTCCAACAGTCCCAACATTTATTACATAGTTAGAACATGGTATTTTCGATAACTTATTAGACGAGACGATAACGTAGGATAGGATACGTATTACGTATTCTAGATTGTTTAATGCACCGCCTGCGTCAGGTGTTTACAAAGAAATGAACCGCCACGACTTAATCCTATTGTTAATGTTATTGCACTTATTGCTAATGAATGGCGGTCTCAAACGCGGCAAACACGCCGGGACAATAAATACTATTCATGCTGAATTGCTGAGACTTACTAAGAATCTAGCGATAAGCGTAAGCAAGCCATGGTTTTTTTTTGCCAGCCATTATTTGCTATCTCTTTTGCCCTATTTAGCTTTTCCTAGGTGTAAAAAAGATAGTATGCTAAATACTAAAGCTCAAAACGCACTGACAGCGGTAGCGGAGCGAGGCGTTGCGGTGCGAAGGCGGTAGCGGTTGTAATATTCGAACTAATATGAAAGGGTCCGCACAGAGTACCGGCCGAGAAAAAAGCGTGGCGGTGGCGGCGCGGTACCGGTACCGGCTTGGAGGTGGCGAACCGCCTGCACGGACAGGCGAGCGCGTCGCGGTGGCGGGGCGGGGCGGTGCAGGCGGTTCGCCGCCTCCGCTCCGGTACCGGTACCGCGCCGCCACCGCCACGCTTTTTTC
Source organism: Cenopis cana (assembly GCA_951800055.1). Classification (NCBI taxonomy): domain Eukaryota; kingdom Metazoa; phylum Arthropoda; class Insecta; order Lepidoptera; family Tortricidae; genus Cenopis; species Cenopis cana. The sequence goes on along the minus strand of OX637476.1, from coordinate 3,643,320 downwards.
TCGGCCGGTATTCTGTGCGGACCCTTTCATATTAGTTCAAATATTACAAGCGGTACCGCCTCCACACTGCGACGCCCCGCTCCGCTATCGCTGTCAGTGCGTTTCGAGCTTTAAGCTCGAAACGCAAAGAGCGCGGCGCGGCGCGGTCCGGGGCGGAGGCAGTACTGCGGTAAAGCGAAAAAAACTTATCTTATCAAAACAAAGCAATGTGCTGTGCCCAAACGCGAGGGGTATACAATACAAGTAGCCATTCAAGAGTTCCGCAATCCACCATCTGGGTGCATCATCAGATGAGGTCAGCTCAATTGTACCAAATTATTATTTTGTATTTGTTCACTATCCAATTAAAAATAATTCGATTACCAAAATTATGTCATAGTTCATAAAGACCACTATGATAGTATATAGTAAGTTATAGTAAGATTTAATTAGATGTACGTCAAGTATAATGTAAAGCAGTTAGTACCTACTACCCTATATACCTACCTTATAAGTCATATTTGCCCCGGGTACCTAGACTGAATTCGTAGAATATTATTTAAAATAAAAAATCATGATTAAATTTATTTGACTAAGAATAATTTAACCCCACGTTCTCTCACGTAAGAATTATTCCCGTCAAAATTATTTGAATAATTTTGTCGGGAATAAAAACAATCTGATTTAATTCTTACGAATTCGTATTCAAATAATGATTTTATTCTTGAGTGCCCAACACTGGCACTAACAGAACGTAGCACTAAACGGACTGATTTTCTTTGAAAATGTATGGTATGATTCCTAATGGCAGGTGATTTAGCAGTCGTTAAAAGCGGTCAAATGTTATATGCGGAGTCGTTATAAGCGGATTCTACTGTACTTTATTTTTATTTCGATTTACTTTTATTACCTACTTGCACCTAATGAGAACAATGGAGCTCACTATCGAAAAGAATTGACCAACATTAAGTGCAAACAATCCTATAATAAATACCATGCATGCTAGGCAGTTGGTCACTAAGGGCAATAAAGATTCGAACACCTGCATCTCGCAGTTGACGTTATGTTTCCGATTGTTTATTATTCTACCTTTTGTTATTATTTACCACTGGGTCCACGTTGACTATACTAGATGCGGCGGCGTTATCTTAAGTGTTATATTTAATAAGTAAAATTAATCCAATTTCGAGGTCGCGTATAAAGAAACGATAAATTCAGAAAATGTGAATTGTGCGTCTGTTAACTAATTTAACTGAATTAATACCACTCTTGACACCCAATTGAGCTGAATTTTAGTATAATATATATTTATATTTGGTCACAATAGGTTAGATGACTCATGTTACAATTTATTACACAGTGTGGCTTTATATAGAAAATCATCAAGAAATTAATCAAAATCACAAAACAAATGGGACTACAAAAATTCGTAAAAAGTTTTTTTTTAAAGTCCGAAATGTAAATAAAAGGTTACCAATAGAATTCAATAGAAATGAAATTGTATGGCAACTTGGCAACTATGTACCTACATAAACGCAATATTTTACGACCAAAATGGCAAATTCCCCTTCTTTCCATACAACGGTAGTACGAGGCTACGAAAGTGTGACGTCACATTTTGCTGTCAGTCAGTACTCAGTACCTATGGAGCGTTTTCTGTGCTCGTGCTGTACTTTGTCATTTTTAGGGTTCCGTACCCGAAGGGTCAAAATGGAACCCTATTGCTGTCACTCACGCGTCCGTCCGTCCGTTAGTCCGTAGACTGTCACAGTGGTTTTACAGCTAAATCGTTGGAGCTACAGTCTTCCAATTTGATGATGATGATGAAGCATCTTGGTGGCCAAAAGCTATACAAATAATCAACAGTTATTGCTAAATGTTATAAGAGGAGATCCCATACGGTACTAGTGGGGCGCGAAAACAAATCCAATTTAATTATGCGGTTGGTACGGAACCCTAAATGTGCGAAATCTGACTCACACTTGACCGGTTTTTGTCGCTGTAATTGTAGTTGAAGGACGGGTTAGGCGCGCGTGTATTTAAGGTCCGTTCCGCCGTGTACACGGGTACACGGGTACACGGGTACACGGATACACGGATCTTAATTACACGTGTACACGACTACCCGTGTAGAAAGGGTCAGAAACCCGTGTACGTGTAGTACGGAAACGGATACCGAACACGTGTACACGAAACCCGGACACGACCGCGAGCCCTAGACTCACTACCAACTAAGCTAAAGCGGTCGTACAATTAAATACTATTGAAATTAAACAGAAAAAATGTATGTATGTATAAATAGAGTTCGACCCAATTACAGGCAAATGTAAACTTGCTTTTAAATAATAAGAACTCGCTTACATTTTACTATTTAGTAAAACAATTTAACCTAGCTATAGCTACCACACGTCTCAGGATGGAATAATGTACTTAGTTAAAATTTAAACCTAAATTGACCTACACTGGCATTGCATTTTACTACCAACAATTCGTTTCAGTTTGATTCAATATTTCATTTTAGTACCAGTACGTTATTGAGTGCACACATGCACTAGACGATTCGTAAATCTTTCCAAAATGGCTGTAACTCGAAATGGTCGGACAGCTTCAAAGGAAGTAAAATAAAAATTACAATAACTAAAGTTAGTAGTAGACAATATAGTTGATATATGGAAAAAACCGGCCAAGTGCGAGTCGGACTCGCGCACGAAGAGTTCCGTACCATTATCTATAAAAACGGTAAAAAATCATGTCTGTTGTATGGGAGCCCCCTTAAATATTTATTTTATTCTGTTTTTTTTTGTATTAGTTGTTATATCGGCTACAGAAATACATCATCTGAAAAAATTCTAACTATCACGATTTATGAGATACAGCTTGGTGACAGACGGACAGACGGACGGACGGACAAACGGATAGCGGAGCCGTAGTAATAGGGTCCCGTTTTACCCTGTGGGTACGGAACCCTAAAAAGCAATCCGTGTAATTTACTACGGAACTAACGAACGGCCTAGCAATTTTCAGCAGTCTATTTGACATCGTATTTTAAAAGTTTAAGGTGTTTTCTTTTGTAGGAAAAAAATGTTTTAACCTGTTTTGTGTACAATAAAGTGCTTATATACATACATACACATTTGCTTCCATTCTATCCCCAACCGTTTACCACGGAAACAATTTTACCCCAGCGACTAGCCTTATAAGGCTGTTGGGACTATATACTAATTAGCTAGTCTCTGAAATGAAGAAAATATAAAGTTGTCAACATAAACTTGCATTATTTTGTCGACCACCTCATAGACAATAAAGTCCGAGTGCACACAAGAGAATATGGATAATTGAGTTTTAAAGTCCAGTTGTTGTGCGGTAGGTAAGTACTTCACCTAAATCATTTGAATGCTAGTGTGGTAGCATTCGACCGTTTGACTTTAATGGTATGGAGAATATTTATTTTAGAAGTTCTTTTGCTAGTATTGAATATAAAATAATATGAAGTATTTTAATTTCACGTGGCGTGATGTCCAAATTTGATATCAACTCGGTGTTTACTTTTTAACTCATGACCCAGACTGATGACACAGACTGTCAGCATATTTTGAGCTGTGCGAAATTTAATAAATACGTTTCGGGTCAACCCTGGTGGTATTTTTCACAGATGTACAAAATTCATCGACTAGGCGACTTCCTGATTTGTCGGTGGGGAGGCGGTACGATATGAGAAAACTGTCAAATGTCAGTGTCAACTGTCAGTCAACGCATTACTACTTTTTACTGTGCCTTTACATTTAAATGAGTGCTTCCTGACTGGCGCGGGATGCGTGGAAGCGGGACGATACGAAGACAGTACTGGTCCGCTTCTGCGCATAATATTACTACTGCGCAAATGTAATACTGACAGTATTCCGTCAATCTTTGCGACGTCAGTATGTTTACGTCAAAGAAGAAAATGTCACATATCGATCCCGCCCCGCCAAGTCAGGAAGTCGCCTAACAGATTCAATATGATCAGTTACCCTACACATGACCCTTGGGTGGTGCTGAAAGTGCAACAAAACTTTCAACCGTACTGTGTTCTCTAAGACCTCATGGTTCGAAATAATTGCCATACAATAAATAAAGACAAATATTAATACGAGCAGTAATTAATTGACTTGAACTAATGAATTTGACTTCACTGATAGGGAATTTAATGCCTTCCAGAAACATCTTTTTATACCTACAACGGCGGTGGCAAACAACCGTACGGTATACCTGGTGGTAAGCGGACACCGCAGGTTACCTACCTGCAATTCCAAAGGCGTGACGTGCGCGTTGCCGACCCTTTATGGGCTTGTGGATTCACAGTATTGTTATGTATGTGGGTAGAGTGAGAAGACATGAGAGGGCGCGACGCGGCACCGCGGCGTGTCAGTCGAATTATAAGTGTCACTGTAAACGGTCCGTGTTTGATTTTGGGTAGCATTTAACGAACCACCAAATTAATTGCCGAATGATGCCCTAAAAAATTACATTTGATTACCAAAAATACTAGATTCGCACCAAATTTTCAACTCCATTTAAATATAAAGTGCAACTCGAAGAAGTAACATGTCGATAACCTATTAAATTAAATTGGGTAGCATTTAACGAACCACCAAATTAATTGCCGAATGATGCCCTAAAAAATACATTCGATTACCAAAAATACTAGATTCGCACCAAATTTTCAACTCCATTTAAATATAAAGTGCAACTCGAAGAAGTAACATGTCGATAACCTATTAAATTAAATTGTTACCAAATAAATTAGTCTCTACCCAAAAATACTTAATGATCACCTAATTTCAAACACCAAATTTCATATAATTCGCATCCAAATATAACTGGGATCGTAATCCTATTAAAATTAATTACACCCAAATAATTCTTTCGATACCCAGAAATACTACATGATCACCTAATTTCAAGCGTCATTTGTTTCATCAAATTAATATCTAGTCTATAATACCGGATCTACGCAATGTAAGAAACGCAAGCGTCATGTTTCGGATTCATCGAGCGACATGTGTCGGACCGACACGCGACATGTTCGGGCTCATCGAGCGACATGTTTCGGACTCACACGCGACATGTTTCGGATCCAGCGACATGTCTCGGACCCATCGAGCGACATGTGGGTGTCATCGAGCGACATGTTTCGGACTCACACGCGACATGTTTCGGCTCCAGCGACATGTCTCGGACCCATCGAGCGACATGGGGTCATCGAGCGACATGTTTCGGACTCACACGCGACATGTTTCGGATCCAGCGACATGTCTCGGACCCATCGAGCGACATGTTGGGGTCATCAAGCGACATGTTTCGGACTCACACGCGACATGTTTCGGATCCAGCGACATGTCTTGGACCCATCGAGTGACATGTTGGAGTCATCGAGCGACATGTGTCGGACCGAAACGCGACATGTTCGGGCTCATCGAGCGACATGTTTCGGACTCACACGCGACATGTTTCGGATCCAGCGACATGTCTCGGACCCATCGAGCGACATGTTGGGGTCATCGAGCGACATGTTTCGGACTCACACGCGACATGTTTCGGATCCAGGGACATGTCTCGGACCCATCGAGCGACATGTTGGGGTCATCGAGCGACATGTTTCGGACTCACACGCGACATGTTTCGGATCCAGCGACATGCCTCGGACCCATCGAGCGACATGTTGGAGTCATCGAGCGACATGTGTCGGACCGACACGCGACATGTTCGGGCTCATCGAGCGACATGTTTCGGACTCACACGCGACATGTTTCGGATCCAGCGACATGTCTCGGACCCATCGAGCGACATGTTGGGGTCATCGAGCGACATGTTTCGGACTCACACGCGACATGTTTCGGATCCAGCGACATGTCTCGGACCCATCGAGTGACATGTTGGGGTCATCGAGCGACATGTTTCGGACTCACACGCGACATGTTTCGGATCCAGCGACATGTCTCTGACCCATCGAGCGACATGTTGGGGTCATCGAGCGACATGTTTCGGACTCACACGCGACGTTGTGGTTACCGAGTGACATGTTTTGAACTAACACGCGACATGTTCGGGCTCATCAAGCGACAAGTTTCGGATCTAGCGACATGTCTCGGACCCATCGAGCGACATGTTGGGGTCATCGAGCGACATGTTTCGGACTCACACGCGACATGTTTCGGATCCAGCGACATGTCTCGGACCCATCGAGCGACATGTTGGGGTCATCAAGCGACATGTTTCGGACTCACACGCGACATGTTTCGGATCCAGCGACATGTCTCGGACCCATCGAGCGACATGTTGGAGTCATCGAGCGACATGTTTCGGACTAACACGCGACATGTTCGGGCTCGTCAAGCGACATGTTTCGGACGCATCCAGCGACATGTTTCGGATCCAGCGACATGTCTCGGACCCATCGAGCGACATGTTGGGGTCATCGAGCGACATGTTTCGGACTCTCACGCGACATGTTTCGGATCCAGCGACATGTCTCGGACCCATCGAGCGACATGTTGGGGTCATCGAGCGACATGTTTCGGACTCACACGCGACATGTTTCGGATCCAGCGACATGTCTCTGACCCATCGAGCGACATGTTGGGGTCATCGAGCGACATGTTTCGGACTCACACGCGACGTTGTGGTTACCGAGTGACATGTTTTGGACTAACACGCGACATGTTCGGGCTCATCAAGCGACATGTTTCGGATCCAGCGACATGTCTCGGACCCATCGAGCGACATGTTGGGGTCATCGAGCGACATGTTGGGGTCATCGAGCGACATTTTGGGGTCATCGAGCGACATGTTTCGGACTCACACGCGACATGTTCGGGCTCATCAAGCGACATGTTTCGGACGCATCCAGCGACATGTTTCGGATCCAGCGACATGTCTCGGACCCATCGAGCGACATGTTGGGGTCATCGAGACTCACACGCGACGTTGTGGTTACCGAGTGACATGTTTTGGACTAACACGCGACATGTTCGGGCTCATCAAGCGACATGTTTCGGATCCAGCGACATGTCTCGGACCCATCGAGCGACATGTTGGGGTCATCGAGCGACATGTTGGGGTCATCGAGCGACATTTTGGGGTCATCGAGCGACATGTTTCGGACTCACACGCGACATGTTCGGGCTCATCAAGCGACATGTTTCGGACGCATCCAGCGACATGTTTCGGATCCAGCGACATGTCTCGGACCCATCGAGCGACATGTTGGAGTCATCGAGCGACATGTTTCGGACTCACACGCGACATGTTCTGGCTCATCCAACGACATGTTTCGGACTCAACAGGTGGTGGTTCTGGCGCTTCGCCGGCCGCTACCGCTCGATGGGTCCGTGACATGTCGCTCGATGACCCCAACATGTCGCTCGATGGGTCCGAGACATGTCGCTGGATCCGAAACATGTCGCGTGTGAGTCCGAAACATGTCGCTCGATGACCCCAACATGTCGCTCGATGGGTCCGAGACATGTCGCTGTATCCGAAACATGTCGCGTGTGAGTCCGAAACATGTCGCTCGATGACCACAACATGTCGCTCGATGGATCCGAGACATGTCGCTGGATCCGAAACATGTCGCGTGTGAGTCCGAAACATGTCGCTCGATGACCCCAACATGTCGCTCGATGGGTCCGAGACATGTCGCTGGATCCGAAACATGTCGCGTGTGAGTCCGAAACATGTCGCTCGATGACCCCAACATGTCGCTCGATGGGTCCGAGACATGTCGCTGGATCCGAAACATGTCGCGTGTGAGTCCGAAACATGTCGCTCGATGACCCCAACATGTCGCTCGATGGGTCCGAGACATGTCGCTGGATCCGAAACATGTCGCGTTTGAGTCCGAAACATGTCGCTCGATGACCCCAACATCTCGCTCGATGGGTCCGAGACATGTCGCTGGATCCGAAACATGTCGCGTGTGAGTCCGAAACATGTCGCTCGATGATCCCAACATGTCGCTCGATGGGTCCGAGACATGTCGCTGGATCCGAAACATGTCGCGTGTGAGTCCGAAACATGTCGCTCGATGACCCCAACATGTCGCTCGATGGGTTCGAGACATGTCGCTGGATCCGAAACATGTCGCGTGTGAGTCCGAAACATGTCGCTCGATGACCCCAACATGTCGCTCGATGGGTCCGAGACATGTCGCTGGATCCGAAACATGTCGCGTGTGAGTCCGAAACATGTCGCTCGATGACCCCAACATGTCGCTCGATGGGTCCGAGACATGTCGCTGGATCCGAAACATGTCGCTGGATGCGTCCGAAACATGTCGCTTGACGAGCCCGAACATGTCGCGTGTTAGTCCGAAACATGTCGCTCGATGACTCCAACATGTCGCTCGATGGGTCCGAGACATGTCGCTGGATCCGAAACATGTCGTTGTGTGAGTCCGAAACATGTCGCTCGATGACCCCAACATGTCGCTCGATGGGTCCGAGACATGTCGCTGGATCCGAAACATGTCGCGTTTGAGTCCGAAACATGTCGCTCGATGTCCCCAACATGTCGCTCGATGGGTCCGAGACATGTCGCTGGATCCGAAACATGTCGCTCGATGATCCCAACATGTCGCTCGATGGGTCCGAGACATGTCGCTGGATCCGAAATATGTCGCGTGTGAGTCCGAAACATGTCGCTCGATGAGCCCGAACATGTCGCGTGTCGGTCCGACACATGTCGCTCGATGACCCCAACATGTCGCTCGATGGGTCCGAGACATGTCGCTGGATCCGAAACATGTCGCGTGTGAGTCCGAAACATGTCGCTCGATGACCCCAACATGTCGCTCGATGGGTCCGAGACATGTCGCTGGATCCGAAACATGTCGCGTGTGAGTCCGAAACATGTCGCTCGATGACCCCAACATGTCGCTCGATGGGTCCGAGACATGTCGCTGGATCCGAAACATGTCGCGTGTGAGTCCGAAACATGTCGCTCGATGACCCCAACATGTCGCTCGATGGGTCCGAGACATGTCGCTGGATCCGAAACATGTCGCATGAGAGTCCGAAACATGTCGCTCGATGACCCCAACATGTCGCTCGATGGGTCCGAGACATGTCGCTGGATCCGAAACATGTCGCTGGATGCGTCCGAAACATGTCGCTCGATGAGCCCGAACATGTCGCGTGTCGGTCCGACACATGTCGCTCGATGACCCCAACATGTCGCTCGATGGGTCCGAGACATGTCGCTGGATCCGAAACATGTCGCGTGTGAATCCGAAACATGTCGCTCGATGACCCCAACATGTCGCTCGATGGGTCCGAGACATGTCGCTGGATCCGAAACATGTCGCTTGATGAGCCCGAACATGTCGCGTGTTAGTCCAAAACATGTCACTCGGTAACCACAACGTCGCGTGTGAGTCCGAAATGTCGCTCAATAATTAATTTGAATGTATTAACTACAATATAGCTTGTAATGTGTATAATATTTGGACGTAATTCTAATAACAAATGATGCACGAGATTTGGTGGTAGTTTAGTATTTTTGGTGGTACTTGAGAATTTTTTGATGCGAATATAAAATTTCAGGGAACGCAATAAGTAAAATAGCTGCTACTGCTGGAATAATAGGTATGAGTGGTTAGGTGATCTGAAATTGATGGTCGATACATTTTTTTGAGTGTTCAGCCTTATTTTAGGGTTCGAAAATTTGGTGATATCAAAAGTTATTTAGGTGATCATTTTATTTGTTCCCTTTGATTTTTACTCATCTTTCGGCTCCCCTCATCGAGAAACCAACAAGTATTGACTGTTACTCGTATTTTAGATAAAACAACAAGCTAAATCATTTAGGTACATCATTTATTTATAGAGTCCTGAAGAGCAAAGTTGTTACCTTGAATGGCCTAGATTTCTTCGCTCGTAACATAAATTCAAGGCAAAGTAAATACTTGAAATAAGACTAAGAATTTGAATCGTTCGAATAGAAGTTGGCACATAAACATGATATATTTCATGGTAGTTTCCATATTGAGTAAGGCCATTCCGCCGGGTAAAAAAGTGGAAAAAGTTGGAAATGCTTATTGATATCACAGATAGACGGGCGGACTATAACAAAAAGTTATGATTTAGGTTTATGACTGATCAATTTCTTATTGAGGTCGTGGTTACAATTATTTCTAGTATCTGACTGCTGTTGGATACAGCACATTTTTTTTTCGAAAGTCGTACTTAGTACCTTAGAACACAACTTCTTTTACTTTTAATATGCGACTTTCTTTTAAGGTTTTCAGTTTCTTGACTAGAGTCAGTTTCTCATTTGTTTTAACTGAAAACATGAACACTAGAATAAACAAAAAGACTAAAACCCAGTACTTATAAGAAGATCCAATAAAAATATGTTTTCGAATACAAACGCTTACTTGCCATAAAAAAAAGAAAAAAGAAAAGTCAAATTGAAAACCACCATAGATGAAGACATACCTAAACAAGACAAAGACAAGACAAAAAAATATATAAAATACCTATGTCAGGTAATAAATATTGCGAGTAGCAATGAGCACGATTATATACCAAACCTATTCCAATTAAAAACGTTCAGACGGATATTCTTACGGTATACGGATACCAAAAAGAGGTAGGTATAAAATGAAAGTATGTACTTTAATCTTTTAACGTAAATTAGATTGAAATGTAAAACTGCCTTGAATATAATTGAATTTACAACATCCATCAAATTACGGAAACTATACATGAGCCCGATCAACTAATTGACAATTGATTGATGCGTGTAAAGGTATCCATGTTGTCGTTTGAAATATAATCTCCCCATAATAACCTTTGTTATCATTTATCAAACTTATCAACATTAGAAATAGTATTATGCACAGTTTATAGCAGTAGGTATGTGACGCACACAGCAAGGAAATATTAGGCAAAATTGTTTACATATGTAGAAACCAAAACAACTACTAACTATAATATACTCACCGACAGAAAATTTGACCCAAATTAGAAAAATGCATTTTAATATATTAAAAATTATTTAATTTATTCAATATATAGTAAACCACGTATAGAAACGTAGTAGTATAGAAACCACGAAAAGTTTTTGGGCCAAATTTTCTGCCGGTTAGTTTATAATACTAGGTATAACTTAATTTTATGCCTCGGAAGTCTCCGTTCTCCTTAACCTAAGAGAGGTAGGGCACAGCAAAATGTCATCTTGCTCGAATTTGGGACTTGAAGCGTTCCCATTTTTAATTAAAAAAAAAACCAACTGGGGAAGTACCTCCGCTTTGCAGAACACCACATAATACCTAACATTATTGACTTTACATGTAATGTTGTGTTCCTGGAGGTGAGCGAGGTTGCCAGAGCACCCGAGCATGCACTGTGTTGAGAGCGAGGCAGGGACCTAAATTTGTCCCTTCTGCAGCGGTCAACACAATCAATCCTCAAATGTTATAAGGGGTAGGCAATGCGCACGTAACTCCTTTGGAGTTGCGGGCGTCTAAAGCTGCGGTGTCCGCTTACCATCAGGCCCCTATTTCACCACGTCGACAATTATCAGTGATAAAAATGTTTCTTTTCTTTTCTATGTGACAATTATCAAGCGACAGGTGGCATGTGACAATTTTGAAAATTATTTTATATAGCAATGCATATACATGGCAGGCATTTTATTACAATTGTGTGTATGACAATTATGTTGTGAAACAAAAATGATTTTTCCTAGTCGACATATTTGTAGATTTGTCAGTAAATTTTGACACTAGATTAAAGCTGTGTCAGGCTTTGTAGTGTTTACCAACGTAGTGAAATAGGGGCCAGGTGGACCGTAGGTACGATAGTTTTCCACCGTCGTTGTATAAGGTGGTGTGGAAGCCATCATTAAGCGAAAGACCATAAAATCATAACTAAGTAATAAGCATGATTGTTACAATAGTAAACCAGAAGTACTAGTAATTATATCATCAGTTCCAGAAACGTAAGAAAATCTCAACTCAAGAAAGTTGCAAAGTTAGTTTCTTATCAAATACCAGCAGAAACACAAGTGGGCACTAATGGAAATAAGTTTAAAATTACTGCTTAAAACACAGCAAGTTGTCCTGTTAGCATGCAAGTCAAGTGGTTTCCTAGTAATAAAACAGAAGCCAAAGCAGAAAAGTAGTCCATTCAAGTTTTCGCCATTTAGCGAGTCAAATAGGTCATGCAAATGGATTAGCTCTAAAGAGCTTCAATCAATACATAACCTTTTTTAAATACCACGTCGGTGGCAAACAAGCGTGCGGCCCACCTGATGGTAAGCGGTAACCGCAGCCAATGGACGCTTGCAACTCCAGGGGTGTCACCTAACCTAATTCAGCGTTGCTGTCAGTAAATGTCATAAGGTGCCAGTTACAGTTAAATATGCTCATAAATGTTTTTGAACTAAGTAACTGTTTATTTTATTATTGTTTTATAGCATATCACTAACTCTCCGCAAGACTAAAGAAATTCAATAAAACATTAGCATTCTTCCACTAAAAATTCAGGTATTAAATTTTTAAACAATTCAACGTTTCTTATTTGACTCTGATGAGGTAGTTGGCAACTATTTAAGGAGCTTAAAATGTAGAAGCACGAGGCCCGTGTTACATTCCACGGACTCCGATGCAACAAGATTCAAAATAATTGAGTTTCGCTGGACATTTTCCAGAATTTGTATTTCGGTAAGAGTCAAGCCGGAATAATGAGCCTGCGTTTTAGACAACTGCTGATAAGGCTGAGCTGCTGGTACTGTTCGTATTCGTAATTATAATAGGTACGATCCGCTCTTTGGCTATTTTTATAGTGCCATTCGAACCAGTTTTTAGAGACGATCAAATGTATATATGGGACGAACTATAATTAAAGCACAATAGAAGGCTAAAATTAGGGACTCAAAAAGATTCCTACAAATTGGAACTGGCAAAATATGACACCACGCGCACAGTATTAAACTATGCCGTTTATTATTTTGCTGTTTTAGTCGTGAGGGGTTACGTTAGCGTTTAGGTACATACATACTTGATTTACAATAAAAAATATCCTTTATTGTTACATAAGCATTAATTCTATTGATACTTTTTATTTGACTTTTGGATGATAAAAAAGAAACGTACATTTACGAATCTTTGATGTTAGATACCTACCTACATATATTTTTAAGATTTTAGTAAAATCTTATAATTTACCATTTCTTGTGATAATGGTGGTTTACTATTCAAAAAGAGGTTTATTATAAAAACATGGTTTAGTATTCATATAAATTAGGCAACCTCTGATAACCAAAATGTTTTTGTCCCTTTCTCACAAACGCAAATTTCAAAGTGACAAATAAAAAACGGCATTTTACGTAAAATACGCTTAATGAACCACATGAACATTTAAATACGAATAAGGACTACTTACAGATTGTAAATAACATCGTATCTAAATCTTAATACCCTGGACGTTGTTTACGTTACATTTTTGAGTTTCGCAGATCTAAGAGTCCCTAGTAGAATTATATTCTTTTAAACGAGCTTAAATATATAAGATTACAATTCAAGCTACTTTTGTATATTTCATCCTAAAGCAATTGCACATAAACCTTAAGCCCGGCGTGATGTTGAAAAGTTTCCAAACCTATTTATTCCGTTCGGTCAACCAAGCACTCCGGACTCACGGCAACAGACCACTGCAAAACGTTTGCAACTGAATTTTAGAAAATACAGTAGGTACATTTATAACTACCAGTATGTATTTATTTCTCTGTAGTTCCTATTTTCATCATAAAAGATAACAGGATAGAGTGGTTGTTATTGTCGACTATTTTAACTTAGGCGACTTCCTGACTTGGCGGGGCGGGATCGATATGTGACATTTTCTTCTTTGACGTGGATTTACTGACGTCGCAAAGATTCTCACTTGACGAAATACTGTCAGTATTACTTTTGCGCACTAGTAATGTCATGCGCAGAAGCGGAGCAGTACCACCTTCGCATCGTCCCGCTACCGCGCGTCCCGCGCCAGTCAGGAAGCACTCATTTTAATATAGGGGCGCAGTAAAAAAGTCGCCTTATGCCGAAATAAATGCTTCCTTGTACAGTAAAAACAAAACACTGTCGCCTCAGCAAAATCTTTGCACGTACAGTCTATTCATCCTTACCTGTCCTCTCATTGTAAACAAACTCTTCTTGAAGACATTAATCATAAACACCCTTTTCTCTAGAATTACATAATAATCATCTCTTAAAATGTTGTTTTGTACTTAAAGAAGCCAAGAAAGTACCTATTGTTATCCTAGATAAAAGTGTAATAATGACTAACGTCTTCAAAAATAGTTTGTTTACATGATAAGACACGTAAGGATGAATATACTGTACATCGAATTAAACCGACAGTGCTCAAGCTTGACGACAACCTCTCAGACTATCCAAGTCCTAGGGTAGTGAGTGCTTGGAGTCAGAGTTTGGAGTGCAGTCAGCTGGAACTAAGTGTCAGGTGCTTCATTGCTGAGGGCTGGGAGTGATTTATGACGTTGTTGAGGACACGCGTAAACAAGGTTTTTAACTTTCAAGTACACTTGCAAATGAAAGTGAGTGTGACTGTGTTTACCTTTGTAAAACTTATTCTAGCCCAGGTGTGTCTCAGGGCTCCGATTTAAGATAACCCTTCTTCATTGTTTTCAATATCGCAAACCTCGAAGTGTATGCAATTTATCTTGGATGCTAAGTTGTAAAACACAGACAAATATTTACAACAATTGCACCCGCAAAGAGAAAAGAAATTCCAAAACGAATTCTACCGAATAGAAAGGCTAAATTACAGCAGCATCCGCCCAGGCTATTAGATATAATGATTCCCCTAGGTACATTCAAATAGAGATACCAAGCGACAACACTCTAGATATTTTGTCGTCGAAATCGCTTGGAAAGGGCAAAGAATATCGCACTTTTGGGCGATATCCAAAAGTTTGTTTGTGTGCCGGCGGCTGTGGATTTATGGTGGAGGTGCAAATGGTTCAGAGGAAAATTGTATGAGATTTATGTTTGGAAGTATTGGGTAAACTGGTATTGTAGAAAGCATTTGGTCAGTTATTGTTTCTCATCAATGACTCGTTCTTTAAACATCGATCAATCCTATTAATATTAAAAATGCGAAAGTTTAGACGTTTCGATGTTCGTTAATCACGCAAAAATGGCTGAATGGATTATAATGAAACTTAGTAAGTATACGATTTTGAAATGAAAATTAAATGAAATGATTTATTTATGTATGTGGGAAATGGGTTATAATTTGCAGTACTGTACTGTACTGTGGACTCACCATACCCTACCTTTTTACCCTACCCTACGCCTAATTACACTTATAGTATTATAGTAAGAAATAAAAAATTTAAATAAATGTCAGGAAAGAGATAACAATTAAAAGGAGTCATTCAGAAAGTCAGTGATATTATAATTACATTTACGAGTAGATTCTTAACAAGGTCCAATTTTTCGGTATTTTGTAAAAAAAACTCCAGCCTTTCATCTGTCCTTTTGCATGATCAATATTGATAGGTGCTTGAAAGGATAAGTAAAACACTTTCCTTTTGAAATTAATGAACGAAATGAAAATTTTATTCCAGACAATTTCCATAGGTAAATAAAAAAATATAAAATTGTAATTAGTTTGACGACCGCTTTAGCTTAGTTGGTAGTGACCCTGCCTACGAAGCTGGAGGTCCCGGGTTCGAATCCCGGCCGGGGCATATATTTGTGTGATGAGCACGAATATATGTTCTTGGGTCTTGGATGTTTTCTATGTATTTAAGTATCTATTTATCTATATAAGTATGTATATCGTCACTTAGTACCCATAGTACAAGCTTTGCTTAGTTTGGGATTAGGTTGATTTGTGTAAGATTGTCCACAAATATTTATTTATTTTTATTTTTTTAGTTACATACCATAAGTTACGTTATATTGACACAAAAAATAAAACTAAGCTGGTTATCGCGGGTAATTTTTTACGCTGGAAAATGTCTTAAAGTGCCATTGTAGTCACAATCGCTCAAAGCCGCCATGTGGATCCAACGGTACTGTGCCGTAAAATAAACGCTGCACCGGCTCTGGTACCAAGATTAAGTGTCGACAGACCTTGACAAAATACTTGTTAGACACGACGGAAAACTTGAATCATTAGTCTTTCTTTGCGAACTGGAAGTAGAGGCGTGTGGAGGAGGCATTACGTTTGTACGTTTCTTTTTTTTAACACGCTTTTATTAGGTCGACTTTTATGTAACTATGTAATGGAATCTAAGGTAACTAATTTAACCATCTTCCAAGGATCGTAGCGTCATGAAAATTGGCAGCTGTATGTAGTTCTGATGACAATACAATAATATGGTACTGTCGAACTGATCTGATGATGGAGCCGGAAGATATGAACTGGAACTTCATGATGGAACATCGTATCATAGCTGTGTTTGGATTTGTTAGAAAAGTCTTGTAATGAACTTTGACCACGATCAGGTTTCAAGGTCTGATGATGAAGCCGGAAGATAGGCACTGGCATTCCATGATGGAATATCGTATCATAGTCGTGTTTGAACTTGTGAGAAAGGTCACGTAATGGACTTTGAACACGATCAGGTTTCAAGTGGTTTTTACGTGCATTTATAAAAGCGTGTTTTTCTAGTGTTTTTTAAACTATTGATTTATTTTAATCTGCGTACCAGGTACCCAGACCATGCGATTCTGGTATTTGACCTTGTATTTACCTCATGGGGTGCCTTTTATTTAACAAGTTCATATTTATAGTGGTTAGTGGCCAAATCAATTATGTGACATCACAATTTATAATTATTAATATTTCTAACCGAATCGATATATGATAAATATAATGTTTTACGCCTTAAAAATATGCGAAAGATCTCAGATAGAATACCACCTTCAATTTTATTGGTTCTACCCGACTACGCCAGTTTCATTCTGAACATGATCCTTGCATATTGCGCCACCTGTTACCAGCGCTACACATACATACTACCTAACGCTTGTCTGAACATCTCTGGCATGCAGAGAGAATATATTTTGCAGAAGTGAAACAGAATTGAAAAGATTCTTGCAGTTTAGTTCACCAATAATTTTACCTGTGTCAGGCGACTTCCTGATTTGTCGGTGCGGAGGCAGTACGACATGAGAAAAGTGTCAAATGTCAGTGTCAGCTGTCAGTCGATGCGTTACCATTTTTTACTACGCTCCTACATTTAAATGAGTGCTTCCTGACTGGCGCGGGATGCGCGGTAGCGGGACGCTGCGAAGACGGTACTGGTCCGCTTCTGCGCATGATATTACTACTGTGCAAACGTAATACTGACAGTATTATGTCAAGTGAGAATCTTTGCGACGTCAGTAAGTTTACGTCAAAGAAGAAAATGTCACATATCGATCCCGCCCCGCCAAGTCAGGAAGTCGCCTAAAAAGTAAAATAAACAATCAAGAATCTAGTATGACATAACTACAAATTATGTTGTAGGGAAACGAATCTACAGGATCTCTCTTTGTAGTCAAATAGCGTATCGCCCCGCCCCTATAATCGATCCAATACGGTCCCGAGTGAACTTGATGTTGATTACCAAATGAGGAAAAATAAGTGGTACGTAAATATACCACCGTAGTCTGGCAGTCGTCATCCTCTTGTCCACATTTTCCCTACAATTCAATGGTACATTTTTTGACACGATAAATAACTTTATGTTGATGACCAAATGAGGAAAAATGTTATGTACGAGTAGGTACGTAAAAATACCACCGTAGTCTGGCAGTCGTCATCTTCTCGTCCACATTATCCCTAAAATACAACGGTACCCACATTTTTCACAAGATAAATAAGATAAATAAGGATTCTTGGTTATCTAGGCTAATGGTTTCCTTTGATATGAACAAGTTTATAGTTGTTTTCAAACATATAAATAGCCGGAGAGCTGGCTTCAGAAAACCGTTTGTAATTTAAATAGACACGAAATCCATCTGGTTAGTGTGCCATACTTTTATTATTAATTGATGTGGGTGACGGGCAGATTTTCAGCACACTGGGCTTTTTGTCGATTAATTTATAAAATGTGTGCAAGGTGTGTTTAACCCAAGATCCTCTTTGGGTCACTGCACCTATAAAATAAGTAATTAAAGGTGTGCAATTGATACAGCTCTGGAATTAGTGTGGTATGATACCTAATTATGTATTTAATTCGGATATAATATTGCCAATCTCCTTGTAAAGCTACTGCTGCCTGCCTCTATGCGTCGTTTTTCACTTGCCGTAAAATATTGCTCGCTACTCTGTTATGTGTTTATTGTTGTTTCGCAAGGATTTACGGGGCCTGCTGTGTTACAGTTTAGTTTTTACGAGAAATGTACTGTTAGCAAGTCAGTTTTTCACGTAACAAAGATAGCTACATTGGCAGACAATTTAGAAGTTAAATAGACTAGAAGCGAGTACCAAGTTTGGGGTTTAATATGTTAGTTAAAGTTTTGGCTTTGGGTGGGCGAGAGAGTTTTGATTTTAGTTTCGGTGAAGCAATTACATCAAGCTGCTCGGTTTGTGGATCTTGAGCGTTGGTGACATTGTGCAGGATAGTAGGAACATTTACATGCATCTGAGATAATATTTTTACTCCACTAAAATATTGCGACATTGACTCGGAAGTTATGAAAAAAGTTACATTTTTTTTCTGTTCTTATAGTATCTTACTCATATTAACCAAAATATCTGGGCGGCCGAGCTTTGCTAGGCGTTTTCCCGGACATGAGACCTAGCTAGATCGATTGCTCGTCCCCGAAAACCCCCACATACCAAATTTCATCAAAATCGTTAGAACCGTTTCCGAGATCCCCGATATAAATAAATAAATATAGATATTATATACAAGAATTGTTCGTTTAAAGATATAAGTATACCTTAAAAGTTACTTAAATTATATTACTGTTTACGTTATGAACTCCATGCAAAAATACCGAGGTTCATAATTATGACTGCACTATGATTTGTCGTTGCTATTAGACATCTGAGGTTTGGAGACCTGGTGACCTTACATACAGGTTTTCCTTAGTCCAGGCACCAGTCTCCACCGCACAAGTTACATGCTAAAGTATTGTTAATATTACTCTAAGAATATTTTTTGTACACTGATTGTACTTTGTGGTGGAGTTAATAAACATTTTTTTCATTTCATTTCATTTTCATCCACCATTTTATTTTGAAAATTTGTACTTTTTAGTTACGACCATAATTACTATGAAAAAATCTTACTTTTTCAATTGGTCACAATTTTTTCTGGATATCGTAATTTTGCAGTAGTGGTAGGAACTAAGGAAGTTTTTGAAATCAATTTAAAGTTATTCTGATGACATTTTACTTCTTGTATTCACATAATATTAAATTAATGGTGCGATATTTTTCCATAAATATACTTGTTTTGGTTTATTTATACAACGTCGGTGGCAATAAATAGGAATATTCTTAGGAATGAGTTTAAATAATCTTCTGGAGTTTCAAACGTCTATAGGCTGTGGTGTCTGCTTACCATTATAAGACGGGTCTTAGCAGGCAGCCACCGCAGCCTATAGATAGACGCTTGAAACTCCAGAACATTATTACATTAATTTTTTTGTTAACGGTTGTCCCCACGCTGGTCCAGGTTATTTAGACACAATTTGTATTTTCCATAGAAACCCGACAAGCACTCGATGTCGCGAAAACAATTTTTTTACCCAGCGTTCGGAAACATTTTCTGACCCCACAAAAAGATTAATGTGGCTCAGTAAATTAATCGAGAATTTTAAACCGCCAGCCACCGGTAAACTTCGGCCCATTTATTATCAATTTCAATGAATTTTTTAGTGAATGGGAAACACTGAGACCAAGGTTTGCGAATCTACTTAACGAGGTCAAGCTCGATCGTTTGTTACGTTAGGGTTCTTAGGAAATACGTTTAGCTTACGTTTGACAACCATTCGTAGAACCATATAGCCAGTCCTGGATTTGAATCCCGGATATAGGTTGTATGATGAGCGCAAGTATTTGTTCGTGGACCTTATTGACAGCCATTCGTCAGAACGATCTCCGAGCACTAAGTATGCCGGTGGAGAAAAATGGTGTTCTAAGACACTGGCAACGCAGGTATTGCGCACCAGCCTTTACCCGAGGCTAACTTAAGGCGCAGGGGTGGGCAAGGCATTCTCCATACAAACTCTGTGCACGTTTTATTCGTAGGTTTTGGCACTAACGAATGTAATATTTTTTTGGATGTAAATATTAGATATGCGAAGAAAGTGATGTGGAAATTTTTAAATATTAAAAAATAAATAAAAAAAATAAAAAAAATATAAATGAAAAAAATTTACATTTCGAAATAGCTAACAGAAAAATAAGCATACTGACCAAAAACCCCTCCCTCTTAAATTGGTGGCTCCGATTCAGCCAAATGGCCTTTCATATAATGACATTATATCTCGATCTAAACAGTTGCCGAAATCATTTTATAATCAATCTAATTTTTCAAAAACTAGAAAGAGTGGTAGAAGGAAAGAAAGAAAAAAAGAAAAGAAACATTTATTCGTGACAAACAAAACACTTACAAATGGGACATTAAACCGAATCTTGTCACGTAATGGTAACTCAGCGTTATGCTGGCAGAGCCAGCGCTGGCAGCTCGTTCGCTCATATTGAAATCCAAGTTCTTGAATTATTGCTGATAACGTTTTTGGCACATCATGATCCCGATCCCTGCATCAGCTAATAAATATGGAGTGTGCAAAGCCGTTAAATTCTCCAAAGTTTTACAACTTCCCACGAGATAATTCCCCATAATGGAAGCGTTTTCATAATTTTCATGGTATCCCAGACAAGATAAAAACGACGGCCTGTCGTTGACGCGCGAAGCCCGTAATGATTGATTGGACCGTGTTTTTTGAATTTAACAAAAAGCGGTTAAATGGATTTAGCTACGTTTTATTTTGGGCAAACGCGGATTTCGACTGAATACAACGTGTAAATCGGTATTAAGCTGACTATATAACATTTTAAAACAAATGCCGGGCGATGAATCGAATTAATGCTTGTGGACCGACTGAATATTGGTTTAGAATTAATAAATCTAAATACGGGATCATCTTTTCACAATCACATGCCATACAGAAGCGCGTGCGTTTCTTTATTTCGGGTATTCTTCACATTTTACAATTGATCAAGTTTGTACAGTACCCGGCGATAAGAATTCCACAGCGAGCTTTGGAAAGAGACTTGGTTAATTTCGGTTTCATAGAGTGTTGTCTCACGCAACCAGATTGCTGGAACAAATTGTCGTAAATGTGGAAACGCTGAACAAAAGCACCAATTCTTTTTTCAACTAACTCCTCCCTTGGCCATCTTAAATGTTATAAGAGTGAAAAATTTGTATGGGCAATAAATGTTTTTAGGATAGACACTTTGAAAAATCGCTAATAGACTAAACATTAAAATACTTAGAAGAATACTGTTTTCAGCGTTTATCAAAATTTGACCGTTGAAGGGGTAAAAACGGGGCTGAAAGTTTATATTAGAGGAGCATTTTTTTAAAAGTGGATCTTGAAACTTCGTATAGACTAATCAGTAATTTATAAGAAAAGCATGAAAAGATGGTGAATCAACTTACTTTGTTATAACCAACTTATATAACAACGTAAGTTGATCCACCACCTTTTCGGGTTAGTCATATGGAAAATTCCGACATTGACGTGACGCGCTCGTACTGTGCCAAATTTTATCATTGCTAGTGTACCTAACCCACATTAAAATATAAATTAATTTTGTTAAAAACCTATGCAGCTTGAATATAATATGCTTAATTTTTTTTAAATAACTATCACTGGTTACAATGTTTGATTGTTCAAATTTAAAACTAAATCGTATATTTCTCATAGATTCGTCCGCCTGCTGCAGCTCAAACAAAGAGACTAATTAATATTTCGATGCTACGGCCTCTCGAGCCTCGTTACTCGTTCATTATTCTCCAAATATCGAAGTAAGTGCCATTACAGGCAAATGACGCTTACGCCTTTTTAGAAACAAGAATTTATAAGATACACTCACTGGTGAAAGCCAGTATCGCGTTGTAGTAAATAGGGCAGTTACATCGTTTTTAAACTTAGGATCGGAATTCGATGCGCTAATGAACGTCTACTAATCATTTCGCTTTTGTGAATTGTAAATTATTTGAGGGATTTCCAAAAAACCTGCTGTTCTTGTCAATTGTTTGACAGTTTCGTGATGCTGTTAAAGGAATAATGAAACAAGAAATACCGACTTATAAATGAACTGAAAGTCTTAATTTATGCAGACGTGCAGAAAAAAACACATGTCTCCAAAAATAAATCAGAGATACGTACTGATTTATTTTTTGGAGAAATTTGTGTTTTTTTTTCTTAGTGTGTAAATAAAATTGAATGCATGTCTGCACTTGTGCAGACAGTGACCAGTCAAAAAAAAATACATGTTTAATTGTAATACTTACAATAGAAATATTAGAAATATTGATCTGCTTAAACATCACTACTTATTCGTACTATTTAACTTTTTAACCAATTTGCCAAACATTTGCCAAGATATACAAAATCTTAACGGCTAATAATCTCATAAGCGATCATATTTCAACTCGCCTATTACGAATTCATAGCGGTATGAGAGTCGAGTAATAGACCGGTCAACGAAGCTGCTGACCCCGGCTATTATTTTTTATAGCAAATGAGCAAAAATTTATCCGTTTAAGTCACTGTAAAATTAAAAGAACTGTTATTTTATAGAGGTAGTGATGATAATTTATAATGTAACGGTGGCATAATATAAAAGTAGTAACATCTTGAGGAAACTGGTATAAACGTAAGGAGGTCTAGTTTTCCCTTTGGGTTAGAAGTTGGTTGGAAGTTCAAATGACAGTCGCTCTCGTAAAAACTAGTGCATACACCACATTTTGGGATTACATATTAAAGTGGACACGGGGCTTATTAAGACTAGGGCTTGCGGTCCCGGTACCGGATTCCATATAAAATCCCGGGAAATTGCATGCCCTACTTAAGACACAACAAAGTAGTAAGATAAACGTTCTAATTTTTGTCACATTTAATTTAAATTAGAGCCACAGGTAAGCCATGGTTGTGTGTCGAGCTATATACATGTACATTTTCTACGTGTGATAAAAGTACTGTTCCTTTTGACGACTTGTTTTATACACGTCAGGAACACAACACTACATGATACTTCCCCAGTAGAGCTACTCTAAATATGAGAGAGATGGCGTTTCAATTTGTCCTACTTATAGGGATTGTCGGCGTGTTCGTTCTAGTATAAGCCTTGTTCACTGGACTATAATGCAGCGAGTACTTGTTGCTACTGGACGGTTGCCAGAGGCGATACATCTGTTAGTGGACTATGGATTGGTTTAGACTGGAAATATATTGGCGGGCGCATTCAGTGGTTTCTGTTACGGCAAGTCTTTTGTGGTGGGCCCAATGGTTTCACAGGCTTTTGCGATTGTATCGGAATGTTTAAAAAGGTAATTCGGCATCAAGATTTCGAAATCGTTTAGATGACACCCATCGGCGTACTCTTAGCTACGTTGATACGGCTTCGCTTCAATCGATGCGCTTGACGCAGCGAAACATGTACGATCAGTTACAGTAGTTACGATCAGACAGTTTTTGACTGGTTGCATTGCAAGTAGCGGAGTTTTGGTTACTGCTGATAAATGGTAATGATTAAGTGCGTAATAGCTGCAACTAAATTGGTTCTGTGTTTTTCTGCAACTTAACCGAAGCAGTGGAAGATTTCAGCTCCACGTATGATTAGAAAAGGGTTTGATGCTTCGCTTTCAAAGGCAATAAACGACCGTTCGTTAGGTACCTGTGCTTGAAATCGTATATATATATATGCCGATGAAGTATGTTATGACTTAGGACTCCAACAACTTAAGGTGACTTCCTGACTTGGCGGGGCGGGATCGATATGTGACATTTTCTTCATTGACGTAAACTTACTGACGCCGCAAAGATTCCCACTTGACAGAATACTGTCAGTATTACATTTGCGCAGTAGTAATATTATGCGCAGAAGCGGACCAGTACTCGTCCCGCATCCGCGCATCCCGCGCCAGTCAGGAAGCACTCATTTAAATGTAGGGGCGCAGTAAAAATTAGTACTGAGTTGACTGACAGTTGACCCTGACATTTGACAGTTTTCTCATATCGTACCGCCTCCGCACCGACAAATCAGGAAGTCGTCTAACCCTCAGGGATCTGGTGGTATTTGAGTGACTCGTGCAATAGATACATAAACCGTTTTACAAATTAGCAAGAACTTATGTGACTTCACAGTGTGCCATTTGCTTACAAATTTTATTAATAGGTACCCCTCACTGCCAAGCTTTTCGTAACGCTACGCAATTTTCTCTACAAACGCGAAAACGCATGGTATCGGCTACGCGTCTACGAGCAGTTGTGTGAATGTGTTAAGAGAATATTATTCCTCCCGTTAGGAACCAGCTAGGGCTTGCGCTCCCGGTACCGGATTCCATATAAAATCCCGGGAATTACCGGGAATACCCGGGAAATTGCGTGCCCTAGAACCAGCCTTTTTTTATAAACGTGTGTTGTTTCGCAGTGCGTTATGGTCCAGTTCACTTTCTGCCCTCGGACAAAATAAATCCCTTCTCAATAAAAGAACATTTACTTGAATCCGACCATTAGTATTAATGCGGGTTGTTGATTCATCTATCTGATTGCTTGTCAACAACTCGCTAACGATGTTTAAGTTTACTCTGCCGATACGCCAGTTGTTCGACATTTTTCCCTGGCGGGCAATATTTTCCGCGAGATTGCCCTCAGCTGAAATACGGATATAATTCGATTTTAATTGGTAAAGGTCACTTTACTATTTCATTTCGCGAAACTGACGTTATCGAGAATAAATAGAGAAGATAAATTAGTAAAAGCAAATAGTAGCAGTTTTTTCTACGCGAAAATTGCCTTAGCAGATTATAGTTTGGTTGATATTTTGCACTTGACTTTTCTGGAGTTTCTACACAAACTCAAAATGGCCAACCTTTGATAACTTATGTGAAAAAGTAGTCAATAACTAAAATTTTAGTACCTCAATAAAACTCTTTCCTCTCGCAAAATAGTTCCGACGCCAAATTTTAGGGTTTGGCGTCTAAACGGAACCCGGGCTCTCTAGGGCACAACAGAAACAACTCTAGGAGGGCGATGGCTTGGTCTAACCGATCTTTATAAATCCCGGCATTTTAGTGTGTTTTCCCTTTCACGGGACAATGGTATCTCGGACCTTTGGGAGGCGTGCGGGGAGCCGAAGTGCCAAAAAGACAACACGTAGAGGCCCTTTAAAGCTGCGTTTCCACCAGAGATGTGCGAGAATGCGTTTTCATACATTTGACACCTCGCAACGCGCCGAGCGAGGTGTCCAATATACTGTGAAAACACATCCTCGCACATCTCTGGTGGAAACGCAGCCTAAGGGATACACCGAGCGGATGCTGTCCTTGCCCGTATCATGGGATGCACACAGAGAGCTATCTGTACACCCTGGCGGGTGCTGACCCGGGGTGTGCAGAGACTCGGGGGGGCATTGTGGTAGAATGACAGCGACCCCACGATGCCCCCTATTAAACGGCAGCGAGGGTTAACGCCGCAGAGGCTTTAGCGGGTATTCCCTTCCCCTGTGGAAGGGCAAGTCCCACATACCCCCCACCATGGGCCTTCCCGGGCCCGGGGGGATGCGTAAATGCATTTCTTCTGCGTCAAAAAAAAAGGGTGTACAGAGAGTATTGCTAGTTGATGGAGTCTAAATGAACTGGGTTATTGAGTGAAAATAATGGATTAGTGTGGCTGGGCTGTTAGTGTGTTTATTGTTAAGCTAACAATGGAGATTTATTGATTATTTGGTACAACGTGGCCTATTTCTGTTAACATTTTCTCCCGCGAAAAGACTTTTCATTACTCTAGTTTTACTCGTCACATTTTGTCCGATATCGGAAAAGAGCCTCGATTATCCTAGTTTGCACGCTGCATTCTAATAGCTGTTTTATTGCACTTTCTTTGAGCGCAGCAGCGTGTGATTAGCATTTGAAAATTAAGGGCTTATGATGGCCAATTCTCGTCACTTATTAGAGACACAGGAATGGTTCAGTATAACAAATTAACTATATGTTTTGAATAGCCCAATGCTATTGCTGTGATGCATGTACTTACAAGTGTAGATTGTAGTCAAATAAATACTTCCAGGTTGCATAAGATCGCTGAATTTTAGCAGCTTATAACTTTGACATAAACAATTTACTCGTATGTACTCGTAGTTACATGATTTTAATTTGATTTGCTTCATAACAAAAAAATCTACATACATTGTATTTTATATGTTAATTACGCTCAATTAATTAAAATAAAAACTGCAACATTTAATTATTGTTAAAAATGCATGCATATATTGTGTTATTTTTTTTGTTTAAAACGATATTGTTTACGGTTATATTAATCCCGCTCGCAACAAAGCTGCTAACATCAAAACTACCAACACAAAGTGCTTTTTAAGCTTGCATTTTACTACTTGACTGATTTACGAGTATGCACAACTTTGAGCTTTCATATAAAATTGAATAAGGTCATATGCTGTGGTTGTAAAATGCAACAGCGGTGTTATGGCGGCAATATACTCTTTTGAGTGATAAAAGGTCGTACCTTTTAATGATTTCCCTCTAGGTTACGCCATTTCGTAAATGGTATATCTATATATTACGCACTTAGACGTCTTCCTTGATGAGGGTATAGGAACGGCTTTGATTTTCATTGTTCATTTTATTCACGCTATTTGAGATATTTTGTTGACTATAGTGGCTTTCTATCTTTGTATTGGTTTATTTAGGTTAGTTAGGTAGGTACTCATCATTAGATTTATATCATTTCAAGCTGTAAAAACAAAGACGAGAGATTGCAAGTTATGATTGCATTTAAAATAGGTACTCCCATAACTTTAAGAAGGATAAAATAATTCATACCTAAGCCCATAAGTAATAAATTTGTATATTACGATTCATACCTACATCTGTGTGAAGACTATTGGATGCAGTATAGGTAAGATTTCTTTGAGGTTGACACTGAACTGATATAACTGACTTTAAATCTAATGTATTAAAGTTTCTATTACTAAAACATTGTCTAAAACTTGTATATTTCCAATACATAGAAACTACTAGGCTTAAAGTACACTGTATAATGAAATAAGATTATAAGTCAGTGTCAAAGTAACTGCACTGTAAGTACCAAGTTATTTATATTCCCAATTTCCCTTTTTCGGAACCTCATTACAGTGGAATTAAATATCATTGCATCCTTCTTCTTATTTTATGTTAGAGTTCACTACTTTTGTCGATGGACCAATGGCCAGCTTTTTCTGTACTCTGCTATCTCCTTCAGTCTCTGACAAGACTCCTTAGTAAGAAATAATTCGCATTCGAATACAATAACAGCTAATGTTGCCCAAAGAAAGTAATTAATCCAAAGGTCATTTCTGAAATTGCATGCACTCTGGCCCGGGGTTATTCTGTCTTTAGCAGGTGAAAAGTACGAAGATCAAAGTCCTTTTCGTAACCAGGGCGGCCTTGTGGGCGGACCTGTCAAAGACTTTTATAATTTCGGAAGATTTTCGCTGTTTTCTCTCCTTTTTTTGGGCATTCGTGTAAATTGGACTGTTTTTAGTATATTTATAATACTTTATATCAATCGAAGTGATGGTTCGACGAAACAATTCATAAGAGTAGCTGAATAATATATTACCTACCTATTTTTTACTTTTTAATGGTAAGTATCTAATTTTAACCTTGGCGTAACCTGGCCGGAAGTTTAAATAAATGGAGCAAGCTTAGTACCTAGGAAAATACCTGTTCACTTGATGGTTTAAACACGTTTTTTCTTCTTCTCGACAAAATAGATGTCTTCTATAAAACGTTCCGCTTTGTACAAAATTACATATTGTTTAAAGTTAAATTTTACAGAGAACATGCTGTCTTTTGGTGTCTCTGTATCGGGAGATGAAACTGGCAAAGTGTTTATAAACACCTTTTGTGGAATGTCATCTATCGTGTGGAAAGGAACCAACCTACTCTTAATTCGCGATTGAACAAAGTAGGGTTTGTGAACGCGCCCTAAAAAGCAATGAAACGGTAACAACCTACGGCAACGAAAATGAAAAGAACGTCGATTATGTTTTTTACGCGGAAAAATACGAGTAATTACTCTGTGTTGCCAGTCCGCTTATTCTCCTCCAGATAGCGAAAAAAATGCCCTTTTTGAAGGCTTGGAGGCTTTGGGAAACTCATTAAAGAACCGATAAATACTGGTAAGGTACTGTTCGCAGCTTGCTCCGCTTCGGTTGTTTTTTATAAGCTTGCCATTGTTTTCTTTCGTAACGAGTTTTTAATATTAATGGTTACGAGGAGGTATGTTGTAATAGATACAAGTTGTGACTAAAATGTTGTATATTACTTTAGAGATTGTTTTAGAAACTCAGGCTGTAGGCCAACTATCAAATGTATGTCAGTGCTAAAAAAAGAACCTGAAATAGCATTAAAATACGTGAAAAACGTCTCCCATATTTGTAGGTACCCTTTGTATATTGCCTTAGTTAAAAAAGCGTCTGTAACACTACTAATTGGCATCGTGTATCGAACGCCTGAAATATAATACGGAATGTCATTAATGCAAAATTAATGTCTTTTATGAAATGGGAATTAAATGTAATTATGTGTATCGACATATCGCACTCAGAGTCCCTGTAATATTACCCATAATAAATTAACTTCTGCACAGTTTACGGCGCAAATGGATTTCAATTTAAAATTCGTGTACCGTTAATGTCTCCTTGTGTGATGGATGTAATGTTACGGAATCGAATTAAAGTGTATCGTGTACGTGATATAATGTAATTGTTTAATGTTTTCTGGTGTGTGTGTCTGTGTGTACGTGGACTAAATAGATGAACTGTTGCTATTTTATTTATTGTACACGCTTAGATTTCAGGGATTGTAACTACAAATAGCTGAGCTGATGAATCGTTATGTTTAGATTTGATTTCCGCTACCTTGAGGCTGTCACTCAAAGCCGATTTCTCATTAATGTTGGTTATTGAAATTTCCTGTTACTGACTGACTACTTTTTTCATGGTGTCGTAACCAGAATTTTCAATAATCACATGTATTAATGTATTAATTATCGACATCTTTTTTATCGATATAAAATCCCTTGACCAGAGTTAGCACATGTATGACTATCAACACATACATGCGGCATTCACTATACCAACAACTTTTAATCACAATTTAATAATTTCTCAGAAACGCCAAGTTTCAAAATTAATAAAACTGTCAGCGGACCCGCCAGGCTGTTGCCAGCTCTCTAAAGAGGAATTATTACGAAATTTATACAATACCCGCCAGTCTGGTCCGTCCGATGTCAGATTGGGTCTGACAAAGGTCGATTCGTTTTGAGATATCGTGGAAGGACTGTACATTGGCGGAAAGGCGAGTTTTGTTTGGAATTGTCTCGTACACAGTTCCTAAAAATTTTAAGTATGTATCCTTTTTCTACTCATAGCGTGGTCTTGTTAGGACCTTTACTCAAGCCAAGAAGAAGTTTAGGTTGATTAATTTTGACAGATCTGTCGGCTTCGTATGATTTGCTTAATTTTTACACAGTCGCTTTAACATTGTAATATTATGTGATTTGAACTTTATTTAATATGCATATTTTGTTTGTCAGAGTATGGTGCTGTTTCAGATGTTGAGTATACGTAACAAAATTCTTCGAAGCAATTTTTTCATACGCAACCATGTGCGTATTTAGTTTGGCATAAATGTGCGTATTTAGACAGGCAAGCTGATGATTTGTAACCAATTGAGTACCTACCTATAAGGATTTTATTTTTGTATAAACATAATAGATTGATAGGACGTTTGAAATTCTTTTTGGAAAACTGCCGAACATATATTATTTTCATGCAAGATTCATTGGAATCGCTATCGTAATACGTTAGAATGAAATATAATTATGTAGGTAATATGTCATTTTTATACGTACAAAGTCGTGAGCGCGTTTGATTGAAAACTTTTATTTGAAAATGAGTTTTGTTGATATATTAACTTGTTAGTTTGTTATGAAAATGGATAAAGGTCCTCAAATGAGTTTACTTTATTAATTTAGATAGACTTTCATGGAAAAATTAAAGTAAATTAATAGGTAGAGAAATAGGTATAGGTAGGTTTAGGTTATGTTAGTTTTGCATCCAAAATAGGAGCTCCGCGCCAGCGGAGCTCCGTCAATACTGTTCCAATGCACAATGTCCAGTAGTTTGAAATAAAAATAGATGTCATAGAAACATACTACTTACTAGGCAAATTGACGATTATCAGCGAACAGAGGCAGAAACATCTGAGAACAAATAGCTGTATGCGACCAGTAAGGAAAGCACAGTTGAAAATATATTGAATGAAATTATGTTATGTACGGGTCTCATTAACGTTAGAGTAATTTTGAAGCTTCTTTAAAAATATAATATAGCACTATCTTGCTCGCACGCGGTGCGACGTGCGAGCGAGACGGACCGTATGGAAACCGCATCAGTGTTATGCTAGCAATGAGGTTAGACTATATTGGAACTGCTTTGCGCGTCGGGCGTTAAAACAATTGACGCGTGAAATTTGGTGATCATTAAGCATTTTTTGGGTATCGAAAGCTGTATAATATTTGAAAGTAAATTATAAGAATTTTGGTGTTTTAAATTAGGTGGTCATTAAGTATTTTTGGGTAGAAAATAATTTATTTGGTAACAATTTAATTTAATTGGTGATCGAGATGTTATTTATTTGTGTTGCGCCATAAATTTAAATGGAGTTGAAAATTAGGTTAGGTTAGGTTAGGTTAGTATATAATATTTTAGGGCTCGGCACTTAATTTGGTGGTTCGTTAAATGCTACCCCTTACTTATTGTTGACACGGATCTGATGAATCTTTATTCAACTTTGCGTGAACCAACAACATACACTCATTAAATACGTCGTCTTGTATAAACTTCCACAACAAACTAACAACATATACTCGTATATAGCGAACTTCGTATCATTTCAGAGATGAAAGCAACATGCCAGCCCGAACGCTATAAATGTTGATGAGTCCGTAGATCGATAGTTTATGAAGTAGAAGATGTTTTATAAGCATGAAGTTTTTATTAAGTTTACGTGAAGAGTTTTGATAAAGAAAATGTTTTGCAGAATTGAATTTTATAGAAATAAGAAAGGGGGCACATAAAAAAGAGTGTTTTATGTAGGTAGGTACTTATTATTACATGGAGCGACGTCTAGACTTAGTAAAACTGGATTTAGCATTCTTATGTTGTTAAACCATTTTTAATTTTGATTTAAAACGTTATTCATGCACTCTCAACTTCTTTTACGACTGTCATATTATAGCATTTACTTAAAGATTTAAAGTATATTTTCGGGAATATTAAAGCACTCTGAATCTATCCATGTATTTATAAGTAACTAAATAATAATAACCCAAAACTGTCAGCTTCTTAGGCAGGGATCACTAATCATTGGGCTAAGGCGACTTCCTGATTTGTCGATGCGGAGGCAGTACGATATGAGAAAAGTGTCAAATGTCAGTGTCAGCTGTCAGTCGACTCGGTACCATTTTTTACTGCGCCCCTATATTTAAATGAGTGCTTCCTAACTGGCGCGGGATGCGCGGTAGCGGGACGATGCGAAGGCGGTAACTGCTCCGCTTCTGCGCATGATATTACTAGTGCGCAAAAGTAATAGGTACTGACAGTGTTCCGTCAAGTGAGAATTTGCGCCGTCAGTAAATTTACGTCAAAGAAGAAAATGTCACTCCCGTCCCGAAGGAAATCGCCTATACCTGTCTTCATAATTTTTTTTAATTAAACGATTCGATAAGTGGATGTCCCTTGCAATCCTTATTTAAATATTCAGGCCTGTTGTATTACAGCTATTAGGTAATTGAGAAAATTCCTCGACATAAAATTCAACTAAGCGTAGATGCGTGTCCTCAACTTAGCTGGTGAGACCCGCTTGTGGGAGGCCAGCCAAGCCGGTACGCGAACCACACTCAACACTCACTGAACACTAATTAATAAAAAGTTCGAAGGACCAAATGTACGGGTCCTAAGTCCCGTACTGTCAAGATGTCAAATATATGTCAAAGGATGGAGGATTAGATGTCACAATGTCAAAATAACTAACATACGTTTGATGTTAATGAGCGTCTTTAATGCACTGACTTGTCATTCAATAAATTAGGTTACACGCGTCTACTCTGTCGTGTCAACATAATTTTTAAATAAAATATTCATACTTCATACTAAATGCTATGCGATGTACGCTGCTAGCTCGTACACAAAGGAAACTTCTAGTTAGAGCGAGACGGATTCGTATTTCCACATACTGAGCACATCACTGAGGAAATGCAAAGTTCCGAGCTTGGTAAGAAGAGATAACCGAATCTCCCTTTGTGGAAGTTCTTAAGGGATGATGTTTTTATCAGCGCGAATACAAGTTTTGCTCAACGTATTATGATCTTAAGCGACGTATATTTTGTATGGGAAATAGTACTTTTGTTGGTTTTAGCTGCTTTATGTATAGGATGGAATTGAACGTGTTTTGTTTTGGTAACTTCTTAGCAAAATTGTATTTGGGGCATTTTGGGCTTTATATATAGAATTAGCATGAAAAATATACTCAATTCAAAGGACTATAATGAATTCATGGGTATTGTTATTTAAATGAATGCTTAGTGTGTACAAAATATAATCCACAGAAAACTCTGAAGCGACTTAAATTAAACCAGCCTTTCATTTAAATAAATCTTTAAAATACCGACACAGAAATTAATACAAACTGAATATTACAATGACAATGTTCCCAAACTCAAACGAAAACTTTTAATAAGTCACACAACGCATTATAATCTGCAATTCAATTTGAACTGTATTATCTATTGAGAAGGTTTAAAGTTCGAGTGGAAAATGATCTGCGATAGGAGTTTTTGAGGGCTATTGTGTGGATCTGTTTTTGAATAGCTTTTGAAAGCCTTAAGATTATAGAGCAATTAGTTGAGGCCATTCATTAACCCTGCTGTAATGCCTCTTACTACAATAGATATAATTATCTAGTCTGCAAAAGACTGTGTTATATCTAGACTGCTACCTCGAGACAAGTAGGTAAACAGTGCATTACCGGCACACGGACGCAGGTAATTGTTGGAATAGATGATATGTTCCATTAGCAAATACATATTTCCATGTGTTAGCAAATCATCATTATGTGTGTGTGAGGTCAGAAGAAGAAATAGATATTAAGGCGCTACACTGAGAAATTTGGAGACTTTGAAACGCTGTCCTGCCCAGACTAGCAAACAGTAGGGGCCGATTTTCAGATATATGATTCTTGACTATATGATTGTGGTACTGACAATAGCGAAACATGATTGCTTAAAATTTTCTCGATAGAAAATAAATCCAAAGTCGAGTCTATATTTTCCTTTTTTTCCTCAGCCTACTAAAACAACGCATTATTAAAAGGCACGATTAAGTTAATATGATGGTATTTTACCTCATCTAGGTACTGACAAGAGGAAATTTAACAAACCTGCACACAGTCAGATATTTAACGAGATTTGTCCAAAAAGCCATTCTCGGAGAGGGTTGCATCCCGTTTTGTCGTGAGCGAAAAACAAAGGGTGTCTCTTTCAATCGATATATCGCCTTAACTGCAAAATTAAATTACCTAACTTCGCACCTTCAACGTACTGGGGGCACTGCGACAACGTCGTAGTAAGGTTGTCTTAAGGAATGTCAATTTAAATATTGATAGAAATTAAGTGAAGTCTTAATTTTAAATGAAATTAAGCGCATGCTTAGGTTAAGAAACTACGTTTAAATACCCTAGCATGCAGGTAACACACGGTGGATATGTATAATTGTAAATATTTAATTTTTTATCGAACCACCAAATTAATTGCCGAATGATGCCCTAAAAAATTACATTTCATTACCAAAAATACCAAACCTGCACCAAATTTTCAACTTTATTTAGGTAAATTTATGGTGCAACTCAAATAAGTAACATCTCGATAACCAATTAAATTAAATTGTTACCAAATAAATTATTTTTTACCCGAAAATACCAAATCAAACAACAAAATTCAAACCACCACCTGATGATAAGTGGACACCGCAGTCTATAGACACACGCAACTCCAAAGCAGTCACGTTCGCGTTGCCGACCCTTTATAAAATTTGAGGATTCACTGTGTTGACAGCAGGCTTCTTCAAATTAAAATTGGAATTAACGAACCAAAATAGACCTCCAACCTCCACATTTGCTGTCTATGGTTGTTGCAGCTGAAACGTTCCGAATTGTACTTGCTCTGTCAATTAGCCTGCTAAGCTCGTTTGCATACGGCCGCGGAATTAACTGGCGCATTTTAAAGTGTTTAGTTTGCATTTGGTATTCAGACTGAATACCCGCCGCGCGAAAACATGGCGACGTAGAGTGAAGTCATAGTGTGGAACATATTCTTATTTATAATACGAGTACACTAAGGCTGGGTTGCGCCAAACCGCCTGTAATCGTTAGCGGTGTTCGTCAATTCAATTCAATTCTTGAAAAAAATGGCTTCCATCAAATTTATGACGATTTCGCCAATGTCACGTGTTCAATGACGTTGTTCGGTAACGACGCCATGACAGTAGATAAGGTTTTGTACGGTAAATGGATTTTGCTCGTCGTCGCCCCGGGCACGTGTGCTCACCAATGCGGCGACGATCAAAATCCGCGGTGTTCGTCAAATCTGATTAATATGGAAAGTTTGACAAGTTTCTATGGGATGACAGACAATTGTCACTCCGGGCGACACGTTTCGAACTCTTCGGGGGTTCTTCTTCAGGTTGAGCGCATTCGTGACGAATCCCCAACGCTGATCGTTTAGTTTAAGTGTAATATAGTTTAACATGACTCACGAAAGTTTAAAATCAAATATTCTTATCTGATTAAAAAAAGTTTCTGATTTGAAGCTACGGTAGCCTAGTGGTTCAAGCATGCGGCTGTCAAGCGGCGATCGTGGGTTCGAATCCCATCAGCTCGTACCAATGAGTTTTTCGGAACGTATGTACGGAATATCATTTGATATTTACCGTTAGCTTTTCGGTGAAGGAAAACATCGTGAGGAAACATCCGCGAAGAAATTCAAAGTTGTATGTGAAGTCCCTAACCCGCTCTGGGCCAGCGTGGGGACTACTGCCCAATCCCCCTCATCTATGAGAGGAGGCCTGTGCCCAGCAGTGGGTCGTATATAGGCTGATAATGATGATTCTTATCTGATTAAATAACTGCAGATTATGTCTACTTATGTTGTCAAGGGCTATGAAGATATGGGAACATATTCACCCGTATTCATTGCTCTGTCTTAACCAACGTCTACGGACGTACTATATTTAGTGATCATCATTCTCCTGGCGTTATCCCAGCACAGTTGCATCCTGAAGGATGCCTGGGGTCCGCTAACATTAGTTTTTATGAAAGCAACTGCCATCTGACTTTTCAATCCAAGGGGAAACTAGACGTTATAGGGATTAGGCTTGTCAAGTGAATAGGCAAATTCTTAGTCAAGCCGCTCGTAGGCCTCTAACTTGACTTAACGACTGCTGTCATAGTGCTTTATCTAAGCGAAACATGATATCTAAAACTGATAGCAGACAGACGTTCACGAAGCGATTTAACGAAGAAAACGGTGGTATTGGACAAAAAAAGTGAAGCTAATGCGTCTATAAATGAGCCTTTTGCTAAATGTGACAGGAGTTAATAGAGACAGATGGTCCCTTTCAAATATTTATTTCGATTACCAGTAATCGCGTGTTTTTAATTATTTATGTAGAATTCAATATTTGGTTACTCGAAAATTCTCAACGAAAAATAGGGAGGCCGCTGCCCTGATCAAATAAATTAAAAAAAGTTTGCTAATGCCAGTCAATTTAACTTTTCCCATAAAGGACTTGATTCGAATTACTAACTAGTCAATTCATCAGCCATTAAACGCACTTTTTGAGGTAAATATTGGACGCAATTGGGTCGAATAGTTTGGTCAAAATACGTTAATAGTTAACGAGGGACAAATTGAAGTGCGGGATGAACGCTTTGGATTTTATTCAGGTATAGTGGATGTAAAGCGATCGTGCGTGTTTTCGCTGATTCAATACAAACCGTTTGATGCTATTCGGATTCACATTCAGTTTTTAATTCAATATTAACAAATGAATGTGATTATGTAAAACATGTTGACCGTTTCGCAGTAGATATCTAAATCTAAACAGACATACTCTCGATGTTTTGGTTGTTTCATCCTAATCACCGAGTTCTTGTAATCTATAAACTTTGACTTGACTTTAAGAGGCCTTGTCACTAGCACCATTTGTAAATAATTGGGATTATTTAAATTTAACGATAGATATTTAAAAAATGGGGCCGTTATGTACTGTATTTTGTATTATAAGTACCTTTTCAATACATCAAACTAGTATTACGCGGTCCCTTTTTTGTAATATCACTATTTATTTATGAGCGCCAGTGGACACGTCAAATGCCTTTTCAATCAATTTCGATTCATTCTGATTTCAACGTATTTTATACTAGATCGCCCTGGCATACCTAAGTTGACACGGTATTTTATTTTTCTTTCAGCTATTCATACTTTCTCTTATCGCTAGCGACTTTAGTCTACGATGTCTGCTAATAGTCAGACAGGACGTATGCTTATTTGCTTTCGTTGTAATGTAATGAAAACATCATTTGTTTTCTAACTCAGGTAGGTACTTTCCTTATGTCCTTTCAATAAAATGCACAATTCCAACATTATTAAAGGCAACTCCAACTCGACGTCTAGAACCATCAAGAACTTTCTAGAGCTAGTCGTTAATTAAACAAATGAATTAGTAACGTGAACAGTAGCCGTCAATGCAAATTCACGGCGGCAGCTGCCTTGCATCGCAAACAAAGGCGAGGCAAAAGAGATAAAACCGAAGATTGATCACCCCCAGAATCTACTTAGTGACGTACCGTCTTGATTGAGAAGAGTTTAGTTACTTTTTAAAGAGAATGACGAATTGAATATCGAATGTTTTATCCTGGAAGAAATTGCGGCAAGAGCAGAGAAACGGAGGTACCCATTTCTCTATTTTTTTAATTCAACGATTCCCAATGCAACTTGGGACGTTGGTGCCGTTTCAGAAGTTGTAATAGCTTCACGGTAGATGTCGCTACGAGCCTCCCTAATAAGGCTTAATAGATACCACGGTGGCTCAATTGGTAGAGCAATGGACGGATTCCAGAGGTTGTGGGTTCAAATCCCACCTGTGGTGTTGAATTTTTCAATTTTCACTTTGATTAAAAAAATTGATATTTTCGCTAGCGGACGCATCCGCTTATCAAACATATTAAACCCATTTCTCTGCTTCCAAAAAGCCATAGCGCTACTGGTTGTACAGTCAGCATCAAAAGTAGCTCGGCATATGAAAATGTCAAAAGTTTTTATTACAAGGCAATAGAAACTTTTAACTTTTTTCATAGCCAGCCTTCTTTTGATGCTGAATGTGCTCCCGAGGAATGAGTTAAGAAAGAAGGGCCTGCATTTTGTCTGTTAATATAACAAATCCTCAATTGTGTAACCTTTGTAACTTTGCCACCATCAAAGTAAGTTTGTTTTTCTTGTATGTACTTGATTTGTGCAATAAAGTGTTTACTACAAAGTATAAAAAAACAACACAGGTTAAGTTTTTTTAAATACCCAGCCAAAAAAGGAACTAATAATTTTGCTGTTATAATTTTAGGTTATTTCATTATGTCTTAGGTCTATTTCCAAGTTCATTTGTTAAAATTTTGTCAACGTCACGGTGTGCAGTGCCATATCAACCTACATATATACGGTTCAACTTCTCGTTTGACATTCCCATGTCATGGCGTGAGAGTGACAGCTTTGTCGAAAAGATTAATGGTAGGTCCACTTTAGATTTGTTTAATGCGATTTGTTGTTTATGCAAATTGTACGTTGTTTAAGCCTATTCCAAGTTTCTTTTAGGCAGCCGTTTATATAAATAACGATAGCGTAAGGTACGGTTTCAGAGGAATTTTATGTTTCAGAGAATGCCGGTGACCGCTTACCGTCAGGTAATCAAGTAATCAAGTAATTTATTGCTTTCATGTTGTTTATGTTACATAGATGACATAGTTAACAAAAGTACCAAACATGAGCCCTGTAAGGGCATCGCAACGGTCTTAAAACTAACTTATAACTAACAGGTTGACAATTATTAGGCACACAATCTTTAGTGAAGTGTGTGAGAGTATGAACGTATGTACGTTGGTAACCTTACCACCGACGCGGTATTAAAAATAGAACAAGTATGACTGTTTTCGGAATAACAAAAATTTTACTGAAAAATCATTGTAAAGCGACCCGAAATATTCTTCCTTAATTGTACCTAACGTTGAGGCGACATCCATCATTTTTGTTGCTTTGTCGGGTTGTATTTCAGGCAAATTGCCTTCAAAGGGTACCTAGTTGTAAAGAGGACAATACTGTCGCGGGCTCGACTCTTGATCGATGCTGCGTCGTCATGGAGCCTATTAAGCCGTTACGACACGAGTTCGTAACGGTATTAAAAAGACACCAGTACCCTTACCATGAGTTTGCAATGTTTGCGTTACCGATTACCGATCATAATTAATTAAATAGTTCCGTAGCCAAAATGGCAAAAACGGAACCCTTATATTTTCGGCATGTCTATCGTCCGTCCGTCAGTATGTCACAGCCGATTTACTCGGAGACTATAAATTTGGTAGGATATTCTATGAAGCGCTACATAAAAGTGATTTAAAATTACAAAAAAAAATTTAGGGGGAGCACTTCATTCATACATTTTAACCGGCGGACTTAAAAAAATATTTCAATGCACATAGACGTGTGGGGTATCTAATCTACGGACAGGACTTCAAAAATGATATAGAGGTTTCAAACAAAACTTTTCCATTTAAGGCGCAGGGTAGGACAAGGCCTTCTCCATACAAAGTCTGTGCAAGTTTTATTTATTCGTCGGTTTTGGCACTCCCGAATATAATTTTTTTTTTGCTTGTAAATATTGGATATATGAAGTTTAAAATTCTGATAAAAATTGAGGTGCTATACATTAATAAACGTTTTCAAATATTTTTGATTTTTTGAGGTATTATGAGGTGTTATCAAAAGGACGTAAGTGCCGTGAGTTCCCTAAAAATATACGACCTTTTTTGATTTTTTCTGTTACTCCTGGTAACAGAAAGAAAAGTTCTGCGGAAGATCCAGGGACCTGACAAGAACGATGATGGCTCTTGGGATCCTCCAGGCAGGATAAATGCCGAGATCGAAGAATTGGTGGCCGAACCGAATATCAGCGGCGAAACAAAGGCACACAGACTTCGCTGGTTCGGCCACCTACGGAGATTGGGAGAGGATCGAGCCGTCAAGAAAGCATACTTGGGGCGACTGAGTGGGCGCCGCCCGGTTGGTCGACCCAGGTATCGCTGGGAAGACAGTGTGGAGGCGGATCTGCGGCAGCTTCAGTTCGAAGACTGGCAGGAGGCTGCGCAGGATCGGGAAAGGTGGCGTGCTCTCGTTTCGGAGGCCAAGATCCTCTTTGGGTCGCTGCGCCGTTAAGAGCGTATTCGCTGGAAACGCCGTGTTTCCGCGTTTTACCACGTATTCATTACAGAAAATCTCAAAAACGGTATAGTTTTTTGTAACACTGTTTACAGACCCGTGAAGAACAACTTATCGACTACGGGAGCTACAGTCAAAACATTTTTTACAAACATTTATTAAAGAAACTCGAGCACTTTTCTCACACTCGATTTCGAAATATTCAAAACCATGTCGTCATTCAAACCTGTTTATTCTGTAACCAATTGAAACTAAAATATGTAATACATACAGTTAGATGCACCGAAAGACGGTCTCTTTCGCCTACTGTCTGAAAATACACAATTTAAAATTTGGTTTAACTAAAAGAGCCACGGAAAACTCCATATTTTTGGCAAACTTCGCTGCATCATATTGTCACTTTAAAGCTAATAAAAAGGTTTTTAACTATGCTATTGGGGTAAAATAACTTCTATTCTACGATATTAAATAATAAAAAGTAACAAATAGGATATAAAAATATTAATTTTAATCGATTTAAAACAGACCTTTTTCTCATAGACTCGCTTGCTGTGACTCAGTACCGGCCCAGCGGCCATCGGAGGAGGACGTATATATCGTTTTTTTGTGGCTCTTCACAAAGCTACCGTAATTACTCTCAGGAAACCAATAAAACATGTGACCTCCGATTAGGCGTATTTATTAAGAACGACACAGTCAGATTATACTGGGGACTAATCGTGATCTAAATTGAGACAAGTTATGAATGGTACGCAACCGTCAATTGATTGTCGACTAACAACTTTGATACTTGGTTGATTTCATATATTTATTATTGTATTTGGACTAGAGTTTTTTGAACTATAATGCTTTATTTTGATAAGCAATTATGTATGAATATAGCCAGCTACCAGAACTAGTGGTACAACCTGGAAAGTAGCAATAGCAACTAGAAGTTAATAAAAGTATAATAACTATAATATGTAGTGACTCATGGTAAATACAAATACAAAGTACAAATACAAATGCGTTTAATTTTCATACATATGAAACAATGTTTTTATAAACATGGTATATTATTGTGTATAATATCCCTTTTAATACATGGTATTAATAGCAAATCTGGCGCAAATGAACAATGCTAGCTTGAAATTGAAATATGTGCTTGGAAATTCTTTTTTAACCTGGCTGTGCCCATTAAAGCGATAGGAGTGCGCTGTTTGAGGGTGTCCTGGGGAAAGAGCAGAGGAAATCTCCGATACTACCACGCGGGCGGCTTAAACATAGAAATACTCTGAGAGTTTGCGCTCCAGTTAGCTTGGTTGAGCGGTTTCAACCGAATCTGAAGTGTGGCTTGGAGAAACATAGTGTAGACCGGGAATGAGTTACCATTACAAATACAGATAGTTAAAGAACCGGCCAAGTCATTGTCGAAATACGCACATTTAGGACCACGCAATCACGAATTAGAAAATTCAGATAAAATATGTCGACGAGTATCCGTACTTGGGCCAATAAGCTTCTTTCAGCCAAAGACAGGACAAGGAAGTTGAAAGACGGATCCAAAATGCTTGGAAGAGCTATTGGGCTTTGAAAGATTTTTGAAGGGAGGCCTTCCGGTAGCTCTGAAGCGGAGGCTCGTCGACATGTGCATTCTGCCTGTTCTAACCTACGGTGCACAAACATGGTCACTCACCGAGACCAAATTGAAGGTTTACCAACGGGCAATAGAGTGCAGCATGCTGGGAGTCAAACTGATCGACCGTGTTCGGAACTCTGTGCTGCGCTTCAAAACTGGTATTGCAGATGTTAGAGCTGGAGGATGTTGGAGCAAGACTGCCAGGCTGCAATGGAACTGGGCCGGCCAAGTCTGCCGTATGCATCCACGGAGGTGGGCAAAATTAGCAACAGAGTGGGTTTCGCAATATGCTCGGAGACGACGTGGCAAGCCGAGGCAGAGGTGGCGGGATAACCTAGACACATTTCTAAACGACTGGCCCGAAACAGCTCAAAGCCGGAACGAGTGGAAGTCGAGGGGAGAGGCCTTTGTGGGACACCTTTATAGGCTTAGGAAAAAAAAGTAAACATTTCATCGCCAAATTTCAGGTTCATATGTGATTTATGTCCACAAAAATCACCTTTTTCCTTTGATGCAATTTTTAACTTCCTATTCTTCGTATACTTCTTTTATTTTAATATACGATGTTTATCTACACAATAACGGTAGTTTTATCCTTTACCGTGGACTTTCACGGCACTTAAGTCGAGGGTCTTATGTTTAGATTAAAGTTTCTCCGAATTGAAATCATCATCATCATCAGCCTATCTACGTCCCACAGCTGGGCACTGGCCACCTTTCATAGATGAGAGGGATTGGGCAGTAGTCCCCACGCTGGCCCAGAGCGGGTTGGGGACTTCAAATACAACTTTGAATTTCTTCGCGGATGTATGCAGGTTTCCTCACGATGTTTTCCTTCACCGAAAAGCTAACGGTAAATATCAAATGATATTCCGTGCTCAAATTCCGTAAAAATCTCATTGGTACGAGCTGGGATTCGAACCCACGACCGCCGCTTGACAGCCGCATGCTTGAACCACTGGGCTACCGTAACTTGAACTAATAAATTGCTTGAAATTATAAAGCCGAATTGAAATACACACACAAGGGGCTCCTGCGGATGCTCTAAGGAAGCGTCCTTTTATATATTTGCTCCTGTTACTGGCTACACCTTGAATATCATTTCCGATTGCAGTTCTCTTGCTAACGGCAAGCATGCACTCGCGTAGGCATAACTTGGTAGACAGGGTTACACACCTACCACTACTGACAGATCGATCAAAACGCTCGATGACATCATTATCCCCAATGGCGAGAACCTTGTAAAGGGCCGAGAAGGACATAGTTAGCAAGACTAAGATAGCCTTTCCACCAGAGCTATGCTATGCAGCTATGCTGCGAGGATGTTATAGTTTTCCGTTTAAACCAATGCTATGTTATGTGAACATATGATTGGTGGATATCAACGCATTCATAGCAATGACACAACTTTGATGGAAAGGCACCCTAAAACTTGAAAGCCGCCGCCATGTTCTTCACGTTGTCTCTTGAAAAGATT
This sequence comes from Cenopis cana, assembly GCA_951800055.1. Lineage (NCBI taxonomy): Eukaryota > Metazoa > Arthropoda > Insecta > Lepidoptera > Tortricidae > Cenopis > Cenopis cana. Next base: position 3,600,399 of record OX637476.1, on the reverse strand, counting down.
CGATCAAGACGCCTCAAGACACTCTCGTTAGATAGCTGGTCAAATACGAAGTATTGATGAATCATAGGTATAAGTAGGTAGGTACGAGAATATACTTATTTCATTGACTTGTATTTTCCTTCAATATTACAAAACGCATGTGGATGATTTTCCCACTAATTTATCTTCAACTGATTATATTTTCACATTCAATAGTAAGTCTGATACAAAAAAGATAATAATATGAATGTAGTTGTATATCCCTAAACACAACATTTTCGCTGCAAAAGTATCAAGGCTCATACACACACTATACGGCAACTTGTTACAGCATACGAAGATACATGACAGATATCATTGTATACCTTATTGCACTATATAAGGGTTTAAATTTAAATGAAAAGTTATGTGCGATAGTGTTGTTACGAACACATTGGAACGGACCGTGTACAGTGCTCGTTTGTGTGCAGCGAAAAACGTCAAAAAATACCTAGATTTGACTTGTGCCCGGCAACGAAAGCACTCTTAAAGTAAGTTTTTTGATTCAATGTATCGAATAGTGGTTTTAAATGTGGACTACATAGTATGTGTCGGTATGGAACCCTATGCGTGGTCCGATACGGACTTGGCCGGTTTAATTCATTTATTACGTCGTATCTGAACCGTGGCCTGTAACCTAGCTCCGTAGGTCACGTCAATTGGGCCGATATTAAATCGCAACTTGATTGATAGTGCTCGAAGAATAGTGCCAGTACTTTTCGGATATGACTTTTCTGGCAACGGTTATGGAAGTGGATAGACTTGCCAAGTAAGCCACGACGGGTCACATCGATCTTATCGCACTGATATAAGATTTAATATCGTTTGATTGGACATAGGCATAAAGTGATAAAAGTTGTAAGGCTATTGACTTCAGAGTGACTAGTGACTACCTATGTAATATAAAAAGCTAGGAAATAGAAAATGCGTCCATGTCATCGTTATTAATAATCTTTGTAAACAGGCGGATTGATGGATATCACTTCATAAAGAAATAAAATATACATACTATATAACATTATAATAGCCATAGTTTAATTTCAGTCTGTTATTGTATTGTACTACTATAGTCATCATCAAAACTTAAGAGCTTCGCTCTTGTCGGTGGAGTAACCGCAATACAATTAGAAATAGAAGAGGCATGATGATGGGGCACTTAATACGGCACAACAGCTTCTTCTTAAATATCTCAGAGGGCAAAATTGAAGGCAAAAGAGGAAGAGGAAGACTAGGACTGACTTACTTTAATCAAGTGAAAGAGGAAGTTGCTGCCGGGTGGTATGGGGAAGTCAAGAAACTGGCAATGATAAAGAAGAGTGGCGGTTACTCCACCGACAAGAACTACTATAGTAAGTACCTATCTAATATTTGAAATATTCATGGGATACTTTTTTTACACGAATCAAATTATTTTTGTTTTTTCAGTGCATGATCAAATTTTCAATGTGGTGGGCCTAGCATGGTAAGGTCCGGCAAACCAGAGACGCGGGTTCGATTCCAGCGTCAGGCTGCGTGCGATAGCACGGTTAATTTTTTCTTTGTATTTGTTCTCTGTATCAAATAACTCATCCGCTACTTTCAGGCACGCAATATGGTTATTTCAATGCACTTTAACAAAATAATCAACTCCAAACATTTACTAATGAGACGATTTTCTCCAAAACAAAAAGCCAGTGAATCTATAAAATTGAAGCAAACACCCTCAACAGCAACGCAAATCTTCTCCAGAGACCCTGCGAATAGGAAAAATACTGAAAAAGGGATTTCATGACATAATCACTGAAAACCTAACGGCGAAATAGGGGCTTACATCTGAATAAAGTAATTTAGCAAGAGACAAAGGCGCGGCATTCGGCCGCGATAAATCTTGTGGAAGGAGTAGCGTGGCCCAGTATAGTCGATACTACAGAAAAGGAAGGCCTGCCGAGGGTCAAAAATTAACCAGCAACTGAAGATACAAACAGTATAAATAAGATACATAGAGTAAAGTTAATCGCAAAATTCTGGATGGGTAAACACGTATTGTGACCAATATATTATTTGTGCAAACACACATTACTGGGTTACATTTAGGTTCAACACAGCACACCCAACTGCACGTCGTGGTTTTGTATTGACAGTAGATATTTAAGAGTCCACATATGCAAATTTGCCAATGTTTATCGACATAGATCTCAACATCTATAGTGATTAATTATGTGTCCTTTCAGTATACTAATCTTGAACTATTTTCCTCCAGTCTGATAAAAGTGAAAACACGATTAGCAAAGATTTTCTCAACACTTTTATTTTACAAACATAACCCTTCTTTTCGATGTTTTTGGCTGGATCTTTAAAACCCTCCGATCTCTAAAAATGATTTTTGGTTTAATAGTTGTACAAAGATACGTTCTCAAACCTGAGAAAATTTTTAGGGAACACTCAAAATGGAGCCTGCAGTCCGCCATTTTTTTTTATTGCAACGTCACATGTCCTTCGTCACCCGGGATGACGTAAGGATTCCAACGATACCTCACACATCTAAATCGGTTAAGGCGTTGAGAAGTTTGGGGGAACAAAAAAGTTCACATACATATACATACATACATACTCGTACATACATGAAACCTAAAAACATTACACTCCTTTTTTTGGGCAGTCGTGGAAAAACAAGTTAAAAAATATAACTAAGTTTTCTTTTAGTAAGTTACCACACTGCGGCTTCGTTTACTGTGCGTCTACTCGGTGACTTTGAGTTTCCTTTACAGGAAGTTTTATTTGCATTCAAACGACGGGAATTGAAATATTACGGCTAAATGTTTCAACCAATCTCCAGTTGGATTGACAAATACGTTGGGCCACAGAAGTAGGGTAATGGAATAAGCTCTGTTTTACAAGTCTTAATTTGGCAACTATAGCTCAATTTATTCACTTTATATATATATTGTAGTTGTACCACTGACGTCATTTTGCGACGAAGTCCATAAGCCTCAAACAGTTTTATAAACGTTAACCACGAAGCAACGTCCAACCGCGGGGACCAAACCGAACCTTCGACGGTGCACATGTCAGCTCCAATAATGATACCTGAATAACCCCCTGTATTCAGGACTGGCTGTAGAATATGGGTGCCCTGAATGCCTTGTACGGGTAGCTTCGGCTTGGAGCCGGCAACCAATGTAGGCTCACAGCCGAACGACGAAAGTGCGCAGCCGCTTAGCGCGCGGCCTGCCGTACGGGCACCTCCGTCGCAGTGGAGAGGGGTGCGAGAGTGACGGCGAGCTCTTCCGTCTCTCTCACACGGTAGTGGATTCCAGGTTGAAGAGTGAAACGCACGATGAAAGAGAAGGCTTGATGGCGATGCTGGCAGGTTTGAGCGAGAAAGGTAGATGTTGCTTGCTTGATTATCGTATGTGGAATGAGAACATTTTAGCAAGTACATCACCTTTTATAAAGCGGCCAACATTACCATAAAGAAAGCAACTTTATTTTATTCCAATTTAAATAGTTTGTTACATTATTTTCACTATTGATTTAGTCTAATTATCTACTTTCTAATTAGATCTAATTAATTCTAATTGGAATGTTACAATTTACTTATGCAGAATAATGGATGGAACAATAAAACATGTACTAAGTGCGTGTTAAACAAACAGTTTTGCAATTATTCTTAGGTAATTGCTGAATGTAATTAGACTTTTATTAATTAGCGGCTTTATTTTTCGCCTGTTACAAAAACTGTATCTTAAAAATAAATCCTATCTATATTGTCGGTTAGAAACCTTTACGCAGAATTACGACACAATAATTTCTATTACATTAGAATAAAGGTTAAATGAGTACAGTTGAATGAATATAAACTAGATAGTGAAAGTGAGCTTTAAACAAACAAAGTTGGTGTATGAAGTTACTGCAATTACATGCTAATATGTTTAAAACATAACAAATCTTAACCTAAGGTTGGCGCAGTGCCATCGACGCAGAATTACTAAAGAAAGCAAGGTTGTGTACTCTAAACAATATAAGCTAATTTGAGAGAAAGTGAATTTAAACAATATGGACAACCTTGGTAATTACTAACAAAAATGAATACGGTTAAAAAGGTTTGTGCGGAGCCCGTGTTGGGGCAAAGAACGACACACTTAGCTGCTAATTTTACTTAGGGTAAGTGCGCCGTTGTAGGCCACAACGGGGGACACGTAGCGGTCGGTCGCCACCCGTTTTAGTCAAGTCGGGTAAATCAGTTTCAAGAACTAAGTGGGGCTATTCCTACACTCCCGTGTGACCCCATGCGATACACTTATACCAATAAAGAAATTATCCCAAGATAAGTCTATTTGTGTTCGCATTTCTATTATTGTCAAATCCGGTAGTTGAATGGCAAGTATATGACTTAAACCGATTCGCTCATATGAGATGTTATTCAGTAAGATGACCTACTTGACATAAGTATGAAACTATTGCCGGAAGACAGCTGTTCAGCGTGGTAACATGTAAAAAAAGGCTAGTGAAAGTTTAATTTCTATCTAAACAGCGAATGGCTTTTTGTAACTCGCCCGCAACACTACTACAGTTGCGGGACCGTGGATATACCCCCGAGCTGAGATCGACTTTTGTCCTAAGCACAGCGAGTTGCATTTTCATAACTCGCCCGCAACACTACTACAGTTGCCGGACCGTGGATATACCCCTGAGCTGAAATTGACTTCTGCCTTAAACAGTCTCCCCCCCGTACGCAAGTACATAAATATGCTAACCAAGGCAAGTCGATTCTACTAATATGAGACGTGAGGTCGGGCGACGGATGAGTCCAGCGGTAGTTCTCACCTCTGTGACACGTACCCTGCCGTCAGGTCCAGGATAAACTTTCTCTATGAGCCCGCGGGGCCATGTTCCTCTAGGCATGGTACTGTCAGCGATCAGGACGACGTCGCCGGGTTTCAGGTTCGGCTGCTCAGATGCTCGCTTACGTGGTAGTAAAGTAGGCTTGTATTCTGTTAACCATTTCTTCCAGAATCTGTCCGCGAGCTGTTGTACTTCTTGCCAGCTGTTTTTAAGAGGTTTTTTGTCGCTGAAGCTGCCGAAGGGTGTCATACCGTTAGATCGATGAATAAGAAAGTGATTAGGTGTCAGCTGTTCTTCATTCAAGTTGGCGTTAATGGGTGTCAATGGCCGCGAGTTCACGATGTGTTCGGCTTCTAGCAGGAGAGTGTGAAGCGTGTCTTCAGATGGAATCTTGTCTCGCAGAGTGGAGTATAAGGCGTTTTTTATACTTTTTACCATGATTTCCCACGCGCCGCCCATGGATGGCGCTCCTGGCGGTATCTTCTTCCACACGATGCGTTTGTTTACGAGAAAGTCGTTGAACTCGGCGCTGTCCATTGCTTCTTTTATTTCACGCTCCGCCCCTATGAAGTTGGTGCCGTTGTCACTGTAGATGATGGTGGGGGTGCCTCTTCTGGCCATCATGCGTCTAAGCGTTTGAATCATAGAGCTAGCCGAGAGGGAGTTGGCTAACTCTACGTGCACTGCCCGTGTAGTTAGGCAAGTGTATAAGGCGCCCCATCGCTTTTCTACGCGTCTTCCTATAGTGACTTTTAGGGGTCCAAAAAAATCAGTCGCCGTAGCCGTGAATGCGGGTTGATGATGCATGAAACGCTCTTGAGGTAAGTCGCCCTGTTGTTGTATAATAGGCTTGGATTTTCTTAACTTGCACCATTGACATCTGGCGTGTATGTTCTTCAAGTAGTTACGCAAACCAATAATATGATATTTCTGTTGCAATTCGTTGATCACGGTGTGGTGATTGCCGTGATTAAATTGCTCGTGATAGTGGTGAACGAGCAGTTTGGTTATATGGTTGCTTATGTCCAATATTATCGGTTGCCTCTGGTTACTAGCGCTGTTGATCCTATATCTCCCGTCGAGTGTCAATAGCCCATCCGCAGACAATTTCACAGCCAGCCGATGCAGTTTAGAAGACTTCTGGATGCTATCGTTGCGGCGTAAGCGAGCAAGCTCCTCGGTGAAATCTTCTTGTTGGCATCGCTGCAGCAACAGATGTTCAGCAATCAGCAAGTGTCGTGACGTCAAGTCATTACCCGACGTGGTCTTAGTTTGCCTTAGGGTAAAGACTTCAACAGCTACCAACAGACGACCTAGTGCGCGTTGCAACCTAACATAACGCGAGAAACGCTGCGGATCGGGTAAGTGGTCGAACCTCCCCTGTGTGACATCGACAGCGGCGACGGTGTTAACTTGTTTGCGCTCCTCCCCGGTGGGAGGGATAACGTGACTATCCTTCTTTAATTTAGGCCACTTATCGGGTGAATCTAGTATAAACTGTGGGCCTCTGAACCACCGGTGGTTTATGTCGAAATCCGCCTTAACACCGCGAGTAGCGAAATCCGCGACGTTTTCGTTCGTAGGTACCCAGTGCCAATCGGAAGGCCTGGTAAACGTTTCTAATTCGGCTAATCTATGAGCGACGAACGGTTTGAATGTTCTAGGGTCTGAATGTATCCAAGCGAGTACAGTCCTAGAGTCGGTCCAGTAAAATGACTGGCAGATTTCGTAATCCGTTTCGCGCCGGACTGCGTCCGCCAGCCTGCAGGCTAACACGGTAGCTTGTAGCTCTAATCTAGGTATCGAAATACACTTAAGGGGCGTCACCCTAGCTTTGCTACTAACTAAATGTGAAGTTTTATTGCCTGCGGAGTCCGAAACTACGAGGTATATAACTGCCGCGTACGCTTTCTCGCTTGAATCTGAAAAGGCATGAATAATTGCCTGCCCCTTCGACCTAGGTATATGCCTAGGTATAGCTAAGCTTTGCAGCAAATCTAGACTATCTATCCACTCGCGCCATGCCTTATTCAAGTTATCGGGTATAGTTTCGTCCCACTGGCAGGCCGTTCGCCATAAGTCCTGTATTAACATTTTACCTAAAATCGTTACGGGCGTAGCCAACCCAGTTGGGTCGAAAACACTAAATACGGCGCTCGTGACCTGACGCTTGGTAGGTATCCTAAGTCCCTTAACTACGTCTGTGGGTGTATTGCGTAGATTTAAGTTGAAACCTAAACTATCACTTTTGTGATTCCACAGAAGTCCTAGGGTACGCTCGTGCTCAGATTTACCTAGCGCTGTAGAAGATTCCTTAGACACATCGTTAACGTCGCTTAAGACCTTAGGTTCGTTAGATGCCCAACCGCATAGGGTAAACGAGGCTTTCTTGAACACCTCGTCCATGTCACGAATGGTTTTCCGGGCCTGCTCTATCGTATCAAACGCACCTAAAAAATCGTCCACGTAAAAGTTTCGTTCCGTGAGCCTAGCTATCTCGGGGTAAGTGTCGCGATAATCATTTGCGTTTTTATTCTTAACGTAAATAGCCGTTGCAGGGCTCGACGCGCTGCCAAATATTAACGAAGTCATTCTATACGTCTGTGGCGGCGTATCCCTGCTATCCCCGCGCCATAAAAATCGTAAACTATCGCGATCAGACTCCTTTACCTTAATCTGAAGAAACATCTGTTTGATATCAGATATTACTCCTATACGACCCTCGCGAAATCTTATAAGTACACCGAAAAGCGACTGAATTAAGTCCGGGCCGGGTAAAATGGCATCGTTTAACGCTTTACCGCTCGTACGACAAGCAGCATCAAAAACGAGCCTTTGTTTCAATTTCGTTGGATGAATAACATTGAAATGAGGAAGGTAGAACGTGCGTGGCGTATCAAAGGTTGCGTCCACCTTTTCCGCGAAACCTTGCTCGAATAAGTCATTCATTTGCCTATTGTACTCGGCCTTTACTTTCGGGTCGCTATCTAATTTCTTTTCTAATGTGTATAGGCGCTTTAAGGCGTGCGCTTTGTTATCAGGTAAGGTTTCATCATCAGATTTCCATAATAAGCCTGCCTCAAACCTATCCTCGTTAGGTAAACGCTTACAAGTAGACTTTAACATTTTTAACGCTCTATCCTCCGGGTCGTTGACCTGTTTACGCGGCTCTATACCTAAAGATTCTATGCTAAAGTGCTCGCGTATCAAGGCTAAAGCTGGATCTTGATTGTCGAATGTAGGCTTAATATGGTTTACCGCCCCTGTTAACTTACGGGGACGTTCATTAACTCCGTGAAGTACCCAACCTAGCTGTGTTAAGGAGGCGCAAGGTGATGATTTACCGCCCTCACATACTTGCCTACTTACTATCAGATGCCACGCATCTTGCCCTATGAGTATAGTAGGTTGCGCCGAGTCATAACACAACTCGTCTTCAAGGTGTTGTAAATGAGCGCATTCACGAACCACCGACCTGTCAACCGATTGAGATGCTAAGTTCAGTTTATCTACCGTATGTACGGTGAGTTCGTGGAACTCTCTACTGGCTATACCTCTAATGGCGATCTTTACGCGAGATGAATCGTTATCAATGACTTCATGACCTCCTACTCCTACGAAGGAGAGGGTTTCCCGCTTACCGGGGTGCGTAACTTCGTAAGCTATGTCCTTAGTTACCAATGACAACGTTGCGCCTTCGTCCATAAGAGCGTGTGTAGTTATAGAACCCTTAGGTCCCTTGATCTCAACAGGAATAATCTTTAAATATGCTTGAGACTGGTTTGTGTGGTTTACTGAACTAACACGTTCCCTGACGGGCGCATTTACCCTATCCCTACGTTCGGTATAGCTCGTTCTGCCGTGTAATAAGGCGTGATGCGACGCCTCACATCCGCCCTTGCCGCACGCTACGTATTTGCATCTATTTGATGTATACCTATGTGAGTCGTTCAAACATCGGAAACATAATCTATATTTCTTAAGGCTTTCCCACCGATCGTTTACGCTTAACTTTAGAAAGTCGGCGCAGCTGGCTATTGTGTGGTTACCTGCACATACAACACACTTACTTACATCTTTACTACGGTTGTTAGCGGCGTTATCCTTAAACCACTGCGGTTTACTATTCCTATCGTTATTCCTAAACTTGTTATTGTTGTAATTTCTAACTCTTTGCGTCTTACGCTTGTTATTGGCGGCGGCAACAAAGTGCTGCTCTGCCTCGCTATCACTACAAGAGTCGTGGTGTGTCCTAGCGTGCCTACCCTGTGACATGGACGAGCGTGAGGAGTGTTGTGGTACGTATTCCTCTTCGTAATAATCGCTATAGTCGCTATGCGACGATACTGAGCTCTCCCTACACTCGTGTCTGCTGCGTGAACTAACGTTAATATTATTAACCTGGCGTGAGCGCACGCCGGACTTCTGCTTGGCTTGTTCGTAGGCGAACATGGCATTAAAATTAGTACTTAACTCCTTTAAGAACCTAGACATAGCTAAAAGTTCAGGTATATTCTGATTACCGCCCTTGTACCTATACCACTCAAATCTAACTATGTTATTCATTTTATCTACTATACGACTTACTAACTCTGGAGCGTATAGGTACTGCGGTTTATTGAGAGCTGTGATCGAAGATACTATATTACACACGCGATTGCTAAATTCAGATAAATTTCTACTATCTTCGCTCATACGCGGCATCTTTTTAACATTTTGAATTTCCGATAATATTATGACATCAGGCTTGCCATAAGCCCTGTCTAACGCGTCTATCACTTCATACGGATTACTACAAGTGTGTAATATAGCTCTTACCGATTCACGCGCTTGACCCTTAATTGCCTTACGTAATCGGCCCATATTGGCTATATCTGAGAATGAGCTCTCAGTATCTGAGTAAACCTTTTTAAATGAAATCCAATCCGATGGGTTACCATCGAACAAAGGCAGGTCACCTATGTATTTATTCGAAGTGACTATCTGCTGCGGCTGTGGGGATACGTGACTGTCAGACCTATTCATACTAATCGCCTGTACTATGGCGTCGCGTAAAGCGCTAATTTCCCCTGCCGTACTATTGTGGGGCCTATCCTGCTGCACTATGTTTCTATTGGGCGCTGTGCTAGTTGCGTTCCTATTCGATGATGCATTTGGCAGACTATCAGCGGCGGGCGGCGGCTCGCGCCCGACAGTTGAATTTTGCGCTAGCAATAATTCATACCTAGAGGCGGCGTACGCGGCGGCGGCCCTCGCCTGCTCTAATTGCGAGGCGCGGAGCTCAGACTCCGCACGCAACCTAGCTAATCTATCATGTTCAGCCCTATCCGGCGAAATACCGCTGGGCCTCCTCGGAGGCTGTGCTTGCCCTCTTAAACCTAAATTGGCTCTTGAGCCACTGTGCGCGTGACCTAGGCTACCTACTGTGTTGCCTACGCCTGCAGACGCGCTTAACGATCTTAATCTAGTGTCGCCCGCGATACTTTCGCTGTGCGCTGGACCTAGGTTTCCTACGTTGCTACCTATGCCCTCGTATGCGCTTAACGACCGCGTGCCTAAGCTCGCTCTTAAAATTGCACTCCTATAGGGGTCGCCCGTGATATCTACACTGTACGGATTTCCTGGAGGGTCCGTATTCCTATCTAGACCAGAAATCGCGTTTAACGACGAAGTGTCTAACCTAACTTTACTCCTAGAGGGGTCGCCCGTGATACCTACACTGTACGGATTTCCTGGAGGGTCCGTATTCCTATCTAGACCAGAAATCGCGTTTAACGACGGAGTATTTAACCTAACTGTATTCCTGTAGGGGTCGCCCGTGATACCTACACTATACGAATTTCCTAGAGGGTCTGTACGTGGACCAGAAACCGCACTGCTTCCTAGAGGGTCCGTACCGGGACCAGAAACCGCGTTATTTCCTAGAGGGTCCGTACGTGGACCAGAAACCGCACTGCTTCCTAGAGGGTCTATACCGAGACCAGAAACCGCGTTATTTCCTAGAGGGTCCATACCTAGACCAGAAATTACGTTTGACGACGGAATACCTAAATTCGCGTTCCTAGAGGGGTCGCCTGTGTTACCTACACTACGCGGATTTCCTAGAGGGTCTGTACTTTGACCAGAAACCGCACTGCTTCCTAGAGGGTCTATACCGAGACCAGAAACCGCGATATTTCCTAGAGGGCCTGTACCGAGACCAGAAATCGCGCTTGACGACGGAACGCCCGCGTTATCTAAATTCGCGTCGAATCTCGCGCCTAAAATGTCGTTACCGCCTAGCGTGACGGGGTTCTCGCGCGGATTCGCATTATCTACTGATTCCACATTTTCTACCCTAACCGGACTCGCGCCTAAACTACTCAACTCCTGGGGAGCTGCGAGCGATGCTGCACTAGTCGTCTGTTCGGAAGTGCCAGTCCCGTGGCTCCACGTATGGGTTTCTTGCGATGAAGTGGTTTCGTACGACGTACCGCTCTCACCTTTGGACCCATCAGTGCTGCTTCGCTCCTCCTCTTCTTTGTCCATTCCTGGTTGGCTCCTGACCCTGCCCGACCTCAATACCTGCCCTGTGCCCTTGCCTACCCCCTTCCCTGACATCCTACCTACCTAACACTAATCGTCCCTAGCTGCTCGCTCGGCGTACTACCGTAGGGATGCCGATTGAGAATAGGAATGTGAAGGAATGGATGGGTAGTGTACCGCCTGGCAGTGGAGAACTGTACGTTGTTAGTGCTCTATGACGTGGAGGAATAACACGCCCTTCAGCTTGCCAACCTGTGGCCTAACACCGCAAAGCCTCGTACCAGCGCACGGCCGAGCTATATAGACGCTCTGAAAAGAGCGCTGCGATACTCGCTCGATATATCGCACTAAAAAGGCGTGTATATGTCCAGGTTAACACCGCTAGGCCCAGACCACGCCACCTGCCAGAAATCAACGGGGATTGACGAAACCCGGCACTGACAGGATTTACGATTGACGCTCACGACGGCTTGACGCTTGTACTTCGAAGTCTTCCTCGCTGGTTACCGCAAACAGTCCCGTTCGGGATTTTTCTTTCTTGAGGCTTCTTTTCTTCTTTGGCCTTTGGAAGGCTTTTCTTTTTTGAGGTTTCTTTTCTTCTTTAGCCTTTGGAAGGCTTTTCTTTCTTGCGGTTTGAGATTTCTTTCTTCCAGACGAATCGGACGACAACGTGAGGTTTCCTTTTTGAGGGCTTCGGACTTGATTGAGGATCTTCTATAAGTATTTTCTTTCTTCTTAATTGACTTGATCGAGGATCTTCTATAATAATCTTCTTTCTTCTTAATGGACTTGATCGAGGATCTTCTATAATAATTTTCTTTCTTCTTAATGGACTTGATCGAGGTTCTTCTATAATGTATTTTCTTTCTTGAGTTTCAGCCTTCTTTTTTGAATTTTCTTAATAAATCTTCTTTTTCTTTCTTCTTAATGATTATTCTTTCTTCTTTGCAGTTTTCTCTTCATCCGGCTATCGATGGACCATTATTCAGGACTGGCTGTAGAATATGGGTGCCTCCTCTGGTCGTCTCTCGGGCCCGTCAGGGGGGTCCGGGGAAGCCTTACGTGGCTGGGCCACTTATGGCAGTGTCACACGCCGTCCGCTACAACGGACGGGTAGCTGGGGTGAGCATAGCTCGTCAGGTCCGGTGGTGGGGTCATCCGCTTCGTCCGTCAGCGAGGTCAAGCCCTGCCGGGTGAGTCCCTGTTAGTATGGGTGCCCTGAATGCCTTGTACGGGTAGCTTCGGCTTGGAGCCGGCAACCAATGTAGGCTCACAGCCGAACGACGAAAGTGCGCAGCCGCTTAGCGCGCGGCCTGCCGTACGGGCACCTCCGTCGCAGTGGAGAGGGGTGCGAGAGTGACGGCGAGCTCTTCCGTCTCTCTCACACGGTAGTGGATTCCAGGTTGAAGAGTGAAACGCACGATGAAAGAGAAGGCTTGATGGCGATGCTGGCAGGTTTGAGCGAGAAAGGTAGATGTTGCTTGCTTGATTATCGTATGTGGAATGAGAACATTTTAGCAAGTACATCACCTTTTATAAAGCGGCCAACATTACCATAAAGAAAGCAACTTTATTTTATTCCAATTTAAATAGTTTGTTACATTATTTTCACTATTGATTTAGTCTAATTATCTACTTTCTAATTAGATCTAATTAATTCTAATTGGAATGTTACAATTTACTTATGCAGAATAATGGATGGAACAATAAAACATGTACTAAGTGCGTGTTAAACAAACAGTTTTGCAATTATTCTTAGGTAATTGCTGAATGTAATTAGACTTTTATTAATTAGCGGCTTTATTTTTCGCCTGTTACAAAAACTGTATCTTAAAAATAAATCCTATCTATATTGTCGGTTAGAAACCTTTACGCAGAATTACGACACAATAATTTCTATTACATTAGAATAAAGGTTAAATGAGTACAGTTGAATGAATATAAACTAGATAGTGAAAGTGAGCTTTAAACAAACAAAGTTGGTGTATGAAGTTACTGCAATTACATGCTAATATGTTTAAAACATAACAAATCTTAACCTAAGGTTGGCGCAGTGCCATCGACGCAGAATTACTAAAGAAAGCAAGGTTGTGTACTCTAAACAATATAAGCTAATTTGAGAGAAAGTGAATTTAAACAATATGGACAACCTTGGTAATTACTAACAAAAATGAATACGGTTAAAAAGGTTTGTGCGGAGCCCGTGTTGGGGCAAAGAACGACACACTTAGCTGCTAATTTTACTTAGGGTAAGTGCGCCGTTGTAGGCCACAACGGGGGACACGTAGCGGTCGGTCGCCACCCGTTTTAGTCAAGTCGGGTAAATCAGTTTCAAGAACTAAGTGGGGCTATTCCTACACTCCCGTGTGACCCCATGCGATACACTTATACCAATAAAGAAATTATCCCAAGATAAGTCTATTTGTGTTCGCATTTCTATTATTGTCAAATCCGGTAGTTGAATGGCAAGTATATGACTTAAACCGATTCGCTCATATGAGATGTTATTCAGTAAGATGACCTACTTGACATAAGTATGAAACTATTGCCGGAAGACAGCTGTTCAGCGTGGTAACATGTAAAAAAAGGCTAGTGAAAGTTTAATTTCTATCTAAACAGCGAATGGCTTTTTGTAACTCGCCCGCAACACTACTACAGTTGCGGGACCGTGGATATACCCCCGAGCTGAGATCGACTTTTGTCCTAAGCACAGCGAGTTGCATTTTCATAACTCGCCCGCAACACTACTACAGTTGCCGGACCGTGGATATACCCCTGAGCTGAAATTGACTTCTGCCTTAAACACCCTGGGATCGGGATAAGCTTCGCTTGTCACGATATCATCAAGTTATCGAAATTACGGGTAAATTTCCATTATTGAGGAGTGAAATGGCAAAATGAAGCCAATATTTATGATTTTTCCTGTGTTCATGTGTGTAAAGAATATTTTGGAAGGGAAGATCAATTCGTAGTTATTTTTCATTTCGATTAGATTTCACGTGCACGATTTAGTATCTCAATTTGATTCATCTATTTCATGTGCAAGTCGCATATAGCAAGTATCTGATGTATCTCGCGTGTTAGTTTTGCTGTTGCTCACGTAGAAGCGTACAAGTGAAACACGTTCAAGTCAAATTGAAATATCACCCTTAGAAGGTTTGTTTTAACGGGTATAACGCGATATTTACCACCCACCGACGTCCACGCCCACCACCACCATGCCCGGTCGGCACGCGCGCCGGCGACCACGGCCGGTGAAATCCGTGTCGAAACGTCGGTAAAAAAAAAGTGAAGGCCTCACTATAAACTTACTTCACACATTTTTCTACGCGCCACCGTAATAAGTTGTTTAGGATTCAGTAACCACAGGCTTTTGTCAGGAGCGAACAGTAGTCCATCACTGAAGGCTCCTTCAATGCTATGCGAATTTGGCCCTTACTGAACCGCTCCCTAAAGAACATTCGCCATCATAACGAGTCTGTACGGAGCTGTCGTCGCGAGCGCATCCCTTCATGCCGCTTAGACATACCACAGTGCTTTTTTGGTAATATCACTGCTTTCTGTGCTGTTATACGCTGTGCTGTGCTTAACCGACATCGAGGCTTGTAAGACCTTAAGGCATAGCAGAAGGAAAAGGAGCTGGGCATCCGCCAAGACGCGAGTTGCCGCCATTGAGGTTCACAAGGTGAGTGGATTGCTAATTTCTCTTGATAATCGCCTTGGTTACTTTGCTTGGGGATTTAACTTTCTTTCCGACCATTATTCCACGAGCTATCGAAAACGTCAACATAAGTCATGTAGGAAAATGTCATGTTGAAAAAAATGGATGCACACAACTTAGGTACACTGGACTTAATTTATTATTATTATTACTAAAATTTATTATAATTAAAAACATAAGAAATTATACAAAAAATGACCAAACAACACCGTTAAACCACAGCTTGGTTTGTCTCGGTGCAGCATTCCACGACAGCTTGACGACAGCTATAAAGAACGAGTAAGTAGGTAGTACATACAAGTTATCATATTACAATTGAATGCCTGGAAACCCAGAACCATAGCACAGAATAAGAAATAATACTACGTACAGAAGTTGCACTGCTAACAAATCGCCAACTTACAAACCCAAATTATAATAGGTAAATAACAAATGTGGACCACACCAAGCGAATGACGAGACGACGCGACCGTCCGGTAGCAGTTCGCCACTAAATGTACTTGCAGCGGCCCGGGGATGTACTTGCAGTGGCGCGGCGAACTGACGGAGTGAAAGCCGCCTGACCATAGCTTATTTAATTTAACAAAAATCAGCCAGTCCTTTATCATGGCCCGGGGCTAAGATTAGCCCACAAAGGGACCGGAACCTCCCGACTTTATGAGGCATCTCATTCTTATGTACTGCTATAGATAATTGCTTTTAAAAAGCTTCATAAGCTTTACAGTACAATACAACGTGTTGCTTTGTAAAGGTTATGGCAGGTTTTGTGTTACTTTTTATACAGTGGGGTGTTAAGCATATTTATTGGTATACAGTAACATAGATTCAGAATTAATTACATCACTTTCATCTGGACAGATTATACATTAAACTGATGTAATGCAAATCAAGAATAATAACAAAATGTAGTTGTTACTTTATCTGAATAGATATTATGCTATTCTATGAAGTAAATATTTAGATTTCAATAATAAACATTGATCAAACTCAAAATCATACATTTATTCTGCAAGTACCTAGGCCTCAAGGGCTCTTTTACATGTCATAAATTAAAATACAATTACAATGATATAATTTAGTAACATATGTATACAAAGCAACATCAACCAAGAGATAAATAATACCTGCGGGGTAATCACGTAACGATATGTACTACGGTTGGTACATATTTAATGTCAGTTTTAGTATGGGATTTGACATTTAAATCTATCGTACTAACCGTTGAAAACGTTACGTGATTACCGCGCTGGGCACATATTTGTTGAAGTTATCGTATAATACAGAGATGTGGTACAGAATCTCTGTGGATCGGTATAGTTACAATTCAAAAGAACACATTTTCACGGTATTAATACCGGTATTTAGATATTCTTTACTGTTACCTATATACAGTTTTATAAAGCAGTGTTAAAATTGTAATAGAACAAAACTATTTTCATAAAATGCTCCATACTAAACGGCTATAACACCTTTAACACATAGACACAACTGTAGGTACAATAAATTAACACCCAATCCATGAACAATATTTCCCCCACCGCATCGATAAATCTTTCCACTGACGTTCCATTACACAGACGAAACGAAAATCCACTTATTTCTAGCAGTGGCTCGCGGGATCACGAGTAATTGTGGCTTACGAGGCGTCCGAAATATTGGGAAGTAACACTCTGTATTACGGGGATTTGGTTTGTATTCGGTCGGTGTAGGTCGGTGGTTAAGAGAAGAATTGAAGGCTCGAGCCTTTTAGTGGAACAATATATTTTTACTAGCCTAAGATACGTTTTAAGAGAGGTAGGGCACAGCAAAATGTCATCTTGCTCGAATTTGGAGCAGCCCAACTGGGGAAGTAGATACCTCCGCCTTGCAGAAGACCACAGCCACAATAACATTATTTATTTTATATTAGGTATGTAGTGTTGTGTTCCTGGAGGTGAGCAAAGTTGTCAGAGCTCCTGAGGAAGCACTGTGTTGAGAGTGAGGTACGTAAAGTCCCTTCTTCTGTCAGCACAGTGAATCCTCAAGTGTATCTCGGCGGTCAGTGCCCGCTTACCATCAGGTGGACTTTACGGTTGTTTGCCACCGTCGTTGTATAAAAAAACGAGGGTTCCACTGCTAGGCAAAGGTCTCTCCCAGCGTAAATATCATGACTCGTGTTTGTGTTTCTTCCGGCCAATTAGAGAGGAGGAAAAAGTCAATTTATTCAATAATTTTCATGTGGAACTATTATCACTTAAGATGTTTTCTTTACCAAACGTCTACTTATAATCTGTAATGTTTTTATTTTATTTTATCTTTTTAGTAACGTCGTTACTTCCGCATAAATTATTATATTAAGTAGTAGGATTAAATGATGACCTAATAATATTTACTTGTGTACAGATTACCTTTGGGATCCGTAATACCCAGAGAACGTTTACTTACCTTGGCGAGTGTGTACACCCAGCCTTATGTTATGAGTTTCCTTCCAGTAAGCTTCTAGGAGCTCTAAAGGCTTGTACATACAGACTGATTCATATGAAGTACGTAAGTACATTTTGTTCGTTTTGTGCACTATTTATTTCCTCCGGACAAGTCGTTAAAAAGAAATATTGGTGTTATAATTTGATTTGTTAGATACCAACAATTTTTATATAAGCTATAGCGTAGGTATCTGTAGGGCTAGCACATAATGGCCTCGAGAGTATCTCGGCTTATCTCGAGCTATGCGCCTTTTTTTGATAGGTGTTGTTAGAAAGAGACAGATAGCTCGAGATAAGCCGACAAACTGACGTTGCCATCATGTGCTAGGTGTGCTGGTCATTCGCGTTTCTGGTACTTTGCGTCAAAAGGAAAACTACATAATCTGTGAATGGAATTAAACTCCCATACCGAAGTCAATTTCTTTTCGCTCCCGATCCCATCGCACATCCATTTGTTTCTCGCTCTTGCTTCCATGCCATATCAAACTGAGCGTGTGAATTATGTTCTATATAAACCGGGATGACCTCTCATGGGGTTATATATGTTGCAGCCGGATTGTATAAACCGCTGTTTTACATTACGGCTAACCGTTTTACAAAACAGAGCCGTTTTGTAATACGGCGGATTAACGATTAGCCGGATCGTCATTACAATACGTTCTACAATATGGCGGCTCACATTTAGCCGGATTGTACTTGCCGGATTGCATAGTCCGCCATTTTACATTACGGCTAGCCGTTTTACAAAATGGCTGGATTGTCATAGCTAAACAGCTCTGCGAGTGTTAAAAATGGGAACTAAAAGCTGTCAAACAGGTGACAGCTAAAACGACGCTATTTTGTGAAAAGGCTAGCCGTAATGTATTACGGCGAATTATACATTCTGACTGAACCGCTTTTTTACATTACGACTAGGCAAAGCGCCGAACACATTTTGGCGGATTTTCAATCAGCCATATTCAATCGTTGACCCGCCGTAATACAAAACAGCTCTGTTTTGTAAAACGCCTAGCAATAATGTAATACGGCGGATTATACGATTTGCCTGCGACATAAAGATAATGCCGTTTTTAACCGCAATAAGTTGATACGACGGTAAAAGCAATTCTGTGCTTCTAGTGAAAAGGGGTTAAAAACGAAAACCACTACTTTACAGGAAACGCAAAAACTCGTCAGAGCTTCACTTGATTCGAATTTTTGTTCACTTGTGGGATCACAAATGGTGGGATCGATTCCTGATCAAGGCAGGTAATTTTTTAGAAATGTTTGAATGCAGTTTCAATTATTTTTTAAATAAAAGTTTTTGGATGTAAGAGCCTTCATCATCATCATCATCAGCCTATATACGTCCCACTGCTGGGCACAGGCCTCCTCTCATAGATGAGTAAACAGTATGAAATGCAAACGCGCGTAACTTGTGTTTTCCCTGCCTATATGACCCTCATACAATATACCTAGCATACCTACATGTAGGTACCGCTTTACAAATTCAGCACGGGTACATGATTAAATTAAATTCACCATGAGCCCCCACTGCTCTCAATATAATTCCGCCATTCCGTACATTATTGCTGAGCGCGTCCCGCGCAACTCAGGGGGCACGGATGCCGCTGGTATTGTACAACGTAAAATACCAATATTTTATCGAATTCGGTAATGAACACTGCTATTTTAATGTGTAATTTGAGAGGCTTTACAAGTTTTAAAATTCTTTAATCAAAAATTTCGACAAAAGTATTGATTATACCAATAAAGTGATTAAAGGATACGATGATTTCATTAAAGTTTTAGATAGTAACATTGCCTTTTTGTGATTTTATTGTGTGTAGTAAAATTTAAGCGGAAAAAAGCTGTTTTTAGCTCGAAAATGATAGATTTGGAGTGATGTTTGAATCAATATTTCTTAATGAAAACCCAAAAAATGCCCAAATGTCAAAAAAATACATTTAAAATGTATGTCACTAGGTCGCAATAGTCCTGTTCTAAATAGAAACATGGATAAACTGTCATAATATACGTTAATTAAATAGAAAATCGCCTAAATTGATGAGCCATTTTTAACTAATAAGGACCCTTAAGGTTAGATATTATCTATGTGAAGAAATCAATATTTGTGACTAATTTCTATAATTTTACTTCCTTCACATATTGTCTAATTACATTAGTAAGAGATTCGTATTTTTAAGGGTTGTGTAAGCTAATGGCTGCTAGATGAATGAACCAGATGCTCCTTCATACTGTCTTCCCAGGGATACGTAAGGCCGCATTTACACGTAGGGGATATGCTGTTCCATATTAAAGGTATTCCATACATTCTGACAGATGGTCATGCGATATATGCGTATAAAAACCCTTCGCCAGACTTGGTATCGACTAGCTGTTCGACCCAACTACACGCTCTCAATAAGATTGTGGGCTCGAGCGGAAATAAAATACGTAGTAACTTTAAAAAAAATCAAACATATCGTTTATTAAACGTTTTCAATATCACTCGGAAGCCATCACATCTGACACCCTATCACAGAGTGAGCAACTAAAGAAGACGGTAAGGAGACCAAGCTTAAGGTTGAATACATAAATGAGGTTGTATTATGATAGAGTAATTTTTGCATTACTAATTGAATAATCCAACACTCTTGGCGGCTCGATCCTTTCCTCTTCCCATAAAAAACATCCTCCTAGCGTCCCGGTTGAAACCTAACCCGGGGCCCGCTTTGACACCAAATGCCAAGATTTAAACACACTGATATCAAATTCAAATGCTAAATATAAGCATCCGACCGTCTCCCAGGTCGTTTCCAAAGCGCCTTTGTTCCTGAAAGGCCTCATTGTACAGCAACGTCGAACAGTCTGCGCTAATTGGATTAGACATCCGACCCACGCATTTATTCCGTTAATTTCTAATTGACGAGGAAGTCAGACGAATAAAATCTGATTGGGGCCATTTATTAACAGATAGCGTAGCGCTGATTGAATTTCATCGGTAGTACAGCTATTGTGCTATAACTGGGAGCCCTAAATTTGTCCCTTCTTCTGTCTGTCAACACAGTGAATCCTCAAATTTAATAAGGGTCGTCAACGCGCATGACTCCATTGCGTCACGTGCGGGTTGCGGAACTTGCGGACCCTAAGGTGTATAGGCTGACACCGCAGGCTTGCCATGAGATGGACCGTACGCCTGTTTGCCACAGTAGTTGTATAAAAAGAAGTAAGTGGCTATGGGTTTGGTATTTTTACGCGTTTTCTTCAAGTTTATGTATTCGATGGACGATATTACGACAAACTACACGTGTACTTGATTTAAAAAAAATCCTACTTACTTAGTTAAATATTTTTATTTCAATCACCTGATTATTCTAAGTACTACTCTCAATTTCTGCAAAAAGATAAGCAGCCGAGCCTCTAAACCCCCAGGTGGCACTCCAATCTCGGTGAAAAGGGTCAGGCTCGCGTTTAACCCTGCATAAATAGAGAGGCCCATCTTTCTTGAAAATTTTAATTAAATAAGGCCCCTTTAGTACTGAGTGTGCTTTACGAAGCGTGAAGCAGTTGTAAACAAAACGGTTGTCAATATTGCAAACGCTTGGACAGGGCCGGACTAAAAATGGTTGGCTTAGATCGTTGCCGGTTTGTGGTCGTGACAGGTAGAACTTTTCTTTGAGATCTATCTAAGTCAATTCTTACGAGTTAATAGGATTTCCTGCTATTTTTATAGCAGGCTGATATTTTGAAATGATTTTTATATATTTTTTTTAATTTCTTTTAATAATAGCAAGTCTTTCTTCGTAATATCTAGTAAGTCTTCCCTATAGCCACGGGAACTACACGAAGGTACCTGCCACTACCATTCACTAGGAAAGGGGGCATTACGCGCAAATGGAAAGCCAATTTATGAATGTTTGTTACATAAGTTTCTTAAAATATCACGCCGTTAGCCTGCGAATGTCAAAATACATTTTGTATGGAAAGCGTCCCCTTAAAAAGACTAAGACCCATTTTTTCTTAAAAATACTAAGACCCATTTTTTAGGCCTTTGTCTGAGAATATTTGTTAGGTTACCTTTATTGAATTTCTAGATAAGCCTTATAAGGGAAACAGCTGTTGCTGTTGAATACAGCACGAATTTCGCTTGAATCTTATTTGTATTATTGTAAATGTTGCGTATCCGCTTTGCCCAAAAGTGAAAAATGGTGCGAATTTATTTGCATTTTAGGTTCTAGTAGGTACTTTCAACTTGATTCTTTTGAGCTTCCGTAACTTACTCGCTAATAATATAAATCATTTAAAAAAACTATCGATTCATACTACAACAACCCTGAAATAGTTCCAAAAACCAAACCTCTGCAGACTGCAACCTATCCTAACAACACCTAATCTTAAAGCTCCCGTAAATCCAGTGCGGTACCCCGAATTTAGCTCTGTTTATTTGTTCGGCTGACGCCGGGTAAAGTTCGTGAGATCGCACCGGAAAACAAGTTACACGTGATTTAGTAGTGGCGGCAGTGGTTTTGGTTAAATTTGTTAGCGTTTATTCGGATGTCCGATGAAGGCGCATCTAGTTAACGTTGCTGGTTTAAAGGTATTGGTATAAATACCTGTTTGTACCTAGTTACTGCGACATATATATTTTGTAATGTAATAATGATTTTACATAATTACGTTCAACGTAAACTCATGGAACGTGTTGCTTGTGCATAAACAAGGCCTAAACTAGAGTGTCTTATGATTGGATGTTGAAACTAGGTAGCTCGGCACGTGTCGTACTGCCGAACGTGTCCATAAATAAGGCCTAAGGCCTATTTTGAGTTTAATTTCCTTAGCGCCTGAATGTTTTGACATGTTCATAGTAAGTTTAGTAAGATTCATAAAAAAGGCTAACTAAGTAATGAACATCACTAGTACCTAATCTTAAATTAGTATTATACAATGGCTCATAGAATGTTTTAAGTAGGTACTTTGTTTCGCAAACAAAAGTTTCATAGAATGTGTTGTTTCGCAGAATTTTCATTTCCTATAACTAGAAATCTTTTTTTTAAAGGGGCGCAGGGGTTTATACGTTTTGTTTTTTCTTTTTTTGGAAATATTGCACACAATTGAAAACATGAACCCTCTAAGTTTCGATATTTTGACACGAAAACTTCGTCCTGGGTTTTTGTTTTTATTTCATAAACTAGAAAGAATTACAAAAAACCGGCCATGTGCGAGTCGGACTTCGCACATTTAAGTTGCACGTCGACCGCAAACTTAAGTTGGTTTTTATAGGAAAAATAAGGAAATTTCAGAGAAAAAAACTAATTTATCAATATATTAATATTTGTTGGTAAAATATACGTAATAACAAACATTATTACCAAATTTTACGATTATAGGTAGGTATTTGGGAAGTTAAAAAATTCTTCGGAACAAAATTTTGAAAAAAGCTGACTTTGGTGGCTTCTCAATCCTTTATTTTCCAATATTTTTTTAAATTAAAAATATAGTATCTACTTATAATGAGTTCTTAAAAAAAATTCCGCCCCCCTTTAGCTGTATGGGAGCCCCCCTTAAAAACATTTAAAAATAAGTTTTGACTATTTGTATGGCTTCGGGCCAACAAGATGCTTATACTGTGTAAATTTGAAGTCTGTAGCTCCAACCGTTTGGCTGTAAAACCTGTATGACAGACGACGGACGGACATCTGGGCGTCACCAATACGGAACCCTTCGGGTACGAAACCCTAAAAAAGCAAAACGTATTAAACCTAGTTAAGTTAAGGATGTGAGGAATCGATTAAGGTCAAAATTGTCTCATTAGATAAAGGTTTAAGGGGTGGAAAACGTCGGCGCCCGAAGCACTAATTCTGCTTGAAATTACTACTGTCTCTATCGCACGCAAGAATATTCCGGAAAGCCTGTTCTCGCTCGCACAATAGGTTCACAATAGTCTTAAATAGTTTCCGAGCTGACTGGCTTGCCTCTTAGTAGCGTACCAAGGGATCCTCGAGGACACAGTAGGCCTAGCACATGACGGCGGTGTCAGTTTGTCGGCTTATCTCGCGCTATCCATCACTTTCTAACAGCACCTATATCAAAAAAAAAGACGCGTAGCTCGAGAAAAGCCGACATACTCTCGATGCCATTATATGCTAGCCATGCAGGTATGTGATTATGCACATTCTTTTTTGTCGAGGTTAAATTTCTACAATCCATTTATCGGGTTTTCGAATTATCGTAATTATTTTATAGCATTCCATTCCATATTTATCGTTTCTCGTTAGCATCAAAACACCTTTATTCTTTCCTCTTTGTATAGATTACACAAAGCTTTAAAAAAAGATTCCTACCAAAATAATTTTGTATAAATATTTTGTCATAAATTATTATGTTTCTCCATCTAGCATCCCTCTAGACAGTAAGCTATCTAACTATATTATATTGTCTGTTATACTCAAGAGCAACGAAAGTGCGCCAACTATTACGGAAATTCGATGCAAAGTATACTCGTTTCTGTTCTTGCCTATATTTTAAGTGAAATAAATGAAACTGTTATCGGAAATTCCGCCACATTAAACCGCTCACCAACATGATCTGGATCAATCAATCATATTCGTACAGGCTTATTCCATGTTAGTACAGCCATCGCTCACGGCAAATTGAGGTGTCTCCGTGTTCCGTAGCTCAGTACAAATACAATTTTACATACAATATTCGGTTTTCCATTCCGTTACCACCATACAAGCATTACAAGCTTAGTAAGAGAATGGTAACCGAATGGAATAAAACAATCTTGGGACACTTTTTCCCCTATATCAATCGAAAGTACTTTCGATTCTGAGTAGAAAAAACCCGATTTTATCAAAATTAAAAAAAAGTCGAGTGTACAACTTTCTGTAAAATGGCCCAGGTCCACTTTTATAGTTTTTATACTTTTATAATTTTTAGGCAAAAAATGCCTAAAAATTATAAAAGTATTGTTATATTGTTTTACTTTTGGGGCACTCATTGAAAATCAGCGGCTTCCGTGACAACATGCTGAGTGGGTGTCCTATTTAGCACATTTGACCTCTTCATTTACGAAGATATTTGATGTTGACTGTACGTACCTTTGTAAATATGTTTGTTCGACGTTAACTCGATCGTTTATCGAGATGTCCTTAAAGGTACCGCGAATTGATGAGTATTTTTTTAAATATTCGAACATCCCGATCCTTGTTGGCCGTATTTTGCGTTTGTAATGTTGAGAACTGAGCGTAACTAATCTCTAAACACCTACATAGGGCTGGACGGATAGACAATTGCCATAGTGCGGTTACGATTCCACCACTAGTATTTAAGCGAAGAAAATAAAATAAAAATCCATTGGGTAATGTTTTACCCATTCTTAATTCCGCACAATGTCATTCTTAAGCCTTAATGCCGTGAACACATACATTATGGTACGTGCCTTCCTTTGGAAAACTCCAATAAAGTAAAATTGAATACCTTTATACTCATAGGATGGTCCATTAAGATTAGGCCAGCAATAATAAAAGTTAAGCCTCCTGTTTATGGTGGGTAGCTTATAATAATATTAAAGGTTCCGGGCCAGAAAAGGTTCGTGTAATAATTTTGTTCACCGACACCATAGAGACTTTTTTCATCGGATTTCTCTTCTACAGAAGGCTGGACAACATAATAAGTAGAATGTAAAAGAATAGAAAAACATTTATTGCAAAACCAACTAGATACAGTCAACCAATTTGATTTCTGGGCCACTTTGTACCATGTCACAGTGACATTTATATGAGCTAGCGACTTTCATATAGATTGTCACTGTGACACAGTACGAAGTGGCCCAGAAATCAATTTGGTTGACCGTACCTACATACATTACAGTACACGTGTTGCATCGGTAATCTGTTCGTTATTAGTTTTATGTCCTCCCTTTGTTACCTTTCCCTTTCATATTTAGTAACAAAAGAAGTTGTAAAACCCACGTCAAGTGCATTTTGCCATCTAAACTGGAACGAACTTTAAGTACTTTCTTATATTTATTGAATTTGTTCACGTCAAAATCTCCAAAACCCAATATCTTTCAAAGCGCAGTAAACCGCTTAAGTTTAGAATTTATTGCGCCATATTTTAATACCCCGGCGCTGAATCACAGCAGTTTTCGAGTCATCAATCATAGAAACATTGATTAATCGCGATACTGACAAATGATTCGAGTCAGGCACGTCGCGGCATCTATAAGTTTGAACAGATTTCGCGAATTTTAGATACGAAATGTAGAAAAAATATTCATTATAACAGATTTTTTTTCATTTTTCAGTAATAACGAAATTGGAGAGGAGAACTCACCACAAAATATCGTGGTTTTAGTAGGTAAACTTAATACTTAACAGTATAAACTTTTAATGTAAAACAAAATATTAAAAAAGAAAAATAAAATAAATATTGGAGAAATTCAGGATTTTTTTTTGTTTTAAAGCTTATCACAAATTTATTCTTTCTCTGAAATTTTGAGAAACCATAAAGTAATAGCCAGAATTTTAACCAGTGTTTTTATGAACTATTTATATTTTACTATCCGATTAAATATAAAGAGTTTCAGGTTCAAGTAAAAAATGAAAGTATTCATCAATTTCATTTTTCACATTAAATATACATTTTTACTATCTACTTCCTTGAAATCTTATATTAAGAATTGAGTAACAGAACAATATTCCAAATAAGAAATTGAAATTACCTACACTTCTTTGAATTGTAATTACAAACTAGTATCGGAACTGATTTAAATTTGTGCAAGTCACAGTTCTGCTAATTGCGAAGAGAAACTTTTAAAATACCCTAGTAATACAGTGGCGAAGACGAAAGTTGGAATCGGTACAAGAAACAATATTATTGTAACAGGATCGCGAAAGAGGTAATGGTAATAAACAAGGATATTTGGAAGAGTCATGACATTAATGCTTATATTTTAGACGGAAAATACAGACATCGTTTAGATTGTCGATATTGTTAAACCTCGAAATGTTAAGGATGAAATTTGATATTAATGTTTACTGCAGGCCCTGTTTTCGTCTCCTGTAAAAGCTACCACATTAGGACCTTCTAGAATGGCCGCAAACTAGGAAAATATCCTCCATTCGTAAGAAGTTCGCGTTTTTTTAAAAACTACGTGCTCTATATCCCCTGGATCATTGCGTAATTTTCACATTGTCAACTTGATAAAAAATATTTCATATCTCGAGCAGTATAACATGTCTCACATCTCGCCTCTCCTCTCCTTGTCAAAAAACAAAAAAAGGCCCATAAAATATGTATTACGAGTACAACATCAAACATTTTACCAATATGATTCATACAGGTTGTAACGATGCGTGAAACAGAACGTTACACATAAACTTTCTGGCCACTTTAAGTATTTTAAATTTTGAATTTGAACTTCGATTTCCAATTCCACGTGACACTGCGCAGCCATTTTCTGGCAGTTCAGTTAAGTTGAGTTCGATCGTACTGGATCGATAAACACGTCTGCTGATCAATATCAAATTAAATTTAAATATTTTTATTTTATTCATAACTGTGAATTCTTAGCAGTGCACGTATACCTAGTTTACCAGTTAATTGTGTTCTTCAGTGCAGTTTAATCATACAGTTTTCCAAGGCACAATATTGTAAGTTTCTATATTTTTTAATCTAATTATTGTATATCCTTCAGTTACCAATTAGAATAATAGGCTAAACGCAATATCTGGTTGTTCCAGGTACCTTAATTTACAAATTTAATAAATACCTCCTGCCCTCTCCTGCATTTTCTTCCTCCGTTCCTATGTTATATTTATGTGTAGATTGTGTAGGTCTCCATTCGATAAAGTATTTCCAAAATAGCAATCCTAATAAACACATAAATGTGTCGCAAGCTCCATGAATGTCACAGCCCAGAAGGAAATTAACCGCCCCTTTGGTCCAATGAATTGAAAATTAGCGCAATACAAACAGCCACCGTGATCTTTCCAACAGACGGAATCCTGTTCTATTGAATACTACCTATAAGCCGTAGCTTTTAATTCGGCAATGTTTTAATATTGAGCAAGGCCTATATTTTGCTTCTAACGAATACCAGCCTGATATACATGCCGATGTTGGGAACAGGGGAGGTTATCTGTGGGAACAGCCCACCACCACCAGTGTGAAATTAGCGGCCAAGAGTTGGTTGCCACCATTTGGACGCCAACTGCACAAGGCCTCCTCTTAAAATGAGAGAGAATGGGCAGCAGTCCCACGACTCCCACGCTGGCAATTTATTTGCAAAAGAATGCAGGTTTGCTGACGATGCTTTCCTAGAACTACATGATAAATATCAAATAATATTTCGTACATCAGCGGGGTAATCACGTAACGATATGTAATTATGTACTACCGTTGGTACATATTTAATGTCAGTTTTAGTAAGGGATTTGACATTTAAATCTATCGTACTAACGGTCGAAAACGTTACGTGATTACCGCGCAGTTCTAAGAACTCATTGGTACGAGCTGGGATTCGATTCGAACCAGCGACCTCCGCTTGATAGCCGCATGCTTGAACGACTAGGTTACCGTAGCCTGGGCTGTTATACACAAACCGACTGACACACACCCTTCAACTCTCACCTCACCCGTTTTTATATTATGGAAACTGTCAAAAGCTTACAAATGATATGCTTAGTAAATTGCATAGCTGTCCCGTCCCACTAGCTGAGTCGCGTATTAATTATCCGGCAATTATTTCCATTCCACTTTGATTTTGAAACAAAATTGACGTCTTGGCTTGGTTTTATAACGTATTAGCTTTTGCTCGCGACTTTTCCGCGTAGAACTTCTTCACTGCGTTAGAATTCATTTGCTATTAATTTATCTGAGGCGCTTACCTAGTCATCGCTTTTTGCATACAAACTTTCACCCCCTTAAGATTATTTAGGACCTGTGGGTTGACGGCGAAAAAAACACAACAAAAGAATGTTTTTGTTTACTTGACTTGTTTTCCAGTCACCGCACCGGTAGACATGAGGAGATATTATTAAGCGCTCGAGTCTTATTTAAACTATACTCACGAGCAAATAATAACGGGTACTCTTTCTATGGAAATTCAATACAAAGTGTACCCGTTATTTTTGCTCGTCAGTACATTTACAAAATTCCACTTTTTATATTCTAAGTCGTAGTCTTTGAGATACCTACTAAAAATAATTTAAGTATTTAATCCGACTTAGCCAGCAATAAATAATTTAAGCCGTCTCATAAATTCATTAAATTGGACAAAGTCTTGAAAAAGTGTTTTATTTATTTCAATTGACTCGAGGAATATTGAGTTACGCTCAGTTACGCAATTCGAAAACCTGTCTTGCCTCGTCTCAGTGTCTTCGCTAGGGTAACCTTCATAGATAGTCATACCTACTCATCCATAGATTAACAAAAATCTGCGCAGTTGTCAATTTTTTTCGTAGTGGTTTAAATCAAAAACCATTCAGAGATTGGGGATTGCCAAGCGCATAGGCACCTTTGATTGATGAGGGCCCTTCCACTTCGACCCAGTGGGATCTTTTGTTCAATTGCCACTCCTTTTTATATCTATATCAATCCGCGGGGTAATCACGTAACTTTTCGAACGCACGGTAATCATATTTTAATGACATTTTTAGAATGGGATTTGGATATTTAGATCTGTCGTACTAACGGTCGAAAACGTTTCGTAATCGCACCGCTGATCTCCAACATTTCCACAAACCGAATGATGGAGCTCAGCGGGAGTACTCTGAATTATTTTGGTCCAGAGGGACCCACCTCCAGTCACGGAAATTGTCAACCGCTCAAGATGGAGTTCAGAAGACTTATGGACTAAGACAGACAAAGTCAAGCAGAAGCAACAGCATCAGACTCCGCCAGCTTACTCCGTACCTGGATGCGGATGGTCCCCTACGAGCCCGCGGAAGGACCGAAGTTGCCACGAGCCTGACAAACGTTGCAGAGCGCCCAATCGTCTTCCACCCAAGAGACCGGTACACGAGACCGCTCATCGGCCAGCAACGTCAGGACCAGGCCCACCTGAACCTGAGATGCAGATCCTGGACGGGAGGGTGCTGAGAGCGCATGGTGCAAGCTATGAAGACTACGCTAAAGGTCACTCAGACTTATGTTCTTGACCATACAGACGACTTGCCCCCTCTGACCCCTAACGACTTTTTACTTCCCATGACTGACACGACTGGACAAACTACGACTTTCGGGACTTTTGCGGACGGAGACCTACTACGACGATCTTGGCGAGAATCCCAACGACTAGCTGACTTGACCTGGAAGCGATGGGTGAAGGAGTACCTACCCACGCTGACGAGACGCGACAAATGGTATCGATCAACTGCCCCTCTTACCGTAGGCGACGTGGTGATCATCGCGGACAGCCAATCACCGCGGAACCTGTGGCCACGCGGCATTGTCACGAAAACCTACCCAGGTCGAGACGGACAGGTGAGAGTGGCAGATGTCCGGACCGAACACGGACTCTACCAACGACCGGTGACGAAACTGTTCCGGCTAGACGTGAGGCCGCAGTAGACCCACCTGACTGGCTGACCAGACGTCCGACATAACTAATCTGACCTGACTGGTCTGATGTCTGATCAGAAATGACTGTACTGACTGACTGAGCTATCTTGACTTTGACCAGGACCTGGAGGTTGACCAGGCAGGGACGACCTGTCCGGTCTGACACGACCAATCTGACCTAGATCTGATCTGATTAGACCTGACTTGACTAGCTACAGTGGTAGACGCCCCGCCGCCGTTAGTATTGGTAGACTTCCAATACTGGAGGTGGGGATGTTGGGGCGTCTAACCTCTGTACAGACAGACCTGACAGACATGACTGGCCGACTGACTGACAGACTAAATTCAAATACGAATTTAGACTAGAACGCGACAAACAAACGACATGACAGACAGACAATTGACATTATTACTCTTACCGACTTGACTGGAGCGAGGGCCGGACGTGCCTCTCGCCGTGAGGAGGGATGAGACCGTCGACGACCTCAATAACGTACAAGACCTGACCGTACAGTAACCATTGCCAAAGTCGTTCATCCTCTGTCTAGCAAGGGCGTGACATTCACACAATAGGGATGTTGACTCAAAAACTATGCCAAATAGTGAAAATCCTATTCAAATATCTCAAAAAATAACGAAACTACAACCGTTATAATGTCTTTAGTGAGAGAGAGAAAGCGCTACAGATCAGTGACGTCACTGACCTAGAGCGCCATAGTAAATGACGAACGTTCAATACATTTCTGTAACGTCTCTGCGTTTTGCGGAACAGGGACAGAAAATGCCCCCTCCTAAAACTTTGAAGACTTATAATTATGTAATTATTTCTTCTTTTGAATTACTTTTTTCGCTATTTGATTGAGAATTTGATCCTTTTTAGAGAATTTTTTTTTGGTATCAACATCCCTATTAGTTCTCTATTGTCTCGTCATCCTCACCACACATTCTACATTCTATGTTGTCTGCCATCTTGGCCAAGATTTCTTAGATCCCGAAGTGACCTGTGAAAAGGTATTGAATTTATATGAAGGCTGAATGACGATAGGTATTAATTAGAGGCCAAGCTTTAACTGGTACATTTGCAACGAAAGATCGAAGCGTTACAAATAGCAACGCAGTAAGACGGTCCTACAAACAAGAACGCTCTTCAGTAATCATTTATATACCTTATTATCTGCTTAGTAAGGTTGACAATTGGTTGATTTATAATTAAATGTGTTTTCGTTGAGACAGCGGACAGTTTGGGCCTAATTTACTTTGAACGTAATAAAAGGGGTTTTTAAGAATTAAACGTAATTTGGGCATCTTATTAAAAACATTCACAGTTTCGTTGGTTTACAATACTTATTTTAGAGAAAACCTGCCAGATTTAGGGGTAAATTTACACTCGGGAGCAATTAAAACAGGTCAGTTTGTTTTTAAATTATATACACAGTGTACGTATTTATTTGCTATAGATCAAAAGTTAGCTGAAAGAAAACCCTGATTAAAAAAATATAATAATTATGTCGATTTTGTTCCTTTATCAATTAACTCTACGCGTCAATACCAGACTCCAAATGCTTGTTCACCACTGTCATAGCAATATACTCCTGGGCAGATTAAAAACATATATATGTATGTCGATAAAATATAACACCATAATCCTCCTACCGTTATCACTACCTCATCTCAAGATTTGGCGTAGGCACTAGTTTTTACGGAAGCGACTGCTATCTGACCTTCCATAATATAAAGTTTCAGAAATAAAATTAGTATTGTAGGTTATAAATCAAGCTTAGCTGAAATAGTCGATGTTGTACAACAAGTATACTTATTCTAATAATATTAATTTACAACATTACAAGTTTACCACAACCATTTTTTACCGATCGATAATTATGCCAACTGATTCCTTAACTTTTTAATTTACCCGTCAGACAGGAGGCAGCGGTAAATAGATTAGTTACCCATATCGGCCACCACCGCGGCGCCACTGTCTATTAGGCTTCCGGCGATATCGTTGGTTCAGTCCCTCAATTTGTTCGTATACTGGATTAATACCTAGAATTCTAACTAGCCCTATTTAACGTGACGCTAACAGTATAGGTATGTCTGTAACCAAATCCGTGGCTGGACCTTAATTCAGTTCATCTCCGTTCCCACTTTCTACAACCGCTGCTCCCCGTCAGCAAGGCAATCATCCTCACACCCTAGAAGTATAAATAAAAATAGACCGTTAATCCCCACCTATGATCGCCTATGGCACAGTTAGAGGAACTTCCTTCCTCAAACACTTCAGCTGTGGAATGAGCTCTCTGCGCTCTCTCTGAGCAGAATGGGATTCATCCAAAAGGAGTGAAAATGTTTTTGAAGGGTTCGCAATGATACATAAACATAAGGCATTTTCCTGTTGCGCGTGCTTGATCTGTCACACCAGCTTGGAACATCCGAAATAGTTTCAAATATTATTGAGGTCAGAAGTAGAAATATGAATGGACCTCCTGTAAGTGTCTGATATAAAATGACAGCTGATATAACCAAGTTTCAGCGCTCGTGGCCCAGCGGCGCTTGCGAACCGCTTGCGCTTGCTAAGGTTAAGCAACGTGGGCAGCGGTCAGGACTTGGATGGGTGACCGCTTTGAGTGGTTACTAACTGAGCGCTCCCGTGCTTTGGAAGGCACGTTAAGCCGTTGATCCCGGTTGCTGCCTATGGCAGCAGTCGTTAAGCCAAGTTGGAGGCCTTCGGGCGGTTTGAGAACTTCTAACAGTCAAGTTGACCACTCACTTGACAAAGCCTAATCCCAATAAGGTCTAGTTTCCCCTTGGGGTTGGAAGGTCAGATGGCAGTCGCTTCCGTAAAAACTAGTGCCTACGCCAAATCTTGGGATTAGGTAGCGGACCCCAGGCATCCTTCAGGATGCAACTGTACTGGGATAACGCTAGGAGGATGATGATGATATAACCAAGTTTCAGTTGCGTCCGAAACACGTTAGCTTCGCTTTTACCCGCTACGACGTTAACACGTGTTAAGTACCTTTTTAATGGAATGTAATGGAGTTTTAGGCTGTGTTTATCTTATACTTCAAATAAGCACGTGCTCGCCAATGTTGTTTCAAGGGTTAACACTATTTCGGCTATATAAGAGTGAACAAAAATATCACGATTTGAAAGTCTATTTTGATCGAGTTTTCTCTACTGAAAAGAAAGATCTATTTTTTATGAAACAGATGGATTAGGTTTTTTTGTTTATATGTTTGTGTAGCATAAGCATGTGTGGAAGTAAGATCTCCTATATTCCCACTACAACTAGGTACTATAAAATAATTCAATCTTAGTGCATTCTGTCTCACCTAATGAACTTGACTCGATCGTTGATCGTATCGTTTGTGTGTGTTTTCATGTTTTGTGAATATGATTTTAATTTTAATTTAAT
Source organism: Cenopis cana (assembly GCA_951800055.1). Taxonomy (NCBI): domain Eukaryota; kingdom Metazoa; phylum Arthropoda; class Insecta; order Lepidoptera; family Tortricidae; genus Cenopis; species Cenopis cana. Next base: position 3,566,885 of record OX637476.1, on the reverse strand, counting down.
GTGTGTAGATATAAACTTACCTACAGTATAGCACATGAGATTGACCAATGTATATATACTTTTGTAAAAATTATAAGTAGTGTTAATTTTGCTTTTGCCTGTAAAATTGCCTAAAAAACTTGTAATGACATCTTTACAAATAAACAATCTGAATCTGACTGATCAAAAACAACATGCCGTAGTATAGAAAATTAAGGACAATAAATTTATAGTAGGTTTGTGCACTGTATAATCTGTAACGAACGCTCACTCCTTTATTTCGTCGGTTTGAAAATGCATTACTCATATCCCCCGGCAGAGGGATACCTAACCTAACCATACTAATTACGACAAATTCATACTCGTATTTGATACTCAAACGTGTATAATCAAAACAAAGGCAGTAGGTAGATAATACTGAATATAACCCCAATCTGGGTACCTATTTAATTTAACAGTAGTTTGACCTTTGAGATAAACACCGTGAAAAAACCTGTTTCAACAAGGATTAGTTTTTCCTCTTGTTTGGTCAATCAGATTGCAGTCGCATTAGGCATGTATACATTTTTTCACCTTACTCCATTGAAATAAGGTCCAAAAATGTATACATATTTATGCCCTTGACTGTACCAAAACGGACCTGGAGCTTCTTTAAGATACAACCAGGAGCTTGCATAATGAATTGTATCTGATATTACAAGCGGAAGTCTCTTTTCAACCCCTTTCATTTGCATTTCATTGCAATATTATATTAGTTACAAATGCAATAGAAACCTAAAAACGTCAGGAGAAAATGTCGTGGACAAAACAGTTTCCCATGAATAATGGGTTCACCAAATACCACACTGCTGCCTCTTAGCAGCATTTCCCACCGATTACATTCCTAATACAATTTACGAATGGTGTCTATCTACCTGCCTGATTTCCCCTGGGGCCGAGGGTTCGATCACCATGTTAGATGGATATTGTCGATATATTACGGGAACGACGCAGAAAATACTTGCTATTTTGTATAATTTGTTTTTAAATAATTAGAAATCGACGGGTTTGATCATTAATTGAAGTAGTAATAATTAAGTAATTGAAATATTTGAACTTAAATTGATCTTACTCATTTATACTTTATTTATTTCTTTAGGATTACCAACAGATAATATACCTGTCAAACATGCTTTTACAAACAACAACAATAACAACAGAACAGAGGACACTTACTAACATCAAGGATACCATGCAAGTACATGGTAAGTATCATGTATGCAGTCAACGATCAAGATTTCTGTGAGAGAATTATTGAAAAATAGAGTATGGACGGAATCACATTGTAATTATTTTTTGGGGTCGATCTGGGCATTAATTAGGCTTATTTAGTTGTTAAAATGGCAACCATAATCATGCAGCCAAATCTTCGTCAAGGCCTCTTCCGATTTCTGAGCACAGTCCGATACAGAACAATAGCCGGTGAAACAAAGGTTTTTGAATATTTTTCAAAGCAAAAGTAACGAAAGAAACCAACGTGGCGTAACTCATTTGAATATCTCTCGCAGAGGCGGTTCTATGGAAATTCGCTTCTAATGAAAACACACCATGTTTAGATTTGATACATTCTCATTTGAATATTTGAAAGCAGTTCTAGATTATTTTGTACGGTTAGTTTTCAGATCCAAATCATAATTAAACGAGCGAGCGAATTGTTCGAGAAACAAGAATCTACTGGAACAATTATCAATTTTTTTAAGAAGGAAGTGTTGCTTTTAATTTGAAAAACTTGATTGCCAATATTTTTTTTTATTAATAATCGAATTTGCTCACAAAATTTCAGGGGAATCGGTTGAGGAATGCAATCTGTAGAGGAGAACATTCGACATACGAAAGCTTTCTTAACTCAATCTGAAACCGAGACGCTTCGCTTGCTTCCTCGCGTCAATGAACTCGTCAAACATTGGGACATTTATTTTTCATCGCAACTTAACAGTTCACAGCAAACCCCTAGTCAGTACAGTGCAAAACACATTTCTCCGCCAGCGAAACTTCGCTGACTGTATCACCGTTACCATTATTTTAACAGTTCGGTGTTGTATTAAAACTAAACTTTATACCTCAGCAGTTGTTGAGGCCTAAGCCGTAAATAAGAATCGGGAAGGAATGCGAAGTTCCGCCGCTAATAACGGAATGGCCGCAGTTTTCATGCAAATTATAGTTTCCAGTCTTAAGACCATTTAATTTATTGCGCGGAATATAAAATAGGTTACGCACTAGAAAGGAAAACGAGCATTTTGTTTTGTATTTCAAATTTCAGGTACATTTTGAGATTTTAGAACTTTTGCTCTTTTTTTTCTTCTTTATATACCTAGGTAGGGTACAGTATTATATTTTTTATTTTGTTCTTCTGTCACCCACCGTACAATGTACATACAATAAATTCATTAACAGTAGGTAGCACTTTAATCAACTTAGAACAGTAATCAAATAGGTATGTTATATAATACGTGAGACCAAATACGTTACACCTCTGTTCCAATACGGTATTTTACTCTGTTAGTATGTTAAACGCTCTGTTAGTATGAAGTTTGTAAGGACATAGGTACTGTCTTAGTGACGTCACTAAGACAGTATGAATTGGTATGTTCAAATCAGCGTCCTTTTTAAATCTTTATGCTTATAAAATCTTTCAATTAGCTAAAATAAATTAATAATTGATGTTGTCCGAGTATTTTCGTTAGAGACGTTGTAAAGACGAGAAGGCAATTCTAAATTAGAATGACCTAGAAAAAAGATGCATAAAGGTTTGTTTGCATAGAAAGCACTAAACTATGTATAAGTGCCCAATTGCACAATTAGGAGAACTGAGACTTCCGAGGCACAAAATTATGTAAAAAATAATAAACTGCACACATGATTATAATTTTTTAAGGGTTTATTCTGACTGCAATACCTCTCATTATACCTCTAATGATAAAGTAGTCAATAACTGCCTCCCTATTCACATTTACAAGGCATACAAGCAAAACCAAAAGATTTTTCTCTTGCCAACGAGTTACTCCACAGTTACTCCACAAATGACCACAAACCCCGTTGTGCGTTCCAAACTCAACCGCGGTTCATATCACAGTGCGTCTCCTCCCGTTTTTATGCGACTAAGTCCACCATTAACATGCATAATTTGAGTTTGCGCCAGACAAATTGGTGTATTAGCCGGACCAACTGCATCGTATTTTTAAAACAAATGTATGATAATTAAAACAATCCTCAATCAGCGTCGAACGGCACGGTAGAATTCTTCGTTCTCAGAAGCGAATGAATAATGTATTTTGTTAAAAGAGCACACTTTTATTCCCCTTATCCGTATCGATATCGTCGTCACAATTAGTACGGTTTTTGCTGTGTCATTTGATTATTGAACTGTGACAACGAATACAGATCTGTAGAATATTTTTGCGTCGATGCCTCGGTTTCTGTCTCGGGTCTTTAGGACCTGTAAATATTTCATCAAGATCAAGACTGGATTCTCACATAATATGCCTATCGGACAGCTATCACGACGTTCTTAGGATAGCCTAGAGAGAACTAGGACAAAGTTGGGGCCAGAGATCCCGAGGCAGACTATCCGCTAGATGGAGCACCCACTGTGGAAGCGATTAAAACGGGTCAGTTGTAAATAAATTCAATAAAGTGCACCCATTTTATTTGCATTTGACTATACAACGACTGATGATGACTAGATGTGTCTTCTTTCAGTTGATGCGTTTGAAGAAATTTGCTATGTACAACACATATTGTCCAAATTTGCCAAGTCAAGACCTGTGTAACTCTTTGCATTTTTATTTTATTTAGGAATTTTAAAGATCGATCGAGATGTCATTTGTGATAGTATGTGACGGAACCCATAAGCTGCCATAATGCTTGACTGAAATTGAAAAATCACTTTTAATGTTTGCTATTTTCCCGAAACCCTATTGCGTTTACGCATCGCTAAGCATGTCTCGGCCAGACTCTAATCTATTGGGCCCTTCCTACAATCTATAAAAAAGGAAAAGCGTAGTAAAATAACTCTAAAAATATACGACGTTGCTACTTGAAATTAATGAGAGAAAAGTTACGGCAGCCATGGCAATTTGCTTCGTATAAAATGTTGTTAGTGCTTTTCAAGAGAAATTCTATCGGGGACTACTTAGTGGAGGCAGTCTAGCCGGTATACAGGTGAAAAAAACATGCATGGCAATAAACAAGGGTTAATAAATTAAGCTGCTTTATGAATACGTTTTTAAATCCCGATCCATATGCAAAGAGGAAGTTTATGAATCCCCTTTTTTCAAACACAGCTAGCACATTTTTATTCATGTGCAAGCATTTGCTGAGCTGCTATTCCATGCTTTAATTTACATAAGAGGACATCGCTAGGATATCGCTTTTGTTTTATATGTTTGCCGTTCTGATTTAGATACAAATATGAAATTGGAGATGTACTTAAGAAGTACCTACCGGGGATATTACCCATCCCTCACTCTCAACAAGTATCCTCGGACAGTCGGACACTGGCAATGTAACTCATCACCAGAATTACAACTCCGCATTCTTACAGAGCAAGTTATCGGATCAGTATCATTAGAACAAATACGAGATTGAGCATTTATCCTTTTTCAGACAATACGTATTCGTTATAAAACGTGTTGTGCGTGTGAATTCAACTTTAAGGGGAGGTATCCCCAACGCAAATGTCCCGCTCTAACACGCGTGAGTTTACAATTAACCATCCCGCTCTCTACGCAAGCTCTGCGCGCAGTTTTGTAAATATTTAGCTATAGTGATTAAGCCAATCATTTTATCAAAGCAAACCCTGCGAATATGTCTATAACTATTTACGATCTTTAATTGAGTACAAAAATTAAATGTTAAATATCAGTAATGTAGCCGTAGTATTGAAAAAACATTCCAAAAAGAGGTAACTTCGCGATTTTTTTCTATCGAGTGAAATTCATCAGGACATGTAACTGACTGCGATTTTGACTAGGCAAGATCCTTATGTAACACATATTTTTTTTTTAGATTTTAAGACACTATATTCTATGTCTCAGATGGTTTTTAAAAACTCAAAAGTGGTAATACACGGCCTTAATCCATAGTTATCACTCCTAGTTTATTATCACAGTTATCAATTCTCATGCAATACAATCAACGTGTTATAATACCTTGGCAACGTTTTTATGTGTAACACATTTCTATATTCCTAATTCAATTATCACATATTTAAATTACGCGGTAAATAATAAGTCATTAAACCATCCCCCCCCCCCCCCCCCCACAAACTCACCCAAGCCGTTTAATTAAACAACATAATTAAATTGGTTAATTATTATAAAATATGACCTATATTATGACAGGTCACAGCTGGTGAACATTTTGTTGTTCCGAAGTAATCTTGCTTTAGCGAAAACTGTCACTGTGAAATATTAAGGTACCCGATATAGGCCAAGAGCAGGCACAGTTGTTTTAGACGAAAAATATATATCTTGCACTACTCCCCCTTACGTAAAAACTATATTACACTAAACTGTTAAAACTCACGGTACTAAACGTTTATGTACGTAGATTGACGTAATAAAATTTATTGCATTGTGTGATTGTATTTAAAACAGCGAAACTAGTCGTTCTGTTTTCGTCAGTAAATTGAAAAGTATTTATTAACTAAAGCAGGCGCTGCGAATGAACGAATTTCGTGCATTGACTCATCATTTGGTACTTGTCTATGTCACTCGCGCGCAATTGACAACATTTTATATTTTTAACTACTTTATTTTATGAACTATTTGTGCGAGACAGAGACAGAATGCTCACCGGAACGGTTAGGATAAGACGTGTCAGACAGTGGTACTTTAAGATTTAAAAATTAATACAGTTCATTTAAAATTCCTTATGGTTGGTGTTTTCATTAAGATCCCATCATAAAATGGTCCTTCGAGAAGAGAAGAATCAGTGCCGCCGTTGTGTTGTGAACTTTTATCCGTCTTCCTAGTCGTCGGGAGTGTCTCACAAGAACTATCCGCCATTGTCGCGAAGTGAATCGTGGTTTTTTTTTCCGATTCAAAGCTTCTAGTTGTATGTTACGACGGGACAATTAGTTTACCGTAACAGAACTATAAATTAGAAGTGCAAATTAAAAGTGAATTACGTTATTTACGGAATAATTCAACATCATTTTCATATATATGGCATCTGTTGCGACGGGACGTCACGTTTACCGCAACTGTCAAGTCAACAACGAAGAACATTGGCTATCTCCCTCACTCTCAGGTGGCGCGCCATTAGCGTGCAACAATTCGACAACGTGTGAATATCGAACTGGGTCGATACGAGATCGAGCGAACACCGCATGCATCTCGGACACCGGTTGCCCCGTCTTCGTCGCGCGCACAGGTGCGCGTATGTGCTACGCTGCTTACACCGTTGGTGCTGTGAGAACCCCGCGGCGTGGATACTCGCCGCTCTCGCTTGCGTAACTTGGTATCGGCTGGCGCCGTCCCGCTCACTCGTTTCGTGAGCATTTGATGCACGTGTTTCTACGAATTCGACGGACAATTCGATATCGACTCGACTGGTTAATTGGTTATTGTTTCAAGTTTCATTTAAAGACTTTAAAGTTACTTTTAAATCATAATAGGAGTGATTTATTTGCAAGTTGTATACGTTTACTACGTTATTAGCCGAATAATTAAGCATTACAACTATGTCAGAAGAATTAAGACGACTTGTAGCCGCGAGGGGCCAAGTCAAGGGAACGATAACAAAATTATATAAATTTATATCCGATCCTGAAGCTAAAAAAGGTACTCAGGGTGAGATGTCTGTAAGAAGGGACAGGTTAATTAAGGCCTTTGCCGAATACTGTGAACTAAATGTAGAAATTTCAATTCTAGATTCAGGAAATCAGGAGGACTTCTCCGACATGGAGGATAAGTACCTTAAGGCTCTAGCCTTTTTCGAGGAGTCCCAAACGATGCTCACAGGTCTAAGTACCAACGCCAGCGAAAATGCCTGCCGATTGCCGCCTATATCCTTAAATAAATTTGATGGGGAGGTGAGTAGCTACACTGATTTTATCAGTCTGTTCAAAAGTGTGATAGATAGCAATAGCACGCTATCAGAGTGCACTAAATTTTATCATTTAAAATCCCTTTTAGTAGGGGAGCCGGCAAGCCTGATCCAACATTTACAACTCACTGCTGAAAATTATTCAACAGCGCTGCAATTGTTAAACGACAGATATCATAACAAAAACAGGCTTATAAATATGCACATTAACTCGCTCCTAGATATAAAACAAATAGGTAAATGCACAGCTCCAGCTCTGCGAGAGCTAATATCCAAAACAAAACAGCATGTCGGGGCATTAAAAAATTTAGATGTACCCGCTGAGCATTGGGACGCAATTCTCATAGCAATATTGCAAAGAAAAATAGACCCATACTCACTTAGATGCTACCATTTGGAGCTTAAAGATAACACTTCACACGATTTAAATTTGTTTTTAAATTTTCTAGCTCAGCGAGCAAGTGCTTTGGAGTTGGTCGCCGATGGGAGCCAGGCACACCCTAGCCCTCCATTGAGCAATCGCAGGACAAGCCTGGTAGCAGCGGGGAGCAAGCCAGCATTGGAGAAAAAACCGGTACTTTGCAATTTTTGTCAAAGTAAGTTTCATAAGTTATACCAGTGCGAAAAATTTAAACTTGCAAATATAATAGATAGGATCAGTCATGTCAATAAAAACGATCTGTGTGAGCTGTGCTTAAACAAGCATGGCAGTAGCAGATGCAGACTTCTTCTGAAGTGTACAATTTGTAAACAAAAACATAATTCCTTGTTACATCAAGACGAGACCAGCGAGCCTGTAATGCCTATGCTACCTAAAGTGAGTTCCTTGTCAATGAGTAGGAATGATAATGTTTTATTACCTACATTAAAAGTAGGGCTGTTAGATCCTAATGGCAAGATGATCCACGTTCGTGCACTATGTGACTCGGGTAGTCAGGTATCGTTTATTTTATCTTCCCTTGCAACCAAATTAAGCTGTAAATTATACAATGAATCTACTTCCTTAGTAGGTGTATGTGATTCTACAAACACAGCAAAGCAAAAGGTGGAAGTAAGTATGTACTCAACCGCGAGTAAAAATCATATAAAGGTAACATGCTGTGTTGTTGATACTATAACCTGTGACCTGCCTCAGTTTGAAATAAATAGAAGAAAAATTAACTTACCGCCAAACATATCATTAGCCGATCCTGAGTTCGATGAAAGTCAACCTATAAGTATACTTTTAGGGTGTGATATTTTCTTTAAAATCCTGCGTCGTGAACAGCTACCCGTCATCCCGTCAGAGTTACACCTACACAACACATCATTTGGGTACGTCGTGGCTGGCAGGGTGCCGCATGGCAGCAGGGTAGGGCAGCCCACAGCGGGCAACTTTTGTGGTCATGTCTGTGCACACCCATCCGAGCTCATTGATCAAAGCGAACCAGTTGATGATATGGAGTTAATCATGCAAAGATTTTGGAAGTGTGATAGTGTACCTGAAATCTATCGAGAAGCCACAACAGAGCAAGATTTAGCCGAAGAGATTTTTTCAAAATCTGTGGTTCTCAAAGATAATAGGTTTCAGGTGGACTTACCTCTCAAACAGAGTTTAGATGATATAAATATGGGCGATTCGTTATCGCGCGCGCTCAAACGCTTCAATAACTTAGAAAAAAGGTTTTCTAGGGACCCTGTACTGTTTGAAATGTACAAGGCCTTTATTGAGGAATATTTATCACTAGGGCATGCACAGTATATAGATATAAGTGAATATGACTTGGAAGGTGGAAAGGCGTTCATTTTAGCACATCATCCGGTCTGGAATCCGAATAGCAAAACAACTTCTATGAGGACGGTTTTTGACGGATCTATGCGCACAAGCCGCAACATTTCACTTAATGACATGTTATTAAATGGTCCAGTTGTACAGAATGATTTATTCAGTATTCTGATTTTATTTCGGCTGCATCAATATATACTCATAGCGGACATTCAAAAAATGTTCAGACAAATAAAACTGAATCCCGAACATTGCGCGTTGCAAAATATTCTCTGGAGAGATTCTCCAACGCAAAACATTAAATGTATTCAACTACAAACCGTAACATATGGGTTAAAGAGTTCAAATTTCCTGTCAACCAGGTGTTTAATTGAACTAGCTCACAGATATAAGGAACATTATCCATTGGCAGCGGATGTTCTGATAAATAGTACATATGTAGATGATGTCAACACTGGGTCTAATGATTTAAATCAATTAATTGAGACAAAACGTCAACTGACCGACTTATTAAGGCTGGGTGGATTTGAATTGCACAAATGGTGCGCCAATAACAAGCAGCTGCTAGAGGATATTCCTAAACAATTTCAAAACATGTCGGACATTGACTTTTGTCACGATGAAGATACATCAATAAAGACATTAGGTATCACCTATAGGATAAAATCGGATACTTTAAACATTAGCTGTCCCGGAGGGCTACCGTGTGATGATGATCGCTTTAAAAGAAGCTACCTGGTCCTACGTAGGCACAACAGACAACCCTGCAGATTGCTTGTCAAGGGGAGTTGAACCTCATATGCTAAAAGGAATTGAACTGTGGTGGAATGGCCCCCAGTGTTTAAAGGATCCAAATCATATTTATAGCAATGAGTTTCAACTTCCGTCGAGTCTCCCAGAGATGAAGGTTTGCACCAATGCCGTTGCTTCGAGTCAGGGCTTTGAGTTGCTGTCAAGATACTCATCAATTCACAAATTAAAAAGAATAGTTGCTATAATATATAGATTCTTTAACAATTGCAAAGCCAAAAGGACAAGCAGAATATTCACTAGAATATCTTGCAAAGAATTGGATTCAGCACTCAAAGTCACTATTAGAACCACACAAAGAGAACACTTTGCTCAGGAGGCACAGGCGTTGTCGTGTAATAAACCTATAGAATCAAATTTGAAAAGATTAAACCCATTTCTTGATGCACAAGGGGTAATGCGTGTAGGGGGAAGGTTGCAGCAAGCAAACCTGCCTTTTTATCAACGGCATCCTATTATTTTGCCCAAAAAATCGAACATTACTAAGTTGATTATAAGTGATGAACATAGAGTGTCACTACACTCAGGTACAAAAATAATTATGGGAAATCTTAGCCAGAGATATTACCTGGCTGATTGCAAAAGGGTAATAAAGAACGTTGTTCACAGATGTATCACATGCTTCAAGTTAAAAGCAAAAGCCAGTGAACAGTTAATGGGTTCTTTACCCGCCGATAGGGTAACACCCCATAGGGTTTTTGGTAAAGTAGGGGTTGATTTTGGAGGCCCTTTTTTGATTAAAATGCACAGGATTCGTAAGCCCATAATTTATAAAGCCTATATTGCCTTATTTGTCTGCTTTACCACTAAAGCCATTCATATTGAACTGGTTTCAAACTTGACTACGGAGTATTTCTTGGAATGCTTGAAGAGGTTCATCGCGCGGCGAAACCGGCCGTCGGTAATCTACTGTGATAACGCCTCAACCTTTAAGGGCGCACAAAATCAACTCCGCCAGTTGTATTTGTTGCAAAATAATAAAGATCACCAAAATGCCGTCACAAATTTTGCCACAGAGCGGGGTATTGAGTTCAGTTTTATACCCAGCTATTCTCCGGTGTTTGGAGGATTATGGGAAGCCGGGATCAAAGGAGCTAAATATCATTTAAAAAGAGTGGTAGGCCAACAGGTTCTCACATATGAAGAGCTTAACTCTGTAGTGATTCAGGTAGAAGGTGTATTAAATTCTAGACCGCTTTTAGCGCTGCAAAGCCTCGAGCTTGATGGCATGGCTTACTTATCACCTGCGCACTTTTTAACAGGATCTTCTCTATCCACATACCCTGAACCTGACGTCACAGAGGTGCCTATCAATAGGTTATCTTTCTGGAAACAGTGCACAAGGATGATGCAGTCTTTTTGGAAAGAGTGGTCAACATTGTATTTAACACAGTTGCAAAGTAGGCCAAAATGGTATAAATCAGTTCCTAACATTGACAAGGGAACACTGGTGTTATTAAGGGACAATAATGCTCCGCCACTCACTTGGCAGACTGCTCGAGTCGTAGAAACCTTCCCTGGCCCAGATGGCAAAGTCAGGGCTTTATCTGTCAAAACAGCTAAAGGTAGCATTATTCGCACTAGTGTAACAAAGATTAGTGTACTTCCCATTGATGATGAAAATTGAAAGGTAACTGGTATTCCATTGTTTAGTGCTGGTTGCTTCCCGCTGGTGCCTGGTTTGCATTGTAACATTCTGGCATTTTCTGGTACTAGCTGTACCTTGCACTTGAAGTGTACCCTGCCGTAGGTCTTAGAATGCATAATTTGTTATGATACCAAGGTAGGACAGAACAACAAATATTGTTGTTTTTTAGCATTAAGGATAGTATAAGGAAAACTAGACTAAGAAACCATGTAAGAATGGTGATACTTCCATTCGTTGTATATGTCACCCCTCGATCAAGCTCAATGTATTGTTGATGTGAAGCAAAATAAAGTGCTTTACTTGTGCTATACTTGTTAAATAGTTTTGATAAGTTAAAGTTCAAGTGTTTTTTCCTATTTTTGTATTAAGGGTTATTTAAAATGCATGAACAGTATAAAAACTTATATTCAATACAAAAAACAAATGTTACAGAGCTATTGAGTATATGTCTCATATATACACTGTTATTTAAGAACCTGTATTTGTAAGAAGCATGCCAAGCTTTGTTTGCTACCGTAGGACTTAGACTGCATAACTTGTTATGATTCCAAGGTAAAAAACAATGTGTAGGTTGATGTAAATAATGATTAACATGTACTTAGTTAAAGCAAACTGGCTTTGGCATACAAAGATGTAAAAACCTAGAGGTATTTAACCACTTTGTATCGATTACTGTTTAATGTATGAATAGTTTGTACTTAGCTAGCTATTCTAGATAGCTTTTAAAGGATAGTTGTTAGTTTTCACTATTCCATAAGAATTTTCTGGTTTTTTTTGGTGTTGGGAGTATGTGCGAGACAGAGACAGAATGCTCACCGGAACGGTTAGGATAAGACGTGTCAGACAGTGGTACTTTAAGATTTAAAAATTAATACAGTTCATTTAAAATTCCTTATGGTTGGTGTTTTCATTAAGATCCCATCACTATTTAGAAAATAGGTAAAAATTTAAGCCACCCGTATTTTTTCTTTTTCAATTTAACTCATTATTTCATACAAAAAAAGACGTTGAAAAGTAGATCATTCCAAAAGGGCGTAAGTAAAATATGACGTCATCTTCCCAACAAGAATCCAGAGCCACTTCAGAGCAGCGATTGTCTGTACTCTGTACTAAGGTCTCCCTGAATACAGCGAGGAAGATGACGTCAACTTTCGGTTTACAGTAATTTGCGATTTTTTCCAAAATTTACGGAGAAAAAAATAAAATAAATGTTTTTTGTGTACTTCACACGTTTTTACCGAAATGGTTTTCGAATTAAGACTTTCGGAAATTATGAAATATTGTAATTTATGGATAAAAAGTATCCTATGTCATTCCGCGGTACTCAAACTATCTCCATACCAAACATTTTAATCGGTTCAGAGGTACAGTCGCCATCAAATATTATATGTACTCTTCAGGGTGCTCAAAAATATCTGAACATGCACATAGACAATAGAGTCGTGTTCAGATATTTGTGAGCACCTCGTTCGTTCAGATATATCTGATGGCGACTGTATAAGCGTGAATGGTAACAGAGAGACGACACACTTTCGCATTTATAATATTAGTTTATGAATCCATCATATTCATACCCTGCTGATAAGAGCATACGATGAAATAATCAATACAGGTGTATTGATTATTTCATCGTATATTCTTATATAGGTAATATATTCGATCGAAAATAAAAATCACGAAAAATATGACTTGGAACTTGGATTATAAATAAAATAAAAAAAAATAAAAAAAAAATATTTGTGGACAATCTTACACAAATCAACCTAGTCCCAAACTAAGCAAAGCTTGTACTATGGGTACTAAGCGACGATATACATACTTATATAGATAAATAAATACTTAAATACATAGAAAACATCCAAGACCCAGGAACAAATATTCGTGCTCATCACACAATTAAATGCCCGGCCGGGATTCGAACCCGGGACCTCCAGCTTCGTAGGCAGGGTCACTACCAACTAAGCTAAAGCGGTCGTCAAAACGTATATTTAATCAATTACATTCCTCCCGTTCAGTTGAACCTATTGCGTGTAATTGACAACATTTCATATTTTTAACTACTTTATTTTATGAACTAGTTAGAAAATAGGTAAAAATTTAAGCCACCCGTATCTTTTCTTTTTCAATTTAACTCATTATTTCATACAAAAAAAACACGTTGAAAAGTAGGCCATTCCAAAAGGGCGTAAGTAAAATATGACGTCATCTTCCCAACAAGAATCCAGAGCCACTCCAGAGCAGCGATTGTCTGTACTCTGTACTAAGGGGAAGCGAGGAAGATGACGTCAACTTTCGGTTTACAGTAATTTGCGATTTTTTCCAAAATTAACGGAGAAAAAAATCTAAAAAAATGTTTTTTGTGTACTTCACACGTTTTTACCGAAATGGTTTTCGAATTAAGACTTTTGGAAATTATGAAATATTGTCAATTATATTGGCGTCGCGCTCACACAGTGACGTTGAACGCCGGCATCGGGGATTGTAAACCATTTCCTTGTAGTAAAATGGCGCGCTACATGTATTTTGTTCGGAATGTAGTTCGTGTGTGTAGCGGAAACGACATCCGACATTCCGTATCCGGGTGCGCTAGTAAACACTACACAGTTCGACTAATTATAATATATAAAACTATATTCGAAGTAATAATAAATGATCTGATTATAAACCATACATATTCCGGCTCTGAGGTAAAAATTAGTGTTTTGTATTTATCGTATGGCATTTATTTCGAACCGTGAGATCTTCGAGAAGACAGTACGGTTGCCAGTTTTTGTTGCACTTTTAGAACCAGCCAGGGGTCACGTGTAGGGTAGCGGTGGGTAGTTTCCCTACGGATGTGGTGCAACTTCGACCCCCCTTTGTCAAGTTAGTGGGCAACTTGACTGTTAGAAGTTCTCAAGCCGCCCGAAGGCCTTGGCTTAACGATTGCTGACATAGACAGCAGCCGGGATCAACCGCTTAACGAATTATCATCTCCCAGTCAGTACTCACGTATTACTTACTATCTCGCATCAGTCCACCTACATCAAGTTGGATCTGATATAATTGGCCAGACAAGAATAGAATTTGCTCCTCCATGAATCGACGCAACTTTTACGGTTTGCTCAGAGTATGTTCATAATCCAGTTGCTTACAATCCAGCCTTAGCCAGGCGATCGAATCAGGATGATTGTGGGCTCCCAAAAACAGCGCTACCTCTTGGCCTACGCAAGCACCTGGCTGAGATAAAATGCAACAGGTTGCTTAATTATGGGCTAGCTTAAGGCACGGGACTGGTGACTCATCACGGAACCACATCTTATTTTCATGTTGTGTGTAGATTGTTGAATCAAGTGCAATGTAGGGTGAAAAAAACCGTGGCTATTTTTTATCCGGTGCTGACGTATTTCACAGAAACTTTTTCAGTCGATTATGAACGTGAATGATTTTTGTTTTAATTTAACTGCAAAGTTACCTGTAGCGCTGTAGCTCGGGTCAGGCTATAGGCAAAATGTGATATCCCGAGCATGTCATAGGCATATCCCTACTTCCATCACACTCACTGAAATATAAAATAAAAACGGAGAAAATAATTGAGATTGAAAATAATTGTATTACTTAACCTCATGTCTTTTTTTTTTATACCACGTCGGTGGCAAACAAGCTTGCGGCCCGCCTGATGGTAAGCGGTCACCGCAGCCTATGGACGCTTGCAACCCCAAGGGAGTCACACGCGCGTTGCCGACCTTTTAAAAATTTATACACTCCTTTCTTGAAGACCCCCATATTGTAGTCTACCGGTGACGCGATTACAAGTTTCTCACTTTCCACTCAATCCCTCAAAGGTTAGCTGGAAGACATCCCTCATAGAGATAAGTTCGCCTTTGTACTTTAATCTTATGTGACATGTACACTATTTTGGTTCCCAAGATATAGGCACGGCCTAGTTTGGGATCCACTGACTATCTTTCCGTGTAAAATGTGTTTAAGTTAAATAAATTATCTTATCTTATCTTATCTTATGTATATTGTTTTAACCTGTTTTGTGTACAATAAAGTGCTTACATACATACATACAAGTCAAGTACACAAAAACATTGTTTTGTTGTGTTTTTTTCGCCGTCAACCCACTGGTTTAAGTATTGGTCAAGTATTGGTATTAATTAGTTAATAAGTTCAAACAGTTGAATCTCCAAAAGTGTTCCAGGGGGCCACTATGAGTGTCTCCTCCATCCATTATTTACTTCAATGGCTCGTAAGTCTTGGTGTTAATAAAAACCGGCCAAGTGCGAGCCGGACTCGCGCACGAAGGGTTCCGTACCATTATCTATAAAAACGGCAAAAAAATCATGTTTGTTGTATGGGAGCCCCCTTAAATATTTATTTTATTTTGTTTTTTAATATTTGTTGTTATAGTGGCAACAGAAGTACATCATCTGTGAAAATTTCAACTGTCTAACTATCACGATTTTTGAGATACAGCCTGGTGACAGTGGTGACAGACGGACGGACGGACAGACGGACGGCGGAGCCATTGTAATAGGGTCCCGTTTTACCCTGTGGGTACGGAACCCTAAAAAGAACGGTTAAGTGCGTGTCAGAACTTCGCACATATAAGGTTCTGAATCAACCGCAAAATTAAGTTGGTTAGTTTTCGCGCCCTCTTTAGCTGTATGGGAGCCGCCCTTAAAACATTTAAAAATAAGTTTTGACTATTTGTATGGCGTTAGGACACCATGATGATTATACTGTGAACATTTAAAGGGGAACAAATAAAATGATCACCAAAATAACTTTTGATATCACCAAATTTTCGAACCCTAAAATAAGGCTGAACACTCAAAAAAATGTATCGACCATCAATTTCAGGTCACCTAAACACTCATACCTATTATTCCAGCAGTAGCAGCTATTTTACTTATTGCGTTCCCTGAAATTTTATAATCGCATCAAAAAATTGTCAAGTACCACCAAAAATACTAAACTACCACCTAATCTCGTGCATCATTTGTTATTAGAATTACATCCAAATATTATACACATTACGAGCTATATTGTAGTTAATACATACAAATTAAAAAATGTGTTCAGAAACCGTAGAAACTCGCATAATAAAATTCAATGTTCTTACGTGTGGAGAAGGTTACAGCAGTAACATAATGATTATTATGAATTAAAATTGTTCATTATGTTATTAAATATAATAACAATTTTTTTTTTAATTTTTTACGAAAAATCGTCATTATACTCGATTTCGACTAATTCGGGGTTAAAAATTTCAAATTTTACATTTATTTTGAATTTTGACTAAAAAAAATTTTTTTTACGTAAAATCGTCATTATACTCGATTTCGACTAATTCGGGGATGAGGATTTCAAATTTTACATTTATTTCGAAATTTAAAGTAAAAAAATATTTTTTTTACGTAAAATCGTCATTATACTCGATTTCGACTAATTCGGGGATAAGGATTTCAAATTTTACATTTATTTTGAATTTTAAGTAAAAAAAATTTTTTTTACGTAAAATCGTCATTATAGTCGATTTCGACTAATTCGGGGATAAGGATTTCAAATTTTACATTTATTTTGAAATTTTAAGTAAAAAAAAATTTTTTTTACGTAAAATCGTCATTATACTCGATTTCGACTAATTCAGGGGTAAGGATTTCAAATTTTACATTTATTTTGAATTTTAAGTAAAAAAAAATTTTTTTACGTAAAATCGTCATTATACTCGATTTCGACTAATTCGGGGATAAGGATTTCAAATTTTACATTTATTTTGAATTTCAAGTAAAAAATATTTTTTTTTTACGTAAAATCGTCATTATACTCGATTTTGACTAATTCGGGGAAAAGGATTTCAAATTTTACAATTATTTCAACAGACAAAGGTTTTAATAATTAATTACACAATTCAACGATTACTTTGAATTGTAACTTTAAAAAAAAAATGTGTATCAAAACACTCGTGTTTTAATGCCCGAACATGTCGCGTGTTAGTCCGAAACATGTCGCATAACCCTAAAAAAACACTCGTGTGACCCTATTATGAAACTCGCCTTCGGCTCGTTTTATAAAACTCACACTCGTGTTTTAATGCCCCTCATTATGTACCGGTTGCATAAACTACTATTAGCATTGAATTATAAGTTAAACTTCCAATTAAGGTAAACGTCGCAATGTTTGACACCTTATGTTGATATTGTTGATACCCAAGACTCAAACGTTAGCGTGTGTATATAATATACATATATATATATATATATATATATATAACAACGCGCGAGCCGAGCGAGCGAAGCGAGCGTGCCGCGGCAGCGGCCGGCGAAGCGCCAGAACCAACACATGTTGAGTCCGAAACATGTCGCTGGGTGAGTCCGAAACATGTCCCTGGATGCGTCCGAAACATGTCGCTTGATGAGCCCGAACATGTCGCGTGTTAGTCCGAAACATTGTAGCATAACCCTAAAAAACACTCGTGTGACCCTATTATGAATGTCGCGTGTTAGTCCGAAACATGTCGCTCGGTAACCCTAACATGTCGCGTGTGAGTCCGAAACATGTCGCTCGATGAGCCCGAATATGTCGCGTGTGAGTCCAAAACATGTCGCTCGATGACCCCAACATGTCGCGTGTGAGTCCGAAACATGTCGCTCGATTAGCCCGAACATGTCGCGTGTGGGTCCGACACAATATGTCGCTCGATCAATCCGAAACATGTCGCTTGCGTTCCTTACATTGCGCCATAATGTCCATTGCGTAGATTCGGCATCAGACTAGATATTAAATTGATTAAACAAATGACGCTTGAAATTAGGTGATCATGTAGTATTTCTGGGTATCGAAAGAATTATTTGGGTGTAATTAATTTTAATAGGATTACGAGCCCTGTAATATTTGGATGTAAATTATATGAAATTTGATGTTTGAAATTAGGTGATCATTAAGTATTTTTGGGTAGCGACTAATTTATTTGGTAACAATTTAATTTAATAGGTTATCGACATGTTACTTTTTTGAGTTGCACTTTATATTTAAAAGGAGTTGAAAATTTGGTGCGAATCTAGTATTTTTGGTAATCAATGTAATTTTTTAGAGCATCATTCGGCAACTAATTTGGTGGTTCGTTAAATGCTACCCCATTTAAAGACTGTAGCTTCAACCGTTTGGCTGTAAACCTTTGTGACAGATGACAGATGGACGGACGGATGGACGGACGGACGCGTGAGTGACAGCAATGACCCTAAAAACCAGATATTTGAGAAACAAATAAAACACCTCTCACATCTGTCTTATTTCACCCTTACCCCAAAACGAGTTTCCCAAAGCGTACTACTACATATTGGCGTAATTTTCCATTTTTGTGCAAAGCGGCGTATATTTAATCTACGCTCGTAATCTATACGTTTTAACGATCACATTAAACTGAGTATAAACGTCCAAAACGCTTATCCTGAACAAAGAGATTCATCGTTAACCGTATTACGTTCACTTTACGCAGATCAGTATCATTCTCGCCATGAATCATGTCGCTTGTCTTGTAGTTTATTCTATTATGCCTCGTATTCTGAACTACCGGGACGGTTGTGGTACTAGCCATAAACTAATGCGGGTGAGAACTACTAGGTATTTTATTTAGCGCGAGATGCCGGCTTTCGTTTGGTAGTCGAATCGCTTATGTATACTTGTAAGTAAATACTCCTAAGTACCTAACGCTATATAATAAGTATGTGTCCGGTCTACTTCCGACACGGAACCAGTGACACTAATACCATTCTTAATCATAAGTGACAGGTAGAGACAAATGCAGATTTCTCACTCTCAATGGAACGCATCCAAGGAGTTCTGGCGATCTTACTCACTACTAGGTAATCTAGTTATAATGGCTAGGGTTTTTTATGGTATATGTAGTGGTGTTATTATGGCTACAGTATTCTGTAAGGCATATACAGGAACTTCGCCTATTGGGCGCTCCAAGTAGGAGCGAGATGACATGGCGCTGCGCCTTGCCTCTCCGTTAACGAGAGTTACGCGTGACGTCACAAATGCGGAATTACGTCCGGACTTCTACCGTTTCTCATACTGTGTATCATCATCATCATCCATCATCATAACAGCCGAATGACATCCACTGCTGGACATAGGCCTCCTCTAAAGAATACCACAACGACCGGTCCTGCGCCAGCCGTATCCAGCGGACTCCCGTGTCCTTTACCAGGTCATACGTAAGTCCACCTTGTGTGGGGTCTACCCACGCTGCGCCTTCCGATCCGTGATCGCCACTTAGTGGTGTTGGTGATGGTGGTGGTGGTGGTACTGCGTTATAAATGTATGTACCTAATGTTGGATATAGATCGAGCACACGCTATTTTCCTATCACTCACGCCACCGCTGTGATAAATTCGGGCAGGTAATGGGGTGTCAGACGCCAGCTAACGAGATTCAGACAGGCGGCTCACGTGCCTGTTTTACTATTTCTTCCTCATACGCTAGCCCGGCTTAATACGAAGCGATAAGTGTCATAACTTTGTGATAAATCTTTATCCTGGAAATGGAGCGCAACGGTTATTAAATCCCCTCCTTTAGGATGCCTATTAGAATCAGGCGTTTAACAGAGCGAAGCTCTTTAACATATCTAACCCACAAATGTGCAAATAAAGGTTTATTTACATCACGACGGTCATGAACAAGCAGACGATTGTCCTTGTGTGTGGAGGTAATCCCTAACTAGTAGTTCTGGCGACGTAACGACACAACACCACGTACCTACAGACAAGCACTACCAGTGTAATTATGACTGCGATTTTTGGTAAGATTAGGAGGTTCTTGGTATTTTCTACTCTGCCAAGATCTTACTTCCAAATATTCTCACTTGCCAGTTTACTGACAGTATTAAATTTGCGCTGTTGTAATACGGTGTAGGGCCAATACGGATTCAGAATAATTGCATTCGTACCGCCCCGCTTTCATGCAGCATGCTCCAATCAAGAAGCGCTCATGTACTAATGATACTAAGAAGGGACTAAGAATCTACTGACTTGGCTAAGTGTTGATAAATTACTCTTACCGTTCCGATATCTCTATCGGAACGGTAAGAGTACACACTCTCGTGTGTAGGTACTGGTAATCTCCTTCTTTTTAGAAATTCTGTTGAAAACTGTACGGAAATTAAAGATACGAGTATCACGCGTCCTGTTTCTATAACTCAGTTATAACTTCAAAGGAGTGAGAGATACGACCCAATTTTTTTGTACTTTTCTGACCAGTAAAATAGTTTCAAAAACGAGCCTGTAGCAAAATTTCACATTTCTGTATTGGCGTCAAAAAATGCGCACGAAAAAAGGGAAGTGTTGGATTGGATGTAGGTATATCAGACATATTTCTGCTGCAGGCGAGGCTATCTGGCTTCCGTTTATTTTTAATCTGGTTTCCTGTATACAACAACGCAACACGTACGTTTCTGGTGTACGTAACAAAACTATGAATTTCGACTTATGCTAGAGTCGACTACAAAGAGATGTATTAATTTAACTACGACGCAATAGATTGAAGAAATCTACCCGTATACCTACCTAAATTTTTTCTAGTCGGCTATACCGATGAGGTACTGTGGGCGTTGTGTTTTTATGGGGTACATGCCAATCTCGGTATTCCATCCACATAAATAGAAATGAGGATATCAAAATATTCATAGCCATCCGCTATATCTTATATCTTTAAACGAGCAATTAATGTATATATCTATATTTCTATATATATTTATTTCGGGGATCTCGGAAACGGCTCTAACAATTTTGATGAAATTTGGTATGTGGGGGTTTTCCGGGACGAGCAATCGATCTAGCTGTTTCATGCCCGGGAAAATGCCGAGCAAAGCTCGGCCGCCCACATATTTTGGACGAACGAGACAAGTCCCCGCTTCTATTTTTTGTGCCTATCGAAAATGGGCGCGTGTGATTTTCCAAATGTGACATGTCCGATATTTAATTCGCGATATTTGATAGTGGGACATGAAGGATAGGTACATATCACAGATCTCGATACGTAAACCTAGTCCTAGAATAATAGAGACATCCGAGTGGAGATGTGTTCCATTTTGTAAACATCACGAATAGAATACTGGCCTCGAGCTACGATTCGACTATTACGTGAAAATATGACAATCATCACTTAAGCCCACGTTTCCGGCCGTCCTCTAACTGATTATTTCTTGATTAATACTCTAGTGCAATAAATTTTATTATATCAGTATTATCTATAAGAAATTGCCGTCGTTTAAACTTTATCATAATTTGATATTTATATGGGTTTTTAACATTTCTTACATAATTATAATTGAATTAAAAACCAAATGGCCTTTAGGTTATATGAACTCGGAAAATTGTATTTGTATTTCCGAGTATATAACCTAGACCTTTTTAAGGCACGAGTGAATAGGCATCTTCTGGGTGAGCTCGCTTCATCGTCGGCCTCATCTTTGCCCCATGGCTAGATGCTGGCCAAGAGCAATCCAATAATAATAATAAAAAAAAACAGACGAGACGCCGATGGAACAAACTATACGCAACTTTAGGCTAAATGTAGTAGTAGTTGCTAGGCTACATTCTCTACTACTAAGTACTACTGCTTGGCCGGACTCTAGTCACAATACCCGTAAATAATCGTCTGTCCCGCGGCCCGTGAGGAATGTAAGTTACGTGTGGTGTTTCCGGCATTCCAAGACGCATAGCGCTGCGGTCGTGGCCACGGTGCAGCTCCTATAGCGGTTGTACAGTGGTTCCAACAGGGTAAATAAAAACAGTAGGCACAATACAATCATATTGCCTTCACTGCACTGTTGGCGAATCCGACCACCGCGTAGAATAACGGATCTGACTACCTTATGATTATGACTGTCTAATCATTTTGAACTGACAAATATTAGAGACGAAGATATTTAAAGCCGAATGAAAAACATGACGACGACAACACAGTCCTCAAGCAACACACACGCAGGGCGGACTGACAATGCAACGAGACCAATACTGGGAAGAGACCTTCGTCTAAAGACAGCAGTTGTGATAAGATCAAATAAAATGACTACTCTTTGTATCGAATTACCTTACAAATTAAAGAGTTTCAATTGCTTCTGAGTATGTATATTGTAAACGTGCATTGCGACAAGGAGCTGATGACCCTTTTGTGGATGGATTTAGAAAACTAACAGTCATTTCTGAGCACTTTTGCATGTTACAATGCATGGCGACTGTACATTTCTATTTTTGTCGCATTTGTACTGGGTAGATTATAAATTGCATGTATATATCTGACCCCAGAGTAGACAAGCTCGACTCGCTCGCAGTGAAGAAACTTGTTTATCACCAAGCGAAGTTCCTATGACTGTTACATTTGTATTATTAACTGGTTTTATAAACTCGTGATGATATTAACAATTTCATGATTATAAAGAACACTAAAGAATTTTTAATTGAACCTTCTGCTATCTATTGTACTGTGACTGCGGTGGTCACGGGCGACACGCGGTCACTGGCGACAGTGCCGGCCACCCACAGGATGCGGTGTCTCCGAGTTAGGGTTATAACTAGTTCAAACTAGTTCAACATTACTGCTGAGCGATTAATAGATAAGTTAGCAGACCCGTTTCATTTGTGCATGTACCTACCGTACCGGCTATGCTCGCGATTTTGTCCAGATCTTGTTTGATTGCAGTCAAATAAGAATTCCCATATTATCGGTAGAAAGAATCGGTTCTGACTAGATTGATAGACGATACTGACAGCATAAAAGTTAGGAAGTCGGGATTAGAACTATCCAATACCTATAAAAATACCTATGAAAAAATTTTATATATCTCCTGAAGGGATAAAATGGGAGAGGGTGGAGGAAGTGAGAATTATCATAGTATTTATAGGCAAAAGAAAAAAAGGTTCCTAGTACTTACTTTTAACTGAACTCTGGTCACCTAATCAGCAGCGGAGAAGCTCAAAACAAACACTCATTCTTTTATTTTCGGGCAATAGTCTCCGCGGCAGAAAAAGACAGGGTGAGAATTCAAACTTTCTCCAGCGACATGAATGACTACCTATGATCATCGTCATCATCATTCTCAGTCCGTAGTCGCCCACTGCTGAGCACAGTCTCTCTTGAAAGATCAAAGAGCAGTCAATAATTCAATCGCGAAGTGATCCAGCCTCACCTCGCGTTAAAAGGCCGCATCCGCTATGCAGATGAGTCAATATTCCGCGCTCTTCGCCTGTAGGGACGAAGCGTCTCTTGAGGTCTCTGCTTAGGCTGGGAGTTCAAGCTAAAGAACGTTAATAATAACTAACTGGCAACAAACTTTTGTCACATTATCTTATTAACCAACTTCAAAAATGGAAGAGGTTTAGCAACTCGTCGGGTTTTTTGTGTTCACCGATTACTCTTTATAGCTCGCTTTTGTTTTTTTTTTCAAAGCACTTCTCATACTATTGTCTCTAAAACGGTTACTTTCTGAAGCCTCTTACTACTTTACTCATCGTGCAATGTCGTATTCTCACTTGTTCACATCATACACATCTGTGTAATGTCTTGTAGTTCAGGGAAAAGTTGAAGGAACAAGAACATAAGACAGACCAAATTAATAGTTAAGACTGCTCTGAAGGAATTCCACTCCACGAATGTAGGAAAGAACAACTAGTACGAGAGGAATGGAAATGGATTTATCACTTGCCACCGCCCCTCATGTGACGACCACGATTACTTCGCAAACAGAGCGACGACAAAGAAGCGACTACATATCACATACTTTCATTTATTTGCGTCATTAAAACGTACCTTTACTAGTCCCTGGGTCTGTGTGCTAAACATCTATCTTCCTATATAACTCGCTACAACAGAGCCGTAAATAACCTCTTTACATCCTAAAATAAAAATAGCATCTTATACCCTTTTTCAATAGTTCCACAGCTCAGTACGAACGTTGGCAACAAAAGCCTGAATAATGGCCCGTATACATCTCCAGCTCCCGTTCACAAACGGAATGGAATAACTCAACAGGCTCTCTATTATTCGATGGACCGCCCCCGCTAAATCCAATTTCGTACATTTTACAACGGATTTACATTGCAGAGCTAATATTCACGATGCTTACTGACAAATCGTTTCAGGTGAACCAGTTTAGATCAGGCCTCCGAAAAACAGTTGGTAAGATTATCTCATACAATAGGTTCTTGTGTTGTTAATGTTTAGTGTTTACCTTTGCATAACATTCCTTTCATTTCCTACTTATTTTCTCATCAGATAATTTTCCCGAAATGGGTTTTGACACATTTCCACTATGCTAAACGACACAAACGCAAAATAAAACATTCTATAGGTTGCTTCAGATGCCCGAAGGGCAAACCACCAACTCCGCGTAAAATTACGAAAAAAAAATTACAAGTTCAAGGTTTTGCAAATGCAACATTCCGGAAGAGGAAAAAAAATATATAGTTGTAATTACATAGGTAATGATGAAGTTAGTGGAGTGTGTGACATGACAATTTGGTTTCGTTATTTTTTAAGAAAATAAGCCACGGAAAAAAATAATCGTTAAACATCGATTGTCGGAAAATGAATGTTTCACATATGGCCACAAGAAACACGCAAGCAGAGGCTGACTATAGAGGGTGCAATGCGATCAGTCGAGATAGCTTGTGAATAGCATAGCAGCTGTCTTACCGATTAAATGTATGGCAATGTGCTGGGAATGTAGATACAGGAGATTACAATTCAATTTGAAATTGAATTCACACAAGTCTTCACATGTGTTCTGGCGCTTTGAAAACTGTTCGATTAGCGAAAGATCCGTTAAGCACATTCAAACGATATGTTTATTTAATTTATTTTGTTTACGAGTACGGAGCAAAGACTTTTAAGTTAGGTTTTGCTAGTTTTTCAGTCAGTATTGCTTTGGTTTTATGTCGAGAATTTTAGCCCAGTAAAAATAGTTGACTAAAATCCTCCCATATTATGTTTACAAATGTTTTTGAATGCAACATGCATGCGAGTGCCCAGAAGCAAGGGTTTATAGGCTACAGTAACTTAACAGTCGTTGGGACGTACGCTTGTAGGTGCATATGCCACGAACGTTGTATATATAAAATATTATCATGGAGGACCCCAAATTGAGTTAAGCGAGTATCGAAATCATGTTGTGTGGCAGATCATGGTTTATGCGCTTCTGCGTGACAGCGAAGACACGACACGAGTGAGATAGTGAGATGGAGTCGTATCAAGTTGAAATAAAATTGATAGGGGTTTTTGGCACTCTTTGGGGGAAGCATATATTAGCATATATAATAATGTGGACATTACACCCCCAGTGGATGTCTTTTGGTTAGTATGATGATGATATGAGAATTCCTATAAGGAGTCCCAGTATATACCTACCGTACCGTACCCGTATACCGTACCCCGCGTATACCGTAGGTATATATCTGACTCGACGTTTTGAATTTCGGAATTGAAATGACGCGAACACTACCGTTGCGATTCATCATCAGCCTATATACGTCCCACTGCTGGGCACAGGCCTCCTCTCATAGATGAGAGGGATTGGGCAGTACCTAGTCCCCACGCGATTGGCTGCCCCTAATACAACGACGGTGGCAAACAAGCGTACGGTCCACCTAATGGTAAGCGGACGCCGCAGCCTATAGACGCCGACCTTTTATAAAATTTGAGGAATCACTGTGTTAACAGCAGAAGGGACAAATTTAGGTCCCTCGCTCTCAACTCTCAACACAGTGCACAGTGCTTTGCTCACCTCCAGAAACATAACACTACATACCTGTTGTACCTATAGAAAATAATGTTATTATGGCTGTGGTCTACTCCAAGGCGTAGGTACGCCCCAGTTGGGCTGCTCCAAATTCGAACATGACATTTTGCTGTGCCTACCTCTCTTAAAATATCACCAATGTCAGATCTTTGCCCTGATGAACTTAAGCCCGTAGAAGCTTGCTATTGTTACATGGAAAACCTTCAATTCCCGACTCCTGAAACAGTCGAAATCCTTTAAAAACAACATTGACCGCCAATAATTTTCAACCAATATTGCCGGGCAAGTTTGAACAAGAAAAACAGACTTGTTTTTATTTAACCGCAAAAGCCTCCGGGTTAATATTGTGCTTCAGTTGGAGTTATCTGTTTATCTTGCTAACTGTGCGAGAGTTAGGGTACCTACTTAGCCAGGGGAGAAGAACTAAAGGTGATATAACTTTATTTTACTAAACGGTTAAAACTCACGTATTAATTGTCACTTCGGGCGACATGTTTCGAACTCTTCGGGAGTTCTTCATCAGGATGAGTGCGTCTGCGACCCGCGCCGATTGCACACTGTCGAACTACCCGCCGCCCGCCGCAAGGCACGTGACGCACGCGCAGACAGCGCGGGAGCGGCGGGGGGGGGTGAGTTTTAACCGTTTAGTAAAATAGAGTTATAACATGTCTCACGAAAGTTTAAATTCAAGTAAAGGTGATATTTCACTAGCGAAGCGATGCCATAACTAAAGCTTGTAATCATCGATACAATTAGTACAGAGTACCTACAGAGTTCGCAATGTTTACATTACAGTACTCGCTAGCGACTGCGTAAACGATTTAGTATGGACAAAAGTACAGCGCCTCTGGCGGTTACGCAATAGAACTATGTAAGAATCACCATACTAAATCGTTTACGCAGTCGCTAGCGAGTACGGTAATGCAAACATTGCAAACTCATGGTATACGTATAAGAGTACTGAATATACTGTACATATCGTAGCGAGTAGGGCGTGCATCAGTACCGGTACCGGTTTCCATACAAAATCCCGGGAATACCCGGGATTTCCCGGGAAATGCATGCCCTAATAGCGAGGCTAGTAATTGTAAGTCTCACTAGAATATCGGGCCATGTGTGTAGGCGGACTTATTACGTTCCAGAATAATTAGGGCATGTGTGCCTGTATGTAGGCGGAACTATGTATGTTACGGATCAATTATAGGCCGTGGTATTTTATTATTTACGAGTATGTATTATTATAATAAAAGCCCAATTTTACAATTAGCGTCTGTCCCACAAATCGGTTTTCAAACGGTTCAAAATATTTAAGTATATCAATTCTTTGGTTTTAGTTAACTTGTGGCAGGGGAGCGCTCGTGGCCCAGCGGCGCCTGTGTACCGCTTGCGCTTGCAACGTCAAGCAACGTGGGCAGCGGTCAGGACTTGGATGGGTGACCGCTTTGAGTGGTTACTAACTGAGCGCTCCCGTGCTTTGGAAGGCACGTTAAGCCGTTGATCCCGGTTGCTGTCTATGGCAGCAGTCGTTAAGCCAAGTTGGAGGCCTTCGGGCGGCTTGAGAACGTCTAACATTCAAGTTGCCCACTCACTTGACAAAGCCTAATCCCTATAAGGTCTAGTTTCCCCTCGGGGTTGGAAGGTCGCTTTCGTAAAAACTAGTGCCTACGCCAAATCTTGGGATTAGGTAGCGGACCCCAGGCATCCTTCAGGATGCAACTGTACTGGGATAACGCTAGGAGGGTGATGATGTGGCAGGGTAGTAGTAACGAGGGGTAGCTGAAAGTAATCTACCTCTAAATAAAATTGCTACTTTAATTTTATTTTTCTATGTAAACAGCATTTATATTATATCTATACGTTCACCAAACAAAATTAAATATGACTCTTAGTAACGTGCTTACTACTACGGTAAAGAAATAAGTATTACGCACCGTATTATAAAATCAACATTCCATTCCACAGCTGTGTCCTTATAAGGTAAAAAATGCTCATTTATTTAGCCCATTTTCCGTTTAAATGCCAAGTCTCTTGACATTTTATCAATGTTACTATCTGGAACAGGACTATTGCGACCTATAATGACATACATTTTAATAGTAGATTATACACCAAGGGGATAAAGCACTGTTTTATGTCACGGGCTCGATATTGAATCCTGAACGGAATGAAGGACTCCAGATTTTACACCCGAGCGTAGCGAGGGTGTAATGAGTTAATTCCCGAGCGTAGCGAGGGAATTAAGACTGAGTCCTACTGTAGTGAGGGATTTAAGCGCGCCCAAGACAAAAACAGTTTTATCCCCGAAGAGTATACTCTACTTTTCTCACCTCTTGCGAGACAATAGAAAATACCAAGGCTACTGCAACTTTATTATCCAAGTTTACGGACGAATAATCTTAATGAAATAATCTTAATGAAAAAAAGATAGTGTTAGCAGTATTTTTTGACTTCAAGAAGGCATTCGATACTCTTGAATCGAATACCTTATTGAAGGCTATGAGCGAGTGTGGAGTGAGCGAGCCGCTGAACGAATGGTTCCGCGACTATCTCACTTCACGCTCGTTTAAAGTAAGGGTTGGGAGCACCTATAGTCATGAGTGTAGAGTGGAGTGCGGGGTGGCTCAAGGCTCGGGCTGCGGCCCGGTCTGCTACTTGATGCACGTCAACAGCTTGTGCGGTGTGCTGCAGCACTGCTCAGCGCACATGTTCGCAGACGACCTCTGTGCTCTGCGCGCGGGCTCGGACCTTGAGGACACCTTCCGCCTCGTACAGCAAGATATTGACGCGGTTGTTAAGTGGTCTCATGACAATGGGATAGTTCTCAATGCTGACAAAACCAAATTTATGATAATCCACTCTCCGTATTTATTATTTAGGAATGTTCATCCGGACTTATATGCTCATACCTATCCCTGTTTTCATCACAATAAGTACAACTGCACCTGTGAACCTATAGAACAAGTAAAACTTATAACTTATCTTGGAATGAAAATAGACGAACAGTTTACTTGGTCATATCACATCAATTTCATGAGAAACTTAGAATTTTGTTAGGTAAATTTTATAATTTAAGATTTAGAGTTCCTATTAGTACACTAAGATGTTTGTATATGGCGTTAGTAGAATCTATACTGGGTTATGCACTAGACAGTTATGGACTCACAACAAAGACTAATATAGATAAATTAGAATCAATACAAATTAGATTTTTAAAATTACTTGTTAACGAAAAAAACTAAAATCAAATATAAAGGTAACTATAGAAAACTCTTTAAAATCTGTAAAATCTTACCAATTAGCCTTAAACATAAGTATCTACTAGCTAGAAATAACCATAGCTGCCTTGAGCCTAACCCAGAGAATTCATTATTAAAACCTATCGACCATACCCATAGTACCGAATCTATTGCCACAGGCAAACTATTTGTTCCTAGAATAAATAACTATTATGGAGACAGAACTCTAAAAAAACGTATCCCATACATACTCAACCGTTTGCCCGAAGCGATTAGGTGTGAACGAAACAGGAATAGGTTCGGGAGTTTGCTGAGGAGGCATTACCTAGACTCTGGGTAGTGCTTCCTTAGTAGGCCCTCGAACTTATTATTTATTCATACATAACATGTTAGTATACAAACACATAAGTATATTAAGTTAAAAACTAAGTGTAACCAAGAGACTGCCGATCCCGCAGTCAAACTGTAGCCACAGTTTTGCTGGGCAATGTATATTGTATTTCATGTAACCTGTGTTTATTAAATAAAAAAAAAAATAAAAAAAATACTATGTAAACAGAATATTTTCGGTATTTAATAGTATACCTACTGACGACCGCTTTAGCCTAATTGCAAGTGATCCTGCCTAAGTAGCTGGAGATCCGGGGTTCGAATCCCGGTCAGGGCATTTACTTATTTGAGTGATAAGCATACATTATTATTTCGACCTATTACTGCAAATACCGGTTAAGTGAGTTTAAGTCGAAAATTAGTTTTTTAGACCATTAGAATTAATTTTTCAAGCTCTACAAACTGGTAAAACCCATTTTTTGATACGACCCTTCGTTCCGAAGATAGCTTATAGCATAAACCGGCTTAGTGATGATTTTTTAGCATTATGTACTGGAAGAATGACATATGTCTATGATAACACAAAGATTTATAATTTCTCCTCCAAGTAAAAACTGCTATCGCGTGTTAACGTATTTTTGCATACTTATTTAATGAAGTTATAGTATTTTTTTGTTCTGAAAGTAAGTACTAAGTATACTTATTTGGTATTTGCGTAGAAGATTATCTAGTAAAATTATTTACTTTAAGTCAAGCTAAATATATTAAACATGTTTATAGTGTTTTTCCTGAAAATCGTCTTATTCGTCAAACTGCAATATTGTACAGCCAAAAACCTATATATAGACTTACTAGGTTTTGCATGAAACTATATTCCAGTTTTAACGAGTAGCTGTACAGGTAGAACCATCAAAGTGCGTTTACCAGAGGTTTTTGCATGAAACTTTATTCCAGTCTTACCGTGTATCTGTACAGGCAAAACCAGCTAAGTGCGCTTATCTGCTTCACACTGTAGCTAACTTCACTCAGTTGCGACTGACGCGCGAATACAACGGTTGAGTTTTGCAATTTGGTATTTGATTAATTGTTTACCAGCTCAAATTAATGCTAATGTGTGTTCTAAAATGAGTGCTAGGAGCAGAAGACTGGTTAGAATGGCCACGGGGAAGGATGCAGTAAGTACTACAGATTTTAATAAAGAATGTACTTGAATAGTTCTGCAAAGGGAGTAGATACATTTATTTCGGGTATTTGAGTAGGTAGATTAATATAAGGTCAAAAGGTCATAACGCGATCGCTCCGTGCCGGCCGGTTCAAAATGTAAGTACTTACCTAACTAGAGATTTTAATAAAAAATATGCTAGAACAGTTCTGCATAGAGAGTAGATACTTTTATTTCGGGTAATTGAGTAGATAGATTAATACAAGGTCAAAAGGTAATAACGCGAACGCCCCGTGCCGTAGTAAACAAGCTCTAGCTCCATGCCGGCCGGTTGAAAGTGTAAGTTAGTTTACAGTGTCTGAGTCATCATCATCATCATCATATCAGCCGAAAGACGTCCACTGCTGGACATAGGCCTCCCCCAAAGAGTGCCACAATGACCGGTCTTGCGCCACCCGTATCCAGCGGACTCCCGCGACCTTTAGGTAGGTTTAGAGGAGGTCATCAGTCCACCTTGTGGGGGGTCTACGGTCTACCCACGCTGCGCCTTCGTGGTCGCCACTCGAGAACCTTTCGGCCCCAACGGGCATCGGTTTTTCTTCATTGGTTCTACGGCAAGTCGACATCCAACGTGCCTATTTTGCGTGAAAAAGGGGTAGCACTACACTAACCACCCTAGTTCCTGTATGAAACCTATTAGTGTCTTTATATTGTTTACTGCTTCCTGCAGTGTGTTCGGATTTCCTATGTGTTTCTTCCTGTATACTTCTACCTGCTTACAGTCTAGTAGAATGTGTCTAGCAGTCTCTTCTGCCCCCATGCCTGCTCTGCACAAGGGACTGTCGGTGATTCCCAAGTTGTAGAGATGTTTGTTTAGTGTGTTGTGTCCTGTTATGATGCCTACTACTTTACGTAGTTGGGTTGGTTTCTGTGTGTTCTCAGTAGTCTGGTTGTGAGTTTGGGATTTTGTTTTAATATTATTTCTTTTGTCTGCCTGCATGTGTCTAGGTCTTCCCAATGCCTTTGATGCAGGTGTTTTATGTATCGATTTAGTTCATTCTGTATGTATTTTTGTGGCAGGGGCACAATTGGCTCTGGCCCGTATGCCGGTGTTTCTGAGCCTTTCCTGGCTAGTTCATCCGCTGCATCGTTTCCTCTCGAGCCGCTGTGTCCCTTTACCCATTGTCTTTACAATAACCTAACCTAACCTAACCTGAGGTAACTTTTTACCTTGTTCTTGTCTCCGCATACCTCTGCGAGTGTTTGGTGACATTCGTATATTAGGTTAGGCCTGACGTGAAGTTGTCGCTGCTCAGAGCCTGAAGCACTGATTTGCTGTCAAAGAGTATTCGTAAGTTTGTCTTTGATTTTTCACCTCTTTTGTAACCTTTTTAATGAATGAATAACTATTAATAAAGTGATTAAATTTTAGTTTATTAATTTCAAACACGAACAAATTATTAATTGCAGGCTATTACATGAATCCTTTACTTCTAAAAACTACTTTTTTAGTCATCACACGGTAATCAGTAATATTTAGTGAAAATATTTAGACTTAAGTGAGAATTTCCAATATTTTGTACATGTAAAACCGCTTATACTTAAATCAAATTTTAGTAAAGTCGAAAAAACTCGAAATCTAAGAGGTATTTACTGTTAGTTTGTGGTTTTTAAATCAATTATATGTAAGTTAAAGCTAAATAGATAGATGTATAGCCATCAAATGCTTTTCTGAAGGATTTATACAAAAGTGTGTTTGTACAGGAAAAACCGATTAAGTACGCGGCTCTTTCGTTTGAATTGTATTTTTAACGTCAATAACATACAGCCTGGATCCTTTGCATGACAATGTAGTAAACTAGATAAAATTACACTTAGGAATATACCAATGCAGTGTAATTTTGTTTATTATTTTATATAGAAAAGAACATCCAAACATTCAAATGGCTTTATCTCAAAACGCGTTTTTTAGACTTAACCGGTATTTGCAGTAATAGGACGATTTATTTATAATTCATTACTGCAAAGGCCGTGAAGTAAGGGAGGCCAGCTCTAGCATTTAAATAGTGATTTTATTTTCTCAACACCTAATTTTTTTTTTTTTAGTAGCCTATTTAATGTCCCACTGCTGGGCAATTTGCCTCCCCTCTTTTTCGCCAGTGGCGAAAAAGTGGCGTGGTGGCGAACACCTAAATACTGTAATGAAATTTAAAAATATTATATAAAACCTCCAATTCCCGAATAGCATTCTAAAGATTCAGTACTTAATAATAGTAACTAATGAAAACGCGCTTGACGCAATGGCGCTGCTGCAGCACGCGGCCCCGCGCGTCTTTTGTTTCCGGGCGCCATCGCCACCAGCCCGAGAAGCACGCGCGTCCCGCCGCCGTGCGGACTTCACGAAATTAGACTTTAAGGACATAACAATAAGAACTATAAAAAGTGAAATCACATTATTACCCGGCGGGTTATAATGAGATTCAGTACGATATTACTACCCGGCTTAAGCCAAGGGTTATAATGATTTGCTTTCGGTAAGGTTTGCACGATATATGTATAATTGGGCATTGGCGAGCAGGTGGTGTGAAAATGTATTTCTTGCATTTTTCATTAAGATATTTTGTTTCAAACATCACTCCAAATCGACTATTTTCGAGCTAAAAACTGCTTTTTCCGGCTTAAATTCTACCTACAGCACAAAATAAAAACAAAAAAGGGCAATGTTACCATCTCAATTACCTAAAACTTTAATAAAGTCATCGTATCCTATAAGATATCACTTTATTGGTATTATCAAAACTTTTCTCAAAATTTTAAATCAAAAATTTTAAATCTAAGGCCTCTTCTAATAAGGCTTCTTAATGTGTAATGTATAAGTGTAAGTATATCCGAACAGAAAGCCAGTCTAGCATGGCTCGAGAGTGCAAAGGGCTGATTATTCCCTACAATTACTGCGGACTCTACCGGCCTCCTGCATTTCAGAAGTGTGGTGCAAACGAAACATTACTGTTCATAAACGTTAAGACGAGACATTCGAATTTTTGGTAGTGTACCTTTCGATATTGTACCTAAGCAAAAAACTACGCGAATGAAATTTTAATATGATATTTTTCATTATATTATAATAACGAACTGGCATAGGAAAACACGATTAGTATAAATTTCCCCTATAGATTTTCATTCCAAACTAGTGTCCAAATTTTTTTTTGTTTTGATAATTATGCCGGACCTATACGCGTTCATCCTTTCAAATTTTCAGAAACGACAGTAATACTACAAACAAAGCAGGTAAACTACGCGAATGAAATTTTAATATGATATTTTTCATTATATTATAATAACGAACTGGCATAGGAAAACACGATTAGTAAAAATTTCCCCTATATAGTAGGTATGAATCCTTAAGTGGGAGTTACAAGTCATGATAAAGTTTGGCCTCACGATGGAAACTGTTCCTTAGGCTACTTGTAACTTATACTGAGCGAGGCCAAAAAATCCACGCAAAAAATTCAAAATGGCGGCTATTTTAGTTTCCAATTTTTTTTATTTTTTTTAGAACTCAAAAATGCTTCGTGCTACACAAAAACTTTGTATGAGAATTATGTTTTGCATAAATTTATCTATAACTTTGGTTATTATCATTTTCTCGATATATCTAATAGTTCATGAGAAAAATGGTGTTCAATATTGCGTTTCTTGTTAAAACACTGTTAGTCAAAAGGCTTAGCAAAATCAAACTGCATCGTATGCAGAAATCAATCCATTTTTTCCAGTGATACTAGGAACCAATATAAAGGATTTCATCCGACGAAATGA
This sequence comes from Cenopis cana, assembly GCA_951800055.1. Classification (NCBI taxonomy): domain Eukaryota; kingdom Metazoa; phylum Arthropoda; class Insecta; order Lepidoptera; family Tortricidae; genus Cenopis; species Cenopis cana. The sequence continues at coordinate 3,532,262 of OX637476.1, read as the reverse complement.
AAATTTCATCGACGGGAATTCAAAATGGCGGTCATTTACCAAAGGGGGAGCCGCATTTTTTTAAAAGTGTATAATTTCAAAACGGCATCTGCTATTTAAGTAATATGGGTATCAATCGATTGGTATTGTCACCATTAATTAAAATAAGAAAAATACCATGTAAAAAATTAAAGATGGCGGCCACCTATAATAAAATTGTAAAATTTTCATTCTTCTTTTTTCCGTTATATTAAAAATAACAACTAAATGTCCAATTATATAGTCAATTTATATATTTACATAAATTCTCATAGTATTATCTATGCGACAAAACAAAAATTATGACAATCCGTCGATTAGTTTTTGAACTATACGAATTACAAACGAGCCTCGGCGAGTGTGTCATAGTAGTTATGGAAACAAACTGCACTTTTGTAATGAAAGCAAGTCGCTTTTGCACAATGGTATTAGTGAAGAGACCAAACTTGATTATTTTTTCGATAATATCTAATTTTCACCCGTCAGTAACCGAGACTACGCCACTTCGAAATTATAAGTCTAAAACGTTCTGCTAAGTTAAAAGGTGGCCAGATTTGGACCATAAATGTGGCAATCGATACAGGAAAATGTTGTTCAACTTAAAAAAAAATACGCTTATTGTTACAAAACTTAAGAAAAATTTTTTTACTGTGTTTAGCAATAAACTTTTTTTTTTTTTTTTAATATGTATACTCAGTAAAATCCTACACTTTGTTTTTTCTGCGTTTAAGAACATTTTAATATATAGTACATTGTGCATTTAGGGAGGTAAGGAGGTTATTACTAACGAAAGTCTAATGGAATTACTTTTATTGACTTGAGTTGTAATAACCCTTACTATACATACATACTTACACACATCATATACTCACGACCGTATCCCATTGGGGTAGGCAGAGACCAAAGAACGCCAAGTATCGGTCCTTACATACATCTCTTGCTGCAGTCACATCGGTCATACAATCTCGTCGGTCTCTTACCACCCGTGATACAAATATATTATATTACTTACACTTTATCATGTAACTTTTATTCAACTTCTATGTTATTTTTGGTGAGCAATAAAGAATATTTGTATTGTATTGTATCATGGCTTATAACTCTCATTGTTGTTTTTTTTATATTGGGGAAACTTTCTGTAGTGTGATTGTTTTTGGAAAAATATATTCTTTTCAGGTGCAAAAAATATATAAGTTATGAATATAAGTACTTATAGGGTATGAATATCAAAAGTTTATTGCAAAAAAAGGATTTTTTTTCTTAAGTTATGTTAAATAAAATCACAGCGTTATTTTTTATGTTGAAAAACATTTTCCTGTATCGATTCCCACATTTATTGTCCAAATCTGGCCACCTTTTAACTAAGTAGAACGTTTTAGACTTATAATTTCGAAGTGGCGTAGTCTCGGTTACTGACGGGTGAAAATTAGATATTTTCGAAAAAATAATCAAGTTTGGTCTCTTCACTAATACCATTGTGCAAAAGCGACTTGCTTTCATTACAAAAGTTCAGTTTGTTTCCATAACTACTATGACACACTCGCCGAGGCTCGTTTGTAATTCGTATAGTTCAAAAACTAATCGACGGAATGTCATAATTTTTGTTTGGTGCGTAGATAATACTATGAGAATTTATGTAAATATATAAATTGACTATATCATTGGACATTTAGTTGTTATTTTTAATATAACGAAAAAAAGAAGAATGAAAATTTTCCAATTTTGTTATAGGTGGCCGCCATCTTTAATTTTTTATATGGTATTTTTCTTATTTTAATTAATGGTGTCAATACCAATCCATTGATACCCATATTACTTAAATAGCAGATGCCGTTTTGAAATTATACACTTTTAAAAAAATGCGGCTCCCCCTTTGGTAAATGACCGCCATTTTGAATTCCCGTCGATGAAATTTTCATTTCGCCGGATGAAATCCTTTATATTGGTTCCTAGTATCACTGGAGAAAATGGATTGATTTCTGCATACGATGCAGTTTGATTTTGATAAGCCTTTTGACTAACAGTGTTTTAACAAGAAACGCAATATTGAACACCATTTTTCTCATGAACTATTAGATATATCGAGAAAATGATAATAACCAAAGTTATAGATAAATTTATGCAAAATATAATTCTCATACAAAGTTTTTGTGTAGCACGAAGCATTTTTGAGTTCTAAAAAAAATAAAAAAATTTGGAAACTAAAATAGCCGCCATTTTGAATTTTTTGCGTGGATAGTTTGGCCTCGCTCAGTATAAGTTACAAGTAGCCTAAGGAACAGTTTCCATCGTGAGGCCAAACTTTATCATGACTTGTAACTCCCAACATCCATTTATATGGGGATTCACACCTACTAATAGATTTTCATTCCAAACTAGTGTCCAATTTTTTTTTTTATTTTGATAATTATGCCGGACCTATAAGCGTTCATCCTTTCAAATTTTCAGATACGACAGTAATACTATCTATATAATGATTATTCCTAGTTTGCTAGAAAGATCTAGCAAAGTTCAGTTCAATTCACTTTTATTGGTAAAAAATTAAAAAAAATTACAAGTCAAAGTTACATACAGTAAATATTAGCACTAACATTTAAAATAAACTGAAAAAATAATAAATATCAACGATCAACGTTGCAAATCAGCTTAAACTAGGAATAATCATTTTATTTATTTTATACCTTCGGGACTTATGCCTGTGTGTTCATGAGTAGCATCACTGTCTTTCGTCTGTTTTTTTTTGCGCGCTGAAGCAATTGACGATATTTCATCTAAACGGGGATGATGTGCGAAGCAAGCGTTGCCTAGAAGTACCTACTTAATACTTTAATTGTTTATTATTAAATTTAATATAGTCTAGGTTTTAGAAAGACACTTCGGTATCAATGTTGACACGCGAATTTGATACTGTTGTTCCTTGTCATAATAAGTCACTTTTGTTTTAAACTTTCCCTTAAAGGCGACACACAGGTATGTACACTCAAGTGCAATATAGCGGCCACTGGATATGGAAATTCTATATAATCTTTACCCGTTCCTTTCGCTCTTGACTGTATATGTACAGGAGTGAATACATGTCCATAAACCAAGTACTAAAACATTAGCCTTCATTAAATTGCACCACACGACACGTTGCGAAATCGGCGGAGCGTATGTTTAATCAGCATCCCTGTGAGCCGGGGCCATAAAACAAGCAATATGGACTGCAACAGCGCTTTATGCGGGCTTTTTATAGTGGCCGCGAGTCGCGACGCCCGCGACTTTGCTGCGCGAACAGCTAACATCAACATTAACCAATGTTAAATTGCCTACAAAGTCTAACCTTAAAGTCCTAACACTTTCAAATAGAAAATGATGGAGTCGTTCAGTACCTTCCCCATTTTATACACCAATCTTTTGACAGGATGTTAAATGTATTCTATATTTATGTCTTTTATATTTTAGTTTGAGACAATGAAATTTTTTAAGGTTTATTTAATACAGGTTATAAGGTTAGGCTGTCTAGAACTGTGTGTGTATAATGGGCAACAAAATCATTTAAACAAAGAAATACAAAATAAGTGTTTTATTCAATGCATCACTTGTCACAGTTTATAGCCACTGCGGCAAGGTAAAGGGATATAACACTTTTCTCAAACATCAAATCTGGTATGCTTAGTTGAGGGTGTCCACGGGGTTGACCACGGGGGCAATCTCAATGGGGGCGGGCGCCGGCACGGGTGCGGGGGCGATCACGATGGGGGCGGGCAGCTCAGGAGCGGGGATCTCAATGGGTGCGGGCGCGGGCACGGGTGCGGGGGCGATCACGATGGGGGCGGGCAGCTCAGGAGCGGGGAGCTCGATGGGCGCGGGCGCCGGCACGGGTGCGGGGGCGATCACGATGGGGGCGGGCAGCTCAGGAGCGGGGAGCTCGATGGGCGCGGGCGCGGGCACGGGTGCGGGAGCGATCACGATGGGAGCGGGCAGCACAGGAGCGGGGAGCTCGATGGGTGCGGGCGCTGGCACGGGTGCGGGGGCGATCACGATGGGGGCGGGCAGCACAGGAGCGGGGAGCTCGATGGGCGCGGGCGCGGGCACGGGTGCGGGGGCGATCACGATGGGGGAGGGCACGATGGCGCCATCTTCGTTGACAGCCTCGTCGACGACGATAACGGGCGTGGGCTTGATCTCCTCCACGGGGGCGGGGACGATGGCGGGGGTCTCAGCGACAGCAGCCTGGTTGATGTTCAGGATGATCTGAACCAGGGGAGCACCAGAGGCGGACTCAGCAACAACAGCGGGAGCGGGAGCGACGCCAGCGGGGCTGACATCGACTACGGACACGGGGCTCTCAGCCTCAACGAGGGCGGGCCCAACGGAGATAGGGCTGAAGTCAACGAGGGCGGGTCCAACGGAGATGGGGCTCTCAACTAGAGCGGGTCCAACGGAGATGGGGCTGAAGTCAACGAGGGCAGGTCCAACAGAGATGGGGCTCTCAGCCTCAACCAGGGCGGGTCCGACGGAGATGGGGCTCTCCACAATGGGGGCGGATCCAGCAGCTCCGGGGGTGACCACAGCGCGGGTCGGGCCAGCGACGGCCACGGCGATGACGGAAGCAACGATCAGCAGGAATTTCATGTTTGCTGCGGACGAAAGTATCTTTTGGTATCAAGCAGTAATGAAAAAGTAAGGGAAGTTTTCAAATTCAGAACATTTTCAGGAGCGAAAGCCTTGGATTGATTTATGTTAGCATGTTCGTAACTAGTTAGGGCTAAATTTACTGCAAATTAATGGTAACATTAATGTCATGGCTATTATGTAAACTGTGTAATTTTATGGAATAATAAATTATCAGAATAGCAGTATTGATGATGAATGAAACAAAAATATTAATTATTTTAGTGTTTCAACTTACCTGTTTGGTTTGATGTTTCAAACTATACTTTCACTGAAGAAACACTGAGCTTTTATATCAATCTTTATCTTCTTTGACAGTACAAGTATCATATCGCTATCTTAATATGCTTTAATCTAGGTTGTAAATATTTTGACCGTATTAAAACGACAGATAGTTTAAGTATCGACCGCTATCTTATTGTAATACTTGGTTTTATGGAGAAATAAGGAACCGATATTAATTACGGTGTTATTTTTATTAAGAGAACATTGTTATCAGATAAAAAAAATTTACACAAACAACCAAGTAACATAATATATGCTATATGAGATTTTCAGTTATTACCAAAAATATCCGTCTATTTTAAATCAATATATTTTAATAAGTATTACGTCTGAGTTATACCTTTAAAAGTATGTTCGTGTTTGGAAGTTTAAAATCACCTATTCATCCAAAAAAACAATTTGATAAAGGAATTCGTTGTCAATACTTTTATAGCGCTCCTGCTCTGTTTCACGAATCTCGAATCTAAAATCTGAATAGGTAGAGGAAGTGTTTTTTATTGTCGCTAAAAATAATTATATTCTCTCTGTGTCACTTTGATATTTATGTCTTTAAGGGACAAAACACACTTTAGTTAGCAGAGGTTTGTTAAGTAGAAGTATGAATAAGACGGTACACTTTCTAAATTGTCCCATTTCACATGCCACATACTTCACTTTTATGTTTAAAGACGTAAGGTCGATAAGTGCTAATAATATAACAATTTAAACTCTCGCGTTTTGTATAAACATAAGTCCTTAAAAGATTTGTTAAAACAGGTCTGACGTAACCGCGTTAAACCCGTTTATACAAATGTTTTAAATGCTAATAATCTTAATGTACTGACTGTAAAAAAATACCTAATGTGTGTTTTAGGTACAGACAACTTCAAAAATATGGGTACATATCTTATCATATCAACTTATCAAACTATACTCCAAAATGCAGCAAAATGAGGTTCGGTACATAATTTTTGAGGAACGGTGGCTACTAGGCATGTGAAAAAATCATGGTAGTAGTATATACGATGAATTTAAAAGGAAAACTATCACAGCTAAGTAGACATTACTAGTTAACGAGTAATAGTCGAACTTCAGAAATGTACTTTGCAAAAGCAAACGTTCGTACAATTTCCATTGATACCTTAGATAATGTTGTTAATTCTGTCAAAAACATAGTAAATATAAGTTTGCGAACTTTTTAGTCCACATAATGTACGGGTGGACGACTACGGAACCCTACCTTGCGCATGGCCCGACACGCACTTGGCCGGTGTTTTTGAACTTGAAGTAGCGATTTGTCACCATCAAGTGGATCTGATGAAAAATGCAGATGATAGTAGTGTTCAATTGCTAATAGTAAGTTAGTAAAAGTTTAAGAAACACTTCATTAATTTAAACTTTAAGTGCTTGTAAAGGAACAATTAAATATAAAACATTAAGTAAAACTAAACTAATCTGATTATACTAAATAAAAAAATAAAAACCGGCTAAGCGCGTCAAACTTCACAACATTTAGGGTTCCGAACCAACCGCAATATTAAGTTGGTTTTAATAGGCAAAATTAGTATTTGTTGGTAAAATATATTTCTTATTAAGATAAGATAAGATAATCATTTATTTCACAAAATTCTATAACCCAGGGGTCCCCACACTAGGCCACGCCTGTATCGTGGAGAACCAGTTAAAATGAATTTATGAAATAAGTTCGATACTACATCTGGTAGAATATAGAAAATATGTCGATATTAAACATTGAAAAGTTTTATACCTACTTATTCTAACTTAGGTGTAGAAAAGTTTCAGTTTCAGCATAATTAAGAGTCATCAGAAATTTAAGAATAAGTTTTTTAGCTTCATTTATAGTGCAGCTCGTTAAGTTACAGTTTTTGAGCAATTTGTTGTAAATAGATACTCTAATGTAATCTCCAAAGCGCTGGCCAAAACTGGAGAGCACCCTGGGAACTGGTAGCTTAAAGACACGTTTTTTAAGTAGTGTATCGTAGCAAGTCTTAGATTTAGAGGTTTTGTGTGTGATTAATGCAATTTTATGTATAAATAATTGTCTAACTGTTAAAACATGTGCTTCGGCATATAAAGTCGCAGTTGGAAATCGGAAAGGTCTTTTTAACATAACTTTTAACACCGAACGTTGCGCTCTTTCGATTTCCAACATTGTGGTCTTTGCTGCGCTGCCCCAAGCTGTAATACAGTAGCTGATCACCGACTGGCACAGCGCAGTATAGACCAGAAATAGCAGGGAGTTATCTGCAGATTGGCGGAGTTTCTTGAATATATAAATGGATTTTCTAATTCTTGCAGAGAGTTTGTGGATGTGGTGTTTGAAATTCAGTTTATCGTCAACAAAAAGTCCCAGGTACTTAATAACATCAGTGCGCTGGATAGAGTCGCAGATACAGGAGGTAGCAGAGGAATCTTTACATGAGTGAACTTTGACAACGAGATTGGGAGGTGGTTTCGATGAGGCGGTTTTGTGAAAGCTGAGAAATTTCGTTTTATTGTTATTTAGGGTCAGTAAGTTGGCGCGAAACCAGTCCGAAACCAGTTTCATGCCATTTTCTGCAGCAGCAACTGTTTTGTCCCAGCTGGTACTATTAAAAAGAATAACAGTGTCGTCGGCATAGCAGATTACTTCGGAGTCAGGAATATTCAGATTTAGGATGTCGTTCATGTAAATTATGAAAAGGGTAGGGCCCAATATACTTCCTTGCGGCACTCCGAATTTAGTTTGCTCCCTGGTACTGCTGAAGGAACCTACTCTGACCATCTGACTCCTCCCTGTCAAATAGCTTTCAAACCACAACAGTGGTACGCCACGTATGCCTAGCATCTGTAGTTTCCGTAACAATATTGGGAATGAAACTGTATCAAAGGCTTTAGCCAAGTCCAGGAAGACGCCAATGCACTTATAATTTTTATCTAAATAGGAAGAGACGAGGTTGACAAGAAGAGAAGTGGCGTCCTCCGTGGATCGGTTCTGCCTAAAGCCGAACTGTCTCTCAGATAGAAGACCGAAGTTCTCAAGGTACTTCACTAAACGAATATTAATCAGCTTTTCCAGGATCTTCGAAAAGGTGCTGAGGAGAGATATTGGCCTATAGTTTCCAGGGATGTCTTTGGGTCCGTCCTTATGAATGGGAGTTACCGCTGCTATCTTCCATTGCTCAGGAAAACAGCCTGAGCTTAGGCTAAGATTGTAGATATGGGTGATGGGCTCAATTATAGAATTTCTTACATATTTTATAAGTTTGTTATTAATACCATCTAGGCCTGGTGAACTGTCATTTTTCAGTTGCATAATTATGGATTCAATTTCCTTGAAATCAGTAGGCTGCATAAAGAAGGACCTGTCGGTGACACCACTTGTTTTGACTTTACTGGCGAGGTTCTCTTCTGTCTCTCCTGATTGTGACATAATGTTTCTAGCTAAATTTTGACCAACGGATGAGAAGAAACTATTGCAATTATTTAGAGAATCTTTGGGATCTGGAGTAGAGAGGAGCTCAACGGGTTGCGTATTTTGTTTATTTATATTACAAATGTTTTTAACAACGTTCCAAAGTTTCTTTGTATTATGGGTATTGGAAGAGAGTTCAAGATTTTCGTGTTTTTCTTTAAGTTGTTTTAGGAGGTTGTTGCAGAAATGTTTGTACCTGTTATAAGTTAACTGGAGAATCACGTCATTTGGAAACTGTTTTGATTTTAGGTGTAACCTGTCACGGTGTTGTGCGCATCGGATTAGTCCAGGGGTCATCCAGGGTTTCAAGGTGAATTTTGATCTAGGAATCTTTACTTGTTTCGAGTTTTTTTGTATGGCGTTTTGAGTTATGGACATAAAAATACTAGTTGCTGTGTTTACGTCTTTTTCACATAAAACTTTTTGCCAGTCAGTGGATGAGAGTTCCATAGAAACACCTTCATAGTCAATTACTGTTTTAATTCTATTTGGCTTCGGATAAAATGATAAATGAGATGAAATTTCGATAGCAGCGGCTTTGTGATCCGTCACGTTAAGATCACATACCAGACCAACAACTTGGTGTTTGCTTCTTATAAATATGTGGTCCAAACAGGATCCTTCACGCGTAGGTAGTGAGATGGCCGGCACAAGTCCATGCTCAGCAAGAAGACAAAGGTATTCTGTTTCATTTGCGCGTTGGTTAATAGTGGGAATAATGTTGATATTTATGTCTCCAGTGACGATTAACTGATTTGCGTGCTTGAGCGTGATCAGCGTGTCCTCCAGGTCGCCAAGGAAGTTTGTGGTACTTATGAATGATGGTGATCTATAAAAACAGAGGATTGTGATTTGTGTCGGGATGTCTATTTGCAAACAACACGCCTCGTCGAACCGGGGTTCCGATACAGTTGCGTTCCAATTATCTTTAACATAAAGGTGGAGGTAAGGTGAGAAGAGTAACCTGGTATTTGGTCAATCGAAAATGTGTCTTTCAATCTGCATTCAGTTAAAACAAGAACGTCGAATTCAACATGTGTACGGTATATATTCACAAGGAAAAGATCGAAGTTTTTATTAATACTGCGAATGTTGAAAGTTAAGACTTTAAAGCTCGTTTTTGATTTAAAAACGGTTTTGCAAGAGTCCGGGTTGTGGATTTCATGACAGGGTATATTTAAAACCGAATCTATATCGTTTGCTAAATCAGCTCTATTCATTGTGAGAAAAGAAAAACTAAGTTATTGTTGGGTAGCGTGCGTTTTGGAATGTTACTGATTGTACTAAAAGACTGATATAATAAGACTTATATAATATTACAAACAACTATAATATGTATAGATCTGTAATGTAATCAGTTTGTTTGTTGGTTTATAAATAACAACTCCGAGTTATGGAAGAGCGGCACCTTCCGACACAGGCATTGCTATGCTTACTGGAAGGTGCCAACCTTTGCCTCTGTATAACGCCACATGTTAAACCTAATAAACTATTTTCATTTTCATTTTCATTTCATTTTCATTTTCAAAATATACCTAATAAACATTATCAAGAAATTTCAAGTTCATAGGTCAACGCGAAGTCAAAAAATTCTTAGGAACAAAATTTTGTGACAGACGGCAGACGGACGGACGGACGGACGCGTGAGTGAGCAATAGGGTTCCATTTGGACCCTTCGGGTACGGCATCGGCACCCTAAAAAGATATTCTTGAAATCGGTTTACGTGATAAAGAATTATCTTTGAAAAACCAACATGCCTATGTACAAAGTTATCCAGGCGCGTGAGAAAAGGTCCAAGTTATATTGTTCTGGGAGGTTAACAGAAATTGAGCAAACTCCTCAAACATTCAATAGAAACATACTCGTATTACAGCGGGGTAATCACGTAACGATATGTACCGTAGGTACGTATTTAATGTCAGTTTTAGTATGGGATTTGACATTTAAATCTATCGTACTAACGGTCGAAAACGTTACGTGATTACCACGCTGGTGACTGACATATCGAGCATTATTTGCATTCAGAAAATAGCATTCGGTGAACTGGAACTGATGAAGAAGACCACCACCGATGGTCATACTAAATTCCAAGCGCTTCATGGGTTAGTGGCGCTAAGATATTTCGATACGAATTGTAAGTACGAATACTACGAATATATGACAATATGCTACCTCATACTTTAAAATTTTGTCAAGCGTCCGCTAACATAGGTAATTTAAATTTTCAATGAATATGAAAGATCGAAAAATTACCAGACAGGGGTCTTGGGTTCAAATCCCACCTGTGGCGATTAATTTTTCAATCTTTCACTTTGATTGAAAGGATATTACTTGCCAAATTAATAACCCTATAAACTTTGATTCTCTCTCTACGGAACCCTACATTGTGCGTGGCCCGACACGCACTTGGCCGGTTTTTATTAAACAGTGTGTATGTAATAGAAGCTCTATTACATTAGTGTTATGTCCAGCTGCTAATCTGTCCACTTGAGAATCTGTCCAGCTGCTAATCTGTCCACTTGAGAATTTGTACAGCTGCTAATCTGTCCACTTGGGAATCTGTCCACTTGAGAATCTGTCCAGCTGTGCTGGAGAGAATGAGAGCATATTTCAGTGTCTTACCAACTTGTAATTTTCCTGTTGGTACTGTAAGTGAGAGGTAGTTTTCGAAGAATTCAGAAGTACACAACGTATCAGCATTGCGATACAGAGAGGAAATGCCACCAGCATCCTCGGTAATGCCTCTACGGCTCAAGGGCTCGTTGATTTAAGTTAGCTTTAAAATTATTCAAGAAATATTGTTGTAGATGTAGGTATATATTTTCTTGTAAACAAATGTATATAATGTGTTGGTTGTAATTATTTCTCTCAAAAGCCGGAGCGGTGAAATAAAAAACTGAATTGTGTTGCTCTGTAAAGAGAACGTTTTTATTATTAGTCGCGTATCCATAACCGCGTAACTACACTATCTAATCTTATAGAATAAAACAAGTACAATTCTTACCTGTAAAGAGAAACAACATTTGAAGCTATTATTTCACAATCTTCTATTATTAATCCACTTAAATAAAATACCGTTGTTCACTCTCAATACCATTACTCGCAAATTTTAACAATACCGACATAACCTATTCTCTTACAACTGTCACTCAGATGTCAATGTCCAGCACAGATTAAATCGGTCCAAATTGTACCTTAAAACTACTACGCAGGAAACTTAGTGAAGTAAGACCAACTTCACTTACATCTCCCCCCCCCCCCCCCCATCATCTATATATATAAAGTTGATGGGTGACTGATTAATCACCGCCCCGCCGAAACTGCCGGTCCTAGAAATTTTAAATTTACACTATAGTTAGGTTATATAACGGAGGCAAGGGATAAGACGGGATTTTTGGAAATTCCACCCCTAAGGGGGTAAAACAGGGGTGCAAAGTTTGTATGGGGGGCAATAATTTTTTTAAGGTCCAGACTTGAAACTTTGTACAAAGACTCCTTAAAATAAGACAATGAAAGTTATATCTGCGTTTTCAAAATTTTCGTCTCCTAAAGGGTTGAAAATGGGGGTGAAATATTGTATGGGGAGCAATTTTTTTTTAAAGTGAGAGTCTTGAAACTTTGTATAAAAATTCCTTATAATAATAGAAAAAAAGTAATTTCAGCGTTTTTGGAAATTCATCCCCTAAAGGGGTTAAAAAGGGGTTCAAAGTTTGTATGGGGAGCAAATTTTTTTTAAGTGAGGTACTTCAAATTTCTTACAGAGACTCTCTGTTTAAATAAAACAAAACTAATTTCTGCATATTTTAAAATTCAACCCCTAAAGGGGTTAAAAAGGGATTCAACGTTTATATTGGAAGCAAAAATTTTTTGAGTGAAGGACTTAAAATTTCTTACAGTAATTGTTTAAATTAAATACCACAAAACTAATTTCATCGTTTTTTTATTAATTCATGCCCTCAAGGGGTTAAAAAGGCGTTCAAAGTTTGTATGGGGAGCAAAAGTGAGAGACTTCAAATTTTTTACAGAGTCTCTGTTTAAATACAACAAAACCGGTTTTAGTAATATAATATAGATAAATAAAGTAAAAACTGACCTACCCGTACTAAGTCGTGGCGGGTTAGAAATGCTAAAGTATGTCTGTCCGTAACCCCTTCACGCTTAAACTGCTGAACCGATCTAGGTGAAATTTGGTGTGAATATAGTTCGAGTCCGAGAAAAGGACATAGGATAGTTTTCATCCCATCCCTTAAGGAAGTGGAAGTTTGTATGAAATAGAGATAACTATTGTAGGTAACAGCTTGAAATAAAATAAAAGAATAGCGATACAATTCTAACGCGATGACCGAGCTCTACGCAGACGAAGTTGCGGGCAACAGCTAGTTAGATATATACTTATTTGTAACTATGTATTAATTTTCCTTTTATCATTCTTCTTCAAGTACTGGAATCAATTTTGTTATGTGGAATAGACGTGTGCGCCGCGCCGGCGCGCCGCCGCCGCCGGCCTTTTTGCCACGCCGCCGCCGCCGACAAAATGATCGGCGTGAAATCGGCGTAACCTTGACTTTATTTATCGTATGGCGAATAAAACACTGGTTACAAGTTACAACTTAAATTTACATTTTTTTTAGTAAACGACTGCGTCGCTCGTGAGGTCTTTAAAGTCCGAGGGTTGCCCGTTGTATTTTGTGAGAGGGCATTCGAACACGATGTGGTGCACTGTTTGTTTCGGACATCCGCAGTCACATTCTTCAGCGTCTTTCCAGCCCCATTTTTTACGTAGGTACGCACAGTGCCCGATCTTAGTTCGGATTCGGTTCAGGGAGCACCAGACACGCCGATCTTCTCTTAACCCCTGTGGGCGATAGCCGGGGTTGAGTTCGAACAGGTTCGGTGGTTCGTTATTAGCTGCCCACTCCTCCAGCCAGGCGGATTGGATGTTCCACTCTGTTGGCGGTTTGTGGGCGAGTAGACCTGGTGGATTCCGTGATTTAAGTCTTGGGGACCTGAATATGGCTAGGTCTGCGTTTATGGGCAGTTCAGGCTTCGTATTGATCTTATCGACCTCTCTAAGCAGGTGTTGAAAGCGTCGCAGATGCGGTGGGGCAATGCTACTGAGAGCTGGAAGCCAGTGCCCAGGAGTTGGTTTCATACATCCCGTGATTAGACGCATGGTGTGGTTGAGGTTGAGGTGGTGTGTCTATGTAGGTTCGCGTATGGGTGCTATTCGTCCAGACCGGGGCACAGTATTCCGCTGTGGGGTATACCAATGCTAAGGCAGTAGTTCTCAGGCAGGCAGCCGAGGCTCCCCACGTGGTGCCTGTTAAGTTCTGCAAGATGTTATTCCTGGTCTTCAGCTTGGCTGCGACGTTTTGAAGGTGCGTTTTGTAGGAGAGGCTTCGGTCCAATGTGACTCCAAGGTATTTTGGGTAGGGATTGTGGGTTAGGGGAGTGTCTCCAAACTTTACATTGAGCTTTCTGCCAGCCAGTCGGTTACTAAGATGGAAGCGGCATACTTCTGTTTTAGATCCATTTGGGCACAGGCGCCATCGACCGAAGTAGTCTCTCATAGTGGCAAGGTCTTGCTGCAAGGTGGCTTCTGTGGGTTCAATGCTCCGCCCTTGGGAAATGAGAGCAAGGTCGTCTGCGTAGCCAAATTACCTTGAGAGGGTTTCGGGGATGTCATGTATGTAGACATTAAATAGTATGGGTGCCAGCACCGATCCCTGGGGCAGCCCGTTGTTGAGGATTCTTGGCCGACTGGCTCTGTCACCCAAAAACACCTGAAAGGGCCTGTTGGTCAGAGCATCTTCCACTATTCTGTAAATCTTCATACAAGGGACAACCTTCAAGAGTTTGAACAGCAGGCCTTGGCGCCAGACGGTGTCATAGGCTGCGGTGAGGTCTACGAAGGCTGCGGACGACTTGAGGTTTTCATCGAAACCTTTTTCGATGTGTGTTGTTAGCGCCAAAACTTGATCGTCACAGCTGCGTCCTGGGCGAAAACCCGCCTGCTCCTGCGGGATGCGGGATATGTGCTTCAATTACGGGCGCGATGCGGTTGTAGAGCACTCGCTCAAACAGTTTGTAGACCACGCTCAGCAGAGCGATTGGCCGGTAGCTTTCAGGTTTATCTGCTGACTTTGCCGGTTTCAGAATCGCTGTTATTTTGGCGTATTTTAGCATAACAGGGATTCTTCCTTTTAGTTTAGTTTATATATACTATCAGAGCAGTCTGAAATACATTGAGCGCCTGAGTATGGAAATCCGGCTGAGAAAATCGTATAAGTAGGCATCTATAGCCAAATAATAATAGCAAACACAAACTCTTATAGCTTCGTCATATCCGTCTGTCTGTAAGTATGTCCTGTAATGTCACAATCCTTTTACTCTGAAACGATTAAGAATTTTTCAAAGACATTTTTTTACTTTGGGAATAATCTATTCATAAATCTAATATAATGTCCCCCTCCCCCTCCTCTAGTAGTTGTCTCATTCGGAAACTGACGCGATATGGCGTTCCTGAAGGAGGCCCGGTAAGCTTGGTGTGTTTCGTGCTGGGACAACAGAACTAGTGGGTATGGCATAAGACGATGGTAACCATCCTGATGGAGTCACGTTGGAGCCGTGGGAACTAGGAAGGGCTCTGGTGTGAAACACCGCATGTGCGCAATCCCACTTCCACGCAACTCGCTCCCAGGCCAGAGCTGGAGCTGACGAAGCTCTCAAGCACCGCAAACACTCGTCTTTATTGTGTAAGTAACTCTGCGAGTTTGCAATGCTTGCAGTGGACTCTGGACCCTGGCCGGCTGACATGAAGACATTCATGAGAGAGCTTTTTTGTGGCTACTGGTCGGTACCTCGGGGACCTGACACTTTCCTTCCACAGAGAATTTCTCTGGCAATACAGAGGGGTAACGCGGCTAGCGTTATGGGGACCATGCCCCAGGCGGAGCTTTTAGACTAGATATTTTTGTTAGCTATATCTGTCTCTCTTGAGTCGGTCCCTCATTCCTGAGGATCGTGATCACTTCTGGATTTCGCCGCCCTGAGGACTTGTCTCCAATGTCTCCATCGGTCTCGATCGATGTGGCTTCCTTAACCTGATCTGTCCATGTAGTTGATGAGCGTCCCCTAGCCCTCTTGCCTTCCATTCCATCAACCACGACCAGTTTCTCCAGACTATCAGCACCACTGCGCATTACTTGTCCAAAGTATGAAAGCAGCCACTGCCGACAAACAGTGGATAACCGTGTCTTGATACCGAGCTGGGTCATTGGTCCGTTTGGCTGTCCAGGGTATCCTGAGCATTCGCCTCCAGTACCGCATATTGAATTCTTTGTCGCTCCCTAACCAGTATTGTCCATATTTCTACCGCATTTTTGTTATATTGGGATGTGGTTTACTTGTATGAATACAGATTTATTGCATTGATCTCGTTTTAAAAAAAAATACGAATTATTTCGCATTTTTATTTACGTGACCTTCACGCCGATTTCACGCCGAAAGTACGCCGCCGCCGCCGATTTTTTGGCAAACGCCGCCGCCGATCATTTTTAAATCGGCGCACACGTCTAATGTGGAACAGGTTTGATTCACATTTTTTATGCCCTGTGTTAATTCTATAAACTGATTTTGATAATTTTTCAACTACCTTATACGGACCAATTTTTAATTCGTTTAATTTTTTTCTGTTTAACCGATTTCCGTTTTCCACAAATACTAAATCTCCTACTTTCAGTTCGCAAAAACTTCTATTTTTATCGAATTGTCGTTTATTATAATTGTGTGATTTTACTGTGTTATCTAGTGCTGTTTTTCTATCTTGTAATAAATCGTTTAATGTTCTATTTTGTTTTATTTCCTCCGGTAGAATATGATCATTTACTCCTTCTAACAGATATTTTGGCGAAAATCCTGTCACCGTATGTTCTGTCTCATTATATCTTTTAGTACACTCATGAGCTATAGTAGTCCAGGCTAATTGATCTTTCCTTTCATTTAACCTACACCTAATTTTATTTACTAATGTTTGGTTTAATCTCTCATTCAATCCATTTGAAAATGGTGCATTTACCGCAGTAAAAATGAGGTGTATATTTTCTTTTTCCAAAAACATTTTAAATTCCTTGGAATTTATGCCCGGATATTGATCTGATAAGACCATACCGATTTTATTTCCTTGTGGTACTTTTTGTATAAGCTTTACAAAATCATTGGAATTTTGAGTTTTTGAAGTTAAAATGAAAGCATATCTTGTAAAGTGGTCTACCAGCAAGTGTAAGTATGTTTTTGTCGAGCGTGAGCCACCAAACCCACCAATAGTGTCTATTGATACTATTTCGAATGGGTACGAAGCTGGACCCAAGTGAGACATTAAGCCAAATTTAAATTTATTTCTAGATTTGTTTTTTATACATATTTCACAGTTTTGGTAAGTTTTTTTGATATTATTTGTCAAGTTTTTCGCTGTATAGAATGGTAGTACGTATTTGTCCGTATTTAACTCCAAATTACATAAAATTCACCCCGTAAAATAGATCACTGATAGTGATAATGATATCCTGGGTCGATGGACCATTTGTACTAGTCGTTAGGGTACATTTTCGGGTGAAGGCGTGAGAAGAATTAAAAACAGGTCAATCCTCTTATGACTATTTATTGCAACTAAACTGATGGCGGCCCGACACTGCATAGCTATACGACACATGCGAATGTATAGATAGGTATATTAGGTATAAGGCTACATCGTCGAAATTTTGACTAAACAAACGCCAATCCCTCATTTCAACACAGCGCATCCTTAGAAGTAATCATCCTCAACTTTTAAAGGAGCGGTTAGGTAATTATAATTATTTTGTCACTCCAGTCTCATGAAGGATTTTGTGGATTAACCCAGTCTTAAATGTGTGCAGTTTTTGTCGATAGCATCCTTTTATTAATTTTGATACTGTTTTATTGAGTGAAATAGTAAATTATTGATTTTTATACGTGAATATTATTGATTAGTACAGGCAAAAACTATTTACCTAATAGCGACTATTTTTAACAGTTGTTAATTATTTTTTATAATATGTATTTAGATGTATTACAACTTTTTCGTTCTATTATTTTATCTTCTTTTTAGAAATTTATTTGTTTTATGCAAAATGTATATTAATCCATAACGGCCTGAAGTCCTTTACAAATAACAAAAAAAAAAAACAAAAAACCAATATACCTACTTATTCATTGGATACGTCAAAGGGTCACAAAAAACGTTTGTTCTGGAAAAAAAGTTCCTATAAGCTTCGTTCAGGTTTTATTCAAGTTGTAATAGCTCGGACTTTACAGCAATGATTTAATACTTTGTAAGGTACATCCGGCCGTAACGTTCACTGACTTAAACCAACAGTCCGGCCTCAGGAAGCTATGAAATAATTTAGCTAATTTAGTATACCTACATACAGCATATTTGTTGAAATTAAAACGTATAAAAACACATGAAGACACATAAAACGTAACTTTATTGGAAAACTACTTCATCCTGTATTTTTGTAAAAATAAAAATGTGACCATTGATGTTCAATAAAAGGAACGTGTCCAATATTCAATTTTCACATATAAAAAGTACTTAGTGGACCTTCCGTGGTCCTTTACGAGAGCTCGATGGGCGCGGGCGCCGGCACGGGTGCGGGGGCGATCACGATGGGGGCGGGCAGCTCAGGAGCGGGGATCTCGATGGGCGCGGGCGCGGGCACGGGTGCGGGGGCGATCACGATGGGGGCGGGCAGCTCAGGAGCGGGGAGCTCGATGGGTGCGGGCGCCGGCACGGGTGCGGGGGCGATCACGATGGGGGCGGGCAGCTCAGGAGCGGGGAGCTCGATGGGTGCGGGCGCCGGCACGGGTGCGGGGGCGATCACGATGGGGGCGGGCAGCTCAGGAGCGGGGAGCTCGATGGGCGCGGGCGCGGGCACGGGTGCGGGAGCGATCACGATGGGAGCGGGCAGCACAGGAGCGGGGAGCTCGATGGGTGCGGGCGCTGGCACGGGTGCGGGGGCGATCACGATGGGGGCGGGCAGCACAGGAGCGGGGAGCTCGATGGGCGCGGGCGCGGGCACGGGTGCGGGGGCGATCACGATGGGGGAGGGCACGATGGCGACATCTTCGTTCACAGCCTCGTCGACGACGATGACGGGCGTGGGCTTGATCTCCTCCACGGGGGCGGGGACGATGGCGGGGGTCTCAGCGACAGCAGCCTGGTTGATGTTCAGGATGATCTGAACCAGGGGAGCACCAGAGGCGGACTCAGCAACAACAGCGGGAGCGGGTACGGGAGCGGGAGCGACGCCAGCGGGGTTGACATCGACTACGGACACGGGGCTCTCAGCCTCAACGAGGGCGGGCCCAACGGAGATGGGGCTGAAGTCAACGAGGGCGGGTCCAACGGAGATGGGGCTCTCAACTAGAGCGGGTCCAACGGAGATGGGGCTGAAGTCAACGAGGGCAGGTCCAACAGAGATGGGGCTCTCAGCCTCAACCAGGGCGGGTCCGACGGAGATGGGGCTCTCCACAATGGGGGCGGATCCAGCAGCTCCGGGGGTGACCACAGCGCGGGTCGGGCCAGCGACGGCCACGGCGATGACGGAAGCAACGATCAGCAGGAATTTCATGGTTGCTGTAAACAGAAAAATTATCTATTTAGAATGTTATTGTTAATAGTATATTTGCATAAGATAACCAAGAGAAGATTCGTTCTTAAATGTCGGTATTTTAATTATTTTTTTATTTTATTACAGGCATGTATTTTTGTTTCTGAGACTTACCAGTTTGGTTTGAAGTTTCAAACTATGCTTAGACTGAAAAATACATAGGTTTTTATACGAGATAATTATCTTTCGACGATATCTTATTAAAGCTACATAATCAGTATCAGTACCTACGAAGATTTACGACATGTCTACTATTTAATTAACTACCGACTATTGAGAATTGTAAAGGTTCTATAGAACATTTTAAGAAACATTGATTACGTTCCCATCGAGTCAACTTAAAGACACTACACACACACTACATTGTTACTACATTGATTTCAATGCCCAATAATTTGGTCAAATCATGATTGTCATCAGTTATGAGCAAAAGACGAGGAAGATGGGTTGATTTATAATCTTATTGAAGAATTTATTTTGTCATGAGAAGGATTTGAAGCTACGAGCCCGACATGGATCGCGATCTAATCGCGAACCAATTAAGCTATCGTGAGGATCCCTCATGCTGACACATTTCAATCACTTCTCTCTTATTATTACACCTTAGGATGGCTTATTCAACACTTCATTCTATCGAAAATTATGATTTCGTTAGCTTGGTAAAACATTAAGTGAAAGATTATCAGGATGAATGATTATTGATTACCATGAGTTAATACTATATGGTATTGCAATCAGGTCTTCTTTTTTTTCATTTCTTTCTTTTCTTAAAATGACTTGTGTTTTAGTTATGTGCAGATAAGTCCTGAAACAAAAGAATGCGGAAAAAGTATTCCATAATTAAGAGATAATGATTCGGACTAAAGTTAACTCGTTTATTGATGTTGTAAATATATTAATAACGATAAGCAGTAATAAAAAGTAATTTTTCGGCTTCTTTTAGATAAACCAGCGTCTGATAAATTTGGTATCAAACGCTCTATACACGTGATAGTCGTTGATGTAACTACAATACTGGAACGTTTCATAGAAATCAGTTCAATGGTTTTTAAGATGAACTACGAGGAATGTGTACATATATTATATGTACATACATTTGCACAAATTTTCAGGTTTATAATATTTAGGGATTGCAGTATATTAGTTGCAAATCGCAGGGATTCTTATACTAAGCTCGACTGTAGGTACCTAAAGTTTTCAAGCTTTCGAAATCCTAACTAGCCAAAATATAATATACAGCCTTGGCCAAAGTGTTGAGCACTCACACGTTTTCCATACAAAAGTTAAACTTTCAATCAAGCATTTCATATCCTTTTTTTAAAGAAAATTAAATATCTTTCAAAAACTAGCTACTTTCGTTGACGTTAAAGATAATTGCACGGATAAAAATGCAATTTGTCCTTTTATGCAAACCCGTCTATTTTTAGTCTTCAGTTAGCAATAGCTACTTCGAAATGATATTATCTAACGTTCTCTAGATGTTCTTTAGTATATACCTTTTCATATTTTACGTCAATGTGCATTTTTGTAATTAAAAAATAATAGTTTTTTTATAAGTTACAAAGGAAAATAAGGGGTGCTGCTCAACACTTTTGGCCAAGGCTGTACGTGCAAATGTTCAGTGACATTGACAAATTAATGATGTAGGTATAGATCACGGAATATGGTATAGATTATTCAATATGGACATCAACATTAATTTGACAACCAATTATAGATTTGTAATTAGTAGCTACGCTAAACGGTGGACTAGTGACTGCTGTGTGGCAAATAGCTGACGATATTTTACGAAGATCCAGATTAAGTATTGTTAGTACTTACATCAAAAAATATAACGAAACAGTATGTAAATAGAAGATTGTATGGCAAGGGTCTAAAATAAGCTTTATTCGCGGTTACCTATCTGAAAAACTATTTTTTAGTCCTTTTTTCGTTACGGCAAAAACTATTCGACATAAGCGGTAAAAGTTGTTCGGACAAATGATTTGTTTGGGTAGCATCAAATGACAAATGCAAAAAATGAGTAGTTGTATATTCGGAGAAGTATCACAAAACCTAAAATTTTTGGACAAATTAAATTTGGAAAAAAAAATAGTGGTTGCGATGTTATAAATTCGCGTTTGAGGCTGCCCTGTGTTGAGAGTTGAGAGCGAGGGACCTAAATTTATGCCTTCTGCTGTCAACACAATAAATCCGCGAATTATATAAAGGGTCGGCAATGCGCACGTGACTCCTTTGGGTTCCGGGACTTGCGGGCGTCTATAGGCTGCGGTATCCGCTTACCATCAGGTGGACCGTACGCTTGTTTGTCACCGTCGTAGTATAAAAAAATCTTAAATAATTTCATCTTTAACTGTCCAATAACATTTCGTTAAATACGTACCGAGAATCAAACCCACTTCCTCGAAATTGAACGTCGCGTGCCTTTCACTCGGCCACAGTGGAAATACGCTATTTTCCATAAAAGCACAGCAGCGTCTATTTTCTGTACCTAAGTAACTTTGTTGTCATAAAGTAAAGAGACTAGACTAGATGAGAGGTAATTTTATGCAAAGATGAGTTTCAGGTATGTACCTACCTACTTCATTTAGAATAAGATTTTCAAAGCTAGACAGTAGATATTGTGAAAAAAGTGCATGATATTTTAGAAAAAAAAAACAAATGATTCTAATTATTTACCCAGAAAGGAGTTCGTACCTAGATCGATACCTACATTTTCCTATGCATATTAGACAGGAAAGAAACTTTCCATACAATCAAGATGTTCAAACAAATTCAGTAAAAAATATAAGTAGTTTGAACCTCAAACGTCGCAAATATTCAGCCATAGATACGGGCTGCATGTTTTGAGCCGTTTGGGGTTGAAACGCTTGGGCCATGGGGGCCCGGCGCTCACACCATACCACCACCATGCTGGAACCATTAATTACTTTTTTAGTTTTTCTTCTGTTGTTTCTATTCTATTTAATAAATTTTATATATAAGGAGCTAACCAAACTGCTCGTGAAGGCAACTGGGTACCAAAGGGATAGCGCCTATCTCCCAACGGAATGCTATTGCAATCCATCGAGGCAATGCCGCCAGTCTTCTGGGCACCTTGTCACACGGCACTGACATGGCGCCAGTTTACTGCTGCGCGTGGTTAGCGGCGAATGCGCGCGGCTGCCGCGCACTGAGAGCATAGAATGCGCGCGGCTGCCGCGCACTGAGAGCATAGAATGCGCGCGGCTGCCGCGCACTGAGAGCAGCGAATGCGCGCGGCTGCCGCGCACTGAGAGCATCGAATGCGAATATAGGTCGGCGAGGGCACGCGGCTGCAGTGTGCGCGTATTGGGGAGTGCGCGCGGCTACTAGGCGCTAGTAGCGGTTACTGCACGCGTCTGGGGCGTTCGCGCGTGAGTCAACCTGAGCCATTCTTTGTCTGCGAGCGGCTCGTGTCTGCATGGGCTGATCTTGCTAGTTCGAAGGACCAATTGTACGGTCTGGTCTTGTACGGTCAACAAGCCTTCGGTCGACAGTCTCGTCTGTCTTGGTGTCGTCGCGGCGAGAGGCATGTCAAGTCGGTAATGATATATTTAAATTCAAAAGTAGTTAGTCAGTCGGCTCTGTCTGTACAAAGGTTAAGACGCCCCATTAAATAGGTTAAGAACATTGTTAGGGTAGGCAGTCGTAAATGTTATGTTATACTGAGGAGGCCGCAGTATGAATAATATTTTAAAACACTGCTTCAAGGGATTAAGTCCGCCAATTGCACTTTACACACGGAGAGAACATAGCAGGATCGTATTACGCGCGTATAATCTGTAAGGTGTTTCATTTAATCATAAGACCTAAAAATCTTCTACTTCTATTCAAAGACGGATAAGCTCAACTGAATAGCTAAGCATCGAATTCAACGGCAAGTAAGAAAACAAATTAAAAACACCATCCCACGGAAACTTTATTCATAAAACCCTAGTGCATAAAAACCGCAGTTCATACTTCATTTCAACGCCGCGTTTTGAGAGCAACAGAAACAAAAGACGGACGCCCGCAAACTGCAGAAGTTGGTAGCCGCTCTTAGTTTCCAAGTACGCATCAATCAAGCGGGGTGGAAAATGCTAGTTTAAACATCGTGTAGGTATTTAAAATGGACGGGATAATTTGTTTTTCCAACTCGTTCTATTTTAGCGACGTGTTTTTAAAACCAAAGAAGCGAACAGCCCGCCTGATGGTAAACGGCCACCGTAGCCTATGGACGACAATCACAATGATAATGATACCTTAAGGAATAAAATTCATCTGCCGGTGGGACACCGGAAAAATGCAAATCCCATTTATTTGAAAGCTTCTTTCAGCTGGCCAACTTGGCTGTTCACAAATTTCACTGGCCCTTTCATTACAGTAAGACAAGTATAAAACTATAAATGAGAGGCATAGAATCGAGAAAAAAGGGGGAAAGAATTATTAGATCAAAAGAAAAGTGATAGGAGTTAGCGCGTCTAGATATTATAAGATACCGCGTATCAATTCATATCATATACACTTTGACGTAATATTATGGAAAAACTAGCACTTCTAATCGCGGCTAAATAATATCATTATTCGCCGTTAGGTACATAGATAGCTATTAGAGCAGAAGGTACTCGTACAAGTATAGTTTAGATAAAGTCAAAAGGGTACAATGTACATTTTGAAACATAATTAATAAATAATGCAAAAGCAACCGGGTCACTCATCCAAAACAAACAATCCAACTTTAAATATTCAAGATCTCTAAGACTCTCCAAACAATAAAGTACTTTGTTACTTTAATCCCAACTTCATTTTACAGCGGCAACCAAATGTTAGAACGACAATGTTATAAAATGTATAGGTACAACTTTTGGCCAACAATATGAAGCAGTAAACAGTAAAAACGATAGTAAAACAAGTGGAAACAAGTTTTAAAGTAAAAGCGACATCGTGGCGATTCGCACATGTGGCTCGGCAATATCCTCGGCAACTACTAAGTGGTAAGAGCCCAAGTTTTCCGAGTAACCTGCCCCTTATAGGTCAAGGGCTGGCTGTAAATATAAAGAGGTCGGTGCTCATGCAATAATTATATAGATTCTTTAGTTGACTGGCAAAGTCAAGGCAACGCGATTGCGCTAGCCTGGCCACTTGGAGAGAAAGGGGGAAGATCGTGCAGTGAAATAGGCGTATGTAGGGCGACCCAAAATCAAAACTCAAAATCAACAGGTGGCGCAGAACAGAGAAGAGTGACACATTCTCTTGTGTCAAAGGCCAAAATCCTCTTTGGGTCATTGAGCCAGCGTATATAAGTATTAGTTGAATGATTGATTATTCTGCTGATTTTTTTTCCTTTGGAGTTGCGAGCGTGTCTATGCATTCAGTTCAGTGTGGACTCCTGGAAAAAATTTCATGACCCCACATTGGGGACAACCGAACAGGGAACGTGTTTAAGACCAGCCATCTCTCAGACTACGCTAAAGCCCAAGAATGGTGGCTAATTTCGCCAAGCGCAGTTCTCGGCCAGAAATCTCGTAAGCTGCGCTCCTGGAAATAGTCGCACAAAACTCGAGAAACACGGAATCCCGCGAGGATTTAATATTGTTGTGGCTTCCAGTCTTTGGTCTCGGGTTAAGTGGATATAGAGGTGTGAGATTAAGTTGAGAATCGGTGTAGACGAGTCTTTGAGCACACATCATCCTCCTAGCGTTATGTCAGTACAGTTGCATCCTGAAGAATGCCTGGGGTCCGCTACCTAATTCCAAAATTCGGCGTAAGCACTAGTTTGTACGGAAGCGACTGCCATCTGACCAACCCGAGGGGAAACTAGACCTTATTGGGATTAGGCTTGTCGAGTGGGCAACTTGACTGGACTGTTAGAAGTTCTCAAGCCGCCCGAAGGCCTCTAACTTGGCTTAACGACTGCTATCATAGAAAGCAACCGGGGTCAACGCCTTAACGTTCCTGCCAAAGCGCGGGAGCGCTCAGTTACTAACCACTCAAAGCGGTCATCCATCCAAGAACTGGCCGCGGCCCACGTTGCTTAACGTTCCTGCGGTCACGATCGAGTCTTTGAGCGCACCGTATACCTATAGTCAAGAGTTATGAGGCTCTGTGACTTCTGTGAGCTGTACATAGATCGCGAGTGATATTTTTTACGTTTTTATCCGCCATGGCTCAGCAATAATAAAAAAAAACAACGGGATGCACTCCGGGAGTGCCGTCAGAAGTGAAAACTCAATAAAGATAGTAAATGGGTCATTGTCAGATTTAGGTGCGCGTCTTTTCGGTGGACAGGACATGCCAAAAGTTAAGGGCTACAAAGCTTAATTTTCGATTGATCTGATAACCCGCATAATCTGTAATTCCGTGTCTATAAATCCATATAATAAAAACGTAAATTACATGCACACAAGCCGTTAACTATTGTCCACCGAATGGACAACTTTTGTTTTTCCGACTGACAATGACCCAAATAACAAAGATATTCATATCGGTATCGGTATCCGTATCGGTATCCGTATCTGTACTGTACTCATACTCATGTTCATATTCGCATAATCCATTTACATAATATGTCCCGAGTATCATTGTGTCTTACGCATCTAAGACCAGGAACCTGTACCACAATACTTTACAAGCGTACAATTCGACAAATTTGTAAACTTTTTCTATGGAAAATTGTGCAATTTTGTCAAATTGTAGACTTGTAAAGTTTTGTGGTATAGGGGCCAGCTGAGTTTAGCTGAGTTGACACCTCCTAACATCGCAATCACGATTACTAGGAGCGGTCAACTAGCTGGTCTTAGAATCTTAGAATCTGTCGCGAGTTCAACAAATTTTCTCCAGTACAAAAGTGCTCAGAGCCGCTAAAGAAGTTTTCACTTCAAAAATTGTAAGCAATACTACCTATTTCCCTTTTTATTTCTTTAGATTCGTTGAGTGTGCTCAGGAACTCCATGAGCTCATACCGCCTTCCCCCTTCTTCCATCAGATATCCAGACGACGTACGACTGGCTACTTTCATTACCTGGTCAAAATCATCTTTTTTTATAATGTTTACTGGTTTGGTATTCGAATGGCGTATGTAGGTAGGTACTTCCGAGTTCAAAAACCTGGACCTTTTTAAGGTACGAGTGAATCTTCTGGGTGAGCTCGCATAAGCGTCGGCCTCATTTTCAATTTAAAAAAATATATATGACTGGTTAGAATTAGGCGTTTATTTAAGAACATTTAATTTAGCTGTTTGCTCTAAGGAAGAACCCAAATTTGGTGTATTTTGAAAAATAATTTT
This sequence comes from Cenopis cana, assembly GCA_951800055.1. Lineage (NCBI taxonomy): Eukaryota > Metazoa > Arthropoda > Insecta > Lepidoptera > Tortricidae > Cenopis > Cenopis cana. The sequence goes on along the minus strand of OX637476.1, from coordinate 3,505,872 downwards.
ATTTTTTAGGAAATATTATATTATTAATATCTATTCATTTAATGTACTCGTTTACTTTCTTTGTCTATTCTAACAGAATCGTGCTCTATCAAGGTCATAGGTCCCCATTACCCTAATGTGCCCAGGGCCTCAAATTGGTTAAAGACGGCCCGGCCCTGTGCGTTTCCGTTACTGTCACCCGGGGAGGTACCCTAAAAAAATTTTTTTTAAAGATTTTATTCTACCGTTTTCTCCGCGTCATCGATATGTATACTCATGCCAAATTACAGCTTTCTAGTACTAACGGTTACTGAGAAAAACGGGGGTCGGACGTACGGACGGACGGACATGGCGAAACTATAAGGGTTCCTTGTTTACTACGGAACCCTAAAAACTGAAAAAATCAAATTACTTGAATTTCCCGAAACGTGGGGTAATCTTCAGGGGATTTTTTTATTATTTGTTGGTATCCCGAAATCGAATTATAAACCGACTGAATGATGGGACATCAATTCTAAGCTGGCTTCTATGGTAGATTTATACTACGCGATTTGATCGGTTTATATGTGAAATGTTTGGAGGTTATTTTTGAATTAATTTACATATTTTTCCTATTTCATCAAGTGTCTCATGATATAACTTATGATTTAGCTCAGTAACTTGGTACCGGTGAGATTTTAGAAATAAACACGGGTCCAAAATGCAAAGAAAATGTACTTACGCAAATTACGCATGGAATGATTGGAATGTAACATCCGCCTTTTTTCGGTCGAGTTTGCTTTTACAGCCCAACACTGAACACCCCACCATGTTTGCACTGAACACCCAAACACTACGCATCTGATAATTGGTAAATTATTATTCATTTAAACCAAACTTATCATTAATTCTCCATTTATAAAATGCACTACCAAATATTGCCAATTTGTTTTGCAATCTTCTTGACACAAAACTTTGACACAAATACAAAAATTTTCGATCGGTGATAAGGACAAAACATCGCACTATTTTCTACTTCCTCTCATAGGAATCGCAATAAGGCTATCTTTCTCTTACAAAGCGTGTCAGGCCTTTGGTATTTTATCCATCACTCTTGGCCACTAGGTATTTTGAAGGGAACTGTCACCGTATTTAGGGACAATAAGAACTACTTTCCATGAGAATTTATTTGAAATATGATCTTTACGGAAATCGGTCAGTCTGGCTATCCGATATTGAACTTTGGAAACGCTTTTTTAGGGACAATAAGAGCTACTTTCCATGAGAATTTATTTGAAATATGATCTTTATGGAAAATCTTAGGATTGTCTTAAAACAGTTAGAACCTTGGCTTTCTAAGAAGACCAGCTGGGGACCCCTCGTAACATAGCAATCACGATACTAGGAGGGGTCAACTAACCTGGTCTTGGAATTTATCGCGAGTTTATACATTTTTCCCCAGTACAAAAGTGCTCAGCGCCGCTAAAGAAGTTTTCACTTCAAAAAAATTCTTAAATAATTCTTAGCTAACGTCTGTTAGTATTGACTATCTATTCTAAACTAAGTGTCTTATAGATAATAGATCTAATAATAAATTTAATAGATCAACATCACTGGCTCTCAGTCACAAATACAATACCTACTTAATATTTAGATTGCAGCCTGCCAATGCCAGTTTCTCAAGAAATTCAAACAATTTTTTTTTGGTTGTTTATAAAGTTAGCAGACATACTAGTAGGAGTAGGTACGTGTGAATTATTGTGAATACCTACGGTGAACTAAACACAAACCGTACTGGTCCCGTACACACCCAATCTTACATGTGAACAGTGACTTTATCTGCAAAAAGTCCTAAGTTACAGATACTCCAACGATACACTTAATGTCACTGCATTAAGATCTAGTTTTACGTGTTTAATATGTCTTGAAATCTTGGGCAAAGTTTCCTCTGATTTATACACATAGTCTATTACACGAACAACTTCGCTCGGCATTGTAAGAGCTAATATTTGAATTTAGAAATCAATTGGCGGCCATATTGTTAAGGGGTAGCCGATTTATCTTTCCGTAGATTTATTGTCATGGCGCAGGTGTTTAACATATTTTCGTTCGTTGCTCGGAGAAAGGAAACAAAGATGCTTTGGAATAAATGTTCGACAGTTGAAAGCTATTACGTATTTTACAGTACGACGGTACCTGTTCAATCTGTTAAAAAGTTATTCAAAGTGTTACCGTAAACCGTGCTTACTTTAGAAAAAAATATAGCTACTTTGACAGATTAAGAAGTTTAAGAACACGAATGTAATCATCACTATTTCTAGTTTAATTCAGTTTAGTAAATCGAAAATTTACGACGGTATACCACTGTCCCCAGGTTAACATAATAAAAACTAAACCACGTCATAAAAACTAGATTTTTAAAGTCGCCCCTCAATTGGGACGTAACCCTAGTTACCTGTATAGCTGTATATAATACAGTTATTTAAGCAGATAAGAGAAAAAAAAACGTAATTTTTCGAAAGTTTCAAGTATTTTTATTTTTTAATATATAATTTATTTATTAATATTCATTCCGCATGCATATTCTCTATTCCTGTTCGGCTTAATTTGACCGACTAATAAAATGAAGAGTTAAATGAAAGAAAAGTATTTTCCTAACTAGGTTTTTTTAGGCGCCTGATGGTAACGGTTAACGCAACCTATGGAGTTTTAGATTCATCTCAAGAGGTTCACTGTATATTGTGATAACTCTCTACGTCGCAAACTTAAAAATAACTTGACTACGAGCCTAGTTGGAAACATGTAGAGCAAAAAAATGTCTGGACGCCGAAAATTGAGTACCCAGTGCAATAAATTAACATTGCGAATTAAAGGGTTGACGTACTGTTATGCCACTTCATTGTTTCGGAAGAAAGTAAAAACCAAAATAATTTCATTGATTTTTCGTTATAAACAAATTGATTAATTAAAAGTTATTACTTAGATATTATGACTGTTCATATAGGTAGGTACACAAAGGCTAGATCAATTTAATGTCTTGTAATTCCACATTCTCAACGGTTCCCGGAAAAAAGGTCAAAATAAACAGTCATAATTTACGTCTCCCAAACAATCCACGCCTTTTGTAATCAAAATTAAATCTGTTGGCAATTTACGCGAGGAGATTACCCCATATTTTCTCATATCATTTTTGAATTTGTGCGCTGTCTTCATGTTTTCTTTCTCCCTTCTGCTGTTTAACCCGTCGTCTCTCAGCGAAAAAAAAAACAAAACAAAACATTATTTTGTTATCCGGCCAGTTATCCCAGTCACCGGTAGCGGACGGCTTGTCATATTCATATTTTCGAGCATTTCATGTAGTGTGGAATGCAACTTTAAAAAACGCGCCACTCACGTCTTTAAGTTGATTAACGAGTCGTGTTTAAAACCTATCGGCTTCTATAACGAGCGCTTACGAGTCGGCGTGTTTAAGAAAACATTTCCTTCTCCTAGCGTTTTTCCGGGTTTGCTTTAACGAGCACGGGGTCCGGTCCGATCGGCCACCTAATCCCAAGATTGGCGTAGGAATTAGTTTTACAAAAGCGACTGCCATCTGACTGAGCGAAAACTTGACCTTGTTGGGATTAGACCGGTTTCGTCACGATGTACTACTTGACCGAAAAGTTACTGTTGAAAAAAGTATTGAAAGTAGCGTTCCTTACCCCTAGACCTAAGTGGCCTCCGATTTAGAACCGCGTGTCTGTTTGGAAAATTCCAAGTGACACTCCACCTTAAAGAGACGTGAACGACCCGCATAATTTTTTTCTAAGCCTAAAGTGTCCCGCTGCTAGGCAAAGGTCTCTCCCTTGACTTTCACTCGTGCCGGCTTTGAGCTGTTTCGAGCCAGTCGTTTAGTAATGCGTCTAGGTCATCTCACCATCTCCGCCTGCCTGGGCCTGCCACGTCGTCTCCGACCATCTTGCGGTACCCACTCCGTTGCTAATTTAGCCCGTTGCATTTTAGGTATATACCTACTTATCGCTTTGTAGTCCAGGCATAGAATACGGTTACGGTATCTTCTGCCTGGTCGAAGAAAGGGACTAAAAGGGGGTCCGCGGGGTCGTAGACGGTCGTAGTTGGGGGCTGCGATCATCCATAAAAACATGGCGGGACCCTTAAGCGGCAATTACACTGCGTCGTTCACTGCGGTCGCCGAATTCATTTTAAACTACTTAGGCCAACAAACGTCGTCTTTACACTAGTCTGTCCGCCTACTACGGTGACTTGCCAGCTGTCGATCGCCGAATGCGGCCGACTAACGTCTTCTTTACACTTTTGTGGTCGCCGCATGCAGCATGCGACGAACGACGAAGTGTAATTGCTGCTTTATATAGGTGAATTCTAGCGCGGCACTGGCGCATTCCATGGGAGATCCCAGAGCCGTCCGAAATGTGTTGAGGAGGACAATCGGGGGGTTTTTAGTCGGTGCAAGTCCGACATAACCGCTGCCCTCGCGGTGCGGAGGTTATCGATAACGGGTTTTCCCCATGTACACGATATAAAGGTACCTACTTATATTCCTAGCGATGATTAAGGTCACAAGATCTTCCGTGGAATACCTCTAGATACCTACACATACCTACGAGGCAAGTAGTAACTTCCACTTAATATAACTATTCCGCCCGTTAGCAGTGCAAACGTACAAGTGTTCAATAATTCGCAGTGGATTGGATCTCAATTATTCTGTTGAACTTGTTTCAAATTGCCACTTTGATACGTTCCTTGGATTTATTTGGGCCATTTCCAATCAGGATTTAAAATTTATAGGTTTTGCTTCGGCTCTTTTACCGCCCTCTTGTATAGTACAGTAGAATCCGCTTATATCAACTCCGCTTATGACATTTGACCGCTTTTAACGACTGCTAAATCACCGACGTTAGGATTCATACCAAACATTTTCAAAGAAAATCAGTCCGGTTTGTGCGACGTTCTGTTAGTGCGACGTAATATCGCCGGTCCCTTGACCGTCGCTGTATCCGGATTCTACTGTACTTTTATCTCACGAGCGCGGGTTGGCCATAGTTGTGTTGTGACACATACGAACACATAGACAATGTGAACTCATAACACCTACGCTGACGCACACATAGACAATGTGCATGTATAGCTCAACATACAACCATGGCTCACCGGCGCTCGTGAGATAAAATTGAAATTTGTCCAAGCCACTGATTGCTAGTTGACAAAATTAAAAATTAATAATATAGTATACATATAGTATATAGTATACACAAAACGTACAAAAATTCTCGGAAAATTTCAACTTATCTTTGCCTTTTTTTTAGGATTTAATTACATAATATACAGTTCAAATATTTAAACACAAAAAGTTTTTAATTTACACATAAAAATATTGTAATGAGTAAACCGAAAACGTTCAGTAGCTCTAGTATAAGTTTTTTCGAAACATTAACTAATTCGAACGCGTTTGCGTTTTGTCTCAAAATGTATGAAAGTGGTATGAAAACGTGAACAGCGCCTCTGGAGGTCACTAGTGGAAACTAAAACAGCGAGTATAACATTTGTTGCTAACCGATGAACGCGCGTATTTCAAACTCGGTGAGTGCGTTTTCATACATTTTGAGACAAAACGCAAACGCGATTGAATTAGTTAATGTTTCGAAAAAACTTGTACTAGAGCTACAGGTAACACTGTAAAATACGAGTACTTATATTGATGCTAATTTACTAACGTTATTCCCAGCAGAAATATTTTCTAGGAGAAGGAATAATGGAAGCGGTGGGAAGCTAATCAGAACAGTATAATTTTGTATTCGAAGTTTTAATATTTTCACCAACAATAACCGCGCTTCAATCATTGAAACTATTTGCATAACAAAATGAGACAACGAAATAAAGGATGATTCACAGTACACCGTTCCGTGTCCGGGCCGGCCCGTTTTCTAATACAGGACGCGCAACGGCCGTCGATTTCTTGTACTAGAAAACGTATGTACTTTATACTGGACACGTAAAAACTGGTGCCTACGCTAAATCTAGGGATTAGGTAGTGGACACCCAGGACTCATATCCAGGATTATGATCCTCTTATTCGAACCACGCACTTTTCATCATCTTTTATAATGCGCACTGCTAAGGTTTGGAATGGAGAATGTCAACAGGTCTGCAAAATCACTTGAAAGTTTGTTGCGGTAAAGCTTTGATTCATACAAATACATTAGTCTTTGTTTCATTCAAAAATACCAAGTAGTTTTGATTTTACAGGCATTTAAAGTGAGTCCCGCTAACCGCGTTTGACATCATTTTGCAACGCTAGTCTAGTACGGAAGCGCGCGGACGGAGTGAGCGCGTGTATGGCGAGTGTTGCACTATGACGTCACGAGGGCGCGGGCGGGTCGTCACGCGTCACTTTAAAATTAAATATCTTGGAAACTAATGGACGTATCGAAATAATTCTTTCACATATATTTTTTATTTTCAACAGAGAATACAGAAAGATGGAATTCTAAATTAGTTAACATTCTCCATTCCCTGCCGGCATCTGTATTTCCGAGTTCATATTTACAACCACTACAATTTAAGGCACGAGTGAATAGGCATTTTCTGGGTGAGCTCGCTTCACCATAGGCGTCATCTTTGCTAGCTAGATGCTGGCCAAGAGCAATCCCATTTTTATAAAAAACCGGTCAAGTGCGAGTCCGACTCGCGCACCGAGGGTTCCGTACACAGTTCTTGAATATGTACTTGTGTACCCGTCCCGACCCCATTAATTCAGGAACAATCTTAAAAAAACATGACAGCACCATCTATCGGCGCATTGTGTTACTAATTTGCGCGACTGAATAACTTAGTACGTATGTTGGTTTTTCAAGGATAATTCTTTATCACATCAACCGATTTCAATAATTGTTTTTTTATTTGAAAGAAGGTATTTTCAACGTAATTTTGTAAATTTAAATATAAAACAAAAATATATACAAAGGTGATTAAATTACAAACTTAGTATAGAAGAGTTTTTTGATGATTTTAAAAAAAGAAAAACTAGATAGAGCTATGGCTATAATTTTCCTTTAAAATATACATGCATATTAATGGTGTGTAATAATTTCAAATTTTTTTCTTCGTAATCTTCGGAGATAAGGGGGGGGGAATGGTATTTTTTTTTACATTTTCCCTCGTAAATCGAAATTTCCCCAACGAAAAAAAAAACTAAAAATTGTTTTGGAATGTACAAGTCAAGCCCTTTCATATGATACCCCACTTGACATAGTTGCCAGACTTTAAAATTTTGAACCCCCTTTTATCTGTCATTATTCACAGAAAATAAAATAAAATAATTTAAAAAACCATCTTCTATGTATCTGGGTTACCCTTGTTTATAACTATTCCAAATTTCAAATCGATAGGTTAAGTAGTTCCTGAGATATTTAGCGATGTGACAGACAGACAGACAGACAGACAGACAGACAGACAGACAAAGTGAAACCAATAGGGTTCCTTTTTTACCTTTTTGGTACGGAACCCTAAAAATGATCACGTTATATACAAACTAACAAATTATACATATACTCACAAAACCGTAACCATAAGGTGCCTTTATAGTACCTATGTGTAGATTAGGTAGGTCCAAAGCCTTTGCGCAAATTTCCACCAAACTTCATTGCCAACAGGGTCGTTTATAATACTGACTGAATAGGTACAGTGAGCATCAAAAGTAGCTTGACATAATGAAGATGTCAAAAGTTCCTATTCCCTTGTAATAAAGACTTTTGACGTTTTCATATGCCAAGCTACTTTGATGCTGGCTGTACCAGTTTTAAGGTGGAAATTATTTATAAATACGAGTAAAACAAGTTTACAGGCGTGTTGACATTATTCGCTGCGCTGTGCTGATTTCCCCAGAGCGGGTTCCGGGAAATCCCGGGGCCTCCCTTTGGCATTAGTTAATCTTTTGTTGCTTAATAAAGTGCGGTTTTGTGGATAGACAGCGAAAATATGAACTATAATAATTACATTAGTTACCTGGTGATAAAACAAAGAATGTCTCAGGTCGCTTGTATTTGTTAATAATATGCGTATTAAGGTTTTTTTTTTAAAAAAAAGCATCGTATGCCGGTCTAATCCCAACAAGATCAAAGTTCCTCTGGTTTAGAGGGTTTTTTTATTCATAAAAATGGGATCGCTCTTGGCCAGCGACTAGCCAAGGGGCATAGATGAGGCCGACGACGGTGAAGCGAGCTCACCCAGAAACATGCCTATTGACTCGTTCCTTGAAGAGGTTTATTAAGAGGTCAGAAGGCTGTCGCTTCCGTGTAACTAACTAGTGCCTACGCCAAATTTCGGGATTAAAATGCCAAAGTGGACGTCGGTATACTCTAGGACATTACCGGGAAAACGCTAGGAGGGTGATGTATACTTGTATAGTCAGCGATTCGTGTCACTAGAAGAGGCCATCACGATAAGAATAACAAGCTGGCAAGATTTTTATACACTTAAAATAACGTTTTACGTAAAGATTATAACATAACGTTATAACAATAATGGCATAAACATCGAATAATCCACAAATACCCTTTTCGAATTTCGATAAAAACGGTTTACCATTGTTATGCAAAAAAAGTTTCTTCGAATTTATGAATGTTTCGCAGAATTTTTATTTCATAGAATAAAAAGTTTTTTTTTTCTTAAAATTCGCAGTCCTAATCTAACCTACTTGCCTGTTATATGATTCACAAACCGATGCGTCCTACCTGTCACCTCACCCCTCACCCGTGGAACTTGGAACACATCTTGGAAACACCCTGGAAGTGGCAAATGACATGTGACAGTTTCATTATAAAAACGATAAGAGGCGTCCAATGACCTTTTAGCTGAACTTAAATAGTTAACGGAACCCAAAAATAAAGATTCTATGAAATGACAATTCTGCGAAACAATACATTATATGAAAGGTTTGTTGATAAAATAAGGGGACACAGATAAATACACACATTCACTTATTTCTTATTTTCAAAGGTCCCAAATAAAATACAGCAATAGACGTCGAAATTGCTTCCTCGAAAGAACCAGGAAATCATGAAAATTTAACGCTTTCCGTTCGTCGTTATGCGCATTTAGTGACGTCATTTCCATTTAAAAATTTAAACGAATCAAATAATTGAATTTCTATTGATAACCGTAGATCGGCTATTACTTAGTAGGTCCGGTGAATTGAAATTTATCTTATATCTTTAAACGAGCAATATCGGAAACGGCTCTAACGATTTTGATGAAATTTGGTATGTGGGGGTTTTCGGGGACGAGCAATCGATCTAGCTAAGGTCTCATGCCCGGGAAAACGCCGAGCAAAGCTCGGCCGCCCAGATATTATTTCTATATACGAGACTCGCATGCGAGTTTAAACTACATTGCGGGGTTTTATAGAGTGAATTAACTCGTTATACTTGCGTGACCCGCAGTGCTATGAAACTCGTACGCGAGTCTCGTACCTTACGTGTGTAAATAATTCTTTAGAGATAATGTATAAGAAAACAACGATTTTTCAAGTCGAGTTTAGATTAATACGAGAGAAAAGAGTTAAACCAATTTTAAAATGAACTCCCCTCGCCCTCAATTTGTGACTTGTGTGTTTCAATAGTGCCTGTCGGTATGTTATTGACCGAGCGAGAGCGAAGCGGCTTCGTTTCAGCTCGGGTGCAAATGCTTTTGTCCGACGGGTGTCCCGCGGATATCCGGTTGCTTTCTCAGGCCCCGTATAATGATAAACGACAAGCTATAGCATCTGTAACTTTCTATCAAGTGGTATCAGAAAGTTACAGATGCTTTATCTTATCGTCTATCACGTGATAATGATACGAACGCAATAAATATGAGTTATAATCATATTTATTGATAATATCTAATTACATGTCAATTTTTTTTTCAATACACGTCACTTAATTATGGATGTATATCTCATTAATGTTTAAAATTATTCTGAATAAAGAAATAAATTCCAATGAATAACTACACTTAATTATTATTATAATATCTTAAATTAATAAAATAACTCTCTATGGTCATAGAACGCCTGCTCGAGAAGCCATTTTTAGGGTTCCGTAGTAAACAAGGAACCCTTATAGTTTCGCCATGTCCGTCCGTCCGTCCGTCCGACCCCCGTTTTTCTCAGTAACCGTTAGTGCTAGAAAGCTGTAATTTGGCATGAGTATACATATCAAGGACGCCGACAAAACGGTAGAATAAAATCTTAAAAAAAATTTTTTTTTAGAGTACCTCCCCTACATGTAAAGTGGTGGTACAATTTTTTTTTCTGCCAAACCCCATCGTGAGGGGTATCGTTGGATAGCTCTTTTAAAAATATTATAAGGTTTCTAAAAGCATTTTTTGATTAAAGAATAATTTAGCGTGATATTAAGCTTTGAAGTGATAATTTTTGCTATGGTCAAGTGTCCCCCCCCCCTGCCAGCTAAACGGTGGCTACTACGCATGTGAAAAAAATCATGGTAGTAGTATATACGATGAATTTAAAAGGAAAACTATCACAGCTAAGTAGACATTACTAGTTAACGAGTAATAGTCGAACTTCAGAAATGTACTTTGCAAAAGCAAACTTTCGTACAATTTCCATTGATACCTTAGATAATGTTGTTAATTCGTTCAAAAACATAGTAAATATAAGTTTTCGAACTTTTTAGTCCATATAATGTAACGGGTGCACGACTACGGAACCCTACCTTGCGCGTGGCCCGACACGCACTTGGCCGGTTTTTTAATTTGCATTTAAATATTGGACCGCTTTGTGAAGCAGTAATGTCACCTGGCAGGTGATTATAGACCTTACGACCCATGGCGTGGCTGAGTTTCCGCGATTTTGCGAGTTTGTAGGGCACTAGCGGGAGTTTACCGGCTCACACGCTGCGAGTTTCGTACCTCCGTGGAACTTCGTTAGTAGTTGTGGGTAAAATAAAGAATATTTGTATTGTATTGCATTGTAGGTAGATACCTTTGAGATCGAACCTTGCTCGGCGTTTTCCCGAGAATGATACCTATATCATTCCCGGGAAAACCTACCTACTTTTTTTAAAGTTGGACCCTACGTGAGTTAAATCGTCCAAAGGGTTACCGTGTACAGTGCACCAGTGTCCACGAGTCCACAGTCAGTTATAAATTTAGTTATTACTCTGCACGTAAATATACGGTCTTTAATTTTAAACTTCGCATTTCTTGAATATCTAGTAAATAACAGCAAGCGCAATATTGATATATTAGTATTAACAGAGGTAAACATTCATTCGGACTGTCTTTCTTTATTTAATATTCCTAATTACACTATGTACTCAAAGTTAAGATGTAATAGACGAGGTGGGGGTATAATCTTGTATGTGCATAATAAATACTATTTTGAAGAACAACAGATTCACACACTCTTCTTTGAAACAATAATCGGATGTCTTCATATAAATCCCGATCATAAAATAAATCTTTGTGCAGCTTATAGACCGCCGGATACCGATAAGACATGTTTCGTACGGGAATTACATGCCTTAATGGATAGACTCGATAAAAAGACTGACTTGCTATTAATAGGTGACATTAACATTAACCTAAAATTACATTCTAGTATTTGTAACAGCTATTTAAACAAAATGAGTGAACTGGGAATGTTGTGTGGTATTACGCAATATACTCGAGTTGAAAAGAAAGGCAATAATATATGTAGTTCATGTATAGATCACCTATTTATACGTAGTGTGAGCGGTGCGCAGGCATTGACCGCCGTGATACATACTGCACCAGCTGATCATTATATAATAGGCTGCGCGTGTGTGTGCGCGCCGCCTAGTACCCCGTCGGGGCTGCAGCGGCGCACGCACACCGCTATAGACAATAGGCGCGTCCTACAGCTCATTAAATCTGTTGATTGGAATGCAGGACTTACCTACGAGTGCCCGGAACAAGTGGTTGATTTTATCATTAAGCAATTTCAACGCATATATAAAGAGTGCAAAATAGTAATTAAATCAAAACACGGTTATTTAAGGAAAACATGTGAATGGGCAAATAGCAAAATTAACTTTATGTGCAAAAGACGAAACGAACTATACGAGATATGGAAATCTGACCCTAAGAACTTAAATAATAGAATAATATATAATAAATACCGAAATAACACGAATAAATATGTAAATAAAGTAAAAAACCGATACTACTTTAATAAAATAAAGAAAAATTTTAACAACACTAGAGTAATATGGGGAATTGTTAACACGCTATGCGGCAATATCAGCAAGTCAATAGAGGAGACAGTCATGCGTGCTTTCAAGTGTCAGGAAAAGGAACTAGCATGTAACTTCGCCAAGGAATTTCAGCGAAATGTGGATTCGATTACACAAATGTGTAAAACACCGATGTTAATCGAATCTGCATACTGCAATAAGCCACACATAGCTATGAGGTTAGAAAAAATAACAAACGGCGTGACAAATAAAATCATTAAAAAACTCAACAAAAATAAAAGTCCTGGATACGATGGAGTACGCGCTTCAGACTTAAAATATGTTGCAAATGAGATTACCCCCTTAATTACCCATTTAATTAATACGTCTCTAGCCTCATGCACCTACCCGGATGTTTTGAAAATAGGCACAATTCGGCCAATATACAAAAAAGGTTCAAAAAGTGATTATAATAACTACCGACCCATTACCATACTCTCATGCATTGACAAAATAGTTGAGCGCTACATTGGAGACAAAATTAATTTATTTTTACAACAAAATAACATTATTAATAAAAAACAATTCGGCTTCCAAAAGAATAAAAGTACCGCTCAGCTATTAGGTCAATTCTGTGATGAGATTAATGGATACTTAAATAATCAAGAACATGTAATAGTAATATTCATTGATTTCAGTAAAGCTTTCGATACCCTAGTGTATAGTACCCTTTATAATAAATTAGAACATAATGGTATCCAGGGCCCCCTTTTAAAATGGCTCGGTAGCTATCATAGCAACAGATATACCGCAGTTAAGATAGGAAACAGCTATAGTGACATGATTATAACAACAAAAGGAACAGCACAGGGGTCAATAATCGGTCCGACCGAATACCTTTTGTACGTTAACGATATGTGCAATACAGTCGGAGAAGAATATATATACCAGTTTGCCGACGACACCTGCATAGTGGTAGCAGATAGGGACCTAAAGATAGTCGAACGTAAAATCCAGGATATATTCAACACCTTATGCAAGTGGTCACATGATTCCGGCCTCATCCTAAACGCCGATAAAACGAAAGCTATGCACATCCGTTCCTCGCAAAATAAGCATTCTTACCATCCAGTAATTAAAGCACACTCTCACGCATGCCTCCACCTACAACGCATTAACTGCGACTGTCCTACCATCGATTTTGTAGAGGAACATATGTACATTGGCTTACTGATTGACTGTAGATTTAACTGGCGGCCACACACCGAATATGTATGCAATAAACTTAGATCTTTGCTGGGAAGATTAACTATCTTGAAATATAAAATACCATACAACACGCTAAGAATGTTATACCTAGCACTAGCTGATTCAGTTATAAGATACGGCCTCAGTAGCTATGGACGAACGTACAAAACAAATCTAGCCAATATACTTAATCTGCAAAAAACAATATTGAAAAATATAGTTCCCAAAAATATAAAAACGTCATACAGCAATGACTACTCACAACTTTTCCATTATTGCAAGGTACTTCCCGTGCAAAACCTAGTCAAAATGTCCATACTCAAACAGGAGTATAATAGCATAACTCAACTAAATGAATACCACCGTAATACCAAGCTAAGGAGTTTATCCAATACGCACAGATTTTTACTACCACAAATTAAAAATGTTTACGGCATGAGGACTAATCTCTACTTGCTTCCAAAAATTATAAATAGCCTCCCAAAACACATACAAGATTTATACTTATCCAACCCCAGATCAATTAAAGATGTAAACAAATATTTTATGTCATGTAATAATTATGATTACGCCTTGTGAAAAGGACCTTACCATAACTGTTGTTGTTTGCCTTAGAAACGTATATAATATGTATTGTAATTTGTATTTTGTAATTTTCCGAACTCTAGCTGTAAATAAGCCATCTATGGCTTTAGCAGTTAAGTAATTCCATTCCAAACTCTGCGATTAATTTTATTTGAAACTTTAATAATAAAAAAAAAAAAAAAAAGTCATTATCATAAATGTCTATAGGTACACTCTTGGACCATATCTCTAAACAATACATTGATAGAATGCACACATGTTGCACACTGACTGTACATAACAAGTTCACAGTACGAGGCAAACTAGTTAGAAATCCGTAGACATCATATACCTGTCCCGAGTGAACGTACCTATACCTAGTTACCTACCACGTAGCTAAATTCAATTTGCTTACTTATAAACAAACAGGAACACGTTTCAACTTTTGACAGTTGTTAAACGCTACAGTGCTCAAAGTGAAATAGAAATCGCAATGTATAGGTCGTGGCTATGGACTGGAACGCTGCGTTTTATTTTTTAACCCTAAGGCGACTTCCTGATTTGTCGGTGCGGAGGCGGTACGATATGAGAAAGCTATCAAATGTCAGTGTCAACTGTCAGTCGAGGCAGTACCGCTTTTTACTACGCCCTTACATTTAAATGAGTGCTTCCTGACTGGCTCGGGATGCGCGGTAGCGGGACGATGCGAAGGCAGTACTGCTTCGCTTTTGCGCATGATATTGCTACTGCGCAAATGTACATAATACTGACAGTATTCCGTCAAGTGAAAATCTTTGCGACGTCAGTAAGTTTGGTCGTCGCCGTGTTGGTGAACACACGTGCCCGGCGCGACGACGAGCAGAATCCACTACCGTACAAAACCAGTTGGTGCCTAACTGTCATAGCGTTATTACCGAACAACGTCACTGAGCACGTATTGATTGACGAAATCATCATAAATTTGATGGAAAGAAGAAAATGTCACATATCGATCCTGCCCTGCTTTAAGGGAAACAAAGAGTGCTGAAAATTTGTGTTGTTTCGCAGAATTTTCATTTCATTGGAAAGTAAATTGTTCAAAGGGTCGCAGTTCTGAGCTTACCCACTTTTCTGGTACGAGTAGATATTTAATTAGGTTCTACATAATGACATTTTAGCTGTAGCAAAAAAGTTTAACGTTACTGGAAAAAAGTTTCTATGAAATAAAAATTTTGCGGAACAATTAATACATTCTATGCAACATTTTTCTGCAAAACAAGGGGGCACCCGTATCTCTGTGCGTGCTTGCGTGGGTATAGTGTTGGTGTTTGTCTCATCGTAGCAAACGCATGAAGCGATTCGTGTGCGTTTTTTTGTGCAAAAACAGCCGTCTCCAAAACGATCAGCTCTCATTGGTACTAGGGACAGGACTTCGGCCATGGTATGGAAGATATGCCTTGGTCACACGTACCGAGCAAAACGCCCGCCCGCCCGTTTTGCTCGGTACGTGTGATCCTGGCAATACTTAAGAGTTTAACATTTGGTTATTTGTTTAATTTTAGTAGCATTGCCTATACCACTCATTAAATGAAGGTCTCATGATGACTATCTACTTGTGTTGCATTTTTTTAATGTTATTATTTTTACTTAGATATAGAAACTTTCTCCGTTCTTGCTGCTGAGAGAATCGCGCGTGAAAACCTTATAAATAATAAAATCCCGCCTAAAACAGTTGCGTTTGCACTCCGTCGTTATTTTACTTCTCCAGCATCCGTATATTTTCATCGCAAGAAAAATAAGCTGCCGGCTATGAAATAGCCTGCGAGCGTTTTATGAATTCATACCGTCTAAATGACATTTTTATTTTGTCTCTTAAGCGGGAAACTTGAGTTCGTTAGCTAAGGCCTTTAAGGAGATTGAAAGGCGGCTTTTATACTCGTATTCTAGAATGTTTTTACAAATGTGCGCGGAATTTTTACAGAGTCACAAGTAGGTTTATAAATCGCTCAGTTATTCGAGGCGCGTTTTTGCCGTATTGGCATCATACGTGAATTGTTTTACTTCTACACACACATACTTAAATATACTCATGTTAGTATTCCGAAAAGGGGCAAAGAGAGTAGGTATATGAAACTTATTGAATACAAACAACTGACAGGAATTTATATTTCCTTCCAGTAAGGTCCTTAAACAGCTCATTTTTGTCACTTTGTCTGTACTCGACTGAACTCAACATACTCCATTGTGGTTTTATTTTATCTTCCTAAAGACGCAAAAAATCTTTCTCTTTTAAATCATCATCATTTTCAGCCTGTAATCGCCCACTGCTGAGCATAGGCCTCTCTTCGAGTACACCACTCGTCCCGGTCTTGAGCCAGTCTTACCCAAGAGTGACCCGCGATCTTCCTAATATCATCGACCCATCAGCCGGTGGACGGCCGACGCTCCTTTTGCCATGAATTGGCCACCAGTCTGACACATTTTTGGTCCACCTGCCATCACTCTACTTAGCAATGTGTCCTGCCCAACTCCAGACATTATTTATAGGTAGTATCAACATAGAAAAATACTAGGTTTTTTTCTGTATAGTTACAATTTTTCTCCCCGTATGACAAAAGGAAAATAGGATAAAGGTCTCGAAAGGCTTTCACAACCTTATTTCGTCCTAGGACTTTTAAATCCTTCAATGTACGGCTCCGCAATAGGAGTTGCCTTTAGCTCGGTGCCCTATACATCAGGGCAAAGGTTTTTAGACATCCAATCTCGGGACAAATGTTTCTTTTTTGCATACAAATATATTCACATGTCCTATGTGATGTTGAAGGTTAGCTAAGTAGAATCTAGGTAGACGTTTTGCTTATTTTTTTTCTTGTTTTGAGCGTAGTCAAACTGAAATGTTTATGTAGGCACGAGCGAAGCGAGCACAATTGGTGCTACACAGCCAATAACAAGGGCCTGAAACGCTTTTATAGAGAAAGATAGCCTAATTGCGATTCCTATGAGAGGAAATAGAAAAAAGTACCATGTTTTGTCTCTATCGCCGACAGAGCATTTTTTCATGGTCGGATTATAAACCGGTCAAATTGCGTTGTATAAATATCATATAAATATTCTTTCTCACACCCCCTCTACAACTAAACTCTGGTCCACCATTCGGCGGAGTTGTTTGACAAGTCAAAATGCACAAATGTTGCCACAGTACGGCCAGTGCTGTTCATATCGATATTATTTAAGGCCTCACTAGACGTACGGATCTTACAGACCTATTTATCGGGTACCCCTTGGTGCTTTCCGATATCATCGAAAATCGAAATTAGTAGTGTTTCTCTCAATCTAAAATACTCTCAATTTGACAAAGTTAATTTATGAGTTATAATTTTATTTTTTTATTTTTTTTTTACTTTTGTCCGCTTAATGTGCCTTTAGTTGCCGAAAAGTAGAAACTTTTACATTTATTAAATTAGGTAGTAAAGTAGTAGGGCTTAAATCTTAATCGAAAAAACTTCCCATCGAATAGTATATCGATTTTAATATTTCGAAAAATGCTGGCACATTTTTGTCCGTGAATAAGAGGGTATAGTTAGTTACTTTTTACTTATCGACATATTTTTATCGATATATACCGTCACTATTTTTTTTCTACTCCTGGCAACATCTCATCTGCCAGTTTACTCCGCCGAATTATGGACTTGACCTTAGTATTATACACACTACACACATTTATCTATGGAGCGACTACCAGTTTTCGTTTTTTTTTTTAATTTTCCCGCATTTTTTTATGTCCGACATTATCATGCTAACTACTTAGGCAGGGGTTTTTATAGGTACAAATGTAGGGGTAATTATCCATTAAAAATAAGTACCGAATGGTTCCATGATTTTTGTCACTTCAAAGACCGTTTATCTCTCTTCGACTGTACTAAATAGAACAAGACGGGATAAAACGATCAAACGATCAAACGCCTGCTTCATTGAGCCGGTACCGCATAGGAGTCATTTAGTCACGCGTCTGACATCGTAAAACAGGGGCGGGCCACAATATAATTATCCATATGAAAGCAGTAACTCAACTCGTTTTTCCAACAGACTTGAAAATATCAACTACTGTGATGCTTGATATTTTGTGGTCTGAAATGCCCAAGTCTTCTATTTTGATCTGAAAGTTTATTGTATATTGTAACAATTAAATATATACAAGTTGAGCTTGAATTATCTTAATTCTATCTCTTCCGGACTTATCAATTATCAAATGCAGATTATATTCCAGCATAACATTCGTTAGCCAACGGCTATTGTTACTGTTTTCTGTTTTAGGAATGTATTTCTCCTTACATAATATTTCTTACTTTATGTCTTAATTTAATCCGATAGTAACCAATATTTCAAGAATGGATAATTTGATAAATTACAACAGATAATTGCTGTAAACATTAAAAAATGTCGTCAAAACAATCATAATGTAAATAATATTGGAATAGACATACCTACAATATAACATGTCAACATAGAATATCGTATTGTATCGCGCAATTATGAACCTTGAGATAAAAAAACCGGCCAAGTGCGTGTCGGGCCACGCGCAAGGTAGGGTTCCGTAGTCGTCCACCCGTTACATTATGTGGACTTAAAAGTTCGCAAACTTATATTTACTATGCTTTTGACAGAATTAACAACATTATCTAAGGTATCAATGGAAATTGTTCGAAAGTTTGCTTTTGCAAAGTACATTTCTGAAGTTCGACTATTCCTCGTTAACTAGTAATGTCTACTTAGCTGTTATAATTTTCCTTTTAAATTCATTGTATATAGTAGTATACCATGGTAGTAGTACCATGATTTTTTTCACATGCCTAGGAGCCACCGTTTAGCTGGCAGGGGGGGGGACACTTGACCATAACGAAAATTATCACTTCAAAGCTTAATATCACGCTAACCGATTCTTGAATCAAAAAATGTTCTTAAAAACCTTATAATATTTTTAAAAGAGCTATCCAACGATACCCCACACGATGGGGTTTGGAAGAAAAAAAAATTGCGCCACCACTTTACATGTAGGGGAGGTACCCTAAAAAAAAATTTTTTTCAAGATTTTATTCTACCGTTTTGTCGGCGTCATCAATATCTATACTCGTGCCAAATTACAGCTTTCTAGTACTAACGGTTACTGAGAAAAACGGGGGTCGGACGGACGGACGGACGGACGGACGGACGGACGGACATGGCGAAACTATAAGGGTTCCTTGTTTACTACGGAACCCTAAAAAGGTTTCAAACTTCAATATGGCCGATATATCTATATCGCTATTAAGTACTCGTAGTACATGTAAATAATTAAACTTTTTTCAGAATCTAAAGTGAAAAGACCTGACCATCTGTACCGACGCGTCGCATTGTATCGATCGTTTGTATAATGTATAGACATAAAATACTGTTTAGGACTTGACTATATTTCGTGGGCTGATGACTCGGCAATAATAAAGATGTATGGCCAGCAAGCCCGGTCCGAACGGTATTGAATCATGCCTAACGGTGCCAATGGCCGTGCCTATAGGTATAATCCTCTGATGCACGATTTTCCAAAAAAAGATATTCATTGGACTTAAGGCAAAGAATCTTACTGCCTGCCCGATGGCAAGCAGTTACCGGAGCCTATGGAAGCCTGCGACTTCAAAAGAATCACAAGCTCCAAATTTCTGACTTAAAAATTCTTCTAGCAGGATTCGTACCTGCGATCTTCTGGCATTTGCGGCCAGTCGCTCCAGCCGCTGAGCTATGGGAGCAATCGAGCTCGCCCCTCAAATTCCTCAACCATTCCCTCTTTAACTTTTTCCACTTGATGACTTCAATTCTATCAGTACTATTAAAAGCAATTTTCGCAACTTACGATTATTACTTTAAGGCGCAGGGGTGGGCAAGCTCTCTCCATTAAAAAATATATATTCGGGAGTGCCAAAACCGACGAATAAAACTTGCACAGAGTTTTCCAAGTGTGAATAACGCTTATTACATTTACCTCCAACCAATTCCGCCCAATTGATCTTTGTTGAGAAAATTGCGCCCCCATAATTAAAGCCCGAAAGGAAATATCAAATCATCTAATTTCCTCAATCCTTACTAGTGATGTTCAAAATTGAACCTTATCACTTGTTAATAAGAGCGTTTGGGCCTTATGGAAGAAATATGTCGACGGGCGAAAGGCAAACGAGGATAACCTGCTAATATTTATTTTGCCGATACATTAGTCGTTTAATAATTTGTTCAATACTCTTATAATCTACAATCGAACAGTTTACTACTACTACTACTACTACTACTACTACTACTACTACTACTACTACTACTACTACTACTACTACTACTACTACTACTACTACTACTACTACTACTACTACTACTACTACTACTACTACTACTACTACTACTACTACTACTACTACTACTACTACTACTACTACTACTACTACTACTACTACTACTACTACTACTACTACTACTACTACTACTACTACTACTACTACTACTACTACTACTACTACTACTACTACTACTACTACTACTACTACTACTACTACTACTACTACTACTACTACTACTACTGCTGCTACTACTACTACTACTACTACTACTACTACTACTACTACTACTACTACTACTGCTACTACTACTACTACTACTACTACTGCTACTACTACTACTACTACTACTACTACTACTACTACTACTACTACTACTACTACTACTACTGCTACTACTACTACTACTACTACTACTACTACTACTACTACTACTACTGCTACTACTACTACTACTACTACTACTGCTACTGCTACTACTACTACTACTACTACTACTACTACTACTACTTTTTATTAGTCCTGTTTTTTGCTTAAACGACGGGGCAGCTCTACCCAACATAGAACCCATGTAGTTATATTTGCTCATTGTATCTTACACCTTTTATTTGTATGAAATCTGGAATATACATTTTAGTGAACATTTATGTAGGTATGTATGTAAATACTTTATTATACACAAGACAAGAAAAAAAAACAATACAGACAAAACAGTTTATTATTATTTATTTATTTGACACACCAACAAGATACAAGGCTGATACATTTAAATAAAATAAAATTATATGACACAAGTCCTGGCTGCATCTCAATAACAGGCGTGCAACATCATTCAATTAAAAATACCAGAACAGTATAGCAAACAATTAAATTTATTATACATGTACAATGTTGCACGCATGGACACACGTAAATGGGCAAGAATAGCAACAACTTGGACAGGACCACAAAACAAAAGAAAGCAAGGAAGGCCTAAGGAAAGGTGGGCGGATGAAAAACATAGAGTGGCTGGCAAGGACTGGTTATCACAGGCAAAAGATAGAGATTTATGGAAAAAAATGGAGGAGGCCTTCACTCGTTGAGAGGTAAGGAATAACAATTAGAAACACACACAAGTATGACCTCTGAAGACTTCGCAAACACCTAACAAAGAAAAAATGTGTGTGATCTTCTTTTTTATACTTCAAATTTAAATTATTTTTAAAAACAAACTGTACATAGTTATTAAGGCAAATAAAAGGCTTTTTTTTTTTTTTATACATGTACAAAGGCGAACTTATCCCTGTAAGGGATCTCTTAATAACGATAATGGGATTTATAATGTACTTGAAGGTATACGGTGTGAATAAATAAAATAAAATATGACTGACACTAACAGCGATTGGCCTGATGCAAAGCGATGACAAGGCCTGATGATGTACTCGTAGCTCGCTGGTTCAGTAATATCCTATACTTTTTTGCCTCGAAGAGGCTTAGTAGTAAGTAGTACTAGTAATATTCTTTTCATTTCTCATACTCTGAAAGTGGGTCATTGTTCATCTAAGTAGCGTGCTGAAAGTGGTCCATTTCTGCTCTAGAGCAGAAAAGTATTTTTAAAAAATTGTATGGTGAATCGGAGTTAAATTGGGCAACGGCACTAACCTATACAGCCACAATATAATACAGATTCTACAGAGATCCTATACTTGTTCAAATGCCTGACTGGTTACCATAAACAACATCCTCAATTTGTTTGTTTGTTTTTTTTGTCACAGTCGAAAGTAATATCAATAGTTTGTGTTGTGGCAGATAAAAAAAAAGGGAAACTATGACAAGGACAACAAATCATATGTCTCTCTCTGTCGCTCTTATATAAAGTTGTATATGAGCATCTCGTTCAGTAGGTATTATTATTTGATGTCGAGTCTAATTAGTCTGAGCGTAAGCCGATAATTTTTTTATTAAAAATAAAAGAAATAAAATGGTCCATACACAAACACCATTAACGTCAGTCAACAGTTCCCGCCAAAATGTTTTTTTCACTGATTCAGAAAATGTTTGAGCATATTGTTATTGAATTTAACAAGTATTTCGCGTTGCAAATAGGTAATATAGTTCCTAATTTTTTGATCATGTCAATATTGTTTTACACCTTGTCTTTTGTGAAAAATCAAACGAAAATATGCATATTGGATTTTTTTTGTCTACGAAGCTGGAGATCCCGGCTTCGATTCCCGGTCAGGGCATTTATTTGTGTGATGAACACGTATCATTGTTGTGGGTGTTTTCTATGTATTCAAGTATGCATTTATCCATGTATGTATATCGTTGCGTTAGTACAAGCTTTGCTTGGTTTGGGACTAGGTCGATTTTAGTGTAAGTTTATCCACAAATATTTATTTATTTTTAAATATTTTACTTTCCTCGTATTCGAAATGAAAAGCAGAGTGTTTAACTCGGGTGAAACCACCCATTTCACCCTCGAACTATTGGCGCTCTCACTTCGTTCGAGCGCCAAAATATCTCGGCAGAAATGGTTGGCTTTCAGCCCTCGGTTAACAATCTACTATTATTGCACCAGTGATAAAGGAGTACATATAAAATATTAGGTAATTTTAATAATAGATGAGATTATTTAGATGTCGATTATTATTATTTTTCACAGCTATATGTTTTGCTTTCTCCTTTCAGTTTTATTTATTGCTCTGTTTACCCCAGGAAGGCTAAATCAATGGAGCATGTGAATAAATAGCAAAAACTGCTGGTAGGCAAAATGGAAGGACATTGACCCCGACATAAATATGTTATTCACTGGACAGACTGTCAAATATACCTGCCTAATTACATTTAAGCGCTCTACTGTGGCTGTATCTGGTTTTCGCTAGAACTGAACTACCTACTTATGGTAATGTATGGTAGGTGTGGTAATCCCAAGATACGATTTTCGCATGTTATAGGATACGAGCGTAGAGCTACGAAATCTTCTGCAGTAATTTTTTTAATACAAAACTCAAAAGTCTAAACATTTATTACGCAAATAAGCCTCAAGGATACTTTTACCTATCACAATCTGTCTCTATCAATGAAAAGAATACAACTGTAAAAGTAAAAATAATAAAATAAAGTTTTTACATGTCGGAAAAAGATACGTCATGTCAGAAAGATTAGGTGAAAATAGCAATCAAGATTTGTTAGAGATGTACATAAGATATAAGCGTCAAATAAAAAAGGAATCAGGTAGGTACATAATTATTGACCGAGTGAAACGAAGGTTTCTGTTTCAGCTACGACAAAAATGCTTTTGTATGTCCGGATTTCCGGTTGTTCTCCTCTACGGGTCGCATTTCTTAACCGATTCTCGTGAAATTGTTGTGAGCAGGTTCGAAAATGAAAAGAATTTTTTTGACGAGTCGATTTTGGTAATATTAATAACAAAGTTTTTATCAACGATTTCGTAGTTTTCTGCGGCCGAATTTTGATTTGTTCTTCTCTACATGTCACATATTTCTCAACCGATTCTCGTGAAATTTTGTGAGCAGGTTCTATAATTAGGTACATATACATAGAATTGTTTGGTTGAGTAATAAAAAAAAATCGTTTTTTAATGGTTTTGTTCTCTACATAGGTATCGCATTTCTCAACCGATTCTCGTTGGAATTTTGTGAGCGTTCGATATCTAACATATTTTTTGAAAGTTAAAAAAAAATACTCACGGAGCCACTAGTTATAATAACCTATGAAATATATAGGGTCTCCTCAAAAGTTAAAAACAAATTGCGGTTGCACGTCACTGGCCGCAACTAAAAACTCACGCGCCAGCAGCCGGAGCGAAAACCTGACATTCCTAATCCGGCATTTGAACGATCCCCGTTGCACCGCTTGTCAGTGCAACAAAATATGACTGGCATGGAAATCGAGATCAACTTTGTGAAGTTTCTAGCCGAGGATAAAACTCCGAATAGACTCGACAACAAATAATAATCATTAATACCGACCGAACGAGGTGGTTCACTATTTTTTGTCTGTCACAATCGGTTAATTACCCGCTTAAATTAAGAAGGTTGTGTACGGTAAGCCCTCAGCTATTTTAAACATGTTCTCAATTCAGCTGCATAGGAGTTTTCCGTTCCTTTTGGGCGCATTGTCGAATCTGTTAGACAGATTAAATAATTATAGAGCTATGTGGCAGTAGTGTTTTGATGACATCACAATCAAGGACAGGGACGACCGGATTAATTTTGTGTTATCGAAAATTTTGTTTCATTTAATCGTAAAAATACAAAATACAAATACAAATACAAATCCAAATACAAATACAAATGCGTTTATTTTTCCTTTAAATTACAATGGTGGTGGTAAAAGTTAACTCTAGAACTTTTAATAGAAAACGCAATCTGCCGACTTTCAATATAAATCTAATTTGAATGCACAGGAAACTCTACCATTTTGATTTAGTCTCATACTCGTACATTGGGACAGCATCACTTCATTTGTGTTTCACATTAAATGTATTTTCACATTAACAGTCATCTGCTTTTCACTGTAAAAATACATATATTAATAAAAATGGATAAGTAACGTCAATTCCAGTTTAGTTTAAATTTCAATACAAACTGAACAATTCGTCAAACCATTCATTACATCACTCATTAATTAAACATTAAACCACTATAAATACTGCAGGCAATATCCAAATTACCTTTCGTATCAGTCGTAAAACTCATAATTAACAGTTACTGCTTAAAAGTTTAAATTCCAATAATAGCTGTATCACTTGCCAATACAATTACAACTTTTTATTAGTTCAGTTGCCACGTATTTACCGATCAATTTAGAGAGGATGTATTACAAGTTACAAGAATGTAATATTGTTACTGCTTTGTTAAATTAATACTCTTAAACCCATTATTATTGTTATTTAACTGACTTTATTGTCTGGTTGGACGGTGAGAGGCAGTCCTTACGCTTTAATAATGAACAAAAAATTTACTGTTTTGTATTTTACTGTCTTGCTCTTTTTTAGAACAAAGGAAGAAGGCATTACGTTGAACCGAATATTCGGTTCGGTAGCAGTTGGACCGACTATTCGGCCGAATGTTCGTATTTGATGAAACCCATATTCCGCGCATCTCTACTCATTCATGCTTTCATTTTCTTTGTAGCTTAGATAAAAAGTACGGCAAAGAATGGCCGTGTAAGTGGATAGTACAATCAACAACACAACTAACCATTTGTAAACCTTATTGTAACTAAATAAGGTCTACTAGTGGACACTCCATGTACTCTCCGTTTGTACGAGTACCTACAAATAGTGAACAAATTAAACAGTATCGGATTAAAGTTGTGTTTGCGTTTGTCTGAATCACTCGTCGTGACTTGAATTGTGACTTGAGATTGTCCGTCCTTTTTATACTCATCTGTCTAAGATACGCTTTTAATGAGATTTTCAATTGAATGGGTTTCAGTATCTTGTTTCGTGCAATAGACTGGTAACTCACCGTACTAAATTGTACAGCGGTATTCATTTATTTGTTCACAATTGTGCTCAAAAGTATTCGTTTTTGGGAATAAAAAAAAATGTTATCACATGAGCCTTCAGCCTGGTATCGCCCACTGCTGAGCATAGGCTTATCTTCTAGTACGCAACTCGTCGCAGTCCCTTGCTATAAAAATATATCACGTGAAAATAAAATGTCATGCATGATATCACGACTTGAAACTATGTACCTAGATATGACATGATAACTTGTGAGCAATAAAAATGTCAAAAAGTATAACTCTATCTAGTTAGTCATGTCATTCTGATTAAAAAATATGTATTTTAAAATATGTATAATTATGCAATAACTAATATTAAACAAAATAGCCCGCCTGACACACTCTAAGGCGACTTCCTGATTTGTCGGTGCGGAGGCAGTACGATATGAGAAGTGTCAAATGTCAGTGTCAGTTGTCAGTCGACTCGGTACCATTTTTACTGCGCCCCTACATTTAAATGAGTGCTTCCTGACTGGCGCGGGATGCGCGGTAGCGGGACGATACGAAGGCGCTACTGCTCCGCTTTTCTGCGCATGATATTACTAGTGCGCAAACGTAATACTGACAGTATTATGTCAAGTGAGAATCTTTGCGACGTCAGTAAGTTTACGTCAAAGAAGAAAATGTCACATATCGATCCCGCCCCGCCAAGTCAGGAAGTCGCCTAACTCTAACGTTTGCCAGGGCATGGTTCCCAGAACGCTCATCGCATTTATGTCATAGAATGAAAATATTAGCAGGCAGTGTTTTTTTTTGTGGGTTCATTCCAGCAGCCGTGAGGCTTTAGCTGGCGGTCAGCTCGGCCTTTGGGCCGCCTTTTAGGGCCACCCGACGTGGCGAAAAATCGCTAGAATTTATTTAATTTACTCGCGAGCGCTCAGACAGCGCGGGCGATTTGAGGCAGTGTGGTTGTATGTCGAAGTGAGTGATTTAAGTTGGTATTATGAGGCAAAATGTGGAGTGTGTCGGAGTGAGGTTAGCAGGCAGTGCTCATACGAAGGCTATATTGTATAAGGGCAGTGTTTTATTTTAAACTAACTTCTGCTTGCGACTTCCTCCGCGCAAGCTTCCTCTCTTTATTTCATCCCTTCGGGGGATTTAATCCAGGGTATAGACACTTTGTAGGTACTTTACAACAAATTTCATCATAATCTGTTGAGTCGTCTTTGAGTGATTGAGTAACAAACATCAAAACATCTAAATTATTGCATTTAGTAGGATTTAAACATATTAGAATCATAGAACTTAATTTTAATAATATCTGTCCATAATTTATTCTTTTATCATAATTGCACTGGATTTAGGTAGACTAATTAGACTGACACATTTGATAACATGAATTGGATATTAATCTTTTAACAACACAGTTTAACACAAGATAAGCCTAACTCGAAACCATCACAATAACTATATCATCGGATAAAATGTAGTATTTATTTATGGTACTACTAGCTTTTGCCCGCGACTTCGTCCGCGTGACCTTGTAGTTGAGGGATGATTTCAGGGATAAAAAGTATCCTATATGTTAATCCAGGCTATAAACTCGTTGTATACCAAGTTTCGTCTTAATCCGTTCAGCCGTTTTTGCGAGATGTCTCAAACATCTTCACAAACATCCTCACAAACATACTAACTTACGCATTTATAATATTAGTAGGATTAGTAGGATTATCGATAATGTTCAGCGGACAGATATGACTCTAATTTTGATATAACGGCATTACTTATTGATCCATTCAGGTATTCAGACGATACGTATGTATTTTATGTAGTTTAGTAATCATTCCACTTTCATGTATATTACGTATCTAATATAGTACATGTGTATCAAAATATAACGCAGTAGATTTCGACACTAAATACGGCTAAAAGCATCGCGAACGAGCAATCGATCTAGTTAGCTAGGTCTCATGCCCGGGACAACAGCTCGGCCGCCCAGATACGAGTATTTATATCTTATAAGCAATATACCATATTTTTGTATACGTTCTATTACTTATCCATACAAGTGCATCCACTGATCCGCAACTCCGTACGGTGCGGATTTTACAAAATATTCTGTACGCCTAACAAAGAGAGGGTCGTTCATTTTATAAGCAAGCTGTTTATCATCAGTAAAATATATATAAAAGTCAGATTATCATCAGTAAAATATATAGTCAGAGAGACGGGAAGTTAATGAAAAATGAAAAAGTGCTATCCTAGATATTCATATTTTATGCTATTCCGATTTGTGCCTGTCACACAGTTAATAGTTAACTCTCTGTCGTTGACTCTGAGTTCACTTTTCCTTACGAGGACAGTCCCCGAATTCCGTAAACGAGTGTGTTTATTCATAGAAAATGTCACGACGTGAACCGCAAATATTTCTCTTTTAAATCTTAAGGCGAATCTTGTGAAGAAAGCTGATTTAAATAAAATTTATTTAGAAACTAAGCTACCAAAAAGTGTAAATCCTCAATTTGGGCATAGCGTATCATTACAACTGTCGTGTAAAAAAACACGTCCACACTTGTATCGAGATCGCGATCAAGATTAGGTGTGTCGTATCCAGCATGCGTATTCTAAGTGTGGGCGCATACCGATCATGATACATACGCGTTGGTGCTACGCTCGTGCTATGATCGGGGCAAAACCTACTCCAGTTGGATCGCCGCGATCCCCGTATCAAATCACACCTTCGTATCTTCGTAGCGTATCAAACACGTCCACACTTAACGATCGTGATACGCGTATTCGATACGCGAGTGTGCGGGGTATTTAAGATACGCGGTGCAAGTTGGATCGCGGCGATCATGATACGGGGCGTAGCATGATCGCGATCTTTTCGCGTCCACACTAACGATCATGATACGCGTGCTCGATACGCGACGGAGATCTGATACGGTAAAAAGATCAAGTGTGGACAAAGCTTTAAGCGGGTATTACACTGTCCCCGGGCGGGATAATCACGTAACGTTATGTACTACCGTTAGAGCATATTTAATGTCAATTTTGACGTATAAATCTATGAGCTAATGTCGAAAAATGACATTAAATATGCTCTAACGGCAGTACATAAAGTTACGTGATTACCCCGAAAATTCAGATCGTTTAGAGCGGTACGTACCTATATGTTAGAGCGAGATGCTTCAACCCCCTAGTCAGGATTCTGAATTCAGGACAGTGTAATGCCCGCTTTAAGGATACGCTGGGAGGATGATGAATATAATGATCATTCGCCTTAAAGAACCTCATACGAATTGAAATGCGCGAGGTTTCCTTTAAACGTAATACATAAATATGAGTTTAAAACATGCAAGGAGTAACTCAAGTAATATTGGCTTTCAGAACATTGATTTAACATGTCATTTTAGCACTTGATTTTGTATTAATGTTTTTACAATTTTTTTTTGTTTAATAAGTAAGGAGGTCCCTGTTGGAAACAATTGAGAACAGGAAAAGGAAATATATTTGGACACCCTGTGACGATACGACGAATTCATAACAAATATTGTGGAAGGGAAAGTAGAAGGAAGGTGAAAGAGAGGGAGACCAGGGAGAACGTACATACATGCCAACGTACCAACGTGCCATGTACGTTGTACGTACCAACTTAAGGAAAAAGTAAACGTCTTGTCGTATCAGGCGGTCAAACGAAAGACTCAAGAAAGAGATACATGGAAATTGCTCCACCGACACAAGCTTGGCTCTTAAATTTATGATGATATGAATAAAAATTAGTTTGTACTTGTTTATCCTATTTAAGGCTTAGTAAGTGAGTCCTTCAACAAAAAATCAAAATCATAGTAAAGATAAATCTTTATCATACCACGGGTGCCGAAAAACATGAGGGTGGAATATTTTTTTCATTTCCTCTTTCTGCCAATTTTCAATCTAACGGGTATGGCGCGAAAAGTGTGTAATTTGGTTATCCTATCGAGTGCATCCTACCTAATTGGTGCGGACGACCGTTCTAGAAACCGTTGATAATAGAGATAATGGAAGTCTCACACGACCCAGGTCGGGTCTAGCTGAGTGTCTTGCTGGACTCTTCTCAGCTAGGCTAGGTTTAGTGAACCAGCGAGCCTGGCTGACGACAAGCCGTAACGTGGTGATGTGTGACGTCACCCGTGACACGTTAGACCCGTTAAAACAAACCTTTTAAGTATAGAGAATATAATATTACACACATAACTACTATTCCCGTTTTGTCGTGCGCGAAAGACAAGCGTGTCTCTTTTACGGAACGTGGTAGACAGAAACGAAGAATCCCTTTAAGGTGGGACGCTTTCCATACAAAACGTATTTTGACATTCGCAGGCTAACGGCGTGATATTTTAAGAAACTCATGTAAAAACAATTCATACGTAGGCTTTCCATTTGCGCGAAATGCCCCCTTTCTTAAAATAAACTTATATAAACTAGGATAATTTGAGAAATTAGTTTCTCACGTGAGTATGACGTGACATCAATTTTTTCAAACTATTCTGATTTGTACAAGTTTATTCTAGGAAAAGGAATATTTCGCGCAAATGGAAAGCCTATTTATGAAAGTTTGT
This sequence comes from Cenopis cana, assembly GCA_951800055.1. Lineage (NCBI taxonomy): Eukaryota > Metazoa > Arthropoda > Insecta > Lepidoptera > Tortricidae > Cenopis > Cenopis cana. Next base: position 3,475,497 of record OX637476.1, on the reverse strand, counting down.
TACATAAGTTTCTTAAAATATCACGCCGTTAGCCTGCGAATGTCAAAATACGTTTTGTATGGAAAGCGTCCTACCTTAAAATGAACACATCTAGGCACGCTATGCCGCGCCGGGACGTCACTAATGGAGCTGCGATGGCCGGCGACAGCTTCCGCTTCAATTATCGACGTTTCAGCCGTAACTTGCCCCCACCCACTCCGCTAGTCAAAAATGACACAATATTATGGTACTTCTCCTTATTTAAACTCTGTCTGGAGGAAATCTAATACTATTCACTTTCGCACTTCACACATTAAGACAATAAAATTGACATTTGTCTAAAAAAGCCATTCCCGAAAAATGTTGCATCCCGTCCCGTTTAGTCGTGCGCGGAAGACATAACGTGTGTTCACGGAACGTGGTAGACAGAAACGAAGAATCCCTATAAAATGAACACATCTAGACACATCTAGTCAAAAAGAATTTGATTAGCAACCGTTACAGACAATGGATTATTGATAAACATTGTTCAACGTAATCTGAGCTTCAAGGTGCCTTTCCATCAGAGGTGCGCTATGCTACGTTTCTATGGATGCGTTGATATCCACCAATCGTATTCTAATGTACATTGTACATAGCACTGAAATGTTCTCGCTACCCTAAGGTTATCTGGAAGAGATTGCTCTTGAGCGATAAAACCGCTTGCTGTTTACCTCTAATTATTGTCATTAGGCACTGTACTGACTGTGTCCTTTAATTGAGTATTATTCAATCAGTAATAACGATTAGATGGCAAGGTATAACGTCACGTCATGTAAAAAGAACGCTGGCGGCAAGCTGCGCATTTAGGCGATTTATCGGTCTATTTGGTGGTATAAGGACTGGACTGGAGGTGGAGGAAGGAGGAGGAAGGACGCACCCCCTCCACTTTCTTCCAGTGTTCTTTTTATATGACGCGACTTTTACCACTAAATAGACCGATAAATTAAAAAAAATCGCCTAATGCGCAGCTTGCCGCCAGCGTTCTTTTTACATGACGCGACCTAATCTCAATCTTTCAAAGAAGGCGTGAAAAGGAGACGGGGGGGGGGGGGGGGGGGGGCAGATGTCCCATCACATCATATATACATTGTGCAAGTTAGTCCGCCTAATTTAAGATGCAATCGGGCACTCAATCCACGGAATGTCAGCTTCGCTATGCTTTCTATGTTTGTGTAAAATACCGGCGGATTTGCAAGCCGACTCGGACCGTTAGAGCTCAATTCAACGAGGATTTGTAGACGGGATGTTCAGCCTAACTTCCTGTAGTCACTTCAAATGCTGCGAATATTTGAAATCTACCTTAATGGTCCTTATAAGGTAAAAAATGCTCATCTATTTAGCCCATTTTCAGTTTAACTGATAAGTTTCATGACAATTTATCAATGTTACTATCTAGAACAGGACTATTGTGACCTAATGACATAACTTTTAAATGTATTTCTTGCATTTTTCATTAAGATATTTTGTTTCAAACATCACTCCAAATCGACCATTTTCGAGCTAAAAAATGCTTTTTGCGCTTAAATTCTAATACACTCAATCTAATCAAAAAAGGGTAATGTTACGTTATCTAAAACTTTAATAAAATCATCGTATCCTATAATCCTTGTGGGTACTTTATTGGTATTATAAATACTTTTGTCAAAATTTGAAATGAAAAAAATGTAAAACTCGTAAGGCCTCTTAACATCGTCCACGACCCCTCTCCCCATAGTCAAGTTTTACTTACAACACTATTCTAATGAAAAAATGCAAGAAATTTATTTAAAATTTATTTATATTATATTCAATAGTCCTGTTCTAGAATTATCAATTAAACAGAAAATGGGCTAAATAGATGAACATTTTTTACCTTAGCAGTAATATACCCGCTCCCGTTCGATAACCTTTGTGGGGCACGCATGCTAGCAGGCTGCTGCCAACGCGCGTCTTTTGCTTATGGTTTCTCTTCCTGTGTAAATTGGTATACACTGTTTTTAGGGTTCCGTACCAAAAAGGTAAAAAAGGAACCCTTATGGTGTCACTCTGTCTGTCTGTGACATCGCTAAATATCTCAATAACTACTTATGCTATCGATTTGAAATTTGGAATTGTTATAACCAAGAGTGACTTTAAATAAATATTTTATTTTATTTTCTGTGAAAAAAGGCAGATAAAAGGGGGTTCAAAATTTCCAAGTCTAGTAACTATATCAAGTGGGGTGTCATATATGAATGGGCTTGATTTAGGTACGAGGGAAACTGAAAAAAATACCGCGGATTGAAGCTTATAGAAAAATAAAAAAATAAAAGGAAGAAAACATCATTTTTGGCACAAAGACAGTTTAAAAAACAAAACATCACAATACACCACACACTACCACACAGCCACGAAATGTTAATGCAATGAATCCTCGTATGACATGACATACATATACATATACATGACATTTATTAAAGAAACAAAAATACAACAACAAATACCTACATACTAATACATGACATTTATATTTGACTTGAATATTATGTTATTTATGTATGACGATGTATGTTCAATGCAAATAAACGATGTGATATGATATGATATGATATGATACGACAAAAATTATTACCATTGTTGTGATTGTCTTATTGTTGTAACATATATATTTAACTATAATACTAATATCTTATTTGTATCATCTGACACATGTCGCACAGCACGCTGTCGCGCACACCCCGCTCCGCTGGCCCCACATAATACCAGCGCCGTTGACCACGCTAGCCGTGCCAACTGCATTTGCTAAGTGGAGGCCATTTCAGGTTCACATCATGATCTAGGCACCTGTTTTGTTTTATTTTTCTCACTCTTATTGTCTACTTCCTCGATGTCTTTGTTAATGTGTTTTTCTTTTTATTGATGATGTGTTTACCTGAATAAATGTGATTCAATTCAATTCAATATGATATGATATGATATGTGTCCTTAAAAGTTATACAATCGAAAGAGATCCAACAGCAGCATCCATCCACAATTTTATGTACGAACATCGGTTAAAGACTAATCAAAAGCGAAGATCTTTAAAATTCAAAGCACGGCTACAGGTATTGAATCATCTCCGAGGGAATTTGATTTCGCAGAATCTTCGCCATAATAGCCTGTAAGGACAAAAGAAATCCTTTAATTAACCAAAACTTGCTAAAGGATAGAATTACGAAGGAAACACGGAAATTAGGAAAGAATCGAGTAGCCGACTTTAAGCGGGTTCTGTGGCTTAAGCTTTAAATTATTTTTCACTTCTCATGCTCGAAAAGTGTGTCATATTAGACTTGCGAAGCGGGGCTAAAGTAGTACATTTAAGCCCTAGGGAAAATATGTATACATATTTATGATTTACAAAACATTTTAATTTGACCAATCAAAATACTTCACCGATTAAGTCCACCAATCACAGAAAAGTAATTTGACAGATTAAAACATATTTGGTAAAAATATCAACCAACCAGAACACAGCTGTGCTAAAATCGACCAATCAGGAAAGACGTTTTTCAGTTCTTTAAAGATTAAGCGGTGTCAATTACTAATGTTTTGGTAATTTAAACCACATATTTATAATAAAATATATAACAGAGTTTATTTCAGCACAAAGAAAATTAGAAAACCGAACATTGACATACGTGTCAATCATAACAGTTTACAATGAAGCCGGCCAGGATTACAGTAAGGTTTGCTACCTATTAATAGAAAACTCCAACACGCCCTCTTAATCTTGGACGACTTCCAGCATATCTTGAACAAATGACTGGTGCTTGTAAGGTGGCAGTGCCTTCGTGAGCACATCAGCAGTCATCTGCTTGGTAGGCAAATATGACAACTCAATGACATTATTGTCAACAGCCTCTCGAATATAATGATACCTAATGTCTACGTGCTTCGATCGTTTATGAAACACCGGATTGGTGGCAAGCTTCGCCGCAGACTGGTTATCACTATACAGAGTTACAGTATTATTCTGACCTGTCAATTCAGCAAGAATCGCACGGACGTATACCGCCTCTTTGGCCGCTTCAGACAATGCAATATACTCCGCCTCGGTAGACGAAAGTGCGATGCAAGATTGCTTATAACAACCCCAGGAAATGACATTCCTACCTAGCTTATACATATATCCCGTGTATGATTTACGGTCCGCCCCGTTCGCCCAATCAGCGTCAGTAAAACCATAAACACGAAATTTATCATGCTCAGCACTTTTCTTGTACACCAGACCCAAATTCATTGTACCCTTTAAATAACGCAGTACACGTTTGGCCGCAGCAAAATGTTCCGCTGTATAACGTGTGTTATACTGACTAAGGAAACTAGCAGTAAATGAAATGTCAGGTCTAGATGTCACAGACAAGTACATCAAACAGCCCACCAACTCCTGGTATGGCAAACTAGAATCGTGGGTAGCGCTATCAGAAAACTTCAGACCTACGTCTAAGGGCGTCTTTGCCACTTTACAGTCCCTCATACCGAAACGATCAAGCAACTTTTCAATATAGTTTTTCTGACTCAGCTTCAACTCACTACTAGTGCGATCTACTTTAATGCCTAGCATATGTTTAACCTCACCTAAATCCTTAATAGTGAAGTGAGATTTCAGTGACGTTTTCAGCTTGTTAGCAAGCTCGTCACAATTATAGAAAACGAAAAAATCGTCTACATAAAGTGCGATAATAATGGTTCGCTTACCCACTCGGCGACTGAAGATACAGCTCTCATGCTTGCTCTGCGTAAACTTCTCTCTGAGTAAAACATCTTTTACCTTATCGTACCAGGCACGAGACGCCTGTTTTAACCCGTACACGGCTTTCTTGAGTCTGTAGACTTTATGCTCATCGCCTTGCTTTATAAATCCTTCCGGCTGTGACATGTAAATCTCCTCACTCAAGTTTCCATTCAGAAAGGCAGTTTTGACATCAAGGTGATCAATCTTCAGATCTAACTCGACCGCAAGAGACAGCAACATTCTCAACGAACTATGTCGTACGACTGGAGAATACGTATCCATGTAGTCAATCCCGAACTTCTGGGTAAACCCTTTCGCGACTAATCGCGCTCTATAACACGCTACTTTTCCATTAGCGTCGCGTTTAATTTTAAATAGCCACCGATTTTTCACAATGTTCTTGTCTGCCGGTCTGTCAACTAGCTCCCAGGCTTCATGCTTATTAAATGAGTCGATCTCGTCTTGCATAGCTTGTCTCCACAGCTTATTATCGCTCGATTGCATCGCCTCCTTGACAGTTGTCGGCTCGTTCAACTCTATCTCGAGCGCAGACATTGTTCTCGGTACTCTCGGCCGTAAATTATAGGCTGGTCCGTCATTATGCGGTTCCCGTGGTAGATCCTCTGTACCAGTAGATGAACTCGGCATCTGCTCGTCCGCCTCGAACCAAATTTCGGGTGCTGCCGGCCTCTCCGCCTCAACCTGAATCTCTACATTCGGTGGCAATGGCATCTCCGCCTCAAGCTCAATCTCAGGCTCATCTTCCGCGTGATTATCTTCAACGATGACATCGTCGTCACTTGTCGGAAAGAATATCTCCACGGACCTCTGACTCTTGACACCTGGAAAGATTGTTTCATTGAAAACAACATCACGACTACGAAACACTTCATTTTTCGCCAAATCGTAGAGCCTATACCCATTACTCTCATAGCCAAGAAATATACAACGCTTGCTTTTTGGTTCAAGCTTATTTCGCTTCACTTTGTCAATGTGAGCGTGAGCTTCGCAGCCAAACACACGTAAGTGTTTCAAGCTCACCTTTTTACCCGTCCAGGACTCCTCAGGGGTTTTGCCCGAGAGCCTTTTCGAAGGTGACACGTTTATTAAATGCGCTGCAGTATTGGCAGCCTCTGCCCAAAATTTGTGGTCTAAGTTCGACGTGTACAATAAGCACCTTACTTTTTCGAGGAGCGTCCTGTTCAGCCGTTCCGCGCAACCATTCTGTTGCGGGCTGTACGGCACAGTCACCTGGTGAACTATCCCCTTACCTTTCAAAAAGCCCTCAAGGTCTCTGTTCACGTACTCGGTTCCGTTATCTGACCTCAAAATTTTTACTTTATCACCAGTTTGCCTTTCCACTAGATTAATAAAGTTTTTAGTGTGTTCACTCACCTCGCTTTTACGCTTCAGAAAGTACACAAACACTTTCCTCGAATGATCATCCAAGAACGTCAGGATGTACCTCTTCCCTCCAAGCGAATTCACCGGCAAAGGTCCACAGAGATCACTGTGGATCAAATCCATTATTTTTGCAGCCACAGACTTCTCAGGGTTGCTAGGAAAAGGAAAACGAGCTTGCTTTCCTTTTAAACAAACCTCACAAGCAACGTCTTTACAAGGGTCGTCCTGAAAACTAATATCATTAGCAAGTCCCTGCCTCAAAAGCTTCATGTTATGGCCGCTCAAGTGGCCAAGTCTCTGATGCCAAGTTGCAGTGCTAATAGTTAGATTCGCCCTTAGACTGCAAGTTTGAAGTTTATAAGCACCTCCCACGTCATTTGCCTTAATCAAAACATCGCTCAAATTAGAAATTGTACAACCATTAGTATCAAAATTTACAATACTACCGTTCTTAATCAATTGAGAAACAGAAATGAGATTTACAGACAGCTTAGGTACATACAACACGTCAGTCAATATCGCAGTATCCGACAACTTAACGTTACCTATACCTGTACACTGCAGTTTTTCTCCACTGGCAATCGTGACGAAACCACCTCGCGATTTAAAGTCCATCAACAAATCGCGTCTGCCAGTCATACAATTTGTGGCACCCGAGTCTATGTACCACGAAGATTCCGAGCCCACTCCAGTGCTAAATGCCGTCAACACAAAGTTGCCTGAAGAACCCTTCTCGTTCCGACAGTCTTTCTTCAGATGTCCCTTTTGTTTGCATTTCCAGCACCACGGTTCTTTCTTACGACCGGAATTATCCTTCGCTTTCGACTCATCCTTGTGCTGCTGCGCTTTCCTCGTCCCGGAGTCACTCGTAGAAGCGCCTTTTCTCTTCGAATACAGGCACTCGCTCGAATCTCCACGAGTAGTCCAACGTTGATCCTGTAGCAGTTTGGATTTTACCAGATCGGCTGTGATGACAGCTCCCGAATGCTCTAGTGCCATGATCATGGGCTCGTACTCCGACGGTAAACCTTTGAGCATCAGCGCACCAAGAAACTCGTCGTCAACAGGCTTGTTCATGTTCGCCAACTGCTGCGCTAGCGACAAAACTTCATTGACGTATGCTTCCATGCTGCCGAAGTTCTCTAGTTTGACGGCGCACAAGTTCTGAAGAGTTCTCACTCTTGAACCGAGTCCTTTATCATCATATGCACGTTCTAGGGCATCCCATGCATCTTTCGCCGTTTTCGCCGACATGAGGTGTGAAAAACAAGACTTTTCGACACTCAAGCAAATTTTCGATTTCGCTATTTCATCTCGTCGATTTCTCACTTCTATCGTTGTTTTATCATCCTTATCGTAACCGCTTATGCAGAGCCATAAATTGTCGTGAATCAATGCATTTTTTATCACAAATTTCCATTCAACGTAATTGTCACGTCCACGTAACTTTTCATGTGAAAAAATCTGATTCTTACTTTCCGACATATTTTATACCAACGTTTTACTAATTCTGCTGGCACATAACCAAATGTTTTGGTAATTTAAACCACATATTTATAATAAAATATATAACAGAGTTTATTTCAGCACAAAGAAAATTAGAAAACCGAACATTGACATACGTGTCAATCATAACAGTTTACAATGAAGCCGGCCAGGATTACAGTAAGGTTTGCTACCTATTAATAGAAAACTCCAACAATTACTCCTCTTAAAAGAAAAAAAAGCGCATGATGCATCTCTTTCTTTGATATAGCAAAAGAAAGGGAGGCGAATACGCCAAGCAAACACGCATAGCGAGGCATATGGTGCTGGCCTTAGAAAAAAAACATGCTGTCAAATTAGACATAGTTACAACCGCCAAGAGTTAAATTATTCATTTAAGATGGGGATTTTGGTCGTCGCCGCGTTGGTGAGCACACGTGCCCGGGGCGACGACGAGCAGAATCCATTACATTACCGTACAATACCTATCTACTGTCATGCCGTCGTTACCGAACAACGTCACTGAACACGTGATATTGGCGAAATCATCATAAATTTGATGGAAGCCATTTTTTTAAAGAAGTGAAGCATTTAAGATGGATAATTAGTGTTTATGTGTTTTCTCGCAATCGAAGTGAAAAGTAGAGTGTATGTCTCGGGCCTAAAAGCCATATTACCACTCGAACAATTTTCCCACTCTACGTTCGGGAAAATAACCATCTCGTAGTAATATGGCTTACTTTAGACCCTTGTCAAACAATCTACTATTCTACTACAATGAAGGTAGTAAGATTTTGTACCGGATTTAGCTACCATCTGATACATACCAACAGAATTTAGCTTGTATTACAACGACATAATAAGGATCAATCTAGCGTGTCGTTGTTGTACTACGTAGTTTGCGACGTGCTCAACTTTCTTTCGAACGGAGATGTGTTCTATTGAGGTTTAGAGCATAGTCAACTACGTGTGAGCAAGATGCAGAGTAACTGACGATTTGAAAGTGCTTTTTGCGAATAGGCCTATTTGAATAAAGAATATTTTGAGTTGAGTTTGAGTAAATGTATCTTGATACTGTTCGTGATCCTGAAACTGACATATGCTTTTTTCTACATCCTCATCACAAATCCTCTAAGTATAATGTGTTCAGGTACGATTAGCAAACGACCACCAATACAACACTAAATACATAATTTCATCAAGCAATGTCGTAATGAAATTGCCTGTGAAGTAATGTTGACATTACAGTACAGGGTCGTGCTTACAAAAAATTTCAACGCGCTCTTGTACTTTAAACGCAACGGTTCCTGAACACATGATAGAAGATTTATAGATATGCATGTAGATAAAGTATCCACTCGTGTTATGTTTGTCTTCGGCTCGTTTCACAAAACATCACTCGTGTTTTAAGAACCCTCATATCGTTGCATAAACTACTAATATTTCATTGGATACTCGATTTATTAAGCCCGGCGTATACAGCCACAGTCAGCTAAAAAAAAATGATATTCTACTTAAGGCGCTACACTGAGAAATTTGAAGACTTTGAAACGCTGTCCTGCCCAGACTAGCAAACAGTAGGGGCTGATTTTCAGATATATGATTCTTGACTTTATGATTGTGGTACTGACAATAGCGAAACATGATTGCTTAAAATTTTCTCGATAGAAAATAAATCCAAAGTCGAGTCTATATTTTCCTTTTTTTCCTCAGCCTACTAAAACAACGCATTATTAAAAGACACGATTAAGTTAATATGATGGTATTTTACCTCATCTAGGTACTGACAAGAGGAAATTTAATAAACCTGCACACAGTCAGCTATTTAACGAGATTTGTCTAAAAAGCCATTCTCGGAGAGGGTTGCATCCCGTTTTGTTGTGAGCGAAAAACAAAGGGTCTCTCTTTCAATCGATATATCGCCTTAACCACTCATGTAATAAAAGCGTTTATCTACACACATATCATAAATCCTCTAATATGCGTTCGGAAACCGTAGAAAATGACTCTCATTTCAACATTCAATGAATTTATGGCAATTTTCTTATCTGTGGCTAAGGCTACAGCAGTAATAAAATATTTCATTTTAATCTCATATATGATGTTAAAATATTACGTCAAACAAAACTGTCAAAATTTAAATGTCAAAGTTGACATGTTCCTATTCTAGTATCACTGAAAATTCAAATTCAGTCGATGCGAAATGTCAGCTCGATGTTTTTTTAGTATATATCGCACGAAATTTGAGCTAGAACGACATGATCACATCAGAATAAGGACTCTTTACTTTTTAAAATAACATTCAGGTATCTGTTGCCAGTTCTGATTTCGATATTTCCGCAACCGTGCAAAAAAGGTTGTATTAACACAATTATTGTATTTATTTACTACGGTTTCTGAACCCATCTTAGAGTAATTATAATATGTGTGTAGATAAAGTAATGTATGCAACTGTACATAATTAGGCATTAAAACACTCGTGTGACCTTATTATGAAACTCGCCTTCGGCTCGTTTCATAAAACACACTCATTATGTACCAGTTGCATAAACTACTATTTTATTACATTGTCTTAAAATCGTATGTTTATAATAGACACTATTAGAGTAGATTATGTCAGTGTCAGAATCAAGAACGGTGTCAAGACTTTTACTCTGCGTTTTGCTCACGCATAGGTAGTCAAACTCAGTATTAGATGCGCGCCATCCACGAAGGCGCGCGCCTCCACAGCCCAAGCCGTGCAACTGCGCACAGCATGGTTGTCTATCTTAGAAGAAAGCTGATGGAATTAATCATAGTGCCACCTAGTCTTAAGGTTATTAAACTTGCACGAATTGTCTTTTTAATGTGGCCTGTTAAAAAGTTATTCAAAAATTCGATGCCTCCTAGCATCACACACGTGGTCCTGTGGTAAAGTATACTGCCTTTAGAGTCAATGTACCCGGGTTCCATCCCCAGCGGCGGATGCACTTCTTGTATGTTTTTTCACGTGTATCCAAGATAATAGTTACTAAATTTGGCACTTGGTGGCGCTTAAGTCGGGATCACAATATGCGTGAAGTTTAGCTATCTATTTCCAGTCATTACACTCTTATCTATGGCGCACAGATAAGTATGAGATTCGCTGTGGAGGAGCGCGTCGCAAAAGTTCTGTACTTCAGACTGAGCTAAAACATTCTGGAGGAGCGTTCAGCTAAATTACTCAACTAATATTGAAATGAAACTGTTATTCTTAGCATAATGGCGGCGTAACAAAGTAATACAGGATAAACGCTTCACATAAACAAAAGTACAAATATTCACAAATTTTCCACCTTATCAAATCGAGATACGGTTGAAAACCGTTTACATATTACGGCCATACCTGCTCTTTGTACATTTTATATATATAAATTCTAGGACTTTATTTTTATAGATATAAGGTCTAAAGTGGTATACATGATTCTAATGGTGATTGTACATTTAACAATGGAAAAGCAAACACCCGCCGCGAACCCTAAGAAGGGAGTTAGTCCAATTGTTTAAAACTGAACAATTGAATGTAATCTGAACATAAATTTCAGCATTGTACTTCAGAGGAATAAAAAAATTGCAAATCTTTTCGGAGTTACTTGCGCTATTGTGCGGATTCAAAAAGACCTGACTATTATATTTACGTGGATTTGGATCGAAATCTTCAAAAATTATCGTTTAGTTTATTGGATAATGAAAATGATGAGCTTTAAAATATAAATTCAATTACAGACTGAAGTCAATTAAGTACAAGATACAGATGATTACAACTTTCAATACAGAATATTACAACTTTGTCAATTATTTAGAACAAGCCTTTTGTTCGCGACTTCGTCCGAGTAGAAATCCTTAGGGATCGTCCTAATACAAACGCGAATAGGCGTAGTCGCGTTTGTTTTAAGACGTTCCCTTTAGGATACATATTCGAGTTAAATATGTATATTCGCGAATTTCACTCGCGCGATTGCGCGATCATCGCGTAGTCGCGTTGTACTAGGACGATCCCTAAATCGCGTTTGAAATTAAGGCGATATATCGATTGAAAGAGACACCCTTTGTTTTTCGCTCACGACAAAACGGGATGCAACCCTCTCCGAGAATGGCTTTTTAGACAAATCTCGGTTAATATTTGACTGTGTGCAGGTTTATTAAATTTCCTCTTGTCAGTACCTAGATGAGGTTAAATACCATCATATTAACTTAATCGTGTCTTTTAATAATGCGTTGTTTTAGTAGGCTGAGGGAAAAAAGGAAAATATAGACTCGACTTTGGATTTATTTTGTATCGAGAAAATTTTAAGCAATCATGTTTCACTATTCTCAGTACCACAATCATATAGTCAAGAATCATATATCTGAAAATCAGCCCCTACTGTTTGCTAGTCTGGGCAGGACAGCGTTTCAAAGTATCCAAATTTCTCAGTGTAGCGCCTTAATAGCTATTCTTTTATTATCAGGCGCTTGCCTATTTATCGCTATTCCGTATAAACTTCCATAACAACTATAACTATTAATCCAGTTGGTATGTCGTAACAAGGGTGGGGGGGGGGGGGGGGGGGGGGGGTAGCTGGTGTTCGGAACTTAATGGAACTTTACGGGGTTATTTGGGGGTACAATAGGAAGACTAGGATAGTAGTAGGATAGTCTTCCCCCTCGAGGAATCAGTGCTGACTCGGGGGTGAGGCAAATGTCTCTCATTTTTGTGTCGCAGATTTCTTGAAGGACCCGATTTTTACTTTTGTCAGGGGCGAGTCACTCGCGTGCCGTCATCGCGCCGCTCAAAGGTCCCACGTCGGGTGACTTTCAACGCGAGAGAAAGTGATGTAGCGAGTGATGCGCGTGCCATAGAAGGAGATGGCCTCGCGTAGGCACGTTTGACTTGCCTCGCGGGGATTTGTTCACAGTGAGGCTTCTGTACGTAGTACTATTACTTATTCTGTGCTTTTGTAAATTTGCAACTTTTCGAGCATGAAAAGTGAAAAATACATTATAGAGCAGGAACAAAATTGGGAAAGGCGTCTCTAAAAAATGCAAGCGGCAAGTCATGTAACAGTTGGGGTGACAACGTTATCAGAGGGTTTGGACCCTGCAGAATACGGATCAGCCTGTCGCCATCTCGAAATTTGAGCCGGAAAAGGTGCAGCCCATACGAAATTTTTCGTAGTACATTTAGTAAATCGTTGCTCTGGTACTTTAAAAGAGGTCCGATTGATATGGTTTTTTGGTATGTTGTAAAGGACAATATTGGCCATGGTAACCTAAAATTTTCGGCCCTCTAGCGCCATAAGTTTGGCCGCCATCTTGGAAATAGTGTCACATTTTTCAGTGTTTTGCTTATACTGTCATCAAAGTTCATTCGAGTGCTAAACATAGTTCTGCAATATTGTAGCATACAATATTTGCTAAAACTTTTAGGTACAAAGATTTTTTCCATGACCCCTAGGGACGAAGATATGACAGGAAATATCATTAAAAATTGCCACTTTTTTCTAGTTTTCCTCTCATTTTGACATTTTAAGTGCATTTTAGCGCTAACTATAGTTCGGAAATATTGTAGATCACAAAATTAGCTACAACTTTTGTATTGAAATAGTTTTTCCACGACCATTAGGAAAGAAGATATGAAGTCATCTATGGAGTACAACCGTCGAAATTTGCTACTTTTCCAGTTTTCTTCCCATATTTAGGTTTGAATGCAATAAATCGCAATCTGTAGGGGATCTATGATGGTCGAGTGATAGCGTGATAGACGACAAGATAAAGCATCTGTCACTTTCCGATCTATACCACTTCAATCCCTCAGAAGACAAAATTGTCTGTTTCCACGATACCTAGAAGATCGTAGGTACTTTGAATTTGCAGATAATTTTGTCTTCTGTAATATTGCTGACCGAGAAATGCACTAAAACGCAAATATGGGAAGAAAACTGGAAAAAGTAGTAAATATTGACGGTAGTACCCCATAGATGACATCGTACCTTCTTTCCTGATGATCGTGGAAAAAATGTTTCAATACAAAAGTTGTAGAAAATTTTATAATCTACAATATTGCCGAACTAAAGTTAGCGCTAAAATGCACTTTAAACGTAAACACGAGAGGAAAACTAGAAAAAAGTGGCAATTTATAATGATATCTCCTGTCATGTCTTCGTCCCTAGGGGTCATAGAAAAAAAAATTGTAGCCAAAAGTTTTAGCAAATTTTGTGTTTTACAATATTGCCAAACCATGTTTAGCACTAAAATGAACTATAACGACAGTACAAGCAAAAACCTAAAAAAAGTGACAGATTTTCCAAGATGGCGGAGAAAGACGTGGAGCCGGAGTGTCAAACATTTCGGGATACGATGACAAATATTGTTCTTTACGGCATATGAAAAATGCATAACAATCGAACCATAGTTAGAGTACCGGAACAACGATTTACCAAATGTACAACGAAATAATTTGTATGGGCTGCACCTTTTCCGATATAACATTCTTCGGGCTCAAATTTGGGGATGGCGACAGGCAGATCCGTATTCTGCAGGGTCTAAACCCTCTGATAACGTTGTCACCCCAACTGTTACACGACTTGCTTCTTACATTCTACTTCTTCAAAAATGGGCCTACTCTATTATTTGAGGTACTAGATTTTGAAAAGGTTTTGTGAGACCCTGTTAATTTTATGTTTTTATACTCTTATTATTAAATAAAAAAAAAAATTAAATCAGTATTTTACACTATGTTTAAGAGATAGAAATGTTTAAGAGATTGTTCAACTAACCCATTTGTCAGAAAGTTCATCCCGAGTCCCGAGACTGTTGTAACTTTATATGTATACAAATTAAATTTAAACAAGCACCGTATACGACTACAGATAGTTTGGTGCAACCCACCCTGAGACGCTGTACAATTCCGCTCCATTTCGCTGTAGGTATTGGCAAGAATGTCCAGTATTTTGTTACAAAATAGCAAAGCACAAATGTACGCAATCAAAGCCAAATTCACCTTTATTTACAGCTACGCTACGACTTGAATCCGTAAAACAGCTACGGCGTAGCACAGACCCTCGTAAATTCGTACCAGATGGCGTAGCAGTGGTGGGTGACTTGTTAACCCATTCGCGGCCAACGATCGCTACGTGTGCTACGCCGTAGCGCGTAGCAGCGTTTTCCCGCCTTGTAGCGGAAATCGCACGTAGAGGCATGACGCATATGTGTTGTGATTGCCAGTGAATGGGTCAAATTAAGTCAAGACGTTTCATACAAATGAAGCATTTACTTGAATGTCATCTTTGGTTTGTTTTAGGCGTTGGACTGTCTACATACATAAAGGTGAACTAGTGGCTCTATGAGCTGTTTGTACTTAGTCCTCACGAGTGATATTATTATTTTTCTCAAAACTGGCCCGCAACGCAAAATGAACGTTACTCACTTCACATATTGGAATGTAAGGCCTTGGTCGTTCTAACCCGCCGCCCGCGGCGTGCAGCGGCCCGTCGCCTACGGCGTCTGAATGGTATGTTCGAAAATATTCCTGAGCGGTCGTTCTCGCCCGCCGCGTGCGTCGTCCCAAACGCGTTAGAACGACCAAGGCCTAAAATATAGGTATAGTTTAACGTCAGATAAAAATGAAAAAAACATTGCTGGCTGCTCCCCACGTTTTTGATATTTTGAGGTTATGTTTATCTTATGTCTTTAAAGGAGCAATTCTTGTATATATATTTATAATATCTGGGCGACCGAGCTTTACTCGGCGTTTTCCCGGGCATGAGACCTAGCTAGATCCCCGTCATACCAAATTTCATCAAAATCGTTAGAGCCGTTTCCGAGATCCCCGAAATAAATATAGATATATACAAGAATTGCTCGTTTAAAGATATAAGATATAATTATATTTATTTATTTCGGGGATCTCGGAAACGGCTCTAACGATTTACTTAGATGAAATTTGGTATGTGGGAGTTTTCGGGGACGAGCAATCGATCTAGCTAGGTCTTATGCCCGGGAAAACGCCGAGCAAAACTCGGTGGCCCAGATATTTAAACCTTAATTGATATTTCGTCTCGGTTCTTGTCTTGTCAGAAACCTAAACTATCTTTGTGCTATAACGTATTTATGTTTGAATATTCCATTTTACCACCAAGATTATTTTCAACAATAAATTTTATTCAAAACGACGAAAATTTTTAAACCTTTAGAATGTTCTATTCGTTCCATATCAGCCCGCAAAATAATCATAAAAGTGGTACCCATAGCATTTAAAATTCCGGTTTAAATAATATCATCAACTTTCGTAGCATTCATTCACACCTCTCCATAGGGTCGTAAATGCCGGTAATTTCGTATGAAGATAAGTCCTTCTATTATGAAGTGTGTAGTTTGGTCCTCAACGAGTATTTTGCCCTGCAATCGCAGACGCCACTGACTGGCACAGACGCCCTCATGACAACACTCACTTTAATCTGCCACATTATATTAGAGAAAGTACACTTGCATCCTGAAGGATGCCTGGGATCCGCTACGTAATCCCAATATGTGGCGTAGGCACTAGTTTTTACGGAAGCGGCTGCCATCTGAGATCTGACCTTCCAACCCTAAGGAAAACTAGACCTTATTGGGATCAGGGCTGCTTTTCATACCATCTATGAGGAAAAGAGTAATTGTTACCCTCAAATGAGGGAAGACATGTACGACTTTGATCCGTCATTCGAGGACAACAAGGACTCTTTTCTGAATAGCAGTTGAGAAAATAACATTCAGAACTTACGCATGCTCGAAAACGTTACGTTATCTACTACCCTAAGATTACGAAACATGAACCAAACACAACTTTTTCTAAAAATAGAATATCGCTACTAAAATGCCTGTCAACCACCGTTTCATATCTCTTTGAAGTTTTCTGCCACTCAAATACTCTTATTCGTATTCGTTGCAAATCTCTGCGATTGCTCGAGCATTCTATCATTTTTCGTTTACGTAAGTATTATAAGTACCTAATATATTTGTTAGGGTTGCCCGCTATGAGGGCAAACGATAAGGAAAACGTCACTGAAATAGATTGTGTTTTTGTCTTCATACTATTATTAGTAATAGGTATGTTTCTATTAGTTTTTTAAGGTACTATGATGATATAACACATTTAACAAAAAATACAAAATCGCTTACAAACTACTTACGAACACCCATAAAATCTAAAGCATGGGTGCAGAGCAAACTACATGGTAAAAAAAACACAGATATCGTGCGTCACACGACTATCGAGCACATTGGCAATGAATCTACGGAATTTGAAAAAATATTGTCGCTGAGCGACGAGAAAGTCGGGATAAGGAAAAGGTTACAATATAAAACTACAACGTTGAATGATAGTAATTTTATTACGCCTGTGAACAAACAAATTGCAAAATTTCCACACGCGTATCGAAGTTTGAATAATTGTCGCCGTGGCGCATAATACTCTGATCTTCTTTAATCCCTCACTGCACTCAGGACTCAGTCTTAAATTCCTCGCTTCGCTCGGGAATTAACTCATAAGTCATAACACCTTCGCTCGGGAGTAAAATCTGGAGTCCTGCGTTACTTTCACAAAACATGAAGTCATAAATGTCATGTGAAAAATGTCGTTCTGACTTTTTGACTTATTTCACAAAGGTTAAGTTACAAGGCACACCTTTAACCCGATTGTCTTTGTTTTAGGCTCAAATTATATCTGACTAAATTGTCCAGAGGAATTCTTCGTTTCCAAAATATCGAGCTCCAAAATCAAACATCCGGAACAAATTGATTTTTTTTCACTATTTCGGGAGAGTAAGGCTATCACTGTTGTGACACATACGAACACATAGACAGTTTGAGTTCATAGTACGCTAACGCACGCAGAGACAATGTTCATGTATATTGTACGTGGTCGTAAGCAAGAATGTCTGCTAACTTAAAATGCTTCACCTAGTTTTTCTTCAATCCATAAATAAGAGTGTAATGACTGGAAACTTCAATCTACTTCCAAGCAAATGCCCTATTTCCTATTCAATCTCCACTACCCAGTAATACTCGCGTCAACTAAATTCTGCCAGTTTATGCCCATGCATCACTCTAGTACTAACTTGTTGGAACATACGGACGAATATTTGCAACAGACACTGCGCAAGTGCGCAGTTATTTTAAACTTAGGTACAGTTTTCTGGAGAAGCTTTGTACAGCAGTTAAAGGAAAAAGTAAATGTCGAATCTAACCGGGACCTAAAGAACTTGGCCGAGGACCGTGAGAACTGGCGCCAACTCCACCGACAAGAGCCGAGCTCTTAAATTTTGATGATGATGATGATGATGTACAGTTTTCTTAATACGAACTTCAAACACTAGCCTAGGTGATATGTAGTAATCGTGCCCACGGTCTCGAGTTTGAATCACGTTACCTAGATTCAGAAAAGGACTGTTTTTGTGTTAAAATGAAAAAAAATCTGGACCAGCCTCAGATGCTCTATACTGGATACCCTGTAGCTGTAGGTATATCGTCATCTTTTTTTTTAAGGTTTAATGCGTGACGCGAATGTATCGCACCGCTCACAACAACAGTATAGGTAATATGTAACATATCCTAATCTAGGTAATTACAGTAGGTATGTAGGTATAGGGATGTTGACTCAAAATTTATTAATACTCCATACGAAAGAATACATAAAACTATGCCAAAAAGTGAAAATCCCATTCAAATATCTCAAAAAATAACGAAACTACAACCGTTAGAATGTTTTTAGTCAGAGAGAGAAAACGCTACAGGTCAGTGACGTCACTGACCTCGAGCGCCATAGTAAATGACGATCGTTCAATACAACGGGGCGTTTTGCGGAAAAGGGACAGAAAATGCCCCCTCCTAAAACTTTGAAGACTTATAATTATGTAATTATTTATTCTTTTGGATTACTTTTTTCACTATTTGATAGAGAATTGGATCCTTTTTCGAGAAAATTCGGATTTATTCATTTTCTTATTTGGTGTCAACATCCCTTCGCTGCATGTTCCCGTTAGATAATAACTTATCTAGGTACACCATAGTAGCTTTGCATATATATTTTCCCTTCCCAATATTCATCTTTGTAAGATTGTCTCCCAAATATATATACATTTTAATAGCCTATTTAGTGTCCCAGTGCTGGACGCTCCCCTCCTCTTTTTCGCCACTCGTCTCGGTCGTGTTTTAGTAGCTCTATTCCATTCACACCTCATATTCAGTTGAAGCCGCTCAACCCATCTCACTGAATGGGAAACTCTTAGAGTATTCCAATGTTTAAACCGCCCGCGTGGTCATTTCGGAGGTTTCTCCTGGATTTTCCCCAGGTCATTCTCCAAATGTCCCTTCCCCTTCAATCGCTTTATTGGGCCCGGCCTATTATAAAGTCACAGTTCAAAAAAGAGTTACCTCTCGAAAATCCGCGTGCCCTCTGTATCTGACCCTTGAGGCGTTAGTCGAGACTCTTCGCTATTATACCGTCGGCAGAGATGACTATCGAGACCAAAATCGTCTAATTCACATCTCACATTTTAGTTACCTACCTAGTAGTGTACCAGGTAAATGTACTTTCTGGATTATTCCTGCTCGACCTTCATAAGTGTCTCGTAATTTTAATATTATTATTATAAATCTTATCGTACGTATATTCTCTCGTATGTTTCCCCACAAGGATACAAGATGACCCTTTGAAGGATTACGGCGGCTTGCAGGGAAATAAGCAACTTAGTTGTCTTTATGATCCGACTTAAGTCGTCTCTGGGTTATGGATTTCCATTTTATAGACGCTTGATTGCTTTCAAAAGCAAGTAAGGAGACTTCGTGTCCTATATATTTATTGTACCACCATACCATATATCGTACCATGTATCATGTACCTACCATGTATCGTGCGAACAGCCACAGCACAGACATATTTTAAGGCAATCTCCCTATGCGGCCGGGCCAGCATAGTGGGATGTGTGTGATGAGTGATGATCTCTGGAACCTACTACTATTACAGGAAATATCTTAACCGGCACATTCGACCAACATTAAGGCCATATATCGAATGAAAGAGACGGCCTTATGTTTTAGCTCACGACAAAACGGGATGCAACACTCTTCGAGAATGGCTTTTTTAGACAAATCTCGTTAAAGATCTGACTATGTGCAGGTTTATTAAATATCCTCTTCACAGAGTTTAGATGAGGTAAAATACCATCATATTAACTTAATCGTGTCTTTTAATATGCGTTGTTTTAGTAGGCTGAGTAAAAAAAGGAAAATATAGACTAAGTTTTGGATTTTTTTTCTATCGAGAAAATTACAAGCAATCATGTTTCGGCTATTGTCAGAAACACAATCGTATAAGTAGTCAAGAATCATATATCTGAAAATCAGTCTCTATTGTTTCCTTGCTGGGTAGAACAGCGTTTGAAAGTTTCTAAATTTCTCGTTGTAGCGCCTAAATTGATACGTGTCCCGCTTACACGCGCGCTGCGCTTACGATGACATGACGTATTAAAATGAGCGCAGAATATAAATTGAAATGTAAATCCATGCGAAAGTGTTGAACAGTTACCAAGAAATATATTCAATTTGCAAATCTCCGGAACATCGGCTAATCTCTATTCGTAGCAGGTCCCGAGGTTTTAACATGATTCGGCATTCAGCAACGTCGACGAGAATTCTTGAGGAAAACCACAGCTTCAGAAATTGCTGGTTTTGATCATTGTTTTGATAAATCTTCTGGGTATCCGTCTGACTTGACAAATCGATTTGCTATTATTGTGATGTTGCAGTCCCAAAGTCCAAAAAAGATTAAGTATACTCATGCTAGTGGTGACTATTGTACTCGTATCAACAGAGCTCCCTAAGATGCGTTGTGTTAAAAACCTGCATTTGTTTCTTGCGGTGAACTGCGAATTCACACCAGCACCATAAAGTTCTAGGCACCCAAGTAAGGCCTCTTAAGATTTTTCTTGTATTTATTATGAGCCAATGGCCATAACAATACTCAATCGCATACATTTAACAAAGCAGCAAGGTCATTGAAGACAAGAATTATAATGCGGTGCTTAAGAAACAAATCCAAACTCACTTACCTACGTCCTCTCCGATAACTCTCTCAAACATAAACTTGACAGATTAGCAGAGGACCCTCCAACTTTCGAGTTTCCCTCTACACACAAGAGCTTACTAAGGGTAGGGGAAACTGATATTAAACGAGACTCAACTTGTTTGGTATTTTTAGACTTTTAATAGGCAGAAAAAGAAGAGATTATTCTTGCTTAAAAGGTGGCTATGTAAAGAAAGATAACTTGACTTAGATCTGGGTTGGTGCCGTTTCTGAAGTTGTAATAACTTTGCGGTAGATGTCGCTTCTCGTTGGCCAGGTTTTAGGTACGTGTAAGGAGGAGATACCAGTTAAGTTATACGGTGACACTGTAATTAGAAAATATCAATTAAATTCAAGTTTATTTCTTACACCTGTAGACTTTCAAAGTCAGTCTACTGTGTACTCAAATGGTTATCCCATTGTGAAATCCTAAAAGCAAACTCAGGCCCGCAGCGCAGGCCAAATGGCATGACTTCGAGATTAGGTGCAGCAAGATTGGCGATGCAATAGGAATGCGATCGCGAGCTGTTTGCTGTTAGGCATGCCTGCGACAGATTGGGATCGACATTGTCTAGGGTAGGTAAATGTAAGTCGTGGAGCTGCTATTGGTTCAGCATCGGAGTAGGCATGCGTTTTTTGTCATTATTAGCTCATTTCTTCGACATCATGGCCCGCGTCGAGTGCAATGTTTTACGACCTTATAGGTACCATTCTACCTACCTCTACCTAACCTACAGTTCAACTGGCTCAATTAGAATCAGGCCCGGCCCGCCTAAAGGCTCGAAATGGTACCTAAAAATGTATGACCTTCTTGCCTACTCCAATGTTTATACGGCTGTAGGTATTTGTAGTTTAGAAGGCTGATACGTGAGGTAGACCTTAGCCTAGCTGGCTTGATGAGTTCCCACAGTCTAATTACCCTCTTTACAAATTCTTAACTTAAATACTGCTTGTTTTCTCAGTAAATTAAATAGAGCTGGAGTTTTGATGATTACGTAGCATAACCGACCAAGATTAATAGAAAACGGTACAAGGCTAGTGGAATTGCTATTGGTAGCAACATAAACACTGCCTTGTCTGCCCTGTTTCAATAGTAGGTACATTACTACAAATTAAGTGCCTGCCGAGTGCGTCTAATGATAGGAGGCAGACAATCCCAATTCCGGCCGTTGTATGTACCTATAGTGATTTTCCCAAAAAGTCAGGAAGTTACGAAATATTTTAAAAATTCCAATGAATTTCTCTAAATTTAAGCGACCGCGCCATGCGCTGTGGTAAGTGGCTAAGTGTGGTGGCAATGTCCGAACTCGCCGGCAATTTCCTGTACCAATCTGTAAATCGACGCCCGATAAGTACGAACGTAAGTTCTACTATTCCGAGCATGTTTGAGAAAATGTATATTCTACTATACACTTCTTAGCTCCTGGTACCGATGAATAATGTGCCCGCACCAACTCCCGATCCACGACTTGTTTACGATATGGAATTAAGCTCCTGCCTAGATCGTCATCCAATCACGTGCGTCCCGAACCGGGACGTCCTAAGCGCCCGGACACTCAATAGTCCTTAGTCATTTTGGATACATGTTTAATGGTTTGTCAAGATGGAAAGGGCGGACGTGAACAGGTTTTGTGGTTGCCGATGCCGTTCCATAGTGTAATGCAATCCTACCGGTGCATTGAAATTGAGTTTGAGATTTAAGTGCTTCGTGGCAGTCTGCAATGTATGGAGTTAATTCAGTTACAATTAAATGGTAAAATAACATCATATAGTTAGTAAGCGTGGGAGATTGTAACATCATCTTATACGTCGCATCGAGCCGTAAATTAGTAATTACCACCAGCTACGGCAACAACATACGTTGTTTGAGCATTCTGGAATCGAGATACCTACCTACTGTCTAGCTCAGGGGTCGGCAAACTTTTTAACCAATTAACCAAATTCATAGTAAAATGAGAACCTCAGCGAGCCAAAAAATCCTGTTTCAGACACTTTTGTGGAGACCTCGAGAGAACTGCATTCTCCCTTCAAAAAGCCTCTTGCGGCTCGCAAGCAGAGCTCCGGCAGGGGCGGCCCACTCCACGATTGCGTCGCGCCGCAACAAGTACCCCTTCTGGGCCTTCTGGCGGTCGCTTCATGCAATACAAGTGATGAGGCGTGTGGTTTGCGTGCGATAGAAAGAGATGGCCACGTTTAGGCACGTTTAGCTTGCCTCGCGCGGATTTGTCAACAGTGAGGCTTCTGTAAGTAAGTAGGTAGTAGGTACCTGGTAATAGTACTATTACTTATTCTGTGCCGCGGGTTACTAACCCCTAGTCTTGCTAGCGTGTGAAAAGGGGCATTGCATAAAATAGTGTCACCTATGCTATTTTTAGAGAGTAAAATGAATCAGAATCAACTTTATAAATGTGTATTATAACTTATAACTTCCATACATTTTTCACCGTATTGTGAATCTTGCGAGGTGTCAAATATATGAAAACACAGCTTGATGTGGATATTCATCATTACTCATTAGGTAGGGTACATACTTTCCCAGACTAGTTACTCAAAATACTCCGCGAGACATTAGCCGCCTTAATTGGTTTCTGCTGAGGTAACCAAAGACTGCAATGTATATACTAAAGAGGTTAACCTGCGCATAAGCAGAATATAGTCGCGAGTAGGGCTGTCATCTCGAATTTCGCCAAACCCGGACAAAGATTTTAAAAAATCCGGACATTTAGCGTAAATCGCATTATTTCCCCGGACGAGTCCGAAAATAATATTTTTAAAAAACAAGACCTTTAAATTAAACGAGGTGCTTCCTTACATGAAAAGCGTCCGGGTTTTCCCCGGACACTTCTTGACACCCCCCGGACGGCCCCCGGACGGCCTCCAAACTAGGACAAATCCGGGAAAACCCGGACGGATGGCAGCCCTAGTCGCGAGTGCGCTATCATTTGCGAAACGCTCCTGCATAATTTAATACGGGGAGACATGCGAAAAGGATGAACTTGCAATTCAAACAGCTCCAAACCAACACCATTCCGGCTATCGGAATCCGAAATTCGTATCGTGCCGTCCCCTTCACTCTCGTGTTATACTATACGAGTGAAAGGGACGGATACTTACCATGCGTTTTCCCGTGTGTAGAGTGTATTGCGTAGCGCTACAATAATCTTGGCAGCTGCACTGAAACTGGGTCCGAGCAAGTCCGAGCCGAGGTGAAAACTCGCCCGAACGCGGTTGAAAGTGACATACTCGAATCATACAGTTGGCATCAAAAGTAGCTTGACATATGAAGATCTCCAAAGTTCTTATTCCTTTGTAATAAAGACTTTTGACGCCTTCATATGTGTCGCTACTTTTGATGCTGACTGTACCACGGCCGGCGTTGTACGTGCGTGTTACATACGGTCACGTGCATTAATTTAGGACCCATTTCGCAAACTTTTTCTTTGAATTTCTATACTGTTTGACAGTACTGTCAACCTTAAGGGGGTCCCAAATTAAAACTCGTGACTGTACCTACTATTTTACCTTATATTTTATATGTACTGCTTTATTACTGGTGCAATAAAATTTTATTTATTACAAATAACAAAATTGAACTACCTATGATAAGGTAAAAGGTAAGTACCTAATTGATATAATTATAAATAAAATCTAAACTAAAACCTATTTCTAAAAGTGCTGCCATAAATCGGGACCCCTTGTTATAAAGAATATTACTTTCTAGAGATTTAGTTGATTTTTACGGATTTTAAATTTGCCGCTTTTTTGTGATTATATTTGTGATAATTAATCACAACTATTCACGAGTGGCGCTAGTGGACCCGTTTGCACGCTATTGAAATGTCTACTTAAACGCGCTAAAATGACTGGTGGACAGCACTGCCTCCTAACTTAAAGACCTTAAAGTGCAATAACTCGAGTTTTGGGTCAAATGAGTTATGTACATATTCGGAATCAGAAAGAAAAGTTCTATATTTTGTTCTTAGACAGTTTTTACGTATCTTTTAGATTTGACACCTTTTTACTAAGTGAAAGTGCAATATCTAAGGAAGTGAATTAGGTTTACTTATAAAGAACGTCATAACTCTACTTATGACTCGGTTGAAAAATAATATTTTAATATATTAATTATATAAATATTATTATGAAAAATATCGCCAGTTCCATCTTATACTTGTTCCATGGCACTTTTAGTTAGGAGGCATGGAACAAGTATAAGATGGAACTGGTGATACACACATACAAAGGTGTGTGAAGGAGATGTAAGCATAGACAATAACACACGTGGGAGCGAGAAAAAATGACATATCTTCTGTCCCTCATCGCGTATAAGGAACCGATTATTTGTCACCGGCCGTTGTCACCGAAATGTCATCGATGAACCAGTGGCCAGAGCATAAAAAAATATGTTACCCATAATGTTGGGTAAACCAAACCGGCTCGAATGTTAAAAATAACAGATAAAAAATTTAATTGTGACGTGATTAGAATACTATTGTGAATTTCATTATTATAATGGCTGAATAACTAAGACGTTTTAATCTAATCGTGATTTTGTTAACTTTAATGTAGGTATTAAATTAGGACACATTTATATCGTAATTGGGAGGACATCGGATGTTTTGTGTTTGCCCGCTAATATTTACTAAGAGTTTATTTTGAACATTCCCAATAATTAAAAACCTACTTGTCAGTAAAAATGGGGAGATTAGTCTTTTTGTGGTAACCCCAGAAAAAACTGTCACAATATCTCCGTCCTTGTGTGTGATTTGCTAACCCTCCTTCTATTCTATATATCCTCTTTCTACGTTAGGAGGCAGAGCAGTGACAGTTTGTTTCTTCTCTGTGGTCACATACCACAGACCAAAAAAGTTTACTTTCATTATCTGTGCTTTCATTCAAGAGTTGAATTGAATGAGACCCGTTCAAGATATAAACAAAAGTTGTGCAGTGATTGTAGTGGGCGTAGTCACATTTACCTTTTATCAGATAAATTCATTGATTATAAAAGATAAGGTCCTACTACTGTAGCGACATTGTACTAGATAAAAAACTAGGGCTGCAGTGATAAAAGGGATACTAATTCCCGCAACTAGGGCACTGTGTAATGTTTTGTTCTTCAGTACCTTTAGCGACCAGATTTCTGATAAAACTCGAGATTCCTAACATTGACTAAGTGTTTATTTACTTATGAAGTGATTCAAAACAATGTGTAAGTCATGAAAGTGTATAATTTCGGCGAACAGACACTCAAACATTAAGTTGCATCGACTATGTGATTCATCGAAACTTTTCTCTAATTGGACTGTAAAGGTGCTGTGATGCGAGTAAAATGTTTCGGAACACCTTAATAGCCCTCTTTCTCACTGCTAACGTGCAATGCCAGTCGAATAAGGACCTATACAACGGGCAATATAACAACGAATTTTATAAAACACAAAGTTCAAGAGAAACAAAGCTGCCGATTCCTGGTGACAGTGATTATCGGACTTACGTGTATAATAGCAGGAGATACGGGACGGATCCGACGCGATACAACCCATTCAACCCTAGTATAAACCAACCGGGTGGGTTTCCATACAATCCTATCAATACAAACCCATTGGATGACTCATACAAGTTTAATACTGTAAGTATTCTTAAATTATTTTCACTTGCATGATTAAAACTTTCTATCTACTTAACCCCTCATATGTGGCTATGCAATCAAGTCCTGAGATGTATGAGAATCAGTCAATGACAGAGATGTTGAACAATACAAATACATCAGTCCAGGCCTAATTAGACGGGGCGTACTAAACCACACACCGTCACTAAACCACATAGGTTTCGCTGGAAGATCAGCGCCGGCTCCTTGAGTCGGCATTATGCTGAGGCGAGACCTGTTTGTGACTTTTTTTTGTAATGATTGTTTTTTGTAACTTTTTTTTGTTTGTTTCGTCACAAATAAACGTTTTTATTCTTCTTCTTCTTCTAATGAAATTAAGGGTTAGTATAATAAAGACTATTTAATTTGGTTGAGTTTGTAAAAATACCCATACCAGAACTGCCTTACTTTTGCATGCTAGAAACTTCTAAATTTAATAAAGCTCAAAACGCACTGACAGTGGTAGCAGGGCGGGGCGTTACGGTGCGGAGGCGGTACAAGTTGTAATACTCGAACTAATATGAAAGGGTCCGCACAGCAAACCGGCCGAAAAAAGCGTTCTGTGCGGACCCTTTCATATTAGTTTCGAATATTACAACCGGTACCGCCTCCGCACCGCAACACGTCGCCCCGCTACTGCTGTCAGTGCGTTTCGAGCTTAAGAGTTTATCAATATATCAATTGGTAGAAAGATCTCAATTAAACTTATGATATTGAATCAGCATTGATATATTTTTCTACCACACACCAATAGGCAATAAGTTGTGACTAATAAAATTAATTTCTTAATAGTTTTTGCCCTACACAGTGTTTAGGTTATATAAGTGGGTCCATCAACTAATTGTTGTAGCTTGTTACCATGGTTATGTCTCCTGGGTCACACTTTAAAACTCTGATTTTACAGACTTTAATCCTACTAAACATGATTTTAAGCAATGAATTTAAACTCATTCTCACATGGGTCAACTTTTATGCATGGTAGAACTCCATATTATAACATTATTCCAAGAAACGGTTACCATGGTCTCCTGGCCGACAGGACCGAACAACAACAAGGAAAATTTGATTGACCAAAGTAATAAAATAAGGAAAGGAAAGTAATAAATTCCTAGGCAAAGGGATGATGATGATGGGGGGGGGGGGGGGATTCGTACAAAACTCTAAGACCAAATTCTCTTTGCCACAGCCCCGAGATCCAAATAACCCAGATGCCTTGTTCCCGGGAGTGCTGGGAGGTTGGCGGGAGGACCTGCAGGGCAGAGAAAGAAGGGACTCCCGGCAGCTGAAGAGGGATATCTTCGTAAACACTAACTATGGACAAGTACAAGGGTTTAAGGTATTTTATGTGAAGGTTTATTCATCTAGAAAGAGAAATAGAAAAAAAATGTAAATGTAAAAAAAAAAAAACAAAAAAAAAAATGTAAAAAACAATAAAAAAGAGAAAAAGAATACAAAAAAGAGAGAAAAAAACAAAAAAAACTGATAGAATTTTATTCCTGCACGAAAAAAAGGCTATTTGTATTTATTCATCTATAATTTCAACTGTCAGATAATTAAATTACTAATTTATAATACCAAACATGGTTATATTCTACACTTTTTTTGACCTTTAGTCTTTACTTCTTTCTTTATCTTCAGTCTCTTATTCTTTCCAGAATAAAGAATATTGAACAGTGAGTCAGAAATTTGTCATTTTTGGAATTACCTGTCATTCAGATTTACTCTCCTTATGTTGAGAGTTAGAAAGTCTCCTTATGTTGCTTGAAACAACATGGGGTGGTACATCTATATATTATTTTTCCCATTATAGTATTCCTTGCCTGGTGTTTGGTATAAAGTGTGTCTTATTTTTCAGGTCCACTTATATGACAACCCCGACCCGGATTCAGGGTACCGACCCTGGCTGACCCCGGTGGAGAGGATACAAGGAGAAGTGTCAGTTTTCTTGGGAATACCATACGCAAGACCCCCAGTCTTGGATGGAAGATTCAAGGTAAGTTTCATAAAACTACTTGAGATGAAATAAAAAAGAACTATATTCGTCCAAGAGACTAAGTGTAAAGCCTGAGTGGACGCTCGGAGCGGAGTATGAGTTTCAATTGTTTGACATGCACGCCCCGCTGGACGCAACGCTGGACGCCCGTCTCGAGCGTCCACTCACTCCACTTAAAGTTAAGGCATAAGAAAAATACATATACATAACATATGTCTTTGAATTATCATCATCATGATCATCATCAGCCGAAAGACGTCCACTGCTGGACATAGGCCTCCCCCAAATAGCGCCACAATGACTGGTTCTGCGCCAGTTGCGCAACCCGCATCCAGTGGACTCCCGCGACCTTTACCAGGTCATCAGTCGACCTTGTGGGGAGTACTCAAGGACCAAGGAGGAAGGAAGGGGGTCTTTTAATGAGGGTTCCTAATTGATCCATCTCTCTGCAGCCTCCCCGGCAACATCCAGGCTGGCAGTTACTTCAGGCCGTGGACTGGGGTCCGGCGTGCCCCCAGCCCGTCCGCTTCACAGGCGCTACGAAGGGCATTCGCGACATGGACGAAGATTGCCTGTACCTCAATATATTCTCGCCCAATGTGAGTCATACCCACAGCATCCAGGCTGGCAGTTACTTCAGGCCGTGGACTGGGGTCCGGCGTGCCCCCAGCCCGTCCGCTTCACGGGCGCTACGAAGGGCATTCGCGACATGGACGAAGATTGCCTGTACCTCAACATATTTTCTCCCAATGTAAGTCATACCCGCAGCATCCAGGCTGGCAGGTACTTCAGGCCGTGGACTGGGGTCCGGCGTGCCCCCAGCCCGTCCACTTCACGGGCGCTACGAAGGGCATTTGCGACATGGACGAAGATTGCCTGTACCTCAACATATTCTTTCCCAATGTGAGTTGTACCCTTAGCACATAGCAGCTTAAAATTATAAGTTCCACCAAAAATAGGCTTTTTAGTCCTTAAGTATTTCACAGAACAGAAGCGAACTTAACCTGTGCATTACTCATTAGTGTCACATCTTGATTGTCTGGAATAAATCGCTCTTTAGTGATAAGACCGCCTGTTGTTTGCCTCTTCGTATTTTGATTTTGTGCTGTATCATTCAATTGAAGTTTGCAAGAAGATTTCCTCGATTTGTGACCTTTCTAGCCGGATTTTTTTTTGGTCCCATACAAGCTTTGATCCTGGATAGAAATGGGATCGATTGGCATCAAAAAAAACCTTTTTCTAGCAGCCTGTATGTTTTTTCCAAAATTTCATAACGCCAATTTTCATTCATTTGAAATCGAGGGAAGGTCTTCCAGGGCCATTTTCGCATAGCTACACGGGATCTGGTAGCTACCCTCACTGACCCAAAAAGAAAATCCACTCTGTATAAATGTACCTAACTAAACACAAGTAATTTCACACATTGCGAGTTTTAAGGCCACCTATTATGTAATGTCCTTCATAAAATAGGTCTGTGAGCCGAACCGTACATACATATACGAGTACTATACGTAATTAATATTCTATTGTCATATAAACCAACGTACTTTTTAAACTAGCATATAATTTCTTTACCATTGTATCATAATGTTAACGACGTAGGGTCGCTTTTTCAATGACTACAAAGTAAGACTGTATGAGTTGCATGTGCATAGTAAAGTGGGACTTATCCCGCATAGAAAATTATACTAAGTCACTAGGCTACGTATCGTGCTGGCTAGGCCGGTATTAAGAAATTACGTAACTTTTAAGACTGTTTTTTGTGTTAACCAGGGACTTACATTAATACATAACGAGTCATGTTTTTTTACTTTTTCTGGCGGTACGATGGCCGCCATTACAGAAAATTCCCTAAATAACTGAATCGACCAAAAACTCCACATAATACCGTACCTGCTCACAATGCGATATCTAGAGGTGATCATCTGTAATTCTGTACCTCTAGTATATTACTTTTTCGAAACAAAACGCAATCGAACGCGTTTGCGTTTAGTCTCAATTTGCATGCCAAAAAATAGTTACCATCAAATGCCAACAACTAAATTTACCCGCAAACGCAAAACCCATGTGAATTTACGTATTTCAGTAAATTTCATTCGCCCTAATATGACACCAAATTTGCATAATTATATCATGTAGCGATGCGCCAAAAGTTCATTGACCCGTAATTTCATTGGACCACCTGCAACGATTTTAATTACTCCAATCACCATAGCTACGCACTCAATCATTCATTCAAAAATAAACTCTATTGTCTGTGCTAGCCGGTATTCGATCAATTTAGTCACTACTGTGTCAATCTAACTTGCACTCTATGGCTCTGTCATACGATATAGGCGACTATTCAATTGCATAGCTGCGGTGACAATCGATTTTGGACTTAAAGGCTAGGAAATTAGGTACAACGTTTATTGTTCGTCGGTTGATTAGTCTCGTTACGTGATGGATGGAGTTGATTGAGTCGGTTATTAGTTAAATGCCCGGCGGTTGAAGCTTTGTTGGATTATTACAAATTGGTATAAGCCGCCCACCGTACAAGAAAAATTCGCAATTAAATTTTAATCTCATGTGACAGGAAATAGAGCAGAGTTTGTTTTTGTTTTGGAATTGAATGAAACAAAACAAATGCAACTCTGTTCCAAGTTCGAAAGATACAAATTCCATTGAAGTGAATATGTCCTAGTACTTATTATCACTTTGTACCCCAAGAAGTTAAGGCACTAGTCCCATTGCCGGCGAGCAGCGAGTACAATTATGATAATTCTACTGATTTCTCGCTCAAGCAAGTAGAATTACTACGAAAGTACTCGCCAGTCGCCGACGGTGGGACTACTGCCTAAATGTGTCCTCAAGGAACAGGTTTTTATTGTCGAAGTTAAAAGGACGATTTCTATATCGGTATTTGTTGAAATTTATAACATAGTATGGCTTTATGGATAGGAAACCTTTAAAATTCAGTTCAGTAAATTAGACTAAGAAATCAAAAACATGAAAAGATGGGACTAAAAAGATTCGCAAAAATGATTTTTTTAAATAGTCTAAGTAAATTCAAAGTTACCAATAGACTTCTCATGTTAAGATGCTCATTGTACAAGCGAAGCGATTGTACACATACGAACACATAGACCACGTTAACTCATAGCTCTTACGCTGATGCACACATAGACAATGTGCATGTATAGCTCAACACACAACCATGGCTCACCCGCGCTCGTGAGATAAAAGTAGGTACTATACAACTTCGACACAATTGAGACAATCTCTTCTTGTCTTGAGGGACATTCCTGCTTTTAAATTATACTTTATAAAACATCAATGAGGTTTTAATACTGCTTTGGATTTTTTAAAAGTAAAATGAACTGTGGTTAATTGTGTACAATTCATTTCTCATTTCTAGACGGAAGCGGGCGCCACAGCCCAAAAGTACCCCGTAATGGTATACATCCATGGCGGGCAGTTCTCATCGGGCGCGTCCAATTTATTCCCAGCTCACATGCTGGCCGCCTTCTACAAGGTCGTTGTGGTGTCCATCAACTACCGGCTCGGCGCTCTCGGTAAGTTACGACACTAAGGCGACTTCCTGATTTGTCGGTGCGGAGGCAGTACGATATGAGAAAATTGACAAATGTCAGTGTCAGCTGTCAGTCGACTCGGTACCATTTTTTACTGCGCCCCTACATTTAAATGAGTGCTTCCTGACTGGCGCGGGATGCGCGGTAGCGGGACGATGCGAAGGCGGTACTGCTTCGCTTCTGCGCATGATATTATTACTGCGCAAAAGTAATACTGACAGTGTTCCGTCAAGTGAGAATCTTTGCGACGTCAGTAAATTTGAACAAAGAAGTCAACAAAGAATAAAATGTCACATATCGATCTCACCCCGTCAAGTCAGGAAATCGCCTTTAAACTACATTTGTCGGTTATACCTCCGTGACGCGTAGTAGAAACACCCATGCGACTTTCCATAAGTATTTCAATAGATTTAATCGAAATACGTGAGAAATCTACCTACTAACTAATGTATGTATGTATGACACTTTATTGCACATAAGAAAACATTTACAATAACAAAATTATACAATAAAATAAGATAGTACAAAGGCGAACTTATCCCTCTAAGGGATCTCTTCCAGCTAACCTTCGAGAAAATGAAAGCAACGCACGAAGGCGACAGACAAACTTCTACGCACAAAAATGGATACATATAAGAAGCAATACCAAATTTAAATACCTACACGTAATCTAACAAATTATACATAAAATTACACAAATATGATTTCTTATACACTATAAACATATATAATGAAATAAAATAAATATACATATACATACAATACAGATATTTAACATAAATATAACTAAATGCATGATAAATACGTTACACGTTTTCAATATCATCAGCAGTCAGGATTCCGAGAGCCACATCTTTTTCAGTTTCTCCTTAAGCGAGGCAGCAGATTGTGATTATCTGATGGACACCTACTAAGAGACTGGCCATAATTTTGTGTCCTAGACACATTGTCATTTGTAATAACTTTTCACAGGTTTCCTTTCTACTGCCGACGACAACTCACCAGGAAACTACGGTATCCTCGACCAGGCGATGGCGCTCCGATGGATCAGAGATAACATAGAACCATTTAACGGGGACCGTTCCTCCGTCACTTTGTTTGGACCGGGGGCCGGCGCGGCTTCTGCCGGCCTGTTAGCTATAGCGCCGCAGACAAGGGACATTGTCACCGGTATTATAGCACAGGTGAGTTTTTTTTTTCTAAGCCCTTATCGTGTCCAGTGCTCGGCGAAGGCCTCCCCCGTTGACTTCCACTCGTCCCGGCTTTGAGCAGTTTCGGGCGAGTCATTTAGAAATGTGTCCAGATGAAGCGGGTATTACACTGTCCTGAATCAGGCGTCCTAACTAGTGGAGGGGAGTTGAAGCATCTCGCTCTAACGTATAGGTCGGAGCCCTTCTAAGTGTCCTGAATTCAGTGTAATACCCGCTTGATCTCGCCACCTCTGTGGATGCATGCGGCAGACCTGGCCGGCGTAGTCCCATTTCAGCCTGGTGAGATTGGATTACCAAAATTCTGCTCTTTAAACCGTTCGGTCTTCTGCCTTTTGTACAGTCATAGGCATAAATATATGTCCGTTTCCAAAGCGACAAAAATATCTGTACGCTCTTACGCCCTTGTCATTAATGTCATGTTGGCATATGTCACTGTATTGTGTGAAGATTTTTCGACGTTGACTGTACAGTTAAGCGCGTTTACGCAGCGCTGAGGTCAATCCTTCATATGTTTGTTTACAGAGCGGCTCAGCGCTGGCAGACTGGGCGATGATAGAAGACAAGTTCCGCGTACAGAACACTTCGCTGGTGTTCGGGCGGTTGCTCGGGTGTCCCATCGACTCGTCGTGGAAGCTCGTCAACTGCCTGCGCCAGGGCCGCAGCTTCTACGAGCTGGGCAACGCGGAGTTTCAGGTCAGTTGGCATACTATTAACACCCCTCCGCCACCCGCCTAGCGGGCGCTGGGTACCTTTTTTTCCCGCTAATACCCTAATAATTCCCGCTAACGCCCGCTGGGTGAGCTGTCGCTAAAAATAAGTCTAGGTCCTCTACATCGGTTACATGTGGTGATATAGGTCACTAACTCGTTTTCTGGGGTACATTCAAGATTTAAGTCGGGCAGTGAAACTGTTAACCTTTTCGACTACAGAATACAGAATACAGATATTCATTGGTAAAATAGGTAAACATTTTACAAGTCATATTAAATTACATTAGTGCAACATTTAAAAATGAATATTAAAATTAGGTACATCATGTGTTCACATTGAAAATACTCCGAATATACCAACGTCGGACATCTCCGTCACGGCGTGCAGTGCGATATCAAACCTACATCCTTAATGCATATAAGGTTAATTTCGCGTTTGACATTCAGATTTCTTGACGCGTGTTTTGTAGAGATCCGTTAGAAAAAATGTCAGATAAAATTTTGGTAACTCCATATACTGAGTGTAACATTATGGGAAAGTCTGAAACTATAAGACATACGAAGATCTGTTAGGAATCATGTCATCGATTTAAGTGACAAGAAAAACGCAATAGGCTGAATATCAGTGCTTCACTCGTCAGAGCGAAGCGTATAACTGAGCCTGAACCAATTTGTTTTGCTGCAATGCACACATTGTGTTTATAAGTTTGTTTTGGTTTTTTTTTTATAATTTGATATGGTACTATTGTAATTTCTTGTGTTTTTATTTTTCATTTTGTTGTATTCCGTAACCTATCGTGATTTCTTGTGGTTTTTTTTCTTTGTATTTTGGGTGTTTATATGTAGCAATCAAATAATAGTAGTTTATGCAACTGGTACATAATGAGGGGCATTAAAACACGAGTGTGTTTTATGAAACGAGCCGAAGGCGAGTTTCATAATAAGGTCACACGAGTGTTTTAATGCCTAATTATGTACAGTTGCATACATTACTTTATCTACACACATATTATAATTACTCTAAGATGGGTTCAGAAACCGTAGTAAATAAATACAATAATTGTGTTAAT
Source organism: Cenopis cana (assembly GCA_951800055.1). Classification (NCBI taxonomy): domain Eukaryota; kingdom Metazoa; phylum Arthropoda; class Insecta; order Lepidoptera; family Tortricidae; genus Cenopis; species Cenopis cana. The sequence continues at coordinate 3,440,553 of OX637476.1, read as the reverse complement.
ACAACCTTTTTTGCACGGTTGCGGAAATATCGAAATCAGAACTGGCAACCGATACCTGAATGTTATTTTAAAAAGTAAAGAGTCCTTATTCTGATGTGATCATGTCGTTCTAGCTCAAATTTCGTGCGATATATACTAAAAAAACATCGAGCTGACATTTCGCATCGACTGAATTTGAATTTTCAGTGATACTAGAATAGGGACATGTCAACTTTGACATTTAAATTTTGACAGTTTTGTTTGACGTAATATTTTAACATCATATATGAGATTAAAATGAAATATTTTATTACTGCTGTAGCCTTAGCCACAGATAAGAAAATTGCCATAAATTCATTGAATGTTGAAATGAGAGTCATTTTCTACGGTTTCCGAACGCATATTAGAGGATTTATGATATGTGTGTAGATAAATGTTATATCTATATATCTATCAATAGTAAAATTATTACCTAAACGAGTTGAATCGAAGGTCGGAAGGATGGGCGTCATTACTCGCAATTATGTCATTATGAAGTCGCCATCTCATATAATGACGCCCATCCGTAAGAACTCTCATTATAATTGTAGTATTTTGGTTCCAGCCCCAAGTAGGTTTCATCCCCTGGGGTCCCGTATTTGAGAACAACTTCACGTACCCCGGAGACCAGTGGTACGAGGGTTGGCGGGAGAGGGACTGGCACTTCCTGGACGCCATGCCGGAGCAGCTGATACGGCGGAGACAGTTCAACCCGGCGCTGCGGTACATGACCGGGGTCACTACGCAGGAGGCCGCTTATGTGTTGTGTGAGTACAATACTTGGTAAACAGTGGTATACTTAAAATCATTAGAACTGGCCGAGTTGTATCAAATTAGTTCCTTCAAAAAGCGACTTTAACGTCATAGCAAGAAAATTAAAAACGAATGACAGTTGAATTGAATTACGGGCTTTAATTGGGGTTTAATTGGGCTACGAGGCTGGATGCTATGTCAAATTGACTCATTTGTTCATGTTGTTAAATGTGGCTGGGCGCCATGTTTAGAAATATAATTAACATCTTGCTCACATTTGACAGAGCCCGCATGGTAGTCTAGATGGAAGCCCGCCTTGCGGGGCTCCTATTCCGAATAATTTAACTACTTTTGATGATATTTAATCTATCTAGAACCTAGTACAATGTGACATATAGTTGTACCAAGTACCACTTGTCGATATTCCTGACTACATGCCAAATGGACTTTCTAGGCTCCTTATTATAGACACCGCATCTCAGGACGTGCCAGTTTTACTTGATTAAGTAGGTATAGTTCGTACAAGGCCAAATGCTGTCAAATGAACGCAAGCAAGAATCTTCCTTATACTCAGAACTCTTAGTCGTTTTTTGCTTGCGTTCGTTTGACAGAATATGGCCTTAGACTTTTGTACTAAACTATACTAAATTCACAGAATAGTATAGTATTACAACACAGAATGGCCACGAACCCCCCGCACCGAGGTCAGTTACCTCGTCCCTGAGAGACCCGCCTAGTGCCGATCGAGTGCCGTCGCGCCTCGCGATTCGACCGCGCTACGCACCCGCGCAAACAATTGACGCGTGTACCGACAGCGCACGCACACATACTTACCCACAGCGCTTACGTTCCTTCGCGTGTCACTGGTGTGCTAAATTTTAACATGTGTTGTTCCCACAGATAACAACGAATCCCTTGCTCCGAACTTCGAGATAACAGAAACGTGGTTCAACCAGAAAGTTGAAGAGCTCGTGAAGCGGTACAACTACACGCTTAACCCGCGCGGCGTGTACGAGGCGATCCGGTACATGTACACGTACCACCCGGAGCCGCACAACGTCAGCGCCATCCGGGACCAGTATGTGCATGTGAGTCACTGTGTACTAGTGTTGGTAAAGACTCAAGTTTTTGAAGTCTATATTGCAAGAACTCGACCCATATTTACGGGACTATGAGCTTAAAAGACTTCCGAGTGTTTTAAGTCGTGAGTCGAGTCCTTTTTCAAGTCTTATCGAGTCCTGTAGTCACAACTCAGTCTTTAGAAAAGACTCAAGTCATATCGTGTCTTTAGTAGTCTTTATTCAACTTTAAGCTCAAGACTCGAGTCCTATAATAAAGACTCACTTTTGAAGTTTCATCCAAATTCAGCTGTTTAGCCGTGAAAGTGTAAGTAACAACTCCATTAAGCACTCATTTTATCAGCACAAATGCCCATAGGATACAACGTAAAAAAATGTGGATTTTCATAAATTAAGAAAACCATATATACATACAGAATTAAAAACCAACAAATATACTGATTGCTAAATACGAGTACACTACTTCACGGAGTAAGTTGCGTAATCTCAAGCGTCCCTACAAGTCCAGTTGAGTTTTAATAATAACTCAGTTGTTCCAAAAGCTCTATAGATGGCTCCAGTCTTTATTAAAGACTACAGAAGACTCAAGTCCCCCCAAGTTGACAAGAACTTGAGCTTCGATTCAATGACTAGAGTCTAAAAAACTAAGTCGAGTCTTAGAAATGGAGACTCCAGGGACTTGAGTCTTTACAGTGTGTACACGCCGGTTCACTGTGTACAAGGTTGTAATATAGCTCAGCCAGAAAGTTGTGTCACTCACAGGGCATCTGCATAAGGGACTAGTATGTGCATGTGAGTCACTGTGTACACGCCGGTTCACTGTGTACAAGGTTGTAATGTAGCCTAGAAAGTTGTGGGGCGGTTTCCAGTGGTTACACGTCACGTGTCATTCCGAGTCACATGTCAGCGCCATCAGGGACCAGTATGTGCATGTGAGTCAAGTTAAATAGGTGTTACTGTGGTTATGAGTTCACTCTGTATACACACACAGAAATAGGTCACCAGCACCACGTTCGGCAACATATTTTTTATGTATTCATATAAATTTCAATATCAATAAGATAGATTGTCATGTTATTCATAAAGAGGTAGTTTTTTACTATTTATTTATCGTATGGCATTTATTTCGAACCGTGAGATCTTCGAGAAGACAATACGGTTGCCAGTTTTTGTTGCACTTTTAGAACCACCCAGGGGTCACGTGTAGGGTTGCGGTGGGTACTTTCCCTACGGATGTGGTGCAACTTCGACCCCCCTTTGTCAAGTGAGTGGGCAACTTGACTGTTAGAAGTTTTCAAGCCGCCCGAAGGCCTCCAACTTGGCTTAACGACTGCTGCCATAGACAGCAGCCGGGATCAACGGCTTACCGTGCCTTCCAAAGTACGGGACGTTTTTTACTTATTTGCTCGTAAACTAAACCAAAAAAAGAATTTAATATGACGAAGCAATTATTTTCAGAAACAGTCTTCATACACAAAGTTTCTCAAACTTTCCATTGCCCGCAGCTCCTCTCAGACTTCCTGTACCGCGCGCCGACCGACAAAATGGTGAAACTACTGGTCGAGCACAAGGTCCCCGTGTACATGTACGTGCTCAACACGACAGTGGAGTCCTACAACTGGCCGCGATGGCGGCAGTACTCGCACGACACCGAGCACTACTTCCTCACCGGCGCCCCGTTCATGGACCAGGAGTTGTTCCCGAGGAGGCAGAGGATCGACCGGCAGGCGTGGACGCCCAACGATAGAAACATGAGCCACTTCTTCATGAAGGCGTTCTCGGACTTCGCGAGGTTTGGGTGAGTTGCAAAATCTTCGTTGTATGCTAGGACTAGGAGCATACGCCTCGCTATAAGGCGTAGAACCGTGTTGGTGTCTCTCTCTTTGACATACAAAAGAGAGAGACACCAACACGATAGTTGAGTCCAGGCTTGGACGCCGAATGATACGAATATGGGCGATCACGGATTTCTCGGGATTTGGGTGAGTTGCAAAGCCTGTTTTCATTTCCTCATAGTATGTTACACACGCATCGTGATAAAGCGACAAACAAAATAAAACACAACACAACAAACATACAAAATAGAGAGACACCAACACAACAGTTCAATCCAGGCTTGGACGGCGAATGATACGAATATGAGCCATTTCTTCATGAAGGCCTTCTCGGATTTCGCGAGGTTTGCGTGAGTTGCAATAGTAGATTGTGTCAAGTCATAGCAATTTATTGCTTGTCTCAAGAGAGCAAAATGATATAATTACGGCGATGGCGGTATATTGAATCCTGAGTGAAGCGAAAGATTCTACAACAGAATCCTGAGCGTGGAGAGGGATTCAAGTGTTTACGCCCAAGACGGAAATAATTTTGCTACCGTGTGACACATTATCGTGTATCCCTGTTTTGATTTCGTCGTTATGCTAAGGCCACACGCCTCGCGATAAGGCGTATATTCCTCTTGGTGTCTCTCTCTTTGACATACAAAAGAGATATACACCAACATGACAGTTGAGTTCAGGCTTGAACGCCGAATGATACGGATATAAGTTCGAAATTTATTTGCGCTGCGTGGAAGACATCAGTGAAGCGAGGTTCCCAAAATCAAGAATGTCTTAAATGATTTTCTGCTCGCCCTTTAATTAGTGATAATAATCTTTTGTTCAGAAACCCAACCCGCACTCGGATCCTCGGCGTCCACTTCGAACAGGCGACAGAAGGCCAGCTCCGCTACCTCAACCTCAACACCACCTACAACTCCACCATCCAGCTCAACTACCGGCAGACGGAGCTCGCCTTCTGGACCGTGTACCTGCCCACCGTCATAGGCCGCTTCGTGCCCACCTACCCGCCCATCACTGAGGTGAGTCCCATACAAAACCATCCATCAACTACCGGCGGACGGAGCTCGCCTTCTGGACCATGTACCTGCCCACCGTCATAGGCCGGTTCGTGCCCACCTACCCGCCCATCACTGAGGTGAGTCCCATACAAAACCATCCATCAACTACCGGCAGACGGAGCTCGCCTTCTGGACCGTGTACCTGCCCACCGTCATAGGCCGCTTCGTGCCCACCTACCCGCCCATCACTGAGGTGAGTCCCATACAAAACCATCCATCAACTACCGGCGGACGGAGCTCGCCTTCTGGACCGTGTACCTGCCCACCGTCATAGGCCGGTTCGTGCCCACCTACCCGCCCATCACTGAGGTGAGTCCCATACAAAACCATCCATCAACTACCGGCAGACGGAGCTCGCCTTCTGGACCGTGTACCTGCCCACCGTCATAGGCCGCTTCGTGCCCACCTACCCGCCCATCACTGAGGTGAGTCCCATACAAAACCATCCATCAACTACCGGCGGACGGAGCTCGCCTTCTGGACCATGTACCTGCCCACCGTCATAGGCCGGTTCGTGCCCACCTACCCGCCCATCACTGAGGTGAGTCCCATACAAAACCATCCATCAACTACCGGCAGACGGAGCTCGCCTTCTGGACCGTGTACCTGCCCACCGTCATAGGCCGCTTCGTGCCCACCTACCCGCCCATCACTGAGGTGAGTCCCATACAAAACCATCCATCAACTACCGGCGGACGGAGCTCGCCTTCTGGACCGTGTACCTGCCCACCGTCATAGGCCGCTTCGTGCCCACCTACCCGCCCATCACTGAGGTGAGTCCCATACAAAACCATCCATCAACTACCGGCGGACGGAGCTCGCCTTCTGGACCGTGTACCTGCCCACCGTCATAGGCCGGTTCGTGCCCACCTACCCGCCCATCACTGAGGTGAGTCCCATACAAAACCATCCATCAACTACCAATTTCCTCGGTCCTGCTATTTCTGGCCAGCTTGCACCGGCTCCAAGCTCACGCAAGTCGTCTGGTCAGTCGACCCAAGTATGCTCTCTACGTTACTATTCTACTTTAGTATGGTATCAATAGAACGAAATATATACCTATTTTTTTAAATACATTGGAAGTGAGAAAAGGCGCGACATTTTTATCTGTGCAAATCATAGATTTACTATTATAGAACTAGATACACAGTCAGGCGAAAAAAATGGCACCCGCAAATGTACCGCGTGGCGTGGCGATACTTTTGCGTTGACGGCAGACAGTGAGAGTTACAAACAATGACGAAATGTGCTGTGAAAAAATGGTTATTGTGTTTGCAAATTTGACACTTAACACCAACCGTACCAACCGTAAGTTCTTTTTTGTACTTATCATTTATCTTGATATGTAAGCGTTATTGTCAGCTATTGGACACTGTCAATCGACAGTTTCCAATACAACTGACAGTGTCAATCGGTGCCACATTTTTCGTCATTTTTGTTCGGCACTGTGTGTCTATTTCTATAAGTCACTGGTGCAAATCGTCGCACTTTTTTTGCTTGTCCGGCATGACCCGCACTAAATAGTAGTGCATTTTATTAAAGATGGTAATCTAATCATTTACTTCTCTTTTAGTACTGGTGGGAGCCGAAACAGCCCCTTCAAATCGCTTTCTGGACGGTCTCCGTGGCGTGTCTACTTCTGATCGTGCTGTTGGTAGTATGCTGCATGCTTTGGCGGAATGCTAAAAGGTATGTTGTACTTCTAATAATATCCAAAATCTTCTAATGATATACTTTTTAATCAAAAAAACATCATCATCATCCCCCTAACGTTATCCCAGTACAGTTACATCCTGAAGGATGCCTGGGGTCCGCTATCTAATCCCAAGATTTGGCGTAGGCACTAGTTTTTACGAAAGCGACTGCCATCTGACCTTCCAACCCCGAGGGGAAACTAGGCCTTATTGGGATTAGGCTTTGTCAAGTGAGTGGGCAACTTGACTGTTAGAAGTTCTCAAGCCGGCCGAAGGCCTCCAACTTGGCTTACCGACTGCTGCCATAGACAGCAACCGGGATCAACGGCTTAGCGTGCCTTCCAAAGCACGGGAGCGCTCAGTTAGTAACCACTGAAAGCGGTCACCCATCCAAGTCCTGACCGATGCCCACGTTGCTTAACCTTAGATACCGGAAGTGGTACGCAGGCGCCGCTGGGCCACGAGCGCTCCTTTAATCAAAAGATAAAAATGATAATTTATAACTTATAACACTAGAATTTAAAATGTTTGTCTTGTATCCTGAAAACTTGGCGGGGGCACTACGGTGCCCATGATATTGTTATGGGTCATTATTCGCGCGTTTCAACCGCCTGACTTCGGTTGACACATTTTTAACGAATTTGCTGTAGATTTTTTTGGCATTTGAGAGTTATTTGGTAGATGTCCCGTACTCCTATAGCTTGGACTGCCGCGTAAGGCCAAACAGTCATAAAACTTGAAGCAATAAAACTAATTATTATTATTATTATTTATTATTTATTATTTATTTTATTTTGGGATCTAATTGTGCAACAATAATCAAATAAAAAATAAAAAACTTTATTGAGCTAATTAGTACATGTCACTGCTTACCACTAATAGGTTCATACTTGCTAAGTAGGAGATGCTGTTCACATGTAAACAACTGAATACCCAAACCGACCAGTAATAGACCCTATGCCGTGTTAATAAGATACCAATACTATCGGCCAGCACTTCTTATTTCGAATAGTCACAAGTCGTAACACGAACTTTTGAATTGGGACCTACACATAGTTTCTCTAAAGCTTAAAATACATGGTGTGTTCCGTAAAGAGAGAAGATCTCAATAACTACCGACAAATATTTTTTGTCGTAGTAAAATTTTTATTGGTGTCATTTCACATTGAACTTTAATGCGAACTATTACGTTAGCTTGTGCTGTGTGTAAGAAATCACCTATGCTATTTTGTAATAGTAAGCTCCTTTGTAGTACTCATTAGCTTAACTTTATGACTGTTTGGCCTTAAACCAGTGTCTAGGCTATACCAAATAACCGGAAATGGTCTTAAAATCTTTATCGGAATCCGACAAAATAGTGACTACAAAAGTGATTTGGAACAAACGCCCAAACAATGGCCCCCTTATATTACATTTGTTAACTTGAATATGGTGTTTTTTCACGCAGGGCTATACCTCCTAAATGGAAATTACTACCAGCAATGTAGGTGAAAAACATTACAAGTCGTTTTCATTTTATGTGGCTTCACCTTTCGTTTTATTTTATTGCCTACTTTTAGTTATGTCGGTTATTTGTTTTAATGTTTAACTGTTTGTTTGGGCAAACAACGGTACAAATAATACTTAAAATTATTACTTACATCGACCAGCAAAGCTGCCACTATTATGCCATTATTTTTGCCATTAAGTGCACATTTTGAAAGTAGCTCGTAGATATTTTTTATTATTTATGTGATTGACTTTGTCTGCCAGTTGTTTTTTTTTGTTTTAAATTCATTTTTGAGAGCTGCATGGCCTCAGGACAGGGAACGTGTTACAAAAGTTTAGTCACGTAACTGAATAATAACGACGAAAATGGATTTTTTCCGTCGTTGTATTGCTAATTTACCTCTTCCCCTTTATTCATAAATGTCACTCAAACCTGTTTTAGTTAAATTTCCGCTAATATTCGTTAGTCCTTATCAGTCACTTTGACATTTGTGTTTGTGAGAATGAACAAATTTCATATTAGCTAGCAAAGGCTCAGCAATGAGGGCTAACGTGCATAGATTCGCCGCTAGAGGCGCTAGTGTGACGTCAGTCCTCCGAAATGTCAAATTTCATAGTTTGCGGGTGGGTTACGCGGGTTTATTTCTAATTAAATTAATATGGTGACTATTTTGCAATATCTGAGATTGATAATGGCAAATATGAGTTACGGGCCAACGAATATCAGTCCTTTGCGACAATTTTATCGTTCGTAAACTTATGTCATACTTTTTTCCGAACTAAACGTGGACTGCGCTACAAAATGGCTACAATACGGGATGTTCGATAAAAAGATTTTCCGTGCGGTTTTAATGTATGAAATACGATTTCAACGTAAATTTGGTTTTTACGCCCATAATAACCAATAATAAACTTTGACAGCTGCACTGAGAGCGCAGTGGCGCCAACTGGTGAGCACAAAAACGGTAGCCCTCATTGCCATGGAGCAACGCCGCCAGCATCTTGGGATCATTTCCGCCAATGAGCTACCTGGGGGACGGTGTTTAGATTTAGGTTTTTTTCTTTAATTTTTCGAGCCAGCCTAGTCGTATAAGGGGTTAACAAATGATTGACCAGCTATGTTAACGCAAATGTTGATTGCAGAGAATCGGACCGGTTCTACGACGGCGACATATTCATGGTGCCCGAACTGGACGAGAGCGGCATCGACAACGCGACGCGGTCGCGCGACAACATCTACGAGTACCGCGACGTGCCGGTCAAGAAGCCTCACACTCCGCCCACGCTCAGTCGCGCTGTAAGTAGTTGCATTCTTAGTGCCAGTTGTACCAACGTACGAACACAGACCGGTCATCGTCAAATATGGCGACGGCAGCTGTCATCCCATAGAAACTTGTCAAACTTTCCATAGACGAATTAAATGCCTGAACAGCTGTACAATAAGTAGATAGTAGTGTCTTAAGGGAGCAAAATGATATATTTACGGAGGGAGGTATAATTCACACCGCCTATGAGGCTCGCTGTTAAAACATGAAATGTTTTACAAATAATTTTGCTACCGAGTGGCACATACTGTTTTTCATACCTTCTATGAGGAAACGAGTTATTGTTGTCCTCAAATGAGGGAAGAAAAGTACGATTTTGATCTCTCATCCAAGGCTTTTGGTCCTCACCCTATGATCCACCCTGACACATCGCGTTGTCCCACAGACGTCCCAGCCGGCGACGCTGTCAACGCTCCCGACCCGACCGGCGTCGGCCGCGTCCACCGGCTCCGCGCTGTCCTTGAAGGAGGGCCTGGTGTCGGGTCGTCCCGACCCGGGCCTGGTGTCGGGCCGTCCCGACGCGGGCCCGGTGGCCAGCTCGCCGCAGCCCGGCCCGCCGCTGCCCCGCGCGCGCTCGCGCACTACTATAGTCAAGGGTGTCCCGCAGACCACAGTCTAAACGCTTGGTCTCGACGCAAGCGGGACGCTGCGCTGCGCGCCTAAATGTATGAAACCGTCCCGCTCGCGTCACGCAGCCTGTGTGGCGTCGCTAACCTGTTAGCATATGTTCCGGCGCGCAACGCGAGCGTCGCGCGGACGTAGCGCATCGCTGTGTGACCAAGCCTTAATCGTACCCATAAACGATATGCTACAGATGTATTGCAAAATGATTTTCTTTCGAGAAAACTCGGATCTCAATCGGAATACGATGGCACCCGAACTGTCAATCAATGATTGTATTAAGAAAAACGACATATGTCTTGTTACTATTGATATTTTATCTGTTTGATTTTTTTTCCTTTTTTAGATGTATTTGCTTAAATAATAACGATGATAACCACCGTAACGATGATAAGTATTTTTTGTATAATGATTTAATTTGTACCTTGACAATTAGTGTCACATTCCACACAATAGTTTGATTGGAAGTACCAGTTTCACTTTAGACTGAGCTTAGCTAATATTAGTTTTAGGTGTACGAACAAACATTGAAATGTTTAGTCCAATTAAATGATGCTGTAATAATATTACGTACTTGAACTAGACTGATAAGATTTGAGAAGGGAGTTAATAAACTTTGGAGGAATGTATCTTGAGGAACTGAAACTGTTATAGAGGCACGATTTTTTCGCTAATATAGTAAATCCTCTTCACCAACCAGATTTTCAATATACAACGGCTCGTTTCATAAAACCACACTAGTCTTTTAATGTCTCATTATGTAACAGTTTCATAAACTACTATTCTGCTCACTTATGCTCAGATGGTAATATCAAAAAAATGTTGATCATTGTTTTGTGCCTTATCTAATTTAAATGTGAACTTTTGTTTTTTTAGACTAAATGTATAATTACATATACCTATTATCTTTTCACTAAAAATTCCGACCGACGTAATTCCGCGTAATCGATCTATTCATTCCTTTTTTTAGAATCTATAGTTCGTACACAGCTGTAAGGCAAAGTGTTGTCAAATTAACGCAAGCAAAAATCTACCTAACAGTCAGAGCTCTAAGTCGAGTTTTGCTTGCGTTCGTTTGACTAAAATTGACCTTACGAACTAAACCAGCATCGAGGTTTTTACTGTTCAATACTGCGGTTGTGGTTTGACCAATCATTTAGTTGGTATAGTATTTTTGTATTAGTTACCTTAAAGGTATAGCCATAAGAACTATATTACGATGACCTTATTAAGTGCAAATGCTGTATCACTACTTAGTTTTTTTTTATGTATTTAATATTAGTGTATTAGTAACTAAGGTAGCTGTCAAAAGACATGTTTTATATCGTTTGTGATCGTTTGTCCGTCCATATTGTGCAATCAAGTGTGTTTTATAAAGTGCCTTGAAAGGAATTTAGTTACATATTTATAAATTTTAACTGCCTTTTATATTTTACACGAAATTAAATATTTATATTCATATATTACTCTGTTTCAATATGCCGTACCTACTCACGTTTACCTTTGCACCTAATTCCCTAAAAATATGAAATAGTGGATTGTTCGCCTTTTCACCGCCATTGACTTGATATAAAGTCACGACATTAGGTGCCCCACATGACAAGGATTTCATATAGAGTCCATGCCAATGGCTTAATAATAAATAGACTCGATTAAGTCGACGTAAAGGCAAGCTACGTGCTATCACATAAGGTTCATTTTCAATCTTTTACTATGAAGACTGGCGTGTGAGGCACAACTTACAGAATCTACTGCGGGGGTGAATAGGGTTGAAAGACACTCATTTCCATTTATCAATATGCCTTAGATTGGAAAGCTATCATTTACAAATTCTGCCTTATCTTCTAAGGTCGATGTGCCTCTTTTCCTACAGCTGTCGTCTCCTGCCAAGGTGACGACACACATTTCACACTACCCAGGCTAAAACTCGTATAAGTTTCGTCATAGTCCGTTTAAGTCGTTTTTGCGCAATTGAGTAAACAAAGTCTGAACATCCAAACTTTCGGATTTGTAATATTAGTAGAATTGCGAGTAATCATCTTAGATGCTTTAAATAGAGTCTGACCAGCTATTTTTTACCAAATCTTTATGTTATGGCAACAGTTTTATCTAACAAATAAGCTGTCAGTAGTTCCTTGCTGTTCTATATGTACCTATTTCGTATTTTATCAGGATGTGACTTTTTCAAATTTGTCACATTTTTGTTGTGCCACGACTCGCTGGTTAGACTAAGCTATAATATCATCCAAGTAGTGACATTCGGTTTAAAGAATCTTTATTCTCATAAGAATTACAATAAATTCACTTACATGAGGATATATAACAATATTAAATTAATTAGTTAAACGAGCAGTATATTTGCCTAATATTAACATGCCGCTTAAATATTTTAAAAATTATGCATAAATAAGTGGGTAAATATAAGTTGCTATGCTTATCGTACTGCATTAGCCGGGCAGCCGTGCTGCCACTCTAAAGCTGGTGATTCACTAGGGGACAAATGTCCCACGACATGTCAAGCGAAACCGGCCGATTACACCTGACATATCTGGCGACTTATGTCCGTAGCGACGTCAGGCGAAGTCGTGCGACTTCGCCAAACTTCGCCTTACATATCTGGCGACATCGCGCGACTTATATTTCCGTAGCGACGTCATGTCGCGCGATGTTGTCAGACATGTCGAGCGAAGTCCGGCGACGCAACGACGCGCTACTTCACCCGACGTAGCTAGGGAACACGTGTCGCAGGACATTTGTCCCCTAGTGGATCACCAGCTTAAACCAAAAGGGCATTCACGAAGATGACAGTAGTGTCCAGACAACGGCCCAGTTGTGTTCACGCAGCATGATGTTCCGGGCGGCAGTGGCAGCCGACCGGCGCGCGCGCAGTGTAGGGCGGCGCGGGCGCGGGCGCGGGCGCGCAGCCGCACACGCGCCGCGCCTCCGCCCCGCCGCGCGGCAGCAGCCGCCCCGGACGCACCGTCAGGTCCACTACGTAGTTGACCCGGAGCAGACCTGCGGGGTAGCTCTCTTCCTTCCCTGCTTTCTGTAAAGGTAGGTACGCGTGCGCCCTAGGCGTAACTACACGACGCGACACAGCAGCGGAGCGACGCGACAAAATATTCTTTTTATACTCGTCGACTACAATATTACAATTACAACTTCATAGACCATTGCACAATATTATACATTTTAAGCTGAACTAAAAGTCTATGCTCTATGGAGTAATATAATATTTCATTGTACAACTGCGCGGAGAATCGAAATATCATTCAAAAATAGAACGCCGTAATTTGATGAAAAAAATTAAGTTTAAGGAGACTCATTTTATGAATATTTCAACATTGATAGTGCTTCCCGCGCTTCTGAACGTAAAAACGTCAATGCACTTGTCAAATGTCTACCTACTTAAACGGTCGTCTGGATACTGGCCATAATCATTAGAAAAAAACTTAAAATATCTTGCATCGTGATTGGTCGAAATTTGACATGATGCCAAAGGCGGGCATGGACTGTTTTTTTTTTTCTTCTTAACAGGGCACCGGCCCTGTGGGAATTGTTATTACAAATTTACAATACTTGTGATATTATCGTAAATTTCATAATTATTTAGACTTGTTTTCAATATTCATCAATACCCACGTGATACGTATTGTGATATGTGCAGACCACGTGCTATTAATCACCGTGTAACCCTCATGCACTAATGAGATCGTTTCAGCGGCAACTTTCTATTATTTTGTTATTTTCGTGGACTCGTAGAAAAAGTATTGTATACAATAGTTATATAATTAGCTTTTTGAGTCTCGAACCTTACTTAGACCACTCGGCAAGCCTCGTGGTCTAAACGCGGTTCTCGACTAAAAAAGCATTCATTATATAACGATTGTATAAAATACTATTGTAGGTATGTAATTGTATGAGACAAAACGCTTTATGCGGCAGCGGAACTACATGCCACGACACGCCGCGTAATGCGGTTTGTCTCATACAATTGCAAACAAAGAATATTTTGTCGCGTCGCGTAGTTACGCCTAGTGCGGTCTTACCTTGAAACAATACGGTATCAAACAACAGTGTAAACTTTCCTACCTACGCCAAAGACATGAAGATGCAATTTTTTTTTATTGATTGATTAAACACACTGTAAGGTATATACTTACTGGGTCCGGTTCAGGAATGGCAACTTCGCACCATGCGTGGGCGCTGGTTTGCCTGTGCAGTGCACATGGCAGTCCAATGCGATCTGCTAGCACCTAAAATGAGAGTTGTATTTATTTAATAATAGGCATGATTTTTTTTATCTCATGCCATTCGAACCAGTTTTTAGAGACGACCAAATGTTTGTATGGGACCACCTACAATTAGAGCAACACAGAAGACGAAAATGAGAGGCAAAGTACAGAACAGCGGACGAGCATTGAAAACGCTCCATACTGATTGACAAACAGGCGAGACGTCACACCTGCTTCCTCTTACTATATATACCGTTGTATCTATGGAAAAAAGGGGAATTTCTCGTTTTGCTCGTAAATTTATTGCGTTTATGAAACAACTATATTTATTCATTTATTTCAGGCAGCAAGGGCCAGGGCAATTAGGTATTTAAGAGACATTGATGAATGCAAATTTAGTATATTGTAATTTACATCTATGAAATAAATGAATCTAAATCTGATTGGGATGGATTGGCAATCCAATTTTTAATAAAGGAAAAAAAACGGCGTGGCTCCTTTGAGTCGTCAAATCGGGTGTAGGTAGTAGGAATCGGTAGATTGCCCCGGAACACACATCAACATCACAACATTCACAACACATACACATCATTTAACGCAATACGGTAGGTACTAAATACTCTTTTCACACCTGCTATTCAGAAAAAAGCCATTGATGTCCATATTTACACAGAGGGGTAGGGCACAGCAAAATGTCATCTCATTCTCGAATTTGGAGCAGCCCAACTGGGGAAGTACCTCCGCGTTGCAGAAGACCACAGCCATAATAACATTATTTACTATACAAGTATGCAGTATTGTGTTCCTGGAGGTGAGCAAGGTTGCCAGAGCTCCCGAGGATGCACTGTGTTGAGAGCGAGGGACCTTTTATCCCTTCTGCTGTCAACACAGTGAATCCTCAAATTTTATAAAGGGTCGGCAACGCGCACGTGACTCTTTTGGAGTTGCGAGCGTCTATAGGCTGCGGCGTCCGCTTACCATCAGGCGGCGAATTGTTTGCCACCGTCGTCCTATAAAAAAAACCCCGGAAAATCATCCCTCCTAGGGATGAAATAGGGAGTGGAAGATTTCACGGACGAAGTCGCGGGCAAAAGTTAGGACATTATAAAAGTATCAAATAGGTAGGCGTATTCACCTTGTAGAGAAGGGCTCGCTCCAACACTCCGCCGCACCGAACCCAGCCCAGACCTATGATGAAAGAGTCCAGCTCATTCTGAAAATTATATGATTTTCGGTGGATATACATATACAATAAAAGGCTTATTTATTTAATTTATTATACATGTCGCAGCCGGATTGTATAATCCGCCGTTTTACATTACGGCTAGCCGTTTTACAGAACAGAGCCGTTATACGGCGGGTTAACGATTAGCCGGATCGTCATTGCAATACGTTCTACAATATGGCGGCTCACGTTTAGCCGGATTGTACTTGCCGGATTGTACTTGCCGGATTGCATAATCCGCCGTTTTACATTACGGCCAGCAGTTTTACAAAATGGCCGGATTGTCAACGCTAAACAGCGCTGCGAGTGTTAAAAATGGGAACTAAAAGCTGTCAAAGAGGTCACATCTAAAACGACGCTATTTTGTAAAAAGGCTAGCCGTAATGTATTACGGCGAATTATACAATCTGACTGAACCGCTTTTTTATATTACGACTAGCCGAATTGAAGAATGCAAAGCGCCGAACACATTTCGGCGGATTGTCAATTAGCCGTATTCAATCCGCCTAATCGTTGACCCGCCGTAATACAAAACAGCTCTGTTTTGTAAAACGCCTAGCCATAATGTAATACGGCGGATTATACGATTTGCCTGCGACATACATATACTTAGTACTAAGAAAGTCACACACGAAAACTTTGATAAAACTCTACGTAGGTACAGACAGTATAATATATGTTCACAAAAAATATAGAACAGCTAATATTTTTTGTGTAGAGACAGTAGTGACAGTTAGAAAAATGGTAACAATATTATACTTAGGTACCTACCAGGGGCGGAGCGTCCATACAACTCGATTCCCACCGGCTTGCCTAATTTTCAGCCAGTCCACTTCTTTTACTACGACTCATGATGATTAAGAAAGGCTAATTATTTCCGGCTTCCCTAAGAATATTTTTGACGCGCCGCCACTGGTACCTACCTACTCCTAACATTCCTAAAAAAATAAACGCATAGTTTGAAAGTGTCACCTGTGGAGCTTGTGGGTCTGCTAGAAGTACTTTAGACTTTTGATGATCTGTCAGTCAGTCAGTGTGTCAGTGACAAAACTAAGGAACTTTGAGGGGCAACAGTTCTTAAAATAAAAGTTCAAATTGAATGTGATTGAGAATATATCGAACCCATATATTATGCCCAACATGTTACTGAAAATTCAGGTTTCTAGCTTTGGCTAGGACAAAATTACAGGATGTTGAAAACGGCCTCAATGGCTTCTAGAAAAGGATGGTACGGCCGTGCCTCGTTTGTTTTGCTCGACTTGGCGGGGCACCACTGCCGTGCCCCCAGATATTGATCAATTACAAGTTAAACCGACTTTTCAAACACCGTCTCATAGTCTCATTCATTCGTAATTTCAAGATTTATTTTAATTTTGTAATGACTTGTATTGTTAAAACTATTATTTTTGTGAGGTGTGCGATTCATACGAGTGTTAGGTAAATATATGTATGTAAACTATGCCAGATATAGGTACTACTTATGCCAGGTACGTGCAAAGCCCACAATGGCAAGTGTAATTTCATTTCGTGTTATTATTTTTTCGCAACTGTATTAAGAAACGTCGCTAATACACGACCGACAGTATCATTTTCAAACGTCCCGACAACTCGGGGCTCGTGCAAAATGTCATACGTACCTTCCGCTTTTGATGCAAGTCAAAATTCTCCAATCTGTATAAATAAATTAAATACGTCACTCACCATCAATTCAGACAAGTGCAGGGCCACTGTGGGCATAGTGCAGTCCTTCTCCTGGGTCGTTCCACACATCTGCTCCGCCACAAACTCGGCTAGCATTTTCGCTCGTTCCTTCAACGAAGTGGATACTTCTGTGCATTTATCGCGGTACCTGTTTTTTATAAACTTCATGATTTCTGTTTAGACAGTTAGGCCTTGTTAGGGTCAGACCAATTTCCTCATGTTGTTTTTCTTCACCTTAAAGTCACTGTTAAATATCAAATTATATTTCGCCATTTTCACTTTAAAGTTTAGTTAACCCCCTAGTTTTTTTCCAGATATAGGTAATTTTGGGTTTTCTGGTTGAGAATCACGAGTACTATTGTTTCAGTTTCAGATAAAGGAAAAAAAAATGAAAAAAATCCTTGATTTTCCATAAAAAAAAATCTGTGTCAGTTTTGTGACGAGCCATATAAACTGCATAAAAAAAGCGTCACAAAACTGATTTATTTTGGTGGGACACTTTTTTTTCTTCGCGAAAATGGTTACTCGTGATTCTGAGTCAGAAAACCCAAAATTACCTAAATCTGAAAGAAAAGTAGGGAGTTAAAGTGAAAATGACCATTTAGTTAGATACATAACTTTTTTGATAAACCCCGAATTTCGAACCAGCGACCTTCAGAAAAAAAAGGAAGACTTCAAAGAAGAAAGTCGCGTACAGTCAAGGGCACCAATATGTATAATTTTTTTCACCTTACTCCATTGAAATAAGGTCCAAAAATGTATATATATTTATGCTCTTGACTGTACCTTACGCTTTACCTCAGTTCTCAGGCTTCACTTTCTCCTAGTGGCTTTCTAACTACACCCCTGCGCCCGTAGCACATGTTGCGCTCGAGAGTATCGCGACCTATCTCGAGCTACGCGTCTTTTTCTGATTGGCGCTGTTAGAAAGTGACGGATAGATCGAGATACGCCGACATCACGTGCTAGGCCTATATATATATATCAAACATCATACCTTACTCCGTAGTGTGCGTCTTCTATCTCGAAGTAACTTATACATTTTGTTCTAAAATGGAACAAAAGCATTTTAAAGTAAAATCAATTATTATTTATTATAAATAAATACGGCTCGATGGGTCGATGAAATTAGAAAGATCGCGGGTCACTCTCGAATAAGACTGGCTCAAGGACGGGATGATTGGAGTAACTTTCGAAGAGAGGCTTAGGTACAATACAATTGATACCTACGTACTTATATAAAAACGGGTTCGGCTTATAAAGATCAGTATACTTATGTGTATAGTTTTAGTGTCATGAAACCTTAATATTCTCTCTCAGCACGGCGCTATTATTTAACGGATAAGATTTGTTACCGGTTTAGGTATTTTCAAAACATACTGATTCTACTTACGGTTCGCCAAACCACATGCGTTGTTGAAGAAGGTAGGCGCGTAGATTGATGTCGTCGGGTATGGGCGGTCGCATAGAAGAGCACGAGCTTGGCAGTCGCGACGAAGATGTAACGTGGCCTACAAATAATGGTAACTTTTTTTTCTTATTTTTAAGAGGAGTCGCGGAATTTACTTATCTCTAGAGATTACTTATCTCTAGAAGTTACTTATCTCTAGAGAAGATGCAACTCCACCTTACAGAAGACCGCAGTGATTATACGCCATTACCTGCTGTGTTTTATTCCTAATGGTGAGTAAAGAATGCGCTATGCTGAGACTATTATTTATTCATCGTATGGCAATTATTTTGAACCGTGAGATCTTCGAGAAGAAAAAATACCCCAATAATTACAGTACAGAGGATGCGGTGTCTAAATTAGTGTACTATATGTCGCAGGCAAATCGTATAATGCGCCGTATTACATTATGGCTAGGCGTTTTACAAAACAGAGCTGTTTTGTATTACGGCGGATCAACGATTAGGCGGATTGAATACGGCTGATTGAAAATCCGCCAAAATGTGTTCGGCGCTTTGCATTATTCAACTCGCCTAGTCGTAATGTAAAAAAGCAGTTCAGTCAGATTGTATAATTCGCCGTAATACATTACGGCTAGCCTTTTTACAAAATAGCGTCGCTAGCGTAAGCTGTCACCTCTTTGACAGCTTTTAGTTCCGATTTTTAACGCTCGCAACGCTGTTTAGCAATGACAATCCGGTCATAACGGCTAGCCGTAATGTAAAACGGCGGACTATGCAATACGGCAAGTACGATCCGGCTAAACGTGAGCCGCCATATTGTAGAACAGATTGGAATGACGATCCGGCTAATCGTTAACCCGCCGTATTACAAAACGGCTCTGTTATGTAAAACGGCTAGCCGTAATGTAAAACAGCGGATTATACAATCCGGCTGCGACATATACATATATAATTTTAATTTTGGGTCGGTGTCGGTGGTAGTAGTTGTTAGTTTGTCGTTGCACGAAAATATCGCTTCACACGTCCGCCGTTACGTACAGCCAACCGATTTGATTTCTAGGCAACTTCATTACAAGTCGTAATTATAATACCTACAACTATCTAAGGCACAGTTGGAAAGCAGTTTTCCCTTGAGCCGACTCAGGATCAGCCAGCGCCGCGTTTGTACAATACTTAGTACAAACCATTGTGTTAGGTTATCTGGCGTAGAATATAAAAATAATATTTACATAATTATGTTAATAAGAAGCTATAAATTGTACCCTGCGTCGCGATACTCCTACTTGCGATAGTCGTACTCGCGATTTCGAAGCCCGAAGCGATACCGGGTTCGGAGCAGGGCGCCTGGAAGAGGCAGATGAAGACAGGGTCGCGGTGTGGCGGCGGCTGCTCGAGCAGCTGCTGCATGCTCGGGAACGGGCTGGACATACGCTTCTGCACGTAGAAGCCCTCCTGCAAAACACAGTTAAGTAATCCTGCATGGAAGATTGTAGTCACCTTTGGAATGGCTCGTCTAAGTACCAACTTGCCGCACTCGACTCGGTGGATCGCAGAGCCAGGAGGCTCATTGGTGACAATACGGAAGTAGAATCTAAGCTGCAGAGCCTAGCGCATAGACGCAAAGTAGCGTGTTTTTGCGTCTTCTACAAATTGTACTTTGGTGAGTGTGCCCAGGAGCTCCATGACTGCGACAAGAGTGAATAGGCATTTTCTGGGTGAGCTCGCTTCCCCGTCGGCCTCATGCCCCCTGCCCCCTGGCTAGATGCTGGCCAAGAGCAATCCCATTGTTAGTAAAAAAAATGTCGCTTGTTGCCATGCGTGTATCCTAGGGAACGGGCTGTACAGACGCTTCTGTACGTAGAAGCTCTTCTGTAAAACAAAGTCAAGTAATGTCGCTTGTTGCCATGCGTGTCTCCTAGAGAACGGGCTGGACAGACGCTTCTGCACGTAGAATCCCTCCTGCAAAAAACAGTCAAGTAATGTCGCTGGTTGCCTTGCCATGCGTGTCTCCTAGGGAACGGGTTGGACAGACGCTTCTATACGTAAAAGCCCTCCTGCAAAACACAGTCAAGTAATGTCGCTCATTGTCATGCGTGTCTCCTAGGGAAAGGGCTGGACAGACGCTTCTGCACGTAGAAGACCTCCTGCAAAACACAGTCACGTAATGTCGCTCGTTGTCATGCGTGTCTCCTAGGGAAAGGGCTGGACAGACGCTTCTGCACGTAGAAGCCCTCCTGCAAAACACAGTCAAGTAATGTCGCTCGTTGTCATGCGTGTCTCCTAGAGAACGGGCTGGACAGACGCTTCTGCACGTAGAATCCCTCCTGCAAAAAACAGTCAAGTAATGTCGCTGGTTGCCTTGCCATGCGTGTCTCCTAGGGAACGGGTTGGACAGACGCTTCTATACGTAAAAGCCCTCCTGCAAAACACAGTCAAGTAATGTCGCTCATTGTCATGCGTGTCTCCTAGGGAAAGGGCTGGACAGACGCTTCTGCACGTAGAAGCCCTCCTGCAAAACACAGTCAAGTAATGTCGCTCGTTGTCATGCGTGTCTCCTAGGGAAAGGGCTGGACAGACGCTTCTGCACGTAGAATCCCTCCTGCAAAAAACAGTCAAGTAATGTCGCTGGTTGCCTTGCCATGCGTGTCTCCTAGGGAACGGGTTGGACAGACGCTTCTATACGTAAAAGCCCTCCTGCAAAACACAGTCAAGTAATGTCGCTCATTGTCCTGCGTGTCTCCTAGGGAAAGGGCTGGCCAGACGCTTCTGCACGTAGAAGCCCTCCTGCAAAACACAGTCAAGTAATGTCGCTCGTTGTCATGCGTGTCTCCTAGGGAACGGGTTGGACAGACGCTTCAGCACGTAGAAGCTCTCCTGCAAAAAACAGTCAAGTAATGTCGCTTGTTGCCACGCGTGTCTCCTACCTAGGGAACGGGTTGGACAACACATCAAGTAATGTCGCTTGATGTCATGCGTGTCTCCTAGGGAATGGGTTGGACAGACGCTTCTGTGCGTAGAAGCCCTCCTGCAAAACACATCAAGTAATGTGGTTTGATGTCATGAGGTAACGCGTAAGGATGTTACCTAATCATTTTTAATACAGTCGAGAACAAAAATATATGCACGAACAAAATGATTAAAAACTGTCAACACGGCTTTTTTGTTAAGGGCATAAGCTGCTTAGATATTTTAGAACCTTTGGGAACGTATGTATATATTATTAACTCGACTATTCTAATATTCTGAACATTTAGCAGTATAAACCTGAGTGAAGTCATTGATGTCCAGCCGCCCTGTGTACGCCAGCTTAGCGGAGGGGTGGTGGCGGAAGATCGCCTCCAGAGCAGGCTCCCAGGCACTCACCACGTATCTTGCTAAACGATTTTCAACCATACTGGAAAATGCATAAAGTTTATTTTGCATGATCCTATCGAAATGTTTACAGGGATCCAAAAACGAAGGGCGAGGGCGGAGCCCGGCAGCGAATGCATTAAATGCCAATGTATTATACACGATTTATAAAATATCGCCAAGTATAAAATATCTCAACTTAGGTATATACTTACAAATGCACCGTGCCCAGGCGCAGATAAGCATCGGCCCCTTCGTCGGTGACACTAACCGTTAAAAGCGTACACAGAGCCGTGTTGAAACCAACGTGCTTGATGCGTAGATTTGTGGATACCACCTGAGAAAAGTATACAGTCAGCATAAGAAATACTTAGGTATCATCATCTCCTAGCCGTATTCGGCCACAGCGACTACTTCCTAACTGCTGAGAGCGACGCTGGTGACTGACATAGCCAATCTTTGCAGCGAATGTGCGACTACACTTGCATGTCAGCACCCCTCCGACATAGTTATATGTTATGGCCGCAGGTGGTCTGGCCTTAAGCTCGTCGCGCTTAGCGTCAAGTTCTGCGCGTCGCCTGTCTTCAAAATCGTTCACCCGAGTGAACACAGTTGGCCTCCATTCGGGTTGGCCATCAGCTAATGTCTCCCAGTCGGGTCGGCCATTGCTCTATGTTTGTCTTCTTCATGTGACGTTTCAGCACATCTTTGTACCGCAAATACTGGCTACCATGTTTTCTCTTGCCATTCTGCAGTTCGCAGTAAAAGATGTGCTTCGCCACTCTAACATCGGACATGCGGGAGACATGGCCGCACCAACGCAGCTGATGTCGTCTCATTAAATACTTAGCTATGCATATGAATAGGTCAAGAGTCTTTAATCGCGAATGGTCTGTTCACTCGGGTGAACGATTTTGAAGTCAGGCAACGCGCAGAACTTGACGCTAAGCGCGACGAGCTTAAGGCCAGACCACCTGCGGCCATAACATATAACTATATCGGAGGGGTGCTGACATGCAGCGAGTGTAGTCGCACATTCGCTGCAAAGACTGGCTATGCCAGTCACCAGAGAGCGCACCAGCGTCGCTCTCAGCTGTAGGAAGTAGTCGCTGTGGCCGAATACGGCTAGGAGATGATGATATTTTCTTGTAAATAAATGATTGTTGCATTTTACAGTCTTTATTAAATTAAAGCTGGGAGACCAAGCTTTGCTCCAAGATGCCATGACTGGGATTCGAACCCCGGACTGACTGAACTACTATGAGTTAAATTTATATTACCTCCTCGCCTTTGCACATGGTGAACAATTCTTTCGCAATCGGCTCCACCATCAGGCCCGATAGCACCGTGCACGCCATCTTCTTCAAATTGATGTCAACGCGCTGAAATATTTTTTTTTTTATTATTAAAAAAAAAATGTTTTGTAAGCATAAAATTGCTACAATATTACTAACTTTTACGTTATTTTACCAAAAATGAGCCTTAAACTATGTGTTCATATTCATACAAGTTAAAGCATATCTTGCACACGTACGAGAATCGCGTTCGAGTTTCATTACACTGCGGGTCACAGAGGTATAACGTCTTCAATCGCCCTAGAAAACCGCGCAATGTAGTTAAAGTCGTATGCCTGTCCCGTGCACGCGTATTAGGGCGTTATGAGGACGGAGCCCGGAAACGAATGCATGAGACGGTCTGCAAGTGGGCTACCGTACCGCGAAACGAAAATGAAGTATCACCCTCTTTGTCGCTCGTTTTGGGTTCGCTGTAGACCCTCAGGTAGACTGCAAATGTCAATTTTATATTAAAGCTCTTGCGACCGCAAAGGCAGTCGGCCTTGACTCAAGGCCAAGTCTCAAAAAGCAAAAGGAAAAAAAAGGCTTGTTGCAAGAGCTTGACAAGGCCCGTGACTGCCAAACGTCCGTAGCGCTGACCTGCAAGATATTGAGCAACTCTTGTATAAACTCCGCGTTGAGCATGGCCTTAGTGCTGACGTAGTACGTCTGCAGATTGATGTAGATCTGCAAGGCCATCCGTTGAGCTTCTATTGGATTGTCTTTAACAGAAGAGTATTAACGTTAAAATGGCGAAGATGAACTGAATATAAATAAATAAATATTCTTTATTGCACCAACAATCAGTATACAGAAAATATTACATGGTCTTATCGCTATAGAGCAATCTCAACCAGGCAATCATACTTACAAATATTGGTGCCTGCGACCAGGATACTAGGGGGCAAATTATGTTTTGTGGAAAAAATATTTAGAGGATTTTTATTAAGTAGGTTAACCTAAGCGCAGTAAAATCTTGAGTAAGTAAGTATCTGTTAGTTAACCAGGGAACATAGTCGAGATGTAACCGTAACCGAGCAGATACTGTAACGAGTTCAAGTACCTATGTATGTAACTGAGTAACGAACCGTTCGCGAACGGTTCGCGGACCATGTACTTATTATACACTTCTTACTGTAATCGTTTAGTTAAAGTTACAGCTCGCTAGTGAGGGGTCTCAATGCTGGGCTCAAGCCTATTTCAGTGCACTGCAAACTGATCTTGATCTGAGCAGCGTGCGGCAGCAAGGCGCCTTACTTAAAAGATTAGTTTAAACGGGTCTTACGCGATTTATACTTATTTACTTACCTTTTTTTAACGCGTTTCGAACAGAAAAAAGGTAAATACATGAATATCGCGTTAGATCCGTTTAATATATATGCGCCTTGCCCAAAGAACGCGAAACACACGGGCTTGCGAATATTTTCAAATTCATCTCGCTGTAGTACTCAGCTCGTCAAAAGGCTTTTCAAGGCCCAACAATAATCAACAATTCTATACCTACTGAAGCGATTGAATGAGAAACTCACACTTTTTGTTAATATTCCTCAAAGCCGCAAACGTCTTCGGCTCGACGAGGCTATAGGCGGCCTTCGGGATTATCCGGCACAGCGCGGCTAGTGCTATGAGCGCGTTCATTCTGGTCCAGAACCAGTTTGCGCCGTCATCGCTCAATATTGCTGGAGCATAATTAAAGAATATAACATCATTAGTGTTCGGTAGCTCTAGTATAAGTTTATTCGAAACATTAACTAATTCGAACGCGTTTGCGTTTTGTCTCAAAATGTATGAAAACGCTCTCACCGAGTTTGAAATACGCGCGTTCATCGGTTAGCAACAAATGTTATACTCGCTGTTTTAGTTTCAACTAGTGACCACCAGAGGCACTGTTCACGTTTTCATACCACTTTCATACATTTTGAGACAAAACGCAAACGCGTTCGAATTAACTAATCGAAATTAATTAATGTATCGAAAAAACTTATACTAGAGCTACGGAGTTTCGGTGGCAAATTTCACACAGGTAAATGGAGTCGCCTATTTTTTTGATTTGACGAATAACGATTAAATGATAAATTTTGCATAATACTCCTTATAAATTATCTTGCGATCATTACCTACTTTTACCACGATAACACAGGACTACTAATAAAAAAGTGATCTCTCCATAGTGAAACTCTACAGCAGGCCCATTATTTTAAAATTACGCCACAATGTATAGGCATTGGCAGTCTATATAATTCCTAGTCTCTGACTTCAGGTATAAAATAACTTATTAACCGCAAAGCGCTTCGATGATGTTAGTTTCAGACATGCGCACAGCCGATGGCAGTAGTTTGGTCATGTTCGAAACACCCAACGCTGCGTCAGCGAGCGAACCGGGGGCGGCGTTGGAGCTGAGCAGCTGGCGGCAGAATACCAGGTCCGTCCCAGTATCGTACAGTGCCTGAAAATAAAAACTTAGCTGGCAGCCTGGCAGCATACCATTCCCATTCACCCTCTTGCAGTCATAGTTTGCAGTATACTAGTAGGCTATCACGACATTTGTGTGGGCATATATTTATCAATATACCTACGATTGAAATAAAAATGTGTTTGTCATAACAATCGTTAGCAATATGGAGTTAGAGGCTCGTGTTAGAGAAATATGTGAATAGAATAAATAGTTTACGAAATTTTACTGAAAAATGTATTTGTCAACATTTGTATGGCGACATTTGTACGGCGAT
Source organism: Cenopis cana (assembly GCA_951800055.1). NCBI lineage: Eukaryota > Metazoa > Arthropoda > Insecta > Lepidoptera > Tortricidae > Cenopis > Cenopis cana. The sequence goes on along the minus strand of OX637476.1, from coordinate 3,414,691 downwards.
TTTGTCCATACAAATGTCGAATGTGGCATACAAATGTCGAATACGGCATACAAATGTCGATCAAAATCAAGTTCGTTTAAACTATCTACTTATCTAGCCTACTACAACACCTACACTTTATTTCTTTTTATTTAACTCTTAAATAAGATAGATGTAAAGAGGAGATAGAGGTATGTATTTAGTGGGTTTATATTAGTATTTATGAAAAAAATGATACTTGTCGACTTATGCAGTTTTTTTAATTGAAAATATCTCTATAACTAACAATTGGATGCAGGGTGGTGCATCATAGACCTGAGTTTTCAAAAAAATAAAAAAAGCCATAGGTACAAATGTGGAAAAAATTTACGCTTCGAAAATTTACCCTTAAGGGGAGGTATCCCCAACGCAACTGTCCCGCTCTAACATGCGTGAGTTTACAATTAACCATCCCGCTCTCTACGCAAGCTCTGCGCGCAGTTTTGTAAATATTTAGCTATAGTCATCAAGCCAGTCATTTTATCAAAGCAAACTCTGCGAAAATGTCTATAACTATTTACGATATTTAATTAAGTACAAAAATTAAATGTTAAATATCAGTAATATAGCCGTAGTATTGAAAATACATTCCAAAAAGGGGTAACTTCGCGATTTTTTTCTATCGAGTGAAATTCATCAGATCATGTAACTGACTGCGATTTTGACTAGACAAGATCCTCATGTAACACATATATTTTTATGTCACACCTGGCCATAAAGTGGCCATTATCGCACGCTCCGCGCGCGAAAAAACCCACTTCCTGGCCAGGGGGTGACATAAAATTTTGTACTTTCCACGGGCGATAATAAAGAAAGCCTCAGATCGCATATTTATCGCCCTTGCCTTCGGCTCGGGCGTAAAATACCTGCGATCTGAGACATTCTTTGTTTTATCGCCCTTGGTAAGTAATGTACTATTTTTAGATTTTAAGACACTATATTCTATGTCTCAGATGGTTGTATTTTTTTTTGGATGTATTTTTAAAAACTCAAAAGTGGTAATACCCGGCCTTAAGCGGTCGATCTAAAGTTAGGTGTCAAGCCTAGAGTAACCACAAGGGAAGCTGTTCGACGAACGCCTGATTCTTTGCATAGTACCTACACCATAATCTAGGCCAATTTCAGTAGTAGGTAATCTCTATAAACAAATAAATACAATTGCAAATTGCAATAGCTATTCATATTCCTATAGATTGTGATATGTAACTTCAAATATTTGAGACATATGAATTGAAGTTTGTAGTGATGAGGTTAAAACATCTCGTCTGCCAAATCAAGCGATTATTATCGAATGGTTCATTGCATCGATTTTACAGCCGATTTTTGAAATGTTTTTATCAAGCCTAAAAATATATTCCATATCACAATTGTATCATTCTACACAAAGAAAGAATTAATTAATTATACTTTCTCTAGTTCAGAAATCGATAACTATTTTATTCCAACATGGCATAGGTACGTTCACGGTTTGTAGTACAATTTGACTATTTTTCGTGTTGTACTTCATAGTTTAATTGTATGATATTTGGTTTTGATCATAAATATATATATCCTAATCGATTTCTATCAATTTACGGAAATATCATATGAATCAAAACGACAGGCTTGGACCCTGGTTTTAAAAAATAAAAGACATAACACGTAAATGTTTGGGTGGTGGATTATTATCGTAAAATCCTCAAAAAATATGATCTGAAAAAATGTAACGTGGGTTAAATTATGTTTGAGAAAAGTAAAATAATGTTTTTATTTACTTGAGAAGCATTATTATTAGGTATTACGTGATTTTATTTATAAATTCGATGAGTCATATGGTTGTTTACGTTCTATGGTAGTTGTCATGTGTCAAATATTTGAAGTAAGAAATCACAACGTGTAGTCTCATTCTCGGGAAAACTCGTTTTCTCCGGAATAACACGAAATCTCCGAGCAATTCGCTTCATCCTTATCTACTAGGGAACATCCAAAATATACACACGTCTCTCCCTTTAGATGTGAAGGACATCTTCGTCAGTACAGCCATAGAGTGCGGTTTCATCGCTGGTAGCGACATCTCGAAATATGCCAGCAGCCTGAGAATGCATCCAGATTGGAAGTGATGTGACACGTTCGCCTCAGTCTCCACGTAGTTGCGCATGACTTTTAGCACCATATCATGTACGTCGCGGAATTCGTCCGACTGTGGACATGGAATTTAAACTCATCACCTGCCGCATGCGATTGAGCAAACTATTGTCGGGTACACATTAGCACAGAATAAGTAATAGTACTACGTACAGAAGCCTCACTGTTAACAAATCCGCCTACGCTTGGCCATCTCCTTCTATCCCACGCGCATCACTCGCTACATCACTTTTCTATCGCATTGAAAGTCACCCTAAGAGTGACCTTTGAGCGGCGCGATGACGTCACGCGAGTGAGTCGCCCCTGACATTAGCGAACTGTAACCGTAACGGAACGGATACTTAAGTCCACATAAGTGATTTGGTGTTATACTGTTAACTTGTGTGAGAATGACCGTTACATCTCGCTTGTGAATATACTCCATTATGACGCGTCCTCAATATCAGGACGGCGACTTATCCTAATTAGTTTGAGATGTTCCTCATGCAATCACGACGTTGGTAGGCGGATAGCAGTTTGTAACTTTAGTGTGGCAGTCGTATCAAGCTATGTAACAGTGCCAGCAAGAGCTATGTAATAATACTTATGTGTTAGATTAGATTTTGTCATCGTAAATATCTGATTCAACTGACTTCTAAAATATCACAAAGATCCAACACCCCCGTAGATTTCCTGAAGGTGCTCTGTACAAGTTCGTCTTTGTAGCGACATATAAGTTGATCTACTGTTCTCAGCGCCGCGAGTTGTATCGCCATGTATTTGCTCTGCATCAGAGCCAGTAGTGAGGGCCAACTGAACTGTTGATTCTTAGTTACTTCCTGCGCACAGACCGGATCGTTCAGGAGGTTGCTGAGAGTCTAAAATATAATAACAAATAGCTTAAATTAGAAACCTAATTGAGTCACTGTACTCAGTGATCCAAAAAGTGGCTTGGCCTCCATAATCCAGATGATATGCCATTTCAAGCTGATTGCCAGCTTGATACTTGATCCAGGTCCACGCTGTCCCCCAATATAGAAAGTGGGGAGAAAGAACAAATAAACCACAATGTTGGGTTTTCATGGAAAATAAGCCCACTCGTGTAGCCATGGAAGGGTGGAGTGGAAATTGATTCCGCCTTGTCTTAGCAATTTCTTAGTTCTTTCCATGGCTATGCTTTGAGAGAGAGAGATGCTAAAGTAATACTTTCCTTGTTTCAAATGTTAAACAATTATTGGAAAATACCTGTCAGCACGGCTTACCTGTAGGCAGTTTTTCTGCACATCAGGGTCTAGACTGTTTTCCATCCTCGAGAAGAGACTGCTCAGAATGTTAGCAGATATCAACTGGTCACAACCGAGCGGTTCCCTCGTCAGCTCCGCTAGCACCAATGATGCAAATTCTAGAACGAATATATCTTCAGCCTGTAAATTAGATGAGTAGCTAAGTACCTAGTTATCTTTGGAAAGTTTAAACTATTAACGGGACGCCTCAAGTTTTAATCACGTTTCCAGTTCATAAGAATGAACGAGGAACGCAGTGAGCACATCTTAACCGGTAGTACCTACTTATTATTTCTCAGCGAAATCTGGCTATCACTAAAAGAATGGACGCAAGAAAAAGGGTTGGTTGAGAAGTAAAGAAGCTCGGAGTCGAGTCAAAGAAACCCGGCTTTAGTCGTACCTTCACCAACATATAGGCAATCTTTCTTATGTTCTGAAAGTCGAGCAGCACCTGTTCCGGACCGCGAGGCAGCTGACAGAGCTGGGCAAGCGCTTTCAGTGCAAATCTGGAAATTATTCTTCATTAAGCGATAAACTGAAAAGAAATTTGTTACTATGTTGCCTTTTAAAGTAAAAAGTGTTTTTAACAAAGCATATAGTAGAAGAGATCTAGCCTTTTTTTGGGGATCAAAAAACGCACTTTGCACGGTCAGATTTTGGAAGATTTTTAGTATGTCAAAGAACTAAAAAAATCAAACTTCGCTTCCTTGGGAATTATTATGACCCTCCCATACATTGATATCGTAGAACCCCTCTACTAATAAATGATAAATGAAAGCGGACAAGGACAAGTGAATTTCAACGTAACTCTTCCAACGCTCTCTTGGACGGATTTAGAGTCTGGTCGAGAATTGAGGGATTGAGCTGGCTAAAACTAGCCTTTGCAGTACTAAGGAGATTTGTCTTAGTTCAGCCTCCAGGTGGCGCAAGTCTTTAAGGCTCGGCCGAGTTCTATCTGGGTCAGGCCGTAGATTTTGCCACTTTACTACGAGTCGGTCGCGCAAAATATTCTCCGAGATGGTCGCGCAGATTGACGCAAAACGATAACGCATCCATTTTGCGTGATCGTTGCGCGACACCTGCGCGATCGTTGCGCGACATTTGCGCGACCGTTGCGCGACATAGCGCAAATAAAATCGACAATTACTCAGTAAATTGACTATGTTTTGAAGTGAATTTAACCTTGAAAGATCACGCTCACCTTACTTAATATGCCGCAAGAACAATAACAGATATTAATTCAACACTTACCTTGAAATCTCAAAAAATGTGCTCCGCAAAAAAAGTGACCCATTTCACTCCGAAGCACTGCGTCATCGAACTGACGAAAATAACGGCCTCTGTCGCTATATTGACCACAGATTAGGTTAGTTCGGTGTTGCCACTACTCAGAATACAAACTACCCGTTGTTTAACGCCACAAATTGGGGAGATAATGATCTCGCAATAAAAATCACGCACAGACAATGGCTGTTGGTCATTTTATTATAATGTGCGAAAAACAATATACTTTCTTAGCAAACACGAAACGATATTTAAAAGGGGGATAGGTAACTATTATATCATAACGTCAAATCAAACAGATAACCAGAAATAGGTATTGTTTCAATTTTATGTTCGCTCAAAGTGCACTACTACCAAGGCGGATTCGCGATTTTTATGAAATTTTCGCCCTTTTTTGACAAATATATCGTCATAACTTTCCAAGCTTATGAATTTATTGTAATATCTCTAGTGACCATGGTTCACCATTTCTTGGGGAATAAAATGCAGTAGTTGATTAATATATAGTCATTAATATAGTTAGGAAAAAAAGAGGCGGAGAGTTAGGTTATACAAAAAGTGGCAAAATCTACGGCCTGACCCATCTAACAACACAAGACGAAGCGGACCGATGTCAGTTTGAAAGTAGACTCTTGATTTACCTTTTAGTTTGACAATACAGACTAACTGGCCAGGTATGTACCTTCTGATGTTAAGATCACGATGTTCCACATGCTGCAAGATATAGCGGATCGCGCCAAGGTTGAACAACACGTAACGGTTCTTCATGTCTTGGGAGGAGAACTTTGTAAGAGCTCGGAGGGTCTGAAAGAAAAAAAAGAAAAAGTTCTGGTTCCAGGCTGCGCGCGATAGAACGGCCCACATGAATATCGAGCCACTTCGCATGGCTAAGTGCGCGTGCTTGGTACTTAACGAGAATATATTAATACGCATGCTGCATGCCAAGCATCATCGATACATTTGTACACCTACGCTAGTCGGTAAAACAGAGAATAAACTTGTTGCACATGCCATCTTTATTGTACCTATGTTTAACAAATACAATTTCTGATTTATGATTTTGTTAAGGGAAGTACCTATCAGACTATTGCTGGTGCCATGTAAAATAAGAACAACCTAAACTCTCAGTTGCCCGAAGTTACATATATACCTGTCAATAAGAAAGGACGATGCGACAGTTATAAAGGTTTACGTTTAACTATAGGTTACTTAAAGGTTTAACTATGACAAGAGAGGGGTAAGAGGGACACATCAACAGGTGCTTACCTCTGCGCCGTCTCAGTTGAGCGATTGCCCTATAGACTTTTTTTCAATATGAAATTCTTTATTGTATAAAAGAGCCTTAATTAAGTATTGTTTTCCGCCAAACTGTATAACTGTAAAAAGTGTTTTTAATCAATATGCGGGAGGGCAGCACCATCGTCGAACCCGAGCCATCTGGCAGCAGGTTTAAAACGGTGCCGTGTGCCGCGGATGCACATACTGGTGGCACGTATTACAGCAACGCTGATTCTTGCTCTGAGCCAGCTCAGTATGGTGCTTATGCTGCGATTCCAGCGTTCAGATATTCTTTCACTCATGTGTTTTATAAAAGAGGACATTTCAGGTGCAAAGACGCCCTATAGACTGTATAATATACTATACAGTCTATTGCAACCGCTCAACTACTTATTCATATACACTGTATTTACTAATCATATACAGTGTATATGAATAGTAAAACGTTATGAACGCCTAGCAACAAAATTAAGCAGGTAACTCTCTAGCGAGATGTAACTGTTACCGAATTAACGGCTACAGTAACCAGTGTACATGTGGTTGGCGAAATGCTCGCAACAAGCCTCTGAATCTCTGCTCGCAAGGCACTCTCTCAGTTACGTACACACTTGAACTCGTTAAAGTATCCATTCGGTTACGGTTACAGTTCGCATATGAGTACCCGGCTTTATAAGTTAATTACCAGGCATAATATCTCCGGTTCAGCGGAATCCAAAAGCAATATCGACGTGCGGGCGCTCTCGGAGCTTAGTGTATACGAGTGGAAAGTAAAATCTCTCTTTTCCGCCGACCGATTTTCTCTCTCCTTTTGCAATGGTTTTGCCATATTTGCAAGGCAAAATTATAAAAATGCTTTCCAGAACAATATGAACAGCTGATCCTTAAATTCTTTATTCATGAGCTGATCTCTCAAAACCTTTGCTCAAACGTAGTGGTTATATTTCTTTTTGATCTCAAAGCTGTCAAATTGGCATTGAAACTGATGTACGAAGGTTGCATTTCAACCGAGTTTATTTCAATCGTAGAAAGAGGACGGCTAACATTTTTGATATTTAGTTGATATTTAGGCTGGGTTGCACGAAACCGTCTGTAATCGTACCTAAGCGGTGTTCGTCAAATCTGATTGTATGGAAAGTTTGACTTTCTATGGGTTGACAGCTGTCGGCGCCATATTTGACGATGACCAGTCCGTGTTCGTACGATGGTGCAGCTGGCACTTACTCAGTAGCATCCGTGTGTGATCCAAAGAGAATATATATAACCACTATAAGTTCTATATATACAACCTTTTGCAAGAGCACGACCTTTTACTGACTTGCGTAATCAAGGCGTAATATACTTTACACTCGATTTTATATCCATCCGAGCGAGCTTGCGAGTATAATGGTGCATTTTATGCACTTGTTGTCCAATCTACTATTATTTTTAGTTACTATTCACACACATTTCCTTATTTGCTTTAGATAATAATTAATAACGATGGGAACCACCGTTGCAAGTTGCTGTTAGTATATTTTTTATAGTGATTTAACCCCTGATTCATAAAAATTTATAAACTTCTGCTAACCAAATATGGTTTAACTTTTTCACACACACACAAATGTGAAAGTGACAGATAAGGACAAAAGAAAAATTGTGGCATGTTAGCTAAAATAGATTTGAAGAACGTTTATGAATACGGGGGTTAGTTTGTACTTTAGGTGTACGAACAAACATTGAAATATATTAATCCAATTAATTGTTGCAGTACCTACCTATTATACTTACTTGAACTAGACTGATAAGAGTGATAAGATTTGAAAAGGGAAATAATAAACTTTTGAGGAATGGATCATTAAGAGGCCTTTACCTTGCCCACTACCGCACTAGCTAATCTATGCGTCCTAAGATTTATTTTTGAGCTCATAAATTGACGAATTCAGTAACGTATAGGTCGTATCGTATATTCAACGTATTCACAAAATGTACGAAACTGTCATTATAAGCCTGGAGATGATGACACAAAATGTCGAACCATTTGTACCAGTATGGCGATCCTACAGGGGTCTTTACCTACGTAATGACGAAATAGTAGATTGTTTGACAAGGGGCTAAAGTAAGCCATATTACCACGAGATGGTTATTTTCCCGAACGTAGTGAGGGGAAATTGTTCGAGTGGTAATATGGCTTTTAGACCCGAGTTATACACTCTACTTTTCACTTCGATTGCGAGAAAACACATTAAACACAAATTATCCACCTTCAATGAATAATTTAACTCTTGGCGGGCGTATGTCTAATTTGACAGCATGCTTTTTTTCTTAGGCCAGTACCATGCCTCGCTATGCGTGTTCGCTTAAAAGCCTTATCACACTACCCTATCGGTAGGGTAGTGTGATAAGACTTTTACGTATTCGCCTCCCTTTCTTTTGCTATATTAAAGAAGGAGATGCAACACGCGCTTTTTTTTCTTTTAAGAGAAGTCCTTTGACCATAGACACCGCTTAATCTTTAAAGAACTGAAAAAGGTCTTTCCTGATTGGTCGATTTTAGTAGGTACAGCTGTATTCTGGTTGGTTGATATTTTTACCAAATATTTTTTAATCTGTCAAATTACTGTTCTGTGATTGGTGGATTTAATAGGTGAAGTATTTTGATTGGTCAAATTAAAATGTTTAGTGAATCATAAATATGTATACATATTTTCCCTAGGGCTTAAATATGTACTACTTTAGCCCCGCTTCACAAGTCTAATATGACACACTTTTCGAGCATGAGAAGTGAAAAGGAATTTATGCAACTGGTACATAATGAGGGGCATTAAAACACGAGTGTTCATAATAAGGTCACACGAGTGTATTAATGCCTAATTATGTACAGTTGCATACACTACTTTATCTACATCCATATATTAAATCCTCTTTCATGTGTTTCGTGTGGGCACGTCTCGCCGGCGTGCGCCATGTTTGCCTCGACAGGTCGGCCCGCGCGCCGCCGTCAGCCCGCAGCTGTGTCGTTAAGGTTGTACGTGATCTCGTAAGAGTATTATATTTGGTGGTCTTATAGGGGTCGCGCGCAACCGCGAGAAGCTTCCTGCACAGTATATTATAATGCGGGGTCTTATCAACGGTTTTTGAACTTTAATAAGTTCAAAAACCGAGGATTTACTATATGGGTGTAGATAAACTACTATTTCATATCATAGCGCTTGTACCGGCGGCCCAACCGCGTGATAGAAGGATGTGGTGGAAGCGGACATGCGTGAGCTCGGAGCCGGTGAAAATGGCGAGAAATTGCGCTGGTCCGAGCAAGTTGCGTGCTCTTGTGTCGGTCCAAGACTTATGTTGGATCGTCGTGCCAGCCCAGTCAGTTACTCTTGCCGTAACTCTGTATTGACTAAGCAAAGGAAGCGGTTTTATCGATAAACAGATGTCGATAATTGAAATGAGAGTTTCTTATAAATATCAATTTTATTGTAACAGAACTGTGTAAAAACAAAACAACGTTGCATTATAAGTAGATACCTAGTTGGATATGCAAAAAATCAAACAATGTTAGAAGTACGTATAATAAAATAAACATACCTGAACGTGGCTGCATAAAAAATAGAAGCATCGAAACTCGGTACAACACTATCAGAAATGTCAGTGTCATAGGGTAGCAGTTAAGTGCGGTCCAGACGGTCGCCGACAAGTCCCTAGGAAGGAGCGACCAAAAGAAATCGTGCTGGTAAACAACTGTTGTGGGGTCCGGTCTGTTTATGTTTGCAAGGAATAGTAACTTAGTACTAGTGTTGAGTTGAATTGACATGAGAAACTTCACTCTGTTCTTATTTGATTTAATTTTTTATACTGACGCTCAGAGAGCTTATACATCCCTGAGAACATTTATTCGATTTTTTTTTCATGTTAACGCTTCAGAGACCTTAATACATCTCTAACAAAACTGTGTTCTTATTAGCTTCTCTGACTTACATCTCATAATATTCTATGATGATTATTGTACCTTTTTACACGACTGTCCAAAAAAAGGAGTGTAATGTTTTTGTTTTTATTGTGACGCTTAGAGACCTTATACATCTCTAAAAATCTGGATTGTTATTTGATTAATCTTTTTTATGATATGTAATTAGTTTTATTTTGAATATTGTAATATTTTCTGTTGATACAGCTAGATTTCGACTTGTAAAAGTGCCCTTGAGGCCTATTTGCAGAATAAATGTTTTGAATTTTGTCTATATACGGTTCGTGTGGACCAAGGTCGCCCGGTTTTGGGGCTTGTTTTCGACCGACTGGCACGGGTTTTAGGTATCATCCAGTATGATGTTCCGGGTGACAGTAGCAGCCGACCGGCGCGCGCGCAGTGTAGGGCGGCGTGGGCGCGCAGCCGCACACGCGCCGCGCCTCCGCCCCGCCGCGCGGCAGCAGCCGCCCCGGACGCACCGTCAGGTCCACTACGTAGTTGACCCGGAGCAGACCTGCGGGATAGTTCTCTTCTTTCCCTCCTTCCTGTAAACAATAAATTTTAAAAGACAGTAAAAAAATATTGAGTAAAATACTCCTTTATGGGTATTTCGTCCATGGCGTCAACTCTCCTACCTAAGCCGTGGACAAAAAACCTTGGGTAAACGAAATAGAGGAGTGAGCCACCTCGGAATAACTGGCGGAATTTTACATAATAATCGTCCGTACTACAAATAACTTAAAGATAAAGACATAGGTATTGTTGCGACGGAGGTTGTAACAGTTTTGTTGCCATAGAGATGAAACGTCCGCAAGGTATCTGAAAATTTTCCGAGTTCACATGAGTCATGCGTGACCAGTAGTATTATAGTATAATTTATAGTATAGCGCCTCTATAGCGCATTGGCTACGGAGAGTACGGAGTCGATGCGCCTGCTATGGCCGTGCACTTTTTGTAAGTTGTTTTAAAATCCTAGCGTGAATTTTCAAGCTAAGTAGCATGGAAAGATCTAGAATAAGTGACTGAATAGAAAATTCCATATGATAAGTATAGTAAATTAATCGACAAATTTATGGGATTGGAACATTCGAGAATCGTCGTTGGGGCAGCTTTCTGGAATAGTGAACGCTACTCAGAACAGATGAATAACGAAATGACTACCGAAATGAATATCGAAATTGTCGTCTAGAATGGTCGAATAGGTATATAACTATATAAGGGGACCGAGCTCCCGGTGCAGAGCAGCATTAAAGTGAATATCAGAGTGGATCGAAATGGGAAATTAGAGACTTAGTATAAAAGTGAAGTGATAGTGGAAATAAGTAGTGGTGAACAGTGAAGTGTCAATGCAAGTATCAGTAAAGAATAACAACTGTGCCAGTACGAGCAGGCGCGGACTCTGTGGACCTGTGTGAGTAAGTCGAGTCAGTGTCCTAGTACGAGTGGAGTCAGTTAGCTTTTACCAGCGCTGGCTCTGCCAGCATAACGCTGAGTTGTGACCATTTCGTGGCAAAATTCTGTTTTGTCATGTCCCATTTGTTATTGTTTTGTTTGTCACGACTAAATGTTTCTTTTCTTTTTTTTCAACAACAGGTGTTTTAACTCTATGCCGTACCCCACGCTCGTAACAATATTATAGAAATATAGACAACCGTGGCGGCGCGTCAAAACAATTTTTATCTACACCCATATAGTAAATCCTCTTTTATAAGTTCAAATACCGTAGATAAGACCCCGCTTTATAATATACTGTGCGGCTGTTGCGTGGGTCCCCTATTGGATCACGAAATATAACACTTTAACGAGATCACGTACAAAATTAAGCTGCGGGCTGGCGGCGGAGGCGCGGGCCGGCCTGTCGACGCAAACATGGCGCACGCCGGCGAGAAGTGATGAAAGAGGATTTAATATATGGATGTAGATAAAGTAGTGTATGCAACTGTACATAATTAGGCATTATGTACCAGTTGCATAAACTACTATTAGGGAAGCCGGATATAATTTGCCTTTCTTATTCTCCATGAACCGTAGTACTTAAAATGTTGTTACTTTTTATAATGTTAAATAACAATTTGTTGCTATGGAGGAGCGGGGCTTCCTGATACAGGTATTGTATACTTAATAGGAAGTATCTACCTTGTAACTTGTAAACCAAAATTACTGTTTACGGAAATATATATTTTGTTTCATTTTTCATTTCATTTAAAATAACTGGACTGGCTGAAAATTAGGCAGCCGGTGGGAATCGAGTTGTATATACGCTCCGCCATTGAGACACACATATTATAGAAACCTAATCACCTACGCAGCATTATTATTATATTTTAAGTAGTTGACTAACAAAAAAATATGATGCGATCAAGTTTTTATTGATTAACTGTAAGCTAATATTCTTTGCTGTAAGGTACGTACGGGGTCCGGTTCGGGAATGGCAACTTCGCACCATGCGTGGGCGCTGGTTTGCCTGTGCAGTGCACATGGGAGTCCAATGCGATCTGCTAACACCTAAAATGAGAGTCATATATGTACACAAACACATCAGTTAACGCAATACAGCACAAATACAGATGTATTGAAAAATGATTCTATTTCGGGAAAACTCTGATCTCAATTGGAATTATCGGAATACGATGGCACCCGAACTGTCAATCAATGGTTGTATTAAAGGAGTGACGTTTTCATATCCATTATTATGGAACTTTATTGTTTAGTGTCAAATGTCAAAGTGTCAAAGTTACCCCTACGGCTGAAGATGGGTACTGAAGCTAATTGAGAGAGCACCATAAATAGGAACTTTTCCGATAAAGTACGAAGGAAAATCATTTTGCACTACATCTGTATAAGTACTCTTTTCTCACCTGCTATTCAGAACAAAGTCATTGTTGCCTATAAGTATTTCCCGGAAAATCATAATCATACCACCTAGGGATGAAATAGGAAGTGGATACTTTATAAAAGTATCAAATAGGTTCGTAGCTTATTTATTCACCTTGTAGAGAAGGGCTCGCTCCAACGCACCGCCGCACCGAACCCAGCCCAGACCTATGATGCAAGAGCCCAGGTCATTCTGAAAATTATATGTTTTCTGGTGGATATATAGTATAAAGAAGCACAAAAACTTTGATTAAACTCTACAGTAGTACTCTGGCAGTAAGAAAGCCGGCCAAGTCCGTTTTAACTTCGAACATTTAGGCTGGGTTGCACCAAGAGTCGTTTTCAGAAAATTTGTACATAGTTAAGGGCTTAATGAAAACAAAATTACGAATGCGTCCTTTGTGTAACGAAAGTTAGCCATACAAAATATGTCATTGAAAACGACTCCCAAACCGTCTGTAATCGTAAGCGGTGTTCGTCAAATCTGATTATATGGAAAGTTTCTATGGGATGACAGCTGCCGGCGCCATATTTGACGATGAACGGTCTGTGTTCGTACGTTGGTGCAACTGGCACTTAAAGTTACGAACCAACCGCGCAAAATTAAGTTAACACCAGTTAGTATTTGTACCTAAAATATACCTACTGTAATCATAAACATTGGGTACCACCAAATTTGAAGTTGATAGGTCAATGGTAAGTTAAAAAATTTTGGGAACGTATTTCTCCCTTGTATAAATAAATTAAATACACTCACCATCAAATCAGACAAGTGCAGGGCCACTGTGGGTATAGTACAGTCCTTCTCCTGGGTCGTTCCACACATCTGCTCGGACACGAACTCGGCTAGCACTTTCGCTCGCCCCTTCAACGAAGTGGATACTTCTGCGCATTTATCCCGGTACCTATATAAGTAGTTTAAAAACGTCATGATTTCTGTTAATTTAACAGTATAGACTTTGTTAGGATTTTCATTGACCGCGGTTTCTTCATAACGTTTTCTTAACTTAAAGTCACTGTTCAATATCAAATAATATTTAGTAGATACATAACTTTTTTGAAAAACCCCGTATAGTACGAGTTGGGGTTCGAAGTTCGAACCGACGACCTCCAGATGAAAGTCACGTGCCTTACCACTAGGCGTCAACAGTTTTTGTAACTACAGCACTGTACCCTTACCATGAGCTTGCAATGTTTGCATTACCGTACTCGCTAGCGAATGCGTAAACGATTTAGTATGGCGATTCTTAGTTCTATTGCGTAACCGCCAGAGGCGCTGTACTTTAGTCCATACTATATCGTTTACGCAGTCGCTAGCGAGTAGGTATACTTGTAATCCTTTTTGTAGAACGGGTCTTATCTTAAAGACCCATCGGTTCAACAATGCCATTGTTTAGCCACGTGCCATAAATGCTTCGAAATGAAAAGGCTGCTCTACGGACACAACTGCTGTTTTAAATACAAAAGGTCAACACTGATAAGTCGTATTTTTTAAATGTGAACCTCCTTTCCTTGTACGTAAAGCAGTCTTTCGGCTGAAAGTGTTAACGTTTTTACTTCGTTTATTTTACAGTACCAATAAGTGGTTACGCTTAACAATGAAAGACAAGTGCTTTTGTTTAGAAGGCACAAAGAGAAGAATAATTCGTTCTACAAAAAGGATTCCAAGTATACGGTAATGCAAACATTGCAAACTTATGGTAAGGGTACTGTAGTTAGAATAACAAGTATTTATTGCTGTCTCATTCCAACTACCTACACTACAACAGCAAGATCTCGGTTGGTTGTTGTAGCATATTTGGATCGTTTGTAGTGTGTTTAAACAATCATACCTTACTTCGTAGTGTGCATCTTCTATCTCGAAGTAACGTATAGACTTTGTTCTAAAATGAAACAAAAGTGGGATAAAATAAAAAATATTTTTATTATTTTTAATTGCAGAGCTTATTATGAATGTATTCATGACAATAAGAAAATCATTATGAAGATCAGTATATATATATATATATCTCTATTGCACCATAACAGACAAAATTGTTACACGAACATGGCATAATCTATAATGGCTAACAGGCGGTATTATTGCTTTAAAGCGATCTCTTCCAGGAAACCAAGATAATTATATTCACTTTTAGTGCCACGATACCGTAGGTAATGTTTCATCTCAGCAACGCAACGGCGCTGTTATTTAAGGGTGCGAAATATGGGTGACCGCTTTGAGTGGTTATACTAACTGAGCACTCCCGTAAGTACTTTGGAAGACACGTTAAGCCGTTGATCCCGGCTGCTGTCTATAACAGCAGTTGTTAAGGCCTTGGCGGCTTGAGAACTTCTAACAGTCAAGTTGCCCATTCACTTGACAAGCCTAATCCCATAACTAGACCTTATGCTTATATATTCCCCTCGGGTTGGAAGGTCAGATGGCAGTCGCTTCCGTACAAACTAGTGCCTACGCCAATTCTTGGGATGAGCGGACCCCAGGCATCCTTCAGATTGCAATTGTACTGGGATAACGCTAGGAGGATGATGATGATGACAAGGTGTTCTCAAATAATATGAACTACTTACGGATCGCCGAACCACATGCGTTGTTGAAGAAGGTAGGCGCGTAGATTGATGTCGTCGGGTATCGGCGGTCGCATTATGCACGAGCTTGGCAGACGCGACGAAGATTTATAGCGGCCTAGAAATAATGGTAACTTTCGTCTTATTTTTAAGAGGAGACCGTGGAATTTCATGAACTTATCTACCCCCCCCTTTCATAGAAGTTTTGTATGCACGGGGGGTCCCTTTTCTCTGTCATCAAAATATCGGAAACATGATTGCTCCTGTAGGTGTAGAGGATGCGGCAGCTGTTATATGAAAAAATACTACTAAGTAGAAAAAGATATTCAACTTTTTAACACACGGTTTGTATGTAGTAGGCCTTATGCAATAATTTCCCTTGAGCCGACTCAGGACCAGCCAGCAACGCCGCGTTGAATACCTAATCCGTGTGTTAGGTTATCTGATTTAGTATAAAAAAGATTGTTTCATGTGTTAATAAGCTATAAATTCTACCCTGCGTCACGATATCGACGCCCGAAGCGATACCGGACACGGAGCAGGGCGGCTGGAAGAGGCAGATGAAGACAGGGTCGCGGTGTGGCGGCGGCTGCTCGAGCAGCTGCTGCATGCTCGGGAACGGGCTCGACAGACGCTTCTGCACGTAGAAGCCCTCCTGCAAAACACAGTCAAGTAATGCCGCTTGTTGTCATGCGTGTCTCCTAGGGAGCGGGCTGGACAGACGCTTCTGTACGTAGAAGCCCTCCTGTAAAAGACAGTCAAGTAATGTCGCTTGTTGTCATGCGTGTCTCCTAGAGAATGGGCTGGACAGACTCTTCTGTACGTAGAAGCCCTCCTGTAAAAGACAGTTAAGTAATGTCGCTTGTTGTCATGCGTGTCTCCTAGAGAATGGGCTGGACAGACGCTTCTGTACGTAGAAGCCCTCCTGTAAAAGACAGTCAAGTAATGTCGCTTGTTGTCATGCGTGTCTCCTAAAGAATGGGCTGGACAGACGCTTCTGCGTATAGAAGCCCTCCTGTAAAAGACAGTCAAGTAATGTCGCTTGTTGTCATGCGTGTCTCCTAGAGAATGGGCTGGACAGACGCTTCTGTACGTAGAAGCCCTCCTGTAAAAGACAGTCAAGTAATGTCGCTTGTTGTCATGCGTGTCTCCTAGGGAATGGGCTGGACAGACGCTTCTGTACGTAAAAGCTCTCCTGTAAAAGGCAGTCAAGTAATGTCGCTTGTTGTCATGCGTGTCTGCTAGAGACAGGCAGGCAGGCAGGCTGGACAGACGCTTCTGCACCTAGAAGCCCTCCTCAAAACACAGTCAGGTAATGTCGCTAGTTGCCATGCGTATCTCGTAGGGAACGGGCTGGAGAGACGCTTTGGAGAGAAGCCCTTCTGCAAAACACAGTCAAGTAATTCGCTCGTTATTGTATATACGTACACGTATTTATTAAATAAACTGTACCTACCTATTTTGTTACTCAAAGACATACAGACCTGAGTGAAGTCATTGATGTCCAGTCGCCCCGTGTACGCCAGCTTAGCGGAGGGGTGGTGGCGGAAGATCGCCTCTAGAGCAGGTTCCCAGGCACTCACTACGTATCTTGCTAAACGATTTTCAACCATACTGGAAAATGCATAAACTTTATTTTGCATGATCCTATCGAAGTTTTTACAGCGATCCAAAAACGAAGGGCGAGGGCGGAGCCCGATAGCGAATGCATTAAACGGTCTCACGGTCTGCAAAGAGGGCTACTGTGAACCAAAAATGAAGTGAGATGATCTCCCTCTTTGTCGCTCGAATATGCACGTGTAACAGAGTGGCATATTGTTTCCCTAACCCGAGTTTTAGTGTAACGTTAATACCTAAACTACTATAAACGCAAATACGCATTTCCCTTACAGTTTTATACTGATACAGTTTGACCCTTACAGTTTTATACACGTTTTATAAAATATATCGCCAAGCATAAAAAATCTCAACTTAGGTATACTCACAAATGCACCGTGCCGAAGTACAGATAAGCGTCGGCCCCATCGTCGGTGACACTCGCCGTTATAAGCGTACACAGAGCCGTGTTGAAACCGACATGCTTGATGTGTAGATTCGTGGATACCACCTGAGAAAAATATACACTCAGCATTAGAAAGAGCTGATGCATATAGGTCAAGAGTCTTTCATCATTTTCAGCTCGCCCACTGCTGAGCAATTGAGCATAGGCCTCTCTTCGAGTAGGTACGCCACTCGTCCCGGTCTTGAGCCATTCTTGAGGCTCAAGAGTCTTTAATAATAATAAATCAAAGCTGGGAATCCATGGCATTTTCAAGGGAATGAAATGTAGCTAGATCGATTGTTCACCCCCGAAAATACATGACAAATATCATCAAAATCGTTAGAACCAATTCCGAGACCTCCGCAATAAATAAATATACAATAACTGCTTGTTTAAGGTATTATTTATTATACAATATTAATACATTAGATTAGATAGATATTCGTGGACGGTCTTTACACAAGTTACCTAGCCCCAAACTATGCAAAGCTTTTACTATTACAAGTATGGGGTACCCAGTAGGCAACGATATAATATATATACTTAGTTATCTTATATCTTTAAACGAGCAATTCTTGATTATATCTATATATATTTCTATATATCTATATTTCTATTATTTCCGGGATCTCGGAAACGGCTCTAACGATTTTGATGAAATTTGGTATGTGGGGGTAGCTAGCTAGGTCTCAAGCCCGGGAAAACGCCGAGCAAAGCTCGGCCGCCCAGATATTAGGTACCTAAATACATAGAAAACATCAACTACTCAGAACAATTAATCGTGATCTATCACCACATCACACAAATTAATGCCATGACCAGGATTCGAACTCCGGGCTGACTATTAGGAATAAAATATGAATTACCTCCTCGCCTTTGCACATGGTGAACAAGTCTTTCGCAACCTGCTCCACCATCAGACCAGTGAGCACCGTGCACGCCATCTTCTTCAAATTGATGTCAATGCGCTGAAATAATACCCCAATTTTTTTTTCATTATTTTGTTTCATCCTTTTTAGACCCTCGCCGGTTTTACAGTTTTCCTTTCCACCATTTTTTTTAAAATTAATTTATGCACTTAAATTTGGCCGCCAGTGGGGCCAGATACTTGTTTTTGGTAGATCTCTCCCTCCAGGCCGAGGCGAGGAACCCCTTCCCACCAGCCATCTACACTTCACACACACACACTCACACTACTATCACTGTACACTGTTCAATTACTCCCTAGTCCCTACACAATATCTAATAACGCTCACGGATCTCACAATATTTTATAACACTACTCATATCTGCGATAAAAGGGATGTCGACTCAAAAAAATTTATTACTTCAATAGAAAGAAGACATAAAACTATGCCAAATAGTGAAAATCCTATTCAAATATCTCAAAAAATAACGAAGCTACAACGGTTAGAATGTTCGTAGATAGAGTGAGAAAGTGCTACCTAGCCGTGACGTCACTGCTAAGTAGCGCCATAGTAAAAGACGATCGTTCAATACAAAGGTGCGTTTTGCGGAAAAGGGACAGAACATACCCACTCTTAAAACTTTGAAGACTTATAATTACGTAATTTTTTTTTTTTTTTATTACTTTTTTCGCCATTTGATTGAGAATTTAAGCGTTTATGTAGAAAATTTGGATTTATTGATTTTCTTTTATAGTGTCGTCATCCCTATTTACCAAGAATGAGCCTTAAACAATACATATGTGATATGTGCTCACATTCATGCAAGATAAAGCCTTATTTACACATGTACGAGAGAATCGTATTCCAGTTTCATTACACTGCGGGTCACGTCACGACTCACGGAGGTGCAAATAATGCAGTTAAACTCGCATGCGAGTCTCGTGCACGTATTAGGAACTTAAGAGGGCGACGCCCGAAAGCGAATACATTAAACGCTCTGCAAGAGGGCTACCCTACCGCGAACCGTAAACGAAGTTGGTACGGTACGGTAACAGGGAGACCTCTTTGTCGCTCAAATATACACGTGCGACAGAGGCATATATTTCAGTTTTGGATTCGCTGTTGACCCTCAGGTAAATTTTTACAAACAAACGTCAATTTTATATTAAAGCTCAAAGGCGGTCGGCCTTGACTGCTAAACGTCCATAGCGGCGCTGACCTGCAAAATATTGAGCATCTCTTGTATAAACTCCGCGTTGAGCATGGCCTTAGTGCTGAGGTGGTATGTCTGCAGATTGATGTAGCACTGCACGGCCAGCCGTTGAGCTTCTATTGGAGTGTCTTTAACTGAAACACAAGTCAGGATCACAAAATATAACGTTAAAGTGGCGAAGAGCTAATGGGTTAATAGGATAGCAGGGTCATCTTTGGGGTCATAACACTTACAAATTTTGGGTGACTGTGACTTTGGAGGGCAAATTATGTCTTGTGGAAAAATGATTAATAGTACATTACTTTTAAAAAGGGCGGTAAAACAAAGAATGTCTCAGATCGCAGGTATTTGACGCCCGAGCCGAAGGCAAGGGCGATAAATATGCGATCTGAGGCTTTCTTTATTACCGCCCGTGTTAAGTACAAAATTTTATGTCACCCCCTGGCCGGGAAGTGGGATTTCCCGCGCGCCGAGCGTGCGGTAATTGCCACTTTATGGCCTGGTGTTGCATAATAGTACATTACTTACCAAGGGCGATAAAACAAAGAATGTCTCAGATCGCAGGTATTTTACGCCCGAGCCGAAGGCAAGGGCGATAAATATGCGATCTGAGGCTTTCTTTATTATCGCCCGTGGTAAGTACAAAATTTTATGTCACCCCCTGGCCAGGAAGTGGGTTTTTTCGCGCGCGGAGCGTGCGATAATGGCCACTTTATGGCCAGGTGTGACATAAAAGGATTTAATCACCATTTTATTAAGTAGGTTACCTAAAGCGCTGTAAAATCTTGAGTATCCTGTTAACTAGGGAACTCATTGGCGAATTGTAACCGTAACCGAATCGATACTGTAACGTAACGAGTTCAAGTATTGTACGTTAACGGAGAGAGGGTTAAGTATTCATCGGTTCACGGTTCGTTACGAACCGTTCGCAAACGGTTCGCGGACCATGTACCTACTTATACACTTGTTACTGTAATCGTTCAGTTATAATTACAGGTCGCTAGAAAGGGGTCTCAATGTTGGGCTAAAGCCTATTTCCACGTATAGGTAATATATAGAATTGAACAGTCTGCGGCAGTAAGGCGCCTTACTTGAAAAAGCGATTGTATGTATTTACCTTTTTTACCAACGTTTCGACACGGCTTTCGAAACATAAAAGGTAAATACGTAAATATGGCCTTAGACTGGTTTAAACAAATCCCTTAATTATGTTTACAAAGCGCGAGAGTTTAAAATGTTATTTAGCAAGACGCCTTGCCCAAAGAACGCGAAATACACCGGTTTGCCTAAGTTACTAACTATTTTCAAATTCATCTCGCTGTAGTTCGCAGCTCCTCAAGAGTGTTTGAAGGGTTTTACGAGTACTACTACATCAATAATTCTGTACTAACAGCACTGATTTTACAAGAAACTCACACTTTTTGTTAATATTCCTCAAAGCCGCAAAAGTCTTCGGCTCGACAAGGCTATAGGCGGCCTTCGGGATTATCCGGCACAGCTCACCTAGTGCTCGGAGTGCGTTCATTCTGATGTAGAACCAGACTGCGCCGTCGTCACTTAATATTGCTGGAACATAGTGAAAGGGGATGTAACAAAAATTGTGGCCACGCGTTTGGTAATTGGTTACGCATTCTGATGGTAAATAAGTAGGTAGGTCAAAATTGGCCGCGTCCGCACGATTTTTTTTATGTCAACAATATTGTTGACCTTTGACCTACTTATTTATTTTCAGAAGATGTCCATTAACGCCTAAAACGGATAGCAACCATTTTATTTCAGTTATATTCACAGAACTTCAGTTATAAAATAACTTAGGTACCGCAAAGCGCTTCGATAATGTTAGTATCAGACATGCGCACAGCCGATGGCAGTAGTTTGGTCATATTCGAAACACCCATCGCCGCGTCAGCGAGCAGACCTACGTTGGAGCTGAGCAGCTGGTGGCAGAATACCAGGTCCGTCCCAGTCTGGTACAGTGCCTGAAAAGAACAATGAAGCTGGCATCTTACCATATCCCTTCATCCTCTAGCAGTCATAGTTTACAGAAGGTTAGCAGACTGTAGGATTATAAACCTACTGTACTACTGTGGGGAGACGTGTAAGGGGAGGGGGCGACTGGGTCGGTAGACCTATAGTCAGGTGTCAAACTTAGAGTAACCATAAGGGAACATATATTCAATTTGTTACTCCTGATTCTTTGCAGAGTACACCAATACTTTAGGCCAATTTTAGGTAATCACTATAAACAAAGAAATACAATTGCAATAGATATTCACATTTCTAGTAGGTAGGAAAACTCGTTTTCTCTGGAAAAACACGAAAACGCCGAGTAAATCGTTTTATCCTTACAGGGGAAGTTCTAAAATATACAAACGTGTCTCCCGTTAGAGGTGAAGGACATCTTCGTCAGTACAGCCAGACAGTGCGGTTTCATCGCTGGTAGCGCCATCTCCAAATATGCCAGCAGCCTGAGAATGCATCCAGATTCGTAGAGATGTGACGCGTTCTCCTCAGTCTCCACGTAGTTGCGG
Source organism: Cenopis cana (assembly GCA_951800055.1). Lineage (NCBI taxonomy): Eukaryota > Metazoa > Arthropoda > Insecta > Lepidoptera > Tortricidae > Cenopis > Cenopis cana. Next base: position 3,392,650 of record OX637476.1, on the reverse strand, counting down.
AGGACACTTAGCACCACAGCATGAACGTCGCGGAATTCGTACGACTGTGAACATGGAATTTAAACTCATCAAGCAGCATATACGATATAATATTTGGAATGGGATGGAACAAATTTGGGATGGAACAATTATTACGCTGCCAGACCCGCAGTATGCGTGGTGCGTGCTACTGAGTAAACTATTGCCCCGGGTATACCTACATTAGCGGACTGTAACCGTAATCGAACTGATAGTATACTCGTAATAGTACGTAACTGAGAGATAATATTCATACGCTAGTTACTGTTGTGAGATGATCACAAACGTGTTCGCGAACAATTGGTTATTATTTATTATTATTGTGAACGTTTGTTTACAGTTACAGCGCGCTGATGAATACCCTGCTTTGTAAAGCATCGTTAACAACACCTTGACACTCGTCACTTGACAATTGACAATCGTCATCCTATTTCATTTGCGATGTTCCTCGTGTAAACACGACTTATGACATTATACACGACGTTGGTAGGCGGATAGCAGTTTGGAACTATAGTGCGGAAGTCGCATTAAACTATGTAGGTAACAGAGTGCCAGCAAGAGCTAAGTAATAATGCTTATTTTTTTATTAAGGCGACGTGAGCTCAGCGCTTAGCTGCTTTCGAGGGGGTGAGGTGCGTGGCTTGAGGGGAGCAGGCGCGGGGTTAGCCGCTTGCCACCGCACAAACCATTTCTGTTCCCGCGCGCTCTCTGCCGATACCGAGATGTCACAGTATAGTGTATAGCCAGTAGTACAACTCTTAGTCACTACAACTGAACGGGTAAACCATAAATATAATGACCATTGTCAAGAGGGCGCCATTATTCTGATGTATATGTCAATAGTTCAGTATAATCGGAACAATGCGAATGGCGGCGCCAAACCGGGCGTCAAATACCTGCGATCTGAGACATTCTTTGTTTAACCGCCCTTGTTAACTTATGTACTATTGACACAATGACAACACATCGTGGATTGTAATAAAATAGACTTTTTTTATTTTATTCACCCTTATATCATGATATAATTGTCAAACTGAGTTTATTTACATGTGTGTTTGAACATCTACTTGAAAAACGAAACGAAGTTATTGTTCCTTGCGAAGTATGTCTCAATAATGTTTTTGCATATTTATTATTACAATAAAAGTGAAATTAAAATATCCACACATAGAAAAACATAATCTATTTATTAATAAGTATTGTACTTATCATAATTCAATATGAGCCACGAGGCGGGTCACCCTAGATATACAGGTTGGATTTTTTTTGGTTCAGTGAGGGCAGCTACCAGATCCCGTCCGGCTACGTGAAAATGGTCTTAGAAGCCTTCCCTCGATTTTGATTTTGAAATAGGCGTTTTCCTCGATTTGCGGCTTTTCTAGTCGGAATTTTTTTTGGTCCGATACAAACTGGGTCCTGGATAGGAATGGGATCGATAGGCATAAAAAAAAGTTTGTCAAAAATGACCTTTTTCTGGCAAAATAATATAAACAAAGATCAATAATAATATAAACAAAGATCAATAATAATATAAACAAAACTAATAAATTAAACATTTTAATCTGAAATAATTATGTGAGAATACTGTCAAACAAAACAACGAGTAAACTTAGTATGGTCTTTTTATTTGCACTTACGTCGAAGTGATCCTCGCAGCAGTATTATATATAAGTAAGCCTGAAATACTCCACATTGACTTCACGAGACCACGTTTTACGTAAGTCTACCCGGTTTTTAAATTTTGTGTTAGAGCTATTTTTTGAATCATTTTCACACGGAGGAACAAAACATTTCATATATTTTTTCATATTTTAAGTGATTTTGACGACTTAAACAAATCAAAAACAACGTTATAACCTAACAATAATTTATAAGTGCAGGAATTGACAGTGGTGACGGTTAAACACCATAGATCCAAACTATTTTAATGACCATAGATTTTACATATTCAGCCAAAGAGGATTCGAGAAAAGTCAAAGGTCACACGTATATGTATTGAAATATCTCTAATCATTGATTATTTTGTAGAAGTAATTGCCTGAAATTGGTTGAAAATCTCATATCTCGAAATGGATTTCGAATTAGCACCTTTGAAAAATAATGAACAATCCTAATTGCTGAAATATAAAATGTGAAAATTTCAATATTATATAAAGAAAGTCCGCTGTGTCTATTTGTCCGTACACGCCAAAATAAATACCACCGTTAGTAAAAAATGTATTACGTTGTACGTTTGTGTCACGAGTATTGTGCTACTGTTATTCATAGACTGTGTTAGTTTGGCAGCGTCAAAGCGTTCAAATATGAAGGTTGTATATACCTGTATACCCACTATAATACGATAATGCATTATTTGCATTACACTTAATATAGTTGTGCAGGTTTCCTTCCGCAGTCTCGAGATGACGGAGTCTTGCAGGTTTCCTTTTATTAATTACCCATTGTTTATATTGAAATGTCAAGTGACATTGAATTGACGCGCGGCACAGATCCTACCTCGAACGCAGCTCGCTGAGCACTGAACGGGCGGCCGCGCCGGTCGCGTACGAACGAGTTTGCAGAAATGAGTATTATTTTACTACTATTTTTTTAAAGTTTTTAGTTAAGAAAAAGTCATCGATGATTTCAATGAAGTAAAACATTAGGTACGCATTTATTGATATAATTTTCATGTTGATAGCTAATGTGCAAAAATAGTAATAACTATTTAAAGGTGTGGTTTAGACGCAAGTTCGCGATTTTTTTCTACCCAGCGAAAGTTGCATAATCATGTTTTGAATCGATGATTCCACTACAGAAAGGTCTCAAAATTGTTGTGCATATTTTTTGAAAAAACCATATCTTCATCTACAAACGCGTTAAAAGGCTTCAAAAACTCTGTTCTCTAAGCTCACGTCACCTTAAGTATTAGATTAGATTTTGTCACACAATACATCGTAAATATCTGATTCAACTGACCTCTAAAATGTCACAAAGATCCAACACCCCCGTAGATTTCCTGAAGGTGCTCTGTACAACTTCGTCTTTGTAGCGACATATAAGTTGATCTACTGTTCTCAGCGCCGCGTGTTGTATCGCCAGGTATTGGCTCTGCATCAGAGCTAGCAGCGAGGGCCAACTGAACTGTTGATTCTTAGTTACTTCCTGCGCACAGACAGGATCGTCCAGGAGGTTGCTGAGAGTCTAAAATATAATAACAAATTAGAAACCTAATTGAGTCACTGTACTCAATGATCGAAAAAATGGCTTGACCTCCATAAGGTCAACGCAAATCAAGATTATATGCCATTGCAAGCTGATTGCCAGCTTAATTCAATTCAAATAATTTATTTCAGAATAAATCCATATATGGTTAGTTACATTATTATACTTATATCTATGTTAGTGAGGTTACATAATAAATAAAATTAATTCAGTATTACTTAAAATTAAAAGGAACAACTGAAACATAACTCGATGTGACACAGATCAGGGCTATTTGATATATTTAACAAGTGTCCTGATTTGTGACACCCAGTGACAAAGAATGGGACAATTGTACCTATCTGCTAACACCTTCAAAATGCTGTTTTGACTGTTTCTGACACGGTCCATCAACGATGCAATCCTCTTTCTCATGATCGCGTGAAACCCATCCGTGTGAGCGTCCGCGAACATTCCAGAGGCACGTGTAGTGTACATCTTGGTAGTCTCAACAGCATTCTGAAGGCGTTATTGTATTGAATTCGAAGGGCGTTATAAGCTCGTTTCGTATATCGAAACCACAGGGCGCTAGAGTAAAATGATTGGCAATACGCTTTGAATAGAGTGACTTTTACTTCAGCAGAGCATCTAGCGAACCTGCGGGCCAACATATAATACTAGATCCAGTTCCACGCTGTCTCCCCAAAATAGAAAGTGGGGGGTAACGGGGTACCTAAGGAACAGATAAACAACAATCTTGGGTTTTCATGGAGAAGCCCACTCGTGCAACAATGGAAGGGTGGAGTGGAAATTGATTCCGCTTCGTCTTAGCAATTTCTTAGTTCATTCCATGGCTATGCTTTGAGATTCACGGGTCCCATTTCTAAGATTTAACATGAGTGAAATAAAATATACTTTTTGTGAAATTTCACAGAGTTAAACAATTATAGAAAAATACCTCTCAGCACGGCCTACCTGTAGGCAGTTTTTCTGCACATCAGGGTCTAGACTGTTTTTCATCCTCGAGAAGAGAGTGCTCAGAATGTTAGCAGATATCAACTGCTCACAACCGAGCGGTTCCCTCGTCAGCTCCGCTAGCACCAATGATGCAAATTCTAGAACGAATATATCTTCAACCTGTAAATTAGATGAGGAGCTATAGATAAGTACCTAGTTATCCTTTGAGAAGTTCAAAGTATTAGCGGCGCACCTCAAGTTTCAGCACGTTTCCAGATCAAGTTTATAAGAATAGACGAGGAGTAAGCAGCAGATGTATTAAAATCGACGAAATTACACACTACAGTTGTTTCCCTTAGCAGTGGCACGTCGTATCCGGTAGTACTTATTATTTCTATCTGACTATAGCAAAAGGATTGGACCCAACAAAAATGGTTGGTCGAGAAGTAAAGAAGCTCGACGTCGAGTCAAAGAAACCCGACTTTAGTCGTACCTTCACCAAGATATAGGCAATATTTCTTATATTCTGCGAGTCGGCCAGCACCTGTTCCGGACCGCGAGGCAGCTGACAGAGTTGAGCAAGTGCTTTCAGCGCAAACCTGGAGTTTTATCATCATTAATCGATAATCTTAAATTTTGTTTATATGTTGTCTTTCAAAATGATTTATTTGTCGAAGCATTAATGATGAATATCATCCCATTATCATCTCGTCCCATTGGGAATCCAATGGGACGAGGACAACCGATTTTTTATGTCTGCTTATCAAAACCAGCAGGTAATTGCGTAACTCTTCCTTAACGCTCTCTTTGATTGGACGACGACGTAATTATGCAATTTAACATGATGCTTTGATGGATGAAACTAATAATTTGTGATTTATAATTCTGTCGTGGACTCCTGTTAAAGCTTAAACTAGCCTTTTGCAGTAGGCGACTTGTTTTAGTTCAGCCGCCAAGTGGCGCAAGTTCTATCTTCCAACACTAGACGAAGCGGACCATCAGGTATTCTTAACGGTACTTAGTTACTTAGCGTGCTAGTTGGGCAATGACCGTTTAAAAGTTCGCTCTTGATTTACCTTTTAGCTTGACAATGCAAGCTAACTGGACAGGTTTGTACCTTCTGATGTTGAGCTCACGATGCTCTACATGCGGCAAGATGTATCGGATCGCTTGAAGGTTGAACAATACGTAGCGGTTCTGCATATCTTGAGCGGAGAACTTCGTTATAGCTCGGAGGGTCTGAAAGAAGTAAAACAAGAAGTTTTGGTTCCGGGCTTCACGCGGTAAAACGGCTCACATGAATATCAAGACACTTCGCATGGCCGAGGGACGTAACCGCCTATTGGTGCCATTGTGAAATAAGAGCACCCAATACTCTCTGTTTGCCCGACGATACGTTCATTATGTCAAAGCATGTAAGGTAAGGACAGGGTGTGATATTTATAGGTTTAAAGATCGACTGGTTTAACTATGACGGGAGATCCATCTGAGATGGCGCAGGTAAGCATCTGTTGATGTCTCCCTCTTAACCTTAAGAGGTTGACATCAACAGATGCTTACCTTACCTGCACCGTCTCAGTGAAGCGGTTGCCCCATAGACTGTATATGAACAATCAAACGTTACGACCCGACCCCCGAGCAACAAAGTTAAGCAAGCGAGATGTAGGCTCTCGAACGTATTACTCGTAATATGTTATTATATTAAATTTTAAATAAACTAAAGTGTAACCAAGAGACTGCCGATCCCACAGTCAAACTGTAGAACCACAGTTTTGTGGGGCGATGTATTATGTTTTTCACGTTCTTAACATGTGTTTATTAAATAAATAAATAATAATAATAAAAATAACCGTAACCGAATTAACGGCTACGTAACGTAAGCAGTGTAAGTACATGTGGTTCACGAAATGCTCACAACGAGCCTCTGAATGGTACTCTTTCAACTGAAAGAGTACCATTTCGCGAACCACATGCGTTCAAGTGTGTATGTAACTACATATACACTTGAACTCGTTAATAGGTCTACATTAACGCATACGCGTTCGGTTACGGTTACAATTCGCTTATGAGTACCCTGCTTTGTTATTTACCTGACATAGTATCTCCGGTTCAGCGGACTCCAAAAGCAATATCGACGTGTGAGCGCTTTCTGGACTTAGCGTATATGGGTGGAAAGTTAGATCTTTCTTCTCCGCCGACCGATTTTCTCTCTCCTTTTGCAATGGTTTTGCCATATTTGCAAGACAAAATTATAAAAATGATTTCCATAACAATATGAACCAATATATGAACAGCTGATCTGTCAAAGCTGTCCAATTGGCATTGAAACTGACATGGAGGTTGCAATCGCGCCATGGCGGATTTATTCTTTCTTTACCGCTTCTACAATTTGATATCTACCTACCTCTAACATATACATTGTAGTCTTTGCCTCTAACGTCGTAGAAGGAAAGAAATTTTAACTACGCACATTTATCAATTGCCCCTGAAACTGCTGCTTAAGGATACAGCCGACTAAGCAAGGACTAAGCCTATTTGGTGAATCCGCCTTTGAGGTTGCATATTTGCAATCGGCCAGTAGGAAAATAATAATAAGTAAAAAAAATACCGTTCAAATGTCAATAATCAGTATGCTCACTGTATTTTTAGTTTAGATTAATTTTACCTTTATGGCAAGGAAAAATATATTGGTGCGTTGCATAGGAGGAGCGGCTAGGAAGTTCAGGGCGCTGCAGGAGATTTGGATTTTGCCGTGGTGGGGAAGTGGGGGTCTAGCGTCTGCCCCCCTCTATGCGTTGGATACTCTTGTGTTAGTTGTTAAGTTGTGTTCGACCTGCGCTGTGGCGGTGTTTCGCGTGTTCATTCCGCCGGTGATGAAGAGTTTGCACGGGGAAACTATATTGGTGAGCGTAGTTTATTCTATAGTCAAGTTTTTATGAAAGCGACTGCTACAACCTTAAGCTTACAACCCAGAGGGAAAACTAGGCCTTACTAGGATTCGGCTTCTCAAGTGAGTGGGCAACTTGACTGTTTGAAGTTTGAACTTGACATGACCCGGGATCAACGGCTTAAAACGTGCCTTCCGAAGCACGTATCTACTGGTGCTGTACGTATGTTAGATACCTTAGTCATTCTGGTGTCCATTTGCTTCAGATAACAGGTGCAGGCAACGGTCTAGGTCGAGAGTTAGCGATACAGTTCGCCGAACTGGGAGCCACCGTAGTTTGCTGGGACAAGGACGCGCGGCGGAACGATGCTGTGGTCAACGAGATACTGAGTAAGGATGGAGACGTAAGTTTATGATTCTTATGTTTGTATTATAAGAGCTATTTTCGAATGCCGCCTGTGAACTGTGACACAAAACAAATAGGAACTCTTTACAAACATAAATGTCAATAATCGATGTGCTCTAAGAGCTCCCTACTCCAGTCAGGTTCCTCATTGCTGAGTTAGTTGAAAACATACAAATATGACTCTTAATAATAGATATTTAAGTGATGAACTTCTTTTTAAGAGGGCGTAGATGGCATTGCAAAACTCCCGATCTAAAACACGCGTGAGTTTTCAATTAACCATCCCGCTCTATACGGAAGCTCAGCGCGTGTTTTTCGTAAATATTGATGTTTATTCTAAACGTGTACATTTATAAGGATAAGTAATCTTTTTTATCAGGTTTGAGAACGTATCATTTTACAACTGTTAAACCACAAATCATTGTTAAAGATGGGAGGGTTTTAAAGATCCAACCAAAAACGTCGAAAAAAGGGGTTATGTTTAAAAAATAAAAGTAGGTATCGAGATTTTTTTTGCAAATCGTGTTTTCTCTTTTAACATACTGGAGGAAAATAGTTCAAGATTAATATACTGAAAAGACATATCACTAAACACTGTAGATGTTAAGATCGAGGTTGATAAACATTGGCAAAAGTGCATATGTGGCCTCTTAATTATTTCAGTGTTTCGGCTACACGGTAGACGTCACGGTCCGCGAGCAAGTGTTCGCGCTGGCAACACTGATGCGGCGGCAGCTGACGGAGGTGTCGATGGTGGTGAGCAACGCCGGCGCGCTAACCGCCGCGCCGCTCGCTTGCCTCCGTCCGGAGGCAGTCGCCAGGATTGTGGAGGTCAACCTGCTGGCACATTTTTGGGTAGGTCTTTACGGTGATCTAATAACTCATTTGCAATGACTCACCCACACAATACCCATACACACTCCCGGATCACACATCACAACACACTGACACACCCGGAGACAAAGCGTATGCCGATAGCGCTGCGTCTCCGGCAGCATCTTACACTACTCAGGGTGGAGGTTTTAGTCCGTAGGCGACTGGGCTAATTCCCAGTTGAGTCGGGCATGCGGCCGGAACCGGACCGGCAGTATCCAATGAGGATTTCCTCCACCCACGAAAAAAAAAAGAAAAAAAAAACGGTGATCTATACTGCCAGTGCTTTGACTAAACGGTGGACAGTGACATCAGTGACGTCAGCAAGTGTTCGCGCTGGCAACACTAATGCCAGGATCACACGTACCGAGACCGAGCAAAACGGGCGAGACAGTAAAATTAGTATGGAAGTTTTACTCGGCCGAGTACTGTCTCGCTCACGGAATAATAAAAACCAGTGGAAATGGCATAAGTCGCTATTAGTATCGAGACCGGTGTCGCTAAAACTCACACTATCATAATGCTAAACACATTGAAATCTTGAAAGTGATTGGTCGTAGTATTTTATTTAAAAAGGTGCTATGAACAACGGAGCTTTCACTGAATTTAAACTTTAAGTGCATGCGAAATGATTAAAATTCTTTTGCGCCTTCAAAGTTCTGCCATCTAGCGTTCAATAGCTGAACTTCTAAGAGAAAAACTATAAGAGTCCATACCCTAGTTCGGCTACTCGTCGATAGAGCACTTTGCGTGTACTTTAGTGATGTGCTATACTTCACTTCCAAGTTATCGATATTGTAATATTAATGTACGAAAACATTTTTATTTATGAAGGACTTAATAACTTTGGTCATTATCTAGTATCAGAGATCTGGTAGCATTCAATAAATAATAATGCAGGTAATAATGTAGCAAGTGTAATATATAGATTCTTAAGTCTTTATTTTACCACACACGCACACATAAAAAATATATAAAAAACCGGCCAAGTGCGAGTTGGACCCGCGCACGCTGGATTCTGTACCATTATCTGTAAAAACCGGCCAATTGCGAGTCCGACTTCGCACATTAAGAGTTCCGAACCAACCACAAAAAAGTGATTTATCAATATATTAGTATTTGTTGGTAAAATATACGTAATAATAAACATTATCACCAAATTTCAAGTGCATAGGTCAACGGGAAGTTAAAAAATTCTTAGGAACAAAATTTTGTGACAGACGACGGACGGACGGACGGGCGGACGCCTGGGCGTCACCAATAGGGTTCCCTTTTTGACCCTTTGGGTACGGAACTCTAAAAACTGCAAAAAAACGTGTCTGTTTTATGAACTGTTATTTAGTGTTTGTTACAGTGGCAACAAAAATACTCAACTGTGAAAATTTCAACTGTTTAACTATCACGGTTCATGAAATACAGCCTGGTGACAGTCGGACAACGGAGTCTTAGTTAGTATCTAATAGGGTCCCGTGTTACCCTTTGGGTACGGAACCCTAAAGTATTCTAACTTAGTCTAAAATAACGAAAAAAACATAAATGTCGTAAATTCGTTAAAAAAAAATTACTTCTGTCAATATATTTCTGACTTATACTGTATCTTATGTATTTAAACGAGCGAGATTTTATATAAAAAATTCAATACCTCTGAAATACAGATACATTATTTAATCCCCGTACACTAGTTACAATGAATTACATTATTTTACTATTAAAACCCTAAAAAACATTGAATTATATTTCAATCTTTATAATAGATAACTTGCACCAAATATCGATAACTTATCGACATCATCCGCGCACTACTTGAGTAGCGAATGTTCTAGATTGCTGCATACTTTGACGTATGGTGTAAAATCAACTCTATTGCTTAATGATAAGGTTTATTTTTGTTTGGTGTCTATATGCTTAAATTGCCCTAAAACAGAAAATTAGAAATTATTGAAAATAAAATAAAATAAGACTTAGCGATGGTATGAAACACCACCATTGGCCACGTTTTTGCTCCGGCTATCGGTTTTGTACTCCAAAACTGCGCAATATGGCATTTTTCATGCAATTTAGATTTTTTTGTAATGGTAGCGACACAACTGTCACGCACAAGCGAAAGCTGCCAACTGAAGCAATGCTGCGTATCTCCTCATATTTATGGCAGCGCGGCACGCCCCCTTGCCATTTCCACTGGTTTTTATTATTCCGTGGTCTCGCTCGTTTTGCTCGGCTGAGTAAAACTTCCATACTAATTTTACTGCCTCGCCCGTTTTGCTCGGAATCGGAACGTGCATGTGACCAAGGCGTAATGCGGCAGCAGCTGGCTGTCGATGATGCCGAGACTGGCGAGCAAGGCCGGTGTGCTCACCACCGCGCCGCTCGCTTGACTCCGTCTGGATGGACTTTTTTGGGTAGTTAAAATTTGAGCACAAGGGAAAAGGCTACTTAACCTCTTTAGTATGGTACGATATGATTCGAACCGGTTTTTAGAGACGATGAAATGTCTGGCACCACCTACGAATCCTACGATTAGAGCACTATAAAAGGCAAAAATGCGCCAGCCAGCGAGCTCGAGTCTAGCAGCCCCCGAAACAGCTCCTAAAAATTGACGTCACACACAAGATCGAACCAACCGTTCCATACATAATAAGTAAAAGTACACTGTCGTTATCGACGAGTAGGGTCACGACTTAATACCGCGTACCGGTCTGAAACATGTCGAGCGATATTTGATTTTAAAGACGCGAGTTACCCGTTCCATTATAGGTATAACATATCTACCTACCTAACGTAGAACGAATTTGTTACAGACTAATTTTTTTTGACATGTGACTGTTCATTATAATGTAACCGCCATTATGCCCTGGCAGGTATTCCAAGCCTTCCTGCCCAGTATGATTGAGAAACGGCGGGGCCACATCGTGGCAATCAACTCGAGCGCAGGCCTCATGCCCTGCGCGGACATGGCGCCGTACTGCGCAGCTAAATTTGGACTCAGAGGTAACATGAGATTGCTGTAGTTTTAATCTCGGTGGTAGAGGCGAATCAGGGGGGCGATTTTTGAGTGTCGAACGCTCGACTTTTCACTCGAGATCTGTCAATAAAACTATGATGTTTTGACAGATGTTGAGTGAAAAGTCGAGCGTTCGACACTCAAAAATCGGCCCCCAGCTCTCCGCACGACATCCCGCCATCCTGTTGGCAGACTGGGGGAGTCAGATACTCAATTAGGTAGGTACTTAGCGTGATAATGAAAACCTCTTGTTCCATTAACAGGTTTAATGGACACGATATCCGAGGAGCTGAGACTGGACGCGTGGACGAAAAACATCCACACAACATCCGTGTACGCAGCGACGATAGCCACCGGCCTCTACCCGCCACCCTCGCACCGTTTCGCCTCCTACTGCCCCGAGCTAGAGCCCAAGGACGCGGCCAGGGCTATCATTGAAGGTTATTTCCCCAAAAATAGATAATCAATCGAGCGCTCTCCAAAATTAGTAATTATTAATTTACAAAAAACAAAAACTGCCTGTTACAATTTTGAGACTAGGTAATTGTCAGGGCAGGTGTCCGTTAGTCTCCCCCCATATTCATCTCAATAGCCCAATGACCTTAATAGCTTCCATCGCAGCCAAAAGGCTGCACTACAACAGTCTTTGCACCTGGCGGAGACCATCTCTGGATGTATCATGTTGTGCGTTCGGAGATGATATCCGCCATGTGTATGTGTATCCCTTGCCTTTAGATTATTTTTGTCTTAAAGGGGCCCATGGTCCCGAGATATGGTCAAGACTACAAATAATAATAAAAAAATGAGTAATTTATTTATTTACCGTACTTATAATCATTTCGCCTAAAACTACGCCCACGGCAAGCGGCAGGTAAGCTAAGGTAGCCCAGTGGTTCAAGCATGCGGCTGTCAAGCGGCGGTCGTGGGTTCGAATCCGAGCTCGTACCAATGAGTTTTTCGGAACTTATGTACGGAATATCATTTGATATTTACCGTTAGCTTTTCGGTGAAGGAAAACATCGTGAGGAAACCTGCATACATCCGCGAAGAAATTCAAAGTTGTATGTGAAGTCGCCAAGCCACTCTGGGCCAGCGTGGGGACTACTGCCCAATCCTCCTCATCTATGAGAGGAGGCCTGTGCCCAGCAGTGGGACGTATAATATAGGCTGATGATGATGATGATAATCATTTAGAACCGTGAGATCTTCGAGAAGATACGGTTACCAGTTTTTGTTGCACTTTTAGCACCACCCAGGGGTCACGTGTAGGGTAGCGGTAGGTACTATCACTACGGACGTGGTGCAACTTCGACTCTTCTTTGTCAAGTGGGTGGGTAACTTGACTGATAGAAGTTCTCAAGCCGCGCAAAGGCCCCCAACTTGGCTTAACGGCCATTGAAGGTGACAACAGTACATTAGATTATATAGGTCGACCGCTTAACTAACATCCCACCCCACCGAAGGATAGCGGGAGGCAGGCACCCGCCGCCCGCTACCCCTCTGCTATCCTTTGGCGTCTCCCCTCTTATCCCTGTCCTGTCACACGTGAGGACTCATTATGTGTAGAACCTGAGTGGACGCTCGAGCGTTGCGTCCAGCGGGGCGTGCATGTCAAACAATTGAAACTCATACTGGTGTCCTGAGTCGCCGCCGCACAAATAATATGGACGCTCGGCCGCAACGCTGGACGCGACGCCGAAGGCTCGCTCCGAGCTTCCACTCAGGCCTTACCCTTAGACGGTCGATTTATAACAAGGTGTTATAAAAAAAAAAAAAACATTTATTTCAGACTTATAGAATCCATATTTGTTAGTATTTAAATCTCAAAAATAAATAGGTGTTAGTAGGCAAATATTAAATCTTATCATTAAATACCGACGGCCGAGGCCCGTTATAGACGGCCGACGTCATGCGAGGCTGTCTGTGATATACAATGCAGGCAACCCCGATTCTGGTTGAGGTAAGTATGCATAGGCAATTGTAATCAAACGTTAAATGGGCCAATTTTTTTGGCGTTGTAGTTTTTTTTTTATTTCTTAGAATTGCATGAAAATTGGTATGTTGGATGAGCTCCTGATTCCGTGCAAGTAAAAAAAATATGACAATATGGCCTCGAAAAAAAATTTTTTCCCATACATTTTTTCCACTGAGTTACGAAGATCCCATACGTTTTGTCACTCAATGGAAAACAATTGTGGGACAGTGTAGGAAATCGTGCACATATTGTTCAGAATCAGGGGGCCGATTTTTGAGTGTCGAACGCTCGAATTTTCACTCGAGATCTGTCAAAATACTATGATGTTTTGACAGATGTCGAGTGAGAATTCGAGCGTTCGACACTCAAAAATCGGGCCCCAGGAGCTCTTCCAACCTACCAATTTTCATGCAATTCTAAGAAATAAAAAAAACTACAACGCCAAAAAAATTGGCCCAAATAGCAAAATTTAAGTATAACGCAAGCATCTCTCCTCAGTGTCTCAAGGTATGATTCCGCTGCCGACTGCATACAGCAACTGCGCGTTCCGCCGCACTCCAAATTGACCCGTAATCATAAGACTAAATGTTCCAATTTAAAGTGAGCGGCGTTTGCTGTTCCGACACTTCTCCGCTCATTTCAAATTGAGCTTTTTACGCATACCTTTACGGTTCAATTTGGAGTGCGGCGGAACGTGCAGTGGCTTTATGCAGTCGGCAGCGGAATCATACAACCTTTATAAAGAATTAGAATGCGGCAGGTAGGTCCTGCTACTGCTAGGTAGACCTCAGTATATAATTAAAATGGGTCGAAGCTAAATACCTACCAGGAACTGTAGCCATCTGGATAATGAAACCAGTTTTCAAGAAAAAGTTTCCCTGATATTCAAAGCCCTATTTTTACAGGCATACGACAAAACCACCGCACTATCTGCATACCCTCCTTCATGAAGATACTAATAGACTTCAACAACCTAATGCCCTACAGAATAAGGATCATTTTCACAGACTTCTTCAACTTCGGCCACAGAGGGTGGTTTTGCTTCTGTTAATCCTCTAGCCTGTGGCTAATTTTAGCAAGGTTGTATTAGGTTAGTTAGTAGTTTTCCAATTTCAACTTTAAGTTGTTGGACTAGGTTGTTTTTCACCCAGGATACAAGTTTGAAGATTAACTCGACTCCAACAAGTATACACGTACTATAATATAGTAATGAATTAATATGATGTCTATGGTCAATGATATAGTCGAGTTAAATTAAAATAAATACCTTATGCTTGATTTATGTATGAAATTAAGATTGTACCGTTTAAATTATCCTGAGTGTACTTAAACTTCATAAGCTTTTCTAATAGTATTTAAGTTAACTAATTATTATAAAATAACAGTGATTAACATAATGTAAACAAAATTCACAGTGTCATTAGAATTTTGATAGATATACGTATTATTTGCTAGGAACGTTAATTTTAATAGGTAATTAGTTTACAATGATTTGAAGAAATAAATATCGTTTTAGGTATTGAATTTGTTTTATTCCAACGTAGTAACACTAAGTAACAAAATAAACTAATCTCTTATAAACTATTTTAATATCTATGATTTATGAAATAATTTTTTTACATCAATGTTTCGGCGATATCACATTTTCCAGAAAACCATGATAACTATTTTTGCTGGTAATTCACAACCACTATTTAGGGCAACAATAGGCATGATGACTCAAAAAAAATTATTACTTCAATAGAAAGAAGACATAAAACTATGCCAAATAGTGAAAATCCTATTCAAATATCTCAAAAAATAACGAAGCAACAACGGTTAGAATGTTCGTAGTTAGAGAGAGAAAGTGCTACTCGACCGTGACGTCACCTTTGAGTAGCGCCATAGTAAATGACAATCGTTCAATACAAAGGTGCGTTTTGCGGAAAAGCGACAGAAAATACCCACTTTTAAAACTTTGAAGACTTATAATTACGTAATTATTTATTTTTTTGAATTACTTTTTTTGCCATTTGATTGAGAATTTGAGTCATTATGTAGAAAATTTGGATTTATTGATTTTCTTTTATAGTGTCATCATCCCTATTAAATATGTGTCTCACATTACACCTTATAAACATGCATGCCTTTCCAACTCACTACAATATACATTTTTACCGCACCTCTCACACATAGCCATCTCCCTATGCTGCATCACGTGCTCATCTCTTGCACGAACATATGTGAACTTCCTATCGCACATCATACAACTATAGCAGTTCTTATGCAGGATAGCGTGACGGGCCAGAGATGTGTGCGTGCTGAAACTGCGACCACAGGATTCGCATAGATGCCGGGTGGGTTCCGCCTTGGTTGTGTGGTTTAGTATGTGTTTGTAGATTTCTTTTCTGTCAAATGAGGTAGTGCCACAGACTTTGCACCTGGAAAAAACGTATTATTAGTCATTTGAATGCTAATGCACACAGGGTTCGAAAGGATAATTATCAATGATAGTTATCTTGATAATTATCGTGATTTTTATGGTTGGATAATTATCGATTTGATTATAACCCAAAAAATGGGACACACTCGCTAAACATCAACATCAATTTCTGGTCAATGTCAACTGTCGTCAACTATCGATACCAGGGATAATTATCAGATATTTATCGCGATAATTATCAAAGACCATAATTATCTTAATAATTTCGCACCCTGAATGCACATAGGAACCTTCTTTCTTTAGAATACCGTTTTTTATGCATGCATGTAAAGTAGAAATTATTTAAAGTGTCCGACATTTTATAAAACTGGTCATTGGACTTTGAAGCTTCACACTTGGACAGTAAAGTTGCTTTTTGAATGGCCTAATTTGATACAACTCGGACAGTTCAAAATTTTTTAAGTATATCAAACTGTGTGCGACTGATATTTGCACTTCCTTTTTTCACAGAATGCAATATACTATATAAAAAGTGTATTATACCTGTAAACTGTTTTATCAGTTTTATGCTCTTCTAACCTATGTTTGGCCAGTGCATCATGCCCAATGAAGCGGTGTCCACAAATATCGCAAGACCTCTCCTGAGCCTTTATTATATGTGTTCTGGCGTGACGGTACAACTGAAACCTCTCCTTAAAAGTCTCCCCACACTGCTTACATCGGAAATTACAACCAAGCAAGGCCATGTAATCAATATGACATATACGGAAATGATCTGATAGTAACTCTTCACTTTGAAATTGCTGTCCGCATGCACAAGTCAAGGGTAATAAACTACTGTGGGACATTCTATGCTGTAACATTTTTTTTCTAGAATCGCATAGAAGACCACACTCTAGACAGGTTCTAGTGGCATTATCACAAATGCTTATATGCTGAGATAGCTTCTGAATGCTGTCAAAACTCATTTTACAAGCAAAGCATGCATTTTGTTCTACAATTTTAGTCTGTACTTTTTTAGGTGTCTCCTTCATCAGAATTTCCTGTACTATTTCTATGTCAGAATCAAGAACGTCTACTTCCATATTCAAGCCAGTTTTAAGCTTATCTTTCTTTTTAGGACTCGAGTTTTTGATTGATTTAGTGTGTAAAATTTTACTGACACCATCCATGGAATTTTCATTGTTTCTATCTAACATGTTTACTATTGATGGTATGTCTTCCTTTCCTAGATTGTTTAAGTACTCCTCTATATTAGCTGTATTATTTAAAAACTCTAGAAGCGAATCGGAGTTGTATTCGGAGTCTGGTAACGGCTGGATAGGCGTCTTGGTTTCAGACGTTTTTTTCGCCTGTTCTTCAGCTGAAGACTCCAACCAGTCTTGTGAGCAGCGTGCGTTTAGTTGAAAATTGTAGAATTCACTCAATTGTGACACGCAGGAGACGCAAATATATTTCGGAAGCGTATCGGAGGCCGAAACGGTAATCCCCAGACAAGACTTCACGTGAAGGTGGATAATGGAATCTTGGAGGATGGATACGTGCTCTGATTCTACGTCTAGACATATTCGACAACAGTTTTGTAAGTTTTCAGTCATTACTAAGTCACGTAAGAATATGGTATGGTAAGAATTATCAACAAAATAAGTTTGAGACAAGTTGAAGTTTGATAGGTGTTTGACAGAAATACGAAAAATGAATGAAAAAAATAATACGTCAAAACATGAATATTGTAAGCTCAAAAAAAGCTCCATGGGATCTACAGACGCAACGATTTCGCCAGCGTCAGCTTCTATCCTTAAGACGGTGACGGTACCATCGCCAACACTGTTAACTAACCATTCGTGCATCGTGCACTTTAAACGCATTGAAATAAGGGTCAGTTGTCAGTTGACTGTGTTGACGTTTGTAAAGATACGGCATGGTAGTCTGTCAGCCAAGTTCGCGAAGGAAAAAAACTCAAACTAACCCAAAAAAAAACTATGGTTGAAAAATAAAAAGCCACAAAAAATATATTTCGGTAAATTAAACACGCTTTCTTGCCCTAAAATTAAATTGAATTTTAAAACTTTTTTATTCCCGCGACAACGCTGTCAGCCATCTGGTGACGTAATATTGGTAATAACAACAGAGGGCCTACCGCGAACCGAAAACGATAAACTGCCTCTCTGTCGTACATGCATATTAGACCAACAGAGAGGGAGATACTTCGTTTTCGGTTCGCGGTAGGCTCCCAGCCGTGTATGTACGACCGGCACTTTGTTATTGCCAATATGACGGCACACCATGGCGGCTCGTGTTTTAGGTCACGTGATATACAGATTAAAAATTACGACTATTAATTTCAATGTAATAAAATAATAATATGCTTTTATGACTCAAAATGAGAATATTTAAGTATATGTCTACTTAAATATTATTTTTTATCAAATTTCATAATTTATTTTTCACTACCGAAAGTAACCTATTGTTTATTGCACATAATATAATACTTAAATATTTGGGGGGCCGAGCTTCGCTCGGCGTTTTCTCGGGCATGAGACTTAGCTAAATCGATTGCTCGTCCCCGAAAACCCCCACATACCAAATTTCATCAAAATCGTTAGAGCCATTTCCGTGATCCCCGAAATAAATAAATAAGTAAATAAATATACAAGAATTGCTCTTTTAAAGATATAAGATTATATACATAATTTGCACCGTTCGTGCGCCCCTAACCCCCCCGCCACCCGTGCGTGCCTAAATCGTAATGATAAATCGCTGCTGAAATCAGTACAATTGTAGAGCCCTTAAGTTGAAATTAGGTCAGTGCAGTATGTACTATTCTGTGACTGCAGTTTGCAAAAACCAGCAAAAACAGAACGCGAAAATTTCAAATCTGTGAAATCTGTCAAGTAACTGTCAAATCCTAGAAAGAACGGGCGATTGAGCACTGCGTATACGTTAACGTTAACGCTAATCATAATCAAAGTATTTATAAATAAATAGACGGTGAGCCCACAAACTTAACACGGCGTTAATAATTGATTTGATTCGATAGGCAGGCGTTGCTCAACAGGCTAGGATCGATGGCGATCTCTGTGTTTACAAAATAAACGCGTATTTGCGTGTAGTAAAATTTGTGTGCCATGGCTACGTCTGAAAACAGTGACCCAAAGTTGGAAGTTGAGGAATCTTTGCTGTATTCTGCAAGACATGGTGAACTTAAGGTAGTGAAGGCTTTGCTTGAAGCGAGAAAGGAGGGAAAATTGACCTTGGATATAAATTGCAAAGGTAAGATTTGGAACGTGAAGTGATTCTTGATGGGAGTTAAGTGTAAGTTACATGATATATTACGCACTTAAACGGTTATTTGTTACTCATTAGTTATACCTCAAAGTTTACATAACCCGTCGTCTACCAGTCCCTGGGATCCCACAAAAGAATGGCATTGTATATTTTTTTCGCCGGGAGAGGACGGCTTTTTGAGAATTAAAATAAATGTTTTAACAGTTAGGGTTTACATTTCTCAAAGCCGCTTTCACTGCCAATAATTTTGTAGCATTACATCAGTCGTAGACAATAACTTGTGATAAACTGTAGAAAAATGCACCTGCAAGATGAGCGAAACTTAAGCAAAAAAATAAAACATTGTAAGACTTCAATGGGCAGGTCATATAGCCAGATATGGGGACAGAAGATGGACACTGGAAACAACAAAATGGACGGGACCTATAGGACGGAGACACCCAGGAAGAATGACGAACACGAAGACGACATTTCCTCTGTAGCAGGAAAAAACTGGCTCCAAAAAACCCAAGACAGGAAAGAGTGGAGAAAAAGTGAGGAGGCTTTCACCCAGCAGATGGGATCTGCAGTCTGTCCCAAAAAAGAAAAAAAAACAATAAGTTAAACAAAATAACAAGAACCCAAAAGGACTGTGGAACAAATAAAGCTAGGTATAATAAAAAGACTTCAATGTTAAACAATAAATCAAAAGGATGCCCAGGGTCCGCTACCAAAGTGAGACGGTTTTCAATTATAGTCCAGTTTGGCCAATTAAGATTATTTATTACCAAAAAGTTTGATCAAGCATAAATACCGAAATTCAAATATTTTATTTGTGGTAGAAATATATACCTTATTATTATAACAATATTGAACCAAATAATGTTGAAACTGAAATCTGAATACACTGTATCAGAATATTCAGATTACTGGCTTCCAAGAATAACCTCAGGATAATGAGTCATGTTTGTGATATTATGAGTCACAAGTGTCACAACACTCACAGCATTTACAACATTGTTCAATGACCCAGTATGCACTGCACAACTATGTATACTTATAATATTTACCTATTAGTCTGTACAACTATGTATACATATAACCTGCCTATGGAGGAGACATTCATTAGTTTGAATCCCGGTTAAGGTCAAATATTGGCCTGAACCAGAGTGTGATGAAAGATTGTCCTCAATTTTTTTATTGAATGTGTTTAAGTATCTGTATCTATTAAGTGTATATTTGTCTAGTATCAATAACACAAGCCTTGTTGAGCTTACTATGGGACAAGCTGTTTTCCCTCACTTAATTTATTAAAATATTTTATTTGTTTATTATTTATATGGCTTTTAATAGTAGTGCAAATTGGTGCTACATGTACCTGTTATATTTTATCATTATAATTAATGTGGTTCAAATGAGAAAACTTTGTAAACAGTAAGCAGTGTGTTCTTTTTAATAATGAAGGCCTTCTTTACTATTTTATCTTGAGTCATTTACCTTTGACTTATTTTTTAAGATAATGTAACTGCCGGATAACAGTATTTATTCTATAATATTATAGTTGGGACTTGTGACCATTGCAGGGTAACATTTTTTTATATGGACATTACCTGTAGTGTTGTCTACAAAATGTTTTACTTGACTTGGGATAAAGGGCAACCCTTCCTTACTCTAGAATGCGACTGGGATAACGCTAATTAGAGAAAGAGGATAAAAAATATGATATGACAGAAACCATTAAAACAAATAAAAAAAACCCTGACACAAAACATAGCTAACTACTATCTCCGCCATCAAAATTTTCGATAAAAAAAAGGCACTCAAATCGGTTAGGGAGCTACAATGCCACAGACAGACATACAGATACACATGTTAAGCTTATAACACCCATATCTTTGCGGTTTAAAAACAATCTCATCCTTATTTCAGGCAAGACAAAGAGCAACCTAGGATGGACCCCACTAATTCTGGCCACGTACTTCGGGCACGTGGAAGTGGTGGAGGCACTACTCGAGGCCGGCGCGGACGTGGATGACGTCAACGAGGCCGGCGACACGGCGCTGCACAAGGCCTCGTTCATAGGGAATGAGGTAAGAGTGACCTAGGATGAACTCAGATTTATCGTCCTTCAGAAACGTGGAGGTGGCGCGGCTCGAGGCTGGCGGATGACGTCAACGAGGCCGGTGAAACGGCGCTGCACAAGGCCTCGTTCATAGGGAATGAGGTACGAGTGACCTAGGATGAACTCCGATTTGTCGTCCTTCGGAAACGTGGTGGTGGCGCGGCTCGAGGCCGGCGACACGGCGCAGCACAAGGCCTCGTTCATAGGGAATGAGGTAAGATTGGCCTAGGATGAACTCAGGTTTGTCGTCCTTCGGTAACGCGGTGGTGGCGCGGCTCGAGGCTGACGGACGACGTCAGCGAGGCCGGCGCGGCGACACGGCGCTGCACAAGGCCTCGTTCATAGGGAATGAGGTAAGAGTGACCTAGGATGGACTCAGATTTGTCGTCCTTGGGTAACGCGGTGGTGGCGCGGCTCGAAGCCGACGGACGAAGTTAACGAGGCCGGCGACACGGCGCTGCACAAGGCCTCGTTCATAGGTAATGAGGTAAAGGTGGCCGGGGATGGCGCCTCTTGCTGGTGTCGCCATTTAATTTAATATACCTCCCTATGTCTCAGTAACTCTTTGCTCAGAATCGCGACCATATTTATCATCCTTCTTCAGTAGCGTTCATAAGCTGTTGTGACGGCTTACCATCAAGCCGGCAATACGCAAGATTGCCTCCG
Source organism: Cenopis cana (assembly GCA_951800055.1). Lineage (NCBI taxonomy): Eukaryota > Metazoa > Arthropoda > Insecta > Lepidoptera > Tortricidae > Cenopis > Cenopis cana. The sequence goes on along the minus strand of OX637476.1, from coordinate 3,370,873 downwards.
ACGTGGTATAAAAAAAAGTAGAGTGGTCACCGCTTCGTATATTGCCGCTTATCACTGTTTTCACTGGATCTGACCACCTCTTTGTTGCCCGGTCTTGACGCCTGCCACCCATTTGGCTTAAAAAGAGCGGCTTTTCTAGTTCATGCTATGGCGACAGTGGAGATGATGTTAAACTCTTAATATCATCATCAGCTTATATTTGTTCCATTGCTGATAGGACTTATTCCATTAATGAAAGGAGGCTTTATAATATACCGACTAGTAATATAATTTAACCAGTCCCGCCTCTCATGTTTACAGGAGTTAGTGATCCTTCTCCTTAAACACAAAGCGGACGTGAACGTAATGAACGGCGAGGCCCGTACGGCGTGTGACGTCTGCAAGACGAGGGACGTCCAGAGACTTTTGGAGGCGGCGCAGCGGTCAGAGCGGCATGAGAGAGAGAGGAAACTGCTGAACGCGGCTAAAGCGGGGCAGATACAGGAGATACAAGAGCTGGTGAGTGTATGTTGTACTATAGAAGATACTGTTAGAGATGGTTTGTTGTGTGACGTGTGCAAGACGAGGGACGTCCAGAGACTTGGAGGCGGCGCAGCGGTTAGAGGGGCATGCCAGAGAGAGGAAACTGCTGAACGCGGCCAAAGCGGGGCAGATACAGGAGATACCTGTAGTATTTGGCGTTCGTGGTTCTTCCCCAATGGAATACTCGTGAGTATATGTATGTATGTATGTTAGGATTACGATTAGTAACGACGGGATATTTACCATGTATATTTTTGTTTGTGAATTCCCTATATTTCGGCACTGTTGCAAACGCCATTATCAAGGATTAACTGACGTGCTGGTTATCCTAATGTAAATGACCATGTGAGTTAAAATATTATATTATGTATGTACGTGTATGTAGAAAATACTGTCAATTGAATGAAATGATCATTCATGTACCCTATTGCATAAAGTTATTAGTGTTATTACTAACAGAGTTGTTATCGACAATGCGTGGATGATAAGACATTGCTCGCATGCGTAGGGTTTTCGGGCGCCATACTTATTCCAGATAAGGTTAAAATAATCATGCGTTAATCGTCAAGTGATTATGACACATGAATGAAGCAATATCATTTAGAAAAACAGGAGTGTTATATGTTAAATAGAATAAGGTGTAGTATTGTGTGCAAATTACAGGCTCTCTTATTTGAGCGACAAGGACTTGCAATGACTGGTCAAGGTCTTACGTACGTTACGGCCGTACTATACGTAGAACCGTCTCATGCTATTAGCCACTGTTATCTTCACCGATATATTCCTTCCAGCTAAGCAGCCCAAACCCTCCCAACATAAACTGCGCAGATGCGCAAGGCAACACGTGTCTCCACTGCGCCGCGTATCGCGGACACGCACGCCTCGCCGTCCTGCTACTACAGAACGGAGTGGACACTACCCTTAAGAATAATAGCGGTAAGTACTTACACATCAACACATCATCCATCCATCCTTAATTTATTTATCGTATGGCAATTATTTAGAACCGTGTGATCTAGGGACGTCCAGAGACTCTCCCTCTAAGCTGGCAACCATGTCTTCCATCCTTAAAATCGGCCTAGACAAGAAATAAAGTCTGTCGTCTGTCTGCTTTTGGCCACATACCTCGGAATCCTGAGAATTTGGAGAAACTGGTGATAACAGGAAAGGAACTGTAGAAGGCAAGAGACCAAGAGGCCGGAGCCCCAAACGATGGCTTGGCCGGGTGTTCTTAAAATGCTGGTGAATGCAGCGCTCCCACATTACCATTAGACTAGATGCTGACCAAGAGCAAACCGATTTGCAATAAAAAAGCTAACTTCGCTCCAGATTAAATGACGAAAAGTTCTCATACTATTCTATAAGAAATTTTAGTCATCTAATCTGGAACGCTCCAGGAGCGCTCGTGGCCCAGCGGCGCCGGTACGCTTGCGCTGCGGTATCTAAGGTTAAGCAACGTGGGCATCGGTCAGGACTTGGATGGGTGACCGCTTTGAGTGGTTACTAACTGAGCACTCCCGTGCTTTGGAAGGCACGTTAAGCCGTTGATCCCGGTTATATGCTATGGCAGCAGTCGTTAAGCCAAGTTGGAGGCCTTCGGGCGGTTTGAGAACTTCTAACGGTCAAGTTGCCCACTCACTTGACAAAGCCTAATCCCAATAAAGTCTAGTTTCCCCTCGGGGTTGAAAGGTCAGATGGCAGTCGCTTCCTTAGTGCCTACGCCAAATCTTGGGATTAGGTAGCGGACCCCAGGCATCCTTCAGGATGCAACTGTACTGGGATAACGCTAGGAGGATGATGATGATAATGGAACGCTCCTAACACCCGGCTTTCCACAACATGCTTCCAGAGGCTAATGTCATTCTTTGGCCACATAGCCCGCCAGGATCCGTCCAGTTTGGAGTTGATAGTGGGTGGTTGCGTTGAAGGAAAGAGGAGAAGAGGTAGACACGATGGACAGATGCAATCCGCGATGCCACGGGTGTCAACATCCAGGGGGCAATACAAAATAGAGGGATTTGGATTTGGAGAGCGGTGGTGAAGAACTGCTCCTATGGTGGTCTCCTTGAGGAAACGACGAAGAAGAAGAAGAATATGGAACGAAGTATACACAAGTCATTTTTAATCTGCTTTCTGGTATATATCTGTATAGGTAAACATATGGACATTAGAGGGTAGACGCTAGTCTGGAATAAATGATTGAATCGTACGCACGCCTATTATTTGTCACTGGCGAACGAGGCGTGGTTTTTTTACCGTTACTTGTGCAGTATTCGTATAAATACCTTTTGCTAGTGGTTATTTTTACCTATAAATACGTGTGGACTTTAAAAAAATAAAAAATAAAACTATGGGTGTCGGAAAAATAGACGAGTTTGATGTGAAAACCGGTGATTGGACAATGTACTGTGAAAGGTTAGAGATGTATTTTCTTGCGAACGATATAAAAGAAAATGTACAGTTACCAACATTGATATCGGTGATGGGTGAAGAGGCATATCAATTGTTGTCTACGTTAGCAAGTCCAAAGCAACCAGCCACGTTAACTTATAAGGAGGCGATTGCACTAGTAAAAAATCACCTGCAGCCGAAGCCGTCTATCCTATCCGAACGCTACAAATTTCGCCAACGGCGGCAGGCCGAGGCAGAAGGTATTGCTGACTACGTGGCTGAGTTAAAGAAGCTCGCGAGAACCTGCGACTTTGGCACAATGCTAGAAGAGAACCTCCGTGACCAACTAGTTTGCGGTATCACTAGTGAATCGACGCGTCAAAGATTATTCGCAGAGGACAGCATCGACTACACAAAGGCGGTAAAACTAGCTATGACATTGGAATCGGCAGAGAAAAATGCCGGGGCGGTGGACCGCGATGTCATCACAACTAATGTCCATAAAATTCAACCGAACCATAAGTGTATGGCGTGCGGCGATGACGGGCATAAGACGGAAATCTGCAGGTATAAAAACTTTGAATGCAGTTGCTGCAGAAAATTAGGTCACCTTAGAAGAATGTGCCCGGACAAATCTGCAAGACTCATAGTGACGGGAACGGCGGAGGGCCAGTCACAATCACAACCACGCGGCGACGGCGTGGCACTCACCGGCGGCGGCGGCGGCGGCGGCGGCACGCGCCGCGGGGGCCGGCGCGCCTGGCGAGGCGGCAGCGGTGGCGGGCGGGGCAGCGGGCGCGGGCCGCGCGCCAGCCGCAACGCGGGCAACTACTGGGTTCGCGACCAACAATCGGGAGAGGATTTGGGAAGCGATAACGAAGGTTATGCATCTGCGTCGGGCCATAGCGAAGACGACGACGAACCGATGTATCAAATGTCATTAAATAAATACAAACCGGTACGTATTACACTATTAGTGCACAATCAGCAGTTAAATATGGAGGTAGACACGGGATCGGCATTATCATGTATAGGACGAGATACGTACCTAAGTAATTTTAGAGATTTACAATTGCATACTTGTAATTTAAAATTGAAATTTTATGACGGTTCTGTAATACGGCCGTTGGGGTACCTGCGAGTGGAAGTGTCATACCATAGTATTAGAAAAACACTGGATCTGTACGTAATCGAACAGGGTACCACTAACCTTTTAGGTCGTCAATGGCTTTCAGAGCTAAGTATCGAAATCCCTGTCCTGAAAGTACATAACGTGGTTACTGAGAAAGAAAATAAAACTGACATAGTTAACAAAATTCTTTCCAGGCATGAGTCACTGTTTGACGGCACCCTGGGGCGGTACACGGGCGCGCCCGTGCGTCTGCACGTGCGGCCGGGCGCGGAGCCCGTGTTCCACCGCGCGCGTCCCGTCCCGTACGCGCTGCGCCCGCGCGTGGACGCCGAACTCGACGCCATGCTCGCCGCCGGCGTCATCCAACCTGTCGAGCGCTCCGACTGGGCGTCTCCGCTGGTGGTGGCTCGCAAGGCTGACGGCGGATTGAGACTCTGCGCGGACTATAAGGTGACCCTCAATCGTGCTCTTTCGGTCGATAGGTACCCAGTGCCCAGGGTTGATGACCTTCTTAGTAATATTAGTGGACATCGATATTTCACTAAGTTAGATTTGTCACAAGCCTATAACCAGCTGGTTCTCGACGAACAGTCTACGGAGTACACCGTGATCAACACGCATCGCGGTCTATTTAAATATAACCGTCTAGTTTATGGACTGGCTTCAAGCCCCGGGATCTTCATGAAATTCATGGAAAATCTATTTAAAAACGTGCCGGATGTAGTAATATTTTATGACGATATTCTAATCAAAAGCAAAGACATAGATAGTCACATAAAATCTATCGAACGAGTTCTACAAATCTTAGAAACGAACGGTTTAAAAATTAAAAAAAGTAAGTGTGATTTCTTGACCGAAAAGGTACATTACCTCGGGTACGTTCTAGATAAACACGGTTTAAGAGTAAACCCTGAAAAAATAAAACCTATACTCGACATGTCCCCACCACAAAATGCTCACGAATTAAAATCGTTTTTAGGAATGATTAATTTTTATGGGAAGTTTGTCAAAAACTTATCATCGCGATTGACGCCGCTCTACGGGTTATTAAAGAAAGGTACGCATTATCACTGGGGAAAAGAGCATAATGACGTTTTTCAGTGGGTTAAAGGAGCATTGTGTAGTGCGGACGTGTTAGTTCATTTTGACATGTCGCGGCCGAGCGTGGTGACGTGCGACGCGTCTTCGCGGGGGCTGGGCGTCGTGCTCGCGCAGCGCGCGCCCGACGGCTCGGAGCGCGCCGTCGCCTACGCGTCGCGCGCACTCACGCCGGCGGAGACTCATTATAGCCAGATACAAAAAGAGGCTTTAGCGATCATTTTTGCAACAGAGAAATTCCATCAGTACTTATACGGTAGAAAATTCATTTTACGCACTGATCACAAACCATTAGTGAGCATTTTCGGTCCGAATGTAGGAATTCCGACAACGGCGGCCAGTCGACTCCAGAGATGGGCCATTAAACTCTCAGCATATGACTTCGACATCGAATATATCAATACGAACAAAAACACGGCAGACGCCTTATCTCGTTTAATTAAGTCCTACAAAGAGGAGTCGATCGGTGCCGAGGAGGAAATACCCGAGCAGACATACCTACACTTCGCATCGGAAGCCCTCTTGCTAGACAATGACATATTAAAAAAAGAAACTGCTTCAGATGCGATATTAAGTAGGGTACTGAGCTACATTAGGGACGGATGGCCTAATGAGTTGGATATAAAAGAACTTAGGCCATATTTTAACAGACGAAAGGAATTATATAGCGAACTAGGGTGTGTCATGTGGGGACACAGGGTAGTCGTACCTTCGTCTTGCCGGTCTAGGGTAATACAGGAATTGCATGACGCGCATATGGGCGTGGTAAAAACAAAAGCATTAGCACGTAGCTACGCTTGGTGGCCCGGAGTGGACGAGGCGGTTGAGGCGGCTTGCGCTGCCTGCGCCGTGTGCGCCAGCGTCGCCAGCGCGCCGCCAGCACATGCGCCGACTCCGTGGCCGTGGCCGCATCGGCCTTGGGCTAGATTGCATTGTGATTTTTTAGGACCCATTCAAGGCATGACATTTCTTATTGTAGTCGATGCGGGGTCTAAATGGATTGAGGCAATTCGTATGAAGAGCACGACCGCCACATCCGTTATCGCGGAGTTGCGGCCGATGTGGGCAAGATTTGGCCTCCCAAAACAAGTAGTCACCGATAATGGGCCTCCTTTTTCAAGTGCGGAATTTGGTAAATTTTTAAAACATAATAAAATAACTCATACATTCTCGGCGCCATATCATCCGGCCTCGAATGGGGCCGCCGAAAATAGTGTTAAAATCTGTAAAAGAGCTATTAAAAAAGCGATAAAGCAAAAAGTAGATATCGACACAGCGTTAAACAGGTTTTTACTAACATACAGGAATACCGAGCATTACTCCACAGGTGAAAGTCCGGCTAAAATATTGCAGGGTAGAAATTTGCGATTGCGCCTAGATAACCTTAAACCGGATCGTTCCGAACGTGTAAACAAACGGCAAGCACAAGCGGACGCGGGGAGCGGGTTACGGGGGCGCACCTTTGAGCGCGGCGACGACGTGTGGTGCCGCGACTATCGCTCCACCGACCGCTGGGTCCCAGGTAGGGTTTCGGGCGTTTTAGGAAACACGGATTATAAGGTAACTTGCGAAAAGGGCACTGAGGTACACCGCCATATCGACCAAATGAGACGTAGGGTTTCCACCGGTACGGAAGAGGTACAGCCAAAGTCTCAATCCGCGGGCCGTCGTAAAAACAGTTCTTTAATATTACCACTGGCGGAGAGGAGCCAGCTGGAGCCTGAGGGGGGGGTGTCGCCGGCGGGGAGCGGCGCGGGCGAGCGCGCGGCGGGGCCGGTACCCGAGTCGGCCAGGGTGTCAGATAACGAGTCCAAACCTACATCTGAAACCATTGATCCACCTAAAAGAATACCAAAACCCCCTATCCGTTTTGGTTTCGATGAATATTTTTAAGATCTTAAAAGATAAGATAAGCATTATGATTAGGCAAGTTGTAAGGGTTTTTATTTAATAGGAACCCATGTTATTTCTATTACCATAAAAAGTCGTAGATTTAAATAAAACAGGTGATTTCATGTAACTGCTACAGGTAGGTACAATAAATATGTACATACATAAGTACTTCGCCGTAGTTCTTCCACACTATATAGATGGCCGTAGCGGCAAATACCTAAGGTCTCTTTTCAGTAGATAATTGTACCTCCCTGTCTATGTTTGTAATCTTGTCAGGCACTCTCATATAACAGTTTTATATAGATTGCTTAATACCATATAACTGGATACCTAATACGTGCCAGGGTACTATTTGCAAGTCACTGTTAAAGTAGGTTTAAATACCTATCCAGCTCGTAACGCAGAGTGTCCTTGAAACAAAGTCTGTTCTAGAAGTAGTTTAGTGTTGTAAGTATACTGTTGTGAATACGGTGTCTTTATTAACGTAAGTCGTCATGTTACATAACATTTATATTCTTAAGGAAGTTGTATTAATTAAGGGTGGAGGTATTGGTATATATCTGTATAGGTAAACATATGGACATTAGAGGGTAGACGCTAGTCTGGAATAAATGATTGAATCGTACGCACGCCTATTATTTGTCACTTTCATTGATTATTAGTATTTATTAGTGACCAATGTGTTTGTTGAACAGGTCAGCTGGCGATAGACATGGCTAAAGACCAGGAAATGCGTGATGTGCTCAGCGTGAGGCCGGTGCAGAGGTTGCAGCGCACCGCGGCGAGGTTCGAGGGCCCGCTGCTCAAGAGGTCGAGGTTCCTGGGCTGGAGGCCGGTTTGGGTGAGTCACTGGCTCTACCACTCACAATGGTTAGGATATGGGACATCAACTTGGTGCAGATGCAGCTGTTGAGGTTCGAGAGATCGAGGATTCTGGTCTGGAGGCCGGTGAGTCACTGGTTCTACCACTCGAGGATTAGGACATGAGATCTCAACTTGGTGCAGATGTCAAGGCTCGAGTTTCAAGAGATCGAGGATTCTGGTGTGGAGGCCGGTTTTGGTGAGTCACTGGTTCTACCACTCACAAGGATCACGATATGGAGTCTTAACTTGGTGTAAATGTTAAGGTTCGAGAGATCGTGGATTCTGGTGTTGAGGCCGGTTTGGGTGAGTCCTTGGTTCTACCACTCACAAGGGTTAGGACATGGGACATCAACTTGGTGCAAATGTTAAGGTTCGAGAGATCGTGGATTCTGGTGTTGAGGCCGGTTTGGGTGAGTCCCTGGTTCTACCACTCACAAGGATCACGATATGAGGTCTCAACTTGGTGCGCAGACGCGTTCGTTTGTGTTGCTTCGAAAAAACTTATACTAGAGGTATGGTCAACGAATTTGATTTCTGGGTCACTTTGGACCTTGTCACGGTGACATTAATACGAGATCACTAGCGGTTTTTGTATTGCTTTTCACTATGAGAAAGGTACGAAGGGGCCCAGAAATCAAATTGGGGGACCGTACAGTATGAACTTACCAAAGTAACTTCCAGGCGGTCCTCCAGCGCGGCGTGCTGCTGTACTACGGGTCGCGCGCGGACGCGGCGCGGGAGACGCGCTGGCGCTCGCGCAAGTACCTGGACGGCGCCGCCGTGTCCGCGCCCGACCGGGAGCCGGCGCTGCTGCTGGTGTCCTTCAGTGACGGGGAACAGCATAGGCTGGCTGTGCCTCAGCAGCCTGAAGTCACCGCCGCTCGACAGGTATCTCACCTTTAAAGTTTTCTCTGTGCAACAGTACCATTCATAGGTGTGTGCGTCAAACCAGCATTCCCTAGTCTTTCCCCGTCTATCTGCGCATAGTACCACGAACCAAACTGGCAATTTATTTTTATTCTTTTATTTTCTTACGAATGCTGTAAATGGGCAAATCGTACTATTTTGATAGAGCAAGATATACAGTTAACTACAATTTCTCACCGATCCAAAGTGAGTTTTGGCATCCGACACGGTTTGTCGCCACTTAGCCCGATCTTGCGCCACCTCCTTCCAGTTCAGTTTGGATAAACATACAGTTCATCATCATCAATTTAAGAGCCAAGCTCTTGTCGGTGGAGCAATTTCCATGTATCTCTTTCTTGAGCCTTTCGTTTGACCGCCTGATACGACACGACGTTTACTTTTTCCTTAAGTTTGTCCATGTACGTTCTTCTTGGTCTCCCTCTCTTCCGCCTTCCTTCTATCTTCCCTTCCGCAATATACTTTATGAATTCGTCGTGTCGTAACAGGTGCCCAAACATCTTTCCTCTTCTGTTCTCAATAGTCTGCAACAGGGACCTCCTTTCTTGCACAATGTACAGTTATTAAAACTTTAAAACTATTATATGTCAACGCATCACCAGTCACGTATCTTGTTGCAGTCATGGATTACTGCCCTAAACGAGCACATAGCGTACTCCGGACACTACCTGTGGGCAGGGGCCTCGCCCGATACTGCCAGGGAAGCCACCGAGGACATGGAAGATGAGTGCAAACCCTTAGGTTAGTACACAATTAGTACGTATTATGTTATAGAATTCATTTCACTGACGTAAAATTTTAAATGGATTTTATCTAAACTACAGTAGTAAATACTCCTTAAGAGGAGGGGTAGGGCAAGCTCTCTGCATACAAACTTTGTGCAGGATTTTCTTCGTTTGTGTTTGCATTAAAGTTATGATTTTTGGTCAGTATGCTTATTTTTCTGTTAGCTATTTCGTGATGTAATTTTTTTTTCATTGATATTATTTATGAATTTAATCATTTGTCATTTTTTTGAAATATTTGAAAATTTCCACATCACTTTCTTCGCATATCTAATATTTACATCCAAAAAAAAATTACATTCGTTAGTGCCAAAACCTACGAATAAAACGTGCACAGAGTTTGTATGGAGAATGCCTTGCCCACCCCTGCGCCTTAATATGCTCAAAAAGTGTAGGTAAAGACCAGCTTTACTATATACCGTGCACGTCGCCCCCCGGTGGGGTCGTGCCGGCTCAGGGCGGGGATGACCCATTACCTAATCAAAATTTGTACCGTTACCGTCATCTCCGCCGATTACAGCACATCTGCGTCACCGCCGCTGGGTGCTGCAGGCCGGGCTGTCTCGTCAAATATTGCGCACGCCGGCTCAACCAAACCACATGAAACACATGAAAGAGGATTTAATATATGAATGTAGATAAAGTAGTGTATGCAACTGTACATAATTAGTCGTTAAAACACTCGTGCGATCTTATTATAAAACTAAAGTTGTGTTTTTGCGTCCCATTATGTAGCAGTTGCATAATAGTAGTTTATGCAACTGGTACATAATGAGAGGCATTAAAACACGAGTGTTTTAATGCCTAATTATGTACAGTTCACTACTTTATCTACATCCATATATTAAATCCTCTTTCATGTGTTTCGTGTGGGCATGTCTCGCCGGCGTGCGCCATGTTTGCCTCGACAGGCCGGCCCGCGCCCCGCCGCCAGCCCGCAGCTGTGTCTTAATATTGTACGTGATCTCATTAGTGTTCTATTTCGTGATCTAATAGGGGACGCGCGCAACAGCCGCACAGTATATTATAAAGCGGGGTCTTATCTACGGTTTTTGAACTTATTAAAGAGGATTTACTATATGGGTGTAGATAAACTACTATTGCCCAATGATTCTCTGAAGAATGCCCTAAAAAGTTTAAGATTATTTCCAATGTTGCGCTGACGATAATGATTATTTGTCAGGCTCTATGCAAGATGCTCTGACCGCCGCGACCAACAGTCTCGCGCTCCTGGACACGCAGTTGCGCGAGTGCGGCGCTATAGTGGCCGCGCTCGACAAGTCGGTCAACGTCGGCAATTCCTTGCACCACTCCGCTTATATGGTAAGCGATATGCCTGTAGCCTGATTGTTATTCAGCGCGCATAGGGTAAATGTGCGAAGTCCGGTTTTTATAATGTTTTCCTCAAAAATGGCCCGCAAACTGGACGTTACTCGCTACATATTGGAAGTGTATAGTTTAAGGTCATATCAAAATTAAAAAATAAAAAATATTGCAGGCCGCCTGCAATGTCACATGTAAATTCCTTTATTTGTCGAGTTCCAAACTTTTTAAAAAGTAGAAACAGTCATATAAAAAGGCGTACAGGTCGTATACAGCCAATTCAGCTCGTATTTTTTTGTTGGAAACGCGACGTTTTTTTATGTCTCAAATAATTTGCGTTTTTCGGACCAAAAATACACTTGCGATTCTGTTAAAAAAATAATCAGCGGAAAAGCGTGATGTTTTTGACGTTTTAAGGTTATGTTTATCAAATCTTAATTCAAATTTTGTCGTATTTCCCCATTTTTGAGAAAAGCACTATATTAGCCTCGGCCGGAATGGCAATTGCCGGCTTCGTATTATAATTACGAACAAAACAAATACTTTAACAAACAAATACTCAGCCTGCGATTGCCTCCTTCCCGGCCACGGCAATAATGTAGTATTATGTCACACCTGGCCATAAAGCGGCCATTATCGCACGCTCCGCGCGCGAAAAAACCCACTTGCTGGCCAGGGGGTGACATAAAATTTTGTACTTAACACGGGCGGTAATAAAGAAAGCCTCAGATCGCATATTTATCGCCCTTGCCTTCGGCTCGGGCGTCAAATACCTGCGATCTGAGACATTCTTTGTTTTACCGCCCTTGTTAAGTAATGTAGTATTGTTATGTTGCAGCGGTTCCAACACGCGTGCGGCACGGGCGCCGAGGCGCTGAGCTCGCTGCGGCACTGCGCCGCGCTCGTCGCGCAGGCGCGGGACGCCGACACCGCCAGGCTCAACCGGGAGGTACGCTTCACCACATAATACTATAATACTATTACATACAGAACTGACCCGAACCGTCCGCACCGAGGTCAGTTACCTCGTCCCTGAGAGACCCGCCTGGTGACGATCGGGTGCCGTCGCGCCTCGCGATTCGTCCGCGCCCCGCGCTACGCACCCTCGCAAACAATTGACGCGTGTACCGACAGCGCACGCACACATACCCACGGCGCTTACGTTTCTTCGCGTGTCATAGAGCTTTTATAGGATAGTATTTATAGATAAAAACAACAGAGTATCACTGCGTGCATATCACGGTTAATTTTTCTTTGTATTTGTTCTCTGTATCCAATAATTAGAGCATAGGACCTAAACTATAGGTGTCACTGCCTACATGTCTTAGGGCGTCGAAAGGGTTAATATGATTACAATAAATATTTAATAAACTTCCCGAGGAAATTAAAGTAGGCCCCGCAAATGGTTTCAAACATATACTATCTAAATACTTAATTGAGAAATGTTATTACAGCGTAAACGAATATTTAAATGATTTTGACATTTACTCCATATTGTAGCTATTGTGATTTTCTTTTATTTTACTTTATTTTCACTGCATATAAATTTTTCATTTCTATTTGACATTTATAATTATAAGACTCATTTGACTATATTATATGACATATTATTTGACATTGTTTAGCTTTAGTTCATGTTTAAATTATTATTTTGTTATATTTTATTTTATTTTTTTAGAATTGGACATTGTATTTACTATTATTTAATTTTGATTAAGTCTTTTTATTTAAGTGACATGATGTGTATCCAGCAACCACACTTTTGTACGCCATAAGGCACGACATAGCTGTACCATATATATTACCTCTGTACATCCCTAAAACCTATGTTGACGAAAAATAAATTTCATTCATTCATTTCAATAATCCAATTGTGTTTGCTGCAGATTGAACGCAACAGAGTGTTAGAAGAAGCCTTGGCCGCTTTGGCCAGGACTCACCACGCTTTGGAAATGTCCGTAGCTGAAGAACTCACCAAGGTGAATTGTTATAATATATTTGCGACATATCAACTTGACAATCCGTTTTCTATTGTGTTGTTTAAATTTTATTTTGTGTTTTGTTAAAGAGTAAGCGAAAGAAGAAAACGCCGTCCCAGAATGACTCTAAGGAGAATTTCTTTGATGTCTTTGAAGGTAAGTGGCAAAATGGCATACTTATGGGAATAAAAAAACGATTTTTTTATACATTATATCAGAAGAATATCAGAAGTATGTATAACACTGAATAATACTCGTGAAAGAAGCCTTGCCTATTTCGATCTTTGGGACCTTAGGGCCGACGCTAGCTTACGCGGGTGCACGGAGCGGGTCATCTCATACTAAACTGCGCCCGCGGCGGGCAGTTTAGTATGACCCGCTCCGTGCACCCGCGTAAGCTAGCGTCGGCCCTTAGTCCATGAGTATCCATCCACGCATTCGAATCCAAGCACGCCAGCTATTCACTAGCGTTACAGTAACCTGCAGTGAATAAGATAAGATAAGATGAGCTTTTATTTCCTTTAACAGGTTTCTTTGTACAATCTAAGTTATAAAATTATTTTAAATAAGTGTGTTGTAAATAAATGTCTTTTTCATAAATCACAATGTACCACTATCACTATCACTATTCTTCTTCTTCTTGTTCTGTATAAGGACCGCCTTGAGCGGTGAAAGCCTCCTCCAAAGCTTTCCAGGTATCCCTGTTTTTTGTTTTTTGTTAAAAAAAAAACCTGCAGTGAATACGTGGTTAAAAAAAGGACTCGCAACGAGCCTATGAATGGCACTCAGTTACGTACACACTTGAACTCGTTATAGCATCCGTTCGGATAATGTTACAGTTCTCTAATGGGGTTCTCATCAGGCTAAATATCGATCCAACATATCATAAGTTTGTGTTGCCAAAGAGGCAAGGTTTGTCGTTGTAATTGAACTAAACTGTCCATCAGTGGCGGCGCGTCAAATATGTTGTCAGGCAAGCCGGAAATAACTTGCCTTTCTTATTCTTCATGAGCTGTATAGTAAAAGAACTGGACTTGCTGAAAATTACGCAAGCCGGTGGGAATCGAGTTGCATGGACGATCCGCCACTGCTGTCCATTTTATACATGCAGGGTTGCTGTCACAAGCAATATGTGTTTATACTGGAGTAAACTATTTTTTTTTGGTTGGTTTTTTGTTCGGAAGTCAAAGGACCGGCAGCGCGAGCGGCAGTGTGTGTTTACTGTTCCGTCGATCAGTACTCGCCGAGCGCTTGGAGGAGAAAGACGAGCAAAGTGTAGTAGTAGGGGCAGTATGTAAACACATTACTACTCTCGATCATGCTGCAGAATTTTTTTTTATCCTGTCAAGACGTATTTTGGCCAGTCAAGAAGTTCGAATTGCCGCCCCCCTGCCGCCCCTAAATTTGCCGCCCGGGGCATGGACCCCCCCCCCCCCCCCCCCCCCCCCAGATCCGGCTCTGCTAGGTAGAGTGATGGCAGGTGGGCCAGAATAATATCGGACTGGTGGCCACTTCTGGGTATAAGGAGCGTCGGACGTCCACAAGCTCGATGGGTAGACGATATCAGAAAAATCGCGGGTCACTCTTGGATAAGAATAGCCCAGGATAGAAACGGGTGGCGTGCTCGAAGAGAGGCCTGTGCTCAGCAGTGGGCGATAACGGGCTGAAAATGATGATGATGATGATGATGATGATGATGATCTCCACAGTGCTGTGTTTTGCGTAGATACGGACGACGATGACGACACGCTAGTGACGGCGGGACTGTCGAGCCCGCTGGGCGCGCTTAGCCCGTGGGGCAGCAGCCCCGACCTGCTGCGGCGGACGCCCATCGGCAGTCTCGACGGTCAGTCAACGATATTGTTGTAACAAAACACAAACGAAGTCGAAAGCGTTTGCGTTTAGTGTCATTTTGTAAGGCAACGTGAGCAGCGTCCATGGACGCCTGGCCTTAGGTGGGAAGTATTTTTTCCTATATCAATTAAGACTAAACGCAAACGTGTTCGTTTGTGTTTGAATTCGTTGGATTTTTACAATCTCATCTTACCTCACACCGGAATTATATCATATCCCTATCTCCACAGGAGATTTGACGCCCACCAATGAACAAAATGGCGGTTCACCCCTGTCCGGCTCACCCACTTCTCTCCACACGGCGCTGAGCCCCGCCTCCTCCCGCGGGACGCTCGTGTCCCAGGGCGGGCACGTGTACAGGAACGCGAGGTATCGCAGGAACAACCACCCCAGGTCAGTAGTACTAATGTAACTAGCGGTCCTAACGGGTCTAGACATGACTAGCAGAACGGTTCATCCCGGTCTCCTTTACCTCTCTCCCTTACCCTGAGTCCCGTTTCCTCGCGTACGCTCGTAACCCAGGGCGGGCACGTGTACAGGAACGCGAGGTATCGTAGGAATAACCACCCTGGGTCAATATTAATGTAACTAGCGGTCCTCTCGGCTCCATACATAACTATCATAACGGTCCACCCCGGTCTCCTTTACCTCTCTCCGCCCCGAGTCTCGTCTCCTCTCGCACGCTCGTGTCCCACGGCGGGCACGCATACAGGAACGCGAGGTATTGCAGGTACAACCACCCTGGGTCAATATTAATAATGGTCCTAATAAAGTACCACCACCACTACCACCACCACTAGGTCCTAACAAATCCAGAGATGACTGACGGAATGGTTCGCCGCGGTCTCCTTCATACCCTGAGCCCCGTCTCCTCTCGCACGCTCGTGTACAAGAATGCGAGGTATCGCAGGAACAGCCCCCTGGGTCAGTATTAGTAACTAGCGGTCCTCACAAGTCCAGATATGACTATCATAACGGTTCACCCCGGTCTCCTTTACCTCTCCACACCCTGACCCCGTATCCCCGCGCACGCTCGTGTCCAAGGGCAGGCACGTATACAGGAACGCGAGGTATCGCAGGAATAACCACCCGTAGTATCTCAGACATCTCAGTATTAGTAACTAGCGGTCCTAAGAGGTCCATATATGACTAACAGAATGGTTCAGGCCGGTCTACTTTACTTACGACCCCGGTTAACTATCTCAGCGGAGGTAGGCGTTGCGATGAGACTCGATATACTTCCAAGCGTAGCATCTATAAAGTTGATGAAATCATCAAGTTTATTATAATTATAACATCGGAATGCTAATCTCATAAGACGCTTCATACGGCAAACATTCGCTTGGATTTGACGACATCATTAATTATGATAACGACATTAAGACATTTATGTGATTTGAAATGTCTTATAAAAAACGAAACAAACGAAGGCACGATTGCCGTAGCATTTGTGTCTGGAAGTATCTGGATTATGCCACATTTGTAGTTTTCATAAAATGAATACTTGCATTGTTTGGAATCCTCGTTTAAGAAATAATCATATTTATTTTCCCTGTATTTTGATTTATTTGCCTGATTTACATTTTAATTTATTTTATTTGGTGTTTTGTTTCAGTTCTGAATGGTCTCTTTAATCGGTAATTATGTTCCTTATGAAGGTGTGTAAGAAAAATAATAGTGTATGCATAGTACTTAGTAAAACTATATTTTGCTAAACGCTTAAAACTCCGTATTGTCACTCCGGCCGAACATGTTTCGAATTCTTTGGGAGTTATTCCTAGGGGTGAGTGTATTCGCGACAAGGTTGCAACGTACACTAATTACACTACGTAGTTGCGTCCACGATCCTCGAATTAATACGTGAGTTTTAAGTTTAGTAAAATATGGTTTTAAACATGACTCACGAAAATTTATATTCAGTGTATAGTAGTGTGTAGATGTTGCACTCTTAGGGTGAATTTACACCAGATACCTGTAAATAAGTTGTGTTTTCATATATTTGACACCTAGCTGTGAAGCTGGCTAGATGTCAAATATATGAAAACAGTGGATATCCAACCCTACTTCGTAACTAGGCAACTCGTAAAAATTTGCTGGCAAATAATGTGTTTTCATATATTTGACACCTAGCTGTGAAGCTGGCTAGATGTCAAATATATGAAAACAGTGGATATCCAACCCTACTTCGTAACTAGGCAACTCATAAAAATTTGCTGGCAAATAATTACATCTAGGTATATCTAAATCTATCCCTGAAAAATAATAAATAGTGCATTTCTATTTAAAAAATATTAACGTATCAATTAAAAAAGAAATTGAACGTCATATCATATTGTAATATGTAATCAAATCTGAAATAATTAATTATGAGAACATAAGCACAAAGCATTAGTGCACTGTAATCCTATGCACAAATAAATATAAGCCCAGTGCTCTGATTTCTTGCTGCAAAAATTGTAGTGTCGGTTTGTGTCTCGATTTTTTTTTATCTTTGACATGCATACATGAGATATACATAAATCTAATATTATAAAAACAGATTATAACGGTAGTTCTCTTGTATACTTTCTCTCTTGTATCTTTCTTGACGCACATTATTAATTGGTTTGTTAAATCAATTCGCTCTAATTGATGATTTTGCTGTGAGATATCAGAGATACACGTGTTCGAATTATGTTGACCAAACTTACTTCTACGAAATATTATTAAACATTATTGCTTAATAATTTCCATTTGTATCCTAATTTAAACACTGATCGTGTTGTAGGTATTAATTCATTTATTATATTGTTTAAAAAAAATGATATCACAATTATTTTTGAATAATCTGTTCATTATATAACCTTGTTTTTTACAATGGTGACACTTTTCTTATTAATCTTTTCACTTTCAAGTTTTTAAGTTGTATAGGTTTTATTACTATGTGTACCTACTTAAAATGTCATAATTTAAATTCCTTTTATTAAAAACATCGTGAAATATGTTTAAATTGTTAAGCAAGCTGTAGAGGAATTAAACTGTACGCGACAGCACAAACAACATGATGAACTACACAAACAAAGTTTGTTCGCGGTCGCCCGGTCTACAAACATGTCCGACTGTCAGCTTATTTTTGTACGCTTAAAAAGCTGACATTCCTGTTTGTGTACATAATTATCTAGAGCTGAAACTGATTATTCAATTTTAGTAAAAAAAAAAGTGTTTGTGAAGTACGTATTTATTTGCATTTATATATGATTGTATTTTGTCATTCATTTAGTTTTTTTTTTTTTTTGTATACAAATATAGGATTATTAGTAGTGTTAAAAAAGTGGTATTGTTGCTTCGCTTTTAATGTGATTTAGTCAATAGTAGAATGTTGCCATAATTCGGTGTGATAATCTGATAATTATACTATATAACAAAAAATAACTTTAAAAGAATATGGGACCAAAGGATAAATGGAAGAATATATTAAAGGATAAATGAAAAAATATTGTTGTATGAGCAAAATTAAAAACTAAGGTAATTTTGTACCTGATGTGGAACGCGGAAAGGAAATTGTGATAATTTTTAATGATTTACATTGTTTGTTGTAAGTACAATTTTATTGACACGTATTTATTTACTTAAATATTAAAACGATCTTATTTTGTTTTATTTATTTTAAATACCTTTTATAACCATGGTTATGTTATTAAACAGGTCTATCTAGACAGTTAATAATATTTAATACGAAACACTCTACAGTTGCCCTTATTTATGCCTAAAATTGCGTATTAATAAATTACGTGACAAGGCGAAGAGTAAAATCATTTTCCATAGAAATCCATCACTAACCTACCCGTTAATATCCAAGTTCACGTTTCTTAATGCGAGCTTTATCGCCATGACTAAGTAAACATCTTAATAAAAGCGTATCCACTAATAGCTAATAGTGGTCGCCCATCATAACACTGCCTTAACTTTGACATAAATCCTGTTTCATACAACGACTGCTGAGTCATCGAGTCGCACAGCCGCATATGTACGTCAAACGTAATAAAGTACCGCAATTAGTTCGGTGCCCCATGTTGGGCGCCAATGTAGCTCGATGCGGAGGGGAGGGGGACGGCGCCCGGTCTGCCCCCGCCACTCGCCAGTTGCGCCGCAGCCTCTGCCGAGAGCGCACGCGTTACCGCGACCAGGACGTTACACATGACATAAGACTGATTGTGAGTGTAGCGGTTATATAATTTGTTTTTGTATTTGAAACGCGACTGCGTTAAAAGATTGGCACTCTTTCTATGCTATAATGAGGGTAGACAGCAATGTATGTTACTAGGTGTACCTAATCGTACATATCTACCTAGGTTCTAACCGAATTAAACGGTTGCGGATTGAGATTTTTAGGTTATGCCGATAGTCTAGGAAGTTGGTAACGTTAAGCTAATTAAGTAGGTAAAACCGGCGCGTAAATTATATTACGTACGGCAGGCAATTATTACGCTATAGATATATCTTTGTTTTACTCGAGAATATTCCTTGTTTTCTCTATCATAAAGCTGCTCGCTCTATGAGGCACGATATTAAAAATAGACTATAGATATTAAATATGTATTTATGTTGAAAGATGGTTAGCAGCGAGCCTTTCTTTTAACACTTTTTGAATGCTTTTTGGTGTAAAGGTACTTTCTTAACAGCTTACGAATAAAAAACACGAGGATTTGTAATTGCATGTTCATAACACGATTCTAGAACGATTTCGTATGTACATGAACAACTTGAGAGTCCGAGAATCCGAAATGGTCTCTCATGAATACCTAATTACCACTCTTGTTTAATTAGAGGAAGTAGGTAGCACTTACTGTTTAGTACTCACTTATTACCTAACTTTTTACTTTTGCTTCGTGCCGGATATTTGTATGCTTATGATATTAAAACAGCGTAACGTCTTAGTATGTGCAAGGCACATATGGCTTTATTTGATAGCACAGTGGTAATTTACTCTGTAGGTACGCCAATTAAGGAGTTCCCGGGACCTTACATTTGAATTCCGGTTTTAGTTTCGGAACGTGTGTAGTGCTTGCAGTTTCGGTCGTTTGCTTTTGAAGGGATTTTGCGTTTGCCAAATTTACTTAAATGCGAACTCTGATTCTATTTTATACAGGGTGTCCCACGGTTATGCCATATGCAGGAGAAGTACTTTAAATATTACACATAGGACATTTCATACAAAGAAGACTTCATATTTAAAAAAAATTAGAACCAACTGCATTGAATGGTTTTTAGAAAAACGGCCTACATGTATCGGGAATCGATCCCGCTAAAATGTAAAAAATAAACATGCTGTATTTTATTGCAATTGAAAAGGTTAATCATATTCATTACTTTTCCCTAAATAACTACGCTTAAACAAAAGGAAGACCATGAAATTCGTTAATTAATTCAAGCAAACATATCAAAAGATTTTAACTAAATTTATAGTCTAAAGGAAGTAATTCGCGTTTAGAGTTTCGATAAAGTTGGAAAGTCAGGTGGCAGATTTAGGGTCGGTTGCACCAACATACGAACACAGGCCGGTCATCGTCAAATATGGCGCCGGCAGCTGTCATCCCATAGAAACTTGTCAAACTTTCCATACAATCAGATGTGACGAGGATTTCGCTCGTCTCCGCGTTGGTGAGCACACGTCTCGGCGCGTCGACGAGCTGAATCCACTACCGAACAAAACCAATTGCCTACTGTCATGGCGTCGTTACCGAACAACGTCTTTGAACAAGTATTGATTGGCGAAATCATCATAAATTTGATGGAAAGCCATTTTTAAAGAAGAAGAAAGAACAGATTTGACGAACACCGCTTACAGAGGGTTTGGTGCAACCCAGCCTTAGTATCTTCTAAGTAGTTTGTGGGTGGCAATTGTTATCGTGAAACAAGCTTACGCCAAATCTTAGGATTAGATGCCAAAGGCCGATCCCGGACTCATAAGTAGGTACACAACCGGGATAATGAATGAATGAATGATGAAAACGCTGAGAGGATTGCGTAATTACAAAACAATTTCATATTATTCTTATTTTATTGATTTACGTTTATCCTGGTAAATATGTACATATATTGTATAGGTACAGCTACTAGCGGACCCGGCAGACGTCGTCCTGCCCGGCGAAGCAACGCCACCTACCGGGTCCAATTGTATTTTCAAACCTTACAGGGAACAACTCAAATATACACACAAAATTTCATCCAAATCGGTCCAGCCGTTTAGGAGGAGTTAGGTGACAAACACACGTACAGAAGAATTATATATGTATATATATATATAAAAGATAAAAGATATGTATATCAGCTTTACATAGAAATAATTTCTACCTGTAATCGTACACGATTATTGATTAGGTACACGTGGGCGGTGTGAGTCATGCCGGTTTTTCTGATATGGATTGGATTTCTTCAGGCGAAGAGAAGGTTCATCGTTTCAGCTTGGCAGGTGTTTCTAATTCTAATTTCAATATATACCTTTCTATAATAATAAGAATCTTTTTGATTATTATGTTAACATGTTCTTATTTTTAGACCGAATCATTATTTTCAATGCACATAAATATTCATAATTCATATTGAACTGTTAAAATATATAATACGAAATAAATACCTCAGTCGCTTTTGAACTACAACAGAAGCGAAATAAATGAATAGGTATTGATAACAACTTAACTCTTTGGAGTCTTCGTTTCCTAGACTTTAAAAATGACTGAATTCAACTCAATAGAATCGGAAGTCTTTTAAGCTCGAGTCCCGTAAAAATAAGTAGAGTTCGTGAAATCTGTAAGACTTGAGCCTTTGGCAACACTAAAATAAAGTGGAACGCCGGCGATCTTTTTCGTCAACACAATGTTTTCGAAGAAATCCCTCTTTCAATTCCACCCAGTGTACCCTATAACTTGATCAATTACCTTAATACCAAGTCTAGTTTACCGTTCACAGGAGCCACGAGTTTGCAAACTGTTGCGCATTTACCGCAGTCGGGTGTTCATTACTGCACTTGAGCGGTAACACTGTAGTTCCTTACACTTTAGGTAGGTAGGTACCTATCTATAAACGAGCTATATCTTTAAACGAGCAATTCTTGTTTATATCTATATAAATTTCCATATATATCTATATTTCTATATTTCCGGGATCTCGGAGACGGCTCTAACGATTTTGATGAAATTTGGTATGTGGGGGTTTTCGGGGACGAGCAATCGATCTAGCTAGGTCTCATGCCCGGGAAAACACCGAGCAAAGCTCGGCCGCCCAGATATAGGTACATATATTCGGCTATAAAAACTATCACTACATAAAACAAAGTCGCTTCCTCCTGTCTGTCTATCTGTATGTCCCTATGTATGCTTAGATCTTCAAAACTACGCAACGGATTTGATGCGGATTTTTTGAATAGGTAGATAGTTTATACTTATGTACCTATAATTTGCACCCGTGTAAAGCCTGGGCGGGTCGCTAGTTAGCAGTGGCGGCGCGTCAAAATTATTCTTAGGGAAGCCGGAAAAAAATTGCCTTTCTTATTCTTCATGAGCCGTAGTAAAAGAACTGCACTGGCTGAAAATTAGGCAAGCCGGTGGGAATCGAGTTGTATGGACGCTCCGCCACTGCTAGTTAGGTATTAAGCTGCATTTGAGCCTTTTCTCCGAATAGAGCAGCTAGATTATGGATTGTGTGTGCTTGTTTATTACGATATTTTCTTCTATATCAGATTCGATTATTTATTGAGTACTTATTTTTTTAGGATCATAATTGTTTCACTTGAAGTCGCAAATTACATACAAATACAAATAGTTTATTTGGCAAAAAAGTGTTTACAAAGTAGGAACTTATCTATCAGACTCCAAACTAGGCTGAGCCTGTATTTTGGACGTCTGCGAGAGCGAGTAACAATAATAGTAGATTATACAATAAAGAGGTAAGACAAAAAACTAAGTACTAATTACATATTAAAAAATAAAAAACACAGATGCCTATAAAGGGTACATTTCTAACTATAAGTTTACAGTAGTAGTGACTATACATTTTTAGAAGTTCGTATTTATGTGTGTCTGTGTATATGCGTGTGTGTGTGCGTGTGTATGTGTCTGAGAGAGAGAGAGTGTGTGTATGTGTGTATATTTCGTGTGTAAGTGTGTCAGAGGGTGAGTGCATGTGCAAGCGTACGTGTATGTGTGTGGAATTCATCACTCTCATAGCGTTTTTCCTTGTTGGGGTCCGGGGTCTGTTTTGACAGATAATCTCAAGACTTCGGCGTAGGCCCTATTTTTGTATTAAATGTAGAGATTTTTTTATCATGAGTTCAAATTGACAATATTCACAGATTATTTATTTAATCTTTATTGCACAAGAGAAATGTTAACGTACAAAAGGCGGACTTAATGCCATGAGGCAGGATTAAGTGTAAAGGACCATCGCTCATAATCGTAGTACCTACTACCTAGTTTTTTCAACTTTGTGCATTATCATAAAGACTAACATCGCTCAACATACGCTTTTCTGAACCTGATTACGTTGTTTCTAGCACTGTAGGAAATCTCACCGTGGCTCCACGGAAACGAACCTGCTTCCAAAATGACATAACAGACAGACATGACTTCCTTACCAACTCACTATTTTATATTATTATACAGAGGGTCTACTCCGTTTGAAATCCGAACTTCGTATCGTGCCGTCCCTTTCACTGTTATCTATATATATAAAGTTGATGGGTGACTGATTAATCACCGCCCCGCCGAAACTGCCAGTCCTAGAAATTTGAAATTTACACTTTAGTTAGGTTATATAACGGAGGCAAGGGATAAGACGGGATTTTTGGAAATTCCACCCCTAAGGGGGTAAAACAGGGGTGCAAAGTTTGTATGGGGGGCAATAATTTTTTAAAGGTATAGACTTGAAACTTTGTACAAAGACTCCTTAAAATAAGACAATGAAAGTGATATCTGCGTTTTCAAAATTTTCGTCTCCTAAGGGGTTGAAAATAGGGGTGAAATATTGTATGGGGAGCAATTTTTTTTAAAGTGAGAGTCTTCAAACTTTGTATGAAAGTTCCTTATAATAATACAAAAAAAGTAATTTCAGCGTTTTTTGAAATTCATCCCCTAAAGGGGTTAAAAAGGGGTTCAAAGTTTGTATGGGGAGCAATTTTTTTTTTAAATAAGGTACTTCAAATTTCTTACAGAGACTCTCTGTTTAAATAAAACAAAACTAATTTCTGCGTTTTTTGAAATTCAACCCCTAAAGGGGTTAAAAAGGGATTCAAAGTTAATATTGGAAGCAAAAATTTTTGAGTGAAGGACTTAAAATTTCTTACAGTAACTGTTTAAATTAAATACTACAAAACTAATTTCAGCGTTTTTTTTAATTCATCCCCTCAAGGGGTTAAAAAGGGGTTCAAAGTTTGTATGGGGAGCAACATTTTTTTCATAGAGAGACTTCAAATTTTTTACAGAGACTGTTTAAATACAACAAAACAAATTTCGGCGTTTTTTTTTAATTCATCCCCTTAATGGGTTAAAAAGGGGTTCAAAGTTTGTATGGGGAGCAACATTATTTTAATTGAGAGACTTTCATTTCACTAAAAGACTGTTTAAATGATTTCAGGATTTGTGGATTTGGATATAGATGTTTGAAACGAAATTTCTACAGGTCCATAATTAAATACGAACAGTAACGAAGAGAAAACGACAAGATACGTGTCACACAAAAAATAGCCTAAGTAAATGAGAGTTTTTAACCGATAAGTAGGTACCTAAAGGGATTTTTAGAGGGGTTGAGAATTTGGGTTGGCCGATTTATATCTGTACAGCATATTAATAATTTGGTCTCACCGGGTAAAAGTACCACAATTATTATACCGTTTCCTGGATATTAAGATGTTTTAACTAAAAACCGAGCTCTACGCAGACGAAGTTGCGGGCAACCGCTAGTAGTGTATATAACACGAGAGTCAAGTCAAAGGGACGGCACGATACGAAGTTCGGATTTCGAATTTCGGAGTAGACCGTCAGGATTGTACGGAAAGCGAGAATCAGTCGTAAGGATATTATCGCGAAATATGGTTTGCCATGTTTTTTTAAAATTCTGACTGTGGTTTTATAAGCTGCACCCAATTAAGCCAGGGAAAATCCAGGGAAACCTCAGACACGATCACACTTTTCGGAATAAGTTATCCTATGAACTAAAAATACGTATCGTATCCTCCCCTTATAGCGTACGTATCTCTCTTCATATTTTAATCCAGTTCGTGTCAGCAAAGCTAGCAGTGTACGATGAAAGTTGTATTACTCGATTATGGCAGAGATCTTCTATAACCGAAGAAAGCTCGCTCAAACTCTGCATTGCAGACTTGGAATAAGCTTAAACCGCTTATCTGGAGCTTAAGCAGTTTGGCTTTAAGGGTATACGTGCTCTCAATTGCTGATCTTTTTATCTTTGCATTGTTAACAGTTCTTCAGGGAATGTATTTAAGAGGATATATTCTGACGACTTCGTTCCTTAACTCTTCATTTTCTACTTGTGAGTTTAAGTAGGTATTAGTAATATCGATTTAGCAGGTTTATATCTTAGTACTCGATCGTTTATTTTACTAACCTACATTTTAACAAACCTCCAGAGAGTTTACGCACACATCTGACTGAAACATACTTAAATAGGCGCAATACACATTAACCCACATATTGAAAAAACAATGCCTAGTAAAGGGGCGTTCATTTTAAAATTGGCTTTATTCTAAGACTAGCTTGTGCTCGCGATTGCGTCCGCGTAAACTGCCATTCCATATTTAAACCCTTCAAAAGATGACTTTCGAGATCTATGGTTGACGAAATAATAAGCTGCACCGATTCGCCATACAATTTTGTTCGATGAATCGGTGCAGCTTATATTTCGTCAACTAAGTAATACCAAGTTTCGTCATGACTACCAGTCCAGCCGTTTTTGCGTGATTGAATAACAAACATCCAGATTTCGAAATATACAAACTTGCATTTACAATAGCAAGATTAGGAACAAGTACTTACATAATCTTGGTTTGTGTTTGGTAACCCTTGTCTGTCTAAAGCTTCGTTGGCGGTTTGTGCTTGCTGTTTTGTCAACTCTATTTTGCTGAATCTCAAGTTAATCATTAACGTTAGTGAATGCAAAGTGGTTACGTGTGTTGAGTTCGCTGAATAGAATTCACCGCAAGCTTAGTACTATGTGGTACATGTACTTAGTAAGTTAAGAAGTTAAGAAGAAGAATAAATACGTTTCTTTGGTGTAAATGAAGCAATAAAATAATGAAATAAAGTGCAAAAATATGGGTAGAGCAGGCGCCAAGCGGATGATCGTTTGGATAAATAGCGGACCGCGAAATGTTTTGTGATTTGTCTAACTGAGACCCTCGACGGTATAAAAAGCCACTGTACTTGCTCAAAAGTATGTCCCATAGCTCTTAAATATGTCGGTGAATTAAGGTTTCGATACATATGTAGGGAGGATTCATTCGATACATATTTTTGCACTTGACTGTAATGTTCTTTTATTTATATGTGCGGATGTTAAAAGCTCTACTGTTATGCGAGTGGATTTTATATGGAAATAAAATGCAGATTTGACGTGTTAATTCGTTGCTATAAGATATTACTAACCGATACACCATTGTAATTTAAAGGAAAAATAAACGCATTTGTATTTGTATTTGTATATTTGAGAAGAATGATAAAACAAGATTTTAATGCCATAATCATAGACAAATAATAAAGTTGATGTTGCTTGCTAGAGATCGCAACACTGGAGATGTAAATCAATGAGAAATTAAATAGGTATGTTATCTAATAATTTTCATAGAAGCGTTGCTTCTAACATTTTTTCTTTTGTACCCTAAGCAGCCCAGGGTCCGCTTTGACACCTAACCCCAAGGTTTGGCGTAGGAACTAGTTTTACGGAAACGTCTGCAATTTGACCTCCCAACCCCGAGGGTAGACCTTGTTGGGATTAGGCCTATCATAATGTTTTTCTCCATCTGTTAAATATCAAATAATATTTCGTACATAAGTTGTTTGAAAAACCCTGTGTTACGCCGGACTTGAACCCGCGGCCTCCAGAAGTTTCATAGAATCGCTGTTATTCACAATTCGGCCATTATACCTTAAGGCGATATATCGATTGAAAGAGACACCCTTTGTTTTTCGCTCACGACAAAACGGGATGCAACCCTCTCCGAGAATGGCTTTTTAGACAAATCTCGTTAAATATCTGACTGTGTGCAGGTTTATTAAATTTCCTCTTGTCAGTACCTAGATGAGGTAAAATACCATCATATTAACTTAATCGTGTCTTTTAATAATGCGTTGTTTTAGTAGGCTGAGAAAAAAAAGGAAAATATAGACTCTACTTTGGATTTATTTTCTATCGAGAAAATTTTAAGCAATCATGTTTCGCTATTGTCAGTACCACAATCATATAGTCAAGAATCATATATCTGAAAATCAGCCCCTTCTGTTTGCTAGTCTGGGCAGGACAGCGTTTCAAAGTCTCCAAATGTCTCAGTGTAGCGCCTTAAAATCCTTCAATGTAGAGAAATGAGCAGCTTGGCGCGCCGCCAGGGTAGATCGATACAGCTTGTTGCGGCCTTTTAGGTATCGTGGTCACTTATGAGCTCACAGTTTTAATAAAAGTAGGCTTATCCGCGTATGAGTTGATGAAAAATAAGTTTGGAATACGTTGTAGACTCCGCTGGACATTTTATAAGATATGAATATAATCGAATTATTCACAACCCATCTTTTGTGACGACGGCGATGGTATTTTATCAGCGATGTATGACACAAGGAATCATTTACACTTGTATGTTTCTATCATTCTGAATTTGACTCAAATACAGCTTGTGTTTAACTTAGAACTTATATTTAGAGTCTGAACGGAATGAGAAGCGTGGATATACTCGTAAACTCGTACCTAGTTCAATTTAAGAATATTTGCTTGCTATCGAGAAATGGCTAAAGCTTTCTGCAAAATAAAATTATAAATACGACGTAGAGTTATGTTTGACTTACTGTCAGTATTACATTTGCGCAATAGTCTATACCACGTCTATACCGATTACCGATACATACGAATATGAATATCTTTATTGTATAACTGTGTACATAAGTTCATGAAAGCTTCATGAAAGCTGTTTAGACTCTAGTTAACTTTGTAAATAGGTTTTCCATTGACAGACATAGTTATTTTTAGCTGCCACGTTGTATTCTGTTTCTCGCGATGGCTGACAGCTATATCCGACGTCGGGCGGCCGGAATATTCAACACTAAACGTAGATCTAAAAAGGCATAACCATTATAGAAATTGTATTAAGTTGTGAAGTTTAGGATTTGGTATGCTGGAAACGTGCAGTAGGTACTTACATGCAATTATCTAGGACGTGAAAGGTTCGTAAGTAAAAAACTCGATCTGTAGCTCTAGTATAAGTTTTTTCGAAACATTAACTAATTCGAACGCGTTTGCGTTTTGTCTCAAAATGTATGAAAGTGGTATGAAAACGTGAACAGCGCCTCTGGTGGTCACTATTGGAAACTAAAACAGCGAGTATAACATTTGTTGCTAACCGATGAACGCGCGTATTTCAAACTCGGTGAGAGCGTTTTCATACATTTTGAGCCAAAACGCAAACGCGTTCGAATTAGTTAATGTTTCGAAAAAACTTATACTAGAGCTACTGGACAGAGCTGTGTGTGATACATTATGTATATTCCTAATACCTAATATAATGTTAAACTTGTCCGTATATAAGGCGCACAGTTGTTTGAAAAGTATGGAAGCCTCTGTTACTAAGTTTTTACACATTTCCATTAGAACCAGGAGATTCCAGGAATCGTTTAATAAATTAGTAAAAAAAAACCCTGAGGGCTAACTAAAGTGTCGAAAATTAGTCCGATGGAACCCTAACATACTACCTTAACTACTAAGTACTAACGTGGGCATTGCATTGGCAAGTCGACAAGAATAGATACCTAATACTAGTGAATTTCAAAATATGCTATAGTGAGACGAATCAATCATTTCGCGCTCGAGTTGAACGTTGCCAAATGGTGCGTCGATCAGTTCAGACATTCAGAAGTATACCTTTTCAACATTCAGCTATTGCTGTCACATTTTCGATTTACGATGATACTCGTGTGTAAAGATAGGGTTTCTATGCAAATGTATCGTTATTTTCTCAGAAAATTAATAAATAGTACTTAATAAGAATTTATAGTAATTTTATATTACGTAGAGAACCCTACCTAATGACAGCGATTTAGGCCAATTTTATTATTTGTAATTTTATTTATTAAGTAGGTTATTTGGTTTATTTTGTAAACATGTAGTATATAGTTATGACATTTTTGACGTAGAGAATGAATAGTTTTATATATCCAATTATCTACGAAATTATGAATGCGAAAGTAATGTTCTGTCTGTTATCTTTTCACGCTTTAACCTTAACCGCCGACCGGATTTAGATGAATTTTGCGTAGAAATAATTTAAAGACCTCGGAAAGGACATAGTTTTTATCTCGAAACTTACAGGGGTGACAAGAAGGTGGCAACATACACAATTTCGCATTTATAAAATTAGCATGGATAGTACGTGTTAGTTGGTAAGCACTTTGCAAAATAAACAGTTGAATTGGTTGGAGTCCATCAAATTTAGCGCGGAAACTACTTAATAGTTACAATTCACAGTAGAACAACAGTAATTTGTGTTACGTAACTAGGTACTGTGTTACGTAAATGTATTTAAGTTTGGCATACCATTAACTAACATGAATACCTACACGAAAATAAATCTAAATATGAAATGACAATAGCGCCATTTTTACCAGTATTAGCTGTGTCGGGTTTTATTCACCCCTATTTCATCCCTTATACGATGATACCCACACGAAGATAGAAAATATTCTCCAATGTCCTTTTAAGGAGTATTTTCTTTTCAAATTTAATCACAACAAGTTAAGTGGAATGCGTTAAGAGGTAACATAGACTGATAAACTTCTGAGTTTTTGATGTTAATTTTGATATTGCTCAATTCGCATGAGCAAAAAAGGGATTGGATATTATATTGTTTTTCCTAATACTATTATTGAAATTGACATTTATATTGACTTTGTTTTGTGTAAATTTGATATTTTTATTGTTTATTAAATGTAGCTATATATTTTTTACATACGCTGCAAATTGTAATTTATTGCCATATTTTCCATATTTTTAATTATTTTTGTTTCTTAACGATCATTATATGATAAGTAGTAGAAACAAAACATTATATGAAACTTGTACAATGAGATAAAATAAACTAAACTAGACTATTTAATTCACAAAAACGTAAAGTAACATAACATAAAACACTATATATGCAAATATATGCAATTGCTAAAATATAAATATATGCAATTGGTATGTATACGTTTATGTAGAAAACTCCCGTGGGCCTGAGACATTGAAATATAATAAACGGGCCACTCACGTCTTTAACGTCGAATATCGCTCGACATTGTTTCGGACCAATACGTGGTTCATTATTAAGGACCACGTATTGGTCCGAAACATGACGAGCGATATTCGACGTTAAAGACGTGAGTGACCCGTTTACTATATTTTAAGTGGTATGTTAGGTAGTTAAACCGGGATGAAATGTGATTAATTCAAGTGCCACGTACTGAATAGCAATGAATTACGTAGAACGTGCTACGCCGTAGATGCTCTACGAGGCGTAGCACTCTCGGGAATTCATACGAGCACTATATGCACATAGGGTAAATGGTATCTTGACCGTGCACGAGTTAAAAAGCGCAATATTCCTTGTATTTGTATTTTTTTATAAGATAAAATTAACATGAAACACTATAAAACTTAAAAAAAAATAAACATAGGTTGGATAGTTGTTTATGAAATACTTAGGACATTAAAACAGCGTATGTAAAATTCGTAATTCACTTCTTTCGGCATTTTATATATCCAAGCTTAAATATAAACTTATCATGATCATAATGATCCTTATCATCGTATTCTCAATAATCCTCGTAGTATAAAAGAGACGGACAGTGACTATATAAGTGTTCCGTTGGACCATTAAAGTACGGAATACTAAAAGATGGTTTTGTTTCTTTAGAACGAAAATGGGAATAATATAGTAACCACTACACTGACTGAAAGACTTGTGTTCGCGAGTGTGCGTTCTAGTGACGCGCGGCAGCGAGAGCGAGACGGCTGCGAGGGAGTAAGATGGGCGATAATGCTGATGGGCAGTACAAGTACAGGTGAGTGGACAATACAATAGTGACAATGGAAATTAAAAGGTTGCTGTTAAAGTAGTTTTATCTCACGAACGTGGGTGAGCCATGGTTGTGTGTTGAGATATACATGCACATTGTCTATGTGTTCGTATGTGTCACAACTACAACTGTAGCCAAACCGCGCTCGTGAGGTAAACACCGTTTTTAAACATGTAGACAATGTCCGATCTTATTTCTTAACAATGCTAGATGTGCCCATATTTATGATGAAGACTGTATATTAATAATCAATAAGTTAATAAGTAGTTTAAAAAACACTAGAAAAACACGCTTCGTGACCTTTCTCACAAGTGCAAACACGACTATGATACGATATTCCATCATGGAATGCCAGTGCCCTTCCGGCTTCATTATCAGACCTTGAAACTTAATCGTGGTCAAAGTTCATTACAAGACTTTTCTAACAAGTCCAAACACAGATATGATACTATGTTCCATCATGAAGTTCCAGTTCATATCTTGCGGCTCCATCATCAGATCAGTTCGACAGTACCATATTATTGTATTGTCATCAGAACTACATACATATGCCAATTTTCATGACGCTACGGTCCTTGGAAGATGGTTAAATTAGTTACATACATAAGGTCCTTAAGCTATAAGATCGAGCGAGAAAAATAATCTTTTATATCCCTATTTCGCTATTCCATGTTACCATACGTACTTAGAAAATGGTAATCTTTTCAATCTCACTTTTAGTTGATGTTACATTTATAAACGAAGTGATTTGTACTAGTTATTTGTTCTTTTGGGAAAAATTATAAGTTCCTTGATTAAATACCATAGGTATACTCGAAACGTCAGTTAATTTTTGGGAAAAAATAATACAATTGCTTAATTCTGTATCCCAACAAATACCTATCTACTTCCAAATCATAATCTTCGACAAATAACTTCGGTTGCTAAAAAAATATTTGCAACCATTTTTAATCTAAACTAAAATTTGTTACTAAATTATTATTTTTTACTAAAATTTGAGTGGTTAATTTAGTGATATCCACATGATATTATCCTTTATTTCCTGTAACACGTTACATGAAACTACTCTTACGGAACACTCAACGGCGCTGTCTAGTTAGGTTGAGTCAGGTATTTCGCAACTACCCTCCTCACTGATCATTAATTATTTGAGTGACGTTTCAAATGCTTCTCGGCGTAATTACTCTGTCACTTTACCCGTAGCTGGTACGGTGTGTTTAAGAAATTAATTTATACAGTGTGTTTTTGTACAAATTAAAACATACAGGTAAAAAATGAACAAATTAAAACATACTGTAGATACGCTATCAGTAAGGGTTAAGCTATCATTATCATCCTCCTAACGTTATCCCAGTAAAGTTGCATGAAGGAATGCCTAAGAGTCGGCTATCTTATCCTGTTTGGCGTAGGCATTAGTTTTTACGGATGCGACTGCCATCTGACCTTGCAACCCCGGGGGTAACTAGACCTTATTGGGATTAGGATTGCCAAGTGAGTGGGCAACTTGACTGCTAAAAGTTCTGAAGCCGCCCGAAAGCCACTAAATCATAGACAGCAACCGGGATCAACGTGTCTTCCAAAGCACGGGACTGCTCAGTCAATTACCACTCAAAGCGGTCACCCATCCAAGAACTGACCCTGACCCACGTGTTGCTCGCTTACCATTAATCTATCAGCCTATTTTATATTAATTTATTTTGTCTCATTATACTTTCTTATACCCAAGAGTGGGCGTTTGATTGATGAGTAGGCAGGTACAGTATACATTATTTAATTATATTTTTCTGAATATTTTTAAAAAAAATTAAGACCCAATCAAGTTTCCCTGTGCGTAGAAAGGTAAAACAGTAGTTGCTTTCGTAAAATTACGAGTTGTTCCTACGGGACTTATTTATCAAAGTAAATTGGCTAAACAGCACCGCTAAACCACCTTGATTTGTCTCGAAGCAGCATTCCAAGCGGGCAATGCAATACATACAGAATTAAAACAGCAACATGTAGGTAGAGGTAGATAACAGGCGGTCTTATCGCTAAAGAGCGATCTCTTCCAGACAACCTTTGGGTAGCGGAAAATGAACATTAATAATATGATGTGGGTGGTGCAAAAATGATCATGAAACAGATACAAAACAATTAATAAAATATACTAGCTTAAATACTTATGGGGAACCTAGGGTACAACCCGAAAACTCTAGATGAAGATCATGATGAAATAAAGTGAAGACATGTTGACGTACTTTTGATGTCGACAGTACTTCGTTTTACAAAATATAAAGATACCACCCACTCTGGTGTGTCCGCTTGAACAACTGTCTTTAATTAGGTTTTTCTCGGCCTCGGGCAGAAAATAATCTGATAGAAAGCTCTTTGTAAATGACGGCCATGCCTTTGTCTTCAAGGTAAAATATACAGTAAACCTATCAGTGTAAAGGTTAGAATTGAATAAAATAACCTTTTTAATAATGTAAGAGACGGAATAAAATAGAGAAATTTTATTGTATAAAACGATATATATGTGTTTAAAACCATATTGTTAAACTTTGTATAACATTATCTATCGTACAAGATCAAAAATCGCAATTAAGTGATTTGTCCGTTTTGTCCGCAGTGCCGTCCATACTTGGCGATGTTCAATCAAAGTCAGACCTAATCAGGCGGCCTTCTAAGTTAATCCGTCTAGACATTTAGTGAGGGTGCAAGAGAGCGTAGGACTCGTCTCTATTTTTTTAAATTTTATATTATATATAGAGGTTATGGAGTTGGACTAAGGAAAAATAACACCAATAACAAAAAAATATCCATTCAATTACCTCGAAACCTGCTCTGTGCTAATTCCATTACTCTCCTAGTGTGAGTATGACCTTTCCATTCACTATACTTAATAGGATTATTTCAGATACAATAACACGACCTTCGGAAAATAAGCCGTTTTTGGTACACCAACCATAATACGCTCTATTTGGCAAACATTCAGTTCAGACGGAAACAACTACTTAATAATGCCGTGACAATCCATATTGTGTTAGAAAACTCGTTTTTGGTTCTAGTTGTATGAGTATTTAAAGATTGCGTCTATGAAGCAAATCAGAGACAATGTTTCTATATAATGTAGACTCGTTAATAAACATGAAAATCTATAAAAAACACGGAAAGATAGTGTTTGCGAAGAGCCTAGCTAACCTAGATCGCAACTCGGTCACACATTTATTTCTGGATTTTTAAATCCGTTCGCAGACAAAATGGCACGTTCTTTCATCTTTGATTTGCTATGGAAGTGAATAAGGACCTAAATATACCAGTACCTTGGTACTAGGTTGGGATTGAATGGTATATAATTTACAATTTAGTCTTTTTTGACGCTTTACTTTGCGGAATTCCATGATAAATCTAACAATATTCCTTTGATAAAATGGAAACGACAAAATGGACGGGACCTATAGGACGGAGACGCCCAGAAAGGCCCAGGAAGAAGTGGATAGACGACATTTCCTCTAGCAGGAAAAAACTGGCTCCAAAAAGCACAAGACAGGAAAGAGTGGAGAAAAAGTGAGGAGGCTTTCACCCAGCAGATGGGATCTGCAGTCTGCCCCAAAACAAAAAAAAAACAATAAATTAAACAAAATAACAAGAATCCAAAAGG
Organism: Cenopis cana; assembly: GCA_951800055.1. Classification (NCBI taxonomy): domain Eukaryota; kingdom Metazoa; phylum Arthropoda; class Insecta; order Lepidoptera; family Tortricidae; genus Cenopis; species Cenopis cana. The sequence continues at coordinate 3,336,164 of OX637476.1, read as the reverse complement.
ACTGTGGAACAAATAAAGCTAGAACATTGTTGTAAAAAAATGTGATCATATTGATTAAACATCGATGTTCCAAGTAGGTTTATTATTGTTTCTTGACATGTTAAATAATGTCTTGTTCAAATATGATGATTGAATAATGATAGTATTTGATTGATTAGGTATATGACCTGCAAGGCTAAATGAACGCAAAGAAGAATCTACGTTATAGTCAGATCTTTTAGTCGTTTTTTGTAACGTACATAAACTTAACTTTTCTTGATGAAAATTCGTTTAAAAGAAACCATTCCTAATATCTTATTTGCATATTGTATGAATTTTACATTCTCCATTTAACAAGTAATTACATGTGTATTATAAATACAAATTAAATATGTCCTCCAGTGGATGTAAATTTGATTCCATTAGGCATTACCTTTTTGACGAAGGCTTTCATCCACGAACAAAGGCAGGTACCTATCTAACGCACGTCAGCGATTTACAGGCAAAATTAAAGTCGGATTGCGAAATATGAATAATGGATTATACTTAAATGTATTCGGCAATTTTATTTGTAAAGAAAGAACGATGAGTTGTAGGCAGGTTTTGTAAGTACAATTGTACCTCTATCTACGTAGGTATTCACAAGAGATGTTTTATAATAATCAATAGAACTGTTTGTACCTATTATTCTTTAGTAGAAAATCGAGAAAGCACCGCGCTGACAACAATAATGCTAAGAGATGGGCGGAAGCGGGTAGGTATATAAGTATATATGTATATACCCGATAAAGTCGACTCATCTCTCTCATATCATCATCATCATCATCATTTTCAGCCTGTAATCGCCCACTGCAGAGCATAGGCCTCTTCGAGTACGCCACTCGTCCCGGTCTTGAGCCATATTTTATCGTATCTCTCTCATATATTAACTAATTATTATGCTTTGTTGAGCGTTCAGAGCATATCTCGCTATCATGTCAGGCTCTCAAAAAATACTATTGCACACCTATCTAAATATCTATTCTACCGAGTTGTATCTATTCGTAGTCCTATACGGCATTATCCTTATTTTTCAACGAGTGAACCAATCGATACGAATCATACGTACTTATATTTATACGTTTCAATTCACAAATAAGATCATTACGGGCGATTTGCAGCAGGATTTTGTCCAGGAGAGGACGTCTTTCGGCTGATATGATGACGATAACGGGGGACATGTTTCGAACCCTCGGGATGAGTGGAGTTCTTCTTTAGGACGCGGAGCAATCAGGATAAGTGTTATATTGGGGAGCTATTGGATTCCAATGTCAATAGCATCTCAATATTCCAATAGCGAGTTGCGGAATGTAGCCCCTTATAAATAGATTTGTATTTAAATAAATAGTTCAAACAGCGCTGCAGACTGTACACGAGTGCTCATTTGCGCGCCTTTGTCTGGTGTAATGGTGTTCCATAAAATGGCGGACATCGCGGGAATGTAGGTACCTAGTACCTACATTACCATAATGTAATCTCAGCTTGTTCACGTTTTAATTAGATTCAGCTTTGCTATTTGTGCATTATTTGAGGAAAGTAAATCGATAATTAAAACGGTCACTCACTGTAGGTAGTTAGTATAAATTGAGTACGTCTGAAATATACTTATGGTGTGAGCAGAAACGCATTGGTTGGGCGTTCAGTTTAAGATTGGCTTTACTTTATGATTTTTTCCTCAAAAATTCTATGCACTGAGTGTTTAACTTTCATCCGACAAATTTAAAAAGTTAATGTTCCTGCCACATTGAGCGCGTGGCCTTTAAAGTAATACCGGTATCGGTATACTATCTATGTTTCGTGTTATGCTTGTAAAACCGATGATAGATTTTTCTATTTTCATTTTCAATATACATATTTACTTGTTCAGGCGAGTTCATTATTGTATGTACACTTTTTTACTCTATTCCATAGTAATAAAGTTCAAATTGAGTTTATTTTATTGAACCCAACTGTAACAGACCAAGAACAGTGACAAAGTAAAACCTGTCGAATTAAATATTCATCGAAAACCCATTTGCGTCATGTACTAAAGGTCTACTTAACATTAACAAGTAATTTGGGTCAAGATAATGTTTCTATTGTGGCTGATGGTTAATAAATTGAGGCCATTGAAAAGCCCTATTCATTTTTAATATCGACTTTAACATGGCCGGCTTCAATAAAAAGCGTTTTTAGGTTTTTCTATCTGCGTAGCACCTAAGTAACACCCATTTGTTTAATCCTTCTTAGTTCAGTAAATTGCGTCAAATTCGGTAGTTCTGGTTTTTTGCAGACTTGCTTATGATGTTGGCCGAATGAATAAATTCAATCTTTGTTCCTGCCGAAATATGTACAAAACAAAAATAGTGATGTTCACAAAACAATGCAAAGAAATTTTAAATTTTCCGAAGCGCCACCGACCAAGAATCCCGACACCGAAGAGCATGAATTTATTTCCAACCAACCAACCAACAAACTGTTAATCTATCCACAATATGTTATACATTTTAACATGTGTCAAATATAGATACCCCTAGTTAATTAATGACTACGCAATCCCGGGGCGCGTGTAAATTTAATTCCCGGTCATGCCCCACCCCCACCCCCGACAGATGACTGAATTAACATTCGCTTCCGTTCACTCTATTGATCCTGTGCAGTATTAAACGAGGATAACGCGTGTAACAAAAAAGCGGCCAAGTGCGTGTCGGATCACGCACAACGAGGGTTCCGTACCGACACCTACTAGTCCACGTTTCAAAACACTATTTAATACCTTGAATCAAAAATGGTCGTATCTTCATAGGGAAGTCACGGCTTTTACGTCCTTTTGTTTGGGCAAGACAGTTTTTCAGTGATAACCCAAAAACCCTTAATCCCATCTTGTTCGGACCAATTTTCGTTGAAAGTATTTATTATTGTACACCACCACAATTCTTTTCAGAATTTTAATCTTCACAGTTTGGAAATTAGAGGGGGCACATTTTGTACGACTTTGGAAGCTAATATCTCACCAATGATTGACTTAAATGGAAAACTTTCTTAGTAACCTCTAGATCATTTTCACCCACACAACTACTTGCATTGAAAAAAAATTTTTCGTCCCCCGGTTACATGTAATGGGGTGCCCCCCCTAAAATATTTTTTCCCTAATTTCACATCACATTTATATAGCGGTTCATAGAATACATCTTCCTGCCAAATTTCATAATTTTAGAACTTATAGTATCCGAGTAAACCGGCTGTGACATAAGGACGGACAGACAGACAGACATGACGAAACTATAAGGGTTCCGTTTTTGCCATTCTGGCTACGGAACCCTAAAAATCACACAAACAAACAACCTCAACTATCTAATCAAGAGTGAAAATGTTAAATAATAGACTGCAGCTAAATGCGATAACGAGACTAGATTTTAATATTGACAACCTTGATGGAAGTAGGTACACACTCACCTTAGGGTGCCTTAGGTTTGGAGGGTGCGATGCATCGACGAACAGACTTAAGGGCCACTTGGATGTCAGAGAGCGAGCGCTCGACTTACCTCACGAGACCTTAGGTTACCTTACAGTCTCTGAAATGCACCACTCAGAGCATCTATCTCCTTTCTTTTCAAGGCACCTTGTAGACCGAAACTCTAAATAGGCTGCGTTCCGGTCGCGCTAGATGATATCAAAAATTATTGCGCGCTCACGTCGCTCATTCGAAACCGAATCGACCAGAAAAAAATACTTATTTATTAGGGAATAGTTAGGGTGACCATAATCATCAAGGGAAATGGGATACTCAAAAATACGGTTTCAGTTTGGTTTCCTTTATTAAAACTTTCAGTTTGCACTGGTTTCCTGTTTTAGTTAATAACCATGGACGTAAAATTACAGCTACGGAATTCTCAACGAGGTGCTCGTCTAACAATAGTCATGTTACAATCTCCCCCCGCCTCCCACACTGGAGGCACAACAGATCTAGATTAATGATTGCCTCGGGCTGTTACTATAGGTGTTTACATGCCTAATATTTACTTGCTTTGTTATACTTTTCGAACGTCAGCTTTGTTGCGTTACATACTATTCGTTTTAGTAGTTTAGTAGTAGTAGTAACTACCTAGTAGTTTTTTTTATGTGTAAGTTTTGATACGCTTTTATGCTTACGTCAGATGTGATCGACTTCTCACTAGAGGGGCGCTCATTTTAAAAATGGTTTTATTAAAATCAATGGCAAATATATTGTCGATTAAGAACGAAAAAAGACATTATCATCTGCTTGGAAGAATAGCTCAAAATAATACCTATAATTTATCAAATAAAAAGTCTTCGCGCTGATAAATGCGCTGATATTTCATAACGGGACACTTACAAAATCGGTTCCACGAAAATGGGCACTTTGAGAACAAAAATGTAGGCATCTGTGTCCCTTTGAAGGCCGGACTAGGGTTGCCAAACTTCGCGGGTACTATCCGGTTTTACCTTCCGGAAGTGAACGTATGTATTTTAAGTACTTATTTTCTTCATTTATTTTTAACAAGGAGACTGTGATGTGCAAAATGCTTAATCTTTTTTGTCTGTAATTACTTTTTTAAAACAAGACAACAACTGACAATCTCGCTACTACTATCAATGGTAACAAAATCTTATGGTAAACCAGTAAGTATAGTTTCCCTTCAAAACATTTACACAAAGGGCCTTTGTCGTTACCGGGTGGCTTTTGTTTGAGTTGACAACCCTACCTTTCCTCATTTCTAAAAGGATGTAATTACTCCGGTTTTGCTAATAAAAGAGACCCTTTTGAACATAATCCCCGGGGATATTGATCGCCCTTACGACCTTGACACGGTACTTCATCCCAGTCGAAGGTCGTGGTAGGGAATGGATCGAAAAATAATTTGATATTCTTTTGTAAGGCTTTCTTGAGTAAGGTATTATTTTCGCCCAGGTTCACGGTGAAGGGTGGTTTATTGTGCCTACGTTATATAATTGAAGGTCTGTGTTGATCTTTTGTCTCCTTAGATTTTGTGTAGCATGGAAAAAATTGTCAGCTATAAAGATATAGGGATAGAATAATTAACTAAAGCTAAGACGAATTGATTTCTCCTAAGTTAGGAGATGTTGTAACTTTTATAGTTAGCTGTTAAGTGCTAAAAAATAAAGTTTCTCAGATATTATAGCAGGTAGATTTGAAAACAGGTTGGTAGTTACCTAAATATTGTATTTAGGTAACTACCAACCGATTTGGTAATTTCTCAGTTATATCTGGCGAATGGAGTAGTGCATATTACTATGACGTTAAAGTGTAATTTTGTGAAATCTTCGTAAATTGCAAGAGCTACTAAATACAACCATGATGAATATTATAATTTGTTACGTTAACATAACAAGTAAGACATGGTAGTAATTTCAAAAATGCAAATTAAAGACAAATCTTTCATAACTCGAGGCAAAAGACAAATCTTTCATAACTACTAACAGGTAGTTTGATAAACTTACCTGGCTAAAAACGTACATACAAATAACACTTTGAAACAAATGTTCCCATTCATAATACAAACAAATAATTTTACAAGGACGGTCATATATCCGTATAATAACCCTGTATACCGAAGTGCCCGTAGTCCCGGGTCCTATTGATCCTCCCAGGCCGACCTTGACACAGCACTTTACACTTGGGGGAAATGGATGGAAAACATTAATTCCTTTTTATGCGCCTGATTTCAGTAGATTTCATTTTGATTGAGGTATTAAGTGTGGTAAATTGAATTTTCCAGGAATTTGAATTTGTTTTTTTAATTATTGTTTAGGAAGTGTTTTCTGTAAGTACCTATATTAGTGGTTCTTAACCGGTGGTCCGCGGACCACTGGTGGTCCCTGAAAGCAACCGATGTGGTCCGCGAAGCCATCAAAAAAATATTGAATAAGTCATAACGAATCAACAGGGGAGTAAGGAACATTATCTGCTCACACTCATGTTATATAGTAAATAACGACACGTGACTCCTTTGGAGTTGCGAGCGTCTACAGGCTGCGGTGTCCGCTTACCATCAGGTGGACCGTATGCTTGTTTGCCACCGTCATAGTATAAAAACATAATACCTACGTATATACTATTAATTTAAGCTACTTACATACAATTATGTAATGATCCTGTTTGGTTGCTGTGTTTATTGGCAAATAAATTATCTGTAAGTACTCGTATTTGTTAGAATAGAATGAAAAAAAAACTCTCAAAGCGCTTTTACCGCGACCTTGGTCCGCGTAAATTTCGACTCCCCATTTCGTACCTTCAAGAGATTATTTTTCAGGATAAAAGGATTCTATATATTTTTCAGCAAACATTATATAAACTTTTGCATTTATAATATATATTAGTAGGATACATAAGTCCCAAGCAGTGTCCGAGTAATTTCGACAGACTGAGGCCTACACACAAGGGTACTTATAGGCAACATCTGGAATTTCATTGCAAGAGAATGCGAACGCTGAGCCCTTAGGATTGCGACATTGAATGAGATGTAGCTTTGAATATGATGCACGAAAATCGCTAGCAATATTACAACTATCACCGCCGCTTTTACACGTAGGTAGTGTCATATTACTTAATACTTAGTTACATGTTGATTGCAAATTCTATGAAGTCTTTACTGAGGTACTGAAATTTAAAAGGATAAGTTTGAACCTAGAAAATTACTCTTCAATAGTCCTATTAGTTTAGGATTATCTTGATTATTGTATCGATTTTAATTAACCATAGTCTAAAAATTAAATTATATATTCTATTGCCTAGGATGATTTTCTTGTAAGTAAGTACATTAAAATAATACATATTTTTCATATTTACAATATGTGTTAGTAAAATTATTATTTAGTCGAGCAACTTTTTGTGTGCATTGATTATGGAACTAAAAAAAATTAGGTATTTAGTCTCGGGGTCATCCTAAAACATACTTAGTTAGCATTCTTCGCATCTATAATTAATAATTAGTGTTAAACTTGTTTAAAAGCACCTACTTACCCAAGTCATAGATTAAAAGTATATCTATAATTAATTAATTAGTGTTAGTAGTGTTAAACTTGCTTAAAAGCACCTACTTACCCAACTAAATAGATTAAAACTGTTAATAGACGTCTTGTTTCGAGTTCGGAACTTTAGCCAAGTTTTATTTATAGTGAACGCTCCCACGTAGAGAGTTTGGTACTCGAGGTAAAGTTATTAGTGTGAGCACTGAATAGAGGCATTAAGTACGTGAAACTTCCTTTAGAAATAATGGTACCTTAAAATACTTCTGAAATTAGGCTAGGACCAGTATTCCAACCGCGATATTTGACAGCAGACATATCCCCACTTAGAAACATGTTTCTGATTTTGAAATACCTACAGAGACATGTTCCCTTCTGGTTACCTGTGGGTTGACGGCGAAAAAAACACAACAAAACAATGTTTTTGTTTACTTGACTTCTTTTCGAGTCACCGGTAGACATGAGGTTAAAAAAAGTTGCGTTGGTTTTGTAAAATTGCTCGTTAACTTTTTCGGAATTTTATTCTTCTATAGGGTAGTGCATAAACGATGTAAATTTTATGTCTTTGTGATAACTGTGGAGGAGTTAGATGCATGTATAACATAAAACTAAAATAAGTTACTTACTCTAATGTGTACATCTCCGATTTCTTCTCAAAAAAAATAAGAAAAAGAAAACTCCTAGACAACTAACACATTTTTCACTCGAGATCTGTCAAAAAACTATGACGTTTTGACAGATGTCGAGTGAACATTCGACCGTTCGACACTCAAAAATCGGCCCCCTGGACACTATAAACAGACCCCGTTATCAGTGGTGAAAATTCATTGAAATAGAATCATAGGGTTGTCACACAATATTCATTTAATTCGTGTACATTTGACATACTGGTATAAATGTCGTAAAAAACAATTTAAGATGAACCTGTTTTTAACTAATAACTAACTAACCTACCCTATATACTACATTTAAGATGAAACGCATTATTTTTGGTTTATTATTGCACTGTCGCCGAATTTGTATCTATGTCACGAAATGTAAAAATACACATATGTAATATAGGTACAGGAAATAGGTAAAAAATGAGTTTCAAGATTTATGATTCCCAGTTTTACATATTATCACAAAAAAAATATCAATAACTATTGGAGAAAAAATATCGTCTATTGCACAGTTTTACTAAAATTACAAACAATTTTTTCCGCGTCGTATTCGGTTTATTTCCAGTTTTGCCATTAACTCCATTTTAAACAGAGAATTCATCACGATTATCGAGGAAGTTCATATTTTTACCGAACATAAAATTAATTAAGTATATGACATCAGACATATTTTGACAAATAAATGTCAATTTAGTACCTAAGTATTATTATAGAGTTCAACAACCAAATGAAACCTTTTTTAAGGCAATTGGTTTCACATTATATATACCTATGAATGAAATAAGTAGGTATATTGTTTTAATCAAATATTAGGTAAGTATATCAAATTATACACGTGTGAATATTAATGTGTAGTGCCAGCCCTAGTATTTTCAATGTTTCTTCACCACTGATAACGGGGTCTGAAGTTACAATCTGGCATAATTTACGTTCAAATAATTCGGTGGTTAAGGGGCCTATTTGTTAACGTTTTGCTAATTGGCTTTGTATTGCCGTGAGGATTTCAAGTGACAAAAGGAACGTTCGAGATAAATACGAAACCGATTTTTATTACCTAATGTCCGAAGTTGAATGGTGTTGTAGTTATAACTTCATCAAAATAGAAATTGTAACCCTAATATAAATATTACATTATCTTTATAAATTTAGTCTCATAAGGTATTGCCTGCGTTGGGTACATTTGATACAATAGAACAGCTATTACCTTACTTAGCCGGTCGTTGCGTCAGTGGCAAATAAAATTCAGCAAATCTTGTTGAAATAGCTTAGAATTTTATTATTAGGTAGGTACAATGTTGAATAGTTTTATTAATAGGTACATGAATAATTTATTTACCTATTTCTGTTCGAACGTTGGTGCGAAAGTCATAGTAGGTACCTCTACGAGTATATGAGTAGGTAAGTACTATTAAAGAAGTTCTAATTTTAAAATTAAATACGGCAAATTACTGGTTTTCTATTTGGCTTTGAAATACTAAGTAATAAAGTCATAAATCCACTTCACCTATATACTTATATATATATATATATATATATATCTTTCAAACGACAAAATTCAAAAAATAAGACCATCGGCAAAAGATCATTAAATAACGTATGGCGATCAACTCTAAAACCACCTGTTTCCATTCCACTTGAACTGACGCAGTGTGGGATGTCATGTGCATCGCAGCATTCAATTCATTCTGCTATTAATGTTGCAGCGATTTCCCGTTCGCGAGATTCCCGGGACTATCGATCGGTCCCCGCGACCTTGAACGCTTGGTTACCCTACCACGTGCCTAGAGCGAGCGTTCAACAAGTATTTAATTGCATTTTCCTAGCCGTTTAAAGTCTTCTTTTAATGATTTGTGTACTTTATTAAATTAAGGTCTTCCGTGAAACGATTCAATTGAGAGGTAGGTAGAGTTGATAGGTACTTTCTTTGGGATATTTTATCGTACAGTTAATTAAATCGAAACACAAGGCTGTAAAACGTGTTTACGTTTTCTTCCTGCACGAAATTTAAATTTATACTTTTGTGTTATTTTTGCTATTCATATTTAAGTGACCGTGGTACAGTATATACTTTTATAAAAATAAATAAAATAAAATAAAAGAACAAATATTGTCGCAAAAAAGAGAAAAACAAAAAAAAAACAATCGGCAATACACAAAAAAACAGCAGATTTAAAGAGTTACAAAGTTTAAAAAAAAGAGATTAAAAATACAAATTTGAGTTGGTGCGACAAAGGGCTCGGGCTCAGCGTTTGCTGTGAGCCTGGTCGGCTGCACAGCGCTGTTTTTCAGCCCGCACCCACTTCACAGCTGAACAAAAATAACTATATAGGAACAACAGGGGAACATTCGCTACCATTTGCTACAATATTTTATACAATTAATGACACAATATTTTATCTTATATTATATTTTATCTGCCACATAAGTTAAGTTACATGTAATACTAACACAGTTTTAAGGTCCATTCTACACCTGGCAGATGGCAGATGAGATGTCAATCTTCTCCTGCTATTTTATACCATGTAATTCATTAAGTATTACCCTTCACTGTGTCATAGCCGGACAACCTTTATAACTCAAATATAATATAATAATCACTATGATTTAGTATAACAATTGTGGAGCGTGGGTCGAGCCATTCATCTTCGTCCGCCCGCGCCCACCCCTGACTACTTTATGACAGCTCCCAGTTGTTGTTTAGCTGTTATTCACATCTACTGAAATATCGGAGCTGGATAAATTTGCTTGACCATCGCAAGTGAAATACTCATATACCTACAATATGGTTTTGTTTCACTTTGAAGATACTACAATGTGACGTGAGCTTGAAATCTATACAAAGCATCTCCTCTACATTCATGATCTAGCACGCAAAGGGCCACACACAGGCCATCAACAATGAGGGCCCATCAGGGCATTAATTTTATAAATATTCTACGAAAAAATAAACAATACTTTTTAGTACTATTGTTACAAATCAAATTATTTTGTTAAATTGTTTTTTGATTAGTGTTAATATAACGTGGTCTGGCTGCGTGCGTGATCACGGTTAATTTTTCCTTTGTATTTCTTCTCTGTATCATATAACTGGAATACTTTTTAGCTACATGAATAATAAACAACAATCCCAAACTCCCCGAAAGTGCAATGGTTCTGATTATAGAAATTATACACATGGGAGCGTCACAATTTGTTCTTCATAACTTTGAGTTGACAAGAAGTTGGGAGTTAAATAGAACTCTTGGGAAGACAAAGGAAAGGAAAGATTGCGTAAACTAATGTTTAATTCATCGTGAAATTGTTTCTCAACCTACACTGTGGAATAAACTTTACTTATTATCACAAAGAGTTACAAAATTTTACTTAAGGGAACGACAACATTTTTTTGTAATAACTACAAATTGGTTTTTGTAGGGATAGCTAAAAATTTGTAGGGATTACTAAAACTTTGTAGGGATCACAAAGTGCTATATATGCTAGTAATACCTACCAGCTAAACTTTAGTACTAATGACTAAATTTTTGAATTAGGGCAGTAACAAAACGACTTTGTAAAAGCTAGTTATGTTTTTTTATTCCGTGTATTTTTTTCTGTATAAACAAGTAATTGAGGCATGTTTACTTCTTAGGTATTCCCGGTTGTGTCCTAGGGAGCCGGGAGTCCGCTTTGACACCCTAATCCCAAGATTTGGCGCAAGCACTAGTTTTACGGAAGCTTTGGGATTAGGTCAGTTTCCTTACGATGTTTTAATTCACCGAAAAGCTACATATCAAAATATATCGCGTACATAGCTAAGTCTTCTGAAATGACCGTACATAATTGCGTGCTCCGAGGCCTTCGAGAAATGCCCTTAGGCCTGATAATTATAAAGTATTTCAGTAAGTTTTGTTTTTCAAGTAAAGTATTATTATTTTACTATTGTTTAAGGCCGTGTATTACCACTTTTGAGTTTTTAAAAACCATCTGAGACATAGAAAACAGTGTCTTAAAATCTAAAAAAAATATATGTGTTACATAAGGATCTTGTCTAGTCAAAATCGCAGTCAGTTACATGACCTGATGAATTTCACTCGATAGAAAAAAATCGCGAAGTTACCCCTTTTTGGAATGTATTTTCAATACTACGGCTATATAACTGATATTTAACATTTAATTTTTGTACTCAATTAAAGATCGTAAATAGTTATAGACAAATTCGCAGGGTTTGCTTTGATAAAATGACTGGCTTAATGACTATAGCTAAATATTTACAAAACTGCGCGCAGAGCTTGCGTAGAGAGCGGGATGGTTAGTTGTAAACTCACGCGTGTTAGAGCGGGACATTTGCGTTGGGGATACCTCCCCTTAATACCTTTCCAACATAAAGCGATTAATTAGGAGCGCTTTTCTTACCAAAGTATGTATACATTTAACGAGACCCAATTTATAATGCTTTGGTAAAACAAAAGCGTACCTAATGGAGCCTATTATCTGGAAACCTTGAAGAATGCATGGCTCTGACAGTCGAAATAAACACTCAGTCCAAAAGAGAGCTAAATGACTTGCTTTGTGAGCCTGTAAGCTAAATTTCATGAATCTGGTGATAAAATCCTTCCAATTAAAATTGGACGGGTATGGGTAGGTCACGTCTGTCACGTGTATTCGGACAGGAGAGCTAATATAACCAAGTAGATGCCACAAGCGCGACGCAGAATGGGGCTTTTTAACCTGACTGGCTTACTAAAGCGTTAGGACAGGCGGCTTTCACTCCGTCAGTTCGCCGCGCCGCTGCAAGTACATCCCCGGCCCGCTGCAAGTACATTCAGTGGCGAATTGCTACCGGACGGTCGCGTCGTCTCGTCATTCGCTTGGTTTGGTCAATATTTGTTATTTACCTATTATAATTTGGGTTTGTAAGTTAGCGATTTGTTAACAGTGCAAGTTCTGTACGTAGTACGTACTACTTATTACTTATTCTGTGGTTAGGAGTGCGCGGCTGGAGAGTGGCATGGGGAAAATCCAGGAGAAACCTCCGGCATGACCACGCAGGAGGTTTAAACACTGGAATACTCTTAAGAGTTTGCGCTCCAGTGAGATTGGTTGAGCGGCTTCAACCTAATCTGAGGTGTCAGTGGAATCGAGCTACTGGGAGTTTAGTTAGGCTGTGTATCCACCAGAGATGTGCAAGGGCGTGTTTTCATACATTTGAACACCAGACCCCTGTCAACTGTGCCCTGTTTTTATTAACCAAGTATTGGGCCGGAGTCGAGCACTGCCTGATGCTTTAGGCTGCGTTTCCACCAGAGATGTGCGAGGATGCGTTTTCATACATTTGAAACCTCGCTCGACGTGGTGTGTGGAATGGAGACACATCCGCGCACATTGCACATCTCTGGTGGTTGATATGCAGCCTTAGACGCTTTTCCTCTGCAATCATACCGGCAAAAGTAAAAAAAATAAAAATATGTAAGACGTTTATATTATTTTCGGGTAGCATTTAACGAACCACCAAATTAGTTGCCGAATGATGCTCTAAAAAATTACATTGATTACCAAAAATACTAGATTCGCACCAAATTTTCAACTCCTTTTAAATATAAAGTGCAACTCAAAGAAGTAACATGTCGATAACCTATTAAATTAAATTGTTACCAAATAAATTAGTCACTACCCAAAAATACTTAATGATCACCTAATTTCAAACACCAAATTTCATATAATTTACATCCAAATATTACAGGGCTCGTAATCCTATTAAAATTATTTACACCCAAATAATTCTTTCGATACCCAGAAATACTACATGATCACCAAATTTCACGCGGCAATTGTTTTTTAACGCCCGACGCGGAAAGCAGTTCCAATCTAGTCTAACCTCATTGCTAGCACCTGATGCGGTTTTCCATACGGTCCATCTCGCTCGCACGTCGCACCGCGTGCGAGCAAGACAGCGCTAAATGATTTTATTTTATAGAACCTTCAAAATTTCTGTAACTTTAATAAGACACGTACATAACATAATTTAATTTAATATATTTTCAACGGTGCTTTGTGCTTTCCTTACTGGTCGCATACAGCTATTTGTTCTCAGATGTTTTTGCCTCTATTCGCTGATAATCGTCAATTTGTAGTAGTATTTTTCTATGACATCTATTTTTATTTCAAAATAGTGGACATTGGAACAGTATTGACGGATCTCCGCTGGCGCGGAGCTCCTATTTTGAGTTGTTTTGGCCCTTCGGGCCGATGCAAAACTAACATAACCTATGTAAACCTACCTATACCTATTTCTACCTATTAACTTCCTTTAATTTTTCCATGAAAGTCTATCTAAATTAATAAAGTAAACTCATTTGAGGACCTTTATCCATTTTCATAACAAACTAACAATTTAATAAATCAACAAAACTCATTTTCAAATAAAAGTTTTCATTCAAACGCGCTCACGTCAACGCATTAAAAAATTAATAATAAAACTTCTTGCAGTTTGTAAACCATCAGCAATAGGTAGTTAGAATGAAACAGCAATAGGTACCTTTCACTCTAACGACATATCAATAGGTTTTATGCTTCAGACAATTCTTTGACCTTTGTATTTGATTGAGTGAGATAGCAGTATACGTGTTATTATTTCACACAGCCACATTGTGCGTTGCTTTTTAAATTAATTTAGAATTTTACTTTCTAATTTATAACATTTTGGAAATGACTAAAATATTTATAGTGCTAAAAACAATTAATTTGTAATTGTATACTAAAATGTAGCATGCGATGTGTATAATATTTGGATGTTATTCTAATGAAAAAAAGTGCATGAGATTAGGTGGTAGTTTAGTGTTTTTGGTGGTACTTGACAATTTTTTTGATGCGATTATAAATTTATAGGAACGCAATAAGTAAAATAGGTGCAAGTGCGGCAAAAATAGGTAGAATTTTTTTGGTAACTCGGAATTGCTGATCGATAAATTTTTTTGAGTGTTCAACCTTATTTTAGTGTTCGAAAATTTGATGATATCAAATAGTAGTTTATGCAACTGGTACATAATGAGGGGCATTAAAACACGAGTGTGTGAAACGAGCCGAAGGCGAGTTTCATAATAAGGTCACACGAGTGTTTTAATGCCTAATTATGTACAGTTGCATACATTACTTTATCTACACACATATTATAACTACTCTAAGATGGGTTCAGAAACCGTAGTAAATAAATACAATAATTGTGTTAATACAACCTTTTTTGCACGGTTGCGGAAATATCGAAATCAGAACTGGCAAACGATACCTGAATGTTATTTTAAAAAGTAAAGAGTCCCATTCTGATGTGATCATGTCGTTCTAGCTCAAATTTCGTGCGATATATACTAAAAAAACATCGAGCTGACATTTCGCATCGACTGAATTTGAATTTTCAGTGATACTAGAATAGGGACATGTCAACTTTGACATTCAAATTTTGACAGTTTTGTTTGACGTTTAATATTTTAACATCATATATGAGATTAAAATTAAAAATTATATAACTGCTGTAGCCTTAGCCACAGATATAAGAAAATTGCCATAAATTCCTTGAATGTTGAAATGAGAGTCATTTTCTACGGTTTCCGAACGCATATTAGAGGATTTATGATATGTGTGTA
The DNA here is from genome assembly GCA_951800055.1 of Cenopis cana. NCBI lineage: Eukaryota > Metazoa > Arthropoda > Insecta > Lepidoptera > Tortricidae > Cenopis > Cenopis cana. Next base: position 3,320,878 of record OX637476.1, on the reverse strand, counting down.
GATAAAGTTATTTAGGTGATCATTTTATTTGTTCCCATTATTTTCTCCGTTGATGGACCGTTTCAAAAGTAGGCTCGAATTATTGTAATGAGTTCCGGGGCCAGTAATGGAAGTTTTTAACAAAGCTTGATTTTAATCAAACTTCACAAACAACAATAAATTGGGAACAAAAAGTCAATGCTAATTAAAAGTTTTCAAATTGTCGATTGGATGCCGTAGATGGGAATTACCTTAAGTGGCAAATGCAAAATATTAAAATGTCCTACGCAAAGGACAATCGTAATATGGCGTAACTTAACTTTTAACATATTTTCGTACTCAATTACCTACATTTGTAATTTACAGAGGACATAAAATAAAATATATATAATAAAATATATATAATATAAAATATTTTGCAAAGTTTAGGTTAGTTTACGGAAATAAACATCTGGCATGGAAATAGGGTTCTTTATTTGCGTAATACTGGCCAAAGCCCATATAAAATTACTCTTCAATTAAAAGATTACATGTAGGTAGGAGGAGGTTATAACAAATATACACATATCACACACACATGTGTAACCGGGATATTAGGGCTTCACTGAGCCTTCACCCAACAAAAGGGTACATTTGTCCTTGACCCAACTGAAATCGGGGATGGGGTGGATTGTGTACTTGCGTGAAAAATATATTTTATGTCCCGCTATTTTATCTAATGTCGAAGAAGAAGGTAAGTATCTTGATTTTTATGTACTCACAACTCGTAGTGAGTACCTATCCTATTTAATCGTCTTCCAAAAACTTTGAACGATTTTCGCGATTTTGAATTTAAAACCTTCATTATTTTTGTTAGAGTTCGCTTTTTGATTTGCAATAGGGATGTTGACTCAAAAAAAAATATTACTTCAATAGAAAGAAGACAACATAAAACTATGCCAAATAGTGAAAATCCTATTCAAGTATCTCAAAAAATAACGAAGCTAGAGTAGTAAGAATGTTCGTAGTTAGAGAGAGGAAGTGCTACTCAACAGTGACGTCACTGTTTAAACATTTAACGACGGATTGAAACCTCAAAATGATGAATGATCAATCTTCTCAATTGTCCACAGAACAACACTTCCAGTTGCCCAATTCAGCCGCGGCGACTTCTCCCTGTGGTCGGTCCTGAAGAACTGCGTGGGCAAGGAGCTGTCCAAGATCACCATGCCGGTCGTGTTTAATGAGCCGCTGTCCTTCCTGCAGCGTATGCTGGAGTACTTAGAGTACGCGCATCTGCTGCGCATGGCGTCCGAACAGACAGACCCTGTGGCCCGCATGGAGTACATCGCAGGTAACAAACAAGACTGTACTTCCTGCAGCGCATGCTGGAATTGCTGGAGTACTTGGAGTCCATGCATCTGCAGCGCATGGCGTCCGAACAGACGGACCCTGTAGCCCGCATAGAGTACATCGCAAGTAACAAACAAGACTATCCTCCATGCAATGCAATGTAGTTTACATGCTGGAGTATTTGAAGTATACGAATCTCCGTGGCGCAGAAGTCTGAATTAACAGGCCCTGCAGATCACGTGCAGGTGCAGTCGCCACTGCAAATGAGGAAATTTAAGGAGTCCCAGACATACATACTTACTGCTGTGCTGTATCACAGAAACCCACTTCTCACACTAAATATCGATTCTTTTTCTAATGGCGTATCTGTTCAGTCGATGGCCCAGAGTTCGTTCAGGCCTTTTTAGACTTTACACCACCGGTACACTTCCGCCCGACAGGTCTTTAACTGGTTGGATGATCCGAGTACGCTCTCCGGATTGCATACTGACTAACTACATACGTACATGTCCAAGCCATCGGGGTCTTGAAGAGATTATTTCTCGTATTATTTGGATCGCACACTAGTTGCTCGATTTCTTACGTTTCCAAATCCTATTTCCCTTTTTCATCATCATCATATCAGCCGATAGATGTCCACTGCTGGGCATAGGTCTCTCCCAAAGAGTGCCACAATGACCGGTCCTCCGCCACCCGCATGCAGCGGACTCGTGCGACATTTACCAGGTCATTAATCCACCTTGTAACAGCACTCCAGCAGCAGAAGCAGTTCCCCTTTTAACAGCACTTGATTATTTGCAGCGTTCGCAGTGAGCGCTCTTGCTTCAAACTGGGAGCGTCTGGGCAAACCCTTCAATCCACTCCTCGGAGAAACCTACGAACTCGAGCGGCCCGAGTTCAGGGCCGTCTGCGAGCAGGTTTGTCAAATTATGTTTTTATTGCAACACGTACTATTTACGTGAGCTGAGACTAAAAATAATAGTAGTACTGGTAGTAGTATTGTCTCTTATGTAGCTCGTATCTCCTAATTGGTATGAAATATCAGTCACGAGAAATAGAAGAAAATGTATAAATTATACCGATAAAAAAAATGTGACTGTCTTAAAATTATTACTTCTTGCCTCCACAGGTCTCTCACCACCCTCCCGTCTCAGCTTTCCACGCCGACAGCCCCCACTTCGTCTTCCACGGCTCCGTGCATCCCAAGCTCAAGTTCTGCGGCAAGAGCGTGGAGATCCAGCCCAAGGGCCACGTCACTGTCGAACTGCCCAGGTATGTCCATGGGATTTTTTTCTATCCGCATGATAGTCTTCACATCAGCAGTAAAAACCTTGACCTTTGTAGAAGTGCCTTTACTTAGCAGTGCGACGTTTTTCCAGATGGGGTGAAGCATACACCTGGACCAACGTGAACTGCTGCGTGCACAACGTGATCGTGGGCAAGCTGTGGATCGAGCAGTACGGAGCCATGGAGGTCACGTGCCATGGGGGCGCGGGCCTGAAGGCGAACCTGGCGTTCAAGCCGGCGGGCTTCAACAACCGCGACCTGCACCGGGTTGATGGGTTCATCACTGATCAGAAGTAAGGCTTGGATATTTTTAGATCTATTGTTAATTTATTAATTGCTGGGTGCACAACGTGATCGTGGGCAAGCTGTGGATCGAGATTCGAACAGTACGGAGCCATGGAGGTCACGTGCCATGGGGGCGCGGACCTGAAGGCGAACCTGGCGTTCAAACCGGCGGGCTTCAACAACCGCGACCTGCACCAGGTTGATGGGTTCATCGCTGATCAGAAGTAAGTTCTGGAATAAATTTTTGAAGTTTAGCGCAAACAGAAGCTGGCGTTTCGAAGGTTTTGCTAAGGACACACCAAGCTGAGCACAAAAATAAGATGCGCTATAGTTTGGGGAGTCATACAACAGGCGCGATGCCCTATATTATTCTTCTTACATAAGGTACGTCTAACGTACTGTAAAACTTGAGAGAGAAAGTCAAGTAGTAAGTATTTGATATGACAATAAGGTAAACGTCCCAGTGCAAAACACCTTAGTGCCCAATAAATGACACCTCCACCTCCGTCGTCTACCAGTCCCTGGGATCCCAGCAGGGCAGATAACAAAAGAATGGCATTGTATTTTCGCCGGGAGAGGACGGCTTAATCACCTCTGTCATCATGACTCAAGATTGAAAGTGTCTGTATAGAGCTGGTATAGAGTCAGTGTAGAGTACACGGACGTTTCCTTACCTCCTATTTATACTTATTAATTTTCAGCAAAAAGAAAATCCGCTTCCTCTACGGCAAATGGACGGAGTTCATAAAGGTGTGCAGCGGCGCTGCGTATGAGCAGTGGACGCGCGAGCAGGAGGCGAGCGCCACTCCCGCGCATACGCCCAAGAAGGTGCTTGCGAAGCTCAACAGCTTCAAAGTGGGCGCGCTGCGCTCCATGTCTATACAAGACGTGAGTTGGTCTATATTTCGTTTTTTTACAGTTTACAGTCTATTTATCCTTTGGTACGTGTCCTATCATTAAACAAACTATTTTTGAGGACGTTAATTATTATCACACTTCTCTCTAGGATTTAAGCATCGATTACATTGAACTAATTAACACCCCTCCACCAGTTAGTGCACTAGAAGTAGTTCAGTGTAATCGATGCTTAAGTTTGTGAGCTTCTTTAAGTATACAACAACATTTTAAGTTATGATGATAGTGTAATCCTAGAGAAAAGGGTGATAATGCTTATGTCTTCAAGAAGAGTTTGTTTACATGATAGGGCACGTAAGGATGAATTGACTGTACGTAGCATCCAGTGGCGGCGCGTCAAATATATTCTTAGGGAAGCCGGAGATAATTTGCCTTTCTTATTCTTTATGAGCCGTAGTAAAAGAACTGGACTGGACTGGCTGAAAATTAGGCAAGCCGGTGGGAACCGAGTTGTATGGACGCTCCGCTACTGGTAGCATCTGACCCACGAGTCGTAAAACAACAAAAAGTGGAAAAATCTATTATCTTTTGAAATTCATGGCGACATGGGGTCCGTTTCATAAAGTTTTAATAACTAGCGGAAGTCTCTTTCCAATACCTTTTATTATAAAGAGTCTTCGAGAGCCTCGAAAAATGGGCCTCTGATTGTTCAAACCTAAGACATTTTTCTTTATTAGACTGTTTGGGTGTCCCACTGCTGGGCAAAGGCCTCCCCTCTTTTCCTCCATTCGGTCCTGTTTTTAGTTTGTGCCTGCCAAGTCGAGCAGAATGCACCCAAGTCGTCCCGTCATCTCCGTTTTGGTCTGCCTCTGCTCCGGTGGCCATCTTGCGGGGTCCACTGATACGGCAGATGTGTCCGGCCCAGTCCCACTTCATTCCGGCGGTCTTGACACCTATGCCTGCAACTCGTTCACGCAGTTCCGTGTTTCTGATCCGATCAGTTCTACGAACACCTAATATACTGCGCTCCATCGCCCGCTGGCAAACCTTGACTTTGGACTTCTGGCCTTCTGGAAGGCATAAAAAATACAACAAAAATATTCTTTATTGTATCTAATATATAAGCACATAAACAACCTACAAAACATAGCGAATATGAGTAATAAAATGAGCTATGTGGTTTGTTACAGTCTGATGAACCGGACAACTCGGACGAGGTGCCCAAGTCGGACGACACGTATAACATAGACATACCAGGCTCCACCACTTTGTGGGAAGCACGGAGCCGGCCTACCAACAGTGCTCAGGTACATATAGTATAGTTATAGATTTCATCAATAGCACTGACTTGACTAAAAGGTGAAAATTACAGTGACCGTCATAAGAAACAATTTCATTGCCAAGAACTCTTCTAGGGAGTACTCTGCTCGTTGACGCGTAGCCGATAATGTTATCGTAATTTGTACGCATACAGTGTGTTTCCTCATACGTAAAGGAAATCAGCGAGAGTGTTAACTACATACTTAAAAGATTTGCTTAAACGGGCCTAACGCAATATTTATGTACCTTTTTTACCGACTTTTCGGAGGGAGCGGTTACTAAAGGTAGACCTCTTCAAGGCACGAGTGAATAATTGAATATAGGCATCTTCTGGGCGAGTCCATTTCACCGTCGGCCTCTGTTGCCCCCTGGCCATAATGTACTCTTTGCCCCTGGCTAGATGCTGCTCAAGAGCAATCCGATTTTTAATAAAAAAACAACGGGTTGCATTCCGGGAGTGCCGGCAGAAGTGAAAACTCAATGACATGATAAAGAAGTTTTCACTTAATACATTTTTGATAACAGCGCCACCTACGGACAAGGCACTGCTGCTGTCGGTTGTAACTTAATACGGTAAACCTGCACTGTGAGAAACTTCGCTTGTTTGTTCATAGGTGGTGCTGTTACTAATATCCATCTCTCTATAGGTCACGTGTCCATCTTACGATATTAGCAGGGGTCAACTTAGCTGTTCTTACTATCTGACGGTCATGCGACCCTGACGCGAGTTTAACATTTTATCCCCATCACAAAAAGTGCAAAACCCCGCTAAAGAAGTTTTCACTTCAAAAAAATATTGTATCATCTATCCTAAGAGTCCTCAAGAGACAATACCTACTTCAAATATGCCTAGTTTTCTCTCATACTTAACCGCTATAAATAACATTCCAGTATTACCAGTTCACTGAATTCGCCATGTCCCTAAACGAAGTGGAGCGCGACATGAAAGGCCAGCTGTGCCCGACGGACAGTCGGTTGCGGCCTGATGTCAGGCTGCTGGAGCAGGGAGACATAGACGCTGCCGCCGCCGAGAAGACACGGCTTGAAGAGAAGCAGAGGACGGCGAGGAAGGCATTAAAGAAGTCCGCCGATGGCTGGCAACCCAGGTAAGCCTTTAAGAGGATTGTGTAGCAATTTTTTTACGCACGCACGCTACGCGCGCGGAAAATCCCACTCGCCAGGGCGAGACATACAATTTTGTACTTACCACGGGCGGTAATAAAGAAAGCCTCAGATCACATATTTATCGCCCTTGTCTTCGGTTCGGACGTCAAATAAATGCGATCTGAGACATACTTTGTTTTACCGCGCTTAGTAAGGATTGTACTCGTACTAATGCATTTGATACACCTACTTAACATTAGCTTTACGGTGGAGGTAAAATATTGTGAGGAATCAATGGTAGTCGCTCTCGTAAAACTAGTGCCTGTGCCAAATCTTGAAGTTGCCGACTATAAAGGAAAGTTAAATAAAGTATGATCCTAATAATTAAATCTATTAAGGCGCCTGTAGAGGTGAGCACTCTCCATACAAACTTTGTGCAAGTTTTTCTTTGCCTGTGTTTGCATTACACTTATGATTCTTGGTCAGTATGCTTATTTTTCTGTTAGCCAGAACCTCACAAAAAAAATTTCTTTTGTATTTTTTTAATTTTCGTTTTTATGAAATTTTAGTTTTTTTTTTGCTTGAAATTCTTCGTATATCCAATATTAACAAGCAAACAAAATTATATGCGGGAGTGCCAAAACCGACGAATAAAACTTGCACAGAGTTTGTATGGAGAAGGCCTTGCCTCTACAGGCGCCTTAACTACGTCTTTTCAATTTTCAGGTGGTTTAGCCAAGGCACAAACCCATACACGAAACAGGAGGACTGGCTGTATAATGGTGGCTACTGGGACCGCAACTACCAACATCTGAAAGACATCGACATATTCTAAGTCAGCTGAATAAACTGTAGTAACATTTGCTGTACCAGCGCTACTTGTTAGCCATAGTGTTTTCTATGTGGTTCCAGTGTCTAAGTACATAGGGGCTTTGTTTTTCCAATGCTGTTGGTATATCAGCTAGCGAAATTGATATAAGTACTTATTTAGAACTTACTTAGTTAATGGAAATGTAATCTGTGGCATGTAAGTAGAAACTGCGCAGGTAATATTTTCGGATGAAATCTGATTTGAGGCGGGATCTCAGATTATTTAGACGTGACATACGAGTATCTACATGCACCCAAGAGGGACGGAATACCTACCTCTTACTTATGCAGCTAAAATGAAAAGGTATTAAAATGGCTGGCTACATATCCTAAACAACCTACCTACTTAACTTGGGCGGGTAGCCAATAGTTTGGCACAGATTCGTATCAAACCGATTTTGGCAAACAAAAGAAAAGTGGAACTATGACATGGACAAGAACTTATCTCTCACTGTCTCTCTTATTCAAATTTATATATCGATCTCGGTCAATTGGTATTAGGTACCACTTTTAATGTCTGGTTAGCTTGAGATCCCGAGCCTGTCCATACTTAAACACGCAGTGCAAGGCCACATGGCATACTGAATTAGAGTAGTTTTATTTCACGAGCGCGGGTGAGCCATAGTTGTGTGTTGATGCACATTGTCTATGTGTGCGTCAGCGTAGCAGCTATGAGTTCATGTTGTCTATGTGTTCGTATGTGTCACAACTACAATAATGGCCAACCCGCGCTCGTGAGATAAAAGTACTAAGTATGTGCAATGTGCATGTGCGAATAATATCATATTATTGGCTCTACTTCGGTGCCAGGGAGTATAATACCTATATTATTAAGTATCACCTGGCTCATTGCCACAATATACCTACTTTTATCAATATCTACACATAAACTGCTCATAGCTCACTGATTTCTTCCCAAGTAGGTACCTACAATTTTCAAAATTTTCTGTAATTCCAACATTTATTTAATTAACTTTTACTTATTTGAGCTTTAGCAAAGCAAGCAAAATACATCCTACTACTATTTTTTTCAATAAGTACGTCACTAAATTAATTTAGCGATTTTAAATAAAAGTTATATTTTTCATAAATGAGTAGGTAACTACGAGTAATTATAAAGTTCATGTAGAAAAATAGCTTAATTAAATACAACTAAGAACCGTTATTATGAAATAAAAGATTATTAAGTAGGCTACTATAATTTGTTAGATACCTATTTCATCATCATCATCAGCCTATATACGTCCCACTGCTGGGCACAGGCCTCCTCTCATAGATGAGAGGGATTGGGCATTAGTCCCCACGCTGGCACAGAGTGGGTTGGGATACCTATTTAAGAGCTACTTAAAATGCGTGTATATTTAACTCAATAAGGTAGCCGGGCAACGCCAGGTAGTTTTAACCAGTCTAAATCGCGGCATCATATATTGTTCAACTCCAGACATTTATTATAATATTTTGTCTATGACAATATTAAACAGTAGTAGGTGTGATTGATGTTCGTTTGTCTTCATCTAGGAAAACATGTTTTGAATTAGTACCTAACTTTGTATAATTACGAAACACATTAACAAATTGGAGTCAATTACTAAATATTGTTAGATTAACTTCGGGGTTTCAGCGGCATTGTAGGACTTGTAAACATTTAATGTCTATATAAAATACTTAGTGTAAAACCTGAGTGGACGCTCGAGTCGGGCGTCCAGCGTGGCATCCAGCGGGGCGTGCATGTCAAACAATTGAAACTCATACTAGTGTCCTGAGTCGCCGCCGCACAAATAGTATGGACGCTCGCCCGCCCCGCTGGACGCGACGCCGAAAGCTCCGCTCTGAGCGTCCACTCAGGCCTTACACTTAGAGTTGCTAAGCTACTATCTCTGTCTAGCACGTTAAAGTTGTTCTTACGTAAATGTAATGCGATACGTTCATTATTTTGTTCAAATGTATATTGGCGGCAAAATGATCTCATTATTAAGCATTTGATGCTATAAAAATGGTAATTATTAGTTTGTATAACTTTAATAACTATTTATGATTTATAAATGCAGATTAGGTTAAACATACTACACCTTGTTAGTGTTTTTACCACTATCCCCTTATTTCTTAGACAAACGTTTCAATTTTAGAATGTTTTGTTTCGCAGGGCAGTTGTTTTTCTTTTTCAGTAATCGTTAACTTTAATAGGATATACCTACAGCTGAAAGGTCGTTGTGTAAACCGCAGTAGGTCTACCAGAGAAGTAGGTTACATAGAATAGGAAACTGCGAGCCTTTGTGAAAAAAATGCTTTCCATGAAATGAAAATTCTGCGTAACATATTATCCTATGAAACGTTTGTCTGCATAACGAGAAGTGTGTTAATGTTATATAAGTTAACACTTTCTATTGTCATTGATTTAAAATGTTATTCCCTATTAATACGATTACAACAATGTAGGTACCATATTTGTTATCTTATTATTATAATTAAATTAGTAAATGAAGACTGTAGGTAGGTGTTCATATTGCGCGCCAACATTTGGCGCCCAACGTGAGACGCCAACGTAGTAGGTGGAAGAGGTTGAACGATGGCGCGCGTGAACAGAACGAATGGAAAGCGGAGTGCCGAGAGTGAATGATACGATCACAGTTTTCTTCGTGTAAATTCCATAAACCTATATGAAACTATAGATGGTGGTATAAGTAAGTAATCATGCCAATATAATGAAATGTACATAGGTATATTACCTAGATCATTTCAATCAGTAAAAAGTAAACAATAGGTTTATAACAATAGTTGGCATTACAGTATTTGGATAGATGATTATTAACTATATAGTTGTAGGTAGCACCTGTATAAAAGTCTTGTTTTGTGTGTTTTATGGAATAAGTTACTTTTCACTTTCTCTTTCACTATATTCTCGCAAGTATTTGTTAGTGACGCTGCTTACGAAGCTGGAGATATCTACTGAGATATCGCTGGAGATATTATAATGATATCTACTTACATACTTTTTTAACCAGTGTGGAGGTGGAAGAGGGGTAAAATGTTAGATACTCGTTAGCTATAATTGAATCGTTGTCTTCTATTTCTGCGACATCAGTAGCTCTAGTATAAGTTTTTTCGAAACATTAACTAATTCGAACGCGTTTTCGTTTTGTCTCGAAATGTATGAAAGTGGTATGAAAACGTAAACAGCGCCTCTGGTGGTCACTAGTGGAAACTAAAACAGCGAGTATAACATTTGTTGCTAACAGATGAACGCGCGTATTTCAAACTCGGTGAGAGCGTTTTCATACATTTTGAGACAAAACGCAAACGCGTTCGAATTAGTTAATGTTTCGAAAAAACTTATACTAGAGCTACTGTATATTGAAATCTAATAAACGGGTCACTCACGTCACGTCTGTATCGTCGAATATCGCTCGACATGTTTCGGGCCAATACGTGGTCCTTAATCATGAGTGGTCGCGGCGGCCTCGCGTTTAACGCCTATTAGACGCGCGCGCGCGCGCGTTTAGACGTGAGTGACCCGTTTATTAGATTCCAATATGTCTGAGACATCTGTATACTTTGTCAAGCACTTCCGTTTCCTTCTTTTAGCACAATTATTCAATTATTCATATAAGTGTGTAAACCCTTTACTGATTTTCCCGAGCGAAATATTCTGTTCTTCTTATGCCCTTGGCATTACCTGCATTTAATATATTACCAAAGTTTCATATTAGTATCCTAATTTTAAAAACGCGACGCCTTTCGGCGTTCTTGGCGTTCAAAGGGTTAAACCAATGCGTGAAAAAAGTATAAATAAGTGGCAAGTATTCCTCTAGTAGTAAATAGATAGCAGTTATGTCTCAAAGGCAATAAGTAATTATAATTATAGCTAATTTATTAGCGCATTGTATTGTTATTAGTATGTATAACGTCAACCATATAAAAAAATCTTCTATTTTTGTCAAAATGCTACCTGCTCTTTGGGTGTTTTTGTTGTTCTTCGTTTAGTTAGAGTATCGGTTGGACTGAAACTCTTGGAGTAAACTTGGCAAGCTAACGCATGCAATAAACGATTATATCCTCTAAGCATAGGGTGGTTATTGGCTTGCGTTTTTGCTTGTATCCAAGCAAGAACATTTTAACGCTCATAATTTTTTAGGTACCTACTAACAATTCGCGAGAAATAAAGAAAAGTGAGTGTAAGAGTATGGTTTTTCACAAATGCGACGATTCGATAAGCAACTAAACATATTTGTTTCACCTCTTACTCTAAAAAAGAATCACATACCTACTTACATACAGGTAATATAACATCGGTTACCAAAATTAAAACATCAGATTGGCGTTCAGGGGCCTATTGCATAATAAATTACAACTAATATTACAAGCGGTAGTCTCCTTTCAATCTCTTTCATTCAAAAGAGACTTCCGCTTGTAATATTAGTTGTAATTTATTATGCAATAGGCCCCTGGTTGTTACGTATGTAGACCCCTGTAGTGTCTTTGTAAAACAAATGACAATAATCGAGCGTTAGGATTTGGATGGGAGATTTCCAACGAAAACGCCCAAAGATCTTGATTTGCTACACCCGACCAGGGTCCATGAGATACTTTTACATGTTGTAACAACCTTATTAAACCATGGTGCAATAAATGATAAATGATAAATGATAAAATGATCGGAGTTTCAAGGATGTTATTTTTATGCCGTGTACCTACGAGTATTAGTGTGGACCAATCAAATTGGAATTACCTATGGTTAGTATTTAACATTTAAACCGCGGCTTAATAAATTACTTCCATGGATATTACCCATTATGCGACCCCTTACGTTTTCTACAAAACTACCAATTTGTCGCGACAACCGCCTTAAAAGTGGATGAATTCAATTTTTACCTTATTGATTCGTATCTAGGTTGTTACGTTGTTAGTGACAAATTGATAGGTTTGTAGAACGCTTTATGTATGTGTCAGGGGTTGAGATATTTGAAAAATAACGCAGCGCCGGATCTAGAAATTTTTCGAGGGGGGGCAAAAACTATAAAATGCATATATTGTCTTAAAAACTGATACCTCTACCATTTCAGAACAGTAAAAGTAGCTACTAGTTATCTACTCTAAGGGGGGACGGGTCATAAAGTCATAACACATATACGTATAGATGAAAACGCGAGCGTAGCGAGCGCGAAAATTTTCAAACATTATGATGCAGATGCGGAAAATACTTCATACGCGTCAAGTCATAAAAAAACGCGATCGCACCGAGCGCGAAATTTTTTGTGCTGTCTAGACGTATTTTGGCCTGTCAAGAAGTTCGAATTGCCGCCCCCCTGCCGCCCCTAAATTTGCCGCCCCCTAAACTTGCCTCCCGGGGCGTGGATCCGGCTTGCCCCCCCCCTAGATCCGGCTCTGATATAACGTCACATAGGTATTATTAAGTCATAAATCACTAAACGGGATGCCGGGACCGTAGATGCCACATTTTCATCGCAGATTTATCATTGCGTTTTTGCTGACCAATAGGATCCCAGATATTAACATCTAACGAAAGGAAGTATGAAATCGTTATGTCATATATTAAGCTGCGTGTTTTGGTTACTTTGATAAGTTGTTTAGTCTGTAGAAATCTTGATACATATATTGTGTGTATGGGACTATAAAGATGTTACAGTGAAATTAAAATTATTATTTTGTCTGTCACATTTTTCGTTGTTTTTTTTGTCTGTTTGTTGACTTTATTGAGTTTTGTTCAATCTGACATGCATTGGTGCGTAATTATAATTATCGCAAGCCTGTAGGTATATTTGCCTATTGGAAATTGAATGCCATACGATTAAATAAATCGTTTATTTTATCTGTGAAAAAATATTTTATGAATTAAAATTAGAATAGATTTCTATTGCTACAGAGTAGACGGGTATCTCTAATTAATATTAAATTTTATGTCACACCTAGCCATAAAGTGGCCATTATGGCACGCTCCGCGCGCGAAAAAACCTACTTCCTGGCCAGGGGGTGACATAAAATTTTGTACTTACCACGGGCGATAATAAAGAAAGCCTCAGATCGCATATTTATCGCCCTTGCCTTCGGCTCGGGCGTAAAATACCTGCGATCTGAGACATTCTTTGTTTTATCGCCCTTGGTAAGTAATGTACTATTAAGCGTAGGTAAATATATTAAAAACAAATTGAAGGAAGGAAAAGTAGCCAAAATAGGTTTTGAATAGGTCGTGTATAAATGTTCTAGGGAAATGGTTAATGATATTAAAATGTGTATACCTTGAAATAAATATAAATATTATGGTATTTCACTTGTTTTCTTAAACCTTTCCTAAATTATTTTAGCTAACTACAAAATAATTATCTGGAGTTGAAAGGCGACGATACCAGTAAGTCATGACGCTTCTTTGCGGCCTGAGGGGCTATAACATAGGGGCTTATTTGTGGGACATATAATAGCATTCGTCCCTTTCGCACTTACCTACTGGACAGTAAGGGATGAATGATTGTCCGACATAAGCGAGCCCCTCTGATCGTGGTATAAAAATTGATAAATAAATAAATATTTTAAATAAATAAATAAATATTTCTGGACAATCTTACACAAATCAACCTAGTCCCAAACTAAGCAAAGCTTGTACTATGGGTACTAAGCGACGATATACATACTTATATAGATAAATAGATACTTAAATACATAGAAAACATCCAAGACCCAAGAGCAAATAAGTATTCGTGCTCATCACACAAACAAATGCCCCGGCCGGAATTCGAACCCGGGACCTCCAGCTTCGTAGTCAGGGTCACTACCAACTAAGCTAAAGCGGTCGTCATGAGCGGTCGGATGGAAACATTTTTTTTTTCCTAAGGCGACTTCCTGATTTGTCGGTGCGGAGGCGGTACAATATGAGAAAACTGTCAAATGACAACTGTCAGTCAACTCGGTACTAATTTTTAGTGCTTCCTGACTGGCGCGGGATGCGCGGTAGAGCGTGACGATGCGAAGGCGGTACTGCTCCCCTTCTGCGCATGATATTACTACTGCGCAAACGTAATACTGACAGTATTATGTCAAGTGAGAATCTTTGCGACGTCAGTAGGTTTACGTCAATGAAGAAAATGTCACATATCGATCCCGCCCCGCCAAGTCAGGAAGTCGCCTTAATCAACGTAACGTAGGTATGTAAATGAAAAAGGTAAAGGGTAATTTAGCAGTGTAACGGACAGTAAGGTTTATAAATTAAACATAATTTAATTTTTTTTCGTTTATGTACTTAAAATCCCATCATAATGTCTGAACAATTCCATAGCTTAACCTACTTACAAAATACTTAAACTTTACAATATAATATCGAACAAGATCACAACAGAAAGATCACAATCACACGATAAAAAATTAAATATTTAGTGTAATAATGTATTCAGTATAAGGATAATATCAGTTTTGTAGGGAATTATGACGTAACAATTTTTTGTGGTCAATCTGCTTCCTTATTTACAGCTTTGTGTATTTAAAAATCGAGAAAGTTATAGGTTGATGTTTTCTGAATATTTTCGTCAGTTTTGTTCATTGTTAATATAAAAGGATATGTTTTACTTTTGTTTGATATCGTGATAAAGCAAGCTTCTAAGGTCAAGTCCATAATTCGGCGGAGTAAACTGGCAGATGAGATGTTGCCAGGAATAGAAAAAATAAATAGTGACGGTATATATCGATAAGTATAAAGTAACTAACTATACCCTCTTATTAACGAACAAAAATGTGCCAGCATTTTTCGGAATATTAAAATCGATATACTATTCGATAGGAAGTTTTTTCAATCAAGATTTAAGTCCTACTACTTTACTACCTAATTTAATAAATGTAAAAGTTTCTACTTTTCGGCAACTAATGGCTCATACAGTGGACAAAAGTAAAATAAATATGAGAAATATGAAAAAAAAACATAAAATTTACAAATCATTTTCATTTGTCAAATTGAGAGCATTTTAGATTGAGAGAAACACTATTACTAATTTCGATTTTCGATGATCTCGGCAAGCAGCAAGGGGTACCCGATAAATTGGTCCGTAAGACCCGTACGTCTAGTGAGGCCTTAAATAATATCGATATGAACAGCACTGGCCGTACTGTGGCAACATTTGTGCATTTTGACTTGTCAAACAACTCCGCCGAATGGTGGACCGGACCTTAGCAGTTCTAGCTATAGTACTTAGTAAGGACTAAATAGTTCTGTTTTGCCACTACTTAATTGACCCTGGTTCCTAATTGTTTTGCCATTAGTACTTTTAACTGTCGCTATGTCAGCAAAATTCATTTCCAATCGAAAATAAAAAAAAAAACAATTTCTATGAAGGAAAAATTTAGGCTCGAATTCTACTTGAGAAGCTTTTC
Source organism: Cenopis cana (assembly GCA_951800055.1). Lineage (NCBI taxonomy): Eukaryota > Metazoa > Arthropoda > Insecta > Lepidoptera > Tortricidae > Cenopis > Cenopis cana. Next base: position 3,305,476 of record OX637476.1, on the reverse strand, counting down.
AATTTTTCCTTTATTTAGAAATTTTTACTTTGCGTTAGCAGAGCGTTACTGCTTTTCAAATTTTTTTTTATTGGAATTGAAAACCATCGCATTTTGTGGACACCGATAGAAAAAATACAATATTCATGGCACATCACAAACTTACGTAATACCTATTATTTGTAGCGTTCCCGAACAAAATGATCCGCTTTGTAGATGACACTATTTAATATGATATTGCACATTTATTTTTCCTCATACAAATCTTATTATTATTTTTATACTACGACGGTGGTAAACCTACGGTCCACCTAATGGTAATCAAACACCGCAGCCTATAGACGCTCGCAACTCTAAAAGAGTCATGTGCGCGTTGCCGACTGGTTTATAAAATTAAAACATCACTCGATCGATATTGTGATGTATTATGATCACATATTTAAGACCTATATAATATTACCACCTGTGTTTCACAAATAAATGATTTCTATTTCTATTTCTATTTCTATTTCAAAGGTTTTCTAATATTTACACACTCCATGAAGGCACTAAGTCATATCACTACTATATACTTAGTAAATATCACAATCACGTCTTTTTACTTAAATATGGTCCATTTTTATAAACGTGTATGTACTTACTAAATGCCTTCTTTCTGATACACTCAAACAAATATGATATACTTACCTACAAAATTTCATTCGTCATTATGTTATTCACACAAAGTTTTACGTGTCAACAAAACATTAAAAAACATTACACTCCTTTTTTTGGGCAGTCGTGTAAAAACCGGCCAAGTGCGTGTCGGATCACGCACAACGAAGGGTTCCGTACCGACACCTACCTACTAGTCCACAACCAAAAACACTATCCAATACCTTAAATCAAAAAAGTCGTATCTCCATAGGGAACTTACGGCACATTACGTCCTTTTGTTTGGGCAAGACAGTTTTTCAGTGATAACTCAAAAACCCTCAATGCCATCTTGTTCTTATTCAGAGTCTTCGTTCCTATGCCACTGAAAAATACCATTTTCCAACACATAGCTGTACCTGGTACCTTTGGGTTAACTTATATATTTACATCATCATACCATACCTACGTCAATTTCATAGCAAACTAATACATAGTATTAATGAAAATCATACATCTGTCAATTACCCAAGTTATGGCTTAGACAAGATATTTAAAGACAACTTTGATTGCATATAATAAAATTCACATACCTACTAATCTACTTATCTACTTATACTTATTATACTTGTATAAAATACAATAAGTTTAATTTTAGTAGTTCTTTTTTCTATTTGGGTGTGTTGATATAGTTTAGTATTAATAAATAATTATTATATTGTAAAAAAAATAAGGATATATGTGACCGTCCAGCTCACTGGGGCCTTTATGGTCGGTATTGAGTTACGCACGGATCTATAATCTACAATGCATAGGCTACCAAAAACAATGATCACCATGTCCCTAAGTGCCATACTTTTTTTTTAATAAATCGTCAAAGTTACTCAACCCAAAAATGCACTTTTGAGAAATAACTAAGAGAAGTTTAAAACTCATTTAAAGTATGTTCCCGTGGGAAGTTACATAGATGATGGTAGATCCTGAATCTTGAGGTTCTCTTCTATAGGAAACAATCAAAGATTTTTCAATTCCACTACCCCGTTGAGAAAAAATGGCCTTTGATCAGTGCAAGGCGCCGATCATAAAAAAGTAAGGAAATTTGTAATAGGTGAATTATTATTTCGTATTTTGTGATCTTTGTCATAGTGTATGCTAGAAAATAGTTTACTTAACACATCGAATGGAAAATAAAAACAAAATCCTAACGTGATATATATTTTTTTATAAATATAGAAAATGATATTTTTTCTATCTCGTCACGAATAAATTTAACAATTTCCGTGTAGTATACCATACTTACCTGTAATAAGTCTAGACAAGCATTACAAAGGTTGTATTTTTTTTCTATGTCAATTAGTTTCAATTTTATGACCGATTAAAGTTACATGAAAATCAAGGTTTACTTCCATACAATTGAGAAAAGGGCCCTTATGGACGAATGTAACCAAAAATGTAAGTAAATAATAATATTTACATAGTCTAAGTAGCAATCTTGTATTAGAACGTAATTCTGAATAAATCTTTTCATTACAAGTTTTTTGAATTTTGCGTAATTTTTAAATTATACGAAAAAGCAATTTCGCATAGTAAAAAATATTTTTTAACTCTATTTTAAAAAAAACCGACCAAGTACGTGTCGGACCATGCACAATAAAGGGTTCCGTACCGACACCTACTAGTCCATATTTAAACCCACTATCCGATACGTCGAATCGAAAAAGGTCGTATCTTCATAGTAAACTCACGGCACTTACGCCCTTTTGTTTGGGCAAAACAGTTTTTCAGCAATTACTCAAAAACCAGTAGCCGTATTTTTATCAAACCAAAAATCGTCTTAAGTATTTATTAATGTACAGTCACCAGCATCAATATCTGCTATAATAAAGGCGCCATAAATATTTGACCCGTCTTTACGGCCCTACAAATGGAGCTGTGTCGGATATTTATGCCACCATTGTTTTGGCAGATATTAATGCTGGTGACTGTACACACCTCATTTGTTCAGAATTGTCATACATTTGGAAATTAGGCGGCCCTACCTTTTTTTTAAATTTTACGTTACTATTATGTAGCAATTCATAGAATAATACTTTCCTACCATATATGTTCATAATTTGAGAGCTTATAGTCGGCTGTGACATACCGACGGACGCACGGACGGACGGACGCACGTACGGACGGACGGACGGGCAGACATGATGAAACTATAAGGGTTCCGTTTTCACCATTTTGGCTACGGAACTCTAAAAATACAATTAATAGGAAATGTAATAAGAAACAAAATTTTTGCAACGGTCATGCACGCCTAGAACTTACTTGACTTGAGACTAGAAATAGGTATTTGTAACGTGTACCACTAGAATCCAGTAAACAGAAAAGGCAAATAAATAATACAGAAAATGGTTAGAAGTAATTAGAATAAGTTATTAACCTATTTTATATCATTATTATCTGACCTCTGCCATAAGGGCCCTTTTTTACTAAACTTTACAACTAATTTAAAGGTAGAAATACTTGACTTATACGTGTGAAACCAAGCTAGAAATACACATCTAGTCTTATACTTTATCAATATGCAAAAAACAAAAAATATGTGATTTTACCGTATTTTACTAAAACGCTGATATCTACGAAACTAGAAAGTGCCATAAGGGCCCTTTTGTTATGGACTGACTCATATAGATTGTCGAGTCTAACCTTTTAGGCTTTTCATATGTAATGTAACGTAAGTCAAAATTGGCATGTCTTACTCTTAGTTCAAAGTTTTACGCAATTTTGGATGAATTTAAAATATTTGTCAAACATGATCTTGTTATCGCTAACGTAATTTAAACAGTCAACAGCAACACTTAATTTACTTATTGGGCTTCCAGACCAGAGTCTAAGAAATCCTTGATATGAAGCGGCACGGTCTTTGGCAAGGGTCGTAGAAACTGGAAAAGAGGAATACTTTAATTATTACAGAGTCCTTGAATTTTCTACCAATTTATTGGGTTATATTAAAGTTGATAAAGCCAATAATAAAATTTTAACACATTTAACAGAAAAACATGCAACCACACAGACTGGTGGACCCCAGACCGATCTAAAGATAAAAAGGAGTAATTCATCTAACATTTTCCTTTTTATCTGAACTAATCATCGATATCCAAGGGCTAATTTTTAAAGCCAGTAGTTACAATTTTACAAATCTAAACTGGCAACATTGAGGATGTTTAACCAAAGCTTGGAAGATTTGTGACCAAGAGCGCTAGGAGATTTTGCTCCCAAATACTAAGATAAACGTATTAAACGTGCGTTACGTTGCGGCTTCTGTTATGATAGTCCCATAGTGTTGCAGGCTTGTAAAATTCCAGCTTTGCAATAGAACTACATGAAACAAAAACCATAAAAATGTTAACAAACCTGATTAACGTAGTATAAGGAGCTAGGGATGGTGATCTCGGTGTAGTTCCTCCTCACAGCATCCACAATGTTGTCCGCCGCCTCATCGGCCGTAACGATCTTCATCAGGGTCGGGAAACGGATCTTTGGGTTCTTGCAAAGACCCGTGTCAACAATGTACGGGCAGATCACCGTCATTTTAATCTGGAAATTTATAAGTCATATTTTGAAATTTGAGTGGTTGGCAGGGTAGGAATGGAGAAGCACAAAACGCAATGAAAAAAAAAATACTGAGGAGGTACTTAGCAGTTAGTTGCCGGAAGAAAATGGGGACCAGATGGTAGGTAATAAGAGAAAACTCATATATTTCTGAGTTATGATTGTTTATATCAATGAATTGTAATAATGGTGCCTCTAACCTCAGATTCCACAGCAAATTAGCCGAAATTACATGAATTAATCAGCCGCATAGGCAGCAAAGGTGATTATTATCTAATCTGTATGGCTAACACATGATGACAACGTCAGTTTGTCGGCTTATCTCGAGCAATCCGTTACTTTCTAACATCACCTATCAAAAAAAAAACGCATAGCTCGAGATAAGCCGAGATACTCTCGAGACCATCATGTGCTAGCCATACTGATCGTGATCTGACGAGATACTCTACTTACTCCACTGAAATCCCTCTTGTCTTCCCTCAGCTCCTCATGCAGAGCCTCCATCATGCCACGCACAGCAAACTTGGAGGCGCAATACGGCACCAGGTTCCTTAGGCCAAGTATACCAGCCATGGAGGACATGGCGACGATGTGGCCGTGGTTACGCTCCATCATTGAGGGTAGGAAGTTTTGGAGCATCTAAAACGAATATTACACTTGGGATAAAATCTATTTTAAAGAGAGGTAGGGCACAGAAAAATGTCATCATGCTCAAATTTGGAGCAGCCCAACTGGGGTGTTGCTTCTGCTGTCACTCATTTGGAGTTGCGAGCGTCTATAGGCTGCGGTGTCCGCTTACCATCAGGTGGACCGTACGCTTGTTTGCCACCGCCGCGTTTATATGTATGACTGACTCAGAAACGTATCTTCTTACTTAACATTGACCTCAAACAGTGCGTCTAGGAAAGGTCAGGCAGGGCATAATGCCAGCATTGTTTAAAAAATCGTGACATCACTGTTGGTTTTAGTCTCTGGTATCTATTCAGCGACTTTTACACCTACGTCGGTGGCCAACAAACATACGGCCTGCTGGTAAACGATCACCGTAGCCTATAGACTATTGCATCTCAAGGCCACATGCACGTTGCCGACCCATTTAAAATGTAAACGCTCCATTCTTGAAGAACCCTAGGTATACCACACCTACTGTAATCCCCTGGGGAAGATCTAAGCACTCTAAGGCTCATTCCGCAACCATACTTGCGGGGGAAGAATTTCTACGTTTCCCTTCCGTAACCTAAGATTCCGGCTTCCGGTTCTAAGGCATGAGGATGAATGCCCTGCCGACGGCAACCGGTGTGGTGGTAGAAATCGGCCGGGCCGTGGGCATCGTTTCAAATAGTTGTAAGATCACAACTCATTATTTAAATGATATACCATGCTATAAATGAACTATTACTCAGCATGCTTACCCAGAAATGCGCCATAACGTTGACCTCGAACATGGTCCTGATCTCCTTCTCGTTGTGCTGCGCGAGCGGCTTGCAGGGCATGATCCCGGCGTTGTTGATCAGCATCGTGACGTCACCGACCTCGCGACGCACGCGCTCCGCTAGCGCTGCCACCGCCTGGCTGTCTGTGACGTCACATCTGGAACATTCCGGTGTAATGATAAGAAAATTTTACGAACCGTTGGGTTAGGTCAGCGGTGCGATTACGGAACGTTTTCGACCGTTCGTAAGGAAGAGCTAAATGTCAAATCCCATACTAAAAATGACATTAAAATATGCCCACCGTACGTAAAAAAAGTTACGTGATTAAGTTTCCCGTTACGTTAAGATTTTTCATTGGGGTAGGCAAGTACCAAAGAACACCGATAACTACGGTCCTTACACACCTACTTCTTTCTCTTCCATCACATTAATAGATCTCCTCAGACCGTTGATGGGCTATAATCGATCTAACGACTCTATACAGTTGATAAGTTAAGTTTGAAAGTTACACATCAAGGATAGGTGCAACAGGCGCGTCATCAAAAGTCGCGCCTGTTGTGTGGGTCAAGGTAAGGGCCTTTTCACACATGAGCGATTTGCCAGCGATTTCTATACAAATTCGATCGCCGCGATCACGCCGCGAGATCGCCGCGTTCGAGTTTTGTATAGAAATCGCTGGCAAATCGCCGAAAAGAATCGCTAGTGTGAACAGGCTCTAAGAGATTAGGTTCATATTGACAGTTGTCAGTGTCGTTTGTTTGGGGTGTAAGAAATTTAGGTAGGTATGATCCAAGATGTTCTGACGGGCCTATCCTTATTTTTGACACCATTGTATTAGGCAATATGCATAGGAACTATCGATGTTCACAAAACCAGCATTTGCTTCATTAGCGTGAACATCAGTGTCAACATCTAATCCGTACTTATTTTACTCTATTGGAATAAAATTAATGGGAGCGATTAGCGTGACATATCGCACTAAAACTTAATATTTTTACTAAGTGTAGTATAAATAAATATGTACATATGAGTATTTTACGTAAATGGCGGGAAAAAGTTGACAACTTGAGATGTTTCTTATTGTCTTAATCCTAACTTAGAAACTAAGATGTACCATTTAACTGAGTTTACTTCCCGCTACCCTTTCGCTTGATCTCATTAAGCGACCTATAAGTAGGTTCAAATTTCATCCGTTTTTGATGTCGACTTATCAACTTATTCCTACCAGCACGTGGTTTTATACTACAACATAAAAGCGTAGATACTCGCTGGCAGCTGCTAGTTATCATAATCTATTATTTACAGTATAACTGGCAGCCACGGAAACTAAATATTGATCGAAATACGCTTCCCAGTTGTAACTTTGCAGTGTTTGCGAATATAATGGATGTTTGTGTGAGGAGACGATAACGATATCAAAAAGTGTCAACTGTCAATGGCAATTGTCAGTCAGTCAGTAACGTTATTGTTTACTGCGCGCCTACATTAAGAGCCCACATATGCAAGCCAATGTTTATCGACATATAGATCTCAACATGTAGGTATAGTGATTAAATATCTGTTCTTTCAGTTTACTAATCTTGAACTATTTTCCTCCAGTCTGCTAAAAGTGAAAACACGATTAGCAAAAATATTCTTGATACTTTTATTTTTCAGACATAACCCTTCTTTTCGATGTTTTTGGTTGGATCTTTAAAACCCTCCCATCTTTAACAATGATTTTTGGTTTAATGGTTCTAAAACCTGAGAAAAAAGATTATCCATGTACACGTTTAGAATAAACATCATTATATTCATTATTTACGAAAAGTTCGCGCTGAGCTTCCGTAGAGAGCGGGATGGTTAATTGCAAACTCACACGTGTTAGAGTGGGACATTTGCAATGCCATCTACGCCATCTTAAAATGAGTACTTTCTAACCCCAGGCTCCTTTAGTGTATGGCTTATATGGTTATGGACGCTGAATAGCGATCCAGACGGTCGCCAAAAAGTCACTAGGACTTGCTAGGACGGAGCGAACTTGGTCCGCAAAAACCGGTTTTGAAAGAAAATCTTGCTGGAAACAATTGTCTACACGGTCCGTGTGGACCAAGGTCGACCGGTTTTGGGGCTGGTTTTCGACCGTCTGGCACGGGCTTGCAAGGATGATGACTATAACCAGTACAGTAAATGAGCTTACTCATATCGGTGAGCCTTCCCCTTATTCGCCTTGATAGCGTCCACTGTTTCCTGGTTGCCAGCAGCATTGATGTCCACGCAGACAACCACTCCGCCGAGCTTCCCGAACCGCAGGGCAACCTCGCGGCCCATGCCGTGACCGGCGCCTGTGATCTGTAGCCAATACAAAAAGAAAAAAAAATCGCATGGGTACCAAAAAATACTGACAGCGCACCAAAAACAAAATTTAACAATTGAGCATCAAAAGCGAATTTTGAGGAACCTTAGCAAGCGCACACAGAGAGCGTTCTGCGTTCCCCGTTCTGCGTTCTCTGTATTGTACCATTTGTACCGAGTCACTTGCGATAATGCACACAGCAGGCAGTCAGAACGCAACTTGAATACATACAACTCTGAACGCGGAACGCGGAACGCTCTCTGTGTGCGCTTGCTCTTAGTATTTTAGCTGTGCAAACCAGTATTTATATGCCCGTGCCAGACGGTCGAAAACAAGCCCCAAAACCGGGCGACCTTGGTCCGCACGGACCGTGCATAGGTACAAAATTTGTTTCCAGCAAAATTTCCTTTGAAACCCGGTTATTTACGGACCGTCTTGAGGATGATTCACGCTAGACCGTTCCGTGTCCAGGCCGGCCCGTTTTCTAGTACAAGAAATCGACGGTCGTCGCGCGTCCTGTATTAGAAAACGGGCCGGCCCGGACACGATGTGCTTGTAAATACTAGATAATACATACTTAATAGAGTGCCAATTTAATTTTTTTGCCATTTGTGAGTATTTTGATTATTTCAACCATTTAACGAATGAAGAAAGTATACATTATTTTCTAACCTTCTGTGTCCCCAACTGTCAATATCTACATTACGGGACAGGTAAATTTATTTGAGTACGACACTGACATTAATAATAATAAATATTTTATTATGCCATTAGATATTCTACTTTAGTACTAATGTTAATAGAGGTTTCTATTACATACAAATTGTCAAACAATTAAATGTTTGCATTGCATTTTGTTTGTTACCTACCAGTGGCGGCGCGTCAAAAATATTCTTAGGAAAGCCGGAAATAATTTGCCTTTCTTATACTTCATGAGCCGTAGTAAAAGAACTGCACTGGCTGAAAATTAGGTAAGCCGGTGGGAATCGAGTTGTATGGACGCCCCGCCACTGTTACCTACACGACCTACGCCCACTGTTTTGTCTTAGATGATTTAAGTACGTACACTTTATTATTATTTCAGCATTGTGTTGTTTGGATTAGCATAATTCTTGGCGTAGAGTTCAAAGTCACAAGAACAACGACAATAACGCATAAATTACAATAATATTATGCAGTTACACGCGTATTTATTGTCATAGTGCGTCAATCCGTTTGACCAAATGTCAGACAAAATTTTAATAACTCAGTATACATTTATACATATAACGTCCTCCCACTCCCCGTCTACACTCTTCGGGACCGGCGGTACGAAGAGCAGGTACATGGCGTAGATCCAGGCCATCTAGGACACCCACATCTTGACCTGCAGCTCATCTCCAGGACAACTAGGGCTCAAGTAACACTTACCAATATAACCTCTCCTTCTACACTTTTCGGGAACGGCGGCACGAAGAAATGATACATAGATAGGACACTCACATCTTCAGTAGCTCATCTCCAGGACGATCAGGGCCCAAGTAACACTTACCAATATAACCTCTCCTTCTACACTCTTCGGGACCGGCAGCACGAAGAAATGATACATGGCGTGGATCTAGGACACTAACATCTTCAGTAGCTCATCTCCAGGACAACTAGGGCTCAAGTAACACTTAACAATATAACCTCCCCTTCTACACTCTTCGGGGCCGGCGGTACGAAGAGCTGGTACATGGCGTAGATCCAGGTCATCCAAGACACCCACATCTTGACCAGCAGCTCATCTCCAGGACAACTAGGGCTCAAGTACCACTTACCAATATAACCTCCCCTTCTACACTCTACGGGGCCGGCGGTACGAAGAACTGGTACATGGCGTAGATCCAGGACACCCACATCTTGACTAGCAGCTCAACTCCAGAACAACTAGGGCTCAAGTAACACTTACTAATATAACCTCCCCTTCTACACTCTCCGGGGCTGGCGGCACGAAGAGCTGGCACATGGCGTAGATCCAGGACACCCACATCTTCACTAGCAGCTCATCTGCAGGACAACTAGGGCTCAAGTAGCACTTACCAATATAACCTCTCTTTCTACACTCTTCGGGGCCGGCGGTACGAAGAGCTGGTACATGGCGTAGATGGGTCATTCCAAAAAAAGTGGCACCGACAGGTTAAAGTTTTTCGACAAAATTAAAATTGATTTTTTAACTATTATGATGATGAAAAATGGGGTAATATATTTCAATCGGACCATATTTGTGAAAGGGAACGGGATATTCATAAAAATGACAAAATTGTGGCGTGTTGAAGTTTTGGAGATACAGGTTAAAGTTACATTAGACAGGTTAGTAGAGAAAAAATAACAGGTTAAAGTTATAATTTCAGAAATTAGAGGGGAAATAGTACCAGGAAAACAAAGTTGATAAAATCATAACAAGATTTATTTTAGGAACCAATCATCATATGAATAGCATTATAAAATCACGTTAAGTAACTTACATAACATAAGTACCTAGGTATTTCTTCTAAAACAAATTAAAAATCAATATATATGTAACTAATTATTGAACATCTTTTATAAACTTGTTTCTAAAGACCATCATAGGCATTACGTTACTTATGGTTTTGAATGATCCCAAACTGCTTGATTGATGAACTTGTTGTGTTCCTTTGAAGGACTGCAGTTTGCTTGGAAAAAGCGAGTCTTTTTAAAAATCCGTTTCGTCTGTAATGATTTTGGTAATTATATTAGGTAAGTAGTTAGTAAAGTAGGTAGGTTGAAAATGTTTCAAAATCCGATATATCTGGGTTGTCATTATGTACTGTTATGTGTTACTTTTGTAGAGGTTATGCAATAAAGAGTATTTATATTGTATTGTATATCCCTACCCTGGTTAACAAATGCATCAGCTGTACGTTGAAAACTGCTCCTACTCCATCAGGAGCACCTTTACCATGGCCCGATTCTGAATAGTGCCAGTTTAAATGCATCTTAGCCGAAGAAAAGTCAATTTTAAAGTTGACATGAATGACATACACGCCAACTAGCAGACCCGAAGTTGGTCTAGTGGAAGATCCTAGAGCTAGACTAACCCGGCACTATACCGATGACATTCCGGACATCAGCCTGTACGAGATTACGAGTAGAATGGCTGAGCTGTATACTCAAAAACAACAGGGCACCCGCTGAAGACGGAATTACAGTCGAACTCCTGAAGGCGGTTGGAAAACCGATCCTAATGGCCCATCAGAAGTTGTTCGACTCCGTCTTACTGGAAGGGAGAACGCCAAAGGCATGGAACACAGGCGTGGTGGTGCTGTTCTTCAAGAAAGGTGAAAGGTGGTTCTGAAGAACTATCGACTCATCACGCTTTTGAGCCATGTCTACAAGCTGTTTTGAAGTCATCACGAACCGTCTCGCACGCAGGCTACCTAGATAACAATACAATACAATACAAATATTCTTTATTGTTCACCAAATAACTTCCAGCCTCCCGAACAAGCCGGTTTCCGAAGAGGCTTTGGTACCATGTCAGGTTATAAAGAAGACTAAAGAGTACAACCTGCTCCTCTGTTTAGCGTTTGTGGACTATGAGGAAGCCTTCGATTCGATCGAAACCTGGGCGGTATTACAATCTCTACAGCGGTACCAAGTAGACCACCGCTATATCGAAGTACTGAAGTGTTTTTTTGTACGAAAACGCCACTGTGTCAGTCCAACTCCAGGACCGGAACTCGAAACCTATTTCGCTGCAACGAGGAGTCAGGTAAGAAGATGTTATTTCTCTTAAACTGTTCTCCGCTGCACTGGAGGATGTTTTCAAGAATCTGGACTGGAGAAGGCTAGGCATCAACATAAACGGCGAGGACATCACTCACGTTCGGTTTGCTGACGGCATAGTAGTCTTGGCTGAAACCACGGAGGATTTAAGTACAATGCTCGATGACCTCAGTAAAGCCTCCGAGCGAGTTGGTGTAAGGATGAACATGGATAAGATCTTTAGCCTGCCAAACGTCACATTAACCTGTACATCGATTACAAGTTAAAGTGACACAGGTTACAGTGAAAAGTAGGTTAAATATATTATTGTTTAAAAACCGCTAATGGTATGAATATTTCATTCATAATATAATCAGACATGAGTATATAGAACATTTTAATGATATTAAATAAATAACGTTTTATACCAATATCATAAACAATCAAGACAAGTTAAAGTTAACATACCTGTTACAAAGTCCAGATTGCCACCTTTGATCACGTGTCTCCACAAAACTGTCACAGTACTCAAACGTTTCGCGTGGTGGTTAGCCTGATACTGACTGAATATTTTGGCGGAATTGTGGTTCGGATACGAGTGTCTATGTGTGAGTGAGATGCCGTGCCACCAACACACAGGTTACAGTGAAAATATTGCTCGACAAATTTCGTGCGTGAATATTGTTGTTTAGAAATGATGTTTAAAATACGTAGAACACAAATTCAATTAAGTAATATTTCTATAGTTATATAGCACGGTACATTTTTAAAATAAACTTGTAAACTAATAAACTACAGAATTTAAACTGGCGGAGGGTCGCGTTTGGACAAGACAGGTTACAGTAAAAACAGGTACTTTTTATTTTTTTTAATAAAATGTATAAGTTTAAATTAAAAAATATGCCCTGGCCTCGATGTATTAGGTTTAGGTGAACCTATGAATATTTTTACTTTTCCTAAAAATGACAAATTTAGCGTACTTTCTATTCAAAAACTAAATGACAGGTTAAGGTGCCACTTTTTTTGGAATTACCCAGATCCAGGACACCCACATCTTGACTAGCAGCTCATCTCCAGAACAACTAGGGCTCAAGTAACACTTACCAATATAACCTCCCCTTCTACACTTTTCGGGAACGGCGGCACGAAGAAATGGTACATAGATAGGACACTCACATCTTCAGTAGCTCATCTCCAGGACGATCAGGGCCCAAGTAACACTTACCAATATAACCTCCCCTTCTACACTCTTCGGGACCGGCGGCACGAAGAGCTGGTACATGGCGTAGATCCAGGACACCCACATCTTGACCAGTAGCAGAACTACCTCCAGAGTCGTTACCACGCCTTCGTATATCTTCACCGCGATGCCTTGCTCGTCCGTCCTGGAACAATGTAGGAGTCCTTTGAAAATGTGAAATAATTCATTAGTAGAGTAAACTTGTTGACAACCGTGCAGGCTCGGACAAGAATAGGTCTGTCCAGCGAAAAGGCGATCATAAGGGTTATCGGGATTACGAGTACTCCTTGTAGCGGGAGTAAGTAAATCTTAGGTACCGCTCGAGAGGATCTCCAGTGCGATCCAGATGGCTGCAGTGGAGTTTTAGTGGTTATAAATAAATGCCGCATTTGTCATCTCTCGAGCAAAAGGTCAAATATAATGATTTCCGAAGCCCTTATAATAATTTACGATGGTAGTCTGCTTCATATATCAGAATAAACTCCTCCGATTTCATAATTTCCTTCACCTTGGAGCGCTCGTGGCCCAGCGGCGCCAGCGTGCCGCGTGCGATATCTCAGGTTAAGCAATGTCGGCCGCGGTCAGTACCTACATGGATGGGTGACCGCTTTGAGGGCTTAACTGAGCGCTCCCGTGCTTTGGAAGGCACGTTAAGCCGTTGATCCCGACTGCTGTCAATGGCAGCAGTTGTTAAGTCTAGTTGGGGGCCTTCGGGCGGCTTGAGAACTTCTAACAGTCGAGTTGCCCTCTCACTTGACAAAGAGGGTCGAAGTTGCACCACGTCCGTAGGGAAAGTACCTACCTACCGCTACCCTACACGTGAGCACGTGACCCCTGGGTGTTGCTAAAAGTGCAACAAAAACTGGCAACCGTAGGTACTGTCTTCTCGAAGATCTCAAGGTTCAAAAAATAATTGCGATACGAGTACGATAACTAAAATGAAATTTCCTTCACCAGTAATTATAATGAACCTTCTAGAAATCAGGATAGATACAAGCTTAGAAATGATTTGATTTCTTATAACCCTTTTAGAAAACTATTTACGAAAAAGGCGTACATTACATAAACGCCGACATTGTCATTCGATAGTTCGATATGTGGCTAGGCGGCTTTATAAAAACTTTACGGAATCTCTGTTTAGATCTTTAGTTAGATCTTATAGTTACTTAGGTTGCTTTATGACTGAATTTCGTGTTGGCCATTATACCATTCAAAGCACGTCTGCATTTCATGATTCACCTCTCTCAACTTTTGTTACAGCAGATGAATAATTTATCATATTTAAACTTGTGTCCTAAACCCATGCTTCCTGGTAGCGGTGATGTGTGACCAAACAGCAATGACCTCGACAAATATTAAATGAGGAAAGTCGTGACTAAACTAATACATAAAAAATACATAGTAAAATAACCCTCCACATTCTGAGCATTTCAGAGAATCCTAGAGGATAAAAAAGCGCCTATTATACATACATTTTGTAATGAATAATGCTTATATATAATTAATGCTTTGTTAGATGTTCATTGAGATTTAAGTAGGTATCTACTTGCGAAATGTTTGCGTGTGGGAAGGGCACTTAAATATGAGGCGCTTGTGTATCGAATCATCTGTAAATACTAAATATGTTCACATAATAATCTGTAAATTTGGCAGTTAAACGCAACGTTTGCTTTACACATCGTCATAGAAGGTAAACCCAATTAGATAATTGTGCGTAGGGTGAATAGTTTTTAAGTATTTTTACAGATATGTATATTAGTCTGTAATTTATTATTTGTAGCCTTTGTAGGTTTAATTTTTAATTTTATACTTTGTAAATATTTAGTATTTTAAGTTTGTTATTGTACGTATTTTATCTTCTTTAGTATATTATTAAAAAAACCATTCCAAAAAAAATGAAGACTGATATATATTATGTTGTCTGTAAGGTATATGTAAATATGGACCTTGTTGCCTGATTCAAATAAATAAATGAATAAACAGGATCCATACTCAATTAAAATATATAGATCCCAATAAACAAGGAGCTGAATATGTTTGTTAAGCGGATGCGTCCGCGAGCGAAAATCTCAATTTTTTAATCAAAGTGAAAATTAAAAAATTCAACACCCCTGTGGTGTTGAATTTTTCAATTTTCACTTTGATTAAAAAAGGAGCTGAATGTTTTATAATTGAAAATACTTCAATTAAATAACTGAAAAAAAATATTGTAAAATGCGTTAGTACCTATACGTTAAGGAAGTTTGGGGAAAAATACATGTTCTCCGATCATGGAATTTTGACGTAAACATCCTTATATAAGGGATAAGGGTTATTCTTCTTTCCTCCTGAACGTAATAGACGTTTAATAAACCCGTTCTGGACCCGATACTATTCAAGTGTGAATGCATGAGTCACTAAAAACCGATTACTGTGCATGTATAGGGTAGAATATATCTGGGCGGCCGAGCTTTGTTCGGCATTTTTCCGGGCATGAGACCTAGCTAGATAGATTGCTCGTCCCCGAAAACCCCCACATACCAAATTTCATCAAAATCGTTAGAGCCCTTTCCAAGATCCCCGAAATGAATAAATAAATAAATAAATATACAAGAATTGCTCATTTAAAGATATAACATAAGATATACAATAACAAAATCACAGATAGAAAACATTAACTCATTAAAGTCGATTAAGGGTAAGAATGCAAGCAGGCATCCGGAATACGCTCAATAGTTTAGCCTTGAGGCTGAAATTGTACTAAATCGTTATGCAAAACTCTCTAGAATAATCGAGAACTCGCTGGCAACCCTATTGTGTAGTAATCGGTCAAATTGAGCTCGACCATAGCTCGACCTTGCCCGCCAAACGCGAGCGTTGCGTAACATAACAAATGAATGCTGATTCGCGGTGTTGTTTGCAGGTTATAAACAAACGCATCTCAAGCAATACGGCATTAAATAAGTTTCGGTCAAAAATTACATTTTTGGTACCAGCTTTTATTGCCGTCTGTACTTTTTTTCACAGACAGCAACTACTTGTGGCGACGGTTCCAATGAGCCCAAACACGATGAGTATATCCATATTTTGCGTAGTTTAGGAGATGCTATCCATGATGGCCACCTTCTGTCACCATCATCAGATCAGCTCGATGGTACCATAATATTGCGTTGTCCAGGGCCGTCTTTCCCACTGGGCACTCTGGGCACGTGCCCAGGGCCCCGCGATCAATAGGGCCCCGTGGGGGCCCCCTAGTTGCTAGATCTAGGTGATGTATCAAGGCCATAGGGGCCCCATTATCCCAATGTGCCCAGGGCCTCGGATTGGTTAAAGACGGCCCTGGCATTGTCATCCAAACTAAACGTGTATACAAAATTTCAGCACAATCGCTTCAAGATATCTATTTCAAACTTGAGCTCTAAGATTCTACTCGAACATAGTTAGAGGTACATACATTGCAAGTAGGCGCTAGTCAGTGCTAACTAGGGATCCTTAGGACACCTGGAAAACGCTAGGAGGACGATGAGGACATTATACCGAATCCTACACCGTAATTGATGAAGGAAAAGCTACATTATGTTTTAATTTGTTGTTTACGTTAGCAGCGTTACTGCTCAATACAAAATTAATAATGTGTTAGTTTTAAGAAATAAAATAATATGTATTGATGAGGTAAGGTATTTGTAATATGGGCCACAGATGCCCGAAATTTAATGATGATTATCATTATATGGAATATTTAGTGATATCACGGCTTCTATACCTAGCAGCAATATCTTTCGCGTCACAGACATACGAGTTATGTACATTTATTTGTGGTTTCTAGTAATATAATAGGACTGCCGGCCTCAACCGCGACCAAAGGGTCATTCCGACACTTATTCTAATTCCTGTTTTATATCAAGTTGTTTCGCACATTTACCCGGATTTATACTTGTCTGACGTGCGTTCTGATGCACTCTGACACATACCTATATGAACCGTCACGTCAAAGCGCATCAAATGAATTTGAAAATGTTTGGTATGAATCCTAACGTCGGTGATTTAGCAGTTGTTAAAAGCGGTCAAATGTTATAAGCGGAGTCGTTATAAGTGGATTCTACTGTATATGAATCCGATATCATTCTGTCACGTCACATAAGGTCACGTAAATTTATGAATCTGGATTTGGATACGAGGGGGCGGGTCACAATTGTCACAAAGGCCCCTCTGGAGGGAATTCTGAACAAAATTATGGATCTGCAGTGCAATTAGTGCACGTAGGTACATATTAATTTAATTCTAAAGCACGGAAATGCTCTATTACAAATCACTAAATAGTAGTCATGTTCTAGGCGACCACACCATAACTGCTCATTCATGTGTCTATGTGATGTGTTAGTGTTATTGTCGTACAAGTCTACAAGTCGACTAAACGAGGTCGAACAAATCGTTCAGTCTAAGGTTTTCCTGACTTGGCGGAGCGGAATCTACATTCGGCAAGTACGTATTGTGAACTTAAACGAGATCTTCTGATGAAGTGAAAATGAAATGAAATGAAAATAATTTATTGGCTACTAACAATGTGAATGCATTATAAAGGGTATATCTCCTATTAAGTACACCTGCGCGGTAATCACGTAACGTTTTCGACCCTTAGTACGATAGATTTAAATGTCAAATCCCATACTAAAACTGACATTAAATACGTACCAACGGTAGTACATATCGTTACGTGATTACCCCGCGGTACTTGTGTCAGGAGGCACCGCTCTTCCAGAAAACTATAGTGGGTATGCAACCAATGAACTACGCTTTTATATAATATTAGATTATCATAAGATTATAATTAAGACATACTAAATTGAATATCATTATTTATTATTAATCTGATATCATGAATGTCACTTGTTATTTAACTGTCAGTATTAGATAGATGCATTTAGGTAAATGTGTAGGTATTATTGTGTATACCTAATATTACTTGTACTATTACTAATATTACTTATTCTGTGGTAATATTGAGCTAAGCAGGGAGTTCATTGTTCGAACACAGTTGACACTTGAAGTTGACAGCCTCCTAAGGCGACTTCCTGACTTGGCGGGGCGGGATCGATATGTGACATTTTCTTCTTTGACGTAAACTTACTGACGTCGCAAAGATTCCACCTTGACAGAATACTGCCAGTGCGCAGTAGTAATATTATGCGCAGAAGCGGACCAGTACTGCCTTCGCATCGTCCCGCTTCCGCGCATCCCGCGCTAGTCAGGAAGCACTCATTTAAATGTAGGGGCGCAGTAAAAAGTAGTACTGAGTTAACTGACAGTCGACACTGACATATGACAGTTTTCTCATATCGTACCGCCTCCGCACCGACAAATCAGGAAGTCGCCTACTACACCGACAAATGCGGAAATAGTCTAAGATGAACGTGAACATACATCATATACATATAAGTCATATCACCGTTTATATTGATGGAAACTGTTGCGGTCATGAACATGAATCAGCTAGATACAAATGCTTCAATTAACTACACACTTGTAGCTCGTAATATCGCATTTGTTGTAAAATACATCTTATAACAATACAATGTCAGCGAGCGTGACGCACAGGCAGGCTGTAATTGTTGTGATTGTGCACTATCGTACTTCTCGTCACGTCAATTAAACTTGGAATCAGTTGTGTGAATCTCTGACAGAGGTAGGTACCTAAACAGTAAAAACATTTTTAAACCGAACGCCCGTTCCCTACAAATCCGATAAAAATGCTGATAAAAATTAGGTATATATAATTTTTTTGCAGTCAGTTTTTGGGAATTTTAAAAAACCTTTTTTTCCTTCGAATTCGGTTGTTTTCCCTTTACAGGTCGCATTTTTCAACTGATTCTCGTGAAACTTTGTGTGCAGGTTCGATATTTATATCGATATGTGTGTAGAGTCGATATATATATATATATTTTATTTGTGTAGATTGTCCACAAATATTTATTTATTTTATTTTATTTATTTATTTTTGTAAATTTTAGAAACATAAAAAAAATACATTTCAATAAAAAATCACTCGCGAGGTAGACACATCTACAGCTCACAGAGTCACTTCACCAGTATTGTTCGTATTAAACTCTAAGGCCAAATTCTGTCAAACGAACGCAAGCAAAAAACGACTAAGAGCTCTGACTGTAAAGCTTAAGCCACACAGAGAGCGGGCGGGCGGCAGCGGCGCGGGAGCTGGCGGCAGCCAAAAGCAGCTCCCGCGCCGCTGCCGCCCGCGCCCGCGCCGCTGCCGCCCGCGCCCGCGCCGCTGCCGCCCGCGCCCGCGCCGCTGCCGCCCGCGCCCGCGCCACTGCCGCCCGCGCCCGCGCCGCTACCGCCCGCCCGCTCTCTGTGTGGCTTAAGCTTTAATAAGATTCTTGCTTGCGTTCATTTGACAGCATTTGGCCTTACAGTTTTGAACGTAATATAGGTATTTATTGTTTCAATGCGAGTGTATGTCTACTACGATTATTTCTAATTCAATTCATTTATTTCAGGCATTGCCCATAAAATGTTAGTAAATACAAATTACGAAAACTTATGCAACTATTGTTAGATAATGTTACAAAATAATAAACAAGAATGGCTTGGACCGAATGAGTAGCAGTCCTGGGCCGATTTTTGAGTGTCGAACGCTCGACTTTTCACCCGAGATCTGTCAAAAAACTATGATGTTTTGACAGATGTCGAGTGAAAATTCGAGCGTTCGACTCTCAAAAATCGACCCTCAGATCAGCCCGGGGTTCGCTTTGACTCCTAATCCCAAGGTTTGGCGTTCAAACTAGTTATACTACTGCCATCTGACCTTCCAAACTGGAAAACTATACCTTGTTGGGATTACACCGGTTTCTCACTTGTTTTCCTTTAGCGCAGGGGTCGGCAACCTTTTAGCAGCCAAGGGCCACATAGTAGCTAACAAAATTGTCGCGGGCCGCCTGTTGCCGACCGCTGCTTAAGCGAATAATATAGGTACACTCACGAGCAAAAATAACGGGTACACTTTTTATTGAATTTTCATTAAAAGTGTACCCGTTATTTTTGCACGTGAGTATATTTCGAATAAAAGTTTTTTTGAAAAACCCAGCGTTACGAGCCGGGGTTCGAACCCGTGACCTTTTTTTATTAATAATGGGATTGCTCTTGGCCAGCATCTAGCCAGGGGGCCAAGATAAGGCCGACGGTGAAGCGAGCTCACTCATAAAATGCCTATTCACACGTGTCTTAAATAGGTCCAGAATGAAAGTCTCTTGTCTTAAGAAAGATTTTTCAATCCACAGAAAAAATTATCCGTTGGTTCAAATTATGACTTTTTCTTTTTATTAAGTCAAGTGAAAAAGAAAGATAGAGCCAACATTTATCTGACCGATAAAAAAATCTGAAATTTTATCTGGGTATTGAAAAATCGGCCCTAGGGATGATTTTCCTTTATCCGTTATTAATAAAAGGTTTCTACTGCATCTTTGGTAAAGTTTCAATTTTTTACCGTCGTATTGTATTTAAAACAAGTAGGGTGGGAGTCAATTACTACAGAAAGTAGGTATGTATTATGATGCTATATGACTATTGTGAGACTCCCACTACTCATGACAATGGCACGGGAGAAATATAATATGGTACCTACCTATTTCCCTCTTGTCTGCATTTCCTAACTAAACTGGATTATGACATTATAATAAATCTGAAAACAACCCGAGGTTTAAACCATACCTAACCTAAACTCTAAACCTACCTACCCACCTACCTACCTACTTGTCCCGTCTGCTGTCAACACAGTGAATCCTCAAATATTATAAAGGGTCGGCAACACGCACGTGACTGTTTTGGAGTTGCGGGCGTCTATAGGCTACGGTGTCCACCTTCCACCAGGTGGACCGCACGCTTGTTTGTCACCGTTATTGTATAAAAAAACCACCGTCGTCATACATATAAAAGCAAATTGAAATACCAAGCACTTCCACTGTCCGGAACAGCTGTTGGGGTCAATGCCACCTCGCGTTGCGGTAGGATCAAACCCGTTGGTTTCGGCAACTCTTGCGCAAGGCTTGCATGATCTTAGCATTGACACACTTGGGCGTTGCAATGTGCTATGATCGTGTTTGTGTAAACATGTTGTGGAAATTTTGACTATCGCTACTTAAATCCTATTGCTCTCACTCACGCGTCCGACTGTCCGTCCTTCCGTCGTCTGTCACAGAGGTTCAATTTTTTTTTTATTCTTGGTCGTATACTTCTTTTGCGCATAAGTGGTCCACAGCGCACAAGAGGTTTACATTATATACATAGCCAAATGGCCAACCATTGTGGAAATTTAAGGACTGTAGCTCCAAAGCTACTCGTAAGTACACAGTCTTTAGCTTTCATTGGAAATAAAAACACACAGTACATTGCATATCAATTACGATAGAAATCTTACCCGAAGCTGTTCCGCCTTCTTCTGCTATTCACAAATGATAAGTTGAACCACATTATCACAGGTCTGAAACGAATCATTTAGTAGGACCGTCAACGAACGAAAACTTGGCGGAAATAATCGGGTGTATTTTGGCATTTAAGCTAATTTTGGCATAGTTGTAGATAAAGATGATGCTGTAGTTGTAGGAAAGGGATAAACAACATACTAAAAGTACTGGTGGATGGAGGATTTTTTGCTATGGGCCACCGTTTACGAGTTTTTTACACGAAGTTGTTATGAATGAATGAATGATTTGAATGAATGGTTTTATTCACGTTACCTAAATACATGATTCAATCGTAGGTCGTACCGTAACTAATTCTAAATATTGGGCAATTTTGTTTTTTCTTATTTACCGGTTTCGATCCCTGGTAGGGAGTCAATTATCGAACTTAACTGTCAAACATCAGGACGTTTACCTTAACTTAGTACAAGCGAATGTGCTAATAATTGGAAAAGGTCCAAAATAGCCGGTTACCTAGTTGGTTACAAATACAATACAAACTAACATAAGATACTTGCGTCAAACGCTGTTACCTAGCACGTTGAACTCGATTACTTAATATTTACTTATGCACTAAGTCGGGGTGAGCCGGCAACTCTAGGAAAATTCATGCATAGCATATGTATACCTAACCTAGCACATGTTGTTTCCACATAGCTGTGGTTGTGTCTAAGTATCAATCAAGTAACTCAAATATGCATACACGAGGTTCACCACTGGCTTGGTTTATGTTAGGTACCAACATATATTTGTGACGCTCTCGGGGAAAAGGAACTTTAACACGTACGACGTAAGCTGCCAACGGTTTAAAAATTAAAACACAAAGCTACGCAAAATATGAAAGCAATTACAACTTAATTTTTTGAAATTAGGGGTTTTAGAGTTCTTACACCGGCCCTCGCAATTTTCGCAGAATGCGTATTACTGCTATAGTAAAGGCAGGTGGCACCAAGTTACGATTACAGACCGATACACAATAACTATGCCGCCGTTAACGCCCCAGAAAATTGTCAAGCTTGCCGATTAATCAGAAACGAATTAATCGATTACAGACTGTTTCGTGCAACCCTCACGAAGGCTTCGCTATGTGTCACATTTGTTTTGAATCGTAATAAAAACACTTGAAACTTTCACAGAACGCGTATTACAATGGCTGTTATAATAACAAGCAATAATGAAATTAAACTAAACAATCGTGCATTGTTCTGCGTTATTTTACACGCGTGTTATGGGATGGGACACAATATGTGCAAACCGGCTCGGATTAATTCTTTTTTTTGTATTTTACACAGTAAAACTCCTGGATAGCCCTTCGCTAGACCGAACCGCGCGCGCACACACTTTCACTAACGCGTCCGTTGCACCGCCGCTGCGCACGAGTTGCACAATTAGCGGAAACGTTTCGACAATGCTCGTCTAAGTATCCACGCTTAGCGATTTGCAGTTGCCGGGAACTGTGGGAAGCCTAGAGCCGGGAAGCCGGGAACCTATTAGCGAACTGTAACTGAACGGATACTCAAGTGTGTACGTAACTTAGCGAATGCATGCCATTCATCCGGTCATCGCGAGCCGTTCACGAACCATGTATACACTGGATACTGTAACCGTTCGGTTACAGTTACTGCTCGCTAGTGAGTATCCGGCTTAGGGTTGCGTGGCATCGCAGATATAATGCAGGAGAGTCGGTTGCGATGGTATGGCCACACAAAGAGAAGACCACCCTACTACATTGGAAACTCAGCACTACAGCTTTCCATCCCTGGTCGACGATCCTTTAGCAGACCCTAAACAGGGTGAAAAGATGAAGTGATAAAAGACATGATAGAGAGTCAGGCATCCGAAGGAAGATTAGTTCGGAAAGCTGACCCCACCACCATGTGGGATTTATAGCTAGAAGGACAGAGAGTTGTCGGGAATAAACTTTGGACGCATCGTTGTAAACATCGTTAGACATAGACACGTAATTTATTATTTAATAACGTGATGTATTGTTTGTATTAGTAATG
The DNA here is from genome assembly GCA_951800055.1 of Cenopis cana. Classification (NCBI taxonomy): domain Eukaryota; kingdom Metazoa; phylum Arthropoda; class Insecta; order Lepidoptera; family Tortricidae; genus Cenopis; species Cenopis cana. The sequence goes on along the minus strand of OX637476.1, from coordinate 3,282,050 downwards.
TGTGGGTTTATTGTAATCCAAAGATGAACGTTTATGTTATAACACCTTCTTACTTAATAAGTGCTAATTTGTGTGGGTAGGTACAATATAACTATTTATATTTTAGTGTAAAACGCCAAACGTGTTTACACTAAATGACGCAAACGGAGCATTTTATTGACTTTTGTTTTGTCGCGTCGGGGATTAATTATTAAAAAAACAACGGGTTGCACTCCGGGAGTGCCGGCAGAAGTGAAAACACAATGACATCATGTGGACATGATAAAGAAGTTTTCACTTAATACATTTTGATAACAGCGCCACCTACGAACAATACAAGGCACTAACTATACAGAACGCTGCTGTCGGTTGTAACTTAACACAACCTGCACTGTGAGAAACATCGCTTGTTTGTTCATAGGTGGCGCTGTTACCAATATCATCTAAACCATCTCTAAAGAAATTTTCACTTCAAAACTTAAGCGGTCTAATTTGTTCACAGCAACCATAAAGAAGGTGAATTACTTGAATTATTGATGTCTCTTTCCATCTTATAGCTGCATAAATTGATAGGTGTGTAATGCCCATTAAGTATAAGTAAACAAGAAACCTAAGACAACTTAATATTATAAACCTTAGTATGCGCTATAATCACAAAAACCGATATTCGAAGTTCGGATATCTTCTTCTCTATTGCTAATTCTCGACTGAAAAAAATGTAGATACTATAGAACTGCAATAATCGATTACCAAGCATAACCGCGTGTACTTAATGTACTTATGCCCGACATATTTACGAATGGGATAGGAAGTTTGATGACGGAATGCAAGAAGGCGATTGAGAAGAATGCAAGGAAAAGTAGGCCTTGAATTTAAACTTTCGTGAGACATGTTATAACTTTATTTTACTAAACGGTTGCACACTCAATCAATCGGCGCGGGTCGCAGACGCACTCATCCTGAGGAAGAACTCCCGAAGAGTTCGAAACATGTCGCCCGAAGTGACAATTAATACGTGAGTTTTAACCGTTTAGTAAAATAAAGTTAAAAGTAGGCCTGTCATATGTTACATTCGAAATTGCAGTAATTGCGGTTTTAACACAGTGTAATATTATGGTACCATCGAGCTGATCTGATGATGGAGACAGAAGGTGGCCACAGGAACTACTAAACTATACAAGATAAACCCATCGTGTTTGGTCTCATTAGAACCGTCACCACGAGTAGTTGATGACTATTGAAAAGAAGTACAGTCGGCAATAAAAGTTTGTACCAAAAATGAAATTTTTAAAAGAATATTTTTTTGGTTTATGGTCTTGAATGAAGGTAATTAAGTTTGCTACAACTTTATCTCCCATTAATTTCCCCGTAGATACCTCATTATTGATATTTTGGTCGAAAATTCCCCATTTTTGGGTTTTTCAGGAATAACTTAGCGCGCGTTCATTTTAAACTGCTGCAAATCTGGGTAAATACTATCTAAGTGGACCCAAACAACATACCAAAAATGCAAGTTTACCGCAATTACTGCAATTTCAGCGTTTTTATATGTACGATATAACTAGCCTAAAGTACAATTTTATAACTACATTTTAATGTTTGTTTTCAACTTTAAATTTTTTTATTTTACAACTTTTACTAATTTGACATGAACTTGGAATGTTATAATCACTATAGGTCATTTTTGCGCTTACATGCTTGGTATACTTATGCAGGGAAGAACCAAGAGGATTAATGATTTAGGTCCAGTCAACAAAGAAAGTCCTCTACCACTTTTGGACTCTAACGTACACATAATAGAATCGAAAAGTGGTAGTCCACTTTTTTGGTCGACTGTACCTACGTCAAGCGTGGTCATGCAATTAGTTTCTATGCGTTAAACCGTAAGCTATTCTTATACCTACTTATTTGCAACAAAGTAAATAAGCTAATGGTTATACTATTATATGACTTTTGAATTGATGTTTGATAAGTACAAGTAATTATCCGCGACGTAGGCTAATTTAAGGAGACACAATTATCCAACATTTTCTGCCTTTCAATTGATATTGCTCTTTTTGCTTTAGATTGCTTGATTTAATGGTATTCTTTGAACATGTGAACTCACTAAATCGAGTTTTAATGGATCTTGCATTGTTACAACAATGTCACAAATTGGTCACTTAATCATGTTAATTGATAGATACAGTCATTAGCTCAGTCTGGTTAGCATGGTGGGTCATAAATACAGGTTGGAAAAATTAATGGGCCCTGGAAGACAACTACTATTAGCTCGTTTTACCTAAAGGAAACATTCTTCGATTATTAGAAAGCAAAATAGCATTCATTCTAATATTCACCAATTTTCCACTTTAGTACCAATGTTCTCAGAAAATAAAAATAAACTCTTTGAATGCAGCTTTGAAATAAAATAAAGTGTTTTCTTTAGGTTAAATGAGCTTTTCTTAAGGATTTAAGGTATTTTCCCTCCAGTGCCCAATTTTTTTCCACCCTGTATTCGTTCTACTCGAACTTTAGGTACATATTTGCTAAATATGACTCGACTTGGACAAAAGTAGATCACTCAAGACTACTAAAATTTGAACATTAGGTATATAATATTCAGGATGGCCCAAACTTAGACATCAGAATATACCCCATGTATGTTAGCCGATTTTTCGTAGTGTTCGAGTTATGAATTTTTAAACTTTTCTTTGCTGTATGGAAGTAGAAGGTCGAATGTTTGAAAATCTAAATCTGAATCGTTTGTTGGGGGTGGTAACGTTGTTGTTATGATGCCAATCACATGTCACAACATTGAATTCTGTGGTTGTTATGTGTTTGTTTAACGTTATGAATAACAAAACAGGATTTTTAATAAGTAAATTGCATCCTCAGATTTTCTTAGCAAAGAAAAGTTTAAAAGTTCATAACTCGAAAACTACGAAAAATCGGCTAACATACATGGGGTATATTCTGATAGCCCACGACGTGAGGAATCTAAAAAAAAATTTTAGACGTCAAGGTTTGGGCCACTCTGTATACTATAATGACAGTCGACCCACTCGCTCGAACAAAATTCAGAACATTTATTCTGCAAATAGGCCACAAGGGCTCTATCCATTTTTAGGGTTCCGTGCCCAAAGGGTATAAAACGGGACCCTATTACTAAGGCTCCGCTGTCCGTCTGTCCGTCTGTCCGTCCGTCTGTCACCAGGCTGTATCTCAAAAACTGTGATAGTTAGAAAGTTGAAATTTTCACAGATGATGTATTTCTGTTGCCGCTATAACAACAAATACTAAAAAACAGAACAAAATAAATTTATGTCACACCTGGCCATAAAGCGGCCATTATCGCACGCTCCGCGCGTGAAAAAACCCACTTCCTGGCCAGGGGGTGACATAAAATTTTGTACTTAACACGGGCGGTAATAAAGAAAGCCTCAGATCGCATATTTATCGCCCTTGCCTTCGGCTCGGGCGTCAAATACCTGCGATCTGAGACATTCTTTGTATTACCGCCCTTGTTAAGTAATGTACTAATTTAAGGGGGCTCCGAAACAACAAACGTGATTTTTTGCAGTTTTTAAAGAGAATGGGGCGGAACCCTTCGTGCGTGAGTCCGACTCGCTCTTGGCCGGTGTTTAAAAGAACACAACTGTCAAATAAAGTCAATAAAATAATAGTGTTACATGTCAAAATAGATTATCGAATATATATTTAACCCCCGACGCAACAAGAGAGGGGTGTTATAAGTTTAACGTGTCTGTGTGTGTATCTGTGTATCTGTCTTTGGTATCGTAGCGCCCAAGCGGATGAACCGATTTTCATTTAGTTTTTTTTTGTTGGGTACGGTCAACCAATTGGATTTCTGGGCCAGTCACACTGACATTAATATGAGATCTCTAGCGGCTTTCATATTGATTTTCACTGTGACAAGGTACAAAGTGGCCCAGAAATCAAATTGGTTGACTGTACATCAAATTATGAAACAGCGCACACATGGAACATAATTAATAACAGATGAGCATAGATTACTTAGAACATCCTTGTTTACTTCGCTTCCAAATTCAAAACGTTCAATCGCTAGACCCTAAACATCGCGTCGCTAGACCCTAAACACCGGCTGGCCTTGGGCCACGGATTCACTGCCATGAGGTCAAGTCGGTCACGTAAAAGGTTAACGGCGAACGGCGCATGCGCGCGCCTAAATCGCATCAGCGTGGACTCCCGCGCAGCTTGCAAATTGACTTATAATATCGATCTAGAAGGGCGATTGGAATTGGGGTACGCATACAAATACTGTGATTGAGGTCCTTTGAGAGACCTGAGTGTAAGTTTCAGTATAGAATACATAAGTATTGTCATTCGCCTCCATTTATTTTAATTATATTAAATAAATCTTCCTTAATAAATCATTGCGAGGCATTATATAAATAAACCATTACCGCGTTACTGGAAACCACAACAAAATCGGCTTTATCGTTTGCGTCATGGAACGTTGCCACGAACTTTATTATTGTAGGTGCCTAAAGCTACTTATACATTTTAAATACCTAAAACAAAAGTTGCCGGACACAATAGTAACAAGATGCTGCAGTATACGACGTAAAACTGCAGAGACTATAAAAATAGAAGATAAAATTCTAAACTGTCGATTGAGGAAAGTGATTTGGCTTTGACTGACGAGTTGATTCTGTTACTAGTAGTTGGTTATTTTAATGTCTCGCAACTCGTAAGAGGTGAGAAAAGTAGAGTACATACAACACTCTTCGGAGATAAAGCTTTTTTTGTCTTGGGCCGGCATAAAGCCCTCACTGCACTCAGGTCTTAGTGGCACACACACCCACCCAACTGTTAACACCCTCGCTACACTCGGGAGTAAATTCTGGAGTCCTTCGTTACGTTCAAAATTCAATATTGCGTCCGTGACGTAAAACAGTGGCTTTATCCCCTCGGTGTACAATCTACCTACTATTAAAATAGCGATTTCGTAATCATCGACCTATCTTCATTTCATGTTGATGCTGAGGTAGATGTTTGGCGTTTCAAAGCCGGACAAGATCAGAAATTGATATATTCGCGGAAGCCTCGGAGTAAAACCGATTTATATTTGCAAGAACTTTTCATTAAGTACATTGGAGGATTTGATCGTATTCGTCTTGCCTCGGTAGCCCGAAACCCTGCAGAGCAGTGGTTCTTAACCAGTGGTCCGCGGACCACTGGTGGTCCCTGGAACCACCAAAATGGCCCGCGAAGTCATCAGTGGCTCTAGTATAAGTTTTTTCGAAACATTAACTAATTCGAACACGTTTGCGTTTTGTCTCAAAATGTATGAAAGTGGTATGAAAACGTGAACAGCGTCTCTGGTGGTCACTAGTGGAAACTGAAACAGCGAGTAGGTATAACATTTGTTGCTAACCGATGAACGCGCGTATTTCAAACTCGATGAGAGCGTTTTCATACATTTTGAGACAAAACGCAAACGCGTTCGAATTAGTTAATGTTTCGAAAAAACGTATACTATATATAACTCGAAAAGAGCTACAGAAAAATATTGAATATTGATAACGAATCAACAAAACAATGGCTCGCGAGAGTTGCGCTATGACTATGGGAGCCGAGCCGTCGCCGGACCGGGAAATAGGAGGTGGTCCACGGCAAGACAAAAAAAGTCAAATGGTCCCTTATCACTAAAAGGTTAAGAACCACTGCTGCAAAGTAATCAAAACATCATCCCAGTTCTTGCAAAAGTAAGGCTTTAAGAGGTGTCACATGTACAAAGAGAATAAAGAGATACTCTCCATGATAAATGCGATAGTTTAGGCAATATGAATAGGAAGATGTCAAACGAAGGTCACCGGAATGTCGGTTTTCTTAGATAAGTAAGTACAATACTATCAACTATTCTGTGATATCAATGACCTCATATATTCCTGCCCCGCTAGCACAATAGGTTTTATCATCCATGTTTTATGTGACATTTTAGGATATTTCGGCGGAAAACGTAAATAAATATTTCGTGCTCATCACACGAATAAATGCCCTGGCCGAGATTCGTACCCGGGACCTCCAGCTTCGTAGGCAGGGCCACTACCAACTAAGCTAAAGCGGTCGTCATGAAGTACGTGACTAGTGATGGGAAATTGCAGAGAATGTTTCCATTTGAGAGAACATTCTCGGAAACATTGCTGGAATATTCCCAATTGTGGCAATTTACATCAAAACATGTTTTAATTGTATGAAAACCAATTTTTTACTAATAACGAAATATTTAATTACTTTAAAGTTGTTTGTTTTAATACCTATATGGATCAATTTCATGCACATTTTATGTAATATTTCCCTATATTTCCATAAATTCTCTTAAATTGCCTATGAAATTTCCTTGAGAAAATTAAGTTTTGTGCGAAATTATGACTTTCAAGCATGTAGGGATAAAATAAAATGTAAGATAAGGTTAGTTTCTCATCAAACATGTTTTATTAAATGCATTTCGCTAGGAATAGGTCATAAACTAAATTTGAATAATCAATAGCAAAAAACGCTTCAGTAGCAACTACGAACTCAGATGAAACATAATTATATTAATTTACAATTTAAGACAAAACAATCAAGAACAAAAGTGAACCTGAAAATTTGAATTTTTTCACTTTTTCAATAAAAATAAATAAAATTAATATTTGTAAACGTAGAAAAAGATCTTTCTACAGCAGCAGAAATAGCTGGAGTGGTCAGCATTTTAAGTGCGATTTTTCCGAGATTTGTGCATGCCATGTTTATCGTGAATTGGCGCCTCCGCAAGCCTTCTTCGGTGTTGTCTTCCGAAAGTTCCTTAAGCCGTGTACGGACTGCGCGTACTTACATTGGTACGCGTAGTAGGTTACGCGTGTCCTGGAACTCCATGTCGATACTTGCACCTACGCGTACTTGTACGCGTATATATAGGCGTAGCTGCAAGTATGGACATAGCGTTCCAGGGCTGCTACCGCGAACGGCATTCGAAATTTTCCCTCTCTGTCGCACTTATAAGTGTACAGACTTGCAAGTGCGACAGAGACACAAAACTTCGTTTGTGGTTCGCGGTAGCCCCCCAGGACCCGCGTAACCTACTACGCGTACCAATTTCAATGACAGGGCTTCACACTTTCACAACTATCCAGACACGACGTGTAAGTTTGCCTAACTTCCTATTTTCGGGAATATTGATGAATGATTGACTTTGGTTTCATGATAAACCATTCAACAAATCACTAAGACACATTGGTTAAGATGTTAATACCACAAGAGTTAAAGCGGTACTGAGATAAACTTAAGCTTAACGCTTTTTGTTTTATCTCACGCTTATCTCTGTTATTCCATAAACTGGTGAAAGAATTTATGCAATCGAACTAGTAGATCCAGAAATTACCAAAATTAGATCCACAAACTCAAGTACTTTTCCCCTTTATTATATTAGTATAGATTAAATAAAAAGGCATTGGTTTCTCCATACAATCATGTCCTGCGTAAATGTGTCAATTAAAATTGCAAAAAAAACATAAACAATGAGAATTGTAAAAAAAAGTTGGTGATCGTGCACAGGCCAATTATTAACAAATACTGGAGGTAAAATAATCGAAATGTCCTTATATTTTATTAATTTTTCTGGTCTTTCTTAAAAATTTCAAGGAAAGTTTCTCGGTAACTTAAGAGAATTTACGGAAATTTATGGAAATATACTCCTTACTTTTAAATGCATTGTACGAATGATTTGTCTTTTATGTACGTTTTTTACCATGTAACTTGGCAAGGATAGCGACTGCGTTAAATTCAATTCTCGTAAAAGAAATTTTAAATTTGCCTATTTTTCATGTTACGGAAATATTTCGGAAATATTCTCAGTAAATTTCGTTTCCGAAAGATTCCAACTTTGGAAACTTTCCAATTGCCCATCACTATACGTGACCATAGAACCTATTGTGCTAACAGCCGGGCTAAGATGATCGCGTATACTATGTCTGACATATAGCATTCGTCCCTATCGCACTTACATATTTGACGGTAAGGTACGAATGCTATATGTCCGACATATAAGCGATCACCTTAGCCCCGCTGGGCTGGTTAGGTTAGGTTTTGTATTTTTGTAAACTTACCACGGTGCTTTTTCAGCTAACCCTTGGACCGAGCCGTTTTTGCTGGCGGTGGCTGAAGACATGATGAAGTCTGAAAATTAACAACATTATTCGTTATTTGTTATTTTATATGAAAACGTTACTTCAATCGTGGGTTTAAATAATTGGACTGATAAACAATTATTCTTTGTTTTGTCAAATAATAATTACATAATTTGATAGAAATCATGTCGAATGTTATCTACTGTTTACTGTATGCGGTCTTCAAAATATTAACGAAATGTACAAAACTAAAGATCGATTTACATGTTGCAAAAACTTGCATGCAATTTTGATTACATTGCGGGCTGCAGACTATACAGAAGTTTTTTATTTGTAAATATTTATTTTTATTTTATTTTATTTTATTGTTAGATTATAGTCATATTTCTATAATTTTGCTGTAATTTTGTGTATATTTATTGTTTCATTTATTTAACAAATAATTTATTATTACGTTAATGTATTAATATATAAAAAATAGTTTAGCAATTAGTAAAAAGATAAATAAATTGTTTAGCATTTAGTAAAAAGGTCGTAGCTCTTTTTTGATCAATTCTGAAAAAGGAGAACTTTATGAGTAACCTGCACCATATTAGTTGGGCAGTTTCACGTGATAATGTAGACTTGCTGGACAAAAGCATCAGCAATGCTCAGTCCATTACCGAATTTTCAAGATTCTAATTTTTTTCCCCATACAAACTTTGAACCACAAAAAAATTTTAAATGGCCGACGGAGGAGTTGGTTCTTATCAAAATCATAAAGCTATGTATCTAACTAGAAAACTAACTAGGAAAAAAATGGTGCTTTTCTCCAGCGTATCCACATTATCACGTGGAACTGCCTAACTATATTTAACTGCTTGATAATATGTACAGTCAAGTGCAAAAATATGCACACACCTTGCTCAAAAAGACGTCCCATAGCTCTTATGTCGGTGAATTAAGGTTTTGGTACATATTTATGAGAGGATTCATTCGATACATATTTTTGCACTTGACTGTACCTATTATCGCAACATGCATTTAATGCGTGAAGGGTAGAATCATAATAAAAGTATTTTTGTAAATAGAATAGGAATAAATTGGCCTGACCCCAGAAGGGCAGGACGATAACGCGGTGCCTCTGTTTACAACTTGATAGGAAGCTATAAAATTCTACTAATATTATAAATGCGAAAGTTTAGATGTTAGGATGTTTAGATCTTTGTTACTCAATCACGCAAATACGGCTGGGCGGATTATGATTAAACTTAGTATACAACGAGTTTATAGTCTAATTTAACATATAATTATACTCGAATTTTTAATTCAAGACCAAAAATAACTACGACAGATCTGTCACTGTGGTGGGTTTTTTACATCAAACAATGTAAAAAGGTTGAATTATCCCAAAAATCAACCCCTCGATGGGATGAAATAGGGAGTGGAACTTTACGCTAACAAAAGCTAGTATTTAATAAGTAGGTACAGTTGCCATCAAATATATCTGTAGGTACTCTTCAGGGTGGTCAAATTATATCTCAACTCTAACGCCTTGACAATGAAGTGTTCAAATATTTTTGAGCGCCTTGTTAGCTTAGCTCTGATATATCTGACGGCAACTGTACACTAGCCTTTGACGCGGCTTTGTATGAGTGAAAGAAATAAATTTTCTGTAATCAACTACTAACAAAGACTTGGCTTAGGACTCGCATCCAGGCCATAATAAATACCGCTAGAAAATGTGACTAAATTTCCACTAAACCTCAATAAATCCTTCAATTCAATTCAATTCAATCGTTTATTTGTCCAAAAAGCAGGTAATGTTATACAACAGATGTTATGTCACAATTTAAAAGATCTCCACTTTTTGCCGATTAAACGGCGTACAAATTTTATATCACGAGATTTCATCTCTTTACGTGCCTCCCTAATTATTACTATATTAATTGTTCCTTATAATTAAGTTATCAAATTTCATTAGTCAAGTCAGACTACACACTAAGACAAACAGAAGTATAACACAATAAATAAAGCAACACAACAAAATAAAATAAAAATAACCCTACATTTCATGCATTATTCAATTCAATGTCATTAAAATATTCTTGTATGTCATAATAGCATTTGTTTTTAAGTATTGCAAATGAAACACTCAGTCTATTAACGAAAACTTTAATGAGAACATGTTCAGTAGTTTTTCCCATACTAACACACAGACGTGACGGGGTAATTTATTTTATAATACGCAAACTACGTATATTGTAAATTTTATTTCTTTGTAATGTACCTAATATTTTCACATTTTATCAATAAATGAGTATGAGTAGTGATTAGTTATAATAAAAGAAAATATTTATAAAATACCAAAATCGGTTTCTACTAAATTTGGACTAAAGGTACAAACACACTAGACCGTTCCGTGTCCGGGCCGGCCCGTTTTCTAGTACAAGAAATCGACGGCCGTCGCGCGTCCTGTATTAGAAAACGGGCCGGCCCGGACACGGAACGGTCTACTGTGTTTGTACCTTAAAGGTTCCGCGATGGCACAGACTGTTGATTTCAGTAGTAATTATTTAACTTCTTTTATATGTACAAGTGTGACCAAGTATGACGGGTACCTACCTACTACGGTAAATACGCATATGTATAAGCTATAAAATAAGAATCTTTTTCTAGTCGATGTATATACAATACAAATACTCTTTATTGTACACCTTACACAAATGGATCAGTTACATACAGAAACAATACAGCAATATGTTTATTTCCAGCGTTCAGATATGGTTTCTCCCATGAAACAAAGGAGGACATTTGGGGTGCAAAGACGTACATGTTACAGCACTAGTTACTTAGTCAATATTTCACTTCTTTTCATTCAAATAGACTTACATTCTCGACGGCACAGTTTCATTTGTTTTCCGATCAGTGAAATATACGATTTGGGCATTTTGTTATATTAGTTTTAATTTAACACAACAAACTCAACGTCGTTTCCAAATGTTTACACACACACCTTAGAAATTGAGGGTAGAACATATTCAATGAAATTGTATTTCTTAATGACATTGACATCGCACACACGGGGATTATTATTATGACGAGACACACTCATATCACAATACGTATCGTTTGGGTATTGACTAATATTGAAGCAAAATCCACACAGTTGTGCATTGCGCGATAATATTGGCACCTCAGTATTGTTAGTAATAATCACCCTGTAACCGATGCCAGTGAGTGACAGTTGGTAACGTCATTTTAAAGTCCTCTAGACACTATCGGTTATAAGCAGTTACAGCAGGTACATTTATTAAATGAAAATGGCCACATTTCACACTAGGAAATGACAACTGACCGGCTATTGCTTTTCTACGCCTAGGGAGTTAAATGTCATGTATTACTGCCACTTAAATGTCAAGGAAATCGATAAATACCGCTTTCTTGGTGCTTTCTTGTGATTAGGCATCATAGACTAGTTTTATTTAAAGTTTACATAAGGATAAGTTTTGTAGTTGTACCCAAATCGATAAAAAATCGATAGTCGGTAAGTAGACGGGAAATCGTGTAATTAGTACTTCGTTAAGATTAATCATTATTTATAGGTGGCAATTTGAGGTAACTTCTTTATAATAGAAGAAGAGAATGTTAATTTAGTTTTTCTATTTTTTTAGTTTTCCTATTAATTAACGTTTTTATGCTGAGGAAATATCTATTTTTTATAAATCTATGAACGATTAGCGTTTACAACAGGTTTTCCTAGATAAGAAAATAAGTGACTTTATTCGCACCAATTTTCGCCGAAATTACGGAAATAAAAGACATTTATTATTTTTCAATGAAACTCCAGGTCTATTGCTTATTCTTGTATTGGTACATTTTATGTATTGTCAATTTGAATATTTTTATGCGATTGTTTGTACACTAAATTAATAAAAAAATACACACACACACACACATTTTTGACAATAAATTAAAATTGTACACAGTTTCTTACAATATCTTTTATCTTCATCTATTACTGTAGTTATTAATTTGCAACTAAATTAAAAAAAAACACAACTATCAAAACAGTCATCCAGCTAGTTAAAACACAAAAAACGCCCAAATACTTACAAAGATAAAGAGCACGAATTCAAATTCGAAAACACTAGGTAACTTTTTAATTTCCCGGCGCGTTTTATTTTTAATCGCATACGCGGCCGCTGCTGGCGGGCAGTGCGAATGACTGAATGGAGCGCGTTTGGTTCACAGAGTGCCGGCGAATTAGGTCGAGCCACATGCTTCTACTACTGGCACCTTATCTCTAATTGAGAATAGCTTGTTTAGATACTATTTAGGCGGTTAATCAACAGCCATATATTTAGGTAAATATACGTTTAAATTCACGTAGTAAGTAATGTATAAATGATATATGTGAGTTTGGGGTCCTAAACATTACCAACAACAACACTACCAACAACACTGACGAAAGTTTAAATTCAATCATCATCATCATTTCCAGCCCATTTTCGCCCACTGCTGAGCATAGGCCTTGTTTCGATTTTTTTCGAGTGAAAATACAACAAATGCAGGCTTCCTTGCGATAGCTATGAGTATGATGGTTTTTCGTATGAATGAATGATTTTGTAATCTACGCTTTAGATCTTATAGCGATAACCTCTCCCTTCAGTTAACGACCGCGTAGATCACTTTGTCTGAACATGTGAAAACTGCCACTTGTATGCTGTGATAACAGTGAATTCACCATAGATATCAGTGGCGGAGCCTCCATACAACTCGATTCCCACCGGCTTGCCTAATTTTCAGCCAGTTTAGTTTTTTTACCACGGCTCATGAAGAAAGGCAAATTTTTTCCGGCTTTTCTAAAAATATTTTTGACGCGCCGCTACTGATAGATAAGGAATATACAAGTGAATTCACAAATTTTATAAAGGGTCGGCAAAGCGCACGTGACTCCTTTGGAGTTGCGAGCGTCTCTAGGCTCCGGTGTCTGCTTACCATCAGGTACATAGTACCGTTCGCTGGTTTTGCACCGTCGTTGTATACAAAATCCCAGTCACCGGTAGCAGACGGCTGCCGTTTAGTTATAATGATTTTTTGAAGTACCACCTAATAACACATAAAATTTGAATATGTCATATCGCTAATCGTGTTGGGATTAGGTAGCGGACCCGGAATCTTTCAGGATGCAAACTGTACTAACTGGGATAACGCTAGGAGGATGATGATGTCAAATCGCTAAAAAAATACCACGCTCGTTGCTCATGTTCTTAAATTTGGATTAAGCATATTAATGCATATTTTGTTTTTAAAGTATACGAGGCACGTGACAATGTTGCTCTGAAGCGAACAAATTCACAACTTAAATGAATATACTTTAAAAGATGACCTTTTTGGGATTAGATCGGCCATAAATAACCTATCATGATGTTTTCCTTCACCGAAAAGCTATTATTAAATATCAAATAAATGATTAGTTTAACAATGTAACTTACCTTATATGTATTAAGATTTACTATGTTTTACTATTTATGGGTGCAAGCCTGAATTAAAATATTTGAATTGAATTGGTATTTCGTATGTTAGATTGTTAATTTAAAAATCCTGTGGTGCGGTTCAAACACAATCTCCAGGTTGGATGTTACGTGTGTTACACCTCAGCTGCAGTAATTTTCGCAGACAAAACAAAACACTACATTACCTAAGACTAAAATATTCAATGTTTTTGTCAAAATTGAAGTATCCTCGAGAATGTTGTTCCAACACTTGCAAGTCTTTCAACGTGCTAATCCATCCGAATAGCGTTTTTATTGTGTAAGCTACAAAGTTTAAACTAAAATATCAGGATGTTGTAATTATAAGTTGTCAGAGTTAATAATAACACTTGAATAGAGGTGCTTCAAGGTTCGACACATTGGATTGCATCGGTCACCTACCAATTGGATTCCCACGTATAGTGCGTGTCATCTACGACGACGCGCCCCTCCACAGCAAATCTCATACTAATATATGCGCAATTGTACGGATTGGGCTGTGAAGTATACTATAGCCACCTACGTATTTATGCTTTCACAAATGGTTTCCGCTACATGGCGGAAAAATGCTGCTAATAGACGCTCCGCGTAGCACACGAAAACCAAATAACCGGCCAAGTACGAGTCGGACTCGCGCACGAAGTTATTATAAATAATAATGTTAATTAATATCAAGTAGAATTTTGGTCAAGTGCGAGTCTGATTTTTGTTTTCCCATACATTTTGAGACCCAGCGCCTAATGACGGCAACGAGCAAAGTACTTTTAAAAAGCTTTGCTCGTTGTTTTCATCACAGACGCTGGGTCTCAAAATGTTTTTGTATGGGTGCCCCGTTAAATATTTACTGTATCCCAATTTTCAGTATTTGTTGTTATAGCGGCAACCGAAATATATCATCTGTGAAAATTTCAGCTGTCTAAATATTACGGTTCATGAGATACAGCCTGGTGACAGACGGACGGACAGCGAAGTCTTAGTAATAGGGTCCCGTTTTACCCTTTGGGTACGGAACCCTAAAAAAAAGGTTTTTTTCAAAAATAATCATCATTAGGAAAAATTGACCTATCAAGTTTTAGGTTACATTATGTTGATTCTCTTCCCTTGACAGTTGTTTTTTTTACCTGACTGTGGCTTTTTATAGGCCGGGCCCAATAAAGCGATAAGGAGTGCGGGGTTGGAGAGTGGCCTGGGAAAAATCCAGGGGAAACCTCCGACACGACCACGCGGGCGGTTTAAGCACTGGAATAATCTAAGAGTTTGCGCAAAAGAGTTTGCGTGAAAGAAGTGCGCGACAACATGCGCAAACGCATCAACCTTGTTCTAGAAAGCAATCGCTAAGCACGAGGCCGCCTAGATGATAAATTAAATTATCGGTGCAAGCGATGCTGTTTGTGTACGTATATGATATGTATGTGTGTTATCAGAGCGATGAACAAAAACCATACTTACCTTAATGTCTAGATGGGTCATAAACACTTGCAAGAACAAAAGTCGTCTCTCCGGTGGTCAATAGTTAACGGCTTATGAGCATGTGAGTTTTGATGATTTTATTACATGGATTTATAGAACCGGAGACGCCGTTTATGCGGGTTACTAGACCAATCCAAAATTAAGCTTTGTAGCCCTTAACTTTTGATATGTCTACAGGAAAGACGCGAACCTAAATCTGTTTATGACCCAGATTGCCTAAATGTTACAAGTCAAATTAGACCAAGAACTTTCCAAAGTCCAATAGCATTAAAATGTTGAAAGTGCATGGCATTGAAACATTATTATTAATTTCTGGATTTTTTTAAATTTTACCTGTAAATATAAACCGTATGTACCTCACTAGTTATATGTCACAGTCACAGAACAAAAAGGGGCAACAACTTTAACCCGTGAAGTAGGTAGGTATCGATATGGATGAAAAACAATGTAAGTAAAATTCATAGGTAACCTACCTGTACCTACCTAACCAGTTATGTTATTCAAAACGTCCACATTTCACCTCTCACCCCTAGATTTGACAAGGCGTAATTTCAAGATGATTTCACTCACTCTGACGTTTAACTTATTGAGGTAAGAAGATGCGATGTTTAGACAGTGTTAATGTAATAGAAACTCTATTACATTAGCAATAAAGTAGACTATGCAATGATAAAGAACATATATTATGTCAGTGTCAAATTCATAGTAATCGACTAATCGTACTGTGCGAGAGTGTACAATGTTTTAATAACTGAAAAATCCATTCAAGCCGTCAAATACCGTCGCCCATTAAGGTTTAAAATAAATGTCCCAGTGCTCGACATCTTGGTGCCCAATAGATAACATGGGCAAGGCATTCTCCATAGAAACTCTGTGCACGTTTTATTCGTAGGTTTTGGCACTAACGAATGTAATTTTTTTTGGATGTAAATATTAGATATTCGAAGAAAGCGATGTGGAAATTTTCAAATATTTCAAGAAAACGAAGAATGAAAAAAAAATAAAAATAATATCAATGAAAAAAATATATACATCACGAAATAGCTTAAAGAAAAATAAGCATACTGACCAAAAATCATAACTTTAATGCAAACACAAACGAAGAAAATCCTGCACAAAATTTGTATGGAGAGAGCTTGCCCTGCCTCTCCTTTTAATCAATCACCTCTGTCATCATGACATAAGATTGAAAGTGCCTTGATCAGTGAGTAGCACAGGGACGTTTAACTTAAGTACACAAAGTGACTTTATATTTTTATGGTCCTGCCTATTTTTATTATGTTGTGATTACTTGTGATATTCATTTCTAGTTCTTGCGTTCTGTAACTAATTATGTTATACAGTTATTTATTTTGAGTTTATTTTAGTTGAACCGCCATTACCGCCTGCAATTTTATTTTTCTGCTTCACCTTAAGGTTGACTGGTAGAGAATGCCATACGGCATTAAGTCCGCCTTTTGTATAATTTTATATAATCAGATATTCCTATTTCGCGTCTAATACTCAGATAAAAGTCTGGCTTACTCTGACAATCGTAATACTACGTATTAGACGCGAAATGGGAATGTTTAGTAGGTTTCATTTTAAGGTTTCACCTTGCAGTTTGTCACAACAACTCAATAGTCTCAGTACGCCTCTCGCTGACTTTCTTTCACCACTGATGACTCGTTGACCATGGAGCAAAACGGTAACAAAACACGCAATTTACCAGTTCTGACACTAAATACAGCAATATAGCCCAAACCCGTGTGACCAGCCGATGCACCTATCGACTCACCAACCGTCCAATATACCTAGACCCGTAAATTCTTACCAACAGTGTGTAACCAGGGGTCAGAGTTACATCGGTTATCCTGAGGCGAGTTGTCGATAAGTGTGGATATCAGCAGTGGTTCACCTTGCGTTCGGGCGAGCTTACAACACCGGCATACCATAACCCTGATAAACAAATCGCCGTTGTGACAATCGATATTAGCTTTTATAGCAATGAGACAGGGTCGTTGGGAAATGTTAAGTTATTGTGGTGGTTGTTGAAATTCAGGAGCACGTGTCGGCGTTCCTATTTAGATGGCATTAAGGTTTAGTTTTGCGAGGTAACTCTTGAGCCATTGAGTGATCATGAGCCAACATAGGTACCTTACACGGCATATTTTAGTTTTTCTATTAATCAGTCAAAACAATTAAATACGTAATTATCCTGAGTAACTGATTGAGCAGAGCCTTTGACTGATATGTCGTTGCCGGGAACGTAAAGAAAGAACGTGCTAACTGAATGTAGTAAGGTGCATTGGGCTAGATTCGACAATTGACTTCGAAAATATGTACCAACAAAACTAGAAGCACTTCCTAGTGTATGCGTGACATCCACGAAGGCGCGCCCCTCCACAGCACTATCCGTACAATAGGGATGACGACACTATAAAAGAAAATCAATAAATCCAAATTGTATGTAGAAAATTCTTTATTTATCTACATAAAGGCTCAAATTCTCAATCAAATGGCGAAAAAATAGTAATAGAAAAAAATTAATAATTACATAATTATAAGTCTTCAAAGTTTTAAGAGTGGGTTTGTTCTGTCCCTTTTCCGCAAAACACACCTTTGTATTGAACGATCGTCATTTACTAGTGACGTCACGGTTAGGTAGCACTTTCTCTCTCTAACTAAGAACATTCTAACCGTTGTAGCTTCGTTATTTTTTGAGATATTTGAATAGGATTTTCACTATTTGGCATAGTTTTATGTCTTCTTTCTATTGAAGTAATAATTTTTTTTTAGTCGACATCCCTATTGCGCATAGATTGTATGAGATTCGCTGTGGAGGGCCCATCCTCGTCGATGACACTCACTATACTACAGTACATTTTCAGATTCCTCGTAGCATTTTCCCAGTTATGCCCTAAGGAACCCTGGGTCCACTTCCACACGTAATCATCAGATGGCAGTCGCCTTCCTACGCCAAATCTTGGGATTATGAGTTAAAGCGGACCCCGGGGGGAATCAAAGGGCTCTTTCCCTTTTGCTTGCTTTCCCCTAGATTGTTGGGATTACAATGTTCCCCTTCAATAAAAAGCCACTTATAGAATATCAAGTGATATTTCGTACAAAGTATTTGGAAAACCCCTAGCGGGTTGGACTCCGCGATCACCAGATAGATGCTGACCAAGAGCAATCCCATTTTAATAAAAAAAGTCTAAATTGAAAGTCGCGTGTAATACAACAAAGTCGATATCCTAATAATTTCACCTTCCATTCGACGCTACAACCCCAAACTTACGTAACCTCAATTTTCACCTTCGCGACCTGAAAAATTCGATATCACAGTAACCAAGCAACCACAAAAAGTGCTTGTCGATCAACGCTTCCCAAGACATAAATCATAGACCACCATTATACATGTGTGTATTGTGTAGTGACTCGCGTGCATAAATCAAGGTAAGTATCGCCCTTCATCCATTTACTGCGTTGGGACTTGGGGGGTACCTTTGTAATCTATGGAATCGATTTCGTTGGTACCATGCCTTTCATGTTTAGAGCTACGCATGTGATTTTCGGTTGGGTAAATTAGGATTTGACATCGATCATTTCGTTGAACTTAATTTCACGGTTTTTGAACTAAATATCCTAGTGTTCGACACTGGCCCAATGGTTGGTACTTTTAATCTTAAGACAATGACAAAGGTGAACGATAGGTATGTGTCAACTATGACCACTTGCATTGGGAAGTTTAACCATTGAGGTTATGAGGTTACATAAGCTAAAAAATGTACGAGTTTCTGTAACTGTTGGTGAAATGCTTAGAAAATTCAGGAAAACTGTCCATTGGATTTTTCGATAGCCAAATAATAAACATATATTGTTACAAATATGGAATAATAACAAGGCCATTTCTTAAATAAGTGCCCCGTATGTGGATCAAGAGTTTCAGTCACAGTGAACAATTTATGTCAGTACCCGAGAAAACTCGGCCTAAATGTAGTAATTTAAAAAAATGCGAACTGAAAGGATGATGATGCAGTTAAATAGAATACAATACAAATATTCTTTATGGTTCACCAAATAAAGTACACTAAAAAAATAACAGGAGCGAATTGCACAATGGTAGACAACAGGCGGTACCCAAAATACCTACATTGATATGACGTTCCGTCCGTCCGTTCCGTTCTTCCGCGAGTGTCTGAATTACGACTGGGTCATAAACAGGTTTAGGTTCGCGTCTTTCCTGTGGACAAATCAAAATTTAAGGGCTACAAAGCTCGATAGATAGGTCTCGTAACTCGCATAAACGGCATCTCCGTTTCTATAGATCCATGTAATAAAATCATAACTTACATGCTCATAAGCCGTTAACTAATTGACCACAGGAGAGACGACTTTTGTTTTTTCAAGTGTTTGTGACCCGACTACGTCACTACAATGTTGTTATTTAATTTATGTCACACCTGGCCATAAAGCGGCAATTACCGCACGCTTCGCGCGCGGGAAATCCCACTTCCTGGCCAGGGGGTGACATAAAATTTTGTACTTAACACGGGCGGTAATAAAGAAAGCCTCAGATCGCATATTTATCAAATACCTGCGATCTGAGACATTCTTTGTTTTACCGCCCTTGTTAAGTAATGTACTATTATGTCACACCTGGCCATAAAGCGGCAATTACCGCACGCTCCGCGCGCGGGAAATCCCATAAAATTTTGTACTTAACACGGGCGGTAATAAAGAAAGCCTCAGATCGCATATTTATCGCCCTTGCCTTCGGCTCGGGCGTCAAATACCTGCGATCTGAGACATTCTTTGTTTTACCGCCCTTGTTAAGTAATGTACTATTCCTGCTACCCAAGTTTGACTGAAACATACAAAGATCGTTTTATAGTGATAGAGTATGTTAGTAATATGTTTTATCGTTTTTATATTTTTCTCGTATCACTAACTTTCGGCACGGTAATTTAGCTTGTGCCGAGCAGCTAACAGCAGGATGCAGAGGTCTAATTTAAACTGAATGAAGTCAATTATAATATTTACAAGAAAATATAAACAAGTAGACAATAATAACTTAAATACATAATATTGAAGCTAACTCAAATCTAAAACAGGCCCTTGAGGCCATGCCATTGTACAGAGGAGGAGTTCATATAACCTGGACCTATTTGAGGCAAGAGTGAATAGGCATTTTCTGTGTGAGCTCGCTTCCCTTCGGCCTCATTTTTGCTGGCCAAGGGCAATCCCATTATTAATTAAAAAAAAAGGATGCTGGCGGCATTTCCTCGCTGTATCGAAATGCTGATACGTTGTGCGAGGAAGACGCCAACTCTTCGGTCACCAGTTCCCTACTTACGTCAACCACTTACTGAAGTGAAAACTTCTTTAGAGGGGCTGAGCACTTTGTGTGCTGGGGAAAAATGTTTAAACTCGCGACAGATTCGTAAGGAGGTCTCAATATAATGGACGGAAGTACGCCTAGGACGCTCTACCACAAGCAAGTTGACCCTTCCTAATATCGTATGACCTGTTTTAATACAAATAAGTACTAACAAACAAATGATTTTATCCTCCTCTCTTTCTACCGCGCGGCGAAAATGTATGCCTGCGCCTTGCTGTTTCGTTTAGGCGACGCAGGGCGCTTGCGCGAATGTGCGTGTGTGTTTGGTTTTCATTTCTGCCGGCACTCCCGGAGTGCAACCCGTTGTTTTTTTTTTTATTAATAATGGGATTGCTCTGTGCAATCTGATTGATGATAATGATGGAAATAAGAACAATTATAATACCTACCAGTTGCGAGACTAGCGCGGGATCGGGTCCAAGAATGATTTTCTTTAGTTGGTTACCTAGTTATTTTAATGCTACTACTGGTGAAGAAACACTATTACTGTACCAAACTAAAAGCACAAGAAATCGCGTGCAATTGGGCCCATTTCACATTCCCATGCAAATTCCGACATGCATGGGCGATACCATCTTACAGCGTACCGTAATGTACGTTCCGAAACACAGGGAAAGTCCATTATTGATGGGGCAGTAAAATGCTTTAGCAAAATTGAGGCAAGTTCAGCAAACATCTGGGGCTGTAAAAAACCTTGGTAATATAAAGCATCAGCCAGTGTACATACGGTAAGGCTCAATTTTAGGTATAAGGTAGTAGGATTTGTAGTAAAAAGACATAGGTAATTTACAAAAGGAGAAGTACACAGGCGAGCTTATCCCTTAAAGGGATCTCTTCTATTTAACCTTTGAGTAAGATACTTTGTAACTTTTAAATATCGATAACAAATTTAGGTACTGAATCTAAGGAACAACATTGGCGTTCATGATTTTCACGAAGGAGTAATTCGACATTAAAAAAAAACCATGGTGCGAATCGGACTTCGCACATTTAAGGTTCCGAGTTCCGAACCAACCTCAAAAAACGTGATTTATCAATATATTAATATTTGTTGGTAAAATATACATAATAAATGGCAATCATTATTCAGTGCCTGTTTAAAAACATACAGCAACAAATGCCGCATCCGCAACTATGTACGCCCTGGCGTGCAGTAAAGTTTGACTGAGATAAATTAGTTCAGGTACAGTCAGCTTAGAGAGTGGTGTACTACTTTTGAACCTTAATGTACATAAATTAAGGTCGAAAAGAGGTAGGCCGGTTTTTTTGCTTACTGTACGATTTAAACGGTGGTAGATTGAACTCTGGCAATCTCTAAGTAACCCACGATTTGCTTTTGTTCATGATGAGTGATGACTATAGTAATTTTTCATTCCGACTCGCCCTGGTATTAGTAGTACGTACTTTTAAGAATTATTATTGTATATTATATCATTGTATGAATCGTATGATTGGGTAATATTTAGGTAATTTCTCTATTTTCTCATTCTCGTTACGAGTTTCCACATTGCTAACAATTATATCAGTTTTAGTAGGTATTTATAGGCCATTGTCACACTGATGCGGTTTCCGGACAGTTTCCGCGGTGCGAGCGAGAGACCGCTATAAAATTGCATAGCGCTGTCTCGCTCGCACATCGCAGCGTCGTGCGGAAACCGCATCAGTGTGGCAACCACCACAATTTCAATTTTACCATAAATTGAGTAGACCACAGACCACACAAATATAAAAGATAGACTGAAGAAAAACAAATACATAGATAACTCAGGTCTAAATTATTAACCAGTTTTAGTGTTGAGTTCTCATTGGTTTACTTACAGTATAAAACTTGATTATACACTGTAAGTATTTAAACTTCCTGTAGTAAACGCAATAATCACTAGGTAAGTATCTATGCTAGATAGTAGATCACTAGCCAAATAATAATGTACAAACGACAACCTTATATCTTCAGAATAAAGTTCACAATCGCTTAACAATTGTAGAGTTGACCGTACCTTGCACCACCATGCTGGATTCCCTTAATTACCAAGTTAGCTAATCTCTGACGTTTGTCTTCATTAAAGTTTGCATTTTCCATCCATTTGTAAAGTTCACTGTGCATGAGGGCGGCCTACTTGTGTTTGTTGGCTCAATCTGGAACGCAAACGGCCCGGACACGGAACGGTGTAGCGTGAATCATCCTAAAGCTGCCTACACAAAGCCCTGCCTGCAGGGCCCTGCTTGTCCACTGCCAAATCGTATTGTGTGTAGGCATGCAGGGCCGATTTTTTTATCTGTTAAATCGGCCCTGCATGCCTACACACAATACTTTTTGGCAGTGGCACTGCAAGCAGGGCCCTGCAGGCAGGGCTTTGTGTAGGCAGCGGAATGTCAGCTATAAAAAAACAGATTTAATTCATCGTTAAATCTGAAATTTAACTTTTTTGGAAGACTGATTCTTCTATTTAGATTTCGCTGTACACCAGTTAGGCGTAGTAAGGGGGAGCTGGTTGATTGTTCCGATAGCTCAGTTGGCTACAGCGATTGACAGTGATATGTTACATCTAGCCAGTCCGTCACAAGGAGATCTGTACAGGCGTGTATACAACCTTTACAGTACCTATGCCAGAATGTCGCAGGTTCAACCTTGCTTGGATTTTCACTCCACCAATTTTCCGAATCTGAAGTTGCCACTCCACGAGAGACCTTCTATTTTTAAATGCCGAAATTGATATTAGGGTTAATACGAGTTTTTCAAAAGACAGACGTGTGCTCTGTAAGTATGTGGTACTGTGTTCCTGGTCACCACAACTCCCAAGGATGCGCTGTGTTGAGAGTGAGTGATTTACTCACCGGTAAATTCTACATCCAAGTTTTTTTTTTCAGAAAATGGGAGACAACAAGCAAATAAGCATGGCGGCGAGCTACATCGCGCTCCGCGGTGTGAAGATCTTTTTGAACGCCGGGCGTGCGGCGGCGGCCAGGAAGGCCTCTCCACCCGTGGTACGACGGAAGCCGAAACCACCCGCGCCGGGAGCTAAACCGTCACAGAAGGTGTTTGATGCGCTGGGAAAATGCACTAAGTTTAACAAGTAAGTGCATTAAGTGCTCTAAAATATGGTAGACCTTATTACTGAGGATAAAACACATGTCCAAGTTGTCAATGCTATCACGGGTCTTCATTGCCCTGTTTTTATGTCGCTCTCGTTTCCAATTAAAGGCATTAAAGACGACAGAGCTGCTCAAAATACGCTGACACCGTAAATGCATTAACGCTGGGCCAAAAATATTTGGAAATACAGCAGAAAGCAGCTCAGGATCATAACTGAGTTGATTATATGTCACTTCGGGATCAAAGGAATCTTGGCCAAGATAAGACTAAGCGGACAACATAGAATGTAGGATGTGTGAATGTCACGCCCTTGCCAGATAGAGAATGAATGACTTTGGTAATGTTACCCTGGATCAAAGGAATTCAGAGTGCTCCCGTTGAGCTCCATCATCCGGTTTGTGGAAATGGTGGAGAGCAGTTTGGAGGAGATATAAAGCAGTGGGCAATTGCACAAAAGATTCCACACAAGTGCAGCCGCAAGGGCCCTCATCTAGACAAGATAAAATAAGACGAGAGAGAGACAGTTATAAGTTTAAAATGTCACGCATGAGTCGCGTCACTGCGTTTACGGCGCCACGGCGTATTTTGAGCAACGGTGTGGCTGTTCTTTAAGTATGATTCGGGCACTTGCAAAAAGAAAAAAAAGAAATATCTATCACTTCAATAAACACCACTCATCACGCAACGCATGCAATTAGGTATCATGTCAATTCGACTTTTAGACTCGTAGTAGCACTTCATTGTTCCATTCGCATTTTCAGTTGTTTTCAGAGCACGGCACTTGTAGCGTTACCACGAGCTTAGTGTTCGAGTTGACTCGACTTGAGTCGGTTGGCGGGCGCGAAGGCAACCGGACGCAATGCCGCACAGGAAACTTAAAGAAAAGACGCTCGATTGTTTGCACAAGTGCACTAATTTTACCAAGTGAGTGCACATTTATTGTGTTTATTTTAAGTATTAGTGGAAAGTTATGGAGCCTTTATTAAATAGTTTCTGTCGTGTTTTAGCACAAATTAGCGCAAAGTTGTGCTTTGTTAACACGTTTTTAATAGGTACGCGATTACTCATTGAATAAAACCATTTGCCTAACTAAACGGATTTCATCAGGAAAAGTTTTTATGGTGTTTGTAGGTTTTTTCATTAACGCAAAAGTATAGAGAATTTTATTTCGTTTTAAGGGCCTATCGTGCGGGGTAAATTCTCAGCGCCTGTCAAATTTCAATTTTTTTAATAATTTACCCAATTAACCCACACAT
The DNA here is from genome assembly GCA_951800055.1 of Cenopis cana. NCBI lineage: Eukaryota > Metazoa > Arthropoda > Insecta > Lepidoptera > Tortricidae > Cenopis > Cenopis cana. The sequence goes on along the minus strand of OX637476.1, from coordinate 3,257,220 downwards.
GCATTATTCACGCACACTACCTCATTTTGCTGGGTCGGGTCATTGACCCATGTTTATGTCAACTTATGACAATATAGATTTTGAATATTTAAAGGTTTCTTGGTGCATAAGAGAAGTGTAACAAAAATCGTCAAGTTCTGATCTGTAACCAAAACTCAAGTATTAGTTGTATCTGAAAATGTCTTGAATTTGGAATTTGTGGTAGTAAAATACTCAGTTCCTTGTTTATAAAATAAAACTTGTCAAACCCCTGTTTTGTAAAATGTATTTTGTTTTGCCCTTTCCTCACAGACTCATTTTTATACAACTTAAAACAGAGAAAGAATTTTCCTAATCGGTTCGTGCATGTTATGACTGTTTTATGTTTATGACTTAGGTACTTATTTTGAGAGTTTACTTGGTGATTTTCATGATACGAGTATATGTTGTACCTTGAATAGGTTATTTTAAGCAAAACTTTTCATAAATTGATTATTTTCTGTTTATCAGTTGGTTAACTCTAAAATGGACACTGATTTAATGCAAGTTTTAAGAGAAGAAGCGGTAGTTTTATTACAATATATATAATAACTACTGAAACTATTTATACGGCACGGGATAACTGCAGCAATATTGTGAATCAACTTTGTATTTGAGGAACCAGTACCTAACCTTATAGGTAGTTCTTGTTATTCACGACCTCCCGTCGTAACCCAATCCGCAGAATTGCGCATAGAATAGTATGACATTCCCTGCGCATCGTCGTTATCGTGAATGACAAGCACTATAAAACCTAATGATATAAGTATATAACAAATATCATCAAGAAAGTCATTGTAACAGTCTGCAATTGTGGAACTTGGCCGGACCACTACTGTATCAGCTCTGACAAATTAACTTTTATACACTTCTTATAAGGTCCATAATTGAAAGGAATAATTAGCAGGATGCGTTTACATATTCTTCTAGTGTGAGCAATCGTGCCGTCGATGACACTTAACTGAACATCCGTGAACCTTATTGCAACGACATAAGGTTCAATAATGGTTAACATTGCGTCTATTTTCATCAATAATAAATAGCAATTATTATTATTTGCTATTCGTTTACTATAACGTCGAGACAATTATTGCGATGCGACATAAGTACTTACTTGTACAAAATCAAAGCAACGGGATTTCCAACGCATGAAAGCTTTAGATAGAAACTAGCGCAGTTTAATATTATAAGTAATTACTGCATATTTGTTTGTTAGACATCGTCATTGTCACCACATCCCCAACAACTACTTGGTTTATTATTTATAAATGAAACATAGGTTTATTATTTTCATTCTAGGTATAATTATATTATGACCAGGCGGCTTAGACACTACACAATTTAAATCCACATCACTCAAACTGGCGAAGAAACTCCGATATTCTTTCTTCTGCTCCCGCTGCAAGAGAGCACTCTAGATCTGTTTCTTGGTATAACGCTGATATTTTATAAACTTCTGTTCAAAGCACCATAATAATTGTGCCTGTTTGTACAGATTCTGGGATATGTTTTGTTTATGCAGATTCTGCGATATATTTAGGTAATCATTGTTTGACGTGAAAGCGCCGTACATATACACATAAAATATAACATTAGATTCGTTAAATTATTGAAATATAAGAATACAATTTGTTTACAAATTTTAATTTGAAATATGATGAGTGACATAAATGTCATAATGTTCCGTTCTGGGTGGCCAATTTATAAAAAGTAAATTACTTTGGACTGAAATACATCGGTAACCTTTTTACGTTTAAAATACCTTTTCGTAAAGGAAATCATTATAATTTAGTTGCATTAGTAAACATTGGGGACCAAAGATTGCATTTTTATGTTATAACGAATGGCTAATACTAAAAATTCCATGTTAAAAGATTCTTCAATAGCCACACGTCAACATTTATTTACCCTACTTCAATTAATGCAATCTTTGTGTGTGGTATACATTTTGTATTTGTATACGAGCAAGCTGTCAAAAAGCGTGTTTTTATGAGATGTCAAACTGAGAAAAGCAGCATACGTCTGCTCCCATTGAGGGCCGGAGCCCATCTGCCGGCAAGAAAACTACGGCGGCCGGTCAAATTTTCGGAATTTCCTTTGCATTGTTAAAAAAATCTCCACATTTTGCAAATGTTAAACACATACGACCTAGATAACATGTAGTTTTGTTACTATTGGTTACTATTCAAAAATTGAAGACCTTTCATAAAGTATTAACGTTGTAGTTTGCGTTTATTTCCTTTAGTAGAGCTAACTTTGGATTGAATTTTTATGAAGAAAACTATAAGTAATTGTGTTTCTGAAACACATGACGTGTAGAGTGTATCCTTAAATATCATATATAGGAATTACAGAATTCAAGCTTTAGTAATAATAATACAGCAAGTGATCCAACCATCGCAATTATTCAGAAATTTGCTCGGTGCAGTCTTAAACAGTAACTTTGCTAACGCAAACAGGGATATAGCAGGGTAAGTAAGGGAGCATCTCGTGCCCTAATAGCTTTTGCGCCTGATTTTTTTTTTATTATGGGCCACGCCGTTAGTACGTGCTATACCAAATTTCAGCATTCTCCTCTTCTTATTTTTGAACAAAAGAAATATATTAAAAATTATTTTTCATGAATATTTCCGCTTCAATGGAACAAATTACTTCGCGCTTTACACATGCGATGCGATGCCACGGTTGCGGTTTTACCGCATAACATTCCATATTATAAAAATAGAATTTCATGTGTTAACATTTTTCAATATTTATTTTTTATAACTTCTAAGATAGAGACACCTCCAATTTTTTGACTTATAATAGCATTTTCACCTCACTAGCTCGGAAAGCCCTTTTTTATTCTTTAAAAACAGATAGCAAAACTGCATTTTATCCACATGTGTGCAAAGTAATTTTGAAATCCGAACGTGTTCCTAGTTACTTTTTTAACATAATAACATGTAAGGCCGTGTTCCCACTATCCGATACAATATCGGTGTAGGATTCATTACCGATAAAAATGTTTGGAAAACTGCTTAGTGCTCACACTATCCGATCCGATATCGGTCAGATTCGTATCGGATCCGATATCGGTTAGTGTGGGTGGACACAAAACAGCCAGGACAATTTTCGCCCATCTGTTTTTTTTTTTCAGGTGGTGTGAAAGAAATCAGTCCTTGGATTTCAGATTTTATATTTATTTTGAATTAATTTTTTTTTTATAGTTATTTTGAATTATAAGCAAAAAAATTTTTTTTTTGCAAAAAGTCGTCATTATACTCGATTGCGACTAATTCAAGGATAAGGATTTCAAATTTAATATTTATTTTGAATTTTAAGCAAAAAAAAATTTTTTTTTTTCAAAAAATCGTCATTATACTCGATTCCGACTAATTCAAGGATAAGGATTTCAAATTTTATAAATATTTTGAATTTTGAGCTAAAAAAATTTTTTTTTGCAAAAAATCGTCATTATACTCGATTCCGACTAATTCAAGGATAAGGATTTCAAATTTTATATTTATTTTGAATTTTAAGCTAAAAAAATTGTTTTTTGCAAAAAATCGTCATTATACTCGATTCCGACTAATTCAAGGATAAGGATTTCAAAATTTATAACTATTTTGAATTTTAAGCAAAAAAAATTTTTTTTTTTGCAAAAAAACCGTCATTATACTCGATTTCGACTAATTTAGGGATAGGGATTTCAAATTTAACATTTATTTTGAATTTTAAGTTGGAAAAAAAAATTTTTCAATAAATCGTGATTATACTCAATTTCGACTAATAAAGATTTCAAATTATATTTTTATTTGAATTGAAAGTAATTCATTTTTCACGCAATTTTGCTTTATATATTTACTTTAGCATTTGTTTTTGAATTTTTCTTAATTTTTTTGCGTTTTTTTGTTCAAATTTAGTTTTTATTTCCTATTTTAAAGAAATGAAAAATTGGAAGAAACCCAATTTTTTTATTGTTTTACTTTTGTATTTTCCTTTTTCTATTTCCTCGCTTTAGTGAGGTGAAAAGATTTGTGTTACACACGGCTGCAAAGTTATTTTACCTCGTGTGTTGCAACAATCGCTATGCTCAGGATTCTAATTTTGAACCACTCGCTTCGCTCAGGATTCTATTTTCGAACCACTCGCTTCGCTCGTGGTTCAACCATAGAATCCATTCGCTAGCTCGTGGTTCAACCCTAGAATCCATTCGCTAGCTCGTGTTCCAATTCCACACTGTTAAAATACAACTTTGCACCCTTGTATAACAAATAACTATTTCACTGAGCTATACCTAAGATATATTTAATTCAAGCGTCTATCATTATTAGCGTCTATTATATATCATTGGTGTCGCATAGTCACCTATTACCCGTGGTTTAGAATAATTAAAACCTTATGCCAAATATAGGTATAATTAAATTATGAATTAAACAATGATTATGTGCAATAAGTTGTTAATTGTCACATGTATGACAAAATCATTTAAGCGTTTTTTTTACATAAGCCTATCAAAGTTCTCGACACGACACGGCACGGCACAGAAAGTTGACATGTGCGCACGCACACACTTGAAGAAATGTAGGTTTACCATATATTTAGTTCATAATTAGTATTAGCTTTCCGATAATTTAATTCATTAAGCAACGATATAATTGTACGAGACCTCGTCCATGCAAACTACTTTAGTTGGTTATTAATAATTTTTAACTCCCGATCACCGATTAAAAAACATCGTGTATTGGGCAGTCAAATTAAAAGTTACTTAACTCTCAGTTGATTATTGTTTTTCATTAAGTACTATCTTTTTAAAAGATTGCTCTAATGCATCAGATGACTTTATAGAAGCTTATAAGGAGCGTCTAGTAAAAAGTTTTCTAGTTGTTTCATAGCATAATTTGGCTCTACTTCTCGAATGTTCTCACACCGCACGCAATAGAACGACATTTGCACGAACTGGGAAAATGGGTCATATAATATGGTTTTTGAATACCGTATCAGTTAAGTCCGTCTCAACTTAAATATCGCGTAGACGTTTGTATAATACCCACTGTATACAACTTATGTTTCGCCGCATATTTAACTGGTTGGACCACCTTATTACTGGGGATGAAAAGTGGGTTCTATATATTAATCATACCCGCAAGCGCCAATAATTAGGTCCAAATGAACCCGGAAACCAACGCAGAATGAAGACTATCACAATAAAAAAGTTATGTTGTGCGTCTGGTTGGATATTCATGGAATCATATGTTGGGACCTTCTTCCTAATATGACCGCCACGCCACAGTCTACTGTAATTATCTTGACAAGTTGAAAATTGACATCCACACGATAAAAAAAATCTTTTTACATAAAAACGCTCGACCTCCATAAATCTAAGCGCTCATTGAATGCCACCTCAACCTCATACATGCCGGCTATGTTAAGGCTTATACAATGCCTCCACATACTTACTCGCAGGTGTGAACTTGAGGCGCTTTTTACGATGTACCGGAGCCTCGTGGCCGCCGCGCAGGCCGCCGCCCCGGCGCCTGGCATTGGCCAGCCCGCCCCGAAAACAGACGTAAGTACTTATTAATAAAATTACGTCAGTTCTAAGTATTTTAATAGTTTGTGGGTTAATTAAACAAAAATGTGCCAAACACCGACACCCAGAAAACTCAGAACAGTGCTCGTCTTAAAACTTTGTGGAGATAAACGTCTGCAATATTGGTTGGTCATATTGAACAATAAGAAAAGGATACTTTTTTAAATTCTGGCTGGCAATTAGTTTCGTTTAATTGTTCTTCTAATCCAAACTATAATTATTGTTCACGAAGGCATTACCAAACCCCAGAACCGAAGGCCCAGATACAAAAATTCGCTGAAGGCATACTGTGTCGACCTACGGTGATGTCCCGGCAGTTAATACGGGAGTCCCCGAAAAAAAACTAGTTTTATCTATAAAAGAAAAAACAAACTTGAAATGACAGTTTCCTATGATCTTATTGCCCCTATTTAGATATGCCTCGTTGCTGTCACGCAACGTGGGTTGAGGATTAATACTTATGGTGAACGGTGCGGCCGGTGTATGGTGTACCGCATTAATATTTGGCAAAATAAAGGCCGCAAATATATCTCTACACACACGTCAGGCCATTTTACGGAAAGTACTCGACTTTATTGATTTTGATAAAATCGGGGTTTTCTATTCAGAATCGACTTCGATTATTCTTACTTTCGATTGTTATAGGGAAAAAAGTGTACCAAATTTTTTTATTCCATTCCGTTACCGTTTCAATACCAAGCTTGTGATGGTAACGGAAAGGAAAACCGAAAATTGTATGTAAAATTTGGGACACTGTTTTTCTCTTATTAGGTTCGACAAAAAGTCGAGTTACAACTTTCCTAGCCTGTAGATACCTAAAGTACTTCTCATGTATCCATTTTTTAGGGTTCCGTGCCCAAAGGATAAAACGGGACCCTATTACTAAGGCTCCGCTGTCCGTCTGTCCGTCTGTCTGTCTGTCCGTCTGTCACCAGGCTGTATCTCAAAAACCGTGATAGACAGTTGAAATTTTCACAAATTATGTATTTCTGTTGCCGCTATAATAATAAATACTAAAAACAAAATAAAATAAATATTTAAGGGGGGCTCCCATACAACAAACCGGACGGAACCCTTCGTGCGCGAGTCCGACTCGCACTTGGCCGGTTTTTTAGGTTTCCGTATCCGAAGGGTCAAAACAGAACCCTATTGCTGTCACTCACGCGGCCGTCCGTCTGTCCGTCCGTCCGGCGTCAGTCACACAGGTTTACAGTTCAGCAAAACTGTTGGAGCTACAGTCTGAAAATTTTCACAGTATCTTAGTAGCCCAAAGCAATACAAATAGTCAAAACTTAACCCTTAAATGTGCGATGCCTAAGCCTGACTCGCACGTATGCCTGGTTTTTATTTTAAGATTTGTTTTTGCTAGCCTAATAAAATAAAAGCAAAAGATACAGTTAACTATGTACCTACTACAAACAATGCAACATAATACTGAAGTAAGGCATATACGAGTACAGCAGTTGGAAAAGCGTAGAAGCACAGAATAATAATAGTACTACGTACTGAAGTCCCACCGTTAACAATTCCCCAATTTATAACCCCTAATTATAATTGGTAAATAACAAACCAAGGGGCTTGCAGTGGGCGGCGCGCGGCGCTTTAAATGCCTACCGCTCGCTCGGCCCGGGGCCCGCCGTCAGTCGAGGGCCGCCCGCCGCCGCGCGAACGCGTCTATATGCACGTTACCGCTGCCGCCGCAGACTAGAACGCGACGAGCGACGAGTCGATAGCCCTAGTGCTACACGTGCCGCGTGTGAATGAATACAAGTTATACGATAGACAGAGATGCACAGAGTAGGCATGTTTTTATGCCTAAACGCCGTTTTTGTTAGAAAGTGAAGCTTCTGTACTTGTACTATTACTTATTTTGTGAACAAACTTTGATCACATCAAGCGAATGACGCGACGCCGACGACGTGACCGTAGGTATAGGTATCCGGTAGGAATGCGCGGCAGCCACTGAATTGTACCACCTACGGATGTACTTGCAGCGGCGCGGCGAACTGACGGAGTGACACCCCCCCTGGTAAAAGCTAGAAGAAACGACATATGCATCCAAGACTTACGTATAGTTCTATTTCACGGTATAGGTATGCAATAAAGTCCAATAACGACGAAATAACTGTCACAAGAAAGCAAGCAATTTTTTCTAGCGATTCCCGGAATTGCGTGAGTTCACAGCATGATTACGTTTCCGTGCTTTATGGGGGATGCTAGGCATAAAACATCAATAAGTAATTTGGTATGTCACATATATTCAGGTAACGCTCTCGAATAAGGCTTACATTGAAGCCTAACAAAATAGTAGATTGTTTGACAAGGGTCTAAAGTAAGCCATATTACCACGAGATGATTATTTTCCCGAACGTAGAGAGGGAAAATTGTTCGAGTGGTAATATGGCTTTTAGGCCCGAGTTATACACTCTACTTTTCACTTCGATTGCGAGAAAACACATAAACACAAATTATCCATCTTAAATGAATAATTTAACTCTTGGCGGGTGTATGTCTAATTTGACAGCATGTTTTTTTTTCTAAGGCCAGCACCATATGCCACCCTATGCGTGTTTGCTTTGCGTATTCGCCTCCCTTTCTTTTGCTATATTAAAGAAAGAGATGAACCTTGCGTTTTTTTTTTCTTTTAAGAGGAGTAATTGCTTTGACCATAGACACCGCTTAGTCTTTAAAGAACTGAAAAACGTCTTTCCTGATTGGTCGATTTTAGTACAGCTGTGTTCTGGTTGGTTGATATTTTTACCAAATATGTTTTAATCTGTCAAATTACTTTTCTGTGATTGGTGGATTTAATCGGTGAAGTATTTTGATTGGTCAAATTAAAATGTTTTGTAAATCATAAATATGTATACATATTTTCCCTAGGGCTTAAATGTACTACTTTAGCCCCGCTTCACAAGTCTAATATGACACACTTTTAGAGCATGAGAAGTGAAAAATACTTTTTTTTTATTTCATCATCTTCCTAGCGTTATCACAGTACAGTTGCATCCTGAAGGATGCCTGGGGTCCGCTACCTAATCCCGAGATTTGGCGTAGGCACTAGTTTTTACGGAAGCGACTGCCATCTGACCTTCCAACCCCGAGGGGAAACTAGACCTTATTGGGATTAGGCTTTGTCAAGTGAGTGGGCAACTTGACTGTTAGAAGTTCTCAAACCGCCCGAAGACCTCCAACTTGGCTTAACGACTTTTTTATTTACAAAATGTATACTTAGTTTTCGGATTTTCCCCCGTACTAACGTAAAGGGTCTATAGCTAGACAGAAAGACAGTAGACGGACAACAAAGTTATCCTATGAGGATTCCGTTCTTCCTTTTGAGGTAGAGAACCCTAAAATTTATTTAGGAAAACAAAGGTAACGGATTAAATGACAAGGAAAACAATATGAATGTTATTAGACAAATTAAACTACATGCAGAATGTATCCACAACACAGGTTTCGGCCAAATCATAACATTGTGAGAATCCGCAAACAAACTTCGTCAAAAATTCCAATATAATCCGCAACATGCTTCGTCAGTCTATACGGAAAATAAGGTGAAAAAGGAGGAAGGGGAGGGTCTAAAAGGAAATATTATTTTGTATATTTATCACTAGGTTTCTGGTGAAAGAATAGACCGTAAGAATTTTCTACTCCAAAGAGTCAAGGAGCTCTAAACCAATATTCAGGCCAGTATTGTCTCCCTCGCTTGCTTTTACCATACTTCGTTTTTGAACCTCAAACGCGCAACGCAAAAGAAGGGTGTTAAACGTTTAACATGCATATTCCTGCGTACTGTATAATGTGTGTCCGTCTATGGCATCGTAGCTCCCTAATCCATGAACTTATTTGAATGCTATTTTTTTTCAATCCAAGCTCTTAATGGGGAGCTTATTCTCTGTTTTATTTTTATTTTTTTTCGCAGGGTATAGACCAGAGTACTTTCCGCGACGTAATGCACAACACCTTCGACCTGGTAACCGAAGAGGCGATCCTGGAGAGGATATGGGTGACCTGGGAGCGGGGTCCGTCGGGGGGCGAGGGGGCGATCAAGTTCGAGGCCTGGGCCCGGGGGCTGAGTCGAATGCTGCGGGGGACTGAGGAAGAGCGCCGCGCGCACTGCTTCGCGGTTTATGACCTTAACGGGGATGGGTGGATCACGAAGGATGAAATGTTCCAGCTGTTGAAGTAAGTTGAGTTGACGTTGAGTTTGTTGAAATGGTTGATACGTTAGTAAGGTAGTTATAAACGCTTTTGTATTTGTTTTTAGTGATTTAAATACAATACAATATAATACAAACATTCTTTATGGCACAACTTCAACATAAGAACAAAGTTATTTTGAACGTGACTGAGACTTTATAGGCGGGACCAAATAAATTGAAAAGAACACAGTCATAATCACAATAAGTAAAGACAAACAACAGGCGATCTTATCGCTAAAGCGCGATTTCTTCCAGACCACTTAAACTTTGGTAGGAAGCGAAATTGCTGGGGATGGGTGGATCAAAAAATTCATAAAGAATTAAAAGTTCCAGTTGTTGAAGTACCTAAGTTGAGTTGATTATGGAAGGTTGGGTTAGGGACTTAAGCCGTATGTTGTGGTGTGGGCACGCTGTTTCGCGGTTTACGTCCTTAATGGGAATGGATGGATCACGAAGGATGAAATGTTCCAGTTGTTGAAGTAAGTTGAGTTGAATTCCCAACTAGAAAAAATATCCTGGAACGCGTACTGGTATGTATTGGCTTATTTGGACTTATAAAGCTCCGATTATAGTATCAATATTTGCTACTTCGATTTTAACAGCATTTAAATCAAGACTGATTGCACTTAGGAGTAATCACTCCGGTTTATTAGACTTATAAGCTCAGTGCGCTAGCTAGATTTAACTGAATAGAATATGAAGTTAAATTAAATCCTGTAACTTAAACTTTAATTTTTTTCCTCATTATGCATTTCAGAAACGCGCTACTGAAGCAGCCAGGCGACGAGGACCCTGACGAGGGAGTGAGGGACCTTGTGGAGCTGGTGCTAAAGAAACTGGACATTGACAGGGATGGCAGAGTGTCGTTTGAAGACTACCGGTTTGTGGCTAATCCTTCATTATTAAATCAGCCGAAAGAGGTCCAATACTGGACATAAGGCCTCCACTTAAGAGTGCTATAATGACCAGATCTGCGGTACCCGCAGCAAAAATTCAAAACAAAACTTCAAGATTGCCGCAGCCTTGTTGTTTGATATGAAACCACCTTATATAACCTTATATGATCTTTTCTTTGGTTATAACTAAAGTTAATAAACTAATAAATTATAATATTGATGTACTCATAATCTGCATAAACAGCGTCTTCGTTTCTATAAATCTATGTAGGTAAGTAATAAGTGGTAATAAAAACTTAAGCTAAGTACTTAAGGATGATTCACGCTAGACCGTTCCGTGTCTGGGCCCGTTTACTAGTACAAGAAATCGACTGCCGTCGCGCGTCCTTAGAAAACAGGTCGGCCCGGACACGGAACGGTCTACTGTGATGTGAATCATCCTTTACTCGTAAGCCGTTCACTTGTGACAACAGTAGCTCTAGTATACGTTTTTTCGAAACATTAACTAATTCGAACGCGTTTGCATTTTGTCTCAAAATGTATGAAAACGCTCTCACCGAGTTTAAAATACGCGCGTTCATCGGTTAGCAACAAATGTTATACGCGCTGTTCACGTTTTCATACCACTTTCATACATTTTGAGACAAAACGCAAACGCGTTCGAATTAGTTAATGTTTCGAAAAAACTTATACTAGAGCTACAGGAGAGACGAATTCTGTCTATGCTAATACTACATCTAGACAGATTTACTTAGAACACTCATGAATTGTTTTTCAGAGAAGCCGTTGAACGAGAACCACTGCTGTTGGAAGCCTTCGGTCAATGCCTGCCTTCGAAGCGACATTCTGCTGCATTTCTCCGAACGCTAGTCACTAAGTAACAACAGTATAGGAGGATTTTTGATGTGAAAACTTCTTTAGCGGCGCTGAGCACTTTTGTACTGGGGAAAAATTGTTAAACTCGCGACAGATTCGATTCTAAGACCAGCTAGTTGTGCCCTTCTAGTATCGTGATTGCGATGTTAGGAGGGGTCAACTCAGCTAAACTCAGCTGGTCTTACCATGCGTAAAACACAATGATACTCGGGACAGTATGTTATGTATATACTCGTATGTAAATGGATTATGCGAATATGAATATGAACATGAGTATGATTACGGATACGGATACCGATACCGATACCGATACCGATACCGATACCGATACCAATACCGATACCGATACGGATATGAATATCTTTGTTATTTACTTTCTTTATTGAGTTTTCACTTCTTTCCGCACTCCCGGAGTGCAACCCGTTGTTTTTTTATACAATATCTTACATAAGGATAGGTGTTTCAATTTGTTGGAAAGTGGTTGATAAGGTAGTTATTTAACCCTTTGACCGCCAAAGCGGTAGTGTGTCGTCGTGTCCACCACGCCAAGCACTGTTGAATTGATGTAATGTCTAAACCAATAAAAACAAACTAAAACAGTTCATAAATGATTTTATTCATGATCAAAGTACACATTCACTCCGACCTAGATTCTTGGCGGTCAAAGGGTTAAATAAAATACAAATAATTTACATTGACAACCTCAATAAAAGAACCCAGTTCTTTTAAACCTGACTGAGACTTTATAGGCGGGGCCCTATAAAACGAAAAGAACACAGACATAATCACAAACAACAGGCGGTCTTATCGCTCAAGAGCGATCTCTTCCAGACCCTTGGAGAAGCGAAAAGCATATCTAAACTAATTCATAATAGATAATGCGGATATTATATACTATACCAACATATATTAGGTGTTATCTTTTAGGCACTAAGGTGTCGAGCACTGGGACTTTTACCTTACTATGACTATGAGACGTGATGAAGTTAGGCACTGGTCCCACCACCGACGAGTAGCGAGTACTCTCATAGTAATTGTAATACTCGCTTGAGCGACAAAAAGAGTAAAATTACTAGTCTAATGAACTGCCAAACAAATAATTGGTTTGGCAACACTACCTCACCCGTCACATTTCCATATAAATATCAAAGAGAATAATTATAATCACTGACGTTTTAAATAAATATGACGTAAAATGCCAAATTATAACTGTTAAATAATTTATATACCTATGTATTTATTGTATTGTTCTGTAAGTATATTAATTTTGAATCAACGGTAAAAAAAATTTTTTAGAAAAATCGTCATTATACTCGATTTCGACTAACTCGGGGATAAGGATTTAAAATTTTACATTAATTTTGAATTTTATTAAAAAAAAAATATTGCTAAAAATCATCATTATCGATTTCGACTAATTCGGGGATAAGGATTTCAAATTTTATATTAATTTGAATTTTAAGTAAAAAAAAAATTTTAGTTTCCTCGTATTCGGAATGAAAAGCAGAGTGTTTAACTCGGGTGAAACCACCCATTTCAGCCTCGAACTATTGGCGCTCTCACTAAGTTCGAGCGCCAAAATATCTCGTCCGAAATGGGTCGCTTTCAACCCTTGGTTAACAATGTACTAGAGTTTGACTACTTTAACTTTACCAAGCAAATGAACTGTCAAACAAATATTTGGTTTGGCAACACTACCTCACCCGTCACATTTCCGTGACATTTCCATAGAAATATGACGTATAATGCACAGAGTTGCCAAATTATATTTGTTTGACAGTTCATTTGCTAGGTAGAGTTAACGTAGCCAGACTCTACGTAGCTTGATTCTATGAAAGTAATTTCACCGCTGGGACCAGTTAAGTGCCATAGTGTGGAAAATAGAGTTAGGTATACGTAAAACATTGTTTTGTTGCTGGTTTTATTCCAATTTATTATAAAAATGATCAGTCGTGTGGCTCTAAGGTGGCGCCGACAAACTGGTTGGCGATCCTCGCAGCTGTAGGCGAAATTAATCGCACCCAGAACTGGAAAGAGAATATAATAAATAAGTATTGATACTTGTACAGGCAGCCGCAATGGTTGCTACGCGGGCGAGGTGTTCAAAATGATCTTCACACGCTCTTATTCCCTTATATTATAAGGCTTATAACAAAGATGTATGAAGACCATTTTGAGCACCTCGCCCGCGTAGCAACCATTGCTACTGACTGTATGAGATAACTATTAGAATATAACTATTACAACAACAAGGCAGTGATGGTCAACTCGTAGACGTCCCGTCGCACTGCGTCCACGATCTGGTCGGCGGCGTCTCCGGGCTCCACCATCTTCATCAGGTCCTGGAAGCGGAGGCGTAGCACCAACTCACCCTATTGAGGTAATGTATGTAGGCAGGGATGGTCAACTCATAGACGTCCCGTCGCACTGCGTCCACGATCTGGTCGACGGCGTCTCCGGGCTCCACCATCTTCATCAGGTCCTGGAAGCGGAGGCGTAGCACCAACTCACCCTATTGAGGTAATGTATGTAGGCAGGGATGGTCAACTCATAGACGTCCCGTCGCACTGCGTCCACGATCTGGTCGGCGGCGTCTCCGGGCTCCACCATCTTCATCAGGTCCTGGAAGCGGAGGCGGGGGTTCTTGCAGAGCCCCGTGTTCACCATGTAGGGGCACACTGTCGTGAATTTAATCTGTGAATTACATATTGGAAGATAAAGTGAATAGTTTAAGGTCAGATCAAAATTAAAATGTCACATACCTATAAATTCCTTTATGTCACACCTGGCCATAAAGCGGCAATTACCGCACGCTCCGCGCGCGGGAAATCCCACTTCCTGGCCAGGGGGTGACATAAAATTTTGTACTTAACACGGGCGGTAATAGAGAAAGCCTCAGATCGCATATTTATCGCCCTTGCCTTCGGCTCGGGCGTCAAATACCTGCGATCTGAGACATTCTTTATTTAACCGCCCTTGTTAAGTAATGGTCCAAGGTCACCTTGGCAGGAACAGTGGTTTTAAACAGTCATAGCCCTTGCTTTAGACGAAAGCGGTCCAACCCTGCAATGTAATTAAAATCGCATGCAATTTCTTGCATCGTGTAAATGAATCTTAAAACTTACATTGCTTTTGCCATCAGTCTCATGATGCAGCTCGTTTTCTAGAGCCTCCATGACGCCGCGCACGGCGTATTTGGAGCCGCAGTAAGGCACCAGGTTCCCGATGCCCATGAGACCAGCCACGGAGGACATGGCGACTATGTGGCCGTGGTTGCGCTTCTTCATCGCTGGGAGGAAGGCTTGGATCATCTGGAAACGAAGGTTTAACATTAATTTATTGTACATGGTCACATCTTAGGTATTACTTGGAAGGACAAAATCACAAATCAGAGGGTTCTTGATGCAGCACAAAATGCCCAGCTTGTATGCTCTTCTCAAGCAGAGACGCCTGAGATGGCTGGGGCATGTGTGCCGGATGGTATCCTCTCGAATACCTCATCGTATCTTGCTTGGCGCTATAGCGAACGCTAAAAGGAACATTGGGAGACCAATACTGCTGCGCTTTAAAGACTGCGTTAAGCGTGATATGGCGGGCTTTCGAATTGATAATCAGGCCTGGGAATCACTTGCCGCTGATAGTGACGGATGGCGCATACGTGTTGTGGACGGCAGAAAGTTATGCGATGAAGCCTGGTTTGACGAATTTGCTAGTAAAAGGTGCCGCAGAAAACAAGTCGGAACTAAAGTTCTGACGTCCACTTTCCCTGTAATACCTGTGGAAGATCGTGCCGTTCCCGCATTGGTCTCTACAGTCACCAAAAACGATGTTTGCAACTACACAGCAATGCTTAAATCGTCTATACGCAAAGGCCTATGGGATCGTCCTAATACAACGCGATGATCGCGCGATCGCGCAAGTGAAATTCGCGAATATATTGAACTCGAATAGGCGTCCTAAAGGGATCGTCCTAAAACAAACGCGACTACGCGATTATCGCGCGAATTCGCGACTTTTACTAGTAAATATTCTAAGTTAAAGTCGAGCGATCGCGCGATCATCATCGCGTAGTCGCGCGCCAATTAGGACGATCCCTATGATGATGATGATGACATGGTCACATCGCACGGGAGCAACGTGTTTCAAAGTTCCTCGTTTACCATGAATTCCGTATTTCCTTTTTTCATTTACAAGAAAATATATCTATACATATAATAAAGCAGAAGAGGGTCGAAAATCTGTACATTGAAGATATTAGTAAAAAAATCGATGGAGGGGTCTAAGAATCGATAACAGAACACGTTTCAACTGTTTTTAGAATTCGTGTCTGTTTGTCTGTTTGTCTGTCTGTTTATTTGTCTAACTATCACGCGAAAACTAGCGAATGGATTTTAATACAGCCTTCACTAATATGTTTATTGGATCTTCGGCCAGGTTATAGGCTATAAAAATCATATAGGTTAGGGATGAAAGGGGGTGAAAAGAGGGGTTAAACTTTGTATGAGAAGTCTTTCAGTTCATGATTTACAGGCTTGGAAATTGGTAAGTATATACATGGACGCAAAGTAAATAGAACCCCATTCAAACATTTTATAATAAACAGATAGTATTTGAAAAAATGGGGGGTGAAATAACAATACCTCTGCCTCTCAGGGCTAAAGACAAAAATACAAAAGTCCCTCAAACCATATTAACTGTTTGAAATGAGAGATCTAATTATGTTGGTCAGTCAGTCTCTATCAATATTCACAAACCTTACTACGAAACCTCGGTTTTTTTTGTCTTCGATGGAGGGTACGCAGAGCGGCGGGCTCTCGGTTGCATGGTAGCACTTGCGACATGTACCTATATATTAGGTATGCGCATTTTTGTATAAAATATTGTTTTTTGAGGTGCTCATTACAATCCAATGATATCCATTTTCAAATCGAAAATGGCGGACATTTACTTATTTACTTTTCTTAATAATCGATATGGGAGTCATTGAGGTTCTTCGAGGTGCCGATTAGTTGCGTTTTCCGTCAGCAAAATGTATATGATACGTTCAGCGCGTAACAGACATAAATTTAGGGTATATTGGTATTCGTTAGTAAAATATACCTACGTAACAATAAACATCAAGTATGACCAAATTCGAAAGTTATAGGTGGATAGGAAGCAAAAAAAAACAATTCTTAGAAAATCACATACCTCTTCGAAGCAACCAGGGTGGGTGCGCTATCAACCTAGGCCTCTACTCCATCTTCGAAAGTGAAAGAACAGACCAAAGTAGGTATTCAGTTATACCTATGTTTTACAAGAAAGCACTTTGAAAGGTATTCCACTAATTTATGAACAAAAAAATATCTATTCAACCACCTCTTTACAAAGCCATTTGATAGGTCAACAATTTCTTTTTGTTCAATCATCTAAATTGCTTGATGCGTATGAAGTATTTTCCGTATCTGCATCATAATGTTCGAATCATTTCGCACTCGCTTTTTTATCTACAGTACTTGACGCGTAGGAATTATTTTCCGCACCTGCATCATAATGTTCAAAAACGTTAGCGCGCGCTACGCTCGCGTTTTCATCTACATTACTTGATGCGTTTGAAGTCTTTTCCGCACCTGCATCATAATGTTTGTAAAAATTTCGCGTTCGCTACGCTCGCGTTTTCATCTGCATGACTTGATGCGTATGAATTATTTTCCACACCGGCATCATAATGTTCGAAATATTTCGCGCTCGCTACGCTCGCGTTTTCATCTGCATGACTTGATGCGTATGAATTATTTTCCACACCGGCATCATAATGTTCGAAATATTTCGCGCTCGCTACGCTCGCGTTTTCATACACATTACTTGATGGGTATGAAGTATTTTCCGCACCTGCATCATAATGTTCGAAAAATTTCGCGCTCGCTGCGCTCGCGTTTTTATTCTACAATACTTGATGAGCATTTTCCGCGCCTACGTCATAATGTTCGAAAATTTTCGAGCGCCGTACGCTCGCGTTTTCATCTACATTATAGTTGATGCGTATGAAGTCTTTTCCGCACCTGCATCAGAATGTTCGAATCATTTCGCGCTCGCTGCGCTCGCGTTTTCATATACATTACTTAATGAGTGTGAAGTATTTTCCGCACCTGCATAATAATGTTCGAAAAATTTGGCGCTCGCTGCGCTCGCGTTTTCATCTACATCACTTGATGAGTATTTTCCGCATCTACATCATAATGTTCGATAATTTTCGCGCGCCCTACACTCGCGTTTTTATCTACATTATAGTTGATGCGTATGAAATATTTTCCGCACCTGCATCATAATGTTCGAAACATTTCGCGCTCACTACGCTCGCGTTTTCATACACATTACTTGATGAGTATGAAGTATTTTCCGCAATTGCATCATAATGTTCGAAAAATTTCGCGCTCGCTGCGTTTGCGTTTTCTTCTACATTACTTGATGAGCATTTTCCGCACCTACATCATAATGTTCAAAAACTTTAGCGCGCGCTACGCTCGCTTTTTCATCTACATTACTTGATGCGTTTGAAGTCTTTTCCGCACCTGCATCATAATGTTCGTAAAAATTTCGCGTTCGCTACGCTCGCGTTTTCATCTGCATGACTTGATGCGTATGAATTATTTTCCGCACCAGCATCATAATGTTTGAAATATTTCGCGCTCGCTACGCTCGCGTTTTCATACACATTACTTGATGAGTATGAAGTATTTTCCGCACCTGCATATTAATGTTCAAAAATTTCGCGCTAGCTGCGCTCGCGTTTTCAACTACATTACTTGATGAGTATAAAGTATTTTCCGCACCTACATCATAATGTTCGAAAATTTTCGCGCGCCCTACGCTCGCGTTTTCAGCTACATTAGTTGATGCGTGTGAAATCTTTTCCGTGCCTGCATCATAATGTTCGAAACATTTCGCAATCACTTCGCTCGCGTTTTTATCTTCATTACTTGATGCGTATGAAGTATGCATCACAATGTTCTTTTTTTAATTTTGCGCTCGCTACGCTCGCGTTTTCATCTACATTACTTGGTGCGTATGAAGTCTTTTGCACACCTGCATCATAATGTTCGAAACATTTCGCGCTCGCTGCGCTCGCGTTTTCATCTACACTATTTGATGCGTATGAAGCATTTTCCGCACCTGCATCGTAATGTTTGAAAGAATTCGCGCTCGCTGCGCTCGCGTTTTCATCTTCATTACTTGATGCGTGTGAAGTATTTTCCACACCCGTATCAGAATATCCGAAAAATTTCATCTACTTCCTTCTTAATATATATTTTGTCCTCTGTCATGTGTTGCATTGAGCCGGCGTGCGCAATGTTTGGCGAAATACGGTGTAGAAGTTGATATGGATATTCACGCGAATGAAGTCGCGGGCAAAAGCTTAGATAAATAAATTTAAATCATAAAAAATCCTCTCCCTGTGATCCTGATCTGTGTCCTTTAATTGAGGATTGAGGTGTGCAATAAAGAGTATTTGTTGTTGTTTAAAACTGGACTACCCGTGCGAAACCGGGGCGGGTTATACATGCGAAAGTAACTCTGTCTGCCTGTTTCCCCTTAAAATGCTCAACCGATTTCGATGAAATTTGGTATGGATATAGTTTGAGTCCTAGGGAAGTTCATAGGATACTTTAATCCCGGAAATCATCCCTTAACGAGGTTTAAGTTAGAATGGAAGAGAGATAACTAGGTAAGCGCAAGAAATAGAAGAATGAAATAACATTCTAACGTGATGACCGAGTTCTACGCAGACGAAGTCGCGGGCAAAAGCTAGTACAAGAATAAAACAATAGCCTTAAATAATATTAAAACTAACTTAAATCTAAAACCGGCCCTTGAAACATTATACCGAGGATGGTGGTGGCATTTCCTCGCTGTATCGCAATGCTGATACGTTATGAGAGGAAGTCGCCGGCTCTTCGTTCACCAGTTACGTCGACCAGTGTACTTAGGTATGGTTATCACAAAAAGCCAGCCCTCCGCCTCCGATTTAGGGTTCCGTACCCGAAGGATCAAAACGGAACCCTACTACTGCTGCTGTCACTCACGCTTTCGTCGTCTGTCACACAGGTTTACAGCCAAACAGGTTGGAGCTATAGACTTAAAATTTTCACAGTATAAGCATCTTGGTGGCCCAAAGTTTAAGGGGGCTCCAATACAGCTAAAGGGGGCGCGAAAACAAACCAACTTAATTTTGCGGTTGGTTCGGTTCGGAACCCGAAAAGTACGAAGTCTGACTCGCACTTGGCCGGTTTTTTAAACGCTAAAGCATGCACAATCATCCTCGACTGGATTTCATAAATATATGCATAAAGAAGTCGCTTCCGTAAAAACTAGTGCCTACGCCAAATCTTGGGATTATGTAGCGGACCCCAGGCATCCTTCAGGATGCAACTGTACTGATGGGATAACGCTAGGAGGATAATGATGCATAAAGAAATTGCTCAACTGATAAGTACTCGTAATTATACTTAAGTACCTATGTTTGAATATCAAGAATGTCCTATTCGTAGTATATTTGTAGCATTATTTAGGATTCCTCTAGCCGCCCAGAGGCCTAGTAAAAGATGTCCTCCTACAGTGGAATAAAAATATTTCAAAAAAATTTAACAGAACCATAGGCGCGACACGGGTCTATCGGTATGAACCGAGTGTTGGTGACCTTGGAACGCTCCGAGGAGTGATTTCCACACACCGCGCCACCCTCGCGCGCCCCCGCTCGCGTCCGGACACGCACACATAGCCGCGAGACGGATTTACAACATGTTTCGGTGTCGCTTCTTGTTACGTCGTTGTATACCTATATCTTCTTTGACAGAACAACATTTATGTTTTGTTTCGTCTCGAGGCATTGGGCGGTTAGAGGAATTTCAAATTATCTTACCCAAAGATTGCCAGTAAGGTTGATATCAATGGTGGATCGGATTTTCTGCTCGGTCCACTCCAGTATCGGCTTGCTGGGCATTATGCCGGCGTTGTTCACCAGGATGGTCACCTCTCCAACTTCTTTAGTGATCTTTTCGGCGAGACTGAAGACGGCGGCGCGGTCTGTTACGTCACATCTGAAAAAATTAAATGTGATTTTATATGTTTAGATGACTCTATACCATCAGGCAGTTACGGCCTCGTGTGTTAGTCGTTGTATAAAAAACCGGTCAAGTGCGTGTCGGATCACGCACAGCGAAGGGTTCCGTAGCGACACCTAGCAGTCCACTTTATAAACACATTTTAATACCTTAAATAAATAAATAAAATAAACCTTGGATCAAAAAAGGTCGTATCTTCATAGGGAAGTCACGAAACTTACGTCCTTTTGTTTGGGTAACACAGTTTTTCAGTGATAACTCCAAAATCCTTAACCCCATCTTGTTCAAACCAAAAATCGTTGAAAGTACTTATTAATCTACACCACCTCAAATTTGGGTTTGGAAATTAGAGGGTGGGGGGGGACACATTTTGTACGACTTCGGCAGCTAATATCTCACCAACGATTAACTACCTGCATTGAAAAAAAAAACATCCCCCGGTTACATGTATGGGGTGCCCCCCCTAAAATGTTTTTTTTCCTAATTTCATATAAGTTTTATGTAGCGGTTTATAGAATACACCTTCCTACCAAATTTCATAATTGTAGTACTTATAGTCTCCGAGTAAATCGCCTGTGACATACGGACAGACAGACAGACATGACGAAACTATAAGGGTTCCGTTTTAGCCATTCTGGAACCCTAAAAAGTACGGTCAAAGAGAATTAACAAAAAATGTATTCTCACTCATAGCTATGCGCTTTCCCGCCATTAGCCTTGATCATCTGAACAGTTTCCTGGTTGCCCTTGGCGTTAATGTCGACGCACACCACCACGGCGCCCAGTTTGGCGAAGCGCAGCGCCATCTCTCGGCCCATGCCGTGACCTGCGCCTGTTATCTGAAACATAGTTTTTTTTTTAATCTACGAAAGGATTGTCACCCCAATTACTCGTGTGACCGCGCATACCGTTGCTTAATCTCGATGACTGATTACGTATTTTAAATAAAGATAATATGTTTTTTTAATGATATAATTACAAAAATCTACGCATTACTTGTAATTTAAGAAGATATCAATTGCCAAATTCCATAGTTCTAGAAAGTAGGGCCCCATAAATTATGATTTCCTTGCGAGTGTCGAAATAAATTTTTTGCGGCATAAACGGCCGTACATCTTAGAAGACTATTTTTTTTCAGCTGTTTTCTGTTTTTAGCGTCAAGGGACCGTAAGCGTAAACCTGAGCAGGTATATGGTTTAATTTCAACTCGAGACCTCCACGCGTTCCCGAGATAAAGGATCTCGACAGACAGACAGACAGGCAGATAGACGGACAACAAAGTGATCCGATAAGGTTTCCGTGTTTTCCGTTTGATGTACGGAACACGGAACCCTAATAAAAACCTTAAATCATTTGCCACGAGGGACTAGCGCAACTGTCCTGTCGCTGCGACGCGACCCTCCTCTTTCTCATTCGCACAGTTGGAGTGAGACAAGAATAGGGATGTTGACTCAAAATTTATTATTACTCCAAAAGAAAGAAGGCATAAAACTATGCCAAATGGTGAAAATTCTAGTCAAATATCTCAAAAAATTACGAAGCTACAACAGTTAGAATGTTTTTAGTTAGAGGGAGAAAGCGCTACAGATCAGTGACGTCACTGAACTAGAGCGCCATATTGCGTTTTGCGGAAAAGGGACAGATAATGTCCCCTCTTAAAACTTTGAAGACTTATATTTATGTAATTATTTATTCTTTTGAGTTACTTTTTTCGCCATTTGACTGAGAATTTGATCCTATTTCGAGATAATTTGAACTTATTGATTTTCCTAATTGGTGTCAACATCCCAATTGGTGAGTCATTTACAGACTTGCCAGCAAGCCGCTAGCTCACATGGCTCTGCTAGCAACTTACAAGGGTGACTTCCCCTCGGATGTCCTTAGGCTCGGGTGGCACGAAGGTCCTGTAGATGCAGCGAAGGTTCTCCGCTCTCAGCTTGATGTTCACCCAAATAAACTCCACCAATATCGTCACTATCGCTAGCACGTCCGCCCTGGAATCAATACAGACAACCTAGAATTTTACTAACATGCAGATATGAAAAGAAGGTTAACAACATTTCATTTTACCTTAGTGACTTGAAGCAAAAATCCATTTAGAAATAGGTATGAGCTTGCTGAGTATAAATAAAAAATGTGGGCTTTTTATATTCGATAGTTCACGAGAAAACTGGAAAATACTTATAAGAAGCCATTACTGGGCTGAATCTGGGGGCACGGCAGTGCCCCCGCCAAGTCGAGCAAAACAAAAGTGGCACGGCCGTACCATCCTTTTCTCGAAGTCATTCAGGTCATTTTCAACCTAAGAATATTCCGTGACATGACTTATGTGTCCTATTAAAACAATAAAAACTCTCTGTGGATGCCACATTGACAATTTTGGCATCGACACATTCGACAGTTGTCAGATGTGGGGGCTATCTTGTCAAGTGAAGTAACTGGGTTAAAATCTTTCTAATATCTCCGTCTCTATCTCATTTGCTTCGAGCGATAGAGAAAGAAACATACGATTTTCGATCTTCCAGTGGTCAGGATAGACCCCTTTTTTTTGACGCAGAGGAAATGCGTTTACGCTTACCCCCGGGCCCGGGGAAGGCCGATGGTGGGGGGTATGTGGGACTCGCCCTTCCGCAGGGGAAGGGAATACCCACTAAAACCTCTGCGGCGTTGACCCTGGGCATCGTGGGATCGCTGTCATTCTACAGTGATGCCCCCCCGGCTGCCCCGGCTAATGCGCCGGAGCTCGGAGCCACCCTCGCGCTAATGGGGGGAAGTGTTGGTAGCGCCCCAACACTTCCCCCAGTAGTGTAGGTTGTAGGACTTGTAGGTTGTGGGTCCTACTGGGGAATCAGGCGGTTCGCGTATTGCCGCCGCCTGCTGAAATTTGTCACTGCCACTGTCGCAGGTGACACGATACCTACAGTATACATTTTACTTATAATTCATTATTTGACCTGCAGAGTGCTATAATCTTATTCATCCCAAATACGTACATACGCCCTTTTAGAACGTGGCAGTTTTACGAGTAGATTAATAATAATACTGAAAAGAAAAAATACGTATTTCCTAACTTTTTGAGTACTATTCAATACCTAAATAAAATTAAGAGGTTAGAAAAATGAAATGTTGTCAATTATGTACCATACTTACATTTTGGATCCTTATCCTAATGATGCATAAACACTACTGTTTCCTAGCACCGCTTACACGATATGAGTATATGTATTAGTTTATTATCTAAATAAATAGCTTATAGCACTAACGGCCGACGATTATAGTGCAAGATCCTGATGATTAAGTAAGTGTAGTCATTAGTTAACATGTCGTTTTCACATGTCGTTTTAAAAACAGCCTAGCCTAGCGGTAAGGTACTTACAAGATTTTCAATCTGCAGGTCATGGGTTCAATTCAAACCCCGGCACATGCCAATGATCATTTGATATTTATCTGTGATTTTTCGGTGAAGAATCCCAACAATAGGGATGTTGACTCAAAAAATGTTATTACTTCAATAGAAAGAAGACATAGAACTATGCCAAAATAGTGAAAATCCTATTCAAATATCTCAAAAAATAACGAAGCTACAACGGTTAGAATGTTCGCAGTTAGAGAGAGAAAGTGCTACTCAACAGTGATGTCACTGTTGAGTAGCGCAATAGTAAATGACGATCGTTCAATATAAAGGTGCGTTTTGCGGAAAAGCGATAGAAAATGCCCACTCTTAAACCTTTGAAGACTTATAATTACGTAACTATTTTTTTGTATAACTTTTTTCGCCGTTTTATTAAAAATTTGAGCCTTTATGTAGAAAATTTGGATTAATTGATTTTCTTTTTTTTTTTTTATTAAAAATGGGATCGCTCTTTTATTGTGTCATAAATCATCATCCCTATTCAAGGTAGAGTTTTCTGTCTGGGTTTGAAGGTCTGATGTCAGCCGCTTTCATAAATCTAGTTAGATAAATTTATAGGTGAAGTAGGAAGGTACAATTTCACTAGGAACCTAGGAAGTACATTCGATAGCATCCAATTCTTGAATGTGTAGGAGATACAAATTAAAAAAGTAAAAATATTGAAATAACTTCACGGTAGATATCACTACGAGCCTCCCTAAGGCTTAATTAGCAGTGTAATGAATGAAAAATTCACCGTCACAACACGGTGGCTCAGTTGGTTAGACCAATTGACGGATTCCAGAGGTCGTGGGTTCAACAAATCCAGTCTGTGCCGTTTAATTTTCAATTTTTCACTTTAATTGGAAATTGTATGAAATATGATTCTTGAAAGCGTATGAGCGGGCTTTACACCTTACCATATTGATCACGCTAACCGAGGGAGGGGAGTTACAGAATCTCAATTAAAGAAGATAGTTTAACTCCCCTCCCCCAGCATGCTAAATATTGTATGGTGTAAAGCAGGCTATAGCTAGAAGGCCGAGCTAAAATCATTTGTCCTTCTACTTACATTTGCTTAACTAACTAACAAAGTGATTATTTTCTACGGCAGACTCTAGACTATAGGTATCAGTTTCAAGTTGAAAAACCTTCGTTACAGTCGTCTCTTTTACTCCTATGCTAGGTATTTCACCTCGAAAAACATGTAAGGGATCAAATCGCCTCATATCATAGTTATTAGATGATAACTCGCTGTACTGATAAGGATACAGTAACCCAGGTGTACGAACGTTAATGGCGGACGACTATCGTCTCTAAGAACATGAATTTAAGGTTCATAGTTGACATTAAATAAAGCGTGATTAGATAATAGCCGACCTGTTATCCGAGTCTATCAAGGAGTCATTGTGATAGGAGTATATCACATCACACACACAACACGTAGAATAATGGATACAAAGTTCACGACTACTCGTGAACTTTGTATCCATTATTCTACGTGTTGTGTGTGTGATGTGATATACTCCTATCACAATGACTCCTTGATTGAACCTATACGTTCAGGTACATTATCGTCGATTCAGATATTCATTGATAAAATTTAGTATTATACAAATCAAAATCACACACACACTTAGGTACTTGTGATTGACATTACCGACCAAAACTCGGTCAGTGCCATTACATTACATTACAACTTTCAAAATTTGACAAAAGTATTGATACCTAATATAATTTTCACACCACCTGCTCGTCAATGCCCAATTATATATCATGCAAACCTTACCGAAAGCAAATCATTATAACCCTTGGCTTAAGCCGGGTAGTAATATCGTACTGAATCTCATTATAACCCGCCGGGTAATAATGTGATTTCACTTTTCATAGTTCTTATAGTTCTGTGATACTTGGTAACAGCAATTTTTTTGATTTTATTGTGTGTAGTAGAATTAAGAGACCTCTTAGAAGATGAGTTGATGAAATAAAAGCTGCCGCTGGTGGAGGTTGGACAACAATTGCCAGAGATATGGAGAAATGGCGACAGTTGGGGGAGGCCTTTGCCTATAAAAGGCATACGGACAGAGTTGTCAACAATTACGATAAGGAAAGCAAAAAGAAGAAAAACAAAAAATGTGAAAATCAATGGTGCAATATATTTGGAATAATATTAAGCATCATATTGTAACTGTCTGAATAAAGGCTTTTTATTTTTTTTATATTATATTTTAAGCGGGAAAAAATAGTTTTTAACTTTAAAATGGTCGATTGTCGATTTCTTGTACTAGAAAATGGGCCGGCCCGGACACGGTACGGTCTAGCGTGAATCATCCTTTAGAGTGATGTTTGAAACGATATTTCTTAATGAAAAATCCAAAAAATACATTTAAAGACATTAAATAAATAAACAGGTATTTATAAAAATAGGTATATGTATTTTATTTATTTAATTATTTTAATTTTTTTAAATATTTATTTATTTATAAATTTAATGTCATTAAATCATTTATTCAATTTAAACTAAACTATAACAAAATTAAACCTAAAAAGGAAAACTTAAATATTATTAAAATAAAATTAAAAAATCTAAAATAAAAACCTACTAATGATACCTACTAAAAATTAAAGTCTAAAAAGGGACCCTGTGGCAGGGTACCGAGGACACTGGCAGCTTTTCCTCGCTGAATCGCAATACTTATGCGTTGAGCGAGGAAGCTGCCAGCATGTCATTAAATGTATTTTATGGATTTTTCATTAAGAAATATGGTTTTTAAAAAGAAGATTTTAAAAAATCTTTATTTTCAGTATTTTTGTAGTTTGTTTGCAGTCGCAAGAGTCCTGGGGGCCGATTTTTTTGTGTCGAACACTCGACTTTTCACTCGAGATCTGTCAAAAAACTATGATGTTTTGACAGATTGATCAGATGTCGAGTGAAATCCGCACAAACTTTCACGTTTATAATATTATTATAAATTAGGATATTAGGATTAGGATGATACAATTATATGGTACTAGTTATTGCCCGCGACTTCGCGTGGAGCTCGTTTATCGCGATATAATTGAAGTAATTGCTATTTACTTATATCAGGCGCTTACCTACTCATCGCTCTTTCATGAAAACTCCCCTTAAGGGATGATTTCCGAGATAAAAATTCTTTGTCCTTCTCCGGGACTCAATCTATCTCCATGCCAAATTTCATGTAAATCGGTTCAGCGGTTTAAGCGTGAAGAGGTAACAGACAGACAGACAGACTCACTTTCGCATTTATAATATTAGTATGGATGGATACTGCGACAGGTAGGTATGGCATTCCGGTGCATCGGTTAGTAGTGTGGGTGACACAAGTTGCTATCGAGCCAATCGATGGTACCTTTGTGAAGATCCGGAGTAGTAGACATTGTTTTCTTAAGGCGCAGGCAGGGTAGGGCAATGCCTTCTCCATACAAACTTTGGGCACGTTTTATTCGTCGTGGTACTCACGAATATGATTTTTTTGCTTGTAAATATTGGATATAGGAAGACTTCAAGAAAAAAAATTTTTTTCAAAAAAATATAAAATTAAAAATTTACTAAATATAAAAAAGAATTTCTTTTTTCTCCAGGTTCTGGCTAACAGAAATATAAGCACTGGCCAAAAATCATAAGTGTAATGCAAACACAAGCGAAGAAAAACTAGCCAAAAGTTTGTATGGAGAGAGCTTGCCCACCCTTGGTCAATATATGATCTACGCCTGCCAAGGGAAGCAAGTTTTCGTCAGTGTTTTCCATTTAGATCTGAAACTCAGGTGCACTAACAGACATAAAGAATTATTGACCACATGTTTTTTTGTTAATTTCGTGTGTCCTCGTGTGTTGCAAACAAAATATTATTTAACTTTTCATAAGGGATAAACACGGGTTTCTGTACGTATTATGTGCAGGGTTTACCTAGGAAAAAAAAGATTTTGCTGTGATTCTCAGTATTAATAAAGATAATGTTTATTATAGTTAAATACAGATACAGTATACAGTAATCAATCGTACATAATTATATGTCATGTGTAAAGCGGCAATTACACTGCGTCGCTCACCTAATGCGGTCGCCGAATTCATTTTAAACTACTTAGGCCAACGAACGTCGTCTTTACACTAGTCTGTCCGCCTACTACGGCGACTTGGCAGCTGTCGATCGCCGAATGCGGCCGAATAACGTGTTCTTTACACTTCGTCGTTTGCCGCATGCACCATGTGGCGAACGACGAAGTGTAATTGCCGCTTAAAGCTCTCCAAATGTCACTATGCGTCAATAAGTATCTTTGGTTCTTATAACGTAATGTAACTTAGAACGAATATGGTTTTATTTATTAAGAAATAAAGTAATAGATAAAATATAACAAGGATAATATTAAGAATAAAATGTAAGACTGATATAAAATAATACACAGAAAATTTAAATTAGAACTTGTATGTAGAGTATGGTAAATGTCCTTATCCTCGACAGGCCAATACCTTTAGAATTTCTCGCTACACTCAGCTCAGGATTATATTGTAGAGTCTTTCGCTTCACTCAGGATACAATATATCGCCCTCGCCATAAATATATCATTCACCTCAAAGACTCAGGCTTCCTTAACGGCACCAAATTACATTGAGATGCGCCGTCCCATACTAAAATTATTTTGTATATGTTTTTAGGGTTCCGTACCCAGAGGGCCTCTATTACTAAGACTCCGCTGTCCGTCCGTCCGTCCGTCCGTCCGTCCGTCCCTCCGTCTGTCACCAGGCTGTATCTCATGAACCGTGATAGTTAGACAGTTAAAATTTTCATAGATGTATATTTATGTTGACGCTGTAATAACAAATACTAAAAAACAATAAAACACATATTTAAGGGGGCTCCCATACAATAGACATGATTTTTTGCCATTTTATAGATAATGGTACGGAACCCTTCGTGCGCGAGTCCGACTCACACTTGGCCGGTTTTTCCCTTCAATTTGAAATTTATAATTTGCCGTAGCTGCGTTACTGATGTTTAGTACAAAATAAACCCTAGTGTAATCTTAAGGCATGTTGCGAATCACGCTCACAGCGCTCAAAGCGCGCTTACGATCGGACCGATTCACGCTCATAGCGCTTACATGAGATATCGTGACGTCACTGATGATGTCACGGATGGCGCTCACGGTGCTCACACTCCCAGGCGTAAGCACCTTGAGCCAAACGTCAAGTTGACGTTTGATATATGAACATGACAGTAAACACGGGCTATAAGCGTGAATCGGTACGATCGTAAGCGCGCTCAAGCGAATAGCGATCCGAAACAAAACACTACTCACGCGGCCTTGAGCACGCTATTTGATTTGGACCGGCCGTCAGCACCATAAGCGCTGCGAGCATTTTTACCGTGATTCGGAACACGGCTTTAGAGAAAAGGTTTAAAACTAGCATCGACCAGACTAGACACCGTTTAAGCGTGGTTGTTCTTCTAGTCGTGTGGGTCAACACCAGCACCCAAGAAATTGTTGAGGAGTTTCACAACCGGGAAAGGCACCAACCATATGAAGTACTGAAAAAAAGAACAGAAGTAGGTTACAGTCAGCCAAGGAAATGTATCTACGAGTATGACCTGAGGTCATTGTAGCAAGAAAAATCTTAACAGTGTGATTCAAGGTTGGTCGCAGAGGGAACACTCTTACGTAATGCATTCATGTATATCAATCAATCAATAATAAGCAATTGGAGCGCTCGTGGCCCAGCGGCGCCTGCGTACCGCTTGCGGTATCTAAGGTTAAGCAACGTGGGCAGCGGTCAGGACTTGGATGGGTGACCGCTTTGAGTGGTTACTAACTGAGCGCTGCCGTGCTTTGGAAGGCACGTTAAGCCGTTGATCCCGGTTGCTGTCTATGGCAGCAGTCGTTAAGCCAAGTTGGAGGCCTTCGGGCGGCTTGAGAACTTCTAACAGTCAAGTTGCCCACTCACTTGACAAAGCCTAATCCCAATAAGGTCTAGTTTCCCCTCGGGGTTGGAAGGTCAGATGGCAGTCGCTTTCGTAAAAACTAGTTCCTACGCCAAATCTTGGGATTAAGTAGCGGACCCCAGGCATCCTTCAGGGTTAAAAAATGGATGAAAGTCTAAAAATCCTCCTTACCCTGACGAGGTAATGCAGATCCCCAGGGATGGATATCTCTCTGATCTCCCGTCTCACAGCATCCACGATTCTTTCGGCAGCATAAGAGGTTTCTATTGTTTTGAAAAACCGGACCGGAAACCGAGACTTTGGTCGGTGACAGAGTCCCGTGTTGACTACGTAGGGGCATATGGTTGTGAACTTCAGCTGTAACGATAAGGAAATATTAAAAAGTCTGGAAAGAAATAACTCCGGTGTTGTTTATACGACTGTATTAATTGTCAGAATTGAATATTTTGTTATAAAGACGGATTAGGTTAGATTAAGGGTGCCTTTCAATCAGAGCTGCGTGCTTATGCTACCTTGCTATGGCGATGTGTTGATATCCGGCAATCATATTTATTGGTTCACTTAGCATAGCACTGGTGGAAACGGAAAGCTATCACATCCTCGCAGCATAGCTGCATAGCATAGCTTTGGTGGAAACGCAGCCAAACACAGGTCGGAAAATCACGCAAAATGCAAAATTCCATAGTAATTTTAATGCAATGATTCTTTTGAGATCCCTTTAAAGGGTAAGTTCGCCTTTGTACTTAACTTCTTTTTGTAAATTGTCTGTTACTTTATTTTTGTACAATGAGTTTAACTACTACTACTACTACTTTTGAAAATTCATTACTACATTAACTATGAAATGAAAATTCTCAATGAATTTGAACTATTTTCGATATGAACGTTCTCCTGGAGACTCGAAATGTGCCTATCATACATTTTTAACTACCATGAAACAGTCTACGTAAGAGAAGTTTTACTTATGAAGTTATGATTGATGAAAATTGTTTTCTTTACAAACCAAACCGTATTCGATACCATTTTCAAATTTATTTACATTCAATTGCACAATTTGGTTCTTTCTATTTTGAAATTGTTACCTAACCAATGTAAAATCCACCATTGTATCTACACAGTTTTATGCAATATAGTACATTACTTACCGAGGGCGATTAAACAAAGAATGTCTCAGATCGCAGGTATTTTACGCCCGAGCCGAAGGCAAGGGCGATAAATATGCGATCTGAGGCTTTCTTTATTATCGCCCGTGGTAAGTACAAAAATTTATGTCGCCCCCTGGCCAGGAAGTGGGTTTTTTCGCGCGCGGAGCGTGCGATAATGGCCACTTTATGGCCAGGTGTGACATAAAATATTTTCTATAGGAGCATAGGACTCAGGAGGCTAGACTAATATTATGGTCACTTACTCCACTGGCATCTCTAGGCTGACTCTGCAGCTCCAGAGCTAGGGTGTCCATAATGGCTCTCACAGCGAACTTGGAGGCACAGTATGGCACCAGGTTCGGTACGGGCATGATACCCGCCATCGAAGACATGGCCACTATGTGCCCGTAGTTGCGCTCCAACATGGTGGGAAGGAAGGCTTGGATCATCTGGAATTACGGATAAAATTGTAGCTTATACTATGACGTCAGAGATATGCATTCCAATCTGATCTGAGTATATACTACGTCGAGTGCACAAAAATCTTATGGACTATCAAGCCATTAGGACGTTCCACGGGTTAAGGATGATTCTGTAAGTACTAACCGTTTCTGCTCTAATCGGAGAAAAAAAACACGTATTTAAGACTCATACCTATATGTACAATTAGTCCTTGTTCTTTCAATTTGGATAGTTCAGCCAGGGTTTAAAAGAACGAGATAACATTTTAAAGGTGACATGCTTTTGATAAGAGAGTCTCAGAAGATCCGGTTCACTGAAAAACTAGTGCACAATAATGCTGATACTGATAGGTAATAAATTAAACATTATTTTGATAAAATCATGAAAAGGATATGATATGTTCAATTTCTTTTGATAATTGGAGTAGTTATTTACATAACTCTTTTACCACCGTGGTCCGATATTTCATACCAGTATAGGTATATATCATAACATCTTATTGACATAAGAGTAGTAATTTGAGAGTATAATTTTAAAGCGTTAGGTGATATTTATACAGATTTCTCTAACTTCCAACCCAAAAAAGAGATTGAATTCATTTCAGCTGTTGTGGTGGGTGGTCGAACAGAAAAGTGATCTACCCAAGCTGTTTCGATGCATCCTATGATCCCTACGTATTTTATCACAGATCCCAACAGCCTTAAGTATATCTATTTGCCAGATTTTAGTAATGCATAATAGAGAAAAGACGTCACACAAGTCAGAGTCACTCACACAAGTCATGGTTTGCAGAAGATCGATGCGAGCGAGTTTGACAGGTGACTTATTATAATTATCATCCTCATTTCAGCCCCAAGCCGTCCACTTGCTTGCTTGGTGCCTCCCCTACAGAGTTCCAGAACGACCGTTACCCTCATCTAATGACTTAATTCCCGCGATCCTGATCACGGAACAGAAATTATTGTTCGTTACCCTGCCCAGTGATCAGATCGTTAATGCACCTTTTCGGGGGCCTTTCCAACGCCGTCTCTCCCGGTTCAGAATTAATGATTATGATTTGATTATGACGACTCACCCAAATATTCCCATTCACGTTGACGTCCATGGTGGAACGGACCTCCTTCTCCGACCAGCGCAGGAGTGGCTTGCACGGCATGACGCCAGCGTTATTGATCAAGATCGTGACCTCCCCGACCTCGATGGTCACGCGCTGAGCCAGCTTGAACACGGCATCGCGGTTTGTCACATCTACCCTGGAAGCAGAAATAACCCTTGTTGCAACCACCTTGATTCAAAATAGCTACGGTCGTAATTTCTTTGTATCATATTTTCGCAGAAGAAGCAATGTAAACTCGCCAGCCTTGGCTTTCACAGCGTTCTGTAGCCCGAAATATTGCATAATTTAAATACGAGTAGGTTGGAGTACAATTACTATCTACGGATTCTTGCGTTATATTCTAGTACAGTTGTATCCTGTAGCTCTAGTATAAGTTTTTTCGAAATATTAACTAATTCGAACGCGTTTGCGTTTTGTCTCAAAATGTATGAAAGTGGTATGAAAACGTGAACAGCGCCTTTGGTGGTCACTAGTGGAAACTAAAACAGCGAGTATAACATTTGTTGCTAACCGATGTCCGCGCGTATTTCTAACTCGGTGAGAGCGTTTTCATACATTTTGAGACAAAACGCAAACGCGTTCGAATTAGTTAATGTTTCGAAAAAACTTATACTAGAGCTACTGAAATATTCCCCGGGGTCCGCTACCTAAACTTAAGGTTGGAGAACAAAAGATGGAAAAAAGAAAAGAGCTCTTAAGAAGCATTGGATGGTGTAAAATAGTGTATTAAATCTCCGTAAAGATTTACTGCTGGACACTGGTATTAGCCACTATGCATAATCAGCCAATCTAATCGAGAATTTGTTTCGATTATTTTGTTTTTTTGCACCTGATAGGGCTTTATAGACTGGGCCCAATAAACCGATAGGAGTGCGCGGTTGGAGAGTGGTCTTTGGGAAATCCAGAGGAAACCTCCCACACGGCCACGCGGGTGGTTTAAAGATTGGAATACTCTAAGAATTTGCACTCCAGTAAGATTGGTTGAGCGGCTTCAACCGAATCTGAAGTGTGAGTGTAATCGAGCTACTGCTGGGACCACGACCGACGTATGCTTGAACTAAGGTATCGTAACTGTAACTGGTGGACAGTGGTAATGGTGATGATGTTGGTTATAGGTAATCCAAGTTATTTAGGCACCCTATTAATTCATCATCATCAGTCGCTCCCCCAATGCTGAGGATCGTGACATTATGTCCCATTCTTGTTGACCAGACTCCTCCATTGGCTCCTGTCCGCCTTATGGATGGCTTCGTGCAGATGTAGTTGCAGGGCTGCAGTGACTTGGGTGCTCCATCTAGCGGGTGCACCCTAGCACCCTATTAATCAACTTACTCGAATCTGTGAGCCGCGCCCTTAGCCTCCTTGATCATGTCGACTGTTTCCTGGTTGCTGTCTTTATTGATGTCGACACACACGATCGTAGCTCCGAGCTTGGCGAATTGCAGAGCCACCTCCCGGCCCAAGCCATGTCCGGTTCCTGTAATCTGTTATGTTTCGTTATTAGAGAAAATGGCACTTTCGAGCTGATCTAATGATGGAGACAAAAGTTGGCTATAGTAGCTCAAACTACACGTACCTAATTTGGAATTACATTTTTTTGTGCTGAATTCGAGGCCCAGATAAGTGCTTTCAAAGGGTTCCTTTAGGTACCTACTCTTGCCGGATACTACATGCATCGTACCTATTAGGTATGTACAACGTTGAATGTTTGTTTGAGTTACAATGATGTACTTACTATCTCTGAATGTCTAGCGATAAAGTCTAGTTAAACTCACAAACAAACGTTAATCACCTAATCAATCAATCACTGATAGATATATTTAATGCCATTGAATTAATATCAATATTCAATCTAGGTACCTACTACCTATTATACGCCATTAATGTCATTAAAATAACTAACGTAGTGGCACCAATTATGGACGGCTTAAGAACTCCGTCAACATCTTTTGGCTATAACTCTCTTATTTTATAAGTTTGATGTTAGTTATTTCAAAGAAAATGTAGCTTAATAATCACTTATTATAATTAACATACAAAAGTTTTGGATAAACTTGTAAGTTCCGAGAAAATTGCTCCAAATCTGAAAAAGTCGAAAATCTTCGAAAATCCTAAGATGGACAGACAAATTCCAATTATGGACACCCAATCATGGACACCTTATGTTCTTTAAACATTGTAGGCCGCCTGCAATTTCACATATAAATTCCTTTATTTGTTGAATTCCAAACTTTAAAAAAAAGTAGAAACTGTCATATAAAAGGAGGCACAGGTCGTATTCAGCCAAATCAGCTCGTATTTTTCTGTTGGAAACGCGACGTCTTTTTAAGTCTTGAATAATTTGCGTTTTTCGGTAAAACAATACACTTGCGATTCTGTTAAAAAAAATAAACATCCCGCTGTTTATTTTTTGTTGAGCATGATGTTTTGACGTTTTAAGGTTATGTTTATCATTATCAAATATTTATCCAAATTTTGTCGTATTTCCTCCATTTTTTAAGAAAAAGGACTATATTAGCCTCGGCCGGAATGGCAATTGCAGGGTTCATATTATAATTAAACGGACTCGCAAGCTCGTCCGTTTAAACAAATAATCAGCCTGCAATTGCTTTTTTCCCCGGCCACGGCAATAATGTTTTTTTTCTCGGGATAAGGATTTATGGATGAGGAATTCAACTTTTACATTTATTTAGAATTTTAAGTAAAAATTTTTTTTACAAAAATCGTCATTATACTCGATTTCAAATTTTATATATTTGAAGGTATATTTATTTTTTTAAACTTTATTGCACAATACAAAAAGTACAAATGGCGGACTTAATGCCTTAAGGCATTCACTACCAGTCAACCGAATGTATTTATAGTTATTTTTAATTTTATATTAATTTTGAATTTCAAGTTGAAAAAAATATTTTTTTTTCGAAATATCGTCATTATACTCGATTCCGACTAATTCGGGGATAAGGATTTCAAATTTTACATTTATTTTGAATTTTAAGTTAAAAAAAAAATTACGAAAAATCATTATTATACTCCATTTCGACTAATTCGGGGTTAAGGATTTCAAATTATACATTAATTTTGAATTTTAAGTAAAAAATTTTTTTTTGCGGAAAATCGTCATTATACTTGATTTCGACTATAATTCGGGGATAAGGATTTCAACTTAATATAAAATTCAACATTAATATAAAATTTGAAAGTAAGGTAACATTACTTTATCTACACACATATTATAAGTACTCTAAGATGGATTCAGAAGCCGAAGGCAAACTGCATTGCTACCAGTGCTACCGGTTACATATTTATAGTAGCCGGTATTATAATAACATTTGAAATCCTTATCGAATTAGTCGAAATCAAGTAGGTATAATGACGATTTTTCGAAAAAAAATTTTTTTCGCTGTAAATTCAAAAATAATATAAAATTTGAAATCCTCATCCCCGAATTAGTCGAAATCGAGTATAATGATGATTTTTCAAAAAAAATATTTTTTTTCATAAAATTTAAAAAAATGTAAAATTTGAAATCCTTCTCCCTGAATCCTTATCCAAAAAAAAAAACCTATATCGAGCTGACCTTTCGTATCGACTGAATTTTAATTTTCCTGTTCCAAATTAAAAAAAGAATCATTATAGTACTAAATTGGAAATTATAATGAATATTATATTACTGCTGGTAACCTTCATCCCAGGTAAGAAAATTTTCATAAGTACATTGATGTTAAAATGAAGGTCATTTGCCTACTGTATCTGAACGCATTTTAGAGGATTATGATATTTGTGTAGATAAACTACTATTATAATAAAACTGGGTGGCAACATTTACCTCGCCAATAAATCCGTCCAACATTGGGTGTCCATAATTGGGTAACCAGAATTCAGTATGAAAAACCAATCATGGAGAATTGTCCATAATTGGAGATTAACAAAAAATAGGAACCAGTAATGTACATCCTCTCTAAATCATTCAAATTGGATTCTAATGCAATAAACACTTTAAAAAAGTGTTGTTAAATATCTAACTCTTCTCACGAAATCATATCAAAATAATATAGTTTAGAGAAAATAAAGTTTACAATCAAAAACGTAAACCTAGTTCCTTAGTTATTTCTGTAAGAAAATAAGGTTTTTCGTGAAAAATGCCGGAGCACACTTTTTGCCGCCGCGCCATTTTTAAACAAAATGACCGAGGTGTATGTCATTTGTCAATGTGATACGTAGAAGCCCATTCTTTATGATTAAAGTGTTGCCATGACTAAAATACTTTTCCGTTGCTTAATTTCGACCGTGAAAGATTTTTGCGTCCATTACTGGAGCCAGGTCCATTACTGGTGCCACTACGTTATGTACCATTTGGAAACAAAAACAAACAACAACACAAACATAAAACTTTACTTATAAGTTATTGTATTAATAGGTTTTGTAATTAGGTTTTATACTATGTACTCGTATTTGGTTGCATTGATTTAAAATGCTATACTTAGATCAACCGTCGTAATGAGTCCTCGCGTGTGACGAGAAAGGGGTAAGAGGGGCGATGTCAAAGAGTAGTGGACGGGTAGCGGGCAGCGGGTCTCTGCCTCCCGCTACCCTTCCGCGCGATCATAGCTAAGCGGTCGACCTGCTAAAAGTAACGGTCCATCGAAAGCGGACATCGGAACGTTGCAACCGTACTGGGATAACGCTAGGCGAGACAGCCCGGAGCAACCCACACCAAGCCATTTTGGCTATAGATTGAAATATTGGACAGCCGACAAGCCCCTCCGGCAGGCGACCTTGGTCCGAACGGACCGTGTAGACTGTTGCTTCCAGCAAAATTTCGTTTGAACACGATCCATGCGGATCAAGGTCGCTCCGTCTTAAGGATGATTCACGCTAGACCATTCCGCGTCCGTCGATTTCTTGTACTACAAAACGGGCTGGCCCTAGCGTGGTCTAGCGTGAATCATTATTTAAGGGGTTCTCCGTCTAGATGGGTTATGGCCTTATGGCACTTATGGCAGTGATCTGGCGGTCAAAGCCCCAAAAGGTCCATCATAAGGGGTCACATCACAAGGGTGTAGTATACAGGAGCAGACGGATTGGCTGTAGATGAAAAACATACCAATATAATTTCTCCTGAAACATCCTTTGGTGCAGAAGGTATGAAGGTTTTGTAAATGCCGCGGACCAGTTCAAAAAAGACTTGTATCAGCGTCGTTATAGCTTCAAGTATTACTAGCCAGACTGTGATGACTTTCGGCTCTTCTGCCCTGTAAAAAAGATATGAATGTGTAAACCGGATTTATAGGGTCGTGTTCGAATTTGGCGCTTAACTTAGGAAGGATTAACCCTAATTGCAACATCTTTTTCCCAGTGCTGGCTAGCTATAATCGCGTTATGTCGTTTGGTCGTAGTTACTCGTCGTATGTAGCAGGCGTCCCTCTCTTACTTACATATCTAATAGTAAAGGACGACTGCAAAAGTCCGACGTATAAACGTGATTATACTAACTGGGTTAATTGGTTTCTCTTCCCACTGCACTCAAAATTGCATGATGGTGATAAAGCTTACTAGGTAGGTACAATTACAAACCTATCGATTCGTCGCGGCAACTAGCTGAAAAAAATACTGGTAAAAAGTTGGTATAGTCGTCGTTGGGTGTGGCTGTAGGTACAGTCTCCATCAGATATTATTAGAATCCTTTCTAGTTGTTTTACGCTACCTTAGTTGCAATCTTCATCTAAGTCAGTTGTCTATCCTAAATAATTAGTAAGATTGAGTATACATTTATCTCTCGAGCGCGGAACTGCCCTAAAAGTGAATGATTGATCCCATTTAGCTGCACTGCATATCTTAAGTCGGAGGTATAACGAATTCAATCGCTTTAAATCTGTGTACTGTTTTATAAAGTGACCCGCAGTTTAATCAAACTCGATTGTGACGTACGTGTGTAAGTAAATAAGGCTTAAATTGTAAGGTCTATAGATTGCTTTATCATAACATTACCCTCTTTCCGTAGGCATTCGAGTAAAAACAACAGACCAAACTGTCTTCATATTTGTCTCCTGTAGATAGTGGGTTGACCTTTAATGTGTATGTTTTGTGCACAAATCAAAGGACCTCTATCATCAGGACGACTATTATTATGTGACCCCTGAATTAGTAACGACTGTTCGTAAACAGCGGTCAATAAGCTGGTTTTGTAGATAGTGTGAACATTTACTGCCAATCTTTTCGTATAAATATTATTGTTTTTATTCGTAGGCGCAACGCAAAAGGAAATAACATTCCAATTTAGGTAACAAGTGGCTTGTAGTTTGTAGTAGGGTCAAATATGTCGACAAATCAGTAGCATATACCTATATTGAGCCGTTGTCTACCGGTGATGGGTATCCCCGTCATGTAAACAAAAGACTGTTTTCACGTCTCTTGCTCGTAAAGTTTAATTTTATGCTTCGTAGACAGTGCCTAAAATACAGTTTTATGCTCTAGAGCATTAAGGCGCAGGGTAGGGCAAGGCCTTCCCCATACAAACTTTGTGCAGGTTTTATTCGTCGGTTTTGGCACTAACAAATATATATTTTTTTTTTTGTTGTAAATGTTAGATATGCGAAGATCGTGATGTGAAAATTTTCAAATATTTAAAAAAAACTCAAAATCAAAAAATTTAAAAAAAAAATAATAAAAAAAAAATTTACATCACGAAATAGCTATGAGAAAAATAAGCATACTGACCAAAAATCATAACTTTAATGCAAACACAAACGAAGTAAATCCTGCACAAAGTTTGTATGGAGAGAGCTTGCCCTACCCCTCCTCTTAAGTAAAATCTTCGTCGAAGACCAAGGCAATCGGTCCAACAGCCACACGATCAACCCCCAGTGCGCGCGCGGCAGCCAGCGTTCCATCGAACGAGGTTAACGACCTCACGAGTGTAAATGTGATGACATTAACCTTAATTAAATTAATTGTTAATTTCCTCGCAACGTGAAAAGTAGAGTGTATAACTCGTCCATAAAACCCATTTTACACGATTTTATATCCACCTTCGCCCGCAAGCTCGCTCGGATGGATAAACGTCTCGTGTAAAAGGTGCATTTTATGCACTTGTTGTACAACCTACTATTTTATGTCGATAGAAGACAAGTTCAGCTCAATATAGGACTATAGCTGATCTGTGCACCATAGGTCCTCCTATCTTCACTTCTTTTAATTTTTGGATAGGTGGTGGATGCCATGTTCACCATGAGTCCACGAATGACATTAAATAAATTTTATGATGATTTTATGCTCCATAGTTTGATTAATCTCAGATTATAAAAATGGTACAAGTTTATTAGAGCGGACGCCCACAGAGAGCGTTCCGCGTTCTGCGTAAAGTTGTACCCAAGAAGTTTAGTTGTACCTACCAGTGGCGGAGCGTCCATACAACTCGATTCCCACCGGCTTACCTAATTTTCAGCCAGTGCAGTTCTTTTACTATGGCTCATGAAGTATAAGAAAGGCAAATTATTTCCGGCTTTCCTAAGAATATTTTTGACGCGCCGCCACTGGTACCTACCTATGTATTCAAGTGGCGTTGTGACGCTATGTGCATTCAGCACAAGGAACTCGGTAGATACATACAGAGAACGCTGAACGCTATCAGTGTGGACATTAGGTAGGTACTCAAAATTAAAAATAACTCATATTTACCTATTCTGTTCCCGCTGCTAGCTATAAAGACCACATCATTTCTGGAGATCCTTTCTACCTACTTAAGTATAACATTATAATTTAAGTGTTTTTTCGAAGTCACAAATCTTAGTATTTTATGAAAATGGTATCGATCTTTTATATTAATTAAGTACCGTGTACAGAAAATGCCTATGTCCTACCTATGACACAATTGGCTACTTGACAGTTTTCGGAAATGTATTTTAAATTATACGTAGGTTTATTTTATACCTGTAACAATTATCTTTTTCCCCCAAAGATCTTAACTTCACGACGATCACGTGACTGTGAGTACTGTGACGTCGCACTTGATAAACAACTAAAGGTTTACTTCCGCAGCCGAAAGCAGACGGCAACTGCATGTTACACCGCACTCCAAATTGTACAGTAACTTGTGCTGTTGCGATACTTCTCCGCTCATTTTAAATAGAGCTTTTTACGAATACCGTTACGGTTCAATTTGGAGTGCGGAGAAACATAACCTGCAGTAAGTGCAGTTGTGGTCTGTTGCGGAATTAAACCTTAACTTTGAAATGTGACGTCACACGCGTTTCGGTTTTTGTAATCCACAGATAAAAAAACTCTTAATTTATTTTTCAAAAATAAAATGTTTTCAATTAATTTTAAAGCACAAAACATATTGTATGAGTATTGTAAACCTATAAGCTACTGTATCCAATACATTAATTATTTTATCTTTACAACTGTCAAATAGCGAATTCCGAAATATACTTAACATAATAGCTACTAAACAAACACACACCAATACGAAAAGAAAGAATATAAGTCAACTTACATTTTGGTCCTGCTCAAACCAAGTCTAGTGAAAGAATAATTTTAGCCGATTACTCCAATCACCTACTTTACCTAATTATGATAAAATGGGTAGGTACATTCGCGTCTTATCGGTTAATTACTTCGGAGAGTTATGTTATGATATATGCAAAATCTGTGTTTAAATTTAAACTTATCTACCTAGGACGCAAAGCGCAACTATAAAATAACATAAACAAAGTTATTGTAACTATGATAGGTAGGTATGCAATAACAATAACATTTGATTTAAAGTAATAGTACCAAGAATACAAAACTTCGTATCGTAGGTACATACCTTAGCCATTTGTCAAAAAAATTACCTATAAATAAAATATCTTTATAAAAATCAAATAACAAAAGAAGAAATTGTACCTTTAAAGTGTGTTCAACTGTTCACTTTCAGTTTTTTATATTTTTATTTTTCACAGCTGGAAATTTGAATAAAGCGCCATCTGTATTTTGTTGTATAAAAAACAACTTCCGCTAGGTTTCAGTCACTCCTTAAAACGCTTCCATTGGATTGACAAAGCTAAATAGTCCA
Organism: Cenopis cana; assembly: GCA_951800055.1. Lineage (NCBI taxonomy): Eukaryota > Metazoa > Arthropoda > Insecta > Lepidoptera > Tortricidae > Cenopis > Cenopis cana. The sequence continues at coordinate 3,215,416 of OX637476.1, read as the reverse complement.
CATTTTTCTAAATGTCTGAAACAAACTTAAGCACCAAAATATTTAAGCCTAAAAAACTCCTTTGTGCTGTCACTGTAATGGGAAATGTCAATTTGACAGTTAACTTCGTCTCGTAGTGCTATTGAAATGGTTTTGTTGTGTGTTTATCGAAAATACGTTAAATTCGACAATTAAATTACAAAGGTGTGTTTATATATTATAAATTTGGATGACCTTATTGAACGAAGTGCAAAAACGTGTTTGTTCTGTGATTAAGTTGGTGTTTGGAATCGCTCTTTGTTGTAGTACACAATCGGGTGAGTGCATTGCAATTTCTTGTTTATTTCCCATAACGTTATAAAATAAGATAATATTTTCATTTGCAGACGTTAATACTTTTTTTTATGAATGGTAACGCATATTTCAATATAAGATTTTCATTGTTTAATTTGTTTTTTGATAGATTAACAAATTCACAGATGGATAGTTGAATTGTTCTTTACTGCATGTTTACTGCAAAAAAAATTAATCCTATTATAAACATTATGGTCTGCCAAATAAACCTGCTTTTCAATCTACTAGTGGAACATACCATACCAGGTAGACTAATTGATGTGTATCCATTAATGAGAATTACCAATAAACAATAGTTACAAACTTACATTAATAATAAATTATACATATCAAATAATTAAGTACTCTAGGACATACTAAATGTTTTCATGTAACTTGTTGCCGTGGTGATATCTGTTCAGCAACAGAGCATGAGCTTTCACTTAAATTATAAGACCAATATTGCTTTATTATCTCTACGCTTAAAGAGTTACCTCTAATTTATGTAATAAACAGTTAGTCGGGGATAGTGCAATACCGCGTAACTAGCACTGGTAAATACTGTGTATCTACACAACACCCAACTTTACAGGAGAAGCTTAGAACGCGGAGATCGCCGCTTGAGAGTGTTTGAGCCGTGGTATTTTTATTAAGGAATAACTAGCTCGCTATTGGTTAAATGCAATGGGTGGTTGAACTGGTATATATACAGGGCGTCCCACGCCTATGCCACATGGAGGGAAAGTACCTTGAATATTGTAGATGGAAGATTTTACTAAAAGAAGACATTATTTTAATTTAAAGCTCAGTGTTTTTAGAGTAATTAATTATGACACTGAACAGCCATGCCAGCCATATGAGGCAGAAGAGACTTCCAGACACATTCTACTAGACTGTAAGCAGGTAGAAGTATACAGAAATAAACCGGCCAAGTGTGTGTCGGGCCACGCGCAAGGTAGGGTTCCGTAGTCGTCTACCCTTTACATTATGTGAACTAAAAAGTTCGAAAACTTATATTTACTATGTTTTTGAAAGAATTAACAACATTATCTAAGGTATCAATGGAAATTGTACGAACGTTTGCTTTTGCAAAGTACATTTCTGAAGTTCGACTATTACTCGTTAACTAGTAATGTCTACTTAGCTGTGATAGTTTTCCTTTTAAATTCATCGTATATACTACTACCATGATTTTTTTCACATGCCTAGTAGCCACCGTTTAGCTGGCAGGGGGGGGGGGGACACTTGACCATAGCAAAAATTATCACTTCAAAGCTTAATATCACGCTAACCAATTCTTTAATCAAAAAATGCTTCTAGAAACCTTATAATATTTTTAAAAGAGCTATCCAACGATACCCCACACGATGGGGTTTGGCAGAAAAAAAATTTGCAGCACCACTTTACATGTAGGGGAGGTACCCTAAAAAAAATTTTTTTATAAGATTTTATTCTACCGTTTTGTCGGCGTCATTGATATGTATACTCATGCCAAATTACAGCTTTCTAGCACTAACGGTTACTGAGAAAAACGGGGGTCGGACGGACGGACGGACGGACGGACGGACGGACGGACGGACGGACGGACGGACATGGCGAAACTATAAGGGTTCCTTGTTTACTACGGAACCCTAAAAAGCACATAGGAAACCCGAACACTCTGCAAGAAGCAGTATACAATATTAAGGCACTAATAAGTTTCATACAGGAACTAGGATGGTTAGAGTAGCGCTACCCCTTTTCACGCAAAATAGGCACGTTGGATGTCGACTTGCGGAAAATGCCCAGTAAAACTACCTAACTAACTATGACACAAATATTATTTCATTTTAGTCTAGCCGGCTAAATTGCTCTAGAATTGATTGATAGTCAATAGGATCAATTATGTCAATTTTGCTTTATACTTATCTGTGTCATAAATACAGCTGGCTGCATAAATAATTGGTGTTTTGTCAATGATACATAACAAAGTTATCTCTATAGAGGTTATTCAAATGTTATTTGAATAATCCATTGATAAATTTAGATGTGACATAATGTGCACACAATAATACATGATTAATTACGGGAAGTCTATCAGACCCAGATATCTGTACGTGATGAGCTAATTAATTATAAATGTGCACTTATTTAAGTATTTTAAATACCTACCTATGCCACACCTATAATTATGTTGAATTGACTTGCATAACTTTTATGATGATACTCACTTCTTTTGCCCTTTCTGTTTTTTGACAAAGACTGAAAACTGCGTAAATATAAAAAAAAACTAATTTATTGATGAGCATTTGTTTTTAGTAAAAATGAGATAATAATGCGTCGCATGTGTAGTGTTATATCCAATTTATGATCACTAAAAATAATTCTTCTTACTCACACTAATTGTTTAATATATGACCATGTCATAAAACTTGTAACATGTGTCCACCAAGCGTTACTTGAAATATATCCCATTCATCCAATTTTTTTCTATGTACTTCGCAACCGCATCATCCTCTTCATTGTAATTGTTTTTTTTTTCTCAAAATGACGACGTTTTTCGTAATCGCTGTAATTTGCCATTGTTGTTACTGCGCACAGACAGACATCGTAGGAAGTTAGGAACCATACCAGAACACAAGTCATTATAATCATCTAACCACATCTAGGTGAAGGCACAATGCTGCTGTCTGTGAATGTCGTTTGCTTTACACAAAAGTAGATCATCAGGCCATGCCAGTAGTTAGATCCTCATTTTTATTCCTGAAAAAGAAACAGAAAACTGCGATTTGAGCCTGCCTACGAAGCTTACAGTCGGGTTGGGAATATTTGTTTCTGAGTCTGCGATGTTTTCTACGTACTTATTTATAAGGTGGAGGGTAGACGAGCTCGCGGCAGACCGCCAGCCAGATGGATTGAGCAAATCGCTAAACTCCCAGAACACCAGGCGCTACGTATGCAGCATCATCGAAACCATTGGCGAACCATATGCATGCACTCCCCGCCGCCAGTGACATAGCGGCCACGATGCTTAGACTTGAGGGATCGATTGGATAACCCGTCTCCCAGCTAAAAAAAACAAAAAAAATTGGCACAAAGACTTTTCCGATTTCAAACTACAAATTGAATAAATTAAATAATGTTTAATATATAATAATAATGCATTTTTTTTATTTGGGCTAAATTTTTTGCCGCTGAGTATATCTTTTTGGAACCTTCGGGAACGTGCATATATTTATGAAATCGACAGTACCAATAAGCAAAGACCAACACCTACACTACAGTATGGGTCATACTTGGCTGCTTCCCAATAAGCAGTCTGATAGCAAGCGTCGTTACCATAACAACGAGGGAGCGAGACAGAGCCTCGCGCGAGAGCGAGCACGCTGCTCTAAAGAATCTAAAGATGTAACCGCACCCGCGGGTAACTCCGGATGCGGTAATTGGGCTTTTTCTAAAGCAATTACGCGTAATGAGCAGCCTTGGATAGATCTTCAGGTACATTGTACAACTGATGTTACGTGGAATTGTTATAATGTTCCCATACTTTAATGAATGACATGTCATGCCTCTGCAAAAGTGACCTTATTTTATTTATGTGTAAAATAAGGCACTTATTTTCCCGGGTAAAATATTTTTTTATTGACCGACGGCGGCAAACAAGTTTACGGCCTGCCTGATGGCAAGTAACCTTTACTCACCACCAGGGGGCCGATTTTTGAGTTTCGAACGCTCGAATTCAAAAGCGAGTGGTAGAAAATAGTCACACGCGGCAAATTGTCACGATTATTGTCGCGTGAACCTAATAAGAGCTATTTTTGAGAGTCACTACTCGAAATCGATATTTTGCATATTGTTAGTTACAAAAAAGGACAGTAATAATTGTAATATTTAATTGCACTAAAATACGTGTAGAAATGACTAGTCTCGTCATTCCGCTTCTTTACAACTGACACGGTTGGTGGCCGAACTAAACAAACAATGCGTGTTCGAATTCTTATTATACAATAATAGTACACTACTGCAGAGGCCGTGAAGTATTGCTGACTAGAGACAGCTTTTTTTTTTTTTTTTGCGAAAACCGTCTTTATACTCGATTTCGACTAATTCAGGGATAACGTTTTCAAATTTTATATTTATTTTGAATTACAATGACGATTTTACGCAAAAAACTTTTTTTACTTATAATTCAAAATAAATATAAAATTTGAAATCCTTATCCCTCAATTAGTCGAAATCGAGTATAATGACGATATTTCGCAAAAAAAAAATGATTGGCCGCTTTTTTTTAAACATGCCATTTGAACAAGCCATGTAGGTATAGCCGCACATAAATACCTACTAGACAGACATGGTAGTTTTTTTTTAAATGTGCAAGTATGGTTAAAGAGTCTAGTGGTGGTTGGCATTGGCAGTATGTATTTTTTCCTTTGTCAGTTTAATAATGTAAGCAAATTTAAAAAGTTAGAGTAGCGGCCAATAATCTTTTTTCTTAGGGTTTTCATAGGTAGTGTAGGTAGGGCGCCATTAGCAAGAAACTTAATTTCTTCATTTCGTGCCATTAACACACATACATGTCCGAGCATGTTTGAGAAAATTTATATTATTAGCGTAATATTAAATTCAAGTAGAAAGTAAATATATTCGGGATGAATTACTTAGTGGGTACTAAATTCTACTGATAGAATTGAATACGAGTGGTCAGTACCACTCGACTTCGAATTTTCTATCGCTCGAATGTCAAAAATAGCATGTCATCGTTTTTTGTCAGATCTCGAGTGAAAAGTCGACCGTTCGAAACTCAAAAATCGGTCCCCTGGAACGCAACACCACATACCTAGGCAAGCAGACACCGCAGCCTATAGACTCCAGAAGAATCACAATCGCTTCGCCGACCATTCGTTGACTCGAGGACTCGTTGTGTTGACACCTAGAGACTTATAGAGGTCTTACTCAACAGAGCGTATTCTCGGAAGGTCTGGTGACCTTTACTCACCACCGGGAACGCAACACCACATACCTTAAGATGATGTTATTATGGCTGTGGTGCATTGTAAGGTGAAGATACCTTCTGCCCCTAGTGGACTGCTCCATGATCCATGAAAGAAACGATGTTCCACTGTGTCACCTCTCTTAAAGGAATAGTACCTAAATGGTAATAAAATAATACGTTTTCATACGAGTATTGTTAACTTTGCCGACCACCACATTATTCTCAGTAGCTTCAAAGATATCGCCAATGTTCTTACAAATTCGTACCTAATTGCAGAGTGCGCCTGTTCACTACTACTGCCTGTAAAAGTTGGTGTTTTAATCCCAATCCCGGTCATTTTGAAACTCCATTGTATGCGATATCAAGAATGCAGGAGTAAAGCGAAGTGGATCAAACAGTGGTTCGTCAGTGCATACGAAGTTGTGCAATCAAGTTGAGTGTAGTTGAGCTGTTGCCAAATTATTTGATGGCGGTAAATGTGATTTGTTTTAATAGGTAAACGAACACATGAATATGGACAACACATCACTGGTGACATTCTCTAAGCTGAGCTGCTCAAACATTGACCAATAAAACAGATTATTGCTTTATTTGAAAACTGACTCGGGAATCTTTCGGCTTTAAAAGTTCTGTTTATCACAGAATATATTTAATTTTGTAAACAGCCATAAACCAGGGTGTCTAACCTGTCGGTGGCCTAACCTATAAGATAGCGGTCCTTGGTCCCTACCATCTACAAATGATAGCGGTCCCTGGTCCCTACCATGTACCAACGATAGCGGTCCCTAGTTTCTACCATCTACCAACGATAGCGGTCCCTAGTCCCTACCATGTAGGTACCAACGATAGCGGTCCCTGGTCCCTACCATGTACCAACGATAGCGGTCCCTGGGCCCTACTAACTACAAACGATACCGGTCCCTGGTCCCTTACATCTACCAACGATAGCGGTCCCTAGTCCCTACCATGTACCAACGATAGCGGTCCCTGGTCCATACCATGTACCAACGATAGCGGTCCCTGGTCCCTGCCATCTACCAACGATAGCGGTCCCTGGTCGCTACCATCTACTAACGATAGCAGTCCCTGATCCCTATCATCTACCAATCCCATTTACGTTCGAAAGTTTCAAAACCGCGCGATCCTTAGGCAAGTGTCCTATCATGTAAATAATTTATCTACTTATCTACAATAATCTACAGTGGATGTGTTAATTCGAGTCCATGATGATGTCAGAATGAATATTTCGTAATTTAGACATTATTCCACAAAAATATACATAAAAATACATGTAACCGGTTATATAAGGGTAACTTTCATTCATAATAAAATTGCGGAATAATCACGTCCGATGTGCGCCCGTAAACTTCAGTTTATGGACTTGAATTAACACATTCACTGTAGACGACGTAATTTCAGATAGTTTTGAGGTTATTCGTTCGTTTCTTCTTAAATCTTATTAGAAATCAATTTTCAGTGTTAATATAACTTGGTGGATTTTAATACTTTGCGAGCTTCTTTAAGTACCTAATACAACATGAGCCAAGGGTGTGATAATGTGTTTTAGGGTTCCGTACCCATACGGTAAAACGGGACCCTATTACTAAGACTCCGCTGTCCGTCTGTCCGTCCGTCTGTCACCGGGCTGTATCTCATGAACCGTGATAGTTAGACAGCTGAAATTTTCACAGATAATGTATTTCGATTGCCGCTATAACAACAAATACTAAAAAACAGGATACAATAAATATTTAAGGGGGCTCCCATACAACAAACATATTTTTTTGCCGTTTTTATAGATGTTACGGAACCCTTCGTGCGCGAGTCCCACTCGCACTTGGCTGGTTTTTTTACATGATAGGACTTGTAAGGATGGATAGACTGTACGTATAGGAATTACAGATTTCGTATTAAGCTAGTGGCGGTAAGTGACCGGGGTTCAAGGACCTCGACCGGCCCTCCGGACCCGCTCAGCCCAGATAAACTAGTATCGCAGCTGGCCCGGCTATGCTAGGGCTGGCCGTCTGTGAACCTATAATAATGGATCCGGAGGCTGTAGGTACAGTCAGCAACTCAGCATCAAAACTAACTACGCGTATGAAGAGGTCAATTCAATAGCTCTTATTCCCTTTATGCGTACTTAATTTTGATGCTGTCTGTACATCTTTTGGTAAATGTGTGTCCAGGTAATAGATATTTGTCTCCTATTTCAATGTTGTAAATTTGTATCTTATTTAAGCTGACATGTAGAAGAGCCCGGAGTCTTGCTTACTATTTACAATATAAAACATAATTTGTTTCGGGACTTTAAAATTGATTTAATATCACTCCTTGCTCCGCTCCTAATGCTTTATTAAGGGGATATATCGATTCGATGAACCACGCCCCCCGTGAAAGAGACACGCTTATATCTTTTGCGCACAGCAAAACGGGATATTTACAACGCTCTTCGGGAATGAGTTTTTTAGACAAATGTCGATAAATATCTTACTGTGTGCAGTTATTAAATTTCCTCTTGACAGAGTTTAGATGTGTTAAAATGCCATCATATTAACTTATTTGTGTCGTTTAATAATGCGTTGTCTTAGTAGGCTGAGTAAAAAAAGGAAAATATCAATTAATTTATCCAAAAACAATAAGCCCTTCAGCCCTCACCCCTCTGTGACTGGTTTCTTAGCGGCAGTGTTAACATACATTGTGTTTGAACGTTTGAACTCAACTAAACAACTTAGGAATAAAGACTCGACAAGACTCAACTTAGGATTTTTTTCTATCGAGTAGAGGTGGGTGATAAATAACTTCACGATGAAAAAATCACGGTGATCTGCCGTTAAAAAGTAACAGTGTGACTTGTCACGAAGAAACAACGTTACAAAATAACGTTGTTACTTAGCGACGATATCACTGGAACAGTGTGTAAGCGACGCGTCGCGTCGTGCCTCGTGACCGCTGTTACTAACTGTGACTGCGGTGCGCTGTCACAGAGTAACATCAGTTGTTACAAAAATATCAGTAACTACCGGGAACGATCGACACGCAAATGTCGTGACACGAAATAACCGAAGTGACAAAGTCACGGTGATTTTTCGATGTGATTTTTTTGGAACGGGAATAACAATAACGGTGATCGAAAAGTAACGCTTTTCCCCATGTCTACTATCGAGGAAATTTTTAGCAATCATGTTTCGGCTATTGTCAAAAACACAATCATATAGTAGTATTATTTGTTCTGAAATATGGCGAAGGCTCAAGCCTCGGCAGTATAGTCCACCTAAATTACATTGTCCGGATGGGATTTAGGTTGTTTATTAGTCCCGATTATTTATTACTAATTAAATAAATTTATAATATCCCAGGTAACTTCCCTCGCAACGCAAAAGCAAAATTGCGGGTTGTTTACGGAGGCTATAATTTATTCATCACTGTGAACTCCTCACTTAGACGGCATTACCGAGTTCGCTCCGAAGAGCTCCAATACCGCCAGTCCGCCACTACTAATACTTGCGGAGAAATTTAATTTGACAGGAGCGATAAAGGCTTTTAAAATGTGATCCCGTTATTGGAAATTGAGTGAAGCATTTTGATATTTATTAGTATGCAGTGAGTGGTGTTGATAGTCATATTTTCAGAAAAAGAGGTGATATTTGACTGATTTTTGTTTTTGAAATTGCAATTCATGGTTCCTTTTTAGGCAATGATCTTTTTGACACATATTGGATCCGGGTACCTAGTGGTGGTATTCTGGTCGTTTCATAGTCCAGATGGGTGTTCGTAGCCTTTGTTCTTGGTGTGCCTAAAACGTGTTTTGCCTATGTCTGTACATAGCCTAAGTAGAACGTCTGAGCGTGCATAAATAAGGACGATATAAAAGTTATTTTCAGTTACATCCAACTAGCGTAATAACTTTGGCACGTTGCGTAATCAACTAGCAGTGCAAGCGTCCATAGGCTGCGGTAACAGCTTACCATCAGGCAGGCCGTACTCCGTAGATTTGTTTGCTACCGACTTGGTATAAAAAAGTGCCTAGGTATTATCTTCATGAGGATTGTGATTTTTGAAGGTTATCGAAAATGGACTCCTAATTCGTATTTCAAATTCGCGTGTTTTAACAGATCTCGAGGCCAATTTCCAGAGGTCATTCTCAAGTCAGTTTCTCATAATGTGATATAATAGGCAAAAGCGACACTCACAATATGACGTGAGAAGATGTCGGGATAAACACGGTCTCAGGGTATTATGTGTATAATAGGTGTGTTGAAAATTGTGTCAAGAAGTCAGCTATCGTGTTGTGCTATGTTTTTGCACATTAACCTATTTTTGATAAGATGTTGTTACAATTGTTTTGTTATGCCCTAAGGTTTACTGGCAGATTGCTATACTTAGGGCATGAAGTTGTACGATAAGTTGGACATTAACCCATTTTAGATACGACGTGTTACAAAAATTTTCTGCTTTGCTTTAACGTTGTATGGTATAGGTAAACTACTATCCATATCCAATTATCTATACAAATAATATAAATGCGCAAGTATGTCTGTCTCTTACCTCTTCACGCTTAAATCGCTGAACTGATTTGGATGAACTTTGCTATGGAGATAAGATAAGTGCCTTCATATGAATAGCAAAGTCCTTACGAATTGAATACAAGCCTGCTTAAATAATAGTATGTATCATAGAAATATCAATGGAATGCGTGATTATAATGCGAGGGAATTTCATTCGGCACATGGACGCATAAATACTACTATCATTCATCATACATCTCATACATAAGGCGTTGATGTTATTATTATGAATATATTTCGTGAATGGGATTCATTAGTTACTGAATATTGACTCGAGTCTCATTTTCATTATTTGTTAGAAAGTTAGTCTCATTGCTATTAGAAAAATTAGACAAATGACCAATGTTAGAAACAGTTCGCTTAGTTTATCATATAGCAATTTTCATAATGTTAATGTCGTATGGTATTCTGGTTTGGGGTAAATCAGCTGACATACTGATAATCTTTATGTTACAGAAAAGAGTCATTCGCTCCATAATACTATACCCGGGCTCGCGTGAATCTCTAAGAGAACTCTTTAAACAAATTAACATTTAGGCGCTCATTTGTTTTATGCGTCAAACGCATGCGTTTCCATATAGATCCATTGAACGCAATGCGTTTGACGCAACGTATTTATATGTTAAACTGTAGCGTCCCAATACATCTATGAGAATATTGTTTATTTCATTTATTGTTGTCTTCTCTGAAGGGCCATATTTTGTTACAAGACTAATCATCATTATCATCAGTGATTTTAGAGAAGCTACTGTAGCCGAGCTGTAGCACTCGACTTTTCAATCTGGAAGTCCCGGCTTCGTAACCTGGCTTATATCACTGGGTTAAAAATACCTTATATGGATATCAGAGATATAAATAATTTTGATACTTGAATTTAAACTTTCGTGATTCGTGAGTCATGTTAAAAATATATTAAACTAAGACATGTTCGACAGAGTTCGAAACATGTCGCCCGGAATGGCAATTAATACGTTAGTTTTAACCATTTAGTGTAATATACACTCGCGGTCAATAATTTCGGGTCACCCTAGTTTAAAAAGCCTGAATAGGTTTTGTTATATATGCTACATTCATTTTATTTACATATTATACTATTCTTCGTATTGCCCAACTGTATTAGCAATTTCCAGGATCCTATTATAAAAATATCAATGTCCAAAAATGTCGATTTTCGCGATATCTTTTCATGGGTTTTTACGAGTCCGATTTAAACCTGGAAACGTTACTTTTTTTGCCTGTTACTTTTGCAGTACTTATAGATGAAAAATTTAATAAAGATAATGACATGATTAAATAAACTTACAACATCGCAGTATTTTAGGAAATATGACGGTTTTTTACCGACCCGTATTCTTTGTCCGTGAGTGTATATCATTTGATGTGGAACAGTAGCTTTTCGGTGAAGGAAAACATCGTGAGGAAACCGGTCTAATACCAAAAAGGTCTAATTTCTCCCCTGGGTAACCTGGGTTGGTTGGTCGGGCGGCTAAAACGGAAATGCAACGCTTGCGTCGCTCGCTCAGTCATTGACATCAAAAAGCAAACCATTAGTATTAAGACTACAAGATCGTTAGCCGTCGCGGACTTGCTAACTGCCAGGCAACTTTTTTATTTCCGTCCAACGTCTAGAGCTTTGACTTCTTACGAGTTTGTGATGCACCACTTTAAAAGCTTTTCAGTCTAGCCGGTAGCTTTTCTTAATTTTAATGTTTTTTTTTTGTGTTTGATGTTTAAGGTATTTTCTTATTTAATTATATACCTACCAAGTGCTTACCCGTAAATTTCCATAGAGTGAAGTAGCTAGTAGGTAATCTTTAATGTTAAGATTTTATTATGTAATTTATGAAATACTTATGAAATAAACAGTTGAAATTTAATTTCTTTTTTTTAGGTATTTTTACATAAAACGACAACTATTTTGTGATATTTTTTTAGCTAAGTATTGCTTGCGCACAGGCCTTAGAATTATCCCGGCTGAAAAGTGCACAAAAATGGTTAGAGCAGTAGATGCAATAAAGTATTTATAATTTTATACTATTACCGAAACGTTCGCAAATTGTAGAAAATACCTTGAATTATGAATAGTTACTACATTTTCTGCTCGGTCGTATCCTCAGGGCCGATGGATGTGACCAGTATGGGTGATCTCCAGGCTACTACATCCAATACTAATTAAATTACAGTCAACATTTTTAATTTGTCAAATGAAAATTAACGCGCTTTCTAGTCCAGGCAAGTTACTACCGTTTCTGCTATGTTACAATTGTAGCAATTCCCATTTAAAACTTTGTTGTTCGCAATAAATCTTTTATCGCTGGCGTGACCAGAATCACTCCAAATTAAAGTCAGTTTCATAGTTGCATTATTGAAAACGAATTTGTGTTCGACGTACCGTTGAAAATTAACTAGGTAATCGCAACACATACAAATTGGTCGCATAACGACCCAGTATAAGTGAGAGCTCCGATAATGTATGGCTGTGATGAAACTTGGGGTCAACTTGTGTTAGATAAAGTTTAAGACTGGCCCGTAGGTTATGAATCGCGCTAGGTATTGCCAAATTGTATTTTACAGCTTTGTAAATGTTACATTATTCGGTAATTTAGTGTACACGCACAGGGTTTTACTATTTTGGCTACTTGCTCTTTTTTTAATGATGACATTCGAACTAGGTTTCAAAGAACATCAAATGTCCCACATGTGGGACCAAATAGAATTAGAGAACAAAATAAGACAAACACATGCAAATCAAAATCAGACAGATTTTTTTCTGGAGCTCAGCTCCCTTTTATTAGCCATTGCTCAGCTCCATTTACAAGCCATTGCTCAGCTCCATTTATTAGCCATTGCTCAGCTCCATTGATTAGCCATTGCTCATCTCCATTGATTAGCCATTGCTCATCTCCAATTAGCCATTGCTCAACTACATTTATTAGCCATTGCTCAGCTCCATTCATTAGCCATTGCTCAGCTCCATTCATTAGCCATTGCTCAGCTCCATTCATTAGCCATTGCTCAGCTCCATTCATTAGCCATTGCTCAGCTCCATTCATTAGCCATTGCTCAGCTCCATTCATTAGCCATTGCTCAGCTCCATTCATTAGCCATTGCCCAGCTCCATTCATTAGCCATTGCTCAGCTCCATTCATTAGCCATTGCTCAGCTACATTTATTAGCCATTAAGGTAGTGCCCGCAGAAACGGCTCATGCCATTTATTTTTACAACTGTGAAACGGCTCGTACAAATTGAATTGAGTGCAATATGACTATCTGGATTTCCCTCAGTCCACTCTCCAACCGCACACTCTTATCGCTTTAAGTTTAAGCCACACACAGAGCGGGCGGGCGGGTGGCGGGCGTGAGGGGAGCGGGCGGGAGTTTCACACTGCAGCGCGTTGACACGCGCCCGCCCGCCGCCCGCTCCCGCCCGCCTAACGCCCGACCGCCTCACGCCCGCTCCCGCGCGTTATTGGGCCTGGCCCATAAAGCCACAGTCAAGCTGAAAAAAAAGTGGAGTGGAGAGTGGACTATGTGTATGGAGGGGCCTTGCTTAAAGGTAGGAAATTTCGTGGTTCCGTTCGTCATCACCTTCGTTATTCAAAGCATATTAATATTGACCCGACGGGTTAATACATAATTTCCTCCGTGTTTTTGTGAAGGGGTCCCATTCATTGTTCTTAAATTAGGTAGGTAAACAATATAAACAAATGAAAAACGTGGAAGGAAAATTCCTTCCACGTTTTTCATTTGTTTATTTTACAGTCTGCACAGTATTTTGATGGGTTGTTTTCTGTACAAAAAATCTCAAATTTTTAGTTAATCAACTGAGTCATGCAAAAAAGTAATCTAAAATTGGAATTACTTTTCTGTTTCTTAGAAACAGAACATCAAATATCCTTTCTTGGTGCATTTTACCTTAGCAAAACCTAAAAGGGGCCTCACAGTATGTTGATGCCGTCAGATATTCATTATTGTACTCAAAATCTAAACCAGTGTTGTACATCTGTCTGTCTGTCCTGTATTGGAATTGGACATGTCAACTCGGCGCTTTTGAGCTGACAGCAGAAGCAAATAAAAATGACAACTTGTATTTCATATGCTGTACTCTGCTGCATATGATAATAAAACACGTCGTTGAGGGTATGCAGTTATGCACTTGCTAGCACAAATCTCGAAATTTTCGGAACACCACGGCATCACAATATTTTAGTACTTGGACATTTTTTATGATGAGACGAGGAAACGATCTCGGTTGATAGTCTGATGTTTTAATTTTCCTAAGAGATGGTTAGGTATTAGTAGCGTAAGCAAAAGCAATATACATATACATTTTACGGTTGTTTGATACCGTATTGACAGGAATTGTCTTTTTGTTTTACGGAACATGGTAACGGTAAGCCGTGTCGAATCGTAGATAATTGCTGGTAGTTTCTTCCGGCAACGGAGACTGAGTCAAGGGCGTTTGTCGAACGCGGACGTTATTGGTGAATGTGAATATTAAAATACTTATGCTCTATTTTAAAGGTGGTTATGCCCGCGACTTAGTAAGCCTAGAAAGGAGTTTTCACTTTTAGGATTGCTAAAAAAATAATGGAAAATACCACTTAAACTTAATTGCAGAAAGCATAGAAATGTCTCAATAGCGTAAATGCAAAAAAAAACTAATTCTGAGAAAAAAAGTAGAAGCTCCCAGAACTCGTTTGGCCCAAATGTTTGCTTGTGAGGCTTTTATTGGCAAAAATTTTATTTTTGCTATTCAATTCTTGCAGGCCTAACAATGTTTCTCCCATAGAAAGTTCTACCCGGCAATTTCACACTTTTACGAGATGATTGCCAGGATCAAAAACTAAATGTATGACGAGAGCTCGTTCTATCGCGTCACGTTAGATAAATATGAATCCGGCTTCACTTTTAGTCGTTCACGGCACTTGGACACATCTGACTAAAATAAATGTTTAGCGTTGACAACTTGACACTGAATAACGTCCCGTCTGCCCGGAAACTCGTTTTCCAACTGTTTCCATCAGTGAATTCAGCGATAAATTCACTCTTTGCAAAACGCTCATGTTAGAAAATAACAATCAGTGAGTCGTGGAACTGGGACGTCGCTATATCCAATTGTTTTTGTCCGATTGTCTTTTATTTTTAGAGAACAAAATGCAGATGGAGTTAATGTTTCGTTAACTGGCTTTTTGTTGTCAAATTTTGCGTCAGGAACTGTGGATTTTTGCGGGATATAAAATATCTTTAAGCTATTATCCTCTTACACGGACTAGCTCCATTTACATTGATCAAGAATTTTCATACAATATTCATTATATTTCAGGGTTTTATCGAAGTCTTCGTACTTTTGTAGCCAGCAACACAAATGTGACTAAACAGTTTTAATTAAGTAACAATAAATATTTAGAACAGTGGTAAATATTAGTCGAATAACACCAACGAAGTCTACGATTTACTCTACGATTTGATTCATTTCATTTTGCAGTCCCCATGCTAACTAGGTAGCAATTGTAGTGTTGCACCCCAATTAATTGTTATTAGCACTTACGCAACCATTTATGAATAATTATGCATAATTTAATTACCCATAATTAGGCCGATAGCGACACGAACTCGTAATCAGTGTTACTGTGAGAAATTGTTACCTAAACACACAATGGACTAATAGAGGTTGGGAATATGTGTAAAGTGTCGTGTTTACAAGTTTGTTTTAGGTGTATGGAGAGGAATGTGTGGGTGACGAGACGGGCGCTAGGGATGTAAGGGAGGTAAGGAAGACAAAAGCATTCTGCTGACCCCAAGTAAATGGGAGAAGGGCAAGCGAATCATGATGATGTGGAAATGAAATTTATGAACTCCGAGTGTATCGCAGCTGTTTGTTGTGAGCGACATAATGTGCTTAAGGAACGACATCCATCAATCAGCCTATAAACGTTCCACTGCTGTGCTCAAGCCGTGTTTAATTGATTAGAGGGATCGGACAGTAGTCCCCAGTAGTGCTCGTGCTACCAGCATAGTCAGCATAATTATGGTTTTGTTATGTTTGTTTTGTAGGCCTTATGATGTAACTGTACGAAAGAGGGAGATATATACTATTGAGAATTAAGCATTCCAAACCACATTTCAAATTAAACTGTTGCTTCCCGGCAAAAAAAAAGAACGATTACATTGTTTTATTATGTACTCGGAGATCTGGGCTCGTGACGGCTTCATCCAACTATCACTTAATGTACTGTATATAAAGCGACCTGCTGGATTAAAAATCTATGAATATACAAATATTAGTCAATAATGAGCTTGTAGATACCTAATACCTACATTTAAATGAAAATACAATGTTTTGTCAGTCTTCGAATTAACCTTGTACCTACCTACGAGTAAAAGCCCTTTTGGGCAATCAATAACATTGTTTACGAATAGATCTAAGTAAGATTAAAGTAATTTAGCTACCACAAGTTCACCATTAGTTTGGTAAATGTCACAGACAGGGAGATCGCCCCGAACCCGAACTGTAAGCCTCTTACTGAGTCAATCAGCGTGGGTGTGGATCCCAAGAGAGCCCATTTACATGTGTATTGTTTCTTTGATTAGTATTCTTGCTGGTTACGTTATTGAGTGAATTCCATTAGAGGTTGTAAGTTTAACATTTACATCGTTTGTGAAACTCGGGCCTTAATGTTTAGAAGTTATTCACATTCTACTACTTTAAGTAGTGTAATACTTTTAAAGGAGTAGACTGTTAAGCTTAAGCCTCACAGAGAGCGGGCGGGCGGTAGCGGCGCGGGAGCGGGCGGTAGCGGGACGTGAGCGGGAGCGGGCGGTAGCGGCGCCCGCTCTGTGTGTGGCTTAAGCTTTAAAGAATAGAGAGCCACGGCCTACCCCAAATCAGTTGCCCGCAAATGGCACATTAGATTAGTGACAAGTTTTTTTTCGGGAACGAGACCTAGTTATTTCGATTATTCGCAGCCTTAAATTGCGACTCGTATACTTACCGTTTTTAAGAACCTATTACAGTAATATTGCTTTAAGTTTAATGATAGTATCAGACCAGCTGCCATGATAGGTTTTAAAACCAAAATAGGCCAAAACGTTCCGTAAAACGCGACCATATCGTATCGCATATCGTGCTAGCTAAGCTAGCTTGCGTTATCATTGTAGATGTTGCGCTTTTATTTTTAAAATACAATATGAAAGTATAGCGATTAAAGTAATCATATAGAAAAGTACGTGTGTGTCGAATGCTGAATGGAATGGAAAGTATGCGAATCAAGCCAAGGTGTCACGCTAATACTGTTACTGGCGTAAATTGGAACGGTTTTGCAACGTCGGTAACATGTCCATAAATCTGTTAATTGAATGTATCGATAACATAATAATAAATTGCTTAAGATCACGTAATCTTTGGCGTTTAATGAATAAGTTAATGAAGTAGATTAAATATAGCATTGTTAAGAGGCCGTCAAGCTTTGCGCTTTCATCATTTTCACGAAATCTTACTCGATAGATGGCGTTGGCGAGCTATTTACAATAGTCAAGCATCGATCGCCTCACCAGTTACCCCTAGTATATCTTGACACTAGGACACGTAATAACTACACGCAATCGGAGGTCTGACGTATTGGTTCTCCTACGGTGAGGTCAAAGCGTTGCAGAATATTACTTAATTACCTAAATAACCTACTGCCTGGCGTAAAAATCTTGATCGTTTTGTTTACTTAAAAATGAACATTACTTTGTATGAAATAATATTAGTTGTTGTACAAGTAAATAAAATGCCCATTTTGATTCGAAAATATGTATACATATGGTACGATCATATGCTGTACGTTTTATTAAAAAAATATGTAGTTTGATTAATTTATATCTGTGATGAATATACAAAAATATTTAAAAAAAATAATCCCTATAGTTATTCATTAAAATTCATTTTAAAATTTTCATTCCTCATTCATTTGTGACTCAGCATCACGGCGTTCAGCTATGAAGAAAACAATAAGCAATAATTGATTTTTAGTTCGTTAAGATATTCTGCCCCTACGATTAATTTAAAAAAAAAACAATTTCTCAAAAATAAGACGGAACAGAAATGAGACGGATATATGATAAGACGGAATTTGAATTAAGATTTGATAAACATAAACCAAAAGTATTGAAACGTCAAAAAGTTCATGCTTTCCCATTCCCGCCATTCATTTTTTTAACAGAATCGCTAGTGTATTTTGTGCACCGAAAAACGGAAATTATTTAAGACACATACAAAAACGTAGCGTTTCCAACAGAAAAAATACTAGTTAAATTGGCTGAATACGACCGGGCCTATACTCTAAAATTCGAAATCCGTACTTGGTATTAGTGGCTTCCCTTTCACGCGAGAGTGAAAGGGACGGCATGTGCAAAGTATAGATTTCAGAGTAGACACTCTTTCTTTTATACGCCTGTTTCTACTTTTAATAAAGTTTAGAAGTTGACAAATAAATAGTAATATATATGTCAGTTTAATTTTTTTCTAGTTTACTTTCAGTTGCTATAGAAATTAAAGTTTGATTTCTAGGAGCTTTTTTGATTTATTTCATTGCATGTTTGAGAAAAGCACTATAGATACCTCGGTGTGAAAAGAGGTTGCCAGCCTCGTAAATATCCAGATAAATGCTTTCGTATGTCCGGATTTCCGGTTGTCCGCATCTACAGGTCACATTTTTAAACCGATTCTCGTGAAATTTGGTGAACAGGTTCGAAAATAAAAAGAAATTTATTTGTCGAGTCAGTTTTTTGTGTTTTTCTGCGGCTGAATTTTGGTGGACAGAATCGTTCGACTACATTTTGAGCATCTACGTACTTTATCACATGCTTATTGTAGCATTCTGAGAGACAATATTTCGCAGAACTACATAGTAATACCTAGGTATAGTTCGGACATAACTCTAAGGCTAAATTCTGTCAAACGAACGCAAGCAAAACTCGACTTAGAGCTCTGACTGTTAGGTAGATTGTTGCTTGCGTTAATTTGACAGCACTTGGCCTTACAGTTTTTTACGAAATATACTTTGACAAATGTCTAGTTGCTAAATGATTACCTTCCAGGTTAAACCACTAGATGCTGATCGCTGACTTTAATCATAATGAAATGCTCATCAAAATAAAGCATTTTCCTGAATATAAAAAAACTCACGAGTAGACAAATAAATTAAATCTACCAAGTATCAAGGACAGCACTTGAAAATCAATTGACAACTGCGTTATCAGCTATGTGATTCATAAGTTGTCTCGATTTAGTTCACAATTACGTTCCTAGTATACTCTGACTGCGACTTTCATAATAAATACACATAATGGGAGGTCACAATTTGTATTGGTTTGTTTGAGAGGGTTGTGGTAAGCTTTGTGAATAGCCACAAAAAAACGGTATATACGTCCTCCTCCGACGGCCGCACGGCCGGTACTGAGTCACGATGACCGTGTCAATGAAAATGTCGTGAAAAAGGCATGTTGTAAATCAAATAGAATTAATATATTTCTATCTTATTTGCTACTTTTTATTATCTCAAGTCATAAAATAGAAGTTATTTTATTATAGTCATATGCTCAAAAACCTTTTTAATAGCTTTAATATTACTAAAAGATGCAATGAAGTTTGAAGTTTTTCAGAAAATTTACCAATTTTAATATGCTGTTTTTATAACATTTTTGTATGAAACTTGTAAAAACCCTTCCACTCATCCCTAAGAGGAGTATCTATTGCACATGTGCATATTTTTTTCAAGCCGCTTTGGCACCAATATATACCTTAACTAGTTCGGTTTTAAAGCCTCTTCAAGCGCAAATCGAGAAAACAGCTGTTAGGTTAAGCAAGATTATTCGAATCTAAATAAGAAAATTTAAAAAGTAGCACACTTATTCCATTCAAAATGAAGTGATCTTTCATAATCTGTAATAAAATGTATATAAATACTAATAGATTATGAGATACGACGTCATCAATCTTAGCCAAATCGTCAGAATATGTTATACGGAGCCTTAAAGGATTGTGGAAGGTTTTCTTTACTACATATTTATTTACTCGTTATCATTAGTGGAAATTTTGCTTAGGGAAAATATTCCCTGCGTTTCTGTATCAGCCAAATAACAACCACTGGTAGACGTATCATACAAATTGATAATTAATGAGATCTATGTTTTATTTTTCAGATCGCCATCGGCTGCCGAAACTAAGTAGAGGTAAGTTTCATTCAACGTCTCAAAATATATTTGATCAAGGCAAGCCGTAGTCAGGGTTTATTTCTTGATTGTTATATCGGAAATATACCATTCGTTCGTTCCTCACGCACTGACATACTTGCCAGCAATTCGCTTAGCCCTTTCCGACTTATTTGGGCTCGGCGCAACATGTCCTTAGTCCGACCTCGATTTTTGCATTCATCCAAAACCCACATTTATATCTAATACTCTCCTTGTTATACGAGTATGTCCGGAATAAATGCGATCACATCACAGGCAGGAACGTAATAATAGGTCCCATGTGCCTTCAAATTATTGCACAGCAGTGGAGGAGCGTCCATACAACTCGATATCCACCGGTTTGCCTAGTTTTCAGCCAGTGCAGTTATTTTACTACGGGCTCATGAAGAATAAGAAAGGCCTATTATTTCCGGCTTCCCTAAGAATATTTTTGATGCGCCGCCACTGTTGCACAGCAAAACAGACCAATTTCAATCCTCTACCAAGCAATACATACATTATTGATCGGCATTTACTTTGTCCCGTTAAAACGATATACTGTGTTTAACTATTGTTCTCTAATCCACTGAATACTTGGAATATTGAGGAGTTTATCTATTACAGTAAGTACGTTGACTTCATCGGACCTAGGAATCTATTTGCTGAAGGCCAAGTACTCGGTCGTTATATTTGTTAGGATTGCGTTTCACTAAAAACAAACTAATTTGAAAGACAATATTTTGACGCAAAACGCCATTTTAGTTCGTACAAAACTCTAAGGCCAAATTCTGTCAAACGAATGCAAGCAAAAAACGACTAAGAGCTCTGACTGTAAGGTAGATTGTTGATTGCGTTCATTCGACAGCATGTGCCCTTACAATTTTCAACGTACTATAACTCTGTAAAGAACTATGTGTCTATCGGATATAGTATTTTAGTATAGTATTTTTTTTTCTAAGCCTATATAAGGTGTCCCACTGCTGGGCAAAGGCCTCCTCCCCCTTGACTTCCACTCGTCCCGGCTTTGAGCTGTTTCGGTCCAGTCGTTTAGAAATGTGTCCAGGTCATCCCGCCATCTCCGCCTCGGCCTGCCCCGTCGTCGCCGACCATCTTGCGGCACCCACTCCGTTGCTAATTTTGCCCACCTCTGTGGATGCATACAGCAGACGTGGCCGGCCCAGTCCCATTTCAGCCTGGCAGTCTTAGCTCCAACATCTCCAATACCGGTTTTTGAGCGCAGCATAGAGTTCCGAACACGGTCGATCAGTTTTACTCCCAGCATCATGCTGCGCTCCATTGCTCGTTGGCAAACCTTCAATTTGGTATTTTGTGCCTCGGCGAGTGACCATGTTTGTGCACCGTAGGTTAGGATAGTAATAGATATATGTTTTTATCAAATCAAATCAAATCAAATCAATCAAATCAAATTTATTGTCAAAACTGTGTACATTAGGGTGGGCCAATTTTTAAAATTTTGGAATTTCGTAATGTAATAGTATAATTACGCTGTATGATTTTTTGTACATTAGGGGAAAAATAATGAGAAAAAAATTGGCATATACTTTTAGCCCTCTACCGTCGATTAATTGTCAGAAAATTCAAAAATTCAAGAAGTATACATTTTATATTTTAAGTTTATTTTAACTTTATTATTAGTTAAATAACATCTTTTGGTATCAATTATACTTGTTGTTGGTTATTATTTATTATCAGAAGATTTTTTTTGTGACCCACTTAGACAACGTAAATTGGGTTTTTCAAAAAAATGCTTTTTGATCTATTTAATATATCCAAATTGGTGCTTAAAGCATTTGTCAGAGCTGTCGTGGATTAAACACATTACATAAAGCATAAAAATGATAATGATTAAAGCAAAAATATGGCCAAAATTACGTTGCAACATACCCGGAAAAGTACGAAATAAGACCTTTGACCGTCTATTTAAACCATTAAAAAGTTATATATTTTCAATCAAACCCTGCTTTATTTTAATACTAACATTCGTAGTTTTGTATGAGATTATATTTGAAAAATATGTAGTACGATTTTTTTATAATACAGTACATCGGTCGTTTAATGGTAATTTTTTATTTATTACAAAATTTGGGATATTTTTAATATTGATTGTATTAAAAAAGAAATGAATACTAGTGATGATTTCTATTATATTAACATTCGTCTTTATTTGACTAAAATAAACGGGCTAAATACTAGTAATGTTATATATTTAAATAATTATCAAATATTTCACTAACTTCAAATTTTTGGCACCTGGTAGAGGGCTAAAAGTAGTACATATTTTTAAGTTTGATATAATCACCATAATCTACATATTAAACTGCAACTTTTTATTCCTATTACACTTCGAATTTGGAACTTTTATTTTTTTCCATACAACAACGGCCCACCCTAGTGTACATTGTTATAACATGTCATAAAAATAATGAGTTTCAACAGTTTGCCCATTTCGGACGTACAATATTAATAAGATAAATCTGAAATAACTAAAAAAACAGTGGTATAATAATTAATGAAATAATAATAATGATCATTTTACATCCCATTTGAAATATTCATTCAAGTCATAAAAACATTTGTCTAGCAGCCAGTCCTTAAGTTTCTTTTTAAATTGTGTCCCTTCAAGCGACTTAAGACTTTCCGGTAAATTGTTGTAGATTTTAATCCCAGTAAAGTACGTGCTCTTATTGAGTATATAGCTCGAAGGGCGCACTGTACATAAGTCATATTTATATTGCGATCGTATATTTGCCTTAGAGTCACATTTCTTAATAAATATATCTTTACGTTCTCTGACAAATAAACAAATTTCTTGTATAAATATACACGTCAGGGTCAATAGTTTATGATATTTAAACACGGGTCTAAGACTTTCTCTGTTTTTAACCTTAAAAATAATTCGCAAACACCTTTTTTGAAGAATAAATGTTGACTGAGCGTTGACTGAGTTACCCCAGAATATTATACCGTAAGTCAGTACAGGATAAACATTACCATAATATGTTTGTTTGGCAACCTCTATAGATGTTATATTGGTTACTATTGATATTGCATAACAACTTTTGGCCATTTTATTATTAATTTTCTCGATATGTAACTTCCAATTTAGGTTGCTATCAAGAGTAACCCCTAAAAAATTAGTACTATGAACTTGTTCAATAGTTTTGTTGTCAACAATTATATTCAAACTCTGTGGTACCTGTTTATAATTAACAAATTGCACAATTTTTGTTTTATCTAGATTCACCCTTAAATTTAGGGATAGTAACCAGCTTATAATTTTTCTAAGTGTACTATACAATTCATTACTAATGTCAGAGCCGTTTAAATTGTCATCAGTTATAAATACGGTAGCATCATCTGCGAACATAACACATGAGTGGTTAATTATTAAGGGGAACTCATTTACATACACCAAAAATAATAATGGTCCTAGGACGCTGCCTTGTGGTACACCTTGCACATTTCGTTCAAAATTTGACTGTAGTCTTGTAATTGTTTTTGTCGTTTTGTCATAAGTGTCTAAAACTATAGATTGAGTTCTGTCTGTAAGGTAAGTCTGGATAAGTTTAAATGCCGGTCCCCTAATTCCCACATGTTCGAGCTGGCTTAACAATATTTTGTGGGAGACACAGTCAAATGCCTTGGAGAGGTCTATAAAAAGTCCAATAGACACTGTTTTAATATAAATTATATGGAGTTGAAGAACTGAATTTAGTAGAAGTATTGTGAGGTAACGGTGTCGGGTTTCCTGCGGCAGGCTCAAGTTATAGAGTTCACTTCTAAGACAGGTACACACACCGGTACCGTTACCATAAACAAATCATTGTCAAACAGAGTACTTAGGTTAGGAGAACGCCACGACAATCTCAATTCAATCATTTATTGCGTTTCTTTTTAGTACAATAATTTAATATTTTTGGAGATTTTATTAAATATTTCTATTTTATCTCTCACGAATCCACTTATTATTATAATTATACCTACATGTTCTAGTCATTGTCATTGTAGATAATGTAGATAGAAGTGGAAAGGTGGACATTGCTTTTTACATATTGGAAGATGAAGTGCACAGTACGAGTATATGGTCAGATATAAATAAAAAAATAAAACATTGACAAGTCCTCGTGTTATATTTTTTCTTTCGTATTATTGTCATAATTAGGTCATTACTCCATGCGTGCTGCATGATTAAATTTTAATTTTGCCAATATGTAGTTAAATTGTAAACACTCTAATCTCAACCGTAAAATTAACCTTTTAGAACAGCGGTCAGCAATAGGCGGCCAGTGAGCCCTTACTTGCGGCCCGCGCGCCTCCTTACACGGCCTACCTTTTGCCTGATAGGACCACAAATTCTAACACGAAAAACCCGTTTTTTAGAGTCTAAAATGACACCTATCCTTAACATTCTTACTAACCCGCTCAAAATATGTCTCACGTCAACTCGTAAATAGCGTTCACTTGGATTACTTAAATAGTAATTTGATCTGTGAGGCTTCGGACGGCGGTTGCCTTGACATTGCTCCCCGGCCATGTTAAAAGGACCTCCCGTCACCCACGTTCCTACCGAAATTTCATAGCTTATCGTTAATCCTGGGGTCTTTCAATGTTGGCACGAAAGGTCGTGTCAGGTTACAGGGTAATATCCGATCTGTCACCTAAAGGTCTTCCTTTGTTTGCTTATTCGACCGCGAACTTACTGGTAAGGTGATTAGTCAGAACGATATCGGTGTCATACATTTAGTACCTACGTACTTACTAAATGTACTTATGACACCGATCCGTATGTCCTCTCAGACGTATCCGTCGACGGCGACATCCCGACAAATTGATTCTGTATAGTAGGGGAATTAGTGTCACCCAATGTATGGGAGGTGCACATTTTGGTATCGGATGAATTCACTTGGCACAGATGTAATATAGGTAAACCTAAATTAATTTAGCCCGGTAGCCATCCGCCACCCCCTGGGGGGTAGGAAGGGGGGGGGGGGGCCTTGAAAGTCCCATTTTTCGGTTTTTCTTGAAAAACTCATAAACGGTGACCCATAGCGAAAAACGTTCTTAGTCTTAAGTAATTTAAATAAAATTATCTACATAAAAGGTTCTATACACTTTGTCGCTAGGATTAATATTTAATGAGATTTTAAAGGGGGAATGTAAAATTATATGAAAATTTAAGTGGCTATTAATTCCTTTGTTTTTCAATATATTTAAAAACAAAAAATACTACAATTATGCACGCAATGAGCTCTATTCATTGATACCCCACTCGATCCCCATCGAGGTCAAATGGGTCAAATTATTTTTTGGACCTCATGACACTACTTCCCCTACTAGTAGGTATGCTGTAGGTGTAGGTATTTACGTGCATGTACGCAACAGTAAATTGCAAATTCAAACTCGATTTTGTTGCATACAGGATAATAAATGTCGTGAGTTTTGAAATTTTGGAGTGTAGCCAAGTTAGGGCGAATGCCCGAACGCTGCGATGACATTAGCGGTGAGGCGGTGAGGCCAATGTTCTGTCTGGACCCCTTGAACTATGGACGAAAGGTTTCGCTCATTAAGTGCCCGTGGTATACCTTGTTTTAAACCAACCAATAAGTATGTGAGAGGTCGTTTACCCCACACCGAATTGAGAACCTCCTTTTTTTTCGGTTGAAAAGCGGTGATAACAGAGTGGGTCAGATCAAGGCTTCAAAGATGTATAAAAACTATAAAATAAATTGACAATACCTCAAAACAAGCATTACCTACCTGTAGATATCGTGTGTTATGTTATACGCAGTGATTCTTAATATATATTTGTTAGTAATCGATTAGATTCTTTTTCCTAGCATTCTCTAGCTTATTCATACGCTTTTTTGCTTTAGATTATCCAAGGCTAAGATATTGTCAGAATTATTTTGTCCCCAACTTCCGCGTGGGGTTTATTAACCAGTCACTTATTGAGTAGATAGTGATAAGACAGCCTGCTGTTTGCCTGTACTTAAGTCTACTTATTGTGATTATGTACGGCTGGCCTCATAAGGGGCTTTACACCTCACAATACAATACAATACAAATACTCTTTATTGCACACCTCAATTAAAGGACAGAGTACAATACAAAAAACCCAATAACCTTAACCTTAGTTAGTATCCTGTCGATTTAACGTCAAGTTTAAACTGTCATACTAAATTTCCAACGAATGAAAGCGACAGTGTACTAAAGTGTCCAGCTACTTATGGGTCCGACTGTACGTTCTTTAATTAAGGTGTGCAATAATATATAGTAAGAATATTTTTGTATCCCGTTAGGCAACAATCACGGGTGGGTTATCACGCCGCGGGGACCTTCGACGCGCGTTCGCTACAACACAGACGACAGACGCATATAATCCCTATTTGTCCCGGTGCCGCCGCATACCGGGTACTGGAATCTTCTCAGCTAGGCTTGGTTTAGTGAACCAGCGACATAACTCCCAGTAGCTCGATTCCACTCGTAGCTCAGATTCGGTTGAAGTCACCCAAATATATTCTCACTGCAGCGCAAACCCTTTGAGTAAAATTTCAATCCTCCGCGTGGTCATGTCAGAGGTTCCCCTGGATTTTCCCCTGGCTACTCTCCAACCGAAGAAGAAAAAAAAAACATTTATTCGTGGCACAAATACAGTACAAATAAACAACACCACAATACAGAACATAGCCACGAAATGCCACGAACCCCGTAAATCTTATACCGTTATTAATATAGGCGCGGCGTATGAAGCCACAGTCAGGTTAAAAAAAGTGCTACAAAACCTAAAATATTCTACGAAAACAGCTACTATCCCGCGAGCTATTTCCTTATTTACCACCATCGGCAAGGTCCTATAGAAATAGTTTCAATAGGCAAAGTCTTTTGTGTTGACAAGGCTTTTATACCATAGACAGGAGCACAATGAATCTTTCTCTGTTGCGCAATATTTCTACTATTTCTAGTCAATAAATGCCTTTGAATAACTTTGTAGCAACGGATTCTACGATCGTATTATTGCAAAATCAACTCTGATACCTAAAAATACAGTTCCAATTACAACAAATCTCACAGTGGAATATGATCTTGCGAACGAATGCAATTGTTGTGTATTCAATATTAAAAGAGTGTATGTTAATAATATAAGCTTGTTACTTGCACTCTTTTTTCATAGATAATAATACTTTAAACGCAATTGTGCTGCATCACGATGGGAAATCGTGATGCTGTGATATTGAGAGGAAGCGAGGTGTCAGGTTCATACAGTTTGATTGAGGGTTACTAAATTACTTGTTCCCACTCCTAAAGTAAGTCGCTACGATGAAGAATTTCGTACATTGACACGCCACTTCCTATACCTCTATAAACACTAGGTGTAAATACTCCAGAAAATCCCGTGTCAATGTACGAAATTATTCGTGCTTGGCGTTAGGCACAAGGAACCGCTTTATCGCCAATCGCCAATCGCCAATAAAGCTATATTGGTATTGACGATCGGTTTAGCGAAGGGTTCGAATCCCGGCCATGGCAAATATTTGTGCGATGAGGATGAATATTTCTTTCTGTGAGTCTTGGATTTTTTCTACATATTTTTTGGGACTCTTATTTCTCCTACTAGCATGGAATAAACTTGTGGTTCATCATCATCCTCCTAGCGTTATCCCAGTACAGTTGCATCCTGAAGGATGCCTGGCGTCCGCTACCTAATCCCAAGATTTGGCGTAGGCACTAGTTTTTACTTTTTACGAAAGCGACTGCCATCTGACCTTCCAACCCCAAGGGGAAACTAGACCTTATTGGGATTAGGCTTCGTCAAGTGAGTGTGCAACTTGACTGTTAGAAGTTCTCAAGCCGCCCGAAGGCCTCCAACTTGGCTTAACGACTGCTGCCATAGACAGCAACCGGGATCAACGGCTTAACGTGCCTTCCAAAGCACGGGAGCGCTAAGTTAGTAACCACTCAAAGCGGTCACCCAAGTCCTGCCGGCGCTGCCCACGTTGCTTAACTTTAGATACCTACCGCAAGCGGTACGCAGGCGCCGCTGGGCCTCTAGCGCTCCGAGGAATAAACTTGTGGTTATGAATAAATATCACATAAAAGTTGCGGAAAGTTTCACAATAAAAAAAATAATTAAATAATGTTCTACTTTTAAGTTAGGTACAAAAACATAAGAAATGGGACGAGCTAGACCGAAAACCTTGCGACCTTTATCATTGAGGCATTTCTTTTGTTTCAACGTAGCTTTACTGTAAGTAAGTAAAATAAAGTACCTATCCTTTCAGTATGCCCTTCGTCACACTAGTCTCGGACTTCAAATTAAAGTGTCACACGAGCACGCGACTAGACTGAAATTAAAATTAATTTAAAGTCCGACTCAGGGTGGCATTTTACGTTCCCTTTCAGTAAAACTTAGTTTACCTTGCGACGTAAATTAGCAAATTGCGTTGTGGAATTCAAAAGAATTTGAATATTGCAGGAGGCAGTTAGTTAGTTAGTTAGTTATACTGGGCATTTTCCGCAAGTCGACATCCAACGTGCCTATTTTGCGTGAAAAAGGGAGCAATTAAAACTGTTGAAATTAATTAAAATAATGTCAATTCACAAGCAAACTAAGTAGGACTGTTTCAAAGGCTGAAAACAGTGCTCGACCGATGGTCAGCGCGTATGGTCGGTCGGAGGACGTAGCAATCGCTGAATGAAAGCATACGTATGCGTTCACACCGATGCTCACCGTCAGCGCGTATCGTATGTGGCCATACAAAACACGCTACGCTTGTTGTTTACATTTAAAACTCGCATGGCTCCGCCATTTCAATATTGTTTCAAAAAACTTAATCGACAATTACAGCCAGCAATAATAAAAGTAAGATTACTTAGAAAAGATTCGGCTCGACCACTTTTCCCGCACGAACATCTCACATAATCAATGGACGGACGGGACGTCTTACAACGTTCTTCTAGATCCCTATATTAACCCGTTATATTAGTTCCGCACCTATTCATTATACCATCAGACACTAAGTCACTTGTACAGTCTATTTCGCTATTGAAAATTAGTATTCAATTAAATTCAATTGAAGTTCACAGCGAACAATCGGATTGAGACCTCAAAATTATCGAAACTAGAGGTAGGTTACCCCCTTGGAGTATTAACATAAGCTAAAATAGTCTGTAAATGAACGTCACAAGACCTTTGACATATAACTGATGTTGGTAGAAGATAACGGTTCAATTGTCAGAGTAATTAAAAAACAATTAGTGCTAAATCAGTTTCTGGCCAGTCACTAATGTAAAAAGTTTCGGGTAATCTGACAATAGCGTGACGTCACGACTGTGAGCCAATTGGCTGGTGAGATACCATCCCAGTGACGATATACCTACATGGTATTATTTATTTGTCGTATCCATGGCTTTTATTTCGAACCCTGAGATCTTCGAGTAGACAGTACGGTTGCCAGTTTTTATTGCACTTTTAGAACCACCCAGGGGTCACATGTAGGGTAGCGGTGGGTACTTTTACTTTCCCTACGGACGTGGTGCAACTTCGACCCCCCTTTGTCAAGTGAGTGGGCAACTTGACTGTTAGAAGTTCTCAAGCCGCCCAAAGCCTCCAACTTGGCTTAACGACTGCTGTCAAAGACAGCAGCTGGGATCAACGGCTTAACGTGCCTTCCAAAGCACGGGAGCGCTTTGTTAGTACCTAACCACTCGTAGCAGGCGCCGCTGAGCCACGAGCGCTAGATGGTGGATTTTCTTTTTGGGTCAGTCAAAAAGAAAATCCACCCATATAGCGAAAAGCAGAAGTAAGTTAACAGTTTTTCACCTTAAATATTAGAATGACATTTCTTATACAACGACGGTGGCAAACAAGCGTACGGTCCACCTGATGGTAAGTGGACACCGCAGCTTATAGACGCCCGCAACTCCAAAGCAGTCATGTGCGCTTTGCAGAGTCTTTAAAATTTGAGGATTCACCGTGTTGACAAACGAAGAGTCAGGTAACTCGCTCTCAACAAAGTGCGTCCGTCTACATACTTGCTTAGTAAATAATGTTATTATGGCTGTGGTGCACGCGCGAAACGACATTTCACGATCTGTTTCACAAAAACACTTTCCATGGCCGCGTATAAGAGCGAAAACAATTAAAATGTGTATGAAGAAGAGAAATGAACGTTATCTTTTTGATCTACACGTTCTTCGATGGAAAGTTTGATAAAGTTTTTGTAATGAGTTTTGCGTTTATTTTAAACACTATATAGTCGTACATATTAGTCAAATGTGTGGGGAACGCCGCCCATACCCTCTCATCTAAGATGCGCCGCGAAGCAGTTCGAAGTAGGTATAGTTCGTTGCTATAGGTTAAGATTTTTTTTGTTTCAAATATAATTTAATTTGATTGAATTTTGGGGGAGCACGCAAAAAATAGGGCCGAATAGATGAAAAGACGCACATAAATTTAGGGTTCCGAACCAACCGCAAAATTAAGCTGGTTTGTTTTCGCGCTCCTTTTAGCTGTATGGGAACCGCCACACCCCCCTTAAAACATTAAAAAATAAGTTTTGGCTATTTGTATGGCTTTGGGACACCTAGATGCTTATACTTTGAAAATTTTAAGTTTGTAACTCCAACCGTATTTTTTGACAGACGACGGACGGACGGATGCGTGAGTGACAGCAATAGGGTTACGTTTGGACCCTTCGGGTACGGAACCCTAAAAATTTAACTGATCTAAAGCAGTAATTGCGACGACAATGTGATTACCTCTAAGTATTGAATAATTTCGTTTTGTAAGCCTACGTTCAAACAGAAATTTCACCAATCAGATAATTTTGTTAGCTGATAAGGTCGAATTTATTTTTGCTTTGCTGGCCGAATTTACTTAAAAATGTTATAAAAAAATTTTAGTCTTCATTTTAATCTTATTTCTTGATTGAATTATTCGACTGTCTTACATCATTTAGCATTATTAGTAGGGTTGCCAACTTATGTGCTCCGATTTGCGGGACATTTGTAATAGAATTGCGGGACTTCGCTAAAAAATGCGGGACTCGCGCACTCTATGGTCATAAAAGCATAAGTATAAAAGCGACCAATCCCTGATGTCAATTGTGATGTACGATACATTATTTATTCCCGCGCTATATACCTTCTTACTCGACGATTTCGGTGCTAAAATTATTCTAGATACGAGTACCTACGGTCCTCCGGGAGCGGGATACAAATTACTTATTTTCATTTATCGAATTTGCCTTTGCTGAAATGAAACAAAATTTTCGCTCCAGTTCTTATAATTCTGCCGAGGCCTGAAAACGGGACAATCGGCGTCCCGCACGCATCCCTTGCGGGACGCATCCTGTAGGGTGCTGGAAACGGGACGTCCCGCCTGAGGCGGGACGGTTGGCAACCCTAATTATTAGACTTTAATTAGGACGAAGTAAATTCAGTCTACACCCTATTCGCTGATTATTAATTACCTAACATCCTGTATCAGCTTTGCTGTATTAAACAAAAGCACTTCATTTGTTACGTCACACCACATTGGTGTCGTCTAACCAGTAACCACCCGTCAGACGGTTACGACATTATAGTTCTAGTTCCGAAATATACGCGACCTACTGCGATGAATTCGGAACGCAGATTTTCTTTTTGAACCTGACTGTGCCTTAGGCCTGGTATACACATTGATTAGTGTTTAGTGCGAGTAGGGCTGCCATCCGTCCGGGTTTTCCCGGATTTGTCCTAGTTTGGAGGCCGTCCGGGGGCCGTCCGGGGGGGTGTCAAGAAGTGTCCGGGGAAAACCCGGACGCTTTTCATGTAAGGAAGCACCTCATTGAATTTAAAGTTCTTGTTTTTTAAAAATATTATTTTCGGTTCGTCCGGGGAAAAAATGCGATTTACGCCAAATGTCCGGGTTTTTTTTAATCTTTGTCCGGGTTTGGCGAAATTCGAGATGGCAGCCCTAAGTGCGAGTCCATATAAATACTACTCGCAATAAAATAGAACACTATTCTATTCTATTAACTCGCACTAAAGACTAATCAATGTGTATACCCAATAAAGCGATAGGAGTGCGCGGTTGGAGAGTGGCCGGGAAAATCCAGGGAAAACCTCCGACATGACCACGCGAGCGGTTTACACACTGGAATACTCTAAGAGTTTGCGCTCCAGTGAGATTGGTTGAGCGGCTTCAACCGAATCTGAGGTGTCAGTGGAATCGAGCTACTGGGAGTTTTGAAGCTGGCTCACTAAACCTAGCTTAGCTGAGAAGAGTCCAGCAAGAAACTCAGCTAGGCCCGACCTGGGTCGGACTGACTCTACCCGGTATGCACGTCGCCGGTACGGGACTACGGGACTATATGTGTCTGGGTTGTCGCGATCGCGCGGTCGACCCCGCCACGCAGACTTGTCAATCAGACACAAGACATGTAGATAGTCATCATCATCCGCGCCATTTTGTGCGCACCTTTGACAGTTTGACATTCGTGTGACGGCTCGTCGCTGTCAGACTGTACTAGGTCGCGTTCAATATTAGGCGGGCCGTGTTAAATGACGATCGTTCAATACAAAGGTGCGTTTTGCGGAAAAGCGCCAGAAAATACCCCCTCTTAAAACTTTGAAGACTTATAATTACGTAATTATTTATTTTTTTGAATTACTTTTTTCGCCATTTGATTGAGAATTTAAGCCTTTATGTAGAAAATTTGGATTTATTGATTTTCTTTTATAGTGTCATCATCCCTATTATAGGTAAAGAGTACCTAGTAAAATGTGTATGAATTTTGTAATTTAGTTCTACGTTACAAAACCCTGGTAAATAGCCACTTTGTCATATTCAATTGAACAATGTTTTAATGTTAATTGTATTACAATCCTTATTCAGTATAAGTTATCGTCGTTATAATTAAAAGCACTTTCAAAGTGAACGCAACGAAAAAACAACTTTCATACTACAGAAAACTTTATGCAAATAAAATCTCATGTCATAAAACAATGTTGTAACCAGTGTTTTATTATTAGCACTGAAATACAAATGAAAGTATTACCGCTATTTATAATACCTTATACAAGTAATTCACATATGAGGACTATGAGGAGCAACTTCAAACATAAATATTTCATCTTTTAAACTGAACTTTTTAACTGAATGTTAAACGTATAATTTTGTAAGATCTTACTAAGGCTGCGTTTCCACCAGAGATGTGCGAGGATGTGTTTTCATATATTTGACGGCTCGGCGCGTTGCGAGCTGTCAAATGTATGAAAACGCATCCTCGCACATCCCTGGTGGAAACGCAGCCTAAACATACTCGCAAACGAAATCTAATTTGCAATAAGGAAGAAACCGTAATAGGAAACACGTTAGAAGCAGTAATCAGCGCCATTGAAGCGGTATACACATAACACTTACTTCACTTCTTGTAACAACAACATTACAACAGGCGGCCACGCTAGTTCAACATGTAGGTATACTTAAAATTATTTAAACTGGCCGAGTTGTATCAAATTAGTCCGTTCGAAAAGCGACTTTACTATCCAAGCGGGAATATTCAAAATCTAATGACAATTTCATAAAATTCCTAACACTTTAAATAATTTCAACTATGCAGGGAATTTATTTTTTGGGCGACTTCGTACCTTGTCACAGTGTCTCTAATGAGATCTCTAACGGCTTTCATATTTAATTTCACTGTTACAAGGTACAAAGTGACCAGGTAATCAAATTCCTTCTGTACAAATTACATATCTAGTACCTAAACTTACTAGTGACAGCTATTTCGGGAAACATGTTTTGAAACAAACGCCGTGCCATGCCCCGTTTAACAAATTTCAGCGCGCGGGTGATGAGACAGCATATTGAGCTTACACGTGCTTGAGAGCGAGAATTTTCCCGCTTCAAACAGTTCCAATTTGCTAAACCAGGAACTTTCCGCGAAACTACAAGTACAAATGGCCAAAGCCTGTACAGAACTTAGTGCAAAAACTTCAAAGCTATTAGGTCAATACTCAATACGGGTCGTGTGTGAACCAGGTCACGGACGAATTTGGAGCTTACCATAAGCTCTATCGATGTTTGCATGCCTGTTAACGAGGTTTTTATTGTGCTTTTCGGCCTTCTCAGTTTCTTAATATTCAATATACTCGTTACATGGTAGTCATCATCCTCCTAGCGTAATCCCAGTACTGTTGCATCTTGAAGGATGCCTGGGGTCCGCTATAATACTCCTTGCAAGGCAGTGTCGCAGAATAAATAACTGACCGACCGGCGGGCGAATCGTCTTCGTTTTAGCTTCTGTAAAAATGTTTTCGTATCTACATAATATGTCCGGATGTCCGTCTGTTCTCTACAAGTCGCATTTCTCAACCGATTCTCGTGAATTTTTTTGAGTAGATGGGATTATTTTATCGATACAATTTTGGAAAGTTAGAAAATGGCGGAGGTTGTTGCCGATAATGCCGATGTATGATGTATGGCATCTTTAATTTCAAAATTTACGTTGTTGGTTTAAAAAAAACTGAATCTATGTTAATAAAAGGGCCTCTACGTGTTGGCTATGTGGTACTCGTTGGCACTTCGGTGCCTCGGTACTTCGGCTCCGCGCACGCCTCCCAAAGGTCCGGGACACCATTGTCCCGTGAACGGGAAAGACATACAAATAATAATAATAAGCCTTTAAAATATAAGATATATACTAAACACTTTACATTACATTATAGCGAGAAATAATTATATCTATAGCAATGCTTAGTTAAGGCCCCCTTTCTGGGTATAGGCCTCCTCCAATAGTTTCCATCTCTTTCTATCTTCTGCCCTTTTTTTAACCAGTTTGTTCCCGCAGATTTTTGTATGTCGTCTACCCAGCGCTCTCTGGGGCGCCCTCTGTTTCTTTGATTTCGTGGTCCTGGCCATGAAGTTACTCGTTTTGTCCATCTGTCATCTGGTGCACGTGCCACATGCCCTGCCCACATCCATTTCAAGTGTTGAGAGTGTTGTAGAGCATCTATTACTTTCGTTTTGTTTCGAATGTCTGTACATTTTTGCCTGTCTTTGAGTTTGATATTCAGGATACTCCTTTCCATTGAGCGCTGGCATACTTGAATTTTACTTTTTATTTTTTTATTGAATATCCAGGTTTGTGCCATCATTTGGTAACGAATCTATGTTAGTCTGACTCAAATACAGTGTTTTTAAAATGGACTAATGGACACATTGTCCTCGTCTGTAAAATATCGCCGACGGAGTACCGCATTCTGAGTTCTAACCTTACAATTGCCATGTTTTCAAGTTGAATAGCAACAAAACAGTTAAGTATAGAAGCTTATTTTCACGTGTATTATGGATTGCTTGATTTAGTTCACTAAGTATCCTTAATGATGGTTTATTAAGATTCAATTCCACACACAATAACAATAATCTTGATTTAGGTAATGGCCTAATAATACGATAGCCAGTAAAACACGTAATACTAGTTGCAAGTGGACCTTTAATTGGTGTTAAATAATAGTTCTAATTACTACCTGTCTTCACAAGTCTTACAACAGAGCTACCGATGGATCTGCAAATACCTATTATTTGAAATTGTGTCTAGAATGCTTAAGGCGCTCCATCGGCGGATAAAGAAAGCTTAAAAGCTCAATCATTTCACAATGTATATTTATAGATTCTGGATGGCAAGTAAGCTTATCTCATACATGCATATGCATAGGTATGCAAGTCATTTTCTAGAGATTGAGATGCTCTATAAAGATAAATATCTAAATTAAGTTACGTCTTAATAGCTTACAATTACATTACTTATGGCATAATGATTATGCATAGGTACGTAAGAGCTTATGCTAATAATGTTATCTGATTGAGACTGGAAGGAACTATTATGTCTGCAATTGCAATCAATTCAAACGATACATATAAATTATAATATTTCGCATGATTGAACTTCCGCCAGCGCTATAGGTTGTGTTTGACAATCAATTAATTAAAACCATACTTCTGTGTCGTGATCCTTAACGTAAGGCATTACGAGCTATATTCCATTGGCTATCCTGAAGTTAATTTCGCTTTCCGTTGTTCAACGTACCACGTATTAATAAACTGCGTATCCATTGCGTGTTTAGCTTGGAATGTTAACTTTATACAGTATTATGAGCAGCAAAGGACTAGGTTTGTTGTGCGCGCTCGTATCATTTGTTTATTGGTGGAGTTTACCGGGCGAAAAGCATTAGCTGTAGCTCAGTCGCGGTTTGGCGCGCAAACCGGTCGGGTGTCCTGTCCGCCATTTTGGAAATTCTTGTGTAAGTGTTAGTGGTTTGTTTTTGTGTCCGAAGCCTGGATGTTAAGTGTGGTGAAAAGTTGCAAACTAACTGTGCCTGGTACCTGTTTTGTCGCAGTTAGGAATAGGCGGCGCATTGAAGGTAAATTAGTAATTTACGAGTTAACTTTTCAAGTTCGTTGTTTTGCCACATTTTTCACGTAACGGTTAATCGATTAGTTGCACGTACTTTAGTTTGGGTTAACTCCTTTAATTTAAATAATGTTAGAAATGGTCCTTTGTAATCCGGTTACCCCGGGAAATATAATACTTACGTGTATGTATCTATACCTACATAACGCCACTGCCAGGTACGCGCCTAGCAGGTGATCTTTCCCCATATGTAAAGAAAATTGCGTAGCGCTACGAAAAGCTTAACAGCGAATGTGTTAACTGGGTAAAAGCCTCTCAATCTCCACGAGTCATCGTTTGATGATTCACTGTTTATGTGTAATGGCGCAGACGAATTTTCAAGGTTAATGTAAGAAAAAAAACGCTTACTTTATGAAATAGGTATAGGTCTGACTGGAGTATACCTAATGGCTACACTTCGTACGACAACTTTTCGTCATCTAATCTGGAACGAACGAATCTTGTTGAGCACAAATCTTCAAAGTAACAAAATCTAAATCTTACGATGACGCTTATTCCGTAATGATATTTAAGGATGAATGATGGAAACTATAATAACTCCAGATACCACTTAAAATTTATAAGAGAAGAAACGACTGTAAATTAAGAAAACCTTTGTTTATTATGGTTCAACTTAAGTATAGGTAAATACATGTAAGTGTAGTGTAAATCGACGAGGGAAAAAATACAAACACAACTCCTTACCACCTTATTCGTATACTTCCATCCTATTTTAGTTAACTTGCCGCTAAAGTTGGTTTGTCCTTATCTGTCATTTTGGCATTTACATTTGTGAGAAAGGGGCAAAACACATGTTAGTTAGCAGAGTTTTGTGAAGTTTTATGAATAAGGGGGTTAGTCTTTTCGCACTAATAACTCTCATGCATGAATTTAATGAGATAGCGAATCAACTCAACAGGATCAAACTTTCCCAACTGGAAGCATTAAGTAAACCTTCCATGTACATATTAAGCGTATAAATCTACATAAACCCCGTAGTTTGACGGCCAATCAAGGATAATATTATCGTGCCCAGTGTTGCCAGAGCACTTCCGTCAAAAAGCACGATCGGGTGTCCAAAAAAGCACGTTTTTGGAACAAAAAGCACGTTTTTAGGATTTCGTGCCCGAAAGGTCGAAAATGACTCCTATTGCTATCACTCACGCGTCCGTCCGTCCGTCCGTCAGTCGTCTGTCACAAAATTTTGTTCATAAGAATTTTTTCCTCCCATTGACCCATAAACTTGAAATTTGGTGATACTGTTCATTATTACGGGTATTTTACCAAAAAAACTTATATTTTGATAAAACAGGTTTTTCGATTAGAAATTTAGTTATTTTTCATGTTAAAACCAACATACTTTTGCGGTTGGTTTGGAACCCAAAATGTGCGAAGTCCGATACACACTTGGCCGGTTTTCGTCACATACAGAGTATTGAGCCTTTACTACATCGTGTACACATTGCACGACACGAACGATAGAGCTTGCAGTTGCAGGACAAGTTCTTTCCTGCAACCACAGGTAAAACATAATTTTAACTTTAGGATATCAAAGCGTAGGGTAGGAGAGAAAGATTGATTAACACAACGATTGTTAGAAAAAAAAACAGTTTTAGAGAGTACCAAACCAACATTACCTCCCCATTTTTAGTACTAAAATCATAAAGCAACATAGCACTAAAAAAAGCACGGTTTTAGCACGTTTTTGGAAAGCGCACGTAAAAAGCACGTTCGCATCCAAAAAAGCACGTAAAACCGTGCTAAAAAGCACGTTCTGGCAACACTGATCGTGCCCGAAGTTGGATAAACCTTGGCCTTATCCCTTCACCAATTAAGTACCTAACCACGGACCAATACAAGGTTTTAATGTACAAAGTAGGACCTATGGTACTGGAATGGCAAGTGCTTAACCCTGTAAATGTCGTTTTGCAGATGTAAGTAACATATTTACTAAAATTATTATATAATAATTTAATTGTCTATGTGTCGTAGCTAGGCAGCAATCTCTTCTCCTTTTAAGTATCCGTTATGCTGTAAATGTGTCCTTGAAGTTGTATTATTTTTTAGAGATTCCTTTGTGTCTCTTCAGCAGTCCATCACGAGTTCACCAAGCACTTGAAACCATATAAATATCACTGAAAATCGGCGGCGGTGGCACCCGTGGCACCCCGCCACCAGTAAGACTCCGATGTTGAGTGGTGTTCCTCTCCAAATATAACTTTGAATAAGTATAGTAAATAAATATTAGACAGAAAAAGAAACATCTTAGTTACATCACGAACGTAAAATAATTACAATACAAATAAAACTGACAAATCATCTATTTAGGACCTAAGAGTCGGCATATATCATCACTTATATATCTAAAAAATCCCATAGCATTTCATTATGACGTAAGTGGCAAGAAACTTATAAACATTGACAACAATAGTTTCTTTTCATCACCAAAGTACTCTTGTGTTCTAATTTTGTAGGCCACGCTTTTGATGAAGTAACCCAACTCATATCATACATTCTTGTATATTTTCCACACCACCCACATAAACTCACATTAACAACTCCGAAGAGCATCTGGCTGCTATGTTCTCCACAAATTGGATTGGCCCAAACACAGCCAACCAAATTTATGCTAAACGTACTGATATTCATTAATATTATGCGGTATTTTTATAGGTTAGGAGGGCTAAAAGTTGTAGGAATACTACATTATGCATACGAGAGTGAATTTTATTTGAATAGGTTTCTTAATAATCGACTAGAACAAATAGATTAGTACCTACTCAAATATTTTTAGACTTTTAATATTTCGTCTTTAAGACCAGGGGGCCGATTTTTGAGTTTCGAGCGGTCGACTTTTCATTCGAGACCTGTCAAAAAACTATGAAGTTTTGACAGATGTCGAGTGAAAAGTCGATCGTTCGACACTCAAAAATCGGCCCCCAGCACGAATGCGGCAAGGCACGATAGCTAACAATATTTCAAAACACCGAACAAGCCGCACAGATATGAAGATACAGTTACGATTGTTAGTTCCTCAAAACACCAGAAGTTATTATCAAACAGAATGAGATATTTCCAGACTACACTGTTTAAAAGTTACAGAACTTAAGTACCCATAAAGCCTTTAAGTAGATCAGATTGTCCGTATCGGATGGGATCGGACAGACATTGCCAAAAAGTCTCACCTTGAACGGCGATGCGCATGGCCGAGCATTACTTCCAAATCAGACATTAAAGAATCTCGGGAATATTGGCAAATGCTTCATTCTGGAGATAATATTACAATTTTATGGATGCTATACGATAAGTTCTGTATATTCTTTTTAGATCGATATTATACTTTCATTAGGCCGATAGTTTTTAGTTTTTGGACTAAGCAAGTCTATTAGAACTGAATAGAAATTGAGTCTTATACATAATTGTAATGCATTTGATTAAACTACAAAGACCAGTTTAAGAATATTAGAAAAATCATTTGTGATATTTTATTTATATTCGTTCTCAGCATACAGCTCTGTATAGTGTACTCGATTGTATGTGTTGTATTCGATATGTACAATTTGATAACAGGCTCTTTGTTCCAAAATATAGACTCACTTTAAATGTTTCCTCATACTCCTATCTCTGGTGGATGCTTATACTTGACTGTGCCATTGTCACACACTTTGTGTCATTTTTGTATGCTAAATAGGTAGAAGGCGACGGATATGTTAATCTGAACAAAATGTTTCTAGTGTTAAAGCAGGTTTAAAACGAAAAACGTGGTAAGAGTTCATATTCAAACAAAATGAATCTCACATATTTTACGAGGTTTTCCTTTGCACATCAAAGCAACGTTTTTCGCGCTTCAGGCTGCCCTGGTTTATTTTGAAATGGCACATTTTTAATTGCACCAGTTTTTTTATTCGTGATCCGTTGAAAGTCTTATAATGATACTTATAATGAGAATTTTATGGCGTTAAAGCGTATAAAAGTGGGTTACTAGTCTTACGGAATTCGTAATAAAATATAAGTAATTAATGCACCTCGCAGGACATATGATGCATTTTTTTTTATTATATAGGCTATTATGTGTCCCACTGCTGGGCAAAGGCCTCTCGTCATGTTGTCCAGACGTCCTTGTCCAGAGCCTCTTCCCCCCATATAATTGTATTTAATTGTGTCATCACTCATCAGTATATTTATAATACGACGACTCTACTGCCCACGTATCGTCGTAGTACTATTACTTATTCTGTGGTATCGTCCAATAGATAGAATGAGAATGTTCCTAAAAATAAAGTAGCTCCTAGATATGTAAAAAAAGTACATTTCTACAGCTCCCTCCTGTGCTCTGTATGTCTAATAGTCTCTCACTCTTACTGTTCTTGTGACACTAGACACGGCACGTTCAGCCAATTCTACAGTTACTGACTTCACCATGGCAACAGTCTTAAGACGAAGGTACATTTTGTTTTTTACTCATTTAACCAATTTGTACAAAACCTGCACTGAAACTAAGACGGTTGCTATTTCAACCTTGCCACTTACTTCACAAAGTCTCAACTCAGTCCAATTCAATTACTTGAGCCTCCTTTGTTTTGCAGGTTTTTGTTTCTAAACAATCTATCATTGGTATAGTAGAAAGCAGTACAGTGTCATTAAAGCCGGTATTGACGATCTGACCTTGCGTTGGTGAAATTGGAGCAGAGACCTTCACTTGTTTGGTACTACTTAATTTGGTATTTTTTGTTAGTGCCAAGTTATTTTGTTCGGACGCGGAATGTTGAACTTTGGCAATGTGAGAAAAAAAACTTTTGCACCTAATGATTGCCACAAATGAGTTTCAGTTCTCCTCTGTAGGTATGTCAGGGGAATTCTAATGAAACGCCAAAAAACGAAAAGACACAAAGTCTAGAAGCGTGTATAAGTTAACCAGACCCTTTTTTACAGTATCATAAAAATTATGCTGACTCCAACAATGACAATTCGCCGCCGTACATTACCGAGTTTACACATAAATTCCCGAGTAACGAGTTTCTGTTGTTGTTAAGTTTTTATGTATTCTTTTTAATCTGGTGTATTCTGTGACAATAAACCATTAATTATTCAATTCTATTCTATAAACCTGGTCGCTTAAAATATACGGCCAATTATTAGGTATGTACACATAGGAAATTGTTAGGTATGTTGGTTGTTATTGTTGGGTTGGTGGTTGTAATTGTTAGGTATGTTGGGTATACATGATGTGAATTTTTCGAAAAGTAAAAGCGTCAACAAAGTCTTTTTCTTCCTAGCAGAATAGCAGACTATGGCCAGGGTCCATTTTCCCGCTCCACTTTGTATGATTCTGAACGTTTTCCTAGTCTCACGACATTGGCAGACTAGCATACACCCTCATGGTATGCAGATGCTGACACCGTAGCCTGCGATCGCTTGCGACTCCAGAAGAATCACTAAACGTCATATCACTATACCTCATGCTAAACTAATATTAGAGGTACGTTACCTCTTTAGATGAAATTTGGTATGGAGATAGGTTGAGTCCCAGGGAAGGTGATAGGATACCTTTTATCCCGGAAATCATCCCTTAAAGGGGTGGAAGGTTGTATGAAAGACCAATAACTAGGTTAAACGCTTGAAATAAACAATTACAATTAAAATTGAACGCGATGAACGAGTTCTACGCGGACGAAGTCGCGGGTTAAAACTAGTCAGCCTAATATAAACGTCCCACTGATGTGCAGTAGACCCCACGCTAGCCCAGTACATCATCATCATCATCAGCCTATCTACGTCCCACTGCTGGGCACAGGCCTCCTCTCATAGATGAGAGGGATTGGGCAGTAGTCCCCACGCTGGCCCAGAGCGGATTGGGGACTTCACATACAACTTTGAATTTCTTCGCGGATGTATGCAGGTTTCCTCACGATGTTTTCCTTCACCGAAAAGCTAACGGTAAATATCAAATGATATTCCGTACATAAGTTCCGAAAAACTCATTGGTAGAGCTGGGATTCGAACCCACGACCGCCGCTTGACAGCCGCATGCTTGAACCACTGGGCTACCGTAGCTTTTAGCTAGCCCAGTACGGATGGGGACTTTTCAATAATATTCATTGAAATTTGATAACACTAGTTGCTTCTAACCTTGTTAAACAGCAAAATCGTCAGGCCGATTCGCTTACTGCAAGGTGAGACGTTGCCACACAAGATGATACTGATATGTATCAAATTGCATCTTGCATAAAATTGTTGGTGCTCTAATTGTTAAACAACTTATAGTCCAAGAATGAAATGAGTTGTGTACGAATGAAGACGGAGTTTTGAGCAACAACGTAAAGTTTTCAACCTGATGACCTGGTAAAGGTCGCGGCAGTCCGCTGGATGCGAATGGCGCAGAACCGGTCATTGTGGCATTCTTTGGGGAGGCCTATGTCCAGCAGTGGACGTCTTTCTGCTGATATGATGATGATGAAAGTTTTCCATTGGTGTTATGCAATGCAATAAGGTGCAAAAGCATAATCGTGTTTACCGTCGGCTTTATACACTTATTAGGTATTTCATAGGCCGTGGCGAACGAAATACACTAGCAAATAGAAAGCTGAACCATAACAATACTGTGTGTTTATTTATACACGCATATGCAGTCCCAGAACAATGGACGAGCGCCGAAATTACGTTTCTGTCGGAAAACGTACTACTTAAATGCCAATAATTTCCTATGTTTCACTACGTTTCTCTTTACGGGTCGTTTTTTTTCTATATTTATTTTGTTTTTCCTCCAATGACACGCTCCACATAATTTGTAAGGGGGATAATTGGCATTCCTCGAGAGTTGAGAGGAACATTTGCTTGGTATTTGAATTAGAATTCTGTGTGAGGAAGTGTAAAGGTGCTTAAACTTTCTGACAAAATCAGGAGTGGACTTTAGTTACAGTCGAATTCATAAATATATTTATGTTTTGCAAAGATTCAAAAATATCTGAAGTACTTAACAGAACATTATTGTACCTATTTGTGTTTATTTTTGGTCCGTCCAAATGCAAATGTAAATATTTGAAGTCAACGTAGAAATATCCCCCTTATTCATAAACGTTCATCAAACCTATTTTAGCTAAAATGCCGTTAATATTCGTTTGTCTCTATCCGTAACTTTGATATTTGTGTTTGTGGGAAAGGGACAA
This sequence comes from Cenopis cana, assembly GCA_951800055.1. Taxonomy (NCBI): domain Eukaryota; kingdom Metazoa; phylum Arthropoda; class Insecta; order Lepidoptera; family Tortricidae; genus Cenopis; species Cenopis cana. The sequence goes on along the minus strand of OX637476.1, from coordinate 3,171,726 downwards.
AATATATTTTAGTTAGCAGAGGTTTGTTTTTTTTTATGAATAAGGGATTGTTTCGTTATCGTGATGTTATTAAATCGATGTCACCATAATGAAAGCATGTTGAGTTGACCCATAGGAATTAAAATCGTTGCATATACAGACTCATATGTACATATTTAGATTGTATCCTGTTGAATTTATAGTTTCTCATATATATGTTCCGTATTTATATAGTTGTTATTATAATAACATTCATTATAGGTAGTCTGCTGTATTGAAATCATATATTGAAACTACTATTGGGACCGTGCGCGACGACAACGCCACGGACAGGTGGCCATTATGGACACTTTGTCATAGCTGTCAAGCGAGAAATAAGTAAATATTGTGAAAACAATTAATGAAATCTTGTGTTATTTTACTATATTAGACAATATTGGACGATGGTAGTCTGTAACATTATTGCCAATAACATTAAAATTGTTGTTTTCAGGTTAGGTGACTTACTTTTTTTTCTTACGGCAATTATCCACGTATTTCTTTGGTCTCGTTTCCACCACGGTCTTGAAAACTGGTAAAATTTACAGTCGCTATTCTGTGGTGTTTTTACAATTCACAATAACACATTTTACTAGAGCCATATTAAATTTATCTTTACTGCAATATGGATTTGACAGCTCAAGTCAATAGACCGCGGGCCAACGACAGGTCACGATTACCAATCTCCTCTCGCATGAAAACTACATAGAGTGGTTAAGAAAGATGAATAAAAAATTACTGTGGACGTCTGCCACGATTCCGTTGGTGGGTTGAGAAGCAGCAGCCTCCCAAAGACGTAAAAAAAATAATTAAATTCAGTCATTTCCTCTCGACTGAAACTAGGTTTAAATGATACTTAGTTAAGAAAATACCTTAACGAAAAAAAATCGTCTGCCACTTGTAGGGCGGTGGAATACCCGTCTGCCAAGCACGTGAACATGTAAAAAAATAATTAAATTCAGTCATTTCCTCTCGCATGAAATTTTGTCAGATGATAGTTTATGGCCTATTATGAAGAAATAAATTCGTCTGCCACTTGTATCGCGGTGGAAAACCCGTCTGCCAAGGGCCTAAACATTGTATGGGATGAAAAGAAAAAAACAATGTACATCGGCGTGTGGGGTATCTATGGATAGGTCTTTAAAAATTATATAAGGGTTTCTAAAAAACTTTTCCATTTAATTCAACCGTTGGTGAAATATTCGCCGTGAAAGTCGTAAAAAGTTCATCCCCCTCTTTAATTTCTAAACTGTGAGATCAAAAATTCTGAAAAAATTGGGAGGGTGTAAATAAATAAATACTCAAAAATATTCGGTTTGAATAAACTACGTCAAACGGTTTTTGAATAAACGCTGAAAAACTGTCTTGTTCAAACAAAACGACTTAAGCGACGTGAGTTTCCCATACAGATACGACCATTTTTGCTACGATTTATTGAATAGTGGTTTAAAATGTGAACTAGTACGTGTGGGTACGGAAACCTTCATTGTGTGTAATCCCAGACGCACTCTAGGACTGCTTGAAAGTTATTCGACATGCCTCAGGTCGTGTCTTCATAGGAAACTCACGTCACTTAAGTCGTTTTGTTTGGGCAAGACAGTTTTTCAGCGTTTATTAAAAAACCGTTTGACGTAATTTATTCAAACCGAATATTTTAAACCGATATCCAATAAATTGTAGCAAAAAAGGTCGTATCTTTATGGGAAACACACGTCGCTTAACGCGTTTAGTTTGGACAAGACAGTTTTTCAGCGTTTATTCAAAAACCGTTTGACGTAATTTATTCGAACCGAATATTTTTGAAAGTCTTTATTTATTTACACCCTCCCAATTTTTTTCAGAATTTTTGACCTCACAGTTTCAAAATTAAAGAGGGGGGATGCACTTTTTACGACTTTCACAGCGAATATCTCACCAACGGTTGATTAAAATGGAAAAGTTTTTTAAAAACCCCTATATCATTTTCAAATATCTATCCATAGATACCCCAAACGCCGATGTGCATTGTTTTTTCCTTTTCACCCCATACAATGTTTAGGCCCTTGGCAGACGGGTTTTCCACCGCGATACAAGTGGCAGACGAATTTATTTCTTCATAATAGTTCATATACTATCATCTGACACAATTTCATGCGAGAGGAAATGACTGAATTTTTTTTTTTACATGTTCACGTGCTTGGCAGACGGGTATTCCACCGCCCTACAAGTGGCAGACGATTTTTTTTCGTTAAGGTATTTTCTTAACTATTATTTAAACCTAGTTTCAGTCGAGAGGAAATGACTGAATTTAATTTTATTTTTACGTCTTTGGGAGGCTGCTGCTCCTCAACCCACCAACGGAATCGTGGCAGACGTCCACAGCAATTTTTTATTCATCTTTCTTAATCACTGTACAAGTTTTCGTGCGAGAGGAAATGACTGACGATTTTAACCTTCTGGCCCGCGGTCTACAACAACGAAATGTAAATTTTAACCGTAGTGAGCGCTGTGATCGTTTAGGCTACCCCCTCCACCCGCTTTGCACCCTGCCAATATAAACACATAATAAACATATTTAACAATAATGAGTAGGTAACTTAATCCATTAGGTACCTGAAATTATTTCATCCTTGTCTAATGTCATTATTAGTATCTCGCTGTTTTTCTGTCAAGGCATAATTTATATTGCCTCGTTAACTTTATTTCAAGCGGTACATTTTTAACACTCAGACAGAGGAATACTTTTTTTCTTGGTCTCAGTTCTAACATAGCGAAACGATCAAAGTCACAAGTCACTTAACGCTTATCCACCAATCTTATCGCCATCTTGATCAGTTCTTACTCAATTGTTCATTTGTCGTTAATATATCGTTTCTATGTCGCGTATCGCTACAGTTTTGACTTTGATTTAGTTAGTTGATTTTGATCCTTGCTATAAATTAGCAGTTGTGAATGCAATCCACAGATATTGCTACTTATTTATTTATGTATCGATACATATTTTTTTTTTTATCGTATAGCAATTATTTCGAACCGTCAGATCTTGGGAAAGACAGTACGGTTGCCAGTTTCAGTTGCACTATTAGCACCACCCAGGGGTCACATGTAGGGCAGCGGTGGGTACACCCTACGGAAGTGGTGGACGTGGTCGACCCCCCTATGTCAAGTGAGTGGGCAACTTGACTGTTCGTTGGGTTTGTTAGGTTATGTTGTGTTTGTGATATTGCTCCCGGATTATTAAATATCTTGATCGTCGACTTTAGCGTCGTGTCCTCCCCTACTATAAGAACTGGAGCTGGAGCTAGGGCTGGCTACATAAGTCGCGTAATTGACTACCTCCTAGTCCTACGTCCGAGCAGCATCACACAGAAAAAACCATCTCAATCGGCCCAGACAGAGAAATAGACAGACACACGAGTGATCCTATAAGGGTTCCGTTTTATCCTTTTTAGGTACGGAACCCTAAAAATACAAAGAAAAGACGCAACTCCAAAAATGTTTTTATCTACACACATATCATAAATCCTCTAATATGCGTTCGGAAACCGTAGAAAATGACTCTCATTTCAACATTCAATGAATTTATGGCAATTTTCTTATCTGTGGCTAAGGCTACAGCAGTAATATAATTTTTAATTTTAATCTCATATATGATGTTAAAATATTAAACGTCAAACAAAACTGTCAAAATTTAAATGTCAAAGTTGACATGTCCCTATTCTAGTATCACTGAAAATTCAAATTCAGTTGATGCGAAATGTCAGCTCGATGTTTTTTCAGTATATATCGCACGAAATTTGAGCTAGAACGACATGATCACATCAGAATAGGGACTCTTTACTTTTTAAAATAATATTCAGGTATCGGTTGCCAGTTCTGATTTCGATATTTCCGCAATCGTGCAAAAAAGGTTGTATTAACACAATTATTGTATTTATTTACTACGGTTTCTGAACCCATCTTAGAGTAGTTATAATATGTGTGTAGATAAAGTAATGTATGCAACTGTACATAATTAGTTAGGCATTAAAACACTCGTGTGACCTTATTATGAAACTCGCCTTCGGCTCGTTTCATAAAACACACTCGTGTTTTAATGCCCCTCATTATGTACCAGTTGCATAAACTACTATTATATCATGCAACACCGTCTTTAGGCTGCGTTTCCACCAGAGATGTGCGAGGATGCGTTTTCATACATTTGACACCTGGCAACGCGCCGAGCGAGGTCAGCTAAAATGAGAGCACATGCGAAAAATTGCAATTTAACTGTCGCATACTAATCTAATATCAGTTACAGTGTACGAGTTAAAACAATCGGTCATGGTCCGACGGGGCCTCTTGCCTACTGACATGGTTACCGATTACCTAACACATGTGACAGGCCAATTCGTTGGATCTAGATTGCAAGTTTGCAACCTCAGAACCTCTAGTATAAGTTTCGAGCGTATGGTCTCATTTTGTTAGGCAACACCAGCAGCGCCTCTCGTGGCCTTAGATTAGTAAGTATTTTTGCCATATAAATTAGGACTAAACACAAACGTGTTCGTTTGTGTTTTGTTTCGTAAAACTTGTACTAGAGGTACAGTCAACCAATTTGATTTCTGGGCCACTTCGTACCTTGTCACAGTGTCATTTATTTAGATCTCGAGCGGCTTTCATATTGATTGTCACTGTGAAAGGGTACGAAGTGGCCCAGAAATCAAATTGGTTGACCGGTTACTTGCCGGTTTTTTAGATTATCCAAATGGGATACCTAGGTGTAAAAGTGTTAACATACATTTGCGACTGTACAATACAAATATTCTTTATGTCACACCTAGCCATAAAGTGGCCATTATCGCACGCTCCGCGCGCGAAAAAACCCACTTCCTGGCCAGGGGGTGACATAAAATTTTGTACTTACCACGGGCGATAATAAAGAAAGCCTCAGATCGCATATTTATCGCCCTTGCCTTCGGCTCGGGCTTAAAATACCTGCGATCTAAGACATTCTTTGTTTTATCGCCCTTGGTAAGTAATGTACTATTATTGCTCACTTAGAGTACACTAAAGAAAAACAAATTAAATTATACACAGGTCAACGACATCAGTAAGATCTAGTATAATGGCCCATTTACACGATGCAAGAACTTGCATGCGATTTTAATTACATCGCGGAGTTTGATCTCACTTTTGTCTTACCTCATCAGTCCGCAGCCCGCAATGTAATCAAAATTGCATGCTAGTTTATACACCATGTAAATCAACCTTAGACCCATTCGTTGACACTGTCATACCTTAGCCGACGTTGCTTTATTCGCGGCAGGAAACTCTGGGACTCAATAATTTAGAGACAATTTCATTTTTAGGGTTCCGTACCCAAAGGGTGAAACGGGACCCTATTACTAAGACTCCGCTTTCCGTCCGTCCGTCCGTCCGTCCGTCCGTCTGTCACCAGGCTGTATCTCATGAACCGTGATAGACAGTTGAAATTTTCACAGACGTATATAACAACAAATACTAAAAAAAAAACAGAAAAAAATAAGTAGGTATTTAAGGGGGCTCCTATACGACAGACATGACTATTTTGCGGGTATATATATATATTTTTTTTTTTTCACCAGAATATACAGTATACAATAGATCTTTTACATTGCAGTTTCAGTCCAGTACATTCGGCCATATCAGGCATGTGAAAATTTCAGTGAGTTCTTAACAAATAACCACCTTTGATTGATTGATTGATAACTGCAAAAAAATCATAATTAGGAAAATGAGTAAAAGTAGTTTTATAGATAATGGTACGGAACCTTTCGTGCGCGAGTCCGACAGGCACTTGGCCGTTTTTTTATCATTGTAGGATTTGTAGGTACCATGAACCATTTTTCGGTCGCTCCGGTGTCAATGACACCGCAACATGAATGGCGTACGTCGAACCGACGCGGGCGCATCTATTCCGAAACTGAATTCGCAACTCCGCTGTCTCTCTTGTACTTCAATCTCTAGCTATAGATGGAATGAGACGGAAGTTCTTTCGGATTCGGCGTGGGCGAGGGTATTTTGACGAGATGTTTGGTAAACGTTTGATTCATTGTATGTACATTTCGTAAATCTAAAAATTAAATTTTACATTATTTTCCACTAATAAGCACTAATAAGCAAACTTTTTAGGGTTCCGTAGTAAACAAGGAACCCTTATAGTTTCGCCATGTCCGTCCGTCCGTCCGTCCGTCCGTCCGTCCGTCCGTCCGTCCGTCCGTCCGTCCGTCCGTCCGTCCGTCCGACCCCCGTTTTTCTCAGTAACCGTTAGTGCTAGAAAGCTGTAATTTGGCATGAGTATACATATCAATGACGCCGACAAAACGGTAGAATAAAATCTTTAAAAAAATTTTTTTTTAGAGTACCTCCCCTACATGTAAAGTGGTGGTGCAATTTTTTTTTCTGCCAAACCCCATCGTGTGGAGTATCGTTGGATAGCTCTTTTAAAAATATTATAAGGTTTCTAAAAGCATTTTTTGATTAAAGAGTAAGTTAGCGTGATATTACGCTTTGAAGTGATAATTTTTGCTATGGTCAAGTGTCCCCCCCCCTGCCAGCTAAACGGTGGCTACTACGCATGTGAAAAAAATCATGGTAGTAGTATATACGATGAATTTAAAAGGAAAACTATCACAGCTAAGTAGACATTACTAGTTAACGAGTAATAGTCGAACTTCAGAAATGTACTTTGCAAAAGCAAACTTTCGTACAATTTCCATTGATACCTTAGATAATGTTGTTAATTCGTTCAAAAACATAGTAAATATAAGTTTTCGAACTTTTTAGTCCAAATAATGTAACGGGTGGACGACTACGGAACCCTACCTTGCGCGTGGCCCGACACGCACTTGGCCGGTTTTTTATCCTACTATTCCTACTAATATTATAAATGCGAAAGTTAGTGTGTTTGGAAGTTTGTGACTCAATCACGCAAAAACGGCTGAACGGATTATGATGAAACTTGGTATATAACGAGATTATAGCCTGGATTAACATATAGGATACTTTTTATCCCGAAAATCATCCCTTTTACGCGGACGAAGTCGCTGGCAAAAGCTTGTATTCATACAAAAGAATAAACTAATTTAATGATGACAAACTTCGAATAGGAATATTGTAGTATCTAATTACTAGAATGATGAACAATCTACTCCGGGTGAAATAACACCTTTAACAACGCTTGCTAATCCACAATTAACGAGTGAAATATTTAAAAAAAAAGTTTGACGTTGCAGTGTTCAGACAACACTGCAGTAAATAAATGACTACCTTGATGTTAGATAAATACGTTATACAACCATTTAAAACCTACATCGCTTATACCCTTTTATGTCGAAGACTTTGCAATGACCCCCATTATCGAACGCAATAGATGCATATGACCTGGTAGCTGCCCCCACTGACCCAAAAAGAAAATCCACCCTGTATAGAAGCCAAAGTGGCTAAATAGTTCGGTACACCATACAAAATCCTACGATGTACTGAAGGATTTGACCTCTTTTGCTACATACATACTCAGTACAAGAATAACAATCTATGGTGATACTGAATTATGATTGTTTTTTTTTTTTTGTTTCAAAGGTCTGGAGTGATTTAAAAAATAATACTAAAAAAAAGCAGCAAAAATTAATAAATCTATTCGGGGGACTGGAGGAGGCCCAGCCCTTAGTATAAAACTATCAGAAATTGAGCAGAAAGTGCTGCGGATCATTGGTATCCAAGCGGTCACTGGCATACCAGGGATTAGAGAAGCCGGAATAGTACTTCACTCACAGGTCTGTACCTTTAATGATTACTTTCTGAAGTTAGATAAATGATGGTTGCTTATTATTATTCCTCTATACTGCTGCTATGTGCTGATTAAATATTAGTGTTTACAGAGTAACTTTAATCCAACATAGGAAAAGAAATACTTGGGTTGTATTATATTAAACCTACACACCATTATTTAACCCGTCCTCTCCCAGCAAAAAATCAATCTTTTTGATATCCGGCCGGGTATCCCATTCACCGGTAGCTTAAACTGTGTTGGCCATCATTAAGTCTCATTTTTATTATTTCACAGGCACCCATCAACGACAAAGATAGCAATAGGACACAAACATTAACATTTTCACCATCGCATAATGGAAGTCCATCCATAATAGCATTCCAAAATTCAATAGGTATGTTGCTAAGTTGTTTTCACTAAGCATGGTTACTATCTTTCTATATATACAGGCTGGATTTTCTTTTTGGGTCAGTGAGGGCAGCTACCAGATCCCGTGCTGCTACGTGGAAATTGTCTTAGAAGACCTTCCTTTGATTTTTAATCAATGAAAAATGGCGTTTTTAGATTTTGGAAAAAACATACAGGCTGCGAGAAAAAGGCCATTTTTGACAAACTTTTTTTTTGATGCCAATCGATCGTGTTCCTATTCAGGATCAAAAGTTTGTATGGGACCAAAAAAAATTTCCGGCTAGAAAAGCTACAAACCGAGGAAAACTTTTCCCATATATTTACTATGGAGAAATAGTGAAATTCAAAATTCCCGTTTTTTGACATTTTGAATGCTTTTAATGTAATGTTTTCATACAATATCATGTTCCTTAAACGTAACAAGACTGATAAGCAAGATAGAAAAATGAATAAAAAAATATTTTTTCTCCATAGTAAATGTATGGGAAGAGCGCTCGTGGCCCAGCGGCGCCGGGTACCGCTTGCGGTATCTAAGGTTAAGCAACGTGGGCAGCGGTCAGGACTTGGATGGGTGACCGCTTTGAGAGGTTACTATCTGAGCGCTCGCGTGCTTTGGAAGGCACGTTAAGCCGTTGATCCCGGTTGCTGTCTATGGCAGCAGTCGTTAACCCATTAGCGGCTGAATTTTTTTCATGTTGCCGATTTTGATGATTTTCAGATATATTACTATATTGGACCTTAGAAACATACATATGAAATTAAAATGAAAATCCGACCTGTAGTTTTGAAAAAAAATACCGATGCCGCATGGCATCTCTAGCCGTCTACCGTGTCAATAAAAACATGTTACTATGTGTTAGCATTTATTGAACATGAGAGTTATTAAATTATTTGGCACAAAGTCCATTGTAAAAAATGGTTTGTTTTTGTTGTTGGGAGCTGCACGCTGCACGAGGCCCCGGAAACTGCTGAGGAGGACCCCGATTGTGAGGCCAGTTCTGTACATATGTAGAGCCTGCCGAGCCGAATGTGCGTTCTGGCGAGGACTTAGGCGACGGAACGCGGCCTCGGCAAGTGGTCCTGGTGGTCACCGGCTTGGCGCAGTGTATGGGGTCATGGTGTGGTGTTGTCGTCTTCTTCATCAGTAGGCACCTTGCGGAGATCTCGACGACTGCAGGCCGGGCACGACGCTTTGAGGGACGCGCCTTCGCCATTCAGTGCTGCTCGCGGGCAGTCTTGCTGCTTCTCGCTGACGTGGATGCAATGGTAGTCAAGGTTGGCTTTCCAACAACACGGCAAGAAACAGTGCTCGGCCTGTCGAAGGCACCTAAAAAATTCAAACATTTATTCTGCAACTAGACCTCAAGGGCTCTTTACGCGAATCTTGCTGGTGGGGACGACGGTGCACATCCTGCGTTTGGCTGGCGACTGCCAGGATTGTTAGCCGAGGCCTCGTCGCCAGATTCCTCGTCAGAATTTGTGTTCGGCTCGGGAGGCTCCACATGTGTGGAGTTGGCTTCATGGTCGGAGTCCTGCTCCGGAACCTCCGAGGCCCCGTGCAGAGCGCGGCTCCTGGTGGTAGAAACAAACCATTTTTATATAAACCGATACAAAAATAAATAAATATCTTAAGCAAACACAAATCAAAACGTAAAAAAACACAGACAATAAAAGTAACTTGTATAGAGTTAGACACGGTATTGGGCTACCGGTGCCGCATGGCATCAGCAATAAAGAGTCAGTTGTAAAATCAGCAAAAATAGTATCTACTTAAATATTTTGCCATATTATGGTTCTATGATGTTTATTGATTGCATCAAACACAAAAACACTGGCATTCAATCACAAATAACTAAAAAAAAATCACACTTACTTGAGAACGACGTCCATTTTTGGCCACTACTTTGCAGAATAATGTTTACCGCGATAGAACTCGCCATCAGTGCACTGTGATTGGCTATTTACCCAGCTAATCAACAGAAGCCTTCCTCCTTAACTGATTTGACGTATAACATTTCAACTAATCACAATTGACGCGAAATTGAGCGCCCAAGTTTAAAAGTCTGAAAGGTGATGCTAAATGGCATCGCTAGCCGTTAATGGGTTAAGCCAAGTTGGAGGCCTTCGGGCGGTTTGAGAATTTCTAACAGTCAAGTTGCTCACTCAGTTGACAAAGCCTAATCCCAATAAGGTCTAGTTTCTCCTCGGGGTTGGAAGGTCAGATGGCAGTCGCTTCCGTAAAAACTAGTGCCTACGCCAAATCTTGGGATTAGGTAGCGGACCCCAGGCATCCTTCAGGATGCAACTGTAACTGTACGGGGATAACGCTAGGAGGATGATGAGTAAATGTATGGGAAAAGTTTTCTTTAATATTTGACTTTTCAGTACATTACCGGAAGTTGACCCCTTGTAAATTATTGACACTGGATGGCAATGGAATCGATTAACATAAAAAAAATACCATGTGAAAAATAAAAGTTTTCATTTTCATACAAATTGTATGGGAAAAGTTTTCCTTGATTTGTGGCTTTTCTAGTCGGAATTTTTTTTGGTCCCATACAAGCTTTTGATCCTGAATAGGAATGGGATCGATAGGCATAAAAAAAAGTTTGTCAAAAATGACCTTTTTCTCGCAGCCTGTATGTTTTTTCCAAAATCTGAATACGCCATTTTTTATTAATTCAAAATCAAAGGAAGGTCTTCTAAAACCACGTAGCAGCACGGGACCCAAAAAGAAAATCCACCCTGTATAATTCTTCTGTACATGTGTTTGTCACCGAACTCCTCATAAACGTCCGGATCGATTTTAATGAAATTTGAATTGGTCCCTGGAAGGTTTGAAAATACAATTGGACCCGGTAGGTGGCGCTACTTTTTTGGGCAGGACGGCGTCTGCCGGTAGTTATTTATATAAGCTTATGTGTGTTCATTGTATGTATGTCATGGTTAAAGATATCGAAACCTGGATGCAGCCGGGAACTTCACGACAACCACATGTCCCTGCACCCGCTTTGTCGCCGGCATCCGCACCTGCGCAGACACCCCGTTCTTCGCCGGCACCCGCGCCCACTCCGCCACGTGCAAGAACACCAGCGCAGTCCCACCATGCTCCTGCACTGTGGTGCCCACTGGAGAGTCCTGCGCTGTGGTCCCCAGTGGAGCAACCTGCGCTGCGGTCCCCAGTGCAGCGTCCTGTGCCACGGTCCCCACTGGAGCGACCTGTGCTGCAGTCCCTAATGGAGAGTCCTGCACACCGGGGAACCACTCCTGGACAGCGTCGCCGCGAAACCGTTCGTAGGAATGTTGGGACACCGAGGCGTCGTCGTGTGAGAAGACCGCAATCACATATTGACGAAACCGCGCAACATTTTCTTCGATCGGACGAGGACTGGCGCGACTTCCAAAAACAAAAGCACTTGGACGAGACGGAGGTCGCCATGGAAAAGCTGCGGGTGCGTCGGTTGGAGTTGGAAGTACAAAAAAAATGGCAGGAAATAACCGTGCATGCCATTGATACCTTAAATAAAATTTTAGAAGCAAAATTATGATTTTCTAACCTACTTACATGGTTGAAAATCAAAATAAGGTATCTAAAATTTATTTAAGTTTGCAATAACATGGATGGCTATTTCCTGCTATTTTTGGTGTGGTGGTGTGAATGTTAATGTCCCTGTTCTATATTGAAAAAACTGACCAAGTGCGTGTCGGGCCACGCACAATGTAGGGTTCCGTAGTTGTCCACCCTTTTCATTATGTAGACTAAAAAGTTTGCGAACTTATATTTAGTATGTTTGTGACAGAATTAACAACATCATCTAAGGTATCGATGGAAAATGTACGCAAGTTTGCTTTCATCATCATCATCATCATCATATCAGCCGAAAGACGTCCACTGCTGGACATAGGCCTCCCCCAAAGAGTGCCACAATGACCGGTCTTGCGCCACCCGCATCCAGCGGACTCCCGCGACCTTTACCAGGTCATCAGTCCACCTTGTGGGGGGTCTACCCACGCTGCGCCTTCCGGTCCGTGGTCGCCACTCAAGAACCTTTCGGCCCCAACGGGCATCGGTTCTACGTGCAATGTTTAAGTTTGCTTTAGCAAAGTACATTTCTTAAGTTCGACTATTACTCGTTATCTAGCAATGTCTACGTAGCTGTGATAGTTTTCCTTTTAAATTCATCGTATATACTACTACCATGTTTTTTTTCACATTCCTAGCCTAGAACCCTTATAGTTTCGCCATGTCCGTCTGTCCGTCTGTCCCCCGCTTTTCTTAGTAACCGTTTATACTAGAAAGCTGAAATTTGGCATGAGTATACATTACATATCAATGACGCCGACAAAACGGTAGAATAAAATCTCAAAAAAAAATTTGCAAAACGCCATCGTGTCGGTTATCGTTGGATAGCTCTTTTAAAAATATTATAAGGTTTCTTAGAGCATTTTTTGATTAAAGAACCCCCCCCCCCCCCCCTCACCCTGCCAGTTAAAATGTGGCATGTGAAAAAAATCATGGTAGTAGTATATACGATGAGGAAAACTATCACAGCTAAGTAGACATTACTAGTTAACGAGTAATAGTCGAACGTCAGAAATGTACTTTTTCCATTACACAACTTTCGTACAATTTCCATTGATACCTTAGATAATGTTGTTAATTCTGTCAAAAACATTGTAAATATAAGTTCGCAAACTTTTTAGTCCACATAATGGTCATAATGTAACGGGTGGACAGGACAACTACGAAACCCTACATTGTGCGTGGCCCATCACGCACTTGGCCGGTTTTTTTCTTTGTTTTATGATTTTTATTAACATTTTACATTGTTTTTGTATGTACTATGTAGGTACAGTTGGCAAAATATGTGGTCTACCACCCTACGGTCGAGGTTCATTTGAACGTCATGAAACAACAAAATGACAATTGCTCCTTTCATTTATGACATGTATTTACGTCATGTCATATGCAAGTTTAGATGCCTAGAAATCTCACTATTATTGAAGCCCTCATTATGAAGTGCTTTATTATTAGCTCGTTACAAACACGAGTGTTTTAATGCCTAATTATGTACAGTTGCATACACTACTTTATCTACATCCATATATTAAATCCTCTTTCATGTGTTTCGTGTAGGCACGTCTCGCCGGCGTGCGCCATATTTGCCCCGCCAGGCCGGCCCGCGCGTGTCCTTATATTGTACGTGATCTCATAAGAGTGTTCTATTTGGTGATCTTATAGGGGACGCGCGCAACAGCCGCACAGTATATTATAAAGCGGGGTCTTATCTACGGTTTTTGAACTTATTAAAGAGGATTTACTATATGGGTGTAGATAATAACACGTTTGTTGAATATTACGTTGACAATAATACTTGACAGTCAGTCTTGTCAGTGATACTTTCTTTTTCAGTTGCAAATAGATTTTCTTTAAAAAGATCGTACTTAATGGTTTTAATTGAATAGAAGAATATATAACATTATTGCAAAATAATAGCCTATTGCATTGATAACAAAGGTGAAAATAAAATAACCCATGACTTTATATATCAGGCATCTCAGATAATAGACATACTTCAGTTTGTACAACTCTTAAGCTGCAAACGCACTGACAGCGGTGGCGGCGCGGCGCGGAGGCGGTACCGGTTGTAATATTCGAACTAATATGAAAGGGTCCGCATAGAACGCTTCCCGGTCGGTTTTCTGTGCGGACCCTTTCATAATATTATTAGTTCGAATATTACAACCGGTACCGCCTCCGCACCGCGACGCCCCGCCCCGCTACCACTGTCAGTGCGTTTCGAGCTTTACACTCCGTTAGAAAATTCAACCCTAGCGATAATTAGATCTCACAGAAACTTTTGTCAAAACTGGTAGACCACTTTCTTGGCCGACTGTACTACGAAAAATGCACACTGAATTCACACGGCATAACGTACTTACGTTGCAAACAGGATTTTTTAATACTTAGGTACTTTTTACCACTTGTCTACACTTTTTACTCCAGTGGTCACATAATATCTCTTTGAGCCTTTCGCATTTTTGAATACTTTGTACTCGTACCGTACCCACCCGTCAGCCGTTTTCTGGGGTTTATTTATGTCATCATGCCTGAAAAAAGTCGTCATGTTTTCTTATTTATGCTTTATTTTATTTTAAACCGACTTTTTGTTACATTCTGGAGAAGGTTTTGCTATACAATTTGAAGGCAGTTGTTTTTGTTTGAGATGTGCAATAATAGTAGTTTATGCAACTGGTACATAATGAGGGGCATTAAAACATGAGTGTGTTTTATGAAACGAGCCGAAGGCGAGTTTCATAATAAGGTCACACGAGTGTTTTAATGCCTAATTATGTACAGTTGCATACACTACTTTATCTACATCCATATATTAAATCCTCTTTCATGTGTTTCGTGTGGGCACTTCTCGTTGCTGCTTTGTTTGCTTCGACAGGCCGGCCCGCGCCCCGCCGCCAGCCCGCAGCTGTGTCTTAATATTGTACGTGATCTCATTAAAGTGTTCTATTTTGTGATCTAATAGGGGACGCGCGCAACAGCCGCACAGTATATTATAAAGCGGGGTGTTATCTACGGTTTTTGAACTTATTAAAGAGGATTTACTATATGGGTGTAGATAAAGTGTATTTGTATTCCTTTTTAACGTGTGTACTCTATCTTCTACGGGCCAATATGCCACAAAACTTTACAAGTCTACAATTCAATAAAATTGTACCTTTTTCCTGTAAAGTTTCGTGATAAAGGCTCCAGTTCTAACATCTGTGTAACAATCATAATGTATTGAATCACTTCAGTGTTTGTTCGTAAGTTTGAAGAATTGAAATTACATACGTATATTGTAAACATGTTTTATTTTATTAACTAAAATTATTACCTACAATATTCAATAATAATGGAAACTACTGTAAAAAAAAAATAGTATAAACTGTCCCTAGATACAACAGTTCGCTCTAATAAAATCTAATGTAGGTACCTTTTTCCGGCCTAGCTCGTGATCGTGTTTATGTCGGACGGTACAGCATGCGTCTTTCAGCACTTAAGCGGGTATAACACTGTCCTGAATTCAGGACACTTAGAAGGGTTCGGAGTCCGACATAAACATAATCGTGCTAGTTAGGCTGGTAAAGAAATACTAACTAATTTAGTTGTGGAGATTGAAGTGCACGACAATCATTTTCAAAAAAACATGGTATGTATTTACAGTAATATAATATTTACAGTCTTAATGCTAATCGTTCGCGGTACCCCTGCCTCTTAGTAGTTGATTATGGTTATCTCCTTCATAAAAAACTTGCACGGGTTGGGGGTGATCTGTCTGAACTGAAAAATAACAAACATTTAGTGAATTGTAAGATTCAAGTGTTCAATACATAGAAATTCAATTCAATTCAATAATTTTATTTCAGATAATTATTATATTCCATACAATTTGTTAGTAATATGAGATTGTATAGATTATCTTACAGTATGGCTTGTATGAGCCAGTTAGCCCATACACATGAGAGTAGAGTTGGAGTGCGTTGAGAGAACGGAGAAGTTTAGTTTATATTTACGAACTGTTTTATTGTTTTAACTAGATACACAATAGTAGAGTTAATTGGCCGTTCCTTCAGTTGATGTTGATCGTATGCGAGTTTAGTATGCACTAAGTCCTCGTTTTACTTTATTTTGTCATATTATAATAACGCGGCGCGGCCCAAAGTAGGTCGCAACGTAAGCGGAAAAATGTACAGCGTTGAGACTGTACATACTGGCAACCCCAAAACAAGGGAAAGGTAAAGATAGTTATCAATAGAAGGAAATGCCATTACAAAAATACTTAATAAAATTCAAGTTATTCTAAGTTGAAAGTGACGTTGTCATTGGCAGCTTGGTGACGGCTCGGATGCTGCGCCAGGCTGCTCGTCGGTCTCGCTGTAGCTCGTGGCAGGTTCCTTCGTTCTGGCATCGGTTGTAGTTCAATGTCCTCGTAGTGTGGCTTTACTGATTGCAGTGAGCATTGTTTTTGTTTTTTCAGTTTACAAAAGTCGGGATAGCGTCTTCCCACACCCCAAAGAATGCCGGAGAAGATGGCTACTGCTAGAAGAAAGTAGCAAATAGTATATTGATGAATGTCATGGGTAGTTAGCACAGATGGGAAGTTTTGCTCGTTATTCTTTTGGTAAAGTAGTCTCCTGTCGATTTCTTCAGTATCTTGATCTTGGTGTTCTGGAACGTACTGGTGCGGTATGTTGTGGTAGGTCAGGTTTGCGATTCTGTTGATCGATGATGTTATTGAAGGCACGTTGATGTCGTAGTCCATCTTCACTTTGCTGTTAAATTGATTAAGCGAGTGAATAGTTAAGTATTTGGACTGTAGTACGCAACCTTGTGATAAGGTTATTATACCCGAAGACGTCATGGTTTGTGACGTAACATCTTCTTCACAAATGGTTCGTAAAGTGCAGGTATCGCAGCAAATGACGAGCCAAGTATTCGGCGAATGCAACTCGATCCAGGCGTCCTTACATGACGTGTGTATTACGTCACATGGCGTTGTCGTGCGATGACTTATTAGTTTTGCCTCGCAGGGTATGTTATCGTTATGTAAGTTGAATACTGGTAGGTTTTTGTTGCAGATAAAGTTGTCGAGTTTTAGTTGGACGCATTGTTGAAGATCATCTTCTTTAAACGGAATGTAGGTGCTTTTCTGGAAGTTTACAGCTATGTATCTTGCGCTAGTTTGTACGATGACTGTTCCTTGAGCCTTTTTGACAGGCAATGGGATTACGCGATGTAGCGTAAAATCTTCGTCTGAAATCAGTGGTATATGCAGCTCGAATAAAAAATAACTGTCAGTGACTCGCGCCTTGACGTATAGTAGTTTGTATAAGTCCTTGATATCTTCTCGTATGTTATCCACTGGTAGCGATATAGTTCTGGGTAGTTTTCCCGCGATGAAGTTCATCTGTTCTATGAGATTAACGGGTGAAACGAGATGTACGTCTATGTGGCCTTTATAGACGTCAGTTAAAGTGTTAAACAGCATTTCTTGCATGTTCTTCAAGTTATTCATAAGTAGATAGGCTGATAATGCGGCAGAGTTGAAGTAACTTGTGGCCATTGCTATTTCCACTGCCGATTCAACCCTGGCAAAGGTTAGATCAGTTTGATTCATGAAGTTTTCTATGACATCGAATTGTGCCTGAATGTTAGCTTCGTTTTTCTTCAACACCTTGTTCTCCAACTCCACAATGGATGTTTGGTTTTTTATGAGTTCAAGTAAGAAGTTTTCGTTGCTGTGAACGGATTCTATGTCGCTTTTATATTTTTCAGCGAACCGTTGATCCAAAATTCCGAATAAACTGTTAGTGAGATATCCCACCCCATCGATGAGTCCTCTTTTCCTTCTGGTAGTTAGATGCTTTTGCGGGGTGAGTAACATTGTGTTGTAATACTGCAAGATATCCATTTCGTGGTACAGCTGGTTAAGGGTGGTTTTGCAGTACCTCGGGTCGGTTTTCTGGCACCAATCATCCACTCCTTGCAGGTAAGTCTGAATACGTCGTACACCTTCCCAATAGTTAGTTAAGTTATAGTACATTAGTAATGTCCATTTGTTATGAATTACTTGTACTTTGCCAATCGTGTCGTAGTAGATAGGTCGCTCGGGTTCCAAGTTCGTAATTTGAGCTGATGTCGGCACGCCGGCTGACCGTGAACTTGTTATCAATGCGCACATGGTCATGAAGGTTGTAAACAATGTTAGAAAGCATTGTTTATTGGTTTTATTCCTGAGTATATATCGTTCTCGTTTTTTCTCGTTAGTTTTATGCGTTTCGTTGTTTTGTGGCGATTGTTTGTATTCCAAATTGTCGTTCGTTTCCATTGGTAATGGTGAAAGTTTAACGATGGGCCGTTTGTAGATACCCGTTTGAGTTTTGACTGTAGTTACACGGACGTATCCGTCGGGGCCGGGGTGGACCTCCATAATGCGACCCAGGGCCCATTTTCCTGGCGGCAAGTTGTCTTCCTTCACGAGCACGATGTCATCCTTTTTAATATTTTTCGTGGGTTTGTTCCATTTGCTTCGATGCTGAAGTTGAGTTAAATAATCACTGGACCAAGTTTTCCAGAATCGTTGCATCATTTGTTCTGTTAGTTGCCATCGTCGTCGTAAGTCGATATTTTTGGAGTCAATGTGGTCTGAGTGAGGTAGTGATAATGTAGATGTCCCGGCCAGAAAATGTCCTGGGGTCAAACAGTTGTAGTATTCGTCAGGATCCTCACTAAGAGGACATAGCGGCCTTGAATTGAGACAGGCTTCGATTTTCGTCAACAATGTCGTGAATTCTTCAAAAGTTAGTTTTTGCTCCCCGAGTACTCTTTTTAAGTGATACTTTAGGGACTTTACTGCTGCTTCCCAAATCCCACCTCCGCTGGGAAATGACGGTGCATTAAAGTGCCACTCCACTTCCATTTTTCCAATTTCATTAAAAAAACTTGAGTTTGTTAACATGTGCTTGAATTGGTTGAACTCTTGACGTATTGTTTTGGATGCTTTAATAAAGTTTGATCCACAGTCGGAGTAAACATGTTTAGGCGTGCCTCGGCGGGCACATAATCGTTCGAAGGCGGCGAGGAAAGTTTCTGCGCTCATGTCGGAGGTGAGCTCTATGTGCACGGCCTTGGTGGCTAAACACACGAAGATGACTATATATCCTTTCGTCGTTTTGACACCTCGTCCTTTGTTTATTTTTACTTCCACGTTTCCAGTGAAATCTGCTCCCGTGTGCGTAAAAGGCCTTGAAGGGTTTGTTCGTTGCGGTGGTAAGTCCGCCATTAGTTGATAATTATCGGAAGGTTTAAATCGATGGCAGCGTATGCAGCTTTGTAGTTGTTCCTTTACTGCCCGGTTTCCTCCGATAATCCAGTAACGTTGCCTTATGTAGTTAAGAGCTAGTCGTGCCCCGCCATGTAAAGTTGCCATATGTCCGTGGTGTATGACCAGGTAAGTTATGCGCCCTTTCCTGGGCAAGATCATAGGATTCTTCATTCCTTGAGGTAAGTTAGAGTTGTTGAGTCGTCCTCCAATGCGAAGAAGTCCCTTTTCATCTAGGTAAGGTCGCAGTTTGTATATTCTGCTCTTTGTAGTTAAAGTTTTGTTTTTTAATAGTAATGTATATTCCTCTGGAAATGATATTTTTTGTGCGCGTCGAATTATTTCTTCATTAGCGGTGATTATTTCCTTTGTTGTTAAGTAGGTGGTATTAGGTTTCTGCTTACGACGTAAAGCCGTAATGAAACGTAAAATCCACGCGGTTATTCTAGTCACACGTGTTAGTGAGCTGTTTTTTTGAAGTAGGTCATCTATAAAGTTATTTTCATGTTTTGTAGCCAGGGCTGTCTCTTCTTTTTTCAATGTTCCGATGTTAGTTGTAAAATGGCAATTTAAGTTTTGAAGCTCTTCTTTCTGGTCATTTTCGAGATGTGACGGTCCGTGCCACCAGAGGTTAAAGTTAATCAGCTTGCTCGGGTACATTCCTCTTGAGGCACAGTCTGCAGGGTTCTCCTCAGATCTGATGTACTGCCATTTCTCAGCTGGTATTACTTGTTTGATTTTCGCGACTCGGTTAGCTACGTACTTTTCCCACCGTGAGATATCTCCTTGGAGCCACGCTAGGACTACTTGAGAGTCACAAAATGCCTTTATAGTTATGTCGTAGTCTTTGTACGCTTCCATCACCTTCTTCATGAGTTGTGATAGTAGTAGTGCTCCACATAGTTCCAGCTTCGGCAAAGTAGTTTTTTGTGATATGGGGGCAACCCTAGTTTTGGCTGCTAGTAGTGTTGTTCTTGGTTTTCCGTTTTCATCGTTGATGCGAGTGTAGATGACGCAGGAAAAGGCTTTTTCACTTGCGTCACAATAGCCTAAAAGTTCGATCTTCTTTGTTGTCCCTCCAATCCATCGATTGAGCTTGACGTTGTATAAAAGTGGTATTTCATTTTTTAGTTTTATCCATTCTTCTTGTATGGCGGGAGGCAATGCCGCATCCCAAGTTAGTTGAGTGTTGGTCCAAACCTTTTGGAAGATTAGTTTAGCTGTCACAGTTACAGCGCTATACCAGCCTAATGGGTCATAAAGGCGTGATATTTCTGACAATAGAGTCCGTTTAGTTAATGGGTATTTAGTTTCGTCAGGTATGTTCCATTTTACCAAGAAGGTATCAGAGTTAGGATTCCAGCCAAGTCCCAAGGCTTTCATTGAATCTTCGTTTTTAAAGTCAAATACTTGGGTTGAAATTTGATCTTCAGTTAGGTTTTCAAGTAATGACGGGTCGTTTGCCGACCATTTCCTTAGGTTCATACCACCGCCTCGGAGTAAGTTAATCAGTGAGTCCTGTAAGTGTTTCGCTTCTTCAATTGAGTTATGACCGCTAATGAGGTCATCGACGTAGAATTCGTTTTTCAGTGTTTCAGCAGCTGCGGGGTATTTTTGGCCATCGTCAATAGCCAGTTGCTTGAGAGTTCTCATGGAAAGCCATGGCGCAGATTTGAAACCGTATGTTAGAGTGCAAAGTTGATATTCTTGGAGTTTTTCCGAGGGTGAATTTCGCCATATTATCTTCTGGAGATGCTGCTGATCTTCGGAAATCCAAATACACCTGTACATCATCTGAACGTCAGCACAGAAAGCATATTTGTAAGATCTCCACTTGAGTAATAATGATTGAATATCCTTTTGTAGGTTAGGACCTTTTTCTTGTAAACTGTTTAAGCTGTATCCGCTGCTCATTTTCTGCGAAGGGTTGAATACGACCCTTAACTTAGTGGTGGCTGCGTGTTCCCTCAGGATTCCCATGTGAGGGAGGTAACAGTCTTGAGCTGAAGCAGAAGTAGATGGTTTCATATGTTGTAAGTCGGAATATTCTTTTAAGAACTCTTTGTACATTTCGGCGAGCTTAGTTTGCTTTTGTAGTTTTCTTTCTAGTTGTAAAAACTGAGATATGGCGATTTGTTTTGAATTTCCCAATTTTTCCTCAAAATTCGCTATCAGGGGCATCTTTACGATGTATTTTCCATCTGAACCTCGCTGAACCGTATTTTGATAGTAGGCTTCGCATTGATCATCTTGGGAGATATCTTCGTTGCGTTGATTAATGTCTTCGTTCTCCCAAAACTTGGTAAGTTCGTTCATGTTGATTAAAGTTACATGACAGTTAAAAGTTTGTAGTTTTCCACAAAGTATCCATCCCAAATGAGTTTGTTGGGCAATAGGAGCTTGTTGGTCGACCTTCAGCACGCCATCCATGATAATGTCTGCGTAAACGTCCGCCCCAAGCAGTAGGTCTACAGGGCGCGATATATTATAATCAGTGTCGGCCAGTTTTAAGTTATCTAAATGCGGCCAGTTTCCTTTCTTGAAGGTAGAGTTAGGAAGATTATTCGTTATTTTGCTGAGAATCAACGCTTCAGTTTTAAATGTGTAATCGGAGTATAAGGACTTGCAGGTCAGTTCCACTTTTCCTTTACAGTTGCCCGACAAGTCTCCAATTCCAGATACAGTCGCATTCAGTTTCTTCCTGGGTAGTTTCAGTAGTTGTGCGGCATTTCAGACAGTAAATTTACTTGTGAACCCTGGTCCAGAAGTCCGCGAAGCGTGATGAATGTTCCGTCGTGAGATTGAATTTTAAGTTGAACCGTAGTTAGCAGGACTTCCATATCTTTGGTAGCCAAGTGATGGTTCGATGCTTGTTGAGTTGAAGTTGATTGTTTGGGCTCGGAGTAATTTTTTCTATAATTAGAAGTAGTTATTTGTTTTTTCATTACGTTGTGCAATAATGAATGATGTTTCAAGTTACATTCCTTGCACGTTTTGTTGGATCTGCATTCCTTGTCCCCGTGGCTATACAAGCAGTTTTTGCACACTTGCAGTTTCGCAACAGTATAATTCCGCTGCGGTATATCTAGGTCGATGAACTTCTGACATTGCATCAACACGTGTTCCCCGTTGCATAATGGACATTGACCGTATGTTGTATGATAAGTTTTTGAGTTATTTTTGTAGAAGTTGAAGTTGTTTTTCTTGACTGGGTAGTATTCTTTGCTGAAAGTTTTCACGAATACTGGTTTTTGTTGAACGGTGACGTCCTTTTTTGTACGTTTCATGGTTTCGTAAGCCATGAATTTACTCTCGAGAAAGTAAAGAAAGTCGTGTAATGCAGGAACTTCCCTATGATCTTGAAGGTCCCTTACATAGTCGTTATGTGTAGTGGCGTCCAGTTTCATCGTCATTAAATGTACAATAATCGGATCCCAAGTTGATGTATCTAAGCCGATGTTTCGTAATCCACTTAGACATTCAGTTATGACGTCATGCATTTTCTTGAGGTTGTAGGCGTCCGGTTGCTGAATAGTGGGTAAATTCAGCATAGTGTTCATGAATGAAGTAAATTGTAGGCGTCGATTGTCGTACCTTTGGTTAAGAATATCCCAGCATGAGTTGTAGTTGTCCGCGTTAATAGTTAAGTGCTGGACCAACCTTTCTGCCTCGCCTCGAAGTTTAGTCTTGAGATGCTGCATCTTTTGTGCTTTATTGATTGTTGGGTTGTTATGCACAGTTTCTATAAACAGATCTTTAAAAGAGATCCATTGGTTGTAGCTTCCTGAAAATTCGGGAATCTCGATCCTCGGTGCAGAATGCTGGTAGTGTACAGTTGACCAAATTTTGCTGCTAATTTCTTTTCGCATACGGTCGTACTTGCTTTCGATGCCGACGAACATGTTGTAGTAAGTTTCGTGAGATCCTTTAAGTCTGCCATCTATTTCCCAGTGTAGTTTATCGATGTCTGACCATTTTGATTTTAGGATGTTAAGATTGTCTTCTAGTTCCCATTTTTCGTTGTTAGAGATAATGTCGATTTTCGACATCGCACGATCGATTGCCTTGAAGTTACACTCTTGTTTGTTCAGGAGCAGGATGACGTCATCGTTCCCTTGCTCCTCTAGTAGTCCCGTCAGATCGAATTTGACTGAACTTTTCGCTTCAGTTAGTTTTTGCATTAAGTTGAGCATATCCGCCTTGGTATTTTCATACATCGCCTTAGTTTTTCCGTAGATATCTTCCAGGAAGTAGTTGATGTTCTTGTCCTCGATTTCCTCGTCAAGGACCGTATGTTGATTTTCGAAGTCACCCCATAGGGCATCGAGAGTTGTTAGCCGCTGGTTTAGGTAGTCATGAGTTTTTCTCGTTGCGGAGTCCTTTTTGTAGTTGACACACAAAGTTTTGATTTTTTCAAAACAGTTTTGTTGTTGTTGAAGTTTGACGGACATGTTGAGTTGATAGGTTAGTTAAAGTTGAGCTCGACGTCCGTTTAAAGTTGAGTTTGAAGTTAGTTGAGTTGAACTTTAAGTTTGTTTATCGTTGATCACGATGTAAGTTATAAGTTGCAGTTGAGTTCGATGTAAGTAGAAAGTTGAGTTTTTTAGTTAAAAGTTTGAAGTTAAGTTAAGTCAGTTATGTACCTTCACAGCGCCTATCTTGAGTCTTCAAAGTCTTGACCTGGATGAGCGCTTGCAGTGGTTGTGTTGTTTGCTCCCACTAGTTCGCAGGAATATTAAATCCTCGTCGACAGGTACACAGTGCTCCTGCACTCTACGCACGATATATGCGCCTTCTCAATTCACTGGTGGAACCCGCTTGTGGGAAGCCAGCAAACCGATTCGCTACCGCAATAAAGTAACAGAAACACCAAATACCTGCTTAGGCTCGAAGGACCACTTTATGTATGAGCCAGTTAGCCCATACACATGAGAGTAGAGTTGGAGTGCGTTGAGAGAACGGAGAAGTTTAGTTTATATTTACGAACTGTTTTATTGTTTTAACTAGATACACAATAGTAGAGTTAATTGGCCGTTCCTTCAGTTGATGTTG
The DNA here is from genome assembly GCA_951800055.1 of Cenopis cana. Taxonomy (NCBI): domain Eukaryota; kingdom Metazoa; phylum Arthropoda; class Insecta; order Lepidoptera; family Tortricidae; genus Cenopis; species Cenopis cana. Next base: position 3,147,597 of record OX637476.1, on the reverse strand, counting down.
ATCGTATGCGAGTTTAGTATGCACTAAGTCCTCGTTTTACTTTATTTTGTCATATTATAATAACGCGGCGCGGCCCAAAGTAGGTCGCAACGTAAGCGGAAAAATGTACAGCGTTGAGACTGTACATGGCTAGCACACGATGGCAACGTCAATTTGTCGCCATATCTCGAAATAGCCGTCACTTTCTAACAGCACTTATCAAAAAAAAAGACGGATAGCTCGAGATAAGTTGACAAACTGACGTTGCCATCATGTGCTAGCCATATTGGTCTTTCTTTTCCTTCGTACACATCTATTTGGTACATACCTATGTATATATATTACTAAATCTAGGTAGGTTATTTATTATTTAATTTGTTTTAATTGTAAATAAATGTTTTGGATAAATTCGATTAAGTATTTATTACCACTATCTTCAGGTTCCGGCACGCCAAAGTCGAGTGCTATATTATGAAGCACACTGCAAGCCTCTATTATTTGTGCGCACTTGGCAGGTTTGTAGTGCAGCACTCTGTCCTTCGACAGACAGCGCCAACGGTTTTTTAGTCGCCCGAAAGTGTTTTCGATTAACACTCTCGCCGCCGAATGTTTTTCGTTGTAAACGGCCTCTTGGGTACCAGGATTGGCCACCAAAAAAGGAGTCATAAGCCAGGGCCGCTGTGGGTAACCTGAATCTCCTACAATTAAATACCAAAATTAATCAACTGTCAACATGACAAAATAATTCTTCTTCATTGAATATATAATAAGTAAGTACCTAAGAGCCAACAGACTTCTCCTTGCTCATGTAAGTGCTGCATATAATGATTGACATCACTGTTGTCCCACACAAACGCATCATGGCTTGCACCTCCAAATTTTGGGTTGACATTCAATATTCTGCATTCACTATCACACACCTAAATAATAAGTCATTAATTTTGAGTTGGATTTACTTACATAAGTACAATGAAATATATAAGCAAATTATAACAACAGGGATATACATATATAGGTATTGCCTAGGTACCAGTGGCGGCGCGTCAAAAATATTCCTAGCGAAGCCGGAAATAATTTGCTTTTCTTATTCTTCATTAGCCGTAGTAAAAGAACTGGACTGGCTGAAAATTAGGCAAGCCGGTGGGAATAGAGTTGTATGGACGCTCCGCCGCTGCTAGGTAAATAAAAATAAAATAGCCTTTATTACTGAGACCAAAAAGTAAAATATAAAACAATAACTAATAGCATGCAAATCTTTGATGTTAGGTTTAAACTAAGCAATGTCTTAAAACTAATAACTAGCGCACTTCACTTTCACTTTAAAACTGTCTCTTAACTTATAAAATGTCCCTTGTCTCAGTTTGCCTCTTGGCAAAGCCGCTGCTAGGTACTTATATTAAAAAAATAAAGCTATTTTAATAAATACATGGTATGAAGGTAGGTATGGTAGAGATAAGGATTTTACAAATACAAATACTCTTTATTGTACACCTAGAGGTAAACAACAGGCGGTCTTATCGCTAAAGAGGATTTTGTGCATATATCTTCTTTTTAATGCTTACCATTTGAACATTTATTGAATGGTAATGTTTTCTGCAGTAAAATAAGTGTTCAGTCTCCATGGGAGGTGTAAATATTTTGAAGTGGCTGCCATCTACACATCCAACAATGCCTGGTATACCATACTTAGCATAAAATCTGAAAATAAATAATACAGCACAAAAAGTAAGTAGGTATATATATATATATATATGTCTTGAACAGCCCTGTAGGTATTTGAACAAGTACCTATAAGAATGAAAAAAAAATAGGACTTACTTCTGAATAATAGTTTGCCTGGCATCAGGAGTTTTTGGGAAACTTATATATTTGTTGAGCATTGCTGGGTGTATCAGGGCTTGGGTTACCTCCTGGATATGCATGCTGCATAATTTTTGGCACAGGTTTTTAGCGACACCTACAGGACGCTGATAGGAGCCACATGCATAAAAGAATAGTGCAGTTAACACCTGCAAAAACATTTTATTAAAGTACTTACGTCTCGAACATTATGAGCATTTGACATAGATATACAGTAGAATCCGCTTATAACGCACTCCGCATATTTGACCGCTTTTAACGACTGCTAAATCACCGATGTTAGGTTAGGATTCACATCATACATTTTCAAAGGAAAATCAGTCCGGTTTGTGCGACGTTCTCTTAGTGCGACGTAATATCGTCGGTCCCTTGACCATCACTGTATCCGGATTCTACTGTATAAGTACCTTGACATTGGTATGATAATGATCACAAACCTTTTCTTCCAAGCTTATCTGCTGCGTTCCTCTCAAGTTCGTTAGTTCACGAAGCTCGTCACAGAGAAATAGGAATGCCTCCTTGCTTAAGCGGTATTGTTGGCGAAATTCGACATCGCCTAGGTCAGCAACAGGGTCAAATGTTGCCCGAAACGCTTTCCGTTTTCGGCGAAGACGATTTCGTCGGTCTTGAGTTTGAGCACTCATTAACATCCGCCACGCAAAGAAATTACGAGCAGACATAATTTCACTCAAAATTATCGCGTTTTATCACTATCAAAAACAGAGTTCCAACACTTTCGCACCCTTTCACCAGCTAAACACCAAGTGAGTAACTAAACTACAAAGTTCACGTAAACTAAACGCTTAAAACGTCAAAATAATAACTTATACTCGCATGAATAAAGAAAAATCGATTCGTTTTTCAAACGCGCTCACCGAGTTTGAAATACGCGCTGTCATCGGTTAGCAACAAGATGTTATACTCGCTGTTAGTTTCCAGTAGTAACCACCAGAGGCGCTGTTCACGTTTTCATACATTTTGAGACAAAACGCAAACGCGTTCGAATTAGTTAATGTTTCGAAAACAGTTATACTAGAGCTACGACATTCCAAGGCAGCCAACATCCAACACAAAAGTTAACTAAAACGAATTCGAGTAAACGCAAATCGAATCGAATGTTACGTTCCAAAACATACTCGCAAGTTAACGGAAAACCGATCGTCAGTAGTTTACTCGTTTAACGTGATCGAATAGTTTTCGATCGTTTTGCTTAAAACCTATACTAAGCCTACAGAACCACTTCCTATGCGGCCCCTGCTGCGGCGTAGCCTTGACAGATATTCACTTCACGTACCGATACAGCTTTCCTGAGGCAAACTAAACAACAGTATAAGGGCCTTCGCTATAGCGAGACGGGCCACTATCAGTCGAGTTAGTACCGCTTCTTTACTGCGTGCCTAAATAAATGAGCGCTTCCCGACTAATTTTGTATTAAGCAGTAACGCTGCTAACGCAAACTACAAATTTAGAAAGAAAGGAAAAATTGAAAAAAGAACGAAGGAGGAGGGAGGAAGAAGGAAGGAAGGAGAGGAAGGATTTTTTTTAATGAAGGAAGGATTGACGAATTTCAAGCCGGGTGGTAATCGCACCTATAGCTCAGTTGGCTAGAGCGACTGGCCGCGAGTGCCGGCGGGAGGTCGCAGGTTCGAATCCTGCTCGGTGCCTAAGTTTTTAAATTTTTCCTTTATTTCTAAATTTGTCGCTTCCCGACTGTTGAGGGATGCGCGGAAGCAGGGCAGTACGAATGCAGTACTGTACTTCCACGCAAAATGTTACTACTGCTCAAATCAAATACTGTACTGACAGTATCCCGTCAAATGAGGAGTGCAACATTGAAAGCTAACGTCAATGAATAAAATACCACATACCGATGCCATCCCGCCAAGTCAGTAAGCCTAAATATAACCTCCTATTACGCATAGTCGTTACGATTTTTGAATTCAAGATAAAGAGTGGTGACGGTGAGGTGAATAGAAATTATCGTGAACAACATAACTGGTCAATGTCAACTAGGTATTGTTCTGTTTTACGCAAAACTCTGTTAACCTTGGGCCTGATTCCGGAGCGCGTTTGGACGTATTGAGATTAGAAGATTATATTAGTCTTATTGACTCTTGCACTCTCGTTATTGCTCTACCTAGAGCATTAGCTGCATTAGTAATTGTTTTATTATTATTATTTTCTAGAATTGTTCCTTTCATGCAGATTTCTTTACGAATGTTTTCCTCCACTGTATTCCCAAAGCCATCACTGTGAAGCCACTGCGTTCAATGAGACATTTTGTGTATAGGAAAAAAAAGGTTGTTTGTTGATGTTAAGAAGATCTATTTCTAATTGCGCCTTATTAGAACTGTCAAAGATACCCTTTTACTTGAGAACGAGACATTTTATGTGTGAAGAACATAAAACAGTATAGCGGTTAAAGGATAAACTGTTCCATTTCCAGCAGTGACGAGACTCTTGCGCAATAGCGTTTAGAACTATGTTTAAACAGTTTTCGGTTACATGATCGAATTCCTTTGTTTTCAAGTTCTGAATGAAATGGAATACATCACTGCCCATTTGAGGTGTTAGGTATGAGACACTTCACTGGTTTATTCCATGTTGACATTTTCTCTGGTTGACATTGGATCGGACTGTCCGTCCGTGTAGAAAAGAAAAGAACCCTTAGTCAAAGTTTAGGTAGATTGGGCTTGGTAGTAATATAATTGCCACAAGTGTGGTCTAAATACAATACAATATGTTCTTATTTAGCTTTCATGTTCTTAAAATGAAGGTCATGTCATACTTGACTTAAGATCCTATGTCCCCAAGATGGGGCAGAGGGCGTCCACAGTGACTCTCCATGTAGATCGATCTTGAGCTTCTCGCTTCATTTCGCTCCAAGACTTCCCGATCTTCTTCGCCTCGTCCAGCACCGTACGCCGCCAGGTTTGTTTGGGACGGCCACGCTTTCTCTTTCCTAGGGGGTTCCACTCTAAGGCCTGTTTAGGTATATGGTCGGGCCCCCTCCGGAGTGTGTGTCCAATCCAGTTCCACTTACGGCGCTTGATCTGCTGGTCGATCGGGATTTCGTGGCAACGTTCTCGGAGGTTCTCATTCGAGATGGTCATGTCATAACAGCATTCTAAATACTCTTTTGGTGAAAATGAAACCCATAACCTAAAGGACATTTCCTGATGACCTATTACGATAATGATGTTTTGGGAGAAAATCGCTGGCTGTCGAGTTTCTTTCAGTGTTTCTTCTCGGCAGTGGCCTCTGAGAAACGCTAATAGGATTTGACTTGTAAAAGTGCCATTGCGGCCTACTTACAGAATAAAGTTCATTTTATCCGTCTTTCTTGCACCAACTTTTTCGAAAAAGGAAGTTTTATTTATGGGGACTATCTGAGGAGAAGAACACAATCCGAAACCGGAAAATAGGTGACTAGCGTCGTAAGTACGTAAATCATTATACCACGACACCTATTCCGAAAGGGCTCAAAACGCCGCTGCTTAAAATTCGTCCCGCATAAATTCATAAAGTAAGCCCTCGAGATACTAAGGTCCTATCTCAGAAGTGTATTCAAGTGAGTTAGAACCTTGTTAGAGTGCTTGGGCAGGGCGATTACGGCTCCCGAGCGGAATCTTAAACGGCCTGAGACTTCATTAGACGGCGTTGACAATAGTTGTAACTAATTGCTGCGCGCTTACTCGTTTGAAACGGATAACACAGACCATAGATAATCTAAACCGCTCTCACATGTAGGTACTAGGTAGTACAATTGTAAGACAGAGATTTTATCTGCGGCGAGGCGGCGGCCATATTTCTGCTATACTCATACTCTACACAAAAAACAAAACACACAAGAAGAAGAGTTAGGTATACAAATTAAGAACATTGTTACAATGCTTCTTCAAAGTCATTCAATTTTGAAAAAGGAATCTGGTTTCGATTATATTATATGACCTCTAATGAGAACAAACGATTTATCGGTATTTGGTGTACCAATATTATCCCATTCAGCTTGATTATTTCCAGGTAAATTAGTTAATAATACGATGCACTCTGTTCATTAAAATAACCAGTTTTGTTCATTCATTGCAAAATTTAAATAGGTGATTCGCTACTCTTCTAATCTAAGAAACTAAAATCCGTCCCTTTTGTTTTTTATTGTGACGAATGAAAAACTTGTCATAACTTATTTCCCAATTATATTTGCTTAAAGTTTCAACTATTGAAGTCACCAATGAGCAATTCATCTCAATTATTATTCAGTTTACCTTAAAACCATTGTCGTCATAACGTCTGGCAAAATTTGCATTGTAAATTGCCTCGTTAGGCGCCCATTAAAGATATTTAAGTTCACTTGCCATTTTAATGCCTCTTAACTTTAGCATGCCTTCTTTATCCAAAAGACATGGGTATACAACTCGACTGTAGTCGAGCTCTTTTTTTTCATATTACCATAGGCGATTGAAGTATGGTCAATCTACACGAATACAAGTATGTATCTTACTGCACAGGGATAAGTTTCATTCTAATGTGCTGTGCATTACTTGATGAAGGTGCTGGGATGGTTTTGTATTAAGATGTAATTTTAATGTGCTTAAATGGTAGCCGATTAGACAACAAAAAGAAAGCATGACGTTGGTTTTTATTATTGTTACGTGGTAATTCAAATGAGTTTAATTTTTTGGTTCAAATTTAACTGTCTCGAAAATTTCTGAATACTGAATACTTGAATCGTATGTATTTAAGTAAGCAATTTATGCGAAATAAGTAAGCAACCTTTTTTATTTTCCATAACCAAATTTTATCGTCACGGTGTCATCATGCGGCTTCTAAACATTCAGTGTCACTGAAATCTAGACATTCAGTGTCACTGAAAACATACATAGTTTCACGTCTGTTGCAAAAAACAACGGATTACTGCATAAAATCTCGAAGACAAGCCAACAAAGTTTTCTTTTAACACATCCGCAGTTTAAGACATCCGCGTCGTGGTGCATAATTTCCGTGCCATCGTGGCACCTAATTTTAGTGTGCACGTATCTAGACTAGTAGGTTTAAACTTTAACGTTCTTGAATACTTAAAGCATTCTACTGTTATTCTAACGAGAGAAATAAAGAAAGGCATAAACAAACTCCGGACCTTAATTGGCTACAAGAGCCTGCTTTCTTTTTTATTTGTTTTCGACTTGAAGGAGTTAATGTTGGTAAATGGGCGTTTGATTGGGATTGAAAATATCCTAAGATAAAAAAAATCCTTCGACTACCCCAAGTCATGTCAATTTGTCAAAATTTTACGCTCAAACTGTTGAGCTAATCTAATAACCACAAATTAATGTGTTATCATTATTAGATTAAAAAATATCTTTGTAAATGAATAAAAGTAAAGTGTCTGTTGTCCACAACGACGCGCCCCTCCACAGCGAATCTCATACTAATCTATGCGCAATTGTACGGATTGGGCAATGGAGGGGCGCGCCTTTGTGGATGAAACGCACAAGAACCAGCTATAACTATATAGGTACCGTAATTAGATAACTAACCAAGTTAATGATATTAAATATGTACTAATTTTAATGGAACAAGTGGAGCCACAGTAGAAAAGTAATTACTTGACTAATACCTACTTATTACAAAAAGTTTAAACAACATTTATCTCATCACAATCCGAATGCGTTGCGAGATTACAAACAGGAGATGAATCATTGCGGTTTGAGACCGGTCATACCGCAACCGCGACAATACTTCGTCATCAATAGCTTTTATTACGTCCATTGAGGGTCCGAAATTGCGTCACTCGACTGCATTATCATGGTTGTAAGACTAATTTAGCAATGCGTTGTGGTCCTTACGGCTTTCACATAAGGTCTACTATCGCATAGCTTACCTAAACTGTGTACTAGTTTGTCTTTAGCTGACTCACAGCTAATCTGTGAAGAGGTGCGATATTATTGATTGGACTGATAGGTGTCGTATCGCCATTATTACACACATGTTTTTTGAGAGTTTATTGCACACTATTAATAATCATTGAGTGAACTAATATCGGAGACCGGGGTTGAGCACTTCTCATACAAGCACCAAATTACATGAACTTCAGAAAACTTGCAGTTTAGTAAACCTGGATTCTTATTTTGTCTGACGTGATGTGTCGTGACTCGTCATAATGTTATCGGCATTTAGAACAGTTAGATTCACATTCATCTCACCTGACGCCCTGACGTAACGGCTCATTCTGTTTCAGGTTTCAGAGACCATCACGTCAGATAAGTATGAATCTGGCTTCAGTGACATCTTGCTCAATCTATGTTTTGGAGACGTGGGTTTGGAACACTGTAAGATTTTAACAGTGACATTGTAGCCTTATTATTATTATTTATTTATTATTAATCCTTCTACATAATTACTAATAGACAAAAGCCATAACTAGCGTTATCTTGGGTGCATGAAGGAGTCTGGGATCTGTTTTTTGCACGTATAGTCCCAAGATTTGAACCCTGTTAGGATTAAACTGGTTCCCTCAATAGCTACTTTTCTTCATCGAAGAACCCCTGTTCATTATCAAACCCCATTACGTACATAAGCTCTTTTGAAAAACTCAGTACAAGCCGGGGATGCCTCGACCTCCAAATTTAAAGTGTGGCTTACCACTACCTGCAACCCATGAATGCACGTCCCTCCACAGCCCAATCCGTACAATTGCGCATAGATTAGTATGAGATTCGCTGTGGAGGGGCGCGTCGTCGTAGATGACACGCATTATACCCGTCCGATATACTTTGATTGATGTCACTCACTCCTCTTGCCCTTCCCATCACAGGACACCGCCTCACTTCAATGGTACACACAATATCCACTTCGTCTTCCTACGACGGCAGTTTCGTATCAAGTTGTCCAAAGCTAATCTCTCAATCTCCAAAGATGGTAAGTTGAAGCGTATCTCAGCAACCTTAACAGTGTCATCTAGTGTGCTCATCACCTAAACACTTCAAACTACATAATTGGCCAGTCACCTCACCCTAAACTCTTCAAACTAATTGGCCACGCATCAGGAGCCAGTGACACACATCCACAATTCTGCTATACGTCATATTGTGACGACTCTTCAGCCCGTGACTCCATTACTGGTTGAGTTTGTATTGTTCCTACACGAGTTCTGACACTTGACAGACATGGTCCCATTAACTTGTGCAAGCTTGGCTATATTAAACTTTATTGTGGGAGAATAGAGTTGATAATTAATGTGAAAATTTAACAATAGATGGGGAAACTACAAACTACTCACAGATCAACGTATTGCAGTGAAGCAGTGCAATATAGAGATATGTAATCTCGACTCCGAGGAGCGATTCAAATCACTATATCCGGCTCCGCTCTCGGAACCGACTCCGCTTATCGGCTCTTCGACTCCTTTGAATCCCTCAAACCAAATCACTACGGAGTCGCTTGTTTCAATACAAATCCAGTGATTTGGTTGGTTCTTCGGATCATTTGATTCTTTTAACTCAGGATTTGATCGAAATAGACGAAAGTAGGCAAACAGGCAGATTCAAGTAATTCATTCGGCTCCGTACCGACCGAGTCGGAATTAATAAATCCTCGTATCGTTGATAAGATTTGAAAGGAGTTGATAAGGAAACGGATCCGCTTACGGATTCGACTCATTTAAATCTTCAAGTCCGGATTTACCCATCTCTAGTGCAATAGGAAAACCCAGCGTAGCATTAGGCATGGTGGCATTATTTTTCCAAGTTGTCAGTTCTCTATGAACCATTAAAATCATGGTTTGGATGTCTTCATTCATATCATATTTGCGAAATTCGAGCGATAGAAACAGACATATACGAGTCTTCGATCTTCAGATGTTATGTGGTAGAAAATCTGCAATTTCTTCTGAGAATCAAGTGTCCATATTCGCTCACTTGCGTTTGGCGACTAGAGTTGCTGCAGATTTTTATTGTAAAGCAATATAGGCTGTCATTTTTAAAATTAGAAATTAATTGTGCGGGACTGCAACGAGAGCACTGCAAGAATTATAAACGAGAATCAATGTCAGAAAATCGTACTTGGAAACGCTGGATATAAAATTATATTTGTGACGTCATAGCTTTGTAACCTTACCTAACGATTTTATTCTACGTCCATTTAAAAGTCGACACTAATCCTTTGACATACAGTTCATGTTAAAGCTAGAAGTAAGCGAAAGTGCTGCGATATTTGATGAAATTCGTTAGGTATTTCTACGCACGCGATGACAGGTGTGTGACACATTGCGTTCAAGCGAGAAAAGCCTATTCGTATGATTACACGTAACATGGTTAAAATGAGAAATATTTATAGAATTATGATCCTAATAATATTATAAATGCAGGCGTAGGGATGTGACGACCCCATCGCCCACTGGTTTTCCAGTGCAATCAGTCAACGTAAGGCAGCCTGTGGCGGGCTGTTAGGGAGTAGCGACCCTACGTACCTGAGTGCTCCTGGGGGTGGCCTGTGGGTCGGTGGTACAGGCCCCTCCGCCTCTGGCTTGCCTTAACCGGCCGTCCAGAGTGGAGTCGCAAGAGCTGTCGCTCGAGGGTGGATGTGGTCACCTAAGTGGCGAGTTGGCTATATGTTTAAAGTCCAGTGCCACCTCTCCACCCCCAGCTCTCAGACCCGTGTTGCCCTTAGGCCATTTTATAATGTCGCCATTTTATGGGGGCCCATCTAGCAGAGAGCGAGTCACCGTCTGCCGGAAATAAAAATCTGAGACAGTTATATTAGGCAGGCGTCCGTTGTCTCACCCAATAGCCCAGCCATTAGTCCATCAGATTCACCCAATAGCCCAGTTCATTTAGACTCCATCAATCAGCAATAGTTCCTATACACCCTGGCGGGTGCTGTCTCTGTGTGCGTCCCATGACACGGGCAGGGACAGCATCCGCTCGGTGTATCCCTTGCATTTCATTAAATTGTCAAAAGGGCCTCTACGTGTTGGCTATGTGGTACTCGTTGGCACTTCGGTGCCTCGGTACTTCGGCTCCGCGCACGCCTCCCAAAGGTCCGGGACACCATTGTCCCGAAAACGGGAAAGACATACTTATAAATGCGAAAATTTGGATCGCGTATATGTCGGACATATACCATTCGTCCCTTACTGTCAATGTATGTATATATGTAAAATATGTAAGTCCGAGAGGGATGAATGCTATATATCCGACATATACCAGGCGGCTTTCACTCCGTCAGTTCGCCGGGCCGCTGCGAGTACATCCCCGGGCCGCTGCAAGTACATTCAGTGGCGAATTGCTACCGGGCGGTCGCGTCGTCTCGTCATTCGCTTGGTGTGGTCAATATTTGTTATTTACCTATTATAATTTGGGTTTGTAAGTTGGCGATTTTGTTAACAGTGCAACTTCTGTACGTAGTTCTATTACTTATTCTGTGCATGATACGTGATTATCGTAGCCCCACAGGCCGTCTTAGGTATTATGTATTTTATCGACATTCATAGTATTTACTTATCAACATTCATACCCCCGTCCCGTTTAGCCAGTTTAGTGGCTATAGTGACCCCTGCCTGCGAAGCTAAGGATCCTGGGTTCAAAATTCAAATCCTGATGGTAAACCAAAATATTTGTGTGATAAGTAATTAATAGGTATTCACAGGTCAGACTTAACTGGATGGCCTGAAGTGAGATTTCAGTAAGCATTGAACCAGCCTGTTAAGCCCCCAACCAAAAGACACAAAAGGGTATTGTTCGGCCGTTTCGGCCATATATTTGGCCGATTAAATTGTCCAATGCGCCAGTTCACGCTTGGCGGGACAATCACAAAGGCTGGGTGCAGCAAGCCTGATAGAGGAAAGATATAAACGACTATGTTAAACTTATTGTGCCTTGTACATTTACAATGAGTATTTTGTTTCTTGACCAATTTGTTTTTGTTTACAGGTATGTACATCTCGTCTGGAGATTGGTGCGTAGTTAAGTTAGTGACAGTTAATGTTTAGTTAATGTAGTTCATTAACCAATCGACATCTACGCCATAACAAACTTACTGTATATGGCAGCTATCATTTGAGACGTGATTGCATGGTTTTAAGGTTCAAATTTAAACGAATAATTTTATACGTCAAGCAGCAAAGGGCCGCCTGGAACAGCTTCCCCACTCAACGCCGTGTCACTACTAGTAATTCTGCTTACCTACATAATTATGATATGACGTCATTTTGCAACGGCCTTCTCGAAGCGAACAGCTAGTATTCACCTGTTGACTTTCAGTGCATACCCCAGAATCACACATAATAGGCCGGTGACATAATTACGCGACGAGGAACAGGAGATATGACATTGTAAATCACTCCCACGTGTGTTATTATCTATGCCAATATCGTTTTTACTCATGCCTATGTGTATATTGCTCACTGCAGTCTCATTTATTTATTTATTTAAAACTTTATTTTTTATACCACCGCGGTGGCAAACAAGCGTGCGGCCCGCCTGATGGTATATAAGCGATCACCGTAGCCTATGGACGCTTGCAACCCCAGGGGCGTCACATGCGCATTGCCGACCCTTTTAAAAATTTATTGCACAAATTAAATAAGTATACAAAGGGCGGACTTAATGTCATGAGGCATTCTCTACCAGTCAACCGTAGGGCCAAACAGAAACTCTTATACTTCATGGTTTTAGTTTTAAATACTGCGGACCGTTCCGCCTGCTTCCAATCAAATCAAAGGCATGTCTCCTTTACGCAAACTGAACATTAGTTCCGTTTTCACACGATCGAATGGCAGTGAGCGATGGCAATCGATTGAAGGCCACGGTTACAAAGAAATGTCTTAACTCTTTTAATGCTCAGCTAATCTACGTTGTACAATCAAAAATCAAAAATAAGTAGGTACTTACAAATAAGGGCATTTTCACTTTAAAGTGTACCCCTTACTTTTTTTATTCGGATCTAGGTAATTTTGGGTCTTCTGACTCAGAATCACGAGTATTATCCATGTCCGCGAAGAAAAAATGTCCCCCAGAAAAAAAAATCTGTTTTGTGACGCTTTTTTCATACATTTCATATGGCTCGTCAAAAACTGACACAGAAAATTTGTATGGAAAATCAAGGTAATTTTTTGTCTTTATCTGAATCAATAGTACCTACTCGTGATTCTGAGTCAGAATACCCAAAATTACCTAGATCCGAAAAAAGTAGGGGGTACACACTTTAAAGTTTACAGTAGGTAGGAGTAGGTAGCGATAGGTAGCAGTGACGTTTTAATTAGAACACGAATATTATGTAGTTGTTTTCACGCAAAGTGCATACAAACTTAAAAATAAAGTGTAAAATCTATAGATATGACCATAATCGATTTTTAACAACAGGTATAATCTGCGCCAATAAAGAATAGATTTAAAAATGGCGGCTTACAATTCATAGTACCTACCTATGAATCAGTGGCGGTGCGTCAAAAATATTCCTATAGGGAAGCCGGAAATAATTTACCTTTCTCATTCTTCATGAGCCGTAGAAAAAGAACCGAACTGGCTGAAAATTAGGCAAGCCGGTGGGAATCGAGTTGTATGGATGCTCCAGCACTGCTATGAATGACATAAGGTAAATAAAGTAAGCACTATAGTGTGAGTGGTCGCCTGGTCGCTGTAAGGAATTGAAATAGTCCCTTTTCCCTGTTGTCTATGGAAGACATTTCAATTAATTATGTTCCATTTGTCTAAAAACTGAAAGCCTCTTACGCAACGCGCACTCACAATTACGAGAGTACTGTATTTTTGAGAAGAAAAGGCCGAAAGAAACGTGGTCGAACAATGATCCGAGACACTTGACATGCCCATTGTGAACCATTAGAAAATTCGAGGAACCATTTGAGCTTTGTTCGAATCGGGATAGCCTGAAAAAGACCCTCGGAGAAGTTAAATTTAGCGTAAAAATTGAAGCGATATAGATAAAATGGTATGTCGAATCGAGATTTTTTTCATGCAGGTATTGCAAGTAATATTTTCTTGGTGATTTTTTATTTTATTGAAAATGTGAACTTAAAATCTATGTAAAACAGTCTCAGGGTTCACGCGTATGAAATTTGTTTTAGGCATACGAGTATGACCGAGTAAAAGCAAGTGAGAGATATAAGAACCCGGCCGAGATTGCTTTGTTAAGACAAGCCTTATTTCTGTAGCCCATGACACAATAGAAACATTTTACCTCATACCTTCGCTTTTCAAAAAGGCAAAAAAGACGTTAAAAATGTAATAACATCTAACATCACCCACGTTTTTTCTCCTAATGCCTTTTAAAACCATATCAAACACTTGTGATGACCTCATGTAGGTAAGTATTGCGGTTTTTCTCGGCTTGTTCTCTCGAGGACTGATATTCACATTCTACAGGCAACTGAACTGAGCCAGTGTAAGTTAGACCTTCGATTAGTCTAGAACCACCACCTGAAGGAAAAGTACTATTGATACTGGAGGTCGCGACTGGGACATTTAACTTCAAGGAGACATTTCTTTATTTAAAAAAATAATCAAAACTAAACTGAATTCAAAGATTCCGACCTGGGCCGGAGACTTGGCGGATAAAGGTAAGGTAAGGACGGTACTTGGAACGGTGCTACATTTTCTTGAGAATCTGCTAACCTATAGAAGTATGAACTACCCGGTACCCGGTTCCTTGAGATCAAACACTGTAGTGGAGCTCATGGACAGAAAACTTGCCAAGAATTTTACCGGCGACATAGCCTTTTGGGTTAGATTTGTTAAAGAACAGCCTGCTCGTACTTATGGGTTGCACGATGCACGTGTGGCCTGCTGCCAAGTGTCGAAGTGGATCGATCGAACTATGGTACCCTTGAAATTCTAATCTGTCAATTTCGCTTGTTTTATTTACAACCACTTCAATATTAAACTTCGCTTGTATTTGTACGATGTTTGATGGTGGGAGGACCAATTCATATATCGACGGCAAATGTGATGACAGCACTTAGTTTCTATAACTCATTATCATAATTGGCGTAGGTACTAGTTTTACAATAGCGACTGCAATCTGACCTTCCAACCTAGAGGCATAATTACACCTTGTTGGGATGAGATCGGTTTCTTCACGATATTTTTCTTCAACGAAAAGCTAATTATATAAAGCTAATCAGAGCTCCAGAGGATGCACTGTGTTGAGAGCGAGGGACCTAACTTGGTCCCTTTTGCTGTCCACAGAGTAAATCCTCAAATGTTATAAGGGATCAGCAAATGTCACGTGACTGATTTGGAGTTGCCGGCGTCTATAGGCCACGGTGTCCACTTACTATCACGTGGACCGTAAGCTTGTTTGCCACTGTCGTTATATAAAAAAAATGTTGCAATCTTGAACAATCGCAACATTAGAGCGTGCACAAGTATAATCGAGTACATGAAAAGCACGCACGAATCGTCATGAAAAAACGCTAAGACAAGTCATTTACACCCTGCACTAATTAACGATGATTCAATTTATATACGTCCTCACGCAAATTAGCTATTCACAAACTGCCTCACTCACTATTGTTGTGCTAGTTTATCTTGATCCGAATCGGAATTATTTTTTAGATTCGGTAAAAGGGTGTCAACGGAACCCTATTCCGTCCGTATATAAGCAGGTCACATGTCACTAATAAGGAACGAATGCCTATGTAAAATAAAGGTCGTAAGTAACTATGTTAGCATCGCTTCGGTACAATCGGTACGGATGTACAAATATTATGAGTGTATTTAATACTAATATATCTATTTACCACACATGAGGACGAGCGTTACCGTTTAACCTCCAACCCCGCCACAAACCGCAGCGCGACCCCAGGCATCGCAATTGGCCGCAACCCTTTCAATTATAATATTATTTATTTATCTAAGTACCTACTTAGTTGTGAAAATAGCGAGTCATATGTGTCACGGTCAAAGAAGCTCGTATGTCCGAATGTAGATTGGAAAGCTTTATTTTAAAGTACTGGATTTCTTGCCGCAATCACAGAATAAGTAATAGTACAAGTACAGAAGTTTCTCTGCTAACAAATTCCCCGTTTAGGTATGCCAAACGTGCCTAAACGTGGCCATCTCTTTCTATCGCACGCAACGCGCTCTTTCGAGGCCCCGCCCTCAGTGCTAGGGTTACCACCAGCGAGAACCTATTTTAATGTATGTACTTTATTATTAGTAGTGTTGTTTACAATACAATTACGAATAGTACTTTTAAGGTTCCGTAGCCAAAATGGTGAAAACGGAACCCGTCCGTCCGTCTTTTCGTCTGTATGTGACAGCCGATGTACTCGGAGACTATAAGCACTACAAATACAATTAAAACATTTAGCAGGAAGGTGTGTTCTACTCGTATGAACCGCTACGTAAAAGTGATGTGAAATGACGAAAAAATATTAAAGTAGGGGGAGGGGGCACTCCATACATGTAACCAGGGGATACAAAGTTATATAATTTTTAAAGGCATCACTTTAAAAAATAAAAGAGGTTTCTTAGAACCAACGTTTTCATTTTCGTTTTCTTTTATGTCAACCGTTGGTGAATACCAAACTCAATGACCGTTCTTACGTCTACGTTCTTATTATTTGGTGCAACCTGCTGCAATACAATAATGCTGTGGTTTTGACATTATTATTTAACACGAAACTACACGAAAAGAATTATTTTTTATGATCGTACAAGCGCGTGCGCGTGCGATCCGTAACGCTGCTCCGCAGCCATTGAATAGTCACACAATGTGTGAGCCGGCGGCCGCATGTACTTTGCGCGGCGCGATGACGTCACGGTAGTAAGCCCCTCCTGCCGCAATGCGAAGATTATCATACGAGACATCACGAACTTTTAAGTTAGGTAAAAAATGTAATCTTGAAAAAAAATCAGTGAAAAACTGGTAATATACATGATAAAATAACATACTGCGCCAGGGATGGCAATTGGGTACATCGGTTAGTAGTGTGGGTGACACAAGACACAAGCTACGGCATCACCCTATCGACGGAGGTAAATGTGAGTATGTCGTCGACAGTGAGGTCACTTGTGTCACGATTCGGATTGTCAGACCTTGTTTTCTTAAACCTTGGGTAATAGAACAGAAGATTGAGAGATTAACATCAATTAGGTAAAGAAGCCCATAAAGACCATAACTAATATCATCACACCTCATAAATCTTATTTTATTTAAAATAACTAAACAAAATATAACATTGAAACTAAACTATAACAAAAATAATCCTAACAATAAAAACTTAAAAAATATTAAAACTAGCTATATCTAAAAACAAATACCCTAAATTTAAATAACCAGATAATAAAATAATAATACCTGCTAAAAATTTTACTCTTTAAAGGGACCCTGTGGCAGGGTACCGAGGACACTGGCAGCGTTTCCTCGCTGAATCGCAATACTTATGCGTTGAGCGAGGAAGCGCCAGATCTCTTGTCCCCGGTAGAGGTGGATGATAAATAACTTCACGATGAAAAAATCACGGTGATCCGCCGTTAAAAAGTAACAGTGTGACTTGTCACGAAGAAACAACGTTACAAAATAACGTTGTTACTTAGCGACGATGTCACTGGAACAGTGTGTAAGCGACGCGTCGCGTCGTGCCTCGTGACTAACTGTGACTGGGACTGCGGTGCGCTGTCACAGAGTAACATCAGTTGTTACAAAAATATCAGTAACTGCCGGGAACGATCGACACGCAAATGTCGTGACACGAAATAACCGAAGTGACAAAGTCACGGTGATTTTTCAATGTGATTTTTTTGGAACGGGAATAACAATAACGGTGATCGAAAAGTAACGCTTTTCCCCATGTCTGGTCCCCGGTACCGTCGACCAACCGTTTACACAAATCCCGATACAGCTTGTGTGCTGCTGGGGTGCTGGGCCCCACGGACCAAGGGTCTCGACACCAAAAGCTACGAAGTTGTAGTTGGTACATCATAAATCTTGACAGATGATTTAAACAGTTTGTACGCGGGGAACAACTCCCCTCGTGACCATATAACGCCAAGGGATCGACACACGACACGTCCACATTTGTGACAAATGAACTGAGGATTCGTATTCAAAAAATTATCGCGTTGTCGATTTTCAAACCTACTAAATGTTAAGTCAGTTTCCACTTTTTGACTTTGAACGTGAGAACCTTCATCCTCGCGCCTTAAATATTGAAGGTCTTCAATCAGGTTTCATTGGCTCGTTCCTTTGCATGTTGATGTTGTTGGAGGCTCTTGTTTTGTTTATTCGACAAATAACGCCAATGTCATGTGCATCATGTGTAGAGGTCAAGCACATAGTCACTTATGCTCAGTTGTTAATGTTGTTATCTCAAAAAAAAACCATTGATTTTGAGCGTTGATTAAACTTTTTAGAAAATATCAACGCTCAAAATCAAGCTTCAGTGATATCGTCGACATAAAATAACTGTATACAAAATGTTTCCTTCCTCATAGTATAAAAGCTTTATGCCTATTTAAATCAGATTATTAAAATATGATCAGCCAACGTGATTCTTTGATTAGTAGGTACCTACAGTACTCGTAGGTAAGTATATAGTGTCATTTAATTGAATTACTAAATGTAAATTGAATGGCCTCGTCGATTTCGTAACATCATATATAAATATCAAGAAGAACCATGTGTCAACTTCATCTTTGTATGATTGACCCAATGCACTTTGTTTAAGATTATAGTTGAGATCTTTTGTGCTGCCTATATTTTATAAATCTATTATTGGATTATGAATCTTATGGCATGCACAATTAAGTCGACTTTTTGTAGGGATTATTTTGACCAACTAGGTCATATTAGCTGTCCCCGCAGTTCCACCCACGTTTTACAAAGAAATGTGAGCCAAGAATACATTCAACCTATGTCCATTACGACGGTTGGTCGTACATATAGGTATAGTTCGTACAAAACTGTAAGACTAATTAACGCAAGCAAAAATCTACCTTACAGTCAGAGCTCTAAGTCTAGTTTTGCTTGCGTTCGTTTGACAGAATTTAGCCTTAGAGTTGTGTCCGAACTATACTACTATGCTAGAAGATTCAGGGTAATAGTAGTAGTTTCAGCGTTTATCCCCTACATATATAAAGTGAAGAGGAAAATCATAAACTTCACCTCGTTATACAGACTAGTATATTTAGCATAGTTTAGGTAAATAATGCCACACCTGTGACTACATTAGTTGAATTGAAGATAAGACACTTTATGTATGTACAGTCGAACCTAGACAACACCTTTGTTTTGAATTAGTCATGCATATTTCATATAAAATGGCGATAAAATGTGATAGCTCGTGACACATCATAATTAAAAAATGTTTTACGAGAATGAATCACGACTTGCTAGACTCATTAAAACTCAGATCAAAAAAACCGGCCGTGTGCGAGTCGGACTCGCGCACGAAGGGTTCCGTGCCATTAATAAAAACGGCAAAACAATCATGTTTGTTGTATCGGAGCCCCCTTAAATATTGATTGTATCCTGTTTTATTTGTTGTTATAGCGGCAACCGAAATACATCATCACCTGTGAAAATTTCAGCTGTCTAAATATCACGGTTCATGAGATACAGCCTGGTGACAGACGGACGGACAGACGGACAGCGGAGCCTTAGTAATAGGGTCCCGTTTTGCCCTTTGGGTACGGAACCCTAAAAAAGATAGTCGAAGCATTACAAACAACCTATAATAGTCAAACCGGTTTTTGAAACCATAACTAGTATTAACCGGGTTCAGTAGTTTGTTTGTGACGCTCGTCTATTTTTTTTTTCTTTGTCTAATGATAGATAGGCTTTCGGACACAAATATGTTACCTATAATATTGAAATATTAATTACTAAGCTTTTTTTATTGATTTTTATACCATTTTATTTTTGACAAGTAACAGGCGTGATTATTTAATTGTAATCTATAGTCAATTGTAGCTTATGTCGACTTGTTTTTGTACGCCAACATAGTGGTACCAGTTTTCTTATTTGTACACATCTATTGTAAGCTATGTTTAACAAATAAACCTCTTGGAATAGAATTGAATAGTTTAAGTAGAAATTTGCATGAACTCACATAATGCAGGGCAATATTATAATATTTATAATACTAAAATACCCCTTAAAACCAGAGTGACTATATAATTATACAGGGTGACACATAAGTCGTGATACAAAATAGCAAAATATGATTATATCTATGATCCTGAACCACTTTTACTATGAGACCTACCTTGTACGGGCGAAAAAAAACTGCTTCTTCATACATTTTGATTAGTCGATTGAAGACCCTTTCCTATGAAACAGCAGTTTTTTTTTCGCCCGCACAAGGAAGGTCCCATAGTAAAAGTGGTTCAGGATCATGGATATAATCATATTTTGCTATTTTGTATCACGACTTATGTCTTACCCTGTATAATTCGCCCCTCTAACGTTCGTGCCACATGTCGCCCGGCTAGCAGTGCATTATAAGCAACAGGTTTAAACATAGTTTATATTTCCAGGCGCAGGGTACTTCTCCATACAAACTCTGTGCACGTTTTATTCGTCGGTTTTGGCACTCCCGAATATATATATATTTTGCTTGTAAATATTGGATATACGAAGAACGTTAAAGGCGTCCCAAGACTATGGGACATCAAAGTTAGTAATTCTGCATTGAAAGATTTTCTAAGAATTACTTGCTTCGTCTGGTAATCAAACCGACTTAAATGTGAAAAAAAAATCACCCCTATTTTTATGATGCCAATCGAAAGAATGGAAAAATATAATAATTCTTCTTAAGTAACAAAGTATTTTAAAACAAAGGAACAACGTAAAATGTTTGCGTCAAATTTCAAGAAAATTATTTATTAGTTTCCTTTCAGCAAAATATCCTATCTACCATATTTAAGGTACTTTGCCTTGATGTCCCATAGTCTTGGGACACCCTGTATATATTTAGATCACAAAAACAGTTAATACCAGTTACACTATCGTGTTTTAATAGTACATTAATTACCAAGGGCGGGAAAAACAAAGAATGCCTCAGATCACAGGTAATTTAACGCCCGAGCCGAAGGCAAGGGCACTCAAAAAATGGATTAATATGTATTGTTCTGATATGGTAGACTCGCGTGTGCCAGACTGACCTCGGACGCACAACCCGTGGGCGGAACCCGTACACATTGCAAACTTCCCTGAATAACTGTTTTACAGAAAACGTTTTAAGTCTTCTGAGTTTGTGAGCCACGGCTATTCTATTATTAGACTTCCATTATCTGAACAAACTTGTTGAGGGCGGTTTGACGGTGGAGCGCAATTTTCTTTCGGCCAATTTGGAGTTTGAAAAGTAAGGCTTCGATAGATGGCCTAACATAACGGATGTATTTAAAACTTGATATTGATTTCAGCGAAAAACAACAAATGTTAGATTTCATGGTTGACCACAATGATACTCGTGCTCATCCTGGAACGCGTCCCAGTCTTCTACATTTCGACGTGTAATTAGGGAACGAAGCTCTATCGAAATATGATAGAGAAAATGAAGTGTCAAATACCTTGATGCTATTTACTTAATTACTTATTTTACTACTACCACACCTGTGTGTGACCCGCGAAGGAACGTAAGCGCTGTAGGTAAGTAGGTATGTGTGCGTGCGCTTTCGGTATAGTTCGTACACAACTGTAAGACCAAGTGCTGTCAAATAAACGCAAGCAAAAATCTACATAACAGTCAGAGCTCTAAGTCGAGTTTTGCTTGCGTTCGTTTGACAGAATTGGGCTTTTTGGCATTTTGGAGTTTTCTACGAACTATACACGCGTCAATTGTTTGCGCGGGTGCGTAGCGCGTGGCGCGGTCGAATCGCGGGGCGCGACGGCACCCGATCAGCACCAGGCCAGCCTCTCAGGGACGAGGTAACTGACCTCGGTGCGGGGGGTTCGTGGCCATTCTGTATGTAATACTATTATACTATTCTGTGCTACTACTGCTTACTCACAAGGCCTAGATTTCCGTCTTGGTTGGAAGATCAGATGGTAGTCGCTTTTTTAGTGCATACGCCAAGTTCCAAACCAAAGGAAACAACGGGAAAAACTCTAAGACGTTCTCAGGTGACGTGTGGAGAAACTGATGTTCTGACTGTACTTCGCCATCCCACCAGGGGGTTTAAACCATACCATAAATCGTGAAACTTATGGTGCAATCGCTTTCCCGCCGATTGGCGTCACCGTCTAAAAGGGTTAAAATTCAGGTTTAAGAACATTTATTCTCAAAAGAAGGTATTTAAATCTCCACTTATATGAGAAATACATATTTATAATTATCTATCACTAAATTTACTTAGTCTAGACCGCTAATGCACACCTAGTATCGAAAAGATGTAAGATGTTTGGGAATACGCCGATCGATATAGAAGAAATTTAAACAAACATGTTTGCACTATGTTTACAAAACTGAGCTTCGTATTACAACCTTATTTCTGTACCTTACCTACTCGTGCACATCTTCACGGAAAGAATCGAGCACAATGTAATTCAGGTCATTGGATACCCATTAAGGCTACGTGCGTTCAAAGAAGAAAAGCACCCAAGTCCGTGAATCAAGGTTGCGATTAATCAACTCAGACAGACACACTTATTTGGCAATAGATCGATTTGGCGCGCTTTTGTAAACGGGGTGAAACTCGATTCGCTCGTGATTGTGGACCAACTCGGTAAATGAAGATGCGGGATTAAGGCGATATATCGATTGAAAGAGACGCCCTTATGTTTTTCGCTCACTACAAAAGGGATGCAACACTCTCCAAGAATGGCTTTTTTAGACAAATCTCGTTATATATCTGACTGTGTGCAGGTTTATTAAATTTCCTTTTGACAGAGTTTGCGTTGTTTTAGTAGGCTGAGTAAAAAAAAGGAAAAATATAGACTCGACTTTGGATTTATTTTCTATCGAGAAAATTTTAAGCAATTTAAAGCAATAAGCAATGTTTCGCTATTGTCAGTACCACAATCATATAGTCAAGAATCATATATCTGAAAATCAGCCCTTACTGTTTGCTAGTCTGGGCAGGACGGCGTTTCAAAGTCTCCAAATTTCTCAGTGTAGCGCCTTAATCAACCGTGTTGTGTGCTCTTTGGTAAACATTGGCGGAGTTGTATCGAACATTGAACTTGTTGCCGCTCGCCGCCGAGCAGCCAAGATTTTAGCGGAGCATCGGAACGAACATGTTCGCAGCATCTAATCACCACTTTATTATAAATAAAAAAGAATATCTGGGCGACCGAGCTTTGCTCGGCGTTTTCCCGGACATGAGACCTATCTAGAAAGATTGCTCGCCCCCGAAACCCCCCCACCTAGTAAATTTCGTCAGAATCATTAGAGCCGTTTCCGAGATCCCCGAAATAAATAAATACATATACAAGAATTGCTCGTTTAAGGATATAAGATAAACACATAGCTATAGTGTAATTTACAAACTAAATGTTATTAAAGATTAACAGAATTACAAAAAAAATACCTATTCAGCATAACCAAGGAAAATAGAGATGTATTACGGTCTCTGTCAGAATTAATATGAATTTGAATATATGATATTTATTTAAAATACCACCGAGATGTATATATCTCTGTGCGTCATAAGATAAAAAACGATAGAGAGATCAGAAAGGGAAGAAAACAAAGCGAAAGAGAAGAGAAGAAGAGAGAGACAGTAAAGAAAGACATTCATCATCATCATCAGTCGTTCCCTCAATGCTGAGGACCGTGACATCATTTCCTATCTTGCTGACCAGACTCCTCCATAGGCTCCCGTCACCCGCCCTATGGATGGCCTCGTGCAGATGCAGTTGCAGTTCATCTCATTGAAACTTGTCAAATCTTTCAAACGATCATAACGAACACAGCTTACGATTAACGTAAGTGTAAAACCTGAGTGGACGTTCGAGTCGTGCGTCCAGCGGGGCGTGCATGTTAAACAATTGAAACTCATACTGGTGTCCTGAGTCGCCGCTGCACAAACAGTCTGCACGCTCGCTCGCCCCGCTGCACGCGCCGCCGAACGCTCCGCTCCGACCGTCCACTCAGGCCTTACACTTAAGGTGCAAGCGCAACCCACTCCATACAGCCAGCACATTGCTCCCGTACGAGTATCTGTACTGGAAACAATAAGTACTACACATACACAGTATACCTAAATATGTACAGCGTAGGTTAAAAAAGGCTGAGAGAAATCTAGGAAACCGAAAAGGGTGTAAGTATCTTATTCCCAGTAAGGCGGTTGTGACCTTGTCCAATTAAAAACTAACAAATAGAAAAAGAACGCTCGAACAATACGAGTTCACTTTTAATCCTGCGTAGTGGATGGGCTGATTTTCTGTGGTTGCGTCTCTTTCATTCTACAGTGAATGAAAGAGATGCCTCGTATGAGCTGCTTACCTACTGAACTGGGTCAAGTCCTTAATCCAGGCTTTGTAGGGATGTATTGTGTGTGTGCCTATTTGTTTAGAGTAGTAGTTAGAATTAATTAAATTCTATTGAAGGTTGTTTTAAAATGGTTTTACTTTTGTAAAGCTGAGCTTTTTTTACCTTTTAGGTGAAGCGGCAATTATATTCACTGCGTCGTTCAACTAATGCGGTCGCCGAATTCATTTTAAACTACTTAGGCCAACAAACGTCGTCTTTACGAGTACACTAGTCTCTCCGCCTACCACGGCGACTTGGCAGCTGTCGATCGCCGAATGCGGCCGACTAAAGTGTTCTTTACACTTTTGCAGTCGCCGCATGCCATGCAGCATGCGGCGAACAACGAAGTGTAATTGCCGCTTGAGTGTACTCAGGAGCTTCATGAGCTCATACCGCCTTCCCCTTCTTCCATCGGACATCCAGACGTACGGCTGGTTACTATGGCGCTTTTCATCATTTTTTTTTATTATTGCGCACTGGCTAAAGTAAAGCTTTGAATTCCCTGTTCTGTATTTCCGAGTAATACCCGGACCTCTTGAAGTCACGAGTGAATGGGCATTTTGTGGGTGAGCTCGCTTTACCGTCGGCCTCATCTTTGTCCGACGAGGAGACATTTTCTTTTCTTCTATTCCAGACGTATGTACTTACGTTACTTTTTACAATCGGATGTCACAGTCACAGCTAACTTTTATCACATTTGGTACCTCATTTGAGATAACTATGGATAATGAATAGAAGGATCTTAACCAATACAGAGAAGACATCTTAGAGACCTTCTTTAATAAAGTATACGAACACAATAAATTCCATAATTAGCAGTACAATGCACTTACGTCTCTGCCATAGTGTCCTGTAGCTCTAGTATAAGTTTTTTCGAACCATTAACTAATTCGAACGCGTTTGCGTTTTGTCTCAAAATGTATGAAATTGGTATGAAAACGTGAACAGCGCTTCTGGTGGTCACTAGTGGAAACTAAAACAGCGAGTATAACATTTGTTGGTAACCGATGAACGCGCGTATTTCAAACTCGGTGAGAGCGTTTTCATACATTTTGAGACAAAACGCAAACGCGTTCGAATTAGTTAATGTTTCGATAAAACTTATACTAGAGCTACTGTACACTATACTTTTTCCGTCATCTCATTCTTATATTAATTTTAATGTATAAGCATGTCTCAAAAGTGCCCTCCCTTTATACTTTTAAACCGTTACTGACTGAGATAAGCTGATGCGTTCACTAATCAAGTCTCAGGTAAAACTTAAGACACTAATTAAAACTTATCCTAAAGTAACGAAGGAAGATAATAAAAAGCGGTAGTAGTAGTAATAAAACTCTTTATTGTACACAATAATAACAAATATGAAAAATACAATAGGAAATATTATCTACAAAGGCGAACTATGCTCAATTGCGCATGCGAACTATTAATGAATAAAACCATAGAGTTGTACAGTGCCGTGACCGCCGACGATAAAGTATAAAAGCGTCCACTAGGTGTCAATGTCAACTTCTGGCCATTAAAGTGTCAAGCGCTGGGGCGTTTACTTACTTTACCTATTTATGATATTGATCTAAATACGCCTATAGTTTTTTCTTGAATCTACATATTCGAATGTTTTTGTTTTCAGGTACGTTTCCACTGAACGAATGATCGAGCGGTGAGGCCATCCATCTACAGATACACACACTCCGTTGAGTTCTGTACCCTTACCATGCAATGTTTGCATTACCGTACTCGCTAGCGACTGCGTAAACGATTTAGTATGGATGGACAAAACTCTGCGCCTCCGGCGCTTACGCAATAGAACTAAGAATCGCCATACTAAATCGTTTACGCAGTCGCTAGCGAGTACGGAAATGCAAACATTGCAAACTCATGGTAAGGGTACTGTACTGTTAAGTGTTTGCGTATCAAACATCAAACGAATGGATATCATTTCTCAAACGTATGCAAATGTTGCAAATCCGATTACTTATCTTGTTTAGATTAGATATCAGTTCCGTGATGTTTTGTTTTAATTCA
Source organism: Cenopis cana (assembly GCA_951800055.1). Lineage (NCBI taxonomy): Eukaryota > Metazoa > Arthropoda > Insecta > Lepidoptera > Tortricidae > Cenopis > Cenopis cana. The sequence goes on along the minus strand of OX637476.1, from coordinate 3,121,298 downwards.
TTATTAATCCATACGAATATGTGAACGAAAGTGTAGTGATCAGTGAACATTTTTAATACACTGTTGCTGTTTTAAGCTTGGTAATGTATCAAAGTTAATTATTTTGTATCTACACAATACTATAGGAGAACACAATTAACATAGTGCTCGTCAAATCTCTTAATACAGTTGACCGAGAGGCTGTTATTGCTTAATCGTCGAGTCTTAAACGTGTATGTTTCTGAATTAAATCCTACTTAACATAATTTTTAGCGATGATTATAAACCCATTCTGAAATGGGCCAACTGTTGAGCATGCTAAAAGTCCATATTAGTAGATTTTTTTAAGAAACTTGGTTACTGTTTTCTCCTGACTGACGGGACAGAATAACAAGGAAAAGTTGATTGACCCATTTGTGCCATGTATATTTTTTTAACCTGTCATTGTGCACAATAAAGTGCTTACAGACATATATATATTAAACTCAGGATTAGAGAAAAGAAAACGCTTTTTTCGGACCGAAATGAGGCACGGTTGTGTTGTATCAGCCGCCATAAAATTTGGCACGAACGTAAACCATTGCGCGGAGAATAATATAAATTACCTTTTATCTCGGTTTTTATGTATCCGTGTGAAATGCGAAACATGAAATTCCAGTTAATAAGAAAGTTGTGAGCTATATATTTAGTGCCAGGAGTTTGATTGTGTATAATTCGAAACTTTTACGTTTAATTTCATTTTATAATACGGTATAAGACAACGGTAAAAAGTAGTACAACAGTACCTACAAAACTTACGAATATGCTTGGTTCAAGCCACCAACAACTTCAATGCAAGATGAAAAACCGGCCAAGTGCGTGTCGGGCCACGCGCAAGGTAGGGTTCCGTAGTCGTCTACCCTTTACATTATGTGGACTAAAAAGTTCGAAAACTTATATTTACTATGTTTTTGAAAGAATTAACAACATTATCTAAGGTATCAATGGAAATTGTGCGAACGTTTGCTTTTGCAAAGTACATTTCTGAAGTTCGACTATTACTCGTTAACTAGTAATGTCTACTTAGCTGTGATAGTTTTCCTTTTAAATTCATCGTATATACTACTACCATGATTTTTTTCACATGCCTAGTAGCCACCGTTTAGCTGGCAGGGAGGGGGGACACTTGACCATAGCAAAAATTATCACTTCAAAGCTTAATATCACGCTAACCAATTCTTTAATCAAAAAATGCTTATAGAAACCTTATAATATTTTTAAAAGAGCTATCCAACGATATCCCACACGATTAACGAATTCACGAAAAAAAATTGCACCACCACTTTACATGTAGGGGAGGTACCCTAAAAAAAATTTTTTTTCAAGATTTTATTCTACCGTTTTGTCGGCGTCATTGATATGTATACTCATGCCAAATTACAGCTTTCTAGCACTAACGGTTACTGATAAAAAGGGGGTCGGACGGACGGACGGACGGACATGGCGAAACTATAAGGGTTCCTTGTTTACTACGGAACCCTAAAAAGATCCATTTTGAAATTGTGACGTCATAGATTTCCCTAAAAACAACGTATCAACCGAGCGTTTTTGACGTTCCTTTCATAAAAAGTTGCTGATGTGACATACGGACAGACGGACACATATGACGAAACTATACCTTAAGCGTTCCGCTTTTGCCATTTTAGCAACGGAGCCCTAAAAGTGTGACGCCATTAATGCAATTAAAAAGCAATTATTTTAAATTAAATAAAAAGGTTTTCTCAAACGGAGCCATTTATTCTCAAATACTCTCATCGTAATTACCTACAAATATTCCCGAATTTAGGATCTAAACGAAGCCTTGAAACTTATTACTCTCCCTGTTTTAATTTTCTCTCTAAAGATGTAGCTGCATGATAATAGCACCTTGTTAAAGCGAGTCAGAAGTTGTCGACATTGATGAAGCACTAATTAACCTAACATGTAACATGCCTGAAGTCATACCCTTACATTAGACTTCACCTATAGGTATGTACGCGAAACAACTTTATGTGACTATGGACGTCCTTTCTTTTATTTATTTATTTAAACTTTATTGCACAGATACAAAAATAAAAGTACAATTGGAGCACTTAATGCCTTAAGGCATCCTCCTGTTGGGCTAAACAGAAACTATAGTCGAGCAGGAACATAAACGACGAGACGCGAAAGAAAACACAAATCACCATTTACGCCGAATCCATACTAATATTCATCATCATTAATTTAAGAGCTGGGGCTCTTGTCGATCGAGCAATCGCCATCTCTTTCCCATGTCACCTTGATACAACACAACACGTCGTTTATTTTTCCTTAATTTGGTTCATATATTATCTTCCTTCTACTTTCCCTTTCACGATAACCTTTCCGGAATTGAATTTTATTTCTTTATAGATTTTAATAAAATAAATAAATATTTGTGGACAATCTTACACAAATCAACCTAGTCCCAAACTAAGCAAAGCTTTTACTATGGGTACTAAGCGACGATAAACATACTTATGTAGATAAATAGATACTTAAATACATAGAAAACATCCAAGACCCAAGAACAAATATTCGTGCTCATCACACAAATAAATGCCCCGGCCGGGATTCGAACCCGGGACCTCCAGCTTCGTAGGCGCAGGGTCACTACCAACTAAGCTAAAGCGGTCGTCCAATTTTGCCATGTTCGCCAAATTTTGGACAATAACTCTGGACCACAAGCCTTCTGTTTGCGTCTTGCCCCTGTGTAGACAGATCCAGACCTACCTAGTGTAGTAGATATTTTCTGGGGAAAAAGTGTACGATTTAGGTACTCGTAGGGGAGGGACAAGTGACGAAGTTGTTTTTACATTTTTGTGTTTAAAAGTTTCAGGTGTACGTAATTTCATTTATTTATTCCAAGCCTCATCAACATAACGCGTTTATAAACGCCAGGTACAACACATTATTCCCGCAAAGTATAATAAGTACCAGTGGCGGAGCGTCCATACAACTCGATTCCCACCGGCTTGCCTAATTTCCAGCCAGTCCAGTTCTTTTACTACGGCTCATGAAGAACAGGAAAAGCCAAGTATTTCCGGCTTCCCTAAGAATATTTTTGACGCACCGCCACTGATAAGTACAGAAGTTATGTATGTCGAATGTACAAGTAGCGAGAAGTACTGTTTTTAACGTTTTATTGTTTGTTTTTATGTTATTTTATGAAAGTATAATAAGTACAGGGCCTGTAATCCGAACATCGAAATTCGTATAGTGCCGTCCCTTTCACTCTTATAGTGTATAACACGAGAGTGACGGGGACGGCACGATACGGATTTCGGATTTCTATGTTCGGGGTAGACCCTCAGAAGATATGTCGAATACAGTACAAGTAGCGAGAAATAATGTTTTTATGGTTTCAATAAAAGTTGTTTATCTACACACATATCATAAATCCTCTAATATGCTTTCGGAAACCGTAGAAAATGACTCTCATTTCAACATTCAATGAATTTATGGCAATTTTCTTATCTGTGGCTAAGGCTACAGCAGTAATATAATTTTCATTTTAATCTCATATATGATGTTAAAATATTAAACGTCAAACAAAACTGTCAAAATTTAAATGTCAAAGTTGACATGTCCCTATTCTAGTATCACTTAAAATTCAAATTCAGTCGATGCGAAATGTCAGCTCGATGTTTTTTAGTATATATCGCACGAAACTTGAGCTAGAACGACATGATCACATCAGAATAGGGACTCTTTACTTTTTAAAATAACATTCAGGTATCGGTTGCCAGTTCTGATTTCGATATTTTCGCAACCGTGCAAAAAAGGTTGTATTAACACAATTATTGTATTTATTTACTACGGTTTCTGAACCCATCTTAGAGTAGTTATAATATGTGTGTAGATAAAGTAATGTATGCAACTGTACATAATTAGGCATTAAAACACTCGTGTTTTAATGCCCCTCATTATGTACCGGTTGCATAAACTACTATTGTCTATCCGATTCGAGATTTCTTCAAAGTACACTAAAGAAAACAGCAATTAAATCGCACGTAAACAGTGGTATCCGCGTCCACATTTTGAAAAACTAATGCCTACGCCAAAGCTTGGTTAAGTTTCCTTAGCGGTCCTTTGGCTTCTTGATACAACCGGTAGCGGGATTAAGTAAGAACATAATGCTACGAGGATTATAAATTGATGATGTCGGTAATGCTTATAGTGTACGCCGTACGATTAAAAAAACCGCAAATCGATGTACAGTTTAGCCGTTTGGCACACGCATACTAGAGGTCAAAACAAAATTTTTGACCCGTAGTTCCTAAAAAAAATTCCCTTAGGGGGGGAGTGCCGAGACATTCATTTTTTTGTATGGAAAAAAAAAATTTTTTAGAAACCTATCGTGTGTCGTATCATATGAAAGGGCTTTTTGAGGCGATTCTAAAAATATACCACGTCATTACGTTTCAGCATAATCCATTTACATATATACATAATATGCCCCGAGTATCATTGTGTTTTACGCATGGTAAGACCAGCTGAGTTTAGCTGAGTTGACCCCTCCTAACTCCTAACATCGCAATCACGATACTAGGAGGGGTCAACTAGCTTACGAATCGTCGCGAGTTTATCAATTTTCCCCCATCACAAAGAGAGCTCAGCGCCGCTAAAGAAGTTTTCACTTCAAAAAACGTTTATTCAAGAGACTGCTTACAAGATACATTAATAGGTTCTTCTGCCAAACCAGAATATGGAAAGGACGTATATGACATTTCTCTTAAACAAACATTCTTATAAAGATACAACTTTTTCAAGTTACTCGTACACGACAGTTTCGCACATCTCAAAGGGGCCTTGTTTACCGTCTGTGGAGACGTCTCAAAAGCGTTATTCGTTATTCCTGTCTCTTTGATATACACCTGGCTTTAATGAGACGCGACTGAGCACCTTATTTTTGTCTCCTGATAATATTGCCGTTTCTTGGTTTCTGGAAACTGTTAGATCTTTGATGTTTGTTTATTCTGTCATATGTAAGTTTAATGGAAACAGAAAACGTGACGTTAATTCAACCTCGAGTAGTTAACTTTTGACCGAGCTACCGCGAAGCGTGTCTCTGGTTTAGCTTGAGCAATATGCTAAATGCTCTCCGATTTTGAAATATTGATGACTGAGCTATGAACAGAACTAGAAACAAGATCCAGAAGTCATTCATAGTTGTATAAAAGGCTAGAATTGCTGCCTGAAGCGTGCCTGCCGCGCTGAACGTCACGGCAAAAGTCACTAAGGAAACGCGAGTAGGCTTCACTAGTCGTTCAAGATCTACGTACAATAGCCATTGTGTGAAGTGTCGGTTTTCCGGGGTCCGGTCGTAATAAAATGTATTCACTTACTCGCCTTTAGCAAGTCTGGTTGCCAGGCATCATCCTTATTACAACGGGATAAAGTTAAAAGTTTAACTCAAAATTCAAAGCAAGCGAGTAGACGTAGTCGCAAAATGTTCAAGTGTTCACCCAGCTATACCTTGTTTTTTTAGCATTAAAAAGAATGACGCATGACGTTTTACATTTTACATGGTTTTTTATCAGGCAAGTTCTCAATAAGTATTAAAACCGTTATTTTATGCCTACCTACATTACCTATATATATTCTGTGCCTTAAATAGGACCAGGTTATATGAACTTGGAGATACAGATGTATATTGAAAATACAATACAATACAAATACTCTTTATTGCACACCTCACATAAGCACACATACAAAAGAAAAACAAAGAAACAGAAAATACCACTTTCTTGATGGCCATCATCATCCTCCTAGAGTTTTCCCGGTTGTGTCCTAGAGCAGGGGTCGGTAAACCGCGGCACGCGACTCGCGTGGGGCTCTTTGGAGGACCAGTTGCGGCTCTTTGAGGTCTCCTCAAAAATGTAAGCATAAACCTAAAAACAGTATTTTTCGGCTGCCTAAGGTTTTTTTGAAAAATAGGTACCTTTACCCAATTTGGCTCTATGGCTAAAAAGTTTGCTGACCGCTTTTTGTCTTGGCTAACGGGACAAAATATAACAACAAAAAATGTCCATTGACCCGTTTGCACTATCCGTATTTTCATTGCTAAATTGAGATTGCTGGCACGCCTAAACAAGTTCGGCGTTTGTACTTCTTTTCCAACAATGTTTTTTTGCGAGAAAGTAAGGTAATCCGAATAAACATAATGGACTCATACTTACTTGTGGAGGCGGGGAGTCATGGAAAATTTAAGTTCCTTGAAGTTCCATTGAGAAAAGGGAAATTTTGTTATTTTCAATAAAAGTTGTGCAGTTGAGTTGGAAAGATTGAACAAAGTGTTCAAAAATATAAACACGACTGTTGTTTAGTAATTAAGTACTTAAAATATTTGTGCACAATATTTGTGATAGTCCACAAATCTTTTGTATTAAATATGAACCGTACGTAAATAAATACTTACTAAACAACTGTCGTGTTCATATTCATATTTATTTATTAACTCTTATTCGTTGTTTTTTTTGGAATTGGCCTCTTGAGAATTTTAAATATATACCCATAGGCTCGGAAAAATAAATCACTGCATTTAATATTTTTAAAATAGCTTACAGAGGAAAACCGCAGAACTGAAGTGTACTCGGTGATTTCCATGTTTCATTTAATGCTACATAAAAACTATAAATCACTGTTTCCTTTTTTACCTTCATGAATTAATGACGCTTGGTGTACTTTGAGAGTGGCCGGCTATGTTAATACCCTGTCGCAGTTAACCGAACTATAATGCTTCGGCTTTGATTGGGTTAAATATGTAAATGTGACAAGGTACTAAAACGGCCGGGGACTTGTTACGATGATCAATGCTTTTTAACAGTAATTTGTGTTTTGCATTACGTTAACAATGAAATAATGTCGGCAACACGAAACGTTACTAAAAATAACATGACTAATGAAATGACACGATTGTACGTCGGACGGCAATACAGGTTTACTGTAATCAAAAGCATTTCATTATTTTTCCGAAAAATACAGAAGACCTCCATTTTTTAAGGAAGGCATATTTTACTTTATTAGAAATTGAATAAGAGAAGTGAAACTGAATATAACTATTAATAACATTTAACAAGATTATTTCAAGATATACAAAAACCAACTAATGTTTACAAGTCGCTTTACAGAAATCAATTTATAAAACATTATCGAAATTCTTCACCCATTGGTGCGTCTGTGCATCAGGAGAGTATAAATCTAGAGTATTCTAGAGCATCTCCATCAAATTTCCTACAGGTTCTGACAAATCAATACAAATTTAGTAGTTTATTGAAGAAGTGAAACGAAGGTCTTCAGCTTTGAAAAATGCTTTCGTGTGTAATGCAATGTGGTTTGGCAGAAGTGTATGAAATGTAAACATTTGTATAATCTTGTGAATAAAATATTTTTTTTTTTTTTATGTCTGGATTTCCAGATTTGCGGTTGTTCTTCTCTACTGGTCGTATTTCTGAACCAATTGTCGTGAAATTTTGTGAGCAGATTCGATAATTATTTAGATTTTTTTTGTCGAGTCGGTTTATGGATTTTCAGTTCTTGGATGGGTGACCGCTTTTAGTTGTTATTAACTGAGCGCTCCCGTGCTTTGGAAGGCACGCTAAGCCGTTGATTCCGGCTGCTGTCTATGATTGCAGTCGTTAAGCCAAAGTTAGAGGCCTTCGGGCGGCTTGAGAACTTCTATAACAGTCAAGTTGCCCACTCACTTAACAATCCTCATCCAAATAAGGTCTAGTTTCCCCTTGGGTTGGGCAGATGGCAGTCGCTTCCGTAAAAACTAGTGCCTACGCCAAATCTGGCATCCTTGCAGGATGCAACTATACTGGGGTAATGCTAGGAGGATGATGTTAAGGTTTAAAAGTGGTATAATCTTCAATTTTCTTGGCAACTGTACCAAGTGTACCAAGACAGCAACCCAGTGACGGCCAGACTCATATACCAGTTTACTAGTTGGTTATCCCTTCAAATAAGGCAATGCTATTTCTATTGATGTTCAGCGTGTTACTTCCGATTTCTACAGACGAAAAAACCTCGCAACACTAGTTACTCCCGGTTACAATCTAGATCTCTTTAAGCCCTTTAAGGGAAGAGTGAATAGGCTATTACTAGTTTTACTGAACCAGCAACTAACAGAGCTATATTTTTAGGTTTGTGTGAGATCAGGTGAGACGGTCAATCGCGGTAAGGAGTCTTAAATAAAAATCTTAAACTCGATATAGAAATGTGTGAATCACATCAAGCAATAGATTATCTTTTGGCGGCATAAAGCTCCATTTCCTTTATAAGGCAATGAGAAAAGACCTTTATTGACATCGACAACGAGGCATTTGCAAACTGAGTTACCAAAATATCATAACCTGCTCCCAGAGAAATAATAAACAATAGCATTATTTTGTAATGACCCCGGAGATATCCGTCACTGGTAGATGAGGGCTTAAATAAATTTGTAATCCTGATCAAGCGATGAGTCTAATTGACTAATCAAGTACAGACCACCTCAAAGAACCCTAAAATCATCAGGCATTCGGAACCGGAAAGCATCAATTGCCAGTTAATTGTTTTTGAATTTTAGAACGTTAGCACGCACCGGGCGTTAATATTGATGACTCGATGTGCATACGACACGACACGTTTCAGACGATGCATATTCATAGCTGACGATCATGCTCGCATCCTGTGCGGAAATATTAACTTTGTTGATATAGTCGATCGGGAAATATCCGCTGCGGAAAATTTGGGATCTGTTGCCTTTTTCATATTTGATGGCCAAAGGATTGACACATTCGACGCTTTTATACTTTATCATCGACGGCCACGGCACGGTAAAACGAATAGGCATCGTCTGGGTGAGCTCGCTTTACCGTCGGCCTCATCTTTGCTCCGAGCTAAATGCTGGCCAAGAGCAATCCCATTTTAAATTTAAAAAAACTTTCATCCATGTGAGATGTGAGGGGATGGCTGATAAACTTATGGACAGGCTGAACAAAATCATAGTCTAAAGTTATTTAATTTTTCCATATTACATGCACCTATGAATGTCAATAAACGACTATTGGGTCGGAAAAATAAACCCATAGTCAACCATAAATAGTCCAGTCTCTAGCTGCACTCATATTCAAACATCCTACCCTACATGTGGACAGCCGGTCTCCATCCCAAATTTCATCTGATAATAAAGTTATAAGCACCAGGGACCTACAAAATAACCTCAACAATATTTCGATATTACGGAGAAATGTGCCTCACTAACTCAGTTTTGCCTCTGATTCTAAATTGACTGGTAAGTTTGATCAAGTAGCCAAACTAATCTCGGAACCGTGTCATCTATTATTGAAGTTTCGAGCATTTGCCTTGGGTTATTTGGTCTTGTAGATTACTATGTACGAACTTCGGTCAATAATGGAATTTCGTTATTGTTCAGCACTTAACTGAAATGTTACCAATTATGAGTAGATGATTTGACTGGCCGTATTTGATTAACCAGGGCCCTATTACATAATTAGTATTTTTATAGATATATGTATGTTAATCTGAAAGGTATATGTAATAGGGCCTTGTTGTCTGATTCAAATCTTCTTTCCGTCCCTGTTCCCGTTATTAGGGGTCGGGCCTCCTCACTATTCTGCGCCAGGACAGTCTGTCTTGGGTTGTCGGTTCCGGCAATTGGGGCTAGTTTGAGGTATCTTCTTAGTTTAGACCACCAGGTCAATGGCGGGCGGCCCCTACCTCTCTTCTGCTCCGGTAAGTTCAATGCGATTTGTACCACATGGTCTTCGTTGCGCCGTTTTACGTGTCCATACCATCTTAGGCGGTTTTCCTTAATTTACTCAAATAAATAAATAATATAATTACTTGTTGCTTATATCATGAGCGGACGTCTATTTTCAACCAATTTCATTAGAAAGAGATCAGCTAATAACATAAGTTACGAGTTTACGAGTCGGTATGTAGGCCAGAACCTAAAATTGTATGTTAGGTATAGTCAACAAAGAAAGTGGTCTACTACTTTTGAACCTTAAGGGGAGGTATCCCCAACGCAAATGTCCCGCTCTAACACGCGTGAGTTTACAATTAACCATCCCGCTCTCTACGCAAGCTCTGCTCGCAGTTTTGTAAATATTTAGCTATAGTCATTAAGCCAATCATTTTATCAAAGCAAACCCTGCGAATTTGTCTATAACTATTTACGATCTTTAATTGAGTACAAAAATTAAATGTTAAATATCAGTAATGTAGCCGTAGTATTGAAAAAACATTCCAAAAAGAGGTAACTTCGCGATTTTTTTCTATCGAGTGAAATTCGTCAGGTCATGTAACTGACTGCGATTTTGACTAGACAAGATCCTAATGTAACACATATATTTTTTTTTTGATTTTAAGACACTATATTCTATGTCTCAGATGGTTTTTAAAAACTCAAAAGTGGTAATACACGGCCTTAATATGTATATAAATTATTATTATTCAGAGCCTCAAGTGTCCCACTGTTGGACAAAGGTATTCCTCCTTTTCATCCAAGCATCCCTGTCTTGGGCGGTGTCCCACTAGTCTTGATCAAAGACGTCAAGTTCTTCTCGCCACCTCCGACGAGGTCTGCCGTGCCGCGACGCCTTGCTCAGTTTGTGGGTCCCACTTGGTTGTAATTTTAGCCCACAAGTCTACCGGCATCCGGCAGACGTGCCCAGCCCAGTCCCACTTGAGTTTGGCGACGGTGCAGCTATCTGAGTAAATAAATAAAGCGTACAAAAAGGTTAGACCACTGTCTGACTGCCTGTGTGTAATTATTTATTGACAGACATCCGATATTAGTATCAGAATCAAATACATACAAATTTAAGACAAAGATGAATAATCTCATAAACATAACTCGTCTTTTTCATAATTTTCCTACTTGGTATATACGTAAGTTGATACAATTAAGTACTCGGTAAATTATCTTGTTTAATTATCGATAACAGTTTGGACATACACAACACCACTTGTTCATACATTCAATAGTTACATACAGCTCCTTATTATTCATACCTAATACTCCGCTTATCGCTAGGCCTGACGCACTAAAAGTTTTCTAGAAATGTCACTTGTTTATGGTAACCTCCCAGTGCGTATCTAAGTTGTTAGGGTCATTGCCGCATCGAATATCGCACATCGCCATAAGTAGGGGGCTAGGGGCTTATCCAGAAAATAAATATTTTTTTATAAAAATGTAAGTCGGAGAAAGTCTCAATGTTGAGTGATGAGATAGATGGGAGTGATAGATATTTTGTATTCCAAAAAGTAGTTTTTTTTCCGGCCCTATTAAACATTTATTTCTTTATGAGTATTGCAGTTAAGATAAATCAATTTTTTAATAACAGTAGAAATACAAAATCACTTACAAACTAGGAACAATCACAAAATCATTAAAATGTTAACCACTTTTGTGTGTTTACAGTAAAACCAACCACTAATGTCAAAATAATTTGATACCTAAGATTCTTTACTAAAATTCTATAAAAGGTCACTATACACGTGGACGAGTGGAGTGGAGTGATACCCGATCATTAAAACAAAAGAAAACCTCGTAATTTATTCCGTCGGCCTACAGCGGATCGGAAACGAAATAACTCCCTCTGTGTCACTCTAATACCCAACCCCAGTGAGACAAAGAGGAGGATACATATTTCGTTTTAGGTTCGCGGCAGATCCTCAACCCTCAAAAACAAACGATTAAAGGGTTTTAGAGGGTTCGTAAAATGAGTAGCGAAACTCGTCGAGTGTGTGTACTAAGTAATAATGTTACTTTATATAAATATACTATTTAAAATTTCTGTGTGACATGTAATATTTAGGTAACAATATTATCAATAAAGAGTATGAATATAAGTTGCTATAAAAATACTTGTAGATATCTTTATAGAAAAATATTATTTAAGTCGGTATATTTATACAACAATTTAGTATAAGTTTGCTTATATTTCATATATACTGTTTCTACCTGTGAGATCCTATAATTGGCTTCCTGTTTATATGTTTAAAGAGTTATCCTATCATAAAAGCTGTTGGTTCTCCATATAAATAAATAAATAAATAAATAAATAAATAAATAAATAAATAAATAAATAAATGAAGAGAAGTTTAAGTAGCGGACTGGTATGGGAAAGGACGGCCGGGAAATGCTTCGATCCCCCGTCCCTCTATTTGACGTCGCCACTCTTGCGCCACGCGTCCCGCATGAACTGTCTGAGCTACAAGGTAAGCGTGTGATAATTTCTCCTTCGCTCATGCCTTGAGCCATCGCAGAGTCCGGCCTTTAGTAACGAGCATTTCAACCCGACAAATTGTTAATACCTTTTGTTATTGCTATCATATTTTACTGCGGAAATCCCAAAACAGACATCCATTTCGCTGAGGGGCTCGATTTGAAGCAAACGTCTCGCGTTCCGACTTGTTGATCTCAACATGCATGAATGTAGTAAATTTTCAACTTGGCTATTAACTTGGAATTCGAAATGATTGACCTCCTGGTTTCTTCCTATCGTAAAATAGTTATAACTCTCGGTGCCAGGGATTTAGATAAGACTAGTGCTTATAAGAATAAAATGCCCCAAATAACCCAAATTTATAGTTATTTCATATTAAGGGCGCGGGTGAATACCTCTTTTTATTGCGCCCGGGTTATTGATCTTTACAACGGCCATTTCAAGGGCGAAATATTATGAACGTGATATTAGTGTGAGCTAGAGTCATTATGCAGGCGTTTAGCGCAGAACTCCAGCCGATTTTGCATGAGAAAATATACATATATAATACCTATACAAAATATTCGTTCTTTTCCGTTGCTTTTCACTCATAAGATGTACACTGTACCCTCAATAAATAAATACATATACGTGTACTGTATGCGTTGATATATGTATAATTCTTCATAATATTATATATAATATTATGAAGAAATATATCCTAGGTATTTTAGGTTAGGTTAGGCCACCTACTATGAATCGTATGATTAGATTTAATTTCCACTACCCTAAGGCTGTCTGGATGAAATCGTTCTGTAGCGTTAAGACTGCTTGTTGTTGTCGAGAATAAAAATAATGAGCTTCCTAACAGTTAAATTTTAAATCATTTATTCATAAAACAAACTAAGCATAAACAGTCCACAAATTCTAATCCACAACACAGGCTTCGTCAGGTGCGTGCGTATACATAAAAAAAACAATCACAACACAGAGACACCAGAGATGAAATCCGCCACAGGCTTCGTCAAATGGACTTAACACTTAACCTACCTAACCGTACCTACCTACCCTACCTACCTTCCTAACTATCATGTCATACTTCCACATCTAATATATAAAAGCACAGAAAGACAAAATTATCTAATGCGAATCAAATTCAAACGTGTCAGCCCATTTTTCTTCAACCAAAAGAGGAAAACTGTCCAGAGTGGGCCATCTAATCAGTCTTAGAGGCTTCTGCATATTTTATTACACCAGACGAGCTATGAGCACCATCAGAGTGCAATACAATGACGCTTATCGCATTTTGATGAAACTACCTCGCTACTGCAGTGCATCAAGCATGTTTGCGGAGGCCCGTATTCCCGATTTCTTCGCCATAGTTAGGTCACGCATGGCAGCTTTCAGGAATCGTCTCCTTTTGACAGATAACGAAATCCTTTTAACTCTGTCCGAGCGCCTGGACTGCCAGATTCTTAAATGCTGGCTATCCGTGCACCGCAATAGAAATAAAAAATAAATGTCTTGTGAGTGTCCTGTTTATTTTTTACTTTTATTTTATACCTTACTTATGACGTTTTTGTAATTTTTACATTTTATCTTTATTTGGATTATTATTATATTGTATACATGTTATGTACACCTAAAAGTGTCCTAAAAGTGTTGTCACCCATCCTAAAAGTAACCGCGGCCGACATTGCTTAACCTCGCATACCGCACGCGGCACGTGGGTGCCGTTGGGCTACGACTGCTCCTTGTATTGATTTATAATAAAATAAAAAACAACGGGTTGTACTCCGGGAGTGCCGGCAGAAGTGAAAACCAAACACGCAAGCGCCCTGCGCCGCCTAAACGAAACAGCAGGCGCAGCATTTTGGCCGCGCGGTAGAAGGAGAGGAGGATAAAATCATTTGTTAGTACTTATTTATATTAAAACAGGTCACGTGTCCGTCTTACGCTTACGATATTAGGAGGGGTCAAGGTCAGCGTCCTAGGCGTACTTCCGTCCACTATATTGAGACCTCATTACGAATCTGTCGCGAGTTTAAACGTTTTTCCCCATCACATAAAGTGCCCAGCGCCGCTAAAGAAGTTTTCACTTCAAAAACTCATGATTTGTAAATGCTTGTCCACAGATCGGCGCTGAAAGCCCCCGCCACGCTCCCGTCATGACGCTACACTGGTGGATGCACTGGTTCTGGGTGACGACGCTGCTCACTATTCTATGTAAGTCTCCTTATTATAGTAGAAAATTATTTAAAATATCCGACATTTTATAAAACTTGTCATTGGACTTTGAATCTTCACGCTTGGACAGTAAAGTCGCTTTTTAAACGGCCTAATTTGATACAACTCTGACAGTTCAAATAATTTTAAGTATACAGTGCTTATGTTCTTGAAGTCCCGTTGAATGAAAATGGTCGTCACTTTTAAACTTTCATTGCATTGAAATTAATTTTCAAAATGTTTTTTTCATTCGTCTTAACAACCAACATAGGTCTGTAACTATTGACGGATGTAAAAGCGATTGTGATTCTGATAGAAAAGCTAGTCGTTCTGTACGTGAGCTAGTAAGTTATCCCTGGATACTCGAAGCTCAAGAAGATCTTTGGTAGCTTGAAACAGCCGTTGCAAAGTGGTAAAAAAGGAACCTATATATATATGGTTTCATTAATTGATGACAAGCTGTTCAGGTGACACTGCACACATACATGTCTTATTGTCTCCCTAAATCGATCCCAAAAACGACCAACGTCTCTTCTTTGATGTTTAGGTCCTGGAGTAAAGATGTCACACCCTTTCTACATACTATTTAAACGCGACATAATAAATTTAAAGCCTTAAACAACTATATGTAACAAATTATGTAGCATATAACTAGTTTTTAAGTATCATGATATGCCATACCCTAACAGGGTGCCATGTGTGTCTGAAATATATTATTTTGTGACAACTGTACAATTACCATGGTTTGCAATAAATGAATTATGAATTATAAATAAACTTTGGGTCAGTGAGCCAGCGTAGTAAGTTCTGCTATTGTTCAAGCCAGACTTGGCTTATGTCGGTACATAAGATCTAACAGATCTTTATAAAACCGGGCCTTACTAAATGCAATTTACGTTTGTGTGCCTCTTTTAATGATGATTAAGAGAAAAACTAATTAGTGGTTGTATGGCTTAGGACAGTATAAAAGGTGACTTTAACTTTATTTTACTAAACGGTTAAAACTCACGTATTAATTGTCACTTCGGGCGACATGTTTCGAACTCTTCGGGAGTTCTTCCTCAGGATGAGTGCGTTTGCGACCCGCGCCGATTGCAACAAAACAATTGCAATTGCAATTGCGATTGCGATTGAGAGTTCGAAACATGTCGCCCGAAGTGACAATACGTGAGTTTTAACCGTTTAGTAAAATAAAGTTATAACATGTCTCACGAAAGTTTAAAAGGTGACTTTACTAAAAGGTCAAAATCACGCTATTTACTTCACATTTTACTCCTCTTAAACCTGTTTATTGTTTTATCCTAACATCCAATGTAGAACAAACCTAGCATACTCCTATGACAGTTAGGCGTTTCTAGGCGTTTGTCAGCTGACATCGGCAGGCTTAACCTTTGAATGATAAAAACATTTAAACTGAAAAAGTATTCGACATCAGTCAGACAGAAAATGAATCGTACAAGACGGTTGAAATGGAGCCATTTTCGTCGACGGCGACTTAATTCTACATTTTTGATGAAACGCCCCGTATGCAATTCTCAATTTAGCTCCGCATATTTTATTCTTGAAATCGAGTACCCACATCAAGTATTCTGCTCACAACCATTTCAGCTAATCAGGACGCGAGCGAAGCGGCGAGGTCTTTAAATAATATGCATTCTACCCAAGAACCAATCAGGCTCCAATACTTTCGTCTACTGTTAACTTAATTTTCATATATCAGTGATCCTCAGACCGATTCCTTTTTTACAAGCTTGTTTACTTCTTAGGGCGTATTTATTCGCCCCTAGCGAATATTTTTAGAGGTTAGTATTTGTAGGGTAAAAAACAAAAGACGATAAATCCCAATAAGATCAATTTGGATGCTTAACAAATTTGTGGGAGTGAAGGAATGGAAAAATTACACTTTTTCTTCCGGGACATGTTCGAAGACAGACCTAAATTCGTGATTTATATTCCTTATTATGTTCCTTCTACGCGACCTAGAAAACATTTTCGTTTTCAATACGGCATAAATCACGAATGGTTGAATTATAGCCGAAATGCTCGTGTTACCAATTATAGTAATTGGTTTCTAAATTTGGTATCGATACTTTTGTGTTATATTTTTACGATTCGGTTTGAACTAGACTGAATTATGATAAATATAACAATTGACAAATAGGTTGTAATTACGAGTAAAATGCTAATGAAATACAACCTGCCCGGCCGTTGTATATCTATTTACTTTTTAATTCAAATTCAAATTCAAAATACTTTATTTCAGATATAAATCCATATGAATTTACAAAAAAATAAAAAATGCCCCTAAAGGGGTTAAAAAGGGATTCGAAGTTTATATTGGAAGCAATAATTTTTTGAGTGAAGGACTTAAAATTTCTTACAGTAACTGTTTAAATTAAATACTACAAAACTAATTTCATCGTTTTTTTAAATTCATCCCCTCAAGGGGTTAAAAAGGGGTTCAAAGTTTGTATAGGGAGTAAAAGTGAGAGACTTCAAATTTTTTACAGAGTCTCTGTTGAAATACAACAAAACCGGTTTTAGTAATATAATATAGATAAATAAAGTAAAAACTGACCTACCCGTACTAAGTCGTGGCGGGTTAGAAATGCTAAAGTATGTCTGTCCGTAACCCCTTCACGCTTAAACTGCTGAACCGATCTAGATGAAATTTGGTGTGAATATAGTTCGAGTCCGAGGAAAGGACATAGGATAGTTTTCTTCCCATCCCTTAAGGAAGTGGAAGTTTGTATGAAATAGAGATAACTATTGTAGGTAACCGCTTGAAATAAAATAAAAGAATAGCGATACAATTCTAACGCGATGACCGAGCTCTACGCAGACGAAGTTGCGGGCAACAGCTAGTGTGCTCATAAGCGTTTATAGTTGCTTGTATATGTATAGATAATAAATAAATCGGAGCATTACTAGCATTAGTAATCAATATTTGGGGTCTTGTTTTTCTGAGCTAATTTGGAAGTTTTTTCCACATTCCAGATTCCACAGTTCTTTAGAAGAAATGGAATGTTCGCTTCCTCCGCGCTCAGTGCGGTATAAAGACCTCAAATTTGTTTGGAATGCGGTTTAATTAAATTTTCATCATTTTGGAAAGTGTTCTGCATTGCGCTAAGCTAACACAAAGCAACCTAAAACAATCTATCACCGTTAGACGAGCTAATTAAAACTTTCCAAACCTTAATCAAGGTTTTACGTACACAATAAAAAGTGAACGAGTTTCAGAAAGGAAGGTAACGAGGTCTTAATCTTGGTAAACATGGCGACTTCAGGCGATAAATGTTCTTGTTGTAATCGATTTTCACCAAGTTTATTGGATTTAAAAAAGATTTGGTCGATTCAAAACTCTACGAGTACTTAGGTCACATGACGTGCTGGAAGCCACCTTTTAAAAAAACCATGCCAACACTAATTTAATATACCTACATCATTTCCCTGATATTTGAGTGTTTAAGCACATAAATTGACTTTTTTCAAACGTTCTGTACGTGGTCTATTTTACCAATATTCATTTACATTTTACCAATTCCGCATCAGTCAATTTCCTTACCCCATTCTGGTGCATGTCTATCTGACACGGTCTTTTAAGCTGAAAATCGCCAAAACAAATAATCTTCTCAGTCGTTACACTCTTTGCAGAGCGGTCGTGATCAGCGACTGTCTGTACAATACAATACAATAATAACATTTCTTATTGCTCACCAAAAAATAATACACAAAATTAAAAAGTGCATGGTAGACAACTGGCGGTCTTATAGCTTGCAAGCGATCTCTTCCAGACAACCTAGTACTGCCAAGAGCAAATTTTTATCGAAGTAAAATATCGCACTATATTCTCAAAAATATATAATAAATAATAAAAATATAATATAATAAAGGTCATTTAGAGGTCATACTTAGTAAAGAGCGGCAGAGCGCCAGACATACCTTTTATCGAGCTATTCTTCCTTGCCTTTTATTAATTCTAAATAACAAGGTTAGAAAGTAAATGAAATAAGAAAATAACTAAAACAAAAACAAGTGCGAAAGTTAAAGTTGCGGCGTAGTCGCCATTACGCTGGTGTTCATTATAAAATTGTTTTTTTTATTATAAATTTGATTTGATCGATGGGATTAGATAAACTGTGAGGCAAGCTTTAAGCTAAGTCACGGGGGTGACACGTGAAGGAAAATAATCGCTGTGGGTAAATATGTGTGCGTGCGCTGTCGGTACACGCGTCAATTATTTGCGCGAGTGCGTAGCGCGTGGCGCGGGCGAATCGCGAGCCGCGACGATAACCCGATCGTAACCCGGCTTGTCATCCTGGGCCTGTCAGGGACGAGGTAACTGACCTCGGTGCGGAGGGGTTCGTGTCCTTTCTGTATGTAATACTATTATACTATTCTGTGGCTAAGTAGAACTCTAAGTGGGCACGGACGTGGCAGTAGAATGCAGTATGTTTCATGTTATGACTGCAGTGTCCACTATAAATAATTGAACAACATGGTATGCGAATAATTCGCACTGCACCTGTAGACATGTACTTACCGCATAGCGCACCAAAGTGCATCTGTTGATTAAAGTTTTTAGCACGAGCGTGTCAATTCGTAGGTACCTACTGCTAATTATGTTTATTTTCATAACTGGACACGTGAACACAACTTATACTTCTATTTAGGAGTACCTAGGTGTACAATTGTAAATTAGCCAATTTATAAAGACGCTCCCAGGCCTCCCAGCCCCCTACTCTTACCAATAAAAAAATCTATCATGGATATATTGTAGTTGTAATTTAGTATTAGAACTGTTATTGTAACTCACAGTGACTATTACTCATAAGGACCAGAATTTTACAGGTACTTTTCTTTTTGTAACGAAAGCATCACAAGGGATATATAAAGGGAAAAATAGAAGAAAGAATGAAGTAAATAAATATATTTTTAGTATAAATTAAATTAAACTTGAATAACAGCAATACACCTTAAAGGATACCACTCAAAATATAAAGTAAAACAAGTTCAAATATTTCCGATTTGTCAGTGTAACATTCGTAAATTAAAGATTGAAGACGCGAGGGACTGTAAAACACTATTAATTCCCGTGTTCAAATCTATATCAATCTGAAATGTAAATGTACACAGTACACACATCTGCATTTCTAATTGCTCCTACTGGTAATCCTCGTCGCGTCTCGAAGGCACATATATATCTGTAGCTAACGCGCGTTTGCGTTTTGTCTCAAAATGTATGAAAGTGGTATGAAAACGTGAACAGCGCCTCTAGTGGTCACTAGTGGAAACTAAAACAGCGAGTATAACATTTGTTGCTAACCGATGAACGCGCGTATTTCAAACTCGGTGAGAGCGTTTTCATACGTTTTGAGACAAAACGCAAACACGTTCGAATTAGTTAATGTATATACTAGAGATCGACGAACTTGAACTGAAAGTCAGCATTTAGGCGCTCGTTTGTATTATGCGTCAAACGCATGCGTAATTTTTCTCGCTAGGATCTTCTAAGACATTGAATTAATGAATAATCTTTCTAATAATAAAGAAGAACCTTCACCGATTAAGTATGTTACTTCAACTAAGCTGACACAGTCACTGAAAAAAGTCAAGTGTCCCATTCAAATCAAGATTAATCTGCATTGTAAATGTATGCAGATTCGTTCGTAATCTCAGTATCCTAATTGCTTCTCGTCTAGCTGCCACACATCGCTAATTTTCTGTTGAAGTACTTTAAACCCAAATTGCATAATGCAAGACTCAAAGTGCAATATAATTTACAAATAGTGTGATTTATAATTTATAAATATTGGGTTAGGCTTGGTCACACTGCGTTGCGCGAACGTCCGCGCGACGCGACCGCTGCGCGCCGGAACGTATGCGAACAGGGGACCGATTTTTGAGTGTCGACCGCTCGAATGTTCATTCGACATCTGTCATAACTTCATAGTTTTTTGACAGATCTCGAGTGAAAAATCGAGCGCTCGACACTCAAAAATCGGGCCCCAGGTTAGCGACGTCACACAGGCTGCGCGACGCGAGCGGGACGGTTTCATACAATTTGGCGCGCAGCGCAGCGTCCCGCTTGCGTCGCGCAAGCGGTGTGACCAAGCCTTTGTTCAGCAATAATGTTGTGCATTTCGCATTTTGAAAATACTTTACGTATGTCTAGCGCAAGCTTACTTAGTCCTAAAAGCATTTCTGCATTCGAGGGCATACAAGCTTTCAATACATCACGATATTGAAAGGAAGTACACTCGATTTCATTTGAATGATGCAAGTTCACCTTGTGGTGATCGTCTTAAATTGTTGTAATGAGATTAGATTTAGATTTAGATTTATTTATTTCATAATATAATAGTACATTACTTAAAGAATGTCTCAGATCGCAGGTATTTTACGCCCGAGCCGAAGGCAAGGGCGATAAATATGCGATCTGAGGCTTTCTTTATTATCGCCCGTGGTAAGTACAAAATTTTGTCACCCCCTGGCCAGGAAGTGGGTTTTTTCGCGCGCGGAGCGTGCGATAATGGCCACTTTATGGCCAGGTGTGACATAAATTACATTATAACACACATACACATTGCATTACATTATTTGTTAATGTTGTGTTCTTTCCATATACTTTATTTCATTGAACGCAACCTTTGATGTTTCGGGTGCTAATATCGCCTTACGCGCCTTTCACAGTTCATATATGAACACACTAGATTTGAATATCTTTTAATGCGAGGGGTAGGGCAAGGTATTCTCTATACAAACATGGTGCACGTTTCATTCCTCGGTTTTGGCACTCCCGTTTTTTTTTTTATTGTAAATATTGGAAATAAGGTCACAGTTCATATATGAACACATGAACACACTAGATTTGAAGATCTTTTAAGGCGAGGGGTAGAGCAAGGTATTATCTATACAAACATTGTGCTCGTTTTATTCGTCGGTTTTGGCATTCCCGAATTTTATTTATTTTGGTTGTAAATATTGAATATACAAAGAACCGTAAGAAGAAATTTTCAAAAATTTGAAAAAACTGGTAGATAGATGTGTCTCGAAGCACATAGGCTACTTTTTATCGCGGAAATCATCCCTTAAGGGGTGACAGTTTGTATGGAAGAGCGATGATCAAGTCCGCGCCTGATATAAAATAATTGCAATAAAATTTTACGGCGTTGAACGAGTTCTACGCATACGATGAAGCGGGCAAAAGCTAGTATATTTATATTTATCCTCGCCCTTTACTACAAACTTCTCCGAAATCATAATCATAATAAAGATACCTATGGCAGCCACAACAAAATAGGTATGTGGAGATAAAATGTACCGTACATATTGTCTACCTGGGGCTTGGTCGACTAGTTACTAGTTAGTTACTCAACGAAACACACCAAAACCCTGGGAAATGTCACATCTGGATGCTCCACACCAAAGGGCACTTGCGACAGAGTTCAGAATCGTGACAGATGACTGTCGTGACTGGCGCTCGTCGTTACAACATTGGCCATTTTGAACCTTATTGCAATCATGCTCTAAGGTTCATTTATCGATAATGGACACCGTCGATGGCTTTAAATACTTAAGCCTAACACAGGTATGGGAGATATAATGTACATTTCGCGTACAAAGTCGCGAGCAAAGTAAGTATATTTTGCTGTGAAATATACAACATTATTAGTTGTCCTCTCTAACGCGCGGCTTAGACTAAATTCCATTCCAACATTAACATTTATTGGTACGTATATAGTTTAACAATATTGTCAAAGTAATTGTAGGCAGGCTTCAGAATTGAGTTACAACAAAAATATTATCCCCTGAATTGGAAAGCCGCCGACAATAGTCATTTTTATCCCTAGTCCGACAACGGAAGATAATACCGTCATTCATACGCGCTCCGTTAAACGGCAATATAACCTCGACCCACGTTCGGCTGTATTTATTTCCCGGTTGACAAAGCGTGCATTATGGGTGACATTATTGGTGCCCTTGACTTATAAACGGTTACCGGACTTGCGTAAGGCACCAACGACATTTAACTGACTATTCGTGAACCTTATTCCAATGGGAAAATGACTATTAATGATCAGAATCGTATTGTCACTATATGTGTACAATCAAGGAACTTGTGATACATACAAATTGCACTTTTGTCACAAAGACAATAAGGTTTAAATGTACGTATTTCAGTTCCCTTTATATTCCGTGAGTCAGCGGCTTAATCAGGTTACTGTGGGGTTTCCTTAAGCTATATCCACACATGGTTCAATGGATACGTAAAGGTCAATTTATAGATGCCACAGTTGCGTGGTTGTTGCGTGAGTCAGGGGTTTATGAAGCTACTGTGGGATTTCACTTAGCCTATTATACGTAGTAGGAAATAGCCCTTCCCCTAAAGCGATATAGTCCTTCGAATCGCTAAACTTAAGTTGCAGTGGACGGGGCACATTGCACGTAGAACCGATGCCCGTTGGGGGCTGAAAGGTTCTCGAGTGGCGAGTGGCGACTGGCGACCACGGACCGAAAGGCGCAGCGTGGGTACTCACGAGATCGACTGATGACCTGGTAAAGGTCGCGGGAATCTACTGGATGCGGGTGGCGCAGAACCGGTCATTGTGGTACTGTTAGGGGGAGGCCTATGTCCTGAAGTGGATGTCTTTCGGCTGATATAATGATGATGATGTAGTAGGAAATTGATATTCGCTTCCAGATTGATCTAAATAAAACAAGCTAATTGATGCTGGAAGCAAGATAATTTGTAAAAGATTGGAATGATCTGGAGCGGGAAGATATGGTGTCTGAAATGAAATCAGCAAGAATCCGATGGCTCGACCTTTCCAAAAAAGAAATCTCTCGTGAGGTGTCCACTCGAGAGAATTCTTTTTTTGGAAAGGTTTCCTGTAACTAAGAAAAATGGCTTTACCAGGGTATTGAGTATACGGTAAGATGTTATTTACACTCTGTGATAGGCACCTGCACATTTAAACCTGCGGTTAACACCATCTCTATCCGATTTACCTCCTTTAATCGCATTTGCACGTATTTAACGGCTGCAGCTGTTTTAATTCCGTTTTCAATTTAAAATTTAATCCAACGTAAAGAAAGACATCACGAACTCAATCTTGCAAATGCTTTTGCTCTGAAGTGGTCGTTTTTAATTTTAAAGTATTATTGAAGCAGGACTATTTGTAGCTGAAAGAATTGAAAAGTTATTTTTACCTTAATATGCTCCGCGCAGAAACCGCCTTAGTTAAAGGGTCTTGATGATAATGATGTACAATTCCTGGAAAGGTTCCCTACCTTTACTCCACCATGACACACAGAAATATAAATGAAATTAATTTTAACGAACCGCTTAATATGCGCCTAGCGCCGTGTTATGACGTCAAAGACGTATATTATACTGTTTTGTGCACACGGTACGGCGGCCGTTACTGAGGAGTATGCTCCCGACGACCCAAGTTAACGTTTATTACAGCGGAGACTTGTAAGGAAACATACGAGTCATTTCTATGATAAATTCCAGTGTCTCTATTCGGCTCATCTCTTTTACATGCCGTCACATTTTAATATGATCTTTCGCCGCCACGCGCATTGAGCTGGTAGGTAAAAAAGACTTCGAACATGGTGCAACCCAACTGGGGAAGTGGCTCGATCTAACAGAAGACCGCACCGCAGCCATAAAGGTCGCGATTATGACGTCAGCGGGCAGCGGGGCGTTTGATCGAGTTCAATCTATGATTAATCTGTGAATGGAGCGGAGTTATGTCAAAGTATTAAGTTACTGTTCTGTGCGCATTATGGTATGGTGCCAGTAACTGATGAGTACTATGAGTAGGCTCTAACGACGTCTCTAGTTAACGTTTATTAACGATGAGGACTCGTAAGTAAAAATATGCGCCATGAACGAGCTCGTCCATAAGATGCCTATTAGCTCGTGCATCTAGGTATTTGAGCTCAGAAATACAGACTCCAGCAGAGAATTCCAGCAGGGCGCATTACAACCAGAAAAGTCAAACGTTTTAGCCTACATGTCTGGCTTGGCTTGTAGATCGTACCTATAAATCATGGAGAAATGTGATTGAGATGTAGAAAGGTTGAACGGAATAGAGGCCCAAGAATTCTGCTGAGCAAAGTTCCTTATTTTAAGAATTATCGCCCAAGTTTACCTCTCGCAACACGGCGGAATGTTGGACTATATGTAATAAATATTCAGTACCTAACGTTTTATACAAGATTTGTTGAGGCAATTAGG
This sequence comes from Cenopis cana, assembly GCA_951800055.1. NCBI lineage: Eukaryota > Metazoa > Arthropoda > Insecta > Lepidoptera > Tortricidae > Cenopis > Cenopis cana. The sequence goes on along the minus strand of OX637476.1, from coordinate 3,096,584 downwards.
TCGGAGAGAATATTCATCTCGTGTAACCTTGCTCAATTTGTTAAACAAAACATATTTATTATACCTTACTAGTTAAGATACTATAATATAAGTAGAAGATTAATTTTCTTAAGGTGGTGCCTCGATTCTACGACGACCGCTTTAGCTTAGTTGGAAGTGACCCTGCCTACGAAGCTGGAGGTCCCGGGTTCGAATTCCGGCCGGGGCATTTATTTGTGTGATGAGCACGAATATTTGTTCTTGGGTCTTGGATGTTTTCTATGTATTTAAGTATTTATTTATCTATATAAGTATGTATATCGTCGCTTAGTACCCATAGTACAAGCTTTGCTTAGTTTGGAACTAGGTTGATTTGTGTAAGATTGTCCACAAATATTTATTATTATTATTATTCTCTATACCACGCCACCCGTGTAAGAAGAAACATGCTTAATGCTTATGTCATGCTTATGGTGTTGCAAAGCTATGTTTACCGGTGAAACATCATATAATTCCTCTTATAAGATTTTAAATTAGGTAAAATACCTATTTTATACGGCTGTGTCGTTTAATAATGTAGTGTTTGAGTAAGCTGAGGAACAACAGGGAAATTAAGATTCGACTCCGCATGTTTTGTTCATTTTGTTCTGTGACGTTTTAACGAAGTAAAATACTTAAACCTTAGGTAAATAAGCGCCGTCTGTCCGTTCCACGCAAATGTTAAATAAGTGGAAGTACAATAAACACAAGGTTTTGTACGAGGTAATTAAGCATGACCCCAATTTTAAACGCAGAGCCTTTGTTAGGGAGATCAACAGTTGATTTTCCGCTTGGTATACAACTCCATAATCATGACCAGTATTTATTTATACGGCAAGTGAACAATTAGGCTATGAATATATATACGTCTATTGATAGCTGAAAACATATATGAATATTGTAATGGCATCGTTCCATGAAATTAGGACCCGATTTGGAGCTTTGCCTCCGGCACCAAACTTTTGACCATTGCCGTTTCAATCGATGGCCTGTACTGTAACTCAGCTGACTGAGTTACAGGGCTGAATCCTGGGCTTCGTAGCTTCACTAGTACCTATGAATGACGCCCGACAAGTCTTCGACCACTTGGACGGTCCATATACGTTACGTACATACGGCACTTTTAACGTTCCCGAGCCGTCGGAGTCTTGATGATGTCGTTTCTCCAGTGATGTCCGGCTCTGAGACTAGAATTTCGGTATCTACCTATGATTATATATTAACTGAGACAACTGCAAGGGTCCCCTTAAATAAATCAGGTCACATTAAATATGTAGGACTAAAAAAACAACAGAACACTGTCCTTTTCCACTCTCATATATTCGGCAGTCGGCCGGCGCCTCGCGCCCCGAACTCGGTTCGCTACACAATTTCCCCGGAACACTTGACGCTTTCAATCTCGTTTTATGCGGAGGAACGGATTCCGAGCCATTCGTTTTTAGTATATGATTATGTCGCTGGTGCGGCCCTATTTCCATTCCATCAGAGTTCACTGTAAAAACTGCACGCTTATACGCTGCAGTCCCTAGCGAGAGCGGTAATGCAAACATTGAAAACTCATGATAAGGGTACTGATTGGCCATATGCGGCGTAATTTTCTCAGACTACCTGTAGTCATGCCAGAATCCAAATGCATTTGCTCTTAAAGCAGGATGTCCCCCGCTTTCGAGTAGAATAGAAATACGCGCTGGGAACCTTGCCGGCTTACATACTACGCTGTGACGATTATGGACATAAGAATGTTTCCCATGTCATTTATATTTTTATTACTACGTTCCGTTACATCGCCTACTACAACATTACTAGAACTGATACATAATGATGAAGACATGTGTACAGGTTCTGTGGCCCTGAACGTAATAAGAATCTTATTGTATGTTGTTATAGGTACTTAAATCAAGGACATCCAATAAAATTGCCTTTGTAAATAAAGATTTATTCAGCGAGTCGTCTTTGAAAGCCGCTTTTATATTTCGACTCGGGCCTCGCCAGCAAATCAAAATAGGGACGAATAGGGTACTATCGAAGACAGAGTTAACTGACCATCCGTGAGCCTTATTGCAACGAAGTAAGGCCTACTTATGGTCAGTTAACCTTGACGTCGATAGTACCTACGCCTACGGACTGAGTCGTAGAAAATGAAGTGCTCATAATTTCGTGTCATCATCGAAATGGCACAAAATCTTTAACCATCGTCGTCATCGCAGTTAGTTAGACTGTATAAAATAATTTTATTACTAAATGTATATATTATATTATTATTGATTAAGGCATACTGTTTTATAAAGCAGTTAATTTCTTTATCTTACCGGTATCCGAAAGAGTTTTTACCTATTAATGCTCTCTTATTGTTACATTAATGTAAAGAGCGTACTCCCATCTGAAAGGCCGGCAACGCACTTGTGACTCCTCTGGAATGACTGGAATTGAGGATGTCTATGGTATCGCCTACCATCAGACGATCCGTCTGCTCCCTATAACATAAAAAGACATGAATTTATGATACATTTCACTTGTATGAAACCGCGTAATGAATGTAACGTTTAATTAGTCATAACAGTTGAACAAACTGGCCGTTCGCTGCGCCGGCGCCGTTTTGCAGACATCCATAAATGTATGGCACGCTCATCCATGTGTAATTCGTTTCTCCGATTGGACTGTGCGAATGAACTCGAGTTTGTTCAATGGCTAAGGCACGTTTAGATATTTTTATCGTCTTATTCATTAAAACCAAACCACTGCTAACTAAATAGTTTTGTCCCTTTCTCACAAACATAAATGTCGAAGTGACAGATAAGGAGAAAGTTATTTTAGCTTTTGGCTTAATCACTTTTTGAAAATGGGAATCGACTTCAAATCGTATACGAAAACCACACTCAATTGCTCAAAGGTTAACTGGAAGAGATCCCTTTTAGGGATAAGTTCGCCTTTGTACCAAAATGTCCTTATTTGTTTGTATTTTTTGTGTTTTTTTTTGTGTACAATAAAGTTATTACATACATACATACATAAAACCTTCTCCAGAATGTAACAGATGCTTTTATGAAAACCGCATCAAAATCGGTTCAGCCAAACGCGAGATAATTCTGGACAAACATACATACACGAAAAAGTCACTGCCAACATTTTCCCCATAAATTAAGGGATTTTGTTATTAATACCTACCTATTACTATCTGTAGTTGGCTACGCAGTTGGTGACCGCTTTGGGTGGTTACTAACTGAGCGCTCCCGTGCTTTGGAAGGCACGTTAAGCCGTTGATCCCGGTTGCTGTCTATGGCAGCAGTCGTTAAGCCAAGTTGGAGGCCTTCGGGCGGCTTGAGAACTTCTAACGGTCAAGTTGCCCACTCACTTGACACAGCCTAATCCCAATAAGGTCTAGTTTCCCCTCGGGGTTGAAAGGTCAGATGGCAGTCGCTTTCGTAAAAACTAGTGCCTACGCCAAATCTTGGGATTAGGTAGCGGACCCCAGGCATCCTTCAGGATGCAACTGTACTGGGATAAGGCTAGGAAGATGATGAAGTTGGCTATGCAGTTAGGAAATCACAAGCATTTTATTTAATTGTTTATATGTCTCTTTGCCAACACCAAAGTGACAATAGAATAATCAGAACTATTTTGAAAGGAGAATGGGCAAATTAGTATGGGCGGTGTACCATTGGTGTATACAGTTGAGACATATATCATTTGAAAGCTCTTAGCGGTAGCTTTGATTTCTTGTATGACGCCGAAGACCGGTCGCGTGCAGGGAAGGTGGAATAGCTCATTTAATAACAGCACTGTGGCGATTACTGGAACTAAATATTCTCATAGTAATGGGACACTTGTGCATAGACAGTAGCGCCAATATTTTAGTAAAACATTACTAGAGTTTCTAAATAAAACGGGAATGGTTACCTTATATTTTTCTTCCACAAATAGATACGAAATAACTGTAGTAAATCAATTAATAACACAAAAAATGAGTATCGCCTGATTCTGCTACTGCACGCCAGATGTCGCTAGTAAATAATGATAGGATCACATGGTCGTTTATACACGCTAACAATATGACACTTGACATCTAAGGCCCGCAGTACGAGGTAGGTTTTGACATTAGAGGGGCTACGATAATCACTTATGTCGGACATATAGCATTCGTCCCTTACTGCCAAATAGGTAAGTGCGAGAGGGACAAATGCTATAATGTCTGCAATATACGCGATCGTCTTAGCGCAGCGCTCAGTAGTATTCTATATTCGAGCTCTGACTACAGTTATAAATGTTAGTAAATAAGAAATGCTACGAGCGTACTAAGCTGCCAAAACATCTTTGCGAATTCAATGCTTCCTACTAGGAGCAGTAATTTCGAAACCGCATATAGCATATAGATATCTCTCTCTCTCTAACTTAACAAGTGCGATAGAGACTAAAATATTGGCAATTGGATATCGATTTTGGCCGTATGGTGGTCTTGATGCAATCAATAAAATAACTCTTAGATATGTTAATTATTTATTTTTGAACATAATATATTACGAACATATATATATGACAAGAGCCGGCGTGCCTACAATGCCACTGTTATGTATAGATGACAACACGTACAATGTAAACGCAACCCACGTTGTGGGTAAGCAAAAACAATTCTTATTTGTGCATTTTCTAAGCTATTTAACCCTTTGACCGCCAAAGCGAAAGTGTGTCGTCGTGCCCAGTACGCCAAGCACTGTTTTTTCGGTGTAATGTCTAAACCAATAAAAACAAATTAAAACAGATCAAAAATGTTTTTTTTCATGATCAAAGTACACATTCACTCCCGACTTTTAAGTAGCTGTTGGCGTGGTGGGCACGACGAAACACAACCACTTTATAGGTTCTTGGCGGTCAAAGCGTTAAACACAATTGAACCAGTTTTCTTCGCTATTGCGTTTATTATGTTACATTACCTAATCCTATGAAAAAATCTAAAGCGGCCCGGCAACGATCAATGACAGTTGCCAATACTATGTGTTGTCAATGATTTGAACATTACCGTCGCGTTTGAAGCCATTTGTCAATGTCATTTACGTGTTTGAAGAACATTGATGCTAGTTTTGATTGTACGATTGACATATGCTCGTCGATCGTTGCCATTTTGACATTTGTTTGAACTCTATGTAGAAGTGAGGTTATTACAAATCACTCACGTGCTTATGAAAAAGAAAGCTCATGAACCCAGACACGACGTTGTTGACGTGTGTTTGACGTGCCGTTTAACCCTTTGACCGCCAAGAACCTATAAAGTGGTTGTATGTCGTCGTGCCCACCATGCCAACAACCATTTAAAAGGTCGGAGTGAAGGTGTACTTTGATCACGAATAAAATCATTTATGAACTGTTTTAATGTGTTTTTATTGGTTTAGACATAACACCAATTCAACAGTGCTTGGCGTGGTGGGCACGACGACACACTACCGCTTTGGCGGTCAAAGGGTTAAGCCCACCAAACGCAATTCAAAATAGCTATCAATTTATTGACGGCAGTATTGATCGTTGCCGGTCCGGGTTAGTCATAGCTGAAAGAAAGCTGCATTGCCGATTACTGGAGAGTTAATCTGAAGAGCATATGGACAGATTATAAAAACCTACCACCGTGTGCTAAAAGGAAAGCCCGATCCTATCGGTGGAAAATAATTAACTATCACAAATCGCAGAGTCTAGGCAGTGTCGTACAAGCACACTCAGGCCGCGCGCGTCGTTTCTTCACAATAGTCTAACGGAAAAAGTTACGTGACGGAACTGGTAGGACTTTTATCCCCAATTAATACGAATGTTCGCTTCTGGCGCGCGACATGCTCGCTTCGGTCACTCAGCTCGAGCGCTGTAGGCACAGAATAAGAAAATAGTAAACGTACTGTATGGTCACAGTTCTACTTACACTCCTCCTTGCTTCGCTCGTCGTCGTGCCTACACCGACCTGCCTTAGAGTAGATAGGACTGAAAGTCCAAGCACTGGGAATCTTATAAAAGCACGCTATGTTTACGCCTACGCCTGTGCGTGCACATCGTTGAACTAAAGTTCGCCCATTTCACCCAACTGGTGACGTAAATTAATCCTTATTTTGTGGAGCCCACAAATGGGACAGTCCGGTGCTATGCGCGTAACTTCTAGATATAGAGGTTCCGATGCTCGTAAGTAAAGACTACTGCACAATTCTAGTCAGCGACAGCGATTCCTTGACAGCTTTCTTAACTCTCGCGTTCTTCAGTCATGCACTTCTTTAGATAGATTAGAGGTTGATTAACTAATTTTACCGTGCTAGTGTTAATGAGGCTTAACGCATTCACTGCCACCCTCTTTTCCTGGACATTGGGCAGGTGCCGCACTTTGCTGTGTGCCCCAAACGCACATGTGAGTTCAACCGACTATTTTAAGTCTAAGGCACTAAGGCACAGGGTACAAGTGTCAAATATTATGAACGCGTCTGTGCGTCGAAGGCACTGCGTGAAAGTCACGGTGACGCATATATGCGGCGGTGGCAGTGAATGCGTTAAGGCCCTAATACAAATGTTCGGCCAACCTCGGCAGCCTACAAGTATAAAGCCTTTTTGCGTACGAGACCCACACACGAGTTTAACTACATTGCGCGGTTGAATAAAGCGGATTAACTCGTTATACCTCTATGACTTGAAGCGTAAATAAACTCGCATGCGAGTCTCGTACCTGTATAAATAAGGGTTTGTTCTACCTTTTAGGCTTGCCAAAGTTGGCCTAACACGTAAACATCCAGCCGTGGCCCCTTTACTCTTTAGTCCCCAGGTCAGAAGTCAGTCCCTTCAGTCCCCGTATCTATTGAGAAATAATTTAAGTACTTTTTTGGACCAACCAAAGTACCTAATTAGTTAATTACAAATTCAGTACATTATACATTTATTGTACACAAAATACCTACAGGTAAAAATACAAAAACATTAAGTTATATTGGTACAAAGCCGAACTTCAAAAACGAGGTAAAGGTTAACAGTTCAAAAATAATATAAAACTGTTCATCCACTGCTGTTCTTACTTACTCCATCAGGGAGCTACGGTACTACAGACAGACACACATACTCAGATATACCTACATGTCAATACCCTGTTTTGCGTTGCGCGTCGGGGGTTAAAAACACAGCGTTTCGCCTCGGTCTTAGCTGAGGTTCTTGCTGGACTTTTCTCAGCAAGCTAGGTTTAGTGAACCAGCGAAAAAACTCCCAGTACCTACCTCGATTCCAGTCACACCTCAGATTCAGTTGAACCCGCTCAACCAATCTCACTTTAGCGCAAAACAGAGTATTCCAGTGTTTACACCGCCCGCGTGGCGCGTGGCTAACTTGACAAAGCCTAATCCCAATAAGGTCTAGTTTCCCCTCGGGGTTGGAAGGTCAGATGGCAGTCGCTTCCGTAAAAACGAGTGCCTACGCCAAATCTTGGGATTAGGTAGCGGACCCCAGGCATCCTTCAGGATGCAATTGTACTGGGATAACGCTAGGAGGATGATGACACCGCCCGCGTGGTCGTGTTGGAGGTTTCCCCTGGATTTTCAGGCCATTCTCCAGCTTCGCACTCCTATCGCTTTGTTGGACCCTGCCTATAAAGCCACAGTTTCATGCGATGCGGCATCAAAACCTGAACATACAACACACGAACACACGACCGTGCACACTCGTCAGATCTGGGACCCGATTTTTGAGTATCGAACGCTCGACTTTTCATTCGACATATTCTGTCAAAACATCATAGTTTTTTGACAGATCTCGAGTGAAAAGTCGAGCGTTCGACACTCAAAAATCGGCCCCCTGTATTGTCGCGGCCGCTTTTCCAGCACCCCCCGCAGCCGCACCTCAAGAGTTATAATACGAATCGGATTCGCTTCTGTCGTGTCACAACGTAAGCCATCACATCTGAGCGCATCACATACGTGTGATGAGCCAAACTAGTTAAATAAATGAAACTGATCATCCTGGCGCGTCATGACACAACACGTCAGAATAGTATGAATCCAGCTTTGCCGCGAACAACGTACTATTTGCCGCTGAAAAAAAAGGTTGCATCGGAGGTGCTAAAATAAAACTAGGTACTAGAGAAAAAGGGAAGAAAAGGAGGTGTGAATTTTTTTGACGTGCTTACATATTCGAATGCACTATCATTATGCATTCATAACGGATGCTAATTTAGTAATTTACCCTTTAAACGCGCTCGTCTGATGTGTGAGAAAGTGACAGTGTAAATGACATCTTTATTTATTGAACCTTTTTTGATGTTCCGCGGTCAAATAGTTAAAAGATGACTTCGAAATCCATTTGATGCAATCACAGGTGTCCCATATATTTTAAAAATATTAAATAAGAAGCATCCCAGATTCCGATTGCGGGATGAGAGGACTGCTCAGTTTATTTACAACGATCTCCTCGGCCTACACGAGGGATCGTAAGTGAGCTCAAATCTGACAACCTGCTTTGAATCGTGGTTTTCTTCTTTTTTTTTCTCTACAAAGACCACCAGATGTAGGTGAACTTCTATGAACTTAATTTCTGACGATTCCCACGGAGCTGTCCAGGGAAAGCTTCGTGTTTCATGGACACGTGTACATGGAAATGTGTGACGGTCCTGCACTTTCGTCGAAACCTTTTCAACTTGACATAGTTGTAGACTCATACGCCATGGAACTGTAATGTCAAATGAGAAGTTTAACTCTACAGAAATGCATATAGGTACTCAGGTGAATGTCGAACTGCACGCCGTGATATGGTGCGGATGTATCAGTCATTGGCTTCCAGATGGGAAAAAATCGTACTATGCAGTCAAAAAGTATGTTCAAATATTTATTTTCACAGTGTGTACCTACACAAACATATCATCAACCTCCAACTCGACGCGTACACACATTCCCGCTGGAGAGAACGTCCACGCAACAACACAGACACATTAGTCCCTATTCGTCCCGGTACCGCCGCATACCGGGTAGAGTCATGTCTGGCCCAGGTCGTGCCTCGCTGAGTTTCTTGCTGAGCTCTTCTCAGCTTGGCTAGGTTTAGTAAACCAGCGACAAATCTCCTAGTGGCTCAATTCCACTCACTCTTCACAACACAGATTCGGTTGAAGCTCAACTAATCTCACTGGACCGCAAACTCTTAGAGTATTCCAGTGCTTAAACCGTCCGCATGGTCGTAGTGGAAGTCTCCCCTGGATTTTCCTCAGGCTATTCTCCAACTGCTAACTCCTATCGGGTCCGGCCTACATTCAGGTTCAAAAAAACATCAACCCTATTACTCAAGAAGGGTAGGTAGAGGCAGAGAAGTAGAGATCAAGGCTTTCCATTTGCTACGATTCTTGAGAAACTTATTTCTTGTACTAAGTATCATAACATCTCTCATACACAAGTGAAGAATTTTGAGATACGGAGTTATTTTCAGCCCCTCTAGCACAACATGCATTCCGTATCTACTCGCGCGCGAGATAAGCTACCTGTCACTTTTTGACAGCATTCATCAGACAGTGACAGGTAGCCTATCTCGCGCGCGAGTAGAGACGAGATGCATGTTATGCTAGCCCCCCTGGGATAAATTACACATCATACTGAAGATGACCTTTAAGGAACAAAAAAATGTTCTTGTTAAAAGTATAATTCCGGATTGGCACCAAAAATATACAGTAAATAAAATAAATATAAAATAATAACAATAAATAACCCATCAAATGAAGTTACGATGGATGGTAGATCTTTTGTCATCAAAAGTATTGAGGTTTAAAAAAAATATTCGATCCAGGAACCCGTTTGTGCCAGCTCCGGCCGCCCAGCGAAACCCTACGTGGCCCGGGCACGACATATACACACTTGAACGGTTCTTTTATTGTTCTTGCTTATAGTAACTGTCCTTATAAAATGTATGGCTTGATTAAGTACCTGAAAAACCAATTTCTATTAAATATTAAAGTAGTATTCAGTAATCTGCTTCAAGCTAGGTAAGTACTTGTGTAACAACGTATAGTTAAGTTTACAGAGAGGCAAGAATGAAAAACGAGACTTTGTTAGATAGGAACTACCAAAGAACTACTCTGCAGGTATGCGGTGTTGGAAGAATGGTTGGCAGAGCTTTTGAAAACTGGAGATGTGTCGTGTAGTTTGATGGATTGGTTTTCACTTATTGAACAACGTATAGTTGGATTAACAGAGGGCCATACAAATACAAGAAAGGAAAAATGCGCGGGATGTCCGATAATATTGTCACTCACACTGTAAAATCTTGTTCATTTCGGCTATAGCCGCCACTGATTGAGCGATCGGTGTACTGAAAGAACTGGTTTATAAACTAATAAATCTTTAGCCCAATGTGTATTATGCATATATATGTTAATTACTAGCTTTTGGCCCGCGACTTCGTCTGCGTAGAACTGGCGTCATCGCGTTAGAATGTTATTTCATTCTTCTATTCCATGCGCTTACCTAGTTATCTCTCTTCCATTCTAACTTAAACCCCATTAAGGGATGATTTCCGGGATAAAAGTATCCTATGTCCTTCCCTAGGACTCAAACTATATCCATAACAAATTTCATCTAAATCGGTTGAGCATTTTAAGAGGAAACAGGCAGACAGAGTTACTTTCGCATTTATAACCCGCCCCAGTTTCGCACGGGTAGTCCAGTTTTAAATTTATTTATCTAAAGCTTTTGCCCGCGACTTCATTCGCGTGAATATCCATTATCCATATCAACTTCTACACCGTATTTCGCCGGGTTGTCTCGCCAAACATTGCGCACGCCGGCTCAATGCGCCCACATGAAACATGACAGAGGACTAAATATATGTTATTAACTTATTTTAGATGTAGATAAAAACGCTCGCGAGCGAAGCGAGTAATGTAGAAGAAAACGCGAACGCAGCGAGCGCGAAAAGTTTGGAAAATTATGATGCAGGTGCGGAAAATACTTTACACTCATCAAGTAATGTGTATGAAAACGCGAGCGCAGCGAGCGCAAAATATTTCGAACATTATGATGCCGGTGCGGAAAATAATTCATACGCATCAAGTCATGCAGATGAAAACGCGAGCGTAGCGAACGCGAAATTTTTACGAACATTATGATGCCGGTGCGGAAAATAATTCATACGCATCAAGTCATGCAGATGAAAACGCGAGCGTAGCGAACGCGAAATTTTTACGAACATTATGATGTAGGTGCGGAAAATACTCATCAAGTAATGTAGATGAAAACGCGAGCGCAGCGAGCGCGAAATTTTTTGAACATTCTGATGCAGGCGCGGAAAAGACTTCATACGTATCAACTATAATGTAGATGAAAACGCGAGCGTACGGCGCGCGAAAATTTTCGAACATTATGATGTAGGTTGTGCGGAAAATGCTCATCAAGTAATGTAGAAGAAAACGCGAACGCAGCGAGCGCGAAATTTTTCAAACATTATGATGCAGGTGCGGAAAATACTTCACACTCATCGAGTAATGTGTATGAAGAAAACGCGAGCGCAGCGAGCGCGAAATATTTCGGACATTGTGATGCGGGTGCGGTAAATAATTCATACGCATCAAGTCATGCAGATGAAAACGCGAGCATAGCGAACGCGAATTTTTTACGAACATTATGATGCAGGTGCGGAAAAGACTTCAAACGCATCTGTAATTTAGATGAAAAAGCGATCGTTGCGGGCGCTAAAGTTTTTGAACATTATGATGCAGGTGCGGAAAATAGTTCATACGCATCAAGCAATGTAGAAGAAAACGCGAGAGCAGCGAGCGCGAAATATTGAACAAAAAAAATTTGTTGACCTATCAAGTGGTAGGTGGTGGTGGTAAAGAGGTAGTTGAATAGATATATATTTTTTGTTCATAAATTATTGGAATTTACGAAATTTTGTTCCGATGAATTTTTTAACTTTCCAAACACCTATAAACTTAAAATTTGGTAATAATGATTATTATTAGGTATTTTTTACCAACAAATACTAATATATTGATAAATTAGATTTTTTTCTTTGAAATTTCCTTATTTTTCCTATAAAAACCAACTTAACTTTGCGGTCGGTTCGGAACCCTAAATGTGCGAAGTCCGACTCGCACTTGGCCGGTATTTTTTGCTTTCCAATCCGCCTGTTCGAATTTGGTCATACTTGATGTTTATTGTTACGTAGGTATGTATGTTTTAATAACGAATACCAATATACCCTAAATTTATGTCTGTTACGCGCTGAACGTATTTTATACATTTTGCTGACGGAAAAGGCAACTAATCGGCACCTCGAAGAACCTCAAAGATGACACCCATATCGATTATTAAGAAAAGTAAATAGGTAAATGTCCGCCATCTTCGATTTGAAAATGGATAAGTATCATTCTTGTAATGAGCACCTCAAAAAACAATATTTTATACAAAAATGCGCATACTTAATATATAGGTTAGTACATGTCGCAAGTGCTACCATGCAACCGAGAGCCCGCCGCTCTGCGTAGGTAAGGTACCCTCCATCGCAAACAAAAAAAAACCGAGGTTGGTTGGTTGCGTTGATGCCGTTACGTAGTGGATAATGGCTGGAGCACACCGCTGCATCCGCACTCATCTGGTTTGCCAAAACCTTAACTGTGCGTTGCAGTATGAAGTTTCTAACAAAGAATTGGGGCGGCGCCGGTCTGGTTCCGAGCCTTTATGTGTGCGACAACCTTAATTATTATATTTTATTGAGCCTAAAATGTCCCACTGCTGGGAAAAGGCCTCCCCCCTCTTTTTCCATTCCTCGCGGTCTTGTTTATCTGCCCAGTCTCCTTTTTAAAGAGTCCAAATTATCACGCCAGCGCCGGCGTGGTCTACCGCGTCTCCGTTTTGAGTCGTGGGCATCTACTCTGTGATCTTTTTGGCCCACAGCTCATTCGGCATCCGGTAGACGTGTCCAGCCCAGTCCCACTTCAATTTGGTTGTTTTCCGAGCTACGTCAACTATTTGAGTTTTGGAGCGCAGTGTGGTGTTCCGGATTCGATCCACCAACTTTACACCTAATATGCTGCGCTCCATGGCTCGCTGGCAAACCCCGAGCATGGATTTCTGGGCTTCTGTCAAAGACCAAGTTTGTGCACCGTAGGTGAGAACTGGAAGTATGCTCATGTCCATGAGCCTACGTTTAAGTGAAAGAGGTAGGTCGCCTTTCATTGGGTGATTCATAGACCAATTGCTCGTCCAGGCGTTTACTGTCCTCCTATCGACCTCTTTTTCTTGTCTTTGTCGACAATCTTAATAGCTCATCATAATCAAGTGGTGGCGAAATTACTCAGTTTATAACTACGGTGGAAAGAATAAATAAATCATATCTAAATCATGCAAATACCTATTTTATCTTGCCACTTTAAGACTCAAATTAGTAAATTGTGCAAGTGTAGTTCTACATTAGCTTCCTTCAACTTTAACGAATGACATCTGTATACTGACCAAGGAGCTGACACGCTTTGCTAGAGAAAGAGAGTCTTATTGCGATTCCTATAAGAGAAAATAGAAAAGAGTGGCATGTTTTGTCCCTATCACCGACCGAACATTTTTTCATGGTCGGGTTATAGGCAAAACGCAAACTTCCATAAGCAAATACATTGGACATGAAAACCGGCCAAATTGCGTAGTACAAATTATGTATGAAAATTAGCAAGTATGAGAAAGACATAGCACCGGTCGCTCGTTGGCGCATCTATAACTAAAGAGTTTATGTTATATCTATGATCTGTATATTGACACTTGACACACGTCTCTGACATGTCAAACGTCAAATAATATCGTAACATTTACAAATGTCTAGACTCACCTCACCATACGTCCCAATTGTATCTTGAACCTGAGATTCGTGAAAACTGTGAGCATGTTCGGAGGTCAGGCTTTCACTGGTTCTGCAGAGACGAATTTTCGTGGGCATTGTAAATACCTAACATGGATCCGGTTCATAGATTGGAAGTTGAATCTAATTTATCAGTTTGAGGGATTATTTCCAGGATAAAAAGTATCCTATGTCCTTCCCCGGGTCTCAAACTATCTCCATACCAAATTTCATCTAAATCTGTTCAGCGATTTAAGCGTGAAGAGGTAACAGACAGACAGACAGACAGACAGACACACTTTCGCATTTATAATATTAGTATGGATATATATGGCGATTTTTGTAAGTTTGACCGCATTTTTCAGTACAAATGATTAATGTGAAATGTGTACAAATATTGCGATATTTTTAATGTATGTTGGCAAAGTTACAAGTATAATGAGGAACCACGGGTACATAGTCTACTTTATACTGACGACAATATCAATAATGGTACAATACTTTTTTCTGTTGATAATATTAACATACCTTATATTGTTATTTTGCAAGCTTAACCATGTAATTAAAGTCTTAACCATAGAAGAACGGAATGCTACTTAAATAAATAACCATAACTTTAGATTTAACTAGTTAAACACAATACTTTTGTAACCTAAAGGAAGAGCGGCGCCATCCAACACAGGCTTTTTTGCTTACCGGATGGCTCCATCGCCTTAAATCATAGCAAAATGTATTTAACCAAATAAAGAATTTTGAATTTTGAATTTTTTTTAATACGGTAGATACTATATTCATGAACTAGCTAGGCGACTCTAGCTAAGTTACCTAAAAGAAGCCATTGTGATACCAACGGGCCTTGTTCACTTCTAGGATCTCCAAATAATCATCCAACATCATCGGCGAAATTAGCATCAATAGCAGAGCTAGACGTTGTCAACTGGTTCACGGTCTGTGTTCAGAAAATAGAATAAATGGCTGTAAATTAATTACAAACGAAGCATTCATTAATCTGTTGCCTGCCCCAGAATATTATGTGCGTGTTCATGAAAACCGCTTACAACAATAATTTATTTTATCGATAAAATAATCGACCAGCACGACTTTACTTGTAATATGTATCTATAGATATTAATAATATATTATATTAATCCAATCACTATGAAGAGTTTGTAGACATCTCACATATTCGAATTCATCGTATTGTTAAACTTTTCGACGCCAACGACAGACATATCCGTCACGGCGAGCAGTGCGATATCAACCTACTGCATGCATTGTAGAGTTCAACTTCGCTTTTGACATTTCCATATAATGGCGTGTGAGCAACAGCTTTTGTATTTGACATGACTTTAAAAAGATGAAGCTCAGTGGCGGATTTACATATTTGCCGCCCCTAGGCTATTCAAATTTTGCCGCCCCTGCTGACCTCCACAATTCAATACCCTAGTTCACAAACCTATTAATACTTTTTCGTCGTAAAAAAAACGTATGTTTTTTGAAAAACTAAATTCTAAATGGTCGCAGAGAGCTGAATTTTGGCATGTGAGGAGATATGGGTCCGCTGATAATAAAAAAAAAATAAAGTATCTAAAACGGCGGCCGTCAGAGACAAAACAATTTTCGAGTAATTTTTGCGAGGGCGAGCTTCAGGCCGCGAGCTGCGAGGCCGCAGGCCGAAGGCTCGGGTAGCCTCCATTCGAGAGGCTATCTATGCCAACTCTCCTCCCCAAGTGTATAATCAATATTGTTATTTCTTTATTAAATGTAGCTATATATTTTGTATATATGCTGCAAACTGTATTGCCCAATTATAATTATATTTTGTAAAACGATCACTATATGACTAGTAGTATAAACAGTGTTGTATTATATGAAACTTGTATAATGAGATATAATAAACTAAACTAAACTAAACTAAGTAACTTTTGAGACGCCGAAGGCGGGAGGAAGGTGTTGCCCAACTATTCATATGCCCCATGTATCTTAAAGCTAACCTGAAGGCCAGCGCCGGATCTAGAAATTTTAGAGGAGGGACAAAAACCACGAAATTCCGCCCCCGTGTGCATGAAAACGCGAGCGCAGCGATCGCGAAAATTTTCGAACATCATGATGTAGATGCGGAAGAAACTTCATACGCATCAAAACATAACAAATCTAGAAGAAAACGCGAGCGCAGCGAGCGCGAAAATTTTCTAACATTATAATGCAGATGCGGAAAATACTAGGCATCAACTTGTAGCAAATCGAGAAATATAACAAATCATATGCATCAAGCCATAAAAAACGTGAGCGCAGCGAGCGCGGAATTTTTTGTCCTGTCAAGACGTAATTTGGCCTGTCAAGAAGTTCGAATTTGCCGCCCCCCTGCCGTCCCCTAAACTTGCTGCCCGGGGCATGGGCCCCTGCTTGTCCCTCCCCCCTAGATCCGGCTCTGCTGAAGGCCGAAGGCCCGAAGCGTCCCATCAGAGCGCGCTCTCACTATTCATGTCATTGTTACAAGCGAACTTGAAACCCAAGGCCCGAAGGTGAGCGGCAATACCACGCGAAGCCGAAGGCTCGAAGCTTGTTGCCCGACGGGCGAGGCCACACGGGCACTCGTCCTAATCCCAGACTCCCTCCTCCTTCTCTCCCCTCCTATCCTATATTCCCTCTCCCTCCTATACGACATAGAAGTCCAAACAGTCCAAAGTCAACTTAAGGGCAACCCAAGATCAACCCAAAGAATCCGGCGGGATGCTTGCGTATGGGGCAAAAAAGTAGTTTATATTTTTTTTTCGCCAAAATTTGCCGCCCCCTAAAACCTGCCGCCCTAGGCTTCAGCCTACTCAGCCTTGGGGTAAATCCGCCACTGATGAAGCTGATGCAGAGCTTAACCAAAGGAAAACACATATACATACCTATACATTCATACATACATACCTACATTAGACATGAACATACAGACATACACTCGAAAAATAAAACAGGCCTTCTACCGCAGTCGGGTAAAAAGTACAGACATAGATCTTATATCTTTAAACGAGCAATTCTTGTATATTTATTTATTTATATATATATTTATTTCGGGGATCTCGGAAACGGCTCTAACGATTTTGATGAAATTTGGTATGTGGGGGTTTTCGGGGACGAGCAATCGATCTAGCTAGGTCTCATGCCCGGGAAAACGCCGAGCAAAGCTCGGCCGCCCAGATATTGAGATATAATTTCGCCTGTTTTTTAGGTAATGTAGCAAGGAAATGTAGGTAAATAAACTCAATTCCGAATTATCCCATTTTTAATTTACCTACATTTACGGTTTACCTATACACCTGGTATTCATTATGCAGCTTAAAACTTTTTCTACCGGTGGGGACGTCCACCACGCGATCGCGACAACATTGAAACATATGGTCCCTATTCGTCCCGATACCGCCGCATACCGGGTAGAGTCAGTCCGACTCAGGTCGAGCCTAGCTGAGTTTCTTGCTGGAAACTTCTCAGCTAAGCTAGGTTTAGTGAACCAGGGACAAAACTCCCATGCAGTAGCTCGATTCTACTGACACCTCAGATTCCGTTGAAGCCGCTCAAATAATCTCTCTGGAGCGCAAACGCTGCCACACTCCAACCGCACACTCCGATCGCTTTATTGGGCCCGGCATACAAAGCACAGTCAGGTTGAAAAAAAGTTAAGGCTGGGTATTACCACTTTCGAGCTTTTTAAAACCATCTTAGACATAGAATATAGTGTCTTAAATTCTAAAAAAATATATGTGTTACATAAGGATATTGTTTAGTCAAAATCGCAGTCAGTTACATGACCTGATGAATTACAATCGATAGAAAAAAACGCAGTTACCCCTTATTGGATTTCACTGTGATAAGGTATGAAGTGGCCTAGAAATCAAATTAGTTGACTGTACCTAATAACATTAACTAGTACTTGCTCTTTAGGTAGCGTTCTGGTGTTGTGTTCCTCGACAGTTCACCCGAGCATGTTCTGTGTTGAAAATACATTAGTATTGAGCTAGTTCACAGCCAACACTGGGAATCCTTAAATCAACAAAGGGTCGGCAACGCGCTTGATAGTCTAATACAGTCGAGAGAATCGATAGAACCCTTGGATTTTCCCCCAGACAACTCCAACCGCGCAATCCTGTCGCTTTATTGAGACAGGCCTATAAAGCCACAGTGAGGTTAAAAAATATACATGGTAATACACTCATACCGCAATACGTACCACAAATTTTTTGTCGTGTATCGTAGTATCGTGATAATAGTTGAGCAAATCTGGATGCTGAACAATATCATTAATTCAAAACTTCTTCATAATGTCAGTCACAATCTGTAAAATCTTGTGTACCGGTCTATTTCCGCCATCGTCGCCACTAATTCAGCGAACAGCCAAAACTGAAAGAACTAATCACTTAAAATCTTTAGCCCAATGCTTATTAATCTTATTATGTATATAAAAGTGATCCTAACTACAAAAATGTTGGTTCAGTCACACCTGTGACACGCGAAGGATCGTGAGCGCTGTGGGTATGTGTGCGTGCACTGTCGGTACACGCGTCAATTGTTTGCGCGGATGCGTAGATCGTGGCGCGGACGAATCGCGAGGCGCGAGAGCACCCGATCGTAACCAGGCGGCTCTCAGGGACGAGGTAACTCACCTCGGTGCGGGGGGTTCGTGTCCGTTCTGTATGTAATACTATTATACTATTCTGTGGTTCCGTGTTCGAATCCCGGTTAGGACAAATAGCTCGTGAGTCTTGGATAGTTTCTATGTACATATAGATTATGTTAAGCAATATCTGCGTAAAAACTGTTAATGACATAGGTATGACTATTGTACTTAAATAATAATCGCTGTATAAGATCGATGTTGTTTTTGGCATTTCTAGAGTCTCTTGTTATTGTTACCTCCATGTGTATTTTGTGATATAAAATTATTAACCTACATGACGGTCATGTTGTTTAGCACTCTAGAATCACAGAAAGTTACTCTTTATTGTGACCGTTTTTAGAACCAATTTATAAACATCCAATTAGGTAAAACATCCCAGTCTGTAGCATCGCTCAAGACCAAGTTGAAAGAATTTTGGCTATCCAATAACTTGTGAATTATATGGATACAATATTTATAGGTATATTTATGTATTTAATTTTGGGTAGGTATATTTATATTTTTATATATATATAGTATGTATATATATATATATATTTATTTGTTTATTTATGTGTAGTATAAATATATATTTGTACACGTGTTGGTTTGTCTATCGTTTGGTTCCTATTCTCCACTCAATTGCTCAAAGGTTAACTGGAAGAGATCCCTTACAGGGATAAGTTCGCCTTTGTACATGTATAATCTATTTTGTCTGTATTGTTTCTTTCTCTTGTCTTGTGTACAATAAAGTATTTACATACATACATACATACATCAATAACAAAATTTAAAATATGTATATTGTGACTTCAGGTGCATGTACATCTTTTCTTTTGTCAATACGCATAAATAATAAACAATGATCAAATAACCAACAGTCAGTGCATCCACATAATTTATAAGAAAAAAAAACCGACTTCAATGGGGGAGGCCGGTGAAACATTTAGATGGTACATTCTTAGATTCCATACAATGAAATGAAAATGGCTATAAGTATGTTTATAAAAGTAGAAGAGTAAGTATCCTCATGGAATCCACCATCAGATCTCAAGCTTGACAAAAATGTGTCTTTTGCTTGCTTGACGAACATAACGAAGACAACAAATCGCCAAACGTGAACTACACGTCGTTGAAGAGTTCCATTCTGATCATCATAAGCAGTTCCACTTCATCAAATGTCACTTATTTAAATATGAATGCTTGATTTGTTTATGAAAATACTAAAATCACTATATGTATGTATGCCTTAAACATTTGAGGAGTTCCATCGATTCGACATGGATCCCATCATCAGAACTCGAGCTTGACAAATGATTGTCTTGAAGATCTAACTTGCTTAACAAACACAGCAAAGGACAATTCGCCAAACGTAAACGCATACGTCGGGGAAGCGTTCCGTTCTGATTATCATCAGCAGTTCCACTTCATCAAATGACACTTTATTGAATGAAAATGCTTGATACGTTGATGAAAATACTAATATCACTAATTCACTATATGTGTGCCGTCCACATTTGAGGAGTTCGCTCGATTCCTCATGGATCCCATCATCAAAACTCGAGCATGACAAAAATTAGTCGTGAAAATATAACTTTCTTAACAAATACAACTAGGAGGTCAAATCGCCAAACGTGAACTTTTCGTCGTTGAAGAGTTTTGCTCTGATCATCATCAGCAGTTCCATTTTATCAAATGTCACATTTTTGTATGAACATGCTTGATTTGTTGATAAAAACACAAAAATCACTATATGTTTGCCTTTAAGATTTATTTATTTATTTATTAAGGATTACCAACAGATAATACATCAAACATGCTATTATATCTAGTTTACATTAGGGGCTGATGCTTATCTAATTATAGGTAACCACAGCTTACTCCAATACATTCTTATTACCTATTACATTTGATTTGAGGAGTTCCCTCGATTCCTTATCCTGGATCCCATCATCAGAACTGCGTTTTGACAAAAACGGGAGCAACTTGGATATATATATATATATATATATATATATATATATATACTTACAATCAAAAAAGAATTTTCAAAATCGGTTCAGACATGACGGAGTTATGGAGTAAAAAACATTTAAAAAAAACATACAACCGAATTGACACAACCTCCTCTTTTGAAATCTTGAAGACGGTTAAAAAAAAGGATAACGGGTCGGTGGCGAGTTTGCCATCACCCCAGAATTTTAAGAGCAGGATTTTTTGGGTCTGTCTAGGAGAAAATTGACAGAATTAACAACATTATCTAAGGTATCAATGGAAATTGTACGAAAGTTTGCTTTTGCAAAGTACATTTGTGAAGTTCGACTATTACTCCTTAGCTACTAATGTCTACTTAGCTGTGATAGTTTTCCTTTTAAATTCATCGTATATACTCGTACTATTACCATGATTTTTTTCACATGCCTGGTATAGTAGAAATTATTTAACATGTCCGACATTTTATAAAACTTGTCATTGGACTTTGAATCTTCACGCTTGATCAGTAAAGTCGATTTTTGAACGGCCTAATTTGATGCAACTCGGACAGTTCAAATAATTTTAAGTATAGCCACCGTTTAGCTGGCAGGGGGGGAGGACACTTGACCATAACAAAAATTATCATTTCAAAGCTTAATATCACGCCAACCAATTCTTCAATCAAAAAATGCTTTTTGAAACCTTATAATATTTTTAAAAGAGCTATCCAACGATATCCCACACGATGGGGTACGGAAGAAAAAAAAAATTGCACCACCAATTTACATGTAGGGGAGATACCCTAAAAAATTTTTTTTTTTCAAGATTTTATTGTACTGTTTTGTCGGCGTCATTGATATGTATACTCATACCAAATTACAGCTTTCTAGTACTAACGGTTACTGAGAAAAACTGGGGACAGACGGACGGACGAACGGACATGGCGAAACTATAAGGGTTCCTTGTTTACTACGGAACCCTAAAAAGTAAGTAGTTATTATAACTATGTTGTCCTACCTTCTACCAAGGCTCGCAAACGCAACTTACTCAAAAATAAAACTAAATATTGCGATACCAACATCTTGTTCACTTCTATGATTTCCGAAATAGGTAATCATCCCTCAACATCTGAAAATGGAATATGGCTGTAGGTTTACAAACGAGGCATACATTAATCTATACCTACATTACAGCCTGCCCCAGAAAATTATGTCCGTGTTCATGAAAACCATAGTTTATTTTATCGATAAAATAATCGATCAGCGCTTCGTACTTAATATGTTTCTATTGATATAAACGATTAAGAAGAGTTTTAAGATATCTCGCATGTTCGAGTTCATCATATCGTACCAACGACGGATATATCCATGACGGAGTGCAATGCGATATCAATCTACATGCATGCATTATAGGGTTCAACTTCGCGTTTAACATTTCCATCGCAGCTTTTTTATTTCACATGACGTTAAAAAGGTGAAGCTGCATAAGTATGCCAAAGAAATAGACATACATTCATACATCATACATACCTACATTAAACATACCTACATCCACTCGCTCGAAAAATATAACAGGCCTTCTGCCGCAGTTGGGTAGAAAATACAGACATAGATTAGATATGTTACGATTTCGCCTGTTTTTTATCGTAAAACAAGAAATTGTTAGTAGGCAACTTCACTCCGAATTTATGTATATATACATACGTTTTACCTAAGTAAATAGATATTTATTAAGCTTAGAACTTAATGAACAACATTAGCAAGAGTACCTTTAATCCTCAGTAAACTTCGGCATCTATCTGTCAGTTGTCGAAGCTTATTTTCTGGCAAGGGTACCTATATTTCTGGCAAACTCAAGGTACTCAAGAGGTCTCACTCATATTGGAATCAGCCTAACTGGGGAATTACATCCACCTTACAGAACTGAAGACCGCAGCCATTATAACACAACTACTTTCTAGGAATGTGGTATTGTGTTTCTGGCCATGAGTAAAATCAGCCCTGTTCCTCTTACCACTTCGGCTAAACTCGACTCTGGCACACCTATGTGGTGTCCAGATGTATCGCGCTAAGAATGGAAGAGCTCGCTCGTATCATGCCATGATTAACTGTCAAACATTGGTTTTGTTAGAAGAAAACCTGCAGGTATTTAGTGGTAAAGTCTTCACATATCTGGGGATGCGCTGTGCTGAAAGTGAGAGTCCTACATTAATATCGAACTAACAACACAAAATCCTCAAATCAACAATGGGTGGGCGACACGCTGGTGATTCTTCTGCAGACGCATCACGCTTCCAAAACGGCGGCGGCGTCAGCTGACCATGAGGCAGGCTGTTAGGTTGCATAAAAGTGCAAGCATAGATTATACATACATACACACCATACATAGGTACATCTGGTACATATTATAATCTCGTCTGTTTCTTAACTTATCAAATAATAGTAGGCAGCTAAACTCCGACTTTACAAGAAACTTATTGTGGTAGTATGCGCTATGTTTAAAGTGAGATGCCTGTCCGAGATGCCGAGCTCTCAAAACAAGAAATTCCCAATTCAAAAAAAGGTCGGATGCTTTTGATTCTTCTGAAGTCACTTGCATCCTAAGTCTTCAGCTTACCATCAGGCAGGAAGTAAGCTTGTTTGAATAAATATCTCATTTCGAATATGCCCGACTCATAGACGTCATTGCACGTAGAACTGATGGCCGTTGGGGCCGAAAGGTTCTCCAGTGGCGACCACGAACTGAACTGGAAGGTGCAGCGTGAGTGGGTCCAGCAGTGGGCGTCTTTCGGCTGATATGATGATGATGATAGACGTCGTGTGCGAAATTTTGGCCCCAAGACCTTACATAACAGCTTCGATCAGCTTTTCTGGCTTCGGTTTCGCAAACTTTATCTGGACTCGCGCGCGCAAGTAAAAAGATTTATAAAAAGATTAATTATGATTACTTACGAAATGTACTTTGAATTACTCAACACGTAGACTCTTTTCCTCTCTCTTCTTTTACTTTTTAACCCCCGACGCAAAAAGAGAGTTGAGAGAGTGTTATTTATTATTTAATACATAATTCAATTTTCTAGTTCCTTGAAAAACCCGATGACATTCATATTTTCTTATGGTTTGACACAAGTTTAAACATATAGTTTGATAGACGTAACCTGTCAGATTATTCTTAAAAAAGTAATCCCGCGTCTTAATGGTAGGGATACATCACCGGATTATCCGTTTGTTGCTAATACTATAAATCATGAAAAAATTATACAACTATAGACATCTAGTGTCAAGTAGAATAAGTTATTACACTCAATTAACGTAGAGTTAATTGAGAGTTAAATCTTAAAACTCCATATGATCTGATCCCTGCACGCGTAGGCTCGAAGTTGTATATATCAAAAAACAGCATACCTTAGAGCCTTTAACGTGATATAAGTCGCTAGTGTATACACGTAGGCATCTTTGAGGAGTAGCTATTTTTTCTTTCACACGTATCTTGCGTTACTTAATTCTAGTTCTGTAAACATTTCAGCACTGCTATCGGCAGCCTTACGTGGCTCAAATACCATTATCCTTCGCATGAGACACGTAACATTTGATTATATCCTTTGCATTTTGTATAATTAACGTTTTTATGTCTTACATACTTTTGTCAATTGCTCGGCCCCTGCACGCTGTCGAACATTGGTGCCATACAATGAAATACTACCACGATTAAGACCTTTCAAACGAGGTATGTCTCAACTGTATACACCGATGGTACATTTTGCCCATTCTCCTTTAATTTTTTTATGAAATTTAAACGTTTGTACCTACCTTAAACTGTTAGGTAACCTAACGATAGTGAAAAACGGAACGGCAATTGCACACGCCTCTATAAATATGTATATATTCCCCACGAACAGTCATTGCATCAATTAGGTACTCAGAACGTTCGTGACTGCTAATAGTACAAACCAATTACGTATATGGCTCTAATTTACGTATTAATTTTCTGTTCCAGGGAGCTGCCACATCAGTTCCGCTGCACCACAATCAGAAGAGCTGCAGCATCTCACCACCGACGTAGAAATAGAACCGAAAAACGACCGGCAGGGCCGGGCCATGTACTACACCAAAACACCACCAATCGCCACCGCGAAACCACCATCCAACGTCACTGCCAATCAAACTGACGAGCTTACCAGACCAATTTTAAACGTCACTGACGCTACGGAGACAGAAGCGCCGCCGGCTGTAAACACTACAGACGCCAACACAACAACGCTAGCGCCAAACGTAACTATAAACGCTACAACACCAGCGCCACAGTTCACAAATTTGACTGACAAAAACTCGACGACGTTCGCAAAACGGCGGAATCTGACGCGACCAGATATCGTAAAAAGCGACACTATAGAAAGAACTTCTGAGAGCAGAATAGTGACGGACAAACCTCTGTCTTTGGAGACGCAGAATTTCCTGCAGACTCGGATTCCGCCGAATATAGAATCATCTAGAAGGGTGATAGAACAAGAAGGCATGGACACGGGGGCCATAGCTGGGATCTCGTTCGCGGCGCTAGTGCTTGGGGCGCTGGCTGGAAGTACGGCATTCGTGCTGTACAGGCGGAGGTACCTGAATAAACCGCAGACGCTGAACGACAAGTGCTCCAACCCGGACTCGAGTGGATATCTAGACGACAGTACTATTCGGGTATGTACAATCTGCAATATAATATCCTCAGTTGACCGAGCGAATGGAGCATCTCCGTTTTAGTTTGGGCAAACATGCTTTCGTATACTGCCCGGCTGATCCCTTCTACAGGTGGCATTTCTCAAAAGATTCTCGTGAATTTTTTTTACAAGTTACAATTTACCAGTCTACACCGGCAACACCGGTCAAATGGGTCTCTCTCATTGGTCAATCTCATGTCAAATGCCAGTTTAAGCTTGTAAAATTGTAACTTGTACTCAATAGAGGCGTCAATCATTTGCCCTACCACTTAAAGTTTTTCATTTTCCTTTACTGACGCAATTGCTTATTATTATGACGATTAAACCTGTGCTTAGGCGCAGATTCGTTCAAACTTTTATTTTGAATCTATTGTTTTACATCTCTAAGTCATCAATATTTTATTGGGCAATTTTGCCATTTGCATATAATGTTTGTAGTGTAGTTAATTTATTTATTTATCGTAAGGCAATTATTTAGAACCGTGAGATCTTCAACAAGACAGCACGGTAGCCAGTTTTTTTGTTGCACTTTTAGCACCACCCAGGGGTCACGTGTAGGGGTAGCGGTGGGTACTTTTCCTACGGACGTGGTGCAACTTCGACCCCCCTTTGTCAAGTGAGTGGGCAACTAGACTGTAAGAAGTTCTCAAGCCGCCCGAAGGCGTCCAACTTGGCTTAACGACTGCTGTCATAGACAGCAGCCGGGATCAACGGCTTAACGTGCCTTCCAAAGCACGGGAGCGCTCAGTTAGTAACCACACAAAGCGGTCACCCATCCATGTACTGATCCCGCCCGACATTGCTAAACCTTGCATACCGGTTGCGGCACACAGGCGCCGCTGGACCACGAGCGCTCCTACAACTTCTCTAATATTATATTACAATCGGGTATCTATTATATAAAATACTAACAGTTTTTTTTTTTATTATTTCCAGGACAACTCCGAGGAGATGTACAGCCTTGACAACGACTCGTTCCTCAACTCCCTCGAGGCGATGACCATCCAGAACTACTGGACGGACACGGTGAAGCACACCAAACTGTAACCTGAGTGGCGTGTCACAGTCACTAGCGGATCCAGGGGTGGGCTAGGTACTACAGCCTCGACAGCAACTCGTTCAACTGCCTGGAGGCCACGACCATCCAGGAAGGGAGATGGGAGTTCTGAAAAAGAGGAGCTAGTCAAAAGGATCCGACTCCATACAAAGATCTAGCCACAGCGAGGTCAGGCCCCAAACGGTGCCAAGCCAAGTCGAGCACCCCCTAAACCAAAATCCTGGATCTGCCACGTACAGTCGGCAGCAGAAGTCACGCCGGCGAAGGAAGAGATCTGTAGTGACTTCTGATGGCTGCAATTGTGTAAGAAAAGAACCCTTCCAAAGTGAACTGTAGAACTTAGATGGTGTTAGTTATTTCTCCATTAATATATAACTAAATGTGCCGCCTGGGTAGAATTTGACGGTGGAACTAAAGTATTTGTCAGATTTGACGAGACATAGATGGAGCTTTTTAAATTTTGAATCCGCTTGTTTCTCTCTTAGGTACTATGGTAACGGCAAGATAATTGGCCTTTATTCCAATATCATGATGTCATATAACTTGATCGATTTGTGGAAGGGGTACGTTAAGCCGAGTACTCATTAACGAACTGTAACCGTAACCGAACGGATACTGTAACGATTTTGAGTGTAGTAATTTCAAAATGAGAAATTCATCAGCTTGTTGCGAACCGTTCGCCAGCGCGAACGATACGCGAACCAATTACTTATACACTGGGCACTTTAACCGTTCCGTTACATTCACAGCTCGCTAGTGAGTAACTGGCATTACAAGATTTAACAGGGACATAAGCAGACATAAGTAAGTATAGATTGTCCATATTAACAGTTAATATGTCCAATCGGTAAGTATGTATTAATTATCAGTTAATAATTAACTGATAATTAACCAGCCGATGTGACAGCTACATCTTGACAAGTTAATATTAACTGTAAAATCTACCAAAGTGTTCCAAACCCATGTACCATAAATCGTGAAAGCTATCATGCATACTTCAAACTAAACTAGTGAAAACAATGAGAAATGAGCGCTTTCAAAGTAATTATTGACTAAATATGCACCTAGTAATGACTTTTGTACATGACATTCATTGCGATAGTGAAAGTGAAAGCTTGTCACATAATAAAATGACCGTAAGTTTGACTGTAATTTAGATTAACAACAATAATTTAAAAGTGTATTTAGAAAAGTAAACATTGCTACGAGATTCCGGGTAGCCTATTTACTACACTCACCGGCAGAAAATTTGGCCCAAACACTTTTCGTGATTCAAACCATGAATTAAATAATGTTTAATATATAAAAAAAGCATTTTTCTAATTTGGGCTAAATTTTCTGCCGGTCAGTATATTATTTATTGTACAATTTATGATGCGTAGGAGGCATACTTTGCGAGATTCAACGTGACATACCTTATCATGGCATAGCTGTCGTAGCGATATGACAGATAAACTGGTAAGTTAATTATTTGATTTGGCAGCCAAGTTTTGGCAAGTGTATGTCACTGTTAAACCTTGCAGTGTACCAACCTCACGCACTGTCATAAATTATGCAAAAATATTAAAAAAAATTGCGACAAACATTATGTGAGCTATCGAGGAACTGAGAACAATAAGCGAATTCGTCAAACGAAACTGTAACGTAAACATATTTATGTCACACCTGGCCATAAAGCGGCAATTACCGCACGCTCCGCGCGCGGGAAATCCCACTTCCTGGCCAGGAGGTGACTTAAAATTTTGTACTTAACACGGGCGATAATAAAGAAAGCCTCAGATCGCATATTTATCGCCCTTGCCTTCGGCTCAGGCGTCAAATACCTGCGATCTGAGACATTCTTTGTTTTACCGCCCTTGTTAAGTAATGTACTATAAACCCCAGGATAATAATAATGTCTTGTCTGTAATAAATAGGAATGGGACGATGAATTAATAATTTAATATTAATAATCGGTGTGAACTTTTAACTCGGGTAATTAATAATTTATATTCTTAGTAGTTGTCGTTTCGTCAACACTCCTGTAAATAGTACATATTGTGATAATTATTTTTAAACTTGTTGTAATATGATTTATTGTAGATTTAGTATCCCTATTAGATACGATTATTTCTTACCGCTTTTACACTATTTTTAAGTTTATATTATTATCGATTGATTAAATTGATTATCCGTTTTTTGACAATTGGAATTGACAATTTATTATTTATGCTATTGCTTATTAGAATATTGTTTGACCAGTGATTTATCGATGTCTTGTTTAGCTTAGGTGCGTGTTAATGATCTCAAATGTATCAATGTAGGTACTGTTAAGAGGTGAGGTATTCATTAGCTTTAAAAGAAACCCCTTCTTTCTATGTACTTATCCACTAAGATGTTAAGGACATATAATTGACAATTTATAAGAAATGATATTATTAATTTGTAATCAAAAGTTAACGAGCAAACGCATGTATGTGACACATCGGTGACTTATAATTTTGTATCATTCATTCACCTCAAGGTAATTTTCCAATAGCTAAAAGCTAAAAATCGCATTTCATTCATTGTACGTCTAGTAAACCTACCGGTTTAGTAGGTATTCGAACGCAGCCTTAGGTCTAAAGCCTCATTTTCGTCATCGTGTTGATATCCCATATGCCACTGATCTGATTTTTTGTCATCAGCACAGGACATCTTATTGGGCTTCTTTCTATGAAATATGTCATAAGTAATTGACAAGCGACTGTTTTGCCAATTACCTAATAATAGCATAATGTCCGCACATCTTAGTGTATTCTTTATCGGTTTTTGTTACTTTATATGTATGTAGTTTGTTCTATAAATTGTATGAAAACGTTCTACTATAACGCTTTCGTTTGGCAACTTTACATTGGTCTCTATAAAACGGCACATATGACGTATTTCATGTTCCTTTTTGTCTTTGAGGATAAAATGGGATAGCATGAATTACGTGTGCGGAGTTGTGTATGGACCAGTGTAAGTGCACTCTAATGCATTTTTCATTTGATTGTGATTTAGACATCCGTCCATACAATTGTTTTGTCAAATGATTTGTTGCATTTACTGTCTTTTTCGCTTCGATTTACTAAAAGTATTCTATCAACCTATGATCAGGCATTATTTTAATTAATTTTCGGCGCCACGACGGTCATATCAAAGTTAGTTTAGTTTTTCAAATAAGATTTGAAGTAATATATTTATATGAATAGTGTAAACTGAATATGAGTGACTTTATTTTACTAAACGGTTAAAACTCACGTATTAATTGTCACTTCGGGCGACATGTTTCGAACTCGTCGGGAGTTCTTCCTCAGGATGAGTGCGTCTGCGACCCGCGCCGATGAGTGATTTAGAAGTAGTTTGATGAAACAATATTAATAACAAAGTAAATTTTGCACATTCTTTTTTTGAATAAAAGCTTCAGAATTGTTAGCTTTCTCAAACAGTAGGGTACATTATGGCGACGTTATAATGCGCCTGTTCCTTACTGAAGCAGTTATAAATCGACCTTATTATTGACATCGAGAAAAGAAAATAATGTTCCATGGTTCTAGAGATTTACACAAATCCTTGGTTAATTTAACTGTTACAACATTCGTATTTAAAGCACATTTTTTGGCCATTACCGAAATATTTTATGGTTTTCTTGGACAAAAAATAAACAATTTAGGCAAGTATGTCTATGTATGTCTTTTGCATATACATATTGCTAATTATTTATAATTGTCAATACTACTTCAAACAAGAATTTCGTCATGTAATGATGAAGTAATCTTATTAGAAATATAAAGGTATTGTAATTACAAAATGTGTAGCAATGTGTACAGTAACAATAATGGTGATAGCTATTTCGTTATTTTATTAGCTTTTATTCAAAAAGTAGGTACCTACCTAACTTTCGATGTACCCGTACCTATGTAAGTAGGTATTATATAGTATTATAAAGTATATTTTATATACCCTAAAACAATGATGTGACTACCTACCTAGTTTGCTCATCAAACACGTTCAGTTGTAACACTAGTATTATCTGAATTAAATCTATTTTTACTGGATCTCCGGTGTTTCAATTAATCATAATCTACCTACGTTTAGTTGTGTCTAAACCTAAATAAATCTGAACCCCACTTAGAAAGCATTATTTGTTGATCTAAAATTATTTTATATTTCGCGCGATTGTACAAAGCAGAGTTAAATAAATACTGGGAGAGTTATGGTAAGTAAATTAACGGGTAAAAGAAAGTAGATATAAAGTTTCATAGAGCGATTAAAAGACATTAACATTCCATTCGACTTCTCATTTCGATTTCAGTAAGAAGGCATGAGTGGCATTTAAAGCCCGTGAAGACTGTCGCCGACAAGTCCCTAGGACGGAGCGACCTTGGTCCGCGAAATGTCGCTCCGTAAAGACCGATTTTCGAAGGAAATCTTGATGGAAACAATTGCCTACACGGTCCGTGCGGACCAAGGTCGCCCAGTTTTAGGGCTTATTCTCGACCGTCTGGCACGGGCTTATTAAATCTTTGCTAGAAAGAGAGAGACAGCCCCGGAAAAAAATAGCGGTTTTAGTCAAGTTTTAGTTACTAATGGTAGCTCAGCTACACGCTTGTGGTTAGTAGTACTGCAAAACGCCTTATTCAGTATTGCCAGCAAAGTTGTAGAATTAAAACTTTTGTATTTACTATTATATATTATTTTGTATCGAAGTATGTATGGTTACGCATAAAGTTAAATATCAAGTTCATCTTGTAAAAGTAATATGCTATTCTGTAGAAAATGGTAATGAAAGCAAAGTTTTTTAGGAGGGGTAATTTATTCATTTTACTGGCAATGTCATTTTAAAGTTTTAGGATGTTGTCCAGCAGTGTTGCCAGATACCCCGCTTTTCCGCTTTTTTTCACCGCCTTTTTGCCACTAGTCCCGCTTTCCGCGTTAAGCTAATGCGGATCCGCTTTTTTAAAATATCCCCGAACAATTTTAAAATGTTACCATTCGCTTGGTAAAAAAACGAAAAATATCAACAGATCGAACGAATAGAATATAACTAGCTAGAATTACTGCAAGTAGCATTCATTTGTAACTCCCGGAAAGTGTATTAGACGGCGTAGAGCAATTTTTCTATTTGGATCATAAAAATAAGGAAACCTATTACCAATGAATGTATTCCGCGTTTTGATTTAAAAATTCGCGTCTTCAAATCGCAGCTTGCACTTTTTGTAATTCTGTATCTGGCAACACTGTTGTCAAGTGACAATGTCACTTCACTCACTTCACTGTCATTCATAGAGTAGACTCGTAGAGTGGTTCTACGGTGGTACGCTGGTTACGCTGGTATTTACTTATTTTTATTTCGTCAATATAATTTATAAATACATAATGGTGAAAGCCTGGTACATGGACAACGATACGAACGACCAGCGTGCAGAACATCACATGAATCCGCCTCAGTATATCTCCATAGACGACTTGTACAAGAAAACTGGAGTTGAATATTTTAGCGTAAGTCTTTGCCTTATCGTTATCATTCATTATTCTCTTCCACTTAAAGTGTAATATTAAAACCGTTAAAATTACGTCATAATGTTTATTATTAGCGTCTTCCAACTTTATTTCTTAATAGCTTAATTGGCGGATCTGTGCGAAGACTTGTTATCTTATCGTTTCAAAACAATATAACAATGTTATTATGAGAGTACTTTATATCAAGTACTACAATACTATTACTTATCTTTAACATAAATTATTCTCATACTAATCAGACAAAATATGCACAAATTAATTTAAAAAAGGAATCTCAAAACTACCTATTTGTTTTTCTCCAAATATTCATGAGCAAAGTCTTTAAATAACTTGGTAGTAATAAATGTAATTGAATTGATTTGTTAGACTATGCAGTCAATATAATATGTAATATATTATTGACTTTTTTCAGCTCAATGTGGAGACTCATGAGACGGATGGTGTGTTGGATAAAATAAAGAAAGAACGTGGGTACACCTATGAGGACAAAATGGAGGCCTCAAAGGCAACGCTGCCCAACTATGAGGAGAAGCTTGTTGCATTCTACACGGAACATCTGCATACGGATGAAGAAATCAGGTAGAATATTTTGACTTAATGGCCCTAAACCATTATACAGTTGCCGGCAAACATCTTGAACCTGATTGACCTGCGCAGTAGCGTATATATTCTTCCTTGACGTATCCGACTACGGCGACCCTTACAACTTTCTTTGATGAGTATGGATGTGGCTTGCAAAACCGAACTTTTCACACTCGTCACACTGTGTGCAGTATAACTGACGCCGGCCGGTGAAGCAAGTAAATCACTAAAACGTAAACAAAACGAACGCATTTCGAGTGGCGCGACGAGCGGACCGAAACGAACATTCTCGATTGCGCCCGAACTTAGCCGAAAACAATGATCGGCCTTGCCGACATCTTGCCGATTATAGAGTCTGCCACCTCGGTGCCGATTAGTTGGCCAAATCCATAGTCGGTACATCTCTAGTCTAAAAACATGTTTCATAAGTAATCAAAGAAGTTAAATGTATCAGACTATTGCATGTCACGTTCCAGGTTCGTGCTGGACGGGTCGGGCTACTTCGACGTGCGTGACCGCGACGACCGGTGGATCCGCGTCCTGGTGACACCGGGGGACATGCTGGTGCTGCCCAGCGGGATCTACCACCGCTTCACACTCGACTTCAATGTAAGATATATTGAATCCTGTATAGATAAGGTATATTGAATCCTGAGTGAAGCGAAAGATTCCCCAATATAAAATTCAAAACATTTATTCTGCAAATAGGCCTCAAGGGCACTTTTGGGCCATTTTACGGAAAGTTGTACACTTGACTTTTTTTTTTAATTTGGATAAAATTGGGTTTTTTCTACTCAGAATCGAAAGCACTTTCGAATGACATAGGGGAAAAAAAGTGTCCCAAATTTTTTTTATTCCATTCCGTTACCGTTTTCATACTAAGTTTGTAATCTTGTATGGTGGTAACGGAATGGAAAAACTGAAAATTGTATGAAAAATTTGGGACACTTTTTTTCTCCTATTAGGTTCGAAAGTGCTTTCGATTCCGAGTAGAAAAAACCCGATTTTATCCAATTTAAAAAAAAAGTCGAGTGTACAACTTTCCGTAAAATGGCCCTTTTACAAGTCACAATCTATCTGTATCAACAGAAAATATTACAATGTTCAAAATAAAACTAATTACATATCATAAATAAGATTAAGCAACTAACAATCCAGATTTTTTTTAGAGATGTATAAGGTCTCTAAGCGTCACAATAAAAATAAAAAGGTACAATAATCAAATCATCATAGAATATTATGAGATGTAAGTCAGAGAAGCTAATAACAACACAGATTTGTTAGAGATGTATAAGGCATCTTAAGCGTCAACATGAAAATAATAAAATCTAATAAATGTTCTCAGAGATTTATAAGGTCTCTGAGCGTCAACATGAAAATAATAAAATCTAATAAATGTTCTCAGAGATGTATAAGGTCTATCTGAGCGTCAGTATAAAAAATGAACTCAAATGAGAACAGAGTGAAGTTTCTCATGTCAATTCCACTGAACACTAGTACTAAGTTAGTACAATATCCTGATATATAATCCTGAGCGTAGCGAGGGATTCAAGTCTTTACGCCTACGACGGAAATGGGTCAATCAACTTTTTCTTGTTGTTATTCTGTTCCGTTAGCGAGGAGACAACAGTAAGTTTTTTTAGAAAAATATTATATAAAAATAAAAAAAAAAAAAAAAAAAAAAAAATATTATATTATATATTATAAGCATGCTCAAAACATGACCCATGTCCAAATCATTGCTAAAAGCAACAAATAATAGTTGATCCACCCAAATACTTTTTGCAACCGTGTCACCAAAAGAGTAATTTATGCCCTCAAATAAGGGAAGAAAAGTGCGACAGTGATCGTTGGGCAACAATGACTCTTTTTCGAAATAGATGTTAAAATGTTTATGTGGTTTAATTGCAGAACTACATCAAAGTGAAGCGTTTCTTCATCGGCGAGCCGGTGTGGGCCGCGCACAACCGGCCCTCCGATCACATGCCGTGCCGCCGAGAGTACCAGGAGAAACTCAGCAAGGGCTTCGTCGCCGCACACTAGACACTACACACTCCGCTCCGTGACCCTTAGGGAGGCATCTACTTTGAATGAAGAAAGATAGAAACATTTACTCACAGACAAAGAAGACGCATATATATGACAAACTAGTTTTTTCCCGCGACTTCTTCCGCGTGGAACTCGTTTATATCGCGATAGACTTTAATTGCTGTTTTTTATATCAAGCGCTTACCTAGTTATCGCTCTTCCATACAAACTTCCACTCCCTTAACGGGTGATTCCCGGAACAAAAACTATCGTATGTCCTTCCCCGGGACTCAAACTATCTCCATGCCAAATTTCATCGAAATCAGTTCAGTGGTTTAAGCGTGAAGAGGTAACAGACAGACGGACACACTTTCGCATTTATAATATTAGTATGGATGTGGCAACAGAAGGAAAAACATAGAAAGAAACCATATAGAATGTGAAACGGACACTGGTTCAGCATTACGTTAAGGTGTCAGACACCTACAGCGCTGATTTTCAACTTTCGTCGAGACAATGAGGGCTATAAGATAAGTGTATGGTTTCGCCGCTAGGGGCGCTAGTGTGACGTCAGTCCTCCGAAATGTCAAATTTCATAGTTTGAGGGTGGGTTACGCGGGTTTATTTCTAATTAGATTAATATGATGACTATTTTGCAATATCTGAGATTGATAATGGCAAATATGAGTTTAGATCAACGAATTTCAGTGCTTTCAAGTGCTTTGCGATAATTTTATCGTCAGTAAACTTATGTCATACTTTTTTCCGTACAAAACGGGAGTGCGCTACAATACGGAATGTTCGATAAAAATATTTACAGTGCGATTTTATTGTATAAAATACGATTTCAACGTATATTTAGTTTTTACGCCCATAATAACCAATAACAAACTGACAGCTGGACTGACAGCACGGTGGCGCAAACTGGTGAGCGCAAAAACGGTAGCCCTCATTGTCGTAAAGTACACGGCGATAAGTATTGCAAGTCGCGGTCTTTGGAAAGAGACTCGGCTAATTTCGGCTTCGTAGAACGCTATCGTACGCTGCCTATGTGACTTTTGTCAGTCAATAAAATATAGAGTTGGTGAAACCCCCCAACTTGAAATTGTATGATGTATGTATGTATGTAATATGTATGTAATAACTTTATTGTACACAAAAAAAAACACAAAAAATACAAACAAATAAGGACATTTTGGTACAAAGGCGAACTTATCCCTAAAAGGGATCTCTTCCAGTTAACCTTGATGTACGAAATGATGCATAATTAAATTAGTATGCTATCCTTTTTTAGTACATACTTAGTTGGAACAGCTTTGTCCATATGCAAAGTTTACATGTCATCGATTTGACGTGCCTTCCTGAATAGATATCTAATGTAAATAATATAAAATATAAAATCGGAAACTAGAACCCACATGTTAAAACGGAGTAAGTATGCTCAACATCCCGATTGAGTCGTGGTACGTAAATATAAGTATACATATTGTTATGGTATTTTATATGAATTTTATATTAATAAAATAGGGATGTTGACTCAAAATTTATTATTACTCCGTACGAAAAAATACATAAAACTATGCCAAAAAGTGAAAATCCTATTCAAATATCTCAAAAAATAACGAAACTACAACCGTTAGAATGTTTTTAGTTAGAGAGAGAAAACGCTACAGGTCAGTGACGTCACTGACCTCGAGCGCCATAGTAAATGACGATCGTTCAATACAACGGGGCGTTTCGGGGAAAAGGGACAGAAAATGCCCCCTCCTAAAACTTTGAAGACTTATAATTATGTAATTATTTATTCTTTTGGATTACTTTTTTCACTATATGATTGAGAATTTGATCCTTTTTTGAGAAAATTCGGATTCATTGTTTTTCTTATTTGGTGTCAACATCCCTATTATATGCATGTTGTATACTGATTTATTCATGTAATGTTCTTCTATTAAATAAAAGATGAACGTGAAGGATACACGCATTTATTATTATTTCTTTACAATTTTTGTTAACTTTTTATCTTGCTGTCCGTTGCTTCTTCAGTGATGGAAAAGAGAGCGCTCCGCCATCTTGGAATGCTTATAGGTCACAGAGGTTGCGTTCGGAGACGCGCGCTAGACATTAGTACGTTCGGATACACTACAATTCATAACCGGAAGTTGTTTTTTTTAAATAATTATAGCTATTTCCTTGCTGAATGATAAGTGGAAATAGATCACGTGATTGATATTATTAGGTACCTACGCAATATTTTTCAAAGCGTAACAAAGACCCGTCGACAACCCTACGTCGACATTCTACATCCACAATCTGCACATATCATGTCAATAGCCATGGCCATGCTGAAAATTGTTTTAGGAAAAGTGAAGTTTCCGTGGATATCATATAATTACCTAATATTTTTAATTAATTAATTTCCCTAAAGAAAAGTAAGTTATTTTTAATCTATTAGGTAGTAGTAAGCAAACACAGGTTTAGGTATGTATTGTTTAGGTCACATTAAAGATAGTCTCGCCTGCTCCGAGCAAGACCTCCAAGAGGCGACAGACAGGGCAATAAGCGTCGCCACCTTCTGGTCCCGCACAATTTGAAACCATCGACACGAGAAGAAGAAGATACTGAATCATCAACTCATGTGAGCTACCTCTGCCTGGTTAATTTTATGCAATAGATACTTAGCTTTTAAAAAATCTCAAAAATACGATTCTGTTACTACATCATCATAACTTTAATGAAGGGTTTACATACCTACATTAGGCACAAACACCGGGACAACGTAGGTATAGTGCGCGCCATCCACGACGACGCGCCCCTCCACAGCGAATCTCATACTAATCTGTGCGCAGTGTAGGTAGTGATTCGTGGATGGCGCGCACTATACCGGGACATATGGCAACCCTACTCTAATACCTACCTACTTTGATTGATTTGAACTCTTTTCTCTTCAATCATTTTGCTGAAAACTTTGCACGTCAACTGCCAATGTCAGGCAGTCAAAACATGTTAATTAGGTGCATTTACATAAAAAATTAAAAAAATCCTTACAAAAATGCACAGGCGACCGCCTCCAGAACTGTTCCCGTAAGAAGGAGAGGTACCTTTTCATGTTTTATATTAATGTTTGGATCATTTTAACAGTCTGGGTGCTTGAGTTTTGATAAACATCTGAACCTAACCAAACAACACCTTTTGTAGTCTTAAACGGTCATTTGATAGTAATTTAAGGCTAGTCTTTGGAGGTTTTTACCAAATATACGCCCTACAATAGCCGTTTTAGCCGAGGTCATAATGTATGTTGTTTACTAAGGACATCTGTCTGTAAACATTAGGGCGTAAAAAACTAGTACTTACATACTTACATAGATATCTAGCACAGCACCCGCACTCTATAAACATTACAAACTAAAGTCTATTCATCCTTTAGTGTCCTATTTTGATCCAAACTATTTTTCAAGACGTAGATAAATGATTAAGTATCACACTTTTTTCTAGGATTACAATACATTGTGAGGTTATATAAGTTTACAACATTTTAAGTGATGGTTATTGTGTAATCCGGTAGAAAAGTGTGATATCTTCAAGAAGAGGTCAAGTCAATATTTTTTTAAACAACTACCCACGTATATTTTATTGCAGAAAATGGTGGAGACCTCAGGAATCATAACGTTCACCCTATGGTACATCGCAATCGCCTATAACTATTACGTGTAAGTACCTTTTTCATTAATATATATTATATATAAAATCTACTTAATTTTGGTAGTATAATAACTACTTTAAAAATAAAAACCTTCTTGTTGATTTACCATCATAATTTCTGCCGCGACATTTCATTACTTTTGAAATTTTTATGTCAAGATTGGATTGAAGTTTTTTCCATTCTGTGAATGAAGCTATGTTTACAAAGGCAACATAACTGGAACAATCGCACAGGTTGACGTAGATAAAACGTATGTACACCCTAATACGACACGCATCTAAATACCTCTCATTACTCTATTATCTCATATCTTTAAACGAGCAATTCTTGTATATATA
Source organism: Cenopis cana (assembly GCA_951800055.1). NCBI lineage: Eukaryota > Metazoa > Arthropoda > Insecta > Lepidoptera > Tortricidae > Cenopis > Cenopis cana. The sequence continues at coordinate 3,058,208 of OX637476.1, read as the reverse complement.
TTTATTTATTTATTTCGGGGATCTCGGAAACGGCTCTAACGATTTTGATGAATGGTATGTGGGGGTTTTCGGGGACGAGCAATCGATCTAGCTAGGCCTCATGCCCGGGAAAACGCCGAGCTAAGCTCGGCCGCCCAAATATTAATAACTACACAAAACTAGACAAATCTCTGCTAACCAAAATGTGTCTTGTCGCTTTCTCACAAACGTAAACTTCAAAGTGGCAAATAAGGAACGATATTTTAGTTGCAATTTAACTAAATTTCATTTTCATACCAGATTTGAATGCGAAGCGTTAGTCCGCCCTGTTTAAAATAGCCAATAAAAAATTCCAAGAACGCAATCCTGACGATAACTTGAAGCGTGTCGAATGGGGTGTAGCCGCCGATGACTCGTGTCGATTAGGGTTAGGGGCCTAGTAGTCAGTTGTGTTGTCTTGGTAAACATCTCTTCATTTGCAGGTTCGGGAGCGATCCAAATGATTGGGTAAAGCAGCGACGGCGCGTACACTTTAATGAGCTAGCCAATCAAACTAATGTTTTACCTACATGATGATAATATTATGACTCAGGTCGGAATTACCTGATTGGTTATATAGAACTATATGGAAATAACTGGGTTGAATAAGAGCTGTAGATAAAGCGCCGTAAAAAAGTTATGGAATTAACTTGTGGTTGGAAAATTATAATGATTCCTGCTGGTCCGAGCCATCATTCTCTCTGTTTTTGCGAAGTTGTTTTGTGTCTGTTGTCTAAAACATTACCCTTAATTTTAAATGGGTTTAATAAAGTTTGCCTGTGTGTAAATGGTTACTGTATTTATTGAAATTTTATAAACTTTGGGAGACAATCCTACACAAATCCGCTTAGTTCCAAACTAAGTACCTAGTTTGGGTACTAGACAACAATATAACTACTATTATTTAAATTGGAAAAATGAATACTTACCTGAATGCCTATAAGTCCTATAACATATACCTAAACCCTCCAAATACCTACCTATTCATTCTCATCGCACAACTAACATATCTTATAATTACGATTAATAACGGGATGTTTACCGTGGATATTTGTATTTTTGAGTTTCCGATATAGCATATAACATAACTTATTAATATATACCTTATATAAGCAAACAGCTTTTGCCCTCGACTTCGTCAGCGCAAAAATCCACTTCCTATGATGATTTGTGGGTTAAAACTGTTCTATTCAACTATAAACTTGTATTTTATACCAAGTTTCATCATAATCCATTCAGTTATTTTTGCGTGATTGAGTAACAAACGTCCAAATATCCTAACTTTCGTATTTACAATATTAGTAGGATAACGAAGTAGAATTACTATGAGAGTACTTTGACACGAAAGACATGTGAGTCAGCAGAGGTCTGTTAAGTTTTTAGAATATGAATAATGGATTTTGGTCGTCGCCACGTTGGTGCGCACGTGCCCGGAGCGACGACGAGCAGAATCCACTACAATACAATACAGTACAAATACTCTTTATTGCATAACCTCAACAAAACCGTACAAAACCAGTTGCCTACTGTCGTGGCGTCGTTACCGAACAACGTCACTGAACAAGTATTGATTGGCGAAATCATCAAAAATTTGATGGAAAGCCATTTTTAATGAAGAAGAAGAAGAATATGAATATATATGTGGGCGATAGAAAAGCAGTACCACCTACTGCTTTTCTATCGCCCACACTTGCGCCGTTACGCCTCGCTGTACGCGTCACCATAGCCATGGCCTTATAACTTCAGAGCGGCAAAGTGTTCTTGCTAATCAAAGGCACGACTAGGGCGTGCAAAATCGGTATCGGGAAAGGTTTCAATTTTCCCGATACTGGGTCAGGTTCAGTACCGGGAAATATCGGGAAAACGAGAAATTTCGATACTCAATAAAAAAAATACGAAAAACAATCAAATCGCTTTTATTATGTAGAGTAGGTACCCAATTCGACAAAAAAAAAATAGAACGATTTGGTGTGAGACGTATGAGAGATCAATTACTTCTTTGAAAGTCTAATTTGCTGATAATATAATTCTTACTTTAAAGAATTTAGACCCTGTGGTATGGACAGCTTCCACAGACCCGTCGTTGAATTCGTCCACATCGCCACCTAGGCAATCGAAACGGTTCTGGAGTTCCAGCTGAAATCTCTCGGGGTTTTGGAATTGGGCTGCTGATGGTCGGAGCGTGGACTTCATCAGACGAGAGCGCTCTAGCTTAACACATATGTTTAAACGTTATTCATATTTATTTCAAGTATCATAGACCTTTTTTAAAAAACATGTGTACAGTAATTGAACTTACGTAGATCAAAATAAATTTATACAATGTTTCTCGTTTTTCATTTCAGCAGCGACCATTTTAGTTGCACCTTAGCTGATTGTAAAACTTTTGCTGCTCTGGCGTTGGCGTTTAGAGGATCCGGTCTTCTCGTCACCCTAGACGACATACTGTCGATCTTCACAACGTCGTTCACGAGGGACTTGTGGACGATGAACCCGACACTTCCTTGGGACTGTTGGTCGTCCTCTCGGAAATAGAGCAAGTTACCGGACTTTAAGGTTATCGTGTCCTCCCCCTCTCTTCGGACTTCAGATAACCCTATGATATCCCAACGCAACTTGCTCAATCCTTCCTCCAGTTCGGCTAACTTTTCGTCGGTCCGCAGTGTGCGCGTGTTATATGTTGCCAGGGCCAGGAGTTGTCGGTGGTGGTAGCCGGATCTTTGCCGGAGATTCTTAGCACCCCGTACCCCGCTAGTGCCCTGACCGCTACTTACTTACTTGTGTATAATGTCTCTTTGACACCAAGACGACGTACAAAAACAAGAAAGATTCTATTTTAAATTATATCTTAGCTAGAAAAACTATAACAACACGTTCACCGCACCAAACACAAACATTAACTACCCTACAAATTTCGTTAAAAATATGTAGGATAGACTGGCAAGATCCGAGATAATGGAACGTATAAAACTCTTCGAGTATTTCTTGATGTTGATTTAAATTTTCGTTGAAATCTTGAAATACATATTTATTTCTTTACTATTTCGTTCGAGTTACGTTCGAATTTAGGAACAAAACCAAGTATCGAAATTTCGATACTTTCCCGGGAATCGATTCCTCAGTACCGGTACCAAATAAAAAGGTAAAATACCGGGAATTCCCGGGAATTATCAGTACCGGGAATTTCCGGGAGCATGCTCTAGGCACGACTGCACAACTGAAGCACATAACATAAGGGCCTTCGCATCAAAGCTCTGAAAGAACACTTCTTCTTCGAACAAGTACACTCGCGGACAAAGAATACGTGTCGGTAAAATACCTTCATATTTCCTAAAATAGTGCAAGTTGTAAGTTTTTTTAATCATGTCATTATCTTTATTTAATTATACATCTAACTGCAAAAATAACAGTCAAAAAAGTAATCATTCCAAGTTTAAATCGGACTCGTAAAAACCCATGAAAAAGGAGCGAGATATCGCAAAAATCGTCATTTTTGGACATTGATATTTTTATGATAGGATCCCGGAAATTGTTAATACAGCTGGGTAATACGAAGAATAGTAAGTATATTAAGTAAATAAATTTAGTGTTTACGTTTATAGTATTTAAAAAAAACCTATTACGGCTACTATATCTAGTGTGACCTGAAATTTTTGACCTCGAGTTTATGTATATGCTCTAGTTTTCTTGACAGTGAATTTTTGTATCATTTTGAACATGAAATTTGAAACCGTTCGTGGCCCACGAACGGTACGTGTGCTACGCCGTAGCGCGTAGCAGCATTTTTCCGACTTGTAGCGGAAATCTCACGTAGAGGCATGACGCGTTAAGTGTCGTCATTGAGTTTTAATGATTTTTTTCCCCACACTTTTAGGTTGATAGTGTTGATACTAATATTAATTAATTAATACTGCTGCACTGCGGAGCTTATCAATGAGTTTTAATCCAATATCGCCATTAACTTAATTAATAATTAAATCTACTTCACTTATCTAAAATTTGCATCAAGTCAAGTCCTATCGCCGCGTCAACGTTATGCAATAATTCAGCGAAAATCCATACTCGACGTACGGTCAAAGATATGTTTCCGATTTTGCACCTTATTGCTTTCTAATAAGGAGAAAACTGCATAGATACTTTTGGCGTCGTGTACATTGAGGTATACGAGTCTCACTCTCGCTGTAGGCACTCCTCGGATCTAGGTCACGAGTTACGTAACAGAGGGGGACCTACCCGCGGGGAGGGGATGAGGTGCACTGAAAAGCGGTGTAACTGAGAAATGCTAAAAAATGTCGCGTTTAGGGAGCGGGCGATTGTTAGTAAGTGCCCTCGCTGCTAAAAGCCTTATATAACTTATTAAGGTTTGACCTATAGGTACATTAAAGGTAAGCGGTCCCTGAAAGGGTAAGTTAGCCATCGTATATCTAACTTCTCTTTATAAATTATATACCTGTGTCGTTTTTGTACGCTAAATACTTACTATTGACTACAAGAACAAGAAGTCATTTAACAAGAAGTGTACCTAAGTTTGAATGTGGTGGTATGTAAGAGAAGGGGGGGGATCAAGAAACTCGATATGGAGAGGATGTGAGTGCCGAGAAGACGAGCGAAAAGACAAGCCGAGTTTGTTTATCTTAAATATCTCTAGTAGGTATCTAACTAACGGAAAACCTTGGTTGAGTCAGACAGGAGTCAGATTGTTAGCTCTACTCTCGAATGATTAGTACTTAAGTCGATTTCAGTTACTGAACACTGATGCTATAACAATACAGTCTTCCTCATTTCAGCCATATCTATTCCACAGCGCCTGCTCTAAACCGTTGCTTCTAAGTATCTTTTTAGGGTTCCGTAGTAAACAAGGAACCCTTATAGTTTCGCCATGTCCGTCCGTCCGTCCGTCCGACCCCCGTTTTTCTCAGTAACCGTTAGTACTAGAAAGCTGTAATTTGGCATGAGTATACATATCAATGACGCCGACAAAACGGTAGAATAAAATCTTTTAAAAAAATTTTTTTTAGGGTACCTCCCCTACATGTAAAGTGGTGGTGCAAATTTTTTTTCTGCCAAACCCCATCGTGTGGGGTATCGTTGGATAGCTCTTTTAAAAATGGTTTCTAAAAGCATTTTTTGATTAAAGAATTGGTTAGCGTGATATTAAGCTTTGAAGTGATAATTTTTGCTATGGTCAAGTGTCCCCCCCCCCCTGCCAGCTAAACGGTGGCTACTAGGCATGTGAAAAAAATCATGGTAGTAGTATATACGATGAATTTAAAAGGAAAACTATCACAGCTAAGTAGACATTACTAGTTAACGAGTAATAGTCGAACTTCAGAAATGTACTTTGCAAAAGCAAACGTTCGTACAATTTCCATTGATACCTTAGATAATGTTGTTAATTCTTTCAAAAACATAGTAAATATAAGTTTTCGAACCTTTTAGTCCACATAATGTAAAGGGTAGTTATATTTTAAGTTTTGCCACCGTGGGACCCGTTCTTTATTAGTGTAGGATATGCTATGCGGTCGAGGTTAAGAAGCGAAAGAGGAAGTAATAAAATAAAAAGAAGATACAGATTAAAGACAGAAAGGTGAAGGGAAAAATTATATAAATAGTAACAGAAGGCTTCTGTACTAGTGAATGAATCAACATCGGTTATGTCGGCAGCCCGGCGCCGACGAGCCGTCTTGTCTGATGGCTGAAACCGTACACCTGACCACAACACTTTGTTGTTAAGTAAGATTATTTAAAAACGTTATATCCACTCGACGCCTCGATATTTCTTCTCGGTCATTTATCTATGCAGCTATGCGATTCATTAAGCACCGTCCTCACGTGTCACCTCACCCTCTGGTTTCTAACAATCTTCCTCTCTATCGCTAATAATAATAAGTAACATGGAACCGAACTACCGAAAACGTGTACCCTTTGGTTTCTAACAATTTTCCTTTCTTATGCCGAAAAAATGTTTAGATATTAGAAAGGAAAATTGTTAGCTGTTTTTCTCTTTGAGAATGTACGAGTAGTAGTGGAGAATGCGAAAAATGCTTCGCAATCCCAAGACATACTTCGGCACATATCAGTAACGTATCGTAAAATGCATAAATGCATCTGTAGGGAGACTTCGTCGTGTCGCTCGCGTGTTAGAGCTATCTCTACGTAAAAACTAGTAGTTGAAGATTATCCAAACAAATTGCACTCAGTTTTCTTTTCTATTAGTTAGTTCATTTACATTTTTTTCTCTATGCAAATAGGGTGGCGATTTGCTCAAGCTATAATCCATCTAGAACCAATTCAATAAAGCATCATCATCATCAGCCTATCTACGTCCCACTGCTGGGCACAGGCCTCCTCTCATAGACGAGAGGGATTGGGATTGGTGGATTCAATAAAGCATCTAGGTATAATTTAAATAATTCCTCATCGCATCGACTCGTTTTTACTAAAAGAAGACATTATTTTAATTTAAAAAACAATAAAAACTGCATTCATCGATTTATAAATAATTTACATGGTTGAATCGGGAATCGAACCCACAACACGAAAAAAAATTACCCTGTAGTTTTATCATACCGATCGAAAGGCCACGACACACACACAGGTCATAACGATTATTATTGGCTAATTTACATAGTGTCAGATATAAAATAAAAGGAAGTAGACCATGAATATTAACATTTGATGTGAAATTTTGTTTTCTTTCTCGTGTAGCGGGTTCGATTCCCGGTTCAACCATGTAAGTATTTAAAAATCTATGAATACAGTTTAAATTGTTTTTTAAATTAAAATAATGTCTTCTTTTAGCAAAATCTTCCACCTACAATATTCAAGGTACTTTCCCTCCATGTGGCATAGGCGTGGGACGCCCTGTATACTACCTAGGTACTGAAGTCAAGGTCCGCAAGCTGGGAGGCAAAACCTAACTACCTAGGCTAGGTACCGATAGCTGGCCTCCCTGTTATGCAACCTCGATCGATAGGCGCTGCTCTCGTTGCGTAATGCTGAACTTTAAGGTTGATAATTTTAACGGTGATCGTGTTTCAGAGCAAATAACTCGTCTATCGGGTGTCTAACAGGTGCTTCAGTCACCCAGGGATTAAATAAATATTTGTGGACAATCTTACACAAATCAACCTTAGTCCCAAACTAAGCAAAGCTTGTACTATGGGTACTAAGCGACGATATACATACTTATATAGATAAATAGATACTTAAATACATAGAAAACATCCAAGACCCAAGAACAAATATTCGTGCTATTCACACAAATAAATGCCCCGGCCGGGATTCGAACCCGGGACCTCCAGCTTCGTAGGCAGGGTCACTACCAACTAAGCTAAAGCGGTCGTCATATTTGACTCAATACTTGGAATTAGATGTATCTAATCTAGATGGCACCAGTCTTGCTGGATGCGATTGTATCGTGCCAGTGTGGTGCCAGTTAACGCTGGCGGCCAGCCTTGCATAGGCACAACAATGTAAATATCTATCCACTTGACTGCCACAGTCACGTAGAGATGACAAAAGCCGCCGTGCCTACAACGCCACAGTCATGTATAGATGTAGTCACGAATTTTAACTTGGGTCCCCCTGACAGTCCTGTCAAACTGTATAGAAATTCATAGAAAAAGTTTGCGTAATGGGTCATAAAGTAACGAGCGTGAGCGTGATTGTACAATGTAAAGGCAACCTAGGTGTTATCTTATCAAGTAAGGTTCATTTTCCGTCTTTAGCTACAAAGACAAAGACTTTGGCGTGTGAGACACGACAAACGGTATTTACTTACTGTGGTTGTCAAGAGGTTAAATGGTGGCAGTACAGTCACCAGCATTAGTATCTGCCAAAACAAAGGCGGCATAAATATCTGACACGACTCTATTTGTACGGCCGTAAGGACGCTGGTATCCAGGTATACCGGCGCCAGCGACATCTTAATTCCAGCGTATAACCCATTCAGCGCCAATCACGAGATAATGCGTTAGAGAGCTTCAGGCGATTTTCGCAATTTCGAAAATTACAAATCCTCCTAGCGTTAACCCAATACGATTGCATCCTGAAGGATGCCAGATCCACTACTTCGAAATTTTCAAAATAAATTACAAATTATGGCGTAAGGCGTACCATGGCAGTCATCGACTGAGTTTGAATTTTCTAAGTCGTCACACGTTCGTTGCCGACCCTTTTATTAAGGAGTCGCTTTTTTATTTATTTATTAATAAGAAAAAGTACATTTTGTTGAACTTATGATAAAAACTCGCCAACTGTATAGTTTGATGGCGAGATACGCTAATTTTTTTTAAATGCTTTAACTTAACCTATTTACTCGTGCTTAAATCTAACATACGCTGATATGTGGGTAAGGCCGCGAATTTTGACCAATGTGACATAAAAAGTTTCCTTTGCTGATTAAAAAAAACTGTTAACACTTGGATGGTTAAGAATTTTTGTATTACATTACGCATAAAAAGTTCTAAGGGGCATATTTCAGGAAATTCATTTAAATCTTTCTCAAAAAATAATAAAAATATATTTGTACAGTTTACGTAACGAAATTAGTAAAAAAAATTCGACCCCGTGTACTTAAAGCCCTCTTATTTTCGTGATATTTAACTTCTCATGATCATGCTTTTGTTTAAACAAAATTATATTATATAACGATAGTCCTATCGTCTGCGGGATTATGATATTCATATAATTTTCTTATTTTATCTTACTTTCTTTTATTGACCAAAAATTCCGAGTTTTCGTTACGAATACTTTCGTTACGCTTTTACACGCTAATTTTTAATCACATCATAGTGGAAATGCGTTCTTGTACACTGGCAACTCATGCTTTACTAGGGTAACACCGGTGAGAAAAGCAAATGGCGTCAGTTTGTTGAGAAATGGTGACAAAAGGTGACGCTGCCCAAGTTTACTAAATTTTCGTGTGAAGTGCTTGTGTGGTTTTAAAGGTAAGTAGTGATTATTTTTAATTGGCTGTTTTTTCATACGATAGTGTAATGTTTTTCATGCAAGAAACATACATTATTATATTAAAAATATCGTTATTTCACCATGATATCCAAGTTTTTTTCGAAAATACGTTACGTTTTCGTAACGATTTTGTTAAATTTTTTTAGATTGTAACGTATTTTTTGAGGCACGCAACGAAAACATGTGGTAAAGGGAAGTGCACACAGATAAATACTAACTTAAGCACCGATTTTTTCAATGATAAAACACAATATATGTAACCTAGGTGGGTATTTTTGAGAAAAAATAATTCGAATTTGTAGGTATGGACTGGGATCGGCATTACGAGAATTGTAGCGAGTTCTGTGTTTACCTCCTGATATCACATTGTCACAAGTTTTGGCCATTTCTTAGATATATTTAATAATCACTCGATATTATAGAACACGAGGGTGCTTTATAATAAATAAATATTAATTTACAACAATAATAATATGTATGATTCGATCTTGAAAATTAATTCTTTTAACTCATGTCATGTGTCATTGTGTCATTTTTTTAACTCGTTTGATGAATAAAAAATAATAATTATGAATAATTAATATCCATTTTTTATTTACTATTGCATTGTGAGAAATGTGTACTTCTTCATGCCTGGGTCGAAGAAGATCTGTATAGTAGAAAATATAGTCAACCAATTTGATTTATGGGCCACTTCGTATCTTGTCACAGTGACATTAATATAAGGTTTCTAGCGGATTTCATATAGATTTTCACTGTGACACGGTACGAAGTTCCCAATAATCATATTGGTTGACAAAGTATAACAAAACTCCCGTAAAATAATGAAACAGCAACAGCCTAATAATAATATAACTACAGCTGTTTTATTATTAAACAGTCGTTTTGCTAGATGATCAAAAATGCAAGTACAGTTTTAGTTAATGCAACTGGCAGTGTTTTATTCTTGACTTCGAAACGTATGTTTAATTGGAAAAAATTCTCAATAAAACTTCGTTTTATAAAATGTTGTTGTTTTTTTTTACCTGCCTTAAATCTTATGAGAATATTCACCAGTATGATCTTAGCTTTATAGCAACTTATGTAACGTTTTACAGTAACGTCACGTATTTCTTTTTATGTTTATTTTATGTCACATTGGTCAAAATTCACGGCCTTACCCATGTAATACCTGTGATACGAGTACCTCTATTGTAAGCCTGATATAATGTTCTGTACTGTGTTCTTATTGAGGTGTGCAATAATAGTACATTACTTAACAAGGGCGGTAAAACAAAGAATGTCTCAGATCACTGGTATTTGACGCCCGAGCCGAAGGCAAGGGCGATAAATATGCGATCTAAGGCTTTCTTTAAGACCGCCCTTGTTAAGTACAGAATTTTATGTCACACCCTGGCCAGGAAGTAGGATTTCCCGCGCGCGGACTGTGCGGTAATTGCCGCTTTATGGCCAGGTGTGACATAAAGGTATTTGTATTGTTTTATATTGTGATATTGGTGATTCCTAAGGGCCTGTTCCCACCATCCGATACAATATCAGTGTAGAATCCGACACCGAGAAAAAAGCATATAAAACCGCTTAGTGTTTACACTAGCCAATCCGATATTGGTCACATTCTCTTCCTTTTTTTGTCGGTGTCTGATCCGACAAATATCGGATAGAGGAATATTTTGTTTTTTATTTTTCGTGATTTTCTGGTTACGAGCCGTTATCTGTCACTGTAACTAGTCAGATCTCGATCAGATTTCACGAGCGTTAACGTTGGTAAACTGTTAATTTCGGACATATTTACATGGCGGCTGAATCGACGTGTAGTTATGCGCGCGGTAGTTGGCGTGTTGTTGTCTAGTCGAGCTGCCAAATTCGCTGCTAGCCGTTTATCGTCCCACGTCTCCGTTGCCACACGTCATGCGGTATAGATTTATTAGAAGCATAGTTTTTAGGGTTCGTACCCGAAGGTTCAAAACGGAACCCTATTGGTGACGCCCAGACGTCCGTCCGTCGGTCCGTCCGTCCGTCGTCTGTCACACAGGTTTTACAGCCAAACGGTTGGAACGGTTAAAGCCTGTAGCTTCAAATTTACACAGTATAAGCATCTTGTTGGCCCGAAGCCATACAAATAGTCAAAACTTATTTTTAAATGTTTTTAAAGGGCTCACATACAGCTAAAGGGAGGCGCGAAAAATATTTTTATCCTACCCTACCGAGTCGGGTATCGTTGTATAGAGCTCATTGAGTAGATACTTAGTATATTTTTAATTTAAAAAAATATTGGAAAACAATGGAATGAGAAGCCACCAAAGTCAGCTTTTTTTACGAAATTTTGTTCCGAAGAATTTTTTAACTTCCCAAATACGTATAAACTTAAAACTTGGTAATAATGTTTGTTATTACGTATATTTTACCAAAAAATACTAATATATTGTTAAATTAGATTTTTTCTTTGAAATTTCCTTATTTTTCCTATAAAAACCAACTTAACTTTGCGGTCGATTCGGAACCCTAAATGTGCGAAGTCCGACTCGCACTTGGCCGGTTTTTTTTTTCATTTTCATACCTACTACAACGGTAGCGAAGAACCATACGGCCTCTCTGATGGCAAGTTGACATTGTAGCCTATGGACGCTTGCGATTCCAGTACCGATCCTTTTTAAATCTATTTACATCAAACTACCTATTCTTTATTGTTCGTATGAATACCTATCCTAAGTATTAGACTATTTAAAAAATGATACTTACCATTGCGTCGCGAATTTTATGACGAGTACGAGAAACAGATTTTTCTCAAAAATTGCCCTCAAATTGAATGGTACCTACTCACTACATATTGGGTGTAGTTTAAGGACAAATAAAAAAAATTGCAGGCTTGCTCCACGCGCCTGAAATGTTACATATAAATTCCATTACCTAAAAGTAAACTTTTTAAAAACGTAAAGTGGCCATATAAAGAGAGGACACGTCGTATACAGCCCATTCAATTTATGCGAAAATCAGTTTTTTTATTTTTATTTATCGGGGAAAGCGATTCTTAAGTTTCTGACTTGTTGAGGTTATGTTACAATGCATGATATAAGGCCTTAGGTACATATATACCTAATTACCTACTTTCGTCATGCCTATCCGTCGCTGTCGTAGACAGTTTCACTTCCTACTAGGCTAAACAACCCCACAAGGTGACTATATCTTTACCACATAGCATTATTAATTATTTTTTCTGTGATCAAGACTTGCATTACCGCAAAAAGTCGCGTACGAGAACGTTCGTTATTTCGTATCGAGTGTGCATATGGGCATGTGCACCATAATGTTTACAGCGCTTAGTGTTGGACGATATCTCTAAACTGAACAGAGATTTATACCGACCTCGTTCTGTGTTGCTCGGATTATTATAAACTCAATTTGTACTAGATGTTCTAATCATTCTAATTAAAATTAAATCACAGGTTGACGTGAAGTATTCGCCAGTGGCGGATTCTCTAAAAGCGGGCTAGGACCTAGGGCGGCAGTTTTAAAAATCGCAAACTTAGAGCCAACATTTCTTTTACGTCTTAACCTATCGAATAGGGATGATGACACTATAAAAGAAAATCAATAAATCCAAATTTTCTACATAATGACTCAAATTCTCAATCAAATGGCAAAAAAAGTAATTCAAAAAAATAAATAATTACGTAATTATAAGTCTTCAAAGTTTTAAAAGTGGGTATTTTCTGTCGCTTTTCCGCAAAACGCACCTTTGTATTGAACGATTGTCATTTACTATGGCGCTACTCAAAGGTGACGTCACGGTCGAGTAGCACTTTCTCTCTCTAACTACGAACATTCTAACCGTTGTTGCTTCGTTATTTTTTGAGATATTTGAATAGGATTTTCACTATTTGGCATAGTTTTATGTCTTCTTTCTATTGAAGTAATATTTTTTTTTGAGTCATCATGCCTATTGTCAGTACTTGTAGAGGTCGGTAAAAGTCAAGTGGTAAAATTAGACTACGAGCAGCAAATTCGTAAATACGCCAATTTGTTTTGAGTGTCATCGACGGTATTTGAGCCTCTTACAGACTATGGAAGCAGAGACAATGCTCGGCTAATGAGAGCAAGAGTTCTGCCGTCACGCCACACCACTAGCTCTGCTGAACTGGACCTGATGAAGACTAAGTGTAGGGCCTGAGTGGACGCTCGGAGCGGAGCGTTCGGCGTCGCGTCCAGCGTTGCGGCCGAGCGTCCATACTATTTGTGCGGCGGCGACTCAGGGCACCAGTATGAGTTTCAATTGTTTGACATGCACGCCCCGCTGGACGCAACGCTCGAGCGTCCACTCAGGTTCTACACTAAGTGCCAGTTGCACCAACGTACGAACACAGACCGGTCATCGTCAAATATTGGCGCCGGCAGCTGTCATCCCATAGAAAGTTGTCAAACATTCCATACAATCAGATTTGACGAACACCGCTTACGATTACAGACGGTTTGGTGCAACCCAGCCTTAGATGTCTAGAATCATTCATCTTGACACTTGACATAGGTAACTGCCTGGCTTAACAACCTCTGATTGCCCTCTATAATTTTGTATTGCCATACGAATAGATAAATAAGTCTAGCTGTCAACACAACAAATCCTCGATTCAATAAAGGGTCTGCAACGCGCTTGTGATTCTTCTGGAGTTGCAGGCGTCCATAGTATAGGGAGATGTGATCTGTTTTCCATCAGGCAGACCGAGACCGTACACTTGTACGTGCTAAAACAAGCATAGGTACTTATCTATGCTTGTTTAGCCGTAGTGTGGTCGTAGCATGAAATTGAGCGGTCTGTTCTCCTTTGTCGAGGTAGGTACTTTAACTGACACCATAAACTATGACAATATATGACGGCACTAAATAGGTATAGCACTGAGCGAAAAATATACTAATTATTAGTAAGTTTTAGTGAATCCCAAGACAAGATTATATACTAACGGTTACAAAACAGTTTAGTTGTTACAAGGGCAAATTTTTTGGTATTATTAAAAAACTACTATTATGAAAAACTGGTTTATAACCGTTAGTATATAATCTCCTTGTCCTGGGATTCACTAAAACTTACTAATAATTAGTATTTTTTTTCGCTCAGTAAGATTAGCACGGTTGTTCCAGTTTTCGATGTAAACACGCGGTCACTTCTACGAATCAGCGACGAGCGGGATGTATTATGTTAATCGTGTCCCGAGGCCACTCGTACATGGTAAAGAGATCATATCATAAGCCTCTGCGGTTTAGATCTGCGCATGATAGGTACAATTATATACTGCAGGTTTAGTAGTGTGGGTGACACAAACTACGGCCACAGAATAGTATAATAGTATTAGGTCAGTTACCTCGTCCCTGACAGGCCCAGGATGACAGGCCGGGTTACGATCGGGTTACCGTCGCGTCTCGCGATTCGTCCGCGCCACGCGCTACGCACTCGCGCAAACAATTGACGCGTGTACCGACAGCGCACGCACACATACTTACCCACATCGCTTACTTTCCTTCCCGTGTCACCCCCATGCTACGGCATCCACATATCGATGCCATCGATTCGGTGACATGCGGTCGTGTGTGAGTGTGTCGTCAACAGTGAGGTCACTTGTGTTACGATCCGGAAGGGCAGACCTTGTTTTCTTAGACCATGGATCGGTGGTGGAAAGAAACCCAATCCGTCTTTTGTATCATCTGCAGCTGACATCTATTTAAATAACCTAAATATCTTTAAAGCATCGTTTTTGACACTAAAAATGTCGCACGTTGTGTTTTCTATTTCTACTTACCTACTTCAAATGGTCATTCTCCCCACGAGGCGTCCCTAGTCCTTATGCAGTTGAAACGAAAGAATCTCCGTTGCAACTATTAATCATATAAATTGTTCAAAGCAAATGTAAAAATAATAATTTTGTTTTTAGTTTTAACTTTTAAGTTAGAGCGGAGTGACCGCGCACATAATCTCAACCATAGAGATTTAGCAACCTAAAAAGATTTATATTGATTTAAACTTACACGATTTTCACACATTATTATTGGGGAACGGGACTTAATCGCGTACAATAAGTGCAAGCGTGGAAATACATCGTCCATTACATCAACGGACATTGTTAGTGTTGTGTGTAGTGCGAGTGACAACCCCAGTGAGAATGTAATTAATAAAGACCAAGTGCGGGTAGTTCGGAAAACCCGCGCGGCTTGAAGATGTTAAGGCCGTGTATTACCACTTTTGAGTTTTTAAAAACCATCTGAGACTTAGAATATAGTGTCTTAAAATCTAAAAAAAATATATGTGTTACATAAGGATATTGTATAGTCAAAATCGCAGTCAGTTACATGACCTGATGAATTTCACTCGATAGAAAAAAATCGCGGAGTTACCCCTTTTTGGAATGTTTTTTTCAATACTACGGCTATATTACTGATATTTAACATTTAATGTTTGTACTCAATTAAAGATCGTAAATAGTTATAGACAAATTCGCAGGGTTTGCTTTGATAAAATGATTGGCTTAATGACTATAGCTAAATATTTACAAAACTGCGCGCAGAGCTTGCGTAGAGAGCGGGATGGTCAATTGTAAACTCACGCGTGTTAGAGCGGGACATTTGCGTTGGGGATACCTCCCCTTAATACCCGCTCACGCCAGTCAGCTCGCGACCACGGATGATACGATAAATTCGAAACGTCGGGCAAAACCTTAAAAAAGGTAAATTAGTTATAATTGTACGCGATTAAGTCCCGTTCCCCAATAATAATGTCTAAAAAGATTTAGTTTATGTAAAGTTATTTTTTTATGAATTAAACAGATTTAATTTTTTTTTTTACTGTTAGAATAGAATAGAATAGAAAGATATTTATTCGAATAACACAAACACAAAATTACAGGAAAGAAAATTACACCTTAAAAATAAACTAACAAACATGAATGTGCTACCGAAAAGGTCTCCACTCAGCAATGCAGTGGACACAGCAGTGCCAACGGCGCTGGTCTTCCGTGGATCCAATGAGGTGTGTTAAAAATGTAATAAAAAACAACATCGTCAATCTTTGAGTGGAAACATTGTTATTTATTATAGAAGCAAAGCATTCCATCTCGTATTTTCTGAGACCGGCGCGTAAACTACCTTCACCTGTATTATGAGGTGCTTCTTTTAACGACTTGGCTTTCTGATAGTATAGGAATCGGCGGTCGGGGCACGTGGCCAACGAGGCTCATTAATTATCTAATACCGTCATAATTCACGGTCAGTACTATAGGCGCATAAAATATGAAAAATACGGGTATCAGCTGTTGTTTTTACTCCGGTATGATAGAAAACAAGCATTCGTTCCGTGTAAGTCGTTTCGTTGGTCTTGAGTTTAGTAAAATCCTGCTATTCCTTGAGTTTGCTGGACTTGACCGAGAATTGTAGTACGTGGCGATGAAAATAGATCAGTAATGGTCGCAGTGATACAAGGGTTTAGTGGCCCGGCAAAGCTACTACCCTCAAATAAAAAAAACCTCCGTTGCACCGATCCACTATTGTAACTACTCGAACAACGGCAATAAATGCGTAAGTGCCGGCCACCATAAGGTCCCGTTCAATGGATTATTACATAATTTCCTGATAAATCTACGACACGCCGGCCTCACACTGTTCTGAATTCAGAACGTTTAGAGCGGTACGTACCTATATGCTAGAGCAAGATGCTTCAACTCCCCTCCCCTAGTCAAGATTCTGAATTCAGATCAGTGTGAGGCCGGCGTTACACGTTACACGGCAGCCAAATCGGCAAAACTTGCGCGATTCGAATCCGTTAAGATTCGCACATGTCATTCATAATACTCTATGTTCACGTCAATCGATATTACCCCGATTACCTACCCTAAACGGTGTTTTGTGGTAGCTTTGACCTTTAGCGATGACTTTCATGCCTCGACATTTCGGGACACGTCGTTATAGTTGACCTTTTTAAAATCGCTGACAAATGGCATGACGATTCGAGCGGTTCTGGGCTCAAGTAACTAAGACCAGGTATTTTTATGCTATGTGCTAATGCTAAACGAGAAAAATATAAAAATTCTTAAAAAAACATCGTTAGTTAATTTGTATACACAATTGAGGTTTTTGCTCGAGAATTTAGAAAACAAGATTGTTTTAAAGTTAGGTAATTGTTGATGCACGTGGTGGAAAAAGCAGTGGGCAGGAAACAGTTTACCTCGAGTATACGGTTCCAAATTAACTATGGTTGAACATCATCAATCAATGAGGACTTATAATAAATATCATCTTTTTTGACTAGAATCTAGACAGAATGTATTTGTGAAAATTTCAATTTGATACGCTATGGTGGTTTGCTTGCAATTTATTTCAAGGTCTTGTTTTGATCTCGTTTGATTTTTGTTATTAAAATATACAGCTTCAACTAAGGAGAAATTAATGCATCTTAGGTTCCTTTGGAATATGTTACTGTCTACCAGTGGCGGAGCGTCCATACAACTCGATTCCCACCGGCTTACCTAATTTTCAGCCAGTGCAGTTCTTTTACTACGGCTCCTGAAGTATAAGAAAGGCAAATTAGTTCCGGCTTTCCTAAGAATATTTTTGACGCGCCGCCACTGCTGTCTACCTTTATCTGTACTTAATCTGAGTATAGTCATGGTTGAATAACTCATAAAGACGTAAAGTGAGTTTATAGTTATAACTTTGTATATACCTGCCTCTGATTTAGAAGGTCAGATCGCAGTCGCGTGTCAAATTGGACTCCGGGTTCCTTAAAGCACGACCGAGACAATGAGAAAACACAAGGAGGATGAAGATATTTCTCATAATAATAATTCGTGACCCATATACATATATTCAATCCATTACGCGCCTGCAACGTTGAATGCAATCGTTTATTTATGAAGACTATAACAGACCAGCCGTAAATTAAATCCTTCTCAAGCAAATGTTCTATCATTATTTTCTTATCATTATTTTATTTGAATCTTGCTACATTAATATAAAGTTGATATTTGTTTCCCAATTTAATCGCAGTTGAGACCCTGCCATAGTCGAGTCATAGGCGTCATGGGTAGTCAAACGAAGCCATACGTTGCATGTGATATTTATAGTTGCGATTGTTTCGTGATCTAGGCTCGTCTTATAGACTGCTACACATAGGATTCCCTTTGTTAGAATGATAACTACAATCCATGAGCTGTAAATCAAAATGACATTCGAGTTTCAGGTAAAATCGGACGTAATCGATAACACAGACGCATAACTATAGTCCCTAATATTTATCCCGGTACCGCGGGTAGTCAGTCCGGCCCAGATCGGGCCTAACCGACTTGATGGACTCTTCTCGGCTAGACTAGGTTTAGTGAACAAGCTACAAAATTCCTAGTAGGCAGCTGGATTCCACTCACACTTCAGATACAATTGAAGCCGCTCAACCAATGGCACTGGAGCGCAATGATCGTGTCGGAGGTTTCCCCTTGATTTTCCCCAGGCCGCTCTTCAACCGCGCTCTCCTATCGCTTTATTGGGCCCGGTCTATAAAGCCACATTCAGATTCAAAAAGAAAGACGTAACCGTGTAACAGAAAATGACATGATGTATTTTTGATTTGTCCCTGGGCTACTGTACTTTTCTGCATAGTCTAAACAACATCACCTTTTCTCTCTATGAGGGTTCCTATGAGACTAAACACGACAAGTTTATCTTGTGAAGTTTTGCAGTTTCTATAGCCACATTCTGTCGTCTTCGTCAGATCAGCTCAGTAGTGCCGTAATATTTATTTCTCACCGAACGTAGATATATAATAGTAGATTATACACCAAGGGGATAAAGCAATGTTTTATGTCACGGGCGCGATATTGAATCCTGAACGTAACGTAGGACTTCAGATTTTACTCCTGAGCGGAGCGAGGGAGTAATGAGTTAATTCCCAAGCGAAGCGAGGGAATTAAAACTGAGTCCTGAGTGTAGTGAGGGATTTAAGCGCCCAAGACAAAAACAGTTTTATCCACGAGGAGTATACCTACTCTACTTTTCACACCTCTAGCGAGACAATAAGAAAACCAAGGCTACTAGAGACAGAATCAAATTATTTATAGTAATTCAAAGCCCAATCACGTTCGACACTCATTTTATTAGAATTTTATCTTCTAGTTTTTGCCCATGACTTTGTCCGCGTAGAACTCGATCATCGCGAAAGAATTTAATTGCTAGAATTTAATTTCAATTTCTTACCTAGTATAATCGCTCTTCCATACAAACCTACTTAAGGGATGATTTCCGAGATAAAAAAAGTATCCTGCGTTTCCCCGGGACTCACTACTTCCATTTTCATGTGAGTCGGTCCAGCGGTTTTAGCGTGAAAAGATAACAGACAGACACACATTTTCGCACTTATAACATTAACAGTACCAATGGTTTTTTTATACAATCTGAAATTTTACTCTGTACCTATACTGCAGCGTCTTGTTACATTCGCGTGTTTTGTTTTTATTTTCAAAATTTGTTCCATTCAGCTTATGGTGACCAGTACGAATACGTTCGATTTTCAAATTTCGGATTTCGGAGCGGCATCCGCGTCCTCGGGGCGGCGCAGTGTTTTGTTTGGAACGCCGCTGTGCCGCCTCCTCGCTGCCGTGCGGACTTCACGAAATTAGACTATAATGACATAACAATAAGAACTACGAAAAGTGAAATCATATTATTACCCGGCGGGTTATAATGAAATTCAATACAATATTACTACCCGGCTAAAGCCAAGGGCTATAATGATTTGCTTTCGGTAAGGTTTGCATGATGTATAATTTGGCTGTGTCGAGCATGTGGTGTGAAAATACTTATATACGCGACGGGACGGGACGTGTTCCATTTTTCATGTGCGTTATTTGATTATAATTACGGACATAGGTGATGCGGTGAACTAAATAAAAGCTTGTAAAATAGTCAAACCTTTAGGAACCGATTTTTATCACTGCCATGTCATTTCACCTCTATGACGTTTCGATGATATCGTTGATGTAATTATCTGTCTATTGTTTTGGCGCGTCTATGTTAAATGAAAAGTTGCCAGACATAATCATTGCCAATTAATCATTAGGTTAGGGTTCGGAATCTGTTTTGGAGCGCTGCCATCCTGAATCCTGCCCGGCATGTAGTGGAAAATGCACTTGTTCAGTCCGAGTCGTCAAGCAAGGCAATAATTGATATGCACTTTTTATGCAAAATACCTACTGTTACTGACGCTAACACTCGAGGCGAAGAAATAGAGCCCACGTACAAAACGCCTTAACATACGCATGTGAGGTCTGGACACTGACACTTAATAATGAATAAGCTGTTGGTGGCTGAAAGGAAAATCCTCCGTAAAATCTTCGGCCCAATTCAGAGACCCGATGGCAGTTGGAGAATACGGAGGAATGCCGAAATCGAAGATCTTGTCGCGGAACCGAATATCATCGGAGCGAAAGCGCACCGACTTCGCTGGCATGGTCATCTGAAACAAATGGGTGATGACCGTGCTGTCAAAAGAGCCTACCAGGGTAAACCGACAGGGAGACGGCCGGTCGGTCACCCCAGATACCGCTGGGCTGACGTTGTGGAGGCTGACCTACGTGAGCTTCAAGCTGAGTCGTGGAAAGATCTAGTACAACACCGGGATCAATGGTGTGCACTCGTATTGGAGGCTAAGACACAATTTGGGTCGCTGATCGCTGAGCCAGCGGAGTAAGTAAGTTTTATGCAAAATTCTGACTCAGTTTCAGCTCGGGCAACATGCTTTCGTATTTTTGTCCAGCGGACGCCTAATAGCTGTTATCCTCTACAGGTCGATTTCTCAACCGATCTCGTGACATTTTGTGAGCAGTCTCCTGTGAGGTTGTTGTTCGATGACGTTGCCCAATTCCCTACTTTCCGAGCCTTAGATAGCTATGAGCCTGTGTTTCCAGTGACAATTATCTGAACTTCCAAAAAGAACCAACCTAAATAATTTGTATTTTTCCCACGTAAATCAAGACAAATGAACAATGGTTGTGAAATTAGATTTGCGATGTCATCAACCAATAAGACCGCCGAAACCGAAGTGCTAATATGATCCAATTCAGC
Source organism: Cenopis cana (assembly GCA_951800055.1). Taxonomy (NCBI): domain Eukaryota; kingdom Metazoa; phylum Arthropoda; class Insecta; order Lepidoptera; family Tortricidae; genus Cenopis; species Cenopis cana. The sequence continues at coordinate 3,037,130 of OX637476.1, read as the reverse complement.
CAATTACTAGTGAAACATTATACTTGAAATTATTTACGGTTGTATGAAAACAGTCCCTTACAAATAGCGACTTTATCATATATATTAGAAGGTTCAAAATGTTCAAATTGCCAGCATGCCGGGAAATCTTTTCAAAGACCAGATAAAAGCGGAGTAGGGTCGAATCGGGGAATTGATTCGAATGCCAGTCTTAATGTAAAGTTGCCATAATTGCAAAATTAAATTTGCTCTCGGAATCTCATTCGCTTTATTGGTCAAACTGCCTTGTTAAACTGATTAAGGCTATTTAAGATTACAATATACTCGATATCATTGATGAGGTCATTATATGTCAAACAAGTAGTTTTGAGGTTATCTTAGTGTGTAATTTTTTGACATAACTCAAACAAACCATTTGTCACTATTTATTAACCAAATATAGAGAAGTAATTGAATTATCAGACTAATTGTACAAAAAGAGACTGTTTTTAGGAAGTCTCAATTAGCAGTTAGCTATTTTTGAAACACGCCCAACTAATTTGTTCCTTAACTGTGAAATGTTCTTGAAAGAAACTTTACATTTTCAGTTTCACTAACGTTTTTGAAATGTTTCCGTCATAATTAATTTGATCGGTCAAATTGAAAATGAAAGGTACGTAATTTCCACTTTGAAAACTTACAATAACGCAATTGGTCCTTCGCGGGGATAAGATGGGGGCATGGGAAAGGCACCTATGTTTAGCTTTTCATTAATTAGATAGGTATATGAAAAACCGGCCAAGTGCTTGTCGGGTTTCGGACCAACCGCAAAATTTTGATAGGAAAAATAAGGAAATTTCAAAGAAAAAATAGATTTATTAATATTTTAGTATTTGTTGGTAAAATAACTATATGTAATAATAAACATTGTTGTAAGATGATTGACTGTATCTATGGTACTCTATGGCCGTATGTGTTATCTGGGGCAGAGACGAGTGCATTCAACTGTCATGTATTTGCCATTATCTTTAACTTGTGATTTTGAATAAAGAACTTTGAAAATACACTGAATTTTGAATATAAAACATGGTGACAGCGGTGAAAAATGGATATGGAACATAAATCAGTGGTACTGTCGATGGAAGGCGATATGAATACTAACTGGAAACTTTTCAAACGCAAAATCCTGTCATACATTGACGCATAATTTTCGAAGGCAGAAGACAAACAGAAAATCGGCATTCTATTGCACCACGGAGGAGATTACTGTCAAGACGTCTATGAAACATTTCAATGCAAACCTGAAGAACAGTTTAAAACAGTTATTGAGAAATTTGACGCGCATTTCATACCGAAAACAAACATAACCTATGAAAGGTATAAAATCTTTACGTTAAAACAATCCAAAGATGAGACCTTTGAGCAGTATGCTACTGCACTTAAACGTATTAGCCAGGGATGCAACTTTGGAACTTTGCAAGACGAGTTGGTACGGGATTTGTTTATATGTGGCATAAATAACCCAAAGTTAAAAAGGCAGCTTTTAGGTATGTCTGACCTCACTTTGGAGAAAGCTTTAGAAGTTTGCAGAAACTTTGCTGTAGTTGAAGGACAGATTACAGAGACTGAAAAGGTCAGCAATGAGTGCACTGTGAAGAAAGAGGTGGAAATAGATATGATTAAAAAGAGAAGTTTGGAAAATAGGCCTAAATCATAGTGCCAATATTGTGGATACAAACATGAATATGGAAGATGCCCTGCATATGGAAAAACTTGTGCCATATGTAAGAAAAAGAATCATTATGCTAGAAAATGTATGAATAAAAAGGTGAATTTGCTAGAACAGACCGACAATGATGACAACAGTGATGAATATGAAGTAGCCATATTCTCCTTGGATAATGAAATGGACAAGATGAAACATTCCTGGTACTGTGCAACGCTCCGGTTCAATAACAGTGACTTTCAATTGAAGGTGGACTCGGGAGCACAGTGTAATGTACTGAGTGAAAAACAATTTAAGCAATTAGGTATTTGTGAAACTGAACTAAAGCGAACAAATGTAAGAATTACTTCCTTCACCAATGGAAAAGTGCCGGTGATAGGTAAATGTACACTGTCCTGTGAATACAAGTCAAAGTTGTACGTACCCCATGGAGTTCTTTGTTGTAAATCTAGACTGTTACAATATTTTGGGCTTGGAAAGTTCTGAAAAGCTTGGGTTTATTAAGAGAATTGATGGAGTTAACCATTTGAGGTCGGCGATTCCAGAAAAATATAATGAACTCTTTGATGGAAATGTAGGCTGTGTACCGCATGTAGTCAAGCTGGAGGTGGATAAAAATGTGAAACCAGTGGTTTCTCCAGCCAGAAAATTACCTTACAGTTTAATGCCCAAAGTGAAAAAAGAACTGGACCGTTTGGTGGAAAAAGGCATCATTGCACCGGTGACAGAACCAACGGATTGGGTGAGTCAGATGGTTGTAGTTCAAAAGAAAGATGGCTCTCTTAGGATCTGTTTAGATCCAAGACCTTTGAATAAGGCACTGAAACGAGCACATTTTCCTTTCCCCAAAATAGAGGACATAACTGCACGTTTAGCTGGTGCTAAGTTTTATTGCAAGCTGGATGCTCAGTCCGCGTTTTGGATGTGCCCTCTGGATGATGATAGTTCCCGGTTATGCACATTCCAAACAGCCTGGGGAAGATTCAGATTTTTACGTTTGCCTTTCGGTATATCTCCGGCACCAGAAATATTCCATAAAGTGGTCTGTGATACTTTCCAGGACATTGACAATGTGGCTACCTTTCAAGATGATGTGCTGTGTTGGGCAGAATCAGAAGAACAACTACAAGGAATCTTATGCAAGGTACTTGAAAGAGCAAAGGAAAATCATATAAAATTTAATCAAAATAAATGCCACTTCTTTGTAAAGGAAGTTACGTTTTTGGGACATGTAATTAGTCAGAATGGTGTGAGTATTGACCAGGAAAAAGTAAAAGCTGTGACAGAGTTGCAGCCCCCAAAAGACAAGAAAGCATTGCAACGGGTACTTGGAATGTTTAATTATTTGTCGAAATTTATTCCAGGATATGCAGACCTCACAGCACCATTAAGAAACCTTTTGAAAAAGGATGTGGAGTACCGATGGGACAGGAATCACGACAAATATTTTGAAGAACTTAAGAAACATATAACAAATGCACCAATATTAACATTTTATGACACAGAAAAGGAATTGACACTTAGTGTGGATGCAAGCTCAGTTGGATTGGGTGCAGTCTTACTCCAAAATGCATGTCCTATTGAAAATGATGATGCGACTGCAGCCATTTAGATTAAATGTAGTATATACCCCAGGAAAGTACTTATACATTGCAGACACATTATCAAGAGACTTTTCCATCAAAGGATGTGACATAGAAACTGATTTGGAAGAGGAAACAGAACTGCAAGTTTGTTTATTGCTACAAAATTTACCTGTCACTGCAGATTGTTGGGAGAAAATATCACAGGCTGCTGATAAAGACAATCTAATGTGTAAGGTCAAAGAATATTGCCTGAAGGGTTGGCCCAAGTTTTATAAAGATGTTGAAAATGAATTGAAACCCTACTACCAATGTTGTGAAGACATTGTTATGAATAAAAATTTACTGTTTAAAGGTGACCAAATTATCATACCCAAATCTTTGAGAGGTGACATGCTAAAAAGTCTTCACTCTGGACATCCTGGTATTTCAAGAATGTCATCTAGAGTTGAATTGACTATGTATTGGCCTGGAATAGCACAAGATATCAAGAAGTTTGTGAACAGTTGTGGAATTTGTCAGAAATATCAGGACAACAACCAAAAAACGGTTTTAGAGTATAAAAAAGTACCAATGATACCATGGCAAGAAGTGGGTTGTGATATATTTGAATTCAAGCAGAAACAATATTTGGTTGTAGTTGATGCTTTGTCTAACTACATTGAAGTCGGAGGCCTAAGAGATTTAAGAAGTATAACAGTGATCAATCAGCTGAAGACAGTGTTTGCAAGACATGGAATTCCATTGATATTATACACGGATGGAGGACTTTGCTTTGATTCAGAACTATTCAAGTCTTTTTCAAATGACAAAGACTGGGGTTTTACCCATATAAAGTCTAGTCCACACTATCCAAAATCGAATGGTTTAGCTGAAAGTGCGGTAAAAACAGTTAAAAAAAATGTTTAGAAAAGCGGAAGACGGGAATGAAGACCCTTTAATGGCTCTGCTGAACCATCGAAGCACTCCCAGGGGCAAAGTACATTCACCAGCGGCTATATTGATGGGGAGACAACTACGGACAAATATTCCCTGCTCATTTGCGACTCTAGTCCCTAAACTGACTTATGACAAGGATATGAAGATACTGGAAAGTCAAAAGGAAAAGGTTAAACATGATTATGATAAGGCTGCAAAAATAAGAAAGGGATACAAAGAAAATCAGCCTATCAGATTTAAGAAAATGCCAACAGACAAGACTTGGATAAGAGGAAGAATTGTGGAAAAGACTGATCAACCTAGATCTTACATTGTAGAAAACGAGGAAGGAAAGAGATACAATAGGAACGAAATATTTATCAGACCTGGAGAACCAACAGTACCAAGCCAGGAATCAGAGATTGTGATTCCTCAAGGAGCAGAAGCATACTCAGATGCAGCATCAGAATGTGTCTTGGATCCCGGCAGTAGAGACACGGAATTTCCAAATCCAAATAAACAACAAACAAGGTCAGGTAGATTAATAAAGCGTCCAGACAAATACTCTGATTATGAAACTTAAACTGTATTAATAATAATAATTTAACTATACCTAATGTTAACATATTCTTAAAAATATGATTGTAAAATTTCTAAGAAGTTACTTTTAATAACTTGCTATCTATACTACTTTATTGAGTTTTCCTATAGTCCAATCAATGACTCTATTTTTTTTATCCTTAAAGGGGAAGATGTTGTAAGATGATTGACTGTATCTATGGTACTCTATGGCCGTATGTGTTATCTGGGGCAGAGACGAGTGCATTCAACTGTCATGTATTTGCCATTATCTTTAACTTGTGATTTTGAATAAAGAACTTTGAAAATACACTGAATTTTGAATATAAAACAAACATTATCACCAAATTTCATATTCAGATATGGGAAGTTAAAAAATTCTTCGAAACAAAATTTTGTGACAGCCCAGACTGAAGTTGTGTTCGCCCACCCGGAATCGCAAGCGTCCATAGAATATACAGTATTTGCTTTCCATCAGCCCAGGAATACCACATACATACAAATAAAACTTAATTATCTAGTCTTAAGACTTAGTCATCAAGTAAAGCCCGCCAAGCGACCCGTGACCCGCACCGGATACCGGCGGAGTGCGGGTCGGCTCGGGCCGGGTCGGGTCCGAGTCAAATGGGGCTAAACGGTCCCGGTTATCGCGCAGCTGAGATAACAAAGCAATTAAGTAGTAACATTTTAAATGAGTTCCTATTTAACGGATAAGTTTTAGATTATTTGATATATAGAAGAGAACGCATACAAAGAAAAAAATAATTGTTATCTTATGTGCCTCAGAGCGGAAACGGAAGCCCCGCACAGCGGGTCTTCGTCGACTAGCTGAAAATAACCCAAAACAATTTTTGGTTTACAATCTTTCAGACAGTTTATAATCTCGCTAGATTATAATTTAATGGTTTTAATAATTTTACGGTAACATATACATTAAACAAGAATCAATAGAATAACAACAAGAAATAATATTTAAGATAATATCATGTTAGGATAACATATTCAAACTCTCACTAACTACTTACCACGTTCCGTACACACAAACATGGCTTCAAATTGGGATGTGCCCTAATGGAGTGCGCCATAATCGAACTGTCGTACAACCAAATACCTACACAAAAGCCACTGATTACTTCTGTCATACACAACAATTGTGTACCTATAGTGTTGTTACGCTTTGTACTCCTGTCCCAAAAAATAATGGCGTAAGTCTGTATGAGGTTTAAACGTAGTTATTATCTTTTGGCTTGCTCGGAAAGCCGGCAGAAAGGACGCTCCCAGACCTTGGCGGTATGGGAACCGACAGTCGGTTTCATGGCCGATGTATTCTGGAAATTATTCAACTATGTTTCTGCCGTGTTCATCCAGTATATTGGTATCTAAACTATTGTGAAAAGACTACTTATTTGACTGTGTTAAATCAAAAGGTTATATAATGTTCGTAAGTACCTACTATCAAAACGTCAATAGATGTTTTGCGTGGAAATTTCGATCTAAGTATCCCGCGTTACTTTCGTGTTGGGCATGCAAATTTTCCTATAATTTCGTTCTGGCATCATATCGATGGGAAACAGCGCAACCTGCGTTATCTATTCTTGGAAAATCGATTCTACTTGAACACGCCAAATGTTCTATCAAAAGGCTTGACTTTATAATCTCTCGCTGTTTCTGATTAACAAACCAATGGTGTAATCAAGTGCTGCTTTATCCGGTGCTTTACTATGTCCGGATTTCCAGATTTCCGGTTCTTCTCTTCTACGGTTCGCATTTTTCTACCGATTCTCGTGAATTTTTTTTAGTAGGTTCGATAATTAATAATTATGTAGAATTATTTTGTTGAGTCGGTTCGGTTTTTGCAAATTTTCAAAATCAAATTACTTTTAAAAAATAAACTCGTGAGGTCTACAGCTCACAGGGCCGCCACTAGTAGAATACGCTAGTAGGTGCTATTTTACTAAGATATTAGGGCTGGTAACAGTAGTAATAATCACAATCACATAGCGATGTGCCAATTATTTATTTCCTTTTTTTTAACCTGACTGCGGCTTTATAGGCCGAGCTCAATAAAGCGATAGGAGTACGCGGTTGAAGAGTGGTCTGCGGAAAATCCAGGGGAAACCTCCGACACGGCCACGCGGACGGTTTAAACACTGGAATGCTCTAACAGTTTGCGTTCCAGTGAGATTGGTTGAGCGGCTCAATATGAGGTGTCAGTGGAATCGAGCTACTGGGAGTTTTGTCGCTGGTTCACTAAACCTAGCCTAGCTGAGAAGAGTCCAGCAAGAAACTCAACTAGGCCTGACCTTATATATTATTATTGGGAAACGGGACCAGCCCTGACCTGGGTCAGACTTACTCTACCCGGTATTGTGGCGGTACCGGGACGAATAGGGACTATATTTGTCGATGTTGTCGCGATCGCGCAACTATTGTGTATTACTACACCGCGCATACAAAATCAAAGCTGCTTTCACCATGCAATTTCGATATAATGACTATGTCATTAGGCGAGTGTGGATTGATAAAGATTTGACCACTTGGCCGCTGTCATGGACGCAAGATTCAATGTAAGAGGAAAGAAGTATGATGTACCCAGGGTTCTATGTGTATTTGTTACGTTTAGTCTTGGGAAGGCTACTTCAGCTACTGGCGTGTCGCCAGCGGCGGCGTTGTTGCTAGACGCTTCGTATATAGATGGAATAATCCTGTGTGTGACGCTAGAACAGTAATTAATTTCGCCTTCGTATTGGCTTATCACCACCGGAACCGCAGCGTGGTTAGACCCCCCACAAGACAAGGTGCACTGATGACCTAAGGTCGCGGGAGTCCGCTGGATGCGGGTGGCGCAGGGCCGGTCATTGTGGCACTCTTTGGGAGAGGCCTATGTCCAGCAGTGGACGTCTTTCGGCTGATAATGATAATGATGATTGGCGTATCATCATCGTCATATCAGCTGAAAGACGTCCACTGCTGGACATAGGCCCCTCACAAGGATCTTTACAAGGACCGGTCTTGCGCTGCCCTCATTCTACGACCTCCCGTGATTGATTGTGGGGTAGGTAATGCCTCGATTCTTTAAATGTAAACAGACTTTTTTCGCATCTTTCCTGTGGACATACCAAAAGTTAAGGGCTACAAAGCATCATTTTGGATTGGTCTTGTAACCCGCATAAACAGTGTCTCCATTTCTATAGAGGTAAATCCATGTGATAAAAGAATAACTTACATGCTCATAAGCCGTTAACTATTTTCAAGTGTTTATGGCCCAAATATCTTACATTCTGTATCACAAAAAGGCGACCTGTGCCAACTGAATCCAACTTGATCGTGCCACGATCTCAAAGCACACCATTAAAATACAAATAAAATAACTGACCATTCGTAAAGCATATTGCGACGAGATAAAGACCAAGAATGGTCGCTTACTATCAGGCGGGCCGTGCGCTTGTTTGCCACCGACTTGGTAATAAAAAAAATACATTATTTTGTTGTAAGTACATAATTAGACCCCTTCGGCCGCGTATACGTAACCGACGGACCACAAGTCTGTTAATAGACATCGTCTCTAGCCGCGTAGGTAAGCTACTCATGGTTGTGGAATTAAAATCTAAATTGAATAAATAAGAATAAATAAACAACATCGGACATCATCATTGTACTACATTTTACGTTGTTACCATAATTGTATGCGGGATTTATATCATGTCATGTACCAATGCAACTTAGTTGAATAAATGTCTTTATTATTATTTGTATGTCTTTCCCGTTCACGGGACAATGGTGTCCCGGGCCTTTTGGAGGCGTGCGCGGAGCCGAAGTACCGAGGCACCGAAGTACCAACGAGTACCACATAGCCAACACGTAGAGGCCCTATTGACAATTTAATGAAATGCAAGGGATACACCGAGCGGATGCTGTCCCTGCCCGTGTCATGGGACGCACACAGAGACAGCACCCGCCAGGGTGTATAGGAACTATTGCTGACTGATGGAGTCTAAATGAACTGGGCTATTGGGTGAATCTGATGAACTAATGGCTGGGCTATTGGGTGAGACAACGGACGCCTGCCTAATAAAACTGTCTCAGATTTTTATTTCCGGCAGACGGTGACTCGCTCTCTGCTAGATGGGCCCCCATAAAATAGCGACATTATAATTATTATCGGTGGCAGGAGGTACATCTACCTCAAGATGACAACAACTTGACATAATAGGTAATCAAAGTTGCCAGAAAATTAGTTCCGTTTCTACTATTTTGCTGTAGGTAAAAGTAGGTACTTCGTTTTTGCTCTTTAGACCATTCTCCCCGTGCTAGTTTATCAGGATTTTTGACAGGTACAACATCTTTTTCGTATTAGTAAATTCCTTGATATATTATATATTATCAATTATCATCGAGGTGCTAGAAAGCCATATGAAATAATTCTCAGAGTACCTAAAATTCTTCAACGCGAGATTCTACATGCATAGGACACATAGACAACGTGAACTTATAGCTGACGCTGACGATGTGCCATTAGCTCACCCGCGCTCGTGAGATAAAATTAAGTACCCTACAACGTTGCTACTCCAACTTTTACTTACTTCCCTAAAATTATATCCAACCCCATAGGGCATGTTCTTTTCTTGCCCTATGTCAGTAAAAAGTTTTGCATGGACGGCGCGCTAACAGCTCTCCTAATAAACAATTGACACCCGCCCACAGCTTACATTGAAAAACGAGGGCAATAAGAATGCAGCGAGTTCTGGAGCGCTGCGTCGCTTGCGCATTCGGCGCGCCTCTATTTGCGTGCACGCAGGTCGTTCACCCCGCGCCAACTGTGGGTTACTATGATTATCCTTTGGGACCCATGCTTGGGGTGACTGTATCATGCTAATCTGCTCTCCTTTTTTAGGGTACCATAGCCAAAATGGCAAAAGGGCACTCTTTAAACGTTCCTTACAGACTAACGACTCCGCATACTTATAACATTTGACCGCTTTTAACGACTGCTAAATCACCCGACGTTAGGATTCATACCATACGTTTTCAAAGAAAATCAGTTCGTTTTGCTATGCGACGTTCTGTTAGTGCGACGGAATATCGCCGGTCCCTTGACCTAGGGATAGGGATCTAGGAAAAAATGTCAACAACTTTAGTCATTTTTAGCCTAAGTACTCGTGCTACATCAATCATTGTTTGTAAATTAGACGGTAGCATGGTTTACAGAACACTGATAAGTATCAATATCATACCATTCCATGGGAAACCACGTTAGCGATAGCGACTGTAAATTTGCCAACGCAAATAGTGATCGTTCGCATTAACCGAGGCATATCGCAGTTCGAATCTTTGATTGAATTCCGAGCTCCACCCACGCACGCCTGCATTTTGTCACAAATCAGTGCATAACTCCTCCAAAAAACCAAACACGAAATCTTGTTCCCCGTCTCGTTCCCTCAAAGCGTTTGATGCTGGCGATGGAAAGGGATAGGACGAGTGATGTTGAGAGTTTCGTTTTTCCTAGCGGCGCGGCGGTAAAGCAGGATGCAGTAACGAACGAGTGCATTATGCAGTTGTAGCTACATCCGCTGTACATCGCATAATGGGTCGGTTTTCTGCACGGGTTCGCGAAAATTTTATGTTTTTGAGTTGAAGATTCGACGAGAATTGTAAAGCATAGTAGGTACAGAACATGATTACAGAGTATATTTGACACTCACTATTTATAAAACTAGTTTACAAAAAGAAAAATAACTCCTAGTTAAAAACTATTAACACTTGCAGCATCTAAGCATGCAAAGTCTATAAACAATTCCAAAGTAGGTCTAGGTACTTAAACAACACCCGAAGTTGTTGTTTCCTTTTATTAACCCACCCAGAGAGAGATCACCTACTCAGAGCAGTGCCGGATTAAGACTACTTGATGCCCTAGGCAATCCACGCCTTTGGGCCCCCCATCCGCCAAAACGCGAGCACAGCGAGCGCGAAATTTTTCAAATATTATGATGCAGGTGCAGAAAATACTTCATACGCATTAAGTCAAAACATTTCTAGATGAAAACGCGAGCGTAGCGAGCGCGAAATTGTTCGAATATTATGATGCAGGTGCGGAAAATACTTCATACGAATCAAATCATAACATATCTAGACTAAAACGCTAGCGTAGCGAGCGCGAAATTTTTGAACATTATGATGCCGGTGCGGAAAATACCTACGTGTCAAGTTATGGATTTAAACGCGAGCGCAGCGAGCGCGAAATTTTTCGAACATTATGATGCAGGCGCGCATAAAAAACCATACATAATTAAGATAAAAATAGCGGTTGTTGGTTCTCCGAATAAATAAATACCCAGTAGAAATCGACACTAAAAAATATAACTACGCAAACCACGATGTTTATCTACTTATTTTTAGGGTTTCGTTCATACCCGAAGGGTCCAATTGGAGTCCTTTCACGTGTACGTCTGTAACCGGTCACAGGTTTTCAAGCCAAACGGCTGGAAATTCCGTTTTCAAATTTCATACTTTAAAGCATGCGTTTACAAAAAGCCATACAAATTATCGAAAAATATTTTAAGGGCGCGAAAAAAAAAATGATTTGACCGGTCGTTGTTTAGAGCTCGTTGAATAGATAAATACTGTATTTTTACCTCCCTACCTACCTAGTTACCTACCCCCCTGGTTGCTCCTGAAGTCCTGAGAGGTGTGTAATTTTCTGAGAGATAGGAGGGAGTTTGTATCGCTCTGAATGAGAAGAGCAGCTTCCAAAGTACCTAAGTATTTTTACGAAATTTTGCTCCGCTTTTTTTGCCTCCCATCGGCCTATGAACTTCGAATTTGGTCATATTTAATGTTTATTATTACGTATATTTTACTAACAAATGGTATTGCTATAACCGGAACGAGCGAGCAAGCGGGGAGCGGGCACTTATCACCCCGAACGTCAACACTAGCCGTGCTGATTTTCAAAATGACCTTTTTTTTCGTGGTGTTTCTGGTGCCCCCCTAGACGTGGTGCCCTAGGCAATTGCTTAATTTGTTTAAGGGTTAATCCGGCACTGACTCAGAGTAACACCAAATTGGTTATTACCTAGACGACTCTTGTCCAGGGGTCCTCAGCCCCCCTCAGTGCCCCACTTGCAGCCCGCCAGTAGTGTATCACACAGGCGAAGGCATGGGATCATTCAGAAAGGTTGAAGAACCCTGCTCTAGACCAAAAAGGACGGACATTGCTCGCATTCCCACCGCTTGATTCACTGCAATTTGGACAAGAACCGGGAAGCGGCGACCTTGCGCCGTTCGAGTAGATTGATACTTCCATTCTGCATAACTAGTGACGCAGAAGTTTGGGTTCGGGCAAATGATATTTAGTAGCATATATTGGAGGACGAGTTCTCGAGTGGCGACCACGTACCGGACGACGCAGTGTTGGAAGGCCCCCCACGAGGTGGGCTGATGACCTGGTTAAGGTCGCGGGGATCCGTTGGACGCGGGCAGCCCATGACCAGCAGTGGACATCGTTCGACTGATTATGATGATGATGATTGGAGGACGATGACTTTTAGTGTTTACATGTAGGAAGTTAAACCTTGTGGGCTCAGCTTTCGTTTACATGCTACCTGTATAGAAAATAAGACATTACAAAACAAAGTTGCAGTCTACAGCTATACATTTATGATTCTGGGAAATACCTATTGTTCGTCTGGCTGAATAGCCCCGCTATGTCCGGCAAGGAACAATAAATAATGTGCGAGGAAACAGCGGTTCCCGTTCCCGACGCGTATAATGTGTCCTAATAGCGTCGATTCCCGAGCTCTGTGGTTTAGCTCAACCTCCCAAATTCTCGCGTGGTCCAGCTATCATGACTGTCACCATTTTACGAAAACATACATACCTACCTATTATGATCTGACAGCGCCAACTGAGAACAACGATTTTATTTCCACAATCTCGTGAAGCCGCGATTACCCATCTCCATATCCTTACTTAACACACGAGAGCAGAATTAACATGCACCATTTTAGCCTAGCAACGGGCTGACGGAGACAACCCGCTATATCGGGACAGCCCTTGTAAGGAGCGGTGCGCCCGCTGCCCGGAATAGGCGCATCATCCTTCAGGGCTGGGGATACGGTTTCAGGGGGTCTATTTAGACAAGATCTGCCACTTTCTGATGTAGTTGTGACACATAAGAACACAGACAACGTGAACTCATAGCTCCTACGCTGACGCACACATAGACAAAGTGCATGTATAGCTCAACACACAACCATTGCTCACCCGCGCTTGTGAGATAAAAGTACACTACCACTAGACATAAAGCGATAGTCGCTTTATCTTGTTCGCTATCGCGCGAGCATAATACCGGGCCAGGGGCCCGATTTTTGAGTGGCGAATGCTCGACTTCTCACTCGACATCTGTCAAAACATCATAGTATTTTGACAGATTTCGAGTGAAAAGTCGAGCGTTCGACACTCAAAAATCGGCCCCCAGGACTTTGATCCTCACGTGACTCCGCGCCTAGATTTGTAACTACCTACTTAATTTAATTTACTAACCTGTCTATTTAATTAATGTGAAACCAACTTACTGACTACGGGTGGGCTTAAAACCAGCTTATCGCTGTGCTCACACCGATTTTTCCATGCCAATTAGATATAAGATATTACTAACCGATACACCATTGTAATTTAAAGGAAAAATAAACGCATTTGTATTTGTAGATTCTGACAAGCGAGTCGTATCACAAGCATTATATTTACAATTTCTCAATTTATGATATGGCAACAATTTACCTGGGGGCCGATTTGTGAGTGTCGAACGCTCGACTTTTCACATCGACATCTGTCAAAACATTAGTTGTTTGACAGATCTCGAGTGAAAAGTCGAGCGTTCGACACTCAAAACCCGGCCCACTGATCAGATTCTAAACGTGATTTTGCTTTTTAAAATGTGCCTTACTTTCTCCCGTTGTCAACCCTAGCTCTAGCGGCCAATGACAGCGCTGCAAACACACTGAGGTATGTTCGTAGGGCTGTGATTTCAGAACGACTATAATTAAACACGAACTTTGCGTGTGCGGCATTATGGTCATGCATATTCAGATGTAACTGATAGAACCTGTGGTTAGAACTCTCAACATGCTGTAAAATTAATTATAATCATAATAAATGTATACCGTGCGATCTAATAATTATAATTTTAGGCCCTCATTACTACTATGTTAAAATGTGTAGAATAGAAACTGATAAAATATGAGTTTGCCTGGCGTCCTTTGATTGCCTTTCCATTGACTTTGAGCCTGGAATTATAAAATAACTAAATTTCTATAACTTGAAATAGTTACTTACTGCTGTGGCGCAACGCCCCCAAGTGGATCTTGGCCTCCGACACCAAAGACCTCCAGGCTTCTCTGTCCCTAGCTATCTCCATCCAGTCGACGACGGTCTGGAGCTCAGCTAGGTCCGTCGCCCCATCGGCGAAACTTGAAATACTTAACTTATGTAATTCCAACAAGCGAAAACCTCTTTACTTAAACGGGTTAAAGATTTGTTTTCAGATATTTGCAAGTTCGTTCACTGTTTGCAAGCTCTTAAATGTTTTATTAGTTTAATATCCAATTACCTTCCAGAATGCACTAATCCAAGTCGTCCCAATCGCGTGGGTTCCTACAAAACCACCTTAATCTTCTGGACTAAAATCTAGAATTATAATTGCTAATTAATTTTAAACTCTATGCGTATTGCCACAGATAGCTTTTTAAAGTACTCAAACGAACTCGTGCAACACTTGAAAAGTGTAAATTATTGCTAGGAAACTAAATTTTGTTTTCATAACATCGTAACTGTTTATTGCAGGCTTTGAAAAGTAAACTTTATTTTAAACGCGCAGGACCTTTTTTGGAACAATAGCTTTGAGAAAGATAAGATGGTGCATGATCCAATAGGACTTGCATAACCCACGCCGGTCGGAAACAGGCAATACTAGTCCAGAGTTACGACTAGTCGTCTACAATGACATTCCAGGCTTCATAGTTCCAAACCTAACGGTGCAAAGTGTTAACTACAGCCTCATTTACACACAAGAGCCTCATGCAAGTTTTCTTACATTGGGCTACCTAGAACTCCGTGATGAAGTATGCGATTTTTTCTCGTGTCTAAATCAGGCATTACAAAATTGGTAAAGCCTTTTAATTGCAACTCGGCAATAAATTTTCTTCATGTACACAGTACAGGTGACGGCGAGTATCCGAGTCATAAATACTGCAATCGATTTTGGCAACGCGAACCTGGCTCGATATCGATACATCCATATGTTTCACGATTGATGATTCCATCCAATTTTATGTGTGAAGTTGCCATGCAATGATTATATAATGCTTGCCGGCGCTTTGGCATGCTGTAAGTGTAATGCTGTAAATTGTATTTCTAAAATAAAAACATTAATATGTATTTTTTTGCGTATGTTGAGGTTTGATGATTATGAAAGACGTATTGCAGACGTAATGTCATCAGTTTCCCGGGAGTACCTATACACTCATTTTCTTAAAGCATCACACAAATCGATAGGCCATCGATCGACTCATCGGTGATTGAATCGATGTGGTAATACACCGTAAAGGCCCATTTACATGATGCAAGCACTTGCATGCGATTTTCAATACATTGCGGGTTTTGGTCGCCCTGGTAGCCTCGGTAGCCCGCAGATCGCAATGTATTCGCACGCCTTCCGCATTGAAATCCGAAAGTCAGCTGCAGGAATCTGACGCAACCTGCAAATGAACTTCTTCTTCCTGTCCAGGTTTCTCTGTAGCCGACTGTACTAACGAAATCTTGTTTGATATTTAACTGTAGTTAGTTGCAGGAAAACCTTTTGAAGAAACCGCTCTAATTCCGGTTTACTTTTCTCTGTGGGCTATAGCTATTACTACGTTAAATCTCGAAATCAAGTTCCAAAGCAAACCATGGCCTCCTTTGGGCTAGGTCCCTTTTATCGGGACGTATGAAATGAAACGGTTATATTATACATCTATAGCAAAGAATAAGTATGTTATTTACGGTATGGGAGATCTTAAGTGTTAATCTACAGAATATCAAGAGAGGTCACAATGTGTAGAAATATCTTGTAAAATAACGATACAAACACCGCACTGATGCGCTTACTCGTATTCAATATTTGAAACACAATCGTAAACCATTTGGACCCTATCCAATTGTTCGAACGGAATCAGCTGATTGTAAACATCTAGTTGCTAACCCAGTCTACGAGGATTACTATATATCCACTGCCAATGCCGACACTTGGCATCTAAAACACCCATTTTTGCGTAACAAACAATATATTATCTATTTTAAGCCGTGGAAACATCCACGATACACTCATTCCTTTTCCTTATCGATGAGTTCGTTCAACAGTCCATTATGTTATTATTCTTATCTTTCTTTAGACATTTTCGTATATTATATTTTTCCTGATGAATCAGATTATCTATTTAAACGAAAATAAATAAAATCAAATAAAGAACTTAATCTAAATTATTTATTTGTATTACCTCTTTCTTTTAGACTATGATTTAAGAATCAGTAGAGATAAGGATGTCATAGCAACAAATTGATATACCTACCTAACTAACTATACATTTTTATCTCTTGCAATACCTAATTGGCATTTATGATGTGTTTTATTCCTAATTTTTCATATCCGTGATTTATAAACCCGGGCACTTACATTGATAAGATACCTACGTACTTTTACAGGTTTCATAACAACAAGTTGATAATTTTCAGCTATGAAAACATCTAAAAATATTCACGGATGCGTTGGTACGGTATCTTTGTTTTTTTCTTAATTTTTCTGCGATCCAGTAAACTTTGCAGATTATTGGATTCGGGATCATCTACAATGTGTTTTATTGCTTGCCGTATAATCCTCAACTGCAATGGTATGTTTATTTAGTTTTTTTTTCGTTTTTCTTATTTTTGTTAATACTGCAAGACAACGTAGCTCATTTATTGAATTTATTGTTATTAGGTACTGTAATGTGTTTGTTTTTCTTTCAGCGAATATATGAGCGAGAAAGGGGGTTCGTTGATGTCATTGATAGCGAGTAAAGCGCATATCGAAAAGGTTGCTTCGGCGGCAGATCACGTTAAAGACCTGAGTGACCTGGAGGATGAGCTGCCCGAGCCTGAACCTGAACCGGTTGAACCTGAACCGAAATGGGAGCCCGAACCGATTGAGGCTGAAGATGCAGGGGCTGGGGATGTTGAAGATGAAGACGAATAACATTTGTGCGCCATTATTCAAGTTCAAGACGAATAAAAATTTTGACGTCTTTCATGGGAACAGTATTTCGATCGATTTTTTATTTTTAGAATGTTTATTGTTGGTTTATCTCTGCGCTCGGAATCTGCCTTTGGCTGTTGTTTTTAATAATTAATTAAAGCTATACCTATCGTCATATTTTCTCCGCCTTTAACCTACAAATGTGTTTCCTCGTACATACACTGTCTGTTACTTACGTTTAGTTACATAACAAAAGAATACAGACTCCTAATAAAGTGTTGTACATTTATGGTTCCGTAACAATTACAATAGGAACCTTTGTCGTGCGACCTTGTCCATCTGCCATATCACTATCATCTCAGGAACTGCGTAATGAACCGAAATTGGAGCCAGAACCTATTGAGGCTGAACCGTAAACTGAAGTTCAAGACGATTAAAACCTGTTTCATGGGAACATAGTTCCATAAAAAAGTTTTATCAATTTTTGAAGTGAAAACTTCTTTAGCGGCGCTGAGCACTTTTGTACTGGGGAAAAATGTATAAACTCGCGATAAATTCCAAGACCAGGTTAGTTGACCCCTCCTAGTATCGTGATTGCTATGTTACGAGGGGTCCCCAGCTGGTCTTCTTAGAAAGCCAAGGTTCTAACTGTTTTAAGACAATCCTAAGATTTTCCATAAAGATCATATTTCAAATAAATTCTCATGGAAAGTAGCTCTTATTGTCCCTAAAAAAGCGTTTCCAAAGTCCAATATCGGATAGCCAGACTGACCGATTTCCGTAAAGATCATATTTCAAATAAATTCTCATGGAAAGTAGTTCTTATTGTCCCTAAATACGGTGACAGTTCCCTTCAAAATACCTAGTGGCCAAGAGTGATGGATAAAATACCAAGGGCCTGACACACTTTGTAAGAGAAAGATAGCCTTATTGCGATTCCTATGAGAGGAAGTAGAAAATAGTGCGAATGTTTTGTCCTTATCACCGATCGAAAAATTTTGTATTTGTGTCAAAGTTGTGTGTCAAGAAGATTGCAAAACAAATTGGCAATATTTGGTAGTGCATTTTATAAATGGAGAATTAATGATAAGTTTGGTTTAAATGAATAATAATTTACCAATTATCAGATCCGTAGTGTTTGGGTGTTCAGTGCAAACATGGTGAGGTGTTCAGTGTTGGGCTGTAAAAGCAAACTCGACCGAAAAAAGGCGGATGTTACATTCCATGCGTAATTTGCGTAAGTACATTTTCTTTGCATTTTGGACCCGTGTTTATTTCTAAAATCTCACCGGTACCAAGTTACTGAGCTAAATCATAAGTTATATCATGAGACACTTGATGAAATAGGAAAAATATGTAAATTAATTCAAAAATAACCTCCAAACATTTCACATATAAATCGATCAAATCGCGTAGTATAAATCTACCATAGAAGCCAGCTTAGAATTGATGTCCCATCATTCAGTCGGTTTATAATTCGATTTCGGGATACCAACAAATAATAAAAAAATCCCCTGAAGATTACCCCACGTTTCGGGAAATTCAA
Source organism: Cenopis cana (assembly GCA_951800055.1). NCBI lineage: Eukaryota > Metazoa > Arthropoda > Insecta > Lepidoptera > Tortricidae > Cenopis > Cenopis cana. The sequence goes on along the minus strand of OX637476.1, from coordinate 3,018,552 downwards.
GTAATTTGATTTTTTCAGTTTTTAGGGTTCCGTAGTAAACAAGGAACCCTTATAGTTTCGCCATGTCCGTCCGTCCGTCCGTCCGACCCCCGTTTTTCTCAGTAACCGTTAGTACTAGAAAGCTGTAATTTGGCATGAGTATACATATCGATGACGCGGAGAAAACGGTAGAATAAAATCTTTAAAAAAAATTTTTTTTAGGGTACCTCCCCGGGTGACAGTAACGGAAACGCACAGGGCCGGGCCGTCTTTAACCAATTTGAGGCCCTGGGCACATTAGGGTAATGGGGACCTATGACCTTGATAGAGCACGATTCTGTTAGAATAGACAAAGAAAGTAAACGAGTCACATTAAATGAATAGATATTAATAATATAATATTTCCTAAAAAATAAAATTAATTTTCAAAATACACCAAATTTGGGTTCTTCCTTAGAGCAAACAGCTAAATTAAATTTTCTTAAATAAACGCCTAATTCTAACCAGTCATATATATTTTTTTTAATTGAAAATGAGGCCGACGCTTATGCGAGCTCACCCACAAGATTCACTCGTACCTTAAAAAGGTCCAGGTTATTTGAACTCGGAAGTACCTACATACGCCATTCGAATACCAAACCAGTAAACATTATAAAAAAAGATGATTTTGACCAGGTAATGAAAGTAGCCAGTCGTACGTCGTCTGGATATCTGATGGAAGAAGGGGGAAGGCGGTATGAGCTCATGGAGTTCCTGAGCACACTCAACGAATCTAAAGAAATAAAAATGGGAAATAGGTAGTATTGCTTACAATTTTTGAAGTGAAAACTTCTTTAGCGGCTCTGAGCACTTTTGTACTGGGGAAAATTTGTTGAACTCGCGACAGATTCTAAGATTCTAAGACCAGCTAGTTGACCGCTCCTAGTAATCGTGATTGCGATGTTAGGAGGTGTCAACTCAGCTAAACTCAGCTGGCCCCTATACCACAAAACTTTACAAGTCTACAACTTGACAAAATTGCACAATTTTCCATAGAAAAAGTTCACAAATTTGTCGAATTGTACGCTTGTAAAGTATTGTGGTACAGGTTCCTGGTCTTAGATGCGTAAGACACAATGATACTCGGGACATAATTATTATGTAAATGGATTATGCGAATATGAACATGAGTATGAGTACAGTACATATACGGATACCGATACGGATACCGATACCGATATGAATATCTTTGTTATTTGGGTCATTGTCAGTCGGAAAAACAAAAGTTGTCCATTCGGTGGACAATAGTTAACGGCTTGTGTGCATGTAATTTACGTTTTTATTATATGGATTTATAGACACGGAATTACAGATTATGCGGGTTATCAGATCAATCGAAAATTAAGCTTTGTAGCCCTTAACTTTTGGCATGTCCTGTCCACCGAAAAGACGCGCACCTAAATCTGACAATGACCCATTTACTATCTTTATTGAGTTTTCACTTCTGCCGGCACTCCCGGAGTGCAACCCGTTGTTTTATTTTAGGCTGTTTTTTGTTGATTTAAGTAAGTCTGTGCTTGCAATCTGCCTTGGCCGTTATTTAGATTGATTATTTAAAGCTATATCATCAAATTTTCTGCGTTTTTAAAAAACCTACAATTTTTTAGGGTTCCGTAGTAAACAAGGAACCCTTATAGTTTCGCCATGTCCGTCCGTCCGTCCGTCCGACCCCCGTTTTTCTCAGTAACCGTTAGTGCTAGAAAGCTGTAATTTGGCATGAGTATACATATCAATGACGCCGACAAAACGGTAGAATAAAATCTTTGAAAAACATTTTTTTTTAGGGTACCTCCCCTACATGTAAAGTGGTGGTGCAAATTTTTTTTCTGCCAAACCCCATCGTGTGGGGTATCGTTGGATAGGTCTTTTAAAAATATTATAAGGTTTCTAAAAGCATTTTTTGATTAAAGAAATGGTTAGCGTGATATTAAGCTTTGAAGTGATAATTTTTGCTATGGTCAAGTGTCCCCCCCCCCTGCCAGCTAAACGGTGGCTACTAGGCATGTGAAAAAAATCATGGTAGTAGTATATACGATGAATTTAAAAGGAAAACTATCACAGCTAAGTAGATATTACTAGTTAACGAGTAATAGTCGAACTTCAGAAATGTACTTTGTAATAGCAAACTTTCGTACAATTTCCATTGATACCTTAGATAATGTTGTTAATTCTTTCAAAAACATAGTAAATATAAGTTTTCGAACTTTTTAGTCCATATAATGTAACGGGTGGACGACTACGGAACCCTACCTTGCGCGTGGCCCGACACGCACTTGGCCGGTTTTTTTTTCGTAGGTTAATCCGTGTTATGTAAGCGAACACTGTCCGTGGCCGTGACTGTGACTTACGTTTAGTCATACAACAAAAGAACACACAGACACTCCTATAAAGTTTTGTACATTTATGGTTCCGTACCAATTACAAGAGGAACCCTTGTGCGACCGTGTCCGTATGCATCACTAAATCGGTTTTAAATTTGTAAATATGTACATAGGTATTTTTGAACAAAGCTAAGTTATGTTTACAGAAAATGGTAATTTTAGACATTTATTCAAAGTTTCTTGAAATGGGATAGCTATCATATGTAAGGGCTCGACATGGAAATTCTGATAAAACACAAAAAAGAATTTAGATTGATGAGCGAAAATTAGATTCTTGGACATGTAATTAAGATTAACCGTTACTACCTAATAGTACCTATGTTATACAGGAAAAATAGGTATAATTATATCCCTATCTAGTTTACATTTTAAAATCAACAAAAATCTTCATATCTTAGACCAAGTTTGTACGGAACCCGCGCTGCCCGAATCAAACTCGTATTTGACGGTTCTTGCCACATCCCCATTATCTTCAAGTAGGTATTGAACACATGCGGCTCCACAAATAAGTGAAAAATATCTGGGCGACCGAGCTTTGCTCGCCGTTTTCCCGGGCATGAGACCTAGCTAGATCGATTGCTCGTCCCCGAAAACCCCCACATACCAAATTTCATCAAAATCGTTAGAGCCGTTTCCGAGATCCCCGAAATAAATATATAAATAAATAAATATACAAGAATTGCTCGTTTAAAGATATAAGATATATAAATAAATAAATATACAAGAATTGCTCGTTTAAAGATATAAGATAATAAGATACTACACGTCACGATGTTACTAAAACTCTAGAAATGAGAGTATGATCCAATTGTTGCAATTGAAAATCTATCGTATTGCTCTGTATTTAAAGTTAAAATCGAAGTATTATTAGAGCGACAGATATGTCATTCAGTAAAACCATGTGAAACTAACTAATGCAAATTTGCGTCTCAACTGAAATTTTTCCAATACAAACCAAAATACCAAATTTTGAAACCCATTTCTGATATATAAGGTTGAAATTACCTTGCACTCGAGTCAATACGATGCATTACATGTGTTTTCGCCTCTCGGTTAGCACATGTCATCTCTATGCATGCCTACCAACGCTGAATCTGTATCTGTATCAAAATGTTAAAACCAACCTTACCACGTTAGAGTAAAGTTTGTATTTGAAAGTGGTACACATGTTAGATACGAGGTTGCGGAATACAGTCGTTTCGCACGTCTGTCAAGGTTCGGTGGAGGTGATAATTCACTTACATCTGTTATGCGAGCGACCTCCACGGTAATTTGAATCCAAGTTCAATGTCGGATTTCGACGGTACGGCGAATCCACAAAAAACTCCGGACACGGACAGTAATGAGTATTATGACAATGTCACAGGCTTCTGTGACCGCTTGGATTCTGAATCATGTTTTTTTATACCACGTATGTGGTAAACTAGCTGACAGCCTACCTGATGGTAAGTTGTCACCGTCGCCTATAGATGTACCTCGCGCCTTTTCAAAAGAGTCACATATGCCGTGTATTGGAAAGTTAAATAGTGCGAGGAGTGAGTGCTCAAACCCGATGAGTCGGGTAAGAAATAGAACTCGACTTATCGGGTTTGACCGCTCAGCCCTCGAGTCGAGTGACTCTGGCTGTGAGACCTGTGATATATGAATATTATGTTAATTTTCCAAAAACTGAATCGCATAAAGATAAATATAGATAGATAGATAGATAGATAAACACTTTATTCATTCCCACAATTTACATGGCATGAAATGACGAAAAGAAACATGCAACTTAAGGATAAACATAATTATTAATCACAGACAATATTAAACTAGAAAAAAATTTAACCAAAAGTGTCACAATATAACCATGTGTTGTGGCAGAGAATGGGCGCTGGCTCAGCATAATTGATGCGGCAGGAGGCCACATCGCTGATATTCTGCCAGGACCCTACAAAAAATAATTAAAACACGACCAGTGCAACGCTGTGTGTGTGTATGTGTGTGTGTGTGTGTGTGTGTGTGTGTGTGTGTGTGTGTGTGTGTGAGTGTGTCTGTGTATGATTGTGGGTGTGTGAGTATGTGTGTGTGCATTTTATATTGTGATCAAAATAATAAAAGTGTGCGGTAATGTTTGTGATCTAAAAAGCCTGTTTTGTTTCCATTCATGAAGGGGGGGGGGGGGGGCGAAGGGGAGAATGCGGAAGTCAGGGATTCTGTTTTTGAGAATTTAAAAGATGTAGGCGATATTTTAACCTAAAATTATTTTTATTTCTTATTTCACGAATTGGTGGTGGTATGTTATTCCAACATTTATTGGCCTGATACCGAAAACTTCCCCTAAAAGCAGCCGTCCTATGTCGGGGACACTGCAGCACGATAGCGCGTGAACCTCTTACAGGATGTTTACTGTTTGAGAGCCAAGTATAATTCATTAATTATACCTGTCCCTTAGGCTGCTCAGAAAATTGCACGAGAATCGGTTGAGAAATGCGACCAATAGAGAGCCGCCGGACATAGGAAAGCCCACTGATACGGAGACGCCCTGCTCGCTCGTTCGATTAACAAACAGGCAAAAGTGCAAGTTAATCATCGATATGAACAAACGTAGGTATACCACGACGCTGGCTAACAAGCACACGACTTACCTACAGGACGGAAATCTGACACCTACTCACTCACTAATGACTCCAGAAAATTTAAGGGATCGTCCTAATACAACGCGATTACGCGATGATCGCGCAATCGCGCTAGTGAAATTCGCGAATATATTTAACTCGAATAGGTGTCCTAAAGGGATCGTCCTAAAACAAACGTGCTCCGCGATTATCGCGCAAACTCGCGACTTTTACTAGTAAATATTCTAAGTAAAAGTCGCGCGATCGCGCGATCATCGCGTGGTCGCGCACCTATTAGGACGATGCCGTCAATACAATGAATGCTCAGACTACATATATGATATGAAGGTTGCGCGCATGTGATTGTTCTGTAGCGGCTAGCGCCATAGGCTACGGTATCCGCCTACCGTAAGGCCACAAAATTGTTACAAATCAGCGCGTCGCAGACCTTTTATTGTTTTGATGACGTGTTCATAGGAAAAATGTATGAAGTCATTACTCACCAAGTCAACACATAAGGAACACACCACATTAGTACCTGTACCTACAGAGCAAAGTACATATGTATTAGTGTTATGGCTGCGGCCTGCGGTCTTCTCCAACTTACGGTACTTCCCCACACATCCAGTAGGTACCTATCCTATCATACCACAGTCAGTCATTATTTTTATCTGAATACAAATCTGTTAGTAAAATAAGTTACTTTTCAGGTCAGTCCCTAGTCTATCATTTACAATCCATCTCCTTAAGCCAGGCCAGGTAAAGTTAATTAAATACAGTGCCTAGTTACTTAGTTTTCATTACCAAGAAACTGAAAAACATGTTTTCTTAATTAGTCGGATATCCAGTGCTTTTGTAGTGATTGGCTAAACGAAGGAGACGAATCGTCACCATACAAGGTCGTGTAGTTTAGAAGAAGAAAGTGCTAAGTGTCAACGAGTATAGTTTTTTATCAAACTGTTCAATGGATCTTGAATCTTCTGTCATGCAAATTTAAGTCTATATTTGTACGGATTACTTTGTCAAGTTTGACACAAGTCGGCCAGTTCAAATAATCTTAAGTATTAATATTCAGTTTTTCCTCTGGCCGATGGCGGTGTTGGTTAGCTGTTTACAATTATCGTGAGTCATCTGTTACCGTCGTCTGCCTTGTTGGGATCACGTACGCCATTTCCGACTCTATCGGTATCTATTATTCCAAATTCCAATACAGTATTAAACAGCGGTAAAAGACACGTTACGTACTAATAATAAAGTTGTCTGGAAGTGATCGGTCTATAGCGATAAGACCGTCTTGTTTACCTCTACTTTAAGCCTAATGTTCACAGACAATTTACAGTAAGTACTAATGTTCCATTAGGTACTGTCCTGGTTTTATTTTTGAGGTTTGCAATTAAGAGTATTTTTATTGTATTGATAAACATAACTTACGAAAATATTCGGAAAACATCAAAATTCAACTCATTTATGCTATTTTTAAGTTTTTAAACTTATCATAAAGATGAAAATAGGACACTGATTTACTGCAGAAAATTGTCACGTCATTATCCTACAAAGTTAGAGGCTTATCACGCTACTCTATCGGTAGGGCCCTAACTGCCAGTAGTGTGATAGGCCTGTGAATACCCACTAACTACTTAACCGAGCATTTTTGACATTTGATATAAAGAGTTGTTGATTTTACTACTTGGTCCATCAGTAAACAGTATTTCTTTAAGCAGTCCAGAGCCACTATCGCTTATAACGCCAATTACGACACAAGGACAAGTGATTACATTTAGGTACTGTGGGATGGGTACTTTTTGATGGTTGTATTTGTATATATTATATAAGGAACCAGAAGGAACGGTCGAATGTTATTTGAATCGCTTTAGAATGGCGAACGAGTTAACGGATGACGCAGGGTGTGAAAGTAGAGCTGGACGAAGTCACAGATATTTTGTAGCTGTAAATAAATATGCCGCATGACGGGCGACGCAGACGGAGATGGCGGGACGATCTGGATACATTAGCCGGCAATTGGGAATAAGATGCGCTCATATTAAGGCGATATATCGATTGAAAGAGACACCCTTTGTTTATCGCTCACGACAAAACGGGATGCAACCCTCTCCGAGAATGGCTTTTTAGACAAATCTCGTTAAATATCTGACTGTGTGCAGGTTTATTCAATTTCCTCTTGTCAGTACCTAGATGAGGTAAAATACCATCATATTAACTTAATCGTGTCTTTTAATAATGCGTTGTTTTAGTAGGCTGAGGAAAAAAAGGAAAATATAGACTCAACTTTGGATTTATTTTCTATCGAGAAAATTTTAAGCAATCATGTTTCGCTATTGTCAGTACCACAATCATATAGTCCAGAATCATATATCTGAAAATCAGCCCCTACTGTTTGCTAGTCTGGGCAGGGCAGCGTTTCAAAGTCTCCAAATTTCTCAGTGTAGCGCCTTAATTAATTTGACCGTGGAGTATGGAAATTAGTGGCTAGGGTCCATACCTTAGCCACTAAAATGAAGATGGAAACAATAAATGCCCGAGTACTCCTCATTGACGCAAGCCGCCTGGAGCGCTACCAAGAGGCGCGTCACTCCAAGTGTAAACAGTACGAGAAACTATCGCAATCTCATCTCTTGCGATCCTTATTATTCGAAATTCAACCTTAAAATCATGGTGGATGATTTATTTTGCAACTAAACCGTACACCCAGTTAAGGGATTGTGGAAAATAGGTTACGAATGGTACGATTGCTATGATGTACCTACTGAATATTCGCCCAAAAATAACCCAAATGCTTTCGCAAGCTTGTGAGATAAGAGTTAGGTAACCTTTTACTAATATATGGGAAAGTAGTAGTGGCATCTGTACGGAACAAGAAAAGGGAAAATACGGCGTTTAATGAACAAAAGATTTCCTTTGGCAGGATTGATATCTATAGTCTAAAGATGCATTTACGAAGTAGAGCCCCCCGGATTTTTCACGTGGTAAGAAATGGGGGGGGGTCCAAACATAGCAGCCGACCTGTACATTTCAAACTAAGCTGACTCCTTTCTTATATCTATTAAGGCAAGTTTGGTATCGTTTTCGTATAAAAGGAATACACCGACATCATTTCTGATCGTACATTTTACTATTTTGGAACAATTTTCTGACTAAAATCGCAAATTTATACATTTTCGTTTTTACTTTTTGATTCAGTGCTCTGATATTGGATGTAAAAAGTTGATTTAAATAATGAAATAAATACTATAAGAAAGCTCATTTTACGCAGATTCTAAATATATAAATATCAATATAGCTCTGCCTACAAAATTATGACAGAAAAAAATATCATGGGTCGCAAGATGGCTGCGCGGGCGGATCGGTAAGTACCGAAATACGTTACTAGCTACTGGGTACAGTCACCGAATTGAAATGTTTTCCACTTTTAAGAGTAAAAATAACTAATAGAGAATCTTACCTGACTATATCGACGTGTCTGACTAATAACAATGATAATTCCTCTAAGTTATTTTCAGGTTTTAAAACGATGACTGTGATAAAAATTACACTGTAATATTTTATGGATTTTAATTTCAGTATGCATGCGCTTAGGGCAGCCTATCAAGCAGGTCACTTGTGGGGACAAACTTTAAATGACACACAATATGGTATATATCCATCCTCCCTAACAGACGAGTGGATAAAAGGAGGAACAGTGGCAGCCCGTATGGACAACCCAACACAGAATCTGGAATGCGGCACGAGAACTTAGCTGCAAGAACAGCTGCAGAGGCCACTTGTCCTTGAAAGCGAGAATGAATACCATGCACGCTGCTTCAAGACCTGTGGGTAGTCGCAAATGCGATTACTGATGGTTTTAAATGTGTGTCCAGTGTGGACCAGGGGTTTCAGCAAAGATGACGTCGAGGAGGCCGAAGAAGGAGAGTACAACATCTTTATCAGTTTATACTGGTCCTGGGTTTAAAAAATCATAACTAACTTCGACAAAAAGATGAGGTCCTGTGTTCGACTGTAAATATTTTTTGATATGTTCACAAATATCTTTGCTAGTTTAAGACCAATTTCGCGTTTTTTTTTTTGTTTGGAAGGGGCTGCCTCAATGATGTTTTCTTTTAAATTTGGTCAAGATCTGATAATGGGATCCATGAGAAAATGGACACTCTTCAATTTACAAAGGTATCTCCGCGGTATATGAATGCTAATTATTACTTACAAGGTGGACCAACATCATTTTTTTTATTATTATTAATAAGGCAGTACTTTTAGGGTGATCCAATATTATTTTGGACAGGATCCGTTAATGTTAGTTGTCATTTTTTTTTAATTTAGCCGTTATCCATATAATTCATGGAGTTCGAATTTGTACTATCGCTTGTAGGGGCCTATCTTTAGAAGTAATCAAACGATTTTAAAAATTCTTTCTGTAATAGAAACCTACATTAGTCCTTAATAATATAAGCTAAGACTTTTTGGAAATCGTTAACTCGTACGAAGCAGGGCGGCTCTCTAAAATTTGATAAATTTTTACGTGAAATTTTAGGGTGAAATTGATATATTTCATTGTTTTTTTTATATATTTTAAGACGTGAATTGGCATGAAATATGTTTTTATTGAGTTAATAAACCCACCACTACGATTCCAAGATCACAAATTATGTTTTTTAATTAATTTGATTTTTTGTTCTATCTTTTAATTTTTAATTTTTTTAATACTTCCACAGTAGGTATATATTTGAAATATATATTTTTAAATATGATATTAACACGGTTTTCTGAAGACCTATTTTTTTTTCAAAATGTGTAGGTGTTTTTTAAAGTTATGGGCATTTTTCTGTTTTCAGTATGAATGAAAAATTACCTATATTTTGTTATTTTTCGAAAATTTTGTATGGAATGGTACAAAAATAATTCCAGAAATGAATTTAGCATCCTTGATTTACTCGAAATTGACACCCAACTTGACCCAGTAGCTTAACGGGCGCAGATATCAAGATTAACCTGGACTCACCCCCCCCTCAAAAATTTGACATAAAAAATTTCGAGGGCTCTACTTCGAAAATCCATCTCTGGGTCCTAAAGGACCTACCCTGATACAGGAAATCTTTTGTTCACGAAATGCCGTATAAGTCCTCTTACCGAGGCCACTATAGCATCTACATTCAATTCTAAATAGTACATACGACCTTTTTTGGGTTAGTGGAATGGAATCTTCTGGGTTTGTTATTAGTTTCTTTTAAGAGTTCGAGGTGTTGTTTTGACGTCCGCGGAGAAAATAGTATGTTTCGTTTTTCACGAGCCGTGCTTTGTTTTATTAACCAGATAATGGATATTATGAGATATTATATATAGTCTTCTTCTTCTTTCGTGTTGAGGTTCCTCAAACAAGGCCCACTCTCAAGGCCCCTCAAACAAGGCCCACTCTCAAGGCCCCTCAAACAACGCCCTCACTTCCTCAAACAAGGCCCACTCTCAAGGCCCCTCAAACAACGCCCTCACTTCCTCAAACAAGGCCCACTCTCAAGGCCCCTCAAACAACGCCCTCACTTCCTCAAACAAGGCCCATTCTCAAGGCCCTTCAAACAACGCCCTCACTTCCTCAAATAAGGCCCACTCTCAAGGCCCCTCAAACAACGGCCTCACTTCCTCAAAGGCCTCAGAATACGACCTGACCTGAGAGACGCGACGGTCAATTTGCTTCGTAACCTGGGCTCGACTACTATTACGTAGCTATTATTTACTCTATCAATCTGACCAAGAATTGATCTGGGCACTAGTATTTGCGCAAACGAATATCAACGAACGTTCCAGCTCAGAGTGGAAACCAAACCCAATATGGGTTAGATTTTTGTCCAATGAGTTGGAAAACTTGAATTTCAGAACTAATGTCGCCGACAACATTTGGAATCAACGTGCCTGCCAAAGCACGTAAGCGAAGTTACTAACGTAATGTAATCTTTTTATATTCATTTTTGACTCTGGACTTTCCCCATCCATTGGCTGCTGCCAACAATCCTTACGGTACGGTCATTAGCCCAGCACGAGTCGTGCTGTCCCAGGGTAGGACGAATGGACTCTCCTATCGCCACAGCTAACCCATGCACCCTTCAGGTAGGTTAGAGCTACGTTGTACCAAACCGTCTCAAGTTGCGTGTGTCTTTCTGCCGCAGAGGTGTATTCCCGGCCGCCGTCAGACAGCCAAAGTCCAAAATCGAGTGTGAGTGTGGAGAGAGCTGGAGGCAGCTCCTTCGTGAGCGGCGGAGAACCACGCGCGCGTACGAAATATAGAAAGAACCACGCAACTTGGCCCTTGAGGTACCTTGAAAACTCCACACATTTCTGCATGACACAAGCTTTTATAATAATCTGATTGTGGGTTTATCGGCCGCGCCATTTAAAGTTAGGTGTGCACGGTATTAGGGAGGGGAGAGGCTAAGGTTTTTTTTTTTTGTTTTTTTGACGCAGGGGAAATGCATTTACGCATCCCGCGCGGGCCCGGGGAAGGCCCATTGTGGGGGGTATGTGGGACTCGCCCTTCCGCAGGGGAAGGGAATACCCACTAAAACCTCTGCGGCGTTGACCCTCGCTGCCGTTTAATGGGGGGCATCGTGGGGTCGCTGTCATTCTACCGTGATGCCCCCCCGGAGAGGCTAAGCCTAAGGTAGTCTCTGATTGTGATTAGCGAGAGAGAGATGGATAGTGATGGATGGATGGAAAGTGGTGGTGGGTGTCCTAGACGTAAGGGCACTGGTCAGGCAAACCAGAGGCGCGGGTTCGATTCCCGTCTTAGATCACGGTTATTTTTTCTTTGTGTTTGTTCTTGGGATCACATAACTTTCCAGCCTTATAAAATTATTCTATTGATATTGAAGTCTCTGAAATGTTTCGTGAGCAAATAGAAAATGCATGCGTAAATAATATGACCACCGAAGTCACGGCGGTTGAAACAATCGGAGAAATGCCTAAATAAATACTTAATATACCTTGATAATGTCCTAGATTTGAAACATTGTCACAAAGCGCTGATTCTGCGCTTCGAAAGGTTTACTTTCACTTTAGAAAATCCATTTCAATCGAATTGTGCGACAAAAACGAACCTATCTACCAAAAAATCTCCAAGTCGGTAGTCCAATTTATATTAGAAATTGCGTTAAATCAATATTCGATTGTTCGAAATTCAATTCCATCTAAGAGAAAAGCGAGAGTTGGCTTCAATTCGTGATATTTTTTAAGAGCTTGTAGGTAACAATGCAACTGCTTCATCTAGAAGTATTGTGACTTTGTCAAATTGATAATCTGTCAACTATATGTGTAAAATTTCTTCTTAATTTATCATCATCTTCTTCATTAAAAATGGCTTTCCATCAAATTTATGATGATTTCGCCAATCAATACATGTTCAGTGACATTGTTCGGTAACGACGCTATGATAGTTAGGCAACTGGTTTTGTACGGTAGTGGATTCTGCTCGTCGTCGCTCTGGGCACGTGTGTTCACCAACGCGGCGACGACCAAAATCTAATTTATCATCAATATATTTTTTAATTATCGTATAATATCACAAGATGATCACAAGCTGTCACTACCTACTTACGCTTTACAAAATAAACTGTCTGCGAATAAAGGCCAAGCTTCGTTTATTGAAAGCTACGCTTCTTGTGTTACCGTTACGAATCGAAATCTGGAATTCTACACGATTATTTTTATTTTCTCCATTCGAATAGGTAGCCTTGATAAGTTTAAATTGCATTTTTTGCGACTGGTGTCCGTACTTATTTCAAATTGCTATCTAAGACGAAATATCTTATTATAGGTACATTTTGTAACAGTGGCTTTTCGGAAAAGTAAAACATCGCCAAGAAACAGGTCTAATCCCAACAATGTCGAGTTTTCCCTCTAGGTTGGAAGTCTAGTCCTGCGCCATTTTTTGGCTCCTTAGGACACAACCGGGGAAATGGTAGGAGGATGATAATGATAAAGTTTATTTCAATAACCTCCAATATAGCGGCAGCGTGTCAAGCCAAGTTCAAAAGAAGAGAACTGGCGCCGCAGCAACCGTGCTGTGTTCAAAGTTGCACATCAACAAGACGAATAATAGCTAGAAATTCTAAGAAAAAGCTGTCGTACCTAGTGCCTTTAAATGGAGTGGTGGACGCTTTCACTTCAAAGAGAACGTGCAGGCACAAAACGCATTCCGGCACAAAACCTAGATATGAAGAGGAAATTTGATACAGATATTTATACACTGTTTCTTATGAGGCAGAATTTGTTGAAAACTTCTGATAATGTTTTTTTTTGTTCAGAATGGGTGTTTGGTCTTGGCCAGCATCTAGGTAGAGTAGGTAGCCCACGATTGGGTAATTATTATGACTTCGAATCATTAGCTAATTAAAAAAAAGAGTCTCATTTGAATACCTACCTCTACATAAATATTTTGGAATAGTACCTATTTGTGTTGTAAAATTGTTACTGAAACAAAAGCGTATAACTTTTTCCACATTCCGTGGTTAGGAATAAGGATCAAGCACACGGTGTGCCCTTGCGCTAGCCCTTCCGGCGAATGTAACTCTGGTTGACATTACGTAACTGGTGAATGCAACCGTGGCGTGCATAGTAACGTCTACGCGAAGTCTGCGCGGGCGCTGACCGCTGACTCACGTCCGCTGAATGCGGTTTAGTTGGGGCCTGCGCGTGCCGCAACTTACGAATACATTACAGCGAGAGGTACATTTATGTTCGTCACTTTACATCTTAATGGCATTCTAATCTGTATCGCGCACTCTGAGTAATGACGCAGAACGAAAATATTATAAATAAGGTAATCCAATGAACAAAACTCACGCAAATACTTATGATAATAAATAAATAAAATAAAATAGCCTTTATTTCTAGCAGTTTCTGATATACCTATACAAGTTAAAACTAATTTCACAATACCTAACCTATTTGCTAGTGTGCCCATTTACGGGCAAAGGCCTCCTCCATCTCTTTCCACTTTTCCCTATCCTGCGCCTTTCGTGTCCATGAGGCACCAGCTACCTCCACGAGGTCGTCGCACCATCGGCGTCGCGGACGGCCGCGTGGCCGCACGTCCTCGCGCGGTCTCCAGTGGAGCATTTTCTCACTCCATCGTCCATCCGTTGTTCGTGCTAGGTGCCCGGCCCAACGCCATTTTAGTTTGCAGGCTAATTCGGCTGCATCTATGACCTTGGTCTGTCCTCTGATTTCCTTATTCCTTTTCCTGTCTTTAAGCCTTAGCCTTAGCCTTTCCCGTCTATGATGCACCTATTTATGTTTTTGCAGATTTTCTGGGATTGTTTCTTGAAAACCTACTTACCCCACCCGTCCTTCAGTTATCCTAGACCTTTTTAAGGCACGAGTGAATAGGCATTTTCTGGGTGAGCTCGCTTCTCCGTCAGCCTCATCTTTGCCCCGTGGCTAGATGCTGGCCAAGAGCAATACCATTTTTAATAAAAAAAAAGTAAAACCGATTTAACCTTCCGACCCAGAAGAAAAACTTGACCTTGTTGCGAAGCCCGGTTTTCTCACCAAGTTTTCCTTAGCCGTTAAATACCAAATGACAGTTTGATAAAATAAGAGTTATGAAAACCCCAGTCGTACAGTCAAGGGCAAAAATTAGTATAAATTTTTGGGACCTTATTATTTTTATTACCATATTGGTGCCCTTGACTGTACGATTCCGCGACTTCCAGATTGAAAGTATAGTACCTACTTTTATAGTTGTAGTTGAGTGTGACACATACGAACACAGACAACTGCACTTATAGCTCCTACGCCCGCCGACGCACACATAGACAATCATTACATCATTAGCTTCCACATTATGTGGATGTAAAAGCTCAACACACAACCATGGCTCACCCGCGCTCGTGAGATAAAAGTACTCTAACAGTCGGCTACATCGGCTCCTAACACCGTCATGGTACAGTCAGCATCAAAAGTAGTTTGACATATGAAGATGTCAAGTTCTTATTCCTTTGTAATAAAGACTTTTGACGCTTTCATATGTGTCGCTTTTGATGCTGACTGTACTTACTTATTAAAAATATTGTCATGTGTGTCATTGTTGTTGTTATTGTGTTGTGTTGTTGTTACAGGGGGACCCTTCCTTCAGAAGAGATGAGACAGGCGGCAGCGGCCGCAGCAG
Source organism: Cenopis cana (assembly GCA_951800055.1). Classification (NCBI taxonomy): domain Eukaryota; kingdom Metazoa; phylum Arthropoda; class Insecta; order Lepidoptera; family Tortricidae; genus Cenopis; species Cenopis cana. The sequence continues at coordinate 3,003,388 of OX637476.1, read as the reverse complement.
CGGCGCCGCCGCCTACCGCGGCGCCCGCGCAGCCACCGCCGCCCCCGCCTCCCGCCAAATAACCTCACACTACATGACTTTACCTGTCAAGGTTACAAGTTTAAAGTCACGATGACGCGGCGTCATACGTTTGACACGAGTGACGTAGCTTCCGGCCGGCGTTTCGTGTTATCCTGGCTCCGGAAAAGCTAAACTATGTCTACTTTAGGTAATAGTGGAATCCTGGCTCCGGCCAGCGTTGCGACTTGCCTGTTAACAGTTAATCAACGATCAGGGGGCCGATTTTTGAGTGTCGAACACTCGACTTTGCACTCGACATCTGTCAAAACTTCATAGTTTTTTGACAGATCTCGAGTGAAAAGTCGAGCGTTCGACACTCAAAAATCGGCCCCCTGCTCATCCTTACGTGTGCTATAATGTAATTCATGTAGGTAAGCAAACTAATTTTGAAGACGTTAATAATTATCACACTTTTATTGCTGTACTAATACTATACTAGGATTGCAATACTTTGTGAGCTTGTATTTTAATTCGTCCTATCATTATTTTAAGTGATGATTATTGTATAATCCTAAAGAAAAGGGTGATAATGACATTAGTCTTCAAGAGTGTTTACATGATACCTATGACACATGAGGATGTATTCACCGTAAGTTTTTATACAAAAGGGTGACGCTTTGTGTCTCTTCTATGGAAACTTATGCGGCATTTACAATAGGCCAATTGGCGTGCCATACCACTAAGACAATCCAATATTGCCACCGTGTAAACTGACACAGGCCAATGATTGTGTCTGTTTACACGGTGCCAATATTGGATTTGTCTTAGTGGAATGGCACTCTAATTGGCCTAATGTAAATGCCGCATTACAGCTAACGAGATTTATCACTGAGCTTTTGACAGCTGTCATTCCGCTACGGAGAAACGTCAAATATGGCGTAACATTACATAGATTGTATGGTTTTCGCCCGTCGCCGCGTTGGTGAACACACGTGCTCTTCGCGATGACGGGCTGAATCCACTACCGTACCGTACAAAACCAGTTGCCTACTGTCATGGCGTCGTTACCGAACAACGTCTAATGTACACGTGGTTGGCGAAATCATCATAAATTTGATGGAAAGCCATGTTTTAAAAAAATTGAATTGATTGTATGGATGACAGCTGCCAAAAATGCAGTAATAATTCTCATTAAATGTAGCATAACGTAGCGCTATCGGAATCTAACGGGAAAGACAGACATAGTTTCCCCGTTCATGGCAAAGTCCAATCGTAGTTTTCACTTACTGGGCATTTTCACTTTAAAGTGTACCCCCTACTTTTTTTGTCGGATCTCGGTGATTTTGGGTATTCTGACTCAGAATCACGAGTAGAAAGACGACTATTGATTCAGATGAAAAAAAAAAGTGTCCCACAAAAAAAGTCAGTTTTGTGACGCATTTTTCATACAGTTCATATGGCTCGTCACAAAACTGACACAGAAAATTTGTATGGAAAATCAAGGACATTTTTTTTCGTCATCTGAATCAATAGTACTCGTGATTCTGAGTCATAATACCCAAAATCACCGAGATCCGAAAAAAAAAGTAGGGGGTACACTTTAAAGTGAAGAAAGTAAGTTTCTACGCAGTTGTGGGCATGCATGGACCAGTGGACCTATGATGATATGTCACTGTGAATTAAAAAAAACATTCGTTAGATACAGTTAGCGTTAAGTAGCTACGCATATGAAGTGATCAAAAATCTTTAGCACCAGAGGAGTCCAGACGAAGGTTTTGACGTCTTCATAGTTATGTATGCATAGCAACTTTTGATACTGAGTATACTCTTATACGTAAATATACGTAACTCTTTAAAAGTTATTTGCGACGAAAAAATTATCATCTAATAATACTTATGCTAGTCTTAAAGTTTAATTCCGCAGCCGACAGCAGGCCGCAACTGCACGTTCCGCCGCACTCCAAATTGAACCGTAATGATATTAATAAAAAAGCTCAATTTGAAATGAGCGGGGAAGTGTCGCAACAGCACACGCCGCTCACTCTAAATTGGGACTTTTAGTCTTATGATTACGGTTCAATTTGGAGTGCGGCGGAACGTGCAGTTGCTGTATGTTGTCGGCTGCGGAATTAAGCCTTTACAATCACGTTGAGAGCGGTCGTTGAAACAAAAAAATAAAAGGGCAATTGTATACAAAGTTTTGTTTTAAATTCCTTAGTTTTTATTATATTCCAACAAGTTTTCCCTCCGGGTTTTGAAAGAACATCTCGCAGTAGCTTTCGGAAAAACTAGTGCCTACACCAAATCCCAAGTGCCAAAGCTGACCCCGGGCTCCATTAGAATGTAGTTCCAAATAAGGACCCCCCTTCCCGATTAGAAAAGAAACTTCAATGGATATGCACACCCACCCTCCTTAGCCAGCTTTATGTACAGTCGGCCTCATAAGTCGCTGGGCACTTTCAGGCTTCGTAGCTTTCACCCGTTGGAAAACTAGTATGAAAGTACAAACATGACATTAAAGCGACACTGTGCGTGTACAAAGGTGGCCCGTTGTAATAAGGCCGATACCGATAGTACCTAATTGGAGTAGAGTCTTTCGCCGTGAAAATTTGAGCTGAACTACCTACACCAAAACATGACGTAAAAATGCAGTATAACAGGAAAAAGACATTGGAGCCATAAACTGGTGTAATCTAGTTTAGCAGCAGAAATCGTAACTAATGTACGTCCATATGAATAGCCTGTTGGAGGCGGGCCTAGCAATCATCTCCGTGAGCCATATCCGGCCAGTCTGTTCACGAAACTACTGACTGATCTTAACCATCGCATGACTACAGAAAAACCAGTATAGCCTGATCCTCGATTATGCACAGTTGGTACGAATCCCGGAGTCTAATCAGACTGGCTGCCAGACCACGCACGACAGGATAGTGTAATAACACAATCACAATAGTGAATGGCTGGACAGGAGCGGCAAATGCATTCAGGAAATACTTCGCCAAAACAGCACATATGCTTCTTGGAGCCACAGCGAATGTAGACCGTAATGGAAGGAGGTTACTTCGAAATTTCTATGCGAGCAAAATGCGATTACGTCTGCAATTGCAGAAGCCTTAGGACATTGTTATATTTACGATGGAATATGCACTCCAGTCGACTTATAATCTTAAGAAATCCTTGAAGACTGATTTTAATGGGGATGCATTGAAGTCGGTCGCTATTATAGTACAATACCCGTAGGACATTGTTGTTGCATATTTATGATCAAATTTAACATGCATTTCAGTTATAAAAAGTACCTATTTACACTAGCGCACATACAGTGAATACCTACATCATATACATCAAAGCGTAGAAGTTGCTCACAGACATCTGAATACGATATTTGGCAAGGTAATAGCATATTAGGCATAGCCAAATCGTTTTCTTCCTGAACACATAGACTACGGTATTTTCCTATCAGACAAGCCTTGCATTATGATGACGTGCCATTGAATTAAATGAACTTTATTCTGCAAGTAGGCCGCAATGGCACTTTTAGAAGTCAAAAACTACAAGCATTTCTCAAAAGACCACTGCCGAGAAGAAACGCCGAAAGAAACTCGATAGTCAGTCATTTTCTATTGTAAATATTTATATTGAAAAACACTTTGACAGGAAAAAGAAAACACTATTCATTGATTCTGTGCCAAGCTCGCATGACGTAGGTACTTGTGTAGTGCATTGCTGTCATAGATCGACATTATGCGGGTTTAATCTGCAGTTTATGTAAACTACCCACTTAATTTGTTTTTTTCTTTTACCGCAGTGTAATTGAAATCAAGGTAATCTTTCACTTGCTACCTGTCCGTCCAATAACATATTTCCATCGTTTCTGTGTCATTCCTCTTTTAATTTTGCCTTCTCTTGGATACCACTGGGATGACTGGGTGCCTCCTACCTGCCGAACGTTAAATCCAGCCTTTAAAGTACTAAATAACAGTCAATGTGGGTAGTTCACAAAAAGTTGTTTATTCCAGTTTACCCCACCGCATGACAACAACAAATAACAAAATTATCGATGCTTAAATGCTGAATATGGATGTTTTGCTTAAGTTGCTTAATTTCAGTTGTTGCACATTAGTGTACTTTAAGATTGAGTTGCCGAATCGTAGCAATGTAATCGTACAAAAAGCAACACAATTTTGTACGCTACGAGGTTCAAAATCCGATAAAAGTTTTGTAAAATATCCGCTAGCACAAAATATCTCAACCATAAAATAAAAAAGCCGTTTCCACGCCCTCCTTATCGCATCAAATCAACTGATACCCTATCGGACAGTTGGCACTTCGCGAATGTTCGACCATGATACGGTATCTTTTCAAAGTGCTTGTGCGTAAGTGGTTACGACTGTACCTTGTTCTGTTGCTGTTCTTGATAACGTGCCTGATTTTGCGAGTAGGGGAGCTGAGGTAAGCGAACAACAAAGGGAAAACGTGACAAGTCATTTGAGACTTATCTGTGTTGCTATCTGTATCTGCCGCCAGATTGCCATAGCGCTAATCACAGCACTGGAAATTGAATGACGGCCATAGGACAACTATCAAGTCATGTATAGAAAAGTACTCTGTGATCAAGTCATCTTGTGGCTGTTGTGTGGCTTTCATTTCATTTCCAGCAAATTTCATATCATATACTTCCATCCAAGCAACCGAAAGTGAGAATACCTATGGTTGACGAAATATAAGCTGCACCGATTCGCCATACAAGTTGTTCGAGGAATCGGTGCAGCTTATATTTCGTCAACTATACCTAGACTGCTGAAAAGAAATTGCGATACGTCGATCGGAATGGCGCAGCACTGTTCGGAAAAGAGTAGACGAATACGAACAGCGGCGCTTAGAAGACCAGGATGCTATGGCTATGGAGCCGAGTCTTGCGGATATGGATCAGAGTCTTGCGCCTAACCTTATGCAGATGCACCGTGTGGTGTGACCGCATCTTCAAAGCAAAGTTTGGATTCCAAATTTAAGATAGTTGGCGGAGACGCTGTCGCTGGATATAGCGAGGATCATGGTCTAAGAATACAAGGTCGGACTATCCGGATCGTGACACAAGTGACGTTGTCGACAACACACTCACACATACGTCCGCATACCATCGATAGGCTGGTAACGTAGCTTGTGTCACCCACCCACACTACTAACCAATGTACCGGATTGTCATACCTGGCGCAGTATATTATTGTATCATGAGCGAGGATGATCTACATATACCTACCTATACTACTTCATGGGTAGTTTGTAGTTTAGTGAAGAGGTCGTAGTAGAGGTTGCATATGTAGCCACGAGGGTGACACGCGAAGGAAAGTAAGCGCTGTGGGTAAGTATGTGTGCGTGCGCTGTCGGTACATGCGTCAATTGTTTGCGCGAGTGCGTAGCGCGTGGCGTGGGCGAATCGCGAGACGCGACGGTAACCCGATCGTAACCCGGCTTGTCATCCTGGGCCTGTCAGGGACGTGGTAACTGACCTCGGTGCGGGGTGTTCGTGTCCGTTCTGTATGTAATACTATTATACTATTCTGTGATGTAGCTACATTTCTATACACTGATGCGATCCTTTCACGCCACGACAAATCATATGCCAATATATATATATGAAATTTTTATCAGACGTCAGGACGGACTTTATCTTTGCGTGACAAGTTGATAGACGTTTTGAAGTAGAACTAAATGTCCTTTAGTTCGCATGTCAGAAGATTTGAGGGCTTGGCAGTACCGTTACAAAAATATAAATACTAGTATTTATATTGAATATAGCCGTTATCAAATAACAATAATGATCAAAATCAAAGACCATCGCTGAATGGCAGCGATGGTCAACTACTAATACTAACGAGACTCCGGCGTCGTACGGCATTGATTATTGAGAACTCGTCATGGACTATAGGAGTTCTTGGCACTAGAAGTGCTTAATCATAATAATTTAGACAGGGTGTCCGTGTCCCCGAACCCAGTTTGAGAAGCCAATAAAACCCCTAATGTATGTTTTATAAATTAATAGGTATATGTTATGAACTTGAAGAAACAAAGATTACCTACGTTCGCGCAAATATGCGCAATCTGCGAATTCGTAAATATAATCCCCAAGGCTCTGACATTGACATTGACCGGACGCCTTTGATTTAGAACAAGGCTGAAGCTCTGCGAAAGATTAGACAACGTATGCAAATGCCGACGACTGTTAGTTTATTGACACAAGGGTCATTATCAGTTGAAAACGCTCATCTATTTAGGCAATGTTCAGTGTACATTGATACTAATCTCTCTGATATTTTCTTTTCGTTATCTACATAACTAGTGTGGCTACAGGAAGATTTTGAAGTAATAAAGATTATTTTTTTATTTTATTTTATTTATCATTAAGAAGTATCGTTTCTACGGTCACACCAATTTGTGTGTGCAAACTTTTCTCTCCGCCTGATTTAAACAGGATAATTGGTATTTATTTATCTCTTTTCTTGTTACATTGTAGAATAACGGAAAAAAAGTTTCTGCTTTAGTTAATCAATGATACAATACGATACCTACAAATATTTTTCATTGTTTACCAAAAATAAATAACATAGTTACAAAGGAACTTAAACTCTAAAACTCTCTTAAAACAAAATCAAACTTTCATACCTGAATGGCGAAATTTATAGTTTTCTCACTTCCAGAGTAACTCATAGGAAACTTGAACAACATGGTAACGAAGCCAAACAGGGCAAAATGTGCGAAGCAAGTGCGTTGGAACCGTTACTCAAGGCTGGCTCGCTCCTCACTGTCACTGCCAAGGCCGGACGCACGGTTACAACACTACAACCAGTTTCTTGCAAACTTGCATGACCGTAGGCCTACTTGCATTTTTCATTGTAGGAAAGAAGCGATCGTCCACCAGCACGATGGGTCGACGACATTAAAAAGACTGCAGGTTAGTCCAGGATATAATAGTATTACATATAGAACGGACACGAACCCCCCGCACCGAGGTCAGTTACCTCGTCCCTGACAGGCGCAGGATGACAAGCCGGGTTACGAACGGGTTACCGTCGCGTCTCGCAATTCGCCCACGCCACGCGCTACGCACTCGCGCCTCGCGCAAACAATTGACGCGTGTAGAGATGGGCGGTGGGTAAATACCCAAGAAAGATATCGGGTAAATACCCGGTATTTACCCAATCTTCCCGGTATTTACCCATTTCTACCCAAATTGCTGGGTATTTATTTTTTATATGTTTTTATTAATATATAGCGTAAGCTTTCTTCATGCAAATCAATATTAATTAAAAATAATTGCTTTCTTTTGCTATATACAGCATGCCAGCAGTATATATACTTATTATAAAGAAAATTTCTCGAAGATAATACCTCCAATGGCATAAAAAATTGTTAAGAATATTATATTCCTACAATTATGATTTAAAAAAAAACCGGCCAAGTGCGAGTCGGACTCGCGCACGAAGGGTTCCGTACCATTATCTATAAAAACGGCAAAAAAATCATGTTTGTTGTATGGGAGCCCTCTTAAATATTTATTTTATTTTGTTTTTTAGTATTTGTTGTTATAGCGGCAACAGAAATACATCATCTGTGAAAATTTCAACTGTATTACTATCACGGTTTACTACCTACTGAGCAATAGTTATGGTTAAAGGAAGGGTAGTTAGTATTATAAAATACCATTGGTAATTCTTATTCTTATAGTATAAAAAATTACAATTTTGTATTTGGTGTCAGTGCCACAATATAAACATATCACTGAATTCTTATCAGACGCTCGGTAATGTTAGTGTTTCCACCCTGCCTCATTTTTGGATCTTCCCATTGTAGTTTCCTGTAGTTCAAATTTATTGTTGATTCAAAATAATAAACACCTAAAACACTATTTGAGCGCTTTTTTTAATAAAACTAATCATATTATAGGTATATCAGGCCTAGTTCCAAACAAAACACCACTCGTTGCACTGCCAAAAAATAACACGTGGCAAATAAACTTTACGCTAATTACTAATCACGTCAGGAGACTACACCGTACAACTGATAAGCATTAACTTTTTTACTCGTGTGACAACCTTTAACCTTATTGGCTGCTAACGTTACTCATTAGCCAATAGAATAGGAAAGGTAGCTTTTGTTACCTGCGCGGTAATCACGTAACGTTTTCGACCGTTAGTACGATAGATTTAAATGTCAAATCCGATACTAAAACTGACATTAAATACGTACCAACGGTAGTACATATCGTTACGTGATTACCCCACTGGTTTATGATTCTAATTATAGGGCCCGGACACATGTCCACGGTACGGCACCGGGCACCGTCTACGGTGCCGTGTACGGTGCGACGTCACGGCGTCGTGTACGGTGCGACGTCACGGCGTCGTGCCGTCGCACGGTGCCGCGTACGACGCCGTGCCATGGCACGGTGCCGCGTACGACGCCGTGTACGGTACACGTTGCCGTGTAAGGTGCACCGGCGGACGGCTTGCTACCACGGATTGCTAGAACAAATGGTCGTAAATGTGGACACGCTGGGCAAAAGCACCAGCTATGGACCTTACTAGACCCTGGAAAAAATATAGGTGCTTTTGTCCAGCGTGTCCACATTTAGGACCATTTGTTCTAGCAATCCGTCGTAGCAAGCCGTCCGCCGGTGCACCATACACGGCAACGTGCACCGTACACGGCACCGTACCCGACGCCGTAACGTCGCACCGTACACGACACCGTAGACGGTACCCGGTTCCGTACCGTGGACATGTGTCCGGGCCCGTAGGTTTGAAATAAATAGTTACAGAACATGCAAACACCTTTTTAACAACACATAAAACATGTTATTTCATCAACTAGAACTCGAGAAATTAACAGAAATATGTTATGATCGGCCGCCATATTTATTTATGACGTCTATCCCCACTTTCAACTTTTGAAACCAGTAGATTCATATTTTGGAGATAACAATTAACACGTAAATGCTTGTTTTAGGTGTACTTATGGAAGAGATTTCTACTGCTTTGTTAATTTTGGTCGATTTATTCCACACTATGATACTGAAACAAGTGTTTTCTATTTATAATAGCATCCATTATTCGTTATTAGGTATAACTCCAAAGACATTTCCGTAAAAATAAACATAAAATGTGCAATTCATATCTACCCACCCATTTGGGTAGATATGGGTAAATACCGGGTAGATTGGAAAGATTCCGGGTATTTACCCGGTAAATACCCATGAGCGCCCATCTCTAGACGCGTGTACCGACAGCGCACGCACACATACTTACCCACAGCGCTTACTTTCTTTCGCGTGTCACCCCCGTGGTACTAGAAGAGACGCATATGCTCAGCAGTGGACAATTAAAGGCTGAAAATGATGTTGATGAGGATTCCGAATCTCATTCATTTACCATGGTTGGACGCGCTGTGTTGAGAGAGCTTCTAGCTTTCAATACAACGAATCAAAGGTCGGTCAGTTTCCTTACTATCAACACGAGCATCTTCGGGAGTTCTCTCTCCTTAATCACCACCGCATACAAAGCGTATTTCTTACATAGCTTAGTGGTGTTGCATCCCCAAATGGGCTGCCCCGTACTTTATCTCTCTCCTAACTATCAAATCTATACCATTTAAGACGTCCCAATAAGAGGACAAGGGCAAGGTTAGTGGCATCAAAGAACTCCAGTATATATGTTTGCTCCCGCACCGTCTCAGTTACGTGAACGACGTATAGTCCTGAGGGTCTACTAGGTACGCCGGAAGTAGAATTTTTAATTGGAAAAAAGTACCTAAACTTAAATATGTCAGTGAATGTATGAATCTTTTGTTACCTATTTAGAAATTTTTCATAAGAGGTACATAAAAATAAGACTTTTTAATACTTTAACTGTTATGGAATAATCACGTCCATCACAGTTTTTTTTGTCTAATTATAAATCCTAGTAAATAAGCAGCCGTATAACTAGGGTTGCCAACTTGTGAGCCCATATTTGCGGGACATTCGTGGTAGATTTGCGGGACGTGGCTAAAAAATGCGGGACTCACGCAGCCGGCCTTACCCAGATGAAAATGATTAAATTTTTAACCCTTCTTCGGCAGCGCGCATGAGACCCCCCTGGAGTCGCAAGCGTCAATAACAACATAAAATTCAAACAAAGACGCCACGCGCTGTTTAAAAAAAAATCGAAACCTACTGTTTGTAATCGGGAAAAATAAGTTTTATACATAATAGAGTGCTACTCAAATTTGAAGCCGCTAATCTCAATACAAGGAACAGAATATTATTTGTTTCGTAAGAAACATTTCTTAAATAAAATACAATATCAAAAATCCGTTCTGACCCTTTTTATTTACCACGAACGAAAAAAAAATCTTGGAAATTCTGACCACGCCTGAAAACGGGACAATCAGCGTCCCGCACGCACTCTTTGCGGGACGCATCCTCCAGGGTGCTGGAAACGGGACGTCCCGCCTGAGGCGGGACGGTTGGCAACCCTACGTATAACGCTTCAGTTAAAATACTGTTTAAAGCATTACCGTGGTAGAAGCCTTCCCACGGCGTTTTTTCAATTGTTCCCCTCGCCAACGTTAAAATAAAATGTGTCTTGTGAATGAGTGACGCAAAACACAGGAGCTGCTAATTATCCGGGACCGGCCAAGCTCGGCGACTGTTTGCATAATGGTCTGCGTAAGAGGGTTCAATATGTGGTTCTTATGAAAAGAGACTTGACGACCACTTCTCTACAAAATCAGTGCACACTGCACACCCACCTGCAAGGATATATAGAACATAGTACTGATGAACAGCTAATTTATACTGGTGGCTCTGTAAGATTTTTATGAAGATGTCTGAGAACAGTTTTTTGCTATGGGCCACCGTTTACGAGTTTTTTACGACAAACTAAAAAAAATTGACCTTTACAAGTTTACACCCCCTACGCGTTAGCTCCTCCCCAATCCACCAGTATTTAACATGTTGTTTAGGATATCTTTGTACCTACAACTATGCCAAAATTCGCTTATATACACGAATCATTTCCGCCAATTGGCAGTTGGTGGTCAGTGATCTTCGTTGCTTGAACTACATGACAAATCGTACTATCCATTTAAAATCTATGTCTTATCATTTCATGGCAAATAACAGGATCGCGTCAGTCACGCACGTCCTGATAGAAATTACTTAGAGGTAACTTTTATAGAAATAGATATTTACCCCTTTTAATAGTTAAAAAGAAATACAAAGCAGTAGTTTTTATACGTTTCTGTATGTAGATTGCTACACAAAACGAGAACAAACAACATCGTAACTCAACTTCGCCGATTTCATTTGTAAACAACATTGCGTGATATAGTTCAACTACGTCAAATTTAATTCGGAAATCGAAATGTGCGTGCCTACTCCAAAATGTATGCAATAAAATAATATCACGACCTTCAATTTTAGTGCCATGAAAATCAATAAACCAATAAAAATAGCCTTTTTTATAATATAATGGTTTGGAATGGAGGTATGGAATGTACCTATGGAAAGGGCTGATTCACCGGGAAGTAGTTTCTATTCAAGGCAGGCACGCAGGCGGATTTTGGAGGCTCATCAATCAATCAAACATGAAATCAGTGCTCTCGGTCTACATATTTGGCCAAGCTAAAGATAGTTTTCGCCGGAAAGTTATATACTGACTTGATACTGACCAAGTAAATTACACAATACATAGTTATTCAAGCAACGAAGACCACTAACTGCCAACTGGCGGAAATACACTTGCTATATTATACTCTCCCATACTGATCGATTTAAATGTATACTCGTATGTATGTTACCTACTTCGTAACTTCGGCCATTGTAGACCGATTTTGATATATTTTTTTGTTATCACTGAAGTCGTCCATGGTCCATATGTGGGCACGAACATTTTATTATATTAAAAGTATAATAACGTCGGGTGAATGTCCGTCGCGTCGTAGGCACAATTATCCTGTTTACAACTAAGTAGGAACACTAATTAACGAGTCATAAAGTCATGCGTTAAGTATGGGGAGACTGGAGACTCATTTCTAAAATATGTGTCACAACATAATGACCTACATACAGTTTCTATATTATATTACTAGCGGCCCGCCCCGGCTTCCCACGGATAGTCTAGTTTTGCTACCTAATTTATTGAATTTTTAAATAAATTATAGCCTAACTATGTCCTATTCTGATGTCTAAGCTACAACACTGGAAAGTTTCATAGAGATCCGTTCAGTAGTTTTTGAGATTAAACGGAACGTACATCCGCTACATCCATACATCCGCATAAACTTTCACGTTTATAATATTATTAGGATTAGGATTATATAAAGACTCACGGTTCTAAATTAATGTCATACGATAAAGAAATAAATAATTATATTATTTTGTATATAGGTAAGTACATGATGAATCGAATGCATTGTCCACGAAGGACACTTGCGGCTGAATTCTCGAATACGGAAAATTTTACATTTTGTCAAATTGTAGACTTGTAAAGTTTTGTGGTAGGTATAGGAGCCTGATTGTTTATAATTTCTAAAGAATTTACAGATTTTTTGCGTCATTTAATGATTAGTTTGTAATAGTACATTACTTAACAAGGGCGGTAAAACAAAGAATGTCTCAGATCGCAGGTAATTGCCGCTTTATGGCCAGGTGTGACATAAAATTTTGTACTTAACACGGGCGGTAATAAAGAAAGCCTCAGATCGCATATTTATCGCCCTTGCCCTCCGCTCGGGCGTCAAATACCTGCGATCTGAGACATTCTTTGTTTTACCGCCCTTGTTAAGTAATGTAGATACTATTGTTAGGTATAAGTAGATTACATTTATTAATGAAATAATTATTCACTAAGTCATACAATAAAAAATTGATTCATTTCACTAATCATGGTATGTAAAAATAAGTGAAGCTTTAAATAGTTAAAATTTCAAACACTAATTACGTAAGTTAATTCCTTTACAGCTTTCCTTATCTACAGCCTGTTTTTATAAGCTTATAAACTGTGATAAGTTACTAAGCCAAGCTTAATCCACACACAGAGCGGGCGGGCGGGCGTGAGGCGGGCGGGAGGCGGGCGTGCGCGCAAAGGCAGTCTGTTTCTTGAAAGCCGCCCGCCACACGCCCGCCCGCCTCCCGCCCGCCTCACGCCCGCTCCCGCGCGCCACCCGCCCGCTCCCGCGCGCCAAAGCTCTGTGTGTGGTTTAAGCTTAGGAAAACGCCGACTCGGTCACGGCTCGCTTTAAGGGTTTCCCTGCTAAATAGGTCGGCTGTTCACGGCCAAGGTCACGGCTCAAGAATCCCTTGAGTAATACCGAGCGTGGGAACCCCTAGGGGTTACCGAGGGGGTTAAGTTTAGACTCCGGTCGATTTTGTAACACGCGCGATAGTTGGGCGCTGACGTTTAACCGAACTTTTTTGAATACTAGAACGATGGCAAAGTCACGTACGGCCTGCCTGTTGCTAAACGCTTTGCGACTGCAGAAAGTGCAGAACAATCACAAGCGCATTGCTGACGCTATTTCACACGACTGTCCAAAAAAAGGAGTGTAATGTTTTTTGATATGAGGATTCGTTGAAGAAGAAACGCAGGTCCCACACTCTCATCATCCGCATTCTCGGGACCTCTGGCGGCCTTGCTACTTGTATTGCCAGTGTTCGATCCGCCCGCGTGGTCGTGTCGAAGGTTTCCCTGGATTTTCTACAGGGCAGTCGCTAATCGCGCTCTCCTAACGCTTTGTTGTGCTGGCTCGGCCGGTAAAGAGTGTAAAGCCACAGTCAGGTACGAAAAAACGCCCATACTCACCTCCAGGCACGAAACACCACATATACTTACAGAGTAACAGTGGCGGAGCGTCCATACTACTCGATTCCCACCGGCTTACCCAGTTTTCAACCAGGCCAGTTCTTTTACTACGGCCCATGAAGAATAAGAAAGGGAAATGATTTCCGGCTTTCCTAAGAATATTTTTGAAGCGCCGCCCTGCAGAGTAAGTAGTGGTGTTATTGTGGTTGCGGTCTTCTGCAAGGTGGAGGGTACTTCCCCAGTTGAGCTGCTCCAAAATGAGTGAGATGACACTCCGCTGTGCACTTTCTCTCAGTCAGCAAGTTGAAGGATCATGCGCAAATTGAAAAATTTAAATTTCCTTGAGTTTAAAGTAGGCCACGCATGTTTCATTATTTGGTCTGTAAGCAGAGGTAGACATTCTGAAACTGTAATCTGTGTACTCACATAAAACTATCAGCCACAAAAAAGTTCAGAAATCCCTAAATAAAGCTGCAAACGCACTGACAGCGGTGGCGGCGCGGTGCGGAGGTGGTACCGGTTGTAATATTCGAACTAACATGAAAGGGTCCGCAAATAACGCTTTTTTCCCGGCCGGTTTACTGTGCGGGCCCTTTCATATTAGCTCGAATATTACAAGGGGTACCGCCTCCGCACCGCGACGCCCCGCCCCGCTACCGCTGTCAGTGCGTTTCGGGCTTGAAATACGAGTATATATAGGTACCAATTGTGTGTAAATAATTTTCAAACGTCAACAGCCTAAATTTATAAGCTTAATAGATGAAACTATGTAGATACTTAATGTTGGCCCTGTATACCTACCTTGTACGTATGGCACCATCGAGGCTGCCCAAAGCTCTATTCTACTCTGAGTTAGCCCAGGGTAAGCGTAAGGGGGGCGCTATGTCAGGTAACCTCCTCGAGTGTCTGGGCTCTACCAATTCCCCTTGATCCGGTTGATCCGCGGGAAAGGGAAGAGCCCAGGCCGGTGCGCCCTGGAGGCAACGGCAGGTGATCATTTAGTGAACCCTAAGTGATCGCCTGCTGATGCTACCGATAACCTGACACGGGGGGGATGGGGGGTTCCGCATCAGGGAGTCGCAAGGCTCCCCAGGTGCGGCGGCGAGGGACAGGCGGGGTAGGGGCGTTTGTCCTCCCGTAGCCTGTTTGGGGGGCACTGCGGACAGGGTAACTAGGGACCTGTGCCGTTGCGAGGTGGCTGCTCCGATTCCGGTTGGCAGAGGGCCTAGAACCGGATCGGATGCGGCGTGGTTGCGGGGTAGGGGCATTTGTCCTCCCGCGGCCTCTTGAGGGGTGCTACGGGGTAGGGGCGTATGTCCTCCCGTAGCGGTGTTGCACCGGGGTAGGGGTATTTGCCCTCCCGGTGCCTTGAGGGTGGGACCGGAACACCGTGTGTCTGGTGCCGGTCCCGGGCCTCCCCGGGGGTGTATTAGGGACGCCAGTGAGGGAAAGCACGCTGTCCATGCTGCAGTGTGCTTTTTCGGTGAGGGTTCGCCCGAGGGCGAAGGTGCCGGTGATGTCATGGTAGAATGTACGATCCCACGGCATCACCACTAAGGCACGAGAGGGCAGCATCCCAGAGTTTTAGTGGGTAGGCTAGTCCCTTCTGGACTGGAGAGCCCCACATAACCAATGCGTAATTTCTGGTTCTCCCCCGGAGCCTTAGGTTACGTATTGGTATGCAATTTCATGCATTTCTCTGGGTCAAAAAAAAAAAAAAAAAAAAGGGTAAGCGTAAGGCTGGTGGGCAGTACCTACGTTACAAGGATGTCCTAAAACGTCACTTGTCAGCCACCCGCATTCCTTGTGAGTCGTGGGAGGATCTTGCGACTCGAAGATCGGACTGGCGTACTGCTGTCAGTACTGGTATTAAAGACTTTGAACGCGCCCGTCTTGAAGATCTAGACGCCAAACGCCAGTTCCGTAAAACTCGGCCTAAACCCTCCTACCAATACACGTATAACAGTGACGGACAGCTTCACTGTTTTTCTTGCGACCGCACATTCAAAACCAAATTCGGTTTTGCGAGTCACATTCGCGCCCATGCGCGTAAAGTCTCCGGACCTTTAAATATTAAAGGTAAATTTTGCCAGGATGTCGCCGTCGACGGACACGTCTGGGAGGACATCATCATCATCATCATCATACCTACCTATTTACTTTCCATATTTACAGGAAGTGATTATACTTCCAGTGGCGCTACAACCCTTTGTGGGTCCCTATTTCTCTCCACAGGAAGTAATTAGGGTGACCATTAAAAGTAGCTTGCCATATTAAAGAGGTCAAAAAATCCTATTCGCTTGTAATAAAGTCTTTTGACGTTTTCATATGCCAAGCTACTTTTGTTTTGATACTGACTACCTACAAAAATTGGAATTTTATGTTCCGTACCAAAATTGGTCCAATCGAATACCTACAGGGTCGCTTCATTGTCCGTCCGTGTCACAAAATAGTTATCATATGTAACACCTACACATGTACTTGTTGCAAGTAGGTATCTACGGTAGGTACATTACTTATTAGCGAGTTGATGATTGCTCTGCCCTATCTATTAAACTCTATTCAGGAACCAACAATAATAGACGATGTATCAGTGTTCTTGCCCATTAGTTAACAGATGTTCACCTATGCATTTGCTATAAATAAATATAGATTTATAAACATAGTAAAACTCGCCCCTTAAGCCCATGTATTTGGTTAAGTAATTCTAGCCGCTCCGCACATTTCTACTAGAATATCGATAAATATCCATTTAAGTGCATAATAGTTGTAAATCCGCAGTAATCTGTAATATTGATGTCCTAATAAACACTCAGTCAACTGCGTGCCTCAATCATTCTGTGGCCTCAACAAACACTGTTGATGGTGCCAGTGTATGAATTTTTAATAAGTGGGTATTGAAATCTTTTCTGTTGAACGAATTGCACCAAAGCAATTCCTTCAAACAGCTACTTTACCGTTCAAACAATAAGGTTCAAAATCCAATAACATTTTAATTAATATATTAGAAATACGTTCAACAAAAAGAATTTCTACATACTATGCTATGTCTACTCTTCCACAAGCGTGTGGTTTGTAAACCACCCCAATAAACATAGTGACCACTCGGCAAAATTAAGCTTTTCACTAGAAATTAGACCGATTTTGAAAGTAAGTAGATAGGTTATTTCGTAACATACACAAAACGCTTTATAATCATTTACAAAATAATATTATAATTGAATCCAAAACGCGTATAACAAAGCACGACACTAGTTATGCAACGAAAGTGAAAAATAACAAACTTGACATTGGCATCGCTCGTCGCGATAGAACGTTGGACCCGATCCAGCAACAAAAAAAGTACCGGGACCATTCTAATTTTAAATTTCCCTCTCGACTTTGATGTAACTAACCGTTAACCAACGGACTAAAAGTGCTTGCCGTCAGGATAATTTTTAATCGATCGATTTTATTAAGATGCACCAAATATAAATAAAATGATAATGACAGTAGTTATTACTGTTTTACAAGAATAAAATTTCCCATTTTAATTCGTTATAATTGTTTTCCAACTTGTCTGTGTGTCATCAATTAATCTTTCGTAGGTATAGCAATTGATCAATTCCGATTTTTGTACATATTACCGTAACTATAACATGTAATCACTGTTAGTAATTAGTAACTATATATTTTAAAATAAACATAATGCGAATTTTAATTTTTACCGTTAATTTAAAATTGTAGATTGCGTGAGCAGCGTTACTGTTAAATACAAAAATTAATAATAATGCGGTAGTGCTATAAATTCATTCTACCTCAACATTGGCTTACTTAGCTAATGATTCATTATTATTAATTTTGTTCTCGACCATTGATTATTGATGGTCAAGACAACGATTTGGACTCGAACTGATGTTGAATTAGCGCCTAGCTGCATGGCTGCGGGCGGCCAAGCCAGGGCACCACGACCACGGCAAGGCCAAGGTTGATTGAGGAAGGGCTGCGGTGCGGGCGCGGGGCGTCGCTGGCTTAACGCTCCGCGCGCTCCCGCACCAGCCATTCTGCACCTCGCAGTCGACTCTGACGGTTGTACAATTGCAAGGTAAGCGGTGGCCACTTTAACTTTCAATTTGTCGTCGTATCCCAACCGCTCCGACCGCCGCCGGCATCTCTCAAACGGTTAATGCAAGTTTATTCAGAGTGACAATTTAATCTACATATCAAGATGTGCAAAGATAACGTTCAAGTGTGCAATTTTCTCGATAAAACGACAACGCGCAACCAGTTTTCCGGAGTTACATTTAAATTTCGCCCGCGAAAGCAATTGTGAGGTCTCGCGATCTCGGACGATATCCCTCCGAAAAGTTTTGAAGCGGTTCCCAAAGGGCGGGAAGCGACCGGCTGCGTACCGTGCGTCGCGCATCGATCCGGGTTCCCCTCGGCTCGCCCTCGCCACTCCCGGCTCCCGGCTCCGATACATCCATTTGGACAAAACATTCCATCATTGCATTTAGATTTCTCCATTCCTTTTATTTATTAGCGTAGGTAGTTTGTAGTGATTTAGTGGATGTTTTATCGGCTAGTTTTATAATTGGTATTAGTGAAAATGGGTGGCTGTGCAACGAAAGAAAACAAGGAAAACAAACCGGCGGATGAAGCCGACGGGTGCGTATGTTCCTGCCGGCGTTCATCTCTGGTCACCGGAGCATTTTTTTTACTATACCTACCTATTTGCCAAAATTTTGTTAGCTTAAGCTAGTATCGGTAATACACTAAAAACCCACGAGAGTGATTTCTGAATCACTCACGTCGGCCATTGAACCAATTTGGGATGCTGTCATTTCCGCATTACAATGGAAATTACGGTACTTAATTGATTTGCTGCTAAAGCATTCGATGAAAGTATAGTTTAGCGCGTGGCTTAACGAATTTCTTGACTGGTTTTAAATATTTTGTGTTGTGTTTTAATTTTAAAGTATTTCGCAATAAACTTAATTCTTTGCTAAAATTTTCATTTGGTGGGTAAAAGTATTTTTTTTTGTTGCGTCCACAACCACATGCCATGCATATCCAGATTTCATTTGATACGGGTCATGTGCACTGCATTCTTTGGCATGTAACAGTAAACCTCGCGCTATGCATTTGTCGGTGTTCATTCATTATCAATTGGCAGTGTCTGTAATCCGAAGAGTTACGTAGAATCGCCGATAAGTTGATACCGTAATGTAACGACGTTCAATTATTGGTGTACCTTCAGGAATGAATGCAAGTAGGTAACAAGAAACCGCGATAACACGCTCGTTCGGTTGGCTGGTTGTGAGTGGGAGGCGCGGCTGCGCGCGACGGAGAAGCAGCGCCGGTGCGCAGTGAGCTGACACATCCGTTCGACTTGCGCGTGCCGGTCAAGGCGACCTCTGGCTAAATTACGTAATTCCAACAAAATCGAGTAGTCTAGGGTGTGTTCAACAACTCGAGCTAAATCCCACAGTCCGCGTAACAACTCCATTACCTGTAGTCCTTAGACCCTCTCTGCATTTATAAAGTGTCTTGATTATAATTCTTCAACATGAATTATAAATTTAAAGTCACAATTCCAATAGTGGTTTGTGGTGGCGCTGTTCTTGCGTATTACCTCATCAGGCGGTTTGTACTTTAAACCTTTTTTCTAAATGTACTTGCATATCCGGCTTTAATTCACCTCCTGTAACTTACCTTTGCACATCGATAATTGCATCTACCTACCTTCTTTTTAGCGAGTCGATTAAGTCGATAGCATAATGTTTAATTTTAGGAAATAAAACTTTTTTATTTTTTCTAAATTTCGATTATGTTGTAACATGACGAGATTGACGAGTAGTTACATCACTATTTTTTGAAATTAAAAAAAAATCTAGGCGTCTCTCCTTTTACTTGTCAAAATTGAGAAGTCATTGGAGCGAAGAGTAAAACGGAAACGGCGTCGTGCAATTAAAATACTTTTGAAATAGATTTAAGATTACTCTTAAAAATGTGCACACGAGGAACATGCGCGGCTTTAAAAGCGTTAGAATCCTAGTTATTTTGTAATAGTAGGTAGTAGTTAGTTTTGAACAAAGCGTTTAAAGATCATTTTTTTAACAGAAAAGCCGCAGCAATGGTGGACACCGCAACCATCGAGAAGTTGGAGGCTGGCTTCAGCAAGCTCCAGGCCTCTGACTCCAAGTCGCTGCTGAAGAAGTACCTCACCAAGGAGGTCTTTGAAGCTCTGAAGAATAAGAAGACCTCTTTCGGCTCCACCCTTTTGGATGTCATCCAGTCTGGTAAGTAATTACTAACTTGCAATTTGTGATAATCCAAACATACACTCAAAGTACATTATGGCGGCTGGCACTTACGCCTTTATTGCCGTTGTTCGAATGCAATAGTGAAACGGTGCAACGTAAGAGCCTGCCGCCTTAAGGTCCCTTTCAATATCGACTAAAACATTTTATTTACCTATAAGGTCAGTGAATCTTAAACTGAATGTAATCTAATAACAGTTAGATTCCATGCTTTTTCAATAAATCAATAGGTATCTTAATTGATTAAATAATTTAAAGCAAGGCATCATGCAAAAAATGAATATCAAATTTTAAAGAATTAATTTTATCAGTTATCAGATAAGATAGTCTAACTTGACTTTCCTATCACTTAGTAATAGCAGATAGTACCATGATATGCAACTACCTACTTGTATGTAGGATTTTAGTAATAAGATTTACATTGGATTCAAATCTTATTACTAGAAACTTATTAGGTTCAAATCAGATATAATTTTTTTTGATTGAATTTAGTCAGTTTAATGTTTCATCATTATAAATTGACATACTTTAATTTTTTTTAAATATCTATTTAAAGCAATTTCCCTGTAGGTATTGTATGATTTCAATTTTTTTTTCTTCACTCGCAAAATACCTACATCCCTTATCAGTAATTTCTATGGAAACATTTAAACATCAGAAAGTTATTTTGTAGGCCTGATTGTTGCAAAGATGAATTTTCCAAGTACTTTATTTATCTTTGTTGTTTTTCAGGTGTTGAGAATTTGGACTCTGGTGTTGGAATCTACGCCCCCGATGCTGAGGCATACACAGTCTTTGCTGAACTGTTTGACCCCATCATCGAGGACTACCACAACGGCTTCAAGAAAACCGACAAGCACCCCCCCAAGAACTGGGGTGATGTGGAGACCCTCGGCAACCTGGACCCCGCTGGCGAGTTCGTAGTGTCCACCCGCGTCCGCTGCGGCCGCTCCATGGAGGGCTACCCCTTCAACCCCTGCCTGACCGAGGCCCAGTACAAGGAGATGGAAGAGAAAGTCTCCTCCACCCTCGCCGGTCTCGAGGGTGAGCTCAAGGGCACCTTCTACCCCCTGACCGGCATGTCCAAGGAGACCCAGCAGCAGCTCATCGACGACCACTTCCTCTTCAAGGAGGGTGACCGCTTCCTCCAGGCCGCCAACGCGTGCCGCTTCTGGCCCACCGGCCGTGGTATCTACCACAATGAGAACAAGACCTTCCTCGTCTGGTGCAACGAGGAGGACCATCTCCGCCTGATCTCCATGCAGATGGGTGGTGACCTGAAGCAGGTGTACAAGAGGCTGGTGAATGCCGTCAATGACATTGAGAAGAGGGTCCCGTTCTCGCACAATGACCGTCTCGGTTTCCTGACCTTCTGCCCGACCAACTTGGGAACGACCGTGAGGGCCTCCGTGCACATCAAGCTGCCCAAGCTGGCGGCGGACAAGGCTAAGCTGGAGGAGGTGGCATCTAAGTACCACTTGCAGGTGCGCGGGACCCGCGGCGAGCACACCGAGGCCGAGGGCGGAGTCTATGACATTTCCAACAAGCGCCGCATGGGCCTGACCGAGTACGAAGCCGTCAAGGAAATGTACGACGGCATCGCTGAACTCATCAACATTGAGAAGACCCTGTAAACCGATCTCGCTATCAGTATTTTTTTGTATTATTTTATCGTTTTCATTGAAGGGGTGGCGGCCACGAGACTAGTCAGCGGAGCCCCGCGGGGCTCCGGGGCGCGGCTGGACCCGTATACTGTTTGTAAAAGTATTTTCTATAAGGAAATGGAAAATAAAGACAGCTAGCATTAAGGCCAAACTTGTGTATTTATTTCACCTAGTGTTGAACCAAGACTATAAATGCCCACATCACACTACCGATACCGTATCGATAGGGACATTAGGGACTTAACTGGGGAAGGGGAGTTATAATCTCGCTCTAATGAGTATTTTTGTCTAAGATTCAAAATACGTCCAGAGATAAAATATAGCCGTTTTAGACTGGCGGCATCGAAACGAAACTGGAAACTATTTTTCTCAAAAATAGTATGTAATGTTCTCATAACATTTGTGAAGACAGTATCCGAAAGTGGCTCATCCTGGACAGTTGCCAGAAGTGTCCAGGAAGTAACAGCTACTGTCCAGGAAGTAAGTATGTAAATCCCATTACATATCATAAGTTTGGAGCTGGCGGCGCGCGTCCCCCGCCCGCCCGGCGCCAGCCCGGCGCGCGCCGCGAGCGCGCCAGCCCACAGCTGGTTCTTTAACTACAATTTTAGAACGATCGAGGCGGAATTGTCGAAAATTATTTAAATATTGTTATTCATACAACTTGTTTCATTTTTGAGAAAAGCACTATACAAGCTTCGACCGTAAGTGCCATCCTGGCCTCGTATTATAGCCGGACCTCGCCTTCGGCTCGGCCGGCTAACTCATACTCGTCCAGGATGGCTAACTTACTGGTCTCTGCAGTAATGTACTATTGTTACAGTATAAAGAAGAGTTCACAGATACCTGCTACAGTACGTTACTTTGTTGATATCCTTTTTTAGTGTCTATGTAATAGAAACTATCACATTAGTATTAAAGTAAAAAATATCCCACGAAATAAGAACATAATGTCAGTGTCATACTTAATTCGACAATGGGATAAATACTAGACATTCAAAAACAAAATTATACATCACTTGTTAACATACTTGCTAGATAAAATTAACAAGTAGCCGTTTTAGACTGGCGGCATCGAAACGAAACTGGAAAGGAAACTATCTTGTTACAGTATAAAGAAGAGTTCACAGATACCTGCTACAGTACGTTACTTTGTTGATATCCTTTTTTAGTGTCTATCAAAGAATATTCGAAGGTAAGGTAACCCTTTATTTACCTATATAGTAATTTATAAAGTCCATAACAAACGGTTTTTATTCAATGGACTCGTTACATTGAAACTATTAATAGAAACTATGATGATTCACAACACAACATCATCAACTGTAGGTAAATAAACGTATATACCTACAACTCATAAAATCATAGTAATTACTCGGAGGAGTTGTGTGATGCATGCATTGCATCTTGCATCATAATTAAGGTATTATTCCGAAGCCAACGGCAACTGCACGTTCCGCCGCACTCCAAATTGAACCATAATGGTATTCATAAAAAGCTCAATTTAAAATGAGCAGGCAAGTGTCGCAACGGCACGACGAACGCCGCACACTTTCCGCTCACACTAAATTGGGTTTTTCTTCTTACGATTACGTTTTAATTTCGTGTGCGGTGGAACGTGCAGTTGCATGTCTGCTGTCGGTTGCGGAATTATACCTTTATACACAGTAGGTACGTGTCGAACCACATAGTGGTAGCCGTACAGGCCCAATTTCAAAGAAAAACCGCAAATCGATGTACAGTTTAGCCATTTGGCACACGCATACTAGAGGTCAAAACAAAATTTTTGACCCGCAGTTCCTAAAAAAATTTCCCTTAGGGGGGAGAGCCGAGACATTCTTTTTTTTGTATGAAAAAACAACATTTTTTTTCAGAAATCTATCGTGTGTAGTATCATATGAAAGAGCTTTTTGAGGCGATTCTGAAAATATACCACATCATTACATTTCAGCTATTTTTTTAAATTAAATCAAAAATAATTTTCGAAACATACCAAGTTTGAGGTCCTCCAGACACGATACGGCTGATTTTTATTTTGTACAATATACCACAAATGATACTTAATATCCTCATATCTAACCTCAAAAAAGTAATTTCGAAATGATTTTCGGTAAGTATTTTTTTTTAATTTTTGAATATTACTAAGTGACACGGTTCTACTTTAATACCAATTTTACGTGAATTATGGAGCTTTAGTGCAGATACGTTACATATTAATCATAAAATGATACGTAGTATCCATATATCCAACGGGAAATACCTCTTTAACCCTTTACCCCCCCACCACCCACCCACCACCTATCCACTATACCAACTGATGACAAGGTGCAGTTAAAGGGTTAAAGAGGTATTTTCCGTTGGATATATATATATACTACGTATCATTTTATGATTAATATGTAACGTATCTGCACTAAAGTTCCATAAATCACGTAAAATTGGTATTAAAGTAGAACCGTGTCACTTAGTAATATTGAAAAATTAAAAAAAAATACTTACCGAAAATCATTACGAAATTACTTTTTTGAGGTTAGATATGAGGATATTAAGTATCATTTGTGGTATATTGTACAAAATAAAAATCAGCCGTATCGTGTCTGGAGGACCTCAAACTTGGTATGTTTCGAAAATTATTTTTGATTTAATTTAAAAAAAATAGCTGAAATGTATTGATGTGGTATATTTTCAGAATCGCCTCAAAAAGCTATTTCATACGATACTACACACGATAGGTTTCTGAAAAAAAAAAATGTTTTTTTCATACAAAAAAAAGAATGTCTCGGCTCTCCCCCCTAAGGGAATTTTTTTAGGAACTGCGGGTCAAAAATTTTGTTTTGACCTCTAGTATGCGTGTGCCAAACGGCTAAACTGTACATCGATTTGCGGTTTTTTTAATCGTACGGCTACCACTAACACAATGGGCCACACAGACTTACCAGACGAGACACGCAAACCACGTGCTCGTGATCAAGCGAGACGGCCATATACAAATCTCGTTAAGTGCGACAGAGAGATATGGAGTATCTGCTGTCTTTGTCACCGTGCTACTTTTTTTGTCTGGCCCAACTTCAGTTTTGACACTAGTTGGGCCAGACAGAGCCGCCATCTTGCCGCCATTCATCAATTTAGGGATACCAGCTATTATAATTTAAAAATAACCTGATTATCGGGTAATTTAGGATTACATGAAAATGTTAATTTGTGATGATATAAATAAAATACTTATTATACTTCTAGACTTGGGTGCATTGTATTATCTATATAATAAACATAAGCCGTTTTATTCTGGACTACAAGGTCTATAGGATGTCCCGTAGTTCAGAGTGCCTCTTGGCATAGGCCTCCTCTATTCATTATCTATATACTCATTATTAAATATTATGTAGCAGTTAATATTGTGAAAAAAAATAATCACTAGGTAGTAGGTATTCTTACTAAATGGACGTTCGTTTAAATTCTATTCTACAGAAATGTTTCTCGTTCTGTTCCATCATGTTTATTAGGTAGGGGGTGAATTAGGTTAGGTATTACTTATTTATTTACTTCGTGCACATTTTCCTTTTAAGTGTAGATGTATTAGTGAAAACTTTGCTGGTTTATGATCTACTTAACTGTAATAGCTGTATGTATGATTGGTGCTGTTTGTTTTGCTTTCCTTAATAAAGCAAAAATAAATATTTTTCCGCCTTTCATAATCATTCTGATATTTTATTATTAATTTTTTTAAATTAATGTTTTTTAAAAAGTGACTATATTGAATCGCATTATACAAAATAAACAGAAGCAATGGGGTAATTTTAGCGACATGGTCACCCCACGGCAGCCATCTTGCTTTATTGCCGTCCCTCATGGTGGCACACGTATTTCGACTCTTTAGTATATTTATCCTCTAAGATGGGCCATGATGGAAAGTATGTCTTTCTCCCTTTAACGCATAAATGCATTAAGGAGTTGACAGCTAGACCAAAGTGTTGCCCGATACCCAGCTTTTCCGCATTTCTGCCAATTTGCCCGCTATCCGCATTAGGGCCTGTTACCACTATCCGATACAATATCGGTGTAGGCACTAGCAAGCACTAGGAACCGACACCTATTGTTTTAACTGCCGAAATAAGCCGTTACTAGCTTTTAAATAAGTGCCTGAAAAATATAAAATAGTGGTTTTGATTTACGATATGTTTGCTATTGATTAACATTAGGCGCTTATGGCGGAAAAGTTAAGATTTAATTTCTCAGACTCGGTGAGATTCGAACTATTATTATTAATGGTGATAGAAACAAATATGTAGTAGCTATCATCCGCAATGACAAATACGTGCGGCCACCTTACCAAAAACAAATTTATAATAAAATAATCCTAAAACGTGTTTATCGTCAATTTCTTATATTCTATCGACTATTGATGCACTTTTAATACCTCTAAGATGGCGCACTTCTATGCATTTTCACATGATAAATAAAAATTTACGAATAAAGAAAATAAGCAATTTTTGCGTTTTAGTACCTACCAGAAAACTATTATTATTTTTCTCCGTAACTACAAATAATTGACTGGGACTTTTACAATTTTAATTAGCATGTTGAACTACATCGATCTCCAGTGTCGCCTAAAAATGTCCGGTCCTAAGCATTCCTGGAACACTATTCTTGATAAATAAATAAATGAAATAAATGAACTTTATTCTGTAAGTAGGCCGCAATGGCACTTTTACAAGTCAAACCCTACTAGCGTTTCACAGAGGCCACTGCCGAGAAGAAACGCCGAAAGAAACTCGACAGTCAGCCATTTTCTCACAAAAATATGCTTATTACAATGATAATACTTAACCTACTTAAGATCAAGAAATCTAAGACACATAGAATTCAAAATTCAGAATTCAAACACTTATTCTGCAAACAGGCCACAAGGGCACTTTCATATGTCATAATGTTAATGTACAATTTTAAAAAAGTCTTACAATATAAGCATATGATAGATTTTTCATGAGAAAATATTAATTTACAATTTAAGAAATATATCAATAAGAATTTAATACATTTTTCATGTCAAAATATTAATTATCTATTACAAACATTACAATAATAGTAAAATTGAGAGATGTATAAGGTCTCAGTCTGAATGTCTTATTTGTCATACTGTCAACTGACCGCCACGCCACTCCGGCCGCCCCACCGCAGAGGGCCTACCGAGAACCGAAAACGAAATATCTGCCTCTCTGTCGCACTTGCATATTGGAGCAACAGAGAAGAAGATACTTACTTCGTTTTCGGTTCCCAGTAGGCCCCCAGGCCGCTCCTGTGTGCGGTACGCTTTATTCTTTCTAAATCAGCGTTCTTAAAGCGCAGCTTCCGCTTTTTGTATTTCGGCATCTGGCAGCACTTGTCATGACATTGACAGTAATAGTAATGACAGTTGACACTGACAACTGACAGTTCTGTCACAACGCGAACGCGCGCGGTGTTTTGCTGAATATTATTTATTGCGCATTATATTTACATTCGAGTATTTCACAAAATGGCAACGCCCAAAGCCGAGAAAGATTTACATTTACCCCTGTCTAGAGTAAAAACCATTATGAAAAGCTCGCCGGACGTCGAAGCAGTTGGTCCGGAGCCGTTATATTTAGTCACTAAAGTTACGGTAAGGACGCTCTGTATTGGCCGGCGTCTCATTGCTAACCTAACTCAACACGACGGTTATTCTTATAGCTGTAACAGACGATCGAACCTGGTGCGCTCCGCACCGCGACCTTGGTCCGCTCCGTACCATATTCGATAGTGTGTACAGCGGTCCGCCGGACAATATTATTATTTTGTCCGGCGGACCGCTGTACACACTATCGAATATGGTACGGAGCGGACCAAGGTCGCGGTGCGGAGCGCACCAGGTTCGATCGTCTGTTATAGCTGTTACTTTGAGCATTCAAGCCCCCTGCCCCTGGCCAGATGCTGGCCAAGAGCAATCCATTTAAAAAAAAGCAGCCTCTAACCGGCTTCTTGTTATTTTCAGGAGCTCTTCGTCACAGATTTAGCAAAACGAGCATACAAAAACAGTGACAACAAATTCTTGGAATACAAACACATTGCCAATGTAGTTCAAGAGGATGAGACGCTAGAGTTCCTCAGAGAAATAATGCCTAGAAAGATAACAGTGAGACAGTTTAAGGAACTGATGGCAAAGAAGGCGAAACGAGGTGATCGGTCAGACGATGAGTCGAGCGAGGAGTCTAGTGATGATGGGAGTGAGGAGACGTCTAGTGATAATCAAGACTGACGAAGGAGGCGTTCTAGGCACTAGTTAATTCTAGGTTAGTGATACATGCGAGTTTTGACATACACTTAGTATTGTAGTTTTAGTTTTATCTCAAAAGCACAGGTTGGCCATTATTGTAGTATAATAATATTATAACACTTTAAACTCTCGCGCTTTGTAAACATACTTAAAAGGTTTGTTTTAACAGGTCTAACGCGATATTTATGTATTTACCTTTTTTACCGACGTTTCGACACGGGTTTCACCGGCCGTGGTCGCGGATATGACTGTCGTCTCAGCAAGTTGTCAACGGAGATATGGGTACACAACATTTGACTACCCTACAAAAGTTAACAAAAATGTGAGGGGTAGACTCGAAAAATGTTCACTACCCGTCCACTTTGTTTCTAATTGTCTAAGGCACGGCACACAGCACTCACAGTATCCGCACACAGATCTGAAGATTTACCATGAGATTTTATGTTTTGTATCACTGGTCCCCAAGTCGCCGATAGATTGAAACCGTCTCCCCTATTGAAATTTCTTGGGTGTTTTTTGATTTCAATGGCTTCTCGTACTACCCGCGGGTAATAATGGCGTTCGGTGGCGACCACGGCCGGTGAAACCCGTGTCGAAACGTCGGTAAAAAAGGTAAATACATAAATATCGCGTTAGACCCGTTAAAACAAACCTTTTAAGTATAATAATATTGATAATAATAAGCCCTTTATTCCGTACTAAGAGACAATTTTACATTGTTCTTAAGGTTCAAAAAGTGCTTAGTCACAAAATATGTCTCAGCCTCCTCCAACGACCTCCATTGTTGCCTGTGCTGGGTAACCCTTCTCCAGTTAGGTCCAGCTGTTAACTTGATTTCGTCTTTATTGTAGTGTAGACAATGTGATTGTAATCTCCTATGCTGACACACACATAGAGAATGTGCATGTATAGCTCATACACAACCATGGCTCACCTGCGCTTGTGAGATAAAAGTACTCTACAGGAAGCTGTTTTAACCCTTTAAGGGGCATGATAAATCTTGAGTGAAAATTTAATACCATATGGGTCATTGTCAGATTTAGGTGTGCGTCTTTTCGGTGGACATGTCAAAAGTTAAGGGCTACAAAGCTTAATTTTCGATTGATCTGATAACCCGCATAATCTGTAATTCCGTGTCTATAAATCCATGTAATAAAAACGTAAATTACATGCACACAAGCTGTTAACTATTGACCACCGACTGGACAACTTTTGTTTTTCCGAATGACAATGACCCATTTATGGTCAGCTTTTTGTATTTTTTTTCTGATGCAGATTTTTTTGCTCCATAAAGGGCTTGAGACTAGAATTATGGATAAATTTGAATCTTGGCCGTTCAAGGGTTAATGTGTTTTAACATTGATGATTGATTGATGTTGTGTACTTTTAACATTGATGAACAGTTAAAATTAATGTAGTTAGAAATGACTTCCTAAATTGCTAAAAATCATGTAAAAGTTATTGTTGTGCCACCAAAAAAATATCTACATTGCACTGTGTCATTATGTGTTGTTTGTCAACTGTTGTGAAAATTGTTGCATGGATGAATTGTTGTATGAAATATCTTTAGAAGTAAATTGTATTTTTCAGTAATGTATAAAATGTCATATTGATTTACATACATGTACCACATCATCAGATAGGTTTTAATTGAATTTAAAACATTCCGAGATATTCTTATTACAGTACTTTTATCTCACAAGCATGGGTAAGCCATATTTGTAGTTGTGACACAAGCAAACAGACAATGTGAGCTCATAGCTCCTATGCTGACACACACATAGACTATGTGCATTGCACAGTCTAGTATGCAGCATAGCTCAACTCAACCATGGCTCACCCACACTCATGAGTAGTGGCGTAGCTAGATGACTAAGGGCCCTGGGGCAAAAAAAAACTGGGCCCCCTAAACTGTTTAGGTTTTATCAATATATATATATTTATCTCGCTAGTTCAAGAGGTTTGCTAATCAGGTTTTGGGGGCCCCCTGAGCTTGGGGGGCCCCGGGCCACTGCCCCGCCTAGCCCTTCGGTAGCTACGCCACTGCTCTTGAGATAAAAGTACTGTACCTAGTTATATAAAAACTAAAAATTATATATTATAACTAATTGTACTTAGCGACAAGGCAGCCACTTGCAGTTGTTATCTGCGATATAGTAGCTTAAGGGTCGGTGTCCACCAAACGGCTCGCATCGGATCGAATATCGTTTAAAAATTGTAAAATCCGTTCCGATCCGATGCGATCCGTTTGGTGGAAACCGACCCTAACTGGATCACAATTATGAACTTCTATTGTATTATGAAGTAGTTATAATATGTAGATTAGACTTTTCTTACATGAGATGTTAAATTTACTGTTGAATGAGATTGGGTAAACGAGGGACTTTTGTCATAAATGTTAAAAATAAACTTATAAATGGACTTTGTTTCAACCACATAAATTGTGTATTTGTTTCTCATCCATTTTTAGTACCTAAATAACTTTTATTACCTTTAAATACATTGATCGCATTGAACTGCCAATAGTGTAAAGATATACATATCTAGACCTAACTATTAAATCTAGCACTGTATTGTAATTTTATGGTTTCAATATTTTGTACACCACGCCATCTATACGGCAAGCAATGAACTCGATGCCCATGATCAAATAATGAGTTCTAGTGTAACAACCAGTTCTCGATAGATGGCGCTATAATTCTAAATTTTTATACTCAAAGAAATTTTTATTATTTTATTGAACAATATAGACAGCAGCAAACATCAGAAGTGTACTTCAAGTCAGCTTACACACATCGCTTTCGCGATTCACTTCGGATGAAAGATCAATATCTGGGCGACCGAGCTCTGCCCGGTATTTTTCCGCGCATGAGACCTATCTAGATCGATTGCTCGCCTCCGAAAACCCCCATACAAAAAAAACATCAAAATCGTTAGAGCCGTTTCCGAGATCCCCGAAATAAATATACATATATACAAGAATTGCTCATTTAAAGATAGGTAATATCTGGGCGGCCGAGCTTTGCTCGGCGTTTTCCCGGGCATGAGACCTAGCTAGATCGATTGCTCTTCCCCGAAAACCCCTACATACCAAATTTCATCAAAATCGCTAGAGCCGCTTCGGAGAACCTCGAAATAAATAAATATATATAGATATATACAAGAATTGCTCGTTTAAAGATATAAGATATCAGGGCGGCCGAGCTTTGCTCGGCGTTTTCCCGTGCATGAGACCTAGCTAGATCAATTGCTCGTCCCCGAAAACCCCTACATACCAAATTTCATCAAAATCGTTAGAGCCGCTTCGGAGAACCTCGAAATAAATAAATATATATAGATATATACAAGAATTGCTCGTTTAAAGATATAACATATCTGGGCGGCCGAGCTTTGCTCGGCGTTTTCCCGTGCATGAGACCTAGCTAGATCGATTGCTCGTCACCGGAAACCCCCACAATCCCCACATACTAACATCAAAATCGTTAGAGCCGTTTCCGAGATCCCCGATATAAATAAATAAATATACAAGAATTGCTCGCTTAAAGATATAAGAATATCTGGGCGGTCGAGCTATGCTCGGCGTTTTCCCGGGCATGAGACCTAGCTAGATCGATTGCTCGTCCCCGAAAACGGTCCACATACCAAATTTCATCGAAATCGTTAGAGCCGTTTCCGAGATCCTCAAAATAAATAAATATATAAATAAATAAATATACAAGAATTGCTCGTTTAAAGATATAAGATTCCGAGATCCCCGAAATAAATATACAAGAATTGCTCGTTTAAAGATATAAGATTCCGAGATCCCCGAAATAAATATACAAGAATTGCTCGTTTAAAGAGATAAGATATGGGATAAAGTTTTGAAATACCTACTGACTCTACTTTTGAGCGATTTCTAAAACTTTTTAAATTGTAGATTATTAAAAATCATGCCCATGTCCTCGTGTAAATCAGCCGTTAACTAACCAGTGGCCCAGCAAGATTTGTTGAGGTTAGTCTTTAGGTTAGTAAACTAATGTGTAAGTGTGTCGTGCGCGTGCGGTTCACCACGAGACCACGGCCCTATGGAGGTGAAGGTCGAGCAGTTATGCAGGCATTTCACCTACATTTCGTACGTTAATAGCCATCATTATTTCAACCGGAACGTGTTCACGGCTGAACAAATATTTCCCCGAAATAGCTAGATCGATTGTTCGCCCCCGAAAACCCCTAATGGCAAATTTCATCGAAATCGTTATATCTACCTAGTTAGCAGTGGCGGCGCGTCAAAAATATTCTTAGGAAAGCCGGAAATAATTTCCCTTTCTTATACTTCATGAGCCGTAGTAAAATAACTGCACTGGCTGAAAATTAGGTACCTAAACCGGTGGGAATCGAGTTGTATGGATGCTCCGCCACTGCTAGTTAGGCAGATAAACAGATAAGTAGGTAAACAGATAATTTATCAGACAGTCACGTGATGATGCGGACACGCTGGATAAAAGCTCTAATTTTTTCATACCCTACTTTTTTTAATTGTTACCTAATTAAACAATACAAATGGGTGACTGAGTGGTTACTACTACTTAAGAGGAGAGGTAGGGCAAGCTCTGCATACAAACTTTGTGCAGGATTTTCTTCGTGTATGTTTGCATTAAAGTTATGATTTTTCGTCAGTATCCTTATTTTTCTGTTAGCTATTTCGTGATGTAATTTCTTTTTAATTGATATTATTTTTAAATGTTTTTATTTACCTACATTTTTTTGGAATATTTGAAAATTTCCACATTACTTTCTTCGCATATCTAATATTTACATCCAAAAAAATATTACATTCGTTAGTGCCAAAACCTACGATTAAAACGTGCACAGAGTTTGTATGGAGAATGCCTTGCGCACCCCTGCGCCTTAAGGCGCCTGTAGAGGCAAGCACTCTCCATACAAACTTTGTGCAAGTTTTTCTTTGCTTGTGTTTGCATTACACTTATGATTTTTGGCCAGTATGCTTATTTTCTATTAGCCAGAACCTCAAGTTTTTTTTATCTCAGATTTTCATTTTTTTTTTTAATTTTGTTTTTTTTTCTTGACTCTTCGTATATCTAATATTAACAAGCAAAAAAAAATTATATGCTGGAGTGCCAAAACCGACGAATAATACTTGCACAAAGTTTGTATGGAGAAGGCCTTGCCTCTACAGGCGAGGCACCTTAACTGAGCGCTTGATCACGGAAGCTATTTATGACAGCAGTCGTTAAGCTATTTGGAGGCCTTCGGGCGGCTTGAACATTTCTAACGGTCAAGTTCCCCACTCACTTGAAGACGAGCATATCTAATTCCAATAAGATCTAGCTCCCCCTCGAGTTGGAAGGTAAAAACTAGTGGCTAAGCCAAATTTTGGGATTACATTACGAACCCGCCCATACTTCAGGATGCAACTGTACGTACTGGGATAACGCTAGGATGATAATTGATGATGATTATTATGTAGATTAAACATTAGTCATCGCTTAAAATCCGCCGCTTCGTACTCGACCCTAAAGGTCTATCTAAAGTCAACCATCTTACGTAAACATCCGAGTTGCAGGAATACTTATGTCGGTTTGTTCGGATGTTCTTATTGACGCAACATACACTGAGATTTTACTAAAGACCTTTCTTGACTTTGTCCTCATGATAAATAACAACACGCACTTCCAAAACTGCACGAACAAAGAATTGTTTTGCGCATTTTCGCTTCATTCGCTTACTCGTATAAGTAAAACGCGACATAACTTGATACAATCGGTACATGATACATCTGAGATACAAAATTTCGTTTTCAATAAGATAAATGGCAAGCTATCGTATCAGAATATGCGAAATGTGTGTCTGAAATCTATCTCCAAAATTTATTCAGGCTCATTCGCTTATGTTAGCTCGATATGCTGTGCTCAAACTGAGCGAGAAAGTCTTTTTGAAATGAAAATGTAATTAAATGAAATAATTTTATTCCAGATAAATTCCATAGATTAGGACTTAGGTACATTACATTAAGAAACCACCACATTCCACCACTACCATTGTTCACACCTGCTATTCAGATAAGAGTAATTGTTGCTCTCGAATGAGGGATCAAAGTCGTACTTTTCTTCCCTCAATTGAGCGCAATAATGACTCAAGCAGTAAGTGCCACTCGGTAGCAAAATTATTTGTAAGACATTACATGTTTATGCGGGCCTCTAAGCGGTGTGAAAAGCATTATGGCTCACACTGTAGCAAAATTAATCCCTCGCTACGCTCAAGATACCGCCCTCGCCGTAAATAATAAGTTGCTCCTTGAGACACAATCTACTATTTTCCCGAAAAAGCTCAGAAGCAGTAGGTACTTAGGTAGCGAATTTTAATTAGAAAACTAAAGAGTACAAGTTGTACAAAACAATCTTATTTTAGTTCTTATGTTTATATATTTTGTGTTGTCTTTTTTGTGTTGTGCTGAATAAATAAATACTTAGCTTATTTGCATATAATTTATATCTTTAAACGAGCAATTCTTGTATATTTATTTATTTCGAGGATCTCGGAAACGGCTAACGATTTTGATGAAATTTGGTACGTAGGGGTTTTCGGGGACGAGCAATCGATCTAGCTACGTCTCATGCCCGGGAAAACGCCGCCGCCCAGATATTTTGACATTAAACGATCAACGTAGCAAATGGTCCGACATAAACGCGATCGTTCCAGCAATTTCAGGGAAATGGAGTTTAAAAACAGCACTGCACTCTGTGATGCATGACATTGCACACATTAATGCAATGGACTTGAACAGGCGTGCGTTCGTCACAACGCATTACCGCAGTCGGTTTCTAATCGTGTACTTAGGTATTATCCTCTGTAGTGATACCTGAATCCTGATACTTACAAACCCAGTAACTTATACATATTATAATAATTCGAATTGACCGAGTTGCATCCAAGTCTTCTTCTTCGTCGAATCCTCAAGGCTGAAGGTCGTGACCACCAGAGGAGCAGTTCTTCACCACCGCTTCCCAAACCCCTCTGTTTTGGGCTAGTTGTATTGCCTGGATGTTGACGCCCGTGGCATCGCGGATTGCATCTGTCCATCGAGTGGGTGCTCTACCTCTGCTCCGCTTTCCTTCAACGCAGCCAACCACTATCAACTTCTCCAGACTGGACTGATCCTGGCGGGCTGTGTGGCCAAAGAATGACATCAGCCTCTGGAAGCATAGGT
This sequence comes from Cenopis cana, assembly GCA_951800055.1. Taxonomy (NCBI): domain Eukaryota; kingdom Metazoa; phylum Arthropoda; class Insecta; order Lepidoptera; family Tortricidae; genus Cenopis; species Cenopis cana. Next base: position 2,968,079 of record OX637476.1, on the reverse strand, counting down.
GGAAAGCCGGGCGATACTGCGATGCCGGGTGCATTTAAGTACCTACTTACCTAATTAGTTCTGAAACCTATCTTACCATTCAAGAAATAAAGTTAAACACCGAAATTCAGTCAAAAAAAGTTATTATTCGCCCGGAGATCTCTGTAGGCCTAGCACATGATGCCGCGAAAGTATGTCGGCTTATCTCGAATTAAGTACGCGTCTTTTTTTGATTGGTGCTGTTAGAAAGTGACGGATAGCTCGAGAAAAGGCGACATACTCTCGCGGCCATCATGTGCTAGGCCTACAGGCTCGAATGCAGTCAAAATTATAATAGCATGCTTCTATAGGTTGTAAACACTTGTACGCTTAAGCATCCATGTCTGGACTTAGACCCCTAGGTCGATTTCGTATTTAGAGCATCTCCCTCCCACCATCCAGAAACCATTTGATTTTGAAAATTTTCCAATGGGCCTTAGGTGCCTAGGCCGAGGTTTTGGAGACTCGGGATCTATGATGGTAGTGTGATAGACGACCAGATAAAGCATCCGGCTGCAATCATCTACATAACGTTTGAGCGTGTTTCGACGCAACCACGCCCGTTAGTCACGTCGCCTATCCATTAAACGTGGCCTTACGGCCCCCTGACCGCTAACCGAAGACTATGTATCTCCCTCTCTGTCGCGCGAAAGTGCAAGTGCGATAGAGAGGGAGAGTTTCCCGATATTGTAACAAAATCTTGAACTTTAAGCATTATATCATATGGCTATGACTAGGGCATTCGGATGAAGTTACCAATCGAGAGGTATCTCGGTTACATGGCAATAAAACTAGTGGAATCGAAGCCAAGGCCACTACAAGTATGTACCTAAGAGTTATGCGCGTGGTAATGTAAGAGCATGAGGTTAATTTACACCTTTCCGAAGTAGGTTACCTACCTACAAAAATCCGTTTGCTGTAATACCTAAGTCATTTTTGAGACATGACAGCACCCATATAATGTACCTTGCACGTTTTAAGAACCAAAAAATAAAATATTCACTAGCTTTTAAGCTTTAAAAGTATTTGTAAATCACAAATATATATATTACCTATAATTATAACACCAATTAGGGTGGCACCACCAGTAATGGCCCATGGCAGTAATGGTAATGGCCCAATAATGTACATTAACTCTTATTTAAAAGAAAATAAGAGTCATTCATTTTTTATAGAACAATCAATTTAAAACCGTATGATCTTTGAATAAGGGTTGAAGTGTCCATTATTGGTGCTTGTTCTTAAAGTGTCCATAATTGACAATTCACCCCACATGGAGCTTATTTTTTTTTTCTCATATTATTGTTTATAAAAACACGAAACACAAACGTTACATTCTGCGCATTTTCTTTTTTAAATCTATCTAGTGCAGGAACCAGAACCATGGTTTAAAAATTTGCGAGTGATTCGGCAATCGATCTATTTGAAAATGCCATTAAAAAAAGCTTGATCAATGCGCAATTCGTCATGCGTTCGGGGCACCCATCTAACAAACCAGCAGTGTTGCCAGAGCACTTCTGTCAAAAAGCACGGTTGGGTGTTCAAAAAAGCACGTTTTTGGAATAAAAAGCACGTTTTTAGGATTTCGTACCCGAAGGGTCGAAAACGACTCCTATTGCTGTCACTCACGCGTCCGTCCGTCCGTCCGTCAGTCGTCTGTCACAAAATTTTGTTCTTTTCTCTTCCCATTGACCCATAAACTTGAAATTTGGTGATACTGTTCATTATTACGGGTATTTTACTAAGAAATACTTATATTTTGGAAAACAGGTTTTTTTGATTGGAAATTTCCTTATTTTTCATGTGAAAACCAACATACTTTTGCGCATGGTTCGGAAACCTAAATGTGCGAAGTCCGATACGCACTTGGCCGGTTTTTGTCACATACGGAGTGTTGAGCCTTTTCTACATCGTGTACACATTGCACGACACGAACGATAGAGCTTGCAGTTGCAGGACAAGTTATTTCCTGCAACCACAGGTAAAACATAACTTTTAACTTTAGGATATCATAGCGTAGGGTAGGGGAGAAAGATTGTTTAACACAGTGATTGTGAGAAATAAAATTACAGTTTTAGAGAGTACCAAACCAACATTACCTTCCCATTTTTAGTAGTAAAATCATAAAGCACCATAGCACCTAAAAAAGCACGGTTTTAGCACGTTTTTGGGGAGCGCACGTAAATAGCACGTTCGTATCCAAAAAAGCACGTAAAACCGTGCCAAAAAGCACGTTCTGGCAACACTGCAAACCAGTTTTGTGATCTTTTGCAGTCCCTCGTTGTATTTCTTTTAAATTGTTAAATAAAAATAATAGTTGTATAAATCGATTCCCGTTACTCGCCGAAATTGCTAATCTGTTAATCAAAGTTAGATTTCATATTAAAATGGCAGCAGCAACGGTCGCGACTGTCGCGAGCGCGTGGCACTTCGTACATACCACCGGACACACGAGTGTATTGCTTGCGATTGCAACTGGTGCAACGTGTACAATTCACTTTGTTTCCGTTTGAGCAACCTCTGCCGTCCGCCATTGCTGCGCTATTAAGACTGTGGTTTCACGCCAATTTCGTCACTATGTCAACTGATTGTTAATGTAATTATTGCAGTTTCTTGAAAATTTTATCAATGTTATGTAAATAAACGCTTAGGTGACGGCGTTAAAGCGCAAGCGAACCCTACCCTAAAGGCCGATTTACACGGAATTGCATCCGATTTTAATGACATTGCAGCGTTGGATCGAATACGTCGTAACTTAGTGGCCCGTAGCCCGCAATCACAGAATAGTATATATAATAGTATTACATACAGAACGGACACGAACCCCCCCGCACCGAGGTCAGTTACCTCGTCCCTGACAGGCCCAGGCTGACAGGCCGGGTTACGATCGGGTTACCGTCGCGTCTCGCGATTCGTCCGCGCCACCCGCTACGCACTCGCGCAAACAATTGACGCGTGTACCGACAGCGCACGCACACATACTTACCCACAGCGCTTACTTTCCTTCGCGTGTCACCCCCGTGCCGCAATGTAATGAAAATCGCTAGACGATAGCACGTGTTATGCTTGTAGAGGACGATAGCATGATTTGGTGGTTTCTTTCTTCCCTTTTTTGCGTGAGCGTTGCCGACCCGTTATAAAATTTGAGGATTCACTGTGTTGACAGCAGAAAAGTTTAGGTCCCCCGCGACTCTCTACACAGTGCATCCTCGGGAGCTCTGGCAACCTTGCTCACCTTCAAGAACACAACACTACATACCTATATGGTACATAATGTTAGTATGGCTGTGGTCTTCTGCAAGGCGGAGGTACTTTCCCAGTTGAGCTGGTCCAAATTCGAGCAAGATAAAAATGTTGCTGTGCCCTACCTCTCTGAAAAGTGCAAAAGAGAGGACGCTATACTAGCTCGCTATCGTAGACAGGGTAGGTATAGTAAGTTCTTTCTTCATTACTTAATCGCCTATGAGTCGTTGACTTAGACCGGTTTCCAACAAGCGAACCTAGATCAGGAGCAGGTGGTCAGATGGCTTTCCCAAGCGTTACGTAAACCGAGTAATAGCTAAATATTCACTAAACCCTTCTACTACTCGACTAATCTTGTGCCCAATTGGGTAGATGAATCATGTTACAATTTATGACATATTTAGTGTGGTTGTGCGGATAGAAAACTGCCAAATAATCACAATAAATGGTAAATTAGACAAATTTATGAAAAACATATATTAGGCCTAAAATTTTTTTTCATTCAATCAAAAAAACAAATTTTTTTTCAGAAACCTATCGTGTGTAGTATCATATGAAAGAGCTTTTTGAGGCGATTCTGAAAATATACCACATCATTACATTTCAACATTTTTTTTTTAATTAAATCAAAAATAATTTTCGAAACATACCAAGTTTGAGGTCCTCCAGACACGATACGGCTGATTTTTATTTTGTACAATATACCACAAATGATACTTAATATCCTCATATCTAACCTCAAAAAAGCAATTTCGAAATGATTTTCGGTAAGTATTTTTTTTTAATTTCTGAATATTACTAAGTGACACGGTTCTACTTTAATACCAATTTTACGTGATTTATGGAACTTTAGTGCAGATACGGTACATACTCGTATTAATCATAAAATGATACGTAGTATCCATATATCCAATGGAAAATACCTCTTTAACCCTTTAACTGCACCTTGTCATCAGTTGGTATAGAGGGTAGGTGGTGGGTGGGTGGTGGGGGGTAAAGGGTTAAAGAGGTATTTCCCGTTGGATATATGGATACTACGTATCATTTTATGATTAATATGTAACGTATCTATCTAAAGTTCCATAAATCACGTAAAATTGGTATTAAAGTAGAACCGTGTCACTTAGTAATATTCAGAAATTAAAAAAAAATACTTACCGAAAATCATTTCGAAATTGCTTTTTTGAGGTTAGATATGAGGATATTAAGTATCATTTGTGGTATATTGTACAAAATAAAAATCAGCCGTATCGTGTCTGGAGGACCTCAAACTTGGTATGTTTCGAAAATTATTTTTGATTTAATTAAAAAAAAATAGCTGAAATGTAATGATGTGGTATATTTTCAGAATCGCCTCAAAAAGCTCTTTCATATGATATTACCCACGATAGGTTTCTGAAAAAAAAATTGTTTTTTTCATACAAAAAAAAGAATGTCTCGGTTCTCCCCCCCTAAGGGAAATTTTTTTAGGAACTGCGGGTCAAAAATTTTGTTTTGACCTCTAGTATGCGTGTGCCAAATGGCTAAACTGTACATCGATTTGCGGTTTTTCTTTGAAATTGGGCCTGTACGGCTACCACTTCTTGGGATTGTCGAAAATTTGCGGAAATTTAAGGCATAAACGGCTGTATCTTTTGATTGCGTTAGGTTAGAAGTTTGATTTTTTCACAGCTCCAAGGGACAGTAGACCTGAGTGTTTGATATAAATTCCAGCTTTATACCTCCACGCGTTCCTGAGAAAAAGGGTCTTGACAGACAGACAGACGGACGGACAACAAAGTGATCCTACTATGACTATTTAACCTATTCACCGCCAAAGTAGTATTCTGTAAGTTGTGCCTCACACCTCACACGCCAAAGTCTTCGTAGCAAAACATTTAAAATGAACCTTACCTACTTGATAACACGTAGCTTGCCTTTACATCGACTTAATTGACTCGATAGGTATGGTTGGTATGGTGGTGTCGATCGGGTGCCGTCGCGCCTCGCGATTCGTCCGCGCCACGCGCTACGCACCCGCGCACACAATTGACGCGTGTACCGACAGCGCACGCACGCATACTTACCCACAGCGCTTAAGGCTTGGTCACACTGCGTTGCGCGACGTCCGCGCGACGCGACCGCTGCGCGCCGGAACGTATGCTAACAGGTTAGCGACGTCACACAGGTTGCGCGACGCGAGCGGGACGGTTTCATACATTTCGGCGCGCAGCGCAGCGTCCCGCTTGCGTCGCGCAAGCGGTGTGACCAAGCCGTTCCTTCGCGTGTCACAGCACAGGGTGTGACTAAGGTTATGCTTACACTGGTTCGCTGGTCGGAGGCTGCTTGCTAACTGTCCAGGACGTAATAACCTGTCTTACAGGTATGTATTACAATATATTACAGATATTTAATATAGCTGCGTAATAGAGCAATCCTTGCCTTAAGAAACTGAGTCGTGATAGTTGTAGAGTAGACTCACTTTAAGGTAACGGTGCCAATGCTGGACACCTTAAATCCATACTATATTTTTTCTTCTTTTTTTTAACCTGAGCGTGGAATTTAAGATATAAACGGAAATAATAAGGAGGATGAATTAATTTTGTATTATTAAGCAGTAACGCTGTTAACGCAAACTACAAATTTAGAAATAAAGGAAAAATCAAGCCGGGTAGTAACCGCACCTATAGCTCAGTTGGCTAGAGGCTAGAGCGACTGGCCGCGAGTGCCGAGAGTCGCAGGTTTGAATACTGCTCGGTGCCTAAGGTTTTCAATTTTTCCTTTATTTCTAAATTTGTAATAAGGAGGATGGTCAATGCTGGGCACAAGGCCTTCTTTTCCGTGGATGTGAGACTGCAGAATACCTATAAAATGCAATAATAGTATTCGTGGATTTTTGGACTCATTAAAAATGACAAAAGCGTTGGAACGACGAACTGAATACGTATATTTGACAGTGGACTAAATGAACACAATCAGTCAACAAACAAGAACTTTTTAAAAATATGCGTTATGCAGCATAAAATAGTACATTACTTAACAAGGGCGGTAAAACAAAGAATGTCTCAGATCGCAGGTATTTGACGCCCGAGCCGAAGGCAAGGGCGATAAATATGCGATCTGAGGCTTTCTTTATTACCGCCCGTGTTAAGTACAAAATTTTAAGTCACCCCCTGGTCAGGAAGTGGGATTTCCCGCGCGCGGAGCGTGCGGTAATTGCCGCTTTATGGCCAGGTGTGACATAAAACATAATACAGACACGTATAAGTTACTTAGTGCATACCAAAATTTTCAGACAGACAGTCTTTAGTTCTAAATAGTTTAGTTAAAATACCACCAACAAATAGGCTTATGGTTTGATACCAATTACCAAGTCACAACGAGCATTAAAACTTCAACTTGTCCTTAATTTTAAGAGAACAGAGGGATTTTAAAATTCAAGGTTTTTACGTAAACGGTTCGCCATAACAAACTACCGCGTGCATTTGATCAGCGGCCGCGTATCCGAACGCACTGGCGCGGGAAAACAATTTCGAAATTCGAATTTAGCATCGCGCTTTATTTAAAAAGTTTTGTAGTGTTCTATTTGGTTAGTGTTGTGTTTTTTTTTTTCGATTACGAAAATGACCATCTATAGCAAGATCGTCCAAATTATTTTAATCTGTGTGTGAATTGGATTATATACAGGAGATAAAAAAAATCAGGTAAATAAAATAATTTAAATATTTTATAACAACAATAATTACGGTGCAGTTAATAAGTATTCTTGTTTTGACTAAAAATATTGGACTTTTCTGCTCGAAACTTTTAACTCAGTTTTTACTTTTTTTTTATTAGTTAAATTAAGGGGTTTTTTTTTCTATTTTAATGTAATTCTAAACCAAAACATAAACGGACTACAGTAACAGTACACTTAATGATTGATGTTGTACATGACGTACACTATATAATGATTAGGGCTTTCAATACCGGGATCCCGGTATTTCGGGATCCCGGGATACCGCCTTTTTCAGAGCAGATTTCAATACCGGTATTTAATTTCAAATACCGGGATCCCGGTATTTTTTGAAAAAGCATTGAAAGGTACGAAACGAAAGAAAAACACAAATTTTTGATTAATAACATTATTATTATGATGCATGCATATTACAATAGTATTTTTAATAATCATATCACTTGATAACCAGTCTCCTTTTCTCTCAATTGACAAGTTGTGTTTAACAAATGTACATATAAGAATTTAGCTTAGCTATAGTGATCTTGTACCAAAAACAGAGTAGCCCTAACAGCAACTCGCATAATAATCTAATATTTGATTTAACATTTCGTAAAATACTTATATTTGTATTCATTATGCTTTTAGATTAATCTTACTTAGTTGTATAGTGTTGGTTGACTCATTTTAATTAGAACTAAGGAAATTTCGACATGTTATTTGATTTTTAAATTATTCCATTTTACGTATAAGTAATCTTAGTTTTTATAATGCGAAGTTTGAAATGTTTAGATGTTATCTGTTATGCGATATGCTTTTAGTGTTACTCTGTTTTTGTTACAATATCACTGTAGCTAGATTTTTATATGTATATTTGATTAAGACAACTTGTCAAATGAGAGAAAAGGAGACTGGTTATCAAGTGACATGATTATTAAAAATCGTATTGTAATATGCATGCATAATAATTACGTAATTAATCGAACATTTGGTGTTTTTTTTTTCAACATTTCGTACCTTTTAATGATTATCCGAAAAATACCGGGATCCCGGGATCCCGGTATTGAAGATGCCAATACCGGTATTAATACCGGTATCACGAAATGTCCGGTATTTGAAAGCCCTAATAATGATTTATGAAGACAACGCAAAGGTTGTTGATAGACACGCCGCGCTGGAGATTTCCAAAGGAAAGGATTACCTATATAGATTTTTTAAATTGTTTTCGATAGTTCAGGACTATACAGCCTAATTTTACAATTTTCTATACAAAATATTAAAATTAGTATACATTGATTCTAGATACGAAGCAAGAAACTCAGTAACATATCTTTAAAAGAAATGTATAATAATTTTCACTTTTAAGTTACTTACGGGTATATAGGTAGCAGTGGCGGCGCGTCAAAAATATTCTTAGGGAAGCCGGAAATACTTGGCTTTTCCTATTCTTCATGAGCCGTAGTAAAAGAACTGGACTAGCTGTAAATTAGGTAAGCCGGTGGGAATCGAGTTGTATGGACGCTCTGCCACTGATAGGTAGTAAATCCGTTTCATCGCAGTAAATTGCAAGCTAGGTACTCAATATTATAACGTAGTCCAATAAAAAAAAAAAAAAACATTTTTGAAACCGTGTATATGTATGTTTCGGTGACTTGTGACCATCCCAGCTAACACGATAGGTTATTACCATCACGTTTATGTACTGAATCACACATGATACATGATGTTATAACGTCTTGTATTTGTATTTGTATTTATTTGTATACTATGTAGGTACCCATACCATACATTATACAGTAGTTTTTATCTCACGAGTGCGGGTTAACCATAGTTGTAGTTGTGACACATATGAACACAAAGACAACGTTAATACGTAGCTCTTACGCTGACGCACACATAGACAACGTGCATATACAGGCTGGATTTTCTTTTTGGGTCAGTGAGGGCAGCTACCAGATCCCGTGCTGCTACGTGAAAATGGTTTTAGAAGACCTTCCTTTGATTTTAAATTAATGAAAAATGGCGTTTTCAGTTTTTAAAAAAAACATACAGGTTGCGAGAAAAAGGTCATTTTTGACAAACTTTTTTTTTATACCTATCGATCCCATTTCTATTCAGGATCAAAAGCTTGCATGGAACCATAAAAAAATACCGTCTAGAAATGCCATAAATCAAGGAAAAAAATTCCTATACAATTTGTATGAAAATGAAATCTTTTATTTTTGACATGCAATTTTTTATGCTAATTGATTCAATTGCTATGCAGTATCAAATGTTTCCAAGGGGTCAGCTTCCGGTAATGTTTAGTACATTACCGGAAGCACACACCAAAAATTAAAGAAAACTTTTCCCATACATTTACTATGGAGAAAAAAAAAACATTTACATTCTTCTATCTTGCTTATCAGTCTTGCTACGTTTAAGTAACATGATATTGTATAAAAACATAACATTAATTAAAAGCATTCAAAATGTCAAAGAACTAGAATTTTGAATTCCACTATTTCGCCATAGTACTTAAATGTATCGGAAAAAATATCCTCGATTTGTGGCTTATCTAGCCGGAAATTTTTTTTTGGTCCCATACAAGCTTTTGATCCTGAATAGGAACACGATCGACTGGCATCAAAAAAAAAAGTTTGTCAAAAATGGCCTTTTTCTCGCACCCTGTAAGTTTTTTCCAAAATCTGAAAACGCCATTTTTCAGGTCAGCTCTTCGAAGACAATTATCACGTACGTAGCAGCACGGGATCTGGTAGCTGCCCTCACTGACCCAAAAAGAAAATCCACCCTGTATAGCTTCACAACCATCAACCATGGCATGGCTCACCCGCCGCGCTCGTGAGATAAGACTGCTACACCTATATTTTCTAAGCTCTTTGAACTTTGACATATTTTTAATGCTTGCTAACCTGTAAACCGGTACGCTAGCGATAACAATGGAAAATGTCTTTAATCTTTTAACTCATAAATATTCATATCTTAAAAAAATATCTTAGTCTAAAGTCTAAACATCTCCAAATACAAAAATACTCTATCAAAGTAATCAGTTGCGATGAAGGTAGCGGTTGGGACAAACTAACACAGAGATCTTACCTCTAAAAGTTTGTTGATAATGAACATCTTAGAGTCTACCATATGCATGTGAGGATTGAGATATTCCCTTGAAGTTTTGAGCGTCGATATATGCTAGGTACTCCGCTACGGTATAAGCTCCGTGTTCGCCATTGTTATAATAATAAAAAAAACTGGTTTCAATTTAGTACCTACTTTTATTACTTAGGTAGTACTTTTACATATAGATAAAACCTACTTACCAGGTAGATTCTACATAATTATAAGCTAGCTCCCTCAAGCAGAATCAGAATTATAAATACCATAACGTTCGCTGCCTTAATGACTGTTAATGACTTGAAGATGCCATCATTAGTTCGCAAATATGCGCAGTTAATGAAGATCTAGAGACTACATTAATCACTGGCAAGGACCAACTAGATAAAATATCACCTTAGAATAGTAACCACTGTAACGTTGATACAGTCAGCAACATATTAAAGTAAATGCCCCAACACGATAAAATTTAGGTAAGTAATCATAATCACACTAGGCATATTAACTTTCGGAGATATATACCATTTACTTATCTCGTTGTCATACTTTTATTTATGATCTCACTTATGCTGGCAAAATGAAGGTTTAATAAAATAAAATAAATATTGCCGCCAGAAACACAAAACATTGAAAGTAGGTAACTTACCTACACAAAAACAAGAAAACAAAAACGCACAATATTTTACCCTGTTGATAGGTTGCAACGATTGTAACATGAAACTTCTTCGTTCCTAAGCTCTATTTTTAACCCTTCACCTTCACTATCTCAGACAGATCTTCTTATGTCAATTAATTCGATTTATAGGAAATCGCACAAGAGTTGTTACTAGCGTGGCCATTAACTGGTTAATTAATCGCTTGCACTTGCAACAGAAGTTCCACTCTGATTGCAATTGAGTGCAATTGTTGCATCTTAGCGGACGTACGTAACGTACCAACTATCGCATCTCATCACGAACAATTAAGTTAGGTATATAGTTTACAACAAAGCTAAACTAATTTATAAATGTATCAAAATGAACTCAAAATTCATCTATTTACAAGTGCCTGATGAATACCTACAACTTACAAGGAGCATTTTATTTTTTGAACTTTTAACGTTTTGGATACGCCCGGGTCAATTCAATACGCATACTCCGGACCGCTGCTCAATTAAACGCTAAAACTTAAACTAAAAAACTACAATTTTACGACTAAATAAATATATATATAATACTAACTAATAATATTTGAAATGGTGCTGCAACTGCCTCTGCAGTATAACTTTTTCAGCGCTTGTGCTTGTCTTGTGACAGGGTAAATAAGAAATAAATTACCTATTTTAGTATTTTAACATTTTGAATAAAGAAGAATAACCAATAACACAATGTCGATAACCTTACCTGAGACCTTCCCTCCCAGTTACTTTCCAAGGTCCAACTAATACGTTTCCGCACAACTTCAAAACGTCATATCTCCACACCATTTACATAATGAATTAATGACATACACCCTTGTAAAATTAAAGATACACATGACCTCCGTAAACTAATTTCGACCCACTTAACCGTTTGTATTAGCCATTACCGTAACTATTCGATGTTTGTTTGTATACGTAAAGGGCAGTTGAAGGTATTTAGGTTTATATTTACTTATTTAGGTACTGATTAGTTTTAGGCTGTGCCCAAAACGTTGCCTTGTTTGGGGATAAGGTGTGGTAGTCCTTAATTGGTAGACGTAGAAGGCTAAGGAGTTGAGAACCTTGTATTTTACGTACATTTAACGAAACACATTAGGTATACACTATACAGGTACAATCAAGGGCATAAATATGTATACATTTTTGGACCTTATTTCAATGGAGTAAGGTGTGATAGAACCTCCCAACAAGCCCTCACAAACAGGGGCAGTTATTACTGCACACAGTGTGCCCGAATATTTGTATTGAAGTTCGGGTTTGCGTGCCACATCCGTGAAGAGAAAGTTATAAGGAGGATGTAGAATTGACCCTACCTATATAATGTGCAGCTTGCAGCATTACCGCGCTGTATAGTCAACGAAATCTGTTGAACCAGATAGAATCCGGAGCGTGGATCGCAGCCCCTATGTATGTAAGCACTTTTATTGTACACAAAAATATGTTGAAACAATATATGTCACATAACCTTAACCCCCCCCCCCCCCCTGAGAGAGCTGTGCGGAGCTGTGTTTTCATATATTGGATACCTTGGGCTTTCAAGAAGCTTCCTTCATATATTTCTAAACCAGAATAACAGAAGTCATATCGTAAGGTTTGTTCTATCAGTTTAAGTACCGTTCAGTGCTAGCCCTTTTGATAGCAACGTTAATTTGTTCGTGTATCCATCCGCGAAGGCCGGCAAATTGCATGCGCGACTCAGACCTTCATTGTTTCTTTGACTCGCTCGGGTCGAAATGTAACCTAACCTCTCCCTAACCTGACTCCAAGTAACGTAATTCTAAAAACCGGTCAAGTGGGAGTCGGACTCGCGCACGAAGGGTTCCGTACCATTATCTATAAAAACGGCAAAAAAAACATGTCCGTTGTATGGTACCTAAGTCATCTGTGAAAATGTCAACTGTCTAACTATCACGGTGCATGATCATAAGATACGATACAGCCTGGTAAGTGGTGAGTGGTGACAGACGAACGCACGGTCAGCGGAGTCTGAGTAAAAGGGTCCCGTTTTACCTTTTGGGTATTACGGAACACTAAAAACGCAGCAGTACCATATTATGTAGTTCACAAGGCTGTTATTAAGTGGGTAATTTTCATTTAAGGAAGTAGCCTAACTTAGTACTTAAATTAGACCTTATAGACGAAATGCAGGTCTGTCAATGATCGTAATTCGACAAAGTTAGTGACAGCCAGTGACAGCCAACGCCTTTCCGTGGGGACACACACCTTGTACCCCCCTCCCCCAACGTGCTGAATCACGTGTTGAGGTTCCATTTTTCAAAATATTTAATACTTCCACAATAGCCATAATACCGAAGTCCGAAGTGTAACCTTCGCAACGGTTGCTTTTAAGTACCTGACCGGAGCACCTTGGATGGAGCGGCCAGATAGTCGCCCCATTGGCCAACATCATTACAAAAGTAAACGTGTAAATAGGCCATGGCATTTAGGTTTTTTTTGTGGACTTTGGAGTGTTGAGAAGTAAAAAAAAACAAAAAAAACATACAATAACCGAATTGAGAACCTCCTCTTTTGAAATCTTGAAGTCGGTTAAAAATTACGATAGGGGCTATTCATAAATTACGTCATCTATTTTTGACGATTTTTGACCCCCCCCCCCCCCCCCCTAAGATCGTCCAACCATCATAATTCGAATGACCCCCCCCCCCCCCCCCCTATCAAATAAAATGATGTCATTTCTAAAAAATGCGTTCTTAGCTTAATTTTTGAATAAAAAACTATTTAAAATGATTTAGTTATTATTATTTCTTTAAAGTTAAAACAATCAACAAAACAACAAATTAAGAATCAACTCTAAATATCAAATAACAATTTTTATTCATTTAAGGTAAACGTGGGTATCTTCGGGAGGTTAAGCCTTCTTCAACTTCAAGATTTTTTTCTGTCTAAAGTAAATGCGATATTGAGTCCAAACATTTTTTACCGTAAAGATACGTTCTTGGATAATACTTATAAACATCAAATTTTGTAATTTTTATAAGTTTTCATTATAAAAAAAATTTATTACGAAACCTCTGCTTTTCTTACTACTTCGTGATACAAATCAGGCTCTGCTTTTGAATTCGTGAGAATGTGTGTCTTGTTTCGGGATATATGTTGAAAGTAAATTAAATGCCATATATAACGTATATATCAAGATTTGAGATAGATGATCGATTAAAGGCGGGATTAAGGATCTAGTTAATAAAAAATAATTAAAAATGTTTAATATTTTTATGAAAAAAAATAACTTTAACCCCGACTAGGCTATTATTTTAAGAAACAATTCCCATTAAAACTTAAGAAATCAACTTCTTTTTCATAATGATTACAAAATAATTAGTTTTATAAATTAAGCCTACAAAAATAATACTGATAAGAGTTATAAGTGATATCTGGTCAAAATACAGGGTGTAACGAAAATAGAAGTGATCCGTTTAAGGGCATATTCAGTACCTATCGTAGAAGTAAAAAAACTAGTGAGAAAAATATTATTTTTTACATGGTGGTGTTAGTTAGAGGGGGGTAGGGGGGGGGGGGGTGCCCATGCCCTTAAATAGTGCCTGACTCGCATGATCAGTTTTCTTCTGTGATTTTAGAGGTTTTGGGACACCCTGTATATTCATATTGTAACCGCTTAATAAAAGAGGATTCATTTATATCTGTGAAACATGTATGTATTTATACAAATACGTATTCAGAATCGATCTAGTCGTTGCCAATCAGTTCAATTGATATCGTTATATCACTCCCGAAGAAGTAAACAATTCACTAAAATGGAGATTATAAATTCGTGATACTGATAATTTGATATTCCCGAAATATTTTTTGACTTTCAATGATTAGAATAATAGATACATAAACATAGTATTTTGGACAAAATATCAAAATACGAATTGAATTTCGCAATTCGTAAAAAAATCAAATCTAAGTAACCACTTCGTTTGAACTTTTACTTAAAAATAGGCAAAACTAGCAACAATATAAACGATTACAACTAGAAATCTATCAAGAAAACAGTATACCGAAGATATATAAAAGTTAACTTTAATATGTATATTTTCTATAAAACATATAATAACGGTAATATATAGTAATATCTAATCGCAATTATTAAACAAAGAACATGATCCCAAAACGATTACTTCGGTAGTGTACCGAAGTTAACCACAAGGGCAAAACAAATTGTTTATTTCTTCGTGAGTCAGAATATTGCGATTTCTTCCAAATTTACGAGTACAAATAACTTGAAATATACACCAAACTGATCGTTATGAATCATAGAATAACACTGAAATAGGTTTTATCTAAATAGACTTACCATTATCACCTCAGAACCTTAAGAAACGCGGCGCACATCCTTACGTAAAAAATAAGCATGTGCGACTCACACAGCTGATTGCGGGGTACTGAGGTTCGAAGGTATGGCAAAGATACAATTTAAAAAACCTGCTATTGAACGAGTGTTTATTTTGATAGCATATATAATGAAATATGATATTCATATTTTTAATATGAATAATTATTTATAGTTTTCTTATTTTTACGCCGAAAGCAAAAATTAACGAAGATATCCACTATACCGAAGAAACCCGCGTTTACCTTAGTGTTTTCCCATGGGGACTTCACCCACTCCTCCAAGTTCTGAATCAAATCGGGCCTGGAATCATGTGGTTCTTGATCAGAGCCTCCAGCCAATTTCATTAGCTATTTATTTATTATAACAATTTATTGTTGATTCAAGTTTAGCGAATTTCATTCCTTTTTTACTCATTAAAACACTTTTTAAAGATGCGAGAGATGATGTCATCTTGGGATTGACCCCCCTCCCCTCCTACGTCATGCTACCATCATCCTATGTTATGACCCCCCCCCCCCCCCCCCCCCAAATTTGAAATGACGTAATTTATGAATAGCCCCTTACATGCAGGCGAAAATTACATAATCGCTACATACCAGTTACCAGTATAAGGACCAAAACTAGGCCCCATTGTACTAAATTTTCTAATACAGGGAATGACGCTTTTCACTTGTTTTGTACTTATAAGTGCAGAGATTTTTGGACTCTTATCATATATATAGAGCTACATATACTGGGTTGGAAGGTCAGAATGCAGTCGATTCCGTAAAAACTAGTGCCTACACCAAATCATGGGATTAAGTATCGAACTGCTATAAGATAGTAATAGTTTATTCCAAGTTTGCTGCACTATTACTTTTATCGAAACTGGCAACCGTACTGTGTTCTCGAAGATCTCACGGTTCGAAATTATTGCCATACGATAAATAATTATAGAACTTTTATCGAAAATTCGAAACCCGCCGTTTAAGTTTTTCAATGAGGTCAACCGAGTTGAGTCTGACCCACGCCGGCACACGGCCAATGGCCACAAACGTTGCGACAGTGACCTTACTCGTTCGCATCTCAGCAAAATTGACGGTTGATAAATATTGCATACGAATATTGCAACATTGGAAACATCTGAAACATTGTCATGGCCGTTGTTTGAAAACGGTAGTTTTTTATTTGGTGGCAATTTCAAAGCAAATATAATATAATAGTAAAAGCATATTGTACACTCTCGCAAGCTCGTCCGTTATACCACACACACATTCAATTAAGGCGCTATTTCATTCAATTAATTTAGAAACTTTAAAACGCTGTTCTGCCCAGGCGAGGAAACAATAGGGACTGATTTTTAGATATATGATTCTTGACTATTATGCTTGTGGTTAGAGCATACAATACCGGACCATACTCAATACCGGGATTGAGTTTCGGTATTCAAATCTCAATCCCGGGATTTCGGTATTAATACCGATGTTTCGGTATTTTGGTGATTTTTCATTTAAAATCTTTGTTTTTTTGATAATTCGTTTAATAGTCAACAATCTTACTTCCAATTAAATTAAAATAGTTATTTAGCAGCATTGCTCACATAATATAATTTATTGCAGCAAAAATAAACCTAAAATATTTTAAGTACCTACTAATTAAAGCAAAAAACGGAAGACCAGCGCTGGCTCTGCCAGCATAACGTTGAGTTGTGACCATTCCGTGGCAAAATTCGGTTTTGTAATGTCCTGTTCGTAAGTGTTTTGTTTATTTATATTTATTTATTTAGAGCCTAATGTGTCCCACTGCTGGGCAAAGGCCTCCCTTCTCTTTTTCCAGTAATTACGGTTTTTTACTTCTTCTGTCCACTCCTTCAAAAATGAGTCCAGTTCATCCCGCCATCGCCGATGGGGTCTGCCACGTCTCCTCGAGTTCTGAGGCTTCCATTCCGTAGTGGTCTTTGCCCATAACTCACTGGGCATGCGGGAGACGTGACCAGCCCAGTCCCATTTTAACTTGGCCGCTTTCTGAGTTACGTCTATTATTTTAGTTTGTGAGCGCAGCGTGGTGTTCCGGAAAAGTTCATACAGCTTAAAGCTTAAGCCACACAGAGAGCGGGCGGGCGGTGGCGGCGCGGGCGCGGGCGGCGGCTGCGCGGGCGCGGGCGCGGGCGGCGGCGGCGCGGGAGCTGCTTTTGACGGTGGCGGCTGCCGCCAAAGGCGGCTCCCGCGCCGCTGCCGCCCGCGCCCGCGCCGCCGCCGCCCGCGCCCGCGCCGCCGCCGCTCGCGCCCGCGCCGCTGCCGCCCGCCCGGTCTCTGTGTGGCTTAAGCTTAACACCCAATATGCTGTGCTCCATAGCGCGCTGGCAAACCCCGAGTTTGAACTTCTGAGCTTGCGTCAAAGACCAAGTCTGTGCACCGTAGGTGAGAACTGGAAGTATGCACATGTCCATGAGTCTACGTTTCAGTGATAAGGGTAGGTCTCCCTTCATAAGATGTTTCATGGATCAATAGCTTCTCCAGTCACGAATAAATGTTTCTTTTCTTTCTTTTTTCTTTTCTTTCTTTCTTTTCTTTCAAAATAAAGTAGGTAATCGCTTAATTTACACTCACACATCACCATAAATTCAAAAACATCCGCCGAACCATAGAAGACAACTAACTGGTATTACCATTAAGTGACACTGACTGAGTACTTTTAGTAACCGTGGCTATTTGTACATAAATATACTTATTATACTCTGTGCTATTTGGTGACTGATTGAACATATTTTATTTTTGACCGTGGTGTATTTGTCTTAATATTCTTAATGAGTTAGAAAGAGAAATAAAAAAAGCTCCAAACAGGTAAATTACGATCGCAGTAAGGTTTATCGTTATCACCCTTCGGTTGAACTCGTGCATGATCGGGTCATGCTCATGTCAGGTAGTCGGTCGGCTGTTCGGGTGGATAGCCCGACGCACTGCAGCCGCCTGATGCGCATTCGATCCATGTCGAACTAGCACTACAAATAGCCTTAAAATGGCGAAATACAATATTAAACAAGTTATTTCACTCGATATTAACTGCGATTGTTCATTTTATCGAAAATAAACTACGTGTTTCAATTTTATGAATTTTAAAAGAACAAAAAAGTTTAATTCCGGTATTTCGGTATTTCGGTATTAGTCCTTGGAATACCGGTATTGAAATACCGAGAAAATCATGTCGGTATTACCGGGATTTCGGGATCCCGGGATCCCGGTTGCATGCCCTACTTGTGGTACTGACAATAGCCGAAACATGATTGCTTAAAATTTTCTCTATAGAAAAAAATACAAAGTTGAGTCTACATTTTCCTTTTTTTACTCAGCCTACTAAAACAACGCATTATTAAAAGACACGATTAAGTTAATATAATGGTATTTTACCAGCCTGCAATGCCTCCTTCCAGGCCACGGCAATAATGTTATATTATATTAGACAATACCTAATACTATAACATCATTAGAGTCCGGGAAAACATTGATGACGCACGTAGGTTGAAATTATACGTAACACATGCACTTAAAGATAGACCTACCTACTACGTAACTTTTATTCAGCTTGTGCCCGAAACTTCGTTCCTATGATAAAAAGTTCCTAAAAAGTGAGAAACATTAAGCTCTGTAACAAACGTTGTTTTAGAGTAAAAAAACTTATTTACTTAGATAAAATTTACTCAAAAGACGCGACAGTATTTATAGCTTGCGTCATTTAATAATGTCAAGAAAAGCAAGTAGACGTTTTGTTTATTTCCTTTGACATTATGACCTCGTCGCATCTGGTTAAAATGTTTGTCCTTCAGGCAATTGTACTGTCACATGATGGATTGTAAAGAGGCACGTCTTCAGTTAATGATAATCAGTGTAACTATAGTACCAAAGCTCAACACTGATCACTCGTCCACTGTATTTTCGCTTACATGTATACCTCGCGCCTGACAAAACGCGCGTCTCTGTAGCCTGTTTGCGCTCCAGTGAGATTAGTTGAGCGGTTTCAACCGAATCTGAGGTGTGTCAGTGGAATCGAGCTACTGGGAGTTTTGTCGCTGGTTCACTAAACCTAGCCTAGCTGAGAAGAGTCCAGCAAGTCACAACTACTTAGGTCCGACCTGGCGGGTCGGGTCACTTTGCCATTTAAGTTTGTGAGAAAGGGAGGAACCACTTTTATTTAGTTAACAGAAGTTTGTTAAGTTTTATGAATAGGGTGGTAAGTGTTTCCTAAGTTTCCTTTCCCAAAGCATTACACAATATTCCTTCCGCATTATATTATATGTTGTACACATGCCAATCCAATACAGTAATTATGCAAATGCATGGGAAACATTACAAGGGCTTGTCTGACAATAAATGGGAAATCACCGCCAATCATTCGTAACAACGCATATTGTCTATGTTTTTTATCCGTGACCGATTGTTGATTAACAATGATATGCCGCCATGACATGGTTCAAAAATGACGAAATCCGCAGAAGAACCAAAGTAACCGACAAAGCCTGAAGAATTGCCAAACTTAATTGGCAGTGGGCAGGCTACATTTACGGAAAACCGATGGCCGGTGGGACCACGAGTACTCAAATGGTGTCAAGTTGTCAACGTACCGGACGACGTAGAGTAGGGATTGGGAGACCCCATATAGTCTAAGAAAATAATTAAGGTGTGAACTTGTTTTTAATTAACAATTAATTTATCATATTTTAAAGGGTTGCTATGCACATAGGGAGTTTTAAAAGATTTTTTTTTGTTTGAGTCGTAAAAAGTTAAACAAGGACGCACCGGTTAATATTGAACTGAACGTCAAGCTCCCGGTAAATGAGAAGGCTTCTCCAGCGCCATTCCCTCCAAGCCAAGAAGTTCCCGGCAAAAGAAGACAATTAAAATCTCATTAAATATTAATCCTAGCGAAAAAGTGTATATCACCTTTTTTGTAGATAATTTTATGTAGATCACTTATGCATAAGAACGTTTTTTGATATGTGTCACCGTTTACGAGTTTTTTACGAAATATCGAAAAATGGGACTGGGACCAAAATCTCTCGTAGCTTAATCCGCATTCGAGGCATTAACTATGCATATGCAAGTATGCACGCTGAAGAGGTTTAGTAGAATAGGGTTCAGTGGCGGCGCGTCAAAAATATTCTTAGAGAACCCGGAAATAATTTACCTATCTTATTCTTCATGAGCCGTAGAAAAGAACTGGGCTGGCCGAAAATTAGGAAAGCCGGTGGAAATCGAGTTATATGGACGCTCCGCCACTGATAGGGTTATACTTAAAGATTCAAATTGTATTACTTACTTTAAAAAACCTAATAATAAGCCGAGTGATGAAAATCCTATCGTAATATTTTTAAGGTTTGAGGGAGAGCGCTTTAAACTGTTTTGTCGTTCCATACCTACGGTACGTTTTGCGCAAAAGGGACAGGGGATTCCCCTCCTAAAACTTTAAACCATTATAACTTTGTGATTATTTTAACTATTACTGCTTTTCTTCACCATTTGATTCTAGAAATTCTATGAAATTATTCATTTTATTTATTTGGTGTGAATAACCCTAATACATATATATTATTAGATCCCTATCCCTTCACACCACATATACATGTACAACAGCAGAACAGGTGATAGAAGAACACATTCTAATAAATGCACCTACAGACTACCGAGACGCGTAGGTAATCACATAGGGTCAATTTTGTAATAAAACTTGACCTTACAATATGTAGGTACTTAATATAATAAACAATACTGCGTTTGCGTGTAATTTTACGACTGTACGTACGTACATAACGTTGCATACAGTCAAGTGCAAAAATATGGGGGCATTTGGGTGTTATTTTATTTTTGCTCAAAAATATGTCCTTATGTATGTCGGTGAATTAAGGTTTCGGTACATATTTCATCCATTTGATACATATTTTTGCACTTGACTGTACAAGTGTCGACCTATAGTTTAAACCGCACAACATACCGACCTATCAGGACATACGGTCCTTCGAACCTAATTTTATTAGCTAGTGAAGTTTTCCACTTAGGTACTTTTCTGATAATAAAGTTTGTATACATTGTACTCTTTTATGTCTCAAAGCAGGGGTTCGCGAGCCCTATTGAGGGCCTTTTGCAAAACGAAATATCTTCCTCTCCATCACTCAAATATACAAGTGGGACACAGAGGGAGATACTTCGTTTTCATTTCGCGGTGGGATCCCAGATTTATTCAGAACTGAAAGCCCTTAGGGCCTACGCTAGCTTAAGCGGTTATTACACTGTCCTGGAGTCAGGACACTTAGAAGGGTTCCGACCTATACGTTAGAGCGAGATGCTTCAACTCCCCTCCACTAGTTAGGACGCCTGATTCAGGACAGTGTAATACCCGCTTTACGCGGACGCCCGCCGCGTGCGCACGCTCGCGGGTCCCGCTCCGGACACCCGCCGCGGGCCAGCGAGTCCGCGACGGGCGGCCGCCTAACTTAGCGCTGAATTGAAGAAACAAGTCCGCGAGCGTGTGCCCGCCGCATGCGCACGGAGCGGACACCCGCCGCCCGCCGCGCGGATTAACGTCCGTCGCACGCGCCCGCGCCAGTTAGCGGTGTCTATACAATTTGTTTGAGGCGGGCGTCCGTTGCGGGTAATCCGCGTAAGCTAACGTACGTAGGCCCTTACGCACTGGTTAAACGGGTTCGCTCGTGCTCAGTCGTCTGTAATAGTACATTACTAAACAAGGGCGGTAAAACAAAGAATGTCCCAGATCGCAGGTATTTGACCGCGATAAATATGCGATCTGAGGCTTTCTTTATTACCAAGCCAGAAAGGGGGATTTCCCGCGCGCGGGGCGTGCGGTAATTACCGCTTTATGGCCAGGTGTGACATAAAATATAACAGGGATAAGTGGGGATATTAAGTGTGAGAAACCCTGACTTAGGCTGCGTTTCCACCAGAGATGTGCGAGGATGCGTTGCGAGGGATGGGTTTGTCATGAACCAACAGCTAAGCTAAGCGAGGATAGGTAAATGAAGTGTTTCTATTGGTTCATGATAAACGCATCCCTCGCAACACATTCTCTGGTGGAAACGCAGCCTTAGAGAGGCAAGTGTGCAATAGATATAACATTCTAAAAGTAGCAGCCAACGGCGAGAACATTACTGGCTAGTCAATTGGCCAGTAGGTATGCTCTCCGTCGAACAGAGGTGATGCTCACATTACCCCACTTACAGTCATTAATCATGCCAATCCGCGACTCGAAAACACAGCAATTGCGACAGGTTTTTTTATTCCGCAATGTTCTTGTGCGAAGGTCGTTGCGACAGCTGCAAGTGACAGTTTTCGTGCTTAAAAGAGGCATTGCAAACAATTATTCAATTATTGTACACGCAAAATGTTGCTTTAAACTCTCTTAAATATTTCCCACTTTATCATCGAATTTCTGTGCACAGCACATTGTCGACATCCAAGGTGTCTTTGACTTTGCTCGAATTTGGAGCAGTCCAACTGTACCACAGCCATAATAATATTATTTACCTACTGTAATACCTACAGTCAACCTACAGTAGTGTTATGTTCCTGGAGGTGAGCTAGGTTACCAGAGGGACCTACATTTGTCCCTTCTGCTCTCAACACAGTGAGTCCTCAAATTTTGTAAAGGGCAACGCGCACTTGACTGCGAGACTGCGGTGTCCGCTTACCATCAGGTGGACCATACCGTACCACCGTCGTTGTATAACAAAACCGACCAAGTGCGAGTCGGACTCGCGCACGAAGGGTTCCGTACCATTATCTATAAAAACGGCAAAAAATCATGTTTGTTGTATGGGAGCCTCCTTAAATATTTATTTTATTCCTTTTTTTTAGTATTTGTTGTTATATAGCGGCAACAGAAATACATCATCTGTGAAAATTTCAACTGTCTATCACGGTTCATGAGATACAAATACAGCCTGGTGACAGACGGACGGACAGTGGAGTCTTAGTAATAGGGTTCCGTTTTACCCTTTGGGTACGGAACCCTTAAAAAATTAGCGAGTGTAGACTGAAGGGATAGTACAGTCAGCGTCATATAGAGTATTGTAGCATGTAGCAGTCAAAGTGGCCAAATAGTTCGGTACACCATACAAAATATATGCTGGCATATGTAGCACATACTATATGACGCTGACTGTACCTAGTATGAACACATAATAATATTTTTTATTAATCAGGAACTATTCATAAATTAGAGGTTTTGAGATAGAACGTATGAACGTAATACCAATCACTATCATGCAATGCATCGGGTGAGCAAAAACTTTTACGACGATTATATATTGACTATTATCAAAAAGATTGCATATGTTATTACAAATACGCAACACAGCTGTCTATTTTATGGCACGCAATACTTGCAACAATGGGATATAAAACTTGAATGCACTCAATAATTTCAACAAGTAAATGAATCAAAATAAGCACATACTGGAAACGGCACACTGGTTCAACCAGACCGCCTTTATTTCACCAACTTGACAATTGTCAACCGACAATGACAATTCGACGTACATTGTTGCCGGGTCCACAAACACAAGTAAAAGGTACACAAGTAAAAGGTCGCCCCAACAACTAAGTTACTTAGGTATTTTTAACCTGACATAAGCTAGGCGTAGCCAAACGATAGGAGTGCTTATCATCATCATGATCATTATACATGTGATATCGTATACGTGATATGAAATTATTTGACATGAGGGAGAATCGAAACACCAATCGAATAAATCGATAGCAAAGTTTCTTCTCGCAATATATTGACTTCAAATTATTCCTATTAAAAAAAATCATTTTAAAACAACTTGGTCACAACACACCACACGATATTTTGTCATCCCTCATACCTCATACGTCTTCGTGCGTTAAACGCGTGTGTTGCGTTGTTTCGTGCGTTGTACTGTACGTGTGTGTGGCATACGTGCGTTAAAAAACGTGAACAGCGCCTCTGGTGGTCACTAGTGGAAACTCAAACAGCGAGTATAACATTTGTTGCTATTGCTAACCGATGAACGCGCGTATTTCAAACTCGGTGAGAGCATTTTCATACATTTTGAGACAAAACGCAAACGCGTTCGAATTAGTTAATGTTTCGAAAAAACTTATACTAGAGCTACAGGGCGAGAGGTTTCCCCTGGATTTTCCCCAGGCCACTTTCCAACCGCGCAATAAATATTTGAGGCGCTACACTGAGAAATTTGGAGACTTTGAAACGCTGTCCTGCCCAGACTAGCAAACAGTAGGGGCTGATTTTCAGATATATGATTCTTGACTATATGATTGTGGTACTGACAATAGCGAAACATGATTTCTTAAAATTTTCTCGATAGAAAATAAATCCAAAGTCGAGTCTATATTTTCCTTTTTTTCCTCAGCCTACTAAAACAACGCATTATTAAAAGACACGATTAAGTTAATATGATGGTATTTTACCTCATCTAGGTACTGACAAGAGGAAATTTTATAAACCTGCACACAGTCAGATATTTAACGAGATTTGTCTGAAAAGCCATTCTCGGAGAGGGTTGCATCCCGTTTTGTCGTGAGCGAAAAACAGAGGGTGTCTCTTTCAATCGATATATCTTCTTAAGGGGGCTCCCATACAACAGACATGATTCTTTTGCCGTTTTTATAAATAATTGTCCGTGTCATAAATATAAATAAAATATATACACAATGTGCATTGTTCTTATTTGAATTTAATGGTTGAATGGTGACCAGCCGAAACGATATAAATCGATTTAAAATATCGCTTTTAACTTACATATAAGTGATATAAGTAGTACCAACGAAGAGGTAATATTTTGAATCAAACTTTCACAAGGCGTATTATCTTGATAAGTTTTTAGCTGCTGGGTTGGCCGCACGTTTACTGTGAAGCAATAGATTGTCCGGATAATAGTACATTACTTACCAAGGGCGATAAAACAAAGAATGTCTCAGATCGCAGGTATTTTACGCCCGAGCCGAAGGCAAGGGCGATAAATATGCGATTTGAGGCTTTCTTTATTATCGCCCGTGGTAAGTACAAAATTTTATGTCACCCCCTGGCCAGGAAGTGGGTTTTTTCGCGCGCGGAGCGTGCAATAATGGCCAGGTGTGACATAAAATAAATTGTTCTATATTGCTGGAGCGTTAGCTCTCCTACTTACCTACAATATATCTACATGCATTTAGGCAAGATGAATATGCCTAAAATGTACCGTATCTACTTAAGGCGCTTGTATACTTACGCAAGGCCTTTTCCATACAAACTCTGTGCAAGTTTTATTCGTCAGTTGTGGCACGCCCGCATATATATTTTTTCGCGTGCTAATATTAGATATACGAAGAATGTCAAGCAAAAAAAAAATCATACAATGAAAAAATATAATTTTTTCTTGAATTTCTAGCTAAATGAAAAATAAGCGTACTGACCAAAAATCATAAGTGTAATGCAAAACAGAGCCGCCGAGAAAAACTAGCACAATGTATGGGGAGTGCTTGCGTATAGAGGCGCCCTAATGTTGAAATTAAACTAGTATTTAATATTTTTGGGATGTTTTACTGGTTAGCTATATTATACTATTCTGTGGTATTAAGGCGCTGTTAAACCTTTAAACGCAAATATTTAAATTAATATTATAGGTACGTTTTTTGACAGATTTACTCTTACTATTTCGTTCTTACACCTTTAAATAAACAACTTCAAAGTTTGTAACTAATAAAATATTATCTTTATTTTCAGAATCATGACAGAATCTATAGAAGGCGGCACGTCGCTCGCTTGGCGGCTGCTCGCTACACTAGAAGGTGGTTCGCTTGTGCTAGTCGCTTCAGCGCTGCTAGCATACAGCGCAAGGCACAGGGCACGAGAGCGACGCCCGATCCACACAGTCCTAGTAAGTATACTGTTATAACTGGCTACGCTAGAAATTGGTTCGCTTGTGCTAGTCGCTTCAGCGCTGCTAGCATCCAGCGCAAGGCACAGGGCACGAGAGCGACGCCCAACCCACACAGTCCTAGTAAGTATACTGTTATAACTGGCTACGCTAGAAATTGGTTCCCTTGTGCTAGTCGCTTCAGCGCCGCTAGCATACAGCGCAAGGCACAGGGCTCGAGAGCGACGCCCGATCCACACAGTCCTAGTGATAGTATACTGTTATAACTGGCTACGCTAGAAATTGGTTCGCTTGTGCTAGTCGCTTCAGCGCTGCTAGCATACAGCTCAAGGCACAGGGCACGAGAGCGACGCCCGATCCTAGTAAGTATACTGTTACTACTGGCTACGCTATAAATTGGTTCGCTTGTGCTAGTCGCTTCAGCGCCGCTAGCATAAAGCACAAGGCACAGGGCACGAGAGCGACGCCCGATCCACACAGTCCTAGTGAGTATACTGTTATAACTGGCTACGCTAAAAATTGGTTAGCTTGTGCTAGTCGCTTCAGCGCCGCTAGCATACAGCGCAAGGCACAGGGCTCGAGAGCGACGACCGACCGGTCCATACAGTCCTAGTGAGTATAATGTTGGTAATACTCGCTACGCTAGAAGGTAGTTCGCTTGTGCTTATCGCTTTAGCGGCGCAAGGCATAGGGCGCGTGAGCGACGCTCAGCCCACCTGAGCTCATCTGAATGCTCACCTGATGGAAGCAACGACAAGGCCTAAGATGTAGCTCGATGGTTCAGTAATAGCCTATTCACTCTTGCCTCGATGAGGCTTAGATTCTAATAATTGCCCGGAAATACAGAAGACGGGAGCAAGTTCTATTCCTTTAGGGAGCAAATCCTTCCACACAGTCCTAGTCCTAACTAGTGAGTATAATACTTAATGAATAATTAACTGTCTAACAATATCGCCTATTTCATTTCAGGTATCAAACACAACGAGCCCATTAGGAAAAGAAATAAAAACGCGCTTAGAATCGCGTGGCTGCGTTGTGAGCGTGCCAAGTGACACGAGCGGAGCGGGAGCAGAGGCGGAAGCGGGGAAGGTGGACGCGTTAGTAGTGGTCGGGCAGGACGGAAATGTTGATAGCTTAGATGGCTTAGCGGAGCTCGTGACGAGAGACGCGTATGATAATTTAAAGGTGAGGTGAGGCGGAGGTAAGGTAACCGAAACAATATTTAACACCTTATTACTTATTACCCAATAGTTGACTCTTATAGCGCTTGTACACTCTCGCCGAGAAACAGCGAGACAGGCCGAGCGCGAGAGTGTACAGGCGGGGTCTCGCCGTCGATTCCCCACCTCCCCCAGCCCCGAGGAGGGGATCCCGAGTGCTCTCGCTCGAGAGTGTACAGGCGGTGTTATAGTTCATTCCAACTTTATGATGTCAGTGTTGGTTGACTAAAAAAATTACCTCACACTATTATTTGCCTGTTAAAGAGCCAAACCCATTCATTGCAGGGTCCCATTCTTGTCAATGTTGAGAGACCTGATGATCTAATGAAAATGTTTAAGAAAATATGAAGAGTATTTCGAGTATACGTATGTATTTTATACGTAACGAAATATGTATTTTGGATTTGGATATGTTGTAGTTTTCCTCAATCTTATTCCGTGTAATTTTTTTACCGTAATTACATGTTATATGTTATTGTGCGTAATTACATGAAGTCTCTTCAGTGAACTCACTCATTGTTCTAGGTGAATACGAGGTTATCTCGGACGGATGTAATGATATAGTATCTACGTTGAAGTCTAATTACATCCTCAGTTCCACAGTCCAAACATTTCCCCCATCATCTAGTGATTTTAAGTTACTAGTCCATCATGATGAAAATAACGATTCGCTTCATACGAGGTAGTTTAGGTAGTAGATATCATACGATTTAGTACCTCTATAGGTATATAGGGCTTCTTTATGCAAGTTCTATGTTTTTTTTATAAATCGGTTTCTACTAGAGATAGTGGAGAAAAGTAATTCAAATGTGCTCCGGCTTGCCGAAGACGTTGATTGCCACCGCACCACTGCAGTTACTTACATTAATTGTTTGTTTCTGATGCCAAGTGATCACAAAATAAAGTCCCTGATTTTAAAAAGAACCTCACTAAACTAGTGTCCCTATTGTTTCAGGTGTTAGAATCACTGTCGCGCTGCGTGCACCGCGGCGGCAGCGTGGCGTGGGCGTGCGCGGGCGGCGCGGGAGCGGGAGCGGGCGGCGCACACCGCGGCGCGGGCGACGCCTTTGACGCTGTGCTGCGCGCCAGCCTACAACACGTCGCTGAAAGGTGCGTGGTTCTGGATAGCTTTTCGTAATTTAAAGGCATCGGATTTTCATTACTTTTCTTATCAATCATGTTCACACCACCCTCCTAGCCTATACTTGTAGGTATTCTAAGGGAACTCGGATCTAGTTTGGCACATTGAAACATTGTTTCGTTTCGTATTTTTTGTTTTGGAAATAAATCACAAAGGAAAGCGTTGAAATGGAATACGCAACGCAATCGACCGGTATTCAGAAACACCAAGTTCGATTCTCGGTTATATCAATGTCAATTCTTTTTCCTGTACGTATTGGATGGGTAATATGGTATGGATGGGTATGTATCAGTGGCGGAGCGTCCATACAACTCAATTCCCAGCGGTTTACCTAATTTTCAGGCAGTCCAGTTCTTTTACTACGGCTCATGAAGAATAAGAAAGGCAAAATTATTTCCGGCTTCCCTAAGAATATTTTTGACGCGCCGCCACTGGTATGTATGTATTATGATGCCAACATGGACCCCGAACTTCCAAAAATGGCATTGAAAATGAACAAGCAAATATTGACCCGTTGGTTGATTCCACTAAACTTTTCAGCCTTGAACTTTACGTACCTTTGATATTGCATATTTAAAATGTAAGTAAAATACATACGGATCTCTAAAGCATTAATTATTTACACTTTTTTCCGACGTTTATCTGTTTGACATTGAATTCCAGACATGGATGTTAAGAAACATACATACATTTCAGGCATGACTGCAGTGCAGTGTGGGTGGGGCGGCACCCGACGGCGCGCGCGGCGGATCGAATCGTGGAAGCGCTGGTGCCTTGTACCACACACCACTCCGCTTTCTCCGTCAGGTAGCGCACAGCTTGCAACTCTTGCAAGCAACCTGTTTCGACTTTCATCTCCTCACCCTGTCTACCCTATAAAAACTATCACCTTGTCCTTTGTAATCGATACCGACAAATCGGTGGGTTGTGAATTGCAAGTATTGCAACGACAGGTTTTTTGTTATTGTTGTCTAATGAATAAGTAGTAGATTGTTAACCAAGGGTTGAAAGTGGCCCATTTCAGCCGCGCCAGTAGTTCAAGGGTGAAATGGGTGCTTTCACCCGAGTTAAACACTCTACTTTTCATTTCGACTATGAGGAAAATAATTGAGAAATAAAATAAATGATTCAATTCAAAAATTCAAAATTCAAACATTTATTCTGCAAATAGGCCACAAGGGCACTTTCACATGTCATAATGATAATGTACATGTAGTTTAAAAAAGTCTTACAATATAAGCATATGATAGATTTTTCATGAGAAAATATTAATTTACAATTTAATATTCTAAGGATTCAGTAATGAAAACATGAAAATCGAACTTTCCGAACAGGAGAGATGAATACAGTACATTACTTACCAAGGGCGATAAAACAAAGAACGTCTCAGATCGCAGGTATTTTACGCCCGAGCCGAAGGCAAGGGCGATAAATATGCGATCTGAGGCTTTCTTTATTAAAAATTATTTTTGAAATTATTTAAAATGTCCGACATTTTATAAAACTTGTCATTGTACTTTAAATCTTCACGCTTGGACAGTAAAGTCGCTTTTGGAACGGCCTAATTTGCTACAACTCGGACAGTTCAAATAATTTTAAGTGTAAAGTACAACATTTTATGTCACCCCCTGGCCAGGAAGTGGGATTTTTCGCGCGCGGAGCGTGCGATAATGGCCACTTTATGGCCAGGTGTGACATAATAGTACATTACTTACCAAGGGCGATAAAACAAAGAATGTCTCAGATCGCAGGTATTTTACGCCCGAGCCGAAGGCAAGGGCGATAAATATGCGATCTGAGGCTTTCTTTATTATCGCCCGTGGTAAGTACAAAATTTTATGTCACCCCCTGGCCAGGAAGTGGGTTTTTTCGCGCGCGGAGCGTGCGATAATGGCCACTTTATGGCCAGGTGTGACATAAAATATATTATTGTCAAAGGAGACAGAGACTTTTTAGGGTTCCGTACCCAAAGGGTAAAACGGGACCCTATTACTAAGACTCTGCTGTCCGTCTGTCCGTCTGTCACCAGACTGTATCTCATGAACCGTGATAGCTAGGCAGTTGAAATTTTCACGGTGTATTTCTGTTGCCGCTATAACAACAAATACTAAAAACAAAATAAAATATTTTTTAAGGGGGGCTCTTATACCTACAAAAAGACTTTTAAAAAACTTTGCTCGTTGCCTTCATCAGGCGCTAGGTTTCAAAATGTATGGGAAAGCTAAAATCAGACTCGCACTTGACCAAAATTATACTTGATATTGTAGTATCCTGGGAATCCGGGTGGACTAGGTATTCGGTAGGTATACAGCAATGACAGGCGCCTGTTAGGTTCAAGCATTTATTCCGGACTGACACACCGTGTGACATTACATAGGTATTTTGACAGCGACATTCATCTACCTACATTACACTCCTCCACACTTAAAGTACAACTAAGTATACGTACGCTAAGGCCGGCATAACTAAGCTATTTATTAACAACAAATATTTTTGTTACGCAAACCCAAATGGGACTTTAACTGCTTAATCCTAAGCTTCACAATAGCTCAACAGAGCCTTACAATGCCACAATGTTATCTGAGTATTTGCCGATATTCGACTAACACTGTTAAATCTTACATACTTATCAGTAGGGAATAAGATTCAAAATAAAATAACTAAATCTAGTAGGACCGGAAATAATAGAAACAGGTTTCTTTTTCTTACATATCTATGAGTAGGAATAAACGCACGTAGTGTCCATAATACCATATGCATCATATGAAGTTAGTGTTATTACTAATTACAACCGCTAGAATTTGTATAAGGGCTTGTTTATTCTACATTGCCTAATGGGACGAGACCTAGTCGGTACAAGGGGGGGCGAAGGTCGGTGAGTTTGCTCGTCACCACTGACCGGTTCCCTCCCCGGAGTAGAGAAACACTCCAAGCAGTCTTCCTCCCTTCCCGCCATGCTCCGCCCCGGCGAAGCATCATACATCGGTGGAGACGTTCCCGCCGCCTGCTCCGACCCACCGGAGACCACCCGGGGCGTCTGTGTCCCGTCCCCGGTGCTCGCTTGTACCGGTCGTGGGGACTGAAGGCCCGCCACTGATTCCGTACCCTCTCCTGTGCTTATTGGGCAGACTATAGAACCCCTCGTTCTCCGTCTTAACTGGTCTATATGGCGGTGCGTAATGTTGCCGTCAGAATCACTCACATTATAATCTGTTTCACCTATAACCCTAGTCACTGTTCCGGGCTGCCATTTCTCACCCTTCAAATATTTACGATACCATACCTCCTCACCTACATTTATCCTTCTATTACATCCTCCCGCAGATGAAACTTGTCTCCGTTGGCTGTTTGCTACCTTAGATCCTACATCCGGTTTTAGCAAATCTAAGCGAGTCCGCATCTGCCTACCCGTCATTAACATCGCGGGGCTCTCGCCGGTAGAACAATGTATCGTATTACGGTAATAAATTAAGAAGGTACTGAGGGCTTTTGAAATATCGGTTTTTTCTATAACTGCCTTTTTAATAACTTGTTTAATGATTTTAACGGAGTTTTCCGCAGCTCCGTTCGAAGCCGGGTGATACGGGGCCGTGAAAATGTGTTCAATGCCGTCCAAGGCCAAAAAGGTTGAGAATTCCCGGCTCGTGAACGGCGGCCCGTTATCGCTTACTACTTGCCTAGGTATCCCCCACCTAGCCCAAACTTCACCCAGTTTTTCCAAGGCGGGGCCGGCGGCTGTACTGGGTACCTGGAACACCTCAACCCATTTGGACATGGCGTCTACCAGTACTAAGTACATTTTACCGTATAAAGGCCCCAGGTAATCTACATGTACTCGAGTCCAAGCTCTAGTCGGCCACGGCCAGCAGCGCGGCGCGTGCCGCGGCGGCGCGGCCGCCAGCGCGGCGCACGGCGCGCACCCGCGGCACGCCGCCTCCACCGCCTCATCAACGCCCGGCCACCACACGTAGCTCCGGGCCAACGACTTTGTCTTAACTATGCCCATGTGTGGTTCGTGTAAAATGTTTAGTACTTTCTCGCGGCATTTCTCCGGTATCACCACCCGGTGACCCCACATTACACACCCTAATTCGTCATATAGCTCGGTTTTCCTATTAAAATATGGCTTTAACCCTTCTAAATCACAATGCTCCGGCCAACCGTCTCGGATGTAAGTGAACACTCTCGCTAAAACGGGATCGCGCATAGTGTCGTGCTTTATTTTATTATAATCCAATAACAACGCGTCCTGTGCGAAATGGAGGTAAGTCTGCTCTGGGATTGTCTCATATGATGTATTACTAATTTCTCTAGTACTCGGTAACCTAGACAATCCGTCCGCGCAATTATTCTTTGTATTCACATATTCAATGTCGTAATTATAAGCTGATAAGATTATTGCCCACCGTTGCATCCTGCTAGCAGTCATCATTGGAATACCTGTGTTGGGCCCAAATATTGATACTAACGGTTTATGATCCGTGCGTAACGTGAAATGACGCCCGTAAAGGTATTGGTGAAATTTCTTAACGCAAAATATTATGGCTAATGCTTCGCGGTGAATTTGCGAATAATTAGCCTCCGCGCTATTTAATGTACGCGAGGCAAACGCGACCGGCCGCTCCCCGTCTGGCCCGATTTGAGTCAAAATCGCCCCCACCCCTCGCGGTGACGCGTCACAAGTAGCTATCAACCGTTTTGTTGGATCGTAATGACTCAATACCTCGGCCCCTGACAACAACTGTTTCACCTGCACAAATGACATCTCGCACTCTTTACTCCAATACCACTCAATACCTTTTTTTAAGAGGTTGTAAAGCGGTGACAATATTGAGCTAAGATTCCTAATGAACCTGCCAAAAAAATTTACGGTCCCTAAAAACGATCTTAATTCTGACACATTACGAGGTTGGGCCATTTTCAAAATAGCATTTATTTTCGAGGTATCCGGCTTAACCCCCTCACTTGACACCACAAACCCTAAGTATGTCACCTCCTTAGCTAGGAAAACACATTTATTCTTTTTTAATTTCAACCGTTGGTAAGAAGGCGCTGCAGAACCGCCTCTAACGCCTGTAAGTGTTCTGATTTACTTTTCCCACCGATAATGACGTCATCTAAAAATATTTCGACGTTTGGTATGTTACCTAATAAATTAATCATAATGCGCTGGAATATTCCCACACTAGATGAAAGGCCATATACTAATCTATTGTACTGAAACAACCCTCTGTGAGTGTTTATGACGGTGTAACGTTTTGACTCATCTAATTCAATTTGGTTGTACGCTTGTGACAGATCTATTTTACTGAAATACATATTACCATTCAAATTAACCAGAACATCTTCTATTTTAGGTAGCGGGTAACGATCAACCAATAAGCAAGGGTTCAAGGTAGTTTTATAGTCTGCGCAAATTCTAAGCGAGCCATCCGGCTTATTAATAGGTACCAGTGGTGAGGCCCAGTCGGAGCAGTCGACGGGCTCGATGACGCCGGCGCACAGCATGCCGTCCAGCTCGGCATCCACGCGCTCGCGCAGCGCGTACGGCAGGGGACGCGCGCGATGAAACACCGGTGCCGCCCCCTCGCGCACCCTCAACTTCGCTTTTCCGCCCTTGTATCGCCCCAGTCCGTCGCTGAACAACTCCTCATATCTGCCAAGCAAATTCATGACCTCATCACTAATTAGCTCGCTTGCCTCTTTGACTACAAAATTACAATTGAATTTGGGTATTTCTATGTCAAGCTCGGATAGCCACTGACGACCTAACAAAGAAGTTGTACCGCCCTCAATTACAAATAATTCCAGTTGTTTACTAATTCCCCTATATTTTATCATTGGCTTAATTATACCTAAAGGTTTAATAGTGCTTCCGTTGTAAAACTTCAAAACAGTATTATCACTTTCTATCGCCAGATGTGAGAAATATCGATCGTACGTGATTTTACTGACACAGGAAATCGCCGTACCCGTATCTACCTGCATTTGAATTACGGTATTATCGATTTGTATCGGTAAACTCACCGATTGGTAGTTATTTAAGCACAAGTGGTGTAATTCTTCCTCTATATCTCCGCCGAGCTCCTCGCTGGATTCGCGATCGGCCTCCCCGAAATACATGGCGCTCCGCGCCGGCGCCGCCGACGCCGACCCTCCGCGTCGCGCCGGGGCTCGCGCTCCGCCGCGACCCGCCCCGGCCGCGTCCGCGCCCCACTCCGGGCACACGCGTCGCAAGTGTCCCGTCCGCTGACACTTGCTGCACACATAGTCCTTAAATTTGCAGTTCGCGTAATTATGATTGCGCGCCCCACAAGCCTCGCACTGTCTATCTTGTCGGCCATTAGTACTCCGCCGCTGTAACGTAACGGAATGAGGCGCGCGCGCCTGCCCACCGCCAAATGTGCCGGACCTCCCTGTGCGCGCAAACATAACGGTCTGCGCCTCGCCCGTCCCACTCGAACCTGTTGTTGCCTGATCCACTATTGCTGCGTCCCTTTCCGCCGCCTCTAATGATGTTGCAAGTTTCACTGCAGCTGTGAAGGTCACCTTGTCGTCCTCCGCAAACAAACGTTGTCTAATTACATCGCTTGATAAGCCACAAACGAATTGGTCACGCAGGTCCACATTTAAATTGGTGCCAAACTTACAATGCTTAGACAGCCGTTTTAACTCCGCCACATACATCGTGATATTCTCACCAACCTTTTGCCGCCTTTGTCGAAACCGGTACCTTTCCGCCAGAACTGACGGCGTTGGCTGCAAATGCTCCGCCATTAGGACATCTACCTGTTTTAAGGTTAGCGTTGCCGGTTTAGCGGGGCTGGCCAGGTTTTCCAGCAGCTCGTACGCCTCGTCACCCATTGAGGCTATTAAAATCGGTACCTTCATGTCGTCCGTCGTCGCGTTCACTTTATAATACATTTCGACCCGATCCATGTACGATGACCACGCGCCATTACCGACGTTAAACTCTTGCAATTTACCGATGGACATTTTTTTTTTGGTACTTCTGCGCGAATAATGCAATTACACACGCGTTACGTTCGTATTCGTCGCCACTGTAGTATCCTGGGAATCCGGGTGGACTAGGTATTCGCCATTCGGTAGGTATACAGCAATGACAGGCGCCTGTTAGGTTCAAGCATTTATTCCGGACTGACACACCGTGTGACATTACATAGGTATTTTGACAGCGACATTCATCTACCTACATTACAGATATTATTTAACGTTATTATTTATAGGTAAATAATGGTATGGAACCCTTCGTGCGCGAGTCCGACTCGCACTTGGTCGGTTTTTTTTGTCATTGTCGTCTAATGAAATATTGTCAAAGGAGAGTGATCGGAGTCAACTTTTGTAAAAAAGCGTAAACCAATATCCGTTCTGAGTTCTGAGCATAGATGTACTATAAAAGAACTATTTACACAGTCAGGCGAAAAAAATGGCACCCGCAAATGTACCGCGTTGCGGTACTTTCGTGTTGACGGCAGACAGTGACAGTGACAAAGCGTGTATGCAACTGACAGTGTCAATCAGTGCCACATTTTCCGTCATTTTTGTTCGGCATTGTGTGTCTATTTCTATATTATAAGTCAATGGTTCTGAGTTTTTTTTTATGTTCTCGCCGGGTGTCCTTAACTTTGTGTAGGTAGATAATCATGAGTCGATGACTTTACGAACGAGCGTTACAACACTCAGAGAATCATCCAGAGGTAGGGGCTTATCCAGAAATCACGCGAGGTTCCAAAGGGGGGAGGGGGTTACGAAAACCTCACTACTGATCACGTTGGGGGAGGGGAACCCCAAGGAAACCTCACGTGTATTTTTTTTACTGCACCTACAATACCGAGAAATGATATTTACTCATGTAGCATTTTCTTAAAATATAGGATTCTGGATAAACCCTAGGTAGGTTAGGTAGGTAGGTACCTACCTACTTAAAATTAACTTGTTAACCGACTTATTTTGTTTCAGAAACGTTGCGCACAAAATCGGCGAATACCTCGGCAGATGGCTCAAGAACTTAGCTTAAATAATACAGAATTTGTTATACTAATACTTCATCATTTTTAAGTAAAACCAATCTTATATTGTAGGTAGGTATTACTACGTGTGTTTCCACTTTCAGCAATACACGTATTGTATCAATGCTTACGAGGGGCGTTCATTTTAATAGTACATTTCTTACCAAGGGCGGTAAAGCAAAGAATGTCTCAGATCGCAGGTATTTGACGCCCGAGCCGAAGGCAAGGGCGATAAATATGCGATCTAAGGCTTTCTTTATTACCGCCCGTGTTAAGTACAAAATTTTATGTCACCCCCTGGCCAGGAAGTGGGATTGCCTCTTTATGTCCAGGTGTGACATAAAACTGGTTTTACACTTAGGCGGTTGTCACAATGATGCGGTTTCTGCACGAGGGAGCGTTGTGCGAGCGGGACATATAGATACATGTATAGCGCTGTCTCGCTCTCACTCGTGTGACAACCGCCTTAGTAGATACATACCTTGGATTTTTTATTTTAGCGACCTTAGCCTTTTCGCCTTGCCACTTTTATAGTGCGCGCCATCCACGACGACGCGCCCCTCCACAGCGCATCTCATAACTACTAATCTGTGCGCAGTTGTATTGTACGGACCGGGCGGTGGAGGGGCGCGTCGTCTCGGATGGCGCGCACTGTAGTTGCTAATGGGTTAACGCAGTCCCAAAGTTTAAAATAAACGGAGATGAAGTGACACGTCTATTGTTTTTTTTGTTTGTAAATACTTATTAAGTCGTGTTGTTTACGGTATTTTTATGTTTTGAATAAAATTACACATTTGCATTCGTGTTTTAGTTATCTACATTACCTTGCACTGCCTGCACATTCATCAAGCATATTCATTCTGCATATTGATGTCATTAAGGACATCAATAGAGTAAAACGCCCATTTGGGTAAATTGCCATCCCCCAATAACTGGCCGCTTCGAACGAAATATCTGCCTCTTTGTCGCATTTGCATATTGGAGCAACAGAGAGGGAGATACTTCGTTTTCGGTTCCCAAACTGGCAACGTCAAAAAATTCAAACCAAAGTGCGGCCAAATACCATTTCGCACCACCCGGATCTGGGGCTAAGGCCGGCGCTGTATAGAACAAACCAATTTTTGGTATTTCTGCAATTAAATATAAATACCAGGTTCAGAGCTGAGTCAGCTGACTTCATGTATTTTTTTAAAGGCGGTCATTACTGCACAAATTTGGAGAACCAGTGTAGTGTAATTACTGAATGTTAATTTGTTAAGTGGCCAGTTATTGGCGATTTACCCTACTTAGTTGGCACTCATAATACCTACCAGTTCTTGGCATCAGTTTTGACGGAAATCCACAAAGTACCTATTCCTTTTTCAATAAAATAATTTTATTTCGCGGTGTTCTACAATGTTGCCCACTGTGACAATTTCCGGTTGCTGTTCAAGAAGTAGTATAAAACGCTCAAAAAATCATAATATTATTTGAAGCTTTAAACAAAATTTAAGATATTATAATTGTTCGGTTCTAAAATATTGATTTAGGTGATTTAACTTTAACAAACCACAATATAATTATTTTACTAATTTAGTTATTGTTAGTTATGTTTATTTAAACACTATTTAAGCTACTGAAACCAATACTAAAAATTGCTAAAAATACCACGCTAAGTATATTGCCTTACGAATGGCAACACCGATCCCTATATGTCATTTTAGTTGTCACGAAATGGAGTGCGATTAGGACGTGTCCGTAATAAATAATTATACATCCTTTTTATTTACTTGTAATGCTCTTAGCACTTCAATAGTTATACCAAACACTGCTTTCGATTATGTTCATTTCGTGCAAAGTTTTGTTCGACCCAAATTTGCTGCAAAAATATGGAAGAGGTGAGTTCGTAGGTTACCATATTTTCATTGTGCCTTCACAACACGGCCCAGAGTCGGTATTGCATGGTATTTTGCAATCGTTTTGTTGCAGGAACTTAACGAAAATGATTTGGAGGAGCGGCTGTATGCTATGATACATCATGTAGACGGGACGCAGGCAGAAGAGAACGATCAGACCCACGATGTGAGCCCGCGTGTCGAAGAGGCGCCGCGAAGCACGGTCAAGCGCTACTGGCGCACCAGTCACAACAGCGCCTATCAGAAAGTTAACACGCCTACTGCTCCGACGAAAAACACACAAGCTAACAGGACACCCGCAAATGTAAACAAAAACACGCCTGCGCCCGTCAACCGAACCCATGCAGCCGCTGCCGACGACCCGAAGCCAAAAGAGGAGAAAAATGACGCACCCGAGTCACCGCCTGCTGCCCTGGCTATATTACAGAACACAGTACCTCAGAATTACACAAAGACGGTCGAAATATTAGAAATTGATGAACCCAGTAAAGTTCTAGATTTGGAATCGAGTGATGAGGATGAAGTCATTGAAATTGCTTTGCCACCGAAACCTACCATCACTATCGAGAGCTCTGATGAAGATGAAGTGATTATACAAAATCCAAAAACAAAAGGTAAAGTCAAGAACAGTTCTAAAGAAAACAAGTCACCAAACAAAAGTAATAGAGATGTGTCAGCAAGTCCCGTTCCATCAGTTGTCTCATCCATGTCTGACGACTTCATCCGCGGAGACTGCATAGCTCTCAACATATCCTCTGCCCAACTTGACAACCAGAGCTTTGATTTTAGCCTACACGGCTCTGACCTTATTGGAGGTGACACTCCCTCTAAGAAAAAGAAGAAGAAGAAAAACAAAGATCGCTTGACATCAACCCCGATCAGTGAAAAAGCTGTAGAGGAAATAAATACAGACAACATTTTTGCCACACCAAAGAGTAAAGCAAAAAATAAAAAACCCAAGGCAAAGTCCTATACAGTGTCTGAGAAAACCATTCCAAACCCAGACGTGTATGATTCGGACAGCAATCAATCTGTTATTGATATCAATAAAAATCATGATGCTTATGTTGTAACGGATAAAAGCTTTCCGAGTACAGACGTTTACGAATCAGACTCAAGTGTAGCCGAAACTATCAGGGATGTGGGCAAGCAGCCGTCGCCACAGAGAAAAACAAAGGAAAATGATAGTTCTGATATCGACTTAACCCTGGAACTACCAAGCAACACTAAACAGAAGAATGTTACAGACAAAACTCTGGTTGTTGATCTGACCAATGACTACACCACACTTGATAGTACCCAGATCGAGGAAAACATAGTCATTGGCAATATATCGGGGTATTCTGATGTAAACGAATATGGAGACAGTCTCATGAACACATCAAACCAATCGCCTGAAGAACTTGGCAGGTTTTGTTCAACTAAAGTGCCGCAGATACTTTACGAAGATCTGGACTTTGATAATCTGAAAGGGAAGGATAAAGTCTGTAGACGCAGAAGGTACTCGCTCACCACACTACGAGCGGAGATGGAGAAGTTTTACAATGAGAGCTGGGGCGGAGAGAATTTCAACCATCAGGAGATACAGAAGAACATGTCTCGTGAGTATTTATTTATCAATTTAATCACATTTTTTATAATTAGTACTCAAAAAGTTTTTTACTTTTTAAAAGGGACACATAGTATAAATATGAAGTATCCCATACACTAAAGTGTAACATCCTTTTGCTGGCTGAAAAACCTATTTCCTGACAATAGCAAAATTTTATTAGTAGTATCTATATCATCCTAAATATGTAACAGGCTCTTAGAAACCTATTTCCTTTCAGAAACTATTATTATTTTTGACGACCGCTTTAGCTTAATTGGTAGTGGCCCTGCCTACGAAGCTGGAGGTCCCGGGTTCAAATCCCGGCCGGGGCATTTATTTGTGTGATGAGCACGAATATTTGTTCTTGGGTCTTGGATGTTTTCTATGTATTTAAGTATTTATTTATCTATATTAGTATGTATATCGTCGCTTAGTACCCATAGTACAAGCTTTGCTTAGTTTGGGACTAGGTTGATTTGTAAGATTGTCCACAAATATTAAAAATATTATTATTATTTCTCTTTATTTATTTCTTTTCTTTTTTATTATTATTATTATTATCTTCAGAATCTTTTGTTAGGATGACAATGTAGATACTAACATTCTTCTCTGCTATGGTTACGAAATTTTACATACATTTGTAGATCCTTTAACAATATAAAGATAAATTTATAACAATGAATATGCTTTCATTGTCAACATTGTTTGGTCGAACTCAATATTAACTGGTGATTCCTAATGTTCTTCATTAACTAATCGGAATTTCCGTTAATGTGCCATTACTTAATGGTTGTAGTGATAGCAGAGTGATTCCATTGTCGCTGGTGCAACATTTGAATGCTAAGCTTATTTACTAATAAAATAAATAGTTTAAGATCCTACTATCATTTTACCTTTTACCAGTTTAATAAGCCCAATTGTGCCGGGGCCTGCTTTGGCATCTAATCCCGATAAACTGTTTCCTCACGCTACTTTCTTTCATGTAAATTGTAAACCCACTGTTAAATACGGTTACACTGGCTCAATTAGATACAATAGGGATGACGACACTATAAAAGAAAATCAATAAATCCAAATTTTCTACATAAAGGCTCAAATTCTCAATCAAACGGCGAAAAAAGTAATTCAAAAAAATAAATAATTACGTAATTATAAGTCTTCAAAGTTTAAGAGTGGGTATGTTCTGTCCCTTTTCCGCAAAACGCACCTTTGTATTGAACCATCGTCATTTACTATGGCGCTACTTAACAGTGACGTCACGGTTAGGTAGCACTTTCTCTCTCTAACTACGAACATTCTAACCGTTGTAGCTTCGTTATTTTTAGAGATATTTGAATAGGATTTTCACTATTTGGCATAGTTTTATGTCTTCTTTCTATTGAAGTAATAAATTTTTTTTGAGTCGACATCCCTATTATTGCTATCAAAGTAAAACAACAAACAACATTACAGATGAGGACATAAAATTGCCTTGTTTACAAGTACCATTCAAGCTTAAAAATAACACTGGTCATTTCTATTTCAGGAGACAAGAGTTTGTGGGTGATCGACCCAAAGGACAGAATGCCAAATCCACCGAAAAGGCGAGTCACGTAAGTACTTTAAAACTGACGAAATAACTTTTTGCCAAAACTTTAAGGTCGAATATCGCTCAACATGTTTCAAACCGATGGAGCTTGATAGAATGTCGTCTGTGATAGTGTAATATTTCCTTGTCCAATTTGTCCATCCACGGATTGGGATGTTTTTAGGGTTCCGTACCAAAAAGGTAAAAAAGGAACCCTATTGGTTTCACTTTGTCTGTCTGTCTGTCTGTCTGTCTGTCACATCGCTAAATATCTCAGGAACTACTTATCCTATCGATTTGAAATTTGGAATAGTTATAAACAAGGGTAATCCAGATACATAGAAGATGGTTTTTTAAATTATTTTATTTTATTTTCTGTGAATAATGACAGATAAAAGGGGGTTCAAAATTTTAAAGTCTGGCAACTATATCAAGTGGGGTATCATATGAAAGGGCTTGACTTGTACATTCCAAAACAATTTTTAGTTTTTTTTTTCGTTAGGGAAATTTCGATTTACGAGGGAAAATGTAAAAAAAATACCATTCCCCCCCCCCTTATCTCCGAAGTTTACGAAGAAAAAAAAATTGAAATTATTACACAACATTAATATGCATGTATATTTTACAGGAAAATTATAGCCATAGCTCTATCTAGTTTTTCTTTTTTTTAATCATCAAAAAACTCTTCTATACTAAGTTTGTAATTTAATCACCTTTGTATATATTTTTGTTTTATATTTAAATTTACAAAATTACGTTGAAAATACCTTCTTTCAAATAAAAAAACAATTATTGAAATCGGTTGATGTGATAAAGAATTATCCTTGAAAAACCAACATACGTACTAAGTTATTCAGTCGCGCAAATTAGTAACACAATGCGCCGATAGATGGTGCTGTCATGCTTTTTTATTTTAAGATTGTTCCTGAATTAATGGGGTCGAGACGGGTACACAACTACATATACAAGAACTGTGTACGGAACCCTCGGTGCGCGAGTCGGACTCGCACTTGACCGGTTTTTTTGGGACTGTTTACTTTTCTCGCATAAACTGCTTAATGGATTTACTTATATCTGGCATACAAACTATCGCGTCCCGAAAAAGGACTCACAGTCCCCGGCAGAACTGACAGGTGTCAGGATTTACTTATCATTCAGAGACAGTAGGATAGTTTTTATCCCGTAAATCATCCCCTAAGGGGTTAAATAGGGATGAAAAATTTGTACGCAGTTCATACTCCGTAGACCGACTTCCACGCGCACAAACCGCGGGTAAAAGTTATATTATACCTTATTATTCCCTACCGGCATTTGTATTTCCGGGATCATATTACCTGGACCTCTTCAAGGCACGAGTGAATAGGCATTTTCTGGGTGAGCTCGCTTCACCGTTGGCCCCATCTTTGCCCCCATATTTAAAATAATAAAAATAATAAGCAATTTTTTTCAGCTGCAACTACTGCAACCGAGTGGGCCACCGCGACGACACGTGCCGCCTGAAGCCGCCCGTGTGCCACATGTGTGGACACACGGGCCACTACGAGCCGCGCTGCCCGCGCAAGATTTGTGTCAACGTGAGTATAACGTGTCACGACACTAGAACAACTGGCCCCGCGAGTGCTGTACCCGCAAGATTTGCTTTGACGCTAGCACACCTGTGACACGCGAAGTAACAGCGTGCTCCTACGGTAAAGTAGTCTAAGACCGGCGTCGAACCCGTCGGGAGCCGCCTTGAAATGCAAGGCTAAGCGAGGGATGACGAAGTCTCAGAATAGTGTAATAGTATTTATTACATACAGAATAGGGTATTAAACTAAGGTAAAAATAAATTGTTTTTTACTTGACTAATAAAAGATCTAACGAAAATACTCGAAAAACATCAATTATTAATTTATTTTAGCTAATTGAAAGATTTTATAAGCATAAAGATTTAAAAAGGACGCTGATTTGAACAAACCTACTCACACTGTCTTAGTGACGTCACTAAGACAGTATTTCCCTACAAACTTCATATTAACAAATCGTTTTTGACATTTAATAAAAAGTTGCTGATTTGACTAGGGGTTTAATACCGTATTGCCACGAACCCCCCGCACCGAGGTCAGTTAC
This sequence comes from Cenopis cana, assembly GCA_951800055.1. Lineage (NCBI taxonomy): Eukaryota > Metazoa > Arthropoda > Insecta > Lepidoptera > Tortricidae > Cenopis > Cenopis cana. Next base: position 2,924,536 of record OX637476.1, on the reverse strand, counting down.
CTCGTCCGTGACAGGCCGGGTTACGATCAGGTACCGTCGCGTCTCGCGATTCGCCCGCGCCACGCGCTACGCACTCGCGCAAACAATTGACGCGTGTGCCGACAGCGCACACACACATACTTACCAACAGCGCTTACGTTCCTCCGCGTGTCACCCCTTTGTCTAAAGTGTTAAGCCGTGTATGACATCAAATCGTGTTAATTTCTATTTCCAGTGCGGCTCTCCCAACTTCATGTACTCGACGTCGTGCCGGAACTGCGCGTCGTGGCGCAGCCTGCAGTGCGCCGCCTGCGGACAGCCGGGCCACCCCGCCGACCACTGCCCCGACGTGTGGCGCGGCTACCACAACACGGTACGTCTTCGTCACAACCCCCGCACAAAATTAACGAAACCCACACACCCGCCGACCACTGACGACTTGTGGCGCGATTAAAGCCGTGTTCCGAATCACGCTAAAAATGCTCGCAGCGCTTACAGTGCTGACGGCCGGTCCAAATCAAATAGCGCGCTTAAGGCCGTGTATTACCACTTTTGAGTTTTTAAAAACAATCTGAGACATAGAATATAGTGTTTTAAAATCTAAAAAAAATATATGTGTTACATAAGGATCTTGTCTAGTCAAAATCGCAGTCAGTTACCCTGATGATTTTCACTCGATAGAAAAAAATCGCGAAGTTACCCCTTTTTTTGGAATGTATTTTCAATACTACGGCTACATTACTGATATTTAACATTTAATTTTTGTACTCAATTAAAGATCGTAAATAGTTATAGACAAATTCGCAGGGTTTGCTTTGATAAAATGATTGGCTTAATGACTATAGCTAAATATTTACAAAACTGCGCGCAGAGTTTGCGTAGAGAGCGGGATGGTTAATTGTAAACTCACGCGTGTTAGAGCGGGACATTTGCGTTGGGGATACCTCCCCTTAAGGCCGCGTGAGTAGTGTTTTGTCTCGGACCGCTATTCGCTTGAGCGCGCTCACGATCGGACCGATTCACGCTCATAGCCCGTGTTTACTGTAATGTTCATAATATCAAACGTCAACTTGAGGTTTGGCTCAAGGTGCTTACGCCTGGGAGTGTGAGCACCGTGAGCGCCGTCCATGACATCATTAGTGACGTCACGACATCTCATGTAAGCGCTATGAGCGTGAATCGGTCCGATCGTAAGCGCACTTTGAGCGCTGTGAGCGTAAAGGCCGGCTGTACGAGTATAAAGGGATGTGCTCTAAAGAACACCCACATTTGACATGATACCCACGGTCACCTCTCATCATCGCACCACTCGCCATCGGTAGCGAGTTCATCCTCTCACCTTAGAGCCCCTGCGTTCTAGTACAGTACGATTCAACAGGTGCTTTATGTATACCGAAAACAGGTTGAGGAATGAACTTCCCGCCAGATATTCCCAATGGGCTCCAGCATTGGGCTCTTCAAAAAAGGCGTGAAAGGCGTTCTTACGGGTCGGCAACGCGGGAGTGACGCCTCTGGTGTCGCAAGCGTTTATAGGCGACAGGAACCACTTACCATCAGGTGGGCTGTCAGCTTGTTTGCCCCCGACGTGGTATATAAACAAAAAAAAAAGACCTTTTCATACCGCGTGTGGATACACGCGCAATGGATATTATAAACGAAATTCTCCCATTTCAGATCGATGAAAACTTGCCGCTGGAGCAGTGCGGGGAGAAACCGCATCACCAGCTGCAGTGCAGCGGCTGCGCGCGGCGCGGACACCTCGCGCACGCCTGCCGCGCCTACCGCGCTCTCTGCCCGCTCCCGCTCCACCCCTCCCGCGTCACGCGCTACCTGCGCCTCTACCCGCCCACCACCAACAAACGAACCTCCAAATGCCCCCCCGCCCATGAAACCCATGTCACCAAGAAGAGGAACATGTCAGAAAACGAGAGCCGGCCTAGAAAAAATTCCGAAACTGAGAATCGGAAAAATTCTGAAGCTGATCGGACGAGGAAAAATTCTCAAAGCGCTGAGCCTAAGGAGGGTGAGAGTGAAGCGGCCGATTTCATCCCTGTAGGACCGAATCTGGACAAGGAGCAAGTTCTTCAGGACAACGAGGTATCGGATACGAGTGAGGTTAAGACGTCCGCTCGCATCTACTTGACTTTCGGTGTGATGAGGAGGTTTTCGACGCCCGCGGGCCAGGGGTGGCTGAAGAAAAACATGGAGGAGCTCAATGTCGACGTCCAGTATAGTAATGCCAGCTCGTTCCTGACCGTAGTCGGCACCGTTGGCGATCAGGAAGCCTTCCATTCGAAACTGCGAGAGTGGAGCGGGAGAGCTAAACCAGCTAACAACCCTGATCCTCAAAATGATGACCCCCAAACTGAGAATATGATGCCCCGAAGGAAAAACGTCGTTTTACGCCGACTTAGCGACGCCTTCGAATCACTTAAAGGTAACCTCGGGGACCCTAAAGCTATATTTAAAGAGCTGACCTTCTTGCAGAACCGCCATGAAACTATAAAGAGTCAGAAGGAGATAAGTCCTAAGCAGTTGAGTAATAGCAGAGGTCACATAAATGAGATGCTGAAGAAGTTGAACATGGTCCTTCTCGGGCAAGCCGGTCTCGCCGGGGGGGCCGAGCATCTAAACGCGCTTCACTATCTACAAGAAAAAGTCATCAATACCCGAAACCAGAAAATTCCCCATCCGCTGCGTTCGGAGATAACCCAGCATTACCAAACTATATTCACGGCTCTACCCCGCAACGATTATGCGGATTTGGTCAAAAAGTTTTATTCCACCCGGGTTCCACAGGTGTGCGTGGGGAAAGGTAATATTGCAATGAATTCACCAGGTCCAAAGAAGAAGAAGAAAAAGAAGTTGAAAATTGATCAGCAAAAGCCGGTTGTAACACCAAGCGACGCAATCGAAGAGCAACCGGTGACCCCTGCTGAACAACAACAGCAACAACCTATTAAGACATCGAGGCAAGTAAAAGATATGACTAAGAAATTATCATACTTTTACACTCAGCTTCTAAAGGCGAGCCAACCGTCACAGAACGAAGGGCGAGATATGAAGCGTCTGAAAATCGCTTACAAAATCTTGGAGACAAAAAACAACCTGCGCGTAAGCGGGGGCCCAACGAGGAAACAACAGATGGAAAAGCTGAAAGTAGCTTGGAAAGTTCTGAGAGAAGCGACGGCTTTCTTGAATAGGAAACCGCAGATAAATAAAAAGAAGAAACTTGTACGTGAATAAAGTATAAGGAATATGTAACACATAGGTCCGGCGTGTGTTGAAGCGGAGGGTTAGTAAGTATGAGGGTGCGTCGTCGGGATCCGCCTTAGCTATGCGCCGGTCATGTGTTACGCCACTTTTATCGTGTATGTGAATTAATAAACAAACTTAGTGTAAAGCATAAAATGTCTGTGTTTGTTTCACCCAAGACTACTGTCACAAAGAAATGTGACAGTATACCTATCACGCTTATACACCAAAGATTTGTTGGGTGTTGTTTTAGTACAATTGACCCCTGGCTTGATAGATTAGCCTGGTAGTTTTTTTTTAAATTACACAAAGACAATGAGCAGTCGTATCATCTATAATAAATAATAATAAAAATCATTTATTTAAGTCCCTATTCTACAAACGATCCCTATATATCATTTCAATCTAAACTAGCACTAACACAACTTGCTGCCAAGTAGCGTCATTCTCAGCGATTACGTGAGACGCTGTACGAATTAAAAAGAGCAAGATAGATTTTTCTGGTCTTGTGTAAATGGTGATTTGGGTTGGGCAGTAAAATATGACCCTATAATCTATCTTGCTAGGTGAACAGTGGAGCTATATGTACGTTAACGAAAGAATGAGGTAGTAACATGTGTCATCCGTCTCATTCTAACATTATTATTTCCTCATCCACACTGTCTTATGAAGAGAGCCTGTATCAATAAATATACCCCTAAAATTTACAAACATCTACATTGTCCATGCACATGGTAGATACTAGGAAATGTAGAATCATTTTTTGTAACCCGCAAGGTAATCGATTTCAGTATTACCGATTCGCACATCACTAAAGAGAAGACGTCATCACGTCATCGTCGTCACCTTTTGTCACTATCTGTGGTTGGTTGGTGATAAAATTGATAAGCACACAGTACTTGTTGATTAGAAATTGAATCAATAGCAAAACAAACGAAAACGAGTTGGAACGGGAGTGTTTTCCATACAGTTATTATGCAAATTACGGATAAAATTGCAACGTATTATGTGGTCCAAGTTATTGTCGTGTTATGCTCTACGATTCATTGCATATTGGGACGTAGGGTAAGGATTATCACGAAGTGTTTTATTTTATATTAATTTTATTGAAGTAGAGTATCAGTCACTATTTTTACATTTATGAAATTGATATTTTATTTAATTGAACCTAATCAGCAAATTAGCATTTTAATTTTAACTCCCCTTTTTGTATTGATCATTTTTATTCTTAAGTAACCATATTCTGCTAGTATTTATAGAACACATAATTTCAAGGATGAACTAGAAAATATACACACAATTTACATGATTTTTTTGTGAAAAATATGTCATGTAATTTTGGAATATATACATATTTCCAATCTTAAAATTATCCAACCCTATATTAAAAGAGCTTATTTTTTTTTAACAAAATGCAATCACTGTCCATGAAAAATGGTGGTTCAACCATGTAATGAAATTTACTCTAACTGAAATAAAAAATAGATAATTATAGCAGCATAATTTTCTGGATTCTTTCTAGGTAGTTAATGACCACTTTATGGCTAGGTGTGACAAAATATTTATGGAAGCTGTAGTTTACCATTTGAGCCTTTTGATTCATTTGCTCTTTGGCATGCAGTATCACTGATTGTTAGTGATTGCCTATTCTAAACTTCATCATTGAGAAGTAGTTGAAATGGAGAAAGTGGGTTTCTAGATAGAAAACTTCCGTGAGTCTCAGACATATTGAAATATAATGAACGGGTCACTCACGTCTTTAACGTCGAATATAGCTCGACATGTTTCGGACCAATCCGTGGTCCTTAATAATGTCGAGCGACATTCGACGTTAAAGACGTGAGTGACCCCTTCATTATATTTCAAAGTGGGTTTCTATTAATAAGCCAAATTTTTTCTTGTCACAGTTTCCCGATGAAGGCTATTCGTCCGGCGGTTACTACAATGACCAGTTAGAACAATATGCAAAAATTAAAACTGCTCTAGGTAAATTAGAACATGGTAAGTGCTATCATTATTATTTGTTAACACAATAATTAATAGAATATAAAATGATTTAAGTTTTTTAGCAGAATGAAACGTAAAACATCTCCCAAAAATAAAATAAAAACATTGATGGACATAATGTTATGAGTATGTGTAATTTTTATTAATACTTGGGTACTTCCCAGTAATTCTATAGAACTCAATATGTTCACAGAATTGTTTCAACATTGCTATATACCTACCCAGTGGCTATGATTTGATTTGTATAAGACTTTTACAGTCACGAATTTTAATTTGGAAACCCCTTAAGGTTGATGATGATAAAGTTTCCTAATAGTTAGTAAATTCTTTTTATAATTAACAAATTTTATGAATAGAGTAGGCCCATTTTTGAAGAAGTAGAATACAAGAAGCAAGTCGTGTAACAGTTTGGGTGACAACGTTATCAGAGGGTTTAGACCCTGCAGAATACGGATCTGCCTGTCGCCATCCCCAAATTTGAGCCGGAAGAATGTTATATCGGAAGAGGTGCAGCCCATACAAAATTTTTCGTTGTACATTTGGTAAATCGTTGTTCCGGTACTCTAACTATGGTCCGATTGTTATGGATTTTTGATATGCCGTAAAGAACAATATTTGTCATCGTATCCCGAAATGTTTGACACTCCAGCTCCACGTCTTTCTCCGCCATCTTGGAAAATCTGTCACTTTTTTCAGGTTTTTGCTTGTACTGTCGTTATAGTTCATTTTAGTGCTAAACATGGTTTGGCAATATTGTAAAACACAAAATTTGCTAAAACTTTTGGCTACAAAGATTTTTTCTATGACCCCTAGGGACGAAGATATGACAGGAGATATCATTATAAATTGCCACTTTTTTCTAGTTTTCCTCTCATGTTTACGTTTAAAGTGCATTTTAGTGCTAACTATAGTTCGGCAATATTGTAGATTATAAAATTTTCTACAACTTTTGTATTAAACATTTTTTCCACGATCATCAGGAAAGAAGGTACGATGTCATCTATGGGGTACTACCGTCAATATTTACTACTTTTTCCAGTTTTCTTCCCATATTTGCGTTTTAGTGCATTTCTCGGTCAGCAATATTACAGAAGACAAAATTATCTGCAAATTCAAAGTACCTACGATCTTCTAGGTATCGTGGAAACAGACGATTTTGTCTTCTGAGGGATTGAAGTGGTATAGATCGGAAAGTGACAGATGCTTTGTCTTGTCGTCTATCACGCTATCACTCGACCATCATAGATCCCCTACAGATTGCGATTTATTGCGTTCAAACCTAAATATGGGAAGAAAACTGGAAAAGTAGCAAATTTCGACGGTTGTACTCCATAGATGACTTCATATCTTCTTTCCTAATGGTCGTGGAAAAACTATTTCAATACAAAAGTTGTAGCTAATTTTGTGATCTACAATATTTCCGAACTATAGTTAGCGCTAAAATGCACTTAAAATGTAAAAATGAGAGGAAAACTAGAAAAAAGTGGCAATTCTTAATGATATCTCCTGTCATATCTTCGTCCCTAGGGGTCATGGAAAAAATCTTTGTACCTAAAAGTTTTAGCAAATATTGTATTCTACAATATTGCAGAACTATGTTTAGCACTCGAATGAACTTTGATGACAGTATAAGCAAAAAACTGAAAAATGTGACACTATTTCCAAGATGGCGGCCAAAGTTATGGCGCTAGAGGGCCGAAAATTTTAGGTTACCATGGCCAATATTGTCCTTTACAACATACCAAAAAACCATATCAATCGGACCTCTTTTAAAGTACCAGAGCAACGATTTATTAAATGTACTACGAAAAATTTCGTATGGGCTGCACCTTTTCCGGTATACCGTACTTCCGGCTCAAATTTCGAGATGGCGACAGGCTGATCCGTATTCTGCAGGGTCCAAACCCTCTGATAACGTTGTCACCCCAACTGTTACATGACTTGCCGCTTGCATTTTTTAGAGACGCCTTTTCCAATTCTATTCCTGCTCTAGAATAAAGATTAATTCTTCCTCATTAACAAATAACTTTGTACAGATTGTACTAATAGCTTGTTCTTAAATAAAACAAACTTTACATAAAACATCTTATAAATTTATCCACCAGCCCCACAATATGTCGACAACTGGCCCAACCCGGACATCAAGCTGGGGCAAGTGTCCGGGGTGGCTTTGGACGCGGCCGGGCTGCTGCTGGTGTTCCACCGGGCCGGGAACACATGGGACGAGAGAACTTTCTCCGCGCGCCACGTCTACCAGAACATCGGCAAGTCACAACTTGACTTTAGCAGCTCCATACCGCAACTAGTCCAGCCTAGACCAGTTGCTGTTCAAGTGACATGCCCGATCACTAGACCGGGCTAGATGTCACAAATGCGTTTGGGCACTGCCTGGGGTGGTGCGGCACACAGGGTTCAAAAGCATATTTTTATTTTATAAATTTTCATTGATTAATTTTTACATAAGGAAGAGAAGAGAAGTTTCAAGTTTCCTTAAACCATATCGGGTTTGTATCGACACAATATTCGCGGGAAAAAAATTTGTAAATAATTATCGATGTGATAGTAACAGAGAAACAATAAACAAAAGCTATCGAATTAGAACCTAAGTGCTGCGTTCACTGATTTGTGAAAAACAAATGAAAATAGTAATATTTAAGCTTAAGCCACACAGAGAGCGGGCGCGCGGGCGCGGGCGGCGGCGGCGCGGGCGCGGGCGGCGGCGGCGCGGGAGCTGCTTTTGGCGGTGGCGGCTGCCGACAAAGGCCGCTGCCGCCCGCGCCCGCGCCGCTGCCGCCCGCGCCCGCGCCGCCGCCGCCCGCACCCGCGCCGCCGCCGCCCGCGACCGCGCCGCCGCCGCCCGCGCCCGCGCCGCCACCGCCCGCCCGCTCTCTGTGTGGCTTGAGCTTTATCCGATTATTATGGACAATATACGATATTGTTGATATAAAAATAAAAAAGTTTTTTTTTCTGCTTTATGCATTTTCATATTACATGCCATTGTAATGTGTAGATTGGATTCTGACACGTGTATTTTGAATTTTTAGGTGAACCCCCCATACCAGACAATACCGTGATGGTTTTCAACGATACTGGAGAGTTAGTCGACATGTGGGGAAAGAATCTGTAAGTATCTTTAAGTTGATACCTAATACTGACAATGGTACATAATATTCATAAAAATCTACCTATAACTGTAGTGATGTCGCAGAATAAATAAGGCAGCAAACAAGAAAGGTACATTTTTACATTACATAACATAATATGATAAGATTTGACACTAGAAATCATAAATTGCCTTATTTATTTATTTATCGTAGGTATGGCAATTATTTAGAAATTGCCTTAATTTAATTTAATTCACATAATGTTCATTATTATTTAAGAGTAACGTTATTAAACCATACCTACAAACATCCAATTTTTGTCATCAGTTTTCACATGCCGCACGGCATGAGAGGAATGACGTGTGCCTACATCCCTAACTCAAACTGTTGTTGTCGGCGTTGTCACGTTGTGGTCAAAAGGTTAAAATGTCTGTTCCTCAGTTTTTAGATGCCGCACGGCATGAGAGAAATGACGTGTGCCTACATCCCTAACTCAAACTGTTGTTGTCGGCGTTGTCACGTTGTGGTCAAAAGTCAGTTTTTACATGCCGCACGGCATGAGAGAAATGACGTGTGCCTGGGCCATTTTACGGAAAGTTGTACACTCGACTTTTTTTTTAAATTTGGATAAAATCGGGTTTTTTCTACTCAGAATCGAAAGCACTTGATTAGATTCTGAGTAGAAAAAACCCGATTTTATACAAATTTAAAAAAAAAGTCGAGTGTACAACTTTCCGTAAAATGGCCCGCCTACATCCCTAACTCAAACTGTTGTTGTCGGCGTTGTCACGTTGTGGTCAAAAGGTTAAAATGTCTGTTCCTCAGTTTTTAGATGCCGCACGGCATGAGAGAAATGACGTGTGCCTACATCCCTAACTCAAACTGTTGTTGTCGGCGTTGTCACGTTGTGGTCAAAAGGTTAAACTGTCTATTCCTCAGTTTTTACATGCCGCACGGCATCACGGTGGACAAGCAGGGCAACGTGTGGGTGACAGATGTGGCGCTGCATCAGGTCTTCAAGTTCACGCCGCAACAGAGGGAGCAGCCTGCTCTCGTGCTGGGTGAAAAGTGAGTATGTTTATTAAACTGCCAGGTAATCAAGTTATTACTAGATTTTGAGTGATAATTAAAAACAAAAACCCTGTTGGAAACTCTTAAGAAGTTAGTCTTTAAATAGAAAAAATAACATGCCTAATTATAATTTAGGGTCTATTAAAATTTTCCCTTATCACAATGCATTAAATGGGACAATCTAGTTCAGTGGTTCTTAACCGGTGGTCTCTGGAAGCACCCAAAAAGGTCCGCGAAGCCATCAGAAAAATATTGAATAAATGATAACGAATCAACAAAAGAGTTGCGCTATGAGGGAGCCGAGCCGTCGCCGGCCCCGGAAATAGCAGGTGGTCCATGGGAAACAAAATAAAAGTCAAATGGTCCCTCATCACTAAAAGGTTAAGAACCACTGGTCTAGTTAGTGATTGAGTGAATATAAGTAGTCGGTTTTGGCATAGCACTAATATTTATGCGCGTGGCATAGCACTATTATAATAATTAAATGATGACTATTTGTGTTATCAGATTCGTGCCAGGGAACGACGACCGCCATTTTTGCAAACCGAGCGCTGTAGCCGTACTTGAATCCGGCGAGTTCTTCGTAGCGGACGGCTATTGCAACACACGCGTCATGAAGTTCGGCCCCGACGGCGAGTTACTACTGCAGTGGGGCGGACGTGAGCACATGTTTAACCTTTTAACCTCTTTTATAAGATTTCAAGCTCACATGGCCATTTACATTAGAATTACGATTAATAACAACTCATAAACACAAATGTACATGCTAAATATCCCGTTATTCATCGTAAGTTTAACCTTTTTGTCTAACAACTCCCTAGCACACAATCTATAGCTAGCGATAGCTTGTATTAATAAAGTTGGATTTTTTGTATGAAATACGAGATACGCATATATATTATAGGTTGTTTATACTCTATATTTCTGCTCATGTTTAAATTTTCTATCATCATTTCCACTATTTAAAGGTTGTCTGGTAGAGATCGCTTGTTAGCGTTAAGGTCGCCGTTGTGCTGTTTATTTATGTGCGATTTAATTGCTGTTTTCTTTAGTGTATTATTTGGTGAGCAATAAAGGAGTAATGTATTGTATACGCAGTGGTCAAAAGGTTAAAAATATTTTTACAGCAAATACCAAAATATATAAAATACCATTTAATTAGATTTATTACCTCTAGATTCGTCATTCGGAAACTCGCCCTTTGCCTTCAACGTGCCCCATGCCCTAACACTTGCCGAAGACAAGGGCCTAGTGTGCGTGGCCGATCGAGAGAGAGGCCGAGTCGCATGCTTCCGCTCTGACAACGGGACTTATGCGGCCGGCTTCAAGAACTGGCTTATTGGGCCCAGGCTGTTTAGTGTGGCCTACGCTCCTGCTAAAGGTTAGTCCGATTTACCTACCGGCACAGAATAGTATAATAGTATTACATACAGAACAGACACGAACCCCCCGCACCGAGATCAGTTACCTCGTCCCTGAGAGACCCGCCTGGTGTTGCCGTCGCGCCTCGCGATTGGTCCGCGCCACGCGCTACGCACCCGCGCAAACAATTGACGCGTGTACCGACAGCGCACGCACACATACTTACCCACCGCGCTTACGTTCCTTCGCGTGTCACAGGTGTGCTACCGGTAAAGACATCGTTATAAGTAGATAATTTTATGACAAGAGCGTCATGTCATTATTGCTTGACAACAATAACGAAAATTCTGTAGTACCTATGAGGAACACACATGTTTCCCTAATACTAGTTATAACGGAAATGGATAGAAGAAAATACATTCTATGTAGGTCATTCTGCATGCATTTGGAACAAAAAAATCTAGTGCGTATCAAGTGAATAGGATCTTCTCGTATTATCTCTTTCATCAATAATTACATTATGATTATTAAAAAACTGGGATAAAAAATAATAAGGTATGTGCGCCTAATAAGGCCCAGTTCGTAAGCTTGTTTAATTCCAAAATTTCATACTTTTATAAGTGGAAATGGGTTTAAATGTCGTGCCCATGTTCGGTTAGTATCATAGACAAAATTGCATGTGCATATCAAAAATTAAGAAGAAAATAGAAGCGGGCCTCATTAGGCGCATTACTTTTGGTGCGACTCCGGTTAAAAGGTTAAACCTCCCCAGGCGGTCGTCTGTACGTGGTCAACGGGCCGATGGGTAACGTGCCTGTACGCGGGTACGTCATCGATTTTACCACAGCTCGTCTCATCGGCACATTCGCCCCGGAGACAGAGTTCCGTAACCCGCACGATGTCGTCACAAGCGCTGACGGCTCGAAGGTCTACGTCGCTGAGCTTAATCCATACAGGTAGGTGTTTGATTGATTTATAAGCTAGATAAAATGAGACCTGTTATTGTTACACGAGTAGCCATTTGTGTTTAAATACTTTAAATTACAATTAAGCAACTCTTATTCTGGTAGCATGTCGTTTATCGCGTCACTTTAAGAAAGCAAAATAAAATAATAATTACAAAAATTAAAAACACGACTGCACTAAAAAGATAATATAAACAAGTTTCCTAATAAAGAACTCAAGGCAATATTTTTTTACGGAACACTCAAAATGGAGTCTACAGTCCGCCATATTGTTTTTATTGCAACGTCACATATCCTATATCACATGTCACCCGGGATGACGTAAGGATTCCAACGATACCTCACACATCTAAATCGGTTAAGGCGTTGAGAAGTTCTGGGGGAACAAAAAATCACATACATACATACATGAAACCTGATTACACTCCTTTTTTTGGGCAGTCGTGTAATTAAATATTGGTCTCTTTTTGACACCGCGACGACTTTAGCCTTTTCTTGTGAAAATGCCTTGTGTGATGAATGTTTATTTACAGCACAAAAATAGATTAACCTAATAATTTTATATTATTTCAAGGGTATACAAATTTGAAGATGAAGTTTTGCGGAACGAGACCAAAATTGAAAAGAATATCAGCTTGCCAGTCAAACCTACTACTACTATAGGTAAGTACTGAAGATTTTTATAGGTGGTGAAAGCTTAAAAGTTTATGGATTGTTTCATGGTGTGTTATATTTAAATACAATTGCGTTCTAATCTTAATTTAACCTTTTAACCATAACGGAAGAATATATTAACTTTAGGACATTGTACCTACCCATGTTTCATCCCCTTACGTTGAATTAATTTAAGGACGTTTCCGCTTTAAATATATAACCATTGTTGCTTTATTTAGCTAAATAACGTAATTGGGACAAATGTACCTCCGTCAATGTATGTCCTAGTACCATTTTATTTTTATTATTTTGTGTACGTTTTTTTTCTTTCGTTTTCAGAATTTTGTTTAAGACACCCTTTTAGATGTTAAAAGGTAATTTATACTCTCACTGCGTCCTTATAAGTTGTGGGAGAGGGATAATGGGATTTTTTTGGATGCATACATTATATGGATGTCTCACAACTCCCAATATTCACGCAAGTTCTGAATAGGAAATAGGAATATGAATAGGAAAGAAATTCTGAAGAATTTTTTTTTCCTTTTACAGTTTTTTTTTCTTGTTATTAAATCATAAAGTACACACTACACAGTATAGGGCTAAGTATGGAGGAGCACATAGCCTCCCCGGCTGTTCTGGGATGTACGAAGAATGTCGACCATTTTTGCAAACAAATTTCAGAAGTTTTTTTTTGTTGAAAATTTCCGTATACCGGGCTCGGCAAAAAAAATATAATTATAAAACCTGCTCACACAATTTCACGAGAATCGGTTGAGAAATGCGACACGTAGAGGAGAACAGGAGAGAACTGTGGAAGAGACATACGATACGGAAGCATTTTTGTCGAAGCTGAAGCGGCGACCTTCGTTTCACTCGGTCAATAAATTCCAGATCAAACAGCAATAATGCCGCTTGAGGCGTGGGGCTCGTGGCGCGGCGCGGCGGGCGGCGCGGCCGGCGCGGCGGGGGCGGCGTTGTTGGCGCTGGCCGCGCTCGCGCTCCGCGGCGCCCGGAACAAAGGTAAGGACACGGAGGCCGAGCCCCTCGTCGCCTGAACCTCAACGACTGACATTAAGTCCCAGTTTAAAACCATCCAAACCACAAGAAATGGAGTTAGCAAATTTCACTCAAAGGAAATATTGCTTTATTTTTGAAAATAACGAACTTGCATTCAAAGATTTAATAGTACATTACTTACCAAGGGCGATAAAACAAAGAATGTCTCAGGTCGCAGGTATTTTACTAACTAATATGCGATCTGAGGCTTTCTTTATTATCGCCCGTGGTAAGTACAAAATTTTATGTCACCCCCTGGCTAGGAAGATGGGTTTTTTCGCGCGCGGAGCGTGCGATAATGGCCACTTTATGGCCAGGTGTGACATAAAAAAATAAGCTTCCTATCTCTATTGTTTAGAGTGGGTTTTCCCTCCAGATGGCATTATAAATTCCACCTTGTATACTCGTAGGCTAAGTTCGAATTGCGAGTAAATATTACTTTTTTGTGGATTGGATAATTTTCACTAAACTTACAACGACAAAATATCTTGATTTTGAATACACTATAATACTACGCATTTATATGTGCAATTAAGTCGCTGTAACTTATAAAACGGCAGCACTGTACCTTAACACTTCTACTTATACCTAGAGACGTTTAGATTTTAGGGGTTTTAGGTTAAGAATAACCACTTTCCCCATATCCTCTTGCCCGTCCAGTTAAAAAAAGTTGATTAGAATCATAAGAGTACGAATTTAACAAACCTAATATTTTATTAAACGAATATGAATTATGTGAAAGTGGTCATTTTCTAATCCTAAACCATAATTAGCAGTGTTAGCAAATATTTAATTATTTGTATGGCACCTCGATGAGCGCTCGTTTTGCTTAAAGTGAACCGAGATGGTTACGTTTTTAATTTACCGTAAAGTAAATTTTGCGTTAAGTATGCAAGCCAAGAAACATATTAAAAGAGATAAATTGGGATATAGATCTGGAATTGCGATCTGCATTGAAAATACCACACATAGTATAATTAAACTCAAAAGCATTTTATGAATATGTTAATAGATACAATAAACATTTTTTTTTTTTTAAGAAACTGATCTGAGTAAGATATAGTTTAACAATTACTATATAGGTACTTAATGTTATTAAATCAAAATTATTAGTTCAATTTTCATAATTTTAGGTTGAAAACCACTTTAAAATACCCTACTTATAAATTAGTACAACGAACCTAGAAGAAATTTAAAAAGAAATTGTATATTTCGCACGTTTGAATTTTTTTAACGCTAATTTTTAATTCTTTCGTCATGCAAGATTGAATGCCATGTTGGTTTGAAACGGCGTGTAGGTATATTTCACGCTAAAATTATGAATACGAGTACAATCTTGCGTGGTGATAGCTGAGATTATATTTTTATGCATTTTTACTGCCCAGTATTCAAAACTTATCACAAACAGAGCTTGTCACAGGCCGTCTATTACTTTTTTGTCAGGCAAAATTGTAATAGAACTCGGTAATCCATTTGTATGTAAGTAGTGTTAGTGAGTAAGAATTATTATCTTCGTAAAGAATTTAAGGGAATCGTTTCTTTGATTTGTGATCTTATTTGTGACCTGATGTCGATTTTAACCATTTAACCGCACAACATGAAAAATAACCTAGGTACTTACCATTGTGCGCGTCAATATAATATATTGTGCGCGGTTCAAAGGTTAAATAGTATTTTTAATGTATATTAATATTATGAAATTTTATACACCTTTACTACTTATTACGCTTGTTTGACATTCCAGCACACTGTTTCATCTTACAGACTTTATTTATTTGTAATGCTACTATTTATTTTGTAGTACTAAAAGTACTTAATGTTTACATTTTAGTTCTGCTTACGCTTAGTACTTAGTGATGTGATGTGAAAATATTTAATTGAAATATATTTATTGGAAGCAGCTTTTTGTATTTTTATTTTGAAGCACCGCATCCCCGCATGTGTCTCGCAGTCCGCAGTTATTGCACATTCATTAAATATCCGCACTAAATTATACTTTGGCACTAGTTGATAGTCATGTAACAAATAACCTTGACCTACGGGCTACGGAAAAGTTAAGAGCTCGGAAAGGTTAAAAGGTTAAAATACGAGTATGTAAAGTCTCAGCCGAGTATTTTCATTCTGCTACTGTACCTCTGTACCTAAGGGTATAGTTATTTAAAAACATCGTAATTTAAGAGGTAAATCGTAATCGGTAAAGTAAGTTAGTGTTTATTATTGAATTAAAGCGTAATTCTCATAATATACGTTAAAATTTCAATTCAATCACAACAAGCAGTTAAGCTATCTAGCTCTCTAAGATCTTATCTAAGAGGGAAATGTTCAGGCAAGCTTCTTATTACTTTTTATTCGCTTTCTACGACATTGCTTTTGCTTGGGGAGACCGGGAGGTGTAGAGAGAGAGCTCTACGTTAAAAGGTAAGTAAAGGGCGCTATGAACTAAAAAACGGTTCCAAAAAAAAAAAAAAACGGGGCGCCTAAACGATTGGATTATGGGAGTCGTATTTTGAATGAGCGGCCAGTGAGGCCTTAGAACAAATTACTTAAGCGGCCTTTACACCTTACGATATTTAGCTAGCTAACTAGGGGAGGGGAGTTAAACTATCCCGCTCTAATTAGTGCGTGAGAGTTACAATGCTAAATATCGTAAGGTAAAGGCCGCAGTAGTCTAAAACTGTTTGGTAGGTCGTAAAGGTGTGACGCGGCGACGCTGGGAGTACGGGCACGGGGAGTTCAAACTGCGGCGGCTGCTGGAGCGGCGGCGGTTCACGAGGGTCCACTCCGAGGACTCCGACGAGGAGCCCGCCCCGATGCTGCCCCAGCCCCCCGCTAACGCGTGATCGCTACAACTCGGCTTTGGATTTCTGTTACGAATCGGTTGAACGGTGAAGGTCTGAAGGTAAGGCCTGGTATACATTGATAAGTGCGAGTCCATTTTTTTTTTCACAATATACGAAAACTAATATGTCGAATATTTTCGCCAAACTGTGCAGCAGTTTGTTGGCGAAGTAAGCAGTCTTTCTTAGATTTACTTCTTTAAACTAAGCTATTCAATTACACTAAAAACTAACACAATATACCTATTATACGTACTCTCATTAAATGTCCCAATAAATGCTACTCGCAATAAAATAGAACACTTCTATTCTATGAAAGTCGCACTCAACACTAATCAATGTGTATACCGGCCATTATGTAGAATTTCTGAAGGGAAGCTATGCAGAAAGTTGGATGGGAAGAGCTCTGGTATCAGCAGTGATATTTCATGGGGTTAAAGTTTATAGAGGATACTGAAGACCCGTTCCGTTCCTCTAAAAGCTGATTTACATGGTGCAACAACTTCCATTCAATTTTGATTACATTGCGGGCTGCGGACTATACCCGCGGAGGACGATTAAACCCCGCGATGTAATGAAAATCGAATGCAAGTTGTTCACGCCAATGACAATGCGCATTCAGTCATATTATATGACAAACATGAACAGTTAAATTGATGCGAGTTTTCTTTTTAGAACTGGCTCTGTCTCTAAATTTATCCTTTGTTTATTGAAGTCGAAAGTTGTTTCACAAAGCGCTATGTATATTTTAGAGGTTGCTCAAAAATGGAGGCCAAAATAAATATATTTGCTAAGCAGCTTCGCAAGTGAAAAACTCTGTTATCCCAAACAAACGCCTGTTTAAAAAATATATTTTTCCCTCAATATATTTTTTCGTCTAAATTTGTTCTTTTTCTAAAATGAAAAAAGAATTCGTGAAAGAGAAAACTAATCCAGAACTTGACGACATTTGTAAAATTAATCCATCATAGCAATGTTCTGTTTATTTTAATGATATGGGAATCAGCCCTTTCTATAAATAAAGCTTACTCGAAGATTTTTGCACAGGCCTACGAGAGATTATTGTATGTAAGTGTATTAAATTTAATTGGTTAAGAAAATTGCTTATTTATATAACCGATGAAAGTACAAGAGTAAATGTGTGCAAGGAAAGGCACCTTATATCACTAAGTGTCTGACTAAAATTAAATTACTTTAATAAGTTGTAAAAATGGAAGTTATGTAAGTAACACATTCCCTATAAAGTAAACTCAGTATTATAAATGTGTGTAACTGGAAGCCATGAAAACGAACCAGAACAATTTATCTAGGAATCTAAAATATGTTACTCAATACGAAGTGCTTCTATACTGAATGTGACAAAAAATGGACCTTATTAATCATGTAAATAAAGACGAATTGGGCTAAATGAACGCCTGTCCGGCCGGGCATCCCTCTAACAACACAATCATGTGAAAAAAATACAGTAGTTAGTACATATACTTAGATTGTTTAAATTAGCCCAGTTGTGAGAAAATAACCCATACACAAAACGACTCAATTTTGCAGGCTACAAGATTCAAAGTTCAATAGTTTTATGAAATACGGCCAGTACATAATATGTGAAGTATATCTGTTTAAAATAGTAATAATAATGCGTAACACACTAAGCCAACCCACTGCTATTTATCTCACTTTAACAATATTGTAGCTATCACATCATGTTAATAGTTTAAAAGATTGTAAAATAATCTCTAACCATATCAATGCAATTATAGATTCTAATGAATGTACGTAACACAAATCTTTATTAACTTCAGTGAGAATACTTAACAACAAAAAGATCAACAAAAAAAATTACAAAAATATATATATCATTTATTTTCATTAAAACTTACTTGGTGCTTACAATTGCCTACAAAAATGTTATAAATTATACCTGTAATTGTTTCGGCACACTTTAACCTTTTAACCAACAAGTTTTTGATCGCAATCCGTTTCGTACAAGACCGAAAAAGTATTTGATCGCAACTGGTTACGAAGCGCCGGTTACGTTACCAAAGGGGATATAAAATAACTAGCCTTTTGTATTGGAAACACTGCTGGTCAAAATGTTAAAATACTATTTACGTCCACATTTCTCTGAATTTAGTCGTCAAGATCTTTTTCCTACGATGATGTGATTTCGCGGTGACAGCTTCGGATCGAATTCTGGATGAATCTCACATTTCAAACCTGAAAAAAAAAGAAATTGGTAGTTTACCATTGAATAACAAAAAATCCATACGAATTCTTCGCGTGCTCCAAATATTCCGGCCTACTAATAGAAGTATTTTATCTAGTCATAAATCTTGTCAGAAAGTGCCAAATAAATATTTTTACCTTTAATGAAAATATATCAAACTATTCCAGTCACAATCAAATTGAATCCTGTTTAGTTAAAAACTTTATAATAGGTAAGCCTAGTTTTATTGGTTATTTGTGTATGTCTGAATGTTTAATTACTGTTGGTTATGTTTAAGCAATTGAAAATCCAGTACGTACAGTCGAGTTCGATAATATGCGCAATTTTACACGAACAAAGTGATCAAATTTATGTGAACTCTATGGGTCTAAGAACATAAGGTTGCTTAAGATATTTTTGAATCTTTGGAAATGTACACATATTTATGAACTCAACTGTAAGTCCCAGAATATAGGTAAACTGACTTGGACTATTCCAATTAGTACCTACTATTATTAGTTCCACTGATGGAACTACTTTGATCTGTTTCCAGTACTTAGTTCCATTGGCTATAATGATTTGACTTAGTAGATACAAGTAAATTACACTGACATATGCTTTTATTCCATTAAATATTCTACTTTGATACGAATGAAATAGGGTTTTCATTACAAACACACTGTCTAAAAATCGTAAGTTTGTAAGAGACTTTATTATGGTTGAAATTCTTTTTGTTGAACGTATTTGTATTAAAATGTTATTGGATTTTGAGCAGTAAAGTAGCTTTTTAAAGGAATTGCTTTGGAGCAATTCGTTCAACTGTAATGGTTTTTTTAAAGTATACATTAGTGGTAAAGTTGACTAACCAATGGAATAGGAACATAAATGTCAGTGTCAAACAACTAATCTTACTGTATATGTGAGCTATAGGCCTATAGATCTAATTAAACTGGATTTTATTACTCAACTATCAGAAAATTGGATTTAATAGATATACTGGGACAAAACCAACGAATAGTTCTATCAATGGAACAGATAATAGAAGTACTCAGTGAAAACAACTAGAGTACTAGATGACCCTAGTATATGGGTGGCTCAAAAACGTTACATTTGTTATATTTTCACTCTCCTGCGTAATGGTCTCTTCCACGTCGACTATAGTAGTAAGTGCAAGTCCGCACAATTCTATTTGCATTTACGGAAATGTGTGAAATGTGTGATAGTATCATTTCGTCTAAAACGCAACTGGTACAAATAGCAATTCGTCTAAAACGCAACTGGTCACTGCATCAAACAAAACGCAGCTAAATACAAGTCACCTGAAAAACGAATGGTCTAAAACACATTTATTTTAGACCTACATGTATTTTAGACCATTTGCTTTTCAGGCGACTTGTATTTAGCTGCGTTTTGATGCAGTGACCAGCTGCGTTTTAGACGAGCTGATACTAACCCACAGCAATTACTAATCACAATGTAAACAGGTATTCGTCTACGTCGTTTCTGTCGTGCTATGTATGTACATATTGATCGTGTAAATGTAAAAATGTACTTAAGGTAATAGATGTCTTTATTTTTCCCTTTAGTATTAAATATTGAAGACGAATATTTAGTTTTATTTAATTCTCGACAGTTTTCGGGAAATATTTTTGTATATCTGTTTTTCTTTTCATTTGTTTCTGTGTTACAATAATATTGTCCCTAAATGGGGACTCTCCTAAGGGTAAGACAGGCCACCATGCTGACAATATTGTCCATAAGCAACCAGCACAGTTACTGGCCACATTGTCGGCCAAGTATGGTTTTAAAAATTAAAAAATAAACAAAAAAGTAGTTGGCCAAATAGCCATGCTCCAGCACGCACAGCGCTCGGTCCAGCAGCACCACACACTCTTCTAGCGGTACTAAAGCGAGCCGCAGCGAGTATAGCTCAGTCACCATGACGACAATTACAACGACAGTTACTGGCCACTCTGTCGGCCAAGTATGGTTTTAAAAATTAAAAAATAAACAAAAAAGGTAGCTAACCATGTTCTAGCACGCACAGCGCTCGGTCCAACAGCACCACACACTCGACGAGCGGCGCTAACGCGAGTCGCAGCGTGTACAGCGTCACTACGCGCCGCCACTGCCGCAGGTCCGCCTCGCCGCGAGCCACGTCTACGTCGGCCACTGGGATGTTGAGACGCTCGAGCGCCAGTGAGCTGTACCTTGATGATAAAATATTGGTTATCAAACTTAAATACTACTTATATTTTAATTTTATAATAGTTACAGTTACATAAATAAGATAACGAAACGCGCCTTACGCGCCCCACTTTAGTTGTATGGGAACCCCTCTTAAAAACATTAAATTAAGTTCTGACAATTTGTATGGCTTGGGGCGAACAAGATTCTAATACTGTGAAAATTTGCAAACTGTAACTATTTGGCAGTAAAACCTCTGTGACAGATGACGGACGGACGGACGCGTTAGTGACAGCAATAGGGTTCCGTTTGGACCCTTCGAATGTCTGTTACAAAAAAAAAGAAATTTAAAATTCTATAGCAAACTAGGTATGACGTTAAAAAATATTTCGTTTGGTAAAATTGAACCTTACAGAGGCGAAATGTGAAAAGCACTCAGTACACAAACGTACTGTTTAAAAGATGGTGGTGTGATGGTTAAAAGGTTAAATATGCACCAGCGGTTAAAAGTACATACTGTTGAAAAGTCATGTCGTTAGAGTGCTTGATGTTTCTGACTTGCGCGTGTTTGAGCTTCGGATTGTGCTCCACTAGAATCCTCTCCAGAGCCGCTCGATAAGCGTGGACCTGCAAACAAGTAATTAATTGTAATATTACACCATTCACACCTATATAATCTTGCAATTCAAAATCAAAATAATAATTCGACTAACAGCCATATTTCGAACAATACACAAAGTACATTCTCAAAAGATGTATTTTAAAACTATAAAACTTGTTTTTTATTTGTTATAATGTATGTAGATCCCAACCTCCTAGCGCCCACCATACAAGGAAATTTGGCAATGAAATTTGAATCTCCTGTCACAGAAAATAGAGTAGAGTTTGTTTTGCTTTGGAACTGCATGAAACAAAACAAATGCAACTCTGTTTCAAGTTTGAAAGATATAAATTCCATTGAAGTGAATTTGTCCTAGTATTATCACTGAACCTCAGGAGGTTAAATTTTCCAGGTTTACAAAAACCACACTACAAATAAATCCTAATACATATACATCTGTGGTCAAAAGGTTAAAACGAAATATGAATTAAGTACCTTTAAATCATCATAATTGTCCTTCCTCAGCCTTTCCAAATATATGTCAATTGCATGACAGGCAATCTCTCTGCTAACATAAGATAATTGGCTATCCAGCCCTCTAACATATTCACTAAGCGGATATCCCCTCTCTTTTCCCTCACAACTCAGCTTCATATAGCAACATCCAACAACACAAATATATTTAACTTGTTCGCAATTTATGAAGTGCTTTATAAGCAACGGGCCTAAATCTCCGCACGGGTGGAGTCCGATTAAACCATAGGTTTTCATGGTGTCTGGAAGGTTTAGGTGAAGCAGTTGGCCGTTGGATGTTAGAGTCATGTTCAAATGGACTGGACGCCGCAGTGTTGCCATAGTCTGGTCTGATAAATGCTTGCCAGCTGTATATTCCAATTGAAGGTCGAGTTTTCTGAAAGATAAACATGAATTAAAGCAATGAACACACTAAAGATTCAAACAATAAACATTGCAGCATATTACTTTTACTATCTTCAATATCTTCATCCTATCTTGTACTTTTCAATTTTTACATGAGTGGCAATGTTCATAAATAAATTTAATAAAAACTAAGTTACGGGCCTTAAAATAGTTCTTAAAGTGGTTAAAATCACAATACCTACCAAGAGTGATAGTACCGACCTAGCTTCCTCCGTCAACTGCAATTGACACTCTATTCCAGCTGTATACAGATTATTTTTGTATGCCAGCATTCGCACCAAATGTCCTAAGCCCGAACCAAAGTCTATCACAGCATCACAATGACTCTCACTGGCAACAGAACTCACTACATCAGCCATCAAGCTGATCTCATGTCTCTTTTTTAATTTTACGTGTTTTAAAAAGAGATTCTTTAGTTTAGGGTGACCACTACAAGAATCCACATTTTCATCAGTAACTTTTTTACTTTTTTTTAGTTTACTTTTTCGGGGTAGACTTAGAACTTCCACGGATTTCACTAAAGATAAGAAAGACAGCGGGAGAACTTGATTTATGGGGATCCCGGACAATATATTCCCCAAGTTTTGAGGAGTCATGTTTTGGAAGGATTCTTGCCATGACGATGGTAACTTTGCCCAGTGATCGTCGACGAAGAAGTCCTGCAAGTATTAATGTAGGATTAATTTATCAAACTTCACTGATTGCTAAATAGCAGGCACTAAAAGGAATAGGTATGTTTTACTTACCAATACGTACAGATCTAAAAGCCAGTCATACAGACGTATTACTTTCAAAGATTTGAGGATCACATCTTTAATTGTATCGTTCTGTGAACACATTTTACTGTTTATAATGATCTTAACTCGTATATCAAGTAGATACAGTTTTTTAATTTAATTCCATCTGGAACCGAACATAAAATAAGTTTCAATTTGGTTTCAATTCATGCTTTCAAATTACTTTTACTCGCCAAATGACAGTGACAGCTGTCAGTACCAAACAGCTGTTTTAGGGGAGTTTTTAAATTGTACTCAAACACACAGCATAATTTAACCCGCGACCACACAGTCCTGCAAGTTTAATGATGAGCGAGAAAACCGGAATCGATATTTTTCCTATCTAGACTTTTAGAAGTTTTCAAGCTCAAGCCGTTCAAAGGCATCTAACTAAAAGGCTTATCACACTGCCCTATTGGCAGGGCCCTAACTGGGGGAGGGGAGTTAAAGCATCTCACTCATTAGAGCAAGATAGCTTAACTCCCCTCCCCGAGTTAGGGCCCTACCGATAGGGTAGTGTGATAAGGCTATAAACTACAGGTTACTTCTGCGAGCACAGACAACCGGGATTATCGGCTAAGGCTGGCCGCAGACGCACGTTTTCCGTATGAGTTTTCAGAGAGAGGGGAGTTGACGCCTCTCGCTCTAAGAGGGAGAGGCTTCAACTCCCCTCCCCTCCCATTCCGTTCTGAATTCCGTGCGTGTGCGGCCGGCATAAGCGTGCCTTCCAAAGTATGGAAATACCCAATCCGTGTAGTAACGTAACCACAGAAAGCGGTCAACGTCGCATTGCCGACCCTTTATATGAGTTAAGTTGTTGTGATTGTGACTGTTGTGACACATACGAACACATAGACAACGTAGACTCATACATAGCTCCCACGCTGGCGCACATGTGCATATGTGCATGTGTAGCTCAACACACAACCATGGCTCACCCGCCTTCGTACGAAAAAAGTAGTAAACAACTCACAATAATTAATGAAATAAAATGGTAGCCCTTGTTTGCAAATAGCATTTATTTTCATAGCAAAGCAGTCCATTACTCTCACACTGTGAAGTCTTAACATAACTGTATACTCTGTTTTTTTTTATCTATAAAGTAGGTACTAGGGCATGCAATTTCCCGGGAATTCCCGGGTTTTTGTATGGTACCGGTACTGCAAGCCCTAGTAGGTACAGTTCGGACACAACTCTAAGGCTAAATTCTGTCAAACGAACGCAAGCAAAACTAGACTTAGACTCTTGATATAATCTTTACCAAGGCTTTACAAACATGAAATTAGAGTAATTCCTTAAGTAGCTACTTGATTGACAATGCCTTCTCAATCGAAATATTTAACTGGAAAATAGCCGCACAATAGTAGACGCTCTCAAGAAAATCCCAATGGATAATAAGTTATTATCCATTGGGATTTTCTCTTTTAATAATAACCATATTTCAGACAACTTCAATATCAGATACTTTGGTCGTATAATATTTCGTACATAAAATGACATTGATGACTGTTGTGTTGTACCTAAGCCTACCGCGAATCGAAAACGAATTATCTTCCTCTCTGAAAGAGGGAGATACTTTGCTTTCGGTTTGTAGGTCTCTGTAGTTTCTAGTTTCGACTATCTTAAATACCTAACAGTGAGGAGTTAAAAGGTACATTCGTGAAATATACAGAGATACAAAAAAAACATGTGACACTATAATACATAAAGCGTACCACACACTGACGGTATGGTTCCGTTGCAGACTGCATACAGCAACAGCACGATCCGCCGCACTCCAAATTGAACCGTAATGGTAGAGTAAAAATTATTTAAAATGTCCGACACTTTATAAAACTTGTCATTGGACTTTGAATCTTCACGCTTGGACAGTAAAGTCGCTTTTTGAACGGCCTAATTTGATACAACTCGGACAGTTCAAATAATTTTAAGTATATGCGTAAAAAGCTCAATTTTAAATGAGCGGAGAAGTGTCGGAACAGCACACGCCGCTCACTCTAAATTGGGACTTTTAGTCTCATGATTACGGTTCAATTTGGAGTGCGGCGGAACGTGCTGTTGCTGTATGCAGTCGGCAGCGGAATCATACCTTGAAGCGGCATGCGGTGGCGGCCAGATGATAGTATGACAATCAAGAACCGCTTTTGTCTGAATGAATGTTACGAATGTCATCGTCTACAACTGGCCATCACCGCCACCGCCACCGCCACCGCAGGCCGCTGAAGTGTGTGATACAGGAGGCTTAAGAGGAGGGGTAGGGCAAGCTATCTCTATACAAACTTTGTGCAGGATTTTCTTCGTTCGTGTTTGCATTAAAGTTATGATTTTTGGTCAGTATGCTTATTTTTCTGTTAGCTATTTCGTGATGTAATTTTTTTTCTTTGAAATAATTTTTTCATTTCTTTTGAATATTTGAAAATTTCCACATCACTTTCTTCGCATATCTAATATTTACATCCAAAATATTAATCACATTCGTTAGTGCCAAAACCTACGAATAAAACGTGCACAGAGTTTGTATGGAGAATGCCTTGCCCACCCCTGCGCCTTAAGAAGAGATAAATCCAATCTTATAATTTTAAAGAGTCAACAGTCAACCAATCTGATTTCTGGGCCACTTCGTACCTTGTCTCAGTGATTTCGATATGAGATCTGGGGGCCTACCGGAAACCGAAAACGAAGTATCTCCCTCTCTGTTGCTCTAATATGCAAGTGCTACAGAGAGGAAGATTCGCGGTAGGCCCCCTGTATCACTGTGACAAGGTAGAAAGTACGAAACTAAAATTAAACTTCATTATATGATTGTTTATAGCAATATGTCTAATTCTAATTCCAACCAATAACTAACCTCTAAAGATGACACAACATATTGAGTATTTGGAATGAAATAATTAAAGCTTTTTCAAAAACTTTACGTTCATACTTATATAATAAATTAATTCAAAGAACAGATAATATTTGTGATGTTTTCTGAACATGGGAGTTCGTAATTCGTATATATATAGATACGTTGGTATCTCCTTGACTTGATTCGTCCATGCCGTTTCAAAAGAAAGACTGACTATGGTATGACAGCTGCCGACGCCATAACTGACGTTGATAGGTCTGTAAAGGTTTAATTTCGCAGCCGACAGCAACTGCACGTTCCGCCGCACTCCAAAATTGAACCGTAATCATAAGACTAAAAGTCCCAATTTAGATTGAGCGGCGTGTGCTGTTGCGACACTTCTCCGCTCATTTCAAAATGAGCTTTATACGGATACCATTACGGTTCAATTTAGAGTGCGGCGGAACATGCAGTTGCTGTCTGCTACGGAATTAAACCTTAATCGTAAGTTGGTGCTACCCGTTATATAATAGTTGAGTAAAAAAGTTCTATGAGATTCAGATTTTGCACTTCCTTCAGGTGGTATAGTACGCTCATTTTTACCTACTCTACCATAAACAAATAATACATGTTATTATTACCATGCTTCAGTATGATGTAGTTGTAGTAGGTAAATGAATGCGGTTTGCACCCCCTCTTAGTAATTTCTTATATATATTTGCCCAGCTAGCATTATAAGGTTTATGGTCAAGTTTTATGTGGCGTTTTGAGCGATTTGGGCCGTAAAACATGGACTTACAACCTATAGTGCTAATTCAGTTCCAGTACTTTTTATTGCTAAATACCTATACACGTAAATCTTAAAATTGCCAAAATAAAGACAATTAACAACAGTAAAACTTACTTATCAATCTTATCATGTTTCGTAACAGGTTTAACTCGGTAAATCTTAAGGCAAAACTTTTTAAAGTAACAAGAGATTCGCTGGAACATATTCAGATCCACAGCTCGAGATTCGTTCGTCATGAGACCTCTGTCAACGCAGAACTGGTCATGTCGACTAGGGAATTTA
Source organism: Cenopis cana (assembly GCA_951800055.1). Classification (NCBI taxonomy): domain Eukaryota; kingdom Metazoa; phylum Arthropoda; class Insecta; order Lepidoptera; family Tortricidae; genus Cenopis; species Cenopis cana. The sequence continues at coordinate 2,897,641 of OX637476.1, read as the reverse complement.
GGTACCGCTTCGCTACAGAAGTGGGGATAGTATCTAAAATCGTGAACCAGTTTGAAATAGTAATATTTCTTAGCTGCCTCTTCCAAACCCAACTCTAGGGAACATGGCGTAGCCACGTAGAATCTATATTGCTTCTTGAATTCGTGTAATAGCATTTCGGCGTTGGTTAAAACCTCGTCGACTTTAGTGAACAATTCGTCCATAGGCATAGACCCGTATTTGTACAGAAAAGTCGTTGGCGTCAATCTATATTTGTGGCCTGTATGCCTGTCTTTGTATATTTTCGTCGTACTTTCCAATTGAAGTAGATACGAAGGTATGCTGTAGCTATGAGTGCTTATAACGTATGTATGCACTCCGTATGTGGCTTTAATTTCCCTGTGGAGTGTGTTAGCGAAGGAATAGATGCCGCCTTGGTGTATAAACCCGTAGAAAAGTGTGAGGCTGCCGTTCAGTATGAACCAAATATACAGGAGGGTTGTCTTTAGTTTCCTGTGGCGGGGTTGGTCGGAGTCGATGGGGTGTAAGCGGTTACCATAGAGGTACACAAGGGGTACGAGCGCTGGGATGATGAAGCGGGCCTCCTGGTGGGGGAAGAGGGACAGCAGCCCCACGGGGATCACCAGGGAGAACAGCATGAGGCCGGTGATGCTCTGGATCCGGGGCAGTTTCCTGTAGTGGCCACGGATGAATCTGAAATGATGAAATCATAATTTTCGCATGATAACATAAAGTCCGTGAGTGTAGTCCGCAGACTAGCAGAATAAGTAGCTATGCAAAGGAAGTGATCAAAATGACACACGTCTGGAGTAGAAGGCAATAAGAGCTTTCTGAGATCATTTTAAATTTTTCTGTAATTGAATCTTTGATTTGAATTTGACTGTAATGAAGGAGAAAGTATGTCTCACATGTTGCCATTAAGTTGGTCGGCCATAAAAACAAGTTGAATTGCTTGTGTGAATCAAGTATAGAAACAATCTATTGTTTAAAATACTCAACTGAATAGGTTCATTGTTATAGAATGTTGGTAACAATATTTATGATCAGACAAGAATTTAAATATGGATTATAAATATTTTTTTATGCATATACATAACAGCTTTATATATTACAATGATTTTTGTCGTTGTTATCCTAAGGCACACCAGAGATGCAATGGCCTTCGAGAATGACTGTAAAAATAAATAAAATTTATTTAATGTTAGGCTAATATTTTCTAAACTTTTTGAATTAAACATAAAATATTAGTAATTCATTCAATTAAAACTGGGAGATAAATCCAAAAAAATCAAATTGCAAGATATTTGTACTTGTAACAAAAGACTAAATATTGTAGCATGTATCTCACCTATATGTGTTTGTAGACAGTGTGATAAAAGCCATGGCCGCCAGCACACTAAACAACAGCGGCACGTTGACGGCCACATGCAGCCAGCGCGGGTGCAGCCCATGCTGCGTCAGGTTCTTCATGTCCAGGTTGTACCGAAGGAAGTTGAGCGGAGTCACCACCCAGTTCTCCCATGACCACTTCATTGACTCCACATCAGCCAACGTCAAATACCCATAATAACCAGAGTCCACCAATATAAGCAACAGAGCAGTCGGTATCCCACATAAAATAAACGCAAATATACGAACATGGAAATCTTTAAAACCAACTACTTTCGAGCCTAGCCCACGATGCAGCCAGAAGAATATTGGTGGAAACGCAAACCCTACAAATGTTGGACGGTTAAATATACCTATGACTACAAGAGTGGCTAGAACAACCACATGATTCAGGGAATGCTCCGGTAAATGCATTTTCAACTTAAAAAGTTTCACCTTCTCCACTGGAGTAGATGCCTTATCATATTTTTCACTTAAAAATTCATCATGGTATATTATTTTATCAGATCTCAACATACATTCAGCTACCAAGAGGAGTAGAATGGAAAAGAAACCCATTTCAAACGTGTTTGAGAAGCTTCTACAACAATAAACCAGCACAATGTATGAGCTAGCAAATATAACCAACCTATTTCTAAAATTTTGCCCGTATAATACACATATTCTATACAAACAATAATCATTAACAAATGACAGTAAACAGACAAACAGCCGTGGGATCACAAGCAAATAGTAAGGAGTTCTTAAATCAACACCTAAATAATGTTTGGCGTAAGGATTGACTATACGAATGAAGTGTAAAGGTGGGCCTAAAATAATTTTTGGTACAAAAATGTTTCTTATTGGGAACTTTGGGTTGAACTCCCAGGTTTTCGCAACATCAATGGTGAATATGTCTCCTGAAACAAATTAAATAAATAAATAATAAATTTAAGACAGTGTACTTTCAATGGAATTTGAATTATTTGCGATTCGAACAGAGATGCATTTTCATTTGTTACGTTCGATTTTCGAAAAAATTGTTTATGGCGCAGGGTAGGGCAAGGTCTTCCCCATACAAACTTTGTGCACGTTTTATTCGTCGGTTTTGGCACTAACAAATATAATATTTTTTTGGTTGTAAATATAAGATATGCGAAGATCGTGATGTAAAAATTTTCAAATATTTCAAAAAAAAACAAAATTAAAAAAAAAAGTTAATGAAAAAAAATTTACATCACGAAATAGCTATCAGAAAAATAACCATACTGACCAAAAATCATAACTTTAATGCAAACACAAACGAAGTAAATCCTGCACAAAGTTTGTATGGAGAGAGCTTGCCCTACCCCTCCTCTTAAACCCTATTTATAGAGAAAATTGACTCAAATTCCTTTGTTTCTTTTTGTTGTATGGTGGGCCTTACGAGGCTATAGATTTATTATGTGAAGCAAACCGTGTTTTCGTCATTCTTACCTGCCATGACCTCCACATTTTGGAAGAACTCGTCGGGATGTAAATATCCCAATTGAGGAGAGAGTGTGAGTGCAAATCGAATAAACACTAGAAACCAGTAAGTTAGCGGCAACCTCACTGGATTTTTGAATGGCAGGGCTTTTAGGATTGAAGTTTTTAGAAACATTTTCCCGCGCCTGTTGGCATAAAGTTACTGTTACAATAAAATCGAAATTTGCAAGCACGAATATGACCCCATGTTTTGACACATTGACCAGTCCGTCGTCCGTCGTCCGTCGATCAAACGCCCTTCAAAGTTGCTATCAATATGATGGCAGCATTGATCGTTGCCGGGCCGACTAAAGCCCGTGCCAGACGGTCGAAAAAATGCATTTTTATCGGTGTCGTTGTGGCTGTGTTGCCATACAAGTGGGATTACCCGCACTTAAAAAATAATATAGACCGTAAGCCAACGACAAGTTACGATTACCAACGTCCTCTCGCATGAAAGCTCGTACAGTTTATTTCATTTCATTTCATTTATTTAATTCTGAACAATATACATTGTGTTGAATATACAGATAATAATTTAAATCAGTTATATAGTAACAATAATTCATTAGATATTAAAAAAAACTGTATATAATTTAAAAAAAAATACAATATTATCATACTAGCACAATCACAGCACAAGCACATACAGGAAATACATTAAATGTTTAAACTATTCAAAATAATAATATGCCATTAGAAAAAAAGAGTCAATATAAATAAAATAACAATATGTCAAAAAAAAAGTGCATTGATTAAGAATGATGTATAAAAAAATACTGTGGACGTCTGCCACGATTCCGTTGGTGGGTTGAGGAGCAGCAGCCTCCCAAAGACGTAAAAAAAAATTAAATTCAGTCATTTCCTCTCGACTGAAACTTGGTTTAAATGATAGTTAAGAAATACCTTAGCGAAAAAAAATCGTCTTCCACTTGTAGCGCGGTGGAATACCCGTCTGCCAAGCACGTGAACATGTAAAAAAAAATAAAAAATTCAATTATTTCCTCTCGCATGAAATTTTGTCAGGTGATAGTTTAGGGACTATTATGAAGAAATAAATTCGTCTTCCACTTGTATCGCGGTGGAAAACCCGTCTGCCAAGGCCCTAAACATTGTATGGGATGAAAAAAAACTCAATGCACATCGGCGTGTGGGGTATCTATGGATAGGTCTTTTAAAAATGATATAGGGGTTTCTAAAACACTTTTCCATTTAAGTCAACCGTTGGTGAGATATTCGCTGTGAAAGTCGTAAAAAGTTAATCCCCCCTCTTTACGTTCCAAACTGTAAAGTCAAAAATTCTGAAAAAAATTGGGCGGGTGTAAATAAATAAATACTTTCAAAAATATTCGGTTCGAATTAATTACGTTAGGCAGTTTTTCAGCGTTTATTCGAAAACCGTTTGACGTAATTAATTCGAACCGAATATTTTTGAAAGTATTTATTTATTTCATGATATAAATTTACAAATTAAATAAAAAACTAAATTAAACTTAATATTAAGAATAAAATGTAAGACCGATATAAAATAATACACAGAAAGTTTAAATTAAGTATTTATTTATTTACACCCGCCCAATTTTTTTCAGAATTTTTGACTTTACAGTTTGGAACGTAAAGAGGGGGGATTAACTTTTTACGACTTTCACAGCGAATATCTCACCAACGGTTGACTTAAATGGAAAAGTGTTTTAGAAACCCCTATATCATTTTTAAAAGACCTATCCATAGATACCCCGCACGCCGATGTGCATTGAGTTTTTTTTCATCCCATACAATGTTTAGGGCCTTGGCAGACGGGTTTTCCACCGCGATACAAGTGGAAGACGAATTTATTTCTTCATAATAGTCCCTAAACTATCACCTGACAAAATTTCATGCGATAGGAAATGGTAGCAGACGTCCACGGTAATTTTTTATACATCTTTCTTAATCACTCTACAAGTTTTCGTGCGAGAGGAATTGACTGACGATTTTAACCACCTGGCCCACGGTCTAATATTATCCAGTCTGCTTTGGTGTTGTGTTGCTTGGCCCACTTTATATTGATATAGGACGTATTGAACAAAAATTGGCCCACATTTGGCCAGCTGTGACAGGCACTGTTGTAAACGTTATTTTACAATAAAGGTAAGACCGCACTATACGTAGGACGTTATTTGAAGATCCCTATGACACTTGCAGTGACAGTTCATTTATATAACCTTGGAACAGCGTCGATGTCACATCGAAATGTTAATAAGCATCTTTTGGGAATGTAGCTAATTAATTTATGTAGGATTGTAACATTTACATAATAACAATATGAAAGAAACTTTAATTGTCCCTTATTGCCCAGAAATATGCTTAACGGAATATACACGGTGACGTACTGCAAAAGTTATATCGTTGGTCTGTATCGACTAAGGAAGCGGTGCCGTCGATAACAGATGTCGATAATTGAAGTGATAATAATAAAACGTGTCTTATATTTCATTTTAATTTTTAATTAATTTAAAACAACGTTAAATTACATATTTATTTATTATTTAACACGTTCACTGCGGCACAGGTCATTTTTGACCTGTAGGTACTGGTCTTTCTTCTGGTCCGGCGTAAGAATACGTTATGTCCGAATTTTGTGTCAATATGTCAAAGGGAAGTTGAAAACATCTTCGAAAAATATTTTTGTGACAGACGACCGACGGAAGGACGCATGAGTGACAACAATAGGGTTCCGTTTGGACCATTCTGAAACGGAACCCTAAAAATGGCGGTTTAGTAGCCAGAAACGTCTTTTACACGATAACCGCATTTGAGGTTTAAATTAATGTACGTGAGAGGACGCTGATAAGAACCGCCACAGATAAAAAAACAATTGAAGTATCGACACATGCACATCGCTATATGGTATGTCACTGTCAGTGTCATAGGGATCTTCGTATAACGTCAGCTCTATTCTATAGGCGATGCGACACTACACGACGCGACGCTCCGCGACACGGCTCTAATATTCTTTGTATGTAAATGTATGAGGTAAACCACACTGCGTCGCGTCGCGTTGTGCGGTTTACTTTACCTCATACATTTACATACAAAGAATATTAGAGCCGTGTCGCGGAACGTCGCGTCGCGTCGCCTAGTGCGGTCTTACCTTAAAAATATTACAAGTTTAAATTAAATATTTGTTTAAATTAAGTAGTCGTATTATATTCTTATTTATGGTTTCTAGTTGCACAGGCCTCTGTTTTTTCCCAAACACAAGCCAGTCAATCGTGCGATTCTTAAAGCCTTATCACACTACCCTATCGGTAGGGCCCTAACTCAGGGAGGAGAGTTAAACTATCTCGCTCTAATGAGTGAGATGCTTTAACTCCCCTCCTCCAGTTAGGGCCCCACCGATAGAGTAGTGTGATAAGCCTTTTAGTGGGTATGTGGGTATTTCAATTTTCATTATGACTGTATATAAATTGCTAATATTGCTATAACCTACCACAGTGATTTATATTCTCCTCTCTTTGGTTACCTACCTACCTACGCCACGGAAGTTCTCCCCATCCCAAGACTAGAAGTAAATCATGGCGTTTTTGTAAGTAAAGTCCTCTACCAGTCCCTGGGATCCCAGCAGGGCAGATAACAAAAGAATGACATTGTTTATTTTTTTCGCCGGGAGACGGACGGCTTAATGCCCTATGTAGAAAAGAAATTGTAGAAGCGGTTATTTTGAGTGAGAGTTAACTGTGTGATCATTTTCCTGAAATAACTTTGAACTTAAATGTAGGTACCTAGTTTATGACCTATAGGTACGAACATCGGCTTGTTCTCTAATACTATCATTATCTCACTTCTTAGTAGTCTGTGTATTATCTTTAGGAGCAGTGAGATAGACGTGTTGTTAGGTTAGTAGATAAGTAATTTGGACTATGAACATGCGTCTTTGTAAAATAGTTTTTGCAGTAGGAGTCAAGTTAACCTAGTGGGAAAATAGCATGAATGCTTCTTCGTAAAGTTTAAGTTACCTACTTATCAGAGAGCTTTGAAAGTTTTCATATAAATATGCGTACAGCAGTTATGAATTTTAGTATAATTAGGTATTATAATATTTTTTACAGAAATTTGAACAGCTTGAGGCGTGGCCCAAGTGTAAAGCTTTTGTTAACAGTTGGAAGGTGGTCAAAATCTAGCTCAGATTTGGAAACTCAGAATGTTGACATTGATGACTTAGCTCTGGTATGTCTCAAAGTTACACCTGTAGGTTCTGAAGACCTTCAACTAAATTTGAGTGTGAAAAAGCAAGAAGCAGCAAAGAAGTTCAATGTTGTAATTGACATAACATTTGCAGATTTTGAAAAACAATTAATTTGCCCTGAGCAATGGGCAGAAGTCCCAATAAAAAGAATAGCACCATATAAATCGGTGGGTCATTATATCGAAAAAACTTTACGATATTTAAAAGCATACACTATAGAACTAAATATTACTGCATGTGCTGCAATGCCAGCAGCCTCAGTTGTTAGTAATCAACTATATGAAGATACAGAGTTTACAGATTTTCAACTAGATGCAACTGATGGCACTGTTGCAGTGCACAAAACTGTACTGTTAATCCATGGGGATATGTTCAGAACAATGCTAAGAGGAGACTGGAAGGAGACCAAGGAAAACCACATTAACATAAAAGGGGCGAGTGTACAGACACTACAGCACCTGAAGGAACACATGTACCTCGGCACTCTACCTGATGAGGGCCTAGAGTCCCTTCTGCTCATAGCTTCACGCTACTTGATGGAAAAACTTGAGGCTGATTGCATCACTAAACTGATCAAAACACTGAAACCAGAGAAATTTGATGGCCTAATTGAATTTGCTTGTCAAAACAACATACCTCAATTGATGAGAGCTCTTGTGTTGGGGATATCAGATGATACTGTAAATGGTATTCATAAATTGAAAATCAATAAGGAAAAATCTAATGATAACAAATGAGGCCCGTTACTTTTTTTTGCTATTCGTATTTAAGAATTATTTGATTTATTGCCATTAATTATTATCATTAATTTTTTTAAGTAACATGTTCCTATATTATAATGTTTGATTGAATATTCTTGGAACTACAACTAAAATTATAAGTTTTAAGTTTAAATATTTGCAATGTTAATCTTGTGAATATGTATTGTAACATCAATCATTCCATACCAATTAAAATAAATATAATTTTGCATGCTTATTTTATTTTTATTTGAAACCTTTTACTTCTTTAATTACCTACATTCAGAGTTTTTAATCTCTGTATTAGGCTTTGCAGCCCGTGACCGGCTTGGCTTGTATGTAATGTGACTGACTAAAGTGACAGCATCAGTAAAGGTTAAGGAAAAAATGATACACAAGAAAATAATAATATAAACAAAATACGTATAAGTAGATGAAATTATTTAAGATGTCCGACTTTTTTAGAAAACTGCCATTAGATTGTGAATCTTCTTGATTTTACAGTAAAGTCGCTTTTTGAATGGACTAAATTGATAAAACTCTGACAGTTTAAATAATTTTAAGTATAAAAATCAATTAAAAAGGTTTAACCTTTTTTACTTAAATTCGGAACTTTTCAGTTTTTTAATCTCTGAATTAAGGTTTGCAGCCCGTTACCCGCTTGTATGTAATATAACTAGGGTGACAGCACCAGTAATGGATAAGGAAAAAATTATGCAACTGTACTTTACTAAACGGTTAAAACTCACGTATGAAAATGTATGGAATAAAACCGCACGTTTAAATATCATGAGTGGTTACTAACTGAGCGCTCCCGTGCTTTGGAAGGCACGTTAAGCCGTTGATCCCGGTTGCTGTGTATGGCAGCAGTCGTTAAGCCAAGTTGGAGGCCTTCGGGCGGTTTGAGAACTTCTAACAGTCAAGTTGCCCACTCACTTGACAAAGCCTAATCCCAATAAGGTCTAGTTTCCCCTCGGGGTTGGAAGGTCAGATGGCAGTCGCTTCCGTAAAAACTAGTGCCTACGCCTAATCTTGGGATTAGGTTGTAGCCCGGCTAGCCGGCGGGTAAGAAATAAAACTAAGTATTTACAAGTAAAATACAATATGACTATATCAGTAGGTTGAAATATCAAGTAATTAGTTTAGTTTCAGTGAAATAAAATAGAATTCGACTGCGAACATAACAATATTCAGCAAGTCTGAGCAAGAAGAAACAAAAGACGCGCGTGAAAAACTTATATTTTTTTACTACCGGCCAGTGCGCCAGCGACCGTACCACGGAGGTTTTGCCGTGTTACAAGGTCCCCAGGCATCCTTCAGGATGCAACTGTACTGGGATAACGCTAGGAGGATGATGATGTTTAAATGTCATGTGTATACAGAAGTAAAAAGTCAACCGAACAAATTTAAATTAAATTCAAAAACATGTCTTAAAAGACATCGTCTATCACCCCAGTCTTTGCACCTTTCTAAAATACCAAACACCGTGTATATTATTAATATGATTATCTAAGTAATGATAATAAGTAAGTATGTACACTAGATAATACATGTCACAAAAAATTGCGGTTATGATAAAACTGAAATACCATAACAGTTATTCAGAGTCATCAACATCATCATACCACAATCAACAAAGTGAATTTAAATAAAATTAATATGAATTCACAGTGTGTAATAATACTTAATGAAGGCAATATATCAAATAAAATAGTAGATTGTTTGACAAGGGTCTAAAGTAAGCCATATTACCACGAGATAGTTATTTTCCCGAACGTAGTGAGGGAAAATTGTTCGAGTGGTAATGGCTTTTAGGCCCGAGTTATACACTACTTTTCACTTCGATTACGAGAAAACACATACAAACGAATTATCCACATTAAATGAATAATTTATCTCTTGGCGGGCGTATGTCTAATTTGACAGCATGCTTTTTTTCTAAGGCCAGGACCATGCCTCGCGATGCGTATTCACTTTGCGTATTCGCCTTCCTTTCTTTTGCTATATTAAACAAAGAGATGCAACATGCGGTTTGAGGCGCAATTGCTTTGACCACAGACACCGCTTAATCTTTAGAGAACTGAAAAACGTCTTTCCTGATTGGTCGATTTTAGTACAGCTGTAATCTGATTGGTTGATATTTTTACCAAATATTTTTTATCTGTCAAATAACCACCAAATAACTGTTCTGTGATTGGTGGATTTAATAGGTGAAGTATTTTGATTGATCAAATTAAAATGTTTGGAAATCATAAATATGTGTACATATTTTCCCTAGGGCTTAAATGTACTACTTTAGCCCCGCTTCACAAGTCTAATATGACACACTTTTCGAGCATGAGAAGTGAAAAATGCTTTGTTTAAATATCATGTAAATAAAACAACTAGAATATCAATCAGGATTGTATTTACAAGGATATAATTATCTTTAGGAACATACAACAAATCGAACCATTGTTACAGTTAAATACATGTAATCATCTCAGCACCTATTCATAACACTTTTGCTGCGCCTCGGTTGGGTGGTAATAGATTAAAAACATATTTAAGCTGTCATAGTAGCTTAAATATAGTAGGTACATATCCTATCTTTTTTTGCTAGCAATATTAACATAACCATTTTGTTTACTAGCTTTTGCCCCCGTGAGGCCGTGTTTCCACCAGAGATGTGCGAGGATGTGTTTTCATATATTTGGCGCGTTGCGAGGTGTCAAATGTATGGAAACGCATCCTCGCACATCTCTGGTGGGAACGCAGCCTAAAAATCGTTCATGGCGTTAAAATTTATTCTTTTATTTCAGGCGCTTTATTTCGCTAGAAATTAGTACTCAAGTGACATCAATTTTTTCAAATTAGTCTAGTACATCTCTCACCAGGTAATAATATATGCTTACTATATGTATAAACTAGAATAATTTGAAAAAAATATGATACTATATTGACGTGAGTACTAATTTCTCAAATTATTCTAGTTATACAAAGTTTATTCTGGGAAAGGGGGAATTTCGCGCAAATGGAAAGCCAATTTATGAAAGTTTGTTACATAAGTTTCTTAAAATATAAAGCCGCTAGCAGCCTGCGAATGTCAAAAGACGTTTTGTATGGAAATCGAACCACCTTAATACACCATCAACTTTAAACGACAGATTGGTCATGTTAGTTTCAGTGGTTCACTTTTAAATGCTTACAGTACCGATAATACAGACTATACGATTAGAGATCGTTCGTCAAACCCCTCATCTCCCAGGACCGGAGATACCAGTCATATCTATCCATCAAAATTACCAGTAGACGACTGTTTAACGAGTGCCTCTACCAGGGGCGACTCACTCGCGTGACGTCATCGCGCCGCTCAAAGGTCCCACGTCGGGGGACTTTCAATGTGGGAGAAAGTGATGTAGCGAGTGATGCGCGTGCGATAGAAGGAGATGGCCAAGTGTCGCGCGGATTTGTTAACAGTGAGACTTCTGTACGTAGTACTATTACTTATTCTGTGCCCCTACATCCTTTAACAACAGCTAACTAGTTGTCTATTTGTTCATTTTGTCTGTTATCTTGAAGACCGTATCGAGGAGATCCTTGTGGTAGTCTAACTCCTAAAAATGATCAGTAGACGACTGTTTAACGAGTGCCCCTACATCCACCATTAACAACCGCTAACTAGTTGTGTTCATTTGTCTGTTATCTTGACCGTATAGAGGTGATCCTTGTGGTAGTCTAACTCCTAAAAATGACCTGTAGACGACTGTTTAACGAGTGCCCCTACATCCACCATTAACAACAGCTAACTAGTTGTCTAGTTGTTCATTTGTCTGTTATCTTGAAGACCGTATCGAGGTGATCTTTGTGGTAGTCTAACTCCTAAAAATTACAAGTAGACGACTGTTTAACGAGTGCCCCTACATTCACCATTAACAACCGCTAACTAGTTGTCTAGTAGTTCATTTGTCTGTTATCTTGAAGACCGTATCGAGGTGATCCTTGTGGTAGTCTAACTCCTCGATCAGAGCCATCGCGAGGGTGTTTGGAGTCATCTCCGTGCCGAGGTACTCTCCGAGAATTTCCTGTGGGAATAGAACAATATTTAAAAAGACTGCATAAAGGGGACACAAACACACACACACTCTTTTACACTTCTTTCTACACGCAAGCACACGCACACATATACATATTGGTACGAACTTCTGTTAATTTTTGTTTTTTTCTTTGTAACATTTCTATGGTACGAGTATGTGGGCGTTTTCGGAGACGAGCAATCGATCTAGCTAGGTTTCACGCCCGGGAAAACGCCGAGCGAAGCTCGGTTGTCCAGATATTATGTATATAAATGACGATGATGATAATAACAATGACTATGATAATGATACCAATGACTATAATGATTGGTGATGACAATGACTATAATGATTACGATGACTATGATGATGACAATGACTATAATGATGACAATGACTATGATGCTGACAATGACTATGATGATGACAATGGCTAAGATGATGACAATGACTATAATGATGACAATGACTATGATGCTGACAATTACTATGATGATGACAATGGCTAAGATGATGACAATGACTATAATGATGACAATGACTATGAGTATGACAATGACTATGATGATGACAATGACTATGATGATGACAATGACTTTGATGATGACAATGACAATGATGATGAAAACAATGGCGGCATACCTGTGGCGGCCTGGCGCCCCCGTGTCGCAGCACGCCGTGCCTGAGCGCGTCGCCCGCCGCGCGCGAGAGTGGGTCACTAGAGAACTTGCGGCGCCACACGCTCCAGGCGAGCGCGCGCGAGATTAGGTATGAGTAGTACTTGGCGCCGTAGCCGATCAGGTGGCTGAAGCGGTGCTGCCACGCCTGCAAGTCACGACCATAGTTACAGTCTAAGTGTAAGGCCTGAGTGGACGCTCGAGTCGGGCGTCTAGCGTCGCGTCCAGCGGGGCGTGCAATGCACGCCGTGCATGTCCAACAATTGAAACTCATACAGGTGAGTCGCCGCCGCACAAATAGTATGGACGCTCGCCCGCCCCGCGACGCCGAACGCTCCGCTCTAGAGCTGGGTCGTTGCGACTTTTAAGTGTAACGAAACGTAACAGCTTTTCATTATCTGGAAACAGTTTCACGAAACAGTTTCAAAAGTAACTAGTTTTTTTTCACTGCGGCGCCCGACAAAACGAAACGAACGAAAGATATATTTATGAATGAATTTTCAAAATTAAGCCTTAACATCTTGCGAATAGAGCGCATTGTTGTCAATCATCAATACAAAACGTTTTTGGCACAAAGCGCGCCCACCCGAACAAAGCTAAGTTTTGTTTCGTTTCGTCGTTTCGATCGCTACATCAATGAAAGTTATAGGTATAGTGCGAGTTATGTCAGTTTTGCGTTTCGTTTCTATTTTCATGTAATGTAATGTAGTTTCATTGTTGCGTTGCATTGCAGCTTTGGTGGTCGTTTTTATAAAAACTGTTTTTTGTTCTCATAAGAAGCTGTTATTCCGTTACTGTAAGCGAAAGCGTTTTACGAAACGCTTATTGAAAAAAACGCTCAGCTCTACTCCGCTCCGAGCGTCCACTCAGGCCTTACACTAAGCGGTGTTCGTCAAATATGATTGTATGGAAAGTTTGACAAGTTTCTATGGGATGACAGCTGCCGGCGCCATATTTGACTATGACCGGTCTGTGTTCGTACGTTGTTGGTGCATTTGGCACTAACTATTTCACTATTTTCTTGGAGAAAACCAGCGCGCCAGATATCTGGAAGCACAACAGTGGACCCGGCCAAGTCGATCCAGCTTACGCGGGAAGACTAGGTTAAGTGTGGCCAGGTAAAAAGCCTAGGACAGTCGAGTTAGAAAATATGTGCATGGACAAAATGATCAATAACATGTGAACACGAATTGATCGTTAATGACGTACGGTTCCTCATATATCTTTGAACCTTTGGAAACGTATATAAACAAAAAACAAGAAAGTAATAAAAGCAGGAAAAATTTAAAAGAAAATGAAAAATAACACCTGTGTATGCGTTACCGGCAAGCGGGCATTAATTTAAACTGATAATTATATGTTCCATTAGTAATTATTTCCATGTATTAGCAAATCGTAATTATGTGAATTAACTGCAAAATTGAATTTCTAATTCCGCACCGCCAATGTACTACGTGCACTGCTCAATATAACGTCATAATAAACAAAAGACTAAGCGCCAGTTGCACCAACGTACGAACACAGACCGGTCATCGTCAAATATGGCGCCGGCAGCTGTCATCCCATAGAAACTTGTCAAACTTTCCGTACAATCAGATTTGACGAACACCGCTTACGATTACAGACAGTTTGGTGCAACCCAGCCTAAGGGTCGGTTGCACCAACATACGAACACAGGCCGGTCATCGTCAAATATGGCGCCGGCAGCTGTCATCCCATAGAAACTTGTCAAACTTTCCATACAATCAGATTTGACGAACACCGCTTACGATTACAGACGGTTTGGTGCAACCCAGCCTAAGGCTATCATTTGTACTAAGTTGTCAATTTACTTTGCAGTAAATTGCTGGCAACTAAACATTTTGTTAGAAAATAAGTGAAGCCGAGATTCTGATTTATGAATACTGGCTAGAATCTAGACTGGTATCGCTGAATTGCGCAAGATACGACTTAGCAAGTTAGCAGCAAGTTAGGCTATCCCACAAAAGTCAAACAAATAAAAAAAACCGGACAAGTGCGAGTCTGATTCGCGCACGAAGGGTTCCGTACCATTATCTATGAAAACGGCAAAAAAATCATATTTGTTGTATGGGAGCCCCCTTAAATATTTATACTATTCTGTTTTTTAGTATTTGTTGTTATAGCGGCAACAGAAATATATCATCTGTCAAAATTTCAACAGTGTAACGTCTACGGACAGCGGAGCCTTAGTAATAGGAATCCCGTTTTACCCTTGGGGTACGGAACACAAGCTAAACACGAGATATGACGATGAACGTACCGTGTCCTGCACGTAGGGCAGCCCGTAATACTGCCGTTGTACTTCCTGAAGGACGGTGGTAGTTTGTCCGCCGTGTGACGCGCCTGGGCCGTGGTAGCGTTGGTCTAGCGCCGAATAGAACACCTGTATAAAGTACATTGTTAAAAATATAGTGCCATAGTTTGATCAATTTATAATTTGCCAACGGAAGTAAGTATGACGAAAGGTTGACTCCTAGCAAGTATAATTTTGTGACACGGTTGAGATTTACTTTATTATTTTGTTGTTTACCTAGAGCACAGAATAGTATAATAGTATTACATACAGAACGGACACGAACCCCCCGCACCGAGGTCAGTTACCTCGTCCCTGAGACGCCCACCTGGTACCGATCGGGTGCCGTCGCGCCTCGCGATTCGTCCGCGCCACGCGCTACGCACCCGCGCACACAATTGACGCGTGTACCGACAGCACACGCACACATACTTACCCACAGCGCCTACTTGCCTTCGCGTGTCACCCCCGTGTCTAAAGAAGCAGAGATTGACAAGATGTCGGTTTGATTTTTATTTTAAATAGGCAATGGCTGTCATTGATTGATGAGACCACTGCTTAATTACCTAATTGGTATATGATATGACATACCTGCAGCTGCATCTCTTGCGCGCCGAACAGATACTTCGAGGCGCACAGCCGCTGCAGCATGTGCTCCGGCATGGCCTCGCGGGTTTGGAAGTGTCGCGCGAACCGCCGCACCACCTGCCAATGTTCATGGGCGTCAAACTCCCGTCAACAACACTCTACATAGTATAATAAAAATATAAAAATCTTTATTTTGTATGATACACTTGCTTATTTGTAACCTAAGGCGATGGAGCCATCCGGTAAGCAAAAAAGCCTGTGCTACACAAATTTGTATTATGCTATTGTGTTTAACTTATTAATTAATTAAATTAAATCTAAAGTTGTAGAGTAGGCCCATTTTTGAAGAAGTAGAATACAAGAAGCAAATCGTGTAACAGTTGGGGTGACAACGTAATCAGAGGGTTTAGACCCTGCAGAATACGGATCTGCCTGTCTCCATCCCCAAATTTGAGCCGGAAGAATGTTATATCGGAAAAGGTGCAGCCCATACAAATTTTTTCGTTGTACATTTGGTAAATCGTTGTACCGGTACCCTAACTATGGTCCAATTGTTATGGATTTTTGATATGCCGTAAATAACAATATTTGTCATCGTATCCCGAAATTTTTGACACTCCAGCTCCACGTCTTTCTCGGCCATCTTGGAAAATCTGTCACTTTTTTCAGTTTTTTGCTTGTACTGTCGTTATAGTTCATTTTAGTGCTAAACATGGTTTGGCAATATTGTAAAACACAAAATTTGCTGAAACTTTTGGGTACAAAGATTTTTTCCATGACCCCTAGGGACGAAGATATGACAGGAGATATCATTATAAATTACCACTTTTTTCTAGTTTTCCTCTCATGTTTAAAGTGCATTTTAGCGTTAACTATAGTTCAGCAATATTGTAGATTACAAAATTGGCTACAACTTTTGTATTGAAATATTTTTTCCACGATCATCAGGAAAGAAGATACGATGTCACCTATGGGGTACTACCGTCGATATTTACTACTTTTCCAGTTTTCTTCACATATTTTCGTTTTAGTGCATTTCTCGGTCAGAAATATTATAGAAGACAAAATTATATGCAAATTCAAAGTACCTACGATCTTCTAGGTATCGTGGAAACAGACGATTTTGTCTTCTGAGGGGTTGAAGTGGTACAGATCGGAAAGTGACAGATGCTTTATCTTGTCGTCTATCCCGCTATCACTCGACCATCATAGATCCCCTACAGATTGCGATTAAATGCACTCAAACCTAAATCTGAGAAGAAAACTGCAAAAGTAGCAAATTTCAACGGTGCTACTCCATAGATGACTTCATATCTTCTTTCCTAATGGTCGTGGAAAAAATATTTCAATACAAAAGTTGTAGCAAATTTCGTGATCTACCATATTGCCGTACAATAGTGCTAAAATGCACTTAAAATGTAAACATGAACGGAAAACTAGAAAAAAGTGGCAATTTTTAATGATATATCCTGTCATATCTTCGTCCCTAGGGGTACCATATCAATCGGACCTCTTTTAGAGTACCAGAGCAACAATTTACTAAATGTACTACGAAATTTTTTGTATGGGCTGCACCTTTTCCGGTATACCGTACTTCCGGCTCAAATTTCGAGATGGCGACAGGCAGATCCGTATTCTGCAGGGTCCAAACCCTCTGATAACGTTGTCACCCCAACTGTTACATGACTTGCCGCTTGCATTGTTTAGAGACGCCTTTTCCAATTCTGTTCCTCCTCTATTATGTTAATTTAAGTAACATTCCGTTCTTCTATGGTTAAAACTCTAAATACATGGTTAAGATAGCAAAGAGCATTTACATTTTACCGGATTATCAATTCTACACGTGCGGCGGGAAAGTACCCCTACTGCGCAACACTATACAGAGGATTTTCTTTTTAGATCAGTGAGGGCAGCTACCAGATCGTGAAATTACCTGCTACGTGAAAATGGCCTTAGTCTTCTACTTTCCAATTCCCTCGACTTTGAATTAATGAAAATTGGCGTTTACAGATTTTGGAAAAAACATACAGGTTGTGAGAAAAAGTTCATTTTTGACACACTTTTTTTTTGATGCCAATCGATCCCATTCCTATCCAGAATCAAAAGCTTGTATGGAACCCAAAAAAAAATTCGGCTAGAAAAGCCACAAATCTTTACCTGTGGACTGCTCACCAAGCAGCGCGACACGTGCTGGTGGCGGGCACGTGCCCTCACTGTGCTACACTCACCATACAGGATGGATTTTCTTTTTGGGTCAGCGAGGGCGGCATATCCCGTGCTGCTACGCGAAAATGGTTTTAGAAGACCTTTATTTGATTTTAAATTTAATTAAATGAGGTACCTAATGAAGATTGGCGTTTTTATATTTAAAAAAAAACATACAGTGTGCGAGAAAAAATAAATTTTTGACAGCTTTTTTTTTGATGCCAATCGATCCCATTCCTATCCAGGATCAAAAGCTTGTATGAAACCAAAAAAAATTGGGGCTAGAAAAGCCACAAATCGAAGAAAACATTACCTGTGGACTGCTTGCGAAGTATTCACAAAGCACGCTCGGGAGTTCTGCCAGGTCGGTGGGGCAGCGCGTGCCCGACACGTGCTGGTGGCGGGCACGTGCCAGCATGGAGTGGAGCGCGTGTCCGAACTCGTGGAATAGATTGTCCACCGCGCCGGGGGAGAGCAGCGCGGGGCCCGAGCGGTGTCCGCCGCTCAGCGAGAGCATTACCACTACTATGGGGTTCTGGGGACACAACATTCTAAACTATAAGCTATGCATACTTGTTGTCATAGTACATTACTTAACAAGGGCGGTAAAACAAAGATTGTCTCAGATCGCAGGTATTTGACGCCCGAGCCGAAGGCAAGGTCGATAAATATGCGATCTGAGGCTTTCTTTATCACCGCCCGTGTTAAGTACCTACAAAATTTTATGTCACCCCCTGGCCAGGAAATGGGATTTCCCGCGCGCGGACCGTGCGATAATTGCCGCTTTATGGCCAGGTGTGACATAATAGTACATTACTTACCAAGGGCGATAAAACAAAGAATGTCTCAGATCGCAGGTATTTTACGCCCGAGCCGAAGGCAAGGGCGATAAATACGCGATCTGAGGCTTTCTTTATTATCGCCCGTGGTAAGTACAAAATTTTATGTCGCCCCCTGGCCAGGAAGTGGGTTTTTTCGCGCGCGGAGCGTGCGATAATGGCCACTTTATGGCCAGGTGTGACATAAAATGATTTGCTACACTGTCGCATTGGGAAACTGTAATGATAGATGTATTGTTTGTTACTACAAATAAAATAAAATAAACTTAATGAAAGGTTTCAAGCTGTGATGGTCACGTATATTAGAATTAAGATTAACGGGATCTTTGCCAATGGACGGACGCCAGACTCTCGAAAATTGAGACCCATCATCCCGCTTGAAATTCTTAGACTAAAATACATAAAACAAAGGTTCATTGAAAAGAAGGAAGGAAGGAACTAAACGAATCTTCAACACCAATGTCCCTCTGTAGGCCTATAAAATACCGGTATCCGACCCCTTTTACTACATAGTAGTACTTCGTAGCAGTGGTCTATGGCTTATGGCAGCGGTCGGCAACAGGCGGCCCGCGAGCCTCCCTGGCTTTATTGTTTGGAAAGGTGATAGTGTTAAGATTTTTTTATAATTTTTAGAAAATTTTAATTTCTTAACATAGGTGAAAGCGTCTATATCACCAACCACGAATACTTTCTTAGTTGGCCAGGACGAGGTATGTGTTGTGTTGTGTTACAGTTTTAAGGCACGAGTGAATAGGCATCTCCTGGGTGAGTTCGCTTCATGTCGGCCTCATCTTTGCCCCCTGGCTAGATGCTGGCCAAGAGCAATCGCATTTTTAATAAAAAATCCTGCATCTCAATGTGCTAAAAATTTCGCGCTCGCGTTTGCATCTACATGACTTGATGCCTATGAAGTATTTTCCAGACCTGCATCATAATTTTTGCAAAATTTCGCGCTCGCTACGCTCGCGTTTTCATCGATATGCGTTATGACGACGTTATGCGTATGAAGTATTTGCCGCATTTTTATCGTAGTTTTCGAAAAATTTCGCGCTCGCGTTTACATCTACCTACATGACTTGATGCGTATGCGTATGAAGTATTTTCCACACCTGCATCATAATGTTCGAAAAATTTCGCGCTCGCTGCGCTCGCGTTTGCATCTATATGACTTGATGCGTATATTGCATATGAACTACTATGACGTATTTTCCAGACCTGCATCATAATGTTCGAAAAATTTCGCGCTCGCTACGCTCGCATTTTCATCTAAATGTGTTATAACTTGATGCCTATGAAGTATTTGCTGCATTTGCGTCAGTGTTCGAAAACTTTATGACAGAATTTTTTCGTCTTTAAAGTAAAGAAGTGCGCGAATTTGTACTACGTTACTGCCGCGTACGGCGTACCTAATTTGTTTCGAGTTGATATCAACAGACAGTGATCATTATTATCACAGTCTGCGGCCCGCCAAGATTTTTTTAGCTACTATGTGGCCCGTGGGTGCTAAAAGGTTGCCGACCCCTGGCCTATGGGATGGATATGGTAACAGTTCTAACTAAGGTCTCCTCAGAGGTTGGTGCTGTGTGTAGACGTGAGCAAGATGAGACTAGTATAGAGGTCACCTGTGAATGTGACAGTAGCACAGACTTTTGTGACGCAGAGGAAGTGCGTACAGTAGCACCGACCTGGTAGCTGCCGTCCGGCAACAGCTTCCCGCCCTGGATGGTGAAGTGGCAGTCCTGGTGCGGCTTGCCGCGCCGCTCGTACAGGTCGCAGTAGATGTGGCCGAGGAGACCCTCGCTCTCGTGGACCACGGCCAGCTTGTACACGTCAGGGGCCCAGGATTCACCTGACAACATATTATTAAAATTAATTAATAAAAAACCTCTCTCTAGTGCGTGTCGGACTCGCGTACGAATCATGTCTGTTGTACGGGAGCCACCTTAAATATTTATATTATTCTGTTTTTTAGTATTGGTTGTTATAGCGGCACCAGAAATACATCATCTGTGAAAATTTCAACTGTCTAACTATTACGGTTCATTAGATAGGAGTTAGGTATAGGGTCCCGTTTTTACCCTTCGGGTACGGAACCCTAAATATGGGATTGCTTTTGGTGCAGGAGAAAAAGATGTGTACGTCCGGAGCCCAGGCTCCTATACCACAAAACTTTAAGTCTACAATTCGACAAAATTGTACAATTTTCCATAGAAAAAGTTGTCAAATTTTTCGAATTGTATGCTTGTAAAGTTTTGTGGTACAGGCCCCAGGTTACACCTATTAACATTTTTTTTATTACAAATAGGATTGCTCTTGGCCAGCCACAGACCACCTCCTCTAGACACCTCGTATGAGCGATTTAGTTCGAATCAAAAGTCACCAAGGTTAGCGGTAGATGCGGGCTGAGGGGAGGTCGGCAACAGCGCTGCGATTGGCCGTTTCAAAATGCGCGCGACTTCGCCGCAAAATGGCGCGCGGTCTAGTGATGAGACACGGTTGTTGATTATCGGTTTTTACCAGCACCCCAATTTATTCTAGGTAAATTATTTTACATGGCGTGTATACTTTATCTATTGAATTGACTATAATAATATCTTCTAGGCGTATTTACAACCTTTACTAGTGTATACAATTGAGATTTGAAACAACTTTATTTTGATTCATGTATATGCGCTGTATATAAATAAATAAAAATCGTTTATTTCAGACCAAATGTTGATCCATACATATTATTACATATAGCGTAATGTACAACAGTGGCGGAGCGTCCATACAACTCGATTGCCCACCAAGACGATTCGAAAAAACCTAATTGCAATGAGTTTATCTCTAAAACCCTTACACTTCTTCGAAATTCAGTATTGGGGCCTTCTCGTGTCACTAGTCCTGATTGCTAAAAGGAATCCACCACCACTAATTATGTTACTACTATATAAACTTCATATTAAAATAAGACAACAACAAAACTACAATGAGAACAAACTAACTAAATATTCTATCCCATACAACTACACTGATTTGTTTAGCGTATAAAGTAAAACGAGATAAAAAAACACTACACTATTACCATCTTTCACCTCCTTATACGAACCTCTATGATTGATATAGTAAAATAATATTGTCTACGTAAATACTGACATTCAATATTGGAGGTGCCTTTATCCAAAATTTTGTTTTAGCGGGGAAAGTAGAATGGAATGTTGAACTTCGATATCTGCTAAGACACCAAGCAGGGCGTTAAATATATAAATTAAGTGGACTGTATCAGGAATAGGTAATGTCCACGCAAAACGCTTGCTTTGGCTATCCTTTTTGGAGATCGGAGCGGTCAAGGAACACGTGCACTAACCTTCACTCCTGGTTCATCAGCATATCCTCAAGCCAGCAATCTCCACAGCTCTCAAGCGCGCACGCAGAACACTTTTATAATGTTTTGAGATGTACACCACACACATATCCAAATTAAGTCCATATCAAAATATGGCAGCCATTAGCACTGGCTCCATAGACCGAGCAAATCCCGTGACATGCTTCCAGGTCGGCGTTTGGTAGAAGAGTGGGCTCTCATATCGTCCCATGTATGAAGTTCGCAAGGGAGAGCGAACATTATAAACGTGCACGTGTATGACAAGGAAGGGAATATGACGGGTTTGATGCGAAAGCAAGCTTACCCTCAAATATAATTGTAAACAAAAATCTACCCGTAACTTTATGATAGAAATTCGAAACTCAACATCCCCCCGGCCTTGAAGTAACCCTTCAAGAAAAGGATACGCGAGATTCTAACTACTTATAGCAATTATAGTAGAAAGATAGGTACGATCATTGTGCTAAGTTATCCTAAAAATAAACTATAATAAAAAAAAATATAACGGAAGTAACCCAACACCTTTAATTAAGCATTCTTAAATGCATATACTCATGCGCGTAAGCGAAAGATAAACATAAATCTAAGTATATTACTAACTTAAATAAGAGTTGTCAGCGAAAGACATGAACTTAAAATAAAGTCACTAAATAAATGGGACTCCTATTGAGTCGGAAGGGGGCAGAGACGTACAACAGGACGTTTATACGTGCCAGCCTTCGTTTTTACTTCTGCCACCCGTGTAATGCCATCCTTACCGGGATAAACATTAGTGATAACTCCTAACGGCCACTGTAAGGGCGGAGCGTTTTCTATATTTAATAATACCACTGTACCAACTGTGATTGGATTTGAGGAAGTATTCCACTTTTCGCGTTGTTGCAAGTTATGAAGATACTCCGATTTGAACCTCTTCCAATACGACTGCACCATCGAGTCCATTAAGGAAAAACGAGATAGCAAATTGGTGCGTTCGTTTGATAAGTAAGTCGCGGGTAAAAATTCTAGTGGCGAAGTGGTCAAAAAATTAGAAGGAGAGAGCGATAGTTTTTTCATAAAGCGCAGTACATACACAGTAGCGCGAAGCAGCTTGTTCCATGAGGAACAGCGAGACGCGAGCGTCAAAATTGGATGATCACCTTCAGTGACTTGAGTAGTCACGTGAGAGACCGTTTTCTCCTCCGGCAACGACGATTTGTTAGGTACAAACCTTTGTATAGGCCAGTGGTTTATAGGTAACGATAACCAAGGTGGCCCAGTAAACCATAGCTCATGCTGAATGAGCTGTGAAGGTGTCAGTCCGCGTGAGATACAATCCGCAGGGTTCTGTGACCCAGCAATGTGATATAAGTTGTCAGGTGAAATATTGGACTGAACCTGAGAAATGCGGTTAGCTACATAAGTGTCGAATCTATGCGGCGAAGCGATTGACCAACATAAGACGACCTCCGAGTCTGAGAATGCATAAATATTATTAATTTTATGCCTACTCGACAAGGTGTCATGAACTTCTTTAAGAAGTCGCGAAAGCAATAATATACCGTTAAGTTCTAGACGAGCCAATGTAATTTTAGGCTTAGTTGAAGCAACGCGTGATTTAGAACATAACAGTGTTACGACTGGTGGCTCTTCACCATTTACGACGTGCGAGTAAATTACGCAGCCATACGCGGATTCGCTAGCATCTGAGAAGCCGACCAGAGTAACCTGAGCTCCGCTTTTAATACCTAAATGGCGAGGAAAATTGAGACGTGAAATCAGCGGTAGCTCGGATAGGTATTGTTGCCACAAATTAACAATGTGAATGGGTGGTAAAGTGTCCCAGCCCGGGTCAAGAAGCCACAATTGTTTAATAATCAGTTTAGCGTATAAAATAACCGGTCCGACTAGTCCTAGTATATCGTACAGACGGGCGGTGGCTGAAAGTATTGCGCGTTTAGTACAAACAGGTGGCGGACTCGAAATATTAAACACAAAGGTGTCTTGAGCGGGTAACCAACGCAAACCTAAAATCTTAAATATATTTTCGTCATCGAAGGAAATAGATCCAGATTGTCGGTGTGTTTCCGGTATATGCTCGAGCAGTTCGAGGGAGTTAGACGACCATTTGAGTAGGTCAAATCCACCGGCTTTGAAGAGGTCAATTAACTCCTCCGCTGTCTTGACTGCTTCCTGAACCGAAGAAGCAGAAGAAGCGAGGTCGTCCATATAGACGTCTCTTTCCAGCACTGAAGCAGCTGTTGGCCATTTATGACGTTCGTCAGCAGCTAATTGACGTAAGGTGCGAAGCGCCAAGAATGCGCTGCTTCGAAGCCCAAATGTGACGCGAGTAAACGTCATCACTTCAAGCGGGTCCGTATCACAAAACCGATATAAAATCCGTTGGTATTTACGGTGCGGAGCATTCACGTGAATGCATAAGTAAATTTGTTTCACGTCAGCAAAGAATGCTATTTTATAAACACGCACATTTAACAAAATGTGAAAAATATTAGCTTGTAGGTTACAGCCCGAGAATAAAATATCATTTAAGGATATCCCGGTACTGGTCTTAGAGCTGCCATTTAGAACTGGCCTTATCCGTGAAGAAATTTTATCATTGCGGATTATTGGATAATGCGGTATTATAAATCCCGGAGCATCACACTCGGCGGGTGCGGTGCGAGTGAGAATACCTTTATTTAGGTAATCTTGAATAATATCGTCATAATTAGACTTAAGCTCGGGGTTTCTAGTGAACTTTCTTCCTAAAAGCAAGAAACTCTTTTTCGCGGTGAAAAAAGAATCGCCTAATTTATTGGGGTCGTCTTTAAACGGGAGATCCACTGAATAACTGCAGTCAGCATTACGAACAGTAGTCGAAGTGTAAATATTTTCACAACTTTGGTCATCCGGACTTAAAAACGTACGTGAGGGTATTTCCTCAGCTGCCCAAAAATTCTCAACGAGCTGATGTAGCGGGTCACTAGTAAAAGCACAAAGAGTGCGCGAAGCGGGCTGCGGCGTGACAACCGGAGCGTCGCCCATGATCACGTAGCCCAAGGTCGTTTCTAAGGCGGAGGGCATATTAACATCTGAGCTATTAATTTTGTCAGATAATAATATTTCACAAAAAAGTTTCACACCTAAAAGCATATCTATAGGCCCGGGTTGCGAAAAGTCGTCATCCGCGAGCGGCAGGTTCCGTATAAAACCAATAACCTCCCTATCTACGCGCGAGTCGGGTAAGTGTGACGTAATTTGTTCCACAACTAACGGACTAACGACGTATTCGCGACTGTCTGCAAATCGAGATGAGAATTTAAGTGAAGTTATACCTAAAATCCTCTGAGAGGCTCCTCCAATACCTTGAACTTCCGAATAGCGGGTTTGTTTACATATGGGGAGCGAAAGGCGCTCACAACAGGCCGACGATATATAATCGCTCATAGAACCTGGGTCACATAAACATCTCAAATAATGAGTGCGATTAAAGGAATCAATAACCTTTATTTTAGCAGTACCTAGTAAGGTGGTAGTTTGAGTTTGACCTATTCGATCATCACACGAAATTGTGCAAATTGATGCGGAATTATCATTGCCGGAATGCGGCAAGCTATTCTCGACCTTAACTGCAGCAATAACAGGGTCGATAACAGCGCGAGCGGGTTGAGTCTCAATTGACTTGGTTCTTTCACCAGTAGGGCATAGCAAGCCATAAGCGGTAGCGGGTGCGGGAATACAATTATTAGAAGTAGCGGGTGATATATTATTTATATCGGGGTCAGACACCACTGCGCTAATATTGCAGTGAGATTTCTCATTCGTGTTAAAGTGTAACAACGAATGGTGTCTTAATGAACAATGCGAACAATTACGCTTAGAGGTGCACGATAATATTTTGTGCCTTACACTTAAACAGTTGTTACAGAACCCGTTCAATTTAATAAAATTGTAACGTTCATGTGGGGTCAATTTCATAAAAGAATGACATGAATATAAGTGCTCGTGTTGTTTACTAATACACAAGGAACACTTATCGCAGACGCTTGTACCACCGGCCGCGTCCTTATCACCTTTGTTTAGGATGAACGATTTAGTTTTGTTTACAGTAGGCATGCGCGGCTGGGGCTTATACTCAACCGGTTTATTAACAATTGCATTTGGTGAACGCAACAACACTTTGTTTTGTTCTTTAACAAATTCAATCAGACTTTGATAAGTGGGAATTTTCTCTTTGCGATATGTAACCTCAAATAATTTGATAGTTTCCGGGTCTAGCTTTTGAAGTGCCAAGTGCAAAAACATGAAATCATTTAAATCTTTCAATTTCAATTGTTTAAGAGCTTCAACTGAGGAATTGAAGTTATTTATGAAAGAATCTAAACCGGTTGCGTTTGTATTTGTTAGCGGTTTAAAGCGTAACAACTGGTTAAAGTAAGTTGATGCGAGCGAACGCGGGTCATCATATTTTTGAATGAGAGCGTTCCAAATAATTTTATAATTTTCAGCGGTGGGGGGCAAACCAGAGCACACATTTGTGGCTTGGCCAGTTAATTTGCCAACTAGGTAATGTACCTTTTCGCTGTCATTTAGCGACGTGTTATCATGTATAACACTTTTAAACTGTTGATAAAACAATGGCCAGTTTTTTACATCGCCGTCGAATGACAATAAATCAAGCGGGGGAAGATGGCATTTAGACTGTGAGGGGGTGCGCGGTTCCGTAGGGGGCTTGACTTCGTTGTCAAGCAAGATTTGTTTGATATAACAGTACATCTCCTCGAATGAATTCCACGAGTCATAATCCACCTGTGAATCGGGGTTTAGTTGCAAGTGTAACAAGTTGTATGACTCCAAGACACTCTGGTAGTCATCACGCATTGTGTCAATATTTAATGCACTTGTACGAAATGCTCTGTACTGCTGCGGATCTGTCTCTGCTTTATAAGCGAGCTCTAAAATATTTTCTACGCGTTTGTAAATAACATCCCGCCTAACGGAATAAATAGTCAGCTGGTTTTTAGTAGTGTCACCATCCTCGTTGAGGAAACCCTCACTGCTTTTCCTCTTCGATTTACCCATTGTTAATTATTTACGTAACTTGTAAATAGTTCGCAATAAAAGTTGTAAATAAAGATACCTACACGTATGTATAAAATCGATACAAAGTTGTACACGACTTAAATGTGTAATAGCGGAGTGCAATAAAGTATATATATGCGGTTTATAATAAAGATTGACTCTTCTACTTAGCGATAAAATTAGAGAAAATAGTAGTAACACCAATTTGCTACCCGAAATATTTAAAATGCGCAGTGTTATGGCGTTGTACCTACAATCGTACTGCAACAACGAACGAATCGGAGCGCACGAAATTAACCGATTGTATACGAATGCGTACGAACGAGTTATGTTGGTACTGAAATTAATTTAAATATGGCGTACGGTATGGGACAAGAACAAAGGATATTTTACAATCACGAGGAACGATATTTTAGTCACAATTATTAAAATAAATTAGGGATTATCCACGATATGTCGTACTAAGCAATGCGGGTGCGAAATAAAAACGAAATAGCTGCCGATGCGGGAGATAAAAAATGATATTCGTCAGGCTATTCCAATTACCTAGCACAATGATCGTATAGATTTTACCCGTAAATTAGCGGTTAAAGAATGACTAAAGGTCGCACATCCGGTTCGAAGGACCAAAAAAATTATGGAGGTGCCTTTATCCAAAATTTTGTTTTAGCGGGGAAAGTAGAATGGAATGTTGAACTTCGATATCTGCTAAGACACCAAGCAGGGCGTTAAATATATAAATTAAGTGGACTGTATCAGGAATAGGTAATGTCCACGCAAAACGCTTGCTTTGGCTATCCTTTTTGGAGATCGGAGCGGTCAAGGAACACGTGCACTAACCTTCACTCCTGGTTCATCAGCATATCCTCAAGCCAGCAATCTCCACAGCTCTCAAGCGCGCACGCAGAACACTTTTATAATGTTTTGAGATGTACACCACACACATATCCAAATTAAGTCCATATCAAAATATGGCAGCCATTAGCACTGGCTCCATAGACCGAGCAAATCCCGTGACATGCTTCCAGGTCGGCGTTTGGTAGAAGAGTGGGCTCTCATATCGTCCCATGTATGAAGTTCGCAAGGGAGAGCGAACATTATAAACGTGCACGGGTATGACAAGGAAGGGAATATGACGGGTTTGATGCGAAAGCAAGCTTACCCTCAAATATAATTGTAAACAAAAATCTACCCGTAACTTTATGATAGAAATTCGAAACTCAACAAATATCAAAAAATAAAACTAATCAGTAATGTTTACCAATAGAATTTTAATATTTATTAAAATCATTGTGATATATAAAATACGGATGAACCGATAATTAAATGAAATCGGAACCGAACATCACTGGCACAGCACTAGCCCGCACACGTGCTGTCAGAAAGAGAAAGTATATTGGCATTTGAGGTGGTTGGAAAGGAACAAGCACACTTCACTACGCCTTATAAGCCGGCCCGGCCAGTGTAAAATGATCCCCGCCGGGCAGAATAAAATGTGTATTTGTATTAATTTAACTTACCTATGATATGTAATTCCGCCTTTCTTTAGATTTTTAGTTCGGGAATCGTTCTCACACCACTTTACCGAACAAAAACCCATGCTTACTTGTGCCACGTACGTATAGGTCATGAACCTGGACGAGACTGACTGAGCGGCGTGAGGCGGGGCAGTATATTAAGCGCAATTTCTCCAAAGTGTGGCGCGAGCGCGTCGCCCTGAAAGCTCTGTCTAGAGGAGGTTGTCTGTGTGGCCAGCATATAGCCAGGGGACATAGATGAGGCCGACGGAGAAGCGAGCCCACCCAGATGATTATTCACTCGTGCCTTATATTACCCTTCATACAACAAAATCTACAACACGCTCCGTCATAATGCTGCAGCCTAAAACACACCATATGCAACCGATCCAAATGTCCCCTTTACTATGCTAGCAAGCCCACATGGAATTGCTATACGAAAAAGATCTATGATCCCGTCAATACTTTTTTTCTTACTACTGTAGAGCTAGCACAAGTGATGCCACGACATGACGCGACATTAGAAAATCTACCCATCCTCTTTGAGTGAAAAAGAAGTCTCAATCCGACTTAAAAGCATGTGCTATACGTATTGTAACCTGAAATACAAGGCCATATTTCACAAAACTCACCCGGCAACATCTCTTCAGACTTCAAACTGATCCCATACAGCTCCTCACACAGCATATTCAGCCCCTCCATACACCCGCCCAGCGAGAAATACGGGCTGAAGTCCGTATTCGCCACATTCAACAGCTGATGCTTCGCCTTTTGAGTGTAGTATGGCGTGTCCCAACAAGACAGCGTGTCTAAGTATGGAGTCTCTTTTTTCTTCATTTTGAGCATGGCGTCAAAGTCCATTTTGGCGCGGTCGTAGAGGTTGTCTGACAGGATGTCGAGGAACTGTCGGACGTTGGCGGCGGTTTCCATGGTGCTGGCTTTTATTGCTCTGGAACAGGACAGTTAGGAAAATAATGAATATGATGTGACCAGTGAACGAATATAAACATGGAAGCAGCCTCTGAGAACTTTGGCGTTGAATTTATCGGGACACTTAGCACACAAACACAAATACACACACATTTAAATACGACGTTACGTATATACAGAGATATAATACGAAAACGATAACAAAATAATAGTTATCTCTTTTACACTAATTGTAAACACTTGCGCGTGACTGAAATGGTTGTATAGACAATAACTGCCAATCAGCAACTTAATCCGCCAATGAGCTTCTTGCTGCAGGCGCTAGCAGCAGGCCGTACGCCACGGATCTGTGCCGTCACGAATCATATTTGATAGATGTCAATGAGAATTCATGGATAGGTTCATGCAACAGATTTTAGACAGTCAAATAATTCATCAATATTTTAATTTTCTCTTTCAAATGGAAAGGCATGGAAGAGGCATATGTCCAGCAGTGGACGCAAATATGCTGAAAGAGAGAGAGAGAGATTTTAATTTTCGGCTCGTTCAAAGAAAACAATATAAATAGGTTAACAGTATTGTAATAAAATTGCTGATTAATTTGTATTATTTATACTTTTACACTCCGTTTTTTCGACCGTTTGTCTATATTATAATAATACATTATTAATAAATTAATAATAAATCCATATCTCAACCACTTCCAGACATCTGACTGAGTTATTCCACGGGATAAAGCTATATTATGTCCTTCCTAGGGTCTCAAATATCTCCATACCAACATTTATCACAATCGGTTCAGCTGTCTAAGCGTGAAGAGGTAGGTAATAGATAGTGAGACAGAGTACTTTCGCATTTATAATAATTAGTATGGATGTGTACAGCCGGGCAGTGCGTACCCATTTACTCATGTTCACGTACAGTCAGCAACGTTTACGTCGATGCAAATAGAGGGGCTAAAATATATCTGAATACACCTTTAAGCATGAGTGGCAGAGGAAGTAGATTGCACAGGGATATGTGCGACATTACAGGGTCGGTGAAATAAAATATTGTCTATTATTATTATTATTTTTTCAATTTAACAATTATTTAATACAATAAAGGGGTCCGCCAGTCTCTTGTCGCTTGTCGCTTGGCCGCATTCGTTATTACCTAAATATTCCTTGCGCGTTCTTAATATTAAGTGCTATGACTCTCTCATTTCTCCTTCTACTTTGTGCTTGACTCTTATGTGCTTGTGCTAATTATAAGTGCTTGAAATACTTGAAACATTTAGTGCACAAAGGACTGGGTTGTTTACATTCTGCATCGCCGTGTACCTATTCCCTCAAGTAAGTGCGTGAATTAAGACCTTACACAATCTAGCCACAAATACTTTGATGCATTCCATAAAAAATGTACTTACTTCATTTGGCATAATATCATCCCTATACAAAATATTGATCATAATATTTTTTTAAGGTTTTACTAACGTTATCGATTTACTTACACGTGGAAAGTGATTCCCTTGTCTTTGTTACGATCCGTATGATTCCTGCACCACTTCACAACACATGAAGGCATCTTAAATTGTAAAAATCCTTGATTTTTTCATTGCGTTTCGACATCCGCCATTCACTGGGATGACAGTTGAACTAAATTCGTGCCGGGCCTAGTTATTAAGGACCTGCCCCACTGGGGTTAGTTTGCGTTGCGTCAAAATTTAGCAGGCAGAATGCTTCTATGTTTATATTCGTTCACTGGATGTGACGTATTCATATCCATTTTATTTATTGATTTCATACCCTAAGTATCTGTAAGAAAATGTTCGATGACAACTGTACTTTTTTGCACAGTCCCAGTAGTTTATCCCATCCCATTACATACTCTGCTCCAGTAAGTCATGTGTTTCCTTCAACGGAACTACTCGGTGATGTCACAATATTGCATTGTCACCAAACATACATAATTAAATTTAACTTGCAAGTTTTGAATAGACAGGTGAAATAAAAGGCTTGAAAAATTGTAGTTTTAATATTAACTACAAATTACAATATTAACAAGAAAAAAAAGTTGTTTGATCTAGACCGGATGGGGAAGGGCTGTAAATGATAGACAAGCGCCTTGTCTTGCCTAGTCCTGCCTTTCATTCGTTTATTTATTTCTGTTGCTGACAGTACAGTGTTCGCGCATACAAAGCGTAGTGGTACTATCAGCATCACAGTAATCTTTCCATTGGTAGACCTTATCTCATTGCAATAAGGTCCATGAATGGTCAGGCCAGTTACCTGTCAGCGTAGCATCCGAACCCGCAGAGTGCAGCCAGCTCGTGCCTGGCGTCGAGCGTGGTGGTGAGTAACTCGTCCTGATGTTGGTCGGGCGCCAGGTACAGTCGGTACGCGGCCTCCCGCGCCGCCGCCTCGCCGCACTCGGCGTACACTCCGCTCACTATTATGTCGTCGCCTTCTGTGGTGAAGCTGAAACAAGATTAACGCGTAGCTAAGCATTTGTGAACATTTTGGACGGTGAGTCATAAGGCATGTTCCGAATCACGGTTACAGCGCTCAAAGCGCGCTTACGATCGGTCCGATTCGCGCTTATAGCGTTTACATGAGATATCGTGACGTCATTGAGGATGTCATGGACGGCGCCATGTTGGCGTTTACGATGCTCACACTCCCAGGCGTAAGCACCTTGAGCCAAACGTCAAGTTGACGTTTGATATATGAAAATGATAGTAAACACCGGGCTATGAGCGTGAATCGGTCCGATCGTAAGCGCGCTCAAGCGAATAGCGGTCCGAAACAAAACACTTCTCACGCGGCCTTAAGCGCGCTAACTGATTCGGACCGGCCGTAAGCACTGTAAGCGCTGCGAGCAATTTTAGCGTGATATAGACTACAGCAGCGGTCGCCAATAAGGGACCCGCGAGCCTCCTTATTGACCATTTACAATGTGGTACTTTTTGCATGATAGTCACGTATATTATTAATACGTGCGGCCCGCGACAATGTTGGTAGCTAATATGTGGCCCTTGACTGCCAAAAGATTGCCGGCCTCTGGACTACAGGGTAATGTGTGTGCAGAAAATGTAGCTAAAAATGAGAGGGAAATCTTTCTTTCTTTAACCTGACTGCGGATTTACGGGGGAAAAGCTGGGGGAAACTTCCAACACTAACGCGGGCGCGAAGAGGGAGAACTGTTTGTGCATATGTTGTAATCGCATAATGTGGCTGCCGTTTAGAACTTTTTAGTTCATCTTCACCCTAAGAACGTCCGTAACTCGACATGTTGGGGACGCCCAAGGATTTCTTTATTTATTGAATGTTATAAAAACCACCTAGCCACGGTCGCGGACAGAGTGGATGGGGCCTTCCTGCAAGCCTGGAATGGCTTACATTTGTCACATAGGATAAGTTACATTTAATACTAACATAGTTTTTAAGTTTCATTGTTACTAATACGATATGGACATTTCCGAAATAAATTATTATTGATTGATTGATTGAAAAACCACATCACAATTTACAACATTTTCGAAGCTTCCGTCAAAATGAGGATGTCTGTTGACTGCATCTACTTACAACTGTCTGACGTTTTGCGGCACGAGGTCTCGCGGCACGCGCCGCGGACGCGACGCGCCCGCCATGAAGCGCTGCCCTGTTTGTAGTATCAGGTTATTGAGCCCTACCACCTGAAACAAGTACACAATGATGTTCACACATCTTTATTATAAGGGAATAAGAGCGTGTGAAGATCATTTTGAACACCTCGCCCGCGTAGCAACCATTGCTGCTGACTGTACACAACCTTTAAGTCCTAAACGGTTATGATTTTCAACCTCCGAAGCTCTAAATCTACTAAAATCGAAAGATTTTAATAGCGATTTTTTACGTAAAATGAGGGCTACTGCGCATGGATTCACCGCTAGAGGCGCTAGTGTGACGTCAGTCCTCTGAAATGTCAAATTTCATAGTTTGTGGGTGGGTTACGCGGGTTTATTTCTAATTAGAGTAATATGGTGACTATTTAGCAATATCTGAGATTGATAATGGCTAATATGAGTTACGAATTTCAGTGCTTTGCATTTTATCGCTCGTAAACTTATGTCATACTTTTTTCCGAACAAAACGGGAGAGCGTTACAATACAGGATATTCGATAATAATATTTACGGTGTGGTTTTAATGTATGAAATATGATTTAGAATTACGATTAATAACGGGCTATTTACCATGTATATTTGTATATGTGAGTTTCCGATATTTCGGCACTGTTGCAAGCGCCATACGGTATTTTACTCATAGTCAAATCAGCAACTTTTTATTAAATGTCAAAAACGATTTGTTAATATGAAGTTTGTTCGGAAATACTGTCTTAGTGACGTCACTAAGACAGTGTGAATTCGTATGTTCAAATCAGCGTCCTTTTTTAAATCTTTATGTTTATAAAATCTTTCAATAGGGTATTAAACTAAGGTAAAAATAAATTATTTTTTACTTGACTAATAAAAGATCTAACGAAAATACTCGAAAAACATCAATTATTAATTTATTTTAGCTAATGGAAAGAGTTTATAAGCATAAAGATTTAAAAAGGACGCTGATTTGAACAAACCTACTCACACTGTCTTAGTGACGTCACTAAGACAGTATTCCCCTACAAACTTCATATTAACAAATCGTTTTTGACATTTAATAAAAAGTTGCTGATTTGACTAGGGGTTTAATACCGTATTAGCTAAAATAAATTAATAATAAATGTTTTCTGAATATTTTCGTTAGATCTTTTATTAGTCAAGTAAAAAATAATTTATTTATAACTTAGTTTAATACCCTATTATCAGATTATCACGGAGTAACTGACGCGCTGCGATTAACCCCGCCAAAAGTCGCCTCGCTTCCAAGTCGCCCGCAAGTCGCCAGTGTGATAAGGCCCTAAGATAAAGGTGCATACCTTCTTGCGTTTCTTATTCTCCAGTTGTATGCCGCTCTGCTCGAAATCGAACAGAAACAGCTCCGCGAGATGCTTGTCGCCCGACGTGCCGCGTTTCACTGAGTCGCGTAGCGCTTCGTAGATCCCTTTGTGGGTGTTCAGTCTGCGAAAAAATTACAACGAATATAACAGACTAGAAAAACCAACGCAAGAGCTCATCAACCAACCATACAAGCTTCCATTGACACCCAATAGCAAACTTGGCGACATGTGTATTCTGCATAGCCAAATATGAACTCATTGAGAGCCAAAAGTCTAGATGGAAAGTTTATCAACGCGTGGATCACAGCGTTTTACATAGGTCCTCCGTAGTTTTACTTACTTACTTACTTACTAATATATGTTTCACCGATCCAAAGTGAGTCTTGCCCTCCAACACCATTTGTCGCCAATTCAAATATTATAATAGCATTTTTTTTAATCCCGATACCACAAGGTTTTTAGAAATTAATACACTTCTTTTTTGAAGAACCATTGCTCTTCCAACTATAAAAACGCTACAAAATATATTAGTACGACTTGTTAGCTCGAATCTATGAAGAAGTACGGTCACATCTGGAAGAAAGCACGAAACTTAGCATGCATGTAGCTTAAATTTTTGTGTTTTAAAAATTTTAGGGAAACACGCTGACAGACCTTTTTTTCCCCTGTCCCCCCCTTTTGTGTGCCGAATTACAGTTTATATTTATTTTGTTGAAAACGGCTGAAGCTAGGAGAAAACCGTCAATGGAAAAAATGTTCCTTATAAAATTATCTACAAGTCATTCTTTGGATATATTTTGATTGGACCTATAGTTTTCAAAATATACGAGCATGAATTAGGGTCAGTACAGCTGAAAAGACTACTGCCCAATCCCTCTCATCTATGAGAGGAGGCCTGTGCCCAGCAGTGGGACGTATATAGGCTGATGATGATGATGACAGCTGAAAAGGTGCTAGAGGGCGCATTAACATTTTTGTGCGCATCGGGTTACAAGCAAGAAATTTGTACCATAGATAAAGTGTTCCGCAGTGATTATTTTCAGATGTGGAGATTAGTTAGATTCGTCCCCTGTGCGCGGGGAGAACGGGGTGAATTGCACCAAGCACACCTTTTTTTCGTTTCTTTCTCACTGATCAGTTAAGGCTACTATAGCTTGCGGGGTATCGTTTTCGTGTAAAACAGACATCAGGAATTCATTTTTAGGGTTCGTTACCCGAAAGCTCCAAGCGGAACCCTATTGTTGTGAGTCATACGTCCGTCCGTCGTCTGTTTTACAGTATAAGCATCTTGTTGACCCAAAACCACACCATTTGTCAAAAAATATTTTTAATAATATTTAATGGGGGCTCCATCGATTTAATATACCCTAGATACACTATCCGCCTGTCAAAAACGTCCGCGCTCAAGAGTGCTTAAATGCCTTGTAAGCACTCTTGCGCTCGGAGTTGCGCGCCAGCCACCGTCTTGTCAACATGCCGAAGTGCTCCGTAAAAAAATGCAAAAACAACACCTTAACGACTTTAAAAACGCATGAAATTTCGTATTTTCGATGAGTATTTCTTTAAAGTTTCATATTTTGATAAATATATAATTGTATTACGCTTATAACAAATATTATTTAAAGAATTTGAAAATAACAGGCAGACACCTAGCAACGCTACTGTCTCTTTCCCCCGCGTTTAAATAGCTGTATATCGAAACGAAACGGAATATTGTGGAATCGGCCTATAGTAAAATTTCGAATGAATGGAGTCGCAGACTGCGACACATTTTTAATCACAATGGACAAGTATTAAAGTACTAAATTAAGTACTTAAATTCTATCGCAATGAACGAGTTCCACGCGGACGAAGTCTCGGGCAATAACTAGTAGCTCATAGAATTTACGCTTCTTTTTGAAGAATGTAGGTAGGAAGCTCAAACACTCCTAAGCTATACTATTTTATTGCGGATTTCCGTTGCCTACCTTCTGGCCTCAAATACCACCTGATCGGTCATTGGTAATTTCGCAGTACAGCGGAACCATTTAAATCGGCCTCTTCATCGCTTCAGCCACCCATGAAACACTAGGAGTTTTGGATAACCATCCATGATCTTCGTCATCAGCTCCTGTTCACCAAATGCTAGTTCTGAATGCTCGATTTTTTTTACCGAAAATACTATAATCGCTGTTTCCCTTGTATTTTTGAAGAGTTCCCTCAATTCCTCATGGCTCCCATCATAAGAAGGTATTATGGTATGTAAGCTTTCAATCAATCAACGAAATAATTTTCCAAATCGGTTCATTAACGCTGAGTTCTGAGGTAAAAAATAAATGTAAGGTATTTTAAAAAATAAATACTTATATTATAATGTCAATTTATGAGAGGAGGCCTGTGCCCCGCAGTGGGACGTATATAGTCTGATGATGATGATGATTATAATGACAAAAAAATATTATTGCTTTAAATTTATTATTGCCGACTGTACTTACTTTTTTTTCACAGTCATCACATTAACTACTTATAGAGACCGTTTCATTCCAATGAGCCCGAAAATGACGAGTTGTGTAGTTTAGAAGTTGCTATGGCCACCTCGTCTTTCCATCATCAGATTAGCTCGATGGTACCATAATATTACACTGTCATCCAAATTAAACGTGTATACAAAATTTCAGCTCAATCGGTTGAAGATATCTGGTTCAAAATTGAGCTGCAAGATTACACCCGAACATAGTTACATACATACATACATTAATTGGAAGTTAAATAAAAGCTTGTAAAAAGAACCTACAACCGAATGCTAGTATACCACCGGTGCAGTACCTGTTAAAAAAAAAACATTTTCGACTCCATCCAGACTCTGTTCCAATTTCATCCCTAAGTCCAGTGTTGTCAGTCCAAAAATGAGTGGAAAATTATCGTAGACAAAATTGAACTTAACGGAATTGGACTTACGGTGTACAATCTTTTAAAATAATTCGGTGTTTTTTAGAAATTTTCCACAATTGTACCGTGCAATCTGTAATGTTATAACCGCCAAACACTCTATTTAAAATACAATCGTATGCTTGATACATAAGGCTGACTATCGAAAAAAAAGAAATTCATCCCAATTGACTCATGTTTGTGTAGTGTATCTCCGACACTCACACACTCGCAATGACGGCTGGACACTTTTTCTTCTTGAATTTGTAGGTGATAGTGTATCTAGGGTATATTAAATCGATGGGGGGCTCCCATAGAATGGGTTGTATAGCTGCATCCCGCAGATTGGCCGACGTTGGGCCAACATGTAGAGTAGCCCCTAAGAGAGTGTGAGTGTGGATGGAAGGGTAGGGTAAGGTAAGGTAAGGTAAGGTAAGGTAAGGTAAGGCTCACTTCTCGACGACGCCGCTGACGCTGATGCAGGCGTCCTCGGCGGCGGCCGCGAAGTGCGGCTGCGGGTGCGCGATGCGAACGAACTCCGCTAGATCTGCCACCTGCAGACAAGTGCCATCCATGGGTATAGTATGAACGCGAACATGTTGGACATATACGGGATGGAAAAGTATTATGGGCCCTACTACCTTAAATCCTTCAGATAGCTCATTTTACTTAAAGGATCTTAGAAAATGTAAGGAGTTCTTTGAATTAAGTTTAAGGTTTGGAATTCCCTTCCGAGTTCATATAACCTGGACCTATTTAAGACAAGAGTGAATAGGCATTTTCTGGGTGAGCTCCCTTCACCGTCGGCCTCGTCTTTGCCCCCTGGCTAGATGCTGGGCAAGAGCAATCCCATTATTAATACTAAAAAAAAAGAATACAATTTTGTTTCTTTTTACAAATAAAAGAAGGTTTCCTTTGTTTATTAAGGCAGTTTCCCTCCAGTGCCCATATTTGTTTCCACCCTGTACACTTGGTCGTTTAGACTGTTTAGAGACGCGATCTAGAGTAGGAAATAACTCGCGGGTCTCTCAGCCGGTCGGTGGCTGAGATCGCCTGCTCCTTCTTGATCGTGAAGCCATGGAAAATGGTAAGCTATGGTCCTACCTTACAGAGCGTGTCGGACAGCTCGTCGAAAACCTCGACCATGGGGCGGGAGGGCCCCGACGTGGCCTCCTCGATCAGCCGGTCGGTGGCCGAGATAGCCTGCTCCTTCTTGATCATGAAGCTCTCGAAAGTGGCCAGCTATGGTCCTACCTTACAGAGAGTGTCGGACAGCTCGTCGAAAACCTCGACCATGGGGCGGGCGGGCCCCGACGTGGCCTCCTCGATCAGCCGGTCGGTGGCCGAGATAGCCTGCTCCTTCTTGATCATGAAGCTCTCGAAAGTGGCCAGCTATGGTCCTACCTTACAGAGAGTGTCGGACAGCTCGTCGAAAACCTCGACCATGGGGCGGGAGGGCCCCGACGTGGCCTCCTCGATCAGCCGGTCGGTGGCCGAGATAGCCTGCTCCTTCTTGATCATGAAGCTCTCGAAAGTGGCCAGCTATGGTCCTACCTTACAGAGAGTGTCGGACAGCTCGTCGAAAACCTCGACCATGGGGCGGGAGGGCCCCGACGTGGCCTCCTCGATCAGCCGGTCGGTGGCCGAGATAGCCTGCTCCTTCTTGATCATGAAGCTCTCGAAAGTGGCCAGCTATGGTCCTACCTTACAGAGAGTGTCGGACAGCTCGTCGAAAACCTCGACCATGGGGCGGGCGGGCCCCGACGTGGCCTCCTCGATCAGCCGGTCGGTGGCCGAGATAGCCTGCTCCTTCTTGATCATGAAGCTCTCGAAAGTGGCCAGCTATGGTCCTACCTTACAGAGAGTGTCGGACAGCTCGTCGAAAACCTCGACCATGGGGCGGGAGGGCCCCGACGTGGCCTCCTCGATCAGCCGGTCGGTGGCCGAGATAGCCTGCTCCTTCTTGATCATGAAGCTCTCGAAAGTGGCCAGCTATGGTCCTACCTTACAGAGGGTGTCGGACAGCTCGTCGAAAACCTCGACCATGGGGCGGGAGGGCCCCGACGTGGCCTCCTCGATCAGCCGGTCGGTGGCCGAGATAGCCTGCTCCTTCTTGATCATGAAGCTCTCGAAAGTGGCCAGCTATGGTCCTACCTTACAGAGAGTGTCGGACAGCTCGTCGAAAACCTCGACCATGGGGCGGGCGGGCCCCGACGTGGCCTCCTCGATCAGCCGGTCGGTGGCCGAGATAGCTTGCTCTTTCAAGATCGCGAAGCCCTCGAAAGTGGTCAGCTCTGGTTTGTTGAAGAGGCCCTGAGAATGAGGGATTATTCGTAGTGGACCCCATATATTCACGCTACGCAGTAAACTACGTAAAGCATAAAGTTTACACTAGTATACATTAGTACGTATTGGTCTATTCTCATAAAAAAAAACAGAATATAAAAAGTAAAATGAAGCCAATATCTATGCAAGACATCCAATTTATGTGCATAATTTTAGAAACTGGATGCGTAATTCCAAT
The DNA here is from genome assembly GCA_951800055.1 of Cenopis cana. NCBI lineage: Eukaryota > Metazoa > Arthropoda > Insecta > Lepidoptera > Tortricidae > Cenopis > Cenopis cana. The sequence continues at coordinate 2,857,854 of OX637476.1, read as the reverse complement.
GTTTACCCAGAACATGATTTATAAAGTATAAAAAAGTAGAGGACTATTGGATAGAAGATGCATTGCAAACCCGAATCTAGTCTGCAGAAAAGGGATATGATATAGAATAAGGTATAGAAGTTTAACACCAGTTCCTTGAGGCAGCTGCTTGTCCCTACCACAACAAGGTTAATATACTTTAAAAAAATTGAACTGGCTGTGTTGTATCAACTAAGTTTCAATTTTTTAATCAGAGTGAAAATTGAAAAATTCAACACCACAGGTGGGATTTAAACCCACAACCTCTGGAATCCGTCCATTGCTCTACCAATTGAGCCACCGTGGTATCCCACCTGTGGTGTTGAATTTTTCAATTTTCACTCTGATTAAGAAATTGAGATTTTCGCTAGCGGACGCATCCGCTTAACAAACATATTAAAGTCAACTAAGTTTGTTCAAAAAGCTATTTTAATGTCCAGGAAAGAAGATTTAATAAAATCATCATTGACAGAACTTTAACCTCCAGAGGAGAACTTTAGGACAAATTCACTTCAATGGAATTTAATTGCCAACTTATCTTGTATGATGGGCTACTAGAGGTTAACTATAGGTACTCACTGTTCTCTCCCTCAAAGAGTCAAAGATAGGTCTGGAGTTGGGCCTGGTGTTGAAGGCGGTGGCCAGCGGAGACCACGTGGACACGCGGCGCCGCGGGCCCCGGAGCGCCCATATTGGTTTCAGTGCCTTCATTGTCAATGCATCTGGAAGGATTGATAGGGGTTAACCTTATTTGTGACTTCTGGGTTGTAATATTTACCTATTCATCACCCTGTTTTACAAAGCTACAAACACCATTTTAGAAGTACTAACTAGAGATGCTGAGGAATTTGAATTGCAGTTGGCCATGACAAAAAAAATACATCATTGTTACAAATCACATTACAAATTGACAAAATTCCAGCTAAAAAATTGGCAAAAATCTAGCTGTTTTTTTAAATTTAATTTCTACTACCTACAGAATATAAAACCAGAATAACTGTTTTAAAAAAGGGAACCACCTTCAAATTGTATACATAAACCTCCAGAATATAACAAATGCTTTTCTGGAAACTGCATCTAAATCGGTTCTGTCAAACGCGACCAGCGTGTTCAGCCAAAAATAATCCAGGACAAACATTCATAATAAATAAATAAATAAAACATAAAAATGCCTTTTATTTCTGGAAAAAATACATACTTAAATTTACTTATGCTAGTATGCACACCAGAACCCTCCTAAGAGGTAAAGGCCTCTTGCAGTGAATGCCAATGATCTCTATCATGAGTCTTCTACACCCAGTTGGGCCCTGCTAACTCTGCAATCTCGTCAGACCACCGTGCTAGTGGTCGGCCCCTCTTCCTAGCTCCCGTTGGTCCTTTCCAGGTTGTTGTTTGGAGTGTCCACCTTTCATCTTGGAGTCTAGCCACATGAGAAACATTCATACATACTTACAAACATACGGGTCAACTTAAGAACCTCCTAAAAAGTCAGTTGAAAAAGAAAATCACATGCTTTATATGTTTAAGCAAGTTATTAGATCTTTTCAACATAGGTCAACTAGTACTAATTATATGCTTATCAAGGGGTTGGAAGTAATTCAGCAAAATTTTATTCATGACAGTGACCATGGCAATATTTAGAATAGCCAAAATGAGATATGGTTCAACTCCCCCCTACTTTATTTGTTTACATACACCATAGCATAAGTTTAATTTAGATATAATGACATACTTAATAATGAGAAGTCAATAAGTACTCATTCACAAGCAATCTCAAGATAATTGTTTACTTTATAGGTTACCTCTTAGGTAACCTACATTATTTGTTTAATGAGATCACTCATACCCATATGGAACAATTTACACTCGATCGAGGTCAAGACCGGTGAACTCTTGTTTACCCAGCCTTTATAAGGCAAGGGAGAGGTTTGGCAATAATTCCGTGGACTTACGTAGGACGAAAATGGTGACTTACCAAATGGTACAGAAATATACGAGAATGTTTTCAGTGTTATAGATATTGAGATGAAGTTGTTTTTTTCTTGTAGCACGTCGTCTAAATAAACAAATTGTTATAATATTATTATAAATAGATTAATATCCAAAAAAATTGTCCATTACTTCACAACTGTTTCGTATAATCCGACCAGATTAAATAAATATTTTTGCAGGACACACCGACACAGGTGAGGTGACACTGGTGACAGTGACAGCCAAACCAAAGTTGAAAAAGAGAAAGAGGCCGAATCCGTTTGAAAACTCTGTGATGATGTAAATGGCCCTACCCTACGACACTGGCCATATTGATAATCCTCAAACAATTATGAATGAAATATAATATATAATAAAGTAGAATTACACCTTAATATAGATCCTTATTAATAATTTTCATAAAAAAATATATGTACATTGTTTACAATTCGGTCCGGAGTACTTAGAACTTCTTAATTTAATCGCCTAATAGTCAAAGTGACTTATGACAACTTCACAAAAAGAAGTGTCACCACTGTCAACAAATGCCATAAGTCATTGCGAAAATTGGTCGTTTGTGTATTCTTTGAAATTAATTGATATGTAGGTTGAGGCCGTAATGACACAGTATTAAATTCCCAGCGTCTTAAAGACTAATGATATCAGTAATTTAGTTAAAATGGTGAGTATTTGTGTAGTGAGAAAATGTGCTTTTATTTATAGTTGGCGCGCTCTGTTATAGTCACGCAACGTGGGTAGATATTTTGTTATTGTTTTAATCTTTTTTTTGTAGTCTACCCCGCCGCCCCAGCAGCCTCAAGCGCGGCGCTCCGCTGGCGACGTTAAGAAGACTACCCCACCGGCTTCGACAATAGTCACTAGAAATGGTGCACGCAAAGCGAAAATTCAGACGCGAGCGATGTCGTCGGGAGCTAAAGTAAGTCTATTAAAATAAACAGCCTGCAGACGTGTGCTCATACTCATCTCATTACAACAATATTTCACAAAAACAATATTCCACACAGATTGGGTTCAGATTTAAATTTATCAATGTAGTGGTGAATTATTTTTAGAATGAATAATACAAAAATACAGAACACGGAGGTAACAATGGAATTTTTATAAATAATATGTTCAATACAAAACAAATCAATTTAATGAAAACAATAAGCAGCGTGCAGTGACTGTGAATTATTTTTCACCGCAAATGAATAAATTTTGTGCTTATTAAGACAACAATAGGGCAACATTCTTGTCTTACAGATAAGAGATCTTATCAATTGTTTAATTCTATTCAGTGTAGTTGATGATTGGCTCTGAAACACATGTAAGTCTTGCAATGTTTTTATTTCGAGATAATCTAGTCCATATTATAAAGCTTGATAAACCGTATTATAAAAAATTATGAATCTGAGCATGTTCATTCATTTTTGCATCTTTTGCTGTGCTCATTTTGTAAATAATATTAATAATAGCCTTTATTCAGAAGGTTCGTTTTGCATTTGTGTTCTCTCATCATCATCATCATCATATCAGCCGAAAGACGTCCACTGCTGGACATAGGCCTCCCCCAAAGAGTGCCACAATGACCGGTCTTGCGCCACCCGCATCCAGCGGACTCCCGCGACCTTTACCAGGTCATCAGTCCACCTTGTGGGGGGTCTACCCACGCTGCGCCTTCCGGTCCGTGGTCGCCACTCGAGAACCTTTCGGCCCCAACGGCCATCGGTTCTACGTGCAATGTGCCCCGCCCACTGCCACTTAAGTTTAGCGATTCGAAAGGCTATATCGGTTACTTTGGTTCTGCTACGGATGGCCTCATTTCTGATGCGATCACGCAGAGAAACTCCCAGCATAGCCCTCTCCATTGCCCTCTGAGTGACTTTGAGCCTTCTTATGAGGCCCATGGTGAGCGACCACGTTTCCGTACCATATGTCATCACTGGCAACACACACTGGTCAAAGACTCTCGTCTTGAGACACTGCGGAATATTGGACGAAAAGATATGCCGTAGCTTCCCGAACGCTGCCCAGCCGAGTCGGATTCGACGATTGACCTCTTTCTCAAAGTTGGACCTACCTAACTGGACAGTCTGTCCTAGGTATACATAATCGTCTACAACTTCGAGCGTAAAGCGTCCGATTGTAACGGGAGTTGGTGCTACATGGGCATTTGACATGATCTTCGTCTTATCCATGTTCATCCTTAGACCAACTCGCTCGGAGGCTTTACTGAGGTCATCGAGCATTGTACTTAAATCCTCCATGGTTTCAGCCAAGACTACTATGTCGTCAGCAAACCGAAGATGAGTGATATACTCGCCGTTTATGTTGATGCCTAGCCTTCTCCAGTCCAGATTCTTGAAAACGTCCTCCAGTGCAGCGGAGAACAGTTTAGGAGAAATAACATCTCCTTGCCTGACTCCCCGCTGCAGCGGAATAGGTTTCGAGTTCCGGTCCTGGAGTCGGACTGACATAGTGGCGTTTTCGTTTTTGTGTTCTCTACTTTATATAATATTTCTTCAAAGGAAGTTTGTTTATCTTCGTCTGTTTGTCCATTGACACAGGCTTCCTCCAATTGTTTCCATGTTTCCCTGATCAGTGCTTTCCTGGTCCAGGTGCTTTCATCTGTTGCCGTAATAATTCGGGATCCCCCCTCGGGGCTGGGGGAGGTGGGGAATCGACGGCGAGACCAGCAAATTTGCTATCATAATCACATAAGTAATCAAGTAAAGCAAATATTGTCAGTCATATAGACAGAAGGATTTCTTAACCATGATCACCTAAGAATAAGTATATGGTGTCATAATGAATATATCAACATGATATTGTAAATTAGTGCATTGGGATTCCAATTCAAACTTCCTAGTCTAGGGTTTAGCTAGACAGAGTGAGGACTGAGGTACCTCAGCCCGTAGACTGCATTAATTATACTACATATACAAGTACCAAGTACTGGAAAGTAGTTTGAGGTCTCAGAAGGTTGCTAAATCAGTCAGGGGGGAGCAGTAACCATTTTTGTTTGAAAAAGATCACCTAAACCGATATCTCATGGTGGACATGGACACCAAGCATTGTTGCAGGTATTACTTTTTAAACGTCTTGTGTGGTTGCAGCCCTCGGCGTCCGTGGCCTCGCTGAAGCGGCGCGCACAGCAGAAAAAGAAGCAGTCAGTTGATACTGTGCTCCGGGACCATTATCAAATTGTGAGTATTTCAAGACATTAAGCAAGTAAATCTCATATGACAATTAAAAATGTCCTACCGTCAAGGCAAAAGCTTTTATATTTGAATTATGTGCTTGAAATAATTTATGAACAAGAATTTAAACTTTCATGAGAAATGTTATAATTACGAGTATATTTTACTAACTTACTAAACGGAGTGAATAATACGGGTGTTTTTACCGTTTAGTAGAATATAGATATGATCAAGAAGTGTGTTCAAATTAACAAATCATTTATCACCCACTTGCTGGTGTCCAATTGATGTACGGTTAAGATGTTATTTTTCATCTTATTGTGTATCATCAACTCTAAGAAAGGTAATAAAAAGAAACTATAAAAGATAAACCCGTCATTTAAGTTTTGTAGCAATTCGTTTTATTAAATGACACTAAAAAGATCTTTTTTTTTTATTATTTTATTATAGCCTCATGTTGTCCTTCCAGGTTTTTTTTTTCCAAAAAAAATATCAAGAGCAAAGATAAAGTTTACTCTAGTAAATGCTAGTCAACATGTCTACTTAAACATTCTGAAGGCTACATAATAACAGACAGTGAAAACGACTAACCCTTAAAAACATTACGCTATTCTGTGTCTTAAGCACGTAGCAATTAGGAAGATAATCACTCGTAAACAAAATACACTTGCGTCATGCTAGATCTCAGGTTCGTATGTTAAAATACGTGTTATGAATATCAATTAAAAAAATAATGCTTTATGTGTTCCGCGTGGCCTGACAGTCATACATAAAATCATGTACTCTTGTCTATTAAATATTTAAATCTATGGTAATTTAGCGGAAAGATGATTTGGACGAGTTACATCAAAGTAATTCATTCAAAAAGATATTTTACTGTTTAAAGAAGAAGATTTAAAATTCCAATAATATTTTCATAGGAATTCGCCAACATAAATAATTTCCACATTAATGTAAAAATATTTACACATATGGCCATAAAGCTGCAATTACGGATCGTTACAGGTGGCAAAAAATCCACTTTCGGCCAAAGAAAATACAAGTGCTGTACTTATCTTGTGATTTTTATACCATTTTATTTTTGACAAGTAATGATTATGTAATTGTAATTTATAGTCAATTGTAGCTTAAGTGGATTTGTTTGTGTACGCCAGAAGACCAAACATAGTGGTACCAGTTTTCTTAATTATTCAAATCTATTGTAACCTATGTTTAACAAATAGTTTTGAATTTGAATTAATTTACCTTTTGGCTCATGTTTTGTTACATATTATGATATTACATTGTGTTTCGATGTAGTGAAAACCTCACTATAGTGTTTCTAAAGTTTGATGGGTTGATATCATTGTGTTTACAATCACTTAATATGTATAATGCTTGCAATAAAATTGATAAGCTAGCGTCACTAATTAAATTACAAGAAAATCAGTGCATAATAGTTTATTTTTTACGATGATATTAAGTACTATTTCGCGGCTTAAGAGCTCAGATAAAATGTCATACGGGTATCCGTCCGGGTAGGCTTAATATGCTTGGTAATAGAAGAGAGTGATTCGCATATCTTTCAGCTACTGCGTACAGTCAGATTCATTAATATTTACCCATTTTGGACTTTATTTCAAAGGAATAGAGTGCATACACGTAAATATGACTGTACAATAGGATGTTATTTTGACTGTGGACCAGTGGTTTGAATTTATTCCAAATAATGACCATTTTATGTCCAATTTAACAGGCAATGGATTCCAAAACGAAGGTGAAGGGTCCGACGGGGTTCGTGACGGAACCCCGCATGGCGGAGCACCGCTGTCTCTGGGACGACACCTACCCGGAGTGTCCAGAGAGGTTGACTAGTGTCGTCAAGAGGTGAGTACTACGCAAGTATAACAATGACTTTACTGCGGGGCTCGATCATACGCGACGCATGCGCAACGCCAGTGTGACTTAGGTATTGTGTGCGCGACCACTGCGCGCCGGAATTTATGGTAACAGGCTAGCGACGCTACACAGGCTGCGCGTCGCTAGCGGTATACATTATTTATACGTTAATCATACACTCCGGCCCGCAGTAGTCGCATTGCGCGGGGTCCCGCTTGCGTCGCGCACGCAAGCTTTAACATTAGTGCAAGGGGTAGGGCAAGCTCTCTCCATCCATACAAACTTTGTGCAAGTTTTTCTTCCTTTGTGTTTGCACTACAGTTATGATTTTTGGCCAGTATGCTTATTTTTCTGTTAGCCATGTCCTGTAGGTATTTTTTTTTATTTAAACATTTTTTGTATTTTTTTATTTTGCCATTTTTTGTAATTTTTAAAAATTTCTTCTTAAGGTTCTTCGTATATCCAATATTTACAACCAAAACAAATATAATATTCGGGAGTGCCAAAACCGACGAATAAAACGTGTGCATGTTTGTGTGTATAATGCCTTGCCCTTCCCCTCGACTTAAGGTGAAGGGTGGGCTGGCATCGATGGAGCCCCTCAGGGCGGGGCACCGCGGGACTGCTGATTACATAGTCAGATCTCCATGATTAATAATTGCTCAAGAATTTTAAGTACAAAAAAGACAGCATCGCTACGTATTTAATAGGACTCTGTAGAAAATAGGCGACTTTGATAATTCCTGAATGAATGAAATTGAATCTTTTTGTCTTCCATGCCTCTCTATCGCCGGTCATCTCATCGATCACATCCTTCCTCGCCATATCGTCAATGAACTAAATTGAATGTTAACCTTTAGTTTGGCAAGAAATACACAAAATCCCTCATTCATGCGTGGGTGAATAAAAAAAAATACGTCTAAGAGTGGTACTCCGTGCAGGTTGTCAAATCAAGGGTCATTCAACAAGCCTCATACAGTGTAACATTCTCATCCAGGTGCCATGAACTGAATCTAATAGAGCAGTGCAAACAGTACGAGCCCCGAGTGGCGACCAAAGACGAGCTGAACACCCTTCACTCGCCATCCGTGTACGAGCTACTCGAGACCACCCACCAAAACAACGACTTGGAGTACTTGGAGGAGGTCTCGTCTAGATACGACGCTATTTACATTCATCCGGTGAGTAACTGCAATATCGATTTTACCAAAGAATCACTGTTGGGCATGCTTAGTGTCCTGTAGCGACCAAAGACGAGCTAAATACCCTTCACTCGCCATCCGTATACGAGCTACTAGAGAACAACGACTTGGAGTACTTGGAGGAGGTCTCGTCTAGTTTCTCCAGACACGAAGCTATTGCTATAAGCTCCCGCATCGCATTTTTGTTTTGTTTTTGTGAACGGTGACGTTTGCTAGCGTCTTGAATGGGGGCATGGGCATAGTAGAACGGTACTCCTTTGTTTTGCGAACTTGGCAGACAAACTTGAATTTTGGCTTTATTTTAATTTCAGAGCACCCATGAACTCGCGCTCCTATCAGCCGGTTCTACCATCGACATGGTAGACCGTATAGTGACTGGCGAAGTCCAGAACGGAGCGGCATTCGTCCGGCCCCCGGGCCACCACGCTATGCGCGCTGAGCCTTGCGGGTACTGCTTCTACAACAATGTGGCTCTCGCGGCGAAGCACGCTGTTGAGAAGCGAGGGTTGAGTAGGTGAGTGGTAATATCTACGAGAAAGTGTGGTATCAGGGCCATCATGCTATGCGCGCTGAGCCGTGCAGGTACTGCTTTTACAACAATGTGGCTCTCGCGGCGAAGCACGCTGTTCAGAAGCGAGGGTTGAGTAGGTGAGTGGTAATATCTACGAGAAAGTGTGGTATCAGGGCCATCATGCTATGCGCGCTGAGCCGTGCAGGTACTGCTTTTACAACAATGTGGCTCTCGCGGCGAAGCACGCTGTTGAGAAGCGAGGGTTGAGTAGATGAGTGGTAATATCTACGAGAAAGTGTGGTATCAGGGCCATCATGCTATGCGCGCTGAGCCGTGCAGGTACTGCTTTTACAACAATGTGGCTCTCGCGGCGAAGCACGCTGTTGAGAAGCGAGGGTTGAGTAGGTGAGTGGTAATATCTACGAGAAAGTGTGGTATCAGGGCCATCATGCTATGCGCGATGAGCCGTGCGGGTACTGCTTCTACAATAATGTGGCTCTCGCGTCGAAGCACGCTGTTGAGAAGCGAGGGTTGAGTAGGTGCGTAGGACTGTCTACAAGATATAGTCAAAAGTGTGTGGTATTAGGGCCATCAACATCATACTACGTAATATGTTTGTTTCAGAATATTGATCGTCGATTGGGACGTCCATCACGGTCAAGCCACGCAGCAAATGTTCTACGACGATCCAAGGTTAGTGATGCGATAGAACGACGATTTTACTAGCACATTTGATTTTTCGCGGGATGAGTTTATCAGTGTTTTGCGTTGTGCCGCAATACCTTGCTAAGTTACTGAAAAAAAAATGTACTTATGTGCTGTCTTCTTTCCAAGCGAGCTTTCTGTGCGCGATGTTCGTTCATACGTTCGTATAAGACATTTAATAGTACATTACTTAACAAGGGCGGTAAAACAAAGAATGTCTCAGAACGCAGGTATTTTACGCCCGAGCCGAAGGCAAGGGCGATAAATATGCGATCTGAGGCTTTCTTTATTATCGCCCGTGGTAAGTAATGTACTATTATGTCACACCTGGCCATAAAGCGGCAATTACCGCACGCTCCGCGCGCGGGAAATCCCACTTCCTGGCCAGGGAATGACATAAAATTTTGTACTTAACACTGGCGGTAATAAAGAAAGCCTCAGATCGCATATTTATCGCCCTTGCCTTTGGCGCGGGCGTCAAATACCTGCGATCTGAGACATTCTTTGTTTTACCGCCCTTGTTAAGTAATGTACTATTATGTCACACCTGGCCATAAAGCGGCAATTACCGCACGCTCCGCGCGCGGGAAATCCCACTTCCTAGCCAGGGAGTGACATAAAATTTTGTACTTAACACGGGCGGTAATAAAGAAAGCCTCAGATCGCATATTTATCGCCCTTGCCTTCGGCTCGGGCGTCAAATACCTGCGATCTGAGACATTCTTTGTTTTACCGCCCTTGTTAAGTAATGTACTATTAATTTACGGCCTAATATGGTGCAAGCATTGAAGAGATTACACATCAAGCTTTGCAAAACGGTCATGATAAATTCATGATAATTGTTGATACTTAATAGTCTACGCTATTAGTCGAAATTAGTTAGAACGACATCATCTTCATCATCACAATGCAAACTTATTTATTTATGATAAGCCTCTTTATTCCAAACTTTAAGATTAGGTATTACATTTCATTGCTATAACTATACAACGTCATCTACGGAAGACCCGACCCAAGCCCTCATATTCCTACACATTTAATGATCAGGGGCAGTTATACTGCACACAGTGTGACCGAATATTTGCATCGAAGTTCGGTTTTGCGAGCCAAATCCGTGCTCATCAGAGAAATTTGTAAGGGTCGCCGTTGGACACGACAAGGAGGACCAATATTATCGTGCTGTTGGATTATTTATCTAACGTAGTCCAGTGCGTGAATATTTATAATAATTGTAATGTATATTTCAAATTTAGATTTTCAAAATGAATGCAAACTTACTTACTGTCAATGCACAGGGTGGTATACTTCTCGATCCACCGCTACGAGCACGGTTCGTTCTGGCCGAACCTCCGTCAGTCGGACTTCCACTACACGGGCTGTGGCGCGGGGCGGGGCTACAACTTCAACGTGCCGCTCAACAAGACGGGCATGGGCGACGCCGATTACATAGCTATATGGACGCAGTTGCTGCTGCCGATGGCGTTTGAGGTATTTTTACAATACAATACAATAAAAATACTCTTTTATCAAAAATGGAACCGCAAAACGGACGTTAGTCGCTACATATTGGAAGGTAAAGTGTATAGTTTAAGGTCAGATCAAAATTAAAAAACATTGCAGGCCGCCTGCAATGTCACATATAAATTCCTTTATTTGTCGATTTCCAAACTTTTTAAAAAGTAGAAACAGTCATATAAAAGGAGGCACAGGTCGTATTCAGCCAATTCAGCTCGTATTTTTCTGTTGAAAACGCGGCGTTTTTTTATGTGTCTCGAATAATTTGCGTTTTTCTGTGGATAAATACACTTGCGATTCTGTTAAAAAAAATAAACGGCGGGAAAACATGATGTTTTTGACGTTTTAAGGTTATGTTTATCAAATCTTAATTAAATTTTTGCCGTATTTTCCCCATTTTTGAGAAAAGCACTATATTAGCCTCGGCCGGAATGGCAATTGCAGGCTTCGTATTATAATTAAACGGACTCGCAAGCTCGTCCGTTTAAACAAATACTCAGCCTGCAATTGCTCCCTTCCCGGCCACGGCAATAATGTACTATTATTTATTTAATATTTATTGGACAAAAGAAAACCGTATCGTCCAAAAGGCGGACTTAATTAAAATCATATGTATAACATATTCCATTGAACCTTTTTTTTCTATAAGCACTTGAGATTCACTAGACTGTTTTTTGTGACTTTTTATTGATGTCGTAATTTTCTCTCCTCCAGTACCAACCCGAGCTGATCATTATATCCGCCGGCTACGACGCTGCTGTCGGCTGCCCCGAGGTATCTCTTTCCTTCTCATAATACACGTATATCTCTGTCTCTTTCAGTTCTCGCCACAGCTCGTGCTGGTGTCGGCAGGTTACGACGCCGCGTTGGGGGATGAAAAGGTCGGATTGGGAAAGTGAAATTAAACTTTATCAGTGTGGGGCTTGGTTAAATTTTGCGTGACTGTCTGTGTATTATGTAGTGTGATGGATATCTCGTTCCGTTCTGTTCAAGACACATGAAATTAGACTTAATTACTGTTGGTTTTGGTTGGGATTTGTATGGCAGTGAGATGTAGATGTATTGTCGATCAGCATAAATACACTATAATAACTAAGGGTGGGCTGCATTAAACCGTATTTAATCGTAAGCGGTGGTCGTTAACGCATTCACTGCCACCCTCTTTTCCTGGACATTCGGCAAGTGCCGCACGTTTCTGTGTGCCCCAAACGCACATGTGAGTTCAAACGACTATTCTAAGTCTAAGGCACTAAGGCACAGGGTGAAAGTCACTAAATATTATGATTATGAACGCACAGGCACAGGGTGAAAGTAACGGACGCATATATGCGTTGGTGGCAGTGAATGCGTTAAAATCTGATTGTGTGGAAAGTTTGGCAAGTTTCTATAAGATGACAGCTGTCGGCGCCATATTAAACGTTGATCGATTTGTAATCTTATATTGGTGCAACCCGCCCCAAGTATTAAATCCGTCACTGAAAGTGTCTCCAAAGAAGGTCCCTCTTTGAATACACTTTCAGTGAACGAGAATTACAAATTTGTTAACAGGGCGAGATGGAAGTAACGCCAGCATGCTACGCACACCTGGTCAGCATGCTCCTGTCGGTGTGTCCGTCCGTGTGCGTAGTCCTGGAGGGCGGGTACTGCCTGCCCTCGCTGGCGGAGGGCGCCGCCCTCACGCTGCGCACGCTGCTGGGGCACTGTCCGTCCGCGCTACAGACCACCGGGGAGCCGTGTGACCAGTAAGTTAGTGTACGTGTGTGTGTGTACTGCCTGCCCTCGCTGGCGGAGGGCGCCGCCCTCACGCTGCGCACGCTGCTGGGGCACTGTCCGTCCGCGCTAGGGACCACCGGGGAGCCGTGTGACGAGTAAGTTAGTGTACGTGTGTGTGTGTACTGCCTGCCCTCGCTGGCGGAGGGCGCCGCCCTCACGCTGCGCACGCTGCTGGGGCACTGTCCGTCCGCGCTACGGACCACCGGGGAGCCGTGTGACGAGTAAGTTAGTGTACGTGTGTGTGTGTACTGCCTGCCCTCGCTGGCGGAGGGCGCCGCCCTCACGCTGCGCACGCTGCTGGGGCACTGTCCGTCCGCGCTAGGGACCACCGGGGAGCCGTGTGACGAGTAAGTTAGTGTACGAGTGTGTGTGTACTGCCTGCCCTCGCTGGCGGAGGGCGCCGCCCTCACGCTGCGCACGCTGCTGGGGCACTGTCCGTCCGCGCTAGGGACCACCGGGGAGCCGTGTGACGAGTAAGTTAGTGTACGAGTGTGTGTGTACTGCCTGCCCTCGCTGGCGGAGGGCGCCGCCCTCACGCTGCGCACGCTGCTGGGGCACTGTCCGTCCGCGCTAGGGACCACCGGGGAGCCGTGTGACGAGTAAGTTAGTGTACGTGTGTGTGTGTACTGCCTGCCCTCGCTGGCGGAGGGCGCCGCCCTCACGCTGCGCACGCTGCTGGGGCACTGTCCGTCCGCGCTAGGGACCACCGGGGAGCCGTGTGACGAGTAAGTTAGTGTACGTGTGTGTGTGTACTGCCTGCCCTCGCTGGCGGAGGGCGCCGCCCTCACGCTGCGCACGCTGCTGGGGCACTGTCCGTCCGCGCTAGGGACCACCGGGGAGCCGTGTGACGAGTAAGTTAGTGTACGTGTGTGTGTGTACTGCCTGCCCTCGCTGGCGGAGGGCGCCGCCCTCACGCTGCGCACGCTGCTGGGGCACTGTCCGTCCGCGCTAGGGACCACCGGGGAGCCGTGTGACGAGTAAGTTAGTGTACGTGTGTGTGTGTACTGCCTGCCCTCGCTGGCGGAGGGCGCCGCCCTCACGCTGCGCACGCTGCTGGGGCACTGTCCGTCCGCGCTAGGGACCACCGGGGAGCCGTGTGACGAGTAAGTTAGTGTACGTGTGTGTGTGTACTGCCTGCCCTCGCTGGCGGAGGGCGCCGCCCTCACGCTGCGCACGCTGCTGGGGCACTGTCCGTCCGCGCTAGGGACCACCGGGGAGCCGTGTGACCAGTAAGTTAGTGTACGTGTGTGTGTGTACTGCCTGCCCTCGCTGGCGGAGGGCGCCGCCCTCACGCTGCGCACGCTGCTGGGGCACTGTCCGTCCGCGCTAGGGACCACCGGGGAGCCGTGTGACGAGTAAGTTAGTGTACGTGTGTGTGTGTACTGCCTGCCCTCGCTGGCGGAGGGCGCCGCCCTCACGCTGCGCACGCTGCTGGGGCACTGTCCGTCCGCGCTAGGGACCACCGGGGAGCCGTGTGACGAGTAAGTTAGTGTACGTGTGTGTGTGTACTGCCTGCCCTCGCTGGCGGAGGGCGCCGCCCTCACGCTGCGCACGCTGCTGGGGCACTGTCCGTCCGCGCTAGGGACCACCGGGGAGCCGTGTGACCAGTAAGTTAGTGTACGTGTGTGTGTGTACTGCCTGCCCTCGCTGGCGGAGGGCGCCGCCCTCACGCTGCGCACGCTGCTGGGGCACTGTCCGTCCGCGCTAGGGACCACCGGGGAGCCGTGTGACGAGTAAGTTAGTGTACGTGTGTGTGTGTACTGCCTGCCCTCGCTGGCGGAGGGCGCCGCCCTCACGCTGCGCACGCTGCTGGGGCACTGTCCGTCCGCGCTAGGGACCACCGGGGAGCCGTGTGACCAGTAAGTTAGTGTACGTGTGTGTGTGTACTGCCTGCCCTCGCTGGCGGAGGGCGCCGCCCTCACGCTGCGCACGCTGCTGGGGCACTGTCCGTCCGCGCTAGGGACCACCGGGGAGCCGTGTGACGAGTAAGTTAGTGTACGTGTGTGTGTGTACTGCCTGCCCTCGCTGGCGGAGGGCGCCGCCCTCACGCTGCGCACGCTGCTGGGGCACTGTCCGTCCGCGCTAGGGACCACCGGGGAGCCGTGTGACGAGTAAGTTAGTGTACGTGTGTGTGTGTACTGCCTGCCCTCGCTGGCGGAGGGCGCCGCCCTCACGCTGCGCACGCTGCTGGGGCACTGTCCGTCCGCGCTAGGGACCACCGGGGAGCCGTGTGACGAGTAAGTTAGTGTACGTGTGTGTGTGTACTGCCTGCCCTCGCTGGCGGAGGGCGCCGCCCTCACGCTGCGCACGCTGCTGGGGCACTGTCCGTCCGCGCTAGGGACCACCGGGGAGCCGTGTGACGAGTAAGTTAGTGTACGTGTGTGTGTGTACTGCCTGCCCTCGCTGGCGGAGGGCGCCGCCCTCACGCTGCGCACGCTGCTGGGGCACTGTCCGTCCGCGCTAGGGACCACCGGGGAGCCGTGTGACCAGTAAGTTAGTGTACGTGTGTGTGTGTACTGCCTGCCCTCGCTGGCGGAGGGCGCCGCCCTCACGCTGCGCACGCTGCTGGGGCACTGTCCGTCCGCGCTAGGGACCACCGGGGAGCCGTGTGACGAGTAAGTTAGTGTACGTGTGTGTGTGTACTGCCTGCCCTCGCTGGCGGAGGGCGCCGCCCTCACGCTGCGCACGCTGCTGGGGCACTGTCCGTCCGCGCTAGGGACCACCGGGGAGCCGTGTGACGAGTAAGTTAGTGTACGTGTGTGTGTGTACTGCCTGCCCTCGCTGGCGGAGGGCGCCGCCCTCACGCTGCGCACGCTGCTGGGGCACTGTCCGTCCGCGCTAGGGACCACCGGGGAGCCGTGTGACCAGTAAGTTAGTGTACGTGTGTGTGTGTGGGTATGTATGCGTGCGCTGTCGGTACACGCGTCAATTGTTTGCGCGGGTGCGTAGCGCGTGGCGTGGATGAATCGCGAGGCGCGACGGCACCCGATCGACACCAGGCGAGTCTCTCAGGGACGAGGTAACTGACCTCGGTGCGGGGGATTCGTGTCCGTTCTGTATGTAATACTATTCTATGTCAGGAGGATAGATCATGTACAAAAGTCTCGCCTCTTCTGAGAACGGACAAGCTAAGATACTATTTATCCTACCAAGTCATATATCGTTAAAATTGTCTTTGTCTCTCGCGTTCACTTGTCTGGTTAAAAAGGGACAATAGTACATTACTTACCAAGGGCGATAAAACAAAGAATGTCTCAGATCGCAGGTATTTTACGCCCGAGCCGAAGGCAAGGGCGATAAATATGCGATCTGAGGCTTTTTTTATTATCGCCCGTGGTAAGTACAAACTTTTATGTCACCCCCTGGCCAGGAAGTGGGTTTTTTCGCGCGCGGAGCGTGCGATAATGGCCACTTTATGTATATGTATATTATGTATAGGTGTGACATTAGTACATTACTTAACAAGGGCGGTAAAACAAAGAATGTCTCAGATCGCAGGTATTTGACGCCCGAGCCGAAGGCAAGGGCGATAAATATGCGATCTGAGGCTTTCTTTATTACCGCCCGTGTTAAGTACAAAATTTTATGTCAGCCACTGGGCAGGAAGTGGGATTTCCCGCGCGCGGAGCGTGCGGTAATTGCCGCTTTATGGCCAGGTGTGAGATAATAGTACATTACTTACCAAGGGCGATAAAACAAAGAATGTCTCAGATCGCAGGTATTTTACGCCCGAGCCGAAGGCAAGGGCGATAAATATGCGATCTGAGGCTTTCTTTATTATCGCCCGTGGTAAGTACAAAATTTTATGTCACCCCCTGGCCAGGAAGTGGGTTTTTTCGCGCGCGGAGCGTGCGGTAATGGCCACTTTATGGCTAGGTGTGACATAAAAATATTTAACGCACATGTTATTATTTCAGAATACGCGACACTATTCTAAACTGCATATACGCACACAAGCAACACTGGCGTTGCTACAACTACCAACACACGTACAGTACCGACGGCGTGCCCAACGTGTGTGATAGAGCGAAACAGAAACACACGGTCTCCGTCAGGTGGGAGGGAGACGAGACGAGGCCAGACAGGTTCCTTACAAGAGACTGCTATCCCGTGCAGGATAATGAGACCAAGAGGAAAATTATGGAGAGGTTAAACCATTTGCGATTGGGTGAGTGTTGTTTGATGTTGGGTGAATGTCATTTTTGTAAGGGTGAATGTCATTTTTGTAAGGGTGAATGTCATTTTCGTTTTTGATGTGGTAGAAACTGTTTGAAATAACGAAAATTTTTAAAAACTTTTTTGCGATCAGGAGGCATCATTAATAATCAAAATTGTGTGTTTGATGAAGCGAATACGATACGAATATTCGTATTCGCTGAATATGCTATTCAGGTTTCTATAATACTGTTTTCGTAAACGTTACCGTACCAGGGGGCCTAGCATAACATGCATCTCGTCTCTACTCGCGCGCGAGATAAGCTACCTGTCACTTTTTGACAGGAGTAATCAGACAGTGATAGGTAGCCTATCTCGCGCGCGAGTAGAGACGAGATGCATGTTATGCTAGAGGGGCTGATTCCTTGTTAATGAAAAAGGCTTAAATGTTTACTGCCCATTTAGCGACTAAAATAGTCCCGGAAGAATCTTAGTATACATATAAGTGATATAAAATTAGTCAAGAAAGAAATTAATGTAAATATTTACTCTTTTCAGTTACGGACCTAACCATACCTAAGCATGCCGTGTACTACATATTCGATCAAGCCATGTTAAAACACAAGAATGTCTGCGAGCCGTAAGTACCAATGTCAACCTTAAGACATTCAATATAAGACACCTTTTTAATACTAAAGTTTGCCACAAAGGCGCATTGTTTGTAAGCTGTTGACTGACCTAATAAATGAATAGGGATGTTGACTCAAAAAAAAATATTACTTCAATAGAAAGCATACATAAAACTATGCCAAATAGTGAAAATCCTATTCAAATATCTCAAAAAATAACGAATCTACAACGGTTAGAATGTTCGTAGTTAGAAAGAGAAAGTTCTACTCAACAGTGACGTCACTGTTGAGTAGCGCCATAGTAAATGACGATCGTTCAATACAAAGGTGCGTTTTGCGGAAAAGCGACAGAAAATACCCACTCTTAAAACTTTGAAAACTTATAATTACGTAATTATTTATTTTTTTGAATTACTTTTTTCGCCATCTGATTGAGAATTTGAGCCTGTACAGTCACAAACTGGATAATGTAAGTACCCCGGGATGGGGTTGTAAGTAATGGTAAGTTGCCCTGGACGGGTAGGTAATTTAGGTAATATTCCCAGGATGGGAAGTGTAGGGTCCACCCTTTTCAGAGTTCCTCTCACAGTGGCGAAGACACCTTCAAGCCCTCAATCGACCAAGTGAGCCTGCTTGGTCGGCTGTGAGAAATCAACCTCCGCCAACCCTATTCCTCCCCGTAGGAGTCCATCTGTTGCCTTAGGTCTCGCGGTAACAGATATCCCTGGTTACATGAGTAGCTGTTTCGTAAGTTGATAGGGTAGGGACTTAGGGACTTAGGGACGTAGGATGCTAGGCTCCCTTGCATAAGCCCACCCCTTAACTGTACGTAGTCTGTGCAGCCGCACACTGGATAACCAAATCCCGATCCAAGGGAAAATAATACAATACTATTCCCACCCTGGGAATATTACCTAAAATACCTACCCGTCCAGGGTAACTTACCATTCCTTACAACCCCATCCAGGGGTACTTACATTATCCAGTTTGTGACTGTACATATGGTCCTTCGAGCCGGATCTAAGCCCACCCCTTAACTGTACGTAGTCTGTGCAGCCGCATACTGGATAACCAAATCCCGATCCAAGGGAAATAAGACAATACTATTCCCATCCTGGGAATATTACCTAAAATACCTACCCGTCCAGGGTAACTTTACCATTACTTACAACCCCATCCAGGGGTACTTACATTATCCAGTTTGTGACTGTACAAGCCTTTATGTAGAAAATTTGGATTTATTGATTTTCTTTTATAGTGTCACCATCCCTATTGCACGGCATAAAAGCTTAATATTGATAAAAAAAAACAACGTCAAAGTTTATGTCATTTCGAGAGTATGAACAAATTTAGTCTCTATTTAAAACAACATAAGTATCAATTTTCAGTGGGCACGTGGAATGTCCAGAGCGCATACTGAGGATACACGAGAGACACAGAGACTTCGGTTTACTAGAACGAGTGCATCAATTGACTGCTAGAACGGCCACAGACGAAGAAATACTAGCCGTGCATACTGACAAACATTTAAACAGGTAATTTGAACTTTATGTTGCTTGGCTCAAGTGCCACTTTAGACTGATGGGCGACTGATCAAGAAACACTGACAAACATCTGAATAGGTAATTTCGACATAATGCTTGGTTTTAGCTCAGATGTAGAGTGCGCTTTAGTCTCGATCTCGAATACCCATTTGCCATTGATCACTAAACCAGGGTTCGAAATTATCAAGATAATTATGGTCTTTGGTAATTATCGTGATAATTATCCGATCTTATTACTTAAATTTATTAAATAAATTTAACTAATAAATTTTTTGTATTCATCAAAAAATATTAAGTTTTAGGTTATTATCAAATCGATAATTATTGAAGCATAAAAATCACGATAACTACTAAAATTTTAGGTTTTTATAAAAAAAAGGTTTTAAAAGTTTTAGGTTATTTTATCAAATCGATTATTATCAAAGCATAAAAATCACAATAATTATCATTGATAATTAATTATCCTTTCAAACCCTGTCACTAAACAAGAAAGTGATTTTAATTTAAATAGATAATAAATTTAACAAAAATGTAAAGATAAACTCTATTTTTGATGAAATTTATAGTACACATCAATGAGAGGTTAAAATTTACAGGTTAAAAGGGCTGGCAACAACGAAACTAAGAGACTTAAACAGTCAAAAAGAACAATTCGACTCTGTGTACTTCCACCCCGACTCTTTGGAGAGCGCTGCCGTTGCCACCGGCTGTGTTTTACAGGTACAAAATGTGTCATTCTCAAGGAAAGTTTAGTTTAGTTTATTTTATTTATTACTTAATGAAAATTTACATGTCATTTTATATAATTAAATAGCATGAATTCACAAAAAGATCGTCAGGATGTATAAAGTAACAATAATATAAAAATAAAAATTAATAAAAATCGTAAATTAAATACAAATTAATTCCAATTATATAAACAATGTCAGCATAATAATTAAAGTCATATAAGGGTACTTTAGCGCCGATTACAGCATATGACGCTGTGGAGATCGAATTTTCAAGGCATTTAACACATTTGCAGCCAGGCAACGTACTCTGGAAACAAAATTGTATGGACGTGAACGCACATATGCGTTGCCGGCAGTGAATGTAATTGACAACGGTGAAAGTATTGTTTTTACGTTGTCAATAAAAAAAACTTCAACTTATTTATGCTATTTTAAAGATTTTTAAATACATAGCAACCGTACTGTCTAGATGGTTCGAAATAATTGCCATACGATAAATAAATACATTAAGGCTGGGTTCCACCAAACCGTCTGTAATCGTAAGCGGTGTTCGTCAAATCTGATTGTATGGAAAGTGTGACAAGTTTCTATGGGATGACAGCTGCCGGCGCCATATTTGACGATGACCGGTCTGTGTTCGTACGTTGGTGCAACTGGCACTAAGACGGAAAAAGTACCCATTTTGGTCATAGAAAATTGTGACTTCATAAGTTTACAAACGTCATTCATACCAACCGAGCGTTTTTGACGTTCCGCAAAAAGTTGTTGATTTAACTGTAAAATACCGTAGTATCTTCAACTTAGGCGATTACTGAGTTCTATGCGGATGAAGTCGCGGGCAATAGCTAGTTCAATGTATTGATATACGAGTATGTACCTTATTCCCATAGATGGTAGACACAGTTTTATCTGCCGGCGGCTCGGGGGTGTGCGTAGTGCGACCACCAGGACACCACGCGGATGAAGAGTTGCCTAGCGGCTTCTGTCTACTCAACAACGTGGCTGCAGCTGCCAGGTAACGACAACATTTGGAAAATAGACCTTATTCCTACAGACGGTAGATACAGTTCTATTTGTCGGTGGCTCGGTGTGCGTAGTGCGACCACCAGGGCACCACGCCGATAAAGACTTGCCTAGCCTGTGTAAGACCACAGTTTTCACTTGTCCAACACTGTGCAAAATAGTCTGTAGAATTCGTTCTACAAAATCGAATTCGTGCTGTAGTCAATAAAGACCCGGCCGGGACTTCGAGCGGTGGCGGCAGCGGTAGCAGTAAGAGATCGCACTCTGATCTCTCGCTCCCACGTATGGCACAAAAGCGTGAAGTCCTGGCCGGCCCTTGACCCTTGTGTATGTATGTAAGCACTTTATCGTACAATAACAGGTTTAAACCTTAGAGCATTTAAGTCGGGAGCCGCCATTGATATACTTACCCCTCTGCCGAAAGCATAGGAGAAAAATCTGCCACGTTATTAAAAACTACTTCATTAATCGATTATACTTCAGTCTCAGAATCGTTCCCAGCGTGTGAAGAGCTCCGTCAAAATGCCTTAATGAGCTGTTTTTTGGGTGCATAAAACGTTATAATTTATCAAATTAACACAACGATGACTTATCATTTCACATGCACGTATATTTTGGATATAATTATAATTTTCTGCACAGTTAAAGTTTTAATTGAAATCGGAAACCAAGCATCGATCAAAATCAAAATTATTCGTACTTTGACCAACACGCTTGGCCACTATTTTGACGTGAACTGTCACAGTATTTAGGGACCAAAGTAGTTCTTTACTTTCCATGAGAATTTATTTGAAATATGATCTTTACGGAAATTGGTCAGTCTGGCTATCGGATATTGGACCTAGTGGAAACGCCAGTAAGTGGAAACTTCATTCCTCAAGTTTGGTGTTTTAAGTGTGCGTGCCTGATTGTTTTTGTGTAGGAGCGTAGTAATGGGGGAATGTTTTGCCAGTGTGCGTAGTTTCTTTATATGTGGGTTACCTGGCCTTCCCCAAATTTGGCTAAAAATGTTGTTAGGAAAGGTGCGCTGAAGGCGTCTCCTGTGTTTAATGCTCTAAGGTTTAAAGATATATACATGTCATGTCACAATATAATAATGTACAAAGGCGAGCTTATCCCTTTCAGGGATCTCTTCCAGCTAACCTTGTGTTATGGGTTAGATGACGATAATTAATAATATATAAAAAATAATAATTAGACAGAATAACATCGAAGACTCGGGAATAAATGTAGATGCTTATCATGCATATAATCCCAGGTGCATTATATAACAAAGCTTCTTTTAAGGCGCAGGGTAGGGCAAGGCCTTCCCTATACAAAATTTGTGCACGTTTTATTCGTCGGTTTTGGCACTAACAAATATAATATTTTTTTTGGTTGTAAATATTAGATATGCGAAGATCGTGATGTGAAAATTTTCAAATATTTCAAAAATATTAAAAAAAAAAAAAATTACATCACGAAATAGCTATCAGAAAAATAAGCATACTGACCAAAAATCATAACTTTAATGCAAACACAAACGTAGTAAATCCTGCACAAAGTTTGTATGGAGAGAGCTTGCCCTACCCCTCCTCTTAAGATATTGCTCCTATTATATTAATAGGATATTTGAACCGCCAGGCACGCCGTGGACAACCACGGGCTGAACCGGGTGCTCATTCTGGACTGGGACGTGCATCACGGGAACGGGACGCAGAGGATCACTTACGGGGACAATAAGGTACATCATTCATCATCATCATTTTCAGCCTGTAAGCGCCCACTGCTGAGCATAGGCCTCTCTTCGAGTACGCCACTCGTCCCGGTCTTGAGCCAGTCTTATCCAAGAGTGACCCGCGATCTTCCTAATATCATCGACCCATCGAGCCGGTGGACGGCCGACGCTCCTTTTGCCATGAATTGGCCACCAGTCTGACACTTTTTTGGTCCACCTGCCATCACTCTGCCTAACAATGTGTCCTGCCCAACTCTACTTGAGTTTGGTAATGACATCTCCGACGTCACACACTTTTGTGCGGCGTCTGATCTCGTCATTCCTCACTCGGTCTTGCAATCTAATGCCGAGCATGGCACGCTCCATGGCTCTCTGTGCTACACGTATTTTGTGCACAGCCTCATTTGTAAGCGTCCATGTTTCGGCACCGTACGTCATGGTGGGCACTGGGCAGGACACATTGGTTAAAGAGGCGAGTCTTCAGGCAATGCCTGAAAATAAGGTACATAGTTGCTTGAAATACCCGCTTACGTCATCGCACTGTAGGCTGTGGTGTTTTATCCAATTAAATTCAATATCGTTTATTTCAGGCATTGCCCATAAAGTGTTAGTGTTGTTTTATATCTTTAGTTACTACTAATTAGTCACGGGATTCATTCACGACAAAAGTTGAGGGCTAGAGATCCTGGGCAGACCACCCGCTACATGGAGCACCCAAATTCCACCATCCCTGCAACTACATCTGCACGAGGCCATCCATAAGGCTAAGCGCGCACTGCGGTGCGGCGAGTTGCGGTGCGTTTTTAAAACCGCAAAGGAAGGAAAAAAACCGTGATTTTCTAGTACGCGCACAGCGGTGAAATATCCGCACGTTTTGCCATTCTAATCCCAACTCTAGTGAAGAACGCACGTCGAAAATGGACCATTATACCAAAATTTTCATCTTTGTATGATGTAAATACTATACAGATGCAGATTATTTTGTGATAGTCCGTTTTATAAGTAATCAGTTTCTGTCATAAATTCCATTTTTGGTACCAGATTTTCCACAGTCATCAACTTCTCATTGAGACAATGCCAATGAATCCAAACACGACGGGTTTATCTTGTGTAGTTTAGGAGTTGCTTGGTCACCTTCTGTCTATATCATCAGGTCAGCTCGGTTATACCATAATAATACCGATTTTATACCGCAATGCGCGGGGTTTCATAAGTCCATAGGATGCAAAAAACTCGTGCGGCGCCGCACCGCAACCCATCTGCAGCAAACCACAAATTTTAATCATCGTACGGATTTTCCGCAGTGCGCGCACTCCAAGTAGGTTCCATATATCACAGATTTTGCGGAACAAAAACGCACGGTAGAAATCCGCAGTGCGCGCGTAGCCTAACGCGGGTGATCCTGTGATGAAGGAGTCTGTATAGCTAGCACATGATGGCAACGTCAGTTTGTCGACTTGTCGGCTTATCTCGAGTTATCCGTGACTTTCTAACAGCACCTCAAAAAAGACGTATAGCTCGAGATAAGCCGACAAACTGACGTTGCCATCATGTGCTAGCCATGCTGGTCAGCAAGAATTGGACGTGATGTCACGGTCCACAGCATAAGGGGAACGACTCATGGTAATGAATGCGATTCATAATCCATTTAAAGTTGTATTTCTTTAGTATCGTCCAAATTAGGGGCAAAAGAAATTCAGCTCTATTTTTAAATGACATGATTCATTTTTCTCAAACCATATTTTTGTACGGTGTGCGTTATGAGTTACGTGTAAAGTTTTACTCATTGAAATCATCATGATTTTTCCGCAGATCCTGTACATGTCGATCCACCGGTACGACCACGGCTCCTTCTTCCCCCACTCCAAGGACGCGGACCACACCGCGGTGGGCGAGGGGCGGGGGGAGGGGTTCAACGTCAACGTGCCCTGGAACAAGGTACAGTCGGCCTTATAAGTAGCTCCACACTGGGACTGTCGCTTTCAACCGTTGGTAATTTGTACACGTCGACACACCTGTGCTACGCCTAGGAACTTCAGCGGTGTCGGTAAGGATGTGTGCGTGCGTTGTCGGTACACGCGAGAATGTGTACGTGTGCGCTGTCGGTACACCGTCAATGTGCGCGTGTCATTGTCACGACGTTGCGCACCGGAATGAGCCGTGACTGATCGGTGACTAAAACGGCGCGCAGGGGCGAGGTAACTGACCTCGGTACTATTATGCTAGTCTGTACATGTCGATACACCGCTATGACCTTCCCCCACTCCAAGGACGCGGACCACACCGCGGTGGGGGAGGGGTTCAACGTCAACGTGCCCTGGAACAAGGTACAGTCGGCCTCATATGTAGATTATCATGTTTCATATTATAGACCGTGGGCCAGGCGCTAAATTCGTTAGTCATTTCTCCAAGCCTCTCGCACGAAAACTTGTACAGTGGATAAGAATGATGTATAAAAAAATACTGTGGACGTCTGCCACGATTCCGATGGTGGGTTGAGGAGCAGCTGCCTCCCAAAGACGTAAAAAAAATTAAAATTCAGTCATTTCCTCTTGACTGAAACTAGTGTTAAATGATAGTTAAGTAAAACTTACGTCACTTAAGACTTAAGACGCAGGGGTGGGCAAGCTCTCTCCATACAAACTTTGTGACAGTTTTTCTTCGCTTGTGTTTGCATGATACTTATGATTTTTGGTCAGTATGCTAGTTTTTCTGTTAGCCAGAACCTGGAGATCTTTTTTTAATTTCTTTATTTTTTGTATTTTTTTATTTTAATTTTTTTGGAAATTTTTGTTGTTTTTTCTTGAGGTTCTTCGTTTATCCAATATTTACAAGCAAAAAATAAAAGAATATTCGGGAGTGCCAAAAACGCCGAATAAAACGTGCACAAAGTTTGTATGAAGAAGGTTCGTATGCCCTACCCTGCGCCTTAAGTCAATTTGTTTGGACAAGGCAATGTTTTAGTAACAAGGAAAACTGCATTCAAAGAACAGATCTTTGTATGTCTTATAGTTTCAGAGTTTTCCATACTGACCGATTTACATTAAATGTTACACCCTGTTAATATACATAGTATTATTTTGTTGACAGCGCGGCATGGGTGACGTGGAGTACATGGCAGCGTTCACACAGGTGGTGTTGCCCGTCGCGTACGAATTCAACCCGTCGCTCGTTCTCGTGTCGGCGGGCTTCGACGCGTGCGTCGGCGACCCCCTCGGAGGTTAGTCACTCACATACTGGGACTCTATCTATACACACAAGTGGTATTGCCCGTCGCGTACGAATTCGAACCGTCGCTTGTTCTCGTGTCGGCGGGCTTCGACGCGTGCGTCGGCGACCCGCTCGGAGGTCAGTCATTCACATACTAGGACTATACACACAAGTGGTGTTGCCCGTCGCGTACGAATTCAACCCGTCGCTCGTTCTCGTGTCGGCGGGCTTCGACGCGTGCGTCGGCGACCCGCTCGGAGGTCAGTCATTCACATACTAGGACTATACACACAAGTGGTGTTGCCCGTCGCGTACGAATTCAACCCGTCGCTCGTTCTCGTGTCGGCGGGCTTCGACGCGTGCGTCGGCGACCCGCTCGGAGGTGAGTCACGTCACATACTAGACCCCTTATTCATTAACGTCCATCATCATCATCAATTAAGAGCTTCGCTCTTGTCGGTCGAGTAACCGCCCCTTTTCTCTGTTATTCGCCAGTTTCTTAACTTCTCCATACGATTCGACAGCAACTTCCTCCCTCAGTTGGTTAAATCACCCGAGTGCTCGTGTCGGAAGTTTTCCCTAGATTTCCCCAGGCCACTCTCCAACCGCGCATATGGGAGCCCCCGTATTTATTAATTTTATTCTGTTTTTTTCATATTTGTTGTTATAGCGGCAACAGAAATACATCATCTGTGAAAAATTCAACTGTCTATCACGGTTCATGAGATACAGCCTGGTGACAGACGGCCAGACAGACAGACGGACGGATAGCGGAGTCTTAGTGTAAGGCCTGAGAAGACGCTCGAGTCGGGCGTCCAGCGGGGCGTGCATGTCAAACAATTGAAACTCGTACTGGTGTCCTGACTGTCCTGAATCGCCGCCGCACAAATAGTATGCACGCTCGGTTGCCGAACGCTTCACTCCGAGCGTCCACTCAGGCCTTACACTTAGTAATAGGGTCCCGTTTTACCTTTTGGGTAAGGGACCCTAATAATAGTTATTTGTTATACAAGGGTGCAAAGTTGTATTTTAACCGCGAGTGTGGAATTGGAACACGAGCTAGCGAATGGATTCTAGGGTTGAACCACGAGCTAGCGAACGGATTCTATGGTTGAACCACGAGCGAAGCGAGTGGTTCGAAAATAGAATCCTGAGCGAAGCGAGTGGTTCAAAATTAGAATCCTGAGCATAGCGAGTGTTGCAACACACGAGGTAAAATAACTTTGCAGCCGTGTGTAACACAAATCTTTTCACCTCACTAAAGCGAGGAAATAGAAAAAGGAAAAAACAAAAGTAAAACAATAAAAAAAATTGGGTTTCTTCCAATTTTTCATTTCATTAAAATAGAAAATAAAAACTAAATTTGAACAAAAAACGCAAAAAAAATTAAGCAAAATTCAAAAACAAATGCTAAAGTAAATATATAAAGCAAAATTGCGTGAAAAAATTACATTCAATTCAAATAAAAATATAATTTGAAATCTTTATTAGTCGAAATCGAGTATAATCACGATTTATTGCAAAAAAAAAATCCAACTTAAAATTCAAAATAAATATTTAATTTGAAATCCCTATCCCTAAATTAGTCGAAATCGAGTATAATGACGGTTTTTTGCAAAAAAAAATTTTTTTTTGCTTAAAATTCAAAATAGTTATAAATTTTGAAATCCTTATCCTTGAATTAGCCGGAATCGAGTATAATGACGATTTTTTGCAAAAAAAAAATTTTTTTTGCTTATAATTCAAAATAAATATAAAATTTGAAATCCTTATCCTTGAATTAGTCGGAATCGAGTATAATGACGATTTTTTGCAAAAAAAAATTTTTTTAGCTCAAAATTCAAAATATTTATAAAATTTGAAATCCTTATCCTTGAATTAGTCGGAATCGAGTATAATGACGATTTTTTGCCAAAAAAATATTTTTTTGCTTAAAATTCAAAATAAATATAAAATTTGAAATCCTTATCCTTGAATTAGTCGGAATCGAGTATAATGACGATTTTTTGCAAAAAAAAATTTTTTTTAGCTCAAAATTCAAAATATTTATAAAATTTGAAATCCTTATCCTTGAATTAGTCGGAATCGAGTATAATGACGATTTTTTGAAAAAAAAAAATTTTTTTAGCTCAAAATTCAAAATATTTATAAAATTTGAAATCGCTATCCTTGAATTAGTCGGAATCGAGTATAATGACGATTTTTTGAAAAAAAAATTTTTTTTTGCTTAAAATTCAAAATATATATTAAATTTGAAATCCTTATCCTTGAATTAGTCGGAATCGAGTATAATGACGATTTTTTGCAAAAAAAAAATTTTTTAGCTCAAAATTCAAAATATTTATAAAATTTGAAATCCTTATCCTTGAGTTAGTCGGAATCGAGTATAATGACGATTTTTTGCCAAAAAAATATTTTTTTTTGCTTAAAATTCAAAATAAATATTAAATTTGAAATCCTTATCCTTGAATTAGTCGGAATCGAGTATAATGACGATTTTTTGCGAAAATAATTTTTTTTTAGCTCAAAATTCAAAATATTTATAAAATTTGAAATCCTTATCCTTGAGTTAGTCGGAATCGAGTATAATGACGATTTTTTGCCAAAAAAATATTTTTTTTTGCTTAAAATTCAAAATAAATATAAAATTTGAAATCCTTATCCTTGAATTAGTCGGAATCGAGTATAATGACGATTTTTTGAAAAAAAAATGTTTTTTTTGCTTAAAATTCAAAATAAATATTAAATTTGAAATCCTTATCCTTGAATTAGTCGAAATCGAGTATAATGACGATTTTATGCAAAAAAAAAATTTTTTTTGCTTATAATTCAAAAAGTTTTAATTCAAAATAAATATAAAATCTGAAATCCAAGGACTGATTTTTTTCACACCACCTGAAAAAAAAAACAGATGGGCGAAAATTGTCCTGGCTGTTTTGTGTCCACCCACACTAACCGATATCGGATCCGATACGAATCTGACCGATATCGGATCGGATAGTGTGAGCACTAAGCAGTTTTCCAAACATTTTTATCGGTAATGAATCCTACACCGATATTGTATCGGATAGTGGGAACACGGCCTTACATGTTATTATGTTAAAAAAGTAACTAGGAATAGGAACACGTTCGGATTTCAAAATTACTTTGCACACATGTGGATAAAATGCAGTTTTGCTATCTGTTTTTAATGAATAAAAAAGGGCTTTCCGAGCTAGTGAGGTGAAAAAATATAAACCTCTTCATTTCGAGTCGGCACAAAACAACAAGTTTGTCCCCAGGCTGCAAAGTGTCGCCGGAGTGCTACGGGCGCATGACGCAGCTCGTGCGCGGGCTGGCCGGCGGCCGCGCCGTGCTGTGTCTCGAGGGCGGCTACAACGTCACCAGCATCGCCCACGCCATGGCGCAGTGCACCAAAGCGCTCCTCGGCGACCCCATCACCCACCACCACGACCACCAACCGCCTAACGCATCCGCCATAGGTATCGTTTCTGAGGGTTGCTCTTTTGGTTCATCTGTATAATAGGGATGTTGACTCAAAAAAAATTATTACTTCAATAGAAAGAAGACATAAAACTATGCCAAATAGTGAAAATCCTATTCAAATATCTCAAAAAATAACGTAGCTCCAACGGTTAGAATGTTCGTAGTTGGAGAGTCAAAGTGCTACTCAACAATGACGTCACTGTTGAGTAGCGCCATAGTAAATGACGATGGTTCAATACAAAGGTGCGTTTTGCGGAAAAGCGACAAAAAATACCCACTCTTAAAACTTTGAAGACTTATGATTACGTAATTATTTATTTTTTTGAATTACTTTTTTCGCCATTTGATTGAGAATTTGAGCCTTTGTGTAGAAAAATTGGATTTATTGATTTTATTTTATAGTATCATCATCCCTATTATATTATCTGCTACTGCTCAAAAGGGTGTATAAAATTCCAATACCACACAGTAATACATCTTTCTACAAACGTTTTCCTAATTATTTCCATCCATACCATTATAAGTATTATAACAAAGTTAATAAATTGTGTAATATCAAGAGTACATTCCTTCCTTCACTTGGTTAAATAGCCTTTATTACTCAGAAACTGAACAAGTTATAAAAAATGTAGTTTAGGTTTACTTTGATTACATCTCTTAGTCGGTCGCACACCCAAACACAGCACACACACACACACACACACACACACACATAAACACATTACATTTCTATTTGTTTTATAATAATATACTAGGATACCAACCCGAACAAACTCTGTACTGGTAATGTTATTCAAACGGTCACCACAATACAGGCTGTCCCTAGTGTGGGACCATCGATTAATTTAAGTTGTGTTCTGTTACTTATAAATAAACGATTTTTTTTATAGACACCATCAATGACGTCATCACCACCCACAAGAAGTATTGGAAGAGCTTGAAGTTCCAACTCGCCTTGCCTGTTGAGAACGTTCTAGAAGATCCTTTACCTAGTCGAGGGTTGAGCGTCACAGATGAAGAAAAATCAGAGTTATCATTTCACTCGGTGAAAATGCAAGATGATTCCATCGAGACGATTCTAGCTTCGTTAAGCCTCGCTCCAAAATGCTCAGATGGCGTCCACTGCGGCACGGATGACGAGGATCCGGAGCATTCCAAGAAAGCATCGAAGACCAGCGTTGAACGTTCTGACTCCCCCAAACCGGGGTCGTCTAATAGTGATAGTGTTGTGCCTAAGCAGACTTTAGTGGACTATTTAGCGGAGAACATGCAAGCCATAGTGGACGGTGAGATGTTTGCCGTGATACCTTTGCCGTGGTGCCCGCATATAGACGGTTTGAGCGAGTTGCCAGCCGATGTGAAGTTTGAACAGGGACAGAAGTGTTGTGAGTGTGACGAGACTAATGAAGTTTGGGTGTGCCTGCATTGTTACATTGTGAGTATACTTATGATTGTTGTGCATGCTTACTTCAGTGGCGATTGTGATTGGCTTTAATACTACTAACAATAGTACATTACTTACCAAGGGCGATAAAACAAAGAATGTCTCCGATCGCACGTATTTTACGCCCGAGCCGAAGGCTAGGGCGATAAATATGCGATCTGAGGCTTTCTTTATTATCGCCCGTGGTAAGTACAAAATTTTATGTCACCCCCTGGCCAGGAAGTGGGTTTTTTCGCGCGCGGAGCGTGCGATAATGGCCACTTTATGGCCAGGTGCGACATAAAATACATTTATTGTAATTATCGTTATTACAGTTCATTAATACGGTATTTAATAATGGTGAAAATTTACGTTAGCAATAAACAGATATTACGAAACTACTCGAATAACATTAAACATCAACTCATAATTTATCAATATACTGATAATGATACCATGTTTGCTGAGAATATTCAACAGTTTTTGGGCACAACTTTTTTTCTCCAATTTCCGGCGATAGCAATTCAGTTCAGAACTTTGAAAAATATTGGAAATACGCTCTTCAAATACGTATAAAAAATAGACTTCATACTAAGGGCTTATGCACACCGCGTTTTTTAAAAGCACCGTCTACACGCGTTCTTCTACAACTATGTTTACAAGCTGATGGCTTTAACCGAGCAGTTTGATGTTTCATATAAAGTTGCTGAATAAATTTAAATTTTTTAATCAAAGTGAAAATTGAAAAATTCAACACCACAGGTGGGATTTGAACCCACGACCTCTGGAATTCGTCCATTGACCTGACCTGTGGTGTTGAATTTTTCAATTTTCACTTTGATTAAAAATTTGAGATTTTCGCTAGCGGACGCATCCGCTTAACAAACATATTAAAGTTTGCTGAATAAATTTAGATTTTTTAAAATCTGACATGCATATATATATCATTATTATTAGGAAACGGGACTTAATCGCGTACAATTATAACAAAAAATTTTTTTAAGGTTTTGGTTTATTTATCGCTTGTTATTTTCTACAAAATTAAATCATCTACCTAACAATGCATGCATGCCTAACTGGTGCTTGTCAGACTGTTGTGCAGTGCAATATTAGTTAATTTTCCTAAGCCAGTTGGGTTTAAATCATCTGTTACAGTATGATTTTGATTACATTACGTTTATCTCACGAGCGCGGGTGAGCCATAGTTGTAGTTGCGAGTGTTGTGACGCATACGAACACAATGTGAATTCTTACCTCCTACGCTGACGCACACATAGACAATATTCATGACTGTATAGCTCTACACACAACCATGGCTCAACCGCGCTTTTGTAATAAAAGTACTGTTCTGAGTTGACACATACAACATTGGATATTCTACTATAAAACTAATGTAAAAAAATTACTGTTACATGCCCGCTGTCTAAGAATCGTATGATTAGCAAAGTTGAATATCCAATGGGAATAAAAGCATATGTCAATGTCAGAGTCAAAGTAATTATACTACACTGCTGTGTCTACTCAGCAATAGCTGGTGGAGGAATGCTCGCTATTACAATTAGGACGATTCATGATGGATTCAGGCGTGGATTAAGGCTTAGCCGTGTTCCGAATCACGCTTACAATGCTATAAACGCGTTAACGATCGGACCGAATCACGCTCATAGCGTTTACATGAGATGTCGTGACGTCATTGATGATGTCATGGACGGCGCCATATTGGCGTTTACGATGCCCACACTCCCAGGCGTAAGCACCTTGAGCCAAACGTCAAGTTGACGTTTGATATATGAAAATGACAATAAACACGGGCTATAAGCGTGAATCGGTCCGATCGTAAGCGCGCTCAAGCGAATAGCGGTCCGAATCAAAACACTTCTCACGCGGCCTTGAGCGCGCTATTTGATTCGGACCGGCTGTCAGCACTGTAAGCGCTGTGAGCGTTGTAAGCGTGATTCGGAACACGGCTCTTGTGTTCAGGGGCGTGAGCACCTAAAGTGTCATTCAATGGAACTTGCAAACTATGTAAACAAACAACGTAACTTTGTTTTGTCACTGTTTCTCCTTGAATTTTCACACCACCTCATCAAACACCGTTTGAACCATACACTATTGAAACGGTCGTTACCATAAAATACAAAATCATAAAATACATAACTGTATCTTGGATATTTCATTAAAAGTTTAAAATGGTTCGGTATGGTTTGATATAAGTAAAGGAGTAGTCTTGCCCATCACTAGTAAATTCATCATTCAGAGACAATTTCAATATGGCGGTTTGTTTACATAGTTAGCAAGTTCTATTGAATGACACTTTAAGTCCTTTAAGCCGTAAAAAAAGTTCGGAGGGCAATTGTCCCTATCCTAGGTTCCAGATAGACTCTTAAATATTTCCATGTCTTATACATTTTTGAAACACTATTCTTTTTTTATGGCTTCTTTTCTTCTAAATGTTTTTATTGTTAGTAAGGTGGCAATTATTTTGTATTGTTTTTTATCGCTTTTGTTTTTAACTGGCTTGAACTTCTGAGGGCCGTTTTATCACAATAAAATTGTCAATAGAATTAAAACAGGTTATTTATAAGATTGAATTGTTTTTATTTTTATATAATTGTTTTTGTTATGAAACTCTGGCTAGATAGCAGTGGCGGAGCGTCCATACAACTCGATTCCCACCGGCTTGCCTAATTTTCAGCCATTCCAGTTCTTTTACTACGGCTCATGAAAGCAAATTATTTCCGACTTCCCCAAAATATATTTTTGACGCGCCGCCACTGCTAGATAGATCAACATGGTAAATAACAGAGCTTAAGACAGGGTTTCTTTAACTTTTTCTAGATACCCCTTTTGCAATTTCAAATAGCCCGAGTACCTACCCAGTACCCTTTCAAAAATCCTGTGCATGTACCAATTTTATATGAATTTATAGGTACACAAGGCTTCCCATGGACCCCTGGCGTTCATTACACGGACCCTTCAGGGTTCCATGCGTCACAGTTTAATCCGTCATCTCATCTACAAAGCCCTGTATGGCTAGCACATGACGGCAACGTCAGTTTGGCTTATCTCGAGCTATGCGTCTTTTTTTGATAGGTGCTGTTAGAAAGTGACGGATAGCTCGAGATAAGCCGACAAACTGACGTTGCCATCATGTGCTAGCCATACTGTAATGATCGTCCACATGTTATTGTTATGCATTGTTGGTTTTTTTTTGGTCGAAAGACGAGAGGAACCCTGTCCTAAGAATAAGCTCACTGATTCAGTAACAGCCTACTCACTCTTGCTTTAAAGAAATCTAGATGGTTACAGTGATTATAACGAAATAACTTAGAAAGTACGAGTTTTTGAAGTTGTCCTCCATTTTGAACTTAGTTAATAGCCCGACTGCGTTCAAAATTGATATCCCAGGGTCCGAGGCATTTTATATGTAAGTATATTGTTATTAGGATTGACAAAAGTGGCCGCAATCTACATACAAGGTATAATCGTTAACCTATTCACCGCCACAATAGATTCTGTAAGTTGTGCCTCACACGCCAAAGTCTTCGTAGTAAAAGACCTGAAATGAACCTTAGATAATAGCACGTAGCTTGCTTTTACATCGACTTGATCGAGTCGATATGAGGTCATTGGCGTGTAGGGCACCTAATGTCTTGACTTTATATCAAGTCAATGGCGATGGCGGTGAAAAGGTTAAGTACGAGTATATCCAGGCGATTATACCATCAATTTAATAGATATCAAAAACCATTAAATCCATATCAAAAGTATGTTACTCAATGAGAAAATCATATCAATAACCTTCACTAAATAATATAAAACAAAGTAAGCAACGTGGGCAGCGGTCAGGACTTGGATGGGTGACCGCTTTGAGTTGGTTATTATGGTTACTAACTGAGCGCTCCCGTGCTTTGGAAGGCACGTTAAGCCGTTGATCCCGGTTGCTGTCTATGACAGCAGTCGTTAAGCCAAGTTGGAGGCCTTCGGGCGGCTTGAGAACTTCTAACAGTCAAGTTGCCCACTCACTTGACAAAGCCTAATCCCAATAAATATATGTATAGTACGTGCCAGTGGCGGAGCGTCCATACAACTCGATTCCCACCGGCTTGCCTAATTTTCAGCCACACCAGATCTTTTAGTACGGCTCATGAAGAATAAGAATGGCAAACTATTTCCGGCTTCCCTAAGAATATTTTTGACGCGCCGCCACTGGTACGTGCATATATGTAGTAGAATATATTTAGTATCATCATTGCACCCGTGCGAAGCCGGGGCGGGTCGCTAGTTCATCATAAAACTAGAAATATATTATGGTTAAGGTTAAAGTTAACTTTACTCCGCAGAGAGCGTGTGGCCGCAGCGTCCACGCACACATGGAGGCCCACTACGCGTCCTCCTCACACCCGCTAGTGCTGTCCCTCTCCGACCTCTCCGTCTGGTGCTACGAGTGCGACGCGTACGTCGACAATCCCCGTCTCTTTCCCGCCAAGGACAACGCTCACTTCCACAAGTTCAACGAGCACATGCCTTATTGTTATAGAAGCGATACGATACATATGGAGTGAGGCGTTTCTGAACTGCAGGGTATATTTCGTTCCAGATTAGTTGACGAAAAGTTCTCATACTATTCTATTAGAACTTTTCGTCACGAAATATAATATAATCTGGAACGAAGTATAAGGGCATTTTCACCTTAAAGTGTACCCCCTACTTTTTTTTTCGGATCTCGGTGATTTTGGGTATTGGGTACTCAAACTAAGCAAAGCTTGTACCATGGGTACTAAGCGACGATATACATACTTATATAGATAAATAAATACTTAAATACATAGAAAACATCCAAGACCCAAGAACAAATATTCGTGCTCATCACACAAATAAATGCCTCGGCCGGGATTCGAACCCGGGACCTCTAGCTTCGCAGGCAGCAATATTAACTTTGAACCATAATTCGTTTCTGTATAGACACGAGTTTTGTTTTCATTCTATAACAAGCATAATATAACAATAAAAAATATTTCTTTATAATTATAAATCACACGCTATGAAGAATGCACTAAAGGTTTAATAACAATAAAATAATCAATGCTCGACTTAAAAAGCATATTTTTATATGTAGTTTTACATATTGTGCAAATGTTATTGTTGCAATATTGTATTAAACATAAATATTTTAACAATGAATAACTATTTACTTACTCTCGTGTAGGTATTACATTTCATAGTAACTAATATCTTCGTTAAATTTACGCAAATTTAATAACTACTTAACTAAGCCTACGTGTGACCTTGTCCCCATATCAATAAAAAATAGCTAAATATGTTAAAAATAAGGAGAGGACAATTTCTTATGTTACTTATGTAAAATATTCAAATCATGGACATTTCTGCCCCAAGGATACAAATAAATATATCCTACGCCTCATTAGAAAACTCGAATGCAGCGAAAGACGCACAGGCCT
Organism: Cenopis cana; assembly: GCA_951800055.1. Taxonomy (NCBI): domain Eukaryota; kingdom Metazoa; phylum Arthropoda; class Insecta; order Lepidoptera; family Tortricidae; genus Cenopis; species Cenopis cana. Next base: position 2,821,701 of record OX637476.1, on the reverse strand, counting down.
AGCCTATGTTACCCGGATATGTAATTATGTAAGGTAACACATAATATACTCCTCATATGACTCCTAAATCGTAAATAGAAATATTCTTACTCTAATTTAACCATTAAATTACTGAGTCTCATGGTTTACCATGCATTCAGGTCGAACTGTCATAGACGCATAGAATTTTATTAACAATTTGAACGCCAAGAAACTTAAAAGTGGTCGTGTGTCGTCGTGCCCACCACGCCAACAACCACTAAAAATGTCGGAGTGAAGGTGTACTTTGATCATGAATAAAATCTATTATTAATTATTTTTATTGGTTTAAACGTTACATCAATTCAACAGTGCTTGGCGTGGTGGGCACGACGACACACGACCACTTTAGCGTTCAAAGGGTTAAGGTTTTTCAATTCAACCTCTTTGTAGAAATAAAAAAAAACTAAGTGCTTATACAATTGTAGAATAGGATGGTGACCATACGATTGGTGATTTTTTACTATTATAAGTTACTAGTTTTTTTTTTTTAGCCAGCGACTTCGTCCGCGTAAAAGGGATGATTTTCGGGATAAAAGTATCCTATATGTTAATCCAGGCTATAATCTCGTTGTATACCAAGTTTCATCACAATCCGTTCAGCCGTTTAGGCGTGATTGCGTCACAAACATCCATCCAAACATCCTAACTTTCACATTTATAATATTAGTAGGATTAATTTTTACTTCAACAAATTTTAATTGTTCTAAAGCTAATGCATTGAATTTGCCTTGAAACGCTTGTCTAGAAACAATAATTTCTGTTCACTACTTAGGAGTCACTGTATTATGTAAGAATAAAAACACCCTCACGAGTTAATTAGCACTACCCTAATCGAACTTGGAATTAATTAAGTTATTATTTATTAACGTTTTAATTTATATCTCATTTTTATTGTATTTTATTTCTGTATTATCCAATGTTTATTTGTATGGCAATTTTTGTGCCAAATAGCGGATTGCTCATCAGTAAACTGTAGTATGATAATGTATAACACATTAATAAAATCATATCATGTTGAGAGTAGTTTTCTTTTCCCCATTATGTGAAAAAAACATTTCTTATGGTTTGAGGAGAGAGAATTAAAAGGGGTTACTACAATGGTAAAATTAGTGGTACAAGATTACTAAAAAATATGTATTTATTAAATTGTATGAATACGAACACTGAACTATTAATAATTACAATAAAACCATTCTTAGTAGTAAGTAAATCGGCTTTCTATCACTAGCACTCACTCTCGTAGCTGACAGTATATTTTTCATCAAAAACCAATGTCAAAAACGAAGATCAACGACTGACATTAAGAAATAGAGGTACTGTATATGATTAATTGATTATAGATAAGCAAATTACAACTAAGCAAGGTTAAATAATTATCAATACATAATAATATTAAAATGCAATTACTTTATGCTTGCATTTAGGAATCGGTAAACGCTGTATCTTCATAAAGCAGATTATTTAACTACTTCTGAGGCTGCAGGCGTTGTCGCATGAACTGAAATATCTACCATACACGAAGATACATAGCCTTGTGAAGCTGACATGTAGAATGTGTATAGCTTGGACAGCCGCGTAAGGCTAAAAAGCGTAGCCATAAAACTTGAAGCAACAAAACTAATTGTGCAACAATAGCACTTCTTATTTCTAATAGTCACAAGTCGTAACACGAACTTTTGCATTGGGACCTACGCCCAGTTTCTTTAAAGCTTAAAATACCGTGTGTTCTGTAAACAGAGATTATCTGAACAACTACCGTCAAATATTTTTTGTCGCAATGCAATTTTTATTGGTGTCATTTCACACTGAACTTTAGTGAAAACTATTGTTAGCTTATGTGGTGTGTAAGAAATCACCTATAGTAGGTGTGAATCCCCATATAAATGGATCTTGGGAGTTACAAGTCATGATAAAGTTTGGCCTCACGATGGAAACTGTTCCTTAGGCTACTTGTAACTTTTACTGAGCGAGGCCAAACTATCCATGCAAAAAATTCAAAATGGCGGCTATTTTAGTTTCCAATTTTTTTTAATTTTTTTAGAACTCAAAAATGCTTCGTGCTACGCATAAACTTTGTATGACAATTATGTTATGCATAAATTGATCTATAACTTTGGTTATTATCATTTTCTCGATATATCTAATAGTTCATGAGAAAAATGGTGTTCAATATTGCGCTTCTTATTAAAACACTGTTAGTCAAAAGGCTTAGCAAAATCAAACTGCATGGTACGCAGAAAGCAATTCATTTTCTCCAGTGATACTAGGAACAAATATAAAGGATTTCATCCGACGAAATGAAAATTTCATCGACGGGAATTCAAAATGGCGGTCATTTACCAAAGGGGGAGCCGCATTTTTTAAAAAGTGTATAATTTCAAAACGGCATCTGCTATTTAAGTAATATGGGTATCAATCGATTGCTATTGACACCATTAATTAATATAAGAAAAATACCATGTAGAACATTAAAGATAGCGGCCAACTAATATCAAAATTGTAAAATTTTCATTCTTTTTTTTTTGGTTATATTAAAAATAATAACTAAATGTCCAATTATATAGTCAATTTATATATGTACATAAATTCTCATAGTATTAACTACGCGATAAAAAAAAATTATGACAATCCGTCGAGTAGTTTTTGGACTATACGAATTACAAACGAGCCTTGGCGACTGTGTCATAGTAGTTATGGAAACAAACTGCACTTTTGTAATGAAAGCAAGTCGCTTTTGCACAATCGTATTAGTGAAGAGACCAAACTTGATTACTTTTTTCGATAATATCTAATTTTCACCCGTCAATAACCGAGACTACGCCGCTTCGAAATTATAAGTCTAAAACGTTCTACTAAGTTAAAAGGTGGCCAGATTTGGACAATAAATGTGGCAATCGATACAGGAAAATGTTGTTCAACATAAAAAATAACGCTGTGATTTTATTTAACATAACTTAAGAAAAAAAAATCCTTTTTTTTGCCATAAACTTTTGATATTCATACCCTATAAGTACTTATATTCATACCTTATATATTTTTTGAACCTAAAACAATATTTTTTTCCAAAAACAATCACACTACAGAAAGTTTCCCCAATATAAAAAACAACTATGAGAGTTATAAGCCATGATAAAGTGTAAGTAATATAATATATTTGTATCATGGGTGGTAAGGGTTCCTGCAGCAAGAGGTTTATGTAAGGACCGTAGTACTTGGCGTTCTTTGGTCTCTGCCTACCCCAATGGGATACGGGCGTGAGTATATGATGTGTGTAAGTATGTATGTATGGTAAGGGTTATTACAACTCAAGTCAATAAAAGTAATTCCATTAGACTTTCATTAGTAATAACCTCCTTACCTCCCTAAATGCACAATGTAGGTACTATAGATTAAAATGTTCTTTAACGCAGAAAAAAACAAAGTGTAGGATTTTACAGAGTATGAATATCAAAAAAATGTAAATAAAATAAAAAGTTTATTGCTAATCACAGAATATTTTTTGAAGTGAAAACTTCTTTAGCGGCGCTGAGCACTTTTGTACTGGGGAAAAATGTATAAACTCGCGATAAATTCTATGACCAGGTTAGTTGACCCCTCCTCGTATCGTGATTGCTATGTTACGAGGGGTCCCCAGCTGGTCTTCTTAGAAAGCCAAGGTTCTAACTGTTCTGAGACAATCCTAAGATTTTCCATAAAGATCATATTTCAAATAAATTCTCATGGAAAGTAGCTCTTATTGTCCCTAAAAAAGCGTTTCCAAAGTCCAATATCGGATAGCCAGACTGACCGATTTCCGTAAAGATCATATTTCAAATAAATTCTCATGGAAAGTAGTTCTTATTGTCCCTAAATACGGTGACAGTTCCCTTCAAAATACCTAATGGCCAAGAGTGATGGATAAAATACCAAGGGCCTGACACGCTTTGTAAGAGAAAGATAGCCTTATTGCGATTCCTATGAGAGGAAGTAGAAAATAGTGCGATGTTTTGTCCTTATCACCGACCGAATTTTTTTTCACGGTCGGGTAAAGGCAATCTTTCATGAAGTGTCAAGAAGATTGCAAAACAAATTGGCAATATTTGGTAATAATTTACCAATTATCAGATCCGTAGTGTTTGGGTGTTCAGTGCAAACATGGTGGGGTGTTCAGTGTTGGGCTGTAAAAGCAAACTCGACCGAAAAAAGGCGGATGTTACATTCCATGCGTAAGTACATTTTCTTTGCATTTTGGACCCGTGTTTATTTCTAAAATCTCACCGGAACCAAGTTACTGAGCTAAATCATTAGTTATATCATGAGACACTTGATGAAATAGGAAAAATATGTAAATTAATTCAAAAATAACCTCCAAACATTAAACATACAAACCGGTCAAATCGCGTAGCATAAATCTACCATAGAAGCCAGCTTAGAATTGATGTCCCATCATTCAGTCGGTTTATAATTCGATTTCGAGATACCAACAAATGATAAAAAAATCCCCTGAAGATTACCCCACGTTTCGGGAAATTCAAGTAATTTGGTTTTTTCAGTTTTTCAACAGAGGATGAATTCCGAAAAAAATGGATTTGAGGACTGAGGGAACAGGAAAAGAAAATTGGGAAAAAATTATCTATAAGTAGGTATTTGTTTATTTATTGTAAATAAAGTTATAAATATATTAAGTAAATTACTTGTTCTAATTTAAAGTTTATCCTTTTATTTCAACAACGACATACCTAATTTATCTATGAAAGACAAAAAGGAGCATGTAAGTAGTAGGCACTTTAAGGTTACTTATTTTATTACTTATAGTAATTAGTAATTACTTACTACTTTCATCGTCTAGAGACTAGAGACTATTTATTAATTATCGTATGGCATTTATTTCGAACCGTGAGATCTTCGAGAAGACAGTACGGTTGCCAGTTTTTGACAGACTTAACATTTAGCATGGTTCTATGGGTGACGTGATGACCAGCAAGTCAAGCGGCGAGCAGCAAGACAAGACCAGCGACCAGCGACGAGCGAAAAGAAGAAAATGTATATACTTGAATCAGTGAAACCGCCGTTTTACGCAACGGTAATAACTTTATATACCTAGGTAAGATTATCACAAAAAGAGTGGCCGGTCGGGATCAATTATTTTACGATATCGCCTACGATATTGTGTAAATTTAGTTTGTGAATCAAAATGCCGACTTACTACGGAATTCGATCACTTATGTAACTATGTAGGTATTAGCCGACTAAATTTTAGGGTATTTTTTACCCGACTGCAAGGCAGGGTTATGTGTTTCGCGCGTATCTTGTATGTATGTATGTAATATTCTTTATTACCTGTCATCTTCTAATTCCCTGAACGGATTTTAATGTTTGAGATATCGTTAGATTTGTCTTACCAGCCCGAGTGTTCTTAGAAATGTGACGTCAAAAAAAACAAAGATAGCGGACAGCAGACACCTTTTTGTAAAACAAATAAAAAATAAAGTTGACGAACTATATCATGTGGGGTATCATTGAATAGGTATTTTAAAATCATTATAAGGTTTCTTTAATCATTAGTTAGTGAAAACAACCGTTTAGGATTTATAACTATTCAAAGTTTAATAGTCGGATCCACTATCCGCTATGCGCAATCACTCATGTTTTCATTGTCATCGTCATTCGAGGTTTGCTTTACACACGTTTAACAATTGCAACAGTGGCGGAGCGCCCATACAAACTGATTCCCACCCGCTTGCCTTACAAAATCTTGCTACAAACTACTTGCTGTTAAGTTAATTTAATAAATCATCAATTTATGAATACAAAATATCCATTACCTAAATACAATTTGATAATACGATTTACTTTAGCGTCATAATAGATTTAAGCTAACCACTACGAAATCTACGCACGCGAATGCCAAACGCAACGCACTTCATAAAACCAAACAAGCCGGCGGAGTTTAGCATGCCTCCTAATAGTATCGTGATTGCGATGTTAGGAGGAGTCAACTCAGCTGGTCACGTAGGTGGTAATATAAGACCAGCTAGTTGACCCCTCCTAGTATCGTGGTTGCGATGTTAGGAGGGGTCAACTCAGCTGGTCTTCCCAATCGTAAGACTTTAAACACCAAACCTGAGGAATGAAGTTTCCTCTTACTGGCTTTTCCACTAAGTCCAATATCGGATAGCTAGACTGAAAGTAGTTCTTATTGTCCCTAAATACGGTGACAGTTCACGTCAAAATAGTAGCCAAGCGTGATGGTCAAAGTACGAATAATTTTGAATCGACTTTGTAATCGATGCTTGGTTTCCGATTTCAATTAAAACTTTAACTGTGCAGAAAATTATAATTAAATCCAAAATTTACGTGCATGTGAAATGATAATTCATCTTCGTGTTAATTTGATAAATTATAACGTTTTATGCACTCATGTGTGTAGATGGATTATTCGAATATGAATATCAATATCTTTGTTATTTATTTTCTTTAAATCATGTCATTGAATTTTCACTTCTAACGGCACTCCCGGAGTGCAACCCGTTGTTTTTTTTCTAAGTTTTGTAACAAAAAGCGTATTTTTTTTAAGTTGAACAACATTTTTCTCTATCGATTGCCACATTTATTGTCCAAATCTGTCTACCTTTTAACTTAGTAGAACGTTTTAGACTTATAATTTTGAAGTGGCGTAGGCTCGGATACTGACGGGTGAAAATTAGATATTATCGAAAAAATAATCAAGTTTGGTCTCTTCACTAATACCATTGTGCAAAAGCGACTTGCTTTCATTACAAAATTGCAGTTTGTTTTTATAACTACTATGACACAGTCGCCGAGGCTCGTTTGTAATTCGTATAGTTCAAAAACTAATCGACAGATTGTCATAATTTTTGTTTTGTCGCGTAGATAATACAATGAGAATTTATGTAAATATATAAATTGACTATATCGTTGGACATTTAGTTGTTATTTTTAATATAACGAAAAAAAGAAGAATGAAAATTTTACAATTTTGGTTATAGGTGGCCGCCATCTTTAATTTTTTACATGGTATTATTCTTATGTGATTAATGGTGTCAATACCAATCGATTGGTACCCATATTACTTAAATAGCATATGCCGTTTTGAAATTATATACTTTTTAAAAAAGGCGGGTCCCCCTTTGGTAAATGACCGCCATTTTGAATTCCCGTCGATGAAATTTTCATTTCGTCGGATGAAATCCTTTATATTTGTTCCTAGTATCACTGGAGAAAATGGATTGATATCTGCCATTTTGAATTTTTTGCGTGGATAGTTTGGCCTCGCTCAGTATAAGTTACAAGTAGCCTAAGGAACAGTTTCCATCGTGAGGCCAAACTTTATCACGACTTGTAACTCCCACTTAAAGATTCTCCTTTCCCCCCCTTCTAGTACTAATTAGCTTATCTTTATGACTGTTCGGCCTTGAACCAGTGTCCGGACTGTAACTGTTGATTAAAAAATAGCAATGAAATGAAAGCTTTGCTTCAGTTACTTTCTTTCTCATTCTCTTTCAGCTTGTAGAATCCGTTTTGAATTTTACTTGGCCATTGGCATAGGAGGGCTTTAACCAATGCTGGCATATTGTTCTGGCATGCAAACTCAATGAGTTTATCTATGTTTGCTGATGTCACTGTGTCCACCAGCTTTTTAATGCAGTTAAACTTTAGGTTTTCTATCATATAGCAGTCAGCAACTAGAAGTAGCGTTTCCAATTCGTCATCCGCATCAGGCAAGGACCCTGTATACATAAAGTTCTTCAGGTGTTGAAGGCCCCGCACGGTCAGCCCAGGCAAGTTGATGCATCCGTTGGCGGTTTCCTTCCCCTCCCCTCTCATCATTTTCTTAAACACATCACTGTGAATGGCCATGACACACTTGTGAACTGCCACTGCACCATCGGCCACCTGTAGTTGAAAATCTGTGAACTCTGTATCTTCATAGAGCTCAAGTGATTGCATTAATACATATCTGCTCTCTTGCACATTGATTTTTACTTCTAAATTGCAAGAAGCTATATTGTTATCTACAGAATCACGTTCCTTGGATCCCAGCTCATATTCAGTCCAATCATCTGTGCAAATCAACTCCGTTTCAACCTTCTCACAAGTTACACTAAGTTTGACCGTGGATGACTTTGCCTTCTCCAATTTTTTTATAAGTATATTAAAATAGAGTGCATATTTGCCTGATGAGGAAGCAGGGCGAAAGGCATATCGAAATTTGAAGCATACCAGAGCAAGTCCATTGACAATAGGTTCTGTCAACTCCTCCTCTTGGTCTTTGACCACTATTATGACAGGTCCCACAACTGTAAAGTGCAGTTCCAGGTTAGGTTCGGGCCGGATTTTGCTGCAAGTTCTGTTGAGTAAACAAAAATATGTTTAAAAACCGGCCAAGTGCGTGTCGGGCCACGCACAATGTAGGGTTCCGTAGTTGTCCACCCGTTACATTAGGTGGACTAAAAAGTTTGCGAACTTGTATTTAATATGTTTTTGACAACATTAACTAAGGTATCAATGGAAATTGCACGAAAGTTTGCTTTTGCATAGTAAATTTCTTTTGTTCCACTATTACTCAATAACTAGTAATGTCTACTTAGTTCTGAAAGTTTTCTTTTTAAATTCATTATATAGACTACTAACATGATTTTCTTTACATGCCTTGTAGCCACCGTTTAGCTGGAAGAGGGAGGGGGGAGGACACTTGACCATTATTTTAAAAAATATCACTTTAAAGCTTAATATTACGCCAATGGATCTTGAATCAAAAAATGGTTAAAGAAACCTTAAAATATTTTTGAAAGAGCTATCCAACGACACTGAGTTGAGACAACAACTTTGAGTTTTGAAAGAACAAAAATTGCACCACCTCTTTACATGAGGGGAGGTACCCTAAAAAAATATTTTTCAAAATTTTATTCTACCGTTTTGTCGGCGTCATTGATATGTATACTCATACCAAATTACAGCTTTCTAGTAGGTACTAACGGTTACTGAAAAAAGCGGGGGACAGACGGACGGATGGACGGACATAGCGAAACTAAAGGGTTTGTTTACTACGGAACCCTAAAAATACATGTAAGAATTATTTACAGTTTTAAACAGCTATGTGTAAATCCTTTTATCAATAGGTAGGTATTACGTACCTACCAGTGGCGGCGCGTCAAAAATATTCTAAGGGAAGCCGGAAATAATTTGCCTATCTTATTCTTCATGAGCCATAGTAAAAGAACTGGACTGGCTGAAAATAAGGCAAGCCGGTGGGAATCGAGTTGTATGGACGCTCCGCCACTGCTACCTACATAAGTATGTAGCAAGAAATTAATTATTATCATTGATCGTATGGCAATTATTAAGAACCGTGAGATCTAGCTATTCTGTAAATCAAACTCAACTCACCTATTTGTGTAATGAATCCCTTACCTACGTGAAGGCACCGTGAAGGTTCCATTTTTCACGTCAAAGGGAATGAGATAATTTAAGATATTGAATGCTATACTTAATTATAACCTCTTAATTGCCATCGCAATCCAGCGCGGGAATGCTGCCTGCGTCATGGGAACCATTCCCAGGGGGCCGAATTTTGATTCCCTTTTTTAATATATTTATAGTTTTAGTTAGTTTAGTTTAGTATTAATTTAGTTTTACTTCTATACCTAATCTTTGTGTATAATGTTTGTATTTACTTTTCATCGAGTTATTCCGAAATAAATGCTTCATTACCTCTAAAAGGAATAATATGTAATGTACTTAGTATAGATAGGTAGATAGATAGATATAAAAGAGAAATGGCAGCCTCATTTAAGGGCTTTTGCCAATGACACACGAAGGGATTAATTTAGTTAGTTAGATATAAAAGAGAAATGGCAGCCTCAAGGACTTTTGCCAATGACACACGAAGGGATAATTAAGTAAAATTGAATAAAACCACTTGGTAAGAAGAAAAAGATGTCTAGTATAGGTACATACTTACATCTTCATTGTGTCCCAGTGATGATGATTTTGAGTTTTAGTTGATGGGGGACAGGAATACACAGACCGATAATGTACAAGCCGATAATAGGAAACCAAAAAAAGTGGCGGAAACTAGGCTTGTGTAGTACATGTACTAAGAACTAAAAAGACCTAGTTCCCAACACTGTACTAGAGCGAACTATTCCGTAAAATTTCTGCTCTTAGTACATTTAAGCCGTGTTCCGAATCACGCCAACAACAATCACAGCGTTTACAGTGCTGACGGCCGGTCCGAATCGAATCAGTAAGCGCGCTCAAGGCCGCGTGAGTGGTGTTTTGATTCGGACCGGGCATGTTGTGTTTACTGTCATGTTCATATATCAAACGTCAACTTGACGTTTGGTTTACGGTGCTGACTAACTACAGAGTACTGACTTTCGCCGCCATCTTGGCGAAAGTCACATCTTTTTCTTCTTGTTAAGTGGTTTTATTCAGTTTTACTTAATTTATCCCTTCGTGTGTCATTGGCAAAAGTCCTTGAGGCTGCCATTTCTCTTTTATATCTAACTAACTAATTTATCCCTTCGTGTGTCATTGGCAAAGGCCCTTAAATGAGGCTGCCATTTCTCTTTTATATCTATCTATCTAACTACAGAGTATATGTATAATAATAGTGCAAGTTCGCAAACCTCGCAACGTAGTGATTTATATTCTCTTTGAACCTCGCTACCAACGACCGATTGTGATCCGAACGTACGCACGTCTGTGATGTACATATTATAATTATTAATTTATACACTAGCAGCACAAGCTGATGCGTGTATATCACTGCACTTGTTTTACTACTAATATTCTTCTCTCGCTCTATCTTATACCTCTAACTAGCAGGACGATTGCAGTCTACCATGCAGGACGGTTTGGATACGCCTTATGTTGTCCTAGAAGTTTCAAAATAAACCTTATGAAAAACCATGTCGACATAGATCTAGATTGGACAGAGGTGAACAATGGTTATGCAGTGTTTTATAATATAATAAAGTTATGTATGGTATGGTACTATGCTATGGTATTTTTATGTTTTGTTAACCTATTACCCAGACCCAGTATCAACTTTCATTAGCTATGTTCCAAGATCAACCGGGCAATGGCAAAGGTAGGAGTGGGTAGAATTCTGCAGATCAAGGCCTATTAATATCGGGGGGGCATCACGGTAGAATGACAGCGACCCCACGATGCCCCCCATTAAACGGCAGCGAGGGTCAACGCCGCAGAGGTTTTAGTGGGTATTCCCTTCCCCTGCGGAAGGACGAGTCCCACATACCCCCCACCATGGGCCTTCCTCGGGCCCGGGGGGATGCGTAAATGCATTTCCTCTGCGTCAAAAAAAAAAAAAGATTAAGGCTTATTAAGGGTATGGAAATGAATTATCAATAAACCGCTACAAGGGGTATGTTGGCCTTACAGCAGGTATAATAGTAAATAAAACAACGTAAGCGAATCATACTCCGTATATTATTAAATTCTACATCACGACTGAGAAAAACACATTTTCTCTGACAATAATTACAAATAAACCTACTTGACCCCCGATGAACGGTTGCCACGAATTTAGGGGTCAAGTAACGGTTTGCTTACCCTAATATAGAACAGTTTGCCGCCGACATATCTCCCTAGATAACGGGTAAATAACTTGTGAGACGACACTAACATTCGCTTTTATTCCATTGTCTACTTAAAACTAATGTAAAAGGGTTTATGTCACACCTGGCCATAAAGCGGCAATTACTGCACGCTCCGCGCGCGGGAAATCCCACTTCCTGACCAGGGGATGACATAAAATTTTGTACTTAACACGGGCGGTAATAAAGAAAGCCTCAGATCGCATATTTATCGCCCTTGCCTTCGGCTCGGGCGTCAAATACCTGCGATCTGAGACGTTCTTTGTTTTACCGCTCTTGTTAAGTAATGTACTATTCTATTATAATGTATCCGGTGGTCTAAGGCAGAACAGTCGTAAAGGTAAACTAATTAGTACTACACAAGAGCATAATAAATAAATAAATATTTGTGGACAATCTTATACATATTAACCTAGTCCCAAACTAAGTACAAGCGACTAAGCGACGATATACATACTTATATAGATAAATAGATACTTTAAATACATAGAAAACATCCAAGACCCAAGAACAAATATTCGTGCTCATGACACAAATAAATGCCCTGGCCGGGATTCGAACGCGGGACCTCCAGCTTCATCGGCAGGGTCACTACCAACTAAGCTAAAGCGGTCGTCAAAAAGTGATAAAGCATAAGCTAACGTAATAGTTCGCACTAAAGTTCACATCAATAAAAATTGTACTGCGACAAAAAATATTTGACGGTAGTTGTTGAGATACTCCGTTTACGGAACACACAAGGTATTTAAAGCTTTAAAGAAGCGAGGCTTAGGTTGCAATTCAAAAGTCGTGTTACGACTTGTCACCATTCGAAACAGAAAGTGCTATTGTTGAAGTATTAATTTTATTGCTTAGTTTTATGGCTCTTTGGCCATAGAACACCGTACAAACTATATATACTTACAGTCTTAAAATAGTATGTAAAAGAAACTCTATAAACATTAGCATTAAAGTAGACTATTCAATGTAATAACAGCAGTTGGCAGTGTAATCAAATACGAAGTAATCGTGCTGTATATGTGAGACGGGCGAAAAACTGTACGATATTAGGCGGTCTGGTACAGTCAAGGTCAAAATTATCTATGCAGGGCAAATTATCAATAATATGCACACGTTTTTAAAGACGTGTATAGTCGGGCAGTCTATTTGGGGTCCAAAGAATGAGTGCCAGTTGCACCAACGTACGAACACAGACCGGTCATCGTCAAATATGGCGCCGGCAGCTGTCATCCCATAGAAACTTGTCAAACTTTCCATACAATCAGATTTGACGAACACCGCTTACGATTACAGACGGTTTGGTGCAACCCAGCCTTATAGCGCTGTCTCGCTCGCACACCGCACCGTCGTACAGTCATGTCAGTGTGGTTACCGCCAAATAGCGATAATTATTGTCAAGTATTTTTTGAACACAGATTTAGTTGGCAGCCAATCAACTCACTGATCGGGCTCCAATCAAATCTGCACGTCTGTTAGGGCTCATGTTCACTGATCTTTAGAGGCCCTGCCCGTCCACGATAAAGAAAGTCGTGCTTGTTTTTTTTTCCTTAACCCTTTGAAAGTCAAAGTGGTCGTGTGTCGTCGTGCCCCAACGCCAACACTGTTGAATTGATGTAAAGTTTAAACCAATAAAAACAATTCATAATAGAAATTTATAAATAAAGGAAAAATTGAAAAACTTAGGCACTGAGCAGGATTCGAACTTGCGACCTCCCGGCACTCGCGGCCAGTCGCTCTAGCCAACTGAGCTATAGGTGCGACTACTACCCGGCTCCAAATTCCTCTCCTTCCTTCATTTATATAAACGCCTTATGGGGGGCGTACAGCGACATCTAGTAGAAGACTTCATTAACGGCACCAACGTCTCAAATCTCTTCTTATTATTTTCATGTTGACGCTTAAGAGACCTTATACATCTCTAACAAATCTGAGTTGTTATTAGCTTCTCTGACTTACATCTCATAATATTCTATGATGATTATTGTACCCTTTTTATTTTTATTGAGACGCTTAGAGACCTTATACATCTCTAAAAAATCTGGATTAATCTTATTTATGATATGTAATTAGTGTTATTTGAACATTACAAATATTTTCTGTTGATACAGATAGATTTTGACATGTAAAAGTGCCCTTGAGGCCTATTTGCAGAATAAATGTTTTAAGTTTTGAGTTTCGAAATTGTTGTTGTGTTTGCGTTAGCATCGTTACTGCTTTAATACAAAATTAATTCATAATAGATTTTATTCAAGATCAAAGTCCACCTTCACTCCGACCTTTTTAGTGGTTGTTGGCATGGTGGGCACGACGACACACGACCACTTTATAGGTTCTTGGCGTTCAAAGGGTTAAAGGTACAGTCGGCGTCACATAGTATGTACATATTATATGACGATGACTGTATCCTTGTCAAGATATATGACCTAGACTGTACCCTATACAGTCCCGAACGAATACAATTCATTTACCCAAGTCCATCAGCTTGTCGCGTGAATAATAAATAAATAGTCCGGGAGTGTTAGCTGGCCGAGGCGGGCGCGAGGCCGATTATGCGACGTAGTTGTACTGATTCGGGTTGTCCTTATCACGCTCCATGTAGTCGCGGTCGATGAGAGACTCGATGCGCTTCTTGAGGTCCGCGGGCTGAAAAAAAATTACAATTTATAATATAAAAAAAAAACTTTGTCCCAAAATAGATAATTTTAAAAACCGGCCAAGTGCGAGTCGGACTCGCGCACGATGAGTTCCGTGCCATTGCCTATAAAAACGCCAAAAAAATCATGTCTGTTGTACGGGCCCCCTTAAATATTTATTCTATTCTGTTTTTTAGTATTTGTTGTTATAGCGGCAACAGAAATGCAACATATGTGAAAATTTCAACTGTCTAACTATCACGGTTTATGAGATACAGCTTATGTCTGCGTTCCACGTTGCTTAAGCCTTGCATACCGTTCAAAACTGTAAGTCCAAATGCTGTCAAATGAACGCAAGTAAGAATCTACAGACAGAATTAGGCCTTAGAGTTTTGCACGAATACCTTGACAGGGAACTTAAGTGTCGATCTGGCATGGTTGAAATTCTTTTTGTTGAACGTATTTGTATTAAAATGTTATTGGATTTTGAACCTTATTGTTTGAACGGTAAAGTAGCTTTTTTAAAGAATTGCTTTGGAGCAATTCGTTCAACTGAAATGATTTTCAGTATACTGCCGGTCCTAGAACCCTGTCTCAACAGTAAAGTACCTTGACGGGGAACTTGAGCTGGTTGTACAGTTCCGAGATGAGCAGGTTGTGTGAGAGCGCCTTGCGCATCTTCATGACGCGCACGATGGCCGCGTCGATCTGGTACTGCCGGTCTTGGAACACGCGCTCCTCTGTCGCCTTCTGCTCTTCGCTCTGTGGACAAGTTAGTTCAATTAAAAATAAAATATCTGGGCGGCCGACCGTTTTCCCGGGCATGAGACTTAGCTAGATCGATTGCTCGTCTCCGAAAACCCCCACATACAGAACGTTTTTCATCAAAATCGTTAGAGCCGTTTCCGAGATCCCTGAAATAAATGGATAAGAATATACAAGAATTGCTCGTCCCATTGTCTACCAGTCCCTGGGATCCCAGGGCAGATAACAAAAGAATGGCATTGTATATTTTTTTCGCCGGAAGACGACGGTTCAAATATGTAAGATAAGATAAAAAAAAAATTATTATTAATAATGGGATTGCTCTTGGCCAGCATCTAGCCAGGGGGCAAAGACGAGGCCGACGATGAAGCGAGCTCACCCAGAAGATGCCTATTCACTCGTGCCTTAAAAAGGTCTAGGTTATGGTTGATCTTGATCCGGGACAGCTTGTTGGTGAACTCTGCGTTGAAGCTGAAGTGGTCGTTGTCGCGCACTTCGCGTCCTCGAGGCGCCTTCGACAACACGCGCGCCTTGCCGCACGCCAGCGACAGACTACGGAACCCTAAACTACTACATACTTACTGACTTTAAGGGGCTCCCCGACGAATTTGCTGTGTTTACGGCGCTTATAGTATGCTTGAACGTTACACAAACAATAAGGTTTCTGAGACAATATTTCTCAAACTCAACTCAACTCAAAATATTCTTTATTCAAATAGGCCTACCAACAAGCACTTTTAAATCGTCAGTTTTATATTACATCAAACAGAATATAACAAATTCACAATAAGATATATAAGGTAAAAATCTAATATAATGGAGATGTAAAAGGTCTCATAATGTCAAATAATAATAATATAAAAATAAAATAATGTCAGTCTTAAAATAATATTCCTGGCCTATTTTCTAAAAATCTAATATAATGGAGATGTAAAAGGTCTCATAATGTCAAATAATAATAATATAAAAATAAAATAATGTCAGTCTTAAAATAATATTTCTGGCAATTAGGTGCAGTTTGGTGCGGCAGAGCAAATTACCTGTGTCCATACATTTTTGTCATTAATGTAATCTTCTATTTTATAGTATGCTTTTTTTACTAAGCAATTTTTTACAGTAACTTTAAATTTATTTTCAGGTAAGTCAATCACATTTTGTGGTAATTTATTAAACAATTTTATGCTTAAGCCTACAAATGAACGACTGGTTTTACGTAGTCGAAGGCATGGAACGGCAAGTCTATGTTTGTTTCTGGTGTTAAAACTATGACGGTCAGAATTTTTGGGGAAAGTGGTGTAGTATTTGCGTACATACATAATGCAGTCAAAAATATACTGAGACGCAACTGTTAATATGTTAATTTCCTTAAATAAATCTCTCAGCGAGTCTCGTGGTTTGATGCCGTATAAGGCACGAATCGCTCTTTTTTGAAGTACAAAAATTGTTTGAATATCTGCAGCGGAACCCCACAGCAGAATACCGTATGACATCACACTGTGAAAATAACCAAAATAAACTAGCCTCGCCGTTTCAACGTCAGTAATATGCCTTATTTTTTTAACTGCATACGCAGCTGAACTAAGCCTTCCTGCCAGGGAAGCAATATGAGGCCCCCATTGCAATTTTGAATCTATAGTGACTCCAAGGAAAGTAGTAGAGTTGACTAATTCTATGGGCTCATTGTTGACTTTAATACAAGTGTTGACCAGTTTCACGTTGGGCAGTGTAAATTTAACAAATTTAGTTTTCTTTGAATTAAGTAAGAGATTGTTGGCTGTGAACCAATCTAATACTTTAGAGAGGGTATTGTTTACCACTTCGGACACCTCTTTACACCTATCTACATTGAAAATTAAAGAGGTGTCGTCAGCAAACAAGACTATATCGCAGAGCCCAGAAGTGAAGTACGGCAAGTCGTTTATATAAATTAGAAACAACAAGGGGCCCAATATTGAGCCCTGGGGTACTCCCATTTGCAGAGGGGCGCCAGAAGAATTAGTTCCATTAATGCTAACCTTTTGGATTCTATCAACTAAATATGATCCTATAAGGCTCAGAGCATTATTTGAAGCACCATAATGTTTTAATTTTATTAGTAAAGTCTGATGGTCGACACAATCGAAGGCTTTCGATAAATCACAGAAAATACCCACTGCATCCTGTTTCTTTTCCCAAGCATTTAATATATGCTTAATGAGAGCCACACCCGCATCTGTAGTAGACCTGCCTTTTGTGAAACCAAATTGTTTTTCATGTAACAGTCCCTTAGTATTGAAATGTGATAATATCTGCTGAAACATTATTTTTTCAAAGATCTTACTTAAGGCCGGTAAAATTGAAATTGGTCTAAAGTTCGATGGATCACTCTTTTCACCAGACTTAAAAAGTGGTATTATTTTGCTATACTTCATTAAGTCGGGAAACTGTCCTGTGTCAATGCATTTATTAAAAATGAAAGCTAAAAAGGGTGAAAGTGTATGAATAATTGATTTAAGAAGATCAGTTGAAATACCCCATAAATCTTTAGTTTTCTTAATATTAAGTTTTTTAAAAATAATTATAATTTGCTGTGAGGTTACATGACTAAAATTAAACGGGATTTGACACTCCTCAACACTAGTAACAAGTAGAGATTCGGCTACACTGGCATTAGAATTTAATTGCTTAGTTGTTACGACTGCAATATTGGAAAAAAAATATTCAAAGGCACATGCTACATCTCTATCAGATTTAAAAATATTATTGTTAAGTTTTATGCGAAATGATCTATCTTGAGGTTTTTGTTCTCGAGTCTCTTTATTAATGATAGTCCAGGTAGTTTTAGCTTTGTTGCGGGAGTTAAATATTTTATCACGTAGAAACTTAGATTTGGCTATGTTACATACTTTCTTAAATAATTTAGAATAATTTCTGACATATTCAATAATATTCGGATCGTTGGTAGTTGCCTTTATACCATACAGTTCATATAGCTTATTCCTACTTTTAAGAATGCCTGGTGTTGCCCAATCACTGAACTTGCTTTTATTACCATTAATTGTAATTTTCTTTTCGGTAAAAATGGAATCATATTCATTTTTTATTAGGGAAAATAGATTTTCATTCAAATCATTTACACTTTTATCATCACAAAAAGGCAAATAACGAAGTTTTCGATCAATATTATCCTTAAAAATGACTAAACGACGTTTTGTAACTGGTCTGCAGTGAATATCTAATGTGTTAGAAACATGATGGTGCCTAAACTTCACTAATTGTCCAGTGTGGTCCGATTGTAAACAATTTACGATAGACTTATTGCATGAGTCAACGTTTTCACAGAAAATGTTATCTATGCAGGTAGCTGTTGACGCAGTGATTCTAGTAGGTTCTAAGAAAATAGGTGATAAACTGAAAGATTTAAAAAGGTTCAAAAAACGTACAGTGTTCTGCGAATTATCCAAAATATTAATATTAAAATCACCACACACAACCACCTGCTTATTTTTTCTACAAGCCTTCGTTAGTACTTCCTCCATAGTCGATTCAAATAATACATAATCAGACGAGGGAGGTCTATACACACAAATGATAATAAATTGCTCCATCTCTGCACAAGCTAATTCTATGTTTCGTTCAATGGAAAGTGCAACAATGTCTTTACGTTCTTTCGATTTAAACTTATTATGTAACAATATGAGCGATCCACCACGAATAGCTGACTTCCTTATGAACGAACTAACAACATTATAATTATTGACACAAATTAAGCATTCATTTTGTTTAAACCAATGCTCGGTTATACACAATACATGAATATCCATACAATCAAGAAATAAACCTACTTCTAGTTCTTTGCCTGGTAAGCCTTGAATATTCTGGTGTACTAAATTAATATAAGTACTAATAGAACTCTTTTTCTTGTAAGAGTTGCAAGAGGTTACCTCTTTTGTCTCCCTATCTAGTTTAAATTAATTTGATCAGGGCTCTCAGACCGATCAATATATATGTCAGGTTTATTACTGCACTGTTCAATAGAAGCAGGCAGGTTAGTAATGTCAACAATATCCCTATGATTGTATTTATTATTATTATTATCAATTATACATGAGTCAAGAATATTATAAGTAATCAACTTAGCTAGACATCGCTTTGCCATTTTCGACAAGTACATTGAATCATTTGTTAGTGTAAACTTCCTAATAAATTTGTTAACGTCGAACACTTGGACGGCATCACCGTGCTGGTAGGTAGCATTATGCATAAATAAATTCATACGGTAGACGCATTGGTTGTACTTTTCAGACATATTTGAGCAGTATGGGAACGTGCATAGAATTAATTTGCAGTTAAATGCATTTTGTATGTCCAATAAAGTTTGTATGCTATTTTGCAATGATTTTTTTGTGACTTTTATGTGGTTGCCAGCCATTATGACTATTGTGGTGAGTTCGTCGTAGTCTCTGGATTTCACGTTCTCAATGACTTTATCGAACGGTAAATCCGGGCAACACACATTGGTAATCTTTTGATGTAGAGACTGGGCCATCATAGGCCCAATTCCTACACCCACCTTGTCCGAAAAGACTACAGTATTTCTACAGTTTCGTGCTTGATGAATTACTCGAGAAGGAGAGATTTGGGTCGGGTCAACGTTGCTCGCATCACCAGCATCAGTAACAGCGGGTTGCTGCTGTTGCCTGCTGCTGCCGGCTTCTTCTGGGTTGGAAGATGATGATATCTGAGGGAGTGATCCCAGCAAAGCAGTTACTAACACCGATTTCTCTTCCTCTTCCTGACGACGGTGACTAGAAGCACGAGCCCGAGCAAGACGAGCCCGTGATCGACGCCGACGTTTGGCCGCATTTCTTTTACTGCCCTTTGACAGTTTCGCACCTGACACCACGTGATCTGCTGAGCCAGAGTGACTACTCGTTTGAGTTCCTTGTGTCAACTTGACATTCCCCGACTCAATGTCCTTCTGATCTTTTGTTTCAGACTCCAACTGGTTGTTCAAAAACCACTCAGTCAGTTCCCTATTTTGTTGACTCAGTTGAGTTAGTTCAGATGTGGCAGTCGATAGGTCGTTGATCTGTTCGTTAGCTGCTTTTAAATTTAAAGCCATTATCTCAAGCTCTCTTCTTTGATCTTCTATTTCAGCTTCCAATTCTATCGATTCCCTTTTCAGAGTTACATATTTTTTTGTGATTTTCTTATATTTCTTTATAAGTGGTATGTACTTGTACTTAGTCCTTTTCCTAAATTGTAGATATTTCGTAATCTGTTTTTTATTTGCACGAGATTTGTTCATATCATCTGTGAGCCCTGTTATACTGGTTGAACGACCTAGATCGGAAAATGATGATAGCTCCTCAGATAGTGATATAGTATTTAGCCAGTCGTTTTGTTTGGGTTTACTTAATGCGTCTATTTCAATGCGAGCCTCTGCCAGTTGCTGCTGGAGAAAAGTAATTTTTTCAAGGGCCGACTCATGCACTGTTTGACACTCCTGGAAACTATCTACAATTAATTGCAGTGAGTCTTTTTGTTCTTGAGTCTCAAGTAAATGGTCAGACAGTTCATTTAACTGGCGCTTTAGCGCGGAGTTACGTGACACCATTGATTTCATTTCAGCCTCATTATCATCTCGTTCTCCTAAGAGTCGATCACACAAAGCGCGTTGATCCTTTAGTTCATCTTGAACCTTGCACAAATTTTGTTCAAGTAGCATTCTGCGGGTCGTCATTTTCCTTGAGATTATTTGTAACTATTTAAAGTATAACTAGTACTTTATTTTGAAATTTCTAATCTAATTAGTAATTCGTAGCTTAAGTGAATATAAGTTAGGTTCGCTTTGGAACGATCCCTTGTCGAAGTGACATATGTTTCGATGGTTTCCGAACGCACCCTTATGAGGTGTCAGTGTCACCTTCGTTCAAAGTTCTACACGGTGTCAAACTCAGCTGATAATACCGCTTTTTTATTTTTATAATTTGTACATAATATCTGTTATTTTAAAATGTTTATCTGTGTGAGTGAAGTTCCGAAAAGTGCCGTTATAAATAAAAGTTGTTTTTGATGTTATTGGACATATGCGGCTCACCAAGGGATTTCAGGATTTCTTCGACATGATCCTAGTCACTTGTTGTAAGTTTAGACACACTTTTTCAGTACAAATTATCAGTTTAAACATTAATTAAGTGTTAAAAAGATAGAGACGTTCCAATACACAACTGTCATGGATTACGCACACACGCACACCGCCTTTATTTCACCTTGTTTATTGATCTTTAATATGGTCTACCGATATTTCATAAAAGATACCGTATCTCAAGAAAATGATTTTTCCGTGAACCCTTTTCTCGACCAAAAATCTCTATAAACTCCCTTATTACGTGGCACTTAGACATCAAACTTTAACCAATGGTGAATAATGATGTATATTTCATTTTCGTCTGCCAGTTTTTCGAATTTCTCAATAGTTTTTGAGAAATCGATACTATTCAAATTCGTGAGTAATCACGGCTCATGGGTGTCTGCGCGGGCGACGCGGGGCAGTCGCCGCTTGGCCGTTGGACGGGGAACCCGTGCCACTCGACGCGACGCGCGCAGAGCAATTCGTCATTTGGCTTTCATTGTTTTATGTTGTTTTTTTGTTATTCAGTGAGATTTATATTATTATTGCGACATAGACGATGTTTTCTAATTGTGAGAGTGCGGGGTCTAAGTCAATTTATTTAATTATTGCTAGTAATAAGTGCGAAATGGACACAGCGCGTTTACGTAAGTACAGAGGGGTGCGCGGTGTGGCGGGGGCCAATCGTTCAAGGTCATCGAGACAGTGAAACGCCTTAATCTGTACTTGACGTACTGGCTTTAATCTGGTCGACCCAGCTCATTGGAGACCTTCCCCTAGGTCTGGTGTCTTCCACTCTTCCTTGCACAACAAGAGGCATGTTCCGAATCACGCTTACAGCGCTCAAAGCGCGCTCACGATCGGACCGATTCACGCTCATAGCGCTCACATGAGATGTCGTGACGTCACTGATGATGTCATGGACGGCGCTCACGGTGCTCACACTCCCAGGCGTAAGCCCCTTGGGCCAAACGTCAAGTTGACGTTTGATATATGAACATGACAGTAAACACGGGCTATGAGTATGAGATCGTGAGCGCGCTCAAGCGAATACCGGTCCGAAACAAACTACTCACGCGGCCTTGAGCGCGCTATTTGATTTGGACCGGCCGTCAGCACTGCAAGCGCTGCGAGCATTTTTAGCGTGATTCGGAACACGTGGCCAAAGAAACCGAGGCACCGAGAGTTCACAGTAGAGAAGGCGCTGTTGAATTCCAAGCTCCTCAAGGAACCCTATAAAGTAGTACATAACTAGACAGCGCGTGTACTTACGGTCTCTTTCATCTGTATCTGTTTTCTTCAGGGTGCTCAAAAATATCTGAACATGCACTCTAATGCATTGACAATAGAGACGTGTTCAGATATTTGTGAGCACCTCGTTTGCTCCGATATATCTGATGGCGACTGTACTTACGGTCTCCTTCATCTGTATCTGGTTGATCTTGATCCGGAACAGTTTGTTGGTGAACTCTCCGTTGAAGCTGAAGTGGTCGTTGTCGCGCACTTCGCGTCCTCGAGGCGCCTTCGACAGCACGCGCGCCTTGCCGCACGCCAACGACTGCAGGGTTCGACGTAGCTCGCCCTCCTGTAATCCGCACATTATTTACCTAGGGCGGTTAAAGAAATGTCGGACGCTTTATTACATTTTATGTCCCCTTCTAGGTTGGGATTTTCCGCACGCGTAGTGTGCAGAAATTGTCACTTTATAGCCAACGTGTGACAGGTCACTTTATAGCCAACATGAATCAGGCCTCAGGAAATTAAGAGGGTGGTCGACGGATCAAATGACTACTTAGCGCCGATTTTTTAATCCCTAGATAAAAGTATCTGTCAGATAAATAATGTTCGCTCTGTCCTTTTCTTTGATATGACATTAGAAGGTGACAGCAATAATTTTAACTGACGGTAACACAAATTTTATGTGGCGATTGAAAAATCGGCCCTTAACCAAGCCTAGGAAGACCGGGTTTGTAACGGACGAAAAGCATTCGTCCTATACCAGCCAGTATATGTGACGTTATCAGGGTTAGGGTACCACTTTGTCGCTTATGGATTCCGAGATATCACTGATTTTGTCAATCAACTCGAAAATAGCGAAAATTTGTTTTGATTAAAAATAGCTTCTACACACTTAAAATAATACGGTGTATTGATAAAAAGTTAAACTTTTCAACTAAAAGTCGGAAAAAAAACGGCCAAAGTTTACCGACTAGGGTACCACATTGTCGCTCATAAGCTTGAAGTAAACTCATTAAACTTATTTGCTTTGAAAATGAAAATACAATTTAGAAAACATAATACGTAATAATTGCAGACGTAAAATCCATACTTCCATGCTAATATTATAAATGGGAAAGTGTATCTGTATGTGTCCGTCTTTCACGGCAAAACGGGGCGACGAATTGACATTTTTTAAGTGGAGATAGTTGAAGGGATAGAGAGTGACATAGGTTACTTTTTGTCTCTTTCTATCCATCCCCCCCCCCTTCCCTAAAGGGGGGGGGGAAGTTTGTATGGAGCATTTAACGCGAGCGAAGCCGCGGTCAAATGCTAGTGCGTTATAAATTATCATAAAACTTTTATATGTAAAAAGCGAAAAATGGATCACTCAAATAATAGCAATTTAATTAAAAAATTCCAAGCCCAATCAAAGTTTTATAATAAATACAATAATACAAAATATAGTTTATATCGGGGCCATTGGAAAATGTAGTAACACGTGTTGTCTAAAGAGAAGTTTACTCCCATCCATTTGCTTGACAGTTCGTAACTCAGCTGCCCGTTACGTTCACTTAGCTTTATGTGTTGTTACCCTTTTAAAAATAGTGGTGTAAATCATTTTCATAATGATGTTAAATGCATATGATTACTTGTGTAAGTAATAATTTTAATATAATAAGTCTTAATAATAATTTTGATCTCATAAGTCATAAGGCGACAATGTGGTACCCTAAGGAATGTTAAACTAACAAACTTGATCTAAATTAGTAAAGCTGACGAAAAGACTGTTATTTTTTTTAAAATAAGTTATGTTATTGATTGATAATAATATTTGTATTAGATATATGCAGTTCTAGTGCGGACACTATGTTAAATAATGGAAGTGGAATTCTTATTTCTCTAAACTTATGAATAGCGACAATGTGGTACCCTAGATCACTTTTCATACAAAAATCATGTTAAAATTACTAAACTTTGAAGTCACTTTTTTGATAGAAAACTACATTACTTTTGTGTTTAATTACACTTGATCGTTAGTTTTATTCCTAAATTAATGTAAATTATGAGAATTAAACAGTACAATGTTCATTTTATATATTTTTTATATAAGTGTTAATTTTTTTTGTTTTATTATTTAAAAAAATTATGCCTTGAGGTATGGTTGTTTCATTATTTTTATTATAAACCTTACCTACATCATATTCAGAAATCAACATAAGCCGGCTGAAAATCTGTCGATTTTGAGTTTTATAAAATATTTTATTTTTGATTTTGCCTCTACACCCTACGTGCATTATTCTTGTATTATTTCTATAAAATGTAAAATGTTAGAGACAACATATGATTTGTCGAGTAATATAATGTATGTGGAACATTTTAAAACCACTATCTCCATAACTTCAACCTATAACTAGGTTTTTTAGGCTTCCAAACTTTAAACTCGAATATCTCAAAACAGTATAATGATATGTTGGAACTTCAAAAAATTATTAAAAATAAAATACTCAACATAGCGATCTCGTCCTTTTTGTATATGAAGGAGAATGTTCTCAGCTATAAGGAGGTACCAATAACTCAATACCGACAATATATTACCTTTGCCATGAAAATGTCACATATAAGTTTAAAGGACGAATTCTTTGGCACTGCTGAAGTATAGTACTATGTATGTATTAAATTATGTACATTGTTTATGTTTTAACATAAAAAAAAACCCGGCCAAGTGCGTGTCGGGCCACGCGCAATGTAGGGTTCCGTAGTCATCTACCCGTTACATTATGTGGACTAAAAAGTTCGCATCTTATATTTACTATGTTTTTGACAGAATTAACAACATTATCTATGGTATCAATGGAAATTGTACGAAAGTTTGCTTTTGCAAAGTACATTTCTGAAGTTCGCCTATTACTCGTTAACTAGTAATGTCTACTTAGCTGTGATAGTTTTCCTTTTAAATTCATCGTATATACTACTACCATGATTTTTTTCACATGCCTAGTAGCCACCGTTTAGCTGGCAGGGGGGGGGGGGGGACACTTGACCATAACAAAAATTATCACTTCAAAGCTTAATATCACGCCAACCAATTGTTTAATCAAAAAATGCTTTGAAAGAGCTATACAACGATACCCCACACGATGAGGTTTGGAAGAAAAAAAAATTGCACCACCACTCCACATGTAGGGGAAGTACACTAAAAAATTTTTTATTTTTTATTTTATTCTACCGTTTTGTCGGCGTCATTGATATGTATACTCATGCCAAATTACAGCTTTCTAGTACTAACGGTTACTGAGAAAAACGGGGGTCGGACGGACGGACGGACATGGCGAAACTATAAGGGTTCCTTGTTTACTACGGAACCCTAAAAAAACATAAAAATAGGTTAAGTACAAAGCCGAGCTTATCCCTTTAAGGAATCTCTTCCAATATAAGTCAGTCACTTAGTAGAAGTAGACGTCAGTTGTATTGATATACAGAGTGAAATTTTATTGACCGTTCAATTTTTTCCTAGGCATTAGGTATCAATAAAAGATGCAATTACTGAAAAAAAAACGGGAAAAAATTTCAAAAGATTTTTTTTTTCCACAATTTACGCGAACATGAAACAACAATGGTTACGAAACAAGAGTCCTAAGCCCGTGAAAGTATGAAGAAAAATTCGCAAGAAAAAATATTTTTTTGATAATTTTCGTCAAAAATTGTTTTTTTTTTGCGAAAATTGTCTCGGCGACTCATCGTGGGGCCAGGGCGATCGTTATTGCTGCCTCCCACACAACCCGCTTCGGCGGTATCCACGAACGCATATTTTTCCAGATATCTTTCAGCTGCTGTATCTCAACATTTTAGTACTGAAAGATACTGAAAGAAAAAACACGTAAGTATATTTTAATTTTCGCCAAGGAATCTACTGTGTGAATTTGAACGGTCAATAAAATTTCACCCTGTACATAGTAGAAATTATTTAAAATGTCCGACATTTTATAAAACTTGTCATAGGACGTTGAATCTTCACGCTTGGACAGTAAAGTCGCTTTTTGAACGGCCTTATTTGATACAACTCGGACAGTTCAAATAATTTGAAGTATACAAAGAGGTTAGTTTACCTCAATGTTTGTAGCCGCTTTTATTTCCTCAAAGGACAAGTTGTCGCCTTCGTTGAAGAGCAGGAGCACTAGCGCTTGGAACAGCGACACCTGCAGCTCTTTATTGCCCTGAAAACAAAACAAACTGGTTAGGAGGGGCAATCAACTATTTTTCGGTCATTCTGTGCTGTTAACTACGAGAAAATATGCCAGAATCACTTAGAAAAACGTTACAATATGGACTCCTAACACGCTTAGAAACTGGGCTATAAGAAATGGGTCTTAGAATGTCAACAACTACATATATCATGATCATCATATTGGTTCTGTCGGAAGATCAGCGCTGGCAATCGCGCCAGCACTACGCTGAGACAGAACCATTTCGTGCAATACCTACCATGTTTTACTGTTTTATTTGTTTTTCTTTCTTTTTGCTGTGTGTGTTGTGTATTGTCACGAATAAATAATTGATTCTTGATTCTTAATTGATTCTTGATCAGCTGAAATACGTCCACTGCTGGACATAGTATTGATTAACCTATAAATATTGCAGGGTGTTTTTGTGCATCATCAATCATCAATTTCACGTGATCTGCCTATCTCTTGTGGGAACGGCGTGTGATTATGTATGTGGCGTACTTGCCGAGGTACAACGTACAACTTCATGAAGTGGTCCTGCTGGGTGGTGTATGTATGTACGTGTTACCTGTGTGAAGTGCGCGCGGAGCACACAATGGCCGAGGATGGGCTGCCACGTGAGCTTGCGGCCGGAGTGCTTGCCGAGGTAGAACTTGGTGAAGTGGTCCTGCTGGGTGGTGTATGTATGTACGTGTTACCTGTGTGAAGTGCGCGCGGAGCACACAATGGCCGAGGATGGGCTGCCACGTGAGCTTGCGGCCGGAGTGCTTGCCGAGGTAGAACTTGGTGAAGTGGTCCTGCTGGGTGGTGTATGTATGTACGTGTTACCTGTGTGAAGTGCGCGCGGAGCACACAATGGCCGAGGATGGGCTGCCACGTGAGCTTGCGGCCGGAGTGCTTGCCGAGGTAGAACTTGGTGAAGTGGTCCTGCTGGGTGGTGAGTGCTTGTGGCAGGCGCGCGTCGGCGGCGCCGTACGTGGGCCAGAACCCCATCGTCAGGATGTACACGGACAGCTCGAGCCCGCTGTTGTCCGGGGTGCCCGCTAGGTGCTGCAAATAGTACATTACTTAACAAGGGCGGTAAAACAAAGAATGTCTCAGATCGCAGGTATTTGACCGAAGGCAAGGGCGATAAATATGCGATCTGAGGCTTTCTTTATTACCGCCCGTGTTAAGTACAAAATTTTATGTCACCCCCTGGCCAGGAAGTGGGATTTTCCGCGCGCGGAGCGTGCGGTAATTGCCGCTTTATGGCCAGGTGTGACATAAAATAATGTTACAAGTTAGTGTGAACAAATGTCGCCGCCTAGAAATGGTTTGTGCCGCGTTAGGCGCGGCTAACCCCCTTATTCATAAACGTCCACCAAACTTATTTTAGTTAACGAGCCACTGAACCGTTTGTCCTTATCTGTCACTTTAACATTCACATTAGTGAAAAAGGGACAAATATTTGTGGACAATCTTCACAAATCAACTCAGTCCCAAACTAAGCAAAGCCTGGTACTATGCGACGATATACATTCTTGTATAGATAGATAAAACCTTAAATACATAGAAAACATCCAAGACCCAGGAACAAATATTCGTTCTCATCACACAAATAAATGCCCGACCGGGATTCGAACCCGGGACCTCCAGCTTCATAGGCAGGGTCACTACCAACTAAACTAAAGCGGTCGTCAATATTTTTGCCACTTTTGTTTTGGCAGATATTAAGCCGTCCTCTCCCGGCGAAAAAAATATACAATGCCATTCTTTTGTTATCTGCCCTGGGATCCCAGGGACTGGTACAAGACGGGTGAACACTGTACAGTGCATTTCGCAGTAACCAACCAATCCAGCCATCTAGTTACGGTTACTAATACTAAGACTGACCTGTTTGTAGGTAATGTTGATGTCTTTAGACAGCTCCATGTCTTTGAACATGCCCTCGAGCTTGCACGTGAACCCGCCGCCACACTCCTGCTTCAGTTTGCTCAGCATCGACTTCTCCGCGTCCACTGAAGCAGACTTGCCGACCAGCAACCTGTCGGAACAAGTTTAAGCGTCAATTATTGAATGAATTTATTTATTTAATAGTATGGCATGTAAATCACATTTGATGTTGAATCATAAATAGGTACAATTTTATGTCACAATTGTACATCCAAGGATATGAGCCATAGATAGATAGATGTCATTTATTGTCCATTCATCCATCGTTGAATCGAGCCATCATTGAATGAATGAATGATGCGTTTATTCACATAAAACATATGGTTGCAATTACGTGACAGGGTGTTGAGGTCATTTCATAAGTTTCCCTAATATTTGATACAGAGAACAAATACAAAGAAAAAATAAACCGTGATCCCGCACGCAGCTTGACGGGAATCGAACCACCAGCCGGACCAGCGCCCTTGCCATTAGACTACCCAGATCACTACGTCATCCCGGCTAATATTTACCTTGCATTCTTAAGCCACTACTACTAGCGACCTCTCTGTATTTTCTTCAAAGGCTCACAGCCTTTTAGCATTCGTAGAAGTAGTAATTCTAGGCGTCATTTCATCCTCGGTTTCCACGATTCTCTCTCACTAGAAAGTCTATGGTGTTTTGACATATTTTTGTAAATTTGAATATTTAAAGACTATTCTATTTCGATTTGATGTAAACCGTCACTCTAAAATAAATGATGAATAAGTAAAATTGAATTGTAGGGAGATCGCGGGTCACTCTTGGATAAGACTGGCTCAAGACCGGGACGAGTGGCGTATGCTCAGCAGCGGGCGATTACAGGCTGAAAATGATGATGAAGTAAAATTGGTTTGGCTCCTCAAGTGCTTAAAAATTCTAGTATACTAGTTCATTTGGCGACCGTGACAGGACACGAACCTGCAATCTTCGGATAGTAACCAACCTCTTGGCCAGGTCCTTCTTGTAGAAGGCCTCGAACACGTCCTTGCCGTGTATGAACCGGAACAGCACCATGATCTTGTCCAGAAGCCTCTCTAGTTCTTCCTCCGTCGCCTCCTTGTTGCCTGCGCGCAGCTTCACGTCCACAAATTTGGCTGAAATAACACAAATTGCGTTAGCTGATACAACACGAAAATAGGGTTGTTGACAATTTTTTTCTACTTCAAAGGAAAAAGACATATGCGGAAAGATGGGAATCCTATTATTGGCAGGGTGCAAAGCGGGTGGAGGGGGTAGCGTAAACGATCACAGCGCTCGCTACGGCTAAAATTTACATTTCGTCGGTGACTTGAGCTGTCAAGTCCATATTGCAGTAAACATTTTCTAATCGTTTTTGAGATAAATTTAATATGGCTCTAGTAAAATGTGTTATTGTGAATTGTAAAAACACCACAGAATAGCGACTGTAAATTTTACCAATTTTCAAGACCGTGGTGGAAACGAGACCAAAGAAATAAGTGGATAATTGCCGTAAGAAAAAAAAGTAAGTCACCTAACCTGACAACAACAACTGAAAACAACAATTTTAATGTTATTGGCAATAATTTTACTGACTACCATCGTCCAATATTGTCTAATATAGTAAAATAACACAAGATTTCATTATTTTTTTTCACAATATTTACTTACTTCTCGCTTGACAGCTATGACATAATGTCCATAATGGCCACCTGTCCGTGGCGCTGTCGTCGTGCACGGTCCCAATAATATCTCATGAGATATGAGACCCACGACGGAACGGAGGAGGTATATGCGTTTAGGGTGAGAGATTGTCGTGTGTGTGTGTGTGTGTGTGTGTGTGTGTGTGTGTGTGTGTGTGTGTGTGTACACCAATATCTCCAAAACGGTTGGACCGATTTAGATACGGTTTTCTGCAATAGGTTTATAGTTCAGTCGGGTCGGGACGAATTGTAAGTAGGTGTTACGATAAAAACTCGCGAGGGGGCGCTGCAGTAAACATTTTTTTCTCAAAAATGGCCCGCAAACTGGACTTTAGTCGCTACATATTGGAAGGTAAAGTGTATAGTTTAAGGTCAGATCCAAATTAAAAAGTAAAAAACATTGCAGGCCACATATATGGCCTGCAATGTCACATATAAATTTCTTTATTTGTCGAGTTATAAACTTTTTAAAATGTAGAAACTGTCATAAAAAAGGAGGCACAGGTCGTATTCAGCCAATTCAGCTCGTATTTTTCTGTTGAAAACGCGACGTTTTTTTATGTGTCTCGAATAATTTGCGTTTTTCGGTGGAAAAATACACTTGCGATTCTGTTAAAAAAAAATAAACGGCGGGAAAACATGATGTTTTTGACGTTTTAAAGGTTATGTTTATCAAATCTTAATTAAATTTTTGTCGTATTTTCCCCATTTTTGAGAAAAGCACTATATTAGCCTCGGCCGGAATGGCAATTGCAGGCTTCGTATTATAATTAACCAAATACTCAGCCTGCAATTGCTCCCTTCCCGGCAAGAATGTAC
The DNA here is from genome assembly GCA_951800055.1 of Cenopis cana. Lineage (NCBI taxonomy): Eukaryota > Metazoa > Arthropoda > Insecta > Lepidoptera > Tortricidae > Cenopis > Cenopis cana. The sequence continues at coordinate 2,790,663 of OX637476.1, read as the reverse complement.
TATTACTTGCTAAAGTGCGTTTCAGAGCACTTTCTCCGGAACTGCTTGGCTAGCGCTTACGATTTCGATAGGACTTGGTGAAGAGTACAGACACTTGAACTCTGAGGATCTGATGATGAAGCAGAAAAACATAGTAGGGTACCTTGCAGAGGGTAGATACTTTTCGTTTGTTTTTGGTCCCTTCTGTTTATGTTCTGTTAACAGACTTTGTACATGACCTTTTGAGGGTCTGATGATGCACCTCGACTCACCGATAAGCTCTGCCGGCTTGTTCTGGCGCTGGTTGATGAAGAACTCGAAGGCCTCTCGCATGGAGTACAGGAACCGGTCGTTCTTGTGGAAGCACGTGGCCACGACGTGGTCCAGCTGCTCTTTGAAGTCGAGCAGCTCGCCCACCATCGTCTTGTCTCGCTCCGGCTCTATTACTATCGTGCGACCTTTTTTCTGTAATTCAAAAATGGATAAATTAGGCATGCGTTTTGTGAGTACTTACTTACTACGCTGGCTAGAAGACCCAAAGAGGATCTTGGCCTCTGACACAAGAGAACGCCACTCTTCCCTGTTGTGCGCCACCTCACGCCAGTTTGTGAGTACTAAAATTTTAATTTCTATAGCGCGAAGGAACCGATTTCTACGGCGCGGTGGCAAGTAGGGTGCGGCGCGGTAACCGAAAACTAACTAATTGTAACTTTAATACCGTCAAGCCTATCAAAAAAATGTCAAGAACCTCTATTGTTAACAATTTAATGAGGATTATTTTTGCCTTTAACAGCTTTTTCGTATCTGTAATAGTTTTCGAAAAAAAAACTGAAATACCCGGATAATGGGACACATTTCATGGTGAGGGGGGGTGATGCGTCAGGGGGAGGGGAGTGGACAGTTGTGAGTTTTAAAGACCATACCCAAAGGTAACATGCCAAACAAGTTTGAAAATTGATCATTATTGACCGAGTGAAACGAAAACTTCAGCTTCGACAAATTGTATGTAAGGCAGATTTCGTCCATAGGTAGCATTTCTCAACCGATTCTCGTGAAATTTTGTGTGAATTAAAAAATAAAACACTCGCGAAGTATGCAACTCACAGAGCCACTAGTGAATGCAATGGGTTGATCAACTTGTCTGTGTTATTATTCTGTCTCGTCAGCGAGTAGATAGTTGGTGAAGTGGTTACCAACCTTGATGTAAGCGTTGAAGTGGTTACCAACCTTGATGTAAGCGTTGAAGTGGTTACCAGCCTTGATGTAAGCGTTGAAGTGGTTACCAGCCTTGATGTAAGCGTTGAAGTGGTTACCAGCCTTGATGTAAGCGTTGAAGTGGTTACCAGCCTTGATGTAAGCGTTGAAGTGGTTACCAACCTTGATGTAAGCGTTGAAGTGGTTACCAGCCTTGATGTAAGCGTTGAAGTGGTTACCAACCTTGATGTAAGCGTTGAAGTGGTTACCAGCCTTGATGTAAGCGTTGAAGTGGTTACCAACCTTGATGTAAGCGTTGAAGTGGTTACCAGCCTTGATGTAAGCGTTGAAGTGGTTACCAGCCTTGATGTAAGCGTTGAAGTGGTTACCAGCCTTGATGTAAGCGTTGAAGTGGTTACCAGCCTTGATGTAAGCGTTGAAGTGGTTACCAACCTTGATGTAAGCGTTGAAGTGGTTACCAGCCTTGATGTAAGCGTTGAAGTGGTTACCAACCTTGATGTAAGCGTTGAAGTGGTTACCAGCCTTGATGTAAGCGTTGAAGTGGTTACCAGCCTTGATGTAAGCGTTGAAGTGGTTACCAGCCTTGATGTAAGCGTTGAAGTGGTTACCAACCTTGATGTAAGCGTTGAAGTGGTTACCAGCCTTGATGTAAGCGTTGAAGTGGTTACCAGCCTTGATGTAAGCGTTGAAGTGGTTACCAGCCTTGATGTAAGCGTTGAAGTGGTTACCAGCCTTGATGTAAGCGTTGAAGTGGTTACCAACCTTGATGTAAGCGTTGAAGTGGTTACCAGCCTTGATGTAAGCGTTGAAGTGGTTACCAACCTTGATGTAAGCGTTGAAGTGGTTACCAGCCTTGATGTAAGCGTTGAAGTGGTTACCAGCCTTGATGTAAGCGTTGAAGTGGTTACCAGCCTTGATGTAAGCGTTGAAGTGGTTACCAACCTTGATGTAAGCGTTGAAGTGGTTGCACAGCTCGTTGAGCCCGTCCTTGACCCGGCTGAACAGGTTATACAGAGTGGTGAGGTCAGAATGCCGCGGCCCGTCCATGAGGGACTCGAGCCCCTTGCTCAGGATGCTGGTGAGGTGCTCGCTGAGGAGCATACGCTCTATCGTGTGGATTAGTTGATATCTGGAAATATTATGTCATTATGAAGACCGTTGCTGAGTTTCAAGTTTGAATCTTTCACCGACGAAAGTTAAAAAAGTTACTCGCAATTTTGAACTGTCATGAAAGTCAAAATGATATCATTTAGACCAGAGGTTCCCAACCTTTTAACCTATGCGCCTCACCTAACGTCAAGCCAAAATTCTACGCCCCCCTTAGGGGCTGAAATCTTATATCTTTAAACGAGCAATTCTTGTATATTTATTTATTTATTTATATATATATTTATTTCGGGGATCTCGGAAACGGCTCTAACGATTTTGATGAAATTTGGTATGTGGGGGTTTTCGGGGACGAGCAATCGATCTAGCTAGGTCTCATGCCCGGGAAAACGCCCAGCAAGGCTCGGTCGCCCAGATATTTGAGAGTTTATATAAGAAAATAGAGATTTGTAATTTTTTTTTCAACAAGGGGAAATCTGGAGCCCCTCGCTGCGCCCCCCTTGGAATCGCTCGACGCCCCACTGGTTGGGAAACCCTGATTTAAAATGTCACCTTGTCTGATAGCGGTGAAAGGGTTGACGACAATGTGGCGTAACGAGAAGCCTTTTACAGAAGCAACTGTAGTGAAGTGGTACAAAACAAACTACTATATTTCCTGTTACTGGAGATTAAAATTTCATTGCCATATTTTTTGAATGGTGGGTGGCTAGGGGATAAGTCCTAACTATAGTCCAAATACGCATATGTGTACCTATGTGTACTTATTATTTATTTATTTATCGTATGGCATTTATTTCGAACCGTGAGATCTCCGAGAAGACAGTACGGTTGCCAGTTTTTCTTGCACTTTTAGAACCACCCAGGGGTCACGTGTAGGGTAGCGGTGGGTACTTATGTGTACTGTATACAAAGAATAAATGTCTCATTATTATTAAATGCAGGTAGGCATTCATTCATAACAGGTAACTGACTGTTCTGCAGACAATGGTTCTTCACTTCCGTGCTTCAGTGCATGTTCATGAAGATTTAGAATTAAGTAGTTTTTATAAGATTGAATATTTGTACACCTTTTAGGTAGATCACAGCGTACTGTATGTATTTTATTCTTCTGTCATCTGTTATGTAACCTGTGTATCACAGCTAATTATTTACTTACTTACTTCTTAGCGATAACTTGGTATAGTTGAAGTTATGCTCAACATTTTTATTTATAATATAATCGTATATTGTGAATAAATAAATCTGAAATAATTTTATAAAACTGTCATTAGATTTTGAGTATTCTTGCTTGGACAGTAAAGTCGCTTTTTGAACTGACTAATTTGATACAAATTGGGCAATTCAAATGATTGTAAGTGTACTGACTTGGTGGAGGGGTCCAGATAGTGCAGCAACCGTTCGTTTTCCTCCCTCAGCCGTTTCTCGACGTGCGCCAGGTACGACGGCACCGCCAGCTCCCTCACTAGCCGCTGGCCCTCTGCAGCGTACAGCCTCTCCGTTGCTTGCAGGAATCTGAAATATCATGTTTATTAAACATTACTCATTATGGTAGATGATTTTGATTGAATAGACTTATTGACTATTATTGTTGATATGTAATTGATATTATGAATAAATACTTATTCTCACAATGGAGCGCTCGTGGCCCAGCGGCGCCTGCGTACCGCTTGCGGTATCTAAGGTTAAGCAACGTGGGCAGCGGTCAGGACTTGGATGGGTGACCACTTTGAGTGGTTACTAACTGAGCGCTCCCGTGCTTTGAAAGGCACATTAAGCCGTTGATCCCGGTTGCTGCCTATGGCAGCAGTCGTTAAGCCAAGTTGGAGGCCTTCGGGCGGTTTGAGAACTTCTAACAGTCAAGTTGCCCACTCACTTGACAAAGCCTAATCCCAATAAGGTCTAGTTTCCCCTCGGGGTTGGAAGGTCAGATGGCAGTCGCTTCCGTAAAAACTAGTGCCTATGCCAAATCTTGGGATTAGGTACACACACCACAGTACAGTACCACAGGCATCCTTCAGGATGCAACAGTACTGGGATAACGCTAGGAGGATGATGACACACACACACAAAAAAAAAGAAAAAGAAAGGAGGATGATGATGACTTATTCTCACAATGATCCTTAGATCACAACACAAAAAAAATAGATAGATGAGATGACACATAAATTATTCGTGAAATACCAATAAAACTAAACGAAAATACTCTGCCCTAAAATATATACATTTTGATGGTATCAAAAAATCTGCCTGCCTGCTCTGGTAAGCAGACACCATAGTCTATGGCCGTTGGCCGCTTTAGAACAATCACAATCAAGTTCTTTTCGAGACAAGTTCCAAAACGAAAAAATAGGTGACTTTTCCTGCGCAGCATTGAGGGCTGTGGCGGGTCGCGTCACCACTACAGCGGGCCGGACTTCCGGCCGTCAATTTACTCACTTGTGCTCGTCCTGCTATATCTGCGGTCGCTCAGCATCCGCAACACTCTTGAGCCGCGTGATGTCGATGGCGTCCATCAGCAACAAGGCATGTTAAGTCCGCGTCAATATATGCGTGTCATTGTTGTAACTGCGTTGCGCACCGGAAACCGGAATGAGCCGTGACCGATCGGTGACTAAACCGCCGCACCGGGGCGAGGTAACTGAGGTCGGTGCGGGGCAGTTCGTGTCCGTTCTGTATGTAATACTATTATACTATTCTGTGTCAGTGTGTGCGCTACTCACTTGTGCTCGAACGCGTCCTGGTATATCTGCAGGTCGCTCAGCATCCGCAGCAGACTCTTGAGGAGGGAGATGTCGACGGCGTCGCCGCCTCGCTCGCGCTCGATAAGCAACAACAGCCCGTCGACCGTTCGCGTCTGCACCAGCGTGTTCATGGCGATGTGGTGCCGGAACAGGTCTAGGCCCATGTCCCTGGAAATATTACGTTACTAGTCATTGCCCGCGTGGAACTCGTTTATCGCGATAGAATTGAAGTAATTGCTATTTAGGGCGGATTCACACCAGAATGGCAGCGGTCGGCAGCGGCCGGCAGCGGCGCGGCGAGCACTTTTTCAGTGTCAAATAATAATAAAAAAAAGTTTAAAATTATTTGACACAACGTGCTCGCCGCGCCGCTGCCGGCCACTGCCATTCCGGTGTGAATCGGCCCTTAACGCTTAACCTACTCATCACTCTTTCGTACAAACGTCCTCCCCCTTAAAGAGATGATTTCCGGAAAAAAAGTATCCTATGTCCTTCCCCGGGACTCAAACTATCTCCATGACAAATTTCATCTAAATTGGTACAGCGGTTTAAGCGTGAAGAGGTAACAGACAAGACACATTTTCGCATTTATAATATTATTATGGATTATGGATATTATGGATTATGGATTACGTTATGGGAACTCTTTCATCCTTGTTAACTATATTTTGCTGTGTTCATTGTTACTTATTGCTTTTCTAATATTCAGTTTTTTATGGTAATTATGAAGATATTCATCATGGGCCAGCTCATGGGCAAATATTTAAAGGTTGGTCGAAAACTGATGACAGTGATGACCATCATAAGTTGATGCAAATATATGGATGCATAAAATTTACTCAAAAATATGTTCCATGGTTCTTATGTCGGCAAATTGTGGATTCGGTACATACATGAGGGGATTTCGATACATATTATTGCATTTGATGTGATAAGAATATTTAAAAACTATTTAAAAAGAGAGTGGCATTAAGTGACCTCCATACTTTGACTTCACTCTTTAGTAGATGAAATTCTGTCTTGTGACAATTTTGTATGTTACTTCTTGAATGTGGATTGGATATCAAAGTATTATATATAGATAGATAGGAAACTAAGATGGAACATAACATTATTATTATTAATATCAGCAGTAGAAGCCTGAAATGTTACCCTTTTAATTAACTTGTAATCATCACTCAATCAATCAATCATCAAAAGTTTCAGCCACATTCATTATGATTTAAGATTTGGTATGCATGTGTTTATTCACATCAACAATCCAATAATAGCTGTAAAAAGCTTGAATTATAAATAGAAAACTCATTGATTACTTGTACAAAAAATTGCTTATTCAGGCATCACTTTAGTGCTCTTGAGTCTGTAGTTCATAAAAATACCACTACACTTACCTAAAGTAAATTATATGAAATCTTACCAAATTGAATGTATACTAGGATTCTGCAACACATAAGTTCTATCTAGATAAAGGAAGATGCTACGAATCATGATCATCTGCCGACAGTGTGCCCGCCAGCAGTCGTCCATTCGTTTCAAGAACACTTGTCTGTCCATACTTTCCGAAAGAAACTGTTCTATATTTGCTTTAACGTGAGCTTCTACTAGGTTTGTTAAGTTTACATATAGTTGGGAAGCCATCTGTAACAAAAATATCTATTAGTTTCAAAGTTTAATTAGAAACTGTAAAGCCCCAAATGATCTACACAAGCTCTTATTGCCTGATGATAAATACAAGTGTGTAGATGATTTTGAACTTTTCACATGCATAGTAGTAGTGTATAGTTGTACACAAACATAATTTTTGTTAGAATATATAGAACATGCCTGCTACAAAATTGTTTTAAAATTAAATACATCTTAATCAAGGATTGTCATTGTCAATGACCAAAGATTGATGAGGAACGGAACTTGATGCATGGGGAATTATTGCTTTTTATGATTATAGGTCAATATAACTCTTCATTATGGATGTAAACATGTTTATAATGAATTCATTGTCCACTGCTTATACGGACATAGGTCTCTGCCAAGGCCTGGTTCTAATTATTACGATATACAGTAGAATCCACTTATAACGACTCTGCATATAACATTTTACCACTTTTAACAACTTCGAAATCACCTCACGGTAGGTCTCATACAAACGTTTTTAAAGTAAATCAGTCTGTTTCGTGCAACATAATATCACTGGTTTCTTGACTGAACGTTGTTGTATCTAGATTGTACTGTACATATAACCTCAAATTTTTACTGAAGTGTTTTTAGAGTATACTAACAATAACTAATTTATGGGTCAAATTATTACAAATAGATAAAAATTTACTAATATATCTATGGAATGACAATGGCATATACTGATACTGATTTGTTTACATATTTTCCTATTCCCTTCACCCTGAATTACCAAATGGATTAACATTAGTTAATATTTTTGGGATCATTTTTTATAATCAATCACTATTATTAGTAATAGCTTAGCCTCAACTATTGGCTATTGTCACTGACAATTTGTCAGGGTTTATTAGTTTATTTTAGGGTTACCTTGTGGCTGCACATATTCTCGACAGCCTGGTACAGCTCCTCCAAGGAGTACGCGATTGCCGTCGACGTCTGGATGGCGACCACTGCCTCCCGCAACTTGCTCCATGTCGTCTCCTGGTAGTTCTCCGGCAACTTTGGCTTGCCTGTAACAACGCACTACTTGTACTCAACGCTCATAGGTTATAATTAAAAACGACCAAGGTAAACATACTTTTGAAATTCTTGATTATTAGTTTCTTCGTCGTCGCACCCGGTTTCGATTGCATAGACGGCAATGTTGTCTTAACAGCTCCATTGGAGTTGGGAGCTAACATTGAAAAGTTCGATTTCTTTTCACTAGCACTCATATCGTCTGTTTTAGATCTATCACCACACAGTTCACTGTTATGTGTACGTTTTCTACCCTGATTTCCACCTTCTGCCAAAACTGTTATTTTAGCTGATTGCGACATAAAGCATGATACGGCCGAAGCCACAACACTATAATAGTACGCTTAATGATAATTATCTACAAAATACAAATAAAAATAGAAGCATTCAGTCAATCGTTTACTATAATCACCACCATTACGAAAAGTTTTCTTTGTAATCGAGAGAGGTCGCGACTTATCCAGAAAAGATATTCCTACATTTCATGCGCGTTCCGTTGTACGTCCGAGGAAAACTTCAGACATTAAAAATGTTGTGTAAGAAACCACACATTCCTGATCTTTTTTTACAAAATAATTACTTAACATAAGGACAAATTATACTTTATTCACAGAGTTATTTAGATATCTAACCCATTCTACCTGCCTCTGACATGTTTACATTCAAAACTAGAACGTAGTTATGCATAGATATAGTATATACTCTGTAGTTATAGTTATGAGATGTGATGTGACGTCAAAACGTAAAAATAGGCTACGTCAAAAAAAGTATGTGTAAATACTTGCATTCTCAGTCGAAAAAAAAAGCTCTCAAGCAATCTCAAGTAAAAATGAGTAAAGCCCGTGATAGACAACTTCGAGACAGACGTATTCGCTATATGTATGTTTTATAGCTTGTACATCTGTCTCTGTGTCGTTTCGGAGCAAATTTCGTGAATTTCCGTCCTTAAACTCGTCTATCACCCACTTAAGTTTGTGTACTTACTCGCCAGTCTGTCACGTACTTAAGAAGCCAAGAAGGTCACATTATAATTATAATGATGACATACTTCAAAATGCGGATGTCTGGATCTTTGGTATCTATTTGCAAATTTGATAAAAGACATGTAATACAATGGTAATACTTACATTAGCCTTATGAAAAATTGCTTATTGCCTATCACCTTTTCTAAGCTAAACACGAGTATCTCAAGATACTTGTTTTCATGTATTGTAGAAAGTTACTGAGCACGCAAACAACTATTTTTCCTGAAAAAAAAACAGTACGCGCAATATTAAATAAAAACGGCAAAAAAAATCACGTTTGTTGTATGGGAGCCCCCTTTAATATTTATTCTATTGTTTTTTAGTATATGTTGTTATAGCGGCAGCAATATACATCATCTGTGAAAGTTTCAACTGTCTAACTATCACGGTTTTTTAGATACAGCCTGGTGACAGACGGACAGCGGAGCCTTAGTAATAGGGTCCAGTTTTACCCTTTGGGTACGGAACCCTAAAAATAACACACTCGGTAGATTGGTTTTGCGCGTAGTTTTGCGATATTTAACCCCATACTTTAAATACAATTTGGTAAATGCCGATTCATCCCATCACTATCAACGCAAATCTACCCTCTTTATTCCATTCCTACTCCATACAATTTCGCATACCTGACTGAGGGTAGGACGTAGGACGTACAAAACGATGACAATTTCTTCTTCCGCTACGCCTCTGGTCGAGCACACGGCTCCCTTCGATAAAATTACTACCGCGAGTGGACAAGCACGAAAATCAGCGCGAATCTATCGCCAATCATACGCCCTGGGGCAGGAAAGTTTAAAGGAGTACGCGGCGCGCCGCTCAACATCCAGCTTGTAACTTTTCTCCGCCTTCCATAATAAATAAAATAAAATAAAAAGCCTTTTATTCCTTGCAGGAAGTGTACAGTGGCATCTTATTTGTAATTTGTATGTTTTAGTATGTTAGTAGTAAGTTAATAAATTATAATAAGTTTAAATTGTTAATATTATTAGTTTATGTTGTTTTTTTTTACTAGTTTTAGTAGTTTCCTTCTGCAAGGACCCCTGGTTGGGTGAAGGCCTCCTCCAAAGCTGACCATGTGCCTCTGTCCTTAGCTACTTGGATCCAGTTGGAGCCAGCGGTTTTTTTAATCTCGTCATCCCAGCGTGTAAGTGGCCTGCCTCTGTTTCTTTTTCCTTGTGGCCCTGCCCACAGTGTTGCTTTTGTAGTTCATCTTTGGTCGGTTAGTCTCGCTACGTGGCCTGCCCACCTCCATTTTTGTTTTTGTGCTTAGGTATGTCAAGGCATTTGTAGCTTTTGTGAAGGCTGTAATATTTGTGTGACGTATCTTGTCTATTTTCTTTACCTTCAACATACTACGCTCCATTCCCCGCTGGCAGGTGGTGATTTTGTGTCTGGCTCTCGCAGTGAATTTCCAGGTCTGACATCCGTACGTTAAGCATGGTAAGAGGCTGGAGTTCATGACCTTTGTTTTCAGAGTTACTGGCAAGTTGCTCTTGAAAATTTCTTTCCGCCTACGGTTTTTTCGCTCTCCTGTAAAATTTGACAAAACTTACATGATACTTGATTTCTGCACAGGACAGCCGAGCTCCCGAAGGTGCGCGTTTTAGGTATATATGTTAACTGCATTTTGTGTGTCAGCCAAGACAATGAATAAAAAAAAAAGGATCGGCAATGCGTAGGTATGTGATTCCTCTAGACTAGAGTCACAGGCTTCCATGAGTCGAGTTGTCGTACTCTCCGGCGGTCCGTATGCCTGTTTACCACCTTCTCACCTCTCTTGATACAAAACAGAGACGTGAACGAAGTTGCAGTACGTGGCGCGCCGTAAATTAATAAATAACTTAAATATAGTCCGAATCCGAATAATACTCACTCAAGTCACTCAGTAGGTAATTAAAGACTTAATTAGATATCGTATAGGCGAAAACTTTTGTGATTACGATTAAGTAATTCAAACTACAACTACAATTACACTTGTCTTTGTTTGAGTTTCAGGCAAGGTGACACCAAACAGATTGTAGGCAGTGTTCGTTAAAATCTGATTGAATGGTAAGTTTGAGAGACCGGCTGCCGGTGCCATAAAGTTCAAGTTTAGTAGCGGTGGTGAAGAAGCGCGTACAAGGAGGGCACACAACGCTCCAACCAATCGAGCACTCTCACTCCTAAATCAGGTCTGCGGACACCTGCCGACGTCTTTCACGACTCGCCAGGTACAGTCAACAGTGTCTGCTTATTTTATCGATCTACATACTGGCAACCGTATCTACTGTCTTCTCGGAGATCTCACATTGCAGTCACAGTTCGATGTAATTGCCATACGAATTAAATAAATCGATGTACGTTTTGGAGTCGCAGGCGAGACGACATCGCACATTTTTCTCAGACTTCTTTTCTTTTTTGATTTAATCGACCTATGTTCGTACCTTTCAAGATCAAATTCCTTCGCAAATGGTTAACGGATTCGATGCCGGGGCGCCTCATGCAATTATCCTTCGGGAAATCAGCCGGCCACAAGCGCAAATGGCCCAGTTAATGGTCCATTCCGTTAATAGCACCCACCATTACCTAGAGCCCATCGTACAGATTTCAGTCCTTTCATTAGAGCTATCATTAGAACTATGGGCCTGGTTCTATAGGTAGCGGGTTAAATAACGTTAATGGGTATAGTGCGCGCCATCCACGAAGGCGCGCTGTGGTATACCTGTAGTACCTACACCACCTTACACTAGGTAGTTGGGACTAACTAAGAACAGTTGAAAAGAAAAGGGCTCTCAAGGATAACTTTGTAGTCTTTCAAGACAATACCCGTAGGAATTAGTGAAAAATTACTAGCAAGATTACATTAGGTAGTAGGTATATAATGTTACACACATACTTTAGTTACTGATCAAGTTAATGTAATGCTAACTGCTAACTGGAAGCATATTTATCTTTGTTTAGTCGCGCAGTTCATTCACGTCCAGCGTCACATGTCATATGCAAATTAATAACAACCCCAAAACGCATGAAGTAATGGTTATCCAATTAACTGGCTATTGTGATACGAGTTGGTGATTTGATTACACCCTAGCAGGTCCGGGTGTAACAAGTGGAGCCCCCGCTTGACTCATTCATTCAATTCAACCTCACTCCGAAACCGGTCGCCGCGGCGTGAGGGCGTCCGTTACCCACCTACACGCGCTGCGTTCGCGCGAAATTTAAAAAAAAAAAAACAAAATAGAGTTCTTAGTTTAATTTTTTCGCAGTGCTTTTTTTAATTAAATTGGTATATTCGGATTCTTGTTTGCGTGGCGTGATTGATTACTTTATTTATTAATACGTTTTTTGGTGTGTGTAGTGACTTTAAAAGTGGATATATTAATGACAAAAATGGGTGAGCAATCGTTAAATATGCCGGACGAGAGTATAGAACAGCATATCGTCACGTTGTTTGAGAAGTTGGAAGGTTTGAGGAAAGATGGGAACGAGGGATTGGCTGGCAGGGTGCCGGCACGTTTGGAAGTGCGGACTTTGTCACTATGGAAGGCTGTGGTGGCGGAGTGTGCGGCATCGTTCCTGTATGTGTTCATAGTGTGTGGGGCGGCTGGGGGCGCCGGAGTTGGCGCTTCGGCCTCCGCGATCCTGCTGTCCACGGCTCTGGCCTCGGGGTGCGCTATTGCCACGCTGACGCTGTGCTTTGTCAATATTTCTGGTAAGACATTACGACAAATCAGATCTGACCCTAAAGGTATGATTCCGCTGCCGACTCCGTACAGCAACTTCACGTGCCGCCGCACTCCAAATTGAACCATAATCATGAGACTAAAAGTCCCAATTTAGAGTGAGCGGCATGTGCTGTTGCGACACTTCTCCGCTCATTTCAAATTGAGTTTTTTACGCATACCATTACGGTTAAATTTGGAGTGCGGCTGCACGTGCAGTTGCTGGATGCGGTCGGCAGCTGAATCATACCTTAAATCTACACAAGACTAGACTTTTTAGAGGCGACGTCGAACTGGACAGAAAAATGGAATGGCAACATTTTATTTTTTTTGCGATTAGTTCGTGCTTTATAATATTACTTAGCAGTAGGTATAAAATTTCAACATTCCTTATTACATCTTATTCCATTCCTAAACGTCCACAAGGAAATATTTTTTTAATTATGATACCTACGGGTTTTTGATTTGTATTATTACTATTTATTTTACACGCAATATTTAAAAAGAAAGCAAAGGTATTTGCGATATAGGTAAAGACAAACATATAAATAATCAAAGGAAAGGAATACGCAGATAGTAAATAAAAGCTTTCGCACGTAAGATCCTCGATCAATGACTCAAAGACTTTCGTGATAAAAACTTGTATGAAACCACGAAAAAAAGCCAAACGATTGCAAAAACAAGAATCCGAGTCACATTGTGTCTATTCTTACAAATTTCCGAGTACCCAGCCCAATAAATAAACATCGATTCTGGAATCAAAGCAGCTGTCACCTGCCTACCTGGATCCCGGTTTTCATAGCACGTTTATAAATAGACTTTATAACGTTGCAATAAAGCTTACAAATAGGAGACATCGTTGTTCGATGGTACGTTAAGTACGTCCCACGCAATGCACCTGAAAGGTCATAGGAACGTGCAAATCCTACGCAATTTACCTATTCACGTGGTGCCTGCATCAATAGATACCTACGTAGGTAGGTAGCACGGTAACAGTGGCGGCGCGTCAAAAATATTCTTAGGGAAGCCGGAAATAATATGGCTTTCTTATTTTTCATGAGCCGTAGTAATAGAAATGGACTGGCTGAAAATTAGGTAAGCCGGTGGGAATCGAGTTGTATAGACGCTCCGCCACTGGTAGGTAGTAATGTATCTGCTTACCTACTTTACGTAACATGGACAATGTTAACTTACTTGCAATAAAATTTCGGTTAAATTTATACTTAATGGCACTTAGCTCGTTAGCAATTTCTTCATGAAAGACAAAGAATTCATACGTTATGCTGAGATGATTTTAATACTTAACGGTCTATTCTGCGGTATCAACACTATAAAAATAAACTCGCTTTTGCCTTTCGGAGCCTGCACCGAGAAAGGCGCGTAAAAAAACCTGACCACGTGCACATTCATACCTGCTTTTTTTTAATTGGCGCAAGGTGCGACGCATTCGGCCGTTCTAGGCTGCCAGTCCGAAGAAAAATGTAACAAGCGTGTATAAGTTTAATACCACTTTAATACTTATTTAACCGTTGTTCTCTGGGACAGCAATAGGGTTGTCTAGAGACCAATTAAAGCCACCATCATGTAATTTATTCCCACTCGAGCGGTATCGGATGAGTTACCGCTCGTATCGTGCAGATGTTCACAATTATCCCGCTTTTTTATAAGGGTCGCTGCTGGCGAAAGTACTATCATGTTAAAATAATATGTGCACAATTTTAAATCTTATACTGTAGACAATACGTTATATAATTCTTCAATAAGGCGTGCATGTATGTTTTTTCGAAGCTCATCCCAAGAGAGCAGTGGGTTACTTTTACTTTAGTATTAAGACCAAACACGCTAGAGATAAAACTTCATAATTTAACGTACCTACCGTATAACGTACAGACTAGAGAGATTGGCAAATTAAAATTCCACTTAGCACCTGTAAAGAAATAAGGAAAAGTGAGTTATGGTCGCAAATTTAAATGAATCCCGATTTCGTCCGTTTAATATTAAACAGGCGTGGAACACAATACATCAAATTACACAAATACAAGAGGGAGGAAGTTTCGTCGAGTTTGTCTTTATTTATTTGTAACTGAAAGAGCATGACATTTGCTCAATAACTTGGAATTTAGATCAGTTTATCGTAATCTGTGTATTCATATTACCTATGCTTCTTGCCTATGCTTTACAAATATGCATAAATGCATTTAAGTGTAGTAGGTAATGACTAAATTTAAACTGGTAGAGCAGTTTCTTTGACACTTTGCGTATGTAACTAAACAAAGTGAAATTTTAAACTTCTCATAATACGACCAAATAAAAATACTCTAAATGAAGAATATGGACGATTTAAGGACTTTCTGGAATAATTCAGTTGTTAAATTGCGTCTAAGCCCTTTACTTTCTTTGTGACTCTTTTTGCAGGAATCCCCTTTGATAGTAGGTAGTCGTTATATTTCGTACTAAAATCTGCGCTCATTTCCTACTAAAAATGCGATTTTAAGCTTAACAGTAAAGAATTTACACTACGTACCAACAAATTTACATTCAAATCTATAATGAATTCCAACCTTATTCTAAAGATATAAAAATGCTCATACATATTATATTAGACGCGACGCGATTGTCGTAAGAATTTATGCAAATCCGGATCCAATTAGCAAAAGAGAAAGAGGGAGATGGAACAGCAGTAAATTAAATACTTAGGAAGTTCAGCTTACCATATTTCACTATTCTGCGTTTTCTTCCCGCGTAGGAGTCATCCCTTTATTGATGGGGCAAATAACAATGAAACCCAACGAACTATCACATTGCGGATCCCCACAAGTTTGTTTTATATGTTCCCGGCAAACCATAAAATAACTCTTTATAAAAGTGAGTTATTATTTCTGGGCTCAACACGTGCACCCTTCCCCTCTAAGTTTAAATGCCGTGGACAATGACATTTTAAATTATATCATATCACCGTGGAGATGGACAATGTAGGCTAATTCTCGCCTCTTGAAAATGCTCGCGACGCCGTGATGAATTTATAGCCGCCCTAATTTCCACTAATGGAAGTGGACATCCCTATTTTAAGGCTCGATTTAAAGTTGCATTTACGAATAATGTGCTTTATCTGTGACAGTTATTATGATTATGAATCCACATTTCATTTCCGATTCGGTGTTCCAATCGCTTTCATCTGATCGCCGGGCGAGCTTATCCCACCTTTATGATGCATTTTAATCAACCCCTTTCACGAAGCGCCATAGTTTTAGTTTTTGTCCGTTATTTGAATGGTTTCTTTTAATGGCAGGAAGTGGTTGTGGTACCTGCCTGTAGATTCAAGATGGGTCTTTGTGTGCGATTGTTTATCACGATCCTGCTTTTGCAATATTGAAAGGGAAGTGTGCATTTACGTTCTTTCAAACGATGTGCGCCCTATGGCTGTTATTTCAACTTACTTTCTTGCTTTTTGTGGTAAGAATTAATCGAAACTACATTAACTATAATCCCAATGTTTGACCATCAGGTCGTTATTTTGGTCGGCGATTTCACAATTTCACGATTAAATTCAGGTAACTATTACAGGCAGTTTCAATTTAAGTAATTTTATACATTAAGTAACTAGGTTTATCTGCTTAGAAGTAAAAGTATAGTAATTGTGATTCCATTTAGATTACCGCCCCGCATTTCACCACTTGATTTGATTTGCGCCATCAATTTAGCTCAGGATTCAAACTTTCTATAGTACCAACCTACTTCATCACAATCGATCCAGCATCAAGTAGCTCTAGTATAAGTTTTTTCGAAACATTAACTAATTCGAACGCGTTTGCGTTTTGTCTCAAAATGTATGAAAACACTCTCACCGAGTTTGAAATACGCGCGTTCATCGGATAGCAACAAATGTTATACCCGCTGTTTTAGTTTCCACTAGTGACCACCAGAGGCGCTGTTCACGTTTTCATACCACTTTCATACATTTTGAGACAAAACGCAAACGCGTTCGAATTAGTTAATGTTTCGAAAAAACTTATACTAGAGCTAAAGATAAACAAATAGAGGTAAACAGACAGTACCTATCGTTAGAATTAATAACATTAAGTTTGTTAGACATCACTTTTGGTATCACCGTGTGGGACACATTCAAAATACCAGCTATTCAGCCATGAATTGTGAATGGAAAACAACGCAGGTTTCCTATTCAACGTGTAAAATAATTCCTTACCTATACTATTCCCGACCCGTCACACACCGCCCCCATTAGGACAACACATGAAATCCGCATATTAGTAGTGACGTATCCGCCACTTTATTCCCACAAAGTAAGCCCTTTGTATGTGTCAGATAAAAGTCCAGTCCATTTGTGATTCAGATCGCCGCCGGTCCTATTATAGTTACCTTTACCTGAGTACATTATAAAAACAGCGGCGACACAAATGCGCATTATGCTGACGCAAGTTTCGGATCCTTGTTGCCTTTTTTGTGTCTTTGTGCTGTCAGCGGCAGCTATAGGTAAATCTACACGAAAAAAAGACATAAATTTCACAACCAGCGAAAAAACCTTATCAGGATTTTTTTTGAGTTTTGTACCCAAAATGGCGAAAACGGAACACTTATAGTTTCGTCATGTCTGTCTGTTCGACCGTTCGTTTATGTCACAGCCGATTTACTAGTTTTTTTTTTTTTTTTTAGTAGCCTATTTAGTGTCCCACTGCTGGGCAAAGGCCTCCCCTCTTTTTCGCCACTCGTCTCGGTCGTGTGCCAGCACCTGCCATTCAGTAAAATATGTGTCAAGGTCGTCCCGCCATCTCCTTTTCGGTCTACCTCTGCCTCGGTAGCCATTCTGTGGGACCCATTCGGTGGCTAAGATTTACTAGTTTTATTTGAACAATATTTTCCCGTGCTGGGGATACCTGATTTGCGCGCTACATTCCTTGGATACATTAACAGTTTCTTAGGCTCCTTATCTGTTGGGAAATTTTAAATTTTGATGAAACGCTTATTTGAATTATGCCTTAGTCGCTTGACTGAATAACAATACCTAAAAAAATAAGTTGAAAAAGTCTACTTTGGCTTCCAAAGGTATTTTGAACGTATAAGTTGAAGACATCTTTTTCATGACTCAAGATTGCTCAAGAATTAAGACATCATTCATCACTGTCTTTGGTGAAAGGGGAAACAGGCGTAATTATCATTGTCTTTGGGGAAAATAGGTGTGATAAGTCACGCTCCAGGACTCGAATAAGTGTTACCCGTACACATGTTACCCGTGTTACATGTGCAAGTTGCGGAAAGTTTCCAAAAAGTTGGAAAAGTTCTCGGAAATGTCTTGAGAATTTCATAGAAATATAAGAAATTTCCATTTTACATTTTGGAAAGTTTCAAACCCCATACAAAAATGTGAGAAATTTCAGAAACTTACCCATGTGGAAAAATTCGCAATTTTGGAAAGTTTCCGACGGCACATGGCACATCAGTAGTTACCCGTGCATAGTGGTCGGATTAGGTATGCCTTCATAAAACAAATATAGCGCGGTTTAGACTAGCAAGAATTTTCAGTGAATTTTCATTACATTGCAGGTTTTGATCGTATTCATCTCACCTCTGTAGCTCACAGCCTCGCAATGATGAGAGAGAACTTTATATTTAGCAGTAACGCTGCTAACGCAAACTACAAATTTAGAAGTAAAGGAGAATTTCAAGATTTAATGGGGTGCGGGTTGCTCCTATAGCTCAGTTGGCTAGATCGACTGGCTGCAAATGCCAGGAGGTCGCATCGCAGGTTCGAATCCTGCTCGGAGCCTAAATTTAAAAAAAAATTCTTTATTTCTTTGGATGCAAGATCTTGTATTGTAAATCGGCCTTATGAATATATATGGATTTTAGTTGACTTTTCTTGGCAGGCGCTCACATCAATCCAGCGGTGTCGGCGGCATTGTGCTTGCGTCGGCGCGTGTCGCCGCTGCGTGCGTTGCTGTACGTTGCTGCGCAGTGCGGCGGGGCCATCGCGGGCGCAGCCGCTATATTCGGGTAAGTACGCAACAGATTTCGCAGGCGTATGGGTGAGCGCACCGGTTTATGTTAAGATACATCCTGACTCGGTACGATGGCGGTACGATGTGAGAAAGCTGTCAGTGTTAAATCAGTACCACCTTACTGCGCTTCTACATTTAATCTTAAAATATTTAAAAGTTTTGGATAGGTACCTACCTATCCACAGTACTGCCCCGCTTCTGCACATGATATCACTACTGCGCAAAGATAATGCTGACAGTATCCCGTCTAGTGAGGAAATCTCTGCGACATCAATAAGCTCATGGAACAAAATACATCGCTCCTGACCTGATCCGCCAAATCACGAAGGGTAGCAAACGAGCATCCAACAGATTTCGCAGGTGTATGGTAGTTGAGGCTCATGACCTACATAATGACTGGTCAAGTCAATTCAGTCCTATTATCACGCGAGGACTGCGCTGCTCTTTATTAACTAACGTTATATGAGAATGGTGTGACGATGTGTTACTTTGGGCTATTACAGATGACATTAAAAACATTGACGATTTTAAAACCTTTGACATTAAAGTAAAGAAATATTTTTTAACCCGCCCATTCTACTCAATTAAGGAATATTATGCCAAAATTTTTGATAAATGTACCTGAAATGACTGACATTCATGCTATTATTATTTATTATTTCGTATTTGTAATTTGACTATTGTAAATAATTTGATATATAATTAATGTAATTTCAATTTAATTCTGTAAGTACTTATAATTATTATTGTACTCTGTATTTGCATGCATTCTTATGTGTTAAAGCAAATAAATAAATGATTGATTGATTGATTATTGCTTTACTAAACTGTACATTTTCATAGAATAACCGCCGAACGCGTAGCAACCTCTTCCTTGTACAACTGCACAGACATTAACCTATTTCTATTGAGAAATACGTATAAGAAGTCAATGCATAATACACAATGCACCTCATATCAGCAAGTGTAGGCACTAGCAATCTCGGGAGTCTGCTTAGATTGCAACACAATACGGACTTCAATTGCCGGCTTAGTAGTTTCCGCTCACAAAATGGCTGCAGCTGTTTTCATGAGCGTTTTACTGCTCTTGAGCTCATTTACAAGCTGAAGAGCAGTAAAGCGTTTAATAATGTGTTTAAGGCGTGATGCAATTACTAGCACAAGCCTTTGTGCGACGCGACGTCATAAAAGCGTTTTTAAGACGAATCCAGCGGCGCGCGCTAGCGCTGGGCTGGCACTGTATGATGAAGTCACGCTGGACTGGCAAGAGAATAGATTAACATGGCCCTGGCATGGCGTGGCAAGGGCCCTGCCGTCCCCAGCCAGCAAACTGGATTCATTTAAAAGCGCCTAAAGTTCTCACAAGTTGATGAAAGTCAGGTATAATAACGTACAGTCAACCAATTTGATTTCTGGGCCACTTAGTACCCTGTCACAGTGAAATTAATATGAAATTTCTAGCGGCTTTCATATATAACTGTGGCAAGGTACGATAGCCTAGAAATCAAATTGGTTCACCGTACATTACTACAAAGACAGGAAAAACAAAATTCCTTTACAGTTAATGTTTATGTACCTATTATGTTATCTTGAGTCTTGATAGAATATACTGACGCACATAAACAGTAACTTAAAGTAATAAAGAACTAGTAAAACCTTATAATTTTCAATCAAGGTGAAACACAGAAATATGCCACCACGGCCGGAACACAATAGTATTTATGTCACACCTGGCCATAAAGTGGCCATTATTGCACGCTCCGCGCGCGAAAAAACCCACTTCCTGGCCAGGGGGTGACATAAAATTTTGTACTTACCACGGGCGATAATAAAGAAAGCCTCAGATCGCATATTTATCGCCCTTGCCTTCGGCTCGGGCGTAAAATACCTGCGATCTGAGACATTCTTTGTTTTATCGCCCTTGGTAAGTAATGTACTATTTATACAATCGTTATATAATGAATGCTTTTTTAGTCGAGAACCGCGTTTAGACCACGAGGCTTGCCGAGTGGTCTAAGTAAGGTTCGAGACTCAAAAAGCTAATTATATAACTATTGTATACAATACTTTTTCTACGAGTCCACGAAAATAACAAAATAACAGAAAGTTGCCACTGAAACGATCTCATTAGTGCATGAGGGTTAGACGGTGATTAATAGCAAGTGGTCTGCACATATCACAATACGTATCACGTGGGTATTGATGAATATTGAAAACAAGTCTAAATAATTATGAAATTTACGATAATATCACAAGTATTGTAAATTTGTAATAACAATTCCCACAGGGCCGGTGCCCTGTCAAGATGAAAAAAAAAAAATCAGTCCATGCCCGCCTTTGGCATCATGTCAAATTTCGACCAATCACGATGCACGAGAATTTAAGTTTTTTTCTAATGATTATGGCCAGTATCCAGACGACCGTTTAAGTAGGTAGACATTTGACAAGTGCATTGAAGTTTTTACGTTCAGAAGCGCGGGAAGCACTATCAATGTTGAAATATTCATAAAATGAGTCTCCTTAAACTTAATTTTTTTCATCAAATTACGGCGTTCTATTTTTGAATGATATTTCGATTCTCCGCGCAGTTGTACAATGAAATATTATATTACTCCATAGAGCATAGACTTTTAGTTCAGCTTAAAATGTATAATATTGTGCAATGGTCTATGAAGTTGTAATTGTAATAGGGAACAAATAAAATGATCACCTAAATAACTTTTGATATCATCAAATTTTCGAACCCTAAAATAAGGTTGAACACTCAAAAAAATTTATCGATCAGCAATTTCGAGTCACCAAAAAAATTCTACCTATTTTTGCAGCACTTGCACCTATTTTACTTATTGCGTTCCTATAAATTTATAATCGCATCAAAAAAATTGTCAAGTACCACCAAAAACACTAAACTACCACCTAATCTCATGCACCTTTTTTCATTAGAATTACATCCAAATATTATATACATCGCATGCTACATTTTAGTAAACAGTTACAAATTAATTGTTTTTAGCACTATAAATATTTCAGTTATTTCCAAAATGTTATAAATTAGAAAGTAAAATTTAAAATTAATTTAAAAAGCAACGCGCAATGTGGCTGTGTGAAATAATAACACGTATACTGCTATCTCACTCAATCAAATACAAAGAATTGTCTGAAGCATAAAACCTATTGATATGTCGTTAGAGTGAAAGGTACCTATTGCTGTTTCATTCTAACTACCTATTGCTGATGGTTTACAAACTGCAAGAAGTTTTATTTTTTATTTTTTAATGCGTTGACGTGAGCGCGTTTGATTGAAACCTTTTATTTGAAAATGAGTTTTGTTGATTTATTAAATTGTTAGTTTGTTATGAAAATGGATAAAGGTCCTCAAATGAGTTTACTTTATTAATATAGATAGACTTTCATGGAAAAATTAAAGGAAGTTAATAGGTAGAAATAGGTATAGGTAGGTTTAGGTTATGTTAGTTTTGCATCGGCCCGAAGGGCCAAAACAACTCAAAATAGGAGCTCCGCGCCAGCGGAGATCCGTCAATACTGTTCCAATCTCCACTAGTTTGAAATTAAAATAGCTATTTTTATTTCAAACTTCAACTTCTTAAAATCATTTATCGCTGTCTTGCTCGCACGCGGTGCGAGGTGCGAGCGAGACGGACCGTATGGAAAACCGCATCAGTGTGCTAGCAATGAGGTTAGACTAGATTGGAACTGCTTTGCGCGTCGGACATTAAAAAACAATTGCCGCGTGAAATTTGGTGATCATGTAGTATTTCTGGGTATCGAATGAATTATTTGGGTGTAAATAATTTTAATAGGATTACGAGCCCTGTAATATTTGGATGTAAATTATATGAAATTTGGTGTTTGAAATTAGGTGATCATTAAGTATTTTTGGGTAGTGACTAATTTATTTGGTAACAATTTAATTTAATAGGTTATCGACATGTTACTTCTTTGAGTTGCACTTTATATTTAAAAGGAGTTGAAAATTTGGTGCGAATCTAGTATTTTTGGTAATCAATGTAATTTTTTAGAGCATCATTCGGCAACTAATTTGGTGGTTCGTTAAATGCTACCCATTGTAATATTGTAGTCGACGAGTATAAAAATATTTTTTTTGCTTTCGTCGTAAAATATAATTTCGTTAGTGGGGGTTTCCGCTTGACAAACATTTATAACTAGTTAATCTACTCTGAAAACCATCGGTTTGATATGCCTAAATTTTCATCGTTAAATTTGATTTCCCAGCAAGCTTTGCGTATGCAGCGGGGCGCGTACTGTAGGTACATACAGTACATAGCGTTGAATAATGCAGCTGACAACGCTGGTTGGTAATTATGGCGCCACCAGCTTGCTAGCGCTAATTAAATGCTATTTTAGCATTTCATATATATTAATGTTTCATAAACTACCTGGAGTACATTCATGAAAGATATGAAGACGTGGAAGAAGAAAGGCGCACTGACATTTAGTTAACCCGTGGAACGATACTCTCAATCGAAAAGGTATTGTAAATACCACATGTATACAAAAGGTAGGTTTTGTCTACGCCTCGTATTTGTTCGGGCATCATCGTGAACCGTCGCCGGCGCAGTGCATGGTGCGGGGCGCGGGGAAGAGGGTCCTGTCACGGTCGCCATATGTACACGCCTGTAGTGGTGTACTTGAAGATTATCAATTCAAAACAATTACCTAATGATGAATTATAATTGAACAATAAATGATTGCAAATTCGTTAGCAACACACATGTGCACACGTCGCTCGGTAGGTTAACAGAGTCGTTTCTATTCTAAGTTCTAGATATCAATTTTTCCTGATTTTTGCGATGAGGCTTCTCTCTCAGGCATCGACGAAAAATGTTAAAATTTTTCATTGTTTTACGTCTCGTACGCTCATAGTCGACCGGCCGAAGCGAAACTTTCCAAAGAGAAGCATGAAACATTTATGAAACCATATCCGCAATTACAATTTCTCCTGAAAAGTTAGAAAGCATCCTGAATTCGCGTTTCGCATTTCGCTGAAATCATACGTTGAAATTCTATCAGGAGTCGATTAGAGACTTAGGTTTCGCATTCAAAGTGATACTAATATTATAAAAATGTGAAATTGTTTCTGTCCTGTTACTTCGCGCTTAAAAGCGGATAACGGATTTTGATTTTGCATGAAGATAGTTTGTATCCCGAGGAAGAACATAAGACAGTTATCCCGGAAGTCATCCCCTAAGGGGGTTAATACCGACGAAAGTTTGTATGGAGGTACGATAGAAGCGTCTTCACGCGGATGGAGTTGCAGGCCAAAGCTAGTTATAAATGTAAAATTTAACTGACAAATTGACTCTTTTCATGTGTTAAGGCTTGGTCACACCGCCTGCGCGACGCAAGCGGGACGCTGCGCTGCGCGCCAAAATGTATGAAACCGTCCCGCTCGCGTCGCGCAACTGGTGTGACGTCGCCTTGGTCTCCTATAAACGCTATCGGCCGCTTACAGCGTCACGCCGTACGCTGCGTCCTGCGTCACAATGCTTACTATAGATATGTACTGTTAGGCCCTGCCTGACAGACCTGTGAGAACATAACAGTACGTTTCTATAGTAACCATTGTGACGCAGCGTATGGCGTGCGTGACGCTGTAAACGGCCGATGGCGTTTATAGCAGACCAGGGCCTTAGCATACGTTCCGGCGCGCAGCGGTCGCGTCGCGCGGACGTCGCGCAACGCAGTGTGACCAAGCCTTTTTAGCTCGGCGCGCGTGAAAGAGAGTAGGTATAATATTGACATGCGATACGACAAGTCAAATTGACCTGCATCACATTCACTTGAATGATATGTTGAAATTGAATCAGAGACGACGTGCTAACTATGGCAAGCTTCACTGAAACGTAATAGGACCTCAATGTATTCAAGATGGCGGCAGTACGAGTAATAACCGCGGGATGCATTTGCATCTACGTGATTCACTTCGGAATAAGCTTTGGCTTATGTGAAATAGCTAATTGACTTTCTCGTAATTCTCTTTGCATTGTCCCCGTTGTGGCCTAGGGAGTCCGGGGTCCGCTTTCTGACACATAATCCCGAAGTATCTAGTTTTATGAAAACGACTGTTTAATAAACAAAGTGCCACACCCCCTTCTCGCACAGCGGGAGCATCGCGCTTCTAATGACGTTTTGAGACAGATGACCCTTGGCTTGCATTCGAATAAGGCGTATGTCGCTCCTGCCTGTGAAGTCACATACCTAACCTAAATTATTGCCCCGCGCGTGAATCAGTGTGTGCCGGCGACGTGAACCCGGGCCTCGCAATTCAGGTATGTGAGCAAGGGACATGACCTAAAAGACTTATTATTGTCTAATTCTTTGTGTTAGTTCCCATTTTAAACAACGACTGCCACTACGACTTCCTAGCCAGAGGGAAAACTAAAGCATGTTCGGATTATACCGGTTTATTTACACACTCACCATTTATGTTATACACTCACCAACTGATTTATATTTAAAAATATCATATTTGACAAACAGATAAATTTATTTACACTTAATAATTGGCTATATCGCGGTTATTTTTACAACATCAGAATTCAGAACTGTAAAAAAACTCTGTCATAAAAGTAAGGAAACTCCTAGTAAACTGGGGCACTCGGTCCACCAGTTAAAAGTTGTTAAACCGAAGTTGAAAAATGAAATAAAAATATCTTGAATTCCTTTCTACGGATGTGTATCGTAACATGGTTATTCAACACGAGTCAGTAAAGGTATGTTTACATTATTATTATCGTGTGGCAATTACACTCGCGGTCAAAAATTTCGGGTCACCCTAGTTTAAATAGCCTCAATAGGGTTTGTGAAATATTCTACACTTGTTTTATTTACATAATATACTATTCTTCGTATTGCCCAACTGTATTAGGAATTTTCGGGATCCTATCATAAAAATATCAATGTCCAATAATGACGATTTTCGCGTATCTCGCTCCGTTAACCTTGTTTTTTTCATGGATTTTTACGAGTCCGATTTAAACGTGGAAACGTTACTTTTTTTTTCTGTTACTTTTGCAGTATAGATGCAAAATTAAATAAAGATAATCACATGATTAAAAGAACTTACAACCTCGCAGTATTTTAGGAAATATGATGGTTTTTTACCGACCCCTATTCTTTGTCCGCGAGTGTATTTCGAACCGTGAGAATCGTGAGATCTTCGAGAAGAAAGTACAGTTGCTAGTTTTGTACACATTAAGTAGGTAGGTACTTAGTGATTAGTCTCGCACTAATCACTTCATCATATCAGCCGAAAGACGTCCACTGCTGGACATAGACCTCCCCCAAAGAGTGCCACAATGACCGGTCCTGCATCACCCGCATCCAGCGGACTGCCGCGACCTTTACCAGGTCATCAGTCCACCTTGTGGGGGGTCTTCCCACGCTGCGCCTTCCGGTCCGTGGTCACCACTCGAGAACCTTAATTAAACTAAATCTAAACTAATCACTTACACTATACAAAACCTACGCCAGTGTTCGATTTCAGATTGAGGCAGATGTATAAAAACCTGAATACTATTTTCGTTCTTAGAAATAAAATAAAGACGTCCTCGTCGCTTGATTGAATTGAAATGAAATACGTCGATCTAACATTTGATTCGTTCGTGAAGGTATTTCGATTTGATATCGATTTCGCCACGTTTTAGGATCAGTCAAAGGCACTCCGGTAAACTGTTGAATTCTGTAGTAGGTATTTACTTTGTCGACACAGTGAGGAATTGGATAGGTCTGACTTTGATATTCTACGTCACGTTTACGTCAAAGTTTGCAAGTTACACTCTGTATGGACTGGAAAAACGAAGGGCTTTTTTCGGCTTAACAACTCTTAACCTTATAACTTTATTTTACTAAACGGATAAAACTCACGTATTAATTGTCACTTCGGGCGACATGTTTCGAACCAATAAGTAAGTGAGTTTTAACCGTTTAGTAAAATAAAGTTATAACATGTCTCACGAAAGTTTAAATTCAAACTCTTAACCTGACTCTGCTATAGGTACTTAAATATATCGAGTTATGTATCCTTGGTAAACTATCGTGGGTAGAAATGAGTAGTTTCGTGCATTAATTGTTAAAATTTTATTACTCGCATACAAATTATAATAATACGCAGGAAATAAAAGCTATGTGTACCTAACGTGATTTTCCTCAAAAACCCATAATAATAAGATAAATTAATTCAACAAGTCACCCTTATTTTACAATTTACATATATCACTGGTATTTTTTTTTCGGGAAAATATAAAACGTTGCAATCTTAATTTCAAAATAATGTAATAGTTAACTTGGTTTACTTACTTTTTTTTTAATCAATCATCCGATTTTGACTACAAACTTTGATGATGATTTTTGTAAGGACACGGGAACAGCATATCGAAATAACACAACACTGGCGATATTTGAGCCTAAATGTTAATAAATTTGCCGCAATTATTTCCCGAACAAATAAACCATATATATCACAAAGTATCGCCATTACCGAACGTCCACAGGAAGCTACTATTAATGCCATTGTCTGGGGGATGATTAGTACGAATTAGGTTTGTCGATATCCGACCTCACCACAACGACAACACTATTCAGCAGTACTTTGACTTAAGTTTAAAGATATTTGCGTTTAAAAGAGCCTCCATAACAACCTTGGGAGAGTTGGGAGGTCGTCTTCTCATTGTATATACTCCTTTCATCATTGTTTTAGTTGGTTTCCTTCTTCACCTTACCTTAAGCCTCTCAAATTGATTGTTTATTATAAGGAAAGAAATTTCCATAGACAGCATTAGTAAAAACTGCTTGTGATTCCATTAGTTACTTAGACAGTAGTATGGTTCAGGCAGTAGTCCAACCGCCGGTGAGTAGCGAGCGAGTATTCCAATAGTAGTTATACTTGCTTGAGCGAGAAAACGAGCAGAATTACTATGAGAGCTCTCGCTGCTCGCCAGTGGTGGGATTAGTATCTTAGAATTCTTAGGCTGGGTTGCACCAAACCGTCTGTAATCGTAAGCGGTGTTCGTCAAATCTGATTATATGGAAAGTTTGACAAGTTTCTATGGGGTGACAGCTGCCGGCGCCATATTTGACGATGACCGGTCTGTATTCGTACGTTGGTGCAACTGGCACTTAGAAGGCTGTGCCTTGGTGGCTGTGCCGGTGCTGAGGTACTGGCGTCGCTGTTGCAAACTATATTGAGTTAAGATACTGCCATTTACCTGTATTGTGTCGAAATATGGCGGAGGCGTATAATTAATTAGACTGCGGGCAACACATGTGTTGTGTTGGTGTCTCAACTTTGCTAGACAAAAGGGGATGTTCAGCCATTAAATGAATAAATATTTGTGGACAATCTTGCACAAATCGACCTAGTCCCAAACTAGGCAAAGCTAGGTATATGGGTCCTGGTCCTAAGCGATGGGTTAAAAATGAGGAGATACTTGTCATACTAATTAAAATAATCATGTAAATATAGTACTCATACCTATGCTCGTGAGCTTAAAATTTTACCAAACCATTTTATTACATACCTCCTTTCATGTGAGCGTTATCCTTGAGTTGATATGTACTTACGTTCATGTGACACTTTCTGTCACAAAGTAGTTCATATTTTTAAATTTTTAAGTATCTGACGTATACAGTAAGACATATTGTGGACTGGCGTAGGTATGTCGAAGCCGATATACCGGTGATGTTCGGTAAAATTGCTCTATAAATTGGAGCGTCACGGTCATTTGTCACGCGATTGTCATGTTTATTGCCATAACGACATTAAATTTGGATTGTCAATTCTACACTGAACTTTTGCTGCAATCAACGGATTATTTCCGTACTGTCAACTTTGGCGTTTACCTAAGTATGTATGTATGTTCCAATTAAGTCACATATGCTATTAAAATGTGAAATAATATCAAAACGTTTGCCGAGTTCAAATTTTTGTCTCCTCTTTATTGCGTAACCTCAATAAAATAACACAGTTCAGTATATATTTACAATGAGTCAAAAACAACATGCGGTCTTATTGCTAAAGAGCGATTTCATCCAACATCCTTAGGGCACTGGAAATCAAATCAAAACATTACGATTCATCTATGTAATTACACGCAATTTCTGTTCTACGATTACTCATAATAAGACACCGAACTTTGTGCTTGTGGACCATAGCAATTAACTTGAACCCAGCACCTCCACCAAGTTTGAATAGCAGAATTTACTGTCAAAGTTACATTACTGCCTCCCGTACGTGTCCTGTTCATGGTGATTAACCTTATACGTGAATGGACATAATACATATTGAAGGTACTATAGTTATACCTACTCAGCCGTATTTTTAAAGAAGGTCGCATAAGCATGTCTTCTTTGAGGTCGCGCCCTTTTAAAACGGCGTTACAGTTTTAAAAATACAATGTAGCATAGCAACAAAGAACCATCCTATCGCATCGTAAACAATACGAATGCCTGACTGTGCTACCCTCACCCACGTTAACATTTTGAGGCGTAAAGAAAGCAAAATTATACCTGAGTCGACTTTGTTACACTTCACTGATTTTATTTTAAAAGAATTTCGGCAATTAATTATTCGAAAGCCGTATCCATTATCCAAGGCCTCGAGTTGAGATATCTTGTTGGAAGATGTAATTTAAATTCTAGACCTTGTTTTCATTTCACCAAACGATTCATCTTCGTTTTTCATGTTACATTCCTACATCCCGACTCAATTGAATTACTTTAAGTAACGCTCGTATTTCGTATTCAGTTTCATAAATTAGACACGTCTCAAAGGAATGATTTGAAAATGGAAGCATATATGGTTTCGCCCTAAAATAATAGATGAAAAAAGAAACTGGCGTATGGTTGTCTATGGTGGGACAAAAATTAAATAAAAAGTATGTTTTTTTTTCAAAAGCTCCGGTTGTGTGTTGGTGCATCGAACTCTGGCAGATGTTGAGCGGCATGCACGTGCATACAGCACGTGTAGACATATTTAAAAAAACGAAAGAGATCACTAATACGTTTGAAAACGACCTTTAATGCCTTGGGAATTAGGCTTGGCAGAGTATGGCGTTGAAAGTATTCATTAAGGACGTTCAGTTGATAGCAACGATCAGCGGAAGCGGTTATCGACACACTTATCTCAAAATGGCGGTATATTTTAAGGTTTCGTTTCATGCCCCTTAAGAATTTTGTCAGACCGGTGAATTTATAGATTTTAATGATATTGATTAAACAATTAAGCATATCACTAAGCGAGAAACTTTAACTACCTGTATCATAAAGGGATGATATTACGTATAAATAATATTGTGGAATTATTGTCTAGGAAACGGTCGACAGCATGCTTGTGATTATTATAGCGTCCATAGGCTACGGTGTCTACTTACCATCACTAAAATGTCGTATAAAATTTAATTTAATAGGACTTGTAAAATGTTTACCTATATTACCAATAAATTTTTGTATTATGTATTCAGGCAAGCTGTGTTTGGCCCTGTCTTAGCATAATAATCTTCTGTATAAAAATTGGTGACAGCTTTTCTTGCTGACTGTACTGTTTTTGCCATCATCATCAACTACTCGGTGAGACGGTTCTAATAAACACCACAACTATATCTTGAGCAGTTTCTGTCTCCAGCATCGGATCAGCTCTGTTACATAAGTGCCAAACTTCCCCTCAATCAGATACCAGCAAGTAGCTGAAAAAAGGGACCGCAAACTTTGAAGACAACTTACTTATCTTTTACATACGAGCAGTGCAAGTTAAATAAAAGCTCGCAATTTTTTGATCAAATTGGACGCTTGTAACCAGGATATTTTTACTATATGTAGTTAGGTACCTATGCTTATTTTATGTATAAGAATCATTATTACGAGTCCAGTGACTTGAGGGTGGCCACTAAGTAATCAACTAATCATCTACTCGTATACCCTACCCTCACAACGCAGGTGCAAGATGGCCGGATGGCTATTAACTGAGTATATTAGAAAAGCTATAACGTTCTTGATTGTTATAACAACATTTTCTGATATAAGCTATAAATTATATCTTGTTATCTTGCCCTTAAAATATAAACTTTTATCCTACCAGAGACAACCTAACAGAGAGGTAGAGCACAGCAAAATGTCATCTCTTGTTTAGAGAGGTAGGGCACAGCAAAATGTCATCTCCTGCTCGAATTTGGAGCAGCCCTACTGGGAAAGTACCTCCGCCTTGCAGAATACCACAGCCATAATAACATTATTTACTATACAATACAAGTATGTAGCTCCAGGAAGGTGGTGAGCAAGGTTGCCAGAGCTCCCGAGGGTGCACTGTGTTGAGAGCGAGGGACCTTTTGTGGTCTGGTGTCAACACAGTGAATCCTCAAATTTTATAAAGCGTCGGCAACGCGCACGTGGCTCTTTTGGAGTCCGTTTACCATCAGGTGGTACTGGTGGTAGTATAAAAAACAAACTTTAAAATAAAATCGTATATTACGAGTAACATTATCACTTAAGTTACCCGCCTACATCAGTTCTATTTCTTACTCTTTAGTTGTCAAGTTGTTTTGATCTCTTCGAAGACAAATTCCCTCCAACTCAGAGGACCTACCGCGAACCAAAAACGAAATAACTACCTCTCTGTCGCACTTGCATATTGGAGCAACAGAGAGGGAGATACTTCGTTTGTGGTTCGCGGTAGCCTTCAGTTTCAATCTGGAAGTTTCATTCAAATCACTCGATAAGATACGACGGTGATGGATCGCGTTTGCCGGACTTTATCGTATTTCAAAAACATCTTAACCACCCTGTAAATACGATTTATGTACGTCCTTATAAATCAATCCACGTTTGTCCTAATGGACGTATGTGCTCTGCTATTATAATAGATATAAGCTCTTTGGAAATTGTTAAGTGTTGTCATCGAGTGTATTTGCTAGGAAAACGCTGCCAGTATTGTTCTTTAGAGCGTTGCGTTATTCATCTTGACGTTTATTGTAACAGTTAATTTAAGTTATGACGTACAGTCAGCAATCAACATCAAAAGTAAATAATTTAAAGGAATAAGAGCTTTTAAACTCAAATTTCAACAAAAGGAAAAATGTTGGCTTCGAGTAGGATTCGAATCTGCGGCTTTTTGGCATACGTCGCTCTAGCTTCTGAGCTAGCGGAGCAACCACGCATTAGTATGGCGATTCTAGTAAACGCTTTAGTATGGCGATTCTTAGTTCTATTGCGTAACCGCCAGAGGCGCTGTACTTTTGTCCATACCAAATCTTTTACGCAGTCGCTAGCGAGTACGGTAATGCAAACATTGCAAACTCATGGTATCTACGTAAGGGTACACAGTTGCTCACAGTTCTACGAATTCAGGTATGCGTTGAGACGTAACTTGTTCGTAATTTTAGTGTAGAAAGGCGATTATACGATCGTGCTGTATTGTTTTGTTCATTTTGTAAAGCTTAAGAGGTTTTCCACGGCAGTGTTTGAATGCCAACGTAAATTTAAGTAAATGCAAGGACACATTATGCATTTACCATTTATAACTCATAATAGAGGTTTGTACGATGTTGCATTTTTTTCAAGGTTTTATTTTATTAATGGCAGGCTGGTGTATGTCGATTTCATAATGGACGGATTAAAAAAAGTATATAGAAGTAAATTAATTAGCGCAGCGGAGGTTTGTGCTTGCACAATAACCTTACTAAAAATAGGGAAGAATATTAGAATTTTCCCACATAATGCTTATAAACAAGTCGGTTATTCCTACCTAGCTCCGTTCTAAAACCATTAAAGTGATTGGATTGCATTAATGGAAACCAATCAAATCCAACCTTTGATTTCCATGCCACGCTAAACATATAAAATATAGTCACTTAAGAGGAGGGGTAGGGCAAGCTCTCTCCATACAAACTTTGTGCAGGATTTACTTCGTTTGTGTTTGCATTAAAGTTATGATTTTTGGTCAGTATGCTTATTTTTCTCATAGCTATTTCGTGATGTAAATTGTTTTTTTACTAATTTTTTTCTTTAATTTTTTTATTTTGATTTTTTTTGAAATATTTGAAAATTTTCACGTCACGATCTTCGCATATCTAATATTTACAACCAGAAAAAAAATTATATTTGTTAGTGCCAAAACCGACGAATAAAACCTGCACAAAGTTTGTATGGGGAAGGCCTTGCCCTACCCTGCGCCTTAACGTTTCTTTCTTAACTTAAGTTAAATGTAAGTATAACCGTCCTTATAACCTAACCACCATCATCTGTCACCTAACCTAAACTAACCATCATCATACCTCATCTAACCTATTTTAGTTAAATTACAGCTAAAAATCGTTTGTCCTTATCTATCTTTAACATGATGTGTGGGAGAAAGAGACAACATTTTAGTTTTGCGTATAACAAATTGTTTAATTGTTAGTTAAGTCAAAAAGCAAAATTAAGTCCTCGGCCGACTCATTTTAAACCAACCTTTAAATATGTATGAAATTTATAAAAACGTACCAGCATAATTGTATCAGTTCATTTATTTGTAAACATGTCTTCATTTATTCTCTTACAAATAAGGTTTCTTGTAAATAAACGTTTTTTCATGTTGCACGTTCGTTATACAAATACTGGCGCGCGTTCTCACGGTAATTTCTGCTCTGAATAACCCGCCCTGGAATACAATTTGACTAAACACGTTAACAACTCGTATAACAATTTGACATTCATACGTTGTGTGCATTTATGTGGACATGTGATGGAATTCACAAATAAAGAAATTTAGTAGCAACAGACAGAGGCGATGATAACATGTAGTTTGTCCCAACAATATGTACGTACCTCCGTTATACCTAAATGGCACAGTTCTTAAAGGATGAAGAAAAACGTACTCTCAAATGTAGTAAAATATGGCGACAAAATATTCCTTTGTTACACCCAAAATGGGTAAAATGCACACCAAATTTTTTTTTAATGAAATCAATCACGGTGATGTTGGCGGTTGAAACGCTCGTATACCTAATGACCGACTACAGATCTGTCATTTCGATCAGTCTGAACCGACGGATCGTTACGATGAATCGTTTCTTATATGGGGCCCTTAACATGGAAGCGAGCGCAGGTAACACATTGATAAAACATACTGAGGGGCTACCGCGAACCACAAACGAAGTATCTCCCTCTCTG
Organism: Cenopis cana; assembly: GCA_951800055.1. Lineage (NCBI taxonomy): Eukaryota > Metazoa > Arthropoda > Insecta > Lepidoptera > Tortricidae > Cenopis > Cenopis cana. The sequence goes on along the minus strand of OX637476.1, from coordinate 2,757,007 downwards.
TTGCTCCAATATGCAAGGGCGACAGAGAGGCAGTTATTTCGTTTTTGGTTCGCGGTAGGCCCTCTGGTATGCGGTATGTCGATACAGATTGCTCTCCTATTCGGTCGGGTCGGCTACGGGGCGACAGGCACTTGATGTTACCTGGTTATTCCTTGTTCTATAGAGTCGTTTTCTTTCACGTGGCTCTATTATCAAATATACAGAATGCGTGGGTGGAATACATACCGGGAAACCAATTACGTGAGGGGGAGGAAACTATAGGTAGATTATATTGAAAGTGTACCTACTTAAGAAGAAAAGTGCGACGTCGGGATTATCGATTTATAAACTATATACAGGTTGAACAGAAATATAAAAATATGAATCTATAAATGATTCTGAACCACTTTTATAGCAAGTATATATATTTTCGGTACTTAAACAAAATTATCACGAGGTCTATTCCCAAACAAGATCTTAGTTTCCCTCTAAGTGGGAACGTAAGACGGCAGTCGCGTAGATCCGCCTACGCTCAATCGTGGGATCAGGTGTATACCTAATCCACAAAACGCTCCGTGAATGATAAAATACATATGGAGTGTAGGTACATGTATATAGTAGCATACGTGTATACATATGTAAATATTAGAATATTTTTACTGTTCTATCCATTCAATCTACATTGGCCCACAACTATTTTGTACATGGCACAACGATAGGATCAGGATATATTGGTTTTAATTCCAACAGTTCACGTTATATTCGCCGTACGGCGTTGGCGGAATGTACTGGGATTACCCTCAGGTGCGGTATGCGGGACTCCTTCGACTAAACGTCGTATGTAACATGATTTTACAGTTCATATAAGCTCTTGTTTTTATTATTTTATTACGATCACTATAATAAATTAAATACATGTAGCTTGGTTATGGGTTAGTATATCATTGTAGTCTTTGGTTATGGGCTTAGAGAGAATTTAACTTTGTGAGAAACCATTCTCTCTTTACACGCAAGTAAAAAATTAACAACAAAAAATTAAATTTTAAAAGTGGAGAGTACAAGGAAACACAGGCTGGACACTAACTGACTTTATTCGTCTACCCGACATAATATATAACAGTTAGTTGCATACCCTGCACATCCCACCACCAAATCAACACCTACAGTCTACAAATAATTTATATCCTATACTTACATTCAGTAGTGTAGTTTTAACGTTCTTAATTATTTGTATTCAATAAACTTGGCATACCTTACCTCCAACCCTTCCCCCACATAAAATATGGAAGGCCTACCTTGTAGGTAAAGTAAACTGAGAAGTTGTCTTATTTAGCAATTATTTACATAAAGTGTATAACTACTTTACAACAAAAAAAAAACAATACTTGAACGTCGCTAACAAGAAAGTAACAAACCAAAACAAAATAAAAAAATAAGACTAAGTCCAATTACATCAATCTTAACAATACACATCTGTTTCTTGTTTCATAGTTATTTAGTGCCTAACTGTTTTTTAAGAGCCCTATGTTGAGCCCGGATATCACGCGCGGAGGCTGCTGACGGTACCGCGGGGTGCTCAAGCTTGTCCCCCTGGTCCGAGTTATCTACCGCGTCTCCGAACTCGCCATCCGACTCTGCGTCCGAGTTAGCGAAGTCAGCGGCCCTCCCCTGATTAGTCATCGCCGCGGGAGCGTCAGCCTCCTCCGCCCCTGACCGCGCACCGGCGCCTTCAGGCTCATCAGGATCTGCCCTCGACAATGAATAGCGATGCGTCGCGTTATTTAAAGGTATAATTTGGTCTTGATGCCGACGCCACACGGTACCCTTACCCACATCGACTTTGTACGATACCGGACCAGTTGTCGCCACTATCTGGCCTTCAGACCACCTTTTACCTTTTTGTGTATAATCGCGCGCTAGGACCGGCTGGCCTACATGAAGCTGCCTATAGTGGCCACCGGCGGCCGCTTGCTGGGCGCGCTGCGCCTCGTGCGCCGCGGCCGCGGGGTCGGGGCGCAGCGCGTCCAAGCGCCCGCGCAGCCGCCTCCCGAGCAACGCCATCGCAGGTGTCACCCCCGTGGTCGCATGCTCGCAGTTTCTATATTGGAATAAGAACCTGTTTATGGCGTCCAAAATATCGTCCCCTTCAATAACTGCGCGCTTGACAGCCTTCTTAACCGTTTTCACTGCGTTTTCGGCTTCTCCGTTGCCCTGCGGCCTGTAAGGCGCCGACGTACTGTGCCTAATAGAATTTCTTTCACAATATATTTTAAACTCGTCAGAAGAAAAGGGCGGGCCATTGTCAGTAACTAGTTGGGAGGGCAAGCCGAACCTAGCGAATACAGATCGGAATGCTTTAATTGTTAATTTCGCGGTCGTTCCTGACATAAGCAAAACTTCTATCCATTTGGAATGCGCGTCAATTATAATTAAAAAACGTTTATTTGCACAATCAAAAAAATCAGCATGCAATCGCCTCCATGGGTATAAGGGGAACTCCCACGGGTGCAGGGGTGCGCGCGCGGGGGCGTCGCGCACCTCGCGGCACGCTGCGCACGCGCGCGCGGTCGCCTCTATATCGGCGTCCATCTTCGGCCAGTACACATAATTTCGAGCTAGGTTTTTCATTTTATTCATACCTATATGTCCGGCGTGTATCTCTTTCAAAACACTTTCCCGGAGCGTAGCGGGAATAAGAATTCGATATTTGAACAAAACACACCCCAACTCCGTGTAAAGTTCCTCCTTACGACTGAAGAACGCTTTTTCTTCTTCTCCGCTAGGAGACAATGGCCAACCAAACATAATATAACCTAGTATCCTACATAATAAAGGATCATTTTTAGTTTCTCTGGCTACATCCTTAAAATTAATCGGTATAGTTTCTAACATGTTATAACATGGTGCATCTGGGGCGGGGCGACGCTCGTGTGCCAAAGGAAGCCTTGAAAGACTGTCCGCCGGACCGTTGTCCGCGGACCTAACAAATTCGATCTTATAGTCGTAGCCCGCCAGCCGCGCAGCCCATCGCTGTAGCCGACTAGCGGCCGTCTGTGGAATACCTTTTTTCTCACCAAAAATGTACATGAGCGGCTTATGGTCTGTGCGAAGTGTGAACTGTCTGCCAAAAAGATATTGGTGGTGTTTCGTCACCCCATAGAAAATGGCTAAAGCCTCCTTATCGAGCTGGCTATAGTTTTTTTCCGCGTCATTGAGCGTGCGCGAGGCGCAGCTGATGGGCCGCTCGCTGCCGTCGGGGTACCGGTGCGACAGTATTGCGCCCACGCCGTACGCGCTGCTGTCCACGGACAGCACCAGCGCCTGCCCCTCCTCGTAATGCGCCAAGACGCACTCCCTGACCAATGCTTCCTTCGCTTTCTCGAAAGCGAATTCACACTTGCTATCCCAAGACCACTTAACATTCTTTTTTAGGAGAGCGTGCAGTGGGTGTAACAGTGTACTAAGATTTGGTATAAATTTACCATAATAGTTCAACAATCCTAAAAAACTTTTTAGCCGAGTAACATCCGTGGGACTAGGTAGACACGTGAGGGCCTCAAGTTTAGCCGGGTCAGGGTGTAAGCCGTTCTTGTCAATAATAAATCCCAAATAATGTACTTTTTCTTGTAAAAATCTACATTTATCTAGTTTTACCGTCAACCCCATCTGCTTATGTAAGTCTCTCGAGTACCATCCTAAGATTGCGGAGGTGTGCGTGGCGGTCCGGCCCGGTGACGCAAATATCGTCTAGAAACACTACTGTGCCAGGTACTCCACGCAAGGTTTCTTCCATTAATTTCTGAAATTTTTCTGGGACGCATGACAGACCATAAGGTGTGCGGCGATAAGAAAATGTACCCATGTGCGTAGTTATCGTCGTAAAACGTTGCGAATTTTCGGTTAACATCACCTGTTCGTATGCGTGTCTAAGGTCAATTTTCGTGAACTCCTGGCCGTTACTTAAATTGGCAAATAATTCCTCTATACGAGGTAGAGGATAAAAATCACGCTTCAGTTTCGGGTTAATTGTTATTTTATAATCGCCGCACAACCTCAACTCCCCATTTGTTTTAATAACCGGCACAATAGGGGTTCCAAAATCCGAATGATCCACCCTGTATATAGTACCGTCGCGCTCGAGCCGCTCGAGCTCGCGCTCGACGCGCGCGCGCAGCGCCAGCGGCACCGGCCGCGCCCGCATGTACACACCTTCGCAATCCGTTAGTTCTAAGTCAAGTGTTTTTTTACACGTACCTAGCTTATTTGTAAATACTTCCGGGTATTCCTGACACAACTGCCTCACGAACTGATCCTCCATTATCTGATTTACTTTTATCTCTTTAACCTGTAGCGCTCTGAGCCAATCTCGACCTAACAACGGTCTGCCGCCCCCCTTAATTACATACAGATGTTGATTATCAACCCTCGTACCTTTAAAGTTAATTTCAACTGAGAGAAAACCTAGAGGTTCAATTCGTGAGCCGGAATAACTACGAAGAATTAGGTTATCCATCTGCAGCTTCTTATCACTAAATAATTGCTCATAACATTGTTCGTTTATGGCCGAAATTCGCCTACCTGTGTCGATTTCACAGTCTAAATTTCTGCCGTCTACTTCAATAGTAACAAAATAGGGTTCGTTACCTCGGGATGGCACCTCCATATTGTAAAACTCGTCCTCCGAATTATCACTCAAATAATGCTGCCCCTTTTCACTATTACGCCGATCACTTTTCGGGCACATCACTTTTAAATGACCGCGTTGATTGCACTGATCGCAATTATAGTTCGCAAACCGACACTTATTCGCCCGGTGCCATTTACCACACCGCCAACACGCCGTGCCGTCGCCCGCCGAGCCCGGGGCGCCGCCGCCGCCGCCGGATGCCCTCGCGCCTACCCCGCCGCTGCGCTCCGCACCCCCGGCCGGCCATCGCGGCCTGGCTCCGCCGCGGCGCGCGCTCACGGCGTGCAGGCCCTCGCCCGCCCCGCCGACGCCGCCGCCGATTGCACTCGTCGCCGCCGAGCTCACGCCGGTCACGCTCATGACCGCATGCCTCTCAGCGGCCTCCAGCGCCAGAGCTAGGTCCACCGCCTTCTTGTACTTGATATTTTTCTCCGCAAATATCCGCGATCTCATCGCTTCGCTTGCCAAACCGGAGACGAACTGATCTCGCAACTCCTCCTCCAATCTCCCCGTGAAATTACAAGTCGCTGCGAGGTGCTTCAAACTTTGTAAGTATTCCGTCAGCGATTCACCGGGTTGTTGTCTTCACTGGCGATAAATATGGCGCTCGGCGATCTCGGAACGCTGTGGTTCTAAATGGTCCGCTACTAGTTTGACAAGGTCGTCAAATGATTTAGTTTCCGGATGATCAGGAGCACAAAGGTCACACATTAACGAATAAGTCGCTTCACCCACTACAGTAATCAAGGTCGGCACTTGTAACTCGTCCTTAAGCTCGTTTAATAAAATGAACTGCTTAACGCGTCGTACGTAAGCCGGCCATTGTTTCGAATTAATATCGAATGTTTCTATTTTGCCGATCGGCATCTTGTTATTTAACAAAACTGTTTAGCGCGGAACACAAGACTCCCGTAATTACTTATTTCAACACAAAGCGACACGTAAATACTCGTTAAATTAATAATTAAACACGACTGCGCCAGTGGAGAGTACAAGGAAACACAGGCTGGACACTAACTGACTTTATTCGTCTACCCGACATAATATATAACAGTTAGTTGCATACCCTGCAAAAAGAATGGAGCTGAAATAAATAAACTGTATCGGAAGTATTGAGACCCAAATGCCACTTTGTTTAATTGGGCAATCCCAACCCAACAGTTGGACACAATGGATGCTGTTAAAAAGCCGAATTACCCGTGGTCTTATACTTTGATTATAACTAGTTACCTACAGTCATAACTTTAAATATTTTAATATCGGTGTAGAATAACAAAATTCGTATATTTTTATTGTATGTATTTTTTATCGTTCAACCTCTATAATTCTATATTAAACTAAAAGGCTGCTAAAACTAATTGTCGGTGCACCGTAAGGTGACGGTTCGGGTCACAGCCATGTATCGATTGGGACGCTATTATTAAGATACCAGATTTAGCGTAGTCTAATTGGTCTCTCAGTGGACAGACGTGACACTGACAGTTCATTTTGGTCGTGCAGAATGTAATCTGGTTTTTTGTACTTATTTTATTACAGTTATTACACAGTCTAGTGCTATCGATAGTTTGCTACACTTTTGAAAATATCATCTCGCTGCGAAGTATGTAAATGAGTTGATGCGTATGTATATGTAAACAGTGATTTAAACTCTAAAAAGAATCGGTTTATAGGTAAGTAACTGCAGTTTATGCGTTTATTCGCGAGGGAAATTGTATGAAAGTCAAAAAACAATAATTTAACTTTTAAAAAAAACACAAAAATTAATATCGATGACGTCGAATTAGATGCCTAGTTACAATACTATTGTTGCCAATTAATTAAAAAAATAATAATAAAGGAATTATACTCGAATTTAATCGTTAGACACTGTTTAGCTTAGGCAACAAGGCACAAGGCTTAGGCGGGCCATTTTACGAAAAGTTGTACACTTGACTTTTTTTTAAATTTGGATAAAATCGGGTTTTTTCTACTCAGAATCGAAAGCACTTTCGAAACTTATAGGAGAAAAAAAGTGTCCCAAATTTTTCATACAATTTTCAGTTTTTCCATTCCGTTACCACCTCACAAGCATTACCAACTTAGTATGAAAACGGTAACGGAATAGAATAAAAAAAATTGGGATTTTTTTTTCTTCTATATCATTCGAAAGTGCTTTCGATTCTGAGTATAAAAAACCCAATTTTATCCAAATAAAAAAAAAAGTCGAGTGTACAACTTTCCGTAAAATGGCCCAGGCAAAGCATTTACTTTTCTCCCATGTAACTAAAACAGCAGTTGTTGACGTTTTTACCAGTTCCAATTTGTCCAGTCTAGGGTCGTCCTACCTCTACTGAATATATTTAACCCTCCACTTAGGCATGAGGGTTAAATCCCTTCGGTCAAGGCCGGTAATATATTAGGAGTATGCGAGCTGGGACATAAATCATGAATGTACGGTGTCACTGTCAAGCCATGACATCACCCTTCTACCACTTTTGGGTGGCTGTAGAAGTGTAGACCCAATCGTGACATAATAGAGGCATCCATCTTAGTCTGATGGTCTTGACAACGCCATTTGAATGCTTGTCGTTGCATGTAGCGTCGGAGTAGTTATTTGAAACACATGAATATCGAACAGGCCTAGAAAAGAGGGGACTAATCATCATGGTGTATGATTTTTCATCGTTATCTAGTTTTTCCGGTTGGACCTTAAATGAGTCCGCTTGTGCGGTCAAAAAACAACTGTCATCACACGACACGACACATGAAGCGATAGGATTAGGCAATACCAAACCGATTTCATTTAATTAAATATAAAATTATACATACGTTTAATTACATTTGCTTTAGTTAATTTGATCAAGAGATTTGCTCATTGGTATTTTTAACTATTATACAGATCATTCGAACTGAAATGATAACAAGTACATATACATCAACAGTTACACAATCACGTTTCTTGTACAAACACGCAGAACTTTAAATAGAAAACTTCCGTGAGTGTATGACATATTGAAATCTAATAAACGGGTTACTCACGTCTGTATCGTCGAATATCGCTCGACATGTTTCGGGCCAATACGTAGCGCGCGCGCAGTGTTAAACGCGAGGCCGCCGCGACCACTCATGATTAAGGATCACGTATTGGCCCGAAACATGTCGAACGATATTCGACGATACAGACGTGAGTAACCCGTTTATTAGGTAGATTTCAATACGCAGAACTTTGTTTATACAGAGCTCTCTGCCTAGCTTGACATAACATTCTGGCCTTACTACTACTAGCAAGTAAGTATGTATTTATGAGAGGTTTGCTGGGGTTGGGCTGCACCCAGTGGCAAAAGTATAAACTTTTCGATCGCAATTATACTATAATAGTCGAGGAATAAAAAGGTTCGCCATTTTCAACTTTATTGTAACGACATTGAGGTCCAAAAATTACGAACATTCTCCGCGTACGAATTGTTTTATGTCTCACATAAACCGCATAAGCGCGGCCATGCTAGGTAATCTGGTGGATGCAGCCTTCCTGGCCGCCATTTGCAACTGGCCTGAATGTTTGATGGCTAAGCTGCACCCGTGTAAGTGGCTTTGTCCACAACCGAGCTCATTTAATAAATAAACACAATCTGAGATATAAAGTGAGGCTATTCATTTAAATCAAAAACTTTTATAATGTTTTGTTCCTCTACCTGTGGTGGAATCTTTTATTTATCTGACTGGGTATCATTAGTGGCCTCCTAGTTGATAATTTATAAAGGTAACGTATATTATCAAATTTACGTTAGGTATCTTACTGTCTTTACGGGAAATGAAAATCAACCTCACGCTTGAAAATGTAACGTAATCCCCTGCGCTCACTTTCACACGCAACACGACTTCAGGGCGCACAAATGCCGTATCAATATCATTTCAGGGTAGGGTCGATTAGACCTCCCTTTTAAAAGGTCTACCTAAAAACGTAAAATGACTTGTTTGAACCAGTTTGAACCCACGCTGACCGCCACTTGCACAGAGGCTTTAATAGTTGTCATTAAACAACAAGTTCTAATTTTCTTTCAGGCTTGGATGCGCACCCGCGCTCGTGAAATAAAAATACTGTAAGATTGTTATTAGGCACCAGTGTTGCCAGAGCACTTCCGTCAAAAAGCACGGTCGGGTGTCCAAAAAAGCACGTTTTCGGAATAAAAAGCACGTTTTTAGGGTTCCGTACCCGAAGGGTTGAAAATGACTCCTATTGCTGTCACTCACGCGTCCGTCCGTCCGTCAGTCGTCTGTCACAAAATTTTGTTCATAAGATTATTTTTTGTTCGCATTGACCCATAAACTTGAAATTTGGTGATACTGTTCATTATTACCGGTATTTTACCAAGAAATACTTATATTTTGATAAAACAGGTTTTTTTTGATTGGAAATTTCCTTATTTTTCATGTTAAAACCAACATACTTTTGCGGTTGATTCGGAAACCTACATTTGCAAAGTCCGATACGCACTTGGCGGGTTTTCGTCACATACAGCCTTTACTACATCGTGTACATATTGCACGATACGAACGATAGAGTTTGCAGTTGCAGGACAAGTTCTTTCCTGCAACCACAGATAAAACATAACTTTTAACTTTAGGATATCAAAGCGTAGGGTAGGAGAGAAAGATTGCTTAACACAAAGTTTGTTAGAAAAAAATTACAGTTTTAGACAGTACCAAACCAACATTACCTCCCCATTTTTAGTAGTAAAATCATAAAGCACCATAGCACTTAAAAAAGCACGGTTTTAGCACGTTTTTAGGGAGCGCACGTAAAAAGCACGTTCGTATCCAAAAAAGCACGTAAAACCGTGCTAAAAAGCACGTTCTGGCAACACTGTTAGGCACTCATACTCTACTACTGCTCATTTATTAATAAATATTATACCAATGTAAGCTGTAGGTCTCTTTAAAAAACAAATTATTAATGTGATACAGGCCCCAGATAACTAAAACCCAAATAAGAGTAGGTAAGTACCTATCCATTTTGTATAGACACGACTGTGCCTGTGACGTCACATGAAAGAGTTATCAAGCAAACCACAATAGAGGCAATCGAGGCAATCTGCTATTAAATACGATGCATAGTGGCGAGCGGCGATCAATACAGAACTACTCTACCCAGTTCCTGCCATGATTGAGCATTGCATTTCAGTTTATACTTTATCATCTGTATGACATAGGGTCGCTTTTTTAACGGATGCTTCAGGTGAGATATGAGGTTGGGGAAGTTTTAAGGTGCAATCTATAGGGACTGTTTGCTTTCAATACCTGGTTTCGTCGGTCTGTGAAAAACAAAAGTAAAATAAACCATCAAATTTTGTAGGTACAGTTTTAACATATTCACAATGTTAGTATTGTGTGTCAATCGAGTCTCATCTCAACCCTAAGTCCCTAACAGCCCGGCCACGAATTTGCGCGAATTGCGGAGCAGCAAGCGTTTTATCTGTTCGTTGCGCGGTCGAGACGCCCCTCGCAATGCGGTTAATTGGGATCACGCGCAATGTATTATTTAGGAAAACCGCTGTCGCTGCCGCCGCCTCTCGAAGTCGAGGCCGGACCGTAGCTTCGCTCAATCTTTGTAAGCATGTCCAACCCATTACTTATCATTATCAAGTTCCTTCATAATTCACTAACACTGTTAACGCGTGTCGCTCCGAATGTAGCTCAAGCAATCCGCCCCACCCAGACGGGCGTAGGTATGTATGTCATTATACAGGGTGGCATGTTGAACGTAATCATTCGCCAAGAGTTTTCCCGTTTTGTACCCTAAGGGGCCCGGGGTTTTCTTTGACATCTAATCCAATTATAAAAAAAAAAAAAAAACAATTTTAGTTTTTCCCCTTTTCCCAGTTATGATTCCCTGACTAGTCCGCGGTCCGCTTTGACACCCAGGGGCCTACCGGGAACCGAAAACCAAGTATCTCCCTCCTCTGTTTCTCCAATATGCAAGTGCGACAGATAGGCAGGTGGGTCATTGTCAGTCGGAAAAACAAAACTTGTCCATTCGGTGGTCAATAGTTAATGGCTTGTGTGCATGTAATTTACGTTTTTATTACATGGATTTATAGACACGGAATTACATATTATCCGGGTTATCAGATCAATCGAAAATTAAGCTTTGTAGCCCTTAACTTTTGACATGTCCACCGAAAAGACGCGCACCTAAATCTGACAATGACCCAGATATTTCGTTTTCGGTTCGCGGTAGGCCTTCATTCATATCCCAAGATTTGGCGTAGGTATGGTAAAGAAAGACTTCAAGACTTGCACAAAATTTGTATGGAAAGAGCTTGCCCTGTCATCGCCTTAAAGGGTTGTAATATGCTGAAAACTTGGTTTTCATCGCATTTAGGATTGGCCGCTTGTTTAATTTCAAAGAGATTAAACAAAGCGAATTTTAAGAGACATTGTGAGTTAGTGCATATAAGTTAAATTGTTCGTATTCAGAGCTAAACACTTTGCTTATCTTGTGCCATGTTCAAATGTCACCCTGTAGGTGTAACAACTCACTTAAGTCTTTATACAATGGAGTGGTTATGTATGGAGTTGTGGACTAATGGGTTAACACAGGGCCGAAGTTAGTTCGAGCAAGCATTCAAAGTTATAGTTTGTATGGCAGTGTTTGCGATTGCTTATAACCTAAAGCACGGACTACATTCTTTAAAACCACTGTTCATACCAAGGTGACCTTGGTAGACGACGAGGGCTGCACTGCTGGCTACACTGTTTAAAACTTCGTATGCCTGCCAGTGGTTTACCAGGCACGCCTTTCCACCAAGGACATATAGAGGGCATACCAAATTTGGTTGGAAACCACTGGCTACACTGTTTTAAACCCTCGTGGTCTACCAAGGTCACCTTGGCAGGAACAGTGGTTTTAAACAGTCTAGTCCGTAAACGTGTCCGTGTCAGAGTCGGTCAGAGCAGTTACGCCGGCGCCCCACTTTGCCATATTCGTGCAAATATTCATGGTGCATCTCTTTCTTTAATATGGCAAAAGATAGAGGGGCGAATATGCAACGAAAACACGCATAGCGGAGTGTCGTGCCGTGCCCGCCTTAGGAAAAAACACATGCTGTCAAATTAGACATTGTCCGCCAAGAGTTTTATTATTCATTTTGTGTGGATAAATATTATATTAATAATAAAATAAATAAATAAATTATATTTAAAAGTAGAGTGTATAACTCGTGTCTAAAAGCCATATTACCCCTCGAACAATTTTCCCTCTCTTCGCTCGGGAAAATAACCATCTAGTGCTAAATATGGCTTACTTTAGACCGTTGTCATACATTCTGCTATTTTTAAAATTTAAATTTAGAAAACGTATGGAAAAGCTTCTGATATCCATGCATTTAAATAAACGAGTTCGAAATATGAATTCCGTTTCACGGCGGATACAGCTTCGGACATGAGAATGCACTTATCGCGGTGGTGGTCGTTTAGCCCTTCTTGCCGTGAACTTTTTATAGTGTTACGTGGTTGGTCTAAGCGGTTATTCATCACACTAGGTGACACCAATGACGTATCAAAGATTTTAAAGAGTGGACTCAACGTAATGACATAGAAGACATAGACAGAAATATTTCATTCAACATCACAAGGCACGAGTTGACTGTAACATTACACACAATTACACGTACAAGTATCTTAAAATTAGACTTAAGATATAACTTAAAATAATCATGCACATTTAATTAGTATTTTTTTTGTGATGCTAAAAAGGGGCTTGCCTCAGCATAATGTTGCAGCAAGTTTACTGACTTACTACAACGCTGGACTTCAGGCATATATGCAACCCAATTGAATCCGGTCAGCCATGTTTAGTACGTGTCAAAAGTGTAAAAATGTCATACCGGTGTCAATTTCACGTCAATTTGGGAACTAGAGACCGCCATCTTCAGTTATCATCGACCGCACTTTTTGTCGTTACGTCCGTTCCATTTGATTCCTTTATCATTGGGTGACACTAGGCTTCTCTGTCATGCTTATTATATGACATTCTCACGGTTCCACAACGTCCTGAAGAACAGGGGTCTATTGCATAATGACCTGTAACTTTTATAACTCTTATAAGTATTATGAGCGGAACTCTTTTTTTCAATCAGCTACATTAGAAAGAACTCATAAATCCGCTCATAATATAAATTACGAGTCTTTAATGTCTTTATCTGAGTCTGTAAAGTGATTACAAACCATAGAAAAACAATAAAAAAGAAGTAATTATACTATGTGTAGCGCAGGTTAATTGCAAGCGCTTTTTTATCCTTATGTTTTGTGAACTGTAATATAAATAAATCTTATGTAATTATATTTCTTATTTAATTTATATAATAAGGCTATATTTCTTTCCAAAGAAACTTTCGATGCGTTCGCATTGCCCCGAATTCCCAGAACTCCGCGATCCGTCTAGTTGAACGCAACTTATTTTATTAAAATTAATTCAGTGTTGCCAACATAAATGAATGCCGGTAACGAGCGCGCATGACCTAAATACGGCGTCAAAGGATGTCCCGGAGGAGAAGGATGGTACAACGAGGACACATTAAAAAAAACTTGTAGTATAGAGACTTGTAAGACGCTAGGTTATGTTTCATAACTACGTGATTTCTATGTATGTCAGTATGAATATTTTTGGTATTTTTTGTCTCTAAAGCTTGAATAGGTATCAGAGATACTGATAATTAAAGATACATAGCATTCCCATGCTTAAATATTTATTATTCGATATAAATTGCAGTTTTTAACGAATAAGTACCTATGCGAAATATGTCAGCCTAGTTGTCAGCCCAATTTAATTATTCTGCAATTTCCCGTGTGCATTGTTAGAAAAGTTGACCGATCGTTATGGAATAAATATTACCGGGGCAAAGAAGAATATGGACTTGAATGGTTACGATCACATATACTTACGGCGAATGAATTAATTAGTCAAAAATCAAGCGCGGGAACAGTCTTTTAATCACTGTCACTTTACTACGATACCAAATCACTAAAATGATCATTCACCAAATCGGTACACTACATCTGATTGAACAAAAAAGGACTTGCAACAATAATGAATTGATTCTGATTATTGCAATGGTGCATAAGCAGCAAGTTTTGAAGTAGGTATAATATTCCAAAGATCTGGCGAGCGAATATCCTATTTTACGAGTACATCGTTTCTTAGATTGTTGCTTTCGCCTCATTGGTTTCAAATGTGATTTGAAATGCGGAATGCTGGCGCGATTCCTTCGACGAGATTTCTGGATTTTCATCGCCATGTTTCTTTCATATTTCTTCCCTGCAGGCACATTTTTGTAATGCCAAAATGTTATCTAAAGTTATTTATTATAAGTAAGTAGAGTTTGCATGTATAAATGATAAACTACGAATCTCCACGTGTTTCCAAAATTGCACATTGCAATTTTAAAATTCTACTTTTAAGGTTCTTTTATTTAGATCATGATCATCTGCACGTGGCTACGAAATTCGCAAGAGAGAGCGACTGAAGCCTGAACCCTGGCCATTCATGAGATCAATACACCAAACACATCAATGAGGATGTTGACTGATTAGTCAAATAAAATGTCACCGGCAGCGCAATCTTTGGCTCCGACTTTGGTCAAATGAGCTCAAACAATGAAGCTCTAAGATGTTTATGAAAACCCAAGTCTCGGAAATAAATATTCATGCTCATACTGCCATCTGACCATCTGACCAACTTACCTAGAGACTATCGGGATTAGACCTCACGATGTTTTTAACACGCTTTTATTAGGTCGACCTGTATGTAACTATGTAATGGAATCTAAGGTAACTAATTTAACCATCTTCCAAGCATCGCAGGGTCAAGAAAATTGGCAGCTGTATGTGGTTCTGATGACAATACAATAATATGGTGCTGTCGAACTGATCTGATGATGGAGCCGGAAGATATGAACTGGAACTTCATGATGGAACATCGTAACATAGCTGTGTTTGGATTTGTTAGAAAAGTCTTGCAATGTACTTTGACCACGATTAGGTTTCAAGGTCTGATAGGTCGACCTGTATGTAACTAACTATGTAATGGAATCTAAGGTAACTAATTTAACCATTTTCCAAGGATCTTAGCCTCATGAAAATTGGCAGCTGTATGTAGTTCTGATGACAATACAATAATATGGTACTGTCGAACTGATCTGATGATGGAGCCGGAAGATATGAACTGGAACTTCATAATGGAACATCGTATCGTAGCTGTGTTTGGATTTGTTAGAAAAGTCTTGTAATGAGCTTTGACCACGGTTAGGTTTCAAGGTCTGATGATGAACCCGGAAGATAGGCACTGGCATACCATGATGGAATATCGTAACATAGTCGTGTTTGCACTTGTGAGAAAGGTCACGTGATGGACTTTGAACACGATCAGGTTTCAATTAACACGCAAAGCGTGTTTTTCTAGTGTTTTTAAACTATTAATTTTTTTGTAACAGTTATTGGTTTCAATACTTATTATACCTATATTAAGCATAAGTATACGAGTATTATTTATATTCTAGACATCGGGCCTCCTCCAAATATTTTCAAAGATGCCGATCGTGGCATTTCCTTCTTCACTCGAACCTGCGACCTCTTTTACTCGTATATCTTAGTCCCACATGTGGGACGGCCATCCTCCCTCGTTCCTTCTCTAGGGGCCCAATTTATCTACTTAACAGCTCGTATTAACTTAAGACTCGGTCACACCGCATTTGCGACGCTACGCGTACGTCAGAACATAGATACGGTAGCAGGCTAACGACGTCATACAGACTCTGCGATGCAAGCGGTACTTGATCATACATATATTCCGGCGCGCAGCGGTCGCTTAATGCGCGGCGTCCCGCTTGCGTTGCGCACACAGTGACCAAGCTTTTACTTTGTATAGGAAGTATTTAAGACCTTTTCTAGTTGCGCAGCGGATTAGGCGTCAAGCCACATGTAACGCATGTGCTCTGAAAAAATAATAACGTGCTTATACTGCTTATACTCAACGTAACGCATTCAGCGGAACTTTTATATTAAATTCCTGGAACAGCTAGGTTATGATACATTTTTAATAGTAGATTATACACCAAGGGGATAAAACACTGTTTTATGTCACGGGTGCGATATTGAATCCCGAACGCAACGAAGGACTCCAAATTTTACTCCCGAGCGGAGCGAGGGAGTAATGACTTAATTCCTGAGCGAAGCGAGGGAATTAAGACTGAGTCCTGAGTGTAGTGAGGGATTTAAGCGCTCCCAAGACAAAAACAGCTTTATCCCCGAGGAGTATACTCTACTTTTCTCACCTCTTGCGAGGCAATAAAAAAACCAAGGCTACTGAAAACAGAATTAAATCAGTCAATCGCGGCAAATTTTAGTATCTATTTTAATAGAATCTGTTTTACTCCGTATAATTAAGCGTCTTGTAACTCACGCGGATCTTGTTTTTGGTATTTAATACCTAGTACATCCACGACTGCTTGCATTCATTTGTGTGGTGAGCACAAGTATTTTGTTCCTGAATCTTAGATGTTTTCTATGTATTTTAATTATATATTTATCTTTATAGGTATATGTATATTGTCGACTAGTAATAGTACCCATAGTACAAGCTTTGATTAGTTTGGGACTAGGTAGATTTGTGTAAGACTGTCCACAAATATGTATGCATGTATTTATTTACATTGCTGCAACTGCTGCGAAGGGACGAAGGCCAGCCCTAGCTACGGCACGGATATTAAATAGTGATTTTATTTAAAAATTTAATAAAATATGAGAATTATGTATAAGAAAACTCCAAAATGTTATTCTACAAATATTCAGTAGGTACTAAAACCACGCGCTTGACGCGCTACAGGCGGCGGCCGACGACGCAGTCTTTTGTTTCGAACACGACGTTCCAAACAAAACTCGGAGCTGGTGTGCCGCTTAGTGGACTTCACGACATTAGACTTTAATGACAGAACTATAAGAACTACGAAAAGTGAAATCACATTATTACCCGGCGGGTTATAATGAGATTCAGTACGATATTACTACCCGGCTTAAGCCAAGGGTTATAATGATTTGCTTTCGGTAAGGTTTGCATGATATATAATTGGGCATTGACGAGCAGGTGGTGTGAAAAGATATTAAATTGTTTGTTCGAAATTTAGGAATCTTGATGCATGTCGGCTTGTTGTTATCCATAATCTTGAAAACGTCCATTTCCTTTTTTTGACCGTTTTAAAATGCACATACCTATTAGCACAAAGTAAATAGCGGTGGCGCGCGCCGGAGCAGAGAGTCCGCCCAGTACAAAAGTGCCATTTTCGCCGCACGCACACAGACGTAACATTTACAGGCATTCTCGGTTGATTTCGGACGAGCTTAGTCGCGACTGTCACTGTCGCGTCGCGAGTGCTAGTTGTGCGCGCGTTGATCACTTGACGTCCCCGCCGCTACGTAGGTACTTTGTGTCACGTACGTCAAAATGAACAACCGATATTATTACAGTTGGAATGTATTTTATTGTTTAAGTACAGCAAACAACTGTTTCTTTTCTTCTTCTAATCTTTTCTTCTAATTGTTTTAATTCTTTTCTTCAAATTTTCAGACGATATTGAAAGGTAAATAAAACGGTTTTTTCATTTTGGTAGTTACAATACCTAGGTAGGTAGGTAATTTTTTGAAACTAGCTTCTTTGATAACGACGATCAACCATTACACATTCATCTTATCGTTCGCTGGTAAAACGCCAGTATTTAAGTACTATGGTTTAGTTAAGTAGGTACCTAATTAATAAGGTATTTATATTCTTTGTTGGCGCTCTCAACCGCCGCCGGTCACAAGTCACAACTCGCAGCGGGTCACATATCAATTTATTAGGGTTCCGTACCCGAAGGGTCAAAACGGAACTCTATTGGTGTCGCCCAGACGTCCGTCCGTCCGTCCGTCGTCTGTAACAAAATTTGTTCCGAAGAATTTTTAGACTTCTCATTGACCTATGAACTTGAAATTTGGTGACAATGATCAATATTACGTATATTTTAACAACAAATACTATTATATACCGCCTGTTGTTTACCTCTAGGTTTAAATATACATACTCTGTAATAGTTCTATTTATTGAGGTGTGCAATAAAGAGTATTTGTATTGTATTGTATATTGATAAATCATATTTTTGAGGTTGATTCGGAACCCTAAATGTGCGAAGTCCGACTCGCACTTGTTCATATTTAAATGTCATGTTGAAGAATTTTTATTATACCTACTCCTTTTTAAAATTCAGAATCAATACAGAAGCAACCCTGTGAGTCGGGCAAGTTTAGGTATGTATTTTCAAGAACGGCGGGAACGGACCTTCTGTATATTTTTTATTTTGTGCTATTAGAGACACCCGATGACTTTTTAACATTTAGACTATTTTAGACTGCCTGTTATCTACCGATATTTTTGTAATGTCTTTAACTTTTGGTGAATAATAACGATAAATGTGCTCTATATGTGATTCCATCTAGCTTTTATTTCCACGAGAAGCAAAACCAAGTTTTTGTCAGATTTTCGCTCCAGTAACCATATCGGTGTAATATCTCGGAATTGCGGATCTCAGAATCATGCCAATTAATACGGATAAATATCACGTTGCGCTTCAGAAATAGCGACTCAAATTGCGTTTAACTTCACTCGCTAATATACTACCACAGAAATATATCAAGATAGAAGGAAAGAGTTCAGCAATTTGTAGGGAGACCGAGCGTGTAACATTTTGCGTAGGTACTTTGACGTCATGAGCGCAATTTAGTGATGAGAAACATAAGCCGCGCGAAAACGATTCAAAAGGATCGATTAGAAGTATGAGCACGCGGCACCGATTCTATGCATCGATTTAAAATATCGATAAGAACCGACAGAGGAAATGATAATTATTTTCGACAGAAGAAATGTTTTGACAGAGGAAATGAGTAAGCTCAGAATTTAAATCGAAAAATATAAATAGAAAATTGGTAGGGTGGTTAGGTAGGTACCTCAGGGGCTCCCATACAAAAGATATAATTTTTATTGCCGTTTTTATAGATAATGGTACGGAACCCTTCGTGCGCGAGTCTGACCCGCACTTGGCCGGTTTTTTATATATTATTTGTTACAGACCATGGAAAATCAAAGAAGTCCCGCGAAGAAATATTAGAAGCTAAGAGGAAAGCGATTAATAATATTTGTTTTGCACTACGTACATTATATAGCTGCATAATAATAAAAGAACGTAATTATCATTTCGTCGTTTTCAAAATCGATTTTAATAATCGTGTAAGAAAATCGCAGTGTACAGCACTATTCTTTAGTTTTGACAGAAAAAATGACTATCGACCTTGAACGTGACTCGACAGTTTGAATAGCTTATTTTTACATTGCTGGTTTTGAACGCACGCCAAGTCTGGCTCGTCAAATTAAAGCCGCAATGGAAAGCTAGCGTTGACACACAATCGCCCGCTACCGTTATGATGAAAATAATAAAATATTTCGTTTTTTAATTATTAACAGATATTTAAGGACAAATTGTACTTACCAATGAAAGGAAATACCACGATTAACAGCTCCAACTTTCTTGGAAGTGTTTGAACAATAAATTATTGCGCAAAGAGCCATTTTGTTTTTAAAACCTGGCGTCGCACGCATAACGCGATCGGGAGCACACTGATGTTTGCGGCGAGCAGTTGTGTCTCCGGGACGTAATTTCGCCACGCGAGGTACATACACTCTTTCCTTCTATCTTGATATATTTCTGTGTATACTACTTATTCCTAAACGTTTAGAAAATACAATTGCGTAACCATTAAAGTGGACTTAGGTCGCTCTGGCTATCAGCTAGAACGTTATCAAGTTACATCAACTTTTGACAAGCGCCTGGGGCTGAAACAGAAAATAAACTCCTAAAAACTAATTGGGACCTAGGTAATTTGATCCGTCCACGTCTCACATTGGATTTCGGACTATTATGGATACCAGGTTTTTGGGAGATAAACCAGCGAATTAATGGTATTTACAGGCCTATACTTGAAAGGGATCTATTGTGACATGTTTTTTTTTCAAAACTGTGTGGCCAGGCTGTATACCTAATGCTTAAGTTAGATGGTTCCTGCGTGACAGGCAGCGTAAAAGGGCGACCATCAACTGTAACGGAAGGGAGACCCAGGCGGGGCAGGTCCAATCAGCATCATAAATATGTATACATTCTAGGACTTTATCCCATGAACCCCAGGTTTCCCCTGATGAAACAATATTTACCATTTTTTGTAATAAAATTTTGGCTAATGAATTTGAAAAAATGCTCAGAGATGAGGTCGAAAAGTGTATGACGCTGAGTCGCTGACTGTCCGTGTCCATGCCACCTGTTAAGATCTACCGAGGTTATTTGTGGCTCTATATGTTACGCCGCGCGCCGCGGTGGAACCATCTTATGTAAACATTAACATTATAGGGTCGATTGGTGGGTTTGCGGCTATATGGATGAGTTAATGAATGAAAATATATTTTCGCGTTTTTTAAATGTAATCCCATTCAATAGCTCTACCAATTAAAATGCACACCACTCACTGTTTCTTTAGGGTATGTAAAAACGTAAATATCTTGAATTGAAAAAAAAAACTTCGTTCTTCAGGCGGCCGCTTACTGACGCAGGCCGAGTAACTGGCCTGACGACCCTACCCTTACCCTTGAGGCCTACTTGCAGAATACATTTTTGATTTTGATTTTACCTACTTTAATTATCTTCGCACACAATACATTTTAGAACGAAATCGAGACGCACTGAAACCTAATTGGAATGTACCTATATACAGTAATATATACGCATATTGGACCTTATTGCAAAGGAATAGAGTGTAAAATGTATGTCTCAGATTTACCCGATGTAACAGTGTAAACGAGCCCTTAAGCTCACAAATATAACGTGCGGCGACCAAGGCTGTACCTGTGTCTACAGCGAATAATTTAACAAACGAGCCACAGAATATACTGGTGTATATAACTGAATGACTAGTGATGTACCATTTTCATAAGTAATTTATGTTGCCGGCCTAAAGTAATATTCTTTATGTCACACCTGGCCATAAAGCGGCAATTACCGCACGCTCCGCGCGCGGGAAATCCCACTTCCTGGCCAGGGGGTGACATAAAATTTTGTACTTAACACGGGCGGTAATAAAGAAAGCCCTTCGGCTCGGGCGTCAAATACCTGCGATCTGAGACATTCTTTGTTTTACCGCCCTTGTTAAGTAATGTACTATTGTTTTATCGTTTAAGTAGTTAACGAAAAAAAAATCCGTCATACTTGAAATAATAAAATATTTTTCAATCTAAAAACTTAGATAAGTTTAACATCTTCCTCTATATTATACAACCTAGCCTAATTCAGTAAAAATATCGATATTTGAGGTTTTCTTGGCTCGTCTTGGCGGGGGCACTAGGTACTTGCTCCCAGATAGAAAATTTGGTAATCTTTTCATCATGAAACAATTTTGACAAATTTTTAAAATTTCTGTAACTATGGTTTTAAGGTTTTAAAATTAGATTAATGAATTGACTATAGCCGCTGAAATTCCCATTCCAATTGATATTACAATATTACCAGCAATGACACATCACTTAGTCACTATATGACTGAACCCGTGTATTAAACATTCAAAGCCCACCGTAGCCTTTTAATTACGGCTCGTAATTGTTGGGATTTCACGTACAAATGCCGTAAAATAAACGGCCTTTATTTAGTGTCAAAGTAAGATTTTTCTGTAGGTACAGTACAGTCAATGCTAAAATGCATGCTTACCTACTTACGTTAGTTATCCAATACGTAAGAAAAATGGAAGTTTCAAAAGCATTAGCTACTTTTATTGGCATTAAAGTTCCGTCTTGTTTTAGCCTAGGTTATCAAAATACTTTTAATAATATCTACTAAATAACTCATTTTTATGTTTTACGTATTTACCGAAGAGAGCGAAAGTACCGTGTATTACCACTTTTGAGTTTTTAAAAACCATCTGAGACATAGAATATAGTGTCTTAAAATCTAAAAAAAATATATGTGTTACATAAGGATCTTGTCTAGTCAAAATCGCAGTCAGTTACATGACCTGATGAATTTCACTCGATAGAAAAAAATCGCGAAGTTACCCCTTTTTGGAATGTATTTTCAATACTACGGCTATATTACTGATATTTAACATTTAATTTTTGTACTCAATTAAATATCGTAAATAGTTATAGACAAATTCGCAGGGTTTGTTTTGATAAAATGATTAGCTTAATGACTATAGCTAAATATTTACAAAACTGCGCGCAGAGCTTGCGTAGAGAGCGGGATGGTTAAGGCTTTCTTATTGCAGCGAAACTACAAACGCGACACAAAAAATCCGCTAGGCGGCGCAACATTATCGTAATTCTCCCCAGTAACAAACACAATTACATTTTACACACACTATCTCACTTTACTGTGACAGGTCACTGACCTCGTTTTTTTAATGATTGCTGTAACTTAGAATTTGAATATGTGACAGACCTTCTTTGTCAAATTAACCAGAATAAGCCAGAGTGGCGCACGTGATAATTAGGTTGTCAACCATTTAAATTTAGAACAGATTGTTATGACATTCACGCAAAAGAGTGTAGACTTGTCATTGCATATGTCTGTCTCTGTTGCGCAGTTTTGACAGATTTCACTTAACTAAATAAGGGCTAAATTTTATCACGACTCGACACAAAAAGTCAAAGTTAGAGGCCACAAATAAGTAGCTTAATTTCAACCACTAAGCCAAGTACATTGTGGTGTAATTAGTAATCGCTTGCTCTCTAAAGCACAGGTCACAGGTTCGAATCTCAGGCAAGAGTACCTAAATGTTTTTTTTTTGTGTTTTATGTAAACAACCGTAATTTTTAGAGCATAAATAATTATTGAGCGTTATTTTGGTAAATAAATATTTTGTACTTTTTTTATTTATTTAGAAAAAGATTCAACATAAATATGTTGCCCTGCTAATACAAGCTTACAACTTTATTTATTAGTTCTCTTTATTTATCGTATGGCCTTTATTTCGAACCGTGAGATCTTCGAGAAGACAGTACGGTTCATAAATCCATCTTAAGGCGCGGGGTAGGGCAAGGCCTTCCCCATACAAACTTTGTGCACGTTTTATTCGTCGGTTTTGGCACTAACAAATATAATATTTTTTTTGGTTGTAAATATTAGATATGCGTAGATCGTGATGTGAAAATTTTCAAATATTTAAAAAAAATTCAAAATTAAAAAAATTAAAAAAAAAAATAATTAAAAAAAAATTACATCACGAAATAGCTATCAGAAAAATAAGCATACTGACCAAAAATCATAACTTTAATGCAATCACAAACGAAGTAAATCCTGCACAAAATTTGTATGGAGAGAGCTTGCCCTACCCCTCCTCTTAAATAAAATTCAAGATTTATTATATAATTTATTATAAACATAAAACATAAGACTGAGGGATTATAGTGCGTGCAACCACAGTGCGTCTATAACAGTTTGTAGCCTGTCTCTCAATAAGCTGAGAAGACGTTGATAATTATGTCAGTTCCCCGCATTTCCTCCCATATTTCATTGCAGTATCTATTGCTTGAATTGCTTCTTTGGTTCTTTCATGGCGATGATCCCACTGTTGAACCATTAAACCCCAAAGATTCTCAATCGGGTTCAAATTTCAGGCGATGGCATTACATCATTACATTCATGCCTGGATGTAGCTGTAGAGTAAACCATTCCCAAGTGACCCGTGCTGTATGGGGCAATTATCTTGAATAAAGTCAGGAAAGTCAGTAGAACAATTTGCAGCATCACTTCGTCCAGTAAATTCACGTAAACATTTGCGCATGATGTGGCTATGAAGTGAAGTTCACCGAAGCCGCTGATCATAGATCTGAGACCGCGACGCCGTCACCAGAGATATCCTCCCCCACATACTAGCCGTAAGCGGCCAGAATTCCTCAGAGCTTTGGGCCCTTTCTATTTCAAATATTATCCGAGGCATCTTTTCATTTAAATTTGTATTATTCTTTTTTTATCGTTTACAAACGTTGATATATTGGAATAATTACACAATGCAATAATATCACTTTCATCGTAATACAATACTGATGTCATTCTGCTTTACATTGAACTGCAGAGCAAATTGAAGTCGAATAGCTTCAAAACTTTGGCAGGATTACGGTCCGTTTGGGCATATTTATTTTGTTACAATACGAAGCTCAATATATTTAATAATTTAAAATATTGTATTTGAAATACCAAGCTTGAATTTAATTTGCTAATGTCAGATGTCAAACTATGTGTCAGGCGCTATGAATATACTCACACATAGACATAAAATATACAATATGCTATATGAAGGAGTGTGACCCGTATAATGGAAAAAAAATCCACATTCTAAAAATACTCAATGAAACCTTTTGTAATAAGAGAGGGTTTAAAAAGGAAAAAAATGATATAATGATAAGCTTTATTAGCCACATTTTATGTTTTCCACTATCTCGAATTGTAAAAGTACCAGGAAAACTATTTTAAATGTCTATTCGTCGATATGACTCACCAGTAATTTACCCTGAAAATGTTAATATCATCTAGTTACTGGTATTAAATATGCGATTTTTATAAATGTCAAACTGCAAAAAGTGCGACAGACGTCCGTCCAGCTCGAGGCCCAACGGCCATCTGTCTACTAAAATGAAGCACGCAGTTTGCTTTTCTGATATTTTTGAGTTTTGTTAAATATAAAAACATTTAAAAAAAAATTAGCCGTAAAATACACTTCTTCACATCGTTTCCTATCTATTGATATATTTTACTCGAGTCTGAGTTGGATATATTTTATATACGACTCACAATAAGATCAAAATTTACCTGTTTTTGCGATGTGAGATCATCGAGCGAAGTTTCAAATATCGTGTTTTCAGCCTTAAAATACACTAGACCGACTCTTAAACTATAACATATCTAAATATCCCATCAATAAAGTGAGTATTTAATGGTTTAAAATTGAATGAAAAATACTATGATTTCGAATAACGTGGTCTTAATTGTAAACTCACGCGTGTTAGAGCGGGACATTTGCGTTGGGGATACCTCCCCTTAAAATGCTGCAAGTCCGGCCGACCTCCTCTGCAGCCTATGATGGTCAGTCCTATAAGTAAATAAAATTGATTCAGTTTTTGCAAATATAAAAAAGCACTCCCGTCCGTGGTCTACAGCTCACAGAACCACTAGTACAGTAGTAGTAGGTAGTCAGTATGAGTATATAAACGTTTATGTTACAAAGTAAGATCAGTTTGACCAAGGCTCCATAGCCCTTGAGAAGTTTATTGGGCTACCCAAACTCCGCCCACACTTTTCATTGAGCTATATGTTGAAAACTTGAAACATTGTTAAAGTAGCGAATTGTTATTCTGAATGGGTTGAATGCAGAAACGGCTTGGCTTTATTGGCGTACGTACGGGGTTCGGGCCTTTTCAAGTCTAATTGTTTTATTATCTGGTACGCATTCGAGTGTAGAAGACTTGGTAGATTGCATAGGTAGTCTCTCTATCACACATTTTATCAGAATGGGGCACAATTTACAAAATTTAAAAACTAAAGTATTCAACTTAACATTCACTTAACTTATTTTCAAAATAAATGAAAATTATACATAAACAAAAATTTGCTGCGAGCGGAATTTGGTAGTTCTTTTGAACGCGTGACCGGCGTGACCGTTTGCATTCCGTGCTTTCCCAACCACCCGTGAAGCGATTTAGTATCACACGTGTGTTACTAACGAAATTTGAATTCAGAACCTACATTTTGTATATCTATAGGTAGAAATTTGAATACATTTTTTTTGACATATCTTTCCACGGGTTAAGCTATAGTGGATCTTGTATAGAGACATTCGCACAAAGTATGAATACTTAAGTACCAAAATTATATAAAATAACCCTAAAGCATCTACTTAGGTACACTTTGTACAAGTTTGTTATTAGTTATTACAAAGAGATTATTATTTCATCAGTTAAACTCCTCGTGCGGAACATGTTTACGCATATTTTATTAGCTGCTGAAAGCTTTGAAACTTAAAACTTCCCTCATACGATATTCCGAGGCAAAGATAATTAAAAGTACGGTTAAGTCTTTGTGCTTCGAATTTAAGTATAAATTCACTACCTATATTATTTAATAACTAATGCCTATGACTTATTTGGCACCTTCTCGAGCCTTTTCTTTAATAATAATAATTATTTATTTCAGGCATCAAACACCCATCGATAAGTGGTACGACATTATAGTTGACATACACACAATTATATACTTAAAACTAACAATATCCCGGGCTTGAGACCTAGCTAGATCGATTGCTCGTCCCCGAAAACCCCTACATACCAAATTTCATCAAAATCGTTAGAGCCGTCTCCGAGATCCCGGAAATATAGATATATATATATATATATATATATATATATATATATATATATATATATATATATATATATAGATATAAACAAGAATTGCTCGTTTAAAGATATTAATATCTGGGCGGCCGAGCTTTGCTCGGCGTTTTCCCGTGCATGAGACCTAGCTAGATCGATTGCTCGTCCCCGAAAACGCCCACATACCAAATTTCATCAAAATCGTTAGAGCCGTTTCCGAGATCCACGAAATAAATAAATAAATATACAAGAATTGCTCCTTTAAAGATATAAGATATATATATATAAAACTAACATAATATAAGGTATTTATGCGATATAACAGCGTGGCTCCGTTGCCTCGTCAATTCAGGTGTAGTAATACCGATTACCTACTACAAATCAGACCGAACGAAAAGCTAGTTAAAAAATATCTATACAATGCACATTTCATTGATTAGGTACACCACCACACCATCAGCATTCCGTACAAAAGCTTTTGGCCCGAGACGATCGTTGATGTGAGGTAAAAACATTTTTTTCACGTCTCCTGCTCGTAAAGCTTAACTTTATGCTTCGTAGGCAGTGCATAACATGCAGTTTTATGCTCTAGTGCATAAAGTAAAATATTCGTCGAAGACCAAGGCAATCGGTCCAACAGCCACACGAGCAGAGCAACTTCTTGCTCAGCGCCCGCAGCCTGCCAGTGCGCGCGCGGCAGCCCGTTGACCATAACCTTAATTAAATTATTTGTTAATTTTACCGCAACTGACGTGAAAAGTAGAGTGTATAACTCGTCCATAAAACCCATTTTACACTCGATTTTATATCTAGGTCTCGTGTAAAATGGTGCATTTTATGCACTTGTTGTACAATCTACTATTTTTAAACCATGGCCCGAAATATAATAAGGACGAGCGTGGAAGTGAGATAAAAACCAAGGCCTGAGATATAACAGCGACGAACGTTGAGGCGAGGTACAACAAGTTGTGAATAGACGGCTAGTGTAGGCGGTAGTCCTTTCCCACGGACCGGAGTAGCAAACAACGGGGTTGTTAACTATAAACAAACTGCTACTAATGGTATCTAATGAGTGGCAGACCGTTAGTGTAAATAAACTGGAGGCTAGCGTGAGACGAGCTATAGTGGTATGGAGTTAAATAATATTGATCAATTGCGACACGCGAAGTTGTCTCGTTGGTAGATTCAGGAGTTGTTAGAGTATTCCATGTCAGCTTCTACAGCCGTGCACCGTGCAGCCCCATAAAACCTATATGATCACTATATGACTAGTAGTATAAACAAACTGTGTTGTATTATATGAAACTTGTATAATGAGATAAAATAAACTAAACTTAACTATACCTACGCTCGCTCTTGTCATTAACAAAGGTTTGATGAGAGGAAAAAGGCACTTGTGCTAGTAATTAATTATATCGACTCGTCTGTCGGCATCAAATTTTAATAATTGTTGAATCTTTAATTATTTAAGCGTCTATTTTATAGGTACTTTATATATCATCAAACATCAGCCTATTCAACACTTCCCACTACTGGACACGAAATATATTTGCAGATTAGACATAAAAAAACATTTACTCTAATCCGGGCATTCTTGTCGAAGACACCGTACCTCATTTTAGTATTTTAATTTAGTCAACACTACGACTACATAGTACACGACTGTACATGGGACACAAATGGCTCGCGCTATGGCCTGTGCTGCAGTTGTTTTGCAGTCACAGCACGCTCCTAACCAACGTTAACACATGTAACGTGAGAAGTATCGCCTTTCTAACTCTTCTCCAATTTGCTAAAGTGTGTGGGCTACTGCCTTTGCCAGCTGAAAACACGCTTTAAAACAAAAGTTTCTATAAAATACTGTTAAAGTTTAGGTCCGTGCTATTACGGCAACCCACGCCTCTTGAAAACTTGCTGAAATTTGTCACGAACCATGCGAAAGGAAACCAGAACAAGTTTTAATGGGAAAAATCATTAATGTTAATTTACTGTCTTCGGATTCATTTGAAGGGCAGGTAATTAAAATACCCGACCCTTTTAATTAAAATCTATGAAGTTAAGAGTTCGACTTGACAGCTCGCTGCTACATGTTCATTGCAGGAGTCGTTTTCCTTAAGGGATCGTCCTAAAACAAACGCGACTACGCGATTATCGCGCAATCTCACGACTTTTACTAGTAAATATTCTAAGTTAAAGTCGCGCGATCGCGCGAATATCGCGTATTGGCGCACCTATTAGGACGATCCCTTATCCTACTAATATTATTTAAATGCGAAAGTTATGATGCAAAATGTTTGGATGTTTGTTATTTGCAAAAACGGTTGAACGGGTTATGATGAAACTACGAGCTTATAGCCTGGATTCACATATAAGTAGAAGACTTTTTACCCCGAAAATCTCTCGAAGGGTTGAAAGAGTGGAAGTTTACGCGGCCGAATCAATCTGAATTTCATCACTGTAATATTAGTTTATACCTTATACCTAAATGGTAACATGAAGTGGAAGAGTATTTAGTATACAGCCTTGGCCAAAAGTGTTGAGCACTCACACGTTTTCCATATAATAGTTAAACTTTCAATCAAGCATTTCATATCCTTTTATTAAAGAAAATTAAATATCTTTCAAAAACTAGCTACTTTCGATGACGTTAAAGATAATTGCACGGATAAAAATGCAATTTGTCCTTTTATTGCAAACCCGTCTATTTTTAGTCTTCAGTTAGCAATAGCTACTTCGAAATGATATTATCTAAAGTTCTCTAGATGTTCTTTAGTATATACCTTTTCATATTTTACGCCATTGTGCATTTTTGTAATTAAAAATAATAGTTTTTTTATAAGTTACAAAGGAAAATAAGGGGGGCTCAACACTTTTGGCCAAGGCTGTACAAAAAGAGACACCCCGCATAGTAATTGTAATTAAACCTAAGATGCTGATACCACACCGCCACATATGACGACGTCAAAAGTCATCATCCTCCTAGCGTTATCCCAGTACTGTTGCATCCTGAAGGATGCC
The DNA here is from genome assembly GCA_951800055.1 of Cenopis cana. Taxonomy (NCBI): domain Eukaryota; kingdom Metazoa; phylum Arthropoda; class Insecta; order Lepidoptera; family Tortricidae; genus Cenopis; species Cenopis cana. Next base: position 2,727,857 of record OX637476.1, on the reverse strand, counting down.
TGGGGTCCGCTACCTAATCCCAAGATTTGGCGTAGGCACTAGTTTTTACGAAAGCGACTGCCATCTGACCTTCCAACCCCAAGGGGAAACTAGACCTTATTGGGATTAGGCTTTGTCAAGTGAGTGGGCAACTTGACTGTTAGAAGTTCTCAAGCCGCCCGAAGGCCTCCAACTTGGCTTAACGACTGCTGCCATAGACAGCAACCGGGATCAACGGCTTAACGTGCCTTCCAAAGCACGGGATTAAAATTGTAATTTGATATAAATAATAATAATAATAATAAAGGCGTAGGGATGTGACGACCCCATCGCCCACTGGTTTTCCAGTGCAATCAGTCAACGTAAGGCAGCCTGTGGCGGGTTGTTAGGGAGTAGCGACCCTACGTACCTGAGTGCTCCTGGGGGTGGCCTGTGGGTTGGTGGTACAGGCCCCTCCGCCTCTGGCTTGCCTTAACCAGCTGTCCAGAGTGGAGTCGCAAGAGCTGTCGCTCGAGGGTGGATGTGGTCACCTAAGTGGCGAGTTGGCTATATGTTTAAAGTCCAGTGCCACCTCTCCACCCCCAGCTCTCTGACCGGTGTTGCCCTTAGGCCATTTTATAATGTCGCTATTCTATGGGGGCCCATCTAGCAGAGAGCGAGTCACCGTCTGCCGGAAATAAAAATCTGAGACAGTTTTATTAGAGGCAGGCGTCCGTTGTCTCACCCAATAGCCCAGCCATTAGTCCATCATATTCACCCAATAGCCCAGTTTATTTAGACTCCATGAATCAGCAATAGTTCCTATACACCCTGGCGGGTGCTGTCTCTGTGTGCGTCCCATGACACGGGCAGGGACAGCATCCGCTCGGTGTATCCCTTGCATTTCATTAAATTGTCAAAAGGGCCTCTACGTGTTGGCTATGTGGTACTCGTTGGTACTTCGGTGCCTCGGTACTTCGGCTCCGCGCACGCCTCCCAAAGGTCCGGGACACCATTGTCCCGTGAACGGGAAAGACATACAAATAATAATAATAAATAATAAATACTTTTTGGACATTTTTACACAAATCAACCTAGTCCCAAACTAAGCAAAGCTTGTACTATGGGAACTAAGCGACGATATACATACTTATATAGATAAATAGATACTTAAATACATAGAAAACATCCAAGACCCAAGAACAAATATTCGTGCTCATCACACAAATAAATGCCCCGGCCGGGATTCGAACCCGGGACCTCCAGCTTCGTAGGCAGGGTCACTACCAACTAAGCTAAAGCGGTCGTCCGTCCGTATATATATATATACCTATATATATATATATATATCGAAAGTTTTCAATCAGTGCGTCCTGCCTGTGATGACATACGGAGCCGAAACGTGGCCACTCACTGTGCGTCTTGTCCACCAGTTCAAAGTCGCTCAGCGAGCTATGGAGAGAGCTATGCTCGGAGTTTCTCTTAGGGATCGTATCCGGAACGAAGTTATTCGTCAGAGAACCAAAGTTACCGACATAGCTCAGCGAATTAGTAAGCTGAAATGGCAGTGGGCAGGTCACATATGCCGAAGAACCGATGGCCGTTGGGGCAGACTGGTTCTTGAGTGGAGACCGCGTGTCGGCAAACGTAGTGTAGGACGCCCTGTAACTAGGTGGGGCGATGATATACGCAAGGCAGTGGGCAGGGATTGGAGGAGAAGAGCTGAAGACCGAGCTCAGTGGCGTGCCATGGGAGAGGCCTATGTCCAGCAGTGGACTGAAACAGGCTGATGATGATGATGATATATATATATATATATATATATATATATGTATATATCTTTTATCTACACAATCAGTCTTCTAAAGCGCTGCTGTAGCAGTAATGTTACCTACATGTACTTATTTCAGTTTAGCCATCAAATTAATGACTTTAATGAGTATTTGCCGAATCCAATCCACACATGTCCCACTCCCCGCTAATGGGGAGTTAGGTATTTGTTTAGAGTTCGTTCCTCTTTCCCACGGCGACAGGACGGAGGACCGAGGGACAGGGTTGGCCCATTCTGACAATAATGGGTTCCATTTAATGTTGCTTTAGAAAGAGTTTCTTCTCAAATATTTGTCTTGATTCAGTGTGCACTTTAGAAATAAAAAATAACTTTTGATTTCAATCAATCAGTGCCGCGATTCTTAGTCAATGTCATCGATGTTTTTCGATAACTAGCCAAGGCTTGCGTTTTGCAAAAAACATCATTACAAGAACTTGCCTAAAAATGTAGGTATCCTTCGTTGCGCGTAACGCGTAACGGAGTACTTAGTCGGCTCAATTTAAATTCGTTTTTAGCGGTACAAGTATCGCTCCTAGATACTTAATGACTGACTCAGTGTGAAATCAAGTTCTTTAATAAATAGCAGAACAGAATCTTGACTCCTAAAATACCTACACGTAAAAACTAATTAAACACTAAAATACTAAAATTTAGAGCGGTCTAAGTATTTACGGGCTTTCAGGACTCAGTTCATTAAGCTCCTAGCGATTAGTAGCCTAATGACGTGTAAACAAAATGAAACTTAGGCCACTAAAATGAATACAATTTAGAATCTTATTTCTTTACGTTTAAGATGTAACACACATACATATTCTTGACAGCGACTGAGTCCTAAAGTACACAACTTAGCTTTTATAGCGAAACTCCAGTCTTCATAAAATTAAATCGACATCTAAGTTTCACGTAAGCCATTAAATTGTGATGAGGTCTTCGGATTTTCTTGATCATTTTAAATCGGATAAACTTTGTGCGGGGTATTTTTTGCATTTTATTTCGCTTTCTAAGGTATACGTCCGAATTATTGACACTTATTGGTCACGTGAGTCTCAGACATATTGAAATTAATAAACGGGTCACTCACGTCATTAACGTCGAATATAGCTCGACATGTTTATCATCATATTGTGACACATTCAAAACGCCTTACAAACCTCAACAAAGGTGAATCGATTTCAATTGTACCATAGTACTTTTATCCCACGAGCGCGGGTGAGCCACGGTTGTGTGTTGAGCTATGCACATTGTCTATGTGTGCGTCAGCGTAGGAGATATGAGTTGACGTTGTCTATGTGTTCGTATGTGTCACAAATACAACCATGGTCAACCCGCCGCGATTTAGTTCTGTTTGCCAATATTAAATCCGTATATACTTTCTAAAGCGCTGGCAGTCAAAGCGATTGTCCCTTTCGGGAAAAGAACTCATTTATCACAGGGAATACGGATCATTTTGTTTGATTGTTGATAATCTGTCTTACCTGTTTTGAAATGGGGATACTGGACGAAGTTCAGATGTGTTGTGTTTGTTCTGCGGATGGAGATACATTTTTCATTTCATTTCATCATTTGTCTCAGTAAGAACAAGAAGCGTTTTTATCCCACAACATTACATATAGTAACCTTATCTTGTAAGCGTACGAGTAAGCAAAGACTCAGACTGTGCCGATGTGTAACTTGACTATAAGGTAATACATAATTTTGTATATCATTAACTAAATATCATAATAGACGTGTGCGCCGATTTAAAAATGATCGGCGGCGGCGTTTGCCAAAAAATCGGCGGCGGCGGCGTACTTTCGGCGTGAAATCGGCGTGAAGGTCACCTAAATTAAAATGCGAAATAATTCGTATTCTTTTTTTTAAATCGAGATCAATGCAATAAATCTGTATTCATACAAGTAAACCACATCCGTATATAACAAAAATGCGGTAGAAACATTGACAATGCTGGTTAGGGAGCGACAAAGAATAGACGCATTCGATATGCGGTACTGGAGGCGAATGCTCAGGATACCCTGGACAGCCAAACGGACCAATGACCCAGCTCGGTATCAAGACACGGTTATCCACTGTTTGTCGGCAGTGGCTGCTGTCATACTTTGGACAAGTAATGCGCAGTGGTGCTGATAGTCTGGAGAAACTGGTCGTGGTTGGTGGAATGGAAGGCAAGAGGGTTAGGGGACGCTCATCAACTACACATTATTATTGGAAAACGGGACTTAATCGCGTACACTTATGATCTATTTCATCAACTACATGGACAGATCAGGTTAAGGAAGCCAGCCACATCCTCAAGCAAATTTCACCAAGCGATGAGGGCTACGTTGGATCGAGACCGATGGAGACATTGGAGATAAGTCCTCAGGGCGGCGAAATCCAGAAGTGTTCACGATCCTCAGGAATGAGGGGCCGACTCAAGAGAGACAGATATAGCTAACAAAAATATCCAGCCTAAAATCTCCGCCTGGGACATGGTCCCCATAATGGTAGCCACGTTACCCCTCTGTATTGCCAGATAAATTCTCTGTGAAAGGAAAGTGTCAGGTCCCCCGAGGTACCGACCAGTCGCCACAACAAAGCTCCCATGAATGTCTTCATGTCAGCCGGCCAGGGTCCAGAGTCCACTGCAAGCATTGCAAACTCGTAGAGTTACACAATAAAGACGAGTGTTTGCGGCGCTTGACAGCTTCGTCAACTCCAGCACTGGTCTGGGAGCGAGTTTCGTGGAAGTGGGATTGCGCACATGCGGTGTTTCACACCAGAGCCCTCCCTAGTTTCCACGGCTCCAACGTGACTCCATCAGGATGCGCGCCATCGTCTTATGCCATACCCACCAGTTCTGTTGTCCCAGCACGAAACACGCGCACAGGCACGCCATATCGTTGTCAGGAAATTTCCGAATGAGACAACTACTAGAGGTGGGGGAGGGGGACATTATATTAGATTTATGAATCGATTATTCCCAAAGTAAAAAAAGTCTTTGAAAAATTCTTAATCGTTTCTGAATGAAAGTTTTTCAAAATGAAAAGGATTGTGACATTACAGGACATACGGACAGACAGACGGATATGACGAAGCTATAAGAGTTTGTTTTTGCTATTATTATTTGGCTATAGATGCCTACCAATACGATTTTCTCATTCGGATTTCCATACTCAGGCGCTCAATGTAGTTCAGACTGCTCTGATAGTATATATAAACTAAGAAAAATATTTATTGTCACATAACAAATTTAATATAACAAGTGTACCATTACATACATTCATCTCATCTCTCTCCTAGCCGTATTCGGCCACAGCGACTACTTTCTACTGCTGAGAGCGACGCTGGTGCGCTCTCTGGTGACTGACATAGCCAATCTTTGCAGCGAATGTGCGACTACACTCGCTGCATGTCAGCACCCCTCCGATATAGTTATATGTTATGGCCGCAGGTGGTCTGGCCTTAAGCTCGTCGCGCTTAGCGTCAAATTCTGCGCGTCGCCTGACTTCAAAATCATTCACCCGAGTGAACACAGTTTGCCTCCATTCGGGTCGGCCACCAGCTAATGTCTCCCAGGAGGAAGGCTCTATGTTCGTCTTCTTCATGTGACGTTTCAGCACATCTTTATACCGCAAATACTGGCCACCATGTTTTCTCTTGCCATTCTGCAGTTCGCAGTAAAAGATGCGCTTCGCCACTCTAGCATCGGACATGCGGGAGACATGGCCGCACCAACGCAGCTGTCGTCTCATTAGATATGCCTCTATACCAGCGACTTTAGCTCGTCTGAGGACTTCGGTATTCCTGATACGATCAGACCAGTGGATCCCCATAATGTCGCGGAGGCATCTAAGATGGAAACTATCTAATGAGCGAATATGCTTGCGATATATGCACCACGTTTCGGATGCATAAAGATTTGGCAGGACGACTGCCATGTATACAGCTACCTTAGTAGGGAGCTTTATATCGTGCGATCGGAACACCTTGGAACGAAGTTTACCGAAGGCTGCTGCAGCGGCTCCTATTCTGCAGTTGACTTCGTTGTCAAGGTGGCACTTGGCTGTTATCGTGCTGCCCAGGTATTTAAACAGCTCTGCTGAGCTGTACATACATTAAAACAATAACAAAGCAATAAAAACGTTAAACAAAAATGTTAATTATACTCTTTTATCTAATAAAAATACTCTTTGGCATTCAGTCAAGGTTACGCCGATTTCACGGCGGCGGCGGCGTGGCAAAAAGGCCGGCGGCGGCGGCGCGCCGGCGCGGCGCACACGTCTATATCATAATTCAATATCATTTTGTAACCGGTTTTATTTCGAAATACTACACATACCTATTAAAAGTGTAAAAAATACGATTTTACATTTGAGGCCCTTATCTAGTGTCGAAGTGTCGTCGGATGTCCGTTACACAATTTGCAAAACTTTGTTCGATAGAAAAAAAATGCCAAACATGCCCTCTATTTTCTAGGTATCTTAAAACTCATTTTATTTCAATCTTAGTTAACATGGTGAGTAGAAAATAACACCAAAATAAACGTCTTTGATAGTATGAGCGATGTCGGGATTAATAGAAAATGTCAAATGTCGGGAATGTAATGTCGGGAAAAATAGAAGATTACATAAATGAAAAAAATGTATGGACACAGGTAATTTGCTCCGCCGCACCAAACTGCAGTAATTGCCAGGAATATTATTTTAAGACTGACATTATTTTATTTTTATATTATTATTATTTGACATTATGAGTAAAAATAAAAATAAAATGAATAAAATGAACTTTATTCTGTAAGTAGGCCGCAATGGCACTTTTACAAGTCAAACCCTACTAGCGTTTCACAGAGGCCACTGCCGAGAAGAAACGCCGAAAGAAACTCGACAGTCAGCCATTTTCTCACAAAAATATGCTTATTACAATGATAAATGATAATAGTTAACCTACTTAAGATCAAGAAATCTAAGTATCTATATAAAGCAACACAAAAACAAAGAATAAAATGAGGAAAAAAACCAGTTATGACAGTGTGTAATTCTGCAAGAAAACATTTCGAACTGTATACCTTAGCATTATCAAATTCTATTTAGGAAAAAAAAAAATTGAATCCTTTAGACTATAAATTTAGTTATAAATCTTTTGATATGTTTTCTTGCAAGAACTGCGTCAACTAGATAAAATTAAAAAATACACAATATATGAATCTTTACTCTATTTAAGTATCTGGTTTGGGCCATGCTTTTCTGTCTGTTAGATAGTCCTCAACCTTGTAATAAGCCTTCGACATCAATGATTTTTTCAAGTACTTTTTAAGAGCTGGAAAAGGTAAATTCAAAACTTCATCAGGTAACTTATTATAAAAACGGACACATTGACCTACAAAAGATTTGTATACTTTACGGACACGAAATTTTTTAGTGGCAATTTTATTTTTATTTCTAGTATTAAAATTATGTATATCAGAATTTTTACAGAAGGAGTCTATGTTCTTAAGGACATAAACAATATTCTCATAGATGTACTGGGACGCTACAGTTAAAATGTTGATTTCTTTAAAGAGTTCTCTTAAAGATTCACGTGAGCCTAAGTAGGTTATATATGGAGCGAATGGCTCTTTTTTGTAACACAAAAATTGTCTGTATGTCAGCTGCTTTACCCCAAACCAGGATACCATACGACATAACACTATGAAAATAGCTATGATAAACTAGGCGAGCTGTTTCTACATTGGTAAGTTGCCTGATTTTTCTGATAGCATATGCGGCTGAACTTAATTTACGCGCCATAACGGCTATGTGGGGACTCCATTGTAGATTTTTGTCTAATGTTATACCTAAGAATATTGCTTTATCTACTATTTCTAAGCACTCGTTATTTAAGAGTATACTAGTTTCCACCGGTCTAACATTAGGCAAAGAAAATCTGACACATTTAGTTTTCTTAGCATTAAGTAACAGATTGTTAACGGTAAACCAGTCAAGTACTTTGTCCAGTGTGCCATTAACTCTACTATAGTCAACTGATGTTCGGTCAACCTTAAAGATTAAAGATGTATCATCCGCGAATAAAACTATATCACAAAGATTACTTACTATAGACGGCAAGTCATTTATATAAACCAAAAATAAAAATGGACCTAAGATAGAGCCCTGAGGCACTCCTAACGTTACTATTGCCCCACTAGACTGGGTTCCATTTACAACAACTGCTTGAGTTCTATTGCTGAGATATGAAGACATAAGACTTAACGCATTAGCAGACAAACCATAATGTTTAAGTTTCAAAACGAGCGTCCCATGATCCACGCAATCGAAAGCTTTAGAAAGGTCACAAAAAATACCTATCGCATCACAGGAATTCTCCCAAATATCGTAAATATGTTTAATAAGCACAGATGCAGCGTCAGTCGTGGAGCGCCCTCTTGTGAAACCGAACTGTTTACTTGTAAGCAGTTTATTTCTATTAAAGTGCATTAGCATATCGTTTAACATTAATTTTTCAAAAACCTTACTTAATACAGGTAGTATCGATATGGGACGGAAGTTGGTTAGGTCGTTTAAATCACCCGATTTAAATAGAGGTATGACTTTACTAAACTTCATAAGATCAGGAAAAATACCCTCTGATATGCAGTTATTGTAAATCAAAGCTAATTGGGGCGCAATGACATCTATGATATGATTAATAACTTTTACTGATGTTCCCCATAAATCCTCGGTTTTCTTTAAATTGAGCGATTTAAATGTTTTAACAACCTTGATTGAATCTACTTGACTAAAATTAAACGTTACATCACATTTACTAATGTTAGCACAAAGCAAAGCTTTAGCTTGGGTTTTAGATGACTGCAGACATTTTGTAGTACTACTTGCTATATTTGAAAAATAGTTCTCGAATGCCAAGGCAACATCGTTATTTGACATGACCTGTTGGTCTTTCGTGAGAATGTTGACTTGATAATCGCGAGTTTTAAATTTACCAGATTCTCTATTTATAATATTCCAAACAGTTTTCACCTTGTTGTCAGATACTTTAAGTTTAGAACTAATATAATTTGCTTTAGCAGCAAAACACACTCTCTTGAAGATGTTTGAGTAACTCTTGACATAGTCCAGGAAATCACTGTTCTTGTTCACCTCCCTCTCACCATAAAGTTCATAAAGCCTATTTCTACTTCTATGTATACCTACGGTAGCCCAATCACTAAATTTTATCTTATTATTTTTATTTTTTGACCCAGAAATAGTTTTTAATGAAAAATTTTCATTGAAGCAATTAATAATTAAGCCGAATAAATCTTTATACATGCTATTCGAATTACTTTGTGAAAGTGATAACATACAAATATTATGGTTAATTTCATTTTTAAATAATTCCAAACGAGAACTAGTTATGGGTCGGTATGTTATAGTTTGGGGTTGTTCTTCTTGATTAATCATAGAGAAAGATGCCATTTGACCACTGTGGTCAGAGTTAAAACGATTTAAATTTTTCTTATCCAAACATTCACAGTTACAAAAAATATTATCTAAACAGGTCGCACTAGTAGCACCTACCCGGGTAGGCTCAAGGAACAAATTTATCAAATTAAAAGATTTAAATAAACTTAACAACTTGACAGTATTATTAGATGGTTCAAGTAAATTAACATTGAAATCACCACAAACTATAACATTTTTTTGGCTCTTAGTTACTAACCTCAACACATTTTCCATAGTGGATTCAAATGTGCAGAAGTCAGATGCAGGAGGCCTGTATACACATATGATTATATAGCTTTCTAGTTCTGTACAAGCAATTTCTACAATCCTCTCAATTGATAACTTTACTATATCCTTCCGTTCTTTGCATTTAAAAGAGCTTTTTACAATTATGAGAGAACCGCCATGAATGGCAGATTTTCTGGCATAGAAACTCACTAATTTAAAATTTACAAAGTCAAATATCATCTGTTCTTGTCTAAGCCAATGTTCAGTAATACACAAAACTTGAATGTCACTATTATCTAAAAATAAACCTATTTGTAGTTCTTTGCTGGAAAAACCCTGAATATTTTGATGGAAAATATTAATATTCAATGGCTTTTCCGCTGTCTTACAATTTAGTTTAAAGGCATGCTATTTATGGCGCTATCAACATAGTGGAGTCTGCTAGGTGAGCTATTAAATTGGTTTGGTTCTAAATTAAACGCTAGCAGGTCCACCAAAGTCATTAAATATTTCTTTGGCAAATATATTTTCTCTGATGTCAGCGAGAAGCGCTTTATGAATTTATTTGTATCAAAGAAATGATATTTGTTATTGAAGCAAGTGGCATGGTACATTAAGGAATTTAAATAAGCTATTTTATTGTTATACTGATATGTCATACTCTGTGAGTATGGCAACGCACATAATATAATTTTACCAATGCCAGATTTTTCAATAATATTTAATGTTAACATTAACCTATCTATTGCAGACTTGTCAATACTAACACTATTTCCTAATAAAACTACTAAGTTAGTACTGTCATCACAATGCCCTTTTAACATTGACTCACATATTTGATCGATACTTGAATTGTGATAACAGTAATTTATTACATTTTGATTTAATTTTTTACTAAGCATGGAACCCAGCCCTGATCCAATCTGATCCGAATAAATAATAGTTTTATTGGTACATGTTAACCTGAGGGGCTGTTCTTTAATGACAGGCGTTACAGTAGCCGGGGTGCCAAGGGCCATGTCCTGTTGCACGACAGCTGTTGGTGGAATATGGCCACAATTACAAAAATTACTATTTATAAGAGAGTTAAAGCGCTCTTCATTTTCTTTGCATTCCTCCAACAACTTTGTGAATGCCTGGACATGCTCCTTGCACTCTTTTTGTGTCGATGCATACAATAATGTGGTAGCTTCAAGCTTGTCTTTTAACCTATTTAATTCATCATGCATTTTCTTAGACTGTAAGTCCTTGCTTTCTAATTCCAAGTTACATTCTTTGACCCTATTTTTCATCACAGATAACTCTAACTTTAATTTGGAATAATTTTTAATGCATGCTTTGCTATTAATAAGCTTTTGTGTACGCCGAATATACCTGTTTATCCTAATATACTTTTTTAACTTTCTACTACTATCAAAGAATACTAGTTTATTAGAGTCATTTGGTTCACTGCCTACCAGCTCTTGGTACAAGTTCTGCAGAATTCTTGCATCATAGCGTTCCCGCTCTTTTCTGAATAATGCCAGCTCTTCATCGGCGGCGCCAAGTTCTAATTTCAGGGTCTCAATCTGTTTCAGCGCTACTTCATGGGTTGAGGCACATTGTGTGAAGGAGTTCACTTGTTTCTCCAAGTAATCCACTAGGTCTTCAGCTTCAGTCAGTTTTATTTCATATTCGGCAAGTTCATTTTTCATTGCCGAGTTCTTCCTGAGTATCTTCTGCAATTCCACTTCACCGTCTTCTCTTTCCTGTAGCAACTGCTCGACTAAGGCCTTGGAGTCTTGCAGTTCCTTCAGGGTCGCCTTCAGTTGCATGTCGCGTTGGCGTGCAGTGATCTTGCGGGATGTCATGTTAGCGGCGCTATTCATTTTGCTCGGTAGCTCCACAAACACTGAAAGATACAAGACAAACTGAGTGATTTACGTCAAAAAGAAGTGTTTCAAGGTGAATACTCGGGGACACAAATGTATAAAATGATGTGCGCAGTGTACAAGTATGAAGTAGTGTATGCGGCGAGAGCAGCTGGTCTCAACTCTGCTTCCACTGATCGTCAAGCAAAGAGAACTGGCGCTGTGCCAATGTAATGTTGTGGACGATGCTCACGACTTTAGTGAGCTTTGTGAGTGTGTAATAGTAAAAAAAAGAAACTATTTACTCCCCTGGTTTAAGTCCGGATTCAAATCGTTGTCCGTTGAGGTTGAGTAGTGCTTCTAGTTCAAATTAAACTCGATGTAGCTCAGTAGTATTTCGCACGAACACTATTAATTGTTCTTTGGCACTGTCACACTTATTTAATATGATAAATAATAGATATAACTACAAATAAACTAACAAAATAAATTAATTCGTATCAGCTGATGAAAATTTGATGTTGACAGTTCGGCGACCACAGAGTATTGATGAGACCTTTTACATCTCCATTCTATTAGATTTTTAGATAATAGGACGATCTTATTGTGAATTTGTTATATTCTGTTTGACATAGATTACAGCAATTCAACTTTTTAAAAATTATAATTGCATCAATGAATAGGCATGATGACTCAAAAAAATTATTACTTCAATAGAAAGAAGACATAAAACTATGCCAAATAGTGAAAATCCTATTCAAATATCTCAAAAAATAACGAAGCAACAACGGTTAGAATGTTCGTAGTTAGAGAGAGAAAGTGCTACTCGACCGTGACGTCACCTTTGAGTAGCGCCATAGTAAATGACAATCGTTCAATACAAAGGTGCGTTTTGCGGAAAAGCGACAGAAAATACCCACTTTTAAAACTTTGAAGACTTATAATTACGTAATTATTTATTTTTTTGAATTACTTTTTTTGCCATTTGATTGAGAATTTGAGTCATTATGTAGAAAATTTGGATTTATTGATTTTCTTTTATAGTGTCATCATCCCTATTGCTCTGAATATGGTCTATCGATTCAGGCTATGTAATATAAAACTGACCATTTAAAAGTGTTTGTAGTGCTAGGCCTATTGGAATAAAGAATATTTTGAGTTTTGATATTGTTAATATAGTAAGCCATGTATTTGTCTCACGCAAAAATGTACTAAATATTTACGAAAATTACGCGCACAGTAGTAGAGAGCGGGATGGTCAATTGCAAACACGCGTGTTAGAGCGGGACATTTGCAATTGACTAAGTATTGTCTGACATATACTATTACTCTTATCTACAGAATGCTATAGTACTTTTATCTCACGAGCGCGGGTTGGCCCTTGTTGTAGTTGTGACACGTACGAACACATAGACCACGTGAACTCATACCTCCTACGCTGACGCACACATAGACAATGTGCATGTATAGCTCAACACACAACCATAGCTCACCCGCGCTCGTGAGTAACTAGAATTTGGTAGTTGAAGATTGTTTTAGGTTTTTCTTAAATATGTATTTTTGAAAACGTTAAATTATATTGAAACTACTACTCAAATATAATCAAAAAGCGTTGACCTCCAAAAGCTCCAGACCACTAGAAAAATAAGCGCTCGACTTGCGACTTTCACAACCTTTTTACTCATTTAGACATTTTAATACCCGATTATTTGGTAAAAAGATTCGTAAAATACTTTTTCTCGTATTTTTATGAAGCTAATTATATTTTGAATTTAAATTATGTAAGATTTATGCGTCTGTAGAAAGTGAAAAGTTTCCATTTTTGATCACTGGTCGCGGTATTGATAACATAATAATTTATTGGCTTCACGAAATTAGCGACTATTTTGGGATAGCGAAAAATAGGGCTTTTTAGCCTTTCAGAAAATATGATATTACATATTTAACTTGTGTTACTATTTATGTTTTGACTGTCATTTATCGTCCTTTGCTCTAGATAGAACTTTTGTACAAAATGAATATGTGTTACATCTCATAGATAGCGTATAATTACACACAGAGCGTATTAAGCATCCTAGTTTGTTGGCATGGTCGTCAAATAGTATTCAAAAGCTTTGTCTCAAACTTACACTCCGTCAAATGTTGGCATGTTTGTGAGTTAGGCGACTTCCTGACTTGTCGTTGCGGAAGCGGTACAATATGAGAAAACTGTCAAACGTCAGTGTCAACTGTCAGTCAACTCAGTACTGCTTTTTACTACGCCCCTACATTTAAATGTGTGCTTCCTGACTGGCGCAGGATGCGATACGAAGGCAGTACTGGTCCACATCTGCGCATGATATTACTACTGCGCAAATGTAATACTGACAGTATTCCGTCAAGTTGGAATTTTTGCGAGGTCAGTAAGTTTCATCATCATCATACGTCCCACTGCTGGGCACAGGCCTCCTCTCATAGATGAGAGGGATTGGGCAGTAGTCCCCACGCTGGCCCAAAGCGGGTTGGGGACTTCACATACAACTTTGAATTTCTTCGCGGATGTATGCAGGTTTCCTCACGATGTTTTCCTTCACCGAAAAGCTAACGGTAAATATCAAATGGTATTCCGTACATAAGTTCACGATAACTCATTGGTACGAGCTGGGATTCGAACCCACGACCGCCGCTTGACAGCCGCATGCTTGCAGTAAGTTTACGTCAAAGAAAAAACTGACACATATCGATCCCGCCCCGCCAAGTCAGGATGTCGCCTAAGGGTGCGTTGTAATGGTCTATCTTTACTTGCAAATCTCTGGCAGCCCCATAATAAAACAAACTTAATAGGCGTATTTTATTGTTAGTTAGTATTCCGCTTTGTAAGAACGCAATTAATGCGAAGAGCGAGTCGTAAAGTTTTTGGCGATCTCATGATATTTTAGGACCACTAGTCACTCAGACCACATAGTATACAAACTATTAAGGTTTAAATGGAAAGTACAGTAAATAATGTTAAGTTAATGATAATGTTTTACTTACTATTGAAAAATAGTTAATGAAAATTTGTATAATTGAAAATGATGTTTTTTCCCCCAGCACAGCCTTTAATTAACAAATCTCAATGGGAATTCTGTAAAGTAATTATAATGTTCTCAAAAACGACGTTTCTGTCTTTAGATATATTCAATGATAGTAATTTAGTATTCAGAGATACAAACTTGCAAAGTAACTATATTATGATATATTACCTACTTTATTTCGTACAGTATGATTTGAGTTTACAATTTCACGCGTATTTGTCATATATAATTAGATTGAAATCCTCAATGTACATGATAGGTATTACATAATCATATTAAACAATACGTAGAATATATTTTCATGTTACCACGCCAGTTTCACAGCCCACAGTTATAAGATGAATTCGATGAAAAACAGCGTCGTGTTTTTCTTGACGCGGGACTTTCTAATTTTCCTGCTGATATAGGTAATGTAAATACTACGCACTTCAGTAAAAATTGTGAGTGATGACTAAAATTCCGTAAATATTTCATAAGAAATTATATTTATTTTCCTTATTTACTAAAGCAAAGTAAATGTAGATGCATTACTGCAGTGGGGGCGGTGATTAGTAAGTACCTACCTTTAAGCTTTATAGATGAAGCTGTTAGTAAATATTGTAATTTCCAAGATTTATTTCGTTTTCGAATGAGATTTGCTTTGATTAACTACCGAGAACTGAAAACGAAGTATTTCGTATTTTTTTTTAATTAATGGAATAATTGTAATTTTTAGATTCCGAGTAGGATACCTACCCGCGCCAAGCGTCTTTTTGGGGATCAAGCGCGATTGCTCCGGTAGCTCAGTGGCTAGAGCGATTGGCCCCGTATGCCAGAAAGTCGCAAGTACGAATCCTGCTCAGAGCCAACATTTTTCCATCAATAAAAATCTGTGTTGCGTTTTGCGTTAGCAACATTACTGCTTAATAGATAATTAATGAAGTAATTTCCTCCCTGTCGTTCGAATATGCAAGTGCGACAGGGAGGGAAGAGCTTTGCTTTCCGTTCGTGGTAGGCGCTTTGAATATCCACTATAGGGATGTTGACTCAAAATTTATTATTACTCCATACGAAAGAATACATAAAACTATGCCAAAAAGTGAAAATCCTATTCAAATATATCAAAAAATAAAGAAACTACAACCGTTAGAATGTTTTTAGTCAGAGAGAGAAAACGCTACAGGTCAGTGACGTCACTGACCTAGAGCGCCATACTAAATGACGATCGTTGATAGTTCAATACAACGGGGCGTTCAGCGGAAAAGGGACAGAAAATGCCCCCTCCTATAACTTTGAAGACTTATAATTATGTGATCATTTATTCTTTTGGATTACTTTTTTCACAATTTGATTGAGAATTTGATCCTTTTTTGAGAAAATTTGGATTCATTGATGTCCTTATTTTGTGTCAACATCCCTATTCCTGTGAACCGGGTGAAGTGTCTACTTCGTTGAAGGTGTCGCCCAAATGTGCGAATATCTTATTTTAACTCCATCAATCCTGGAATGTACGATTAATTTACAAGCTGAAGTTAATATAAACAGCATGTGACATGGAATATCATTTCGGTAATTTCCGCACAGTAATTTCCATGAACTTCCCAGTAAATTGCGGGCATAACATGTGTGTTTGTTGAGAAAGGGGTGGCTGGTTACTTCACACTCTTCATAGTCTGAGGCCTACGGCGGCCAAGACTGTAAATCCGCCACCGCAAATAAATCCATTAATCGAAGCGGATAAGTAGGAGCTATAATTTGATTGGTCAATTCTGCAAATCTCCGCTTCGCTCCGCCTCAGTAGAATAGAAATTATGCCCCCTTAGTAGACATTTGTTTTAACTTGCGAGTTTGTGTGTATTGCGCCCAATATTAACGTGAGAGTGAGATGTGAGCGGAAACACGTCGGAGGAGGGGTTTTCAGTTCAATATTTTTGTCACTTCAACATTTACTAAATCTCCACTTTGCCGTTTAAGAAAGTAAAAGCATTAGCGAAGCTAATTTACAGTCTGTTAAACTTTACCTCCGAGGATTATTAACTGAAGCGTACGTTTTAGTTAGTACGTCTACCCGACTAGCTAGCGATCAGAGTAATCCAAAGCTCCGAGGTAACTTGTTTATGTACATTAGTATTGAGTATGTACATAAATAAGCATCAATACTTATACTTAATTGAGAATGTACGTAAAAATGGATTCTCAGACAAATAGTGCACGCTGTTTAGTTTGTATGTTTGGGCCAACGGTTACAAATCGTTGTTCAAACTGGGAATGCGATTAGATAAGACGTGTCAATCGATTATTAAAAAAAAATCAATTTTATGTCCATTCGTATGATATTTTATTAAAGATGCTGTTTTTTATGGTCAAGTTGCCCTCTTGACAGGCCTAATCCCAATAAGGTCTAGTTTTCCCTCGGGTTGGAAGGTCAGATAGCATTCGCTTCCGTAAAAACTGGAGCCTACGTCTAATCTTGGAATCAGGTAGCGGACCCCAGGCATCCTTCAGGATCCAATCTGTACCATAACGCTAGGAGGATGAGAGTAAATTAATAACATGATAAGGAAGGAAATTTATTTCTGCTCTGTGTTTAAACAGTCGTTGAATCTCATTATCTCAGCTCTGGCTGTGATGGCGTATGTAAAGGAGGCTGATAGTGAAATGTAGAACATTTCACAACGTTCCTTCACTTTATTGAGGTCGTGCTAGATAATTTTACATTTATAGTATTTAACTCCTATACCGACTTATTATTTTGCACATATTTTAAGTAGTCTAAATCTATTCCATTTTTATCAACTCCAAGAAATAAGGAGGTTCAATATTCGTCTGTATGCATTTTTTTCGTATATGTATTATTGACAATGTTTTTTTTAACGGAGTAATGACGATTGATGAATGCCTCCGCTGACGAGACAAATTACACTAACGAACCTGGACGCACATGGGATGAAGTAATCGAGTTGTTGTCCTCTACTGGCCTTAACGAGTTCCCATTCAAACAAGTCGTACCCAATCAATCGGCTACCTAACTCGATTTAAAAATTATTTAGGTTGCTACAAAATTGGGGTCTTTTTAATCTGACTGTTATTTTATGGACGGGTAGGTAAAGTGATCGGATTGGCATGCATGGTGAACAAGGAACTTACTGCCTTTATGTTGTTACGTCGGTGACAAATTCAATGAAAGATTTGTGGCATTTATCTTTGTGATGAGCACGAATATTTGTTTCTGAATGTATGTATCTATATACCTCAAAATATGTATGTATGGACTAGTAGGTACCCGTAGTACAAGCGTTGCTTAGTTTGGGGTCTAGTACTAGGTCGATTTGTGTAAGATTGTCCATTGATATTTATTTATTTATTTTATTTATTTATTAAAGTTTATATCAAGTATGGCTTAGCTGATGGTATGGTGATTTACTAAATTAAATGTACTTACGTGTGAAATCAATTTTACGTCACACACTTATAATAAAGTTATACACGTTGACGATATGACATAAATATTATTCCTCCATTCCATTCAGGCCAGCTTTTGCGAATTTACCCAATGTTCCTTTATATAAACTCTGCTAGACATTGTAACCGCTTTAACAGTTGATTTTATTCTGTGCAGCAGAAGCGAAAATAATAAATTATTTTTGTCCGTCGAAATGAAATCCAAACCAAATGAAGTCCCACATATTATAACTTTACCCATTTAAATTTTATGATGGAAAACGACTCGCCAATCACATAAAAAGTGAGCCAAGTTTGATCATTTATTTACTGCGAAGTCCCAGATTCAATTCCCGGCCGGTCCGATTTATGTCAAAAACTTTTCAGAATTATTGTTTTGGGCACATGAAGTAAAGTTGTCGGGTCCCTGCGGGTTTCAGTGACCTTTAGGTTTAGAGAATCATAATTCACAGGAATTAATTCTCACATATATGGCATTATGAAACAGGGATAAATAATTAATTTCCCGAAACCAGTGTAACCGAGCCATACGGCGCGTTATTTACAATCGGAAGTTTCGGAGGCTGTCTTACCAGAGGGTTTTTCAAAATTACTTAATACACGAAATAGGTCATATCACTGGTTTTTAACATTTGAGGTAAAGACAAACAAATAAAGTCCAGTTTTCCTCTAGGTTTGAAGTTCAGATTGCTGTAGCTTTCGTTAAACCAAGTGCTTTCGTAAAGAGTACGCCAAGTGTACGCCAAGGATACAACTGGGGAAATGCTAGGATAATTAATTTGTTTGATATGGGGTTACTTTATACGGGATGTAATGTCGATAAATAAACGAAAAACAAAAATCAAACGCGTTTATTTTTTACATTATACGATTACAATTGATGTATCGGTTAGTAAGCTCTTAAGTAGGTAGGTATGCATCTAAATTGACATGGGAAAATATCCTCCCATTGTTTAAAATGTGTATTTATTTTTAAACAATGGTTTCCATTCTTTATTTTATCATGTGGCAGATGTTTTATGTTTCAGATAATTATAATTACTACTCGTATCTGATTATTTTCTTCTCTTTTACAGGTATGTTATGGTGTTACATCAAAGCTGTAAAGTGTAAGTCCTAATCCAACATTTCTACCCTATTATTGCTACCAAGCACTATATTGCTTCCGGATATCATAAAATATGACAAGGGCGAGTATCATAAATATCATAATCATAACATTTCCTTGAGGGTTGTAAAGGTTGTGACATAATTATTCCAAAAAGACCCTTTCTGATGGTAATGAAGATTATTTCAATCAAAATGTCTAGATAAGTTTACTAAACCCTACCTCAAAGAACCGAAATACTTTTGTGACAACTTGATTCTAGGCCAATGTGAATACTTTATCGTATGTTAAATTAGAGATAACTTCAGTTTGGGGCTTGGAAACAAAAGTTTGACCCTTTTCCTTTGAAAATTTTACCACCTTTTGCAATATTATGTTGTGTGCACCTATGTTCGACGAATAAAGCATTTGTATTTGTATTTCTCCTGTACAACTTAATAGTCGTACCATTTTAGTCAATCTTAGGAGTTACTTTACTCTTCGAGAACCATTTTGTTAGTTGTATCGCATTTCAAAGCATTTCCTACCTTGCGAGCTCTGATATAACTTCCAACGGATGTCCATGAGCGAAAGCAAACCATTAAGTATCTATACTATTGATCGTATACACACAAACAAAACTAGGGACTCGTCAAAAACAAACAATGTAGGTACTTACCTCTGAAACGAGAACAAAGGATCTAATCTAAATCCACCGTATCCCGCTACATTTTGCGGTGGCTTAAAAATGTTTGGATGCGGATTCAGTGGATTTTCTGGGCTGAAACGCATCGTGTGTAACATCAGGTATACTCGCGGCTTTAAAAAAATCATTTATTTCGGAGTTATCATCCATAATTGGTTAGTACAAATAAACTTAAAAATAGTGTTAGTAATACTTAAAAAAAAACTAAAAATAACATTTAATATCGGCGGGCAGGGGCACGCGCCGGAGCGTGTGTCTCATCCCAATGCCGCAATATCGGGGAGTCCACCCGTTCAGCAAGCGTAACATCTACTCAGGACGCTGTTGGTGCTGCCTCGCACCCTGCTCATGAGGGAGGCCATTCTGGTGCGCAAAATTGCGGCATTATAAGGTACTAATGTTTATTAGTATCCTCGTTTCTGTAGCTTGAGGCTGCGACAGTTGCCGATTTCGAAAATAATCATGAAATTGTTCTTTTGTTTCGTCTTTTCAATTGGTGCATTTTTTATATTTATATTTTTTTATACGCCATGGTTAAAAGTAACAATGCACTTTAAATGAAGACAAATTCATTTTAAATGATCATAGTAAATAAACCGATTGTAATTTACAATCCATCCTTACGTATCATATCATGTAAACAAACTATTCTTGAAGACATTATTAATCATTATCACACTCTTTTCCAGGATTACACAATAATAATCACTTACAATGATGTTGTAGTTATAGCTCTTAAAGTATGTATTGTAATCCTAGATAAAAGTATGATAATGATTGACGTCTTCTAAAAGAGTTTGTTTACATGATAGGATAGGACACGTAAGGATGAATAGACTATAATTTTCAATGAATGCACTATTCGAATAATAGCATAAAGGCGGCTTTAATGTTAAATTAAAATCATTCAATCCTTTTGAAGCCATTAATTACATAATTGTTACTGGTAATGTCAGGTCGTTTTACCTGATGTTAATTTAAAAAAAATACACAAATAGACTCACAGAAAATAAGTACATTACTGGTAATGAGTTAATGCGAGTATTTCATTTTTCTAACAGCAACGAATTTAATAAAAAAGGCGGTAAATTATAGTTAAGTACCTTTCACATAGTACACACGCATATGTATTACATGCTATTTCGAATTTGCCGATTTTTTTCTTGTCTAACCAGTTATTTAGAACAGTTAGCAGAGGTTTTTTTAAGTTTTATGAATAATGGGGTATCTGGGATATCGTAATTTTAAATAGAAAACTCCCGTGAGTCTCAGACATATTGAAATATAATAAACGCGTGCTAGACGCGGCTAGTTCTCATGATTAAGGACCACGTATTGGTCCGAAACATGTCGAGCGATATTCGACGTCAAAGCCCGAAACGCACTGACAACGGTAGCGGGGCGGGGCGTCGCGATGCGGAGGCGGTACCGGTTGTAATATTCGAATTAATATGAAAGGGTCCGCACAGAAAACCGGCCTGGCAAAAAGCGATCTGTGCGGACCTTTTCATATTAGTTCGAATATTACAACCGGTACCGCCTCCGCACCGCGTTTGCAGCTTAAAGACGTGAGCCCCGTTTATTATGTTTCAATAGGATATCGTACCCTGCTGACCCACAGCCATACACAGATTATCTGGTCGGCCTAGATTGGATCCTTATCCTTACGAACGGCCGGGTTCTGACGTTTCACTTAACTTTTATGCGGGAAAATACACGTTTGGAAAACGTTGAGGTTGCAACTGAGTTTTCATGACGCTTATAACTTCTCTCGTGCATTTGGATAAATTTAAGCGGTTTAGCATTGTTCAGAGGGGTCCCAAAATAATACCATTGATATGATAACACACTAAGTTAATACAGAGCACGGGATATCAACCTTAATAGTTGTAATAAAAATCCAAATCGGATGACTGTCGCAGGATAAATCTTAGTAGCGCGATTCGGGAATAGTCGCAAAGGGTACCGCGCCATCTAGCGACAAACCCCACTAACACTTTGAAACTTATAATAAGAATGATACTTGACTGAACAACTAGTAGTGAGCGAGGAAGCGTTGTGTTGAGTAATAGTGAGGGACCTGCATAATTTTGTCTCTAGTTGTCATTTATGAATACTCAAATTACGTAAAAAAAAAGGGGCTCGCGATTATTCAGATATCGAAAGCTTTCATACGCTACGGTGAATCAGTTACAAACAGAAACAAAACAGCAACAGGTAGAGGTAGACAACAGGCGGTCTTATCGCTAAAGAGCGATCTCTTCCGGACAACCTTTGTGCAAACAAAAAAAAACAATTAATAAACTATACTAGTTTAAATACTATATTACCATCAGGCAGGCCGCTTATTTGCCACCGTCGCAAAATCACTAAGTATATATTTTTTTGTTACAATGTAAGCTCTCTTTTTAGTGTCTAAGCTAGAAACGCCAGGAACAAAGACGTCGGCGGAGCCATTATGTAGTATCACTGTTTATGACCCTGTCTGAAAGCACCGGCCCCTGAGGTCCCTTATTTATCTGATGTGCAGATTTTATTAGCCTTGCTTTCACGTTTCATTCAAGCGAAGGTCAT
The DNA here is from genome assembly GCA_951800055.1 of Cenopis cana. Taxonomy (NCBI): domain Eukaryota; kingdom Metazoa; phylum Arthropoda; class Insecta; order Lepidoptera; family Tortricidae; genus Cenopis; species Cenopis cana. The sequence continues at coordinate 2,705,666 of OX637476.1, read as the reverse complement.
GTCATATACTTACGTGGTATATTTGATCTGGAGGCACGGCAGTGCCCCCGCCAAGTCGAGCAAAACAAAAGGTGCTCGGCCTTATACCATCCTTTTCTCGATTAAATATTAAGCGAAAGGTCCATTTTGTCGAAGGCAACTACTCAGTTCTATGACTTATTTTTTTTTAATAACAAATTGGATTGCTCTTGGCTCGCATCTAGCCAGGGAGCAAAGATGAGGCCGACGATGAAGCGAGCTCACCCTGAAAATGCCTATTCACTCGTGCCTGAAAGAGGTGAGGACTTCACATATTCGGCAATCAGCAGGCAAATAAGTAAATCTAAGTATTTACTTACTGTTCTCAAATGAACTGCTGAAGCCCGAAGTCAATTATGATCATAATCACTACCTATAATACCGATAATTGACCTATTTAAACCGTGGCCTAGATTTTATAAGTCGCCCGATTATTTCGTGAACCTCGTATAGTTCTTAAAGAAGGGAATTAATTGCAACCATATTATATTCCATATAAGGTTCACTTTTGAAAGCTGAGTTTTTTGAGATAGGAGGAATGCAGGGAGTTCATATACGTTACACTTTGCGCTCATGGGATAGTAACTAGATTTCATAGACATACACTCACCGGCAGAAAAATTGGCCCAAAACCTTTCGTGATTTCAAACTAAACATTGAATAAATTAAATAATGTTTAATATATAAAAATGCATTTTTCTAATTTGGGCCAAAATTTTCTGCCGGTGGGTATATTTAATTTAATTAGATTGCGCATTGAGTGCATTTCTTTACGGATCGGATCACATTATATTTTATTTACGTAGGTAATAGTAATAGATTAGTGGAGTAGGTAGGTAGGTACTGATTGAAGCTATTGTTATTTACAATTTTGGTAAGTATCTATTTTGATATATGTTGATTACTATCAGGTGTTACCATAATTTACACAAGTAAGACCGTTATACATTTCAATATGTGGAAAGTAGGTACCCAATTCTCTGACCTGCGCTTACGCATATATATTACGGAACCCCGGGTCATATTATAATAGTAATGAGCATACAAAATGAGTACAAAGTGTATTGTGAATAGAATAGGCAGGTGTAGTATACTTGAAATAATTTCATTTGGCCAAGTTGCATCAAAGTATTCGTTCAAAAAGCTATTATACTGTTCAAATAATAAAGTTCAAAATACAATAACATTTTTCTAGGAACTTGGCCAACATAAAAATATCAACCTTACCATCTGCCGCACAGGTGGCCCTATTCCACGGTCGACCGCAACTACACTCCCAACTAAAAAATCCTATGTGCATTGACACTTCAAAACCGTACACCTTTTCGATTCCGAGCATGTCTTTTATAAGAACGCAGTAAGTCTTGTCTCCACTTTGTCTTGTATTTGAATGTGAACTTTAGTGTGTTGGTAATAATGTTGTTTTGATGTGTGATCGAGGAGGATATGTTGAATAAATCAGGCTTGGTTATCTCATAGACGGCTTAATTTGCAGAGTTGACAATTTTTAATATAAGTAACTTGTATAGTTAGGTGGATATTTGGTTCGGTCCAGTGACCTGTAAGTTGAAATATTATAATGTAGTAAAGTATTCGAGTAGACTACCTGATATTATCTCCGAGCGCGGGTGACCCATGGTTGTGTTCAAGATAAGATGTCTATGTGTTCGCATGACTGTGTCACAACTACAACATTGGCCAACCCGCGCTGTAAAAGTACTAATAAGTATAAGTACGTACCTACATTAAATTCGTACATAATTCTGCACTGGATTGTACTCCTGTACAGCCAGATACAGAAATATGAGTGTATGCAATTTACTCTAATAAGTAATAGGTATGTCCCATGGCGCTTGTTTTGGTGAATTAAGGTTTCGGTACATATTTTTTTATTTTTGCACATGACACACAAATACACACTTAGAATAAAAGTCAATTAAACTGAACGCCCTTCCTCAAGGTTGGATTTAGTTGTGGACCCGGACGGTTGTGGAGTTTCCATCACTATTACACTACTGCCGGCAGGGAATTCCAAACCTTAGCAGTACGCGTTATAAAATATGACGAAAAGCGCTTATAATTAATACGTTAATACGTACAGTGAAACAATATCTACCAGAGGAAGGAGTGAGTCCAGTAATGTCCCAAAGTCTCCCTTTCTATTAAAAGCCCACTTGAGCAGGTCCTATTGTTATAACATTTTATATTATTGAGATCGTAATTTCGTCCGACGAGAGCCCTTTCAGCGAGTTATGATTATTTAATAATGCTCCTCACGAAAACGGCTGAAAATTGGTGCCTAAGTCTCAAACGAAACACTAGGCTCCCATCCACACCTAAAGGGAATACCTACAGGAGCTTACGAACAATTTAGTAGCTCTTGCTATGAGAAATAGGGTTGTTTTTGCAGGGCCGGTGGGCTTGGGAACCAGCCAAAAAGCCATCTGTTTGTAATTGTCGTTATAAAGAATATTTTAATTGTCTGTTGAGATGCGAATTGGGTGAGCAATAATTGTAGACAGAATTTTGGGTGTCACCTTTTTAGTGACTATTAAGTATAATTTCCTAAAATGAACATAGAATACAGTTACCTATTATACCTGTGTTAATCACATACATTATTAACCCTGAAAACATTAGTTGCATTGCTTGTTTTGGGCAGTCGTTTAAAAAAAACATCCAAACAAAAATGCATTCGTGTAAAACAAACAAAATTCCTTACTAGTTTGAATGAGCCAGCCGTGGCAGTAGTTGTTATACTAACACGCCTCTGATGCGGCACGGGTCACCAATTTGTATGGAAATTTCTGTGTATATGTCAAATTGTATGACGGTCTCCGTAATTTTCATTTAGAAGGATGAATCCAATAACGAAGGGTCATAAAGACCAACGTTGCCTGTTTAAAATCTAAATATGTGTCTAAATGTCAAACGGAGTGCTCGTGGCTTAGCGGCGCCCGCGTGCCGCGTGGGGTATGCCAGGTTAAGCTATATCGGCCGCGGTCAGTTTTAGGATGGGTGACCGCTTTGAGTGGTTACGAACTGAGCGCTCTCGTGCTTTGGAAAGCACGCTAAGCCGTTGATCCCGGCTGCTTGGAAGCCTTCGGGCGGCTTGAGAACTTCTAATAGTCAAGTAGCCCACTCTCTTGATAACGTCTGTGTATGTGTAAATGTGTGTTTATTTTGTTATGGTGTTGTTAATAGTATTCTCATTTTAATTTTCATATTGCTGTAGTTTTTAATTAAGGCTAAGCTGCAACAAGCACGGGATTTACCAAAAACTCCAAAAACCATTAAGTATGACCTCCGATCATGCGTAGTTGACACGAACTTGGGGATCAAATTGTATTGGACTAGGGAACAACAGTAAAACAATAGCGCAACCACCCTGAAATAGTAAGCCGGCCATTAGCCAAGCCGCGAATAAACGGCGTGCATGTTTAATATTTATTTCCGAAACCGTGCTATTGTGGTTAATTTGGACGAATATTTAATGCCACTGACTATAAACCAATTTCCACATAAGATAAATGAAGCATTCAATATACTAGCCGCCGTCATATAGGTACACTTGGCTGCAAAACTGCATGGACAGATACGACTACTCATTGCTCATTGTATTATGTAATATCTGGGCGACCGAGCTTCGCTCGGCGTTTTCCCGAACATGAGACCTAGCTAGATCGATTGACCGTCCCCGAAAACCCGCACAAACTAAATTTCATCAAAATCGTTAGAGCCGTTTCCGAGATCGCCGAAATAAATAAATATACAAGAATTGCTCGTTTAAAGATATAAGATAAAGAAACTCCGTACAATAGTAGTACCGTCCTAGTAGGGTTTGACTTGTAAAAGTGCCATTGCGGCCTACTTACAGAATAAAGTTCATTTATTTCATTTATTTATTAATAAATTAGGTAGGTAGACTGGTACACGTACCTACGGTTACGTGTCTAATAACTTTGACTGATCGTAACCGCGTAAATATACGTTATGTTTCAGAAAATATGATATTACGGTAAACAATAAATTACGAGCCTAGAAACAATATTAATAAAAATGTTATACGTAAAGAAGCCGGGGATCATATCTTCACTACGAGTCGTAACGTTTACAGTGCGTTAATCTAAAATCAACCATAATATTTAGGAAGATAAAATTCACGTTTCAACAGTGGTGAAGATAGAAAGAATAAACTAGCTCTGTTTTTCCGAAGCTAGGTAATCATAACAAAAAAGTTTCCTTCAGAGGAATTTTCTCCCTCGGACCTGCTCGGACGCTCCGTAGCTCTAGTATAGGTAAGTTTTTTCGAAAACGCGTTTGCGTTTTGGTGGTCACTAGTGGAAACTAAAACAGCGAGTATAACATTTGTTGCTAACCGATGAATAACGCGCGTATTTCAAACTCGGTGAGAGCGTTTTCATCATTTTGAGACAAAACGCAAACGCGTTCGAATTAGTTAATGTTTCGAAAAAACTTATACTAGAGCTACCGGTTGTGGAATTAACTCCCTGCCGAGGTTTTCTCGAGGGACTACAATATCGGGTTCATCATGAAAGGAGTGCATATTTTTTTGAAGGGTCGGCAACATGTATGTGACACTCCTGGAGTTGCAAGCGTCCATATGCTGCGGTGACCGCTTACCATTAGGCGGGCCGTACGCGTGTTTGCCACCGACGTGGTATAAGATGAAGGAAAAAACGGAAATAATACGCGGCGTGATAAAATAAATGTTCAGGTACTACATATACAGTTGCCGTAAAAAAATATTATTTAGTGGTCCTGTGAGTTCTAGACATTACGTTTAAGACGAATAGATACATATGTATTACGGAACGAAAACAGGTATTTTTTTACGACCTCAAGCTCCGCTATTTTGTATTAAAATAAATATCCAAAGTGGCAACGGATGGCTGCTGACGCCAATAATTGACAAAAACATGGACAATCGCACCCGAAGAATATTGTTGTTATAAGTATTTCTGCTTTCTATTTCATATATTCATATAGGAATAAAAAGCATTCGAGTATTCGCACAAGTTTGTCAGGCGACGGGTTAAGCCTTTATATCTCGCGTGAATGGGCGACGTGACAGGCGGTAGGCAGATCGCTGTGTCGCTGACGTATATAGACGACGCAGCTAAAGAAAGCAAACTGTCTAGCAGACAGTTTGGAGCTCCAATGCTCTCCCAGCCAGACTCAAGCCATCCCAGACCACGTCAGAGAGGTCGAGGAAGAGGTAACTCGCCGTTCTCTTTTACCACTCCGCTCTGAACCCATAACCCCCATCTCTATTCAGGAATTAAAAACTGTAATTAAGAATCTAAAAGTCAAAAAAGCCCCAGGTGCTGATGGTATCTCAAACAAACTTATTAAACTCTTACCGGACGCGATCCTAGATCTCCTACTCCACATTTTCAATACCGCTCTCCAAAACAGTCACTTTCCGCAGACCTGGAAAGAAGCTGACGTCATTGGCATCCCCAAACCAGGGAAATCCAGAAACATCCCTTCAAACTACCGCCCTATCAGCCTCCTCAAATCACTGGGTAAAGTTTACGAAAGGCTGATACTAACTAGACTTCTATCCCACCTTCACATCAATAACATCATCATCCCTGAACAATTCGGATTCCGCTCTCAACACTCTTGCACTCACCAAATTCATCGCCTTGTGGAACACATCCTTTTTTGGATGACTGGCTGGGGTCGTAAGATCCCTACTGGAGCTATCTTCCTCGATATAGCGAAAGCATTTGATAAGGTCTGGCACGAGGGCTTGTTATTCAAGCTCTACAACATCGGCGTGCCAGACCGTCTTGTCCGCCTTATACAAGACTATCTCCAAAATCGATGCTTTCGCTATAAAGTGGAAGGTACACGCTCGGCCTCTCATCCAATAAAGGCTCCGTTCTCTCCCCCACTCTCTTCTCTGTCTACATAAATGACATTCCAAAACTCCCGCAGACCAACTACGCCCTTTTCGCTGATGATACAGCAATTTTCGCCACATCCCCACGCATAAACCGGGTTACTCAGTTGCTACAATCTGCCACCGATGCACTCGGCCATTGGTGCAGACTGTGGCGAATTGAGGTAAACCCGGAAAAAAGTGTGGGGATAATCTTCTCTCGTACCTCCCGTTATACCCATATGCTAAACTCAATCCCTCAAGTTACTCTTAACCAAACCCCCATCCCGTGGAAAAGTGACGTCAAATACTTAGGCGTCACTCTTGACAAAAGACTAAATTTCAAAAAACACATAAAAACGGTTGCCGACAAGTCATCTTTCTATCTATCCAGACTACACTCTCTTCTAAATTTCAAAAGTAAAATGTCACTCAAAAACAAAGTTCTTCTCTACAAATCTATAATCCGTCCAGTTTTCTCATATGCCTCGCCGGCCTTCGCCCAAGCTACCCCCTGCACATTGAAGCGACTTCAGGTCCTTCAAAACAAGTTCCTTCGCAGGGCGGTGGGGGCCCAATGGTATATGAGAAACCTGGACATCCACAGGGATCTAGGTATCAAGTCCATTAAGAAGCACTTTAAGGACCTCAGCACCTCCTTCTTCGAATCTTTCACCTCAAATCCGAACCATTTAATCAGAGAGGCCTCCGATTACGCCCCTGAACTCCCGCCGAGGAAAGGAGTGCGTCGTCCGAGGCACGTCCTCACCGATCCTGAAGATGCTATCACGGTAGCCCAGATAGAGCAAAGCAAAAGGGAACTCCTTCGACTTATCCACCAGAGGCGACGAGCCGAAGCCCGCCAAAACGGTAACCCCTTAGTTAGATATCGTCCGGGCATCCGCCGCCCTGCGAATTATTATGTAAACCGCCCACACTGGGAACAGACTCGCCAGGCTGATCGAGACGCCAGGTTTGGGGAACGCAATTATGTCCGCCAACTGGATCCCCCAAACCCCCGCCTCCTCCAGCCCCCCCCCCCCCCCCCCGATCCTCCTGACCCCCCTGGAAACAGGGCTTAACAAGCTTCTCCTCTTTATATATTTTATATATATTATCTATTACTCTTCTCAAAAGATACATCCTTCTCCAGCACCATTTAGTTTTAAGAAACCCAAACCACTTCTCTTCCCTTTTCTTCCTGTCTTCTTTCCTTATTTCTTCTTCTCTCTATTTCTTTTATTTCCTTCTCTTTTCCCTCTTGACCTCATCATGGCCCCATAGGCCCTGATGAGCGGCTCGCCCGAAAAAGTTACTGGCCCTTGAAGAGGCCAAACTTAAAGAAAACCCGTTAAAAAAAAAAAAAAAGACGCAGCTAAAGCTTGCAGGAATTCGTGTAAATATATGACAATACCTTTAGCCTAAGAAAGATACGTTTTTTTTGGAAAAAAATCTCTAACAGGCTAATTTTTTTTATACGGTTCTTTTAAGTGATTTTAAGATTCAATATTTTTTAAATTTGCGAATCTACCACCGGAAGTTGGATAGAAAAAATGGTGCCCAAAAACTGTTGATTTTTCACAGCAAATATGGTATAAGTAGTTTTATTGAGAATGCTTCTATCTTTAGGTCTGTTTTGATGCTGACGACCCGAATCGAAACATATATGCAACGGGAAATAAGAGAAATTTAATCAAACAGGTATTTTCAGTTTTTCTCAAATTTATTAAAAAGAAAATTATATATAAGCTTTTTATAGCAACACATGAAAAACAAGGACTGTTTCTAAGAATTATCATTGAAAATGAAACTATTTAAATATTTGGTAAATAGTTTTTTACAAATCGCCTATTTAACATTAGTAGAAAAAATATATCAGTTCCAATTTTTCCGTGGACTTTTAATTTAAGCCCTGAGAATGTCAATGGAATAGGAATGAACCCCATGTTATTTGTTTTCGTTGATTTGCTTAATTACAGCACACACGTGCAATCTGATTTGGACTTTATTGCCTTACTGTCAGGGATTATTTTAGAACGCACAACGAGATGGAAGTAGGCATGTCGATACTCAAGCGCGCGGCGCGTGCGGCCCCCGCCGCCTAGCTCCGATGTCTGTTTATTATTATTACTTACTATGACTCTGATATGAATAACGAATGCATTGATGACGGTGCCCAAATACAAATACAAAGTCCGTGATTGCAATTTTCCCGTTGGCTTTAAAGCTCAGAATATCAACGAAATAGGAATAAAGCGAATTTTATTTATATTCATTAATGTACAGCATACGTTTGCAATCGGATTTGGACTTTATTGACTTACTGTTAAGGATTATTTGAGATGAGAATGTAGGGATTGAGTAGGCAGGTTCAAACTTAAAACACGCGTGCTTGAGGCCGCCGCTCGGCCCAGCCCCTCTAGCACAACATGTATTCCGTATCTACTCGCGCGCGAGATAAGCTACCTGTCACATTTTGACAGCATTAATCAGACAGTGACAGGTAGCCTATCTCGCGCGGACGAGATGCATGTTATGCTAGCCGCACAGTGCGACATTTTATTATTATTTACCTACTCATTCATTACCTTTAAAATGATATTGAGTTTGAGTAACTATGTAAAATTTGTTTGCGGCGTAGGAAATTTTGTTTATTTGCGTAGTTTATGATGTTTACGTATAATCTTAATCTTAAATATGTAAAAGAAGAAACTGACTGACTGATTGATTGACTGACTGACTGACTGACTGACATATCAACGCACAGCCCAAACCGCTGGTTCTAGAGATTCCAAATTTGGCACGTAGGTTCCTTATAAGCTTTAGGGGTGCACTAAGGAAGGATTTTTCAAAATTCGTCCCCTAAGGGGGTGAAATGAGGCTCCGAAGTTTGTATGGAAAAACAAGATTAGTTTGATTATTTTATTCGAAACTTCACAGGAGTACTCCTAATAATAAATAAGTAAACACGGTTTCAGGTTTTCTGAAAATTCAACCCCTAAAAGGGGGAAATGGGGTGTCAAAGTCTGAAAATCGACAATGGGCATTGTTTCTGTGGTTTATCGGGTCGCTGATTACGAAAACAACACTGATTTTAAAATCCAACGTGGCGGACGTGAAATACCATCTCCCCTGTCGGGGTGAAATGGGGTTGAAATGTCTACATATCAATATGGGTATCATTTTCATGGTTTTTTGGGACGTCAATTACGAAAATGGCATCGATTTTAAGATTTAATATTGTGGACATAAACATTTCTAAATATGTAAAAGATGAAACTGACTGACTGATTGATTGACTGGCTGACTGACTGACATATCAACGTACAACCCAAACCGCTGGTTCTAGAGATTCCAAATTTGGCACGTAGGTTCCTTATAAAGTCTAGGGGTGCACTAAGGAAGGATTTTTCAAAAGTCATCCCCTAAGGGGGTGAAATGGGGCTCCAAAGTTTGTATGGAGAAACAAGATTAGTTTAATTATTTTATTCGAAACTTCACAGGAGTACTCGTAGCAATAAATGAGTAAACACATGTTTCAGGTTTTTTGAAAATTCAACTCCTAAAAGGGGGAAATGGGGTGTCAAAGTCTAAAAATCTACTATGGGTATTATTTCTATGGTTTATCGGGTCGCTGATTACGAAAACAACAATGATTTTAACGAAAATTGGCGGACGTGAAATACCAATTTTCCCAGTCGGGGTGAAATGGGGTTGAAATGTCTACATATCAATATGGGTGTCGTTTTCATGGTTTTTTTGGGACGTTAATTACGAAAATGGCATCGATTTTAAGATTTAATATTGTGGACATGAACATTTTCTAAATATGTTAAAGAAGAAACTGACTGACTCACATATCAACGCACAGCCCAAACCGCTGGTTCTAGATTATATTCCAAATTTGGCAAGTAGGTTCCTTATAAGGTCTAGGGGCGCACTATGAAAATATTTTCCAAAATTCACATGCTAAGGGGTGAAACGATGCCAAAAATTTGTATGGGAAAACAAGATTAGTTAAGACTATTTTATTCGAAACTTTAAAGGAGTATTCCTAATGATAAATGAGTAAACAAGTTTTTCAGGTTTTTGAGAATTCAACCCTTAAAAGGAGGAAATGTGGTCACAAAGTCTGAAAATAATACCCATATTGATTTTCAGACTTTGAGACCAGATTTCCTTATTTTAAGGGAGACAGATATGTACTTTTATTCAAGAGTAGTAATTATAATCTCTTAGTAGTAGTAAGTCGATGGCGGCATAAAAATTCGTATACCGAAACCTCCAGAATGTAACAAAAAGTTTTCCGACCCGCACCTAAATCGGTTCAGCCAAACGCGTGATAATCGCGGACAAACACATACCTCTGGTTGGGTCAAATTCAAACTGAGATCATCCTTTTCTTGTAGACTGTTTAAAGTTACGTTTAGTACGAGGGCGAAGCCGGGAGAAAAAGATAGTGTGGTATATATCTTTAAGAGTACGGTACGGCTTTCACACTTTGTCACCCGATTTCCTCCTTTTAGGGGTTGAATTTTCAAAAAACCGGAAACACGTGTTTTTATTTATTGTTAGGAGTACTCCTAATAAGTTTCGAATAAAATAGTCTGACTAATCTTGTTTCCCCATACAAACTTTGGACCCCCATTTCACCCCCTTAGAGGATGAATTTTGAAAAATCCTTCCTTAGTGTGTGTGTCCCCTAGCTAGAACTTATAACGAACCTACGTGCTAAATTTGGAATCTCTAGAACCAGCGATTTGGGCTGTGCGTTGATATGTCAGTCAGTCAGTTAGTTTATTTTTTTTATATATTTAGATAAAGAATGTTCATTTTCTCAATATTAAATCTTAAAATCGATACCGTTTTCGTAATTGACGTCCGAAAAAAACAAAACTACACCCATATTGATATTTAGTTATTTCAATTTCAACCCCATTTCACCCCGACAGGGGAGATGGTATTTCATGTCCGCCACGTTGAATTTTAAAATCATAGTAGTTTTCGTAATCAGCGCCCTGATAAACCACAGAATCAATACCCATTGTCATTTTCATTTCATTTCATTTTACTTTTTCATTTATTTTATTTCATTTAACAATATAAATTGTGTTTGAAAATACATGTCAATTTAAAAAAAAACTTAAAAATAATAAATAATCAATTACAAACTTTTAAATAATAAATTAAGAACACATAATTAACAATGACAGAACAAATTACAATGTCAAAAATCATTAAAACTAAACTTTAAAAGAATAAAATCAATAAATTATAGTATAAATGTCAGTAAATGTTTAAAAATAATATTAAGAAAAAATATATATGTCGTTCTAATTAAATAAAAGGAATTATTCACATTGCCTGATCCCGACCCTGACTGTAGAATTCTTCTATCGAATAGTAACACTTCCTCAACAAGAAACACTTTAATTTGTTTTTAAATATGTTGCTACTTGTGATTGATTTCAGCTCAAGAGGTAGAGGTAGGGTTCACACTTTGTCACTCGATTTCCTCCTTTTAGGGGTTGAATTTTCAAAAAACCGGAAACACGTGTTTACTTATTTATTGTTAGGAGTACTCCTGTGAAGTTGCGAATAAAATAGTCTGACTAATCTTGTTTCCCCATACAAACTTTGGACCCCATTTCACCCCCTTAGAGGATGAATTTTGAAAAATCCTTCCTTAGTGCACCCCTAGACCTTATAAGGAATCTACGTGCCAAATTTGGAATCTCTAGAACCAGCGGTTTGGGCTGTGCGTTGATATGTACTGACAGAAACGAACAAACCAGTTTTGTCTATTTAAAAAAAATTGATCCCCATACAATATTTAACCCCTATTTTCAACCCTTTGAGAGACGAAAATTTTTAAAACACCTAGTTAACTTTCCTTGTTATATCTGCGTTTTCAAAATTTTGGATGGCGGCCACCCGCCTGTAGCCCTTATTATCTCTGGTTGGTGACTTTTGCCGTGATATGATCTTTATGAAACATGCGTGTTCCGCGTATCTATTCTATACTACTTATATAAAATAATTATGACGATGTAATATTTTAAAAAACGAATACATTTGTCATCCTATTTACTTGTTGGATCAAGACATACTTATTTACGCATTCTCGGTGTTGCGTCTATGTAATTCAAGGTCGCGAAGGGCTTCGTCCTGCGCGGCGTGCGAAGTGACGAATACCTGCTTCTAAGCGTCCCTATAAGGCATAATTTAGCGTGGCATCATCTTTCTAAGAATTTATGCCGATACGTATACATGTTCTACTTTTTATGTATACCTAATTTATGTCTTCAACTGTACTGTTAATAAAGTGTGTGCAAAGTACAATCACGAATATATGGTCTCAATATACCTACCGTCCGGCCGACAACGTAGTTGTTCAGTACCTACTACACCTACGAATGCACCGGATGAGAGGGCTTTTATTATAGGCGTATAGGTTAGGTACACAAAGTCCGTGATTTCTTAATCGATAAATTATATATATTTAAAAAACATTTTGGCGGTTTTGAGTCGTTTTAGATGTCAGATTATATACAAAATTTAAAGTTACTAAATGACTTAGTTTTAACTTTTAATCCATACTTCATAGCTACTATTGAACTTAATAATAAGTTGTCTAAAATACACTATTAACATATACCTAATAGAACATAAAGCTTAGGGCCGCACCGAAGCCACCGATAAAAGTAAAGTACCTACACACACACTTGTCACCCACCCGCGCGCCTCTCGCTGTGCTGCACACCTCCGCTCACCCCGCGTATTCCCCTCTCGCGTCTACTATTAATGAAAATGCATTTGAAATCACTTAATAGGTATTTATAGGGTTCATTAGCATTACACCTTCTTCAATGTGGCCTTCATGAAAAGTCAACGTAGTTGTGAAAAAGTGAAAAGTACGTAATTTCACAAGACTTTTTCAAAGAAAATAAAGCTCCAGGTATTTTGGGTAGCTTCAGTATAAAAAGGGTCAATACATATAAGAAAGATATATATAAACCATAACTGTAATGTTAGCTTATATACCATAGCCGTAATTGAATTTTATATTTTTCTGTATTAAAAATTATTATATTACGATGTTGCCTTAACAAAAATCGGTTGATTTTTCATGTATCACAAAGAATATAAATATATATAGTATGTCATAAAGTAAGTAAATGCTTATACCATTTTCGCCCGATTTTTAAGGATTTTTTATAGATTATTTTTTAATATTTTCTACAGTCACGTTGGTGGACTATGTGTTTTATTAAAGAATACCTAATCTAATTGCTTTAACAAATTTTTTGGTGCAAAAAAAGTAGCTGTTATGAATTAATGTTCAAAATTCATACAGCGCAACCGTACCGCTCTTAGGCTACTTACGAAGCAGAAAGCAGTTGCACCAACGTACGAACACACACCGGTCATCGTCAAATATGGCGCCGGCAGCTGTCATCCCATAGACACTTGTCAAGCTTTCCATACAATCAGATTTGACGAACACCGCTTACGATTACAGACGGTTTGGTGCACCCCAGCTAAAATTTTAATTTAGAGATAAAGAGAAAGAAAATTTAGAGAGAAAGAAAAGGCGGATGAAGATTAAAAAAAACACATTTAAAAAAAACTAATTGTTGGCGAAATTTCACATCGATACAGCAACAATATCGTCATCATCAAAACTTAAGAGCTTCGCTCTTGTCGGTGGAGTAACCGCCACTCTTCTCTATTCATTGCCAGTTTCTTGACTTCCCCATACGACCCGGCAGCAACTTCCTCTTTCACTTGATTAAAGTAAGTCAGTCTAGGTCTTCCTCTTCCTAAAACAACAATATCGTAACACGTATAAAATATACTGTGTAGGATATGATATGCTGTATGCAAGATACCTGAACAACGAGACCCGAATTGTTACGTGCGTCGTGAGAATATGTTAGTGTTAGACAAATAGTAATGGTGTTTTGCAATAACTTGCTTTGACGATGGCATGGCAACTCGTATCCCTACTAGCATTTCTACGATTTTAATGACAATACTGTTCTTGTTATTGAAGCAATCATATCATAAGCCTCATTAATTCAAGGTTGAAATTGAAAGAGCAACCTTGCCTAAGCATTGCCAGCTACCCTCGATGTGCGTCAGCCCTCGGCCGGAAAAGCGTAGATCATTACAGTGGGAAAAAGTCCGTATTTCACTATTCACGCCGAACATCGCACGCCGACGGCTATTTGGAACATGACACGTGCTCGGCAAATTAGATGTGTCGAAAAAATAACGGGCGAAAAAATACGAACAAGTAGGTACCTATATTACTTAGCTGTGGGTAAGGGATGGATTTTAGCTAGCTCTCTAAATGTAAATCTTCCAACGGGTTTACTTTGCATTTAGCAAATAAATCGACCCTGCATTTACTTTAATATTTAATTCTAAGGTTCTCGGGCTAAAAGAGTATACAAATCTTTCTGACGTATGTACTTACCTACGTTAGTAACTATGTATTTGAACAATTTTGAATCTTACATCGTAGACATAAGAATGAAAATACAGCAACTTGATAATGTGTGTGACGCATGAAGATCCAGAGGTCGTTACGTGAGAAGCTTGAGATCTAGATAGAGGATTGTTGCTTTGGTGATATTTTGGGTACTTTTAGTAAATTTGCCTCCATACTATACCTAACTTTAATTGGCTGAATCTCCGTTAAGAATTAGTAGACCTGAAAATAGACTTCAGCAACTTTTCCTTTCATTGTTGTCTAAATAAGGAAGGAAAAGATAACAAAGAGACGTCATGAAACTTTTACTTGTGCGCCTTTATAGTGATTCATATAACTACCTAGTTAATAGTAATAGTAATCTTTTATTTAATAGTCATCTTTTATTTGCAACATTGTGTATAACATATTTAAACAATACACCCGTAGTTTTTTACAACCTTACTTGAAGATAACAATTAAACAATAGATGGTTACCACCATGGTTGGTTTAATAGTACATTACTTACCAAGGGCGATTAAACAAAGAATGTCTCAGATCGCAGGTATTTTACGCCCGAGCCGAAGGCAAGGGCGATAAATATGCGATCTGAGGCTTTCTTTATTATCGCCCGTGGTAAGTACAAATTTTATGTCACCCCTTTGCCAGGAAGTGGGTTTTTTCGCGCGCGGAGCGTGCGATAATGGCCACTTTATGACCAGGTGTGACATAAAGTACTTTTCGTCATCTTAAATGGAGTCGGATGTAACCTAGTTCTAGTTGTAAGATAATTGCTGTGCCCTTACGGGGTCCATTCTATGTTAAGTACATATTATGGGCAATAAACGATTTGAGTTTGAGTTTGAAACTATATTCTCCTCTCTTCTCTCATCTTCAGCCGCTTTCGCCATCTTGTCCAATTATAACGACATTTTTTGTGGCCACAGCTGGTTTAGGAAATGGCGGTGTAATGAAATGTATGATCATCCTTTCTAAATCATGTAAAAACTAATGAGTTTATTCATGTTTGTTTCATTCATTACTTTTACCTTTATATCGCCGTTAATTCAAATTAAATTCTAAAAATATAAATAAAACACTTTAATGTACCTAACTATTATTAGGTACTAGCTAATTTCAAAAAGTTATAAATAATCGGTTGCAAGGAACAAAAGCGTAAAGTGACTTTTTAAAACGCCAACGTGAACTCTAAATTTAGATTTCCTAATTGAACAAAAGGTCAAGCTCTGAAAGGTGTAAAAAAAAGATTTAATAGACGCCGGGGTAGGTAATTATGGGACATCGGCATTTGGATACTGTCCTCGACTTAAAAGCATAATTAGGTTATCTCATCTCCTTTTCAGCCAAATAATCCTCTTTGCGAAGAAAGCAGGTGCTATAATTAGTGCGCGCCATCCACAACGACGCGCCCCTCCACAGCGCATCTCATACTAATCTATGCGCAATTGTACGGAACGGGCGGTGGAGGGGCGCGTCGTCGTGGATGGCGCGCACTATACCTATGTTTTTAGACTTAATCCTGAAAGACACATCTTTTAGTAACAGAAAATTGGCTTCACTCTACTTGGGTACTTTGAACGGCCTTTAAATTAATATTACAATCAGGTGAAATCTACTAAGATTCTGACTTTATTACAAGATACTCAATAATATTTTTGAAATCTATTTCTAGGGAAACAAAACGAAATAACATTAAAAATAATACTTAACAAGACCTAACCTTTTTAGAGACATTTAAGCTTAAGAGGGCGCCGAGCATATTTAGCAAAAACAGCCTTCACCTCTCAATCTGTGGAGGTCACGATTCTCTACAAAAATATATAAAATATATGTAATTATTATCACAAAGAGTGTGTTTACAAGTTATCACTAATAATAATCTATAATAAATTACACTTTAATAAATACAATACCGTAAAGTTGCACTAAAAATGAGAAGAACGCGTGTCGGCGTTTAGGCAAAATTGAATTGAAAAATCTATTATTTCGTTTCAAAATCACACTCAAACAAATCTCAAAAGTATTCACTATAAGTTATCACACTTTTCACATTTTTCCTCGCAAAGATCAATGAGAATTTCAAACGTAAATCTAAACTTTAGTGACTTTTCCATACATTTTCCCTGCCACCATACTTTCGAAAAATCGACAGATGGGCATTGGCCCTCGGTGAGAGCAGACGCATGCTCCTTTTTTTGCTTTGACAGCTCTGTTTTTGACATTTGGCCCGTATACGAATACAATATGTATACCACACACAAAGATTGTATTAATTAAAGTAGGGTAAATAAACATTGACGTGTGGCGTTTTAAGAACCTTTTAACATGGAATTTTTGGTATTAGCCTTTTATTTTTTAGAGAACATACAGTGTTTGGTCCCGAAAGTTTACTTTTGCGTTCAAATTATAATGTTTTCCTTCCCGAAAACGCATTCTAGACGCAAAAAGGTTGCCGATGGGTTTCATTACAATGGAAATTAATTTCAATGAACGGTCACCCTGACGGAACATCTTTATAACGTAATGACATTTGTCACTTACTTCAAATGAAAATTTGTGTACATTTTTCTTTCTTTATATTTCAATAATTTTACGTATCTAATGTTGATACCGAACACCAAATACGCATACACACACGCCTCTCGACAGTTTGCCAACGACGCATACTTATCTACTGGCATTTTTTGGACATATCGCGCGTCGTCCCTATTAGCCTCGAGTACATCATGATGACGGGAAAGGTGGGCGATAGACGAGCTCGGGCCAGCCAGGTGGATTGAAAAAATCTCCAAATTCGCCTGACTCCGAGAACACCAGGTGCTGCATGCAGCGCATCATCGGAACCACTGGCGAGCCATCTGCACTCCCCGCCAGAGACATAGCGGTCACGATCCTCAGCATTGAAGAACCCACTGATTGGATTGATTGGATTGGAATACTTATTGAAATTTGTGTGGATATTCACGCTTTCTCGTCAAATAGGAATACATTTAATGGTTAAATATATATCTCAGATGTCGTGATATAACTTCAGGAATCGTGGATTATCAATCTGCAGTGTCACACAACAAAGAAAGTAATAAGCAGCAGAAGATTGTACTGTCGAAGCCGCATGGTCATACTAATTATAGAATGAAAATATAAATGTGTTTTTTTTATCTTAGTTATATCTCTAACGACGACGTATAATCTGAGTCTTATACAAAATATATGTATAGTAGTCCTACTTATTTCTGCAGGTCTGTAAGTACGGTTTCTAATTTCTATTTGATTGTTTTTTATGGTTTGAAATTATTTGGTTCACTGCTTTGATTTTGGATATACGGATATACGTACTTTAGTATATACATTGTAGTCTTTGGATATACGTAAGTACGTCACACCGGGTAGAGTCAGTCCGACCCAGGTCGGGCCTAGTAGAGTTTAGTGAACCAGCGACAAAACTCCCAGTAAGTAGCTCGATTCCACTCACAACTCAGATTCGGTAGAAGCCGCGTAACCAATCTCACTGGAGCGCAAACTCTTAGAGTATCCCACTGTTTAAACCTCCCGCGTGGTCATGTCGGAGGTTTCCCCTCGATTTTCCCCAGGCCACTTTCCAACCGCGCACTCCTATCGATTTATTGGGCCCGACCTATAAGGCCACAATCAGGTTGAAAAAACAAAAAAAGTACGTCGCAATAATTGTTTGGACGTTACGTAAACGTAGTAAATAATAGTAAGATTGCAATTTCAATTGCATATATTATAAGTATTATAACTGTTACATTACAGCATGTATGCAGCATGTACATGGATTTAGCTATACGCAACCATTGTCCAAGTAGTGTTAAAAGTTCAGTAAAATTTACTCCACTAATTATTGTATTCAATTATCGTTCTTATAAGAAGGAACATGAGAGCTAATTTGTCATAACATAACTATGGACCCGTACATTCATCCATGCACACGAAAGCGCGTCCGACCGGCCAAGTTCCAATTACAGATAGTGACAATGATTTACTAAATCCTACTTGATCATATTTTGTCCTACTTATTTCATTATCATTAGGTTTTAAGAATACTTAACAAACTTATTTCATTACATAATATATATCGAAATGAAACAACCGCATCTTCGCTTAAAACTCGCATTACCTATAAAAGCCGCTTCAGCTTAGTTGGTAGTGACCCTGCCTGCAGAAGGATTACACATTCTTAAGTTTTATTCACCATTTATTCAATTAAATATAATTTAACAACATAACAGCTTAAGCCATGGCATTGATACACTTAAATATAGGTATTTTAATCTATTTGTATATGAATAATTAGGAGCGTTTTACTAAAATCAAATCCCAATTTTCAGAAGTAAGGTTTTGGTGACAGATCAGAATTCAGAACTTGACTTTTATTTTTACATTTTTGTCATGCCTCAATAAATCATCAAATATTGTAAATCAAAACTTTGTATTCCTTACAGAAATTGACAGAGCATTGTCATTGTACAGTGACAAGTTATGACAATTTCGATTTCTCTAAGGAGTTTTTAACTCTGATTAACTGGTGGCAATACACAACCGAAAATACCTATTAAAAAAAATGTATGTCAATGACCCGGGCCAACAAAATGAAGTAGTGTGTGTGAAATATGTATGTGTGAGTTACTGGGGAAAATAATTTAAAAAAAAAGAAATTTGACAGGCGCTGATAATTTACCCTGCACGACGCAGTCTTAAGCCACACAGAGAGCGGGCGGGCGGTGGCGCGGCCGCTGCCGCCCACGCCCGCGCCGCTACCGCCCGCCCGCTCTCTGTGTGGCTTAAGCTTTATTCCCGAAGTTACCACGAGGGTTACTGCGAAGTGCGAACTGAAAATCAAGTATCTCTTTTCCTCTGTCGCCTCGAATGTGCGACAGAGAGGCAGATATTTCGTTATCGTTTCACGGTAGCCCCTCAGAATTAAATTAAATCATTTAAACAAAACTTTATTAAGCGTGTCTGTTTTAGCAGCGAGCGGCTCTCTTTCCGTCTGTGAAAAATATCGTGTCTTGAAATGAGCATTGAAGTTTGAATTAAGTTGGTTCAAACTTTTTTTTATTTGTAGTAATAACTCTCCAAAAACTTTTTCATGTTAAATGTTACCAAGACGACACTATACGGCTGGGGCACTGACAAACAGCACATCTCAATTTAACTCTACACGCCTTTTTTTAAATCAAGTTTAACTCTACACGCCTTAAACAAACCAATTTCAATTTTAATTTTCAATTTTAATTTTTCATTTTAATTCAATTTTAACTGTAATTTTTGATATTTTTTAAATTTTAAATTTTGTAATGTATATTTTAACACTAGTATAAGCTAAACGATGTTAATATACTAACCAATATGGACATGCGTCTGAAATAAATATTTTCATTCATTCATTCATTCATTAAACTCTGCCAGCTCTAACTTCATAAGGTGTAGAGTACCTTAGTCAAAACCTAACCTACCTATCTACCTTGGCCCTTGGCTACCTAGGCTACCACCAAGGTACCAACCTTGCCCGTTTCGCTAATAGGCACCGGCGTAGAAAAATGTATTCACTGTTCATTACTTTTCTGCTATACAAGGTCTTGTAGTGGCTATCTGTGAAGCATACCTACGAAGTGTCTGTTTTTAGGTATTCACCCTAACTCAAAGATTACTTATTCTGTGCTCAAAGCTTGAAGTAAACTTCTAGCAGTTCTAGTTTTCTAAAAGACATTCCACGTACCGTCTGAATCAAATGTAGAGACGCTCTAGAACCTGAGAGTGCCGAAATGTAACAAAGACACGCTCACGAGGGTGAAGTGGCAACTGACAAGCGGATGTAGTGCCGAACTGACGTCTATAGGGTAAACCCACCTATTGTTGGCCTCCCCATTACACGCCCTTTTTAAGTTCTGCCACATACGGTATATTTGTAAATGTATAGTTTTCGCTGCGCATCGCAATACTTGTGTTAACAGTACTTTTCTCCAACAGTATACAAGTTTATAAATATGTACCTAAATTTGTCTATTTTATATTTGTATTTTGAGTATACTTATAATTGTTTACATACATTATATAAATATAAAATTAATATATTTCGTTTTAATTATTATTAGTTAATTATCTTATAATATAAATTGTTATACATATTTAGTTGCATATAATTGTTCATTTAAAAAACCTATATATAATAGTACATTACTTACCAAGGGCGATAAAACAAAGAATGTCTCAGATCGCAGGTATTTTACGCCCGAGCCGAAGGCAAGGGCGATAAATATGCGATCTGAGGCTTTCTTTATTATGGCCCGTGGTAAGTACAGAATTTTATGTCACCCCCTGGCCAGGAAGTGGGTATTTTCGCGCGCGGAGCGTGCGATAATGGCCACTTCATGGCCAGGTGTGATATAAAATTATTTTTAAATAAGTTATTTAGTTGTAAACCTATATAATAAATATCTCATTTTGTTTTCTTTAGGTACCTAATTTTTTTTAAAATACATCTGTTAGAGTACTTTTATCTCACGAGCGCGGGTTGGCCATTGTTGTAGTTGTGACACATACGAACACATAGACAACGTGAACTCGTAGCTCCTACGCTTACGCACACTTCATAGATAATTTTAATTATGCATGTATAGCTCAACACACGATCGTGGCTAACCCGCGCTCGTGACACAAAAGTACTCTAACTAACAGAAATATTTTAAATGTTTTGGATGTTGACTCAAAAAACAAAAAATTTCAATAGAAAGAAGACATAAAACTATGCCAAATAGTGAAAATCCTATTCAAATATCTCAAAAAATAACGAAGCTACAACGGTTAGAATGTTCGTAGTTAGAGAGAGAAAGTGCTACTCAACAGTGACGCTACTGTTGAGTAGCGCCATAGTAAATGACGATCGTTCAATACAAAGGTGCGTTTTGCGGATAAGCGACAGAAAATACCCACTCTTAAAAGTCTTAAAACTTTGATGACTTATAATTACGTAATTATTATTTTCTTTGAATTACTTTTTTCGCCATTTGATTGAGAATTTGAGCCTTTATGTAGAAAATTTGGATTTATTG
Organism: Cenopis cana; assembly: GCA_951800055.1. Taxonomy (NCBI): domain Eukaryota; kingdom Metazoa; phylum Arthropoda; class Insecta; order Lepidoptera; family Tortricidae; genus Cenopis; species Cenopis cana. Next base: position 2,684,166 of record OX637476.1, on the reverse strand, counting down.
ATTTTCTTTTATATAGTGTCATCATCCATTAAAATATACGTTTTATAGTCCAAGAAACAAACGATTCCGATTTTCTCTTTCTTAAGTAAGTTGTATAAAATGTAGCGCATAATTCATTCCAGAAGACCGAACAACAAGAAAAGCGCAGGAAGTACTTAAGGTATTACAGCTCCAAAGTTCAGCATTCACGAATATCGTATGGAACAAGTGATAGGTGAAAGCGACGCATACTTCGTACCTACATTTATTACAAGCTTTTAAGCGAGTATTACACTGTCCTGAATTCAGAATCCTGATTAGGGGAGGAGTTGAAGCATCTCGCTCTAACATATAGGTACGTACCGCTCTAAACGTCCTGAATTCAGACCCGCTTTATATAACTTGCAATCGTTGCAGTGTCAGCAGCAATGGTTGCTACGCGGGCGAGGTGTTCAAAACGATCTTCACACATCTGTATTATATAAGGGAATAAGAGCGTGTGTAGATCATTTTGAACACCTTGCCCGCGTAGCAACCATTGTTGCTGACTGTACCTATCTATGTATGTAACTATATTAGTTCGGGTGGAATCATTGCAAGTCAATTTTGAAGCAGATATCTTCAGCCGATTGAGCTGAAATTTTGTATTATGGTACCATCGAGCTGATCTGATGATGGAGACGTGGCCATAACAACTCCTAAACTACGCAAGATAAACCCACGATAAGTTTATGACTGTGAAAAAAAAGTACAGTCGGCAATAAAAACTTGTACCAAAAATTAAATTTTAGACAAAAACTTATCAACACCATCATAGTTATTCTCTGTAAAGGTGAATATCCACCAAAAATGTGCGAAAAATGTCCCGCCGTGGGATGTTTTTCGGCTGATAATGATGTGCGAAGCTGTGTTTTATATATTTGACACCTAGCATACAAGCTTGACAGCCAGGTGTCAATAAATATGGAAAACATCTTGCCACATCCCTGGTGGATATTCACCCTAAGAGTCCTTCAGGGCCGCAATTACATTTTTCTTAATAGGCAGATGACGAAACCCCTGGATTTTTATAGCTTTTATTTTCTGTCTATATCATTCTGATATTGAAAGACAGAGACATGGATCTTTTAGAAACTCTAGAACTAATAAAGACGTTTGTTTTAGAACAAGTTGGTCATTTAATATACGAACAAGCATTGTAATGTCGTTAGTTAGTACATGTTAGGTATGTACTCGTACATAAGCATCTCGCTATAAAGAACATTTTTTCTAGCTGATCTCGGTGAAATATATGACTAATTTGCATTACAAATGTATGAAATGCATTTGACGAAAAACAACTTAAAACTAACATTACGTTTGTTTTAATATTTGATTTTATGCTGCACCTCGCTTTGCATAAACAATAAAATACCTAGAAAACGTTCATAGACTTCACAAACTAAATTGCTATACAGTAAGAAACAGTAGGTAAAGAGACACATTTAATAAGATCTCAACAGTTATAATACAATAAAGTTCTCAAACTACACAGGTTAAGTTCGGGTACAGTACAGTCGACGCCATAGATACATTTGCACTTTTGCACCTTATTCCATTGTAATAAGATGTAAATGAGCAAACGTACCTATGGCGTCAACTGTACAATGCGCTAAAGGCTGCCAACCTGACGACACAGGGACACAGGGTACTTTGGGAGCCAACTTAGTGCACAAAGCGCGGTAAACAAACTTGTTTATAACTCCTTCAAGCAGGAATAGACTCGTATGTTTGTTTATCTATTGTGTTTGCACTAGATTAAACAATATACATAAGTTCAATCACGCGAAAGCACACGACTCACAGTAGGTACTAGTAGGTAGTTGGTGTTTTATACAGGTATGCTTATATCTACTTAGGTAGCCTATATTGTTGTAGTTTTGTGTTCCTGGAGGTGAGCAAGTTTGCCAAAGCTCCCGAGGATGCACTTGATAGCGAGGGACCTAAATTTGTCCCTTCTGCTGTCAACGAGCACGTGACTGCTTTTTAAGTTGTGAGCGTCTATAGACTGCGGTGTCCGCTTACCATCAGGTGTGCCGTACGCTTGTTTGCCACTGGCGTTGTATAAAAAATAAATAAAAAAGTAAATTTAATTATTATAGAAAGAAGAAAGAAATTAATCGTTATGGATGTGAAATGGTAGGGCAAACCTTGGCTATTCGGTGGTAGTTTTTTATCGTCTTATAGCAAAGCAACATTAAACAAACAAGCAGCATTATATAGCAAACGCTATAATGACCTTACGCTATCATAATGAATTTAAGTGGCGCATATTGAAAAATAGAACAAGCTACAAAAATATCAGGTGGGTCAATCAACTTTTCCTTGTTGTTATTCTGTCCCGTCAGCCAGGAGACAACTGTAACTAAATTAATTAATCAAAAAAGGTCGTATCTTTATAGGGAAGTCACGGCACTTACGTCCTTTTGTTTGGGCAAGACAGCTTTTCAGTGATAACTCAAAAACCCTTAATCCCATCTTGTTCAAACCAATTTTCGTTGAAAGTATTTATTATTATACACCACCTCAATTTTTTTCAGAATTTTAATAATCATAGTTTGGAAATTAGAGGAGGGGGGGGGGGGGGGGGGGGAACACATTTTGTACAATTTTTACGACTTTGGGAGCTAATGTCTCACCAACGATTGACTTCAATGGAAAACTTTCTTAGTAACCTCTATATCATTCTTATTCCAAAAATACCCCATACAACTACTTGCATTGAAAAAAAAAAATTTCGTCCCCCGGTTACACGTATGGGGTGCCCCCCCTAAATTTTTTTTTTCCTCATTCACATTTATATAACGGTTCATAGAATACATCTTCATACCAAATTTCATAATTGTAGTACCTACTTATAGTCTCCGAGTAAACCGGCTGTGACATACGGACGGACAGACAGACAGACATGATGAATCTATAAAGGTTCCGTTTTTTGCCATTCTGGCTACGGAACCCTAAAAATACTGTATTTTGGCTTGTATATATAAGCAGTTTTAGTTAGATAGGTTTTTTATTGTGCTTAAATACTAACTAGTATTTTAAAACAAAACGTTCAATTGGAACTATTGAACTGCATAAAAGTGAACTAGTGGGAACGAACAATATGACGTGTGTCAACATTGTTTCGGCTTGGGTAAACAAGCGCGAACAAATCATTTCGAAATAACACTGAAACCAATGAATTTAATATTCATTCATTTGCTAGAACAACACTCGCAAATAATTAACAAACGATCATATATGAATAAAGCTTTTACGCATACGTGGGCTGCTACAATGGTAAGTTATACCTATATGGTCTGTTTTAAGACTTTTAAGTGACGTTTTAGGCGATTTGAGCTTTGAAACACACACGCACGACGCTCCTTTGGAGTAGGCTGCGGTGTCCGCTTAACATGGACCGTACCCTTGTTAGCCACCGTCGTAGTGTAAAAAAACCCAAACGAAGACCCATGTGATCGGTGGTTATTCGGGCGCTTCACCCGTCTCACTTTCGTCACAGAATATTATAATAGTATATTACATACCTACTTTCGTGGACACGTTTTTGATGAATTGGCTGTACATATTGGTAACAATTACTTAGTTACTGGTAGCGGTCCCGTACTTCTGCCAAATAACCGCAAACGGTTTTAAAATCTTTATCTTATTCCGACAAAATAATTACCACAAAAGTGATTTGAAACAACGCCCAAATACAACGATACAAAGAGATTCCAGAGCATCATAATTTCCTTGAGTTTTAACTCCGTGAATATAACAACGGGGCTATCTGAAAAGAGTTGAAATAAAAACGAAGCGTTCAAACTCATTAACGAATGCAGGTCCAGGTCAAAACATTACAGGTCAATTTTACTCACGATCAAAAACTCGCCTTACTGTTATGAGAATAAGGTCTAAAATTACTCGAATAAGATAGCTTTTAGTGTTTTTTTCCTTGGAATCATAGCGAGATGGGAATAGTGGTAGCCGCAAGGTACTCTCTGCTTAGTTCTTAGTAATTTAATCAAGATGTCATTTTTGATAAAAGCGTAATGAGGGTGGAATTGGGTTAAGTGGGTCGGTGAGTTAATTGCTACCCCGCCAAACAAGACTACGTGGGTAAAGAAACGAGATCTCTTGAAGCTATTTCTAGTAATTTTATTGAGAGCCCATGAAATACAATTGATATATAAATAAGGCGGCATGATCTATTTTTCTGCTAATTGAAAAAGAAAGAAAGAAAAGAAACATTTATTCGTGACAAACAAAACACTTACAAAACAGGACATTACAAACCGAATTTTGTCACGAAATGGTCACAACTCAGCGTTATGCTGGCAGCGCCAGCGCTGGTCTTCCTTTGTGACCATTTGGTGAAATCACGGCACAATGACGAAACAATTACACAAAACAACAATAGGGATGTTGACTCAAAAAAATTTAATACTCCATACGAAAGAATACATATAACTATGCCAAAAAGTGAAAATCCTATTCGAATATCTCAAAAAATAACGAAACTACAACCGTTAGAATGTTTTTAGTTAGAGAGAGAAAACGCTACAGGTCAGTGACGTCACTGACCTCGAGCGCCATAGTAAATGACGATCGTTCAATACAACGGGGCGTTTTGCGGAAAAGGGACAGAAAATGCCCCCTCCTAAAACTTTGAAGCCTTATAATTATGTAATTATTTATTCTTTTGGATTACTTTTTTCACTATTTGATAGAGAATTTGATCCTTTTTCGAGAAAATTCGGATTCATTGATTTTCTTATTTGGTGTCAAAATCCCTATTGCGAAAGTAACTCTTCTTTATCGAGCTGTTTGTTAACTTATTATGCTTAAATCACTGTACAGAAGTTTTTGTCACCTTGACTTTCATCATCATCCTCCTAGCGTTATCCCAGTACAGTTGCATCCTGAAGGATGCCTGGGGTCCGCTACCTAATCCCAAGATTTGGCGTAGGCACTAGTTTTTACGGAAGCGACTGCCATCTGACCTTCCAACCCCGAGGGGAAAACTAGACCTTATTGGGATTAGGCTTTGTCAAGTGAGTGGGCAACTTGACTGTTAGAAGTTCTCAAACCGCCCGAAGGCCTCCAACTTGGCTTAACGACTGCTACCACAGACAGCAACCGGGATCAACGGCTTAACGTGCCTTCCAAAGCACGGGAGCGCTCAGTTAGTAACCACTCAAAGCGGTCACCCATCAAAGTCCTGACCGCTGCCCACGTTGCTTAACCTTAGATACCGCAAGCGGTATCCGGCGCCGCTGGGCCACGAGCGCTCCTTTTTGTCACCTTGACTTTAAAGTCAAAAAAGTGCATAACTTATTTAATTTTAATATATATAGTGTATAGTGTCAAGTTTAATGTTAGGTAGTTAGATCTGACTCATTTTAAAGATTCAGAATCCTGACTAGGGGGGGGGGAGTTGAAGCATCTCGCTCTAACATATAGGTACGTACCGCTCTAAACTTCCTGAATTCAGGACAGTGTATTACCCGCTTTAGGGTTCCGTACCCGAAGATTCCAAACGGATTCTCTATTTCTGTCACACACGTGTCCGTACGTCCATCGTCTGTCACAATTTTTTTTCTTTATAATTTTCGCGTTCAATCACATTTCATTTCATAAGTAACAATGGCGGAAACCGACCCAATTTATATGTATGTAGTTTATATCCGGGAAGAATCGCAAATACGTTCCGTTTTCAATCGAATTCACATTTTGTAATAAATGGGGAAGGAATTGTGAAGTACACAATATAGGTACCTACAAGGAACAATGTCTACGCTGGTACTAAATAAAGTCGACTCACGCGACTCAAACACAATACAACACAGCATAAACAGAACTTCACTACTAAACGTGTATAAGTAGAAAAGTGATTTAGGCTCGCCCCACATCCAAACAGCGTTACCTGTCGCATCAACAGTTAAAAGTTAACTTACTCGAGTTAAATTTGACCTGAAACGGCGCAGCTTTTGTTCTGGCACAATTTTGTTGGGCTGATTGAATCGCATTCATTCAATGCCAATTAAGTGAATCTGGAACTGAAATTTAGTTAGTTATTAGTGTGGAGACAAGGCGTGTCGGTGTTAGCAGATGGGAGCTATAATAGAGTGATACTGTTAACATAAACTCACGCCTGTATTACCAAAAATGGTATACCGAGCACTTGAAATTTCATTTCAGTGCCACTTTTACTTTTAGCAATGGTAGTTAGACCTTCCGGTCCCAGGAACCCGCTAGCGCTAGACGGTGCTCGTCTCGTCTGCGCTTGTCGACATACTTACATGCGGTTTTTATTAAATTAAAAACCACCGATACGGTTACGTTTGGTTTACCAACGGTTTTTGCCAGATATTGACTACAATGATATAAAAAAATATTTGAAAAACAGACTTAAGCAACGTGTAGAATTTGAATTGAAAATGACCTCTCCAAAGTTATATTATGAATATTTCAGGAAAAGCGTTCACAAGTAGGCAGGTACATGCGGTTGTCCAGAATAAAACATGAATTATGATGTCCAACCGTTACTAATGTCCCTGATTTATATTACAGTCTAATATTTAATATCAGAAATTAATTACACATTGCATTACACTGATTTTGTACTTAGGTACTTACATATAACTAGTTAAACACAATACTTTTGTAACCTAAAGGAAGAGCGGCGCCATCCAACACAGGCTTTTTTGCTTACCGGATGGCTCCATCGCTTTAAATCATAGCAAAATGTATTTAACCAAATAAAGAATTTTGAATTTTTTTTTTTTTTAATATATACAAATGAGAAAAAGGATTGTAAAAATACACGAAAAAATCTCCCCTCTCCTTTTTCCAAAAAGTTTCCCTTTTCCTCCAACTAAAAAGTAATTAAGTAGATAGATAATGGAGAAGTGGGTAATTAAGTAGGTACAGTCAGCATCAAAAGTAGCTTGACATTTATGAAGATGTCAAAAGTTCTTATTCCTTTGTAATAAAGACTTTTGACGCCTTCATATGTGTCGCTACTTTGATGCTGACTGTACCTATGTGCAGTTTTACATATGATATCTATTTAGGCGGATGGATCACAGAGAGAACTTACGTTACGAATCGTAAAGAAATACGTACTCATTTTGTAGCATGGAAATACGAGTATACCTCTACTCATAAATGTTTTCTATTTACTCTCCTTTTCAAATCCGGTTACAATTTATACCTAGTTGCACTTGTAAGCTCAGATTTATTTCAACGTGAATTATATTTTTAGTCTATTTTGTTGTCTCTCTGGATTACAGATGTTCTATCATTTATTTTGGTAGCAACAAGCTCGTATGCTCACCCGAGCGCATTTGAAAACTTTGCATTAGTGCACCAACTTTAGCACACTTGTACGAGTTAAATCTCCTCACTGCCTGCAATTCAAACTTTATATTCTAGAAGTAAGGTGTAATTTCCAGTGCGAATACAAGTGATATACGATCTGCCGAAAGTTATTCTGAATTTGTATAAGCAGTGCTATAAATTATGTGGTGGCAAGCTGAAACAGGAACTATATAGTAACTGTGTTACATAGTTGTTTAAGCTTGGCGCATGTCTGGGATTACTAAGAGAACAATCCGAACCATAAGTTATCAGAGCAAAATGGTCACAGAGACTTTGGTTGCTCTACATTCCTAGGTAGTTCGTGAATAATACTCAATGTAAAATTTTCGGGAATACTCTCGGGAAAGGCACATCTCTCATCCATGCAACGTAATTAATAAATGACATTAAGTGAGAACGCTATTAGCTATACGAGTATGTCACGTCATTCTTTATAATTATAGCAATGCACTTATGTAAGTACCTACTCCTAAACATAGAATAGTGAGGCAATTTCACGTTATAAATTGGACATGCTGGACAAAAGCACTAATTTTTTTCTAGGCAGGGAGCTAGGGAGTTCAAAGTTAAATATTTTTCTAAAGTAGAAACTTGAAAGGATGAATTTTCAAAAACGCTTAAAATGGGTTTTCTTATACTTTATTGTTAGGTATTTAAACGAAGTTTCAAGGTTCTTCTTTAGAAAAATCCTATTTGCTCCCCAAATTAACTTTCAACATCACAAACATATAGCTAACCAAACTAGTTAGACCCTTGAAAAAATTTGGTGCTTTTTTTCCACACTTACTTACGACCATTTGTTCTAGCCCAATCTGCCCCACTAGAAAACGCGCAAGGAACCTAGAGTGCGCGCCAAATGTAAATTTGATTTAAAACCGATACATTCAATCAGACAAACTGGCTTTATCAACAGTTTTTTTCATTACACCTTACAACACACAAATCCATCTCTTTCATTCTACAAGATACCATCACATCTCCGTCTCGATAACTCTCAAGTCATTTTTATTCCTTTAACGATTTGAAGCGCCATTCCGTTGCGGAAAAAACGCGGCACACTTATTATATTTTTTCCGGAAATTACCCGGAAGCTTTCCCAATTTAAGTACCGGCTGTTTTGCATTATCGAGCAGGTGAGCGGTTTGTAAACAACGACGAGCGACGCTGATTTTGCGGAACTGTTTTGCTTATTTCCGGGCACAAATAAAGGGAACAGCGTAGAACCTGCGAATTCTGAATATCTATGCAATCTACTACGTCAGGATTTTTTTCTTGCCTTATAGCGTCACGGTACCAGAAAACTCGTCATGTATTTCCAGCAGGTGTAACTCCCCCCCTCTCTACCCCGTCTAACCATTATATACCCCATAGTTTAAATAAAAGACCCGTGAATATAAAGTGATTTGATTTGATTTGGCCATGTGATCGTCTAGTGATAACCTACGTTGTGTACCGAATAACCCCGACTCTTTTATGCGAAACGAATCAGACTTGAACTCTTCACTAGTTGACCTAAGACCCTAAAATACCTACTAATTTTTCCTACCAAATCTACCACGTATTTTTCTACTAAGTAGAATTATTTCTACCAAATTTCCATACATTTACAATAGCTTTCCTAACATATTTTACCTACTCAAAATTTAGATTTTAAATACATAATAATAATATTATTATTGGTAATTTATCTCCAACAAGGTCTACGTGTTCAGGTTACGTTATTAACAGCTGGAGGTTTCCAATGGGCGGCAAATACCCTTGAAAGCCTTACTTTTTTCCCCTAAGTCAAAATCATCCTGCTACCATAAATATGCAGTAGAAAATAGAATCGTTGATACCCAAATTTAAGCTACAGCTAAAAAGGATAATTTTGACTGTTGTATGGTATGTCTTTCATATCTCATACAATGCTGTTAACACGCCAAGATGGAGATTGAACCTATTCTATACCAGAACTAGACATATTAATGAATATAAATCCATACTAATGAAAATAAATTCATTAATAAATCTTTAGATGAGAAGCATCTTTAACTACCAGTTCCCTCTACCCTAAACACTTCCCAATGTTTCCTAACCATTTACAAAAGTATATCTCTACTCTTTTCCAGCAATGAGTATTCTTTCACTCATGATATTGGAAAATAATACTAGTAGACTGCTCCGCCTGCTACTTTCAGAGTTGGTTCCATCTTTCTGAACCAGCCCTGCTATCCTAATCATGATTGGAAGAATTGGACCTTTACAACACATAATACCGATAAAAATCTATGAAACCCAGTATTTTTAGTACCTATTTAAAGAAATTATTAGATACCTCTTATTTATTACACAATACACCAATAATCGCGTGAATACCTAATACCTAAACCTAGATCCCTAAACCCTCTTTCCTAACGTCCTAATCCTACACATGACTTTAATCCTAATCTACTTACGTCCCCATATAGCTCTAATTCCTACTCTAGTGTATGCAAACCTCAACCGAGAGGTATTTACCATAGTGTTATGTAGTGAGGCCCTACTTTTACCTATATACCTAAACAGTTCCCTACTAGAACGTTCAAGTGGCTAGCTTGAGAAATTCAACCTAAAGCCTGTGTATTGTGTCATATCACAACTGACCGAAGTCTAAAGGGATCTGTGATATGAAACGCCCTAGCATATAATAGAATATATAAATATACATAATAAAGACCGGCTCCCAAATACTGGACAATTTCATCAAGCGGAGTATACACTCCTTTGCCAAGGTCTGAATTGAACAGAATAGGCCATGATTACGTTGCCAGCTGGACATTGAGAGACGCTAGGAGTAAGTTCACCGCTTATGTTGATATAAAAGCTGGTGCCAAGTCCTCCATATAACTTGGTAAACTAATAGACACCGAGATAAATTTGCTTACCAACCGCTAGGTTAAATGTATCTCGTCAGGCTATACTGTATGCCTGGAATGTGATCTGGCTCTCTAAAAATAAATAACAATAAATTTTAACCCCGTAAAATAATAATTAAATTGAAAGTAAAGAAGATTCCCTCACTATGCGGAACATTTCCACATAACAACGGAATCTCAAACAAAAATGACGAGAAACCCACCAAAAATAATCTATAGAACCAGAGACACAGACAGTCGAACAATAAACATCCGTCCGCTCCGCGAGCCCGGCTATTTATAACTAAAAATAACATCGCCTGCATCACCTATATCGCAAAAATCCTCCGCATCGCAACCATTGCCTATATCGCATGCATCACTCCAAACGAAACTACTCCGCGCGCGCTTACGTTTACGGTCGCAATTTATTATGCTCTCACGACATAGGCTCTTATTGAAATATGTTGTAGCCGCGCCGGCGCTGGCCATTTTTGTGATTATTAATAGATTTTGCGTCGTAATTTGTAAAGCGTTTATTTAATTGTGTATATAACTTTGATTAGTTTTTAATGAAATACTTAAGATAAAATTACCGATCTTTGTTTAGCATTCGGTAAAGGACAGGCGTTCATTGTAAGCGTCTAGTTACATATTCGCCCCCTCAAGGATGTGCCATGTAATTGCTAATGTAATGAGCGATTCATGACGGATCCTTGAACTACTAAAATGTTATATAACATACCATAGATTTGTTAGTGAACCTATTCTCCCCTCCCCTTCCCCCCTCCCCTATATTTTTAAACGTGTATGAGTATTTAAACCAGTACTCATTGATTGTTAGTGACTCGGCATAAAACTTAGTCTTATGAATTTTGATAATGAACCATGACTATCCTTTCCTCGAAATCTTCCCATTTGCCCAAGGTTCTAGTTTGTGAGGCTAGAAGACCCGAATAGTCCGCATTTGCAATATCAAACTGAATTTCAGAGTCTGTCCAGGCACTCATCCATTCAAAATCCACATTGCCCGGATCCGATCTGATATCCCAAAAGCTCCCCACGCAAAAAGAAAGACCCTCTATGTAAGTACTAAGAAATTCAATCGTCATTAGACCAAAACTCTAACCAAATTTCAATACTTTGTCACCATTTTCAATCAAGTTTTCTTGGAACATGTCACAAACTTGAATCAGATATTCGATTTCAGACTCATTTTCACACCAATTTATGAAATGTCCATTTATGAACTTAGTTAAACGACATTCGTCACCTCAATGCTCCTGCATTCCCATTCGTCATTTAAATGGCCACAAAACATTAAAACTCGAAATGCGCTTAACTATATGGATATGTCAATATCCATAACATCCTGTTATCAAAATAACCAATTCCCCATTCAAAATTAGCCTTTAAATTAATTTATCATAAATTTATTCATGTAGATACTACTAATATAATAAACATTTCACCTCTAGCGTGATAAATGAGCCTTACTTTAATACCAATAAATAAATTGTCTTTCTATCAGACATGTCAAATATCATCAAATATCAAATAAATAATAATAATAATATCAAATATCATTTACCAAAAGCAATGAAAAGATAACATATATTTTTTTAAACATTATTCAAAAATGATTGCATCTCGCCATATCATTTTTATATCATATCCTACTAAGCAGTCGGATATTTCTGTTTTCGAATGATCCTTCATCAAATCGTGGTGTGTGTACAAAACCTTGATAAAACCTCAGCTAATAGACTTTTAGTCCTAGCTTCTGTTTAGTACTAGTCAATAAGGATTACCCTTATTAAATGGGTCGAATCGATATACGATTTTAACCTACTGATAAATCCTTGCTGACTAGTTGTGTGTTTAGACCCCTCAAAATACCAACAAATCCAGGTTGATTACAATCTTAACATTTGTCTACCTGCAATAACCCATTTTCACAAAATTTTCCCCCACCCCCCTGTTTCCATACATCACCATCATCCATCAGTTTCAATAAACCTCGGTAACTCTGTCACTCAACTACTTGCATCACTCCACAATCACGCATTCAAACGATCATTACAAGTGGCCAAAGTCTTTGATATGTAATCATTTGAATATTCATCTAATTGCTGAAATATTAATAAAACTATTATCTATGTATTAATAAATTTTACCTTTTTCTGTAAAAATGAATGCCAAACAATACAATTGAAATTAGAATTCCATAATTATATACACATATTTATACATTTATTTTAAAATATTATTTTTAACCCAGTGGTTGACAGATAGAGAGTCTTAAAAACTTCAAGTACGCCATTTGTACCCCGTCTCTATGTGCTATAAAGTTTCAGCAAACAAATTTACTATAAGCAATCAGTCCTTATTTATTCGTAATATAAATATTTTTTATTTTTATTCTATGAAATTTATTGAAAATGTTGATAATATTATTAAAATCATAATTCTGAATCTAACTAACTTTAACAAAATTTCTTTTCTTTTTGAAGAAAAACCATTTAAAGAACCGAACATCGCTTATATTAAAACCCTTCACATTGCATGCACTATAATACCAAAAAGAATATCTAAGTTGAAGTCTACTGTTTGTAATTAAAATATAATGTAAATATAAAAATACATGGCCTATTTCAATAAAAGAACCAAATTTTAAACTTTTTTTTTTCGGGTAGCGCGATGGATAATCATGCATTACTAAATTTTTCTTTTCTATATTGAAAACTGAAAATCGCTCTACTATTATAATTTGATTTGATAGAAGCTTTAGTATAAATTATACTAGCAAAATACATAACCCTTTGAATATATATACTGCCTTAAAAATTTCTTCACCTCTAAATTTTCACCGCTAAACCAAATTCTAAATTTTCTAATCCCAACCACTTCTAAATACTTCTACCACTATATTTTATAAAACCCAGGCAATTGCAAGCCAGATCCACCTACTGAATGCTCCACACAACTTTACAAGCAAATTCTACAAATGAATCCGGGATCCTGCCCGACAATTAACCCGACAACTTTTCCAAAATGCAGTTATTATTGATTGTACCTCAACATAAATTGAATACTGTAGAACATAAATTCAATTAAATATCATGTTAATCTTGCGCATGTCATGCAATAAAGCTTAAAATAAATAAATAACTAACCTGTGCCAACAAGACTCAGTTAACTAACTTCAAAACATGAATCTAAATAAAAATAACATTCTTACTACGACTTAACTTTCAAATGTTTAGCATCAATAGCCCTCTATGTGCTTGTAGTATATAACAATATTACATGTCAGTCTTACAGTCGCCGGTCAACGGAAAATATTCTACAAATGACAACTCTACAAATAAGTTCAACATGCAGACAGACAATTTGACCTTATAAGGGCTCCGTGCTCTCAACCCGAAAATTACCTAAATATCACTTACAAGAGAACTGAGAAAATATATACTATTTTCTTCCCAAGATATTCACTGTTCAGTATACTATAGCTATGTTCAAACCCACTTACTTGTTTTAATCCTAATCCTAATGTTGACTCCAATATGAAATACCACTCACATTCCATTTACACTGCACTTAATCTCAAATCACTCATTACCTAGACTTCCTGATTAATTATAACAAACAACACTTTAACTTTCAGTTCAGACATGGTATTTATCTAGCTTCAGACTTTTACTAATGAATGCACTATCTTTGGCGTCAACGCACCTTTAACTAAACTATAATGTTCGATTCGATTATTAATCCACTCGGAAAATGTATCATATTTAATTATTTTTATCACCATGATACTAAAGAAATTACAATGATTAGCAAAACTACTTTTCTCTCAACTCTCCAAGAACTGTCAAATCTCAACGACATTCATATACTACGTTCAGAAATTGGTATCTATTGTCTACATTATTAATCCATTACGCCTCTTACAAACGTCATCTACTATTTTACTTAAACGTTTGCAAACGACGGTTTTAAATATTTGTGACAGAAAATCATATTTTTAAAGAAATATATCATAATTATTAACATCATCTACACAAAATAATTTATTTAGAAACGTTAAGGAAACCAGTATACGTATATTTTGTTATCAACTCAACTATTTCAGGTCGTATCCATACCATCCGATACGATACCCATACGAGAAACCACATATACTCCGATTTTTTTTACACTATTCGATACGTCATTGACCCGATATCGCGATATCGCTGTCTTATTCATCTATAATTTCAGTCCCAATGCTAACACATAACAGCAATAACTACAACCGAATATATTTATTATATTTAAGGACAAACCTATTCATTCGAAAAAAATATTGGATGAACTGTATTATAATTGTTTTTAGCATCCTTGATATTGTGCGGTCACATTACTTTTGTTTTCTCGTGTGAGAAATATATTATTCAATATAGCAATATGAATTGCATTACATTTTAGCAGATGAAAATAAACAAATTGTCAAATATTAAATGACACTGACAAGCATAAGTGGTTTCCGTCTAGCAATTGACTCATTGGAACTTGCTATGATATCCGATAATGTGGACACTGCCTCCTGTCTCTCTTTACTGGCAACACTGATCCTAACCACGAACCCACCAACCGAAACTCTATCCTTAAATGAATCCAAAGATGGATGCTTCGTGTTTTATTTGTCTGATAATAAACATAAAACCAAAAATCCTAATAAAACTCCTAAGTTCTTCGTCCTAATGAAAGTTTTAGCTATGAAAATAAAGTGCTCACGGAAATATTTCCTACTTTACTGTGATACGTGAAATTGTACTGGAAGAAAAGAAAGCTACGCAGTGTTTTGAACAAAGAACACGGTTTCGTGTTTATGTGATTTTGATGAAATTTGAACCCGATTTATAACTGGTAAGTTATTTTTATATTTTCTGTCTCTTCTATTGATAAAAACCATCACACATACATACTTTGATAAACAATTTCTATACTTAATCTATACGAGCCTACTTGAAAAGTCGAAACTTTTATGTTAACAAAAAGTTGGTGTACCTATGTACAATGAAAAATACCATTTGATATGAATAACTCTTCGCTACGAAATACAATTCAATGTAAATAATACTACGTAGTTATACTGATAATGTCATGAAAAGGATTTCTTGTTTGCGGAAAAAGCTAAACTCCTTTTCTTTGTTTCCTTTCGAAAGTGTATACGTACAAATTACCACATGATGATGAGGCCCTGACCAATTTCAGTCTTAATGACTGTATGCTAAATTCGAGTAAAATCTATAAATGAATATATGCTTTCCCTCATCTGTCAAACTGTATGAAACCACAAGATTATGAAATTTTTCCCTAACCATGTCCTATTTTATTTCTAGATTATGACTAGTTATTAATATCATTGCATAATGTCAGTAGTTCATTACTATAAATTTACTCAATATCTTTATACCTCTATTCTTCAGAATAAATAAATGTACTATTCCACATCATAACATATAATTTCTATTGTTTTTATTTCAGGACCATGGTGATAAAATCTGCATATATTAATGATCTACTCATTAAACCGATTACATGATAATCTGCTAACAGCATGCTGAGAAAAACATGACTTGGTCCGCTGACTCGACTACAAAAATATTAACAGCTGCCTGTTTCATCACAAAATATGAGTGACCCAATATGTAAGTACTTTAACTAATAAATCAGATGTCCTCATAATAAATTTAAGATCAAACAACTATACCCAATTCCGATTTTAGTGAAATTTCAATTTTAGTTTGATCGCTCTCCATCGGGCTCCTTCGATGGAATTCCGAAATATACCTATTTATGTTATTTTCTTAATTTTTATAGTCTAGAATGTTTCTATTAGCTCCTATAAATATAGATAATATTGTTATCCTCTTATAATGCTAATATTTAAACTTTTCAATTTTCAGTAGAGAACGATGAACAAAAGTCGTTGACTGCCGGAAGAATAGCAAAACTTCTCATTTCCTACCTTCAATCAACATGGGTGACTCCTAATGTAAGTATATAAAATTAACCTATATATTGACTAAATTTCATAACATACAGATGTATAGTAGTATTTTTAATGAAAACAAATTTCAATGTAAGCGTTCCATCAACAGTTTGAAATTTCAAAACTAAGCCATTTTCTTAATTTTTCCTATCTAGAATGTTTGTATTAATTCTGTATGTAATGTAAAAATGCAAACAATAATTATTATTCTTATTTGATGTTAATTTCTCTACTTTTCAATTTTCAGAAGGCAGCGGTGAACCACTCGAAACAATAACTGCCAGATGATGAGCGGCAATCTACTGCAGTACTTCCTAAGGTAATTATTTCATTTATATCTATACTGTATGTAGCACTAATATTTTTATAATCAAGATGCCTATACTACTTTAAAAACTAGTGCCTACGTCAAACCTCGGAACCAGACAATGGACCCAGGCATCCTAGTACGCAACTATAGGTACTGAAACCATACTAAAATTATGATGATGTTGTCAGAATAACATAAAACTAGTGCCTACTCCAATTCACAATACCAAATAGCAAACCCCGGCCTTCCTTAGTATGCAACCGCACTAGAATTACACTACGATTATTATGATGATAATTTCTTTTATACTACATCGGTGGCAAACAAACACACAGCCAGCCTAGCTGATGATGTCCATATACATAAGAAAACATGAATATCTTTTTGATGGTTTCTATAGTGGTCTTTACTTTATGACTGAAGTATGATATGATGTTTATTTTTTTATTTACAATGATGACTTTCTACCATTAGTTACTATATGCAAATGTCTTGCACCAAGTCATTACTCATAATCTTACAGATCGTCTATTATGATAATGATGATGACGCTGATCATGCTATAACAACTACGCCCCCTGTATCACTAGACTCTCATGATACAAACCAAAAATGATGATGATCATATTATAACGGAACGCCCCCTGTATCTATAGACTATGATACACAATCGATCGAATGATCGCCCCCTAATGCAATAAACTATGATAACTTTAACCAGTCTTTTACCCATGAAAATGTAATCTAGCAGTATGTAAACCTGTCACTAACGTTAACGCATTTACTTTTCTGTTCCAGATGCTGTTTATAACATACAGCAGTCTTCAAATTGATCCTACACTGCGTCAGCGGCAAAGAACACACGGCCCGCCCGACAGCGACCACCGCAGCCTACAGACGCAAGATACTACGAACTTCCACATACTTACAATACTTGTTATTTTATAAACCACCCAACGATAAATCATCACCGCAACCTACGGACGTCTGCTACTACATACTTTACTTACTTTACCGGCATACTTGTTATTTGACTTGCTTGTAATAATAAACTATAATATTTTACGTGTACAATTTTATAAGCGAAGGGTCCAAGTCCGAATTCGATCACACACCGTTTCACGACAACAAAATGTTGCCAAAAGGCAACCATAACCTATTTTAAAACATACAGAGCCCTAGGGCTCCCATCCTTGTCACGGCTTGCCAAAATGTAACTCCCCCCCTCTCTACCCCGTCTAACCATTATATACCCCATAGTTTAAATAAAAGACCCGTGAATATAAAGTGATTTGATTTGATTTGGCCATGTGATCGTCTAGTGATAACCTACGTTGTGTACCGAATAACCCCGACTCTTTTATGCGAAACGAATCAGACTTGAACTCTTCACTAGTTGACCTAAGACCCTAAAATACCTACTAATTTTTCCTACCAAATCTACCACGTATTTTTCTACTAAGTAGAATTATTTCTACCAAATTTCCATACATTTACAATAGCTTTCCTAACATATTTTACCTACTCAAAATTTAGATTTTAAATACATAATAATAATATTATTATTGGTAATTTATCTCCAACAAGGTCTACGTGTTCAGGTTACGTTATTAACAGCTGGAGGTTTCCAATGGGCGGCAAATACCCTTGAAAGCCTTACTTTTTTCCCCTAAGTCAAAATCATCCTGCTACCATAAATATGCAGTAGAAAATAGAATCGTTGATACCCAAATTTAAGCTACAGCTAAAAAGGATAATTTTGACTGTTGTATGGTATGTCTTTCATATCTCATACAATGCTGTTAACACGCCAAGATGGAGATTGAACCTATTCTATACCAGAACTAGACATATTAATGAATATAAATCCATACTAATGAAAATAAATTCATTAATAAATCTTTAGATGAGAAGCATCTTTAACTACCAGTTCCCTCTACCCTAAACACTTCCCAATGTTTCCTAACCATTTACAAAAGTATATCTCTACTCTTTTCCAGCAATGAGTATTCTTTCACTCATGATATTGGAAAATAATACTAGTAGACTGCTCCGCCTGCTACTTTCAGAGTTGGTTCCATCTTTCTGAACCAGCCCTGCTATCCTAATCATGATTGGAAGAATTGGACCTTTACAACACATAATACCGATAAAAATCTATGAAACCCAGTATTTTTAGTACCTATTTAAAGAAATTATTAGATACCTCTTATTTATTACACAATACACCAATAATCGCGTGAATACCTAATACCTAAACCTAGATCCCTAAACCCTCTTTCCTAACGTCCTAATCCTACACATGACTTTAATCCTAATCTACTTACGTCCCCATATAGCTCTAATTCCTACTCTAGTGTATGCAAACCTCAACCGAGAGGTATTTACCATAGTGTTATGTAGTGAGGCCCTACTTTTACCTATATACCTAAACAGTTCCCTACTAGAACGTTCAAGTGGCTAGCTTGAGAAATTCAACCTAAAGCCTGTGTATTGTGTCATATCACAACTGACCGAAGTCTAAAGGGATCTGTGATATGAAACGCCCTAGCATATAATAGAATATATAAATATACATAATAAAGACCGGCTCCCAAATACTGGACAATTTCATCAAGCGGAGTATACACTCCTTTGCCAAGGTCTGAATTGAACAGAATAGGCCATGATTACGTTGCCAGCTGGACATTGAGAGACGCTAGGAGTAAGTTCACCGCTTATGTTGATATAAAAGCTGGTGCCAAGTCCTCCATATAACTTGGTAAACTAATAGACACCGAGATAAATTTGCTTACCAACCGCTAGGTTAAATGTATCTCGTCAGGCTATACTGTATGCCTGGAATGTGATCTGGCTCTCTAAAAATAAATAACAATAAATTTTAACCCCGTAAAATAATAATTAAATTGAAAGTAAAGAAGATTCCCTCACTATGCGGAACATTTCCACATAACAACGGAATCTCAAACAAAAATGACGAGAAACCCACCAAAAATAATCTATAGAACCAGAGACACAGACAGTCGAACAATAAACATCCGTCCGCTCCGCGAGCCCGGCTATTTATAACTAAAAATAACATCGCCTGCATCACCTATATCGCAAAAATCCTCCGCATCGCAACCATTGCCTATATCGCATGCATCACTCCAAACGAAACTACTCCGCGCGCGCTTACGTTTACGGTCGCAATTTATTATGCTCTCACGACATAGGCTCTTATTGAAATATGTTGTAGCCGCGCCGGCGCTGGCCATTTTTGTGATTATTAATAGATTTTGCGTCGTAATTTGTAAAGCGTTTATTTAATTGTGTATATAACTTTGATTAGTTTTTAATGAAATACTTAAGATAAAATTACCGATCTTTGTTTAGCATTCGGTAAAGGACAGGCGTTCATTGTAAGCGTCTAGTTACACAGGTTGAATATGTACGTACAAGATTTTAAGTTTCATTTTCCATACATTATAAATTGTTCACATCATGTGTAACACATGAAGAATGAAAGAAAACATCGCATTCAAAGATTAATAAGGGTCTAATGCTTGCAAACTGTAACTGAATAAATGGAATAAGTATTGAAACTTATATGAAAATGTAGGTAGGTAGTAAAAAGTCTCTCAAAATAACATAATTTTTATTTTCATAAAATACTTGTACACATTTTATCGAAAAATGTACTTCACGCCTTCATCTACGTTGAAGATTCAAAGTAAGACAGGATTAGTGTAAGAACGTGTTTATTGCCAAAACATTTCGTAACCAAGTAGCGGGATTACTCATACATACATACGCCCACACATCCGTTAGTTTGACGTTTTTCAGGCTTTGAATATCTTTATTTAGTCCCTTCTTAGTCCTTCTTAGTTAACGGCTTATATACATGTAAGTTATGCTTTTATCACGTGGGTTAATAGAAACGGAGACGCTGTTTATGCGGGTTACTAGTCCAATCCAAAATTATTTGTAGCCCTTAACTTTTGATATGTCCACAGGAAAGACGCGAACCTAAATCTGTTACGTTATGACCTACATATTAAACTCTCAGGGAAAAATCGTCCCCTCGCGATGAGCTGAAGCCAAATCAAGTAACACAAAGTAAATTTCATTTCGTAATTACAAAGAGGAAATTTCAAAGTCATTCAGTATTATTGATTAGCCCTTCAAAGGGCAGCCAATCTGTCTAAGTCAATACACCCCGTCGCGCCATTGTGAAGATCCTTATACCATCTCTGTTTATTTTTCTTTAAGGGTCCTCGGTTTTATCAGTTAAAAAGGCTCATCTATTACGACTATATTCTGTTTAATTGTCACGTATCTTGACATTTTCTAAATATTACTAGGTATCTAGAACAGTATTTTTTTAGAGATTTCATTAAGAAAATTGTTTCAAACATCACTCCAAATCGTCAATTTTCGAAAACTGCTTTTTTCCCCTTACATTCTACCACACAAAATAAAACCAAAAAAGTATGTTACAATTTAAATAAAATAAACTCACTTTATCAATACTTTCGTCAAAATTTGAAATTAAAATTGACCTACTAGACATAGGTATACATTTTGCTTAAGGTGACGTGAGCTTAGAGAACAGAGTTTTTGAAGCCTTTTAACGCGTTTGTAGATGAAGATATGGTTTTCAAAAAATATGCACAACAATTTTGAGACCTTTCTGTAGTGCAAACATCGATTCAAAACATGATTATGCAACTTTCGCTGAATAAAAAAAAATCGCGAACTTGCGTCTAAACCACACCTTTAAATAGTTATAACTATTTTTGCACATTAGCTATCAACATGAAAATTATATCAATAAATGCGTAATGTTCTACTTCATTGAAATCATCGATTACTTTTTCTTAACTAAAAACTTCAAAAAAATAGTAGTAAAATAATACTCATTTCTGCAAACTCGTTCGTACGCGACCGGCGCGGCCGCCCGTTCAGTGCTCAGCGAGCTGCGTTCGAGGTAGGATCTGTGCCGCGCGTCAATTCAACGTCACTTGACATTTCAATATAAACAATGGGTAATTAATAAAAGGAAACCTGCTAGACTTCGTCATCTCGAGATTGTGGGTGCCAATAGAAGGAAAACTGCACAAACTATGGTAAGTGTAATGCAATATCGTATTACAGTGGGTATAGGTATATCAAATCTTCTTATTGGAACGCTTTGACGCTGCCAAACTTACACAGTCTATGAATAACAGTAGGACAATACTTGTGACACAACGTACAACGTAATACATTTTTTTAGTAACGGTGGTATTTATTTTGGCGTGTACGGACAGACAAATAGACACAGCGGACTTTCTTTATATAATACTAGCTTTTGCCCCGCGGCTTCGCACGCCTAAGTGTAAGTTTCGTAATAATTGTTGAATTGTTACGCCATATACTGATATCAGATATAAGGGATTCTGAAAACGGGTTTTCAAGCTATAGGCATAGGTACCGAAGGTTCTAGAAAGTTCGCGATCGAAGTTTCTAGAAAAAAGAAGAAGAAGAAGTCTAGAAAGTCTGTATGGAGTCTTCATCTTCACCCTTCGAGCATGTTCTAGAAGGATTTCGAACGCCCGGAAAGTTCTGGAAAATATGACTGTCTCGCTCTAACAATGCTGTCCTTGTCGCACTGTTCGCGGGCATTAGCATTATTGGAATGCACTACACATACAGTCTATTCCTTTCACACTTATCGTCTGTCTCTTTTACTCCTATTGAAAATTTAAAATTTACCCCATTTTACCACCCATTTCCACCCACCGCCACCAAACTCCCTTACTTGCAAGTGCACACCAAGGGCCTTCGACCACTGCAATGCAACCATGAGAAGGTGGCAGTTGGTGATCATGGAGAAAAGGCCGGACATACCCACTAACACTCTCCTTTTATATATATATATATATTGATTGAAATTTTCACGTTTTATATTGTAACAATTATTAATGTTTTCAATTTCAATTTTATTAGTGGACTGCTAGGTGTCGGTACGGAACCCTGCGTTGTGCGTGATCCGACACGCACTTGGCCGGTTTTAAAACTGCGTACCAGGCCTCTTTCAAGCGTGTGCGCGCAATAATTCAGTGTTTTGTAAATGTTATTGGTATATATACAGGTTGGATTTTCTTTTTGGGTCAGTGAGGGCAGCTTGGCGTAGGATAGAAAGGATCAGCTGGACGGAAAGAAAGACGAACGAAGAGGTTTTGAGTATGGTAGGAGAGAGAAGAAGTTTACTTAAGACAATTAGAAATAGAAGAGGCAGGATGATGGGACACTTAATACGGCACGACAGCTTCTTCTTAAATATCTTAGAGGGCAAAATTGAAGGCAGAAGAGGAAGAGGAAGACCTAGACTGACTTACTTTAATCAAGTGAAAGAGGAAGTTGCTGCCGGGTCGTATGGGGAAGTCAAGAAACTGGCAATGAATAGAGAAGAGTGGCGGTTACTCCACCGACAAGAGCGAAGCTCTTAAGTTTTGATGATGATGAGGGCAGCTATCAGATCCCGTGCTACTACGCGAAAATGGTCTTAGAAGACCTTCCCTCGAATTAAAATTAATGAAAATTGGCGTTTACAGATTTTGGAAAAACATACAGGGTGCGAGAAAAAGGTCATTTTTGACAAACTGTTTTTTTTTATGCCAATCGATCCCATTCCTATCCAGGACCCAAAGTTTGTATGGGACCAAAAAAAAATCCGACAAGAAAAGCCGCAAATCGAGGAAAACGCCTATTTCAAAATCTAAATCGAGGGAAGGTCTTCTAAGACCATTTTCACGTAGCCGGACGGGATCTGGTAGCTGCCCTCACTGTCCCAAAAAAATCCACCCTGTATATCTAGGGTGACCCGCCTCGTGGCTCATATTGAATTATGATAAGTACAATACTTATTAATAAATAGATTATATTTTTCCATGTGTGGATATTTTAATTATACTTTGATTGTAATAAATTGTGCAAAAACAATATTGAGACATACCTACTTCGCAAGGAACAATAACTTCGTTTTGTTTTTCAATTATATCATAACATAAAGGTGAATAAAATAAAAAAAGTCTATTTTATTACAATCCACGATGTGTTGTCATTGTGTCAAAATATTATACAATAAAATACAATACAAATACTCTTTATTGCACACCTCAAAAAGAACACAGTACAGGACATTAGGCTACATTATTATATTACGGTGTATGAAAGTAGATAAGTAAAAATGACGAGTTGCCATTCGCATTGTTCCGATTATACTGAACTATTGACATATACATCAGAATAATATGGCGCCGTCTTGACAATGGTCATTATATTTATGGTTTACCCATTCAGTTGTAGTGACTAAGAGTTGTACTACTGGCTATACACTATACTGTGACATCTCGGTATCGGCAGCGAGCGCGGTGGCAAGCGGCTAACCCCGCGCCTGCTCCCCTCAAGCCACGCACCTCACCCCCTCGAAAGCAGCTAAGCGCTGAGCTCACGTCGCCTTAAGAGGCTCCCCCTTCTCAATGACCTTGAGCGTTTAGTCTTCCCCACACCCCACCCACTCGTACTTCATGTGATAAGTATTACGTAAATGTCATTAAACTCGGCTATCTTTGTAAAATGACATATGAAGAATGAAAAATCTATTATAGGCCGGGAGTGATGACACAAAATTTCGGTCCATTTTTATCAGTATGGAATTCCTTCAGGTATTCAATAACGAAAAGCAGCCCAATCGCGTGGGCGTTAATCGAATGTGTCGGGGGAAATTCCGAAAATCGAATGACTTGTTCCACAAAATAAATATTTATGGACAATCTTATACAAATCAACCTAGTCCCAAACTAAGCAAAGCTTGTACAATGGGTACTAAGTGACGATATACATACTTATATAGATTTCTTTAAAATAAATGATTCGTTTATTCAATAATAATATACATTAATTGAATCAAAAATAGTTTTAGAAACCTTACAGTATTTTTAAAAGAGCTATCCGACGGTTGAGGTTTTTATTAATCTGAAAGCGATAGAGTACGGTCACGTGCATTAATTTAGGACCCATTTCGCAAACTTTTTCTTTGAATTCCTATACTGTTTGACAGTACTGTCAACCTTAAGGGGGTCCCAAATTAAAACTCGTGACTGTACCAGTCTGGCAACAGCTTAACAACTTCTGGTTGGTCTGGCGTTTTCATGAACGTTAATCCGATAGTATAAGGTATTGAAATTCGTTTATTTCAACTTTTATAAAATTACTTGAATTTCCTGCTGGTTTCATTCAGCTAGTTTAAACCAGTCTGGAATTGTCTTAGCAAGCAGTAAATAGTCTAGCAACACTAAAACATGATTACTTATGCTACTAATTAATGGAAAATGAAAAGTACAACTATTATAATATTACTTAATTTTGTTTATTTTTCACTATCTTCCAACCCCTTCCAATCGCAACCGGCTCTCAGTAGCCAGACTGGCAAATTTATAGTTCAGAAACAAGCCTTAACACAACTATAGGTACTAATTCTAAATGTTATAATAAACACTTATTATTTTTGCGGTCAGCTCTTAGTCTAAATGGTTTGACGAACTCTTTTTGATTTTGGTACCTTAGGCATGATGACATACAATGCACACTGGCACACGATAAATATGTCATTGAAGTGTCTTGTCATAACAATAACGGCATTTCGGTTATTTAAATTAATAATGATCAATGAAAATGTGTCCTGTCACCTATTATTTTCTGCACTAACACTAAATAATAAGAAACAAAAAAACTGAACTAAATCAACAACAGGTTTTCCAAAGTAGACAGTGCACGTAAGTGAGAACAGCGAGCGATCATGAGCGACACAGGTACCCCGTATGATGGCCTCCGGCCGTCTGCCGCCCGTCGCCCGCATAGACACCCGCGAACCAGAAATTATATGTATTTTTACGATTTTCTAATAAAATACTGCAAATTAAAAACAACCCCTCTGTAGAATTATTAAGTACATGATTCGTAACTAACAAAACAATGTTTCACTACTGTAAGTAGTAAAAATAGGAATCCTATACGATTTTTGTACGCGAAAAGAGGTCCAGGTAAGTAACTATTCCTAGTTATTTAGAAAGTTTTATATAATTATCACACAGTCAAATTAATAAACGGAAACCGAGTTACAACATTATATTCATTTTATATATTTTACGTAGCATTAAGGTATACTTTATACCACATGAATACAGCCGATTTTGCCTGAGATCCCCTTAATCAAGAAATTAATTGAACCATTGGTTAGAACAGCGTATTTTTTATCGTTTAATTTAAACGAGTCAAGATAATAGATTTTTAATATTGTTTTATTTTTTGTTTAGTTGAATTTTGGACTCTCTTTTACAATTTTTTATTTAGCACCATGAATAAAAAATGTTTTGAATTTACTTTCCATAGCAATCTGCACAAGTGGGTAGGTTACTGTTGTTGCTTGCACTTCGCCCATTTTCCTGCGTCACTCGATGTCAAAAAATTGTACCACCTCCGCATGAATAGAAAATGTTTTATTAATATTCACGAAATCCTAACGTATATTTATATTGTATTACATAAATTTACCATCGTAATGAAGGCAACTTCTTAAGCCAGTGTCCTCAAAATAAGGACGAAAAGAAATGCAAATCCGTAGTGAAATCTGTTTACACGATAAACAGACAACAATGAATGGAGAACAAGCTTGCCTGAATCTCTAGTAACGCTGCGTTGAATTCTGGGAACATTTAATTTCCCCAGAGAAAACAAAATTATTCTGTCTGTTCTCAGTTTTACTAGGTTAGTAGGCAACTAGGCAGTTACTGTCGAAGTCAGTGATGTAAGCGGAGAATTATTGTTTAAAGTCCCGGGACCGACTAAGTATTAAAAGACCTGAAAATCTCGGAATTTACATACAAACCGGTCACGACACTGCCAGCCCTGGGCCCTAAGAAGAATCGACGAGCGCTTAGAATAACACAACTACAGCCAATTATGACGTTCTGGCGGCATGGCGATAGTATCAATTATCCACAATCCATGTCACAATTTCCTAGTCATACAATTTGATTTCTGGGCCACTTCTTACCTTGTCACAGTGAGATTAATACGAGATCTTTAGCGGTTTTCATATAGATTTTTACTGTGACAATGTACGAAGTGGCCCAGAAATCAAATTGGTGTACTGAACAGTCCACGAAATTGTGACAATATGATAAAATGGTGTTTGAGTTTGCCGTACATGAGCCTTGTTCGTGAACTTATGCGGCAGTCGTGATTACACAACGTAATACCCAAATTAGTCTGAGTACATATCTTACTTTTAAGATAAAAAAAAGCAAAACAAATAATACTAGGCTTAAGAAACACTTTATTTATCTCGTACATTAAATATTAAATTATTAGTACGTGTGCCATGAAAATAAGACGTAAATAATTAATATTAGGAATTGCACTTTTATTGTTTTTGAATGTCGTAATTAAAGAACACCGGAGATTCAGGGTATGCCGTAGAAGCTGTGTAGCAGGACACTGCTCTACTGTCAGAGTTTTTTACCATACTCTGCAGGATCGAATGCTGCTCCATTAACAACGTATTCAGGTGCTTCATCTCTTGGTCGATCTTCTTCAGGTTAAACGTAGTCTGATCAAGCTTCTCTTGCATGCCTTTTATTTCTATACTCACATTTTGGTCGGTTGTTTCAGTTTTCTTCAATTTCGACGAATACTTGTTCTTATATAACACCTCCTGGACGGTACTACCACATTTCATCTTATTTAACTGCGCTAGTTCGTAAGCAGCCATCATTATGTCGGTCGGCAGACGTTTCTCTCTAGGGTTCAACGCCTTGACGCTCATTATGACTTTGCCCGCTTCGGGAGATACCAGAGCAGTTCTATAGACCCATTTATGAAGCCATTTAGGCAGCCAGCGGCTAAACATGCCCATTTCAACGAAGAGAATCAGCTTGGTTTGCCGGACAAGCTTGGACAAACCGGCGGTTTTCCGCAATCCCTGAATGTCGTGGACTGCAATACCGACCAGCAAGTTCATGAGTATAATAGTCACAAACATAAGGAACAAGATGAAAATTATTTGAGATGAAAGCTCGAATACTAATGGAGGATCTTCTTTTTCTGGATCGTTGACAAGAACGTTCAAGTTCAGCTCTCCCACCATCATTGTCAGTGTACTGATGAAGCCCATTAAAGGATTAGCAAACATTTCCTCGTTAGGGAACACGACACAGAAGCAGATAGTAAACCCAAGCAGTAGACAAATGTACGCTAGCAGCAGCTTTAAGAATTCCTTCAACACCTTCTGATACATTGCCACGTAGTCACCGAACATAGGGAGTTGACCCATCATTAACATCAAATTGGTCCATGCTCCCAAAACAGCATAACCACCCACATGGTTCTGCCAACTGTAATTTTGAGGAATTTGATACAATGAAAATACGGATAGCAATACGAACCACTCCATCATGTTCTCAAAAGTAGTGAAGTATTGAACAATGTTGGAGTAACCAGTTATACCGGTAAGCTTTCGGAAAATCTCGAAAACTGTGATTGCCATCAAAACCCATCTTTCAAATTCTATCGGATTGTCTTCTAAAATATCACCCAATATTGATTGTTTTTGACAAAGTTCGTTCTTTACACCATATTTGGTTGTATAATTACCTTTGCAGGTTTTAACAACGGCAGTTAGAGCATAACTTGATAAAAATGATACAAACAGGAAGCAGAAAATAAGTCTAGCCAAATAAAACTTTCTTATCTTCCCCCACTTCATAAACAAAAACGCAGAGCAGAGTGGATGCAGTAAAATGTCTTTTTGACCTTCGTCGATCAAACTGTTCAAATATGTAATTTCGCGAGGATAAGAGAACTTCAGTAATCGCCCGAAGTCGAATTCCACTTCAACCTCTTCGTTAATCGCTTTAGGAATACTAAGCGATATTCCGCTATCCAAATTGTGTCTTAAAATCGCTAAAGACTTTGGAGTTTTTCTTGCGATAATACTCAATGCAGTTTGCCCTTTCTTTGATTTTGAAGTAACGTCTGCACCAAGAACGATCAATGTTTCGACACATGGCGTTAAACCATCGTCTGCCGCATAGCGTAAAGGAGATTTCCCGTACTCATCTTTTTTATTGACCTGCGCCCCCCAGCTTAAAAGCATTTCTATGATATCACACGCCCGCTCTGAGTTATTGACTGCAGCGTGAAGAGGTGTTTTTTTCTCGTAGTCCTCTGCATTGGCATCAGCGTTGCCGTCTCTGAGTAAAACTTCGACACACTCCAGGCTACCACACATAGCAGCAAGATGTAATGCTGTGAATCCTTTGTAGTTCTTTGTGTAAGCCTTAGCACCTTCTGCCAATAGTATTTCGACACATTCGGGGAATCCTCTCGCAGCGGCAAGGTGTAATGCAGTACACTCTTTGTCTCGCAACTTCGTTATTCCGTTTACGGGAATCTTCGTGGCTTTCAATAAGAAAGTAAGGCATCGTTGCGCTCCAAGGTCTGCGGCTAAATGTAAAGCATTAAACCCTCCAGAAGTGGCGTAACTCGGGTCAACACCCTTATCTATAAACAATTCCATACAATCTACTGCGTCGCACCTCACTGCGCAATGGACGAGATTGTCTTCACAGCCGGTTCTTTGCACGACCGCATGTAAAGAAGCACCGTTCGCAATTAAGACTTCGGCTACCTCGAGAGAATTTCCAAACGCAGCACAGTGAAGAGGGGCAAAGAATTTCGGAGTTAAGTCTGGATCCGCACCTTGGGAGAGTAAGTAGACTGCTGATCTCGCTGCTCCGCTAAACGCAGCCAAGTGCAGAGCGGTAAGCCCTAACGGTTCCGCTGTGTTTATATCCGCCCCTGCACTCAAAAGGAACGGCAGCAACTCATCACGAGTCAAAAATGCTGCCCACAACAGCGTTAAATTCAATATTCCTTCCGGGGCAGAGGAAATATGTTCCTCTATGTTTTCTACCGTGACCAGGCCACATTCGACATCGTCAAAGAATCTCCCAGCGCCCAACGTAAAGGCGCGTCCGCACAAACTCCGCCTGATGGTTTCCTCGGTGAGCTTGGCTTCTGGGTCCGTCGGCGAGACAATGAGATGCTGATGCATATGCGACACATCTTCAGCCTGTGGAGATGGTCCAACAAACAAGTAATCTTTGGCTCTTTGTTCTCGAGCTCCCTCGACCAAGTCGGGGTTTCGTACATTATATCTGTAGCTAGTGTTGAGCGGGAATTCTTCGTCGCGGTACCGGGAACTGTAGCTGCTGGTGATACGCGAGCGGGTCGACAGCCGGGTCGACGCCGTGGACGGTGGGGACGACCAAACCATCTCGCGGTAACCGAAATTATCCATGGCTAGTGTGCGACTGGCACGACGACGGCCGCCTTATCTGTTATCTCTGTTTATTTTAAGGCTTTGTCGTGATGTTTCTTTGACATGATAATTTATTAAGATACTTATTTTTATAAATACTTTGTGCGATGTTGTGAGTTTTAATTCATGTGAGTTCAGCTTCAATTAGATAAGATTTCTTTCCTATCACAGTGCTCCAGTAGGTTGTCTTTGTCACTTTATTTCCTTAATTAAAAATTATGGAAATGAACAAATAAACTAGGTATGAACCAAATAAAACATTAATATTAACAAATAATTAACAAATGGAATATAAAACTAAAACTACTAAAATGAATATTTTGTACGTGGGATAATTGTGTTCGATATTTATTACTTTTCTTTATCAGGCGTTACCTATATAACTTTTGCCTTTGTCTCTACAAACCCCTCGCGAGTTTGTGTAACGTTTGTGAATTTAATGAGGTGGAACGACGCATGTCCAACTACCTAATGCTCCTCCAGTCTTTACCCGATCCCATATAATAGCTTCTCGTAATTTACGAGAGTATTTCGCATCTAACAAATGTTGTTTATGTAATGATATATTTCTTTCTTACAAAAATATATATCTTAAACATTTAACACTACATAATTTAAACAAATACATAATGTAAGTCAGATATTGATTTTTTTTTAAATCCACGGATGTCTCACTATTTGGCAAAGGCCTCCCTCTTTTTCCACTTTTTCCTGTCCTGGGCAGCGTACCACCAGTCTTGCTCATCACCAAATTTCAAGTTCATAGGTCAACGGGAATTTAAAAAATCATCGTCTATCACAAAATTTTGTGACAGACGACGGCCGGACGGACGGACGTATGAGTGACAGCAATAGAGTTCCATTTAGACCCTTCGGGTACGGAACCCTAACAAGTCATGGTCCGAGTACCAAACCTTGAGGAACGCCTTCGCTAATGTCTGCTGTAATCTATAAATCAGTCAGTTTTTCACATATAGGCCAAGTGGTGCACATCGATTAGCACTCGCGGGATCAACCCTTCTAGATCCCTGCGTAACGAATGACCGGTATTAGTAGAACGAGTCTTTCCGTAATCCATCATCATTAGATACACGTCTTAGTTGATCTTTTATTTTTGTATAATGTCGATTACTTTAATGTTGCCACATGGACAGTGTTAGACTCACATGTCTTTGTTAAAGGCCTCATCAGTCAAAAACGCTCGACTATTTAAGCTATGGTATCTATGTTGATGCCATTCTTGACATTTTCTGTGTATCAGATTTTACATGCACATTTTGGATTTTTCATAAAAGGAATATCAATATTCTATATCAATCAAAAAATGACAATATATTTAAAGCCAAAAATTGGATTTATTTACGCAAAAAAGGAAAAACGGAATCTGTTACCTAAATCTGTTATCTAAAACGGAATCTATTAACTTTACAAAAAGCATCGTATTCTTTGAACAGTTTATTGGATTTATCAATATTGTCGTCAGAGACAATTACAAGTTTATAAAAAGAGGCAATCTCGGTTTTTAGGCGACGGAGACGAAGACCTTTAAAACAAAATTCATAAGTAATCATCAAAAATACATCAGTACAGGAACTAAAATGGCGAATTTATTGTCTCTTCTACAAGAACGGCCCGCATGGGAGACACGAATCTAATTGAAATATCCTGTGCGCACCGAATTAATATTAATTTGTTAGGTGATTGGGCACTGCGTAATAAATTGGCTGTCTTGGTTCAATGACAATTCCTCTTGAGGATCTTTATCAATTAGTATCGCTCAGCTGTTTATTCTATTTTTATCTGTGTGGATTGTCATTTTCTACTCGCTAATATGCAGATTACAGGTCTAATATCATAGAAGTTATACTTATATTTGGATTTTTCATAAGAAATATCGTTTCAAACATAACTCCTAATCGACGAATTTGTTTTAATTACAATAAAAGCAAAAAATGGCTTCGTTACTATCTAAGAAGAACGTTTTTATGGAGGTACCATATAAACGATTTCGACAGGAACGAAGACGCGGGAAAAAGCTAGTAATGTAATAAATAATAAATCGTAATATTTACTATCCTCATTTCTCACTATTCACAGTATTTGAGTATCTCGTCCGCTTTACGTCTGGCTGTAAATATTGGCCGGCGTTATCAGGGTCGACGAGGCGATAAGTCGTCAGTTCGCCATCTCCGCTACACTACCTCAGGAAATTTAACCTAGAAAGGCTAGCTACTGTCACTGTTACTGTTCACTGCTCAAACAAACAAACGAAGCACGTGAGGCGTGGTAAACTAATGATAAGTACGTACAAGAGAACAGCCAGTCTTATAAACGCATTTTTGCCCGAGCTAAAACGGAATCACTTTTCGCTCGCTCGGTCAGTTAGGTAGGTACCTATTTATTCTTTTGAAATCATTTGAGTTGACCGAATCGCATGAATGCATTTCGTTCTAAAGGCTATTTTACCGTTCAACCCATAAGGTTCAAGATACAATAACTTTTTTAATAAAAAATTCGGTCATCAAAAAGAACTTCAGCTGTACAATACCTCTCGGCTACAATGGCTCTAAGATCTCTCGTTGACAATAAAGTTGATTTAAAGATAATAGTTCTCTATCTCAACATGATAAATAATACGAGTATGTATACCTTCTAATTCTAATATAACACCTCGTCCACTTTTTATTTCAATTTGGCCTAAGTAACAAATGCATATAGGTATTTTTGTACTTTCAATTACTTATTTATTAGGCTCTTAATTAAAATTGGGAAGATAAAAAAAAAACGAAAAACGGTTTCGTAATGGCTTCTTTAAAACAGTGTAAACAATTTTCGTATCGAAGGAATTACCTTTGTGTGCTTTTCTTGGCGAAGAAGCGAAACGATCAGATCCGCCGTTACTGGTCCCGCTCCATATTGTAATCATATTGATGCAGTGAAATAAGTAAAGTAAGTGAGGCAAAAAAAACTTAGGTACACATATACAATACGTAATACTGTCTCTGTACGTCATATTTTATGCGTGATAATACGCTATTTGACTAATTTTTTTTTATAATGCCAATCGAACCAGTTTTTGGAGACCATCAAATGTCTATATGGGACCAACAACATTTAGAGCACAATAAAGGGCTAAAATTAGGGACAAACCTAGCTCGACGCTAGCGGGTCTCAAAAAGGCTCCTACAAATTGGCCCTGGCAAATGACGTCACTTGCACTGCATTCGACCAACCGTTGTATGGGAAAATTAGTATTTTGCTATTTTAGTCGTAAAATAATGCGTTTAGGTACATAGTTGCCATACAATTTATTTTTTATTTTTACATAAGCATTCTATTGATACCTTTTATTTGAATTTTGGACGGTAAAAAAATTTACATAATTTTCTGAGTTTTTGATGATTCACATATCTTTTATGATTTTGGTAAAATTTTATAATTTACGATTTATTGTGATATTTTGATGGCTAACTATCCAAAAAGTGACACTGTGTTATAAATTGTAATATGTGTCAAATACCGTATTCCGAAGTCAAAGAGATCGTATTAGAAATGGATGAAGAAATAGAAAAATAACTGGAACTCTACCGTCTTCTATAGGACATGACAATACAAATAAATGCTCAATATTGAGTATTAAGTATTTAGAGCGGCGATAGAGGCGGCCGACGCAAATAAAAGGCGTACCTACATAACAGGCCTACCAACTACAACTTCGTTGGTTTTGGTGTCGAGACCCTTGGTCCGTGGTGCCCAGCTGCACCTGGACAAACTGGACCAGGTCGACACTACCGGGGGCAAGAGAGCTGGCAGCTTCCTCGCTCATCGCATTGCGATTTGCGATTCAGCGAGGAAACGCTGCCAGTGTCCTCGGTACCCTGCCACAGGGACACTTTTTAGAACTTAATTTTTAGGGTTCCGTACCCATAGGGTAAAACGGGACCCTATTCTATTACTAAGGCTCCGCTGTCCGTCTGTCTGTCTGTCCGTCTGCCACCAGGCTCATGAAACGTGATAGTTATAGAGTTGAAATTTTCACAGGAGATGTATTTCTGTTGCCGCTATAACAACAAATTCTAAAAAACAAAATAAAATAAATATTTAAGGGGGCTCCCATGTAACAAACGTGTTTTTTTTTGCAGTTTTGATAGATAAATGGTACGGAACCCTTCGTGCGCGAGTCCGACTCGCACTTAGCCGATTTTTTGTTTTATTATTTTATTTTTGGTTATTTTAAGTTAGGGTCTATTTTAGATATAGTTATTTTGAATATTATTTATATTCATTAAATAACTTAGATGCCATAATGTACCTACATGCAACTGGTTTTTTTTCATAACTAAAAATTGTGTTATCTACTTTCATTACATCACTGTGGTTTTTCAGATAGAGAACGATCGCTGTTTGTATTTTATGACCCTGTTCTGTGTACTGTTATGTCCCCAGCAAATATATTTGTTTACTTCACATGTTATTATAACCCGAACAAACATTTTACGATAGGTAAACAGTTTGTGGTATAGTTACCTATAGGTATTTTATACACAGATATTTTCTTACTTGGGCTCTGCTTGCGCTAGTATGTTAGTACATTCCTGTATGTATTTGCAAAGTTGGTTTAAACCTCGCAAGAAGCAGAAGGTCATACCTATACTTCTTTGTTATTTTATGACATTTCAAAAATTCATGGATATAGGTACATATATTAGCAGTGACTCGTGGGCGGATCTACGTAAAGATCAAAATACAATCGTAGTTTCGGTTATTTCAATAACAAATCATGCATTTAAGTTAACGCGTTTGTCCCGCGATTATATCCGGTACGGTTCCTCACTTGTTTCTGTAACCTATGAAGCACTTAAAATTGTAACAGGAACTCCACAGAAACATTCAATTGAGTCTCCCTTAACCACTAATCGCCCTGTGCGACGTTCAACTGTCTCCAAACCACAAGTCATCAGTGATTGCCATCAAGTAAATAGCACATCTCGCGTCAACTATACCAAGGAAATGTAACCTTGAGACAATGCATTAAAGTTTACAATTTTTTGGCTGCATTTGGTTGATAACACGTTTGTAAATTACAGTGGCATTAAGCTATAGACCTCTCCTCTATGTATTGTTTGTAACGACTTGGAAACTTTCCTTTGGCAGATAATTTAAAGAAGTTAGTGCGATCTGGTGCTTAATGCGATTTCGGGGATAAAGCATTGATTTATAGAGTCCTTGCGCGTTACGACGGTGTTCGTGAAATTGAATCCCTAAAGTTAGAAGTTTGATGGTTGGAAGTCGAAATATATGAGAAAAATGTAGACAAGACGAACTTATGGCGTTTGCTGCTCTTTAGGCGACGTACGGTTGGATTAACAAGGGGGTTAGTTAACACCTTTGTATTACACCTCGTCGCTAAAACATCATGTTTCAACTTACATACTAAATTTCTCAGGGGGATAAGCGAAGCGACAAAGTACCAACGTGTCCAGCTACTTATGAGTTGGACTGAACGTACCTAAGTCGAACTCATCATCATCATCATCATATCAGCCGAAAGACGTCCACTGCTGGACATAGGCCTCCCCCAAAGAGTGCCACAATGACCGGTCTTGCGCCACCCGCATCCAACGGACTCCCGCGACCTTTACCAGGTCATCAGTCCACCTTGTGGGGGGTCTACCCACGCTGCGCCTTCCGGTCCGTGGTCGCCACTCGAGAACCTTTCGGCCCCAACGGCCATCGGTTCTACGTGCAATGTGCCCCGCCCACTGCCACTTAAGTTTAGCGATTCGAAAGGCTATATCGGTTACTTTGGTTCTACTACGGATGGCCTCATTTCTGATGCGATCACGCAGAGAAACTCCCAGCATAGCCCTCTCCATTGCCCTCTGAGTGACTTTGAGCCTTCTTATGAGGCCCATGGCACAAAATAAAGAATATACAGAAGGTCCGTTCCTGCCGTTCTTGAAAATACATACCTAAACTTGCCTGACTCACAGGGTTGCTTCTGTATTGATTCTGAATTTTAAAAAGGAGCAGGTATATTAAAAATTCTTCAACATGACATTTAAATATGAACCAGCGTATCTTGGTAAAAAACCGGCCAAGTGCGAGTCGGACTTCGCACATTTAGGGTTCCGAATCAACCTCAAAAATATGATTTATCAATATATTAGTATTTGTTGTTAAAATATACGTAATATTGAACATTGTCACCAAATTTCAAGTTCATAGGTCAATGAAAAGTCTAAAAATTCTTCGGAACAAATTTTGTGACAGACGACGGACGGACGGACGGACTTCTGGGCGACACCAATAGGGTTCCGTTTTAACCCTTCGGGTACGGAACCCTAATAAATTGATGCGTGACCCGCTGCGACTTGTGACCAAAACAAAGAATATACCTAATTAATTAGGTACCTACTTAACTAAACCATAGTACTTAAATACTGGCGTTTTACCAGCGAACGATAAGATGAATGTGTAATGGTTGATCGTCGTTATCAAAGCGGCTAGTTTCAAAAAATTACCTACCTACCATCATCATCATTCATCATTGTAACTACCAAAATGAGAAAACCGTTTTATTTACCTTTCAATATCGTGTAGGCACAGTTTTTTGTTGTATTTAAGTGTATTTAAACAATAAAATACATTCCAACTGTAATAATATCGGTTATTCATTTTGACGTACGTGACACAAAGTACCTACGTAGCGGCGGGGACGTCAAGTGATCAACGCGCGCACAACTAGCACTCGCGACGCGACAGTGACAGTCGCGACTAAGCTTGTCCGAAATCAACCGAGAACGCCTGTAAATGTTACGTCTGTGTGCGTGCGGCGAAAATGGCACTTTGTACTGAGCGGACTCTCTGCTCCGGCGCGCGCCGCCGCTATTTACTTTGTGCCCATGGTGAGCGACCACTAGTTCGATAATATTTCTACCTACTTTCGTCCCACGTCGATTGCAAACGTGTCCTGGAAGATATGACGCGTTTTGGAACTCAGTTTGACTACTCGTATATATGGTTATTTTCTTTATAACTTTACTATATTTTACTGTATATGCACATACATACATTTCTCTAACAACAGCTTAACCATTTATCATTTATAGTAGGTACGCATTGAATATTTCTTTATGCGATTAATTCTCATCTGATCTATAGAATATCGCATTATAACAAGTGCCCACAAAATAACACGCAAATAACACCATATGGCGATTTATCGCGACAATTCGAGTAACCACGACACTCGCCATCCCTTGCAATAGTTGCAACAGATACAACCGCATTCACGCCTAAACAAACAAATAACTAAACTATTTTTGCAATAATAAACCCTCTTTCATTGACGGAAGGTTTATAATCAAATGATTTAAAGTTAGTTTTGATTAGCAGTTTCTCACTGACATTTGTTGGAAGGGTTAACGATGGGTTAAAACACCGTTGTTTTCTTTATGACACAGTGCAAAGGGCAAAGGTCGCCCGCTGTGCGGCCTTTTGCGGTAAAAAGGATTATTGTCGCGAAATATTTGACGTCTATATTTTGGTCCATTGTTGCTTTTGCGCAAATGGATGGAGTATTATTTTTATGTGGAAATATTACTTATACAGCGACTCACTCTTTTTTACGTTAAATTTAGTGAAAGGGAAAAATGTTGCTGTGTTTCATTGTTTTAATATTCTTTTTCAAGAAAGTAATGATTGCTGTATTTAGTCGCACCTAATCACTTTTCGGCTAGAAGTACGCATAGAAGTTAAAAAATATAACTATATATAAACGAATACAATACAAATTCGACCATGCAATGAGCTATCATTACTGGCTATTCAACAGTAAATAAAAAAGTGAAATAAAAAATAAATTATAACGCCCGCACTTGTTCCTCCATACATTATCCGCTCACTGATAAACCATTAAAACCGTATAATAATCCTTATCTCAACCGTATAAGGTCCAATTTCCATAATCCCTAATCACTTTTAAATGGCCAGATTACAAGTGGCACTTCGGGACAATTGAATTTTTAGGGTTTTGAAACAGTTCGCGATACCCTCTCGAATATATTTTTTAACAAATGTCGCGGCAGATTACGGATCACAAAGAGATGGGTTTTTTATCTCCTAACACATTTGGATTATTCAAATTTGGACTTTAATGTGAACGCAATAAGATTATCGATGAGTGCAATAAAATGAAGTAAAGGATGGTGCGGGGAGGCGCGGGAACAACGGACCACTTTAAAAATGCAGCGGTAAATTAAATGTAATTGTTCTCTCGTTACCGAGGGGACGGATGTGGGTTTTTTATGTCCTGTTTATGGCTGATGCTATTAGAAAGCTGCATATGGTTGGAATTACTCTTGGTGTTATATGTCTTCCTGCTTTGATTGTTGTGAAATGAAAATAAAATATTTAGAGGTACTAAATCTTATTTTATGGTTCAGGTTAGACAAACGTATGCGTTTTTGAAACAATACTTATAGATCCACAACCCTGTCGATATACTATTTGATGTACCAAGGTAAAGAAATACAAACGGTTATAATTGTTATAAGTACGGTTTTCATCAAATATATTGTGCAGATAAATTACCTACATTTTGCATCACATATACGAAAATACTCGCAAAACTTTTCGTTTAAATTTTTTCTGCTATTTGAAACGTTGTTAAATGTATTTTTGTAAAAACGTATAAAAGGACGCTGTTTGACCATAGAAAAGTGGTGACATCACTGATTCCGATTTCCCTACAAACGTCATACTAATACAGTATTTTTGATATTTCATAAAAAATAACCTTGTTCATTCGACTATCAGTCAACATCCCTATTGAACCTACTACACTGGTTATTTTTTTCCATTACAGTTTTTACGGAATATTATACTGAAAATAAATAAAAGATATAAGATGAAATTAGACAACAGTACCTATGTTTTATTTCTAATTATAATAGGATAGAGTTTCCAAACAAAGACACATGATTTGAAAGAGTAAACCGGTAATAGTTTAACTATTCTAATAACACTTAATCCATCTAGAAATCATAAAAGAGCCAACTCAAGACAGTAATCCATATGATAAAAAAAGTAAACAGAGTCAAAAAAAAGCCAAAAGGGCATTATTGGTCAGATTAATAAAACAATCGCCAATCGCACAAAAAATGCCTAATGCGGTCATTGTCATGTCCGTGATAAAGCAAACGCGGAAAATGTGACAATGGCCAAAAAACTAGCCGGTCACGATGACATAAGGTGCGAATGTTACCAATTTGCTGGCCATTGAATGACACGCTTCGCAACTTTAGTAGCTCAACGTTGTATTGCCACTGTAAGGGACACACACATGTGACGTTAGAGCATTGGAGGTGTAATATGTCCCCAACTTCCAGTGCACCATTCGTGCCCACTTGACCCCTCTCGCGCATAAATTATGCAGATAATCTGAACGGAGTTTGAATATCGATTATGAATGGGGAGCTTTTTCGTATATGAACTTGGAAAAGCATATTATCGGGTATTATAAATTGCATAAAATGGTCGTGAATAGAATGAAAGAATAAATCATGTGAGTTTGAATTGAATATTAGATGAATTATTACCATTTTATCTTACTTTTTTCTATAAAAGTCCTTCTTTTCATTTAGTAACTAATCCTACAATTATAAGTTTTGGTTCATCTAAGCGTAAGTATATGAGTTTTATAATATTGGTAAATAAAACAGTTAAGTAAATTGACGCTATCGTTTTTTTTAAATCTATCGTTTATTAAAAATTGTTTACTTTATTTTTACATTTGGTGCTCACTTCATAATTAAAATATATTTTAAAATATAGGTAGGTTTATTTTACACCTTACATTAATTTTTTCCTCCAAACAGCGTTATTTATTGGTAAAAAAAAATTTTGTATCAGTATTTTGTAATCCCGAAGATATTGACAGGAAAGAGTATAATCACTACGTCTGTTTGTAATATGTAATGTAATATGACGTCACACGATGCTCCATGTTTCAGTTTTTGTAATCCACAGATAAAAAAAAACAAACTATCTTTTTGAAAAAAAAATATTTACAATTTAGTTTAATGAAAAAAAAACCATAGTGTATGATTATTGTGAACCTATAACTATAACCTATTATATGTCAAGCATGAAATATTTTATCGTTAGGTACGATTGTCAAATAGCCAATCGGAAAAACATTCGGAATTACAATTCAAAAACGAGATCTAAACAACTGTTATATGTACATTCGATTACACATGAGGTAACTAAGCACTTAACAAAGCACAAGCTCATTTATTCTAAAAAAAACCACTTATCGCCAAGATCTAATTTACCCCAAAATTAGGAATAATCCCTAAAAAGCTTGCATAAATAAACGCATTAGATACACGTGCGTACAGAAAACTAAAACATGCGTTAGAAAAATTCATATTAGAATGGAATAAAGTCTATTATCGCTAGATTCACAACCTATATTAAATTTCCCGCGGTCGGGCATTAGATCTAACGTGCATGCGTTTTCAAATAAGATTAGCCAACCAACTTATCTGTGAAATGACAACATCCTTATTACAACCAAAAAAGGCCTATTTTCGGTTGTTTAATTTGACACAGATTTATTTTGCACGTCAAAGCAAAATTACCTGACCACCTTTTTAGTGACATGATAGTGTCCTTATTACATTCATAAAAGGCTTATTTTAGCTTGTTTAAAGTGAATTTTAAGTTTGTTTTGCATGTAACCCAGGTGCAACCATTTGCATGTGGACACTTCGGTTAAAAGGTAATAATGCTTGGCAGCTAACCAAATTTCGGTGAGCGCCAAGCTTTAAGCTTATTTTGCTGTTTTTATGCTCATGATAAGAATTAAACTGTAATTTTTATGAAATGTGAAGATGAAATTGCAATGATATGTTAATAGGTACTCGGTTTATATTTAGTTTTATAAAAGATTCGATAATTTAATTGCAGTTCAAAATATTCTATTTAGAAATGCATGTACCTACCTCGAAACTACGGCATTACGGGCTATGTAAAAGGACCACTCAGTATCTTATGAGATGATGTCGCATTACAGAAATACTTCAGAATTTATATTGCTTTACTCCTACTATAAGAGTAATTAAAAAAAATACTTCATTTGTTTGTTCAATTGATCTTTGAGTTTTGTTTCAAATTGAAACATAAACAAAGGAAGTTAATTAATTCTGTCACTACAAACGAAAGGCTCGCAATTTAAAAAACTTTTCAAATCTCATATATCACAATCAACAGTACAATTTAAACATTTATCGTATTTCATTCAAGATAAGGTTTGATTTTGAAAGGCAGATTATGTACGGTACGGCAGATCTTTAGGAAGCAATCGGTTTAAATTTAAATACAAGTTGTTCGCTCTCCAGGCGCGTTTTTTGTCTAACTCAATTAAAAACACGCCACTCAAAAGCGGAGCTCGAGTTAATTTGCGATTCGATTTGTTTCTCTTTGCCTCTTTGGCCGTGACAAAAAACGCTTCTGATCAGCGAAATCTAAGAGCAGGTTTCAGCTAAGTATTTACGATTACTGACCGCTCAACGTTTAATAGGGCGCCGGCAGCGATCATCCAATAGAAACTTGTCACACTTGCCATCCAATCAGATTTTAACGAACACCGATTACAATTACTTACTTCAGGTAATGGTGGTACAACTAGGGTTGCCAACCATCCCGCCTCAGGCGAGACGTCCCGTTTCCAGCACCCTAGACGATGCGTCCCGCAAAGGATGCGTGCGGGACGCCAATTGTCCCGCTTTCAAGCCTCGGCACTCTCAGCAGAATTATAAGAGCTGGAGCCAAGATTTTGTTTCATTTCAGGAAAGAATGCAATAAATGAAAATAAATAATTTGTATCCCGCTCCCGGAGGACCGTACCCGTAATAGGATAATTTTAGCTCGGAAATCGTCCACTAAGAACGTATATCTCGCGGGAATAAATAATGTATCCTACATCACAATTATACGTTAATAATATTGATACGAGTGCGCGAGTCCCGCATTTTTAGCCAAGTCCCGCAATTCTACAACAAATGTCCCGCACATCGGAGCACATAAGTTGGCAACCCTTGGTACAACCCATCCTAATATAAATAGATAGATATCATTTATTGTATTGATCATACATTGTCAAGAACATTATCAAATTATAAATAACTTATAATAAATTTACAATATAAATCAATCAATAGGAATAGGAACAATTACGAAAAATATATTAGATTTAAATAATTTAATGAATGTCAATTACATATCGTGTTTTGATACATTCATTCACCAATCGTTATTCGTCCAGAAACTCTTTGACAGAATAATAGGCTTTCCTCGTGCAATGCGCTCTAAGTCTACGAGTAAAAGTATACACTCACCGGCAGAAAATTTGGCACAAAAACTTTTCGTGATTT
Organism: Cenopis cana; assembly: GCA_951800055.1. Classification (NCBI taxonomy): domain Eukaryota; kingdom Metazoa; phylum Arthropoda; class Insecta; order Lepidoptera; family Tortricidae; genus Cenopis; species Cenopis cana. The sequence continues at coordinate 2,641,703 of OX637476.1, read as the reverse complement.
CAAACTATAAATTAATATATAAAAATGCATTTTTCTTATTTGGGAACACCCGAAGATTGAGGTGTGTATATAATATATCTGCCATCTCCATAGGTCAACCAGCGCGGTAATCACGTAACGTTTTCGACCGTTAGTACGATAGATTTAAATGTCAAATTCCATACTAAAACTGACATTAAGGGGAGGTATCCCCAACGCAACTGTCCCGCTCGAACATGCGTGAGTTTACAATTAACCATCCCGCTCTCTACGCAAGCTCTGCGCGCAGTTTTGTGAATATTTAGCTATAGTTATTAAGCCAATCATTTTATCAAAGCAAACCCTGCGAATTTATAAAATAAATAAATAAAAATAAATAAATAAATATTTGTGGACAATCTTACACAAATCAACCTAGTCCCAAACTAAGCAAAGCTTGTACTATGGGTACTAAGCGACGATATACATACTAATATAGATAAATAAATACTTAAATACGTAGAAAACATCCAAGACCCAAGAACAAATATTCGTGCTCATCACACAAATAAATGCCCCGGCCGGGATTCGAACCCGGGACCTCCAGCTTCTATATTTGTCTATAACTATTTACGATCTTTAATTGAGTACAAAAATTAAATGTTAAATATCAGTAATATAGCCGTAGTATTGAAAATACATTCCAAACAGGGGTAACTTCGCGATTATTTTCTATCGAGTGAAATTCATCAAATCATTGCGATTCACTGCGATTTTGACTAGACAAGATCCTCATGTAACACATATATTTTTTTTTAGATTTTAAGACACTATATGTCTCAGGTGGTTTTTAAAAACTCAAAAGTGGTAATACACGGCCTTAAATACATACCAACGGTAGTAGATATCGTTACGTGATTACCCCGCGGTTCTACAAGTATTTTCGAGTGAAGTACAAATAAAAATGAAATAGAAATTTTCAATTTTCCATTCATCACAGCGCACTAGTTTCATTAATATAACAAAGCGAGCGTTCAGTGAACCGACACCGCACCGCGCGCAATCATGCAAAATCGACTCGGACCAAGTCGACCTGATTACCACTTCGATTCTTTGCCGAATCGAGCGTTTTAGATTTTACTTTCTTAGCACTCTAACGGCCACTGTGAGGCACGCGATTTTTAATATGGGGGCGGCGGCCAATTCGCGCGTAGACTTCTTAAAGATGGAAAGTAGGTACAGTGAAGGGCAAAAATATGGGTGTATACAACTTGCTCAAAAATATGTCCCATAGCTCTTATGGCCTTATTTATGAGAGGATCCATTCGATACATATTTTTGCACTTGACTGTACCGGGATAACGCTAAGGGGTCATCCTCTTAGCGTTATCCCGGCACAGTTGCGTCCTGAAGGATGCCCGGGGTCCGCTACGTAATCCCAAGATTTGGCGTAGGCACTTGTTTTTACGGACGCGACTGACCTTCCAACCCCAGGGGAAACTAGACCTTATTGGGATAAGTGCTATTGCGTGGGCAACTTGACTGTTAGGTTCTCAAGCCGCATGAAGCGAAACCTGGCTTATTGACTGCTATCATAGACAGCAGCCGGGATCAACGATCCGAAAAACACTGGTCGCATATAATAACATAGATTGGCTGTATTCATCGGTTCTACGAAATGTGTCGTAGAATTCCGACCGCTACGTGCTACGAGCGTAGCGCGTAGCAATAGCCTAGCATTATAGGTCCTTATAGCCAGAGGCAATTCCCACCGCCATACATCTTAATTTGGAGAGTCGTTGAGATTTCAATGTCAAAGACCAGAAATACTAAGTACTCTTTAAAAATACCTGTAGCTCGAGTATAAGACCAACGTGATACTACTACTATTTATACGAGGGACGGTATACGAAGATCCCTATGACACTTGCATTGACATACCATATAGTGATGTGCATGTGTCGATACCCCAATTGTTTTATTATCTGTGGCGGTTCCTCTCGCGTACATTAATTGAAACCTCAAATGCGGTTATCGTGTAAAAGACGTTTCTGGCTACGAAACCGCCATTTTTAGGGTTCCGTTTCCGAATGGTCCAAACGGAACCCTATTGTTGTCACTCATGCGTGCTTCCGTCGGTCGTCTATCACAAAAATATTTTTCGAAGATGTTCAACTTCCCTTTGACCTATTGTCATAACATTTGGACATATGCGTCACTAGTGAAGAGAGTACTCGCCGGCAGTGCGAACAGCCAGCGATCAACTATAAATATTTCAGTGACTTTTACTGCCACGGGATCTAATTTTTTGTTTGTTTCTTGAGCGAGAAAATCACCGATAGCTAATCGCTTCTGGGACCACTGCCTCGCTGTGTTCAGTGTGGAACTCGTCGGCGAGACCCCCCCTCTCTCTCGCAAAACAGATAAGCCTGTCTCGCTGTGTCTCGGCGAGAGAAGCAATGAGAATAAATAATAAATAAGAAAGCAAATAAGAAGCCCCAATTATAAAAAGAAAATTATACTATATTAGTTACAGTACGTTTTATAATATTCCCTCCATATACTGTGTGTACCATATTAAGGTAAGGACAGACCAGTACCAGGTACTGGTCTGTCCTTACCTTAATATTTACTAGTATGATACATTTGCTACCTAAATTTATGGTACATTTAATTAACAAGTCAATTTTGACTTATATCGCACCACTTGAATTTACTAAACGGTTAAAACTCAAGTATTAACACAACATCGAAACATGTCGCCGGAAGTGACAAAACGTGAGTTTTAACCGTTTAGTAAAATAAAGTTATATCGCACCAGGCAGAAGGGACGTATTCTTACGCCGCACCAGAAGAAAGACCAGTGCCTACAGGTCAAAAATGACCTGTGCCGCAGTGAACGTGTTAAATAATAAATAAATATGTAATTTAACGTTGGTTTATTTTTACACAGTCACGTAACAATTAAATTGAAATATGACACGTTTTATTATTATCACTTCAATTATCGACATCTGTTATCGACAGCACCGCTTCCTTAGTCGATACAGACCAACGATATAACTTTTGCAGTACGTCACCGTGTATATTCTGTTAAGCATATTTCTGGGAAATAAGGGACAATTCAAGTTTCTTTCATATTGTTATAATGTAAATGTTACAATCCTACATAAATTAATTAGCTACATTCCCAAAAGATGCTTATTTCGATGTGACAGCGACGCTGTTCCAAGGTTATATAAATGAACTGTCACTGCAAGTGTCATAGGGATCTTCGTATACCGTCCCTCGTATAGTTTTAGGAAATATAATGATATAATATGTATGTTAGTCTTTAAGGTATTTGTATTATAGGCCACAGATGCCTGAAATAAATGATTAAATTTTTTTTTTTTTAAATGATTAAATTAAATAAATAAATAAATAAGTTTTTGCGAAACATTAACTAATTCGAACGCGTTTGCGTTTTGTTTTTGTCTCAAAATGTATGAAAACGCTCTCACCGAGTTTGAAATACGCGCGTTCATCGGTTAGCAACAAATGTTATACTCGCTGTTTTAGTTTTCACTAGTGACCACCAGAGGCGCTGTTCACGTTTTTAGACAAAACGCAAACGCGTTCGAATTAGTTAATGTTTCGCAAAAACTTATTTATTTATACTATTTATACTAGCTACTGTATTAGCCAGGTCCACAAAAAAAACCAAGAAGGAACTTGTAGTCAGTTTAATAAGGATACTAATTTCTTATTCAATCCTGATAAGTAGGTAAACCATATTAATAAGTTGTAATTTATGCGATAAGGAATTATCGTAGTATTTTGGTTAAATCCGAAGTAACAGAGTCCACCTGCCTAAATCCCTAGTATTGGTATAGGCACTTGCATTTTAAACTGTAATATGTAATATGTATATGTAGGTACACATACACTTCTTGCATTAAAGCTTTTGCATTAAATATAGCAGCATAATAAACCGAAATAATTACATCGTTGTTCAGAAAAAGCTACTATACTACACTTTTCACAAGGTTCATTTTCCCAGACCACGATATATTTCAACAGCGCCTGAATGGCGCCCCTGGAAAAAATCACGCTTCCAATTTAGCGATGTAATTAACGAGTGCCAACGAGAGCACAGAACTTTTTTTTTAATACAGAAAGAGGTGGTAAGCCCGCTGGTAGTTCTCCCTCTGGGGTGGAAGGTCAGATGGTACTTATAGTGAGTTGAGTGTCATACACGAAGGCGCGCCCCTCCACAGCCCAATCCGTACATTGCGCATAGATTAGTATGAGATTCGCTATGGAGGGGCACGTCCTAAAACTAGATTCCTGCGCCAAATCGGACCCCAGGCTCCTTAGGGCACAACTTAGAAAACGATAGGAGGATGATGGTGGTAAACACGCAAACAAACATCTGTTAAGGACTGCAACTCCGAAGACTGTTTTATTGAGTTTAAATAGAATGCACCCCAGTGTGATAACAATTAAATAACAAATAAATAAAACTTTTAATTGGTTTTGGAATCGTAACACTTTATAGGCTACTGTTTGAGATTCTGGAAACGACATATAAGTAGGACATAGGATAGATTTTCTAACTAATCAGCCATCATGTGGGTGTCTGTAAGCATAGTTGCTATGTTTTACTGGCGTAGTATTCAATCCTGGCGATTAAGGAGCAAATACGCGAACGAAATCGCAGTCAAAAGCTAGTTCATACGTATTCTCGACATTCCCTAAAAAGTAATGCCCCCACCACGATCTTACCTTCTTAGATATTCGTGTCGCGTACATCTGTCTAGCGTCAGATCTATATACTGTATAAATTATAATATAACTGTCGACATGTTTATAGTGAAACGTAACTAAACTGAAAGATCCTACTAATATAATAAATGTGAAAGTTTACATGTTTGGATGTTTGTTACTCAATCATATAAAAACGGCATAACCGATTTTGATGAAACTTGATAAACAACAAGTTTATAACTTGGATTAAGTACCATACAGCATACTTTTTATCCCGATAATCGTCCCTCGAAAGGACGAAATAGGGAACGGAAGTGAAATAGAAAATGGTAACCACGAAAGTGATTTGGAACAAACGTCCAAATAATGACCCATTTCAATGTGTCTTCTCTATTAGAATGAATTTCGTAATGATGTAGTTAAGTACGAAGACTATTTGCTACCTAATTTATAGAGATACTAAGTTAAACTATAGTTTTCTCAATATTCATTTGTTTAACAACAGACTGTCAGACTGCCATTTCAATAACTTCACCGTGCAAAATCAGAAGGCTGTATATCAAAATAACAAGTATTACAGATTTGACGTTTCACGTTCGCATAACAACTTCGTAATAAGCATCGAAGTTGTCAAGCCGCCTTTGTTGACTACACAAGTCCGCCGTCGCAATGCCTGCCTCGTTTTCCTTTGTTTCGACGCGACTAACTTCACTTTTTGATTTATTTCTGTCAACTACAAAATGAAATAAATGTATTCGATAAATAAGTCGCCATGTCGGTACAATCTGATGTTTTGTTACTTAGGCGACTTCCTGACTTGGCGGGGCGGGATCGATATGAGACATTTTCTTCTTTGACGTAAACTTACTGACGTCGCAAAGATTCCCACTTGATATAATACTGTCAGTATTACGTTTGCGCAGTAGTAATATCATGCGCAGAAGCGAAGCAGTACCGCCTTCGCATCGTCCCGCTACCGCGCATCCCGCGCCAGTCAGGAAGCACTCATATAAATGTAGGGGTGTAGTAAAAAGTGGTATCGCGTCGACTGACAGCTTACACTGACATTTGACACTTTTCTCATATCGTACTGCCTCCGCACCGACAAATCAGGAAGTCGCCTTAGGTTAAGACGTCCCAGTTTTCGACACCTTAGTGCCCAAATGTCATCATGACATAAGATTGATAGTGCCATGTATTGGGTCAGTGTCGAGGACAGGAACGTTTAACTTACTACTTTCGTATGTTTTATTTGAACTGTCATGACTGCCCTAACTGTCTGTCTGTTATGACTGTCCTCTGTGCTACAGGACCGCGATTCCATCTGTCTAAATGAAGGAAGAGGATATTGCATTTTGTTCATGTTTCTGTCTTTCTTTTTTATAAATGCAGAGAAATGAAAGTGAAAATCTAATCAGGCATCTGAGCAAGGTTGGACGTGCCAATTTAGCGGCATAAGTAGGTAGGTAGGTTTAGCCAAAGTTTTAGGTGCTGTTTTTATTAATTGTTGTACTAAGTTTTATTATACATAAATATACGTACTTCTAATACCAACAAACTGTTATACAGTTTGGCGGATCCTAAGATTAAGCTGTCTTGTAACTTTTTTGGAATAAACTTTCTTTCTTCTAATCTTTTAACTAATTTGTTAACAATTGTATTAATCGATCAGCATTTCATCAAAAAAGGTTCAGGTATTTTTCGAGATAAGACTTTGTTGCTTTACGTAACCGTGCTCAACATTATATTCAAAGAAGCTAAAGCTTAAAGACATGTTATTTTACTCTAAATTAACCGCTTGTTTGTAGATATGTGAGCTCGCAATGTCAATGGCATCCGGGCAGATGTTGATCTCACTTGACACCACAACGATGCCAATGTCACGCATCCTCACTACCTACAAGAAGTGTGTTCTCGTATGATTCATTGTAGTTGTGTGTTAGTGCAGCAGTTGCCTGAATGCATTAAGTTATGAACATGTCATACGTGGGTCATTGTCAGATTTAGGTGCGCGTCTTTTTGGTGGACATGCCAAAAGTTAAGGGCATAATCTGTAATTCCGTGTCTATAAATCCATGTAATAAAAATGTAAATTACATGCACACACGCCGTTAACTATTGTCCACCGAATGGACAACTTTTGTTTTTCAGACTGACAATGACCCACGTACTAATAATTTAGGTTATTAAAGTGGTACATTTATCCTTCGGAAGCTCAGTAGGGCAGCAGGGAAAGGTATAAGGTTTATTGAATATATATTTAAAGTGTTTATCACAATCAGAAAAAGTACATAGGTATCTCGATTTTCCCTATGAATCTCTATGAGTCAAGCATGAAGCTAAACCAAAGTTTATTTAGTCATAGACTAAAAATGTCACTATAATTTTAAGTAGATAATAATATTTTGGCATGTAAGCAAAGAGTGAATGGTTTTGTGGTAGCAAAGATGATATTGAACTAACTCAAAAAAATATCAAATTTGAGACAGGAAACAACTTTGGTTTTACTTAACTACATGAAGTGACGATGCCTGGTAAAAAAGTACATAAAGTTGAATCTACAAAGCACTTAACCCTTTTTTGCTATCTCTGCACATGCTTTCTGCACTAAGTGCTTCACTAAACCGCAACACACTTGACCAGCTAAAGTACCTTTTCTTGTTTATTTTAAACAACTATGTATGAGACTAAACGGAAAGTCTATTCTAAAAGAGCAATTACATATTATATACGCTCTTTTGTAGTTGCTGCTCACTTGGCCGGTTTTACCTTGGTGTAAACTTGTGAACACGAAATTATTGTCACCTTCCACAACATTGAGCTTTCGATAAGCAAGTTACATGAGCTTCTATCGATTTTAGTTTCTGTGTGCGGAGAAAGTAAGTACATGTTTTTTTTTTTTTTTTTTTTTTTTTTTTTTTTTTTTTTTTTTTTTTTTTTTTTTAAAAAAAAACACTAGCTCCAACCTTTTGGCTATAAAACCTGTGTTACAGGTTGCAGACGATGGACAGACGGACGCGCGTGAATGACAGCAATAGGGTACCGTTTGGACCCTTCGGGTACGGAACCCTAAAAAGGTCAATGTCAGTGGGTAAAAATCGTAGATTAGAAATGACAATTGTACCTAAGTAAACACGTGCGGCCCACGTCAATTTCGTTAGCTTAATATGTGGCCGTTGGCTGCTAAGTAAAAGACAACGACAAGCATTTAGTTAGTCGATCTTTTCCAGCTTACATTTACGTAACGTCCATGAAACTCATTAACAGTTAGACCGCTTGTTCTTATTGTTTCGCTTCAACACACGGCGCTCCGCAAGTTGGAACTTATGCAAATTAAAACCATCGCTCTACATGCAGATTGCCTCTTAGCAGAATAGTCATACAAGCACGAATACAAGAGATACAAAATGTAACTCATGATACTTGAATGAAATGTTACTACCAGGTTTTATTTGTATGGTCGGTGGGCCTAAGGAGGCTAATGTATCTGCACCCTATTTAATCGATTCGACGAACTAAGACTTTTTAGTTAATCTGATCTAATATTGACCCTTAACCTGAATGCTGAGACAGCAACCGATTCACTGCCGCGATGACACACGTTGGTTATTTATGTGTTCAATGGACTGTGCGTTTAGTCCTTTTATTTATATCTGTGTGTCTTTTGTGCAGTGAATAAATGTCTTCTTTCTTTCTTTACCCACAGACTATTGTACTTATCCAGCCTGATCAACTCTGGCTTAAGAGCAGACCTATTGATTTTCTAAACAAAACAATATGTCCGGGTAGTTTGGACCCGAACTAAAAGGGGCAGTAAATAAAATAGCGAAAGTACGTAAATCTTACATCCCGCGCGCTGCGCATATCAATGAGTGTCGGCTGGCTCGAGATTGCTAGTTTTCCTACATGAATATAATAAAACAAAATTATTTTTATTACGCCGCCTATATTTCATATTATTTTATTTTGTACAGAGCACTTTCCAGGTCCAGTGGTGACGTGTGTTTTCCGTAGGCATATCCAATGGAAAGATTGGAAAGCACATAGGTACTTACCTACTTAGACTTACCACGCGAAAGTTTTTGGAACAGAAATCAAGTAGAGCCCTTGAATGAACCCCCGTAAAGTCCCCTTTATTAATATAATATAGTTTATTAATATACCTAGTAGTGAACGTGTTAATCCTTAGGGTATAAAAGTAGAGAAACAAGAAATCTAATCAGGATTACTCGTTAAAGAGGATTGACGATTCTTTGAGGGTCAGAAATAAGATTTTATGATAATTATATTTATGAAACTTCAAAAAAAGTATATATTGGTAGTATCTACTAGTTCAGCTTGTTATTAGGGCTAGATAGAAAAACTAGATAAGATTATACCTACTTGACACCTATTCGTTTCGTACGTCTCAACTGGCTTAAAAATATCTTAGACATGTATTGAAGGAGTTTTGCGTCCGTGTGTGTAGAGTTTTCCGTTTTAACAAACATATAATAACGATTTTAAATAAATAAAAATAAAATAAAAAATGTTTTATTGCCACAAACTTAAAATTAAACATAAATACTACTAGTATTTTAGTACTTTACAAGCTCATGCAATCTAATCTTCAATCAATCATCTAATCTAATGATCATATTTGTTTGTTTCAGTGTAAGCGTGCCAGGGTACGCCGGCAGTTTGGCGTCCGCTCTGCCAGGAGCCGGCGGCGCTTGGGAGCGCTTGGGCGCCGAACTGGTACTGTCTGGACTGGTCGCAGCAGTTTACTTCGCTGCTATGGAACGCCGTTGGACTGGTGCGGCCCCTGCGCTTCTTGGTGCGGCTTACTGCGCGGCTACCTTCGTCTCTGTAAGTGCAGATTGAGCTAAGCAGGCTCTATAAATTGGTGCCCTTCACTTCTCCCGTACCTGAACAGTATAGCATGCCATGGTTCGGTTCGACGAGCTATTTATTGGTCGCATGGGAGCTAGAAGCCGAACTGACGCTGTCTGGATTGGTCGTGGCAGTTTACTTCGCTACTTTCATCTCTGAGTATTCCTATTCATGTTTAAGTAGCACGCATATAGCACGACACGAGTACTTACCGTCAACGTCCCATACTAACTCCACGAGTTTTACACTTGAAACATGTTAATTTGAAGATGGATCGACACCGTTCAAGATCAAGACAAGTCTTATGAAACAATTCAAATACTCTTTATTGCACACCTCAAGAAGATCATAGTACAGAAACATTAGGCTTAAAGTAGAGGTAAACAACAGGCGGTCTTATCGCTAAAGAGCGATCTCTTCCAGACAGCCTTTGGGTAGCGGAGATAATGCAACACGTTAAATTGTAACTGAGTAGGTGGCAAACCGATATAAATGGTTTTTTTAGAAATACCAGGAGGGTGTACTAATCAAAACTATTATAATCGCTTACAATACGAGACTTGTGTAGTTTCCCGATACATCGCTAACGTGTTCCCAGTACCCACTTGAGACCGTCATTGTTCAATACTGGTTGGTACAAAGCGAGTGCTGTTGGTTGAGGATAAAATCAATCGACAGGCGATCACTTTGTCTCACTATTTCAGCCAGACTTAATAAACAATTTCATCAACCAATGAAGATATAGTAAGCAGCATTAAGGCCGTGTATTACCACTTTTGAGTTTTTAAAAACCATCTGAGACATAGAATATAGTGTCTTAAAATCTAAAAAAAATATATGTGTTACATAAGGATCTTGTCTAGTCAAAATCGCAGTCAGTTACATGACCTGATGAATTTCACTCGATAGAAAAAAATCGCGAAGTTACCTCTTTTTGGAATGTTTTTTCAATCCTACGGCTACATTACTGATACTGATATTTAACATATAATTTTTGTACTCAATTAAAGATCGTAAATAGTTATAGACAAATTCGCAGGGTTTGCTTTGATAAAATGATTGGCTTAATCACTACAGCTAAATATTTACAAAACTGCGCGCAGAGCTTGCGTAGAGAGCGGGATGGTTAATTGTAAACTCACGCGTGTTAGAGCGGGACATTTGCGTTGGGGATACCTCCCCTTAAATGTGGGCTAGCTAAGAGCTAGCGAGATTGCAATTGGCAGAGTTAGGTTCTTTAGGTCATGTGGCATACCTACGCCATGTGCTGTCAAAAAAATTTTAAAATTCTAATACATAGCTCACGTGGACTTGTATAACGAACATGGTGCAAAATTCCTGTGGGTACATCCCACACACACATCGATACACGTTCAATTGAACAGAATGATAGACAGCACACCGAGATAAACTTCGCATGTGCCTGAATACCTAGCTCCTTTTGTGCTACACCACGTATAAAAGGTTCTATCCACCAGGAATTCAACATTGACATGCGCTCTTTCACACAGGACATGTTTGCTTCCGCCCGCTACCTGCTTTTGTGAATCAAAGGACGCGGGCAGCTGGTCGTTTTACGACAACAATCCAGTGGAAAATGGTAGTAAACCCGTATGAGCTTCATATAGTCTTACTGTCTTCTTAATTGAGGCGGGTTTCGTACATCTGTCGATCAACAATGCGACAAAAAAACGATCGACATCTTGTCTATTCGCTCGTTGTGCCAAAGGGTGTATTATATCTTATAGGATAATGTAAGTTAAGACATTTCTGTGCGCAAATACTGTCCGGTATTGATTGTGTGGGTTCGCCAATTCTAAGGATTTTTTGTTTAATTTTTCTAAGGATATTTCCTTGAGCATCTTACGTTATATAAAAGGAAGTCGTAAATTATTTAGATAGTATGTATCTTTCAATTTTAGAGCGATAAGATTGAGTAAAGTAGTCTCTGTTTAAATGTCTTATGTCTTGTAGTTAGACTGACTTTCACGTGTGGGGACTGTAAGAACGACTGTGTGGGGAGTGTGGGAACTAATAACTATGTAATACTAATTATACTATTCTGCGCTATAACTTACCCCATAGTCCGATACCTACTCGCACTTATGAAAACAGGTCTTTGTTTACAAAAAAATCACTGGAAACCAAGACGAGTAGAAATCTAAATAGGAGGATGTAAATGCAATATTTTACTTATTAATAAATAATCGAATTGAATTGAATTGAAGGGTTTTTCAGTTGTGGCAGATGTTTATCCTCTTCTGATGCGTTGGTGGATTTACAAGATTTACACCTCGGGGGTCTGTGATAGTGGGATCAGAATCGCGCAATAGCGTGATTCTGATCCCACTCTATAGAAAGCGACAGATGCTTTATCTTGTCGTATATCTCGCTATCGCGCGACCATAACACAAGGCTTTTTTTAACGTTAGGAAAATCCCACCCGTTGGAAAACCTGGGTGGTTATGACGGACTTTCCGGTTAGACCGTACTACCGTCTAAAATCCCAATGAGTTACGGGGCCTGATAAAAAGCTCAATACCCAAAATATCTGAATAAAGTTAATTTTCATTAATTCCAGATGCCATCCCTGAACCCAGCACGCTCCCTCGGGCCGGCCTTCGTTCTCTCCCGCTGGGAGAGCCACTGGGTCAGCTGGGTGGGCGGCCTGGGTGGCGGCGCGGCCTGCGCCCTCCTCCACGAGTGGGGCTCCCGGCGCCCGCGCACTTCCTCGCGCGCCTCCTCCCCCCGCGACCTCGACGACGACAAGCCTGCGTTCACGCACTACAGGCACGCGCCTACGTACTGCGCGGCGTCCGCGCCGCGGCCAGACAACTCTGAACCTTTGTATTCAGGCACGAAGAGCTTGTATTGCAGATCGCCGCCGCCGGCAAGACACACGCTTCACAGGTCAGCTGGACAGCAAGCGCACATGTAATTATTGTTGTGATCGTGACGGTTTCTATAGTAGAACACATGAGTAGCCTTTTTGTGGATTGAAATTGCAACTGTCTGTATAGTTCTCGTATTAGCAAAACTTGCTATACTTATGAGTCTGCTAACGAAAACTAAAAGTTTGCTGTATGAGACCAATAGTGGCATATTCAGAGAGAATGCATTAGATTAGATGATTAGGTAATAATATAATTTATGTAGATAAAACCCTATGAAAACATCACTTTTCCACCATATAATATTTATATTCTAAGTAGAGGATACCCTATGAAAATTTCCTTTCCTCACCCTATGATATGAAAATCCGCGAAAATCTTTGTACTTCAGGTCAAATTTAAATGCCACGAAATTCATAGACTTTTTGATATTTGCAGGTCGCAGTCAGTATATAGCAAGGGTAGCAGCGCTACAACGGGCACGAACGGTCCGAGCGCGGGCGCGCCGCTCGTGTCGGCGCAGTCGCTGTTGCTGCGGCCGCATGCGACGCTCGCGCACGCGCACGCGCACCCACCGCATGCGCAGCACGCACTCACGCACAATCAGAATGCGCACAATGCGCAGAGGGAGCCCGCTTATGGAACCGCGAATGGGGTCAGACCGGGGCCGGCTGGTGAGTATAATCATACTTATTTAGACTTACAACGTAAGGCTAGGTCACATAACGTGCGCGACGCAAGCGAGACTCTGCGCAACGCGACCGCTGCGATATGATAACGTTCCGCTCGCGTCGCGCGAAGCCTGTGTGGCGTCGCTAACCTGTTACCTACTTGTTAGTTGTTACCTGTATGTCGCACACGCTGTGTGACCAAATGACCAAGCTGTTAAGTATAGGCAGGTACAACTCAGCTAGACAGCTACAATGTGCACCGTGTAACCGCAACCGCATCTTCATAACAAAGTTTGGATTTAGAACCATATCGGAACGTTCCATATTCCCAAATCAAATAAACATGGTTAACGGAGTCGCTGTTGCTGTACGCGGTGAGGACTATATACCTATTTATTTAGAGACACGAGACGCAAATGGCATTAAGGCATTATGGTATGTGGACTCTGGAGTTTATAGGCATATGCAACTGTCCGATTTGCATGCTGCTTTCCTCAAGTGTAAAAACCCTATACTTTATTAGGTACCTACCTCTCATGCTGGGTAGAAAAAGCAATCTTTACAGTTTGGATTAAAATGCTGCTAAAACCAACAAGTTAGACTCGGTTAAAGCCTAAAGATGGATATAATTATGCAACCACAAAGCTCATCACACAACACAACCAATGTTCCGATTCCATCATTTTTTATCACCGCTCAACAAGTAGAAGGAATTTTCATCAGAATTGTATTCGTGAACAAATAAAACCTAGACCGTGGTTAAACTCAATGGAGTCTCAACATCAAACTTATAACTGTGTGACTGAACACTTAGCCTGTCAGAGTGGCAACACAGGTTTATAAAAAAATATAGTTATTATCTATGATCGATATACACTAACAAGTTTATTCCCCAGGGGCAGCAGTGGCGGAGCGCCGCGACTCTCTGTACAGCGGGCGCCGCGGGCCGCTGTCGTCTGAGGACAGCGCTTACTCCACCTACTCGCGCTCAAACTATCGCCCCGAGCACTACTAGCGACGCGCCTCGCAGCACAACATCGCGCTGCTCTTCGACGTGTAATCGTGACACTAACACAAGTGTGACAAGCGTTACTTGTGCAATCGTAACAGAGACACAAGTGCTACGAGCGTTACTTGTGCAAACGTGACAGACTAACACAAGTGTGACAATCGTTACGTGTGTAATCGTGACAGACTAACGCAAGTGTGAAAAGCGTTACTTGTGTAATCGTGGCACGGACTAACACAAGTGTGACAAGCGTTAGTTGTGTAATCGTGACACAGGCTAACACAAGTGTGACAAGCGTTATTTATGTAATTAAATTGTGACACAGACTAACACAAGTGTGACAGGCGTTACTTGTGTAATTGTAGCACAGATAAACTTGAACAAGTGATGTTATTATTCCATTTATTCGCCTTAGGCAACTCTGGTATTCGCCCTTATTACAAGCGAATAGAGCTTTACTCAAAATTCAAATCAAGCTAGTGACTTGCATTGCTATGACTTGGAAACGCAACACAGATGGTTTGAATTATGTTGAGTTGTAGATTTTAAACCTCTGCGTGACTAATTAATCGCTATGACATGTACATGTGATACAGCAACGTCCAACATAGTTAAAAGTCAACAATAGTCACGCGGGCAGTTGCAGCTGTGAAGGCTGATGGGGTCCATAGGCCGCCGGCTTAAGATAGGTACCTAAAGTCGACAGCACAACACTACAAAAAATCAAGAACAGCACACTTGTGTGCCGGTGGTGTTTAAATATAGTTCTCAGTTAAGACCTTAATCAGTGACAATGTCATGACCACGCGACAACCTAAGTATGACGTTTGTTTATAAGTGAACATATGTGACGTTCGACACTTATACCTAAAGTATTACTCGGACTGTTAATGTATAACTATACTTATATTAGGTAGGTATATCAAGATATTGCAAGCATCCCTATTCAATGATGTAGATTCCAAGATGATTTAAGCACAAAGTGTAAAATTTGCTTTTTAACTTGTTATCGTATTACAACAACGAATTAGGATTGTAGAAATATCAATAAATACCTAAACTATGTTTAGAGTAGGTACCTACGGCCGAACGTTTTAATTGGCTCGTGGAGAAAATAATTGTAATTACCATAATAGCTACTCAGACCAAGAAACAATAAACGAACTTTTAGATAAACCCGTTTCCACTACTATGCTACATTACTATGCTACGTGTACCAATGAATATGATTGGTGGATATCAAACGCATTCATAGCAACATAGCAAAGCACATCCGTAGAGGAAAAGGCACCCTGAGCGCCGCTTAATTATTGGCCATGATTTTCAAACCCGGATTTATTATGTTTTTCGTAATACTTAGGTACTCCGTTTATCTTTTTCTTGGTTTATATAGCTACTATATAGTTGAGGAACACCTGATGTTTGTAACTTGGTCCCTGTTCCAACCCTTTGAAGGATTGTTAATTTTTTCCCCACAACTATAACACAATTTCGTAGGAAAATACGAATTTATTCGTTTTTACTGAACCTACGCCAATCTTTGTTTGTTTTAAGCTAAAAGTGGTGTAAATATTATGATTGTAAATATTACAGCGCTCCGTTCGAGTTATCTTGATCTTCTCCTAACGAAAAGGTTTTGTTTTCATGGAAAATAAAAATATGTTTTCTGCAACTATTCACGTGACACGAAAACACGTTTATTATTCAATTTTCTTGACGCAATTTATATGAATAAATTTATTCCGTTGAAAGGATCACCTTATCCGCGAGTGAAATCAATCGGGTTAATACAGACGTCAGCAGTACCTCATAAAAACCAGAATGGAATTTGAATTTACCGATTCCGATAATAGTTTTCTTTGTATAGTTGTGTTCTAAAATCAAACGAAACAAAACTGATACTTTCAAATTAGATTTACGCTCAATCGTAATTATGACGGACCGGAAGGCGCAGCGTGGGTAATAGACCCCCACAAGGCGGACTGATGATCTGTCAAAGGTCGCAGGAGTCCGCTGGACGCGGGTGGCGCAGGACCGGTCATTGTGGCACTCTTTGGGGAGGCCTATGTCCAGCAGTAGACGTCCTTCGGTTGATATGATGATGAATGATGGTTATTACGACATTGTGGGGACGTAGGTATATCGTGACGGTTATACTGTATCTAACACTTTAAACTCTCGCGCTTTGTAAACATACTTAAAAGGTTTGTTTTAACGGGTCTAACGCGATATTTATGTATTTACCTTTTTTACCGACGTCTCGACACGGGTTTCACCGGCCGTGGTCGCGGATATGACTGTCGTCTCAGCAAGTTGTCAACGGAGATATGGGTACACAACATTTGACTACCCTACAAAAGTTAACAAAAATGTGAGGGGTAGAATATCGCGTTAGACCCGTTAAAACAAACCTTTTCAGTATGTATACTGTATCTATTCGAAAAATTATATGTTTTTAAGTTAGTACCTACTTATAGCTCCATCGCTGCCGTAGCTATTTTAATTCCGTAGGTATTGTACCTTGCACCTAAATATAATACTTTAATACTAATACGTCAGTATGTTGGTAATTTTTTTTTATACCTGCATGTAAAATTGTAAATATCTTTAAGGAAACATAAAACTAGGTTTAAGAGTTTAAAATTTGGCTATGAGGACCAAATATAATCCTGAAATGTATATGTAATTGTTGATAAACTGTTATAAAGTGAATAAATTTTCTCTAGCGTAGAACAGTGAATTTGCCATATGTTGATTGTTAGTGCCATAAATACCTACTTCCACTTTTTAAACCTATATCTAACATTGTGCCAACTAATTTTTGAAGTTAAAGACTTACTAGGTTTAGGGAATTAGTTACCTAAATTGTATATAATGGTATTTGTAAAATGTTTATATTAATATTTAACTACAATTCAATGTCAAATCTTAGGCAAAATGACGATTTTTTGAACATAACGCTCCTTTTAAATATTGCTAATCTTTTTTCTCTAAATGCACAAAAAGCGTCGTTCTAAACCTAAATCTAATTTCGGCTTTCTTTTTGAAATATTGTCCTTAAGGCGATATATCGATTGAAAGAGACACCCTTTGTTTTTCGCTCACGACAAAACGGGATGCAACCCTCTCCGAGAATGGATTTTTAGACAAATCTTGTTAAATATCTGACTGTGTGCAGGTTTATTAAATTTCCTCTTGTCAGTACCTAGATGAGGTAAAATACCATCATATTAACTTAATTGTGTCTTTTAATAATGCGTTGTTTTAGTAGGCTGAGGAAAAAAGGAAAATATAGACTCGACTTTGGATTTATTTTCTATCGAGAAAATTTTAAGCAATCATGTTTCGCTATTGTCAGTACCACAATCATATAGTCAATAATCATATATCTGAAAATCAGCCCCTACTGTTTGCTAGTCTGGGCAGGATAGCGTTTCAAAGTCTCCAAATTTCTCAGTGTAGCGCCTTAATAAAAATTTAACTAAGTATTAAATTATAATGGTCATATGCTAATGTTGACCACACAATGAGATTGTAAAGTTCTTATAGCGATTTGAATACACTATCTATAATAATTGTAATAATACCAAATGAAAGTACTTTTAATCGTAAAACATATATGTACTGTACGATAATGTACACGATAATGTACAATGCTATAGCTTCGTTTTATACTCACAAGACTTTTTCTCAAATAGGTAGGTATGAAAAAAGTCAGTCTTTAACGACATCATATTCATCAATATTTTAGTTCATACAGAAAATGCCTGATAAAGTACCTACTTTTGATTATTTTTTTACGAAGATATTGGCAAAAGCATACACCACATCAATGAGGGCTCCTTCCAAGCGTAGCATGTGCCGCAGTGGGCTTAATCCACTAAGTAAGTACCTAGCTGTCACATGATAGCATTTTGTTTGTAATTCCGCAATGGAGTCTTGGAAATCGTTAAGATTTTAAAAACCAAATCGCTATCTACCTAAGATTAAAATATTTATAGGTAATGTAAATAAATTTTATTCAAAACTCATGTTGGATTATTTTATTGACCACCTCGCTATTTCTATACATTAGGCATGGAACCCAATGATTACGCAGATTACACTGAAGATGTCCCACTTCGAAAGACTGAACGAACAGACAGGTTTATGTCTAACTAGTCCCGATTTTCTCATCCATCTTGATTCTTGGGTCGTTGGGTGGGGAGTCGAAAATAGTACACTGAGAATGTGGATGAGTT
The DNA here is from genome assembly GCA_951800055.1 of Cenopis cana. Taxonomy (NCBI): domain Eukaryota; kingdom Metazoa; phylum Arthropoda; class Insecta; order Lepidoptera; family Tortricidae; genus Cenopis; species Cenopis cana. The sequence goes on along the minus strand of OX637476.1, from coordinate 2,623,312 downwards.
GAAAATGGTTCGATTAGCGAGGTTTTTTTAACCTGGCTGCGAATAGAGCGGTTGGAAAGTGGCCTAGGGAAAATCTAGGGGAAACCTCCGGCAAGACTATGCAGGCGGTTTAAACACTGGAATACTCTTAAGGGTTTGCGCTCCAGTGAGATTGGTTGAGCGGCTTCATCCGAATCCGAGGTGCGAGTGGAATCGAGCTCCTGGGAGTTTTGTCGCTGGTTCACTAAACCAAGGTATAGCCTATCTGAGAAGAGTCCAACAAGAAACTCGGCTATAGGCCCGACCTGAGTCGTACTGACTATCCGGTATGCAGCGGTACCGGGACGAATAGGGACTATATTGTATCTGTTGTCGCGATGGCGCGGTGGATGTCCCCGCCAGCGGGAATCGAAGGAGAAAGAGTAAGTAAAACACCAGATACAGCAGCACACATGATTTATTATGAAGCATATTGTTGAGTACCTCATTAAATCGATACGTGCCTCAGTCTCGAGCGCCACCGGCCCTTTCTATAAACATCTATACAAACAAGGAAGTAAACAGTAGATAAATTCTAATAAGAGAACCTCTATGGGCCAGCGAAGTGATGGTAAACCGAAATTAGGAGCTGCTGCGAGCGTTGGAGTGTGATAGATGGCTCGTAGGTAGGATGTTAAATTCAGGCAGACACCATCATAGAAGTCATTCGTCAGTTTGGTATATCGACTATAGTAATGTATACGAGTATAGTGTTGGTAAGCGCTCGTGGCCCAGCGGCGCCTGCGTGCCGCAAGCGTTATGCTAAGTTAAGCAACGTGGGCCGCGTTCAGTAAATGGACGAGTGACCGCTTTGAGTGGTTACTAACTGAGCGCTCCCGTGCTTTGGAAGCCACGTTAAGCCGTTGATCCCGGCTGCTGTCTATGGCAGCAGTTGTTAAGCCAAGTTGGAGGCCTTCGGGCGGCTTGAAAACATCTAACAGTCAAGTTGCCCACTCACTTGACAAAGGGGGGTCGCACCACCCGACGAAGTTGGACCACGTCCGTGGGGAAAGTACCCACAGCTACCCTACACGTGACCCCTGGGTGGTTCTAAAAGTGCAACAAAAAAAACTGGCAACCGTACTTGTCTTCTCGAAGATCTCACGGTTCGAAATAAATGCCATACGATAAATAAATAGTGTTGGTACTTGAGTGCCCAGAGGAGAGAAGTACCGGTGACTTTTAGTGGCACAACATGCGAAGGTTTTAAATTGTCTAGTTAAGTAATTAAACTATATTCACGAGCAACAATAATGCATATACACTTTGTATTGACTTTCCATAGAAAGCGTACCCGTTATTTTTGCTCGTGAGTGTACATTGAGACTAGGGCTAGCCTATTCCATGAGTGGGAAAAGTGGCGAGCTTTAACAAAAACTTAGCTGAATCAGTGGATAAAAATTTATTAAATAGGTAAATGAGTAAAATTAAACAAAGTTTAAGAATATTTTCCACCAGAAATGAGTTAACTTTCTATGGTTCAGTCAAGCTAAGCTAGGTACAAGTTTTTTTAAAACCTATATGTGGCCCACTGCTGGACAAATGTCTTCTCTTTTCCGCCACTCGTCTAGTTCCTGATCATGGCTGGTAAGTGCAACAGAGAGCGCAGAAGAGCCTTTTATTATGGCTTATATGGCCTCGCGCGCTACTAACTTGGAAATACTTATAGTATAGTAGCTACGAAGTTGAGCTATATGTCACTTATATGGAAACTTAGCTTAAGTAGGTACTTAACTCTGGTGAAAAACCATCTTTAATCTTTTATAATTCCATAATTCACAGAGGACTATAATTCTTAACTCATTCACTGCTAATAAGCTACGCTTGCGACACGCCGTGGTGTTTAGCAACTTAATCTCTATATGTAGCGAAAATCGCCTGTATCGTTCTTACGCACGTGTGTTGTGATTAGCGCTGAATGGGTTAACGAATCATGTGCGGCTAAACTAAGGCCCAAGCCACACACAAGCGGCGTAAGGAAAAAAGCGTGAGGCATAAGGCACGTTTGTATACAAATGTGCCTTATGAGGGCCTTATGCCTTACGCTTTTTGCCTTGTGTATTTCGCGCCTTACGTTAGCTATATAGCAAGCTGAGAAAAAAAACTAGGTATGTTCACTTCTTATAGTTTTAAGCTTATAATAATCATCGCAGCTGTATCATAAGAGATATCCATAGACGTAACTAATGATAAAAAGTACTAACATTTTTCTAAATTCCAATTAATATCTCTAACTCATCTTCATGTGGCATTTTTTTACATACTGTACTGTAGGTATATATTAGCAAGCCCATTAAATTGTGTCTTTTCCCGGTTGTTTCCCATGCCTGGGGTCTACTTTGGCACTTAGTCCCAAACTTTGCGCAGGCACTAGTGTTTTTAAGAAAGCGACTGCCAAGTGCCGTCCAATTTACCTACGACGTCTATGTTAATTCGTTTTTGTTTTACGCATAACAACAAAATCACAGGCCTGCTAATACATATGTAATGGAATATACGTAACATATGTAATGGAGGTTTTCCATCGGCGAGACGAAACCCGCGGGCTGGAAGATAAAACTATCGACACAAAAAAACCTTTATTTTGTCAATAATTCCAAGCAACTCCAGTTAATACTCACTTCGCCTCGCCAGTGGAAAACATCTTATTCGATTAGAGCGTAGTGTCGTAGCGCGTTGCAGCATTTTTTCGTTTTCGAAAACGACTCATATGGGCCTTGTAATGGTTACCTAACTATATATTTCTTATACAGTTTCAAAGCCGATCTAAAGGAACGCACTGTGTACAGGGCCGACAATTTATCTAGTATAAAATATGTTTACCTATTCCAGAAATTTGCAAAGTTGGGACCGCTTAGTCACTCTAATAGTAGACAGGTTTCCTATAATTTTTCTTAAAAACCTTATAAAAGAATGAGTCCAGAGACCCATTTTGCATTTAATTCATTAAAATAAAATTTTATACATGTAACGGATTGTTTTATTGCATATACAAATATTAAAAAAGCTTGTTGACATTGCTAAAGCCTTTAGTATACCTAAAGTGGTTGGATTTAGCGCGGCGGGGAAGCTATAACGTAGTTTTCCGCGCGTACCTCACCGCATCTGCGTTTTTCTATACCGTATGTACTTTTGAAGTCGCCCTATGTCTTTATGATCACCCTTACTATGATTTTGCAATGGTTGCATTACCGTACACGCTAGCGACTGCGTAAACAATTTAGTATGGACAAAAGTACAGCGCCTCTGGCGGTTACACAATAGAACTAAGAATCGTCATACTAAATGTTTACGCAGTCGGTAGCGAGTACGGTAATGCATTGCAAACTCATGGTAAGGGTACTAATGTAACAACACAACTGAGATTCGTCAAATGATCGTGCGAACATTGTCAAGCTGCATCGACTCAAAGCATTTGGTGTTGAAATATGGATACGTTATATTACGTGCTACGATAGGCAATGAAGTAGGTATTACTCACAAAAAACTGCTTTTTTTATGCTCTGAACCGAGACTTATATATAAAGAAGATCAATTGAATCCGAATTTTCTACGTATTATATTATAAATTAACGCTTATTAGCCTATGACTCAATTATTTCGTTTTCACTAGGAGGATTAAGTATCAGGCAAAACATGTTATAAAACGAAAAAATCTTTACATCCACCATTTTCTTGTCGTTATGGTTATGGCCATTAAAAATCAAATTGAGTTTCTAACATATTATGCCAAGTTACCCTAAATTTTTCTTGTTTTGAAGAATACAAATCGGTGAATGTTTTAATACTGAACTTATTAAATTATAGTAGTTTATGCGACTGCTACATAATTAGAGGCATTTGATGCCTAATCATGTAGGTACAGTTGCATACACTACCTACTTTATCTACATCCATATATTAAATCCTACTTCATGTGGTTAGGTTGAGCCGGGGCGTGCGTCATGTTTGCCTCGACAGCCCGGCCCGCAGCCCCCAGCGGCGGTGCGCACTTGTGCTGTTATAGTGCGCGCCATCCACTATGGCGCGCCCCTCCACAGCCCAAGCCGTACAACTGCGCACAGATTAGTATGAGATTCGCTGTGGAGGGGCGCGTCGTCGTGGATGGCGCGCACTATAAGGTTGTACGTGATCTCGTAACTGCATTATTTTTGGTGTCGTTGCTCCGCGCGCGCACGGCGCCGGGGGGCTTCCTGGCCTAGCACATGACGGCCGCGAGACGAGAGTATGTCGGCTCGAGATAGACTAGCGTCTTTTATTGATTGGTGCTGTTAGAAAGTGACGGATAGTACCTATCTCGAACCGACATACACTCGCGGCCATCAAGGTGCACGGTATATTGTAAACTGGGCCTTACCTACGATTTTTGAACATATTAGAGGATTTACTATATGGGTGTAGATAAAATATACATTTCATGTACGTCAAATTAACACGCGTTTAAGTATCTAATTAAAAGTAGGTAGGTAATATTAAAAGTAAAGCAGATTAATAATCACACATAACCAAATAACCATGAAACCAGCAAATACCTATGTTTCATTTTTGACTCCTTATTTAACCTAAAACAAATGTTTAAAGACCTAATAACCTAAAATAGGTATAACCACATGTTTATAGTCAATTACAGCGATGTGCACCGTACGGATTCGAAAAATTACAATTATCCATGCAAACAAAATTTAATTAATAAGCCGTATCATTCTTATATTTCTACCTATACCCCAGCTCATGTTTCACAAATTGAGCAGTCCAAAGGAGAACGTAGCTTCGATTACATTTAACAACAAGTGAACAAAGGTTATAAAATTATTGAATACTGAAACAGTCAACGCTTTCCCTTGGACACGCCAATTAATATATACCGCGGTTAAGTTGACTGGGGACCGTACACGGTGGTTTGGTGGATCGATGCTCGGAACTCTCGGAAGGATAACATCAGAATCATAGTGCAAACTGGATATATAGCTATTTGATATTATATTATTCCACATCAGTCTCGATAAATCATAACACCACTTTTAGCCGACTTAAAGCTTGGTTGTAGTAAGGTCAGGCAAGGCGTAGCCAGTAGGCGCATAATGAAATAATGGTTGTGCACTTATGACTGTGCAGTTATAGTTCATACACAACGGTAAGGCCAAGTGCTGTCAAATTAACGATAACGCATGCAAAAATCTACCTAACAGTCAGAGCTCTAAGTCGAGTTTTGCTTGCGTTCGTTTGACAGAATTTGGCCTTAGAGTTTTGAAAGAAACTATAGTCACGTTCTGACTTCTGATAAGTATGCGAGTTGCCTCCTTACTTGCCCTCCCCTACAGATGACTCGGGGTATCCAGAATCATCTTTGTCCCATAACCATCCAACCACCAACCAGTGACCAACCATCATGTTATGTACAGTCAACCAAATTGATTTCTGGACCACTTCGTACCTTGTCACAGTCACAGTGACATTAATTTTAGATCTCTCTAGACAAGATACGAAATTACAGCTTTGGAAAATTAAGGTGCATTGTGCAGTCACAAAATCAAACATCGCTTTACCAAATGTCATTGGTCGCTTTTATAATTTACCGCGGACATGCACGTCCACGATACTCTCTATGGTTTCATTCATAATTAGTCTAAAGTCTATATATAGTCTATGGTCTATTTATGAATGGAATAATAGAGAATACCGTGAACGTGCACATAGCTCGTGCAGTATAAAAGCGACCATTAACACGAGCATCGTAGGCCCCTAAGGGTAGGACCACAGTCAGCTTAATAAGGTAGTGGACTGCGTCTATCCGAACCCTGCCTTATCCGACGAACATCCCTTCCATTCCTTCTCACTCCTCTGGTATTCTTGTCCAGGTATTTGGCGAGCGTAGACCTCTTAAACCTAACAAATCCTGAAAACAAGAAACATTAGTCAATAGAAATTCTCCTTTCATTCATTTCACGTATAGGTTTTTAGAACAGGAATTGAATGATTGAAATTACAATGTTTACAAAAATGGGTGCCATTCGCTTGGCATAATATTGATTATCCTAAAATGATCCTGGTGGTAAAGGTCGCCAGAGCTCCCGTGGATGCACGTTGAAAGTGGAAGACCTGCATAGCTCTCCAGCTGTCACACTGCGAATCTTAACGCCAATAAAGGGTCAGCAACGCCCTTAGATTCTTCTCGACCGACGAAGTACTTAATTAATTACTTTTTGAAATTTAAGTAAGTGTCCTTATGGCCTATTACCGAATAAATATGTGACTCTGACATACACTCACCGGCAGAAAATTTGGCCCAAATCTTTTCGTGATTTCAAACTATAAATTGAATAATGTTTAATATATAAAATAGTAGTTTATGCAACTGGTACATAATGAGGGGCATTAAAATACGAGTGTGTTTTATGAAACGAGCCGAAGGCGAGTTTCATAATAAGGTCACACGAGTGTTTTAATGCCTAATTATGTACAGTTGCATACACTACTTTATCTACATCCATATATTAAATCCTCTTTCATGTGTTTCGTGTGGGCACTTCTCGCCGGCGTGCGCCATGTTTGCGTCGACAGGCCGGCCCGCGCCTCCGCCGCCAGCCCGCAGCTGTGTCTTAATTTTGTACGTGATCTTGTTAAAGTGTTATATTTCGTGATCTAATAGGGGACGCACGCAACAGCCGCACAGTATATTATAAAGCGGGGTCTTATCTACGGTATTTGAACTTATAAAAGAGGATTTACTATATGGGTGTAGATAAATACATTTTTCTAATTTGGGCCAAATTTTCTGCCGGCGAGTATATTACATTGACTTCGCTTGGACCTTTTCAAGAAGACAGGGATTATCTAGGTAGTCTAGGTACCCATGTAACCTAGGCCTCATCATCACTTACCCACAGGTGAGATAAATGTCAAATACTAACCATTCGATATAAAAAAAATCAACAAGAGCAAGGGACCTTTTGTCCCTGCCGCTGTCAACACAGTGAATCCTAAAATGTTATAAAGGGTCGGCAATGCGCACGTGTCTCTTTTGGAGTTGCGAGCGGTCTATAGGCTGCGGTGTCCGCTTACCATCAGGTGATGGCCCGTACGCCTGTTTATAGTCCGGACACTGGTTTAAGGCCGAACAGTCATAAAGATAAGCTAATTAGTACTACAAAGGAGCTTACTATTACAAAAGAGCATAGGTGATTTCTTACACACAGCATATTAAGCTAACGTAATAGTTCGCACTAAAGTTCAATGTGAAATGACAGCAATAAAAATTGTACTGCGACAAAAATATTTGACGGTAGTTGTTGAGATAATCTCTGTTTACGGAACACACCAGGTATTTTAAGCTTTAAAGAAACTGGGCGTAGGCCCCAATTCAAAAGTTCGTGTTATACGACTTGTGACTATTCGAAATAAGAAGTGCTATTGTTGCACACTTAGTTTTATTGCTTCAAGTTTTATAGCTATGTAGCGTTACGCGGCTGTCCAAGGTACCAATACCACCGTCGTAGTATTAAAAAAAACATACTTGGATGCTCCTGTGTGAAGCGGTGCAGGGTGTGGCGGGGCGTTCAGCAGACGCAGCCGCTCTCGCTGCCCTCCTGCTCCGAGCCCAGCGCCTGCGTCTGCAGGTCCACAGCTGCGAGGGTTCCGGGTTAAGGATCTAAGTTATACAAGCTTTGATGGAGAAAGATAGCGTTATTGCAATTCCCATTAAGAGGAAATCAAAAAGAGTGTCATGTTTTGTCTCTTATCACCGACCGAGCATTTTTTCATGGTGGTCGGGTTACAGGCACAGGCACACTTCCTTAAGCAAGACATTGCACTGTAATAGTTCTATTTATTGAGGTGTGCAATAAAGAGTATTTGTATTGTATTGTATTGTATTGGACATGCAAACTGGTCAAATTGCGTAGTAAGTATACATTTTATATAAATATTCTTTCTCATAGGTATCCCCGATCGCTCGGTATGGCACATCTATAACTAGGTACCTACTTGGATATATTATACATATGTATGTGTTTATAAGACTTTTTTTCTTTTTTTACTGCGAATGGGTTTGCTCTTGGCCAGCATCTAGCCCTGGCGTCAGCAACCTTTTAGCAGCCAATGGCCATAGTGGTTAGCAAAATTGTAACGTGATTGTAACTATCAGACAAGAGGTCCCCATTGCCGGTTGTCAATAGGGAGTCTCGCGGGCCACCTGTTGAAGTTTCTATTTGTATCTCGGAATTCTTTAGTACCTACGCAATCAGTATTTTTTGACAAGCGATTAAAACATCTCCCTCTCCCTTGCAGAAGGGCAAATAAATATAAGGTACAGGTAGGAAAAAAATCTACGTATCTAATAGTTAGAACAGGATAATATAGATATGACCTACAGCTATGACTGACGTGGAGTCATGAACCCTTTTTAGGGTTCCGTACCCGAAACCCTATTGCTGCCACTGCGCCCATCCGTCCGTCCGTCGTCTGTCACAAAATTTTGTTCCGAAGTATTTATTACTTCCCATTAACCAATGAACTAGAAATTTGGTGATAATGTTTATTGTTACGAAAAATACTAATATCAGTATTTTTTATAATTTCCTTAAATAGTAAATTAAATCAACTTAATCTGGCGGTTAACCCTTTTCCAGGCATAGTACGATTTATCGACCACATGCGTGTTGTTAAAATTTCAACCTTAATACCCAAAGCTAAAGTTTAAATCGAATTGAATTTCGGCGAAAACTTACTTGCGCTTATTAATTTCCAATAAATGGAATTCGGATATAACTATTTGGAATATATATTTATTATTTATATATTTTGTTATTCGCAATACCACTTAGGTTAGTGTGCGGCCTGGAAAAGGGTTAATTCGGTACCCTATATGTGCAAAGTCCGACACACAAATAGCCGGCTTTTTGTCATGAGTCCAGGATGCTTCCATTCTGAAGATCCGCATACTCAATGCACAGTTGAACATGTGACATTGTCGGATCGTTTTGTATGGGGACAGTGACGGTTTAGCGTTACGTGAATTAAATATTTTCTTGTATAAAATAAAACCAAGTAATTGGGTTTAATGTTTTATTTAAAATATGTATCATCAGCGTGTGTTTGGGGTATTTACATAACACCACACCGCAAGAGAAACCGCAGTTACATTGCATAAAATAAATACCAGTGGCGGAGCGTCCATACAACTCGATTTCCACCTGCTTGCCTAATTTTCAGCCAGTGCAGTTCTTTTACTACGGCTCATGGAGAATAAGAAAGACTTCCCTTAGAATATTTTTGACGCGCCGCCACTGATAAATACATGAAAATTCTTGATCCGTTCGTTGCAATGAAGACCATATACGTATAGCATGATTACTTTGAGTTTGAAACTGACATATCCTCTCATTGCATTGGAAAGTTTACTATACGCTAATAATAATAGAGATTTTATTACAAACATACTACTTTTAGAAAGTTTTTATGCACCTAATAGAAACTCTATAACATAAGTGTTAGAGTTGAATATACAATGGAATGAGCACATGTCAGTGTCATAGTCATGGCAATTACGAGTCATGGAAATAAAGTATTAACCTTATCCTGATAAAACTGGTTATGGCAGAGTTCATTGAAAAGTAACTGCGGATCTATGCGAGAAAATATCAGACTGACAACTAAAGGAACAAGTCAAACCAGATAATATCATAGGTTGATTTCTTTTATGGTTGTGGCAAAGCCTGCTCTGTAAGTACATTTTGATTCGAAATATCTATGCGTTTTTTTATATAAATCATTTAAAATAAGTAGTGTAAATAAATCTATTATTTCGAAAATTCTTACGAATCTATTTCTAAATTGACAACATTTAATTTTTCTGACCCCTTAATTTTATTTAGGTATTTAATAGTACTCAAAAAGTTAGGAGATAAGAATATTTTGCTTTTCAGTTTATTTTCAGTAAATCACCCTTATTTTAGTAATGTTAACTCTCGCGGTCTAAAAGGGCGCATGTACATAGTTATGATGAATAAGCTTAGTACTCTGGTCAAAATATTGAATCCTACAATTATAAGTAAAAAGTATCTGTGTCACCTGCGACAGTGACAGTGGCAGGTTTCAGGGGGTCTATCTTGACCACCCGAAGATCGAAATTCGTATGTTTCATTCTGTGCTGCTCGAAGCAAGTGAGATAAAGACGGAGATGTTCGAAAGATTTTAACCCAGTTACTTCACTTGACAAGATAGCCCCCACAACTGACAAGTGTCGATGTCAAAATTGTCAATGTCGCATCCATAGACAATTTATATTGTTTTAATGGGATTTTGCTTCAAGCTAAAGTAAAATGAAATGTTGTCAATTGGTTAATTTTAGCACATAGCTAGCTTGAAAACTAAATCAGAATAAAACCAGATATTTCTACAATGCAGTTTGATCAATGCAGCGCTTAGCGGAACATACAACATATAATTTAGCCCCTAACTCAATTATGCATAGAATATTTTCAAAAATAAAAAAAATATTTTACATAAATTATATTACAAAAAAATCTTATTAATATTCCTGATATAACAATGTCAAAACTACCACTAAACATATAGTATTGCTCTCAAATATATGTAACGATTAAACATTATTGTTTGACATTAAGCTTGGAATGACGGGTTTTTACAGTATTATTAAAAAAGTCGTTATAAAACATTAATAAAAGCCCAAGAGCGGTGATAATCTCACTAATTAAAAAACTTTAGATATAATTTATTAGAATCATAAGATTTTATTCTTAAGCACTAATTAAATAAATAATACTTAACTACAAGGACCGCGGGACGCGTCACTTTATTCTTTATTGTTATAAATAAAAACCGAAAAAAAATCGTATGTGATGACTGATGATTTGGAAAATAGTACATTACTTACCAAGGGCGATAAAACAAAGAATGTCTCAGATCGCAGGTATTTTACGCCCGAGCCGAAGGCAAGGGCGATAAATATGCGATCTGAGGCTTACTTTATTATCACCCGTGGTAAGTACAAAATTTTATGTCACCCCCTGGCCAGGAAGTGGGTGTTTTCGCGCGCGGAGCGTGCGATAATGGCCACTTTATGGCCAGGTGTGACATAAAAGGATTTTTTTTAAATAAATATTTGTGGACGATATACACAAATCAACCTATGTAGTCCTAAACTAAGAACAGCCTGTACTATGGGTACGTACCAGGTGACGCTATAGCTCGATATGTAGATAGATAAATGTATGTATGTATGTATTGCTTTATTGTGCATAAAACACAATAAAGGGGAAAAAATACAATAGATAGATCAAGTACAAAGGCGAAGAAGGTGAAGTAAAAATACTTAAATCCATAGAAAACGTCCGTGACGCAGGAACAATTATTTGTGTTCATCACACATATAAATGTCCTGGCCGGGACTCGAACCCGGGACCACCAGCTTCGTAGGCATGGTCACTACCACCCAGGCTAAAGCGGTGTCAGGTTTTATTCTGTATAGGTACTAATTCTTTTTATGCATTAATGTGTTCGTGAAAGGTTTGATTCTAAAATTATAACTGAAGCAATAGCTGCCTGTAACCGAACATTAATAAGCTATAACAAATTCATTTTAAAATATAGTATTAGAATTAAAACAGGTTTGTTTCAGTTCATTCAATTGATCCTAAAAACTTTAACTCGCGATTATAAGATTTTAAACATCTCTAAAAACGAAATTATTAAATCAAAAGGCAGTATTTTTCTCATGAAAGCAGTAAGTAATGTGTGATACGGCGCCGTCCCGCGGCCGCGTGCTATATACAACTCAGCGCTCTAATCGACCTCCCACATATACATCGCACCTTTAACCGCCACAGTCGTATATAACAGACAAAGTGACAATGTAAATGACAGCTTCGTGATATATTGACAAAGTTGAAAATTGCGAGCAACTATTTTGACATTCCTGACTGACATTTTTGATTTATTTCATTTTTTTTTATTCAGCCGTTAAAAGGTTAAAATTAGTTTAAGTTAAAGTTCCTATCCTTTAGTTTAGTTCATGATACTTAAGGCGCAGGGTAGGGCAAGGCCTTCCCCATACAAACTTTGTGCACGTTTTATTCGTCGGTTTTGGCACTAACAAATATAATATTTTTTTTGGTTGTAAATATTAGATATGCGAAGATCGTGATGTGAAAATTTTCAAATATTTAAAAAAAAAAAAATATTTAATAAAAAAATATTTACATCACGAAATAGCTATCAGAAAAATAAGCATACTGACCAAAAATCATAACTTTAATGCAAACACAAACGAAGTAAATCCTGCACAAAGTTTGTATGGAGAGAGCTTGCCCTACCCCTCCTCTTAACAGGAAGATTAAAGAAAGATGCTGGTCATAAATGTTACTGAGCTAGTATATCTGGTTGTCTGGTTCTCAAGTTTGACGAGGTTATTTTCATCTACAGACTCGTACAAGTCTAGCTTTTGACGTAGGTACTCAAAATTTGTAAAAACGATAATCAGCGAGATTTTTATGGAACTCGCCAGGGGCTTGCATCTAAAACTATACTAATGTTTATATAATTATATGCCTACTATTTTGAGTTAAAGGTGCGATATAGATGTAACCAATAGCCTGGATGACACGGCTGTAGCATACTTGCACTTACAACGACCAAGTATCCTAACAGTTTCTTAGGGAACAGATTGTATTTGGATTTAATTATAAAATTGACTTCATTTCGTATGCCGAAACACATTGAAGACCGAATACAAGCTTTTTGCACTTGGTTTTATTTTTTATATATTTCACTCCTTGGGTCTTAACAAGTTGCATTAGCGAACACAATAGCAAAGCGAAATAGTAGATTTAACACGCGAGAATGTTCGGTAATAGTACGATCGCAGGCACTTAATAAATATGCGATATGAGGCTTTCTTTACCCCCCGTGGTAAGTACAAAATGTTATGTCTCCCCCTGGCCAGGAAGTGGGATTTCCCTCACGCGTCGCGTGTGGTAACTGCCACTTTATGGCTAGGTGTGATATTATACAGTCAGATAGATTTTCGTTGGTCCACTGTGTTCACACAAATACCACAGAATAGTATAATAGTATTACATACAGAATGGCCATGAACCCCCCGCACCGAGGTCAGTTACCTCGTCCCTGAGACGCCCGCCTGGTTACGATCGGGTGCCGTCGCGCCTCGCGATTCGTCCGCGCTACGCACGCGCACAAACAATTGACGCGTGTACCGACAGCGCACGCACACATACTTACCCACAGCGCTTACGTTCCTTCGCGTGTCAGAGGTGTGCCAATACTATTGCTGCTAACGGAACTGCACACTTGCGCTAATTGAATTACCAAATGAGCTAGTAACGCGACTTCGCTTATTCGGCTCATCAGTCTCTGTCACACTGTATTAAATAGAACGAGACGCATTATTGTCGATACCAAAAAATCTGTCCCCTATAATATAACTACGTAAAATCTTAGCGCCACTTAAGCCGTGTTCCGAATCACGCTAAAATTGCTCGCAGCGCTTACAGTGCTTACGGCCGGTCCAAATCAAATAGCGCGCTCAAGGCCGCGTGAGAAGTGTTTTGTTTCGGACCGCTATTCGCTTGAGCGCGCTTACGAGCGGACCGATTCACGCTCATAGCCCGTGTTTACTGTCATTTTCATATATCAAACGTCAACTTGACGTTTGGCTCAAGGTGCTTACGCCTGGGAGTGTGGGCATCGTAAACGCCAACATGGCGCCGTCCATGACGTCACGATATCTCATGTAAGCGCTATAAGCGCGAATCGGTCCGATCGTAAGCGCGCTTTGAGCACTGTAAGCGTGATTCGGAACATGCCTTTAGAAAGATGAGATCAACTAACTAAATGTGATAGTTTCAGACCATCCAAAACTGTTATAAACTAGCGTAAATATAATCATCATAGCAAAATCGACCTTATCAGATGAGATTTATGGCCTGTTTCCCCCTTCATGAAATGAATCATATATTACAGTTACAGCCCTTTCTAACTCACAGTCAGCAATAAAGATAGAGAATCTTCTAAAATATTACATGTAAATCATTGCTTCATACAGTAGCGCTAAGACATCACTTTTTAGTCCATGTTTAAAATATCTAGGATCACCCATTCAACATTCATCTCATACAAAATGTATGGCTCCCTGGCCGGTCTAACACTCAACACTTGAGAACATATTAATAGAAACAGATAAATTCATTCAGCCAGAGTTCATTGTTAATTGCATTTATAATTTAAAATATATATTTTTCATGTACCATTAATTTGTCCTCAAACGTTAATTAATAGAGCGTGCTTTTGTGTATTCGAACGCACCCAACGTACAGCAAAATAATTAGGCTCACATAACATAAGTGACAGCTACAGCGGCACTACTGAAATTACATTAAAACCTAGTATCACTGTGGAGACACACAAAAGCACAAGCCGGACCTTAAGCCTTAGACCTGCACCAAACTCCCCTTAGAACATTACATTCGTTCCGGTCCAAATTGAGGTGGACGAAACTTATGAACGTCTTTAAACACTGGCTGGATGCGCAGTTAATTCGAAAATAGTACATTACTTACCAAGGGCGATAAAACAAAGAATGTCTCGGATCGTAGGTATTTTACGCCCGAGCCGAAGGCAAGGGCGATAAATATGCGATCTGAGGCTTTCTTTATTATCGCCCGTGGTAAGTACAAAATTTTATGACACCCCCTGGCCAGGAAGTGGGTTTTTTCGCGCGCGGAGCGTGCGATAATGGCCACTTTATGGCTAGGTGTGACATAAAAGAATGTTTCGATGCCCTTACCTTACTAAATACCCTTATCACACAACAAATTAAGTTTTATGTCGACTTATTAACGTAGCTTTTACATTGAATCGATGAAGCTTCAAATGATTGTGAATAATGTTGAATTTATTTAAAATAGGAACATGTCAACGTCACGTTTTTTCCTCAGCTTTAGGTTTTTCAGAGGTAGACCTTATCAAGAGATATAACGTTCAAAATCGTTTGCATGTTACTTGATTTTTAATAACAAATTACTCTCGCGTGAAGCTTCCTCAATTCAATATCAACTTTAAGTCAACGCATTACGCTCGCTATTCCAAGCATCCCATCCATCTATCCTCGCGAAGTTTTTTTTTCTTTTTAACTGCTACCGGCCAGCGTGGAGTCGAAGGCATTAACAAGCGCAGCCCCCGTCGGGCTCCTTGTGGTCTCCCGGCGCCTGTCTTAGGATCACCTCTTGCACTGTACATCACATCAAATTAAGGAAAATATTGCGACAAAGGAATACAAATACAGCTACAGACAAATATCATTTGGTACAGAGCGATCCGTTTCGTACTACGCAGTGAAGTCTTTCACGTTTGAATTGCAAATAAACATGTAAAACGGAACGCCTTGTACGTTTGATGTTCGTCTTATAAAACATCAGAATCAGCACAGTGACTAGTATTATCTGTATTATTTTTATTGTGCACATACATTGAAAGCAATACACAAATAACTCTAACTGCATCAAGTAACATTGAATCAGCAATCAATCAATATTGAGCATAGATTTTAATATTACTTGTACAATCAGTATCATAGTTAGGTATCGTTGCAATAAGGGTCACAAATGGTCAATCACTTGTGATCCTGGGAGTATATTTTACTGATTCAATGTCATTATAAGAATAAATAATATTAGCACAGAAGCGAAATAATAAAATGATTATAACTAAAATCATTTGAGCGACAGCTTAAGAAGACATTTAACAATATACGAATTCACTTAAACGACACAACATTAGCTTCACAATGACTTATTAGTAGTTATTAGTATAGACTCAGACTTGAAAAGAATAACTAAGTACTTAATCTTGGAGGAAGGAATGATAAGCAAAGAGAGTTAATTATTATTGATATTCAATTCCTAAATCATCTAGCAATGAAATTCGCTATAGAAATTTTATCTACGAAAGTAATTATTACAACTCTTACTTGCATGGAACTCATTGTAGACATTGCCTTGCCCCCCTTATAAGTACAATAAGACTTAACAAACATCTGCTAACTATTGTGTTTATTCTTTTCTCACAAACATAAATTTCAAAGTGACAGATAGGATAAACGAATATTAGAGGCAATTTAACTAAAATAGGCCCTATGTACGATTATGAATAAGGACGTGTGTCTGCAAGTTTAAGATGGAAAGAGCTCAGTGCACGAACAGAGACAATGCAGAATGCATTATTCATCATTTAGCGAAACTTTTTGTAATTATTTCGGCGTTTCTTCTCGGCAGTGGTCTTTGCGAAACGCTAGTCGTTTTTAGGGTTCCGTAGTAAACAAGGAACCCTTATAGTTTCGCCATGTCCGTCCGTCTGTCCCCCGCTTTTCTCAGTAACCGTTAGTACTAGAAAACTGTAATTTGGCATGAGTATACATATCAATGACGCCGACAAAACGGTAGAATAAAATCTTGAAAAAACATTTTTTTAGGGTATCTCCCCTACATGTAAAGTGGTGGTGTAATTTTTTTTTTGTTCCAAACCCCATCCTGTGGGGTGTCGTTGGATAGCTCTTTCAAAAATATTATAAGGTTTCTTAAAGCATTTTATGATTCAAGAATCGGTTGGCGTGATATTAAGCTTTGAAGTGATAATTTTTGTTATGGTCAAGTGTCCCCCACCCCTGCCAGCTAAACGGTGGCTACTAGGCATGTGAAAAAAATCATGGTAGTAGTTACGATGAATTTAAAAGGAAAACTATCGCAGCTAAGTAGACATTACTAGTTAACGAGCAATAGTCGAACTAAAGAAATGTACTTTGCAAAAGCAAACTTTCGTACAATTTCCATTGATGCCTTAGATAATGTTGTTAATTCTGTCAAAAACATAGTAAATATAAGTTCGCAAACTTTTTAGTAGTTACCAGTGGTGGCGCGTCAAAAATATTCTTAGGGAAGCCGGAAGTAATTTGCCTTTCTTATTCTTCATGAACCGTAGTTAAAGAATTTAAAAAAAATTCAGTCTTTTACTTAAGGACCACGTATCGGTCCGAAACATGCCGAGCTATTTTCGACGTTAAAGACGTGATTGACCCGTTTATTATATTTCAATATTATAATGTATTTATTACAAACATTAGAATTTTAGACAGTGTTTATTTAATAGATACTTTTACACTAGTGTTAAAGTAGAATGGAATGGAATAAATGCCTATATCTGTGATAAAATTAAATTAATTTACCTGCAAGAACTTTCTAAAATAAGTCAACGGTCTACTCCACAAAAGCCAATGAGTGCGGAGACTCGCATAAGAAAGTGAACTCATATATGGGTTGCTGGCTGTGAATGTCTTAAACTGTCGCTGAAAGATATCGCTCTGTCTGATTCAGGATATCGCCAACACTACGTGTTATCCATGCACTAATATTATTTATTACTTATAAAATCTGGCCAACCAATCGAGACACCAAAAAGTAGCAGAGAATATACAACCATTTCTTTTGCCAAGCGCACTTTCCCTACCTCTTGAGATTCATAGTTTGTTCCCTCTACGAAGCGGGAAAACCACGGCACAAAGAAATGCGTAAGAAATAGACAGGTTATCTCAGCAAATTTATGCCACGATTAGTTGACGAGACTATAGAAGGCCGAAGGAACCAAGCGACATAGACATTAGTATTAGTAACGTTACTTACAACACTGGTGTTAGACGGTAACCATCACCCACACAGGCACGACACTTCCGACCGGGAGTGTGAAATTAGCTACAGGACAAGTGTCAACCAGCTAGCTGTCATGTTGACAGCTGTCACTGCATAAAAAACACCTCATCTTCCAAAATGTTGATGTGTAATAACTTGGTTCTTGATTTAGCGATTTAAACAATACTGTGCTGCTATTTTTCACGAATCATTTACATTCAACCAGTTCACATTTCACGTAACTTTTTGAACTACCCTTAGGTTATAATTATAAACTGTATACATCAACGGTACTTTGAATTGATTTTGAACCTCTTATTTACTCCATTCGTCCTTTCAAGTTGTATAAAAACCCTGCTCACAAAAAAATAAGTACTTCTACTACTTCCCTTTGACAAGTGTTAAATAAATGGGCTTATTACACAGCAGATAAAACTATACTCGCCTTAGGCTCGTGCGAATACGTGTTATTTTAGACACTCTTTAGTTCCCGCCCTATATAATGTAATATGTAACATAATTTCCGAATTCAAACACCTGTAGCTAATTTCACACCAAAAACGTACACGATTAAAACAAAATGACGTCACAATTATTCTTGTCACTCCGCCAATCTCCGAGCGTGTTAAACAATACATAAGTGTTCTAGCGGACACGCATTAATATGTATACATACTTAGACCTTACATAATGCTGTTGGAACTCTGTGCAAAACGAGCGTGGTTCGAGATTCAAACAAATTAATTAGAACCGTGGGTAACTCTTTACAAGATGGCGACTTTGACAGTTTTGTTTTTCTGTGTAAAAAGTGCCTTTGCGGTTTTTGTGAAAAATGTAGTTTAAAAAAATTAAAAAATATATATATAACCTTTGTTAAAATTGTCATTTCCTATCAGTAGATACCACACATGGTAATTTTTTTAAGCTTACCTGCAGCTACAGCTACTATTTATTCTCTACCTGTTAAATGTCATTGAAAAATGGCTTATTTTCATACTGTCAAAATCGCATTCTTTTAAGGTACCTAATGAGCAATATTACACACTCGATCCTGAATGCCATCAATGGCGTGAACATGTTTCTGATATATACCTAAGTATGGGTGTCGTGAACATAATATATATTTGTATATTTTGTATGTAAAAAGGATACTGTCTTCGGGAGGCTTGCTCTCAGAGGAGTCCATGCCGGGCAGAGCCGCGGCCACTCGTCGGAATAACTGGAAATGTCGAATAGTACATTCTTTATTACCGCCCGTGGTAAGTACAACATTTTACGTCCCTCCCTGGCCAGGAAGTGATATTTTCCACACACGTAGTGGACGGTGACGTAAAATAGGTATAATAATAGTTTAGTGGTGGCCAGGGGGGGGGAAACTTAAAGAAAAGACCAATTTCGCATGAATTTGGCGTAGAAAATGCTGCCTCCTATTATATTTGATGTCGACATATTTTGTGTAATCCGTCTCAAGCAGGTTTCGTTTTCATTTCATCTATCCCAATACAATTAATCAAAGCTGAACGTAAAAAGAAACGTTACAATTTATCGTAAAATTAAATTTTCAACTCTATGGTCACAGATTTTATAATACTCTATGGTCGTATGGTTGCCATGGTTATTTTTAAATATTGAAATAACACGTGTGTCAATAACGTGTCAACATATTGAAAATAAAATAATGCTAATTATAAAATTTTCTGCATTATTCTTGTGAAAAGCAGTTAGTGATATAGATCTACAAAGTCAAGTTGATTTATCATTTTCTTAAAAGTGCTTTTTTATGAACTTTTCGGAAACGCCTTTTCCCAGATCGAATACGATGTGTTATCGGATACGCCGAGTTAAGTAAGTATTTTTTAATTCTTTATTTACTATCCCTGTTCACACCGATGCGATGTTATATTTATATTCCAATCAATTGATTTATTTAGGTAGGTAGTCTGTTTTGCCGGGTGGTTATGCAGCTCATACATAAATGAATATCAATGAAAACAGTTGGTTACTTAGCAATATAAACGTTTGAGTATTGAATTACGTGAGCTATACGATAAACGAATATGAAGCCCACTTTCTTCTTGTTGTTGTCTTTGAAATTTGAAATAGGTATAGTAGATAATTAGAAACATAATTTCAAAAATACATACATACCTCCTACACTTTCATCTCATTATTTAATGTTATGTTTTGCAGATGCATAGTGCATACAATCATGCCACGTCCTCATGCTGAGAAAAAGTCAGGACAGAGGTATTTTCAACATGGATGTCAATTGTTGGAGAAAACAACAATTATCCTGGGCCAATACATGAAATCAGGAAGATACAGCGTGCATCCATTTCAAGGTGAAAAAAATGGATACATCTTTTTGTAGACGATCGTACTTCACCAATTCGTTTACCAGTTAGTGATTGACGAAGTTAAACAAATCGCTACAAGTTATAGGTAATCGTATTTAATCCTCCTTTTAATATACTATTCATAAATAAGTTGGTCAAAAATAAATAAATGATATTATATATACAACTTAATTTTATTAGTCTCCTGACTGGAATAATTATTTGTGTACAAATCACTTAACCCTTTCAGTACGGCGTGATTATAATTTGTACTCAAATTGGACGAGTTAACTCGCCAATCCGAGAAAGATTTTTTATAGATAAAAGTAAACAATAAAATACTGTTCATGTACTATCTACCTACTGAGGCATCTTAACCTTCCCGTATAAACTTCCCCATTTTCATACTAAAAAATGATAGTAAATTATGACTTCTGAAAAGAATAACTTTATTACCATTATTCAATTTAAAAAGTGGGAAGTTGCCACGGGAAGTTTAAGATGTCACAGTGGGTGGATGGTACATGAACAATATTTAACGGATAATATTATGGGTGTGTGTGTGCACGCACACAGACACACGAAATTAGTCCACACCAAATCCGTGTGCGGCGCTTGTGCTCACGAGTATCCAAATTTTCACGCGAGATGGCTCTCTTTACCTGATATATATTATTATACTCTTTGGTGGTGGCAATAGCCTTCTTCGATGACGTTTCGGGGTCAGTGACAAATATTACGTCCTTAATACGCGATGAGGGACAAGAAATATACCATTGTATCTGACTCCAACGTTATTGTCTAGATGCTTACATCAATTTCACTCATGTATAAAACTGGAGCCCGCTATATACGTATGCATATATATTGCGGGCTCCAGTTTTATACTTACTTCAAGAGCAGAGCCATCAGAGGTCAGTCCCACCTGTTTCACATTGTAACCAACCTTAGCGCTGGTCTCTATGAACATCACATTGAGCTCCTTGGCCTTCCGGTCGCCGTCTTCGGTGGACACCTGTCTCTTGTCCGACAGACATGTCTATGACAGATCTGGTCTGTAGCGAGCTCACCTTTTTCACATTGTAACCAGCCTTAGCGCTGGTTTCTATGAACATCACATTGAGTTCCTTCGCCTTCCGGTCGCCGTCTTCAGTGGAGACCTGTCTCTTGTCCGACAGGCAGATCTGGTCTGTAGCGAGCTCACCTGTTTCACATTGTAACCAGCCTTAGCGCTGGTCTCTATGAACATCACATTGAGCTCCTTGGCCTTCCGATCCCCGTCTTCAGTGGACACCTGTCTCTTGTCCGACAGGCATGTCTCGTGACAGATCCGGTCTGTAGCGAGCTCACCTGTTTCACATTGTAACCAGCCTTAGCGCTGGTCTCTATGAACATCACATTGAGCTCCTTGGCCTTCCGGTCGCCGTCTTCAGTGGAGACCTGTCTCTTGTCAGACAGACATGTCTATGACAGATCTGGTCTGTAGCGAGCTCACCTGTTTCACGTTGTAGCCAGCCTTTGCGCTGTCCTCTATGAACATCACATTGAGCTCCTTGGCCTTCTGGTCGCCGTCTTCAGTGGAGACCTGTCTCTTGTCCGACAGACATGTCTATGACAGATCCGGTCTGTAGCGAGCTCACCTGTTTCACATTGTAACCAGCCTTAGCGCTGGTCTCTATGAACATCACATTGAGCTCCTTGGCCTTCCGGTCGCCGTCTTCAGTGGACACCTGTCTCTTGTCAGACAGATCCGTCTTGTTGCCAACCAACATTATGATGACATCAGAGCCGCGCTCCGTGCGCACGTCGTCGATCCATTTGGAGGTTTGGTGGAATGAGTTTGCATCTGTAAAAAAAATTAGTGTTGAGACACACAGACAGACAGACAACCAAACTCCTGGCTTATACATCCTTCTTAATTCAGACAATGTATATATAGTAGAAACTCTATTACTTTCGTGTTAAAATTGAATATCCGATGGAATAAGAACATAACATGTCAGGTTCATACTCAAGTAATTTACCTCTAGGTATGTACAGTCGGGGTAAGAAAAGATTCGTCACCTTAAAGTCGACATTGTTCATATGTATTCTTTTAACTGACAATTCCCCTGTTCTGATTAGTATTTATCTGCAGTATGGGATTCAAGCAAGGAGTACATAAGATCCAGTGTTCTTAGTACCTATGCAACAGGAGTTGCAGGTATCAATAGGCTATGGCATCCATTAGGCGCACCGTGCGCATATTTTTGCTGGTATAGTAAATTAAATATATAAAAAATGCACTCATACAATGAGGGCTTTGTTTACGTGAGATCAAGGTGAACTCTGACTGAATAAAGAAGTATTATTTTCTCAGGCACATATCTTGTATCTCAACGGAAGTATCTATACCTCCGTTTAGCGCGTTTGCATGACTTTGTAATAACCCTAAATGTAACATTGACGTGTAAAATGTAACATTTTATATGCATTTTATAAATAAATGATTGAAATTGAAATATACATAGAACAGATGCGAATACAGGGGGAACGATAGAAGTAATTAACGAAACATCGATTTTCAAAAGAATCTTTCACCTGTATACATAATGGACCATGAATTATTTAAACCGCGGCTTCGCTTGCATTCCTTGAAACACGGAGGCGAAGACGCAAGTGTAGGTAGTAAAGGTACTTATTAACAATTATAAAAACAAACATAGTATTAAAAGAGCATTTTAAATATAATGGACAAGTCGTAAATTGTATCGGCGTCAGGCTTACGGCCAATCAGTTTATCGGCTTATCTGCACGCTATAAAAGTATTACCTTGTTCGGCACCGCGGTAAACAAACGCAATACACATTCGCGTAATACGTAGCAACAACTACTTATCAAAACTATTACGGCCGGCCGCCGAGACGCGCAACGCACTGCCTGTAGAGACAAGGCCTTTTTTGCTTGTTAATATTAGATATACGAAGAATGTCAAGAAAAAAAATTAAAAAAAATATATAATAAAAAAATCTTGAGGTTCTGGGTAACAGAAAAATAAGCATACTGACCAAAAATCATAAGTGTTGCAAGTTAAACACAAGCAAAGAAAAACTTGCACAAAGTTTGTATGGAGAGTGCTTGCCTCTACAGGCGCCTTAAGGCTGGGATTACCACTTTTGAGTTTTTAAAAACAATCTGAGACATAGAATATAGTGTCTTAAAGTTCAAAAAATCTAAAAAGGGGTAACTTTGCGATTTTTTTTCATCGAGTGAAATTCATCAGGTCTTGTAACTGAATACGATTTTGACTAGACAAGATCCTTATACATATATATATATATATATTTAATTTAAGACACTATTCTATGTCTCAGATGGTTTTAAAAAACTAAAGTTAGGGTCTACCCAGACTCAAACTTAAACCTCGTGCTAGCTAGGCAGCCACTAGATCTGTGCAACTAGTCACGTGACGTCAAGGGGCGCTGAAATAGATGATATTAGAACCGCCAGACTAACTTCATTAGATCAATACACTTAATTAGGACATTGGTCTCTCACCCCTAAAACAGCTTTGGCACAAATATTTGCCGATCACGGACACCCAAGGCCGTAACTCAACCAATATTGGACACCAACACCCCAATTAGTTTAGATTACCTATGCCGAAGACGATTTAAGCTCGGATAGGTCGTCTAGAGTCTAGATTGCATTTGTTTTCAGGGTTCAAGTAAAAATATTAACATTCTTGACGCTGAAGTTGTCTTTAAAATAATAGTGGCCTCGGTAAGAGGACTTATACGGCATTTCGTGAACAAAAGATTTCCTGTATCAGGGTAGGTCCTTTAGGACCCAGAGATGGATTTTCGAAGTAGAGCCCTCGAAATTTTTTATGTCAAATTTTTGAGGGGGGGGTGAGTCCAGGTTAATCTTGATATCTGCGCCAGTTAAGCTACTGGGTCAAGTTGGGTGTCAATTTCGAGTAAATCAAGGATGCTAAATTCATTTCTGGAATTATTTTTGTACCATTCCATACAAACTTTTCGAAACATAACAAAAAATAGGTAATTTTTCATTCATACTGAAAACAGAAAAATGGCCATAACTTTAAAAAACACCTACACATTTTGGAAAAAAAATAGGTCTTCAGAAAACCCTGTTAATATCATATTTAAAAATATATATTTCAAAAATATACCTACTGTGGAAGTAATAAAAAAATTAAAAATTAAAAGATAGAACAAAAAATCAAATTAATTAAAAAACATAGTTTGTGATCTTGGAATCGTAGTGGTGGGTTTATTAACTCAATAAAAACATATTTCATGCCAATTCACGTCTTAAAATATTAAAAAAACAATGAAATATATCAATTTCGCCCTAAAATTTCACGTAAAAATGTATCAAATTTTAGAGAGCCGCCCTGCTTCGTACGAGTTAACGATTTAAAAAAGTCTTAGCTTATGTTATTAAGGACTAATGTAGGTTTCTATTACAGAAAGATTTTTTAAAATCGTTTGATTACTTCTAAAGATAGGCCCCTATAAACGATAGTACAAATTCGAACTCCATGAATTATATGGATAACGGCTAAATTTAAAAAAAATGACAACTAACATTAACGGATCCTGTCCAAAATAATATTGGATCACCCTAAAAGTACAGCCTTATTATTAATAATAATAAAAAATATATTGGTCCACCTTGTAAGTAATAATTAGCATTCATATACCGCGGAGACACCTTTGGAAATTGAAGAGTGTCCATTTGCTCATGGATCCCATTATCAGATCTTGACCAAATTTAAAAGAAAACATCATTGAGGCAGCCCCTTCCAAACCAAAAAAAAAAACGCGAAATCGGTCTTAAACTAGCAAAGATATTTGTGAACATATCTAAAAAATATTGACAGTCGAACACAGGACCTCATTTTTTTTGAAGTTAGTTATGATTTTTTAAACCCAGGACTAGTATAAACTGATAAAGATGTTGTACTCTCCTTCTTCGGCCTCTTCGACGTCATCTTTGCTGAAACCCCTGGTTCACACTGGACACACATTTAAAACCATTAGTAATCGCATTTGCGACTACCCACAGGTCTTGAAGCAGCGTGCATGGCATTCATTCTCGCTTTCAAGGACAGTGGCCTCTGCAGCTGTTCTTGCAGCTAAGTTCTCGTGCCGCATTCCAGATTCTGTGTTGGATTGTCCATACGGGCTGCCACGTTCCTCCTTTTATCCACTCGTCTGTTAGGGAGGGTATATATTGTGTGTCATTTAAAGTTTGTCCCCACGAGTGACCTGCTTGATAGGCTGCCCTAAGCGCATGCATACTGAAACTAAAATCCATAAAATATTACAGTGTAATTTTTATCACAGTCATCGTTTTAAAACCTGAAAATAACATAGAGGAACTATCATTGTTATTAGTCAGACACGTCGGTATAGTCAGGTAAGATTCTCTATTAGTTATTTTTACTCTTAAAAGTGGAAAACATTTCAATTCGGTGACTGTACCCAGTAGCTAGTAACGTATTTTGGTACTTACCGATCCGCCCGCGCAGCCGTCTTGCGACCCATGATATTTTTTTCTGTCATAATTTTGTAGGCAGAGCTATATTGATATTTATATATTTAAAATCTGCATAAAACGAGCTTTCTTATAGTATTTATTTCATTATTTAAATCAACTTTTTACATCCAATATCAGAGCGCTGAATCAAAAAGTAAAAATTAAAAATGTATAAATTTGCGATTTTAGTCAGAAAATTGTTCCAAAATAGTAAAATGTAAGATCAGAAATGATGTCGGTGTATTCCTTTTATACGAAAACGATACCAAACTTGCCTTAGTAGATATAAGAAAGGAGTCAGCTTAGTTTGAAATGTACAGGTCGGCTGCTATGTTTGGACCCCCCCCATTTCTTACCACGTGAAAAATCCGGGGGGCTCTACTTCGTAAATTCATCTTTAGACTATAGATATCAATCCTGCCAAAGGAAATCTTTTGTTCATTAAACGCCGTATTTTCCCTTTTCTTGTTCCGTGCAGATGCCACTATAAGTAGTTTCTTGTAACAAGTTCTTTGTTAAAAACTAAAATAGGTACCTACTTAAGAGGCTGTCAAGACCTAATTTTGTTGAAATTGATGTTATTTTAGCAGTTTTTTAAGAAAAAGTATTTGTTCTAGCACATAAAAAAAAAATATGTTAAATATTCATCATATTTCAAAGACCGTGTCGAGCAAGAAGCGACGATTTTGTGTGTAGCGAGTGATCAACAACAAATTCCTAGAAATGCCATGCTGATGTTGCGACCTCCTCAGTTGGCTAACAAATTTATAAGACTTACTGTCTAGTGTAGTTTGCAGTTATTGCATAGCTACTTTTAGCATCACTTGCGACTCGATACATAATTGGACAAAATCGGCTCGATAGAAAATAATTGCAAAGATTGGTCTTAAATTCATCATTAAACGGTTCTATGTCTTTATTTTTATTACGTATGGGTCTACAATTAAAAACATAAAGTCGACATATTCATACCTAAACCGCCAACGAACCATATTTCACAAATAATCCACACTTCTTTTTATTTCAATTTTATTGTAGTGTTTATTTACTATTCTACGCGCAGAGCTTCCGTAAAGAGCGGGATGGTTAATTGGAAACTCACGCGTGTTAGAGCGGGACTTTTTCTAGGTGTTGTCAGCCCCTTAAACAGTTTCACTGCATAATCTATGATTTACAACCTAGCTTCTGCCCACGACTCTATCCGCGTGAAATTCGATTATTTACTCGTATATCGTGCCTCCACACAAACTTCGCCTGCCATATGTTTCTCCCTCTTAAAAGGGATACTTCCGGGATGAAAACTATCCTATCTCCTTCTCTGGGTTTCAAACTCCGTGAC
Source organism: Cenopis cana (assembly GCA_951800055.1). Lineage (NCBI taxonomy): Eukaryota > Metazoa > Arthropoda > Insecta > Lepidoptera > Tortricidae > Cenopis > Cenopis cana. The sequence continues at coordinate 2,596,358 of OX637476.1, read as the reverse complement.
AAATATCTAAATCGGTTCAAAGGTTTAATCGTGAAGAGACAAAAGACAGGCAGATCATTACGTTCGTATTTATTATCTTATTATGGATTACTTACTCGTATATTTAAGTAACCTGACCTAACCGAAATTCTTTGCGCGACTCTATTAGTAGTATTACAGTCAGTGATATATGAAAGAGATCAATAGTTCCTATTCCCTTGTAATAAAGACTTTTGACGTTTTCACATGCCACGCTACTTTTGCTGCTGACTGTACCTATATAAGTAGACTGTCTAATGGAATAAGAGTATATGTCTGATTCAAACACAAAATCATCAAACTCTTTCGTTATTGTTAAGTAATCGTACATTCCCCCCCGATTCTAATCGGTTCGGTTCGGTCGGTTTTTCTAATCGTACATTCGTCCCTCTCATCTATGAGAGGAGGCCTGTGCCCAGCAGTGGGACGTATATAGGCTGATGATGATGATGAATCGTACATTATAAAGTACTAGTTTTTGCCCGCGACTTCGTCCGCGTGGTACTCGTTCATCGCGATAGAGTGTAATTGCTATTATTTTTATATAAGTTATCGCTCCTCCATACAAACTTCCACTCCCTTAAGGGACGATTTCCGGGATAAAAAGTATCCTATGTCCTTCCCCCGGATTCAAAATCTCCATGCCAATCATCTAAATCGGTCTAGCGGTTTAAGCGTGAAGAGGTAGCAGACAGACAGACACACTGTCGGATTTATAATATTAGTATAGTAACCCCTTTTGAGTTTTGAGACCGTCCGTACGAAAACACTGCTTCAAAACGTTGTTAATATTAGTATGATAGGATAGGGTATCATAATCTTAGCTAAATTGAGTGCTCAGCGTTGTATAACCTTCGACAGCCGAGGCCGCTGACACACTTTCAGCTTCAGGCATCATGCAACAGACACCTGAAATCGCTTCCTAGTAGTTTTATTGTGATCATGAAAATAACACGTAACAGAAAAATTCGACAAGTCGGTTAATTCCACGTTAATTCTAATGGTTTCGTTTTTTTTTGCTGTTACATGTTTCAAATGTTACAGTTTCGCAATTTGGAAAAGTCGCCGTAACACGTAAAACGCTGAGACAAGTCGGTTACAGTCGTCATCTATATCTGTACTCTTCAGGTTTCAAAAATATCTGAACATGAACTGTAACGCCTATGTTCAGATGTACATATGTACCTTGTACCTTGTTCGTTCAGATGTATTTGATGGATGGCGAATTAATATTTATTTAGCATAGATGAACTAAAATAATTTGCGTATGACTAACATTTAAGACCAGGAAGTGAACGAGCATTAATGTATGCGTGATGTGACCGTTGTTTTAAAGCGCAAACAGAACACACATTTTATTCGTCATAACGCGTTTCAATATCCAGAACGAGCCATATACATACTAAAGAGCATTCAAGTAAAACTTTATACAATATTTTCCGCAGTATTTTTTTTTTACGTAAATTCCTAAAACTTTCACTTCAGAACAAAGTTACGAAAACATTTAGGTCGGGTCGTGGGTAGAGTTCCGAAGCCCGTCGATTTACGCCTAAACTTTCCTTTAGGCATCCTTGAAAATTCCCCATTTTATTAAAGGATTTTATTTACGTACTTTTAATTCAAATTCGTTTGGCAAAAAAAAATTACAAGACCTCATTTGCCACCGTATTACAGCGTTGATAAAACCTAAAATAGACATGGAAGCAAGCTTCTCGCTAATTCTACCAATGAAATCGAATTTAGCTCTGATAATTACTCTCTTATGAGTTAGCGTTTAACTTGTGTTTCAAACTCAGAGTATTCCAGTTTATAAACCACCCGCGTGGTGTTGTCGGAGGTTTCCAGTGGATTTTCCCCAGGCCACTCTCCAATCGATAATAAAGGGACGTTGTCAGCTCTTCAATCAGCCGCCAGTTACTAATGGTTCTCGACCGAGCGCGGCGAGGGTGAATAAAGAGTGAGAAGTGTAAAAAAATAAAATATAGGCATCTTTTTCCGGTGACAATGGCGTTATTTAATTTGTTTACATATTTATTTATTTGTTTACTATTTATTTATTTATTTGTTTACTATTTATTTATTTGTTTACTATTTATTTATTTGTTTACTATTTATTTATTTGTTTATTTATTTGTTTACTCATTTATTTACTTGTTTACTCATTTATTTATTTGTTTACTCATTTATTTACTTGTTTACTCATTTATTTACTTGTTTACTCATTTATTTATTTGTTTACTCATTTATTTACTTGTTTACTCATTTATTTATTTGTTTACTCATTTATTTATTTGTTTACTCATTTATTTATTTGTTTACTAATTTATTTATTTGTTTACTAATTTATTTATTTGTTTACTCATTTATGTATTTGTTTACTAATTTGTTTATTTGTTTACTTATTTATGTATTTGTTTACTAATTTATTTATTTGTTTATTTATTTATGATTATTTTTTTGATTATTTGCAATGAATAAACTAGGTATTATTATTAAAAGGACACGGCAATGACGATGGCGTAAGCGAACACCAAGTCTATGGATGCTTGCTATTCAAAAACAGTCAAGGGAGCTGCCGACCGCTTATTTTAGACATCGGTGGTGGTAACTTGGATCAACGGCTTAACGTACCTTCCAATTCTTCCAAATCACGGGAGCGCTCAGCTAGTTACAATTATTAGCTTCGGCCTTCGTCCAGGCCTCGTATGCGGTTTGCCTTCGTACTCTTATAAAGCTACCAGCGAGTGGGATCTTCTGATGTGAAACAAAGATTCTTCCACGGGTACGATGCGTAAAATTAGCGCAGTCCATCGTAGTTGGCTGACATTTTTGTACGTGGAGAAACCCTGCGAACCACGTATCCAGACATGGGGGAATGACTGGGTTATGTGGTATTTCTACGACGGCTATCTGCACTCTCCAGTGGGGGGGGGGGGCAGGATCTCAAACTGAACGCACTAGCCCCCCCGTGTGCTTTTCTCCACCCTCCCTGGGGCTGATAGGTGCTGCGGTCCCCACCACATGAAAAACTTGCAACGCCGGCGGTGACCATGCTCATGTGGTACAAACTTCAGAAACACAACACCTTATACCTACAGAGCAAGTAGTGGTTTCAGTGGTTTCAGAAGTCGTAAGTCGATGCGAGTCGATGTTGCAGGTAGATGCTGTTTAGATGGCTATATACTCGATAAAATTTACCGTCCCGTCAGTGACAGACGAATAAAAATGATCTTCACATTGCTCCTTTGTAAAGCGTCTTTACCTTTTGATATCCATTCGATAATTATAGTTTAGATTGTTTATGCCGGCTGATATTTAAATAAACTTTTATTATACTTATATAATACTTATATATTTTTTTATAGCTTCAAAGAATTTGTAGAATACAAGGATAAATAATGATAATGTTAAATACGGTTATGCAATTGTAATATATGAATTTTATTTATAATGAGTTAAGGATATTAATATTAATGATTTCAATTTAGTATAAGTTTGACTTGTAATGTGTTATTATCAATAAATTATGTCTATGTCTATTGGATTTTGAATATTGTAACATCCGAAATAATTTTGTTCTTTGTACGGATTACTTCGACACAAGTAGGCCAACTCGAATAATTTTAAATTTAGATACTTGTGTTGTGCCGCCGACTGTACCTTTACGTACGTCGACCGTCGAACTTATATATTTTCTAAGTTTGAGTGGCACGTCAGACGTCCAACATAATTCCAGCGTTCTATGTATCTCCCAAAGTCCCCGAACGTTTCGAGCTATCTATCAAATATTCAGGCTTCGAGGTCACTACCCGACCATCCCTCTGCACTTACAATACGACAAGTCCTATATTTATAGAAAAACTATGGCGTTTAGGACCTTTTCAACGCAGGATGTTACTGCAATAAATTGTCGCTAAGAACATTGTGCATTCGTTAAGGCATTTAGAATTGCGCATATACTTATAAGGTTCGGTTTAGCGAAATGTTTTATGCATACACTTCTTTGACGGATATCTAGGTTCTTTTATTTATTAATATAAGAACCTAGATATCCGACCTACGATAGATAGACCAATAACTAGGTGGGACTTACAGGTAACATGTCTAGGGGGACCCTAGACTACCCCTAGCCCAGAGGTTACCATGAGGAAAAAAAAGAATGTCTGAACTGAATATACGAGTAAAACTTTTTTTTGCTGCCTACTTTATTATTACAGTCGAGTTTTCTATTATATATGCAATTTTAGACCTTATTAGAAAGGAATAGGGTGTAAAAGTGTACAAATATTAATGAACTCTACACTTCTACAGTACATTCACCTGAGCGACGTGGGAATGTATTTTTTATGGCAAATCAATCATACTATCCGACGGTCTTAAGCGAGCAGACTGCGAAATTTTACGATATTAATACCAATATGGTTCTAAACAACAGTAAAAAGATAATATGTTTACGCTACCAATAAAAAAATGTAGCCGCACCGTGCGGTCCTCCAGGAACATTACTATACTCACTAGTTATGTCGTAGACGACAGCGACGGTGGAGTCTCGGATGTAGGAGGGGATGAGCGAGCGGAACCGCTCCTGGCCCGCCGTGTCCCACAACTGTAGACGCACCGTGCGGTCCTCCAGGTACATTACTATACTCACTAGTTATGTCGTAGACGACAACAGCGACGGTGGAGTCTCGGATGTAGGAGGGGATGAGCGAGCGGAACCGCTCCTGGCCCGCCGTCTCCCACAACTGTAGACGCACCGTGCGGTCCTCCAGGAACATTACTATACTCACTAGTTATATCGTAGACGACGACAGCGACGGTGGAGTCTCGGATGTAGGAGGCGATGAGCGAGCGGAACCGCTCCTGGCCCGCAGTGTCCCACAACTGTAGACGCACCGTGCGGCCCTCCAGGTACATTACTATACTCACTAGTTATATCGTATACGACGACAACGACGGTGGAGTCTCGGATGTAGGAGGCGATGAGCGAGCGGAACCGCTCCTGGCCCGCAGTGTCCCACAACTGTAGACGCACCGTGCGGCCCTCCAGGTACATTACTATACTCACTAGTTATATCGAAGACGACGACAGCGACGGTGGAGTCTCGGATGTAGGAGGCGATGAGCGAGCGGAACCGCTCCTGGCCCGCAGTGTCCCACAACTGTAGACGCACCGTGCGGCCCTCCAGGTACATTACTATACTCACTAGTTATATCGAAGACGACGACAGCGACGGTGGAGTCTCGGATGTAGGAGGCGATGAGCGAGCGGAACCGCTCCTGGCCCGCAGTGTCCCACAACTGTAGACGCACCGTGCGGCCCTCCAGGTACATTACTATACTCACTAGTTATATCGTAGACGACGACAGCGACGGTGGAGTCTCGGATGTAGGAGGCGATGAGCGAGCGGAACCGCTCCTGGCCCGCAGTGTCCCACAACTGTAGACGCACCGTGCGGCCCTCCAGGTACATTACTATACTCACTAGTTATATCGTAGACGACGACAGCGACGGTGGAGTCTCGGATGTAGGAGGGGATGAGCGAGCGGAACCGCTCCTGGCCCGCAGTGTCCCACAACTGTAGCCGCACCGTGCGGTCCTCCAGGTACATTACTATACTCACTAGTTATATCGTAGACGACGACAGCGACGGTGGAGTCTCGGATGTAGGAGGGGATGAGCGAGCGGAACCGCTCCTGGCCCGCCGTGTCCCACAACTGTAGACGCACCGTGCGGTCCTCCAGGTACATTACTATACTCACTAGTTATGTCGTAGACGACAACAGCGACGGTGGAGTCTCGGATGTAGGAGGGGATGAGCGAGCGGAACCGCTCCTGGCCCGCCGTCTCCCACAACTGTAGACGCACCGTGCGGTCCTCCAGGAACATTACTATACTCACTAGTTATATCGTAGACGACGACAGCGACGGTGGAGTCTCGGATGTAGGAGGCGATGAGCGAGCGGAACCGCTCCTGGCCCGCAGTGTCCCACAACTGTAGACGCACCGTGCGGCCCTCCAGGTACATTACTATACTCACTAGTTATATCGTATACGACGACAACGACGGTGGAGTCTCGGATGTAGGAGGCGATGAGCGAGCGGAACCGCTCCTGGCCCGCAGTGTCCCACAACTGTAGACGCACCGTGCGGCCCTCCAGGTACATTACTATACTCACTAGTTATATCGAAGACGACGACAGCGACGGTGGAGTCTCGGATGTAGGAGGCGATGAGCGAGCGGAACCGCTCCTGGCCCGCAGTGTCCCACAACTGTAGACGCACCGTGCGGCCCTCCAGGTACATTACTATACTCACTAGTTATATCGAAGACGACGACAGCGACGGTGGAGTCTCGGATGTAGGAGGCGATGAGCGAGCGGAACCGCTCCTGGCCCGCAGTGTCCCACAGCTGTAGACGCACCGTGCGGCCCTCCAGGTACATTACTATACTCACTAGTTATATCGTAGACGACGACAGCGACGGTGGAGTCTCGGATGTAGGAGGCGATGAGCGAGCGGAACCGCTCCTGGCCCGCAGTGTCCCACAACTGTAGACGCACCGTGCGGCCCTCCAGGTACATTACTATACTCACTAGTTATATCGTAGACGACGACAGCGACGGTGGAGTCTCGGATGTAGGAGGGGATGAGCGAGCGGAACCGCTCCTGGCCCGCAGTGTCCCACAACTGTAGACGCACCGTGCGGCCCTCCAGGTACATTACTATACTCACTAGTTATATCGTAGACGACGACAGCGACGGTGGAGTCTCGGATGTAGGAGGGGATGAGCGAGCGGAACCGCTCCTGGCCCGCCGTGTCCCACAACTGTAGCCGCACCGTGCGGTCCTCCAGGTACATGGTCTTCGAGAGGAAGTCGATGCCGATTGTCGCCTGTGCACAAAATGACATGCTTTTTAGTAGTTTAATTAAAATTTTCGTATGTTTAATTAAACCACACACGGAGGGCAAAATGGTCACGCTCTTAGTCACGAGGGATCGGACTATGAAGAAGAGATAAAACCAGTGTTGTCCAAAAAAAGAATTTGTGAGTCATGTTTAAAATTATATTTTACTTAAAAGTTAAAACCTCACATATTAACAGTCACTCCAGATGACACGTTTCAAACTCTTCAAATTTGCAACATCCTATTAGTATATTTTTAGTAAGCTCTCAGCATCCCATTTAACTGACCTTTGGGAGACCATATCTCATTGTAATAAGGTTCACAAATGGTTAGTTTACTTTGATGTTACTACAATGTGCCTCAGGAGGTATCAAAATAAATTTACTAGCTTATTACTAACCATGTTTAGAAATAAAATTCATATTATTAAGTATACTGAAAGAAATCAGCATTTTTATTTTTTACTGCATGACTAACACCTTTTACAATAATATGTAAGTACCAGGGAGAGTGAGCGTAACTCGGTTTTGTTCAAGTTTCTCAGAATAAAACAAGTTTCTCATGAATGAGACTGATTTTTTGTCCCCGTAAATCGTTTTTACACTGAATCACAGATACATTTATATTATAGGACAAATATTTAGCATGTTTTACACGTTTATGTGTGTCAGGCTGTTGTGACACTGATGCAGTTTCCTGACAGTTTCCACAGAGCAAGCGAGACACCGTTATAAACTTGAATAGCAATATCCCGCTCGCATTGCGGAAACAATCTCGAAACCGCATCAGTATGACAAACACCTTAATCCATTTAGCTAAAGTGTCATCTACTTAATAATATAATAATAATAAAAAATAAAAAAGCCTTTATTTCTGGAAAATTACATATACAATAGTAAAAAAAGTCATCTACTTAACTTGTTCGCAATGTTCACTGACAGTATGTCGACAGGCGGGCCATATGTACCTAGGCTTAACAACGCTTAATTGACAGTACTGTCAGCGAAGGTGTTAAGTTAATGAAGTATATTAAGAGAGGTGTGCAGTGACTTCCAAGTTGTGTGAAAGGTTTTTTTGAAATATGTATATATGGGTAGACTTAAAATCATTTAAATTGGCCGAGTTGCATCCAATTTATCCATTCAAAGAGCAACTTTACTGTGCAAGCAAGAAGATTCAAATTTAAATAACAATTTGATAAAATGTTGACATTTTAAATAATTTCTAGTATAGTAACAAATGTTAAATTCTTCTTTTGAAGAGCAATCATCTCAACTTATCAAGGTTTAACTTGATTATTTCAACTTTATTTTTTGATCTATCCCAATGACTTTCCTTAATTTGGTCACAAACAATCATAAAATTATAGGTATGTATTAATTGTAAAATTTTAAAGACACAAACTTATTGTCCAAAAAACATGTTAGTATATATTGAAACACATTAGTATGTTCTGTTATTTTAAAACCATTGCAAAATGAAAAGTTAGCAACTATGTATCTATCACTGTAGAAGAGAAACACTACAGAAATTCTCAAGAGTGCAGACATTTAAATTCCTGCAGTTTTTTCTAGAATGAATTATGAGCAAGCCAAATATTCCACAAATTAATAGCTAAGTAGCAGACTCGGACAACTGGACATTTCAATGTGCATTGTTGCAGCAACATAATTTAGCCCATGTCAAAATTTATCACAAAAATTGGAGGTAAAATGTATTCGTAAAAAGCTGTTAACCTTAACCAGCCAGATGGCTCGCTCAGTATGGGTATAACATGATACTCATGAGACAACACAAAGATAGGCAAAAAAGGATTATTGAAATGTGACAGGAAAAATTGGAAAAGGCGCATACAACTAGTTGTACCTACTAATGCCATTTCAATTAGAATTGTTTTTTACAGTGCAGAAGTAGTAAAACAAAATGATTGATTATTATTGAGATCATACATATCTCTATTGTTAATTACACGCAATTCACAGATAACTGGATACTAATGAGTCCAGCATTCTTATAACAACAAATGTGGGTGACTCACCTGATATGTGTTGTCAAAGCTGTCATACATGAATCTAGTGATGAGCGACGTCTTCCCAACTGAAACACAAGTTCACGGGTGAACAGCGCACCAGGGCCTGCTCACGAGCGGTCATAACGGCACTCGCGTGTACGTTCACACGGCCCGGGCCTGCCCTCAACAATACTAGAGCGTAACCTACATCGCCGTCACCGTAGGTTACACACTCGGTGATGACTCCAATTGACCACCCGTGAAACCCCAACCAAATGTAGGTCAGTAATTCGATAAAGTCTAGACAAATCTATGTACGTGTCGTAAATTAAAAACTAGGTATTAAAAATGTACGATTGATTCATTTCGATCCCTACTTACCGCTCTGTTCCCCTAGGAAAACGAGCTTGAACTTGCGTAAAGGATTACCGAATTCACCCGACGCGGACATCGTGATTGTGTAAATTAGTTCGCTAAACTATTAATTTCACAGTATTTCTTATCACAGAAAACTACATGAACAGTGACAGCTCGAGCCACTCCTCACTCCTCGCCTCACACTCGTACACGAGCGCAGCGCCGCCACGTTAGCCGGCGGACTGACGGCGCGACGCATCAGCCAACTCAGCAAAAATACAACTAATAGCATTTTAATTTATTTTGCATACTTAAACCCAATTATCATTATTTATCAATAAATAAGTCTTACATATCATTCTATTTTAATATTATGGCTTTTATTCATATTTAATAAATACAAAATTATTATGAAATTCTAGTTTCTGAACGGACGTTTCGGATATTTGCCTGCCTGTTCGCATAGATGCGAATTGAGTCAATGGCACCACCAATGACTGTTCATAAGGAGATCAAACAAAATGGCACTCTATGAGAAAGGTGTAGGAATGTTTTTTAAATTTGAAATAGTGAGATTATAGTTATAACTGTTTGATATCGTTTTGAAAACTACGAGTACACTCATGCTCGCAAGTATTATTTTTGGGGTCAGATTTCAAGCTACAGTTAGCTTAATGCTGTGATGTAATCATCATTATAATGATTACGGAGCCAAGAATGAACACTGATGACTCACTATCGCGACCACTCTTCCTTATGTGATACACACTGGCGGATGGGACGGTTGAGCAATCTCAATAATTGTTTTAGTCCGTATAGTATGGTATGGTTATTTAAGAAATGACCTTACTGGATTGTGCGAAACAAACTTATTAGGTACTTACCCTGCACTACTGTTCAGAGCTTGCGGAAAAAGTCGTAATATTTTTACGCAGCGAAAGTAGTAAAAATATTGAGTAAATGGTGTGCATTGTGGAAGGAAATTATGTAAATGAAATTCTCGAATGTCGTCATCGAGGTTGCATTAATCATAAGTCGTGTAATATAAAGGCCGTTGTTATCGCGATATTACAACCATTAACGGTTTTCTTTTGTAAAAGGTACTACGGTGACAAACAAGCATACGACATACTACCTGCCCGATTGAAGCTGAATAGACATTGACGCTTGCAACTCAAAGAGGAGTTACAAACGCGTTGCAGACCCTTAATTTAGTTGAGGATTAGTTGTGTCGACAGTTTGTGATAATGATAAGGCCACAAAGTACCTTTCTATATATAATGTTAAGGCTAAGCGTGAAGGACATGCATTTGTCTCTAGCTGTTGACACAACTACTTATCCTCAAATCAAATCAAAGGGTCGGCAACGCGTGTGTAACTCCTCACAGTCAATCTCAGTGCACCATCGGGAACAATATTAGTTCAAATCAACATTTGAACCAATATTGTTCCCGATGGTGCACTGTCCGGGCACGTGCCCGAGAGGATATATTATTAGGTATCGTCATGTATCGTATAGGTACGCTCCGACATAAGGGCCCATTCTGTGTCACACGTCAGAGCGCATCACGTTAGGTATACATTCATCATTGATCCAAAGTTTTCGTTCAAGACTTACTAATCACACTGTACACAGCAATGAATCCGTAATAAAACAGAAAAAAAATATTTAGAACGATTTTACTAAACATTGTAAAATAAATATTTTTAAAACTATAGCCAAAGCCAACATATCACAAAACACATTGAAATAGGTAACCTTACTTAATTTTATTTACATCTACTTGTTAATCGTTCACAAGACAAGACACCATGTTGATTTCGCTAGCAATTCATGTAATTATGTATGGTTTTTTTTATTACCTTTTGACCACTACGAAAAATTATTAAAAAATCAGAGGCCATTTTCGAGGATGAGTCTAAACACCTATCAATTCGTCCAATCAAAATAAGATGAAAAAAAAAACAATCTTTCAATTTATTATCTTTCAAGATCTGTCAATGTCTTGACAAATTGATGGATGTTTAACCCTTTAACCGCCATCGTCGTATATATCAGACAAAGTGACAATGTAAATGGCAGTTCGTTGACAAAGTTGAAAATTGCGAGTACATAGCTATTTTGATATTCGGCGGTTAAAAGGTTAAAGGGCATACAATTTTTATACACATATAGACATGCTGAATCTTTTAGATTTACTTATAAAATTTAGCATCTTCGTACTACAGTATCATTCGAATGGCACCTTTGTATTGTTGATCGTAAAATAATTACATGAGGCGAACATTAGATATTAAATCTAGGGCCACACTTCAAAGTATATACTGGACGTCCACGGCATGGTAAAACTCCGTGGTTTCATTCACAATTAGTCTAAAGTCTATGGTCTATTTATGAATGAAATGAAATGATAAAGTATAAAAGCGTCCAATAACACAAGCAGCCTAGCTAGCATGCTCGCGTTTAATGTCGGACATATAGCATTTGTCCCTCTCGTACTTACATACTTGCAAATAAGGGACGAATTCTATGGCTGGAAACAGTGCTCGACCGACGGTCGACATGAAAGCATCCGTGCGTTCAGAGCGATGCTCACCGTCAGCCGATCGACCATACGCGCTGACCCTCGGTCGAGCACTGTTTCCAGCCATGGACTTGCATACATATATCTACGTCGGTCGGCGCCCGACCGACGGTACGCGCTGACCGTCGGTCGAGCACTGTTTCCAGCCTATATGTCTGACATAAACGCGATCATTAGCTAAACAATAAGTAGGTATTGCTGCAAATTTTAACCAACTTTTTTATTTTACCAAGTTTTAAATTTCTATTTTTATTTTATATTCTCTGTTATTTTAGTCTGTGCAATTTTGTATACATAGAGTTAACTGCACGTAATAGGTAATTAGAATTTATTGGAGTAAGCTGTGGTTACCTATAATTAGATAAGCATCAGCCCCTAATGTAAACTAGATATAAGAGCATGTTTGATGTATTATCTGTTGGTAATCCTTAATAAATAATAATAATAATCAGAATCATGACACCTACTACAATAATGTCTGCGATACAGGAACTAATTTGAAATTGTTTAAATCAACCGATTAAAGCTAGCTAAAATGTATTGAAAATAAACTCTCGAAATTCCTTTATGATACGTAAATTATTTTGGCAATAATAGTTTTAGCGTACTAAACCTAAAAATACATAAAAGCTTTGAACAGTGAAACGAAAACTACTTCAATAATTTACAACAGATTACAAACAAAAATATTTTAACCTTTTCACCATATAGGAGAATTTATAAAATAATATATATGTATTTTTATCGAACTGTAGCCTAGAAATGTACCATTCTTAGTCTAGATCTTTAACATTAGAATTTGTATTATACGTTTCACGCAGAATTGAAAGCAAAATACCTGTTTTAATTATACGACTAAATATTTTGAACTATTTGAACCATAAAACTAGATGAGAAATAAAGAAATCAAAGCACCTAGCACATGTCGGTCTTGAGTAAGTTATCGATCCCCTTCCATCACGTTTATAATGAAAAGGATGCACTAAGAAAGTAGAACTTCGCTTTAAGGTTAAAAAAATAAACATTTATTTGTCTTTTATTCTTGAAATATCGACTATTATATTTATATTGTAAATGTAAACACCCACTCTAGTACAAAACTAGTATATTTACATTGATCTCGTAACAATGCATTCTGGTATTTTGCAGTGTCTCAGCATTAACACACTCGATTATTACTATAAGCAAAGTCCAAAACACACCACCTGATGTGTTGATAAAACATTTAGATCTCTTAAATATGCCCGGTATATATTAGTTTAAAATCGCCTAGCTACGAAACGGACACAAAATCACAACAAAAATATCCATAACCTTTTGACCATCACTCGACGACCAGCGACCAGCTCAAGAGGGTCTACTCGTGCCGGCCCCTTCACTCTCGTGTCATACACTATATGGGTGAAAGGGACGGCACTGTACGAAGTTCGGATTTCGATTTTCGGAGTACCTACAGGCCATGGGGACATTAAATCTTGAGGTCAAAAAACATGATCACTCTTTTAACCAGTGGCTGTTTGACTGGATTTTATTTACTTAGGGTGACACCACTTTAAGCACAAGCGCTAATAATGGACACTTCAACCTTTATTCAAAGATCATACGGTTTTAAATTGATTGTTCTTTTCTTTTACATAAAAGTTAATGTACATCATTGGGCCTTGTCCATTACTGGTGGTGGTGGTGTCACCCTATATACTTTATTTTATCTACATCCATATCATAAATCCTCTATAATGTGTCCAGGCCCGATTAGCAAATTATTGTGGTAATTTGCTCATCATACAACACTAAATACATAATTTCATCAAGCGATGCCGAAATGAAATTGCCTGTAATATATAATGATGACATTACAGTACAGGCTCGTGCTTACAAATGACTTCAACGCGCTCTTGAACTTCAAACACAATGATTCCCGAACACATGATACAAGATTTATGGATACGTACGTAGATAAATTAGTGTATGTAACCGTGTAACATAATTAGGTCTGAAGACACTCGTGTTATCCTAGTTTGAAACGAGCCGAGTAAACCAATATTCGTGTTTTAAGAACCCTTATTATGTAATAGTTGCATAAACTACTATAGAAATAGATATTAACAGCATTACAGCGTATGCCAATTTGAATTCACGTCCGTTAAAAGAACATAGCTTCTAATACGGTCTTTTAGAATCTCCTTTCTAATCAGCATTAAGGTATGATTCCGCTGCCGGCTGCATACAGCAACTGCACGTGCCGCCGCACTCCAAATTGAACCGTAATCATGAGACTAAAAGTCCCAATTTAGAGTGAGCGGCGTGTGCTGTTGCGACACTTCTCCGCTCATTTCAAATTGAGTTTTTTACGCATACCATTACGGTTCAATTTGGAGTGCGGCGGCACGTGCAGTTGCTGTATGCAGTCGCGCAGCGGAATCATACCTTTACATTATAACTTATTTATTTATAATCATTTGATTATAATCGTGAAAATTTCCATCGATATAATAATGAGTTCTATTTTTTTTCTAAATCATATTAGTACGGAATGTCTTTGGTAAATTTAGACATGATTTTCACATCATACACAAGTTTTTACATGAAAATTGTATATTTATTAATAAGGGCACAATACAAATTCACCCATCAGTAAATACAATGTAGCATTTTACTTTTACAAATTCCAATCCCATTAGATATTCCATCTATCTAAACGGCTGTTATGCATTAAATAAAAAAACATAAGATATCTTAAACAGGATATAAGGCACTGGTCCCACCGCCGGCGATGAGCGAGAGCGATTAGAGCTAGAAACTAGAAACGAGTTGGCGACCAGCGAGTGGTAGTTCCGATAGTTTTGTCGCTCGGCTATAAGCGAGTGTTCGAATGCGACGGGCTAGTTTTACCGCTGAGCGATGCTCGCTTTTATCGCTGCGATCAACTAGTGAAGACAGTTCTCGCCGGCAGTGTGAACAGCAAGCGATCAACTATAAATATATCTGTCACTTTTACTGCCACGGATTCTACATCTTTTGTTCGTTTTTTGAGCGAGAAAATCGCCGATAACTAAACGCTTCCTCGCCCTTTGGTGGGACTAGTGCCTAAACAATGTGTTTTAATGACCAGTAAAGTTCGGACACAACTCTAAGGCAACATTCTGTCAATCGAATGCAAGCAAAACTAGATTTAGAGCTCTGACTGTAAGGTAGATTTTTGCTTGCGTTAATTTGACAGCGCTTGGCCTTACCGTTTTGTACAAACTATACTACAGTATACTTTTATCTGAAGAGCGCGGGTGAGCCATGATTGTGTGTTGAGCTATACATGCACATTGTCTATGTGTGCGTCAGCGTAAGAGCTATAAGTTCACATAGTGTTCGTATGTGTCATAACTTCTACTATAGCTAACTCGTGATTGTGAGATAAAAGGGTCATTATTCGGGCGTTTGTTCTAAATCACTTACGTAGTCACTATTTTGTTGAGTTTGGATAAAGATTTCAATGCCGTTCTCAGTTATCTGATAAAAGTACGGGACATCTACCACCTAACTCAGAAATATCAACAAAATCTACAGCCAATTCGTCAAAAAAGTGTCCACGAAAGTGAGGCGGTTGAAACTGACCATTGGTAGATCTTATCTCGTTGCAATAAGGTTCACTTATGGTCAATTAAAGTGGGACGCTTTCCATACAAAACGTTTTAAGAAATTAGTTTGTCACGTTCTAGTTTATACAAGTTTATTCTAGGAAAGGGAGAATTTCGCGCAAATGGAAAGCCAATTTATGAAAGTTTGTTACATAAGTTTCTTAAAATATCACGCGGTTAGCCTGCGAATGTCAAAATACGTTCTGTGTGGAAAGCGTCCCACCTTAACTGTGTGCTTACTGTACAGTTAACCAATTTGATTTCTGACCCACTGCGTACCTTGTCACAGTGACATTAACATGAGATCTCTAACAGGTTTCATATTGATGTTCACTGTGACAAGGTATTAATGCGAAAAACTTACAAAAACAAAATGTTTCCAATGCTTTCTGGTTTTACGGAGCGTGCCGTCTCCTCGGGAACATATTCTCCTCAACAACAATAACTCCACACAGAAGATCGTAGCCCGTGCGATTATGTCTAAACACAAAGAGCACCACACAAAGCGGGAACAGTAGGGAAATGAGAAAGTTTTTCATCAGTGATCTGGATAGGGCTAAAAGGAAGGAGAGTGGTCGGCCGGGGTAGAGGAGGACGGTTTCTCGCGGCCGGCCCTCGACTGGCACGACAGCGGAGGCCGTGACTACGCGGAGTCCGAGGAGCGCCTTGCCGGGCGTCGCGCCGCCTGTGCGGCCCACGCTGCCACACAAACAGAATGCCTGAAATATTCATATAATTGTTTTTATGTCACACCTGGCCATAAAGCGGCAATTACCACACGCTCCGCGCGCGGGAAATCCCACTTCCTGGCCAGGGGGTGACATAAAATTTTGTACTTAACACGGGCGGTAATAAAGAAACCCTAAGATCGCATATTTATCGCCCTTGCCTTCGGCTCGGGCCCTTGTTAAGTAATGTACTATTGAAGTGAAATAGTACATTACTTAACAAGGGCGGTAAAACAAATAATGTCTCAGATTGCGGGTATTACACGATCTGAGGCTTTCTTTATTACCGCCCGTGTTAAGTACAAAATTTTATGTCACCCCCTGGCACGGAAGTGGGATTTCCCTCGCGCGGAGCGTGCGGTAATTGCCACTTTATGGTCAGGTGTGGCATAAACTTCTTTAGCAGCGCTGAACACTTTTTGTGTTTAAAATCGGACTGGTAAGAACCCATGAAAAAAAAACAACGTTAACGGAGCGAGATATCGCGAAAATCGTCATTTTTGGACATTGATATTTTTATGATGGGATCCCGGAACAGTTGGGCAATACGAAGAATAGTATATTATGTAAAAAAACGAGTGTAGAATATTTAACAAAACCTATTGAGTCTATTTAAACTACCGGGGGTGACCCGATATTTTTGACCGTCAGTGTATAATTGTTGTAAACTAAATTTACGACAATTCATACTCAATAGATTTTTATGGTGCAATTACTTACCTCAAATATGCAGACAAGAACTCGATATATTACTTCTAGGAACAATATCTCCGACGTGAGCTCCATCGCGTATTTGTAGTCGTCGTAATGTTCGCTGAATTTGTAAAAGTCGAACTTGTCCAAATCTCTGAAATATATGGTAAAGTTAAAAATAAATGGTAATATATCTTGTCTTGTTTATATAATTAAACAAAAACTTTTTGTAATTTTTTTTTCAACTGACAATGACCCAAATAGTAGTAGCTACCTATATTATAAACTGTTTTATCCTATGTAAGTGTTTGGACAAGCGCTTGAAAAGAAGAAATAGCTACCTAAAATGGTATTAACACTTAAAATACACTACACAATTTCATTTTACAATGATTTCTTAATTTTAACCTTTTAACCTTAACAATGAATTTTTATTACCATTGTAAAATAACACAATTATTGTATTGATATGTATTTTTTTCGTAATACATTTACTCATTTCAGCGGTTTCAGCCTTTATTTTTCAGTGCAATTGGTAACCAACAATTTTGCTAGAAGAAATTGGTATTACTTATAAACATAAAGGTAAAATAAGTCTACACCTCCATAACTCTATTTGTTCTTGTACCGTGGGTATGACTACTTGCAACTTGCAACCATGCTTGGGTTAAATGCCGAATAAGAAGAAGTCAAGGGAAATATAACATTTTGGAGAACCATTTGAGTGTTGTGAAATAAATTGATCAGGGGCAAGGGCCGAATCTGGCTGCATTACACTAACACCTTTATCACAAGGGTCTTACTCATTCAACTCCAATGGAGATCTGGAGATCTCTAGGCAAATAATAAAACAATGTTATTGTTCGATTTTTTTTCCGGGAGGCAACAGATCAATACTTACATTAGCTCAAACATATCTACAGCAATGAATGTGACAATGAGTTTGAGTATAAAGAGCAGCATGAAGTCTATGAACTCGGCCGCCAGCCGCTTGTACAGCGGCGGGATGACATACTCGTAGCCACCGTGACGGGAGATCACTGCAACAAAGTTAAAATTGTAATCAGTAATCAGTCATTTATTTGCTAAAACATGGTACAACATAGGTAATTATCGAACAGTATTAAAGAACTACATATTTGGTATATACAGTAGAATATACTTATATAATTATTGTATTGATATGTATATATTTATATATACATATCAATACAATAATAATAATTTACTTATATACAGTAGAATCCGGATACAGCGACCATCAAGGGACCGGCAATATTACGTCGCACTAACACGACTGTTTTTCTTTGAAAATGTATGGGATAAATCCTAACGTCAGGTGATTGAGCAGTTGTTAAAAGTGGCCAAATATTATATCCGGAGTCGTTATAAGCGGATTCTACTGTACTAAGAAACAATCCCTTTTAAATATTCTTGAATGGATTGGTTAATAATATAGTATATTACTTACCAAGGGTGGTAAAACAGAAAGAATACTTCTTGAATTGATAAGAGATGACCTACTGCGAACCGAAAATGAAGTATCTTCCACTCAAATTAGTAAGTGCTACAGAGAGGGAGAGGTTTTGAATTTGTGGTAGGACCTCAACTTCAGACAAGAGACATACAAGCGCACCACATGTTGTATATGATAAACACTACTGACAGACACAACCAATGTTTTGAAATGGATACTTAAAAAGGCAGGTGGGTAATGAATAAGAAATGCCATGTCCTCTAACCTGGATCTCTTTAAGGCATAAGTGAATAGGCATTTTCTGGGTGAACTCACTTCAAGACTCGCTTCGGCCAAAAGCAATTCCATTTCTAATATTTAAAAAAAAATCTGATAGTCTATTTTGTACCTTCTGCTGGCGTCAGCGTCTCCTGCTGCGGCGGGGTGGCCGGAGCATTAGTGTTCCGCGGCGGATTTGGCACTTGGAACGGAAACTGTTGCCCTTGAAACTGATAGTTATTATTCAGCAGCGGCACGTTTGTCTGCGTAGGGTTCAAGCCTCGAAAAGCCATCATGTAATACGGGAAACATGATGACAGGTTCTGGTACATTCTAGCCTGCTGAATCCACACTCTTAAGGCTACAAAGTAAGCCTCTCTTTCAGAGAGCGGAGGCGGCGCATCTCCGTCCCCTATCTGGTTAGCTGCGTCCCCCATGGCGGTGCCGTTCTCAGGTAGTCTTGGATTCTCCGACATTATCACGTTAATTTACGGAACAGCATGAAAATGTACGATTTTAGGTTTATATTGTTTTGAAGGTACACGTCAGTTTTGTTTATTGATGGCAGTGGCAGTGACAATCTGACAATTGATTGATTGAGTATTTTCCTTGTCAACGGTTTATGTGTTGTCCGTGTTGGACAATTTCACTTCCAAGTTATAAATTATCTGATTTTATATAATGTGGCTGTGTAATAGATAAACAAAAAATGAAATAAAAAGAAAAAATATGCAATGAATGATTGTAAATGAATGATTGAATAAGTAAGCAATGTTAATATATACATTAATTAACATGATTTGGAACGGTCAAATGACAAGTTGTTTCAACCAAGAAAAATACTTCTTTCAGCAAAATGACATAAATATTTCGTTCAGAAATAGAAACGGAGAAATAGATTTTAATCAGGGTAAGACGCAGACGCACACACTTATGCAGACACACGAAAATACAGAAAAAAAATATTTTGTATCGCGAAAGATTCTTTTTGACCCCGCAAAATAATACTTATAACTTATTTTAATTCCATAGCTTAATCCATTTTTAAAAAGCATATAATGTGTGGCAAGTTTCTAACAATACCCCGATTTCCGGTAAATTATATGGGTGCCAGTTCCGGATAATCGTAATAACTTGCTATTATTTTGGTACTGTGTAGGATGAGAAATAAGATACTTTCATAGGGTTCCGTATCCGAAGGATCCAAATAGGGTTCCGTTTTTGCTGTCGGTCCATCCATCCGTCTGTCCGTCGTCGGTCATAATAATATGTTCCGTAGATTTTTTTTTAACTTCGTCATCATCATTATTTAAGAGTTTCACTCTTGTCGGTGCAGTTCTCTCCAGTCCGTTCTACTTAACGCCAGTTCTTTGACTTCTCTATACGACACGACGTCTATCCTTTTCTTTATTTGGTCCATGTAATTAAGGCCGGGTTATAGTAAAATTCTGATTAGGTAAACGGTTTTATTTCGAAATACTACATATTAAAAATGTAAAAAAAATACGATGTTATATTTGAGACCTTTATCTAGTGCCGTCGGATGTCCGTTACACAATTTGCAAAATTTTGTTCGATAGAAAAAAATGCCAAACACACCTCTATTTTCTATCTTAAAACTCATTTTATTTCAATCTTAGGTAACATGATGAGTAGAAAATAACACCAAAATAAACGTCTTTGATGGCATGAGCGATGTCGGGATTAATATTGTTAATATAGTAAGCCATGTATTTTTCTCACCCAAAAATGGACTAAAAATTTACGAAAATTACGCGCACAGTTCCGTAGAGAGTGGGATGGTCAATTGCAAACTCACGCGTGTTAGAGCGGGACATTTGCAATGGAAGAGCCTCGCCTTAATACTCGGCCTTCCTTTTCCTCTTCTTCCTCAATTTTACCCTCCATTATCTTTCGTATTAGATCGTCGTGTCGTATCAGTATCAGTTTAACTTCGTAGGTAACTATAAATTTGAAATTTGGTGATATTATTTATTATTACGTATATTTTACCAGCCAATACTAAAATGATTTTTTTTCTTTGAAAATTCCTTATTTTTTTCAAATAAAGAACTTAGATGTTATACTATAATAAATAAGTAAAGCGACTCCTTGAATAATTAATGCCCTACGACTAAATAAATTAAAACAAACTTAATTTTGCGGTTGGTTTGGGACCCTCAGTGTGCGAACTTAGCCGGTTTTTTTTAATTGTCAAGTCAAATTAATATAAATAATATATTGTTGTTAGTTAGGGTAACAGAATTCCATACTACAGTAACACTGCTAATGTCACTTTAACAAAAAGCACGAATGCCGGATGCGCAGTAATGGTGGTGAGGTGTAGTGTAGTGAGGACTTGGGTGGAATTCATGTGATTTGTGTCGTCGGAATGAATTCTCCTATATCGAGATTAATTATCACCTTTTTATTTTAGTGGAGCGTGTCGGGGTCATAAACTAGTGCAGTGTATCTTTGTCTTCTACATCTAAACTGTGCAGGACAGCTGATCAATTGCCGAGTTTTTTGCTCGAATGGTCAATGCATTGCGTTTAATGGTGGACTTTTAATAAATAAAGGAAGCACGCGTATTCTGTTTACCGTAAGTACATTTAAATTTACTTTTGTAGAGGAAAAGTAGACGATAACGAATACGTTCGTAGTGGAATTCCGCGTGTGTCTCATTTTACTTTGTTTTTTGTAAACATTTTCATGAACCGTGTGTTTTAGTAACCTACACCTACAGTGGCTACAATACTCGTTGTGTTTCTTGCTTTTGGCATTGAAGTATAATTAATGATACTTAATTTCATGACAGTTCAATAATATTCAAATCTATTTATTTGTAAGTAATTAATCTACATTATGGTAACATTGGTTGTGTGCCACATTGAAAAGACCTTTAATGTAAAGTATTTTTTTATAAAACTCATACCATTTTATGTCTAAAACTCTTAACATGTAGTTACATACACACACATCCCCACATAATATACATATTATCATTATATTTGTACAATATATAGGCTGGTGTGATAATCAACATTATCCCTAAGGAAAACATTACCACAAAGAATAACATATTTAAACAATTTAACCAATGCAGCCTTAAAACACACATTGTGCGTCAAAACATTTTTTTGTGTATCAATTAGGATTTATTTAAATTTAAATCTTACTGTAAAGGTATTAAGTCTATAATTGAATAAATCGTCTAGACTAATACATGAAGCAGTTTAGAAGTCACTGGATATGTGGGACAGCCAACACTGGTTATCAGTTGGCTCTCACATATTTCAATAATTATCAGTTGCTGCCATGTTTATGTTTGAGCGGGTTTGTTATCAGAGATTGCGATATAGAGCATATTTGTAGCTTTGATCACTCTTTTTTTGCTTAAATCTGATACAATAATCGGATGATTGATTTCAGGAAGTCTCGGTCATATAAGACTGAGTGAACAAGGTGGTTGAAAATATCTGAACAAGATTATCTCTTAAATTTTCTTGGGGGAAGTCTCCGTTTATAATTTATATATAATCAATAATTCCAATGGCAGATTCTTCAAAACAATACTTAAATTATTCATGTACACACAAACAGATAAATATATTACATATATCAAAATCAAATATTTATTCAGCAAGTAGGCCATGAGCACTCTTTTACACCCACATTGTGACATGAACACATAGCAACTATGATAATAAAATAAAATAGCTTTTTAATTTAGCAACTATTAACCAACAGACAAATACCTGAGCATTTGCAAGGAGATGTATGGTCAGCTAATTTGATTTCTGGGCCATGTCATACTTTGTCACAGTGACATTAATATATTTTTATTTATTTATTGACAAAAACGTTTGCATGACATTACTAAGTAACCAATGCGTCACGAAACATAGACAAACAAATAAAAAACAATATTAAACTAATTTAACAATATTTACTACAATTTATACAAAGACACAGTTTATACTGGGACAGTTGAGGGCCTAGCATCCATCGCCTCGCAAAATCTCAAGCACTCACACAATGCCGCCCATCGCCATGCAAACAAGTCACACTCAGGTGTCGATGCCAATATGAGATCACTAACACCTTTCATATAGATTTTAACTGCAACAGGGTATGAAGTGGCCCAGAAGTCAAATTGGTTGACTGTACCGGTGTACCTCTGCACAACTAGAATTATTTGATACGAACAACAAATGCAAATGCAAACTAAAAAACTCCACTGTACATCTGTCTCCAGGTCCATTAGATGTATAGAGATTGAGAAGCTAACAAGGAATATAGAAATAATTTGGACTTAGCATTATGATACTAAACATGCTGCCTTTTACAGAAAGTGTAGCAGGAGGCTATTGCTGAGGCTGCATAAAAATAAGAAAATTAATGTAACAGACATTTATGCACAAGGAAACAAGATGTAAAAACTCTTTAGGAATTTTATTTTATTTTATTTTATACCAATAACATTTATACCTTGACAGCAGAGCCAAAGTGGTACAAACTTATATACTACTAATAGAAACAAATAAATGAAAAACTTATGCTATTGTGCTCGCAGGCATCTCACGTTCCGCTACCTTCTTGCACTCTATCATGAATGGCCGATTTGGATGAATTTGGGGAAATTAAATATCCAAGTTTGTGAAGTTTTGTTCATATTTCCTCCTATGTCATTTTAGTAGAGGTAAAATACTATCAGAGTAATTAATTGTGTCGTTTAATATGTAGTGTTTGAGTTTACACCTCTCTTTTCTTAATAAGTTTGGCCAAGCCAGCAGCCATATCAGAGCTCACAATAAGGCAAATACATAGCTTGACAGGGACGCCATCATCGAAATCGATGAGGAGGACTATACTCTATCTATACTATATACTAGAGTTTGAGTAGGCCGGTGTAAAAAAGAAGACCCGATTATGGTTCTTTTTATCAAGAAAATTTTAAACGAAATTTTTTAGGTTCGTTTCAAAGAAACAATCATATAGTCAAAAATATTATATCTGAAATTCAATCATGATTGTATCCTAGTCTGGTCAGTACAACTTCACAGAATGCATATACTTAATTTCGATTTTAAATTTTCCTGTCGATCAATATCAATATGAAAAGTTCACAACGTATTTGATTCTTCAAGTTCTGCTTAATCAGTGATTTGAAATGCTATTCAATTAATTTAGTTATAGCTAAATCACAATAACCTCAATTTCTGTATAGGACTGTTGTATTATAAGGTTATAATGAATAGAGACAACTCATGAATACTCGTACTTTATGTAGTTCCTATTATTTATTCTATTCATATACCTACGCAAGTATAATGGCCACCCAACCAGGTAAAACATAGTGAATATAATCAAAAGTTAAATTGTCTATTCTGCTATGAGTTAGATGTTAGAAACATGTACAGATGAGCTCAGAAGTTGTTTGAAATTGCAAATTGGTTCTGTATGGTTGTAGCACGTTTGTGATATTCCGACTATGAGCGCTCTTGTGCTTTGAAAACCGGTATTTCCGAAGGACTAGAATATGGGGATCTTTAGAAAAGGAGTGTGCAGGGTTTAATGGGTTGGCTGCGCGCATGCGTGCCTCAGTAGTTGCAGGCGTCTATAGGCTTTGGTCAGTGCTATCGTCCCGTGGGCCGTATGACTTACTTGACTTAAGGTCCTGTAACCCCTAGGTAGGGCAGAGGGCGTCCACAGTACTCCGCCATTTCGTTCTATCTTGAGCTAAGCGCTTCACCTCGGACCAGGTTAGCCCGATAGTCTTCAGTTCCGTCGCCACAGCGCCTCCAGGTGTGTTTAGGTCGGCCACGTTTCCTTTTCCCTTGTGGAGTCCATTCTAGAGCTTGTCTAGGGATGTGGTCGGGAGCTCTTCTTAGGGTGTGGCCAATCCAAGTCCACTTACGGAATTTGATCTGGTGACCGACCGGCGTCTCACGGCAGATATTCCACAGTTCTTCGTTGGAAATCTTCTCTGGCCAAAAAATTCCGAGTATCTGTCGTAGGCCGTATACTGAGAGATAAGTCTAAGAAATGTTTAATTATAGTGCCTATTTTAAGTCGCAAAATCACATGATTCTGTTCTGAGCTATCTTCCGGCCCTGGGCCCCACGGAAGACCAGCGCTGTGGTATATCTATGCCACAGCATATGCTGAGTGGTGTCCATTTGTAGCCACCATGACAGCACCTAGTATTAAGTTATTTCTCTTCCATATTGTGTAATTTTAAATATTTTATTCTTTTACTTTGTTTTTTTTTTGTATTATTTCATTTTCTTCTGGTGCTGTGTGTGTTGGCTTATCAATAAATGTTTTTCTATTTCTATAGATAGAGTGTGGCTAATGAAGTAATGAAAGTTGAAACTAGAATACAGCGGCCCATTTTTTTACTTACGTCGTTAAACAATAATAATGAAATGAAAATAATTTAACCGTTCCCCAGGCCGCACTCCCTACTCGGTTTTGCGAAAAACTAAATATTTATCCAAAATAGTTATTTATTGGAAATTAATTTAAGCGCAAGTAACTTTTCGCCGAAATTCAATTCGATTTAAACCTTAACTTTGGGTATTAATGTTGGAATTTTAACTACACGCATGTGGTCGATAAATCGTAAAAAAATTATACTATGCCTGGAAAAGGGTTGAACCAGAACAAGTAAAGAATTAAGCAATATTTGTCTCCTTTGACACGACGTTTGACACATTTGACGCAGATTATCATAGTTGCCATTTTATAAGTTTTAAATAAATCTCAGTCTCAAATTCTCAACTTTCATTTATAAACCCTACTAGCTAAAAAAGTGAACTACAAATACGAGTCTGCTAGTATAAAATAAACAAATTATTCACAGGCGCGAGGCGGCGCCAAGGCGGGCACGCCATGAGCAAAACAAAACACCAGTTGCCTTTTGTACTAGCTCTAGTAACGCAATGCAGTGTGTAATTCTACTTATGTTTGCGTTCGCTTTTGTATCTTGTCAAACGCATATCTTGTGAAAAACAAGGATTACCATGTTTAAACGGAATTCGAGATTAAGTTAGAAGTCAGCATCTTGCAGTTTCTTTTTAGATTTAAAAGCTGTAACAGACGTTCGAATATCGTGCGCTCCGCACCGCGACCTTGGTCTGCTCCGAACCATATTCGATGGTGTGTACAGCGGTCCGCCGGACACTAGTATTATTATTGACGGTTCGCTCTGTCCGAAGGTTTTGCCCTCCGGATTTGGTTCGGTCCGGACCAAGTTCGAACGTGTAGCTGTAGACGGATCTGCCATAGAAATATCGTCGGAGCAGACCAAGGTCACGGTGCGAGCGTACCATATTCGAACGTCTGTTCATGTGTCACATGACACGGTTCGGTGGTGTGGCGCGTCGAGCGCACCGAACATGTCCGTCGGTTCGGTCGTGCCATATTCAAACGTCTATTAATACTATAATATACCGTCCGTACATTTTTTTACTATACATTAAAAGTAATTTCGACCCCTAAAGAAACCACCGAGCCTCCGAGATTCAGCAACCCACGCGTTAATAAACATTGATCAAGAGAAGTTGACCAATAAATAGATAAAGACGAGTTTGTTTTATAATATAAAACTGTAGCCTGTTTTTTTTGTATACCTCATTCAAACAGCACTCCACGTGAGTATAATCCTGCTTTCAGACCAAGGGATGAAAGTATCAGTTGATAATCTAGCCAGCTTAACCTAGATTACCTTAGCTACGAGATTTACCAACCTTGTCCTGTTTGAACCGATAAAAGTGCGGCAAAGTTGCGACAAACGCGTTTTCCAACAGGGCACCATGTAACAAGTTATTAACATGTATTAATGCTACCGCCGTACGGTACGCCTACACGCACCAAGGGACCGCTCGTGCTTCGAATCCTGATTCCTGTTCTTTAGAACGAAAACGTCACAAGTTTTTGTAAAACCTTCTTCATATACAACCTTATCCTTCTATGCTGGTATTTAAATTATCGGTACCACAATGACTTAAGTATTTTTGAAGCGTCAAACACCTTGTGTCGTTTCTACTCTGTGCAGCTTCGTACCTCATCTCCACATAATAAATACCTTACTATTCAATGTAAATATGCGTTTGCCATTAGCAGTTCATTGCCGAATTCAGAGAAAGCTAATATTAGACGCTGTTACGTAGTAAACCTCTAAAAAGAGAGTGCACCTAAAGTATGTTATAATGTACTTATAGTATATCAATATAATGCCATGTTTATTGGCAACGCTTATTGACCGAGTGAATCGAAGGTCTTAGTTTTAGCTTCGACAAAAATGCTTTCGTATGTCCGGGTTTCCGGTTGTTCTCCTCTACAGGTCGCATTTCTTAACCGATTCTGGTGAAATTTTGTGAGCAGGTACGAAAATTAAAAGAACGTTTTTTGTCGAATCAATTTTTGGAAATTTAAAAAACAAACTTTTTATCAATGATTTCGTATTTTTCCGCGGCCGTTTTTTCCTCTACAGGTCGCATTTCTCAACCGATTCTCGTAAAATTTTGTGAGCAGGTTCTATGACTACATAGAATTTATATGTTGTGTATTTTTTTTTAATTTTGATTTTTTTTTGTCGTCAATGGTTTGTTCTCCTCTACAGGTCGCATTTGTCAACCGATTTTCGTGAAATTTTGTGAGCTGGTTCGGTAATTATATATAATTTTTTTGTCGAGTCACTTTTTCGAAATTTAAAAAAACAAACTTTTTATCAATGATTTCATATTTTTCTGCGGCCATTTTTTCCTCTACAGGTCGCATTTCTCAAGCGATTCTCGTGAAATTTTGTGAGCAGGTTTTACGACTACATAGAATTTTTTGGTCGAGTAAATTTTCAAAAAATTCCAATTTTTTTTTGTTTATGGTATGTTCTCCTCTACAGGTCGCATTTCTAAACCGATTCTCGTGAAATTTTGTGAGCAGATTCGGTAACTCCATAGAATTTTTTTATCGAGTCACTTTTTGGAAATTTAAAAAAAAACAATTTTTTTATCAATGATTTAGTTTCTCCAGCCGAATTTCGATTTGTTCTCCTCTAAGGGTCGCATTTCACAACCGATTCTTGTGAAGTATTGTGAGCAGGTTGTTTGATTACATAGAATATTTATTTATGTCTAGTAATTAAAAAAAATCAATGGTTTGTCCTATTCTACAGCATTTCTCAACCGATTCTCGTGAAATTTTGTAAGCAGGTTCAATATCTAACATAGTTTTTCAAAATAAAAAAAACACACGAGGTCTACAGCTCACAGAGCCACTAGTTTTAGTCACGATTAACTGCTATGTAAATACGATGAATATATAGGCAGGACCTCTGATCGTAGCACAATTTACACTATTACAGCTGAACGAATGTATTCTTTACACCAAAAGGCATTTTACGGAATTCGCACCATCCGACCGTCATCATAAAAGCTGTTTATAAGATTTCACGATGATGAAGACCGAAACAGACAGCCAGCCACTCGCCCTTAGCATACTTGACCCGTTGGAGAGCTGATCTTATCTTTAATTCGAGTCGGGACAGATATAGCCGTTGTCGGGGTCGGGACTTTATTTAGACACTTTCTCAGAAGAGACAATTTATTATTCTTGTGCTTTATTGGGTGTTGAGGGCACTTGCTACTCCGGTGAGGATAAGTGAATTGAGATTTTGAGATTCATCCATTTTCTTGGCCAAACATAATGTCCACGTCTCTCATGTCGCAAGCTGAATTTGGCTCTGCTAGCGATTTTCACTTACCTACGGTTGACATATCTAGGCAGTTATCAGATTTTCCGCTTCTTATCAATATCTTCTTGCTGACAGTATAAATACGATGTCATAGATATTTTTTCAGGTAACGCAATTTTCACATGTCTACCTGAAAATGATCCTGAACTTACGCAAAAAATATTCGAACATCATACTGTAATATAATAAACGTACGCAAGTATTCGCAAATATTTTCCATAATAGTAAAGAATATTCTATGCCAATAGTTTTTATTTTAATAATTGTTAGATTACACATGAAATTGATCTTGACCACTTTTAGCAATTGTGCGCTTATACATGTAGATGGAGAAAATATGATATTCTGATTTTAAACAAATCTGTTAGAGAAAAATGCCCTTTCATAATAAGAAGGCACTTCCCAACTCCCAACAGTGCAGGAACGTGACGAAGAATATATTTCTTAAAATTTATCCCTTAGTTAAAAATGTGTATGACCAGATTAAAATATTTATAAACATTTTATCAGTTAACAAATTGCTGATGTGACAAGATAAAGACCTATTACTTTGATATCGCTATCATGTTTCAGTTAATCATCGCTTTATCTAAAACTGTACCTAGAAAGTAATGAGTTATAACGACGGAGTGTCATGTGAGTTATGGTTTCCCATTTGTCTTTTGAAACAGGCAAGTAGATCTACTACGCGAAGTCTACGCCATCATCTCTATACCAACATAGGATAGTATAGTACGTTTTTTCTGAGAACTTAAGGGTCCCTATTCCCCAGTGTTGCCAGGTCTCCTGTTTTTACAGGAGATCTACTGTTTTCGGAGTGTGTCTACTGTTCTACTGTTTTTCCCGAAAATCTACTGTATTTTAGAAAAGTCTACTGTTTTTTCTAAAAA
Organism: Cenopis cana; assembly: GCA_951800055.1. NCBI lineage: Eukaryota > Metazoa > Arthropoda > Insecta > Lepidoptera > Tortricidae > Cenopis > Cenopis cana. Next base: position 2,567,039 of record OX637476.1, on the reverse strand, counting down.
ATCTACTGGATTTTAGAATTTCACTTGTCCAAATTCAATTATCAAGAAAAAAACAATAACCTACATATAACGTGTCAAATTTCTTGAAACGAGTGAAGGGGTAGTGGGAGGAAAGCGCGCAGCGTCGAACGGAATGGCGATACGGCTCTACTGTTCATACAAAAGTAAACTTTTTTGAACAGCGGCGTTTGGAAAACCTGGACGTGAAGCGGCATATCCGCAAGGCTCGGCCAAAGCCCTGCTAGACGTATACCTACAACTTCGCGGGACAGCTCCCACGCGCAGTGGCGCATCCTGTAACCGCACATTCAAAACTAAATTTGGCTTTGCGAGCCACATTATACTATAATATAATCCTAATAACTGACGGAGTCGCTGTCGCCGGACATGGCGAGGAGGACTATAGCTATACATGAGCAAGCAGACAGCAGCCATGGTCTCCACGACAATGGTCATTGTTTGATGGGCCATCATGACCCTTGGTGTGGATCCGACCGGCATTACTTGGTTATGGTTAGTTGAAGTTGAAGTGAAGTGACAGATGAAATGAGATTTTTTTAGTAAATATGAAACTTCTCGGAGTGTGGCAGTTAGTACTTATTTTTATATTATCACTTAAAACACTATGAAACACGCATTTACGTAAATTTTATGGAATAAATTTTGTCTACTGTTTTTTGTTCAAATCTCCTGTTTTTTAGGGCATGTATCTACTGTTTTTTTCAGATTGGACCTGGCAACACTGCTATTCCCTATCAGTTAAAAAAGGCTCACCTATTTAGGCAATTTTCTGTTTAATTGACACGTATCTTGACATTATCTCAATGTTACTATCTAGTTAAAGTTGGGAGCTCATGAGGACGTTTCAAGGTAAAACTCAGGTTACTTGGACTTAACTTTAATGATTAAAATATAAGATGAGTGAACAGCTTGAAGCTTAAACTGTAACTAACTTATTCTATGTAAGAACTATCTCATACACAGCGGTGGGCTTGATTCCCGGTACTCGCCACCTGTGCGCGGGCGCTCTGGGCATAACATCCTTACCGCAATGTCAGCGGTTATGCATTCACTGTAACTGGCCGGGAGGCCCGGGAGTCAACATACATAACTCTTCCCTCCGCAAGTTCAAAATCCTCAGTCGGACGATTTTGCGACTGATGATTTTGAAAACATAAAAGTTTCTTATATTTAGCAAAAATGGTTATACATGTGCCTAAAACTAGGATTATATATAGCCCCAATGTCCAGGCACTGATACCTTTCACTTTCACTATGCTTTCATTACTACTTTCCACTATTTCACTATCACTTTTCTGTAACGCATATTGTATGAACTGCAAATCCGCCAGGTTAACTCCGTTCAAATTCAGAGGCTTCCTCTCTGGTAGCGGTGTCGGCATATCGATCTCTGGTAGGTTTATAATTGGTAATTTTGTTACTGGTACATCCTTCCCTTTTATTAAATGTTGGCTCAAAAAGATGTCTGTGATCCTTACTTCACAATTGTCTTCCAAGGTAAGTATGTAAGTGCCTCGGATCATGTGCTGAGTGACTCCTGTTTCGCAGAACCTCTTCAGTGTGAGGGGCTCTTTTGTAAAAATTAGCCATTGATTTAGTTGCAGGGTTTCTATTTTTAGCCCTTGTATGTTAGCAACCACAGGATGGCAAGAGCTGGTATTTGTGTTAAATTTCATCAAATCTGCTACGCAGCGGTCAGGGGTTAACGGGAGTATTTCATTTTCTTGGCAGAGGAAATAGCCTTCTTCAATCTCCATACACGGTGTAGCAACCGGCTCGGTTTTCGACCCTTTTACGAGGATATAAGGATGTACAGGTATGATAACGGTTATTTGGTTATGGATATTTACGGTTGGTAAGGGTAAGATTTTATAGTAGGAATAAGTTTCCTTTCGAATAACTGGAATGTCTAGCAAAAATGTTATTGTACTTCCTTTAGTGTAAGCTTTTAATTCTATACATTGTTCAAGTTTTAATAAGTTCTCTAAGTTAACAGGGTACACTAAAATGTTCTTTGATTCAATAGTTCTTAGCATAGTTAACAATTCATCGCTATCCACAATGGTTTGGTGTAGGGTTCTTAACTTACTAAATGTTATGGCTGTTTCTATTTCATCCAGGCGGACATACAGCGTCATAAAATTATGCAAAAACAAATTAAATGTAAGAATGATTTTGTTGACGGTCTGATTACTTGCAGTTTGGTTAAACATTTTTCTTAATTCCCATATTTCCTTGTCCAGCTGAATGAAGTTAGATCGAGAGGAATTGGTGGCATTTATGAATGAATCCGCCATTTTTCTAACCAAGGTGAACCTTTTGTTAGTTGCATCCTGGCTCGACTTTAATTCGTTTATCAATCTATCATACCTAAGGGCGTCTTGGTGATCTAGATTACCAGTTATAGCCTTAACTAAAGAGCCAAGGGGGTTTAGAATTCCACGTTTAACTCTACGCGATGGGAGTATTTGGACAAAATTTTTTTTTTTTTTTTTTTTGTATTGTTATAGTCTTCACAAAGCAAATTTAAATCTAAAACCTTAACTATAGCCCATTTGTCGTATCTGATCGGAAGAATACCTCTGTCATTTTCCATTTGTTGAAGGAGGACCTGGCCCTGTGCCCCCTGGATCAGTACGTGGGTGGCAACCCTGCGGAAGACGTTTGATATCCTTAATTGGAGTTTTAGTTTTTCTGCCGCGAATTTCTATGGGTACAATGTTTCTAGCGACTTCTCCCGTAACCTTTGCTTTTTGATAGCGAGGTGCATCTTTACTACGTCTTACATTGACCCCTTTTACGAATACTGTATCTCCTTCTGTAACATCGAATTCGGTTTCGCCACCCCGTTTTTTTCTAACTCTATCTTTTTGTTTCAAGAGGTATTGCGTTTTTTGATTTCTGTTCCAATCATATGTCAGTCTCTGATTAGGTTTTGTGTCGATGGCATTGTGAAGAATTGGTATGCTAATGGTGTCTACAAACTTTGCGGAGTGCACAGCATCTGTACTGGGTTTACTATGTTTCTCTAAAGCCGTTAAAGTGCTTGACGTAAATGAATGTTCTGCTTCCGTAACGGGATTATTCCATTCGTTTGGGTCGATGTTTACACTCATTGAACTTTGGTCAACAATGTCATCATTTTCTAAAGCCGCTAAGGTACTTGACGTATGTGAATGTGCTGTTTCCGTATCAGGTTTATTCCATTCGTTTGGATCGATGTTTACACTCATTGAACTTTGGTCAACAATGTCGTCATTCTCTAGTACAGATGGCATTCTTTCGCAAGGAGGTTTGTATATAATTGGTATGCTTGTATTCCGTGTGTGTAACATAAGATCTTTCATGTTCACTGTAGCGTCTAATTGTTGGAGTAAGTCAGAACCAATCAGTCCGTCATAACCTTGGGCGACATCATATACATAAAATTTGTGATATTCCGTACTTTTAAAGGTTTCTAGAAGTGGTATATATATAATTTCGTTATGCATGCTTCTTGCGTGGGTGCTGATCACCTCAAAGGGCTCTGTGTATTTAAATTCCGAAAAATAGCGATTGGCCAGTGTAGTATTTATGAAAGATCGGGTGCTTCCCGTGTCGACCATAAAGCGTGCACCGATTTCCGGTAACTCTATACACGGTAATTCCGAAATTTTGTCGCAATTTAATTTGATCACTAAGGCTTTGGGTTTTTCGAGGCCGTTAACTGTTTTTTCAGTTTCGATTACGTTTTGTTCATCATTCGCGTTTTCTTCAGGTATTTCTTCGATTTGAGTCGGTTCAACAGGCTCTTGTTCATAGTAATATTCGTTGTCTAAATACTGCGGGGTGTCACTGTAAAACAGGTTATCATTTTCGCATGGCACGACCAAGTTGTTCTGTCTAACTGTGCGCATGGTGACGTCAGAATTGTCAAGGGCTCTTAGGTTTGGCTGAACCCGTGGACCACCAAACCGAAAGCCTGGAGATGCTGTTTGTTGGTTGAAACCGTGATTGGGCAAAGGCCTGTAGCCTTGTTGAGCAGGAGTGCCAAATCTAAATCCATTATATTGTTGGGGTGCACCATACCCAAATACTTGATTAGAAGTAGGCCTAAAACCTAGCTGTGGCTGATTTGGGATACCAAATCTGAAACCCCGATTCGGCGTTGAATTGGGTTGGAAACCATTTGGTCTCGGTGTCGAATTTTGAGGAATGCCAAATCTAAAATTGTTTTGTTGAGGAACGCTAAAATAACGATTTTGTGGTGGTTGTTGGAAGGTCAGACGTGGCTGTGAGTTTTGCTGCTGTTGCACTGGACGCGTGCCGTTTTTAGAATTGTACTGGAGTTGAAAATTCACTTCCTCAGTTACCACACTTAACGCACTCTCCAAAGTGGAGCAACCCTTCAGACGCACTATCCTAAGCATGTGCTCGGGAAGGTTATACAAAAACGAGTTTAATGCGGTATTATTATATATTGTCGTCTTAGCATTTCGTAATTGTTCGTCGTCAGTTTCATTGACCTTAGCAAATAAAGTACTTCTTACGTGCTGAATTCTATTGCAAAAATCGGTGTAAGATTCTCCTTGTTTAATTTTTAAATTTTCTAATTCAATAGCAATACATTGCTCTGAACGAGGATCACCGAAATGTTGGCGTAATACACTTTTTAATTGATCCCATGACACCAAATCTCCTCGTTCACTCAGGAGGGTCGCAGCCCTACCAATAAGTCTGCTCGTTACAGCATGAAATACATATTCATCTTGAATAACATTTTCATCTACACCTCTAAATCTCTGAATTACATATTCAGCTTTACGGATGAATAAATCTAATTGTTTATTGTCACCCTCAAATCTAGGGATGATATCAATCATCTCTTTGGGAATTACTTGTAATTGTACTTGAGCCATTTTATTTTAATAAAATTTATGATCAATGTGAAATCACGAATTTCTATTTACTGGCTCAAAAAAAAACACAAATTTATTTATTATATTTTTTTTTTTTTTTTTTCGAAAAATTAGCACAAAACACTTTTAGCACTTATTCCTATATCAGTTTCTTATAATTTACGCCACTCTATCGATGGAGAGCAGAGCACGATAACTTAAACACTATTTGCTAGAGTTTCCAGTGAAGTTTATCCGAAAATCTACTATTAACAACTACTACTAAACCTACTAGTAACACGAGTTTTCACCAGCTTTCAGGAAAAATCAGGAATAAGCAAGGAATGCAAAAAGGTCTACTCACAAACCGCCGATTGCCATGACTTCCGCCGCTGATGACACCTTTTATCACGTACCTCACGTTGTAATTCAATTAATGTCCACAATTTAACTTATTTATTTGGTTCGAAGATATTCGAGTTACGCGTGAGAACCAATAGTAGTGTCCTTTATCACGCGACGCGACTATACGCACTATTTTCACGAATATCCTTCAAGGCTGCGCCAGTTAAAGTTGGGAGCTCATGAGGACGTTTCAAGGTAAAACTCAGGTTACTTGGACTTAACTTTAATGATTAAAATATAAGATGAGTGAACAGCTTGAAGCTTAAACTGTAACTAACTTATTCTATGTAAGAACTATCTCATACACAGCGGTGGGCTTGATTCCCGGTACTCGCCACCTGTGCGCGGGCGCTCTGGGCATAACATCCTTACCGCAATGTCAGCGGTTATGCATTCACTGTAACTGGCCGGGAGGCCCGGGAGTCAACATACATAACTATCTAGAACAACATTTTAAATATATGTTTATAGTTTTTCATAAAGAAATATTGTTTCAAACATCGTATAGAACTGCTTATTTCCGCAAATAATAATCCCCAATAATAATGTGCTTATTTCCGCTTAAATTCTACTATATACAATAAAATTAAAAAAGGACAATGTTACTATCTAAAACTTTATTAAAATCATCGTATCCTTTAATCACTTTATTGGTATTATCAATACGTTAGTCAAAATTTTAAATCAAAATATACTAAAACTTGTAAGGCATCTTAATAGTAGATAACAGATTGTTATGGCGATGGCGTTTGTATTGATTAGCCAATTTGACTCATAAAGACACCATCAACGCCTATTATGACAACACGAACGCCTCGTTTCGCCACTTCCAGTGAAATCTGATAAGACGTCGAAAACGCCGTAAAAAGCGGCGGCTAATTTCAAGTGTTTTTAATGTTTTTATCTGATCGTATGTTTTTATCGCGGCAATATTGCACAGGTGAAGGCCAATGCCAAGTGCGTTCGTTGCACATTCCGAGCCGGTTCGAGAACCCGTCCCTGGTTCCTTTGACCGCTAGATTGGTAAAACTTATATGAATACTAGCTTTTTCCTGAGACTTCGTCCGTGCAGTACTGGTTATCGCTTTAGATAAATAATTGCTATGAGTTTATTTTAGGCGCAGGCTTAACTGGCCTAATTATCGTCCCGAGTCTTGTCCCTCGCCCGTCGGCTCGGGCCAAGACAACTCGGTACCAGGGATCGGATACCGATATTTGCTCCATACAAAATACCGGTATTTATATCGTTCTTTTTCGTTCTTTGGTTTATAATTTCATTTTTAATGGGACACTCTAATAATTATTATTTATTATTATTTATAGCCTTGTATCAGAAATACAGTTTATATTTGTATTGTATCTTCTATTTTTTCTTTGTTTTCCTTAATTCACGGTAACCGATTCTGTGTGCGTTCGGGCAAAGGCCTCCCCCATTTTCTTCCATTCATCCCTGTTGTACGCTAATCTGGTCCAGGTCTTCGTCTTTCCAGCCAGCTGGCCAGCTGGAAAGACACTCTAATAATACGAAGTTGTTAATTAAATACATGATTCAGTCATAGGTAAAGACCATACAATAATTAAACATATTGGACTATTTCTGGGATTTTTAAAAATACCGATTTCAATCCCTGCAGGTTGCGTGTGTTCCTACAATGTTTACTAATTTTAGCATGACTTTACAAGGCGCTGCTAAAGCTTAATTTCTTGAAATCAATACACTGTTAAATCTTAGTTTTATATTTTTATATACGTACGTATTTAGGCACTCGTTCAAAAAAATCGTGAGGGCTGATTCAAATGGTTGGGTTGGTTTAGTTTTAAATGTTCTGTTTTTATAGTACTTTCCGATAAGTGATGAAGAGGAATCTCATTATACATAAAACATGTGGTTACCCACTTCTTTAAAGGATCCATTCATATATGACGCTCATGACCACATTTTCCTTCCAATTCTCAGTATCAAATCAATGACTGATCAAGAATACCGTACGTGGCTCGGTCATTATCGCGATTTCCATCTAGAGGTATGAGTATGACTCAAGTCTTGAAACGCCACGTCAGCAACCTGCATGATTCAGGATTCTACGAGGACCGTAGTCTCTACGTACTTACATAACACTGGACACATCAATGTCTAGTATAATCAGAACCTCTAGTATAAGTTTTTTCGATACATTAACTAATTCGAACGCGTTTGCGTTTTGTCTCAAAATGTATGAAAACGCTCTCACCGAGTTTGAAATACGCGCGTTCATCGGTTAGCAACAAATGTTATACTCGTTGTTTTAGTTTCCACTAGTGACCACCAGAGGCGCTGTTCACGTTTTCATACCACTTTCGTACATTTTGAGACAAAACGCAAACGCGTTCGAATTAGTTAATGTTTCGAAAAAACTTATACTAGAGCTACTGACCCCAAGATTCAAAACAACTACGCTTACTATATTTAAGAGTTACACTGGTTAGTCAAACGTAAATGAGCCCTGGATTTACGTTCTGAAAAGATTCAGGCACCTAAGCACCTAACGACAACTCTCTCACCAAATTGGGTACTCGCGCAACCGTTTAAAAAACCCTAAAAAATTTGTGCGTGTGAACTTAGCATATCAAATTCCAGCATCTCACTAAATGATGGGAGTTCTAGTAGCATCCCAAATAGTTCTACAGTTCTAGATAGTTTTTTTTAATAGTTCAGACCCATTTTCGCGAAAAAAATGAAAATTTGAAAATGAGATGCTAACTTCGCAAATTGACTTCCAGCATCTCACCCGTTCTCGATTCCTAGACACAAAATAAGCATTGGGATTGAAAGTTCTGCTATTTCCAGGCATCCTGGCAATAGTTCTGGGCAAAAAACCAAAAAAAAAAATTTTTTCATACATATGGCGGATTTGAAAGCGTAGTTGTCAGTATACTAGCATACATAGGACGACTCAGAGAGGTTTGAGATGCGGCATCTCAGGCGTTTTGGGTGTAATAAGATACAGTGAGCATAGCACTAGACAAATCAAGAGGCGGGGAAGCCGATTTAGGAGAGTTCTTTAAGAAAACTTACGGAAATTTAAGAAAAATCAAGGTTCTACGGTCGATACTGATAAGCTACGTGTTGGTGGGTTTCAAAGTCCAGCATCTCAGGCGTTCTGGGTAGAAACGCATTCAGTTAGCTCATATCTCGACAAATAAGAAGTCTGGATGCTGATTTGAGAGAGTTCCTGAAGGAAACTTAGCAAAATTGACAAAAATCGATTTTAGACGATGACTACTAATATGCTGTTTTTTTGGCCTAGTACGTCCAGCATCTCAAGCGTTCTGGGTATTATAAGATACAGTGAGCACACGACTGGACAAATCAAGGGACGAGAAGCCGATTTAAGCCAGTTCCTTTAAAATACTTAGCTAAATTTGAGAAAAATCGAGGGTTCTACGGTCGGTATTGATAACCTGCGAGTTTGTGGGTTTCTAGGTCCAGCATCTCAAGCGTTCTGGGTAGAAACACATTGCATGAGCTCGTAACATGACAGATAAGGAGGCTAGATGCTGATTTAAGAAAGTTCTTAACGAGAACTTTGCAGAATTTGTGTGAAACCGATTTTCTACGATAGTTACTGATATGCTATGTTTTTGTGGGCCTTGAGGTCCAGCATCTCAAGCGTTCTGGTTATTATAAGATACAGGGAGCACAGGACTGGACAAATCAAGGAGCGTGAAGCCGATTGAAGCCACTGCCTTAAAAATACTTAACTAAATTTGAGACAAATTGAGGCTCTACCGTCGGTACCTACTGATAAGGTACGTGTTTGTGGGTTTCAAAGTCCAGCATCTCAGGCGTTCTGAGTAGAAACACATTCAGTTAGCTCATTACTCTAAAAATAAGAAGAATGGCTGCTGATTTGAGAGAGTTCCTGAAGGAAACTTAGTAAAACTTGACAAAAATCGATTTAAGACGATGACTACTAATATACTGTTTTTTTGGGCTAGTATGTCCAGCATCTCAAGCGTTCTGGGTATTCTAAGCTACAGTGAGCACACGCCTGGACAAATGAAGGGCCGAGAAGCCGATTAAAGTCAGTTCCTTTAAAATACTTAGCTAAATTTGAGAAAATCGAGGTTTTACAGTCGGTATTGATAACCTGCGAGTTTGTCGGTTTCTAGGTCCAGCATCTCAAGCGTTCTGGGTAGAAACACATTGCATGAGCTCGTAACATGACAGATAAGGAGGCCTAGATGCTGATTTAAGAAAGTTCTTAACGAGAACTTTGCAGAATTTGTGTGAAACCGATTTTCTACGATAGTTACTGATATGCTATGTTTTTGTGGGCCTTGAGGGTCCAGCATCTCAAGCGTTCTGGTTATTATAAGATACAGGGAGCACAGGACTGGACAAATCAAGGAGCGTGAAGCCGATTGAAGCCACTGCCTTAAAAATACTTAACTAAATTTGAGAAAAATTGAGGCTCTACCGTCGGTACCTACTGATAAGCTACGTGTTTGTGGGTTTCAAAGTTCAGCATCTCAGGCGTTCTGAGTAGAAACACATTCAGTTAGCTCATTACTCGAAAAATAAGAAGAATGGCTGCTGATTTGAGGAGAGTTCCTGAAGGAAACTTAGTAAAACTTGATAAAAATCGATTTTAGACGATGACTACTAATATGCTGTTTTTTTGGGCTAGTATGTCCAGCATCTCAAGCGTTCTGGGTATTATAAGATACAGTGAGCACACGACTGGACAAATCAAGGGACGAGAAGCCGATTTAAGCCAGTTCCTTTAAAATACTTAGCTAAATTTGAGAAAAATCGAGGTTCTACGGTCGGTATTGATAACCTGGGAGTTTGTGGGTTTCTAGGTCCAGCATCTCAAGCGTTCTGGGAAGAAACACATTGCATAAGCTCATAACATGACAGATAAGGAGAGGCTAGATGCTGATTTAAGAAAGTTCTTAACGAGAACTTTGCAGAATTTGTGAAAAACCGATTTTCTACGATAGTTACTGATATGCTATGTTTTTGTGGGCTTTGAGGTCCAGCATCTCAGGCGTTCTAGGTAGAATTAGATACATTTATCACAGATCTAGATAAATCAAGAGGCGCCAAGCCGAATTGAGAAAGTTCCTTAAGAATACTTAGCAAAATTTGAGAAAATCGAGGTACTACGGTCGGTACTGATGAACTACGTGTTTGTGGGTTTTAAAGTCCAGCATCTCAAGCGTTATGGGTAGAAACACATCGGATAAGTTCATAACACGACAGATTAGGGGGCTGGATGCTGATTAGAGAAAGTTCCTAACAAAAAAGTTGCAGAATTTGTGAAAAATCGATTTTCCTACGAAGGTTACTGATATACTATGTGTTAGTGGGCTTTCAGGTCCAGCATCTCAGGCTTTTTGGGTAGAAACACAAATAATGAACGCAAAACTGAACAGATGAGGAGGCTGGAAGCTGATTTGAGAGAGTTCCTGACGATTACTTAGCGTAATGTGAGAATAATAGATTCTCTGCAATTTCTAGGAAAATGCTATGTTTTCGAGGGCGTTCAGGTCCAGCATCTCAGGTTGTTCTGGGTAGAAACACATACAGGGAGCACATAAACTTAACAAATAAGGAGGCTGTATGCTGATTTCAGAAAGTTCCTAAAGAAAACTTATCGGAATTTGTGAAAATTCGATTTTCTACGAAGGTTACTGATATGCAATGTTTTTGTGGACTTTGAGGTCCAACATCTCAGGCGTTCTGGGTAGCAACACATACAGTGAGCACATAACTCGAAAAATAAAGAGGCTGATTGCTGATTTGAGAAAGTTCCTAAAGAAAACTTAGCAGAATTTGTGAGAAACCGATTTTCTACGAAGGTTACTGATGTGCTGTGTTTTTAAGGGCTTTGAGGTCTTGGAGCCTGAGATGCTGGACCTGAACGCCCACGAAAACAAAGCATATCCTTAGTAATCGCAGAAAAAACGATTATTCTAACATTACGCTCAGTATTCTTCAGGAACTCTCTTAAATCGGCTTCTTGTGTCTTGATTTGTTTATTTTTGTGCACATTGTATGTAATTATATTCAGAACGCCTAAGATGCTGGACCAAGAACCCCGCAAACACCTATCTTATCGGTATCGACCTTAGAACATCAATTTTTCTCAAATTTCGCCAAGTGTTCTTAAGCAACTCTGTCAGATCGGCTTCCTACGTCTTGATTTGTCCAGTTATGTGCTCGTTGTATCAAATTATATACAGAACGCCTGAGATGCTGGACCTGGAAGCCCCCGAAAAGATAGCATATCCGCAGTAATCGTAGGAAATCGATTTTTCCACACTACGCTATGTATCCTAAAGAAACTCTCAAATCGGCCTCTAGCCTCTTGGTTTGTAGAATTCGGTCCTCACTGTATATGTTTCTACCCAGAACGTCTGAGATGCTGGAACTAGAAACCCACAAACTCGCAGGTTATCAATACCGACCGTAGAACCTCGATTTTTCTCAAATTTAGCTAAGTATTTTAAAGGAACTGGCTTAAATCGGCTTCTCGCCCCTTGATTTGTCCAGTCGTGTGCTCACTGTATCTTATAATACCCAGAACGCTTGAGATGCTGGACATACTAGCCCAAGAAAACAGTATATTAGTATTCATCGTCTAAAATCGATTTTTGTCAAGTTTAACTAGTTTCTCTTTCTAAGTTAAGTATTTTTAAGGAAGTGGCGTCAATCGGCTTCCCTCTCCTTGATTTTTCCAGTCCTGTGCTCACTGTATCTTATAATAACCAGAACGCTTGAGATGCTGGAGCTCAAAGCCCACAAAAACATAGCATATCAGTAACCATCATAGAAAATCGGTTTTACACAAATTCTGCAAAGTTTTCGTTAGGAACTCTCTCAAATCAGCATCCAGCCTTCTTATTTGTCGAGATATGAGCTAACTGAATGCGTTTCTACCCAGAACGCCTGAGATGCTGGACTTTGAAACCCACCAACACGTAGCTTATCAGTATCGACCGTAGAACCTTGATTTTTCTTAAATTTCCGTAAGTTTTCTTAAAGAACTCTCCTAAATCGGCTTCCCGACTCTTGATTTGTCTAGTTCTATGCTCACTGTATCTTATTACACCCAAAACGCCTGAGATGCCGCATCTCAAACCTCTCTGAGTCGTCATATGTATGCTGGTACACTGACAACTGCACACGACTGGACAAATCAAGGGGCGAGAAGCCGATTTAAGCCAGTTCCTTTAAAATACTTAGCTAAATTTGAGAAAAATCGAGGTTCTACGGTCGGTATTGATAACCTGCGAGTTTGTGGGTTTCTAGGTCCAGCATCTCAAGCGTTCTGGGAAGAAACACATTGCATGAGCTCATAACATGACAGATAAGGAGGCTAGATGCTGATTTAAGAAAGTTGTTAACGAGAACTTTGCAGAATTTGTGTAAAACCGATTTTCTACGATAGTTACTGATATGATATGTTTTTGTGGACTTTGAGGTCCAGCATCTCAGGCGTTCTGGGTATTATAAGATACAGTGAGCACAGAACTGGACAAATCAAGACGTAGGAAGCCGATCTGACAGAGTTCCTTAAGAACACTTGCCGAAATTTGGGAAAAATTGATGTTCTAAGGTCGGTACCGATAAGATAGTTGTTTGCGGGGTTCTAGGTCCAGCATCTCAGGCGTTCTGAATATAATTAGATACAATGAGCAAAAAACTAGACAAATCAAGACACAAGAAGCAGATTTAAGAGAGTTCCTGAAGAATACTGAGCGTAATGTGAGAAAAATCGTTTTTCTGCGATTACTAAGGATATGCTATGTTTTCGTGGGCGTTCAAGTCCAGCATCTCAGGCGTTCTGGGTAGCAACACATATAGTGAGGCCATAACTCGAAAAATAAAGAGGCTGTATGCTGATTTGAGAAAGTTCCTAAATAAAACTTAGCAGAATTTGTAAAAAACCGATTTTCTACTACGGTTACTGATATGCTGTGTTTTTAAGGGCTTTGAGGTCCAGCATCTCAGACGTTCTAGGTATAATTAGATACATTTATCACAGATCTAGATAAATCAAGAGGCGCCAAGCCGAATTGAGAAAGTTCCTTAAGAATACTTAGCAAAATTTGAGAAAAATCGAGGTACTACGGTCGGTACTGATAAACTACGTGTTTGTGGGTTTCAAAGTCCAGCATCTCAAGCGTTATGGGAAGAAACACATTGGATAAGTTCATAGCACGACAGATTAGGTGGCTGAATGCTGATTAGAGAAAGGTCCTAACAAAAACGTAGCAGAATTTGTGAATAATCGATTTTCTACGAAGTTTACTGATATACTATGTGTTCGTGGGCTTTCAGGTCCAGCATCTCAGACGTTCTGGGTAGAAAAACAAATAATGAACGCAAAACTGAACAGATAAGGAGGCTGGAAGCTGATTTGAAAGAGTTCCTGACGATTACTTAGCGTAATGTGAGAATAATCGATTCTCTGCAATTACTAGGAAAATTCAATGTTTTCGATGGTTTTTCTCGAATTTCGCCAAGTATTCTTAAGCAACTCTGTCAGATCGGCTTCCTACGTCTTGATTTGTCCAGTTATGTGCTCGTTGTATCAAATTATACACAGAACGCCTGAGATGCTGTACCTGGAAGCCCCCGAAAAGATAGCATATCCGCAGTAATCATAGGAAATCGATTTTTTCCACACTACGCTAAGTATCCTAAAGAAACTCCCAAATCGGCCTCTAGCCTCTTGGTTTGTAGAATTCGGTCCTCACTGTATGTGTTTCTACCCAGAACGCCTGAGATGTTGGACCTCAAAGTCCACAAAAACATTGCATATCAGTAACCTTCGTAGAAAATCGAATTTTCACAAATTCCGCTAAGTTTTCTTTAGGAACTTTCTGAAATCAGCATACAGCCTCCTTATTTGTCAAGTTATGTGCTCCCTGTATGTGTTTCTACCCAGAACACCTGAGATGCTGGACCTGAACGCCCTCGAAAACATAGCATTTTCCTAGAAATTGCAGAGAATCTATTATTCTCACATTACGCTAAGTAATCGTCAGGAACTCTCTCAAATCAGCTTCCAGCCTCCTCATCTGTTCAGTTTTGCGTTCATTATTTGTGTTTCTATCCAGAAAGCCTGAGATGCTGGACCTGAAAGCCCACTAACACATAGTATATCAGTAACCTTCGTAGAAAATCGATTTTTCACAAATTCTGCAACTTTTTTGTTAGGAACTTTCTCTAATCAGCACCCAGCCCCCTAATCTGTCGTGTTATGAACTTATCCGATGTGTTTCTACCCACAACGCTTGAGATGCTGGACTTTAAAACCCACAAACACGTAGTTCATCAGTACCGACCGTAGTACCTCGATTTTTCTCAAAGTTTGCTAAGTATTCTTAAGGAACTTTCTCAATTCGGCTTGGCGCCTCTTGATTTATCTAGATCGGTGATAAATGTATCTAATTATACCTAGAACGCCTGAGATGCTGGACCTCAAAGCCCTTAAAAACACAGCATATCAGTAACTTTCGTAGAAAATCGATTTTTCACAAATTCTGCTACTTTTTTGTTAGGAACTTTCTCTAATCAACATCCAGCCACCTAATCTTTCGTTTAATAAACTTATTCAATGTGTTTCTACCCATAACGCTTGAGATGCTGGACTTTGAAACCCACAAACACGTAGTTTATCAGTACCGACCGTAGTACCTCGATTTTTCTCAACTTTTGCTAAGTATTCTTAAGGAACTTTCTGAATTCGGCTTGGCGCCTCTTGATTTATCTAGATCGGTGATAAATGTATCTAATTATACCTAGAACGCCTGAGATGCTGGACCTCAAAGCCCTTAAAAACACAGCATATCAGTAACTTTCGTAGAAAATCGATTTTTCACAAATTCTGCTACTTTTTTGTTAGGAACTTTCTCTAATCAGCATCCAGCCACCTAATCTGTCGTGTTATAAACTTATCCAATGTGTTTCTACCCATAACGCTTGAGATGCTGGACTTTGAAACCCACAAATACGTAGTTCGTCAGTACCGACCGTAGTACCTCGATTTTTCTCAAATTTTGCTAAGTATTCTTAAGGAACTTTCTCAATTCGGCTTGGCGCCTCTTGATTTATCTAGATCTGTGATAAATGTATCTAATTATATCTAGAACGTCTGAGATGCCGGACCT
Organism: Cenopis cana; assembly: GCA_951800055.1. Lineage (NCBI taxonomy): Eukaryota > Metazoa > Arthropoda > Insecta > Lepidoptera > Tortricidae > Cenopis > Cenopis cana. Next base: position 2,551,569 of record OX637476.1, on the reverse strand, counting down.
CAAAGCCCTTAAAAACACAGCATATCAGTAACTTTCGTAGAAAATCGATTTTTCACAAATTCTGCTACTTTTTTGTTAGGAACTTTCTCTAATCAGCATCCAGCCACCTAATCTGTCGTGTTATAAACTTATTCAATGTGTTTCTACCCATAACGCTTGAGATGCTGGACTTTGAAACCCACAAACACGTAGTTTATCAGTACCGACCGTAGTACCTAGATTTTTCTCAAATTTTGCTAAGTATTCTTAAGGAAATTTCTCAATTCGGCTTGGCGCCTCTTGATTTATCTAGATCGGTGATAAATGTATCTAATTATACCTAGAACGCCTGAGATGCTGGACCTCAAAGCCCTTAAAAACACAGCATATCAGTAACTTTCGTAGAAAATCGATTTTTCACAAATTCTGCAACTTTTTTGTTAGGAACTTTCTCTAATCAGCATCCAGCCCCCTAATCTGTCGTGTTATGAACTTATCCGGTGTGTTTCTACCCATAACGCTTGAGATGCTGGACTTTGAAACCCACAAACACGTAGTTTATCAGTTCCGACCGTAGTACCTTGATTTTTCTCAAATTTTGCTAAGTATTCGTAAGGAACTTTCTCAGTTCGGCTTGGCGCCTCTTGATTTATCTAGATCGGTGATAAATGTATCTAATTTGACCTAGAACGCCTGAGATGCTGGACCTCAAAGCCCTTAAAAACACAGCATATCAGTAACTTTCGTAGAAAATCGATTTTTCACAAATTCTGCTACTTTTTTGTTAGGAACTTTCTCTAATCAGCATCCAGCCACCTAATCTGTCGTGTTATAAACTTATCCAATGTGTTTCTACCCATAACGCTTGAGATGCTGGACTTTGAAACCCACAAACACGTAGTTTATCAGTACCGACCGTAGTACCTCGATTTTTCTCAACTTTTGCTAAGTATTCTTAAGGAACTTTCTGAATTCGGCTTGGCGCCTCTTGATTTATATAGATCGGTAATAAATGTATCTAATTATACCTAGAACGCCTGAGATGCTGGACCTCAAAGCCCTTAAAAACACAGCATATCAGTAACTTTCGTAGAAAATCGATTTTTCACAAATTCTGCTACTTTTTTGTTAGGAACTTTCTCTAATCAGCATCCAGCCACCTAATCTGTCGTGTTATAAAGTTATCCAATGTGTTTCTGCTCATAACGCTTGAGATGCTGGACTTTGAAACCCACAAACACGTAGTTTATCAGTACCGACCGTAGTACCTTGATTTTTCTCAAATTTTGCTAAGTATTCTTAAGAAACTTTCTCAATTCGGCTTGGCGCCTCTTGATTTATCTAGATCGGTGATAAATGTATCTAATTATACCTAGAACGCCTGAGATGCTGGACCTCAAAGCCCTTAAAAACACAGCATATCAGTAACTTTCGTAGAAAATCGATTTTTCACAAATTCTGCAACTTTTTTGTTAGGAACTTTCTCTAATCAGCATCCAGCCCCCTAATCTGTCGTGTTATGAACTTATCCGGTGTGTTTCTACCCATAACGCTTGAGATGCTGGACTTTGAAACCCACAAACACGTAGTTTATCAGTTCCGACCGTAGTACCTTGATTTTTCTCAAATTTTGCTAAGTATTCTTAAGGAACTTTCTCAGTTCGGCTTGGCGCCTCTTGATTTATCTAGATCGGTGATAAATGTATCTAATTTGACCTAGAACGCCTGAGATGCTGGACCTCAAAGCCCTTAAAAACACAGCATATCAGTAACTTTCGTAGAAAATCGATTTTTCACAAATTCTGCTACTTTTTTGTTAGGAACTTTCTCTAATCAGCATCCAGCCACCTAATCTGTCGTGTTATAAACTTATCCAATGTGTTTCTACCCATAACGCTTGAGATGCTGGACTTTGAAACCCACAAACACGTAGTTTATCAGTACCGACCGTAGTACCTCGATTTTTCTCAACTTTTGCTAAGTATTCTTAAGGAACTTTCTGAATTCGGCTTGGCGCCTCTTGATTTATATAGATCGGTAATAAATGTATCTAATTATTCCTAGAACGCCTGAGATGCTGGACCTCAAAGCCCTTAAAAACACAGCATATCAGTAACTTTCGTAGAAAATCGATTTTTCACAAATTCTGCTACTTTTTTGTTAGGAACTTTCTCTAATCAGCATCCAGCCACCTAATCTGTCGTGTTATAAAGTTATCCAATGTGTTTCTACCCATAACGCTTGAGATGCTGGACTTTGAAACCCACAAACACGTAGTTTATCAGTACCGACCGTAGTACCTTGATTTTTCTCAAATTTTGCTAAGTATTCTTAAGAAACTTTCTCAATTCGGCTTGGCGCCTCTTGATTTATCTAGATCTGTGATAAATGTATCTAATTATACCTAGAACGCGTGAGATGCTGGTCCTCAAAGCCCTTCAAAACACAGCATATCAGTAACCTTAGTAGAAAATCGATTTTTCACAAAGTCCGCTAAGTTTTCTTTAGGAACTCTCTGAAATCAACATACAGCCTGCTTATTTGTCAAGTTATGTGCTCCCTGTATGTGTTTCTACCCAGAACACCCGAGATTCTGGACCTGAACGCCCTCGAAAACATAGAATTTTCCTAGTAATTGCAGAGAATCGATTATTCTCACATTACGCTAAATAATCGTCAAGAACTCTCTCAAATCAGCTTCCAGCCTCCTTATCTGTTCAGTTTTGCGTTCATTATTTGTGTTTCTACCCAGAACGCCTGAGATGCTGGACTTTGAAACCCACAAACACGTAGTTCATCAGTACCGACCGTAGTACCTCGATTTTTCTCAAATTTTGCTAAGTATTCTTAAGGAACTTTCTCAATTCGGCTTGGCGCCTCTTGATTTATCTAGATCGGTGATAAATGTATCTAATTATACCTAGAACGCCTGAGATGCTGGACCTCAAAGCCCTTAAAAACACAGCATATCAGTAACTTTCGTAGAAAATTGATTTTTCACAAATTCTGCTACTTTTTTGTTAGGAACTTTCTCTAATCAGCATCCAGCCACCTAATCTGTCGTGTTATAAACGTATTCAATGTGTTTCTACCCATAACGCTTGAGATGCTGGACTTTGAAACCCACAAACACGTAGTTTATCAGTACCGACCGTAGTACTACGTAGTTACTAACAAAATTGGATCATTGTAAATAAATAAATTTGTATTTGTATTTGTATTTGTAGTACCTCGATATTTCTCAAATTTTGCTAAGTATTCTTAAGGAACTTTCTAATTTCGGCTTGGCGCCTCTTGATTTATCTAGATCTGTGATAAATGTATCTAATTATACCTAGAACGCCTGAGATGCTGGACCTCAAAGCCCTTAAAAAGACAGCATATCAGTAACCTTAGTAGAAAATCGGTTTTTTACAAATTCTGCTAAGTTTTCTTTAGGAACTTTCTCAAATCAGCATACAGCCTCATTATTTTTCGAGTTATGTGCTCACTGTATGTGTTGCTACCCAGAACGCCTGAGATGCTGGACCTGAACGCCCACGAAAACATAGCATATGCTTAGTAATCGCAGAAAAACGATTATTCTCACATTACGCTCAGTACTCTTCAGGAACTCTTAAATCGGCTTCTTGTGTCTTGATTTGTCTAGTTTTGTGGTCATTGTAAGTAATTATATTCAGAACGCCTGAGATGCTGGACCTAGAACCCCGCAAACACCTATCTTATCGGTATCGACCTTAGAACATCAATTTTTCTCAAATTTCGGCAAGTGTTCTTAAGGAACTCTGTCAGATCGGCTTCCTACGTCTTGATTTGTCCAGTTCTGTGCTCGTTGTAGCAAATTATATTCAGAACGCCTGAGATGCTGGGCCTGGAAGCCCCCGAAAACATAGGATATCCGCAGTCAAGCAAGCCGTAGGAAATCGATTTTTGTACACTACGCTAAGTATCCTAAAGAAACTCTCTCAAATCGGCCTCTAGCCTCTTGGTTTGTAGAATTCGGTCCTCACTGTATGTGTTTCTACCCAGAACGTCTGAGATGCTGGACCTCAAAGTCCACAACAACATTGCATATCAGTAACCTTCGTAGAAAATCGATTTTTCTGGTATTCTGCTAAGTTTTCTTTAGGAACTTTCTCAAATCAGCATACAGCCACCTTATTTGTCAAGCTATGTGCTCACTGTATGTGTTCCTGCCTAGAACACCTGAGATGCTGGACCTGGAAGCCCACGAAAAAATAGGATATCCGCAGTAATCGTATGAAATCGATTTTTTCCACACTACGCTCATTATTCTAAAGGAACTCTCTCAAATAGGCCTCTAGCCACTTGGATCATAGAATCGGTGCTCACCGTATGTGTTGCTACCCAGAACGCCTGAGATGCTGGACCTTAACGCCCTCGAAAACATAGAAAATTCCTAGTAATTGCAGAAAACATTATTCTCACATTACGCTCAGTATTCTTTAGGAACTCTCTCAAATCAGCATCCAGCCTCCTCATTTGCCAAGCTATGTGCTCAATGTATGTGTTTCTACTCAGAAGGCCTGAGATGCTCGACTTTGAAACCCACAAACACGTAGCTCATCAGTGCCGACCGTAGAACCTCGATATTTTTAAAATTTAGCTAAGTATTTTAAAGAAAACTGGCTTAATTCGGCTTCTCGCCCTTTGATTTATCCAGTCATGTGCTCGCTTTATCTTATAATTACCAGAACGCCTGATATGCTGGATGCTGGACATATTAGCACATAAAAAATACAGCCTATTAAGTAATCGTCTAAAATCGGTTGCATCCCAAAAAAAATTGCATATTAGTAGTCATCGTCCAAAATGGATCGCATGTTTTCTTATTTGTGGAGTTATGAGCTCATGTAATGTGTTTCTACCCAGAACCCTGAGATGCTGAACTTTGAAACCCACAAACACGTAGTTTATCGGTACCGACCGTAGAACCTCGATTTTTCTCTAATTTTGCTAAGTATTATTAAAGAACTTTCTCAATTACGCTACCCGCCTCTTGATTTATCTAGATCTATGTTCATTGTATCTAATTTTACCCAGAACACCTGAGATGCTGGACGTAGACACCCATAAGAATATAGCATATTAGTAGTCATGGTCGAAAATCTATTTTTGACAAATTTTGCTAAGATTTCTTCAGGAACTCTCTGAAATCAGCATCCAGCCTTCTTATTTGTCGAGTTATGAGCTAACTGAATGTGTTTCTTTCTACTCAGAACGCCTGAGATGCTGGACTTTGAAATCCACAAACACGTAGTTTATCGGCATCGACCGTAGCACCCCGATTTGTCTCATATTTAGCTAAGTATTCTTAAGAAACTGGCTTCAATCGGCTTCCCGCTCCTGGATTTGTCCAGTCCTGTGCTCACTGTATCTTATAATACCCAGAACGCCTGAGATGCTGGACCTCAAAGCCCACAAAAACATAGCATATCAGTGACTATCGTAGAAAATCGGTTTTTCACAAATTCTGCAAAGTTCTCGTAAAGAACTTTCTTAAATCAGCATCTAGCCTCCTTATCTGTCATGTTATGAGCTCATGTAATGTGTTTCTACCCAGAACGCTTGAGATGCTGGACTTAGAAACCCACAAACTCGCAGGTTATCAATACCGACCGCAGAACCTCGATTTTTCTCAAATTTAGCTAAGTATTATTAAGAAACATTCTCAATTAGGCTTCTCGCCTCTTGATAAATCAAGAGATAAATCTAGATCTGTGTTCATTCTATCTAATTTTACGCAAAACGCCTGAGATGCTGGACGTAGAGACCCACAAAAATATAGCATATTAGTAGTCATGGTCGAAAATCGATTTTTGACACATTGTGCTAAGTTTCCTTCAGGAACTCTCTCAAGTCAGCATCCAGCCTTCTTATTTGTCGAGTTATGGGCTAACCGAATGTGTTTCTACTCAGAACGCCTGAGATGCTGGACTTTGAAACCCACAAACACGTACCTTATCAGTACCGACCGTGGAACCTCGTTTTTTCCTAAATATTGTTAAGTATTCTCAAGGAACCGCCTTAAATCGTCTGCCCGCCCCTTGATTTGTCCAGTTCTGTGCTCACTGTATCTTATAATACCCAGAACGGCTGAGATGCTGGACCTCAAAGCCCTCAAAAACAGCATACAGTAACCATCGTAGAAAACCAATTTGTCACAAATTTTGCTAAGTTTCCTTCATGAACTCTCTCAAATCAGCATCCAGCCTACTTTCCTAACGTGTACGTGAGCTTACTCAATATGTTTCTATCCAGAACGCCTGAGATGCTGAACTTTTAAACCCACAAACACATAGCTTGTCAGTGCCGACCCTAGAACCTCGATTTTTCTCAAATTTAGCTAAGTATTTTTAAGGAACTTTCTCAATTAGGCTTCCCGCCTCTTGATTTACCTAGATCTGTGTTCATTGTATCCTATTTTACCCAGAACGCCTGAGATGCTGGACATGGAAACCCACAAAACTATAGCATATTAGTAATCATGGTCGAAAATCGATTTTCGACAAATTTTGCTAAGTTTCCTTCAGGAACTCTCTCAAATCAGCATCCAGCCTTCTTATTTTCCGAGATAAGAGCTAACTGAATGCGTTTCTACCCAGAACGCCTGAGATGCTGGATTTTGAAACCCACAAACACGTAGTTTATCGGCACCGACCGTAGCACCCCGATTTGTCTCATATTTAGCTAAGTATTCTTAAGGAACTGGCTTCAATCGGCTTCCCGCTCCTGGATTTGTCCAGTCCTGTGCTCACTGCATCTTATAATACCCAGAACGCCTGAGATGCTGGACCTCAAAGCCCATAAAAACATAGCATATCAGTAACTATCGTAGAAAATCGGTTTTTCACAAATTCTGCAAAGTTCTCGTTAAGAACTTTCTTAAATCAGCATCTAGCCTCCTTATCTGTCATGTTATGAGCTTATGCAATGTGTTTCTTCCCAGAACGCTTGAGATGCTGGACCTAGAAACCCACAAACTCCCAGGTTATCAATACCGACCGTAGAACCTCGATTTTTCTCAAATTTAGCTAAGTATTTTAAAGGAACTGGCTTAAATCGGCTTCTCGTCCCTTGATTTGTCCAGTCGTGTGCTCACTGTATCTTATAATACCCAGAACGCTTGAGATGCTGGACGTACTAGCCCAAAAAAACAGCATATTAGTAGTCATCGTCTAAAATCGTTTTTTGTCAAGTTTTACTAAGTTTCCTTCAGGAACTCTCTCAAATCAGCAGCCATTCTTCTTATTTTTCGAGTAATGAGCTAACTGAATGTGTTTCTACTCAGAACGCCTGAGATGCTGGACTTTGAAACCCACAAACACGTACCTTATCAGTAGGTACCGACGGTAGAGCCTCAATTTGTCTCAAATTTAGTTAAGTATTTTTAAGGCAGTGGCTTCAATCGGCTTCACGCTCCTTGATTTGTCCAGTCCTGTGCTCCCTCTTATAATAACCAGAACGCTTGAGATGCTGGACCTCAAGGCCCACAAAAACATAGCACATCAGTAACTATCGTAGAAAATCGGTTTCACACGAATTCTGCAAAGTTCTCGTTAAGAACTTTCTTAAATCAGCATCTAGGCTCCTTATCTGTCATGTTACGAGCTCATGCAATGTGTTTCTACCCAGAACGCTTGAGATGCTGGACCTAGAAACCGACAAACTAGCAGGTTATCAATACCGACTGTAAAACATCGATTTTTCTCAAATTTTGCTAAGTATTTTAAAGGAACTGACTTTAATCGGCTTCTCGGCCCTTCATTTGTCCAGTCGTGTGCTCACTGTAGCTTAGAATACCCAGAACGCTTGAGATGCTGGACATACTAGCCCAAAAAAACAGTATATTAGTAGTCATCGTCTAAAATCGATTTTTATCAAGTTTTACTAAGTTTCCTTCAGGAACTCTCTCAAATCAGCAGCCATTCTTCTCATTGTTCGAGTAATGAGCTAACTGAATGTGTTTCTACTCAGAACGCCTGAGATGCTGGACTTTGAAACCCACAAACACGCACCTTATCAGTACCGACTGTGGAACCTCGATTTTTCCTAAATATCGTTAAGTATTCTTAAGGAACCGCCTTAAATCGTCTGGCCGCCCCTTGATTTGTCTAGTTCTGTGCTCACTGTATCTTATAATACCCAGAACGGCTGAGATGCTGGACCTCAAAGCCCACAAAAACAGCATAATCAGTAACCATCGTAGAAAACCAATTTTTCACAAATTTTGCTAAGTTTTCTTCATGAACTCTCTCAAATCAGCATCCAGCCTACTTTCCTAACGTGTTATGAGCTTACTCAATATGTTTCTATCCAGAACGCCTGAGATGCTGAACTTTTAAACCCACAAACACATAGCTTGTCAGTGCCGACCCTAGAACCTCGATTTTTCTCAAGTTTAGCTAAGTATTTTTAAGGAACTTTCTCAATTAGGCTTCCCGCCTCTTGATTTACCTAGATCTGTGTTCATTGTATCTTATTTTACCCAGAACGCCTGAGATGCTGGACATGGAAACCCACAAAACTATAGCATATTAGTAATCATGGTCGATTTATTTCGAAATCGATTTTCGACAAATTTTGCTAAGTTTCCTCCAGGAACTCTCTCAAATCAGCATCCAGCCTTCTTATTTTCCTAGATAAGAGCTAACTGAATGCGTTTCTACCCAGAACGCCTGAGATGCTGGATTTTGAAACCCACAAACACGTAGTTTATCGGCACCGACCGTAGCACCCCGATTTGTCTCATATTTAGCTAAGTATTCTTAAGGAACTGGCTTCAATCGGCTTCCCGCTCCTGGATTTGTCCAGTCCTGTGCTCACTGCATCTTATAATACCCAGAACGCCTGAGATGCTGGACCGCAAAGCCCACAAAAACATAGCATATCAGTAACTATCGTAGAAAATCGGTTTTTCACAAATTCTGCAAAGTTCTCGTTAAGAACTTTCTTAAGAGGAATGCCTAGCTGCGATTTTCCCATACAAACGTTCTCGACTGTTTCCTCCCTGGTTTTTGAACCTAGAGCAATGATTTTTTCAAATAAGATCAATATCATCAATATCTATGCCGCTACGTTTTGTTTTTTTGGATATTTTTATTTTAAAGAAAGTTACAGCCCTCCAAAAATCGCAAAAACGGCTTAGTTGAATTGGCTCCATAAAAAGGCGCAGTATACAAATATGACAACAAATATCCAAAAAATCAAAACGTAGCGGCATAGATTAGTTCTTGCTCTTGCAGTTTCCAAAATTTTATAATGATTGGTTGCGTTTTGGATGAGGAAACAGTCGAGAACGAAACCTCGATTTTTCAGTTTTTTGCAAGGGAATTTTAGTCCGAGCTGCAGTTGTCCTTATCGCACGAATTCGAGGCGGAGTCAGTTTCTAAATATACGTACACAGAAGGAATAGGGATGGGCAACAGTCGTTGACATATATTGTCGATACGCTAGTGGTGAAAAATTATCGATAAATCATTATTACCAGAAAAGTTATTAATCACAAGAAAAACCCTGAGTCACAATGGAAGAATATTGAATAGAAAGGTGACCTGGGAACCCTTGTCTTTGATACCTACAGGAATAAATGCTACTTAGTTAGTGGTAAAGTTATTAACGAATCATAGGTTTTTATAACCCACTAGCTTTTGCCCGCCACTTCGTCCGCGTAGAACTCGTGGCGATTAAGAGTAAGAAAAATGTCATGTAATAGAAATAAACCTATTTTTTTTTTATAGATCTACATATTATATAATAATAAAAAACTGACTTCAATGGGGGAGACCGGCGGTGAAAGATGATTATAATTAGATAGTGCACTCTTAAATTCCATACAATGAAATAAAAATATACATAACTATTACCTACATAATAAAAAAAAAAAACCGACTTCAATCGGGGAGACCGGTGAAAGATTATTATACTTAGATGGTGCACTCTTGGATTCCATACAATGAAATAAAAACCGGCCAAGTGCGAGTCGGACTTGCGCACGAAGGGTTCCGTACCATTATCTATAAAAACGGCAATAAAAAAAAATATGTTTGTTGTATGGGAGCCCCCTTAAATATTTATTCTATTCTGTTTTTTAGTATTTGTTGTTATAGCGGCAACAGAAATACATCATCTGTGAAAATTTCAACTGTCTATCACGGTTCTCGAGATACAGCCTGGTGACAGACGGAAAGCTGAGCATTAGTAATAGGGTCCCGTTTTATCCTTTGGGTACGGAACCCTAAAAATGGCTATAAGTATGTTTATAATGGTAGAAGAGTAAGTATACGCTCAATTCATCATGGAATCCAACACCAGAACTCAAGTTTGACAAAAATGTAAAACCAAAAAAAAACAATATTGTTATTTGATCTTATTTCTGTTTATTATTTTGTTTAGATGTGTAAAATAAAGAGAGATATACATATTTTTATGCCAAGATAAAACGCTATTATTTTCAATATGATATTGCTAAGTAGTTCGAGTTAATAAAGTAAAAAAAAGTTTAGGCGTTATTTTATTTCATTTTCCTATTAATATATTGACGTAAATAAACATTTATTATAAAAGCATTACATTAATTTACTTGGTAAGAAAAATAAAAAGCAAAAAGTTCTGTCAATCTCTGGATTTGAACCATGAACCTCTTGAATGCGTGTCAACCATGTTAACGTCTGAGCTAAAGTGGATTCATTTTAGTTGACGAAATTATTGTACAGTTTTCATAAAGTGCTCAAGGGGGGACTTTTTCTATGGTGCGATCTGTACCTACAGCCTAATTTATCGTATGCTGGGTCAGTAAGTAAATTCGCGGGCTCGCGTCTCGCGCCTGTGTGCGTGCGCTCACACATAGACAGCGCCCGCTCCCGCTCCCAGCAGCGCGACAGAAACATTATGTCAAAAATTCAAGATTTGAAAAGTTGGTCAGCTAGGCATTCCTCTTAAATCAGCATCTAGCCTCCTTATCTGTCATGTTATGAGCTTATGCAATGTGTTTCTTCCCAGAACGCTTGAGATTCTGGACCTAGAAACCCACAAACTCCCAGGTTATCAATACCGACCGTAGAACCTCGATTTTTCTCAAATTTAGCTAAGTATTTTAAAGGAACTGGCTTAAATCGGCTTCTCGTCCCTTGATTTGTCCAGTCGTGTGCTCACTGTATCTTATAATAACCAGAACGCTTGAGATGCTGGACGTACTAGCCCAAAAAAATAGCATATTAGTAGTCATCGTCTAAAATCGATTTTTGTCAAATTTTGCTAAGTTTCCTTCAGGAACTCTCTCAAATCAGCATCCAGACTTCTTATTTGTCGAGATATGAGCTATTTGAATGCGTTTCTACCCAGAACGCCTGAGATGCTGGACTTTGAAACCCACCAACACGTAGCTTATCAGTATCGACCGTAGAACCTTGATTTTTCTTGAATTTAGCTAAGTATTTTAAAGGAACTGGCTTAAATCGGCTTCTCGTCCCTTGATTTGTCCAGTCGTGTGCTCACTGTATCTTATAATACCCAGAACGCTTGAGATGCTGGACGTACTAGCCCAAAAAAACAGCATATTAGTAGTCATCGTCTAAAATCGATTTTTGTCAAATTTTGCTAAGTTTCCTTCAGGAACTCTCTCAAATCAGCATCCAGACTTCTTATTTGTCGAGATATGAGCTAACTGAATGCGTTTCTACCCAGAACGCCTGAGATGCTGGACTTTGAAACCCACCAACACGTAGCTTATCAGTATCGACCGTAGAACCTTGATTTTTCTTAAATTTCCGTAAGTTTTCTTAAAGAACTCTCCTAAATCGGCTTCCCGCCTCTTGATTTGTCTAGTGCTATGCTCACTGTATCTTATTACACCCAAAACGCCTGAGATGCCGCATCTCAAACCTCTCTGAGTCGTCCTATGTATGCTAGTATACTGACAACTACGCTTTCAAATCCGCCATATGTATGAAAAAAATTTTTTTTTTGGTTTTTTGCCCAGATTTATTGCCAGGATGCCTGGAAATAGCAGAACTTTCAATCCCAATGCTTATTTTGTGTCTAGGAATCGAGAACGGGTGAGATGCTGGAAGTCAATTTGCGAAGTTAGCATCTCATTTTCAAATTTTCATTTTTTTCGCGAAAATGGGCTGAACTATTAAAAAAAACTATCTAGAACTGTAGAACTATTTGGGATGCTACTAGAACTCCCATCATTTAGTGAGATGCTGGAATTTGATATGCTAAGTTCACACGCACAAAATCTTTTTCCACCTTAACCAATAAAATAGTTGCCTGGCAGTTAATCCGGCCATTCTATTTGCGTCTGGAGATTCCATGCCGCCTTTGTATCACTCTGAGAGATCGTAAGCTCTCGGTAATTCACTAGTGGATATATAGTCCCGGGTTGAAAAGGTTTCTGCCGTGTTTATGACGATAATTTGTCAATTTACACGTTCCAATGAACATACATTATTCGACATAATGGGAGAAGCCACAGTAACACTATCCCAGACCATAAAGTCATAAGTTATTATGTGTGCAATGGAGATATTACTTTTTCTTCGCAAGATAGGAATAGGCCGCTGTGATTCATGCATGCCCCAAATATTTGGGACACATTAACATTATCAATAACTGTCCACGGGACAGATTGTACCAAAATATATGCTTTAAGAGAAGGCGTGGTTGTAGTACCTAAGTATTTTTAGATAAACGATTATGTCCTTACGCCTTATTTGGCAGTCTTTCAGCGCTGAACCCACTGATCAGGGTGGAGCGATTTATCCCGCGCCACTCAAAAGACGCCTTCAAAACTTTTATCTTTCCACCACTGCCACCTGGCTTCTAGAGCTTCATACCTATGCTCTACCTGAGTGGACGCTCGAGTTGGGCGTGCAGTGGGGCGTGTAGCGGGGCGTGCATGTTAAACAATTGAAATTTATACTGGTGTCCTGAGTCGCCGCAGCACAAATATTACGCACGCTCGCCCGCCCCGCTGCACGCCCCGCCGAACCCTCCGCTTCGAGCGTCCACTCAGGCCTAAAGGTATGATTCCGTTGCCGACTGCATACAGCAACAGCACCTTCCGCCGCACTCCAAATTGAACCGTAATCATAAGACTAAAAGTCCCAATGAGTGAGCGGCGTGTGCTGTTCCGACACTTCTCCGCTCATTTTAAATTGAGCTTTTTACGCATACCATTACCGTTCAATTTGGAGTGCGGCGGAACGTGCTGTTGCTGTATGCAGTGGCAACGGAATCATACCTTTACACTTAGGGCCGACCCTACTCCATTCGCCTTGCGAACGACTGTAATATGTCCTCAATTACGAAGAATTCTGAGAATTCAAATTAAAAACGCCGGTTGGAGCGTGAATCACAGATTAACCTAATCGGCCAGTCATATGATACTAGATCTCGACAAATGGCGCTATTAGCGATTAGCACTAGATTACGGTGAATTAACAGTTTTATGGTTACGTAATTTGTCACGCGCTCTAAATGGGGTATACCACAACATCTGTCTTACTTAATGGCACTTTAAAGCGTTTAATGTACAATGACCCCAATGAAATGTAGGTTTAGTGCATTGAACGTTTTTTTGTATAGATTACCTGTCATGACTGCACTTCACCTCGCTGATTTATAAATACCTGACGTCGTCATAGGTAGCTTTGCTCATACAGAATATTTAAACGCTTTAACGATAGTCATATTCATGTAGGGTCGACGCCATAGATACATTTACACTTTTGCACCTTATTGCAATGGAATACAGATGATTATAAGCCATTGTCCGTTTAGATGTATTTAAAATGAGTAGTTTCCAAAGCTGAACTTCCAACTTGTAACCTTTAAAGGTTCCTTTTGTATAGTTTGTTTACTAATTATAATTACGCAACGAGGTTTAAAATAAGCTAGATAGCCATCTTAACCCGAGGGAGTGTCTGCTGCGTCATCCACTGGTCTTTTCCCACGGGCAGCATTCCTCGTCCTGACAAGCTAATTTAGCGCCACACCCAGAGGAATACAGTCTAGATTGGCCTGTCACAGCGACCATTTGTTCCGCTTTATTTGCCGCACGGTCCCGACAACTAGGGGCCTAATCATAGTATCCGTTGCGAATGATCTGTACAGTCGAGGGCATAAATATGTCTACATTTTTGTACTTCATTCCAATGGAATAAGGTTTTTTATATACAACGACGGTGACAAACTAGCATTTGGTCCACCTGATGGTAAGCGGACACCGCAGCCTATAGACGCTCGCAACTCCAAAGGAGTCACATGCGCGTTGCCGATCTTTCATTATATTTGAGGGTTCACTGTGCTGACAGCAGAAGGGTCAAATTTAGGTCCCTCGCTCTCAACACAGCACAGTGCATCCTCGGGAGCTCTGGCAAATTTGCTCACCTCCAGGAACACAACACGACATACTTGACACTTGTATATGTAACTAATGTGATTAAGGCTGTGTTCTTCTGCAAGGCGGAGGTAGTTCCCCAAGTTGGGCTGCTCCAAATTAGCAAGATGACATTTTACTGTGCCCTATCTCTCTTAAAAGGTGAAGAAATAAATGTATATGTATACATATTGGCGCCCTTCACTGTACTTCTAATAAATCAAATTGTATGTAATACGCCCCTCCACAGCCCAATAGCGTGTAAAATTGCGATATAGATTAGTTTGAAATTAGCTGTGGAGGGGCGCGTCGTTATGGATGGCGTTATCAATATATGCACAAGTATTGTATGATTACTGGTTTTGCGTCGTAATACATGATATCACGTTTTAACAATCGTCATAGCCTTGGTGACACCGACAGCATAGCAAAGGTGACACCGCAGTACGGAGTTCAAATCAGACGTCAATTAAGAGGTGCGCCGTATCGTTTAGTGAGGCATTCCGTTTTACTGGCGACGTAAATACATAAATAATACGTTTTCATATTTACACTAACTTTAGACCGCAGGGACGACCGCTTTAGCCTAGTTGGTAGTAGTGACCCTGCCTACGAAGCTGGACGTCCCGGTTTCGAATCCCGGCGGTCAGGGCATTTATTTGTGTGATGAGCGCGGTTTAGACTAACAAGAACTTGCGTGCAACGTGCAATTTTCAGTGAATTTTCATTACATTGCACGGTTTGATCGTATTAATATTATCTCGGTAGCCCGAAGACCCGCAATGTAAAGTAACTTGCAAAGTTCCTGCCAGTGATGTAAATTGGTTTTTAAATGTCAGATACAAAAACAACTTGTGCTAGCTTTCTGCTTACACCGATGAAAACGTTTCTTGTAAATACGTGGGTGTATTCAAGTGAAATGGAACCAATGACGTCTGACTCCACTTCAACTGTCAGATACAGCATTAGTGACGTCATTCGACAAGTCCATTCAACGGCTTATCTGCTTTCGGCTGGCAGCACATTCTTCAGTCTATTTTATATTTAGAGCTCCTTATCGTTTGTTGGAACAAATACTGCATTAGCGACAACATGAACGCTTTAATGTAACGACTAACGTGCTTAGCCACTCGTGGGAGATATCGGGCTGGAAACACAACACAACAATATGTTAGTCGAGTGTTTCAAAAACACTGTAAATCAGCGGTAAAGGACGTGAAACGTAAATTAAAACACACCATAAGGATTCTTATGTGAAAAAAAAAACAAAATAGACAAATTTTACCTGAAAATAAAATTTATATTAAGTTACTTACCTTATTCCAAGCCTAACAAATTGAGATGGCGACATCCGTTTCCGCTGGCAACCTGCCATGTTCCGAGTGACGTTTACCGGTTTTATCCCCACCCTTAGGAACCAAGCGGCGCTATGGCTGCGGACCTAGCAGCCGTCATTGGATTCTCAATTTGATCTACCGTCCAATATGATATAAGTGGACGGTAGATAGCCACTGCAGATAGACAGGTGGCAAATGTAGCCACGGTAGGTAGACCGGTGGCACTGCGTTATGTAAACAAAGCACGAACTAAGGGTAGGTAGTTGATTTGTTTATGCTTAAATAAGATCTGATGATCAACTAGTACAGCTGAAAAAGAGCTTAAGTACTAAATCGTTCCTGAAAAACAAGCTTAAAACTAAGTTTTTAGCTGAAAAATAAGCTTAGATTCTAATACATGCAAGTGAATGTTAATAAAAATGAAATGGTGTTTAAGCACACGCCAGCAGACAGCAATAAAATTAGGCTTGGAATAAGGTAAGTAACTTAATATAAATTTTATTTTCAGGTAAAATTTGTCTATTAAGTACCTGTACCTTATTCCAAGCCTAACAAATTGAGAAGTGTTTGTTATCGGCTGCTGGTTCATAAGGATTAATCGAAACTAAATAGTTTAATTAGAACGCCAATGTGAAGAATAGAATAAAGCATTGTAGAGGAGTGAAAACTTTTATACTTAACACATACAAGTAATATAAATATCATAATCACTCCTTCACCATATATTAAACTACATAACAGGCTCTACTAGTGTCCAAAACGCCTACAGATTTAAAATGAACATTTTTTGAAATACCTAGTAGACCAGCTAGTCACTTACACCTACGTAATCCATAATTACTCCTTCACCATATATCAAACTACATAATAGTATCTACTTGTTTGAAAAACCTAGTAGCACCAGCTAGTCACTTACGTGTTTCTACGTTATAAATATGTCATCTTTATTAACGATTGTCAGCTTAGCAATTGCGAATATTGTTCACACCGTAGCAATCCACAGAATAGATTTCACCAGTTAACCACGAAGCTTTTATACCTTCCTCTCGGTTACAGAACAAAACCTAATATCCAATAAATAAGTAAAGGTCAGTGGATCAACATTTGGATTAGAACTATAAGCCAAACAATTTGAATGTGTAATTCATTGGTAGGCAATATCGGACCGACATTTAATTGAACTAGCTTCAATATTAGCAGCTTTCCAAAATTTAAAACAAATGTAGTGTAAAAATCCTGTGCACGTCCTTTAACATGGGATCACAGAATGAGTAATAGTACGTGGAATCCATAAATGCCTATCCGGCTGACAAAATATACTGAACTGAACAACGGTAGTGATTATCTTCGCTTTGAACTGAATCAAGCTATGGGTCCGTTTACAGAACAGTGTTCAAATCGTAGTTTATACATAAACAGCCTAAAATGCGAGGAATTATCTACACGAATTGACTTACGCATTACGTCTTATCCCAAATATGCTTGTAGTCTTAGCCAGGATGATTATAAGACGCCATAAAAGACCTTCGCCTACGGCTAATAAATAAACTGAAGTGGGCCACCAGTCATCAGCCACACAGCTATAGAACTAGACAATGGTAAGAGATTTTTTACTATCCAAGACTAAATACTATGAATCTCGATGTCCATGGATAGGGCCTCATTCTCCTGGTCGCTGAATTATAACGCTAAATTGTTAACATATCGATAGGGGCACTAGGTAAAACCTGGTAGATACATAGTTATAAACGGGAACCCTCCTGTATCATACGTATACAAAGGAGAAAGAACGCGCTGAACAAAGAAAAATAAATGTCGACGCTATCAATATCTACCGTCCGATAGTAGCGACGAACTTACTAACAACAACCAACGACAAATACTGCAGTTAGCTGGATCACCTGCGATGTCGAAACTATGTAAGCTTTCCAAGTTGCGAGGAGACCTGACTGATTAAGTATAGGTAGGGTAGGTATACCCCATTATAATTATGTATAGAGTACCTTACAGGGGAGAGAATGTTCTACAATTATTCGACCCTGATTTCGCATGGACTACAATATAGGTAGTCTTAAAACGCTGAATATGTGCTACTCTGGTCTCTTACTGGTTACTGTCAGTGCGTACATTACTGATTTTGATCATACCCGAAATATAAAAGTAAAGGTATAGACCCTCCTAACCAACGAGGCCGAAGCTAGTAAATACAACGAAGAATAATATCAATGATCATAATGAGGCCGTTTTGTTCGGGAATTAAAATCGTAAACAGCTTTTATTTAATTAGCTCATATCGTATAATTTCAATAAAACAGGCGAATGTCTGCGATATAGAAGCTCTATAAACATGTATATGCAGCATGTCATGTCAGTGTGTCAGTTACCGAAGGGAAGGGAGGAAATTTTGTGGAAATCCTTCCAGCTGAAAGTGATTTTAAGCCCAGGATCTCACTGCAGTCCCAAGGAGTAGGTACAATGATTGCTAGACGACCAGTGTTCATTTGTATATAATTTATCGTCAAGCCTAAATGATTAAACTAGAGAAGCATACTAGGTACGCACCCTTGACTCTGGTGTGCATAGATAACAAAATGGTTACTTTATCCGTACCAGATCTAAAGGACGTTTATCCAAGGGCCTAACAAAACTGCCGTTGCGACGCTACGCGAGTAGAGATAAATCTACCCTCTGATTCCAACTCCTAAATTCGAGTGCGACAGGTCAGGAACCGCCGAGTCGCGCTAGATACGACTTGGCAGGAAATTGTGCTAGGCCAGCTGGATGAAAAGCGAAGCAAGGCTATAGGTAATATCATCTGCTGAACACCGGCGAGAATCTGGAAACGTCGCAATCGCAAGTAATGCCCTGTTTCTCCAGCCAGTCATGTCACAAGTCGTGTACCTTGCAAAAGTAAACAGACAGAAAGTAACATGGAAATAAAAACATTCTCAAACTAATAAGTCTTCTCAACATCCTTTTGTCAATAACTGGGTAATTTGCACAGATGAAGATTATCCAGTATCTAGACAATTATTATGCAGCCTGTTCTAGTCATGAGAGACAGCACCGTAGACTTAACTGCTAAGCACACTTACCCTATTTCCCTCTGTAGCAGCTGTTTCATCCTGCGTACCTCCTACTTTGCCAAAGGTAGTGGAGATTCGAGCTAAAGGAGGAGCTCGAACACAGTTAACCAAGCAATTGTAGACTGAAATGCGTATCTGTATTGCCCAGAAGTTGCGACGAGGTTGTGTTAAACCAAGTCTTCTTAAAGTGCTTTGTTTGTAACTTTTTACGCAAAAGTTTGACTAGTATCTTCTCCTTGCGCAGGAGTGACTTTGATCAACGGTTGGTAATAACTCCTTGCGCAGGAGTGACCGTGCCGAGAGGTTTGCAGCATCATCTTCCGCAAGCGTGCGTAGGCATAGAAATATCCTATAGATTTCCCAAAGTATGAAAAATGTCGGGAGTCGAACCCGTGTTCACTGCGTAACAGTAATTATAGATGCAATAAAGAGTATTTGTATTGTATAGATATAATATTGCCACAAACTCAAGATACCACCATCAGACACTTTGTTAAATATTCCGTCATGTATGCTATTAACTGGCTTATTCATGTAAGCATCTCTCGGACCGTGCGACGGGCGAAGCAAACAATCTGACTAAAAATAAGCCACACGTATTCGGTATAAACACTTAATACTTATATCTTAGCCAAAGTACTTTGAGTTTGCGCAACTACTTACAACTTATAAATTATAAAGATAGACAGATACACCGACAGATACGTTAAACTTATAACACCCCTCTTTTTCCGTCGGGGGTTAAAAATAGACAAACGTTTATTTTTAAAATAAGATTGAGGGTACTCAGATAAGGTTACTTACCTTATTTATACCAGGGAAAGTCTCCGTTAGGTATGACGACGACCGAAGCGATTAGGAGAGCTAGGTAGAACTGCCACCCTACAGCGCGCAAGCCGCGAGCGGAGCATGCCGCGGCAGCGGCTGGCGAAGCGTCAGGACCCAATATTTTATATTGGGTACCCCCTGGCACAACCCGATCATCATCAAGAAATAATTATGTTACCAAAATTACACTTGCCGAAATTTCATCTCGAAACTATAATAAACGACTCGCGTATGATTTTATAAACTTAATTCACGCACGCATGGTAACAACTCCCTGAGCAGAAATGTCTAGTAATATGAAGCGCGTTACGCGCTACCTCGTTAAACCGGAAAATAATCAGAACGTAATTTTGTATTTACTTAAGTTTAAATCGACACTTATGGCAGCTAGCTATTGAGCTATAGCCATAAGCTAAACTCCAGAGGTTCGGTTCGATTAGCATGCATTATAATGACCGGAATTAATAATCCTAAAACCGTAATATGGTAAATACTGATGTGCTCCACAATTGCGATACCAGATGATTTGAGGGTAGTTTGCAAAAGTGAAATGGTTATCCTTCACGAAAAAAGCAGCACGGGTGGACCGTGGCGGAAGGAACTGCATGAACAGACATCATCGGGTACGCAAATTTACTAAAAAACTTGTAAAGACCTTACCTCCAGCCCCGCTGAGAGCTACTCACGATTATTTTAAATTCCATCGTCCGTGGTCAGACATGAAGAATCCTCGCTCTTCAGCAGTCTATGGGTGGAGCACCATCACCCTGCGCGTAGTTTACCAGGATCCAACTATCTAATTCGTCACTATCATGGAACTTGATCAGAAAATTTCGAATTATTTTCCGTTAAAAAGGCAGATTCAAGTACCGCCGGAGCAAGTACTTTATGTGTTGCCTCTGCAAAAAACAGAACGCCAATGACGGCTGCTAGGTCCGCAGCCATAGCGCCGCTTGGTTCCTAAGGGTGGGGATAAAACCGGTAAACGTCACTCGGAACATGGCAGGTTGCCAGCGGAAACGGATGTCGCCATCTCAATTTGTTAGGCTTGGAATAAGGTACAGGTACTTAATATTGTACTTATGACAACTATGTCTAAACGCAATATTTCACGGCCAAAACAGCAAATTACTCGTTTTTCCATACAACCGTAGTACAGTGCACATAATTGTGTGACGTCACAAAACAAGCTCAATTAGTAAGCGTTTTCAGGGCTTTTTGGTTTCGTTACCTACTTTGAAACCCATTTTTGTCTTTTGTGTTGTTCGTATTGTAGTTGTTCCATGGAAATATTTGTACCTAATGTACCTATATATAAAAAAATCGTTCGAATGTCATAATGAAAAAAAAAATGGTGCATATTCTCAATTATACTTAACATTTCAATTATTACTGTTTCGTTATGAATGTTACATACATTTTAAATGGGTCAGCATCGTGCTTGTGATTCTTTTGTGTCTTCGTATAATCCGAAAAATCTTAGTATTTTCTTGAGTACTTCTAAACGTTTTTGCAGATTCCAGGTTAATGCTACAAAAGGTCCCCGGGGTGATTACTTCCTCCGTTTGCACGAAGGACGCGTCGATAACTGGCTGATTAATTTTGCCAATTATCCGCGAATAGTTGCTATCTCTGCACAAATATCATGGCAGTTAGAACCTTTGTACATGGAAGTAGTTTTGTCCCAACTTAATTAATACGTTGATCGAGTACGCCCTAGGGAGTGGGGGGAGGCTTTTATCATGTATTTGGCGAATGTGTGAGTTTCAAGTCGATTACGTTACGACTGACAAAATTAATGTTCTGGGCTTCTAATAGGGCGGGACGGTACGCGGTATGACAAGAATATCTAGAATTCAGTATCTAGAATTTAAGCTGCCTTCCAAGTGTTACAAATAGTACGTAAAATCTAAATAGCGAAGACGAAATGATGCTGTACTATTACTTATTCTGTGATGATGCCTGGGACATAAACAGTTGAACTATCCTATATGTATAATTGTATATGTAGCCCTTAACTCTAGTCATGCCCACCTCTATGACCCTCCTATAGGTAATATGCATCGGTAAAACTGGTATTTGTGAGAAAATTATAATATGCTCAAGGGCGCTATTATAGAGTAATGATACAAGATAAATAGTACATAATTGCCTTAAGCAGTTGCCTTGCCTGTGCCTGACCTGACGCGGTGGTTGGTAGGGCGAGGCTTTGCCGAGGCCTGCCAAGAGCCAAGAATTCCGAAAAGATTATATGAATACTATATTTTATTTCTCAAATAATGTGAGGAAATAGCACAAATAACTTGCGACGCCGGCCGTCTTGAAATAAATGGGTGAACAATCAAAACTGCGTTTTAGCCCGGATAGTTCTCGCGGAGCGTGACCGGGCCAGATATCGGTCAAGCAGGTATTACCGGGGCTTAAAGCACTTCGCATCCCCGTTGCAGCGAACGTTAACACTGGGATAAAAGGATGCGAACTGGGCTTGGTTGCTTGGCTACTGGGCTTCTTGCACTTAACAGCTTCGAGTTTAAAGGATATCGTGCATGATCCGGTCCTGAGCGGTGAAACTGTTTGCTTTGTTGTTGATAACCCTTTGACCACTAAGAACCTATACCTAAAGTGGTTGTGTGTCGTCGTGCCAACCACGCCAACAACCACTTAAAAGGTCGGAGTGAAGGTGTACTTTGATCATGAATAAAATCATTTATGAACTGTTTTTATTGGTTTAGACATTACACCAATTCAACAGTGCTTCGCGTGGGCACAACGACACACTATCGCTTTGGCGGTCAAAGGGTTAATGAAAAGGGCGTAAGAGCATAAAGATATTTTTGATTCTTTGTGAACGCACATATATAAGGATGTTCGGCGCATGGGCCGTCAACGTACGGTCTTGGAGGTACCATTTTTAAATACGGTACCGCCGCATACCGGGCATAGTCAGTCCGACCCAGGTCAGGCCTAGCTGAGTTTCTTGCTGGACTGTTCTCAGCTAGGCTAGGTTTAGTGAACCAGCGACAAAATTCCCAGTAGCTCAATTCCACTGACACACTTCAGATTCGGTTGAAACCGCTCAACCAAGCTCACTGGAGCGCAAACTGTTAGAGTATTCCAGTGTTTAAACCGCCCGCGTGGGTGTGTCGGAGGTTTCCCCTGGACTTTCCCCAGGCCACCCTCCAACCGCGCTTTACTGGGCCCGCCGCCTGGCCTATAAAGCCAAAAACGTATCCTGATTTGAAAAAAATCTGATGAATCTTCTGGTGTCGCAAGCAATCCATAGGGTAAGGTGCTGGTTTGCCATTAGCCGGCACTCCGGCAGGTCTTTTGCCACCGTCGTAAAATAAAAAGAATCACGCAGTGGACTTTAGTGGAAAGTCGTTTTATTATGACAAAGCAGGCCAGCGTAGCCTTTTCTATTATTCATCCACCTTGCCGTTTATATCGCACAAAGGCTAGGTAAGAACCAAGAACGCTTACACAACTCCTAACTCTCGTAAATCGTCCAAATTGAGGTATTCTTTACGAGTTTTCACTTTTATTGGGATTCTTTACGTCAAAGGCTTTACGTTTCTTTCGCAATGAGGCTGGTATTTATAACGAAATGTACAGAATATCGTGCAGATTGTAGGTATATTCCGGTTATAAGTATAACGTTGGTTAAGGATTCGTTTTGTTTTCTTATATTATTACAGGCTCCTAAGGCCCACGGAACTACTGATAGCACTGCAGCTCTATAGTATAAGTTTTATCGTAACAAAACGCAAACGAACGCGTTTGCGTTTAATATTAATTTCTATGGCATAAATTATTAAAATTACAAATTGAGACTAAACGCGTTCGTTTGTGTTTTATTCCGATAAAACTTATACTAGAGGTATTGATTAGGACTTAATTAGCTTCGTATTTCAATACGCTAGCGTAGCTTCAGTCAGTAGTTATAAATTATCTTCTATTCTATTCTATATGTCACAAAATTATATGTCACACCTGGCCATAAAGCGGCAATCACCGCACGCTCCGCGCGCGGGAAATCCCACTTCCTGGCCAGGGGGTGACATAAAATTTTGTACTTAATACGGCCGGTAATAAAGAAAGCCTCAGATCGCATATTTATCGTCCTTGCCTTCGGCTCGGGCGTCAAATACCTGCGATCTGAGACATTCTTTGTTTTACCGCCCTTGTTAAGTAATGTACTATGATGTGGATGTATAGTTCGGACACAACTCTAAGGCTAAATTCTGTCAAACGAACGCAAGCAAAACTAGACTTAGAGCTCTGACTGTTAGGTAGAGTTTTGCTTGCGCCAATTTGACAGCACTTGGCCTTACAGTTTTGTACGATCTATACTTTAATTAATAAAATAAAATACCGCAGGGTATATGCTCGTGACTTAGGCAGTGTGTTAACGCAAAAACCAATATTGAGTAATTAATCTATATATTAAATTGCTTATTTTAAATAAACACAATCGAGTTTCTCGTATGTACTTTTTAACAACCGCACGCTTTATAAATTCCAATTTAACAACGTTTTTATGCCTCAAAAGACCCAATCAATTGCTCTGTGTCACTGCATCCATAAATAGCCATATTTAAAGGTAAAAACGAATTACCACGGCTATTGAATCGACGGGATCGCTTCATGAATTTTAATGAAAGTTTACCGGGCTGCGAATTAGGAGTACCTACACGGGTGTCACGCTGTCAATTTGATTCCCGGAACCCTCTCAACTCAAGTAATACAATTTATATATATAGTTAACTCTACCTCTAGCATAGCTAATGACCTACTGTAAATCAACGGATTCAGCAAAACTGGCAGAGTGAAATTAAAAAGAAAAATACACCGTAATTTTCCACGACACATTATTTGTATTTATTAAACAAATCTCACGATACATTTCATGTAATAGTCACAATCATATAAACACTTGAAATGTTACCCTTTTGTTGATACACACCATATCGGGTACCAAAAATATTTATAAGGTTGGGAGTTTGGTTTGGGAGTAGACTTTAGACACGTGGCCATGCGAGAGCCTGATAGCCTGGAAAAACTCATCCTTGTCAATCGAGGAAGATCGCTAACCCGTTGGTCCGATGCTGTGAAAGAAATCTGCAATGGAAACTTGCAGACGTCTATCGGGATGGCTGAGAACAGTGAGAACCGAGCGGCCTGGAGAGTAATAAATAGTGCGCAAAGTGACAGCCGCACCTCATGTAGTCACGACCTTCAGTCATGAGGACGCGACGAAGAAGAGAGAAAAGACTATAAATATAATATAAATACACTGATACTGTGATTTTGTATTGTACTGTAGCTCTAGTATAAGTTTTTTCGAAACATTAACTAATTCGAACGCGTTTGCGTTTTGTCTTAAAATGTATGAAAACGCTCTCACCGAGTTTGAAACACGCGCGTTCATCGGTTAGCAACAATGCGTTCGAATTAGTTAATGTTTCGAAAAAACTTATAGCTACTGCTAGCTAGCTTAAACACAAAGTAAATAGCGGCGGCGCGCCGGAGCAGAGAGTCCGCTCAGTACAAAGTGCCATTTTCGCCGCACGCACACAGACGTAACATTTACAGGCATTCTCGGTTGATCTCGGCAATGCTTAGTCGCGACTGTCGCTTATAGTTGTGCGCGCGTTGATCACTTGACGTCCCCGCCGCTACGTAGGTACTTTGCCTGTACTTTGTGTCAGTATCACGTACGTCAAAATGAATAACCGATATTATTACATTTGGAATATATTTTATTGTTTAAATACAACAAAAAACTGTGCCTACACTTTCCTCAAATTTTCAAACGATATTGAAAGGTAAATAAAACGGTTTTCTCGTTATGGTAGTTACAATACCTAGGTAGGTAGGTAATTTTTTGAAACTAGCATTTGATAACGACGATCAACCATTACACATTCATCTTATCGTTCGCTGGTAAAACGCCAGTATTTAAGTACTATGGCTTAGTTAAGTAGGTACCTAATTAATTAGGTATATTCTTTGTTGGCGCTCTCGCCCGACGCCGGTCACAAGTCACAACTCGCAGCGGGTCACGCATCAATTTATTAGGGTTCCGTACCTGAAGGGTTAAAACGGAACCCTATTGGTGTCGCCCAGACGTCCGTCCGTCGTCTGTCACAAAATTTGTTCCGAAGAATTTTTCAGAATCAGAATCAGAATCAATTATTTATTCGTGACAATACACAACACACACAGCAAAAAGAAAGAAAAACAAATAAAACAGTAAAACATGGTAGGTATTGCACGAAATGGTTCTGTCTCAGCGTAGTGCTGGCGCGATTGCCAGATTTTTAAACTTCTCATTGACCTATGAACTTGAAATTTGGTGACAATGTTCAATATTACGTATATTTTAACAACAAATATGAATATATTGATAAATCATATTTTTGAGGTTGATTCGGAACCCTAAATGTGCGAAGTCCGACTCGCACTTGGCCGGTTTTTTACCAAGATACGCTGGTTCATATTTAAATGTCATGTTGAAGAATTTTTAATATACCTACTCCTTTTTAAAATTCAGAATCAATACAGAAGCAACCCTGGGAGTCGGGCAAGTTTAGGTATGTATTTTCAAGAACGGCGGGAACGGACCTTCTGTATATTTTTTATTTTGTGGCTTAGAGCTACTGTATCCTTTAATTGAGGTGTGCAATAAAGAGTATTTGTATTGTATTGTATACAGGGTGCTTTTAATTTAAACGCTACTAAATACTCTTGCTGTGGCTGTGGCGTCATAAATTAGTGCGGCATTTTTTCTTCGCTGTAATTGTAGAATGTAGACATAGAGGTAACATCAATCATGGCATCTAGATCGGTACTATCGTTATAGATAATAAAGTAAACAACATGTATTAAAATCACGTTTAATAATAACAGATCGAAATTGGTAACTAATACGACTCGATAGCATTCATAGAAAAACTGGGGGAAGAAAATTGTTTTTGATGCCTGCAATAACAAGAAATAAGGAAGTATCACGCGGAAAATCATCAAACGATAAGCCGAACTTTGACATTTTATTTTCCTTTCAAGGAAAAGTATTCGAGCAATATTTATATAGTTACATTCTTCGCATCATATCTTTACGGTTTATTTCATATTTTCCCGTTATATAACTATGAAATCGGATAGAAATATGTCTTATGTCTAAATAAGGCTTATATTTTTATTTATGCCTGTCTTTTTCTGAAACATTACCTACTTAATATAAACGTTTTACCTACTTACTACTTAATAACCCATGCCCAAAATTAATAATGTATGTCGTGCGTAAAGTAGCCCTATACTGGTCGCGGAAATACGTCAAAAAGTGGGATACTGATTTCATTCTGCTTGTGATTTATAATCTATCTCGATTCACGTCACCTCTCGTACAGCACATTTGATTACTCATTATTGTTAGGAATTACTGACCAAGTTCTTATGGGTCGGCAACGCGTGAGTGACGCCTCTGGTGTTGCAAGCGTCTATAGGCGGCAGTAACCACTTACCATCAGGTGGGCTGTCAGCTTGTTTGCCTCCGACGTAGTATAAAAAAAAAAGTTATAAGTATATACAGAACGAGTATTGATACTATTGATTGAGGTGCATCAGAATTAAATCGAACCCATCTACCCACTCCATCTCGATACATCTTGCCAAAATGTACCTCTACACCTACAGAAACGTATTTACGTAGCGTCCAGTATAGACTGATCTCAGATTGCTGACCGTCTTACACTGGTTCTCCTGTGGCGAATAGTTGTAAACATTGTGAACATCAGCCCCGCTATCGATGAACCAGCACATTCACATTTCACATAATGTTTCGCTCGCTAAGAAGGCAACAATAACCATGTGTACATCAAACGGTTTTACGTGGCAGATCGTAAACGCGTTTACTGTGCCGCTTATTCGTAGATGCTTTATAGTCTCGTATAATTTGTTTAGACGTGATGTTCCGACGTTCCCAAAAGCCCTATTCGGATAATTATTACTAGGTTCATCAAGAAACTGGCCATTTTTATCCGACGATTTCAATTCATATACCTTTTATACACACTTGATATTCCCAAATAACTTTTAGTATGCAGTTACAATGACAATCCTCAGTATTTTTTGGGTTGACCCCACGTTGACCCAGAAATATGTAGCGAATTGTCATTGTCAGATTTGTCAGGTACCTACTAATTGTTGAATTGGTGACATTGCACGAACTTGGCTTAGCATGGCGCCTGACATTTCATTTAGTTTCTTTTATTTTTCTGAAATGTAACACTAATATTTATTTTATTTTATTTTGATAATTGTATTCTTTTGATGTAAAAGTGCCCTTGTGGCCTATTTGCAGAATAAATGTTTTGAATATTAATGAGAGAATTAAATCGATACATATTTTTGCACTCGACTTTATGTTAATATGATTATTTACTTAAACAAAAAGCCGTATATTCACCCTTCAAACTGTAAGTAGGTAGCCCGTCAACCGCAGACGCTTGTGTTTAATGTACGCAGCTATCAAATGTTTACTGCCAACAGTATAAACTGCATATTGCGAAGTCTGGAATCTGGTATATTTAATCGTTGCTTACGATCCTAATAATCATTTTGTATAGAAAAGTCCCATGAGTCTCAGACTGTTTATTCAAATACTAGCGACCCGCCCCGGCTTCGCATGGGTTTTTAACGTTTTGATCTACTTTACATACTATATACTATAATGCCACAAAACCCTGTGGATAAGTTCGCCTTTGTACAAATGTCTACTATTGAGTTTGTTTTTTCTTGTATGTACTTGATTTGTGCAATAAAGTGTTTACTATTACTAAAACCTGAGAATGTAATTCTAACTATTTAAAAAAATGAAACGAAGTCTTCTTTCAGTAAAATCTTCAATTTTAATAGTACATTTTTTTAATTTTTTTATTTGAATCAGGCAACAAGGCCCATATTTACATATACCTTACAGACTAACATACATATCTATAAAATACCCTTGTGGCGTATCCGTGGGGTCAACACCCAGTATTATGTGGATCAGGACAAGCTTGCATATAAATCGACCTAGTTCTAAATCGATTGAAGAGGAGTCAAGTCAGGTTCTTGTAAATCGTAGGTAGACATAACCTACACTAGCATTTTCACCTTTGAGCTAATCCGTTGGCCGTGAAAAGCAAATAAGCATGTAAATATTCGAGAAGTGTTTAAAAAAAAGGTTGTATATCTTTCAGGAAAACACGTTTAAATAAGAACGTAAGTTGTCAATGATAAGGTTTACATTCAAAGGATCCGCGTCATAGATTTTGTTTGTGACCACGCTCCGACACGTAGCCAGCCAGAAAGTAAATATTGTACAGTCTGAGTTATTATCGCATTTTTCAACTGTTATGTTGCCGAAACCTAAACGCTGTCTTGTCTGAGCTAGGAATTGGAAAGTTAATATGTAATATTTTCAGCTACTCTTAGGTCCTTATCACACTTGCGATTTACGATCGAGTTGAAAACGAGGCGAGCGCGTGGCGCGTAACGGTTGTACCGTGCCGTCATGTTTTATGTCGTTTAAGTACATTTCGACGGTAACGGAAAATGTATTGGTCATCTTATAAAACACGACGCTTTTGTAAAGGACATCATAGAAGACAAAATATAGGGAAAGCGAGGAATGGGAAGACTGAGGATAAGCTTCATGAAACAAATAAAAGGAAAATTAGCAGTCGTGTCGTGTAAGGAGGTCAAGGAGACGAGACGAGAGTCAGATGGAAAGAGCTAACACCGACAAGAGTCTAACCCTAAAATTTATGATGACAACCTATCCTGCGATCTGGTCAGATGGTCGATTGAAACCTCAATTGTCTCGAACGTCTAAAACTGGTCCAATGTCCAAAGCCTGCATGCGGCATGTGTATATAAGTAATTGTACCCGGTAAGGCGATGCAGTTAGCTGCAACAACCTTGACAGGCGCCTTGACACGTACCACCTGGCGCCGGCTGTCTGTCTGTATAGCACCATTTCGAACTACGAGTCCTAACCTTTACAAGAATAAGAAAAACAATATAAAAATAATTTATTTAGAACTTAAACACATTTACACGTGAAGATAGTCAATGGATTCCAAACTAGGCCGTGCCTGTATATTGGGAACCAAAAATGTTTTTCATAAGAAAGGTGTATTTTAAACATTTGGGCCAAAAAGTAACTTTAACAGTAGATACAGTAGATATCTGGTAAAAGTGTATGAAAACGGAAATATGTAGTTCTTATAGTTATTTTTACTAAAATGTGAGGTAGATTTCATTATGCGTGTGTGGGCGTTTACCTGCGTGTGCGTTCGTGTGTGTGTGTGTGGGTGTGTGTGTTTAGAGTACAATAAAATATAAATACTCTTTATTGCACAACCTCAACAAAATAACGCAGTTTAGTACATAATCACAATAAGTAGAGGAAAACAACAGAAGGATTATCGCTAAAGAGGCATCTCTTCCAGAAAACCTTAAGCGGAAATCATATCTATCTAATAATTACCTACGGTAAATTTCACTAGTACCAAAAATTATGGGAAAATAATTCGCAATATTCGTTTGAGATTAGGACAGGATATATGTACGTCAATTATTATAAATCAATTCAATTGAACTACGTCCATCAACCGATAAAATTTAAAACCGATAAGGGTCATTGTCAGGTTTAGGTGCGCGTCTTTTCGGTGGACATGTCAAAAGTTAAGGGCTACAAAGCTTAATTTTCGATTGATCTGATAACCCGCATAACCTGTAATCTGTAATTCCGTGTCTATAAATCCATGTAATAAAAACGTAAATTACACGCACACAAGCCGTTAACTATTGACCACTGAATGGACAACTTTTGTTTTTCCGACTGACAATGACCCATAAATTTATCGGATAAATTAATAGCTGGTAACTTAATTAAGGGCAATGTTTGTTTTGGAGGTATTTCTCATCCCTGCTACGCTATTATATACTATATGCATTTTGACATAGGCACCCTTTTAACAATGTGTACCTAACCACAGGTCTGAGTGCCTATTTCAAACCGAATCTCGTATTTGCGCTTTGCGGTAGAGGAAATTTCGGTTCACGGTAGGCCCTCTAACTGATTTGTGTTGACCGAATTGTACGAAATGTCTTTATTTAATTAACAGTGGCTTTTCGGTAAAGGAAAACATCATGAGGAAACCGGTCTAATCACAACAAGGCCTAGTTTTCCCTCCAGGTTGGACATTCAGATGGCATGGCAGTCGCTTTCGTTAAGGCTGGGTAGACCCTAAAATTATGATTCCGCTGCTGACTGCATACAGCAACTAATAAAATAATGCAGTCGGCAGCGGAATCATACCTTAACTTGAGTTTTTAAAAACCATCTGAGACATAGAAAGCAGCAAAGCAAAGTTGTCTGGGCAGTAAAGTTGTAGTGTGTTTATTTGTGGTAGTTTTTAAGTATTTTATAGATATGTATGTTAGTCTGTAAGGTATATGTAAATATGGGCCGTGTTGCCTGATTCAAATAAATAAATAAATAGAATATAGGTAGTGTATTTAATTATAAAAAAAATATATGTGTTAGACAAGGATCTTGTCTAGTCAAAATCGTATTCAGATACAAGACTGGTCGACTGTACCTACCGGAATCCTTATAGCATCCACATCGTTAATGATTATTCATTAGAACAGATTGGGTACTAATCGTCGGTAACTAATGACGCATTTGATAGTTATCGTGGAAGCTGAATGACGTATGAGATGTTTACCTAAAAGGGTACCTATACCTAATATATTATGTCCATTTGAACTACCATATACGTCATAGAACAGGTGTAGCATGCATGTTTATTATGCATAATTTCATACTACATAACAAGCTTAATAGTAATTTGTTTATGACATGATAATTTGAATAAATATCTTTCTTACGTAGTATGAGCATGTATAATATCTTCTTATCTTTATTAAGAGGGCGTAGATGGCATTGCAAAAGTCCCGCTCTAACAGGCGCGGGTTTTCAATTAAGGCGCTACACTGAGAAATTTGGAGACTTTGAAACGCTGTCCTGCCCAGACTAGCAAACAGTAGGGGCTGATTTTCAGATATATAATTCTTGACTATATGATTGTGGTACTGACAATAGCGAAACATGATTGCTTAAAATTTTCTCGATAGAAAATAAATCCAAAGTGGAGTCTATATTTTCCTTTTTTTCCTCAGCCTACTAAAACAACGCATTATTAAAAGACACGATTAAGTTAATATGATGGTATTTTACCTCATCTAGGTACTGACAAGAGGAAATTTAATGAACCTGCACACAGTCAGATATTTAACGAGATTTGTCTAAAAAGCCATTCTCGGAGAGGGTTGCATCCCTTTTTGTCGTGAGCGAAAAACAAAGGGTGTCTCTTTCAATCGATATATCGCCTTAACCATCCCGCTCTCTGTCTCTACGGAAGCTCTGCGCGTGTTTTTCGTAAATATTGATGTTTATTCTAAACGTGTACATTTGGATAATCTTTTGTTATCAGGTTTGAGAACTTATCATTTTACAACTATTAAAACAAAAATCATTGTTAAAGATGGGAGGGTTTTAAAGATCCAACCAAAAACATCGAAAAAAAGGTTGTTTGAAAAATAAAAGTATCAAGAATATTTTTGCAAATCGTGTTTTCACTTTTAACAGACTGGAGGAAAATAGTTCAAGATTAATATACTGAAAGGACAGATACTAAATCACTATAGATGTTGAGATCTATATAGGTCGCTGGTCGATAAACATTGGCAAAAGTGCATATGTGGGCTCTTAAATTAAAACATTCCGCATATGAAGTTACTATTTCTTTCCTACAAATGTCAAATTTAAAGTCATGGAATGTCATATTTGACAGAGTTCAAAATTTATTTTAGTTTAGGTATCTAGGGTACCTGGATAGGGTATTGATACTATATATCTAGGGTAGCTGGGCTTGTTTTATTCTTTTTAGTACTTTTTACGCACTCGCAATCTTTTGAATATTTTAATGTTTACTTTCGATTTTTAGTCGTATATAGCTGCAGTATAATTTTTAGGGTTCCGTACCCAAAGGGTAAAACGGGGCCCTATTACTAAGACTCCGCTGTCCGTCTGTCACCAGGCTGTATCTCATGAACTGTGATAGGTAGTTGAAATTTTCACAGATGATCTATTTCTGTTGCCGCTATAACAACAAATACTAAAAATCTGAATAAAATAAATATTTAAGGGGGCTCCCATACAACAGACATGTTTTTTTTTTTTTGCTGTTTTTATAGATGGTACGGAACCCTTCGTGCGCGAGTCCGACTCGCACATGGCCGGTTTTTATATATATTATATACGTTATACTTATCGTACTGATTATTGGTCCCGTCTACGTGTCAAAAATATTGATTAAGAAATTTATAGGTAATTAAAGCTTAAGCCACACAGAGAGCGGGCGGGCGGTGGTGGCGGCGCGGGCGCGGGCGGCGGCGGCGCGGGCGGAAGCTGCTTTTGGCGGTGGCGGCTGCCGCCAAAGGCGGCTCCCGCGCCGCTGCCGCCCGCGCCCGCGCCGCTGCCGCCCGCGCCCGCGCCGCCGCCGCCCGCGCCCGCGCCGCCGCCGCCCGCGCCCGCGCCGCCACCGCCCGCGCCCGCGCCGCCACCGGCCACCCGCTCTCTGTGTGGCTTAATCTTAAATGTGTCAAAGGTATCAGATATCTTAATTAGGGCCGATTTTTCAATCCCCACATAAAAGTATCTGTCAAATTAATGTTAGCTCTGTCTTTTTCTTTTATTTTACTTCAGAAAAATGAAACCAATTTTTAGAAAAAAATTAAAAGATTTCAAGACTGTAACTTTGACCAAAAAGTATAAAATAATATATTTCAGTTATTTCATAGCAAAAAGCATTACAGGACAATCAATGAAATTATTTATATACTGAATAAAAAATAAAAAATGAATAAAATGAACTTTATTCTGTAAGTAGGCCGCAATGGCACTTTTACAAGTCAAACCCTACTAGCGTTTCACAGAGGCCACTGCCGAGAAGAAACGCCGAAAGAAACTCGACAGTCAGCCATTTTCTCACAAAAATATGCTTATTACAATGATAAATGATAATACTTAACCTACTTAAGATCAAGAAATCTAAGTATCTATATAAAGCAACACAAAAACAAAGAATAAAATGAGGAAAAAAACCAGTTATGTAGATAAAAAAGATACTTATATAGATAAAAATAAAAAGTAAATAAATAAATATTTGTGGACAATTTTACACAAATCAACCTAGTCCCAAACTAAGCAATGCTTGTACTATGGGTACTAAGCGACGATATACATACTTATATAGATAAATAGATACTTAAATACATAGAAAACATCCAAGACCCGAGAACAAATATTCGTGCTCATCACACAAATAAATGCCCCGGCCGGGATTCGAACCCGGGACCTCCAGCTTCGTAGGCAGGGTCACTACCAACTAAGCTAAGTGGTCGTCAAATATATATATATATATTATATATATATATATATATATATATATATATACGATAACGGGATTTTTATTTGATAGATTTATATTAACAATTTATATAATCAATTATTTTTGGAGCCGGTGCCGGTGATTGAAAAATCGGTTCTTAGTTAAATTAATAAACGGGTAATATCTATCAACATTACCTTACATAGATGCTGACCCGTTTTAAAGCCTCCCGATTGTATTTAGAACAGCGTTTGGAGAGCATTATCATTTTTTTAGAAGCACCTATGTATCTTCTGGTGGTGCAGTGGGGCTAGCATAACATGCATCTCGTCTCTACTCGCGCGCGAGATAGGCTACATGTCACTGTCTGATTAATGCTGTCAAAAAGTGACAGGTAGCTTATCTCGCGCGCGAGTAGATACGGAATGCATGTTGTGCTAGAGGGGCAGGTGTCTATGAGCGACGGTGATCGCTTACCATCAGGCGATCCGTTTGCTCGTTTGCCCCCTATACTATAACATAAAAAAAACACCTCGTAATGTTTACCCGATCGATCTCCATTATTCACAAATTGACAGCACGCGTTCAGATCTGATGAATGGTCCGGAAGCTATGTTTTCCTTTCGCTCACACTTGCCAGCGTTTGACAGCCCGCTATATGTAAGAGTAAGTACTTGTTGCGTTGTTATTGTACGGAATATTAAACTGTAGAATTCTTGCCAGTAAAATTGGCATAATTTTGCTTTAAGGCGAGGTTCTTCCATTGCAAATGTCCCGCTCTAACACGCGTGAGTTTGCAATTGACCATCCCACTCTCTACGGAACTGTGCGCGTAATTTTCGTAATTTTTTAGTACATTTTTGGGTGAGAAAAATACATGGCTTACTATATTAACAATATTAATCCCGACATCCCTCATACCATCAAATACATTTTAGTATTATTTTCTACTCATCATGTTACCTAAGATTGAAATAAAATGAGTTTTAAGATATAAAATAGAGGTATGTTTGGATTTTTTTTCTATCGAACAAAGTTTTGAAAATTGTGTAACGGACATCCGACGGCACTAGATAAAGGTCTCAAATATAACATCGTATTTTTTTTACATTTTTAATATGTAGTATTTCGAAAGAAAACCGTTTACCAAATCAGATTTTTACTATAACCCGGCCTTGATTTCTATACAGTTTGACAGGACTGTGGAGGGGATAAGGGCCCCAGCAATTAAAGTTTCTCACTTTACAACAATATTGTTTCAATTAATATTATAATACTATCCTGTCCTGTAGGTATTATTAAAACTTCAACCCGACATTGCTGTTAAGTAGCTCTCTTAGCTTTATCACTGGCGTCATGACAAATCGCACGCCATTCGAATAGGGCTACCAGAATTTATTAAAGTCCAGTGCCTTACCATGAGTTTGCAATGTTTGAATTCCCGTACTTGCTAGCAACTGCGTAAGTATGGACAAAAGTACATCGCCTCTGGCGGTTACGCAGTAGAACTAAGAATCGCCATACTAAATCGTTTACGCAGTCGCTAGCGAGTACGGTAATGCAAACTCATGGTAAGGGTACTGTCCTGCCTTACATATATTTCGTACCACTTTCTCGCCCCTCCACAGCCCATCATCATCATCATCAAACTTAAGAGCTACGCTCTTGTCGGTGGAGAGATCGCCAGTCTTCCCGGTACTCTGCCAGTCTTTTAGCGTCCTGACACGGCACCAATTTTCTCCTTCACTTGGTTGAAGTACGTCAATCTGGGTCTACCTCTTCCCCGTCTTCCTTCAATTTTCTCTTCCAAAATGTTCACGAAAAAGGTGTCGTGCCGTATCAATTGTCCAAACATTCGTCCTCTCCTGTTCTCCACAGCCCAATCCGTACAATTGCACATAGATTAGTATGAGATTCAAGGAGATTCCCTGTGGAGGGACGCGTCGTTGTGTCGTGGACGACGGTTGCCAACCGTACTGTCTTCTCGAAGATCTCACGGTTCGAAATAATTGTCATACGATAATTACTATGACGACAACGATTCGTATTTTTTATTTATTTATATACATAATGCTTGGTAACCCTACAACCACAACAATGCTAATACAACGTTTAACTCAAACACGTGACGCGATTGGATTATACGCGATAACACTATCAGTAGAGAGCTATAATATGTATATCACTTCGTTGATAGTATTCGCGCGAGTATGGCGACAAAATGTCTAACTGCCAATACCAGTAGTTTGCAGTGCCAAGGTTAACTGGCAAGGTTTAAATTACATATTTAAATAAATAAATAAATATTTGTGGACAATCTTACACAAATCAACTTAGTCCCAAACTAAGCAAAGCTTGTACTATGGGTACTAAGCGACGATATACATACTTATATAGATAAATATATACTTAAATACATAGAAACAAATATTCGTGCTATTCACACAAATAAACGCCCCGGCCGGGATTCGAACCCGGGACCTCCAGCTTCGTAGGCAGGGTCACTACACTCACTACCAACTAAGCTAAAGCGTCTATTAAAGTGTCTATTTATTCTCATTGCTTATATTAGTTAAAAAAATAAAAGCTTAAGCCACACAGAGAGCGGGCGGGCGGTGGCGGCGCGGGCGCGGGCGGCGGCGGCGCGGGCGCGGGCGGCAGCGGCGCGGGCGCGGGCGGCGGCGGCGCGGGCGCGGGCGGCAGCGGCGCGGGCGCGGGCGGCAGCGGCCTTTGTCGGTGGCGGCTGCCGACAAAGGCCGCTGCCGCCCGCGCCCGCGCCGCTGCCGCCCGCGCCCGCGCCGCCGCCGCCCGCGCCCGCGCCGCCGCCGCCCGCGCCCGCGCCGCCACCGCCCGCCCGCTCTCTGTGTGGCTTGAGCTTAAGGCTCCTATTTGTAGTTATGGCATGTTCGATTAATCATTACATATTTATGTGATGTAAACACAAACAAAAAAAAAAAAATGAATATTCAAACAGTTCGCTAAACTACTACATGGGTAAAAGTAAAAACCTAATTTTTGTACAATAGTTAAGGACTTAATTATGCCTACATTTTAATTTTTAGGGTTCCGTACCAAAAAGGTAAAAAAGGAACCCTATTGGTTTCACTTTGTCTGTCTGTCTGTCTGTCTGTCTGTCTGTCTGTCTGTCTGTCACATCGCTAAATATCTCAGGAACTACTTATCCTATCGATTTGAAATTTGGAATAGTTATAAACAAGGGTAACCCAGATACATAGAAGATGGTTTTTTAAATTATTTTATTTTATTTTCTGTGAATAATGACAGATAAAAGGGGGTTCAAAATTTTAAAGTCTGGCAACTATGTCAAGTGGGGTATCATATGAAAGGGCTTGACTTGTACATTCTGAAACAATTTTTAGTTTTTTTTTTCGTTGGGGAAAATTTCGATTTACGAGGGAAAATGTAAAAAAAAATACCATCCCCCCCCCCTTATCTCCGAAGTTTACGAAGAAAAAAATTTGAAATTATTACACAACATTAATTTGCATGTATATTTTACAGGAAAATTATAGCCATAGCCCTATCTAGTTTTTCTTGTTTTTAATCATCAAAAAACTCTTCTATACTAAGTTTGTAATTTAATCACCTTTGTATATATTTTTGTTTTATATTTAAATTTACAAAATTACGTTAAAAATACCTTCTTTCAAATAAAAAAACAATTATTGAAATCGGTTGATGTGATAAAGAATTATCCTTGAAAAACCAACGTACGTACTAAGTTATTCAGTCGCGCAAAGTAGTCACACAATGCGCCGATAGATGGTGCTGTCATGTTTTTTTTAAGATTGTTCCTGAATTAAAATGGGGTCGGGACGGGTACACAACTACATATACAAGAACTGTGTACGGAACCCTCGGTGCGCGAGTCGGACTCGCACTTGACCGGTTTTTTATTTCTATTTCGTGTCGATAATTACCCATATAAATTGTATGGGTAACCAACATACAAGAGGTTCTTTACCAACTTTACTTATTTTTTGCCGTTATTTATATGTATACATGTATACAATTTGTATTCATAAAAACAATCAAATCAGTACTCATATACCGTGTGTTACCGGCATGCGGGCTTTTCTTTAAGTAGGGTATTTAAACGTAGATTCTTACCTAACCATGCGCTTAATTTTATTATAATATCAAAATTGAGACTTCACTAAACTTCTAATAAAATTTCATTTGCCAGCAACGTACAGTAAAGTAAATTGACAACGCAGTACAAATAAAAGCCCTTTAATGTTCTGTTTACTACGACGTTATCTTTAAGCAGTGCACTTAGTACATTGATGGTGCGGTGTTAGGTAATTTAATTTTCCATTTAATTCATTTAATTACGATTTGCTAATACATGCAAATAATTGCTAATGGAACACATTATCATCAGTTCTAATAAATGCCCGCGTGCCTGTAACGCACTGTATATTAATCATAAATTTATTTATATTATTAGGGTGCTTTCTTATCGACTCTTACTATTTTGTTAGCCGCTAATCCATCAGTAAGTCGTTCGATAGAGAATTAACCTGCTATAACGTTACTTGGGTTATTGATGTTACTATTAGATGACATGTTTGGAGTAACCCCGAAGGACTTGGGTTGTTTCAAACGGGTAGGTCACATTGCCCTACTTTGAGAACAGATGTGCCAGGGGATAATTTAATATTAGACTTAGGCGACTAGACAAGCTAGCTCAATTAGTGTCATAGTCATTAGTCAAAACAAGACCGCAAGATGATACTTCATCGAGTTCAGTGAGTAGTTGATTTAAAATAAGAAAACATGACTTAAATTAAAATTACTTAGGTATATAGATTTTTAAATGATAACAATTATTTTTTAAATTACGTATCGCTTCATTCATCTAAAAGTTTTACAATAAAAAACCCAAAGAGGCAGACATTGTAAGAAGTCGGTTCGGGTTCAAAAAAGTCATAATAGTCATATATAATCACTAACTGTTACCTACTCGTATTCTTATCTGTCGTGCAAATAAGGCTAATTTAATGTGTGTGTGTTTACGACCACTGCTTCTTAGTCTACCTTATTTCTAATCTAGCTAAGCTAGCTACATTGCCAACCCTACGCAATAGACGTGCTCACGACGTGCTGTTCCAAAGTCACCGGCGCCCGGCTCACACCAGTCACACCGATAGACCGGTGTCGCGCCTGTGTATCTATATAAATAATTATGTGCACATAACTTACATGGTTATTGGTTATCAAGTAGTTAACTATTGACCACAGGAAAGATTACTTGTTTTCAGTCAATTTTAAGTGTTTGAAAGACCTAAAATTACATAAATTCATACATTGAAGCCCATCTTTTTACAGTTATACAGTTTGGCGGAAAGCAATACTTAATTAAGGCTCTTTTATACAATAAAGAATTTCAACTCTTACCTACTGTAAGAGTAAATAAGTAAACCATATTTGTTCCACCTCACATAAGCCGGTAGCAAATATTATTTGTCTCAAGCGATAAGTACTGTAAAGTGTAAACACATGAAACGAGTACACTACACACAGATAACCTTTCTAAACACTGTTGCAAGAAAATTCAATGTTTGTGTATCTACTCCAACAATACTGCTGTAGCCTGTAAATAGTTGTTCTGGGGCTGCTTTCACAACTTCTGCTAGCTATTTCCTCGGCACGTTTACTGCAGTATGGGGTCGAAATACGCTATTCTAGTTACTAAAAGTTAACTACCGCAGCGAGGGTGTTAATAGTTTGCAAAAAGTTTATAACTTCCAACAAAATATTGCTTTACTTTTTAGGGTTCCGTACCCGAAAAGTCCAAACGTAACTCTGTTGCTGTCACTCACGCGTCCGTCCGTCTGTCGTCTGGCACACAGCTATATTCCGCTGGCTCAAATTTCGCTTGCTCATGAAACACGTGAAAGACGATTTATTGTATGCATGCAGATAAACTAGTGTATTATGCAACTTTAATACTTTTTCTCAAAAAT
The DNA here is from genome assembly GCA_951800055.1 of Cenopis cana. Lineage (NCBI taxonomy): Eukaryota > Metazoa > Arthropoda > Insecta > Lepidoptera > Tortricidae > Cenopis > Cenopis cana. The sequence goes on along the minus strand of OX637476.1, from coordinate 2,511,438 downwards.
AATATGTAATGTTCTCATAACATCTGTGAAGATAGTATTGGAAAGTGGCTCATCCTGGACAGTTGCCAGAAGTGTCCAGGACGTAACACCTACTGTCCAGGAAGTAAGTATGTAAATCCCATTACATATCATAATATTTGAATTTAGAACTAGAAAATAAAGTTGGCAGTTTTTGACATTTAAAAAAAATGTAAGTACCATGGAGGTTGACGTGTCCGTATTGCACGATGTGAATTGGCGGGAAATACAGTTCAATCATGTTTTTAACTATTTCGAGACTAATTTAGAAATTCTTCTTCTTCTCGTGTCGATGGTTTCAGATAGTGCGGGACCAGAAGGTAGCGACGCTTATTGCCCCGTCTGTCGCGTCTTGGAGGTCCTGCTCGGAGCAGGCGTGCGGGCAGCCTGGGCAGGACAACATGTGCCTCATCGTTTGGGGAGCCGTCCCACATGCGCATTGGGTGTCTGAGCTGGTCAGGGCGCCCCACTTCAGCAAGTTCTCCTTACTACGGCCGACCTGGGTGCGCGTTAACATGAATAGATTAAATTAAATTAAATACTAATAGTAAACATAAAATAAATACGATTCTATTTACGATTAATTAAATACGATTTTATAAATCTATTCTATTGGGGTTGTGGCATAATATCAGTGTCTTAACACAACATCTAGCTAAAAAAAGTTCCTTGTATTTTGACGGGATTGACTTCATTGATTTAATATATAAAGTAAGAAGTATAATTGATAAAAATGAGTTTATGTAGATGAATCAGATTGCAATACATACACAGATATCACTAGGTACTGAAAAAAATACTTCCATCCAAGTCTAAGGTGGTATTTGACCATTTATAAAAAGTTCATCAAGTGCAAAGCGGAACATGAAAGTACTAGTTGGTCAGAATGCAGGTACTATTAACCGTTATTCATACAATTTGTTTCATTTTTGAGAAAAGCACTATACAAACTTCGACCGTAAGTGCCATCCTGGCCTCGTATTATAGCCGGACCTCGCCTGCGGCTCGGCCGGCTAACTCATACTCGTCCAGGATGGCTTACTTACTGGTCTCTGCAGTAATGTACTATAACTAGTGTATTATGCAACTTTAATTTGTATTCAATGAATTTAAAAGCATGTCTTGACACTCTTGACAACTACATTTGTATGCCGCAAGACACCACATAGTGACACAATAGTACATACGCAGCAGCAGCTAAACTTATGATATGTAATGGGATTTACATACTTACTTCCTGGACAGTAGGTGTTACTTCCTGGACACTTCTGGCAACTGTCCAGGATGACCCACTTTCGGATACTATCTTCACAGATGTTATGAGAACATTACATACTATTTTTGAGAAAAAACTATTGTTAACACCTTGTAATCATTACCTATGTTGGACAAAAAAACTCTATGATATTTTGAATCTTTCCATAATTTAGGCCTTAGAAGAAGATCACACTGTGTTAAGTACTGTGTTTACGTATGCCTGCCATCCCTTTATATAAATTAACACATTGTACTTAACGTAATTCAAGAATAAATGCATTAAGTGCTCACGACCTTGTTCCGTATTCATATGCTAGTGCGTCACAGAACTAGTGCAGTTCGCGTCGTTGAGAATCATCTAGCATTTATTTGTACGTCATTATGCTAGAGATCTATATGTGATCTAAAATTAACTTCTAGTAGTAGTTACGTTGGCCTTGTGTTTGTAGTGTCATTAGTGAGTAAGGTAAAAGTACCCTTCACCGGACGCTTAAGACCTACATGTACGTTTGTTTTTTTAATAAGGTTTAGAATTTTTGTACGATTATGATCAACAGCATATGGTGAAGATAGATAAATTTGTCATCATTTAAATGTACGTCGAAATTTATTACATAGTTAGACGTATATAAAAATATTTTTTAAAGTTTTTTATATTGATTACACTGATTTGTCCCATTCAACGAACTAAGAAACGGAATTTGCACCCATTACCGGATCGGCATGCCGTTTCACCGAACTAGGGAAGAAATGTATGGAATGATGACAGTGTGAAGTTTGTAAACTGATGAGTGACTATTTATTTCAACCTAACTGCACTAGTTTTGTGATTTTGAGCAATCTTGACGGTAATTTAATCTAAGAAAAAACTGTCTATAATTAAAAATTTAAATCAAATATTTTTTTTATATAAATAATATACTTATCTATTAAAAATTCTTCGCTAATCGCCAATAATTTATTTTTATATAATTTATTCGTTAACGGTTTACATCTAAGTAGCGCTGGCTTTTTTTTAAAGATATACGAAAAATAACACATTTCAATATAGATCTAGCTGTACGCTGAATATGGTTTATATTCCAATGAACGCCAAATAGCAGCTAGGCCGAGATAATCATATGTTCGGTATCAGAGACCATGGGTACGCTTTACCGAACGGGCGTTCGGTAAAGCGTACACATTGAACCTATCACGCGAACATATTTAATAAAATAGTGTTTTAATCTTAATGATTCTGCCATAACAACATAAGTACATTTTATCTAGAAATAAGAACTATTGCAAAATAATAAATACACAATTATTTTGCTTCTACTGATGTTAAATAAATAATATGGAATTTTTAAAATTACCTGGTCAATGAAGCTTATTTTGACGTCAAAAAGTCGTGAAAACTATACATTTCAAATGCAATTTACAAAAAATCTGTCTCGTTTATAGGCGTTCGGTAATTGCTCATTAAATTACTCTATTAATTGGATATGTGTAAAGCGGAGTAGTATATATATAACGTTTAAAATTAACGAGTGAAAAAATAATTTTCAAAACATACGTTTTTCCCTGATTCCGAACGCTGTTCGGTAAAACCTTCAAGCAGTAGATGAGGGTGACCCATCACCGAATTTACATTTTTGTTGAATTCTGTAAATTTGACTGCACTAATTTCACTTATTTAACTCAAACACACACACTTATTAACTCATGATACGATAACACCCTATTTTGAAGCATAAAGTCACTTTTAAACGCTTTTATGACCTTACGAAGTACACTCAGTTTCTTAACCATTTTCGTAAGGAGTCCCATACAACGCCGCGATCGACCTGCTCAATCGATTCTCCCATGGTTGTTCATCTTAGAAGAAAGCTGACGGAATTAATAATAGCGCCACCTATTTTCATGGTTATTAAACTTGCTCGAATAGTCAGCTAAAAAGTAAAAGTAGGTAGACTGTTAAAAAGGTATTCAAAAATTCGATGCGTACCAGTATCACACACGTGGCCCTGTGCTAATGTATATTGTCTTTAGAGACAATAGAGACAATGTACCCGGGTTCGATCCCCAGCGGCGGATGCACTTTTTGTATGTTTTTTCACATGTATCCAAGATAATGCTTACTAACTTTAGCACTTGGTGGCGCTTTAGTCGGGATCACAATATGCGTGAAGTTGGCTATCTATTTCCAGTCATTACACTCTTATTTATGGATTCTCCCGTTACAACTAAGAAACAAAATGGCTTTCTTTGCCTCGTAGTGGAAGGAATAGGTATCTAGCTAACGGAAAAAAATATCACAACGTAATATTAGCTGTAAGAACTCGACTTATGGCTCAAAATATAGAAAATCCGGTGATAGGGCAGATCCGGTAAAGGGTACATCTACCTTAATGACTGTGGAATCTTATAGTACCTAATACCTAAACGCTTTTTTGCGTACCGTAACAGACAGACATTAATAATCAATCAATCAATATTATTTATTTGCATTGTCAGGAATATATTATTAAAATACAGCTATGAAAACGGAGAGGCTGAATAATTTTTGTTAAACATACCTTTTTTTTAAATGTTATTTCTCCCTCCTTAAGCTTCCCAAATAAAACTTGCGGACAGTAAGAAGTGACTTAAATACGATAATAAATCTACACGGCATTGACCGATTCCTGACATTACCGTACACTTTTATATGCAAAAAAAAAAAACAAGCGAGAAGAATCGGCGTAAAAATCTTGGCGAGTTAATTCTTTTAAAACTATAACGCACATACATACAATGTATTAAAATTTACAGTAGCTATCACATACTACAAAATTACAATGCTACAGTAGAAAACTTAGTTTGGCGTAAAGTAAGATATTTGAACTAGCTGTTAAAATGTCAAAGACATTTCCGTAAACGTCCGCATTGTCCGCAGGGAACGCGCGACTTCGATCGCTTGCCGAGAAATTGAAAAAATCGACTAAAATAGGTACCTATTTATTTTGGGGTTCCGCGACCTATATAGTTAAAAAAAAACTTTCTTAGGAGAATGTTAAACGTCAACAAATTCTAATAGAATTATAAATAAATATCGGTGACAAAAATAACATTTCACAAATGCTGCGTTTTTTAATCCTCGATGCCGACGCGCAACTGTTTGTCTGTCTGTGGCATCGTAGCTCCTTAACGGATGAACCGACTTGAGTGTTTTTTTAAATTAAAAGTCTCGATGTTTAATAGTAGTGTATGTAACTGCTACATAATTGGGGGCATTAAAACACGAGTGTGTTTTATGAAACGAGCCGAAGGCGAGTTTCATAATAAGGTCACACGAGTGTTTTAATGCCTAATTATGTACAGTTGCATACATTACTTTATCTACACACATATTATAACTACTCTAAGATGGGTTCAGAAACCGTAGTAAATAAATACAATAATTGTGTTAATACAACCTTTTTTTGCACGGTTGCGGAAATATCGAAATCAGAACTGGCAACCGATACCTGTATGTTATTTTAAAAAGTAAAGAGTCCCTATTCTGATGTGATCATGTCGTTCTAGCTCAAATTTCGTGCGACATATACTAAAAAACATCGAGCTGACATTTCGCATCGACAGAATTTGAATTTTCAGTGATACTAGAATAGGGACATGTCAACTTTGACATTTAAATTTTGACAGTTTTGTTTGACGTTTAATATTTTAACATCATATATGAGATTAAAATAAAAAATTATATTACTGCTGTAGCCTTAGCCACAGATAAGAAAATTGCCATAAGTTCATTGAATGTTGAAATGAGAGTCATTTTCTACGGTTTCCGAACGCATATTAGAGGATTTATGATATGTGTGTAGATAAATAACATTTCACAAATGTTGCGTTTTTTAACCCTCGATGCCGACGCGCAACTGTTTGTCTGTCTGTGGCATCGTAGCTCCTTAACGGACGAACCGACTTGAGTGTTTTTTTAAATTAAAAGTCTCGATGTTTAAAGAAGTTTTAACTACAACCACATCGATTTTAGAACATATTTGTGGCGCTTAACACATTATTTCACCGATCGATGCATTTGTATTACAGCATTTCATTATATATCTGTTGTAGGCTTTTACTGAAACGAGAACTTATTTTACGGCTAAAGGCGTGCCCGAGCAACCTAAATCAATTTAATGTATATTTAATGTTATGTTCGGATACTTCGAATAGAAACAGGAAAATATATTGCTTCTGTCTATCATGTGTCTATTTGAATTAATTTGAATTAAATGCGTAACGCTTTGACTCGTGCAAATAATGCGAAGTCAATGTGTGTTTACGACCACTGCTTCTGTTTACGTAATTTCTAATTTAAAAAAAAACAAGGTATATATAGTTTGTGTGTAAAAGAATTAATCATATTGATCTCGAACAAAAAAATACAGTTAAGTTTTAATACGCAAATACACAGAGCAGTTGGTATGGAAGTCGATACAACGTATACTTACCAAATTTATTTTTTCGTGACCATAGTAACCAAGGCATGACTGGTTTCCTAATTCGACAGCCTCTGATCTTAACTCAATGCCATACCAGTACAGCGATTGGCCTTAGTCCCACCTGATGGGAAACCGACGACAAGGCCTAAGGTGTAGCTAGCTGGTTCAGTAATAGCCTATTCACTCTTGCCTTGAAGAGGCGTAAGCTTGTAATTGTCCGGAAATACAGAAGATGGGAGCAAGTTCTATTCCTTTGCTGTTCGCATTTTAGATCCTTATTAGGGTGGCCCACAATTAGAGATGGTTTATTCAGGACATTATTGTCCCTATGCTCAGGCAGTCGTTAAGCCAAGTTGGAGGCCTTCGGGCGGTTTGAGAACTCCTAACAGTCAAGTTGCCCACTCACTTGACAAAGCCTAATCCCAATGAGGTCTAGTTTCCCCTCGGGGTTGGAAGGTCAGATGGCAGTCGCTTCCGTAAAAACTAGTGCCTACGCCAAATCTTGGGATTAGGTAGCGGACCCCCAGGCATCCTTCAGGATGCAACTGTACTGGGATAACGCTAGGAGGATGATGATGATGCTCAGGCAGATGCAAGCGCTGTAGGCGTCTTTGTTTTACCTTCGACTTTGCACACATGACCAAAAAGTCTTAGGTACCACCTCTGTAGGTGAACATAAGTTCGTAACCCGAGTTAATTTCATTGATATTCTATTATATTTATCGTGAATATTGTGTAATTTAACCCATACACCTTTTAGGTAGATCACAGCGTATTGTATATTTTATTTTACTGTCATCTGTTATCTAACCTGACCTGTGTATCACAAATAAATACTTAGGCACTTACATAATGTTAGTAACTAATCTTCTTTTTTCTTTTTTTTTAATTATTCCAAAAAAGTAATGGTACATTTGTTTTTACATTAATATCGCCAAACATAATGTAATTTTCTGTTTACAGGTATAACTAATGTCCACAAAACTTCAAGCCGCCTAGCCGCCATCAAAAACGTAAGTTTTTTTTAAATACTATGACGGCGGCAAACAAGCGTACAGCTTGATAATAAGCAGACACCGTAGGCTACCTATATAGACGACTCCAGAATTACAAGCGTATTGATTTCATTATGGTTATTCGTTGTGTTGACCTCTTGTCCCACCCCACAAACGAGATCTGTACCTCTAGTATAAGTTTTTTTCGAAATATAACACAAACGAACACGTTTGCGTTTAATCTTAATTTATATGGCAAAAAATGGTTACCACCTAAGGCGCTGCTCGCGTTGTATTACAAAATGAGCCCAAACGCAAAACGCGTTCGTTAGTTTAAAAAAATCTTATACTGGAGGAACTGAGACACCAGCGCGCTTCTGCACGTCCTGCAGCGTCACATATGACTATACCTAGATATTTTTCTAGCACGAACGTTGACGTCTAAGTGTTTGACAAAATAAAAACATCGACAGTCCTGTTATCGATAAGTGCCACTTCAACGTCATACAGATAATACAAAGAAAAATATAGGATAATAGGGTGCGTTAAAAATAGATAATAGTAAAGTAACCAAACTATAAATTTATTTATATTTTACATACTTTAGAAAACAATTTGAAACCCTTTTGTAACTTTCTTTCTTCGTGTCACTGAATTAATTCTCCCATAAGTCACTCCATGATAAACCCACACCCAAATTGTCTTTCAAATTGACGCAGAATGATACAACATGTAGTATATCCCAAACCCATTTTTGATCCCATAGCAAATCTGTGTCTGTGTCTCTATACTACACAAATTCTCTCTACAAATTTTACACTATAGGTACAATCAAGATAAATAAAAAACACTGTACACCCTGAAAGTTTCATGTAGACTGCTCTATAATAAATAACTATTCATTGCAATACGTCTTGTCGTTGAAGTAGTAACTATGTACTTATCGATAACAAGTACTTGTCGATATTTTTATTGTGGTCAGCACTAAGCAAATTCTGTTCCTGCTAGAAAAATATCTAGGTATACATATGACATCAACCTGGCATGTGTGCTGATTAAATCATCTTGTATAGATGCTAAAGGCCAATGATGATGATGGATGACAGCTAGAAACAAATGCAGGTCCCTCATTCTTAAGGCGAGGCTAGTACATGAATCGACGAAAATATTAAAGTGTGAGGTTAGAGTGTGAAGAAATAATGAAGAATTAAGTACACTACCCAAAAAATACTGTACATTGGAAAAGAAAGGAAGTAACAAAATAATCGAAGGAAATATTGAAAAATACTTTGGTAACTGTGTGATAAAAACCTAAATATCATCCTAAAAATTATCTTTCATGCTGATTATTTCGTATTTATCAACGGCAGTGATATGTGTTTTTTTTTTACCAAAATATTTTTATTGTTTTTGGATAATGATCCAGGATTCCAAAAAATAATCAAAATGTACTAAATATTCACGAAAATTACGCGCAGAGTTCCGTGGAGAGCGGGATGGTTAATTGTAAACTCACGCGTGTTAGAGCGGGACGTTTGCACTGGGATTGCCTGAACTTAAAACAACGCATTATCGAGAGCTCTGTCTTATTCACCACCAAGAACACAACACCACATACCTACAGAGCAAGTATTATAGTGGTGTCAAATTGCAATCTCATCTAGGCAAGGGGCTGACACGCTTTGATAGCGAAAGATAGCTTTATTACGATCCCTATAAAAGGAAATACCTAGAAAAGAGTTCCATGATTTGTATATATTACCGACCGAGCATTTTTCATGGTCGTGTTATAGGCACAGGCACACTTCCATAAGCAATACATTGTACATGCAAACCGGTCAAATTACGTAGTAGAAATTTTATACGAATATTCTTTCTCTTACCCCCGTTCGCTCTGTGGCGCTTCTATAACTACTTGTATATAATATATGTATGCATCTAGCCCTCCCTTTTACACAAATGTCAAAATGTCACGGCCTCTATTTGCCGTGCGTCAATTGTATAGTTAGATTACTTCGGTAATCTGCGTGTCGGTTACAAGCAGATGCAGATGCGGTTAGGACGTCAATGGCAATATCAATGATCGAGCAAATTCGTAAATAAAATAAATAATTACCTATTTGTGGACAATCTTACACAAATCGACCTAATCCCAAACTGAGCAAAAGCTTGTAATATGGGTACCAAGCGACAAAATACATAGACACTTAAATGCATAGACAACATCCAAGACTACTCATCACACAAACAAATGTCCTGACGGGGATTCGAACCCGGGACATCCAGCTTCGTAGGCAGGTTCACTACTAACTAGGCTAAAGCGGTCTTCAAATAATCCGTTCACCACAAAGTTGAGGCTATTTGATCATCAGTCATCACACAGTAAAGGTATGATTCCGCTGCCGACTGCATACAGCAACTGCACGCGCCGCCGCACTCTAAATGAATCGTAATGGTATGCCTAAAAAACTCAATTTGAAATGAGCGGACAAGTGTCGCAACAGCACATGCCGCTCACTCTAAATTGGGACTTTTAGTCTCATGATTACGGTTCAATGTGGAGTGCGGCGGCACGTGCAATTGCTGTATGCAGCCGGCAGCGGAATCATACCTTAAGGGTGCCTTTCTATCAGAGGTATGTTATGTTGCGTTGCTATGGAATGAATGCGTTGATATCCACCAATCATATTCATTGGTATAGCATAGCACACTGGTGGAAACGCAAAGCTATCACATCCACGCAGCATATCTTCTTAGCATAGCTCTGGTGGAAAAACAGCCTAAAGCCTAAGGCCTCTGTCATATGGGTTCGAAAATTACAAACTTTACTGTTAACCGTGCCGACAATTAAATCACCCTTTGTGCGTCTACAGTAATTTACAGTAATTAAAATAAGTCTTTGTTTTATTCTTAATTAACTATTTTAAAGTCGCTGCGGCGTAGGCCTCTAAATATGCCTAATTAGTAGAACTGAAAATAGGCATCAAATATACGTCAACTATGATCAATTTATTATATGGTTGTGGTTTGTGATCTAAATTTAGAATCAAAGTATACAATACATGCATTAAGAAATCCTAGTTTAACTGTAAGAAATTCCTTAGCGTGCATATACATTCTCAATGAGTAATAGGTGCCTCTTTGTCAATGTCACTAAGGTCGATTTTTGATTGTGCCATTTCCATTCATCCATCCATTCCATTTGGCATTCCCTTTTGTATGATTATCACACATATCAATTCTCTTTTTTTACTCTAATAGCATACGACATGGTTATTGTGTAGGTAAAGTTCCTACATGCATGCATGCATGCATATTACGTACGAGAAACCACGCCACGTGACCCGCCCATATCAATTATAACAATATAATGACGCTCCTAAATTACTTCGTCAAAAAGATTGGGCCTTCAGATAGAAAACCATTACGGGATGAAAATAAGCAGCGTAAAGCAAAAACTTCGTCTAACTCAAGTTTCACCGGCGAATCTAAGCCCCGCTCAACAGGGACAAAGTTGGGAACTCTTGGGATTAATTTTATCGGGACACTGAGCGGAACAGTATTTATTGTACTTGTAAGCGGTGTGTGCCAAACAGATTCGTGTTTGGAAGTGAGCACAGACCACAAGACATAGGATACTCTTGTCGGCAGGACATTAACTTGATTCTGACATTTCTGACTTCAATCGATGTACATCAGAAGTATTGTGTAAGTATTGTGTGCGAAGCGTCGTACATGTAACTCTAAGGTTAGCTTTCCTCTTTTGTATATATGTGATGAGCATATTTGTTTTGAATCTTGGCTATTTTGTGTGCATTCAGTACCGCCCCCGAATTGTGGTTAAAGATATATTTTTTTTATTATCTCAAAAGAAATATTACATTTCACTTAATGAGATTAAATACTTAATCTCATTAAGTCATGCACTAAGTAGGTACGCCAATTATCAACGTCTTTAGAGCCGTTTCCAAGTTCACCGAAATAAATAATAATATTAGAAATTGTTTGACCACATAACATGTAATTTAGTAGATATCTTGTAACTACCAGTCTAAATGTTTAACTAAAGTAAGACAGACACATTGCAAGTGAGTATGTTTAAATCATACTAGTGGGGTACATAAATACATATTTTATGACGTCCGCCGTCTACCCAGCCAGTGCGAAAGCAATTTGTAGCATAAATACAAACCTTGCTCGTGTTTGCACGTGCCTGTGTAACTGAGAACTTTGACATTTGGTTCTGTACCTCTAGTATAAGTTTTTTCGAAATAAAACACAGACACATTTGCCTTGTCTTAATTTATATGGCAAAAAATGGTACCACCTAAGGCCAACAGAGGCGCCTGCTCGCGTTGCCTTACAAAATGAGCCTAAACTTACGCAAACGCGTTCGTTTGTGTTTTGTTTCGAAAAAAACTTATATACTAGACTAGAGGCACTGAATCGCTTATCAAGAATGCTGGCGTCGAGCCCGCGGCTTTAAGGTCGAATATAATATTTGTATTGATAGGTAGATATCTTATATCTTTAAACGAGCAATTCTTGTATATTTATTTATTTATATATTCATATATTTCGGGGATCTCGGAAACGGCTCTAACGGTTTTAATGAAATTTGGTTTGTGGGGGTTTTCGGGGATGAGCAATCTATCTAGCTAGGTCTCATGTACGGGAAAACGCCGAGCAGTGCTCGGTCGCCCAGATATTATGAATTATATGATAACGTTGATGACAAATAGTTGATCACTTATTCTCCATTTTATTTCATACGGCGAAAATAACCATGACTGTCGTTGTTCAGCAAAAGTTTTCCCTTCCACGATTGAGACGAGACTTATAATGAATAACTACCTCATTCTTGACACGTACTCGCTCAACTTATCCTCTATCCTCTTACGGGGCGAATATGATAAAACGGGAAATATTTAATAAAGTTGCGTTACGTTTGTTTTCTGGTAGTTCTCGTGGGTCTACAAAAGGGTATTTTAGCTGTATCTAAAAAAAAACACGGTTTATGAAAAAAAAGTTTCTGCGAAACGAAAATTCTGCGAAACAATACATTCTGTGAAACATTTTTCTACAAAAGAAGGTTGCCCTATTTAGTGTGTTACTTATTACTACGATCATCGACAATTATTAGGACCCACGTTACAGAGAAATACAATCGGCAAACGTCAATTTGTTCAATTTTGATCCCTTTCTCCTTCGTTGGTTCTTACCTTGCCCGAACCAATTACTGTCATGCCCGGCCGAATCTGACCTGACCCAAGCAAGAGCATCGATTGGACGGAACGCTGCCGAGATCCGCGGAAATCGTCAATAACTACGAAGCTTAATAAATATAAGGGCCTCGGCAGATGTATAATTTTGTAGCTTTTGGCTCTAGGTCCATGGGGCCCAGCGCGCACAAATTATTTAGTAAAATCGCGAAGCGTCTGGTTGTCGTAACTGGTGACCGAAGAGCTTGCAACTTCCTTGCAGAACGTATTCAGCATTGCGATACATCGAGGAAATGCCGCCAGCATTGGTACTATGCCTTAAGGGCCTGTTTTAGATTTAAGTTAGCTTTAATATTAATTATTTAAGTTATTGTTGTATGTATGTGTGTAAATACTTTATTGTACTCAAGACAAGAAAAAAAAAATACAGACAAAGCAGATTATACATGTACAAAGGCGAACTTATCCCTGTCCTGTAGGGGTGTTGTATTCTTGTATATATTTTCACGAAGTTTAGTTTGTGTAACGTTTACATGACAAACATGTTGATGGTAGACGTAAACAACCGGCGTCCGTCTAACTACTAGGTACTGTGTCAAAAAAGGTTGCTATTTCAATGCATTCAGTCAATATTGCGGTTATACACGGCTATTGATACTTTGATACGATGACACCTATATTTATAAATATTTAGGGTATTGTATAAGGACAACAATGAATGTTAAAAGAATCTTATTCTTTACAAATTTTCTTTATTGTAGCTAGGAATTAGCGGCCAGTTCCACTGAACTGCCAACCCTATTGTCGAGAGCGAAGCCATTACTGGAATGACTCTTTCCTTCAACAAATAAATCCCTCCGCTCGCCTATTAACTTTTACTCAGTTAAACGAGAAAAAATTGCCAACGAAACTTTTATTTAAGTGATATTTTTAATTGCTTTCGTCAAATATCTGTCTTATGTCCCCCGGGCTTGAAATCCCGGTCAGGTCATTTATTTGATGAGCAAAAATATTTGTTTCTGCGTTTTCTATGTAACTAGTTATCTATTATTATAGTGTAGCTTTTCGGTGAAGGAAAACATCGCGAGGAGCCGGTCTAGTCCCAACAAGGTATAGTTATAGACGGAAGGATTGGAAGGTCAAATGGCAGTTGCTTTTGTAATACTATAGTGCCTACGCCAAAGTTGGGTTTAGACTTTAGATCGGTCATTGATAACATTTCATTTATCTGACTCCTTAATTTTATTTAGGTATTTAATAGTACTCAAAAACTTTAATTTAACCTCCTTTATTTTAGTAATTTAAAACTGCCGCGTTCTAAAAGGGCGTATGTACATAGTTATTATGAATAAGCTTAGTACTCTGGTCAAAATATTTAATAGGGTATTAAACTAAGGTAAAAATAAATTATTTTTTACTTGACTAATAAAAGATCTAACGAAAATACTCGAAAAACATCAATTATTAATTTATTTTAGCTAATTGAAAGATTTTATAAGCATAAAGATTTAAAAAGGACGCTGATTTGAACAAACCTACTCACACTGCCTTAGTGACGTCACTAAGACAGTATTTGCCTACAAACTTCATATTTAAATTGTTAAATTGTTATTCTTTTATATTTTTTATTTTGTATATTTTTGACATTTTTAATTAGTATTTTTGACATTGTGTTGACATTGATAATTATTTTACCATATTATTATGTTAAAACTTGACTATTGACATTAGATATTACCTAGAATTTCCTAGTCGCGTGTATACAAATGTAACATTTTTTATTAATTTATTTTTGACATATGCGACATTATTTGATTTCTTTATTTATTGTTTTATATTTTTTCTTATTTTATACCTGTTGACGATCCTTTTGTGAATTAATTTTGTTTTAAAAATGTAAAACACTGTGTAATTTTATAAAGGAAATAAATATATCTAATCTAATCTAATCTATTAACAAATCGTTTTTGACATTTAATAAAAAGTTGCTGATTTGACTAGGGGTTTAATACCGTATTATAAAATTATAAGTAAAAAAGTATACTGTATCTATGTCACCTGTGCCAGTGACAGTGGCAGATTTCAGGGGGTCTATCCTGGCCACCCGAAGATCGAAATTCGTATGTTTCATTCTCTCCCGCTCGAAGCAAGCGAGATAGAGACGGAGATATTCCAAAGATTTTAACCCAGTTACTTCACTTAACAAGATAACCCCCCCCGCAACTGACAAATGTCGATGTTAAAATTGTCAATGTCGCATCCATAGACAATTTATATTGTTTTAATAGGATGACAAAAGTCGTATCACGGAATCCCATTCAGCCTGAAATGGCTTTCTTGCTAGTATTTTGCAGTTTATTCGAGAACTATAAAATATAGAAGCCGCTAAGGTAAAATGAGATGTTGTCAATTAGTAGGTATATCTGCGGTCAACCTAAACTCCTCCTAAATGGATTATGATTATGATCATCAGACATAAGGTACCACATCCAGTTGCCGACCGCTAAAAATCAAAATTAATTTATGAATGTCAAAACTACCTATGAATGTGTCAGATTGTAATAATGTAATATAATTAAGTTGTATATTTTAAATAGATTAATTTATTATTTATACAATAATTAAAAGCAATTAAGAATTAATAAAACCAAATTGATGTCACCGGAAATATTAAAAGTACAGCTCGAATGGAGGTGGGGATTTTAGCATAAAAAGGGGTGTCCGCCATTGGAGGCCACATTGTTGCTCGTCACTTGCTGAAGGGTAGTCGTCTACTATAAATCCACACCTCCATGTTGATATTATAAAATATTTTATTGTTAAAAGTGGTTAAGTCCCAATAGGGACACGTGGGAGTTAAAATAATTGTATTGTGGTTCTGCAAGGATCAAATATTCATGTAAGTAAATAATTAATAAATGTGTATTAATCGAATATTACGTTTTATTATACTTTTACATCTCGCCATCCATAGCATTACCCTGTATTTCTTAATAATTAGGTACTTACATACTTTTTTAATCCATAACTAAGGACTAGCCTTACAACTTCTCATTAATTTTCCTAATAAATGCGAAAAAACTACCACCTGCGTTACATAAAGACAGCAGAATAACCGAGGGAATACTTATGGGGTTCTTCAAGTGTTTTAAGAGTTGGAAAGGCGTATGCAAATTCCATGGAGTTGTAGGCGTTCATAGGCTTTGGTAACATACGCTTGTTTAACACCAACGTACTAAACCACCCCGATTCGAGGCTCAAGTTGTGACTTTAGACCAAGACAGTGTATTGCTAATTTCATGTCTATGTTTAGGTGACGGTGACGTGAAATTATTGGTCAATCGTAAAATATTCACTGATCTTTGGCCTTTAACTTGTTTAGCTTGTACATGTACGGTCAACCAATTTGATTTCTGGGCCAGTTTGTACTTTGTCACAGTGACATTACTATACGGTATTTTACTCATAGTCAAATCAGCAACTTTTTATTAAATGTTTAAAAAATTAAGTTTGTAAGGACATACAGTCTTAGTGACGTCACTAAGACAGTATGAACTGGTATGTTCAAATCAGCGTCCTTTTTAAATCTTTATGCTTATAAAATCTTTAATTAGCTAAAATAAATTAACAATTGATGTTTTCCGAGTATTTTCGTTATAGATCTTTTATTAGTCACGTAAAATAGTACATTACTTACCAAGGGCGATAAAACAAAGAATGTCTCAGATCGCAGGTATTTTACGCCCGAGCCAAAGGCAAGGGCGATAAATATGCGATCTGAGGCTTTCTTCGCCCGTGGTAAGTACAAAATTTTATGTCACCCCCTGGCCAGGAAGTGGGTTTTTTCGTGCGCGGAGCGTGCGATAATGGCCACTTTATGGCCAGGTGTGACATAAAATAATTTATTTTTACCTTTGTTCAATACCCTATTAGACCTCTAGCGGCTTATATTGATTTTCACTGTGACAAGGTACAAAGTGGCCCAGAAATCAAATTGGTTGACTGTACCTACATTTAGCTTTGTACAACAGACATTAAATACACAGGGGATTTCTCGGTTTACGACAAAAGCGTATAAAAACACGTTAACGATAAGTATCCACACCTGTCACTCATTCGGTCACAATAAACTAGTATTCGGCATCATAAATATGTAAACATTACAGCACTTTATTGTTTAGAGATAAGGTTGAAAAGCGTATACACATTTATTGTTTGCTGTACTCGATAAATTGAATAACTTTCCATTACGGTAATTGAAGCTACGCCCCGTAGCGCTACGGGTCTACGCCGTAGCTGTCGACGCTGTCGTAGCATAACTTGGAATGGAAATTGTATGCTAATAATAATAACATGCATGTATAGAAGCTCGCTGCATGTGCAGAAGCCATGGACTAGTACAGTCGACCGCATAAGTACGGACATTTTGGTACTTTTACAGTTTCGACAGGACGTTGAAGCGACAAGGTACGGTCAACGTCATTTGATTTCTGGGCCACTTCGTATCTCGTCACATTGGAAATTTATATGAAAACCGCTTAGAGATCCATAGTAATGTTACTGTGACCAAGTACGAAGTGGACCAGAAATCAATGTGGTTGACTGTACGAAGGTGTTAAACCCCTTGTGAGACAGCCAAAAAAGGTTTAGAATTTTGAATCTTATTTTGAAGATAATACAATTGTTAATACGTTTATTGCGCAACTACCATTCTGATGTGACTGAGATTGTATCGATTTTAATCGTTACATTGAATGTCGGCTAGATAATACACAGATTTGCATGCAAAATTTCAACTGTCTAGCTGTCACGGTTCACGAGATACAGCCTGGTGACAGACGGACAGACGGACGAACAGCGGAGTCTTAGTAATAGGGACCCGTTTTAACCCTCGGATACGGAACTTTTTTTTTCTTTTTTTTGTATCTGTGTGTCTTTTGTGCAATAAATAAATGTTTCTTCTTCTTCTTCTTCTTCTTCTTCATTTTATGGGGATATGGGGGAGGGGAAGGCTCTACCGTGATGACCCCCCGTGGGTACGGAACCCTAAAAAGGACGGATCAAATAACAGTCATCAATCTTCATGCTCGGGGCTGTGTCAAATAGACTTGATTTAAATATTAAAGCAGTTCTCTCACCCGGCGTTTGCCTGCGAAATGTTTTACCGGCTTCGTTAAAAAGGTTTTTAATTATTTAAACATTGTATTAGCACGGCACTTGTTTGGCTGTGTCGCCTTAATTAGGGTCATAAGCCCGAAACGCACTGACAGTGACAGCGGTAGCGGGGCGGGGCGTCGCGTTGCGGAGGCGGTACCGGTTGTAATTTTCGAACTAGAGGTGGGTGATAAATAACTTCACGATGAAAAAATCACGGTGATCCGCCGTTAAAAAGTAACAGTGTGACTTGTCACGAAGTAACAACGTTACAAAATAACGTTGTTACTTAGGGACGATATCACTGGAACAGTGTGTAAGCGACGCGTCGCGTCGTGCGTGCCTCGTGACCGCTGTTACTAACTGTGACTGACTGCGGTGCGCTGTCACAGAGTAACATCAGTTATTACAAAAATATCAGTAACTACCGGGAACGATCGACACGCAAATGTCTTGACACACCGATATACGAATAACAATAGCCGAAGTGACAAAGTCACGGTGATTTTTCAATGTGATTGTTTTGGAACGGGAATAACAATAACGGTGATCGAAAAGTAACGCTTTTCCCCATGTCTATTTCGAACTAATATGAAAGGGTCCGCACAGAACGCTTTTTCCCATCTGGTTTTCTGTGCGGACCTCATAATAGTTCGAATATTACAACCGGTACCGCCTCCGCACCGCGACGCCCCGCCCCGCTACCGCTGTCATTGCGTTTCGGGCTTGATGATTAAGGGGAGGTATCCCCAACGCAAATGTCCCGCTCTAACACGCGTGAGTTTACAATTGACCATCCCGCTCTCTACGCAAGCTCTGCGCGCAGTTTTGTAAATATTTAGCTGTAGTCATTAAGCCAATCATTTTATCAAAGCAAACCCTGCGAATTTGTCCGTAACTATTTACGATCTTTAATTGAGTACAAAAATTAAATGTTAAATATCAGTAATATAGCCGTAGTATTGAAAAAACATTAACTTCGCGATTTTTTTCTATCGAGTGAAATTCATCGGGTCATGTAACTGACTGCGATTTTGACTAGACGATATCCTTATATTTTTTTTAGATTTTAAGAAACTATTTTCTATGTCTCAGATGGTTTTTAAAAACTCAAAAGTGGTAATACACGGCCTTAACATACAGGATATTTATTATCCCAAAAATCATCCCTAGGAGGGAATAAATAGGGAGTGGAAATTTACGCGGACGAAGTGGCAGGCAAAAGTTAGTAGGTACCTCAATAAGAATTTTGTAAATAATTAGTTATTACTGTGTTATATTAAAATTTGGTCGATAATATATAATTAGCAAGCTTATCAGCGTTTCCTGTACCTACCTATACCTACACATAGTCACGTACGCATTTGGCAAATACCTTCTTGCACGGTAATTCCCCGAAAAATCCCGATCGCTTTTTTGTTAACACGGTAACTGGGTCATAAACAGATTTAGGTTCGCGTCTTTCCTGTGGACATATCAAAAGTTAAGGGCTACAAAGCTTAATTTTGGATTGGTCTAGTAACCCGCATAAACGGCGTCTCCGGTTCTATAAATCCATGTAATAAAATCATAACTCACATGGTCATATAGTATATTGACCACAGACCACAGGAGAGACGACTTTTGTTTTTGCAAGTGTTTATAACCCAACTAAACAATCGGCTCCCATTGACCAAGTGGACTAAGTGCCAGTTGCACCAACGTACGAACACAGATCGGTCATCGTCAAATATGGCGCCGGCAGCTGTCATCCCACAGAAACTTGTCAAACTTTCCATACAATCAAATTTGACGAACACCGCTTACGATTAGACATGTGAGTAGTTCACGAAAGAATGATTCAAATGAAGTACTTCACTTCGAGTAACTCTTACATTCACTAGTTCAGTTCGGATTCATATACTTCAATACTTCAGTTCGTTCAGTTCATGATTCATATCTTTTACCTACTCATTCGCTCCGAGAGTGACATAGATGACATGATTGAATGAATGACTGATATGTTTACCCAATCTATATCGTAGATGGATCTGTTGAGCTACTGAACGAAACTGAACTAGTGAACTAAATGATATACTTCACTATGAAGGAATGAACTCTTTTCTTTTTAGTGACACATTTTGCGCATGTCTACTTACGATTACAGACGGTTTGGTGCAACCCAGCCTAAAGCTTTGATATTGCATCACTCCAAAATAAATTCTCCTTTCACGCGAGAGCTCTACTGTAATTTGATCAGTATCGGGCTACGGACATGAGACAAAGGATAGTGGCCTTTATTGTGTTGTAATAAAGCGTTGAATATTTGTTACGGCTATCGTGATTACCCATAGAACTTCGTAATAATTTGTCTTGTCTCAGTTTATTTGGAATAGGGTGTGACACGGGAGTTATTGTGAGTGACACATTGTTACAAACTACAGGGGACAGTTTGAGGCGTACGCTTGGTATTCTAATTTGGTTTTAAGGTGACGCCGGGCTTTCTGTCTGACATTCGCCCTGCGCGCGTGGACGCAAGCACGCCAAAGGGAGCGTACTAATACAACGCGACTACGCGATGATCGCTACTCGCGCGAACTTGCGCGCGACTTAATTGACAATTATGACCTTGCCCCTCTAACACAACATACATTCCGTATCTACTCGCGCGCGAGATAAGCTACCTGTCACTTTTTGACAGCATTAATCAGACAGTGACAGCCGTGACAGGTAGCCTATCTCGCGCGCGAGTAGAGACCAGATGCATGTTATGTTAGCACAACTTGCTGTCAAGTCGTATCTCGCGCGACTAAGCGATTCCTGTTTCGCGCGAACTGTGCGAATTAGAAAGAGGAGGGTAGATCTTTCTCTCGTCGCGTCGCGTGACAGTGACAGTTGTGCTAGTCCCACTGTTCGCGTTCAATATGTTTGATCGCAAGTTCGCGCGAGTATAATTCGCGCGACCTTGCGATCATCGCGTAGTCGCGTTGTATTAGGACGATCCCAAACGCATTGAATTTAAGGCGAGAGTAGCCACCAAAAATGGAAAGGTTAAGTTGAGATACCACAAATTCACATAATTTTTTTAGAGCGTTAGAATCTGAAAAATTATCTTTTTACCAGAACACGCGACGGTTTCGCTTTAAATTGGAACCCAAAATAAATATCTTCGATTGGCACCTTGGGCCTCTCAAATCTTAATTATAGCAGTTTTTTTCAGTCAATATTTTTAAACACAGGACATCAATCGAGGCATTCGAGGCAGGTCGTGAATCGGATAAGTATTAGGCCGGGTTTTATAATTAAAGATCCATTACAGCAAATTTCTGATAAAATTTTGGTTTACCTAGTAACATTTATTGAATATTGATTTAGTGGATCTTTCTTTATCAAACCAAGTGTCTTGTCTGTCCTTGAATTGCGGCGCGGCTAGCGTTTTATCTATTCATTGCACGGTCGACACACGCAATGTATTGAAAACCGCTGCCCGTGGCCAGGTCGGCTTGGAGAAATAAGTCCGCCAGATGCGACAAAACGAATTCATATTTTATGACGTGCTAGTGAAGAGTAATGCCTGGACGAATTGAATTTTCAGTCGTTTACTCTCGCCGGAATTTTATTTTTCTGTTTATGTTATGCCGTTTGGTCGTCTACTCCGTTTCCTGGAAGTAAAATAAATATCTTTTAGGACGGTCGCACATTGGACACGTTTTCGTACGAAATTACTCTTCGGAACACGCACGAAGCCGCGCGAACGATCCCAACCTTGAAAGTAGGTACTACGGGAGCGCGGAATAAGACCAATTCGTTTCCAGTGATGGATGGATGATGGACTTTTATCACACCAAACGTTCCTAATCCTGTTTATCCAACTGCGTAAACCAGATTAACCCGATGATCGTGTTTGATTACATTAACCCGCAGCGTTTCCCACGCATCGTGGGCCAATTAAAACAAACAGTCGCCGACGGTATGGACCTGGCTTGCGTGCTAAAGGCTTGGTCACACAGCGTTGCACGACGTCCGCGCGACGCGCCGGAACGTATGCTAACAGGTTACCGACGCCACACAGGCTGCGCGACGCGAGCGGGACAGTTTCATGCATTTTGGCGCGCAGCGCAGCGTACACCGCTTGCGCAACGCAATGTGTTCAAGCTAGTAGTAGTAGTTTTAACATTTCACCAGCCGTGACTCGCATATCAACATGCCAGGCTAGATTTTCTTCTTACGACTTTATTATACTTACCTACGTGGAATGGCGTGGCTCTGTCGTGCAACGAAGCGGAGTTTCCACTGCCAAAATCGAAAGTTGGGTTTGAATATATACTTGCCTGTTTCATTGTTGTCAATTGCTTGCTTTAGAAATTGCTACATTACAGACGGATGAGCGGAAAATAATAGTACATAATAGTGCCCTACATTGTTTCCGTTCTTAGGAAAAAACATTGAACATAATAGTACATTACTTACCAAGGGCGATAAAACAAAGAATGTCTCAGATCGCAGGTATTTTACGCCCGAGCCGAAGGCAAGGGCGATAAATATGCGATCTGAGGCTTTCTTTATTATCGCCCGTGGTAAGTACAAAATTTTATGTCACCCCCTGGCCAGGAAGTGGGTTTTTTCGCGCGCGGAGCGTGCGATAATGGCCACTTTATGGCCAGGTGTGACATAAAATAATGTTACTCTCTTACTTGCGTTTTGAATGATTATATTATCCATTCAAGTATTCATAATATAAAATTACATTATATGAATTGACTTCTTCTATGTAAATAACTTTAATAATTTTCCTTATTGCGTTGGAGGGAATACACGAGGCGTTTTAATAATGTCGTTACATATTTTGAATTTCATTAAATATTTATTACGGATTAACATTTATATCACCCCTTGTGAAATCAGTCGCAGGTTCATTCGGATTTGAATTTGGATTATTACTATTTATAGTAAATATACATTGTAAGTTCCCGGTAAACGTTATTCAGCTATTACTGAATCAGATGAACAAATATAAAAAATACAAGACATCAATACACGAATATACGAAACTACTTATCTAATCAGAAACGCACTACCCTCAGAGCAAGATTCTTCATTTCTCTAGCTCAACAAATTTGTCGTTAAAGTTTTCTCTTATTATTTCTTGAGAAGCCTTCACACGCACTCCCCGAGGCAACTTTTTGTTGTTTGAATTTAGCCTTTATTGTTACGATATAGAGTCGTATTTTGTGATTCCGAACGCTAGTTGGCCGGCTTATCACCGAGCTTCGTTTGCTTTATACTTATAGGTTAGGTTCGGTACGCGAACTTTTCCGCAAATAGGCCACGAGGGCATTTTCGCACGTCTAGCTTTGGATTAGAACAAATGTTTTCGATCTACGTCAACGGTAAATGAAGGCGATTTAACCATTAATGCCCTCATTTATAAACGTTAGTCAAACCCCCAAACCCGACATACTCGTAGGTTAGAGTAACGTTAAATAAATTATTACTTTTATTTACCACAATGTAGCGGTCCTCAAAATAGAGTCTAGATATTTATGCGCGCTTTTTTGTAGAAGTACCGTACTACACCCTTTTTAATCTTTAAAGTACTATAATATACAAGTTCTATGCAAGAATTGACAAGAAACAAATGAACGTGCCATATATTTCACTATGGCAGTACTTTATAGATTAAAAAAACAGGCTATAGTGTCAACAATTTTCGTATCGCCATCCGTCCAGAACTTTAGAAGCGAGGAAACCGATTGCAAACCAAACAAACGGCTAAAAATAAAAAATAGTTTGTTTAAAAATTCCACTTTCGTACAACTGGCGTGGAAATGTTGGCTTTTGGAATCTGTGAGACGCAATGAATAAATACAGATTGAGATAGAGTAACTTTTGGAGTATCTATCGAAGGTCGTTTTGTTACAGTCTGACAATGTCACATTGAGAAATTGTCACAAACGGAGATAATTTTCTCACCTGATTTGATCGTGTTAGCGTTTATCAAGTACCTAGATTTAGCAAGTCTAAATACTCTAGTAATTTGTATGAAATAACATTTTATGGGCAATGCCTGAAATAAATGAATTGAATTACAACTTTTAAATGTTATCAAGCGGATGCGTCCGTAATGTGAAAATTGAAAAATTAAAACGCCACAGATGGGATTTGAAGCTCTTAACCAACTGAGCTACCACAGGCATTTCTAATTTTTACTTTGATCATACAACTACAGTCAAGTTCCAAAATAAAAAGTGATCACAAATATGTGAACTCATTTTTACTTGAAGGGTATGCCCTTACCAGTAAAAATGGGTTGAGTCGTAAGGTTCGCTCACATATGTTTAGATCTTTGGGAGCAAACAGTACTTACACAATAATATAATATTGTACCCCTATATTTGAAGTGTCTCTCAGGTACCTATTTACGCTTAAGCCGCTAAACGATTGTGATTAAATATTGTTTGGAAATAGTTTTTATGCTACGGGCATATGTGGTATTTTGTAGGTTAGGTAGGTACCTATTCCTTAAATTATCCACTTCCCGGTACCGATACCGGTTGGAAATGAAACAATAGTATTGTGCTGTAGAGGTTGTATGCTAAAACTCCACAATGCTGGCTATACAGCATTGATGTTCTTATTTTGAATAGAAGATTATAAATGGAAGACATTTTGAAGACAGCAAGCTGCATCTGGGCCACGCCACTCCTGTAGCTCTAGTATAAGTTTTTTCGAAACATCAACTAACTCGAATGCGTTTGCGTTTTGTCTCAAAATGTATGAAAACGCTCTCACCGAGTTTGAAATATGCGCGTTCAATAAAGTACTTCTCACAGTCAATAAAACAAGTTTGAGTTCTATACGTGCTATTCCTCTACCAGAGCTACGCAACCCCTCTACAGTACATTATTGTCGAGGCATGGAAGGATGCAATTGCAGGCTGAGGCTTAGTTCTAAGCTGACTATCTTGGGAGTCCGTTTAATTAATACGAAGCCTGCAATTTACTTACTACAAGATGGAAAAAAATAATGGCCATTAAAGAGAACAAGATCAGCTTTTCATCATTTTCTAAGGCTGCGTTTCCACCAGAGATGTGCGAGGATGCGTTTTCATACATTTGACACCTCGCAACGCGCCGAGCGAGGTGTCAAATATATGAAAACACATCCTCGCACATCTCTGGTGGAAACGCAGCCTCCAACTATTTATTTACGAGTCGTGCGTCCCCGTCACTTCAGTGTTTTAGCGGCTTGGTCTACGAATTACGTATGCATAGAACTGTTTCTATTTAGAGTTTATCCTCCATTGTCCTGTTGGATGACGTCATACAACTGTAGAACTAGCGCGTAAACATCTAATACGACTAATTCGTATGCAACTACAACTGGATATGCTGTTTCACTTCGACTGCTGTTTTAACCGGGTTTTGCTGTAAATAGTCTTTTATTGATCGAGTGAAGCTAAGGTATCTGTTTGAGCTTGGCAAAAATGTGCTTTGCTCTGGGGGTTGAAAAATTAAAAAATACTCGCGAGTTCCACACTTCACAGAGCTACTAGACTTTATAAACTAGAACAGTGTAACCGGGTATAGGAATTTCTAAGGAAATTCAGGAAAGTGTACCCATAATGGTTTATTTTTGATTAGTACCCACATGGTACAGGTACTACAGGTAAATTACTTTCGAACCGTTTTTGCATTTGTAGTTGTAAACGGACAAAATTTAAATATGTGTAGATTATTTTTGAAGTACGTGTAAATGTAAATTTAAATTTAGAAACCCTGTAAATACATGATATGATATGATTCTTTATTTGTATTACAAATACTACTACAAATGCAATAACGTCTCGAAAGTTACATCCATCCATATATTATTATCGGTTTGCCACCTACTCAGCAATAAAGACTATTGTAATCTGTAGTTCAAATCTGTATCTAAAAGTGAGTGAAATGGCAGAATTTTATGAAGTAATTTCCAGTGCCCAGTATTTGAGTTTCATGTGATCGCATTGTACCTGTTATGTATACCATGATATTCAAAGGTAAATATTTGAATTTCATGGTTTACGTATTAAAATATAAATACAAATAAAATAAAATACCTAATGTCATTTAACTTAGGGTTTATCCAGAAATCACGCGAGGTTTTTTGGGCCTCTTTTAGACCCCCCCTCCCCCCTTAAGTAAATGAAGTATATTAGTTAGATCTCACGGTTCGAAATAAATGCCATACGATAAATAAATATTAGTCGATCTTGTGCTTATTTTGGTAGGTTTATGCGTAATGATAACGTGATTGTGTAATTTCTCCTATCTTTTAAGAAAATGCTACATGAGTAGATATCATTTCTCTGTATTGTAGTTGCAGTAAAAAAATACACGTGAGGTTTACTTGGACCCCCCTCCCCCAACGTGACCAGTAGTGAGGTTTACGTAACCCCCTCCCCCCTTTTGGAACCTCGCGAGATTTCTGGATAAGCCCTTACTCGTTGCAAAACAATTTCAACAGTCACACACAAACGTAATCATTAGGTTTGCAGCCAATGCCGAAGCCTTAATTTCCAATATTACCGGGCTTCCTATGAAGTCTTGCTACCCTTAAATCATAAATGTCACGGGAAAATGACATGTGGAAATGAAAGTAGGTGTTCGATTATCACCAGCGCCTAAGTGTCGTATGCGTATGTATATTCGTCTCAAACGTTTTCTTTGTTCACTGTTCAGGACTCTTACGCTATTGTTATATTTTCAAAGGTAACGTGATATAACAGGCTAGAGGACCTTAGTAGAGATATTTTAAACGAAATGGATAAAGAGTCGTATTGAAGCTTTAAAAAAGGATTTAAGATTCTATTCAGTTAAACAAGCAAAGCCTTAACGATTTCGATAATTACAATAAAAACCGGCCTAGTGCGAGTCGGAGTCGCGCACGAAGGGTTCCGTACCATTATCTATAAAAATGGCAAAAAAAATCACGTTTGTTGTATGGGAGCCCCCTTAAATATTTACTTTATTCTGTTTTTTAGTATTTGTTGTTATAGCGGCAACAGAAATACATCATCTGTGAAAATTTCAACAGTCTATCACGGTTTTTGAGATACAACCTGGTGACAGACGGACGGACAGGCGGACAGCGGAGCCTTAGTAATAGGGTCCCGTTTTACCCTGTGGGTACGGAACCCTAAAAAAACGATCCAACTAGATTTCACTATCTGTTTTCTTTGTGTTAATACACAAAACGGGTCACTTTTCCCGGTACTGAAATGAAAAATTTTTCGTTCCATTATTAACTTTGCTCCCATTTATATAATATTGCAACAAATGATGTACCACTTTGTCTGGCAATGCAGTCTGGGTCAAAGGCAAATACAAGTTTAAACATTTTAGTGTACTGTCGACGTCACGTCACAGTTAAACATTAGTAGACTTTATCTCGTTGCAATATGGTTCACGGCTGGGTCAGTTTACTGAGTGATCGATAGTTCATGGAAAATATCGCAAAGTACGCTCTATCACGCACAGCACAGCTTGAATTCGTAACTAATAATCGATTCGTCTGATGCTACATAACCTTCGAAGTCTAGTCTAGGATTGAAGTTTAAACAGTAATATGCAGAATTTACAATACAGTACCATACAAATATTCTTTATTGCACCTTACACAAATGAATCAGTACCCTTACCATGAGTTTGCAATGTTTGCATTACCGTACTCGCTAGCGACTGCGTAAACGATTTAGTATGGCGATTCTTAGTTCAATTGCGTCACCGCCAGAGGCGCTGTACTTTTGTCCATATACATATGTCGCAGCCGGATTGTATAAACCGCCGGTTTACATTACGGCTAGCCGTTTTACAAAACAGAGCCATTTTGTAATACGGCGGCTTAAGAGTGCTTTCGTTGCCGGGCACAAGTCAAATCTAGGTATTTTTTGACGTTTTTCGCTGCACACAAACGAGCACTGTACACGGTCCGTTCCAATGTGTTCGTAACAACACTATCGCACATAACTTTTCATTTAAATTTAAACCCTTATATAGTGCAATAAGGTATACAATGATATCTGTCATGTATCTTCGTATGCTGTAACAAGTTGCCGTATAGTGTGTGTATGCGCCTTGATACTTTTGCAGCGAAAATGTTGTGTTTAGGGATATACAACTACATTCATATTATTATCTTTTTTGTATCAGACTTACTATTGAATGTGAAAATATAATCAGTTGAAGATAAATTAGTGGGAAAATCATCCACATGCGTTTTGTAATATTAAAGGAAAATACAAGTCAATGAAATAAGTATATTCTCGTACCTACCTACTTATACCTATGATTCATCAATACTTCGTATTTGACCAGCTATCTAACGAGAGTGTCTTGAGGCGTCTTGATCGAATCTTTTCAAGAGACAACGTGAAGAACATGGCGGCGGCTTTCAAGTTTTAGGGTGCCTTTCCATCAAAGTTGTGTCATTGCTATGAATGCGTTGATATCCACCAATCATATGTTCACATAACATAGCATTGGTTTAAACGGAAAACTATAACATCCTCGCAGCATAGCTGCATAGCATAGCTCTGGTGGAAAGGCTATCTTAGTCTTGCTAACTATGTCCTTCTCGGCCCTTTACAAGGTTCTCGCCATTGAGGATAATGATGTCATCGAGCGTTTTGATCGATCTGTCAGTAGTGGTAGGTGTGTAACCCTGGCTACCACGTTATGCCTACGCGAGTGCATGCTTGCCGTTAGCAAGAGAACTGCAATCGGAAATGATATTCAAGGTGTAGCCAGTAACAGGAGCAAATATATAAAAGGACGCTTCCTTAGAGCATCCGCAGGAGCCCCTTGTGTGTGTATTTCAATTCGGCTTTATAATTTCAAGCAATTTATTAGTTCAAGTTACGGTAGCCCAGTGGTTCAAGCATGCGGCTGTCAAGCGGCGGTCGTGCGTATTTCGAGAAGCCTGATATCGTGCTGATAGATCGATCGAAACGCCAGGCAGTGCTCGTTGACATCACCATTCCCCATGACGAGAACCTCGTGAAGGCCGAGAAGGACAAACTCAGCAAGTACCTAGACTTGGCCCACGAGGTAACCGCCATGTGGGATGTTGATTCAACGACCATTGTCCCGATAGTCGTTTCTGCGAACGGTCTAATAGCGAAGAGTCTCGACCAACACCTCAAGAGACTCTCGCTAGATGGCTGGGTCAAGGGTCAGATTCAGAAGGCGGTACTCCTGGACACGGCGCGGATAGTCAGGAGGTTCCTTTCTCTGTCGCCCTGACCACCGGTAGCTTAGGCCCTGCCTCGCTGCCGGCGGCACTCTAGGCTAGGTTTTTATAACGTTTTTATGTTTTGTAAGTGTATTTTTATATTTTACTTTTTATAGAAATGTTATACAAACCTAGGCTAAGAAAAGAAATAAATAAAGAGAAATAATAATAATAAAGACATTTATTCAACAAAGTTGCATTGTTACATGACATGATATAAATCCCGCATACAATTATGGAAACAACGTAGAATGTATGTATTAATACCATGTATTAAAAGGGATATTATACACAATAATATACCATGTTTATAAAAACATTGTTTCATATGTATGAAAATTAAACGCATTTGTATTTGTACTTTGTATTTGTATTTACCATGAGTCACTACATATTATAGTTATTATACTTTTATTAACTTCTAGTTGCTATTGCTACTTTCCAGGTTGTACCACTAGTTCTGGTAGCTGGCTATATTCATACATAATTGCTTATCAAAATAAAGCATTATAGTTCAAAAAACTCTAGTCCAAATACAATAATAAATATATGAAATCAACCAAGTATCAAAGTTGTTAGTCGACAATCAATTGACGGTTGCGTACCATTCATAACTTGTCTCAATTTCGATCACGATTAGTCCCCAGTATAATCTGACTGTGTCGTTCTTAATAAATACGCCTAATCGGAGGTCACATGTTTTATTGGTTTCCTGAGAGTAATTACGGTAGCTTTGTGAAGAGCCACAAAAAAACGATATATACGTCCTCCTCCGATGGCCGCTGGGCCGGTACTGAGTCACAGCAAGCGAGTCTATGAGAAAAAGGTCTGTTTTAAATCGATTAAAATTAATATTTTTATATCCTATTTGTTACTTTTTATTATTTAATATCGTAGAATAGAAGTTATTTTACCCTAATAGCATAGTTAAAAACCTTTTTATTAGCTTTAAAGTGACAATATGATGCAGCGAAGTTTGCCAAAAATATGGAGTTTTCCGTGGCTCTTTTAGTTAAACCAAATTTTAAATTGTGTATTTTCAGACAGTAGGCGAAAGAGACCGTCTTTCGGTGCATCTAACTGTATGTATTACATATTTTAGTTTCAATTGGTTACAGAATAAACAGGTTTGAATGACGACATGGTTTTGAATATTTCGAAATCGAGTGTGAGAAAAGTGCTCGAGTTTCTTTAATAAATGTTTGTAAAAAATGTTTTGACTGTAGCTCCCGTAGTCGATAAGTTGTTCTTCACGGGTCTGTAAACAGTGTTACAAAAAACTATACCGTTTTTGAGATTTTCTGTAATGAATACGTGGTAAAACGCGGAAACACGGCGTTTCCAGCGAATACGCTCTTAACGATTAGCCGGATCGTCATTGCGATACGTTCTACAATATGGCGGCTCACGTTTAGCCGCATCGTCACTGCGATACGTTCTACAACATGACAGCTTACGTTTAGTTTAGCCGCATGGTTAGGACATTTACCCAGAGTCTTCGTTAGGTACGACGACGAGTGGAGCGAGGAGGAGTGTTCGTTAGAACTGCGACCCTACAGCGCGCGAGCCGAGCGAGCGAAGCAAGCGTGCCGCGGCAGCGGCCGGCGAAGCGCCAGAACCGAATATTTATTGTAGTAAAGAGATTTTCAAAAAACGATTAAAAGAAACACTTTTAGATAATATAGATACATAATATAATAATATATACCTATTAGTATTAGTTTTAACGTATTGATATGTGCGAATGACTGCCTACTTCAACTCACGAAGGTGACTCACTCAGAGAAAACTAACATAGGTAAAATCTTAATAAGTAATGTACGTAGTTCAGGGTCACTGCCTTCGTGAGATGAAGAGGGTAGACACACATACATTTTTGCTGCACCCTAAAGAGTATTTATTTGCACTAGTCTTGTAACCAAGTTTAAACTCAACAAATAAATAAGATTAGTAACTTTAAGATTAGATAAGAAGTTTAAGTATATAAGTAGGTATAACAAAAACATTGTTTAATATGTGAGCGCACTATTCGCCAACAAACTGCCCTCAGTTTGGCGAAATTTGATGTATACCTACCACCTAAGTTTGTTTTTGAATATAAATAAATAAAATAAATAAATTAATACCCTAATCAATTGAACAAAAAAATGTCAAAGTGGCGACTAACGAACCGCTGTTTTACATTACGGCTAGGCGAATTGAAACCGGCGGACTTGTGGGAGCGGAGCTGTATTCAGTATCGTTGATCCGCCGTTGTATAAAACGGCTAGCTGTTATGTAAAACGGCTAGCCGTTATGTAAAATGGCTAGCCTTTATGTAAAACGGCTAGTCGTTATGTAAAACGGCTAGTCGTTATGTAAAACGGCTAGCCGTAATGTATTACGGCGTATTATACAATCCGACTGAACCGCTGTTTTACATTACGGCTAGGCGAATTGAATAACGTAAAGCGCCGAACACATTCCGGCGGATTTTCGTTCAGCCGTATTCAATCTGGGTAATCGTTGACCCGCCATAATACAAAACGGCTAGCCGTAATGTAATACGGCGGATTATGCAAGTTGCCTGCGACACATATACCAATACAGATTAAACAGCCACAATTTATTTTTAGTTTAATTTACGAAAACCTGCTAAATTCTTATAAAGTTTTTTACCAGATTATTTCGAGTCCGAACTCGAGTCGTAAATCCGATATTATTGCACTATTATAAATTCCTCAAAATGTTTTGTAATATCGACAACGTTAGAACATAAAGTTAAAAACAAAATAATAATAATAATTATGTTCTCCCCACGAAGCGACCTACTATAAAAACCTTATATTGAGAATTATGAAGTATAAATTTAATTGTACAGAGTACACAGGGGCGTAAAAGAAAGTAATAAACGTCAGACGTAAGTAATATTGGAATAGATTATGTAACCGTCAGCTTGGGGTAAATACTCCCCGGCCCATTAGGGATGTCACAACACAGGTGTTTTCCCTGATATGAGCTGGTAAATGAGCTGGTAAATAAGTAGTAGCTCACGGTTTTCAGATGCATGATGATG
Source organism: Cenopis cana (assembly GCA_951800055.1). Lineage (NCBI taxonomy): Eukaryota > Metazoa > Arthropoda > Insecta > Lepidoptera > Tortricidae > Cenopis > Cenopis cana. The sequence goes on along the minus strand of OX637476.1, from coordinate 2,480,021 downwards.
TATTTAGACCGATTTCAACACCTATGCAAAAAAAATCTTACGTGTTCGCTGGTGCCGAAACTTGCAAAATATTAATAAAAGCTCAAATGGTCAAAACTAATTATTATTTCGGAATGTCTAACAATCAGAAATGTGAAAGTTACTCAATCACGCAAAAACAGCTGAACGGATTATGATGAAACTTGGTACACAAAGAGTCTGTCTCGATTAACATAAAAAAAAAATCACCTCGAAAATCGTCCTTTGAAGGGATGAAATAGGGAGTGGAGGTTTACGCGGACGAAATCGCAGGCAAAAGCTAGTAAATAAATAAATCCATTCTTATACTGAACGCACTTTGAGTGTGTTTTCGCACAGCATATTAGCGAAATAACCAGAAACTCACGTACATTGTAAAAATGGCGTTTCTCTATCATATTTTAAAATGTTTTATTTTTGTGGCAACCCTAAGCGCGGTGATGTTATTATTAGATTATTACATTTGTAGCCCGCTACGTAGCGTAGCACTGAAATGCAATCACTGTTGAGAGCACTACGTACAATGTATGTGGAGTATTGTGGAGTGGAAATGCTATTGTTCCAACTTTATAGACAGCGATTTCAGAATTTGTATATAACCTACACCTTTTATCGCTTTATTGGGCCCGGCCTGGCCTATAGAGTCACAGTCATATTAAAAAAAAGTTGCTTTCCAAATTAAGCGGGTATTACACTGTCCTCAATTCAGGACACTTAGAAGGGTTCCGACCTATACGTTAGAGCGAGATGCTTCTACTCCCCTCCACTAGTTAGGACGCCTGATTCAGGACAGTGTAATACCCGCTTAATTTCCGCTATAGGTGCGTCGCTACTACATTAATTTCTGGGTACATTCAACATTTCCCTTGCTTCCCAATTTAAAACTTGGCCATAATTTCCTTGACATTAAGACCGCGTGGATATTATGACCACTTGGATATTTTGACACTTTGGCCAATGGAACCAATAGCACTGAAACTGTCAACTACAACTAATAAATATGTGATAGATATCCCTCTTCCCCTCGGACCGCCCTCAGGTGTTAACGCGTCCACTACTCCACGTTATTTTTATTTCCAAATTTAATAAGTATTTTCACAAAATTAAATACAAAGCAAAAATAGGACCGCAGAAGTTTTAAGGTGTTACAGTTACACAAACTACACTTGATCGCCGCGTGAAGCTGCGACCCTGGTACATACAGTCCGTGAGTCGATTCGTTTGTTCACTGTTTCCGGGCGCAAACCGCCCATTGGCCCGCTGTACCTACGACGTACTGTGCGTAATTGCAAAGCTGTTACCTCCTGCCGGTACATAATCGCCTAGTAATATGTCTGGGAACAAGGAGAGACAGATGGAATCATCGGAGTCAGAAATTACAGAGCCACAAAAAACTCCACCTCCACACAGATACAGCACAAAGCGCAACAAACGAAAGAGGGAAGATGACTTTACACAATTCAAAGAAGAGATTACATCAATGATGTCGGCCATGATGGCTTCTCAGCTCTCAGAAATTCAAAAAAACACACAAATGCTCAACGAAATTAAGCAGACAAACAGGAGCATTGAGGAGTCCATGTCGTTCCTGTCCGATCAATACGAAGAGTACAGGAACAAAATAGAAAAGCTGGAAGCAGATGCTATTGAAGACAGGAAGTATATAGCCACATTGGAGTCCAAAATCGTAGACCTGCAGCGTGAAAGCCGTAAAACAAACCTCGAGATTAAAAACGTGCCCGCGCAAAAGACAGAAACAAAAGAAAGTCTCATCAGCATGGTCTCCCACCTCGGAAAAAACATAAATTGCCCTATAAAACAAACAGAAATTAAGGATATTTACAGAATTAGAAGTAAAAAAGAAGACTCTAAAACGTCCACCGTAGTCATTGAGACCACATCCACGCTAACTAGAAATGATATAATAAAAAAGTGCAAAGACTTTAACATGAAAAAGCCTGAAAACTTATGTGCGAAGCATCTCGGGCTAGTAGCTAGCCCGGATACGCCTATCTACGTCGCCGAACAGTTGACCCCGCAGGCGGCCAGACTATACTTCTTGGCCAGAGAATTAAAGAAGTCTAGAAGTTATAAATATTGCTGGACGAGTTATGGACGGGTTTACCTCCGTAAAGAAGACAAATCGCAAATAATATTGGTGTCTAGTGAAGCCCAAATAGAACGGCTGGGTAAAGAAAGCCCTCGAAAATATGCAGACAACTTCCAAGCCGGAGCAGTGCCCAGGCCCGGGGATGTTTTGAGGGAGCGCCCTGGCCCTAGTAAAGATAAGTGACTATTGTTAACTATTACAACTTTATGTTATCCTAGTCCCGATGAGGCTAAAATGATCCATCGCTATTTAACACAAGAACAATGTAACATACCTTCTGTAAAGATATGGTACCCTATTACCTCTATCAAACTCTTGGATCATATTTATATTTATATTTTATTTTTGAAGTGTTGTATTAATCAAAAGCCGTCTCTGCATTCTGATGACTCATGTATTCCCAGTAGACGTAATATAAATTTCCTTAAAACTCTTAGTGCAGTAGTAATAAAACAAACAACCAATGAATGTTTATGTGCTCCTAGTAATGTGTCTTGCCTATGTCACACTCAAACATTACTCACCCTACACACTTACACCCACAAACTTTCCATACATACACACATACATTTAATATACAGATTATGCCGTTCTAAAATCTCCTCTACCCTATGCAAGCGTGGTAACTGTATGCACCAAAGTTGGTGTCAGCTAACAGTTCAAAATATGTACATTCGTAACAATGAATACTTAGATTTGACGCTCATTCAGTTATGCGCTCCTAGTACTCTGCAGCTAAAATCGTATGATTTAAAAACACTCACCCATACACTTCTCACACATACACACATACATTTTATATACAAATTATGCCGTCCTATAAATTCTACAATCTCCTCTACCCTATGCATGCCTGGTAACTGTACACACCCAAGTTGGTGTCAGTTAACGCCACAAAATACTAGATTCACTCATTCATACATCTTATATATTCGTAACAATGAATACACTGATTTGACGTTCTTTCTGTTATGCACTCCTAGTATTCCGCAGCGTAAATCGTATGATTTAAAAACACTCGCCGCTTCTCATTTCCACGCACAACATATGCACGCAACTCTTGATTCCAACAAAATTTATAATGGATAATAGGCTGTTAACTATTGACGATATTGACCGTACTGTGATTGCGGACGCTTTTGAATGTGAAAGTCAGGATCTTCAAAACCGTGTCACCATATCTAAAAATGACCTAACACTTAGTATCCCAAAACATACGTAGTATCTACCGTAATTTTGATGATTTCCAAATTACACTATCCGAACTTAAATGTCATATTGATGTTGTAATCTTAACAGAGTGCAGGCTCAACTCAAATAAACCCATCCCATGCTTAGCAAATTATACCTCATTAGCTACCACAAATAATTTAAATCAAAATGATGGAGTGGTGAGCTACGTAGGTGATTATTTGAACTCAGTTGTTACTGAAGTAATACTAGCCCAAGCATCGTGTATTCAACTGAAAATATATAATATCATTATTTTAGGAATTTATCGATCACCTTCGAACACTAACGCAACCGACTTCATTGACTCACTCAGTACTCATTTGGACACAATAAAAACCTTCAGTACTATTATAATCACAGGTGACATCAATATTAACCTAATTTCGCGTACACAAGAGTCTTCACAAGATAGAAACAACAGAAATAATTACCTGAATATGCTGTCTACATATGGTTTTTTACCAGGACATACCCTTCCGACCAGGGACCGAAGCTGTTTGGATCATGTTATTCTGAAAACAGAAATAAGTAAAACAGCAGTACAAATTGCAATACTTAACACTACTATATCAGATCATCTTACCATATTTTTGGCTATGTCCAAAGCTGTTAAAGATAAAGACCCCGTAGTAGCTAAGCATATAAATTATAACATAGCTCTTTCTTACTTGTCAGAACAAAACTTAGAATACCTTTTGTCGAGTACGGACCCGCATTTTATCATCCAAGAGTTAATAAGTAAACTATATGAATCACTTGAACATAGCAAAACTGTGAAAAAAATTCCTAAAAATCAGCGTATTATTAAGCCTTGGATAACCCCAGGGATACTAAAATGCATCAGACACAGAAATAAACTTCAGTTGAAAACGAGATCTGACCCCAATAACGAGATCCTGAAGATTACATTCAGAAGATACCGTAATTTTTGCAACAATCTTATAAAAAAACTAAAGAGAATGTATGATAGAGAACAGCTTGCCAAATCGACTAAAAATCCCAAACTATTGTGGAACACAATTAAAAAGATTACTCAGTACAAAACTGTTAACAAACATAGCATGGAATTACTTAATACGAAACCATCTCCTATTATAGCTGTAAACCATGTTAACGATTTCTTTGCCAATGCAGGAAAGAACCTGGTTGACGACATATTGACTAATAACACAATTAATCACTACTCTGTGCCGACACTTACAACAAACCCCACGTCCTTTGTTCTTCTCGACACTGATCCCAAGGAAGTCGATACCGTCTTGATGAACCTGAGAAATGATAGTGCCCCAGGTTGGGATGGAATACCGACTAAATTTCTAAGAATCTGCAGGGGTATCGTCGTTCCTATAATAAGTAGATTAGCTAACCTGTGCTTTTCCGAGGGTCAATTTCCAAAGTTACTTAAGCAGGCAATTGTAACACCAGTGCATAAGACCGGAGAGAGAGACGATGTCAATAATTACAGACCTATATCCGTACTACCAGCAATTTCCAAAATATTAGAAAAATTAATTAACTATAGACTCACAAACTACCTCCAAAAATTTAACATACTCTCGGATTGTCAATTTGGTTTCAGACAAGGAAAATCTACTGAAGACGCCGTACTAGCTCTTACCAGTGAAATCTCAAATCAAATTGACAGGAATAAAAAGTGCCTAGCAGTTTTTCTGGACTTACGAAAAGCTTTTGACACCGTCTCTCTCCCAGTTCTTCTGCACAAGCTTGAAAATATTGGTATTCGAGGAAGGCCATTAGAATTATTTAGGAGCTACCTATATGACCGGTCTCAAAAAGTAAAGATTGGCAATCACATAAGCGACGAAAACGAGATAACATTTGGGGTTCCTCAGGGCAGTGTTCTTGGTCCCACTTTATTTCTAACCTACATAAACGACCTTACTAACCTTACTGTGGATGGTGGCCGTGTATTTTCTTATGCTGATGATACAGTAGTTGTCTTCAGTGATAGCACCTGGGAAGCAGTGTACGCAAAAGCAGAAATTGGCCTACATAAAATAGCTAGCTGGCTAAGATGTAATCTGCTAACGCTAAACAGCATGAAGACTAACTACATGTGCTTCTCAAAGTATGAAAATACACAGCCACCAGGGGACCTCAAGCTTAGAATACACAATTGTAATCTGAATGATAATAATCAGCACACCTGTAATTGCGCAATAATAAATAAAGTATCCTCAATTAAGTATCTAGGTATCATCCTAGATTATCGACTGTCCTGGCATAATCATATTGACTACCTGAATGGAAGGATTAGAAAACTAATATGGATTTTTAAAATATTAAAACATGTCGCTTCCACAAACCTACTAAAACAGCTTTATATAGCACTGGCTCAATCCATAATTATCTATTGCATCCCGGTTTGGGGAGGAGCAAACAAAACAAAATTCATAGACGTAGAAAGAGCCCAAAGGTGTCTGCTTAAAGTTATCTTCTCCAAACCGTATAGATATCCCACCACAGTGCTGTATAAGGAATGCGATCTGCTAAGTATTAGAAAACTTTACATCATATCATGCATAGTAAAATTACACAGGACACTAAAATTCGAACCAGTTTCTACAAGAGGCAGGAGAAAACACAAAATTATACCATTACCTACAACTAAATCTAAATTTGCAAGGAGACAATTCACTAGTCAAGCAACTAGATTATATAACATAGTTAATAAGGAATGTAGTATTTATTCAATGCATGTCTTTACCTGTAAAAAAACTATAATAGAATGGCTAAAAATTTTGAATTATGAACAAATTGAAGCATTAATTACATAAACCATTTAATAAATAAACACACACACACACACACACACACACACACACACACACACACACACACACACACACACACACACACACACACACACACACACACACACACACACACACACACACACACACACACACACACACACACACACACACACACACACACACACTCACACACATACACACTCATAATCATTAGAATTATAGTACTTATTTAAGCAATTAATTTCGTATTAATGTAGTATTAAAATAACAACACATGTATTTGGTTTGAACCCTTCTTGTGGAAGAGCGGGGTCTCCTGACACAAGTATTTCCATACTTAATAGGAGGCCCCAGCCAAAAGTGTTACAAACATTGTAAGAAACCAATAAAGATTTTTCATTTTCATTTTTCATTTTCATAGATGTTGTCTTTGACATTTTGGTAGTTCTAAACTTAACATAGAACGTTAATTATAATACTCTAAAACACTTATACATACTCTATAATCTATATAAATGTCTCATCTCATATTTCAGACGATATGAGACATTTATGTAAAAGATTTCATGCAGTTACCAAATTCCCGTATATATACATACAAAGCATTTTTACTATCATAGTTAATAACCGTACCAACCAAAAGTTGTAACAAATAATGTCCCGATTTTATAGCCACGGGATAATATTACAGTTTTTACGACAATGTACCCCTACCCATCATATGACACAAAAGACTTCTATTAAAACCTGTATAGCGATGGTTCTGGCCGAATGCTCCATTTATTTAACGCTGCTTATTTAATCCCAACTGGGGGAGTACTTCCACCTGACATAAGATCGTATATAACCATAATACCTAATACCACTACTTGCTAGGTACGACCGACAGCCCCCTATGCAGGGGATGCCTGTCGGCCGATGAAACAGCCCCCCACGTCATCCTGGAATGCGAAGGTGTAGCTACACAACGGACTCAAATCCACAACGCACCGAGGTCACTCCGCGAAGCCTGTGGTGACACCAGGAGGATCCTGCGCTTCTGGTCGGAGTTAGGCTGGCTAGGCCCCTAGCCAGCAAACAAACCGAGCACAATGGTCCGACATACACGGAATAAGTGCGGAAAAAGGAGTCCATAACCATAACCATACCACTACTTGCTCTTCAGGCTTGTAATTTTGTATTCCAGATTATGTGTAAGGTGGTCAGAGCTCCCGAAAATGCACTGTGTTGAGAGTGAGGGACCTTCGTATATCTCTAGCTTTCAACTCAACGAATCCTCAAGTCAATCAAGAGTCTACGTCCGTGCTTTCCGTGGGCTACGGTGTCTGTTCAGACAGGCCGTAAGTTCAAAAGCGAGATTAAATCCGGAAACTTTTATATCAACTATCTCCATCACCTAAGGGGATTATATTCTTTACTTGATCCACCACTCGACGGAGAGGAGGTTTGGTTTTTCAGTTGCTTTCGCCGATTTGTCAGATTTGATTGAGCGTTAATAGAAGAAATTGATTGAGGTAAAAATGACGTCCGTTTCCTTACAATATTAGGTTTTTGGGAATAATACGATTTTTCAGTTCCATTTTTTTAACGAATACATCGTCCTCCTTGCGTTTTCTCATGTCATGTGTTCTAACAGAACACGGGGTCCGCTTTGGTATTTATTTACCTAATCTAATCCCAAGCATTACCAGTACCATCAGAACTTCCAACCCAGAGGGAATACTAGAACTAGATCATTGCGGTTTTCTCACAATATTCTCCTTCACCGAAATCACACTTGTTTTGTAAAACCCGAGTCAGGATCCGAACGACCTCCATATTACGAATACAAAACAATTAAAAGCGCTCCCTTAAACATTACAGCACTCGAAAAATATAGGCCATAATTTCTGATCAAGAATCCTGCTCTGTAATCAAGATTAGAAGTGGCTTTGAATGTGGAGGTTCATTTACATTTCACAAGGGACGCTTGACTCAGCGTCTCGGCTGTTGAAAGGTTAACGCACATATTTTACCCTCTATACATACGAGTATGAGGTGTATATGTATATAGCTGTAAATATATATGAATCCATACCGGCGTCTGTATTTCCGAGTTCATATAACCTGGACCTATTTAAGGCAAGAGTGAATAGGCATGTTCTGGGTGAGCTCGCTTCATCGTCGGCCTCATCTTTGCCCCCTGGCTAGTTGCTGGCCAAGAGCAATCCCATGAAAGGTATTGTGTCTCCTACTACATATATTCTATTTCGTAGAAGTTGCTTAAAGTGAGAAACGGGTGCTTAAAGTGAGACCGATCAGGTTAGGCAGCAGGCATCAAGATATAGATATGTCGCAGTCAAAAGTCTGGTCAAAAGGACTTTTAAGCGACAATAACAGGCAAAACTACTTTTGACCAATCTGTCAAGGTTGACGTTTGTCACATAGGTACTCGATTCGACCGCGGTATGAGGGAAAAATAGCGGCACATCACATACTGTATGTATCACAGGCATACTTTATGTACTGACCTAAGTACACAGCAAAACTACCATTAATTATCCAATTTAATTGTGCCTAAATACATTGTAAATTCATGTAAAAGCGTTTCGTAATTAATACATTCCATTCTAATTTAGATGAAGTATCCTCAAGAGAAATTTCGTTCATGGCTATCCCTTACCTACCGTACCGACCGACGTCATGTTGTGATGGGCCGTGGGCGGGCACCGTTTAAATTCAACATTACTGGAGCGTAGTATTTTAATGTTAAGTTGAGGCCAGTTCATGAATCGACGAAAATATTAAAGTTTGAGGTTAGAGTGTGAAGAAATAATGTAGAATTTACACTACACAAAAACTACTGTAGATTAGTGTAGATTGAAAAAGAAAGAAAGTATCAAAATAACCGAACAAAATATTGAAAAAGGCTTTGGTAACTCCAAGAAAAAATCCTAAATATCATCGTAGCAATAAACTTTCATGCTGATTATTTCGTAATTCTCAACGGCTTACGGCATTGATATGTATTTTTTTACAAAAGGGTAGCTTTTTTATTGTTCTACCAAAATAACCGGAAAGATTTTTGATAAATAATCCAGTATTCCAAAAATCAATCAAAATGTACTAAATATTCACGAAAACTACGCGCAGAGTTCCGTAGAGAGCGGGATGGTTAATTGCTAATGAGTTACCACCAACGGAAAATATCTGTGATTTCCTTTATTATCTATGGTGCGAAAGCATTAAGAAAATTGGCCGAGAAATATCTAATTATGTAAGAGATTCTCAGCGGAGAGATTTTCTTGTTGATTCGTAGAATACTTTAGGCTTTCACAAAATTTCACAGTCAATATATTTGATATCTTTAGAGACGAGGTATAACAAATAAGTCAAGAATATTTGATAGAAGTTTGCGTATTCAAATTATTATACACAAATATCTGAAAGAACTTAATTTGTTTTGTAAAAGTCGCTTTTTATTCGCTTCGTGATTTCTTCAGAAAATTCCTTTACGATTTTTTTCTTTGCGCACCTTTGTGCTGTCCTGCCATTGAAATACAATTCTGAAGGAATTTCATTATCATTTTACTGAAACATTAGTGTAAGCCGTAGGATTAAAAAAACCGCAAATCGATGTACAGTTTAGCCGTTTGGCACACGCATACTAGAGCTCAAAACAATTTTTTTGACCCGCAGTTCCTAAAAAAAATTCCCTTAGGGGAACGATATGGCTGATTTTTATTTTATACAATATACCACAAATGATACGTGATATCCTCATATCTAACCTCAAAAAAGCAATTTTGAAAATATTTTCATTAAGTTTTTTTTTCATACAAAAAAGAGTGTCTCAGCACTCCCTCCTACCGGATTTTTTTTAGGAACTGCTAGTCAAAAAAATTGTTTTGACCTGTAGAGTGTAGTATGCGTGTGCCAAATGGCTAAACTGTACATCGACTTGCGGTTTTTCTTTCAAATTGGGCTTGTACGGCTACCACTACATTGATTGAATGTATCTCTGCCGTACACTGAGCAAAAAAAAATACTAATTATTAGTAAGTTTTAGTGAATCCCAGGACAAGGAGATTATATAGGTACTAACGGTTACAAACCAGTTTTTGATAATACTAGTTATTTACTAATAACAAAAAAATTGCCCTTGTAACGACTAAACTGTAGTAACTGTGTGTATTTATGTAGGTAAAGGTTAGCTGGAAGAGATCCCTTAAAGGGATAAGTTCGCCTTTGTACAAATATCTACCATTAAGTTTGTTTTCCTTGTATGTACTTGATTTGTGCAATAAAGTGTTTACTACTACTACTAAACTGTTTTGTAACCGTTAGTATATAATCTCTTTGTCTTGGGATTCACTAAAACTTACTAATAATTAGTATTTTTTTCGCTCAGTGTAAAAAATAGTCCAGTAATAAGCTCTGTTTTACATGCATGATATACTACGTTGTACCTACCACTTGATGATTGTAACTGTTGCATTAAAACATCAAAATAATTTCGCAAACCGCAAAAGGGTTACGATTGCGACATTGAAATTGTATATAATAGTTAAACGGACCGTTCCAATTAAAGTTAGCCCGAGTAAGTGGTTACCTGTGCATAGTGATGTGCCGTTCCCGGGAATATTCCCCAACTGGGAATATTCCCGGGAACATTCCCCGGGAATATTCCCCATAGGGGAATATAGGGGAATTTAAGACTCACGTGCATACAACAACCATTTTAATGTACTGTACGAATCGTAAAGTGTTGTTTTCTTGATTACTAGAGAAATATAATAAAATAGTCATCTACTTACAAAAATTCCCAATGTTCCCGGGAATATTCCCAATGTTCCCCGGGAATATTCCCAATGTGCCCGGGAATATTCCCCAATGTTCCCCTGAATATGCCTTATGCCTCTGTGAACATTCTCTATGTTTACCAAAAACCATTTATGGAATGTTGGAATTTATTTGTATGTTATAAATGAAACTATTTAAGGCGAGGGGTAGGGCAAGCTCTCTCCATACAATCTTTGTGCAAGTTTTTCTTCGTTTGTGTTTGCACTTCAATCATGATTTTTGGTCAGTCAGTATGCTTATTTTTCTGTTAGTCGTGTCCTATAGGTTTATTTTTTAATATAAACTATTGCTTGTATTTTTTTTATTTTACAGTTTTTTGGCGTATACTCAAAATAAAGCAATTATTACTGTGAATCCGAATGTACAGTATAACGCATTATATTTGCCACCCAATATATACTTGTCTTTTGAATAAAAACTGTCACGTTGAGGTCTCAGCAGCGCCACCTGCCAGGAAATTAGGCTAACTTCTACATACTCGAGCCTAAAAAAAATCAACAGAGTCCTGTTACTCCGTCAGGTAATAGACAAAGTTTCGAAATCGTACGGGTTAACACGGCTGACATAGTGCGCAAATAAAATGTGAGTACGCGTCAAGTTATCTTGTCCATGGTGCTTCTGTAGAAATCGTCCCAATAACCATTTGATAGGGCGGTACCTCTGGCCTTTGATCTGTATTAGGACCCCAATCTCGAACTCTTGCGCATTGCATTACAGTAATCTGGTTAAGTATTCCGATGAACATTTTTTGAAGTACTACTCAAATTGTACTTTATGCTGTGTGAAATTTCTGTCTGGGAGGGGTAGTGTAGTGCCCCAGGGGTTTGCCAACTATAAAATGTGCAGGTATCATTGACACCAAGTCATTAGGGTGATCGCTTAATAGCTTAAGGGCGATGGCTTAATGGTGTCGATCGCTTAAGTCTAGAAATTGGATTCACCTCTTTTTGTATAAGAAAGATGTTCCGATCTTCGAAAGTCGATTGGATTGATGATATACCAAGACTTCAGGTCTCCAGTAGCTCATTACTCGCAGCGACGAAATTATTTCCGTGGTAACTCCACATCTCTTTGACAAATCCTCTTCTTGAAGTAAATCATATGAATGCGGCCATAAAGGCTTCCATCTCCATATTAGGCACACACTCAATGTGATGATAACCTTTGATGACATGATAATGTTGATAGGTACATGCTTTGAACGATTTTGGCCCTCGCCTAGGGCTCATGCGTACGTTTATCACATAGACCTTAATCGCGTTTCCCGCGTCAATAAGCCAGTATCTTACTCTCAGGTATGTAGTCATTAGTTGAGGACCTGTGTAAAGTCTTCTTGTGTGCGTCACCTAGGAACGGTGTTAGTGACAGTAATCGGCTTCCTTTTTCTAGCAGTTTTCGATCTTAATGCTTCAACTTCCTCCGGAAACTCCATGTATTGAGGAAGTTTAATGCAAATGCAAGGGCTTCTTCTTCATGATTTACAACTCTTACCCACAGTTGTAAATCATGAAGAACATTTGCATCAAACTTCCTTCCTTTTATTTTCGAGACTAATCCATCTATGTTAATACTGCGCCATATTGGACCTAACTATAACACTACTATCATATTTTACGATTTAATTTATTATATTTTTTACTATTTTATTGTTCCCCGGTTTGGGGAATATTCCCGGGCACAAAGGAATTTACTGGGAATATTCCCATGGGGAATATTCCCCGGGAATATTCCCCAGGGGAATATTCCCGCGGCACATCACTACCTGTGTGCAACGGGCATTTATGTAGGTAATGGCGTCCCAGTTCAGTGCACGTGCGGCGTCCGTTGCAATGTCGGAGACGTCCCGCACCTCGTGACCTGCCGTCGGCACTTCAGGGCTAACTCGGGACGACTGCCATATAAGTTAGAAATTATATTAGGCTGAATACAAGAAAGTGAAGTCAGATGTTGATAACATTATGCACTATGACTAAACTATGCGCCTCATAGAACGATTTATATCATTAGCTACTTCAAGAATATTACGATAATCATTTTTTTAATCAATAGACGAATGATGAATGTTAGCTAGGGTGCCTATAAATCGAAGGGTTGTATTTTGTTTCGCAGACAGTAATTTAATATTTTTTTATATAATGTATTGTTTCGTAGAATTTTCATTATATAGAATTTTTTTTTTCATAAGGTCTAACCTAACCTATACTTCTCTTAACTAATTATAATTAGGTTCTTCACAATGGAATATTACATCATTCTTTGACGTTAACCATCAGATTTATTTCCGTTTGTTGAAACGGGGCTTATAGTGTGACACTAAGTAAGTATTTATGAACGGGTATAATTTGTGGTGAATTGGGTAATGGAAATTAGTCTTACAATTTATATGGTCAATTTTTATATCAGCATGGAATCAATTAAAATGTAGATATAAAGGCAGTGGGTAGTGTAGGCATTGTGTAAATAATTGTATCTTAGGTATGTGGGGTTGTTAAGTCGAATATATTTTACACCGCGTTCTTATATGAGCTAACTGGATCGGCATCGCACACGGGCCTTTGGCGACGGCGAAGTTGCCTAATGACTTAGGCGGCGTGATCTAGCCTGATAAAGTGCTCCGGTTAAGTGCCGCTCAGATCGGAGATGGCTCGATATCACTACCCATACCACGTCTCCACGTGTATACACGAGGCTGTAAAGAGAAGATATTGTTATTTAATTTAATTTCCGTTATAGCTTAAGTTGCGTTCTTTTGCAAACGTGTCACACTCACCCACTAAGAAGACATCTCTTGCATGAACAAGTTTGTCTTTATTACCTGTTCTGTCTCTATTTTTACCTTTGTCTTGTGTACAATTAAATCTTTACATACCGTCTTTAAGTATACTACTTATATTCATACATATAACTGACTAAAACGAAGGTCTCTGCTTCTGATTCGACTAAAATGCTTTCGTATGTACTTCCTTCAAAAAAGAAGTGCAAAAGAAGAAAAGAAGAAGAAGAGAAGTGCGCAAAGTGGCGTGCTCTTGTGTCGGAGGCCAAGACTCATTTTGGGTCGTCGTGCCAGCCCAGTTAGTTAGTTATGTACTTCCTTCTGTTCTGCTCTACAGGTCGCATTTCTCAACCGATACTCGTGAAATTTTGTGAGCAGGTTCAATAATATAGTTTACGGAAATAAAAAAAAAAACACACAGGGTCTACAGCTCACCTTGCTTGTGTAATCTGATTTAGGCATCGAGAGGGCTTGTCTCACATCCACGAGGCCTGTGTCCAGCTGTAAAAGATGATGATGCTGTTCGAGGAACTTAAGCCGAAAAGCAATTCAATACGCATTCCATTAAGCCTGAAACACAAAGAGTGAAACTATGAGAAAAGGAAACCGACGTTCGCATTGATATATATTAGAATGGAGTGCAAGCGTATATTATTTTTATATTATCCCTAAGGAGCCGCCCATTTTCCGTGACAAATATTAATCTGTCACTCTCCATCCCATGAACACTACCCGAAAGAAAAAGCGACCGGATTACTATTTGTTTTCCATGCTATTATTATGCTAATTCTGCAGTTATCCTTATATATTCCGATTGAGCTGAAATTGGGCGCACTTTACATAAATATGTGGCTATGCAATGTCTTATGAAATTTAATTTCATGATTATTGACCGAGTGCGCCAAGCGATCGGAGGTCTCCGTTTCAGCTTGATTTCCAGCTGTTCTCTATATACACGTCGCAATTCTCAACCGCTCCTCGTGAAATTCTGTGAGCAGGTTCGATAATTCCTTCAACTGAGGCTACTTGTATGAAGCAAAACACTGCCTTTTCCGTCAAATTCCATAAGTTATGTTTATTAATGATCTAGAGAGAGAATATAAACTACGATACCTGTACATACTTTCTTTTGTTGCTCATAAAGGTCAAGGTAGAGGACCAAAAAGGTCGACTTCTGTTCATTGAAAAGTACCGTAGCAGCATAAGTAGCAAAGTCGTATCGTATATATAATCCCTAGAAGTGCCCAGTGGGTTAGACACGTGATTTCGCCAACGTGCTCATTACTCCAGACCCCACTTCACAGCCTTAATAGCCCCGCTCGCCGACACAACACGTGCTTTGCTTTCATGCACGTAAGCCTTTTCGAACGTAAATTACGTCTCCGCTCTGTATCACAGTCATTAAAAGTCGGAAAAAACATCTGAAAAGCTGTAAAAGCCCTGTATTTATACCCTAAGCGCACTTTAGACAGCTCTGCAATCTTTTCAGTTATAGACGACCTCCATGTCACTCGCAGACTTCTAAACTCTTGAACGTTATGAAGTAAAATCATTACGTTTCGTTTTCAACGTTACCTACGTTAAATTTTGTGATTCAAAAGTTTAAAAGCGTACGGGAAATAATAACTCTTGTATGCCCGACACGAAACTTGGAAAATTCGTTAGGCTGGGCATGTTTATTTATTGCCGAAATCAATCAATTGCAGGGCACGTTTTTATCTCCACGCCATGAAAGTTTATCGACACCGGGCCTATAAAGCGATTTCCACCCAACGCTCGGAATATAAACGTGATGATTACGGAAATCTAACTATAGAAATATAGATTTTAGAAGTTCAAGTTTGCTAGTTCTTATTGTTTAATAAGTGTGTGCAGGGCGTAAAGGGTATGATGAAATCTATAAGAACCCGGAGCAATAGGCATAGGTTATTAATGCAGTGCAGAGTTGATAGATCGCGAGTATCGCGAACGTATTCAATCAAATCCTTCCGAATACGGCAGTTTACTGTGTTCACGCTCATTCAGTATACTTACGACTAAAATGTTTGCATTCTCTCTGTTACGATGGTATATGGCATTTATTAGATGCATTGCGTTTGGTGAGCGTTAGTTTCTCGTTACGATTGTATATCCATCACTTTCAGACTCTCGATTTGTAACGGCCATATTTTAGTTTTATTTTTATCCAATTTCCCTTGTTTGCTTTAAGTGACTTTTAAAATACAAGGCTGAGTACTTAGAGACTCAATTATTTTTAAGATGTAGAGCCTCCACGGCTTATATATTTAAAAAGATCGTCAGTAGGTAGGTTTATACGCGATATTTATGCAGCCTGTTTCAATATTTTCTTGACATGAACCGGTTCAACAAAAAGGTGCCAAAAGTATCCAATCTCAATGAATCCAATCAAGCGAAAACAATGAGTGGATGATAATCCAGGTTATTACGAAGCTTATTTATTAGGAGTTAATATCGCGTTATTGCATCTCCTTCTCGGAATCAATATTGACGTAAACTTGAACGTCCCGCGGTATTGGAGTAATTACGCGCCCGGCGACGAGGCTTTGTCTTGCGAGGAAGCGTTGTTTATTCTAAACACCCCGCCCCTCCTCCCCCCCGTGAGACACCTGCCGGCCCCTCGTGATGGATGGAGACACTCTTCGAATGACTGAAAGAGGCCAACCGAGGTCATCGCCACATCGAGATGGATTCGATGATGGATGCCTTTTAAGTGCTTTAATATTGCCCATCAAATTTTCATTACACTCTGTTTACCTAAATACTGTAACGAGACCATTACAATAGAGATTGATTCTTAGGAAAATACATTAGCGACGCTCCGCCGACGGCGAAATATCGAATTTAATTTATACGGAAAAATGTTTTAATGGCCCTCGAGGCTTTGAAGTGATATTTTATTAAAATATTCAATTCCATTTCAGAGTTGTTGCAAAGTATAATCGGGCGATTACCTACCAGAATTTATTTGCTAATGGAAAAGCTGTGTTAAAACTAACCGTTAACTATTTGCGGATCCGTCACAATTTCCCGCGCGAAAAGGTTGCCCCGGAAGCTCGTTTCCAAATAAGACTTTTATTAAAAATTCAGGATCATTTGCATGTCGCAAAACTTTGATATTAACTGAGTTTACAGAGTAAACATAGAGTAGCGTCTGAACCCTGAGCAGACGATTTATTATATTACGTAATTTTTGTTCTTTGACGAAAGAAAGTTGTATGCCAAGGTAAATAATGATTCGAATTTTGAATAAAAATAACATCGTGATTTCCCTTATTGTTGTGCGTCTAAGTTTGTACGATCCGCGTTCATTGTGTCTCATTGATGGGCCGATGATGGATGAATTAAATGTCATAAGAATAATACGTAACTGTGGACAATAAAAAACATGGTTTCAATATGAAAGTGCAAAATTTTCTATCGTTTAAGAAAATGTGCCCTTTAAAGAGGTAAAAACGGGTTGAAAGTACAAGTTTTTTTTTCTACGCTGGAAACTTAAAACTTCTTTAATATACTTATCATTAAATTACAAGAAAACGGATTTTAGCGTTTTTCAAAATTCGCCCTCTGAAGGGGTGAAAAGGGCGTTGAAAGTTAATTTGGTGAGCAAATATTTTTTCTAAAGAAGAGGATGAATTTTCAAAAACGCTGAAATTAGTTTTCTTATACTTAATTGTTAGGTATTTAAAAGAAGTTTCAAAAGTTTCTTTTTTTCCATACAAACTTTCCACCCCTATAAAATTAAAGATGACCAACGGAGAAGCTGGTTCGTATCAAAAACATAAAGCTATATGGACCTTACTAGAACCTGGAAAAAAAAAAGGTACTTTTGTCCACCGTGTCCACATTTACGACCATTTCTTCTAGCAATCTGCCTACTATTTTGGAGACTTGTGGCGTTAAATATGGCTTTCTACCGAATTACTTGGTATTAATTACAAAGTTATGAGAACGATTGTCTCTGAAACGTCCTAAAATACCAGCCGGCGTACGTCGTCACATCAAAATGTACTCGATATGGTAAGTTGATTAGATTTAGATTTATTTATTCACAATAAAGGATTATATTGTTTTCTGTCTGGCTCGCTCTGTCTGTGACTTATGTGATATCGTTGGTCTTCTCAATAGTGATATATGTAGGGTCGCTATCGCTAGGCCGGATAGGTGACCAGCCGCAATTTGCTACCACCTACCTGAACAAAGATGTTTTTTCAAATAAAGATATTAACTATTAGACAGTAGGTCTAGTATAAATTTTTTCGAAACTAACTAATACGAACGCGTTTGCGTTTTGTCTCAAAATGTATGAAAGTGGTATGAAAACGTGAACAGCGCATCTGGTGGTCACTAGTGGAAACTAAAACAGCGAGTATAACATTTGTTGCTAACCGATGAACGCGCGTAGGTATTTCAAACTCTGTGAGTCGGTGGTTTTAATACATTTTTAGACAAAACGCAAACGCGTTCGAATTAGTTAATGTTTCGAAAAAAACTTATACTAGAGCTATAGATCCTAAAGTGAGTCGTTTAAATTTTATTTGTTATTGATTCATCATTCATCCAAGTAGTTGTAAAGCGGCATATTGACATGAAGACGACGAAGACATAAAGAGTCGGGTTATTTTTCATCTGGGACTAGTCTCACTCGATGATCAGTGAAAGTCTAAGATGAAGGGAAAGGATGTATAAGGCCCTGAAGCTCACTGGTTAAGTAATTTCTTTAAAAAATTCCCAATTTATAAAAGCGCCACGTCTCCTGACATCGCTTGCTCCAAACATTATAACTTATTCAAAGAAATTAATATTATTCAGGCGGAGTTTGCTTTCTGATTTTTAAAACATGAATTTTGAATTAAAGTGACGGGATTAAAATATGCGCGAGCGAAATTCAGCTGACCTGTTTGGCTAATTTGCTTTTCAATTAGTTCAGTTACGCAGGTTAGGATACGGATAGGCAATTTAGCAGGCAAAGTAAAAGCTGTGAAATATTTTTTGATATGGAAAGGCACCTTTACTCTTATAATCAATAATGATCATCAAGTGATGACAGCTTACACGCTTTATTTTAACAGTAAAGTGTGTTCGAAGCAACTTACCTTAAGGCGCTACACTGAGAAATTTGGAGACTTTGAAACGCTGTCCTGCCCAGACTAACAAACAGTAGGGGCTGATTTTCAGGTATATGATTCTTGACTATATGATTATCTATGATTTATGAGGTATATGATTGTGGTACTGACAATAGCGAAACATGATTGCTTAAAATTTTCTCGATAGAAAATAAATCCAAAGTTGAGTCTATATTTTCCTTTTTTTCCTCAGCCTACTAAAACAACGCATTATTAAAAGACACGATTAAGTTAATATGATGGTATTTTACCTCATCTAGGTACTGACAAGAGGAAATTTAATAAACCTGCACACAGTCAGATATTTAACGAGATTTGTCAAAAAAACCATTCTCGGAGAGGGTTGCATCCCGTTTTGTCGTCAGCGAAAAACAAAGGGTGTCTCTTTCAATCGATATATCGCCTTAATAGTATGAAATAGGCATTAATATATCAATGAATAGCAGGATAAAGCTAATACAGAGCACCGAGAATCCCAACCGAAGCTATCTAGGACAATATCGTTTACGACTTGTAGAATTACTTAGGTCACCTCGGTGTTATTACCTACTTATTTGTGAGATCCAGGCGGATAATCTGATACTGTAACTAAATATTGTAGCATGGGTTGGGTTTTATGTCTTATGATGAAAATGGTTTGGTCACTTTCCTAAATGGACACTAGTTTGGGAAAATATTCACTAATCTTGTTTTCCTATCCCAGTTCGTTAGAATATATTTTATTCGCGTAGTGTACCTGGTTTGCTTGCAATATCGATTGGTAAACTACCAAAAAATCGAAAGCCTCGTCTTAGGGTATTAAACTAAGGTAAAAATAAATGATTTTTTACTTGACTAAAAAAAGATCTAACGAAAATACTCGAAAAACATCAATTATTAATTTATTTTAGCTAATTCAAAGATTTTATAAGCATAAAGATTTAAAAAGGACGCTGATTTGAACAAACCTACTCACACAGTCTTAGTGACGTCACTAAGACAGCATTCCCCTACAAACTTCATATTAACAAATCGTTTTTGACATTTAATAAAAAGTTGCTGATTTGACTATGGGTTTAATACCGTATTCATGAACGTACCGACTTTGCAGCCAAGATGTTCTTAGCAATTAATTTACCCGCAATAATGTATTATTTATGGCAAGTTAAGTAACCTTGAATAAATTCTACATGTATACTAAAACAATACAGCCAGAATAACGCTAGGGGGATGATAATTTCAGATAAAATGTGCCTAATAGCGCCAAAAAACGAACCCCCTTCCTTATTCATGAATTTCATAATCGTCAATAAAACTTATTTTATTTAAATTGACACTAAAATTCGTTTGTCCTTATCCGTCACTGTGACGTGTTTATGTGTGTGACAAAGGGACAAAACGCATTTGAGTTAGCAGAGGTTTGTTAAGTTTGGTTATAGGGGTGGATCTCCATCCGAGATATGTAAAGCAGTGCACAAATTATTCAAGATAACAGATAAGCTAATGAGCCAAGTGTCACTTGAATATGCAGAAACAGTTTGGCTTGACCAATTTTCATTTCAAAACGCTATCCCTACAAGCTTATATCTACTCACTTCTCACTGGCACAACTGCTCGAATTTCCATTCCGAAGAGACATTCACTAGTATCTGCATAAAATGATTATCCGGGCACGCGAATAATATGCCATGCAACCTCCGCCCTTAACGCAATCAGTGACGCTCGGCGTAGCGTGGCATCCGATTGGGCTATACGAGATTATGCCGGCATAGGTGTTGGGATCTTCGTTTCGGAACACGTTCCGCTCTAAATATATTCGCAAGTAATTGTACATTTACAGTTACAATGAAGAGTCACAGTAAGGCATGCGACTTTCGAACTGGAGGCAGCGGTTTCTGAATTTCGGATCCGGGCTCATGCCACTAGCGCGGAATATCATTTGATATTGATCAGCGGCTTTCAATATAAAATATCGTAAGCCGATAGTTCCAACAAGGTTTAGTTTTACCTCTGGGATGGAAGGTCCGATGGTAGTTGCTTTCGTATTTCCTATACTCGTAATACCTACGCCAAATCTTGGGATTATTTGTGAAAGCGAACGGCGGGCTCGTCTTAGGGCACGGCCGGGTAGAGCTAGCTTTATTGTAGCTACCATTATGACAGATTAAGATGTGAGACCGTATTAACCGTAGATTTGTTATTATAAATGTAACATTTCCATTCAACAAATATGCCCAGCAAACGGCATCAACGGTACACAAAATAAACGCCAGAAACCAATCACTTCTAAGGACGAATATGTGGTCCTCTTAGTTCAACTATATTCTTATATAAGTTTCACATCCAAACTGAATATTTTACGTTCATTCTGAAATTCTGATTGTTCTTATTATAGAGGAGGAACAGAATTGGAAAAGGCGTCTCTAAACAATGCAAGCGGCAAGTCATGTAACAGTTGGGGTGACAACGTTATCAGAGGGTTTGGACCCTGCAGAATACGGATCTGCCTGTCGCCATCTCGAAATTTGAGCCGGAAGTACGGTATACCGGAAAAGGTGCAGCCCATACAAAAAATTTCGTAGTACATTTAGTAAATTGTTGCTCTGGTACTCTAAAAGAGGTCCGATGGATATGGTTTTTTGGTATGTTGTGAAGGACAATATTAGCCATGGTAACCTAAAAATTTCGGCCCTCCAGCTCCATAACTATGGCCGCCATCTTGGAAATAGTGTCATTTTTTTCAGTTCTTTGCTTTTACTGTCGTCAAAGTTCATTCCAGTGCTAAACATAGTTCTACAATATTGTAGAATACAAAATTTGCTAAAACTTTTGGGTACAAAGATTTTTTCCATGACCCCTAGGGACGAAGATATGACAGGATATATCATTAAAAATTGCCACTTTTTTTCTAGTTTTCCGTTCATGTTTACATTTTAAGTGCATTTTAGCACTAACTATAGTTCGGCAATATTGTAGATCACGAAATTTGCTACAACTTTTGTATTGAAATACTTTTTCCACGACCATTAGGAAAGAAGATATGAAGTCATCTATGGAGTAGCACCGTTGAAATTTGCTACTTTTGCAGTTTTCTTCTCATATTTAGGTTTGAGTGCATTTAATCGCAATCTGTAGGGGATCTATGATGGTCGAGTGATAGCGGGATAGACGACAAGATAAAGCATCTGTCACTTTCCGATCTGTACCACTTCAATCCCTCAGAAGACAAAATCGTCTGTTTCCACGATACCTAGAAGATCGTAGGTACTTTGAATTTGCATATAATTTTGTCTTCTATAATATTGCTGACCGAGAAATGCACTAAAACGAAAATATGTGAAGAAAACTGGAAAAGTAGTAAATATCGACGGTAGTACCCCATAGGTGACATCGTATCTTCTTTCCTGATGATCGTGGAAAAAATATTTCAATACAAAAGTTGTAGCCAATTTTGTAATCTACAATATTGCTGAACTATAGTTAACGCTAAAATGCACTTTAAACGTAAACATGAGAGGAAAACTAGAAAAAAGTGGTAATTTACAATGATATCTCCTGTCATATCTTCGTCCCTAGGGGTCATGGAAAAAATCTTTGTACCCAAAAGTTTCAGCAAATTTTGTGTTTTACAATATTGCCAAACCATGTTTAGCACTAAAATGAACTATAACGACAGTACAAGCAAAAAACTGAAAAAAGTGACAGATTTTCCAAGATGGCCGAGAAAGACGTGGAGCTGGAGTGTCAAAAATTTCGGGATACGATGACAAATATTGTTATTTACGGCATATCAAAAATCCATAACAATTGGACCATAGTTAGGGTACCGGAACAACGATTTACCAAATGTACAACGAAAAAATTTGTATGGGCTGCACCTTTTCCGATATAACATTCTTCCGGTTCAAATTTGGGGATGGAGACAGGCAGATCCGTATTCTGCAGGGTCTAAACCCTCTGATTACGTTGTCACCCCAACTGTTACACGATTTGCTTCTTGTATTCTACTTCTTCAAAAATGGGCCTACTCTATTATGCCTTGCAAGGATTTCGCTTTTGTTTCATGTCACTGCGATTAATTCCACATTCCACCCATTAATATTCCGAATTGCGAATGGAATCGCTTTATTCGACTTGCATTGAATAAAAAAAACAACGGGTTGCACTCCGGGAGTGCCGGCAGAAGTGAAAACTCAATAAAGATAGTAAATGGGTCATTGTCAGATTTAGGTGCGCGTCTTTTCGGTGGACAGGACATGCCAAAAGTTAAGGGCTACAAAGCTTAATTTTCGATTGATCTGATAACCCGCATAATCTGTAATTCCGTGTCTATAAATCCATATAATAAAAACGTAAATTACATGCACACAAGCCGTTAACTATTGTCCACCGAATGGACAACTTTTGTTTTTCCGACTGACAATGACCCAAATAACAAAGATATTTATATCGGTATCGGTATCCGTATCGGTATCCGTATCTTTACTGTACTCATACTCATGTTCATATTCGCATAATCCATTTACATAATATGTCCCGAGTATCATTGTGTCTTACGCATCTAAGACCAGGAACCTGTACCACAATACTTTACAAGCGTACAATTCGACAAATTTGTGAACTTTTTCTATGGAAAATTGTGCAATTTTGTCAAATTGTAGACTTGTAAAGTTTTGTGGTATAGGGGCCAGCTGAGTTTAGCTGAGTTGACACCTCCTAACATCGATCACGATTACTAGGAGCGGTCAACTAGCTGGTCTTAGAATCTTAGAATCTGTCGCGAGTTCAACAAATTTTCCCCAGTACAAAAGTGCTCAGAGCCGCTAAAGAAGTTTTCACTTCAAAAATTGTAAGCAATACTACCTATTTCCCATTTTTATTTCTTTAGATTCGTTGAGTGTGCTCAGGAACTCCACGAGCTCATACCGCCTTCCCCCTTCTTCCATCAGATATCCAGACGACGTACGACTGGCTACTTTCATTACCTGGTCAAAATCATCTTTTTTTATAATGTTTACTGGTTTGGTATTCGAATGGCGTATGTAGGTACTTCCGAGTTCAAATAACCTGGACCTTTTTAAGGTACGAGTGAATCTTCTGGGTGAGCTCGCATAAGCGTCGGCCTCATTTTCAATTTAAAAAAATATATATGACTGGTTAGAATTAGGCGTTTATTTAAGAAAATTTAATTTAGCTGTTTGCTCTAAGGAAGAACTCAAATTTGGTGTATTTTGAAAATTAATTTTATTTTTTAGGAAATATTATATTATTAATATCTATTCATTTAATGTGACTCGTTTACTTTCTTTGTCTATTCTAACAGAATCGTGCTCTATCAAGGTCATAGGGGCCCAGTGAACGAATATAAACATGGAAGCAGCCTCTGAGAACTTTGGCGTTGAATTTATCGGGACACTTAGCACACAAACACAAATACACACACATTTAAATACGACGTTACGTATATACAGAGATATAATACGAAAACGATAACAAAATAATAGTTATCTCTTTTACACTAATTGTAAACACTTGCGCGTGACTGAAATGGTTGTATAGACAATAACTGCCAATCAGCAACTTAATCCGCCAATGAGCTTCTTGCTGCAGGCGCTAGCAGCAGGCCGTACGCCACGGATCTGTGCCGTCACGAATCATATTTGATAGATGTCAATGAGATTCATGGATAGGTTCATGCAACAGATTTTAGACAGTCAAATAATTAATCAATATTTTAATTTTCGGCACGTTGAAAGAAAACAAAATAAATAGTTTAACAGTATTGTAATAAAATTGCTGATTAATTTGTATTATTTATACTTTTACACTCCGTTCCAGACATCTGACTGAGTTATTCCACGGGATAAAGCTATATTATGTCCTTCCTAGGGTCTCGAATATCTCCATACCAACATTTATCACAATCGGTTCAGCTGTCTAAGCGTGAAGAGGTAGGTAATAGATAGTGAAACAGAGTAGGTACTTTCGCATTTATAATAATTAGTATGGATGTGTACAGCCGGGCAGTGCGTACCCATTTACTCATGTTCACGTACAGTCAGCAACGTTTACGTCGACGCAAATAGAGGGGCTAAAATATATCTGAATACACCTTTACGTATGAGTGGCAGAGGAAGTAGATTGCACAGGGATATGTGCGACATTACAGGGTCGGTGAAATAAAATATTGTCTATTATTATTATTATTTTTTCAATTTAACAATTGTTTAATACAATAAAGGGGTCCGCCAGTCTCTTGTCGCTTGGCCGCATTCGTTATTACCTAAATATTCCTTGCGCGTTCTTAATATTAAGTGCTATGACTCTCCCATTTCTCCTTCTACTTTGTGCTTGACTCAGTGCTTGTGCTAATTATAAGTGCTTGAAATACTTGAAACATTTAGTGCACAAAGGACTGGGTTGTTTACATTCTGCATCGCCGTGTACCTATTCCCTCAAGTAAGTGCGTGAATTAAGACCTTACACAATCTAGCCACAAATACTTTGATGCATTCCATAAAAAATGTACTGACTTCATTTGGCATAATATCATCCCTATACAAAATATTGATCATAATATTTTTTTAAGGTTTTACTAACGTTATCGATTTACTTACACGTGGAAAGTGATTCCCTTGTCTTTGTACCGATCCGTATGATTCCTGCACCACTTCACAACACATGAAGGCATCTTAAATTGTAAAAATCCTTGATTTTATCATTGCGTTTCGACATCCGCCATTCACTGGGATGACAGTTGAACTAAATTCGTGCCGGGCCTAGTTATTAAGGACCTGCCCCACTGGGGTTAGTTTGCGTTGCGTCAAAATTTAGCAGGCAGAATGCTTCTATGTTTATATTCGTTCACTGTAGGGGCCCCATTACCCTAATGTGCCCAGGGCCTCAAATTGGTTAAAGACGGCTTGCTTTTTTTTAAAGATTTTATTCTACCGTTACCCTAAAAAAAATTTTTTTAAAGATTTTATTCTACCGTTTTCTCCGCGTCATCGATATGTATACTCATGCCAAATTACAGCTTTCTAGTACTAACGGTTACTGAGAAAAACGGGGGTCGGACGGACGGACGGACGGACATGGCGAAACTATAAGGGTTCCTTGTTTACTACGGAACCCTAAAAACTGAAAAAATCAAATTACTTGAATTTCCCGAAACGTGGGGTAATCTTCTGGGGATTTTTTTATTATTTGTTGGTATCCCGAATTCGAATTATAATCCGACTGAATGATGGGACATCAATTCTAAGCTGGCTTCTATGGTAGATTTATACTACGCGATTTGATCGGTTTATATGTGAAATGTTTGGAGGTTATTTTTGAATTAATTTACATATTTTTCCTATTTCATCAAGTGTCTCATGATATAACTTATGATTTAGCTCAGTAACTTGGTACCGGTGAGATTTTAGAAATAAACACGGGTCCAAAATGCAAAGAAAATGTACTTACGCAAATTACGCATGGAATGTAACATCCGCCTTTTTTCGGTCGAGTTTGCTTTTACAGCTCAACACTGAACACCCCACCATGTTTGCACTGAACACCCAAACACTACGGATCTGTTAATTGGTAAATTATTATTCATTTAAATCAAACTTATCATTAATTCTCCATTTATAAAATGCACTACCAAATATTGCCAATTTGTTTTGCAATCTTCTTGACACAAAACTTTGACACAAATACAAAAATTTCGATCGGTGATAAGGACAAAACATCGCACTATTTTCTACTTCCTCTCATAGGAATCGCAATAAGGCTATCTTTCTCTTACAAAGCGTGTCAGGCCCTTGATATTTTATCCATCACTCTTGGCCACTAGGTATTTTGAAGGGAACTGTCACCGTATTTAGGGACAATAAGAACTACTTTCCATGAGAATTTATTTGAAATATGATCTTTACGGAAATCGGTCAGTCTGGCTATCCGATATTGGACTTTGGAAACGCTTTTTTAGGGACAATAAGAGCTACTTTCCATGAGAATTTATTTGAAATATGATCTTTATGGAAAATCTTAGGATTGTCTTAAAACAGTTAGAACCTTGGCTTTCTAAGAAGACCAGCTGGGGACCCCTCGTAACATAGCAATCACGATACTAGGAGGGGTCAACTAACCTGGTCTTGGAATTTATCGCGAGTTTATACATTTTTCCCCAGTACAAAAGTGCTCAGCGCCGCTAAAGAAGTTTTCACTTCAAAAAAACACATTTTTGAATAAATAAGCTCGTAGGAGGCTCTTTAAAGGGGTGTTTTATTACCCCAAACCGATGTAAAATTATTCCAGTCCGGGAAGGTATTCACATAGAATTAATACGGACCGCCCTCGTCATGTTAGTAGTCGTGTCGCGGCCAGTCCCGCCCCGAACACGACTGGCCCGGCCGTGGGATTGATGCCAATGTGACATGTGACACACACTTTATTTGATTTTAAAAGGACGCTTGACGCTTGTCGTGCAGTTTGTAAAGATGATTTGAACTATATCAAATTGATACCTATATCATCATCATCATGCGCCTTTTCTTTTATTGCAGACGATTTAAGCTTGCCGTGTAGCATGTACACCGTTTTTGGTGATGACTGTATAGACCTATGCGGGTACGGAATACCTATATATATATATATATATATATATATATATATATATATAATATTCATATATTACAACAATGAAATTAGTTTGGTAGTATGTACAACGTTTATACTTATCGATAATATACCGTCACTATTTTTTATTCTACTCCTGATCCTGCAGGGGCGTATTTACCCTAGGGCCAAGGGGGCCATGGCCCAGGGCGGCAGCCTTATTTGTGGGCGCCTTGTCTTGTCACCTACACAATTCTAGTAACAAATCTAGCCAGTTGTCTCCAGGCCAATATAAAACAAAAATATCAAATGCCACATACACGTGCCTTGCGAGGCGCGGCACATTCGCTACCTCCTCGGCAAATCGACATTAAAATCACAAAGTGTGATGTAGTTCTGGTTTTGTAGTGCCTATATATGCTGCATGGATCAGTTATCCATAATATCAGATACCCTAACTCAGCGGTCGGCAACAGGCAGCCCGCGGGCCGCATGCGGGCATGCACCTTCGAAAGTGAAAAGACAGACCAAAGGGTTTATCTATTTAACGATCGGTCAATATTTCGATGGGACAAATCATATTTTTTTTCAATAATTTCGCACTTCGCACTCGTCGCGTTTGCGTTAGAGCGGTTACAGAGTATGAAGTATTTTCCACACCTGCATCTCATGGTTCATAAAATTCCGTCATCTTCATGACTTGACGCGTATGAAGTATTTTCTAGACTAGCATAATAAATTTCGCAATTTTTCGCGCTCGCTACGCTCACGTTTTCATTGAGATACGTTATGACTTGATGCGTATGAAGTATTTGCCGCATTTGCATCAGGGTTCGAAAAATTTCGCGCTCGCTGCGCTCGCGTGCATCTAAGTATGTTATGGCTCCCTTTCTGTCGCTCGTCTTGAATCAAGTGTGACAGAAAGGCAAATCTTTTGTTTTCGTTTCACGGTAGGCCTTCTGAATATATATAGATAATATTTTATCGTCACTTTATGGGGCGGCAAATCTAACTGGCCCAGAGCGCGAAATCTTTAAATACGCCTCTGTGATCCTGATCTTATCTGTCAGTTTGCATCGCCTAATGGTGGTCTCCACTGTAGGTATCGAATCTCAAGAAGTGTACTTAGAAAGTTTCTTGACAGTTTATATATTTTTGCCGGAGCAGCCTCAAATCGAGTTCACTGAAACAACTTAATTGGGCGTAACTACTGGAATTTATATTAGTCATGGCCATTTAGTGCCGGTGACCGCTGTGAAAAAAAAATCGTAGCGGGCGTCGATGTTCTTATTTACGTGTAAGTAAATTGTAAATACTTGTTACCACAGCCTTCGGAGCTTCACCGCAACTTTACGTAACTTTAAACCGCGACCACAGGAACTCAAGATAATTATATAAAACAATAAAAACAAAACACAAATGCTCAACGGCAGTTCGGGCATGCAACCAACTGGTTGAACATTTTAAAGTAGTTGGGGCAGAGGGCTGATTTTGAGACATATAACCAACCAGCCAGCCAGCTAACGACCATGTCTCAATAATATAGGTAACGATTTATTTCGCAAATAAACTTGAGACCCGAGACATCACAATTCACAGCCGTCAGTCACAGTATCATGCTACAGTCTGCCATTTCAAAGCTACTTTAAACAATTCGTGATTTTACTCCCAGTGTCCCAGTATAGCGTAGTTACTGAAAGGCGCCAAATAAAAAGGAAAGCGGAATAAGAAACATAATCTGTCTCGGTTTTCAGACAGCCTTCATCTTGTTAATTGCCTTTAAATGTTTGAAATGAAATGTGTTTCTATTAACAAATTTAAGAGATATCGATAACATATAAAGGTTTTTATTTTTTTTATATACTGTAGTTTTAATTTTATACTCTAGTAGTTTTTATTTTGTTTACCTCTTTCCGCTACCCAAAGCTTGTCTGAAAGAGTTCGCTCTTTAGCGATAAGACCGCCTGTTTTCTACCTCTGCTCATATATTGCTATGTTATGTTTCAAAACTGTTTTGTATTTTATTGAGGTGTGCAATAAAGAGTATTTTTATCGTATTTTTTGGGAATCATATGTGTCATTAATATAATTTTTATTTTTTTAATTGTTCCAGGGCGGCGAGGCTGCGCAGAGTTAGCTTGTAGCGGTGGCGCGCAACCTGGAGCCACGCGAGGGTCCACGTATGTATCCACTGTTACGTGTTTGTTTAGTCACAGTGTCAAAAAGCTTCTCCTCACGAAAACAATATCCCATCCAAAACATTACATGTAAAAAGATGCAAGTCTCGCAACATCATAGTTCTTCTACAACAAAAAAGTAATGATATGTAATGTTAAACCAAGTCGGTTAATATTTTAGACAATAGTACCGGAGGGGGTGTCCACAGAACAAGCTTTCCACCGACTTGCATCGGCATTACTTTATGTTTTAAATATATAAAATGGCTTGACCGGGCCTATAAAGCCACAGTCAGGTTTTAAAAAAATAAAGTGTTTAAGTATACCTACACTTTCACCACCTTATTCAGAAAATTTAATAGACACTATATAAAATAAAAGGTATTGCACCTTTCTCTCAAACACAAATGTTAAAATATAAAGAAAAGCTAGTTTTAAAAGAATTTCATTAAAATTAGGTTTGATGGACGTTTATGAATAATACGCGTTTCATCACGCGAAAAACCTGTGCGTTGTGTTTATATCTGTACAATAGTATAGAGGTCAAGTGGCATTGTAATTTTGTAGAGGTATATAGAACTGCTCCTCCGATTTAAACGATGCTTTCACCGTAGGTGTATAGGCTGTCCCCTTCTTTTGCAGAAAAATGTTTAGTTGTAGAATGAATTGTTTCGCAGAATTTTCGTTTCACAGAAATGAAAATTCTGCGAAACGATACGTCTATGAAACTTCTGTCTGCGAAACAGAGTACAACCAGGTGTATAGATTGAACCCGGTTATTCATAAAAATTAACAAACCTCTAAAGTCTTAAAAAGCCTCTTAAGTCAGAGAATAAACTAGAATAATTTGAAAAAAATTATGTCTCGTGATACTCACGTGACAAACTAATTTCTCAAATTATTCTAGTTTATACAAGTTTATTCTAGGAAAGGGCATTTCGCGCAAATGGAAAGCCAATTTATGAAAGTTTGTTACATAAGTTTCTTAAAATATCATGCCGTTAGCCTGCGAATGTCAAAATACGTTTTGTATGGAAAGCGTCCCATCTTAATACTTTGGGATAACCTCTTACATATATTGATACCAGTGTTGCGGAGGGCGCGGTGGCAGAATGGACGACGCCGGGAGCAACAAACAGCGCCAGGCGACGAGGGTCTTCAAGAAGAGCTCCCCAAATGGCAAGGTAACCAAATTTACTGTCTAAAATACTATTATAAATAACGTCAGAGCTCCAACGTAACCAACTTTAGTGTCTAAAATACTGTTATAGATAACGTCAGAGTTCCCGAAATGGTAAGGTAACTAACTTTACCATCTAAGTTACTATCATAGATAACGTCAGAGCTCCCGAAATGGCAAGGTAACCAAATTTACATATAGATAACGTCACTGGCTGTTCGCAGATGTCAAATTTGTCTGTAAAAATGTCCGTAAGTGACGATAGCTCTAATTTTTAATTGTACAATATTTATTGAGTATTATAGTCAAATGCCGATGGCAAGAGCGAGTCGGTTTTTATTTTAAACGATCGAACGTGGATCATTCTTCAATGATATGATATGTATTACAATCCTGCTGTACTGAAAGGATTAAAATGCACCAGTTGGGCTAGCATACGCCATAGTAGGTAATTGACAATATTATTTGCCAATATTTAATCAATCGTTATCGGTAACGATGATTGTGATCATAATCGCGATACATGTGCAACGAGTTTAACATCCACGCTGAGACTTTAGGTATCAAATGGTGCCTTTAATTAATCCAAACCCTCTGATAATGACCAATTTAAACCTGTACATATTCTCCTCTCTCTCCGTGTTCCGTATATACTAATCCGAAACAGCATGATACTCGTAGATAAATCATTTTTTTTCCTTTTCAGATAACAGTATACTTAGGAAAGAGAGACTTCGTAGACCACATCTCACATGTAGACCCGATTGGTATGTCCCACTTTAACTATTTACCTTGTTTTTCACACTTACGCGGCCATATTTAAACTAGTTTAAGTATTAGTTCTGGTCGACCAAACTGATATGAGATCTTGGTGTGAGAATTAAAGTCATAAAAATTAATTTAGATTTATCTTTTTGTATTCTATTGAATCAAGACTCGAAACTTAAATTAAGACCGTACTGAAGTGAGCAATTAACCTGACCTACGGGAAGATGTTTTTTTACAAGTAACACTTGTTTCCAACATTCTGATAATTAGCATTAAGCATTATAACTGTAATATAACATGATTTTATTTGATGAATATTTGATTTGATTGAATTTCAAATGGCGCCTGAAATTCGTTGCTCCAATTTCAACGCACGGACTGATGTTTAGAGGCTGCTTGAAACACGTGCCCTAATTGTGAAACTGGCAAATGAAGCCAGTTACTATAGAAATTTCATTGAATGTTGAAACCAGGGTCGGCCTGGGAAACGTGTATAAGCGAGATATTCGCTTTCATAAATTTAATTGATTTAAGTTTGAAACAATGTTCACCCGGCCCCTTCCGAACCTCTGTAGAACCTTCTAGTTACCCATCCCGACTAATTTTGCTTATTTTAACTTTGTTAGGGGCCGATTTACTTACAATTTGCCAGGTGAAATTTATGCATAAGGCGTGTGAAAGTATATGCATTTAGGATAGATCAGCTAAGTAAAGATTGACCCCCTTATTTATAATCGTTTATCAAACCTATTTAAGATTGCTGCTATGTCCTTATATTAAATTAAGCGCATGGTTAGGTTAAAAAATTAGGTTTAAATACCCATCAGAAAAGCCCTCTTGCCGGTAACACACGGTATGTCTCTTTAGCATTTATTTTTCGTGAATAGGTTCGTTCAGTTTTATGAAAAAAAGGGGATGAAACTCTACTGTTCAGAGTGCTCAAAAAATCTAAACAACTGAATATACACTCTAATGCTTTTACAATAAAACCGTGTTCAGATATTGTGAACACTTTCTCTCCGATATATCTGATGGCGACTGTACGTCGATCTTCATCTCATCGTGATCCTCCTATAGTGTTTTCCCGGTTGTGAACTAAGTACCGCTTTAATACCTGGTCTTAATATTTGGGGTAAGCACTAGTTTTACGAAAGCGCCTACCATCTGACCTTCCAACCCAAGGGAAAAAAAGGAAACTAGCAACAACCTTATTGGGATTTGGCTTGTTTAGAATGTCTAGTGAGTGGGCAACTTGACTGTTAGAAGTTCTCAAGCCGCCAGAAGGCTTATTACTTGACTTAGCTCAACGGCAGGGATCAACAGCTTAGCGTGCCTTCCAAAGCACGGGAGCGTTCAGTTAGTAACCAATCAAAGGGGCCTCCCATAAGTACAACAGTTGATCTGGGCCTACGTTGCTGAACCTCGCAAGCGGTACTTACGCCGGCGCCGCTGGGCCACGAACGCTCCGCAAACATCTCCACCTATACGACTCATCTGGGTCATAAACAGGTTAGGTTCGCGTCTTTCGTGTGGATATATCAAAAGTTAAGGCCTACAAAGCTTATTTTTGGATTGTTCTAGTAACCCGCATAAACAGTCTCCGTTACTTTAACGCATGTGATTAAAGCATAACTTACATGCACATAAGCCGTTAACTATTGATCACAGGAGAACGCGTTTGGTTTTTCAAGTGTTTATGACCCATCTCCATTCCAGACGGCGTGGTGCTAATCGACCCGGAGTACGTTAAGGACAGGAAGGTTTTCGGCCATGTGCTGGCCGCCTTCAGGTACGGCCGCGAGGACCTCGATGTCCTCGGGCTCACGTTCAGGAAGGACCTTTACCTTGCCGCTGAACAGGTGAGGATAGTGTATTGAATCCTGGTAGAATATTTTTATCCCACGAGCGTGGGTGAGTGTTGAGCGAACTATACATGCACATTGTATATGTGTGCGTCAGCGTAGGAGCATGAGTTTACGCTGTATATGTGTTAAAAACATATTGTAAGGTGTTACTCACTTGGCATCTAAGCATAATATCACCCATTTCTTTTCCCAGGGTAACAGTACTGGACACTAAACCTTCCTTTTCCGATTCACTACATAAAGATCTGACCAATCTGAACCTCTACTCTAGTATAGATAAGTTTTTTCGAAACAAAACACAAACTAACGCGTCTGCGTTTAGTCTCATTTTGTAAGGCAACGCGAGCAACTATTTTTTGACATATAAATTAGGACTAAATGCAAAGGTGCTCGTTTGTGTTTTGTTTCAAAAAAAACGTATACTAAAGGCGGTACTGACCATTCCATTCAGATATACCCAGCCACGACGGCCTTGAAGCGGCCGCTAACGCGACTGCAAGAGCGTCTAGTCCGTAAGCTCGGTCCCGCGGCGCATCCCTTCTACTTCGAACTACCGCCGCATTGTCCGGCGTCGGTCACGCTGCAGCCGGCGCCGGGGGACACCGGGAAACCGTGCGGGGTGGACTATGAGCTGAAGGCGTTCGTCGCTGATTCACAGGATGACAAGCCGCACAAAAGGTACGTGTGATGTGTAGACCTTCCTCGTCCGCAAGTTCGGTCCCGCGGCGCATCCGTTCTACTTCGAACTACCGCCGCATTGTCCGGCGTCGGTCACGCTGCAGCCGGTGCCGGGGGACACCGGGAAACCGTGCGGGGTGGACTATGAGCTGAAGGCGTTCGTCGCGGATTCACAGGATGACAAGCCGCACAAAAGGTACGTGTGATGTGTGTAGACCTTCCTCGTCGTAAGTGTTCGCTGGTTCCTCACACATATAATGTTCACAGCTCCAGACGTTGCTGTTGCTAAGTTATTTACTTTGCCGAATTCCAATTTCATTCCAAATTCTAAGGCGTTATTTTGCCGGAATCCATGATGAATCTAACAATATTATTCCTTCGCTATTCCACTGAAATAACATGTAGGTCTATCTATTAGTGATAATGTGATGTATTTACTTGCTTATTTTAATCCACCCCATCCATCCACTTCCTTAGGTTTGTTTTGTTTCCATTGATTTTTTTTATTGAAACATGTCAATTCTATTGGTAACTTTCAATTTACATTCACACAAAAAAACAAAATTTTTGCGTATCTTTATAGTACAGTCAAGGGCGCCAATATGTATACACTTTTTTACCTTATTCCATTGTGATAAGGTCCAAAAATGTATACATATTTATGCCCTCGACTGTACCATAGCGTTTTATGTTTTTGATTAATTTGTCTAATTTACTATTTATTGTGATAATTTGATGGGTGTCTATCACACTATGTTATAAATTGTAACATATAGTCATCTACCCAATTGACAGTTTTATCATCAATCTGTGCGCTGTCGAATACCTAAATATTCCCTGTGCCGACTCGTAATTTCCTCATATTGAGCGCCATTATCATGCATGATTGATTAACATTATGGGTAGATTTTAATCTTTGCTGACATTGTTGTATTTGTGCTTTGACATTTCTAACTTGGTTGTAATGTGTTCGACATAGATTTTAATTTTCTTTTATAATAATAATCTTAAATTCCCGATTTTGCCTAACATGTAAGTGCTTTGGTATCATGTACTGTAAACTTATAATGTATTAACTAAATAAAATAAAATAAACATTAGTCGGCATCAGAAAGGGAGAGTAAATATGGGAAAAATTGAGCTCTGGCCGGTTAGATTACGTACTGGGAAAATATTTGTTTGTACCTAAACGTTTGCCCCAAGGCGCGCCTTTCTTTACGGCTGGGAGCCTCGACCTCTGGTTGTAAACCTTATACGTATACGTATTACCTATGCTTATTCTACGGGCGTAGCTGAGAAAAACAAAAAGGGTCATATATGAAAGGCATTCCGGGTAATATTATTTTTGTAATCTGTTGTTTCGCGTTTATTTTTCTTTCGCGGATTTATTTTGCTTGGATTTGGAAAAAGATAATTCATAATTGCTATTACTGTTTATTCGAATAATAAAATTATCAATAGATTTCGCACCAGAATAATACCGAATGCCGTGGACTTGCTTTTATTGGATATTATAATATAAATCATAGGTATAAAGCAAAAACGTTACTGCAAACGTCCTTGTTCGCATTTCTGCCACTTTAAATTACTCTGAACGAGCGTTCAAAATCAATTAATTACAATCTTAATTAACTTAAAAATTGCTTTATATTATTTAATATGAATTTTAATTGAAATTTCTATTTTTTCAGGAATTCAGTCCGACTAGCCATTAGGAAGATAATGTACGCGCCGAGTAAGCAGGGCGAGCAGCCTTCGGTCGAAGTCTCTAAAGAATTCATGATGAGCCCGAACAAACTATACTTAGAAGCGTCACTCGATAAGGTAATTATTTAGTTAACTTCATGCTTTTCCTAATCTTTTTCTAGTAATAATATGAAATTTTACCTTCCAATATATTTGATTATTTCCTGAGATATCCGAGAATTATAAATGTGAAAGTTTGTGCCGATGGATGTATGTTCCTTTTAATATCAAAAACTACTGAACTGATTTTTATAACACTTAATTACCAGTATTGTCAACTTAGATAAACAAGGACTATTTTCTCACAAACACAAATAAACACAGACAGATAAAGATAAAACCAATTTTAACGGAAATCTAACTAAAACAGGTTTGATGAGCGATACTAAATGTGCACGAAGGGTTCCGTACCATTATCTATTAAAACGTCAAAAAAATCATCTCTGTTGTATGGGAGCAAGTATGAGAGTAAAAATCCCTTGCTAATTCCAGGAGCTGTATCACCACGGCGAGAACATAGCGGTGAACGTGCATATAGCGAACAACTCCAACCGGTCGGTGAAGAGGATCAAAGTGTCCGTGCGCCAGTTTGCGGACATCTGCCTCTTCTCCACCGCGCAGTACAAGTGCACCGTCGCGGAGGCCGAGAGCGAGTGAGTACTTAGGCGTGCCACACACTGCAGCGGCATGCGGTAGTCAGTTGTACACTATGACTATCCTAACATTAATTCACAGACGCGGCCTGGATTTTCATATAAATGGCCGCCACCACAGGCCGCTGCAGCGTGTGATAGGCTTTATATGTGTGTACTATTAGCATCATCACCGTGTATACGCTTTTCGACTTTAGCTCTGAGCAATAAAGTCTTAAACGTATACATATTTTAATGCCGACTGTACGTAGGGAACAAATAAAATGGGTACACTTTGTATACGAACTGACAAGTTTGAATTGCTTCTGAATCTTCTGATTGTATATAGTCGATTTCGAAATCCCCGAAATTAATAAAAATATATAAAAGAATTGCTCGTTTAAATATTATTATTATTATATATTACATACATATACAAATTATACAGGGTTTCATCAGTTTCGGGTGATCGATTAAAAATTTAATAATGACTCCAGGATACTCGAATCCGTAGCTTTAGTAGGATTACATTGTTACAATAACACTTTGACTTTGTCTTTCTTGTCCAGGGAATCAAAACCGAAGGTGAAGAAAAAGTTTAAATTCCCATTCATTGGGATCTCTGATAACATAAAAATTCAATCTCTGTAAGTCTGTTTGCGTTTTACATTGCATGCGCAAAAGTTCTGAGCTGTAAATACATGAATCACGATTTTGGTACTTCCTTTCTTAGTGTTTTCACTAACATTCGAAATTAGTGATTTTATGAGTTTGTGAGCTTTTCTACCCCATTTTGTTAACTTATTAATGCCCTGACAAGAATTAGGGCTTTAGTAGTAGCATAAGAAAAGTTGTTTTCGTGGTTTGAGTGTTGTGCCCTCTCCCATATAGTTATGATTCAAATAAATATAGGTATTTAATATAAGTATCTCATTGCTTACACACAATAGACTTATAAAACCGGGACTAAGGCACGTAGCAACTCTATGGCTGAAAACTGCTAAGTGTATTTTAGAGATCACAAAAAACCTTTTGTAATATACACGCATTTATAGTTAAGCAGTTTTGCAGTTGTGCATTTTTTTTTAATTCTTGGATCTGGGAAAGACTTCCAGTATTTAAATTAAGGGACTATAGGCTTACCATTGATCTTAGACGGCTCTTAAGCGGTGCGCGGCGTAAATAATAATAAACAAATATTTGTGGACAATCTTAACACAAATCAACCTAGTCCCAGACTAAGCAAAGCTTGTACTATGGGTACTAAGCGACGATATACATACTTATATAGATAAATAAATACTTAAATACATAGAAGATATCCAAGACCCAATAACAAATATTCGTGCTCATCACACAAATAAATGCCCCGGCCGGTATTCGAACCCGGGACCTCTAGCTTCGTCGGCAGCGTCACTACCAACTAAGCTAAAGCGGTCGTCTAAGGCTGGGTTGCACCAAACCGTCTGTAATCGTAAGCGGTGTTCGTCAAATCTGATTGTATGTATGTACAGCTGCCGGCGCCATATTTGACGATGACCGGCCTGTGTTCGTATGTTGGTGTAACTGACCCTAAAGGAGGGACATCAAAACGGACGGTAACCGGCGGCAAGGAGCTTGCCCCGATCTCTCCGCTATCCTTTTGGCGCTGCTACACTATACCACTCGCGTTGCTTCATCATCATCATCATCAACATCAGCCTATATACGTCCCACTGCTGGGCACAGGCCTCCTCTCATAGATGAGAGGGATTGGGCAGTAGTCCCCACGCTGGCCCGGAGCGGGTTGGGGACTTCACATACATCTTTGAATTCTCGCTTTGCTATTCGTACTTCCGCGATGTTGCCTTGCCCACACACTGCTCTGCTCGCGCAATGCGGGCTACCGTTTTTGCACTCACCAGTTGGCGCCACCGTGCTGTCAGTCCAGCTGTCAAAGATTGTTATTGGTTATTATGGGCGCAAAAACTGAATAGTCTAAATACACGTTGAAATCGTATTTTATACAATGAAACCGCACTGTAAATATTTTTTTCGAACATTCCGTATTTTAGCGCACTCCCGTTTTGTACGGAAAAAGTATGACATAAGTTTACTGACGATAAAATTATCGCAAAGCACTCCAGTGCTCATATTGATAATGGCAAATATGAGTTAGAGGTCAACGAATTGGAATTCGTTGCCATTATCAATCTCAGATGTTGCAAAATAGTCATCATATTAATCTAATTAGAAATAAACCCGCGTAACCCACCCACAAAGTATGAAAATTTGACATTTCGGAGGACTGATGTCACACTAGCGCCTCTAGCGGCGAATCCATATGTGGTAGCCCTTATTAAAAGCGACGCTCTTGGGTTCTTTGATCCTCGCCCAAAAAATCTACATAATTTGAGAGCGATGGGCACAACGAGGAGTATGACGTGCGGTATGACTTCCGCCCATCTTACACAGCGCGCCGCATAAGAGACGTCCGAGTTCAATGGTAGAATTAGATCATTTATTAGGATTTATAAACTATTGTTCTTCGTGCATTTTGATCTTATGGGTAGCGGGAATTCGTCTTCGTCACGGGAATGGATCTTTATTTAGACATCATGGGAACAAGGGCCATCTGGGATCTGGATCGGATGGTTTGGTAATTCATTTCGCTCGTAACACTATCATCTTGAAAATAGTGGAGTAAGAGTCGATTTTACAATCCCCGGATAAAATTATCCGTCGGTTAAAATTATGGTTGTCTTTTTCAGAAGTCAAATGAAAGAAAAGACAAGAGCTAACATTTATCTGACAGATACCTTTATCTGGGGTTGAGAAATCGGCCCTAAGGGAAAGAAAGAACATGAATGATATAAGCGTATTAAGTATTATTAATGATTATTATCTATGTTTCTTACGTCTTGATTTCGAAAAAGCATCATTGAAGGCTTCCAAACGGAGTTGAAATTATAATTTTGGCTCCTTTGTACAAGCTGAGAAATGTTTACTATCTTGTCAAAATCAGCCAGTATCTTTTTAGGAAATCTCGTCGGGTAACACAGAGTTTTTTGTCCGAAGTCTTCACTTTGCACAAATAAATAACTCTGTGTTAAAAAGATACTGGCCAATTTTGACAAGATTTGCTATGTTGTAAGACAATAGTGGTAAGACAACGTGGCAGTTAACACAGAGTTTTTTGTCCATTCTTCTCTTTGGATAAATAAAATTCCGTGTTAAAAAGATCCTAACCAAGATTATTATCTTGTAGGACAAGTTCAAAAATGTGACTAAAGGAATCTCTTTTTTGTCCAAAGTCTTCACTTTTTCCAAAGAAACCTCCATGTTAAGCGTACCTCACACTGCAGCGCCTTGCGGTAGCGGTCAGTTGTATACTATAATACTCCTAACATTCATTCAGACACTAGCGGCCTTGATTGTCATACTGTCAACTGGCCGCCACCGCAGGCCGCTCCAGTGTGTGGTACGCTTTAACCGCACACACACTTTTTTTATCTAGTCACAAGTGGTGGTGGTTATAAGTGGTTGTGTTGACAGGGAGGGCTGTCCAGTGGGCCCCGGTTTCACGCTGAGCAAGGTGTTCACGCTGACGCCGCTGTTGGCCAACAACAAGGACAAGTGGGGGCTCGCGCTCGACGGACAACTCAAGCACGAGGACACCAACCTGGCCTCTAGCACGCTGTTAGTATTGTCTGTGTGTGTGTGTGTGTCTGACGACTGCTGGCCAACAACAAGGACAAGTGGGGGGCTCGCGTTGGACGGACAAAGTTTCTGTCAAAAATTGAACTTTTGGTACAAGCTTTAATTGCCGACTTTACTTTTTTTTCACAGTTATAAACTACTCGTGGAGACGGTTCCAATGAGCCCAAACACGATGGGTTTATCTTGTGTAGTTTAGGAGTTGCTATGGCCACCTTCTGTCTCCATCATCAGATCAGCTCGATAGTACCATAACATTGCATTGTCATCGTACTTACATAAGTATGCCAAATTTCAGCTCGATCGGTTGAGGAGAACTGGTCTTAAATTCAGTTGCAAGATTTGTCCCACACAAACAAACAGGGGAATTTAATAGATATAAAGCTTGTAAAAAAACGACTAGACCTGAGCAAGCCATTTATACTCGTAAACATTTCGATCACAATATTATCATTTATGGAAGCAATTTCTTTCAAACAATGTTTTTTTACTTAAACTAGAAAATCGAAATCATTAAATAGTTGTTGTCGGTGCCAACGGCAGTTACAACCGCTTATGTCAATAAAACTTGTGTTGTTTACAGAATCGCGGATCCGGCGCAAAGAGAGAACCTGGGCATCATAGTACAGTACAAGGTCAAAGTGAAATTGTGTCTG
Source organism: Cenopis cana (assembly GCA_951800055.1). Lineage (NCBI taxonomy): Eukaryota > Metazoa > Arthropoda > Insecta > Lepidoptera > Tortricidae > Cenopis > Cenopis cana. Next base: position 2,439,140 of record OX637476.1, on the reverse strand, counting down.
GGACCACTAGGCGGGTAAGATTTAAGATTATTTTTATTGTGTTATTATTATTAAATTATTACCTATTTAAAATACGTATAAGTCTTGGATAAAAGTATCTGGAAGTGTCCAATGAATTACCTCAAAAATCCTATTCAAATACCTCAAAAAATAACGAAGCTACAACCGTTTTAATGTTGCTGGTGAGACAGAGAAAGCGCCACAGATCTGTGTGTGACGTTACTGACCTCGAACGCGAAATGACCATTGTTCCAATACATAGGTGGTGTGTTTTGAGCAATAAGGGACACAATAGATTTAGATTTTAGATTTAGATTTAGATTTCATTTATTTCACAATCAAGCCTTCATTATAAATTTCATTAATGTCAATTTAAAAGAATCTCTATTGTGATCGTCAAAAATACATTGAATAGAATAAAATACATATATCAATGGAAACATTACATAAATTTTCAAATTTCACCCAAAGGGATCGTCATAATATGAAGATACAAATTAATTATAGGTATAAGTAGGTATAGGTATTATAGGTTATATATAGGTATATTATAGGATATTATAGGTATTAATATCCCCCTTTTAAATTTTGAAGACAACAATGTATTATAGTCTTGAATTATTTTTATCGCCATTTGATTGAGAATTTGACCATTTTTCTAGAAGAATAGAAATTATATTTGGTTTATGTTGTTGTGGCTAAAATTTGTCACCTAACGTCATCTCTAAGACAGATGAGCTTCTGTACCTTAAGGTACTATTAATTATTCTGTGTTTTTTTTTTATCTGCCATGATTGGTGAGAAACAACTTTTTTATTGTGATATAATCGATAGAGATGACATGCATTTCTATATGGTTCAACTCCGAGTTTGACCTAACCTAACGGATCGCTCTCGCGGTTCAAAGGGGTAACGCTGCCAGCGTTTTGGGGTCTATGCTATGTGACAGGCAGATCTTAGAGGGAGTGTTTTCTTTTTTTGTAATAAGTTTTTAGAATTGTAATTGTTTATGTTATTGTACATTATGTTAACATGTTTGATATTGTCCGGTGTGCAGCGACCTGAGCGCCGAGCTGCCCTTCATCCTGATGCACCCCAAGCCGGAGGAGGAGCCGCCGCGGCCGCTGCCGGAGCCCTCGCCCAACGTCGACCACGACCTCATACAGCTCGACCCGCAACCGTTAGTATACTTACATCTTGTAGCGACCAGACCGCGAGCTGCCCTTCATCCTGATGCACCCCAAGCCGGAGGAGGAGCCGCCGCGGCCGCTGCCGGAGCCCTCGCCCAACGTCGACCACGACCTCATACAGCTCGACCCGCAACCGTTAGTATACTTACATCTTGTAGCGACCAGACCGCGAGCTGCCCTTCATCCTGATGCACCCCAAGCCGGAGGAGGAGCCGCCGCGGCCGCTGCCGGAGCCCTCGCCCAACGTCGACCACGACCTCATACAGCTCGACCCGCAACCGTTAGTATACTTACATCTTGTAGCGACCAGACCGCGAGCTGCCCTTCATCCTGATGCACCCCAAGCCGGAGGAGGAGCCGCCGCGGCCGCTGCCGGAGCCCTCGCCCAACGTCGACCACGACCTCATACAGCTCGACCCGCAACCGTTAGTATACTTACATCTTGTAGCGACCAGACCGCGAGCTGCCCTTCATCCTGATGCACCCCAAGCCGGAGGAGGAGCCGCCGCGGCCGCTGCCGGAGCCCTCGCCCAACGTCGACCACGACCTCATACAGCTCGACCCGCAACCGTTAGTATACTTACATCTTGTAGCGACCAGACCGCGAGCTGCCCTTCATCCTGATGCACCCCAAGCCGGAGGAGGAGCCGCCGCGGCCGCTGCCGGAGCCCTCGCCCAACGTCGACCACGACCTCATACAGCTCGACCCGCAACCGTTAGTATACTTACATCTTGTAGCGACCAGACCGCGAGCTGCCCTTCATCCTGATGCACCCCAAGCCGGAGGAGGAGCCGCCGCGGCCGCTGCCGGAGCCCTCGCCCAACGTCGACCACGACCTCATACAGCTCGACCCGCAACCGTTAGTACTACCTAGTCGAGTCTAAAGGCCTTGGTCTCCTATAAACGCCATCGGCCGCTTAAGACCGAAACGCACTGACAGCGGTAGCGGGGCGGGGTCGAACTAATATGAAAGGGTTCGCACAGAACGCTTTTTTCCCGCCCGGTTTTCTATGCGGACCCTTTCATATTAGTTCGAGTATTACAACCGGTACCGCCTCCGCACCGCGACGCCACCGCTGTCTGTGCGTTTCCAGCTTTACAGCGTCACGCCGTACGCTGCGTCACAATGCTTACTATAGAGATGTACTGTTAGGCCCTGACAGACCTGTGAAAACATAACAGTAAATCTCTATAGTAAGCATTGTGACGCAGCGTACGGCGTGACGCTGTAAGCGGCCGGTGGGCCCGGTGGCGTTTATAGGAGACCAGGGCCATAAACAGATTTAGGTTCGCGTCTTTCCTGTGGACGTATCAAAAGTTAAGGGCAAAGCTTAATTTTGAATTGGTCTAGATACCCCTTTACTAAAGGCATGTTCCGAATCACGCTCGCAGCACTCAAAGCGAGCTTACGATCGGACCGATTCACGCTCATAGCGCTTACATGAGATGTCGTGACGTCACTGATGATGTCATGAGCCGTGTTTCGAATCACGTTTACAGCGTATAAATGCGTTTACGATCGGACCGAATCACGGCGCCATGTTGGCGTTTACAGTGCCCACACTCCAAAGCGTAAGCACCTTAAACCAAACGTCAAGTTGACGTTTGATATATGAACATGACAGTAAACACAACATGCCCGGTCCGAATCAAAACACCACTCACGCGGCCTTGAGCGCGCTTACTGATTCGGACCGGCCGTCAGCACTGCACTGTAAACGCTGTGGTCGTTGTTGGCGTGATTCGGAACACGGCTATGGACGGCGCTCACGGTGCTCACACTCCCAGAAGTAAGCACCTTGAGCCAAACGTCAAGTTGACGTGTGTTATATGAACATGACAGTAAAGACGGGCTATGAGCGTGAATCGGTCCGATCGCGAGCGCGCTCAAGCGAATAGCGGTCCGAAACAAAACACTACTCACGTGGCCTTGAGCGCGCTATTTGATTTGGACCGGCCGTCAGCACTAAGCGCGGCGAACATTTTTAGCGTGATTCGGAACACGGCTTAAGTGTATCCATTTCTGTAAATTCATGTCATAAAACGACAACTTACATGCACGCAAGCCGTCAACTATTGACCACAGTAGGGACGACTTGTTTTTACAAGTGTTTATGTTATGACCCAGTTGAAATTAAAATAGCATAGAAACAAGATGAATTTTGATGTTAGTCGAGTATTTTTAAAGTTCTGTTTAGTCTTGGCACCATGTTTTTTTTTTGTTGTACAGTCAGCATCAAAAGTAGCTCCAAATATGAAGAGGTCAAAAGTTCTTATTCCTTTGTAATAAAGACTTTTGACGTCGGGAGCGCTCGTGGCCCAGCGGCGCCTGAGTACCGCTTGCGGTATCTAAGGTTAAGCAACGTGGGCAGCGGTCAGGACTTGGATGGGTGACCGCTTTGAGTGGTTACTAACTGAGCACTCCCGTGCTTTGGAAGGCACGTTAAGCCGTTGCTGTCTATGGCAGCAGTCGTTAAGCCAAGTTGGAGGCCTTCGGGCGGCTTGAGAACTTCTAACAGTCAAGTTGCCCACTCACTTGACAAAGCCCAATCCCAATAAGGTCTAGTTTCCCCTCGGGGTTGGAAGGTCAGATGGCAGTCGCTTCCGTAAAAACTAGTGCCTACGCCAAATCCTGGGATTAGGTAGCGGACCCCAGGCATCCTTCAGGATGCAACTGTACTGGGATAACGCTAGGAGGATGATGACTTTTGACGTCGTCATATGTGGCGCTACTTTTGATGCAGACTGTATAACGTAAATCCTAACGGCACTATCGTTCTGTTTCAGCGACGAGAACGGCCAAGAGCAAGACGACGATATAATTTTCGAGGATTTCGCGCGTCTCCGATTGAAGGGAGGCGATGCGGACAACTGAGCGCTCACACACACAAACACACACACCCTATCGTAATACAGCGCGCGCACACTCACTCACCCAGCTTGCTTATAAAATATCTTGTACAATAAGACTGTACATAACAAACTGGGATCTTAAAAGTATAAATAGAAATAGCCAAGAAATACAAAATGATTATTATTGTACCTATCTGCAGTCTAGTCTACTCTTTTCGAATTCAAGAGCTGTCAATCTTTAAAGAAAGATATAAAGAATACTCGAAGTATAAGTCGGTGTTTGATGACATTGTTCAATAATGATATGTATCATTGGCTATTTCTGTTGTTTATTATATTATACTTAATTATTGTACCATATTTACTAGCGGGTGGTTCTGCGATGGCAAGTGAGCGCGAACGAATTTCAAAGTTTAAATATTTATGTAAATGTGTTCTCGTTTGGTCTATTAATGGTGTATCGATGTTGTTAATTACGACTGCGGTCGGATACCGAACTTAAGTAGTATCAGAAAGTATAGAATTGCAATACAAAATAGTGATAGCCAAAGAAAACAATCGAACTTCTCGAGGTAGAGGTTTATTTTCCGAACCGGTGGTAGTTTGACGAAGACTAAATTGAAAAATAATATTTATAACTTTCTCTTAATGATGACATGATCATTTGCTCGCCGTTATCCCATTTATTTAAGGTCGGTGAGCATAATATACTGATCAAGCAATCTATATAATAAGGTGATGTGAGAGACTTATTTTCGCAGCACGAATTTTCGTTCACTTGATTTAGTATAATATTATTATAGTTGTTTAATTGATACTACTTTCTGGTACGACTTAGAACTAATTTCACAACAGCTTGAAACTTATAATACAAGCGGTAGTCCCTTTCTAATAAAAATAGGTTTTTTCTTGTACCGTCGCCACCAAATATATCAAATCAACGAATAACGTTTGAACATGCATTCTAATTGCCCTGTCAATAGATTCGTGTTTAGATATTTGTGACTGTATTACAAGTTACAAGTCATTGTGAAAGGGCCCTTATTATACAGTTAACGAGATTTATCACTGTTCTTTTGACAGCTGTCGTCGTTTGAGAAACGTCAAATACGACATAACATGTTGTCATAAATTGTACTAAGATGACAGCTGTCAAAATAACTAATAAATTTTATAAACTGTAATCGAAGATCTAAAGGCTTGACCACACCGCTGTAAATGCAGTGAAGTGACTCATGAGTGACCCTGGCACTTCACTTGGCGATGCGTATTCGCGTCCCTCTCTTTTGCGATATTAAAGAAGAGATGCAACACGAATATTTGCACAAATATGGCCAAGTGCCAGCCTTAGCAAGTCACAGCTGTCTCCATCTCATCGTAGCGTTTACGGCGATTCAGCGTATTTATAGCTGCCGTGTGGTTGAGCCTTATCAGCAAATAGTGAAATTTATAAAGGAAAAAATAATCGAATGCTAGCGACCGGATGAGACACTAGAGCGATTTGTCCAAGATAATTCTCTATCAATGTACAGTGTATAATGTTTCGAGAGGATTTGACTATTCACAATTCAATTAATGTAATGGAGAATTTTATATTGTATTCGATGTATATTGTATGTGAAAATTTATTTGAATAGTTTTTTTATTGATCAAACAAATTATGCGAGTACAAGTTTCTTTTATTTTAAATCGCCATCGATTTGTTAAAATAGTACAATATGTTGGTAATATGCATTTAATAGATTAAAATAGTTTTTACCTCTGTAATGTAATTTAATTTCTGATAGCGGTGTAAGTATATATTTCATATTTGTTGTTGGAGTTAATAAATACGAAATGTACTGGGATTATATTGCGTAGCGAACGCAGGCGACGCCGCGGGGCTTGTATACCTCCAGGCTCTAGAATAAAGATATTGGTAAATCGTTCGCGCATCGCGAGCAAAGATCTTATGAATGGCGTACGAATAACGTTCACACTTACTTATTTTAATGGCACAGTTACCCAAAGTGGATCTTATAGCCTCCGAAACGAGAGCACGCCACTACGCGGGGTGCCTATTCCACTCTGTGGGATGCAATGCAAGTGAACCCTAACCTAACCTTGACAATATCTATCTGACAGACGTGTCATATATGACAGTGTACACAGTTAGAGTGGGTTATCCAGAGAGTGCCGTGTCCAGCAGTGGACTTGTTTCGGCTAATATGATCCTGTTGATAGCACCGATTTTGTCCGTAGGCCTATAAATCCTCGGCCTAGGGGATCAGTTAGCACTAGGGGCGTCAGTGGCGACAAAAATACCAAATTGGAATGAGGTCGAGATAGGGGCCCAAAATGGCAAAGTGCCTAAGGGCCCTGAGTAGGTCCTGATATTCAAACTGATAATACTAATTCACTTCAATGGAATTTATATCTTTCGAACTTGAAACAGAGTTGCATTTATTTTGTTTTATGCAATTCCGAAACAGAATAAATTCTTATTTCCTGTGAGAGGTGATTCAAATTTCCTTGCATGGTGGGCCGCTAGAGGCAAAGTCAAGGCCTGGGTGATGACGACAAGTGGTTCATCTGTGGTGTTACATACATATACGCTCCGCCGGCGTCGCCCGCGTCCGCAGTCGCCATAGTCGTAGTTAGTCGGTGTTACTGTAGTCGCGAGGGTCAGTGAAGCAACGGTCTATACAATCTACATTGTGGCCTTCGAGACTGAATTTAAATGTGTCGCTCAGGGAAAAGGGACCATAGTCGCAGAATAAAACTTTTTACCGCCGTCATCTGATATATTAAACTAAGTGACAATGTAAATTATATCTTTAGGTGTTACAATACAATACAAATACTCTTTATTGCACATCTCAATTTAGAGGCAAACAACAGGCGATCTTATCGTTAAAGAGCGATTAGCGATTGTGTTAATGATAGAGTTGAAAATTGTGGCATACTTTTTTGACTTTTGGCGGTCTAGAGAGGGAGAGAGAGAGAGCTGGGTAGAACTGATACAACTTTGAATGTACGGTTGGTGAACAACAAGATTCGTTGAGTCCATACCTCGATACATTTTCTTTGACTTGCGACTTTGGGCGATAGCTTTGCTCGATAAGGCTGGGTTGCACCAAACCGTCTGTAATCGTAAGCGGTGTTCGTCAAATCTGATTGTATGGAAAGTTTTACAAGTTTCTATGGGATGGCAGCTGCCGGCGCCATATTTGACGATGACCGGTCTGTGTTCGTACGTTGGTACTAAGTGGGAGCGAGAAACAAGCGTAATATTTCGTTTTCACGTATGGCGCTCCGCTACCGCACCCGCCGCCACTCGTAGTCGTGGCCGACCCATTAGTGCAGGCACTTACGTCACGAAGAGATGCATTTGTACCGAAGCACCCTCATTAATGGCACTAAGGTCCCTTCTCCTTGGGAACGACAAATTCTCTAGGTGAATTAATGAATCATTAGATATCATATATTTGTTGACTTTGATTCCAGTTTTACTATAGCTAACATATCTTCATTTTACGCGTGGTAAATGTGTTGTACTACTTGAGTTCAATTTGCAAATACAATAAGAAAGATTTTACTAAGGCCGCTGTCTGTAGTAAATGCGTTTCTACAGGGTGGGAAGTTTAAATGGGTCTCAATGACATCCACACGGAAATTATCCAAGGTAACCTACGTCGACTTATCCGGAATTACTTTCTAAACAAAGAAAAAAAATCGTTCTACCCACTAAGCTACGGGAGATAATGTTTGGCCCCCAAAGTCCCCAACCGTTCCCATTTAATTCAATTTCAATTTGTAGCTTGCGTTAGCAGCGTTACTGCTTATTACAAAATTAATTTATCCGGAATTGTATAGAAAAATTCCGGATACTCGCAAGTATCTGAACATGACTGTATTGTAAAGCATTAGAGCGCATTTACAGACATTTTTGTACACCCTGATGATGTTTTGATGGCACCTGTTCTATTAGCATCACAGTTAACCGACGATTCGTGAACCTTAATTATTGCAACGAGATAAGAGCTTCTGAGTGCATTTATCTCATGAGCGCGGGTTAGCCATAGTTGTAGTTGTGACACATAACACGCAAAATGTGAACTCATAGCCAGTAGCGTAGCTAGATGACTAAGGGCCCTGCGGCAAAAAAAAACTGGACCCCCTATACTGTTTAGGTTTTATCAATATATATACCTATTTCTCGCTAGTTCAAGAGGTTTGCTAATCAGGTTTTGGGGGCCCCCTGAGCTTGGGGGCCCCGGGGCACTGCCCCGCCTAGCCCTTCGGTAACTACGCCACTGCTCATAGCCCCTACGCTGACGCACACATAGATAATGTGCATGTATAGCTTAACACACAATGGTTAGGTAACTGTGATGCTATAGTACTAGCAAGAGATCCAGTAGTTTTGCCTGCAGGCCCATTTTCACTTCCCAACCTGTATATACTCAAGTGAAGCGTCACTCAAAGCAGATTCACAATATAATAAGTTTGAAAATATTTTTATATCAGATCGACTCCGTCAGTGTATCCTTCGCCGATGTATGTATCACGAAGGGCCAGTACCTACACAACAGGTTTAATCATAAATATCTGTTTGATGTACATTTGTTTCGCTGTACAAATAGTTGTGTAAATTAAGTGGCATGTTTACTTGTACTAAGCTTTATAATGCACAATTTTCTAAAATGCTGTATCTTTTGGAGTTTAAGCATAAGCAATGAAAGTTGAAGTATTCTTTGATGGTTTGTACATACTTGATGTAGTTTAAATTGAGTGAAATATACAGTATGGTAAACTGGTGTTAACCACCGGAACCACCAGAGAATAGTGTTATGATTTATGATTTTTAGCGTCTTTTCGAAAATGGTATCCTTAACAGCTGTTTCATAATGCTTTTAACACAGCTTCGATACATTGACACCTGTCATTTAGTTGTCATCCTAGTACAATATATAACCTTAAAACGTCAAACGTGACATAATTTGACAGCTGTCACAGTACGCAAACTATATTAAAAGTATTATAATAGACGGCGCTTTGAAGATCAATTACATCATTGTAATTATCTAGTGTAACTGCTATGTTTGTTTATGGCACTTTTTTTTTCACGTTAACATACTTTATAACTACTCTCTGTACCAAATTACCGAGCACAAAGGAGCTTGATACTTGCCCTAAATAAGTACTATTGACTGTCTCATTTTAAAACAGAGGGCTTACTGAAACATATGGGTCATATACACACAAAATATAGTCAAAAGCAAATAAAATGGGTGCCAACACTATACCGAATTTCCAAAAAAATACTAATCCGTTTTAATTGCTCTTGAGTTTTCCTGTGGTCAATAGTGAAGAGCTTAAGTGCATATTTAAAATGTATTTATAGAATAAATAAAAATTACGTAATTTCAAAATCACTAAAAACCCTGACTGCAGTGCAAAATAAACTATAAAACACAAAACAAGCAGATAAGACTAAGAGAGTTCATGTAATTCTCCTATAGTTGGATCAGTTGGATGTGCTGATTTAGACGTTTCACTAAGGATAGAAGGTAGTAATGTTCATTTTAATTAAATTTAGATGCAAGCGGAACCCACCCTATTGGATTTAATGCGTGCTATTATAGCTTAGACTTTATAGTCCTTAACTTTGACAATGTTCAAATAAGGAACCTATAAATGTGTATGACCCATATGTATCTCCGTTATAGAGGGCACTTGTACCAAAATGCCCTCGTAACTAAATGTAGAATCGAAGTTTAACAGTAACCCTCCACAGCACAAAGATGAAGTGAGGAACTATGTTATGGATTGTATCAATGCATTATTATTCTGAATGGTTAATGTTTCTGTTGCTATAATGTTGTATTATTTATGTATTCTTATGTAAGTATTAAAACGGTTTTGTATACGTAACGTAGAAGATTACAGCCAACAGGTAATTTGGGGACTATTTGGCAGAATTATGTACAAATAATAGCCGATTGATGTATGATTAAAGAATTTGACATTATTTGTGACTATTTAAATGGCTATATGAAATTTATAGAAAATATAGAAATTCGTTTCAGTTTCGACGGACTATTATACCCAGGTACTAATACTAACGATTGAAAGAACCTTTTAAAACAGAAAATAATTGAGCTTCACCTGTTTGGGTAAATTAAATTACCTACCCAAATAAGTGAAGCCGTAGGTAATATCTATTTCTATGAAGCCATTTTATTAAAACAAAAAAAATACTGATTTTACTACTGATGTCCAGTTCAATTTACCATTTGGCTGTAAAATATACTCAGTACCATGAAACATAGTATTATTTCCTTCGACATGTGACTCAAGTTTTTTTTGGAGTTATGGAAATCATTTCCCAATGTTATACTTTGATTACTATACTTTAAAGAAAACAAAAACACGAAATGCTTTGCAAGAAGATGAGTAGCAAAATGCACCTTCCTACCTACACTTTATTTTTTATTTAATTTTACATCGAAAACTTTTTGATGTATACTTTTTTCAATAAATATTTAACCAACATGATTGTCTTTTTTTCTGAGATTACCCTGTATACCCTTCCCGCATATTGTCCTACTATATATATAAATCTTGCCATAATAGAGTAGGTTAGTAGGTAGTAGAACTAGCCCAGTGGATATTGGCATAAAAGTTTGCAATGCATGACGTAGTTCTGCTGTTTATACGTACAGTCAGCAGCAATGGTTGCTACGCGGTCGAGGTGTTCAAAATGATCTACACACGCTCTTATATTCCCTTATAATAAAGATGTGTGAAGATCATTTTGAACACATCGCCCGCGTAGCAACCATTGCTGCTGACTGTACCTGAATCAATGAGGGTAGTGTGAATAGAAATTTGCTACCTACATCGCAAACTGGTGCTCGCTTGCGCTTCGCTACCAAGCTTTTCGTAGCGCCGTAGCGCTACGCAATTCCTCTACATACCGGGAAACGCATATAGAGGAAACCATACCATGGTTACATCGGCTATGCGTCTACGAGCAGAGCGCCCGCTAGGCGGGTTCCTAGCAGTGAATTTGTTAATGTTCTAAAAGTCATAAACCATATGCATTTTTCTACTACGTTTTTAAAGTTAATTAAATTTGCAACAAATTAAGCCCAACCACAAATCTACAAGCCCTCTAGGGACCAAGCTTTGGCCAGGCCATTCGAAGATAGTCCATTTTATGTTCCTTACGGAACAATGAAATCTGAATAGGTATATTAATTATTTTTATATTTTTAAAGACCTATTAGCGTACCGTGGGCGTACCACATGTTGACATAATCATAATAATCATTTAAGTAAAAAAAAAATGTCACACCTGGCCATAATTAGTGGCAATCACCGGACGCTCCGCGCACGGAAAATCCCACTTCTTGGCCAGGGGGTGACATAAAGTTTTGTACTTACCACAGACGGTAATGGAGAAAGCCTCAGATCGCATATTTATCGCCCTTGCCTCGGGCGTCAAATACCTTCGAACTGATACATTCTTTGTTTTACCGCCCTTAGTAAGGAAGATTACTATCAAGTATGTGTATGTAGATGTACATTAATGTACTATTTTGTCTTTCAGTTACATGTATAGGATGTCCCCCCTAAAACAAGTTTGTTTTAGCAATTAAATTTACTCCCTAACTAACGTAAGCGAGGTTATCGAGGCTTACCCTTGATGAGATCTAAACTTCTTGAGAGTTACTTACCCACCGATGTGATAAAATCATGATATTTTAAATACACTCCCGCTGCATATTTTTTGTTCTATTTAAACGTATACCAATGAATTATAAAAACGTTAATTTTGAAATTTCGTCTCGCGCCATTATGAGATGAGAGGAGAATGTGAGAATCATACGTTCCATTCCAATCAGATTTGTTGGGTGCATTCGAGATTCCATTTAACGATGCACTGATTTTTTGAAATTATAATAAATACAGAAATTAGTGAAAAGAAAAATAAATAGTCTTATAATATTCGTGTCCAACGCTGCACTGCACAAGGTTATTATACGTCAGATTTAATTACTATTTGGATGCGTAGAACGGATTGTAAGTTGCGTCGACTGCTGTTTGACTTGACAGATACAATTCCAGATATTGAGGTTATAATATAAAACAGTGAATATTTTAATTATTAAATGAGAAAATAGATGTTATTTGTAATAATCTTTATCACCTGTGGCTGATTCGGAAATGAAGGTGAGTCTTTATGTATAGCAAATGATTAAAAAGTACTACTTTGCGGCTGCAATCTTATCGGTTAACAAATATTTTCAACATTATCCCTGGTTTCAACAATTTATAGAAAATACCCGAGCAAAAGTTACAAGCGTTTTCCGCTGGGTCGATGGGAGCCAGGAATCTATCCAAAAAGGAGTTAGAAGAGCTGCGGAAAAAGGAAGAAGAGGAAGCTGCCGCTCATGTAAGTTTTGATTATAAACAACATATCTAGAGAAATTTACTGTTTTATATAAGAAGTTGCTTAATTAAGTCTCATATAGGCAAGCTCTTTAAGCTTTTAGAACAAAATATAATTCAGGGTTACTACAGCACATGTGTGTTTGCAGGTCTTCAAAGAGTTTGTGGAAACATTTCAAGAGGCACCCAGCACTACCTCTAAAGTTTGGGTTAAAGCAGGAACTTATGATGCTGGAGCCAGAAGTGAGTACTTTGTTATTATTCTTTTGATAATACTTATTTATTTATTTATAGCCTTGTATCAGAAATAGTTTATATTTGTAATGTATCTTTTTCTTTGTTTTTCTTAATTCACGGTAACCGATTCTGTGTGCCTTCGGGCAAAGGCCTCCCCCATTTTCTTCCATTCATCCCTGTTGTACGCTAATCTGGTCCAGGTCTTTGTCTTTCCAGCCATTTCTTCTATTTCATCTGCCCACCTTTTGAATTGCCTACCCCTGTTTCTTTTATGGCCTCTAGGATGCCATAGTGTTAGGATTTTGCTCCATTTGTCTTCTCCTCTTATAGTATGACCAGCCCACTTCCATTTTAGGTGTTTTGTTTTATATGTAACGTCAGCAATCCCTGTTTTGTCCCTTCAATTCTTATTACTTATTTTGTCGATTCTTCTTTTCTTTATGATACTTCTTTCCATGGCTCTCTGGGTTATAATTAATCTTTTACAATGTGCCTTAGTGAGTGCCCATGTTTGGCAGCCATATGTGAAGATTGGTAGAATGCATGTATTGAAGAGTTTTCTCTTGATGTGCATATTGAATTGGCTGTTTTTCATAACCTCTTTCAGAGACCAGTATCTCTTCCATGCATTTCCAATTTTTCTGTCTATTTCCTTTGTTGTTGAGTCATGGTTGGATATGAGAGAGATATTTGATAATACTTAACCTACTTAAAAAAGTCAATTTGAACATAAGTAGAAATATTTATGATGGACCAAGCACTTTCCATACAATCAGATTTTTAAAAACACCGCTTTACAAACACAGGCCCCATCCATACTATATATTACCAAACTGTTAACAGTCACATATTAATAGACACTCGGGGCGGCATGTTTCGAACTCTTCAGGATTTCTTCTTCAGTCTGGACGTGTACGTGCATTTGATGCACTCATACTGAGGACGGACTCCCAGAGGTTCGAAAAAGCCAGGCCAGGTGTACTCACGTAAATAGCCCTTTATTCAATATGTTCCTATCCTTATTATATACTGTAGGTTGCACTGATACAAGCAATACGCAGTAAACTATTGTTACTGCTAGACACTAAATTAGGCAATTACCATATTACACTGGTGAGAGAATAAATTCAACAATAAATCAACAGAGGAAGACACCTCGGAGCGCGGTAAGCTGTACAAGCCAGTCTCGCGGTTCGAGGACAAGCGGCCCACCGCCGAGGAAGTGGTGCGCAGCCTGGCGCAGCGCTCGTCCAGCGAACAGAGCCGCCTGCGCGCCAAGCAGAACAAGGACAAGAAGAAGAGCAACCTTGAACTGTTTAAAGAGGAACTGAGACAGTAAGAACTATTTGTGTGATAAGCGCGAATGTTTGTTCTCGGGTCTTGGATGTTTTCTATGTATTTATATCTATATAAGTATGTATATCGTCGCTTAGTACCCATAGTACAAGCTTTGCTTAGTTTGGGACTAAGTTGATTTGTGTAAGGTTGTCCACAAATATTTATTTATTTATTTCTAGTCTGTGGTATAGGTCAGGGTTTCTCAAAGTCGCCAATCATTGTAAAGGGTTAAACTCAAAGTATTTTTTTGTAAACATAGGTGCATAGGTCTTACAAATTGTAAGTTGCAATTTAATCTTACAAACAGGTTCGCATCAAGATTCACCAGATCAAAATATTAATAAATAATAATTAAAAATCAAGATTTACAAGTAACTAACCAGATTCAAACCACAAAAAAAATTTAATCCATATATTTCAGAGACAAAACAAATCAAATCAATCAATCGTCAAATCAGTGGATAACTTTGACATAAAATGCTAGGGAGGGCAGCCTCCTCCATACCCTCCCCCAATTCATCGTTCAGCAAACCTGTTTAAATGAAAGTGCCGTAGTAAAATTCGTTGGTCCTTTGATTTGTCACTTTGATATTAATTATGTTTGTGAAAAAGGGACAATACACATTCTAGATAGCAGAGGTTTATTAATACTTTGGCTGCATCACCAATGGGATCACGTAATCTTCTAATATTGTACGCCAAAGGGTAATTGTTGGTAGATACTCATGTAAACAACTTACGGTGGCGGCGGTTACAAACTTCTATGCAAGAGGGGTACCTTTCCTCTGCAGCTGACTGTACACAGTTTTACAAAAAAAATGTTCTGATTCTCTGTGTGGCCATGAACATCACGGTGGGATCAAAAGCTCGAATTGGTATGTATGGGGCAGCAACACTTTAGGCGAAGTTAGGTGGGCAGCCAATGTGTTAAGTTTTATGAATAAGGGGGTAAATGTTCAACAGAATGTCCATTTTCCCGCAGGATCCAAGAAGAACGCTCCGAGAGACACAAATACAAGAATGTCCTCCGGGAGCGAGGGGCCCCGGCGGGGGCTGAGCCGGTGTCACTGGAGCTACTGCCGGATGTCGGTTCATATGATACCGGCGACCCCAACACCACCAATCTGTACCTCGGCAACCTCAATCCAAAGGTACTGCAATACAAAAACAAAACAAATAAGGTGCAGCGGGGCAATTACTAGAGTGCTATGTATGCCCGGATAGCGAAAAAGCCCTTCTACAGTTTCACCAAGACGGCACTTTAATGGTGGTCTCGGAAATGATGTACAACACCGAAAATATTTCGATTAGTTTTAATTTCCCGCAGTCTAGATTGGCCCGCTGCACCCTACTCCTTTTTTCTCCTGTTCGGAAAGTTCGATCTTGATGTGTAGATAGCCGGGTTGAAAATCGCTTTTTCGACCCTAGGGTTGAAAGTATAGTAGGTTTTTATTTTTAGTAGTTTTAATTTAATAGCCCGCGACCGCACGCCAACTGCTGGTGGCCGCAGCGGGTGGTTTTATTACTGAATCCTTAGAATACGAGTATCATTTACTTTTTTTTTCCTCATAATCGAAATGAAAAGTAGAGTGTTTCACTCAGATGAAAGCACCCATTTCACCCTTGAAAATATCTCGAGTGAAATGGGTCTTTTAAACCGGTTAACAATGTACTATTTCAATTCTCATGCTCAAAAAGTGTGTGATATAAGACATATCAAGTGGGTGTTTTAAAGTGTTGGTGTGATTGGTGGATTCAATTTGGTGAAGTATATTGTTTGATCAAATTAAAATCTTTTGTAAATCATAAATATGAAGTCATAAAATAATAATCGTCATGGAATATAAAATGTATTAGCCTCTAGGGAATATAGATAGATAGATAGATAGATATCATTTATTGTATTGATCATACATTGTCAAGAACATTATCAAATTATAAATATATTATTATTATTTTATTATTATTATATTGGCAGAAGTAGGTAGCTAATTGCTAGACTTATGTCTAGCAATAGATTGATTTGATATACTGCTATTAGTCTGATTCTAATACGTTTTTGCAGATAACCGAGCAGCAACTTATGGAGATCTTCGGTCGGTACGGACCACTGGCCAGCATCAAGATAATGTGGCCCCGTTCGGACGAGGAGAAGGCGCGCGGCCGCAACTGCGGTTTCGTCGCGTTTATGAGCCGTCGGGACGGCGAGCGAGCGTTGCGATGCATAAACGGTATATAATTCACTTTCAAAACCTATTTGCTGTAACCCTTTGAACGCTAATATGTTAGACAAAGTCACAAAAATATAATTTATATGACGGAGTTGAAAATTCTATAGTACCTATTGCGTAGATACTTTTTTAACGTTCGGCGGTTACAGGGTTAATATCAATCAGTTTGATAATTTGGTTAATTGATCAATCAGCCAAGCGGTTTATTCATTTATTGATTGCAACCATGGTATTACAGTAGGTTTTATATGTATAGTTATATTAGTTTCACATGGACCCTGGTAGGGCATTGCAAATTTTAAATTTTAAGTATTTTATAGTAATTATTGTAATAGCATGCAACTTGAGGGCTTATTGAAAGCGATACATTGTTAAATGATAGAGTACTTTTATCTCACGAGCGCGTGTGAGCCATGGTTGTGTGTTGAGCTATACAATATACATGCACATTGTCTATGTGTGCGTAAGCGTAGGAGCTATGAGTTCACGCTGTCTATGTGTTCGTATGTGTCACAATACAATACATGAAAACAAATATTCCAATTTCCAGGCAAAGAGATAATGAGTTACGAGATGAAGCTGGGCTGGGGCAAGGCCGTGGTGATTCCGCCCGTGCCCATCTACATCCCGCCCGTGCTGCAGACGCCGTGCGCGCCGCCGCCGCCTTCCGGCCTGCCCTTCAACGCGCAGCCGCCCAAACACAAGCTACACAAGGTACGCGCAGCCGCCCAAACACAAGCTGCACAAGGTACGCGCAGCCGCCCAAACACAAGCTGCACAAGGTACGCGCAGCCGCCCAAAAACAAGCTGCACAAGGTACGCGCAGCCGCCCAAACACAAGCTGCACAAGGTACGCGCAGCCGCCCAAACACAAGCTGCACAAGGTACGCGCAGCCGCCCAAACACAAGCTGCACAAGGTACGCGCAGCCGCCCAAACACAAGCTGCACAAGGTACGCGCAGCCGCCCAAACACAAGCTGCACAAGGTACGCGCAGCCGCCCAAACACAAGCTGCACAAGGTACGCGCAGCCGCCCAAACACAAGCTACACAAGGTACGCGCAGCCGCCCAAACACAAGCTGCACAAGGTTAGTTAGTAATACTGGGCATTTTCCGCAAGTCGACATCCAACGTGCCTATTTTACGTGAAAAAGGGGTAGCGCTACTCTAACCACCGTAGTTCCTGCATGACAATTATTAATGGCTAGGGTCGCGTATTGGCAATCTACAGGCACACAGTGCGCCGTGTATCCCGCACGAAAAATATCTCATTAAAGTAATAGACTTGACGACTTCATATGCCAAGCTTCTGATGCTGACTGTACGATTTTTTTTACATTGAACAATAAAAGGAGATGTTTTTATGTTTGAATTTGTTGCAGATTCCACGAGTGCGTCCCGGTGAATATTACCCGAGCGATCCCGAAGACAGGCAGGAGTACGAAGAGGTCCGTATTTTATGTGACTTAACCGTAAGATTTGTACGAAATGAAAACCAGACTAAGTGCCAGTTGCACCAACGTACGAACACAGACCGGTCATCGTCAAATATGGCGCTGGCAGCTGTCATCCCATAGAAACTTGTCAAACTTTCCATACAATCAGATTTGACGAACACCGCTTACGATTACAGACGGTTTGGAGCAACCCAGCCTAAGACGTTTATACTGAGCGTTAAAAGTTTAAATTGTTACTCAATCTTGACGACAGCGCCCGTAGCACATATTGCGCTCGAGAGTATCTCGAGCTACGCGACTTTTTCGGATTGGCGCTGTTAGAAAGTGACGGATAACTCGCGATACGCCGACATACTCTCGAGCGCAACACGTGCTAGGCCTACAGGGCATTGTAGACGTCCTGAATGTAGTACAGACAAACGAACAAAATATCTATATGTTTTACTAGGGAAATAGGTAACATATTATGTAGTTTTTGTTTTCATTTTGACAAAGATTCTATTTCTCTGAACATTACTGTTTCTCTGAGAATTTCTGGTTGTATCTAAATCATTATGATTTCCCTTTCAGATCCTGTCTCAGTCAATAGTCAAAGTAGTGGTTCCAACTGAAAGGTAAGACGAAATGTTAATTAATGTTTCAGTGTTGTGTTGTAGACCGTATCTTTAAAAAAATATAGCTAGTAAAAATAGGTCTCAATAACCGTAGCTAAGCAGGATTTTTGTTGATTAATACCTGTGAATAAAATTAAAAGGAAAAAAATATGCGTGTCCTAAATTTTGGGGAGGAATCTTGTTACAGATGTACGTATTGCAAAATGATTTTCTTTCGGGAAAACTCGGATCTCAATCGAAATACGATGGCACCCGAACTGTCAATCAATGATTGTATTAAATGAGTGACGTTTTCATATCCATTATTATGGAACTTTATTGTTTAGTGTCAAATGTTAAAGTGAAAAATGTCAAAGTGTCAAAGTCAAAGCTAATTGAGTGAGTACGAAAAATTCGAATTTTTCTGATAAAGTACGAAGGAAAATCATTTTGCACTACATCTGTAATTGAGGTGTAATATGGCAAAGAGCTTTGTTTACATCTTTTTCAAATTGTATTAATTCCGATCATCATCTCCGCAGAAACATCCTAATGCTAATCCACCGCATGGTGGAATTCGTGATCCGCGAGGGCCCGATGTTCGAAGCGATGATAATGAACAAGGAGATGAACAACCCGTTCTTCCGGTTCCTGTTCGAGAACCAGTCGCCTGCCCACGTCTACTACCGCTGGAAGCTGTTCTCCATGCTGCAGGGAGACTCGCCCAAGCAGTGGGCGCTCAACGACTTCAGGATGTTCAAAGGTCTGGGGGCCGATTTTTGAGTGTCGAACACTCGACTTTTCACGCGAGATCTGTGAAAAAACTATGATGTTTTGGCAGATGTCGAGTGAAAAATCGAGCGTTCGACACTCAAAAATGGGCCCCCTGACATTTCGAGGCTTTTCGAGAATTTTTGGGGCCTTTCGAGATTGGCCGAATCTCGAATATCAGGCGCACTCATTTGGTTGAAGAAAGAATCTATCTAATTAAAATATTCTTGACCTTAAGCCTTTTGAAAAATACAGGAAATTAGGGACACACGGTATTCAGTGATACTGGCGTCGTGGCTCATTTTAAGAATAAGATTAATTTATTGATAAACATGTTGTACAATAATAATAACTATAGGCTAGGAGGATAAATAAAACGTGCCTGAGCTAGAAAAGTTTCAAGCAAATAATTACTTTAAAATATTAACACATGCAAAAAAAATACAATTTTAATCGTTATAAAAGATTTTAACTGTATCGACTCTGATTAAAACTTGAGATGATTGTCCATAAAATAAAAATTTATAAATAAATATTTGTGGACAATCTTACACACAAATCAACCTAGTCCGAAACTAAGCAAAGCTGGTACTATGGGTACTAAGTGACGATATACATACTTATATAGATAAATAGATACATAGATAGATAGATAGAAACATTTATTCAGTACCACAGAAGACACACAATATTACAGGAAAACAAAAGAAGAAAAACATACACAAAAGCACACGTGTGTCCCCGTGGCAGTGAAACGGACACTGGCTCAGCATTATGCTGAGGTGTTAAACACCTACAGCGCTGATTTTCAGCCAGTACCGTCGGCGTCGGGGGAATAGATACTTAAATACATAGAAAAACATCCAAGAACAAATATTCGTCATCATCACACAAATAAATGCCCCGGGCGGGATTCGAACCCGGGACCTCCAGCTTTGTAGGCAGGGTCACTACCAACTAAGCTAAATCGGTCGTCGTCGGTAAAAATCTAATTTTATTGATTATTTTTTCTGATCAGGTGGGTCAGTGTGGCGGCCGCCAGTAATGAACCTGTATACCGCGGGCATGCCGGACGAACTGGTCGACGAGGATGAATCCAAGGATAATATTCGTGGCACGCTCTCCAACAAGTGAGTGTCAACTTTCTTCTAACAGACAAGGCGTGGGATGGTGATAGGAAGCACTGCCTTTTGATTCGTCGAGAAAACGTGCTATCCAGCTCAGATTTCGGCGGAAATCTATATCATGAGATTTTTGTAACTACTAAAATCTTCACGTTCGTTACAGTACCCGGGCAATATATTGCACGTAGGGCTTTGGAAAGAGACAATCAGCTATTTACGACGATTTCCGAACACTGTCAAACATCCATCGATTATATTATTTATTAATTGACATTTCATGAAGGACGACCGAAAGCCACGAGGTGGTCAAACATCCAAAAGACTGGAAGCTGGATCACTTCAAGAAATAACAACCGACAACAGAAATGTCTGGCGCACACGATCAAGGAGACCCGACCCCAAGTAGATGGGATAAGGGAAAGAAAAAGAAGAAGAAGAGACATTTCATGTCAAAAAAATACTGGACTTTATTACTTTACGTCAATTCGGTGCAATGAATACCTACTTTGGATATCAAGAGAGCTGTTTCAACTACTAGAAAAAGTATTGTCAAACAATCATCTATCATTTTGTACATCGAACAATTTGGAGTTGAGGGGTTTCAACAACTCTATATTATATATATTTTGACGACGACTGACAAACGTCACATAGGTAGTGTGAGACAACGCTCTATGAAGCCGAAATTAGCCGAATCTCTTTCCAAAGGTCGATGTGCAATATATATCGCCGGGTACTGTACTTATCAGTGTCGTTCGGTGAATTGCAGGAGCGGTAAAACGCACTAAAACAAGCATTTGCAGCGTTATCCTGTGACGTCATCGCTACAATCGAGTTCAATATTAATGGCTTGTGTTCCGAATTACGCTAAAAATGCTCGCAGCGCTTACAGTGCTGACGGCCGGTTCAAATCAAAAAGGCCGCGTGAGTAGTGTTTTGTTTCGGACCCGTATTCGCTTGAGCGCGCTTACGATCGGACCGATTCACGTTCATAGCCCGTGTTTACTGTCATGTTCATATATCAAACGTCAACTTAACGTTTGGCTCAAGGTGCTAGCGCCGTCCATGACATCATCAGTGACGTCACGACATCTCACGTAAGCGCTATGAGCTATGAGCGTGAATCGGTCCGATCGTAAGCGCGCTTTGAGCGTTGTGAGCGTGATTCGGAACATGCCTTTTGACTTCACGTTGTCTATGTGTTCGTATGTGTCACAACTACAACAATGGCCAACCCGCGCTCGTGAGATAAAAGTAGTATAATAAGAACCTTTATCCACAGTCAACGAGATCGCCTCGAAGAGCTGATTCGCGGTCTGAGTCCGAGCCGCTGTGCCGTCGGCGAGGCGATGGCGTGGTGCCTCGAGCACGCCGAGGCGGCCGGCGAGGTGGCGCAGTGCCTCGCCGAGGCACTCTCGGGCGACCAGACGGCTCCACACAAGAGGATCGCGAGGCTGTATCTACTCTCAGATATACTGCATAACGCGGGGGCGAAGCTGACCAATGCCAGTGCGTTTAGGAGCGCGTAAGTAGTATAATTATTTCGTATTCACTTTTCGATCAATTAATTAATATATCTAAGCAACGACTCCGGAAGATCAAGACGGGATATTTTTCAATCTGTAAATTAGATTTTTTCTCTATTTGTTGCCTATACATTGCTTTATGTATGTTAATCTTTCTGATTTATACATTTTAATATTTATTTTACTTAGATTGCCACCCATTGTAATACATTTGTCGCTATTTTTTTCGGCTACCCAAAGGTTGTCTGGAAGAGATCGCTCTTTAGCGATAAGACCGCCTGTTGTTTACCACTCGTTTTAAATCTGCATACTCTGTATTGGTTTTATTTATCGATGTGTGTATGTCTCAGATCGCAGGTATTTGACGCCCGAACCGAAGACAAGGGCGATAAATATGCGATCCGAGGCTTTCTTTATTACCGCCCGTGTTAAGTACAAAATTTTATGTCACCCCCTGGCCAGGAAGTGGGATTTCCCGCGCGCGGAGCGGCTTTATGGCCAGGTGTGACATAGAGGCCCTACAATACAATACAAATACTAATAAAATTATAAAACTTGTATCAGTTAGGATTGTAGACGGCTCTAAGCATTTCCAGTTCCCTTTTCTTTTGGTTTACATAAAAAAAGTGGATTACGTAAGATCTCATCACTTAGCTTAGAGTCGGATGTCTTTTCTTATCCTTATGCCAATAATTGGTTTGACAGCATCCAGTCCCGTCTCCTCGACATAATGCGAGATTGTCATCTCGCCTGGTCTCGTATGAGCTCGCGACTACAGCAGGAGGGATTCCGAGCGCGGGTCACACGCATACTGCAGGCTTGGGCGGACTGGGCAGTGTACCCGGCAGACCTACTGTTGGCCGCCAGTGATGCCTTCCGTGGACGGACCGAAGCAGACAAGGTCAGTCTGTTGAACCACCTTCACTAGGACGAGGCTCATTTCACTGCAGGCCTAATGTGACTAAGTCGTGTACCCGGTAGACCTACTGTTGGCCGCCAGTGATGCCTTCCGTGGACGGACCGAAGCAGACAAGGTCAGTCTGTAGAACCGCCTTCACTAGGACGAGGCTCATTTCACTGCAGGCCTAAGCTGACTAAGCTGTGTACCCGGCAGACCTACCGTTGGCCGCCAGTGATGCCTTCCGTGGACGGACCGAAGCAGACAAGGTCAGTCTGTAGAACCGCCTTCACTAGGACGAGGCTCATTTCACTGCAGGCCTAAGCTGACTAAGCTGTGTACCCGGCAGACCTACCGTTGGCCGCCAGTGATGCCTTCCGTGGACGGACCGAAGCAGACAAGGTCAGTCTGTAGAACCGCCTTCACTAGGACGAGGCTCATTTCACTGCAGGCCTAAGCTGACTAAGCTGTGTACCCGGCAGACCTACCGTTGGCCGCCAGTGATGCCTTCCGTGGACGGACCGAAGCAGACAAGGTCAGTCTGTAGAACCGCCTTCACTAGGACGAGGCTCATTTCACTGCAGGCCTAAGCTGACTAAGCTGTGTACCCGGCAGACCTACCGTTGGCCGCCAGTGATGCCTTCCGTGGACGGACCGAAGCAGACAAGGTCAGTCTGTAGAACCGCCTTCACTAGGACGAGGCTCATTTCACTGCAGGCCTAAGCTGACTAAGCTGTGTACCCGGCAGACCTACCGTTGGCCGCCAGTGATGCCTTCCGTGGACGGACCGAAGCAGACAAGGTCAGTCTGTAGAACCGCCTTCACTAGGACGAGGCTCATTTCACTGCAGGCCTAAGCTGACTAAGCTGTGTACCCGGCAGACCTACCGTTGGCCGCCAGTGATGCCTTCCGTGGACGGACCGAAGCAGACAAGGTCAGTCTGTAGAACCGCCTTCACTAGGACGAGGCTCATTTCACTGCAGGCCTAAGCTGACTAAGCTGTGTACCCGGCAGACCTACCGTTGGCCGCCAGTGATGCCTTCCGTGGACGGACCGAAGCAGACAAGGTCAGTCTGTAGAACCGCCTTCACTAGGACGAGGCTCATTTCACTGCAGGCCTAAGCTGACTAAGCTGTGTACCCGGCAGACCTACCGTTGGCCGCCAGTGATGCCTTCCGTGGACGGACCGAAGCAGACAAGGTCAGTCTGTAGAACCGCCTTCACTAGGACGAGGCTCATTTCACTGCAGGCCTAATGTGACTAAGTCGTGTACCCGGTAGACCTACTGTTGGCCGCCAGTGATGCCTTCCGTGGACGAACGGAAGCAGACAAGGTCAGTCTGTAGAACCGCCTTCATAGTTCCTGGACGAGGCTCATTTCACTGCAGGCTTGGGCGGACTGGGCAGTGTACCCGCCAGACCTACTGTTGGCCGCCAGTGATGCCTTCCGTGGACGGACCGAAGCAGACAAGGTCAGTCTGTAGAACCGCCTTCACTAGGACGAGGTTCATTTCATTGCAGGATGATCTACTGTTGTCGCTAGCGATCCTTTCCGCGGACGGACTGGTCTAGTCTAGGTTTGTATTATACTGGTTCAAAGTGGGATCCATTTTATTTCATTCTACTGGTCAGATGCTTTATGCTCGATGTCATTAACTCCTTCCGTAAACGCCCTGTTGCTAACAAGGTCGGTTCTCTTTGTGAACACAAAACCGCCTTCATTTTCCCTGGGCGAGGTTTAGTTCACTACGGTCCTAGACTGATCGAACTGTCAGCTGGTCTGGTCGCGTGTTCGCGCCTACAAGACGATAAAAGGGGACCAGCGCGCTTTTATTTGTTCTGACTCCAGAACAGTAACCAGAAGCAACTCTGGCGTCTGTTTCTGCTTATCGTCTGGTAACACGTAAAAAAATATCACAACGGTCGTCAATTTACGATAAGTTGAGCTTTTAAACAATCTGAACGTAATATTCAGCGCCGGCCCCTTAAAACCGGGTGGTGCGAGATGGTCTTTCGGCGCCCTTTAATTTTTTCCACGTTGGCGCCCCCCGACATTCGGCGCCTGGAGGGGCCGCGCCATCCGCCCCTCCCTCGGGTCGGCTCGGGTAATATTGACAGCGTAATTTGTGTTCAGGTGGAGCTGGAGAACATAGACGGCGAGTCGCCGGGGTCGGGCGGGTCGTCGCCGGCGTCGGGCGGGTCGTGGGCGGGCGGCGCGCCGCTGGACGGCGCCGCGCTGCGTCGGCTCGCCGCCGGCCGCCAGCCGGACATCGACGGCGTGCCCAGTGAGTAGTGTACCCGGGCCTGTGTACCGTGCCAACTACGTTTAGAGTCAGGCCACTTTAAGTGTCAGTTGCACCAAAGTACGAACACAGACCCGTTATCGTCAAATATGGTGCCGGCAGCTGCTAGTAAGGCTACTAGAGACGCTGCTCGCGTTGCCTTACAAAATGAGACTAAACGCAAACGCGTTCGTTTGTGTTTAGTTTCGTAAAAACTTATATTAGACGTACTGGACACAATATATTAACCCTTCCCTTCCGCAGTGGACGAGGAGGAGGACATCGACGGAGTCCCGCTGGAGGCGGAGAAGCCCCGCGCGGCGGGCGGCTTCATCCCGTCGCGCTGGGAGAGCGTGGAGCCCGAGCCCGAGCCCGAGCCGGCGCCGCAGCCCGAGCCGCCGCCGGCGCCGCAGCCTCCGGAGATGTAAGTCCCTTGTGACAGTGGACGGGAGGACGTCGACGGAGCCCCGCTCGAGGCGGAGAAGCCCCGCACGGCGGGCGGCTTCATCCCGTCGCGCTGGGAGAGCGTGGAGCCCGAGCCCGAGCCCGAGCCGGCGCCGCAGCCCGAGCCGCCGCCGGCGCCGCAGCCTCCGGAGATGTAAGTCCCTTGTGACAGTGGACGGGAGGACGTCGACGGAGCCCCGCTCGAGGCGGAGAAGCCCCGCACGGCGGGCGGCTTCATCCCGTCGCGCTGGGAGAGCGTGGAGCCCGAGCCCGAGCCCGAGCCGGCGCCGCAGCCCGAGCCGCCGCCGGCGCCGCAGCCTCCGGAGATGTAAGTCCCTTGTGACAGTGGACGGGAGGACGTCGACGGAGCCCCGCTCGAGGCGGAGAAGCCCCGCACGGCGGGCGGCTTCATCCCGTCGCGCTGGGAGAGCGTGGAGCCCGAGCCCGAGCCCGAGCCGGCGCCGCAGCCCGAGCCGCCGCCGGCGCCGCAGCCTCCGGAGATGTAAGTCCCTTGTGACAGTGGACGGGAGGACGTCGACGGAGCCCCGCTCGAGGCGGAGAAGCCCCGCACGGCGGGCGGCTTCATCCCGTCGCGCTGGGAGAGCGTGGAGCCCGAGCCCGAGCCCGAGCCGGCGCCGCAGCCCGAGCCGCCGCCGGCGCCGCAGCCTCCGGAGATGTAAGTCCCTTGTGACAGTGGACGGGAGGACGTCGACGGAGCCCCGCTCGAGGCGGAGAAGCCCCGCACGGCGGGCGGCTTCATCCCGTCGCGCTGGGAGAGCGTGGAGCCCGAGCCCGAGCCCGAGCCGGCGCCGCAGCCCGAGCCGCCGCCGGCGCCGCAGCCTCCGGAGATGTAAGTCCCTTGTGACAGTGGACGGGAGGACGTCGACGGAGCCCCGCTCGAGGCGGAGAAGCCCCGCACGGCGGGCGGCTTCATCCCGTCGCGCTGGGAGAGCGTGGAGCCCGAGCCCGAGCCCGAGCCGGCGCCGCAGCCCGAGCCGCCGCCGGCGCCGCAGCCTCCGGAGATGTAAGTCCCTTGTGACAGTGGACGGGAGGACGTCGACGGAGCCCCGCTCGAGGCGGAGAAGCCCCGCACGGCGGGCGGCTTCATCCCGTCGCGCTGGGAGAGCGTGGAGCCCGAGCCCGAGCCCGAGCCGGCGCCGCAGCCCGAGCCGCCGCCGGCGCCGCAGCCTCCGGAGATGTAAGTCCCTTGTGACAGTGGACGGGAGGACGTCGACGGAGCCCCGCTCGAGGCGGAGAAGCCCCGCACGGCGGGCGGCTTCATCCCGTCGCGCTGGGAGAGCGTGGAGCCCGAGCCCGAGCCCGAGCCGGCGCCGCAGCCCGAGCCGCCGCCGGCGCCGCAGCCTCCGGAGATGTAAGTCCCTTGTGACAGTGGACGGGAGGACGTCGACGGAGCCCCGCTCGAGGCGGAGAAGCCCCGCACGGCGGGCGGCTTCATCCCGTCGCGCTGGGAGAGCGTGGAGCCCGAGCCCGAGCCCGAGCCGGCGCCGCAGCCCGAGCCGCCGCCGGCGCCGCAGCCTCCGGAGATGTAAGTCCCTTGTGACAGTGGACGGGAGGACGTCGACGGAGCCCCGCTCGAGGCGGAGAAGCCCCGCACGGCGGGCGGCTTCATCCCGTCGCGCTGGGAGAGCGTGGAGCCCGAGCCCGAGCCCGAGCCGGCGCCGCAGCCCGAGCCGCCGCCGGCGCCGCAGCCTCCGGAGATGTAAGTCCCTTGTGACAGTGGACGGGAGGACGTCGACGGAGCCCCGCTCGAGACGGAGAAGCCCCGCGCCCCCTGCCAGATTTAAATCTTGAATGTACCCCCAAAAACCTACAATATACTCGTAATGACAGTCCGCTTAGCTTTTCCGATGTAAAGGCCGATTTACATTAGCAAGAAATTTGATGCAATTGCTGCGGCTTATCGAGGTAAGATGAATACGAACAAACCCTGCAGTGTAATGAAAATTCACTGTAGTTGCACGCAAGTTCTTGCTAGTCTATGTGCCAGTTGCACCAACGTACAAACACAGACCGGCCATCGTCAAACATGGCGCTGGCAGCTGTCATCCTATAGAAACTTGTCAAACTTACCCTACAATCTGATTTGACGAACACCGCTTACGATTACAGACGGTTTGGTGCAACCCAGCCTAACTCTACACCTCGCTTTACACAATTTCTCGCAAACTTTTGCCGAGCGCAAGCAGTTCCATTTCTGTGGCACATTTTCAGCATATCAATAGAACCAAACCAACTTCGTGATAATGTTTATTAATACTCTTTGGGGGAGGTATGATGATGACATATTATTTCATTTCAGCTCCCACACATCATCGATAACCGAAGAGCTGTCTCTGAAGCGCGAAACCCTGCGCGACATAGAAGTGAAGGTGCTAAAGTACGCGGACGAGCTCGAGGCGGGCGTGCGCGCGCGCCGCGCCGGCCTCACGCCGCAACAACAGTTGCAGCACTACCGCCGGAAACTCATCAAGAAGGTAACCCACACAGGCCGACAGACATACTAGTGAAGGTGCTAAAGTATAAAGGACTCTATGGACAGGGGCGACTCACTCACGTGACGTCATCACGCCGCTCAAAGGTCCCCCGCCGGGGGCCTTTTCAATGCTATAGAAAGTGATGTAGCAAGTAAGTAGGTAAGTAATTTTTTATTTGTAAACATAGGTTACAGATTGGTGGTGTTAGAGGTACAGAGTGGCACTATGTTTCGCCGGTAGGCATACAAATTTAAATTTAATCTATCATTACAATTAATAATTATTAAATAAAAGTATTAGTTATAGGCTGTAATTACAATCAATAAGTCCCAGAAATACAATAAATTACAATTAATATGTCCCAGAAATACAATAAATTACAATTAATATGTCCGAGAAATACAATGAATTACAATTAATATGTCCCAGAAATACAATGAATTCGTAATAAAATCTATAATTAAAATTAAAAGTCAAATTAAACAATACAATAACATTAAAATATTCAGTTGTCCGTTAAAAAGTCTGTCAAGGAATAATAACATTTGTCAATTAGCAATTCAAATAAATTATTTTTAAATGTCGTGAGAGGCGCGAGTCTTAGAGGCAGGGGTATTTTATTATAAATTTTGCTTGCCAAACAGAAGACGCTTTTTCGCATCAGTGCAGTACGTGAGGGCACTATACAAAGATTATGAGCTCTATAGGTATCTCTATTGAAGCATTCAGATATTTTTGTGAATTAAGTTGGGTTTGTTTTTACAAATATAGCCGTTTCAAATATAAAAAGATAGCGAGTGATGCGCGTGCGATAGAAGGAGATGGCCACGCGTAGGCACGTTTGGCTTGCCTCGCGGGGATTTGTTAACAGTGAGGCTTCTGTACGTAGTACTATTACTTATTTTGTGCCAACGGATGAATCCGTTCCGAGTGCAAAGATATAGTATATGCAAGTAGTTATAGATGCGCCACCGCGCGTAAGAGAAAGAATATTGATATAATTTATACTATGCATTTTGACCGATTTGTATGTCCAATGCATCGATTTAATATACCCTAGATACACTATCCGCCTGTCAAAAACGTCCGCGCTCAAGAGTGCTTAAATGCCTTGTAAGCACTCTTGCGCTCGGAGTTGCGCGCCAGCCACCGTCTTGTCAACATGCCGAAGTGCTCCGTAAAAAAATGCAAAAACAACACCTTAACGACTTTAAAAACGCATGAAATTTCGTATTTTCGATGAGTATTTCTTTAAAGTTTCATATTTTGATAAATATATAATTGTATTACGCTTATAACAAATATTATTTAAAGAATTTGAAAATAACAGGCAGACACCTAGCAACGCTACTGTCTCTTTCCCCCGCGTTTAAATAGCTGTATATCGAAACGAAACGGAATATTGTGGAATCGGCCTATAGTAAAATTTCGAATGAATGGAGTCGCAGACTGAGACACATTTTTAATCAAAATGGACAAGTATTAAAGTACTAAATTAAGTACTTAAATTCTATCGCAATGAACGAGTTCCACGCGGACGAAGTCTCGGGCAATAACTAGTAGCTCATAGAATTTACGCTTCTTTTTGAAGAATGTAGGTAGGAAGCTCAAACACTCCTAAGCTATACTATTTTATTGCGGATTTCCGTTGCCTACCTTCTGGCCTCAAATACCAGATCAGGTCATTGGTAATTTAGCAGTACAGCGGAACCATTTAAATCGGCCTCTTCATCGCTTCAGCCACCCATGAAACACTAGGAGTTTTGGATAACCATCCATGATCTTCGTCATCAGCTCCTGTTCACCAAATGCTAGTTCTGAATGCTCGATTTTTTACCGAAAATACTATAATCGCTGTTTCCCTTGTATTTTTGAAGAGTTCCTTCAATTCCTCATGGCTCCCATCATTAGAAGGTATTATGGTATGTAAGCTTTCAATCAATCAACGAAATAATTTTCCAAATCGGTTCATTAACGCTGAGTTCTGAGGTAAAAAATAAATATAAGGTATTTAAAAAAATAAATACATATATTATAATGTCAATTTATGAGAGGAGGCCTGTGCCCCGCAGTGGGACGTATATAGGCCGATGATGATGATGATTGTAATGTCAAAAAAATATTATTGCTTTAAATTTATTATTGCCGACTGTACTTACTTTTTTTTTCACAGTCATCACATTAACTACTTATAGAGACCGTTTCATTCCAATGAGCCCGAACATGACGAGTTGTGTAGTTTAGAAGTTGCTATGGCCACCTCGTCTCTCCATCATCAGATCAGCTCGATGGTACCATAATATTACACTGTCATCCAAATTAAACGTGTATACAAAATTTCAGCTCAATCGGTTGAAGATATCTGCTTCAAAATTGTGCTGCAAGATTACACCCGAACATAGTTACATACATACATACATTAATTGGAAGTTAAATAAAAGCTTGTAAAAAGAACCTACAACCGAATGCTAGTATACGACCGGTGCAGTACCTGTTAAAAAAAAAACATTTTCGACTCCATCCAGACTCTGTTCCAATTTCATCCCTAAGTCCAGTGTTGTCAGTCCAAAAATGAGTGGAAAATTATCGTAGACAAAATTGAACTTAATGGAATTGGACTTACGGTGTACAATCTTTTAAAATAATTCGGTGTTTTTTAGAAATTTTCCACAATTGTACCGTGCAATCTGTAATGTTATAACCGCCAAACACTCTATTTAAAATACAATCGTATGCTTGATACATAAGGCTGACTATCGAAAAAAAAGAAATTCATCCCAATTGACTCATGTTTGTGTAGTGTATCTCCGACACGCACACACTCGCAATGACGGCTGGACACTTTTTCTTCTTGAATTTGTAGGTGATAATGTATCTAGGGTATATTAAATCGATGCCCGATCATGAAAAAATGCTCGGTCGCTGATAGAGACAAAACGTGGCATTATTTTCTATTTCCTCTTATAGGAATCGCAATAAGGCTTTCTTTCTGTATCAAAGCGAATCAGAGCCTTCTTCGAGTGTGGTTTTTTTCATGGCGGAGATATTACTGAGCTATGTTTTGAGTCGGTTTCATCATCATCATAATATTTAAGAGCTTGGCTCTTGTCGGTGGAGTAATTGCCAGCTTATTCTACATTCAGCTTTGTCCTTCACTATACTTTGTATGACGTAGCATTTATTTTATGTTTTATTTGCTCCATGTACGTCATTCTAAGTTTTAGGTTCTTAGGTTTTTAGGTGAGCCGGTTTATTTTTTTCTATTTAATTGTCTTGATTTTGAAGGCATCCCGTGAGGCGAAGGAGGCAGTGGAGGAAGCGTTGGAGCTCCCCTCTCCGCGGCGGCGACTTTCTCCCGAAGATGATACATACTCGTAAGTAACTCACATTGTACTCACAATATTTACTATTATTTTCGAAATTATTAACAGGTATCATACAACTTGTTCACACTATACCAGATTATTCGATATAACTGGGCCATTTTATGGAAAGTTATACACTCGACTTTTTTTTTAATTTGGATAATATCGGGGTTTTTCTACGCAGAATCGAAAGCACTTTCGAACCTAATAGGAAAAAAGGGTCCCAAATTTTATACAAAATTATCGGCTTTCCGTTCCGTTACCACCATACAAACATTACAAGCTTAGTATGAGAACAGTAACATTCGATTCTGAGTAGAAAAAACCGGATTTAAAAAAAGTCGAGTGTACATAACATTCCGTAAAATGGTCCAACTACTACTGCATTGAAAATACTATCATTTGTAGAGTCGGAGTGATTTCACTCCGTACATTTATTTTGTGACTATTTTTTTCCCGCGACTTCGTCCGCGTGGAACTCGTTCATCGCCTTACAATTTAATAACTGCTGTTATTTATTTCAGAGGGGCTAGCATAACATGCATCTCGTCTCTACTCGCGCGCGAGATAGGCTACCTGTCACTGTCTGATTAATGCTGTCAAAAAGTGACAGGTAGCTTATCTCGCGCGCGAGTAGATACGGAAAGCATGTTGTGCTAGAGGGGCAGGCGCTTATCTAGTTATCCCTCTTTTACAAACATCACCCCCTTAAGGGATGATTTCCCGGACAAAAAGACCTATGTCCTTCCCAGGGTCCTTCTATCTTCATACCAAATTTCATCTAAATCGGTTCAGCGGTTATAGCTTGAAGAGGTAACAGGCAGACAGACAGACTGACATACTTTCGCATTAGTATAGTATGGATATAGCAATTGCAAAATAAAGATCCTTTAGATTTACTTATTAACATAACACAATTACTTTTGCACCTGGTTGACCTACTTACTCTTGACTTGACCATAGTTTCGTACAAGAACGAAAAAGTATTCGATCGCAACTAGTTTCGTATAAGAACGAAAAAGTATTCGATCGCAACTAGTTTCGTACAAGAACGAAAAAGTATTCGATCGCAACTAGTTTCGTGCTGAACTGTAAAAGTATTCAATTTTTTTTTATTAAAGTGAAAATTGAAAATTTCAACACCACAACTCATGCAACTTGGGACGTTGGTGCCGTTTCAGAAGTTGTAATAGCTTTACGGTAGATGTCGCTACGAGCCTCCCTAATAAGGCTTAAGCATCATCATCATCATATCAGCCGAAAGACGTCCACTGCTGGACATAGGCCTCCCCCAAAGAGTGCCACAATGGCCGGTCCTGCGCCACCCGCATCCAGCGGACTCCCGCGACCTTTACCAGGTCATCAGTCCACCTTGTGGGGGGTCTACCCACAAGGCAATAGAATTCAAGGCAATAGAAGGAAATTCAATAAGGCTTAATAGATGAGTGTTAAGATTGAAAAATTCACCATTACAAGGGATACCACGGTGGCTCAATTGGTAGAGCAATGGACGGATTCCAGAGGTCGTGGGTTCAAATCCCACCTGTAGTGTTGAATTTTTCAATTTTCACTTTGATTAAAAAAAATTGAGATTTTCGCTAGCGGACGCATCCGCTTAACAAACATATTAAAGTGTGTAAAAGTTAATTTCTTCAATGTGTTTCTTATTATTTCCAGGACTTCATCGAAAAAGTCCAAAAAATCCCGAGAACCATCTTTGTCACCACCCCTGAAGAGATCGAGACATAGGTATGATACTTATTTTTTCGTAGTTTCAACCTCCACTCCACCTAAGGGTGGTATTCCACTTACCCAATATCTTTGTCGAATTTTTTTTATGCGTAGCCATATTGATTTTAATGTCTTCAAATATTTGATTAAATGTCGCTGTTGTTGTGATCTGATGAAGGTCATCGAATTTATACCACCCTAATGAACGACAGAATACCTTTAGCTGGGAGTGACAGCAATATAACTCAGCCTTTGTCAAATAATTACGATGCAATTTACAATACATTCCTTTCATGAATTCAGACTGAAATAACTCCTTATGAAATGAGAAGACCTTTTGACATGCAAAATTTATAATGTATTTTTTTCAAGAAATAAAGAATCTAATCTATGTTTTTAGTGATCGCAAGTCGCGTTCCCGGTCGCGCGAGCGTGAGCGGGAGCGGGAACGGGAGCGGACGCGGCGCCGCTCGCCCGCCACGCCGCCCGCGCACCACCACCGGAAACACAGCAAGCACTCCAAGTACAAGTACTAGACTAGCGGCGCTACTAACATATAGACGACCTGCTGTCAACCGAAGACTAAGGCTGGGTTGCACCAAACCGTCTGTAATCGTAAGCGGTGTTCGTCAAATCTGATTGTATGGAAAATTTGACAAGTTTCTATGGGATGACAGCTGCCGGCGCCATATTTGACGATGACCGGTCTGTGTTAGTGGGTGGATTTCAAAATCAGGCGAAAAGTTATGTTTCGGTCATTATAAAAAAAAAAAACAAGTTTCAGATATAGAAACTTTTTTATTCATTGGCTAGTACTTATATATTAATAGTGCTTCAATCAAAACCACCAATAATTAAACAGTTTTCTTGGAGGAAAATATTTTATAT
Organism: Cenopis cana; assembly: GCA_951800055.1. Taxonomy (NCBI): domain Eukaryota; kingdom Metazoa; phylum Arthropoda; class Insecta; order Lepidoptera; family Tortricidae; genus Cenopis; species Cenopis cana. The sequence goes on along the minus strand of OX637476.1, from coordinate 2,405,278 downwards.
GTTCAAAATCATCACCGTCGTGTGAAAAAATCCAAGTCTTTATGTTTGTAGTGAAAAATATCGCGTACGCAACGTACGATTCCGAAATTTTCGTTAGTTACAGTTTTTCCATGTTGCCTTTTTACATATAAAAAAATATTAAATAATTCGTTCATCAAATAAGTACAAATAAAATTATTTAAAAATTTAGTACCGAAATTCGTCAACACCGTCAGCGTATTATCAAAGTCGAGGTAGTTTTGTATATCCGCGGTGAAACACATCGTGGGTGTCTCCTTCTGCTCCCTGAATTCGATTCGAACAGGGAAAGTGAGTGGACGTTTACATATAGGCGCACCGAACAGAAAAAATCAAAAAAGTGTTTTTGGGAGAAATGATTAGCCATGATTCGCGTCATAACCATCCAGGAGCCGTTAAAAGTAAGTACTTATATGATATTAAAACAAATTACCTAAGAAACCGTAACTCCAAATGAGGATTAATGACGTGACAGTGGCTTAGCAATAATACTTAGCGTTCAAGAATAATCTTCAAAAAGTTTGCAAATTGTCAACACCATACCCGTCATCACCGGTTTTCAAGCAATGGACGGTTATGATTCCATATGTATGGTGATGACGATTTCCTTTATTTATTTATTTGGTTTTGCGTATTATGCACTACGAGTTGTAAATATTTAACAAATTAATAAACTCCATGCTTATGTTTGGTGACGCGCGTTCGAAAAATATGTTATTACCCTGTTGGTGTTACGATTTTTACGTTTTAAATGATATTTTTGCCGCATTTTAGATTTGGACTCATAATATAGATTTTCTTCTTTTCAGATCGTCGGAGCGAAAATTAAATCAAATATGATACTAATATTAACGTCCTCGATAAAAAACCATACACACTTTGGCTGTCAAGTATTACAAAAATATGAGATTATTAAGAAGTGGTGTACTTATAAGAGATGCGCCGAATATTCGGTTTTCAGCATATTCTATTTGATATACGTCGAATTTTGGGTTATTTTTCGGTATTCGGCGTATTCTATTAGAAATGCGCCGAATATTCGGTTATTATTCGGTATTTGGCATATTTTATTAGAAATACGCTGAATATTCGGTTATTCGGTATTCGGCATATAAAGAATAATAACCGATTCGGCATGTTTTGGAATGTTCGGTCTTCAGCCGAATTATTCGGTTTAATTGCCGAATATTTACCAAATATTTTTGAGTGGAATTTGTTACAAGTTACAAGAATATATGAAAAATGGCCTTTCTCACCGAGTGGGGTATATCGACGAGTAGAGCTCATTGAGTGCAAGAATATAGTATTTTTTGTTTTTAAAACTATTCAAAAACAAAGGAATGAGAAGCCACTTATATTATCATAAAATTTTACATTCCACCTTTATTATCTCATTAAATGTTAATCCTAGCGGAAAAGTGTATAGAACCTTTTCTGTAGATAATTTTATGTAGATCATTTATGCCTCAGAAAGTTTTTTTGCTATGGGCCACCGTTGACAAGTTTTTATGAAAAACCGAAAAATTGAACCTTAAAACGGCCGAGTATTCGTATTCGGTGAAAAACGTATTCGGCGCATCACTAGTACTTATTATTGATTTATCAAATAAAAAATATGATAATTTGCTTTTCTGTGGTTTATTTTATACCTACCTTTATACCAGCAACTAGTCATTACCATACAAGTGATATCATCACCGTCTATTAAAAAATCATCGCCGGACCACGTTCGTCAACACCATCTCATGGTTCAATGTTACGAATCTTATAACTTCGAAAATACGCATTAAATGCTTGGCTAAATACTATTAAATTACTCAGAAAACATTCCTACATCATTTAGAATAGTTTTTGTCCCATTTGAAAGAAATAAAATAAAAAATATTTTTTTGTATGGTGAAAAATTTCTCGTTGAAATCCACCCTAGTACGTTGGTGCAACTGGCACTTAGGGTCAGTTGCACCAACATACGAACACAGGCCGGTCATCGTCAAATATGGCGCCCTAGCTGTCATCCCATAGAAACTTGTCAAATTTTCCATACAATCAGATTTGACGCTTACGCTTACAGACGGTTTGGTGCAACCCAGCCTTAATCTGTCTCTCGCTCGAATATACAAGTGCGACAGAGCAATGGCGAACTAAGTGTAAGGCCTGAGTGGACGCTCGGAGCGGAGCGTTCGGCGGGGCGTGCAGCGGGGCGGGCGAGCGTGCATAACATTTGTGCAGCGGCGACTCAGGACACCAGTATGAGTTTAAGGGTCATAAACCAGATTTAGGTTCGCATCTTTCCTGTGGACATATCAAAATTTAAGGGCTACAAAGCTTAATTTTGGATTGGTCTAGTAACCCGCATAAACGGCGTCTCCGGTTCTATAAATCCATGTAATAAAATCATAACTCACATGTTCATAAGCCGTTAACCACAGGAGAGACGAAATTGTTTTTGCAAGTGTTTATGACCCTTAAATTGTTTTATGCCATACCTGGCCATAAAGTGGCAATTACCGCACGCTCCGCGCGCGGGAAATCCCACTTCCTGGCCAGGGGATGACATAAAATTTTGTACTTAACACGGGCGGTAATAAAGAAAGCCTCGGATCGCATATTTATCGCCCTTGCCTTCGGCTCGGGCGTCAAATATCTGCGATCTGAGACATTCTTTGTTTTACCGCCCTTGTTAAGTAATGTACTATAACATGCACGCCACGCTGCACGCCCGACTCGAGCGTCCACTCAGGCCTTACAGTAAGTCAGGACAGAGGCAGATATTTTGGTTTCGGTTCACGGTAGAGGCCTTCAGGCATGCAGAAAAACTTACATATACACATCAGGGATCGCGTGTTTAATGCTCTCGTCTGTGGCTCGTGCGTGTGAATACTGACCTAAATGTGTGGAAGTAACGTACATATTTTTACGAATTTATTTCCTTGGGGAAGGCCTTTATCCAGCAGTGGACGTGTACATACACTCGCAAGCAAATAAAATGGGACGAATTTCTATGCAAAGTACCCATTTAGTTGCTTTTAAGTGAATGAATATAGTAAATAGCTAAGCTACTTTTGAAATTTATGTGAAGTTTTCTGAAGGAAAAAGTTGTAAATATGTATTTGGATGAATTTAAGTTTAAAATCGTGTAAGATGATTTTATTATTTTACTTTAAGAACACGAATGCAAGTGTGTGTCATTGGGGAGTGAAGTGACTTAGCTTTAGAAATATATTAATTACTGTAGTTTTGTATCGTATACGAACCTTTTTGGTTTAGTTAAAATTATTTGAAACATACAATGCACTCAAGTATCGACTTCATGTAATAAGCAATAACGTTCAAATTGTAATGTTTTCGTTCATTTCGAATAATTTCAACTATATAGGATAAATGAAATTACAAACTGATGATTGTATATTTATATTTAAATAAACATTTAATTCCATAATGTAATTTAATTTCATTGCAGTTTTACTCATTTTACCTAAAGACAAACATAATTCAAAAACACCCACAAAATCGTACATCACAAAATAATAAAACTACATTGGTTAATACATATTCGATCACGACTTTTAAATATTTTTGGGCTAATATAATATTACACACGTACAAATTCGTTATTATTTAGAGAGCTTAAAGAAATAAAAGATCAATAAATGAGCAAACATTTTCCATTGTTTAAAAATAAACTGTTAAGATTTTAAAATAATATACTGTTGTCATTCATTGGCGTCAAAAAGTTCCACAAAAAAATAATGTAGGTACAGTCAGCGTCATATAGTTTGTAGCTGCCAAGGTGGCCAAATAGTTCGTCAGACCATACAAAATGTATTACTGTAACTGTAACTATTTGGCCACCTTGGCAGCTACAAACTATATGACGCTGACTGTACGATTAATTCGAGTTTGACACTGACATTATGGTCTTATTCCATGGGATATTCTGTTTTAACACTATTGCAATAGAATTCATATTACATACACACTGTCTAAAAATCATATGTTTTTATTACGAGCGCATGTCAGTGTCACTCTAAGTAATTTATCTGTACAGTAAGTTTCTTGCCTGCCTGTACATTTACTTATTTGTAGGGTTCCGTACTAAAAAAGAAAAAGTAACCCTTATGGTGCGCCTTTGTCCGTTTGTTTTCGTATAGTTCTTACTGCGGTTCGTACCCAAATTACACTAGTCCCATCGCCAGGTGTACTAGACTAGTTACTAAGCGATACATATTTATTTTAATACACTAAATATTTCATTATTACAACATCGATAGATATCTTTGTTTCAATAAAGCTCCTAGCGTTAATCATAGCCTCAAACAATTACATACTACAGATCGACAATGAAAAACCTGCCTTTCGTCGGTATCCCTTCAAAATCATGAAAGCACTTTGTGTAGAGTTATACCGTTAACGGCACAACTGGAGGCTTTTATACTTTATCGTTGACGGCCACGGCACGGCAAAACTATGGCTTCATTCATAAATAGACCATAGAAGACTTATATAGTTCTACCCACTTCCTTTTTACTTACTGTACTCTTACCGCAACAACTATGCATGATATTAACACCGTCTGCGCGTTAGTTTTTAGCTTTTACCTACTACGGAAAATGTTATTGACCGAGTAAAACGAGGTCTCTGTTTTAGCTTCGACAAAAATGCTTTCGTATGTCCGGCCGGATTTTTGTATGTCCTCCTCTACAGGTCGCATTTATCAACCGATTTTCGTGAAATTTTGTGAGCAGGTTCGATAACTATATAGAATTTTTTTGTCGAGTCACTTTTTGGAAATTCAAAAAAACAAACATTGTATCAATGATTTCGTGTTTTTCTGCGGCCGTTTTTTCCTCTACAGGTCGCATGTCTCAACCGATTCTCGTGAAATTTTGTGAGCAGGTTCCATGACTACATATAATTTATTTGTAAAGTAAATTTTTGTAAATTAAAAAAAAAAATTTTTTACATCGTTGGCTGATCTCCTCTACAGGTCGCATTTATCAACCGATTTTCGTGAAATTTTGCGAGCAGGTTTGGTAACTATATAGAATTTTTTTGTCGAGTCACTTTTTTGAAATTCGAAAAAACAAACTTTGTATCAATGATTTCGTATTTTTCTGCGGCCGTTTTTTCCTCTATAGGTCGCATTTCTCAACCGATTCTCGTGAAGTTTTGTGAGCAGGTTTTATGATTACATAGAATTTTTTGGGCAAGTAAATTTTTGTAAAAATTTTATTTTTTTATTTTATTCATTGGTTTGTTCTCCTCTACAGGTCGCATTTATCAACCGATTTTCGTGAAATTTTGTGAGCAGGTGCGGTAATTCTATAGAATTTTTTTATCGAGTCACTTTTTCAAAATTTAAGAAAACAATTTTTTTATCAATTATTTTGTGTTTCTGCGGCGGAATTTCGATATGTTCGCCTCTAAGGGTCGCATTTCACAACAGATTCTCGTGAAGTATTGTGAGCACGTTCTTTGATTACATCGAATATTTTTGTCGAGTAATCTAAAAAAAATCTATGGTTTGTCCTCCTCTACAGCAGCGGTCGGCAACAGGCGGCCCGCGAGCCCCTTCCGTGCGGCCCGTGAGCCTCCCTGGTTTTATTGTTTGAAAAGGTAAAATTTGAAATTCTTAACATACGTGAAAGCGTCTGTATCGCCAACCACGAATATTTTCTCAGTTGGTCAGGACGAGATATGTGTTTGTAAGTATATTTTACAGTTAAATCTATCTAATTTTTTTTTCAAAAATTTCGCGCTCGCCGCGTTTGCGTTAGACAGTATGAAGTATTTTCCACACCTGCATCTTAATGTTCAAAAAATTTCGCGCTCGCTGCGCTCGCGTTTGCGTCTACATGACTTGATTGATGCGTATGAAGTATTTTCCAGACCTGCATAATAATGTTCGCAAAATTTCGCGCTCGCTACGCTCGCGTTTTCAACGAGATTTGTTATGACTTGATGCGTATGAAGTATTTGCCGCGTTTGAATCAGTGTTCGAAAAATTTCGCGCTCGCGTTTACATCTACATAACTTGATGTGTATGAAGTAGTTTCCGCACCTGCATCATAATGTTCGAAAAATTTCGCGCTCGCTGCGCTCGCGTTTGCGTCTACATGACTTGATGCGTATGAAGTATTTTCCAGACCTGCATAATAATGTTCGCAAAATTTCGCGCTCGCTACGCTCGCGTTTTCAACGAGATTTGTTATGACTTGATGCGTATGAAGTATTTGCCGCGTTTGAATCAGTGTTCGAAAAATTTCGCGCTCGCGTTTACATCTACATAACTTGATGTGTATGAAGTAGTTTCCGCACCTGCATCATAATGTTCGAAAAATTTCGCGCTCGCTGCGCTCGCGTTTGCGTCTACATGACTTGATGCGTATGAAGTATTTTCCAGACCTGCATAATAATGTTCGCAAAATTTCGCGCTCGCTACGCTCGCGTTTTCTACGAGATTTGTTATGACTTGATGCTTATGAAGTATTTGCCGCGTTTGAATCAGTGGTCGAAAAATTTCGCGCTCGCGTTTACATCTACATAACTTGATGCGTATAAAGTAGTTTCCGCACCTGCATCATAATGTTCGAAAAATTTCGCGCTCGCTGCGCTCGCATTTTCATCTAGATGTGTTATGACTTGATGCGTATGAAGTATTTGCCGCATTTGCATCAGTGTTCGAAAAATTTCGCGCTCGCGTTTTCATCTAGGTGTGTTATGACTTTATGACCCGTCCCCCCCTTAAAGTTTCTATATCTGCTATTCTATATGCTTGCATTGATCGAATGAATCGCGAAATTACGATGCGGTTGAAATGCGAATTATCTGGGTTTGGTAAGGAAACTAGCTGGTTTATCTGTGAAAAGTCGGTTTTTTCGTCTTTCTCGTTTTTCACGTAAAAAGGGGTGCGAATTTTTACTACGTTACTGTCGCGTACGACGTACCAATTTGGTTCGAGTTGATATCAACAGACAGTGATCATTATTATCATCTGCGGCCCGCGAAGATTTTTTTAGCCACTATGTGGCCCGTGGGTGCAAAAAGGTTGCCGACCCCTGCTCTACAGGTTCGATATCTAACATAGTTTTTGGAAATAAAAAAAACACTCACGAGGTCTACAGCTCACAGAGCCACTAGTATATATATTTGAGAACTACAAATTCTTTATGAGAATAAAGTTCTTGAACCAGTTTTATCGTGCAATGGACGTCCACGGTTAATGAAAAAAGTGCCCATTGGGCGCCGTACGGTGATATTATAGGTGCCAAACGATGAACAGTGATATTGAGCGAATTAGCTCATTATGCCGGACCACAAATTGGGCCATGATGAAGCAGGATGCAGCTATGCGGTGCCATTGCAAAAGATGAAAGAAAGAAAAAGGAAAAAAGAAGAAGAGAAATGAAGATGAGAGATGAAAGATGAAGATGAAAGTATGTATTTCTCCCTTTAACGTATAACTGCGTCCTATACGTTCACCCATCATGATCCATTGTGTGGATAGGGCATTAGAGGGCATCCACAATCGAACCGAAATCGAACTATCTCCCTCTCTGTCACTCGATTATACAAGTGCGACAGAGAGGTAGAAATTTCGTTTTCATTCTGTTGAACTTTGTTCGCCCCGTGATCAACACGCTTCGGAGAAACATTTTGGGATTCATTCTCATTTTCTTGACCGATCTGGGTAAGATATAAGACCTTCGTCTGGCACCAAATTTGGTTATCAATGGGTCAATTATTAGGTCTTTCATTGCAGATCCAAAGCGTTCGTATACTTATTGTAGCTGCATATATAATCTTTAGAAGTATAAGGAAATATACGAAACTTGGCGTGATTTAAAAATAGATCATTGTGTGGTACCGTCGGTTTCTTATACTACCCTTGCTCTTGGGTGTATTTAAACACAGATATGTAACACGCCAAGTTTAGTAAATTCAACTAAACCTATGTCAACGTTAAGGCAAAAGATACTTTAATACTTTCAAATACGGTTTATATTCATTTTTGCGATATTGATGTTTTGTGACCATTGTTTTCTTAAATAATAATTTCGGCATTAAATTGCACTTAAAAATACGATATAAAATACGTTCTTACATGTGTTCATTAGAATTTAACTTTGAAGAAACTACATGAAATACGTTTTGTATATCGTTTCATGAGCGCCACTCACATTGTGATTAAATATTATAATACATAGTTGAAAATATCTATATAGACATCGAAATAACTTAATTATCTTAATAATACTGAAAATACACACAACACAGCAAACGTACAAAAAACATAATAAATTCATTTGTAAAAGAAACTATATAATTGAATTAAAATAAATCACCACAAACGCAAAACATAGCTTAAATTGATTTAAAACAAAGTTATACCCTTTTTAGTCTTTTCTACGTTAATATTTGGACATAGTCTCTAAATGTTTTAGGGACTCTAGTATAGTTAGTAATGCTAGCATGCTACTATTACCGTTTGCAAGTTCATATTTTTAGTATAGCAGCTCTAATGGATAACAGCATGCTAAAATTCTAACTTCACACTAGTAGTATAATAATTACACTAGTGCATAGAAACAGCATCCTTTACACCTTTTTTATAATAATAGGTTTAGATTCTTTGCGATATTGTTAAACAAAAACAATGCCAATCTTGTATGAAGTATGTCCAATGGTCGGTTAGAATGAGCAAATTTTAACATAATACTGCGCTTTTAACAGCAATTTAATGGAACCCGACGAAGCCCTCGGGTGGATTGATGCTCTGGAGTTGCATTTGTGATCTTTATATCTTATATCTTTATAACTTGCCATACGATTAAATAAATAAATGGAACCCGCGAGCTACATCGTGGGCCTTGTCATCGCTTTCCATCAGATGAGATTAAGGCAAAAAAATGAAGTTAATGAGATTGATCACTTTTCTTTTGGCATCTGTCATGTCACGAAAAACATCAAATACGACAATATGACATACGTTTTAATGGGATGACAGCTATCTAGGGAACAGTGATACATCTCGCTAACTGTAGCATTATGATCTTGATCAGGTGTGGTCGTTAACTGTACGATCATGGCAATGAATAATATTTATGCCACACCTGGCCATAAAGCGGCAATTACCGCATGCTCCGCGCGCGGGAAATCCCACTTCCTGGCCAGGGGGTGACATAAAATGTTGTACTTAACACGGGCAGTAATAAAGAAAGCCTCAGGTCGCATATTTATCGCACTTGCCTTCGGCTCGGGCGTCAAATACCTGCGATCTGAGACATTCCTTGTTTTACCGCCCTTGTTAAGTAATGTACTATTACAATGCCATCTAATGTAGTGTGTGGTTTTTGAATTATTTCTTATGCACTAGTGTTATTCAAATTTAACAACTAAACCATACAATTGGTTACTAGTGTTCGCTACACTTACAAACGCTAATGTGATCACGCGACTACGCCTACCCGTAACACAGGAATGTACAAAAATATTTGTTCGTTAATCACAGGTTATCTTAATTGAAGTGAGTCTATTACTGATCCTAACTAGCGACGCTCCAAGTACAGTCATAGATTGTACAGATATATATTTAAGGAAAATAAAAACATATAATGATATTTACTAGGACCCTAACAGCGTTTTGGCGAAATATATATTATTATCAACCTATCAAATTCATTTTGAATAATGATTAAACATGATTGGTAGATTTTGACCTCCCTTGACTTCTCGGTGCTTGGTGAATATAGAAACTATAAATATAATTACCACGGCACGGGTCAATTTACGTAGTTTGACGGCCGACACAGATCGCTAGAAATATATGGTCAGTCAGGACAAGTCCATCACCCCGGTCAGCGCTACCATAAAATATCTCGAAAACATACAGTTGCAATATCTGTACATCGGATATCAATTTTGTACCAATTTTCAAACATTTGTTAATCTCACATATCTTGACTGCACTTGAAGAGAGCTACTCCTCTACTTATACCTACCGTAAAGCTTAACATGTGATGATATTATTCTACCGTTTACAAGATTTGATTGTGCGTCAATTTTGGCAAAAAGGCGTTGGCGTTCAAACAATATATGACCATAAAGTGGCTTCAATAAAACACTAATATAAGATAATAACTAGTACCTAAACAGGAATAAAATATAAAACGATTTGAATACTGTTAAAAAAATTGTAAATGTAAAAAAAAATGTTAAAATATGATCCCCTAATTCTAAGTAAGGCCGTTATTAAAATGGATTTTTGATTTAGTAATACTTATTATCTTTATGAAGGCCATTGTTGCTAAAGCTGATAATTGTGTATGAATGTTACTCACTAAACAATGTACACATAACATATAGTTAAATCACTACTCGTATATAGTAATGTCCCTAAGGGCCGACATTTTAATCCCCAGATATCTGTCAGATAAATGTTAGCGCTGTCTTTTTCTTTCATTTGACTTCAGAAAAAGACAGTCATAATTTTAACCGACATACAATTTTATCTAGGGATTGAAAAATCTGCCATTAAATACGTCTTGTGACTCTCTTTTTCTGAAGTCAAATGAAAGAAAAAGACCGAGCTAAAATTTATCCGACACATATTTGTGGATAAAAAATCGGCCGTAACTGAATCTAGCGTAAAATGTCTAACTATAGACTACTAATTGGCGACATTGCAATTAATTTTATGTCACACCTGGCCATAAAGCGGCAATTACCGCACGCTCCGCACGCGAGAAATCCCACTTCCTGGCCAGGGGGTGACATAAAATTTTGTACTTAACACGGGCGGTAATAAAGAAAGCCTCAGATCGCATATTTATCGCCCTTGCCTTCAGCTCGGGCGTCTCTGAGACATTCTTTGTTTTACCGCCCTTGTTAAGTAATGTACTATTACATGTTAATAATTGAGTTGTAAGCGCTCCAAGAAGCATTATTCGACTGTTTTTGCTTAAATGTCACTATTTAAAACGTAGGGTTATATTATAATACATTAACGAGAATCGTTAGAATAAAATATCCGGTACCTTTCATATCTAGAGTGCAAATGACGAATACTTATAGGCTGCAGTTTAAAAACACAAAATGGGACTTTATTTTCACTAACAATGAGTAATAATATATCTGAGTTAAATCATTTATTCATTGATTTCTCATTGAAGTTTACATAACTAAGTAGCATTTCATTTTAATATCGTAATAAGAGTCTAAAAATTCATTAAAAACCTTGATTTTAAAATTGCATTCAACACATAGTCTTTACTATTCTGCATATTTAATTGATATTCTACTATAAAATAGGTGATTAGTTTAACTTTCATATTATTGTTTGGGTAAAAACATTATAAAATCTAACTATTTAAATATCAGGATCTTAAAGGAACTATCGAATAAATCTGGTATCCATACTATTATAACATCGATTTTTCTGAAAATTCTATAGATTAACCTCAGGCCAATTTCACAGTTATACTTATACAAAACTTACTACTTAATTATAAAAAAAAAAACAATTATTGTTGTCTTCGAGTTACTCGAGACAAGTCGCGTTAAAAGCAAGCTCAGTTCTTTATAGGCAACAAGGCCGATTCTACAATAAAGTCATTAAAAATCTACTATAATCTACACGAACGTGGGTGAGCTATGGGTGTATCGAGCTATACATGCACATTGTCTATGTAATCGTATATGTCACAACTAAAACTATCCTCCTAGCGCCCACCATACAAGGAAATTTGGCAATGAAATTTGAATCTCCTGTCACGGAAAATAGAGCAGAGTTCATTTTGTTTTGGAACTGCATGAAACAAAACAAACGCAACTCTGTTTCAAATTCGAAAGATATAAATTCCATTGAAGTGAATTTGTCCTAGTATTATCACTTTAAACCTCAGGAGGCTATGGCTACCCCGCGCTCGTGAGATAAAGGTATATAGGGTAAATCGCCAGTAACTGGCCACTTAAGAAAATGACATTCAGTTACTAGCCACGGAATTTGTGCAGTGAAGATCGCCTTCAACAAGGTAAAATACATGAAGTCAGCTCTAAACCCAGTTCAATTTTTTTTTAAATTTAATTGCAGAAATACCAACAATTAGTTGCTTGGTGTATATTTTGGCGAAGTGGCCAGTTATTGGGGGGGGGGGGGGGGGGGGGGGGGGGCAGTTACTGGGGATTTACCCTATGATTATAAGTTAGAAAAGTAATTTTTGACTGGGGTTAGTGGCAACGATATTATACGGATCGTCAAGTCATTAAAACGAAACTTAGATGAGTTTGGACATTTTTTTGTCGTAATTATTATAGACAAGTGTCAGAAATATAACTGCAGTTTTATGAGCTACAGTTTGTCTTTCAGTTTGTGATTCTTCATGATCTCCATGTCTTTGCTTACCTTCGAAGGTGATTGTTTTATGCATATATCTACACTACTGCTACTAAGACGATCCAGTATTACCCACGTTTAGGATTACATAATATATTGGCTCACGTGTTATGTAATACGTGTCTAATGATATCGTGTCTATATATATGGTAGATAACTCCATAATAGTACATTACTTAACAAGGGCGGTAAAACAAAGAATATCTCAGATCGCATATTTATACCAGCATAGCAAATACCTGCGATCTGAGACATTCTTTATTACCGCCCGTGTTAAGTACAAAATTTTATGTCACCCCCTGGCCAGGAAGTGGGAATTCCCGCGCGCTGAGCGTGCGGTAATTGCCGCTTTATGGCCAGGTGTGACACAAATACTTCACTACAAATATTCCGAAGAGCCCCAGTCAATATCAGCGCGAAGCGTCGAGAAGTCGATACCAACGGTCTTGGGCGTTACCTGGTCACCGTAAGTAATACGCATACATCCACGCTACAGCAGCTAAAAGGGCGAACAACGCGGTCACCGCCACACGCGCGGGCGGCACGGGGGCGGGGGCGGGTGCGGGGGCGGGGGGCGCGGCGCGGGCGACGGTCACCTCATGCGGATTCGCCAGCATCGCACTCGGCCGTCACTGCAACACAAGTTATGTTACGGGGGTCAATCAACTATTTCTTGTCGCTCGTTACCATGGTTACGTCTCCTGGGTCACTCTTAAAAACTGTGATTTTAACGACTTTAGGCTGGCCGCAGACGCACGTTTTCCGTATGAGTTTTCAGAGAGAGGGGAGTTGACGCCTCTCCCTCTAAGAGCGAGAGGCTTCAACTCCCCTCCTCTCCGATTCCGTTCTGAATTCCGTGCGTGTGCGGCCGGCATTAATCCTACTAAACATGATTATAAACCCATTCTGACGTTGCTCATCTCTTGAGCATGCTAGTTTTTTCTAAGAAACTCGGTTACTTTTGTCTCCTGGGTCATACAGTATTTTGCTCTTCGCTGGTTATTTTAACTGTCTGTACGTACATCCGTATGGAGGCCAAGTACCTATCACCATAAAGGAGTCATTATTACATGGTCCTTATAAAAAAAGATTAAGGAGACAGAACGAGAAGAGAAACATTCCATTAAACCTAAAGTACAAGAACATCAAGTGTTAAAATTTGATAATTTATTTCAGAATAAGACAAAATGTCATTTTATTTTTACTTATAAATTGACTGCAAAAAAACCTGTATTTTCTCTGTCAAAAATTAACTTTAACTGCCATAAAATATAATCTGACTTTACAATAACTTGCAGTATGCTCGTATTTTAGTGGATAATATTCTACTTTAAAACGAATGCAATAAGAGTTCCAATGGACTAAGACCATATGGTCAGTCAGTGTCAGGCTCAAAGTGCACTGTCCGTACTTAATCTTCGTCTCTTTCTGAAATAAAGATTTCTACGATACATAATGGTTAGTGGAATGTGTGAGTGTGAATACATCGAAAGCTGATATTAGTGTATGCTACGGTAATAATTAGTTATAAAGAACACAGACTACAGAAGAAACGCTGAGATTAGTTTTGTTGTGATATGCGAAGAAGCGGCGGCGATGCGTGATAAAATCTAAGCTGGAATAAAATTAATAAAAGAATGACATATCTTTCCTTTATCGGAGTTTGATGAATAAGTTTATTTTTTTTGTAGGTAGCGTGGTCTGAGTTAACTGCGCTTCTACCATTTTTTTAAATTCTTCTCGATAACAAAAGCATGTTTAAGAATCTGCTGCTGATGCGAAACTGAATTAAAATGCAATACTCATTGGTTATAAAACGATGTGACTAATTAGAAAATAAATATGTTGACTGCCTGGCGGCTAGATGCTACAGATGAGATGCTCATTACCAGTTGCACAAATGCCTATTAAATTTCCAGTTTTACCATAAATCGAGTTCAAAACATTTTAAAATTCGTAAGGCCCAAACTAAACTAAATCTAACTGGGGACTAAACTATTAAATATAAGTCAGGTTTTAACAAAGCTAAGTATAAAAGCTGTGCAACTGGGTGAGCTGAGCCTAGGGTTGCCAGATGGTCGGGATTCGCCTGGATTCTCCCGATATTTCATATCATTTTTCGACTCCCGTCAAAATATAAAATCTCCCGACTAAATTTGAAACGGAACGAAACAGCGCTGGCTCCGTTTGCAGAACCGAACCACTAAGGTGGGCAGTGCTGTGATAGTGATTAAAGCTGGGTAAGTTGGGTTGCACCAAACCGTCTGTAATGGTAAGCGGTGTTCGTCAAATCTGATTGTATGGAAAGTTTGACAAGTTTCTATGGGGTGACAGCTGCCGGCGCCGTATTTGACGATGACCGGTCTGTGTTCGTACATAGGTGCAACTGGCACTAAGTCTTATTCTACACTTGAGTAGTTTCAATAAATATATAGATTTTTTTGTAGAGGCCGTTTATGGAAATTTATCAAAAACATAATCTAAAAAAAAATCGCATGGTCTACAAGTCAAAGTGTCACAACTTTATTTCTCCCGACCGAAAAAAAATCCCGACATTACAAAATGTTGACCCGATATTTTCCACCGATCTGGCAACCCTAGCTGAGCCCTAAGGGTGCGGTAGCGTGACAGCGAGGCACAGCATCGAACCTTGTGGCGGGTCTCAGGAGTCCTGCAGCACGCGCCACACGCGCACGTCGCCGCCGCTGCAACACACTCACACTTAACACCAAACCAAAAATGTACCTTGACTATATGTTAATAGAGGCTAGAATGTGATGACCATTTTTTTTGTGAATATATGTGATGTAAAATTAATGTACCCAGGTGTGTAGTAAGAATCAATGATCATGTACAGTCAAGGGCAAAAATATGTATAAATTTTTGGACCTTATTTCAATGGCATAAGGTGAAAAAATGGATACACATTGGTGCCCTTGATTGTAAATGTGTTAGTACGTTTAAAACTGTAAGACCAAATGCTGTCAAACGAACACAAGCAAGAATCTACCTTATAGTCAGAGCTCTAAGTCGTTTTTTGCTGGCGTTCGTTTCACAGAATTCGGCCTTAGAGTTTTGCACGAACTTATATGAGGAGTAATGTTAAAGAACTAGAATTATTAATACTAGTACATATAGAACCCATTTTCAAAATATGTGAAGAAAGAAACAGTCGTCATCAATTTGCGGAGCGAACGTTAAGACAAATCAACTGTTATTTTCTCTTCCAAAAATTGAGATTTAGGGTCGGTCCCCATCCGTTCCCATACTCACTTCCCGGCGGTGTAGAGCGTGTCCCCGTGGAGCCCCGCCCTGAGCGCGTGCGGCGCGTCGTGGAGCGCGGCGGGCGGCGCGGCGGGCCGCAGCGCGGGGCTCCACAGCCGCAGCGTGGGTCGGTCCCCATCCGTCCCCATACTCACTTCCCGGCGGTGTAGAGCGTGTCCCCGTGGAGCCCCGCCCGGAGCGCGTGCGGCGCGTCGTGGAGCGCGGCGGGCGGCGCGGCGGGCCGCAGCGCGGGGCTCCACAGCCGCAGCGTGGGTCGGTCCCCATCCGTCCCCATACTCACTTCCCGGCGGTGTAGAGCGTGTCCCCGTGGAGCCCCGCCCGGAGCGCGTGCGGCGCGTCGTGGAGCGCGGCGGGCGGCGCGGCGGGCCGCAGCGCGGGGCTCCACAGCCGCAGCGTGGGTCGGTCCCCATCCGTCCCCATACTCACTTCCCGGCGGTGTAGAGCGTGTCCCCGTGGAGCCCCGCCCGGAGCGCGTGCGGCGCGTCGTGGAGCGCGGCGGGCGGCGCGGCGGGCCGCAGCGCGGGGCTCCACAGCCGCAGCGTGGGTCGGTCCCCATCCGTCCCCATACTCACTTCCCGGCGGTGTAGAGCGTGTCCCCGTGGAGCCCCGCCCGGAGCGCGTGCGGCGCGTCGTGGAGCGCGGCGGGCGGCGCGGCGGGCCGCAGCGCGGGGCTCCACAGCCGCAGCGTGGGTCGGTCCCCATCCGTCCCCATACTCACTTCCCGGCGGTGTAGAGCGTGTCCCCGTGGAGCCCCGCCCGGAGCGCGTGCGGCGCGTCGTGGAGCGCGGCGGGCGGCGCGGCGGGCCGCAGCGCGGGGCTCCACAGCCGCAGCGTGGGTCGGTCCCCATCCGTCCCCATACTCACTTCCCGGCGGTGTAGAGCGTGTCCCCGTGGAGCCCCGCCCGGAGCGCGTGCGGCGCGTCGTGGAGCGCGGCGGGCGGCGCGGCGGGCCGCAGCGCGGGGCTCCACAGCCGCAGCGTGGGTCGGTCCCCATCCGTCCCCATACTCACTTCCCGGCGGTGTAGAGCGTGTCCCCGTGGAGCCCCGCCCGGAGCGCGTGCGGCGCGTCGTGGAGCGCGGCGGGCGGCGCGGCGGGCCGCAGCGCGGGGCTCCACAGCCGCAGCGTGGGTCGGTCCCCATCCGTCCCCATACTCACTTCCCGGCGGTGTAGAGCGTGTCCCCGTGGAGCCCCGCCCGGAGCGCGTGCGGCGCGTCGTAGAGCGCGGCGGGCGGCGCGGCGGGCCGCAGCGCGGGGCTCCACAGCCGCAGCGTGGGTCGGTCCCCATCCGTCCCCATACTCACTTCCCGGCGGTGTAGAGCGTGTCCCCGTGGAGCCCCGCCCGGAGCGCGTGCGGCGCGTCGTGGAGCGCGGCGGGCGGCGCGGCGGGCCGCAGCGCGGGGCTCCACAGCCGCAGCGTGGGTCGGTCCCCATCCGTCCCCATACTCACTTCCCGGCGGTGTAGAGCGTGTCCCCGTGGAGCCCCGCCCGGAGCGCGTGCGGCGCGTCGTGGAGCGCGGCGGGCGGCGCGGCGGGCCGCAGCGCGGGGCTCCACAGCCGCAGCGTGGGTCGGTCCCCATCCGTCCCCATACTCACTTCCCGGCGGTGTAGAGCGTGTCCCCGTGGAGCCCCGCCCTGAGCGCGTGCGGCGCGTCGTGGAGCGCGGCGGGCGGCGCGGCGGGCCGCAGCGCGGGGCTCCACAGCCGCAGCGTGGGTCGGTCCCCATCCGTCCCCATACTCACTTCCCGGCGGTGTAGAGCGTGTCCCCGTGGAGCCCCGCCCGGAGCGCGTGCGGCGCGTCGTGGAGCGCGGCGGGCGGCGCGGCGGGCCGCAGCGCGGGGCTCCACAGCCGCAGCGTGGGTCGGTCCCCATCCGTCCCCATACTCACTTCCCGGCGGTGTAGAGCGTGTCCCCGTGGAGCCCCGCCCGGAGCGCGTGCGGCGCGTCGTGGAGCGCGGCGGGCGGCGCGGCGGGCCGCAGCGCGGGGCTCCACAGCCGCAGCGTGGGTCGGTCCCCATCCGTCCCCATACTCACTTCCCGGCGGTGTAGAGCGTGTCCCCGTGGAGCCCCGCCCGGAGCGCGTGCGGCGCGTCGTGGAGCGCGGCGGGCGGCGCGGCGGGCCGCAGCGCGGGGCTCCACAGCCGCAGCGTGGGTCGGTCCCCATCCGTCCCCATACTCACTTCCCGGCGGTGTAGAGCGTGTCCCCGTGGAGCCCCGCCCGGAGCGCGTGCGGCGCGTCGTGGAGCGCGGCGGGCGGCGCGGCGGGCCGCAGCGCGGGGCTCCACAGCCGCAGCGTGGGTCGGTCCCCATCCGTCCCCATACTCACTTCCCGGCGGTGTAGAGCGTGTCCCCGCGGAGCCCCGCCCGGAGCGCGTGCGGCGCGTCGTGGAGCGCGGCGGGCGGCGCGGCGGGCCGCAGCGCGGGGCTCCACAGCCGCAGCGTGGGTCGGTCCCCATCCGTCCCCATACTCACTTCCCGGCGGTGTAGAGCGTGTCCCCGCGGAGCCCCGCCCGGAGCGCGTGCGGCGCGTCGTGGAGCGCGGCGGGCGGCGCGGCGGGCCGCAGCGCGGGGCTCCACAGCCGCAGCGTGGGTCGGTCCCCATCCGTCCCCATACTCACTTCCCGGCGGTGTAGAGCGTGTCCCCGCGGAGCCCCGCCCGGAGCGCGTGCGGCGCGTCGTGGAGCGCGGCGGGCGGCGCGGCGGGCCGCAGCGCGGGGCTCCACAGCCGCAGCGTGGGTCGGTCCCCATCCGTCCCCATACTCACTTCCCGGCGGTGTAGAGCGTGTCCCCGCGGAGCCCCGCCCGGAGCGCGTGCGGCGCGTCGTGGAGCGCGGCGGGCGGCGCGGCGGGCCGCAGCGCGGGGCTCCACAGCCGCAGCGTGGGTCGGTCCCCATCCGTCCCCATACTCACTTCCCGGCGGTGTAGAGCGTGTCCCCGCGGAGCCCCGCCCGGAGCGCGTGCGGCGCGTCGTGGAGCGCGGCGGGCGGCGCGGCGGGCCGCAGCGCGGGGCTCCACAGCCGCAGCGTGGGTCGGTCCCCATCCGTCCCCATACTCACTTCCCGGCGGTGTAGAGCGTGTCCCCGCGGAGCCCCGCCCGGAGCGCGTGCGGCGCGTCGTGGAGCGCGGCGGGCGGCGCGGCGGGCCGCAGCGCGGGGCTCCACAGCCGCAGCGTGGGTCGGTCCCCATCCGTCCCCATACTCACTTCCCGGCGGTGTAGAGCGTGTCCCCGCGGAGCCCCGCCCGGAGCGCGTGCGGCGCGTCGTGGAGCGCGGCGGGCGGCGCGGCGGGCCGCAGCGCGGGGCTCCACAGCCGCAGCGTGGGTCGGTCCCCATCCGTCCCCATACTCACTTCCCGGCGGTGTAGAGCGTGTCCCCGCGGAGCCCCGCCCGGAGCGCGTGCGGCGCGTCGTGGAGCGCGGCGGGCGGCGCGGCGGGCCGCAGCGCGGGGCTCCACAGCCGCAGCGTGGGTCGGTCCCCATCCGTCCCCATACTCACTTCCCGGCGGTGTAGAGCGTGTCCCCGCGGAGCCCCGCCCGGAGCGCGTGCGGCGCGTCGTGGAGCGCGGCGGGCGGCGCGGCGGGCCGCAGCGCGGGGCTCCACAGCCGCAGCGTGGGTCGGTCCCCATCCGTCCCCATACTCACTTCCCGGCGGTGTAGAGCGTGTCCCCGCGGAGCCCCGCCCGGAGCGCGTGCGGCGCGTCGTGGAGCGCGGCGGGCGGCGCGGCGGGCCGCAGCGCGGGGCTCCACAGCCGCAGCGTGGGTCGGTCCCCATCCGTCCCCATACTCACTTCCCGGCGGTGTAGAGCGTGTCCCCGCGGAGCCCCGCCCGGAGCGCGTGCGGCGCGTCGTGGAGCGCGGCGGGCGGCGCGGCGGGCCGCAGCGCGGGGCTCCACAGCCGCAGCGTGGGTCGGTCCCCATCCGTCCCCATACTCACTTCCCGGCGGTGTAGAGCGTGTCCCCGCGGAGCCCCGCCCGGAGCGCGTGCGGCGCGTCGTGGAGCGCGGCGGGCGGCGCGGCGGGCCGCAGCGCGGGGCTCCACAGCCGCAGCGTGGCGTCGCGGCCGCAGGACGCCACCAGCGCGCCCGCCTCGCCGTCCGAGCCCACCACGGCCACGCCCGTCACCCAGCCCTTGTGCGCGTTCATCACCGTCTGGACAACAAGTAAAATCGTCAATAATAATTACATTATCTAGTTCATTCAACATTCAATAGCCCCATAACCTTAGCTTCCATCGCAGCATTAACGCTGCTGCAGCATGCTCGCTGCCAACACGTGTGTCAGCGTGTTGTCAGCGAGGCTCCACCGCTTCAGGCTGGAGTCCCGCGAGGTCCAGCCTCTTGAACAATGTTGTTGTAGAGTAACTCACGTGTGTCAGCGTGTTGTCAGCGAGGCTCCACCGCTTCAGGCTGGAGTCGCGCGAGGCCCAGCCTCCTGAACAATGTTGTTGTAGAGAAACTCACGTGTGTCAGCATGTTGTCAGCGAGGCTCCACCGCTTCAGGCTGGAGTCGCGCAAGGCCCAGCCTCCTGAACAATGTTGTTATAGAGTAACTCACGTGTGTCAGCGTGTTGTCAGCGAGGCTCCACCGCTTCAGGCTAGAGTCGCGCAAGGCCCAGCCTCCTGAACAATGTTGTTGTAGAGTAACTCACGTGTGTCAGCGTGTTGTCAGCGAGGCTCCACCGCTTCAGGCTGGAGTCCCGCGAGGCGCTGAACAGCGTTGCCCCAGAGAGCGCCAACGCCTGCACGCCGTCGTAGTGCGGGGGCTCCAGTAGCCGCCGGTTGCAGGCCTCCCAGCCTCCTATACAATAGTACATTATTGCCGTGGCCGGGAAGGGAGCAATTGCAGGCTGAGTATTTGTTTAAACGGACGAGCTTGCGAGTCCGTTTAATTATAATACGAAGCCTGCAATTGCCATTCCGGCCGAGGCTAATATAGTGCTTTTCTCAAAAATGGGGAAAATACGACAAAAATTTAATTAAGATTTGATAAACATAACCTTAAAACGTCAAAAACATCATGTTTTCCCGCCGTTTATTTTTTTAACAGAATCGCAAGTGTATTTTTCCACCGAAAAACGCAAATTATTCGAGACACATAAAAAAACGTCGCGTTTTCAACAGAAAAATACGAGCTGAATTGGCTGAATACGACCTGTGCCTCCTTTTATATGACAGTTTCTACATTTTAAAAAGTTTATAACTCGACAAATAAAGGAATTTATACGTGACATTGCAGGCCATATATGTGGCCTGCAATGTTTTTTACTTTTTAATTTGGATCTGACCTTAAAGTATACACTTTACCTTCTAATATGTAGCGACTAAAGTCCAGTTTGCGGGCCATTTTTGAGAAATAGTACATTACTACAGAGGCCGGGAAGTAAGGGGTTGCCGGCCGAGCGTAGCGAGGCCGGATAGTTACGAGGTTGGCAACCCCTTTTCACGCCGAGGTATGTATAGTGCTTTTCTCAAACATGGTTTTTTTTTTTTTAATCTTTATTTAACAAAAAAAGGGGTTTTGTCACACAGTGACTATGCCACCCCCATTGAGATCTTTATACATAGTACAAACTAATAGTTAAGTATAATATAATATATTTTATGTCACACCTGGCCATAAAGCGGCAATTAACGCACGCTCCGCGCGCGGGAAATCCCACTTCCTGGCCAGGGGGTGACATAAAATTTTGTACTTAACACGGGCGGTAATAAAGAAAGCTTCAGATAGCATATTTATCGCCCTTGCCTTCGGCTCGGGCGTCAAATACCTGCGATCTGAGACTTTCTTTGTTTTACCGCCCTTGTTAAGTAATGTACTATTATGGCAGTACTTTCAAGTACATTTTGCACAACATCCTGGCCTCGTCAGATAACGGCGAAGCCAGGATGCCGTTGCAACTACCTACATTTCGAGATCCCAGGTATGCCATTTCTTGACGCTGGGCCTCGGTTCGAACACACTCCGTCAACACATGTTGGACATCTTCCACTATATCACATTCGGAGCAGTTTTGTGTACCAGAAATACCCATTAAGAATTTAAACTTGTTCGACGGAATGTGTCCGGAGCGAAGTCTCATGAGTGCTACAACTTCTTTCCTACTGAGATATTTGTCAAACCATGGGAACTGAGGAGGCTGACACTGAATGGTCCGATACCAGATTCCTTTTGTAAGGGAGCGTTCATCAAAATATTCTCTCCACGTGTTTCTGCAACTAATTTTCACCTTGCCTAATATCTCACTGTGTAATGGTAAACACTCATATGGAATCCCGTCGGTTATGGCCAATTTCGCCGCTCGGTCTGCCTCCTCATTGCCCATGATCCCGATATGTGAGGGTATCCATTGTATGATCACCTCCTTATCTAGTGCTCGTAGTTTGTAGATGGTTTCTAAGATGTTATAGGCTATCGGATGCCCTCGACTACTCGAGGGTAACCGAGCCAAATGGGAAAGGGCACTTTTAGCGTCTGACAAAATTACATATTTGTTGTGATTTACGGATTCACAGTGCATTATGGAAATGTCCGCTTGAATCTGAAACCCTCCGCTAATGCCAATCTGCTGGTCATAAAAGGCCGCCCCACATCCATCCCTCTCCTTAGACCCATCCGTAAACACTTGGTAAAATGAGCTGTATTTGTTCAAGACACCAGAAACTATTCTATATAATTCTACATTACTAACATATTTTTTTGCAGATTCTAAACCTTCAACAAATATATTTATATGGCTCGATAGATCGTAACTACTAATCCATTTGTTCAAAGAGTAGGTTGATAGTTTCGCGTTAGACTGAATGGAGTAGCCTCTATATAGATTAATTGTTTCAACCAGTAAAGGGATTTTTTTCCTTCTCCAGTATGGTTTCTGAGAGGATACATTTAGTTCATCTATGGTCTGTATTGTAACATTATTTTTGAAAGATTTAGCTCTTAAGTAAAATTTGGCAGCTAGATATTTCCTTCGAATTGCGAGCGGCTGAAGGCACAGCTCACTTTCCATGACGTGAATTGGGGAACTTCGTATAAAGCCACCTATCACCCGCATAGCCTGATTCTGTACTTTATCCAGCTTGCATAAGTGGGTTTTAACGCTACAATCGTATAAAAAGCAACCGTAATCTAGTTTACTACGTAAGACTGCTATGTATAGGCGCCTGAGATGTGTAGGATGGATGCCCCATTTAGACCCGGCTAAAACCTTAAACACGTTCAAGAATTTGAGAGTTCTCTCACGAGCTTCGTTTATGTGTCGGCCCCATTTCAAGCTTCTATCCAGCCACATGCCTAAATATTTCACACTATCTACCTGTTGAATTTTATTATTATCTATATATAGATCTACCTGATATTTATTTATATTTCTAGGGTGACCTCTAGTAAAAACACAGAAAAAAAAACACAGAAACACAGAAATAAATTAAAAAAGCTCCGAGAAATCAAACTTTAATTTCTACAGAAACTGAAAGTAAACTAGATAAAAATTAAACTGACACATATATTACTATTTATTTGTCGACTTCTAAACTTTATTAAAAGTAGAAACAGGCATATACATAAAAGACGGCACAGAGTGTCTCCGAAATCTATACTTCGCACATGCCGTCCCTTTCACTCTCGCGTGAAAGGGACGCCAACGAAGTACGGATTTAGAATTTCAGAGTACATGCCCGGTCGTATTCAGCCAATTCAACTAGTATTTTTCTCTTAGAAACGCTACGTTTTTGTATGTTTCTTAAATAATTTGCGTTTTTCGGTGGAAAAATACACTTGCGATTCTGTTAAAAAAATTAACGGCGGGAAAGCATCAACTTTTTGACGTTTCAAATTTTCAATACTTTTGAGGTTATGTTTATCAAATCTAATAATTTTCAAATTCCGTCTTATTATATCCGTCTCATTCCTGTTCCGTCTTATTTTTGAGAAATTGTATTTTTTTTAATTACCGTAGTGGCAGAATGTCTTAACGAACTAAAAATCAATTATTGCTTTTCTTCATGGCTGAACGCCGTGATGCTGAGTCACATGAATGTGGGATGGAAATTAAAAAAGAGCATCTTGCAGGCCTAGGCCTGTAACTCTGTATGAAATTCCTTTAAAGGCCTCTCGTCTAGTCGCACCCGAAACGTGACACTTCGCAGCCTATAATAAGGAACATAACCTCAATATTTCATTGCATGTTTGAGAAAAATATCGGACATGTTATAGTGTGCGCAATCCACGAAGGCGCGCCCCTCCATAGCTCGCGCCGTACAATTGCGCACAGATTAGTATGAGATTCGCTGTGGAGGGGCGCGTCGTCGTGGATGGCGCGCACTATAATAGTAGTTTATCTACACCCATATAGTAAATCCTCTTAATAAGTTCAAAAACCGTAGATAAGACCCCGCTTTATAATATACTGTGCGGCTGTTGCGCGCGTCCCCTATAAGATCACCAAATAGAACACTCTTATGAGATCAAGTACAATATAAGGAACCGGGCCGGCCTGTCGAGTCAAACATGGCGCACGCCGGCGAGACGTGCCCACACGAAACACATGAAAGAGGATTTAATATATGGATGTAGATAAAGTAGTGTATGCAACTGTGCATACTTAGGCATTAAAAAACTCGTGTGACCTTATTATGAATATTAGTATTACCTGCGTCCTGAGGGCACATGTCTAGGGTCCGCACGTAGTGGTCCTTGGAGCCGGTGGCCACCAGGTCGCCGGCGGGCGCGCGGCCCAGTGCTAGACACATCACGGCGGCCGCGTGCCCGCTCCATAGCTTGCAGACACACTCCATCCTACACAAAAAAAGAGTATAAATAGGTAAACGTCCCTGTGCTCGACATTGACTTAATACTTGGCACTTTCAATCTTATGTCATTATGACAGGTGATTTTAAATAGGTGTGATCTGCTGGGCACTAATGTATCGAGCATTGGGACGTTTACTTTATAATACATAAAAACTTAGAAAACATCCAATACTCCAGAGTATTGGATGTTTTCTAAGTAGTCGGGAGCATATTCGTGCTTATCTAGTGATGGGCAATCGGAAAGTTTCCAAAATTGGAATCTTTCGGAAACGAAATTTACCGAGAATATTTCCGAAATATTTCCATAACACGAAATATAGGGAAATTTATATTTTTTTATACGAGAATTCAATTTAATGCAGTCCGTATACTTGCCAAATTACACGGTCCATAATATACATAAAAAACAAATCATTCCTACAATGCATTAAAAAGTAAGGAGAATATTTCCATAAATTTCCGTAAATTCTCTTAAGTTACCGAGAAACTTACCTTGAATTTTTTTACTAAGACCAGAAATTTAAATTAAATATAAGGGAATTGAGATTATTTTACCCCCAGTCTTTGTTAATAATTTGCCTGTGCACGATTTTTTATAAATATTTACCTTTTTTTACCTTTTCTCACCGTTTATGGTTTTTAACCCATTTAGTTGACACAGTCACGCACATTATTGTTTTTATAGAACAATTCAGAACCATTTTATTTAATATAGGGTAAACATACCGGTTATCGGCCGTTTAAGCGACTTGTTGCTAATGGGATCTGAATCTGGCAACGATTCAGATTTATATGATGATGATTCGTCCGATTCTTCTGGTTCTGAGGCAGAAGCTACCAGTGAAGATGAAACTGAAGATGTGTAGTTTTAATTAAGGGTCCGAAATTTATATCTTTAACTTAAGTTTTTTATGTTTACTAAAATTGATTTTAAGATTATTTCTGTTGATTATTATTAACATATCGAT
Source organism: Cenopis cana (assembly GCA_951800055.1). Taxonomy (NCBI): domain Eukaryota; kingdom Metazoa; phylum Arthropoda; class Insecta; order Lepidoptera; family Tortricidae; genus Cenopis; species Cenopis cana. The sequence goes on along the minus strand of OX637476.1, from coordinate 2,379,810 downwards.
ATTCCTTACTGTTGATTGTTGTGTCAAATTGTAATTTTTTTTTTTTTATATTGACATGTGAATTTGAAAATATCTCTGTTGATTATTATAACATATTATATTTTTTATTGTTGATGCTCAGTGCAAAGTTACTGAAGCGTTCTTGCTGTTGATTATTAAAATTTTGTTTATTATTAGCATTTAATAAAACATGTTTGATGCGGAAATGAACTTTTTACGTTTTATTCTATCCCAACATCCTTGAAATTCATTATTTCGCACAAAGCGTATTTTTTCAAGGAAATTTCTCAGGAAATTTCTTAGGAAATTTAAGAGAATTTATGGAAAAATACGGAAATAAAGGATAAAATAACAATTAAATTAATCCAAATATGCATTATTATAAAAAACGTTATATTACTTCAATATTTCGTTATTAGTAAAAAAATGGTTTTCATACAATTAAAACATTGCTTATCACTAACAAATTCTCCGACCGGGATTCGAACCCAGGACCACCGGCTTCGGAGGCAAGGTCACTATAGTGCGTGTCATCCAGGAAGGCAGGCCCCTCCACAGCCCCATCCGTAAAATTGTGCATAGATTAGTACTAGTGGCTCTGTGACTACCTCGGACCTCGTGTTTTTTTTTCATTTCCAAACCAGCAGCGGCACAGCTCACAAAATTTCACAAGAATCGGTTGAGTAACGCTGTAGAGGACAAACTATTGTTTTTTTTTATTACTCGACAAAAATATTCTGTGTAATAATCAAAGCACCTGCTCACAATACTTCACAAGAATCGGTTGTGAAATGCGACCCTTAGAGGTGAACAAATCGAAATTCGGCCGCAATAAAAAATTGTTTTTTTTTTAATTTCCAAAAAGTGACTCGATTAAAAAATTCTATAAAATTACCGAACCTGTTCACAAAATTTCACGAGAATCGGTTTAGAAATGCGACCTGTAGAGGAGGACAAACCATTGACAAAAAAAATATTTAGAAATTTACAAAAATTTACTTGACAAAAAAAATCTATGTAGTCATAGAACCTGCTTACAAAATTTCACGAGAATCGGTTGAGCAATGGACCTGTAGAGGAAAAAACGGTCGCAGAAAAGTACGAAATAATTGATAAAATGTTTGTTTATATGAATTTCCAAAAATTTATTTGAAAAAATACTTTTTTTTTTTCGTACCTGCTCACAAAATTTCACGAGAATCGGTTGAGAAATGCGACCTGTAGAGGAGGACAGGCGGACATCCGGACATATGAAAGCATTTTTGTCGAAGTTGAAACTGAGACCTTCGTTTCACTCGGTCAATGAGATTCGCTGTGGAGGGACCCGTCGTCGTGGATGACACGCACTATACCGACTAGGCCAAAGTGGTCGTTAACTAGGTCGTAAACTAGTGTAGTTTGATATACTTACATGCGCAAATCCCACAGACGCAGTTTGTCCCCGGCGGCGGTGTAGAGGCGGCGCGGCTCGGCCAGCGCCAGCGCCGTGACCGCCACCTCCCCCGCCGCGCCGCGCGCCGCCGGCACCGCGCCCGCCGCGCCCGACGACCTGCACAAACGATACTCAATCAACTCATTCTGTTCTGCACGAAAATAGGCAGACTGGATGAAGCTAATGTAGGAGCGCCGCCGGGACAATAACCTTGAGCTCAAACTCTGCAGAAATGGGCTGAATGATCTGGACAACAGATCGACAGCCCGTCTGTTTCCGGCCAGGCGTCCCTGCCCTACATCTGCCGAAGCGAACGCTATCCTTCAAGCTTTTATAGGAAGCCGGCATTTTACAAGTAATACAAGGGTATTGTAATAGTATAATGGCGTTTTTTCGCCCGTTTGATCTCTGACGGCTGCCCCGGCCGCGCCCAGTACGAGGCGTGAGTCTCCGCCGCTCTCGGCCCCGGCGGCTAGTGCGGTGACGTCACACTCACCACAGCGTGCCCACGGGCGTCCGGCTCCTGGTGTCGAACAGTCTGACGGCTGCCCCGGCCGCGCCCAGTACGAGGCGGGAGTCTCCGCCGCTCTCGGCCCCGGCTAGTGTGGTGACGTCACACTCACCACAGCGTGCCCACGGGCGTCCGGCTCCTGGTGTCGAACAGTCTGACGGCTGCCCCGGCCGCGCCCAGTACGAGGCGGGAGTCTCCGCCGCTCTCGGCCCCGGCGGCTAGTGCGGTGACGTCACACTCACCACAGCGTGCCCACGGGCGTCCGGCTCCTGGTGTCGAACAGTCTGACGGCTGCCCCGGCCGCGCCCAGTACGAGGCGGGAGTCTCCGCCGCTCTCGGCCCCGGCTAGTGTGGTGACGTCACACTCACCACAGCGTGCCCACGGGCGTCCGGCTCCTGGTGTCGAACAGTCTGACGGCTGCCCCGGCCGCGCCCAGTACGAGGCGGGAGTCTCCGCCGCTCTCGGCCCCGGCTAGTGTGGTGACGTCACACTCACCACAGCGTGCCCACGGGCGTCCGGCTCCTGGTGTCTAACAGTCTGACGGCTGCCCCGGCCGCGCCCAGTACGAGGCGGGAGTCTCCGCCGCTCTCGGCCCCGGCGGCTAGTGCGGTGACGTCACACTCACCACAGCGTGCCCACGGGCGTCCGGCTCCTGGTGTCGAACAGTCTGACGGCTGCCCCGGCCGCGCCCAGTACGAGGCGGGAGTCTCCGCCGCTCTCGGCCCCGGCTAGTGCGGTGACGTCACACTCACCACAGCGTGCCCACGGGCGTCCGGCTCCTGGTGTCGAACAGTCTGACGGCTGCCCCGGCCGCGCCCAGTACGAGGCGGGAGTCTCCGCCGCTCTCGGCCCCGGCGGCTAGTGCGGTGACGTCACACTCACCACAGCGTGCCCACGGGCGTCCGGCTCCTGGTGTCGAACAGTCTGACGGCTGCCCCGGCCGCGCCCAGTACGAGGCGGGAGTCTCCGCCGCTCTCGGCCCCGGCTAGTGTGGTGACGTCACACTCACCACAGCGTGCCCACGGGCGTCCGGCTCCTGGTGTCGAACAGTCTGACGGCTGCCCCGGCCGCGCCCAGTACGAGGCGAGAGTCTCCGCCGCTCTCGGCCCCGGCTAGTGTGGTGACGTCACACTCACCACAGCGTGCCCACGGGCGTCCGGCTCCTGGTGTCTAACAGTCTGACGGCTGCCCCGGCCGCGCCCAGTACGAGGCGGGAGTCTCCGCCGCTCTCGGCCCCGGCGGCTAGTGCGGTGACGTCACACTCACCACAGCGTGCCCACGGGCGTCCGGCTCCTGGTGTCGAACAGTCTGACGGCTGCCCCGGCCGCGCCCAGTACGAGGCGGGAGTCTCCGCCGCTCTCGGCTCCGGCGGCTAATGCGGTGACGTCACACTCACCACAGCGTGCCCACGGGCGTCCGGCTCCTGGTGTCGAACAGTCTGACGGCTGCCCCGGCCGCGCCCAGTACGAGGCGGGAGTCTCCGCCGCTCTCGGCCCCGGCTAGTGCGGTGACGTCACACTCACCACAGCGTGCCCACGGGCGTCCGGCTCCTGGTGTCGAACAGTCTGACGGCTGCCCCGGCCGCGCCCAGTACGAGGCGGGAGTCTCCGCCGCTCTCGGCTCCGGCGGCTAATGCGGTGACGTCACACTCACCACAGCGTGCCCACGGGCGTCCGGCTCCTGGTGTCGAACAGTCTGACGGCTGCCCCGGCCGCGCCCAGTACGAGGCGGGAGTCTCCGCCGCTCTCGGCTCCGGCGGCTAATGCGGTGACGTCACACTCACCACAGCGTGCCCACGGGCGTCCGGCTCCTGGTGTCGAACAGTCTGACGGCTGCCCCGGCCGCGCCCAGTACGAGGCGGGAGTCTCCGCCGCTCTCGGCTCCGGCGGCTAATGCGGTGACGTCACACTCACCACAGCGTGCCCACGGGCGTCCGGCTCCTGGTGTCGAACAGTCTGACGGCTGCCCCGGCCGCGCCCAGTACGAGGCGGGAGTCTCCGCCGCTCTCGGCTCCGGCGGCTAATGCGGTGACGTCACACTCACCACAGCGTGCCCACGGGCGTCCGGCTCCTGGTGTCGAACAGTCTGACGGCTGCCCCGGCCGCGCCCAGTACGAGGCGGGAGTCTCCGCCGCTCTCGGCTCCGGCGGCTAATGCGGTGACGTCACACTCACCACAGCGTGCCCACGGGCGTCCGGCTCCTGGTGTCGAACAGTCTGACGGCTGCCCCGGCCGCGCCCAGTACGAGGCGGGAGTCTCCGCCGCTCTCGGCTCCGGCGGCTAATGCGGTGACGCCACCTCCGCACCAGCCGCGCCAGGATTCCACGCCGCAGCGGAGGTCCCAGCCGCGAATTGTGCGGTCTAGTGATCATAATAGCTATTAGCCTGGAGAAATTGATTGATAGTGGTTGGGAAGCTAGATCATAAGCGATCGCATGACCAGTCGAGCGAATAGACGAGTCAGGCCGCTCTAACAGTTACAGGCGCCGAAGACGGGTCAAGTTTGACGCAGCTTTTGACAGAAGTCAGCAAAAAGGTTCAAGACTTTCAACAATTAAGACCACGAGCTGCAGTAAAAACTTATTACAGAGGCTAGAAACGCAGTTTATCAGTACTTACCAACTCCTCCGCTATACAGGATGTCGGGCGCCACTGCCAGCGATAGCGCCGCGCCGGCATGCCCCTCCGCCACGTGTGTGCACTGCAGCCACGCCCCAGTGCCTCCACTGACTCGCTGCCATTACAACCTCAGATTAGTTAAGTCAACGTTAGTTACGCCATTTTGAGGTAATGAAAAAAACGTAGTGGAAATATTTTGTATACAAGTTACTCTACCTTTCGGGATTCATTGTAACAATTTTATTAGCGTATCGATTGCCTAGACCGTCCAGATAGATTTTTACTTTTTAAGTGTTCGTCGCTGTATGTAACTACAAAGCTTAGAGTAAGTATTTAAGGGCTCACTGTAGGTCCATCTCCTTGTTACAGCCTTTTTGCAACTACAAATGTTAGAGTAATGTTAAAGTGTGCTAATCTTGAGCGCTATCTCTTTGACAAACAATATCAGTGTTTACTACCTAAGTGGTAATAATTGCCATACGCTAAATAAATAAGTGGTGGCGGTGGTGGCCTAAGTGGTCACCTCCTTACGTGACTACAAAACTAAGAGTAGTATTTAAGAGTTCTCTTAAGAAACAAGAAAAAAAAGAAGGAAAGGAGATAGTTCCTTGTTTCAACTATAAATGTCAGGGTAGTGCCAGGGCTCCCTACGTAACTACAAAGCTAAGAGTAGTATGTAAGGGCTCACATAAGGCCCTATCTCCTACAAATGTTAGACTAGCATTGAAGGGCTCACCTTAGGCTCCTTGACAGTGCCCATCGGTGTTTTTAAATAATCGTCTCCCTAAACTCTGGTCCACCATTCGGCGGAGTTGTTTGACAATTCAAAATGCACAAATGTTGCCACAGTACGGCCAGTGCTGTTCATATCGATATTATTTAAGGCCTCACTAGACGTACGGATCTTACGGACCTATTTATCGGGTACCCCTTGGTGCTTGCCGAGGTCATCGAAAATCGAAATTGGTAGTGTTGCTCTCAATCTAAAATGCTCTCAATTTGACAAATTAAAATGATTTGTAAATTTTATGATTTTTTCATAATTCTTCATATTTATTTTACTTTTGTCCGCTTAACGAGCCTTTAGTTGCCGAAAAGTAGAAACTTTTACATTTATTAAATTAGGTAGTAAAGTAGTAGGACTTAAATCTTGATCGAAAAAACTTCCTATCGAATAGGTATATATCGATTTTAATATTCCGAAAAATGCTGGCACATTTTTGTTCGTGAATAAGAGGGTATAGTTAGTTACTTTATACTTATCGAAATATTTTTATCGATATATACCGTCACTATTTATTTTTTTCTACTCCTGGCAACATCTCATCTGCCAGTTTACTCCGCCGAATTATGGACTTGACCTTAGGTAACTATATAAAGTTAAGAGTAATTTTAAGGGCTCACTTAAGGCCCTATCTCCTCGTTACAACAAGAAATGTCAAGAGTAGATGGCGCTGATCCTAACAGAAACTAGCTAACTGTTGTACGGTTAAACAAAGTGGTCCTTCGACCCGGATCTGAACCAGTGACCTATGTATTGTAATTGTCAATTGTGATCAGGGCTCACCTTAGGCGCGATCTCCTTGACGGTCCCCATGGGCGCCTCGTTGGCGGCGGGCGCGAGCCGCAGGAACACGTCGTCGTCGCGCGCGCGCCGCGCCGCGCCCGGCGACGCGGGCGGCGTGTCCACGGGACCCTCTCTGTTAGTAAGCGTTAGGGAAGCAAGCGTCAATGGGTTGAACATTAAATTATTGAAGTGAAAACTTATTTAGCGGCGCTGAGCACTTTTCGTGATGGGGAAAAATTGTTAAACTCGCGACAGGTCACGTGACCGACAGATTCGACAGTTCGTCAGATTGAAATTCGTAAGGAGGTCTCAATATAGTGGACGGAAGTACGCCTAGGACGCTCTACGACCAGCTAAGTTGACTCCTCCTAATATCGTAAGATGGACACGTGACCTGAAGAAGATGGATACTGGTAACAGCACCACCTATGAACAAACAAGCGAAAGTTTCTCACAGTGCAGGTTTACCGTGTAAGTAACAACCGACAGCAGCGTTCTGTATAGTTAGTGCCTTGTATTGTTCGTAGGTGGCGCTGTTATCAAAAATGTATTAAGTGAAAACTTCTTTATCATGTCATTGAGTTTTCACTTCTGCCGGCACTCCCGGAGTGCAACCCGTTGTTTTTATATAAAGAGTTTGTTTGATTAAACCTTTAGTTGAAATACGATACTTTGATTAGTTTTGAATTTAAATCTATATTACACCAATTATTCTTTCTCATGAATTCAACGACCAATTGTGAATGTAATAAAGCAATGACGACTGATGATAATATTATTCTGTCACACTAACTTTTGACTTGTGGAAGTAGATTCTGAATACAACAGTGACAGTTTTATATCATGTAGGTATAATTTTATAAATAGATTAGTACGAATATCCCTCTCATCTATGAGAGGAGGCCTGTGCCCAGCAGTGGGACGTATATAGGCTGATGATGATGATGAGTACGAATATAATATTAATTCACTTCTGTAAGAACGATTTAAACGAGTAATATAAATTAAATTATTTATGACCCTATGGAGTATTTTGTGTGTCATATTATGGATTAGATTTATGGATGGGCGCAAAACATGGGAATGGAACACCAATATTAACGATGATATGACACTCACAAGCCACACACAGGCTGGAATGTAAATAGCAATAACACACATATATATATGACTTACCCCTGAACCTAAAACTATCGTATCGGACCTGACTATCCAAATGTAATCTTCAAGCCACAGTCATGCTGAATAAAGTTTGAATAATAGGCATTCGCAAATATTTACAGCTACGAGTATATTCTCCATAACGTGTGACTAAAAGTTATTAAAATAGCTAAATTTTGAATAATTTTATTTTATTTATTTGTTCCAAATTAATACTTACAGACTAGCTACACGTATTAATTATTTTGGCAAATTAAAATGCTCCCTTGCTAATAAAAGATGTATTAAGTTGAGTATTATGCTAAACTATTACCCAGACTTTACATCGCTGGTATATACAAAAGCATTAAAAAATGTGCCCAAAAACGTTTACTCAAACGTTATTCAACATACGACTGTGTTTCTAGGGAATTAAAACCAAAATGCAACGATAGAAGGATCTGATCTAAAATAAATTCAGACTTTCTCAGAACTAATAACATATTTTTAGTTGAGTAACATTATTGTGTGATTTTGTTTTAAAATGATATATCTAAATCTACACGAAAATAATTACAAATGACACTATCTATTTTGTAAGTAAATATATACTTCAGCAATAAAAAAAATCACTACATGATAACTTAAACGTGCTAGTTGTGCACTAAAATATACATACATCAAATAAAGTATATACACGAAATACATGTATCAGAATACAGGCTCTCGGTATATGTATTAAGGTACAAATTCAACATGCAAAGGTGCGGCATGCAAAATGCAAACAAAGACAAGCTTACTTCAATTGTTTATTAATGCCTATATATACATACCGAGTACAAACAACAACACATTACGTTGACCAATAGTGGACCTTATTTAGTTGTGACAAGGTCTACAAATGGTCAACTATGTGTGTCGATAGTACATAGCTGCCTTGTTAAAGCTAAGGTTACATTGTGACGTTAAATACAACTAAGTCGATGCCAGTGGATTATCAACGCCTGTGGTTTGTTCGAATAAGAAAATGTGCGAAAAAACGGATGATTTAATTACAATGTGACTACTATGGTATAAAGTACGGTTCTGCTCGACCGTAACGCACACCACTAGATGCAAAAGAATTTGAACCGTCTATACGGTTGATACGGTTCATATTTCAATGAAGCTGCTACTTTTCTGCCACCTCTCAACGGATGCGTGATTTCATTCAAATAATACACTACACGAAAACCAATTTGAGCCCACTAAACTACTGTAGATAGTGCAAATTCCTTTACATTTAGCAGAATCCGCTCCAGCCTGTTCCAGTCAGTGGGAATCATACTTCACAATACTTGCGGTGTTCAAACAAAAAAGCATAGTATCAATGATTCAAAATGAGCCTTTTCTTTAAATCGGATCATTAGTTCTATTGACCCCTTTTACTCAAAACTACAGCTCACCTACTTACAAAAAAAATAATTACAAATGTTCATTCAATCATGAAATCGATTGTTCTAGCTAAAATATTAAACATGGATTAAAGTTATGCTATTGGTATTGCCATACGTTGAATGAGTCGGCTCAGTTTGCACACAAACTACTATACCTACATACACTACAATACACAGAGCTATTTACTAAATAATATAACCGGTTAAGGCGATATATCGATTGAAAGAGACACCCTTTGTTTTTCGCTCACGACAAAACGGGATGCAACCCTCTGCGAGAATGGCTTTTAAGACAAATCTCGTGAAATATCTGACTGTGTGCAGGTTTATAAAATTTCCTCTTGTCAGTACCTAGATGAGGTAAAATACCATCATATTAACTTAATCGTGTCTTTTAATAATGCGTTGTTTTAGTAGGCTGAGGAAAAAAAGGAAAATATAGACTCAACTTTGGATTTATTTTCTATCGAGAAAATTTTAAGCAATCCTGTTTTGCTATTGTCAGTACCACAATCATATAGTCCAGAATCATATATCTGAAAATCAGCCCCTACTGTTTCCTAGTCTGGGCAGGACAGCGTTTCAAAGTCTCCAAATTTCTCAGTGCAGCGCCTTAAGGTCACTGAATTTGGAATAAACTTCGGAATTTTCTCCATCATACACAGATTTTCTCCATTAAACACTAACGCAGATAAATTTGTATGTAGAAGTAGTAATTAGTGATGTTAGAAATTCCTATATAATTATAATAATTCGAGCAATTTTACTACAGACACTCAAAATACTTAGATATTTATAATAAGTCAAGTAACGTTACGTATTAAAATGATTAAAGTTTTATGAGAGTAAAAGTGTACCTAAATACTGTTATTTACAGATTTTTCAAAACCCATGGGAAATATAATTCGTTGTAAGTACAGTCAAATTAAATTTACATTTCTACGAAACTGCACCTACTATAAGTTACTAATATACCTACTTAATTCTAGCAGGCGCGGATACCACTGGACTCTAAGCTATTTTACAACAAAGAAAATGCAATGTTTACGCTTCAAGCTAATACAATTCTCCTTTGGGTTGATTAGTAAGACTAATATAAACATAGCCATGCTACGTCGCCTGCACATTGTACTGATTCCCAGTCACTCTGAAGTAAGAGAGATACTCGTCATTGAGTAGATATCTATTTATTGACTTTAACCGTAGTGATGAATCTGTCACTTCTTCTTAAAACCCATAAAACTCACCCACCCATAAAAATTAACACAAAACTTAAAGACGACATCTGTACTACGAGTCAGGCCAGGAGCAATTAATACGGGCCAAATTGTGAGGAAATTTTATACAAAGTATAGGTACCCTTTTTATTTCTTGACCATAATATTATAAAAATAATCTCAATTACTACCATTACACCCAAATCCTTGAAAAATAATAAAGGACTTTCAGTGGAATTATATGCTGTACACTTTAATCCTAAAATATAAGGGCTTCCGTGTAAAATACTCCCACTATTTCCATTAAATATGTATTATTTTAACGCCAACTCTTTTCCAAAATCGGTAGCTGGTATTGCATAATGACTTGTAACTAACATTACAAGCGGAAGTCTCTTTCTAATTAAAGGGGTTTGAAAGAGTCTTCCGCTTGTAATATTAGTTACAATTCATTATGCGATCGGCCTCTGCTCCTATAGCGGGTTAAAACAACCAACGATATATCGTATACCCACGATAGCCACAGCAAATGTTTGTAAATTTTATAACGGATCCCTTCGACATTCATAATTTCGTTGCCATAATACTAGTGTTTGAATTGCTTTCGTCAGATATGTTATAACTATATTTTACTGAACTCTTTTAACCGTATAATATTGGCATAAACGCGATTTTTTCCTGAAACAGTAACATTTTCTCTCCCAAATAAAGTTTGTATGATAGAGAGCCCTGTAGGTTATGTTAGGTTTGTTTTATAACAGTCTAAGTTGACATTTCGCACAATAACGATTTAGAGCAAATCATTATGGCAATCGTTACATTTACGGCAAATAAAATCATGAATTTCATAAGTAACCCGTTTTACAATAGGTGTGTACTAAGTGCAAGCAACGCAACATGCAGTGGTTAGCACGTTATGTACATTTGGCTAGGTGCGGCGCCGGCGTCCTCAGTCCTCGACTATGTTCAGGTCAGTCAGCAGGCTGCAAGCAAGCACACGCTTGAGCCACCCGCAACCAACTTCACCCGATACCATCACTTGTACCATGAAGTTTAGATACATCCTGGAGGTTGCGTGCCGAACATTCGTTTGAAGCTACGAAATATAGCCTTGAATGACGTCACTGTTGTGTTGTATTGCATCTCTTTCATTAGATCCATCTTATATTAGAATGAAAGAAATGCAATATAACAGTGACGTCATTCAAGGCCATATTTTCTAGCTTCAAACGAATGTTCGGCACGCAACCAGTATTCCAGTATGTATCTAAACTAAACTTCTTGACTTGTACTAATAGCATCGCAGTAACTGATTATAGGTAGATCTTATCTCGGTGCAATAAGAGTCACGAATGGTCAGTTAACCCGTGGAACATAATGTTAATCAATCAAAAAAGTTGAGCCTATACAAAAGGTAGGTTCGAAATTCAAAATTCGTAAGTACTTATGACACGTGGGATATTAAGTTGCTCGAGACGGGTTAACTGTGATGCTGATAGTATATATTTTATGTCACACCTGGCCATAAAGTGGCCATTATCGCATGCTCCGCGCGCGAAAAAACCCACTTCCTGGCCAGGGGGTGACATAAAATTTTGTAGGTACTTACCACGGGCGTTAATAAAGACAGCCTCAGATCGCATATTTATCGCCCTTGCCTTCGGCTCGGGCGTAAAATACCTGCGATCTGAGACATTCTTTGTTTTATCGCCCTTGGTAAGTAATGTACTATAGAAGAGCTGCTGCCAGCATTTTTGACAAACAGCAGTGTCTAAAAGTGTATTTTCTCTGTAGATCTTTTTACAAATTGTACAACGATTTCATGTCGATATTACTTTTTGCAATTCTAACTATATCACGGAAATCGATATCGATATTTATTGCCAAACGTACAGTCAGACTCACAAGGGGCTTGACACTTATGTACGGTCAACCAATTAGATTTCTGCTGGGACACTTCGTACCCTGTCACAGTGACGTTAAATATGAGATCTTATGAGAAGCGGCTTTCATATTGATTTTCACTGTGATAAGGTAAGAAGCGGCCCAGAAATGAAATTGGTTGACTGTACCTTGTCGTTTATACTTCATGTTTAATTAAGCTGTCATATTAAATTTCCAACAGGTTTTCACCCGTTGGAAATTACCATGCGACAAAGTACTATAATGAACAGTTACTTATGAGTTCAACTGTACCATTCAGCAACTTATTAAGTTTCATTTTCAATAAATACATGCAATTTAGTTGTTGAAAAAGTGCAATAAGTACTGATATGAAAACGATGGAAATAAGGTTTATTGCAAAAAGTTCATGACATAAAAACAGTATAGCAAGTAGAAACATTTCTACATCCCATTCTACAATACATACATAGCACATATACCCAAGCAGTGTACCATGCAAATAGGTTTCCGAGACGAAGTAGAGATAGACTACCATGCACATTACACTACCATCTAAATTACAGACACAGTTGGTAACTTTCGCAATAAAAAAATGAAGGTTCAGATATTTTATAGATTTTTTTAAAAAGTAATATGATTAGTTGACAGTAAAATTTATAATTATGTGTAAATTATTGTTCATAGTTGTATTGTAACTTAAGCTGCCTACTCAAAGCCCTGCCTGCAGGGCCCTGCTTGCAGTGCCACTGTCAAACCGTATTGTGTGTAGGCATGCAGGGCCGATTTAACAGATAAAAAAATCGGACCTGCATGCATACACACAATACGATTTGGCAGTGGCACCCTGAGTAGGCGGCTTTAGGGTTAGGACGTAGTCTAGTCAGACTATGTATGAAATATGATTCATTACAATAACGAAATGTAAAGAAACTTGCGAAAATTACACACCGACATATTTATGTAAACATACTCAAGATACGAAACTATATGCTGAAGAAATATATCAACCATCTCTAACCATAACTATGTGTCGTCCTCTAGAAAATGGGACTTTACTGCACTTTGCACTTTACCCTTTCCTCTGAGAACGACACATAGAAAGGACAACTTCACAGTACCCAAACCAGAGATCGGTACCGATAAAAAAAAACGACAATTGCCATATATTTTCATGTATTTAGGTTACAACTTCGTATTATTAGATTGCCCCAATAAAAATAAAATAATAAAACAAAGAATGAAATAATACCGATATTTTTGTATGGATAAAATACAGGTATCCGACCCCTGGTCCAACCTAACTTTGTACTGTACTGAAATAGGATTGGACACTGTTAACCTAACTTCACTTTATTGTTTATTTCGTAGCACAAGATTGCCATGGAGCTGCTATAACGAAAAACTTCGAAAACAAAACCTTAGTACAGTATCACGTTAAAGCAGTAGTCGGCAACATATTATACAGCCGCACGTGTTCATAATTTGTGACTTTATCAGACAAAAGGCACGGAAAAGGTGTGGAGGCACGGGCCGTTAGTAAGGGACTAGCGGGCCGCCTGTAGCCGACCACTGCTTTAAAGCAATATGAATGTACTAAATCTCTCACTGCTCTCGGGCTTCGATATTAGTCCCTTATTCTACCGAATCCATATTTTATCTGTCTATAACAATTTAAAATACCAAATAAGAAACGCGCAGCGAAATATAACAGCTATGGCAGTACCATGGCAGAATTGAGCTACAATAATTAAAATAAAAAATACGATACGTACAATGACGCCGGCTTGGCTAAGCTGTGCTGTCTCCTGATTGGCCGAGGGCTCTCGGGGGGCGGGGCCCGGCGTGACGTCATCGGGGACGCGATTGGCTGTAGCCCTCTGGAAACGTGCATGTGTTGAGGTGATGACGTCACAGTGTTTGGTAGTGTAAGTGAAGACAGACAATTATGCAGAAGTGTAACATATAGTACTGAGACATACTGTCTTAATCCTCTGTCTTATTAGAAATTAGGTACAAATAAAAACTCAAAGGCGTTTAAGTGTTTGTGTTTTAGCTAACATATCATACAAGTCATAAAATCTTGAACGAATTTGGTTAAGGAATATTGGACTTTATAATGTAACACGTAAGGTATACCTCAAGCTGCTTGGAGATTGCGTCATGACGTCAGTTTTCAATATCGCTGCTGTGGACTCCCAAATTACGGAGTAGTCTAGACTTGGGGAACAGGTTCGTAGAATATTCGACTCTATTACAAGAGAATAAGGTGTGAATTACCTCAAGCTGCCCGGAGCGCTGGGCACCCGGCTCAGCGGCACGGGCCTGGGCGAAGTGGGCTCTATAAGAGACTGTGTCATGACGTCAGCTTCTGTGTTGTCACTGGCGTATACTCCCAGGTCCCGGAGTCTTACTGAACCACGGCGAACACTGACAAAGAGAATTAATAAGTTGTTGAATGCAATGAATGTGTGTGTTGAATGTGTGTAGCATACCGGTGAAATGACGTCACTAGAACGTTATATTATGTATGTAAACAAAATGGCGCGCTTTCCTAGAGAGCGGTTCTTAGAGGTGTTTTTGCGTCCGTAATAATACGGCCGTTATATGACGGCACCGCTATCCTAGGAAACCAATGCTTAACGAAAGTATTTGCTAACAACAATCTTCAATCTATTTGTTATTTTAAAGATTAAAAAGAAAAAGTGTGTGTGTATGTGTGTGTGTGACTGTGTGTGTGTTGTGTATGTGTGTGTGTGTGTGGGATCGCGTATGCGTACGTGCGTGTGTGTGTGTGTGTGTGTATGTCTCTCTCTCTCTCTCTGCGTGTGTGTGTGTGTGTATGTCTCTCTCTCTCTCTTTCTCTTTGTGTGTGTCTACGTGCGTGTATCTGTGTGTATTTTGCTAACCTGAGCATGCAATTCTTTTTGTGTGTGTGTGTATGTGTGTGTGTGTGTGTGTGTGTGTGTCGTCGGTACATACGTGTTGCGCTGGAAGGGTGAGTTCCTGTTGTCGTCCGGCGGAGAGGCGGGCGCCGTGCGGGACTCGCCCGCGCCGTTCGTCACCACGGGCCGCTCCAGAAACGAGCTGCAACCACAACCACCACGGTACAGTCAGCCAAAAACGTGCTCGACCACTTTTGAACCTTAATAAAGTGATAATAGAACCGAAAAGTTGTAGACCAATTTCTTTGTGTTATTGTACACTAACAACAGTTACAACTCACACAAACCGACGACAACTCTATGGAATAAATAACTCCGGCGCAAAATGTACTACTACACATTAAACTGACTCCCCTGCTTGCTCGCGTGCGCCGAGGCAGTCGGAGCGGCCAACAGTGCGCGGGACGGCCGCGTGAACACCCTCACCCATCTAACCCAGGGTCCTATTGCTGCCCCTCCTGAAGCATGCTGCGTATAAAAAGTGCTCATGAACCGAGCTAATCGCCTGTCCAGCCAGGAAGGGGTTTCCTGGAGCAAATTATGGATCCGCGCCTGGATCCTAGAGGGTTCCAAGTATGTCGCCTGTAGTGGCGATTAAAACGTTTGGTTTGTTACTGTAAAGCGGCAATTACATTCGTCGGTCGCCGCATGCTGCATGCGGCGACCGCAAAAGTGTAAAGAACACGTTAGTCGGCCGCATTCGGCGATCGACAGCTGCCAAGTCGCCGTAGTGGGCGGACAGACTAGTGTAAAGACGACGTTCGTTGGCCTAAGTAGTTTAAAATGAATTTGACGACCGCATTAGGCGAACGACGAAGTGTAATTGCCGCTTAAGATTCAAGGTTTACCGAAGTCGGTGTTCCGATCTAAGTAGTAGCCAACCCTGTAAACATGTCCCTTCCGGCCGAATGTACCGCACACGGCACAGGCACACTCACCCGTCCACGGGCGACACGGAGCGCGTGCTGGTGCCGGACGAGACGCGCGCCAGCATGGCGGCGAGCGCGCCCGCCCCCATGCCCCACGGGTTCAGGTTCTGGTCGCCCACCGCTCGCATGGCCGCCGCGGTGCGTTCTGCGCTCTCTTCCATCTATAAAAACAACATTTAAAAGCACCAAGGATGAATCCAAGCCCTATTTCAATCACTAAAGCGTACCACACACTGGAGCGGCCTCCGGTGGCGGCCAGTTAACAGTATTACCATCAAGGCTGCGTATGTCTGAATGAATGCTCGGATAGTCATAGTATATAACTGACCGCCATCGCCACCGCCACCGCAGACCGCTGCAGTGTGTGACAGGCTTAAAGGTCACAAACAATTATACAAACATACAAGACTGTTCATTGGGCTATCGCATCCCATGGTCAAGTGGCTTTCTACTAAGGCGAAGCGGAGGAGCGATGTACAATATTTGATCCCCGTAACCCTTGACATGATATGCCATACCTGCGCCACTTGCGCCCGGGCGTCGGCCAACGCCTGTTGATGTCGCGCGGCATCCTGCGCGTGTTGTAACGCCAGGGCTGCCAGCCGCGACAGCGCGTAGCGCCCCGCCTCGGCGCAGTCCACTTGCTCTAGTAGACGGGGGAGCTCGTTCTCGTCGTTCTCTTCCTGTAAGACAATGTTAGGGTTGTCACAATGATATGATAATGATACATTTTACTGAGCGATCAAAACGAAAGGCAAGTCTAACTAGTGACAGCTCGACTGGATTATTCCAAAAAAGGGGCATGGCTTTGCTTGAGATGTTTCTGAAATGCGCCCTCATCTTCACTCTGCGTAGAAGACACTGTAATATGTTTATCTCTATATAGTACATTACTTAACAAGGGCGGTAAAACAAAGAATGTCTCAGATCGCAGGTATTTGACGCCCGAGCCGAAGGCAAGGGCGATAATAATGCGATCTGAGGCTTTCTTTATTACCGCCCGTGTTAAGTACAAAATTTTATGTCACCCCCTGGCCAGGAAGTGGGATTTCCCGCGCGCGGAGCGTGCGGTAATTGCCGCTTTATGGCCAGGTGTGACATAAATAACATTTGCATTCGCACGATTTGATAATGCGTATCAACTATGAGACATCGCCCTCCGCGTGAGCAGTATCCCGTTGCTTAAGATGCCTTTCAAGGTCATCGAACGTAGAAGACATTGAAATATTATGTTTTATATACGGTTTACTTCACATACCTCGATTTGCATGATCTGATGATGCGTATCAGCTATAGCCCCCCTCAGATAGTCCAGCAGAGGCGCGTCGCCCTCGGCGTGTGCCCGCTCGCGTTGCTTGAGATGCCTCTCCAGCGCGCCCTCGAGGTCGGCGAGCGTGGTGCGCGCGGCGCAGGCGCGGGACAGCCACGCCTCCAGGCGGGACCACGTTTCGCGGTAGGAGGTTCGGGAACGGTTGCCTGGGGAAAGTAAACATTTTTTTTTCAATAGCCTGTTTAGTGTCCTACTGCTGGGCAAAGGCCTCCCCTCTTTTTGGCCCCTCGTCTCGGTCGTAAACATTATAACGAGATAATAAGGTTCGTAAAAAAATGTTGTAGACCTGAGGTGTGGTTACGAAACGTTTTAAAAACGTAGTTATGCTAGATCTTATTGTCATTTTAGGACCACTTTAGCGCAGTTGATAGTGACCCTGCCCCCAAAGGCATTCATGCATCAGGGAATGAATGAATAATTGTTCCCGAATTTTGTAAGTTTTCTCTGTTACTTCGTCCGCATCGTCGTTTATCTTGGAAGTACAACTTCCACTCCCATTTCACTAAAACTATTCTATGTCCTTTTCAATCTCTTATCTCCATTAAATACCAAATTCTCTCTAAATGGGTTTAGCGTTAGAGGCTTGGTCACACAGCTTGCGCGACGCATGAAACCGTCCCGCTCGCGTCGCGCAGCCTGTGTGGCGTCGCTAACCTGTTAGCATACGTTCCGGCGCGCAGCGCGAGCGTCGCGCGGACGTCACGCAACGCTATGTGGCCAAGCCTTAAGTGTTAAGAAGTAACAGACAGAGTTAACTTTAGTATTTATAGTATTAAGTACGGATTACCTCGCACTCTACCGGCGGCTCGGCTGCTTAGCTTATCTCTGTGCCCTCGACGGAGCAAAGACACCTCTTCCTGCTTCCGTTTTAATACCTTTAACATAACAAGCAAATTATAAGAGTATTCAATTCGACAAAAGTCGGTTATACAACCAAATCATCACTTCCATGTAATATATTCACTAACCTGTTCCTTCAATTTCGTCTCAGCTTCGAGAGATCTGATAATATTGGCATTCTTGCGAGATTCTTTCCGTAGTTGAGCCACCTGTTGATAAACAATTTGGTTGTGATTCGAAACGTAATATAATTATCTTATTATCCAAAAATAGCGGCGATTCCTTTAAGCCGATAATTGGTTTGACATCCTTACGAGAAACATGTAGTCAAATACTTGAATTTGAACTTTCATGAGTCATATTAAATCTATATTCTACTAAACGGTTAAAACTCACTTACAATCCCGCTCCGGGCGACATGTTTCGAACATTTCGGGAGTTCTTTTTCAGGTTGAGTGCGTTCGCGACGAATCCGTAACGCTGACTGACGAGACGATGTCCCCCGCCGCCCGCCAACAGAACAGAGTTCAAAACATGTCGCCCGGTGTGACAATTAATAGTTGAGTTTTAACCGTTTAGTAGAATATAGTTACGTAGTCATATTTTTACAGATATTAGATATCTAGTAGAGTTAAGATCTATAGAGAAAAAAAAAATACCTCCTTGGCCCTCACTGCTTCGGCTTGTTGGTGACGTTTAGCCTCATCGCGCATGCGTTGAATTAACTTCACCTACGAATAAGAAATATAAACTTACACGCCTCATCAAGTAATAAACAAGCAAGAAATCAGAAACTAGTAAATTTACGGACTGCCAATGGGAAAAGTTTTCTTCGATTTGTGGCTTCTCTAGCCGGAAATTGGCATAAAAAAAAAAGTTTGTCAAAAATGGCCTTTTTCTCGCACCCTGTATGTTTTTTTCCAAAATCAGAAAACGCCATTTTTCATTACTTCAAAATCAAAGGCAGGTCTTCTAAGACAATTTTCACGGGATCTGGTAGCTGCCCTCACTGACCCAAAAAGAAAATCCACCCTGTACATTATTGTGGCGTACCTTTAAAATAATGCGCCTGGTAACTGGTGTAGGTAGCTAGTTTAAACCCTAGCTGTGTGTACTGACGTAGTACTGACCTTGTCTTTTGACGGACTTGACTAGAAGTACCAGGCGCCCATAGCTCACTACGAGACTTAACACAAAGCCGCTCGCCGAGGGCACTAACCTTATCATTATAAGTTATAACGCTTCATCGAATCCAACTCATTCTAGAGCGTAAGTATCTGTTGCGAGGTTCGTCTAAGTCCCAGCGCCCATAGCTTACTAAGAGACTTAACACAAAGCTGCTCGCCGAGGGCACTGACCTTATAACGCTTCATCGAATGCATCCCGTTCTGCCAAAGTACCAGGCGCCTATAGCTCACTAAGAGACTGGCGGGAATACTGACCTTGTCCCGCTTCATAGAATGTAGCTCATTCTTGAGCGTGAGTATTTGTTGCGCGGTCTGTCGCTGCGAGCGCTGCAGCCGCGTGTGTTCCCTGGCCGCTGTCTGGAGCCGCTTCAGTTCGCGCGACATGCCGCTCAAGCGCCTCTCGTATTCGTCCTTTACGCGTTTCAATTTCTCACTGGGCGGCGATGCTTGGGATGCTGCGAAAAACAACCATTAATTAGATATTAGAAGATGTCATCATCATAACTGAACAAGGATTAGGTCATAATAATCTATTTTCCGTCTCAAATTTTACATATGTTCACTATCCTCTGTCTCTTTCGCTCTTTCGTTCATTCATCCCTTTCTTTCCCATGTAATTCTCCCATTCTGTATATCTCATTCATTACATTCCGCATTCTGTTTCTTTCATTCATTACGTTCCGATTTACCTAGTAAGCTGAACCTGTCAGAGAGAGAAAGAGTCGTAATCCCGACGTTATTGTAACGCGGGTTTGGGACTTTAAATTTCTTCGAAGCATACAATGCTTTCCTTCGCCTAATAGAAAAAAAAATCCTACGTAGGGTAGAGCACTAATTGCTTTGCTACCAAACACAAGTTATTTGTCCTTGATGTATACACGAAAAATCACAAAGCGTGTCATTGTTTGGAGAAACCCCAACAATAGGCAGGTATTATACTTGAAATCATTTGAGTTGGCCGAGTTGCATCAAAGTTATTCTTCCAAAACACTATTTTACCTTTCAAAGAATATGGTTTAAATCCAACAACATTTTTATACAAAGTTGGCCAACTATTTGCTAAAGTTATGGCATACGCTACTAGTGAAAATGAAAACCATAAAGTACTCACTGAGTATAGAAAGCGTATACTTGAAATGATTTGAGCTGGCCGAGTCGCATCAAAGTATTTCGTTCTAAAAGCTATTTTGCGTCGCAAAGAATAAGGTTCAAAATCCAACAACTTTTTTTATACAAATTTAGCCAACTATTACAGTTCCTGCATACGCTACTTGTGAACCATACTCACTGAGTGTAGAAAGCACTTTGTCTCTTTCCGCGTGCGTGGCTTTGATCTGCGTGTGAAGAGTGTCGAGCCTCTGTTCGTAGTGCTGCCTCAACGCGGCCAGTCTTCGCTGCGAGAGCTCCAGTTGTTCGATGAGACGCGCCTTAGTGTCGATGTCGTCGCTTAGCGCCGCGAGCTGCGCGGAGAGCGCGCGCTGGGCTGAAATGGACGTTAAGGTAACTGGGGAAGGTCGTGTTTCACATAAAGGTTGCCGCTCGCGTAAGGGTTCGGCACCCGACCGGCACCGCCTCACCTCGCCACAGAATAGTATAATAGTACATTACTTAACAAGGGCGGTAAAACAAAGAATGTCTCAGATCGCAGGTATTTGACGCCCGAGCCGAAGGCAAGGGCGATAAATATGCGATTTGAGACATTCTTTATTACCGCCCGTGCTAAGTACAAAATTTTATGTCACTCCCTGGCCAGGAAGTGGGATTTCCCGCGCGCGGAGCGTGCGGTAATTGCCGCTTTATGGCCAGGTGTGACATAAATATTATTACATACAGAATGGCCACGAACCCCCCGCACCGAGGTCAGTTACCTCGTCCCTGAGACGCGCCACGCGCT
The DNA here is from genome assembly GCA_951800055.1 of Cenopis cana. Taxonomy (NCBI): domain Eukaryota; kingdom Metazoa; phylum Arthropoda; class Insecta; order Lepidoptera; family Tortricidae; genus Cenopis; species Cenopis cana. The sequence goes on along the minus strand of OX637476.1, from coordinate 2,358,861 downwards.
ACGCACCCGCGCAAACAATTGCCGCGCACACATACTTACCCACAGCGCTTACGTTCCTTCGCGTGTTACAGGTGTGACCTCGCGCCGGTCAGTATTCTTTGTTAGAAACTTCATACTGCAAAATACACTTATACACTGCAACGTGCAGGTGCTGACAACATGAAATTTTTCCTTACAGAGGGGATGGGAGGCTTGATTATTTTTACGCAAAATCACAAAAATGCGCAAAGTTTAGAGCAAGCTTTGAAAAAGCGCACGTAAAAACCAAAGTTGATTATTACCATAGCTCAAATAAAAATTGCCCTGCATAGAAATATGTATGCACGGGGGGTGCAGTTTCTCTGCAGCTGACCGTACCTGTACATACCTACAAAACAAACGTTCCTATTTCCTAAAAAAAAATTCATTGAAAAATAAAAAGAAAACAAACCCGTTATTAATTATTTTCCTCTAGATTCTCACGTAATAATTGTTTATCAGGTGGGAGGGGGTCGGCTGATTCTTATTTTTTCTTACATGGGGCGCCAAAAACTTACGCTCGTCTACGTAACTATGTCGGCGCTCTCGCCCTCGGCGCGCTCGCGCACGTCGATCGCCGCGGCGTCGGCGTCGGCGCTCAAGATGCTGTCGCTCATATTCAGCTCAACCTTAATAACGCTTCATCGAATGCACCTCCATCTTGAGCGTAAGCATCTTCTGCGCGGTCTGTCTAAGTGTAAGGCCTGAGTGGACGCTCGGAGCGGAGCGTTCGGCGTCGCGTCCAGCGTTGCGGCCGAGCGCCCATGCAGCGTTGAGGCCGAGTTTCAATTGTTTGACGTGCACGCCCCGCTGGACGCAACGCTCCAGCGTCCACTCAGGTTCTACACTAAAAGTACCAGGTGCCCATAGCTCACTAAGAGTCTTAACACAAAGCCGCTCACCGAGGAGGGCACTGAACTTATCGCGCTTCATAATGCAACTCATTCTTGAGCGTGAGTATCTGTTGCGTGGTTGTCTAAAAGTACCAGGCCCTCATATATCACCAAGGTTTATCTTGTCGAGCAGGCTTTCTATGATTGTCGTGAGATTTATAGTTATACTGACGCAAGTTGAACTGTACATTATATGTACAATTATCATTATATAATGTAATTAATTATTTTATAAATGTAAAATGATGACCTGTAATATAATATTACTAATAAATATATGAATATGAATATGAATATTCTTGAGCGTATGTAACCGGTTTAAAACCCACCTTTAACCTCCTCCTGTTCTCGCTCCTCGGCCTCCGAGTCGGTCTCCTCGGACGGCGAGTCGTCGTCGGCGCTCTCGCCCTCGGCGCGCTCGCGCACGCCGATCGCCTCCGCGTCGGCGTCGGCGTCGGCGCTCATCATGCTGTCGCTCATGTTCAGCTTGCGTTGGAACTCCAGCTCGCCCATACTGCGGGCCAGCAGCTCTTTCTCCTGTCAACATAAACCAATCATCAATAACAAGAATAAGCACGGTAAAGAAAGGGATTTTTAATTTAGTGGTTGCGGGTACGATAACCCCGGCTCGTACCAGCGGGATGAAAAAAAAACTTATATACTTTTGCCGAAATGGTCCAACTATTGGACTTTTTATACTTAAAATGACATTCGACCTTGTCAATTCACTTTCTGACCCACCTTGTACAGCTCTCTCTTGGCTTCATCGATGACCGACGCCGTGTCGTGGACGGACTCGTGTCGTGTCCGCGCCGCCATCGCTTCCCGCCGACGACTGGCCTCGTATAGTCCGTTGGCTTCCATCAGTTGGGCTCTTAGTTCTTCTATTTCACCTACGTATCCCTGTTAAAAGAAATAGAATACTGAGAACTTAAACACCTTAAAATTCGAGTTTTTAGTACTGTTTGTTAAAATAACAAACAATGTACTGCACTGTCCCGAATTGGATTCACCAAATTGCGGGGCATGACCACACATCACCTCTGAACATCAGAACGACATTTGGTAACCCTAAAGCGGCAATTACACTTCGTCGTTCACCTAGTGCGGTCGCCGAATTCATTTTAAACTACTTAGGCCAACGAACGTCGTCTTTACACTAGTCTGTCCGCCTACTACGGCGTCTTGGCAGCTGTCGATCGCCGAATGCGGCCGACTGACGTGTTCTTTACACTTCGTCGTTCGCCGCATGCAGCATGCGGCGAACGACGAAGTGTAATGGCCGCTTGACGTGACAACAATTATTCGGAAACGAGTGGGAACTTTCACCAGTAAGACATGCACTGTAAAAATCCAAATATTCAATAAAACCACTACAGTCAGCCACTGGAGAACTGCCATGTTTTGGATTCAAGAGAATATATCCACCTAGATTAGATTTATTCCTAACTTTATGCCCAATATATCCTGCGTCTCTCTCTCTCTTCCTAGCTATGAATGCTACATTATATTCCAATCCTAGTATACCCCGAATACTATCCAAATATACGAACCTGTACTAATGCTGACAACGAGCAATCAGCCGCCTCTGGACTTCCATCCTTGGGTCTCTGATTCCCATGTGCTTTTCTCATAGACAACTGGTCTACAGTCCCCTACATACATAGCCTTCCACACTAACCAATTACTTAGGGTTTACAACAAACCTGTACTAAAGCAGTCAATGAGCAGTCAGCCGCCTCTGGACTTCCGTCCTTCGGCCCCCAATTGCCAAGTGCCTTTTCCGCAACTAGTTCACTATTCCTAGCTGATAACTGGTCTATAGTCCCCTGCATGGCCTTAACTCGCCGCCGTAGTGATTCCACCTCACCAGTGAGGATGGCATTCTCTTGCGCCACGTCGCTCCAGCCTTCTTCGCCGTTTTCTGATATGATGCGTTTGCCCTGGAAAAGAAATTTCGCTAGAGTTATTGTGGAGAGGATACGCGTTTTGCAGGAAGATAACAGACGGTAGGGTATTGTGAGTCTTCGACTATGGAGGAGGGATACTTGGCGTATTTGGCTTAGTTCCTGGTTAAAAGTTTCAGCATACGGAAGCTACGATGGCCAGTAAGGTATCTTAGTTGAAGACGCAACAGTGTATCGCTCTCGTGTGTTGAGTCTTGTACCTGTACCTATTTTGTTCTAGCTGTGACTAGCCTCTAGAGGTTGCTAGCCTTTTGCCACAGCTGGTTGATATGCGCAGGATGGTCCTGGTTGACGTGTTGAGACATGTACCCAACAAATTCCAGCTGTAGTCTGGTAACAGCTGGTTGATGAGCGGGAGGTCAGATCCTGGTTGACGGCGCATTGGTTCTTCATGTTACGCGCCCGGTTCGTGTATTTGATCGTGTTAAGACATGTCCGTACCTGTTTATACTCGGCCAGTTCCAGCTGTAGCCTGGCAACCTCGTGCCGCAGCTGGTTGATGGTGCGCGAGGTTAGATCCTGGTTGACGACGCATCTGTTCTTTATGTTTCGCGCCCGGTTCGCGTATTTGAGAGTGTTGAGTGTCTCCATGAAGTCGCGGTCGCTCGGGGACACGCAGGCGATCATTACGGTGTTGCTGTTGCCTGGAGAAGGAATAGTATATTATTTACCTAGGGCGGTAATAACATTGATGCAGTTTGGTGAAAGCAACAAATCTTAGACGGTAGACCGACAAACTGGCTGGGATCGCGGGCAGTTGTTGGATGAGGGCGGCGCAAAACTGATCATTGTGGAGGTCCTTGGGGGAGACCTTCCTTTGGCTAGCAGTGGACGTCTTTCGGCTGATATGATGAAGATGAGTTAACTCAAAGTTCCAAATGTTAAACTAAACTTTAAGATGTTGAACAATACAGATAAAGTTGGATATTTTTCAATGCGGAGATTGTAAAGGATACCTTGAGGGGAAGATACCAGGATCAACCACATGTACAAGAGCAAAATACTATTCTTAAAGTATATTTCTTTCCCTTTAATATAATGGAACCGAACTTAAGACCAATCCCATTGTACTTAGGTACATAAAGTAAACCTATAGATCATTAACAATAAAACCATTCGATTTTTTAGACGTATAATAACGCGATAAATGCCAAGTTAGTCTCAAAAAAGATTTATATGTACCTCCCAGTGAATCCTGGAGTAGCCTGGTCAGCTTCGAGTCTCGGTAGGGCACATGCATGACCTTCCGAGACCTGTCACCGAGAGCGGAGATGACATTCCCCAGCGCGAGAAGACCGCAGTTGATGGAGATGCCTTCTTTAGCTCGTTCGCCTGTTGCTCCTATAAAAAAAAACAATGTAGACAAAATAAACTGGGGAGGAGTTTCTTGACTGCCATTACGAAGACCCTGCGCCGTCCCTTTCACTCTCGAGTTATACTATACATCATAAAAGTGAAAGGGATGGCACTATGCGAAGTTATGCGGGCCCAGATTAGAAGAGGAAACTGGTTAAGAAATTACTGGATTAACAAAAACTAAAAAGTTTTTGTTACAGATTATCATTATTTAAAAAAGCAAGAAAACCAAGTTTAAGTAACATGATATGCCATAGAGTATTGATTAGTAATATTAGTATGTGAGCGTATTAAATCCACTTACCAGTTCTTTTCAGTCTTTCAGATCCAGCCAAATCCACAAAATGAAACTTAGCCGTCAACGTCTCATATTGCTCAGGCGCCTCCGCTTCCCCCTCTCTATCCGCCACATCCTGATCGGGCGCCAGCCGTCTCTGTCTCATAAGCAGCGTGAATACCGCGTGCGAGCGAGACGAGGATGAGTTCATGTTGGTCGCGGCGGTTGTGCGAGCGAGAGCGCCGGCGCGTAGAGCGCCTAGCGCCTCTTTGACTCCTCTAACTGCGCGCATTGAGGCACCGACTACTTTGACGCCGCCGCAACCGTCTTCTGTTATTCTTAGACCCCCCTGGAAGGCAAGACTTGGACTTTAAATATGTATCTCATCTATTTAAGTTCGAATGACGTTCAGTGGTATAGTTCGCACAAAACTGCAAGGCTAAGTGCTGTCAGATTAACGCAAGCAAAAATCTACCTCACAGTCAGAGCTCTACGTCTAGTTTTTCTTGCGTTGTTTGACAGAATTTAGCCTTAGAGTTGTGTCCGAACTATACCTATCTACTTAAAGGATCCAATATTTGAGAGTCATTGGCAGACTTAAAAGTTTTGTTTTAACGGGTCTAACGCGATATTTATGAATTTTACCGACGTTTCGACACGGGTTGCACCGGCCGTGGTCTCGGATGTGACCTCAAAAACCTTTTAAGTATGTTTACAAAGCGCGAGAGTTTAAAGTAGTCATTGACAGGTTATTTAAAGATAGATCACTATTTCTTTTCCAAAGTGGAAAATAATTAGTGGAAGTATTATAGGTCACCGATTTGTGATGTTAAATAAAACTTTTTACGTGCATGTTTTTTGTTTAGGGTCGGAAAAGCGCACGTGACTACTTTGGAGTTGCGAGCGTCTATATGCTGCGGGGTCCACTTACACTCACAACACTAAATGTCTACGCCTCGTATTTGTTCGGGCATCATCGTGGACCGACGCCGGCGCAGTGCATGGTGCGGGGCGCGGGAAAGAGAGGGCGGCGCGGCCGCCAGTAGCTCAACAACCGTTCACTGGGCTGCTCATGCCCAAACGTAAAAACAATAGTGATCTAACACCTGTATCACGATTTTAATTCATTATATAAGTGCATGTTCGGACTACGAGTTTCAATTCTCACCGCATCACAAACCCCAAGATCTACATCTTCAAGTACACCACTACAGGCGTGTACACTAAAGGTTTATTTATTTATTTATTTATTCAATCATTATTGCACAAAAGAGAACCTTATCGTACAAAAGGCTGACTTAATGCCAAAGGTGGACTTAAGGTTTGTCACTTTTTGACCTTAATTCTACATTGTGAAGGACGAAGGTACAAGTGACAAACCTTATCACTCCGCGACTATAGGAGACTTGCATGCGTCTTTAACTACATTGCGCGGTTTGATAGATAGACTGAAGTCATCATACCTGAGTAATCCGCAATGTAATGAAATTTACATGTAAGTCCCGTACGTGTGTAAAAAAAGGCTTAACTTACACAACGTAAAGTGTATGTCAAAACAGTTTCAAAACAACACCTTAATGCCAATAAAAATGCCCACAAACTCAATAAACATGCCATTAAATCGATCCATTCAATCCCAACAGAATTCATTCAGTTCTCGTAATCGTATGTAAATTGTATTACAATCGTAAAAGGAGATTCGATGCGCGAGGCGTTGGTCAATCGGATGCACTTATCAGGAGATCACTTTATCTGATCTTAATTAGGTAAGAATCATTGGACTGAATCGTGATCTGGGTCCTGAGTTTTCTGATGAGCTAATTAAACCTATGCAAGGGTATTGCACATCAATCGATACCTAGATCGATTCTGTGTTCGACTGTTAATTTGGTATGTATAGTCTTCTTAATGCTTGTAACTTTTCTAATTTTAAATAGACTAATTTTGATTGTCACCGCATCATACGAGTATATTTGATTTGGAGCAGCCCAACTAGGGATGTACAACGTTTTACAGAATACCGCAGCCATAATTACACCACTACCAATGAGTATGAGTTTGCAATGTTTGCATTACCGTACTCGCTAGCGACTGCGTAAACGATTAAGTATGGACAAAAGTACAGCGCCTCCGGCGGTAACGCAATTAGAACTAAGAATCGCCATACTATAGTACATTACTGCAGAGACCAGTAAGTAAGCCATCCTGGACGAGTATGAGTTAGCCGGCCGAGCCGCAGGCGAGGTCCGGCTATAATACGAGGCCAGGATGGCACTTACGGTCGAAGCTTGTATAGTGCTTTTCTCAAAAATAAAACAAATTGTATGAACAACGGTTAATTTCACATTCTGACCAACTTGTACTTTCATGTTCCGCTTTCCACTTGATGAACTTTTTATAAATGGTCAAATACCACCTTAGACTTGGGTGGAAGTAATTTTTTCAGTACCTAGTGCGATCTGTGTATGTATCGCAATCTGATTCATCTAAACTCATTTTTAGCAATTATACTTCTGTATATATTAATTAAATCAATGAAGTCAATCCCGTCAAAATACAATGGCAACTTTTTTTTAGCTAGATGTTGTGTTAAGACACTGATTATGCCACAACCCCAATAGAATATATTTATAAAATCGTATTTAATTAATCGTAAATAAAATCGTATTTATTTTATGTTTACTATTAGTATTTAATTTCATTCAATCTATTCATGTTAATTTCTAAATTAGCCTCGAAATAGTTAAAATCATGATTGAACTGTATTTCCCGCCAATACACATCGTGCAATACGGACACGTCAACCTCCATGGTACCTACATTTTTTTTAAATGTCAATTGCTGCCAACTTTTATCTTCTAGTTCTAAATTCAAATATTATGATATGTAATGGGATTTACATACTTACTTCCTGGACAGTAGGTGTGATTTCCTGGACACTTTTGGTAACTATCCAGGATGAGTCACTTTCGGATACTATCTTCACAGATGTTATGAGAACATTTCATACTATTTTTGAGAAAAATCGTTTACGCAGTCGCTAGCGAGTACGGTAATGCAAACATTGCAAACTCATGGTAAGGGTACACTTGTTCTTTAGCTATGTGGTGAGACAACCGCCCGGAGAGCCGGGAGGTATACTGAGATGGTTTTCTATTTGTATTAGCGTTGATATGCAACGAATATAGATATTTAATTTCTTTTTTTTTCTTTTGCCATGGTCGCCACTTGTTTGCCATGGTCGTTGTATAAAAACCATACCTTAGCATAGGGATCCTTGGCGGGGTCCAGCAGGTCTACAATGTCCTCATTGTACAACTCAATGAACTGCGCCTGCACGGAGAACTCTGGCGGCAGCTGGCCCTGCGCCCGCGCCGTCTCCGCGCGAGCCTCCGCGCCCGAGAACAGGTCCCTGGGGGATGGTCACGAGGTAAAATAAAGAATGTTCTGTACTGTGTTCTTTTTGAGGTATGCAATAAATAGTATTTGTCAAGTATTGTATTGTCTTTGATCGCAAGTATTTGACCATAAAATTTGAACTGCATCATGGGTTAAAGAAAGCCTCTTAATTCATATTTATTGCCTTTAGCTAAGGCTAAATTTTATACCTGCGATTTGAGACACTCTTTGTTTTATCGCCCTTGGTAAGGAAGATTACCTACTAGTATCAGTATGTGTACTAAGTTTACATTAAAGCTATTCATCATCCTCCTAGCGTTATCCCAGTACAGTTGCATCCTGAAGGATGCCTGGGGTCCGCTACCTAATCCCAAGATTTTGGCGTAGGCACTAGTTTTTACGAAAGCGACTGCCATCTGACCTTCCAACCCCGAGGGGAAACTAGACCTTATTGGGATTAGGTTTTGTCAAGTTAGTGGGCAACTTGACTGTTAGAAGTTCTCAAGCCGCCCGAAGGCCTCCAACGTGGCTTAACGACTGCTGCCATAGACAGCAAGCGGGATCAACGGCTTAACGTGCCTTCCAAAGCACGGGAGCGCTCAGTTAGTAACCACTCAAAGCGGTCACCCATCCTAGTCCTGACCGTTGCCCACGTTGCTTAACCTTAGATACCGCAAGTGGTACGCAGGCGCCGCTAGGCCACGAGTTTCTGTTTTAATCAAAGTTCAAATATTTATTCGTGATAAAAAAGGACAAACACAATTATATACTATAAAACCGTGTCACGAAATGGACCCAACTCAGCATAATGCCGGCATTGCAGCCGGCGCTGGTCTTCCGTAGGGCCCATTTGGTGATGGCACGGCGGGTAACACTACACGGATAAAAACAAAACTATGAGCACACACAGTAATAAATTGTAACTAAAACGAAAGAACATTGAATATAAAACAATAATAATAATTTGCACAGACGCACCGACTAGTAGTAGGTCTCGTGTGTGTAGGCCTTAAGTTTGCATTGAACATGAACGCAGCCTACCACTAGCGACAGTGGAAAAGATGGCAACAAAGAAAAAAAAAAACTTAAACGTCAAATGCACGTCAATCAATCATTACGTGTTTTCTGATTTGACACTTACAGCTAAATGACTGTTTAATAATATTTGGGTTTACAATTACAGAAATTAGAATTAAAGTGGGATATAACAGAATGCCTACGTGCAATTACTTACTTTCTATGAACTATTTACTATTTTAACAAAGGGGCATAATCAATAAATGGATATTACTAAATGGATATTGTGTACATGCAAGCACTCGTATAAGGACACACTGACTCCTACACTAGGCACAGCCTGTCTCGTAGGTAGCCAATTTGAATTTGAGTTTACGTAATAGGTGCGAAAAGTGAATAAGCTCAAAAAGTTACTTTAAGTCAAATTAAACATAGGAAAAAAAAGCAGAAGGGTGAAATCTAAATCTAAAATTATGAATAGTTTAAAGCTCAAGCCACACAGAGAGCGGGCGGGCGGTGGCGGCGCGGGCGCGGGCGGCGGCGGCGCGGGCGCGGGCGGCGGCGGCGCGGGCGCGGGCGGCGGCGGCGCGGGCGCGGGCGGCGGCGGCGCGGGAGCTGCTTTTGGCGGTGGCGGCTGCCGCCAAAGGCCGCTGCCGCCCGCGCCGCCGCCGCCCGCGCCCGCGCCGCCACCGCCCGCCCGCTCTCTGTGTGGCTTAAGCTTTACGGTTATCTCTCTCTCTCTCTCGTTGTGTCTCTCTCTCTCTGCCTGTCTGTGTATTTGTCTGTGCGTGTGTGTGTGTTTAAATTGAATAAATGTGAATAATTACCGTATTGCTCGTGGTATGATGCCCTTGCGATCGTCGTCACAATCCTCGCCCTCCCAGCCGCTGCCCATCGTGTACGTCTTGCCGGATCCAGTCTGTGAACAAGAGAAATACGATTAAACTTTCGTTACTCATGTTTATAAAACAAACGAAGCGATACCCCCCTTGAGCACTTGAGGGAGATACCTATTCATTTAATGTATTGACATTTTAACTTCATTTTTAGGGTCATTTTTAGGGCATACCCAAAGGGTAAAACGGGACCCTATTACTAAGACTCCGTTGTCCGTCTGTCCGTCTGTCACCAGGCTGTATCTCAAAAACCGTGATACTTAGACAGTTAAATTGAAATTTTCACAGATGATGTATTTCTGTTGCCGCTATAACAACAAATACCAAATAACAGAATAATAAATATTTAAGGGGGCTCCCAATAAACGTGATATTTTTCCGTTTTTAAAGATAATGGGGACGGAACCCTTCGTGCGCGAGTTCGACTCGCACTGGTTATTAACTAATAATAATTTTGTTGACGATCATGACAAGGATTCTTATAATTTTGACATTGTATGCAAATTTATATTGTAATTTTTCTCATGAAATAAATAAATCTAAATCGATACCACCGCGACAACAATTATACTGAGGTTTGTTTTAACAAACCTTTCAATTATGTTTAAAGTGTTATATACTGAGAAGGGCTACCACGGAGTTCGAAACATGTCGCATGCTAGCTGGAATACACACCGCGTCACATGAATAGGACCACCATATTTTCCTTTGCTATCTAAGATATGATACCAAATAAATATATAATAATGGTACGTATAAACATCTTTAAGCATGTGAAGTTTAACTATAAACAATGGAACTTTTTAAGACTCGGCGAGGCTTTGTGACAATGCTGGTAGGTAATTATGGCGCGTCACTTGAATACGACCATTAAATAAAACACAAAAAAAATTGTTATTGAATAATAGTTATTTGAAGAAATATTGATTAATAATTAAGGCTTTTTCCCTTCTTTTGAATTAAATCAATAAACCGAGGTGGCATTGAATCATAAAGGATTCTTATGTATTTAATCGGCAGCTTGCTCCGACACTTTTTTATACCCCCCTCGTGTTCTTGCTTGTTGTTGTATTGTTTACCTTTCTTATAAAGTTCACGTAACAAACATTCCCATACATTTTCTACCATATTTAAGTCAGGGGACAGTGATGGCCAGTCGAGAACATCGATATTATTTTGTTGAAACCATTGACGGGCATCATGTGCTTAATGTATGCTGGCGTTATCATGTTAGAAAATGAAACTTTCATCATCTGTGATACTGCTAAACTTACATATTTAATTTTTTAGAAGATTAGTGAAGCTTTAAGAATTTTGTCTATCTTGTATCACCACTTAATCAAACAGTCCGTTGTATGATGTCGCAACCCAGACCATTACTGAGGCTGCATCATTTCGCCGACGCCATAGAATTATTTCATTTTTATTTTTTTGTACTTAAGGCATGAAAATAGTAAGAGTACATAATAAAATGAATATAATGGTTTATTTTGTCGATGAAAATAATAATAATTTGGATGGCCCCGACGGGTATGACGGGAATGAAGGCTCAGTAATGGTCTAGGCTGCGACATCGTACAAAGGATCGATTGATTTAGTGGTGATACAAGATAAACAAAACTCTTGAAGCTACAGTAATCTTTAAAAAAATTAAATATGTAAGTTTAGCAGTATCACAGATGATGAAAGTTTCATTTTCTAACATGATAACGCCAGCATACATTAAGCACATGATGCCCGTCAATGGTTTCAACAAAATAATATCGATGTTCTCGACTGGCCATTACTGTCCCCTGACTTAAATATGGTAGAAAATGTATGGGAATGTTTGTTACGTCAACTTTATAAGAAAGGTAAACAATACAACAACAAGCAAGAACACGAGAGGGGTATATAAAAGTGTTGGAGCAAGCTGCCGATTAAATACATAAGAATCCTTTATGATTCAATGCCACCTCGGTTTATTGATTTAATTCAAAAGAAGGGAAAAAGCCTTAATTATTAATCAATATTTCTTCAAATAACTATTATTCAATAAAAAATTATTTTGTGTTTTATTTAATGGTCGTATTCAAGTGACGCGCCATAATTACCTACCAGCATTGTCACAAAGCCTCGCCGAGTCTTAAAAAGTTCCATTGTTTATAGTTAAACTTCACATGCTTAAAGATGTTTATACGTACCATTATTATATATTTATTTGGTATCATATCTTAGATAGCAAAGAAAAATATGGTGGTCCTATTCAAGTGACGCGGTGTGTACGAGGTGATGAGTTTAACGATTTAATCCTTATTTTTATATTAAATATTGGTCAAAAGGACTATTACTTTCAAATTAAGGGTGGCTCCAATTCAGACGCTAGAGATTGGCCGCGTATACCAGAATGTCACAGGTTCGTATCCTGCTTGGAACCCTAAATTTTATTATTTTTCCTTTACATTGAAAGTTGTAGTTTTCGATAGCTTGCTTGCTTAATACAAAGTTATTCAACAGGACTAAGTTCAAGACGTAATGTAAGATACCGACTCCTAAGATCTGTTGTATGTTTTGAAATTCGCAGGTGAACGTCCGCGCTCGTAAGCTATAAAACAATTAGACCACGTCACATTACGGAATGTGACGTCAGAGTAGGGGTTCCTCGGTCACGGGGCGCGCACCGCACTCACTTTCTTTACGACCTGACTTCTCCAGAATACGGCTTTTGTTTTTAATATAGATTTCAGATACCAATACATACCTACACTAATAATACAGTCGAGAAGTGGTATTACACACATACGCTTGTTAATACACAAATACGTTAAAATTACTTTTATTTCATACAAACTGTAGGTACATATGTCTATCATTTATTTAAAAGATAACAAAGATCTCATTTCTTGTTAGTTTAATCACTTAAACATAAACTATACTACTTCGTTTTTATTTGCTGTGTATTTTTTTACCCTCCAAGCGCGGGATGCTAAGTGCTTGCCGGTTGCACTAATAACCCCGGGCATCCTTCAGGATGCAATTTTACTGGGACAACGCTAGGAGGATGATGATCTTCTTAATATGATGATGATGGTGATGTCCTTCCAGACGTATCCGTCGACGGCGACATCCTGACTAATTGAATCTAAAGAGAGATGTGTGTGTTATTTACGTGCATGTGCGCGTGAGTGACTGACTATAGCAAACCCAAACTTGGTTTTGAAACGCTGGCAACATGAAAAATAGTACAGCTCTCCACTGGAGTTGTAAGTATAATGGTATGATGGCTTCGGTCGAGTTTTGCGAATTTGGCGTCTAGCCTCAAGATCGTCGAGACGGGTGTGTTCAAAATGATTAAGACCCGTATTGACAACAGTTCGGAAGTGGCGCTACACTGAGAAATTTGGAGACTTTGAAACGCTGTCCTACCCAGACTAGCAAACAGTAGGGGCTGATTTTCAGATATATGATACTTGACTATATGATTGTGGTACTGACAACAGCGAAACATGATTGCTTAAAAATTTCTCGATAGAAAATAAATCCAAAGCCTAGTCTATATTTTCCTTTTTTTCCTCAGCCTACTAAAACAACGCATTATTAAAAGACACGATTAAGTTAATATGATGGTATTTTACCTCACCTAGGTACTGACAAGAGGAAATTTAATAAACCTGCACAGAGTCAGATATTTAACGAGATTTGTCTAAAAAGCCATTCTCGGAGAGGGTTGCATCCCGTTTTGCCGTGAGCCAAAAACAAAGGGTGTCTCTTTCAATCGATATATCGCCTTAATATAGTAATTGTTGCAATGTATGTGTTGGGTACTTATTACTAAGAGCTCGTGACTGCCCGGGATCGTGCGGGGAAAGTCGCACGTTACGACACGCGGCTAAATGTCACTGGATTGGCTTTGTTTATACTGTTGCATCGGCTACTACACGATTAAGAGCCGGTAAAGGTTTAAGAGGATTTGGCAATATATTGATTTTTAGCTTGCGCGGTTTTCGGACATCATTCTCATTATAAGACTTTATCGCGCTATTTGTTTACCTCTTTGTAACTACCCAACCCAAGTAACACTCATGCTGCATAAAGTTTGAGTAATAGGAATTCGCAAATATTTACAGCTATAATATCCATAACGTGTGAGTAAATGCTACTAAAATAGCCAAATTCTGAATGATGTTCTCATTCGGCCTTAAGCACGTTCAAACTTTGTGCAGGATTTACTTCGTTTGTGTTTGCATTAAAGTTATGATTTTTGGTCAGTATGCTTATTTTTCTGATAGCTACAACAACAACAACAACAACAAATACTCTTTATTGCATAACCTCAACAAAAGTAACACTAACAGTACATAATACTATACTAGCTATTTCGTGATGTAATTTTTCTTTATTAAATATTTTTTTAAATTTTTCAATTTTGATTTTTTTTGAAATATTTGAAAATTTTCACATCACGATCTTCGCATATCTAATATTTACAACCAAAAAAATATTATATTTGTTAGTGCCAAAACCGACGAATAAAACCTGCACAAAGTTTGTATGGGGAAGGCCTTGCCCTACCCTGCGCCTTAAGAGGATTAGCTTTATCCAGCTGAGTAAAAGTTGCATTAAGTTGAGTATTATGATAAGCTACAATTACCCCGACTTTATATCACTGTTATACAGACTAAAGCATTTAAAAATGTGCCCAAATTGCGTTTACTGAAACTTTATTAACACTGACTGTGTTACTTGGGTAACATTGGGTGACCACGTTTCGCATATATCGCAAATGGCAACATACTTATTAGCTAACAGGCTGGCGGGTATCTACATCTTCTAGCTGCACAGTTTTTCTAGCTATCCGTACTCAACTTTTGTCTATCAATTGTATGTACAATTGTACACTAAGTTTGCCACTATGACCAGTATCCGGTGACATAATAAACGGGCTTTTCTCAGAGTCGTGTGGTCGCATTATTGAAGACTTCAAAGCGGGAGGTCAAATTAGGCTGTAGTATATTTAGCAGGCGGGGGGGCTATCAATGCTATCATCCTTTTCAAAATGGACCACAGAAACGTAACGACATCGTAAATAATACGACCAGTCGACCACCGGAGTCACGGCAGTTGAAACGCTCTGAGAAATGCCCAGACGATATTTTTTGACGCAGGGCCGTTACATGTCTAATGACCATCTAAAAACAGACGGCTAGATTGCCATGAGTTTGCGCACATGTATAACCTTCATTAGGGTATGTCCATTAACATAAATATTGCGGAAGGTTGCAGTTTGATGATCAAATTATCGTCTCACAACTACAAACATGGATATGCTAACATGGCACAAGGCCGACAGCGAAATTGAATAGTCACTCCGCTCGAGTGCAGTGAATCTTTTATGAAATACACTTAAGTGGTTATTAGAGAATCTTATGGCAATCACAAGGTAAAAAAGTCACTCGAATACAGGATATCTTTTAAACCTGCGTCAAGTCTTGATGGCTTATAGAAGTGATAGTGCAGCTCATAAGCTACCCTACCTATGAGGTTAAGATAATTTGACTAATTGTAAATTTCATAGTTTTCGAGATATTGGTTGCCAATTGCCATCATTTGAAAGCGAATAAATTGTCTTTGGAGTCAACAATACTGAATCTGACAGCTTATTAGCTGCTCTATCAGAATTCTTATTAGGTGTATTGGCGTTTATTTTAGCGACATCTCGTTTATGTGTTATGTTATAGTTAGATTAACATAATTTATTCACAAGACAACACTGCAAGATATTTTTATACAACGACGGTGGCAAACAAGCTTACGGTCCACCTGATGGTAAGCGGACAGTCGGACACCGCAGCCTATAGACGCTCGCAAGTCCAAGGGAGTAACGTGCGCGATGCCGATCCATTAAAAAAGGAAGATAAAAGGTAAGATGAAGTTTAGCATAACAAATTGCATAGACAGGAATTTATTATTGAAATGTAAAATTTCATGTTATTTTCGATATTTGTTTTTTTAAACGTTTTGTCCTTCTCCGCCTTAATAATTTATGAACTGGGGTTTCTAATTCACATAAGTAATTCATAAACGGATGTTCTGCTTTTAACTATTAATATAAGTGCCAAGGCCACAAATAAATCAATATACTTTTATGTGTTTACTCGCAACTTAGATACGTTTATACGGTATGGCGTTGTTATATCATTATATTGCTGATTTAAGTCATAAGCTGAAGCGATGTAACCTTGCAAGGGTGGGTAATATTTGAACAGTCATCATCATTCCGGCCGATTTCGACCACGGCGACTGGAAATAAAAGTCTGGCTAGTGAGAGCGTCGCTCGTGACCTCTCAGGTGACTGTCATATCCTATCTTCTCAGTGAATGTGCGAGCACACTCCCCACACTCCCCACAGGTCAGCACCCCACCGACGTAGTTATAGTGGCCGCAGGTGGTCGGGCCTTCAAATAGCTTCGAATTAACTTCGTCTTCGTTTTTAGAAGGCTTGCACATGAACCAATACGAACAGTATAAGCTCAGGCAAGGATACCCCCTTGAAAAACGTGTGTTCAAAAATATCTGAACATCCAGATTTTTGTGACCATTGATATATTCTGTCCTCAACCTCCTATCTTTTCCCGGTTGTACCTTAACAAGCCCGAGGTCGTCTTTGACACCTAATCTCAAGATTTAGCGTAGGAACAGGAACTAGTTTTACGATATCCACGGCCTTCTAACCGTCCAACCCAGAGGGAAAACTAGAAGTTGTTGGGATTAGATCGGTTTCCTCACGACGTTTTCCTTCACTCAAAAACCCACACATATTAAATGATATTACGTACATAAGTTTTTTTTGAAAAACCGAATAAGCAGAATAGTAGGTAGGTACCTTCAGAATCAGAATCAGAATGTTTTATTTGTGAAACATAGGTATACAAGATGTTGGGATTAAAAAAAGTTCAACTATGATCTACCTTACGGCATACAAAATTACAAAGGGTTTCTTATTCTAACTTAGTCTAGATTTGTTTATTAAATACAATACATTACAAAACAATCCATTATTCATTACATTACATTAATTATTTAAAAAGTCCTTATATTAAATTATATATTCATTAGTTATGTCATTTAAATATTCATTTACAGAATAATATGCCTTTTGTATTAAAAAATTACTCAAAGATTTTTTAAACTCACTAAAATTATCTATATCTCTTATGTCAATTGGTAATTTGTTGAAAATTTTTGGGGCCATGCCTAATATATTTTTCGACAAGTGCCTCGTTTTTGACGTGGCAGCGACTAATTGGTGACGAAGTCTATAACTTGAGAAATGTCGAAATTGTTCAGGATTTAATTTTACAAATAACGCAATTTCTAAAATATATAGGCAGGGAAATGTCAGAATTTGTAAGTCAATAAAATGAGGTTTACATGTGTCAGTTGGGCGCAATCCACATATAGCTCGTATACACTTCTTTTGTGCGCGGAATACATATTCACGGTTGGTGGAGTTGCCCCAGAAAATGATTCCATACCTGAGTGTTGATGATACATACGCATGATATGCAGTCAGGACAGTGGATTGGTTCACTATTTTGCGTAACATATACAATCATATGAATGGCGGCTCAATTTATTACAAACATTTTCGGTTTGAAGTTTCCATGATAGATTATGATCCAAAGCTAATCCCAAGAATTTAGTATTGTCAGTCTCTGAAACAATGGCATCTTTATACTTCACCACAGGATTCTGCTGATTTTTACATCTCTGTTTAAAATGCATTATATATGTCTTAGATAAATTCACTTTCAGGTTATTTCTATCGAGCCATTCAATGGTTGATTCTAGGGTGGTGTTTATTTCAGATTCTAGTGTTACTGGTCGTGTATTAGTAAAGACGATTGTACTATCATCAGCGAATAAGACCATAGGGTATTTCCTTCCCTTCAAGCTAGGGTTCAAATTTGCGAACTCCAGATACAAAATCACGTGCTTTACCACTCGACTACAGTTTATTTATTTATTTAATCTTTATTGCAAAAAGATACCTTATAGTACAAAAGGCGGACTTAATGCCGTATGACATTCTCTGCCAGTTAACTGATAGGTTGGTTGAGGCCAGTTATTGTCAATTTATGTGTACAATGTACTAGGGTGTTTCATTTTTCCAAATTTTCAATTTTCATTTGACTTTGCTTGGTTTCTTGATCTCACTTACCTAAAAGATTTATATTCCAAAATTCGTGAAAATCGGTGAGTATTTAGAGGTTGCACACTTTGACACGTTTTTTCTCGAGCAGCTATTTTTTTACAGTGGAGGCTAAGAAAGCTAACAAGTGGTTCCAATTGTTCCAAAGTGTCATTTGCCTACTTACGTTATTTAAATGTGGATAGTAGGTAGACAAAAGGGCTACGAGTGTATATTGTATAATTTATTGTTGGTATTCTACCCTAAAAATGAGTAATAGATGCTAATCTCGTTGCTTGAAAAAGTTCATTGCGATGAACTTTTAGGACCGCGGCTCCCCTCCAGGGGACAAGTGTTATTAGTATCACAAAGAAACACTTTCCGATGCTGCTAAATCAACTAGTGCTATGGCGGAAGGCCAATATTCCTGTTAAGTGTATCCGAGCTGGAATAATACTACTATACAAGGAATATCAGACTTTGGGCACAGAGAAATTTAGGAACACAAATACGGCAAGTCTAGGAGGGTGATCTGGAAGACCTGTTTGATAAAGATAAAAACTTCCTTATGATACAGAGAGAGGATCGCATGAGTTCGTCAATGAGTGGTGTCGACAAATTGTTTTGCTCAAAAATGACAAGAAAATAGATTGAAGAAAATAGTAGAGACGCTGGAAGGTAATTCTTCTCCATGGTCTCCAAGTGACAAAGACGACTAACTTACTTTGCTAATTTAATCTGCGTGGCCATATCATTGGTATATGTTTTGACACTACGGCATCTAATACAGAGATCATTCAAGGAGTATATTGTATCGGAATTGAAATAGAATTAAATGAATTAGAAGTTTGTTTTGATTAGCCTGCCGTAATCACACCCATGAACTTATATTAAATTAGCGACCCGCCCCGGCTTCGCACGGGTGCATATTTCACACATAAACCTTCCTCTTGAATCACTCTATCTATTACAAAAAACCGCATGAAAATCCGTTGCGTAGTTTTAAGGATCTAAGCATACAACGGGACAGACAGCAGGAAGCGACTTTGTTTTATACTATGTAGTGAAGAACTTATATCTACTTACTACTCGTTGTGTGCAACCTCTAAATATGTTCCAATCTTCTTGAAATTTGGTATATAAGCTTTTTAAATAAGTGAAATCCAGGGGGTAAGCAAAGTCTGGAAAAATAATACAATTTTTTTTTCTCCATACAAAGATGAAACACCCATTGTACATAGTACCTATGTGAGTCCTTTATTTATACGATGTGGAACTATGTTTTATGTTTTGCTCATAGAAATAAGTAATTAAAAGAACTCAGCGGCTCCATTCCGCTTATAACTTGCGCCTGACAAGTGGACAAGGGCTCGGCGTGTGCGCACGGACTGTTTGTTCTGATGTCATCTGCGAAACTTAGATAACGGTCCGAGCAAACTGTTACGTAAACTACTGTTGCGAATACTAGTATAGAATTTGTGAGATAATAAGGAAATAACCAAAGTATGAAGAGTAACATAATATTAATCTACCGGGAACGAAGTATCTCCCTCTCTGATGCTCCCATATGCGAGTGCGAAAGGGAGGCAGATATTTCGTTTTCGGTTCGCGGTAGGATACGAATTACGATACAACCAGGAAAAAACGCTAGTAAGATCATTCGCGGTCGCGAAATTTGAACTCCCGAAGTATTGTAGAACTGCCCTGTGCAATCCGAACTGAGCTTTCTTTGTTATTTTTCCATACAAAATGTTTCTTTTTTCTTGTATTGTATGTCTGCGACAATGAAACTATTGCTCTGAATATAAGGGAAACTGAGACATCATAGATTTATCCTGAAAGCACTGCGAAGAATCCAATGTATTGAATATCTATCTATCTACCTATATTATTGCGAGCGAGAAAAATTTAAAGTGAGCGAGTGTATTCCGTATGCCGGACGCATTTCCAGCGATAAACTGCACTTGTCTAGACCGATAAAAACGTGATAAACATAAGAAAAATGCAGCGCCTTGCTTTATGACACGTTATAAAAATTCTATACACTATACGATTCTATAAAATTATACTATAATTCTATGAATAATGCGAATTCAACGACTTTAATACGACAGATGGCAACAAGTAAAAATAAATTATTCTTACATTTCCAATAAATACTACTCCGATAATATCACTTTTCTATTTATTTTTGTTACATTAAAGATTAATAGCTATATTAAGAAAACATTATAGAAAAGTCGTGACGTCACTAGCTGCAATTTCCCTACACAGTTCATGTTAACGTATAGCGTTCATATGACTTTCCAACAAAAACAGCACAAGAATGTAAGAAAACTTTAGGTTTTTATGACCATTTGTATATATTCAGACCAGACAATTATCACAAGCCCATTTTCTCAAATAAGGCGACCTGGACTCTAGTAATCCTAACCTAACATGTCATTCAATTAGGTACGCTCGCTGTACAGTTAGCAACAAAAGTAACTACACATACGAAGTGTCAAAAGCGAGCAGATTTTTGACGTCGTCAAAACGCGTAGCCGAGTCGTTTTCAATTTTTTTTACAAAGTTAAGGGCTTTAATGAAAACAAAACTTAACTATTGATTCCTTTGTGTAACGATGACTCATATATTTTGTATGGCTAACTTTCGTTACACAAAGGACGCGATCGTAATTTTGTTTTCATAAAGCCCTTAACTATGTACATTTTTTTTTAAAACGACTCAGCTACTTTTGATGCTGACTTGACAGTCAACTCACAGATACGTTTACACTTTTACACCTTATCCCATTGTAATAAAGTGAAAAATGTAAACATATATTTGATGTCGACTGTACATTTGTACATCAAGACGAGCCTGAGAAAAAAAACCATGTCTCTTACGCTCTTTGGTTATGATTTGAGTTTATGTAAGCGGGTTGCTAAAAGACGATGTTGAACATGAAAATTGCGTGAGTTAAGTCTTTTTGTAACGAATCTTGGTGCACTTGGACTGCATGAATTAACGGTAATGAGCATCAGCGGGACGGTTTTTGTTCAATTGGACGTCTTAGTTGCTTATTTAGGTACACGGATATGTATCGTATCTTGACCGATTTCCACCACGTAGACCGGATAAAAGATAAGGTAAGTGAGTTTGAGTTTGAGGAGCTTTCGTAAGCTCGCTGGTGGCCGTAGCCGATTTTTGTTAATTTGTGCGATGTTTCCAACAGGTTTCTCATCGACAGAATTCTTCATCCATAAATCGCCCCCATGCCCTAATTTCCCATATTTTCCCGTACATAAACAAATAACATAACCACCAAAAATTCTATTTTTGACGACCGCCCTTCAACATTTTTTCCTCACTGAGTCGACGGAGTCCCGCTACGCGGCACTCCTATTTCTGGGCGATTTGCCCTTCGGTCATCTGAAGAAGAGGTTAACGAACCAAACCTTCCTATTTTTTTACTCAACAGTGCTGGTTATGTACCTAACTTGGTTATATAAATATATACGAGGAACAAAGCTCCGCCTCTGCTCTTTGAAGATCTGCTTATTAACCCGAATGCTTCAGACCGATTCTTTGCCTAATATCATTATCCTCCTAGCGGCTTCCAGGTTATGCCCTATTTCTTAAATTATGGCCGGAAACATGGCTATTTCCCGGGTCCGCTTTGACACCTAACGCCCAGATTAGGCCTAGGAACTAGTTTTACGCAAAGCGACTGCCATCTGACCTTTTAACTCAGAGAAAAACTAGAGCTTGTTGGAATTACACTGGTTACTTGATTATGTTTTCCTTCGCATGTTGTTTTTCTTCAAATGATGCTTCGTGCTATATTATTTGCACAAATAGGGATGTTATAAATTCCTCAAGCATGATACTCATCGCAATCTGACTTGATCACTCGTGTTGATAGCGGTTTCAGATATCAACAAGTGCAGTTATGCGAAGTACATTTTTTTTAAACCTTAGTGGGGCTTTTATGCCGGGCCCAATAAAGCGATAGGAGTGCACGGTTGGAGAGTGGCCTGTGGAAAATCCAGGGGAAACCTCCGACACGACCACGCGGCGGGGGGGTAAACACTGGAGCGTAGGACATATAGGGCCGTACAGGTCATATTAGTATGCCTTCTCTAGCGCCACACGCCACAGCACAACGAATTTATTCTAGATACGCCATAGATAACAAGTCTGTTCCTACCATAAGATAACAGATTATGAGATAAGCCACAAAATACACGCGGACGCGAGTTGTATGTTTATATACAATGTTCGACATTAGCCTGTTTTGGGACCGTTCAAGGCAAGATAACGTGTCCTTGAGATTACACCTGTAGTTAAAATATTTGTTTAACTTAATGATGGTACGGAAAGTACAGGATTACTAGAAGAGAGGCCAGTGATCAGTATAGTGGGCGATTTCTGGCTGGAAATGATGATGTATTGTGGTCTGTGAATTAGGTCATAATACATTTGCTTTAGCTCAGTTGGGTCGAATAGGGCCTTAAAATTCACGTGTAGGTACTTTCAGTTCAGTTCTAAAGTACATAGGTACTAGTTGTTCTCAATAGAAATAGTCTACTTAGAACAGTAGCGGGCGATAGCGATCGATAACTCTTATCAAACTATCGCGTAGGTAAATGAGAACATCGGTTCCACAATAATATGATACCTACGCAACTCTACTACAGTCAAGCGCAAAATATGTACCTATATATCCCCGATTTAAGAGCCATAGACATATTTTTAATTTAACCACCGACGCCTAACGCAAAAGGGGGTGTAGTTTAACATGTCTATCTATGTATATGTGTGTCTGTCTGTGGCATCATAGCTCCCTAAAGCAGGGGCGACTCACACGCGTGACGTCATCGCGCCGCTCAAAGGTCCCACGTCGGGTGACTATCAATGCGAGAGAAAGTGATGTAGCGAGTGATGCGCGTGCGATAGAAGGAGATGGCCAAGCGTCGGCACGTTTGGCTTGCCTCGCGCGGATTAGTTAACAGTGAGACTTCTGTACGTAGTACTATCCCTTATTCTGTGCCTAAAGGATTAAATGAAGTGCGGTTTTGTTTCAAGGTAAGTTGTATGCACCTATATTTTTGGCCATGACTGTACCATACAACTAACATGATTAGTTTTTATACCGCGCCTTTATTATTACACAGTGTAGTAGTACATACACCTATGACTCATTCATTACGTCCGTCGCCCTTTCAAAATATCACTCCCCAAGTCCCCACCAGACGCTATCTATTGGAAACAATGCTATCACGCGTATTTTTTCCCGCCACCAACTCGTAATCATAGGCCAAATTTCACATCAAATTTTGGTAACTCAGTACACTTTATGACATATCATAAATACTGATGTTACAGGTC
The DNA here is from genome assembly GCA_951800055.1 of Cenopis cana. Lineage (NCBI taxonomy): Eukaryota > Metazoa > Arthropoda > Insecta > Lepidoptera > Tortricidae > Cenopis > Cenopis cana. The sequence goes on along the minus strand of OX637476.1, from coordinate 2,335,495 downwards.
TAACGAATCATTATAAAACCGAATCTTAGTAAACGTAAATTAGTGTAGGTAACAAGTGTCTCAGCTAAGTCTATTTATATACAAATTAGCCCTGTCAACTCCAATACCAATTATGTCAGCGAATGAACACGGTAAGGTCATGCGTAGCGCCGCCGCGCCCTTAAAAGGACGTCGGCGCATCTGATCTATATCGGGGCGCGCGCAGCCGGATTCCTAACTACGACTGTTAAGGATACAGCCACAAATTCTATTATCTTGATAATAGAGCCACAAGCTATGCGTTCGTCATCTTTATTCAAAGCTAAATAATACGAGGTTGTGTAGACCATTTTGAGCATTTCACCCGCTAAGAGACGTAGGGGATCGCAGAACTTTATATCGCTTATGTTTAAAGCAACCTGAAGAAGTACTGCGCCTTACAGAAAATCCCTGTTGTTCCTGATAATGAGGAAGGTCACCAGAACTTCCGAAGGTAAGCTGTGTTATGAGTAAGAGACTGGCATTGTCGATACTACGAATTCTTATATCGAAAATAGGTCAACGCACTCTGTAAAAAAAAAATATATAAACCCGGTTTCAAGTAAATACAATATATATATATACATTATACACCTAGCTATAAAAAATTATCTAGCCATTTAGCGAGGAAATGCTGATGCCATTCGGAACAATGCCACAGGGGCCATTTTTAGATTACTTTAGTAGGATGTAATTTTTACTTCGTTTGGTTCTCAATAAAAATAGGTATATCTAGTTTAAGAATGTCGTTACGATGTCTCGCGACTCCATAATACGAAATTGCAAAACGCATTCGTGAATGATGGCGATCAATCAAGTTTGTGTAACGTCGCTGTTATTTATAACCTTTAGTTACTAACGCGCTGCGTTTGACAAATGGCTTCCACTGTTCCTTAGAAATGGATAAATGTGACCGAAATAGTCTTTAATGGCATAATAACATCCGTTTATTAGAGTTTTAACCAGTCAAAGGTGACATCTTTTATAATGCGCACTGCTAAGGTTTGGAATTCCCTGCCGGCATCTGTATATCGGAGTTCATATAACCTGGACCTAGTGGACCTCTTTTAGGCACGAGTGGATATGCATTTTCGGGGTGAGCTCGCTTCATCGTCGGCCTCATTTTTGCCTCTGGCTAGATGCTGGACAAGAGCAATCCCATTTTTAATTAAAAAAAGCCGGTGAATGGATTGAAAGTGTACATGCGGACGAAGTCGCGGCAGGCATGTTTTTCTTGGTCACTTCGGCGAAACTCGGTTTATGCACTTCGCCGCTGTTTAGATATAAATATACCTATATACGATCGTGCTAGGAACGAAATACCGCGTGCTATATGGCGAGAGTGAGTGATCGGGATTTTCTAGCTGTCAAACATAGCTTTTATTAAACAGATAACTTTCTATTATCAACACATTGTACAATTTTCCCCTAAAAAGTGACTGGCCGTGGTCCCAGGCAAAAGCTGTGTTAATATACGTGTTGTAGGACACATACCTACAGTGAATTCGATGGCAAGGCTACATGCCTAATCATTATACTGAACACTTGCTAATATTTAATAGTGATAAATACATAATGTAGTCCCAAATACGACGTGCGTGGGTGTACCAAACTGCATTCATGCATAATTGCGGAACTGTTTAAATGCTAATCGGTTAGTATGTGGCAATACTTCCATTCAAGTATAGACTCCGCTCGTAAACATAGAAAAAACTGATTAACTCTTGACGCTTCGGTGGTCCTGTCAATTGGAATTTGCGTTAAGCCGGATACGATATCATGGAATCTTAGATCTATGTCATTTTAATTCAATGAAGAGTCTTACGAACTTGCCACTTCAGTTAGTAGAGGTAGGTAAATTATTACTGGATACCCAGAGAACTATGACGCTAGGGCGTCAGTAGATCCTCGATATCAATCCTAGATCTCAGAGCCGACTAGGGGCAATACGTAAGTTATATAATTGACCCCTTTTTATTGTAAGCGGGGAAAATCCGTTAGGCGTTGGTCGTTCTGTTCTGACGCCGCGCCGTCGCCGGCTGCGTGCAGCGGCCCGTCGTCGCACGCGACGTCTGAAAAATGTCCTCCGCACCGTAAAAGGGCGGAGGTAATGTCGGAACTGCACCGACTAAACGCTCCTTGATGCATTTCGGACGGCTCCCTATAGTCTCCTCTATTACTCTACTTTTTATCCACAACGCAACAGAGAAGGTAAAAATGCCTTAGAGTTAGTGTTCATTTTGTTCGTTAGAGTGTGCACATAAATATTTACTTCATGCCATTTGTAATCATTTACCTTTGCTGGTATTCAAACTGCATTAAAAATCTAAGCGATAGTACGCCCATGACACTAAATTAGAGAGGGCCTTAAACATACACCAAACGTTACAGGAAGCATGTTGCCTGTTAATTATATGCATAGTTAAATTGCAAATTATCACTCATAAATGATCATTGAATCTTGAGTTACGCTAATTCGTCACCTTGACGAGGACGTCGGAACATGTAGTTGTAATGTGATATTTGCGTCTTTAAACGGCGATCGATGACGCGATCATGGCTTAAGTTAACCATGAAACTAGTATTGAATATGCTTGTTAGCAATGTTAGCATATTATTATTAACATAATGCACCTAGCCTGAAAAAAACCCTTATTTAGGTACCTATTAAAAATGGGATTGCGTTTGGCCAGCATCTTGCCGGGGGTCAAAGATTAGGAACATGGATTAACTACTTGGTCTATTGTTACATGTGTAGTAAGGTTTTTTTTATACAATGACGGTGGCAAACAAGCCTGCGGTCCACTTGATGATAAGCGGACACCGCAGTTTATAGACGCTCGCAACTCCAAAGTCACGTGAGCGCTGCCGACCCTCTATAAAATTTGAGGATTCACTGTGTTACCAGCAGAAGGGATAAATTTAGGTTCCGCGTTCTCAACACAGTGCATCCTCGGGAGCTCTTGCTCACCTCCAGGAACACAGCGGTAAGCGTAAACGCGGTGGCTAGTACCTGAGATACAAGGATGTTCTGAAAAGACACATGAAACCGTGCAAAATAGAGCCCTCTGAATGGGAGGTCAAGGCTGCTCAGCGCCCCGAGTGGCGACGGCTCATCCATCAACAGGTGAACGACTTCGAAACCGAACGTCGTGAAGACCTAGATAGGAAGCGGGATGAGTTGAAGGCCAGACCACCTGCGGCCATCTCCTACAATTACGTCGGTGGGGTTCTGACGTGCCCAAAGTGTGCTCGTACCTTCTCTAATAAGATTGGGTACGTAAGCCACACAAGAGCGCACTTAAGAGCGGAACTACGAAACCACCCACCATGAATATCTATTAAATATGCCAAACCAGAATATACAGTCGCTGTGGCCGAAATCGGTCAAGACTATCACTCACTATCAATATGACTCTGCCACCCGCTACCCTTCCGCGGCGTTTCCATTAAACGGCCGACCTATACAAGTACCTATATGTATATAGGAAACGTTGTTTTTATGACTGTAAATAAATGATACGAATCACCATAAAAATAACCGTTGGCATATTAAACATGGTAAATGATCAATCAGTATGTTAAATAGATAATGGATGTTAGCGATTTTTGATGGTCAATGGGATTTTTACGTTAGTTTCGTAAGATTGTGATGTATGAGATGATGAGCGATACAACGCGATAACGACAAACTATGTAAAATTTGTCTTTACATCTCTGTGGCGTATTATCCTTAGTTATAATTGTCTGACATTGGAGACATTATTATATATTCATTTCCCTGTGACGTGCATATGTGCTCGGGTATAATTAGTCTGTTACTCTTTTTTGGTGACTGAGTTTGATTGTTCCGAAAGCTCAGTTGGCTAGTGCGATTGGCCGCATACCTATATGCCAGGATGTCGCAAGTTGAAAACTTCGAATCCTGCTCGGGGCAATTTTTTTCACCACCTCTCGTTTAGAAGCTGCAAATAATATTACTAGATGTTCACTTTCATAATAAAACATAACAACAGAAAAGTATGGTGAATTCTTTTTTTAAGGTTTTTATCTAAATAAAGTAAAAAAAATTGCAATTGTTAGCAAACTGTGTGCCCGCACCTTAAATCCGCTGCAAGGCCAAGGCTGCCATAACCACACAGGTTAACGTGTTTATATACGTTTATAAACGGAACTATTAGCATGGTTTCCTCCATTCCATTTCATGTGCTGTAACGACATTTTATCTCGCATTTGCATTTGGTCTGGTATTGGAAATCTTTGTATATACATTTTTAACGTAAACCTAGCCTCCTGAGTCCGCTAACCATGGCTTACAAAAATACTACTACTTTATGTATATGGTGGCTTGCTCTGTATGTGGTGTTGTGTTCCTATGTGGTGAGTAAAGGACGCCAAGAGCGCCCTAGGATGCGTTGCATTGACAGTGAGGAGTGTACATAATAACACAATTAAGGCAGGGTAGCCCAATGTTTTTTTCAACATTACGGCTAATATATCTATTACTGATATTTTACATTTCATTTTTGTACTCAATTACAGAACCTAAATAGTTCGACAAATTCGTAGGCTTTGATGTGATAAAATGATTAGCTTATTGACTATGTTTAAATATTTACGAAAACTACGCGCAGACTACTTACGAAGCTACGGTAGCCCAGTGGTTCAAGCATGCGGCTGTCAAGCGGCGGTCGTGGGTTCGAATCCCAGCTCGTACCAATGAGTTTTTCGGAACTTATGTACGGAATATCATTTGATATTTACCGTTAGCTTTTCGGTGAAGGAAAACATCGTGAGGAAACCTTCATACATCAGCGAAGAAATTCAAAGTTGTATGTGAAGTCCCCAACCCGCTCTGGGCCAGCGTGGGGACTACTGCCCAATCCCTCTCATCTATGAAAGGAGGCCTGTGCCCAGCAGTGGGACGTATATAGGCTGATGATGATGATGATGACGCGCAGAGCTTCCGTAGAGAGCGGGATGGTTAATTGCAAACTCACACGTGTTAGAGCGGGACATTTGCAATGGAGCTACCTCCCCTTAATCGGTCGCAAGCGTTCAAAGGCTTCGGAGTCTACCATCTGGCAAGCCGTAAGCTTGTTTGCACTGTTCATTGTATAAATAAACGAATTTTCCGCAACGCTGACGTGTCTACGAGTTATCAGCCGTTAGATTCCCACAAAGGGCTGTGTTAAGTGGCTAAGTACCGGATATCCGTTGATAGCTTGACAGATAACCACTGTACTAACTTAGGGCTAACACAATAGCACATTAGTCTTTGTTAACAACAAATTGGCACCAAAAAATAACCGTTGAAACACAACCTTACCGGCTATAAATCAAAATGAACATTAATCCTGTTGACCATAAATTTCATTAAAAGGCAGGAAAATAAAGCTGTCTTTAAGATATATCGGAACCGCTAAGTCAAAAACCGTGACAAGATTAAGGCTACCTTAACTAGTAATTAAAGAATAATCCATAATCTTACTCATGGAGTAGCGTAGGCGCTTTAAAGTTTTTCAGAAAGTTTGAACGGTCATAGTTTTTCTTTGGCACTTACGCCATTATACTTCTTGATTAGTCGTAGGCGCAAGGACCGCCGCCCTCGCGAATCAACTTTTATTATGACTTATGCAAATCGATATGAGACAAGGTTCTAGCTCAATTGGGATTAACATACAAGATAGAACCTTGTAATAACAGATGCGATTATATTCGCCGCGATTTCATTCATATAAATTAAATTCGCAGTGGTTCTAAATTGTTTTGATTAGCATATGACTTAGAACCTTGTAATAGTCTGTGGCTTTTTAGTAAGGTTTCGTTGAGGTCTTTAGTAAATGCGTGATGTGGGCGTAGGAATTTGTATACTGCATTTTTTGACGCATTTAGTATCGGTGTGTGCCTCATTAGGATATACTAATTGGCTTGTCTTGATTGTTTGCGATAAGATCAAATACAAATATCTAATTGTGAGTACATATTTTTATTGGGTTGTTGCTGTTCTCCTCTACAAGTCGCCTTTCTTACCGGATTCTCGTAAAATTTTGCAGGTTCGACCATGCGCATGCGAGTTTAACTACATTGCGCGGTTTTATAGATCGATTAAAGTCGTTATACCTCATTGACCCGCAGTGTATATCATAGTTGCATGCGAGTCTCGTACAGTGTGTAAATATGGAGCACAGAGCCAGTTAGTTTTCTATACGTACGGGTTGGTAGGCATATGGCGGAATTTCGTAGGAACGTGGAGCGTTCAATACCACGTCAGCCGTATTATTTACGACGTCTATGGCAACAAAGCCAATACGGGAACAAAGGGCTATAATGCAATGCTTGAACAAAGCTAGCGATGCCTAGACTTTCTAGAATCAATCTTATTCAGGAATGTAACTCTAAACCGGTTTGAGCCAGATAAATCTAGAAAAGGATCTATATTGATTAAAATTAGGATTAAAGTACAGTCGGACTCACAAGAGGGCTTAACGCCTATATTCCTTGTGACATTAACGTCCTGTATAAACTATGATTAAAATTTCCAACATATACCTTTTGGTTTCGAATATAATTTTTTTCCTATTTTTAGGGGAAAAATACGAAAAATACTTCTATAAGTAAATAAATAATTATCTCGTCTCATCTGCACATCGTTCGACGTACACATAACGAAAGATAAGAAGAATTTTAAAAAAAAAAAAACATCATAAAAATAGCAACCACGTCAACATTATAATAAATAACATCAACATTATAATAAATATAATCTATCGTACTATAACTCCACCATTCAACTGAACATCAATAAAGGTTCATTTACATGAGTGGACGCAGAGAAGGAACAAATTGGCCGTGACCGCTAATGTAATTACGCCTTTATACGAGTCAAACGGCGAAAATTGGCGAAACAAATGCTACAAATTGAAAAGATGATGTGGTGCTTACACAATTTAGAGCAAATGTGTCACTAATTGGTACTTCCGTAGGTAAGTAATTTTTTAACAAAATAGGTATATTAATGGATTCAGTTTCAACATGTCTGTCTGTCAGCTTAACTTAGTGTTTTTTACTATGACGTGAAAAAGCATACAGCCTGTCTGAATGTAAGACCCCGGGCTACTTTAGGAAATAACCAGGAAAACACTAGGAGAATTATGTTCTGATTCTATGATATACCTCAATGAAAAATTCATCAACTAAACGAAAACTTTACAGGCGATTGTGTCAGAAATTAGGTATTCTAAGTTAGAATAAATTTGTCAATATTTTTTATCGGTGTTGGAACGGCCTTGATAACCTGCTAAGATGACTAATGTTCTAAAAAACGACTAATCCTAGTAACCGCCATTTCTTAACGGATATTGTCTAATTCAAGTATTATTACAAGATTGTATAAGACATGAATAATTTATTACAGCCTTGGATAAACCAAAGCCGGCCAAAGGCTTACATTCTCGCAAGATAATTAATAATATCGATAACTATATTTACCCGTATTTTCTATATAAACTTGCTGTCCTAACACCTGCTGTATTGATTGATGTAGATACATATCTCAGCGCCGCGATGCCATCTGCCTAGGGTTTGCAGGATCCGTTGATTTTAAGGATCCGGATAATTCGGATCTTAAAATTCGTAGGATCCGGATATCCGGATATTTCGGATAAAACGGATCCATTTAAATATTAACGACTTTTCGATTAACAAATGCTTTTTTCAAGTAAGTAGCTGCTGTATATATTCTTAAAAAGTGTAACTAGCAGTAACAAATTAAATAATTGCAATATTTACGAAATAATCAACCAGTCAAATCACAATCACGTACGCAGAAACACTGACAATATTCCAGGTAGACGAACCAAAAAACTGACTGTGTACCTGCACTAACATAGTAGTGGGTTGCTTCGTCAAAATTAAATGAACCAATTAACGTTAATAAAAAATATAAAAACAACAAAACAAAAAACAAAACAAATAAATAAAAAATAAATAAAATGTATAATAAATGTATAACATTAAGACCTGTTTGTAAACCCACTATTGACAAATAAAATATTCATTCATTCATTCATTCATTCATTCATTCATTCATTCATTCATTCATTCATTCATTCATTCATTCATTCATTCATTCAAAAAAATAAATGTGGCTGAGATTGAGAATTCTATTCAAGGCCTAATAATAATGTAAAGGTTAATAATATTTGTTTTATCGGACGAGCGAAATAAAGCTCATAAAGTTTTGCAAGAGATCTGTTGTCTATCGGCCAGAGTTAGCTTGCAAAGCTGAGAACTGAGGATGGTAGAATCGTTTTGTCCAAACCTGGACTCTTGAGTGAGATAGAGAGTTTTTATGGACAGCTGTAGCTGTACACGTCAACATGTAAACCCATTCCTAGTCTAGCTAACGACTCACGAGTTCGATTAACCCGACTTCTTACCGAAGATATACCGGACGCTAGCCTGTACGACATTAGAATGGCATTCAAAATTCAAACAGCTTAAAACAACAAGGCACCAGGCGGTGACGTAATAACGGCTGAACTCCTGTAGCCGGCGGAAAGCCAATCCTCAGGGCGCTTGAATAGCTTTTCGATGCCGCCATACATACTCAAAGGCAGAAATCCAAAAGCATAGAAAAGGAGTGTGGTGTGGTGGTCTTGTTCTTCAAAAACGGAGATATCACCATTCTGAATAATTATAGGCCCATCTCACTTCTGAGCCATGTCTACAAGTTGTTTACGAGTCATTACGAACCATCTCACACGCAGGTTTGACGACTTCCATCCTCCCAAACAATGCGGTTTCAGGAAAGGCTTCAGTACCGTAGACCACATACATACGCTTTGTCTGATTGATTTTACATTAGGACGACCGAGCTGATCTGATGCTGGAGGCCATAGCAACTCCTAAACTATGCACAAGATACGTACACGTCGTCTTTGGGCTCCTTATAACCGAAAACGAGTAGTTGATTACTGTGGAAAAAAAGTACAGTCGCTAATGAAGGCTCGAACCAAAACTGAAGTTTATGCCATAAACTTATTTATTTTGTATTTTTGTTAAATAATATACATTCCATTCAGATTTACCATTTAAGAATAGATAATACAAGCTTTCTTTTAGTTCATTATCATATTTTTGATCAAATTTTGAAAGATCCGTTAGATCCGAAATATCCGGATCCTGAAAGCCTTAGGATCCAAAAAACGGCGGATATCCGGATATTTCGGATATCCGGATATCCGGATTGCAAACCCTACATTTGCCTAATTAACATAAAGGGATGTCCTCAGAAACTGTGGATATATCTTTATGACATGGAATTAGGGCCCTATAAGTTAAAATCCCGCAAGTATATCGACACCATGTGACGCGGACAATCTAAGTATATACTCGTATACGTGCCGTCAATAGATTTTGGAAATTATGTAAACAAATATGTCTGAATGACAATTCATTTGTCGTCTATGGATTTGTTGCAAAATAGTGATGACAAAAGTCTATAACAATAATTAAGCAATCCACTTGACACTCGAGAAATTATTTAATTGAATATTCATTGCGAGTATTTGTGACTCTTAACTTCATGGCAGCAAATGAAAATAAATGAGCAATGAAAATTCATAACAAAGTAAATGGAAAATGATGAGAAGTGAGGTTATTTGTAATTGAATCTATAATGTCATTAAACTTTTTAGATATACTGGATATTCCCATCACTTACACGAACTTTTTTTTCAATGACAATATAGATTCCTAGCATTTTTACGAGTAAAAAAAATTGACAAGCTATTGTCACATAACTAATCATTGTAAACGAAAATTGTTTTTATTGAAATATGAATAATTAAAAGATATTATAGCTTAAAATGAATGCAAATACATGTCTATAAAATGTTGGTAAGACTGTGTTCGTTCTTTAAAAGTGCGTGATTACGAAGTAATGAAGGTAAATTGGTCTGTTTACATAATTTCCAAAATCTATTGACGGCACGTATACATATATCTTCTTTAAATCAACCGCTCCTCAACTCTTTGTTAGAAATACAAGCGCCAAATACAATGTACCTAAGATTCACAAGTTACTCGTAGTCTGAAAACGATACGTTATATTTGCTGCATAATATAAAATTGAATACACGCCTACTGTAACTTGCTTCAAGTTTTACTTAAAACGAACTATAACAAATTTTCGCAAATAGTCACGTTTACCTCGCCACCGGCGTACAGAATGCACAACAGAACCGTCATTTACTCCTATCAACAACTTTCATCTCGCCAATACTCAATTGAATAGAATTCTAAAGTGTAAACCATTGCATTCAACAGAGGTTTGAACAGTTAAGTAGTGAGCACTTAAAACAATCGTCGTATCTGTAGGTACTTCTCTACATTGTTTTTATGGCAAAACTAGCTGTTGCATGGTATGCGAGAATTTCAATATCCTAGGATTCCCTCTGCATAGATATTACCTAATTTACACCAATGCTCAATGAATTATACACACAGGAAGGTACCTTACGAAACACTTCGTCCATTGGTGAACACAGTATGAAAATCCGTTCGGTAGTCTTTGATTTTATTGCGTACAGAGATACAGACAGACACATCGGGCACTTTCATGATAAATGTAGTGAATTAAAGGTTCTCATCCGAATCCGAGGACAGTTTTAAAGGTCACGGACTGCACAGATTTAACTCATTTGAAATTAGATGTTGGCTAACATCTAGATCTCCGATAATAATCAGTCGTAGTCTAACATTTTTATTGAAACTGAAAAAATGTGCAATTAGGTACGTAATTTGTACGAATAAATGGCGTTAGACACGCGATACTTTCCAACTTTGACATTACCGTATTGTTCGAAATAAGTTTGGTTGATTTACGTTATCGAAGGCCGAATTTCCCACGCAATTATGGTCTGTAGCTCTAGTATAAGTTTTTTCGAAACATTAACTAATTCGAACGCGTTTGCGTTTTGTCTCAAAATGTATGAAAGTGGTATGAAAACGTGAACAGCGCCTCTGGTAGTCACTAGTGGAAACTAAAACAGCGAGTATAACATTTGTTCCTAACCGATGAACGCGCGTATTTCAAACTCGGTAAGAGCGTTTTCATACATTTTGAGACAAAACGCAAACGCGTTCGAATTAGTTAATGTTTCGAAAAAACTTATACTAGAGCTACTGTTGTTAATTGATAAAAGTTACTTCTGACATCAAATGTAAGGTCGATGAGCTTGGCTAGGACCTAGTTCCTAATAAGGTATTATCTCAACGCAGTAATTAGCAGTTAGCATAATGCCGACTGGCCCCGGCCTTCACGGTGCAGGCGGGATTGTTGTCGTAACTTTATATGAGACGGAGTATGACATTGAAGTTCATAGAGCATGGTCCCTTAAGGCTGGGACTCTGAGGATGTGGAGTAGAGAATGCTACTGGCATTATTATTAAGTAAGTTGTTATTAGGTATGCTCTTGCTCTGTTTAAAACGAATCAAATAGCCCTATTTAGTTTACTGTTAATGAAATAGCCATATGTTTAGTTTAACGTCAAAAAAAGTATGAAAATGTATTTTTATTGCAATGCGTAATGTTGTACAGTTCTATGACGGCTCTACCACTTCCTTTTTTTAAATTTAAGGTTCAACAAATCCACCTTTAAGATTCATTTCTTCAAAAAAACTTTAAAACATCACATAAAAATAGCGTGGCAAGAAATATTTTGGGGGCATGATTAGATAGCAAATGACCACACCTATCCGCCATTTTAATTTCGAAAACGATGGACCAAACATATATAACTTGGCAATCTTGGCATTTAGCATAATATCTTCGGTTGGCATTATGGCATACTAATTTATGTGTAAATGAGAAAGGTCGATATTATCTATAGATACTATTGTTATATCGTTCCGTATTGCACCAAAGTTTAAGTGAGTTTCAGCAAACATTACATTAAATCACCTGCATGTTTGGTGTTAGTTCTAACTTCCAACAAACGCCTCTACTCCGCCGTGTCAAAATGCCTTAAACAACAAAGGATCATGTTTGCAGTTGTACAGTAAGTGGAGAAAGTCTACCCCTTTTCGACCATATTATTAGTGCATTACGGTTCAAAGGTGCTAGGCAGTATTCTTAGTTGACTGTACCTTTATTTACCAAGGGTTCTTGACCCGTTGCATAACGAACCGACACGAACTGCAGTATAGGTGCAATTTTAACATTCGGGTCAGTTCCGGAGTAATCCGGAGACAATTTGGAGAGTACAATGCTGTAAAAATGGCTTTGTTTGGTTCGAAGAACATTAGTCGCGAGTCGTGTTGATAAGGCCGTTATTACGTTAAAGGGTTTCAGTTCCTATTCATAGAACAAAAAAACTACCATTAAACACTTTAACTCGCAAGTCTCGCAACTACACAATTTTAATTTGCTGTAAATCGCCAACGAGGCTTTGACTCGCTATTTTATTTTTAATTTATGAAGCAAGGGATTCGAGTAAGGGTTTACTACTAAACTATGGTACTAGGTTATTAACAGTTACATCAGGATACCCTATTCCTGCGTATATTAACTGTGTGTTGTATGTTTCTTATTTGTGTGTTGTTTTGAGTTTTGTAGCATTTTATTCTTAGTTACTGTAACTTGTGTGTACGAGTAGGTATGTGGCAAACAAATAAATTATTTATCTATCTACTTACCACCAATTAAACAGCAATTTTGTTTACCTCTAAGTATTCAAAGATATTTTATATCATGACTCCATTTAAGAATCACTAATTTGTCATAGATTTGTTTGATCAATTGCACTTTATGTCAGATCATAAATACAGCCTCGCATTAAAGCAATTACTTTCGTCTACTACACGTCGTAACGGTTAAAAAGCAATAAATATATGTTAGACGTTCGTGCCTATTGCATAAAATGACGTTACTGCAATATAGGTATATCCCAAACACAGTATACGTCTTTTTATAACTAGGAGAGCATAAATGAAGACAGCACACCCGAGTCATTTGCCAAATTAAACGTAAGGTCACTGGCCAGCTAACATCCAAAAGAAAAAAGCATAAACTCCAACACAATTCCCACAGACACTTAGGACCATTCTATTCTGAGGCATTTGTTGATCGCCAGCTTAACTCTCAAAGGAAAATTGGATTAACAGTGTATGAATTACACTCATACTTAAGGCTATTTTAGTTTGAAGCTTACTGAAGTCCGAGATCAGGCGAGACCGCCTGGCTGCTGACTATCTGCGATCTTGTGACCCAAATTAACATATTACACTGGTTTTAAAGGTCACATAACCTTAAGTTATCTTTTGAGTTATCTTTTTGCCTTTTATGTACGTTACCAGTACTCGTAATTTACCAAAATTTGGATTCATGAGAAGTTAAAGTAGAATACGGAGGACTGTGCTTATCTACGTTGTAACCAGGTTGTAACACCCTATGTAACCCGTATTCCGCAAATAAACATGTCAAAGGTCAAAAAGTCATGTTTTTTTCAACTGACTTTAGTAATTATTTCGTTCAAAATGCATTGTAATCAGGATATTATCTGGGATGATTTACAACTCCAATAGAAAATTACAATACCGGCGGGAATAGAATTGGAAAGATTGTGGATGTACTTGCATACGTATTCTGCTTGGAAAACATTGTGACTTTACACCATTTTCCCGCGTGTTTTTCACTCTTCAATTTATGCCAGGCGCGAGAGTCAGCAAAGGAGAATTTAGCGTCTTCGAAATAAGAAGTAATGTTAGTTATATTGGAACTTTTGCTAAGGCTTTTTCGTCGTAGAATCTGATTAAGATTGTTTCAAGGTACATGCAATAAATTTTAGTATCGCCTACTTATTATAAATATAACTATTGATGCGTCGTGCAAAGAACTTGACCATATTGATTTAGAGAATAGTTACCGGCCAGTGCCGTGTGGTATCGCAAAATCCGTTACAGTACGGTATTCCTTCATAATGAGTATTTTTTTGCCAGCCATCACGGCATCGTTTAATTGTATAATTCTGCATTGTTTTATCGTTCTCGTCCGTTTAAGCCGTTTTGACAGATGCTTCGCAATTAATTAAGGTGCAGTGATGTAACAAGTTATCAAGATGACAGGTAAATTGGTGGCTCCACGTCTAAAGAAGAATTACTAAAAGAAATCAGCTACAGTATTAGTAAGTTTCAGTCTTCCCACACCCTGTTTCTAAAGATCTGTAGAATAGATATAATGGTGCATAAATAGTAGTTTATGTAACTGTTACAAAATGAGGGTTGGTTCCCAAAACATGAGTGTCGGTTTATGAAACGAGCCGAAGGCGAGTTTCATAATAGGATAACACGAGTGATAATTGAAACCTGTCCTGCCAGCACAGTTGCGCCTCCACCAACTTCCTCACGCAGATCTCGTAAACGGCCTGCTGGTGCTGGTTCTCAGCGCTGAGCGCGACTGATGGTTGCATACAGTTGGTAATGATTGGAACATGACTAACCTGTCCATAAGCCAGCACAGTCGCGTTGTATATAGCCATCGAGCGCCGCGTCCACCAGCTTCCGCACGCAGGTCTCATACACAACCTGCTGGTCGATGTTGGGCTCGAACATGCCTGAGGCTACGGACAGTTGGTTAATGCTTGGAACATGAACTAACCTGTCCATAAGCCAGCACAGTCGCGTTGTAGCCATCGAGCGCCGCTTCCACTAGCTTCCTGACGCAGGTCTCATAGACGGCCTGTTGGTCGATGTTAGGCTCGAAAGCGAAGTCGAACGTGAAGGCCCGCTCAGCGCCGAGCGCGACGCCGCCGTCGCCGGCCGCGCCGCCCGCTCGCGCGCATATAGCGCATCCTTCTACCACTTCTGCTGGTGTTTGCGGTCGTATCCTGGAAAGGAGGACATGTTATAGATCATCGGAATTACACTGGTCTCGCCCAAGCCGTGTGGTCAGTTAGCGGAGTTTATCATACATCGTAAAAACAAGAACGTTGTACTAGCATTTGTATAAGTATGATCATAAATTTTTAACCGATGTTGTTACATGAGTAGAAAACTTTAGTTTTGAAAATGGTAGATATGCTGGGATACTATCGTAAAGTCCAAATGAGCTAGAGCCCCCCACCTGTCCCACTGCTGGGTAAAGCCTCCCCTTTTTCATCTTCCACTGTTTTTAGTTTTTGGCTTCTTCCGTCCGTTGAGTTACATTTTACTCACATAAAATAAGTAAACGGAAATGGTTATTGGTAGGTATTATCAGTACAAATGAACATGACATTGATATATATAAACAAGTATCTCGATAATGACGGGTTTACCCCGTGCCTAATACATCCGTGATTCCGTGTACGTCTGTTAAACTTTAATGCATTTGCAGGTTTTGTATCAAGGACGGTACTATGCAAAGGTTATATAATAACACCTTTATAGATCTCATTCCAAAACAAAGACTAGCAGTTAATAAAGTTTGAATTAAGAATAATAGCCGTTTCATGGAGTAATAGCTGAAGGCCTCTGATATACCATGTGGCTTAGACCAAAACCCAATATTGGTCTTGGTCTAAGACACATGGTATATGGAGCTTTCAATATTACCTCAGTTTTGCGTAGTTTAATTTTAGTACACATCGTGTGCCTGCACCAAGTGCACCATGTAGAGGCACGCAATCTGCTCTAATTCGACACAGTTACCTTTCTCGGCGGCCATTGTTAGCCGAGGCAATGGCTGCAATGTGCAACACTGAGCACGCGACGTCGCTGTGACGTAGCCAACTCGAGTCTAGTTGAGATTTTTTTCTTAGCCGATATTTTATAAAACTGTTATTGAATTTTGAATCTTCTAGTATACGACATTAAGTCGCATTTTGGACAGATTGTAACCTGTACACTTCGCTTGATTCGTGTGCAAAATTGTAATTCGTTGTAGTAATTGTACGGTCAACAACTTCTGTTGAGACTGAGACACCATCAAATCTTGTCGTACGTAGACGCCTAATGTTAAATATTTAAACGCTATCATTTTTAATTTGACAATTCAAGATTTTATTATTATCTTTTTTATTGATAAAACTATCTAATTTTTATTGTAGTACATTGACCTTAAAAATAACCTAAACATAAACTTAATATTATAAACTAAAAACTATGTCAACCTACAAAACCGATATCCCCAAGATCCCCGCTGCAGGGAATGGTTCCCAGAAGGCTGGCTGCGTTTCCTCGTTGCACCGCAATGCCTATACGTTGGCCGAGAAACGCGCCAGCCCTCCGGTCACCAGTTTTTTATTTAGTATTGATACATGGACGAAAGCTATGGATATGTAGATTTTTGTTAGATTACCGTAAACTACGGTTTACGGTAATCTAACCTACATTATGCTTAGCAGGTACATTTCTTTTGGATTAATCTTGGTTTGTAGTAAAATTCGTGTAAAGTAGCGGCTGAAATTATAAATCGTATCTATTTTAAACCTACATACACGAACTCTTGTACAGTCAAGGGCATAAATATGTATACACTTTTGGACCTTATTTCAATGGAATAAGGTGAAAAAGTGTATACATATTGGTGCCCTTGACTGTACCTCCTGAACACGGATTCCCCACAGGAACTAAGCAGTAATGTCATAGCGCACACGATTTAATCCAATCCAATGGCTACAGGAAAGACCAATTATACGGCCCGCCGCTACCCGTGACCCCGGAGACATGTGCACGGGCTATTAAAAGGACACTTCCGACCGCAGTATCATCCAGTTAGTTTGTTGACTGTAGAACAGCTGTTTTGTTGATATTAGGTACTTTAGTGGGAAGTTGATATGAGGTACTTTAGCGGGAAGGAATTCTTCATAAAATAACATATGAGTTAGTACGGCTTGTTATCGAAAATATGTGAAATACGGTCTCATCTGGCAGAAAGCACGAAACATGGCATGCATGTAGCTTTCTATATGTGCATCAACATTTTTAGGGAAACAAGTCGACAACCTCCACTTCTTTTGTGCCAAATCACAGTCTTTTTTAATTTATTTGAAAACGACTGAAGTTTGTTTCCCTAAAAAATTTGATGCACATTTAAGAAAGCTACATGCATGCCAAGTTCCTTGTTTTCTGCCAGATGGGACCGTATTTCAAGCTAACAAGCCGTACTAAGTATCTGCCAAAACCTCTCTAACTATGAACCATCAACAAAGGTTTTCACACATTTTCATTGCGATATGACGGTGAAGTCAACGGAAATAATGAGCTCCCTGCCGAGGTACCTATTCCCAAAGGGCTACAGCATGGGACTCTTCAAAAAAAGGCGTGAAAAGGTTTCCTACGGGTAGAAACGCGTGAGTGACGCCTCTGGTGTTGCAAGCATCTATAGGCGACAGTACCCACTTAACATCAGGTGAATTGTCAGCATGTTTGCCACCAACGTGGTATAAAAAAAAATTGTTATAGCTTAGTTAAAGAGTAAAACCGTGAGTTCATCATTAATTTAAGACGTTCTCTTGTCGGTTGAGCGATTTCCACGTATCTATTTCTTGAGCCTTTCTTTTGACAGCCTAGAGCCTACCCGTACTACGCCTATCCATAATATATTATACTAAAATTTTATAAAACCTTCAACAAACATTACGTAGAAGTGCCATATGTTTGTTTGCCTTAAACTGCAATGTCAGAAAGTTCCCCCATCAAAGTGCCGTATACATACACACATGTCAAACATCATACCCGTCATTAATCACAATTATCGTCGGTTACATGGAACTGTCTAGCCACAGTATAAAGAAAAGTAGTACATCTCCGATTCATAAACTTTTGAGTCCTTTGCCGTAGTCTAGTGCCAACGTCAGTGCTAGAGAGGCGTCTTAAATAGCGAGAATACCAACACTATGGGGCAGGCTGCTGCAAACATGGCCACTAGGTGGCGCCACTAGAGTATGTCACATCTCGATTGATGCACATTTAACTTTAAAAAATATTGTACGTTTAAAATACCGTTTTAAATAATAATTAGATTTTTTTTTCAGAAATTTCCTCATTTTTCCCAGTACATTTACCTTAATTTTGCGGTCCTTTCACTGATTGCTCGCGTTGCCGTAAAAGTGCTTTTAGCTGTGCCAGAGTCAGACGTCCGTATTTTTCATTTGGATCCTTTTTATCGCGCTAAACGGACGAGTATATGTTTACGAAAATATAACTTACACGCTCCTGTCTAAACAAAACCTTTTGTATTTAAATGGCTTTGAAACATTAACCGACAGTGTCTCGACCTAAGATACAAAGTTTAATACTTATTATTATTTATAACGGTATTTTAAACGTACAATATTTTTTAAAGTTAAATGTGCATCAATCGAGATTGTGACAAACTCTAGTGGCGCCATCTATGCAGAGCTTTGCGCCGCCTGCCCCAATGTAAAGTGACGTCATACATTCAAAGAAGAAACTACTCATTTTACTGTGGCCTGTTAAACAAAAGAGGAAATTCTATATATGGAAAGTGAAGGAAGCGCTGCTATGACTGATTCGTACGCAGAACCGAAACGTATATAGTGTATGGGCTTTGTACTATCGACGACACATTTAACTGACCATTTATAGGCCTTATCTCGTTGCAATAAGGTTCACGGATGATCAAATAACGGTGTTGTGGATAGTAAGTACTTACGTCTGTAATTAGTATGGGTGTGTATGGGTAGGTGCTTGTGTGGTCCGCTATTGAATCGTGCAAGACGTGTTGCATACATGAATGGGTAAAGTGCATGTGATGAGTTTGCGGTAGGTAGGTACAGTCAAGGGCACCAATATGTATACACTTTTTCACCTTATTCCATTGAAATAAGGTACAAAAGTGTATACATATTTATGCCTTTGACTGTACGGCTAAAAGTAGCTTTAAAACAACAATAAAAAACTTCCGTGCGTCTCAGACATACTGAAATATAATAAACGGGTCACTCGTTAAACGCGAGGCCGCCGCGACCACTCATGATTAAGGACCACGTATTGGCCTGAAACATGTCGAGCGATATTCGACGATACAGACGTGACGTTGAGTGACCCGTTTATTATATTTCAATAAAAATCTTCTTTCATCGTTTCAACATACCATCCATCCTCCTAGCGTTATCCCAGTACAGTTGCATCCTGAATGCCTGGGGTCCGCTACCTAATCCCAAGATTTGGCGTAGGCACTAGTTTTTACGGAAGCGTTATTGGGATGTCAAGTGAGTGGGCAACTTGACTGTTAGAAGCTCTCAAGCCGCCCGAAGGCCTCCAACTTGGCTTTACGACTGCTGCCATAGACAGCAACCGGGATCAACGGCTTAACGTGCTTTCCAAAGCACGGGAGCGCTCAGTGCTCAGCTCACTGAGCGCTCCCGTACCTATATAGTACATTTTTATAACATAAGTAAAATTACATATTGTGTTTATTTTCATTATTAGTTTCAGTAAAGTACCTACATCGTTTCAACATACGCGTCTAAGAATTAAAGTAAAAGCAAACGTAACAGTGTCGACTTTTATTAAATCATCATTATTGTCACAAAATAGTAAAATTATGGCTAATATGAAATATGAATATATATACATGCCCTGGCTCTCACACACATTTCTTCTATGAAATGTATT
This sequence comes from Cenopis cana, assembly GCA_951800055.1. Lineage (NCBI taxonomy): Eukaryota > Metazoa > Arthropoda > Insecta > Lepidoptera > Tortricidae > Cenopis > Cenopis cana. The sequence goes on along the minus strand of OX637476.1, from coordinate 2,315,850 downwards.
AAATAAATATTGTACTGAAATGTAATGTAAGAGCGTTACAGTATTTTTATCTCACGAGAGCGGGTTGGCCATAGTTGTATTGTGACACATACGAACACATAGACAATGTGAACTCATAGCTTCTACGCGGACGCACATATAGACAATGTGCATGAGTACGTATAGCTCAACACACAACCATAGGTCACCCGCGCTCGTGACATAAAAGTACTGTACTTGAACTACTTGATCATAACAACATATTTTCAAGTGAAAAGCAAAACTAAAAGTATCTAGGTGACGGAGGTAGTTTATGACAAAAAGGAAAACTAACTGCCATAACAATTTGTGTTAATAAATTAAATAGGTCTCAGAAAGCTGCATTAACTTTAATGCAACTCCCAAGCATTAGGAAGTCTTTACACACCAGCACAGAATAAGTAATAGTACAAGTACAGAAGTTTCTCTGCTAACAAATTCCCCGTTTAGGTATGCCAAACGTGCCTAAACGTGGCCATCTCTTTCTATCGCACGCAACGCGCTCTTTCGAGGCCCCGCCCTCAGCGCTAGGGTTACCACCAGCGAGAACCTATTTTAATATATGTACTTTATTATTAGTAGTGTTGTTTACAATACAATTACGAATAGTACTTTTAAGGTTCCGTAACCAAAATGGTGAAAACCCGTCCGTCCGTCTTTTCGTCTGTATGTGACAGCCGATGTACTCGGAGACTATAAGCACTACAAATACAATTAAACCATTTAGCAGGAAGGTGTGTTCTACTCGTATGAACCGCTACGTAAAAGTGATGTGAAATGACGAAAAAATATTAAAGTAGGGGGAGGGGGCACTCCATACATGTAACCAGGGGATACAAAGTTTTATATAATTTTTAAAGGCATCACTTTAAAAAATAAAAGAGGTTTCTTAGAACCAACGTTTTCTTTTATGTCAACCGTTGGTGAATACCAAACTCAATGACCGTTCTTACGTCTACGTTCTTATTATTATTGGTGCAACCTGCTGCAATACAATAATGCTGTGGTTTTGACATTATTATTTAACACGAAACTACACGAAAAGAATTATTTTTTATGATCGTACAAGCGCGTGCGCGTGCGATCCGTAACGCTGCTCCGCAGCCATTGAATAGTCAATGTGTGAGCCGGCGGCCGCATGTACTTTGCGCGGCGCGATGACGTCACGGTAGTAAGCCCCTCCTGACACCAGTCTATGATCCGTAATAATCAGTACCTACCGAAGTCGAGTTATAATAGCAGACGGGAAGTTTAGCTCTTAAGTCCGGGAAATAACATTCAAAATCGTGTACATATTATTGAACGACTACTATCTCCATTGTTTTGTGTAGATCGGTTTCTGTACAATGGCCACTTCAACGGTGTTCTGCTAATCAGTAAGAGTTAACAAGTTAATTGTTGAATTAAAATAGTGCTTTCTAAAACATGTCAGTGTCTGAGAGGGCGACATACCTAAATACATTTCTGGTTTATGTAACTCTGAAACCGTAGTTTCAGATAAGTACTGGTACAGACAGTCACAAATTATAACATTTCGAATTTTCTATTTCATATTATATCTGTTATTTTTTGTTTCGCGCCGCGAGCTGACAATGTCATTCTAACAGTGATGTAGATTTTAACATACATTTTGAGACAAAACGCAAACGCGTTCGAATTAGTTAATGTTTCGAAAAAACTTATACTAGAGCTACTGGTGTCGTGAATTATAAATTATAAAGCTACGTGGATGATTGGGGTGTCCAAAGATGTTTCGGCGAGGGCTACAATATGGCGTAAAAAATGTGTGTAGCTATTATAGTAGAAATTATTTGAAATGTCCGACATTCTATAAAACTTGTCACTGGACTTTGAAATCTTTGAATGTTCACGCTTGGACAGTAAAGTCGCTTTTTGAACGTTATGCCTACGTTAAGTGCGAATAGGACGAATGCGAAACGTTCTAATGCTCGATACTGACACTACTTGATACTCTCAGTTTCATGTCATAATAAAAGAGAGGTGAATGATAGCTGTGTAATTTTTTTTGTCAAATTGTTACACTTGTAAAGTTTTGTGGTATAGGGGCCTGGCTGGCTAGGCTATGAACAACAAACAATGCGGTCCGCCTCCCATTGTAAGGACAGCAATGCGAAGCCAGTAAACATGGGAGTTCGTGGGCTTTCTTACGAATTCTTCTGTTTAGAGCTCCATTGTTCGGATTGTCTTTAGGATATGTGAGGCGAAGGAAAGTCTGATTGAGAAAGGATTCAAAGTGGATTGCGATGTGAAAATGATGAAAATGAAATGAAAAATTGTTTATTGGTCACAATCATTGTGTTCATAGGACATGGTTGGGACCTTCTAGTAAGTATGAAACTTGGGTCCAGGAGACCGAAGTGTTATTACAAAATAATATGCGATGTGTTATTTATTTAAGAGATGTATCCACTTTATTACCTTATGCCATTGTAAAAATTCACAACTGTCAAGTAAGTCACGTGTTTTACTCTTTGGGGGAGGCCTATGTCCAGCAGTGGACGGTTTTCGGCTGATATGATGATGATTGTAATATTTGTAATAAGCAGAGATGCGTCTAATTGTTTAAATCGGGTGAAACCACCCATTTCTGCCTCGAACTATTGGCGCTCTCACTTAGAGCGTCAAGGTATCTCGTCAAAAATGGGTGGTTTTCAACCCTCGGTTAACAATCTACTATTCTTTTTACTGTTGTTTAATACCATTTTTGTAAGTAATCCAAAATGATAAGCAATTAATATTCTTTCTCGTCTTAAAATACACAATAAAAGAAAGCTATAACGGCGCTCTGCACACTGAAAAAACGTCTGGGTTAAAAATAACAAAAATACTGTCAAAAATAACCCACCGAGTTTGTCAATATAGCACCTGCAAACTTTGTAGCTAAAATTAAATAAGTCAACTTTGTTGTTCTCACTTATCAAATAGTAACCGATACACTTGGTTAAAAATTGTTAAAGTTAAATTGGCTGCAATTAGCCAATTTTTACTTTGTAATCAGATAAAACTAACCCAGTTATTTAGTATTTTTAAACGATTTATTCGGTAACTACATGTTTAAAATTAAATAATGCAGTTGTCAGCTAATACCAGAAGGTTGCGTGTTCAAATCACGTCGGGGTCACCAATGTAGAAGAGAAATGTGCTCCTATATAGGAATAATATACAGTGTTAATATATACATGAAAGGGATATCTACAAGCAATATACATATATACAATAGATAGGAGACACAGGAAGAAACAACAATAGAGAGATCTCTCAGGGACCGAAGTCCAATGAGAGTTGGTTGGAAGTTCTATATACGCAACTGACTTAAGAAACTTCGATAGCGCGATGCAGAACATGTCAGATTTGACCGTTGCCTAGGAAGGATTATATTTACTAAAGCAACTTGTTTGTTTCTTAGTGATTCACGCAGTTATTTGCAACAAAACAACATATCTAATATTAAGCAAGTCGTGCAAGGTCTGTCATTAAATAATGCACTAGTTAAACAATGACAGTGTAAAATTCGTTATTTCTAACTGAGTCGGGTAAAGATTATCTTTACCGAGATCTTCATTCGGAAATTATTAAGTGTTTTGTTACAATAACCAAAAACGTTTAACAGAATTTGCTTGTTTATCATTTACTAAGCATTTTTTCGCATTTTAATTAAATCTTGGTTGTATGTAACTAACTATTTTTTAACCGAGCCAAATTGGTACTTTGCTAGCGTTTCGTTTTTTCAGTGCAGGCCAGATTACCCACCACTACAAAAATGAATAAAAATGAACTTTATTCTGTAAGTAGGCCGCAATGGCACTTTTACGAGTCAAACCCTACTAGCTATAGCTATACAGAATGGAGGTTACGTCTTTAATGTTTTCATGACATAATTGAACCCGTTGTCATTAAACTGATTACTAGCTATCGTAGTAACACCTTACTCAGTTATTGTCATGGCACGGAAATTGGCAAAGATTGGCAATTGGCACAATGGCACGTGGGGCTTTGTCACCGTTTGGTGTCGCGGGTAATAGTCGGATATTGCGGGGAATTGGTTCAATCGTTTATGAAAGCGTCGCTTTTGTGGCCGGACAAGTTGAAAAATTGCTCGCTCTTCTATCCAGGCGATACTTAGAAATGCTAGTTTGTAATGCAACCTTGTATATTATAATAGCACCTATCCTTTTGATTTTCTACGAATTTGAATTAAATGTTAATTATACGGCGGAGAAATCACTCCTGTTTTTTTTACCTGAACTTCGCACCTGTAACGGGTCCTCAAATCATTAATAGCATCGGCAACGTTTGATCCTGAACATCTAGCATACGTTTAATGACATATTTAATGTATTTTACCGAGTATCTAGACCGGAATTTCTTTGTTCTGTCAAATAGGTAGCTACGTTCGACTGCATTCTTGCCCACGCTCGCAAAATTACCAAAGCAAATATCCCAAATCAAACTAGTCTAATGCAATCGCAACATGCAAAAACAGCCTTAATCATAACACTACTGTACTAAACCAAAACGTCGTAACTCTTAAGACACTACGTCAAGATATACGTCCTTTTGCAAATTCGGTTTAGAACAGCATAACACTCATATCGTAACGCAATATTCGATTTACAAAAATCTAGCTAGTGAGCCAGTATAACTTGGCTCTGAAATTGTTAACAGCTATGAGGGATTGAGGGTCAGACTTATCTGGTTCGGAGAAGTGATCAGCCCAGTAAGGCTATGTGGACCACGGGTGGGCGGTCGCCCGCGCAGTGTGGGCTGCACTGCCATTTTATAGTTGAGATCTTTAATGCTGGCCAATTTTATAAACCGTTATTCAACTTTGAATCTTCTGGATTGCAAAATTAAATCGATTTTCGTTCGGATTACTTTGACATAACTCTGCCAACTCATATTATGCTAAGTATACCAAACACAGGACCAGTGTAAGTCTGAAATCCGATTTACATACAGTCGTTACGAATTGAGAGGTCAAATTAAATGAGGATTTTTTCTTATACTAAATGTGGACAGGATGGAAGTAACTTGCCCTTTCGCTTCAACCCTGACTTTAGTGCTAATTTGAATATTAGCATACAGTTTTCCTTGTACATATCAAATAAGGACTGAAGAGATAGATTTGAATTGGCAATATTGCGAAAAATATAGCCGTATTAATAGAAACATCTTCATATCACGACTATTATTATAGGTACCTAACGAACGAGATTCCAGTTAACATCGCGAATTAAGTGTAACAGGTAGAAAAAAAGTATTTGAAGTTGAAGAGATTACAGTTCCATTTAAATCCCGAAAAATTACAGACAGATTCACCAAATATCATATCAAAATCAAAGAGCTCATATGTCATATAATAATAATGTGTCTTCGATTGTCGCACAAGTAGTCAAATATCTGTACTAATGCTAAGTTGCTAACGCGTTAACAATAGCGCATTGCATTCAGATGTTTATGAGCGTGTTGTTTGTATCGATATATCTGGGGCCTGTACCACAAAACATTACAAGCGAACAATTTGGCAAATTTGTCAACTTTTGCTATGGAAAATTGTACAATATCGTTGAATTGTAGACTTGTAAATTTTTGTGGTATAGGGGCTTGGTGACTAAAAAAATATGCTGTTCATCATACAAAATTGTGATTTTTGACGTTTCATAAAAAAAATGTTGATTTAGCAGTAAACCACCGTATTGTGCATGTTGTATTATTTGAACGCTATGTGTTGTCGATTGTCAGCCCCAACATAAATGCTATGAATTTTTACTCTTTACAAACCAACTCGTTAAACAACTATCAACTCTATTTGATAACTCATATAGTTTTAATTAGTTTCTCGATTGACTTGGCAATGCGGCCAAACGATAAACATGTCAAGTTTATTGTCAAAGGCGCGACGCGTTGAATAATGGGTGACATGTAGGACATAGTAAACGAGAGGTTTACATTTTGACAATTCGAGTCACGTAAGGTGTGCCGGATGTCCCTGTTATGTAAGTTTCAATCAGTGAGTAAACCGCAACATAACAGACGCAGGATTCCTTTTAATTATACAGCTTAGCTAACGAGAAATTTTCTATAAAGTCACATAAAACAAAACATGACCGTATGCTACTAAACTAGAACTAGACAAAGTAATACGTACCTTACATATACGTATATTATGTTTCCTCACGTCTCTGTGTTTCGCTGTACTTAATCTCTACGTTTAACCAAAAAAAAATTTCAAATGTAGGTATGTATCGTATCTTGTGCGTACGGCGGGGCAAATCTCGCAACTGATGTTAGAAAAGTTATCTTCCATTGAGCTTACTTTGATGTGTAAGACAGCCGAAACTACTAAGCTATGCCTCAAATCAGTCCTTTGCCGGGCACACATGGCAGATTCTATGGTTGTATCTATTTCTTCGAAACTGTCCTGTTCTGTAGTTATAGATATGTACTATGTTATTCCAAGTAAGAAGGGTCAAACGGAATTACGGGTCAACAAAAAGGGAATTAGATAATTCGTCGATAACTTTCTAGGCTGTATAAAAAAAGGTGAGTTCATTCCAAGGGCAGACAGCGAGTATGTAGGTTGTCATTTGGAAACTAGTACATCGATTAATAATTCTAGGTGTTGACGAAATAGGACAGCCAGTCGGTGCTGATGATAGACAGAATCGATCTTCCCACGTATCTAATGTAATATTAAAACGCTGGGTCAAACCATATTCAAGAGAGACAAGTCATAAGTAAGCAAGAAATGAACTACAACTAGTGTTTTGTCGCGTTGGTAACAGGTGGATATTACTGGTTACAAAAGGACTTAAGTACGATAGCGCGACGTAGGCTTTTAAGACTTTTATCAAGGATATTAATTATAATGGAGCATTTGATATTGACGACAATTCGAGGATTCAAAGACCTGCTATACGATTCATAGTGCGCCACGACGATTTCACCATTCGCACACTAGAATAATTTGACCTCAGGATCCTTTATAACTATGCCTAACCGCGGAGTTCAGAGTTATGCTGGTTCAACTGAAGTAAGTGATGAGGTACTGTCTAAGAAAATGTGTGGGACGGCTTGTTCCTAAGTTGTCGACATGACGTGTGACTAATGGTGGAAGTTCTGGGAAAATACGAGGTTATCCATTACTTGATCGTCGGTTTGACAACGCCCACACTGTTTTTGCCCACTTCGCAAAAATGCCAAATGTGAACTTAACTGATGACCTGACATTAAGGTAGCGCTTTTTTGTATAAAACGGAGTCCTATGTTTTATTTAATGGTATCAGAAAATGACTTGTTATAGTTTTTGGGAACTCATAATGATTATCCAAAAGTTGTATGAAGACCGTGATCTCTGATCTATTACTACTTAGCATAGTTACCAGTCGAGTCGAGTGTAAAAACGTTTAATAATTATTCATCTCATAAATATGTGGCGAAACCGTAATTCGCCGACATAAGACGCATGGAAAATTATTTTATGGAGTAAATTGTATGAACCCACATATACGTAAGCATTTGACTGTACAAAAACAAATCTCTTTTTTCAAGCCGCCCGAAGGCCTCCAACCTGACTAAACGACTGCTGCTATAGTCAGCAGCCGGGATCAACGGCTTAACGTGCCTTCCAGAGCACGAGAGCGCTCAGTTAGTAATAGCATAGGTCGCGCAAGCGGCACCGGGCCCCGCTGGACCACGAGCGCTCCAACCTCCGCCCATACTTATAGATACTTACAGAGTACAGACAGGTTACTTTCTCTGTAGTTCTCTTACCTGTTTCAGAAGTCTGTAAGTCTATCAGTTAAAGTTACAGTAATTTACTATAAATACCCTATCGGTGCCACCCATTCACCAATAAGGCAACCAAACGCACATTAAACCGAATGACGTTAACCGCATATAAACGACTGCATTGTTATCAATCACGCCAAGTAAGGTGGTAATCCGTCGTCGAGTGGCAGTGTGATCACATCAAACATTATCCGTAGCCGGTTAGTACAAGGGCATAAATATGTATACATTTTTAGACCTTATTTCAATGGAATAAGGTGAAAAAGTGTATACATCGTGCCCTTGACTGTACAACCCATTTTGAACATATCTTAGTTATGACTTATGACAGAATAATAGTTTTTCATTCTTCTAATTCAGCATTTCCCAATCTATGTATGAGTAAATATTGGATCAGGGCTGAGATTTTAGGACAATCCTGTATTCATACATAGTTACGCTCATTTGTTCACTGACATCCAAGAAGCGAGTCCCAAATAAATTAAATTCTTTGGTAGGTGGGTCTCGATCTGTTCAACATGGGGAACCTCTGTTCTAATCGATAATCAATACCATAATCGGTACAACATTGGTTTTGCATCTAAAGGTTTCATCGAATTTATGTTGCGCAAAATTTTCATGTCATAGAATTTTCTTTTTCTAAAAGAAGTTTAAAATGAAATGAAAATTCTGCGAAACAATGATTCTGTATGAAACGTTTGTCGATGAAATAAGAGGATGCCAATGCCACCATAATCAGATAAAAATATTGCAGTGAGTGGCACCAAGTGTAATGATAATGTGTAATGGATGTGCCATGTTATGGTATTACCTCAAGCGGCTCCAATGCTTATGCAAATGAAATCGAACCTGAGAAAGGAAATACGTCGTTATGAGCCGTTTGTTATTCTGGCCGCGTATTGTTTGGTGCCTTATCGTCTGACAGTGCATGCGATGCGAGCATGTTTTTCTCCCTCATCCTCATGGCATAGCCCGGGGTGATTTGACACCTAGCCTGGACTATTATGAAAGCGACTCTGCCACCTGACCTTAAAATTCGGAAGGAAAATTTCACCTTTTCGGGACCGGATTCCTTCCGATATGTTTTCTTCACCGAAAACGCTGTAGTGCTATCTCAGCGCCACACGAGCGATGCAATATGAATTAATATGAATTCGGGTAAGTCATTGCAAAAACTCTGCTATTTATTCACGCAACAAATGTTAGTTTAGGACTACGGAACAAAGAGGAATAACCTGTACAGAAATACAACTAATTGCGGAAATTCGCGAAACGCTTAGTCACTGCCAGTTTAAAAGAGCAGCAAATCCTTCCGATTCGCAATAACATACGCCGTTTTGTATAGGACAGACAGGCTCAGAGCTTTGAAGTCATCCATCTTGCTCTCATGTGAGAAGGAAACTTCAAAAGGAATAGACGACGCTAGTGGATAATGTGATATACGTTGGCATACTGCTTTTGATGTCCCTGCGAATTTAGAAACTGTATTTTTTTTTCTATTGAAAGAGCAAAGGTAAAAATGTTGTAGGTACCTAGTCATAATAATAATGAGATTAAAAATGCTATTGCAAAAAGTATTTGTATGCGCCCGCCCATCGATAAATAGGTATTTAATATTAGTCCCTGAATAATCTCAAGGCTTGTGATGCTCTTGGACTGTTTTCTTCTCCCGCAAGAGCATCAAATATTACATACTCTGCATAAATAGTTTAGAAGCAGTAACGAATTAAATAAAAGCTCGCAAGTATTATCCTCATCTGAGAAAATACTATATGTATTATTTAAACATACTGTTCAATAGTAAAAAAAAAATTCTCAACGGTTAACAATTTTTTTGAAATATTGGTCGCTCTACCGGGAACTGAATACGAAGTATTTTGTCGCTAGACTATGCAAGTGCGATAGAGAGACAATATATAGTTTTCCTCAGAGTCCTCAAAAATCACATTTTTACGAGACCTCGTGAAGAATTTAACAAAAATCTGAAATGTTATTTCTTGCCACGAGCTCATAATGTTCTCGCTCGGCCGACCATCCGGCGCGCTTAGCTAAGAAATCGCAAAAAGAATGAACAGTATTTTATAATTAGCCGACATAACAGCGAATTACTCGCTTTAGTAAACGAGAATACTACATGCGGAAGACAAGAGTTATATCTCGGACACTAAGGCAATTAATTAGAATGCCGAGCTTAACTACTGCATTCTTCAGAAGAAATTCAAAACTGGTTTTTAAAAAAATCATTAAACGGCAAGCAATTAGGCAGTTGCGCCTACGTAAGACAACATTTACTAAAAACATTTTGAAAAACAAAACTTGAGAAAAGTGTGGCACTGCTATTTATAGTATATAAAATGTAAACTAACTATATAAACTACCTAAATACTATGGTTCACCGACCCAGACCTCAGACACGAAAATATTTACTAGCTTTTGCCCGCGACTTCATCCGCGTAAACTTCCACTGCCTATTTAATTCCTTCAACGGACGATTTTCAGAATAAAAAATATCCTTTATGTTAATCCAGGCTATAAACTCGTTGTAGGTATACCAAGTTTCATAATAATCCATTCCAGCCGTGACTATCATCCAAAAATCCAAACATTCGCATTAGTAGGATTTTTGTCGTCACTCTGAAACATTGCATGGCAAGTCCGAATACGCAACGTTGAATCATGAGGTGGTACAACGAACACCGAAGATATGTACCGACAGTAATGAAGAACAACAGACATAATTCAATTATTTGAATGCTAGTGTATAAATAGTCTAATTGCAGTACTCAATGCTAGATCACGTCACTTTTTAGCATTGGCAACACTTATAGTCGTATAAGAGCCATTAAGGTAACTAACTGATGCAATAAAGACAATCTTAGACGAGTGGACTAAATTACGTTAGAGTTGACTTCGTTTGTTTCTATTTAATAATACCCTTACTCTGTAGTCACCACGTTATTACGATGAGACAAAGCATAGCAGAGTTAGTATAGAAAACAGACAAGCAGATAAATAAGGATCAATAGTCTTATCTTATCTTATTTATATGAGGGCCCTTGCGGATGCACTTCGACCCACTGGGATCTTTTGTGCAATTGCCCCCTCCTTTATACCTAGTCCAAGCTGCTCTCCAACATTTCCACGAACCGGATGATGGAGTTCAGCGGGAGTACTCTGAATTCCTTTGGTTCAGGGTACCCATTTCCAAAGGAATTCATGTTCTCTGTCTGGCAAGGGCGTGACATTGTCTCGTCATTCTCGCCACACATCCTACGTTCTATGTCATCTGCTAGGCCCATATTGGCCAAGATTCCTTTGACCCCTGAAGGATCAATGGTACAAAAAATACCGAAATCGCCGTATGCATGCCAATAACATGAGGGGTTCTCTCGATTCCTCCTGGATCCCATCATCAGTTATAGATCTTCATCAATATTGTAAGGGACCACCTCGGAAATAACACCTTTGTAACTAAAATGGATTCATCAAAATGTGAACGCTGGCTATCTAGCCAGCGTAGTAAGTATGTCAGATTTAAGTAAACGACCCAAAGAGGATCTTGGCCTCTGACACAAGAGAGCGCCACTCTTCCCTGTTGTGCGCCACCTCATGCCAGTTGGGTATACCGAGGTTGGCTAGGTCTTTGAGGGCTTCGTCATTCCAGCGGTATCTGGGACGACCAACCGGACGTTTTCCACTAAGAAACGGAACTAACGAAAAGGCGCGACATTACTTTTGACCAATTGTCGCATTGTTAGGTAAGGTTATTTTTAATTTAGCCAAATCGTAAAGTGCTAACGACTTGGTATGTGCTCTGAATAAACTTAACTCTTGTTGAAATTATGCGACAACTTTGAAATACGAGAGGACAGTGCTCATAAATAATTCTATGTGTCTAAAGCTTAAGCTTCTCACAAATTAATCTAGATTTAAGAACAGATGTTCCTGTTCCAAAAATAGCAATTAGTGACACAATTAGTTAAAAGTTTGGACATTAGTAGGTAAAAATTACAATATTACCTCTGACTTTGCTATAGACTGAACGATTAAATGCCAGCAAAACGTATTTCTCTACCTTTGAAAAAAAAAAAGAAAAATGTTTTTATTGGTATAAACATAGGTTTTACATAAAGTACGAGGTCGGGGTCTCCTTTTAAGTAAACAATGATACTTGTGCCAGGAGAACCCGCTCTTCCATTGACAGGAGGTGTTATTGTTAGATACTTTACTTTACCTTTATATTGAAGGAACATGAAATTACAAATTTCTGCTCAAATGACAAGCATCGAAAGTCAAAATCAATTTTTGTTTTGCTATGAGAAAATTGCTTGACCTAAAAATCGAGATGCTTGTACAAATTTGCTTTACTTTCTATTTCAATGATCAACCAGTAGCCAAACTATTGGCCAAGCCTTTAAAACATGCTTAAGTATACAAATATGGACTTTAACATGTTAGACATAAAGTTGGTAATTCTGTTTGCTTAAGGCTATTAGTCATGTATGTGTGACATGGAGTTCATGGCAATCTAAAGATGACAGCGTCGGTGGATACTTCGTTATTCATTAGTAGGTACCTAATGATAGGTTTGTGTAATTGTACATGGTAACTAGTAGGTACTTGTATTACTGTCAAGGGTACATCTCCTGGGTCATTTATATTTCATACACACATAATTGTACAAGTAGTTTGTGTTCCAACTAAAGTAGTTTTCTTAAAACCTGACGTGTGGGCCTTAAATATAAGTGTGGTGGGAGAGTACCTATTAGTCTGAGGAAAATCCAGCGAAAACCTCCGGCTAATCTAGTGTTAAAACGACCACGCAGGCGATATTAATACTACATTACAATAATAACGAAACCGCCTCCTCCGTTGTGGTCTCCTATCTTACGCCGCGCGCCGCGCAGGCACTTCAAAACATTGGAATTGCAAAACAAAAAAAATCCAACCATGTCAAACGGTAGACGTGTATACGCATATACGCAATATTTTATCACATTCTATGCAACGCATGGGTCAGTCGCATAATTATTATGCACATAGAGGGCGTAAATGCATCAAGAGGGTTTGAAAATAGGAAATTCCTGAATTTACAACCGTACATTCATAAATCAAAACTAGCCCTGTCGTTACTTACTCCCTTTCACAAAAGGGTATACGGTTAAATATGGCACAGTATTTCAACCTGAGATATCGCTTTAGAAGCCTATGCTGACCGACGTGTTTTATCCTTGTAAGTTTGTAATTTGTGATAGTATGTAAGCGACTTGATGTAATTTACTGCAATGATTTTGTATAGCTGAAATATATATATTAATACATTACTCTAAGAGTAAGAGTACCTACATGAATATCTATCAAATGAGCCTTGAGGACAGGCTTGCCTGTGGCGAATCGGCCTTTGAATAAAGTATTTTTTTAAAAGGTTACACTACACTACAACGTATAAGCAAATAGTGTTTTTAGACGCAAGACGACCTACGAATGACGGCTGACTTAATGTCAGCTGAAATGAGCATCACTGGCTTCCCGCGCTTGAACTTCAAACGCTACTTTACGAATTAACTCGATTAAGAATACGATGAGCTGCATCAAAACATGTTTTAACTATTTTAGTATCCAACATATGCAATAAATACAGTAAAGTTAAGAAAATATGCATTCGTAAATGTACTGTACAAGTTTCGAGTTTTAGAGAACGTATTGTTCTTGGTGTGATGCTATATTTCGATTGACGCCTCTCTATTTGTGTTATGAATATATTTCAAGGCGCGGTATTTATCCTGTGCTTTTGCGTAGTTCCACAACTGTTCATATTGTGTACACTATGTCAACTGCACGCGACTTCGATTTTAGACTCGGCCCTTCGTGCAAAAAGCCGTAAAGGATATTTGACGATGCCTTTTTAATAGCTTTTTACTACTATAACTGAATTACTAAACGCGACCTTATGTTCTCTCAAATAGCGTTCCTTTACCATTGAAAGGGAACGCACGGTTCATTAACCGTGGAAAGAAATAGTTTTTAAAAAAAATGTAATTCACTTTAGTTAAGCCTGACGTTTATACCGCTAACGGAACATTTAGGGAATACTTTCGTCAGGTTACAATCAGCTTTATAATTATTTGGAAACAAAGTAAGTTTAGTAAGTAGTTCGCATGTATTCTAACATCATTTCTTTTTTAACGACCGGTCATGGGATACCATGTAGGTATTTTATGAGACACAAATATTATACCTTATAGGGTATACAGGCATAATAATACAGCATAATCATCATATGAATTGATCTAAATTTTAAACTCCCGTAAAAAATACGCGAAAATCGACTCTAAGGCACACAAAAAGGAGTTGCGAAAATGTAATTCACAGAATAACGGAAGAACCAGACACGAGTTCGTCTTGTAGTATTAGGTTTATTACGCATGGACGAATAGACGTGCATTAATTGCAAATCAGCTTTCGCAACCACAATTTGTTTTATTGCATAATACCATTGAATTCACGGTGACTTTTGCAATTTTTTGTAGGTTTTTCTGACACTGGAGATACCACCGAACCTAACGTAAATATTTGTAAATACATAAAATTTGTGGCTAATCTTAAATGCACAAATCAACCTAGTTCCAAACTAAGCAAAGCTATAGATACTATGATATAAATATACTCACCGGCAGAAAATTTGGCCCAAATTAAAAAAATGTATTTGTACCTATATATTAAACATTATTTAATTTATTTTTTTATTTTATTTTATTTATTTATAAGGCACAGTAACAATATACAAATCAAAAAGTATACAAGGACAGATATTATAAGATTATCATGGTAAATTTGTACATCGATAACAACCGTGCACAACATTTAAAGGTTCTCATTGATTTTAGCAGATTAGATTAATATATTATAACTATTTTAAGGTTGTTTGAGTCGGGATATAGCTTTATGCTTAAATGTAATGAAACTGTGTTGGAAAATGTCTAGATCTTTGTTAATGTCATTGTAAAGGGAGCACATTCGCGGTATTGGGCTATAGTGAGATACATTGTTTGTAGCTGGGGGTACGCTGAATAAATGTTGCCTACGGTTGGATCTACATTGTACTTTAAAAGAAATATGGTTGAATAAAGTCGTGTCAATTACAGAGTTAACAATCTTATATAAGGTGCATAGGTCACTCATACTCTGCATAGGTTATTCAATTTATAGTTTGAAATCAGAAAAGTTTTTGGGTCAAATTTTCTGCCAGTGAGTGTATATATAGAAAACATTCAAGACTCTAGAACAATCAATGATGCTCATCAAAGAATGCCCTAATCGTGATACGATCTCGGTACTACCAGCTTCGAAGGCAGGGACCCTACCAACTAGGCTAAAGACGTCATCAAAAGCAATACTTCAAACAAAAATATTATTAACTGTTACATGCACAGAAACGATGCAACCGATTTGGACATTTTTCACATAATATCTAGTTTCCAAGTTTATTTCTCTATGAAAACCCTATTATCACTTCTCATTTCCGGTGATTTTAGTTATATATAAAAGCGTCAGAATTGTACGTAAGTTATGAAACTGGTTTATATAATTAAACTGTGACATACTTGACGTAAGAAAAGGATTCAAATCAGTTACGGATACTATTTCCTTCTTTTAAGTATCATATAAGCCTATAAAAACGCCTACAACTTATCCTAATAGAGAGGTCATAAAAATTTATTAATACTCGTTATTGAAAGTGAAATTAACATATTGAACAGACGAAATATTACGTCCGTTGACATCTATTGTTGTTTACTAGAACAAATTAGTCACATGCCAGTAGTGTATAAACAATACAAAGGTTTACATACATACAGCCCGTGACACATTTACATACATTCATACATGTTTCGTCATTTACATAATAATTTATAAATATGCTTCGCGCTAGTACTTTTGTTACGATATTACGAAGCAAGTTACGCATTACCAGGCTTAAGGGTGCCTTGCCATTAGAGCTGTGCTATACAACGTTGCTTTGCTATGGATGCGTTGATATCCACCAATCATATTCATTGGTTCACATAGCGTACCATTGGTGGAAACGGAAAGCTATGACATCCTCGCAGCATAACACAGCTCTGGTGGAAAGGCAGAAGTGTTTTTGTTCTGAATGTATAAACACGGAAAATGTATTGCTGCGTAAAAATTGCTTTACCCACAAGTCCCACAACCCACACATTATGATACCCCGGCCACACACTCGACGATTAGTATGGGAAGTAGCGAGTGAAGTAGGCAAAGGTGTAGTGTAGCCAGTTAGCCACGTTACTCGTCATGCGCATTGCTCCCTATTATGTCCGTTTTTTGGGCGAGCATTCCTTTTGCCGTAGTATGAGAAACATAGTTTGATCAACATTTCCGGGAACGGCATAGACACGGACGGGCAAGAGGAAAGCATCATAATAGATCTCCAATAAATTATCTTGCACGAAACCGAAAAAGAAAATAGGCCATTATAAACTTTGTTTATATCTTCAGGTAATTATCTGCTAATCTATTGGTTCTTTCTAAATACCTAGTGGAGTTTTTTTTATACAACAAGTACCTACAACAAAACAAAGTTTACGCCATGCCTGATAGTAAGCAGACATTGACAGGACGCTAAAGACTGAAGAATCACAACCGATCATAACCGATCTCAAATGATGAGCGTTGAGACAAGTCTAGGAAAAGAATAAGACATTCATAAAAGTATTACAATAAGTCATTACCGGCGGCGATTGTACAGCCATTCCTTCCATTGTGACATTAGCGTTGAAAATTGGTGTGGTAATGCGGTGGAAATTCTATTTGTCATTGAATAAGACTTGTCAACTATTGTCATTAGGGTCAGGCCTTTGTGTCAAGGCTTTTGTCCTGCGCTTAACTTGTTTTACTTATAATTTATATGAATGGAAATATAATGCTTGCATTTTGCTGCTATTGTCAAATAGAAGAAAATATCTTGAGTAATACGGTACTTATTAAACCAAATTAAACAAACGTCTGGATAATCAAACTTCCTGGCCAGGGGAGAGATGGCTTTTATATTCACCACGGGCGGTAATAATGAAAGCCTCCGATCGTATATTTATCGCTTTTATTCTCGGCTCGAGCGTCAAATACCTGCGATGTTTTACCGCATTAGGTAAGTAATGTAGGTAAGTACTATTAGGTACCGTACCATACCAATAAAAAAGCTTACGAAAAAACTTGGATTGGAAATATGAAAACAAGGACGGAGTTTGACCATAGAAAATTGTGATGTCGTTGATCATAATTTCACTACACTTCATCCGAATCAAGTGTTTTTAATCTTTCATAAAAGTTAAAATACTTGCTTGCTGACTACCACCAAAGTACCATGCCTATTAAACTTATGACGAAATGAAGTGCAGTGCAACTGTCCATATGCAATAATGTAAGCAATCAAACTTACCAAACTACATTTAGAGAATTGGGTTTACATATATAGTGCACGCCATCCACGACGACGCGCCCCTCCACCTTCCGTTCCGTACAATTGCGCGTTGATTAGAATGAGATGCGTTGTGGAGGGGCGCGTCGTCGTGGATGGCACTGAATGGCACGCACTATCTTTTGCCTCTTACCTGACTGCAACACGCACACTAGACTCGTCACTGGACATGGCTGCATCGGTCAACCTGGAAAAATATCACCAATAATTAATACACCACTAATTAATGCTCTATGTGGTGCTGGGGTAGGCCCCGTGTGGTGTAGGTTAGAGTAGGACTTCCCCCTTTCTTCCTGTGCCTCTCATAAGAGTCAAATATGGGATCCGCATTGTAGTGTGTTGTGGGTGATGGGCTAGCAACCTATCACTACAATATCAAATTTTCTACATGTAAAATTACAATCGCTAAATGAGGCACTGGAATTTTGATTTCATGTGCTCAGCCTACCCCTTTTGGAAATATGTGTGTGAGTCATTCATTTTAATCTTAATGCTTGTTTAGTTACATCTGTAGAACTGAATCTAATAATAATAAATATTTGTGGACAATCTTACACAAATTAACCTAGTCCCAAACTAAGCAAGGCTTGTACTATGGGTACTAAGCGACAATATGCATACTTATATAGATAAATAGATACTTAAATACATTGAAAACATCCAACACCCAGGAACAAATATTCATGCTCATCACACAAATAAATGCCCTGACCGGGATTCGAACCCAGGACCTCCAGCTCCAGTATGCAGGGTCACTACCAACTAAGCTATAAGCAGTTGTCAATCTAGTATTACAATCTAATAATATAGAGTTTAATTCTTAATTATATTTTACATTAAATTAAAAAATTTAACATTCCTAATATTCCTTTATCAATCAATCAATCAATCAAATAATTTATTTGTTAAACACAGGTACAAAGGTGTAATGTAATAAAATATGGTTCAACTGTGTTTTGTCATAAGACATACAAATCATTATATCAAAACTAAAATGCACAATTAAAAACGAACAAATAATTATCTATTAAATAATGTTTACAAGTAAAATGTTAAGTCAATTTTATAATATTCGAAATAAAAATAGAATTTACAATAATAACTATAATAATAAATAAAAATAATCTTGAAATTGTCTTAATTAAATGTCATGCGGGTCATCTAGATACTCCTTAATCAAATAATATGCTTTTTTGGTCAAAAATCTGTGTAGTTCTTTTTTAAACTGGATTAAATCCTCTATGTGTAAAATGAAATTAGGCAAACGGTTGAATATTCTTGGTGCCATGCCAAAAACACTTTTTGCGAATAAGGCTGTTTTCATTGGTCTGTTGTTTATCTTACCCCGATGACATACACTATTAAAACTGGGGAATAGGTTTACATTTGTTTTTACATATAAACACATTTCATATATGTAAAGGCACGGAAATGTCAATATTTGATGTTTAATAAACAATGGTTTACATGACTCTATAGGTCGGATACCACAGACGGCTCTTAAACCCTTTTTTTGGCCTCTAAAAACCAATTCTCTGTCTGTTGCGTTTCCCCAAAACAATATACCATACTTTAACGTTGACGTAACATACGCGTGATATGCCGTAAATACTGTCGATGGGTTGACAACTTTCCGAAGATTATATAAAGCATACGAAAACTTATTCAATTTATTACATACTGATTCAATTTGATTTACCCATGTCAACTTACTATCTATGCTTAATCCTAAAAAATTTGCAATGTCAGTTTCGTTAATGTCTTGGCCATTATATGTCACAGTTAGTTTTGGAAAATTTTTAGTTCTTTGTGTAAAATTCATAATTTTAGTTTTAGTAAAGTTAATTATTTAGTTATTTTTATTCAACCATTCGATTACTAATCCAAGTGCTCTATTTATATTATGTTCATATGTATTTAAGTCTTCCGCTGTAACAATAACTGTGCTGTCGTCAGCGAAAAGTACCATAGGATAGTCGATGGTGCGTGGGAGGTCTTTAATATGAAAATTGTTTAATTTCTTTTAACAGATTGGTTTTATGTAAAAAACAAACAAACATTTACACTGGTAACTTATGTACCAGCTTTGTCAATCTTACAATAATCCAAACAGGTTTATTGATGTGCATGGCACACAAGTTAAAAACAGTTACAAAATTGATTCTAATATTTTAAACTCAATACGGAGCCGTCAGGCAAGTTCCTGTTTGAAAAAAATTAATCTGACTAATTCAATGGAAAGAATGAATGGGGCAGTGAATGAATAATCAGCCCTTTTTTAATAAATTAAACAGTTAATATTTTTATCCTTGTGCAACAAAATATATAATTTGTAACTTTGTTGATCTTAATCCAAACATTGTCTAATCGGTATTATTTTGATATGTGTAAATAAACATTAGTTATTAATAGCAATAATTTTAAATTTATGGTTAAATCGTATCTGCAGCATGAAAATCCTTATCAATTATCTGTTACCTATCACGAGTTTATCAGATAATAATCTCACACATCAATCTCATCATTTCCTATCAAAACAAAGCCAAAACATCGTGCTGTGTGGTATATGCGCCATTTATGAACAGTCTCATTTCACGTAATACGTGAGATAAAGTTCGTAAGTTCAGAAACGACATCAGTCATAAGATAAAATATCATAAGAAAGCAGAAATAATTGATAAACTATTGACACCGTTGAGAAATTGATGTCATAATGCCGAGCGCAACATAATGCCGAGGTGCTTTTACGAGGGGACGCTGCAGATGTTTAGCAAACACTTCTTTATAATCTCTAGTCTACCCTTATGGTAATACTTACCAATGGCTAAATAATCCTTAATTTGGCTACACTAGATCACATTTCACATACACAATGCGTTAGAACACAAGAATAAGACGATGCTTGTCCATATTTAATAAAATATAAAATAATAATGAATAAGTATCGGGCGCTCTTTCGCCTCGGATTTAAGCAGTTATTCCCGTTTAACACAAACTTTCATTTTCCACAAACGCGCTAATAGAGACGTGCGTTATTTTGTTTTGGACGCGTGTAATAACAATCGAATTAGACGACGATTAGAAAGCGCATCGCCGCTCTCCATTCACCGTCGCTCGCTCGAATTGACTAACTGACAGTGACAGCCGTGACAGCAAAATTCGACGGCAATCGGTGAACTGTCAAAATCCGTGTTGCCATGTGATATCTTCGTTAATTTTTTGGTAAACGCGTTCAGAAATTTGTATTTGATTTTATATCATCATTTGCATATTTATTTTAACTTTTGTGAGTTCACCGTTATTGTTTATTGATTTACAGTTGTGTATATCTTTTTAAGCGTATTACTTCCAGTGCCTCAAAATGAACGCAGATTTGTTAGTGCACTAGTCGTCGTAATAGTGCCACACATGACTTGTAGATGGCGCTGAAATCCAAACACGAGTTACACGAGTTGTTCATAGAGGGCACACCATGCAACTTTTATTTTTAAAAGTTTATATATGAACATTGTGTTGTGTTATATTTATTTCCTATGTATTTGAATGTCTTGGCTTTGATTATTTACATTTAACACAGATGAAATAGACATTAAAACCGTAAACGATAATGTTGCAAATTTGCGTTATAACGTCTAACTCACCTAACCTTTTTATTGATTCATACCATACCGTCTACCAACTTAATGGTAGGTACCTATATCGTGCTTTCCGATTACCTATAGCCTTTTTAGGGTTCCGTAACCAAAGGGTAAAACGGGACCCTATTACTAAGACTCTGTCACCAGGCTGTATCTCATGAACCGTGATATCTAGACAGTTGAAATTTTCACAGATGATGTATTTCTGTTGCCGCTATAACAAAAAATACTTAAAACAAAACAAAATAAATATTTAAGGGGGGCGGGCTCCTATACAAAAACACTTTTAAAAAACTTTGCTCGTAGCCTTCATCAGGCGCTGGGTCTCAAAATTGATGGGAAAACTAAAAATACTAAAATCCGACTCGCACTTGACCAAAATTATACTTGATATTATTTAACGTTATTATTTATAAATAATGGTACGGAACCCTTCGTGCGCAAGTCCGACTCGCACTTGGCCGGTTTTTTAGTGTCGATTTCAACTGCGGTTGAGCAACAAGCTCCAAATATTCTATGTAGGTAACTTTTCTGTTTTTACTTACCTCCGACCCTCTTAGCTTAATCCTTAGATATATGTGTGTTAGTTGAAATATGATTTTGTCTATACCTAGTTTCTCCTACCAATATACTCGGGCACCCTAGTCATACGAAGACTCATTCCGATGAAGTTCTTCATTATTTGGACCCTTGAAGTGAGTCACTGGTATAGCCGATTTATACCCCGATAGATGAGTACTATTTTGCATTTTAAACCGTAATTTAGTAATTATCGTTCCGGACCTCGGACTAAGCATTAATACGATTTTGTGATTCTGATTACGTATAGGGTATAGGTACCTACTTAGTTACTTACCTAGCAATTCTTAGCAAATGCCACACCCAGTGTATATACCTACTTACAATATTTATTGTATACCTACTTGCAAAAATACATACAATAGATGCAATTATAAAATACTTATAAAAATTTAGTCATAAGTAGGTAGGTACTTACTTGAATTATCGTATCGCATCTTGGCAATTGTCTCTTCGAAATCGTGTTGTTACGAAAACATGCAGCTGCCAGCACATCGCAACGAACGTTGCTTACTAACAATGCTATGTACCGATACGACCTATTAAGAGGAGAGGTAGGGCAAGCTCTCTCCATACAAACTTTGTGCAGGATTTTCTTCGTTTGTGTTTGCATTAAAGTTATGATTTTTGATCAGTAGGTATGCTTGTTTTTCTGTTACCTATTTCGTGATGTAAATTTTTTTTCGTTGATATTATTTTTAAATTTTTTCATTTTTTTGAAATATTTGAAAATTTCCACATCACTGTCTTCGCATATCTAATATTTACATCCAAAAAAATATTACATTCGTTAGTGCTAAAACCTACGAATAAAACGTGCACAGAGTTTGTATGGAAAATGCTTTGCCCACCGCCCTGCGCCTTAATTGGAAAGGACCCTTATCACTTTATAACTTATTATAACACTTAGGCGTCTAGGCTGCTTTTGCTGCCTAATATAATCATAGGTATTTTTACACGACTGCCCAAAAAAAAGGAATGTAATGTTTTCAGGTTTCATGTATGTATGTTCCCCCAGAACTTCTCAACGCCTTAACCGATTTAGATGTGTGAGGTATCGTTGGAATCCTTACGTCATCCCGGGTGACATAGGATACGTGACGTTGCAATAAAAACAATATGGCGGACTGTAGACTCCATTTTGAGTGTTCCGTAAAAAAAAATTTCTCCTATTCTAGCAATAAGTGAGGTATCAAATTGAAGCATTTGAAGAGACGATTCCAAAAATATATATAATGAATAGGTATGTTTCAAGCAATAAAGTTCAAAATAAAATAATAATTATAAAAATTAAAAACACGACTGTCTTTATTAGGAAACTTGTTTTTATCTTTTTAATGCAGTCGTGTTTTTAATTTTTTTATGATTTTTATTTATGGAGGTATTTCAGATATTTTCAAGGTAAGTTATAATATATGTAATTATAAACATGTTTTTCTGTTTATCAACAGAATTAAGGGAGAGTTTTCTAGAAAAAACTTTAGAGAAAGTATCGTATTCGAATATATTTTTTTGTTGGATTTATCAATTTGTAAAGACACTTAGGTAATGTCAGCTGCTCCATTGACTGGTCTACGGCTCCCAGACGTCTATTAAATTATTACCCACTTAATAAACTTCGATAAAAAATATTAGATTTTTTGCACCATAACGTCTGTCGTTGAAATTATAATTTACCTATTCGATTCTAAAGCCGAGGTCTTTGACTTGTTTAATGAATGGCGACCGTGTTGTGTTGTGAACGACAGACGTGGGAACTTTTTGTAGACAATACGAGTAGGTAATAAACACAAATTGGAATAGAAAATTGAATCAGGTTGATATCTTAGCAATTTCAAAACAAATACTGTCGCTTCGCCATTTTGTAGGTAAGTACCTACGATTTCCAAAAATAGAATCGACTAAAATCCATATACCTAATACCTACCGAATGATCGAACCTGCACACATAATTTCACGAGAATTTGTAGTGTAATCCGGCCCGAGGTATTGAAAGCTCGGTGAATAATGTATGTATGCATACTTCCAGTTTTTTTAAAATATTATTTTTCATGGTTTAATTTAGTTGTATTTAGTTTTAGGTAATTATGTTCTTTTTTCCTTTACTGATTGTTTTTTCTGAATAAAGACCTTTATCTACACACATATCATAAATCCTCTAATATGCGTTCGGAAACCGTAGAAAATGACTCTCATTTCAACATTCAATGAATTTATGGCAATTTTCTTATCTGTGGCTAAGGCTACAGCAGTAATATAATTTTTAATTTTAATCTCATATATGATGTTAAAATATTAAACGTCAAACAAAACTGTCAAAATTTAAATGTCAAAGTTGACATGTCCCTATTCTAGTATCACTGAAAATTCAAATTCAGTTGATGCGAAATGTCAGCTCGATGTTTTTATAGTATATATCGCACGAAATTTGAGCTAGAACGACATGATCACATCAGAATAGGGACTCTTTACTTTTTAAAATAACATTCAGGTATCGGTTGCCAGTTCTGATTTCGATATTTCCGCAACCGTGCAAAACAGGTTGTATTAACACAATTATTGTATTTATTTACTACGGTTTCTGAACCCATCTTAGAGTAGTTATAATATGTGTGTAGATAAAGTAATGTATGCAACTGTACATAATTAGGCATTAAAACACTCGTGTGACCTTATTATGAAACTCGCCTTCGGCTCGTTTTATAAAACACACTTGTGTTTTAATGCCCCTTCATTATGTACCAGTTGCATAAACTATTATTTTACTTGCAGCCAAAACAAATAATAATAATCATTAATCACTTTTAGGCCGCTATTACGCACAGGCGCAATTTCGCGCTGTGTTGTGCACTGTGGCGGCACAGAATAAGTGGCGGTCTAAGGTCCATTATTTTTGCGTTTGTTGTTTGAATTTGTAGCCTCAACTACACGGGCAGGCGTTGCAGTCTTGCACACTATAAGACAGAGTGAGATAGGGATATGAATGACCTTGATTTTCTCGCTTGCTGGACTGCAAATCTCATCTGTGGGGATCGCCCTATAGCTGGTTTTCACCGGGTTATCCGGCCAAAGTTTCATGCTTCTTTTTGTACGTCAACTATCGAATTGAAACAAATATAAACAAATCCTTAGATATACAAGTAGCCAGTTACTTTCGCCACAAGCAGAAGGTTACTCTGTCTAGGAAATTAGAAGCCTGCAGTGAAAGGCTACCGGTACGACCAGTGAGCTATTCACAAACATCCACCACTGCAGAATACATGAAACAATTAGGTCCACCAGTTTAAGTATGGTCTTCGATTACCAATAGTTTCTATGAATGTTAGGGTACGTAGTATGCGACAATCGGTGCTAAAGTGTATTTGTTCTTTTGTGAATATTACACGGATCGGTTTCATAATTTAGCGCGGTATTGAAAAGCGATTGCGCTAGTCGAAGTAAACATGCGACACAATTTCTCTTTGAGGCTTTTCTAGTTAGGTTTGTATGTCCTTAATATTATAATGAATATGTTCTAGTTTTTATTATAAATTACAAATACAAATTAAATAATCAAAACAGTACATAAACTTAAGGCGATATATCGATTGAAAGAGACACCCTTTGTTTTTCGCTCACGACAAAACGGGATGCAATGCAACCCTCTCCGAGAATGGCTTTTTAGACAAATCTCGTTAAATATCTGACTGTGTGCAGGTTTATTAAATTTCCTCTTGTCAGTACCTAGATGAGGTAAGATACCATCATATTAACTTAATCGTGTCTTTTAATAATGCGTTGTTTTAGTAGGCTGAGGAAAAAAAGGAAAATATAGACTCGACTTTGGATTTATTTTCTATCGAGAAAATTTTAAGCAATCATGTTTCGCTATTGTCAGTAGGTACCACAATCATATAGTCAAGAATCATATATCTGAAAATCAGCCCCTACTGTGTGCTAGTCTGGGCAGGACAGCGTTTCAAAGTCTCCAAATTTCTCAGTGTAGCGCCTTAAATTATAAGGGAGATACTTCGATTTCCTTTTTTTTAAATCCGACTGTGGCTTCATAGTCCTGGCCCAATAAAGCGATAGGAGTGCGCGGTTGGAGAGTGGCCTGGGAAAATCCAGGGGAAACATCCGACACGACCACGCGGGCGGTTTAATTAGGTCCTGTTGACTGCGCCGCCGGGCGAGCTCTCAGATTCGGTTGAAACCGAGCGTATTCTCACTGGAGCGCAAACTCTTAGCTTAGAGTATTCCAGTGTTTAAACTGCCCGCGTGGTCGTGTCGGAGGTTTCCCCTGGAATTTCCCCAGGCCACGCTCCAACCGCGCACTCCTATCGCTTTAATGGGCCCGGCCTATCAAGCCACAGGTTAAAAAAAGAGCTCCGTAATGACGTCATGGGCAAGGTGCATAAATATTGTGGCGGGGTACTTATACTTTAACAGTTGTCTATGGCCCCCGTTTGGGCTTCATCACTAGGAGTGATATAATAATGCCCCATCCCATTGTCACTAAACTTACTACGTTGACAGTAATTGACAGGCTGCTCGTCAACTTTATGGGTCCCGATTGTTCGCGTGTTGAATGAGACATTACAACTTCATTGTATTAGACGAATATTGGAGATAAAGCCTTGGGATATTTATACCTATCATGTTTTTTTTTAGGAAGCTGCCAGCCCTCTGGTCACCAGTGGTGTCCTCTAGTCTCTTTGAGAGTTCCTTAAGGAGGGCGTCCCCCCCGCGGCATAGTGCCAAAGATGCTGGCAGCATTTCCCCGCTGACAGAGCGCATCAGCATTGCTATCGAGCGGGAAAATGCTGCCAGCATCTTTGGAACTAGGTATGCCGCGGAGAGACTTCTTATTTTAGATTATTTATTTCAAAAATGTTATTTAGTAATCATTTTAGTTATAATAAGTCTTAATTTAATTATGTTTTATTATTATTATTTATTTGGAGAACCAACAGCTTACAATTATACAATAATGATAAAGATAGGACACCAAAAAAGCCAATTACAGGTTCCCACCGTTAACTACAAAGTTAATATAAATTGGGAACAAATAAAATGATCACCTAAATAACTTTTGATATCACCAAATTTTCGAACCCTAAAATAAGGCTGAACACTCAAAAAAATGTATCGACCATCAATTTCAGATCACCTAACCACTCATACCTATTATTCCAGCAGTAGCAGCTATTTTACTTATTGCGTTCCCTGAAATTTTATAATCGCATCAAAAAATTCTCAAGTACCACCAAAAATACTAAACTACCACCAAATCTCGTGCATCATTTGTTATTAGAATTACGTCCAAATATTATACACATTACAAGCTATATTGTAGTTAATACATTCAAATTAATTATTGAGCGACATTTCGGACTCACACGCGACGTTGTGGTTACCGAGTGACATGTTTTGGACTAACACGCGACATGTTCGGGCTCATCAAGCGACATGTTTCGGATCCAGCGACATGTCTCGGACCCATCGAGCGACATGTTGGGGTCATCGAGCGACATGTTTCGGATTCACACGCGACATGTTTCGGATCCAGCGACATGTCTCGGACCCATCGAGCGACATGTTGGGGTCATCGAGCGACATGTGTGGGACCGACACGCGACATGTTCGGGCTCATCGAGCGACATGTTTCGGACTCACACGCGACATGCTTCGGATCCAGCGACATGTCTCGGACCCATCGAGCGACATGTTGGGATCATCGAGCGACATGTTTCGGACTCACACGCGACATGTTTCGGATCCAGCGACATGTCTCGGACCCATCGAGCGACATGTTGGGGTCATCGAGCGACATGTTTCGGACTCAAACGCGACATGTTTCGGATCCAGCGACATGTCTCGGACCCATCGAGCGACATGTTGGGGTCATCAAGCGACATGTTTCGGACTCACACAACGACATGTTTCGGATCCAGCGACATGTCTCGGACCCATCGAGCGACATGTTGGAGTAATCGAGCGACATGTTTCGGACTAACACGCGACATGTTCGGGCTCGTCAAGCGACATGTTTCGGACGCATCCAGCGACATGTTTCGGATCCAGCGACATGTCTCGGACCCATCGAGCGACATGCTGGAGTCATCGAGCGACATGTTTCGGATCCAGCGACATGTCTCGGACCCATCGAGCGACATGTTGGGGTCATCGAGCGACATGTTTCGGACTCACACGCGACATGTTTCGGATCCAGCGACATGTCTCGGACCCATCGAGCGACATGTTGGGCTCATCGAACGACATGTTTCGGACTCACACGCGACATGTTTCGGATCCAGCGACATGTCTCGGACCCATCGAGCGACATGTTGGAGTCATCGAGCGACATGTGTCGGACCGACACGCGACATGTTCGGGCTCATCGAGCGACATGTTTCGGACTCACACGCGACATGTTTCGGATCCAGCGACATGTCTCGGACCCATCGAGCGACATGTTGGGCTCATCGAACGACATGTTTCGGACTCACACGCGACATGTTTCGGATCCAGCGACATGTCTCGGACCCATCGAGCGACATGTTGGAGTCATCGAGCGACATGTGTCGGACCGACACGCGACATGTTCGGGCTCATCGAGCGACATGTTTCGGACTCACACGCGACATGTTTCGGATCCAGCGACATGTCTCGGACCCATCGAGCGACATGTTGGGGTCATCGAGCGACATGTTTCGGACTCACACGCGACATGTTTCGGATCCAGCGACATGTCTCGGACCCATCGAGCGACATGTTGGGGTCATCGAGCGACATGTTTCGGACTCACACGCGACATGTTTCGGATCCAGCGACATGTCTCGGACCCATCGAGCGACATGTTGGGGTCATCGAGCGACATGTGTCGGACCGACACGCGACATGTTCGGGCTCATCGAGCGACATGTTTCGGACTCACACGCGACATGTTTCGGATCCAGCGACATGTCTCGGACCCATCGAGCGACATGTTGGGATCATCGAGCGACATGTTTCGGACTCACACGCGACATGTTTCGGATCCAGCGACATGTCTCGGACCCATCGAGCGACATGTTGGGGTCATCGAGCGACATGTTTCGGACTCAAACGCGACATGTTTCGGATCCAGCGACATGTCTCGGACCCATCGAGCGACATGTTGGGGTCATCGAGCGACATGTTTCGGACTCACACGCGACATGCGCACGTGCTCGAAAGATGTCGCACTCGTAGCATACCACGGCTACGTATCCTCTATTCTAAGATATGGGTTACTAATGGGAGCGACATGTGTCGGACCGACACGCGACATGTTCGGGCTCATCGAGCGACATGTTTCGGACTCACACGCGACATGTTTCGGATCCAGCGACATGTCTCGGACCCATCGAGCGACATGCTGGAGTCATCGAGCGACATGTTTCGGACTAACACGCGACATGTTCGGGCTCATCAAGCGACATGTTTCGGACGCATCCAGCGACATGTTTCGGATCCAGCGACATGTCTCGGACCCATCGAGCGACATGTTGGGGTCATCGAGCGACATGTTTCGGACTCACACGCGACATGTTTCGGATCCAGCGACATGTCTCGGACCCATCGAGCGACATGTTGGGGTCATCGAGCGACATGTTTCGGACTCAAACGCGACATGTTTCGGATCCAGCGACATGTCTCGGACCCATCGAGCGACATGTTGGGGTCATCGAGCGACATGTTTCGGACTCACACAACGACATGTTTCGGATCCAGCGACATGTCTCGGACCCATCGAGCGACATGTTGGAGTCATCGAGCGACATGTTTCGGACTAACACGCGACATGTTCGGGCTCGTCAAGCGACATGTTTCGGACGCATCCAGCGACATGTTTCGGATCCAGCGACATGTCTCGGACCCATCGAGCGACATGTTGGGGTCATCGAGCGACATGTTTCGGACTCACACGCGACATGTTTCGGATCCAGCGACATGTCTCGGACCCATCGAGCGACATGTTGGGGTCATCGAGCGACATGTTTCGGACTCACACGCGACATGTTTCGGATCCAGCGACATGTCTCGAACCCATCGAGCGACATGTTGGGGTCATCGAGCGACATGTTTCGGACTCACACGCGACATGTTTCGGATCCAGCGACATGTCTCGGACCCATCGAGCGACATGTTGGGGTCATCGAGCGACATGTTTCGGACTCACACGCGACATGTTTCGGATCCAGCGACATGTCTCGGACCCATCGAGCGACATGTTGGGGTCATCGAGCGACATGTTCCGGACTCACACGCGACATGTTTCGGATCCAGCGACATGTTTCGGATCCAGCGACATGTCTCGGACCCATCGAGCGACATGCTGGAGTCATCGAGCGACATGTTTCGGACTAACACGCGACATGTTCGGGCTCATCAAGCGACATGTTTCGGACGCATCCAGCGACATGTTTCGGATCCAGCGACATGTCTCGGACCCATCGAGCGACATGTTGGGGTCATCGAGCGACATGTTTCGGACTCACACGCGACATGTTTCGGATCCAGCGACTGTCTCGGACCCATCGAGCGACATGTTGTGGTCATCGAGTGACATGTTTCGGACTCACACGCGACATGTTTCGGATACAGTGACATGTCTCGGACCCATCGAGCGACATGTTGGAGTCATCGAGCGACATGTTTCGGACTCACACGCGACATGTTTCGGATCCAGCGACATGTCTCGGACCCATCGAGCGACATGTTGGGGTCATCGAGCGACATGTTTCGGACTCACACGCGACATGTTTCGGATCCAGCGACATGTCTCGGACCCATCGAGCGACATGTTGGGGTCATCGAGCGACATGTTGGGGTCATCGAGCGACATGTTGGGGTCATCGAGCGACATGTTTCGGACTCACACGCGACATGTTCGGGCTCATCAAGCGACATGTTTCGGACGCATCCAGCGACATGTTTCGGATCCAGCGACATGTCTCGGACCCATCGAGCGACATGTTAGGGTCATCGAGCGTCATGTTTCGGACTAACACGCGACATGTTCGGGCTCATCAAGCGACATATTTCGGACTCAAAATGTGTTATATATATATATATATATATATATATATATATATATATATATAACGCGCGAGCCGAGCGAGCGAAGCGAGCGTGCCGCGGTAGCGGCCGGCGAAGCGCCAGAACCACCACCTGTTGAGTCCGAAACATGTCGTTGGATGAGCCAGAACATGTCGCGTGTGAGTCCGAAACATGTCGCTCGATGACTCCAACATGTCGCTCGATGGGTCCGAGACATGTCGCTGGATCCGAAACATGTCGCTGGATGCGTCCGAAACATGTCGCTTGATGAGCCCGAACATGTCGCGTGTGAGTCCGAAACATGTCGCTCGATTACCCCAAAATGTCGCTCGATGACCCCAACATGTCGCTCGATGACCCCAACATGTCGCTCGATGGGTCCGAGACATGTCGCTGGATCCGAAACATGTCGCTTGATGAGCCCGAACATGTCGCGTGTTAGTCCAAAACATGTCACTCGGTAACCACAACGTCGCGTGTGAGTCCGAAACATGTCGCTCGATGACCCCAACATGTCGCTCGATGGGTCAGAGACATGTCGCTGGATCCGAAACATGTCGCGTGTGAGTCCGAAACATGTCGCTCGATGACCCCAACATGTCGCTCGATGGGTCCGAGACATGTTGCTGGATCCGAAACATGTCGCGTGTGAGTCCGAAACATGTCGCTCGATGACCCCAACATGTCGCTCGATGGGTCCGAGACATGTCGCTGGATCCGAAACATGTCGCGTGTGAGTCCGAAACATGTCGCTCGATGACACCAACATGTCGCTCGATGGGTCCGAGACATGTCGCTGGATCCGAAACATGTCGCGTGTGAGTCCGAAACATGTCGCTCGATGACACCAACATGTCGCTCGATGGGTCCGAGACATGTCGCTGGATCCGAAACATGTCGCGTGTGAGTCCGAAACATGTCGCTCGATTACCCCAAAATGTCGCTCGATGACCCCAACATGTCGCTCGATGACCCCAACATGTCGCTCGATGGGTCCGAGACATGTCGCTGGATCCGAAACATGTCGCTTGATGAGCCCGAACATGTCGCGTGTTAGTCCAAAACATGTCACTCGGTAACCACAACGTCGCGTGTGAGTCCGAAACATGTCGCTCGATGACCCCAACATGTCGCTCGATGGGTCAGAGACATGTCGCTGGATCCGAAACATGTCGCGTGTGAGTCCGAAACATGTCGCTCGATGACCCCAACATGTCGCTCGATGGGTCCGAGACATGTCGCTGGATCCGAAACATGTCGCGTGTGAGTCCGAAACATGTCGCTCGATGACCCCAACATGTCGCTCGATTCCGAGACATGTCGCTGGATCCGAAACATGTCGCGTGTGAGTCCGAAACATGTCGCTCGATGACCCCAACATGTCGCTCGATGGGTCCGAGACATGTCGCTGGATCCGAAACTTGTCGCTTGATGAGCCCGAACATGTCGCGTGTTAGTTCAAAACATGTCACTCGGTAACCACAACGTCGCGTGTGAGTCCGAAACATGTCGCTCGATGACCCCAACATGTCGCTCGATGGGTCAGAGACATGTCGCTGGATCCGAAACATGTCGCGTGTGAGTCCGAAACATGTCGCTCAATGGGTCCGAGACATGTCGCTGGATCCGAAACATGTCGCGTGTGAGTCCGAAACATGTCGCTCGATGACCCCAACATGTCGCTCGATGGGTCCGAGACATGTCGCTGGATCCGAAACATGTCGCGTGTGAGTCCGAAACATGTCGCTCGATGAGCCCGAACAGGTCGCGTGTCGGTCCGACACATGTCGCTTGATGACCCCAACATGTCGCTCGATGGGTCCGAGACATGTCGCTGGATCCGAAACATGTCGCGTGTGAGTCCGAAACATGTCGCTCGATGACCCCAACATGTCGCTCGATGGGTCCGAGACATGTCGCTGGATCCGAAACATGTCGCGTGTGAGTCCGAAACATGTCGCTCGATGACACCCACATGTCGCTCGATGGGTCCGAGACATGTCGCTGGATCCGAAACATGTCGCGTGTGAGTCCGAAACATGTCGCTCGATGAGCCCGAACATGTCGCGTGTCGGTCCGACACATGTCGCTCGATGAATCCGAAACATGACGCTTGCGTTTCTTACATTGCGTAGATCCGGTATTATAGACTAGATATTAATTTGATGAAACAAATGACGCTTGAAATTAGGTGATCATGTAGTATTTCTGGGTATCGAAAGAATTATTTGGGTGTAATT
The DNA here is from genome assembly GCA_951800055.1 of Cenopis cana. Classification (NCBI taxonomy): domain Eukaryota; kingdom Metazoa; phylum Arthropoda; class Insecta; order Lepidoptera; family Tortricidae; genus Cenopis; species Cenopis cana. The sequence goes on along the minus strand of OX637476.1, from coordinate 2,282,998 downwards.
AATTTTAATAGGATTACGATCCCAGTTATATTTGGATGCGAATTATATGAAATTTGGTGTTTGAAATTAGGTGATCATTAAGTATTTTTGGGTAGAGACTAATTTATTTGGTAACAATTTAATTTAATAGGTGATCGACATGTTACTTCTTCGAGTTGCACTTTATATTTAAATGGAGTTGAAAATTTGGTGCGAATCTAGTATTTTTGGTAATCAAATGTAATTTTTTAGGGCATCATTCGGCAATTAATTTGGTGGTTCGTTAAATGCTACCCATATAAATTTGTGACAATATTTGTGTATAAATTTGTGTGTGTGTGTGTGTTTTCTTCCTATTGTTAAGTATTAAGTACGTTTCTGAATAAATCGTTAATGTTATTGAAAAAATTACAAAGTCGAATCGTATTGCTGAACAAGCCCTAGAAACCAATCGCCGCGACATGGGTCCTTGCCTCCGAATGACGCCCGTTGCGCACCCTACGTATGATGTGTTATGATTTAAATAAAGGCGGTTCACACGCGGCGCGACGTCGCATGTCGGGGCGAACGGCCGCGATGTAACCCGCGCCTAATGCGCGAACGCCGGCGGTTAGTGCAAATACAACGTGACATTTATACAATTTAAGGTGGGACGCTTTCCGTACAAAACGTATTTTGACATTCGCAGGCTAACGGCGTGATATTTTAAGAAACTAATGTATAAACTTGTATAAACTAAAATAATTTGAAAAAATTATTCTAGTTTATCAAGTTTATTCTTGGAAAGGGGGCATTTTGCGTAAATAGAAAGCCAATTTATGAAAGTTTGTTACATTAGTTTCTTAAAATATCACGCCGTTAGCCTGCGAATGTCAAAATACGTTTTGTATGGAAAGCGTCCCACCTTAAATTAACTTCACTAAAAAGTGCTGTATTATTAACGCGTAAACCCAAATTTGAACGTAAATAGTTATTTAATCATAGTTAATTAAAGGAACAACTTTTTATATCTAAAATATCTAATAATATACAGAATATTAGGTAAATAAGATTAAAATGATATGTGCAATAAAGATTATTTTGTATTGTATTGTAAATCAACCCAATTAAACTAAATAAAATAATCAAAAAGGTCTGGGGACGGATCGTCCCTCCTCCACCCTCGCATACACCTATAAGCGACCACAACGCGCAGTTGTTTACGTTATCGACAGAACATTTGCATCGCGAGAAAATGAATACTTCGGTAGAACGCAGACTCATCAATGACCAATCAATATACTCTTTTTATTATGACATCGAAAATTATGATTGGAATTTTATATATGAAAATAATAATGTTAATATTAATGATAAATTTAGTAAATTAATTTATATCTTGACATACAAAATTGACATTCATTTTCCCATCAAAAATATTCGCCTAAAAAATAAGCCAAATGTTCCGTGGATGACCGATGAAATTAAAAATTACATGAACAATTTTAATGACCTTTCTCATTTTAGAGAACAATACCCATATGATGACAGTATTTCCCGACACATTAATTATTATTCAGATTTAATTAAACGCAAAGTCTTAGAAGCCAGGCAGGACTACACCCAAAAAAGATTGCTTGAAAGCCGAAATCCTTCAAAAGAAATCTGGAAAATTATTAATGAAGAAGTATCACCTTCGCAGAGTAGGAAAGAAATAACCTTGAACGACAACATGAAACCAATAACCAATCCCAAAAAAGGAAATACCTGATCACCTGAATTCGCATTTTTTGAGTATTGCATCGAAATTGAATGTGGGGGTAAATGAACAACTTGTGATGCGATATCTAACTGAACATTTACAGACCACAAATATCTCCACCGTGGAGTTACCAATTATCACGCGCGCTGACCTTGACCGAGTCCTTAAACAATTAATGAAAAGTAGAACTACCCTCGACATTTACGACATCTCTGTAAACATAATTATCTCTATTTGGCCGATTTTTTCGGAGATGTTAGTTACTCTAATCAATGAGATGTTTTCAACTGGTGTTTACCCTGACATACTCAAGTGCACGAGAGCACAAAGTAAAAATAGCGGCGGCGCGCGCCGGAGCAGAGAGTCCGCTCAGTACAAAGTGCCATTTTCGCCGCACGCACACAGACGTAACATTTACAGGCATTCTCGGTTGATTTTGGACGAGCTTAGTCGCGACTGTCACTGTCGCGTCGCGAGTACTAGTTGTGCGCGCGTTGATCACTTGACGTCCCCGCCGCTACATAGGTACTTTGTGTCACGTACGTCAAAATGAATAACCGATATGATTACAGTTGGAATGTATTTTATTGTTTAAATACACTTAAACACAACAAAAAACTGTGCCTACTCTTATTTTCAAACGATATTGAAAGGTAAATAAAACGGTTTTCTCATTTTGGTAGTTACAATACCTAGGTAGGTAGGTAATTTTTTGAAACTAGCCGCTTTGATAACGACGATCAACCATTACACATTCATCTTATCGTTCGCTGGTAAAACGCCAGTATTTAAGTACTATGGTTTAGTTAAGTAGGTACCTAATTAAACCGCTCTCGACCGCCGCCCGTCACAAGGTTATTAGGGTTTCGTACCCGAAGGGTCAAAACGGAACCCTATTAGTGTCGCCCAGACGTCCGTCCGTCCGTCCGTCGTCTGTCACAAAATTTGTTCCGAAGAATTTTTAGACTTCTCATTGACCTATGAACTTGAAATTTGGTGACAATTTTTCAATATTACGTATATTTTAACAAAAAAAAATTAAATTATGGATAAGTCATATTTTTGAGGTTGATTCGGAACCCTAAATGTGCGAAGTCCGACTCGCACTTGGCCGGGTTTTTACCAAGATACGCTGGTTCATATTTAAATGTCATGTCGAAGAATTTTTAATATACCTGCTCCTTTTTAAAATTCAGAATCAATACAGAAGCAACCCTGTGAGTCAGGCAAGTTTAGGTATGTATTTTCAAGAACGGCGGGAACGGACCTTCTGTATATTCTTTATTTTGTGACGAGAGTGTGCCCAGTGTACAAGAGTAAGGGCGAAAAAACATCAGTTGATAACTATAGACCCATATCAATAGTGCCTAACATCTCCAAAATCATCGAGTCTATTTTATCCCAACTATTAATGAAGCACTTCGAAAATGACCTACTGACCGACAGACAGTTTGCTTACAGAAAGAACAAGTCCACCACAACAGCAGCCTATGACATGATTGACAATATAACTACAGGCATTGACAACAAATCCAAAATAGCAGGCATATTTTGCGATCTGTCAAAAGCATTTGACGTCATTAGCCACGACTTACTAATTAAAAAGCTACAGCGTTATGGCCTACGAGGGAATGGCATAGATCTCATGAAATCGTTCCTAGAAAACAGAACCCAAACTGTTGAGGTAATATCGGGTGGAAAACGAATGAGATCGGGGAGAGGCAGCGTGACGGCCGGGACCATACTTGGCCTAAATCAGAGGCAGTCCTGCAAAGCACTATTTGTTGAGCATCGAATCATGACGCATTACTCCCAGTATCTCTTTGAAGTAATCATGTTCACACGAGAGCGTCTGCCACAATTTAAGCGAGTGGAAGTGACGGGTAAGTGTCTTCGCAGCACGGGTAGGCTGCGGACAGTACCGCGTCGCACAGTACTGCACGCCAAAAACGCTCGAGTTATTGGGCCGACATACTATGAGCACCTACCTGCTGACATTAAAATAGAAAAATGTGAAGCCACTTTTAAACGGAGACTGAAGAACCTTTTATTAGAAAAGTCACTTTACTCAGTAAAAGAATATATTGACATAATTAAATAAGAGGATACTTCTTTGACTGGACTACTATTAGACTAACTTATTTTATTTTTATTATGATTTTGACATTGTTGATATCGAATTGATAGGTACTCAACTGATACCACATTTTTATTATTATTATTAGTATTAAGATTGACACAGTTATTTTTAATTAATTGATAGGTACTTCTTTAGTACCTTTATTTTATTGTTTTTTTATTCCTAATATTATTATTTAAATTGACATTGTAATGAATCTGTTCTGTGTATAATCAATATTGTTATTTCTTTATTAAATGTAGCTATATATTTTGTATATATGCTGCAAACTGTATTCCCCAATTATAATTATATTTTGTAAAACGATCACTATATGACTAGTAGTATAAACAGTGTTGTATTATATGAAACTTGTATAATGAGATATAATAAACTAAACTAAACTAAACTAAACATAAGACCGGCTGCGTTTCCCTATATGTATCATACTTCATTTTATTCTAAAGTAGGTAGTTACAATGGATGCAACACAGCGCTTAGGAGCTCTGGTATGCTCACCTATTTACCACCACGAAAACAACACCTTATCGATGGCCTTAGAGTCTATTAAAGACTATGCAAGCAGTGTCAATTAGTTAGACAACGTCTTTCGTGGCTGTGTAAGCCAATGCGGGAGTGGCAGAAGGTAAGTAATTCATTAGAATTACGATTAATAACGGGATATTTACCATGTATATTTGTATGTGTGTTGTAATAAATAAATATCCCGTTATTAATCGTAATTCTAATGTAAATGACCATGTGAGCTTAAAATCTTATATTGTAAGTAATTGTTTGAGTTAACATACTGCCAATAGATGCCCTTACTACCCGAGGCGGGTTCACCACAAAATTCTATTAAATCTCCACCACAAAGTCGTATGAGTAAATTAAAATACATAAAACATATAAAGTACCTCCTATTTGATATGAACGAGTATTCTCGCTTTTAAGTAGTATATACTGCATACGGGTAGGTATGTACGAGAGGATGATCCAAGTTAGACCGTTCTTGTAACTATATGGAAAACTTGTCACCTCTTATTAGGTATCTGTAAGGATGGGTGCGTATTACGCTTAAATTCTATCCAAATACTTCTTACTAGTTTCATAAATGCGAAAGTTTAGATGCTTCGCGGGCAAAAGCTAGCTGAAGAATAGGTAAAATGGCTTATTGACTTTGTCTTTTTGAGGATGGTTCAAAGTATACCCGATGTAGGTATGGTTGACGAAATATAAGCTGCACCGATTCGCCATACAAGTCGTCCGAGGAATCGGTGCAGCTTATATTTCGTCAACTATATACACGGTGCCGAGCCCATTCCAGGCAGAACGGCTAGGTAAAATGTTTGACAGCGTTTTATATTTCGCCTATTAGGTAATAGACCGAGCGAGCGACAAGCGTCTACGTTTTCAGCTTGTCAAAACTGATTTCGTGTCCGACGCCGTCGCATGCCCAGCTGTTTCCTACAGGTCGCACTTCTCAACCGATTCTCGTGAAAATTTGTGAGCAGTTACGATATTCATTATATGTTTTTTTTTCGATTGAGTTTTTAGTTTTTTGAGAAATCTATTTCCTTAAGCTCTTTAATTTGAAACTCGGGGCCGATTCAAAACATCATACTTTTCTGACAGATCTCGAGTGAAAAGTCGAGCGTACGACACTCAAAAATCGCCCCCCTAGGTAGTTTCTATTTTATCGATTGCAGTAGATAGTGTTTTTATTGTCTTAATTATTATGCTAGGGACTTAATTTTTTTTCTGATAGACAGACGAATGTGTAATAGCGATGAAAGGTAACATAGTGATGATTTATAGTGACTATTGTGTCTCTGGTAAGATAACCGTATGAATAGTATCTAGAGGTCGTAAACTGGTTCGCACGCCGCCGAATCTCCCAGGCTTTCACGGATAATAAAAACGAATAACGCGACTTTATAGATCATAGACATTATTAATGGCTGCCATTTTAAAGGCGTTAGATCTTTTTTGTGGTTTAATCTTAGAGCTTAGAGATAGGGTAATTTTAAACTCAGTGTTGCGGTTGCAACCTTTTTATATTTCCTTTTTAGATTTTATTTCTATTATCTGCTTTTTTATAGATTTATTTTGGATTTTGTTTTACATTCTTACTTGATATTAAGTAGGTATATTGTCTGCGCTGAACACGTTGTCTGCTTGGTTTTTCCTATATCTTCCACTCTCCCATTAGCTATCAAACTTTATCTTTCTCACTTAGAGAGGGATCCTTCTTTCTAACACAACGGTTGCATATAGACAAGGATATAATTCTTGCTGTAGTTGTAAAGTTGCGGATAAAATTACCATTGATTGCACCAAAACTAAAATAACATGAAACGGTATAATATATATTATAATATACCTAACCTAACTAAACTAAACTAAACTAAACCTAACCTAACCTAACCTAACCTACCTATGACTAAACACTAAAATAAAAATAAAATACAAAAATTGGGTCCTATTCGAATCATGAAGACGCTGCCACGCTGGCAACATTTTGTCTTTCAGCGAGGAAGTTGCCAGCTCTATGATCCCCTATCAGGTGGTAGATAGGTCCTTGAACAGGTGAGGGGCACTGGGACCGGGTCGCCATGTACCAAGGTTCGTTTAGTCCATAATTTTGTCCCTCGACACAAACAATACCTACTTAAAGGTAAAGCACATAAAGTTGTAGTTTATATAACAAAAGAAAGCACATCAGGCATGGACGTAATGGAGTAGGTCATATTTTTGTACTTACCGCCCTTGAGGCAAAAGAATAGCTGATAACAACTCATTTACATGTACCGCACGCACTTAAGAGGAAAATGAAACAATATACTTTTAATATACTGCGAACAGTGGCAGTGTGGTTATACCTATTTAGAAATAGCTTTTTATGATGTACATGATTATTTCTTCACTTTATTCGTAGTTAATATTACAGACGCGAAATTAACTCGTGTCTGTTACTTTTTGACGCTTAGAGTACGGTTACATGCTCAGTCTGGCGTAAGTTCAGTTCATCAGTCTGCTCCAGAATGACGGGAGAATTAGCGTGTAACCGCAATGACTGATGGTAAAGCATCGGGTCTAGATGTAAGTTGACATGGAGATGGTTTCAGACCCCGGGAAGGCATAGGATAGTTATCCCGGAAATAAAAAGCGAAGTGGTTTGTACGGCTATAATAAATAAAAGCGATGTTCTACGCGGACAAAGTCACTGTCAAATGCCTTACCTGAAGCTTCTAATTTACAATATAATATTATCCCACGCTTGGCTTTATATAGAATAATCCGGCGCATTTCATTTGAAGTCTTTATCCTCGATTGCCGGCCGGGAAGTAATCATGTCTTTGCAGACGGACAAAGAACTTCCGCTTACAGGCCTGTCAGGAGCCGTCTTGAGAGAAGCAGCATTATTGGAGGGTATTTTAAATTCAGGCGACTTCCTGATTTGTCGGTGCGGAGGCGGTACGATATGAGAAAACTGTCAAATGTCAGTGTCAACTGTCGGTCAACTCAGTATCGCTTTTTACTGCGCCCCTATATTTAAATGAGTGTTTCCTGACTGGCGCGGGATGCGCGGTAGCGGGGAGATGCGAAGGTAGTATACTGGTCCGCTTCTGCGCATGATATTACTTCTGCGCAAATGTAATACTGACAGCATTCCATCAACTGAGAATCTTTGCGACGTCAGTAAATTTACGTCAAAGAAGAAAATTTCACATATCGATCCCGCCCCGCCAAGTAAGGAAGTCGCCTCACCGCTATAGTGCGCGCCATCCACGACGACGCGCCCCTCCACAGTGAATCTCAGGGACCGTCCTAATACAACGCGATGATTGCGCAATCGCGCGATCGCGCAAGTGATATTCGCGAATATATTGAACTCGAATAGGTGCCCTAAAGGGATCGTCCTAAAACAAACGCGACTACGCGATTATCGCGCGAATTCGCGACTTTTACTAGTAAATATTCTAAGTTAAAGTCGCGCGATCGCGCGCCAATTAGGACGATCCCTCATACTAATCTGTGCGCAGTTGTACGGCTTGGGCTGTGGAGGGGCGCGTCGTCGTGGATGCCGCGCACTAAGTCTACAGTGTTGACATATTACGAAAATTTAATTTTTATGCGATTTAATTTGTTTTTGTTTTTATTTATTTCAGGGATTTCGCAAACGGCTCTGACGATTTCGATGAAATTTTCTATAAGGGGGTCTTCGAGGACGCATATCGATCTAGATACACCTACCTACTTCATTCACGGGAGAAAACTGATAAGACTTGGCCTCCCATATTTATTATTTATTTTTGAATGAGTAATTTTGGTATATATATTTATTTCGGGATCACGGAAACAGCTCTTATGGTTATCGATTTCTATTACATATGCTATGTGGGTTTTCGGGGGAGAAAAGAAAACATGTTTTTTCAAAAAAGGTCGCAGTTCTAAGCGTGTTCTAACCTAACCTACATTTCTGGTAGACCTAATGGGTTCTACACATTAACCTTTTAGTTGTGCCTCAAAAAGTAACGGTTTATGAAAAAGTTTCTGTGAAATTAAAACTGCAAAAAGTGTATTTCTGACAAATAATATTATTAACCCGTCAAATGCTATATATTAGTGAAAATTCCCCAGAACTCCCACAAAAGTGGAGAAGCCTTGTTGAGAGTGGGATACTTTTGTCGCGATGAATCCCCATATTAAAAAGGGTCGGAAAAACGCATAAGATTGTTCTTCATATCTGATTACCATCACTATAGAGTAGTCTTATTTACCGCTGTGGTAGTGTAACAGATCTCTTCTGTTCTCGCATAAACGATCAGCTAACGCCTCAATGCGAAACGTAAGTGTTAGCTGGACCCCCTAACCCCAGACATACTCGGAAGTCTCAAAATAAATACACATTATACAAATAAGAACTCGAAACATTAGATTTATAAAAAACGCATTCAAATCGGTTCTGATACATACAATCGGTCGGCATGGTTCCTAAGGACAGATCATTGCATGTCTTATAGTTACAGACTTGCCCATACTCAAAGAGTAAAGCTCAAGCCACACAGAGAGCGGGCGGGCGGTGGCGGCGCGGGCGCGGGCGGCGGCTGCGCGGGCGCGGGCGGCAGCGGCGCGAGCGCGGGCGGCAGCGGCGCGGGCGCGGGCGGCAGCGGCCTTTGGCGGCAGCCGCCACCGCCAAAAGCAGCTCCCGCGCCCGCGCCGCCGCCGCCCGCGCCCGCGCCGCTACCGCCCGCCCGCTCTCTGTGTGGCTTAAGCTTAAAGTAAGTATTAATAGGCTGACTGACTGATCTAAATGTGTCATCCGATATGCACAGATACACATGTTAAACATACATATTTAACACCTCTTTTGCATGCAGGTTAATGATAAGGAAAACGACTCATGGGGCTCCAATTTAGGTAAGATCCCTATCGAGATCTCCCGTGGAGATGTTCACTCGTACAGAATTTATAGGGTAACATAATGAAGACCTTTTATTCAGGAGTGCTAGCAAAGTGTTCAGCATTGTCGGAAACTTACCCTACGTTGATACAATCACCTGCAATAATATATCATAAGATAATGCACGCAAAAATGTAGGAATCTATGTTGAAGCCCGCTTTACAATGTGAATCTAATTGTAATTGGATTCACTAGATGTCTATTTGTGTCTGTTGCATCCAATTCCAGTCATAATGAGATGGTAAGATAAGGCGCGGAAAAATATTCTGATTCAATGTTAAACCTGACGTATTAATAGTGATTGCGTTCACTAGATATCTATTTGTGTCTGTTGCATCCAATTCACTCATAATGAGATGATAAGGCTCGAAAAAATATTCTGATTGAATGTTAAACCTGGTTCAGAATCTGGCATATTAATAGTGATTGGGTTCACTAGATATCTGTTTGTGTCTGTTGCATCCAATTCCAGTCATAATGAGATGGTAAGATAAGGCGCGGAAAAATATTCTGATTCAATGTTAAACCTGACGTATTAATAGTGATTGCGTTCACTAGATATCTATTTGTGTCTGTTGCATCCAATTCACTCATAATGAGATGATAAGGCTCGAAAAAATATTCTGATTCAATGTTAAACCTGGTTCAGTATCTGGCATATTAATAGTGATTGGGTTCACTAGATATCTGTTTGTGTCTGTTGCATCCAATTCCAGTCATAATGAGATGGTAAGATAAGGCGCGGAAAAATATTCTGATTCAATGTTAAACCTGACGTATTAATAGTGATTGCGTTCACTAGATATCTATTTGTGTCTGTTGCATCCAATTCACTCATAATGAGATGATAAGGCTCGAAAAAATATTCTGATTCAATGTTAAACCTGGTTCAGAATCTGGCATATTATTAATAGTGATTGGGTTCACTAGATATCTGTTTGTGTCTGTTGCATCCAATTCCACTGATAATGAGAAAGTAAGATATGGCACGGAAAAATATTCTGATTCAATGCTTAAAGCCTGCTTTACTATGTATATCTAATTGTCATTGGATTCACTAGATGTCTATTTGTGTCTGTTGCATCTAATCAATGAGTTTCGTAAGGCTATTGGGGTTTTTATAATTCTATCGTATCGTTATACGGCCGAATTGTACTAAACATAACTATAAAACCTACTACTATAATAATAAGCACATTTCAAGCGGAGGTCGCGGAACGTTTATTAGAACCCCGGCGGCGCGTACCACTGTGCTTATTAAAAAAAAAAAATAGTGCGAAATATCATTGAATATTATTCCAAACAGTAGCTTGTCGGCGAAGGAAAACACCTTGAGGAAACCGCGGGTTTTCGTGCACACCTCACACGTTCGCTCGTGAATTTCATTTACATATCAAATTGGTCTGCGATTCTTCGAGCGAGATTGTCTTCTTGGACATAAAGTTAATTATATTTATTCATTAGTTCACCGCGCATGCGTCAGCTCGCGGAACCAGTCTTGCATCCTTCAACGAAGCCGCCTAGCATGATTACTGTGTAACATTTGCACCATTTTCGGAAATTCGCGTAAGTTTCTTTCGCCTAAATTGATTATGAATTATGTGTTACCTAGCTTAAGGATTACAGTTTTTTGTCATTTTTTATTTGGTTATAAAGTTTTTTAATTGTCATTATTATAAAAAAAACCGGCCAAGTGTGAGCCGGATTCACGCACGAAGGGTTCCGTACCATTATCTATAAAAAAATAATGTATGTTGTAGGGGGCTCCCACCCCTTAAAGATTTATTGTAGGTATTTTGTTTTTTAGTATTTGTTGTTATACCGGCAACATCTGTGAAAGACAGCGGAGTCTTAGTAATAGGGTCCCGTTTTACCCCTACCCTAAAAATAGATCTTGCACAGTTGTAGCAACGTCAGCACAGCGCTTTACAATCACCATGCTGGGCCTACAACCCGGACACGTCGCAACAAGTCGCAGTGGGATCCCCATCATATCAACCAGTTAGCAGTACAACTTACACTCTGAACAATAACTTGTTCGCACTCGTCATGCTAGACTTGCACGTGGACATGTCGCGACAGGCCGCGGCGGGAACTTCCATCATCTCGGCCAGTTAGCAGAACTGACTTGAACAATGCCTCGTTTGCAGTTTGCGGCCAACGCGTTGGCGATGCTAGGACTCGATTCGACACGCACTTATAGCACATGACAATTCCTAAGTACTTTAACTTGGAAACTAAGGCCGTATACACATGGGAAATGAAGAATTCAAATGGTGACAAATGCTACTCAGATCTAAGCCATTCGTGTAACGGCGGCATTATGTGCTACATACAAAGAGATGATACTAAAAATTGAATTAAATTTACAACTAAAACACTTTTATAGTGACTAAACTATAACACACAATAGTATAATAGCAGTACCTAATATGTAACTATACATAAATACATATAAATAACCATAAGAGCCACAACAAATTTATAAATTTTAATATCATTTATTCATAAAAATAAGGATATAAGGTGAATTTTCAACTAAAATTAAAAATCCTAAATAAAACTAAACTAAAATCTGAAACTAAATAAGCCTAAAAAATATCTAAAAAGTTGGGCGCCCGCGGCATGGCGCCGAGGATGCTGGCAGCATTTCCTCAACATCATCATCATCATATCAGCCGAAAGACGTCCACTGCTGGACATAGGCCTCCCCCAAAGAGTGCCACAATGACCGGTCTTGCGCCACCCGCATCCAGCGGACTCCCGCGACCTTTACCAGGTTATCAGTCCACCTTGTGGGGGGTCTACCCACGCTGCGCCTTCCGGTCCGTGGTCGCCACTCGAGAACCTTTCGGCCCCAACGTCCATCGGTTCTACGTGCAATGTGCCCCGCCCCCTGCCACTTTAAGTTTAGCGATTCGAAAGGCTATATCGGTTACTTTGGTTCTGCTACGGATGGCCTCATTTCTGATGCGATCACGCAGAGAAACTCCCAGCATAGCCCTCTCCATTGCCCTCTGAGTGACTTTGAGCCTTCTTATGAGGCCCATGGTGAGCGACCACGTTTCCGTACCATAATATGTCATCACTGGAAACACACACTGGTCAAAGACTCTCGTCTTGAGACACTGCGGAATATTGGACGAAAAGATATCGCATTTCCTCGCTGTATTGCAATGCTGATTTTGTTGCGCGAGGAAGCTACCAGCTCGTCAGTCGCCAGTGGTGTCGGCAAATTACGATGATGAAATGAAACATTACAATTTAGAAGTACTAAGGTCTATCGATCGATACATAACAAGCCGCCAAATGTTGCAATTTTACAAGTCTTAACTTTCAATATAGTAATTTTATCTCACGATCGCGTGTTGGCCATTTTTGTAGTTGTGACACATACGAACACATAGACAACGTGAGCTCTTAGCTCCTACGCTGACGCACACATAAACAATGTGCATGTACCTATAGCTCGACATACAACCATGGCTCACCCGTACTCGTGAGATAAAATACCTACTCTACTGGTCAAATCGTAACATGCAGCTTCGTGAAAATAGGTCTAGTAGTTGTGACGTGTGACATCACCTTTAGACATATAATTTCGAAATTTCTACAGTTTAAAGCTGTATTGGTTGTGTACGCCTAACTGTAAACTATTGTAGTCAGCAGTAACTCTTAGTGTCCCAGACAACTTGGCGTTTGAGGGATTCTGAAAACAAACGAACATATATTTAAATGTACCGGTACGAATGCTTACTTCATTTTAGGGTGTGTAAACAAATAAATAAATGAAATTTATTTTCTACCTTGTTTTGAAGGATTGCGCTTAATACACGTTTTGGATAGTATCACAAAAGAAATATTAGAATTATTAGGTGTAATCTAGTATCGAAAAACCACCGCGAAGTATTGTCATCCCTCTATAGATTAACCGTGATCCATAGCAACCAAAACAGTCTCACGCGCTGATATCCTAGTGGCAGTTCTATAGTAAAATAAATATATAGTAGTAACCGTTCAGGGTTGGCATTCATAATGCGAACTCCACAACTCATTCAAACCAGTGTCAGCCTGACATTCCATTCGGAGTTATCGCCGGTCAAGATAAGCTAGGAGCGGGTGCTGAGATGAGAGGGTATGGTTTGTGAATGGTGCATCAGACGCGCCTGCAGTGGTGGGGGGCGTTGACCTCGGGCGGGTTTACGAGTGCATTTGCACAGTGACACCCCCCCTCCTGCTCCGCGCGGTGCGTGGACGCAGGCAGCGACGATTCTCGAAATCGCGAGGGTTGTTCCGGAGTTCGCACGGCAAATATGGGGCCATTCTGCAGCATTTCGTTCTAATTCTGATTGTCAGTGCGTCGCTGAACACACTAAGGCGACTTCCTGATTTGTCGTTGCGGAGCCAGTATATGAGAAAAGTGTCAAATGTCAGTATTAGCTGTCAGTCGATGCGGTACCATTTTTTACTGCGCCCCTATATTTAAATGAGTGCTTCCTGAATGGCGCGGGATTCGCGAAAGCGGGGCGATGCTAAGACGGTACTGGTCCACTTCTGCGTATGATATTACTACTGCGCAAAAGTAATACTGACAGTGTTCCGTCAAGTAAGAATCTTTGCGCTGTCAGTAAATTTACGTCAAAGAAGAAATTGTCACATATCGATCTCACCCCGCCAAGTCAGGAAGTCGCCCTAGCAATGCGTCATATGCGATCGAAATTTGTCACTTTGTCATGTCTAGTATTGGGAAAGGGATAAAGATATAAGTTAACGAAGGTTTGTTAAGTTTTATTGATAAACTCACAAGGAAGAGCTGTGTTTAGAGAATGGAACCTGCAGTTTGTCTCTAATTGCCTAATCAACATAACAACCCTCAATTCAATGAAAGGTTGGCAACATGACTTGAGGCACTTTCCACACCTTTCAGAGTCCCGGCCGTTCATAGTCTACGGTGACGAATCATCAGGCAAGACATGCTTGTTTGCCACCCCACCATCGTGGTGATAAAGTGATATTTCAGCGATATGGCAAACGGAATACCTGAAATAATCAAAGTCACAGTCAAAATATTATTTTGATTTAAACTTACACGATTTTCACACATTATTATTGGGGAACAGTCAACTCGCGACCACGGATGTTGATACATTCGAAACGTCGGGCAAAACCTTAAAAAAGGTAAATTAGTTATAATTGTACGCGATTAAGTCCCGTTGCCCAATAATAAAATATTATTTATTCAAATAGGCCTAGCCACAAACACTTTTGAATCGATGCTTAACTGTTGGCAAATTGTTTTCGTATAACCAGCGGGCTGTTCTGATCTACTGGTCGCATTTTTTTTCTTTTTAACTTGACTGGTTTTATAAGCCGGGTCCAATAAAGCGATAGGAGTGCACGGTTGGAGAGTGGTCTGAACAAAATCCAGCGGAAACCTCCGACATGACCACGCGGGCGGTTCCACTGGTCGTGGAAATTTTGTGAGCATGTTCGATAATTAATTATATGGAATTTTCTTGTCAAATTCTTGAAAATTGTGTAAAAACTAAAAACTATAAATTGTTTTAAAAGTCTAAATTGGCATAATAGGTAAAATTACACAGTTAAAATTTAAGATTCTAACAAGGAGGAACCTCAAAGAACCAATTATGATTGATCCTGCGCCACCCCGGTAGAAAAAGTTGAAAATTGACATACCGTGTTGGGATCGCATCGAGTTGATTAAGTTTATCGCGACGACCAAAAACTCGCAAAAAGACCGGTAATTATGTGCATTATAAGAGACATTGGGCGTTCTCACACGAGTTGTGACGTGAGGTTGCCATCAGGAACATTGGAAAATTCCCGGGATTGGCCGGCAACGCTGTCGCGAACAATGCTTTGCAATTAGGTACGACCAGAAAATACGTTATGAAAGTAAACAAAGTTCTTACGTTATCAACGATCATGAAGGTAATTACTGAACTAATGAAAATAATTGGAAATCATAAAACTTATTTACGCTATAATATTCTTTATGTCACACCTGGCCATAAAGTGGCCATTATCGCACGCTCCGCGCGCGAAAAAACCTACTTCCTGGCCAGGGGGTGTCATAAAATTTTGTACTTACCACGGGCGATAATAAAGAAAGCCTCAGATCGCATATTTATCGCCCTTGCCTTCGGCTCGGGCGTAAAATACCTGCGATCTGAGACATTATTTGTTTTATCGCCCTTGGTAAGTAATGTACTATTATGTCACACCTGGCCATAAAGCGGCAATTACCGCACGCTCCGCGCGCTGGAAATCCGCCTTCCTGGCCAGGGGGTGACATAAAATTTTGTACTTAACACGGGCGGTAATAAAAAAAGCCTCAGATCGCATATTTATCGCCCTTGCCTTCGGCTCGGGCGTCAAATACCAGCGATCTGAGACATTCTTTATTTTACCGCCCTTGTTAAGTAGTGTACTATTAATGCATAAAGATGAAAAAAGACGAAGTTTAACCATAAAACATATGACGTCATAATTATATTCTCCTACAAACTTCAAACAAAACCGAGCGTTTGTGACGTTAGAGGAAGTTCGTATAAAACTGTAAGGCCAAGTGCTGTCAAATTAACGCAAGCAAAAATCTACCTTCCAGTCAAAGATCTAACTCTAGTTTTGCTTGCGTTCGTTTGACAGAATTTAGCCTTAGAGTTGTGTCCGAACTATACATAATAAGACTCATTAGTGATTAGACTATAGCCGCGTATTCACTGAGCGAGCGGCCTCGCGAGGCAGCCTCGGACGTTTGCCGCGCGAGGCAGCCTCGATTGTTGCACTAGGCTGCCGCGCGCGGCAAGCCGAGCCACGGTGAGGCTGAGCCAACATCGGGCGCTTTTCTTTTCTCGCGCCAACATCGGGCGCTTTTCTTGCCTCGGGCGAGGCACGTCCTGACTGACCGAGGATTTGCCTCACGGGGCTGCCTCGCGAGGCCGCTCGCTCAGTGAATACGCGGCTTATTAGGAAAATATCGTATTACTCCTACGTTGTGCGCACTTGTACGGATTGGGCTGTGGAGGGGCGCGCCTTCGTGGATGGCACGAACTATAGATTTTTCTCTCATTGCACCTCGTCGTCGCGGCAGTTGTTCTAGCCCAGTGCTCGATATCTTAGTGCTCAATAGATGACACACATCTATGACACACATCTATCACCTCTGTCACCATGTCACTAAGATTGAATGTGCCATGTTGGGTTGGGTCGATCACAGACACTTTTACCGTACTATATGTTAAGGCGCTACACTGAGAAATTTGGAGAATTTGAAACGCTGTCCTGCCCAGACTAGCAAACAGTAGAGGCTGATTTTCAGATATATGATTCTTGACTATATGATTGTAGTCCTGACAATAGCGAAACATGATTGCTTTAAATTTTCTCGATAGAAAATAAATCCAAAGTCGAGTCTATAGTTTCCTTCTTTCCAACAACGCATTATTAAAAGACACGATTAAGTTAATATGATGGTATTTTACCTCATCTAGGTACTGACCAGAGGAAATTTATTAAACCTGCACAGTCAGATATTTAACGAGATTTGTCTAAAAAACCATTCTCGGAGAGGGTTGCATCCCGTCTCTTTCAATCGATACATCGCCTTAAGCTTAGGCGACTCTGATTTTTCGGTGCGGAGGCAGTAGGTACGATATGAGAAAATTGTCAAATATCAGTGTCAGCTGACAGTCGACTCGGTATCATTTTTTACTGCGCCCCTACATTCAGGCGACTTCCTGACTTGGCGGGGCGGGATCGATATGTGACAAATTTCTTCTTTGACGTAAACTTACTGACGTCGCAAAGATTCTCACTTGACATAATACTGTCAGTATTACGTTTGCGCAGTAGTAATATCATGCGCAGAAGCGAAGCAGTACCGCCTTCGCATCGTCCCGCTACCGCGCATCCCGCGCCAGTCAGGAAGCACTCATTTAAATGTAGGGGCGTAGTAAAAAATAGTATCGCGTCGACTGACAGCTGGCACTGACATTTGACACCTTTCTCATATCGTACTGCCTCCTCAACGACAAATCAGGAAGTCGCCTTAAATGAGTGCTTCCTGATTGGCGCGGGATGCGCGGTAGCGGGACGATGCGAAGGCAGTACTGCTCCGCTTCTGCGCATGATATTACTACTACTGCGCAAAAGTAATACTGCAAGTGTTCCGTCAAGTGAGAATCTTTGCGACGTCAGTAAATTTACGTCAAAGAAGAAAATGTCACATATCCATCCCACCCCGCCAAGTCAGGAAATCGCCTAACTAAGCAGATTATCGTAGGTTAGCATCACTCTGCTGTGATCAAAGCAGCTTATCAACAATAAGTCATTGCCCGCAGCTAATTATCTTATAACACTTATGTTTTATGCATCACCGACTTCCACAGTCCGTTACTAAGATAATCTACGCAATTTCTCGATGGAGCTCCGTTTATTCCGATTAGATATCACTTTAACCTTGTACTCAACACAATTGTATCATTATAAAATTAACCTTGGTATCTTAGTCATAAGATTTAATTTGCAATACATCGTATAATAGATACGAGATCAGTCATCTGTGGACAGGTTTGTCGGTATTTACCCCCAGATTTGGCGATAGTGTGTAGCGATTTTTCCCATATCTGGTTTCACTTCCGAGTTAAAGAAAGGTTTATCTGTAAAGGATGTGGAAAAGGAATATTCATATTCTGTATCGAAACAGATATTTTAATTGAAGTTAGTTCGGTACAGTTAGCATCAAAAGTATATACGCATATATACTCTTAGAGTATTCAAGTGTTTTAAACCGCCCGCGTGGTCGTGTCGGGGGTTTGTGCTGGATTTAACTCAAGTCAGGCCACTTTCCAACCGCGCACTCCTATATTTTTATTGGGCCCGGCCTATGAAGCCACAGTCAGGATAAAAAAAACTACGCATATACTTCGAAAGTCTTTATTGTAATGAAATAAGAACATTTCAGTATAAGAACACTTCACTTATGTAGTTAATTTTGATACTGATTGTACATTCATATGCCAGCAAGTAGCTTGGCATATGAATATTTCAAAAGTCTTTATTACAAGGGAATAGGAACTTTTGTTTTGATACCTTTCATATGCCAAGCTACTTTTGACGCTGACTGTAGTCTGTTATTATCGACAACAGCCTTACCGGGTTTCGAACCCGCTACCTTGACAGTCTAAATTGACAGATGTGTGTGTTGTAGTGTGTCAATTGCTCAAAGGTTAACTGGAAGAGATCCCCTATAGGGATAAGTTCGCTATTGTACCAATATTAACCGAAACTATCTGTAATTTTTACCTGTTTTGTGTACAATAAAGTAGTTACATATATACAAATACATACATACATTACCTCTATAGATCTCAGAATAAAAATGACATTTATCTAGAGAGATAACATTATATCCTAATTGGAATATACGGAGACTCATTCGTTATAACAAATGGGACATTAAATTTCACAAGAACTATTTCACGAGCCTTAATTAGAAGACAGTATACCAATATCCGCTCGTTATGAATAAAGATGAAGATAGACCAGGATAATTGGTCCTCGGAACCGGATATCAAGCATTAAACTGGTACGCGTAATTAGAAATGTTCTTGTGCGAAGGAAGTAATATAAACTTTTCTTTATGATACTTCTACTTCGGGATAAGTAACGATATGGTAGATAATTCCCTTATTCATTAAAGTTAAGGGTCCTCTTTATCAGTTAAAAACGCTCATCTTTTTGACCTATTTCCAAACTCCGATAAAACTGTTTTTTTTTTTCACTTTGCTTTCCTACTAAAGGTAAACGCCCCTGTGCTCGTCACGTACCCAATATTACAATTTTATGTCCTGATGACTGAGGTGATCAGTGTCATCTATTGGACACTAAGGTGTCGAGCACTGGGAAGTTACCTTAAACACAATTAAAGCAAAATATGCCTGGCGCGACCATCTAAAACTTTATGCTTTAATTTGTTTACCTTAATTTTGTTCAAAACATTTTAAAAATTTGTTAGGCTTCTAAATGACAGAATAATCACTATTCTACGATGCCCCAACATATATCTCATTCTCCCTCACAACGCAGGAACTCTGGCGAACTTTGCACCACTAGGAGCATAACACCACATACTTGTTACTTAGTGGCAGTGGTGTTATTATTTCTAGGCTTAAAATCAAGAATATATCATCACCATCATACCACCATGTTCGCTGTGGCAAGGTTAACATAAGGCAGAGTGCACAGGTGCATCGACGGAGTGTGGCGAGACAAGCGGCCTGAGACAACAATAGTAGCGACATAGGGTTGTCACCAAGATTTATTTTGATTTTATTTATTTTATTAAGACAATAAAATATAAGTTTACAGTACATGCTACCAAAGCTTTACGCACTTTACGCAATAATATCAAGAATTTAAAATTATTATAAAAAGAAAATTAAAATGTATGTCAAACACATACAACCAAGTTAGAAATGTTAAGCACTTCTTCTCTTCTTAGGCGTATGCTCTTGACAGAGCAGTCGTGGTCATTCATGCGGTTTTTGCGTGGCACGATGCACAATGTTGACATGTTAAGCACAAATTATGTAGTAATTTCAACAAAAATTAAAATCTACCTATAGTAAAGATGAGTAAACTTGCCTAAATTTACGAAAACACCGGTCAGCACCATCATGCCATACCATGTCCACTGTGGCAAGGTTAACATAAGGCAGAGTGCACACGCACAGGTGCATCGACGGAGAGTGGTGAGACAGGCTGTCACCAAGATAATGAAAAAAAGTTTACTAACTAGAAAGACCGATAACCTCTGCTATATATTACAAACAGGACAATTTTACCTTATAGACGTATAACTAACGAAGTATAATGTTATGTCATGTTATCTCGACCTTGGACCTCAATCGCCAATTACGCAAAAAGACCTAAGCCCTCATATACATACGCGTACAACTGAGCGGGCAAATCTATTGTCAACAATGTCATAGAGTCTTTAAGACCAAGTTTGGTCTTGCAAGCCATATTAGAGATCATAGAAGGAGAATGCAGTAATGGCTAGAGTCGCCGTCATCGAAATCGATGTTGAGGACTTATAATGTTATGTATAAGTTAAGTATTATTTAAATGATACAATCATTTATTCATAAAACAAATTAACTAAGCACAAACAGTCCACAAAATCTAATCCACAACACAGGCGTCGAAATTAAATATTTAGATAATTTAATTGTCAAGAAAATCTCAGTATGGGGCGCGTCACGAAAGGAGAGTATACAATTTAAAGGATCGACGCACATGTGACAAAGTAGTAGTAGTAGTAAAACTCTTTTTTGTACGCAATAACATACAAAAGGAAATAGTATGTACAAAGACGAACTTATCCCTTTAAAGGATCTCTTCCAGCAAGCGCCCATATGTTGCGGTGACTGCTAAGTGCTAACTGCTTTCCATCAGGCGGGCCGTACCTACGCTCGTTTGCAGTTAGATTCTGGGGAAAACGTCAGCAGAGAGCTCATTCTGTAGCCAAAGCGTCCGTAAAATAGAAACGAAATTTCATTAAATTTAAATTAAATAACAACTCATTTCCGAACAGTGGTAACCCTGTTGCGTCGTGCGTGTGTTTGGTGTTTGCGAGGCAGCGCCGGGCACAAACAGCGCCGTTCAACTAACGACTTTTTAGGGATCGCGAGGCAGCGGTGGACCTCGCAAAAAAATGTATATACAATTTTAAAACCGTATTGTTTTTCTTCTTTATCGATGTCAGTGGTATATGATGTAAGTATTTTATTATTGTCCATTAAAGTAAGTCGTTAATTAAATAATATAATACGTAGGTATAACGGTTACCTTTGATGTTACATCATACTTTCATTCCATCCCAGGATTACTCCTATACTCTTCCATTACTTTCGCCCGTTGGTCGGTCGGTTGCATGAATGTTAATGGGGCTTAATTAAGCGGCAAACTATGTGCCTTTGATAAACACTATCGCCGTTCACCACTCATCGCTTCAGTTCACTGATCGATGATGTCACAAAAAACATTAAAACAAGTATGCAAAATATGAATCTAGTCTAGAACTCTAAGTGCCAAAAAACTGTACATAGATCTGTCGTGAGAATGGCAATTGGGTCATTATTCGCGCGTGTCAACCGCCTCACTTTCGTGGACACGTTTTTGACCAATTGGCTGTAGATTTGTGGTAGATGTCCCGTACTTTTATCAGATAACTGAGAACGGCATTGAAATCTTTAGCCAAGTTCAACAAAATAGTGATTAGTGACCTCGAAACGAAAGTGATAATTTGGAACAGACGCCCGCATAATAACCCAACTGGTTATTATTTTACACGTTATTGGCAAAAAAGCTGTGATTACTACCCATATAATAACGTTAAAAACCGTAGCCGAAAGTTTTAGGTGCGACTATTATAAAATTACTGTGTGAAATCGTTCCACTTTCGCTCAGTACCAGCGGTATTCAACAAAATATGGTACACGTGCAGAAAATTGAATATTAAAAGAAACATATAATATCCACACCTATACGCGCAAAAACTATCTCCGTCTGTCCGTTTCTTTAACGCTCCGGAACTTTGGTACCTAGATAATAGATATTGAATTTTGGAAAAGAAGTAATCCACATCTAGGCATGCCTGTTCCTTTTGCCACCTTAACTCGGCTCTGGCACATCTTCGTGCTGTCCAGTAGCTCTAGTATAAGTTTTTTCGAAACATTAACTAATTCGATTCGCGTTTGCGTTTTGTCTCAAAATGTATGAAAACGCTCTCACCGAGTTTGAAATACGCGCGTTCATTTGGTTACCATCAAATGTTATACTCGCTGTTCAGAACTCCAGATACCATATCGCGCTAATAGGAACGGGAGAGAACGTATAAAGTACTATCCTTATGCTAGCACCATACTTCGCCGTATTACTACGCAGTACTTTATACATAAAAACAGGCTATAATGGAATGCAAAGTTAATTTAAAACCTTAAGAATAAAATTACCTTTCATTTCCCGAAAGGTATAGGTAAATTATAACGTGGGTAGTTATGATTAATTCAGTTTTAACCAGTGCGGGTGAACTTTTACAGGTGGATACAGGCCGAAGCTGAAAATTAATTTCATAAGTTTCACTGTAGAGGCATATTACTCGTAATCGTTTTAATGGACTTTTTTACAACTAAATAATATTGTTCAATTATGACACCTATTCGAGTCCAACAAGGTGAATGCTGGATTCACGTTTGACCATTTTTCTAAAAGTCCAAACGGAACCATAAATTAGGTAATCAATCAATCAATTTTATTTATTTATGTGAATGTGATACAAAAAATTAAGGTTCTTGTAATTATTTTAGTTCAGCACATCCTGCTATACCGGCGTAGAAATATAGCGTAGTTAATATACACATGAATTTACATATAGCTACAGGGGAGCACGAAAAAAAATTTTTGACCTACCCCATAGAGTGGGGTATCGTTGTTTACAACTCGTTGAGTAGATACATACGGCATCTTTTGTTTTAAAAAATATTGGGAAACTAACCACCAAGCTTTTATATACAAAATTTTATTCCGAGGAATTTTTTTAACTTCCTTTTAACCTATGAACTTAAAATTTGGTGATAATGTTTATTATTACGTATATTTTACCAACATATTGATGAATCTGTGTTTTTCTCTGGAATTTCCTTATTTTTCCTATAAAAAACCAGCTTAATTTTGCGGTTGGTTCAGAACCCAAAATGTGCCAAGTCCAACTGGCACTTGTCCGGTTTTTTGTTGTTAGCGTATCGTCGCCGTCTATATATATGTGTCGCGTTACTGGGAACTGCCACTGACTTCAATGAACCCCGCAACAACTAACTACGAGTTCCTTTACATTCAAGTCAGGAAATAATTCTCGTTGGACCACCGAGGCTTCCTCAACAATAATAATAAAATTATTTATTTTTCAGGCAACAAAGGCTCATAGATAAATACGTTATAGCTAATATACATACAAAAATTATAACCTAAAACTAGCATAAGTTCATTTAGGTGACGTTACGGTGTGACTCCGACTCCGCGGCTGTGTCGTCAGCTCCGATGTAGGGTCGGTAGTTTGCCCCGGAACCGCCGAAACACAGCACTCTTCGGAAAGAAGTCAGCGCACGCGATAGTCCCCTCCAGCGGCCGCGGCACACGCAAAACATACTGAACTGAAGTGCACGTAGTGACGCGAACGAAGCTGGAACACCCTCAACACGTAGCCAGTCTTCTGACGAACGTACTCCGCCACTTCATCAGCCGTGGAGGTGTAGTGCAGGCGTGAAACGTAGAGCCTTACTCAATACACTAGCCAACCGTGGTAGTGATACCAACCACAGTGGTACCTATGAAGATTCGTTGTGTCACTGCTAGAGACAAATCGCTCATGGGACGTACAATGTAAACAAAAGGCTTCAACCCACAAGAGATCACCACTGAATTGTATGATTTTTATTTTAGCCAATTTAAAATTTAACATCGTGTGGGTTGAGGCCTCTTCGTTTAACTACTACATGCGTCATGCAGAGCCTGAGGTATCAATACAACAACGCATCCTCGGGAGCTCGGCCTACTTTATTCACCATTTGCATGTTTTAGTTTCTATTTGGTTAGCCTGGGGGCAGTGGTATACCTTCGTAAATTTCCTCTACTACTACTAGAAGAGGAGTAATTAATGATGATTATAAGTGTTCTAAATCTATCAACGTAGTCCCATATTTTCTTAAAGTAACCCCGGTTTACGGTACCCAACTACCCATAACCTAAGCCTTATGAGCTTAGGTACTGTGAGTGTGAGGCTAGTTTGGTTTGCGTAAGATTTTCTTTGTAATTATGTATTTCTTAGCCAAATTATTTTGGAAGTTGAGGCTATTTGTCGATAAGTTCTGAATACCATCAGCCCCGAACGCAGTTTGATTTAGAAACACTGCCTGCGCAAACAACTGGTTTAGCATGAAAGTGCGCGACCGTCCTCTACGTAATTCAGAACCAAATGGTCACAAGATACTATGAAACGGCTGTGCCTTTACACTTTTCTCTTGCTTAGTTACAGCACGGAACTGAACGGCATTAATATATTTAAATCCTTTGTATCCTAGAGCTGTTTTAGTAGGGCTAAATTGATGAAGGAAAAGGTTCTAAGGCTCTATAGAATATGTTATTGGTACTTGATTTGGTAAAGAGTTGATTGTTTTAACTTTTAAAATCACTTGTCTTTATTTTTATGCATTTATAGTTGTAAATCAGTTGCACTTTAATTAGGTAGTTAAGTACAGTCAGCAGCAATGGTTGCTACGCGGGCGAGGTGCTCACAATGATCTTCACACATCTTTATTATAAGGGAATAAGAGCGTGTGAACATCATTTTGAACACCTCGCCCGCGTAGCAACCATTGCTGCTGACTGTACAATCAGCATCAAAAGTAACTACGTAAATGAAGAGCTCAAAAGCTCTTATTCAATTACAATAAAGACGTTTGACGTCTTCATATGGGTAGTTACTTTTGATGCGGACTGTATAAGTATATATATTTTCAACATCTTTTGTTTTTCACAGTAAAAAGTTAAGTGCCGATAAAAATATGCTATAATATTTCAGCTGGATATTTGGGACTAAGTATATTCGACCAAACTCAATCGCGATTGAATTGGAAATATTTTGTACTTGTCACTCAACCTAGAGGAAGGGAAGTTCAGTTCAATCCAAGTATTTCGTTAATTTTTGAAAGGATTTGGACGGATCTGATCTGTTTGACGTAAATTGACGGAACCCTTGGGCCTTGTGATGCTGGCAAGATTTCACTTCAACTGCAATGTGCGAGAAGCCGCTAGTACTAGAATTCAAAGTAGCAACTAACCTTTTTAATCGTTCGGAGCAGCAGGCAGGGCAGATAATATTTTTAGAAGCCTTCGAAAAATTGTGGTATTGGCGATGAAAAGAGAAAATTAGCTAGTCGGAAAAAAGACAAACGTAGAATTGCTGAGGAGAGTAGGGGGCAAAAAGAAAACTGTTGAAAGTTATAGAAAATAGGAGAGGTAAAATGATTGGTCATCTTATACTACACGCTACACGACGCATTTATTTAGAACATCATAGAAGCCAATATCCAAAGAAAATCGAGGAAGGGTAAAAGCTAGATGAAACAAATAAAAGAGAAATTAGCAGTCGTGTCCTATAAAGAGGTCATGCGGAGGCGGCACTAGATAGAGTCAGATGAAGAGAGCTCCACCGATAAGAGTTTAACTTTTAAATTTGTAATGATGGCGATAGTTTTAATTGTTGTAATATCCTACATTTTGTGTAAAAGTATAGGATATTCATACGGTGTCACATTTATATGTATGGAGGTTTACAACATTAGGTTAGCAGGAGCAGATTACAACATTAGGTTGCGCCGTGATAGGAAAGACTTTTTGTTCAGTGTAACAGTAGCTTAAGTAGATAATTATATACAGTAGCTAAGGCCGAGCTGTCTTTAAAACAAAGTGCTATAAGTTTCACGAGTATTAGGCACATGCAGAAACCGACTGTAGTCCGTTCAGTTCCGCAATTAGGGTACCAGAAATTTTATGTGAATGTGTGCTCAAAATCTCCCCATAATAACAATAAATTAGTGAATAAATCGCGCTTTCGCGGAAACTCAAAGAGTTATTACCGAGTAAAACACAATTGTCCACAATCCAACAAAAACGTCCCACCTCGAAAGAATCCCTTATTTAAATTTGGACTTTTTATAACAGGTAGCAGATCCGAAATTCGGGGTTTATATAAGGTTGGTTGTGTTGTTTGTGGCGGGGTGAGTTGTATTTATTCGCGCCGGTAGATGCGGCAAGAAGTACGATTCGGGAGCGGGCGCATTTTTCTCGGCTCGGCTTTTTGCTCGCCCTTTATTTGAACAACGCCGACGTGCGACAGCCATAGAGGGGACAAGCGCAGAGCCGTCCACTCTGTCATCCACATCCAGTCAAAAGTACTTTTCCAAAGTGTCAAAAATATCTGGAAGCTCTTACGCCGTATACCTAGTTGGCCAACGAGCCAAGTATCTCACGTGTCAAATTACGCAAAAATGTGCTTTCGTATGTCCGGCTGATAGTACGACTGCGGCGAACGAAATAGGTACAAAGAACCCGAACGACAGGAGGGTTATGCGTTTCACCAATATTTATGTGTGTATGTGATGTGAGTAATTAGCGAAGCTGCTCACAAAAATTCACGAGAATCGGTTGAAAAATGCGACCTGTAGAACAGCCGGATATCCGGACATAGGAAAGCATTTTTGCCGAGCTGAAACGTAGCAATTAGCCAGGTAGGTACTTACACATTTTCAGGTATAGTGCGTGTCTTCCACGACGCGCCCCTCCACAGCGAATCTCATACTAATCTATGCGCAATTGTACGTATTGGGCTGTGGAGGGGTGCGCCTTCGTGGCGCACACGCTGTGCCGTCTGCGCACATTATCTGTGGGTCAGGGTGGAAACAGGCTCGCTGGGCTGATATGTCGCCTTAATTGGGCCGCATACAGGACAAACAACTCCCAGGCATGGCTGGCGGTTGCGGTGCGCTACGAGCATTGTGGTACCTACTATCACCATCACAATTGATCATTGGTAGACCTTATCTCGTTGCAATAAGGTTCACGAATGGTTAACTACAAACTGCACTTTTACTTATAGCGACGCAACAGGTCATCTATAAAACGCGAGAAAATATACGAGTACGAACGCGGGTTAGCCATAGTTGTTGTTGTGACACATATGAACACATAGACAATGTGAACACAATATATTGATAGATAGATAGATAGATAGATATTCTTTATTGCGCACTACATGCTATATTGCGCATTAATTTAAACTTACACGATTTATTTCCGAAAAAAAAACACTACACAGACTTTTAACTTTCGGCAAAGAAAATATACAGTCAATTTGAATGTAGGGGACATGGCATTGATGAGGAAAAGCTTCATAGCTATGGCCTCCAGAATATTTAATAAACTTCCCGAGGAAATTAAAGTAGGCCCCGCAAATGGTTTTAAACATCTACTATCTAAATATTTAATCGAGAAATGTTATTACAGCGTAAACGAATATTTAAATGATTTTGACATTTAATCCATATTGTAGCTTTTGTGACTTTCTTTTATTTTACTGTATTTTCACTGCATATTAATTTTTCATTCTATTTGACATTTATAATTATAAGACTCATTTGACTATATTTTATGACGTATTATTTGACATTGTTTAGCATTAGTTTATGTTTAATTTTTTTTTCATAATTGGACATTGTATTTAATATTATTTAATTTTGATTAAGTTTTTTTTTTTAGTTAATTGACATGATGTGTATCCAGCCACACCACACTTTTGTACGCCATAAGGCACGACATAGCTGTACCATATACAGGGCGTCCCACGCCTATGCCACATGGAGGGAAAGTACCTTGAATATTGTAGATGGAAGATTTTACTAAAAGAAGACATTATTTTAATTTAAATAACAATTTAAACTGCATTCATAGATTTTTAAATAGTGACATGGTTGAACCGGGAATCGAACCCGCTACACGAGAAAAACAATGTTTTGGTAAAATTCATGGTCTTCCTTTTATTTCTGATACTAAGTTATTTAGCAAAAAATAATCTTTATGATGAAGCCTTTCGATCGGTATGATAAAACTACAGTGTAATTTTTTTTCTCGTGTAGCGGGTTCGATTCCCGGTACAATCATGTAAGAATTATTTAAAAATGTTATTTAAAAAACTTGGCCGGTTTTTTACGTTGACTTAGAAGTTTGATTTTATTCACAGCTTCAAGGGACTGTAGAATTGTAGATCTGAGTAGGTATATATGGCTTTGAATTTCAACTCGATACCTTAACACCTTCCCAAGATAAAGGGCCTTGACAGACAGATGAGCAAGCCGTTTTCCTTTTGAGGTCCGGAACCCTAAAAGTATGACGCCTGCGCAAAAATGGCCGCGCTTTGCTTTGTTCGTAATTGGTTAATAATCTGAATATGCGTCTTGATGACCGCTTGTTATCTCTTTAGAGCGTTTCATACAAAATTGACGCAAATTTTATACGAGTAGATACCTAACTTTCACAATATAAGTACCATCTTTAGGGCCTTTAGGGGTGCATTCAAAAAGTTACCTTAAGTACTTAGTAAATATAAAATTGAAAGTTCAAGAACTTGCTATGTACCTACTTCCCATTTGGGCTTCCGGATGAATGGACAGAACCTATTTTATGTACCTAAGCATAGTGCATCATCAGTCAGTCCTTCAGGTTCCAATGTTATTTCACATTGCT
Organism: Cenopis cana; assembly: GCA_951800055.1. Taxonomy (NCBI): domain Eukaryota; kingdom Metazoa; phylum Arthropoda; class Insecta; order Lepidoptera; family Tortricidae; genus Cenopis; species Cenopis cana. The sequence continues at coordinate 2,254,309 of OX637476.1, read as the reverse complement.
TCGGCGCATAATGCAATGCAAAGGAAGATGCGAAATGTAAGTTGCGTATTGACCCGCTTGTCACCTTTTTGTACCTTCAGAGAGGCATTGACGGTACCCAGAAGCTATGGCACCAATAAATAATCGCATACAGCCAGTGTCCAAATAAAATTTCTCCCTTAGCAGACTTCTGCGACGTTCCCACATTCACTAAAATTTTAACTTAAATGGCAATAATATAAGGCTGCTTTTTGAGAGCCGCAAGTATTGTATATATTAAGGAACATGTTTGGAGCCGATTTTGGCTTCCGAAGATAGGCTCGTCAAATTATCGATGCAGGTCAACGCACTTGAGCGTGGGACCGCCGCCGTTTTTGCAACTACCCTGCGCCGGGCGCTGACAAAAAGTGTGGTCACTTATGGCTGGTGCAAATTAAGGCGAAATGCATTTTGGGGACCGTTGGACAGCCATGGAATTAGTAAGTGCGCTGTACGACTGCGCTCTTCCAGAATCGTTATACACTAACTGAGGCTATAGTGTCAACGTTGAGGCATTTTATATAAAAAAGAAGATTTATTGTAAAGATACACAAAAACAATTAAAGAAAATGTATAATTTAATAGGAAATAGATTCATCATTGGCCTTTACGTCTTCTTGTGAACACTTTCTTGTGTGACTACACGTAAGCCTATATGGGAGTGGCATGCCTCCTGCAGAGGTGACAGGGGGAACTGAGGATTAGGGGGTAGAGAAGTATTAATTAAATATACATTAGGAAAAAAATATTATACTATACTTAAATAATTCTTTACTCATTTTCTCACATGGTACTGGCAACTTTCTTCAGAAGCTCCACCACTATCACTTTATATTTGCGGTGGTTGAAAAGTAAATCATTCGATTTTAAGCTCTATCCGGTAAGCTCTATCTCTATACCTAATAAAATAGATTCCACTTTCTTTTGTGCGGGCTTTTGGGCCCCCATTCTGTCTCATTCCTGGTGCAAAAGCTGGAGGTTTCATGTTTAGAATTGATTGACTTGTAAATTGTATTCTGATTTTTTGATAAATATTAGGGAAACTTATACATAAATGTAGGGTTGAATGTGTAAAGGCTTTATGAATGAGGAAGACTGAGTGATAGAAGAATGAATCAAACAGGATGAATGGGCTGTGATGCACTTTTGTTTGAGAAATAATAGAATAATGGCGTAGGAGAAAATTGCTAAGACTAATTTGTCAAAATAAATTGTTAAAACGGTTAATAAACGATGGAAACTTAATCTGGGCTTGTTTTTAAACTCTACATAAATACATTCTTCCAGAATACTTTTTGAATTTCAAAAGTTCCAATTACATTCATCCAGAAGTAGAGTTAATTTGTGTAGGCCATATGCGGCCCTTTGTAGAGTTGGCTTTACCATAACCACTAAGCCACAAGTGATGTCTTGTTAACAAGACATCGTACTTTTGGCCGAGGAACGATTGAACCACCCAGCTAGTAGTAGCAGCTGCTCTACCTTTGATGACGCAGTCACGTTTGAATTTTGACGTTACTTCCTCATATACTTAAAATCATTAGAATTGGCCGAGTTGTATCGAATTCGATCGCTCGAAAAGCGACTTTATTGCCCAATCAAGTAGAAACAAAATATAATGTCATATATTAAAAAGTCCGACATTTCAAATTATCAACTGGGTATAACATCTAATTCCAGTTACCTACTTGTGTGATCAGGTGCACCGCGCACGCGCCAATATTGACACAAAGCTGCGGAGGAACGAAACGTCATGAATAAGTTTGAATTTAGAAAATTTAAATGCTTTTCGTTTTAGGAGTAGGTTATGTTATGGTTACTGATTGCATAGAGTTTGTTATGTATAAAGGTAGCAGTATTTTAAAATAGAACGTCTATTTCGCACTTTCACCAAATTCGATATCAAAATAATAATACCACTACCGCATGAGATGGTTGTATAATTTTTTAATAAGAGCAACAGAGAGAGAGAGAGAGAGAGAGATTATAGTCGTTTTTTATTTGCCTTAAACTATTTGATGACTTTGGGGCGTAGGTAAAAGTCAACAATTTGATTTATGGCCCACTTCGTAGGTACCTTCTCACAGTGAAAATCAATAAGAAAACCGCTAATGGTCTCATATTATATAGATGAGAGCAAAGTAGCAGATACTTTAAGGTTTATGTTCTTATTTGATGAGTGCAATAAAGTGTTTTTATCTTGTATTGTAAAAGCGCACTGTAGTAATAGTAAGTTAAAATACTGTGTTGAACTTTGACTGCGTTCATTGCTGCCGGCTTCAATAAGCACCTACTTTACGTTCGTATTTCGTTACGCATTCACATTTTCCTACAAATAATGGCCTCTCGTTTGCCTTTTGAGCACGTTGGTTCAAATTTCTAAGGCATATTGTATTTTAACACGTTCCTTGTTCCCATGCAAAACGCAAGAACTTAAGTCTAGGCCTGACTAGGTACTTATATAGTTTGCCTTTCAGATTGCAGCTTTTACTTCTCTGTTATGAGACTAAAGGCCGTGTATTACCACTTTTGAGTTTTTAAAAACCATCTGAGACATAGAATATAGTGTCTTAAAATCTAAAAAAAATATGCGTGTTACATAAGGATCTTGTCTAGTCAAAATCGCAGTCAGTTACACGACCTGATGAATTTCACTCGATAGAAAAAAAACGCGAAGTTACCCCTTTTTGGAATGTATTTTCAATACTACGGCTATATTACTGATATTTAACATTTAATTTTTGTACTCAATTAAAGATCGTAAATAGTTATAGACAAATTCGCAGGGTTTGCTTTGATAAAATGATTGGCTTAATGACTATAGCTAAATATTTACAAAACAGCGCGCAGAGCTTGCGTAGAGAGCGGGATGGTTAATTGTAAACTCACGCGTGTTAGAGCGGGACGTTTGCCTTGGGGATACCTCCCCTTAATGAGCCGGCGCGCGCGACCAACAATTCGGCATGGATTTTTAAGTTAAATATCTGTTGTATTAGGTACTAGTATTCTATAGAATTGACATAAGATACTTTAAGTACGCTGTTCTCATTTGAGTTTATTAGTTTGACTTAGACACTCACTTTGACCTAAACATCTCTAGGATATTTAATAGATTTGTTATTTTTATGTCAACACTTTGAAACCATGGATAACACAAGCTAACAACACAAGCATTCATAATCAATTCATAGTTAGGTACCTAATCATGGATAACACAAGCCCCATTGATCTTACTTTGTGACTAGGTAGTTCGATTTGTGTAAGACTGTCCTTTAAGGCGAAGAGAAGAGAGATTGATTGAAGAGAGTTCACGACAAAACGGGATGCAACACTCTCCGGGAATGGCTTGTTTAGACAAATCTCGATAAATATCTGACTGTGTGCAGATTTATTAAATTTCCTCTTGTCAGTACTTACATGAGGTAAAATACCATCATATTAACTTAATCGTGTCTTTTAATATTGCGTTGTTTTAGTAGGCTGAGTAATAAAAGGAAAATATACCCTGCCTACGAAGCTGGAGGTCCCGGGTTCGAATCCCGGCCGGGGCATTTATTTGTGTGATGAGCACGAATATTTGTTCTTGGGTCTTGGATGTTTTCTATGCATTTAAGTATTTATTTATCTATATAAGTATATATATCGTCGCTTAGTACCCATAGTACAAGCTTTGCTTAGTTTGGGACTAGGTTGATTTGTGTAAGATTGTCCACAAATATTTATTTATTTTATTTATTTATTTATTTATATATTCAACTTTGGGTGTTTTTTCTGATCTAGAAAATTTTAAGCAATTATGTTTCGGCTATTGTCAATACCACAATCATATAGTCAAGAGTTATATATCTGAAAATCAGTCCCTATTGTTTCCTCGTCTGGGCAGAATAGCGTTTCCAAGATTTCTAAATTTCTCAGTGTAGCGCCTTAGTATTTATCTATTTACTACTAGTTAAGTTTAACTTCTTTCTTGTTTAAATGTTGCCAACGTTTTACCTCGCCTGAATTCACAAAATACTTATCTCCTCATTTCTGGCCCTTTTAAGTGAGCACCAAGGCGACAGCTCTCAGCTCGTAAGTTTCTTATATCGTCTTATAAGAATGTGACCCATTAGCGGTCCACTCGACAGGAGAGCAGCTGGCCGATATAGCTTCTACAGCCCTCGACATACTCGTACTAGCGATAGGACACCGCACTGTATCTTTCGAAGTCCTTATAACACTACTTAACAGATGGGCATTCGACCCAGGTCGGGCCTAGCCGAGTTTCTTGCTGGACTCTTCTCAGCTAGGCTAGGTTTAGTGAACCAGCGACAAAACTTCCAGTAACTCGATTCCACTGACACACCTCAGATTCGGTTGAAATAGCTCAACCAATCTCACTGGAGCGCAAAGTCTTTGAGTAATATCCCGCGTGGTCGTGTCGGAAGTTTTCTCGATTTTCCCCAGGCTTAGGTACTTTCCAACCGCGCACTGTTATCGCTTTAGCTTCGCTAGACTGTCTTTGATTTCTCTTGTCCTCTCCTTGGTCAACCACCTACTGTCTTGGGTTGGGCTTGGGTCAAAATAAAACTTTTTTTTGTAGTAAATCGTGCTTTTGTCTTCAGAAAGCATATGTAAGACTTAATCGCTACCTTCTTGCCCTGTCAATAAAAAAAGGATCCTTCTGTTCGTAAATCTTTAAAGTACCTAATAATTGAGAAACATGGGGGAATAACTCGTCTGAAGATAATATATCACGGGCCCGAATTCTCACGTAGGTACCGTCGCTTACTTTCCTTTATCCAACCGCAAAAAAAATGAGTTAAAAAAAAATGAAAGTGCCACTTACCGCATATTGTAGTTTCACCACTTAGGTTCTAGGTATTTATATTTGCATCGTATTCGCTTGTTTTTGTCACGTTTAGATTGACAAAATTAACAAATGGCTCTTAAAATTTAGACACGCTGTCAATTTTAAAGTTAAGTTATTTGCTTTTATATAAGATAAACGTCCCTGTGTTCAACTCTGACCCTACACTTGACACTTTCAATCTTATGTCATGATGATAGAGCTGTATCGGGCACTAAGGTGTCGAGCACTGGGATGTTTACCTTAATTCCGAAATGGTACCCAATTTTCAGGATTTTTGAAGTTGAGAGCCTACATAAGTGATTCGATAACGATGTTTACGAAGTTGTTCGCGTATCTTTCAGTCGCACTTGAGAGTTTGAGCAACAGAGATACATAATTAACGCATTCACTGCCACCCTCTTTTCCTGGACATTCGGCAGGTGCCGCGCTTTGCTGTGTGCCCCAAACGCACATGTGAGTTCAACCGACTATTCTAAGTCTAAGGCACTAAGGCACAGGGTGAAAGTCACTAAATATTCAAGGCACTGGGTGAAAGTAACGGAAGGAAGTTAAGGTTTTCTATTGTCAGTATTTTTTTCTTGTTCTTGGATAAGTACACCAATGAACTTCGTTTTCATTCCCGTTAGGGCCTCTGATCTTTATAGGGACAGGAGCATTGAATTGTAGGTACCTACCTACACTCCTCTTGTAAAAGCTGTACCTACCTACCCATAGTGTTTGCTCTCGAGTATGTTGCAGTTGGATAGTTGCAGATCTATAGAATGCGTAGTATAATAGGTAGATATTTGTGCTTTTTGCGGCTGACGACAGTATGTTTCATTGAACAGAAAGTTGTTAATCATTAACCTTCTAACCGCCGAATGTGAAAATAGTAACTCGCAATTTTATACTTTGTCAATATATCACGAAGCTGTTATTTACATTGTCACTTTGTCTGATATATACGACTGTAGCGGTTAAAGGGTTAGCATATGGGTAATTGGAATTGGGAGGTGGATTCAAGAAATGAAACACAGATTTTCTTAGACTACATATACTATACTTAAATAACAATATAGCGGCGTGGCGGCGAATACTTTCCGCTCCGTGAAACTGCTGTCCAGTTGCACAAACCACTTCTAATTAAGGTTTGATAATTTCACAAGCTGCAAGTTTTCATTTGGGTATTCTGCAATTGTCGAAATGGTATCTAAGATAGTTTAGCGCTGACCGACCAAATGTGGAGATGATAAGTGTATCATCTCCACATTTGGTCGGACTAGTGAGTCCTGACAAAGTATACAGTACGGTTTCAGAGGAATTTCCTGCCTCGGTCGCTTCGGTTGTGGAATGAGCTCCCTGCCGAGGTTTTCACGAGGGACTCCAGCATGGCATGGGGTTCTTCAAGAAAGGAGTGTATAATTTTTTAAAGGGTCGGCAAGCATCCATTGACTGCGGTAACCGCTTACCATCAGGCGGGCCGTGTTCTGGTATGCCACCGACGTGGTATAAAAAAAGTGTGAAGGTCAGCAGTGAGTTAGTGCAACTGGACATTAGTTACACGCGGTCCGTGTGAGATCACTGAGGCTGCTGCGGCGGGGCGAGGCGGGCGGCCAGGGTCAGAATGTCCCTCTTCTCCTTCGGGAACCGGAGCTCTCGGGCTGCGAGGCGCGCGGATCGTAGCTCCCGCTCAGCACGAGCCAGCTCGGCACGAAGCACCCCGCCGGCGCCCGCTTCGCGCTCGCGCGCCGCCCACTCGCGCGCCATCTGCTCGCGCATCGCGTCGTCGAGGGCCCGGGCGGAGTAGTGGGCCACCACCTTTGAAGGAAACAAGCAATTCAATTTCAAGACGACCGCTTTAGCTCAGTTGGTAGCGACCCTGCCCACGAAGCTGGAGGTCCCGGGTTCCAATCCCGGCCGGGGCATTTATTTGTGTGATGAGCACGAATATTTGTTCTTGGGTCTTGGATGTTTTCTATGTATGTAAGTATCTATTTATCTATATAAGTATCGTATATCGTCCCTTAGTACCCATAGTACAAGCATTGCTTAGTTTGGGACTAGGTTGATTTGTGTAAGATTGTCCACAAATATTTATTTATTTATTTATTCAGATTAACAGAGCTCAGGTTCATTATCAGTAAAAGTGCCTAAGTATATAAATAATAATAATAAATAATAATAAGTACTATGAGGTTGCTCTATTAACTACGTTGGTAAGCTCCAGTGACACTTACTGAGGTGTTGTTGATTAAAATTGGTAGCCGCAGAAATTGATGCTGTCCAACTGGTCATAATTAGTTAGCACAGATTGGAGTTGCAAGATGGTGAAAATCAGACTGAAGTGATACGTATCACAAGCCGACATGTTGACAAAACGTTCTACTGATCAGTATAGATAGCATGGACTTTTCTGGGAAGAAGTATAAGAGAAACTACTATTTCTAGTCAGAACTGATACGTTTCGTTAATTAATGAAATTCAGAAACTGATGGTGGTTCAACCTGTGAACACTTATGAATAATAGACAGACAGACATAGCTTGGCTTAAGTTTAGCAATTGAATAGACCCCCACAAGCTGCACTGATGACCTGGTAAAGGTCACGGGAGTCCGCTGGTTGCGGGCAGCGCAGGACCGGTCATTGTGGCACTCTTTGGGAGGCTTCATAGGCCATGTCTCGCGGTAGACGTCTTTCGGCTATGATGACTAACTTGACTTAAGGCCCTGTAACCCCTAGGTGAGTCAGAGGGCGTCCACAGTACTCCGCCATTTCGTTCTATCTTGGGCTAAGCGCTTCACCTCGGACCAGGCTATGATGATGATGATAATAGCTTAGCTTACCTCCTGCCGCGAGCACTGGCGCTCGCGCATGGCACGCAGCGAACCGTTCCAGTGCAGCAGCTGGAACACCGTCATCAGCTCTTGGAACTCCAGCATCGTTCGCCCCTTGTTCGCTTCCAACATAAACCTGCCAAACAAATCCTCAGGTTAATACTATCTTATCTAGATGAGGGCACTTGCAGATGCACTTCGATCCAATGGGATCTTTTTTGCAATTGCCCCCTTCTTCAAGCTGCTCTCTAACCTTTCCACAAACCGGATTATGGAGTTAATACTAGAAACTAAACTGCCAGCTGGCAGACTGTCGTAATACCACGTTACCACGAATGGTGTTTGACGGAAACTAAACGTACTAAGATTGCACTTCCGTAGCAAAAGCTGACACACTTCTCTCTACAAGTTGGCAGACTGTATCCAGTGCCAATAAACTACGAGTGGTGTTTGACGGGAACTGCAAGTACTATAACGGCACTACCGAAGCAGTTGCCGCCAAATTTCCCTTGCAAATAGCATTATGTCAATTCTTTTCAAAATAATTACAGCCATTTATTATTTGTATTTATTTATAACTAACACGAGTCGCGCAGTAATCGAAGTATGCGGTAGCTGTCCCGCACACTTGTTGTCACCGCTGTGTCTACTGCATTGCTGGGTGGAGACCTTCCCGGTATCACATTTATGTTATAGTTTTTAAGGTATATTCGATACCTGTAATTTTGTGTTATCCGAATAAATCTTTCTATTCTATTCATTTGGGAATACTTGCGCCCAACCCAACCTTTGGGCACATCTCTGACACGCCCTGTAAAGTAAGCGGTGTCGGTAAGTATGTATGCGTGCGCCGTCGGTACACGCGTCAATGTGTGCGTGTCAATGAACCGTGACTAATCGGTGACTAAAACGCCGCGCCGGGGCGAGATAACTGACGTCGGTGCGGGGCAGTTTCTGTCCGTTCTGCATGTAATACTATTATACTATTCTGTGCTTTGAGTGAAGAATTACCTGAAGGCAGCAATGCCAGCGCTAGGATCCTGATGAGCGGCGGCATCCCCCGCGAAGCTAGCGCGCGCCTCCGCCACGGCTTTCTCGATGAAGTGCTCAGAAATGCGCCGCGATTCGTGCTCGTTGAACACGCTATTCATCAGTGCAATCTTCGCCGCGCTGCGCCGCGCTTCCGCCTTCGTCGGACAATTCTGATAAAAGATAGAAGTTATTTGACGGCCGCTTTAGCTTAGTTGGTAGTGACCCTGCCTACGAAGCTGGAGGTCCCGGGTTCGATTCCCGGCCGGGGCATTTACTTGTGTGATGAGCACGAATATTTGTTCTTGGGTCTTGGATGTCTTCTATGTATTTAAATATTTATTTATCTATATAAGTATGTATATCGTCGCTTAGTACCCATAGTACAAGCTTTGCTTAGTTTGGGACTAGGTTGATTTGTGTAAGATTGTCCACAAATATTTATTTATATATTTAGCATACACCAATAACTGACAAAAACAGAAACTATAGATCCCGCTGAAACTTTACTGTGACCGTATGTGTGAAGCAGGCGAGTGCTGCTGTATGTAATACGAGTTACTCCCCACCTCACTCACCTGCAAGCAAGCTACAATTTATAGCAGCATGACGTAAGGATGTAATGCAGCACTTCAACGCAACGCCGCTGTAAGCTCCAAATACTACGCACCTGGAAACTCCCGAAGCAGGCGCCCCGTACACGTAGCACATGCAGATGACGCCGACTCCTCAGTCCAAGGAAGGTACAAGCTCGTACCCGAAAGCTACCAATGCTGAAACCTGGAAACTCCCGAAGCAGGCGCCCCGTAGATGGCTACATCTACTATGCTACTATGCTAATACATCCAGATAACACTGCCACCTCAGTTCGATAAACGTACAAGCTACAAGTGCTACGCACCTGGAAACTCGCACATACTTACAGACGACGCCGTCAGTTCGAGGAAGGTATAAGCTACGCACCTGGACTCCCAAAGCAGATGCCCCCTCTAGAAGTAGCACATGCAGATGAAGCTGCCGCCTCAGTTCGAGTACAAGCTACGCGCCCGAAAGCTACAAGTGCTACGCACCTGGAAACTCCCGAAGCAGGCGCCCCCCGGCAGCGTGACGTAGCACACGTAGGGCGGATGCGCGGCGGGCACGGACTCGTATATGACGAGTGCGCCCGCGCCGCCCCCACGCGCCGCCTTCACCTGCCAGAACTCCTGCAGAGCCTCCACCACGTTCACGGTTGACAGCACGCCGTCAGCTACGGGAAACAAATGAAAATCAACAATAATCGCCAACGCCTCAATTCCCTGCTCAAGAATGATTCACAGTTTGTAGAAAGACAATACCTAATTAATAGGTGAAATTTGTAACTATGATGGAAACTTTATTTAGTCCGATTGTATGTATGTTCGGCGTTAGCCCAGGCGCATTGTTTCAGATGATTTTCTGGATCTTATAAAAACAAACAAAAAGGAAGAATTTCACGCACGGCAGTTTCTTGGGTAAGCACGTCTACTTTACGCGTCCGTCGATTTCTTGTATTACAAAACGGACCGGCCCGGACGCGGAACGGTCTAGCGTGAATCATCATTAAGGTACTTCGAACCATGTTAAGTAAAGTATTATTTTTAAAATAACCGTATTTTCTATTAGCGAATCACCAAAACGAAAACAAATCAGGCAACTACTTGCAAAAGCAAACATTGTAGAAGTGATCCGGTGAATCCAGGGATTTGCATCGCTGCCCGGGTTAAGCGCTGCAATCCCGGCGTGCGGAGCACACAGCCATTATAACTCGGACACGCTCGTCTGACCTCATATTAATCCTTAACTTAAACCAACCCTTATAAAATATGTGATTTTTACGAGAGTTAAGTATGTTTACGATAAAATTCAATAAATGTATTTGTATTCTATTTTAACCCACCCATAAAGCTTCCCCAGGGTTCCGATCTAGGGGATCTAATTTAGTTAACTTTTATTGTATATCATGCATAAAATTGTTTGTGAAGTAATAAAAAAAATGAATAGGTAAATAAATAAATAATAGGGAAACTAAACCATAGACGTATTCACGACAATTTACACGATAATTTTTAACGGGCCTTTCATAATCTGCTAGTATTTGAATCCTTTCGTTATTACTTATTAGAGGAGTCTATTAAATAATAAGATATTCTGACCCAATGACGTATATGCTGTTTCTACTTAGATGTGTCAGTTAAGTACCTGAAGAATCCTAAATAATAAAATCATGAGCGAAATGAAAATTCAATGAAATAAATGAACTTTATTCGGCACACAAGTGCAAGTACCGCAATGGCACTATTACAAGTCAAAATCACAACTCAGTTTTTACTACTTAGTGTGAAGATCTCGCAAGCTTGCACCAGCTCTGAGCTCACGCAGGTCTTCTTCCACCACATTCCTCCAGCGATACTTGGGGCGAACCACAGGACGTCGCAAAGGACAAATTGAGCAATTCCGAGCAAAGTGGTGTGCTCTTTTGTCGAAGCCAAGACTCATTTCGTCGTGCCAGCCCAGTTAGTGTAAAGATAGATCTACGACTACGCAATACAAAACTTCGACATTCAAACGTTCATTTCAAAAAAGGGGGTTCATTTCAAAATGGTTTTTATTCTACAGATTACCTATTTGTTCCCTAAAACTTACTCAAAATATCATACACCATTAAGGGTCCTTATAAGGTAAAAAATGCTCATCTATTTAGCCCATTTTCTGTTAAATTGACAAGTTTCTTGAGATTTTATCAATGTTACTATCTAGAACAGTACGATTGCGACCTCACTAAATAAATTTTAAATGTATTTCTTGCATTTTTCATCAAGATATTTTGTTTCAAACATCACTCCAAATCGACCATTTTCGAGCTAAAATCTGCTTTTTTCTGCTTAAATTCTGCTACGGACAATAAAATCAAAAAAGGGCAATGTTACTATCTAAAACTTTAATAGAATCATAGCATCCTATATTCACTTTATTGGCATTATCAATACTTTTGTCAAAATTTTAAATCAACAAAATTTAAAACTTGTAAGGCCTCTTAACCCATGTAGAATATTTAAAGTATGAGGTTAAAGTTTAACCGTTATTAGCTTCATCCATTTTATAGCAAATTAATTTTATAGCTAATGAATTTACCTGCTTTACTACTGGCAGCAAACTTGGCGTTTACACATTTCATTACTTCGGATAACGTGAAGCTGTCCAATAATAAATTTTACAGGCCTAGTGAGAAAAGCGTGTGCTTTCCGCTGAGTAACAGTAGACATAACGGGTTTCCGTGATTAACATTCATTTAGTTTACCATGGGGTTACAGTATATCCGTGACTTAGGATACTGTAAAAAAATATGTGAGGCCACCAAGAGGGCAACAGTATCTGGTAGGTTAGGTTAGTTCGCAGTAAATATAACAGAATCTCCTCGAAGAACTGAACTTTTTAATTAGTCTTTGTAAAATTTTATTTTCATGAGATGATAATAAATTTAGGTAAATTATTATGCTGCCAGCATCCTCGGTTCGATGCCTCAAGGGCCTGTTATAAGCAAACAAGTAAGCAAGTTAGCTTTTGTATTCTTGTTTTTAGGTAAATCAATTTCTACCGATATAACTTTTATAGATTCGCAATTAAACAAGTATTCACTCAAAGTTACTTTATTTATCAACACACAATCACACCGTAATCCCAGATGTACACCGCCATGTCCTATATCCAGAGATTACAGATTTGCAACCCACAGAGTAAATAAGACATAGTGCAGAGTACACAACATTCGTCCCCTTTAAAAAGATTAACAATTTGATATCAACTACCTTATTAATTGGAAAACTCAATACAACATAAAGAACATAGCTGTCCGACAATATAATATACAAATTAGTTTTGTTTACACATCTAATCGCTCAGGTGCTTTTCTTATTCTAGTGGATCTCCTTAAAACTGGTGAGGGAGACCTACAGTTTGAACCCTCCATCCTATCGCTACCAGTTTCCTTCCTATTCACCTCACACTCTACATTTTTATCATTTAAGTTTCCTTCACTATGATTGCTATTGTCTAAACCTACATTTGTTGACTCTATTTCCTTGTCAACTGGTACGAATTCATCTCTCAAGGTCTCTTTCACCAGTTCAGGTGCATCTTGCAACTCAGTTTCACAATCTATACTACATTCAGTTTTACATAATCTAAGGGAGGATGCATGGTAATGCCTATCTACTCCTTCCACGTTTACAGTATATCTGACATTGCTTAATCTTTCAATAATTTTTCCCTTTATCCACCCTTTCCCTCTACTAAGATCTTTACACCATACCATGTCTCCTTCATTAAACCACGCAATCTTTTCTCCTGTTCCTTTACAAATTTTGTTTGATATTACGTTATATGGTTTCATCAGATCTAATCTAGTTCTAGGTTTTTGTTTAAACAAGATTTCGTTTGGTGACATGCCTGTTGTATTTGGTGAATTTCTATAAGTAAACAGAAAATTTTGTAAAAGTACCTCTGGGCTCAAATTTGCATTCTCTTTTTTTAATCTACTTAGACAATTTTTAACTGTTTGTACTGTTCTCTCCGCTAATCCGTTAGACTCAGGATGATAGGGTGGAGTTTTGACAGCTTCACACCCATTTACTTTCAAAAAGTTTACAAACTCTGTAGAATTAAATGGAGGGCCGTTATCGCTAGCCAAAGTAGCTGGAATACCCATGATTGCGAATGTTTTACAAAGCTTTTCAATTACTTGAGATGCGGTAGTGCTATGCATAATATGTATGTCTAACCATTTAGACTTTGAATCAATAATTAACAAATATGTCATAGATCCAATATGAAAAAAATCTACATGTACTCTCTCAAAATTATAATCAGTCTGGTTCCATTTAATTAGTGGGCAGCTATTCGTAAAACTTCTAGTAGCCTGACAAATATCACAAGCTTGTATGACTTTTTCAATGTCCAATCCTAAATTTGGCCACCAACAATATTCCCTCATTAACATTTTACACTGTACCATCCCTTGATGAGATGTCATGAAAGATACTCAACACTTTTGACCTTAACTTAACTGGTATAATCACTCGACTGCCCCACAATAAACATTTTTGTTCTATGCATAACTCAGCCCGCTTTAAAAAATAAGGTTTTAAGTCTTGACTCACAGTGTTTGGCCAACCCGAACTTACATATTCATAAACTTTACACAAAATTGGATCTGTACGGGTGTAGAAGGCAATATCTTTAAAGTCTAAAGGAGGGTTATCTGTAAAACTAAGAAAATTTACAGTGTCTGTTACTTCAGCTAATTTTGGCAAGGGTAATCGAGACAGAGCATCAGCATTACCTAATAAAGTACCCTTTCGATAAACAATACCATATGTATATCCAGACAAAAGAAGAGCCCACCTCTGAAGCCTAGCATTTGCAGTAACAGGTATTCTCTTTAGAGGATCCAGAATGAATTTTAAAGGTTGATGATCTGTGACCACTATAAATTTACGACCGTACAGAAATTTATGAAATTTTTGTGTACCAAAAACTATTGCCAATGCTTCTTTTTCCACCTGCGAGTAATTTTTTTGAGCTTTGTCTAACGTCGCTGATGCAAAACTAATAGGCTCCCCATCAATTTTATGACTAAGCACACAACCGACCCCATACTCACTTGCATCTGTAGTCAAATATAATTCTTTACTGCTGTCATAATGAACTAATAACTGATTATTTATCAACAATTGTTTGCTACCTTCAAATGCCTTCTCACACTCTTTTGTCCAGATAAATGTACTATTGTTTTGTAATAATCCATAAAGTGGTGCCAGTAATTCTGACAATCTGGGTAAAAATCTACAATAATAATTCAAAAGACCCAAATAAGCCTGTAATTGAGTCACTGTTTTAGGGGCTAGAGCTTTTATAATAGCCTCCACTTTTTCTGGTAAGGGTTTGATTCCATCTTTACAAATTACATGACCTAGAAATTTTATTTCAGAGCAAAAGAATTGGCATTTATCTAAATTTACTCTTACATTATAAGCTATCAATCTGTCTAATACTTTTACCAAATGCTCATAACAGTCCAACATATTATTTCCTTTTATTACCACATCATCAATAAAACATTTGACATTTGTTAATCCTTCTAAAATTTGATCCATGGCACATTGAAATACTGAAGGTCCGCTAGATACCCCAAATTGCAACCTATTCGGCCTGAATAATCCTGAATGGGTATTTATTGTCATATATTCCCGAGCTGATTCTTCTAATAATAATTGTTGATAGGCTCCTGTTAAATCCAAAACACAAAAAACACTACCTCCACTTAGCGCAGTGAAAATGTCCTCAGGTATTGGCAAAGGATAGTGCTCAGTGTCCAAATAAGGGTTAAGTGTGACCTTATAGTCCACACAGACACGCAATTTCTTGTCACTTCTCTGAGCCAATACTATCGGACTGGCCCATTTGCTATGTCTCACTTTTTCTATAATTCCTGCTTTTTCAAGATTAATCAGTTCTTTTTCCACTTCGTCCCTTTTGGAATATGGAATGGTGTAAGCCTTGTGAAAGACCGGTTCAGCTCCTGGCTTAAGTTTTAAACTAGCCTTCATATTGACAATATGAGACGACCGATCTTTCTCAAAGACTTTATTATATTTTCCCTTTAACTTTTTTACTATACTTTTTTTTAGATAATCTTCATTTAAATCATTACCTTTAACCTGCTTTATGTCAAAACACTTCTGCCACTTAGGAAATAACACTTTTAACCAATTTCTTCCTATCAAGGGTTCAAAATACTTCTCACAGTCAATTACTACTAAATACAACAACAACATCGGGTGCACTCCATCTTGGTAGTAGTGTTTGGTGGCCGTGAACCACGAGTCTGTACCTGCGCTCGCACGGGAGGCCGTCTTCCTGCCTGGTTCATGACCAATTTCACGCTTGTTTCTGGTTGCATTTTTCGCATTTCTTTTTCG
Source organism: Cenopis cana (assembly GCA_951800055.1). Classification (NCBI taxonomy): domain Eukaryota; kingdom Metazoa; phylum Arthropoda; class Insecta; order Lepidoptera; family Tortricidae; genus Cenopis; species Cenopis cana. Next base: position 2,238,599 of record OX637476.1, on the reverse strand, counting down.
GCACTTTCGTATGCTGCCGCAATCTTCACCGCCTGATCGAACGTTAAACTATCTCCGATTGTCAGGAGTTTCTGTACTAATTGTTCCTTCATGAGTCCGCAAACTAACCTGTCCCTCAAAGCTTCATTCAAAAATGTTCCGAAATTGCAGAATGCCGCTTTCCTCTTAATTTCAACAACAAAATCGTTCACACTCTGTCCTTCCTTTTGTTTACACGCATAAAACTCGTATCGACCCGCCACTGCGGACTTTTTTACGACATAGTGCTGCGTAAGCGCCTCCATTAATTTGTCATAAGTCATGGTTGATGGAACATTAGGCGATACTAAATTTTTTAAGACATTATAAGTGTCCGGCCCAATTAATGTGATGAGCATTGCAACTTTCATGTTCTCTTCTACTTGATTCACAATCAAGAATTGCTCCATGCGTTCACTATAATCCTTGAATTCCTGTTTGTCCGGATCGAAATGTTCGATATTTCCAATCATCGCCATACTTATTATTTTTCTTTCTCGTCGCCAATTTTATAGATTCGCAATTAAACAAGTATTCACTCAAAGTTACTTTATTTATCAACACACAATCACACCGTAATCCCAGATGTACACCGCCATGTCCTATATCCAGAGATTACAGATTTGCAACCCACAGAGTAAATAAGACATAGTGCAGAGTACACAACAATAACAAAATTAGTTCGTTAGTATTACTGTTATACAGTCGCCATCAGATACATCTGTACAAACGAGGTGCTCACAAATATCGGAACACGACTCTTTTACCAAGGATACAGATATATTTGAAGGTTTAAAACTAAACTCTTCTCTCTAGGTTACGTTTTTATATAAATGTTGACACAACGTTGTAGCCTAGAGCCAAAGTAAGTAAATAATCGTCCCAATGTTTGATACCTATTCCTAATAGTTGACACTCTCACATATTCTTTATTGTTATGAATTAACATTCAAATTGTCAAGTAACTCTTACAAAATCGGCCTATTTAAGGCTAAATATCTACCAGAGATTTCCATACATTTGACACGTAGTCGTATGTATGAAAACATACACATAGCCTATCCACAATCTACTTACAGGGTGACTTCTGGGTCGTTTATCATGAATCAGTTAGATAATCAGGCCCATGAAACAACTTTCCCCAAGAAACCATGGGCCGAAATAATAAAATTAAAAATCAACTTTTATACACAGTGGCTGGTTACGTGACTAATTGACTATGTGAAGTAGGTTTTTATGTTTTCAAATTTCGACCTATATTCCTAGGGGAAAGTTGTTCAGTTTCATGGGCCCGATTATCTACCTGATTCCTGATATACTACCCAGAAGTCACCCTGTATATTGAAATGAATAATTATTTTAATGATATATACGCTGCCACTTAATTGATACGTGTCGCCCCGTGCCAGTGCACAAACGTTCTAAGAAAGAGCTTGTGCGAGCCTAGACAGCTAAAGGCTCGACTGTGGGAAAACCGATCAGTCTATAGAAATCTTGGGAAATTGACGATCTAATGAAGACTAGGTCAATGTTTAACCCGTATTCATAAAACTTAACAAACCTCTGCTAACTAGATTGTTTAGTCCCTTTCTCACTTTAACGGCCTTTTAGCTAAAATAGGTTTGATTAACCTTCTTGACTACATGTTTATATTATAATATTATCTAAAGTTGCTGTTGCCATAAACCTGCCTCTCTACACACCTAGTTCCTTATTCGGGTAATTAGAAAATACGAGAATTTTAGCTGCCATACGAAAAAGGACAAGGAATGTAACTCTTCGTAAAACCTATTGACTTACTTACCAACAAGTGTAATCATTATACACCTTTGCCGAAAAATGGCCGTTATTTCGGCGTGATTAAGGTTGGTATTGTTAGATCACTTTATGACTCATATTATGTTTATAAAATGTGGATATTGTCAGTGGATTTTCAATTTTAGACGCGTAATTAACGGTAGCTACCTACGGGCAACCCACGCGTTGACAAGAGATAATAAATGTTATTTTATCAATCGATAGAATATTATGCGATGTCAGGCCTGAGGGCCTACCGCGAACCGAAAACGAAATATCTGCCTCTATGTCGCTGTTGCATATTAGAGCAACAGAGAGGGAGATACTTCGTTTTCGGTTCCCGGTAGGCCCCCTGTTCCTCTTGCTGCTTCGGCTAAACTCGGCTCTGGTCCATCCCCATGGTGTCCAGATACCCTAGGAAAGAAAGAGCACGTGCTATGCGGTGAGCGCGTGCGAGCGGGATCACGGGATGCCATAATTAGCTGTCAAACATCGGTTTTGTTAGACAGAAAACCAAACAGAGAGGTCGCTAGTAGTAGCGGCTCAGAATGCAAGGCAGAGATTCGCTGTGAGGGCGCAGTGGTCTGGGTAGCCTATGGGTAAGGGCACTGGTCCTGCAAATTATTAATTTTTCTGTAGCGATGTTAGCGGATGCAGAGCCACTGTTGTAGCACAGCGGTAAAGCCTCGGTACCCGAGCGGTAAGGCATGCGAGTTTTGGAATACAATTTGAGGACTGATTTTTGAGTGTCGAACGCTCGACTTTTCACTCGACATCTGTCAAAACACCATAGTTTTTTGACAGATGTCGAGTGAAAAGTCGAGCGTTCGACACTCAAAAATCGACCCCCTGATCGGATTTTGCTCGTCGTCGCCGCGTTGGTGAGCGCACATGCCCGGAGCGACGACGAGCGGAATCCACTACCGTACACTGTCTTTGTTGCCTTACTCTCATGGCGTCGTTACCGAACAACGTCTTTGAACACGTGGTTGGCGAAATCATCATAAATTTGATGGAAATGATTCCTAACCGCAATTTAGGGAAGGGAAACACGATGAAACCTGTCCAATCCCAATAAGGTCTAGTTTTACATATATTTTCACTAACGTGAGGCGAGACAATGGCACGGTAGTGACTTTTTCAAGTGAGTGTCAACCGGTGTTATCTTATTAGGTCTAATTTTAAACAAAAGTTAAAATTGGAAAATTAACGCGACAGGTGGGATTTGAACCCCGAATTTTCTTTGTGGGTTGAAAGGTCAGATGATAGTCACTTTCGTAAAACTAGTACCTACGCCGAATCTTGAGATTAGGTGCCAAAGATACCACGGGTTTCAATCGGGAATTATATTTATACTAGCGACCCGCCCGGCTTCGCACGGGTGCAATGCTGGTACTAATCATAAAGTGCTATCTTAATGAATTTTGATACCAGCATCTCAATAGAGTCTAGTATGGCGTATACAATTTATATAAGATTTATTTATTTATTATTTGTTAGTAGTTCGTTTTAAGAGACTAGTTCAAATACTGCTTAAGCTAATATATTTACTGTGCTAATTTCATCTGATCAGTGTTTGCAGCCCGAGCACACATTGTAGCACAAACAGCTTGTGTCAACCTGTTGATTGGATGGTTGGCGGTGCAAGCCAGAATAGGAGGTCCATCTTGTTATTCGCTTCCGATTTCAATCAGTTTTATTTATTTAAACTTTATTGCACGGACGGTAACACATGACTTGTACAAAAGGCGAACTTAAAGCCAAATGGCTTTCTCTACCAATGTGATTCTACCAAACTTTTCAATGTGATTTAAACGCTTCATATGGACGAACTAATTCGCATAAATTTCGTTTCGCAAAAGATCAAACCATCATATAAAACATTTGGTAAGGTTAGACATAACTACTTATAACATTTTATTTCCTCGCGGTTTATACACACATACTTAAAAGGTTTATTTAAACCGCGAACAGGACCGGTACAACCCGTGTGAGGCCGTGAGGCGTCGGCAACAAAGGTAAATACACTCACCAGCAGAAAATTTGGCCCAAAAACTTTTCGTGATTTCAAACTTTAAATTGAATAAAAAAAGTAAAATATATAAAAATGCATTTTTATAATTTGAGCCAAATTTTCTGCCGGTGGGTACCTATATATAAATATCGCGTTAAATCGCCCTTTGAAAAATCTTTTAAGTATGAGGTTAGACATGTTTTGACACTCCCTCAAACTGCCTACTCATTAAGTAATATGTGATATTGATCAATCCTATAATTAAAAATAGATGTCGAGCAGAACCGACACTTTCTCGTGTCAAATGAGTCGGTCTATTTGGCGTAGCTAAACTTGTACTCCAATCAATAAAGTGTTTGACTAGGTTTGATAGTTCTTCCATATAGTAGATATAGTCAACCAATTTAATTACTAGGCCACTTTGTACCTTGTCACCGCACAACTGTCACTGCGACGCGACGCGAGTAGAGAAAGATCTAACCCTCCTCTTTCTAATTTACACAATTCGAGCGAGACAGGAATCGCTGAGTCGGGATACGACTTGACAGCAAGTTGTGCTAGACAACCTGCGGGGTAATCACGTAACTGTTTCGAACGGTAATACGCACGATCTAAATGTCAAATCCCATACTAAAATTGACATTAAAATATGCCTACCGTACGTTTGAAAAGTTACGTGATTACCGCGCTGAAATCAAATTGATTGACCGTACGGTAAAATGTAAAAATTTGTATCGAATCCGCTTATATAAATATGTACTTACCTAAACTTTAATTCCTTCATAAGCGTCATGAGACTTTTGAGTCATGAGACTTTTGAGTCATGAGACTTTTGAGTCATGAGACTTTTTGATTTTTCGATACTGCGCGCAGTTGTACAATAAATTATTTAATTACTCCATAGAGCATGAGTCATTAATAACCGATACACCATTATAATTTAAAGAGGAAAATAAACGCATTTGTATTTGAGCATAGACTTTTAGTTCAGCTTTAAATGTATGGTATTGTGCAATAGTCTATGAAGTTCTAATTCGAAGATTATACCTAGTAGACGAGTAGAAAAATAATTTTGCTAGTTTTTGTCATCAGCTGCTTAAATTGTATTCCATATCGATGTCAATATTTTTGATAAGCCATTGTACACTGTGGTTATCCTTGCGAATTTAAAAGCGTTAAGGGGGTGGAAGACTGTATGGTAGAGCGATAACTAGGTAAGTGCCTGAAATTAAATAAAAGCAATTAAATTCCTTCGCGATGACCGAGTTCCATGCGACAAATAAATACATACATAAATACACAAAGCCGTGGGCAAAAGCTAGTTCCATATAACTTTTAACAGTTTACTTTTTTCCCCTACCTTTAGATGCACCCATAATTTTGCACCTAGCCAGTGCAAACTGCGATAGTTATTTAAATTGAGCACATCAGAATATTACTCATAAAATCTTATTTCGGATAACTTCTCTTCTTAATTTTTGCCGCCGTTGATTGGGCTAAAGTTCAAGAAGGCTTGGTTTAAACCGCATATTAAGATTAAATACGTAACCTCGTTTCGTAACAAATATCCGCCTACGTCAAATATATGTATACGTTATTCGCCTTATTACAATAAACATAAGGTCCAAGACTGGAAATATCTTTTTGACGTGGAGCCTTCGAACGGATTACAGAGCCGGTTATGATTGTGTGCTTAATATGACTTTAATTGAGTTATTACATTAAATATGATTGATTTAATGTCATAAGTGCGAAATAAGTGATATTTTTGTTTATTCGATTTTAGATCAAAAGTAAGGAAAAGGTCAGTGGGTATATATTTATCATCATCCTCCTAGCGTTATCCCAGAACAGTTGCATCCTGAAGGATGCCTGGTGTCCGCTACCTAATCCCAAGATTTGGCGTAGGCACTAGTTTTTACGAAAGCGACTGCCATCTGACCTTCCAACCCCGAGGGGAAAATAGACCTAAGAGTGGATATATACGAGATATACCTTCCAATTATTATTATTATTGCTTTGTTGTGGGTTGTGGGCCTTCTATGCCGCCGCATTGATCTATTGAGGCAGCCCTTAAAGTTATATCATAACCCGTTGCTTCCAGGAATTTCCATATTCTTTGTGTCGCAATCTGTTGTGTCTCCTCTAGATGCAAGATGCGCCTCTCTAGGTACATAGTACCTGTAGGAGTATGTACTACATACTCCTTTTGCGCATAAGTGGTCCACAGGACCAGAGGATATGGTAGGCAGTTTCCTCCAACTCCTGGCGGAACCTGCATGCTGCACTTTGTTTTATACCCATTTGTTTAAGATGTTTGTTTAGTTAGCAACCAGTGAGTATTTTCGTCACTGCGCAGGTTTTGTGACTCGAGTTTCAATATAACTCTTTAGATAACCTCTATACGTATATCTCCAATTGGATCCAGCATGGGACTCTTAAAAAAGGGCGAGATTGAAAAGGTTTGTCACGGGTCGGCAAAGCCCGAGTGACGCCTCTGGTGTTGCAAGCGTCCGTAGGCGACGGTGAGCACTTACCATCAAATAGGCTGTCGCCTTGTTTGCCACCGTCGCGGTATAAAAACCCGGCTAAGTGCGTGTCAGACTTAACATATATAGGGTTCCGAACCAAGCGCAAAAATAAGTTTGTAAGTAAGTGAAAAATAAGAAAATTTCAAAGAAAAGATCTGATGTATCAATATATTAGTATTCATTCTTAAAATATATGTAATAAAAAACCATTCCCACCAAATTTCAAGTTCATAGATCAACGGGAAGTTTAAAAATTTTTAGGTACAAAATTTTGTGACAGACGACCGACGGATGGGCGGACGCGCCCGTGACAGCAATAGGGTTCCGTTTGGACCCGTCGGGTACGGGACCCTAAAAAGTTTTCATAATTCCTTAGCGCCGCTTCGGCTAAACTTAGCACTCAGGCAGTTCACACAGACACACACACACCCTCGAGGTGTAATTCACTTGAACGCGGTTGGCTGTGACACTTGGCAGTAGTACCGCACCGGCGTTGTATATTGTTGAATATTTATATTTCCCTAGCTGTACTCTGACCCTTATTGTATGTAAAGATGAGAAGACAGCGATCCAACAAATTTGACATTTGACAGAGCCTACAATAACTTTGAAGATCACTTTAGCCTAGGTGGCAGAGAATTAGAGACCCTGGTTACGATGCTGGACGTCCCGGGTTTGAATCCCGGTCGGGGAATTTATGTGTGATTGAGCACGAATGATACTTAATGCATTGCACCCTTATTGAGCTTTTTAAAGTGTTTGTAAATTTTAAGTTTTGAGCAAATTTCGCTACTTTTATAACTTCTATATGGCGCATTGCTTCATAAGTAACAATAACAGCAATCAATTTAATTTTAACTATATTCGTATGAATACGTGAGTTTTAACCGTTTAATACAATAAAGTTTAACATGACTCACGAAAGTTTATATTCACGCAATCTCGGAACAAAACGCATTCAAAACAGCTGAGTCATTTAACATTCACCAATTTCTGATTTACATTTCTCTCACCAGAACAACCGTCAAGTCCACCCAACAACTAACATCGTGATGCCGTTACAATATTAACTGTTTCAGTAAACTATTCCTTACAACTTAAAGAATACGAGTGAGAATAAAATTGTGAAGCAGATATGAACTGCATGTAAAGTTAGTAGTTTGTGTCTAGTGCCAGTTTATAGAGCCTCGTAAAAGCTCTATAAAGTCTTGCTTCCTAGAGACGTTCAATTTGCAAAGCTTAATTGAGCTTAGAGCTCAAACGTGCTTTCATGCTCAATTATGGATGAATTAGCTTTAGCGACGCAGCTTACGTTTCATGAAGCTTTATAGGGTAGTTTTATTTTACAGAAATTTAAAATCTATAAGGAATTCATATTAGTTACACTATACAAAACGTGAGCAGACCAGTCTAACCAGTAACCACAACAAGGTCTAGTTCTGCCTTGGGGTTGGAAGGTCAGATGGCAGTCGCTTACGTAATTTTTTTTCGTAGAATACCTATTAGGATTAGATGCTAACGTGAACCCCATGCTCTTTTAACAACCAGGAAAACTTGAGAATAATTATACACAGGTATTATACAATATACATAGACAACCAAAACGCACTAGCCCTGTCATTACATACATACAAGTCAACGCGCATAAAAAGAGCTCCTATAGTCAACCAATTACATTTCTGGGCCACATCGTATGTTGTCGCTCTAGCGGCTTTCATATAATTTTCATTGTGACAATGTACTAAGTAAGTGGCCTAGAAATCAAATGACAACTCATCCACGAGCTTTCTTGAAAGCGCCTCACACTTATCAATAGATAAAGCTTACATTCAACAAGTTTTTAATAAGCGCGCTGGGAACTTGGGAGTTCTATTCTAATACAAATATTAAGGGGCAGAAAATAATATTTGAGTTGGTAATCAATCTCGGAGGAACGTAATTTGACAGAGAGATGAATTAGCTTCCTTTTCGAACAATCCGAGTCCCACGTGGGAAAGAAATGAGGAAAATCCCCAAACTTTGGAGCCCGTCTTGCCAAATTGGAAAAAGGCCTTACGTAATTAGAGATTTAACGCCATCAATTCTAAGGTCGTCACATCATAAGTACCTACCTATTTATCAAACTCGGTCCTTTGTTTCATCTCTTCTTCTTTAAAATTTGAATTTACGTAAACATCATCATCATCATCCTCCTAGCGTTATCTTGATATATTTCTGTGGTTATCCCAGTACAGTTACGTAAATACAATTAATAATCAACAAAAATAATAATAACAATGTCTACAAAAAACAATCAAAAAGAAAGCAATAAATATATCCCCCGCTAGGGATCGTCATTCATATAATGTCAATTCCAAATACAAATATAATAAAAACAAATGAAATTCCATCAAGAGGGCAAACCTCCGTGGATGAGGTTTGATGGATACTATCGATTTTCCAGGCCGCACCAACCTATGATGTTTTGCGAAAAACAAAATATATATTCAAAATAGTTACGTATTGGAAATTAATTAAAGCGCAAGTAAATTATCGCCGAAATTGTCGATTTAACCTTAACTTTGGGTATTAAGGTTGAAATTTTAACTACATGCATGTGCTCACTATAGGTACTATGCCTGGAAAAGGGTTAATATGGAATATAGATTACTGCATTAGGATTAGAACAGGTATTAGACTAAAGCGGTCTTCACACTGATGCGGTTCCCGCAGTGCGAGCTGATCATCGCTATGCAAGTCTATAGTGCGGAATCCGCACCAGTGTGTAGATCGCCTAAGATAATTATTTCCTCATTTACAACCGAAGATTAAACATAGACAAGCAACTGCCGTTTCGCGATTAAAAAAACTCAAGGACTATAAATTATACCGCAAAACGTGTTTAAACAGTTAGTCTTGAATACATTTATTGCTTGTTTGATTGCCTAGACTAGCTTATCTATTCATAAAACATTCTGTATTCGTCTGTGAACCTTTCCTAAGTATATCTGACCCGTATATTTGTACAGCCGTTACTCATCCCGAGGTTAGATTATTAATTAGTTTGTATATCAAAGCAGTGAGTTAGCTTTGTGAATAATTCTGGTTCAGAGCCTTCTTAACCATTCTAGAGATATTTTATATCCGTGTTTAAGGAATGGTTAAAATAATACAAACTTTAATAGGTGCGTCGTCAGTCGTGCGCGTGCGTCTCACTCGAAGGTGAGGGATATTGTAGCCTAAGGGCCGATTTACATTAGCCAGAAGCAAGAACTTGTATGCAATTTTCATTACATTGCAGGTCTGTAGGAGTAAGGACATGTTACGGTATGAGGCTGCGTTTCCACCAGAGATGTGCGAGGATGCGTTTTCATACATTTGACACCTCGCAACGCGCCGAGCGAGGTGTCAAATATATGAAAACACATCCTTGCACATCTCCGGTGGAAACGCAGCCTAAGTCTTTGGCTATTACTACTTACTTAAAAATATGGTGCTTACTTAAAAAGGTTCTTAATTGTTTTGTATGTGATTGATAGTTAAGTTAAGACCTTTACTGTGTTGAGAGTCAATCCTCAAATTTTATAAAAAGTCAGCAACGCGCACTTGACTCTTTGGAGTTGTGAGCGTCTTTAGGCTGCGGTGTCCGCTTTACATCAGGCGGACCGTACGCTTGTTTTTGTATAAGAAAAAATAGTAAGTACATTACTATTTATTATTATTTACTTACCAAGGGCGATAAAACAAAGAATGTCTCAGATCGCAGGTATTTTACGCCCGAGCCGAAGGCAAGGGCGATAAATATGCGATCTGAGGCTTTCTTTATTATCGCCCGTGGTAAGTACAAAATATTATATATGTCACCCCCTGGCCAGGAAGTGGGTTTTTTCGCGTGCGGAGCGTGCGATAATGGCCACTTTATGGCCAGGTGTGACATAAAAACAATTATACTGCCTACAATTATAAAACTACTTCAGGCTTCAGTGTCCTCAAGAAAAAGAGATTACATTTTACTGTCGCTGTAAAAAATGGAAGATTCTTATAATCCCAATAACGTCTTGTAGGTTTTGGGTCGGAAGGCAGATTTTACTAATGTTTGGCATGATTAATTTCACCTAGTTATATGTAGGTAGTCGGTACGGACTTGTATATTGTATTAATCTGTTACCTAGGTATTGTGGTCAATAAAGTGGTTACAGAGGTACATACATACATACATATCCTACGCCTGAATGTGCGGCTCTCCGGATTAGCTAGATTCCTCTCCTTTTAGACCAAACCTTTTTTTTTTCTTTTCTTTTTTTTTGAAGCTTTCGTCAACATGACGATGTCAGCTCCAGCAAGCCTCAAGACCCAACTTTAACAGCGCTAAAATTAAAAGTCTGTGTAAATGTAAAGATATACCATATACCGAAATGTCGCCTTTAATATTTTATGCCTGCACTGCCCTACCGTACCCAGAAGGTCAATTTACTTTTGTTATTATAGCATTGTTTGAGTTTGCCGCGCTCTGTGGCTATTACCATATTTTGGGATCCGTTTAAGCGGCGGTGAGTTAAAAGAGTCAGACTTTTAAGTAGGTACACGAGGTCAAGTGTCTACACGGGAGCTTGACTTGACGTTTTCAAGAATATAGGTAGGTCCAATACAATAGTACAGTCGATTCATCCTTACGTGTCGTATCATGAAACAAATTCTCTTGTAGACATTAATCATTATCATCCTTTTTTCTAGTAATACACAATAATCACATCACTTAAAATGTTGATATGATGAATGAAAATAGGTACTTAAGGCCGGGTATACCACTTTTGAGTATTTAAAAACCATCTGAGACATAGAATATAGTGTCTTAAAATCTAAAGATATATATGTGTTACATAAGGATCTTGTCTAGTCAAAATCGCAGTCAGTTACATGACCTGATGAATTTTACTCTATAGAAAAATGCAAATGCATTTTCAATACTACGGCTATATTACTGATATTTAACATTTAATTTTTGTACTCAATTAAAGATCCTAAATACTTATAGACAAATTCGCTGGGTTTGCTTTGATTAAATGATTGGCTTAATGACTATAGCTAATTATTTACGAAATTACGCGCAGAGCTTGCGTAGAGAGCGGGATGGTTAATTGTAAACTCACGCGTGTTACAGCGGGACATTTGCGTTGGGGATACCTCCCCTTAAAGAAGCTCTATACTTATGTTTACAGTTTGAGTCCGTGAAAGGACATATGATAACTACTTTTTATCCTAGAAATCATTCTTCAGGGAAGTGGAAGTTTTTATGGAAGAGCAATAACTAGGTAAGCGCCTGAAATAAAAGAATAACAATGAAATTCTAACGCGATGAACGAGTTCTGCGTGTACGAAGTCGCGGACTATAGCTATGATTTCAGGCAATTTATTATAGTTTAAACTGTCTTTTACCTTTCTGATTGCAAACATCATGTAACCACAAAAACTTTAACTATAAATAGCCTATAAACTTCATGTACTTAACCACTACTTACAACATTTACTATAAATAGCCTTCTGAGAAACTTTTGTAGATAGAGCTTTATAGTCAGCTCTATCTACAAATCAGCTGACACAAAAGCTAGGCACACCTCAACGCTTTAGCAAAACAAACCTAATAAGAATTCTCAAACAAGCTCCAGTCCAGACAAGTCGAGCTTAAAGCTCGCAGTGACTCAACGAGATGCGCTATTGCAAATATGTAACGTTGAATCATACCATACTGGGTTACCGCCAACAAAGAGAGCTTTTTATTAAACTTTTTATTAATAGAGTACCTATTACCTAGCAAATTATGTAGAGTTTCAGGCAGACATCATTGTTACCACGACTCGTATTTAGTATAAAATATATGAACTCTACTTTTTTTACTTTTACAAATATGTGAGTAATCAAAAAGGCCACAAGCCCCGTATATTTTTAGATGACTTGTACCCCTTTAGAGCCACGAAAACACCCTACAGTCACTTGCAAATAACAACTGACGCTCTCAAATTAGCTAAATAATTTCTGAGTGATTACACAGAAAACATAATAAGCTTATTAGGTTCTTATAACAGTGGATAAGACCATTGGTAACACTGCCTTGTGTCTGAACACTCTGAACTTATTGCATTTGTTTTTGCAAGTGACCGCAACCAGGCATCCATCCCAAGGCACTCCACACTCAAAGACAAAGGTAGGCAAAAGGATCAGCTGACCTCGGTAGACGTCATCGTAGAGGGGGGCTAACGCATCGGGCGCTCCCCAGCGAGCCTCGGGGTACACCATGGCTAGCGCATGCTGGCGTGCGTCGCCGGCCGCGAGCGCGCGCGGACTGGCGGCGCAGGCGCAAGGTGCAGACAACAACAGCGCGGCTGGTGGGACGGAGCTGCGCAAAACGACGATCTGCGCTGCGATTTTGCGACAAAAAAAATACACAACCTATCGGTTTAAGTGCAAGAACTTGTCTGCGAGTTTCAAACCATTGCGGGCCTGAGGGCTACTGTAGGTAGGTAAAGAACGATCAAACGCAGCAATGTAATGAAAATCGCGTACAATTTCTTGCACCATGTAAATGGGACTAAGGCGACTTCCTGACTTGGCGGGGCGGGATCGATATGTAACATTTTCTTCTTTGACGTAAACTTACTAACGTCGCAAAGATTCTCACTTGACATAATACTGTCAGTATTACGTTTGCGCAGTACCGCCTTCGCATCGTCCCGCTACCGCAAATCCGGCGCCAGTCAGGAAGCACTCATTTAAATATAAGGGCGTAGTAAAAAATGGTACCGAGTCCACTGACAGCAGACACTGACATTTGACACTTTTCTCATATCGTACTGCCTCCGCACCGACAAATCAGGAAGTCGCCTTAAGCCCATGTATGCAACTGAACCCTGAAATTTGTATGTTTTGCGCAATGTTGCGTATGAAAAGTTTTGAGCTTATAAGTACAATCTGCGGCTTGGTTTGAGACGAAAAGATTTTGTTTAGATCAAGCAATTTATTTCCATCGGACACATTGAAGCAAAGCGATGGTCAAGAATAGACCTCTCGCTCTTCAACATTAGGTAACTCAAGTTTTTGCAAATGTAATGAGTATAAAAATCTGTTTAGCACAATGGTTGACTAGTATAGAATGTCTTTAATTAAGTTCGCTAATTGTACGCTCTAATACCACCAACCAACCACCAACCAACTAAATACCAACTTAGCTTGATACCTTGAACTTTGCCAACTTTTCTTATTGGTTCAGTGGCGACGACTGTGATGTCCCTTTTTGATACAACAGCATACGGCCTGCCTCATTGTAAGACGCCTGCAACTCCAGAATAATGCCAAGCTCGTTGCTGCCCTTTATTAAATCGAGGGTTCGTCGTGTTGACAGCTAGAAACATACTCGTATGGAGGACCGCCCTCAACACAACGCATCCTCGAGAGCTCTTGCAATTAAGGCCCTATTCTATTTACATTAGCAGAATCAGAATCATTTGATTTATTTGTAAACATAGTGCATAGGTATGAATACGATCAAACCCTGCTATGTAATGAAAATTCACTGAAAATTGCACGCAAGTTCTTGCTAATCTAAGGCGTTCGGTTGTTTTATTATTATTATTATTTATTTATTAATCATAAGTACAAAAAAGTCTTATATAATATATCGCTCCACAAAACTATTTATAAGTTTGACTGTGGAGTCGCATGTCAGTCTCAAAACAATAATAAGCTATAATTAGGTAACATATTAAATAATAATGTAATATTACAATAGGTGTATTCAATTAGTATCCAATTTCATGGGTGATCCATAGAGGATGAAACTCATCCTCTATAGGGCATCCATGAGATACTTTTTCAGGCGATATTTAAATCTAGATTTTTTAGCTTCACGGACAATGTCCGCGGGCAAGGTATTCAGCAGGTACGGTATGCGTTTTTTTAATGTCCTGTCCCCGTTATGCGTCAAACGCATGCGTTCCATATAAACATAAATACGTTGCGTCAAACGCATTGCGTTGAATGGATTTATATGGAAACCCATGCGTTTGACGCATAAAACAACCCAGCGCCTTAACCTCGCTTTACTCACCAGTTCACCACCAACACAATACCATTCTACGCCCAAGGGCCACTTCTTACCTTGTCACAGTGAAAATCTATATGGAAGCTGCTATAGAGATTAAATGTCACTGTGACAAGGTACGAAGTGGCCCAGAAATCAAAATGGTTGACTGTACCTAAAGAGCATATAGCGGTGTTCTTCCTGCGTTCTTCTGTCCATCCACCTTCTTCGGTACACTCTTTACAGAGTGCTCGTGGCCATTATGTAAGTTTTTGAGTGACCCGTTTCACGACACACCGCCACTCCTCCCGTCAAGCCGCTTTCCGAGAGCATTCGTTTAGTGATGTACTTGAAGTACTGGCTTTAATCTGGTCAGACCATCGCATGCGTTCTTCTGTAGGTATGAGATATTTCTGCAGTTGGGCTTCTTAAAGCGACTTCCTGATTTGTCGGTGCGGAGGCGGTACGATATGAGAAAACTGTCAAATGTCAGTGTCAACTGTCAGTCAACTCAGTACCGCTTTTTACTGCGCCCCTACATTTAAATAAGTGCTTCCTGACTGGCGCGGGATGCGCGGTAGCGGGACGATACGAAGGCAGTACTGGTCCACTTCCGCGCATGTTATTACTACTGCGCAAATATAATACTGACAGTATTCCGTCAAGTTGGGATCTTTGCGACGTCAGTAAGTTTACGTCAAAGAAAAAAATGTCACATCTTGATATGATATTAATAAAAGATTAAACCTGAATCTTAGGTTTTATTACGCTAAAAACTGACAAGAGTGACAATCAAATACATGACACATATCGATCCCGCCCCGCCAAGTCAGGCAGTCGCCTAAAATTAACGTGGTGACGTCCCGGTCCCGCTGTGCCCGGCCTCTTTAGAGAGAGACTCCCCGACTTTGTAGCTAATGTTTACCTTAGAGGACCACTCGTCGGCCCGTCCTACGCATACACACTGGTCGGTAGGTGCTAACTTCCGTTTTTTTAACAACCTTTTCTGTTAATTCACTGGTTTGTATGCATACATACTTACGTATACGATATAGTTTTAATGTAGGTACCTACCTATAGGCTTATTTTGTTCAATTATAATGGTTTATTCAATTATAAACAGTACGAACAAGAAGTATATTTAGTATGAATATTAATTGATGAACATAGGGATGTTGACTCAAAATGTATTAATACTCCGTACGAAAGAATACATATAACTATGCCAAAAAGTGAAAATCCTATTCAAATATCTCAAAAACTAACGAAACTACAACCGTTAGAATGTTTTTAGTTAGAGAGAGAAAACGCTACAGGTCAGTGACGTCACTGACCTCGAGCGCCATAGTAAATGACGATCGTTTAATACAACGGGGCGTTTTGCGGAAAAGGGACAGAAAATGCCCCCTCCTAAAACTTTGAAGACTTATAATTATGTAATTATTTATTCTTTTGGATTACTTCTTTCACTATTTGATAGAGAATTTGATCCTTTTTCGAGAAAATTCGGATTCATTGATTTTCTTATTTGGTGTCAACATCCCTATTACCTACTTACAACGTATTATCAAAGTTATGTAACCGTGTATTAGAATTAATTATACTACCATAAAAAATTCAACATAATATTGCTTTTTGCAAATTATAGCAAACTATGTTTCCTAGAAGCTCATTATTCGACTGAAGTTCTAAGTTGCTGTACGTGATTCACGTGACGTGAATAAGTTTGTTTCGGCTACAAGTGAGCTTTAGCTGAGACTTGTGCATAATGTACAAGCTTTCAAACATGGGTCATGTTCCTAGTTCCTACAGATGTTATATGAAGTTACGTTGATGCATAATATGTGAACGTACATATAAAATATGCAACGCCAAAGAAAACCGTATTCTACGGAATTTCACCCGCTTTGCAAGCAAGGGGTTGAACGACTATTGCATGTTGCTATTGGTTATTGTAACCAAACCTTTAGTTCACGCAAAGAAATCTAATAACTGCCAAGTGGTGGAAATAATTCGTGCATAAGCGAATTTTGGCATAGATGTAGAGATAAAGATGTCCTTAGCAATAACAATATTACTAAAAAGTATTGGACAATTTTCCTTCGTTGATGGAACTACTGAAGGTTTTTTCGCATTCTGCCAGCGGTTGCCGTGTTTAGCGGGCGGTTGCCGCGTCTCGCGAGCGGTTTTCGCGAGTGGCCTCTCTGCGCTGGCTCACTTTTGCACGATAATTTTCCTTCGTAGATGGAACTACTAAAGGTTTTTTCGGGTTTTGCCAGCGATTGCCCTGTTTAGCGGGCGGTTGCCGCGTCTCGCGAGCGGTTTTCGCGAGTGGCCTCTCTGCGCTGGCTCACTTTCGCACGGCGCGACACTACTTTAATTGCAGCGCTGCAGCCAAACCGGATTGATTGTCTCCTGACGCCCGCTGCGAGAAGTCGCGCGAACGCTGCCCTCTATAAAAATCGCATGTTTGTAATAGAAACTCTATTAACTAGCGTTAAAGTACACTATCCAATGGAATGAGGGCATATGTCAGTGTCAAACTCCAAAGTAATCGTACAGGTTACTCGCCGATATCGGGGATGCAGCTTTGTGCATTCAGAAACGTTTTGCAATGGAGATTGCGATATTAGCAGCCAATTTAAGGTAAACGATTCAATGCTCGACACCCCAATTCCCAATAGTTAACACTTACTTTTCGCCTTTATTATTATGATATACTAGCTACCCGCCCCGGCTTCGCACGGGTGCAAATTATAGATATAAACATTTCCTCTTGAATCACTCTATTTATTGCAAAAAAAAAACAATCAAAATCCGTTGCGTAGTTTTAAAGATCTAAGCATACAACGGGACAGACAGCCAACCAAACCCAAACCAAAGGGTGTCTGGAAGAGATCGCTTTTTAGCGAAAAGACTGCCTGTTGTCTACCATCGACATGTTTAATTTTAATCTTGTTTTTCTTTCGTCTTTTTTGGTGAACAATATTTGTATTTATTTTTATAAAGAATAAGTACTTGTATTGTATTGTATCAGTGTCAATTTGTCGAGCACTAGGACAATGTACCTTGCGCCCTGTAGCCGGGGCATAAAATACGGCTACGGTATCCTCTGCCTGTCGTAGAAATCACAGTGAATCCTCAAATTATGAATAGGGTTGGCAATGCGCGCGTGACTCCTTTGGAGTTGCGAGCGTTTCTAGGCTGCGGTATCCGCTTACCATCAGGTGTACGCTTATTTGCCACCGTCATTGTATAAAAAAAACCGGCCAAGTGCGAGTCGGACTTCGCACATTTAGGGTTCCGAATCAACCTCAAAAATATATTAGTATTTATCAATATATTAGTATTTGTTGTTAAAATATACGTAATAATGATCATTGTCACCAAATTTCAAGTTCATAGGTCTGAAAAGAAGAAGAAGGAAGAGGAAGGAGGGAAGTCTAAAAATTCTTCGGAACATATTTTGTGACAGACGACGGACGGACGGACGGACGGACGTCTGGGCGACACCAATAGGGTTCCGTTTTGACCCTTTGGGTACGGAACCCTAAAAAGAAGCTGACTAAAACGCGTTGATGTCTTCTCTACGCGATGTTACCAAAATGTCTGTGAAAACATGTTTCATTTATTAAATATCTGGGCGGCCGAGCTTTGCTCGGCGTTTTCCCGAGCATTATAAAGCGTACAGCTCGATAACACGTTTCCTGTCCGGGTGCCCACAATGTGGGGGCATGCACCTTTTTTCAGGAGTCCGTGCTCCCTCTATACCTCATGTTCCCATACTGGATGCACAGTCTAAGGCCCTGGTCTCCTATAAACGCCATCGACCGCTTACAGCGTCACGCCGTACGCTGCGTCACAATGTTTACTATAGAGATGTACTGTTAGGCCCTGACAGACCTGTGAAAACATAACAGTACATCTCTATAATAAGCATTGTGACGCAGCGTACGGCGTGACGCTGTAAGCGGCCGATGGCATTTATAGGAGACCAGAGTGACAGTTAGACTTGTATAACATTGTCTGATTGTTTTGTATGGGGACTTAACAAAACTGGTTCATTAAAAGCCTTAGTATCTCAGAAAAGATCAATTAGTTACTAGAAAGGCACTCCTCTTCACTAACTATGTGAGGACTTAATAACCAATAAAATGAGAACCTATTACCTAGTGTCGACTCATTCCTCGCATAGGAACTCGCTACAAAGTTAAGCAGATTAAGTTACCAAGTTGCTGTTTACTGCTGAATATACGGTCATAATTAAGCCATCAACTGCGGAAATTACTGCTATTGAAGTGCCTTCTACGAATAAAAAGCCAAATGTAGTGAGTAGATGAGTTTATATAAGTAGAGGTAAAAAGGAATTAAGGGGTTTAGGTTGATAGCCAAGGCAAGGGGAAGTGTTAACCAGTCCACGAAGATAAATAAATACGGTATGTAGGGCAGATGACCCTGTTTTGGCCATTTTAAGAGATTTTCACTACTCAAGCGCTTGGTATTTCTAAAATATAATTATTTCGGATATTATTTTTATTTAATGTTATCAAAAATATATTATTCTTGACATATAGAACCATAGTATTACCAAACTTATAATAAATAACTATTTTTAAGAAAAAAAGCCTCGGAGGAGATCCGGGAGCCACTTTTGGCCACATTTTACCCATTTGTGGCCACACTATGTGCCAGTTCTGGCCATTATGAAATAAAGCAACAATAAATTAGAAATTCACGTAGTATTTATTAGTAAATAGCTAGAAATTGCACAATCAACTATTTCTTAGGTGTTCAAAATAATTAAGTAGGTACTCAATTACCTTTTACAGTATTCAGTCTTATACTAAACACTTACAAGATTTAACATGAGAAATTATATCGCAAATAGCAACTTTAACCTCATTCAAACAGCAAACATAGGTACATAACAGTGCATTAATGTGGAAGCCTGAAATAAAATAATTGAAGAGTAGTGAGACATTAAAAGGCAGAGACATAGACAAGGCCTATTTAATAATTGCGATTTCTGCTTGTAATCCACATTCAAAATTATTTATTCAAAATCGGATTTTTAATTTCATCAACGTCGTGAAGAAACAGCAAAAAAGGCCACCAACTTTACATAAAAAGTCCACGTTAAACATTAATTTTAAAAAAATTCTTAAAGTTAAAAATATTCTTAAAGAGTCATCATATAGATGTCTTACTAATCTCTGAAACCCACTTCACATCGAAGAGCTACTTTAAAATCCCAGGCTACAACATATACCAAGCAAACCACCCTGACAATAAAGCTCATGGCGGGGCAGCTATTCTTATCCGGACAAATATCAAACACCACACACTTGAAAATTACTGCAAAAACTATATACAGGCAGCAAGCATTGTAATAAGTGACTGGACGAGTGACATCACAGTTTCGGCCCTATATTGTCCACCAAGACATATTATTAAAGAATCTGAGTTCAATGATTTCTTCGGAACTCTCGGAAACAGATTTATCGCGGGAGGAGACTATAATGCCAAACACACCTTCTGGGGCTCCAGGATCGTTCTCCCTAGAGGGCGCGAACTCCTCAAATGCATCCAAACAAGAAATATGGCTGTGATATCTACAGGCCAACCGACTTACTGGCCAACCGACCAAAAAAAAATCCCTGATGTTATCGATTTTTGTGTCTCCAAAGGAATAGCAACAAATAATATCTCTTGCCGCAGCTGTCTGGATCTATCTTCAGACCATTCCCCAATATTAGTGAACCTGCAGAAGACTGCTGTTCAAGAACGCTCTAAAAAATGTACACTGCACAACAAAAGAACCAACTGGTCCACATTCCGAGAGCTCACGGATAGAGCATTTAAGGAGCCAGTTAGACTAAAATCGACAGACGACATAACAGAAGCTGTTATATACTTTAACCGCAGTGTACAGGAAGCTGCCTGGACTGCGACCCCCCCACTAGAACACCCAGGCACAAATCACCTTGTAGCGAAACACATACTGGACAAAGTAGCCCAAAAAAGGAAAGTAAGGAAACAGTGGCAACAAACCAGAAACCCCGACACCAAGAAACAGCTCAACCATGTCACTCGACAGCTCAAACATATACTAGAGCAAGATAGAGATAAAAGCTTCCATAACTATCTCACTGGTCTAGAAGCCACTGCCTCTTCAGATTACTCCCTATGGAAAGCTACCAGAAAATTAAAACGACCAGTCAACACTTCTCCCCCTTTAAGAAAAGCGGACGGTACCTGGGCACGAACAGATCTTGAAAAAGCCGGTACCTTCTCAGAGCACCTCTCGAAGGTCTTCATACCCCACCCATACGAAGGCCCACCCGAACATGCCTCAAAAATCAGCGAGTTTTTAGACGGTCCTGTAGACACGGAAGAATTGCCTACTAAGTTCACGAAATCAGAAGTCGCTAGAACGATAAAGAACTCGAATACTAAAAAATCACCAGGATTTGACCTTATAACAAATCGTATTCTGCAGGAGCTACCTGAATCTGGAATAACGTTTCTAACATCGCTGTTTAATGCCATGACTAGGTTTCAGTTCTTCCCCTTAGAATGGAAGGTAGCACAAATTTTAATGCTTTTGAAACCGGATAAGCAGCCTGAAGAACCAAAATCATACAGACCCATAAGTTTACTACCTATCCCATCAAAAATATACGAATCCCTGCTGCTTCAGCGCATACTACCCATACTCAAAGAAAAAAAAATCATTCCAGACCACCAGTTCGGATTTCGCAACAAACACGCCACTATTGACCAAGTGCATAGGCTAACAAAAAAAATCATGGAATCCCTCGAAGCTAAAAGGTACTGCGCTAGTGCATTCCTAGACATATCCCAAGCATTTGACCGCGTATGGCATGAAGGTCTACTTTTTAAAATAAAAACCGCTCTCCCAGGACACCTGTACGGAATACTAAAATCATTTCTACAACAGCGTCATTTTATCGTACAAAACGGCGAAGCTCTGTCTGACCTTTGTCCCATAAAAGCAGGAGTTCCGCAGGGCAGCGTATTGGCACCGGTACTCTACTTAATTTTCACAGCAGACTTACCCACATCTGAATACCTCACCACTGGTACTTTTGCCGACGATACCGCCATCCTAGCCGCACACAGTGACCCCACCACAGCCTCAAAATTACTGCAAGCAGGTCTGAACGACATATCCTACTGGCTTAAGAAATGGCGGATAAAAGCAAATGAAACCAAATCAGTCAACGTGACATTCACACTAAGAAGAGAATCTTGTCCCCCTGTTACTCTTAACAACATAGAAGTCCCACAAGCTGACCATGTGAAGTACCTTGGACTACACCTGGACAAAAGACTCACCTGGCAAAAACACATATTCACTAAAAGAAAACAACTTGGTCTTAAAACAAGGCAGCTCTACTGGCTCATTGGACGAAAGTCACAGCTATCCCAGGAAAATAAAATACTGTTGTACAAGGCCATACTGAAGCCCATCTGGACATATGGGATCCAACTATGGGGTACCGCATCCCATTCAAACATTGAAATTATTCAGAGATTCCAGAACAAAACACTCCGCATGCTGACCAACGCTCCCTGGTTCGTACCAAACGAACTATTACATCACGACCTAGGAATTCCCATGGTGAAGCAAGAAATTGCTCGACATACTAAGTCCTATAAGGAACGCATAGCACACCACCCAAATATTCTAGCCCAGTCCTTGATGGACGACCACAAAGGAGCGCGAAGACTCAAGCGAAAAATACCCCAGGACTTAGTCCGGCCTCAGTGACACAACCAGTAACACTGTCTGAACGAACAGGGTGCGACACAGGTCGCATGCCGAGCACGTCAAAGCTACCTACATCAACCAACATACTGCTGAATGTCCCAAGGAAGGAGACAGATTGTAGTACATAAAGCATCAAAAAAAAAAAAAAACAACGGGTTGCACTCCGGGAGTGCCGGCAGAAGTAAAAACTTAATGACATGATAAAAAACGTAATTAACAAAGATATTCATATTCATATTCGCAATAATCGAATAATCCATCTACATACATACATATATGTCCCGAGTATCATTGTGTCCACAATACTTTACAATGACCAGCCAAGTTGACCCCTCCCAACATGGTAACCACGACACTAGGAGGGGTCAACTCAGCTGGTCTGTCGATCTGTCGCGAGTTTAACAATTTATCCTCATCACAAAAAGTGCTCAGCGCTGCTAAAGAAGTTTTCACTTCAAAAATATTTGGTATTGGGTACCAAGAAGTTTAGATACATCTTGGAGATTGCGTGCCGAACATTCGTTTGAAGCTAGAAAATATGGCCTTGAATGACGTCACTGTTGTATTGCATCTCTTTCATTAGATCCATCTTATATTAGAATGAAAGAGATGCCATAATTATAACAGTGACGTCATTCAAGGCCATATTTTTAACAGACTTCAAGATTTCAAAAGAGGTACTCAATTCGGATTCGGTCGTATGTTTTTTATTTTACCGACTTCAAGATTTCAAAAGGGGAGGTTTGTATATATATATGTTGGGACGGGTCAACTTGGCTGGTCATTGTAAAGTATTGTGGACACAATGATACTCGGGACAAATGTATATATGTAGATGGATTATTCGAATATGAATATGAATATGAATATGAGTATGAATATATTTTACGAAAATTCGTCATTATACTCGATTTCGACTGACTCAGGGATAAGAATTTCAAATTTTATATATATTTTGAATTTTAAGTGAATAAAAACGAAAATTTCAAACGAACGAACGAGGATTTAAAATTTCATATTTCTGTTTAAAGAATTTTATTCTCAAAAGAAATTATACATTTCACTTAATGAGAATTTACACTAAACATAGTTAGATCAGTGAGCATTACAAGATACATAAAAATTTAAATGTAAACATTTTGTGTCACTGTAATTGTCAATACACTAATTAGGTACTAAAATGTAGGTAGCATTACAAAAGTCCAATAGTGTATAAGCACATCACAGAACAAGTTCACTTTAAAAATGATTAATGGGTTAAAAACATTTAAAACCTAACGTCCGTACACTTTAAGTCCAAATTGGCAAGCACGCTTCAATTCAATTATTTTAAGTAAAAAAAATATTTCTTTTCCAAAAATCAGCATACTCGATTTTGACTAATTCAGGGATACCTAAATGTCATTGAGTTTTCACTTCTGCCGGCACTCCCGGAGTGCAACCCGTTGTTTTTTTTTAAATGTTTGTTACTCCAGAACTCGGGCATCTCTGAACCGATTTTGAAAATTCTTTTTTAGATTGTAAGTATTGTTGGTCCCGTTTTTGTCAAAACGCAGTTCTCATGGATCTGAGGAATCGAGGGAACTCCTCAAATCTTAAAGGCAAACACATAGTGATTTTTGTATTTTTATCTACAAATCAAGCATTTTCATTCAAAAATGTGACATTTGATGAAGTGGAACTGCTGATGATGATCAGAACAGAACTCTTCAACGACGAAAAGTTCACGTTTGTGCGATTTGTCCTCCTAGCTGTGTTTGTTAAGCAAGTTCTATTTTCGCGGGTAATTTTTTTCATGCTCGAATTTTGATGATGGGATCCATAAGGAATCGAGGGAACTCCTCAAATGTGAAAGGCATACATATAGTGACTTTAGTATTTTCAAACAAATCAAGCATTTACATTTAAATAAGTGACATTTGATGAAGTGGAACTGCTGATGATGATCAGAATTGAACTCTTCAAAGACGCATAGTTCACGTTTGGCGATTTGTTCTCTTCGTTATGTTTGTCAAGAAAGGTACTAGGTAGGTACAATATGGGGGTTTTCAAGAAAGGAGTGTATAAATATTTAAAAGGGTCGGCAACGCGCATGTGACGCCCCTGGGGTTGCAAACGTCCATAGGATGCAGTGACCGCTTACCATCAGGCGGGCCGCAAACTTGTTTGCCACCGACGTGGTATAAAAAATATGCATTTTTTTAAAGTTCAAAGTCATTTATTTCTTTCAAATAGGCATATAAATAAGCACTTTCAAAATGTCAAGTAGGTACACATGTAAAAAAAATATAAATAACATATGTATACCATGTTAGTGGCAAACAAGCGTACGGCCCGCCTGATAGTAAGTATTCACCGCAGATTATAGACGCTTGCAACTCCAGGGTGTCACGTGCGCATTACCGACCCTTTAGAAATGTAGATATACACTCCATTCTTGTAGGGCCTTATACATACCTAAACAAATTAAACTAAACATGTAAATTAAAATAACTCCTTTTGCAATTACGTTAAATTTTATCAAATGTTAATACAATATAAATATGTATTATGTACTACAAACATACACGTATGTATTTGATTGATTGGACTTGAATTCAACGTATGTAACTAACTAAATTCGCGCACTATTTTCTGTGACGTGACGACTTGCACTAGTTGCGCTACTGTAATTACTACACTGTGGTAGACGCACCGGCATGTGACCTCCTTGTATAGGACGGAGCGCTCGGACAAAGTGTTGTCTCTGTCGCACACGATGCGGGGTGCGGGGGTGAAATTTAGCATTGCGCGGTACAAGAACCTCGCCTTAAAGATTTTATTCTACCGTTTTCTCCGCGTCATCGATATGTATACTCATGCCAAATTACAGCTTTCTAGTACTAACGGTTACTGAGAAAAACGGGGGTCGGACGGACGGACGGACGGACGTACATGGCGAAACTATAAGGGTTCCTTGTTTACTACGGAACCCTACCTTGCGCGTGGCCCGACACGCACTTGGCCGGTTTTTTATTATTTGTTGGTATCCCGAAATCGAATTATAAACCGACTGAATGATGGGACATCAATTCTAAGCTGGCTTCTATGGTAGATTTATACTACGCGATTTGACCGGTTTATATGTGAAATGTTTGGAGGTTATTTTTGAATTAATTTACATATTTTTCCTATTTCATCAAGTGTCTCATGATATAACTAATGATTTAGCTCAGTAACTTGGTTCCGGTGAGATTTTAGAAATAAACACGGGTCCAAAATGCAAAGAAAATGTACTTACGCAAATTACGCATGGAATGTAACATCCGCCTTTTTTCGGTCGAGTTTGCTTTTACAGCCCAACACTGAACACCCCACCATGTTTGCACTGAACACCCAAACACTACGGATCTGATAATTGGTAAATTATTATTCATTTAAACCAAACTTATCATTAATTCTCCATTTATAAAATGCACTACCAAATATTGCCTTGTTTTGCAATTATTGCAATCTTCTTGACACTTCAAGAAAGATTGCCTTTACCCGACCCGACCGTGAATAATTTTTCGGTCGGTGATAAGGACAAAACATCGCACTATTTTCTACTTCCTCTCATCTCATAGGAATCGCAATAAGGCTATCTTTCTCTTACAAAGCGTGTCAGACCCTTGGTATTTTATCCATCACTCTTGGCCACTAGGTATTTTGAAGGGAACTGTCACCGTATTTAGGGACAATAAGAACTACTTTCCATGAGAATTTATTTGAAATATGATCTTTACGGAAATCGGTCAGTCTGGCTATCCGATATTGGACTTTGGAAACGCTTTTTTAGGGACAATAAGAGCTACTTTCCATGAGAATTTATTTGAAATATGATCTTTATGGAAAATCTTAGGATTGTCTTAAAACAGTTAGAACCTTGGCTTTCTAAGAAGACCAGCTGGGGACCCCTCGTTACATAGCAATCACGATACTAGGAGGGGTCAACTAACCTGGTCTTGGAATTTATCGCGAGTTTATACATTTTTCCCCAGTACAAAAGTGCTCAGCGCCGCTAAAGAAGTTTTCACTTCAAAAAAAAACATTAATTGGCCAGAACTGGGGTTTCAACGTGTGCCACTTTTGGCCATCGACCTGGCCAAAGATGGGAAATCGCATAATATTTGCCCCATTTGTGGCCACCGGCTTATACCCTCACTTTTCGTGCAATTAGCAAGCATATTACTAGAACTCTGCTTAGACAATCTTATTTCAATATAGTATAAACATTCACATTTTAAAAACAAACAAAGATTCCAGAGATATGAACTGATTACTCATCCACTGCCCTTATTGTTTTTATTAAGAAATGAGCACATTTCACACACATCCACAAAAAATGGCAGCTATCGTCTCAGTGACGTTTGACACTCATAGCTGACTAACTGTATCTGTGTTGCCATAATTCATTATTGTAACTACCATAGATTATAGACTTGTTTTGTTTTCTATGTCTTGTTAGCATCGCTTTGAAGTTGAAAATGGCCAAAACAGGGTCAGTGGCCAGAACAGGGTCATCTGCCCTACCTATTTTAAAAAGATAGACTAAGTACAACTTTTTATAAAACGGTAAAAACACTGCGTTCGTATGAAGTTTGTAGGGTATGTACCTATAACCAAAATATAACTATATACGACTAATAACTTTAGAATTTTGTATGGTCAAGCTACTATCTATTTAAAAATCTTTAAAATAGCATAAATATAAAATGAATGTGCCTGTTAAAAACCACGAGGTAGATACCTACGATCGATCTAATTTGTTCTGTGGTGTTCTTTCTAATGCTAAAAAAAACAATAAACTCACACATAAGTACAAGTATCTCTTATTAGCCTGTGACTCACATAGGTATTGAATCAGGGTCTACTTTAGAAGAGGGAGCGTGAGCCTACATTTAATATTGGTTTTATTCACTTGTTGCTATAAGGACGTTTTAAACGATAGGTACATGACTCACACAAATAGCTTCAGAAATGAAGATATAAAATCCACAACAAATGCTCAATAACTTGCACTACCAGGAGCGGTGAACTATGCAAAAGCTACCCAAATCACAAGCTGCTTTATTTCACCTCACTATAACGGCCAGCATAACCTGGCCTCGATATACTTACCTATTATATATGATCGGAGGTCAGTGGTTGTCTCAAACGACCGGTGATGATTGTGAATAACCGCACCGACCAGTTTATTTTAAATTCGCGATAAAAACTCGACTGCGTGTCATTAGCCGCCGTGCATTTATTAATCTTGTTCGGAGAAATCGCATCGAACCGCTCCTTTTGCCGAATGGTATACAGTTTTAAAACAGTACCTACATATTTATGCTTGGCTACTGTACACAACAACAGAAACAGAGAAAAGGTACCCCCCCTTCATAGAAGTTTTGTATGCACGGGGGTCCCTTTTCTTTGTTGCTGGCATTATTTGTACAACTTTTTTTTTAAATGGGATTGCTTTTAGCCCGCATCTAGCCAGAGGGCAAAGATGAGGCTGACGGTGAAGCGAACTCACCCAGAAGATGCCTATTCACTCGTGCAACATTGTTCTATTACCACTGGGTTTGAAAAATATGTATAAGATATCATTTGATATTTAATAGTCGTTTTTCGGTTAAGGAAAACATCGTGAGGGAACCGGTCTGATCCCACCAAGGTATCCCTATTTTTCCCTATGGTTTGTAAGGTCAAAAATTATATCCAGTGAATAACTTTTTTCAAAACGGAACCGACTTCAAATTGTATACCAAAACCTTCTCCAGAATAAACAAAATGTTTTTTTTTGTCTGAAAACCGCATCAAAATCGGATCAGTCATATCGCGGACAAACATACACTTACATACGGGTCACACTGAGAACCTCCTTTTTTGAAGTCTGTTAAAAAAAGAGAAAATAATAGGTAGTTAATTTATTTATTTTTGACGTCTTATCAATCAATTTACTCGTACATGTTTATACTCAATCATTTGAACTGTCCGAGTTGTATCAAATTAGGTCGTTCAAAAAGCGACTTTACTCTCCAAGCGTGAAGATTCAAAGTCCAATGACAAGTTTTATAAAATGTCGGACATTTTTAATAATTTCTACTATACTCACTGTTTGAACTCATACGCTGTGGCAGGACGTTCACTCATCGTGTGACATTACCTTGGCTTGGCTAAATGTTACACACAAGCTTCTGCCATTTTCAACCTAATCTTAAAGCAGTAAACCCCACTTTAAGCGATCAAATTAGTGGCTATCGAAACCCGTATCAAGTTATAATACTTGCCTACTTCGGTTAGGAATGAGACGCATTATACTATTCCGCCACATTCTGCTGTGTTCTGTGCCTACAGATAATAGTACATTACTTACCAAGGGCGATAAAACAAAGAATGCAGGGATCGCAGGTATTTTACGCCCGAGCCGAAGGCAAGGGCGATAAATATGCGATCTGAGGCTTTCTTTATTATCGCCCGTGGTAAGCAGTGGCGTAGCTACCGAAGGGCTAGGCGGGGCAGTGCCCCGGGGCCCCCAAGCTCAGAGGCCCCCCAAAACCTGATTAGCAAACCTCTTCTCACCTCTCAAACTAGCGAGAAATAAGTATATATATTGATAAAACAGTTTAGGGGCCCCGTTTTTTTTTTGCCCCAGGGCCCTTAGTCATCTAGCTACGCCACTGGTGGTAAGTACAAAATTTTATGTCACCCCCTGGCCAGGAAGTGGGTTCTTTCGCGCGCGGAGCGTGCGATAATGGCCACTTTATGGCCAGGTGTGACATAAAAACATGTACACATAGATAGGTATAATGCGTGTTATCCACGCAGGTGCGCCCCTCCACAGCCTAACTCGTACAACTGCGCATAGATTAGTATGAGATCCGCTGTGGAGGGGCGCACCTGCGTGGATGACACTCACTATATGCCTTGTTGGGATCATACGGGTTTCCTCCACAGCCCAATCCGTCCGTACAAAGCCGCATTTTTTTTTATTCAAGAAACTGCTTACAAATTCATTTTTATTTTTCTTCTGCCAAACCAGAATATGGTTTGTTGGCAGACGAGGCTGCCAATCACAATATACATGTAAGCTACTTATCAATAGTAATTAAATAGAACGCGATACATTACCCGTGACTTATAGTACATAACCGTAACTCAATGTAAGTAATTATCCTTTATGTAAGCATGAATCTGTATATATGTATATACATAGACCGGTATGAGATTCGCTGTGGAGGGGCGAGTTATAGGTGGAGTATTCCAGTGTTTAAACCGCCCGCGTGGTCGTGTCCGAGGTTTTCCCTGGATTTTCCCCAGGCTACTTTCCAACCGCGCACTACTAACTCCTATCGCTTTATTGGGCGCGGCCTAAGTATAAAGCCACAGTTAGGCTGCGTTTCCACCAGACGCACCGAGCGAGGTGTCAAATATATGAAAACACATCCTCGCACATCTTTGGTGGAAACGCAGCCTTAGTGAAGGTACACAATGGCCCTGAAATCAAATTGGTTGACTGTTGAAGCCCCTTGTGAGGCCAACTGCTTAGACATATATAGTATTCATCCCTCTTACACTTACATAATTGATAGTAAGGGATAATTGCTATATGTCCGACATATAAGCAATCAACTTTGCCCCTCTGTTGTACCAGATTTCAATAAAAGCAATGCTTTAATTTTAAATATAATTTATTAACAAAATATATATTGCTATCCATAACTGTGCCCTTAGTAAAAGTGCCATTGCGGCCTACTTACAGAATAAAGTTCATTTTATTCAATTTTATGTTACAATTATGACACAACATTTTTTTTCTTATGTATGGCTACAGATTAGACAGTGTAAAATCTTTATACAATTTTTTTCTTCAGTTAAAATGGTTTTACAAGAGCAAATTTTTAAATTGAATTTGTTAAGAGCCAAGCTCTGCTGCCGTGACATATGAACAAGCTTCAAAAGTAAAACCATTATAACTAAAGCGCGATCCACACAACCGCTGAGAAGTCCCTTGGACAGAGCGACCTTGGTCCGCAGAGACCAGCAAGGAAATCTTGCTGGAAGCAACAGTCTACACGGTCCGTGTGGACCAAGGTCACTCAGAGAGAGAGACAGAGAGAGAGAGAGCCTCGTTTTGTTTCTCAAAAATGGTTGGCTGAATGTTACAATGTTTAATAATGTAAACTTATCTCAAAACACCTTTATGTTCAAATCAATCTATTACACATCGTGACTCTAAATCATTTTAAATCGAGGGGTTTCGGAGTACCACCATTTCTAGTTCATAGGCAAACAAAATGACCTAAGCTTAAGGATAACCTAAACAACTGAACAAGATCCTAAACTAGTTACTTCGCGGGCACAGGCGCCGTGGGAGCTGCCGCGGCCCTCTGCTGCGCCGCCGACAGCTGCGGAGTATCCGTGGCCAACGACCGCAGCTGTTTCTCAGCCACTGCGTTCACCATCTTCGTCACATTTGCCTTCATCTTATTCCTCTCCAAAGCAGACGCCTTGCTTTTAACTGGAGCGTTTGGCCGCTTGGTCACGGCTTTGCCTTTCGCTTTCTTGGTTTTCGCGCCCGCTGGCAGCTTGCTTTTTACTTTTAATTTGCCTTGGGCCATTTTAATTGCTTTATTTACGGTATAAAACTTGTGCGACGTAAATCGTGTTGAGAGAAACGTGCCTTTGACGTTTGACACTGACGTTGACGGCTGTCTGCTGTCTCTCTGTTTTGACATTTTGATTTTGTTTCGTTCGGAAACGAGTAGCTGTGTCAGTTTGTTTGAAATATAAATTAAAACGTCGTGTTCTGATTTCATTTATGATGATATAATTGTTCTGGCGTTATTCATAAAACTTTTACTTTTAATGTGTTAGTTATTATAGTTAATGGAGAAATGGCAGCCTCCGGGGCCTTTGTAAAAGAATGTGTTTAGTCCACGTTTAGTCCCTTTCGTGTCCCTTTCTTACAAAATTAAATGTCAATGACAGATAAGGACAAACGAATTTTGGCGGCAATTTTACTTAAATAGGTTTGATGAACGATTAGAATATGAAAGGGGGTTAGTGGAGCATTTTAAAGCCCTGTGCTCTTGGCTTACCAGGCCAAACTTAGTGGCCTACATCACATCCACTAAATACCCCTAAATATAGGTACCTACCTACTTGCCATTCTAACGCTTCGGATTTATTGCATTTGTCCTTTACTATACATAGAAAATATATAAGTGCGAAAGGGACAATTGCCGTCCCGCCTATCCGTCGGGTTCCTAGTTAATAAAAAAAAAGTTCACGTAGATACATGAAACCTGAAAACATTACACTCCTTTTTTGGGCAGTCGTGTAAAAAGGGCGATTGTGCGAAGTAGCTATTCTATATCTATTCCCTTCATGTAAGTTGACCCTTTCAGCTTTCACATAGGATTTTAAAATTACAAAAAATCATATTATTAATTTTTATTAAGTACAAGCTTTTATTTAACTTACAATGTTTGTACATTGTAAAAAATGTCTTCGGATCAAATCTTGGAAGTGAATTTAAAATTTTATGTAACCTACCTACAGCCTACACAGGGTGATCTGAGGGGCTAATACGATAGCTTATAAGTACCTATGTCGAGCATATACCTAGCATTCGTCCCTTACTGTCAAGTATGTAAGTGCGAGAGGGACTGCTATAGGTATATTCGACATATACGCGATCATCTTAGCCCCTCTGATAATGAAAACAGAAAGTGGCCGTAGGTACTTACCTACTTGTAAAAGTTGTAAACTATACAAGATCAATCCGTCGTAATTGAGCGCATTGGAACCGTCTAAATAAAAACCGGCCAAGTGCAATGTTAAAAAAAAAAGGAATAAAATTTTGTGGCAGACGGCGGAAGGACGGACGCGTGACTGACAACAATAGGGTTCCATTTGGACCCTTCGGGTACGGAACCCTAAAAAGGTAGGTAGGGTAGGTGATGCCCACGTGACGTGATACCATTCTAACCGTTTAACATTAAACAAATTACAGCTGGCAATAAAAGCTTAGTAACAAAAATGAAAGTTGTGACAGATTTGTTATTCAGACAAAGTCCTAAGGTCTCTACGAATATACCTAGAGTTAGAGACCATTTGCCCCATGTACCTATCCGATTGTGATTCTAAAAAGTAAGAAAATGGTGTATATAGTTACTTAATTTATTTAAAATTTTGCTCGAATTTTGGAACCTATGGTGAATCCTATTGTGTAATAATTTAATTACCTACCTATTATAAAATGCTTTTCAAAAAAGCGTTAGTCATAATTTTTCAAAAAGCAGGACTTAACAACAGCAACTTGAGTTTTTGGATAATACTTTTCCTTTGACGCAATGTTGTAGGTTCCTAAGGTACAAACACGATTTTTCACAACAACAATTCACTGCCATTGTTATGCTAATCGTTTCATTACAGGAGTAAAAATGAGGACGGTGAAGAATAACGAATACTTACTCAAAAGTAATTGTAAATTGCTGTTGTGAGAAGGTACTGTGTGTGTAAAGAATTAAGTAGGTACAGTCAGCGTCATATATATTAGTATCTAGCAGCCATAGTGGGCAAATAGTTCGGTAGGTACACCATATATTTTGTACCACCATATATGGTGTACCGAACTATTTGGCCACTTTGCCTGCTACATACTATATGACGCTGAGTGTACCTCTATTAGGAAATAATGATTTATCTACACCCATATAGTAAATCCTCTTTTATAAGTTCAAATACCGTAGATAAGACCCCGCTTTATGATATACTGTGCGGCTGTTGCGCACTTAAATGAGATCACGTACAAAATTAAGACACAGCTGCGGGCTGGCGGCGGAGGCGCGGGCCGGCCTGTCGGAGCAAACATGCCGCACGCCGGCGAGAAGTGCCCACACGAAACACATGAAAGAGGATTTAATATATGGATGTAGATAAAGTAGTGTATGCAACTGTACATAATTAGGCATTAAAACACTCGTGTGACCTTATTATGAAACTCGCCTTCGGCTCGTTTCATAAAACACACTCGTGTTTTAATGCCCCTCATTATGTACCAGTTGCATAAACTACTATTTGTATAAAGCCTAGCATAATTCACATACATTACAAATTGGGTGTGATGTGGGTCGGGGTTTCGAAATAAAACAATTATAAAATTTTCATAGACTTTTACTCTTAATCGACTGTTGCAGTATATGAATTCGAGTTTCAAGTTAAGAAATATACATAATATATAATATCTAAATATATTTTATGTACAGATAAATAGAAAAGTAGTCGAGTATAATAATTGGCTATCGATAGAACGAGCGGCGAGAGTGCAGGGGCGGCGCCGCGAAGTTCCAAGTTCGATATCTCCATCTCTATCACTCGAACGTAATGCGATATAAGTGCCATAGAGATAGAGGTATCGGTCTTCAAATTTCGTGGTGTTAGCCCAGGCGACCGGCGTGAAGCGGTGCGGACGAGGGCGCACCCCGCCTTAAAACGTCTAGAAAAATAGATAAATCGCTCAAAAACGTCAGAGTCAGTCGAGAAGAATAGAGCGGAGCGGGCGGAGAAAAGCGACACATAGGGATCCGCAAAAAGTATCGATAACTGTTTGAATAGTATCGATAGTTCGTCTGTAATACGTACCGAAGTAGTTGTTGGTAAACAACCCGGCCAGAACCGACCAGGCCAAAGCCAGGCAGCAATCTTACAATTAAGTATAGAATACATTGTTAAGAGACAAATTTCAACAATCACAAATATATAAATATGTGTCACATATGTAAAAACGTGTGTTTCCTTGATGTGCTTAAGAAAATTCTTTTCATCCGATTATTTTACTATATCTTTGCGGACCACGGTTATACAGCAAATAGGAATCAAATTTAAATTAAAAATAATTCAGAGTTTAGACAAGTATTTTTGTCAGTATCGATACTTTTTAATATTTAACAGGGTTGACATCGATATATCGGATCCCCAGACAGATAAACACCTATTGGTTCACGCGTTTTTGTTGGTACATTCCAGCAGCCTTTCAGCTTTTGCTGGCAGTCGTGACTGGCTATGGGTGGAAGCCACTATGGGGCAACCCACAGAGTCAAGCTATCGGTTCACGCGTACTCGGTGTCGGTGGAGAGGGAGCGCTCAGCGGGGGAGCGGCGCCCCTCCTCGGGCGGGGGGGCCTCCCCCGCTCCCGCCTGCGCCTGGGCATACGCCAGACTCTTCTGGTAGCTGAACAGCTGTCGCTCTAAAGAGTAGTTCTCCGCCTGAAGAGCTGTGATCTCGCGTCTGTTGGCAAAGAAAACAGCGTTTGAGAAACGTAGCTAGGATAGGTACATACTTAAACCTATAAAGAGGCTGAATTTTTAAGCATAAATTGGTACAACCGTGGTACAAACTATAAGAGGTCCTGCCTTAACAAGAGTCTCATCGCAATAGTCGGACGTCTCGAGGCTTATGAGAAAGTATTTGGTTGAATGCAATCAAAAAGTAGTCTCTAAAAGGAACATCTTATATAAAGCGGATGAAAAAGAAGCAAAAGCCAATGTGTAAGCGATATTATCTCACCTCATCTGATGTGCTTGAAGACGACAAAGGTCATCGTAGATATGGTAAGTAGCCTGGAACAGCAGATAGGTCTCGCCCCATTCAAGGCGGACGCGCAGCTCGCCACCCGCGTGCAGGAAAGGGCAGCCAGGGCGCGAGATCTCCTCGACACGTAACGACGTCTCCATCATTAGGCCTTCGTCAGCGCTGTCCTGGGCGTAGTAGTGGGAGAACGGAGCCCCAGGGAGTTCTTCCGCGTCTGACTCGCCAGCGGCGGGGTTAGCGCGCACCAACCACGCCGACCAGCTGACGTAGCGCAAGTGATTACGTGGGACGTTGTGCACGTCCCGGTAAAGCATGTGAAGCCGCACAGTATCAGAGTGTGTGTCGCACCGCAGCGCCCACGCCTGCTTGTCGCGGTCGTAGCACGTCACCGCGCGGCCTGCCGCCGCCACTGACAGGTCAGCTAAAGCGCGGGCGTGGATCAGCTCGACAGTGAGCCGGAGGCCTTTGTGTATAGGCCGCGGCGGCGGACGTGGCGTCCAAGGGGGAGTCCGGCCTTCCGCATCGCAGAGAGTTTCTAGCACGCCGGATTGAACTCGTCTCTCGCCCTCGCCTAGTGCTAACGCATAGCGCACGCGGCACTGCTGTCCTTCCCCTGAGAGACGCACCAGTCTGAGCGATAGAGGTTCTTTACTCCAGCCACTCACGGCGACCGTCCAATCGAAGCCAGCGAAGGCGATAGGCGGAGTGTCGACACGGGGAGCCCTTAGCTCGCAAGAGTAGAAAGTGCGGACTCGCGACATGCAGAGTTCCAGTTGGAACTCGCCGCGGGCGTCCGCGAATTTGGTGTTGAGTTCGGCGAGAGTGACGCAGCGGCCGCGACCCTGGGCCGCGCAGCCGGCGCTGAAGCGGACCTGCTTGCCTGAGAAACCCTCGTTCGCGGTGAAGTGGTCGCGACTGAGAAGTGTGAAGGTGAAGTCAACGTAAACGCGCATGCCCTCGCATGCGCCGCGCCATACCAGGTACACTCCTGTGAAAGAAGGAAAGTATTTGTTAGAAAGATCGCGATTTTCATTAATCATCACATCATCAGTCATTACTTAAAGGCCAAATTGGTAGCCTTATTAGTTTATTACTCATAAGTAGACAACACTATTCTAATGTGGTCTAATTTTACCTACCCAAAGCTAAAAACCAAATTTTCATTGAGTTTCTTACGCCGGTTCTTCTCGTGGCAGAGGTTTATTTTACGAACGTGGTAGTTATTTGACATTCATAGGTGCATGTAACATAAAATTAAAGTAAAGAGGAATATTCTTTTTATGAACATCATGTCATATCGAAAGAATAAACCCGACACAGACGACACACTAATGTCCAAATGGTGATTGCAATAGAGGCGATAATACGAACAGTCTAAGTCTGTGGCTATACAGTCAAAGCACATCGTTATCGTTACATAAGCAAATGGCAATCAGTAACCAGTTAACCACTTTTCAACAAGTTTATAATGAAGTCGTTAATACATATTACGAGGGAAATACTATTCGCGAGCTCCACGGCGGGTGGTCGGAATAGCTTTTTAGACAAATATTAGTCCCTCGCGGGAATACAGTCTCTCAAGTTAACAGACCGCCAACATAATTTATTCTTCGACGACTTAACTAGTTTTATTTTATCTCGAGAGATTTGCTTTAATATTAAAGCAAATCTCTTGATGATTTCAGTAAATCGTTCATTAGGTACTTTCAGTTTGCGTTTTAAGCTAAGCAAGGTTGGTAAACACTTCTATGACATCTGTATTCAATATGAAGTTTTCCTTCTCTGTCGCATTTGCAAGTTCGCACGTAAGTGCGACAGGGCTGGAAAACTTGGTTTACATCAGTTGGAATGAAGAACAGCATTAAGTAGGGCACCCTGAAGGTCCGCTGGAGTTAATTACACACTTTTCCAACGTACGATAGGTATATTTAAATGTTATTTTTAGTTATGGGAGATGATACTTAGATTCTACGCACGGTGGAAAACGGTCGTAATCACCCACACAAGTGAAAATTTTCTTATTACGAAGACTTTATTGGACAAGTTCCGTTGATAGTTTTTTTTTACATTGGACAGGCAATATAAAAAGCCATATCATTCATCTGGAACGACCTAGCGCTAAGTTAAATGTGCACTCTGCCAGCAGTGAAACGAGCATTCATCCACTTTAATACCACTTACGTTAGTACCATCAAACGGGAGTGTTTAATAGAAACTTACGCATGTATTCTTAGTGAATGAAAAATACATCTAAACAAGTGGAACTGCATCTAAAATATTACCTACGATAAAAATGGGATCACACTGAAAATTCAACACTTTGAACTCTCGCGCTTTGTTAACATACTTGAAAGATTTGACTGAAAATTACCTATATTGCGGCATATCAGGCACTTTTGTCTTTGCCAATCAAACCTAACTCTAAACCTAGCCGCGATATAAATGGAATTAGAAGCGACGGTTTTTCCATTTATACTTACATCAAAGTGTATACCTATAAATTGACAGTTATACCATTCCCAAACTAAACGCGGTCTTAATACCTAATAAACTAATAATAACGAAACTAGTAAAGGTGAAGATTTAAGTTTAAAGGCAAGGCAACTCATAATAATTTACATATACCTATTATTAAGTATACACTCTTTAGCTGCTCTGAATCTAGCCACATAACTTCTGTTGCCAAACTAAATGTGGCTTCAAAGACTTTTTGTTGAACCGAGTATGAACGACTTACTGTGTCGACTCGACTTAACTCGAACCATAACGAAATTAACGAACCACAATATTCCCCTAGTTCACTCACTGTTTTGCTCTTTACTTCTGGTTGGTTTTTGCTAAATTAATCCGGTGTGGCTGACCTCTAAGTGGCGTTTATTATTTCAAATGAATTCTATTCGAGACTGCTAGCAAATTATTCAATTATCCGATCTGTACCACTTCAATCCCTCAGAAGACAAAATCGTCTGTTTCCACGATACCTAGAAGATCGTAGGTACTTTGAATTTGCATATAATTTTGTCTTCTATAATATTGCTGACCGAGAAATGCACTAAAACGAAAATATGTGAAGAAAACTGGAAAAGTAGTAAATATCGACGGTAGTACCCCATAGGTGACATCGTATCTTCTTTCCTGATGATCGTGGAAAAAATATTTCAATACAAAAGTTGTAGCCAATTTTGTAATCTACAATATTGCTGAACTATAGTTAACGCTAAAATGCACTTTAAACGTAAACATGAGAGGAAAACTAGAAAAAAGTGGTAATTTATAATGATATCTCCTGTCATATCTTCGTCCCTAGGGGTCATGGAAAAAATCTTTGTACCCAAAAGTTTCAGCAAATTTTGTGTTTTACAATATTGCCAAACCATGTTTAGCACTAAAATGAACTATAACGACAGTACAAGCAAAAAACTGAAAAAAGTGACAGATTTTCCAAGATGGCCGAGAAAGACGTGGAGCTGGAGTGTCAAAAATTTCGGGATACGATGACAAATATTGTTATTTACGGCATATCAAAAATCCATAACAATTGGACCATAGTTAGGGTACCGGAACAACGATTTACCAAATGTACAACGAAAAAATTTGTATGGGCTGCACCTTTTCCGATATAACATTCTTCCGGCTCAAATTTGGGGATGGAGACAGGCAGATCCGTATTCTGCAGGGTCTAAACCCTCTGATTACGTTGTCACCCCAACTGTTACACGATTTGCTTCTTGTATTCTACTTCTTCAAAAATGGGCCTACTCATTTGCTTCTTTAACTTATTAGTTCGGTTAAAGACTGCACAGAAATAGCATCAGTACACAGTAGACAGCTAGAGAGTTACCAAGAGATAGCAAGAGCATCAGTCTTAAGGATGTATGTACTACACCACTGCTCAAAATAGGTACTCTGTTTTTTTATGG
This sequence comes from Cenopis cana, assembly GCA_951800055.1. NCBI lineage: Eukaryota > Metazoa > Arthropoda > Insecta > Lepidoptera > Tortricidae > Cenopis > Cenopis cana. The sequence continues at coordinate 2,199,868 of OX637476.1, read as the reverse complement.
GATTGCTCTTGGCCAGCATCTAGCCAGGAGGCTAAGTGAGGCCGACGGTGAAGCGAGCTCACCCAGAAGATGCCTAATTAATTACTCATGCCCTAAAAAGGTCTAAATAACGCAATAACATCTCATACGTAACGTTTATAACTCGGAACTCTCTCGTCACTGCCTTCACGTATTTCAGCGTAGCTTAGCGTATTTTAAGCAGCGGTGCCCCATCCTTTTGCGTGCATCCGAAGTCCTTGGAGGTCACGTCATGGTCAGGATCGAGCGTGTCTAGAGAGTTCACAAGAGACAGAAGACGATCAATCAGTCTTAGTTGACGTACCTAGTAACGTATCAGCGGAGCGGTTGAACGCGACCGCCCAGCGCTTTTGCGTGCATCCGAAGTCCTTGGAACTCACGTCATGGTCAGGATTGCGCGTGTCTAGAGAGTTCACACGACACAGAAGACCATCAATCAGTTTTAGTTGACGTACCTAGTGACGCATCGGCGCAGCGGTTGAACGCGACCGCCCAGCGCTTTTGCGTGCATCCGAAGTCCTTGGAACTCACGTCATGGTCAGGTTCGCGCGTGTCTAGAGAGTTCACAAGACACAGAAGACTATCAATCAGTCTTAGTTGACGTACCTAGTGACGCATCGGCGGAGCGGTTGAACGCGACCGCCCAGCGCTTTCGCGTGCATCCGAAGTCCTTGGAACTCACGTCATGGTCAGGATCGCGCGTGTCTAGAGAGTTCACAAGACACAGAAGACCATCAATCAGTCTTAGTTGACGTACCTAGTAACGCATCGGCGGAGCGGTTGAACGCGACCGCCCAGCGCTTTTGCGTGCATCCGAAGTCCTTGGAACTCACGTCATGGTCAGGATCGCGCGTGTCTAGAGAGTTCACAAGAGACAGAAGACCATCAACCAGTCTTAGTTGACGTACCTAGTGAGGTATCAGCGGCGCGGTTGAACGCGACCGCCCAGCGCTGGTGCGCGCATCCGAAGTCCTTGGAGGTCACGTCATGGTCAGCATCGCGCGAGTCTAGAGAGTTCACAAGAGACAAATCAGTCTTAGTTGACGTACCTAGTGACGCATCGGCGGAGCGGTTGAACGCGACCGCCCAGCGCTGGTGCGCGCATCCGAAGTCCTTGGAGGTGACGTCACGGTCAGGCTCACGAGTGGCGCTGCGCGTGACCACGAACGTGAACACGTGCGTGTCGCCGCGGTCGCGCAGGCGCGTGGCGCGGTACAGCAGTGCCATGCGGCCGGCGCGCTCGCCGCTCACGCGCGCCGGCCTCAGCCTGGGGACAACAGGCTACATCAAAATGGTGGTAAAACTAATAACTTAACTGAAACTGGCCCCGTGTTATAAGATACGACGAGATGAAGCATCTGTCACTTTCTATCGAGTGGTACCACCAAGTGACAGGTGCTTTATCTTGTCGTTTATCACGCTATCGCGCGACCGTACCATAGGTCCATGGGGTCCCAGCGCGCACGAGTTATTTAGTGAAGTCGCGAAGCGCTTGGTTGACGTAACTGGTGACCGAAGAGCAGGCGATTTCCTCGCACATTTCGCACAACGTATTAGCATTGCGATACAGCGCGAAAATGCCGCCGGTATCCTCGGTACAATGCCTCAAGGACCTGTGTCATTGTTGTATATTGTATTCTTGTAAATAAATGATTTTAAATAACTTATGTTATGAATTATAGGATCAAAGGTTCCTATTAGGTTGTACGTAATCCTATGGTGTCTATACCTACACAAAAAACGTTTCACGCAAACAAAAAAAATCAAAGTACACATTCAGGGTTCCCAGCCATGAGCTAGCGTCAGAAATACGTAAGTACTTAATAGTAGGTACTACGTATGAAAGATCCCACTGCTGTGGCCGCTTACCATCATGTGGGCCGCACGCTTATTGCCACAGATGTGCCAATCGTGCCATATAAAAAGAACATGAGATTCAATGAAATCAATCTGATGAGAATCTGCCGGCATCCTCGTCTCTTAGCTATATGTGCGTATTGGCACGAAATGTGTTTTCTTTATGTTATATGATGTTCTATCAAACACAGCTTGAGGTAAAAACGTGTTACCATTATCCCCGGAGATTTCTGGGTCATAAAGTGAGATCGATTGCTGTTAAGGCACTTTATTATCGCATAGAATGTTCTAACCTTCGTGTTCAAACCTAATAACCTGAATATACGTCATCAAATGTGGAATTTAACGGGTGCCCAGGTCGTAAAAGAGGCGTTTTTCCTGCGATTTGCTAGAGATAGCCCGATTGACAAGGATGTTTAGTTTAATCAAAATTTCATCTGAGTTATTCAATGTTGTTAGGAAGAACACTTATACAAATCATATTTGTGATTCACAAAGTTCGTGTAATAATTAGTTACCAATAATATCACAAGCACATTTTCAACTCATTTAAATTCGTTCATTCGTTCGTTCAGTTCGTCAGGTATTACTAACCGATACACCAATGTAATTTAAAGAGAAAAATAAACGCATTTGTATTTGTATTTGTATTTCATAAAATCCGTTCAGCAGTATTTGAGATTAAATAAGAGGAACAAGCATCGCAGTGGTTCAGGAATAATATAACTACTTCCAATAACATTGAGTAGTAATACTGTTATTAGAAAATACCAAATTATGCCCACTTAACTTTTTCGATGATAAAATTTAATGGGACTTTAAAATTAGGACAATAAAAACGATGCGCAATCATTTCCACGAAAAAAATTGGCACAGGAATTACAAATTTCAAAATAAAGGAAAAATTGAAGTTGCAGGTACGTATGTATCCTGTTCGGAGCCAAAATTTTTCTTTTTTTTTTCTTTTTTTGAAATTTGTACTTTGCTTTATACAACTGCTTATACAAAATTAAGGCCCAATTTATTTTTGCTAAACGTTTTTAAAAGTTGGTTTATAATAATTATGCCACCCAACTCCTTCACTCCTTGCTGTTCTTCACCGTTAAATATCAAATGATCGGTCTCAAACTTCTCCATTGATTGGAGTAGGGGAGAGTCCAAGTACGGTTTCGCAGCTCTCCTAATAAGATTGGAGTGGAAATTCTGGTAGCACGATATACTTTACATATGTCAGTCAGCCGTTCCCCATACCTATCCTTTTTTGTGCCTTATTGCACTGAAATAAAGTCCAAAACGTGTACACCTTTTTGTAGGTTACCTGTATTACACTACGGGTAAAATGTCGAAGTTTTATTAATTTTGAACGACTTATACGTCCTTTCAGACGTGGCCCTAAAGAAGTAAAATGAGGAAAAAATGCGGGCACGAAATTCTCAGGTTATGGCGTGACATAAATTGAAAGTGGGAAAGACTATTACAGCGCTATTTGACATGTGTTCAACATATATTTAATATGACAATGTAATTAGACTTCCTTAGTTACAGAGTTATATTATACTTATCTTACGGAATAGAGAATATCCATCATTTTTTTCATGATGCCATTCGAACTAGTTTTTAGAGAGGAAATAAATTTGTATATGGAACAAGAATAGTTAAAACAACACAAAAGACAAAAACCGGCCAAGTGCGAGTCGGACTCGCGTAGGAAGGGTTCCGTACTATTATTTATAAAAACGGCAAAAAAATCATGTCTCTTGTATGGGAGCACCCTCAAATCCCCCCCTATCCCTCTATCCCTCTATTACATTTTTTAGTATTTATTGTTATATCGGCAACAGAAATTTCAACTGTCTAACTATCACGGTTCATGAGATACAGCCTGGTGACAGACGGACAGACGGACAGACGGACGGCGGAGTCTTAGTAATAGGGTCCCGTTTTACCCTTTGGGTACGGAACCATAAAAATGGGTTTCAAAGTACATCACAACAACCGCGCCACAAAATAAAGAATATACAGAAGGTCCGTTCCCGCCGTTCTTGAAAATACATACCTAAACTACAGGGTTGCTTCTGTATTGATTCTGAATTTTAAAAAGGAGCAGATAAATTAAAAATTCTTCAACATGACATTTAAATATGAACCAGCGTATCTTGGTAAAAAACCGGCCAAGTGCGAGTCGGACTTCGCACATTTAGGGTTCCGAATCAACCTCAAAAATATGATTTATTCATATATTAGTATTTGTTGTTAAAATATACGTAATATTGAACATTGTCACCAAATTTCAAGTTCATAGGTCAATGAGAAGTCTAAAAATTCTTCGGAACAAATTTTGTGACATACGACGGACGGACGGACGGACGTCTGGGCGACACCAATAGGGTTCCGTTTTGACCCTTCGGGTACGGAACCCTAATAAATTGATGCGTGACCCGCTGCGAGTTGTGACTTGTGACCGGCGGCGGTCGAGAGCGCCAACAAAAATATACCTAATTAATTAGGTACCTACTTAACTAAACCATAGTACTACTTAAATACTGGCGTTTTACCAGCGAACGATAAGATGAATGTGTAATGGTTGATCGTCGTTATCAAAGCGGCAAGTTTCAAAAAATTACCTACCTACCTAGGTATTGTAACTACCAAAATGAGAAAACCGTTTTATTTACCTTTCAATATCGTTTGAAAATTTGAAGAAAGTGTAGGCACCGTTTTTTGTTGTATTTAAGTGTATTTAAACAATAAAATACATTCCAACTGTAATAATATCGGTTATTCATTTTGACGTACGTGACATAAACTATCTACGTAGCGGCGAGGACGTCAAGTGATCAACGCGCGCACAACTAGCACTCGCGACGCGACAGTGACAGTCGCGACTAAGCTAGTCCGAAATCAACCGAGAATGCCTGTAAATGTTACGTCATTGTGCGTGCGGCGAAAATGGCACTTTGTACTGAGCGGACTCTCTGCTCCGGCGCGCGCCGCCGCTATTTACTTTGTGACCGCGCTCCGAAAACGTCCCATACTACCTATACGTTGTGATTTCTTACTTCAAATATTTGACACATGACAACTTCCATAGAACGTGTAAGAAATTCTAATTAAAATAGGAAACGCGTGGTCTTTTAATATATAATTAATTGGGTAGATTGTGAGATCACGTGGTTCCTAACTAACACCTGACAGTGACGTCACGTCCGACTGAGGTGGCGCCATTTGGGCAGGTATAAAAAGAGCGGTCGGACGCGACGTCGTCACTTATTGTTAGACAGTCAAGCTGTTCTGATCAAGTTGCTGTCAAATTCAAATCAGTTATTGTCTTAATTAATATTAATTCATTATTAATTTAAAATAAATAAAATCAATTTAAAAATTATACGGAGTTATGCTTTAACCACCTGATAGTGCTTATATCAGAAGTGGTGATAAAGTACTTGCACTCCAATATGCCCAGCGGTAGTGGTAGGCGTAAAAAAAGGCGGTCATCCCGCTCGAAAGGGCGCGAGAGTACAGATCGTGGTACATCTAAACAACGATCTAGCCAACACCATCGGCGTGATCATGATAGCAGGGAGCGATCCGTGGAGTCCACAACAAGCTATCGCGTTGAGAAGAGGAGATCACGCCCAGTGCCACACAAATCACGTTCAAAGCGGAGGCGGCACGATGGCCATCGTGAAAGTTCGTCAACACCGGATAAGCCTCCGCATGATTCCGGTACACACGAGAGTTGCACACCCGAAAGGGTAACTGAACAGGCGAGTAATTCTTTTTTTTTTTCGTTTGTAATTGTTTTCAAGGGTAGTTTTGTGTCTTTTTTACATACTAATTATAAAGTGCCACATTGTTCGTAGAGTACTAGATAAAATTATTAATGCATGCTAAACGGCTAAATAAGTACGCGTAATGTAGTTCGCTTTTGTACTTCTATCTTTTGTGATATTTACGTATTTTAACTCGTTATTGTGTGCAATAAAGTGCTTACATACATAATTATACGTGGCTTTTGGTTATTGTGTGTCTATGAATAGATTTAGTTGTTAATGTGTTACGGAGAGGTAGTGACGCTTTTATTATTATGCATTCTAGCGAAACACAACCGAACAAGAGATAAGAACACAAGATGCTACGTCATCGGTAGCGAGTATGGCGGTTGATCCAGCACCGAGGCAGCAGCAAGGTGCTGAGGCGGTCGAGCATCCAGTGTTGCGGTCGAGTGAGGAGCAGAACAACACGTCTGCAGCTTCACGGGATAGTAGCGAGGTACCTAAAGCCAGTCTACCATCTAATTTGACTGATTTTGATTTTGATTTTCACAAAAGAACCAAAAGATCGAAAATTGGATAGCAAAAGTAAACGAGTGTGCTAAAATTTATAGTTGGACTGATGAACAAACTTCACATTTCGCGTTGCCGAAGTTAGCCGGCTATGCTAAGAAGTGGTACGAGGGGCTGCAGTCTATTCTTATGACATGGACAGAGTGGCAGGCACGTTTAGTAAGAGCATTTCCCTCTGAAACTAATTACGCTGCTTTACTAATAGAAATGTTAGATAGAACTTTAAAACATGGGGAGTCTGTTGATGAATACTATTATGACAAAATGATTCTACTAAACGCATGTGGTATTAAAGGCAAGCAGGCTGTCGATTGTCTAGTTCACGCCATAGACGATAAGATTTTGCGTTCCAGTGCTATGGCAGCTCGATTAACTGACGCAGAAGACTTGTTAAAAAATTCAAAGGATTTTTGCAAAGAAAGTGCTCATAGAACGACATTAAAACGACCAAGTACAACCGCTTCCAATGAAACAGTGTGTTTTAAATGTAACAAACCAGGGCATCGTGCCGTCAATTGCCGGAATACTAATAACAAAGACGTTATGTGCTATAATTGTAAAGAAAAAGGACATATCTCAACGAAATGTCCTAAGCCGCTTGCTAGATGTGATAATTGTAATTTAATTGGCCATACGTCTAATGATTGCTTCCGTAACAAAACAAATAGCGGTAATAGTAATAAAAGCGCCGATAAGAAAACTATGTTTGCCCAAAGTTTCAAACCTGATTCAAAGTATTACAAGCAAGTGATTATAAATAACAATATCGAATTGCAGTGCTATATTGACTTTGGAAGCGATTGTACATTGATCAGACAGGACGTTGTTGACAAAAATTCATTACCCAAATTAGGTAATGACATACCGACTATACGTGGATTTGGCAACAATTCATACACACCACTAGGACGTACTAGATTTAATCTAACCTTAGGGGGGGTTACAGCTGATATAGAGGCATATATCGTTGACTCATCTGTGTTGACCGAATCGATCTTAGTAGGGCAGAACTTTACCGAGAGGCCTGAAGTTGTAGTAATGAAAACACATGACCGACTTGACATAACTAGACGAGACACTCCGACGGATTGGACAGCACTGCCGAATAATATTGAACCTTCTAGTGACAAAGTGATACTTAGGATCATGACTGATACTCAAGTGGACTCATTTGATTTCATAACCTGTGAAAGCAGTGTAAAAAGTAATGGTGATATTTTGATCGAAGATAGCTCTCGGAGTCACAAAAACGGTGACTATTGCGTGTTGGGTGGGTTATATAGCTTAAATAATGGAGATTGTAAAATAGCTGTATTTAATCAATCCAAGGAGCCCATAACATTTAAAGCTGGATCCTTATTTGTACGCGCTGATCTGGCCACTGTCATAGATCCCTCTGAGGCATCAGACAATCCCAATATAATTCCTACTTGCAATCGAATAACAAATGAGTCCACTCTTGAACCGCTTACTAAAGATGATATAAAAATGAATCCCAATTTAACTGACGAACAATCGAAAGCCCTTGTTGACTTGATTAATAAATATCGACCATGTTTTGCTCAAAATTTGTCCGAATTAGGATGTACGCATACCTCTGAGATGACAATTGAACTCAATGATCAAAGACCCGTTGTCTATCGACCATACAGACTGAGTTATACAGAAAGACAGACTGTTCGCGATATGGTGAAGGATCTAATAGAAAATGACATTGCTGAGGAATCTAATTCCTCATATGCAAGTCCTATTCTATTAGTAGCAAAGAAAACTGGTGGACATAGACTTTGTGTCGATTTTAGGGCATTGAACCACAAGACTGTTAAGGATCATTACCCAATGCCTAGGATTGAGGATCAGTTAGATATGTTAAATGGAAATAAATATTTCTCAAGCTTAGATCTTGCTAGTGGGTACTACCAAATACCGATACGAAAGGATTGCAGACCATACACTTCCTTTATTACACCCGACGGGTTATATCAATTTAAGAAAATGCCTTTTGGGCTAGCTAATTCACCAGCGGTTTTTCAGCGAACCATAAATAAAATATTAGGCAATTCTCGGTTCAATTCCACACTCGCTTACATGGACGATATATTGATACCGGGAAAAAACTTTACTGAACAGTTGAGCAGGTTAGAAGATACATTTAAGCTATTACAGGACGCGGGGCTAACCTTAAATTTACAAAAATGTAATTTTCTACAAGAAGAATTAGAGTATTTGGGTTACGAAATAAGCGAGAAAGGAATTAAGCCGGGAAAAGATAAGATTGCTGCAGTCTCTAGATTCCCAACCCCTCGGAATGTACATGAAGTAAGACAATTTGTAGGACTTGCTAGTTACTTTCGCAAATTTATCCAGGGATTCGCTCTGATTGCTAAACCACTGACTGATCTGACCAGAAAGAACTGTTCTTGGTGTTGGGCAGCCGAACAGGAACAGGCCTTTCAACAATTGAAGGACACACTGACACAAAGACCTTTGTTAGGCATTTACGATCCGCGAAGTGAGACACAGATTCATACTGACGCTAGCAAACATGGTTTAGGAGGTATTTTAATGCAGAGAGATCATACAACTGGTGTATTACGACCCATAGCATATTTTAGTCGCAAAACTAGCGTAGAAGAACAGAATTACCATGCGTTAGAAACCTTGGCTGTAATTAATTCATTTCAAAAATTCAGGGTATATTTAGTAGGCATCAAATTTACGCTGGTTACTGATTGTAGCGCGCTAAGAGCCACTTTCGCCAAAAGGGATCTCGTCCCTCGTGTAGCACGGTGGTGGATAGCATTGCAAGAATATTACTTCGATATCCAATACAAACCAGGACATACTATGTCTCATGTCGACGCTCTCAGAGGAATCCTCAGCCGAGTGAACACGATGTAGCCCAAGACCTGATCCCTTCAATTTTACGCATAACTCAGGAGGATTGGTTGTTAAGTTTACAATTAAATGACAGCGAAATCCAGCGTATATGCAAAATTTTACAAGACAAAGAGTATTCAGACATTAAAGAAAACTATATATTTAAGGATAACAAGCTGTTTAGGAAAGTAGGGACTGAACTAAAATGGGTTGTACCAAAAATTGCTCGGTTTCAACTCTGTAAATTCAATCATGATGATATAGGTCATTTTAGTATTGAGAAGACATTGGAGAAAATTAAACAAGATTTTTGGTTTCCAAAGATGAGGCGTTTTATTACCAAATATGTCCGCGCATGTATTGAGTGTGCGTATAGTAAAGAACCGGCTGGACCAAAAGAAGGCCTACTGCATCCGATCCACAAGGTCGACAGGCCCTTTGACACTGTGCATGTCGATCATTTAGGGCCCTTTGTGAAAAGTACAAGGGGCCAATCGTACCTCCTAGTGTGCGTTGATGCCTTCACTAAATTCTGTTTCCTTAAGCCTCTGCGAAACCTTAAATCTAGTTTAACCATCCGTGCTTTGGAAGTGATTTTTACGACCTTCGGTTACCCTAGCAGACTTGTTTCGGATCGCGGAACTTCCTTTACTTCAAAAGAATTTCAAAAAATATTGTGAACAGGCAAAAATTAAACATGTTCTGAATGCTGTGTGCACCCCCCGTGCTAATGGGCAGGTGGAACGTTATAATCGGACAATACTCGACTCATTAACGGCATATTCTAATAAGCTAGGGGAAAGACATTGGGACAGTATGTTAGGTAAATTACAGTGGGGATTAAATAACACCCTGAATAAAGGCATAGGCAAAACTCCATCAGAGGCAATGTTTGGTGTTAGAATGGTCAGTAAGGGTGACAATGCATTTGCGGGAATATTACATAATACACGACAGCCAAGTGTTATCGATAGCATTAGAGCAGAGATAAATTCACATATCGAGAAAGATCAAGCAGCCCAAAAAGCTAGGTATGATAGTCACAAAATAAAGGCTAGAGTATATAAAGAAGGAGATCTTGTCAAGATACTGAAACCAACTCCCGGCAACGACTGTCAAAGTAAAAAGCTACTTCCAAAATTCACAGGCCCATTTAGAATAACTAAAGTACTCGAAAATGATCGATATGAAGTATCTAGTATTGTAGGGTCCAATATTACGCAGAGAAAATATTGTAATATATGGGCAGCTGATCGTATCAAGCCATGGATTACAACTCGAACGGACGATACGAGTGGTAGTAGTAGCTCGGAATCTGAAAATTGCGATCATGGTAAATAAATAGTTTGGTTCTGTTGTGCACGATTAACGAAAATATATTATTACGGTCGAAGTGGCATTTGTCGATTCTATGGGTGTATCGGTATTAATGAATTTGTAATATGTAACTCTTTATATTGTCAGATTGTTTATGTCAGTGTTATTCGAACGAGTTGATAAATGAGTTGTTATATATGAATTGAGTAGTACGGATAGCATTGAAGCTTACTAAGATTGATATGAATTAAGTCAGCATATTACTTAGGCATTCTTATTTATTATGACGTAATACTTGCAGTAATTAATATAGGTATAAAGAGTGTACGTATATTGTTGATAGTAAAAATGATTATTATGTTGAAGTATGGTTAGTATGGAATAGTATGGTTAGTATGGAATAGTATGGTTAGTATGGAATAGTATGGTTAGTATGGAATAGGATGGTTAGTATGGAATAGTATGGTTAATATGTTATTGGGATAGTATGGTATAGCATTGTAATATGGAATAGTATGTTGAAATGAAGTAGAATGGTTGAATGGGATATGATTAGTATTGTTAAGGGAAAAATATAGAGTAGTATGGTTAAATAGTTAATACCTAATATAAAAAAAAAATGTGCGATCGATGTTGTTATTCGGGTTTAAATTACTTAATTAGGGTCATCGATTAATGAATTTGACTTGTATTAGATGTAAGAGTATAAGTGGAATTTAATCTATGTATGCATCATTAGATTGTAGTAGTTATAATTAGGAGGAGTAGTTATAATTATTATGATAATATATGTATAAAAGCAAGTTTGGGACAAACTTAATGTCAGGAAAGGCCGAATGTAAGAAATTCTAATTAAAATAGGAAACGCGTGGTCTTTTAATATATAATTAATTGGGTAGATTGTGAGATCACGTGGTTCCTAACTAACACCTGACAGTGACGTCACGTCCGACTGAGGTGGCGCCATTTGGGCAGGTATAAAAAGAGCGGTCGGACGCGACGTCGTCACTTATTGTTAGACAGTCAAGCTGTTCTGATCAAGTTGCTGTCAAATTCAAATCAGTTATTGTCTAAATTAACATTAATTCATTATTAATTTAAAATAAATAAAATCAATTTAAAAATTATACGGAGTTATGCTTTAACCACCTGATAGTGCTTATAAACGTAAACAACAATGAGTCATCGAAATTATAAATAAAATCACGTAATAGGGGCTATTCATAAATTACGTCATTTCAAATTTGGGGGGGGGGGGGTCATAACATTGGATGATGGTAGTATGACGTAGGAGGGGAGGGGGGTCAATCCCAAGATGACATCATCTCTCGCATCTTTAAAAAGTGCTTTAATGAGTAAAAAAGGAATGAAATTCGTGTTTCTATAAACTGTTAATGCTATAAAAAATTACCTACTAAACTTGAATCAACAATAAATTTAGAACTTGGAGGAGTGGGTGAAGTCCCCATGGGAAATGAATAAAAATTATAATTTGATATTTAGAGTTGATTGTTAATTTGTTGTTTTGTTGATTGTTTTAACTTTAAAGAAATAATAATAACTAAATCAATTTAAATAGTTTTTTATTGAAAAATTAAGCTAAGAACGCATTTTTTAGAAATGACATCATTTTATTTGATAGGGGGGGGGGTCATTCGAATTATGATGGTTGGATGATTTTAGGGGGGGGGGGGGGTCAAAAATCGTCAAAAATAGATGACGTAATTTATGAATAGCCCCATAGGACTTCTCAAGTAAATAAAAAGAAATACAGATTCAGATTCATTTATTTCATTAATGTAAATTACAATATAAGTTCGCATTGATGCTTAATTGCTTATTGATTGATACTTTTCTCAAACATAATTTATCCCACGTTACATTTTTTCAGATCACAGTTGTTGAGAATTTCACGATAATAATTCACCACCCAAACAGTTACGTGTTATGTCTTTTATTTTTTAAAACCAGTGTTGTGACCAAGTCTGTCGAGTTCAGTTAGGGACCATTTAACGTCTGTATTTCTTATTGCATGGAATATCTATAGAACGCTATCCATACATAATAAGTGATATTATTAGGTTTGATAAAAATATTTTAAAAATCGGTTGTAAAATCGATGCAATGAACTATTCGATGATAATCGCTTGATTTGACAGACGAGATGTCTTAGCCTTATCACTAAAAACTTCAATTCATAAGTCTCAAATATTTGAAGTTAGGAATCACAATCTATAATTGAGCATATTATGTGACGTCACATACTATGTGCGCCGTACTACCATTGTAATTCCAAATTAAAAATGCACTAACCCCCTAGCCCAGCGTTATCCCAATATAGTTGTATCCTGATGGAAGCCTGGGGTACGCTACTTAATCCCAAGATTTGGCGTAGGCACTAGTTTTTTACGGAAGGTTATATTTAAATGTTTAATGTTTGCGGTCTGGAAAAATGGAAGCTCGATAACATTTTAAGAGAAACTCGATTCTAACCGCGATGATCTTCCAAACACTTTATCCCTTATACCAAACATTTCCGACTTTATTCGTATCTCATGCACTCACTTATATCAACACCAAGGTAGGTACGTTCTCGAATGTAGGCAGGTACTAGAGCGATCTTCGGATCCGAGTGACATGACCTGCCAGCGCCAGAGAATCCCAAATACAAACAAATTGGACTCCAAGCGGAGCCACAGGTTTACACCAACGTGCAAGAATTTCAGGCGCAATATAGAACGATTACGTTCGTAACCTCCTATTTAGGGTCACGTAGCAAATTCGTACTTTATCTTTAGGGGGGAACGGTTGAGTTTAGGATGCACAGGTGGAATAAGATGTGTTAGTAACCACTCGATATATTGCCGCGCGGGTGCCACAGGCGCTGGGCAAACAGAAGGAATAAATATCGAATTCGGAGCGATTTCGAATGAGTTGAGTCGATTAATTGTGTTGGTATCGGTTGCCGACCGCGAGCGTATAAACAAGGAATTAACGCGCCTGTTATTATAAGAGATAATTTTGCTGTTGCAAGCAATCATGTTTCGCTATTGTCAGTACCACAATCATATATCTGAAAATCAGCCCCTACTCTTTGCTAGTCTGGGCAGGACAGCGTTTCAAAGTCTCCAAATTTCTCAGTGTAGCGCCTTATGTACTCGTATACCTATTTTGATAATGTGCACATTTCGTCATTTGCGCGCTATTAGTCACAGGCCACAAATCGTAACGTCAAGCCTCAGAGAGGGTGTGTAGTTTAGTTTGTAAGTTTATAACTTTCTATTGGAGCAGATTTGCATTGGTAAATCACTTAGGTAAACGGTTATTTTCTACAAGGCAGGCAGGCATAGGCATCAAAGTCATGCGTTAAAACACCGCTATTTATGCATCAGCCTTTAAAGTGTGTAAAAAATGACGCTCCGATACGCCTTCAATATTAATTCCATCCATTCTTATCAAGCGAGCGTTTCGCTCCACGAGAAAAAAGACTTATAATCCACCGATTTCGTAAAAACTTACGCCCTTTTAACTCAATGTAAAAGCGTTTTATCGCCTTTTTATTCGTTTAACATCGACTACCTAAGTAAATTCATAAACTGGAGGGTTTTGATATTAGCCTTAAGCTAGGCTGAAAGAAAATATATCGTGGTATATTTTCTTTCGTGGTCCTAAAGTACATAAGTAAGTATTAAAGCGCTAGGTTGTTAAGGCTGTATTTTGTGTACATTGCTGCTACTGCTTAAAGGTTGTTATTTTAAAGCCAAGGACAGATCTTGCAGTTGATAGTCTAAGTTGACGCACGCGAAAGTCTTTTTATTAAATGAATTCTATAATATAATAAGTAGGTGCCTAATGTAGAGGTTGAACGCTCAACCTCTAAAACGCGGGCTATACAATATCATTCTAATAATTAATAATACTAACGTACCTACGGAATTTAGGAACGCTTGTTTGTCACATTGTATAGAAAAGGAACCACTTACTCCATAATAAAAGCAAACTAATCAATACAATCCAGGAAAACCATAACCATATATAACAGCTTGTTGAATAATCTACGCAAAATGAAGATAAATCCCACTTTATAGTTTAAGTTAATTATCTTGTGCCGGCACATTAGTACAATCCTGCCAGCCAACGCTAAAAATCGTATCTTTACGCCTTTAGAACCCACATAGGGCCTTGTGGTTCTGGACGTCAGGAATTCATGAAAACACAGTCGCCTCAGCTCCAAGCATAGATCCAGATAGACCTGCACATTCTTAACCGCTTTGTGAAATCAGAGATCCCAGTTATACTGGTTTGCCTATAACGCAGAGCGATGATTTTTAAATTACCCTGCACGTTCAGTCGTTTATGCAATGAATACAGCTGTTAAAAGCACTGTGCCATTTGCAATTGTTAATTAACTTATAACAGGCCGCTAGTTAGGATTAATCATATTTATAGTTGTCATTAGTTTGAGTAAATGAGCAATGCAATAAACATACATGCTTTGGAAGACATGTTAAGCAGTTATTTGTCTATAATAATATCAGGCTATTCTTCCCACTGTTGGGGACGGCTCCTCAGTGTATTGATTTAAACTTACACGATTTTCACACATTATTATTGGGGAACGGGACTTAATCGCGTACAATTATAACTAATTTACCTTTTTTAAGGTTTTTGTCCGACGTTTCGAATGTATCACAACATCCGTGGTCGCGAACTGACTGGCGTGAGCGGGTATCGCGCGGGGTTATAATTGTACGCGATTAAGTCCCGTTCCCCAATAATAATGGGCTCCTCAGTGGATGAGTAGGAACGGGCTGTACCCCCCGACCCTGATTTAGTGGGGGTTGTGACTTTAACCTTTACCTTTGAATTCCTTCGCAGATTTATGCAGGTTTCTTGTGACCGACCGAAAAGCCACTAATTAAATATCTTCTTTTAAATATCAAATGATATTTCGTACACTAGTTCCTTGAAAACCCCAGTGTTTCGAGCCAGGGTTCGAACCTGCAACCTCAGCAATGTTTGCATTACCGTACTCGCTAGCGACTGCGTAAACGATTTAGTATGGACAAAAGTACAGCGCCTCTGGCGGCTACACAACAGAACTAAGAATCGCCATACTAAATCGTTTACGGGGTCGCTAGCGAGTACGGTAATGCAAACATTGCAAACTCATGGTATGGGTACAGATTGAAAGTCGTGTCTTACTGCTCAGCTACAGTATAGTCGTTGGTAATTTGATTAATTGCCTCAGTACCCAACTAATATGTTACCGTCAATTACACCGACCCCAACTCATAAGCAATTAACAACAATCTAATGAGTGACAGCTTAACGCTATAACGCCTCATTAAGGTAATACCCGTGTCAACACGGCCCACGTGTGTAGTATAGCTTTATCGCGGTGACAGTAGTCATCCCACTACAAATTGACATGTTGTGAATCTCCAATCCAAACACCCTATAGTACGTGACTCTATGGTTACGATATGGCAACACCAACTTTGTCTGTGGTCCTGTCCGGTTCCATCCACACAATAGACCATGATGGCCGAACGTACAGGACGCAGTTATGCGTTAAAGGGAGAAATACATACCTACTTACGTATATCTCATTCTACCGCATAGCCGGGAAAGACCAGGATGTATTCCGCCATCATGGCCCAAAGATTGTGGCAGATTAAGGGTCGGTTTCACCAACATACGAACACAGGCCGGTCATCGTCAAATATGGCGCCGGCAGCTGTCATCCCATAGAAACTTGTCAAACTTTCAGATCAGATTTGACGAACACCGCTTACGATTACAGACGGTTTGGTGCAACCCAGCCTAAGTGCCAGTTGCACCAACGTACGAACACAGATCGGTCATCGTCAAATATGGCGCCGGCAGCTGTCATCCCATAGAAACTTGTCAAACTTTCCAAGATTTGACGAACACCGCTTACGATTACAGACGGTTTGGTGCAACCCAGCCTAAAAGCATCCTTCAGGATGCAACTATACTGGTCGTATGCAACTGTGTCGCTAGGAGGAATATGATAAATTTTTCAGGACCTAGTTGAGTGTACTATCTGATACGCGTGTCGCATATCCGGGTTTATACTTATTTTATTTCAACCGGCTGCGCACCAGTTTTCTTATTTTCCGCGCGACAGGAACCCGATATTTTAAAACACGACACAGCTGTGAAGTTTGTCACTGATAAATGATATATGTAAAATTGCAGGACGCAATTTGTTAAAGTTTTATAAATATTTTTCGCAAACCGTTTATCTTACTACCCGCGAACAGTACAAAATGTATGAATCTGTTATAGAAAAAACCGGCCAAGTGCGAGTAGGACTTGCGCACGAAGGGTTCCGCACCATTATCTATAAAAACGGCATAAAAAACATGTCTGTTGTATGGGAGCCCCCTTAAATATTAATTTTATTCTGTTTTTTAGCATTTGTTGTTATAGAAATACATCATTTGTGAAAATTTCAACTGTCTTACTATCACGGTTCATGAGTTACAGCCTGGTGACAGACGGACAGACGGACGGACAGCGGAGTCTTAGTAATAGGGTCCCGTTTTACCCTTTGGGTACGGAACCCTAAAAAGTGTAAGACAACTTCCTGATTTGTCGCTACGGAGGAGGCGGTTCGATATGAGGAAACTTTTAGTAGTCCGTGTCAACTGTTAGTCGAGTCAACGTCGCTTTTTACTGCACCCATATATTTTAAATGAGTGGTTCCTGACTAGGGTTGCCAACTTATGTGCTCCGATTTGCGCGACATTTGTTGTAGAATTGCGGGACTTGGCTAAAAAATGCGGGACTCGCGCACTCGTATCAATATTGTTAACGTATAATTGTGATATAGGATATATTATTTATTCCCGCGAGATATAAGTTCTTAGTGGATGATTTCCGAGCTAAAATTATCCTATTACGAGTACGGTCCTCCGGTAGCGGGATACAAATTACTTATTTTCATTTATCGAAGTTGTGCACTCTTTCCTGATATGAAACAAAATGTTCGCTCCAGTTCTTATAATTCTGCCGAGGCTTGAAAGCGGGACAATGGAGAATGTCAATAGGTCTGCAAAATCACTTGAAAGTTTGTTACGGTAAAGCTTTGATTCACACAAATACATTAGTTTTTGTTTCATTCAAAAATACCAAGTAGTTTTGATTTTACAGGCAACCCTATTCCTGACTGATGTGGAATGCGCGCGGAAGCGGGGCGATACAAATTCACTGCGGAAATTTAACCTCTTGCCGCCCACTATACAAGAAAATTTGGCGATGAAATCTTATCTCCTGAAACAGAGTTTTGTTTTAGAATTAACGGAAACAAAACAAATGGAATTGAGTTCCAATTATAAACGGTATAAAATTATATAGGGCTGATTGTTTTCTAGTATTAATCATTCGAACCTCAGGAGGGTAATACTGACAGCCTGCTGTTGCAATGCCAAAACACAGTACGTAAGGTGACTTCCTGATTTGTCGGTGCATAGGCAGTACGATATGAGAAAAGTGTCAAATGTCACTGTCAGCTGACAGTCGACTCAGTACCATTTTTTACTACGCCCCTACATTTAAATGGGTGCTTCCTGACTGGCGCGGGATGCGCGGTAGCGGGACGATGCGAAGGCAGTACTACTCCACTTCTGCGCATGATATTACTACTGCGCAAAAGTAATACTGACAGTATTCCGTCAAGTGAGAATCTTTGCGACGTCAGTAAATTTATGTCAAAGAAGAAAATGTCACATATCGATCCCGCCCCGCCAAGTCAGGAAGTCGCCTAACTGTACGTAAGTTAAAGTGTTTTGTGGTAACATCGATAATTGAACTCTTCGGATCTTTATCTTTATTTGTACACTCACTGGTTAACTGATTTGTGAGGATAAGCGACATCAACGCTCACGTCAAAGAACAAAATACCACACATCAATCCGCGCTTACCCGTGCGGTGCCAGGTTAGAATAGCACTTCCCCCTTTCTCCCCGTGGGTGTCGTAGGAATAGACTATGGGAACCGGGTTGAACAATGTTGCAGGCGATGGGCTAACAACCTATCACTGCAATATCAAATTTTCGCCATCTTTAAACCTACGATTGCTAAAAGTGGCACTGAAATTAAATTTCATGTGCTCTGCCTACCCCTTTTGGGAATACAGGCGTGAGTTTATGTATGCGTATGTATATGTAATCCCGCTCCCCCAAGTCTGAAAGCCGCCTAAGGGACCTACTGTTTCCCTCACTGACTCATTATTTCTGCACCTTCAATCTTAATTCATGTCAATAAAGGTGAACACAGCGAATTAGGGGATTTATTTGACACCTATCAAGAAAGTAATGGCACTTTTCCATTAAAGTGTCTGCCTTTATAGAGAATTTGTAAATGTTGTGTTTTCCTACTTTTACCGACTTTGTTTCGTTTCGGGTCTAACGCGATGTATTTATTTACCTTTATTTCGGACCCCGAGTCTAATATGAAATGGTATAGAGCAGCAGACGAATAGACGCAATCACGGACTGATATGTCATAAATAGGGATAAATAATGCTATCAATATCGATTACTCACTCTTACTCCCTATATTACGGCCACTATAAGCCACAGCTATAAATATAAAACAAGTCCGACTCCAATATGACTGGTTTTATGGCAGTGCGACGATCATAATAGTCGGCATTATTTTTATTCGCGGTTTTTCTGGCCCTTCCTGGATTTCCCGCGGGCCCTAATATTTTATTAGGATAGAAACCTTCTGTGCAGTGTGCACACCAACTTAAGGCCGTGTAACTTTTGAGTTTTTAAAAACCATCTGAGATATAGAATAGACATAGACATAGACATAGACATAGACATAGAAATATAGAATAGAATAGAATAGTTTCTTTAAATCTAAAAAATATATACATATGTGTTACATAAGGATCTTGTCTAGTCAAAATCGCAGTCAGTTACATGACCTGTTGAATTTCACTCGATAGAAAAAAATCGCGAAGTTACCCCTTTTTGGAATGTATTTTCAATACTACGGCTATATTACTGATATTTAACATTTAATTTTTGTACTCATTTAAAGATCGTAAATAGTTATAGACAAATTCGCAGGGTTTGCTTTGATAAAATGATTGGCTTAATCACTATAGCTAAATATTTGCAAAACTGCGCGCAGAGCTTGCGTAGAGAGCGGGATGGTTAATTGTAAACTCACGCGTGTTAGAGCGGCACATTTGCGTTGGGGATACCTCCCCTTAAACCCCTGCCAAGCTTACAAAAGTACACGTGCCGCACTTCGGTTCTAGTTTTAGGACGTCTGTTCGTCTATTTAGCAACAAAAGATGTTGTAAAATCCCGCTTCAAGTACTTTTCGTCATCTAATCTGGAACGAAGTATACATACGGAGAAACGCAATAGTATCGGCTAAGCGTCTACGTGCAGAACACCCGTTAGGCGACTTCCTGACTTCGCGGGGCGGGATCGATATGTGACATTTTCTTCTTTGACGTAAACTTACTGACGTCGCAAAGATTCTCACTTGACGGAATACTGTCAGTATTACATTTGCGCAGAAGTAAAATCATGCGCAGAAGTGGACCAGTACTACTGCCTTCGTATCGTACCGCTACCGCGCATCCCGCGCCAGTCAGGAAGCACTCATTTAAATGTAGGGGCGCTGTAAAAAGCGGTACTGGCTCGACTGACAGTTGACACTGACATTTGACAGTTTTCTCATATCGTACCGCCTCCGCACCATAGATATAGTATATACTCTGTCTCCGCACCGACAAATCAGGAAGTCGCCTTAGACGGGGTGAATGCAGTGAATGTGTAAACTATAAGTTATTTTTAGATGTTTACAATAATTGACCAAAGTATGAAAGTGAAACGACTGAATGTTTGTAACTAGAAATGGGGATATAGGTACCCATGACATGCGAGGACTTTACAGGTTTAAACTTTGGTAATAATGTTTGTTATTACGTATATTTTACCAGCAAATACTAATTATATTTGCTGATGATTTATATTGATAAATTATTTTTCCTATTTATTTATTTATCGTACCTATGGCATTTATTTCGAACCGTGAGATCTTCGAGAAGACAGTACGGTTGCCAGTTTTTCCTATAAAAACCAACTTAACTTTGCGGTCGGTTCGGAGCCCTAAATGTGCGAAGTCCGACTCGCACTTGGCCGGTTTAATTATTTTTAATTAAAAATGGGATTGCTCTTGAGCAGATCTATCCAGGGGCAAATAATACATACGGGTGCCCTATACGTTATGTATGTTAATAATAGTAGCAATGTAAATCCAATTAATCGACCTTTTACCAAGCGGCCCGTGCCACAACAGCAGTCCCCAAAGACGCCTTCGGCCTAGAAACTAACATGTTCGCAAACTCGGGCTATTTGCTAAGCGAAAAGGCGAGCAGGCCTTCAAACAGGGTCAGGCTATTCCCACATGTTTGTTATTGGAACTATTCGTAAATAACTGGAGGAATAGTTATTGGTTTGCTTCATTGTTAGAGGACATCCATATTACTTTTTTTCATCATATTTTATAATGCGCACTGCTAAGGTTTTGAATTTCCTGCCGGCATCTGTATTTCCGAGTTTACATAACCTGCACCTCTTTAAGGCACGAGTGAATAGGCATTTTCTGGGTGAGCTCGCTTCACGGTCGGCCTTATCTTTGATCCCTGACTAGATACTGGCCAAAGGCAATCACTTTTTAATAATTATTTCATGTATTTTAGATACGCTCAAACAAATCTGTTATTTTAGACATAGACATAGACATAGAAAATATTTGTCATGTCATGTGTTTTGTATGTGAAGTCCCCAACCCGCTCGGCCAGCTTGGGGACTATTGCCCAATCCCCCTCATCTATGAGAGGAGGCCTGTGCCCAGCAGTGGGACGTAGTTATATAGGCTAATGATATATTGCTTTTTTGCTTGCAACACGCAATCTTGTTAGGAAAACTCTAATCACTAATATTTTGCCGCAGAGTTTAACGACAGCTTATAATTATTACATGTAGTACTGAATTACAGATTTGTCAAAATGTTCTTGAAATTTTCATAAAAATCAGGCTCTGCGTATAAACATGTCCTTCGTAAGTAACATTTTACTACCGCCCAGAGGAAAACCCTAGTAAGTCCATATGAATGTAATATATTTACTCGTTTCTTTTTCGTGGCAAGACCGCTTTGGTAAAACAACTCGCTTCAGGACATTCCATTATTCACGTGTGCTTGATGTTGTTTTTTATTTTTACTTTTATAGCACTTTAGAGAATAAAACATACTTTAAGACCCTGCAACAGCAGAACGTACGAGTAGAAACCAAAAATGGAATAGTAAAATAAGCATAGTGCTTTTGAAATTTCATTGTTAAAGTAAACCAAATTTTATAATGAACGCCATTCGAATGTATTTCCGCGCACATGTGAAATAAGCAGAAAGGCGAAATACACCGATATACGTAGTTTAATTTTGTGGAATAATTTTACCTAAATGCGTATCTATGTTTGTGAAAAAAAACAATACTTTGAGAGCCTATTATAAATAGGTAAATAAATATTAGGGGCAATATTACATAATCGAAAAAAGAATAAAATTATTTAATTTCATTGCAAAACTATTATTTGCATACGCCAGCAAAAGTACTGAATTTTAACCAGTTATAATTAACGGTCAGTCGCGTTTTATAATTAACTCCCTGAATTATTCCATAGTTACACCAACCAGAGCGTTTCAATTAAACTTGGCAGACAATTAACCGACAAAAACTCTCATAATATCCCAGTGCCTCAAAAAGCAACCCTAACTTACTAACGTTATGGTCTAGATTGAGAATGATGTTGGGTAATAAGAGCTTGTGAAAGTTAGGCCCAATGAAATGATATTACAGAATCTGCTGGGAAAAAATAGGCGAAGTTAAAATGGGGAAGGTTTGGGAAGGCTTGAGTTAGCATAATGCCTACCGTGTTGAGTTCTGTTGGGGATGTGTACTGCGGGTAAGACAAAAGAGTCCTTTCATAGTTCCGTGTTCTGTTTTTCTCTCGGAGAAATTCTGTCTTTATTGAAAGAAGTTAGGTAAGCAAGTAAAGTGCTGAGTCGACAGAAGTTTGGTCCAGGAAATCATCCTGTAATCTGAAGAAAATAATGGCAAAATTCAGCGCGTCAAGAGCAAGAGCAAAAGCAGCAGTAAAGTTGACGCGGTATTTTTTGATAAATAATTAACAAAAATTGCCAAGTTCCAAAACAAACCACTCCTTTATCTGGTCATAAAAACGATTACCCTTCTTATTTCTAGTTGTGATGCTAAACCAATTAATTACTAAGGGCGGGTTGCACCAACTTACGATTAAATACCGATAAACGTTAAATATGGACAGCTGTCATCCCATAGAAACTTGTAAAACTTTCCATTCAATCAGGTTTTAACGAACACAGACATTTTTAACACGCTGTATAAAGCTGGCAATCATTAGCAGCCGAACGTTCATTTCCGCGTAAGTGGCAGTGAATCAGTAATCGCGAATGCCCCGGCCGCGTGTAATTGGCGCCGTAAAATCCGTCTGTTATAGTTATACCGGACTCCGCTCCGGAGTGAATATAGAACAGTAAGTTACTGTCAAAACCGCCCGGAACCCGCCTTAGGTATACTAAAAAAAAAAAAATTTTGGAGTTATATTCCATAGTTAGTTAGGCTCTAATTAGCCCCTTATGATTTTATTATTGGAAAACGTTTCACAATAATAACGTGTGAACTGAAAATCATGTAAGTTTAAATCAATATACATATGATGTGAAAAATGTATAGTTACCTAATGTAAAATAGCAAAGTTAGTTATAATTGTAACTGTAACCCATTGTAACAGTATAAAGTCTGCGGTTATATTGTTAACGGTATACGTAAATGTATTTTTTTATATGATGCATGTGGTGTTTACCTGTAAGTAACTGTGATGCTTAGCAATTGTAATTTAACATCTAGTGTTGTATTAATTGACACCTAGTGTAAACAGTTGATGGTGAACCAAATAAAAAAAAGATACTTTGTTAGTTAGATACACATTATGTTTATATCACGATGGTGGAAAACAAACGTACGCCCCACACCGGCTTGATCGTACCTTATAGTGAAATCATTTTTTAAATTAATGTAATTCCGAAAGACACTAGCACCTATGCCACCTATCCAGTCTCGCTCGCTCGCTTTGGACACGGATAGTCATTCAAGGACAGTCACAAAAAACTATTACCGAATCAGTATACTACTACCATATTTGGCTTCGACATCCCTTCACGTCAGGCGAATGAATCTTAGGCCACACCTGGTAATTTTTTTTATAAAGACAGTAGAATTATTACTAAAAATAAACTGCAAGGTTTTAAAAGACATTTTG
Organism: Cenopis cana; assembly: GCA_951800055.1. Lineage (NCBI taxonomy): Eukaryota > Metazoa > Arthropoda > Insecta > Lepidoptera > Tortricidae > Cenopis > Cenopis cana. Next base: position 2,176,032 of record OX637476.1, on the reverse strand, counting down.
TCTCACACTAAAAATACAACGGTCATACGATATTAGGAAGGGTCAACTTAGCTGGTCGTTGAGCGTCCTAGGCGTACTTCCGTCCACTATATTGAGAACTTACGTGTCCGTCTAAAGACGGACACGGGTCAACTTGTTATAGTCGTAGAGCGTCCTAGGCGTACTTCCGTCTACTATACTGAGACCTCCTTACGAATCTGTCGCGAGTTTAAACATTTTTCCCCATCACAAAAAGTGCTCAGCCCCGCTAAAGAAGTTTTCACTTCAAAAGCTGCTTTTAAACTTGGCTACTTTTATTTTTTCGCTACATTCGCAGCCGAGGTGCGCGTTATTATTTATAAGTACTCACTCAAATCAGTCTCAAAGAGCTTTAGCTTACATTTCCTAGACTTCTTCTCGGGAAAAGCACACAAACGACCCAGTAATATAAAAACTTGAGACTGTCCAAAGACTGAGATGATGAAAAAGAAATATGGCACAAAATACGAATATAAAACAAAGCCAACGAGACATACTGCATCCTTGTCTGATAAGTCGTAGTATTATCTCGTTCCCTTTCTCAGGCCTTTGTGACATAACTGCTTTGGCTTAGTTCAATTATTCCTAGTGAGGGATCAATGTTATGTTTCAGAGGTCTGATTTGTTTCAGAATATTATACTTAGTGTTAAATTATTCTTTTTTTTGACATTGTATAAAACTGTCATAAGATTTGTAATCCTCTTGCTTGAACGGTAAAGTCGCTTTTTGAATGCACTATTTAAACAACTCTGTCAATTTGAATGATTATAACATTTATAACGCAACAAAAGTGTGTAGATTGTAGGTATATGAGGTATATGTTGTATAAAACTGTCATAAGATTTGTAATCTTCTTGCTTGAACGGTAAAGTCGCTTTTTGAATGGACTATTTAAACAACTCGGTCAATTTGAATGATTATAACGCAACAAAAGTATTTAGATTGTAGGTATGAGGCATTTATTAAAAATATCATTAAATTTAAAAAAGTACAATCTCGTAATGGATTGCCAAAAAAGACTATAGTACTATTAATAAAAAATAATAATAAGTTATTATGTCTACAGACATGTTCTTTTTGTGGACGCTTCATTGATATAACAAATGGCATGGCGTCAGTTGCACCCACTCATTTTGACACATTAAGTTTTTACATATATCTCAGGTTTAGTATAGATTCATAAAATTAATACCTTTATCTTCAAATGATGAATTGAATTAATACAATAAGCTTGCTAAATGTTTCTTTGCGTGTTTCGTAGCGGTCGTGACAATAGACCGCTACGCCGTAGACGAATAGTGGCAACTCTCGTAGCAGGGGCAACTCTCGTAGAAGCAGACAAACTTACTAGATAAATAACAAATAACAACTAGTGGCGTGAGCTGTAGACCTCGTGAGTTTTTTTTACGTTACCAACCCCATAGGTCTTTCATCAATCATTTGAATAATAATTTAAAAACTGACTTTTTTTATTTTATAGCCTGATGGTAAGTGATTACCGTCGCCCATAGACACCTGCAAAGCCAGAGGAGTCACAAGTGCGTTGCCAACCTTTCAGAAAGGAGTACGCTATTTTCTTGAAGGTATGAAGGTCACATCGGTGTGGAATTACCGCAGGCGGTTGACGAAAAAAGTCCATATAATGATCGAAGCTGCTCACAAAATTTCACGAGAATCGGTTTAGAAATGGAACCTGAAAAGGAGAACCGCTGGATGGACATCTGACATCTGGAAATCCGCTGAACGTCATCATCATCATCAGCCTTTATACGTCCCACTGCTGGGCACAGGCGTCCTCTCATAGATGAGATAGATTGGGCAGTAGTCCCCACGCTGGCCCAGAGCGGGTTGGGGACTTCACATACAAGTTTGAATTTCTTGGGCACGTACGAAAACAATTTGCTCAATCTAAAGCGGAGACTATCGATCGCTTTGCTCACTCGATCAGCAAAAGACAATACACAAACCGTTTTCAAAGTTTTCATGCATGACACGAACTACCTACACCAGATACCAAACTTAACATCACCCCAAGTACATTAACACAAGTTTCAAACAAACAACCCTCCTTAGGACGGTATCGCAATCAAAATCGCATTTATGAGCACTTCTGTTTGTTCCCAACTTTAATGACGAGATAAGTACTAAACTGGGAAGTTTAAAAGTTCCAAGATAAAACCGAAAAACCGCACGCAATACCTTCAAACTGACGCCACATCAAAAAGAAGTAAGTAATAGTAAAACTCGTATAAAAAAAGACGTCTTAACTAAGGAAGACAGTATGTTTCCAACAATTTCATTGGTTTAACAAAGTTGTATCTCACTACGGAGCTCACAACGAGTTAGGACTATGTTCCACTAAGAAAAGTTGACAATCTGGAATTTAGACAAAGCCTGACGGTTAAGAAGACAATAAAGAATTATGTCTTTTTTCGACTTACAAGAATCTTGTAATGGACACTTGGACAGCCGTAAGTTATAGCAGTTTGTTAGAGTGAGAGAGATCGGAGATAAGACTGTACGGAAGTGGATTAGGGTGTTACTGATTTTATTGAATAAAGATTTCGATTGTAATGGGGGAAAATAGTGGATATCTATACCGTTTTGTTTGTTTTAATAGTGGTTATCGCTATAAAGTGAAGAGAAAATAAAGTGTCATCGGCAGTGAGTTTCCCCACACCTTCGAGCCACAGTGTTCTCATACAGTACGATTCAACAGAGAACACTTAGGTTGTGGAATGAGCTTCCAGCCGAGGTATTCCCAATGGGCTACAGCATGGGACGCTTCTAAAAAGGCGTGAATAGGCGCCTCTGGTGTTGCATTGCAAGTGTCTATAGGCGACAGTAACCACTGACCATCAGGTGGGCTGTTATATTGTTTGCCACAGACGTGGTATAAAAAAAAATTAAACATGCTTAAGGTCGATTTACATTGGCCAGAACTTGCGTGCAATTTTCATTACATTGCGGGGCTATGGGCTACCGACGTAAGAAGGTACGATCAAACCAAAGTAAATGTAAATAGGACTTTAAACGTTGAAGGAGCCTACATAATAAGTAAGGTAAACGTCACAATACTCGAGCCAAATATGCCCTCCAATAATAAAAAAATTAAATAAAAATAAAAATCTTTTATTTCAGACAGTGATCCATATCTTGTTAGTAGCAAAGACAACTTAAAAACTAATGTTAGTATTTTCGGAAACAACAAAGAGAAACTTTCGGTCCTAGCCTAGCCTACTTGACATATGTCAATGTAGTCTGACCCGCTCAATCCAATGCCACAATATGTGACACTGGAATCTACCAGCAATGAACTTCAGAATGCTGTTTTGAATTTCCCTGACGCGACCCAAAAGCGACGTCTATTGGGCGAATAATTTCCAATAGACGACACATTGATCACCTACAATATGATCTATATGTGTCATCTACTGGGTGAGGTTCTTGTGGCAGCACCCAACATTATCGGAGAGATGAAAGCGCACCGTCTCCGATGGCTCGGCCACGTTGAAAGAATGGGAAAGGATCGGGGCGCCAAACGAGCCTATCTGATCTGAGCCTTTCAGACGGCTGGCGACCCGTCGGACGTCCCAGGTATAGGTGGGCCGACGCCGTCGAAACAGACCCTCGCTACTCCCTAGTAACCAACTTACCTACCAACCTTGGTTGCCAACTTATGTGCTCCGATTTGCGGGACATTTGTAATAGAATTGCGGGACTTGGCTAAGAAATGCGGGACTCGCGCACTCTATGGTCACTTTTATATTTTACCGTGTACGTGCACGTCCACGATATTCTCTATGGTTTCATTCATAAATAGACCATGGACTGTGGACTTTAGAGTAATAAAAGCGACCAATCCCTGATGTCAATTGTGTGTACGATACATTATTTATTCCCGCGATATATATCTTCTTACTCGATGATTTCGGAGCTAAAATTATCCTATACGAGTACCTACGGTCGTCCGGGAGCGGGATACAACTTGCTTATTTTCATTTTTCGAAAAGTTGCCTTTGCTGAAATGAAACAAAATGTTCGCTCCAATTCTTATAATTCTGCCGAGGCCTGAAATGAAAACGGGACAATCGGCGTCACGCACGCATCCCTTGCGGGCGTCCTGTAGGGTTCTGGGAACGAGACGTCCCGCCTGAGGCGGGACGGTTGGCAACCCTACTCGCTACCTCCAAATCGAGAACTGGAGGGAGGTGGCACAAGATCGGGATCATCATCATCATCATCATCCTCAGCCTGTAGTCGTCCACTGCTGGACATAGGCCTTCCCCAATTCGCGCCACCACACCCAGTCCTCAGCTCTCCGCATCCTACCGCTTCCCGCCACTCTCTTCAGGTCGTCGGTCCACCTGGCGGGGGGTCGTCCCACAGGCCGAGTCGTTCGCGGTCTCCACTCCAGAACTCGTCTGCCCCATTGGTCATCGGCTCTTCGACAAATATGCCCCGCCCACTGCCACTTCAGCTTCTATAGAGCTCAGCTTAGATCAGGATAGTTGGCGTCAAATCGTGTCGAAGGCCAAGACTCACTTTGGGTCGGTGAGCCATAAGTAGTTAGTTAGTTTATATTGATCACCTTTCACTTTCTCACTATTACATAAGATTGAAAGTGCCATGTATTGGGTAAGTGTCGGGCACTGGGACATTTACCTCACTTCAGATAACCCTACAATTAAGCACTAATAGCGATCGCGATCACGTTTCACCATCGCTAATGAAACAGCATGATTAGATGGCTTCGCTTAAATTTATACCCAATTCTGAAACTTAGTCATAATTAATGACTGTGATACTGCGTGTGCGTAACAAATACATACATACCTACGTATGTGTGATATTAAATACGTGGCCGTAAACAGAGTACAGTCGAGTGCATTAACGTACCCTTTTGCACTCTCCCTGACGGACGGACGGAATCGTGAGTGACAGCAATAGGGTTCCGTTTGGACCCTTCGGGGTTCCCCTAAAAATGGAAAAAAGCCTTTATTAAACGCAAAAAGCAGAGCACATGTAATGTGCCATTATAGCTTTTTATAAGTATTGTTACTCAAAACTAGGTTTTCACTAACTCGCGAATAGCATTTCGTTTGAACGCGCTTATAATTAATTATATTAAAACTCCCTTCCCAGTCGGCGCCCGCGCTGCGGTTTTCCGCTCTCGTTCGAAAATTTAATATTTCCCGGCCGCTCTTTAAAATAGATGCAATTACCCCTAGTTTTGCAAATGCACGGAATATTTTGTGAGTTTAGGGATATCCCTACCTAGATTCTTACAAATACTATAATTACGAAAATATGTTTGGTTGGTACTTTTACCATGGAACAAGCGAGCAATGGAGCATAACTAAATAAATCAATATTTAACTACGGTTAACAGCCGATTACTAACGAAATAACTGACAATATTTCATAATTTCCAAAAGTCATAATTCGAAAACCATTTCGGTAAAAACGTGTGAAGTACACAAAAAACATTTTTTTCTCCGTTAATTTTGGAAAAAAATCGCAAATTACTGTAAACCGAAAGTTGACGTCATCTTCCTCGCTGTATTCAGGGAGACCTTAGTGCAGAGTACAGACAATCGCTGCTCTGGAGTGGCTCTGGATTCTTGTTGGGAAGATGACGTCATATTTTACTTACGCCCTTTTGGAATGACCTACTTTTCAACGTGTTTTTTTTGTATGAAATAATGTGTTAAATTGAAAAAGAAAAAATACGGGTGGCTTAAATTTTTACCTATTTTCTAACTAGTTCATAAAATAAAGTAGTAAAAAATATGAAATGTTGTCGATTGCCAAGTCCGCTACAATGCTACCCGTACCAACGTTTTCTCGCTATGCAGCGAAAATCTATCCTAGACACTGTAGACACGTTAGACTCGCCAATCAGATAAAAGCGGTATGTATATGTATATGTATATACATACCGCTTCTGATACATGGACATTTATAGGAATTAAGGAGATAATAATATAGATAAGATTTATACTTATCCAACCCTAGCTAGACCAATTAAAGATGTGAACCAAATTTTATGTCATGTAATAAATTATGATTACGCCTTGGGAAAAGTACCTACCTTATTGTTGTTTAGTTTATCTTTGAAATGAATGTTTGTAATTCTCATTCCGAACTCTAGCTGTAAATAAGTCATTGGCTTTAGCAGTTGATCAATTTCAAACACTGCGATAGCTTGTTTGTAACTTTAATAATAGTAAAAAATATATTTAAAACTTAACACGCTCAGCACCGAGGACCCGATAGTCGGGATCTCCGTTCGTATACAGTTTCCGTTACAAAGCGGAAAACCTGTTATCTGCTACGAGCGTAGCGCGTAGCAATCCTCATCAATAAATATGTTAAATAATAGGGATGTTGACTCAAAAATTATTATTACTCCATACGAAAGAATACATAAAACTATGCCAAATAGTGAAATTTCCATTCAAATATCTTAAAAAATAACGAAACTACAACCGTTAGAATGTCTTTAGTTCGAGAGAGAAAGCGCTACAGATCAGTGACGTCACTGACCTCGAGCGCCATAGTAAATGACGATCGTTCAATACAGAGGTGCGTTTTGCGGAACAGGGACAGAAAATGCCCCCTCCTAAAACTTTGAAGACTTATAATTATGTAATTATTTATTCTTTTGAATTACTTTTTTCGCTATTTGATTGAGAATTTGATCCTTTTTCGAGAAAATACGGATATATTTATTTTCTTATTTGGTGTCAACATCCCTATTATTGACAATACTGATTCGTGTTGGCATATGAATAAATAAATTCAATCATCTACTGTCTGTGACATTTAATATCACAAAAGACGTTATATTAAAATATCTAAAGTTACCAATTTTATCCCCAAAAATATCACAAACAACCAATCCTACAAATACTCAGGCTGTGATAACATCAAAAGTATCCTCAATTGAATAAAAATACCGTTAAGGTTGAAAAGGCACAAACAAAATGTTCGTCAAACGGCCAAAAAGCCTTTCGGTTCGTACCAGGTTCAGCCTTGAGCTTACCTTCATCCATTTTCGTTTTACGGTACAATCGTTGGAAGGGTGAGAACGCACTCCCTCCCAAAAGGCCCTAAGAACCTTAGCGACATAAAGGATGTATTCCTTTTTTTGAACCAGGATTTTATGGAACCCGGGTCTCAATCAGCCCGGTGCAAATTGAGGCATTTTAGGTTAAAACATGAAATTCTGAAAATACGGAATATTTTAACAAGTTAACGCGCCGTGGTTTTAAGCGGAGGTATTCTCAAACAAAAAACATTGTTGTCAGTTTTTAATTTAATTAAGATGGAAAAACTGTAGGTTAATACCTGCGTGAATAAAACGTAACAAGTTTTGATTTATTGTTTATTAATGTTATTTGACGGCGTTAGGCTACGATTGCATTTGTTCTAGAGGCAATTATCAGAAGGGGGTATCCCTAGAGTGATATCACCTCATGCGATAGTTAGGGTAATCTAGGAGACTTTAGAATGCTGTCAGGAAAGAAAAATCGGATTTATCGGATATAGTAATTAACGAATAAAAAAGTAATGTAATAAAGATAAAAAGTAAAAGTAATTTACCAACAGTTCCGGACACCTAAAAAAAGTATTAACAATAAAATTGCTTTTCCATCAATCCAACTTAAATCGACCGAACATGATTAATGTCAGTATTGCGTGTATAGATTTCCTTAAAACGTGTCACAGAGTAGGTACATCATTACTCATCATGCTACGTGAGCCTTTGTCATGTGGCATTGGAAAGGAAAAAGGATTTCCAACAACATATATAATAACAATAAAAACACCAAACTGGGATTAAAACCTAAGAAGTACCTAAAACCTTTTTTTTAAACTGTAAGACATCATGTCCTCTTAGCATTTTCCCGGTTGTGCCCTAAGGAACCCGGCGTCCACTTAGACACCTAATCCCAAAGTTTGGCGTAGGAACTAGTTTTACCAAAGCTACTGCCATCTGACCTTCCAAACCGTCTGGGGAAAACAAGACCTTTTTGGGATTAGACCAATTTCTTCGCGATGTTATCCTTCACCGAAAAGCCACGCTATAAAGCTAAAAAAGTACTTTTCACTTCTCATGCTCGAAAATTGTGTCATATTAGACTTGTGACGCGGGACTTAAGTAGTACATTTAAGCCCTAGGGAAAATATGTATACATATTTATGATTTACAAAACATTTTAATTTGACCAATCAAAATACTTCACCGATTAAATCCACCAATCACAGAAAAGTAATTTGACAGATTAAAACATATTTGGTAAAAATATCAACCAACCAGAACACAGCTGTACTAAAATCGACCAATCAGGAAAGACGTTTATCAGTTCTTTAAAGATTATGCGGTGTCTATGGTCAAAGCAATTACTCCTCTTAAAAGAAAAAAAAAGCGCATGATGCATCTCTTTCTTTAATATAGCAAAAGAAAGGGAGGCGAATACGCAAAGCAAACCCGCAAAGCGAGGCATATGGTGCTGGCCTTAGAAAAAAAAATATGCTGTCAAATTAGACATACACCGCCAAGAGTTAAATTATTAATTTAAGATGGATAATTTGTGTTTATGTGTTTTCTTGCAATCCAAGTGAAAAGTAGAGTGTATAATTCGGGCCTAAAAGCCATATTACCACTCGAACAATTTTCCCTCTCTACGTTCGGGAAAATAACCATCTCGTGGTAATATGGCTTACTTTAGACCCTTGTCAAACAATCTACTATTATTTAGTAATGTTTAGTAAAATTTTAATGAAAAAGGATTTTGATCAACCTTCCCAATAAAGTTTTTATTTAAATAATATTATTGTCGTAATTTTGGTTGTTCTGGATTCATAATTGTATCCAAATGGTTATAAGGTATCTTAACTAGTATAATGTATACATTAAATGTTCGCTTTGACATGTCAAACTGAATAGCTAACAACGTGTCACAAATACAATCTACGACTCACCAGGGATTCTATTCGACCGATACAGTTGAATACAAATTGGTTTTCTATATTATCCTGCCACGCGCAGAAAATAAATTATCATCTATTTCTTCTACAGGTGTCATCCGCTAACACTATCATAGATAACTGGTCGGGTCATTGGTAGACCAACGGGATAATCACGTAACGATATGCACTACCGTTGGTAAGTATTTAATGTCAGTTTTAGTATGGGATTTGACATTTAAATCTATCGTACTAACGGTCGAAAACGTTACTTGATTACCGCGCTTATCTCGATGCATTGCAATGAGGGCTAACCGTTTTTAGGGTCCCGTACCCGAAGGATCCAAATGGAGCCCTATTGCTGTCACTCACGGCTCCTTCCGTCCGTCCATCCGCCCGTCCGTGCGTCCGTCCGTCCGTGGTCTGTCAGAAAATTTTGTTCCGAAGATATTTTATCCCAGTGACATATGAACTTAAAAGGTTATTATTCTAATCAGGTATTAACCCGCGTAGCCCATGCAGCACAAACAGAGAGATTTGAAATTTCGGAGACCTCATGCTACACTAGCGCCTCTAGCGGCGAATTCATAAGCGGCAGCCCTCATTAGGTTCAAGAATAGTTAACTGTAATGATACTAGAACTTTCTACGTTTCTACATTATATTTCCACTGCCTTGTCACACTTTAAGGTTATACTGGAAACCAGCGCTGGGTGCTGGTGGCACATTTATGGGCGGCCAGCAGTCGCTGAATGTGCTCCTTTTGCCTTCTTGTTAGGCGACTTCCTGACTTGGCGGGGCGGGATCGATATGTTACATTTTCTTCTTTGACGTAAACTTACTTACGTCGCAAAGATTCTCACTTTACATAATACTGTCAGTATTACGTTTGCGCAGTAGTAATATCATGCGCAGAAGTGGAGCAGTACCGCCTTCGCATCGTCCCGCTACCACGCATCCCGCGCGAGTCAGGAAGCACTCATTTAAATGCAGGGGCGCAGTAAAAATGGTACCGAGTCGACTGTCAGCTGACACTGACATATGACACTTTTCTCATATCGTACTGCCTCCGCTCCGACAAATCAGGAAGTCGCCTTATTGTACAAGTGTGTTCAATAGGTTAGTAACTAGAGATTTAGACACCACATTTGTTTCATAGATCTTTTTAGTATACTACGACGGTGGCAAACAAGTGTACGGTCCGGTAAGCGGGCCCTGGCAACTCCAAAAGCCACGTGCGCGTTACAGATCCTTTATAAAATTTGAGGATTCACTGTGTTGACATCATAGCAGTTGTTTCATAGATACTCGTATTATACTCAATACGTTTAGTGGAATAGACTCCGAGCGCGCTAAGTTGTAATCCCTGTCTCGCCGGCGGACAGCGGTGACCCTCGTGAGCTCCGTTTTGGGTTAGAAGCCTGTCACACTCGTACAAATTTAATGGTTTTATTGTTAAAGGGTGAATATCAACTTAGATTATGGGCTAGACGGAATGAAAACGCTTTATTAACGTTTCAACAAACAGGGTATTTGGAGGTCATCAGTTCTGACACCTATCCCAAAGTGAGCAAATCTATAGAAGACACTACGGCGGCTAAGCTTAAGGTAACATATAAGGTTGTATATAGTTGAAAAATTAAAGTAATTTTTGCATTACAAATTAAATAATAAAACATGTTTACCAGAGGAGTGCGAAGGTGTGTTTTCATGTGTTTGACTCCTAGCTTGCCTAGCAAGGTTTGAAATTTGTGGAAAAATGGTCGGGCAACATTAACTCCAAACGGCTCAATTCCATTTTAGGAGATATTGCGAGTCTGCGAGTAGCCGATGATATTCTCAGATCTGTGGCTGTGAATACGATTTTTCTAGGAAGAATAATATTATAATGAGGTTTATTATTTATACAATAAGGTGTATAATGTCCTACTCAAAAATCAGAAGGGTCAAAACAATATTATTAATAAAATTCTTTCTCCTAATAGTATTTTTTCTGTATAAACAATTGGATTCTGCGAACGGTTCGGAAAATGCATAAAGACGGATAAGTCCCAAACAGACAGAAAAACTAGCGCAAGACTTTGGAAAATTGTTTGGGTAATTTGCACATCTGTTTGCATTTCGTATTTCAGTGAATAGTTTAAAACTTTAAATCTAAATCGAAAAGCGATAACTTGACAAATGTTTCTGGAAGCTGCAATAAACCAGTGAGATGGTACGTGACTGGACTACAAGCTAGACAGAGAGAGAAGCCAATTTACAGTTCAATTCGCCCATAAGTCCGGTTCGACGCTTTTAACAAATGACAAAGAAAAGCATCGTTCAATAAATGTAATAAATCGCGCGGCCAATAGTGGTACATTACATGTGAAAGCCATGTGATTTCAGAAGTTAAGTTTGGTGGATTAAGGTCCATTTTTAATAGGTAAATCGAAAATGTAACTTCAGGAGTGGAAATAATCACCTTTGCCTTTGCGACGCCTTGTTTAATTTTGATACTTAAATTACGACAGGAGTAGGAGTGTCCATGACAGGCCGAGTGTTTCTCGTGAATTTAATGGAAACACGGACTTCTGACGACTACTACCTTCCGAAAAGATACCTACACGAAATATTCCCCTGATACCTAATGCGAAACTTGAGATGTTTTGATGTTTTTTACTCCATCAGGCAAAACCGGCTGACGTGATAACAAGGATAACTACTTTAAAGGGAGTGGAGGTTTAGTTGGAACATGCGACCCTCTAAATAAATACATTCTAAAAATAGAGACATGTCAGATATTTGTGCACTTTTTTATAACAGATATTAAATACCTATATATCTATGCAATAATAATAACCAGCTATTTCTTAAGTTCTAAGTAGGCATTATAACATGAGTATCGCCCAATAATGTCACTCGTATCGTATCTCATCCCTCCACAACATTCATTATCTAATTATTGTCAATGACCATTATGAAATGAAACCTACACAACATTTTCCAATATCATAATGGCTTCACAATACATCACATAATCCTATATTTAGTACAACTTGACACTAACCGAAGAAAACTCCTATCTCTCATAATCCAGTGAAGAAAACCGAACCTAATCACATAAACATAAAGTTTATTTTTGTAGCAAAGGTAAAATAACTACGATCTTGCTTTGAATAAGTATTGTACGCACGACTGTGGCCCTTATGGCGTTAGTATTAATGACGTGATTAACTTTAACGACGCCTTTAAATCTTAATGGATCGCACTCAAATGGAAGCTGTTTCTAACACGATGACACCATTTCTATTAATAAGGGGATGTTTGTTAATGGATAAGTTATGGGAGTAGACATCTTGGTACGGGAAATGTATGATTAAATGGTATAAATATGCTAGTAACATTGACAATCCAAGTTACACTTATACTAAATGCGTTTAAGGTCGGATTTTACAATACAATACTCAATTACTCATACCCATACCCATACTCATATCCAATAATACAGCTAAATAAGATTCGTGTATACCACACCCCTGTTGTGGAAAAGACACTTACACTTTACGCGATTGACTTTTTTGGACCAATTTGAATAAAAAATTATTTTATGTCACACCTGGCCATAAAGTGGCCATTATCGCACGCTCCGCGCGCGAAAAAACCCACTTCCTGGCCAGGGGGTGACATAAAGCATCAGATCGCATATTTATCGCCCTTGCCTTCGGCTCGGGCGTAAAATACCTGCGATCTGAGACATTCTTTGTTTTATCGCCCTTGGTAAGTAATGTACTATTGTGAAGTCTATTTCACATTTATTACATGTCACAGTGATTTTGCATATAATACTTTTCATTGCACGCTCAATAAAAAGAATACATTAGAGTACATAATATCAAATACAAACAAAGCTTTGTCCATTGTAGTTTGTATCGTTTAAGCGTACATCGTATCTCCATTGCGTAGCACCGACGCGTATAATAATCGTTAGTTGATGATGATGATGATGATGATAAGTTCCTGTTATCCCTCATTAGGGACATAGGGCTCGTAGAAGAGTTCTCCACTTGTCACGGTCTTGCGCAGCTTCTTCCAGCTCTTCCCAGCCAAGGCCACTTGAACCAGCCTCTTCGTTGAATTGTTAGTTAGGGCGCAAACACATATATATATAGTCCTCCACATCGGTTTCGATGACGGCGACTCTAGCCATTACTGCATTCTCCTTCTATGATCTCTAATATGGCTTGCAAGACCAAACTTGGTCTTAAAGACTCTATGACATTGTTGAAAGTAGAGTTGCCCTGCTGAGTTGTACGCGTATGTATATGAGGGCTTAGGTCTTTCTTTGCGTAATTGGCGATTGAGGTCCAAGGTCGAGATTCGCTTTTCCTCGAACAGTTTGACTTTACTATAAATAGTAGATCGCCAAGAAGACCTTTTCGCAGCGAGTTTCTCCCAACAGGCAGAATCTATGGCGCAAGCGTTCAGGTGTCGTTTAAGCACGTCCTTATAGCGCAGATGTTGACCACCGTGCTTCCGCTTACCCTCAGCTAACTCTGAATAGAATAACGCGAAAACATAAGCGATCATCAAAAATTTAGTAGTGGTATTAATTTTCAGTTTCTTATTGTGCTGTGTGTAACTTGCGAAATTGCAATACGGTGGTTCAGTACGAGATTTTGCGTCCAAACTAGCCGATACGGTGTGGCGATACTGATATGGCTAATATGGACCTGTTTTTTTACGCGACAATAGCAACGTATAATGATACGTTACGTAATAGTAACGTATCATTATACGTTATGCCCAAATTGAGCGTCCTTAGGATAAGCGTGCTCGATACGATACACCAGCGGGGTAATCACGTAACAATATGTACTACCGTTGGTACGTATTTAATGTCAGTTTTAGTATGGGATTTGCCATTTAAATCTATCGTACTAACGGTCGAAAACGTTACGTGATTACCGCGCTGATCTCGATACGCTAAAACTATACAAGTGGGGACAAAGCTATAAGTAAAAAAAACAAACTTCCAGACAGCCAAATATCATTATCTCTACAGACCTGCTTTAGCGAAAGAGCAAAGAATATTTTTACTGGATATTCAATAAATTTAGTCGAAAAGCCCATCTTACGTGGGACCTCCTGAGTGACCCAATAAAATATTCCTTTGCATAAAATATAAGCCTTTAAATATTTTCTTTGTCGCTCAGAAAATGCTTATAAAGGAATGCTTTATTATATCTATGCTTATGTTTGTCTACCTTTATGTTATGGCGGTAGGCCAGCTACCCCCATCGCCCCCAATTAAGAAAACGCATTAAGGGGTCCGACAAAACCTACATTATTAACCCGGGGAGCTTGGACGTGACTCCTTACAGATACCAACTTTAGTGTTCCAACCTCACATAAAATATACATCGTTATAGAAACATGCACTTTATTGCTCTCGGAACAAGATTGTTTTCACAACACCTCAATAAACAGAGTACGATATTGAAGAAGTTATGCGTGTATTTTCCTATTAATGATTCAAGGCGTGTATACAATGTATCAAACAAGATTGTATATGTCTTATTTATAGCTTTAGGTGAACTCGATCGAAACCCCAACGCGATAGGACGTCGATTGATGTACTGTAGAACAAATAAAACACACCTTGTTATTGTCAGATCACTAATTTGATGAAAGATGGAAAAATATATTGAAATTGGACTCTATTAATGTCACCTTAGGGTTGATTTCCAATGGACCTGGACGTTGAAGTAGCATTGTGTGAAATTCATTGGAGACATGCTGTGTCGTGATATATGGTGTCCTCTGAATAAGTTTTTATTATGTACATAAATCTGCGACCAAATCCTTTGCTATTTTCGTACAGAGGAAGTAATAATGCAGGGAAATAAGAGATTTCTGGGAATGGAAGCAGTGGAAACCAAAATTGAATTTTGTTCCGTTTCCATGAAAAAGATGGTTGGTTAGGAAAAAGTTTGAGACCCTCGTGGGATTTTAGAGGCCCCTTACAAATTAAATAAAATGCTTTGTTCTCAATTAATGTAGTAATGGTTGATATTCCAATAAACTGATTTATAGATACGACGCTTTTAGTAAACTTTTAGATAGCACTCGAACCGTTTATTGCTATTATTGTGTGTAGTAGAATTAAAGCGGAAAAAGCATGTCTTTAGCTTGAAAATTGACAATTAGAATAATATTTGTAACAATATTTTTTACTTAAAACGTTCAATAAATACATGTTATATTTATAATATCAGGCTACAATAGTCCTGTACTAACTAGTCTCGACGAGAAAATATCAAGATACTATACCTAGTACTTCATGTCACGAGCGCGGGTTCGTCATTGTTATAGTTGTGACACATACGAACACATACCTACACAACGTGAACTCATAGCTCCTACGCTGACGCACACATAGACAATGTGCATGTATAGCTCAACACACAACCATTGCTCACCCGCGCTCTAGAGATAAAAGTACTCTAATATAATAAATTAATAGTTTAAAAACACTAGAAAAACACGCTTTGCGGGTTAATTGAAACCTGATCGTGTTCAAAGTCCATTACGTGACCTTTCTCACAAGTGCAAACACGACTATGATACGATATTCCATCATGGAATGCTAGTGCCTATCTTCCGGCTTCATCATCAGACCTTGAAACTTAATCGTGGTCAAAGTTCATTACAAGACTTTTCTAACAAATCCAAACACAGCTATGATACGATGTTCCATCATGAAGTTCCAGTTCATATCTTCCGGCTCCATCATCAGATCAGTTCGACAGTACCATATTATTGTATTGTCATCAGAACTACATACAGCTGCCAATTTTCATGACGCTACGATCCTTGGAAGATGGTTAAATTAGTTACCTTAGATTCCATTACATAGTTAGTTACATACAGGTCGACCTATCAGACCTTGAAACCTAATCGTGGTCAAAGTTCATTACAAGACTTTTCTAACAAATCCAAACACAGCTATGATACGATGTTCCATCATGAAGTTCCAGTTCATATCTTCCGGCTCCATCATCAGATCAGTTCGACAGTACCATATTATTGTATTGTCATCAGAACTACATACAGCTGCCAATTTTCATGACGCTACGATCCTTGGAAGATGGTTAAATTAGTTACCTTAGATTCCATTACATAGTTACATACAGGTCGACCTAATAAAAGCGTGTTAAAAAGAGCAAAGAGTATGCGTCTCGCATCGTCGTCCCAACGTGATACTACTACTATTTAGTTTTAGGAAATATAATGATATAATATGTATGTTAGTCTTTAAGGTATTTGTATTATGGGCCACATATGCCTGAAATAAATGATTAAATAAAATAAATAAATAAATATAGTTCGGACACAACTCTAAGGCTTAATTCTGTCAAACGAACGCAAGCAAAACTAGACTTAGACCTCTGACTGTAAGGTAGATTTTTGCTTGCGTTAATTTGACAGCACTTGGCCTTACAGTTTTGTACGAACTATACCTGCAAAACATTTTTCGAAATAAATTCAGTCGTTTTTGCGGCATTGAGTAACAAATATCCGAAATATCGTATTAACAGCGCTGATTGCATTTAGAGAGCAAGATAGCCGGGAGAAAAATTGTAATTTAATTTACAATTTCACCGTTCGTTCTTTGAACTGAAACTGAAAATGCGCTACGTGTACTTTGAGAGCCTTCGTGCGGAAATACTTTGGGAAAACTACAAAGAAAGTCAAGTTAACCCCTGTTTGATTAGCGGAAATTTAATACTATTTTTTTTGGACATTCTGACACTAATCAACCTAGCCCCAAACTAAGCAAAGCTTGTACTATGGGTACTAAGCGACGATATACATACTTAATATAGATAAATAAATACTTAAATACATAGAAAACATCCAAGACCCAAGAACAAATATTCGTGCTCATCACACAAATAAATGCCCCGGCCGGGATTCGAACCCGGGACCTCCAGCTACGTAGGCAGGGTCACTACCAACTAAGCTAAAGCGGTAGTTTACACCCAAAGTAGACATAGCGTCCCAAAAAGAAACAAAATGTTGATTTTAGTCAACGCGCAGCACACTTTTACAAAGTTTGCTTATTTAAAATCGACCCTAATCCCTGGATATACGTTTCACGTTTAAATATTGTTAGACGTAGCCCAGTCAGAACACGTAAAACGCCCGACTGCGTTTTTCCAGAGTTGATTAAACAATTCCCATTCCCATTCCCAAAGCCCATTCTGAGAGGTAAACTTTGCATTTCGAATTGATTTTAGTAAATTTTACACTCGTTAGCTAAGCGTTGCACGTTGAAATCAAATCGAAATACGGAATTTATGTCTCAACTAAACCTTACTTTGAATGTATTCAGCAGATTCTAGCTTAATGCGAATAAATTAAAATATAACTTAGCTACATTCCATTTGAACTTCACAATGCATCTTTATTTTGCTGTTTTGTTATCATTTTTAAAAAGTGAGGTCTTCGGTTCTTGATTTGAGTTTTGAGGAAAATAACCAATTTGCTATATACTCGTACATTATCCGTATACAAAGTTGCACTTTATTAACTATTTAAAAAAAACTTAATACGGTTGGAATTGAGAACTGAAAAAGCGACATTTGCAAATGCTATTTGGTTGATGATATGCACATTTTGAGTTTCACTAAAAAAAAATAACGTTTTGCTCTTTCCACTAGATTGGATTTTGAGGAAACGAAACTGAAACTTTTTTTTTATTTTGAACGCGTATGGCGCAGGAATTCACAACAAAACAATGCGGTTGCCACACTGATGCGGATTCCGCACGACGGTGCGTTGTGCGAACGAGATAGCGAAGGTCTATAGCGGTGTGCCGTTCGCACTGCGGAAACCGAACGGAGACGGCATATCAGTGTGACAACCACCTAAAGGTGGACAGTATCCTTAATATCATAGAACCTATAACTTTAAACTACCCAAAGAAATAAAAATGTGAACACGTCTTAAGTAATTGAATTACTAGCTTCGTTATTATATTGCTTAATTTCTTTAATATCCCAATGGTAGTTATGAAATTCCCACTCCCTAGCCAGGGGGTGACATAAAATTTTGTACTTACCACAGGCGTTAACAAAAAAAGCCTCAGATCGCATATTTATCGCCCTTGCCTACGGCTCGGGCGTCAAATACCTGCGATCTGAGTAATTCTTTGGTTTACCGCCCTTGGTTAGTACTACTATTATTCTTTGTTTCGCGATCTAGTCCTGACACATTACGTCGCATCGTGGAAGCAAGCAAAACAAATTGAAATTAAATATGAATCTGATGCGACATACAAAAATATACCTTCAGCTTTTAAAAATCTGCTTCTGGACAAATCATTAAGCAAGAACTTTTCTACTGAGACACTCGTGGATTGTAATTAAAAGTAAAATACGGAGCCCACAAGAATATCAGCTTTCGCATCTTAACTTGTTTAAACTTAATTATGCAAGAGTTCTGGCGAAAATGGTACTTACGTTTACTTAACTTGCATTTTACAGCGGTTTTTTAATGGATACTCACGTGAAAGGGATACCTTTTCAGAGATAAAATGTATTCAAAGAATGATTATCTTCTTATCTTATCTTATCTATCTAGATGAGGGCCCTTGCGGATGCACTTCGACCCAATGGGATCTTTTGTGCAATTGCCCCCTCCTTTATACCTACTCCAAGCTGTTCTCCAATCTCTCCACAAACCGGAAAGAATGCTTAATTCGGTTTATCTCTTTCATGTCAGTTCTCTCAGGAAGCTTCTGTTCAGTCAGGAAGCACTCATTTAAATATAAGGGCGCAGTAAAAATTAGTACTGAGTTGACTGACAGTTGACACTGACATTTGACAGTTTTCTCATATCGTACCGCCTCCGCACCGACAAATCAGGAAGTCGCCTAAGGTCAGTGTGTGTAGAAGCGAGAGCGCGATATATTGAAATGTGATTATGATCGGAAGCGATGGATTAAAGTAGAACTCGAAGACATTGTCTGGCTTCTTATCTTATTCAAATGAGCCTTGCGGATGCAGTTCGACCCAGTGGGATCTTTTGTGCAATTGTCCCTCCTTCATACCGACTCCAAGCTTCTCTCCAACATTCTCACAAACCTGATGATGGAGCTCAGCGGGAGTACTCTGAATTCCTTTGGTTCAGGGTAACCAGTTCCAGAGTCATTCATTCTCTGTCTGACAAGGGCGTGATATTCACACTATAAGTTCTCCATTGTCTCGTCATCCTCACCACACTGCCTTGCTATGATAGTTACGAGTAAAATGTAGGTACCTATACTACACTCAAACACAAAGTATACTTTTGTACAAGTGAAAACGCCCAAATATGTCACAAGGAAGATAACTGTCTCTTATTTACCTTTCAATTATAGTAAATAAATACCCATCCGAACTTATGTACTTACATTTCCTTTTACTTTTACGAGAACTTTTATTAGTTCTGACATTGTGTCAGCCTATTTCCTAAACTGGGGAGAAAATGTGTCAGAAATAAGTAATTTTCCTGACCAAAACGCTTGACCGGATTGGCAGAGGTATCCATCAAATATATAGTAACAGAAAACCTAGGCGAGAGCGGCCTTTGATGTATGACCCGCATTCATGATATTGAATCTGCTATTGTTAGGTAATGTTGTTACTTAGTGTCGATTGTGTTGTGTCTTAGCACTATTTTGATTTATGTTCATTTAGTGCTATTAAGGAGTCCTAAAATAATACCTGATAACACACTGTGTTCATTCAGAACACAGGCTATATCAATTTTATAGCTTGTAAAATCGAAACCTGCAGTACGAATGATCAAAAGTCCGAAGTCATTATCTTAATAGGCGTAATAACTTAGATTCAGGTATCATCACAGAAGACAGCGCCTCTAGTGGTGAATTTGACCAACATTTTGACACTACGATGGTGGCTTGTCTTTTAATGCCTTTGCCTTAAGGTTTATCGTCATTGTTTTTATTTTAACTTGCACTCTATCGCCTTGACAATTAAGTCGTGTTTGAGCACCTCGTCCACTCATACATGTGGTATCGACTGTGGCTTTCTACCGGTCATAAACGTATTTGTCAGGCCTCAGCAAATTTTTTAAGGCGCTCAAAATTGCTTATTTCGTATTATATAGATACGAGGAAAATAATTTCAGACACATATCTACATAATAGTGCTTAAAAGTGTAGATTTTATTTGATTTCATGGCCTTAATTTACTGTCCTTAAGATGCAATCAAGTTAACGTTTGACTGCGATTCTACTTTGATTGACCTTTATTTCCGCTCCGTCACGGAATCCGAGATACGAGTATAAAACCCCACCATAATTTTTTTTTTCATATTATCTCAAATGCCAATGGAAATATTCATGAAAATCCGCAGCTTTAGGGTACGTCATAAATACATTCTATCCCGCATAGCGATGGGGGACTGGTAACTTTCCAAAGTAAGTTTCCATTAAATTTCACTAAAGTTGACAACACAGAAATGTGCTAAATACCTAATTATGGTATTTTTTCTAAGCTGTCAGTTACCATAGTCATTCAAATATACTATTTTTTATTTAGCTTACTGGCATGAAACTTCTGAATGTTGGCAGCTCATTAATTGTCATTGAATTGTACCAGTGAAAATAATTATGACGGATACATTTCAGAAACTGAAATCTTTAACACGTTACGTTTCTTTCAGTTACATTACAAATGTTTCCGCAGCAATGTTTTACAGTTTAGGAAAATATACTTTGTAGAGAAATTGCCCATCACTAATCCCTCATGAGCCTCTGAAAACAAAGGCCTTTTTATAAAACGTCAATATGGATGAAAAATTATAAATTGTTTCGCTGCCCTTAATCTTTTGCCGATAGATAGGAGGGTGTACGTGTTTTTGGGTGCGAATTAATTTGGACGGGAAATAATGAGCGGGAATTTATTTGTCGGCAGGAAATTAAACCGACAGGTAGCAGATTAAGGCCAGTGCCCATTAGGGCTTCCACATTGACACGTCGCAGTTTTATTCAGTCTTGGTATTTAATCTTGAGGAAACTATATTTGGAAATCGTTTCGTCGATGATAAAATTATTGCACAATAAGGAATAAATAATACTAAGAGGATAGGGATAGCATACCACCAAATTATCACAAAAAAGTAAATTAATAAATATGATCAAAATCTTAAAAAGATATGATACTTGACATTTTTAGTTGACGCCTTCTTCAGCAACTGGTAGGAGGAAGCACTGACGCTGAAATCGTGGCATTCATTGTGAGAGGCTTTTGGCCAACAGTGGGAAACCCACATACTCGTAGACTAGGAAAAATAATATCTACCTTAATAGGGAATTAAAATTAATTATGTGGCACAACGCCCTCTTAATGTTCCGTTCCGTCACGCCGGAGTGTCCAATTTCCTGCAGGTAAATTTATGTGGCCCGAAATCCCGCACATATTTATGGTAAGAATTTGTTGCAATTTCCACAAGCGCCTTACTTAATTTGATACCGAGTGAGAATTAAACGACATAGACCAAATCAATATAAACCTACTTGGTATTGTAAGAAAGTTTATATTGATTTGGTCTATGTCGTTCCGATGTTTAAATTAAGTTGATAACATTATGAATTCATCATCATCATCAGCCCACTGCAGTCCACTGCTGAACATAGGCCTTTCCCAAGGCGCGCCACAAAGCCTGGTTCTCCGCTTCACGTACCTGACGTACCCAGTCGCCTCCCGCCCTCCTACATATGTCGTCCCGCCACGGCCGGCGGACGACCCACACTACGCTTGCCGAGACATTCAATTCATTTATATTTATCATTTATTCTCGAAAACAGCTAACAAACATGTGGAGGTTTTCGGAGGCAGACAACCGATCTAGCTATTTATCGTATGGTAACTATGGTAACTATTTCGAACCGTGAAAATTCCGTGAAAACAGTACGATTGCCAGTTTATAGCACTTTTTGCACCACCTGTTGTAGTATAGACTCTTTGAATAAACTGGCTGTCTGTCTTATGACGTCCAACACGACATGGTGTCATGTGTGGCACTAATATTGAAAAAAAAAAAAAAAATACAAAAAATTAAGAGAGAAGTGAGTGTAATAAAATAGAGGTGAATAAGTAATTAAACCCACTATGACGGGAACAAAAGGCATGTATGCCGCAATACAACAACCGGAGACCTTGCACGGCCAGGGGAACATGGCTGTCAACTAGAAGGAATGGAAATCCGCGTTCGATTTCTTTCTGATTGCGTCAGGACGAGACACGGCTACATCAAAGGAAAAATGTGCGATTTTTCTCCATGTGATCGGTAAAGTTGGTCGAGAAATATTACAAGAGTTTGAAGTTGATGACAAGACCGAATACGTTAAGTTAGTCGAAGTATTTACGAATCGATTTGACCCTAAAAGAAACGTCAATTTTGAACGGCACGTATTCTTTGAAACATACCAAGAGGATTCTTTCGACGAATTCTTGAGCGTATTGAAAATTAAGAGTAAGAGTTGCGAATTGGGTGCCTTGAGAAACAGTTTAATATTAACTCAGATCATTAGAGGTTTAAAAGATGGACAAATGCGTGAACGACTACTGTCGAGGTCATCTTTAGAACTGGACGAGGTTGTGTGGCAGGCGGCAGCGTGTCGAGGGCCCGACTCACAGCCGATTACGCCTGCGTTGGAGGAACTGGCGCGTGGTCGCGGCGCTCCCGGCGGCAGCGGCTACGGTACCGGTATGAGAACGCGCGGAGGAGGAACGAGAGGACGCGGCGGTCGTGGTGGTTTTGTACGTACTGCTTCCTACGGCCGAGGTCAACATCGAGATGTTGGCTGTGACAAGTGCGGCGGGTGGCACACTGTTAATGACAGATGTCCTGCATTTAATATCAGATGTTTTAGGTGCGAGCGCGTGGGACATTTTGCTAAAACCTGCCGTGAGAGACTTCTGCGTGAGGTTGAGGTGGACGA
Organism: Cenopis cana; assembly: GCA_951800055.1. Classification (NCBI taxonomy): domain Eukaryota; kingdom Metazoa; phylum Arthropoda; class Insecta; order Lepidoptera; family Tortricidae; genus Cenopis; species Cenopis cana. The sequence goes on along the minus strand of OX637476.1, from coordinate 2,153,042 downwards.
CAAATATGCTGAGGACTGCACGGGAGACGATGGTGAGTTTTATAAATGCTTGAAAACATTACAGTTAACGCTATGGATAACAGTGGAATTTTTTGTTCTGAAGACATTTTGATTAGTGATGTGTCAATAAAGTTTAAATTGGATAGTGGTGCTGATACGTCTGTAATGTCATTAAAGTGTTTTACACAGTTGGGGTTTAGTACTAGTATATTACACAAAACAAAAACGGTACTAAAAGAAATAAGTCGGAACCCCTTGCCGGTAGTAGGATACTTTATGGCAACAATGAAGTATAAAATGTACACTTCAGTTCAAAAAGTTTTTGTTCTGGATATTGAGTGTAATAACTTATTGGGACTGAAGGCATGCACCGCATTGCAACTTATTGCTCGAATCAATGAATTACAAAAACATGATGATTCCATCTACGAGGGCATAGGCTGCCTGCCTTCAGTAATCAAGATATCTGTTGATGAGACCATACCGCCTGTTATTTCAGCATCCAGGAGAATACCGTTGTGTTTGCAACCTCCTGGGGTAGCGCTGGGCACTCCCTACGGACATGACGCTACTTCGACCACATATGACATGTGATATACCTAAAATCTTTTAAGACAAGTGGAATCGCGGCCCGGGAAATGTGCATGACGCGTCGCATCGCCCCCATAATGTTCCGCTCCGTCACGCGGAGTGTCGCAATTTCCTGCATCGGCGCTGCGAAGCGTCGCTTTAGCGATTTCCGCCATCGCTAGGTGTGTAGAAAATTAGCGATTTAAAAGAGCAGCCTGCGCGGTTCACGCAATTATCACAGAGCAAGTCATTCCTTTTAAATGATTAAATACTAGAGCAATTGGGTCAACATTATGACGTTCTTTGTCGACCACTTCAGCCTAGTGGTTCTGCCGACGAAGCTGATGGTTCCGGGTTCGAATATAGGTCAGGGCATTTATATGTGTAATGAGCATGAATAATTCTTAGAGTATTCAAGTGTTTAAGCCGCCCGCGTGGTCGTTTCGGAGGTTTTCCCTGGACTTTCCCCTGGCCACTCTCCGATCGCGCACTCCTATCGTTTTATTGGGCCAGGCCTATAAAGCCACAGTCAGGTTAAAAATTAAATAATAAATAAATATTTTGTGGACAATCTTACACAAATCAACCTAGTCCCAAACTAAGCAAAGCTTGTACTATGGGTACTAAGCGACGATATACATACTTGTATAGATAAATAAATACTTAAATACATAGAAAACATCCAAGACCCAAGAACAAATAGGCGTGCTCATCACACAAATAAATGCCCTGGCCGGGATTCGAACCCGGGACCTCCGGCTTCGTAGGCAGGGTCACTACCAACTAAGCTAAAGCGGTCGTCAAAAAAACATACCTACATCATCACCTAGTACCCATTTAGTTTTAGACTAGTTAAATTTGTATTAATCTGATGGCGTATACCTTATTGTCGTAACAATACATTTATTTATGAACATGTTATTAAACACATTTAGCAACCGACTGTCCAAATTTGAAATGTTTCTCAATGTAACATTGTCCTGTGACTATATCTACGTGATGTCTTATGTTCTAAACATCCTCTATGCCAAATTTCATCTTTATTCATTCAACCGCTATGGAGTAAATACATCCAACCAAAACTTAAAATTTTGTAATATGAAGTAAGATTATATTGATTTTGTTTACCTTATCCAAAAATAAACCAATAACTCGCTTACGCTGAACTTTGAAAGTTTTAAAATCGTTGAGCGGCAATTAGATTTTTTTTACGTCAAAGCTCCCCGAATTTCTGTTTGCAGCGTAGCGGTCCGGGCTACGGCGCGGCGTAGCGCATTTATAGCATTCGTAGCACGTACGGCGTAGCACATGTAGCTTCGATTTAGGAAAAGTGACGATCGACCGTCGTTTGTTTTCTTTTTTCATTTGCAACCAGTAGAGTTATTTCATCCCTTTTAAAACTAAGGCGCAGGGTAGGGCAAGGCCTTCCCCATACAAACTTTGTGCAGGTTTTATTCGTCGGTTTTGGCACTAACAAATATCATATTTTTTTGGTTGTAAATATTAGATATGCGAAGATCGTGATGTGAAAATTTTCAAATATTTCAAAAAAATTCAAAAAAAGAAAATTAAAAAAAAAAATTATAAAAAAAAAAATTACATCACGAAATAGCTATGAGAAAAATAAGCATACTGACCAAAAATCATAACTTTAATGCAAACACAAACGATGTAAATCCTGCACAAAGTTTGTATGGAGAGAGCTTGCCCTACCCCTCCTCTTAATTGGATTCCTACAAAAAAGTGATGTTGACATAATTAATTTGCCCAACCCACTCCTTTTTTTAAGCAGTCGTGTAAAAAAACTCTAAAGGTTTTAATAGTATTTGACAACGATTTACAGATTCGAACTCAATTGGGATTGCCATTACTATTAAGTCACTTTTAACATATGAATCAATCACTTGCTCACCCTATATTTAATCAAACGCAGGCAACACACTGGCGCCAATCACACGAGTGACGCATGCAACTCGAACCATGCACGCACGTAAATAAGGTTTATTTTTGACAAGAAGTTAACTCGCTGGGAATACATGTGTTGTTTTAAAGGGCATTGTGGATAAACACTAGTGCCGGGTTGGTTCGTTAGACGTGACCACTAGGCCTCATTCAATATTAGCAGGGGATCTCATGTGATGTAATCAGTGGGGACCGGTCTGCAAAGCGTGTTTTTATAAGTGAATCCTTAGAATTTCATTTGGAGTATTCTTGTAATTATCAAATATTCTCGTATTAAAAAAAACACTAACGTACCTCGGCCGGAATAGGAATTGCCTGCCTCGTACAACTAGTATTTTATAACACACTCTGCAACCAATCCGTTTCTTACCGGCCTTTATCCCTATGTACCTACTTTTTTATTCCCTTTATTTTTCCCATTTAATGAACAGTTTTCTTGTTTCTTTTGTACTGTTATTTAAATGTTATTTTATTTATTTAAACACCACCAACGGATAATAATCTCAATAACACTTAGTCTTAAGTATAAAAATCTGACTAAGATGTTTAGCCACTTATAAGACCATGGCTGTATACAAAAGATCAAATTAAATTAATTCAAGTAATATAAATAATTCAAATAATATAATAGTACATTATTGCCGTGGCCGGGAAGGAAGCAATTGCAGGCTATTTGTTTTTTCTCGTTTAATAATAATACGAAGCCTGCAATTGCCATTCCGGCCGAGGCTAATATAGTGCTTTTCTCAAAAATGGGGAAAATAATACAAAATTTTAACAAGATTTGATAAACATAACCTTAAAACGTCAAAAACATCATGTTTATTTATTTTTAAGAAAATCGCAAGTGTATTTTTCCACCGACAAACGCAAATTACGAAATTACAAACAGAAAAATACGAGCTGAATTGGCTGAATACGACCTGTGCCTCCTTTTATATGACAGTTTCTACTTTTTTAAAGTTTATAATTCGACAAATAAAGGAATTTATATGTGATATTGCAGGCGGCCTGCAATGTTTTTTATTTTTTAATTTTGATCTAACCTTAAACTACACTTTACCTTCCAATATGTAGCGAGTAACGCCTAGTTTGCGGGCCATTTTTGAGAAAAATGTGATACGATCTAGACTGACACAGAGGCCAGTAGCAATCACCCGCCAAACTCAAGTGATGTCAAATATTGTACGTGTAATGAATAAATGCTTTAATTTTCTTTTAAAGTGTTAATCGTGTAGTATATCCAATTAACTGACACCTGTTAGCGTCTACATTATTCAGACTGCGGCTATAACACTTGACACTAAGTAATCCGTGGGAACGAGGCTATTTGCCGTGCCTGTGCATACTTGAATAGCGAAAGAATTCATTTCAATTATCGTTCGATCGAAACTGCAGTGCTGACGTGGCATAAATGATTTTATATTAGCAGTACAAAAAGGTAGAAAACGCGCCCACTTTCGCGCTCTCTCGTCCTGTGTACTATATACTACTCATTTAGCAATTCCTTATTCAACCGAATTGTATACGAAATGTATTTTATATAAACTTAATCCTTATCTGATATTTCGGCCGCCGTCTTGGTAAAAACGAAGATAATAGTACATTATTGCCGTGGCCGGGAAGGGAGCAATTGCAGGCTGAGTATTTGTTTAAACGGACGAGCTTGCGAGTCCGTTTAATTATAATACGAAGCCTGCAATTGCCATTCCGGCCGAGGCTAATATAGTGCTTTTCTTAAAAATGGGGAAAATACGACAAAAATTTAATTAAGATTTTATAAACATAACCTTAAAACGTCAAAAACATCATGTTTTCCCGCCGTTTATTTTTTATCGCAAGTGTATTTTTCCACCGAAAAACGCAAATTATTCGAGACACATAAAAAAACGTCGCGTTTTCAACAGAAAAATACGAGCTGAATTGGCTGAATACGACCTGTGCCTCCTTTTATATGACAGTTTCTACATTTTAAAAAGTTTATAACTCGACAAATAAAGGAATTTATATGTGACATTGCAGGCCATATATGTGGCCTGCAATGTTTTTTACTTTTTAATTTGGATCTGACCTTAAACTATACACTTTACCTTCCGATATGTAGCGACTAAAGTCCAGTTTGCGGGCCATTTTTGAGAAAAATAGTTTTAAAGACGCATCCACCGTAAAGCCTTGATAGATTCATTATCGTTAATAAATGCTTATGATCCATTATTTTTCCAAAAAGTACTATATGCCCGTTGGTATAGTGCGCGCCATCCACGAAGGCGCGCCCCTCCACAGCCTAAGACGTACAACTGCGCACAGTTTAGTATGAGATTCTCTGTGGAGGGGCGCGTCTTCGTAGATGGCGCGCACTACATATAGCAATGTTAAAAGCTCACTTCGTTAAAATTCCCAGTCATTGTCGGTTAAAAACTCTAATATAGAAGTCAGGCTATTTCTGTATGATTTTTTTCTATCTATTACAGGACTATTACGGACTGGTATCATATGTATAATTTTTTTGGATTTCCATTAAGATATATCGTTCCAAAAGTCACTCTAAACGACTAAAATGAAAAACGATTTATTTTATACAATAAAACCAAAGGATGGCTGTCTTACTATCTTAAACTTTACTAAAAGAACATAGTAGAGTTTATCTTTATTGTACTTAATAACAGAATAACGGTTGACAGTCACTTGGAAAAGTCACTATTTGCGACATGTTTCGGACTGCAATTACTCAACCTGGTGAAAGACTCCAATTGCAGTCCGAATGAATCAACCGTTATTCTGTTATTAAGTGTAACTATGTCTCACTTTATTTTAAATTTGTGTAGTTTATTGTATTTCTTTTGTTAAACAATATAGAATATTTATATTGTATATACCTACTATGTAATAGCATTGTATCGTTTATTTAGTTTATTAGAGTAATCAATACTTTCGGCATAATTTGAGTTTAAAACATTTTAACATTTGAAAATCCCTAAAGGTTTTCTAAACACGAACGTAAATAGTTTTAAACTTCAGGCGTGACTGACGTGCCGCGCGCATGTTTGTGGAGATTTGCGTACCAACTTTCTGTCTTGTTTTCTCTTAAACTTTACGGCGTTTGTACACTTTACTAATTTCATGCAAAACTTATGAAACAAACGATGTTTAATCGGGAGATGGGACAAATACGATCTAAGATGGAGGTCTCACGTCTAAGACAGGTTGGTAGGCCCCGGATAGATCGGACGACGTAAAAATTCAGATTCAACTCCCACCCCCGAATTCATTAATTTGAGGTATAAAAAATAGGTATCATGTTAATCCAGGCTAAAAACCCTACGTATACCAAGTTTCATCATAATCTGTTGAGCCGTTTTTGCGTGATTGAGTAACACACATCAAAATTTTTGAGTCCCTTGATATTGTTGAAATGTACGTTTTTTGCGGCATAAACGGCCGTATCTTCTTTTTATGTTAACTTAGAAGTTTAACTTTTTCACAGCTTCAAGGGACCGCAGATCTGAATATGTGGTTTTAATTTCAACTCTATACCTTCACGTGTTCCCGAGAAAAAAGATCTTAACAGACAGACAGACTGACAACAAAGTAATCTTATAAGGGTTCCGTTTTTTTCCTTTTGAGTTACGGAACCCTAAAAACAATCATTTATTCAGGCTGTTTTCAGTGTTAACTACTATTTATAATTAAAAACGGATTAAAACATAAGATAATATTTATCCCGAGAATCATCCCCTAAAGTACTCGTAAGAAATTTTGGTATGAAAATCGATACGCGCACAGACAAATATTACTGTGTAAAAAACATGCCACATTTTTTGTGAAATTGTAGGTATACGAGTATGTAAGTATTAAGGCCACGATAAATTGTGACTATAGGTACAAACGCCAAATTAAAAGTCAGTTCCCGCACAAAGGACAAATTTTCAAACAGCAAACAGTTTCAATTCCGCATTTTACCACTGAAATATTTTTCAATCTCAGCAACAAACAAACTGTAGATCATGCAAGCGGTGTTTGCTTATATAAATAAACGTACAAACAAGCTCAAATCCCACTCTAAATCCCCTTCGTTTTAGAATTTGTCCCAGGCTTCGATGGAGCTCGCTACGTTTCCAATTTCAATAGAAAACCTTTTAGTCCATTCACTGAAGAGTATTTTCGCAAGATGACCACCCCACCTGCTCTACCGCGTTTCTGTTCTATATATTTATTTTCAGACATGTCTACGGCGCTTTTGAATTTGTTTGGGTACGGTGTCATCTGTCATTTAGCTGTCATGCCAGTATCATTTATACCATAGAAAGTAAGAGGCTATAAATTGTACTGGGAAATATTACCATATCCAAACTGTTTGAAAGGCAGTATAACATGCGTCTTTTATGTTTTACCAAGGGGTCGATTTGAGACATGTGTTACACATTATAATTTGATTTTGACTGAAAATGCAAATAAATAATTAAGATTTTCTTGTGATTTCAACGTGATAGTCGAATGCGTAACAGTTTGACTGTAAGCTATAGACATATCTACTGTCATTTCCCCCTACAAATGATGATCTACCTTTAGTACAGTCAATACGTTATGTGAAGACCCCTTTATTTGGTACACTTTTAATGGCTGGATCCAACGATACAGAATAAGTTAAAAACAATAAAAACCGACTGGAATATAAAACAGACGTACCGAATGCCCCAGAATTGAAGTAAACCACTTAAGTTTTTGTTACAAACTTTCAAAATAACTTTTCTAATTCATGCACCTAAGGCGACTTCCTGACTTGGCGGGGCGGGATCGACATGTGATATTTTCTTCTATGACGTAAGCTTACTGACGTCGCAAAGATTCCCACTCTGACAGCATACTGTCAGTATTACATTTGCGCAGTCTTCGCATCGTCCCGCTACCACGCATCCCGCGCCAGTCAGGAAGCGCTCGTTTAAATGTAAGGGCACAGTAAAAAGTAGTACTGAGTTGACTGACTGGCACTGACATTTGACAGTTTTCTCATATCGTACCGCCTCCACACCGACAAATCAGGAAGTCGCCTTACCCACTTACATATTCATCCTGCGTAAATTTGCGAATGGATGAACTACGAAGGTCAATAACTTCATCAACTGGGCTATCCATTGGACGAGCTCGGTACATTTTCAATTTCAATAGCCTTTAACAAGTAGGTATCCGAAAAGTTTTCGAGTCATTTCGTCCTACCGTGCCACAGGCATATTATAAGGATATAAAATTAGAAAATCGATATCTGGATGGGTACTTTTTGTTACAGTATCGGAAGATTGTTTCTTTTACCCCTTGTAACAAGGACTAGTAAATTATAAAGAGTTTCAGTGTGTCAATATATTAGATAATATAATGGTATTTTGTTATTATGGGTTGCGATTATTGTCATACAAAACGGCAGTCCCTCTTGTATTATCTAATTTACCTAGAACATACCAGAGAATAAAACAGTCACTAATTGTGTATGTATCAAAAACGTAACACACAACATTCAATTTGTACAAGAAATAGCAATATCTGAAACATAGGGACGTCCAAAGAAGTACCTAATTAAAAATCATAGGCACGTCCATGTCCAAAGAAGCAAAATTCCTGGTTAAGAAATGAATTACAGCTGATGAAATATAGCTCTAAGTACAATGGCTTTACAGCTACCACACAGATGCAGTGAAAACACAATTACTTAACATGTATGCCAGGCAAACTTCATGTTATCTCCTTTAAAAAACCATACCTAGACACGTTCATCACAACATTACCACAGAATAGTATAATAGTATACATTACCCAACTTTTATTGAATTACTTTAAAAAATTCCTTTCACCAGCATAACTTATAAAACAATACAAACGGAAAGGTGTATCTTGCCACAGAATAGTATAATATGATCTTGCGTAACGCATCTTATAATCTCTAATCTCAGTTACAATGTTCTCTCCTAGGTGCTAGCATATTTGCGATCCGTGGTGCTGTTCAGTTGGAAAATTACTAGTCTTAGGGCAAAGTCACTGTCTGTTACGTCCTTACGAACTGAGAACTCTGCGTTCATCAGACTTTAATTAATTCAGTTAGGCGTATCTTCACTGGTTAAAGTAATAACGGACACAAGCAGGCACATTGACGATGAATCTACGGTATACACTATTTAATAACTGGGGATAAATGGCCAATTTAGGTACTGTCTTAGCCGCGTTTACGTCAGTCCTTTACCTGACTACTATCCTCTGGGGAAGTTCGCGTAGATTAATTTTTCGGGAAAGTGTAGTAGGCGCCTTCGTTAATATTTTAGACTTCGGTGGACTTTTTTCACCTGAGTACATTATTCAGCTATGATGTAATATTTTTTTAAGCTCGCGACCAACGTCCCAACGAATGACTCGTTATATCTTACGAAAAATAGGCTGAATCCCGGACTCCTTTTAGAGATAACCGGGAAAACACTAGGAGGAGTGAAATATTTAAAGGGTTAAAACATTAAATTTAGCCTGTATGGGTCCTTTAAAAAAATGAAAATAAATTTTGACTATTTGTAGGGCTTTGGCACACCAAGATGCATATACCGGGCAAATTTTAAGACTTTAGCTCCAACCGTTTGGCTGTTAACCTGTGTGTGAACAACGGACGGACGGACGCGTGAGTAACAGCAATAGTTTTGACCCTTCGGGTACGGAACCCTAAAAATATAACACATAAGTAGACGTAGCATGTATATTATAGTTTATTCATTATTTTTATTTATCTTGATAGTAAGAATAACATTTCAATGCAAATCTGAATCAAATTTGGAAGTGAATCTGAAATGAACCGCTAGCATGGCATTGTATTTTACCATTGGTTACCTAATCTCTCTCTGAAACAAATAGAGCATTTTTTCGGGATTGCTACCGTGTGGGACAATCTGCTTACAGCGGCGGACAAGAGATTCTATCCCCGGTGGGGACATTTAGGGAAATGAACATTCCCGGACTGTGACTGTCACCGTGACGGCTCCAATCGACACGCGCGCCAAGATGTATTGTGATTCGAGGCGGAGTGAATCTATTGTGTTTCTCTTGCGTTTCGTTATATCGTAGTACAATACACATTTAACTAAAAATAACATAAAATCCTGAAAATGTGTGTGTTTCATGTGTCATGAATCCGGCGTTACTTTAACTAACGTACAGACTACGGTATTGCGCCCTATCATGCTTAAATCTCGGATAAATTAATATCTCCAAGTCCTCAAACAACAAAACATCCGAAGACTAACTGGCCTCTTAGCAGTTTAAAACGCTCATCTACATATTTAGTATTTTCCGAGTGAATTGACGCGTATCTTTTTTTATACAACGACAGTGGCGCTGGCGAATAAGCGCAGGTCCACCTGGTAAGCGGATACCGCAGCCTATAGACGCTCGCGACTCCAAAGGATTCACTGTGCGCTTTGCCGACCCTTTATAAAATTTGAGGATTCACTGTCATTTTATCTGTCATTTTCTCTTCTCTAAATCTAGTTCGGCTAGTTGATATCTTGAATTTAAACTTTCGTGAGCCATGTTAAAACGTATAGGGGATAATTAATACGTGAGTATAAATCGTGTACATAGGTAGTTTTAACACTCGATATCAACAAATTTCAAGCTAAACCTGGCTGTTTCTGCTTAAAATCTACTACACACAATAGAAGCAAGAAATGGTTCCATGCCATCTAAAACTTTAATTAAAACATCGTTGTTGCACAGCTGCTTTAATGAGCTGGTTGAAAAAATCAATAGGTACTTTTGTCATAAATTGAGTTTAAAACAGTTCGGTTAGGACTCTTATAACCTAAATATATATTAAACGTTCACCGGAATCAATACCTGGTCCTAATTGAGTCGAAACGTATCCGATAAATGACTGCGTATTCGATTCCTGTCGTTATGAATGTCGATGACACGAATAGGTTCCCATTAGGTTCTGTACGGAATTGCTGACACTCTTAGATCGATGTAAGAAATAATTGGAACAATAATTATTCCACGGGTAAAGAAAGAAAGAAACATTTATTCACACACACAGAAGACGCACAATTAGGTTACACACAATGCTGAAGTGTCTGACACCGACAGCGCAGATTTTCAGCCTGTACGGAAGTTCAGGGTAAGATGCTTGAACGAGATATAATATTATAACATTTGAAAAAGGTACTTATAGACCTTACGCGCGTAACACGGGTGGTGTCTGCGGTGTGCGGGGAGTGAGGGGAATCGTCAAAAAGAGAAACCCGGGAACGGGCAGCAGGGACCTGTCCCGTACCCTTTGGCGACTTCCTGACTTGGCGGGGCGGGATCGATATGTGACATTTTCTTCTTTGACGTAAACTTACTGACGGCGCAAAGATTCCCACTTGACGGAATACTGTCAGTATTACTTTTGCGCAGTAGTAATATTATGCGCAGAAGCGGACCAGTAACTGCCTTCGCATCGTCCCGCTTCCGCGCGTCCCGCGCCAGTCAGGAAGCACTCATTTAAATGTAGGGGCGCAGTAAAAAGTAATACTGAGTTGACTGACAATTGACACTGACATTTGACAGTTTTCTCATATCGTACCGCCTCCGCACCGACAAATCAGGAAGTCGCCTTTCACGTGTCGCCTCTTACGAAGCACGCCGCGCATCTAATGTAGGATTCAAACAAAAAGGAATTTGAACTTTTTACACAGTAGTAGCAGAGACCATTGCTGCTGATATTTAAATATGAAAACAAAATTTTATTGAAGGCAGTCAACATCTGAACGAATAAATGCCTAAATTATCTGTAAACGTCTGTGTTAATCCGTCATCTGCCAAGCCCGGTAATTATATACCTTCTACATGTTATTGTTATGTATTGTATATGTATTGATCGTTTTTTTTTCGGTAATCCTGTGGGTGTATTACGTAACGTTTCCGAGCTTACGTAAGGTTGGTCTAAATGTTATTTACCATTTAAACTGAATGTTAAATTTACCTAATGTTAGATTTCTCGCGTTATATAATTCAATACAATATAAAACAGTATTCGTTATTGCTCACAAAAAATAGTACGCAAAAGAAACAAGATTCAATTAAAGATGGTAGAAAACACGCAGTTAATCAAACTGCTGTATTTTTGACTTTTGTTTTACATACTTTAGGCTTTAGGCACTGCAAAAAACCATCAGAATATTTTTAAGGCGATATATCGATTGAAAGAGACACCCTTTGTTTTTCGCTCACGACAAAACGGGATGCAACCCTCTCCGAGAATGGCTTTTTAGACATATCTCGTTCAATATCTGACTGTGTGCAGGTTTATTAAATTTCCTCTTGTCAGTACCTACCTAGATGAGGTAAAATACCATCATATTAACTTAATCGTGTCTTTTGATAATGCGCTGTTTTAGTAGGCTGAGGAAATAAAGGAAACGAAGTCGACTTTGGATTTATTTTCTATCGAGAAAATTTTAAGCAATCATGTTTTCTTATGTGCAATAAAGTGTCATACATACATACATACATGTTTCGCTATTGTCAGTACCACAATCATATAGTCAAGAATCATATATCTGAAAATCAGCCCCTACTGTTTGCTAGTCTGGGCAGGACAGCGTTTCAAAGTCTCCAAATTTCTCAGTGTAGCGCCTTAATAATATGACCTCCTATGAAAATCCCGAGCACAAGTACCATGCATGTATTATGTATTCATGAACGTTGCGTATTTTTAATGGGAGTGGCCCAATTAGCACGGTAAATTGCTGTCACCTGCGACCCTGCCGCCCGGTACCCACACTTGATGTGGAAGGATACACGGTCGAGTAAAAGTACCTATTATAGTAAATTATAAAAAAAATCCTCATAACATTTTCCCCGTTATGCTCTAAGGAGTCTAATCCTAACAGCGTAGGCACTAGTTTTACGAAATCGACTGCCATCTGACCTTCCAACCCAAAGGTAAAACTAGACCATGTTGAGTTAAATATCCAATGACATTTCGTACAATACGTTTTGTGAAAAAAAATAGTGGTAAGAGCCGGAGCTCAAACCTGCGACCTTAAACTGAGTCGCCTGCTTTACCGCTCAGGTACTTTAAGTATCACACTGACATATGCTCTTATACCATTGAATTTTCTACTTTAACACCAATGTTATAGAATTCCTATTACACCTCAACCGCGTAGCTACATGTAGTGCTGACAGTATAGTCGAGGGCATAAATATGTATACATTTTTGGACCTTACTTCAATGGAATAAGGTGAAAAAGTGTATACATATTGGTTCCCTTGACTGTACTAGTAGTTAATGCCTATTTAATTCCATGGCTGTTCGGGGATTGTCCGGGCCGTCAGGAGTGTCACGGGCGTCACGTCGCCGTGTCACTTAACTGACTAATCTGTTGTCGTGACGCATGCGGAACTGCGATAACAGACTTTACTTAATATGTCTCAAGTTTTGTGTAGTTTAATATTAGGAAGATATAACGAGAACCTCCAACTTTGCAGGAAAACTTAGTACAGTCCTGGAGCTCATATAATGAGATTTTCATTGAAGTTTAGTAACGTAATAGGACAACATTTCGCAGTAATAGGGTGAGCATCCATAATTCCGCACATTTACCTCAAGCACCTAGCTTACGATGTAAGTATAGTTATGAAAAACCAACTTCGCATAGGCGCTACACTGAGAAATTTGGAGACTTTGAAACGCTGTCCTGCCCATACTAGCAAACAGTAGGGGCTGATTTTCAGATATATGATTCTTGACTATATGATTGTAGTACTGAAGCGAAACATGATTGCTTAAAATTTTCTCGATAGAAAATAAATCCAAAGTTGAGTCTATATTTTCCTTTTTTTCCTCAGCCTACTAAAACAACGCATTATAAAAAGACACGATTAAGTGAATATGATGGTATTTTACCTCATCTAGGTACTGAGAAGAGGAAATTTAATAAACCTGCACACAGTCAGATATTTAACGAGATTTGTCTTAAAAGCCATTCTTGGAGAGGGTTGCATCCCGTTTTGTCGTGAGCGAAAAACAAAGGGCGTCTCTTTCAATCGATATATCGCCTTAAGGGTCCTTATCAGTTAAAAAAATGCTTATATATTTAGGCCATTCTCTGTTTTATTGACTCGTATCTTGAAATTTGTTCATTATTACCATCTTCAACAGCACTATTGCGACCATTTGTCATAAATTTCATTAAGAAATGTCGTTTCAAGCATCACTCAAATCGACCATTGTCAAAGATAAAAACTTTTTCCGCTTCAATTTTACTACACGCAATAAAAGCAAAAAATGGCTGTTACTTTCTAAAACTTTAATAAAATCATTGTATCCTTTAATCGCTTTATTGGTATTATCAATACTTGTGTCATAATTTGAAATCAAAATATTTAAAACTTTTAAGGCCTCTTAATGTTATACATTGTACTGAAGCGGGCGACAGTTGATAAGTATTTCATCACTCCAAATCGACAAATTCAAATTTCATCGCTCCAAATTGACAAACACAGACCAATCTCATAACTCCAAATCGATAATTTCAGCTTAAATTTTACTTACACACTCAAATGGCTCTGTTACTTTCTAAAACTTTAATAAGAGCATCTTTACATTAAGATCCCTTTAAAATTTTCTTGGAATTTTCAATACTTTTGTCATAATTTAAGTTCAAATCATTTTTTTAAGGTCTCTTATTATACCAGACTCGTTTCGTTTTACCTTTTTTATACACTGTGAAACATATTATGGAGATCAAGCTAGGTTTATGAAATTTTAATAAACTTAGACAGAATTTTAATATAGGTTTATGAAATTAAATCATTTTTAACCTTTATCTTCAATCAACTGAACGTGTCCTAAAATTCATAATTGTAATTAAGTTCTATTAAAGTCAGTTTTAGAGGGTAGTAATCGTCACTCTGACATGCCACCTCGTGTTGGAGTGACACTAATCTACTAGCTACTAGCGCTGAACTGAAACGTGTCCTAAATAATAGTCAGTGCTTCTTTAGTTTCTAATCTACTAGCTACTAGCGCTAAACTGAAACGTGTCCTAAATAATAGTCAGTGCTTCTTTAGTTTCTAATCTACTAGCTACTAGCGCTGAACTGAAACGTGTCCTAAATAATAGTCAGTGCTTCTTTAAATTTCTAATCTACTAGCTACTAGCGCTGAACTGAAACGTGTCCTAAATAATAGTCAGTGCTTCTTTAAGTTTCTAATCTACTAGCTACTAGCGCTGAACTGAAACGTGTCCTAAATAATAGTCAGTGTGTCAAACTTTGAGTTAAAGACTCAAGTTGCGTTTCAGGTTTAGGTTTACGTCCTTCCCGTGAACAGAACTGAAGTTAAGGGCTATAAATCTTAATTTTTGGGCTGGACTCCTAATCGACATGAATGGCGTCTACTTTATTATTCCTTTTACATGCATCTACATAATAAAAACATAACTTACCTATACACATATAAGCCATTAACTATTGTTAAGACGATTTTTTTTTTTCAACTGTACTTGACCCAATCTATGTGTAGGTACCTACCTACAAAAAGAGCAGACAGCCAACCTAAATGTTTAATCGAGTGAGCGAAGCGAGCAGTTTCAATAATGATTTTTTTTCTGTGGATTCCGTTTTTGGATATTTTTCAAAATAGCGGAGCCATTGAGATTTCAAACATGAAAATATTACTCGCGAGGTCTCGTAGTTGAGGACAAGTAAATTCTAATCTATTATATTGATAAATCATGTCGTTTGAACATGACATGACAGACAATCTGCTTTACATAGACTAGTTTGCTAAAACGGAAAGCAAGGTATTGTAGTAGTATTAACAATACGAGATAGTAGGTACTTCTGAATCACAAAGCCTTGATTTCTCAATTTGCTGGCTCGACGAGTGCGCAATCAATGCCATGGATGACTGGCTACAGCCTTGCTTTATTGGTTGAATAACAGTAAGCTAATTCCAAACCTGAATTACTACTTATGGAAACTGACGGCTTAGAAGCATAACTAGAAATTTGTTACCAATTCCTGTAACTTATAAAAAAATAAAAGGAAATGTTCACTTCGGAAAATTGAAAATTAATCCATTCATCGCTAGTCGCCACCCTGTATACCGTGTAACGACTCAGGTGCTCGACAGAACCCGGCTCAAATTGGAGTGAATTTGCGGCGTCTAGTTTAGATTTGCCGGCCCAATAACTGACGGGAATAGTGCTGTTATGTAGATTGGAAAATCTACATTTCTACACACAATTTCTATCAAATCAAATCAAATCAAATCATTTTATTTTGCTAAAACATACACAAAGTTGGTACAATTGACATGTCAGTAGTAATAAAATTACATGCATGTATGACTATCATATTGTAAACTTAGCCGAGGGTCTAGTTGGGTCACACATACCAAATAACAAAAGTCTCTCCCATTTTATCACATTAAATTATACAATAGGTATGATTTAGGTATGATAAGATGCTGCTTAAATGCATATTAGAGGCCAAAATATAGGGAGTAAGGGAATATTTCGTAGGACCAAAAGAAACTTAATATAAAATATCTTCTCTTTATATCAAGCCGCCTAATCTGCCACTGCTCGGGTATTGGTTGCGACATAATCGTTCTATAAATAACACTTTCAAAGTATCTTTTTCAGCACAAATGACAAAGGCCATTCATCGTCCGACACGCGACATCCATTGACACTTGTTTGGTGAATTTGCAAAAATTTTCCCGATATTTTTAATATCATAATAATTGAAAGACGAGCGGAGATGTGTAGGCAGGAGCACTTTGATCAATTCAATGCCCTGCAGGTATTCAGGGACGCTCTACGCTATTGACGTCTTAAAATTTAATATACGAAACGTACACCTACCCCTTTTTTTTTATTTATGACAGAATACAAAATGTGCACTTAAATTAATGCCTCGCCAACCTCCAAACCCGTTTGCTCGCTGTGCGCTTATCGTAATATTATTAACTTAGGTCCAAGTACGCTACCCACACACGCAACCTCTAAGCTGGTTATGATCGTTTTGCTATCTCCGCTACCCAAACCTTGTCTAGAAGAGATTGCTCTTCAGCGTTAAGACCGCCTGTTGTCTACCTCTGTTTATATCTCGCTATGTTGTGTTTTTAAACTGTTTATATTTTTATCGAGATATGAAATAAAGAGATCTCATTAATATATATACCTAGATATTAATATATAGATAAAGAGATATCATTTATTCAATATACATTTTACAATAAAGAAACAAAAATACAATAACAAATACCTACATACTAATACTTACATACATCTATTAACTATAAAATAAAAAATTATAACTAAACTAAATCTAAAATTGTATTGTATAGTATTGTACGATACACAAAGTATGTTCCGTTGCCGAGAACAAGAAATTTTCCGGCAATTTTGATGCTAACAGCGGAATTTAGCAACATATTTTTTTAAATAATGAAAGAAATACCCGAATCCTAGATCGCGATGCATGATGCAGATTGTGAGTGGAACTTGAAAGTTCGTAAGCATAAAGGGAATTTCAAATTGTTTGTGAAAAAACTTCGTCAAACGGCTTTCAAAGGAAAAATTTAATGCTTCATTCAGATAATAATTTTTTTTCAACAAGTTTTAATTGAATATTGAGTTGTGAAACCAGGCAAGAAGTCATAACACGTTGCGAAGTTTTTTGAACAAGAGCCCAGAGGCCTATTTTTGAACGGCGAGTGAAGAAGTTTCGGTTTTACAATAAAATGTATAAAACAGGCGTGATTAGAGATAATATGACTAATCACAAAACATTTTATAGCACAGCTACTTAATTGATAATTCTGTTTAAAATTTTCAACAAAATTTTAATGAAATGTATTTTCAAGATTTTTATTTGTTTTATAGTGAAAAGGAAAGTACAATATACGGCCTGCCGCCTGCCAGTGAGATACGTGTATCACGTTTCATCCTCAGATGCACAAAGTTCGGTATGCACACGTGCATACAATTTTTTATGCTTTGTCAGTTGCTTTTGTCCGCAGTGATAGTGGAGTTAATATCTTGGACACGCTCTAGTCTAGGCTACAATTTAATACAAAAATCACAAAAGGAATAAATTGGGTTTAAAGTTTTTTAAGTGATTAACTACAAAGTTAAAGTTGTTAGGTAAAATACAAGAAAAGTAATTCTAGCGTTTTGCAATATCACCTCTTGAAGGGTTCAAAAAGGGGTTGAAGATTCGTATAGAACATAACTGCTAATCAATTATAGCGTTTTAGAAAATTCATCCCTTGAAAGGGTTGAAAATGCGTTAAACTATAAGTAAATAAATGCTGGACTACCCGCGCGAAGGCGAAGCGAGTCACTGGGTATGGTTAAATTGTATCAAATCTGCTCGTGATTTATCTAAGATTGTTAAAAACCTATATTTTATTCATTCCACCATCGGCATCGTCCTTGAAATCATCTAAATATAGATCGTAAGATGTTTTTCAACGCGATAACCCTTTTAATATTCTCAGGCAAAGGCCCTGTCGCGACAAAAAGGATCACTTTAAATGAACCCTGAGACATTTTCTGATTCGCTCCGAGTAGCAGACGATGATAATCTATCACTAATATTCAGGCAATCATTTATTTTAATACATTTTAAAGCTTGAACTTCTGACTACAAAATATAAAATAGTACATTTTTACGTAAAGAAGATCATCTTACTAAACCAATGTTGAAACTGCTAGGTAACTCAAAATTTGAGTTAACTGTGAATCAATGATCTAATCATGGTATCCAGTCCATGTCCATCCATGGTAGACATGCCTAGCAAGCGCTCTTGTAAAGTTAGATTGCGTCTGACATTGTACGAATGGAAAGGAAGTGAATGATAAAAGTACTTATATAAGAAAAGGCCACTCACTGCACCCACATTTGCAAGTTTCTGTTTGGTCCTATAGTTGACTGGTAGAGAATGCCTCGTGTCATTAAGTCCGCCCTTTGTACTTATGTTGTTTGTGCTATAAAGTTTGAATTAATAAAGAAAATACACTAAAGCTGTGAGCAAAATTGTGTGTATAATAAAGAAAATTAGGAATCTTATTTTTTTATCTAATCCCTACCGTTTATTTCGTGGAATACTTAATTGTGAATTTAACAGGCAAATCTCCAGGAATATCTAATATTTTCGTTTTATTTATTCAAAGTTGGATACTTGGATTTTAATAATGCTGTGAAGTTTGCGAGACTACCCCTTGACCTTCCGTAAACTTTCTAATGTTACAAAAAAGCAACAACCTCTCATTGTTTTCGAAATTACAAATAGCTGCCTGGAGATAAGGTAAAATTTCCACTGAAAGCTACAGTTGGGTCATTATTCGGGCGTTTATTCCAAATCACTATTTTGTCGACTTCGGATAAAGATTTGAATGCCGTTTTCGGTTATTTGGTAAAAGTACGGGACATCTAATACCAACTTAGAAATGCCACCAAAATATACAGCCAATTATATTGTAGTGTAGTATGCAGGGGCTATAAATAGCCCCTGCATACTACACTACAAGAACTTGTTTTATTTCTAATTAGAAATGCCGCCAGCCTTCTGGGCACCTTGCCACACGGCACTGACCTGGGGCCAGTTTTTTATTTGTAAATATTTAGTTTTATTTTAGTTTATAGTTAGTTTAGTCTGTTTTTATAATTTTATTTATATTTTATTTTTCATTTATTAGAAATGTGTAATGTAAACTTACTTAAATACAACGGCCTTGCTGAACGGCTGTCACTCGGTCTTGTTGAATCTATGTTACCTACGCTTTATTATGTACATCTGGATACCGCAAGGTATAGGTAACTGTAGGCAGCAATTTTTAAAACTACACGAATTATTTCCCCTAATTTTATTAATTTTCTCAGACTATATTACACACACAGAACGTTTACCATTAGTACATTTCGTAAATGGACACTCAGTAATAAAGCAGAGATAGGCACCAAGATTACCGTAATGACCCAAATGTTAATCGTAAAATAATTACCGAACATTACCGCCATAAAAGAGCCTTAGTTTAAGCGCCGTCCTTATTTGAGAGTGTCAGGATGAACAAATTCTTACTCGAAATTATTCATGGTGTCTGATTACCATCAGGCAGACCGTAAGCTTGTTTGCCACGATTGTACAGTTTGATGCTATCCAATCGAGGACCATAAAGAGTAAACACACAACTGCAACTTTACTATACAGGGTGGAAAAAATGTATGGGCCGTGGAGGGAAACTGCCTTAAATAATTAAGTTAGCTCGTTTTACTTAAAGGAAACATTCTTTGGTTTTCAAAAAGAAACAAAACTGCATTCAAGGATTGTCTCCAATTCGCCTGTTTCACCTGGGAATCGAACCAGCTATAAATTAAAAAAATAAACATTCGCTTTTTTATATCACTAATCGATATAGTCACTGTTAAAGATAATATTATTCCAATAAACATTAGGTCTTACACTCGTTTGTTGTACAAAATACCCAAAAAACCAAATGTTGAGTTGCAATTTCATAGAAAAGTCTTAGAAAAATTAATAAAATCTATGAATGCAGTTTTGTTTCTTTTGAAAAATAAAACAATGTTTTCTTTAAGAAAAATGAGATATCTCAAGGATTTAAGGTAGTTTCCCTCCAGGGCCCATATTTTTTTCCACCCTGTATAGGTACGTTTATGTGCTTTACTATTGCCTTCGTATCGCCCCGCTTCCACACATTCCGCGCCATTTACGAAGCACTCATTTGACACTTTCATTGCAAGGCCAAAATCCAATACCATAGCTGCATGCCAGCGATGATCAACTAGTACAGTAAATGTACTCCCCTTGGGAGTCGTACGGCGTGTGAACAAAGTTCTTGAGAACTCGTGAGGGAAGTTCTTGGCACTGAAAGTGTTAAATGTGCAGTATAAAACGATACTGACTAGACTGACAGTTGACAGCGTCGGCTGACAGCTTTCAGGTATCTAACCCCCTCCGCACAGACAAATAAAGAAGTCGCGTAAATGCCCGCAAAATTCTCTGAGTTTACTCAAATAGGGACGAAGCTTAATGCGACATGTCCCATTAGATATTACACCACGGAACATGAAAATCCAATTGTACTGAATTGAATTACGTTACGCGCACACAATTGAGTATTAAGGGTATTTATTGTACCTACAACAATCGTATTATTCGGCATTGTTCATGAATAAAACACTCGAGAGCAATAAAACGGTTCACTTAATATCTAATTTCCATACAGTGTACCCTTTTTATTTCTCTGAAGTGTAGTTTAGGTTGTCGAAATTTTGGATTAATAAGTATACCTACTAGTGATGTGACGTTTCCTGGAATATTGCCGGTAAAACAGGCAATGTCACCGGCAAAATGGGCAATGTTGCCGTCATAACAGGAAATTCCAGTGGCAATATTGCTGATAAGGTAAAATATACAGCACCTTACACCCAAAATGAATAGCGGAATTTGTAATTTTTTTAATTCCATAATTCATTCTATAGAATCCTTCGGGTGCTGAGTCTTTTTACGGTAAAAAAGAACATATGCCGATATGACTTGGTAAAGGGGGATTTTTAAATGACGATATTTTTTACCACGACATCTTAGCAACGTATTTCCTACTGTAGTTAAGTATATTTGACGACATCGCCCACCTTTAACGCAACCCTACGTATAAAAGTACGAGTATAATGTCTGCTTTAGAAATACCTCTTAAAAAGTTTTGAACTTTCTTTTCTGTTTTGACTAGACTAGAAAAAAATGCATAAAGATTAATTCCTCGAATAAAAAAAAAAACTTGTCTTTTTGATGAATTTTATAGGCTTTATATCCAACAAATTCGTCCTAAATAAATTTTATAGTACTTTTTATGATTTTAAACTATATGCATTATCTAAGTGATGAGGTTACCTAAATAAATAAACAACGAGACAGAGACACATATTTAAGATAAAAATTCCAAATAGTTTTATTCATTTAAAAATTTGGTATTCATATGGGACGTGGGACACACATTTCCCTTTCAAATGTTAAGCACCTTTAGGTAGGTACATTGTCTAGACTAGAAGCGAGAAGTTTACTAAAAAATGTCACGGCAAAAGCCGTTTTCCGCACGCCTGGTGGCTCGGTTACCAGCAAATGTGCTCATTACAGCTCAGAGACATAGGCCGGGTAATTGCAACAATGTCGGATGAAAATGGCAATATGAATGCATTAAAGCACTCACATGGAGTGCATTTTTCTTTGCGCGGTTACCGGTAGAAAATAGAGGTAACGACAATTACGCTCGTGAGACTGTTCAAGACAGGGTAAAGTTTTATATTTAATGGAAATTTTATATCTTGAATGAGTTTCTGAGTTGTTTAACGTTTGTACGAGGTAGCCTTTTATAACTTAATTCGCATTCTCAACAATCTCAACTATTTTAAGCTGTTCATGTTCAACGTAAGTTAAATTTAGATTAGGCTTTGTCTTTTTTACAACACACAAAGTTATAGCAACGTAAAAAAGTAACCGAATTTTACCGCTCTAAATAAGGTTAGCCAGACTTTTATGAATAAGGACATCAGATAGTTATTAAGTGTTGTTCTGTATTTAAAGATTTAGATTATTTAATTAATTCTGAATCAGTCATCAAGGTATCTACTTGGATCATTTCGTAGAAGTGCGTAACAATTACATTATCTACAATTGTAAACATAACCATTATACAGCCATTCACTACACGGCCATTATATTGTTTATCTACATAATGTCCGACCGTACTTGAGTTTTACACAATGAAATAAAGGTCAGTTGTTTCAAGATGCTCTGTTAAATGTAGCTGCTTACGAGTAGAATGTCTGCCCTGATATCAAGGGTTATTTTCAATTTGTTTAAACCAGTTTACACTACAACCTACACACGGGTCATTTTCTAAACTCGATTTTTTTTGTGTCCGAGCTGAAAATCGTAGTGTAGCATGAGATAATACGTACCATTTTTTTTTCATAAAGAATACATGTTTCCACGTTGAGGTCCACTCAAATTCACTGACTTATTTGTTTTTAAAATACATTAAAAAATACCTAAACGCTCAAATTAAGACTCCGTGCCCTGTCCGGCATCGAGTTTTGAATCAATCAAAAATTCCTATCAAAAACTGTACATTAGAATCACTGATTTCGTGTCAAAAACTTTAACTCGATTATATTTACTATCACTGAGCACAGACACTATTCACTTCACTGTGGTGAATAACTTGTAATTGATGTTTAAAAATCGTCCGAGCGCGAGTGATCAATTTTGTCGGCAAAATTCAAAGGTCCCTGGCAGCCATCGTTTACATTTGATCAGCTTCGCATCCTGCTTCACATGTGCTCTCAAATGTCAGCTATTATATATAAAAAATATATATATAGCAAACCGCATTAAGTTCGAGTAAACCACCTAAGTACTTCGGTTTCTGGGTGGGCGACAATTTTTTTGCTTTTGCTTGCAATTTCGGTGGCCCTTAGAAATTCAAATTCTTACATAAGTAATCATTAACATATGTATGCATTATAAAGCACTTTGGTGTCTCTATATAAACGATAACTTAAAATATTATTAACATGCGATTTGAATTTTTTATGATTTTTTTATATCGATTTCCAATTCCCGTGTCCTAATTCCCATAGCTTGTTTACCCAAAACAGCTGATTTTGGGGCACGGGAATTGGGAAGGGTCACTTATTTTGTTAATAAACCGCATTTAATAACAATAATTATGGATGAAATGCATAAATAAATATAATTTGTACTAAGTATATCGATTAGAGTTGTAGTTTATGCGTTTATTTAAAAAAAAACAGGCCAGCTGCTACAATTACACTTAGCTTCTTAAATATTTGAAAAGAATCAATAAACAAAGTCAATGAACATTATGTACATAAAATCATGTAGGTATATATCGATACATACGCATTTTATATACAACGACGGTGGCAAACAAGTAAGCGGACATCTCAAATTTTATAAAAGGTCAGCAACGTGCCCGTGACGCTTTTGGAGTTGCGAGCGTCTATATGTGTCAACGTCGTTCTCTCCGAATTCTCTGTACACTCTTTTCCATCCTTTTCGATCCTTCTGCTCCGGCATATCTCAAATGCAAATTTAATTTCGTTACCCCCCGTCCAGGGTGTGAACTACGTTCTTCCCGCTCCCTTAAACTCTCCGTTCTTCCACACCATACTGGTTTTATCTCATCTTCTTTCGCTGTGCAAGCTATCCGTCTCTGGAATGCGCTCCCCCTAACAATAAGACAAGCCCCAAGTAAGTTTGCTTTCAAACACATGCTACACAAGCACCTGCTAGAACAAGTCTAGCGAAAATTAGTTAGTTGTGTCCCCAGCACTTATGCAGTAGTATAAATATATGTTTTTATATATGTATATATGTAACTATTATTAATATATTTATGTATATATTACTAAATAAGGAATGTATGTTTATCCTTTTGATATTATTTAAGTTATTATGAATTAATTTTTTTCACTGCACCCACATTTGCAAGTTTCTGTTTGGCCCTACGGTTGACTGGTAGAGAATGCCTCATGGCATTAAGTCCGCCCTTTGTACTAATTTTTATGTGCAATTAAGTTTAAAATAATAATAAATAATAATAATATGTGCATCTGCATTTAGTGATAGTTTTAAAATATTAATACTTGTATGATTTTCTGCAAAGAAGTTGATATGTGATTGTATAAAGAGAAATTTAACTTAAAATATAGATTTTTGGTTAATATAAATTTCCTCGTTTGAAACTTGAACCCATGATTGGTAAAATTAGGCTAAATAACTACGATATAATTGAACTTTATAATTCTTGATAAATTAGATGGTAAATAATAATTTTAATACAATTTTTACTAAGAAAAGGCAATTCCCATGGACAGATAAATTCCCGTGCCCAGGTCAAATTTTCAAATTGCAATAACTTCCGTAATTTTATATGTATAAGTACAAAATTTGTGTTTATTAATTTTTTTATCAAATTATCAGCGTAAAATTTTCTATATATTATTGGTATTTCAAAATTCCATGGGAATTTGACAAAAATGCCCGTTTGGTGAAATTGACTCACACGGACACCGACGAAATAATTATGTAACTTTATCTTTTTCGATTGATCGCAAACTTCACCTTCCTCACTAAGACGAGATATATCTTTCACACTTCTTCACTAAGACTAATTAGTCTTAGTCAAGATCTTCCATCCTTCTGTCTTGTCCAATTGGACAAGGTTTCTTGAAAGGCTTTCCTATGTTCCTTTGTACGCGCTTTGTGTCTCGTTTTAGATTTGTTTTGCGGGGGGATAACATCGACAAAGAAATCAGGCTGTCTATTTTTATCCATTGCTTTCAATCGCAATTACATTTTAATCTGTTTCCTGTGACCGCTGCCACCCGAACTGTGTTTAGTCAGGTTGTAAAATAAATCCATGTTTATTCAATAACTAACAAATTATTAATAATATTCGCACAGTTGGTATATATAAATTGTAAAAAATGATTTTAATCGATGTGCGGGGAGTTTAGCGCCATTGTCAAACCCGAGCCAGTTTAATCAGGTTGTTTTGTGTTTATTTTCATTAATACTTAAACTAAACCCAGTCGATAAAGTCAAGCCTCGAAATTTTGGACCGTTTAATGAAATGAACAAATGTTCATTAAAGTACTTTGTTTTTGTCTACCAAAATTCTCCAGGCCTATCTGCCGTTATCTTGAAAAATGTATCCCATCCATTTTGTGCGAAATCTACGCACCCTATTAAAATAGTATGGTCAAGGATAACATTACTGAAAATACTACAGGAAAACTAATAAATGTATAAATGATAGCGTAGAAAATTGATAGACAAATATCTTCGCTGTCTAAACTCGCACTAACTAGTGCCGTCAATGCCCATAATATAATTGCACGAGGTTCATTTTGTATGCAGGCATTCGCATGCCACAGACTGCTCGGTCCCAGAGCCGCCTTTAGGTTTATTCACAACGCTTACGCTCCAACCACCCCTCAGGAAAACCAGTATATGCCCAACCTCCGATTATCCTCACTTGTCACGAATATCAAGGTTAAGATATACTAGAAGAAGTACGGATCGAGTTGGCTTGAGAATCACATATAGCGCTGTCAGCGTAACAACTAAAGAGGCTTGATTAAAAATTCCGTTTTGAAGACACCGAACGCGTTTAAATTGTTGCGAGTGGCAATTGTTTTCCTTGGGTTTTATTAAAGCTTTGTGTTACCTAGGTACGTAGAGGACGTAGCCTGAAGAATAGGTAAAGTGAATATATTACTCGGAAGACTGATTACGGTAAGGGCTGACATATCCACATTTGAAAATGAAATGTGAAGGACACCAACTCTTTCTTGGAGCAGCTCTTGATCGAGGGACTTAGATGAAGCTCGATAGTTATCTCGTGTCCGTTCCATATCACTAGGAACAATGGTTGTGAGCTGAACATGTCTCATGTCGTCATGTGTCGAATACTATATGTATTGCACAATTTGCATAAATTTCATTGTCGTAGCTGGGGTCTGCCGCAGGTGACACCCTCTAAGGGTGACACCAGAGGGCCGATTTTTGAGTGTCGAACGCTCGACTTTTCACTCGACATCTGTCAAAACGTCATAGCTTTTTAACAGATTTCGAGTGAAAAGTCGAGCTTTCGATACTCAAATGGTAACCCTTTCCCACTATCAATGCTACTTTAGGAACACTACACCACGTACCGAAAGAGCAAGAAATTATGACCAACTAGCTTTTACCCGCGACTTCGTCCGCGTGACAGTCGTTTATATCTTTAGAGGATGATTTCTGGGATAAAATTAAAACATCCTATGTTCTTCCTTAGGATACAAACTATGACTCAACTAAATCCGTGCAACGGTTTAAGCATGTAGAGGTAACATAGTTACTTTCGCATATTTATAATATTAGTAGGTATGCAATTTTTTTTCACACTGACAACCCTACACCAGTTATTCATGAGTCTATTCATGAAATCCCTAGCCATTTGACACATCTATAAGTATCTAAAACAGCCAAGTTTTTGGTGATAGTACTGAAG
This sequence comes from Cenopis cana, assembly GCA_951800055.1. NCBI lineage: Eukaryota > Metazoa > Arthropoda > Insecta > Lepidoptera > Tortricidae > Cenopis > Cenopis cana. Next base: position 2,126,379 of record OX637476.1, on the reverse strand, counting down.
CCGACGTCAATTTATCAAGTAGGTAAGAGGCGCTCACGCTAAAGGGATTTTCGAGTGATACAGGAAAATATTTACGGAAATACTTTACGGACGATTCTGCGAGGCTTTTTAAGTCGTTTGCTCGACTAGACTGGGAAAAAGGACGGAACTGCTGCCATTTTTGTCGTGGATTACGCTCCGTTCTAAGCAAAGAACATTGTTGTAGAGTTTTGTTTGTCGAACATTTCAGTTTACGCGTTATTCCCTATAACAAAAACAGAACACAACGCTCAAACAACAATTAAAGTCCTTACTTCACGATACATGTATGTGCGCATGCTGTAAACAAAAAACAATATAGAAAAGTTTGGATGTATCGCGTGTCGACAATACGAAATAGGCGTCTCTTTCGATTATTAGACGTGAAAGAATTACTTTAGAAGCCATCATACGATGTTCTATTTAAATTGGTGAAACTGAAAAAGGAAGAGAAATAAATGCTTGAATAGGATTTTGGGACATACTTTTTATAGACTTGTACACGTATAACACTTCTGGCCAACTCTATTGTCACGCATGCAATAGAGTATTCAAGAGTAATTTTGGCCTAGCCAGCCATATCAGCTCACAATAGGGCAAATACCTAGTTTGTCAGGGTCGCCGTCATCGAAATCGATGAGGAGGACTATATACTCGATATATAGACTTGTTTCAACAAACGTAATAGTTTATAATCCAATATCTGCCTCGTAACTATTAAAATTTCAACTATCAATAAATCGTAGTCGGACTTTAACAACTATATTAATTAATATTGTTACTATCTGCCCGTTCATTAACTGTTCATTACTCGATCGTTTCTGCAATCATTGTTTCGCTGCCAGAAACAAATAATGTTTGCGGGCAGAAAGTAAATGTTTATTTTGTACAATATTTAAACCGCATTCATAATGATACGTCCTATTAAATTGTGGTTAAACACAAACATTGCAATGCTGACTGTAATTTTAGCTGAAAAACTGACAATCAAAAACTCAAAAAGCTTTTGATTTTCTTTCATCCACGAACAGGCATATGACATATAATTACGTACTGTAGCCTATGGAAGCGTTCGACTCCAGGCAGCATGGAGGCATAGGACTGTTGCCAATTCTTTATTTTACACTACACTTTCCCCATTTACTACTGTGATCCTTTATTTGTTTTGAGGATACGCAGTGTTGATGGTCAAGAATTTGTTTTCGCCGAAGCTCTCAGCAGAAAATGACTAGTTTATTTTACTGTCGTCAATAGGGTATGGATTCCGGGACTGGACTTGTATATTTGAAAAGTCCCGAAAGCCCGTTGATTATGGGACTTTTCTTACAAACCAGCAGGCCTATTTTCGAGTGTCGAACGCTCGACTTTTCACTCGACATCTGTCAAAACTTCATAGCTTTTTGACAGGTCTCGAGTGAAAAGTCGAGCGTTCGACACTCAAAAATCGGCCCCCTGTACCGTGACTGCAAACACTATTTGTCAAAACTAGAGTACTTATATATTTCTAGTAATATACATAATGATAATTGTTTACGGACAAAGTCGCGAGCAAGATTTAGTTAGTTACTCAATCACGCAAAAACGTTTGATCGGATTATATTGAAAATTGATACTTTTTATCCCGAAAATTATCCCTCGAATAGAGTGGAAGTTTACGCGGAGGTAGTCTCGGGCAGAAGCTAAGTAATTTTATCTCGGGATTGGATTGGAAAAATCGGCCCCAAATCTGTTATGAGACGGTTTATCGTCGTCTCGCGCCTTAAAAACCCTACCACGGTAGTTAATAACTAAATGTACGCATGCTTAAACAAATAATAACCTTTGTCGAACGCGTGGGCTGCCATTAACTGAATTTTACAAGCTTACGATAACAAAATGCACGTTTTGATAAATCGTAACAAAATTATAATAATCCAAGTGTTTTCCTAACACGCAAAACGAGTTATAGTGTTATGACGCCGTCGTCATAGCAGCGAACAGCCATTTGACGACTATTTCTTTATCAGTACTGATGTTAATCAGTTATGGATTAAAGCTCATAGTTTAATTTTAATAATAAATGAAAAAATTCAGCACCATTTTGAACGCCTAATAGTAAAACAAAGTGGTACGTAATATATACTTTTTTACCAGCCATATTTTACTTTACCTACTTTTTGATTTTTGTTTAAATTATAAATTTATGTCGGTACTATGTGGGCATTAGCGGTTCGATTTAGATAAATTCACTGCTGGTAGTAGAAAGAAAAAATATTGTTTGCGCAATAAGCTAAAAAAATCCTATAAAAGCAAAATTAATGCCATGCCATAATGTTCATCCCACGTTTATTAAAGCAAAGCAGATATGTTTCTAAAAAAAAAACAGAAAATGAAAGATTTTGAATGTTAGCTACCAAATCTCTTTTTTATCATTTTCTCTTTCCTTCTATCTACATCTTATGTACAAACTTAATTGTCCATTACCTTTTAGTTTACTCTTGAATAAACAATAGACTAGTATATTCTATACGACACAAGCAGCGATTTTTCTCAAATGAAACTAGTCCAGAAGAAAACAGCGCTGTGCTCTTATTTATACAATTTATTAACAATTTGGACTGTAATAATAATAGTAGTAGATATTTTGCGATTGTAACTGAAGTTTATTTTATGTAACTAGAACATATTTATTTGAAATATCTATTTTTTATTGGTCAAAATATTTGTGGACCAAAAATGGTAAACATTGTTTCGCCATGGGGTACCTCAGGGGGTCTATAATATAAGTATCTGCAACTTGTATTATATCCGATTAGTTTCTTGTACATAACGCTACTACGAAGACATATATTGCGAAGTATTCTAGTTGAATTGAAGTGTACACATACTAAATATTTTCGTTCATATCAACACGTATCCTATTATTTACACCAAATACTAACCAATCCCATAATAAAACCACGAAGTAAATATACCCTCAGAACCAAGGGGCTTGCAGTGGGAGGCGCGCGTCGCTTTAAATGCCTACCGCTCGTTCGGCCCGGGGCCGGCCGTCAGTCGAGGGCCGCCCGCCGCCGCACGAACGCGTCTATATGCACGTTACCGCTGCCGCCGCAGACTAGCTGAACGCAGACTAGCTAGAACGCGACGAGTCGATAGCCCTAGCGCTACACGTGCCGCGTGTGAATAAATACAAGTTATACGATAGACAGAGATGCACAGATTAGGCATGTTTTTTATGCCTAAACGCCGTTTTTGTTAGAAAGTGAAGCTTCTGTACTTGTACTATTACTTATTCTGTGTCAGAACATACAAATATAACAAAATTGAGCAAGACGTGAATAAAACCAACGGATGTATAAAACGACGTGAATGAAGCATTAAAAATTCAACAATGTTTTACGTGAAATTTTCATCACTCTAATACACGAGTACTATTATGAAAAAACTTTTTACACATGCCACGCTAAATCAAACCTTATCTTATGATAATATCGTAGACTATGATAACGTCACATTTTTCGTACTACTCAACAACAATACTCAATATTCAACTAGGTAGAGCGAAGGTATATAGACATTTTAAATTAAACCATTCTACGGTTTACTTTTGTGCAACAGGGAATAACATTATGAAATTTGCACTGAAAATTAGATGAAACACTCAGCAAGCTGCATCCGAGAAACCAATTAAAATCCGTACTTATGAATTTATAACAGTTTTGTAGAAACAATAGCTAGCGGTATCAAATGTATATACGGATCAAACGGCTGACGAAAGAGTTGGGGGAAAATGTCATGAAATACATGAATTATGAAAGTCACTAGAGTCTGGCTAATGAAAGCTGAGACTAGAAAATGGCAGGTAATTAAAAAAAATAGCGTGATGCAACGACAAAATATAGCAACTAGTTTTTAGGGTTCCGTACCCAAAGGGTAAAACGGGACCCTAACCCTATTACTAAGACTCCGCTGCCCGTCTGTCACCAGGCTGTATCTCAAAAACCGTGATAGTTAGAGAGTTGAAATTTTCACAAATGACGTACTCGTATTTCTATTGCCGCTATAACAACAAATACTAAAAAACAGAATAAAATAAATATAAAATTTAAGGGGGCCCATACAACAAACGTGATTTTTGCCATTTTTACTAATTTGTTAATGACTAATAAAATAAACTTCTAATTTGTTTAAAAAAATACATTGTACTCATGTCTGGGTACGGGTAGCAATAAGGGTAGAAAACATAATGCCCCGGGACGATGATGGATGACCAATAACAGCCAGTCATCACACGTGCAGATTACGCGCGAAACTTGTAATGGCGTCCTTGCATAATTCCTTTGTTTCGTGGCGCCGATTCGTGTGTTATCTGGTGGAGCTGGTATGACAGGCACACACAGACAGACTCGTACAGTCAACCAATTTGATTTCTAGGCCACTCCGTACGTAAAATCAATATGAAAGTTGCTAGAAATGTCTGAAAGTCACTATGACAAGGTACGAAGTGGCTCATAAATCAAATTGGTTGACCATACAGAGTGAACAAATATATGGTAACTACTCTTTTACTGATGTATTTTGGCAAATATTAGATACTTTAGTCTACATGCCTTAGAAATACCGTGTAAACTGTCAAGAAATGATCATCAGAAACCACCTTCGTAGGAAATATCCTGAATCAATACCTACTCTTAGGTAACATTATCGATAACTCAACGTTAGGTCAACATGGCTCTGTTAGATAGAGTTTACCTCGGTCCATCCTACAGAGTGGAGCTTTTTAGACTCGTCAATGTACAAAAGATTAGATAAACTGACTGACACGCTTCAGTGATGGCGATAGGACTGTATTATCATTCTCATGGGATGTTAATTAACAAGAAAAATACTGAAATATTATAGTAGTTTATGCAACTGTTACATAATGAGAGCCATTAAAACACGAGTGTGGTTTTATGAAACGAAGGCGAGTCGTAAGTGAAGCAGTAGGTAATAGTATTAATAAGCCTTAAAATTTTTAAACATTGAAATTCTTAGCAGTGGCGGGGCGTCAAAAACATTCTTAGGAAAGCCGGATATAATTTGCCTTTCTTATTCTTCATAAGCCGTAGTAAAATAACTGGACTGGGTGAAAATTAGGCAAGCCGGTGGGAATCGAGTTATATGGACGCTCCGCCACTGATTCTTAGATACTAGAATACTAACGGAGCCATTTTGATTTAACTTGAATTCGAGTGTTGTGTCGAGTTGGTATGATTTTATTTCCTTAATCCAAAAAATACATGTAAAATGTATAATATTAGTCACACCGAAAGTAGCCTACCAGATAAACAGTTTTACTGATAAGTTACCCTTAAATTGTTATTCAACTCAACGACTAAAGTTCTATATTTTTAATACAATTGCAACTATTACATTTAAAGACGGTTGTATTATTTTTCTAAACTGAAATTCAATGACAGTGTTTCATAATAGACGGCAGTCTTAACAAGATCTACGAACCTCGTTGATCGGAATCTGCCTATTCATGACTCATAACTGATGCTCTTCCCAAAGCGACATTTTTTAACAGTTTCCTGGGTTGAGTGCTGACAGGCTTCATCGATGAACTGTCAAATGACGGTCGCGGGTTATTATACTCGAAGCTGCCTAAGAACAGAGCAATGAAACTTGAAATTTGAACTTTACTTCACACTAATACGGTAGCTTTTTAGTGGTAGGTTTATTTATAGATATTTGCTCTTGCTCTAACATCAGAGGGCTGTTAAGTGAGGCGAAGGAAGATGGTTAGTAGGTATTCTAAATTGGTGTGGTGGACAATACACTGAGCGAAAAAAATACTAATTATTAGTAAGTTTTAGTGAATCCCAAGACAAGGAGATTATATACTAACGGTTACAAAACAGTTTAGTAGTAATAAGTAGTTACAAGGACATTTTTTTTGGTATTAGTAAATAACTACTATTATCAAAAACTGTTTTGTAACCGTTAGTATATAATCTCCTTGTCCTGGGATAAGTATTTTTTTTTCGCTCAGTGTAAATGCGTCCTTTGACTGTAAGCCCTTGTTAATGTCAGTGACGCCTCGAATACAGTGCGGCTCGAATACGTGCAATCATTCGTAGGTAGTTACATCCAGAAATCTTTTTTTTTTTATATGACTAAACAGCGATTGACCTTTCTCTCACCTGATAGAAAGCGACGACAATACTTTTATTTCAGATAAATATCCATAAATGATTAGTTGCATAAAGATGTAGTTCTTGGATCTTTGTAGGTGCGCAGAAAACTATTGAATATTCCTAAACGAACCCGTTAAACATAAACCCTAGGATTGGACTTGCGAGTACCTACGATAATTTGAATTTCATTGGATATAAAAATATCCGACATTTGAATTTCATTCTATATGCAATTTGAACCGAGTTTTTAAACATTTTTTATACAACTTGTGTTTTTAAAAGTATATTTTTTTAAATGAACAGTGCATTTTTTGCAGTTTATTATTGGATTATATTGCATTTTATTATTTAGATAGTATTCATATTTCAATTTGAATGGAATTTGTTAAAATTACAACACTCCGAATATTCCAATGCTTCGATTTCAAAAGGTAATTACCAAAGTTTATTTTAAAGGTACTTTCTATAAATGTGAGAGTTTTCACTAACATTCCAAGAATACGTATGTATTAAACATTGTAAATGAAAACCATTTGTAGTTACTGAATTACTAATTAGAAAAGGGTCTATAATTTAATTATTTGCTCCTATTACAGGCCACACCCTGTATATGGGAGGTCCGCACCTACCCGGCAAGGAGTCGGTCTAATTGCTTGCCAGCATTTATGTTATAGCGGATAAAGCACAAATACATGGTAGGTAAACAATTAAGTAATTGCCAAGAAATGAAAATGTTGTCCGACCAAGCGATTGAACCACGATTAAACGAATGTCTTTCTTAGGTACCTATTTACTTGGTTAACCGTTTTGGAAAAACAAATGTACAAACACTACAAATCCATTTTCATTATAGCTTGAATATTTTTACCAACTTAATAACAGATAGTTAAGAATGAAAATCATTTTATGTGTGTGAATTGAAGACCCTTCTAACTTAATAAAAGATAGGACCCTCAATCCACATTCGCGCAGAATTTGATAGAACCATAAAGTTTACACAAACAAAAAATCCGAGAGCTTATTTAATCAGCGGGAACTTTCCGGGAGTCCTCGCAATCCTGAGATGTATAGGTACATTCTGATGTCGAGTATGGAAATATTGACCTCGCTCATAACACAACTCCACAAGTCGCCGAGGGAATGCTCAACTACTTAGCGTACTATAAGAGTATTGTTTCACGTGCATTTTAAACGAGAACTCATGTTTCTGTAACGTTAGAAAGTAACGAATGAAGAGAAAATTCAGTCGGCAGGCTAAGTATACATTGTTCTTGCGAAGTTTGATGCCTATCAATGCCTTTTGAAAGAATTGAACACGACTCTATTCAGACAATTACAAAAGGCCCTTGTATTTTCGTACCTAATTAAATTGATCGTAATTACGGAATGTACTTTGACAGGTAGCCGGATGGGGCCGCAAAAAAGATCAATGGAGGCTAAGGGCGCAAAACGAGCTTCAGAGGGCGAACCGCGGGTAAAAACTTTACGTAGGTAGTTTGTATCCGATATTTTCCGACTTGAACTTTGGTCGGACTATTGAATTGAGGTTGTTTATTTACGGTTGATTGCGTGCCCGCTTACTTTCCAAGGGCGGGAAATACTGACATTTTGATACAAAATATCCCACGTTTATTTGAACAAGAACGGTTTATGTCAGCAAAACATTGCGGGTAACCTTAATTCGTGTTTATGAAGCAATGCAACCTTTATGCAACCTTTGAAATTATAAAAATATGTGATTTAGAGTGGAGCGCTCGTGGCCCAACGGCGCCTGCGTGCCGCGTGCGGTATCCCAGGTTAATGAATGAATGAATGAATAAAATAATTTAATCCAGAACATATCCATATTACATTTGATCAAAATAACATTTAATTATTAATAATAATAATAAAATAAAATTAATAAAAATAGTTTGGCCTTGGGCTTCTCCGAATCGCGGGTTACCCCGATCCCCCGACGATAGGCCTACGGCCTATCTCCCTCCAACGCTCATGTAGCGGGCTGGCGTCCCACTCTCTCACCGCCGACAGCATAATGTTGGAGGAGGCGTATATTGCCTTCCTGGGGGTGGCGGTCCTCGGTTAAGCAATGTCGGCCGCGGTCAGTACATGTATGGGTGACCGCTTTGAGTGGTTACTAACTGAACGCTCCCGTGCTTAGGAAGGGACGTTAACTGGCTGCTGTCAATGGCAGCAGTCGTTAAGCCAAGGCCTTCGGGCGGCTTGAGAACTTCTAACAGTCAACCTTAATATGTTTGTTAAGCGGATGCGTCCGCTAGCGAAAATCTCTAAACTATCTCTCTAACTCTAAATTTCTAACAGTCAAGTTGCCCACTCACTTGACAAAGGGGGGTTGAAGTTGCACCACGTCCGTAGGGAAAGTACCCACCCACCGCTACCCACACGTGACCCCTGGGTGGTGCTAAAAGTGCAACGAAACTGGCCACCGTACGGTCTTCTCGAAGATCTCACAGTTTGAATTGCCATACGATAAATAAATATGTGATTTAGAATGGTCTGCATAAGGAACTAAATAAGATTTTTCTTTGTTCCAACTCATAAAGGCGTAGTTATAATTCTTCTGACAGCAACTTCTGAAAAACACATGTAGCATAGACATGTACATAACTATTTTACTATTAGCGAGAAGGTAATGATACCAAATTTTTACAGCTGTTCTTGATAAGTATAGAATCGTAAAGTTAACCTCAGCTGGTACCTCGCTCGTGCCATGAAGTTATTTAATATTCTGTAGATAACTTAAACATTGTTGGGGCCGCTATACTATAAATTACTATAAATGGTACTGTTAGAAAATAAATATTGTACTAGCTTTGGGTCACGAATTTGTCCGAATAAAACTCGTTCATTTCAACAGCCTTACAATAGTACATTACTTAACAAGGGCGGTAAAACAAAGAATGTCTCAGATCGCAGGTATTTGATGCCCGAGCTAAAGGCAAGGGCGATAAATATGCGATCTGAGGCTTTCTTTATTGACGCCCATGTTAAGTACAAAATTTTATGTCACCGCAATTGCCGCTTTATGGTCAGGTGTGACATAAAATATAAAAACACTACAAAAATCTAACCTAGTGAGCCGCCGGCAGCCACCGGTAGTTATTATTATTATTAAACGTGAGTTCCACTGTATAATTCTTGTTTAAATTTACCTAAACCTTTGTCACGAAATTTTAGGTATTTAAATCTTGCTTTATGAAACCGAATGCATAATACCAAACAAGTTTGAATATAAAGTGAAATAAGGCTTGTAAACCATATTTAATCCTCTTCCCAGAAGGCGCTTCACCATTTCCGCGGCACAATTTCGTAAAATTTTCAGTCCAATTGGGTCATTAATGTTGGTGAAAATTTCGCCGGATGTGAGATAGGCGACTTCCTGATTTGTCGGTGTGGAGGCGGTACGATATGAGAAAACTGTCAACTGTCAGTCGAGGCAGTACCGCTTTTTACTGCGCCCCTATATTTAAATGAGTGCTTCCTGACTGGCGCGGGATGCGCGGTAGCGGGACGATACGAAGGCAGTACTGGTCCACTTCTGCGCATGATATTAATACTGCGCAAATGTAATACTGACAGTATTCCGTCAATTGGGAATCTTAGCGACGTCAGTATGTTTACGTCAAAGAAGTAAATGTCACATATCGATCCCGCCCCGCCAAGTCAGGAAGTCGCCTTAGGCGAAATTGTCTGGGGTATTTGGTTGTGATTTTTTTGTAGAAAACATAGAGATTACTTTAATCCAGTCTACGTACATTTTACTAACTCGGTTTTGTTATGATCAGCCTGTCGCAGCCTGTCCCATCAAAAACATTAATGTGAAAAAAAGCCAAGTTCGTAAACGGTTTCGCTAGTACATACTTACTTATAAAAAGTGAGATCTAACTAGACACAAAGCTCCTTAGATCACAGCTTAGTTCACAGCTCCATAACAGTCTTTAATTACTTATAATATTTTTGTATGTGAATTATGAAATTGCAGGTGTGTAGGGTATAGTAGGGTACATAATGAGAGGCAATAAAATACGAGCGTTTTAAGGCTTAATTATGTACAGTTGCATGCATTACTTTATCTACACACATATTAGGTATAAATACTTTAAGATGGATTAAGAAGCCGATGGCAAATTACCTGCATTACTACCAGTGCTACCGTGCTAATGTGCTAATTTATTATACAAATCGAAATAAGAAATTAATCAAATCAAAGATAGAACATACTTATTTATTATTTAATTGTAAATAAAAAATATATATTACAAAAAAACAAAAGCTATCATAAAAGCTGTTGGTTCTCTATATGAATAAATAATAATAATAATAAAAACTAAACGAAAATCGTTTCATCCGTTTGGGCACTACGATGCACAGACAGACACGTTAAACTTATAACACCCCTCTTTTTGCGTTTTGGGGTTAAAAACAACAAGTAACGGAAATGGCGAAATCAGAAATGGCGGCGGAACAAATCTGAATGTTTAAAAAAAATCATAGACCAGTTAATAGTTCCTATACTCATGTCGTTCGCGCTCAATGTCGTGCGACATATACTAAAAAAACATAGCGAGCTGAGGTTTCGTATCGACTGAATTTAAAATTCCAGTGATACTAGAATAGGGGCCTATTTAAATTTTGTTGGCTTTTTTGTTATGACGTTCCAAATTTGAAACTCATTACGTTATCAAATATGAATTTGTCATGAATGTCATGATATTACCCACGGCCGGTGTGTCGCCTTTTTTACTTCGCGAACTTGGCAGAACCCTGCCATGTGTCGAGATGTTGTCATGTGTGCATACAACTTATTCAAAAATACGTCCCATGGCTGTTATGTCGGGGTATTAAGGTGGAAGGGGTAGGGAGGGTCGGGGTATATATTTGTAAGGATTAATTCGATACATATTTGTACACTTCACTGAACATGTCTAAGTAAGTATATTTAACTATGCCGTGGATACGAATATATTAGACATATCAAATTGTTAATCGATAAGTACTGAGTACATATTATAGAGCAAACAGCTTGAATTATTTGGATAGAAATTGAACGATCTGTTTACCCATAATTGTTTAGTATTTACCGAGTTTCACAACTACAAAGCAAACTATGATTTCAGGGCAATCCTCTTATTCCATGAATAGTTAAATTATACTGTTTCAATACCAATTAGCGGTGCCGTATTGCGATGTTGAAATAAGTATTTTAGTATTTCAGTGGCCAATTAACTGAAATTCTTTAGGTAAATTAATTTGAACGCAACGATAGCAACATTTGAAGAAAATACAATTCAATTTAACAGCTAATAGGCAAGTTGAGTTAGCATAGCAGATCAAAAGGAGCAAAAAGCAAACATAAAGTTTAAATAATGTAGGTGTGTATGTGAGTTTCTAGATTCGCCCCCGATTGAGGTGTGTGAGTTAGGTATCGTTAGAATCCTTACCGAGTAACATGGGTATGTGACGTTGCAATAAAACAATATAGCTGACTGTGGACTCCATTTTGTGTTCCGAAACAAAAAAAAAATTTCGTTCTTATCAGCTGAGGTGAGTATCAAAATGAAGCATTTGAAGAGACGATTTGAGTAATGTATATAATGTATGTATTCCAAACCATATTTTACGACATAAAACTTACTTGGTACTTTTAAAACTAAATTTAAATATTGCGAAATAATATATAACAAAAAAAAATAAAAACACGACTTCACTAAAATGATAAAAACAAGTTGCAATATAAATTTTGTCTGCATTCAGGGTTCAGGGGCCTACTAGGTACGTACAATACCAATATAATAGGTAGGTTATTATTTTATAGTCAATACCCTTGTCAATTCAAAGGAAAAACGAACGAAGAAAACTTAACCTAACTAGATAATGTCAGCTAATCTAAAGTACATCGGCAATCAAAGTTTCCAAATTTGATTACAAGACGACCACTGATTACAAAGTCCTAATAAAAGAACATTGAAATTGTAACAAGAGACATTTCAGTTCATAACTTTTCTTCGATTGTCATTAATTTAATTGCATTATTGATATTGTATTAGTTATAGTACTTACCTACTGCTTTTGTTTTTTTGTTATACGAGTTTTAACATCCTACTGGGCACTGTCACGTTTACTCTACCTTATTGGGTACGTAAAGTAATACGTCCCAGTGCTCGACACCTTAATGCACAATAGATGTCATCTTATTCATCACCTCTGACATAAGATTTAAAGTGCCGTGTATTAGGTCAGTGTCGAGCAAAGGGGCGTTTACCGTAACTAAGACTGTCCTAAATCTAGCGAATAGTTATTATTAAAATGTGTAGTCTTAATTCTTAATGCAATCAACAAATTGTAGTATTTATAGCACCTCCTTTCCTTTGAGCCGACGTTACTTCATGCATTAAGATTTTCTGTGCCTAACCTATGATTTGTTAATGTATGTATTCCATCGGAAGGCAATTATTGAATATAAAATATTTATCCCGTGGTGAGTGATATGTGTATAATATATAATTTATGTACAACATGTACAATAGATCGTCTTTGTTTACGGAAGAATGTTTTGAAATTGGAAATAATAAGTAAAATTTTCTGCTTTACGGAGGTCCTGAAACGAAAATAACTATGTTCCGTTTGAGGAGATATTTATCACCTATTGAACCTTTGTCATGTTGTGTTTTATAATACAATGGTGAATGCCAATGTTCTTTTCTCATTCACCCTCGAATTTTGATAATAGCACTAACTAGTGAATCTGATCAAGATTTCGCCCGTCGCCGCGTTGGTGAACACACGTGCTCTTCGTGACGACGGGCTGAATCCACTACCGAACAAACCCAGTTGCCTACTGTCATGGCGTCGTTACTGAACAACGTCTTTGAACAAGTATTGGTTGGCGAAATCATCATAAATTTGATGGGAAGCCTTTTTTAAAGAGTGAAGTGAATCTGATCAATAAATAAAGTAAATTTGTCCTATCCAGGTCCAATTTCCCGCTTCATATGTCTCCTATAACCCTAACTCTTTCATTCGAATGAACAGCTCTCGTATCATTAACCTAGCTAACTACCTACCTAGTCGCTCTTTTCACAGGCCTTATGCTATACCATTTATATTTCATATTTACTGTACCATAAGTATCATATTTCTGGGTTTTCATATCGTTCTCCTCAAGGAAATCAGCATCGTTCTTTACTTCTTTAGATCAAGTCACCATTATGTCCTGTACATAGGACATAAAGCGTTACACACGTAAATGATTCGTACTCGGTAGAAGCTGGTTGTTGCAATGTCGATCGTTAGTGATCGCGGTCCAAACGGCCTCATTACACATTCACATCCCCGGTAGGAACACGGTACAACACAATGCTATACGCACACTACGTGTACGCTTTAGGGTACACGTTCACACGGTCTAATGAACCTGTAAGCATAATGAGCAGCGCATTCGGTTATTCGGGCGCAAAGCTTTTGTCATTTATTTAGGACAATGGGAATCTCTTCATTCTTTTAACGGGGTAATTTCTTATATGTATAACGTGAACGTTATTTATTCAACTTTGTATAAGAACCTATCTAAATTTAAAAAAGAATGTGCTAGGTAATTTTACTAAAGCCGAATAAATCAAAGTGTAAACGAAAAATTCTGTCTCACGTTCCCGGCCTTTTTGAATATTACTTACTGTTCTCAATGTTGAAATAAAACGATTAAAAAATTCGAACGCCGTTGATTCAACGTTTACGGAACCTCGTTAAAGCTTACACAAGCGCATGTCGTTTCAAGTGCCATTGTTAATCGAGTGCAGCCCACATAAACACGAATGCAACAGCCGCGCAACAGGCCACGGCAAAAACGCGGGAACCTTTGCCGCCATTTTAAATTAAAAAAAGTTTGGCGCGCAAACCGGCGTATAGACCATAGAGTATAGTGCATGTAGATTGTTTTTTTCTGTGTTGTGTTATTTTTACGTACCAGTGGGTGGTGTAGTGTGGACCGCGCGACTCGCGAGGTGGGATCTGCCGCGCGTCGGGTCGCGGACTGCCGCGTTGTCACGCCGGGACGACCTGCGCTCCCGATGGACGCCGCTGACATGCGCAAACTACACAGCCAACTAGGCTTTGTCCTGATAAGCCTGCACAATGCATTTCAAACTATTTACTATACATATTTATTTAAAGTTAAAAGGCAATTAAAGCGCTAGCATTTATCATGCCCGGCAACTTTTCCATTATGTTTTTTTTTTCAGATTTTCGACTTAAAATTTTTACAACGTAAGCTAAGTCTTGTAGCTTCCTAATGTTTTTATCATTACAGTCAAAGCTCTCCGATTTTAGGGAGATTTAACATCTTGCCCTCCCAATTCTCTGAAATGATTCGGAAGGCACCCGAACGGAACACAGACCCACACACCGGTGCCCTGAAACTGTCCTTTTCAACCTTTCGACCGACGACCGAGTTGAAGAGTTGCAGGAAAAGTTTGCTTTTAAAACTACATTGTTAATAAGGTTATTGAAGCGTGGCCGGAATAACTGCCACTTGGGGTCAGTAAAAAGTGCAAATGTAAATTAAAACCCGGACGAGTACTTAAAGTTTCAAACTACATTGTCTATGGCTGCAGAGTGTGTACGAGAGGAGTTTTCAACATTTTCGAGGGTGGCTAACGTAGTCTAGATGTCATTTTCCATTTTGCATCTATCTACCTGGCACTTGAAACTATACGAAAACCTACCTGAAACTATATGAAAACCGCGATTGCGTGTCGGTTTTTCAAAATTAGAATATGAAATAAAAGCGATATCTTAGAGACGCCCACTTCTTTCAATTAATGCTTTGGTATGACCGGCGGATGGCCGGCTGTTTTTTCAACCGATTGTGAAATTTTGCAAATTTTGTGAGTAGTTTTATAGTAATTTTGTCTGAAATACAATGATTGAATTGAATTAAATAGTTATTTTTAATTTTTTCGTCGATACAGTTGGTAATCTTTTTTTTTTTCAAAATGGCTAATGGCGAAGCTCTGGGTGTTAAAAACGTAAAAAATATCTTTTTTAAGGTCTACAGCTCACAGAGACACTATAGTACAATCTTAACTGTACAGAGTATTTTCCAATCAGATGGTTCTGTACAATACAAAGCGATACAAAGCCTCTGCAGTATCCTATCTCTATAAGTAGCTATCAAACACTCGTTAGTGTGTCCTGCTTTATTTTCTCGTTTTCTCAGACCAGCTGACCTATCCTATGATCGTGGCTTTTACAGATCCTCCATTTTTACGGCGTCATAGAGCGTACTTACTAACAGTGCATTAGTCACCTTGAGCGGTAAAAAAGGAGCGGACTAAAATGAGGAAATTTTGACGATCACTGGAAACGTCACACATTTATAATTTAAGGCTTCCGTAGCCACGGACGGATACGATTTTACCTCTATTACGTAGAAGACGTCGAGATAGGACGTGAAATTCTTTGCCCGCGAAGCCTTGCCCGTAATCTAGAAAGAGGGGTGATTAAGTACCTAGTACATTTATCACCTACATCTGGTTTAATTATTTTTTTATTTACTTAGCCCTTGAAAAGGCCCTCGAGGCAGCCATTTCTCTTTTACAATAAAAATAAGAAGTATTGTTATATGATACCTACTCATTATTATTTAACAGTCTGTTATTCAATGGCTCCCAACACAACAGGGCAAACAATTTTCCTTTCACCCTAATATAAAAGCGCGAAATATAAAACCAATCAAATAAATATTCCAACTCGGAGTGATCCGAATTTCCATTGGCCCATATTTCGAAAGTGATGAATACTAAATTAAAATACTTGGAGAGTCGTTCAATATCAACAAAGAAAACTTTATGCGGAGCCGGTACAGTTCAGCGGCATTCCGATTGTATAATCAGCTACGTAAACAATCTAGCGAGGGGAAAAACGTGCTTATTTACGTTTTAGGTTAGCTTCGCGGGTTAAAAACAACCCCAAAAAGGGGTGTGTCACGTTTTTTTTTCCTGAACGAGATTATTATTTCATTGGTAAACTTTTGTTAGTTATGTTGCTCGTGTTCCACTTACGTTTAGATTTTTATATTTATTTCAAAAGCCTAAGCCTGAACTTTGTTTCTTTTCAATTCTAGAATTTATGAATTTTTCATTGATTCAACAAACTGGCAACCGTACTGTCTTCTCGAAGATCTCACGGTTCGAAATAATTGTCATAGAGTTTGGCTACTTTAACTCTACCAAGCAAATGAACTGTCAAACAAATATTTGGTTTGGCAACACTAACCTCACACGTCACATTTCCGTGACATTTCCATAGAAATATGACGTGAAATATGACGTATAATGCACAGTGTTGCCAAATTATATTTGTTTGACAGTTCATTTGCTAGGTAGAGTTAACGTAGCCAGACTCTACCTATATACCTACGATAAAAATAAAAACATTGTGTTTTGTGTTCAGTTCAGTGTGACCTCACAGCGTGCGTGGAAGCTAGCTAAACACATTCATACCTTTATTTCTCATTGTACTTACCAAAACTTTGCTCATTTTTCTAGAATATTTTTGTCTCTTATCTGTAAGGAAGCATCTCTCAGCTCTTTATCCATAAGGAAGTAACAAACATGTTTGTCCTTGTAGGTATCTGCAAAACTGTGATAAATCTTGCCGCAGGTGAGACAAGAATACATAACTATCACATGAAACATGCACCGAAGTCCATTTAGGGGATGGTTCAATTTTGTAAATCACGCCCTCCGTATTCTACACACTTATGTCACCCGCGCACGAGGAAATGAGATGGAACTCTATTTTTTGAAGAATTTCGTTAGGTTTATATGTATTTCCTCTTATGAGATAAAATAGGTACCATCGCTTTAATTTGGTTGTGTCGTTTAATCACGTATTGTTTGAGTATAGGCTGAGGAAAAAAAAGGAAATTAAAGATTCAACTTTGTATCCAGAAAACCTTTTATAATCATATTTCGGAGAAACAATATTAGTCATGAATCATCTATCATATATACCTACTGCACAAATCACACATAATTAATGGTACTAAGATGTATACTACCATATCAATGTATAGAACCCTTCAATTTGCATGAATTGGCCTTTCCATCAACCCATTGCGTCCCGGGGGCGTTGTAAAAGTTCAACTAGGGATTCGGGTTGGAGCTGGCAACAAGTCATCGCCGAGCTATATCGCCTCCATTCTCTAACAATTCATATTAGATTGAGTTTTAAGTGCAACATGCTTGTAAAGAGCCTAACATTTTTTTTATGCTTTAAAATCAAATTATGACAATTGTTTTAATAAACTGATTAATAGATAGGTACTATGCTTTCAGGTAGTAGTGCGTTTTATATTGATTAAAACTTACACGATGTTCACACAATATTATTCGGAAACGGGACTTAATCGCGTACAATTAGAACTAATTTACCTTTTTTAAGGTTTTGCCCGACGTATCGAATGTATTACAACATCCGTGGTCGCGAGCTGACTGACGCCGCTGATATGCAAATCCCTCAACCTCAACACAGCACATCCTCGAGAGCTCTTTCGAACCACCAGGAACAGAACACCACACACCTACAGAACAAAAGAAATGGTGTGATTATGGCTACAGTTTTCTGTAAGCCTTCCCCAGTTGGGCTACTAAAAATATGAGCCAAGACATTTCGCCGTGCCCTACCTACCTCAATGAAATTAACACGTAGATACATCCCCAGGCCACTCCAACCGCGCCCTCCCATCCCTTTATGGCTCGGCCTGTAAAGCCACACTCGGGTAAAAAAAAAGTAGGAACAATTTACATAGGGCTACAGTTTCCTTTGTTTGTGAGTGCATATAAGCATCCTCTTTTGAATACAAGTTACGATATGTGCGCAAAGCCGTTAAAGCCATCATGAGTTATTACCGTGATTAATGTACGGTTTACTACCCTAGTGACGTGATCGTTAACTTGTTTACGGGGCCGACTGTACCGACTAGGTCAATTTGCTTCTTTGTTTGTGTCTGCCGTGAAAACCTTGCTTTTATGCTGAAGTTTTCGCATAATTAAACAAAAATGAAGTTGCAATAGTTCGATAACGAAAAAGTAATGAAATATACGGAATTTCAATCATAATAAACAAGCTATCTAAAATGAAATAAGTAAACCAAGAAACACCAGTTAGAATTATTCAAAAAAATAACTTTAAAAGGTAATATACAGTACACTCTTTATCACTCTTTAAAGACGACAATATGAACGATCTAGTCGCCAGTAAGAGTAAACCAAAATAAAGTTTATTGCGCCCGAAAATTAATCACAGTCATAAACATATTGCATGTTTGTACAATACAAAATTATATTACAAATTTAAACATTAATTTGTTCACAGCGTACGTGTTTCGTTAAAATATCCCAATTAAGCACTTAATCCTCGATTAATTCTCGTTACCGTATTCGTTAGCGAATGAGTTTGTGTTGCTACCCTTTGGACTCACAAATGGCCCAGAACAAACAATTTAGTTGTGTTTATAGTCGTCTATTGAGCAGTAACGACGTTTACAGGCTCCCGTAAACGTCGGGAATTTTCTGGTAATTGAGTCTATCTGTTCACAAGGTATTATTGTGAGGTTACCAAGGATAATTAGACCTCAACATTCGCAACAAACTGACGAGCTATTGAAGGGTTTATACTGGTTTTTATCCGGAAGGGTCAGTTTTACCGTTACTGATGCAAAGCTGTGATTTCCGCTAAATTAATTGCGAACGACGAATCAAATTACGGTTTTACTCCGTAAGACTGGTACTACCTAAGTAGATTTATGCTGCCAGATATGTATTACCATCAAGCAGCACGACGGCCGATGCCAAGCCGATGCAACTCCAGAAGAATCACAAGCGCACACACCCTTCTTAGAGGATAGAATACCTACGCGGTCGCTCTCATAACTCGATTGGAATCGAGGAAAGAAATGAGGTAACCAAATCCCACCCAACACTATTACAGCGGATAAATTAATTCCAGGAATACTCCATTTGAATTCCATTGTAACACCATCAAATTAAGTCGACGTCCGACTTTGTTACCGTGGTCACCGAGCTATCGGATCGGATCGGCTAACCTGATTACGAACTCGTAGACTATATTGAGGTCTTTATTCAGTCTAAGGAACGACGATAATGTTATCATTTTGTTTAAATAACGAAATGGAAATTTAATTTAAAAATTTGTTAGAATTTTATCTTCGTTCGAATTGTTGATTTATCGTTATCTTAGTGGATTCCCGGGATCCGCTACCTAATCCCAAAATTTAGCGTAGGCATAGGCATAGTTTTTACGGAAGCGACTGCCGACTGATCTTCCAACCCAAGGGGGCAACTAGACCTTATCGGGATTAAGCGTATTGTGTCAAAATGTTGCTTAAAATGAAGAAGTTTATGTTCAATTTATAGTTTTTCAGGACTATATTGTATAGGATCCAAAGGGTCAACACGGAACCCTATACCTGTCACTCACGGGTCCGTCCGTCCATCCGTCCGTCCGTCCGTCAGTCCGTCAGTCCGTCCGTCGTCATACGTCGTCGTTTACAGGTAAATGTACGAAGTGACTGACTCGCACTTGGCCGGTTTTTTCGACGTTACAGGCTGGATGCTATATACTGACCCGGCCTGCGTATTTTTGATAAATGTGGTGAATTGAATCTTATGAAGAATTGCGAATTCAAAAGTACAAAAACAAATCACACTACATTTTATACTTTGATATTTGGGCGACCGAGCTTTGCTCGGTGTTTTCCCGGGCATGAGACCTAGCTAGATTGCTCGTCCCCAAAAACTCCCACATACCAAAGTTCATCAAAATTAGTTAGAGCGGTTTCCGAGATACCCGAAATAAATATATGTATATACAAGGGTTGCCCGTTTAAAGATAAGATTCAAATTCAAAATTCAAAAAGGGTTTTTTTTAAGAAGAGCATCTTGCTATCTAAGTAAGTTCAGTGGCGGATTTACCCCAAGGCTGAGTAGGCTGAAGCCTAGGGCGGCAGATTTTAGGGGGCGGCAAATTTTGGCGAAAAAAAAAACTACTTTTTTGCCCCATACGCGGGGCGCAAGCAACCCGCCGGATTCTTTGGGTTGATCTTGGGTTGCCCTTAAGTTCACTTTGGACTTCTATGTCGTATCTTAGGAGGGAGAGGGAATATAGGAATGGGAGAGAAGGAGGAGGTAGTCTGAGATTAGGACGAGTGTCCGTGTGGCCTCGCCCGTCCGACCGCAAGCTTCGAGCCTTCGGCTTCGCGTGGTTTGCCGCTTACCTTCGGGCCTTGGGTTTCATTTCAAGTTCGCTTGTAACAATGACAGGAATAGCGAGTATCCGCATGGGCTCGCCCTTCAGGCTCGCATGGAAAGCGCGTTCTGATGGGACGCTTCGGGCCTTCGGCCTTCAGCAGAGCCGGATCTAGGGGGGGGCAAGCTGGGCCCATGCCCCGGGCGGCAAGTTTAGGGGGCGACAAATTTAGGGGCGGCAGGGGGGCGGCAAATTCGAACTTCTTGACAGGCCAAAATACGTCTTGACAGGACAAAAAATTCCGCGCTCGCTGCGGTCGCGTTTTTTATGACTTGATGCATATGATTTGTTATATTTCTCGATTTGCTTACGAGTTGATGAGTATGAAGTATTTTCCGCATCTGCATTATAATGTTAGCAAATTTTCGCGCTCGCTGCGCTCGCGTTTTCTTCTAGAT
Source organism: Cenopis cana (assembly GCA_951800055.1). Lineage (NCBI taxonomy): Eukaryota > Metazoa > Arthropoda > Insecta > Lepidoptera > Tortricidae > Cenopis > Cenopis cana. Next base: position 2,105,450 of record OX637476.1, on the reverse strand, counting down.
TTGTTATGTTTTCATGCGTATGAAGTTTTTTCCGCATCTGCATCATGATGTTCGAAAATTTTCGCGCTCGCTGCGCTCGCGTTTTCATGCAGACGGGGGCAGCATTTTGTAGTTTTAGTCCCTCCTCTAAAAATTTCTGGATCCGGCGCTGGCCTTCAGGTTAGCTTGTAAGATACATGGGGCATATGAATAGTTGGGCAACACCTTCGGCCTCTCAAAATGTACTTGGGGAGGAGAGTTGGCATAGCCTCTCGAATGGAGGCTCCCCGAGCCTTCGGCCTGCGGCCTGGCAGCTCGCGGCCTGAAGCTCGCCCTCGCAAAAATTACTCGAAAATTGTTTTGTCTCTCACGACCGTCGTTTTGGATATTTTAATTTTTTTTATTATCAGAGGACCCATATCTCCTCACATGCCAAAATTCAGCTCTCTGCGACCATTTAGAATTTAGTTTTTCAAAAAACAGTCGTTTTTTTACGACGAAAAAAGTATAAATAGGTTTGGGAACTAGGGTATTGAATTGTGGAGGTCAGCAGGGGCGGCGAAATTTGAACAGCCTAGGGGCGGCAAATATGTAAATCCGCCACTGAGTAAGTTGTTGCTGATATCAAACATAAATTATAAAGCTGTCTGCGAAAAACAGCAATTCCCAACATAAAATATTTATGAGGGAGTTGTATGTATCTTAAAGGAGGATCGACTCAACAAAATTCTCAAACACATTCACGGAAAGTTAAATCAACAATATAAAACACCACTTAATTTTCTAGAGACAAAAAACAGTTGTTAAACACCATCCTTTGTTTTTCCAAGCCTTTTCATTAGAGCACTATAGACGTCATTCCATTCGCTGTACCCTCCGTTCATATAAAAACGGATTTTATTACTTTTCGCGCTTACGTCATTTCGCATCGTATTTATATTCAAGTTATTGGGAAAACAGCATAACCGCCTATAGTCGTGAGGTAGGTTTTCGATGTAATAACGTTCTTACTGAAGCGGCTATAGGTTGCCGCAGGGAACAGGCTAACGTTGGGAACACGTGTGTAAAATGTGTGCATTCGATACGAATTTTATTTTGAGCTTATTACATTTTCAGGGTTCCGTAGTAAAGAAGTAAAATACTTATAATTTCGCCGTAACCGTCCTTCCCATAGATATTATTATGTCCGTATGTAACGAATTAAAAAAACTTTCGAAACTAAGATTAATAGGCGAAATTAAAAAATGTACTTGGGAAAGCAAACTTTTGCGTGCCGTAAGGCACGCGACGTTTAATCTTGGAGGTAGCAAGAGGTAGTCGTGAGTTCAAACCGCGGTTAGGGCTTCAAAAATATGTCTGAAATATAATTTATGGTAAGATAAGAATACATGTATTCATTGCATCGTCACCAGCTACTCAGACAGACAGTTAACAGTAGCTTCTCGGTGAAGGAAAACATCGCAAGGCGATTTCCTGACTTGGCGGGGTGAGATCGATATGTGACATTCTCTTCTTTGACGTTTTACTGACAGCGCAAAAATTCTCACTTGACGGAACACTGTCAGTATTACTTCACTTGTATTCATGCGCAGAAGCGGACCAGTACCGCCTTCGCGTTGTCCCGCTACCGCGTATCCCGCGCAAGTCAGGAAGCACTCATTTAAATATAGGGGCGCAGTAAAAAATGGTACAGAGTCGACTGACAGCTGACACTGACATTTGACACTTTTCTCATATCGTACTGCCTCCGCACCGACAAATCAGGAAGTCGCCTAAGAAAACCGGTGTAATCCAAGAAGGTCGAGATTTCCCTTTGGATTGGAAGGTCAATAGAATAATAGAAACTAGCCCTCTTTGGGATTAGACCACGATATTTCCCTTAATTCCGAAAAGTAACAGTAATAATAATACTGCAACAATGTTCACGATTAATAGCAGTTATTAGGTGGTTTAATTGCTCTATTACATGGACAACACAGTGCAATTACGCCTAATTAGCGAATTACATGCGAATACAGAAACCGTTACGGAGAAGGGCGAAACACATCAGCCATGATGCTTTATTGTCAGTAATTACTTAGTATTTTCTACTCCTATTGTTACGAATCAAATTATTTTGTTAAATTGTTTTGATTCGTGTTAAAGTGGCGAAAGGCTGTGAGCCTTTGAAGAAAATACAGAGAGGTCGATAGTAGTGGCTTAAGATTGCAATTCATACTATTCATAGATTCGCTTCGCTTGATGACGTAGTGATCTCGGTGGTGTAAAGGTAAGCACGCTGGTCCGGCAAACCAGAGACATGGGTTCGATTCCCGTCTGGGGCTGCGTGCGTGATCACGGTTAATTTATCCTTTATATTTGTTCTATCTAAAACAAATAAAACATCTTTCTTAGGAAACTCTGTACGGTTTTATAATAAAATCCCTAAAGAAATCACTGGGCTCACAGAAAATTAAAGAGCTACGTAAAATCTGCTATGTTGAAGAAAGCTTACTACACAATTAGTCAATATATAGGTAGAAGACAAAAATGCCTGGAAGCTTCGATCTGCATGACCACCACCGGGTACCACCGCCAATGTAACTAAACCAAACCAAAATGGAGGATGGATGATGTAAAGCTAGAATCAGTTTTGACTTGCAAAAGTGCTATCTGATGGCCTATTTGAATAAACGATCGTCTTTGCCCCCTGGCATCTTTCTCACTTGACATAATACTGTCAGTATTACGTTTGCGCAGTAGTAATTTCATGCGCAGAAGCGGAGCAGTACCGCCTTCACATCGTCCCGCTACCGCGCATCCCGCGCCAATCAGGAAGCACTCATTTAAATGTAGGGGCGCAGTAAAAAATGGTACCGAGTCGACTGACAGCTGACACTGACATTTGACACTTTTCTCATATCGTACTGCCTCCGCACCGACAAATCAGGAAGTCGCCTAACATAACGTCAGCTGTGGTAGTTTATTATAATTAATTAGTATTTTTTCTCATTCAGCGTACAGGCGCCCGTGTGCACTTTATGGTAATCTGTCTTACCGCTAAATACTCTCATTACAGACACATCCAACTACATTTTTAAACAGATTCCCGGGAATTTCATTCCATTGAAACGCTTTGTAAAAAGCACAGTTGTTCTTACAAAGCGCAATTCACTGTGCCGTCATAATCTGCCTCGGATAATCAGGCTTGCGCTTCCGTCCGAGGAGCGGGAAGTTATTTTTATTCTTTGGAACTTTGAAAAGCTCTGTCATGCATTATGACTTGTAACTACTAGTGGCTCTGTGAGCTTTAGACTTTGGGTGTGATATTTTTTTACGTTGTTCCTATGGCTAACCCTATGGCTCCGCCAGCCTGAAATATTTACGAAAACAATTGCCAAAAGATTCTATATAATTATCGAAACTACACACAAATCTCACGAGAATCGGTTGAGTGCGACTTAGTGCTCAAGATGAAACTGAGACGCAAGACATAAGATTATCTCCACAGTGGCAAACAAGAAAGAGTCTGCCTGATAGACACATTGTGGCCTATGACGTATCTCTTGTGACATATAGTCAATCATCATGGTTTTAAAAAAACAACAGTTATAGTACTTTTATTCCACGAGCGCGGGTGAGCCATGGTTGTAGTTGGACATACGAACACATAGCTCGTACGCTAACCATACGCTAACGCACAAATAAACAAAGAACATTGTATGAACTTATGTAGGCTGTTGTATCAAAGTTAGCAACTATACTTTCATGTCGCTTAATTTAATGATGCCATTGTAAATGTATTTGTGAACAAAATGATCATGGTTTTCAGCCATTGTTCGAACACAAACGACTATGTTACACATGTTTTTTTAGGAATGACGATAAAATGTGGTCGTGTATTTAATGAAAGGTTACTGTTACGTCCGAGGTCTGCTCGCACTAAATTTAAATAAAAACAAATTTATTTAACTACTCAAACAAGTTAACATAATATTTAGATACCAAAAGAAAATTTGTAGGAAATTCGGACAATTGGATATCTGCTGACAAGAGCCAAGCTCTTAAATATTATCATGATGATGATGGATTTCTGCTAAGACTCAAGCCGAGGACTTAAAATACAATTCAATTAGAAATGAGGTAATTACCTCAATTCACAGAGCGTTTCAACCGCTGTGACTTCGATGGTCGCATTATTGAAAACATCACTAGTTACAGAGCGGAAAACCAAATCTTACTGTAGTATAGCAGGCGGGGAGGGCTTTCGTCCTTTTTAAAATGGACCATAGAAACTTTTATGTTTGGTCTTCTTCGAGATTCTTACGCCGTTCTTCTCGAGGCAGAGGTTTATTTTATAAACCGGTGGTAGTTTTTTGACACTCATGCATTCATGTAATATGCCTAAAGTGAAGAATTTTATTTTATTGAAAAGAATTTTATTTTATGTTTTGTTTGTTCGTTATTTCGGAAAAAAATCTATTTCAATATAGTCCAAAAGTGACGTAGGTATGTACAATCAACTTATTTGATTTCTAGGCCACTTCGACCTTTTCACAGTGAAAATCAATATGAAAGCCGCTAGAGATCTTATATCAATGTCACTGTGACAAGGTACGAAGTGGCCCAGAAATCAAATTGCTTGACCATACATGCAGTTTTTTATACAACGACGGTGGTCACGGCCTGCCTTATCGTGAGCAAATATCGAAACCTATAGACACAAGCAACTTAACAAGGCGAGGGCGTTCCCGACCCTTTATCGACTTGAAGATTCGCTGTGTTGACAGCTAGAGACAGATGCAAGTCCTCGGGAGCTCTGACGACCGGTAAGGTTCCCAGGCCCCTATTTCACCAACATCTGACAATGACAATTCCAAGTACACTTCTGAGTCGTCACGTAAAGATGGTAGTTGGATAGCATCGATACTTACCGGCCCGGCAATGTAAACCGAATTGTCATTGTAATGTGAGAATTGTCAAGTTGGTGAAATAGGGGCCAGGAACACAATACCACATACATAAGGCAGCGATCTTCTGACTCTTCCATAAGGTGAAGGTACTTCCCCAGTTGGGCTCAAGATATTGTTGTAATTTGCCACTGGGGTGAAGATCAGGGTTACAAATGGTCCGTCCACCAGCTCGTCTCGCAGCCAATGACCTGGGCGCGAGTTCTTCCTTCCACAATTCGTTTACCGGTTTAGTGGAAGGCCACTTGTACGCTACTTCAGGTTGCTTAATAATGTTGCCATACCTATAATTATATTTCTTCCCTACTATTGACTATGTTTGCCATGTAAAAGTATATATATATTTCCCCACACCATAATAATAAAATCATGACAATATGAATAACGTTCCGTCGTGTAACCAGCGATGAGACTTAACTAATTCCACCATAATAAACTGGCATTTAAGCTTAGTGAATAGATTAATAGCCTTGTAATTTAAACGCACAATCAGACACAAGATATCTGGATATTAATGGCACAGATTTTAATGGTTTATGAGTGGCTGGAAACGGAAACAGAGCGGGAATCAAGGCATTCGCAATTGAAGAGTTCTGGACAATGCGTACTTTCACACAAATAAAGGGCTTTGTTCCCCCGTTCCGATGATGAGCATTTCTATTTCTGTTATGTAATCACGATTCCATTATTTAATATAGATTGAGTAGGGAAATGAGAATTGTTTGAATTCATGTAGGCTGATGAATGGTTCTCTGGCGTCAGAATGGCCATCAATGTCGGTTTAGAACTTTGACAAAATAGGGACACTATTTGGCCACTTTTTCATCACGGTAATAAAAAAACCGGCTAAATTCGTGTCCGTAATCGTACATTTAGGTTTCCGAACCAACCGCAAAATTAAGTTGGTTTTAACGAGAAAACATAAAGACATAAAAATCAAGGAAGATATCGGATTTATCAATTATATTAATATTTGTTGGTAAAATATATTTATCACCAAATTTCAAGGTGAATGGAAAGTTAAAGGTTAATTTTGTGACAGACGACGGACGGACGGACGCGTGAGTGACAGCAATAGGGTACCATTTGGACACATCGGGTACGGAACCCTAAAAAGGATATTTGACGAAGTTGAACCGGAAGCGCTCCGCTCGCGGATCGCGCTCGCTCGGTCCAAAAGATGGGGCAACGCTACGCGATTGCAAGTCGAGCTAAAAGTGGACGGAGGTATATTATCGACATTATCGTGCTTCGTTTCCGATCCAATGACATTTCAACCAGTTTATTTTGTGGACAATCTGACACAAATAGACCATGTCCCAAACGAAGCAAAGCGTGTACTGTGGGTACTAGGCGAGGCGACGATACTCATACAGACTTATATAGATACAGATAGATGAATACTTAAATACCTACTACATAGAAACATCCAAGGCTCAGGAACAATAATGTGTCCCTAAGCATGTTTAAAGCTGGCAAAAGGGTTTTTATGGCATCAATACGGCAATACATTTACTTGACTGTGCACCTTCTATTTGGAAAATACACATTTTGATTGAGATTGAAAATCCCTGTTTTATTTACTCTTGTGTCTGCGCCCCGTCCTTAATGCCTCCTCTTACCACAACTCTTCTTTTTTTACTTAAAAAATTCATCAAGACTTCTCTCCAAAGAAGAGGCTCTAAGAAGAAACGAAACAACAAGCTCGCAGCGTAAATTTAAGGCTAAATACTTAAAGCCCGGTTTACTACGACAATGTTTACATTAATGCTTTGTAAATAATGCCTTAAGCGTGGGCTCGGCGTAAACAAATCCGGAATTAATTACGTTTACAAGAAGGTAACGGAGGTCATTTGTCATTTTGTTCGCCGGGGTTACCGCTGCGGGATTTCTATTCTATATTACGAGTAGGTACGCAATTGCTTTTAAAAGAACTAACTTTTACGCGCGACTTTGTGCATGAACTAGCTTTAAACTCCCATTTCATCTCTTTACATCCTCTGGAGTCGCCATCCGGCGTTCTTCCGGTTAGGCTACGTTGTTTCTCGTTTTTTAAATGGTTAGTAGATAGTATCTATTCCATTACAAGTAAGACCTCTGTAACTCACAATCCTAAGTACTATCCTACTAATATAATAAATGTGAATGTTTAGATGATTGTTACTCAATCACGCAAAAATGGCTAAACAGTTTATGATGAAACTTGGAATTTTACGTGGACGGAGTCGCGGCCAAGAGCTAGTATGACATAAAAATATTTCAACCTTTTTACCCAGGCGAAGAAAGCATGAATACTATTAGGAGCGCATTTAAATACGTTATTCAACGTTTTCACATCATATTTTAATCAACTGAGACTTAAAAATATGCGAGTGAGACTGCGCGATTAAATTCCGATCAGACTAAGTTCGTGAAGGTCTAGGTCAAATATTCCAAATTCCAGTCCCATTCGTAATATTAAGTCGTCTTGTCTGGCCAGTTAAAATTCATGGTCTTCCTTTTATTTCTGACAAAAAAATATTCCTTATGATGAAGCCTTTCGATCGGTATGATAAAGCTACAGGGTATTTTGTTTCTCGTGTAGCGGGTTCGATTCCCGGTCAACCATGTAATTATTTAAAAATCTATGAATGCAGTTTAAATTGTTTTTTAAGTAAAAATGATGTCTTCTTTTAGTAAAATCTTCCATCAACAATATTCAAGGTACTTTTCCTCCATGTGACATAGGCGTGGGACGCCCTGTATACCTATATTATTTTTTAATACTACGTATAATGTATGATATATTATTCTTGTTCCAATCCATACATCGTCAATCAAATGCAACACTATTTAATTAATTTAATTACGTCGACAGATGCTTAACAGTGGAATTTGTAATGCCAATTATTTATTGAATGAGTGAGATTGTTTCAGCTGTCTGGATTTTCTCCTCTACGTCACATTTCCCAACACACTTTAAGGCGACTTCCTGACTTGGCGGGGCGGGATCGATATGTGACATTTTTATGAGAAAAGTGTCAAATGTCAGTGTCAGCTGTCAGTCGACTCGGTACCATTTTTTACTACGCCCCTACATTTAAATGAGTGCTTCCTGACTGGCGCGGGATGCGCGGTAGCGGAACGATGCGAAGGCGGTACTGCTTCGCTTCTGCGCATGATATTACTACTGCGCAAACGTAATACTGACAGTATTATATCAAGTGGGAATCTTTGCGACGTCAGTATGTTTACGTCAAAGAAGAAAATGTCACATATCGATCCCACCCCGCTAAGTCAGGAAGTTGCCTTCGCGCGCATTACAATATTTAATATCCCAGTATTATTAGAATCCAAGCAGCTTTCCACAGTATTTTAACCTTCGTCGTAAAATTATACCGTAAAGGAAATGATGGCTATTAAAACGACACTTAAAAAGAGTCTATTTACTTATTCAAGCAAAAGAATACAACCGCGGACAGTGCAATGTAGACATTATTTATGCAGTAGGTCTATCTGGCTCGGCGTTTTGGTATGATATCAAAATTACCTTAACCCTTAAGAGGGTACGAACATTTCGCTCCAACTCATCCTAGCCGCGATCTCCCTGCGAGCGGCCATGTTTAGCTACACACTAAAACGATTACTGTGTGCGTGCGGTTCGAGTGCTGCCGGTTGAACTGACACGTCTTGATCATTGTTATAGAGTTAGAGTGAGGTAGGAAAAAAATGTGGTGAGTTTCAAATGTTTTTATTTTATTAACATTACGTACCTACGCACTTATTAAGGTGGTTCGATTTTCATACAAAAAAACGATCGACATTTATTATCTCATTACACATTATTAATACTTAAATATGTGTTAATCTATTTACTTCTGACTATTCATTTTCGCGAAATTAATAAAAAACCTGTGTTTCATACAGAAATTACGCAAAAAACAACGTAATTTTTTTATAAATTTTACGTGTGGGAGCGTGATAACTGACATGTACATTGTGACGTTCGGCCTGGTACTTTAAATTACTTTCCACAGAAACTACTTGGCCTAAAAATCTGAAATTGCACATACATATAATTCGGTAACTAGTCCAAACAACGCAGTCATAAATTATCGGGCGCTCGTTAAGAATAAAAAAATATAAATGAATATGAATATGAGAGTAAATTTACACAAAAGATAACAACCAGTAAACATATGTTGGGAGACTATACAAAATATTTTTAGAGGTGCATGAACACGAATTAATCAACAAAATTGGAATAAGTTTGTCAGGAAAAAGTCAAATTTGGAATGATAATTAATTACGTGGAGTCCACGTGTTTCGGGGACTAGTTTTACTTTAAATTACTTTCCACAGAAACTACTTGGCTTAAAAATTTGAAATTGCACATACATATAATTCGATAACTAGTTCAAACAACGCAATCATAAATTATCGGGCGCTCGTTAAGAATAAAAAAATATAAATGCATATGAATATGAATATGAGAGAAAATTTACACAAAAGATAACCAGTAAACATATGTTGGGAGACTATACAAACTATTTTTAGAGGTGCATGAACATGAAATAATCAACAAAATTGGAATAAGTTTGTCAGGAAAAAAGTCAAATTTAGGATGATAATTACGTGGAGTCCACGTGTTTCGGGGACTAGTTTTACTTTAAATTACTTTCCACAGAAACTACTTGGCCTAAAAATCTGAAATTGCACATACATATAATTCGATAACTAGTCCAAACAATGCAGTCATAAATTATCGGGCGCTCGTTAAGAATAAAAAAATATAAATGAATATGAATATGAGAGTAAATTTACACAAAAGATAACAACCAGTAAACATATGTTGGGAGACTATACAAAATATTTTTAGAGGTGCATGAACACGAATTAATCAACAAAATTGGAATAAGTTTGTCAGGAAAAAGTCAAATTTGGAATGATAATTAATTACGTGGAGTCCACGTGTTTCGGGGACTAGTTTTACTTTAAATTACTTTCCACAGAAACTACTTGGCTTAAAAATTTGAAATTGCACATACATATAATTCGATAACTAGTTCAAACAACGCAATCATAAATTATCGGGCGCTCGTTAAGAATAAAAAAATATTAGAGTTTGAATTTTACAATTAAAGGAAAGATCCGAAATGTTCACAGAACATCAAGAACATAGAAGCACATATCCGGACACAGAAATATCACTAGCAGCAATAGGTAATAGGTAACATGGTGCCTTAAGGTATGGTTCCGCTGCCGACTGCATACAACAACTGCACCTTCCGCCGCACTCCAAATTGAACTGTAATCATAAGACTAAAAGTCCCAATTTAGAGTGAGCGACGTGTGCTGTTCCGACACTTCTCCGCTCATTTCAAATTGAGCTTTTTACGCATACCATTACGGTTCAATTTGGAGTGCGGCGGAACGTGCAGTTGCTGTATGCAGTCGGCAGCGGAATCATACCTTTACCTTTTAACTTGTGTGGCCGTAGTACTGTTGGATTTTTTCGGCCCAAACAATTTACGTTTATTGCCCATTTCTGTAAAAAAACATATCACTTTAGTGCTTTGAGAAGAAATAAAATAAATAAATTTAGCATGTTAACTTACTTACCAAGTATCAAATTATTAATCTGTAGCGGACGCGCTACATCTACAGAATAGCAGTGTCGGTGTGAGCTTGGTCACCGACCTTAACGCACCGAGGAGAGCGACACGTGCGTTCCTTGGGAAGGCCCGGCGCGTAATGAATCGAACAACGTTGTCGCGCGCTGTTATATTGTGAATTATAGTGGTTTTTAAAAATTCGTCTAAATTAAGTGGGTTATCCATAAGCGTTAAAAAAAATAAGGAATATCAAGCAAAACCTGTAGTTTTATAATAATAAGTTTTTTTCCAAAATATTATAAAACATGTGAGGAAAAAAATGTTTAAAGAAACCGATTTAGACATTTTGTAGTATTTTTTTTAGATAGTAAAAACCAATATTTCAGAACTAGTGCGATCGCTATGTACTAAAAGACTATACATCATATTGTAAAAGATAAACATCCAATCGTTTTTGACAATTTAAAATGGAAATATTGTACCTGAAAGATAGCTCTGACGCGTATTTTTGCAAAACACTCCGACGAAAACCTGACTGTTTTAAATAATCGTACATAGAAATAAAAGTTTAGCAACGCTATGGTCTAGAATAAGAGTTTATCTATACAAAACAGAAGTTTACTTTAACAATGTAGTCACTTGAACAAAGATATGACGTTAGAAAAAACCGTATATTTTCTAAAATACCAACTTTTTGTTCGTACAGTCTTAATGCTCTTAAAAAAGTTTATGATGCACGAAATTGACTTGTTACGCTTTATTAGTGAACAAGATAAAGTCCGCCACAAGCCACAACCCGTCGAGATTACTTACTTACTACTTACTACGCTGGCTAGACGACCCAAAGAGGATCTTGGCCTCTGACACAAGAGAACGCCACTCTTCCCTGTTGTGCGCCACCTCACGCCAGTTGGGTATACCGAGGTTGGCTAGTTCTTTGAGGGCTTCGTCATTCCAGCGGTATCTGGGACGACCAACCGGACGTTTTTCACTGGGTCGCCCCACATACGCCTTCTTCACTGCACGATCGTCCCCCATCCTCTCCAAGTGGCCAAGCCAGCGCAGTCGCGTCGCCTTGAACCCGTCGAGCTAAACAAGTCGAATCCCGCCAGTTAAAATACCCGGGACTATTTTGTTCATGTAGAACTACATAGTTGCTTTGTGAGCTGTAACCCTCGCGAGTGTTTTTTTTTAAGACTTTCCAATAACTGAGTCGATAATATCTATATAATTATCCAAATCTGGGGCCTATTGCAAAATTAAGTAGGTAACTAATATTACAAGCGGAGTCTATTTTCAACACCTTTCATTCGAAACAGACTTCCGCTAGTTAAAATATTAGTTACAAGTTCACAAAATATCACGAGAACCGGGTGAGAAATGGGACCCATAGAGGAGAACACGAACATCTGGACATAAGGACATTATGAGGAGTCTAGGGGTGGTGGTAACGATAGGCGCGAGTAGATGTAGTATAATGAACCTTTAACTAATAATGATATGTATGTCAGTCGTTAAGGTGTCTGTATTATGGGCCACATATGCCTGAAATAAATGATTAAATAAATAAGAACGATTTTTAGCTAAAGCCGAACGAAGACGTTGCTTGCTACAACCTCGTTTCAAGCCCAGGAATTGGAACTATATATAACATCATCATCCTCCTAGTGTTGTCCCAGTATAGTTGCTTCCTGAACGATGGATTGGTTTCGCTACCTAATCCCATGATTTGGCGTAAGCACTAGTTTTTACTGAAACTATATATTACAAAGACAACAAATTAATACGGTAGTGGCATTCATATTTGATGTCGAGTCTGATTAGTATAGTTAACTAGTGTGTCAAGACAAGAGTCGGAAAGAGTCCGCGCAACAAACGTAATTTTGATATGAAACATGTTGAGTCAGATGCCCCTTCAGACTAATAAAACCGCGCTTCTATGGAAATAAAATATGGATGAAGAATTTTTATTTAATTTTTCTACAACCTTTAAATCACCTTAATTCTGTGTGATTTATGCATGTGGAACGTAAGTATGCATTTTTAGTGGAAACCAACTTTGTAAATAATATATAGTTGTTATAAATGCGTTTCTTGCTCTGTAGGTTGGTGTTGTGATTTTGACGGTGACCGCTTTGAAGTTGCGGGCGTCTATAGGCAGCGGTGTCCACTTACCATCAGATAGACCGTACGCTAGTTTGCCGCCGCCGTTGTATAAAAAAATGAGGAATGTCGCCAGAGCTCCCGAGGATATACTGTGTAACGAAAAAGGACTACGAGTAGGTATATGTTATCTTTTCAATCTGAAACTTTTGAATGAATAGTGTGTGATGTAATAATAAGCATTGGATTTTTACTCGAAAATTATCTTCTAAACTGAAATGCCGAACAATTTTACGGGGCGACGCCATAAAATAAGCTGTACAATTTAACATGAGTTACCATCTCAATTAAGAATATTGTCAGGCTCCGAATCCTCTGAAATATGGCCGTCCCAACCGCCGTTCTTACTGTAAAGTAGTGTCCGACCGAAGTTTCGGTTGCGGTTTCAGTTTCAGGTTTCGGCATGTATATGTTTCGGCCGAAGGTTCGGTTTCAGTTCAAAAACTGCCGAAACTGATATTATTGACCGAGCGAACAAAGCATGCGAAGCGTCTCCGATTCAACTAAGATAAAATTATCACTTGCTTCAATACAATACAAATACTCTTGTTCTCGTTGTTCTGGTTTGTTGTTGTTTGTTTGCTGTGTATTGTAGGTACTGTTGTTCTTGTCTTGTTTCATATCTTGTTAATCATTTTATACCACTTACACGAATAATAGTTTTATTTTTATTTTTCATATGTCTAGAAAGAACTGCCCGCTGACATTTTATTCAATGATTTTAACACGTCCGTAAAAGTTTCGGTTTCAGCCGAAACTAGAGCCAAAACCGAACCTTCGGTTTCGGTTTCGGCAAGACAACATGTTTCGGTCGGACACTAATGTAAACTGCGCTGGAACAGAAAAGTTCAATTGGTATTCTCGGCTGTCGGAGTGAGTTTCGAAGAATGACGACAAAGATTCACAATGTTATTTTGGTACGTAATAACTTTGTGCGTAAGTTTGTAGGTTAGAAACAATTTGACTTAGCATTATGGGCACAAAGATCGTTTAATGTTAATTATGGTTCTGTGTTTTTAATACAGGAGTGATGAAGTGTACATGTACATGTATGTATATATGAAAAAACTAAGGGTTTTACGAAGTTCCAGTTACTTAATGAGTGCATTTTACGCTACCTACTAAAACCTTCGTTTTTTCGATAAAGCGTCTACATATACGTACATCAATTAATTAATTATACTCGAACTAGAGACTTTGGTACTTTCACAGAGGCAGCTTTGGACGTGGCCTATGTGGGCGACCGCGCGATCCGAGGGGCCACGCGCCTCATTTTTCAACTTTTTTCAATTTAAATAACACTGCTTCTTGCGCCATCAGAGGGCCTCTTTAAATGTGCCTGCGGGGCTAAGATGATCGCTTATACATATGTCGGACATATAGCATTCATCCCTTGCTGTCAAGTATGTAAGTGCGAGAGAGACGAATCATATGTCCGACATACGCGATCATCTTAGGCCCTCTGGGCCTTGTAAAATGTTGGCCTTGTCCCACGAATGTACCTTCATGTAAACTAATTCGCCTGGCACTTTATCCCTTTTCATTAATAGGTACTTAGTCACAAAAATTTATTCAAAGTGTTATGCGCTTCGCTCGTAGCCTATAACATGGTTTTTCTGTACTGTAACGAAAACTGTCTACGAACGGAGAACCCGATATCGTGTCCTTGGCACAGGACGTGTTAAATATACCTAATAAAGAAAATGTTATTGTTTAACGGGTTATAATATAGGTAAAATCAAGCAAGACATGAATGCTTTATACACATAAATTGAAGAACCCACAGTATCTTTTGTACTCGTATCTAGACGGTGCTTAGTAACGAATGTGATCTAATTCTCCATTGTCTCGGCTATTTGAAAACCAAGATACTGTTCCTTTAAGGCTAGGTCACAGTATGTGCAAGTGGTACAGGTAAATTAATTTCGAGACGTTTTGGCATTTGTAGTATATTTACAGGGTTTCTAAATTTAAATTTACACATACTTAAAAAATAATTTACACACATTTAAATTTTGTTCGTACACAATCTACAGATGCAAAAACGTCTCGAAAGTAATTTACCTGTAGCTTAGTTATTGTTTGAGATATTTCAATAGGATTTTGGGAACAAATAAAATGATCACCTAAATAACTTTTGATATCACCAAATTTTCGAACCCTAAAATAAGGCTGAACACTCAAAAAAATGTATCGACCATCAATTTCAGATCACCTAACCACTCATACCTATTATTCCAGCAGTAGCAGCTATTTTACTTATTGCGTTCCCTGAAATTTTATAATCGCATCAAAAAATTCTCAAGTACCACCAAAAATACTAAACTACCACCAAATCTCGTGCATCATTTGTTATTAGAATTACGTCCAAATATTATACACATTACAAGCTATATTGTAGTTAATACATTCAAATTAATTATTGAGCGACATGTTTCGGACTCACACGCGAGGTTGTGGTTACCGAGTGACATGTTTTGGACTAACACGCGACATGTTCGGGCTCATCAAGCGACATGTTTCGGATCCAGCGACATGTCTCGGACCCATCGAGCGACATGTTGGGGTCATCGAGCGACATGTTTCGGACTCACACGCGACATGTTTCGGATCCAGCGACATGTCTCGGACCCATCGAGCGACATGTTGGGGTCATCGAGCGACATGTGTCGGACCGACACGCGACATGTTCGGGCTCATCGAGCGACATGTTTCGGACTCACACGCGACATGTTTCGGATCCAGCGACATGTCTCGGACCCATCGAGCGACATGTTTTGATCATCGAGCGACATGTTTCGGACTCACACGCGACATGTTTCGGATCCAGCGACATGTCTCGGACCCATCGAGCGACATGTTGGGGTCATCGAGCGACATGTTTCGGACTCAAACGCGACATGTTTCGGATCCAGCGACATGTCTCGGACCCATCGAGCGACATGTTGGGGTCATCGAGCAACATGTTTCGGACTCACACAACGACATGTTTCGGATCCAGCGACATGTCTCGGACCCATCGAGCGACATGTTGGAGTCATCGAGCGACATGTTTCGGACTAACACGCGACATGTTCGGGCTCGTCAAGCGACATGTTTCGGACGCATCCAGCGACATGTTTCGGATCCAGCGACATGTCTCGGACCCATCGAGCGACATGTTGGGGTCATCGAGCGACATGTTTCGGACTCTCACGCGACATGTTTCGGATCCAGCGACATGTCTCGGACCCATCGAGCGACATGTTGGGGTCATCGAGCGACATGTTTCGGACTCACACGCGACATGTTTCGGATCCAGCGACATGTCTCGGACCCATCGAGCGACATGTTGGAGTCATCGAGCGACATGTGTCGGACCGACACGCGACATGTTCGGGCTCATCGAGCGACATGTTTCGGACTCACACGCGACATGTTTCGGATCCAGCGACATGTCTCGGACCCATCGAGCGACATGTTGGGGTCATCGAGCGACATGTTTCGGACTCACACGCGACATGTTTCGGATCCAGCGACATGTCTCGGACCCATCGAGTGACATGTTGGGGTCATCGAGCGACATGATTCGGACTCAAACGCGACATGTTTCGGATCCAGCGACATGTCTCGGACCCATCGAGCGACATGTTGGGGTCATCGAGCGACATGTTTCGGACTCACACGCGACATGTTTCGGATCCAGCGACATGTCTCGGACCCATCGAGCGACATGTTGGGGTCATCGAGCGACATGTTTCGGACTCACACGCGACATGTTTCGGATCCAGCGACATGTCTCGGACCCATCAAGCGACATGTTGGAGTCATCGAGCGACATGTGTCGGACCGACACGCGACATGTTCGGGCTCATCGAGCGACATGTTTCGGACTCACACGCGACATGTTTCGAATCCAGCGACATGTCTCGGACCCATCGAGTGACATTTGGGGTCATCGAGCGACATGTTTCGGACTCACACGCGACATGTTTCGGATCCAGCGACATGTCTCGGACCCATCGAGCGACATGCTGGAGTCATCGAGCGACATGTTTCGGACTAACACGCGACATGTTCGGGCTCATAAAGTGACATGTTTCGGACGCATCCAGCGACATGTTTCGGATCCAGCGACATGTCTCGGACCCATCGAGCGACATGTTGGGGTCATCGAGCGACATGTTTCGGACTCACACGCGACATGTTTCGGATCCAGCGACATGTCTCGGACCCATCGAGCGACATGTTGTGGTCATCGAGCGACATGTTTCGGACTCACACGCGACATGTTTCGGATACAGCGACATGTCTCGGACCCATCGAGCGACATGTTGGGGTCATCGAGCGACATGTTTCGGACTCACACGCGACATGTTTCGGATCCAGCGACATGTTTCGGATCCAGCGACATGTCTCGGACCCATCGAGCGACATGTTGGGGTCATCGAGCGACATGTGTCGGACCGACACGCGACATGTTCGGGCTCATCGAGCGACATGTTTCGGACTCACACGCGACATGTTTCGGATCCAGCGACATGTCTCGGACCCATCGAGCGACATGTTTTGATCATCGAGCGACATGTTTCGGACTCACACGCGACATGTTTCGGATCCAGCGACATGTCTCGGACCCATCGAGCGACATGTTGGGGTCATCGAGCGACATGTTTCGGACTCAAACGCGACATGTTTCGGATCCAGCGACATGTCTCGGACCCATCGAGCGACATGTTGGGGTCATCGAGCGACATGTTTCGGACTCACACAACGACATGTTTCGGATCCAGCGACATGTCTCGGACCCATCGAGCGACATGTTGGAGTCATCGAGCGACATGTTTCGGACTAACACGCGACATGTTCGGGCTCGTCAAGCGACATGTTTCGGACGCATCCAGCGACATGTTTCGGATCCAGCGACATGTCTCGGACCCATCGAGCGACATGTTGGTGTCATCGAGCGACATGTTGGGGTCATCGAGCGACATGTTGGGGTCATCGAGCGACATGTTTCGGACTCACACGCGACATGTTCGGGCTCATCAAGCGACATGTTTCGGACGCATCCAGCGACATGTTTCGGATCCAGCGACATGTCTCGGACCCATCGAGCGACATGTTGGGGTCATCGAGCGTCATGTTTCGGACTAACACGCGACATGTTCGGGCTCATCAAGCGACATATTTCGGACTCAAAATGTGTTATATATATATATATATATATATATATATATATACAACGCGCGAGCCGAGCGAGCGAAGCGAGCGTGCCGCGGTAGCGGCCGGCGAAGCGCCAGAACCACCACCTTTTGAGTCCGAAACATGTCGTTGGATGAGCCAGAACATGTCGCGTGTGAGTCCGAAACATGTCGCTCGATGACTCCAACATGTCGCTCGATGGGTCCGAGACATGTCGCTGGATCCGAAACATGTCGCTGGATGCGTCCGAAACATGTCGCTTGATGAGCCCGAACATGTCGCGTGTGAGTCCGAAACATGTCGCTCGATGACCCCAAAATGTCGCTCGATGACCCCAACATGTCGCTCGATGACCCCAACATGTCGCTCGATGGGTCCGAGATATGTCGCTGGATCCGAAACATGTCGCTTGATGAGCCCGAACATGTCGCGTGTTAGTCCAAAACATGTCACTCGGTAACCACAACGTCGCGTGTGAGTCCGAAACATGTCGCTCGATGACCCCAACATGTCGCTCGATGGGTCAGAGACATGTCGCTGGATCCGAAACATGTCGCGTGTGAGTCCGAAACATGTCGCTCGATGACCCCAACATGTCGCTCGATGGGTCCGAGACATGTCGCTGGATCCGAAACATGTCGCGTGTGAGTCCGAAACATGTCGCTCGATGACCCCAACATGTCGCTCGATGGGTCCGAGACATGTCGCTGGATCCGAAACATGTCGCGTGTGAGTCCGAAACATGTCGCACGATGACACCAACATGTCGCTCGATGGGTCCGAGACATGTCGCTGGATCCGAAACATGTCGCGTGTGAGTCCGAAACATGTCGCTCGATGACCCCAACATGTCGCTCGATGGGTCCGAGACATGTCGCTGGATCCGAAACATGTCGCTGGATGCGTCCGAAACATGTCGCTTGATGAGCCCGAACATGTCGCGTGTGAGTCCGAAACATGTCGCTCGATGACCCCAAAATGTCGCTCGATGACCCCAACATGTCGCTCGATGACCCCAACATGTAGCTCGATGACCCCAACATGTAGCTCGATGACCCCAACATGTCGCTCGATGGGTCCGAGACATGTCGCTGGATCCGAAATATGTCGCTTGATGAGCCCGAACATGTCGCGTGTTAGTTCAAAACATGTCACTCGGTAACCACAACGTCGCGTGTGAGTCCAGACATGTCGCTCGATGACCCCAACATGTCGCTCGATGGGTCCGAGACATGTCGCTGGATCCGAAACATGTCGCGTGTGAGTCCGAAACATGTCGCTCGATGACCCCAACATGTCGCTCGATGGGTCCGAGACATGTCCCTGGATCCGAAACATGTCGCGTGTGAGTCCGAAACATGTCACTCGGTAACCACAACGTCGCGTGTGAGTCCGAAACATGTCGCTCGATGACCCCAACATGTCGCTCGATGGGTCAGAGACATGTCGCTGGATCCGAAACATGTCGCGTGTGAGTCCGAAACATGTCGCTCGATGACCCCAACATGTCGCTCGATGGGTCCGAGACATGTCGCTGGATCCGAAACATGTCGCGTGTGAGTCCGAAACATGTCGCTCGATGAGCCCGAACATGTCGCGTGTCGATCCGACACATGTCGCTCGATGACTCCAACATGTCGCTCGATGGGTCCGAGACATGTCGCTGGATCCGAAACATGTCGCGTGTGAGTCCGAAACATGTCGCTCGATGACCCCAACATGTCGCTCGATGGGTCCGAGACATGTCCCTGGATCCGAAACATGTCGCGTGTGAGTCCGAAACATGTCGCTCGATGACCCCAACATGTCGCTCGATGGGTCCGAGACATGTCGCTGGATCCGAAACATGTCGCGTGTGAGTCCGAAACATGTCGCTCGCTGGATCCGAAACATGTCGCGTGTGAGTCCGAAACATGTCGCTTGATGACCCCAACATGTCGCTCGATGGGTCCGAGACATGTCGCTGGATCCGAAACATGTCGCGTGTGAGTCCGAAACATGTCGCTCGATGACCCCAACATGTCGCTCGATGGGTCCGAGACATGTCGCTGGATCCGAAACATGTCGCGTGTGAGTCCGAAACATGTCGCTCGATGACACCCACATGTCGCTCGATGGGTCCGAGACATGTCTCTGGATCCGAAACATGTCGCGTGTAAGTCCGAAACATGTCGCTCGATGAGCCCGAACATGTCGCGTGTCGGTCCAACACATGTCGCTCGATGAATCCGAAACATGACGCTTGCGTTTCTTACATTGCGTGGATCCGGTATAATAGACTAGATATTAATTTGATGAAACAAATGACGCTTGAAATTAGGTGATCATGTAGTATTTCTGGGTATCGAAAGAATTATTTGGGTGTAATTAATTTTAATAGGATTACGATCCCAGTTATATTTGGATGCGAATTATATGAAATTTGGTGTTTGAAATTAGGTGATCATTAAGTAGTTTTGGGTAGAGACTAATTTATTTGGTAACAATTTAATTAAATAGGTTATCGACATGTTACTTCTTCGAGTTGCACTTTATATTTAAATGGAGTTGATAATTTGGTGCGAATCTAGTATTTTTGGTAATCAAATGTAATTTTTTAGGGCATCATTCGGCAATTAATTTGGTGGTTCGTTAAATGCTACCCTAGGATTTTCACCATTTGGCATTGTTTTATGTCTTCTTTCTTTTGGACTTATAATAAATTTTGAGCCAACATCCCTAAGCAGAATGTCTCATCGCTCAACTAATTTAACACATTCACTGCCAGGAATCCGCCTAGCGGGCGTTCTGCTCGTAGACTCGTAGCGGATACCATGCGTTTGCCCGTATGTAAGGAAAGGAATTGTGTAGCGCTACGAAAAGCACGGCAGCAAAATTGTTAAGCAGCCCAATAGTCTGGCAGCCTTGGAAATTAGGTAGTATTTTCTTTTAAAATGCACACACAAAAAAAGCCCTAGATATACTCGTAATGCACTTGCAAAGCAACGAACGCCGTAAAAGCTGGTGCAATTAAAACGGTCTTTTTTCAATGCGCGGTAATATGTATTTCCCCTGACGATACTGTCTTTGATTTTCTTCCTCGTATTTTTCGCCTTGCCAAAACAAATAAACAAATATTTGTGGAGAACATTTCGATTATGTCTTGTTTTGGCATTGATCATAACTTACAATCTTGTTTTTGGTTTGATAAGCCGTCGTCTCCCGGGATCGGATATCTCCGGACGCATAACAAAACAATTGCATTGTTTATTTTTGTCACCGGGAGAGGACATATCAAAGTATCAATGCTGTAGTTTTTAAAAGGGATTACAATTTTTGAGTAAAACTTACATACTTATGTACATTTAATACTTACAAATAGCAAAGATGCTAGTGAAATAAAAGTTTATAAACTGACTGACCAAACAAAATTGTAAAGTCATTAGTCTTATCTATATTCTATATTTATACAATAACAAATCTCTAAAATTCCAGCCAGTATCATTAGAAAGGGTTCTTTGCTTGGAAGGATCTCAGGATCCACTGCATCGATTTAAACAATTTTTATTATATATTGTGTATCTTATTCCTCGCCACAACTTAGGATAGGTACTTTTTATTCGGATGCAATAGTAATAATCATTAATCATGATTATGATCATGGCACATCGGATCTATGATTTAAGCACTTCGTTAATTACCTACAACTTAAGTATCTAAAATAATAATTAATTAATCTAAATTAAATTTAATATAATAACTTATAAAGACCATAAAATGTGTCCAATTTTATGACCCGGACTTTTAATACGGTATTTTACCCCTTCCAATTACGTAGCTACTTACTAATTTTATTGTTGTCCTTAACAGATTAGTTCGTATATCGAACTATTTTAGGCTTCAAATTATACAGCGTTAAGTATACTTATAAAGTCATTCCACAAACAGTATCCTTTTTCATCGACGTCACAATTTTCTATTTCCATCATCGTCCAATACGGAGGGTTATCTAAACTCGCCGTAACGCCATCTCTTATTTGTTGAGAGGACTGATACACGTAATCGACTCTCAACAAGTCTTGATCTCTCTTCTCGTCATACCACTTTTGGAAAAAAAGCTTCCCGCCTATAGGAGTTCTCTCAAATTGGCCGTGTAGATCGTAATCTTTAAATCCTAGAGAAGACATCAAGGATATTATATTAGAGTCGTGACCTACTAGTAGATAAAACTTCTTGTTGCTCTGAAAAATATGAGCGAGGTATTCGAGCAAAGTAGAAGCTGCGTCTCTGTCTGCAGGCTTTGTGAATCTCAGGTCGTAGTACTTTTTTACTATCATTAATAAATTCTTCCATTGTTCTGTAGTTTTTATTTCTCCCCATGCTACCTCGTCCAATGGCATTCCGTCATAATAAGCCATAAGAAACGAATCGACAAGTGTATTTCCAATTTTTAACGCTCCCGACAAGTCAGGCTCTTCATTTACATTTAAAATTATTTCACTTTTAGCTTTGCCCAAATCGCAAATCATTTCAGTCTTGCAATATAACGAATCCTTAAAATCGACTATTCTGTTCAGCTCTTCAAACTCATCGCTCAAATCGATCTTATCTAATTTCATTTGCATTTCATGCTTAACAGTCTTTATAAAATCCTCTGAAGAATTTTTCAAAATCGGATGAAAAACAGGATCCATTTCCGTCATATTTTTATAATAAACATCAACGCAATCCCCAAAGGCGCCTTCGACGAACGCTTTTGCAGTCTCTACGGTCCGTTCTATCGTATTAGAAAACACAAACACTTCATCCTTCGAGCACTTGTTTTTTAATAAGTTCTTCTCGATCAACCAGTCAGAGAAATACTTCCCCAAAGCGTATTCAAGTAGATGGCCTTTCGGCGTCAGGCGGCCTGGTTTCGCGTTCCAAGCTGGCCAGTTTTTCGGTGTCAATATCTCGAGATCCGTGGGCAAAGGCGTGCGTATGTTGTGTCTGGATATCGCTACCACTTGTTTTAAGTATTCGCCGCGACCGCCTACCGAGAATGCCATAATAAATAACAATTTTACAATCATATTCATACGATTACGATGTTCGCGTTACGGCTTATCAGAGCGCACTGAGACGGTGAGACCGCACTCATCGGACGCCAATTGGCTTGGATTTGGATCTTATTATCAGGCTCCTCATATTTTTACAATCATAAAGGTTACAATTATTTGACATTGACATGATTAAAAAGTCTATTAAGGATGATTCACAGTAGACCGTTCCGTGTCCGGGCCGGCCCGTTTTCTAATACAGGACGCGCGACGGCCGTCGATTTCTTGTACTAGAAAACGGGCCGGCCTGGACACGGAACGGTCTAGCGTGAATCAATCTTAAGTAGCTGTTTAGATTCCCTTTCCATGTTTTTAAACCGTGCGTTTAAGAGGGCGCCGAGCATATTTAGCAAAAACAGCCTTCACCTCTCAATCTGTGGAGGTCACGATTCTCTACAAAAATATATAAAATATATGTAATTATTATCACAAAGAGTGTGTTTACAAGTTATCACTATTAGTAATCTATAATAAATTACACTTTAATAAATACAATACCGTAAAGTTGCACTAAAAATGAGAAGAACGCGTGTCGGCGTTTAGGCAAAATTGAATTGAAAAATCTATTATTTCGTTTCAAAATCACACTCAAACAAATCTCAAAAGTATTCACTATAAGTTATCACACTGTTCACATTTTTCCTCGCAAAGACCAATGAGAATTTCAAACGTAAATCTAAACTTTAGTGACTTTTTCATACATTTTCCCTGCCACCATACTTTGGAAAAATCGACAGATGGGCATTGGCCCTCGGTGAGAGCAGACGCATGCTCCTTTTTTCGCTTTGACAGCTCTGTTTTTGACATTTTGCCCGTATACGAATACAATATGTATACCACACACAAAGATTGTATTAATTGAAGTAGGGTAAATAAATATTGACGTGTGGCGTTTTAAGAACCTTTTAACATGGAATTTTTGGTATAAGCCTTTTATTTTTTAGAGAACATACAGTGTTTGGTCCCGAAAGTTTACTTATGCGTTCAAATTATAATGTTTTCCTTCCCGAAAACGCATTCTAGACGCAAAAAGTTTGCCGATGCGTTTCATTACAATGGAAATTAATTTCAATGAATGGTCACCCTGACGGAACATCTTTATAACGTAATGACATTTGTCACTTACTTCAAATGAAAATTTGTGTACATTTTTCTTTCTTTATATTTCAATAATTTTACGTATCTAATGTTGATATCGAACACCAAATACGCATACACACACGCCTCTCGACAGTTTGCCAACAACGCATACTTATCTACTGGCATTTTTTGGACATATCGCGCGTCGTCCCTATTATCCTCGAGTACATCATGATGACGGGAAAGGTGGAGGATAGACGAGCTCGGGCCAGCCAGGTGGATTGAAAAAATCTCCAAATTCGCCGGACTCCGAGAACACCAGGCGCTGCATGCAGCGCATCATCGGAACCACTGGCGAGCCATCTGCACTCCCCGCCAGAGACATAGCGGTCACGATCCTCAGCATTGAAGAACCCACTGATTGGATTGATTGGATTGGAATACTTATTGAAATTTGTGTGGATAATCACGCTTTCTCGTCAAATAGGAATACATTTAATGGCTAAATATACCTCACATGTCGTGATATAACTTCAGGAATCGTGGATTATCAATCTGCAGTGTCACACAACAAAGAAAGTAATAAGCAGCAGAAGATTGTACTGTCGAAGCCGCATGGTCATACTAATTATAGAATGAAAATATAAATGTGTTTTTTTTATCTTAGTTATATTAGTGGCCTCGGTAAGAGGACTTATACGGCATTTCGTGAACAAAAGATTTCCTTTATCAGGGTAGGTCCTTTAGGACCCAGAGATGGATTTTCGAAGTAGAGCCCTCGAATTTTTTTATGTCAAATTTTTGAGGGGGGGGTGAGTCCAGGTTAATCTTGATATCTGCGCCAGTTAAGCTACTGGGTCATGTTGGGTGTCAATTTCGAGTAAATCAAGGATGCTAAATTCATTTCTGGAATTATTTTTGTACCATTCCATACAAAATTTTCGAAACATAACAAAAAATAGGTAATTTTTCATTCATACTGAAAACAGAAAAATGGCCATAACTTTAAAAAACACCTACACATTTTGGAAAAAAAATAGGTCTTCAGAAAACCCTGTTAATATCATATTTAAAAATATATATTTCAAAAATATACCTACTGTGGAAGTATTAAAAAAATTAAAAATTAAAAGATAGAACAAAAAATCAAATTAATTAAAAAACATAGTTTGTGATCTTAGAATCGTAGTGGTGGGTTTATTAACTCAATAAAAACATATTTCATGCCAATTCACGTCTTAAAATATTAAAAAAACAATAAAATATATCAATTTCGCCCTAAAATTTCACGTAAAAATTTATCAAATTTTAGAGAGCCGCCCTGCTTCGTACGAGTTAACGATTTACAAAAAGTCTTAGCTTATATTATTAAGGACTAATGTAGGTTTCTATTACAGAAAGAATTTTTAAAATCGTTTGATTACTTCTAAAGATAGGCCCCTACAAACGATAGTACAAATTCGAACTCCATGAATTATATGGATAACGGCTAAATTTAAAAAAAATGCCAACTACCATTAACGGATCCTGTCCAAAATAATATTGGATCACCCTAAAAGTACAGCCTTATTATTAATAATAAAAAAAAATATGTTGGTCCACCTTGTAAGTAATAATTAACATTCATATACCGCGGAGACACCTTTGTAAATTGAAGAGTGTCCATTTTCTCATGGATCCCATTATCAGATCTTGACCAAATTTAAAAGAAAACATCATTGAGGCAGCCCGTTCCAAACCAAAAAAAAAAACCGCGAAATCGGTCTTAAACTAGCAAGGATATTTGTGAACATATCTAAAAAATATTGACAGTCGAACCGAGTCGTACGAGTCGATATTGTCAGGACCTCATCTTTTTTGAAGTTAGTTATGATTTTTTAAACCCAGGACCAGTATAAACTGATAAAGATGTTGTACTCTCCTTCTTCGGCCTCCTCGACGTCATCTTTGCTGAAACCCCTGGTTCACACTGGACACACATTTAAAACCATCAGTAATCGCATTTGCGACTACCCACAGGTCTTGAAGCAGCGTGCATGGCATTCATTCTCGCTTTCAAGGACAGTGGCCTCTGCAGCTGTTCTTGCAGCTAAGTTCTCGTGCCGCATTCCAGATTCTGTGTTGGATTGTCCATACGGGCTGCCACTGTTCCTCCTTTTATCCACTCGTCTGTTAGGGAGGGTATATATTGTGTGTCATTTAAAGTTTGTCCCCACAAGTGACCTGCTTGATAGGCTGCCCTAAGCGCATGCATACTGAAACTAAAATCCATAAAATATTACAGTGTAATTTTTATACAAATACAAATACAAATGCGTTTATTTTCCCTTTAAATTACAATGGTGTATTTTTATCACAGTCATCGTTTTAAAACCTGAAAATAACTTAGAGAAACTATCATTGTTATTAGTCAGACACGTCGGTATAGTCAGGTAAGATTTTCTATTAGTTATTTTTACTCTTAAAAGTGGAAAATATTTCAATTCGGTGACTGTACCCAGTAGCTAGTAACGTATTTCGGTACTTACCGATCCGCCCGCGCAGCCGTCTTGCGACCCATGATATTTTTTTCTGTCATAATTTTGTAGGCAGAGCTATATTGATATTTATATATTTAGAATCTGCATAAAACGAGCTTTCTTATAGTATTTATTTCATTATTTAAATCAACTTTTTACATCCAATATCAGAGCGCTGAATCAAAAAGTAAAAATTAAAAATGTACAAATTTGCGATTTTAGTCAGAAAATTGTTCCAAAATAGTAAAATGTACGATCAGAAATGATGTCGGTGTATTCCTTTTATACGAAAACGATACCAAACTTGCCTTAGTAGATATAAGAAAGGAGTCAGCTTAGTTTGAAATGTACAGGTCGGCTGCTATGTTTGGACCCCCCCCATTTCTTACCACGTGAAAAATCCGGGGGGCTCTACTTCGTAAATGCATCTTTAGACTATAGATATCAATCCTGCCAAAGGAAATCTTTTGTTCATTAAACGCCGTATTTTCCCTTTTTTTGTTCCGTACAGATGCCACTATATCTCTAACGACGACGTATAATCTGAGTCTTATACAAAATATATGTATGTACTTATGTAGTCCTATTTATTTCTGCAGGTCTGTAAGTACGGTTTCTAATTTCTATTTGATTATTTTTTATGGTTTGAAATTATTTGGTTCACTGCTTTGATTTTGGATATACGGATATACGTACTTTAGTATATACATTGTAGTCTTTGGATATACGTAAGTACGTCACACCGGGTAGAGTCAGTCCGACCCAGGTCGGGCCTAGTAGAGTTTAGTTTAGTGAACCAGCGACAAGTAGCTCGATTCCACTCACAACTCAGATTCGGTAGAAGCCGCGTAACCAATCTCACTGGAGCGCAAACTCTTAGAGTATCCCAGTGTTTAAACCTCCCGCGTGGTCATGTCGGAGGTTTCCCCTCGATTTTCCCCAGGCCACTTTCCAACCGCGCACTCCTATCGATTTATTGGGCCCGACCTATAAGGCCACAATCAGGTTGAAAAAACAAAAAAAGTACGTCGCAATAATTGTTTGGACGTTACGTAAACGTAGTCAATAATAGTAAGATTGCAATTTCAATTGCGTATATTATAAGTATTATAACTGTTACATTACAGCATGTATGCAGCATGTACATGGATTTAGCTATACGCAACCATTGTCCAAGTAGTGTTAAAAGTTCAGTAAAATTTACTCCACTAATTATTCTATTCAATTATCGTTCTTATAAGAAGGAACATGAGAGCTAATTTGTCATAACATAACTATGGACTCGTACATTCAACCATGCACACGATAGCGCGTCCGGCCGGCCAAGTTCCAATTACAGATAGTGACAATGATTTACTAAATCCTACTTGATCATATTTGTCCTACTTATTTCATTATCATTAGGTTTTAAGAATACTTAACAAACTTATTTCAAAATACTGCCATTAATTTTCATTAAGTTTCATTACATAATATATATCGAAATAAAACAACCGCATCTTCGCTTAAAACTCGCATTACCTATAAAAGCCGCTTTAGCTTAGTTGGTAGTGACCCTGCCTGCAGAAGGATTACACATTCTTAAGTTTTATTCACCATTTATTCAATTAAATATAATTTAACAACATAACAGCTTAAGCCATGGCATTGATACACTTAAATATAGGTATTTTAATCCATTTGTATATGAATAATTAGGAGCGTTTTACTAAAATCAAATCCCAATTTTCAGAAGTAAGGTTTTGGTGACAGATCAGAACTTGACTTTTATTTTTACATTTTTGTCATGCCTTAATAAATCATCAAATATTGTAAATCAAAACTTTGTATTCCTTACAGAAATTGACAGAGCATTGTCATTGTACAGTGACAAGTTATGACAATTTCGATTTCTCTAAGGAGTTTTTAACTCTGATTAACTGGTGGCAATACACAACTGAAAATACCTATTAAAAAAAATGTAAGTCAATGACCCGGGCCAACAAAATGAAGTAGTGTGTGTGAAATATGTATGTGTGAGTTACTGGGGAAAATAATTTAAAAAAATAGAAATTTGACAGGCGCTGATAATTTACCCTGCACGACGCAGTCTTAACTTTCTGCGCAATTAATGACGTTTAGCCTAGTGGGTATAATGACCCTGCCTACGAAGCCGACGGTGTTGAATCCGAATCCCTGATGCCCTTACAAATATTATTGTGATGAGCGTAAATCCATATACCAAAATTATAATAAATACGAAAGTATGTCCGTCTGTCTCTCACCTCTTCAAGCTTAAACCGCTGCACCAATTCGGTATGGAGATAGTTCGAGTCCTTGGGAAGGATATAGGATACTTTTTATCCCGGAAATCATCCCTTGGGGGGTGGAAGGTTGTATGGAAGAGCGATAACTATATAGATAAGCGCCTGAAATAAAAGAATAGCAATTAAATTCTGACGAAGTTGCGAGGAAACGCTAGTTTCACTATAAACTTCATGTCAATCGTGTTGCTTTGAAGTATCAGAAAAAAATGCTGATTTGACTATCAGTGATAGATATTAAATCCACAGCCAAAGTTTGCTGTGAAGTTCTTCGTCATTCTAATCCAGTAACTTTGTCGCCTAAAAGTACGGGGTAGTTTGCGTTAAGTCCAGTAGTTCTGTTTTTTGCAGACTTGTTTATGATGTTGGCCCAATGAATAAACCATTTTTTTGACCTGGAGCGCCAAAACAACTATCGCAAAAAAAAAGATTACAACCCTAAAGTGCTAGTTCCTGATAGTACTTTTATGTTTTTAAAGTAGACTAAATTTGATATTATATGGGACTAGAATTGTTTCTGCAGACTCAATAGTTTCCGAGATAAATCTTATTGATAACTATGAAATTTGAAAGACTGTACCTCGGAAACTATTAAGTATACAGATACCATTCTAGTATGATATTGTAGCAAATTTAGTCTACTCTAAAAATATAAAAGAAGTTACTACCATTTAGGACTAAAATAGTCTCTGTAGACCATTCTGTAGACCCGAAAGTTTCCGAGATAAATCCTTTCAAAGTTCATAATTTTTTCGACATTCTCAAACCTTGAATGGATTTGTCTCGGAAACTATTGAGTCTACAGAGACAATTCTAGTCTAATATAATAGAAAATTTAGTCTACTTTAAGAACATACAGTTACTATCTGGAACTAGCACCTAAGGGTTGTAATCTTTTTTTTTAGATTTTTGGGGTTATTGCGTTTGGCGCTCGAGGTCACTAACTTGGTTTATTCATTGGGCCAACATCATAAACAAGTCTGCAAAAAATCAGAACTACTGGATTTGACGCACGCTCTGAATGTATAAAGTTACTGGATTATTCTTTTATCGCAGGACACGGGGCAAAGTTTGAGCATGAGGGTTATCTGAAAGTCGTATGCTGCGGCGGTGTGAGCTACGTCAGTTATCTGGGTTTTGGAACTTGGAACGCAGTATTGTATTTTTATTGCGATCTGATAATTTCACACTCAAAACACTGCGTTCCATGTGAGCCTATATGTTATCTATATAAATATTATATATGCACCGTACTCATACGTGACCTTGTGTAGCGCGTGGGGCGCGTAAAAAATGTGGGCCGGCGCTTAGCAGACGTAAACACGTCGATTGTTTTTGTCTTGACGAAAGCTTAGTTTGTATAACGTATTTTTAGTTACATCAATATACGAGTTTTAGGAAATATGCAAACAGTATGGTATTCGCACAGCTTCATAACGGAAATCAGCCACCGAGCCGCGTAACGAACGCTAACAATTATCAAATACACAAATATTCAATTAATATTTACATATTCAACAATCATACATATTTGTTTTAGCACAGTACATTGTTTCCCACATTTCACGTAGCAGGTTATGAGTGCACGGCATAAAATGAATGTTGTAGTGCACTGCAACAATCGTATAAAAGGTATTTCCTGCAAACTGATTGTCAGTAACTGTGGAGAGCAATAACTCCGTACAGTTGAGCCAACGACACAAGATAAATAAATGCCATGTGAGAGAAAATGAGCGAGACACTAATAAAGACGTGTTAGACAAGGATGGCTCTTCTTGTTGGCTTTAGTGTACCTAGTTATTAAAAGTCGAGCATTCCACACTCTAAAATCGGCCCCCTGCTCCAATTCCAAGTTCAGCTGACTTTCCTACACATTTTTCGCGTCTAGTAGTTGCAAGAAATAGATACTTATATAATTTGTATTGCCGGCCCTTAACACTTTCAGTGTCAGGAGCCCGCCAAATGGGCGCTCGTCGTGTATGCGTTTTTTTCTACGTACGGTTTTTCGCATGCGGGGTTTTTTCCGTTTTAGTGAAAGTGTCATAAATATACGAACCCATTCTTTCCTTTTATCTGAAGAAGGAAGTCACAAAATTAAAAGGCGTGAAGAAAAATGGTGAACACTTTAGTGTTGTTGCTTTGTTTGCAAAGCAAAAACGAAGTTTTGTCTGAAATACAAATACCCTGCTTATCACGTACCCAAAAAAAGGAACAGCGTGTTAATTTGGGTTGCAACAAATTACGGTCGTCAGCTACGACTTTATTCACTTGCGGGAAAACATTTCCAAGAATTTACAAGTTCAGTATGAATTAGTAAGGAGTAGTTAGTTAGGAGTAGTAGATTAGTAAGGAGAAGTTACAAGTTCAGTATGAATTAGTAAGGAGTAGTTAGTTAGGAGTAGTAGATTAGTAAGGAGAAGTTACAAGTTCAGTATGAATTAGTAAGGAGTAGTTAGTTAGGAGTAGTAGATTAGTAAGGAGAAGTTACAAGTTCAGTATGAATTAGTAAGGAGTAGTTAGTTAGGAGTAGTAGATTAGTAAGGAGAAGTTACAAGTTCAGTATGAATTAGTAAGGAGTAGTTAGTTAGGAGTAGTAGATTAAGTAAGGAGAAGTTACAAGTTCAGTATGAATTAGTAAGGAGTAGTTAGTTAGGAGTAGTAGATTAGTAAGGAGAAGTTACAAGTTCAGTATGAATTAGTAAGCAATAAGCATGTTGCATGTAAAATTCTACATGACATTTGTATACCTTCTGGTCAGGCATAGTGATACATATCGGGCCAATACGTGGCCCTTAATCATGAGTGGACCAGACAGACGTGAGTGACCCGTTTATTAGATTTCAATATGTCTGAGGCTCACGGAAGTTTTCTATTTAAAATACAAGATTTCTACAGTATACACTACACAGTTAAAAAATACAAGGTACTAATTACTACAAACCACTCAACAATAGAGTGCCATACATCACAAGGCTATCACCTAAACATATTCGAACACTTTCATCCACGCTGTAGAAACACCCTCTCATGATCAGATGTAGATTTAAAGACATATATTTTTGTGTCGTATATTCTGAGACATATATTGTATAGATATATTGTAAGAAATTTAACTGGAAAAAATGTGTGTATGTATTTGTGTTTACTTTCTTATCCTATACCGAACAAACGTTTCTGTTTAGCCCACTGCACTGATGACTGGTAGAAAATGCAATAAGTCATTAACTCATCCGGCAGTTGTACCTGTTTTATTGTGCAATAAAGTTTAAATAAATAAAACTGACGATACACAACACGGGATTTACTCTTCTCATTCTTTGTAGGAAATTAGGTTAAGTTAGAAAAGTGGTTCACAAACTGCCAAGATATTTCGTAACACAAACGAAAATCGAATCGGGCACGTCTTATTTATGAACTTGGCTGAAATGTGCTCGAATTTACAGAGGGCTATTATATTAGGCTCTTAGTAATTCGGCCATTTGGCCCGAGACTCCAACTTTATCAGATTACTTAGGTAATGAAATATACTCTGTCGGCTATCCCTATCCAAACAATGGATCCCTTTTTATACTATTTAAGGATACGTACGTTTACTTTATTTCCTCCAATTCTTCGTAATACATACTTATATCATAGGCTTTATTATATCATTTTTCTTGTGCGACGTCGGCGGCTAATAAGTATATCACCTGATGGTAACCAGGCACCGCCGCCGTTGTGAACTCTTGTGGTTGTTATTTTCTAACGACGTCACAGGAAAACTAAGGGTACGTCAGCTGACGTGAGCCTGTGTAGTTTGTACAGTCAAGTGCAAAAATATGTATCGAGTGTATCCTCTCATAAATATAGTACTAAAACCTTAATTCACCGACTTAAGAGCTATGGGACATATTTTTGAGCAAGTTGTATGCAACCATATTTTTGCACTTGACTGTACCAACATAACATACCTATCCGAATCTATCTGTTTTCTTCAGGTGTTTTGTGTACCTACAATATTTTTTTTTTTTTATTTAAGGTCAAAAATGTACAATAAAGTAATTACATACATACATACGTCACAGAAATGTACATATTTTATAGCTTTGCAAGAGTTCTCATCTGATTTTTTTTTTCTGCTTTCTTCAAACTAAATTCTAAATAATCCCCTCAGAGTTACGTGACATATGTGTTGATTTGCTGGAACAGTGGCTCAGGTCTATTATCATAATCAAAATGAAACAAATAATACAGTAGTTATCTCACAAGCGCAGGAAAGTCTTAGTTGTAGTTGTGACACATACAAACACATAGACAATATGAACACATAGCTCCTACGCTGACGCACACATAGACAATGGTGCATGTATAGCTCAACACAACCATAGCTCACCCGCCGCGTTTGTGAGAACATTATACTTATTTCCCGTTCTAATTTAAGTACGGTCGAATATAAAGACTGACAACTAAAGTATCATTTCTTTACGCTATAATAACAATTTCTTGTCCCGGACTTCATCTAAATAAAAGCCTATCCAAACCAAATAATCATTATTTTGAAACTTATCTCAAGGGTATAAGATTCAAAGCCAAATACCGACATTCCTGATGTTAATACAGGAAGAGCCTACGGCAAGTTAACTCTAATCGTGGGCCGATTAATCTCGCCATGTCTGCTCGACTGACACCTAATCAATTACGCCAGTGGCAAGCAACTTCGCCTTCTTTACTCCAATTGTCACATTCCAATTTAAACTTTCTTCGTTACAGAACAAGGTTTAGTTTTGAAACGTAGTTTGTGGGAAAGGTTATTGTTTTTTGAGCCCGCATTTTACAAAGTTGTCAAATAAACCGACTCATGCATGAAAGCCGCTGCGAAAGGTGTGACGTAATGAGATGAGGTTGTTCCGTTTTAGACGAAGCTTTATTCGTAATTTACTTAGTTAAGAATTCTTCGCAGATTTTTTTATTATTGCCTATTATTAAAAATGGAATTGCTATGGCCAGCATCTAGCCACGGGGCAAACATGAGGCCGAAGATGAAGCGAGCTCACCCAGAAGATACCTATTCACTCTTGCCCTTAAAAAGAAGAGAAAAGAAGGAGTGTGCCTTCACAGAAGAAAGGTTAATGTTCCAGTTCTCATAACGCAATTTTTGGTAAGCTGTCATATAATGGTCTTATTTGGTATTATTGGTGTCATATTATATTGTTCCTTTTACACGTTTGTTAACAAAACACATGCGTTTATTGTAGCAACCTATTCACGGCTTACAACAGCTACGTGTGCTACGCCGTAGCGCGTAGCACCGTTTTTCCGCTCTGTAGCGGAAATCTTACGTCCTCTCTCCGTATATGCTCTGCCATATGTCATCATGGGCCTCGAATGGGTTAACCGATTGACCCACTTGAGGCCAAGCAACGCTACGCGCTACTAGCAACATTTTTCCGCCACGTAGCGGAAATCGCTCGTAAAGACATGCGCCTGTAGCACATGTTGCGCTCGAGAGTATCTCGACCTATCTCGAGCTACGCGTTTTTTTCTGATTGGTGCTGTTAGAAAGTGACGGATATAGATCGAGATACGCCGACATACTCTCAAGCGCAACACGTGCTAGGCCTAATGATGCATACTTGTCTATGTGATGTTTTGTATTGTTCAATAAGACACTGCATTAAGGGTAGTAAGAAGGGAATCACTAACGAAAGCTAATTCATGTTTTTGTTACCATTATCCTTCAGTATGCCTACCTCATTATTGCGAAAGTGTGTCTTTCTATCTGTTACTTTTTCACTCTTAAACCGCTAACCGATTTATATGAAATGGTACTTCATGAAGATTGTTAAGGTATCAGTGGCGGAGCGTCTATACAACTCGATTCCTACCGGCTTGCCTAATTTGCAGCCAGTTCAGTTCTTTTACTACGGCTCATGAAGAATAAGAAAGGCAAATTATGTCCGGCTTCCCTAGGAATATTTTTGACGCTCCGCCACTGTAACGTATGGAGATAGTTTGAATCTCGGGAAGGACATTCTCCCCTCCTTAAGGGATTAGGGGGGTATAAATTTGTATGGAAGAGCGATAACTAAGTAATACCTGAAATAAAAGAATAGCAAACAAATTCTAACACGATGGACGCGTTCTACGCTGACAAAGTCGAGGGCAAACGCAAAGCTGATTAAAA
The DNA here is from genome assembly GCA_951800055.1 of Cenopis cana. Classification (NCBI taxonomy): domain Eukaryota; kingdom Metazoa; phylum Arthropoda; class Insecta; order Lepidoptera; family Tortricidae; genus Cenopis; species Cenopis cana. Next base: position 2,070,438 of record OX637476.1, on the reverse strand, counting down.
ATAAGTTCAAAAAACATGCGAAATGCCAGCCACAGTTGGAAAAGACAATTTCCTGCAGAAAAGTTAATGTTTCACAGAGCGGACTCGCATAATTGAATTATATACCTCTGGAAGTCTATTCGACTATACATACTGGTTGATATCAAATTTACGATGTACATTACTGAATATTACTTCCTAACATGGCTCGCTCCATGTCTTTGCGACACATATTGAAAGGCATGTATTTAACCAGTCAGCTAAAAAAATAATAGAAGTCCAACCTAACTTACTAATTACTACGCTGGTTCAGCAACCCGAAGTGGACCTTGGCCTCCGACACTAAGTGTAAGACCTGAGTGAACGCTCGAGTTGGGCGCGCAGAGGGGCGTGCATGTTAAACAATTGAAACTCATACTTGGTGTTCTGAGTCGCCGCTTCACAAATAGTATATGCACGCTCGCCCGCTGCACGCCCCGCCGAACTCTCCGCTCCGAGCGTCCACTCAGACCTTACACTAAGACACGCTACCGTGCTCTGTCCTGGGCAGCTTGTCGCCAATCAAAGTTGGCCGTTTGAAGCTGGTCTTTTTGAACTTCGCCGATCCAGCGATACTTTGGTCAGCCGATCAGACGTCGACCTACAAAGATTCAAAGCGTTTATTGCCAGAACATAGTAAAAAAACAGATTTTAGTGTACAATAATGTGCTTATGTTCTACCAATCTTGGCGACGCCCAAGTTGATGTATTTTGGAACGCATCTGTTGTAAGCTGTTTATGTTTGATAATCTGTGACTCTCTCTAATGTGATGGCTTGCTATGTAAGTGTTCCTAGATGCGTTTTCTAAATAAATAAATCTCAAGCTTTCAAGTATTCAAGGTGTTTAATTCTACAAATATAATTATTAAAACACAAGGTACGCTCTTTTGGCAGCTCGACCCTCTCCCGGGCCGAGCCGAGCCGAGCCAGCGCAGCCGAGCAGCTTTGCTCTCTCCGATGATGTTGGGCTCGGCAACCAGTGCTTCCACCTCCGCAGGAGCGCTCGTGGCCCAGCGGCGCCCGCGTGCCGCGTGCGGTATCCCAGGTTAAGCAATGTCGGCCGCGGTCAGTACATGGATGTGTGACCGCTATGAGTAGTTACTAACTGAGCTCTCCCGTGCTTTGAAAGGCACGTTAAGCCGTTGATCCCAGCTGCTGTCTATGGCCAAAGTTAAGCCAAGTTGGAGGCCTTCGGGCGGCTTGAGAACTTCTAACAGTCAAGTTGCCCACTCACTTGACAAAAGGGGGGTCGAAGTTGCACCACGTCCATAGGGAAAGTACCCACCGCTACCCTACACATGACCCCTGGGTGATGCTAAACTTACTGCTACTACTTTAACGGCGCAGCGACCCAAAGAGGATCTTGGCCTCCGAAACGAGAGCACGCCACCTTTCCCGATCCTGCGCAGCCTCCTGCCAGTGTTCAACCTGAAGCTGCCGCAGATCCGCCTCTACACTGTCTTCCCAGCGATACCTGGGTCGACCAACCGGGCGGCGCCCACTCAGTCGCCCCAAGTATGCTTTCTTGACGGCTCGTTCCTAAATTTGCCATCCTCCAATAACCTCAGCATTCTTCCTAGCCCTCCAGCTACCATCTGCCCGTTTTATAGGTCCCAGAATCTTCCTCAGGATCTTTCTTTCTGCCACTATAAGAGCTTGCTCTCCTTCAGCGTTATCCTATTAGCTGCACGTAAAAATCCATATTGAAATGCAATTGACAACATTTCAAAATTTATAATGATGCCTAAAGCTTAAGCCACACAGAGAGCGGGCGGCCGGTAGCGGCGCGGGCGCGGGCGGCAGCGGCGCGGGCGCGGGCGGCAGCGGCGCGGGCGCGGGCGGCAGCGGCGCGGGCGCGGGCGGCAGAGGCGCGGGCGCGGGCGGCAGCGGCGCGGGCGCGGGCGGCGGCGGCGCGGGAGCTCCTTTGTGCTGCCGCCACCGCCAAAAGCAGCTCCCGCGCCGCTGCCGCCCGCGCCCGCGCCGCTACCGCCCGCCCGCTCTCTGTGTGGCTTAAGCTTAAATCGAAAACCATTTCGGTAAATAGGTATGCTACCTGAACGTATAATAAAATAGTTTAGATTTTTTTCTTCGCTAGAGGTTGAAGAAAATCGCTAAAATAAAACCCACCGTATAAAACGGAAGGGTGACGTCATTCTTACGACTGTTAAGGAGCAATGCTGTCACTGTCAAACATTGGTAATTCGTGAAAATTACGTCATATTTCACTTACGATTCGCTACTTTTAAATTAGATATTTTTGAATGAAAATTAGGATTTCGGGAGAAATAAAAAAACACGTGGACCTTAAAATTTCATTTTCTATCGACCTAGGATATAAAACGGTCAACTAGAATATTTGAATGTTGTCAATTGGAACGTGAAATATATGAAACGAAGCCAGGTAAATATTTATGGCGCGGGGAGTAGGTACGCAGCGAGAGGTGCGATTTAACTGAATAGCAGCATTGAACGATATTTATTGCATATTGGTACTAGGGAGCGTCGCGGTACAGTAAGTACACTTTATTACGTATTTAATACAAAATGAAGGCGAAATCCGTCCCAAAATAAAGTCCCGGTCTAACACGCGTGAGTTTGGAATTAACCATCCCGCTCTCTACGGAAGCTCTGCGCGTTGTTTTTCGTAAATATTTAAGGCGATGTATCGATTGAAAGAGACACCCTTTGTTTTTCGCTCACGACAAAACGGGATGCAACATGCAACCCTCTCCGAGAATGGCTTTTTAGACAAATCTCGTTAAATATCTGACTGTGTGCAGGTTTATTAAATTTCCTCTTGTCAGTACCTAGATGAGGTAAAATACCATCATATTAACTTAATCGTGTCTTTTAATAATGCGTTGTTTTAGTAGGCTGAGGAAAAAAAGGAAAATATAGACTCGACTTTGGATTTATTTTCTATCGAGAAAATTTTAAGCAATCATGTTTCGCTATTGTCAGTGCCACAAGCATATAGTCAAGAATCATATATCTGAAAATCAGCCCCTACTGTTTGCTAATCTGGGCAGGACAGCGTTTCAAGGTCTCCAAATTTCTCAGTGTAGCGCCTTAAACATAGTCAATAATATATCTTAATATTTAAAAAAATAAGGCCAAGAATTCATATTAGTAACAAGAAAAAACTAAATATTCGATAGCAATGACATGGTACAGGTTTTTAGTACATTTCTAAAAACGTAAGATTAGAGCTTACTTTGCGAGTCTTTTATATCAGGGGCGCGAAAACAAACCAACATAATTTTGTGCATGGTTCGGTACGGAACTCTAATGGTGTGGAATCTCACTCGCACTTCGCTGTTTTTTTTATTTATTCATATTGTAAGGGACAGCAACAGGGTAGTAAATAAAATAAAACGAATGAAATGAAGAAAGTACGAAGAAAGTTTCATACTTATTAATGGACATAAACATCTCATTTGATTGTTGGAATTGTATTGTAAATGACATATAAAAGAGCCATTGAGGCCTACTTGCAGAATAAATTTTAGATTTTGATTTCGTATTGCGAATTTTCCCGATGGAAAAACATGATTCACTAGTATATATAAATGATAATTTAAGAGCCCATATGCACTTTTGCCAATGTTTATCGACCTAGATCTCAACATCTATAGTGATTAAATATTTGTCCTTTCAGTATATTAATCTAAAACTATTTTCACCTCACTAGCTCGGAAAGCCCTTTTTTATTCTTTAAAAACAGATAGCAAAACTGCATTTTATCCACATGTGTGCAAAGTAATTTTGAAATCCGAACGTGTTCCTAGTTACTTTTTTAACATAATAACATGTAAGGCCGTGTTCCCACTATCCGATACAATATCGGTGTAGGATTCATTACCGATAAAAATGTTTGGAAAACTGCTTAGTGCTCACACTATCCGATCCGATATCGGTCAGATTCGTATCGGATCCGATATCGGTTAGTGTGGGTGGACATGGACACAAAACAGCCAGGACAATTTTCGCCCAACTGATTTTTTTTTCAGGTGGTGTGAAAAAAATCAGTCCTTGGATTTCAGATTTTATATTTATTTTGAATTAATTTTTTTTATATAATTATTTTGAATTATAAGCAAAAAAATTTTTTTTTTGCAAAAAATCGTCATTATACTCGATTTCGACTAATTCAAGGATAAGGATTTCAAATTTAATATTTATTTTGAATTTTAAGCAAAAAAAATATTTTTTTTTTCAAAAAATCGTCATTATACTCGATTCCGACTAATTCAAGGATAAGGATTTCAAATTTTATATTTATTTTGAATTTTAAGCAAAAAAAAATATTTTTTTGGCAAAAAATCGTCATTATACTCGATTCCGACTAATTCAAGGATAAGGATTTCAAATTTTATAAATATTTTGAATTTTGAGCTAAAAAAATTTTTTTTTGCAAAAAATCGTCATTATACTCGATTCCGACTAATTCAAGGATAAGGATTTCAAATTTTATATTTATTTTGAATTTTAAGCAAAAAATATTTTTTTGGCAAAAAATCGTCATTATACTCGATTTCGACTAATTCAAGGATAAGGATTTCAAATTTTATATTTATTTTGAATTTTAAGCAAAAAAATATATTTTTTTGCAAAAAATCGTCATTATACTCGATTCCGGCTAATTCAAGGATAAGGATTTCAAAATTTATAACTATTTTGAATTTTAAGCAAAAAAAATTTTTTTTTTTGCAATAAACCGTCATTATACTCGATTTCGACTAATTTAGGGATAGGGATTTCAGCTTTAACATTTATTTTGAATTTTAAGTTGTAAAAATTTTTTTGCAATAAATCGTGATTATACTCAATTTCGACTAATAAAGATTTCAAATTATATTTTTATTTGAATTGAAAGTAATTCATTTTTCACGCAATTTTGCTTTATATATTTACTTTAGCATTTGTTTTTGAATTTTGCTTAATTTTTTTTGAGTTTTTTTGTTCAAATTTAGTTTTTATTTCCTATTTTAATGAAATGAAAAATTGGAAGAAACCCATTTTTTTTAATTGTTTTACTTTTGTTTTTTCCTTTTTCTATTTCCTCGCTTTAGTGAGGTGAAAAGATTTGTGTTACACACGGCTGCAAAGTTATTTTACGTCTCGTGTGTTGCAACACTCGCTATGCTCAGGATTCTAATTTTGAACCACTCGCTTCGCTCAGGATTCTATTTTCGAACCACTCGCTTCGCTCGTGGTTCAACCATAGAATCCATTCGCTAGCTCGTGGTTCAACCCTAGAATCCATTCGCTAGCTCGTGTTCCAATTCCACACTCGCGGTTAAAATACAACTTTGCACCCTTGTATAACAAATAACTATTTCCTTCAGTCTGTTAAAAGTGAAAACACGATTTGAAAAAAAATTCTTGATACTTTTATTTTTGAAACATATCCCCTTTTTTCGATATTTTTGGTTGGATCTTTAAAACCCTCCCATCTTTTACAATGATGTTTGGTTTAATAGTTGTAAAATGATAAGTTCTCAAACCTAATAAAAAAGATTATCCTTATAAATGTACACGTTTAGAATAAACATCAATATTTACGAAAAACACGCGCTGAGCTTCCGTAGAGAGCGGGATGGTTAATTGAAAACTCACGCGTGTTAGAGCGGGACTTTTGCAATGCCATCTACGCCCTCTTAAAACGCCAAATATCACAAAGTTATAACCCCTACTGGCATTTTCCGAACCTATACACCCCAAACGGGTGGAGAAGGTCATCAGCGTATCTAAATTGACACTACGCTTACCGCATCTCGATGTAGTCGCCTATTATGGTCGCTGTGTCGTTTAGCGTTGTGGATATTTATTTATTTAGTTTAAGCAGTACCAACAGCTACTAAAATTTACATGGAGACTTAGGTAGTAATACATTATAGGAACTCACAGATATACAGGGTGTCCCAAGACTATGGGACATCAAGGGAAAGTACCTTAAATATCGTAGATAGGATACTTTGCTGAAAGAAGACATTATTTTAATTTAAAAAACAATTTAAACTGCATTCATAGATTTTTAAATAATTATGTACATGATTGTACCGGGAATCAAACGCGCTACACGAGAAAAAAATACCCTGTAGTTTTATCATACCGATCGAAAGGCTTCATCATAAGCAGCGAAAATAGCATCCTGAAAACGTTTGTTGGTAAACTGGATTCACCAATACCGAGACACTGGAACAAACTGCACGTAGGACTACCCAGTGTCGAGGGATAAGTCGAAATCGAGTATAATGTGTAGTGTGTATTTACATGTTTATCTTTTAGTCACCCTAACCCTAGTATATAAGTAGTTATGTAAGACATGCTAACAAACTATGGATCGTTTTGGTCTGCAATAAAGATGATTGATTGATTGATTGATTGATAAGGATTATTTTTTGCTACATAACATAGTGTCAGAAATAAAAGGAAGACCATGAATTTTAACAACACATATTTTTTCTCGTGTAGCGGGTTCGATTCCCGGTTCAACCATGTAATTATTTAAACATCTATGAATGCAGTTTAAATGGTTTTTTAAATTAAAATAATGTCTTCTTTTAGTAAAATCTTCCATCTACAATATTCAAGGTACTTTCCCTTGATGTCCCATAGTTTTGGGACGCCCCGCCAAGCACTGTTGAATTGATGTAACGTTTAAACCAATAAAAACAATTCATACCAATGGATTTTATTCATGATCAAAGTACACCTTCACACTCCGACCTTTTTAGTGGTTGTTGGCGTGGTAGGCACGACGACACGCGACCACTTTATAGGTTCTTGGCATTCAAAGGGTTCATATTTTTTAAGTGTTTTGGTGTTAAACTTACGTGTGAATAAATAAATTGAATTGAATGTAAGTCACTCTCGTAGGTACGGTCAACCAATTTGATATCTGGGCCACTCGTAAATTGTTGTCAATTACCGCACGCTACGCCCCACTTCCTGGCCAGTGAGCGACATATTTTTTTACTTTCCATGGGCGGTAATAAAGCAAGCCTCAGACCGCAGGTATTTCACGACCGAGCCGAATGCAAGACATTCTTGTTTAACGCCCTTGGTAAGTGATCCATACTATCCATACTAATATTATAAATGCGAAAGTGTGTCTGTCTGTCTGTCTGTCTATCTGTCTGTCTGCCTGTTACCTCTTCACGCTTAAACCACTGAACCGATATACATGAAATTTAGTATTGATATAGATTGAGTCCCGGGGAAGGACATAGGATACTTATCATCCCTTAAGGGGGTGGAATTTTGTATGAAATAGCGATGAGTAGGCAAGCGCCTGATATAATAAATATAAGTAAATAGCAATTACTTCAATTCTATCGCGATGAACGAGTTCCACGCGGACGAACTCGCGGGAAACAACTAGTGTATTATATTAATTTCCACGTAGATATAATCCTGTCTAAATCCAAGATACCCGGCAAAAATGTAGCTAAAATTTATAGCATCTTAAAGCCTCGCCTCTCGGGGTGAAAGTTACGTTATATGACACTAATAAGTGAGGTTAGATTTTGTTTGGGTTGCTAATGGGTGTTGCGCAACAAGTGTGGCGCAGCGGGGCGCGGGGCGGGGGCAGCGGGGGGGCTGCTCATTGATCAGCCAGGCGCCTGTTGCTGCCCCCCGGCCCGGAATGTGTATACCAGTGTAAAAGCAGTAGTTACACCTCATCGTCCTAGCCCGGGGTTATGTGACACCTAATCTGAAGTTGGCGTAAGAAATAATTTAATAAAAGCGACTGGCCTGAAAAAAAACGTAGCTATTTATCACAACAACTGATAGAGATACAGCAATCTGTACAGCGGATGGAGTGGCGCTTTGAGGAATGAGATAAAACCGACAAAGTGCGTGTCGGACTTCACACAGGGGCGTATTTACCCTAGGGCCAAGGGGGCCATGGCCCAAGGCGGCAGGCATAGAGGGGCGGCATAGCCGCTCCTCGCCAGAGCCGGCCCAATCGTGAGCGGATGGCGGGGCCGCGCCAGGCGCCGGATGTGAGGGGCGCCAGCCACCGGATATCCAGGGGCGCCAAACTGGCAACGTGGAAAAATTTTAATCAAAGGGCGCCCAATGGCCATCTCGCACCACCCGGATTTAGGGCTAGGGCCGGCGCTGCCCCTCGCATCCTTCTTTGGGTGCCTTTTCTTGTCACCTACAATAGGTACTAGTAACATAATATCTAGCTAGTTAGTATCCAGGCCAATATACAAAGGAAAATGTCAAATGCAACATGCATACACTACACGTGCCTTGCGCGGCACATTCGCTACTTCATCGGAAAATCGACAGTAAAATCGTAAAGCATGATGTTTTATAGTATGTTGTATGGATCAGCTAGGGTAAGTAGTATTTTAATCTTTTGCAACATCGAAAAAAGTCATAAACTATACAATTTACCACGTAAAATTTACCTACTACGCTTTTAAAGCTAATTTAATTTAAGCCCAAAACAACAGCTCTAGATGGGGACGACCCACGGGTTCTAGGGATATGACCCTTTCGAAAGTCCATTTATGCTCCTCAGGAGAAAAAATTATATTGAAATATGTGAATGAACTGAATGTGTATGAATTGGAAACTAAGTACATTCATTTTTGATGACCTCTCGGTTGATGTTCTACGTTCTACATTCTACAATCTACATGTTGTTTTCTAGTAATTTCACTGTATTAATTTAATTATTTATATGACAAGGACAACTCAGATGGTCCCGTCCATCTAAATTTAAAGTTAATTTAATATCTAGGTAGTTATATAGTTTTGGGTAAAATTATGTGACTGATAATGTGGCAAAACTATAAGGATCAGGTTTTTGCCATTTTAAAGAAGAGTACGACTTGTAAATCCTAAATATTGTGTACGAATTTTCCGTTACGAAATCTTTAGGATTCCGTAGGTACTAGACAGAATACGCAGCGCCAGACAAAAGTGAAGATATTATGAAGATGGTGTTCGGCACATGGGCCGTGTAGATAAAAGCGCTAAATGTCGAAACATAACTTAATATTAGCGCCATCTAGTGCCCGTGATAACAATTATATAGTACGGCTTTTCACCGCTAGATGTCAGCACACAACTTAATATTAGCGCCATCTAGTGAACAAGAAACAAACTACATAGTTTGCCTTTTCACCGCTAGATGTCAGGTCTTATACATTAATATTAGCGCCATCTAGTGATTAAGTAACACACTAAATAGTTTGGCTTTTCACCGATAGATGTCAGGTCATATACATTAATTTTAGCGCCATCTAGTGATCAAGTAACACACTAAATAGTTTGGCTTTTCGCCGCTAGATGTCAGGTCTTATACGTTAATTTTAGCGCCATCTAATGATCAAGTTACACACTAAATGGTTTGGCTTTTCACCGCTAGATGTTTTTTGGATACATTCATGAACTTTAGCGCCATCCAGTCACTTAAAGACAAACTACATTGTTCAGCTTTTTATTGCTAGATGTCAGGTCTTATACATTAATTTTAGCGCCATCTAGTGAACAAGAAACAAACTATATAGTTTGGCTTTTCACCGCTAGATGGCAGGTCTTATGCATTAATTTTAGCGCCATCTAGTGATTAAGTAATACCCTAAATAGTTTGGCTTTTCCTCACTAGATGTCGCATAATTAGAGTAGCTCGTTCTCACACCACTAGACGTTTTAAATGGGGGACGTCTTTGCATTCTACTCAAGTTATGCACATTATCTTTTGCGAAAAAGATATATGACATGCTTACATGGTGCATACAAATTGTTTTCAAATAGTGCCTTAAACATTTAAAAGGGATTGCCTGGTAAATACATTCATATTAAATGTATTGCCGTAAAACGCTGGCATAGTGGTATATAAATACCATTTTTTAACCGACTTCAAAAAAAAGGAGGAGGTTCTCAATTCGCCCCCTGTCCCTGTCATTTATGAACAGATTTGGAAAATTATTTATTTATTTGAAAGCAGATGCTTCCAGATAGGTCCTGTTGTTACCAAAGTTCAATTCTGATGATGGAATCCATGAGGAATTGAGGGAAATCCTCAAAACTTCAAGGGAAACATATTTTAGCGATTTTATAATATGACGTAGCCATTTTAAATGGTCGTGATGTAATGTTACCATAAAAATAAATATGATTTGTCATCGTCGTTGTATAAAAAATAGATTAAACCATCATCTACCGTGGTATTTTTTATGACGACAGGAATCCGAAGGCCCCGTAATAGATGAAGGGTTGCAAATTTGACTTCAATTAAAAATAATCCTTGTTATTCAGTGAGGAAACACTGCCAGCGTCCTCGGTACCCCGCCACATGGGCCCATTTTTTAATACGATTTTTAGAGAAAAAGAAAAAATAAAGAAATAAGAAAAAACAATTTAAAAAAATTAATAAATAAATAAAATTAAAAAATTAAAATAGAAATAAGAAAAAAATAAAGTTCTAACGATTTTTAGAGTTTTATATTTAGTTGCGCCTATTAAAGTTAGCTGGATTAATTTTGAGTTTATTTAAGACTTGCATATATATTCCAATATTTCCAATACAAGATTATTGAAAATAAAAATTGAAACATGTATACTTCGTCCCAGATGAAATGACGAAAATCGTCATCTTATATGGAACGAAGTATAATCGCTAGTATCCCAGACTGGTCTCCATAGTCTCCTCAGGGGTAGGAATCATTTCTATTCTTTTCATTTTTCTACATATGTGAGGTTACGTCTAAATAGTTTTAATTTTATGATGGAAAATGTAAAAAGAAATAACATTTATAACATATTAATAACATTTATATTTTATTAAATTCTCCGTAGTAAGGTTTAAAGCGGGTATTACACTGTCCTGAATTCAGGACACTTAGAAGCGTTCCGACCGAGCGAGATGCGTCAACTCCCCTCTACTAGTTAGGACGCCTGATTCAGGACAGTGTAATACCCGCTTAATACAAAGAGAAATTTAGGCTTCACGACAACTCTACTACCATTTATTCCACCTGTCTCAATCTACGGGGGTAGCGGTTTTAAGGCCGACCCCAAACGCGAATCTCGCAAGTTTACGAGTATTACTCAATCTGGTAACGTACTTAACCCTCCTCTTTGTTCCGGGGACAAAAGAGTCCAATTAACCTCAAGGACAGAGATACCGGTAGCGTTTTGCTTTGGTTCATTATCGTCACAAAAGTTACCCAAGTCCATACTTTTCAGCCGACTGTAAAGATAATATACAACCTAATGTTCAGTTGTTATCAATTGTTCAGCATATTATAATGCATGCAGAATAAGCTGGAAATTACTCCACCGACGAAAGCTAAGCTCTTGAATTTTATAATGATACCTACGTATGATATATTGAAATCTAATAAACGGGTCACCCACGTCTGTGTAGGCCTACGTATGATAATGATTATAAATTAATAGGTACGGTGAAAACTCATCCCTAAAAGTTTAGGTAGGTAAGTATAGTATGGCGATTCTTAGTTCTATTGTATAACCACCAGAGGCGCTGTAGTTTTGTCCATACTAAATCGTTTACGCGCAGTAGACATGCGCAAAATGTGTCACTAAAAAGAAAAGAGTGATATACTTCAATCCTTCACTGTGAAGTATATCACTCATTTAGTTCACTAGTTCAGTTTAGTTCACTAGTTCAGTAGCTCAACCGATTCAACTAATCATATTGATCAGTCACTCGTCGCGTCGCGTTTCTCTCATTCTAAGGCTAATTCGGGGATAATGATATCAAATTTTATATATATTTTGAATAATTTAAGTAAAAATATATTTTTTTTACGAAAAATTTGTCATTATACTCGATTTTGACTAATTCGGGGATAAGGATTTCAAATTTTACATTTATTTTGAATTTTAAGAAAAATTTTTTTTTGTAAAAACCGTTATGAGATAGTTGATTGAAACGATGACACATGAACTGAAGTACTGAACTAAGTACCTGACATATATTATTATACTCTTTGGAACTAAGTAAACTATTGAAGTATATAGATCCGAACTGAACTAGTGAATGAATGAAGGACACCAAGTGAAGTACTTCAATTGAATCATTCATTCGTGAACTACACATGTCTAACGCGCAGTCGGTAATGCAAACATTGCAAACTCATGGTAAGGCTACAGAAAGGAAATAAGAGATATTTACACGATATATCTACCCCAACCATAGAATAATTAATAGAATACCGTAAACCGGGTACTTTAGAAAATAATGGGGCTACTTTTTTTTCCGTGGGTGGAGGAAGTCCTCTTTGGATACTATCGGCCCGGCTCCGGTCCGGTCGCATGCCCAACTCAACTGGCCCAGTCGCCTACGGACTAAAACCCGGTGCAGCTGCAGACTCAGTGCAGATCATATTCTTATTTATGTAACTGACGCCTCTTGTTTTCAATTTTAATTTATTTAATGGCATTTCTTAATTTTTTGAATAGATGGCGGCGTAGTCTCATACGTTCTCAGCGCCATCTTTTGAATATTACGGTAGGCCCTAAGGATATCGGCTGAAGAAAAGCCGATTTCAATTAAGTATGAATATTTTTAAACAGTTTGAGATCTCAGTGTTTGTAAATGGAAACCAAATGAAAACAATTTAGGAAACTTCATTTTTAAGTATAGTGGCATAAATCTAATAATCATGATTTGATGGCTGTATGGCCGTATATTCCTTTGCCTTGGTCTGATAAAATGTTTATTTCTGCATGATGCTTTTTACACTATTTTTCATTAAAAATAAGCAAACGTTTGTTAATCGGATTTATGCTGTAATTTATTGAGTCAAAGGCTACTTTTGAATACGGTATCTTACTTCTTTCACGGATTCTAATGCATGATTCTAGCAAACAGAATAAAACAAATAAAAAGTTTCTGGAATTATAAAAATGTGAGTGAATGTCAATTGTATGCTATTTTTGTAATGGTCTCTACGCTATGCCATCTTAGAAACAAACTAAAGATTAAGATAATAGATAGGCCGACGTATTATTTGTAGGTGAGTACTGAACGTAATCATGCTACGTAACAGATATGAGATGAGACCTTGTAGGCCGCGGCCGTGTTTGTCAAGTTTTCGGCGCAATACCGCTCGCTCATTATGAAAAATGTCATTAAAACCAGTTGGCGTGACGCTGCAACGTTAATAGTGCTCAGTAAGAAGGCGGCGATAACGCGTCAGGGTGTGAACTACGACATCTTGTTTCAGACTCGGCCCGCGAGTGCCTCGTTCGCGAACAGTGTCGTGTTCCCCGGCGGTGTCAGCGAGCCATCTGACGCGAGTGACGAGTGGCTGAAACTGTTTAGGACCTTCGGCTACGGTCAGGGGCACTTCGAGAGCTTCCACCGCGCCGGGTCTCCCGTCACGCCGATACTGGGCGATAACCCTGTCAAGAGGTAATGTAAACATCACTGTAACCACATTTTCAGGGAAACCGAACATTCTGGTATTTTAAACCAATACTGATGAAGTGACTGTGTCAATGAAACAAGTGTACATGGTTAATCCTCATAACAAACTTTCATGTTTGGTTTTGGTCATTCTGTATCTATGTAAATCACAGAATGTAAATATACCAGATATGCTATCACGTTGGCTAAATTACATAGCATAACTAAGTGTCATCAAACAAAGCTGACCAAACAATACCTGTTATTGTGGTACAATTGTTAAGAACTATTTTACTTCAAAGTACGTCAATTTTATTGTGGAAATTATGTAGCTAAAGAAATAATATGATTTAATTTAACATTCATCAAAAACTTTATTAGTAGCATAATGATTAATAAAGATATTGCTCCCACTTGCTATTTTCTCGCTTCAGATTTTTCTCGGCTATTTCCCGGATAACTTAATTCATATATAAAAGAATTTAATTGTCTCAAAGATATATTATCCTAGGCCTTATTCCCATTTTATTGAGGTTGGCCTTCCTTGTCCTTAGTGCATGATTTTTGATTAGTTTTGTTGATTTTTGATTGTCTCAAAGATACATTTTAAAAATTTTTTAGACATATTGCATTGAGAATAACTGCAATCCGGGAGACGTTTGAGGAACTTGGGCTTCTCCTGTGCAGTACAGAACCTCAGAAAGACAGAAGCGGACTTACGGCCAACACTTTGTCAGTTCTTGATGTCAAACATTGGCAGAACAAGGTATGTTGTATTAAGTGGCATTCATACTTATCTGACATGCAGCTCTGACAGCTGACACAGCATGGACCATCACATCTCATCTGACTAAGGCTGGGTTGCACCGAACCGTCTGTAATGAAAGTTTGACATGTTTCTATGGGATGCCAGCTGCCAGCGCCATATTTGACGATGACCGGTATGTGTTCGTATGTTGCAGTGCCAGTTGCACCAAAGATTTTATTGAATTTTGTTTCATGAATTAAACAAATTATATTGGTTGACTCCAACTCCCAGTAGCTTTATTCCACTCGCACCTCAGATTCGGTTGATACCAATCTCACTAGAGCGCAAACTCTTTAGTATGACGGCCGCGTGGTAGCTTCAGAGGTTTTCCTTAAAGTTTAGTATTATGCAATACTATTGCTTTATTGAGCCCGGCTTATAAAGCCACAGTCAGGGTTAAAAAGAAGTTGACTCCATTCCTTTTAATCCTTGTGTTTTATAAAATCCAGGTAAGCAAGAACCCCGAAGAGCTTCTGACCCTATGCAAGGAGCTTGGCTGCTACCCGGACATCTGGTCACTACACTACTGGAGCAACTGGCTGACCCCAACGCACCTGCCCAAGCGGTTTGACACCGCCTTCTTCGTCACAGCCCTTGAACACCGGCCTGACAACTTGGAGTCTAGCAGTGAAGTGGTGCATGTTAAGGTAAGAATCCTGAGAGTTCTGATTGACCTTAGGAAATAGTACATTACTTAACAAGGGCGGTAAAACAAAGAATGTCTCAGATCGCAGGTATTTGACGCCCGAGCCGAAGGCAAGGGCGATAAATATGCTATCTGAGGCTTTCTTTGTTACCACCCGTGTTAAGTACAAAATTTTATGTCACCCCCTGGCCAGGAAGTGGGTTTTTTCGCGCGCGGAGCGTCCGATAATGGCCGCTTTATGGCCAGGTGTGACATAAAACTATTTAACTAACAACTGATTCACCCCATTTTAACATATGGTTGAAAAACTTGGGCACTCACTAAGTCAGTCCAAACCAAACTCCTCAATGATCAGTGAAGCATGGAATGAAGCATGATGGGAAATAGAAAAATAGTTAAAATCAACCACAACATAATTGGAAAAACTGAAAACCCAAGATATAGCATTGACATGGCTGGAATTAGTGGAGAAGTGGAGGAAATGTCATAATTATGAGACTTGCTGGCCTGGCAAAACTACTACTAGACTAGACTCGCACAGAAAAGAGAAGTCTGTAACGGGGAAGGAGTTTTCCAAGGGCACAGTTCTATTGTATCATTACATCCTGTTTTACCTAAAACTTTAATATCGTTTTAAGAACTTCCAGACTATGTAGATTTTACCATAATACGAGACCCAAGACTTGACCCACTTTTCAACATAACGCGCACTATTTCCGCCAACTCTTCCTACGCGAGTGTACGATTCCTCAACTATCATTTGACTCACGCAATCCTCTCATTAAAAGCGTCACTAGGCGGATTCCAGCGGGCATCTCCCCAAAAACAACACCAGTAATGACAGTATCACGTCATTCCCAGAATCCATTACGTCAAAGTCTTCAAATAGTATGACATATATGGTTCTCAAATCGAAGTTTAATTCAGTTCCGTTGCGTTCATTGCTTTGTCTAGAATTCTAGAACTAGTCTTCTTTACATAATTTTAAGTTCAGACTCATACTAGTTTTTCTGAGTAAAGAAAGTTTTGATTTTAATCTACATTGTGTCCACTGGTGGGCAAAGAACTCCTCTCTTTTCCGCCACTCGTCTCGGTCGTGTCTTAGGTTAGCTAATTGTATTCTTTAATTCATAGCAACCTGTAACAAGTTTCAAACAAGTGGGTTTTTAGCCTTTTTAGGTATAATCATTTGAGAATTTGGTTGTTTCGTCGAAACTTCTGTTATTGTTTAACTAATAATACTTAAGAAATAAAAAAACTCGCAAAAATACCTCGTATTTTTCCTTCCACTTGAGACAATTGTCATGACATACTTGTTCTATGAATATTCCATTAATGAACAACAATATAGTGCGCGCCATCCACGAAGGCGCGCCCCTCCACAGCCCAAGCCGTAAGCCGTACAACTGCACACAGATTAGTATGAGATTCGCTGTGGAGGGGCGCGTCGTCATGGATGGCGCGCACTATAACTACTTAATTTAAATGAAACCTTATAAAATTCCAGTGGTCAAGCCCCGAAGAAACCCTAGAGAAGTGCCACAAGCGGCAGCTAGAGTTGTTCCCTCCGCAAAGCTACGAGTTAAATCGGCTGAAACTCGTACCCGACTGTGAAGAACTCGTTCGCTTCGCCTCTGGCCGCAGCGCGCAAGGGAATGCGCTGCTCTACCCGGTGATCCTGCAGGCCAGGGATGGAGAGCTGCATTTGCTGCCAGGTAAGCTGCCAGTGGTTCAAAGACCTAAAGAGCCACAAGCAGCAGTGAGTGTTGTTGCCAGCTTCAGTTGAACCGGTTGAAACTCGTCCCAGATAGTGACGAGCTCAGGCGTTTCTCTTCGCACTGATGTTCCCAGAGATATTGCAAACATGAGCTGTGCAAAGCATGAGGGGTGCTAGTGTTGCATTTGTTGTCAGATAACTTTCTAGTACTCAATCTCTAGACTGTCTAGAAAAGTAAAAACAAGCGAATTCTCACCACGAATATACTTGGCTACGATACGTACGGACTTAGACAAAATCTAACTGAATAATTACACATCAAATCTCAACATCATATTCATGGAAGGGTGATAATATTTTTAATTTGTGACTGTTTAATAACACATTGCCTAAGCATGAAAAAGACGTGTAATACTTTAATTTCTAGGTGTAGTTGTCTGTATGAAGAGCTGGGTTTCATTGTAGATAAATCCTTTCAATCTTAATTAAACTTCTTTGCTGATCTCTCTCCTTTTATAAAAAAAATTTGAAAATTTGTTGTGATTTCAGGTGATGAGCTATATCCATCGAATGTAGACTACACAAATGATGCTCAAATCATTCAAAAAGACAAAACAGTGTTAGAGATCAGAGAAAGCTGCCGAACGCTTCACCGTTTCGAGCGAACCAGTAAAAGTAAACAGTTCATTATAAAGAACTGCAAACTGGACAACCACATAGATATGGGTGATCGGGTCATCCCGGTGGCTTAGTCAGATTCTCAGTGAATAAGTTAAAGTGTAAAGTGTCACCATGAGTGGAGCGGCTTGGCCTAACAGCCAGGAGGACTATGAACTCTTAGAGGTTATCGGTGTTGGTGCAACAGCTGTTGTGCATGCGGCATTGTGCAAACCAAGGAACGAGAAATGTGCCATCAAGAGGATCAACTTAGACAAATGGAATACGTCCATGGACGAACTGTTAAAGGAGATTCAAGCTATGTCGTCTTGTAACCATGAGAATGTGGTAACTTATTACACGTCTTTTGTGGTTAAAGAGGAGCTGTGGTTGGTCCTTCGTCTGCTAGAGGGAGGGTCGTTGCTCGATATAATAAAGCACAGAGTTCGTGTAGCGAACTGTCGCCATGGAGTCTTCGATGAAGCTACTATAGCCACTGTCCTCAAAGAAGTCCTACGCGGTCTTGAATACTTCCACCAAAACGGGCAGATTCACCGCGACATCAAAGCGGGAAATATTCTCTTAGGACTTGATGGTGCAGTTCAAATAGCTGACTTCGGAGTATCTGCCTGGCTAGCTACAGGCCGGGACTTATCCCGTCAAAAAGTCCGCCATACTTTCGTGGGAACGCCCTGTTGGATGGCCCCCGAAGTGATGGAACAAAACCATGGCTACGACTTCAAAGCGGACATCTGGTCTTTCGGGATAACAGCCATTGAGATGGCTACAGGCACAGCTCCGTACCACAAATACCCTCCCATGAAAGTGCTAATGCTTACGCTGCAAAACGAGCCTCCGACGCTAGACACGGGGGCCGAGGAGAAAGACCAGTACAAAGCCTACGGGAAGACTTTCCGCAAGATGATATCAGAGTGTCTCCAGAAGGATCCTACAAAAAGGCCGTCGTCTACGGAGCTGCTGAAGCACGCGTTCTTCAAGAAGGCCAAGGACCGGAAGTACTTGGTGCAGACCCTGGTGTCGACGGGGCCTAGCATGGAGACGAGGGCGCACAAGGCTTCGAGAAGGCAGCCGGGCGCTTCCGGACGATTGCATCGTATGGAGACTGGTGTGTATACATGCAGCATGTTTGATTGGTTAGATATTTACGAAGTTATATTTCTTTTTGTGCTTCCCCAATGAGGCGAATTCATACGTGGTAGCTCTCATTACAACATTATAAAGTACGGGTTATGGGTCATTCCATTGTGACGGGTGGGACATTTATACTCTTTTTTGCCTACACTTTGCTTTATTTCTGCCAAACGGCAACGATTTACGTATTGAATATGACATTATCACATACTTGAATAGTCATTGCATACTGTACCATCGAAAAAAGTATGAAAGTGTCATTATTATTATGAGAAATTGATGGTATAAGAAGTGTGACGGGTGGGACTTCAAAGTGCCTCTCCTCTCCGAGTTGACTTACACCATTCGCAAATGGTAAGAAACTATGAAACTTTTGTTAAACAACCTATTTTTATATAGTTCCTGATATTGTATAGATTAGGTTTTAGTATAATTTACACAAATAACTCGTAAAACAAAAATAATTTTGCTTCTCAATGCTTGTGACGGGTGGGACAGTACTTTGTGACGGGTGGGACGAGTAACATTTGGGCATACAAATGTATGAAAAATATAAACACAGTTCTTTTGTATTTACTTTAAATCGGCTCTTTAATGAATGATTTACACAAGTAATGATTTCAGTAGTTTTCTTACAGCAATAAGACAAAAAATAGTAGTTTATGCAACTGGTACATAATGAGGGGCATTAAAACACGAGTGTTTTAATGCCTAATTATGTACAGTTGCATACACTACTTTATCTACATCCATATATTAAATCCTCTTTCATGTGTTTCGTGTGGACACTTCTCGCCGGCGTGCGCCATGTTTGCGTCGACAGGCCGGCCCGCGCCTCCGCAGCTGTGTCCTTATATAATTTTGTACGTGATCTCGTTAAAGTGTTATATTTCGTGATCTAATAGGGGACGCACAGTATATTATAAAGCGGGGTCTTATCTACGGTATTTGAACTTATAAAAGAGGATTTACTATATGGGTGTAGATAAAATAGTTTTTCTCTTCAATGTTTACAGGTTTAGAAAATGCCTATGTAATTTTTATGCCTGTGGTGTCGGTTTCGCTGGAATGACCCTTTTGTACAACGCTTATTTCGACTTGTCCAAAGTACTGAGTGATAACTTCGACATGATTCTTAAGGTCAGGGGATAACCATGGGGATAACATTGAAATACATATAGTATATAATGTATGATTATAAGAGTATAACAAGAAATACTTTCATGCTCTTTGTCTTGAAATTATATTATTTTCTTTACAAATGTTAGTGGTAAATATCCCGTTATTAATCGTAATTCTTCTGTAAATTACCATGTGAGCTTGAAATTTTATATTATGGAAAGTTTGCCAGCTGCCGGCGCTATATTTAACGTTGATCGGTCTGTAATTGGAAGTAGGTGCCTGCAAGGGGCTTGCAGTGGGAGGCGCGCGTCGCTTTAAATGCCTACCGCTCGCTCGGCCCGGGGCCGGCCGTCAGTCGAGGGCCGCCCGCCTAGATAAGAGTGTAATGACTGGAAATAGCTAGCCAACTTCTCGAATATTGTGATCCCGACTAAAACGTTACCAAGGGCCAAAGTTAGTAATTATTATCTTAGATACACGTGAAAAAACATACAAAAAGTGCATCCGCCGCTGGGGATGGAACCCGGGTACATTGTCTCTAAAGACAATATACTTTACCACAGGGCCACGGGTGTGATACTGGTTCGCATCGAATTTTTGAATACCTTTTTAACAGTCTACCTACTTTTACTTTTTATTAGCTGACTATTCGTGCAAGTTTAATAACCATGAAAATAGGTGGCGCTATTATTAATTCCGTCAGCTTTCTTCTAAGATGAACAACCATGGCCGCTCGCCGCCGCGCGAACGCGTCTATATGCACGTTACCGCTGCCGCCGCAGACTAGAACGCGACGAGCGACGAGTCGATAGCCCTAGCGCTACACGTGCCGCGTGTGAATGAATACAAGTTGTTCGATAGACAGAGATGCACAGAGTAGGCATGTTTTTTATGCCTAAACGCCGTTTTTGTTAGAAAGTGAAGCTTCTGTACTTGTACTATTACTTATTCTGTGGTGCCTGGTGCAACCCAACGTATATGATTGGTAAACTTTTTTTTTTAACACAGGCGAGTGGGTGTGGGAGAGCGACGACGATGCGGACGAGGACGACGAGGCGTGCGCGCGCGACCGCCCCATGAACACGCTCGCCCGCGCCGACTCCTCCGACTCGGACTCGGAGCCCAACTTCACCATCGGCTCCCTCCACTCCAACACGGAACCTCCCCTCATCAACCTGGTGCTCCGCATGAGAAACTCAAGGAACGAACTGAATGATATCCGCTTCGAGTTCGCGCCAGGTAAATACACATGAGTACCGCCACACCTGTGACACGCGAAGGAACGTAAGCGCTGTGGGTAAGTATCAGTGGCGGCGCGTCAAAAATATTCTTAGGGAAGCCGGAAATAATAGGCCTTTCTTATTCTTCATGAGCCCGTAGTAAAAGAACTGCACTGGCTGAAAACTAGTCAAGCCGGTGGGAATCGAGTTGTATGGACGCTCAGCCACTGGTAAGTATGTGTGCGTGCGTTGTCGGTACACGCGTCAATTGTTTGCGCGGGTGCGTGGCGCGGACGAATCGCGAGGCGCGACGGCACCCGATCGTAACTAGGCGGGCGTCTCAGGGATGAGGTAACTGACCTCGGTGCGGGGGGTTCGTGTCCGTTCTGTATGTAATACTATTATACTAATCTGTGACCGCGACCGTCCCATGAACACGCTGGCCCGCGCCGACTCTTCCGACTCTGACTCGGAGCCCAACTTCACCATCGGCTCGCTCCACTCCAACACGGAACCCCTCCTCATCAATCTGGTGCTCCGCATGAGAAACTCCAGGAACGAACTGAATGATATCCGCTTCGAGTTCGCGCCAGGTAAATACATACATACACATACATAATTACATATGCCCGTATCCCATTGCGGTAGGCAGAGACCAAATAACGCCAAATACTACGGTACTTACATACGTCTTTTGCTTTAATCACATCCATACATCTACTCATACAAGCTCGTCGGTTCTGCAAGCTTAGTTGGTAGTGACCCTGCCTACGAAGCTGGAGGGTTCGAATCCCGGCCAGGCCATTTATTTGTGTAATGAGCACGTATATTTCTTCCTGGGTCTTGGATGTTTTCTATGTAAGTATTTAAGTATCCATGTAACAATATAAGTATTTATATCGTCGCTTAGTACCCGTAGTACAAGCTTTGCTTAGTTTGGGACTAGGTTGATTTGTAAGATTATATTTGTGGACAATCTTACACAAATTCCAATTATTATTATTATTATTTTAATGTATCATCGTTTACGTTTTCATGTAGATATTGTCCGTACAAAGTTTATGAATGTGGAGGAATGAGAGTATGAAAATGATCTACTAAGAAAACTTGCTTCTATTAAAAATTAAGCAATGGAGGAAATCTGCGCAGAATTTCGATACACGAAAATCAACTCTGGTAAAAAATGCTGTAAAGTAAATGGTAATACGCGGAAAACGCAACTAATGAAAAAAACTTGTGGAAAAATGCGATCCGAAATTTTGCTACAATGAAATAACGATTTCGAGTAAATCATTTAACAAACCGATACCTACTTAAGTATTCTTAAAAAAAAAAAAAAAAAAATTTAATCTGTTTATTTCATAAGTATTTCATAAGTTACATAATAAAATCTTAACTACTAATCTTAACATTAAAGATTATTTGAGTTAAGGAGCCGCTAAATTAATAATTATTAATTACACAATAAATTATTTACTTAATTACATTGAGGTATAGGTACAAGTACATGCAACTTTTTTTTTTAACATTTCTCTCTTAAGGATATTGCGAATTTGTTTGCTACTTTTATTATTACTAATATCTGCTAGGAGTTCAGTCGGAAACCTATTCAATATACTTGGGAGAATACTAGACCAGACCCTTTGTCCGTAATCATTATTATTCCTTGGTATTTCATAGACAGGTAGATTTGCTAAGTTACGTAAGGTGTTCGATCTTATTTTCCTTTTTAGTTTAGATATATCGTTGCTATATTGGGTCACAATAGCTAAATCTCTGTTATCCAATACAGACAACACCCTGCAGTAATTGAATAAGTTTTCGTAGTTATTTCTGTATTTATACCTAATTTTTAAGGGAACAATAGTTTTAAGTAGACGTAGCTGTAGGAAATAGATTTTGTTTAGGTATGGTAGGATTTTGTTTAGGTTGCTTAGGTCGGTAAGATTGTCCATAAATATGTATTTATGTTTATTTATGACTACAGGTAAAGATTCCGCCGACGGGATCGCTACGGAGCTGGTCGGTGCCGGTCTGGTGGAGTCGCGCGACGCGAGCGCTGTGGCGGCGGAGCTGCAGAGGTTGGTGGACAACTGGCTGAGTCCGCCCGGGTCCGGTCCGGTCCGGACGGCCACGTTCAAGCTGGACGCGCAGCCTAATGATCCGCCGCCGGATGAAAAGGGTCTGGTCGGGTACGCGCAGATTTCTATAGTAGATTGAGGATGGTTAAGTGAAGGCCAGTAGAGTGCTGTGGTATATTTTATAGAGATACCCCCTTATTGAAATATAATAAACGGGTCACTCACGGCTTTAACGTCTAATATCGCTCGACAAGTTTCGGAACAATACGTGGTCCTTAATCATGATTAACCATGAACATGAACATTAGGCTAGACCTCATGAGGTCTAGCCTAATGTTAGACGCTAAGCCGTCGCGAACTCATAATTAAGGACCGCGTGTTGGTCCGAAACATGTCGAGCTATATAAGACGTTTATTATATTTCACGGGAGTTTTCTATTTGAAATATCCCCTTATATTCATAATTCATAATCGTTCATCAAACCTATTTTAATTAAATTGCCGCTAAAGTTTGTCCTTATCTGTCAATTTGAGATTTATGTATGTGAGAAAGGGACAAAACACATTTTAATTGGCAGATGTTTGTTAAGATTTATGAATAAAGGTGGTAGTTTCTAGTGACAGCTACTATAGTGACTATAGACACGTGACTATCTTAGTCTTCGGTTCGGATCTTAGTTTTTCAAATAAGTTATGTACGAATATTTAGCAGTGGCTTTAGAAACATCAAGTTATGTATTTATTTAGTGTCATGTATTTATATGTCAGTTTGAAGTTTAATTATAATAATCTAATTAAAAATGTATTCAATCATTTAAATGTTGGTTTAAAATTGATGACTGTACATTTCTGAATAATGATAATATTGATAATGTACCTATTGAAATATTTATTTTTCAATAATAATTCAACAGCACCCTATAATCAAAGTTCAACCCGAGTTAAACAACTTAATTCTATTACTGCACAAATACGCTAAATGCACAGTCAAGGGCATAAATATGTATACATTATTGGGCCTTATTTCAATGGAATACGGTGAAAAATTTGAATAAAATATTTCTATGTCTATGTCTAAAAAGTGTATACATATTGGTGCCCTTGACTATGCAGTCAGCAGTGCCTCTCAACAGAATACGAAGTGTCTCCCCTTTCTGTCACTCATATGCTATTGCGACAGAGAGACAGATATGTTGTCGGTTCGCGGTAGGACCTCCGAAGTACCATGTATACTTAAAATCATTTCAGTTGAACGAATTGCTCCAAAGCAATTCCTTCAAAAAGTTACTTTACCGTTCAAACAATAAGGTTCAAAATCCAATAACATTTTAATACAAATACGTTCAACAAAAATAATTTCAACCATAACTATCTTCGATAAAGATCAAATCTTGTCAAACGAACGCAAGCGAAAAACGACCATACAGGGTGGATTTTCTTTTTGGGTCAGTGAGGGCAGCTATCAGATCCAGTTTTCCTCGATTTGTGGCTTTTCTAGCCGGATTTTTTTTGGTCCCATACAAGTTTTTGATCCTGGATAGGAATGGGATCGATTGGCATCAAAAAAACAGTTTGTCAAAAATGATCTTTTTCTCGCACCCCGTATATTTTTGCAAAATCTGTAAACGCCAATCTTCATTAATTCGGAATTAAGGGAAGGTTTTCCAAGACCATTTTCGCGTAGCAGCACGGGATCTGATAGCTGCCCAAAAACACTGACCCAAATTGAAAATCCACCTGTATACTCTGGGTCTAGGGTAGATTTTTGCTTGCGCTCATTTTACAGAATTTGGCCTTACAATTTCGGACGTACTATACTAATCTATTATTATAACCTGTAGGCCGTGTGCGGTATTCGCACTGAATGGATAAAGTGAAATTTTAAACCTTATGTTATTATAATAAGGATTATATTGGACAGTTAATTGTATGTTCGTTTGTCTCGCGCTCGCGTGACGTCACTATTGTGTAAAGACGCCAGGAGCGTCAAGTCTTGTAATTAGTTAAGTTATAAATATGTTTACGCTCCGAGTACATATTTTATGGGTTAATAATGGATTTATATTAATTATTGTTTATAGCTCAAATGTAATGTTGATGTGTTTTTAATCCTATCAGGTCATGCCCAGTTAAATAAAATGGTTTTACCCATTGAAGTACTAATACGTAGTCGTAGCGTTGTGTTTCCGTTACGCAGCGAAAATTCTCCGTAGACAATAGTCCTTATGATCATCACATGAAAGTTCTTGAATCTGGGTGTGACTCGATAATATTACGATCTTGAATCACCGTTAGTTCCTACGTTTAGCCATAGTTATTTAGAAAAGTAGGTTTTTTAAACGACATTTAACGCGCTTTTATCATACACGACTTCTAAATAAACTGAAGGCTTAGTAGCTAGGAGAGTTCGCCACCACAAGGGATAGCCACGGTAGCTCAGTTGGTTAAGTGTTCTTGAGCCAAAAGCTCTTAATATTATAGCGAGACAGTTTGCGTTTAAAAAAATGATGATTATGAATATATGGAAATTATGGAGTCTTGTTCCTTCTTGTCTTTGTTTTAACACCTACTTTTCACTATTTTCTATGAAGACGTGTGGGAATGGCCAATATTATCTAAGCGCATCTTCATAGCTTTGTATTACCTTATTTCCAATGTCGCATATCGAAGCATTTCGTTATTATTCGCCGTAAATTAAAACCCTTGTCCATAATCCTTCAACCTATTTTATTAGCTAATGCCATAGCGACATATGCGTATGTGTATATTGCGTATGGCGTGTGCATATGCGTATGCGTGCCAGTATGCCGTATTTATATATGTAAATACGTTTGTCCTAATTTATCCTTTTGACATTTATGTCTGATAGGGACAAAACGCATTTTATTTAGCATAGGTTTGTCACCCGCCCTCGTGAGACGGCTAATATACGGCTAAATTCACATTGGCCGCTTTTATACTTTATCGTGGACGTGAACGTCCACGATAAAGTATGGTTTCATTCATCAATAGACTTTAGACTACTTTATGAATGAAACCATAGAGTAAAGTATAAACGCGACGATTCACTGACACGTCCTGACGTGACGTCAGACGTCAGAGCGCATCAGAGAGCACGTCAGATAAGTATGAATCCGGCTTAAAGAAATATAATATTTGTCTGAGTCGACAATATTTCGTGCCGTAATTTTGACTGAATATATTATATTTAGAAAGAAAAATATTTACTGTACCCAACAGATGTAGAATAGGTAGACACGCATTATTATATTTATGTCACACCTGGCCATAAAGCGGCAATTACCGCACGCTCCGCGCGCGAGAAATCCCACTTCCTGGCCAAGGGGTGACATAAAAGACATTTTTTTTTCTTTGTACACTTTATCTAAACAGTTATGGAATAAAGATTTCTATTTCTAAGGATTAAACTCGACATGTGCTGTGCTGGTTTTCAGTTCGTCCCTCCTTTGCTATATTTGATCTATGCTACTTGCTTAAAGCGTCTGTAGAGGCAAGGTAAGCACTCTCCATACAAACTTTTTGCAAGTTTTTCTTTGCTTGTGTTTGCATTACACTTATGAATTTTGGCCAGTATGTTTATTTTTCTGTTATCCAGACCCTCAAGGAAAAAAAAACATGTTTTTTGATTTTTTGTATTTTTTTATTTTTCTTTTTTTTTTGAAATTTTTGAATTTTTTTGCTTGATATTCTTCGTATATCCAATATTAACAACAAAAAAAAAATTATATGTGGGAGTGCCAAAACCGACGAATAAAACTTGCACAGAGTTTGTATGGAGAAGGCCTTGCCCCTAATACAGGCGCCTTAAATAGCCTGCCTTATCCATGCCTTTACATCCTTCCGAGTAGACATACAAAACATTATGTGTGGTGCAGACGATATTTACTTAGAACTATGAGGTAAAAAACTTAACGCTGAAAGTATTGGGGCCCTATTCATAGCCTTAGAAACCTATTTTCATTAAAATGGATGTTTATTAGTACTGGGATGACAGCATTAATGACAGGTGTCACAATAATGCCAGTCTCCTAGTAGACAATTGTTCCAATGTGTGAGTCTCTGTGTATTAATAAGCTTATAGGCAGCTTACATCGCATCACATGTGAGCAGAGACAGGGAGGGTCGTTCAGTTTAAGTTTGGTTGCCCGTCACAGAAGGAGCTATAATATATATTGTAGCTGCGTGTGTTTACTCTGCGAACTGGTACCCAAAATATATCGTAAGATGACTTGATATAATGAGTATTAATATATAGAAATTTATATTGTAGCTCCATTTGTGAAGGGCCTTATTCTACACAAGCAATTTAAAAATCACTTTAAAAGACGAATGGGTGCACCATTTTAACAGAGGATTGTTACATATTAATAAGTGAGTTATTCTGTCGATGTACCATTTTCAAATCATTAGAGATTGCGAGACTTGTATCATATCAAAATAGTCATACGTTTTGTATTGCGAAGGCTCTTGGTACAACAAACAAGTGCCATAATAGAGCAGGCACTATCAATAATAATATACTGACCTCACAGTCGCTAATCAACAGGGGGTTCTGTGCCTCTGAAAACTCCAATTACTTAACACATTCCCGGGTGCCCCCAATGTGGGGTCATGAAACTTTTTTTCAGGAGTCTATGCTTCCACTGTAGTCACATCCCCATGCTGAATGCATAGTCCAACTGTCAGTGGGGCTTGTGACATTGTCAGATTGTGTTGTTGGACAGTGAAGGTGTTAAGTCTGTCCGAATCATGATCAATTGGACATGTATCCTGGCTCACTCTTGGAAATTATGTTATAAAACGGATGACCCACCAAAATTGAGACAATTATAATTTAATTGGTAAACATTGGAAACTTTTCAATGGACAAATATATCAGTTGTCTCCCGAGTCACGCTTAGGCGCTCGTTTTTTTTTATGTGTCAAACGCATGCGTTTCCATATAAATCCATTCAACGCAATGCGTTTGACGCAACGTATTTATATGGAACGCATGCGTTTGATGCATAAAACAACCGAGCGCCTAAGGGCGAAAATGATTTAAAAGCAAATTTTTACTGTCTTAGACGGCCCAAAATTTTTTTTTTGTGTGGAATTATAGCTGCATCAAGTCCGAGTGTATTATTATTATTGATATTGCCGCTACCTATTGAGAAATGACATGTAAGAATTGTATATGAATACGCTAGGGGTTGGTAGATCGGTTAGTATTAGTGACGATATAGATGTTTCCTATTATATGTACTATGAAATGCACATTGGAGTCGGCGGGAGGGGGTCTGCTTTACTCTATATCTGATCCACAATGCCATGACGGCTCAACGGTCAGGACGCAGTCAGGGCTGGCCCACGGGTGGGGCGGATGGGGCGGCCGCGCCAGGCGCCGGATGTCAATGGGCGCCAAGCGCGAGATGTCAAGGGGCGCCAAACTGGTAAAAGTCGAAAAAATTCAAACCAAAGGGCGCCCAAAGACCATCTCGCACCACCCGGCGCTGGACGCAATTATACGTTTAAGGGAGAAAACATATGTTCATCTCATTCCAACGCATAGCTGCATCCTGGTCGTGCGCCATCATGGGTCATTGTGTGGATCCGGCTTGAAATATTTTATTGACAGTTAATTATGGATCTATTGATTTAAACTTACACGATTTTCACACATTATTATTGGGGAACGGGACTTAATCGCGTACAATTATAACTAATTTACCTTTTTTAAGGTTTTGCCCGACGTTTCGAATGTATCACAACATCCGTGGTAGCGAGCTGACTGGCGTGAGCGGGTATCAACATCTTCTAGCCGCACGGGTTTTCCGAACTACCCGCACTTGGTCTTTATTAATTACATTCTCACTAGGGTTGTCACTCGCACGACACACAACACTAACAATGTCCGTTGATGTAATGGACCCCAACCGGGACGACGGTTTCAAAATCTCATCTTCGTGGAATCCAGTTATTAGTAAGTGCAAGCGTGGAAATACATCGTCCATTACATCAACGGACATTGTTAGTGTTGTGTGTCGTGCGAGTGACAACCCTAGTGAGAATGTAATTAATAAAGACCAAGTGCGGGTAGTTCGGAAAACCCGCGCGGCTAGAAGATGTTGATACCCGCTCACGCCAGTCAGCTCGCGACCACGGATGTTGTGATACATTCGAAACGTCGGGCAAAACCTTAAAAAAGGTAAATTAGTTATAATTGTACGCGATTAAGTCCCGTTCCCCAATAATAATTATGGATCTGTATTTGTCATGTGAAATGACAATATTTATTAAAATCATCCTGAAGATTCACTGCTGACAGCAACGAACATGCAAGCTGTCAAAATAGCGAGTCCTCATACATTTAAATAGTTGGCAATGCGCATTTGTCACCAATGAGTTGCAAGCGTTTTGTTACTGTCCGTACCATAAAACAGACCACATCTTAAGCCGTTTCTGTCAAAAATGTATTTTTGGTACAAGCTTTCATTGCCGACTGTATCTTTTCTCA
Source organism: Cenopis cana (assembly GCA_951800055.1). Classification (NCBI taxonomy): domain Eukaryota; kingdom Metazoa; phylum Arthropoda; class Insecta; order Lepidoptera; family Tortricidae; genus Cenopis; species Cenopis cana. The sequence goes on along the minus strand of OX637476.1, from coordinate 2,041,094 downwards.
CACAGTCATCAAATAGTCGCCGAGACGACGGTTCCAATGAGCCCAAAAAGACACGTTTATCTTGTCGTTTGTTCTGTCTCCATCATCAGGTCGGCTCGGTGGTACCATACAATACAATACAAATACTTACTCTTTATTGCACACCTCAATAAATAGAACTATTACAGAGCCCAGAGAGCCCATATTTATCATAAATCATAATATTGCATTATCATATCAAACTAGGTAAACGTGTATGCAAAATTTCATTTTAAAATTCAGTTCCAAGATTTGACCTGAACATACAAACATTGCAACTTAATATTAAAGCTTATAAAAGTGTATATTAGCAAAACTATGTATAAGTATTTCTTAGTAATATTTATCACAACGTAGTGGAGCATTCTCCCTCCCGCTCGCACGTGGGTCTCGCTGACACCACGGTTTTACATTGTTATTTGTTTGTTGCTTATTTTGAGGTATTTTTAATAATAAAACGAATAAACTTTTCGGCAGGATATTTTATTCAAAACCTCTAAGATTTTCCAAAACCTTACGGTAACTACCTAGTCTTAGTTTCACTACGAAGAAATAGCGAACACACACTGTCTATAATAACATAGGTCGGTAAGGGAGCAACTGAGACACTCACTCTGTCCCTCTCTTGTGTAGAAGTCTTACTAGAGAATATACTTACTGTACAAAAGTTAGATTTTATGGTGGCGAGGGCGAGCACGCAACGCTATCATTTGATTATTTGAATATCATGTGTAATTTTATTTTACTAAACGGTTATAACTCGCGTATTGTGACTTCGGGCGACATACCCGAAGAGACATACGTGAGTTATAACCGTTTAGTAAAATAAAATTATAACATGTATCACGAAAGTTTAAATTCAAGTATGGAATTGGATAAAACTAAAGACTAAAACCCAACGACTATGACAGCCTGTGTAGAAGGTTCAAATTCCTTTGACTCTAGAAAGACGAGCGTCGACATTAATTTCAATAGTCAAATATTCGTTATACTAATAGGTCTTGCAACAAGCATTTTTGAATCGTTATCAGATTTAGCATGAATTACTCCACACAGGGATTAGTGTATTTTTCAGTTTGATTCTTCTACTGACGCGTTTGATGACACTTTGTACAGGCTATAGATAGTAGCATAAGGGTGAGTAACTAATCAACCGTGGAAATAGTTGTTTTGAAAAATAGTCATTATTTATAGTCCTATGACTGCAGTCTAAAGTACGATAGCCTCTTCAGAAAAAGCTGTCATCATTGACAGAGTGTGTCGCCATTCAGAATGTACAGTTGCCGCTATATTTATAGCGAAGTCGCGTAAAGGAATGAATATAAAAATAAGTTTTGTATAAATATTAACTTAATTTTTAGCCGTTGGTCCTTGGAGAAAACAACCTACTGAAATCTATTACTCAATGAGTGGCTACAACGTTAAACAAAATTTATTCATTTCTCTTACAGGGTTGTAATATAGGTGCTTGTATACCTACTTATCTACTACGTATATATTGCAGAACATAAAACAAAATATCTAGACTATAATAAGGGATTCGTTAAATGGGGTAAAATAAAGACATTCAAAGGTTAGTTGAGACACCAATTTTCACCAGGAACTGGTATGTGTTAGTCTGTAGATATAACCTCTACAGGTATCTCAATGGTAACCCTTAAATGTCCCATTTTGCCCCATTAGAAATGATAATTTGTAGGTAAGTAGTATGTCTGTGACATCTTTCCTATTTAAAATCAAACCAGCAAACATAATTATCTATAAATATCATTTTTATTACATTTCACAGTTAAAACTTACAATTATGGAGGCAATAACGTGTAACAAAAATCTCTGAATACTATATGCTATTTCCAGTTCCGCTTACGAAGCTCGAAGAGTTAGAGAGAGAAAGAGATGTGTGCGTGAGGAAAATAGATCAGTACATAAATCGGACTAAGCAACGCAACGCTGTTGTGTGATGATGTCAAATTCAAAAGTAAACTACTTGGGGTTTTTTTAATAGGTAAGGTGGGGTGGTAAGACCAACATACTTTATTGTAAGGTGGGGTAAGACTATCATCAGAGAGTTAATAGGACTGTGGTAGTCTTGCCCCGGAGATAGCCTTACCTTATCCCATCCCACCTTACCTTAATATAATATTCATGGACAATTTCACACAAGTACCTAGTTAGGCGAAGATATACATAATGATATAGATAAAAAGATCCTTCCGGAATTCAACCACCAACTTCGTACATACACGAAGTTCGTAGGCAAGTAGCGATACCAAGTAGTCCATTAAATAATTGGTTTAAAAATGATTTTAATCCTACATTGCTTAGCCCTTATAGGTACTCCCTAAGTAAAGACCGAGTGACTAGGCGAAGATTCTTACCTCCTTATTCATAAAACGACACACATTGACACGTTACGACACATTGGCGCCCATCTTTAAATATTTATTTTTGGATTCCAGAATTACGCGACATCAAAAGTTATTTTGGTGGCAATTTTATTCGTCCATGGCATGGTTTGGCGAAGGTTTATGAATAAGGACACTATAATTTAACACACTCACTCTAATAAGGCATTATTAACATTTAAATACGAATTACAATAAAATATAAACAGAAATAACTGAGTAACAACGAATAAAATTAATATATAATTTTTTACAATTCCTAAAGGAAAAATGCTATTTAAATTATTTAACATCATTAATTGTGCATATATTATTTTATATAATTAAACTTACGTACTACACTAGGTGCCCATAACTTATTCTCAATTAAATTCTATTCTGGAAATATTTTGAGAATTTAAAACATTAAAGATGTAGCGATTTCTAATCCTAAATTCAACCTCTTTTATAGGATCTTAGCTAAAAATGCTAGCAATGTCCCGTAGCAAGTTAAATCACATACCTACTTAGCGAAAATTTGGCGTAGAGGCAAGTAAGGTGAGTGATAAAGTAGGTACTTGAATGTATTATCCTGTCAGTGTCACCAAAAAAGTCTATGGGCACCCATAATGTTACAATAAATTTTAAAAAATCATAAAGAACGTTAATCAGATCTAAAATTATTATTTTTTCCATTTAAATATATTTTCAATATGACTAGCGTGAAATTCCTTATGGCACAATATAATATTAACTGGGGCCTGTTGCATAATGAATTGTAACTAATATTAATTATATTACTTACAATTCATTATGCGATAGGTATCTGTTTCGCAAAAGACGCACACGCGTGGTGTTGCGCGGCACTTCCCGCTCGTAATGAAGACCAAGGGTAGGATCGTATATATGTACAAAGAAACAAAAGTATGTTTTCGTACATCGCAATGCCGCGCGTGTTGAACGAGATATGCTTACAGGTTAGTAAGTACAAAATAAATGCTGTGTTCATTATGTCTAAGAAAATAAATAAATAAACTTGGAAGACTATTACACAGTGGAATGTAAAATAAAAGCAAGCATGACATTCATTTTATAAGGCAAATAAAATCACAACGCATTATTTGTGCGATATTACATTCTTAATGTGATCTTTGGGCCGAATTGATCGTATTTTACAGTTATGCATTACTATAAAAGTAGCTATTTTAAACTAATGAGGCAGTTAAATAAAATATGCTGTAAACACACCAATAAAATCCTACATGCATGTCATATTGCTTGAGTTCCATTTAGTAAGTATGCTTTTCATAAAATATTTTTTTAATATACTTCAAGTAATTTTAAATTTTATCTCACATAGTTACAGGAGATTCGCGTTAATCAAAATTAATATAAAAATCTCTATCACCGAATATTAAGTAAGATCTAATTTATATGGACACATTAATTGTATTGAATTAAACAAGATCCAATTTTGTATAGTACGAATTAACTAAGGTGAAAATTTCGCCTTAGAAGTCTTAGAACTAATCTGAAAACAAGCCATTTTATACTGGGTACCTACGTTTAAATAACGATTTTACCGTTCAAGAAATAAAATTTAAGATTCAACCGTATATTCGGAGATAAACTTGTTGTTATCCTGAATACCAATAAATAAAAATAAATAAATAAGATCGTTATTACGGTCTTACTAAGATTCCAAAAGTCTAGCCTTTTTATTTGTGATCTGTGGATGATGAACAAACAATGGCTGTTAAATTAGTATTCGGCTGAAAAGGAACGAGTAACCTCAAAAATTCGTACTATACAGACACATTTCTGACTTAACTGTACACAAAATAAGCAGCTATCACAAAAGGTTGTGCTTAGATTTAAATGTTTGTGCTATGTTTAAGTATAATTAGTTGTACTGTAAAAAAGCGTATAGCGGTGACCTAACCTAATTTGCGAATTCTATTTTAAGTTTGAAAATTAAGTCTTAAAAGTTTATATAAGTACTAGGAAAACTATCAACATGTGTCTGAAAAATTTGACACTTTGGAATCATTCCGTTCGTCCAAATTTGACAACATTTCGTCGTTAATCTTTACACTGGGATCAAACGGTACAGACTTACACTTAAGTTGGGCAGCGCGACTCGTTTTTGTCATAATTTCGTATGATACCCATTGTGCTGTGTAGTTGAATATGCATTGAAATTAACTATTTACGAGTATGTCTTTACCGTTTGGACCCGGCATTAAGTACTAAATTCGGATATAACCCTAGATTATCACTAAGTCTACAATTGACATAAACTAATTGAATACAAACTTAACAAGTTTTTAAGTTATTTTGCATATGCTTACTTTAACCAACGACAGATTCTAGTTACATTTATCCTATTCAAAAATGTTGCTACGATGAAAAGTAATCTTAAGGAAATTCCAATTTATTTGTATTGAATCCCTAAACTATCCGAATTTAGTATAAAAATTTAGAGATTACTTTCAGAACTTGCTGGGTCCATTTAGACTATTTAGAGGAACTAATATTATAGTTGCAGTCAGCAATGAGTCTATTATGATTTGTTGCGATTTTCATGTCATAGGTATTATAAGCATAAGCTTGAGTTAGTGGAAAGACCGACTAATATTACTTGATTTCCATAACAATCTATCACTTTATAGTTCGTACAAAACTGTAAGGCCAAGTGCTGTCAAATTAACGCAAGCAAAAATCTACCTTGCACATCAGAGCTCTAAGTCTAGTTTTGCTTGCGTTCGTTTGACAGAATTTGGCCTTAGAGTTGTGTCCGAACTATACCTCTTGGGATATTGGCGCCTATGGATACGATATAATCGACTTAAAGGACACGTGTTGTGTCGCGCAAAATGTCGCATATACATATACATACAAATTATTTGCTAGAAGTAAAGTTTCTGATTGTGTTAAAGTTCTTAATAATAAGTACATTGCAATGTCCTGGTTTCATTGAATATTATTAATTTGTTACTTACAATTAATTTTTAAACAGAGTTTGTTTTCATATTATAACATTCGATAAGGTAAGGTGGGGTAAGACTAACATAGTGGGGCAAGACCGTCCCCGTCGACAGACTTATCCCACCTTACCTAACCATGTTTTGATTTGTTTGAAACAGGGTTATTAATACCGGTACTCTAAATAGTATATTTTTGTTTTATGTTATATTTTACAAAGTCATAATCACCTTACAATTCTATCTGCGCATGTTAAATTCAATGTAAACGACAACCTCACTGACAAACGAGACACTATTCGAGTTAGGGCATGCAATTGTCCGGGAAATCCCGGTAATTATCATACAACCCGATACCGGACTGCAAGCAACAGCAGCAGATCGACAATATCACGAAAACCATAGTCACTTCATTGAACAGCATAAACTGCCGAGTCACTGAAGATTATAAGACATGTGGCAAAACGCCCGTACTCTTACGCCGGCGCCAGATATAGCTTCAAAGATTTGCATGTCTGCTTGAAGACTTTGCAAACACATTTTGACACAACCCGCCAGACATGCTTTGCAAACACTAGAACGCTTTTTTGTGTCCAAAAACTAAAGTGCCAATCTTCAAACTTTGAACACAAATTCAAAGTCCCTGCCACACACAGCAATCAAACGAGTCTTCAAACATTTGAAGCTATATCTGGACGGTATTACCTTTATAAGAGAGAATCAGAACAGTTCAACGACCTTCCTCTTCAAATACTCCTTCAGCGGTGCGTAGTAATGATGCCGGAGCGACACCAACTCCGGTTTCCTCTTCAACGGCCGCAGCGGCGCCCAGTCAGTTTCGAAGATGAGCAACGCAGCTAGGGCTAATGACAGCCAGACGAAGAGGAAGGAGGGCACGAAGGCGCGGAGGAGGGAGAAGGGGCGGGGCGGGGGCTGGAGGGCGGGGGGAGGGCGCCACTCCTCCGGCGCGGGGGCGGTGCCGCCGGACTCGGAGGAGGAGGGGGAGCATGAGTCGCGGACTGCGTACTCGGTCGCGCACGACACTGCAACAAGAGGTACCTATTACAAGTCATCATCCTAAGTTTCCAGCGTTAGGGTTGTCCCAGGGAGCCCAGGGTGCTTCGTTCGACACCTAATTTAAGCCAGGGATACACTAGGGGACAACGGTCCCACGACCGGTGGTCCGGTCCGGTGGTCACGGTGTCGGAGACATGTCAAGCGAAGCCGGCCGATTTCGCCTGACATATCTGGCGATGGCGACATCGCGCGACTTATGTCCATAAGGACGTCGGGCGAATTTGTGCGATTTCGCGAAACTTCGCCTGACATATCTGGCGACATCGCGCGACTTATTTCCGTAGCGACGTCATGTCGCGCGATGTTACCAGACATGTCGAGTGAAGTCCGGCAACGTCGCGCTACTTCACCCGACGTCGCTGGCGACACGTGTCGCAGGACATTTGTCCCCTAGCTAGTGTATTGTATCCTCGGCGGATTAGCGTATAGGAACAAGTTTCACGAAACCAACATCCATCTGACTTCCCAGCCCAGAGGGCCTACCGCGAACCGAAAACGATCGAAGTTTGAATATATCTCCCTCTCTGTCGCTCAAATAAGCAAGAGCGATAGAGTGGAAGATATTCGAACTTCGTTTTCAGTTCGCGGTCAGAGGAAAAAATTGACCTTGTTGGGATTAGGTCAGTTTGCTCACGATGTTTTCTTTCGCCTAAAAGCTGAATTGATATTTCGTAGGTAAGCTACATGAGCTTTTTAAATACCCAGTGCCCTTAGCTCCTGTGGAGCGAGCGCTATGTCCACATCAGAACCCGCCAGTAGACAGGCTCCGTTGCACATCTCCGAGTGTCCACAGGCTCACTTACCCGGCTTGTCTTATCCTCAGCTCCTGTGGTCACTTGCAAGGCTTGTTCTGTGGTCTCAGCTCCTGTGGTCACTCACCCGGCTTGTCCTGTGTCCTCAGCACCTGTGGTCACTCACTCCGCTTGTCCTGTGTCCTCAGCTCCTGTGGTCACTCACCCGGCTTGTCCTGTGTCCTCGGCTCCCGTGGTCACTCACCCGGCTTGTCCTGTGTCCTCGGCTCCTGTGGTCACTCACCCGGCTTGTCCTGTGTCCTCAGCACCTGTGGTCACTCACTCCGCTTGTCCTGTGTCCTCAGCTCCTGTGGTCACTCACCCGGCTTGTCCTGTGTCCTCGGCTCCCGTGGTCACTCACCCGGCTTGTCCTGTGTCCTCGGCTCCTGTGGTCACTCACTCCGCTTGTCCTGTGTCCTCAGCTCCTGTGGTCACTCACCCGGCTTGTCCTGTGTGCGCAGCACCTGTGGTCACTCACTCCGCTTGTCCTGTGCCCTCAGTTCCTGTGGTTACTCACCCGGCTTGTCCTGTGTCCGCAGCCCCTGTGGTCACTCACCCGGCTTGTCGTGTGTCCTCAGCTCCTGTGGCGCGAGCGCTATGTCCACAGCAGGACCCGCCAGGAGACAGGCTCCGTTGCACATCTCCGCTCCTCCCGCCAGACCTCCGTTCTCCTCGAGCGGAGCGCTGTGCGTCGAGCGAGGGAGGCTACTGTATCCTGTACACACGAGTATCGATCATACGAAACTCTAAGACATCAGTAACACGCTCATTCTGGCGTCAGTTCAGTCCATCAGTCTGGACTGAACTGACGCCAGACTGATCGTGTAACCCTGCGGACTGATGGCAAACTGACAGTTTTAGTAACCGATGTCTAAAGGTCAAATACTGACAAACGAACGCAAGCAAAAAACGACTAACCCCCTTATTCATAAAACTTAACAAACCTGTGCTAACTAAAATGTGTGTGTGTGTCAGTGGCGGAGCGTTCATACAACTCGATTCCCACCGGCTTGCCTAATTTTCAGCCAGTCCAGTTCCTTTACTACGGCTCATGAAGAATAAGAAAGGAAAATTCTTTCCGGCTTCCCTAAGAATATTTTTGACGCGCCGCCACTGGTGTGTGTGTATCCCTTTCTCATAAACATATGTCAAAGTGACATATAAGGTCAAAATAACTTTAGCTGCAATTTAACTAAAATAGGCTTGATCAACGATTATTAATAATCGTTGATCAAGATTAAGGGGGTAAGAGTATAACCTAACCATAGGACTCTCACCATTAAGTAGACTCATTGGTGGTTGATTGCGTTCATTTGAAAGAATTTGGCCTTACAATTTCGGTCGTACTGTACGAACTCAGACTCGACATCAAATAATACCACTAGGAAGCGAGATGGTTGTAGGACTTGTAGGTAGGTATACATATACAACTCTGTAGAGTGCGAGCTTTTCAACCTTATATGTGAAAGAGATTTCCGTTTGTAATATTAGTTACAAGTCATTATGCAATAGGCCCCTGGTCTTAGTTTCACTTTTTTTATCTGCTACCAACTATTTGATATGGCAGATAAACGACTACCGCGCCCAAGTTAAGGAGGTTATTTATAGTAAGACGTCAGCCATTGTAAACAAGTTCCCAATTCAGCTGCATGATGGCTGCATGAAGTGGACGAAATGACAACACAAAATAGATTGTTGTGGCGAAAACGTACGGGGACGGCTGACCCTTGGCTGACCCCGAATGAAATGAGATTAAAGCCAGGGGCCGATTTTTGAGTGTCGAACGCTCGACTTTTCACTCGGGATCTGTCAAAAACCTATGATGTTTAGACAGATGTCGAGTGAAAAGTCGAGCGTTCGACACTCAAAAATCGGCACCCTGGTCAAAGAAAAACAAGAATTCAGCTGCATATAAGAGTTTTCCGTCCCTCTTGGTGGCACGCGTATAGCATCTCTATAGAATTTATACTCTGTAGTGTTCGTTCCAGATACCGTGGCGAAAATGCACTTAAAACCAACCATTACCAACATCCATTGTGATCCATTGTTTAGTTATTATCTTCAAGTAGGATTGCAAAACTACGCAGGCGTGTATTGTATATGTCGCAGTCAAAAGTGTGAACTGGTCAAAAGGACTTTTAACCGACAAAAACAGGCAAAACTACTTTTGACGTTGACGTTTGTCACATAGGTACTGTTATTCGGTTAGGTTAGGGTTCGCTTGTGTCCCTCAGAGCGGAATAGGCACCCCGCGATAGCGGGGTGCCGTCGACATGCTGGCAAGTCACAAATCTGACAGTACCTATGTGACAAACGTCAACCTTCACAGATTGGTCAAAAGTAGTTTTGCCTGTTTTTGTCGGTAAAAAGTCCTTTTGACCAGTTCACAATTTTGACTGCCACATATATATTTTTTGCAATATAGTACAAGTGCCGCATCATTTAGCCGTCTGGTTCGTTTTATGGCCTCTCTTTGTTATCTTTTCCTTTCACATAGCAACAGACAGAAGTTGTAAAATCCCTCGTTAAGTGCATTTCATAAATAAATATTATATAATTGAGAAGGGATAGACAAAAGTATATAATTTGAAAGAAACCAAAATATTAACAGAAACAATAACTTTAATTGTTTATATATAATAATAAGTAATTAACAAAATATTGAAATGAGCATTAGTAAATAAAACTTAAAAAATAACAATTATAAACTGCAATTAATGTTAAATTATGACTAGATAAAAGTGCAAAAGGTGGTTTATTCAATAAATCTTAAACTCTAACAACAAAATTATATATAAACAACAATAGGTAGAAATGAACTGAGATCGCCGTTCACGGGTGAAAAGTGTCAAGCGGCAGGGTTAGGCTCGGTGAGGTGGTTTAGATAGAACTTGTGTATGACGAGGTGTATGGTGTGTTTACCGAAGTCCCCGGTTTTGGTTAAGTTACGGGTGTGACTGTGAAGCGTCAAGCGGCAGGGTTAGGCTCGGTGAGGTGGTTGAGGTAGAACTTGTGTATGACGAGGTGTATGGTGTGTTTACCGAAGTCTCCGGTCATGGGCGTGGACGGCGTGGCCGGCACACTCGACGCCTTGCGCTTGCCGCCGCCTTCCTCCTGCCGACATAAAGCTAAGGTAAATACTTAATGGTAAGGTGGGGTAAAACTAACATACTTTATGGTAAGGTGGGGTAAGAATAACATACTTAATTGTAAGGTGGGACAGGACTAACCTACTTTATTGTAAGGTGGGGCAAGACTAACATACTTTATTGTAAGGTGGGCCAAGACTAACATACTTTATTGTAAGGTGGGGCAAGATAAACATACTTCATTGTAAGGTAAGACAAGACTAACAGTAAAGAGTTAATAGAACTGTGGTAGTCTTGCCCTGGTGATAGTCTTACCCCATCTTTCTTACAATAAAGTACCACAACACTACAACATGATGACGCCACAGTTGTACCAGCACCGACCTGCGAGTCCCGAGGAGCGAGCAGGCCGTCCCGCTCCAGGATCTCCCGCTCGGTGCGGCCCACGTACTTGAACTTGGTGCCCCACGAGAACAGTCCCCCGCCGGAGTACACGCACGCGTCCGAAGACGACGCCAACCTGAAAATATATTTAGGTATATATTTACTTTTTCCCAAATCAGAGAGGTAGGGCACAGCAAAATGTCATCTCTTGCTCGAATTTGGGGCAGCCCAACTGGGGAAGTACCTCCGCCTTGCAGAAAACCACAGCCATAATAACATTCGCGACAGAAGGTGGTGATGGCTGGTGCTGTTTTTAATTGATTGAACTGACTGAAGACCGGAAGAAACATAGATAGTGGAAAACTACGTTCACTAAAAGATCTTCACTACTTGAAGTGGTCAATATAAAAACTTCACCCCAGCAAACATTGCATAAATCAAAACACATACATAAATCAAAACATCGTTTTTCAATTTTTTTACAAATAATCCGTGTTTTTTGTTTAATTTAACAGGATTATCTTGATACAAAATGCGTGTTACAATACAGAATAGATTACGTGTTACACCCGTCTGTCTGGACCCGACTTAAAGGCTTGTTCGGACTAGGCTAGTATTTTAGTCTAGTAGCGAGTAATTTAGTAGCTAAACGTGTCTGAACACCAAAAAAATTGTCGAGTAGATTAGTAAGTAATTTAGTCGAGTCAATCCATTATATTTTTATTTTTTTTGTAGTTTAGTAGTGAGTAGCACCCCTCACCACGCGTCCGTGCTCACTCGGCCGCCGGCTAAACAAGTCCGAACCTGCCGATTTAGTCGAGTTCATTAGTTGACGTAAAAATGTCGTTTCGCTGGAGGCTGTTCATCTTGCAGAATACCGCTGACTTGTGAACTTTACTCGACTGTAATGCGAACGATTTTTAGGCAGTAACGAATAGTTTAGCTACTAAGTTACTCGCTACTAGACTAAAATACTAGCCTAGTCCACGTCCTGAAAAGATAATGGTATCATCGATTAAGGGTGTTGGTAGTTATTTTTAGATAAGTACAAGTATAGATCGACCGCGGTATGACGACTCAGGGGATTGGGGGGGCTAAAGCAACTCACGTAAAGAACAGCATCTGTTCGATGGCGCAGCACCACACGTGCCGGCACGCGGGCCCGTTCGGGCACTTGAAACCCACCGTGTGCTTTTTCTGAAACATTACAACACCTTTAAGAACACATTTTTTTCCAACATGCAATGACATATTCACTTTATATTCCTTATAATAAAGCAAAGTATCCCGTTTCGAGTGCGGCCTATAATGGAACTTCATACAACATTTAAGGCCTGGTAAAGTGACCGTTTTTTTGTTTCCGTGGTGCGCGGCAATCCCTTCCTTCGCGGCCTTTGCTGTAATGTACGGTCACTGACTAATATACTGCCCTGTGGGACATGCAAGGCAACCATGGGGCATGCGGAATTAATAGTAAGAATAAGATGTCACTTTAAGGATAATAATTCAACAAAATATCACGAAAAAAGTAAATTAATCATGCTCAAAATCTTCAAATTACTGAATTGATGAAGTTGGCACGTTTTCGGGGCTCGCCCGATATGCTGTACTTTGAAACCCCTTTTGTGTCTTTTGTGTTATTCTAATTGTATTGTTCCATATACCCTGTTCCTCTCTAAATACTGGTTCGAATGGCATCATGAAAGAAATTATGCATATTATCAATTAAAGTCCATGAGTGTATTTATTCACAGATCTCTTTGTACGTATAAATCTCCAAGAAAAGTGAATAATGTTATGAAACATTACTCAAAGTTGAGTTGGTATCCAAAGTTGTTTGGCATCATCGTGAGAATAATCGTGATTCATTCACCGTCCCCCACTGTACTGATTCATAGATGCTTATTTCATAACAATGATATTGCGTAACTTCTTACATGGAATAAGTAATTTCTTACAAGGAATTTCCGTAATTGTACCACATGTTTTTTTTTATTGATAAAACAAAAACAATATCGTTTTAAACAACAGTAAAAGAATTTAGGACAATGGGACACCTTATAGGCTTTAAATACCGAAAAGAATGCCCAAAAAAAAAAGAATTTTATTTTTACGTGATCAATAAACAAACTTCGAAAATACTCGGAAAATATAAAACTGTAACATATGCTATTAGAAATATTTTATTTTTAATACATCAAGATGAAAGAAAGGACTCAGTTTTAACGTAGAAAATTGTGACATATAAAGTCAGATTTCCCTACAAACTTCATACCAAACGAGCGTTTTTCTGTTTAGTTTAAAAGTTGCACATTTCACTTTATTAAAGTTTTAGATAGTAACATAGGCCTTTTTTATTTTGTTTTGTGTAGAATTTAAGCGGGGAAAAAGCAGTTTTTAGCTCATAAATGGTCGATTTGGATTATATGTTTGAAACAATATTTCTTAATGAAAAATCCAAACAATACATTTAAAATTTATGTCATTAGGTCGCTATATGGGACTTAGACATTAATTTTATTCTGTTTTTTAGTATTTCTTGTTATAGCGGTAACAGAAATACATCACGGTTCATGAGATACAGCCTTGTGACAGACGGACAGCGGAGTCTTAGTAATAGGGTCCCGTTTTACCCTCTGGGTATGGAACTCTAAAAACGGATACTTGAGGTATAGTAGAAACTATTTAAAATGTCCGACATTTTATAATACTTGTCATTGGACTGTGAATCTTCACGCTTGGACAGTAAAGTCGCTTTTTGAACGGCCTAATTTGATACAACTCGGACAGTTTAAATAATTTTAAGTATACTAAGTTAGATTAGGTACCTCGGGGTAGTTGAGGTGCACGATGAACATGCGTCCCTCGAAGTTGATCTTGTGGACCTCGTTCCACTTGAAGTGGTGGGTTTTGCGGCTGCCCTGGAACGTCAGGATACCGCTGTGGTTGATGCCCAGGTATAGTTGGTTGCTTCTGTGGTCCTGGTGGTGAAAGATTTATTTTTTATTTACAAAAAATCGTACAAGCATTACAGTAAGACCAAGTCACCGTACAATTGGCATGATGACTCAAAAAAAAATATTACTTCAATAGAAAGAAGACATAAAACTATGCCAAATAGTGAAAATCCTATTCAAATATCTCAAAAAATAACGAAGCAACAACGGTTAGAATGTTCGTAGTTAGAGAGAGAAAGTGCTACTCGACCGTGACGTCACCTTTGAGTAGCGCCATAGTAAATGACAATCGTTCAATACAAAGGTGCGTTTTGCGGAAAAGCGACAGAAAATACCCACTTTTAAAACTTTGAAGACTTATAATTACGTAATTATTATTTTTTTTAATTACTTTTTTTGTCATTTGATTGAGAATTTGAGTCATTATGTAGAAAATTTGGATTTATTGATTTTCTTTTATAGTGTCATCATCCCTATTGGGTCATTGTCAGATCAGTGCGCCTTTAATAGGTGAATATACAAAAGTTAAGGGCTACAAACCTTCATTTTGGATTGGTCTATTAAATAATAGACCCTTCCGGACGCGCGACGGCCGATTTCTTGTACTAGAAAACGGGCCGGCCCGGACACGGATTGGTCTAGCGTGAATCATCCTTAACCCGCATAAACTGTGTCTCCCTTACTATAAATTCATGTACTCGTAATAAAAACATAACTTTTAGGTGCACATAACCCGTTAACTATTGACCACCATCTATAGGCCGGACCCAATTAAGCGATAAGAGTGTGCGGTGCGCGGTTTGAGAGTAGCCAGGGGGAAATCCAGGGAAAACCTCGGAGACGACCACGCGGGCGGTTTAAACACTGGAATACTCTAAGAGTCTGCGTATTGTAATTCGGCAATGCTTTAAAGTGGTGGGGCTACGATTTTGCTCACTTTTTTTATAGAAAAATGTGACATATCCTCTAATATTTTGGAAGGTCAGATGGCAGACACCTCCGTAAAAATTAGCGCCTACGCCAAATCTTGGGATTAGGCAGCGAACCCCAGGCATTCTTTGGGATGCAACTGTAACTGGGATCTAGGAGGATGATGATCCTCTTATATTTTGGAACAGCCCTATCTTTCTAAACGGTGTGACGTCACTTACCTTGACAGGATGAGGGTCTACGCCATAAGTGTCGAGCTGGCAGGCTATCTTTAGGAACGTACGTTCGGCCTCCTGTGTGGACATGCCTTTAACACCCCCGCTCCCCCCTGGGGTCCCCTCCAACGGCTCTCGATGTAGCTCCTGCAAGCAATGAATGAATGAATGAAATAATTTATTCCAGAACATGAACATGATTTATTCCAGAATATAAGTGATAAATCTCATCCTCCTAGCGTTATCCCAGTACAGTTGCATCCTGAAGGATGCCTGGGGTCCGCTACCTAATCACAAGATTTGGCGTAGGCACTAGTTTTTACGAAAGCGACTGCCATCTGACCTTCCAACCCCAAGGGGAAACTAGACCTTATTGGGATTAGGCTTTGGCAAGTGAGTGGGCAACTTGACTGTTAGAAGTTCTCAAGCCGCCCGAAGGCCTCCAACTTGGCTTAACGACTGCTGCCATAGACAGCAACCGGGATCAACGGCTTAACGTGCCTTCCAAAGCACGGGAGCACTCTGTTAGTAACCACTCAAAGCGGTCACCCATCCAAGTCCTGACCGCTGCCCACGTTGCTTAACCTTAGATACCGCAAGCAGTACGCAGGCGCCGCTGGGCCACGAGCGCTCATAAGTGATAAATGAAATAAATATATAAATGAGATTAGGGTGCCACCACCAATTATGGACACTTTAAGCACAAGCACCAATAATGTACACTTCAACCCTTATTCAAACATCATACGGTTTTAAATTGATTGTTCTATAAAAATGATTCTCTTATTATTTTTTTACATAAGAGTTAATGTACATCATTGGGCCTTGTCCATTATTGGTGGTGTCACCCTAATTAAATTTATTCTGCAAGGAGGCCGCAATTATTTATTTATTTATCGTATGGCATTTATTTCGAACCGTGAGATCTTCGAGAAGACAGTACGGTTGCCAGTTGCCAGGATTTGGTGCACTTTTAGAACCACCCAGGGGTCACGTGTATGGTAGCTGTGAGTACTTTTTCTACGGACGTGGTGCAACTTCGAGCCCCCTTTGTCAAGTGAGTGGGCAACTTGACTGTTGCAAGTTCTCAAGCCGCCCGAAGGTCTCCAACTTGGCTTAACGACTGCTGCTGTCACAGACAGCAGCCGGGATCAACGGCTCAACGTGCCTTCTAAAGCACGGGAGCGCTCAGTTAGTAACCACTCAAAAGCGGTCACCCATTTTTTCAAATTCTACTAGCATTTCTTAAAAGATGACCACAGCCGAGAAGAAACGCCGAAAGAAACTCGACAGTCAATCTTTTTCTCCAAAAACTATGCTTATTATAATGATAATACTTAAACTACTTAAGATAAGTGTGAGTATCTAAAATTATCGAGTAGATATAATTATGTACTTTAGTGACTCTGTGAGTAACTCACTACAACTGTTGTAGACCACAGCACGCTCGAGAGTATCTCGACTTATCTCGAGCTACGCGTCTTTTTCTGATTGGCGCTGTTAGAAAGTGACGGATAGCTCGAGATACGCCGACATACTCTCGAGCGCAACACGTGCTAGGCCTACTGAAGTGATGTAAACTTGAAATCATTTCAAATGTCCTACATTTTACAAAGCTGCCATTAGATTTTGATTCTTGTCGCTTAGACAGTAAAGTCGTTTTTTGAAGGGACTCATTTGATACAACTCAGTTAATTCAAATAATCGTATACTTATACATACTTGTATTCTGGCTTCAATGGCATCTGTTTGTCTTAACAGTAGCCTCATTTCGGTCACATAGTTCCCCACGTGGATGTTAGGATCGTAGTCACCAAGCTCAACTGTAATAAAAGTTGAAGCAATCAAAATCAACATAATGCTATTTGAAAGATTATATTTTTAATAATTTTAATACATAAAGATGAAAGAAAGGACTCAGTTTTAACGTAGAAAATTGTGACATAAAAAGTCAGGTTTCCCTACAAACTTCATACCAAAGGAGCGTTTTTGCTGTTTAATTAAAAAGTTGTCGATTTCACTTTCAATAAAATACCATATCCGGGAAAATAATACTGTGGCAATTAGCCAAGGAAAAGCAGATCTTTACAAACAATTAACTATATTCAATACACAATAAACGAGAATTCAATTGTAACAGTTTTATGCATGACGTGCTGTCATAAGTCAAGTCTCTAAGCAATGACAAAACGACAGAAACAATTCGTGTAGGTTGGGAAACCTTCGTGGTGTAATTGAACCTGCCGCGTTCCCTACACTACTCCCCCACCGAGACCGTGGCTACGGTCGATAGTCTTGGAGATGAGTAGGGAAGCGAACGTGCCGCCCAGATCGTGTTCTTTGGACTGGAGCCTGATCTTGAGTGGCTTCGTCATTTGTGACGGCTGCTGGAATGGCGCACTCTCTGGCTATATATGCTGGCTTCAGCCGGTCGATCGAAACTGTTACTGTTTTCCCTTTTACCTCAATATCGTACGTTTTTGAACTACGCCGCAGCACTTTGAATGGGCCTTGGTATGGTGCTTCTAGAGATCGTCGTTCTGGACCTTGGCGAAGGAAAACGTATTCTGAACGTTGTAAGTCTTTGGGAATATAAAAGAGACGATTGGAGCTCGTGTGCCAGGATGTAGGTTGAGGAGAGAGCCTACACATACGACTCCGGAGGCGGCTGGCATAATCGGCGGGATCCACTACAGCGTCTGGAGTTGACGAAGAGAAGAATTGACCTGGCAGGGCAAGTGGTTCACCATACAGCAATTCTGCTGGAGAACCTTTTAATTCCTTTTTCCACGCGCTCCGGATGCCTAGTAGGACCAAAGGCAGGGCTTCAGTCCATTGAGTCGAGGCGTGGCACATAATGGCAGCCTTAAGCTGCCGATGGAGTCGCTCAACGAGACCATTGGCGGCTGGATGGTACGCTGTAGTCGTGAGATGGGTCGCACCGATGAGTACGGAGATTTTATTGAACAGCTGAGACTCAAATTGTCGTCCACGGTCTGTGGTTATTCTTTCTGGACAGCCAAATCGTGATATCCAACCATCGACGAAGGCAGCACCACAAGAGTCGGCTGCGATATCTTGAAGTGGGTAAGCTTCAGGCCAGCGAGTGAAACGGTCAACCATTGTTAGGCAGTATTTGAAACCTGAAGATAGCGGCAAAGGGCCCACTAGATCAATATGCACGTGGCGAAAACGAGATGAGGGAAGGTTGAATTCTACTAGTGGTGCTCTCGTATGTCTAGTAACTTTGGTTCGTTGGCATTGTTCACATTCTTTAGCCCATATCCGACAGTCTTTTCGTATACCTGGCCAGACAAACCTTTCAGTTAATAAGCGGACCGTTGTTTTAGCCCCTGGGTGGCTCAGGTTATGAAGGGAGTCAAAAATTTGCTTGCGAAAAGTTGGTGTCACATATGGCCTTGGGAATAACGTCGAAACGTCACAATAAACTTCCGCACTCGACCCGGGCACAGTCATCTTTTTAAGTTGTAATGAAGATCCTCCCACTACAAGTCCCCTCAACTCTGTATCTGACGATTGAGCCTGAGCGAGGGTCTGATAATCGAAAGATGAAGTGAGTTCTTCGATCCTAGAGAGCGTATCTGCCACTATGTTATCTTTGCCTGGCACAAATCGGATATCTGTTGTAAACTGCGATATGAAATCTAAGTATCTAAACTGTCTAGGTGAGCATTTATCACGGTTTTTCGTAAAGGCGAATGTGAGTGGCTTGTGATCAGTTAGAACCATGAACGTACGAGCTTCTACCATGTATCGAAAATATTTTATAGCTTCATATATTGCCAGGAGTTCTCGATCATATGGGCTGTATTTTCGCTGAGCTATATTTAATTTTTGAGAGAAAAAGGCTAAAGGTTCCCATGAGCCGTTTTTGAGCTGCTGTAAAACTGCTCCGATTGCTACGTCTGAGGCGTCGGTTTGTAAAGCCAGCTCTGCCTTAGAATCTGGATGAGCCAGTAAGGTAGCTCTCGACAGATACGACTTACTCTGTGTAAAGGCCTCGCATAACGGAGGAGTCCAGTCGATTGCCGTCGCCCCTTTGGGGTCCCCAGCAAGCAGGGCGGTGAGTGGTGACAATATTCTGGCGGCTCCAGGGACAAATCTTCGGTAAAAATTGAGCATTCCCAAATACCTTCGCAACTCCTTAATCGTCTGAGGTGGCGGAAAGTCATTAATGGCTTGTACCTTCGACTCCAATGGACGGATGCCCTTCGCTGAGACACTATATCCCAAGAAAGTTACTTCGGACTGGCCGAACACACATTTCGAAGTGTTGATCAGAACACCATAGTCTTGAAGGCGCTTAAAGAGCTGGTTCAGGTGCTCTCTGTGCTCAAGTTCTGAAGCTGAGGAGATCAAAATATCGTCAAGATATCCATATGCAAAATCAAAACCACGCAAGAGCTCGTCCATAAATCTTTGGAATGTTTGAGCTGCATTACGAAGTCCAAACGTCATAAACGGGAATTCAAACATACCAAAAGGCGTTGTTATGCTAGTTTTAGGAATATCCGGTCCATAAACGCGTATTTGGTTGTATGCCTTAATGAGGTCAATAGTGGAAAATATTTTTTTACCTGCCAAAAGATACGCAAAGTCCTGAATGTGGCGAATAGGATATTGGTCAGGTATAGTTCTAGAATTCAGCGCCCTGTAATCTCCGCAAGGTCTCCATCCATTGTTTTTCTTACGCACCAGATGTAATGGTGATGACCACGGACTTTCAGATCGGCGAGCAGTTCCATTTTGCAACATGTCATCGAATTCCTGCTTCGCAATCTTCAACCGCTCTGGATCTAGGCGTCGAGGACGACTTGAGACTGGCGGGCCGGGTGTGGTTCTTATATGATGCACTGTATCGTGCTTTGGATTACCTAGTTTACCGGCTGGACGGGTGATGTCTGGGTAAGCGCGGAGAAGAAGCGTGTAATCGGAGTCATTCGCTAAGATTGTACGAACCGATGATATAGCCTCGGCCGTGCTATCCTGCGGCACGGTGACAGAGAGAGATGTAGTGCCGTCGGTTAGCTTTTGGTTGCGACAGTCGACAAGTAAATTGAAAAAAGCTAAAAAGTCAACACCGATGATAGGTTTTGATACATTGGCTACTGTAAAACGCCATTCAAAATCTCGCCGTAAACCCAAATCGAGACGTAAAGTGATGTATCCATAAGTGGCTATGGCTGTTCCATTAGCGGCGTACAACTCGTATTTAGTCCTATTGCGGCGCTCGTTGACAGACGCTCGAGGGAATACGCACAGGTCCGAACCCGTGTCGATTAAGTATTGAATTTTTGTCGAACGATCTGTGATGAATAGGCGGCCTGATGGTGAGGTGGGGCAGACGTTCTCGGCCACTACTGCCTGCCCTGGATGTTTCCCGACTTGAATGTGCATGGCTTCACACATTTTTCGGCATTAGACCCGAAACGATAATGATACCAGCAAATAGTAAAACCTTCTGGAACGGTTTGAAAGCTAGAGCGTTGCCGAGATTTTGAGCGGGATTCAGCTCGACTTTGAGATCGGTAGAGCCGAGTCGGCTGTCTACCTCGCTGTTGCCTATTGTCAACTTTAAGCAATGCCTCCACTTGCTGTGTTAGTTGTTCAACGCGCTGCATTAGTCCCGGAGAAGCATCCATCGAAGGCTCTGAAGAAGTGCTGGCTACATGCCTCGAAGTTGGTGCCAATTCCTGAATGCGATCAGCTAGTTCTGCTACGTCATCAAGTGAAAGTTTGGGCTGAGACGCGATTATGGTCTGTATATTGTTAGGTAAACGGCCTGACCAAACTGGACGCAGGAAGTCGTCGGGTACCTTTGGACCAGCTAAGCTTCTTAAATGTCTCAGAAATTGGGTGGGCTTCCGGCCGCCGAGTTCCTCATGCAACATAAGCTGTCGTGTTTTTTGCTCTTGAGAGACAGATAAGCGCCTTATTAGCTCAGTTTTAAGTTTTTCGTACTTGTTTGTATCAGGCGGCGATAGTATTATGTCCTTAACCTCGGCAGCAAATTGCGGATCAAGCTGTCCGATTACGTGATAGAATTTAGTCGAGTCGCTTGTAATTCCGGATAGGATAAACTGGCCTTCGAGTTGCGCAAACCATACTGCTGGTTCGTCAGGCCAAAATGGTGGTACTCGTACACCGACCCGGAAAACATCCTGAGAGACGGTCGCTGTATTTGCACTGGTTGATGACGTGCTTGCTGTCGGTACTTTTGTAGGCTGCATCGCGTCACTAAAATTTTCTTCATCCTCCTTCATTCTTACTTTGTCCTTTAGTCGGGGTCACCAATGTGGCAATTAGCCAAGGAAAAGCAGATCTTTACAAACAATTAACTATATTCAATACACAATAAACGAGAATTCAATTGTAACAGTTTTATGCATGACGTGCTGTCATAAGTCAAGTCTCTAAGCAATGACAAAACGACAGAAACAATTCGTGTAGGTTGGGAAACCTTCGTGGTGTAATTGAACCTGCCGCGTTCCCTACAATACCAATAAAGTGATTAAAGGTATACGATGATTTTATTAAAGTTTTAGATAGTAACATAGGCCATTTTTAATTTTGTTGTAATACTAACATAGTTTTTAAGTTTTATTGTTACTAATACGATATGGACATTTCCGAAATAAATTATTATTGATTGATATTGAAAATCAAAATGTCTATTCTGTAAGTAGGCCTCAAGGGCCCTTTTACTTGTCTTTTACAAGTAGTTTTACTATAGAATAATTATGTCATTTTGACATGAAAATAGTTGTATAAAAACCAACATACATGCGAATTGAGAACCTCCTCTTTTTTTTAGAGTCGGTTAAAAATAATTATCAAGTAATATCTGGGCACATAGATATGTAATGGGAGACATCATCATCAAAAACCAATTAAGCCTCTAAAATAGTCACAAAAGGAGTACACTAAAGTTAGGTGTTTGATGCTTGATAATGATTAAATTATATCTTTATCCGCCAAATTATAATCTATGCAGGACACACAATTGGGGGCATCAGAATTCAAGATAAAAAACATTTTAACCAACCCAAAAACTTGTATGGCTATAATCCGTATGCAGTACATTAAAGCCAAATTATAAATGGGAAAAATTTCCTTGTTGTACTTTTAGCACAGTCAAATAGTTAACATTTCTAGCCATAAAAAATAAGTTACTGAAAAAGGTTAAGAAGTCAGACACCACGCAAAATAACCTATGAGACCTATCCTATCTAGATTGCTTGATTGTATTTAGATCGATTGCTCGTCCCCAAAAACCCCCACATACCAAATTTCATCAAAATCGTTAGAGCCGTTCCCGAGATCCTCGAAATAAATATATATATTTACAAGAATTGCTCGTTTAAAGATATAAGATATGGATACATTCGGCTTTGTACTTTAATCTTATATGTGTATATTTTTTAACCAATTATTTTGCGCTTACATACATACAAAATGGAGGGATCCGTGCCTACTTCTACTCGAACTCCACATTCAAGTCCACATTTAAAACCACTATCCCATGCTGTCAATAAAAAAGGTATCATCATAGAAAAATCACAACCCTGTGCTTTTGTTTAGGCAAGGCAGTTTTTCAGCGAGTTAGACCTAACTTGTTCAAAACTATTTTCATTTTAAAAATTTAACAGTGTTGTATTTTTTTTTTAGTAACAGGTACCGCTTCAGCTGCAGTGGACCTGGACCCGTGTCTTCCCCCTTTATCAGTATTTTGGGTACAACTTTATACATACTTTGTATAATAAGCGCCCCCAGCATGGCCGCCTCGTTGGCCGTGCAGTACAGCCGACCGTGCAGCAGATCTCGCTTCAGCTGTAGATAAATCTGGAACCGCGTCACATCTTCCTTAAGCAGCAGCGGATTTGGAGGGTAAAACTTCACCCGGAAACTGAACAGTATGGGGGATGCATCTGGAAAGTTACAAAAAAATTGGTTCCAACTAATTGAGATCCTTCTGGGTTAGTATCACTTCGTCTAAAACGCAACTGGTAGAAATAGCAACTCGTCTAAAACCTTCCTTTCTTTGAAGAGGGTATAAATAAATGTAGGAATTAAGTGAAGAATAATCATAAATGCGAGATTTTGCTCATCGCCGCGTTGGTGAACACACGTGCCTGGAGCGACGACGAGCAGAATCCTGAATCCACTACCATACACTGTCTTTGTTGCCTACTGTCATGGCGTCGTTACCGAACAATGTCACTGAACAAGTATTAATTGGCGAAATCATCATTTTTTTTTTTTTTATACCACGTCGGTGGCAAACAAGCGTGCGGCCCGCCTGATGGTAAGCGGTCACCGCAGCCTATGGACGCTTGCAACCCCAAGGGAGTCACACGCGCGTTGCCGACCCTTTTAAAAATTTATACACTCCTTTCTTGAAGACCCCCATATTGTAGTCCCTCGGGAAAACCTCGGCAGGGAGCTCATTCCACAACCGGAGCGTGCGAGGGAGGAAATTCCTCTTAAACCGTGCCGTACGCGACCATTTAGGTTCTAAGGTGTGAGGATGAATGCCCTGCCGACGGCGAGCGGTGCGATGGTAGAAAGCGGCCGTGGGCATCATGTCGAACAGTTCTTCGGAGCACAACCCATTATACAAGCGATAGAACACGCACAAGGAGGCGAAGTTTCTCCTTAAACTTAACGGTTCAATATAGCTTGTGAGTTTGGGATCGTCTACAATCCGCGCAGCACGTCTCTGAAGCGAGTCAAAAGGCCCAAGCTGGTATCCAGGTGCTCCCGCCCAGAGGTGACAGCAATACTCCATGTGGGGACGGACTGGTGACTTATATAATAGAAGTCTCTGTCCCGGGGTGAAGTACCGCTTCGCTCTATTGAGCACACCTAACTTTTTGGATGCCAACTTGGCTTTGCCAATTTGATGGAAGGACTCATAAATGCAGCCACTATCATGGGCCATCCGTTTGACGAATGATTGAAATACATGGATAGCAATTGCGTGCAGTTGGGATCAGATCGACTAAGAAGAAAAATAAATTAATTTTGAGATAAATTGCTATTTCTAATAAAAAACACTGGATCATTTGTAAAGAAGGTAGGTACAGTCGACCAAAAAAGTGGTCTACCACTTTTCGACTTCATAATGTTATGTGTATGTTGAAGTCCAAAAGTGGTAGAGGACTTTTTTTTTGCTGACTGTGCAAAATCACTTTTTGGATGCCATGCCAAAGCTATGATTTGTTAAATACTTTTTGAGTCATCTTATTTTTTTGGTTTAATTTGGAAATTCTAATGCATATGCTTGCTAATTCAGGGCACACTAGGCATTTCAATTTGATAAATGACGGACGGCATGGTGCGTAATGTGGCCCACATATGGTTTCGCCGAAAGACCAGCGCTGGCTCCTCAGTCAGCATTATGCTGAGGCGGGACCATTCGTGGCAAACGAAAGGCAACTATAGTTCTAAGTTTGTAGTCTTGGTTTAATTTTAATTTTTAGTCTTAAGTTTGTCATGAATAAATAATTTTCAATTTTTCAATTTCAATAAATAAATAAATAAATAAATAAATATTTGTGGACAATCTTACACAAATCAACCTAGTCCCAAACTAAGCTAAGCTTGTACTATGGGTACAAAGCGACGATATACATACTTATATAGATAAATAGATACTTAAATACATAGAAAACATCCAAGACCCAACAACAAATATTCATGCTCATCACACAAATAAATGCCCCGGCCGGGATTCGAACCCGGGACCTCCAGCTTCGTAGGCAGGGTCACTACCAACTAAGCTAAAGCGGTCGTCAAACGTCGTCGTGAGTTGTTAATAAAATAACACATAATAGTCCCCCCGCACTCCTTAGTTAAGATAAAATCTTAGAAATTAAAGATTAAAATAAAATAATAAAAATTGGAATTGTAAAAATAAAAATTGTTATCTTTTTCATAGAAATAAACAGATTTTTTTACCCATAATTTAAGACAAGTCAAAAGTTAAGTTTTTTTCTGATTAATAAACAAAATCAGGTCCTTCCGATCTTAATAACATCAACCAGATGTAAGTGGCAAAGTTTAAAAAAATGATGACAACAATTTAAATGGTAAATAAACAAACCTTTTACTTGTTTTAATATCAACTTCGCCATATGCAGCCAGTGCTGAAAAACAAATGCACAATTAATATTCCAGACATAAAAATTGCAAGTGTTTGTAACTTGTGTTTGTAGCTTTAGCTCACCCTCTGTCCACCGGCGTCAACGTACCGGAGCCCGAAGTAATCAGTCTCCGTAAGATTAAGCTGCTGGCAAACATTTTCCAGCAGATACTTGCCTTTATAACTCGGCTGTAACGTAAACCATTCGTTAATTACCAATATTTTAACCGTTAATAAATAACTCATCATATTGTTTACTCGTTACGTACGTGAAATTCACATTCTAATATTTCTGTATCCTCTAAAAGTCTCACTGTACATTTATAAACAATATCACCCCGACTTTTAAACATGTCGGTGGACGCTTTTTATGCGTGTTTTCCTAACACAAGTAATATTTAATAATTTAACATCTTTAATTAAATTCACTGAGTTAACTTTGTTTTGGTTCCATTTATTAATTAGTGATAATTTTCATTTGTTTCAAGATTTTCGTATTAGATTTTTTTTGTACCTATGAATGAGAGGTGTGAGGTGAGGTAGGGGGAACCGATGATGACATTTCTTCGATGGCTTTCGTTCAGAATGTAATTTAAGGAGTTAGCGAATCATTATTATAAAAATGTATTCAAAATAATGAATTCCCCAATAGTACCAAAAAAAAGGAAATTATTTATTGTTTTACTTATACACAGAAATATTTTCTACAATAATATTAAAATTTTAGCAGTGTCTTACAATTCATTCAATCAATAATGACCTTTTGTCATTATGCAGTCATTACACGTTATAAAAAAGTTGTTTTGCCAATTTAAAAATGCATTGAGAATGATAAAACAAAAAGCTCGAGGTACACGAATTCGCAAATTATATTACAGAATATTTCCGAACGAATCGTTTAGCCAACCTTTGGCAGGTAGTGACGTCATAAAGTTGATGATGTGACCATTATAAAAAAATATTCCCCGTTATTAAGGAACGTCGATTGAATGCAATCAAATATAACCCATGCTACCAGAAACGCCGGGAAGCTCCAAATAACTTTTTACAGATTAGTAAAGACGAAAAGAGTTTTTATGAACCAGCGGTAGTTTTTTGACATTCATAGGTGGATGTAATATGCATAAATTGAAGAATAAATGAATTTTATTTATTTTTTATTTTTTATTACGGAATTATAGACTAACAAGACACTTGTCAATGAACTTGTCGTATCACCGAATTCCGTAGCGATTTTTTGCAAACCGCATTTCGACATGTAAGGCATGCCTAGAATAGAGCTGAAGGAACTGCCACTCTAGATGCCAGATGCCTAGAGGCACCAAAATGCCAGAGATAAAAAATGAGCTATAATTTTGATGGTGCCTTTTCAGTCAGCGGAACAGGAATTAAACCCATATAAAACATAAGGTGTTTATTTATTCGTTGCAGATATTTTAACAGATGATACTTTACTTTAAAACAATTAACTTTAAATAGAAATTAAGATATCTTTTCATATATTTTTTTTGTTTTCATTTACCGAACAAAAAATTTAATTGTAATTTCGTCTAAAAATAATCACCATGTGCATTTAACTGACAAGACGTTTAACACTACCTCTCATGTCACTCATGTCAACAATTGTTTGTCTTAAATGTCATTATGGTTCGGTTTATTGACTTGAAGTGGCCAGTTACAGTTAAGTGGTACGTAAAAGAGGTAACTAACAAAGAAACTTACATCTTACCAAGAAATATTAATAACATATATGGC
Organism: Cenopis cana; assembly: GCA_951800055.1. Classification (NCBI taxonomy): domain Eukaryota; kingdom Metazoa; phylum Arthropoda; class Insecta; order Lepidoptera; family Tortricidae; genus Cenopis; species Cenopis cana. The sequence goes on along the minus strand of OX637476.1, from coordinate 2,014,345 downwards.
AGGAGAGTATGGTCCTACTACCTACCCCATACACTAAATGATTTTCACATACATGTCATCAATAAAATAGAGAATAATCCAAAGCAAACTAAAAATGCTATAAAAAGAATATTAATGTATAACCCAATTTAACTTAAGAAGACTAATAATAATTACCTTAGCATTACAATCTTAAAATATAAAGATTAAGATAAAAAAAAAATCTCGAAATAAACAGTACAATTTTTTTTTAATTTTTTTTTAAGCTGCTAGAATCTGTTCAATGAGTTCTCATTTAATAATCACATTAACAGGGTGTTTTAACGTAGCAAATTTGTTTTTCAATTTTCTCCAAAAAAACATCGTAATACTACATTACTTACCAAGGGCGATAAAACAAAGAATGTATCAGATCGCAGGTATTTTACGCCCGAGCCGAAGGCAAGGGCGATAAATATGCGATCTGAGGCTTTCTTTATTATCGCCCGTGGTAAGCAGTGGTAAGTACAAAATTTTATGTCACCCCCCTGGCCAGGAAGTGGGTTTTGTCGCTCGCGGAACGTGCGATAATGGCCACTTTATGGCCAGGTGTGACATAAAAGCTATAATGTTTCATACTTAAATATACTCCAGGGACCGAGTACTATCAGCTGTAAAAATATCTGCAACTAATAAATAAACACCTTATATATTATGGCCTTAGGTACCTCTGACATGCCTCAGGCTCTTTAACGATGTGGCCGAGTAAAATATATCATAATGTTGCAAGTTCAAATCATGACTTTTATTATAGTTATGATATTTTTTTAGCCATAGCGCTGCACTTTTTGATGATGGCAAACCGGTTTGCACAGTAATAGTAGGAACCAAAATAAGTGATATTTTTCGAGGCAATTAAAATTTTACCCCTTAGGAAGTGAGGTGGCGCCACTTAAAATATAAAAAGTTAAAAAAAATCTGTAAGCTCAATGGGTAGACCGATTGGGCCAGTTTTTTTATATGTCTAACGAAAGGTAGGTATATTTTTATTTCGCAGCAGGGATTACAGGAGATGCTGCACAGCTTAAATGAATCCTCCCAACGAGTCGGCCTTCGGATGAACCTCGACAAGACTAAAGTCATGTTTAATGACCTAGTCGTACCGATGCCAGTTAACGTTAGTGGCACGCTTCTCGAGGTGGTTTCGGAGTATGTATACCTGGAACTAGGCTCCTGCAACTAGGTAGAAACATCTTCGAGAAGGAAGCTGACAGGAGGATCCGGTTGGGTTGGGCAGCATTTGGAAAGCTGCGCCACATATTTTCGTCGGTGATCCCCGCAAATCTTAAAGACGAAAGTCTTCAACCAGTGCGTACTCCCCGTTATGACTTACGGAGCCGAGACGTGGACACTGACTGTGGGGCTAGTCCATAAATTAAAAGTAGCTTAGCGTGCTATGGAGAGGGCTATTCTTGGAGTCTCTCTTAGGGATAAAATACGGAACGAAGTAATCCAGCAGAGAACTAAAGTAACCGACATAGCTTTCCAAATTAGCAAACTGAAGTGGCAATGGGCTGGCCACATGTGTCGTAGAACCGATAACCGCTGGTGTAAGCGTGTACTAGAGTGGAGACCGCGTCTCGGCAAGCGTAGTGTGGGTCGTCCGCCGGCCAGGTGGCGGGACGACATATCTAAGAGGGCGGGAGTCAACTGGATGCGGAAAGCAGAGAACCGGGCTTTGTGGCGTGCCTTGGGGGAGGCCTATGTTCAGCAGTGGACTGCAGTGGGCTGATGATGATGATGATGATGATTTTTATTTTATGACACAAATAATTTGGATGAAAGAGAATGAAAAATACCACAAAAAAATCTTATAATGTTTTTTGAAGTGGCGCCATCTCGCCTCCTAAGGGGCGAAACTTCGGTTGCCTCGAAAAAAATCATTTATTTTATTATGGTTTCTACTACCGATATTGAAATTAATGATTAATAAATACAAATACAATTAATGATTAATAATATCATATGAGCTGATGATGACGATGAAACTTCAAAATGTGTTAAAGGCTTTTGCACCACACCGTTTTTTTTTTTTGTGAGAACGGTAAACCAGGTACTATCTAATAGGTATAGTAACTCATAACTCATAACTTTATTGCTCTCATGTTCAGTAAAAATAAGACAGCAGTTATTCAGCTCATTGCAGCTTGCATTGTGATTAATTTCATTTCATTTATCTTGACATTTAATAATAATAATAACACAATTAGTAATAATTTGACACATGAGGTGTAGATTTAATGAGGTAATTATTTTTTATGGTGTGGCTACACTCCACGGAGAACCGGAAGTGACTCTCGTCCCTCCAGCTGAAGGAAAAATCATTTCTCGGCCATTCTGTTGGAGTCTTTGTCGGATATTACACGTAGTAATCCGTGGTGAGTGTCAGAAGAAAAAAAAAAGTGCAGTGAAAAGTGAAATAATCTTATTTCGTTATATATTGTGTTAGTATTTAGTTTTTTATTAGGTAGCTTCTTATTTTGCCCGCAAACGAGTTAATTTCATACGTAAAGTTTGCCACTGTGGTGTAATTCAAACTTGTCGATTTGTCAAGTTAACAACGTGGAATTCTTTTGTTCGGTTTTAAATTGATCACTTATAGCTTTCATATGTTTCTTGACTGCGAATCGTATTAATTAACGCCAGTTTTTTACACTTTAAATCTGCTTACGCGTCACACTTGCGCACCGGCATGCGTTGCACCACGTGGTAGTGGAAAAGATTTGTTTTCTGTATACTCATTTTGCATTAGACTATTTCCATGTGATGTCACTTTTAAAACTGTTTGTGCAAATAATTTAATTGAATCAATAACTTTCCACAAACTGTAATGGCTGACATCCATTGTGAGATGTCAAGATAGGGCGAGGCGGCCATGCGGGCCGCCATATTGCCGGTCGCATATCTTTTACAGGAGGCACTGTCCGACCTTGTGTGTGCATCCTATCGTCGTCTTGGAATTGTTTGCACTATTTTAACGATATCTTTTCGTTTTGTTTTAGACTAACCAAAAATGGGCAAGGAAAAGATTCACATTAACATTGTCGTGATCGGACACGTCGACTCCGGCAAGTCCACCACCACCGGCCACTTGATCTACAAATGCGGTGGTATCGACAAACGTACCATCGAGAAGTTCGAGAAGGAGGCCCAGGAAATGGGTAAGGGTTCCTTCAAGTACGCGTGGGTGTTGGACAAACTGAAGGCTGAGCGCGAGCGTGGTATCACCATCGACATCGCCCTGTGGAAGTTCGAGACCGCCAAGTACTACGTGACCATCATCGATGCTCCCGGACACAGGGATTTCATCAAGAACATGATCACTGGTACCTCCCAGGCCGACTGCGCCGTGCTGATCGTCGCCGCCGGTACTGGTGAGTTCGAGGCCGGTATCTCCAAGAACGGACAGACCCGCGAGCACGCGCTTCTCGCCTTCACCCTCGGTGTGAAGCAGCTGATCGTGGGCGTCAACAAAATGGACTCCACTGAGCCCCCGTACAGTGAGTCCCGTTTCGAGGAAATCAAGAAGGAAGTCTCCTCGTACATCAAGAAGATCGGTTACAACCCAGCTGCCGTCGCTTTCGTACCCATTTCTGGCTGGCACGGAGACAACATGCTGGAGGCATCCACCAAGATGCCCTGGTTCAAGGGGTGGCAGGTCGAGCGCAAGGAGGGCAAGGCTGAAGGCAAGTGCCTCATCGAGGCTCTGGACGCCATCCTGCCCCCCGCCCGCCCCACAGACAAGGCCCTGCGTCTGCCCCTGCAGGACGTATACAAAATCGGCGGTATCGGAACGGTGCCCGTCGGCCGTGTGGAGACTGGTATCCTGAAGCCCGGCACCATCGTCGTGTTCGCTCCGGCCAACATCACCACTGAAGTCAAGTCCGTGGAGATGCACCACGAGGCACTGCAGGAGGCCGTGCCCGGAGACAACGTTGGTTTCAACGTCAAGAACGTGTCGGTCAAGGAGCTGCGTCGTGGCTACGTCGCTGGCGACTCCAAAAACAACCCCCCCAAGGGTGCCGCAGACTTCACCGCACAGGTCATCGTGCTCAACCACCCCGGACAGATTTCAAACGGTTACACGCCCGTGCTCGATTGCCACACAGCCCACATTGCCTGCAAATTCGCAGAAATCAAAGAGAAGGTCGACCGTCGTACCGGCAAGTCCACTGAGGACAACCCGAAATCCATCAAGTCGGGAGACGCTGCCATCGTCAACCTGGTCCCCTCCAAGCCCCTGTGCGTGGAGTCCTTCCAGGAGTTCCCTCCTCTCGGTCGTTTCGCCGTGCGTGACATGAGACAGACGGTCGCCGTGGGTGTCATCAAGGCTGTCAACTTCAAGGAGGCCGGTGGCGGCAAGGTCACCAAAGCTGCCGAGAAGGCCACCAAGGGCAAGAAGTAGCTAGCGCTGTTCACAGCACAATTTTTCATCCAACTGCGATACTTCATTCACCGAAAGGTGTTCAGAAGGAAAGAATGGCTACAAACTCATTCCTTTTCTATATTTTTTACAAGGCTTATACTGTAACATTATTTTATAATTTATATAAGGTGGTTATAATATATCTGAAATATTTTGTTATGACTGCAACTGAAAGTGTAAATTCATAGAAATAAAGGTAGCCTCCAGTACAGAATTGTATCATTTCTTTAAGACCTCGAAATAGATGCAGTAAATAATTTATTTTTGTTTTAAGTAATGGTACACAATAAATTAAAATTTCCAGACATCTTTCCATTATTTCATCTAGCCAGTACATTCAAGTATCGAGTGATGTTAGATTACAAAGTCACCTTGCAAATGTCACTTTATGCTTGAATTTAACCATTACATAGTAGATACCCAACTTGATAAGTAACTTCAAATTACATAGTCAAAAGAGAGCCTAATTGAATTACAGAATGAAATAAATTTCAAAAAAGGTGAAAGGCATCTGAAGCATAAAAAGCTTTCATAACTTTCACTTGTCAATGAATTTGCCTTTGAGACGATAGCTTTTTCATCAAAGTGAAAGGTATGCACTAGATATTTTAATTTCAACCAATAATAGTAATATTCACTTGGCAACAAAACATTCTTTTTTTGGTGTAGCACCCAATGAATTTTGTTCAATCAATTTACCTACATACAGTCCGCATCAGAAATACCATCAAATATGTATTTATGTTCCCAACTGCCAACTCTTAAGGCCCTTTTCATTTAGTCATGTTCGCATATTTTGTACGTATAGGTAATTTCGATGTGACTGTGCATACAATATATATACATATATAACTTGACAAATATGTCTGAGCCCAGCATTCAAAATCAATAGTCTGGGTTTTCTAGATAGGTAGCCGTAGATACGGAGGGGTGTCTGGATGCCTAGCCGGGGGTTTCACGATGCGCATGTCATGTAGCGATGTCTATTTTTGGAGCCAGCGAGATGCAGGGTGGGAACTGCGAAGCCGGGATCACAGGTAGGGTGAGGTGAGTTAAATAATAATGTAATTGTAATACAATACAAATAGCTGAAAGGGAAGATAGCTCAGCTAACGTACAGCTACAGCCGCCAGCCAGAAAGATATTTTGGAGAGAATAAGTGCTCATAAATATCTGAACACAAGAAGTTTATTGTCAATACGTGAGGGCCTGTTCCCATTATCCGATCCGACACCGGGTAATGTGGACACAGTCTAATTTAACAAGTATACAAAGTGATGATTATAGTGTATAATCCTAAGGAAAGGTGCTAAAGTTTGTTTACATAATAGGACACTAGGATGAATAGATTGTATCTATCTTACCAGTAATATTAAACCAGTCAAACCATCAAATATTGTACAGTCGAGGGCATAAATATGTATACATTTTTGGACCCTATTTCAATGGTATAAGATGAAAAACTGTATACATATTGGTGCCCTTGACTGTACCTGTCTTGTAGGCTGTGTTATTATCCGAGATCGAATCAGATACCGATAAAAAATGAACGGGAATGTGACCGATATCGGATCTGATATTGTAAACACTAATCGGATTTGCATGCATTTTTAACGGTTTCGGATCCTACTCCGATATCATATCGGATGATGGGGACAGGCCCTTTAATGTATTTGTTTATTTAGATGATCTCGGAAACGTCTCTAACGATTTCGGTGTAATTTGCTATGTGGGGTTTTTCGGGACGAACAATCTATCTGAGTTTAACCCTTATCAAGACGGATAACACCGAGCATAGCTCTTTCTCCCAGGTAGGTATGGTATTATCATAAAAGTCTACAATGGGAACCGGGTTGAAGTGTGTTGTGGGCGATAGGCCGGCAACCTGTCACTGCAATATCACATTTTCTTGACCCTACAATAGCTAGGTGGCACTGAAATTAAAAAATGACACTAGCCGTGAGTTTGTGAATCTAAATAAAGTCGTCGTTTTCATATTTTTTTAGGTAGGAAGGTTAAATTCAGCTTTATACCTATGACACGGTAGCTTGTGAAGGTTCAAAGTCAAGGTAATTTAAATTGAATGTATCTGTTATCTTTAATGAATCCTACAACATGTTATAGCAGGTGTTACCGCATCCGTTTGATAAAGAAAAGGGTTGAATAGTAAAAATTATTCCCCACTTTCTCTTTTGAAACTACGCAAAGTGTCTCAGATGTCCCTACCTAAATCATTGACCGTGAACGACCACTAGACAATACTCTGTACGGAGTGTACGGTGTCATTGACCTTTCGCCGATGATTGATGGAAGACATGGAGAGTAGCCAAGACACAACAAAAGGGAAATAAAACTTAGGTAGATAGGTGATATTGATAATAAAACCAAATTAAACTACAACATTGTAATATATTAGTACTAAGCTAAAGTAACCTAATATGCACAAATTAGTAAGAGTTTTGATGCCCGCCAGATCGTGCCCTCTCGGCTGCCTCTTCTTGCTCTATTATCATGTCAGCCCATTCTTCTGCTTGGCGATACCTTTTTCTCTGCACATGGGGTGCGTAAAATAGTCTATGGGCCACCACCAGCCCCGATGTGACAGATACTGCCATCAACGTTTTCACCAAAGGGCTCGCAGTCTGGAACCAACGTTTGATAACCTCCATGGCTATTTGCCTTCAACAACTTCTTCAGGCTTTGTAATACGCTTGTTCCTGGGGAAATGCTGATCAAATAGCGGTCTCCAGATATAAACTCCGCTGAAAACACCCAAAATTGATACTAGAACAATCTGAGCTCTTGTGATACCTCTTGGTCTATAGATTCGCATATTAATGTCCTTGCACTGTTTAATTAGATTCTTTGTTGTTATGATTTTAGTAACAACAGTGTTTTATAGCTAAAAATAACATTTTAACATAAATGTATTTTAGGTTATGTCACAACATAACCTCAAAGCTACCATTACTAGGAGTTTTTATTATGTTAAACTGGAATAGCATTCTTGTTAAAGCCTTATCACACTACCCTATCGGTAGGGCCCTAACGCGGGTAGGGGAGTTAAATTATCTCGCTCTAAAGCGGCCTACACACAGCCCTAAAATCAGAGGCGATATCGGGAGAGTGATGGAGAGCACCCTTGATTGCTCCCTAGATCGCCTCGTGTGTAGGTAAATCGTTTATGATTATCGTATACGATTTACCTACACACGAGGTTATTTTATGAGTGAGATGCTATAACTCGCCTCCCCAGTTAGGGCCCTACCGATAGGGCAGTGTGATAAGGCTTTTATTAAGACATCAAAAAATCGATGTCTTTCGAGAATTTAACACGAATCACACACGAATTTAAACAAGATCTCGGGGTTGCTCTGTGATACGTCTTTGTTCGTGCTACGGCATGTTTATTAATAAAGCTTAAAGCTCCATGCTCGGAACCTTATTATGGGTTTTGTATATTTCTAATTTCTAAACGTAACTCATCTGTCAGTGTTGCATTGACAACGATTGACAATGACATTGACAGTAAATATCACATTTACATCATTTACAACGTGGCCAACGTGGGTTTGCTTCGCTTTGTTGATATATTGAAATAAAAATGAACTTTACTCACATATAGACGATTTAGTTAGAGCTTCAAAAAGTAATTAGGTCTTTAATAACGCATTAATGTCACTATACCAATAGCACTATGGCATCACATCCACGACTTGTTCCAAATATTCTTATAACAGGTGAGCGAATATTCTAACACAACACAGCCAAGACAGCCAAGCTGTGGAACTCCTTGCCGGATTCCTTGTTCCCTGTAAACTACAACCTTTCGGTCTTCAAGGCGAGAGTGAATCGGTATTTGCTAGGTAAGCGCGTTCCATCCTAGACCGCAATATCGCTTACCATCAGGTGATTTGTGGTCAAGCGCAAACCTATACTGAATAAAAATAAAAAAAACAAATAAAATTATATCTATTATAAAGCAAGCGAGCTAGTTATAATCGTAGACTCCTAACTGAACTAACTAAATAAACTTTATTATTTGCCAGGAACCCCCGGAGTGGGCAAATCCACGCTGTCACAACTGGTAGCGGATAGGACAAAGTTCACTTGGAGAGAGGTCTCAAAACTGGCGGAGGAATACCACTGTTTAGACGAATATGACCCAGAGTACCAGTGTCCATTCCTCAATGAGGATAAGGTACTGAACATTTATTTTAAATAGTATTTTATGTATGCTGGAGTAATTAAAACAAACTCCCAAACCCGCAAAGATTTATTCGTTTTCTAAGAAATAATATGTGACATTTTCATGGCAAAGGTAATATATTGTCGGTATTGAGTTATTGGTACCTCCTTATAGCTGAGAACATTCTCCTTCATATACAAAAAGAACGAGATTGCTATGTTGAGTATTTTATTTTTAATAATTTTTTGAAGTTCTAACATGTCATTATACTGTTTTGAGATATTCGAGTTTAAAGTTTGGAAGCCAAAAAAACCTAGTTATAGGTTGAAGTTATGGAGATAGTGGTTTTAAAATGTTCCACATACATTATATTACTCGACAAATCATATGTTGTCTCTAACATTTTACATTTTATAGAAATAATACAAGAATAATGCACGTAGGGTGTAGAGGCAAAATCAAAAATAAAATATTTTATAAAACTCAAAATCGACAGATTTTCAGCCGGCTTATGTTGATTTCTGAATATGATGTAGGTAAGGTTTATAATTAAAATAATGAAACAACCATATCTCAAGGCATATTTTTTTTAAATAATAAAACAAAAAAAATCAACACTTATATAAAAAATATATAAAATGAATATTGTACTGTTTAATTCTCATAATTTACATTAATTTAGGAATAAAACTAACGATCAAGTGTAATTAAACACAAAAGTAATGTAGTTTTCTATCAAAAAAGTGACTTCAAAGTTTAGTAATTTTAACATGATTTTTGTATGAAAAGTGATCTAGGGTACCACATTGTCGCTATTCATAAGTTTAGAGAAATAAGAATTCCACTTCCATTATTTAACATAGTGTCCGCACTAGAAGTGCATATATCTAATACAAATATTATTATCAATCAATAACATAACTTATTTTATAAAAAATAACAGTCTTTTCGTCAGCTTTACTAATTTAGATCAAGTTTGTTAGTTTAACATTCCTTAGGGTACCACATTGTCGCCTTATGACTTATGAGATCAAAATTATTATTAAGACTTATTATATTAAAATTATTACTTACACAAGTAATCATATGCATTTAACATCATTATGAAAATGATTTACACCACTATTTTTAAAAGGGTAACAACACATAAAGCTAAGTGAACGTAACGGGCAGCTGAGTTACGAACTGTCAAACAAATGGATGGGAGTAAACTTCTCTTTAGACAACACGTGTTACTACATTTTCCAATGGCCCCGATATAAACTATTATTATTATATTATTAACGTTTGACGGCAACCCGACGTAGTAGAAAGAGATAGCATGCGCCTGCGTCGGCTTACTTCAAAGGTTTGTGCCTACCGCGCCAACTCGCTACTTAGGTAGGTAGCAGTGGCGGAGCGTCCATACAACTGGATTCCCACCGGCTTGCCTAACTTTCAGCCAGTCCAGTTCTTTAACTACGGCTCATGAACAATAAGAAAGGCAAATTACTTCCGGCTTCCCTAAGAATATTTTTGACGCGCCGCCACTGGTAGGTAGAAAGAAGTGTGGTTTATATCGAATCAAAATACATAATTTTAATTAAAATTTAGTTTAGGGTTTAGAACATGTGCCTAACAAACTAGTACATCGTGTTAGTGTGGGTGATAAGCGTGACGTGAACAAATAATACCTACCTAGTTAATGTTGTTATTTTATGATAATTTATAACGCACTAGCTTTTGCCCGCGGCTTCGCTCGCGTTAAATGCTCCATACAAACTTCCACCCCCCCCCCCTTTTAGGGAAGGGGGTGGGGGGTTAGAAAGAGACAAAAAGTAACCTATGTCACTCTCTATCCCTTCAACTATCTCCACTTAAAAAATCACGTAAATTCGTCGCCCCGTTTTGCCGTAAAAGACGGACAAACAAACAAACACACACATACACTTTCCCATTTATAATATTAGCATGGAAGTGTGGATTTTACGTCTGCAATTATTACATATTATGTTTTCTAAATTATATTTTCATTTTCAAAGCAAATAAGTTTAATGAGTTTACTTCAAGCTTATGAGCGACAATGTGGTACCCTAGTCGGTAAACTTTGGCCGTGTTTTTTTCCGACTTTTAGTTGAAAAGTTTAACTTTTTATCAATACACCGTATTATTTTAAGTGTGTAGAAGCTATTTTTAATCAAAACAAATTTTCGCTATTTTCGAGTTGATTGACAAAATCAGTGATATCTCGGAATCCATAAGCGACAAAGTGGTACCCTAACCCTGATAACGTCACATATAATTAAATGAATACAACAAATCTATTTAAGTTCAGACTAGAAAGTTGTAAAAGGCGATTTCAGGTAAATGTGTGTAGGGACAGGGACACAAGTTGCTTACTAGGCATTTGTGGCCGCGATACTAGTAAGCAACGCGAGCACCGCAGTTAGTCCTTCGCCCGCCGCTGCACCGAGCACTCGCTTTGAATAAAGTATAATTACCTTACGCGCTAACTTTTACTCCACTGTCACCACCACTCCGCCCTAGGGAAGTTGCGGTCTTCTACCATACATGTGCATCAGAATTTCTGATACTTCCCAAAAAAAAAAAAATCTTTACTTTTTTTTTGAGGTATTCTCCCTTATACACTAGGCCATCACAGAAATATAAGATTTTAAACTGACATGGTCATTTACATTAGAATTACGATTAAAAACGGGATATTTACCATGTATATTTGTGGTATTGAGTTTCCGATATTTCGGCACTGTTGCAAGCGCCATTATCACGGAGTAGCTAATGGCGCTTGCAACAGTGCCGAAATATCGGAAACTCAATACCACAAATATACATGGTAAATATCCCGTTTTTAATCGTAATTCATCACAGAAATGTTACTTTTCCAGTTATTAGACATGATGGAGGGCTTAATGTCAAAAGGTGGCAACATTGTGGACTACCACGGCTGCGACTTCTTCCCCGAGCGGTGGTTTGATGCAGTGTTTGTAATCAGGACTGGGAACACAGTGCTGTATGACCGGCTTTCAGCTCGGTAATTAATGTTGTATTCATATTACATAGACGTGACGTGAGTGACCCCTTTATTATATTTCAATATGTCTGAGACTCATGGAAGTTTTCTATTTAAAATTCATTATTCAATGGAATTCATTATATTTTGAAAAAAGTGAGAAAACATAGATCTATCATCTTCCTATCTCACTCTACCTTATAGGCTTTTTAGATGCAGGACTGCAATGCTCCCTTGTCAGGACACACGTATAGAATTAATAGATTGCGTTTCAGTTCTGTCCTTTACCTTAATCATACTTTATACCAGCGGGGCACAATTGCCGCTGCGACGCGAGTAGTGAAAAATCTACCCTCCTCTTTTCTACTTCGCACAGTTCGAGCGAGACAGGGATAGGAATAGGTGCGCGACAACGCGATGATCGCGCGACTTTTACTTAGAATATTTTCTAGTAAAAGTCGCGAGTTTGCGCGATAATCGCGTAGTCGCGTGTTTTAGGACGATCCCTTTAGGACACCTATTCGAGTTCAATATATTCGCGAATTTCACTCGCGCGATTGTGCGATTATCGCGTAATCGCGTTGTATTAGGACGATCCCACAGAAATCGCCGAATCGCGCGAGATACGACTTGCCAGCAAGTTGTGCTAGCCCACCTGATGTATGTATGCAAAGGCATAAAAATATGTACATTATCAAAGAGAATAATATCTGTCCATTCTTCTGCTGTTGTGTGCATATTTTTGACTCTTGGTACACATCAATATTGACTCTAGTCTGGCCTAGTCTGTATATCTTTTGAAACATATCCTCATTATCCTTCCAGAGGATACACCGGTAAGAAGTTAGAAGACAACATCCAGTGTGAAATATTCGAAACTCTATTAGAAGAAGCGGAGTCGTCATACAAACCAGATATAGTGGTGCAGCTTCAGAATGAAACGCAAGAACAGCTCCAAAAGAATGTGAACACTATTGTAGATTGGATAGAGCGGTGGAAGGAGGAGAAGTTATAAAGTAACCTATACTATAAGTATAATATAAAATAAAATATACTATATTTATAAATATGTAACTGAAGTTTTGATTTATTTGAAGTTTTAGGTTAACCCGTTGGAGGCTCCCCAGGACTGAGGCTCGGGGCAAACCCCTACCCCGTTAGCCTCCACTGGATGACAGGTAATTAAAAAACATAAAATGCTTTTAATGATCTTTATTTCACACAAATTGTATCTTAACCTCGTAAGGCCCTTTGTACACTCTAATGTACAAATTCAAATCTAGTTTCAAACATTAACAAAATTAATGAAAGTTCCAAATTTAAAATCTGTCTGGGACTTACAAGCGAGGTTAATACAATAAAAGATAGATTAGTGCTAGAGAAGGCAATCTTTGCCAAGTGAACTGATTAGAATAGACAAGACATATGTACTTTTTATATACTTAATAAAATAAACCAAGTATCCTAGGCATTAGGTTGGGATTTTGCATCATTATCCTTAGACTCTTGGTCAGTAATTTCCAACTGGTGAATACCGTTGATGACATCATCCGGAGTTCGCAACACTAGACCTCTTATCAGTTTGGGCAAGTTATGCTGAAGAGCCAGTTTCACTAGGCCATCAAAATCCTCTGGCTTCATTGTTTGTATTATCTTTGTGATGCAATCAGATACCAGTGTTTCCATTAAGTAGCGGGCAGCAACCACCAGAAGTGACTCTAGCCCCTCTTCCGGCAAAATACCTAAGTACATATAGGCCTTCAAGTGTTTAAGGGTTTGCACAGTCACACCATCAATTTTGATGTGGCCTTCTGATTTTTCTTTCCATTCTCCCCTCAGTATTGCCATAAATACCTCACTGTGTGCCAATAGTGTCGTTTTGTGCACAGCTACATTGCCATCTGTGGCCTGCAATTCGAAATCGGTGAATTCTTTGTCCTCATAAAGGTTATGACTGGGCCACATTATGTCTGTACCTGTTACTTGCACAGTAATGTTTACTTCTATAAAGTAAGACAAAGTGTACCGATTGTTAATAATTGGTACATTATTATCAAATCGTTTCGATTGCATTTCAGCTTCCACCCATTTATCAGAACAAGAAAAGATTTCGTTAAAATCGCCACTTATCTTGATTCTAGTGGTAGCATTTGATGGAGTAACTTTAGTGTTTTTCATTCTTATAAATGTAATTATATCATGATTGCATCCACACTTGAATTTTAAAATAATTGCAACCAAGTTGTCAACATTGATTTGCTCTGTTTGAATGTCAGCGTTATCTCCTTCTACTCTTAAAATGGAAATCATTACTTTCAAGGTAGGACCATGCTGTAGTTTTTTAATAGATCTGAAATGAAATATAAAATCAGAATTAAGTATCTAAGCTTTTCAGTATGTTCTACTCGTTAGAGTAATTAAATGTTTTAGACAACAAGGTAAGTTTATTAAAATCAAATAATTAAAAAAAACAAAACTTAAACTATTCTAATCCAACAACCCACCCCGAGTCATACCTGGTGCAAAGGTGCCCAAAACGCTTGCGGCGTTGCCGCGTTGAACTGCAATCGACAACCTTTGCATCAAGTATGACCCGGAGCGGGGGTCAAGCCCCCTGTCCCGCATTCGTCTCCCAACCTCACTTATAAAAATTTGGGCATCCGCGCACCAACAGCCGGTCGTCTCCACCGCCAGAGGGACACATAGGTAGCCTCCCAAACATGAATATTTTTCCCGTTTACGCGAAGCCGCCAGCTCGGCCGCTGCCCCAGCTGCTCGGATGGTACGGCCGATGTGCGATGCAGCAAAAGTGCTGACGCAAGTAGCGTCCCACAGAAGGCACTTTCCTTTCTGCCAAGGCACTAGGGTAAGGCCATCCGGCCTCTTACCATCCGAGCGGCTTAGGCCAGGGGGCTCTAATAAACAAGGGACGTTCGCGGACACAAGTGCTCTACGGATGATTTCATTCAAAGCGTGATGGCGTGGGAATCTTCCTGCACATCGGCGACAGCTCAGAGCGTGATGGCCGTTGCTCTCGACCGTAGATCCGCAGATGCAAAGGTGAGGTTCGCAAACATCACAGCCCAGGCGGAGAGCCACGGCCACCCGCAAAGAGTGTAATTAAATTAGAGTAAAACTATTTTCACGGATATTATCCGAGAGGTGGGAGAAAGGTTCTGTAGACAGAAACGTGGGAGTAGGGAGTCCAAGATTTCGGCAGAGACAGTGGATTTGATGCGACAGAGACGGGAGATGTCAGCGGATTCGTCGGAGTGTCGCCTTCTCAATAAGCGTATAAAAAAGCAAGTACGCTTTGACCTGCGCCAAAGTCATACCCGAGAAATCGAGGAGGCGATAAGGCGAAATAAGGGTTCAAAAGTATTTGCCAAGCAATTGGGAAGGAGCCATCTGACGAAGCTGACGACATCTGATGGTCGGGTCGTAGCATCCAAACCGGACTTACTCGTTGAAGCCGAGACCTTCTATGGACGCTTATACTCACCGAATGCACCGAAACCCACAACTCTCGCAGATGATAGACGTGCCAAGTTAACCCGCCACTTCACGGAAGAGCTACCGGACATTGAGAACGCCGAAATTGAGATGGCTCTTGAGCAGCTCAAGAACAACAAAGCCCTAGACCTAGACCAACTTCGGGAGCTGTTTAATGCCGTACTCCAGAAAGGTACAACGCCGGAGGCGTGGTCTAGAAGGTAGGATAACCACTTATCCTGTTTTTCAAGAAAGGCGATAAAACGCTTTTGAAAAACTATCGACCGATATCACTTCTGAGCCACGTCTATAAACTGTTCTCAAGAGTTATCTCAAATCGTCTTGCTCGGAGATTTGACGACTTCCAACCCCCGGAGCACAGGCTGGGTTTCGAAAAGGCTACAGCACCGTGGACCACATTCACACGTTGCGGCAGATTGTACAGAAGACCGAAGAGTATAATCGCCCTCTCTGTCTTGCGTTTGTGGACTACGAGAAAGCCTTCGACTCCATCGAAACCTGGGCTGTCCTTGAGTCCCTTCAGCGATGCCAAGTCGATTGGCGATATATCGAGGTGCTGAAGTGTTTGTATAGAGCCGCTACGATGACCGTCCAAATCCAGGACGTCCAGACAAGACCAATTCCATTACAGCGTGGAGTGAGACAGGGAGACGTTATTTCTCCGAAACTGTTCACTAATGCACTGGAGGACGTCTACAAAACGCTGGACTGGAGCGGACGTGGCCTCAATATAAACGGCGAATACATTTCACACCTTCGATTCGCAGACGACATTGTTATTATGGCTGAATCGCTGGAGGACTTGACGGAGATGCTGCAGAGCCTAAGCGTTTCTTCCAGGCGGGTGGGTCTGAGAATGAACTTGGATAAGACTAAAGTCATGTTCAATTCATTCGTGGACCCACTGCCTGTCACCGTCGAAAATGTTAGCATCGAGGTTGTTCTGGAGTACACTTACCTAGGACAGATCATCCAGCTAGGTAGGAACAACTTCGACAAGGAAGCTGACAGAAGGATACGGTTGGGCTGGGCAGCGTATGGGAAGCTTCGTCACATCTTCGAGTCGCCACTGCCCCAGTGCCTCAAGTGGAAAGTCTTCGACCAGTGCGTCCTTCCGGTCCTCACTTACGGCGCCGAGACATGGACACTTACAAAAGGCCTCATCCACAAGTTCCAAGTCGCTCAGCGAGCTATGGAGAGGGCTATGCTCGGGGTTTCTCTGAGGGATAGAATCCGGAATCAGGATATCCGACAGCGAACCAGGGTTACCGACATAGCACTGAGGATAAGTAAGCTGAAGTGGCAGTGGGCGGGGCATATTTGTCGAAGAGCCGATGGTCGATGGGGCAGACGAGTTCTGGAGTGGAGACCGCGAACGACTCGGCCTGTGGGACGACCCCCCGCCAGGTTGACCGACGACCTGAAGAGAGTGGCGGGAAGCGGTTGGATGCGGAGAGCTGAGGACCGGGTGTGGTGGCGCGAATTAGGGAAGGCCTATGTCCAGCAGTGGACGACTACAGGCTGAAGATGATGATGATGATGAAAACTATTTTCGTTTACAATTACGTACTGCAGATGCTGTGCAAATGCATCAGTATTAGCCACCTAATTAATACAATTCAATACAAATATTCTGTCTATAAAAATATCAATAATTATTAGTACATTAAAATTCTAACAAGTAAGTATATAATATTTATTTTTACTTACAAGTGAGGCATGGCGAACAAATACTCCTACTTTAAATTAAAAGGACTAAATTTTCAAACTATGTATGTCTCATGTCGCTGACGGTAAACTACCACATATGCTGGTAGCCACTTCTCTTTGATTTCGACAACAGATAGTGAGGAACACAGACTAATAAGAGATACTGGTGAGGAATGTTGAAATAAAAATTAAAATGGCCGTCAAAATAGCTGTGCTATACACAATACTTGTTTAGATTGATCATCGCTCGGGAAATCATACTGCTCCTTTTAATGTACGTAGGTATGTAAGAAAGGAACGGCATGCGAATTGCGAGTTTGCAATTTTGCATTCACAGTTTTAGCAAGTCGAGTGCGTACCTACCTACACATAGATAGACGTGTGCGCCGCGCCGGCGCGCCGCCGCCGCCGGCCTTTTTGCCACGCCGCCGCCGCCGACAAAATGATCGGCGTGAAATCGGCGTAACCTTGACTGAATGCCAAAGAGTCTTTTTATTAGATAAAAGAGTATAACTAACATTTTTATTTAACTTTTTTATTGCTTTGTTATTGTTTTAATGTATGTACAGTGGCACACTTCTTATATTAAGTTTGTTGTGTGACAATAAATATTTTTCTTAGTTTATATATATACTATCAGAGCAGTCTGAACTACATTGAGCGCCTGAGTATGGAAATCCGGCTGAGAAAATCGTATAAGTAGGCATCTAATAGCCAAATAATAATAGCAAAAACAAACTCTTATAGCTTCGTCGTATCCGTCTGTCTGTACGTATGTCCTGTAATGTCACAATCCTTTTACTCAGAAACGATTAAGAATTTTTCAAAGACATTTTTTTACTTTGGGAATAATCGATTCATAAATCTAATATAATGTCCCCCTCCTCCAAACTGACGCGATATGGCGTGCCTGAAGGAGGCCCGGTAAGCTTGGTGTGTTTCGTGCTGGGACAACAGAACTAGTGGGTATGGCATAAGACGATGGTAACCATCCTGATGGAGTCACGTTGGAGCCGTGGAAACTAGGGAGGGCTCTGGTGTGAAACACCACATGTGCGCAATCCCACTTCCACGCAACTCGCTCCCAGGCCAGTGCTGGAGCTGACGAAGCTCTCAAGCACCGCAAACACTCGTCCTTATTGTGTAAGTAACTCTGCAAGTTTGCAATGCTTGCAGTAGACTCTGGACCCTGGCCGGCTGACATGAAGACATTCATGAGAGCTTTGTTGTGGCGACTGGTCGGTACCGCTGGGACCTGACACTTTCCTTCCACAGAGAATTTCTTTGGCAATACAGAGGGGTAACGCGGCTAGCGTTATGGGGACCATGCCCCAGGCGGAACTTTTAGACTGGATATTTTTGTTAGCTATATCTGTCTCTCTTGAGTCGGTCCCTCATTCCTGAGGATCGTGATCACTTCTGGATTTCGCCGCCCTGAGGACTTGTCTCAAATGTCTCCATCGGTCTCGAACGATGTGACTTCCTTAACCTGATCTGTTCATGTAGTTGATGAGCGTCCCCTAGCCCTCTTGCCTTCCATTCCATCAACCACGACCAGTTTCTCCAGACTATCAGCACCACTGCGCATTACTTGTCCAAGTTGTCCAAAGTATGAAAGCAGCCACTGCCGACAAACAGTGGATAACCGTGTCTTGATACCGAGCTGGGTCATTGGTCCGTTTGCTGTCCAGGGTATCCTGAGCATTCGCCTCCAGTACCGCATATAGAATTCTTTGTCGCTCCCTAACCAGTATTGTCCATGTTTCTACGGTTCTACCACATTTTTGTTATATAGGGATGTGGTTTACTTGTATGAATACAGATTTATTGCATTGATCTCGATTTAAAAAAAAATACGAATTATTTCGCATTTTTATTTACGTGACCTTCACGCCGATTTCACGCCGAAAGTACGCCGCCGCCGCCGATTTTTTGGCAAACGCCGCCGCCGATCATTTTTAAATCGGCGCACACGTCTACCTACACACAAAGTGTCATTAGGGTCGGTTTCCACCAAACGGATCGGATCGGAAAGAATTTTACTTTTTTAAACGAAATTCAATCATAATACATTGTATTTAAAGCATATATTACCATGCCGCGCACAGCAGCTGCGACGAGCGATCGGCTCCGTCGCAGCTGCATGGTAATATAGACTTTAAATACAATGTATTACGATTGAATTTCGTTTAAAAAAGTAAAATTCTTTCCGATCCGATCCGTTTGGTGGATACCGACCCAAGTCTTTGTGTTGCCATACATATAGGGACTACCCCGAATTAGGCTGTTTAATCACCATCCGATATTTATCGGTGTAGGATCCGACAACGATAAAAATGCATAGAAAATCGCTTACTGTTCCCACTATCCTATCCGATCCGATAGGCGAGCTGCGCTGGGGTGGCCGGGGCGTTCTGTATGTAATACTATTCTGTGCCGGGGCCAGTTACATTTTTTTATGTCCCACTTACTATTTTGGCAACCATTGGTCGCTTGTACACTCTCGCCGAGACACAGCGAGACAGGCCGAGCGCGAGAGGGTATAGTTGCCGGCAAACATCTTGAACCTAACCTTGTCTGCGCAGGTCAATCACAATCAGGTTTAAGATGTTTGCCGGCAACTGTACGTGTACAGGTGGGGTCTCGCCGTCAATTCCCCACCTCCCCCAGCCCCAAGGGGGGCATCCCTAACTCTATCCGATCCGATATCGGTCGCATTACCAGTGCACACAGAAAATATCGGACAGTGGGGACAGCCTTGGTGTTTTGTGAAGTATCAAGTAGGTACTACATAGGGTTGCCAACTTATGTGCTTCGATTTGCGGGACATTTGTAATAGAATTGCGGGACTTGGCTAAAAAATGCGGGACTCGCGCACTCTATGGTCGCTTTTATACTTTACCGTGGACGTGCACGTCCACGATATTTTCTATGGTTGATCCCAATGACAATGATGTCAATTTCCTCCGGAAGCGGGATACAAATTACTTATTTTCATTTATCCAAGTTATGCGCTCTTTGCTGAAATGAAACAAAATGTTCGTTCCAGTTCTTATAATTCTGCCGAGGCCTGAAAACGGGACAATCGGCGTCCCGCACGCATCCCTTGCGGGACGCATCCTGCAGGGTACTGGAAGCGGGACGTCCCGCCTGAGGCGGGACGGTTGGCAACCCTAGTACTACACTACAGTTACAGTAAACACACACATTCCTCGTATCGCGTTGCATATTGACGTTGCACCTTGCACCGCAAATTTGGCTTTTGGCTTGGCTAGCGGCGTAAAACGTGTCTTAAAAAAAGTACCCTTCTGCTAAAATATAATAGTTTGCGTGGCAATCGTATATCTCAGAGGGAATATTCGCTATGTCTCACATGTGAGTAATAAAAATAAAGTTTCTTGTATAGGTAGGCTCCAACTTATATCAAGTTTACTTTAGCATCCACGTGCAACGAATATGTAGTATACTCTATAGCTATTGGTTCAGCAGTTTTGAGCACGAAAAGATATCTTTTTGTTGTAAAATGATTTTTCGCATTGTCGTTATAATAAGTTATTTCGGAAAAAGAATGCTTCTCGCCCGTTTTACAACTAACTGATGGAGTGCCAAATTAAATACACAATACTTACATGGTGACACAGTCATAATAAGTGGTTCAGAATCATGGATCAGAATCATATTTTTATATTTTGTATCACGACTAAAATTTGAAATCATTAACCAGCAACCTTTTCATCTCCATCGTTAAGATAAGCTGGCTGGTCTAGATATAATGTATTCCTATAGTTAGTTAGGTAGGTAAGAGTGGCATCCTTTTTGATGTTAATAATTCATGTTTAATTGTTAATTTCCTTTTTTTTCATCTACTAAATATTGTGCAATGATTTAACATCAAATAAATGTTTTTCTTCTTATTCAATGATATCACTTAGCAGTAGATATGAAGTACTGTACCAGATTGTTTGCTTTACAGATCTTTGACAAAACTACAGCGTGGCACAACCACGACGGCAATAATTTCAATACTGACGTGTCGCATATTTGACGATGTAACAACAGAAACATTTGATGTTAATGGTTTGGTTGACGTTAGTTTTAAGTTAAGGATGATTGAATTGATTGATGCAGCTAGAAGTGTAATTCCATTTATAAGAATGAAAAAAAATTCAAAAGCACAAAATGCTAGGGTTCAGATCGAAGTAACTGCCAAAGAATATAATGCAATTTTTTTTGGTACTGTTGAATGGGTGGAAGCTGAAATGAAACTATTTGAACCCAAATCAAGGAGATTGATTGAAGGCAATAATGGCCCATCAGACACATGGTCATATTTTATTGAAGTGGACATTATAGTGCGTGAAATATTGCAAGTGCCTTCTCCACAATTCTTTCAACTTTATGAAGATACAGAATTCACTGATTTTCAACTGCAGGCGCCAGATGGTAATGTAGCAGTGCACAAAACATTGCTGCTAGCACACAGTGACGTGTTTAAGGCTATGATGAGAGGGGAGTGGAAGGAAAAGGCTGAAAACTACATCAGCATAGAAGGGGTGACTGTAGAAACCCTCCAGCACCTGAAGGACTACATGTACTTGGGAACCTTGCCTGAAGAGGGGCTAGAGTCACTTCTAGTGGTCGCTGCCCGCTACTTGATGGATAAATTGAAGATGGATTGCATAATAAAGCTAGCTCATTCCATCAAGCCGGAGAGAATAACTGACCTTATTAAACTTGCATGTCAGCATAACATACCTGAACTAGTAGGAGCTATATTATACCGAACTCCAGATGATGTTATGAATGATTTTTACCAGCTAAAAATAAAAGGCCCAGAGCCTAATGACAAGGAAAAAAATGAGATCAGTCCCTTGCCTTGATTTAAAATCTTAGTACTTGATTTATGTGCTTATTTGAATTATTAGCACATTTATGATTATATAATTTTAATGATTAAAATTTTAATAAAAAATCATATTACTTTGTGTACTATAGGTGAACCATTTAACCGAGACCACACCTGTGACGGGAGAGTTGCAAGGGGAGACGTAAAAGGGAAGCGGACGGGGGTGGGACCTTGCCTTCCGCGCGGTCCATCTATATTTATGACCGCTAAAATGGGGCATTCCTTATTAATTATATTGTGCCATTCATTAAGTTGCTTCCAAAGAAAACTAAAATTATAATTAGCCATTAAACTATTTTTGTATCGGCCTCTATATTTTATTTCTAACTAACATGATGATCTGTCTTCTGAGACCCTACCGCGAACAAAAGCCTGCGTAGCACTTGCATATTCGAGCGACAGAGAAGCCACTTCGTTTTCTGTCGTGCGAATATTGCTATTACGAATTTCTCCTAAATGTAATTGACAATAAAATTTCACGTAATGGCGAACATTAATCGTCTCGGTTGCGTCAAATCCTTCAAAACATTATTGTCAAATATCTGGGCAACCGAGCTTTGCTCGGCGTTTTCCCTCGCATGAGACCTAGCTAGATCGATTGCTCGTCCCCAAAAAAACCCACATACCAAATTTCATCAAAATCGTTAGAGCCGTTTCCGAGATCTCCGAAATAAATATATATATATATATATACATACAGAATTGCTCGTTTTAAGATATAACTATATAAGATAAGATAATGTTCACTATTTTGAAGATTCAAAGTCAAAAGGACTCAATGATTCGGCGAGACGATCAATCATTAATAAAATGATTTTATGTCACACCTGGCCATAAAGTGGCCATTATCGCACGCTCCGCGCGCGAAAAAACCCGCTTCCTGGCCAGGGGGTGACATAAAATTTTGTACTTACCACGGGCGATAATAAAGAAAGCCTCAGATCGCATATTTATCGCCCTTGCCTTCGGCTCGGGCGTAAAATACCTGCGATCTGAGACATTCTTTGTTTTATCGCCCTTGGTAAGTAATGTACTATGACGCAACCGAGACGATCAATTTCAGTTCGCCATTACGTGAAATTGTTTATTGTAATAAAGCCATGATCAATACTAAATTTGTACCACAAACTCTTGATCTTAAGAGGTAACAGAGATTAGACTTAGACCGTGAATCGGCGGAGGATCGGAATAGGACCTGCGACTGATAAAAATTTAACGGAATTTAAGGCCGGTGCACATTGGTTACGAGCGCAGCACGTAAGCGTCGACGTGCACGTGGGCGTTGTAAAGTACGAATCTCCATAGTCGATCTCACACCGCTTGCGTGCGCACGCGCACGCACACGTCACGCAATCGGTGTGACATCGACTATGGAGCCCGTGCACCGGCCTTTAACGGACTACAACTATTGTCTGTCCTCTTATTTGCAATTGAACAATAGTCGGTTACTAGACGCTGGATTCAAAATAAAACAACACATTATTATAAATAAAACCTAATTTATTCATTATCCCACTGACAGTTACGAAATGCATCAAATTACTGTATTTAGAGCATAGACAAAATAATTTCGTCTATGACTTAAGAGCAACCTACAAGTTAGAAAATATTTATAAACTTCACAATCTTGCCAAGTACTTAAAAAATAGCGGCCACACCATGGAATGATTTCTTTCACACATCAAGTCTTAAATAAAACAATCCAAAAGGAGTAAATTATAAATATCACTGGATGTATACTTGGAAGGTATCACACTATAAAACTCTAACTAGTATATTTTTAAAGTTGTTACACCTGTCGATCGATCATCGATCGCAATCGGTGTCGATCAATCGTTGGTCAACGCTAAATCTGTCGATAGACTAAGGAAAAAGAGTACCGTATTTTCAAATTCGTTACGACACCAATCGATCGATTGTGAATCGACACTAAAATGTGTGACAACAACTTAACGCAACCCGTGCGCGAATTTAATGTATTTCTTGAGAAATTATTTTGAATATCGTATAATATTGACTGACGGCAAGATATGGAAGAATAGCGCAGTGACCCTATTTATAAAAAAGTTTGGTTCTAAATAGAAATATGACAGTCAAAAGGCTTGTGCCAGAAATTTCAATACATTCTTATAAATTATTTAAAACTAGATTGACACGACACACTTCTAAGATGGCGATATTTCCTGAAATACGTTGATTTTAAAGGCTTGATTAGCATACGTTCCGGCGCGCAGCGCGAGCGTCGCGCGGACGTCGCGCAACGCTGTGTGACCAAGCCTTAATTCAAGCCAGTAATCTAACAGCTTTTTTATTTCTTGGCCACGAATATAACATGTATAATTTTGCCAGCATAAATGCTAAGTAGTTCATTTATTTAAAATTAGTATTTTTCTGTCTTGTAACAATAGGTAATATGATTAACATCATCTATTGCTGACAAAATACTAACCAGAATATTTTATTCCATGTGGCTAAACATCGATATATCATAGGGCATAGTCACAACGCTATTTTAAGTCTTCCTAAACTGGCATCATTCGAAACGTCAGATTACTGTCTGGAATTAAATAGTGTGCACTGTAAGAAATGTAGTTCCACTGCTAAGATTATATATATTTTCCCACCTAGATTGAGACACACACTCGCTCACAACACAAACACAACTGGTCGCGAGATTCACACAGCACTTACGGAGTATAACACAGCTCAATAACATTATTTCTTCACGCAATGGTATACATATCACGGTAAAGGCTAGCCATTATTCATAAAACTTAACAAACCTCTGCCAACTAAAATGTTTTTGTCCATTTCTCACAAACGTAAATGTCAAAGTGACAGGTAAGGACAAATGAACTTAAGCGGCTAGTTAACTATTATAGGTTTGATGGACGTTTATGAAGTAGCGTGGCGTCAAGTACCGTGGCCGTGTGTGTGCCCGCGACCGGCCGCGCCTCAGATCTGTAGCAACCAGTTTACAGCTCGTCCCGCTTCTTCTCGTTGCCCTTCCTGTCGAAGCCCTTGAGCTCGCTGGAGGCCTGCTCCGCGATGTACTTGATGAAGTCGTCGAGGGCCCGTCCGCCCTGTAATTCATATATTAAAGTTATCATAACTTGATAGTTGATAGGGCGATTCACCAGTTCTCTTTTATACCACGTCGGTGGCAAACTACCTGGGCCCTATTGCATAATATATTACGTACAACTAATATTACAAGCGGAAGTCTCTTTCGAATGAAAGGGATTGAACGGAGACTACCGCTTGTAATATTAGTTGTAATTTATTATGCAATAGGCCCCTGATGCTAAGTGGTACTGTCACCTATAGACGCTTGCAACACCAGAGGCGTCACTCACGCGTTGCCGACCCGTAAGAACCCTTGGTATCTAGCAACGCTCGTTTCGTTAACAGTTTCAGTGCCAAAAACTCCTTTACCGAGTTCTCAAGTGTTAATATATATCTTTTTATACAAGGACGGTGGCGAACTAGCTTACGGCTTGCCTGATGGTAAGCAGTATCACAAGCGACTTGCCGACCCTTTATTGACTTGAGGATCCGCTGTGTTGACAGCATAAGACTTATACAAGTTCTCACACAACACAGCTCGGGAGCTTTAGCGACGTTACCACCGGGAACACAACACCATAATGTAGCTAAAGAACACGTAGTGGCGTTGTTAAGCCGGAGCCCCACTGCTGCGCACGCTACGCACGCACACGCTATACACGGCACCCACGTGGGCCCATGGGTCTAGCTACGTGTGTCAACATTTCCACAGCAACCAATGCACGCACACGGCAAGCACGTCTCCCACGTGGGTACATTGGTCAGCTGCGTGTACCCACATTCCCCACTGCGGTGCACGTGGCCAACGCTACGCATGAAACAGGCCAAGTACACAGATGGGTCACTGCAACTCATGGGCAGCTAAATCTTTTCGAGTGATGTCTCTGTATAAAGGATTCAAATTCATGGCTAATATCCCATAAACACCCCCACCGGTAGATACGGCATTAGTCCGTAGCGTGGACAGCGTGGGTCGCAGTGGGGCTTCGCCTGCCACGCGCGCTAGCGTGTGCGTGGGGGGCACTTCGGAACAGGCCACGCGTGTCTCAATGACGTCATTTCGTGCGTAGCCTGTTCGTGCACTGCAGTGAAAGTATCTACCTACATTTTAATACGAAGCGTTTTTGTACCCACGTGCGTAGCTCGACCGTGCGCAGCAGTGCGGTTCCGGCTTTATGGGTGCAGTCTTCTGCAACGTGGAGGTACTTTTCCAATTGGGCTGCTCCAAGTATGAGCAAAATGACGGTCCACTATGCCCTACCTCTTTTAGTTGGGAGGAGGGTACTTGGGCCAGTCGTTGGCCGTCGCGTCGATCAATGTCCACTAAAGCGGATGTGGACTAGGGGAGTACTCACGTTGTATCTGACGGGTTTCTTGCTCGCGTCGGTCGGTTTCCAGTACATGGTAGCGAAGAGCGACTTAGGCCAGTCGTTGGCCGTCGCGTCGATCAATGTCCTATAGGGGGTGTGACCTAGGGGAGTACTCACGTTGTATCTGACGGGTTTCTTGCTCGCGTCGCTCGGCTTCCAATAGATAGTGGGGAAGCCCGACACGTCGTAGAGGGACTTGGGCCAGTCGTTGGCCGTCGCGTCGATCTTCACAATGTCCACTTCTTCGCCCTTCAACTGTAACACAAATTATGTACATTTAGTATTTTAGTATGTATTGTGAAGTATAAACTACATTTTTACCACGCAGTTTTTAAATTTTTTTGGTCTACTAGTAGTTGAGGCTAGGACGCTTGACATTTTATTTGCGAAAGGTTTTTTTTAATCCGAGTAGTGTTACACAGCTATAAAGAGGAGACAACAATCAATCATTAACTTTTAAGACAGTTGCTTAGCTCCGAGCTCGTCCGACATCGGGCTCGCCATTTTATTTTCTAGCTCATCCCGCATCGGGCTAACATACCTCCTCCCCGAGCTCGTCCCAGGCTGGGCTCAGCTTCTGACAGTGTCCGCACCACGGCACGTAGAACTCTACGAGCGCGCCACGTCCACTACCCGTGACTAGGCTCTTGCGCTCTCACACATCAGCCATGATACCTTAGATTGCGAGTTCGTCCCACATCGGGGGGATCACAGTATTTTTTCTAACTCATCCCAAATCAGGTTGATTAACATACCTTCTCCCCGAGCTCGTCCCACACCGGGCTCAACTTCTGACAGTGTCCGCACCACGGCGCGTAGAACTCGATGAGAGCGTCACGACCGCTATCCGTGACTAGGCTCTTGAAGTTCTTGCCGACGGCGACCTTGACAGGGCCGTCATTCGGCTCGGGGACGGCTTCAGACTTGATGAACGGCTCGAGCTTGCCGGCGAGCAGGTCTTTGGTGAATTGGAGGAGGTTCTCGATGCTGGAAAAATTAAAGATGGTTAGGACTTTGTCAAAAAAAAAAATAGATTCATAAATATTATACTAATTGGAGATGAGATAATATTTACATTAAATACGACGAATTTGAGACAGCTTTAGCTTAGTTGGTAGTGACCCTGCCTACGAAGCTGGAGGTCCCGGGTTCGAATCCCGGCCGGGGCATTTATTTGTGTGATGAGCACGAATATTTGTTCTTGGGTTTTGGAGGTTTTCTATGTATTTAAGTATCTATTTATGTATATCGTCGCTTAGTACCCATAGTACAAGCTTTGCTTAGTTTGGGACTAGGTCGATTTGTGTAAGATTGTCCACACATATTTATTTATTTAATAAGAGCGATTCTAGATCACGATAACCGACCGCGCCGAAGGACTCCAAATGTAGTCCGAAATATGTCGCAAATAGTGACTTTTCCAAATGAGTGTCAACCGTTGTTCTTTTATTAAATAGTAGATTGTCTGCAGCAATATATTTACGGCGAGGGCGGTACATTGAATCTTGAGCGTAGTGAGGGATTCAAGTGTTTACGTCTAAGACGGAAATAATTTTGCTACCGAGTACCGTGTGACACTGCTTTTCACGCCGCGTATGAGGCCCTCAGCTAAAAACATGAAATGTCTTACAAAAAAATTTGCTACCAAGTGGCACATACTGCTTTTCACACTTTCTACGAGGAAAACAGTCCGTTTCCTTTCGCTCATGGGGGTAGAAAAGTACGACTTTGATCCCTCATTCGAGGTGTGAAAAAATATATATAGCCACACTAGAAATTTGAACAGACTTTCTAGGTTTAGGTTTTAAATAATTTATATTAATTACGTTCAATTTTAACCGAAAGCGTAACCCATATATCATGTACTCATTCTATACC
Organism: Cenopis cana; assembly: GCA_951800055.1. Taxonomy (NCBI): domain Eukaryota; kingdom Metazoa; phylum Arthropoda; class Insecta; order Lepidoptera; family Tortricidae; genus Cenopis; species Cenopis cana. The sequence continues at coordinate 1,986,259 of OX637476.1, read as the reverse complement.
TTCCAGTGGCGGCGCGTCAAAATTATTCTTAGGGAAGCCGGAAAAAAATTGCCTTTCTTATTCTTCATGAGAAGAACTGCACTGAACTGGGCTGAAAATTAGGCAAGCCGGTGGGAATCGAGTTGTATGGACGCTCCGCCACTGATACCTTCGTACCTTTTTTATCACCTGCTTCTTACGTACCTAGTAACATAAATTAAAATCAACCCGGGCATGCCGTACGCACCGATAAGCGATAGAATGGCGTGTCAACAATGAAACTCGTAAACGATAAGCAAACGCACGTTTCATTTTACGTTCGAGTACTTTACATTCGTTAACTATCTTTTTATTGCTGTAGGTGACATGAAAGATTGCTTAATCGACGTCGAGATATACTCACCGGCAGAAAATGGCCCAAATTAGACAAATGCATCTTTATATATTAAACATTATTTAATTTATAGTTTGAAATCACGAAAAGTTTTCGGGCCAAATTTTCTGCCGGTGAATGTGTTAACCAAAGTCATCATCATCATCCTCCTAGCGTTATCCCAGTACAGTTGCATCCTGAAGGATGCCTGGGGTCCGCTACCTAATCACAAGATTTGGCGTAGGCACTAGTTTTTACGAAAGCGACTGCCATCTGACCTTCCAACCCCAAGGGGAAACTAGACCTTATTGGGATTAGGCTTTGTCACAATGTGTTAACCAAAGTATGGTTCTAAAAATAGGGTATGCCGTGTCGTATTCCTGTTGTTGGTGAGAAAGTTAGACAACTCCCGAGGTTTAACTGTGTTGAGTGGGGTACCTATATACTTGCAAGGGCGGATTTAGGGTGGGGGCACAAGGCGCGTGCCCCATCCACAGACGGTTGTATAGTTTCCATCCCTACAAGTTTATTTTAAACAGTTATTGTTGGTTATTTTTGCCCGTCTGCCCCTTGTGCCCCTCCCAGAAAAAAATCCCGGATCCGCGCTTGTCCATTTGACATCTGTTTGTCAAAAAATGGTCGGCAGAGAGAAAAAAAAAAAGAAAAAACGACGCAGTTTGACTATAAAATATTTGTGACTTCAATAACCATATTTCCCTGCAAAATTCATACTAACCGAGCGTTTTGGACGTTTCATAACGTTGCTGATTTGATTTATAATAACTATCAGAACAATAACATATTCGCAAATAACTGCCGGGCGGCCCCATGACTGGCAGTCAGCCACACACGACCAGCGAAAGTAGCAATACTGCTGGAAGGAAACGTTGCCAAAAAACCGGCCAAGTGCGAGTCGGACTCGCGCACGAAGGGTTCCGTACCATTATCTATAAAAACGGCATAAAAACATGTCTGTTGTATGGGAGCCCCCTTAAATATTTATTTTATTCCGTTTTTTAATATTAGTTATTATAGCGGCAACAGAAATACATAATCTGTGAAAATTACAACTGTCTAACTATCACGGTTCATGAGATACATCGTGAGTCACCTTGTGAGTCGTGATAAACGGACACGTTTTACCCTTTGGGTACGGAACCCTAAAAATAAAGTGTTTCCCAAGAACTGCTGTGTCTGTGTACCATCAGGCAGGCCGTCCGACTGTTTGCCACGAACGTAGTATTAAAAACAATGTGTCGTTACCAGAACGCCGCGGCAGGCAAAACAGGATTGTCTCCCTTGGCAAATTCGATGCCGTACTCGTTGAGTTAAATATGAACAGTCGAGTAAATGTGTCGTTACCTGAACTCAGCGGACATGATGTACTTGTTCCCGTCGGCATCACGGCCGGCTACCACCGGTTTGTCTTTCTTGGCGAAGTCGATGCCGTACTCGTTCAGTTCATGCGTGAACTCGTCCTTGCTGCTGATGGCGAAGGTTACATCGGTCAGCTCCTTGGCGACCTGGGAGGAAACAGGGATATTAACACGTTTACTTCCAGAAACCCTAGCGGAAAAAATTACATTCGTTAGTGCCAAAACCTACGAATAAAACGTGCACAGAGTTTGTATGGAGAATGCCTTGCCCACCCCTAAGCTGCGCCTAAGTGCAAGTTGCCTTCTATTATCGTTTTAACAATATTATATTTCTCATGTCCATATAAATGTTCAAAGTAGGCTGTTTTATAGATGCCGCAATGTGAATGACGAGTCAAACGAGTGAACAATCATACCTTGAGAACACGGTTCCTCCAGTAGTTGGTTCCCTTGGGGTTCTTGACGTAGTCCACATCGTAGTATGCGACCACCAGGGGGTTGGAGAAGTCCGCGATGTTGTCCTTCTGACGCACGCCCACGAGCCCGTGGCTGGGAACAAACAATAAATAAATATGTGTGGACAATCTTACACAAATCAACCTAGTCCCAAACTAAAGCGGGTATTACACTGTCCTGACAGGCGTCCTAACTAGTGGAGGGGAGTTGAAGCATCTCGCTCTAACGTATAGGTAGGAACCCTTCTAAGTGTCCTGAATTCAGGACAGTGTAATACCCGCATAAGCAAAGCTTGTACTACGCGACGATATACATACTTATATAGATAAATAGATACTTAAATACATAGAAAACATCCAAGACCCAAGAACAAATATTTGTGCTCATCACACAAATGAATGCCCTGGCCGGGATTCGAACCCGGGACGTCCAGCTTCGTAGGCAGGGTCACTACCAACTAAGCTAAAGCGGTCGTCGCAATACTTCTTTATATCCGGAAGATCTTACCTATACTATCCATACTCTGTTTGTTACCTCTTCACGCTTAAACCACTGAACCGAATTAGATGAAATTTTGGTATGGATATATCTTGAGTCCCTGGGAAGGACATAGGATACTTTTTATCCCAGAAGTCATCCCTTAAGAGGGTGGAAGTTTGTATGGAAAAGTGATGAGTAGATAAGCGCCTGATATAAAAGAATATCAATTAAATTATAACGCGATGAACGAGTTCTACGCAGACGAAGTCGCGGGCAAAACCTAGTGTGGCTATATATGTTCTATTTGTTTACTCAGAATAATTTAGTTTGTTAAAATGTTTCAGTACTTTCAGTTCATTTATCAATACCTGTCTCACATATACTCACTCCAGGACCCCGAGATACAGGCTCTTAGATAGTTTGGGGTCCACCAGACATATCTTTATTATGTAAAATAGCATTTTTTTTTGGATACATTCCAACTTATTATTGGAAAACGGGACTTAATCGCGTACACTTAAAACAAAAGGTAAATAAATTATGAGTGTACGCGATGAAAGTCCCGTTTTCCAATAATAATGTGTGAAAATAGAGGTAGTGTAAGTTTAAGGGCCTATCGTGCGGGGTAAATTCTCAGCGCCTGTCAAATTTAAATTTTTTAAATAATTTACCCAATTAACCCACACATGCATTATTCACGCACACTACCTCATTTTGCTGGGTCGGGTCATTGACCCATGTTTATGTCAACTTATGACAATATAGATTTTGAATATTTAAAGGTTTCTTGGTGCATAAGAGAAGTGTAACAAAAATCGTCAAGTTCTGATCTGTAACCAAAACTCAAGTATTAGTTGTATCTGAAAATGTCTTGAATTTGGAATTTGTGGTAGTAAAATACTCAGTTCCTTGTTTATAAAATAAAACTTGTCAAACCCGTGTTTTGTAAAATGTATTTTGTTTTGCCCTTTCCTCACAGACTCATTTTTATACAACTTAAAACAGAGAAAGAATTTTCCTAATCGGTTCGTGCATGTTTTGACTGTTTTATGTTTATGACTTAGGTACTTATTTTGAGAGTTAACTTGGTGATTTTCATGATACGAGTATATGTTGTACCTTAAATAGGTTATTTTAAGCAAAACTTTTCATAAATTGATTATTTTCTGTTTATCAGTTGGTTAACTCTAAAATGGACACTGATTTAATGCAAGTTTTAAGAGAAGAAGCGGTAGTTTTATTACAATATATATAATAACTACTGAAACTATTTATACGGCACGGGATAACTGCAGCAATATTGTGAAACAACTTTTTATTTGAGGAACCAGTACCTAACCTTATAGGTGGTTCTTGTTATTCACGACCTCCCGTCGTAACCCAATCCGCAGAATTGCGCATAGTAGAGCTGAGCGTTTTTTTCAATAAGCGTTTCGTAAAACGCTTTCGCTTACAGTAACGGAATAACACTTTCTTATGAGAACAAAAAACAGTTTTTATAAAAACGACCACCAAAGCTGCAACGCAACGCAACAATGAAACTACACTTCATGAAAATAGAAACGAAACTCAAAACTGACATAACTCAAACTATAACCTATAACTTTCATCGATCGAAACGACGAAACGAAACAAAACTTAGCTTTGTTCGGGTGGGCGCGCTTTGTGCCAAAAACGTTTTGTATTGATGATTGACAAAAATGCGCTCTATTCGCAAGATGTTAAGGCTTAATTTTGAAAATTCATAAATATTTATTTCGTTCGTTTCGTTTTGTCGGGCGCCGCAGTGAAAAAAACTAGTTACTTTTGAAACTGTTTCGCGAAACTGTTTCCAGATAATGAAAAGCTGTTACGTTTCGTTACACTTAAAAGTCGCAACGACCCAGCTCTAGCGCATAGAATAGTATGACATTCCCTGTGCATCGTCGTTATCGTGAATGACAAGCACTATAAAACCTAATGATATAACAAATATCATCAAGAAAGTCATTGTAACAGTCTGCAATTGTGGAACTTGGCCGGACCACTACTGTATCAGCTCTGACAAATTAACTTTTATACACTTCTTATAAGGTCCATAATTGAAAGGAATAATTAGCAGGATGCGTTTACATATTCTTCTAGTGTGAGCAATCGTGCCGTCGATGACACTTTAACTGAACATCCGTGAACCTTATTGCAACGACATAAGGTTCAATAATGGTTAACATTGCGTCTATTTTCATCAATAATAAATAGCAATTATTATTATTTGCTATCCGTTTACTATAACGTCGAGACAATTATTGCGATGCGACATAAGTACTTACTTGTACAAAATCAAAGCAACGGGATTTCCAACGCATGAAAGCTTTAGATAGAAACTAGCGCAGTTTAATATTAAAATCTGGGCGACCGAGCTTTGCTCGGCGTTTTCCCTTGTATGAGACCTAGCTAGATCGATTGCTCGTCGTCGAAACCCCCCAAATGCCAAATTTCATCAAAATCGTTAGAGCCGTTTCCGAGATCCCCGAAATAAATAAATAAATATACAAGAATTGCTCGTTTAAAGATATAAGATAAGTAATTACTGCATATTTGTTTGTTAGACATCGTCATTGTCACCACATCCCCAACAACTACTTGGTTTATTATTTATAAATGAAACATAGGTTTATTATTTTCATTCTAGGTATAATTATATTATGACCAGGCGGCTTAGACACTACACAATTTAAATCCACATCACTCAAACTGGCGAAGAAACTCCGATATTCTTTCTTCTGCTTCCGCTGCAAGAGAGCACTCTAGATCTGTTTCTTGGTATAACGCTGATATTTTATAAACTTCTGTTCAAAGCACCATAATAATTGTGCCTGTTTGTACAGATTCTGGAATATGTTTTGTTTATGCAGATTCTGCGATATATTTAGGTAATCATTGTTTGACGTGAAAGCGCCGTACATATACACATAAAATATAACATTAGATTCGTTAAATTATTGAAATATAAAAATACAATTTGTTTACAAATTTTAATTTGAAATATGATGAGTGACATAAATGTCATAACGTTCCGTTCTGGGCGGCCAATTTATAAAAAGTAAATTACTTTGAACTGAAATACATCGGTAACCTTTTTACGTTTAAAATGCCTTTTCGTAAAGGAAATCATTATAATTTAGTTGCATTAGTAAACATTGGGGACCAAAGATTGCATTTTTATGTTATAACGAATGGCTAATACTAAAAATTCCATGTTAAAAGAATCTTCAATAGCCACACGTCAACATTTATTTACCCTACTTCAATTAATGCAATCTTTGTGTGTGGTATACATTTTGTATTTGTATACGAGCAAGCTGTCAAAAAGCGTGTTTTTATGAGATGTCAAACTGAGAAAAGCAGCATACGTCTGCTCCCATTGAGGACCGGAGCCCATCTGCCGCCAAGAAAACTACGGCGGCCGGTCAAATTTTCGGAATTTCCTTTGCATTGTTAAAAAAATCTCCACATTTTGCAAATGTTAAACACATACGACCTAGATAACATGTAGTTTTGTTACTATTCAAAAATTGAAGACCTTTCATAAAGTATTAACGTTGTAGTTTGCGTTTATTTCCTTTAGTAGAGCTAACTTTGGATTGAATTTTTATGAAGAAAACTATAACTAATTGTGTTTCTGAAACACATGACGTGTAGAGTGTATCCTTAAATATCATATATAGGAATTACAGAATTCAAGCTTTAGTAATAATAATACAGCAAGTGATCCAACCATCGCAATTATTCAGAAATTTGCTCGGTGCAGTCTTAAATAGATACATTCCAACTTCACATATTTTCATTTCTTTGTCACTTGACAAGTCTTAAGCGTCCCTGAAATGTGCAATACCGCCCAATATACTTTATGTCACACCTGGCCAGAAAGCGGCAATTACCGCACGCTCCGCGCGCGGGAAATCCCACTTCCTGGCCAGGGGGTGTCATAAAATTTTGTACTTAACACGGGCGGTAATAAAGAAAGCCTCAGATCGCATATTTATCGCCCTTGCCTTCGGGTCGGGCGTCAAATACCTGCGATCTGAGACATTCTTTGTTTTACCGCCCTTGTTAAGTAATGTACTATTAATTTTTCTAAACCAAAGTAACATAAAATGTATTATAGCATTTATTACAAGCATATTGAAGCTATGACAAGTAGTTAACAGAGTGAATTATGAGCTATAGACATGACATGCATAATTTGCTGTAAACCGATTTGATAAGCATAGGACATAATTTTATGCTTCATCAAGATTATGACGTCGTTTGAAATTGATTTTAAAATTATTAGTGTAGTGTAAAGTATGGTCATGGTTGCCGTTAACATTGCGATTATGCGCATTACGTTTTATTAGAATAAATTACATGAATAACATAGATATACATTTTAGTATTTAGGTCAGATACCACCATTTTTACCGCTTTATCCTAAATACTTTTGAACGAGCAGTATTTGTAATTTTTTTAGTCATTGAGTTATTATGTTTTATTAATAAATCTACCTCGTTGTTCCTTTTAATACTAATTAGTACCACATTTTCTCTAACCTGTATCTCTTAAATATTTTTTTTTGTAGAATCCTGTTACAGAGTGGCAAGTCGAAGTGCTGTCTACGGGCCACTCTGTCTGTCACAGCGTTTTCTCAAAACGAACTAAAAGGAACTAACTTTGTTTGCATTACGAGTAAAGTAAATATCACATAATCCCAATAAAAAAGCAACTTTCTTTTATTGGGACTGGGACTCGTGATTAAAAATATCCTTCGATCAAAATGTATGGCATTGTCGGTAAAAAAAAGAATGACCCACATACGAACACATATTATACTATGTGCATGTATAGCTCAACACACAACCATGGATCACCAGCGCTCGTGAGATAAAAGTACTCTAATTAGGTAGAGTAGGTTTTTTAGAATTGTTTAACCCTTTAATTATTTCTAAATTTTAATCATGTATATGTCGCAGGCAAATCGTATAATCCGACGTATTACATTATGCCTAGGCGTTTTACAAATGACAATCCGGCCATTTTGTAAAACGGCTAGCCGTAATGTAAAACGGCGGATTATGAAATCCGGCTAAACGTTAACCCGCCGTATTACAAAACGGCTCTGTTTTGTAAAACGGATAGCCGTAATGTAAAACGGCGGATTACACAATCCGGCTGCGACATATACATCACATTCGATTTTAAACCTTACATTAAAGGATTAAAGTTGATATTGACCTGGTCATTTTGACGGAATAATCTGTCATTGGCGTTGAACAATTAACAGGCGTGTCTTTAACATTTTGACCTCGCCACGTTAAGTGTCAGATTAGTTCCACAAGACTAACATATATTGATTTAAACTCACACATTGGTAAACGGGACTTAATCGCGTACAATTATAACTAACTTACCTTTTTCAAGGTTTTGCCCGGCGTAAATAAAACAAAAGGTAAATTAGTTATAATTGTACGCGATTAAGTCCCGTTTCCCAATAATAATAAGACTAACATATACCCATGTTCATATATTTCAGCTGTATTTTATTTAATTCTGAACAAATTTAATTAATTCTAGCTGAGCGTGTTTCCAATTTCCATAAATAATCTTTTAAAGATTGTAAATGCCCAAGCAAAGATAAAGACAAAACTGTGAATCTCATACAGTTCATTTTACAGTTCAATTGAAGCCGCTCAACCAATCTCCCTGGAGTGCAAACTGAGTATTCCAATTTTTAAACCACCCGCGTGGTCGTGTCGAAGGTTCCCCCTTGATTTACCCCAGGCTACTCTCCAACTGGTCATTCCTATCGCTTTATTGTGCCCGGCCTACAAAGCCACAGGTTAAAAAACAAGGCTGTATACTTTCCCTCTCTGAGGTTGTCCACCACTCTATCTGTTACTGGCCGCTCGTGCTGGCCAAATAGGAAACCAGCTATAAAAAAAAGAGGCTGTATACTTTCCCTCTCTGAGGTTGTCCACCACTCTATCTGTTACTGGCCGCTCGTGCTGGCCAAATAGGAAACCAGCTATAAAAAAAAAGAGGCTGTATACTTTCCCTCTCTGAGGTTGTCCACCACTCTATCTGTTACTGGCCGCTCGTGCTGGCCAAATAGGAAACCAGCTATAAAAAAAAGAGGCTGTATACTCACTAGTTGTCCTTGATGAAGGCCTTCAGCGAGGGCGCGGCGTCGTCTCCGGAGTACGCCACGGATGATTCCTCAAACTTGTTCTGGAGACGCTTGGGCCGGTACAGCACTACGTTGTCTCTGTGGACGGGGAGATATGCATCAATACAATGTCTTTTATTTATTTTTAGGGTTCCGTACTCAAAGGGTAAAACGCGACCCTATTACTAAAACTGCGCTGTCCGTCTGTCTGTCTGTCCGTCTGTCATCAGGCTGTATCTCATCAACCGTGATAGCTAGACAGTTGAAATTTTAACAGATTATGTATTTCTGTTGCCGTTATAACAACAAATACTAAAAACAGAACCAAATAAATATTTAACTTGGGCTCTCATACAACAAACGTGACTTTTTTTGCCGTTTTTATAGATATTGGTACGGAACCCTTCGTGCGCGGGTCCGACTCGCATTTGGACGGTTTTTTTCTTTCTGGGTGTCAACAGGATAAATAAGGCTTTATGAGTTTGTAAAATGTTTTGAACTCAAATTATGGCAAAATACTGATAATTCTATTTCTATCTGATTAAAAGATATGATGATTTTATAAAAGTTTTAGACAACTGTAATGTAGCCATTATTTCATTTATTTATAGAGTAGAAAATGGGTCATAAACAGATTTAGGTTCACTTCTTTCCTGTTGACTTATCAAACCGCACCGGCCTTAAGGGCTACAAAGCTTAATTTTGCATTGGTCTATTAATAAACAGTCTCTCCATTTAGGTATGATTACGTTGCCGACTGCATACAGCAACAGCACGTTCCGTCGCACTCCAAATTGAACCGTAATGGCATGTGTAAAAAGCTCAATTTGAAATGAGCGGAGAAGTGTCGGAACAGCACACGCCGCTCACTACAAATTGGGACTTTTAGTCTTATGGTCACGGTTCAATTTGGAGTGCGGCGGAACGTGCTGTTGCTGTGTGCAGTCGGCAATGGAATCATACCTTTACTATATAAATCCATGTGATAAAAGCATCCTTACATACACATAAGCCGTTAACTATTGACCACAGGGACGACTTTAGTTTTTTCAAGTATTTATGAGCCAAATGACCCTTAAGCTTAAGCCACACAGAGAGCGGGCGGGCGGTAGCGGCGCGGGCGCGGGCGGTAGCGGCGCGGGCGCGGGCGGTAGCGGCGCGGGCGCGGGCGGTAGCGGCGCGGGCGCGGGCGGCAGCGGCGCGGGAGCTGCTTTTGGCTGCCGCCACCGCCAAAAGCAGCTCCCGCGCCGCTGCCGCCCGCGCCCGCGCCGCTACCGCCCGCCCGCTCTCTGTGTGGCTTAAGCTTTAAACCTTAAACTATTGGTGTAGATATTTTGTAATTGGCGTTCAACAGGTTAAACGTAGCTAAAGACAAATAACGGATATTACACTGCTTAAAGGAAGCGTGAAAAGTCGACGAGTCGTATATAAATAATTAACCATTAATGAACCACGTCCGTGAAACAAGGTAGAATTGATTTAGAAATCATAATATTGAGTTATAGACGCGTGACGCGTTTCACTTTAACACGATATTTACTAAATCAATTAATACAATTATATTAACAATGTGCATTTCAATAGGTGAACGTGACGCGCCTAATTAACCCTTTCACACGCCATCGTCTGATATATAAGACAAAGTGACAATGTAAAAGACACCTTCTTGATTCAATGACAGAGTTGAAAATTACGAGTAACTTTTTGACATTCGGCGGTTAAAGGGATGGTGGTTTCGAACGCGAGTTAAAGACTTGTGAAAGTGACTTAACATAGTTAACACCTTTTTACCGTGTAGCGTCATCTATAAATAGGGATGACGACACTATAAAAGAAAATCAATAAATCCAATTTTTCTACATAAAGGCTCAAATTCTCAATCAAATTGCGAAAAAAGTAATTCAAAAAAAATAAATAATTACGTAATTATAAGTCTTCAAAGTTTTAAGAGTGGGTATGTTCTGTCCCTTTTCCGCAAAACGCACCTTTGTATTGAACGATCGTCATTTACTATGGCGCTACTTAACAGTGACGTCACGGTTAGGTAGCACTTTCTCTCTCTAACTACGAACATTCTAACCGTTGTAGCTTCGTTATTTTTTTAGATATTTGAATAGGATTTTCACTTTTTGGCATAGTTTTATGTCTTCTTTCTATTGAAGTAATAAATTTTTTTGAGTCGACATCCCTATTGTCCTACTAGAAATTTCTAACGGGTGGAAGTAGGGTTACCTATCAGTTGTCCCGGATTTTTGGGACGTTCCGATTTTCAGCGTTGATATTCGGTCACGTCCCGCGATTCGGTCAATCCAATTCCGGACAGAACAGAACATTGTTATGAAATTTTAGTAATCGGTCTGTTAGGTATGTACGTATAGGAGCGCTCGTGGCCCAGCGGCGGCTGCGTGCCGCAAGCGTTATTCAAAGTTAAGCAACGTGGGCCGCGGTCAGTACATGGACGGGTGACCGCTTTGAGTGGTTACTAACTGAGCGCTCCCGTACTTTGGAAGGCACGTTAAGCCGTTGATCCCGGTTGCTGTCTATGGCAGCAGTCGTTAAGTCAAGTTGGAGGCCTTCGGGTGGTTTGAGAACTTCTAACAGTCAAGTTGCCCACTCATTTGACAAAGCCTAATCCCAATAAGGTCTAGCTTCCCCACGGGGTTGGAAGGTCAGATGGCAGTCGCTTTCGTAAAAACTAGTGCCTACGACAAATCTTGGGATTAGGTAGCGGACCCCAGGCATCCTTCAGGATGCAACTGTACTGGGATAACGCTAGGAGGATGATGATGTTAGGTATGTACCAAAAACCCGAATTACGAGTCCCGACTTTAACGATGTTGTCCCGAAAATCACGTAATCGGAGGTAACCCTAGGTGAAAGCGAAGTACCAATGTCCAGCTACTGATGAGTTCGACTGTACACTCTACTTGTATTTTTTTGTACTTATTGGGTTGTTTTTCAGCTCTTAAACTCTCTTCAACTGTAGCGACTGGCGGACTATGTCTCATTTCCGGGCAAACTCGTTATTCTGGAAAAACGCGAATAACACAGATAACTTTCGCTGTTCCACGTTTGTTGTTTCGCTGTAACGGAAATTATTCATACTTCGTAACAGATGAGAGCTATAAAGAGCTGAAAAACAACCTAAGAAGAACAAAAGAAATATGCAAGTAGAGTAAACAAAGAAAGAAATGAGTACTCTTTGTATCTTAAAACAACATATTGCATTTGTGGGTATACGACACGTCAGTTATACTAAATAAATTATTATAACTGTTTAAAGTCAAGATAATAAAACAAAAAATGCAGCTTATCAGCATTATCAAGTAAGTTAATTTTAAACAATATGAATTGCCCATTAAAATAGTTCACAATCGTGAATTGAAATTGATAAGTATTCCAATGTTACTATTTGCATTTTAATAAACTTGTTTTTCAATTTATTTATTTTTTAAACGAGTACTGTTGTACTGTGTTGCACCTGTGCAAATATGTGGGCAGCTAATTAAATATGAAATAAAAAAATATTATTGAGAAAACTTTTACATCTTTGGCTTTGAATCGTGTGCCAAGAGCACTAGGACTTTGTGACACAATGACATTGACACATAATTACTGTCAAGGGTAATTTTTTTATTTTATCGTATGACATTTATTTCGAACTGTGAAGGGTAATAAAATAATGAGAATGACACCATTAACATTGCAATGAATAATATAATTTGTTTTTGTCAACACTTCAAAAGATGGTACCTACTATAGTTATATACACCTAGTATATCTACAATACTTCACTATGTCATAGTCATCAAGCTTAAGCCCGCTTTACACCGTTAGCACGATAACTGACCCCCTCACCCATCCCCAATTATCGTGCTAAATATCGTAAGGTGTAATCCTAGAAGGGGGTTATACTAGAGCTGATGATGATTTTGACACAGTCAACCGGGGCTCTAAACTTAAGTGATTTTCATATTATTTGAGATTTTAGTTTTTTTTAAACCCCCAATTTTCGAACTAATATCGTCCCCGAGAACGTATTATTAAGTCCCCGTGTCCCCCAATTTAGACAGATCTGTTGTAGTTATTTTTGGTCTTGAATACGCTATTTGACTATAAAATTTTTATAATGCCAATCGAACCAGTTTTTAGAGACCATCAAATGTCTATATGGGACCAACAACATTTAGAGCACAATAAAGGGCTAAAATTAGGGACAAACCTAGCTCGACGCTAGCGTGTCTCAAAAAGGCTCCTACAAATTGGCCCTGGCAAATGACGTCACTTGCACTGCATTCGACCAACCGTTGTATGGGAACATTAGTATTTTGCTGATTTAGTCGTAAAATAATGCGTTTAGGTACATAGTTGCTGTACAATTTATTTTTTATTTTTACATAAGCATTCTATTGATACCTTTTATTTGAATTTTGAACGGTAAAATAAATTACCTAATTTTCTGAGTTTTTGATGATTCATATCTTTTTATGATTTTTGTAAAATTTTATAATTTACGATTTATTGGGATATTTTGATGGCTAACTACCCAAAAAGTGACACTGTGTTATAAATTTTAATATGTGTCAAATACCGTATTAAAAATTCGAGTATAGTACAGTAGTAGTAAAAAAAATATTAAACGTGATATTGTTAGCTTTAACTCTAAACAGTTTAGTCTTCCTCCCAATCTAAATGACCCAAATTTAATAAATGCTCATTTTCTTAACATTCCAGGAAATCATAGTGTAGCGATATCTGAACTTACCTTTTACGAATTTAACCGCTTCAGTTCATCTTCATTTAGTTTAAAAACGGTGGACGAAGCTACTGTTTCCAAAGTTATTATGAACATTAAGTCAAACGCTGTAGGCGCAGATGGCATATCACGCGATATGGTCTTACTGACCCTTCCACAAACCTTGGGAATTATAACAAGTTTAATTAATAAGTCTATCCTGACTGGACATTTTCCGGATATGTGGAAGGAAGCCTGTATAAAACCCATTCCTAAATGCAATAACCCAGCCGACTATAAGGATCTTAGACCGATCAGCATTTTACCATTTCTGTCCAAAATCATTGAAAAAATCGTTTGTCAACAAGTAACGGAGTATCTTAATGCTAATGGGATATTGCCAGAAAAACAATCTGGCTTTAGAACTGGTCGTAGCACAGCGACCGCACTTCTAGATGTCATCGACAACATTTTGACAGAGGCAGATCATGGGAACGGAACGTTATTGGTTTTGCTTGACTTTTCGCGTGCATTTGATACAATTAATCACAACCTACTTATATCAAAGCTTGCTTACTACGGATTTGACTCGGTTGCATTGAAATGGTTTTCTAGTTACCTAAGTAACCGTTCTCAGAAGGTAGAATTGTGTAATGAGAATGGTTCTAGTAGTTGTTCTATTGCTTCACCTGTTCCTCGCGGAGTTCCACAAGGATCAATATTGGGCCCAATACTGTTCATTTTGTACAGCGCGGATATAGTACACTGTTTGAGGAATTGTAGCTATCACATCTACGCTGACGACCTACAAGTATACTTTCCATGTCGACCCGGAGAAACTTCAATTGCAGTGGATGCGATTAATCAGGATCTGAATCGTATATCAGATTGGTGTTTGCGGAATAATCTAGTTTTAAATCCAAAGAAATCTAAGTTTATGGTTTTAGGCACCAAGATACAAAGGCAAAAAATTAACGAATCTATCCTACGGCTAAAGATAAGTGATACCATAATTGAACAGGTCACAGAAGCTAAAAATCTAGGAGTTGTCATGGATGAAAACTTGAGATTCCATACACATGTTTGTGATGTTGCAAAGAACTGTTTCTATAGGCTAAAGGTTTTATATCAAGTTCGTCAGTATTTATCCACTGACCTCAGAATTACCCTATGTGAATCTCTCATTCTCTCTAAACTCAATTATGCTGACACAGTTATAGGTTCCTGCCTTTTATCGCATACAAAGAGAGTGATTCAGCGCGTGCAAAATGCCTGTGCTCGCTTTTGCTTTATAATTCCACCAAGAACTCACGTGACTCCATATCTTAACAGGAGCGACCTAATGAACATGGAGTCTCGGCGTTCCCTCCACTTTGCTTGCTTACTGTTTGGGATTGTGAAGACCCAAGCCCCTCGATACCTGCATGAAAAGCTCAGGTTTTTGCAACGCGAAAGAGTTTCCACCCTTCTCTTGTGCCCCAAACACAGAACTGCAGCATTTCGTGGTAGTTTTAAGTACACCGCCACGAAATGCTGGAACAACATACCGCCACCTTATAAGCAAGCTACTTCGTTGCAGTCATTTAAAGTTAAATTCAAAAGCTATCTTCTCGATAAGCAAAAATTAACTACGGGGTAGTGTCTATATTTACTTTGCAATTATCTTATTATAAATGTACGTATATATTTTATTATTTTGCTTTCTTTCGCCGTGTTATTTTATTCTGTTATTTTATTCCACTTGCTTCATTTTCGCCTCTTAGCATACTAATTGTCGCAATTGTTAGCGCAAGCATTAAATTTGACTAGCAGCAACGCGCAACTGCGCTCCCTCTACAGGTGTTCACGGAAGACCAGCGTCGGGTACTCTAGTAGCACCTGGCATTATGCTGAGTGTACACCTTTTTCAGTGTAATCGTCAGTGTACAATATTAGTTAATAAGTTTTTCCATTGTTTTCTTTTAATTGTATAATTGTATTACTGTGTTCTTGCACTGAAATAAATTATCTTCTATTCTATTCTATTCTTCTATTCTAGTAGAGTACTTTTATCTCACGGGCGTGGGTGAGCCACGGTTGTGTGTTGAGCTATACATGTACATTGTCTATGTGTTCGTATTTGTCACAACTGCAACAATGCCCAATCCGCGGTCGTGATATAAAAGTATACTGAAGGATGCCTGGGGTACGCTACCTAATTCCAAGACTTGTAGTAGGCACTAGTTTTTATGGAAGCGACTGCCATCTTCCTTCCATCTCAAAGGAAAACTAGACCTTATTGGGATTACGATTGTCAAATGAGTGGGCAAATTGGCTGAAGTTAAACTTCATATCCCTAAGTGACACTTCCAGGAAAAAGTAGTACACAAGTGAAGTTTAATTAACAACTAGTAAAAATTAATAGTCAATATTCACTTACATTTTGATTTTTCATTACTGTAAGCTTCATTTTTAGAATCGTTTAGGTACTAAGAATTTCTCTCTTCCAAGATATATTTTTGAATTTTAGGCAACAAGGTACGTATGTCTGGGCAAGTGTGGGACAGACCTAGAATACAATAAGAGATATAATTCGACTATCTACTATTTCTATGTTGAATTAGAATACACAGGGTGAGCAATCCATAGGGGTTAGTAATTGAAATGAGAAACATTGATTTTTTTTGTAAGTCATGGTGTTTCTTTACATTTTAAGGTATGATTCCGTTGCCGACTGCATACAGCAACAGCACGTTCTGCCGCACTCCAAATTGAACCGTAATGGTATGCGTAAAAAGCTCAATTTGAAATGAGCGGAGAAGTGTCGGAACAGCACACGCCGCTCACTCTAAATTGGGACTTTTAGTCTTATGATTACGGTTCAATTTGTATTGCGGCGGAACGTGCAGTTGCTGTATGCAGTCGGCAGCGGAATCATACATTTACAGATGAGTAATAAAATGTAGAGAATAAGAGCTTAAAACTCCTTATTCTCAATTCCATTTTATGATCAAAAAACAACAGATCATATCATAATTATACTGAACCGAAGTAGAAAAATTAATCTCCAGAATTGAATTGAATCCGAATCAATATCTCTTGAACAAATAAATGCATGCTTGTTGTTTCAGATTTCTAAATCTGAACCCCGTAGGTTGTTCACCCGGTAAGAAACTATCTACACACTTACCAAGGCATAACCTAGGTTTTATTCTCGTGAAGACTGTAGTAACTGACATAATTTGGTATAAAATATTCTGTTCGTCTTAATTTCCGACCACTCGAGATTCATAAGTGTAATAACGATAATATTGAGGGCTGAAATCATAATTTAATTAAACAGGAAAAGATAATTCATATTTGTTTTTTTTTTAATTTATATTTTTATATGCTGATAAATTGATAATGATAATGGTGGGATGGCAGTAAAATATATTCATGGTATGAATGAAGTACTAGTCATTGTTTAGTCCTAGTTTTTGTATTATAATATCAATGGCTTTTACAGGTATTTTTTTAAAGTATTAGGGATCGTCCTAATTGCCGCGCGACTACGCGACTTTAACTTAGAATATTTACTAGTAAAAGTCGCGAATTCGCGCGATAATCGCGTAGTCGCGTTTGTTTTAGGACGATCCCTTTAGGAAACCTATTCGAGTTCAATATATTCGCGAATTTCACTTGCGCGATCGCGCGATCATCGCGTTGTATTACACTTTTCTATATGATTACAATACTTTGTGTCCTTTGTGAGCTTCTTTAAGTATAGAACAACATTGTAAGTTATGATTATTGTGTAATCCTAGAGAAGTGTGGTAATGATTAATGTTTTTAAGAGTTTATTTACATGATAGGATACATCAGGATGAATAGACTGTAGTAAATATTATTTCATATGTAACAGTATCTTCCCATGAAAGAAAACATTGCGAGGAAAGTAGTCTAATCCTAACAAGTTGTAGTTCTTCATTTCTTCTCTGGGTTGGAAGAACATATGGCGTTCATTTTCTTAAAACTAGTTCCTACACCAAATTTTAGGATTAGGTGTCTATCAGACCCCAGACTCCTTAAGGCCGGCAGCAAATATGGCACCAGCATCTATCAACCGCTAGCAACTTGGTAAAGTTTCCATACAATTAGATTTTAATGAACACTGCTTACAAACCATCTGTAACATTTGGGGCGCCCACCCTTAGTGTAAGGCCTGAGTGGATGCTCGAGTCGGGCGTGCATGTTAAACAATTGAAACTTATACTGGTGTCCTGAGTCGCCGCTGCATGAATATTATGCAATATTATGCTCCGATTCGAGCGTCCAGTCAGGCCTTACACTTAATGTTCCAGCTATTTTGCAATAATCTTCTTCTTCTTTACCCCCTTCTCTGCTGGAGTGTAGGGCTCGAATCAACTCTCTCCGTTTGCTTCGGTCTTGGGCAATTTAGGTTAAGTTCCCAGTCCATCCCCAGAAAATAATAGCAATAATATATGCAACTAAAACAAATGAATACTCACTTGTAACCCGCCTTTGCCAACACATCCTTGGCGCTGGAGTGTGCAAACGTGACCTCCTCCCTCATCTTGTCAGCGGTCTTCAAGAACTCTCCCTTCAGGTCCGTCTCCTTTTCAAAGAAGCCAATGACGGTGACCTCGTCTTTCTTGAGGAAATTCTCGTAGTCAGCAACTGTAAGGAGGTCCTTGGAGCTGGGACCCACTTGCGCGCGCATGTATTTGACGATGCCATCTGATGAGGAAAGAAACATGTTTTACGGGTTTAGTTGATAATTATTTAATTGAGAGATTTTTATTATCTGCTTTGAGTATTTAACAATTAATTACTTAATTTTCCTTATATCTGTTTACTATTCAATTTCTTGTGTGATATGTGTATAAAGAAATCTAACCAACATGAGTTTTAAATAGATTATAGAGCCCATTTTGAATGCGTCACTTATTAAGCATGTTAGGAGTTCATGTCTCCCAGTATAGAGAAATGAATAATCATAAGAAAAAGTTTATCAATGATTTTTAGTAAAAAATATTAAGTCAAAGAACCATTATGAATATAACTTCAGCAAATTTTCAATTGCTGTAGGGTATGGAAACGTTATCCAATTAAAAACAAGTTTACTTAAGCATTCCTGGAGGGTAGAATTATAATAGAAAAATGTCATCAAATCAATTTATAGTTGACACAAGATACATTTTGCTAGATGGTTTAGATAACTAATAATGAAAATGAGGAGTCAATGCACTCTAGATATTTGTGCATTTTATTATCAGATCTATCCCAAAGGATTAGGCTGCAAAAGTGTGGTGTTGGCAACTCACGGGACTCCCTAGGTCCATTATAGTCCTGTGACACCTCTCCCTTACGGAAGATCTTCAGGGTAGGGTAACCAGACACGGAGAACTGTTCGCAAGTACTCTTTCCGCCTTCCGTGCAGTCCACCTTTGCCAGAGTCACCGGCGGGTCATCACCCTTCAGCACGCCGGCTGCCACCGCATACTCCGGCTTCAGTCTTTTACAATGTCCGCACCTATTCAAAACCGTAAAAATCAATCAAAACACCATTCATGCTAACTAATTAAGCAATCACCACTCTTCAAAGTGTCATTGACTCACCATGGAGCGTAAAACATGACCAGCGCCGTATCATGTTGAGATAACACGGACGAAAAATCCGAATCTGTAAGATCTAACACGTCCTCTTCGGCGGCCTTACACAAATATATGACACCTAAGAATAACACGATTTTAAGTGATCCCATCATTTTTGAGCCGGCGCTTTACTAAGAACCGTGCGCAATTAGTCGCCGTCGAACAGAAGCTGAAGAATAGAAAGGACAAGGACCGGACCGGAAAGTCCGGAAAAATACACGTATGATGCTGCAGAATGACACAAGCCGGCACAGCGTTGGCCGTTTCTGATTGGTCCATTTTCGATGCGTTCATGTATTACTTATGCCATCATAATATTTTACGGTGTTTTACAATCAAATTACAGTTTTATTAATACTAAAAATATGTTTAATATTTGATTTAATTAATTTAAAAAATATTTGAATAGTCGATAAAATTAAGGTGCGTTCATATACTATCGATACAATTAAGTTGAACAAAGCGCTACCCTAGCAAGCAACTCGGCTTTGGCTTCTGTCAATCGGAAAATGGCAGCGACGAGTGTTGTCGTTCTCGACCGAGGAAATAATACAACTTGTACCGTAAATCTTTTCGGTAAGTGATATTTTCTGTTTTGTGCATTGTGTATGTTTGTTGCGGCCCGTGTGATTTTAGCGTTAAATCAATTATTTTCCCATGTTTTAGTCATATTTAGAAGAACCGCATAACCTTTGCTTTTATTATTATTTATTTTGGATGTGACGCGCGGAAGTTTTAAATTGTGTTTGTAAATTATAGGTTGTAATTTCGTGATTCGCTAAAGTTTTTAAATTGTCGAGTGCGCTAGAAGCGTGGTCCGCTTCAGCTTGTTGGCAACGAGTTTTTTTCTGAGTGAATAGAATAAGCCGTCTGCGGCCGCCTGACCTTGGCTATTGGATTGTAGGAAGTAAACTCTAGTTAGGTACTTGCTTTTAAATTATTGTAGTTTGGTATTTGATGTACTCACAAAAAATATTCATAAGTAATATTCAGTTAGTTTGTATGAGAAACTTATTGAGAAGTAATTTTGCTTGAGAGCTTAATGATGTAATGTTATTATAAAATATAATAGTTAATTATAGCCACATAAATCATATCGTATACTGTTCTGATTGAAGTGTGACAGCCCCATTCTGGCCTCTTAACAAACTTTATTTCAACATAGAATAAGCGACTGGATGCAGCTTTTGCCTTCAGTAGGTTTATAATCCATGATGTAAATAATACTTAGCATAGCAACAACTTTGAATATAAGTAGCTATGTTTAAGATAGTGGCCAATTAAGCTCTTATCAGTGCAGTAACCTCCAACCTCTATTAACATAATCATGTCATTTTTATACTGACGAATATAATTCATATTATAGAATAAAAAATCTGGATATTGACATCTCATCTCCTTATTGAATTGTAACCAACATAGCGTAAAATTAAAGGCATTGTATTTAATGTAATTATGATATCATTATATCATCTATTTGATGATTTAATACACAACTGAAGACAGGCATTATTGAAATGGTAGAGCAACAAAAAGGTCAGGTCGGCAGCTAAATGTTTTTTATTAAGTTTATTATGTTTAGTTCTCTCACATCCCAACACACACATAATTTTTAAGCCCTCTCATTTATCATATAAGGCTAATACCTAGCAGTGGCACAAATATAGCTTGCTAATGATATATTATATTTTTTAAAGTTGCCGTAAAAGGTATAAAAAAGAACTTAATCAATCTTCAATATTAATTAGCTGTATAACAGATGTTACCCATATTTGAGTTACACATTACTTAGTGACACAATGGAAGAAATTAAATTATGGACAGTCATAGACATCTATTATCTACATTTTTCAATGGACTTCAAAAAAATAGGAGTTGTTATGTTATGTATCTTTGTCTGCGATTATCTTGCGTTTGGTTGAACTGATTTTGATGCGGTTTTCAGAAAGCATTTATTATATTCAGGTTTTAGTATATAATTTGAATTCGGTTCACAATACAAATAATAGTCTTTATTGCACACCTCGAAAGGAACACAGAACATGTTTAAAGTAGAGTAAACAAAAGGTGGTCTTATCGCTAAAGAATCTCTTCCAGACACCTTTGGGTAGCGACTAGCGAACCCACCACCACCTTATTTATCCTTAATATTTTTGTATGATATCATTTAACATAAAATTTTGTTTCAGGAGCTACGGTTGTATCATGGAGAGTCAACAATCAAGAACAGTTATTTGTAAGGTAAGGCTAATTGTAATTTGTTCATTTTTAGTGATCAACTTGTGTTCATATGTTCATAGTGTCTTAAAGACTTAATACGGTAAATTATTGACTTATTCTGTTTTTTAGTATTTGTTGTTATAGCGGCAACAGAAATACATCATCCGTGAAAATTTCAACTGTTCAACTATCACGGTTCATGAGATACAGCCTGGTGACAGACGGACGGACGGACAGCGGAGTCTTAGTAATAGGGTCCCGTTTTACCCTTTGGGTACGGAACCCTAAAAATCGGTCCTAAGTGGGATGATGTTAGTATAGGGTATGTGAACCTTTCGCCAGAAGCTCGATATTGACATATTGTAATGCGTTGTATTAAAATTTAAAATTTAAAAAACCCCCCCGACAGAGCAGATCGATCGGACATAAGAAAGTTAGTCAGATCCCCTCATCAACTAGAAAAGAGCTGATGATCTTCAAACGGCTGATCAGGTCATGGTTATCTTACCATATACTTTCAATATCATTGAAGTAACACGGTACCAAATTTCGAATCGATCGGACATAAGGAAGTTAGTCAGATGTCATCAATTAGAAAAGAGCTGATGATCTTCAAACGGCTGAACAGATTTTCATGTAACATGGCTAAGAACACTCAGGATAAAATTATCTATGACACAAAAAAATCTAAACGAAAATCGGTTCATCCGTTGGGCCGCTACGATACCACAGACAGATACACAGACAGACACGTTAAACTTATAACACCCCTCTTTTTGTGTCGGGGGTTAAAAATGCTTTATTTGTAACTTGAAAACACCCTTAGGATCTGCCTTTGTCACACACCTATTAAAATATCAATTGCGCATGCAAATCTCTGGAATGTTTGATACTTGCGCGGATTTGCAATTAAAATGCCGTTAATTGCCGTCTGAGTTAACATTTGCATGTTTCAAGTGTTATGTAGGAAGCGCACGATAATGCTAAGTAGGCATTTAGTGTAAGCTTAGTGTAAAACCGGAGTGGACGCTCGAGTCGGGCGCGCATGTCAAACATTTGAAACTCATACTGGTGTCCTGAGTCGCCGCCGCACAATTAGTATGGACGCTCGCCCGCCCCGCTGGACGCGACGCCGAACGCTCCGTTCCGAGCGTCCGCTCAGGCCTTACACTTAAAGACAAATGGGGAAAATCAAGCTAGCCGGGAACAGATAAAGGTCACGGGTAACATGACGTCAAAAAAAAAACTTATTGCTTACGAATACTCAAATGTGTTTTTTTTTGGGGATGGAGGGGATGCCTGTGTCATGTGGTATTTCTAGCAACTAAAAACTCCACGGCGACCGCCATCTGCGCTCTCATGCGGGGGAATACGGGATCTCATACCGAACGCACTGGAGCCCCCCTCGCGTTTTTATTTTGGCTTGAGCCACACTCCCTTGAGCCTTTGGCTGATAAGCAAGTGCTGCGGCCCCCCACCGCACGAAGCACTTGCAACCCCGGTGACCCCCTTTAGTCGCCTTTTACGACAGGCGGGGGACTCCAGGATCTCATACTGAACGCACTGGAGCCCCCTCGCACTTTTCTGCCTTTTAGCTTGGGCCACCCTCCCTGGAACTGATAAGCAAGTGCTGCGGCCCCCACCGCATGAAGCACTTGCACTTGCAACCCCGGTGACCCCTTTAGTCGCCTTTTACGACAGGCGTGGGACTCCAGGATCTCATACTGAACGCACTGGAGCCCCCCTCGCGTTTTTCTGCCTTTTGGCTTGGGCCACCCTCCCTGGAACTGATAAGCAAGTGCTGCAGCCCCCACCGCATGAAGCACTTGCATTTGCAACCCCGGTGACCCCCTTTAGTCGCCTTTTACGACAGGCGTGGGACTCCAGGATCTCATACTGAACGCACTGGAGCCCCCCTCGCACTTTTTTGCCTTTTGACTTGGGCCACCCTCCCTGGGGCTGATAAGCAAGTGCTGCAGCCCCCACCGCATGAAGCACTTGCATTTGCAACCCCGGTGACCCCCTTTAGTCGCCTTTTACGACAGGCGGGGGAGTCCAGGATCTCATACTGAACGCACTGGAGCCCCCCTCGCACTTTTTTGCCTTTTGGCTTGGGCCACCCTCCCTGGGGCTGATAAGCAAGTGCTGCGGCCCCCACCGTATGAAGCACTTGCAACCCCGGTGACCCCCCTTAAGTCACCTTTTACGACAGGCGGGGGACACCGTAGACCTATTTTAGTCCGAGTCTACACGGCTGGTGTCCTAAATCCTAGTCTAGGATTTAGGACACCAGCCGTGTAGACTCGGACCTAGAGTAGCCCACGGCGTCCGCTTCTAGCGTCCAGTCCCTAGATTTGGCTACTGCCATCTGGACTTCCAACCTAGACGGAAAACTAGACCTCACGATTTTTTCCTTCACCGAAAAGCTAGCTGTTTCGTATAATTTTCAATCAAAGTGAAAAGTTTATGCCTAACTAAGCTATGCCAAGTGTGGGGATCAGCATAAACTGTAACTGTGTTTTTTTTATTTTATTCTTATACCACGTCGGTGGTAAGCAAGCGTACGGCCTGCCTGATGGTTAGCGGTCACCGCAGCCTATAGACGCTTTGTAACTCCAGGCGCGTCAAATACGCGCTGCCGACCCTTTAATAAATTATATTTTTTGGAAATAAATTATTTGTATAGTTGCCGGTAAACATCTTGAACCCAACCTTGAGTGCACAGTAGCCGATTTACGTACAAATCACGCTACTGCGCAGGTAAGGCTAGGTTCAAAATGTTTCCCGGCAACTGTATTTGACGCAGACTGCACGAGCGGGGAGCTCGAATCCGCGCCCTCCAATTTGCAAGACGCGTGCCGTAGCCTACAGTAGCTTTTCTAGTAAAATCAGGCGACTAGTAATATACCTCATAGTAAAGGCCCTGTAAACCTTCAACTCATTATCCTCGGACGGCAGTGCCCGATTCAATCGCGCCTGAGATAAGACACCATTCAGGAAAGGCAATGGAGTGTGACCGCCGGTCGGCTGCGGCTTGCATTCTTGCGTCGCCTTTTATTTTTGATCGCTAGGCACGTCCTAACAGTAGAGCTAGCAACTGCCAACGCGACGCGACGCGAGTCGAGATATTTTACTCTTTCTAATTCACTGAGTGCACAAGAGACGGGAGAGATGAAATAAGTTAGGTAGACACTATGTAGTTAAAAGATCTTACCCTAATAAAGCGCCGTGATGAGAGTTCTATCAATCAAGTCAAGTATTAGGTACCTAATTTTGAAATTTCGATGCGATTTTCTAGACCCTATAGTATGTGTTGTATACCAGATATCTGGCCCGCATATCGCAATAATGACAATATACAGACAAACGTTGAAACGTTGCATATACCTAAACCATTTCGAAAAAGAAGCCAAACGTTACTGAAAACCGTTTCAAATTCTATAAAAAAAAACAGTTTGGGTACCTATCGCAAAAATCCAGATGCGGTCGTCAACTTACTTTTCTAATAGGCAATTGTCATTCTAATCCTAAAATGTAATCCAAAAATCTCCTAGTTTATCGCAAATATACAGACGTGATCGGCCACTTATTTTTTTAATATTCTGCACAGTTCGGCAAAGGCATTTATTGGCATCTAAATCTTTTTACGAAGTCTGTCAAGATTATGCATCCATTGGCGTGCATCGATCGCCATCTCGCGGTCATCCCGCTGGCACCGGGAGCATAAAATTATCTGGGCATTAGCGGGCGAGACCATTTGTCATCGGCGGGGGGCGGACCGCAGACTCACACAAAAACAAGACCGGGCAGGGTTTTAGCTACCGAACCCATATCCCGACACAAGACAACCAGCGTAACTGCTACTTCCAACTATACTTTTATTACTGTAGTCCAGCTCAGTTTATGCTAGATACTGTTGTGAATACAGCTTTAAACACATTAGCGAGGCTTCTAAAACTAGGAAAAATAGGGTCAAGTGACACATATGGCGCAAAAAGTGGAAATTATATTGGATATAAGGCGCGTGCCCGCTTTTTGTGGAGGCACTGGGGCCTTTTAATTCCCAAACTTCCAATAATCGCGTTTCGGGCTGGTCGCGTAATAAACAATTGAAGTGCCGTGGATGTTTTTGCAGGTTACTTTGTAAAACACTCATTATTCATTAATCATAAGCCAATACAGTCAGGTTGAGAGGATCCTTATCAGTTTATATGCATTTTCTGTGTGAATTGAGAAGTATCTTGACATTTTCTCTCCAGAGAGATTTTACATGTATTTATTTGTTTTTTCTATGAGAAATATTTGTGCGGAGCTGGTCATATAAAAAGCCAGCAGTTTAAATAGCCAGCCAGCCAGTAGTTATAATAGTTAGAGCACATATCTTCACGCGTAGAGACGTTTACTATTAGTTCTCCTAGTAACTAACCTAGGCTCATGGTTCCATAAAATATAACGTAATTTTATCTCACAAGCGCGGGTTGGTCCATGTTGTAGATGTGACACATACGAACACATTGACAACTTGGAATCATAGCTCCTAAGCTGACGCATACATAGACAATGTGCACGTATCAGCTCAACACACAACCATGGCTCAGCCGCGCTCGTGAGATAGAAGTACGTTACTCTACCGTTACCTTCACTTTCTATCTATCTCAGACAGCAAGGGAACGCTCGGAGCGCTCGTGGCCCAGCGGCGCCTGCGTGCCGCAAGCGTTATTCAAAGTTAAGCAACGTGGGCCGCGGTCAGTACATGGATGGGTGACCGCTTTGAGTGGTTACTAACTGAGCGCTCCCGTGCTTTGGAAGGCACGTTAAGCCGTTGATCCCGGCTGCTGTCTATGGCAGCAGTCGTTAAGCCAAGTTGGAGGCCTTCGGGCGGCTTGAAAACTTCTAACAGTCAAGTTGCCCACTCACTTGACAAAGGGGGGTCGAAGTTGCACCACGTCCGTAGGGAAAGTACCCACCGCTACCCTACACGTGACCCCTGGGTGGTTCTAAAAGTGCAACAAAAACTGGCAACCGTACTGTCTTCTCGAAGATCTCACGGTTCGAAATAAATGCCATACGATAAATAAAGCAAGGGAACGCTAGCTAACTAATTAACATCTATGCAACTCAATATTCACATCTCGTACTTTCCACACGCTAAAAAGACACCACACCACTAACCATCTTAGATTAAGAACAAACGAATTGTAGCTCATCACGAAACGCAAATATACTGAAACAAAAAGGCTTATACACACTTGTACTATAGCGATTTAAGTCTTTTTGGTTATGTGACTTGCTATATACCTAGATATAAGTATAACATGGACATAGAATCATTAGCGACTGGTCGTTTGTTAGAGTCAAGCTTCAGAGACCAGTTTTTGTTCGTACGCCAAATTGCATCCGCACAATACGTGCCTCTAAATTGATTTCGTATTAATTGCTGTATAATACAGGGTGTAGTCATTGATGATTGGGAATTAAACTTCGATGAGTATAAGGAAATATATAGCTTTTATGTTTAGAAAATGAAGGGAAGAATAGTGCTATATAATAATAAATAAATAATAAATATTTGTGGACAATCTTACACAAATCAACCTAGTCCCAAACTAAGCAAAGCTTGTACTATGGGTACTAAGCGACGATATACATACTTATATAGATAAATAAATACTTAAATATATAGAAAACATCCAAGACCCAAGAACAAATATTCGTGCTCATCACACAAATAAATGCCCCGGCCGGGATTCGAACCCGGGACTTCCAGCTTCGTAGGCAGGGTCACTACCAACTAAGCTAAAGCGGTCGTCATATGTGAACGGAAGTTTTCTTCAGTTGTATGTATAAGGACTATAAAACGATCTGACAATGTCACAAGTCCAACTGACAGTTGGATTGTGCGTTCAGTTTGGGGAGTAACTCCACAGTGGAACTGAGAAAAGGTTTATGGCCCCACATTGGGGACACCCGGACAGGGAACGGCTGGCAAGCTCTCTCCATACAAACTTTGTGCTTTTCTTCGTTTGTGTTTCATTAAAGTTATGATTTTTGGTCAGTATGCTTATTTTTCTCTTAGCTTTTTCGTGATGTAATTTTTTTTTTTCATTGATATTACTTTAATTTTTTTTTATTTTTCATGTTTTGAAATATTAGAAAATTTCCACATCACTTTCTTCGCATATCTACTATTTACATCAAAAAAAATATTACATAGGTACGTTCGTGCCAAAACCAACGAATAAAACGTGCACAAAGTTTGTATGGAGAATGCCTTGCCCACCTCCGCGCCTTAAAGACGTATTTCCCCGCCTTTAAGTCCTTTAACCCGGTAAGTATAAACTGATAAGTGGAAAAGTATCCCCTAATCCCATGTCGGTGGCACTGGCAGATGTCATCCCATAGAAACTTATATATATGAACTTTAAGGCACAATACGAGTAAATACAAATGGCCGACTTACTTAAGGCATTCTCTACCAGTCAACGAAAGGGCTTAAAAGAAACATATGTTCGGTGCAGGTCTAAGAAAGTATTGATACCACGGCGGTGGCAAACAAGCAGTCGGCCCCGCTTGGTAGTAAGCGGGCACCGCAGCCTATGGACGCTTGAAACTTCAGGGGTGTTACATACGCGTTTCCGACCTTTAGTCTTTACGTTATACATTTTGTATACTATACATCGGACAACACCAAAGATCACAACTATAACCCACGTGCTCTCGCGATCCGCAAGCCTACCGCGAAACCAAAACGTAATATCTGTCTCTCTGTCGCACTTGCATATTCGAGCGAAAGAGAGGGACTTCGTTTTCGGTTCGAGGTATCCCTCCTAGCACACATGTTGATTTTTTTTTCAGTCCATCATCGAGTGACATCCACCACTTATTACATGCGTTAGACAGCTGCCGTGAAATATTATAGGGACTGGCCAAATGTTACACTCTAATGGCGGTTAGGTATAAGGGCGTTTGTCTATGGTTAAGATTTTATTATATTACGATACCTACGAAAATGGGAAATAATTACGCGAGCTTTCTAGCACAGAAATAAACATTTATAGTAAATTAAGAAAGTAACAAGATTAGTCAAGTTTTATGTGATTCTTTTTAGGGTTCTGTACCCGAAGGGTACAAACGGAACCCTATTGCTGTCACTTACGCGTCCGTCCGTCCGTTTATCGTCTGTCACACGTCACACGGGTTTTACAGCCAAACGGTTGGAGCTATAGTCTTCAAAATTTCACGGTATTAAACATCTTCTTGACCCAATGCAATATGCGTAAAATACACTTGCTTTCTTTATAAAAATCTGTTATTTTTAGTACCTATCTAGGAAATTAGATGTTCAACGTAAGATACATTTTTATTTAAATGCCTTACTTTTGGCATTTTTTTTACTTGTTTACCTAATTTAATTATAATTTATCCGTTGTCTTACAGTTATTTATCTTATCAAGTTTGTTTTTTCGCGCGTGGGCGACAGCCGGTCTATCGAAGATATTTATAAATAAGAGAAATCATCCCCTATTTAAGGGTTCCTTGAAATCTGTGTTGTAGTAATCTAATATGCCTAAAAGTTACCGTCCTAACCTTAAACGCTTTGTTATTATCAAAAAATATTAGTATAACACACAGGTTTAACACTTATTAGAGTTAATATCTGGGTGGCCGAGCTGTGCTCGGCGTTATCCCGGGCATGAGACCTAGCTAGATCGATTGCTCGTCCCCGAAATTTGGTATGTGGGGGTTACATACCAAATTTCATCAAAATCGTTAGAGCCGTTTCCGAGATCCCCGAAATAAATAAATAAATATCCAAGAATTGCTCGTTTAAAGTAGGGCTCGCGGTCGTGTCCGGGTTTCGTGTACACGTGTTCGGTATCCGTTTCCGTACTACACGTACACGGGTTTCTGACCCGTTCTACACGTGTAGTCGTGTACACGTGTAATTAAGATCCGTGTATCCGTGTACCCGTGTACCCGTGTACACGGCGGAACGGACCTTAAATACACGCGTGCCTAACCCGTCCTTCAACTACAATTACAGCGACAAAAACCGGCCAAGTGTGAGTCAGATTTCGCACATTTAGGGTTCCGTACCAACTGCATAATTAAATTGGTTTTGTTTTCGCGCCCCACTAGTACCATATGGGATCTCCTCTTATGACATTTAGCAATAAGTCTTGACAATTTGTATAGCTTTTGGCCACCAAGATGCTTCATCATCATCATCAAATTGGAAGACTGTAGCTCCAACGATTTAGCTGTAAAACCACTGTGACAGACTACGGACTAACGGACGGACGGACGCGTGAGTGACAGCAATAGGGTTCCGTTGGGTGTCAAGAGTGGTATTAATTCAGTTAAATTAGTTAACAGACGCACAATCCACATTTTCTGAATTTATCGTTTCTTTATACGCGACCTCGAAATTGGATTAATTTTACTTATTCAATATAACACTTTAAGATAACGCCGCCGCATCTAGTATAGTCAATGTGGACCCAGTGGTAAATAATAACAAAAGGCAGAATAATAAACAATCGGCAGCATAAAGTCAACTGCGAGATGAAGGTGTTCGAATCTTTATTGCCCTTAGTGACCAACTGCCTAGCATGCATGGTGTTTATTATAGAATTGTTTGCATTACTGTTGGTCGATTCTTTTCGATAGTGAGCTCCATTGTTCTCATTAGGTGCAAGTAGGTAATAAAAGTAAATCGAAATAAAAATAAAGTATAGTAGAATCGGACCCGGGTAAGTCCTAAAACTACGGCCAAGACCACCGGTGGATGGGCAGCAGCATCCCTGGAGTGCGGTGGGAGATACTGCGATCGCCAACCCGCATGCCAAGCGTGGCGATTATGGCATTTTACCCCCCATGCAGAGTTCAACAAGGCCACGGCCCCGAGGTTCCGGCGACCCCCGGTGTCCTGGTTATGGTAGCGGCCAGGGCACTAGCGGGGTCAGGGGTGCTAAGAATCTCCGGCAAAGATCCGGCTACCACCACCGACGACTCCTGGCCCTGGCAACATATAACACGCGAACACTGCGCACCGACGAAAAGATAGCCGAACTGGAGGAAGGATTGAGCAAGTTGCGTTGGGATGTCATAGGATTATCTGAAGTCCGAAGAGAGGGGGAGGACACGATAACCTTAAAGTCCGGCAACTTGCTCTATTTCCGGGAGGGCGACCAACAGTCCCAGGGAGGTGTCGGGTTCATCGTCCACAAGTCCCTCGTAAACAACGTTGTGAAGATCGAGAGTGTGTCGTCTAGGGTGGCGTACCTTATACTCAGAGTATCAAAGAGGTACTTGCTGAAGGTCATACAGGTGTACGCGCCGACATCGGCACACTCCGACGACGAGGTGGAGGCTATGTATGAGGACATTTCAAACGTCATGCATAGTTCTAAAACCTACTTCACCGTTGTCATGGGGGACTTCAACGCGAAACTGGGCAAGAGAGATGGTGAAGAGCTGAGAGTGGGAAAATTTGGAGTTGGAATTCGGAACCACCGGGGCCACCTACTGGCTGGTTTCATGGAGAAGGAGGGACTCTACATGATGAACTCCTTCTTCAGGAAACGCGAGCATAGAAAGTGGACCTGGATGAGTCCCGACGGTGCAACTAAAAACGAGATTGACTTCATCATGTCGACGAAAAGGCATATATTCAATGATGTCTCTGTGATTAATACGGTCAAAACCGGAAGTGATCACCGTCTGGTAAGAGGCACATTGAATATATGTGTTAAGCTGGAACGCTCTCGTCTGATGAAGTCCACGCTCCGACCAGTAGCAGCCCAACTCCAAAACCCCGACAGCTTTCAGCTGGAACTCCAGAACCGTTTCGATTGCCTAGGCGGCGATGTGGACGAATTCAACGACGGGTTTGTGGAAGCTGTCCATACCACAGGGTCTAAGTTCTTCAAGGCCCAACGGACCAACAGAACCAATAGGCTCTCTAACTCCACTCAGAGGCTCTTCGAGGAAAGGAGTAAGATGCTTCTACAGTCTTCAGTCGATGCGACATTATATCGGCAGCTTAATAGACAGATCTCCAAATCCCTGACCCGCGATCTGCGCCAATTCAATACAAAACGTATTGAAGAGGCCATCGAGCGGAATAAGGGCTCAAAAGTTTTCGCAAGAGATCTGTCTATTGGGCAGAGCCAGCTCGCCAAGTTAAAAACTGAGGATGGTAGAACTGTCTCATCCAGACCTGAGCTTCTGAGCGAGATAGAGCGCTTCTATGGACAGCTCTACACGTCAACTAGCAGACCCGAAGTTGGTCTAGTGGAAGATCCTAGAGCTAGACTAACCCGGCACTATACCGACGACATCCCGGACATCAGCCTGTACGAGATTAGAATGGCTCTTAAACAGCTCAAAAACAACAGGGCACCCGGTGAAGACGGAATTACAGCCGAACTCCTGAAGGCGGGTGGAAAACCGGTCCTTACGGCCCTTCAGAAGTTGTTCGACTCCGTCTTACTGGAAGGGAGAACGCCCAAGGCATGGAACACAGGCGTGGTGGTGCTGTTCTTTAAGAAGGGTGACACCACTCTTCTGAAGAACTATCGACCCATCACGCTTTTGAGCCATGTCTACAAGCTGTTTTCAAGAGTCATTACGAACCGTCTCGCACGCAGGCTAGATGACTTCCAGCCTCCTGAACAAGCCGGTTTCCGAAGAGGCTTTAGTACCATAGACCACATCCACACGCTCCGACAGGTTATACAGAAGACTGAAGAGTACAACCTGCCCCTCTGTTTAGCGTTTGTGGACTATGAGAAAGCCTTCGATTCGATCGAAACCTGGGCGGTACTACAATCTCTACAGCGGTGCCAAGTAGACTACCGCTATATCGAAGTACTGAAGTGTTTGTACGAAAACGCCACTATGTCAGTCCGACTCCAGGACCGGAACTCGAAACCTATTCCGCTGCAGCGGGGAGTCAGGCAAGGAGATGTTATTTCTCCTAAACTGTTCTCCGCTGCACTGGAGGACGTTTTCAAGAATCTGGACTGGAGAAGGCTAGGCATCAACATAAACGGCGAGTATATCACTCATCTTCGGTTTGCTGACGACATAGTAGTCTTGGCTGAAACCATGGAGGATTTAAGTACAATGCTCGATGACCTCAGTAAAGCCTCCGAGCGAGTTGGTCTAAGGATGAACATGGATAAGACGAAGATCATGTCAAATGCCCATGTAGCACCAACTCCCGTTACAATCGGACGCTTTACACTCGAAGTTGTAGACGATTATGTATACCTAGGACAGACTGTCCAGTTAGGTAGGTCCAACTTTGAGAAAGAGGTCAATCGTCGAATCCGACTCGGCTGGGCAGCGTTCGGGAAGCTACGGCATATCTTTTCGTCCAATATTCCGCAGTGTCTCAAGACGAGAGTCTTTGACCAGTGTGTGTTGCCAGTGATGACATATGGTACGGAAACGTGGTCGCTCACCATGGGCCTCATAAGAAGGCTCAAAGTCACTCAGAGGGCAATGGAGAGGGCTATGCTGGGAGTTTCTCTGCGTGATCGCATCAGAAATGAGGCCATCCGTAGCAGAACCAAAGTAACCGATATAGCCTTTCGAATCGCTAAACTTAAGTGGCAGTGGGCGGGGCACATTGCACGTAGAACCGATGGCCGTTGGGGCCGAAAGGTTCTCGAGTGGCGACCACGGACCGGAAGGCGCAGCGTGGGTAGACCCCCCACAAGGTGGACTGATGACCTGGTAAAGGTCGCGGGAGTCCGCTGGATGCGGGTGGCGCAAGACCGGTCATTGTGGCACTCTTTGGGGGAGGCCTATGTCCAGCAGTGGACGTCTTTCGGCTGATATGATGATGATGATGATGATAGTAGAATCCGCTTATAACGACTCCGCATATAACATTGGACCGCTTTTAACGAATCACCTGATGTTAGGAATCATACCATACATTTTCAAAGAAAATCAGTCCGTTTAGTGCTACGTTCTGTTAGTGCCAGTGTTGGGCACTCAAGAATAAAATCATTATTTGAATAAGAATTCGTAAGAATTAAATCAGATTGATTTTATTCCCGACAAAATTATTCAAATAATTTTGACGGGAATAATTCTTACGTGAGAGAACGTGGTGTTAACTTATTCTTAGTCAAATAAATTTAATCATGATTTTTTTATTTTAAATAATATTCTACGAATGCAGTCTAGGTACCCGGGGCAAATATGACTTATTAGGTAGGTATAGGGTAGTAGGTACTAACTGCTTTACATTATACTTGACGTACATCTAATTAAATCTTACAAGACCACTATGAACTATGACATAATTTTGGTAATCGAATTATTTTAAATTTGATAGTGAACAAATACAAAATAATAATTTGGTACAATTGAGCTGACCTCATCTGATGATGGACCCAGATGGTGGATTGCGGAACTCTTGAATGGCTACTTGTATTGTATACCCCTCGCATTTGGGCACGTCACATTGCTTTGTTTTGATAAGATAAGTACATCACCAACCTCCCTAAAGCTCGAAACGCACTGGCAGCGGTAGCGGAGCGGGGCGTCGCGGTGCGGAGGCGATACCGGTTGTAATATTCGAACTAATATGAAAGGGTCCACACAGAAAACCGGCCGGGAAAACAGCGTAGCGGTGGCGGTGAACCACCTGCACAGACAGGCGAAAGCGTGGCGGGGGCGAGGCGGGGCGGTAAAGCGGTGTGACGTTGTATTACACAGCTGTCAGTGTACCGGCGCGCACCGGTGGTGGCGGCGCGGCGCGGTGCGGAGGCGTGCTCAGAGCGGTGACAGGAGTTGTATTTTTTTACAACTTTAGTTTACGTTTTATTCGTTTCTGCAATGCGTAGCAATGAAAAATAAACATGTTAAACCGGACCCGGGCCTTAATAATACGCAGGAAAAAGATTACTGTAATGCAATAAAAAAGGAGTTATTAAGTGAGAAAATGGGCAATATAACGCCGCCTCCGCGCCGCAATCCCGCGCGGATACCGGGCGGTTCTTTGGTGCGGCGTCCTCCGGGCCGCTTTCGCTTTACCGCAGTACTGCCTCCGCCCCGGACCGCGCCTCGCCGCGCTCTGTGCGTTTCGAGCTTAAAGCTCGAAACGCACTGACAGCGGTAGCGGAGCGGGGTGTCGCGGTGCGGAGGCGGTACCGCTTGTAATATTCAACCTAATATGAAAGGGTCCGCACAGAATACCGGCCGAGAAAAAAGGGTGGTGGTGACGGCGCGGTACCGGTACCGGCTTGGAGGCGGCGAACCGCCTGCACAGACAGGCGAGCGCGTCGCGGTGGCGGGGCGGGGCGGTGCAGGCGGTTCGCCGCCTCCGCTCCGGTACCGGTACCGCGCCGCCACCGCCACGCTTTTTTCCCGGCCGGTATTCTGTGCGGACCCTTTTATATTAGTTCGAATATTACAACCGCTACCGCCTTCGCACCGCAACGCCTCGCTCCGCTACCGCTGTCAGTGCGTTTTGAGCTTTAGTCTTTTGTATTTAGCATACTATCTTTTTTACACCTAGGAAAAGCTAAATAGGGCAAAAGAGATAGCAAATAATGGCAGGCAAAAAAATCCCATGGCTTGCCTACGCTTATCGCTAGATTCTTAGTAAGTCTCAGCAATTCAGCATGAATAGTATTTATTGTCCGGCTTGTTTGCCGCGTTTGAGACCGCCATTCATTAGCAATAAGTGCAATAACATTAACAATAGGATTAAGTCGTGGCGGTTCATTTCTTTGTAAACACCTGAAGCAGGCGGTGCATTAAACAATCTAGAATACGTAATACGTATCCTATCCTATGTTATCGTCTTGTCTAAAAAGTTATCGAAAATACCAAGTTCTAACTATGTAATAAATGTTGGGACTGTTGGGAGCGACTCGCCGAGTCGCCGGACAGTGAAAGCACCAAAGATAATTCGGAAACAAAAGAAAGTATTGGTTATCAATATCATTACCTAAAAAAATATACAGTATTCGGTATCTGTATCTAACTTTAGTCAGTAGCCAATGAAGAGTTCCACTATTCACTCCTGACTACATCATCAGACCATCGTCAGAAAGTGTAATGTAGGTAGGTGCTTATGGGATTCATCGAAAACAACCAACATACGTTAATACGCAAAAAATATGTAGGAGGCTATACGAAGTACAGTAGTAGGAAGAAATGTACTTACTCAGGAATCGTCATGGTGGGTGATTTTTGATGTATGGATAACAAATGTCTTCCTATGGCTCCTGTTGACCAACCATGGCACGAAAACTCGTTATTTGCCCGGTCATTGAACAAAGAGCAAAAGCCTTTTTCACCAACTCGTGGCGAACTTCCAAACTCATTTTCATTTTTTAATAATAAAGTTTATAAAAATAAATTAACAACAAACGAACGCAAACAACACAACAAAAACTATAAATAAAACAAAACGGCACGATTAACGTAGAGAGACTTTAGTATCCAACTGACCAAGTGGCGAACTGTAGTCTAACTAAAGTTCTATGAGATACTTTATACATTTTAGGCTTAGATATTATTCATCGTTTATCGTCAAAATACTTTATAATGCCGCGCGGCAACAAAACAATGGGATAATCCTACCTGCAAGATTGTTTGTTGTATTTTTGCCGATGTATTGTGCTAATTACAAAGAGATAAGGCCAAAACCACCAATGCATGTTGTAAAAATAACACGCTCTATTGAATGAAACACCTGCACTTTGTTTATTAACGTCATGTCCTAATTGTCAGGTTTTAATTTGGCCATTTAAAACCCATATTGTTATGAACTCGTATAAATTATTGTAAATTTTCTTTACGCTGTTCAATATTTAAATAAAACACAGTTTATTTATCAGCGCTATTGTCAATACATCGGAGCGGTAGCGAATTGATCTATCAAGCTACCCGATGTTAGAGGGTTTTCGGATTACTCATAGATGCTTCAGGTCTCGATATTATACTGGTTTGTTCAACCAACAAAGTTGCCCACCTTCGCGTTCCAAAGGAAAATATGACATACCTAGCCGTTTGTGGTAATTTAACTAAGCATTAGTATCTAAAAACTACATCAATGATAAACTTAAAATTATTTAAACTGTCCGAGTTGTACCAAATTAGTCCATTCAAAAAGCGACTTTACTGTAAAAGCAAGAAGGTTCAACAGCGCCGCAAATCAGCGCGCGGAAATCTAATGGCAGTTTTATAAAAAAAGTCGGACATCTTAAATAATTTCATCTTATACCTATCAGTGAAGTCAACGGTTACTAAGATATTTTTCGTGTTAAATTTAATCTCAAAATATATAAATTTATTGAAACAAAAGTGTGTTACTTACCTGTTATTAACATTACCAATCAATAAAAATCAAAATAATCGTATATTCCTAATCTATCGCATATTCAATAATTTCTCCGCATAGCACGAATCTTCGCTACACGTGAACGAAGGGTCGAACCGGCGTGTAAATAAGATCCGTGATTTCGTGTATTCGTGTACCCGTGTACACGGGTACCCGTGTACCCGTGTACACGTTTCACGGATCCCGGCGGGTTCGTGTAGTTCGGGTTCTTAGCACCGCCGGGCTTAAGAACACGGGTACCCGTGTC
This sequence comes from Cenopis cana, assembly GCA_951800055.1. Lineage (NCBI taxonomy): Eukaryota > Metazoa > Arthropoda > Insecta > Lepidoptera > Tortricidae > Cenopis > Cenopis cana. Next base: position 1,949,199 of record OX637476.1, on the reverse strand, counting down.
AACGTGTACACGTGTATCGGGAGCTCTAGTTTAAAGATATAAGATATATTAATTTGGACCCCAGTAGTTCGATTCCATTGACATCTCAGTTTCGGTTGAAGCCGCTCAACCAATCTTACTGGAGCGCATACTCTTAGAGTATTCCAGTGTTTAAACCGCCCGCGTGGCCGTGTCGGAGGTTTCCCCTGGATCTTTCCCAGGTCAGTGTCCAACCGCGCACTCCTATCGCTTTATTGGGCCTGACCTATAAAAAGTAATTATAAAGCCACAGGTTAAATGAGAAGATATTTTTAAATTTCACTCCCTATTTCATCCCTTTCGGGTTTTTTTCTTAAGGCGAGATCCCTCCATTGCAAATGTCCCGCTCTAACACGCGTGAGTTTGCAATTGACTATCCCGCTCTCTACGGTACTGTGCGCGTTGTTTTCGTAAATAGATTAGTAAGTTTTTGGGTGAGAAAAATACGTGGCTTACAATATTAACAATATTAATCCCGACATCGCTCATACCATCAAAGTTTATTTTGGTGTTATTTTCTACTCATCATGTAACCTAAGATTGAAATAAAATGAGTTTTAAGATAGAAAATAGAGGTATGTTTGGCATTTTTTATCTATCGAACAAAGTTTTGCAAATTGTGTAACGGACATCCGACGGCACTAGATAACATCAAATATAACATCGTATTTTTTTACATTTTTAATATGTAGTATTTTGAAATAAAACCGTTTACCAAATCAGATTTTTACTATAACCCGGCCTTAATCCAGGATTTAAACTGTATGTCAAGTTTCTGCATAATACCTACAGCCGTTCTTATGTGATTGAATAACAAACAACCAAACATCTTAGTAGGATAGTAGGATTATTTAATAATTGGTTAAGCTTAAGCCACACAGAGAGCGGGCGGGCGGTAGCGGCGCGGGCGGCAGCGGCGCGGGAGCTGCTTTTGGCTGCCGCCAGCTCCCGCGCCGCTGCCGCCCGCGCCCGCGCCGCTGCCGCCCGCGCCCGCGCCGCTGCCGCCCGCGCCCGCGCCGCTGCCGCCCGCGCCTGCGCCGCTACCGCCCGCCCGCTCTCTGTGTGGCTTAAGCTTTATAGCTAGTTTTTGCCCGCGACTTCGTCCGCGTGGAACTCGCTCATCGCGTTAGAATTTAATTCCTATTTTTTTTTATTAGGCGCTTACCTAGTTATCGCTCTTCCATACAAACTTCCACTCCCCAAAGGAATGATTTCTGGGATAAAAAGTATCCTATGTCTATGTCCTTCCCCGGCACTCAAATTGTCTCCATGCCAAAATTCATCGAAATCGGTTCAGCAGTTTAAGCGTGAAGAGGTAACAGACAGAAACAGACACACTTTCGCATTTATAATATTAGTATGGATTTAATATCTAAAAGGAACTTAACGCTTGAATTCAGTTATCGTCCCAACCTCATTTTCACTACCGACATTAGTTTAACACTTACCGCAGACTATTGTCGTCCTTTATCGGTCATCCGTGACGGTAATAGGTGCGAGTGGGACGCAATAAATCAAGATTAATTTATGCGGCGTGTGCGACCCGATTAAAGAGAGAGAGAGGCCGTAAACCACTGTCGTAATTACTATTCCCGTTGGCAAATTTAGTGTCCTTAGCTATGAAAAATGTAGGGTTATATAGGGATTTAAAGTGGAATTTTAATATGACAAAGTAAACTGACGTTTATGGGAGCACTTCGGTCGTGACTATAGTTAAAGTACAGTACTTTTTAGGGTTCCGTACCAAAAGGGTAAAACCGGAACCTATTACTAAGACTCCGCTGTCCGTCTGTCACCAGGCTGTATCTCATGAACCGTGATAGTTAGACGGTTGAAGTTTTCACAGATGTGAGATGATGCTTTTCTGTTGCCGCTATAACAACAAATACTAAAAAACAGAATAAAATAAATATTTAAGGGGGCTCCCATACAAAACAGACATCATTTTTTTGCCGTTTCGTACGGAACCCTTCGTGCGCGAGCCCGACTCGCACTTGGACGGTTTTTTTATGAATTTGGTAGATAACTCATGTTACAGCTTATAACATAGTGCGGTTCTCAAATTAAATTATCACAATAGATAAATAGTAAATTAGACAAATTAATCAAAAACATAAAAAGTTATGGGACTATGGAGATTCGCAAAAATGTTTTTTATATTTTTTTATATGCAAATGTAAATTGAAACATCAATAGAATTCTTATGTTTTACAATTTTATCATATCAAATGATATTTCGTACATACGTTTTTTTAAACACATACGAGCCGGGGTTGTAATGGAACCTGCGACCTCTATAGATATTAATTCATTCATTCAGATTAAAAGTAACGCGCCCTCAGAACATAAAAAAATATATTTCTATGATCTGAACCTCTAGTAAGTACTTATAAGTTTTTTCGAAACAAAACACAAACGGACGCGTTTGCGTTCAGCCTATTGTAAGGTAACGCGAGCAGCGCCTCTGGTGGCCTTAGGTTGTAACTATTTTTTGCCATATAAATTAAGACTAAACGCAAACGCGTTCGGTTTGCGTTTTGTTTCGGAAAAACTAGGTACATAATAAGTAGAGGCACTGAGCGTGTGCCTTACAGCTAGGTTTGTAGTAGGTAGCTCTCACACAGCTCAATGTATATTCATAGATCAAAATATCCCTATTGATTAAAGAGTGGGAGTGATGTAGGAGGTTCGAAATATGTATTATGCTAATGATCTGATCGGTGAAAATCAAAAATTTAATCTGAATTTACAATTTAATGTTAAACAAGGTAATAACAGGGCAGAGGCGGGATTCAAATCTCTTTCGACTTGGCTAAGAGAATCGGATTGACTAATAGGTATGTATATTAATTGCTTAAAGGGACAATGAAAACTTTAAAAAAACCGGTCAAGTGCTAGTCGGACTTCGCGAACCGCGCGGACGTTCCGAACCGACCGCAAAGTTAAGTTGGTTTTTATAGGAAAAATAAGGAAATTTCAAAGAAAAAATCTTATTTATCAGTATATTAGTATTTGTTGGTAAAATATACGTAATAACAAACATTATTACTAAATTTTAAGTTTATAGGTGTTTGGGAAGTTAAAAATGCATCGGAACAAAATTTCGTAAAATAAGCTGACTTTGGTGGCTTCTCATTCCTTTGCTTTCCAATATTTTTTTAAATTAAAAATATAGTAAGTATCTACTCAATGAGCTCTAAACAACGATACCCCACTCGATAGGGTAGGATAAAACATTTTTTTCGCGCCCCCCTTTAGCTGTATGGGAGCCCCCCTTAAAAACATTTAAAAATAAGTTTTGACTATTTGTATTGCTTCGGGCCATCAAGATGCTTATACTGTGTAAATTTGAAGCCTGTGTAGCTCCAACCGTTTGGCTGTAAAACCTGTGTGACAGACGACGGACGGACATCAGGGGGGCTAGCATAACACGCATCTTGTCTCTACTCGCGCGCGAGATAGGCTACCTGTCACTGTCTGATTAATGCTGACAAAAAGTGACAGGTAGTTTATCTCGCGCGCGAGTAGAGACGGAATGCATGTTTTGCTAGAGGGGCTGGGCGTTTTGACCCTTCGGGTATGGAACCCTAAAAAGAATAACTAATCTAATTAAAAACCGGCCAAGTGCAAGTCGGTCTCGCGCGCGAAGGGTTCCGTACCATTATCTATAAAACGGCAAAATATTTATTTTATTCTGTTTTTTCAGTATTTGTTGTTATAGCGGCAACAGAAATACATAATCTGTGAAAATTTCAACTGTCTAACTATCACGGTTCATGAGATTGAGATACAGCCTGGTGACAGACGGACGGACGGACAGCGGAGTCTTAGTAATATGGTCCCGTTTTACCCTTTGGGTACGGTCAGCAGCAATGTTTGCTACGCGGGCGAGGTGTTCAAAATGATCTTCACACGCTATTATTCCCTTATAATAAAGATGTGTAAAGATCATTTTGAGCACCTCGCCCGCGTAGCAACCATTGCTGCTGACTGTACGGAACCCAAAAAAGGTCTCCCAGGCCAGATCTGTGATAAGACTGGCTCCGTTTCCCTCCTTCCCTTTCTGTCAAATATGTAAGTGCGAGTGGGATAAATGCTATATGTCCGACATATAAGCTAACCTCAGGTGTTAATAATTTCGTCACAATTTTACGTAACTAGTTCCTGTCACACACTGATGACAGAACTAACACTTGCGCGTGCCCATTTATAGAATTCGAAACCGCGTCTCGATCGTCAGCTGTTTACAAGTACCAGCTATCGATAGATCATACGTCGATACCATGTAAGGTCACGACAAAATCTGATGATGTCATGCCCAATAGAAAAAAAATGCTCGGATCATACAAAAGGTGGTTAAACTATCACGAAAAGTTGATGTCGAAGCGTAGGATGAGAGTACAGCGATCTCGAGTGCAGTTTATCTGTTGTGAAATGCATAATGAGATGACGGATTTCCAAATTGTTGGTATAATGCATTGTGTTGTTTAGAAGTCGTTATAGTTATAGATAAGACACTGTTCGCTTGGGTACTGAAACCAAATGACTCGCAATTTCGAAGTGGAGAGATGTATAAGGGACTAGAGATGTGCCGTCCACGGAAAAATTCCCGAAAGAAAATTTCCTGTTTTTTATGGGGAAAAAAATCCTAGCTAAAAATATTTTCCTTGCTAATCTAAGGGAATATTCCCAGCAATGGCACAGCACTTGTCTATTGAAATGAAATGAAATGAAATGAACTTTATTCTGTAAGGGTATACAGGATGCCCCAAACCTTGACGAAAAAAAACTGTTGAACTTTTTTGAATGTTTCGTTTTGTAACATAATCCTGAAAAGTTCCCAAATTAGTAATTCATTTAAAAAAAATCCTGTTATTCATAACAACACAGTAGCGACACATGCGAATCTGACGATAGCATCGAGCAACTGTCACTGACTGTCACAAACATTCAAAAAAGTTCAACAATTTTTGTTTTAAGGCGCAGGGGTGGGTAAGGCATTCTCCATACAAACTCTGTGCACGTTTTATTCGTAAATTTTGGCACTAAAGAATATAATTTTTTTTTGTTGTAAATATTAGATATGCAAAGATAGTGATGTGAAAATTTTCAAATATTTCAAAAATATGAAAAAAAAAATCTATAAAAAAAATTTACATCACGAAATAGCTATCAGAAAAATAAGCATACTGACCAAAAATCGTAACTTTAATGCAAACACAAACGAAGTGTGTGTCGAACGCTCGACTTTTCACTCGACATCTGTCAAAACGTCATAGTTTTTTGACAGATCTCGAGTGACAAGTCGAGCGTTCGACACCCAAAAATCAGCCCCCTGGACTTAAAACTACACTTCACCTACACTAATTATAATAAATGCAAAACCATGTGACTTGAAATACGCAATGGAATCAATTATGGACGAAGTTAAGTATTTTAACTATAACTATGTAAATCATCATCTTGTACGCCACCCGTCCCGGTCCCTTGCCAGTCTCATCCAGGAGTGACCCGCGATCTTTTTAATATCGTCAACCCATCGTGCCGGCGGACGACCGACGCTTCTTTTTCCTGTAAGTGGCCACCAATTTGTCAACGTTCTGGTCCACCTGCCATCACTCTGTCTGGCAATATGTCCTGCCCAACTCCACTTGAGTTTTGAAATGACTTCTCCGACGTCACGCACCTTAGGGCGACGTCGGATCTCGACATTTCTCACTCGGTCTTGTAGGCTGATGCCGAGCATGGCGCGCTCCATGGCTCTCTGTGCTACCCGTACTTTGTAAAAAACAAAAAATCTTGATGTTAAGCCACAATAGTCCTGTACTAGTTGTACTACTATATTTCACTAAACGGTTAAAACTCATGTATTCATTGTCAAGCCGGGCGATATGTTTCAAACTTTTCAGGAGTTTTTCTTCAGGATGAGCGCGTTCGCGGCGATATAGGTTTAACATGACTCACGAAAGTTTAAATTCAAGTCATTTACAGTACTTTTATCTGACGAGCGCGGGTTAGTCATCGTTGTAGTTGTGACACATACGAACACATGGACAATGTGAACTCATTAGCTCCTACGCTGTCGCACACATGGACAATGTGCATGTATAGCTCAACCGTAGAAAGAGGATCCTATAGAAGGGGGGTTAGCGAATGTCCAACAGGGACGGAGATAATCTGACAGTTGTTTCTGGGGATACCACAAAAAGAATAATCTCCCTATTTTTACTGACATAAGTAGGTTTTTATTGAGAATCTTCGAAATAAACTCCTAATAAATGTTAGCGAGCAACAAATTGATCTTGTGGCATATTAAGTTACACTTGATACTACAATGATATTTACCCACATTAGTGCAAAATCTCATTAAAAACCTTATTGACACCAATCATTATTCAGTATTCTAATCACGACAAAAAATTTAATCTGTTATTTTTAACGTTCGAGCCGGTCTGGGGTAACATATTTTCTTATACGCTGGCCACTGGCTTATCGATGACACTTTGGTGGCATAGGCTGGTGGCAGACAATCGCTGCCTTATACGCGATGAGGGACAGGAGATATGTCATTGTTTCTCGCTCCCACGTGTGTTATTGTCTATGCTTACATCTCCTTCACACAGCTTTGTATGTGTGTATCACCAGCTCCATCTTATACTTACTTCATGAGCTCAACACACAACCATGGCTCACCCGCACTCGTGATCCGTGCTGTTATACACTAACCGTCTCATCACCTGTCACCTCACTCTTCACCCGTTTTAATATGGACACTGTCAAAACGGATGACGGTTGTAAAAACGGGTGAGGGACGAGGTGATATTTGGGAATCGTATAGCAGTACTAGATAATGACGAAGAGAAAATGTCAAGATATGTAGGTAATTCACACAGAAAATGGCCAAAACGGATGAGCATTTTTTACCTTTTTATAACTAAACTGCATTGTCTGTCGAACCAATCCTTTCTGATGTCGGTAATTGGCACCTTGGCAGATTTACCGGACTCTGGAGCAATTTGTAATTTACTAATCCAAGCAAACACCCACTTAGAATATTCAATGTCTGATTGCTCTTGTGATTTACTGCGATTATCCTTAGGTTTGTCCTGTCCTATTGAAAAATGACATAAGTCGCATGAATTTCTAAGTAATATACTATCTTTTATCAAAAGGGTTAACTTGGAGGTGATTTATCTAACACTGAACTAAGCCAGCTGTAATTATAATGAAGGATGATTTATCACAATCAAGCGTAGTATGTATCTAATTTAGGCTTTTGGCGTCAGGCATAATCATATGACTATGACCTTTTGGGGGCGCTAAGGTGAAAATGAAAAGCTGTTTAAATATATACATGAACTACTTATTGTTTAAGATCTGTGTAAAGTATCGATGCAATAAATTATATATGACTATGAATACATAATAGCCGAAGAATATTAAGGAAATTATTAGTGGTACTGGGAGGGCAGCAGTTCACGAAGAATGACGTAGGAAACTGAAGCAGGCCATCAAAATTATCGTGACCAGTGGTGACTTACAAAGAGTGTAAAGCAAAAGAAACGACATTGAAAGAAAAAAGTAGAATCTTACTAGACTGTTACGTTTATTTTACAAGACTAGTTTAGGTTTTAGTAATGTCATTATAGTTAAACGCCTCAATAGAAAATCATTAGCTTTGGCTAAAGGTAGCAAACAAGTGTCCATCAATTCAGCGCGGCTTCTATTTTTGATTCCTCGAATGCGTCGTTTACTAGATTTCATTTCATTTCATTTATTTATTCATCGAACAATATACATTGCGTTTGAACTTAACTACACTTAATTATATTCTAATACAATTACAAGTTTATATTAACAATTACATTGATGTCAAATATAATACCTAACAAAATACCTACCTGTTATTTGTCTGGTAGGCAAACGTGCATATTATCGTGGATTTCTATATTTTTACTTATTATTGTATTTAATATGAATTCGGTTAGGCTTGAGTCTATAAGAATTCTCTAAGCAGGGAAATAAATGCGTATCAAATGAAAAAGCAGAAAGTTAAGATCCCAGCTAGATTATCATTATAGGATCATTTGTGTTAACAGTACTACTTTTCTCTTTTTATATCTGCATTTCTGCACTCTTAAGAAAGACGCTCAACCTTTGCCTAACTACAAAAACAATGCTTCTGCACATGTGATGAACAAAAGCGTCCATTACACCCAAAACCAAACAACGGACAGTGACAAACACTGCAAGAACTACCCGATACCACAAAACGTAGTAACAGGAGCACACATTAAAGTAACATAAGTCCTTTTAGTTGGGAGGGTGTCGCCCTCACCTCAGGGGTCAGTCCGCAGATGTTCGGGACAGGGTATTAATAAGACGGCCCCGCCTCTGTGGCTTAACACCACCAATTTACAAACGTCGCAGAGATAAGCCGATTTGGAGACAAATGCAGCGGACTGTGGCTGAGATACGCTAATTCGTTGAAGTTGCAGTTTGGGGTAGAGATATGGGTGCTTTGAACTTCTAAATAATGTGTTAGATGACTTATTAACAGTAAATGTAACTGTTATGGAAAAAAAGAGGCGGCTCACTCTGGTACCTACAGATTATCATGTAATATAGTTAGGGTTATTACTGTTATGGTACCAAATCCGATTTCTTAATTTTCGAGACAGCAGCGTTAAAATTTCAGGACTAGAACAATCTACAATCAAAATTCGGATTTTTGTTACTGATTGCTTAAAGTTCGGGACTATGTTGTGTTCTGTTCAGAATTGGATTTAACGAATGGCGGGACATGACCAAATATCAACGCTGAAAATCGGGATGTCCCAAAAAATGCGTGACATCTGGTACATTGGAAAACTTCTATTCTATTCTAAATAATATATGAAATGATCTAACGGTCCTTTGATATATTTTATTGCGCTTACTAGCGGATCTTCAGTAAATATGTTAATTATTGTCTTTTTCATTTTATATTATATTTTGTATGTTTACCTGTGATCGACCGACCGATCTCTAGGGTCCTTTCTGAAAACCAGCGTCAGGCCCTGTGCTTGACACAAGCTGAGACTGGAGCCCTTTGCCCAACCAATGTTTTGTTTTTAAATTCTAACTTTAGATATTAAGTAGTACTTATGTTTAGTCTGTAAAAAGTTGTATATGTATATTAAATTGTGGCAATAAATATATATTCTGATTCTGATTCTAATAAATCAGGGGTATACTAAAAGCGTCTTCATATTATTTTATCAAATTTTCAAAAATCATGACAAAATCGAAATTATGTGTGTAGGTATTATTTCGTGAAATGAATTATTGTATGAACTTTTGCTTTTCAAATGGGGGACACCAAGAGTTATTAGGGAGACAAATGCAACCAACTGTGGTTAGATATGCTAATTGGTAGGACAATTTGCAGAGTAGTTGAGGGGTAAAGATAACTTGAGAAAAGTTATGATTATGACAAATATCAAAGTCTTACAAATACATTGACATAACATTTTTAACCGGCTTGTGTCGTTTTTCCTCGTTGTAAAAAAGTTATACTTTATGCTTTACTCATACCTCTATTGTAAAGTTTTGTATTGAGTAACGGCTTCGGTTTGCATCATGTTCGAATTTGTAAATTATTAATTTTCTCTCTCTTCTTCTTCTTCTCCCTTGACCATTTTCCCATTTACTTGGGGTCGGCCTTCCTTGTCCTTTTCCTCCATAGTACACGATTTTTGGCTATTCCAGCGTCTATATTAGCTAGCAGGGCCGGCGGTCTTCCACGTCCTCGTTTTTGTGTCGGCATGTTGAGGGCTAACTTGACCATATGATCTTCTGGGCGTTGTAAAATATGCCCGTACCACCGGAGACGATTTTCTTTTTGTCTCTCTCTCTCTTCCTAGCTATTAATCCCACATATTGGTGGGGTCAGCTTTCCGGACTAATCTTCGCCACTTCGCTCTATCTTCGAAATCTTCTTCGGATGCCTGACACTCTATCATGTCTTTTAGCACTACATCTTTCCACCTTGTTTGGGTCTGCCCCTGGATCTTCGACCGGAGATGGAAATCTGTAGTACTAAGTTTCCGACGTAACGTAGTCAGGTGGTCTTCTCGTTATGTGGCCATACCATTGCAGCCGACTCTCCTGCATTTTATCGGCGATGTCGCGCACCCCCAGGCTTTCTCGCACGTACTCGTTGCGGATTTTGTCGAGCCGGGTAACGCCGTACATCCACCGTAGCATCTTCATTTCGGCGACTTGAATGGTATGCGCATGTTTTTGGGTTACAGCCTATTTCTCGCTGCCATACATATAATTGTATGATTAGATAATCATTACTTTATGACAAGAATTCTTATAATATTCATATGTACGTATATTTATATTAAATTAAAATCTGAATCATCATCCTCCTAGCGTTTTCTCGGTTGTGCTCATATTAGGTCCGCTGTGACACCTAATCCCAAGATTTGATGTAGGAACTAGTTTTACCAAAACGACTGCCATCTGACCTTCCAACCCAGAAGGAAAACTAAACCATTTTTTATGGGATAAGACCGGTTTCCACACGTACACGGGCGACAATAACGTCAATAACAAGCAATCTATACTAATATCCATACCAATATTATAAACGCGAAAGTGTGTCTGTCTGTCTGTTACCTCTACACGCTTAAACCGCTGAACCGATTTAGATGAAAGGAGAATGGGCAAATTAGTATGGGCGGTGTACCATTGGTGTATACAGTTGAGACATATATCATTTGAAAGCTCTTAGCGGTAGCTTTGATTTCTTGTATGACGCCGAAGACCGGTCGCGTGCAGGGAAGGTGGAATAGCTCATTTAATAACAGCACTGTGGCGATTACTGGAACTAAATATTCTCATAGTAATGGGACACTTGTGCATAGACAGTAGCGCCAATATTTTAGTAAAACATTACTAGAGCTTCTAAATGAAACGGGAATGGTTACCTCATATTTTTCTTCCACAAATAGATACGAAATAACTGTAGTAAATCAATTAATAACACAAAAAATTAGTATCGCCTGATTCTGCTACTGCACGCCAGATGTCGCTAGTAAATAATGATAGGTTCACATGGTCGTTTAGACACGCTAACAATATGACACTTGACATCTAAGGCCCGCAGTACGAGGTAGGTTTCTACATCAGAGTGGCTACGATAATCACTTATGTCGGATGTGTACCATTCGTCCCTTACTGCCAAATAGGTAAGTGCGAGAGGGACAAATGCTATAATGTCTGCAATATACGCGATCGTCTTAGCGCAGCGCTCAGTAGTATTCTATATTCGAGCTCTGACTATAGTTAGTAAATAAGAAATGCTACGAGCGTACTAAGCTGCCAAAACATCTTTGCGAATTCAATACTTCCTACTACGAGCAGTAATTTCGAAATCGCATATAGCATATAGATATATCTCTCTCTCTATAACTTAACAAGTGCGATAGACTAAAATATTGGCAATTGGATATCGATTTTGGCCGTATGGTGGTCTTGATGCAATCAATAAAATAACTCTTAGATATGTTAATTATTTATTATTGAACATAATATATTACGAACATATATATATGACAAGAGCCGACGTGCCTACAATGCCGCTGTTATGTATAGATGACAACACGTACAATGTAAACGCAACCCACGTTGTGGGTAAGCAAAAACAATTCTTATTTGTGCATTTTCTAAGCAATTTAACCCTTTGACCGCCAAAGCGAAAGTGTGTCGTCGTGCCCAGTACGCCAAGCACTGTTTTTTTGGTGTAATGTCTAAACCAATAAAAACAAATTAAAACAGTTCATAAATGATTTTTTTCATGATCAAAGTACACCTTCACTCCGACCTTTTAAGTGGCTGTTGGCGTGGTGGGCAGGACGACACACAACCACTTTATAGGTTCTTGGCGGTCAAATGGTTAAACACAATTGAACCAGTTTTCTTCGCTATTGCGTTTATTATGTTACATTACCTATGCAAAAATCTAAAGCGGCCCGGCAACGATCAATGACAGTTGTCAATACTATGTGTTGTCAACGATTTGAACATTACCGTCGCGTTTGAAGCCATTTGTCAATGTCATTTACGTGCTTGAAGGACATTGATGCTAGTTTTGATTGATGGAGATTGACAGATGCTCGTCGATCGTTGCCATTTTGTCATTTATTTGAACTCTATGTAGAAGTGACAAATCACTCACGTGCTTATGAGTGGTCCCCCGTGGTACAAAAGCCGTGGGACCACGGTTAATACACTAAAAGAAAGCTCATGAACCCAGACGATTTACTAAGGAATGCGTTTTGACACGTTGACGTGTGTTTGATGTGCCGTATAACCCTTTGACCGCCAAGAACCTATAAAGTGGTTGTGTGTCGTCGTGCCCACCATGCCAACAACCACTTAAAAGGTCGGAGTGAAGGTGTACTTTGATCACGAATAAAATCATTTATGAACTGTTTTAATTTGTTTTTATTGGTTTAGACATTACACCAATTCAACAGTGCTTGGCGTGGTAGGCACGACGACACACTACCGCTTTGGCGGTCAAAGGGTTAAGCCCACCAAACGCAATTCAAAGTAGCTATCAATTTATTGACGGCAGTATTGATCGTTGCCGGTTCGACTTAGTCATAGCTGAAAGAAAGCTGCATTACTGGGGAGTTAACCTGAAGAGCATATGGACAGATTATAGCAGAATGGCTTTTCCATACTTTATAAAAACCTACCATCGTGTGCTAAAAGGAAAGCCCGATCCTATTGGTGGAAAATAATTAACTATCACAAATCGCAGAGTCTAGGTAGTGTCGTACAATAACTCAGGCCGCGCGCGTCGTTTATTCACAATAGTCTAACGGAAAAAGTTACGTGGCGGAACTAGTAGGACTTTTATCCCCGATTAATACGAATGTTCGCTTCTGGCGCGCGGCATGCTCGCTTCGGTCACTCGGCTCGAGCGCTGTAGGCACAGAATAAGAAAATAGTAAAAGTACTGTATGGTCACAGTTCTACTTACACTCCTCCTTGCTTCGCTCGTCGTCGTGCCTACACCGACCTGCCTTAGAGTAGATAGGACTGCAATTCCAAGCACTGGGAATCTTATAAAAGCACGCTATGTTTACGCCTGTGCGTGCACATCGTTGAACTAAAGTTCGCCCATTTCACCCAACTGGGGGCGTAAATTGATCCTTATTTTGTGGAGCCCACAAATGGGACAGTCCGGTGCTATGCGCGTAACTTCTAGATATAGAGGTTCCGATGCTCGTAAGTACAGACTTATGCACAATTCTAGTCAGCCCTAGGTTTCGATTCCTTGACAGCTTTCTTAACTCTCGCGTTCTTCAGTCATGCACTTCTTTAGATTGATTAGAGGTTGATATATCGATTAACTAATTTTACCGTGCTAGTGTTAATGAGGCTTAAGGCCCTAATACATATGTTCGGCCAACCTCGGCAGCCTACAAGTATAAAGCCTTTTTGCGTACGAGACCCACACACGAGTTTAACTACATTGCGCGGTTTAATAAAGCGATTTAACTCGTTATACCTCTATGACTTGAAGTGTAAATAAACTCGCATGCGAGTCTCGTACCTGTATAAATCAGAGTTTGTTCTACCTTTTAGGCTTGCCAAAGTTGGCCTAACACGTAAACATCTAGCCGTGGCCCCTTTACTCTTTAGTACCCAGGTCAGAAGTCAGTCCCTTCAGTCCCCGTATCTATTGAGAAATAATTTTGTACTAACCAAAGTACCTACCTAATTAGTTAATTACAAATTCAGTACATTATACATTAATTGTACACAAAATACCTACAGGTAAAAATACAAAAACATTAAGTTATATTGGTACAAAGCCGAACTTCAAAAACGAGGTAAAGGCACAGAATAAGTAATAGTACAAGTACAGAAGTTTCTCTGCTAACAAATTCCCCGTTTAGGTATGCCAAACGTGCCTAAACGTGGCCATCTCTTTCTATCGCACGCAACGCGCTCTTTCGAGGCCCCGCCCTCAGCGCTAGGGTTACCACCAGCGAGAACCTATTTTAATATATGTACTTTATTATTAGTAGTTTTGATTACAATACAATTACGAATAGTACTTTTAAGGTTCCGTAGCCAAAATGGTGAAAACGGAACCCGTCCGTCCGTCTTTTCGTCTGTATGTGACAGTCGATGTACTCGGAGACTATAAGCACTACAAATACAATTAAAACATTTAGCAGGAAGATGTGTTCTACTCGTATGAACCGCTACGTAAAAGTGATGTGAAATGACGAAAAAATATTAAAGTAGGGGGAGGGGGCACTCCATACATGTAACCAGGGGATACAAAGTTTTATATAATTTTTAAAGGCATCACTTTAAAAAATAAAAGAGGTTTCTTAGAACCAACGTTTTCATTTTCGTTTTCTTTTATGTCAACCGTTGGTGAATACCAAACTCAATGACCGTTCTTACGTCTACGTTCTTATTATTATTGGTGCAACCTGCTGCAATACAATAATGCTGTGGTTTTGACATTATTATTTAAAACGAAACTATACGAAAATAATTATTTTTTATGATCGTACAAGCGCGTGCGCGTGCGATCCGTAACGCTGCTCCGCAGCCATTGAATAGTCACACAATGTGTGAGCCGGCGGCCGCATGTACTTTGCGCGGCGCGATGACGTCACGGTAGTAAACCCCTCCTGGTAAAGGTTAACAGTTCAAAAATAATATAAAACTGTTCATCCACTGCTGTTCTTACTTACTCCATTAGGGAGCTACGGTACTACAGACAGACACACATACTCAGATATACCTAGGTACATGTCAAAACCCTGTTTTGCGTTGCGCGTTGGGGGTTAAAAACACCGCGTTTCGCCTCGGTCCTAGCTGGACTTTTCTCAGCAAGCTAGGTTTAGTGAACCAGGGAAAAAACTCCCAGTACCTACCTCGATTCCAGTCACACCTCAGATTCAGTTGAACCCGCTCAACCAATCTCACTTTAGCGCAAAACACAGTATTCCAGTGTTTACACCGCCCGCGTGGCGCGTGGCTCACTTGACAAAGCCTAATCCCAATAAGGTCTAGTTTCCCCTCGGGGTTGGAAGGTCAGATGGCAGTCGCTTCCGTAAAAACGAGTTCCTACGCCAAATCTTGGGATTAGGTAGCGGACCCCAGGCATCCTTCAGGATGCAACTGTACTGGAATAACGCTAGGAGGATGATGACACCGCCCGCGTGGTCGTGTCGGAGGTTTTCCCTGGATTTTCAGGGGCCTATAAAGCCACAGTTTCATGCGATGTGGCATCAAAACCTGAACATACAACACACGAACACACGACCGTGCACACTCGTCAGATCTGGGGCCCGATTTTTGAGTATCGAACGCTCGACTTTTCATTCGACATATTCTGTCAAAACATCATAGTTTTTTGACAGATCTCGAGTGAAAAGTCGAGCGTTCGACAATCAAAAATCGGCCCCCTGTATTGTCGCGGCCGCTTCTCCAGCACCCCTCGCAGCCGCACCTCAAGAGTTATAATGCGAATCGGATTCGCTTCTGTCGTGTCACAACGTAAGCCATCACATTTGAGCGCATCACATACGTGTGATGAGCCATACTAATTAAATAAATGAAACTGATCATCCTGGCGCGTCCACAACACGTCAGAATAGTATGAATCCAGCTTTGCTGCGAACAACGTACTATTTGCCGCTGAAAAAAAAAGGTTGCATCGGAGGTGCTAAAATAAAACTAGGTACTAGAGAAAAAGGGGAGAAAAGTAGGTGTGAATTTTTTTTGACGTGCTTACATATTCGAATGCATTATCATTATGCATTCATAACGCATGCTAATTTAGTAATTTACCCTTTAAACGCGCTCGTCTGATATGTGAGAAAGTGACAGTGTAAATGACATCTTTATTTATTACACATCATACTGAAGATGACCTTTAAGGAACAAAAAAATGTTCTTGTTAAAATTATAATTCCGGACTGGCACCAAAAATATACAGTAAAAAAATAAATATAAAATAATAAAAATAAATAACCCATCAAATGAAGTTACGATGGATGGTAGATCCTTTGTCATCAAAAGTATTTATTGTGAGGTTTAAAAAAACATATTCGATCCAGGAACCCGTTTGTGCCAGCCCCGGCCGCCCAGCGAAACCCTACGTGGCCCGGGCACGACATGTACACACTTGGACGGTTCTTTTATTGTTCTTGCTTATAGTAACTGTCCTTATAAAATGTATGGCTTGATTAAGTACCTGAAAAACCAATTTCTATTAAATATTAAAGTAGTATTCAGTAATCTGCTTCAAGCTAGGTAAGTACTTGTGTAACAACGTATAGTTAAGTTTACAGAGAGGCTATATCAATGCAAGAATGAAAAACGAGACTTTTTTTAGATAGGAACTACCACAGAACTACTCTGCAGGTATGCGGTGCTGGAAGAATGGTTGGCAGAGCCTTTGAAAACTGGAGATGTGTCGTGTAGTTTGATGGATTGGTTTTCACTTATTGAACAACGTATAGTTGGATTAACAGAGGGCCATACAAATACAAGAATGGAAAAATGCGCGGGATGTCCGATAATATCTACCCTACTCTAGCTAGGGCACAGGTAGAATGTCATCCCGATTACATTTGGAGGAGACGACTATGTTAGATAGGAACAACTCTGTAGGTATATGTGGTGTTAGAATAATGGTTGACGGGGACCTTCTGAATACTGCTGGAGATGCGTTGTGTGTTGTGTAGTTTGAGGGTCTTGTTTTCACTCTTAGCTTTTATCACAACGAATCTTCAAATCAATTACCTACATAAAATAACAACACTGCCTGTTTTATAAGGCTCTGTTATGTTATGACGAATCCTGGTGATGACGAATATACCATAAGGGCAACAGATGTCCCGAGAATGCGCTGTGTTGAGAGATCTAATATTAATATCTATTTGTTATCACAACGAATCCTCAAATCGATAAAGGTTAGGCAACGTAAACTCTGTATAGTCGCAACCATCAATGTGCTCGCTATGGTGCCTGCTTATCATCAGGCAGACCAGGCCGTATGCGTCTTACACCGTCGCGGTATAAAAAGTCCCCCAAATAAAGGGTACCATTGGCCAAGTAAAGAATACGTACTCAGTAATAACCGCTCGCTCTACGCATCCAATATAATAATGCTTTTAGGATGTTGTTGGGATATGGACATTTCCGAAATAAATTATTGATTTTTTGAATTTTGTTTGATGAAACTAATACAGCATACAACCTGTATATATAGAACCCTGACTGGATTCTGGCATTCACACAAGCTAAAACAGAAAAACTCAACACTATACCTATATCTTAAACTATTTATATGTTGATGAAACCCGAATAAAATTGATCAATAAGATTAATCATATTGATCATATATTGGTGATTGTCTTTATGCATATAAGTTTCGATATTTCAACGTTTAAGTTGCAAAGCGTGCTAAAGAAATACACAAACATACATTCATGCAAACATATTCTCGAAAAACACAACCCTTTGGACCCCGACTGCGGAGTCAAGTAAAAATCAATAATGGGTCGTCAACGCTTTACTTGTATTGCAGTCGCAGGCGGCTATGATGTCGTGTCTGGTTAACATCAGGTGGGCCGACAGTTTGTTTACCACCGTCATTGTATAAAAACCAGTACAATCATACATTAGACTGACATACCATAAACACATTATTATCTCGCCTATTTCTTAACTTATCAAAATATTGTAGGCAACTGAATTTCTAATTACGGTTTACATACGTTTTATCTACTTATAAAGGAATCCATAATGGAGTTATGAATAACATAACTAAATGTCCCTTATTCACAGGCAAACAGTTGCCGGTTTACCATAATAATATTAAACTACATAGGTAATTAAGACTACAGGCTTCTGCACTTCTGCTTCTGTTCCGGTAGGCTCAGGCCATTGCCTTGCAAGAGCATGATCATAGATACCTATATCTATGTAGGTACATATAAATATTATGGTTACATGAATAAATCAACGTGTAAACAGCCTCTTCAAAAGTTCCAATGCAGTCGTTGTCATTGTGATATCAACTTCTTGAACGACGAAGCCCTCGGGTGAATTAATGCTCTGGAGTTGCATTTGTGATCTTTATATCTTAAATAAATAATGATAATAAATAAACTTTATCACAAACTTTAACTTTATCTTATATCTTTATACCTTGCCATACGACTAAATAAATAAATAAATAATGCTATCATTTTCAATGCACCCTCACTGCAATGAGTTAGTCCGAACCAGGTCGGGCCTAGCCAAGTTTCTTGCTGGACTCTTTTCAGCTTGGCTAGGTTTAGTGAACTAGCCACTAAACTCCCAGTAGCTCGATTCTACTGACACCTCAGATTCCGTTGAAACCATCTTCTAAACCATCTTAGACATAGAATATAGTAGACATCTTTTAAAACCATCTTAGACATAGAATATAGTGTCTTAAATTCTAAAAAAATATATGTGTTACATAAGGATATGGTTTAGTCAAAATCGCAGTCAGTTACATTACATGACCTGATGAATTACACTCGATAGAAAAAAAACGCAGTTACCCCTTATTGGATTTTTTTTTTCAAAACTACGGCTATATTATCCTAAATAGTTACAGACAAATTCGCAAAGTTTGCTTTGATAAAATGATTGGCTTAATTACTATAGCTAAATATTTACGAAAAATAATGAAAGTACTCGTCTGTGGAAGATCAAAAAAATATAATTTAGTTATGGTAACGCGTTTGTAACCACCATGGCATACAATAATTACAAACCAAACATATATATATAAATTAACAGTAAGTACCTACCACTCGCGCTCCACGCGGTCATAAGTCCCGAATAAAAATTGATCAACCCACCCACCACCTTCATCGTTACCTACATATTTAAAAACCAGTCAATAAAACAAAAACGGCATACAAACATACGTATTATAATGGAGTAGGTTTTCTGGCAAGGCCAAGTTTATGGCAAGAGATGTAGGACACACCGGAACATCCAATTGTGGAAGTACTTCCACTTTTCGGAATACCGCAGCCATAGAGTACGGTCAACCAATTTGATTTCTGGGCCACTTCGTACCTTGTCACAGTGACATTGATATAAGATCTCTAGCGGCTTTCATATTGATTTTCACTGTGATAAGGTACGAAGTGGCCTAGAAATCAAATTAGTTGACTGTACCTAATAACATTAACTAGTACTTGCTCTTTAGGTAGCGTTCTGGTGTTGTGTTCCTCGACAGATCACCCGAGCATGTTCTGTGTTGAAAATACATTAGTATTGAGCTAGTTCACAGCCAACACTGGGAATCCTTAAATCAACAAAGGGTCGGCAACGCGCTTGATAGTCTAATACAGTCGAGAGCATCGATAGAACCCTTGGATTTTCCCCCAGACAACTCCAACCGCGCAATCCTGTCGCTTTATTGAGACACAGTGAGGTTAAAAAATATACATGGTAATACACTCATACCGCAATACGTACCACAAAAATTTTGTCGTGTATCGTAGTATCGTGATAATAGTTGAGCAAATCTGGATGCTGAACAATATCATTAATTCAAAACTTCTTCATAATGTCAGTCACAATCTGTAAAATCTTGTGTACCTATTTCCGCCATCGTCGCCACTGATTCAGCGAACAGCCAAAACTGAAAGAACTAATCACTTAAAATCTTTAGCCCAATGCTTATTAATCTTATTATGTATATAAAAGTGATCCTAACTACAAAAATGTTGGTTCAGTCACACCTGTGACACGCGAAGGATCGTGAGCGCTGTGGGTATGTGTGCGTGCACTGTCGGTACACGCGTCAATTGTTTGCGCGGATGCGTAGATCGTGGCGCGGACGAATCGCGAGGCGCGAGAGCACCCGATCGTAACCAGGCGGCTCTCAGGGACGAAGTAACTCACCTCGGTGCGGGGGGTTCGTGTCCGTTCTGTATGTGATACTATTATACTATTCTGTGGTTCCGTGTTCGAATCCCGGTTAGGACAAATAGCTCCTGAGTCTTGGATAGTTTCTATGTACATATAGATTATGTTAAGCAATCTCTGCGTAAAAACTGTTAATGACATAGGTATGACTATTGTACTTAAATAATAATCGCTGTATAAGATCGATGTTGTTTTTGGCATTTCTAGAGTCTCTTATTATTGTTACCTCCATGTGTATTTTGTGATATAAAATTATTAACCTACATTACATGACGGTCATGTTGTTTAGCACTCTAGAATCACAGAAAGTTACTCTTTATTGTGACCGTTTTTAGAACCAATTTATAAACATCCAATTAGGTAAAACATCAATAACAAAATTTGAAATATGTATATTGTGACTTCAGGTGCATGTACATCTTTTTTTTTGTCAATACGCATAAATAATAAACAATGATCAAATAACCAACAGTCAGTGCATCCACATAATTTATAAGAAAAAAAAAACCGACTTCAATGGGGGAGGCCGGTGAAAGATTTAGATGGTACATTCTTAGATTCCATACAATGAAATGAAAATGGCTATAAGTATGTTTATAAAGGTAGAAGAGTAAGTATCCTCATGGAATCCACCATCAGATCTCAAGCTTGACAAAAATGTGTCTTCAAAACCTAGCTTGCTTGACGAACATAACGAAGACAACAAATCGCCAAACGTGAACTACACGTCGTTGAAGAGTTCCATTCTGATCATCATAAGCAGTTCCACTTCATCAAATGTCACTTATTTAAATATAACTGCTTGATTTGTTTATGAAAATACTAAAATCACTATATGTATGCCTTAAACATTTGAGGAGTTCCATTGATTCGACATGGATCCCATCATCAGAACTCGAGCTTGACAAATGATTGTCTTGAAAATCTAACTTGCTTAACAAACACAGCAAAGAGGACAATTCGCCAAACGTAAACTATGCGTCGGGGAAGCGTTCCGTTCTGATTATCATCAGCAGTTCCACTTCATCAAATGTCACTTTATTGAATGAAAATGCTTGATACGTTGATGAAAATACTAAAATCACTAATTCACTTTTTTTGTGTGCCGTTCACATTTGAGGAGTTCCCTCGATTCCTCATGGATCCCATCATCAAAACTCGAGCATGACAAAAGTTAGTCGTGAAAATATAACTTTCTTAACAAATACAACTAGGAGGTCAAATCGCCAAACGTGAACTTTTCGTCGTTGAAGAGTTTTGTTCTGATCATCATCAGCAGTTCCATTTTATCAAATGTCACATTTTTGTATGAACATGCTTGATTTGTTGATAAAAACACAAAAATCGCTATATGTTTGCCTTTAAGATTTATTTATTTATTTATTAAGGATTACCAACAGATAATACATCAAACATGCTCTTATATCTAGTTTACATTAGGGGCTGATGCTTATCTAATTATAGGTAACCACAGCTTACTCCAATACATTCTTATTACCTATTACATTTGATTTGAGGAGTTCCCTCGATTCCTTATCCTGGATCCCATCATCAGAACTGCGTTTTGACAAAAACGGGACCAACTTGGATATATATATATATATATATACTTACAATCAAAAAAGAATTTTCAAAATCGGTTCAGACATGACGGAGTTATGGAGTAAAAAACATTAAAAAAAACATACAACCGGATTGACACAACCTCCTCTTTTGAAATCTTGAAGACGGTTAAAAAAAAGGATAACGGGTCGGTGGCGAGCTTGCCATCACCCCGGAATTTTAAGAGCAGGATTTTTTGGGTCTGTCTAGGAGAAAATTGACAGAATTAACAACATTATCTAAGGTATCAATGGAAATTGTACGAAAGTACAAAGTACATTTGTGAAGTTCGACTATTACTCCTTAGCTACTAATGTCTACTTAGCTGTGATAGTTTTCCTTTTAAATTCATCGTATATACTCGTACTATTACCATGTTTTTTTTCACATGCCTGGTAGCCACCGTTTAGCTGGCAGGGGGGGGGGGGGGGGGACACTTGACCATAACAAAAATTATCATTTCAAAGCTTAATATCACGCCAACCAATTCTTTAATCAAAAAATGCTTTTAGAAACCTTATAATATTAAAAGAGCTATCCAACGATATCCCACACGATGGGGTATGGAAGAAAAAAAAAAATTACACCACCAATTTACATGTAGGGGAGATACCCTAAAAAATTTTTTTTCAAGATTTTATTGTACTGTTTTGTCGGCGTCATTGATATGTATACTCATACCAAATTACAGCTTTCTAGTACTAACGGTTACTGAGAAAAACGGGGGACAGACGGACGAACGGACGGACATGGCGAAACTATAAGGGTTCCTTGTTTACTACGGAACCCTAAAAAGTAAGTAGTTATTATAACTATGTTGTCCTACCTTCTACCAAGGCTCGCAAACGCAACTTACTCAAAAATAAAACTAAATATTGTACACTTCTATGATTTCCGAAATAGGTAATCATCCAACAACATCTGAAAATGGAATATGGCTGTAGGTTTACAAACGAGGCATACATTGATCTATACCTACATTACAGCCTGCCCCAGAAAATTATGTCCGTGTTCATGAAAACCACATAATCATTGATGCAAAACATAGTCTATTTTATCGATAAAATAATCGATCAGCGCTTCGTACTTAATATGTTTCTATTGATATACACGATTAAGAAGAGTTTTAAGATATCTCGCATGTTCGAGTTCATCATATCGTACCAACGACGGATATATCTATGACGGAGTGCAATGCGATATCAATCTACATGCATGCATTATAGGGTTCAACTTCGCGTTTAACATTTCCATCGCAGCTTTTTTATTTCACATGACGTTAAAAAGGTGAAGCTGCATAAGTATGCCAAAGAAATAGACATACATTCATACATACCTACATTAAACATACCTACATCCACTCGCTCGAAAAATATAACAGGCCTTCTGCCGCAGTTGGGTAGAAAATACAGACTATGTGGTGTCCAGATTTATCGCGCTAAGAATGGAAGAGCTCGTATCATGCCGTGATTAACTGTCAAACATTGGTTTTGTTAGAAGAAAACCTGCAGGTTTTTAGTGGTAAAGTCATCACATATCTGGGGATGCGCTGTGCTGAAAGTGAGAGTCCTACATTAATATCGAACTAACAACACAGAATCCTCAAATCAACAATGGGTGGGCGACACGCTCGTGATTCTTCTGCAGACGCATCACGCTTCCAAAACGGCGGCGGCGTCAGCTGACCATGAGGCAGGCTGTTAGGTTGCATAAAATTGCAAGCATAGATTATACATACATACACACCATACATAGGTACATCTGGTACATATTATAATCTCGTCTGTTTCTTAACTTATCAAATAATAGTAGGCAGCTAAACTCCGACTTTACAAGAAACTTATTGTGGTAGTAAGCGCTGTGTTTAAAGTGAGATGTCTGTCCGAGATGCCGAGGTCTCAAAACAAGCAATTCCCAATTCAAAAAAAGGTCGGATGCTTTTGATTCTTCTGAAGTCACTTGCATCCTGTCTTCAGCTTACCATCAGGCAGGAAGTAAGCTTGTTTGAATAAATATCTCATTTCGAATATGCCCGACTCATAGACGTCATTGCACGTAGAACTGATGGCCGTTGGGGCCGAAAGGTTCTCCAGTGGCGACCACGAACTGAACTGGAAGGTGCAGCGTGGGTGGGTCCAGCAGTGGGCGTCTTTCGGCTGATATGATGATGATGATAGACGTCGTGTGCGAAATTTTGGCCCCAAGACCTTCTTACATAACAGCTTCGATCAGCTTTTCTGGCTTCGGTTTCGCAAACTTTATCTGGACTCGCGCGCGCAAGTAAAAAGATTTATAAAAAGATTAATTATGATTACTTACGAAATGTACTTTGAATTACTCAACACGTAGACTCTTTTCCTCTCTCTTCTTTTACTTTTTAACCCCCGACGCAAAATTGTTATTTATTATTTAATACACAATTCAATTTTCTAGTTCCTTGAAAAACCCGATGACATTCATATTTTCTTATGGTTTGACACAAGTTTAAACATATAGTTTGATAGACGTAACCTGTCAGATTATTCTTAAAAAAGTAATCCCGCCTCTTAATGGTAGGGATACATCACCGGATTATCCGTTTGTTGCTAATACTATAAATCATGAAAAAAGTATACAACTATAGACATCTAGTGTCAAGTAGAATAAGTTATTACACTCAATTAACGTAGAGTTAATTGAGAGTTAAATCTTAAAACTCCATATGATCTGATCCCTGCACGCGTAGGCTCGAAGTTGTATATATCAAAAAACAGCATACCTTATAGCCTTTAACGTAATATAAGTCGCTAGTGTATACACGTAGGCATCTTTGAGGAGTAGCTATTTTTTCTTTCACACGTATCTTGCGTTACTTAATTCTAGTTCTGTAAACATTTCAGCACTGCTATCGGCAGCCTTACGTGGCTCAAATACCATTATCCTTCGCATGAGACACGTAACATTTGATTGTATCCTTTGCATTTTGTATAATTAACGTTTTTATGTCTTACATACTTTTGTCAATTGCTCGGCCCCTGCACGCTGTCGAACATTGGTGCCATACAATGAAATACTACCACGATTAAGACCTTTCAAACGAGGTATGTCTCAACTGTATACACCGATGGTACATTTTGCCCATTCTCCTTTGGCATGGAGATAGTTTGAGTCCCGGGGAAGGCCAATAATAGTTTTTGTCCCGGAAATAATCCCTTAAGGGAGTGGAAGTTTGTATGGAAGAGCGATAACTAGGTAAGCGTCTGATATACAAAATAGCAATTAAATTTTATCGCGATCAACGTGTTCCACCATAAATAAGAGTGTAATGACTGGAAATAGATAGCCAACTTCACGCATATTATGATCCCGACTAAAGCGCCACCAAGTGCTAAAGTTAGTAAGCATTATCTTGGATACATATGAAAAAACATACAAAAAGTGCATCCGCCGCTGGGGATCGAACCCGGGTACATTGTCTCTAATCTCTAAAGACAATATACTTTACCACAGGACCACGTGTATGATACTGGTACGCATCGAATTATTGAATACCTTTTTAACAGTCTACCTACTTTTACTTTTTAGCTGACTATTCGAGCAAGTTTAATAACCATGAAAATAGGTGGCGCTATTATTAATTCCGTCAGCTTTGTTCTAAGATGGACAACCATGGTGTTCCACGCTCCACGCGGACGAAGTCGCGGGAATAACTAGTACTTTATAAAAAAATATGTTGATATCCCTATCATACACCAGGTTTCAACCGTTACGTCAATACTTCATGACAGAATGATCGCATTTTAATTACCGTCTCCTAGTAGTCTGAGTAAAACTATATACAAGTGTCCCCTCAGGCAACGGATGCAAGCTTATAGGCAGACGTCTGCAAATTACCTATTAGTAGCATAAGCATACCGTTACACACTTGACCATTTTAAACCCTAACCCATTCCAATAAGGTCCATTTAAATGATTGTTACAAAGTATGACTCGTATCAAGAAAATTACACGTTACTTCATCAAAATGCAAAGAGCAATAATTAAATTTATTCATGTTCGGCTGTGTTATTAATATGAGTACATGTGGTGTGCATGAGGAAGTAACACTAATCATATAGACGTATACTTGAGTCGGGTATCAATCAAGAAACGGACAAGGGTAAATATGATTCTTCAAGTCTTTTGTATAGTAGTGTTATTCTAGTTTGTACTAACCTAACGTTTCACCTTCACCTCACCCTAAGGTGAACCTAATCATCAGTAGCTCTAGTATAAGTTTTTTCGAAACATTAACTAATTCGAACGCGTTTGCGTTTTGTCTCAAAATGTATGAAAGTGGTATGGAAAAGTGAACAACGCCTCTGGTGGTCACTAGTGGAAACTAAAACAGCGAGTATAACATTTGTTGCTTACCGATGAACGCGCGTATTTCAAACTCGGTGAGAGCGTTTTCATACATTTTGAGACAAAACGCAAACACGTTCGAATTAGTTAATGTTTCGAAAAAACTTATACTAGAGCTACTGAGCGCTTGTTACGTGTTGCTATTACGAGGAGAGTGGATGGGTGAACACGGTGGCTGACAAACTGTATTGCAATGTAACTTTATATAATTATCTAAATAAACTGGAATCGGAATATTCGAATTCCTCCGGCGATAATATAAATAGAGAATGGCTTCGTTTGCGACTTGAGTCGGTAATTTTGATTATATACATCTGACAAGTCAAAAACACATTGTCATTTTCTATTACACGATTTCCCATTTAACTTTACCCGATACCCGAATGTCATTGTAAAAGCTCACGGACACAAACTGATTCGTCCTCACCTGTCACTTCACCCTCACCCCTCACCCGTTGTTATATGGAAACTATCAAAGAGAGACAAATGACATTTGACAGTTTCCATAGAAAATTATCCTTAGGAAATTCTTATCCTTAGTGAATCGCATAGCTGTAAATATTAAGCTTAAGCCACACAGAGAGCGGGCGGGCGGTAGCGGCGCGGGCGCGGGCGGCAGCGGCGCGGGCGCGGGCGGCAGCGGCGCGGGAGCTGGCGGCAGCCAAAAGCAGCTCCCGCCGCTGCCGCCCGCGCCCGCGCCGCTACCGCCCGCCCGCTCTGTGTGGCTTAAGCTTTAATTGTCGCCATCAGATATATCCGTGCGAACACGCTCAAATATATCTGAACACGACTCTTGTCAAGGCGTTATGAGTGCATGCTCAGATATTTTTGAGCACCCCGAAGAGTACAGATATATTTGATGGCGACTTTATGGCCTGAATGCATCCCAAACCCAAATGTAGTACAGTATAATCTGACATATGTCTTTCCAATCTTAATAATGAGTACGATGCATAGAGGTCAATATTTCAATGTTATTACGCATAAATATCTACATACCTACACGAATAAATTGTTAGTTCTTTTGTACCTAAATACGATTGCATCTAAACCTCATAAAACAATGCAACTGATGAATCACGCATCAAATCTTACAAAATTCGTATCATAATCAGCTTAGAAACGTATTTAATAGCTGCAAACGAAACCAACTCACATGCGAATATAGTCCTTATTTAAATGAAATAAGGTGTACTATTAGTTACAGACAGCTCTGCGGTCATTGGAATATAGCCCTTAGGCAATTAGAATAAGGTGGTATCGTGTTAGGCACGTGCGAAGCCCAAGCTTGCCTCCTACGGTTTCCGGGCAGCAAAAACACTTTCATTCCGGCGTGGCGAAGGTTACGGCTGCTGTAGTCACATCTAACGATGGATTTGTAGCTATACTTAAAATCATTTGCACTGGCCGAATTGTATCAATTAGACTATTCAAAAAGCTACTTTACTGTACAAGAAAAAGGTTCACAATCTAATGGAATTTTATAAAATGTCGGACATCTTACTTTATACGCGCCCGCTTTTCGGTTACTCTACTTAAGGACGTGCCCAACTGCCCATGTCTAGTTACTCCACTTGAGTTTAGAATGGACATCATCCTAAATCCTAATACATTGGTAATGGTAGAATAAGATGTAGATACTTATACTTAGTACTACTAGTGGCTCAGTGGCGCTTTAGTCGCTTATAAAAACTAAAAATAAAACAAAAGGCACTACGGATACCAGCTCTAGATAAACAAGTTTTAGTTAGAATAATGTTGTCGACCTACGCTTTACTTGGCAATTTGTAATGTGGTATTTTATTAGACCTCCCACTACGAGACTAATTCTAGTTTACAATTAAACTATAACAGTAAACTGTTTATTATTACAAATTATAGTTTAAAAGCATTTAGATTGCCCACAAATATATATTATTGATTACTCGCTTACAAAACTCAATAAATTCATTATTAAACTGGCATTTTAATAGGTAGGTATAATTTCATCCAGGGATGTGACAGTATGCACAAAAATGAGAATGGTCCAATAACTTGCATGCGATTTTCTAAATTTCACAGTTTGATCGAAATCGCATGTTGCGTCTTAGCGTCTTCCCGGTTGTGTAAAGCATCGTTTACACTAAACTACTTCTAGTGCACTAACAGGTGAAGGGGAGTTAAACTATCTCACGCATTAGAGCGAGATAGTTTAACTCCCCTCGTTAGTGCACTAGAAGTAGTTTAGTGTAGATAATCGATGCTTAACTCTACATTTGGCGTAGGAACTAGTGTACAACTTTCCGTTAAATGGCCATTATATTTCTAATTCAGCATTAAACTAGCACAGTATAGCTATATTTGTATCCACTGTGGTGACATCCTCGGATGTGACGGTTGCACAGAAATGAGAATAGCCCTGTTGCGACGTGCAAACAGCACTTTATTCCATAAACTTGCTCGATCCGTAGACATGCCATTATGTTAAATTCTACAATGTATCTGTAAAGACAGCGGCGGCGTTGACAGAGTAATGTGATTAAATTTATTTGCCAAAGTAAGCGAATGATACCATACATAAAAGGGTAAGCCACATCTTTTACAAGCTGAGCCTACCACAATATATTGTATTATGCAAATTTGTAGCTTCTGTGTCGCATCTCGACAAATAATTGTATTAATATTTAGTTGGGGTCCGGATAATGTCAAATGATGTTGATGTCCAATACCCCATTACTGGTTCCATTTTATTTAATGATAGTCCAGCCGGTCCTAAAATGATCTAATTGCACCCTATTGACTTGTCGCATCTTTTATGCGACCTTTATTTCTGGATCCCCCAGATGTTTTTTCTACAAACTGGTTTTCAGTCTTCTTAATATGTCAAAGTAACACGGTTGGCCGCAATAATTAACGTTGCGCTTCGGTTTTGCTTCGGTTTTTGTTACAGTGTTGCTTTTTCACAACGGCTACTAAGTTAAAATAATTAGAGGACTCATTAAGCGTGAGGAAGGGTGTTTATTGTAACATGCTTTAAGTTTTTCCATTAGTTTGCAAATCGATAGTGAATCTTAATCGCGTTTTTTTACATTTGCTCTTTTAATCCAATGTGCAGATTGTTTAATAACGCACTTTTTTATGTTCCTGTAAATTATCGGTATAATTTCCCAGCAACACCCTAGCTAGCGTGCGTTGAAACTATATTAACGAAATTCCATTTATGGTCACAACAGGTTACTAGTCTGTTTGCATCTTAATGTAATTATAACCCTTAGTGTAGCGCGGTAGCGCGCCGGGCGCCGCGATCGCCCGCGCGGGATGGGTGTGCCTGTGCGCACCTTACGTTAACAATGTTGAGAAACATGACGAGCCTCATATTTAATCAATATTTATGAAAGTAGAGAACAATGAGAACGGGTCTCGAGAAATTGTCGCGGGTCACGGGTTTTTTGCGCAATTGCGATCTCGGCTTTACTCTACGGCGGATTAGCGGTTAGCATTGCTGCGATTGTTCGCCGCGGCAAAACGTAATCGGCAAATAACATTAGCAGAATATCGACAGATCTCGCAAGAACAAAGGAATTCTCATGTTGATAAATTAATCTGAACACCTTTTTGAGGCTCACTGTTGCGCAAAGCTGGATCGTTCGTTCATTGTTTCTTAAAACCCCTAAACTTTAATGGCGTTTCTAAATGGCCCATTTAGCATAACTTAGAAGTTTTTAATTGCAGAATACCTTCGATATAGTTTCCGAATCGGTAGAAATAATTAGGTAGAAGAAAGCGGGGTTATATTTACTGCTATTTGTCTGGGAGGGAATGGCGGGGAACAAGTTTTTGTATAAAAACTCTGCTGCCGAACCGGGAATGTATCGGCGACCGCTCATGAAGGAATTTCATCCGGAATCTCCAATTAAAACTTTATCTAGTCCCTACACCGATTCGTGGAACCCCAATTGCACGATTTAGGGCGCTGCATACATATTTATGGGTACCTAATGTACCTATACCGAAGAAAACACAACTATAGACTATAGATACTTTTTTGTCCCAGATTTCATTGCGTATTACCTGTTTATAATCGAATTTAAAACATCGGTGCTACAATGAAATGAGATTATATTATAATGCAATAAAATGCTGGCTATATTAAGGAGTGCATTCCCGATCAACGGTCCAAGGCAGCATTTTATCGTGCCACTCCTTTTTACGGACATCGTAAAAGGGTGACTTCTATACATGGTATTAGGAATAATGTCACTATATACTTTCCTGCCATTACAAGCGGGTGGTTTTTTTTGAGACCAATTAAAGTACACTTGGGCATGATTATAAGTTCAATAATGTATTGTTGTAATGGCACAAGTGTCCAGCAATGTGGTTATTTAATATGTCGTAAATTAATTTGCCAGTTATTATCCTGGTTTATAATGTTGTTTTTAGGGTACTTAAATGTTATAACGTTTGTCGTATTTTGTATAGTAATGGAAACTAACATATTCCGTTAATTTAGATTATATACAAAGAGTTAAAGAGATCAATGAGAGTTGAGAGAAGTTGGAAGTTGGGTTAAAAAAATGTGTATTTTACTTGTAAAAGGTCCCAAGTCCTCATTTAGGAATTTTCCCAGGCATTTCCGTAGCAAGATGGTGGTAAACAGGTATACGGTCTCTCACATGGATACCGGATAAGTAGCCTATGGAGTTAACTAATTTACACAAATCTGTTAGTAAAATAATGATTTTGCTGTTTAAAAAAACTCAACATGTATCTAACTCTTGTTGTTATTTTACGAGTATGTTCACGAACTTGCCCTGGATATAGATGTCTTATATTTACCTTATTACAACGGTGTAATAACAATTTAAATGTATTTATGCCCATTATATTCATACCCATATTATTTTATAGCCATACAGAATCAAAGATTGCAGTCTGAATGTCTCCTGATACTATAATTTATTACCTCGTCGACCAGTCCAGAACACAACCTATCATTCATTTGTTGTCACTATTCATACCAGCTCACTATCCCTATACAAACATACAGGCGTCATATCTGCTCTTAAAATACCTATGTCCAAAAAGGCTTATATATCTTGAAGTAAGATCAATGATAAGACATATCCTACTGTAAAAGACCACACGTCAAAGACGTGGTTGACAGCAGTGTCCTCCTGGCGCGGACTCCAAAATGTTTAAAATGGCATAAATAATTTATACCCAGCTTGCTCTGAGCGTTTTTGCGCCGGCCTGTCCACTGATGCATTTATAATACAAGGGTGCTTTTTGCAGTACCGGAGCCGTGATGGAATGCAACCGCTAAAATTGATCCTGTTTCAAGAAGTAATTCTGGCAAAGGGGTTGAATGCCTTACGGTTCCACGCTGACTTACTACCTTTCATGTGTCCTGTTGTTCTGACGAATGCATTATTGTAATGGTTCGTATTTTAGAATCTGCTAGAACTGGTAATGGATCTTATACGGGATTACGCGTCCGATGTTGCCTCGTTTCAGCAAATTCTTTTATTTTAATGAGCACTGTATGAGCGATGTCCATAGTCGTTTTTATTAGAGCGAAAGCGAAGTATTTTAACGACAGCCTGGATATTGTAATTCGGCAGGGAGTTTTCATAAAAAGTATATGTCGTAATTCTGAAATTGGTCAGATGATGGGTTTTGAGACAAGTCTTTATTGTGAGCGAAAAAGCGCTTTTGACCTTTTCATTCGCGTAGTTTACTTTTGATGCAGACGGTACGTATTTTGAACTAGCTGCGAGTGTCACACCTATCGTCTTGGTGTATTTTCTATGAGAGAAGTTTCAAAACCATTTCCACACAATAGCAAGCGCAGATCAATGACAGTTAATTAACTGACCCAATGCTATCTATTATGAAGAACGTTCATATATGACGCCTGTGTCGTTTTTACCGCGGGTTTTTCAATGATGTAACCGAGTCCCCGGGTCAGAGGGTACGCGAAACATAACAAAGAGGTACTGGGCTAATAGGTTTTTCTGTTTTCCCGACCATGTATTTTGGTAATTTAAATAGCATAGCAGAACTTTCTGTTAGAAAGATCGAGTGTTACATTTAAAATATTAGTATCCCTCCTTAGAATTTTTGTTGATTTATTTATTTACCGTATGGAAATTATTATTGAACCTTGAGATCTTGTAATCTTGTTAAGTGTAGTTCGCAAGGAAAGAGGATCGCTTTTTAAATTTAAAATTTAATAATAATTTATTTATTTATGCCAGGAGTTTCAACAGCTTTTACAACCATATTATCTTCTTAACTAGAAATAAGGAGCCAATAACAGAAACTCACAAGTAGAAACAGGACATGAAATGTTACTGTATCTTAAAATGAAAGGCAGGATAACAACAGTCACAACAAGAGATGCCCAATTGCCCATCGTTTACCGGGCAAAACATAGTTTAGTTCAAAACATTAAAAATTTATAAGGCCTCTCAAATTGCAATGTATAATACCTATAAACAATACAGTTTAGGATATCGAGTACGCAACCAACTGGCTCTATACAAGCAAATCAACTGAACAAGCAACTTTCCTTGTACTCCTAAAGAACAAATTTCACAATACATCAAAATTTCGGTTCATATTGTTTTTACTTTACAATAAAAGTGTTTTCGACAAATTATTCCTATAAGGTTTCTCAAGAATTATAAAACTGGCTCTTTGTTCCAATTCGTCGGTTTATAATCCTTCAAGCCTTCAAATGTTTTGACAAGTTTATGACAAAAGTTATTTTTCTTTTCAGTAAACAAGCAGTGTTCGATGGCAAACGGGCGATACGGGGAGGAATAC
Organism: Cenopis cana; assembly: GCA_951800055.1. Classification (NCBI taxonomy): domain Eukaryota; kingdom Metazoa; phylum Arthropoda; class Insecta; order Lepidoptera; family Tortricidae; genus Cenopis; species Cenopis cana. Next base: position 1,916,370 of record OX637476.1, on the reverse strand, counting down.
CTTTCGTGTTTCGTAAGTACCTTTTTTTAAACTACAATAGTGGCCACAAGCCACGACGACGCGCCCCTCCACAGCGAATCTCATAGTAATCTATGCGCAATTATACGGATTGGGCTGTGGAGGAGTGGAGGGGCGCGCTTTCGTGGATGGACACCCTATACGTCTCTTACATTGTAACTGTTCAGATACCTTACTTCACTCATGAACCTAAAGCCTAGCTTTTAGTACATCTAAAGTACCTACAGCAGCGGTAACATAAATGCTGGAAACTCGATTTTCAACTTAATTAATAATAGAACGGATGCTGAATTACAAAAGAAAACAAAAAGTTACCTCTCTTCATACAATGCCAGCCGCTTGCGGCTTGTACAATGTCAGCCAAGGAAGTAAACACCTTTGAACCTTAATATATTAATTATAAAGTCGAAAAGTCATAGACCAATTTTGTTGTTGACGTACAGTACAGTTACTTTGAGTTTGAAACTGACACTATAATTGCATTAGATATTCTACTTTAAGGCCAGGCTGTGCCACTGCAAATGTCCCAGTCTAATTGCAATTAACCATCCCGCTCTATATGGAATTTGCAATACGATATAGGTATACGTTTTACCGCTACTGTTAACAACCCCAAGGAACAATAAGTAGAAGGAATCATAATGATAGTAGTATTAAAAACTGTCAATATGTATTAATAAACTGCCCTTACGGTAAACTCGATCTACAGCTATAAGTCACATGTCCACGGCTATTCAAAACGCTTCACCGCGCCTCAAGTGAACCAGTGTTAGTCAGACCTTCGAAGAAGGGGAATATAACTTTCAACGTTTATTATAACAACAATTATTATAAGACCCTGTCAACCTATGTTTACAAATAAACAATTTTGTATTTGTAACGTTTTATCGCGCTCACTCGGTTAGACGCCCGCGTACAGAATGTTGCGAAAATCACCAAGTATTTTTTTTTTTTCAAAATTCTTGGGCCCTCTGGAATGACAATTTCAGCAGATTTTCCCCTTGTCAAAAATTACTTTGACGTATGCTCTTATTCAATTGGAAATTCTGATCTAATACTAATGCAATGAGTTTATATTACATACACACTGCCTAAAAACATTTGTAATAGAAATAGCGTTAAAGTGTACTATCTAATGGAATAAGGAATGGAATCTATTCTATCTAACTCAAAGTAATCGAAAATCGTAGCAGCGGTGAGCGATGAGGCGAGGTAAGAGTAAAAATAGTTGTGAATAGCATAGCAGGTGTATATACATACGCATAAGGACTGCAGTGGTGCAATTATGAATTATTTATTCTAAATTTGTATTAAGCAATTAAAACTGCTAATAGGGCACGATAACTTGTCTCACACCAATAAATAAATGAAAACGTAGCGTAAAAAGTCATGTTAAATGTCGCGCAAATTCTAGATAACATTATGAAAAAAGTAGGTTTAAAGGTGGTGTGAAACTAACGATGTAACGAAAGCTGATACTATGTTTTTGATCATTGTAGATGGAAATCAATAGGCGCTTTTTCAAAAAGAAATGGCAAAGCAACGGGAATATATAGTCAGTTGAAGCAATATTAGTCTTCAAATTTTTACAGTTTAAGCATCGTGTTGACCCAAAGCTATACACATTATCCAAAAATATTTTTACATATTTATTTAAAAAATCCCATACAGCTAAAGGGGGGCGCGAAAAAAATATTTGCCTACCCCATCGAGTGGGGTATCGTTGATGAGCACGTTGAGTGCATAAATATTGTATCTTTTGTTTTTAAAAATATTGAATAACAAAGGAATGAGAAGCCAATTACATATTTTGCTAGACAATAAATGTGATTTTAGTTTCTTCTGATTAATTAACTGAATTTGGGTTGATTATATATTTTTATATTGGATTGTGGGCGTGTTCTCGAATCGGTTAGAACAAATGTAACTAAATAGGTGCAGAAAGCAATTATTCCTCTCTGAGATATATAATTTATATCAAAACAGGTCGGTTAAAGACCGCTTTTTCCATATTTCGTATTCTGTCTGACGTAGGTACGACGTACAACTCGTCTGAACAACTCTATTGTCACGCATGCAATAAGTAGAGTATTCAAGAGCAAGTTTGGCCTGTCCAGCCATATCAGCGGGGCTAGCACAACTGTCACTGCGACGCATTCGCACAGTTCGAGCGAGACACGAATCGCTGAGTCGCGCGAGATACGACTTAACAGCAAGTCGTGCTGGCTCACCAGAGCTCACAATAGGACAAATACATAGTTTGTCAGGGTTGCTGTCATCGAAGTCGACGAGAACAATAATATTCCCAAAGGGCTACAGCATGGGACTCTTCAAAAAAGGCGTGAAAAGGGTTCTTACGGGTCGGCAACGCGTGAGTGACTCCTCTGGGTGTTACAAGCGTCTATAGGCGACAGTAACCACTTAGCATCAGGTGAGCTGTGAGCTTGTATGCCACCGACATAGTATAAAAAAAAACTCAGTGTATTTTAAAGTTGTGTAAACATTTCCAGCACAATTCGGACAATGGGCGTTCGGGCCGCAGCACGGGTTCGCGCGGGTGGCGCGCTGGCACCTCGAGAAGGCGCCCGAGCGGCTGCCGAGCGGCGACGTCGAGGCCGTGTTCTGTCTTATTGACGACGACTATACACGCTCCATGTGGCACTTCCAGTGAGTATCACCGGCTCTAAGTATGTAACTTGGGGACACAGTACGTCGGTCTAAAAAAAATTGGCGCACATGCTTTGAAACTTCTGGAGAAGCAGATTAGTTTGTCTCGCGGTTTACCTACGTTCAATTGTAACCACCGCCGAAATCCCTAGCATAGCATTTCACGGGGCAGCGATAAAGAGAGTGTGTTTTTGTATGCCTACTCTATTATATAATTTAATTTTAAGTAATACATGTCATCTATCTCACATGAAAAAACATTTCCCCAGATTCAGACTGACGTATCGGCTGATCCTGCGCGAGAAGGAACTGCACTTCAACATCGGCGTGTATAACCCGAGCAAGGAGCTCACGTTCAGCTGCCAGCTGCTGCTGCACACCTACTTCAAGGTGCCCGACGTGCGCCGCTGCCAGATCACCGGCATGCACGGCTGCATGTTCATAGACAAGGTCAGTCGTGTCAGTAGGTTAGTAGCTCCACCTCGACATCCGCGTGTATAACCCGAGCAAGGAGCACACGTTCAGTTGCCGTAGTTTAATAGCTAGGTTAGTTGGTGACTGGAGTGGACATCTCAGAGTTAAAATTTAATAGCTAGGTTAGTTGGTGAGAGCAGTGGACATCTCAGAGCTAAAGTTTAATAGCTAGGTTAGTTCGTGACAGCAGTGGCCATCTCAGAGCCGAAGTTTAATAGGTTAGTTGGTGACAGCAGTAGACAGAGGGTAACACAGGGGGCTATAGTAAGCATCTAGACCGCTAAACATGGGAATATTGATTGTGGTTGTAAATTGGCACGGTTATTGCAATTTCCAGAAAAACAAGAAAGGGGCGGACTAGTTTGTTCAAACAAGACGCATAAAGAGCTGGGCTGTGCTTGTAATATAAAATGTTAGGCAGCTTGAATCCTCGAGCCACTTTCGTCAGCGTGATTTACAGGTCAGCGTGTCAGAACTACCCATCTAATAAATTGGCTTATAACCCAACATGTCTTTTACTATTACAGTTTATTTATTTATCGTATGGCATTTATTTCGAACCATGATATCTTCGAGAAGACAGTACGGTTGCCAGTTTTGTTGCACTTTTAGCACCACCCAGGGGTCACGTGTAGGGTAGTCGTGGGTACTTCCCCTACGGACGTGGTGCAACTTCGACCCCCAAAGTTGCCGGCAAACATCTTGACCCTAACCTAACCTGCGCAGTAGCGTGATTTGAACGTAAATCGGCTACTGCACATTCAAAGTTACGTTCAAGAAGATTGCCGGCAACTATACTCTATTTACTTTTTTGCTTCAATCAGTTTGGTTTGTTTACAGACGCGGGAAGGCACGGTGTACCAGGAGACCCGAGAAGTGGTCACCATCAACGAGTGGACGGACCGCATCTACCAGAACACCATGCAGGAGCACATCATCACCAACGTGGTCAGCGGACGCAAGATGCGGATACAGAAGTACAACTTCCCAGACACCGGTTAGTGTACTACAGACGCGGGAAGGAACGGTCACAGAATAGTATAATAGTATTACCACAGAATAGTATAATAGTAGTACATACAGAACGGACACGAACCCCCCGCACCGAGGTCAGCTACCTCGTCCCTGAGAGACCCGCCTGGAGCCGACGCGCCTCACGATTCGTCCGCGCCACACGCTACGCACCCGTGCAAACAATTGACGCGTGTACCGACAGCGCACGCACACATACTTACCCACAGCGCTTACGTTCCTTCGCGTGTCACAGGGTGTGGTATTACATACAGAACGGACACGAACTGCCCCGCACCGACGTCAGTTACCTCGCCCCGGCGCGGCGTTTTAGTCACCGATCAGTCACTGCTCATTCCGGTTTCCTGTGCGCAACGCAGTTACAATAATGACACGCGGTATTTTGAGTCCTGAGTGAAACGAAAGTTTCTACAACGGAGTCTTTGAGTGCAGCGAGGGATTCTAATGTAGAATATTGAGCGTAGCGAGGTTCAAGTGTGCCCAAGACGGAAATAATCTTGCTACCATGATGTGACACACTGATTTTCACAACGCCTATGAGGCCCTAGAAACATGAAATGACTTACAAATAATTTTGCTGTCAAATGGCACATCATACTGCTTTTCACACCTTCTAATGAGGCAAAGAGTCATTGTTGCTCTCAAATAAGGGAAGAAAAGTACGACTTTGATCCCTTGTTCGAGGGCAACAATGACTCTTTTTTTGAATAGCAGGTGTGAAAAAGTTATTAGCATCACATCATATCGTTTATTTGCATTGAACTTACATCGTCATACATCTCATGCTTTTGAGTCCCTCCTTACGCTCAAGATTTTAACTAAGAATCTAAATTGGTGGTTGAATCGGTGGGAATATAATCTGTGTTACTATTGTATCTTGTAACATGTTGGTTCTGCAAAGAAATAATAAATAAATCGTTTGTCAGTGATCTGGAACCCCTGGGCGGACTACGCGAAGGAGATCCCGGACTTCGGTGACGACGAGTTCCCGAACATGGTGTGTGTGGAGGCGGCGCGCGTCGCCGCGCCCATCGTGCTGCTGCCCGGCACCGCCTTCGAGGCCTCGCAGATACTGCAGGTACACACACACACACACGCACGCACACACACTCACACACACACACTCACGCTCGCACACACACACACACACACTCGTGCAAGCGCTCGTGAGATAAACGTGATGTATCTACATCTAGTGTCATCATGAGTCATGTTATAGCACGTTCGAACTGTAAGGCCAAATTCTATCAAATGAACGCAAGCAAGAATCAACCTTAATAGTGAGAGCTCTTGGTCGTTTTTTTGACAGAATTTGGTCAAGGCTTAGTCACACCGATTGCGCGGCGCAAGCGGGACACTGCGCTGCGCGCCATAATGTATGAAACCGTCCCGCTCGCTTCGCGCAGCCTGTGTGGCGTCGCTAACCTGTTAGCATATACGTTAAGGCGCGCGACGCGAGCGTCGCGTGGACGTCGCGCAACGCTGTGTAACCAAGCCTTTAGAGTTTCGTATGAACTATCAATAACGTTTTATTTGCAGGTGATGTAAGTAGAAACGCCGCGAGCGTCTCTCAGCCGTCCAGCGCGCGTCAATTACGGACTCCGACAGACAATACGAGGTGTTACCTCACGTCCCACAGGTAATCACGATCGCCTTTCATCACAGTGCCGCGAATTCTTGCCCACCCTGTATGTATCGTCGGTGGCAACCAAAACTAGCAATTCTGTCACTAGAATTACGAATAATAACGGGATATTTACCATGTATTTTTTGTGAGTTTCCGATTTTTCGGCACTGTTGCAAGCGCCATTATCATGGATTAACCCGGAGGTACATGGTAAATATCCGGTTATTAATCGTAATTCTAATGTAAATTGACCGTGTGAGCTTGAAATCTGTCACTTCACTATACTTTTACCCCCCTTATTCATAATTGTTCATCAAGACTAATATTTTAGTCTGTTAAATTTTATGAATAAGGCTCGTTTGTTTTATGCGTCAAACGCATACGTTCCATATAAATACGTTGCGTCAAACGCATTGCGTTGAATGCTTTTATATGGAAACGCATGCGTTTGACGCATAAAACAAACGAGCGCCTAAGGGTCTTAGTAACCTCATATCTTACTATTGAAACGATAATGAGATACAAGCTTTATTTTTAGTAGGTATTTGTAAATTAGGGAGTTTTGGTTTACCGACGAGGTATTTGTATTATCAATAGACACCCTTTTAAAGGCACATAAAAAAAAACCTCACAACCTAAAACTGCTGATTTGTACTGCAAGAATACTGTTCACACATCAAAACTGTTTTACTGTACAAATCAGTATTTTTTTGCGCAGTCAGTTTTTTTTTGATGTGATATACAGGACGTCCCAAGACTATGGGACATCAAGGAAAAGTACCTTAAATATCGTAGATAGAATATTTTGCTGAAAGAAGACATTATTTTAATTAAAAAAACAATTTAAACTGCATTCATAGATTTTTAAATAATTATATACATGATTGAAACGGTAATCGAACCCGCTACACGAGAAAAAAAAGATCGAAAGGCTTCATCATAAGGATTATTTTTTGCTAAATAACATAGTGTCAGAAATAAAAGGAAGACCATGAATTTTAACAACTTTTTTTTCTCGTGTAGCGGGTTCGATTACCGTTTGTGTGTAATTATTAAAAAATCTATGAATGCAGTTTAAATTGTTTTTTAAATTAAAATAATGTCTTCTTTTGGTAAAATCTTCCATCTACAGTATTCAAGGTACTTTCCCTTGATGTCCCATAGTCTTGGGACGCCCTGTATATCCCTTTTATCAATATCGCTAGGGTTCGTCCGTGTAATTTTTCTGAAACATCCCTTCACTGGTTCTCGCGGCTGGATTGATGAAAGGGTTGCATTTTGACAATTGTATCTATGTTAACAGTACTTTAAATTTGCTGTTATGTTATTTTATTTGACTCGTGAAAACTGAAAAGTAATTCTTAAGGCATTCCTTCTGTACAATAACTAATATACTATATGTAGGTAGTATGGTTTATGTGAGGCCATTTACAGCTAGTAAGTGGTGTTACTAACAGGTCATATAAACGTTTGATAATGCAAAACATATGTGCTCATAAATTCTTGTAATAATAATGTATTTCATCAACAAATTTTAATGTTTCGTTCACGTTGAAGTCACCGTTTTATTTACCACAAAAGTATGTTATTTCAGCATATTAGTAAGAAAACAACGAATAATTTTTAAATGAATTCAATTAGTTCAACTCAATGTGAAAAACGAAGCGTTTTGACTATTTAATACCTACTTCACAGAATTCCATCCGTTACCATCGAGTATGTATGTATGTAAGCACTTTATTGTACACAAAACAGGTTAAAACAATTTTAACAATGCAACTCTAACTACTGGGAAATTATTTCCTTTTGATAGTTAACAATTTAGTGGTACTCGTAACAGATGGGATTCTAAACAAAATGGCTGACGGTATGTATAGTTGATGTAAGTATGTTCTAAGCGCACTCCAGTCTTGCCAAACTATATATAATTGTTCTCGTTTCTTTATAGCATTGTTTCGTTTCTTCTGACGTCTTCCGTACCTCTTGTGATACTGATACTTGTTATTTGTTTAGCTTTAATTCCGCTACATTTCATAATACTTAGTTTCTATCATACTGTATTAGTTATATCAGAATACAGATAGTAATAATAGTGTGTTCAAGCAGAAAAAAAATCGTAAAGATAGTTGTTGAGTTTTGCAATTACTTATCCTGCTAGAAATGTTCAGTGGATAAGGCATTTTACTTATAGTCAATTCAGGAACTTTTTAAGAAACCTTAAAAACTTTGAGCGTAATTCTCAATTTTCTATGGTCATACTGCATTCTTCTTATCGTCTCGAATGAATTTAACAATCTTTGGCATAGCATAAATAGTTTGAACTTTGATGTTTTGAGGACATCGTCCAGTGAAGCTAAATATTTTATAAGTTTTTGTACACATCCTATTATTATTATCTACTGGTTTAATGTATTAATTGAAAAACAGCTGTGACGCCAAAATGACTAAACGAGCATAATGCTCCTTTAAGATTAAGTCAAAAACATCTTTGTCGCTCCCGAAAACCAAGGAATTAAAATGCTGTAAATACCTATGAGAATTTTTTTGCCAATGTCAAAAAGTGATTGCTTATAAGAGCAATTCATCTTTACTACCAGGGAAAGGGAAGTTTACGAATAATCTTCTAATTCAACTAAGATTCTGTCACAAACTCATTTAGATTTTTTCAGCTCAGAATACTCAAGACATTGTTGTGTTATTAAATTGTTGTTGCATCAGTTTGCATGTGTTTAACTATGGTTGTAATTTTACATTAAGTTATTTTCGATGGGGCAAAGGCTATACATTTTTACGTTCCATTACAAAAGGTTTTTTTAAAGATTTTTTTAAGTGGAATTTTTAGAAATCTTGAATCTACGTCAGATACAGTTATGTGTTAATCCATCCGAGATATTAACCGTAAGGGCTTTGTTGCAAAAGGTGGTGTAGAAGATTTTCTTTTTTTAAATTGTGCATATGGATGCTACTGACTATATATCAAAAATGGTAGCACGAAATATCTCGGGACAACTTTTGGCAGCTACTTAACCTGGCTTTTTTTCGGTTTATCGCTCATATGTTCTATATACGAAGCATCCTAGCGTAAAGTTACCTTCTAGCAACATAAAAGGTTAATAACGAAGTTTAGCTCTTTGCCCCATAGTAAGCTCTAATTATTTTGCTATTATCTTATGCACTAATATTAATGAAGATATCGCCTCATACACTAAACATAATTGTAATACCCAAGTAATGTACAAATTCCTAAAAACATTCCGCGATTCTACGTGCATATTATTAATGTACATAAGCGAACGATTTGTACAAATTGAAGTGTTTTATTTACATTTTTTTATTATGTACTTTTTATTAATTTGGAGAATTTTGGAGGCTTTTAAAGTATACGATGGTAAATATAAGATTATGTACTTATAGATATAACGAGTTCCTTGTAACACGGACATACGATATGAACAATTGATATATATATATATATATATATAAAGTAAGCTATTTACGTGACTGTTTGTCATAAATGTCATAATTTATGTTCAAAAAGTTGTACGTATGTATATTCGAAAATAAATTTGATGCTGTCAAACCCTCTTATACATAAAACTTAATAAAATAATAAACCACTGATGTTAAGAATGTTTTAACTACAAATACAAGTCACAGATCATGACAAGGAACTGTCAAATGACTCATACAATATTTATTCTACATGTTTTACAGATCAACCCTTCGATCGCCAAGAGCGCCTAAAGCGGCGCCAATAAAGCTCATAGGTGTATGACGTACGTTGTCAAAGTCAAATTTTTGCACTAAAAATGCTTTACACTAAAGTTTGTAAGTAAATGAGCTGGCGTGTAGGTGTACTGTACATGAAGTAAGGCGTTCAAAGGGTTAAACAATCTAGGCATTATACTCATGGTCATGATCAGTAACAGGTGTAGAGAAAAAAATGTTTGAGTCCAATAATTTGTGAAAAAGAAACGCGAATCACATTGGAGTGTGAGTGAAATCGGAAGTGACGTACATACATTTACCTCCGATATAAAAATATACGTCACGTTGAGATATTTATGTAATCGCTTGTCAGCAAGTATCGTGCCCCCATCCTGATACCCCGCTTCCCCACTTTTTTAGCTTTCTCTGTCTAACTAAACAGGGCCGTCTTTCCCACTGGGCACTCTGGGCACGTGCCCGGGGCCCCGCGATCGATAGGGGCCCCGTGGGGGCCCCCTAGTTGCTAGATCAAGGTGCTGTATCAAGGTCATAGGGGCCCCATTATCCCGATGTGCCCAGGGCCTCGAATTGGTTAAAGATGGCCCTGTAACGAAATAAGTAAGAGAGAGAGAGATATATTCCCGCGATAAATGCTGACTTGCTAAATATTTATGTATAACGGTCGATGATGGTTCCAATGTGATTTATATAATGATAAGCTTTCGTTAGACTTAATTGTGACATATACTTATGTACCAATGATCCCGTAGCATGTTAACTTATATGTATGTATTGAATGCTAATTTACGTTTATGAAATGTTTGCCCCATACGCCTTTCGATTAAACAACATAATGAATTATTGATCAAATTGTCATAAGACGCTCCGTATAATTATAATTATAATATTCTTTACCAGTTAACCGTAGGGCCAAACAGAAACTTGAAAACTTTAATTATTCCATGAGCACGTTAATTCTGGTTCTACTAAAAGGGGGGGGGGGGGGATCTATTTTAGCTCAGTCAATTTTGCAGATACAATCATAATAACTCAAAACACGTATCAAACTATATATACAATTTTATTAATGTTCTACCTCGTATATTTGAAGAATTCTTAGCGGTTTTCAAATACATACAACAATGACTTGGCATTTTACGTGGCGTTAGGGGCATATCATTTATTAAACGCTTGGCGCCTAATGGGTTTTAAAGGATTAATCCTTTAGTATATGTGCATAAGGTTTATAATTGAACAATTGTGAATTTTACAAGAATAACTCGTTTTGTACTGCAGTACTGGATGTATCGTCCAATGCGATATTGCGTTGTAATATAACTAGTGATGACATCGAAGGTAGCAACGAAGTGTACTTCAATAGGTGCAATAAACTGAAGTAATAAAATTATACTTTGTTTTATTTTAGAACTTATTGCCTTTTGATACGTTCTTCGTATGAACGCGCTTTTATACAGTCAGCAGCAAAATTAGCTACGCTGGCGAGTTGTTCAAAATGATCTACACATGCTCTTATTCCCTTATAATAAAGATGTGTAAATATTTAATTTTGACCTCTTCGAACGCATAGCTACTTGTTTTGCTGACGTATACTATTTTATGTGTGTCTACTCTAACATACATAAAATAGTATATTAATGCGCTGTGCTTGCTGAACACCTGACGGCACAGCTAAAAAGTTTTCAGTGATGAGTGATGAGTCTTTTTCTGATGTACTACAATGAAAGAAAAAAACAGAGCTAGCATTTATGTTTATCGGCTCACAGGGAAGTAATAATGAAAGCCTCAGATCATCGCATATAGCTTTGAATGGATTATAGACTTTAACTACTCTTTAACGCATTCACTGCCACCCTCTTTTGCTGGACTATCGGCAGGTGCCGCACTTTGCTGTGTGCCCCAAACGCACATGTGAGTTCAACCGACTATTCTAAGTCACTAAATATTATGAACGCGTCTGTGCGTTCAAGGCACTGGGTGAAAGTAACGGAAACGCATATATGCGTTGGTGGCAGTGAATGCGTTAAATTACCATCTGATTCTAATAAGTTCTATGCAAGAATTTGCAAGAAACAAATGAACGCGCCACACGTTTTACTATGACAATACTTTATATAAAAAAACCGGCAAAGTGCGTGTCGGGCCACGCGCAAGGTAGGGTTCCGTAGTCGTCTACCCTTTACATTATGTGGACTAAAAAGTTCGAATACTTATATTTACTATGTTTTTGAAAGAATTAACAACATTATCTAAGGTGTCAATAGAAATTGTACGAACGTTTGCTTTTGCAAAGTACATTTCTGAAGTTCGACCATTACTCGTTAACTAGTAATGTCTACGTAGCTGTGATAGTTTTCCTTTTAAATTCATCGTATATACTACTACCATGATTTTTTTCACATGCCTAGTAGCCACCGTTTAGCTGGCAGGGGGGGGGGGACACTTGACCATAGCAAAAATTATCACTTCAAAGCTTAATATCACGCTAACCAATTCTTTAATCAAAAAATTCTTTTAGAAACCTTATAATATTTTTAAAAGAGCTATCCAACGATACCCCACACGATGGGGTTTGGCAGAAAAAAAATTTGCACCACCACTTTACATGTAGGGGAGGTACCCTAAAAAAAAATTTTTTTTAAGATTTTATTCTACCGTTTTGTCGGCGTCATTGATATGTATACTCGTGCCAAATTACAGGTTTGTAGTACTAACGGTTACTGAGAAAAATGGGGGTCGGACGGACGGACGGACGGACGGACATGGCGAAACTATAAGGGTTCCTTGTTTACTACGGAACCCTAAAAAACAGGCTATGTGATTCAATAAAACGCCAAATGACATCTAAAACTATTTTAATTCAATAAATTTATATAATTTATACTGAAGCTTCCTTGTTCGATTTCCCAACATCCCAAGCGCCCACATCAGTGAGTACATCTATCTTCGACTCAAAATACTCTTTGTACCACATTATATGATCTTTCTTCTCCTGCGCAGTGTAGAATGGGTTCTTGGAGAGACCGACACAGACTAGCTCCATGAAGTGTCGAATGGGGCCCTTCTGCGGGCACCAACCTTCAAGATGGCTATCGAGGAAAATGTGTTCTGAGAAGTGGACGTTTGCTTCTTCTTCTAAGCCTGTAAATTAAATAATAAACATTTGTAGACAATCTTACACGAATCAACCTAGTCCCAAATTAAGCAAAAGCTTGTACAGTGAAGTGCAAAAATATGGGTGCATACAACTTGCTCAGAAAGATGTCCCATAGCTCTTATGTCGGTGAATTAAGGTTTTGGTACATACATACAAGCTAAGTCAAGAAATTCCTTATTGACGACCGCTTTAGATTAGTTGGTAGTGACCCTGTCTTCGAAGCTGGAGGTCCCGGGTTCGAATCCCGGCCAGGGCATTTGTGTGATGAGCAAGAATATTTGTTCTTGGGTCTTGGATGTTTTCTATGTATTTAAGTATCTATTTATCTATATAAGTATGTATATCGTCGCTTAGTACCCATAGTACAAGCGTTACTTAGTTTGGCACTAGGTTGATGTGTGTAAGACTGTCCACAAATATTTCCTTATTTTATTATTTTATTTTAATTGCCATATTAAGCCTCCACTCACCTTGTTCATTATTGATAGGGAACTTCCACACTTTCCCCTGGTCCGTCCACAGTACCATCTTCTGGAAGTAGTTGGCCGGCTGCTGGGAGGTCGCCAACGACACCTCCCGCTGCTTCAGAGCCTCCCACACCTGCAGTTTGGTTCCGTAGTTGGTCTCTTTGTCTTTGAAGATGTTCAGAGGCTCACCACTGAATATGTTGACGGTTGTTGGTTGAGGTAAGCTGTAACAAAATCATTCTTACAAATCTATATCACAGAATAGTACGGATGTAGTGCAAAATGATTTTTCACATCACCTATTCGGATAAGGGCTTTTTCTTCCCTGCTAGGAGGGATCAAAATGGCACTTTTCTTCCCTGCTAGGAGGGATCAAAGTGGCACTTTTCTGTAACGAGTAATAAGTTATTAGTATCGATTATGATAAAATAAATGCACAACCATTGTTATTTCAGATCTTTCATTATCCTCAATAGGTGATGTGAAAAGCAGTATGTGTCACATGGAAGCAAAATTATTTTCAACTTGGGCGTTAATTCTTGAATCCCTCACTACACTCAGGATTCTATTTTAGAATCCCTCGCTACGCTCAGGATTCTATTATATAATCCTTCTCTTCGTTCAGGATTCAAGTTACGCCCACGCCGTAAATATGTCATTTTGCTCCCTTGTGACACAATCTACTATTCCTTGGTACTTTATCGGAAAAGTTCGTATTTATCGTGCTCTCTCAATAGGGATGTTGACTCAAAAAAAATTATTACTCCAATAAAAAGAAGACAAAACTATGCCAAATAGTGAAAATCCTATTCAACTATCTCAAAAAAACGGTTAGAATGTTCGTAGTTAGAGAGAGAAAGTGCTACTCAACAGTGACGTCACTGTTGAGTAGCGCCATAGTAAATGACGATTGTTCAATACAAAGGTGCGTTTTGCGGAAAAGCGACAGAAATAGATGGCGCCAATGTCGTGGAGCGATTGTATTTAGTGTGTTACTTATGAAATATGAATTTAGAATCTACATTTTGTGTAGTTATAGGTAAACATTTTTTTTTTTTTTGACATATTTCGTTCCACGGGTTAACCAACAGAGGCCTAAAAATTATAATTTCAAGATTAGGTTTTTAGATTTTTTCAAGTAGAAAATGCTTTATTAACATCATTATCTATCATACTTGTAAACTTGTTAAACTTGTTGACCGAGTAAAACGAGGTCTCTGTTTTAGCTTCGACAAAAATGCTTTCGTATGTCCGGCCGGATTTTTGTATGTCCTCCTCTACAGGTCGCAGTTATCAACCGATTTTCGTGAAATTTTGTGAGCAGGTTCGGTAACTATATAGAATTTTTTTGTCGAGTCACTTTTTGGAAATTCATAAAAACAAATATTGTATCAATGATTTCGTGTTTTTCTGCGGCCGTTTTTTCCTCTACAGGTCGCATTTGTCAACCGATTCTCGTGAAATTTTGTGAGCAGGTTCCATGACTACATATAATTTATTTGTAGAGTAAATTTTTAAAAATTTTTTTTACGTCGTTGGCTGTTCTCCTCTACAGGTCGCATTTATCAACCGATTTTCGTGAAATTTTGGGAGCAGGTTTGGTATCTATATAGAATTTTCTTGTCGAGTCACTTTTTTGAAATTCGAAAAAACAAACTTTGTATCAATGATTTCGTATTTTTCTGCGGCCGTTTTTTCCTCTACAGGTCGCATTTCTCAACCGATTCTCGTGAAGTTTTGTGAGCAGGTTTTATGATTACATAGAATTTTTTAGGCAAGTAAATTTTTGTAAATTTTTTTTTTTATTCATTGGTTTGTTCTCCTCTACAGGTCGCATTTATCAACCGATTTTCGTGAAATTTTGTGAGCAGGTGCGGTAATTCTATAGAATTTTTCTATCGAGTCACTTTTTCAAAATTTCAAAAAACAATTTTTTTATCAATTTTTGTGTTTCTGCGGCCGAATTTCGATTTGTTCACCTCTAAGGGTCGCATTTCACAACAGATTCTCGTGAAGTATTGTGAGCACGTTCTTTGATTACATAGAATATTTTTGTCGAGTAATCTAAAAAAAATTCTATGGTTTGTCCTCCTCTACAGGTTCGATATCTAACATAGTTTTGGAAATAAAAAAAACACTCACGAGGTCTACAGCTCACAGAGCCACTAGTAGTACTTGGTTAAACTTGTAGTAAACCTACCTCTTCTTTTCGTAAGTCTGCATTCTCGCTTGGTTCATGTCCTGCCGGGGTCTGGTTTGCTGTGTCTTCTGTCTCTGTCCCTCTTTGGCTCTGACTATCCGTTTCACTTGCTCTCCTCTCGTCTCTCTGTGAACTGAGCCCCTCTCTTCACCATCCTTTGAGTCCTTTGAGTGGTCTACTTTCATGCCAATTAACAAGTCACTGGAACAAAGTCATTAATTGTTGTTTTGTTTTATTTTTATTTGAGCTGTGGTTTCTACACTCACCGGCAGAAAATTTGGCCAAAAACTTTACGTGATTTAAAACTATAAATTGAGTAAATTAAATAATGTTTAATATATAAAAATGCATTTTTCTAATTTGGGCCAAATTTTTTGCTGGTGAGTATATTTGAGATGGGCTTGAGTTAAGATATGTAATTAATTGTATGGGTAGGGTAATATACGTTATTTCATTATTTAAAGTTAAATTTAGAGGGATTTCCTCCCTCGCACGCTCTGGTTGTGGAATGAGCTCCTGAGCCGATGCCGAGGTTTTCCCAAGAGACTACAATATGGGGCTCTTTAAGAAAGGAGTGTATAAATTTTTAAAAGGGTCGGCAACGAGCATGTGACGCCCCTGGGGTTGCACGCGTCCATAGGCTGCGGTGACCGCTTACCATCAGGCGGGCTGCACGCTTCTTTGCCACTGACGTGGTATAAAAAAAAATCTCATATAGTAGTAAAAAATAAAAGATTTTGGTGTTTTAGGATACAATTTTAGGTTATTATCAAATCGATAATTATCAAAGCATAAAAATCACGATAATTATCATTGATAATTATCCTTTCGAACCCTGTTAGAGTGTTATTGTGTTGTAGTACCTGAGACTGGTAGATGTCTGATTAATTTTCCCTAGAACCTTAGACAGCAACACTGCTTCTGTCTGCTTCACGTCCCCGCCGATGGCTTGAGCAACATCACCTGCGGCCTTAGTAATGCTTTCCTCTGGAAATACATATTCCAAGAAGTTTAGATACATCCTGGGGCCTGTACCACAAAACTTTACAAGCGTACAATTCAACAAATTTGACATCTTTTTCTATGGAAAATTTTACAATTTTGCGGAATTGTAGACTTGTAAAGACTTGTAAATTTCATAAATATATATGTGTATCCAAGAATGGCAAGAATTGCTTGCACATGTCTACCGGTGACGCGAATACAAGTCAAGTAAACGAAAACATTGTTTTGTTGTATTTTTTTCGCCGTCAACCCACATAATAAATAATATTATATACTGACCTATTTTCTCAACTTTAACTTCAATTTCGTCGTTTTTCCGCTGCCGCCTCACATCTGGGGCCGAAGCAAAGTTAGCTCTATACTCAGTTTCTTTTGATAGTGGCTCGCTCATCATGCTTTTCAAAAGTGCCTGGATTTTATCTGTGCTGGATTCTGACTGTTTCTCTCCCTCTTTAGAAGCAATCTTTGGCTGTTTCTCTGTTTTTGTTCCATCGCCGTCCGCAGGTTTGTCGGATAAACATCTTACAATCACTCTAAAATCCCTCTTCAATCGTAGCCTGAAAGGTTCAATATATTTTGTGAAAACAGTTGATTAATATACTATGAAACACCTTAAAACTATGTTACCTTGTTAGCATTTCAAAATTCTTATATTATGTTTTGACTATAGTAAATAACAATAATATGAAGTAAATTAAATCAGTGCACTGTAAAGAGTGTAGCTTTATAATTTATATTAGAGGTTAGAATTTATTTTACTTAAGTTCCGTTTCACGTTGTTTGTTAGAATGACATTGACAGTTGTGATAAGGGGGCATACATACATTAGGCGGGTTTTTGCCCGTCGCGTCGCCACGTTGGTGAACACACGTGTTCTTTGCGACGACGGGCTGAATTCACTACCGTACAAAACCAGTTGCCTACTGTCATGCCTGTCATGGCGTCGTTACCGAACAACGTCTTTGAACAAGTATTGATTGGCGAAATCATCATAAATTTGATGGAAAGCCACTTTTAAAGAGTGAAGTGAAGTGTACATTAGGCGGCCCGGCGTCGATCAATAAAATTTAAAATGATTTAATATGAATGTTTTTTTAATATATTATATAAATAAATAAATATTTATGGACAATCTTACACAAATCAACTTAGTCTCAAACTAAGCAAAGCTTGTAATATGGGTACTAAGCGACGACATACATACTTATATAGATAAATACATAAATTCTTATTTAAATCATCTAGTGGTGTGAGAACGAGCTACTCTAATTACGCGACATCTAGTGAGGAAAAGCCTAACTATGTAGTGTATTACTTGATCACTAGATGGCGCTAAAATTAATGCATAAGACCTGACATCTAGTGGTGAAAAGCCAAACTATTTAGTGTGTTACTAGATCACTAGATGGCGCTAAAATTAATGCATAAGACCTGACATCTAGCGGTGAAAAGCCAAACTATTTAGTGTGTTACGTGACAACTAGATGGCGCTAAAATTAATGTATAAGACCTGACATCTAGCGGTGAAAAGCCAAACTATTTAGTGTGTTACTTGATCACTAGATGGCGCTAAAATTAATACATAAGACCTGACATCTAGCGGTGAAAAGCCAAACTATTTAGTGTGTTACGTGATCACTAGATGGCGCTAAAATTAATGTATAAGATCTGACATCTAGCGGTGAAAAGCCAAACTATTTAGTGTGTTACATGATCACTAGATGGCGCTAAAATTAATGTACAAGACCTGACATCTAGCGGTGAAAAGCCAAACTATTTAGTGTGTTACGTGATCACTAGATGGCGCTAAAATTAATGTATAAGATCTGACATCTAGCGTCTAACCATCTGAGTTGTCCTTCTCATATAAATAATTAAATTAATACAGTGAAATTACTAGGAAACAGTGTGTTTAGCCGCATAATGGTACTGTAGTCTTAATAAGACGAGCTCAGTTGAAAAATGTTCAACCATATGTGACGACTATTTGCAGCATGTGCGGGCCCGGCGGCACTTTCCAGATATTTCAATATGGTCATATGGAAAAGATGGTCTTTACAGTTATGACAAGAGATGGATTTACTTTTGTGGTTCTACTGATTCTTTTTCTATGGTTAGATTCGCTCTAGTTCAAGTACATCTTGAAGGTAATCCATAAACACATGATAGAGTGTTTGTGTAAGAATAAAGAGGAATGAAAAAACAAAACAAAAACACTATTCAACTAAACGTAAGGTGTGGGGAATAATTCCCCACACCTTACGTTTAGTTGGAATCCCCGGGAATTTAATATACAGTTATTTTGTTCTGATGACTGGATCGGAACTGAAGTTCAGAGCATAAAACCTGATTCTTGTCAGACTATAGAATGTGATTGTGACACCATAAGGCTGTTTAAGATTGAAATTCAGTTTACGGAGCGTGCAATGCCTTGTACTTCAGTTGTAAGTAATGCACTTTATGAAGATATATTGAGTTCACCAACTTTCAACTACAGGCAACTGATGGGAGTGTATTAGCCATGCATAAGAATGTTCTTTACATGCACAGTGAGAGGTTTAAAGAAATGTTGACAGGCGAGTGGAAGGAAAAGACAGAAGGCTCCATCGATATAGATGGGGTGACCGTTATGACCCTTCGGTAGTTAAAAGACTACATGTACTTGGACTCCTTGCCTGACTGTACCGATGACCTAGAGTTACTGCTGATAATTTAAATGTATTTTCATGGTTTTTCATTATGAAATATCGTTTCAAACATCACTCCAAATCGATTATTTTCGAGCTAAAAACTGTTTTTTCCGCTTAGATTCTACTGCATACAATCAAATCTAAAAAAGGCAATGTTACCATCTAAAACTTTCATACGATCATCGTATCCTTTAATCACTTTATTGGTGTTATCAATACTTTTGTCAAAATTTGAAATCAAAATATTTTAAAACTTATAAGGCCTCTCATTCCGCCCTGGGCAAATGGATGAGATTATAAATGTTGCTTGCCAAAACAATATTCCTGAATTGGTGACCGCCCTCGTATTCAACGTTCCTGATAAATTGAAGTTTGCCGACCGCCTCGTGGAAACCAAAAAATTAAAAAAAATTGTTGTGAGGAATGTTTGTGGCCTTATTCTGTTAAGGATAAGTAGTTACATTAGTGACTGAATGTGTAGTTCGTACACAACTTTAAGGCCAAGCGCTGTCAAATTAACGCAAGCAAATATCTACCTTACAGTCAGAGCTCTAAGTCGAGTTTTGCTTGCGTTCGTTTGACAGAATTTGGCCTTCGTTTTGTACGAACTAACAATGCACGCCATGAAATAAAAACGACTTGACGGACACATGCGTTGATTTTTTTTTTTTATTTAAATTATTATGTACCTATAATGTTTGTTTTTGATAAAATGTTGTACTTACCTCTTAATTTTCTCATACATTTAATAAGTTTTAGTAACTGTACGATTTAAAAATACATTACCACTTTTTACATATTAAAGTTGTTTATTGTACCTATACCAGAGAGCCTGTGAATTTGTAGGTAGGTAGCTGTCCCGCAAAAGATTTAGTTTGAAATGTAGGCTAGTAGATAGCTATAGATAAATTAGTAACTGCATTATGATTTTCTTTTCTCTGCAGAGGAATGATCTATGCCTGCCCATTGTAATACCCATGGGAAAATAAACCATAAAAAGCTGAAAAGTAAACAAAACATTATTTTGAAAATATAAGTGTTTATTAGAACAACATGTTCACTAACAATACAAATTACACTGCTAAATAAATACGACAGTGTACATTCACTTCACACATTTAATCTTCAGAAATTTTCGTTTTGAGCAATATTTATGTAGTGGCCCATAGCACTAATAATCTATTTAATAAAGTACAATATGATACAATATCAAAATGCTAGGGTACAGTCGAGGTCATTAATATGTATACACTTTTTAACCTAATCGAATGCGTTTGCTTACAAATAGCAGGCGACCGCATTCGATTAGGTAAAAAGTGTATACAATATATATTAATGACCTTGACTGTACTTGCAGTCCCGGACCCGACTGGTGAAGTCCCGGAAATTCCGGGACTTTCATACAAGCCAGTCCCGGGCTTGACCCCAAAAAATACGTAAAAATTACATAAAATTAATTTTCAACTGACTACGCTCGCGTGGGGTTCTTTTTATCAAAATTGAGAGATCAATTTACTTAAAAAAAATTACATTAATAAACAAAACATACAAAAGTACTGGAAGCACAATTATAAGTACAAATTTAACATAGATTACACAACTATAAGTACACTTAACATTGTGAACACCTACCCTAAAAATAATGAGTTGTAACAATTCGGTGACATATTTTTTGAAGTCTCAAATAAAGAAAGGCTTCATTAGTTTCCAAGAAATATGTCAAAAGTTTAAATCCCATAATATTATGGCACCTATTTATAACCTAATATAACAAATCACGCAATACATTATAATTTATAAAATATGTTGGTTGCTAAACTATTAACATTGGACTATATTTAAGGCACATTGTCACTTATGATTTACCTAAAACTACATTTTTTTTCCTTTTGGTCTGCTATGCGAAAAATATACGACCTAACCCGTCCACTCCCAGCGAAAAAAAAAAAAACAAAATAAAACATTATTTTGTTATCCCGCCGGGGATCGCAGATCGGTAGCGGACCGCTTGGGCCACCATAGGGGGAACCCAACACTACATGGTTTACAAGGACAAATGTACGAAGACGTACACATTCTTACACGAAAACTTATAAAAATTATCAATATTTAGGGACTGGCAGCGTTTGAAACGTCAGTGGAATCACCCTTTTCTTTTGTCATTGACAAAACCATCCATCACACATTTTCTCTCTTCTTTTTTTTTCGTTTCACTAGATTTAGTAGTCTATGACTAGCATGGCTGGCATAAGAGCGCGCGCGAGACGGACTATCCGCCTCTTTCTAATCAGAATACTTAGAGAGAGACGGCAGGTTGTCGAGCGCGATCTTGCGCGAACCGTGCAGGTAACTTAAAAAATATTCTTCTTATAATAACTAAATTAATTCCCGAGCTATCTCGTTATCACTTACTAGCACCATTCCTTAACGTCGTTTTATCCGTTACTTTCAGCCCCGCATACGTTTTTCTGTTACTAATGTAACCTTTGTTTCAAACCTCGGTTTGAACGGCATTGATATAAATCGTTTTGTCAGTCCAAATCGTGACATGATCACAGTAAAAAGAAGTTTCTATTGATAGGATTTAGAGCCTGAAGTCGGTTCGGCAACGCATTTATTGCACACACTTTCCACAATCATCAACATAATATATACGTCAAATTATTCGAAAAAAAAAAAACACCAAAAAGTCAGTTATCGAGTATAATCCGTCGTCACTATAATTCGAGTATGCTAATTCACTTTTACGTTCTTTAGAATCTTCTTTTTTCTAACATGGTATCTATTTAGTCACGCACGCCGGGCCTCATCAGTTTACAAACATTATCATTGAGTCCATCTCCAGTAAAGTAGTGATGATTCATTTAGGTACTACATACTATTTATTCTATGACTTTTAGAACTCCTTTTCTAACATGTAGCAGTCAGCCACGTACGCGGGGCCTCACCCGTTTTCCAAACATTATCACATTCACAGCCATATTAGGAACTAATTTTAACGAACCCAAAGTACGAATAACCGGGTCGCAGCCAGAGCACCTGGTCTATCTCCCTCTGCGCCAGGTTCACGGTGTCTCCGACGCTGAACCGGGCGACCGTTTGTACGGAGCAGGACATCTGCGCTTGCCTGAGGCTCGTGTTGGAGGCGTTGTCGCCGGTGGCGCACGCGGCGAGGAGGCGGGGGGCGCCGGACAGACGCGCCCACACGAAGTAGCTGTTCGCTGTTCGCGTTAGGTACACTATCTGTGGAGGAGAGAGGTCAAATAGTAGATTGTGTCTCAATTTATAAAGGATGTCCCAAAAAGGACGCAACATTTAAATTTGCCGCCATTTTTGCATTTTAGTGCTGGTAACCCTAAAAAAATACTATTTGACAGCTGATAGTTTAGGGTTTTTAAAGATGTAGCACACTATACCAGAGAAAACCTCATTTTTATTCTTCAACAAAAAACAATGAAAATTTGGCTACGAATTCTCCCAAATGTCGTGTAGGTACTGATTCGTTTCGGTAGCAGATTTAGCCCCCTATGTCACGTGATTTAACACCATTTGATTTCTTTGTATGGGGTTATTTGAAGTCAAAGGTTTATGCCAAAAGTCCTAACGCATTCTAGGTGGAGGATTACTGTTGCATTAGCGATTCAGCCACATTTGTGCAAATTGGTCAAGGAAAATTTCATCAAAAGAATTCGTATGTGCCAGCAAAGTCGTGGTGGGTATTTGCCTGATGTGCTATTTCATGCATAAACCCTATCCTATGTAGTTAATGTTTAAATAAAAAAAATACAGTAAATAAAAAAAATGTGTTTTCTAATCAATTCAAATATTGCGTCCTTTTTGGGACACCCTATATATTTACGGCGAGGGCGGTTTATTGAATATTGTGTGAAGCGAAAGATTCTACAATAGAATCCTGCGTTTAGCGAGGGATGCGAGTGTTTGCGGCCAAGGCGGAAATAAGTTTGCTCGTATTCCATTGGATAATCTAGTGCTAAAGTAATGAGTTTCCTTTACAAATATATATTTTTAGACAGTGTGCATGTAATAGAAACTCTCGTTACTTACATTTGTGTGTAATATTGTAAACCATATACATTATGTGAAACAATGGGGATTACCGTCAGTGTAGATTCACCGGTATTTACGACAAATTATTACGTCTATTTATAAAATGATTTCAGGTACATATTGTTTGTATACTAAATAATAAAATAATAAATAATTACGTATTAATACGGGGACAATTTGCACGTCACGTGTTGCGGTTTTGTTTGTTACCTACGAATCATTGAAGTGACCAATGCGTATTGTTTCAATTTTCATTGTCCTGTGGTTATAGGCACTATCGCATTAGTTCAGTGACATCAGATGCGTCGCCTAATCCATAAATTCGTTCTAAATTACAGTAAAGACCGGTTCCCTAATTAATATATACGCATTTGTGGACCTTATTGCAAAGGAATAGAGTGCAAAAGTGTACATATATAAATGAACTCGACTGTACTTACCGACAGCTATCCAAAATCTAAGTAAAGCGCGCTCTCCTTGATCGTGACGACCACCCTGTCGGGGTGAAGAACTTGCTATCGATGCCTTTGACGACACGTTGTCGTCACGGGGGATAAAGTACTCACTTGTGCACAGACTAAGTAGAACCCGCTCTCCTTGATCGTGACGACCTCCCTGTCGGGGTGAAGATCTTGCTATCGATGCCTTTGACGACACGTTGTCGTCACGGGGATAAAGTCCTCACTTGTGCATAGACTAAGTAGAGCCCGCTCTCCTTGATCGTGACGACCTTCCCTGTCGGGGTGAAGTTCGATCTTACTCTTGCTGCCTTTTGACGACACGTAGTCGTCACGCTCCCGCGACTTCTAAGGTGATGTTAAGGTACTCACATGGGCATAGACTAAGTAGAGCCCGCTCTCCTTGATCGTGACGACCTTCCCTGTCGGGGTGAAGTTCGATCTTACTCTCGCTGCCTTTTGACGACACGTTGTCGTCACGCTCCCGCGACTTCTAAGGTGATGGTAAGGTACTCACTTGGGCATAGACTAAGTAGAGCCCGCTCTCCTTGATCGTGACGAGTTCCCTGTCGGGGTGAAGCTCGATCTTACTCTCGCTGCCTTTTGACGACACGTTGACGTCACGCTCCCATGGGCCGATGACAGCTGGAACAATACGACAAAATAATCGTTAATGATAGGCTGCATGACCATTTATGTATCTCTTACTCTGTCGCTCGAATATGGAAGTGTGATAGATACACAAAGAAGTTTTTTTTTGTTTTTTTTTTTTGCGCTGGGGCGGCACTCCTTTGCTATAAGATTGTCGCCGAAGGGCCCCGAAAGGGCTCAATGGGTGCGCAAAGGGGACCTGGGGAGAGGACACACACACACTTTCGCATTTATAATACTAGCGTTCATTGCGTTAAAATTTAATTGCTATCCTTTTATTTCAGGCGCTTACCCAGTTATCGCTCTTCTATACAAACTTCTACAATCTTAAAGGATGATTTCTGGGATAAGAAGTAACCTATGACCTACCCCGGGCGGGACTTTAAATTTAATCTAAATCGATTCCGGGGTTTAAGCGTGAAGAGGTAACATTTAGACAACAGACACTTACGCATTTATAATGTTTGTATGGATTCTGTGGCTATACAAACCCTTAGCTATAAAGTGTAATACCGTTTAAGTACATTAAAGTGCAGTTGCCCTCTGCTGCCGGTTGCGGAATTATACCTTAAAGGTACTGACCGCACCAAATTTGGTAACAGTATTGTTTGCTAGTGGTACGTATTTCAAGGAATTTATGGAGTTTTACCGTCGGAATTACCGTAATAGGTACCCCCTATACAGGCGGATCATTTGAGCAGAGGTGGGCAGGTAATGAGGAGGCGAACTAAAAGGCGTTCAGTAAGAAAATTACCTACTGACTGTAATAGGATAGTTGACTCATGTTAAAATTTGTAACAAGGTGCCGCTATAGATAGTAAACCATCCAATTATTGCTATGAATTGTGTACGAGTATTACATAAAACCTAACTAGAATACCTAACTTATTTTTCCATACAACATATTGAATTCTTGTCATCACTACCAACACCACAATGTACCTAACAGGGAAATCACCACGAAATAAAGTGCCGATACAATTAAACGTACTTACGTATAAAACCTACGTCACTTTATTTTATTCACTAACCTTAACTACCAACCTGAATTGAGGTATAATTTATCATTGCCTTTAGTAAGAAATAAAATTTATGGCAGAAGCACATGTATTAATGCCACGCGAGTTTTTAATCATCTTCCTAATGAATTAAAAATGCTGGATGACATGGAATTTAAGCGTACACTGAGCGAAAAAAAATACCTACTAATTATTAGTAAGTTTTAGTGAATCCCAAGACAAGGAGATTATATACTAACGGTTACAAAACAGTTTAGTAGTAATTAGTAGTTACAAGGACACATTTTTTGGTATTAGTAAATAACTACTATTATAAAAAACTGTTTTGTAACCGTTAGTATTTAATCTCCTTGTCCTGGGATTCACTAAAACTTACTAATAATTAGTATTTTTTTTTCGCTCAGTGTAATTTGAAAAAATGGTTAATTAAGAATATCTATTCCTTTCTATTTTTTTTTAAATTAATGAATCATTTATTTACAAGGAAATGTATACAAGAATACAACAATAACTTAAATAAAATTAAAGCTAACTTAAATCTAAAACAGGCCCTTGAGGCATTGTACCGAGGATGCTGGCGGCATTTCCTCGCTGTATCGCAATGCTGACAGCTGATACGTTGTGCGAGGAACTCGCCAGCTCTTCAGTCACCAGTTCTATTCTATTGATTTGAAAGGGCGAGGTATCATTAATAGAATATCGTCTAGATTAGTGAGAAAATGAGTGTAAATATACAAGAAATGGTACTATGAAGTACTTGACACGACAAACCTACTTGAGAAACCATTACTTCATACAAGTCATCAAGTAATAGTTATTTACGATACAAGGGTTGTAAAACAAAGAAAGGCCGATATCGCAGATGTTTGGGGCCCGAGCCGCAGGCGAGGGTCTCAAATATGCGAGAGAGGGCTTTCTGTTTTACGACCCGTATTTTGTACACAATTTTACGTCACCACTTGGCCAAAAAGTGGGTTTTTCTGATCGCGCAGCGTGCAGAAAAACGCGCTTTTTGGCAAGGTGTGGTGTAAACCCTATATTGAATCCATGTTAAGTCCTGCAATGTAGGCCGCGACGCGACTCACAGATAATTGTTTATCAAACCTACTTCATTGCAATTTTTACATTTTAATGACTGCGCAGTGTACTTGAGCTACTAATCTATTATGTTATCTATGGTAGGTATGTTTAAATGAGATATTTAATAGGGATTGTCATGCTCGCTCCTAAATTGGTTGCTACTTGTTTTATTGCCATGCGAATTAAGATTAGTAGCTACTTACTCGCTTTTTGAGCAAAATTAAGCATTTTAGTAATCTATCAATTTGCCAAGACAATTTAATGACTAGTCTCTCTTCTAAGGCCCTGGTCTCCTATAAACGCCATCGGCCGCTTACAGCGTCACGCCGTACGCTGCGTCACAATGCTTACTATAGAGATGTACTGTTATGTTCTCCAGGTCTGTCAGGGCCTAACAGTACATCTCTATAGTAAGCATTGTGACGCAGCGTACGGCGTGATACTGTAAGCGGCCGATGGCGTTTACAGGAGACTAAGGCCTAAGAAATCGATTGTACTACAAAACGGGCCGGCCCGGACACGGACCGGGCTAGCGTGAATCATCCTTCATTCCACAGTTTGGAACTTGTCGCACTTAGAGATAGAGGGATATAGTTAGTTTCATAAAAAAAATCACAAAGTAGAAGAGCAAAGGGTCAATATCCGCTTTCTCCTTTTGAAACAAAGTGATCCATTTCTTAATGATGTCATTGTGTTAATAGAAAACACTCGGTAAAGATATCGTTTACTCACTTGTAATCTAATCAAGACAATTATTGTATTTACTCATTAAAAATCGTTAATTGGAGTTGTTTGGTGACTTGTTTTGAGTGGGATAGACGATTAAGACGATAAACTATCCGATTCATAAGTTATCTAGACTTATCATTTGCTAGCTAACTACGTGATTTTATGTCTGTTGAAGCGTCCGACTGAAAACAAGCGTTGCGTAGATTTTCACTGCAATATTGTGCTGATTTTTTTTGCAACACACGTTGTTTTTCGGCGACGGTCTAACCCCAAAAACGTCTAGTGTTTGCTCTGGGTTGAGGTCAGATGGCATATGTGAGATTGTTTTCCCTCATATACGGTTCTTGCTGTCTAAAGGTTTAATTCCGCAGCCGACAGCAGACAGCAACTGGATTTGGAGTGCGGCGGAACGTGTAGTTGCTGTCTGCTGTCGGTGTCGGCTGCGGAATTAAACCTTTAGGGCACAACAGACAAAAAGCTAGGAGCACATATGATGACATGACATTGTTTTGCCTCATATATCATATACTGTTCTATCTATATCTACTGTTCCTACTATAGTGCTTGTTTTATTAGAAGCTTGCACTGTTCGTATGTATAAAGTGCGTAATTTGTCGTCATAATTTGCATCTTTTTTTCAGCCACTTGCCGTTATCCGATTGAGCTGAAATTTAGCATACTTATGTAAGTTCGATTATATACTTGGCATACAATACAATATTATGGTACTTACATATACACTCGTCGTGTTTGTACTCATTAGAACCGTCTCAATGACTGAATAAAAGTACGGTCGGCAATAACAGCGTGTACAAAATGAAGTTTAATCTTAACATGTCACGAATCAATGTGATGTTAAATTAGAAGTGATCGTCGTGAATAGTGCAATCGTGTAGTTCGCGGGTGATAAGAAATATCAGTGTCTGGATGTGTTTATTTACAATATTTTATTCATAACAATAACATTTTATTAGTACTTAGTAGGCATTGGATTGGAACTATTCCCACGATATCGCAGTACCAAGCGTTGTTAAGGCGCTACAACGAGAAATTCAGAAACTTTGAAACGCTGTCCTGCCCAGACTAGCAAACAGTAGGGGATGATTTTCAGATATATGATTGTGGTACTGACAATAGCCGAAACACGATTGCTTAAAATTTTCTCGATAGAAAAAAAACCAAAGTCGAGTCTATATTTTCCTTTTTTTACTCAGCCTACTAAAACAGCGTATTATTAAAAGACACGATTAAGTTAATATGATCGTATTTTACCTCATCTAAAGTCTGACAAGAGGAAATTTAATAAACCCTGCACATAGTCAGATATTTAACGAGATTTGTCTCAAAAAGCCATTCTCGGAGAGTAATGCTATACGTTCCTCGTGTGGCATGGGAATTTGGGAATTCAATTTCAGGCGCGAGTCAAGTCAAAGAACCTAGTGCCTAGAAGATGGTCGCTTTTAATAGCGCGAGTAGAACAGTTTTTTTTTAACTTGACTGTGGCTAATGGCTTGGCCCAAGTGCGTGGTTGGAGAGTGGCCTGGGGAAAATCTAGGGGACCTCTCTCCCAGGACCACGCGGGCGGTTTAAACACTGGAATACTCTAAGAGTTTGCGCTCCAGTAAGATTGGTTGAACGGCTCAGCTCAACCGAATCTGATGTGTCAGTGACATCGAGCTACTGGGAGTTTTGTCGCTAGGTTCACTAAACCTAGCCTAGCTGAGTCCAGTAAGAAACTTAGCTAGGCCCGACCTGGCTCGGACTAATGGCAACCGCCCGAATTCAACGGTAGCCCAGTGAAAAGAGACGCGAAGCGTTCGCGTTTCATACAGTCGGCTATGATGCAGTCATTTGTTTTGATGACATTAAATAGATTATTTATCCTACTTATATTTATTACTGCGAAATTAACACGTTGAAAATATGTTAGTACGTAATTACGTATCAGAAGATAAACGAGAAGATAAGATCAAAATATAGGTCTTCATCGGCGAAATAATTAGTTTTGAAATAATAACATCAACATGCAGATAAACACTAAGTTTTTAAGGCGATATATCAATTGAAAGAGACGCCCTTATGTTTTTCGCTCTCGACAAAACGGGACGTTTATTAAATTTCCTCTTGACAGAGTTTAGATGACGTAAAGTAGCATCATCCCCTCTAGCACAACATGCATTCCGTATCTACTCGCGCGCGAGATACTTAAGCTACCTGTCACTTTTTGACAGCATTAATCAGACAGTGACAGGTAGCCTAGCACGAGATGCATGTTATGCTAGCCCCACATATTAACTTAATCGTGTCTGAATAATGCGTTATTTTAGTAGGCTGAGTAAAAAAAGGAAAATATAGACTCAACTTATCGAGAAAATTTTAAGCAACCATGTTTCGGCTATTGTCAGTAACACAATCATATAGTCAAGAATCATATATCTGAAAATCAGCCCCTACCGTTTGCTAGTCTGGGCAGGACAGCGTTTCAAAGTTTCTAAATTTCTCGTAGCGCCTCGATGCTGCGGCATGAGGGGCAGAACATGGCAGAGCCATAGATTTACGCGCTCGGCACACTGATGCGGAAACCGCAGTGTGCTAAGAACCTTACACTACTCAAGATCAGTTACGCAAATGGCTTCCTAACAAAAACGAAGGGTCGCATTACATCGTCTGGGCGCTTAATTGTCGTGGAACTAATTGGCTACTGGGCTGATCGCATTCCATTCTACAAGGTCTTCAAGAAAATAAATAGTAGTATTTTGGATTTAATTCAGAAAATAGTAGTATTTTTGATTTAAGACCTAATTCTTAATTCTTATTATACTTATTTTTTTTTATATACATACACATACCTACTTATAGTTTATTACTTATATAAATATTAAATATTACAATTATTCGTATAGGGTGTATTTACCTCACTGGAAATGTTCCCAATTTGTATTAAGCCTTTAAGTGTTAGACTTGCCCTAGAGTCCATATTACCCCACCTCCCCCTATTTGAGCAACTAGGGATATGGATTGGACTTACACGATTTTGACATGTTATTATTAAGTACAGTATTATTATTAAGTTCCGTTTCCCAATAATAATAGAGATATGGATCTTACGATTTTCCATTCTGCCTATAGCAAAGCTTTTCTTAGAGAAATCAACTCATAAGAAGGAATTCTCATTCTTGAAGGGACAGCTTTAGAGCAATGAGCTTCCACACAAAGCATCTGCCATTGTTTCCTCTGATTACTGCCCGCCTCACTTCTATTCAACTCTAAACCTTATCCACTGAACGAAAAGGTACATTTTAATATGTTGCCTGAGATTAAACAGAGTAATAATGCAAATAATCAGGCTTTGTATTGTACACACATCCTGGCACATAAATTATCATGTTAACTACATATTTGTAATAAATGTTAGTCATATGATATGTTCAGGCGACTTTAGACTTTAATCCATTGTGATAGGGGCTTGGAGATTGCAGCTGTAGGAGTTATGTAATGGAATAGTCTATGAATGAATGCATATATGGCAAATGCAGGAAAATAGACATAAGTAATCAAGAATCAAGTTAATAGATTGTTAATAAAATGATATGTAATAAATGTTGTTACTTACATTTTGATCCCAAATGGAGTTCTTTCATAGCACCATTAAATTGCACGACTAGAGGTTCTGTAAAACATACAAAACAATATCTTTATTCTCTTAATAATCATGTAATCACATATTTATTAAAAATCCTATTTCAAGATGGAACAATTAAACTATGTATTTATTAAGAAAACTTATAATATTATTTAAAGAGTTGCAAACTTTTTCATTTAAAGAAAAATTTCGTTAGGTTCTACATTCAACATAAAAACTCCTGCATTATTAATTTAGCTGATTAAACCTTATTAAAAATAATAAAATACCTTTAGGGAATATTGTTGGTAAGCTTAGCTCCGGCATATCAGTCTTGTCTGAGTGGTCTGTCTTCTTGCTTGAGTCTACTAATAACATGTCTTCACCCAAGTCTTCTACATAATACCTCCTAGGTTTAGACGGGTCAACACTAGGGTCCATCCTGGGTTCCCTCGCTGGAGGCTCAGGCCTGTATGGAGACCTCACGGTCACAGATTTCAAGGCACTCTGCTGTATATTGTCATGTTCTTTCACATTCTGGTACAAGAACTGGTCCCTCATTGTCTCCAACTGTCTTCTCATCGAAACCATCTCATTCCAATAATAAAATGCTATGGAACTACTTATAACCATACAAAGTACACTTAACAAAAAGTTTAATATGAACAGTAGCTTTATTTTCTTGGAAGACGCTACGGATAGTGTTGTGTTTATATGAACGCCGACCTCCGCCGGTTTTTCTAAAATAAAAAAATAAACTTTAGTTACACTATGCCGCGAATTACAACTTGTTCTTAATCATAGGTAATTGACAATCACCTGTGTTCAGATGAATGACAGTCCCATCGTTTTTCGCTCTAGTATTTTTACTAGAATTGAGAAATATATTAGCACCTGCTGATGTAGTATTCAAGGGTACACCCTCGCATACATTAACTTTTCTCTCGTCGAACATTATTAGTACGGCTGTACTACGAGGCTACTATATGGCGTGGGTGCAGCGTCCTAAACAAAGGAAGCAAAGTTAAAAAAGTTTCGCAAAGCGATAACCGCGAGGTCGCACAATCAAAACAAAAAACATACATACCGTTAACCCCAAACTACAATTTATTCCATAGGATGGCACTGTTTTTTACTTAAACTGCACATGAATTCTGTCCGTGTATAATAAAAACTAGTTTGATAGTTTTAAGGCATTAAATAACAATAAAAATAAAGGTTGTGTGCATCGCACGGGCGGCAGCTTCGCTTGCGACTATGGCTGTCGAGTGTCGGCTGTCAAGTCAATGGCGCGCAGACCTTTTCTGTGCTCGCGCCAAATTCAAACTGAGCCTGAGAGCGAATGAACGTTTGAGGAATGTGGCCCGATAGTGTACGCTTTCGACTACGCTGGGCGCTTGATAACCAAACAATACAAACAAACTAACGCGTATCCCCTTTTAACTGTTCTCATGATTGCTACTAATTTTGCATCAGCAAAATTTGCAAGGCTGTATTTGTTAAACCCTTTTATTAAGTAGGTACATCAAGTATGTAGGGTATGTACCTATATTTATTCAAGCAAAATGACGAATACTTTAGCATTTTGCATTTGCATAGACTTAACTGTTATCTATTATCTGCTCCGTACAATATGTAATGTTAACTTGCCCTACGTCTTGATACATTAAGATAACTAGGGCATGTCTAGAACAATTAGTTAACATCGTTGTTCAAACGAGGCATAACGCACAAAGTAAAGACTTTAAGTTTATAATTCCACGCTTAGAAATGCGAGCATTACGTTTTTATGCTGATTACCAGGGTCTTTGTGTACACGCCCCTTATCTCACCCAGGCAGGTATACGGCATTGGTAAATAGCACGGGCAAGCCACTACAGTGTACAAACCCTTGTATTTGTTAATGAACTTTGAAATTAACTCGGTAACTTTTTAAGAACTGGAGTAAACGGAAAATACTTAAAAATAAAAAAGTAGCTTGAAATTTATACCTTACCCAACACTAAATTAACTACGAGTACATACCTACTTTATTTATTTACAAGTATATACCTATGTGATCTCGTATTCGCGGATATACCCTATATTGACAAAATTTTCATAAGTCTCGAATCGGGGTAAGCGTACCAGTTTGACATCTCAATTTCAATAATAATTTTCGTAAGTGGGGATATCCTTATGATTATGACGGAGACTCGTTTTGATTTCGAATCGGGTCCTTCTAATACCATCTGTGAACGGATTGGGAAGTGCCGGCTGGTATGTGAATATGGGTATGCAAGTGCACAGCTGCAAGCCATTTGCGGGTCGCAGACTAGTACGAAATTAGAAATAACTATTCCAAGACACGAGCCAAACCGGGATGCAAATGGCATCCTCACATCGCAACTGATTACGAATGTGAAACACCACACTTGGGGGTAAACGCACATTTCTGCAATGTACCTAGGGTCATTGTGTCGGTTACGCGAAAGGTGCCAGTAAGCAACCAGGTGGAAGGCAACAAAGTTTCTAGAGATCCTGAACAAATAGTGAACCGTAGCTATGCATTTTTTTTAAAGATTTGTTATACCTATCACAACGACCTATTAAAAACAAAAACACTGCAGTTTCGTTAGGTCAATCTGTGGACACCAGCACAATATCTAAACACTGTGTGCTGGTTTGCGACACATGAAGAATCTGAGTTACGTGTGAATTAGTTGTTTTTTTGAAGTGAAAACTTCTTTAGCGGCGCTGAGCACTTTTGTACTGGGGAAAAATGTATAAACTCGCGATAAATTCCAAGACCAGGTTAGTTGACCCCTCCTAGTATCGTGATTGCTATGTTACGAGGGGTCCCCAGCTGGTCTTCTTAGAAAGCCAAGGTTCTAACTGTTTTAAGACAATCCTAAGATTTTCCATAAAGATCATATTTCAAATAAATTCTCATGGAAAGTAGCTCTTATTGTCCCTAAAAAAGCGTTTCCAAAGTCCAATATCGGATAGCCAGACTGACCGATTTCCGTAAAGATCATATTTCAAATAAATTCTCATGGAAAGTAGTTCTTATTGTCCCTAAATACGGTGACAGTTCCCTTCAAAATACCTAGTGGCCAAGAGTGATGGATAAAATACCAAGGGCCTGACACGCTTTGTAAGAGAAAGATAGCCTTATTGCGATTCCTATGAGAGGAAGTAGAAAATAGTGCGAGGTTTTGTCCTTATCACCGATCGTAAAATTTTGTATTTGTGTCAAAGTTTTGTGTCAAGAAGATTGCAAAACAAATTGGCAATATTTGGTAGTGCATTTTATAAATGGAGAATTAATGATAAATTTGGTTTAAATGAATTATAATTTACCAATTATCAGATCCGTAGTGTTTGGGTGTTCAGTGCAAACATGGTGGGGTGTTCAGTGTTGGGCTGTAAAAGCAAACTCGACCGAAAAAAGGCGGATGTTACATTCCATGCGTAATTTGCGTAAGTACATTTTCTTTGCATTTTGGACCCGTGTTTATTTCTAAAATCTCACCGGTACCAAGTTACTGAGCTAAATCATAAGTTATATCATAAGACACTTGATGAAATAGGAAAAATATGTAAATTAATTCAAAAATAACCTCCAAACATTTCACATATAAACCGATCAAATCGCGTAGTATAAATCTACCATAGAAGCCAGCTTAGAATTGATGTCCCATCATTCAGTCGGTTTATAATTCGATTTCGGGATACCAACAAATAATAAAAAAATCCCCTGAAGATTACCCCACGTTTCGGGAAATTCAAGTAATTTGATTTTTTCAGTTTTTAGGGTTCCGTAGTAAACAAGGAACCCTTATAGTTTCGCCATGTCCGTCCGTCCGTCCGTCCGACCCCCGTTTTTCTCAGTAACCGTTAGTACTAGAAAGCTGTAATTTGGCATGAGTATACATATCGATGACGCGGAGAAAACGGTAGAATAAAATCTTAAAAAAAAAAATTTTTTAGGGTGCCTCCCCGGGTGACAGTAACGGAAACGCACAGGGCCGGGCCGTCTTTAACCAATTTGAGGCCCTGGACACATTAGGGTAATGGGGCCCCTATGACCTTGATAGAGCACGATTCTGTTAGAATAGACAAAGAAAGTAAACGAGTCACATTAAATGAATAGATATTAATAATATAATATCTCCTAAAAATAAAATTAATTTTCAAAATACACCAAATTTGGGTTCTTCCTTAGAGCAAACAGCTAAATTAAATTTTCTTAAATAAACGCCTAATTCTAACCAGTCATATATATTTTTTTAAATTGAAAATGAGGCCGACGCTTATGCGAGCTCACCCAGAAGATTCACTCGTACCTTAAAAAGGTCCAGGTTATTTGAACTCGGAAGTACCTACATACGCCATTCGAATACCAAACCAGTAAACATTATAAAAAAAGATGATTTTGACCAGGTAATGAAAGTAGCCAGTCGTACGTCGTCTGGATATCTGATGGAAGAAGGGGGAAGGCGGTATGAGCTCATGGAGTTCCTGAGCACACTCAACGAATCTAAAGAAATAAA
Source organism: Cenopis cana (assembly GCA_951800055.1). Lineage (NCBI taxonomy): Eukaryota > Metazoa > Arthropoda > Insecta > Lepidoptera > Tortricidae > Cenopis > Cenopis cana. The sequence goes on along the minus strand of OX637476.1, from coordinate 1,881,145 downwards.
AATGGGAAATAGGTAGTATTGCTTACAATTTTTGAAGTGAAAACTTCTTTAGCGGCTCTGAGCACTTTTGTACTGGGGAAAATTTGTTGAACTCGCGACAGATTCTAAGATTCTAAGACCAGCTAGTTGACCGCTCCTAGTAATCGTGATTGCGATGTTAGGAGGTGTCAACTCAGCTAAACTCAGCTGGCCCCTATACCACAAAACTTTACAAATCTACAATTTGACAAAATTGCACAATTTTCCATAGAAAAAGTTCACAAATTTGTCGAATTGTACGCTTGTGAAGTATTGTGGTACAGGTTCCTGGTCTTAGCTGATGCGTGAGACACAATGATACTCGGGACATATTATGTAAATGGATTATGCGAATATGAACATGAGTATGAGTACAGTATAGATACGGATACCGATACCGATATGAATATCTTTCTTATTTGGGTCATTGTCAGTCGGAAAAACAAAAGTTGTCCATTCGGTGGACAATAGTTAACGGCTTGTGTGCATGTAATTAACGTTTTTATTATATGGATTTATAGACACGGAATTACAGATTATGCGGGTTATCAGATCAATCGAAAATTAAGCTTTGTAGCCCTTAACTTTTGGCATGTCCTGTCCACCGAAAAGACGCGCACCTAAATCTGACAATGACCCATTTACTATCTTTATTGAGTTTTCACTTCTGCCGGCACTCCCGGAGTTTTTTAAATAATGAGACATCGGATGGTTGAACTGTCGCCTTTTGAAAGATTTAGCTTTTAAGAGGCAAAGGCATAAGTAGGCAGATACAGCCATAAATACATTTTTGTTTGTAGATCAATTTATTCAATGAATAGTCAAGGTAATGTCTAAAATTTCATTGGGCTGTGTTCTCACTATCCGATATTTATCGGTGTCGGATCTGACACAGTATAAAAAATGTATGGGAATGTGTGCTTTTATACTTTACCGTGAACGTTCACGTCCACGACAAACTCTATGGTTCCATTCATAAATAGAGCATAGACTATAGAGTTTAACTAATTATGAATGAAACCATAGAGTTTTATAAAAAGCAAGCAAGCAAAAAAAAAGCAAAAGTAAGTAAGTGGTAAGTTTGTATAATGTCCTCCATTCCAAATATATAAAGGACCGGACGAAGTAGTAATTAAATAGATACTGACTTACCTACTTTGTAATTGTTAGATATGAGCAATTTACTACTACTACTTAATTAATTATTTTTAATTTTTGAACATGTTTGTAATGTAATGTAATGTGATATTGATGGGATTATTGCCTGAATAAATAATTATTTTATTTATTATTATAAAAGCGACCAATGTGTCACTGCTGCTCCTGAATTTAAAGACCATGCATACCAGGACGAAACTTTGACAACTGTGGTAATTTTACCCTCTAATTGTATTTTCTTTGGGTATATCCTTCCTTTGGGTACACCCGGGCTTAATCCCTTTCAAAACCCAAAACCGGATTAGATAAATTAGGTACTATTAATTAAAAACCATGGTACACTCTTTAATAGCCCCGTTTGTGAATTAAACATTTTCACACAAGCAGCTAATGAGTAAATAAATGATTATTAGATCAATTTAATTACAAGAAAAAATGAGTCATTTGAACTGAATAAAGAACTCCTGAATCACGCATGGCATTTGAAACTGCAGCATATGCACTCGATGAAAATATTATATCGGTGAGCTGTCATTGTCAATGTTTCGTGTTTATGGTAACCGGAGAAATAAAAGACTTACGTGTAACAGCTGTTTTGTGTACTATTGCGTGTATTGCTTTTACTTATAGCTAATGAATCAGCGGTATCAGTTGACTTTTTATAAAGCTCGCGATTTGATAATAAGCAGGCATATACAATACAATACAATTACTTTATTGTACACCTCAATTAAAGGGCACAGTAATGTAAAAAATCACAATAAGTACATGCAAACAACGGGCAGTCTTATCGCTGAAGAGCGATTTCTTCTAGACAACCTTAGGTTAGGAAGAGGATCTAATCATCCTCCTAGCTTTTTCTCGGTCGTTATCATAAAAAGCCAGGCTTTAGAACCTGATTCCAAGATTTCGCGTAGGCACTAAACAGTCATGCTCATGGCTGCGAATAAGTAGGAAAGGAGGTAGAAAGGGTAGGTAAGGGGGGAGTAGTAGGAAATTCATATGCCAAAGGTTGTCTGTAAGAGATCGCTTGTTAGCGATGAGACCGCCTGTTGACCCTGTTGTCTTCCATTCCATTGTTGTTTTCTTTAGTCTAACTACTTTATTTGGTGAGAAATAAAGAATATTTTTATTGTATTGTATTGGGAACTTTCCAGGTCCTGAAACGAGCAGTTTACTTTTCCGAATCAAATATCAGTGTGGTTTACGACTGGCCAAAATTTTTTTTATACTTCCAAAAAATTCTTTTCGCTTGTCCCGGTGGCATGGCGATATTGAAAAATCAAAATTGAACTGGCAAGGGCCACGCCACGCTATAGATATCCAATTGGAATAATAAAAGAAAATATTTTCATCCTGAAAATTCTGTACCTGCGGAAGACAAAATTGCCTAGGTTAATGTTTAAATGTTTTAACTTTAGTTGTGTAAAACATAGAAAGCATTTATATAGCATTTTTTACACCATATTAGTTGTAGGTATCTATTTTCATAAGTGAACCCTGGGGTACGGAAGTAACAACGGAAGTTGTCTATGTTCGACAAACATAATAATGTATTCAGTTCAGTTCAAGGTCTGTTCTTGACGAATGTTTGGTCATATCTTATCACTCTAAGCACATCATGAATCAACTCGCAGAATGTGAGATATAATTAGAGGTAATTAGATGATACCGTACCGTTGACATTATCCGTACTGTCTACAGAACCAAAACGGTCCATGTTATAAGAGAGTTTAGTATTAACATGCCATTCTTTTACTCATACTATCTGGTTATGTGTCACGGTGTCAGCCTTACATGGGAACTACCGTGTTGGTTAAAAAAGGCGTATTGGGCTATAGTACGCACGTTACGCATATAACGTTTTTAATTTTAACGTATCAAATGACTTGGTATTCACGATTGCCGTCAACTCGTTTGATGTAAGTGGCCAGTGTAAGTCCAACTTCCCATTGCGCACAGTTTTGAGTAATCTAGGGGTGCAGATATACTTGAAATAATTGGTGAGGTTTTAAGTTGAGACGAGTTGAGGTTGTGAACAGTATAGCATCTTTATGGGACGTTAATTTGATCTAGTAGCTAATCGGTGACCCTGAAATTTCTGCATGTTTGGAATGCATCTTTTGGGTCATTGTCAACATTTGTTTTTCTTTACTCTGTTATAGGTAGCAGTCACGTGAGGGATAGTTGAAGTATATTGGGATAAGACGGACAATAAATTCCTAGTACTTAATAAAAGTATCGGAAATTAGTCAGATATTACCCCAACATAACTATCTAACCTAAATTATCCTCGTAAGACCCAGCTTTTTTTAAATGTCAAAGTGCTAGACGCCCTTTGTACAAATTTATGTACATAATTATTATTTGCTGTCAGTCCTGAACACACTTTTTTGATAACTTTAAAATTTTAAAATATTTATATGTTATACTATTTTTACATGTATGTACGATGTATAAGGAATTAAATGGTCTAAGAAAGAACACTCTTACTCTATGATCTGTCAAAATAAACCCGCGAAGATTCAAATTTAAAAGCGCCATACCTAAATATTATGTACAAAAATATGTACTACCGGCATTTATTATTACACAGTTGCTTGGATGTTGAGGACTGAACGGTGAACTTTATTATGTACAAAATTTGGTACCGGGGGTCCTAGGAGGTTATATTACTTAATGGTTATGCATGCAATTTTGCAAAGTGCCTAGAATTTATTATATTAAATAAAGCCTTATCAAAATCGGTCGAGCTGTTTATATCGGGTAGACAGACACATATTTTATATATAGATATATATAAACCTACTTATAAACATTTTTGATAAACCATTTGAACTTGTTGATTAGATTATAATTTTAATGAAGAGGGGAATCACAAATACATAATTGTAAAATTGCCAATAAAAATAATACATTATAACTACTAGAAAACTTTACAAAAATGCTACAATTTGAAAATTTTATGAGAAATACGAGTACATTGGTTGTGATGTTATTTCTCCGTAATGTGTGGCCTATGTGACAAGACAAAGTACTTAGGTATACGTTTCACAAATGGAATATGTGACTCATGCGTTAGGTACCTATCAATTAAAAGAGAGAATAATCAAATCAACATCAAAAATCAAATCATCAAAAATTGTCTATGTGACTCAGAATACATATGTACCTATCGATTAAATGGGCATAAGCAAATTCCGATTTATTAATAAAGATTACTACACAAACTACGTTATCTGATCATCTATTATGCAGCTGTCACAATTCTCTTTTTTACAAACTAACTTCTTTGATTCCACCTGGCACCACAATAAAGGCAAGTTTCTGATGAAACTTGCGACTTACGGATTGACTACCTTACAACAGTAAGGTAAAAGTACCCTTCACCGGACGCTTAAGACCTACATGTACGATTGTTTTTTTAATAAGGTTTAGAATTTTTGTACGATTATGATCAACAGCATATGGTGAAGATAGATAAATTTGTCATCATTTAAATGTACGTCGAAATTTATTACATAGTTAGACGTATATAAAAATATTTTTTAAAGTTTTTTATATCGATTACACTGATTTGTCCCATTCAACGAACTAAGAAACGGAATTTGCACCCATTACCGGATCGGCATGCCGTTTCACCGAACTAGGGAAGAAATGTATGGAATGATGGCAGTGTGTCAGTTTGTAAACTAATGAGTGACTATTTATTTCAACCTAACTGCACTAGTTTTGTGATTTCGAGCAATCTTGACGGTAATTTAATCTAAGAAAAAACTGTCTATAATTAAAAATTTAAATCAAATATTTTTTTTATATAAATAATATACTTATCTATTAAAAATTCTTCGCTAATCGCCAATAATTTATTTTTATATAATTTATTCGTTAACGGTTTACATCTAAGTAGCGCTGGCTTTTTTTTTAAGATATACGAAAAATAACACATTTCAATATAGATCTAGCTGTACGCTGAATATGGTTTATATTCCAATGAACGCCAAATAGCAGCTAGGCCGAGATAATCATATGTTCGGTATCAGAGACCATGGGTACGCTTTACCGAACGGGCGTTCGGTAAAGCGTACACATTGAACCTATCACGCGAACATATTTAATAAAATAGTGTTTTAATCTTAATGATTCTGCCATAACAACATAAGTACATTTTATTTAGAAATAAGAACTATTGCAAAATAATAAATACACAATTATTTTGCTTCTACTGATGTTAAATAAATAATATGGAATTTTTAAAATTACCTGGTCAATGAAGCTTATTTTGACGTCAAAAAGTCGTGAAAACTATACATTTCAAATGCAATTTACAAAAAATCTGTCTCGTTTATAGGCGTTCGGTAATTGCTCATTAAATTACTCTATTAATTGGATATGTGTAAAGCGGAGTAGTATATATATAACGTTTAAAATTAACGAGTGAAAAAATAATTTTCAAAACATACGTTTTTCCCTGATTCCGAACGCTGTTCGGTAAAACCTTCAAGCAGTAGATGAGGGTGACCCATCACCGAATTTACATTTTTGTTGAATTCTGTAAATTTGACTGCACTAATTTCACTTATTTAACTCAAACACACACACTTATTAACTCATGATACGATAACACCCTATTTTGAAGCATAAAGTCACTTTTAAACGCTTTTATGACCTTACGAAGTACACTCAGTTTCTTAACCATTTTCGTAAGGAGTCCCATACAACGCCGCGATCGACCTGCTCAATCGATTCTCCCGTTACAACTAAGAAACAAAATGGCTTTCTTTGCCTCGTAGTGGAAGGAATAGGTATCTAGCTAACGGAAAAAAAATATCACAACGTAATATTAGCTGTAAGAACTCGACTTATGGCTCAAAATATAGAAAATCCGGTGATAGGGCAGATCCGGTAAAGGGTACATCTACCTTACCCTTACCCTTTGTTTCCAATGTTTGCATTACCGTACTCGCTAGCGACTGCGCAAACGATTTAGTATATGGCGATTCTTAGTTCTATTGCGTAACCGCCAGAGGCGCTGTACTTTTGTCCATACTAAATCGTTTACGCAGTCGCTAGCGAGTACGGTAATGCAAACATTGCAAACTCATGGTAAGGGTATACATCTACAGCGACGTAACGGATATGCACTTCGACCCTCCACGTAAGGTTTTGACAGCTCTTCACAGCGTTATTGTATAATTTAAGGGATTCCCATGTTATTAAGTTTATATTTAGTTATTTTTTGTGTATAATTTAGTATAATGTAACCTGATACTTCTCTACACTTCTTTACTCTCTTTCTCTACTTCACTAAAATATTGCAAGTAGAGTTTACCTTTAAGTAGTTGTTACAAGTATATTTTAGATGTATGGATGTAAACAACTGTTGGTGAACCTTAAAACCAAATACGAGCTGTCATCCTATACAAACTTGTCAAACATTGGATGGCAGTCATATAAATAAGTCTTGAGTATTGTCAAGATGCGTACTTAACAATAAAAGTTAGTACTTTCATCCGTAAACTTGGGAAAAAAGTAGAAAATGTGACAAAATAGCGAATGCGGCAGATAGCGGCCGCCTACGCCAGTTTACGGCCCCCTGTGAGCTAGTTTGCGGCCCCCTTAAATATGGTACTAGAATGATTATAATATAATTTTTAATAAGTTTTTTATATCAAAGGCGCATAATTATGTGGTGCAAATATTTTTAAATATTTGTTCCGGTTCCGGAAACGCTGGAGGAAGGTAGGTACCTATACAATTATTCGGCAAAACCTAGGTATGGGTGGATTGTCTTTTTGGGTCAGTGACGGCAGCTACCAGGTCCCGTGCTGCTACGCGAAAATGGTCTTAGAAGACCTTCCCTTAATTTCGAATTAAAGAAGATTCTCATTTATAGATTTTGGAAAAAAACATACAGGGTGCGAGAAAAAGGTCATTTCTGACAAACTTATTTTTTGATGCCTATCGATCCCATTCCTGTCTAGGATCAAAAGCTTGTATGCTACCAAAAAGAAATCAAAGATAAATTTTCTCATACAAATTGTATAAAAATGAAAACTTATTTTTCACATGCTATTTTTTTATGGGAACAAATAAAATGATCACCTAAATAACTTTTGATATCATCAAATTTTCGAACCCTAAAATAAGGTTGAACACTCAAAAAAAATTATCGATCAGCAATTCCGAGTCACCAAAAAACTTCTACCTATTTTTGCAGCACTTGCACCTATTTTACTTATTGCGTTCCTATAAATTACTAATCGCATCAAAAAAATTGTCAAGTACCACCAAAAACACTAAACTACCACCTAATCTCATGCACCTTTTTTCATTGGAATTACATCCAAATATTATACACATCGCATGCTACATTTTAGTAAACAGTTACAAAAATTGTTTTTAGCACTATAAATATTTCAGTCATTTCCAAAATGTTATAAATTAGAAAGTAAAATTCTAAATTAATTTAAAAAGCAACGCGCAATGTGGCTGTGTGAAATAATAACACGTATACTGCTATCTCACTCAATCAAATACAAAGAATTGTCTGAAGCATAAAACCTATTGATATGTCGTTAGAGTGAAAGGTACCTATTGCTGTTTCATTCTAACTACCTATTGCTGATGGTTTACAAACTACAAGAAGTTTTTTTTTTTTTTTTTTAATGCGTTGACGTGAGCGCGTTTGATTGAAACCTTTTATTTGAAAATGAGTTTTGTTCATTTATTAAATTGTTAGTTTGTTATGAAAATGGATAAAGGTCCTCAAATGAGTTTACTTTATTAATATAGACAGATTTTCATGGAAAAATTAAAGGAAATTAATAGGTAGAAATAGGTATAGGTAGGTTTAGGTTATGTTAGTTTTGCATCGGCCCGAAGGGCCAAACGAACTCAAAATAGGAGCTCCGCGCCAGCGGAGATCCGTCAATACTGTTCCAATGTCCACTAGTTTGAAATAAAAATAGCTATTTTTATTTCAAACTTCAACTTCTTAAAATCATTTAGCGCTGTCTTGCTCGCACGCGGTGCGACGTGCGAGCGAGACGGACCGTATGGAAAACCGCATCAGTGTGCTAGCAATGAGGTTAGACTAGATTGGAACTGCTTTGTGCGTCGGACATTAAAAAACAATTGCCGCGTGAAATTTGGTGATCATGTAGTATTTCTGGGTATCGAAAGAATTATTTGGGTGTAAATAATTTTAATAGGATTACGAGCCCTGTAATATTTGGATGTAAATTATATGAAATTTGGTGTTTGAAATTAGGTGATCATTAAGTATTTTTGGGTAGTGACTAATTTATTTGGTAACAATTTAATTTAATAGGTTATCGACATGTTACTACTTTGAGTTGCACTTTATATTTAAAGGGAGTTGAAAATTTGGTGCGAATCTAATATTTTTGGTAATCAATGTAATTTTTTAGAGCATCATTCGGCAACTAATTTGGTGGTTCGTTAAATGCTACCCTTTTTTTATGCCAATCGATTCTATCCTATCCATTATAGGATAGAATCCATTATTTCCATCCATTTTTTTATTATCCATTATTTTTTTATTAGGTTCCTAGGGGTCAACTTCCGGTATTGTACTAAAATGCCACAAAATAAATTTATGGAAAGATAATTAATATTTTTTCCCATACATTTACTATGGAGAAAAAGTGAAATTTTATTCACATTTTTCTATCTTCTTGTTCTGTCCTGTTTTCGTTTAAGGAACATAATACTATAAGAAAAAAATAAGGTAACAGCATTCAAAATATCAAGAAACTTACTGATATTTTAATTATTTTAAGACCTCATATGTAACGTATTCTAGCAAATAAATATTTCTATTTCGAAAAACGGGGATTATGATGAGAATAAAATTTCACTATTTCTCCGTAGTAAATGTATGCGAAAAAATATTAATTATCTTTCCATAAATTTATTTTGTGGCATTTTAGTAGTCAGGAATGGAATGACCTTTTTCTCGCACCCTGTATGTTTTTTTTCCAAAATCTATAAATGAGAAGTTTTCCTCGATTTATGGATTTTCTAGCCGGAAATTTAACTTTTGATCATGTATTGGAATGGGATCGATTGGCATCAAAAAGTTTGTCAAAAATGACCTTTTTGGCGAGACGTGCCCACCCGAAACACATGAAAGAGGATTTAATATATGGATGTAGATAAAGTAGTGTATGCAACTGTACATAATTAGGCATTAAAACGCTCGTGTGACCTTATTATGAAACTCGCCTTCGGCTCGTTTCATAAAACACACTCATGTTTTAATGCCCCTCGTTATGTACCAGTTGCATAAACTACTATTACTCGTATTCCACATTTCTTTATGTAACATCTCAAAATCAATGGTCTTTATAGTGGGGCCGCAAACTGACCTTTTCGGTAATTGTGTATACCAGATACCGGTCACCACAATTTTTTGATAAGAAAGTTTTAAAAATGCCAAAATCTAATGAAATCATATCAAAAACTTAATTATTTAACTGATCAAACAAGAAATTTATGAATGAAACCAAAATTAAGTAACATTAATTAGCTCTCAATGTCAGCTGTCTCTTTATTTTTTGTACAGATTCACTATAATTCCACGCTTCGCACGCACTACGGATTCAATGCGGGAATTGTAACGTTTTATCTTGTTGAAGATCAATCTTTTAGTTACAAATTATATATATTCTTATAGCATTTCTAATCAAGTTTAGCTTACGGTTTACACTTTTTCTTAAATTAGTTTATAATTGTTATTATCTTTAGTTGAAGGAACCTAGTCGGTCAGGGGGCCGCAAACTGCCGCAGGCCGCGTAACTGGCCTAGCGACCCTATGTCTAACATACCTATTAGGCGATCATCTTAGCCCCTACGTAGCAGTCAAAGATTTTTTAACAATGAATACTATTATACTATTCTGTGACAATGACTCAAATGGAGGAAAGTTGAATAAACTTAGCAATAGCAAGCACTAACCTGAGAATACCTGAGTTTGTGTTACTCATGTGTGTCAATGACCTTATTTTTGGTACAGACGGCCTCTAATGACGCATCCTAAAACTCTTCTCGTAAGATACAGTTATGATGTGCCTTATACAGCGAGTTCTTGCATCTGTGCTGTTGGTTGGCTGTACTTTGGTAAAGTTTGACGGTCTGGTGTTATATCAGACATGCAAATTGGAATACATTTTTTAATTGGCAATATTCATTAGAACGTTCCTGATAAAGGATAGCTGTTATTTATGTTATAATTTTAGAAAGTAACTTGTGGCAAGTTCATACAATTTATACTCGCTCAAGATTCTGCACAATTCAACGGCATCTAATCTCAAGATTAGGCGTAGGACTAGGAACTAGTTTCATGAAAAAGACCGCCATCTGATCTTCCAACCCAGAGGGAAAACTAGACCTTGTTGGGATAGGACCGGTCCCTCACAAAATATTTATTATTATAGATACACATCATCATCATCATTGGCCACAGCCACAGCATCTATTTAGATGATTGTTGCAGCGACAGTCTAGTCTAGTTAGAAGAAGAGGTCTATCTTCTCACTATTTTATTACCTTTAAATTCATATGTCAGCTAGCGACCACCTCAAAGACAAGATGTATGTATTTGGATTAAAAATACAGACCTTGAATAAGTGCAAATTTTGTAGTAGTTAAGTACATAATAAAGGAAGTTTTTAGTAATTATGTACATAATAAATGAAACGAAAATAATTTGTTCCAGAACAATTAAACAATTTTTAATTAAGTTTAGGATAAGCATAGCCATCCAGCGGGGGAATGTAGCCAGCCTTATGGGAAGCCTTCCACAGGGGACAGATTTGGGAGATTTATATTAGTTTTAATTTAGTTGTAGTTTTGTTTTAAATTCCATTATTTATTTTAACTTGTTATTGTAAAATAAAACAATTAACATAATTAAGTTTATTATATTATATTTTTAGATGTACACTATTTAGGTAATAAAAACAGAATAAAATAAATATTTAAGGGGACTCCCATACTTACATTAAACACAATTACAATAAATTTAATTAAAAACCGTTTTTCCTTGGACTCTTCTAAATCACTGATTTAAATAAAAGGATCTAGCTATATACTAAAAGCTAGAAAATATTATTACTTCATCAACCTATCTGAGTGGTTGGAAACTGGTACACTGAATTAGGTAGTCGCTAACTAGCTGGCGCATTGACACTAGTCAATAAGTTTACTGAATGAGTCAGGTGGTTGCTTCTCAATTTCTACTCCTTGTAGCGGTAATCGGGTCCTGAACTGGGTTGACCGTTAGTGAGTTTCGAATGTGGAACAGTCACGGAACAGCGAAAGCGGTTTCCGAGAAAAAGTGTGCTAACCGGAATATATATCTTCCATTTAGTTAGATGGTGTTACGCAATTAAAATCCTAAAATTTTTGGGGAAATATATTATGTTAATTCAGATTATTATTATTATTAAACTAAAAAAAACGATGTCTTCGACAACCATTAAGGTAGGTGATGCAATATATTATAATAAGGTAATATTTAAGTGATATAGATGAATAGTTTAACAGAACCATAAGAAAGATCGTACCGGATCATTAGAAGGAACTTTAAATAATATGTTATTATTTATATTTATTTATTTTTCCTTTCCACGTAGCGCTCGTGGCCCAGCGGCGCCGGGTACCGCTTTGCGGTATCTAAGGTTAAGCAACGTGGGCAGCGGTCAGGATCAGGACTTGGATGGGTGACCGCTTTGAGTGGTTACTAACTGAGCGCTCCCGTGCTTTGGAAGTACCCGCGCCGCGTACCGCCTGCGCCGGCAGAACTTGCTTTGTTGAAGCATTGTACAGCATAGACTGGGAGGAACTGTGGCATCGTCGTGGCCGCACAGCGTGTCAAATGGCGACGTCTATAGTAAACATAATTAGTAATAAGATTGACATATGTTTTCCATTAAAGAAATTAAATAATCGCAATAATTCTTGGGTATCAAATGACATTATTAATTCAAAATTATTTTTATTTGACATGATTAAAATAGGACATAAATTTCCAAATAATGAGAATATTAAAAATATGATTGAAAGGGGTCATAAAACATACAATGAGCTCATTAGGAAAAGTAAATATAACTACTACATAAATATTATGAAAAATAGTAAAAATGCTTCCAAGTCGATGTGGAAAATAGTGAACAAGGAGCGAGGACAAATTTCACGGCCGTTGACTGACGTTGCAGATATCGTTGTTGATTCGAATGGGACTAGGTTCGAATCGAAGCAGAACGCCGCTAACGCCATAAACCACCATTTCGCATGTGCTGCGGCAGCGTGCGGCGCGCCGAGAGCTGACTTGGCGCGAGTAGGTACATTCTGAGCTTAATATTGCTCGTGCGCCAGCTGATCGCAGTTTGCGCCTGCGTCCGTTTTCCGCAACTGAGGTCTTTCGAATTATCACAAAAAATATCGCACACAAGCCGACCAAAGACCTCTATGGAGTCTCCATGGAGCTGCTTCACCTCGCCGCCGCTCCACTGTCACCGGTGTTGGCGGATCTGTATAATCAGTGTATCTTCGAGGGAATGTACCCTTCCCCTCTAAAAGTAAGCAAGATTGCTCCTCTCTTTAAGGGAAAGGGAAAAAGGGAAGACATTGATAGTTACAGACCCGTCTCCATCATACCGGCGGTGGCGAAGGTTCTGGAGAACGGCCTCAGTTCGCGCTTGGCCGATTTCCTGGCGGCTACCGATGCCCTGTCCGAGCGGCAATATGCCTACCGGGCAGGGCACTCGACGAGCGCCATGGCCCGCAAGCTGGTGCGCCAGATGATGGGCGCTCGCGAGAGCGGTCAGCAGGTCGCGGTACTGTGCTGCGACCTCTCGAAGGCGTTCGATGTGGCTGACCATGACGTCATCGCTTTAAAACTGCGACACTACGGCATTGATGGCAAAGCGCATGCTCTGATAACCAATATCCTCCACGATAGATCGCAGATTGTAGTGAGTGCAGGAGGAGCAGTTAAGTCTGAGCCGATATCAACTGTAATGGGAGTTGCGCAAGGGTCTTCAGTGTCAAATATACTATTTTCGCTTCTTCTTAATGACCTTCCGGAGGCGATTCCAGCGGGAGACATATATATGTATGCCGACGATGTCGCCGCCGTGGTTAGTGCACCCGACATTGACGGTCTCGAGCAGCGTCTCAATGAAGTTGCAACTCAGGCAGCGCAATATTTCCGCAGGAATGGTTTGGTCCTGAACTTAAATAAAACTCATTTTCTCCATCTTCATCTAGGGGGCAGGACTCCGAGAAATATAACGGTTCGTGTGGACGGTAACGAAATAAAGCAAGTGCAAACCACCACATTTCTGGGCTTCGAACTGGACAGAGGCCTCCAATGGGGCGAACACGCTCTGAAGGTGTGCCAGAAGCTAGGAAGCGCCTGCTTCGCGCTGCGCCGCCTGTCAAGAGTCGTACCCAGAGGTGTGGTGCGCTCGTGCTACTTTGCCACTGTACATTCGCTCCTACAATATGGCGCAGAGCTGTGGGGCCGCTCCGCTGAATGGGAGCGAGTCTTTCGCATGCAGAAAAGAGCCCTCCGAGCGATTGTACACGTGGGTCAGCGCACGTCCGTTAGACCGTATTTTAAGGAACTGCGGATACTCACTCTTCCTTCCGTGGTCATATATCAAGTCGCAGTGTATGTGCGATGCCACCTTGACGAGTACATTACTCGGGCGGACGGCCACGGTCCTAACTTGCGGTATGGCCACAGACTCGTGGGTGTCAAACATAAACTGGCAAAATCTGCCAAACTCACCCACGTGATGGGCCCGACTGTGTATAATCGACTGCCGGCACATGTTAGAGAAGCACTGTCACTAGCCAGTTTCAAATCATCATTAAAAAGATGGCTTATCGAGCACACTTTTTATAATTTTAATGAATTTATTACGTACGACACTCGTACGTAATGTATTTTGACATTTATTATAATAATTATTATTTTTTTGATTATTTGAAATTGATATTATTTTGTGTATTGTTCTACAACTTTTGTTTGTAGCTCGATTTTTTAAATGTATATTATTATTTTAATTGTGAATTGTATCTGATTAAACTGACATGTAATATGAATTATTATAAATAAATGAATATGAATATGAATATGAATGAAGGCACGTTAAGCCGTTGATCCCGGTTGCTGTCTATGGCAAGTATGGCAGCAGTCGTTAAGCCAAGTTGGAGGCCTTCGGGTGGCTTGAGAACTTCTAACAGTCAAGTTGCCCACTCACTTGACAAAGCCTAATCCCAATAAGGTCTAGTTTCCGCTCGGGGTTGGAAAGTCAGATGGTAGTCGGTTCCTTAAAACTAGTGCCTACGCCAAATCTTGGGATTAGGTAGCGGACCCCTGGCATCCTTCAGGATGCAACTGTACTGGGATAACGCTAGGAGGATGATTTATTTTTCCTGTGCGAAACTGTATAAACATTGTGATTGTACAGTTTGTTTTTAGGATCACATGCCATCAATTCGACCGGTACTTGCATAATCAATATCCTTTTATCATCATATGGGCTCTCGTTCGACACTGTTGCGACAAAAACTTCTATAGGTTTATGTTACGTCATGAAATGAAAGTAGAATGGAGTTTGTATTCTTAGACGATATTTCTGTTCAAATTTGTGATTCATTGATTTCTAATAATTATCATATTTGACGTTGAAGTTTGATGGGATTAATCGGCACGTCAAACACACGTCAATGTGCTCATCCATCAGTGTGTTAATGTTTGTAAAGACATGTAATAACGACACTTTCCTTCTACATAGAGTTCAAATAATAGTTAAAACGATTGATGCATCGCCGCAACGATTAATATCGCACATGTCAAACTCCACGAATCAAAACTATCAATGTCCTTCAAGCATTTTAAATTTGAATGACATTGACAATGGCTTCAAACGGACCGGCAACGATCAATATTCATTGACAAACACGTCGTAGGTATTCACGACTGACATTGATCGTTGCCCGGCCGCCCTATAGACTCAGAGCTCAGAATTTGTGATACAGAAAATAATCTGTTTTTCGTCAAACAATACCTAAGTACCTACATAAATCACGATGCTTTGTTGTTGATCACGCTTGCTTTCAGCCCTCAACTTGTTTGTGTAGCAAAATAAGTTTTCAATTGAAATAACAATTTCTAACGATTTCGTAACTCCTTCAAAAACTCGTAACTCCTCGTCAAACTCAAAGGATTAAAACCTTTAATCTCTGAACAATAAATACTAATATTGATTAATAGTTGGTAGGGAATTAACGGTATTGTTCAAGTAGGTTTTGCTTCAGTTTAATAAATGGATCGCAAAATTATTGTTTACGTTCGTCGTTCAATAATACCTAGCTGTTTAATGGTATCCTAATAACTCTATTAATATATTTGTCAGCGTTTAGCGTAGGGCTTCGTAAAGATTATGGTAGACATTTACCTCCTAATTCCTAATCCAGAAGTATTATTCCTTTGAACGACTTGCTACGGTCTGATGAAAACAAGTGATCAGTGACCACTATCGTTTCAGTAAGGCAGGAAAATGCACCAAAACGTGTTGGAATGTCAACTGCAAAAAATATGATTAGGTACTCGAAAATAGACCTCTATAGGGTAACTGGGCCGGTTTCGCGACCAGCGCCAGTTTGCGACCACCTGAATTTTATAAATTAAATATATTTGTATTTTTAAATGTTATAGACCGTAAATCAAAAGCAAGTTAGACCTGAGACTAGTATATTGATTTAAACTTACACGAATTTCTCACATTATTATTAGGAAAGGGGATTTAATCTTTTTTAAGGTTGACGTTTAAAGGTAACTAAAAGGTACTTACCTAAATATATTGTAATTGTTCGCGATTAAGTCCCGTTTCCTAATAATAACCTAGGACTCATCCCTAAAAGAATCTAAGTACCTACCTGATAGTGCAAGATACACAGTATAGTATAGTTGAGGAAATATATTGATTCATGGACATTTCTATTCCTTGTTTTGCATCGGCCGAGAAAACGCGTTCAAAATATACCATCGCTTCTACACAATTCTTACTTAATATTCTTTATTATTATGTAATATCTCGAGCGTAAACTGCATTTATTATTGATAAATCAGCATTTTAGTATTTACTACAAAATTATGATTGATTCGGGAAATCGGAGACAATATTGAGCGTTGTTTACAGTGTGAAGTGGGGCACCTTGCAGCGTAATAGTATTTTTTGAAAAATCTGGGTGGGTCTGAGGCCGCATGTAAGGTGTTTGTACCAGTTCTCATGTATTGTCTACAGTAGCTCTAGTATAAGTTTTTTCGAAACATTAACTAATTCGAACGCGTTTGCGTTTTGTCTCAAAATGTATGAAAGTGGTATGAAAACGTGAACAGCGCCTCTGGTGGTCACTAGTGGAAACTAAAACAGCGAGTATAACATTTGTTGCTAACCGATGAACGCGCGTATTTCAAACTCGGTGAGAGCGTTTTCATACATTTTGAGACAAAACGCAAACGCGTTCGAATTAGTTAATGTTTCGAAAAAACTTATACTAGAGCTACAGAGTCCAGATTTTTCAATTCGTTTGCAAAAGTAGTATGGCTATATGCGCCTTTAATCTAGTTTTAAAGTATAAATCTGGTGGCTGGCAGAGCAGGTAGACTTGGGTTTTTTTAATTCAACAAAAAATAGGTAATTATGTTTTCAAACAAACATGTTCACAACATTTCACGAAAATCTGTTGAGAAATGCGACCTGTCAGAGGAAAACGCCGGAAATCTGCTGTCCGGAAACATGAAAGCATTTTCGTCGAAGCTGGGGGCCTACCGGGAACCGAGAACGAAGTATCTCCCTCTCTGTTGCTCCAATATTTAACTGCGACAGAGAGGCAGATATTTCGTTTTCGGTTCGCGGTAGGCCCTCAGACTTCGTTTCACTCGGTCAATAAAACTATTTACGCGAATTGGTATTATGTGTAAGTAAGTATACGAGATAATATAATATTCTTTTACCACTTTAGGCGGTCCGGTCCGGTCCTTACATCGGTTGACGCACTAATTATGAAAAAAACAATGTTGTAAGGAATATCCCTAATGAAAGCTAAAAAATAAAACCATGAGATTTGACTAAATTGTTTTATTAACTGAAAAATCAAAGACAGCATAGGTACCTATATTAATTTTATAATGATTTCCTATTTATCATTTTAGGGATCTATAAGTACGTGATACTTAAGTACTTAAGTAAAAGTCGTTGAGAAAAAGCTTGGGTAAGGTCAGTACGTAGGTTAAAGTAGAACAGTATACATACTAACAATGTAGGTACCTATGTTCTCGTTTTGCCTACTTATTAGTAACCTACAGAACGGATCGATAGCTGTTTTTAATATGTATTTAAATACACACCTACTGATGAGATGCGCCAGATGCGCCAAATCACTTTTTATTTCACTTTACAGGTCGCATTTTTCCACCGATTCTCGTGAAATCTAGTACGAAGAGATTCAATAATTTATTATTATTAATAATTAATTAAGTAATTATATAGATTATTTTGTTCGAGTCAGTTATTGGAAATTGATAAAAACACTCGGAGGTCTACAGCTCACAGAACCACTTATTTAAGTAGTTATACAGTGTTAAGAATAACCATTTTCAATCTTCTACCTACCGTATTTTAAATAAGTACTTACTTATCAAATGCACCTAATTCATTTATTGCATGAAACTTATTATATTTAGCACAATGAGTAATAATTACAAAAAAAAACTTGACCTAAAAATAAAACTAAATTACATATAAATTAAAACTAAGCTAAAAATAAACTAAAACTAAAGATAAAAAAATTGTCCCAAATCGCTGCCAGGCAGACCAGAAGGCTGGCAGCATTGCCACGTTGTATGGCAATGCTGATCCTCTGGGCGAAGTTACTTATTTCTTAACCATGGATACGAACTCCTTTACTCGATACTCGTATGGGTGCTTAGGGTCGCTAGGCCAGTTACGCGGCCTGCGCCAGTTTTCGGCCGCCTGAAGAACGAAGTTTTTTTATTTAAATACATTGACATTTTTACATGCCCTAAAGACAAAGTGAGTCGTTTTAATTGGTAGCAATTGAACGGGAATATATTTCAAAACGACAAAATATTCTTTCAGTTCATCAACTCATCCAAGTGGCCGCAAACCCACCTATCAACATCAACCCTTTTCGTACCAAACGTTTCTATTGTAAATATATATATTTTTGTTTAATAAGTACTATTTATAATATAAGTGGGACCAAACGTTAGGTTAGGTCATGTATTGGAGAGGTTAATAATTCAAAATAGTCTTGAAGTTTTGCAGACTACGCTAATTATGTACTGCATAAACAATAAACATATCTATTGTTTATCTGCGTAATTTACTGGTATACCTATTCTTCGAAATCTAGGTTGATGTTCGTCACAGTTCGACTATTTAGATTACTTAGATTCTTTATTTAAATGTATCGATTTGTGTAATTTGATATCTGGCGTTATTTGTTGAAAATCGCGTGATGTGGACATTAAATTTCTGCATAATGGCGTTAACCTGCGCGTGCCCGCGTGGTAGATAAAAGTTGGTGATTTTTGACGGTCAGAGCTAAGGCTAAGCTCGTCAGTATACTTATGCTAGCTAAGGGAAAATAAAATAAATCCTGAAAAAATATAAGCATCTATGACCTACGTACAAACCCTAAAAATTAAATTGTATCTTCATAAATTAACAAATATCATAGGATTGAGGCATCAGCGCGTAAATTTTTATTTTCTGATTTAAAATTAAAATAGTATTAGGTTAACATGTGGCGTTTGTTTGTAGGTATATTAGGTATATATATATAAAACTCCGTTTGTGGTAGTTGGCCACTATTAAAATACGTATAAATGTCAGTTTTTACGAGGTCCGATTTTTAAATGATGACAGCCATCAAAGAAAAATATTCTTGACATAATTTCCATATAATTTCATGTAGTTTAGGTATTTACAAATGGGGTCTTTCGCCGCCATCTTGGCGAGAGTCACATCTTTTTCTTCTTGCTAAGTGATTTTATTCAATTTTACTTAATTTATCCCTTCGTGTGTCATTGGCAAAAGTCCTTGAGGCTGCCATTTCTCTTTAATATATATTTACAAATGTACAAGTTGCGGAAAGCTTAAAAAAATGCATAGAAATAGGTATAAGAAATTCCATTTTCCATTTCGGAAAGTTTCAAACTTATGTTTCAAAAACAAAAGAAATTTCTGAAACTCTATTTCGCAATTTTGGGAAGTTTCCGTCGGCTCGGCACATCAGTAATTTCATGTTATAAGTTGAAATTATTGTCTGGACTTTCTGGTAATTACGTCCGTCCTGTTTACCCTGGATCCTTTCCATCCTCACCTGCTGGCCAATTCTTGAATCCGACGCGTGACGGACGTCGCACCGCCGCTCCCAAAAAACAACTGCATATGTAGGTGGGCCATTTTACGGAAAGTTGTACACTCGACTTTTTTTTAATTTGGATAAAATCGGGTTTTTTCTACTCGGAATCGAAAAGCACTTTCGAACCTAATAGGAGAAAAAAAGTGTCCCAAATTTTTCATGCAATTTCAAGTTTTTCCATTCCGTTACCATCATACAAGCATTACAAGATTAGTAGGAAAACGGATTTTATCCAAAATAAAAAAAAAGTTGAGTGTACAACTTTCCGTAAAATGGCCCAGGTACTAGGTAGTTATGTATATCTACTCCGCTCGCAACTATAATCGTAGCTCTAGTATAGGTAAGTTTTTTCGAAACATTAACTAATTCGAACGCGTTTGCGTTTTGTCTTTAAATGTATGAAAACGCTCTCACCGAGTTTGAAATACGCGTTCATCGGTTAGCAACAAATGTTATACTCGCTGTTTTAGTTTCCACTAGTGACCACCAGAGGCGCTGTTCACGTTTTCATACCACTTTCATGTATTTTGAGACAAAACGCAAACGCGTTCGAATTAGTTAATGTTTCGAAAAAACTTATACTAGAGCTATAGTATAGAGCTAACAGTTACCACAATCGATTTCGGGTTAGAAAGTTGGTAGGTAATTCTGGTTGCCAAGCCAATAACGCTAGTTTAATTTTTTTTTTTTTTTGCCTTTTGGACTCTGCCTTCACTTATTTTGCGTTTTATACAAAGCCACTGATATGCATTAATAGTTAAGTGACGTAATTCAAGTGATAAAGTTGTATTAACGAGCTCACAATTGTAAATAAACACTAACTAAGGAGACCACGTGTAGTCTACCTAACCTTGGTACCGGAACGCGGTCTTATAATAGGATTTTTTTTTGTTTCGCCGACTATGTCTAGTGATGACTAAAGTAGAAAAAAATGCCTATCTAGTATGTAAACTATTGTAACCTTTACATGTGACATGCACCTTAGAATAGAATGTCAATAATAGGAGCGAAAATTAAGTAAATTACCACGGCGCGGCGTCGTCAATGTGAAACGGCACGGGCACGGCACCGGGCCTGTCCACGTTACCTACCACAGTGCGGCGGCGCGGCGACTGAGCGCGGCACGTTGCCACTTCGTGCAGGTATACGGAGCCGAGCGAATGCACGGTACCGCGCCGCGTACATGCACGACAACGCAACGTCGCAAAACCCTTTACCGTTTTCTATGGTTCATTGTCAGTTCGTAAGTTACTGTGCTTTTATGCAAAATGGAAAATATAGATGCCGATTTGTTAATATCGTTAGTAGAAGAACGTCCAGTGCTCTGGGACAAAACAAATAATTACTACAAAGATAAATATTTGAAAACAAGTGCATGGAAGGAGATTTGCCAAATAATTTTTCCTTCGTTTGAGAAGCAAACGAACAAAGAGAAAACAAAACTCAGTAAGTACATAACTATGTTTTTATTTCTCTAAACTCTTTATTAGTTCGTACAAAACTCTAAGGCCAAATTCTGTCAAACGAACGCAAGCAAAACTCGACTTAGAGGCCTTAGAGCTCTGACTGTTAGGTAGATTTTTGCTGTTAATTTGACAGCACTTGGCCTTAACAGTTTTGTACGAACTATACCTACAATACCTAGGTACTTATTTAATAATAATAAGAATAGCGGCATTGTCCTTTTCACCTTAGATCAATACCTAAGGTGAAAAGGACAATGCCGCTATTCTTATTAAAAGTTTGAAGTCAATTAGATTTATTTTTTGCTTAATACCTATATACATACCTATATGTATAATGATTAATTACATTTACTAACATTATCAAAAAACTTGGCTCTAGGTACTGTTAGATATTACCTAACATTTAATTTATTAAACAAGTAGATAAATGTGATATATATATATATATTCCATTTGCAATTGCGAAGTTGTATTAAAATATTTATTCTAACGCGCAAACACAGATTTACACAAAATATTTTATTAAACAAGTAGGTAACTAGATTAATGTGATAGGTATTCCATTTGCGATGCGAAGTTGTATAAAAAAATACTTAGGTACTTAGTATTTTATTCTAACGCGCAAACACAAATTTACACAATAGTAGATTGTTAACCAAGGGTTGAAAGCGACCCATTTCAGACGAGATATTTTGGCGCTCGAACGTAGTGAGAGCGCCAATAGTTCGAGGCTGAAATGGGTGGTTTCACCCGAGTTAAACACTCTGTAGCTCTAGTATAAGTTTTTTCGAAACATTAACTAATTCGAACGCGTTTGCGTTTTGTCTCAAAATGTATGAAAACGCTCTCACAGAGTTTGAAATACGCGTGTTCATCGGTTAGCAACAAATATTATACTCGCTGTTTTAGTTTCCACTAGTGATCACCAGAGGCGCTGTTCACGTTTTCATACCACTTTCATACATTTTGAGACAAAACGCAAACGCTTTCGAATTAGTTAATGTTTGGAAAAAACTTATACTAGAGCTACTGCTTTTCATTCCGAATAAGAGGAAACAAAAAAAAAATTTACTTAAAATTCAAAATTATTATAAAATTTTAAATTCTTATCCCCGAATTAGTCCAAATCGATAATGATGATTTTTCGCAAACAATTTTTTTTTTGAACTTTCAATTGAAAATTAATGTAAAATTTGAAATCCTTATCCCCGAATTAGTCATAATCGAGTATAATGACGAATTTTCGTAAAAAATATTCATATTCATATTCATATCCATATCCATATCCTTATCCTTATCCTTATCCTTATCCTTATCCTTATCCTTATCCTTATCCATATCCTTATCCTTATCCTTATCCATATCCATATCCATATCCATATCCATATCCATATCCATATCCACATCCACATCCATATCCATATTCATATTCATTTGGCTGTCGACGTGTTTTTGGTGGATTCAACGTGGTGAAGCATTTGGATTAGTTAATTTAAAATGTTTTGGAATCAAAAATATGTATACATGTTAGCCCGTGGGGCGCAATGGCCCACTTTCAACCCGCTCCTTAGGTCAAATATGACACACTTTCAGAGTATGAGGAATGAAAAATATTTTATTAAACAAGTAGGTAGATTAATGTGATAGGTATTCCATTTGCGATGCGAAGTTGTATAAAAAAATACTTAGGTACTTAGTATTTATTCTAACGCGCAAACACAAAGTTACACAAAATACACCCAGCGGCAGAAAATTTGGCCCAAAACTTTTCGTGATTTCAAACTATAGATTGAATAAAATAATGTTTAATATAATATAAAAATGCATTTTTCTAATTTGGGCCAAATTTTCTGCCGGTGAGTATATTTAATATTAATACACATTTAAGTCAAGTGCCGGTCGGTGGTTTAGGCACGCAACGCTCAACGACCTCATCCACCGGGCTCTCGGCTCCGCAGCTATCCCATCAACTCTGGAGCCAGTAGGTCTGTCCGCTGCTGATGGCAAAAGACCTGACGGGTGCACAATAGTACCGTGACATCTAGGGCGACCTTTGGCATGGGATGTGACCTGCGTGGACACGTTGGCCCCGTCCCATGTCCAGTAGCTCTAGTATAAGTTTTTTCGAAACATTTACTAATTCGAACACGTTTGCGTTTTGTCTCAAAATGTATGAAAACGCTCTCACCGAGTTTGAAATACGCGCGTTCATTGGTTAGCAACAAATGTTATACTCGCTGTTTTAGTTTCTACTAGTGACCACCAGAGGCGCTGTTCACGTTTTCATACCACTTTCATACATTTTGAGACAAAACGCAAACGCGTTCGAATTAGTTAATGTTTCGCTCTGCCAATACGCCGGGCTCAGCCGCTAATAATGCCCAAACTGTCAAGTGTCGCAAATACGCTTTCTTAACAGATAATTATATATTTGCGGCACTTGCAGTAGAGACCCTGGGACCCTGGTCGACAGATACTAAAGAATTTGTCAAAAAAGTTTGTCAAAAACTGATCGGGGTCTCAGGTGATCTGAGGGCTGGCTCTTACTTCGCCCAGCGGCTGAGCCTGGCCATTCACCAAGGCAACGCAGCGAGCGTCCTGGGAACGATGCCTCGGGCAACATTAGGGGGAATTGAGGAGGGGCGTTTTCATTTATAATTATTTATTTTTAAATATTAGTTAAGTGTTATGTATTTTTGTGTTGTGTTGTAATAAAATGACATACCATGTAAGTTGGTTAGAAAATCACATTTAGGTATACAATTTTAACTTATGGAAATATTATTTCTTAAACTTTGTACATCTGAAATCAAATTTCAATCTTCGCTTTTTTTGACTTATTTATAAAGTTTCTTATTAATCTATAGGGTATTTTACAAATTAAATTATATTGTATTATTTCAGTCCGCGACGTGGTAAAAAAATGGACGAATATCAAAGACAATTTCATAAGATATAGCAAAAAGCTTGAAAATTTAAATAAATCGGAAGCTGGCACAAAGAAATTAAAAGAATATCATTTATACAAACAACTTCTGTTCTTAAACAAAAACGCTGCAAATCTAACTGATTCCAGCATAACAGGAGAAGACCAAGATAGTGACTTTGAAAATCAAAGAAACGAAACTTCCAGTTCACGTTACCAGCCAACTTCGCGAAAAAGGAAGTTAAATGATGAATTTGAATCTGAGCACCTGCATTGTGAACCTGGAGGAATTCAAGCCGTAAAGGAAACAGAAAACAGACATCTGTCGTTTTTCAAAGCCATTTTACCGTCTTTGGAAAAATTAAACGATTATCAAACGTTAATATTCCAATCTCGCGTGTTACAAATCCTAACTGATTTACATCAGCCACAACCGTCAACGTCATCAACAGATGTTTCTCATCACCCAGATCTAACTTTTGAAGAAATGTCAAATGATAATGACTACAAAAATATAATAGACCCTCTAGATAAATAGATAGAAATCGCTTACCTATTTAGAAACTTATTATGAAAGATCTTTGATGAAGGAAAAATAATTACTACTTCATAGTGCAACGGTACTCATAATCTAGCGATCATTAAAAATAGGCTGAGTGAACTTTATAATTGCCTCCAAAAAAAAAACACGGCGGTCACTAGTATATGGGAAAAGCATCGATAATTGAGTTTATGCCACACCTGGCCATAAAGTGGCAATTAACGCACGCTCCGCGCGCGAGGAATCCCACTTCCTGGCCGGGGGGTGACATAAAATTTTGTACTTAACACGGGTGGTAATAAAGAAAGCCTCAGATCGCGTAATTATCGCCTTCGGCTCGGGCGTCAAATACCTGCGATCTGTGACATTCTTTGTTTTACCGCCCTGGTTAATTAATGTACTATTATCGATAGGAACTCCTGTCATTAAATTTTGCCCTGTATATTCCGAGGTCTGGTGATACTTATGCCACAGTTATAGAGAAGTTATGATTTGGACTGAGAATTAGGTATTAAAGTCTCAATTTTATAAACGTTTTTGAGAATTATAATATTGATATATAAAAATTGTTTTATTTCGTACCTTATACTTTTATTCCGAGCATCTCCAGAGATCCTACCGGTTTTCTGTACATGTGGTTTGCGCTTTTTTGTATACGAAGAGTGATTCAATATTTGATTGAGGAGTTCTTCAAATGTTGGTACTCTGCCATTCTAAAACGTTCAAAATTTTTGGTCGCTTCCTCTTAAAATTACTCCCTTCATAATTCATAATAGAAAGATATGGTTTGACCCAAAATCTTCGTCGTCGTCTTATTAATAACAAAATCAGAATACGTGTAATGGGATGGGATCCATGTCGGGTTGAAGATTTGCGAAACTACGACACGGCGCATGAGACAAACAACACGGTTTCGTGGTGGAAAGGTTTTTTTGAAGACTGGCTTGATAGGCTGGGCCCATTAAAGCGATAGGAGTGCGCGGTTGGAGGGTGGCCTGGGGAAAATCCAGGGGGAACCTCCGATAAGACCACGCGGGCGGTTTAAACACTGGAATACTCTAAGAGTTTGCGCCCCAGTTCAGCGCTCAAATTTTGTATCATCATCTCCCGGCCTATATAGTTTTGGGAAATAGAAGATAGTGTATTAGACAATAGTATAGAATCTATGTAATTAGTAGGTAATTAATGTAAGTATACACAACGTAGTAAATGTCAATATAGTTACCGAGACTCAGATCCCACAGTCAAACTGTGTAAACCGTTTTGTGGGACAAACATTACTTAACTATAAAATTGTACCCTTTTTATACTAATAAATAAAATAAATAAAATTAAATAAGCTCTTGTCACCCGCCTTTATGTCCACAGGGATCGTCCTAATACAACGCGATCACGCGATGATCGCGCAATCGCGCAAGTTAAATTCGCGAATATATTGAACTCGAATAGGTGTCCTAAAGGGATCGTCCTAAAACAAACGCGACTACGCGATTATCGCGCCAACTCGCGACTTTTACTAGTAAATAAGTAAAAGTCGCGCGATCGCGTGGTCATCGCGTAGTCGCGCACCTATTAGGACGATCCCTTAAGCGGGTATTACACTGTCCTGGATTCAGGACACTTAGAAGGGTTCCGACCTATACGTTAGAGCGAGATGCTCCAACTCCCCTCCACTAGTTAGGACGCCTGATTCAGGACAGTGTAATACCAATGATATTTAGCAATGTTACAGTCGTTACAGACAAAATGAAACTATAAGTAAGGGTTCACGCAACCCTTAAACAAAAACACGTAGGTAATAATGCTGCAATATTGCGTGTGCTGTGTACTGAAGATAATCACAGTTGCCTGTGCGACCTGAAAAATAAAGCGATCGTATACCAAATTGTCCTGTTTTTGTCATTTACGCGCGGAACGCCACTGATCGAGTAACACATAAACACATAGAATAATCCGTGCTCGGCCGCAAAAAATGCTGATGGATTCCTAATATCCGTAAGCGGAGCTGATAGTGGCAGGTGCTTGTTGGGGTCAGGTTGGAATACCTACACTGGTGTAAATAGAAACGACCTTGTTTTTACACGCTTTGTACAGTCAGGTTCACTATACAGTGTAATCGTTAATTAGTAAGATTACATCACGGAGATAATAGCAGGGATCGGAACCGGTTTCCAAATACCGGTATTATTTTGTTCCTAAACCGGTTTGATTTCGTTCTTACATAATACCGGTTTATCAAAATACCTGTTAGTGAAAGAACGAATTATTTCGGTTATCAGTATTCTAAGAGAACGGAATTTTAACGTTCCGTGGAACTTTATTAAACCGGTTTAAAATGTCACGACTGTCACTTTCTCACTTTTGAAGGCTTTGTCGTCAGGTAATACCATCACCCGCGGGCCCCGCGGCGCGTGTGCGCTTATAATATTTAGATTAAAAGCTAATTTATATGATGCCGCCGGAACGGAAGACAGCCACGTCGAGGGTCTGATGATGCAGCCGGAAGAGAGTCACTGGAACTGCCTAACGGAAAGTGATAAAGTAGTCGAGTTTGGGCTTGTTTGTTTTGTTGTCTCGAGTACTTACCACTGGACCTGATTTCGAGGGTCTGATGATGCAGCCGGAAGAGAGTCACTGGAACTGCCTAACGGAAAGTGATAAAGTAGTCGAGTTTGGGTTTGTTTGTTTTGTTGTCTTGAGTACTTACCACTGGACCTGATGTCGAGGGTCTGATGATGCAGCCGGAAGCGAGTCACTGGAACTGCCTAACGGAAAGTGATAAAGTAGTCGAGTTTGGGCTTGTTTGTTTTATTGTCTTGAGTACTTACCACTGGACCGATGTCGAGGGTCTGATGATGCAGCCGGAAGAGAGCCAATGGAACTGCCAAACGGAAAGTGATAAAGTAGTCGAGTTTGGGCTTGTTTGTTTTGTTGTCTTGAGTACTTACCACTGGACCTGATGTCGAGGGTCTGATGATGCAGCTGGAAGCGAGTCACTGGAACTGCCTAACGGAAAGTGATAAAGTAGTCGAGTTTGGGCTTGTTTGTTTTATTGTCTTGAGTACTTACCACTGGACCGATGTCGAGGGTCTGATGATGCAGCCGGAAGCGAGTCACTGGAACTGCCTAACGGAAAGTGATAAAGTAGTCGAGTTTGGGCTTGTTTGTTTTATTGTCTTGAGTACTTACCACTGGACTGATGTCGAGGGTCTGATGATGCAGCCGGAAGCGAGTCACTGGAACTGCCTAACGGAAAGTGATAAAGTAGTCGAGTTTGGGCTTGTTTGTTTTATTGTCTTGAGTACTTACCACTGGACCGATGTCGAGGGTCTGATGATGCAGCCGGAAGAGAGGCAATGGAACTGCCAAACGGAAAGTGATAAAGTAATCGAGTTTGGGCTTGTTTGTTTTGTTGTCTTGAGTACTTACCACTGGACCTGATGTCGAGGGTCTGATGATGCAGCCGGAAAAGAGCCACTGGAACTGCCTAACGGAAAGTGATAAAGTAGTGGAATTTGGGCCTGTTTGTTTTGTTGTCATGAGTACTTACTACTGGACCCGATGTCGGGGGTCTGATGATGCAGCCGGAAAAGAGCCACTGGAACTGCCTAACGGAGAGTAATAAAGTAGTCGAGTTTGGGCTTGTTTGTTTTGTTGTCTTGAGTACTTACCACTGGACCGATGTTGAGGGTCTGATGATGCAACCGGAAGAGAGGCACTGGAACTGCCTAACGGAAAGTGATAAAGGGGTCGAGTTTGGGCTTGTTTGTTTTGTTGTCTTGAGTACTTACCACTAGACCTGATTTCGAGGGTCTGCTGATGCAGCCGGAAGACAGCCACTCGAACTGCCAAACGGAATGTCATAAAGTAGTCGAGTTTGGGCTTGTTTGATTTGTTATTTTGAGTACTTATCACTGGACCTGATGTTGAGGGTCTGATGATGCAGCCGGAAGTGAGCCACTGGAACTGCCTAACGGAAAGTGATAAAGTAGTCGAGTATGGGCTTGTTTGTTTTGTTGTCTTGAGTACTTAGCACTAGACCTGATGTCGAGGGTCTGATGATGCAGCCGGAAGAGAGCCACCGAAACTGCCAAACGGAAAGTGCTACGGTAGTCGAGTTTAGGCTTGTTTGTTTTGTTATCTTGAGCACTTACCACTGGACCTGATGTTGAGGGTCTGATGATGCAGCCGGAAGAGAGCCACTGGAACTGCCTAACGGTAAGGGATAAAGTAGTCCGTTCCGTCCGTTTGGCAATTCCGGTGGCTCTCTTCCGGCTGCATCATCAGACGCTCGACATCAGGTCTAGTGCTAAGTACTCAAGACAACAAAACAAACAAGCCCAAACTCGACTACTTTATCACTTTCCGTTAGGCAGTTCCAGTGCCTTTCTTCCGGCTGCATCATCAGACCCTCGATATCAGGTCTAGTGGTAAGTACTCAAGACAACAAAACAAACAAGCCCAAACTCGACTACTTTATCACTTTCCGTTAGGCAGTTCCAGTGCCTTTCTTCCGGCTGCATCATCAGACCCTCGACATCAGGTCCAGTGGTAAGTACTCAAGACAACAAAACAAACAAGCCCAAACTCGACTACTTTATCACTTTCCGTTAGGCAGTTCCAGTGCCTCTCTTCCCGCTGCATCATCAGACCCTCGACATCAGGTCCAGTGGTAAGTACTCAAGACAACAAAACAAACAAGCCCAAACTCGACTACTTTATCACTTTCCGTTAGGCAGTTCCAGTGCCTCTCTTCCCGCTGCATCATCAGACCCTCGACATCAGGTCCAGTGGTAAGTACTCAAGACAACAAAACAAACAAGCCCTAACTCGACTACTTTATCACTTTCCGTTAGACAGTTCCAGTGCCTCTCTTCCGGCTGCATCATCAGACCCTCGATATCAGGTCTAGTGGTAAGTACTCAAGACAACAAAACAAACAAGCCCAAACTCGACTACTTTATCACTTTCCGTTAGGCAGTTCCAGTGCCTTTCTTCCGGCTGCATCATCAGACCCTCGACATCAGATCTAGTGGTGAGTACCCAAGGCAACAAAACAAACAAGCCCAAACTCGACTACTTTATCACTTTCCGTTAGGCAGTTCCAGTGCCTCTCTTCCCGCTGCATCATCAGACCCTCGACATCAGGTCCAGTGGTAAGTACTCAAGACAACAAAACAAACAAGCCCAAACTCGACTACTTTATCACTTTCCGTTAGGCAGTTCCAGTGCCTCTCTTCCCGCTGCATCATCAGACCCTCGACATCAGGTCCAGTGGTAAGTACTCAAGACAACAAAACAAACAAGCCCTAACTCGACTACTTTATCACTTTCCGTTAGACAGTTCCAGTGCCTCTCTTCCGGCTGCATCATCAGACCCTCGATATCAGGTCTAGTGGTAAGTACTCAAGACAACAAAACAAACAAGCCCAAACTCGACTACTTTATCACTTTCCGTTAGGCAGTTCCAGTGCCTTTCTTCCGGCTGCATCATCAGACCCTCGACATCAGATCTAGTGGTGAGTACCCAAGGCAACAAAACAAACAAGCCCAAACTCGACTACTTTATCACTTTCCGTTAGGCAGTTCCAGTGCCTCTCTTCCCGCTGCATCATCAGACCCTCGACATCAGGTCCAGTGGTAAGTACTCAAGACAACAAAACAAACAAGCCCTAACTCGACTACTTTATCACTTTCCGTTAGACAGTTCCAGTGCCTCTCTTCCGGCTGCATCATCAGACCCTCGATATCAGGTCTAGTGGTAAGTACTCAAGACAACAAAACAAACAAGCCCAATCTCGACTAGATTATCACTTTCTGTTAGACAGTTCCAATGCCTCTCTTCCGGCTGCATCATCAGACACTCAACATCAGGTCTAGTGGTAAGTACTCAAGACAACATGACCAACAAACCCAAACTCGACTACTTTATCACTTTCCTTTAGACAGTTCCAGTGCCTCTCTTCCGGCTGCATCATCAGACCCTCGATATCAGGTCTAGTGGTAAGTACTCAAGACAACAAAACAAACAAGCCTAAACTCGACTATCGTAGCACTTACCGTCAGGCAGTGCCAGTGCCTTTCTTCCGACTGCATCATCAGACCCTCGACATCAGGTCCAGTGGTAAGTACTCAAGACAATAAAACAAACAAGCCCAAACTCGACTACTTTATCACTTTCCGTTAGGCAGTTCCAGTGACTCGCTTCCGGCAGCATCATCAGACCCTCGACATCGGTCCAGTGGTAAGTACTCAAGACAATAAAACAAACAAGCCCAAACTCGACTACTTTATCACTTACCGTTAGGCAGTTCCAGTGACTCGCTTCCGGCTGCATCATCAGACCCTCGACATCAGGTCCAGTGGTAAGTACTCAAGACAACAAAACAAACAAGCCCAAACTCGACTACTTTATCACTTTCCGTTAGACAGTTCCAGTGCCTCTCTTCCGACTGCATCATCAGACCCTCGACATCAGGTCCAGTGGTAAGTACTCAAGACAACAAAACAAATAAGCCCTAACTCGACTACTTTATCACTTACCGTTAGGCAGTTCCAGTGGCTTTCTTCTGGCTGCATCATCAGACCCTCGACATCAGGGCCATTAGTAAGTACTCAAGACAACAAAACAAACAAGCCCAAACTCGACTACTTTATCACTTTCCGTTACACAGTTCCAGTGCCTCTCTTCCGGCTGCATCATCAGACCCTCGATATCAGGTCTAGTGGTAAGTACTCAAGACAACAAAACAAACAAGCCCAAACTTGACTATCGTAGCACTTTCCGTTAGGCAGTTCCAGTACCTCTCTTCCGACTGCATCATCAGACCCTCGACATCAGGTCCATTGGTAAGTACTCAAGACAACAAAACAAACAAGCCCAAACTCGACTACTTTATGACTTTCCGTTAGGCAGTTCCAGTGGCTCTCTTCCGGCTGCATCATCAGACCCTCGACATCAGGTCTAGTGGTAAAATTTAATATCAAATTATAAATTAGCTTTTAAATAAATTGTAAGCGCACTCCCGCTGCGGATAATAGTAACCCTTGGCGGCCTCTGTCAAAAATTCGAGTTAAGACTGGTTGTCTCCGTCGAAAACCGGTTAATTTCGTTCCACGGAAACGAAATTGGGCCCAGAACAGTTCCTTCACTAACCGGTTTTGAGTGCCGAAAACCAGAAACAAGAACGAAACCACAAACGCTATTCATTTCGGTTTGGCGTCAATGGCCGAAACCGGTTTGAAAATAATACCGGTATCCGATCCCTGGATAATAGCTCCGTAGGTAAGTAACATAAAAAGGACCATCTTCGAAGGGCGATTAGCGAGGTCGCTAGAAGGCTTATACAAAAACCTTGACGTCAATATATTTTTTTTAGATTCCTCACGTCGTGGGCTATCAGAATATACCCCATGTATGTTAGCCGATTTTTCGTAGTTTTCGAGTTATGAATTTTTAAACGCGTTCGACGTTCGAAAATCGGCCCCCAGACCGGGATTAGTTTACAATCGGTGTAGCTGTTATTTCATATAATTTAACGTAAAATAACAGCCGGACAATCCTACTATAATATTATAAATGCGAAAGTTAGTGAGTTTGTGACTCAATCACGCAAAAACGGCTGAACGGATTAAGACGAAACTTGGTATACAACGAGTTCATAACCTGGATTAACATATAGGATACTTTTTATCCCTGAAATCATCCCTCAAATACAAGGTCACGAGGACGAAGTCGCGGGCAAAAGTTAGTAAATAAAAAAGAAAAAACTTGTAGCAATAATTGTCATGAAGAATTCCAAGTAGTGTTTTCAATCAGCACTACTCCGTTTCACCAGCTCTGCCGTCATTTTCGTCTCTATCACTTCAACTTTAAGGTTCAAAAGTGGCGACACTTTCTTATTTTCCAGTACGCTCTGGACTGCGTGTCGCCAACAAGTAGATGTCTGGAACGCAACCCGACCGTACTGACGCACTTTTTTCACAATCTTGAAATGTCTATTATACATTACTGCTTCTGCGGCACTAACGCCATTTTGAGAGTAAGCTTTTTATGTTGATGTACGTTACAGATAGACACAAATCGTCAGGAGACGCTACTGTTTCTGCGGCACTAACGCCATTTTAGAATGTGATTTCTATGTTGATGTTGATGCGTGCGTGCCGCGTGAGACACGTGGAAGTTTTACGGGTTCCTGTAAATGGTTGTTTTCTTGAGGTTATAAGTGGGCTATTGAATGGGCTAGTTCGCGTTAGGGATGGGTTACGATGTATTGTTGCGTGGGTTGAAAACAAGCGATCATCAACATCATAAAGGACAGCGATTTATGAGAACAGTTTACCCGAAAACAAAGTTTGTTTACCTATTTAGGGAACGAAATATCGATTTTGTTGGAATTTTTGGTTCAATAAATAAATAATGGTAGTATTATTATTCATTAACTAGCTTTATCCCCTCCACTTCGTCCGAAAAGAACTCGTTTATCTCGTACCGCTGTATGAACTTCCACCTCCATTTCATTCTGATTACAGGATAAAAATTATCTTTCTCAGGGTCGCAAACGATCTCCATACCAAAACCATTTCAATCGGTTCAGCGATTTAAGCGTAAAGAGGTAATAGACAGAGTTAGTTACCTACTTGCACGTTAAGAGGGCGTAAATGCCATTGCAACAGTCCCGCTCTAACACGCGTGAGTTTTCAATTAACCATCACGCTCTCTACGGAAGCTCAACGCGTATTTTTCGTAAATATTGATGTTTATTCTAAACGTGTACATTTATAAGGATAATCGCTTTCTCAGGTTTCAGATTATTAAACCAAAAATCATTGTTAAAGATGGGAGAGTTTTAAAGATCCAACCAAAAACATCGAAAAAGGGTTATGTTTGAAAAATAAAAGCACGGAGAATTTTTTTGCAAATCGTGTTTTCACTTTTAGCAAACTGGAGGAAAATAGTTCAAGATTAATATACTGAAAGGCCAGATATTTAATCACTATAGATGCTGAGATCTATGTTGATATTGGCAAAAGTAAATATGTGGGTTCTTAATATAGCTTCGCCTTATTCGATCACAATATTTCAAAAAATTATGAAGAAGTATGTATTACAAAATGCGTTCTGTTTTAATAATACGGGATACGGTATATCTGAATTTTTAGACCAGACAGCACTAAGGGAGAGGAGGCACATAAGAGAATGTCTGATAAATGCACGCAAAAATGGAAAATATGCAATAGTGCGTAACAATAGACTGTATATTAACGGTGAAGAATACGTTGCTAATAAACAACCAAAACAGAGCATGTCGATGAATCTTACAAACACAAATTTACAGCCAGTAATACTTGAAGACGACACCGTGGTAAATCCCCAAACGCAGCCACCTCCATCTACGTCTACAGCTACACACTTGTCTGCGCCAGGATCAGGACCAGTTGCATCACCGAAAACTCTTTTTCGTGAATACCAATCGTAATACCAGTTGTAAACTCAGTCAGAATCAGTCGATTTGTATACTGCATCAAAATATAGCGGGAATACTGTCAAAAAGAGATGAACTTGAAATAGTGCTTGATGAACTTAAGCTTAAAAATTACTCTCCATTGGCTCCATGCTTTAGCGAAACGTTTCTATTATCTGGTACTGAGAGTAATGTACGTCTTAATAACTATGAACTTGCTGCATTTTTCTCACGTAATGCAAAAAGAAGAGGAGGAGTAGCTATACTTATTAAGAAACACACAAATTTTAGCGAACTCAAAGTCTTAAGAAAATTTGCCAACGAGAAAGAACTTGAATGTTGCGGAATAGAAATCATAGACAGTAATCTCATTATTGTCTGCCTATACAGAACTCCAGATGCCGATTTAACTCAATTCTTGGATCGATTTAACAACCTTTTAAGATTCCTCTGTTCGAAATATAGTAAAAGGATAGTCGTATGTGGAGATATTAATATAAATATCCTTATAGACAGCAAAACTAGCAAGGAATACTTGAATTTAATGCATAACTATAGAATGTACAGTCATATAAATGTGCCTACGCGTCAGAATAACTGTATTGACCACATTTTTAGCAATATTAAGGAAGCAAAAGGAGAAACTCATGCACTTGGACTGTCAGACCATGATACCGCTCAGACAATAGTGTTTAAGTGTAAAATGCAAGCCCCAGAAACGAACTGGTACATTACAAAAAGGGATTATTCTAATGAAAATATTAAAAAGTTTAAGGAATGTATTAGCAGACTCTCTTTTTCCGAAATATACGAGAGTAGATCTATAGATAACTCATTTGTAGCGTTTCACGATCTATTAACATTATTTCATGACCTATGTTTTCCGGAAGTTAGCGTGAAGGTATCAACAAAATACAGAAAAAGCAAATGGTTAACTAATTCATTGAAAAAATGCTGCACAGTAAAAAGAAAACTTTACTATAAATATCACAAACAACACCAAACAGAAAGTAAAACTAAATTCACCACTTATTCGCGTATTTTAAAGAAATGTATTTCACAGTCCCAAAAAAATTGCAACACAGCATTTATAAACAATTCTAAGAACAAATGCCGGGCAGCCTGGACAGTGGTAAAAAAAAACTTCAACCAGTCAACAGTTAAGGAAATTCGTTCCATAAAGAGTAGGCAGGATACGGTGCTACACGATCCACAAGACATAGCCGAAGAATTTAATAACCATTTTATAGATCTTAATAGCAATAAAACAGATCCTAAAAAAAATAATTCTAAGGCTCTAAAAGGCCTGGATAATTTGCAAAATTCTATATTTTTAACGCCGACAATTCCTCAAGAAGTTTATAAATTAATACTCTCTCTCAAAAATACCCAAGCTACCGGTTACGATACATTGCCAACTAAAATAATAAAAGAAATAGCATTCCCACTCTCCATCCATTTATCGCACCTAATTAACGAGTCATTCGAAAACGGAATTTTCCCTGAAAGGTTAAAAAAGTCTATTGTCAAACCAATATTTAAAAAAGGAGAAAAAGATAAGCTTAATAACTATAGACCAATTACACTCGTTCCTATCTTATCGAAAATATACGAAAAAGCGATTCACAAGAGGTTAGACATATTTTTGACAAAAAACAATATACTTAAAATAGAACAGAATGGCTTCAGGAAGAATAAATCCACAACATTAGCTTGCTTTAAACTAAATAATGTTATCACTGAATGCATCGACAACGGAACTCCAGTAGGCGTTCTGTTTCTTGATATGTCCAAAGCATTCGACACAGTATGTCACAAACTCCTTCTGGACAAAGTAGATAAATACGGGATACGTGGACCAGCCTACTCCTGGATTGAGAGCTACCTGCATAACAGAGAACAAACTACACAAATCGATAGGATCATAAATAACAGACTTTCCAGGTACAAATCGAGCTACAAAGTAAATAAATACGGAGTACCGCAAGGCAGCATCCTAGGACCCCTTTTATTTCTACTATACATAAACGACTTGCCCAGCTCAACGAAACACGAATGCATCCTATTCGCTGACGATACGACAATAATAGTTAAAGGTAGAGATATAGATAACTTTCAGGATGATATTAACAAAGCATTGAGAGATGTTATTAACTGGCTTGAATTTAATAATCTTCGAATAAATCTAGATAAAACAAAATTTATGCTATTCAAATCGTATAAGTCTAAGATTATCCAAGTTAAGATTAGTCATGAAACCAATAATATTAAAGAAGTGAATAGCATTGTCTTTCTCGGTGTAACCTTTGATACCTTTTGTAATTGGAAGGAACATGTAGACACTGTTTGTAGTAAAATAAATAAATTTATTTTTGCATTGTGGCGTATTAAGCAAACGGTATCATTCAATACCGCCCTAGTAACATACCATGGTTATATTATGTCTATACTTAGGTACGGTATAATCATGTGGGGAAATTCTGTTGATGCTGACCGTGCATTTATCGTTCAAAAGAAATGCATTAGAATCCTTTGTGGAATTAATAGAAGAGAATCGTGTAAGCCCTTCTTCATAAAACTAAAGCTACTAACTCTGCCATGCCTTTACCTTTATGAAATAGCAATGTTTGTAAAACTTAATGCCGAACTTTTTTCTTCTGTGGATAAAGAAACGACTAGGCCGCAGAGACGATACCGCCTAGCCTTGCCTTCTGCAAAGTTGGTAATCAGAAGGAAAAGTGCGTATAACATGTGCATAAAAATCTTTAACAAACTACCAGCAACACTCAAGTCATTGCCGAACAGTGAATTTAAATCGAATCTGAACAAACTGCTGATAGAAAAATGTTTTTATAGCATAGATGAATTTTTGATGTATACATTTTGAATTTTATTAAGATGATATTCTATGAATTGATTTCCTGAATTGATTGATTGACATTGTTATATAGGTACAAAAAAGGAATTATTGGAATATATATGTGGACATTTTATTTTAATTTGAATATTGTATAATTTAATTGTAATGTACTCTTTTAGTTTTAATTTTGACTTTATTATTCAGAACAATGGCATTTTAAATTACGACTAATCGAACGCATTACATTCAGTTTTCTATTTAAATATCTAGTCTCACTATTTCGATCGTAATTTGATATGTTGTAGTTATTTATTTCATTAATTTATTTTGACATTTTAGTTCCTGTATAATTAACTTAGGTAATTAAATTTTCACATGCCTATCTTGGCTCAACATATTAGGGAAACTTATGAAATGACCTCAACACCCTGTCACCTAATTGTAACCATATGTTTTATGTGAATAAACGCATTCATTCATTCATTCATTCAATAACTGTAAGTAGTGTATGGAGGTACTTACTACTCAGACTTATGTATATAATTATCAACATTATCATAATTCTTAAACCAGAAATACTTACAAGCATAATTGGGTATGTATATTAGTAAGCATATTGGGGGGATTTTCAGCTCTCGATAATTTACCATGTAAGCATATTGGGGGGATTTTCAGCTCTCGATAATTTATCTACAGTTTGACTCACCTGTAAGTAGTTATGTAGTGTAAGTAGGTACTTACTACTTAGACTTATGTATAATTTTCATAATAAATGGAATGTAAAATACAAGCATAATTAGGTATGTAAGCATGGAGCTATTGGGGGAATTTTCAGCTCTCGATAACTTGTACCTAACCTATCCAGTTTGACTCACGTATATCTAACTGTAGGTAGTGACTGTTTAGTTCTCTTTGTGGTAAGTAGTAACCGCAGTCTCTTATAGATAGACATTTGATCATGAAAACAACATAGATTGGCAACAGCTACTTAAAAATATACATGTTTGTTTTTTTATAACGGGGGGAGGTGTCGTATATGCATGAAATGTGGGGTAGACTAATAATGTTCTTTTTGAGGGTAATCCCTAAATAAATCAGTTGTGTCGTTGACTTGGCGTTTACTTTCTTTCCGCAACCGAATTCCACATAAAATACTACTGGCATAAAATAGAATGAGCGAGCGAACGCGAAGCACCAGCGTAGCTTCTCCGTTTTAGCTTCGGCAAAAATGAAAATTTGGTGAGCGGGGTGTATGTTGGTCTTGGTGGGATGGTTAAATGCAAACTCACACGTGTTAGAGTGGGACATTTGCAATGCCATCTACGCCCTCTTAACTGGTGACCGAAGAGCTGGCGACCAAAGAGTATAATAAGTAAGTATGTTGCTGGTGACTTCCTCGCACAACGTATCAGTAGCTCTAGTATAAGTTTTTTCGAAACATTAACTAATTCGAACGCGTTTGCGTTTTGTCTCAAAATGTATGAAAACGCTCTCACCGAGGTTGAAATACGCGCGTTCTTCGGTTAGCAACAAATGTTATACTCGCTGTTTTAGTTTCCACTAGTGACCACCAGAGGCGCTGTTCACG
This sequence comes from Cenopis cana, assembly GCA_951800055.1. NCBI lineage: Eukaryota > Metazoa > Arthropoda > Insecta > Lepidoptera > Tortricidae > Cenopis > Cenopis cana. Next base: position 1,842,629 of record OX637476.1, on the reverse strand, counting down.
TTTTCATACCACTTTCATACATTTTGAGACAAAACGCAAACGCGTTCGAATTAGTTAATGTTTCGAAAAAACTTATACTAGAGCTACAGCATTGCGATACAGCGAAGTAACCTACAGTAGGTATGTACAATGCCTCAAGGGTGGGTTTTACTTATAGATTTAAGTTAGCTCTAATATTATTTAAGTTATTGTGGTAGTCATGTATAATTATATTCTTGAAAATAAATGATTTTTGAGTTTGATACTAAATTTAAAACAAAACTAGACATAATATGTTATTCGATCCGGCGTTTCACAAATGATAATCATTCCTTATAGAGGCTGGAAGACGATCCCACGGCTAGCCAATTAGTTCAAGGCTACTATAGGTTGGACTTCAGATTTCTAAACAAGCCAGTTTGGTTTCTTTTTAGGTTTGCCGAGACGAGGTTACGTCACCATTTTTAGGGTTTCGTAGTAAACAAGGAACCCTTATAGTTTCGCCATGTCCGTCCGTCCGTCCGTCTGTCCCCCGTTGTTCTCAGTAACCGTTAGTACTAGAAAGCTGTAATTTGGCATGAGTATACATATCAATGACGCCGAGAAAACACTAGAAAAAAACCTCAAAAAAAATTTTTTTAGGGTGCCTTCTCTATATGTAAAGTGGTGGTGCAATTTTTTTCTTCCAAACCCCATCGTGTGGGGTATCGTAGGATAGTTTTTTTTTAAATATTATAAGGTTTCTAAAAGCATTTTTTGATTAAAGAATTGGTTGGCGTGAAATTAAGCTTTGAAGTGATAATTTTTGTTATGGTCAAGTGTCCCCCCCCCCCTGCCAGCTAAAAGGTGGCTACTAGGCATGTGAAAAAAATCATGGTAGTAGTTAGTATATACGATGAATTTAAAAGGAAAACTATCACAGCTAAGTAAACATTACTAGTTAACGAGTAATAGTCGAACTTCAGAAATGTACTTTGCAAAAGCAAACTTTCTTACAATTGCCATTGATACATTAGATAATGTTGTTAATTCTGTCAAAAACTTAGTAAATATAAGTTTGCGAATTTTTTAGTCCACATAATGTAATGGGTGGACGACTACGGAACCCTACCTTGCGCGTGGCCCGACAAGCACTTGGCCGGTTTTTCAGTATGTCTAGAGTGCGTCGATTGGCGCAGAGCCGAATCGAATCGACCGAATGGACGCACTTTCATAGTTTTTAGTTCACTTGCGTATGTTGTTTTGCTAAGCTACTTCTGCCAGTTCTGCCACTGACTCTACCTACAGTAAGCGACTCTATTGTTTCGACAATATGGGTTAATATTGATAGAATATCGCGGTAAATTTTTTAGAAGACCAGAAGACTGAACTATCGTCTCCAATTATGTTGAGAAATCGTCAGTTACGATGCGCCATCCCGTACTAAATTAATTTTGTATAAAGCAGTAACGCTGCTAAGGCGACTTCCTGACTTGGCGGGGCGGGATCGATATGTGACATAAACTTACTGACGACATCTTCTTTGACGTGAACTTACTGACGTCGCAAAGATTCCCACTTGACAGAATACTGTCAGTATTACATTTGCGCAGTAGTAATATTATGCGCAGAAGCGGACCAGTACTGCCTTCGCATCGTCCCGCTTCCGCGCATCCCGCGCCACCCAGGAAGCACTCATTTAAATGTAGGGGCGCAGTAACAAGTAGTACTGAGTTGACTGACAGGTGACACTGACATTTGACAGTTTTCTCATATCGTACCGCCTCCGCACCGACAAATCAGGAAGTTGCCTAACGCAAACTACAAATAAACAACCATAATTAAAACTTGTAGGTAGCCCACGGTATGAGGTATGGGCATGGCATGACCTATATATAACTTGCTGACGACGCAGTGATATTGCGATACTATACCAAGAAACAAATCAACTCTTCACAGTAAATCTGAGGGCTTGCCTAACAGGAAATCAAGCATCTCTCTCTGTGTCCATCGAATTAAGTAAGTGAGATCTTGGTTTCGGTTTGCGGTAGGCACTCTGATTCAGAGAATTGTTGCAATGTTATTTCTTGTAGGCGTTTCGTCTTAAAACGCGTAGTGTCTCGTGGTCTAGCTAGTACTAGTCTAGTCGAGGGGTAGGTAATAAGGTATGCGAGTATATGCGACTTTCAATCTGTACCCTTACCAACTGTTTACTACCTACAATTTAGTATGGGGTTGGGGGTTCTTAGTTCTATTGCGTAACCGCTGAGTGGCGCTGTACTTTTGTCCATACTAAATCGTTTACGCAGTCGCTAGCGAGTACGGTACCTAATGCAAACATTGCAAACTCATGGTAAGGGTACGGAGGGCACGGGTAAGAACACTTCGAAGCTTCGAAGCCCGGCTCGTACGTCGTAAAAAAGTACTACATTTCATTTGATATTTATTTAACGGTAATTTTTGGCGAAGGAAAACATTGCGAGGAAACCGGTCTTATACTAATCCATACTAATATTATAAATGCGAAAGTGTCTGTCTGTTATCTCTTCACGCTTAAACCGCTGAACCGATTTAGATGAAATTTGGCATGGAGATAGTTTGATTCCCGGGGGAGGACATAGGTCTTTTAATCATCTCTTAACGGGGTGGAAGTTTGTATGGAAGAGCGATAACTAGGTAAGCGCCTGATATAAAAAAATGCAATTAAATTCTATCGCGATGAACGAATTCCACGCGGTCGAAGTCGCGGGCACCAAACTAGTTACTAATAAGGTCTATTTTTTCCTTCCTTCTCTCTGGGTTAGAGGGTTCTGGCAGTCGCTATCCTAAATCCTAAGGCTAGTAAGTTTAGTGCCTACGCCAAATCTTGGGAGTAGGTTCGGACCCCGCGGGCTCCTTAGGGCACTACTGGGAAACAATTGATTAATATTTTGTAATGGACTTGAACTTGTATTTTGACTTGATTAGTATATTGGAATTTGTATTTTGAAATGGACTTTGACGATCCCGAAAGGGAGATGCAATTATTTTATTTTTACTATTTATCATTATCATGTGTGTTTAATTTTGGTTGACATTATGTTATTATCCTTTTTTATTTTTTATTTTTCCGGTTTATGACGATCATGATAACTATTCTTGTAATTTTGACATGTGTACAAATTTATAATGTAATTCTTATCATGAAATAAATGAATCTAATCTAATCTAATCTAATACAGCCGTATAGTGCGCGCCATCCACGACGACGCGCCCCTCCACAGCGAATCTCATACTAATCTATGCGCAATTGTACGGATTATCTTGTGGAAGGACGCGCCGTGGCGGATGCAGGGATCGGAACCGGTTTCCAAATACCGGTATTATTTTGTTCCTAAACCGGTTTGATTTCGTTCTTACATAATACCGGTTTATCAAAATACCTGTTAGTGAAAGAACGAATTATTTCGGTTATCAGTATTCTAAGAGAACGGAATTTTAACGTTCCGTGGAACTTTATTAAACCGGTTTAAAATGTCACGACTGTCACTTTCTCACTTTTGAAGGCTTTGTCGTCAGGTAATACCATCACCCGCGGGCCCCGCGGCGCGTGTGCGCTTATAATATTTAGATTAAAAGCTAATTTATATGATGCCGCCGGAACGGAAGACAGCCACGTCGAGGGTCTGATGATGCAGCCGGAAGAGAGTCACTGGAACTGCCTAACGGAAAGTGATAAAGTAGTCGAGTTTGGGCTTGTTTGTTTTGTTGTCTCGAGTACTTACCACTGGACCTGATTTCGAGGGTCTGATGATGCAGCCGGAAGAGAGTCACTGGAACTGCCTAACGGAAAGTGATAAAGTAGTCGAGTTTGGGTTTGTTTGTTTTGTTGTCTTGAGTACTTACCACTGGACCTGATGTCGAGGGTCTGATGATGCAGCCGGAAGCGAGTCACTGGAACTGCCTAACGGAAAGTGATAAAGTAGTCGAGTTTGGGCTTGTTTGTTTTATTGTCTTGAGTACTTACCACTGGACCGATGTCGAGGGTCTGATGATGCAGCCGGAAGAGAGCCAATGGAACTGCCAAACGGAAAGTGATAAAGTAGTCGAGTTTGGGCTTGTTTGTTTTGTTGTCTTGAGTACTTACCACTGGACCTGATGTCGAGGGTCTGATGATGCAGCTGGAAGCGAGTCACTGGAACTGCCTAACGGAAAGTGATAAAGTAGTCGAGTTTGGGCTTGTTTGTTTTATTGTCTTGAGTACTTACCACTGGACCGATGTCGAGGGTCTGATGATGCAGCCGGAAGCGAGTCACTGGAACTGCCTAACGGAAAGTGATAAAGTAGTCGAGTTTGGGCTTGTTTGTTTTATTGTCTTGAGTACTTACCACTGGACTGATGTCGAGGGTCTGATGATGCAGCCGGAAGCGAGTCACTGGAACTGCCTAACGGAAAGTGATAAAGTAGTCGAGTTTGGGCTTGTTTGTTTTATTGTCTTGAGTACTTACCACTGGACCGATGTCGAGGGTCTGATGATGCAGCCGGAAGAGAGGCAATGGAACTGCCAAACGGAAAGTGATAAAGTAATCGAGTTTGGGCTTGTTTGTTTTGTTGTCTTGAGTACTTACCACTGGACCTGATGTCGAGGGTCTGATGATGCAGCCGGAAAAGAGCCACTGGAACTGCCTAACGGAAAGTGATAAAGTAGTGGAATTTGGGCCTGTTTGTTTTGTTGTCATGAGTACTTACTACTGGACCCGATGTCGGGGGTCTGATGATGCAGCCGGAAAAGAGCCACTGGAACTGCCTAACGGAGAGTAATAAAGTAGTCGAGTTTGGGCTTGTTTGTTTTGTTGTCTTGAGTACTTACCACTGGACCGATGTTGAGGGTCTGATGATGCAACCGGAAGAGAGGCACTGGAACTGCCTAACGGAAAGTGATAAAGGGGTCGAGTTTGGGCTTGTTTGTTTTGTTGTCTTGAGTACTTACCACTAGACCTGATTTCGAGGGTCTGCTGATGCAGCCGGAAGACAGCCACTCGAACTGCCAAACGGAATGTCATAAAGTAGTCGAGTTTGGGCTTGTTTGATTTGTTATTTTGAGTACTTATCACTGGACCTGATGTTGAGGGTCTGATGATGCAGCCGGAAGTGAGCCACTGGAACTGCCTAACGGAAAGTGATAAAGTAGTCGAGTATGGGCTTGTTTGTTTTGTTGTCTTGAGTACTTAGCACTAGACCTGATGTCGAGGGTCTGATGATGCAGCCGGAAGAGAGCCACCGAAACTGCCAAACGGAAAGTGCTACGGTAGTCGAGTTTAGGCTTGTTTGTTTTGTTATCTTGAGCACTTACCACTGGACCTGATGTTGAGGGTCTGATGATGCAGCCGGAAGAGAGCCACTGGAACTGCCTAACGGTAAGGGATAAAGTAGTCCGTTCCGTCCGTTTGGCAATTCCGGTGGCTCTCTTCCGGCTGCATCATCAGACGCTCGACATCAGGTCTAGTGCTAAGTACTCAAGACAACAAAACAAACAAGCCCAAACTCGACTACTTTATCACTTTCCGTTAGGCAGTTCCAGTGCCTTTCTTCCGGCTGCATCATCAGACCCTCGATATCAGGTCTAGTGGTAAGTACTCAAGACAACAAAACAAACAAGCCCAAACTCGACTACTTTATCACTTTCCGTTAGGCAGTTCCAGTGCCTTTCTTCCGGCTGCATCATCAGACCCTCGACATCAGGTCCAGTGGTAAGTACTCAAGACAACAAAACAAACAAGCCCAAACTCGACTACTTTATCACTTTCCGTTAGGCAGTTCCAGTGCCTCTCTTCCCGCTGCATCATCAGACCCTCGACATCAGGTCCAGTGGTAAGTACTCAAGACAACAAAACAAACAAGCCCAAACTCGACTACTTTATCACTTTCCGTTAGGCAGTTCCAGTGCCTCTCTTCCCGCTGCATCATCAGACCCTCGACATCAGGTCCAGTGGTAAGTACTCAAGACAACAAAACAAACAAGCCCTAACTCGACTACTTTATCACTTTCCGTTAGACAGTTCCAGTGCCTCTCTTCCGGCTGCATCATCAGACCCTCGATATCAGGTCTAGTGGTAAGTACTCAAGACAACAAAACAAACAAGCCCAAACTCGACTACTTTATCACTTTCCGTTAGGCAGTTCCAGTGCCTTTCTTCCGGCTGCATCATCAGACCCTCGACATCAGATCTAGTGGTGAGTACCCAAGGCAACAAAACAAACAAGCCCAAACTCGACTACTTTATCACTTTCCGTTAGGCAGTTCCAGTGCCTCTCTTCCCGCTGCATCATCAGACCCTCGACATCAGGTCCAGTGGTAAGTACTCAAGACAACAAAACAAACAAGCCCAAACTCGACTACTTTATCACTTTCCGTTAGGCAGTTCCAGTGCCTCTCTTCCCGCTGCATCATCAGACCCTCGACATCAGGTCCAGTGGTAAGTACTCAAGACAACAAAACAAACAAGCCCTAACTCGACTACTTTATCACTTTCCGTTAGACAGTTCCAGTGCCTCTCTTCCGGCTGCATCATCAGACCCTCGATATCAGGTCTAGTGGTAAGTACTCAAGACAACAAAACAAACAAGCCCAAACTCGACTACTTTATCACTTTCCGTTAGGCAGTTCCAGTGCCTTTCTTCCGGCTGCATCATCAGACCCTCGACATCAGATCTAGTGGTGAGTACCCAAGGCAACAAAACAAACAAGCCCAAACTCGACTACTTTATCACTTTCCGTTAGGCAGTTCCAGTGCCTCTCTTCCCGCTGCATCATCAGACCCTCGACATCAGGTCCAGTGGTAAGTACTCAAGACAACAAAACAAACAAGCCCTAACTCGACTACTTTATCACTTTCCGTTAGACAGTTCCAGTGCCTCTCTTCCGGCTGCATCATCAGACCCTCGATATCAGGTCTAGTGGTAAGTACTCAAGACAACAAAACAAACAAGCCCAATCTCGACTAGATTATCACTTTCTGTTAGACAGTTCCAATGCCTCTCTTCCGGCTGCATCATCAGACACTCAACATCAGGTCTAGTGGTAAGTACTCAAGACAACATGACCAACAAACCCAAACTCGACTACTTTATCACTTTCCTTTAGACAGTTCCAGTGCCTCTCTTCCGGCTGCATCATCAGACCCTCGATATCAGGTCTAGTGGTAAGTACTCAAGACAACAAAACAAACAAGCCTAAACTCGACTATCGTAGCACTTACCGTCAGGCAGTGCCAGTGCCTTTCTTCCGACTGCATCATCAGACCCTCGACATCAGGTCCAGTGGTAAGTACTCAAGACAATAAAACAAACAAGCCCAAACTCGACTACTTTATCACTTTCCGTTAGGCAGTTCCAGTGACTCGCTTCCGGCAGCATCATCAGACCCTCGACATCGGTCCAGTGGTAAGTACTCAAGACAATAAAACAAACAAGCCCAAACTCGACTACTTTATCACTTACCGTTAGGCAGTTCCAGTGACTCGCTTCCGGCTGCATCATCAGACCCTCGACATCAGGTCCAGTGGTAAGTACTCAAGACAACAAAACAAACAAGCCCAAACTCGACTACTTTATCACTTTCCGTTAGACAGTTCCAGTGCCTCTCTTCCGACTGCATCATCAGACCCTCGACATCAGGTCCAGTGGTAAGTACTCAAGACAACAAAACAAATAAGCCCTAACTCGACTACTTTATCACTTACCGTTAGGCAGTTCCAGTGGCTTTCTTCTGGCTGCATCATCAGACCCTCGACATCAGGGCCATTAGTAAGTACTCAAGACAACAAAACAAACAAGCCCAAACTCGACTACTTTATCACTTTCCGTTACACAGTTCCAGTGCCTCTCTTCCGGCTGCATCATCAGACCCTCGATATCAGGTCTAGTGGTAAGTACTCAAGACAACAAAACAAACAAGCCCAAACTTGACTATCGTAGCACTTTCCGTTAGGCAGTTCCAGTACCTCTCTTCCGACTGCATCATCAGACCCTCGACATCAGGTCCATTGGTAAGTACTCAAGACAACAAAACAAACAAGCCCAAACTCGACTACTTTATGACTTTCCGTTAGGCAGTTCCAGTGGCTCTCTTCCGGCTGCATCATCAGACCCTCGACATCAGGTCTAGTGGTAAAATTTAATATCAAATTATAAATTAGCTTTTAAATAAATTGTAAGCGCACTCCCGCTGCGGATAATAGTAACCCTTGGCGGCCTCTGTCAAAAATTCGAGTTAAGACTGGTTGTCTCCGTCGAAAACCGGTTAATTTCGTTCCACGGAAACGAAATTGGGCCCAGAACAGTTCCTTCACTAACCGGTTTTGAGTGCCGAAAACCAGAAACAAGAACGAAACCACAAACGCTATTCATTTCGGTTTGGCGTCAATGGCCGAAACCGGTTTGAAAATAATACCGGTATCCGATCCCTGGGCGGATGACGCACTATGCATATACAAATGCGTGTTTGTTGCTTAAAAAGCATATGTCAGCGCATACCAGGTCCCGTGGCTCATGAATGAATGCGTACGGGCCAATTTGTAACATTACGCTGCTGTTTAGGCTTTGTGTCTACCAATTTTCAATTTTATTTCTTGTAGATTGAGGTCCAAAATGGTAGATCACTGTGTTGACTATACAGAAGGCCAATACATTGGTCAATATATTTTAGACTCAATTACTTGAATGTTAAGGTTCAAAATCGGTAGAGCAACTCCTTGGTTTTGCGGCAGCCACAGGCGGCAGCGGATACGCAACGACGCATTGTGCTGTGTTATGGTTTGTTTGCGCCGACGCACGACATTGAGTGTTATTGCTCTCGGATGTTCGCCATGTGTAAATATCATATTTACGTGCAAATTAATTGGGGGTCTGAGTAACCTTGTCAAAGTGGATTGGGAACGAATCCTACTATGACCACCAGGCTTAATTAATCTTATCTTATATCTTTAAACGAGCAATTCTTGTCAATATATATCTATATTTCTATATATCCGGGATCTCGGAAACGGCTCTAACGATTTTGATGAAATTTGGTATGTAGGTGTTTTCGGGGACCAGCAATCGATCTAGCTAGGCCTCATGCCCGGGAAAACGCCGAGCCAAGCTCGGCCGCCCAGATATTTATATCTTTAAACGAGCAATTCTTGTTTATATCTGTATATATATCTATATTTCCGGGATCTCGGAAAGGGCTCTAACGATTTTGATGAAATTTGGTATGTAGGGGTTTTCGGGGACGAGAAATCGATCTAGATAGGTCTCATGCCCGGGAAAACGCCGAGCTAAGCTCGGCCGCCCAGATATTAAACAATAATCCTCACACCTTAGAACCGAATAAATGGTCGCGTACGGTAGTTTCAGAGGAATTTCCTTTCTCGGACGCTCCGGTTGTGGAATGAGCCGAGGTGCCGAGGTTTTCCCGAGGGACTACAGTATGTGGCTCTTCAAGAAAGGAGTGTATACATTTTTAAAGGGTCGGCAACGCGCATGTGACACCCCCGCAGTTGCGGCGTTTGAGAGGCGAGCCGTACGCTTGTTTGCCACCGACGTGCTATAAAAAACACACAAAGCTGGTTTAACTTATCACTATAATACCGAATTGCGACACTTTCAGGTTTGATTTTACCTCCCAAGAACAGAAGCCATGCGGATTCCGAAGTATTTCGATGTGAATCTATTTTCGACATACATCGGAAATAGCCGGATGCCCTTCAGCATGGAAATGAGCCTACGAAAGGTGCTACGGGTGCATCTTTCAAAGGATCAAATCGCGTATGAATTTGAGCAAGAAAGCGGTCTACTACCACTTCTTTTATTTGAGTATCAAGAGGGCCTTCCGCGAAAACGAAACGAAATATCTGCCTCTCTGTCGCACTTGGACATTGGAGCAACAGAGAGGGAAATACTTCGTTTTCGGTTCCCGGTAGGCCCCCTGGTTCTAATTGGGGGAATATATTGTATGTTTAAGTATGTTACTGTCAGCGCCGATTGTATTACTATTAGCAATGTTGCGTACTCGTAGCAAGGTTCCTTGCTATATGGAAAATGATAGGCGTTCTACGTCTCTTAAACGGAACGTTTTAGGTAATATTTTATACAACAACGGTGGTAAACAAGCGTGCGGTCCACCAGACGGTAAAAAACGGACACCGCAGCCTACAGACGATTGCAATTCCAAAGGAGTAACGCGCGGTGCCGACCCTTAATGCAATTTGAGAATTCACTGTGTTGACAGCAAAAGGGACAAATTTAGGTCCCTCGCTCTCAACACAGTGCAACCTCGGGAGCTCTGGCAACCTTGCTCACCTCCAGGAACACAACACTACGAACTTGACCTGATTACTTTGAGTTTGACAGACATTTCGCTTTTATTCCGTTTGATATTCTACCCGTACCTAAGTACCTACCACAGAACTGGATAAGTACGTACTCGTACATTAACACTAATCTACCTTGGTAATAGGATTTCTATTACATACACATAGTCTAAAATTCGGATGCTTGTAATACCAACCAACCAACCACCCTCCATTACACTAGTGGCTCTGTGATCTGTATGTAGAAATTTCCAAAAAATTACTCGAAATAAAAAATATATTTAATTATCGAACCTGCTTACAAAATTTCACGGCAATCGGTTGAGAAATGCGACGAAACGAAACAAACGAAATCCGCCGGCAGTACAGTGGGCCAACGAAAATGTTGAGCACTTTAGTACTTTGTCAAATTAAAGAGGTTTCAAATTTTATGACGTTTCAGTCTAAATATTTCTTAGATTTCGATGTGACAAAGTTCTAAGTATGCTCAACATTTTCATGGGCTGACCGTACATACGAAACCATTGAAAAGAAAAAAAAAAGTTTGTAAAAATTTCCAAAAACTGCTTCCACAAAAAAAACTATATAATTATCCAACTTCTTACAAACTTTTATGAGAATCGGTTGAGAAATACGACCTATAGAGAACAACCGGAATTATTCCGGACATAATATACCTACGAAAGCATTTTTGTCGAAGCTGAAGCAGAGACCTTCGTCTCACTCGGTCTAATCTAAGGATGGCATAGATGCTTTTCTGAACGACTAGCTCGAAAGTACTGGAAACTTCTGAAGAGCCGGGACAAAAAAAAACCCAAGAATTGACTTAATAATCATCTCTCACTATGTCGTAAGATTTTCATAACAGTGACTCATTTGCTATGATTGTTAATTGAATAGGCAGAGGAGGTGGGGCAAATACATATACTACTTACCAGTGGCAGCGCGTCAAAAATATTATTTCTAAGGAAGCCGGAAATAATTTGCCTTTCTTATTCTTAAAGCCGTAGTAAAAGAACTGGACTGGCTGAAAATAAGGTAACTAAGCCGGTGGGAATCGAGTTGTAAGTTTGTAAGGCCGCTCCGCCACTGCTACGTAACAGTCAAGTGCAAATATGGGTGCATACAACTTGCTCAAAAATATGTCCCATAGCTCTTATGTCGGTGAATTAAGGTATTAGTACCATATTTATGAAAGGATACACTCGATACCTATTTTTACACTTGACCGTACTAGAATCAATTACCACCTAATACTATACTTTTCCCATTAAAATTATAAATTAGAAAGTAGGTAGGTAATAGAAAGTAGGTAGGTAAGAGTAAAGTAGGACAGACGTCTGCCTGCTCTACCTTTTCAAACTTAAACCATTCCCCTCGAAACGTGGTAATGAAAGTAAAAAGAGTGAATATTATTTAATTAGTACAGCGACAGCCGTGACAAATTAGATTGAAATCGGGAGGCTACTGTAGATAACACAAATCCCACCAAAATCATAAATGTGAAAATGGGAGCCAAGTTCAATATTAACAATATCGTGGCTGTCTATTTCGCGTAAGAAAGACTTGAGATCTAAATGAATGCCAACCCTGTACCTACGATAACCCGGAACACACATTGAGGTTAAAGATTTAACTTGGCTTGTTTTTACCGGCAACTAAAAATTGTAGAACGGAAAATACGTTGACCACACCAATATACAATGATATGAGGCCTAGCTTTCTTGAGATGTGACAATTATATATGAATAATCCGCATATTTCTTTTAATTATTGAATTCTAATAATGTTATAGTGATCTTATTCTCCCCGCTCTACCCAGAGTAGGGTAGTAAGTACTCTATATACTTATACAATAGTTTCACGCGCTGACATAACTAACATTGTAATCGATGAGTAGATAAGCTAATCATTGCCGATCTATGTCTCACAACTTGTACCGATGTTGTTGAATATAGACGTGCATAGTTAATTTTTAAAATGTTCATCCGTACGAGTTTTCTTTTGATTATAATATACCAAAGCAAACCAATCAGTCCTCATCGGACAATACTTGAAATTCCACATGATGTCCGTAATACTAGCAGTACGACAAATGAGACAGATGTATCATTATTGGCGTATTCCGATTCGAAGATGATGGAGCTGGTAGACGGAGTATATGGTGGAAATAAAACTCATATGGAAAATCCAGAAGATACCGAAGAAAAAAAAGTGAAGAAATTGGAACAAAATGGTAAAAGCAGTTCCATAAATGTACTTCCAAGGCTGGACCAAATTGTCGAGAATTCAACCATGAATTCAACTAATAAAGATAAAGGAAAACCCAACGGCACTACTACGGAGTTAGTGTCCTTAACTGAGCAAACTTTTGACAGAAATAATTATGAGTTAAAATCCGATAAGTCCGCGAGCAAAGATTCGGTCCATGGATATATCTTAAAAAAGGACAATGAGAAACATGACAGTTCAGAAAATGTTATTTTCAACCAATTCAGAAACGATGGTGCAAGTAAAACTTATATTGTTGGCCTAGACGATAGCGTAAGTCACTTTTTGGATTCACATTTCAAAGAAACATTAAAAAGAATATCGTTAGGACCGAATAGAATCTACACAACTAAGCCACCAATTGATTTGGAGAGCCGCCTTAGATACAGGAGCTCAAATTTCCAAGCAGCGAACAACGAAATTATCAAAAATGATTGCTCAGATCAGTCCAAGAACTGCACTATTCGTAACGATCGAGATTGCAAACGCAATTCTAATTTAACCATTATGTTACGGCAAATCATCAAAGCGATAAAACCGATGAGAATGTCTCGAGCCAAAATCACAAGTAAGGATGCACATACACAACACAGTCAACACAGACCGGATTACAGGCGTGAGTCTACCAGAGACTGGCTCTACTCCGCGCGTCTATCTGCGCGAGCGCGGCCGTACATGGTTCAAGAAGCAATACATAAAGCTCTGAATAGTCCAGCAAGTTATTCTACAGCACTTGCCCATCCAACCACAAGTGTCACAACCCGAGCAACAACTAAGGCGACCACTAGAAAGTATTACTACCGGCCGACCCAAGTAAGCTACTTGACTACACCATTAAAATCATACAGTTATATGCCAACAGCCAGGAAAGAAATAGCAACTAGAAATACACTTTTGTACGGTGATAAACAACCAAATACTTCACCTAGAATATATCAGAACGTAAATAAGAAAAGGCCTTTGGAAAAAACTAGCACTTTCCGACCGATGATAGCAAAGACTTTGGAAAGACCTGATATCCCTGCCAGGCACCGCAAAATTATATGAATGTTAAGTGAATTCAAAGTAATGTTGAAAACAGGGAAACCAAGTAAATGACAAGTGCAATTAAGAGTTGTTTAAGAATTAGGGTAATTTCTCCAGTGAATGAACACTTAAGAATTTTTTTACAACTTCAAAAATCGTTTTGTGTAAGATAGCTATTATTAATATCGGCCGTGACTGTTTTTATTGGACAAGCAAGTATTCTAGTTGGCTTGTGGAGACCGTTGCGCCATCTCGGAACCAGAAATAGTGCCAGTGCGTCGGCTGAATCCGCGGAAATCCTCTAAAGGGGCAAATATAGTACCCTCGATACGGGTACACCGTACTTGAGCCTTTTGGGGTCGAAACACCGTGGGGTCCGGAAGCCCATAAGATCTACAAAGATTTGTCTGGGCGTTTGGTTGACGCAACACGTGACCAAAATGCTGGGCTTTATTTGACACACACAACAGAGACACAGTGTTTTTTTTTACAGAGTCTAAGCATTGCCATCCAATGTAGTAATGCGGCCAGCATTTTGGGAACGCTACCCACTGGCAGTGGTCTATTAGATTAAGTTTTTAGATTAGTATGTTTAGGATAATTATATTGTATTTGTATTTATAGTTACGTAGTCACGAATGTAGTCGCAACACACGAAAACTAACAACTTGAAACAACATTAATTTTGTATTTTATTATTTATTTAAACGTATATTGTTAGCGCCACCTAGCGTGCTAGGTCCGAAGTCATCATAACTGGTCACCCGCCAAATTGTCCGCGTAAATCTCGTTATGGTGTTAGAGTTTAATTGCTATCATTTTATTTCAGGCGCTTAAACTCAAACTTTATTCATACCAAAGTTCATATAAATCGGTTTAGCGGGTTAAGCGTGAAGAGGTAACATACAGCATACAGACATACAGATAGACACACTTCCGCATTTATAACATTACTATGGAAAGTATGGATGGATAAATCGAAAAGCATGTATAATGATCAATATGGTTGATAACATGGAAGGGCTAGTCAGGGTAGTTTATAAAATGGCCCGTAACCGTGGATCAGGTTCACATATTTTTGGAGATTTGTTCTGATAACTTAGTCAATAAACCAGAGGCATCATCAATTTTATTTTATTTTCTTCATGCAAAAATTCCTACTTCCCATCCTGACATTTCTGAGGTTACTTACACATATACATTGTGTATACATTTCGCCTTATTACAATGAAATAAGATGCAGGTATGTAAACATGTGCTTGACATTGACCGCAACAGTATATCTAGCGTAGCGTACTTGTACCTCCTAAGTTATTAATGTTTAAGATAAGCGCATCGCCAATAAACTGCTTCGCAGTTTGGCGAAACTTTAGCTCAAGTACACATTTTGTATTCTTTTGTTATAAATAATAAAAGAACAAGCTTTATCTACACACATATCATAAATCCTCTAATATGCGTTCGGAAACCGTAGAAAATGACTCTTATTTCAACATTCAATGAATTTATGGCAATTTTCTTATCTGTGGCTAAGGCTACAGCAGTAATAAAATATTTCATTTTAATCTCATATATGATGTTAAAATATTACGTCAAACAAAACTGTCAAAATTTAAATGTCAAAGTTGACATGTCCCTATTCTAGTATCACTGAAAATTCAAATTCAGTCGATGCGAAATGTCAGCTCGATGTTTTTTTAGTATATATCGCACGAAATTTGAGCTAGAACGACATGATCACATCAGAATAAGGACTCTTTACTTTTTAAAATAACATTCAGGTATCGGTTGCCAGTTCTGATTTCGATATTTCCGCAACCGTGCAAAAAAGGTTGTATTAACACAATTATTGTATTTATTTACTACGGTTTCTGAACCCATCTTAGAGTAATTATAATATGTGTGTAGATAAAGTAATGTATGCAACTGTACATAATTAGGCATTAAAACACTCGTGTGACCTTATTATGAAACGAGCCGAAGGCGAGACACACTCGTGTTTTAATGCCCCTCATTATGTACCAGTTGCATAAACTACTATTTGAGATTCCTTCCCCAACGCAAAAATTGCACCGTTTTAGGCGACTTCCTGACTTGGCGGAGCGGGATCGATATGTGACATTTTCTTCTTTGACGTAAACTTACTGACGTCGCAAGGATTCTCACTTGACTGAATACTGTCAGTATTACATTTGCGCAGTAGTAATATCATGCGCAGAAGCGCACCAGTACTGCCTTCGCATCGTCCCGCTTCCGCGCATCCCGCGCCAGTCAGGAAGCACACATTTAAATGTAGGGGCGCAGTAAAAAGTAGTACTGAGTTGACTGACAGTTGACACTGACATTTGACAGTTTTCTCATATCGTACCGCCTCCGCCCCGCCAAGTCAGGAAGTCGCCTTAGAGTATAGTGCGTGTCATCCACGACGACGCGTCCTTCACAGCGAATCTGATAATAATCTATGCGCAACTGTACGAATTGGGCTGTGGAGACATGCACTATAGCCAAAGCCGATTTTTGAGTGTCGAACGCTCGACATTTCACTCGAGATCTGACAAAATAGTATGACGTTTTGACAGATGTCGAGTGAAGAGTCGAGCGTTCGACACTCAAAAATCGGCCCTCAGGCCGTTTCCGTATTTCACCACGTTGACAATTGTCAGTGACATATGTCGAGTGACAATTGTCAAGCGACAGGTGACGTGTGACAATTTTGAAAATTATTTTGTATAGAAATAAATATAAACCTGACAGGTATTTTGTTACAATTGTTTGAATGACAATTATGTTGTGAAACCAAAATTATTTTTCCTAGTCGACATATTTGTAGATACGTGTTGAACGCGACGGACCTAAATTTGTCCTTTCTGCTATCAACACAGTGAAGCCTCAAATTTTGTAAAGGTTCGGTAATCTGACTGCATTGTAGTTGCGGCCGTCTATAGGCTAGACTTACCATCAGGTGGACCGTACGCTTGTTTGCCACCGTCGTATATATAAAAAAACTACTTAATTTTGCGGTTGGTGCTGACCCCTAAATGTGCTAAGTCCGACACGCACTTGGCCGGTTTTTTTACTGTAGCCATAGGGAGCAATGGAGATGATCGTTGTTTGTGAGAAGGCGCGGTTAAAATGTCTACGGTTAGCGCTCTAATTGAGAGTGCAGACGCAAAGGCGCGTGCATAGTTCTAGTCGCGCCGCCAGTATATTACTAGGCAGGAACCACACTTTAGTGGCTAGTATTTCAGCTTTAAATTGCCATTTATTCATTACTCGGGAGACCGACTTTATAGAGATTGTCTCTCGGCAGTTTCGGGGTCCCGAGACATGATTAACAACATAGTTACTAAAAGCTAGCGCTTGTTTCCGAAAGTGAAGAATCTTCCCGTAACAACATGCACTAGGTATTGGGGCAACGTACAAAATTATCACTCGTTTTATTAGGGGTTAGGTAGGTTAAGTCCTAAAACCCTGAATTGACCTGCAATTCTTTACTGATGTTTAAATAGTGACAGAGGACAAATTAAAAAAAGTTCAATAATAATTATATGTGGCTAAAGTCAAGGTACTTTTAATCAAATGTTGCATAATTGAGCACTCGCTTCTTATGGCTACAGTCTTCAGAAGGCTGTTTGAGCTGCCACGTATTCTGGTTAAGGCTTTCTTATTGCAGCGAAACTAAAAACGCGACACAAAAAATCCGCTAGGTGGCGCAACATTATCGTAATTCTCCCCAGTAACAAACACAATTACATTTTACACACACTATCTCACTTTACTGTGACAGGTCACTGACCTCGTTTTTTTTAATGATTGCTGTAACTTAGAATTTGAATATGTGACAGACCTTCTTTGTCAAATTAACCAGAATAAGCCAGAGTGGCGCACGTGATAATTAGGTTGTCAACCATTTAAATTTAGAACAGATTGTTATGACATTCACGCAAAAGAGTGTAGACTTGTCATTGCATATCTCTGTCTCTGTTGCGCAGTTTTGACAGATTTCACTTAACTAAATAAGGGCTAAATTTTATCACGACTCGACACAAAAAGTCAAAGTTGCAAGCCACAAATAAGTAGCTTAATTTCAACCTCTAAGCCAAGTACATTGTGGTGTAATTAGTAATCGCTTGCTCTCTAAAGCACAGGTCACAGGTTCGAATCTCAGGCAAGAGCAAGTGTTTTTTTTTGTGTTTTATTTAAACAACCGTAATTTTTAGAGCATAAATAATTATTGAGCGTTATTTTGGTAAATAAATATTTTGTACTTTTTTTATTAATTTAGAAAAAGATTCAACATAAATATTTTGCCCTGCTACCTGCTCATAAAAGCTTACAACTTTATTTATTACTTAGTTCTTTATTATTCTTTATTTATCGTATGGCCTTTATTTCGAACCGTGAGATCTTCGAGAATACAGTACGGTTCATAAATCCATCTTAAATAAAATTCAAGATTTATTATATAATTTATTATAAACATAAAACATAAGAATGAGGGATTATAATGCGTGCAACCACAGTGCGTCTATAACAGTTTGTAGCCTGTCTCTCAATAAGCTGAGAAGACGTTGATAATTATGTCAGTTCCCCGCATTTCCTCCCATATTTCATTGCAGTATCTATTGTTTGAATTGCTTCTTTGGTTCTTTCATGGCGATGATCCCACTGTTGAACCATTAAACCCCAAAGATTCTCAATCGGGTTCAAATTTCAGGCGATGGCATTACATCATTACATTTATGCCTGGATGTAGCTGTAAAGTAAACCATTCCCAAGTGACCCGTGCTGTATGGGGCAATTATCTTGAATAAAGTCAGGAAAGTCAGTAGAACAATTTGCAGCATCACTTCGTCCAGTAAATTGATGTAAACATTTGCGCATGATGTGGCTATGAAGTGAAGTTCACCGAAGCCGCTGATCATAGATCTGAGATCGCGACGCCGTCACCAGATATGCTCCCCCACATAATAGCCGTAAGCGGCCAGAATTCCTCAGAGCTTTGGGCCCTTTCTATTTCAGATATTACCAGAGGCATCTTTTCATTTAAATTTGTATTATTCTTTTTTTATCGTTTACGTTGATAGGTATATTGGAATAATTACACAATGCAATAATATCACTTTCATCGTAATACTGATGTCATTCTGCTTTACATTGAACTGCAGAGCAAATTGAAGTCGAATAGCGTCAACACTTTGGCAGGATTACGGTCCGTTTGGGCATATTTATTTTGTTTCAATACGAAGCTCAATATATTTAATAATTTAAAATATTGTATTTGAAATACCAAGCTTGAATTTAATTTGCTAATGTCAGATGTCAAACTATGTGTCAGGCGCTATGAATAATGAATATACTCACACACAGACATAAAATATACAATATGCTATATGAAGGAGTGTGACCCGTATAATGGAAAAAAAATCCACATTCTAAAAATACTCAATGAAACCTTTTGTAATAAGAGAGGGTTTAAAAAGGAAAAAATGATATAATTATAAGCTTTATTAGCCACATTTTATGTTTTCCACTATCTCGAATTGTAAAAGTACCAGGAAAACTATTTTAAATGTGTATTCGTCGATATGACTCACCAGTAATTTACCCTGAAAATGTTAATATCATCTAGTTACTGATATTAAACATGCGATTTTTATAAATGTCAAACTGCAAAAAGTGCGACAGACGTCCGTCCAGCTCGAGGCCCAACGGCCATCTGTCTACTAAAATGAAGCGCGCAGTTTGCTTTTCTGATATTTTTGAGTTTTGTTAAATATAAAAACATTTAAAAAAAAATTAGCCGTAAAATACACTTCTTCACATCGTTTCCTATCTATTGATATATTTTAATCGAGTCTGAGTTGGATATATTTTATATACGACTCACAATAAGATCAAAATTTACCTGTTTTTGCGATGTGAGATCATCGAGCGAAGTTTCAAATATCGTGTTTTCAGCCTTAAAATACACTAGACCGACTCTTAAACTATAACATATCTAAATATCCCATCAATAAAGTGAGTATTTAATGGTTTAAAATTGAATGAAAAATACTATGATTTGGAATAACGTGGTCTTAAGAGCGATGTAACACAGCTGCAAAACCGTCCACTCGCGCCTCTATTTACCTTTTTTAAGTGTGTTTACAAAGCGCGAGAGTTTAAAGTGTTATAGTGACGTCACTTGTGTCACGATTCGAGTGTCAGATCTTGTTCTCTTAGACCATGGGGCTAGTGTGACGTAGTGTCTTTATTTGTGTGGTGTGAATTTAAGTGTTATTGTCAATTAGTAAGTATAATATATCGGGCTGAAGCGGCTGTACAGTTGTGTTGACATCAATATACTGCTCGCGTTGCTTGTTTTGCGTCTCCGACGCATCCGTACTAGAAATGTAATGAAGCGATCCGCGCTTGCGCAATGTTTGCACTTGAGACGACGCAACATCATATTATCTTTGAGCCTATTACTGCTACATTATGAACTAACTAACTGGGCTGGCACGACGACCCAAAATGAGTCCTGGCCTCCGACACAAGAGCACGCCACTTTGCTCGGTCCTGCGCAATTTCTCGCCAGCTTGCACCAGCTCCGAGCTCACGCAGGGAACCGATTTTTGAGTGTCGAACGCTCGAATTTTCACTCGGCATTTGTCAAAACGTCATAGTTTTTTGACAGATCTCGAGTGAACATTCGAGCGTTCGAAACTCAAAAATCGGCCCCCAGGTCCGCTACACTATGCCTAGATCTAAATCGATTTATAGCAGCTAGATACTAATCAATTTTGTACAATTATTACCGACTATTCGTACCGGTACCGCCGCATACCGGGTAGAGTCAGTCTGACCGAAGACATTTTTGTAATTTTTTTCGATTTAGTGTAGAAAATAATCTTACTTGAACTGTTTATTTTTATTTAATTAATTTTGACATTGTTAATTTAATTTACTTTAATTTTTAATGTATGTAAATTCAAACACATTTCTTATTTTTAATGAATAAATGATGATGAAGATGATGATGACCTAGGTCGGGCCTAGATGCGTTTCTCGCTGGACTCTTCTCAGCTAGGCGAGGTTTAGTGAACCAGCGACAAAACTCCCAGTAGCTCGATTCTACTGACACCTCGAATTCGGCTGAAATCGCTCAACCAATGTCACTGGAGCGCAAACTCTAAGGCGCTCGGTTGTATTATGCGTCAAACGCATGCGTTCCATATAAATACGTTGCGTCAAACGCATTGCGTTGAATGGATTTATATGGAAACGCATGCGTTTGACGCAAGTTTAAGCCACACACAGAGCTTGAGCGGGCGTAAGGCGGGCGTGCAGGCGGCGGCCGGGCGTGTGGCGGGCGGCTTTCAAGAAACAGACTGCCTTTGCGCGACCGCCCCCCACACCACACGCCCGCCTCACGCCCGCTACCGTGCGCCACCCGCCCGCCCGCTCTGTGTGTGGCTTAAACTTAAAAACATCCGAGCGCCTTAGGCCCTGGTCTCCTATAAACACCATTGTCCGCTTACAGCGTCACGCCGTACGCTGCGTCACAACACAATGCTTACTATAGAGATGTACTGTTATGTTCTCACAGGTCTGTCAGGGCCTAACAGTATATCTCTATAGTAAGCATTGTGACGCAGCGTACGGCGTGACGCTGTAAGCGGCCCATGGCGTTTAAAGGAGACCAAGGTCTTAGAGTATTCCAGTGTTTAAGCCGCCTACGTGGTCGTGTCGGATGTTTCTCCTGGACTTATCACAGGCCACTCTCCAACAGCCTCCTATTGACCACATACTTACTCCACATACTCCGTACCTATTGACCACAGGAGAAAGAGAAACCTTCTATCTTCTCTTCTCTCTCCTTTCTTAAAGGCCGGTGCGCATTGGTTGCGTGCGCAGCACGTAAGCGTCGACGTGCACGTGCACGTGTGCGTTGTAAAGTATGAATCTCCATAGTAGATGTCACACCGCTTGCGTGACGTGTGCGTGCGCGTGCGCACTAGCTTAGGGCATGCTCCCGGTTCTGATTTTGTATGGTGAGAACCGGGACTTCCCGGTTCCGGTACTAGATTTGTATAGAAAATGAGATCCGGGAGCATGCCCTAAGCTAGTGCGCACGCGCACGCACACGTCACGCAATCGGTGTGACATCGACTATGGGGATTCATACTTTCCAACGCGCACGTGCACGTGTATGTATGTATGTATGTATGTAAGCACTTTATTGCACACAATAGCAAGTTAAAACACGTAATACATGTCACAAAAGATTGAAGTACAAAGGCGAACTTATCCCTATAAGGGATCTCTTCCAGCTAACCTTTGAGCAATTGAGTGGAAGTTTGGTAGCTATGAGAGACAAACTTACATTGTGTACAGGAAAAATATAATATGTATCCTAAATAAATTAAAGCAATGAATATATACTGTAATAAATAAAGCAATAATATATATAAAAAATATATAATACATATTCTATAAATATATATCACTAATATACAATAAATATATACTATATTCAACCAATTCACAAGTCGTTTGAAAGCCACAACTTTTTCAAGTGCACGTCGACGCTTACGTGCTGCGTACGCAACAAATGTGCACCGGCCCTTTAATCTTTGTTTTAAATTCCCTGTAATTTTCTCTTTCCTTTTCAGTTTCTGCTTGTTCTCGCCTCTTCCCTCAAGGATGAGGCGGGAGAATTATCACTAACAAGTAACTGGCCCCGTAGGAGGCCAAACTTTAGAGCACTAAATAAAAAAAAAGGAGAAGAAGATTTTGTTTTTTAGGGTTCCGTACCCAAAGGGTAAAACGGGACCCTATTACTAAGGCTCCGCTGTCCGTCTGTCCATCCGTCTGTCCATCTGTCACCAGGCTGTATCTCAAAAACCGTGATAGAAAGTTGAAATTTTCACAGATGATGTATTTCTGTTGCCGCTATAACAACAAATACTAAAAAACAGAATAAAATAAATATTTAAGGGGGCTCCCATGCAACAAACGTGATTTTTTTTGCAGTTTTTAAAGATAATGGGACGGAACCCTTCGTGCGCGAGTCCGACTCGCACTTGGCCGGTTTTTTTTTGGCTGTGTACCGTCAAATGGGCTAACTTGGGACACAAAACTAAATAGTATATAAAAGCAGGTGTCCCAAGTCAGCCATGAATGTCCCATTTTACCCCATTTGACGTGGTCCAGGCAAGATCTTTGTTCTCATGATGTTCATGTTCGCTATAAATTGTACCATCCACGAAGGTGCGCCCTTCCACAGCCCAATCCATACAAAATTACATAGATTACTTTTTTTTATTGACTGTGGATTTATAGGCCGGGCCCAATAAAGCGATTGGGGCGCGCGGTTGGAGAGTGACGTGGGGAAAATCCAGGGGAAACCCCCGACCCGACCACGCGGGCGGTATAAACACTGGAATAATGAAAGATTTTGCGCTCCAGTGAGTTTAGTTCTGAGGTATATAGCTATCAGTTTGATCTCATGACTATTATACTAGTGGCTCATTGTAGACTTCGAGAGCGATTCTTTTTAATTTCCAAAAATCTTGTTATCGAGCTGGCTCACAAAATTTCACGATAATTGGTTGAGAAAAACTATGGAGTGAGAACAGCTGAAAAGGAGACGCTTCGCTCGCGTCTCTAACTCGGTTAAATATGTTAGAGTGTAGGTTAAGTACTTGAGTTATTCATTAGGACGCATAGCATTCTGCGGCGTTTCATTCATTTGCTAGCTTTTTATCTTAATGTGTCTTATCGCACTGATATAAGACGAATAAATATTTACATTATTTATGACCCAAACTATCTGTGTCAAATGTTCGTAACTGTAGCGTCACAGTAGTTATAAATTGAATAATTCTATGTATATTATGTTTATGAATAAAAACGATGTATGATATAATAATGGCCAGTATTAAAAAAAATAAAAAAAATAAAAAAATGTTGTGTTACTGAATAAAACATTTTTTTTTTTTTTTTAATGGCCAGTATTGTTATATAAATCATTATGTAAACGGATCCATTCCCACTTAATAGTTTACATATCAGACGTTTTGGGAGTCTGACACTAAAAACAAAACCAAATTTTGTCGCGCCCTGTGATACGTTTAACCCTGAATACGTCCTATCTCAGTAAGAAACATTATGTTATACGTCCTTTCTTCATGAAAACAAATGCATCTGGCGTGCGCGTGCGACGCTAACTCACTTTACGCCCGACCGTTCCACCGCGCACGCGTGCGCCGCGCGATGACCGCGTAACCAGTGCTGTGTCAGTGTTTAAAAAAAATATACAAAAACCAGCCATGTATACTCAAGAAGTTCTAAATAAAAAAGAAATGGACCTGTCAAAGAATCTAGTGACTGGCGAGTTCGAATATCGAGTAAAGAAGAAAAGAGGATGCTTGATAGCGCTAGTGGTTGCTGTTGGTGTGCTCGCGCTGTCCCTGGCTGTCCTCACGGTGGTGAGGGAGATGCAGATAGCGCGTTTGAGGAGCGAGGTCGATCAGCTGACTGTCAACATGATCGCTGTGACAGCGAATATCAAGTCGCTCAACCAGAAGGTGAACAGTAATATGAACGAGTTTAAGACGCTGGATGATACGGTGAGTTTATAAATAAGATCCTATTTTTTTTTTGCGGAGTTTGCTATTTTGGCCGCATCTAGTCCAAGGGTAAAGAGGTGTTTAATTATGTGTCTCATTTAAAAACCAGTTGCCTACCGGTAAAAAAAAAACAAACAATAAACATTGATTTGTATGAACATTGGAGATCTCCGGGATCGGTTCGAGCTTTTAATTGAAAGGATGCGGGAAACTACTCCGCACAATTTCGGTACAGGTCAAGCGTCATGCTTGAATTACTACCATGTCAATGTAACTTAGATCCTTTTAGGATCAGTTATTATGTCACAAATGGACTGAAATTGGTCCAGATTTAATAAACCCGGCTTCAAAGTCCACCATCAGGCAAGCCGTTAGCTTTTTTGTCACCAGCGTTATATAAGTCCTTGACTTTGATAACAATAGGGCTGTGTTATGACTTTTAGTCTTGTTTCTCTCTCTCTCTGGTCGGTCCCTCATATCTGAGGATCGTGGTCAGCATCAGGGTTGCATCTGGAACGGATGATATTACGCCACCGGTTCCTGTCCAGCGCGTCTCGTACAACCGTGTAAAATTTGGAGTAGTCTTGTTTATTTCGTCATAAATGCAATTTTCATAATCACCGGCGAATGTAAACAGCTGGTTTATCATAAAGTAATGTCAACACTAATACATAGTATACATACAATGTAGAGATATATTATATTCCATCTACTTAAACGTAGAGCGTGTAGAGATTCGAGTTTTTAATTAAAAATCGACTGGTATACTTAAAATTATTTAAACTGTCCGAGTTTTATCAAATTAGTCCATTCAAAAAGTAACGCACTTTACTGCTCGGTCACCACAGCCTATGGACGCTTGCAACTCCAAGGGTGTCACATGCACATTGCCGACCCTTTAAAATATATACACACTTAAAATTTATAAATAATGGTACGGAACCCTTCGTGCGCGAGTCTGACTCGCACTGGGCCGTTTTTTTTAATGTTATAGGGCAAACGAGCAAACGGTTCGCCTGATGGTAACTTGGTAAGCGAAAAAGTGCCAGAAAGGAGCCAGTTGAAACTACTTACTAATTTCGTCGCAGTAATTTCTTAATACCGCACTTTGTTTTGGTCCAATAAGACACAAAATAATCCACAGGTTCCTAAAATACCGTCGGTAAAGTATGACCCGTTTGGCACGCTCAGGGCTGTAAACTATACGAAATTAGGAGATGTTTACTAACAGCAAGCGCAATCGTCTGCCAAATACTCGCGATATACGTAAGAGGCCAAAGATTACATTTAATACTTTAGGGATATACCTAAATATAACTTGAAAATTTATCATCATCATCATCATCTTCAGGCCGTAATCGCCCACTGCTGAGCATAGGCCTTACATTATTATTGGGGAATAGATATGAGCGCCGATAGGTGTTTGGTCGGCGGCGGCGCGCCGGTCAAAATCGGTCGGCGGCGGCGGCGTATCGGCGGCGTGGCCTTGAAAGCACTTGTTGTATATAAAACTAATAACTTTTAGTTAAAAGGACCGCCCGGGGTTGTAGCTGGTGCGGGAACATAAATTAAATAATCATCTCTATAAATTGCAATGCTTTATGGTACAATAGGTATGGTATAGGTGCCTGCCAGGCCTGAGTTCAAGGTCGTGCCCGCAAACTTCGAGCTCGAACGGTTCGCTCTAAGATGAGGGCATTGAATTTCGCCGCCGAGCCTTGCAGTAATCTTGAAATGAAACGTATGGCTCGTTTTGACCACATCAAAAGTATAGAGACCTAATTAGTAGCCTATCCTCCTGGTAGGAAGCAGTTCTGGTCTTATATTGATTTAAACTTACACGATTTTCACACATTATTATTGGGGAACGGGACTTAATCGCGTACAATTATAACTAATTTACCTTTTTTAGTTCTGGTCTTTATCCAAATCGGTCGAAACCAACCAATTTCTGTCGTCCGATACTTCCTCCTATGCAGAAGTCTGATGGCTCGTTGGCTTTCACCGCATTAGAGAAGTCCAATCTCTTCGCCTCTCTGTTTGCCAGTAATTCTCATATAGTTCGTACAAAACTGTAAGGCCAAATTCTGTCAAATGAACGCAAGAAAAAAACGACTACGAGATCTGACTGTAAGGTAGATTCTTGCTTGCGTTCATTTGACAGCATTCGGCCTTACAGTTTTGAACGTACTATACCACCGTCCACCGTCAATACCTCAATGTCGAAGCACTCCAGTCTAGCACTCCCTTATGGTATACCTGCAAGGGTTCTGAAACACTGTGTTCCCGAGTTGTCTCTTATTTTTACACACTTGGCATCCTTGCTTGCCAGTGCAAGCAGTGCCTAGCGTGTAGTCGTGCCCATCCCTGTAATTTTCGACATATCGTCATCACCTCCATACTCTGTAAGGTTATACGTATGTAGTGAGTTCTGAACAGTAAGCTGCTGACTTAGCTTGACCTCCTCAGTGATCGGCAATATGGCTTTCGCCAGCGCCGTTCCACTGACGATCTTCTTGTGTATGTCACGCAGCACGCACTACTGTGGCGAGGCTACCGTGAAACACGGTGAGGCTCTTGTCGTGTCTCTTGACATCTCGATTAAGGCTTTTGACAGGGTTTGTGATGTTAATATGCTTCGCAAGCTTCCTGAATATCCCTTCAGTTTGGGCCTTTCTAGTTGGATTTCAGATTTCGTAAGTAAGCGGTCAATCCGAGTAGTAACCGATGGCTGCTCGTCGGACAACGTGGTTATAGTGCTAACTTGCTGCATTCGGCTCAGTGGATCGCAGAGCCAGAAGGCTCATTGGCGGCTGTACGGTAGTAGAAAGAAACTGAGGTGCAGAACTAGCTTCTACACGTTGTATTTCACTGAGTGTGCTTAAGAGCTCCATAAGCTCATACTGCCTTCCCCCTTCTTCAATCGGACATCCAGACGTACGTCGAAATTCCTCTTATACGAACAAAGCGTTTTTCATTATCTTTTAGTATGCGCACTGCTAAGGTTTGGAACGTAAACAATGTTCGTGAGGTCTACAAGCTCACAGAGCCGCTATTGTATATGAGCTACAACGCGCGCGGGTATTAAGAATGCCGCGCCGATGCCACGCCGGTGGCGCCACATCGGCGGCGGCGGCGCAAAGTTTTCATCGGCGGCGGCGGCGCGCCGGCGCGGCGCTCATAGCTATTGGGGAACGGGACTTAACTTACTTTGGGACTTTTTATTAGTTATAATTGTACGCGATTAAGTCCCGTTCCCCAATAATAATGTGTGAAAATCGTGTAAGTTTAAATCAATATATTGAGCATAGGCCTCTCTTGCACGCCACCCGTCCCGGTCCCTTGCCAGTCTCATCCAGGAGTGAACCGCGATCTTTCAACCCATTGTGCCGGCGGACGACCGACGCTTCTTTTTCCTGTACCTAAGTGGCCACCAATCTGTCAACGTTCTGGTACACCTGCCATCACTCTGTCTGGCAATATGTCTGGAAATTTATATTGTGCCATATTATAACGCTAAAATGGATCCGAATTATATTTTTAACAACGTACCTACTCGTTGGCTACCGGTGTCGCCGATGTACGGGATCATAACAAAAGATTGTTGTGTTTTGTTTTTTTCGCCGTCAACCCAAGGGTTGGGCCCAAATTATACTTTAAGGTCAATTGTTTTTCTTTTCTATTTCATAACATCACTTCAAATCGACAACTGTCAAGCTATTAAAAATAACTGCTTTTTTCGGAAAAACATTCTACTATACACAATAAAAACTAAAAATAGCACTATTACTATATAAATAAAAGCATCGCATACTTTTATCAGTTTCAAATTATCAAAACTTTTGTCATAATGTGAGTTTTGTATAAAGATCCAGTGTTTAGTGAAAACGCCTCAGAAGTATCAGCACGCTTGTTGGTAGGGGCCTGCATTTATTTGTATTTGACCTTCCATCCTTTCTTTTAACAGACAGGTAGACGACACTTTTTGTTAATACTATTCTGTTGTCGAAAAAAAAATACAACATAGGGTTTCCTTGGGGCGCAGGCAAAAAATAAACAATGGTTTGACAAATTAGCCCAATGTTAGAACATTAGACGATGAAACTTGTTTTGCTTGGATATTAACACCAGATAATAAAAAGCGAAAATGTACATGTTCATTCACACAAAAATAACCTAAATAGATGAGAGTTTTTTAAGTGATAAGGACTCTTAACTTTATGTTTACCAACATGAAACTAAGATAGCTAAATACCTGCCTATACCTCGTACCACTCCGTACCGTACCGTATCTACTTGTAACAAGTGACTAGTACCGTCACCACACAAAGTAAAGGTCTGGAAGAGATCGCTCTTTAGCGACGAGGCCACCTGCTGTTTGCCTGCCTCTACTCATTGTTACGATGTACTCTGCTGTGTTATTTTTGTTGAAGTTATGCAATAAAGAGTATCTGTATTGTTAATTGTATGTAAAGGTACTGATACACATTTTTTTTATTAATAAAGGTATTCATGATTCCGTTGCCGACTGCATACAGCAACAGCACGTTCCGCCGCACTCCAAATTGAACCGTAATCATAAGACTAAAAGTCCCAATTTTGACAACATTTCATATTTTTTACTACTTTATTTTATGAACTAGTTAGAAAATAGGTAAAAATTTAAGCCACC
This sequence comes from Cenopis cana, assembly GCA_951800055.1. Lineage (NCBI taxonomy): Eukaryota > Metazoa > Arthropoda > Insecta > Lepidoptera > Tortricidae > Cenopis > Cenopis cana. The sequence goes on along the minus strand of OX637476.1, from coordinate 1,813,752 downwards.
CGTATTTTTTCTTTTTCAATTTAACTCATTATGTCATACAAAAAAAACACGTTGAAATGTAGATCATTCCAAAAGGGCGTAAGTAAAATATGACGTCATCTTCCCAACAAGAATCCAGAGCCACTCCAGAGCAGCGATTGTCTGTACTCTGTACTAAGGTCTCCCTGAATACAGCGAGGAAGATGACGTCAACTTTCGGTTTACAGTAATTTGCGATTTTTTCCAAAATTAACGGAGAAAAAAAATCTAAAAAAATGTTTTTTGTGTACTTCACACGTTTTTACCGAAATGGTTTTCGAATTAAGACTTTTGGAAATTATGAAATATTGTCAATTGAGCTTTTTACGCATAAGTACCATTACGGTTCAATTTGGAGTGCGGCGGAACGTGCTGTTGCTGTATGCAGTCGGCAACTGAATCATACCTTAATGGGATTGCTCTTGGCTAGCATTTAGCCAGGGGGCAAAGATGAGGCCGACGAAGAAGCGAGCTCACCCAGAAAATGCCTATTCACTCTTGCCTTCATCATGCTCTATATTAGCACGTAAGGATGCTACTATTGAGCAAATGCTACCTACTAGCAGCTGATAAATAGCAGCCCGTGCTATCTTTGAGCATGCTACCTGAGGTGTGGGTGGAAGGGGGAGTGTTAATAGCAAGATTAGCAAGTGTGGACGCGCTTGATTAATGAGCAATTGAGCATGCTAGTATTTAGTAAGGTTCTTCTTCGTGTAGGTACCTACTCTTGTCAGACTAGTCGTGGTTAGTAGGTGGAGAAAGTTCGCTAAAGCTCTCTTGTTTTCTTCTTTCTGCTATTTGTAGCATTGCGTGCACTGCACACTCTGTTAGAGAACGTTTTGTCGTGAATTTTATTTGATCTGTCCATCTTGTAGGGCCTTGTGTTGTGACCGGCCGCGAGAACGTTTATAATATAAACGATAAACCATATTATGGTAGAGAATTTAGTATGGTACCTAGTAAGCACAATACTTACCTATCCTAAGCAAACGTATACAGCTCAAAAGCATGCCCACTGCATGCTTATAAGCATGCTTTTTGGTGCTAAGTAACTAATTTTGAGAAGAATGTGTAACAGTACCTTAAAGCTAAGCATATGAAGACCTAAAAGTCTTAATTTAAATTGTAAGGTAATTTTGACCTCTTCATATACCTTACTTTTGTTGCTGACTGTACACTGTACAGCGATAAATCCGAGCAATTATCCCCAGCAACAGTCCAGTCGTATAAGGCATCGAAGGACAAGTTCACGGCTCGGGCGTGTTTGGAATAGTGTCCATTAATTAGTCTTACATAATCCACGCGTGATGATCTTACGAGCAGATACGATTTCGAGCCGAGCGGCGCAGTTGCAGCAGTTATCAGCCGGCGCTAGACATAATTATGTAGCTTCAAGATTGAACACACGTTTGATTGCTATGTGTGGCAAGGGACTTTGACAAAGTTTTAACAAAGATTTTTGCACTTTGCCATGCGGTGTCGGTTTTTGGACACATCAAAGCGTTCAAATGTTCGCAAAGCATGTGTGGCCGGTTGCGTCAATGTGTTTGCAAAGTTCAAAGATAAGATGTGAGCGAATGCTCGGGTAATACATTGCGTGTGATCCCAACTAACCGCACTGCGTTTTGCGCGTCTCGACCGCGCAATGAACAGTAGTTCTAGTATAAGTTTTTTCGAAACATTAACTAATTCGAACGCGTTTGCGTTTTGTCTCAAAATGCATGAAAGTGGTATGAAAACGTGAACAGCGCCTCTGGTGGTCACTAGTGGAAACTAAAACAGCGAGTATAACATTTGTTGCTAACCGATGAACGCGCGTATTTCAAACTCGGTGAGAGCGTTTTCATACATTTTGAGACAAAACGCAAACGCGTTCGAATTAGTTAATGTTTTGAAAAAACTTATACTAGAGCTACTGGCCGGTTGCGTTGCGTCAATGTGTTTGCAAAGTTCAAAGATGTGAGCGAATGCTCGGGTAATACATTGCGTGTGATCCCAACTAACCGCACTGCGTTTTGCGCGTCTCGACCGCGCAATGAACAGATAAAATGCTTTAGACGCTTGCCGCGCTGAAATTTCGCGCTAAGTCGTGGCCAGGCTGTTGCGTCGATAAATATGTGACTGTGTGAAGTTTAGTTAACTTAATAGTTACCTAAATTTCCTCTTCACAGGGTTTAGATGAGGTGAAATACCATAGTCGTTTAAAGCAGACTAACTATGTACAAAAAGAAGACCACTCCACCTTTCACCTGTTTGGATGCCTGCAAAGCGCTTGCGTCTCTTAGTTATATGTTACTCTAGGTATTCGTGTTTGCCCTTTGCTCTCGTGGTTAGTAGGATATTTAAATAAGTTATAACCAGATGGCTTGTGTTCCGAATAACTAATTAGTGATTTAAACTAATAATGGCTTGGATGCAGTATTGTTTTTAAATGGCGTACTCCAACCACAATCAAACTATAATAACGAGTATTTTAACTTCAGAGTACATCATCCCAGTGTTTTCCCTAATTGTGTTCTAGAGGAACCCGGGTTCTCTTCGGCACCTGATCCTAAGATTTTGGAGTAGGCACCAGTTTTACTAAAGTGAATGCTACCTGACCTTCCAATTTAGAAGGAAAACTAGACGTTGTTGGTGTTAGATCGGTTCTCAGTTCGATTTAACTTCACATAATTAAACGTTTTAACTACTCTCTCACAATCATTTTAGTATTTTACTTATTTTATTCATTTAATGATTATTGTTTACTACCTAACTAATTACTTAATACCATGCATTTGAGTAACTACAGATATAAAAAAAACATGTTACAAGATTTAATTCTAATTTCACAAAATATCGGCTTACACACATGGGGTATAGGAATCTATAATATTTTAAACGTCATGGTTTTGTCCACCGTGTATAACAGCCCTCAACACTATTGCCTGCCGACCTAAAACGTGTGAGTCCGTATGATCCGAGTAAGTCATAAGACTGTTAATGTGTTGACCGTTTTTGCCCGCAGCTCCGTAATGGCCTCATTATCGCCAATTGTCTGCGTAGTGGCACGCGGTTTACTGCCGCCGTGAATACTGTCCTTTTATATCATAGTTATAACTGCTTTAAGGTTTAACTGTCATCTGACCTTTCAACAGACATCCCAGAGGAAAAACTAGACCTTGTTGGTATTAGACCGGTTCACTCACGATGTTTTCCTTAACCAAAAAGTCAATGACAAATATCAAATGATATCGTAAGACTCCAAAAAAAATTTTTTAATTGAACTTAAATATATGTGGTAAATATCAAACAATTTTACCATCAAACATCATCATCATCATCAATTTAAGAGCCAAGCTCTTGTCGGTGGAGCAATTTCCATGTATCTCTTTCTTGAGCCTTTCGTTTGACCGCCTGATACGACACGGCGTTTACCATCAACCATAGCTAGCAGGTAATCGTGTTATTATAGCTGCAAGGTCTTCTACAAAGTGGAGGTACCTACTTCCTCAGTAGGGATGATGGGGTGAGGGTGACATATACCACTGTTCTCTTCCAACTCAAATACCGGTTTCGGGTCTCGGTTTGCTCCACTATGATTTATAATAATGAATTAGTTCAATAATCGGTATCTCCCATAATCATAATCATTTATTCATAATTTAAAAATTACATGTCAACACATATCGGTCTTACAAGCTAGTTACGTAAGTGCCGCACCTCTATTACGGAAGCTGCTTAAATCATCTTTTCGTAGGCCAACAAGGCCAATGATGATGAATTCAATAAGACTGAGGGTGGAAAAAATAAAGTGGCAACGGGCCGGTCATATTTGGCGAAGAAACGAATACCGTTGGAGCCAACGAGTGCTGCCCTGGCGACCTCAAAGGGCAAGCATTTAGGCCCTGGTATCCTGTAAATGCCATAGGCCGTTTGTAGACAGCGTCACGCCGCACGCTGCGTCACGACGCTTACTATAGATATGTATTGTTATGCTCTGACAGACTTGAGAGAACATAACAGTAAATCTCTTCATTGTAGCGCAGCGTACGGCGTGACGCTGTAAGCGGCCGATGGCGTTTATAGGCGACCAGGGCCTGCGTGGGAAGGCCGCAAGCCAGATGGTCGGACGACATCAAAAAGACGTCAGGGCCAAACTAGACCAGAACCGCTACGTCCAGAACGAAATGGAAAGCCATGAAAGAGGCATAATATCTAGCAGTGGACGCAAATATGTTGAAAGAGAATCAAATAATTGATACAAGGCAGAGGCAAAGACGTAATTAAGTGATATATGCATGAATTAGGTAATAAGTAGATATCTACTTCGGTAAAACCACACGTTCTGACGCAAGCGATGAATATACCAAAAAAAGTATACCAAATTCAGGGAATTAATTAGTAATAATAAATACCTATCAATAATACTAAAAGTAATGAGATCAACAGCATTGCGGTGTAAACACTCATCGTATATACCGATAGTGGACACCATACTCATTCTATTTTATTAGTTTAGTGTTGAATTTAATTTTGCTTTTTGCTTTTAGTTATCACAGAATTTTGCATTAAATGACTATACTTAGCGAATCCTTTCGGGATCGTTGTATTACTTTGATTAAACATCAGTGGCGGCGCGTCAAAAATATTCTTAGGGAAGACGGAAATAATTTTCCTTTCTTATTCTTCATGAGCCGTAGCTTCAAACTAACTGAAAAATTAGGCAAGCCGGTGGGAATCGAGTTGTGTGGACGCTCCGCCACTGGAATAATAATGAATATTTCTGCACACGACCGTTTGATGTTTTGTAAAAAAATCAAATAATATTAATTTAATTATAGCAATAATATACCTAAAACTCTAGTAATTCACTCGAAAGATCACAGGTCTTTCAAGTGTATTTGTAGATATTTTTAGCGTTTGCACATTTTTCTTTAAAGATCGCTATTTCTCAGCCAATTCACGGTTCAAGTCGCGGAGGTTCAAGTTAGAATTACGATTACCAGCGGGATATTTACCATGTATATTTTTATTCCTTCACACTCCCTCTCCCTCCCTCGTATGACCCATAACTTAAGAGGAAGTGTAGTCGCATATAATCTATATTTATCGAACCGCAACTTCGTCCGCGTACCTAAACCTCCACTCCCTTTGGGTTGAACCCTTCGAGATACGATTTTCGGGATAAAAAGTATTCTATATGTTAATCCTTTGTATACCATTTCATCATAATCCGTTGATACGTGTTAGTGTGATCGAGTTAATAAACATCCAAACAACTATACTTTTGCATTTATAATATTTTATGTCACACCTAGCCATAAAGTGGCCATTATCGCAAGCTCCGCGCGCGAAAAAAACCCACTTCCTGGCCAGGGGGTGACATAAAATTTTGTACTTACCACGGGCGATAATAAAGAAAGCCTCAGATCGCATATTTATCGCCCTTGCCTTCGGCTCGGGCGTAAAATACCTGCGATCTAAGACATTCTTTGTTTTATCGCCCTTGGTAAGTAATGTACTATTTTGGAACGTCCATGTCGATGCTTTACAAATGCGACGCAATCGGTTTCCCTGATCGGAAACCTTTGCTCTAGACGTATTTATTGAACGAGTATTCTTTAGAAGTTCAAGGGCGATAGCGGTTGGTCGTCCGAGACCGTATATAAACTATATTGTCATTATGTAACTGATAGAACAGGTTTCCGCGCTGCGAACAAGTTGCAAAGTAAACAAAAACGCCGGCCGGCGCCCGCGCCCGTGGTGTGACAATACTCTTAACTTCATAACATAATTTTTGAAAGAGCTATCCAATAACACCCCACACGATGGGGTTTGAATGGAAAAAAAATACACCACCATTTCACGTGGGGGGAGGTACGGTCGACCAAAAAAGTGTTCTACCACTTTTCGACTCTATTATGTGTACGTTAAAGTCCAAAAGTGGTAGAGGACTTTCTTTGCTGACTGTACCTTAAAACATTTTTTTTTTCAAGATTTTATTCTGCCGTTTTTCGGCGTCATTCATATGTATACTCATGCGTAATTAACTAATTACATCTTTTTAGTACTAACTTTTACTGAGCTAAGTCGGGGACGAACGGACGGTCATGGCGAAATACAAGGGTTCCTTGTTTACTACCTCCCTAACCCTAAAAACGTAAAAAGAAAACCGGCCACGTGCGTGTCGGGCCACGCGCAAGGTAGGGTTCCGTAGTCGTCTACCCGTTACATGTGTGGACTAAAAAGTTCGCGAACTTATATTTACTATGTTTTTGACAGAATTAAAAACATTAATCTATGGTATCAATGGAAAATGTACGAAAGTTTGCTTTTGCAAAGTACATTTCTGAAGTTCGACTATTACTCGTTAACTAGTAACGTCTACTTAGCTGTGATAGAGTTTGGCTACTTTAACTCTACCAAGCAAATGAACTGTCAAACAAATATTTGGTTTGGCAACACACGTCACATTTCCGTGTCATTTCCATAGAAATATGACGTACAATGCACAGTGTTGCCAAATTATATTTGTTTGACAGTTCATTTGCTAGGTAGAGTTAACGTAGTCAGACTCTAGTTTTCCTTTTAAATCAGGGGGGGGGGGGGGGGGGGGGACACTTGACCATAACTAAAATTATCACTTCAAAGCTTAATATCACGCCAATCAAATCTTTAATCAAAAAATTCATCTTGAAACCTTATAATATTTTTGAAAGAGCTATCCAACGATACCACACACGATGGGGTTTGGAAGAAAAAAAAATGCACCACCACTTAACATGCAGGGGAGCCGAGGTACCCTTAAAAAATTTTTTTTTAGGATTTTATTCTACCGTTTTGTTGGCGTCATCGATATATATACTCATGCCAAATTACAGCTTTCGAGTACTAAGTTAGTACTCGTTAGTAGTCACTAACGGTTACTGAGAAAAACGGGGGACAGACGGACGGACGGACGGACATGGCGAAACTATAAGGGTTCCTTGTTTACTACGGAACCCTAAAAACATATATTTTTTTAAATTAATTAAAAAAAAGTCGTGAAGTCTACAGCTCATAGAGCCACTAGTTACTTACATACAAGTTCGGAAAGTAATGCACAGGTTGACCCTTGGGAAGATCTACTTTGTTCTCTATGCGTAATATACATTACAAAGACATGTTATTTGTATCGTATTGTAATGTGTCAAGTATGAATGCACTAGAGCGAATCACTAGCTTGATCTGTCTTAATCATGATGTTTTGACTTGCATGTCTCGACATTTGATAAAGAATTCACATTTGACACCTGACACCGACTGTAAATACCCGGGCTCATAGAGTTAATCGTTAATAAACACTGTATGATTCGAGATATGTTGTACATTGTACCTACACTCAATGCAGATGTGATAATAAAGTGTGTTTTTAGGACATAAATTGGTATCTATATGCGAGTACATGAATGGCTTTTTTAAACACCCAAACAAGAGAAAACGAAATAACATGCAATCAAAATGTATAGATATACCTACCTATTTGTTGATTGTCATTCATGTAAGTCGTCGCTTTTTAATGTACAGTCAGCGTCATATAGTATGTAGCAGTCAGAGTGACCAAATAGTTCGGTACACCATATATTTTGTATGGTGCACCGAACTATTTGGCCGCCTTCGCTACATACTATCTGACGCTGACTGTACCTAGGTCCTAGGTGGCTATTGGTCATAACAATTTTGTAATATTACAGAAATTTTTATTAGTTTATAAGAAATGAATTATGTACAGTCGATTAAAAGATTATTAGGTATGTCAGTTCTGTCATCCATTTCATAACAAGATATGAATGGTACACAAAGAAATATACTTAAATATAACTAAACTAAAAACTTTTAATAAACTAATGAGCCTATAACCTATAAAAATTAAATGCCCCCCGAGTCCCCATCACTGGCTATAGTGCCAGTAGTTACCTCTTTGGATAGCTATATAGCTAAGCTGACCCTTTGGCCAAAGTAGCTGCCAGGCCCCTATTTCACCAACTTGATAATTATCACCTGGCAATGAGAATTCCAAGTACACTTCCGAGTCCTCACGTAAAGATGGTCGTTGGATAGCATCGACACTTACCGGCCCGGCAATGTAAACCGAATTGTCATTGTAAGGTGACAATTGTCAACTTGGTGAAATAGGGGCCAGCCCTCTGGTCGCCAGACAACGAGGCGCTCCGTTAGGTCTTTGTAGCTTGCCTTCGCGCCTGGACCCCTTGGCCCTAAGGTTAGTTTCTTAGTCAAAAACAGTATAAACCCCTAAAAAAAAGTTCGTTTGTCCTTATCTTTCGGTTTGACATATGTGTTTGTGAGACCACTGACAAAAGACAATTTAGTTAGCAAAAGTTTGTTAAATTTTATGAATACTGGGATAATAATCTGCAAATCCAATTCATACACAACTTCTAATGAATGGTGCCTCTAAGCTATTTTTTACCTGTGTATGTAATGTAGTATCTAAAATATCTTCCACGTATATTTATGCCCGTGGCTTTTAGCCAAAGCACCGTTGTGAAACGAAATGGTTTTAACTACCAGTATTTTCCTTAAAAGAATAGTCATTGTGTAATATACCGAAGCTATATTGGAGACGAGTATGATAAAGTATAAGTTGCGTAATCGGACTAGACATTAGAAAATGTTCCATTGATAAGAATATCCATTTTGTTTTCTAGTTAGGTCACTGATTTTCTTGAGAACCAGCATTGACATAAATATACATTACAGGTCATAACTTTATTTTACTAAACGGTTAAAACTCACGTATTAATTGTCACTTCGGGCGACATGTTTCGAACTCTTCGGGAGTTCTTCATCAGGATGAGTGCGTCTGCGACCCGCGCCGATTGCACACTGTCGAACTACCCGCCGCCCGCCGCAAGGCACGTGACGCACGCGCAGACAGCGCGGGGGCGGGGGCGGGGGCGGGGGGGCAGCTCGGCGCTGAAGGCGTTGTATGAGGTCGTCGTGGTGAGGGATCGTCCCCCCCGATCAATGGTAGGCACACTGAACTCACTATGTCCACTCGATTGTCATAACGCACTTCCCGCTCTATGATCGGGATCACAGGTTTCCATGCCGGCGGCAACACCCAGCCAGCGTCACGATTAAAGTTAGGGCGGCGCCCTATTTCAATCGCCTCTCGGATCATGCGTGGTACGTAGCATTTTTCCCGTACCAAAATCCTCGCCTTGTCGAACCGAATGAAATGGGACGCGCCTGCTTCGCAACCATGCTCCGCCACCGCGGATTTCCTAGTCTCCCTGTTTTTCACGCTGCGTATATGCTCTGACAATCTCGTAGAGACGTTCCGTCCGGTCTCTCCTATGTACGCCTTACCACAGTCACAGGGTATTTCATATACTCCCGGGTTACCGAGCGGCTCCTGGTCCTTAGGAGAGCGTAGCACCTGCCTGACCTTGGTATGGGGCCGGAAAATCCGCGGTGGCGGAGCATGGTTGCGAAGCAGGCGCGTCCCATTTCATTCGGTTCGACAAGGCGAGGATTTTGGTACGGGAAAAATGCTACGTACCACGCATGATCCGAGAGGCGATTGAAATAGGGCGCCGCCCTAACTTTAATCGTGACGCTGGCTGGGTGTTGCCGCCGGCATGGAAACCTGTGATCCCGATCATAGAGCGGGAAGTGCGTTATGACAATCGAGTGGACATAGTGAGTTCAGTGTGCCTACCATTGATCGGGGGGGACGATCCCTCACCACGACGACCTCATACAACGCCTTCAGCGCCGAGCTGCCCCCCCGCCCCCGCCCCCGCCCCCGCGCTGTCTGCGCGTGCGTCACGTGCCTTGCGGCGGGCGGCGGGTAGTTCGACAGTGTGCAATCGGCGCGGGTCGCAGACGCACTCATCCTGATGAAGAACTCCCGAAGAGTTCGAAACATGTCGCCCGAAGTGACAATTAATACGTGAGTTTTAACCGTTTAGTAAAATAAAGTTATAACATGTCTCACGAAAGTTTAAATTCAAATTACAGGTCATAATTTGTGCAGGTTGAATCATTATATAAAATTAACATGTTATCGTTAGTATGATTATGGATACGTTTGTCAATTTTACGACGTCGAACAAACACACGACACTATTTACGTGGCTCTGTGAGCTGTAGACCTCGCAAAAGTGATATTTTTTTATGTTTTCAACACCCATCAGTCCGCCGTTTTTGAAAAACTTCCAAAAACCAAAACCATGCAGTATCTGCACGTAGTTACCTACATATTAATAAGCTAAAATCCCAATGTAGGCCATACCAGAATCGTTTTGATACAAACATTACTCTGTTGTTTCGCTCCGTCATTCAGGAGTCGTCATATAGAAACTTACTAAGCGTACACTACGTAATAAAAAAAATGAATTAGGTGATAAATTCTGGTCTACGAAGAAAATAAACAAAAGACAGAAAAGAAAACTAAATAAACGCTGCTTTCGTTTGTACAACCGTAAACAAGCGTATACATTTTTAATTTACTCTTTTATCTAGCTTTCATAGGAGATGGATATTTTGGCGACTGTTCAAGCCTAGCCCAAACACTATTAATTGACCGTTCGCAGAATTTCCCAACCCACGGGTTGAAAATAAGAGAAAAATGCTTATATAATTGTGACCATATGACGGGGCCGGCATGGTTTAGTTTGTATGCGTGTGGTTTCATAAACCAACTTCAAGAGAGGGCGCAGATTCTTTAAAAATAAACTTCGACTTACCTTTTATAAAACGCTGCAGTAACACAGAGAGCGGGAGGGCGGTAGCGGCGCGGGAGCGGGCGGTAGCGGGACGTGAGCGGGACGTGAGCGGGACGTGAGCGGGACGGGAGCGGGCGGTAGCGGCGCGGGATAGGTAGGCGCTCCCGCCCACTCCCGCGCCGCTACCGCCCTCCCGCTCTCTGTGTGGCTTAAGCTTAAATCCCTTACGTAGCAGTAGCACTGATAAGAACCTTCCTTTATCACTATTCACACTTAACGGGCTCTAACGATAGTCCGAATAGGTTAAACATTATGCTTTTAAAAAGTCATAATTCACCGGAGATTACAGCTGCAGTTGTTAAAACTCTATAAAACCGAGAGCGTCATTAATATTTAATGGTCACCGTTGAAACACTTACAGTTTTGGAGAATGTGTAAAAAATCAACATGGAAAATGCCATGGAATACCCGGTTACATATTAAAATACCTAAAATCGATATACCTATTGTCATAATACCTATGTACGAAATACCTATTTTTAAAATACCTATCACTTATTTAACCTACAGGTTAAATGACCGAAGATTGAAATACCTACGTTCAAAAAACCTATTGAACGAAATACCTACTGTTCAAAATCCCTACCGGATGAAATACCTAAGGGACGATTCGCCTAAGTTTGATATACCTACAGTCAAAATACCTACAGTAAATTACCGCGACAGGTTTTAAAAATTTGGTTTTTGAAAAGTAGTTTTATTCAACGTAAGAAACATCAAAAATCAAGAATGTCAGTAGAATAATAATTTTACGGGAAAATGTTCGGTTCTAGCGCTTCGCCGGCCGCTGCCGCGGCACGCTCGCTTCGCTCGCTCGGCTTGCGCGCTGTAGGGTTACAGTTCTACCTAACCACTCCTCCTCGCTTCGCTCGTCGTCGTACCTACACCGACCTGGTTTGGAGTATAATATGTAGAAGTCGAGAATAGAGGTGGAGATTGTCATAAAATTATTTTTTACCTGTTTCTAGGGCAGGTCGGTGTAGGTACGACGACGAGCGAAGCGAGGAGGAGTGGTTAGGTAGAACTGCAACCCTACAGCGCGCGAGCCGAGCGAGCGAAGCGAGCGTGCCGCGGCAGCGGCCGGCGAAGCGCCAGAATTGAACTTTTTAGGGTTCCGTACCCGAAGGGTCAAAACGGAACCCTATTGGTGACGCCCAGACGTCCGTCCGTCCGTCCGTCGTCTGTCACACAGGTTTTACAGCCAAACGGTATTGGAGCTACAAAGCTTCAAACTTACACAGTATAAGCATCTTGCTGGCCCGAAGCAATACAGCGAAAGGGGGGCGCGAAAAAAAATTTTATATCCTACCCTATCGAGTGGGGTATCGTTGTTTAGAGCTCATTGAGTAGATACTTACTATATTTTTAATAAAAATAATATCGGAAAACAAAGGAATGAGAAGCCACCAAAGTCAGCTTTTTTAACGAAATTTAGTTTCGAAAAATTTTGTATCTTCCCAAACACCTATAAACTTAAAATTTGGTAATAATGTTTGCTATTACGTATGTTTTACCAACAAATACTAATATATTGATAAATTAGATTTACCCTCATTAGGGTAATCAATATTTTTAATCAAATGTGATAAATAAACATTAACGGTACCTAAACCCCTAGTTAAGCTTTGGTACTGTAGGTATTTCAACTGTAGATATTTCAACCGTAGGTATTTCGACAGTAGGTATTTCGACTGTAGGTATTTCAACATATAGGTATTTTAAAAATAGGTATTTCGTACATAGGTATACTGATAGTAGTGATTTCAAGTTTAGGTTAATCGTTCAATAGGTATTTCGTCCAATAGGTATCATGAAAATAGGTTAAATAACCAATAGGTATTTAAAAAAATAGGTATTTCGTACATAGGTATTTTGAAAATAGGTATATCAATTTTAGGTATTTTAATATGTAACCAAATGCCATGGAATACCCTTTAAACTACTGCTAATGCATACCCAGTGCGTAATTGACATGTTTTCAGGGTTTGTAAAATTCAAGTTCTGAGAACTCTCCATAGAGAAAACTTAGCGGTATCAATTCGAATTCATGGTGAGTGAAAACACCATAAACTGTAACAAAGCAATTATTTGTAGTTCATGAAATGTTTTATCTACACACATATCATAAATCCTCTAATATGCGTTCGGAAACCGTAGAAAATGACTCTCATTTCAACATTCAATGAATTTATGGCAATTTTCTTATCTGTGGCTAAGGCTACAGCAGTAATAAAATATTTCATTTTAATCTCATATATGATGTTAAAATATTACGTCAAACAAAACTGTCAAAATTTAAATGTCAAAGTTGACATGTCCCTATTCTAGTATCACTGAAAATTCAAATTCAGTCGATGCGAAATGTCAGCTCGATGTTTTTTTAGTATATATCGCACGAAATTTGAGCTAGAACGACATGATCACATCAGAATAAGGACTCTTTACTTTTTTAAATAACATTCAGGTATCTGTTGCCAGTTCTGATTTCGATATTTCCGCAACCGTGCAAAAAAGGTTGTATTAACACAATTATTGTATTTATTTACAACGGTTTCTGAACCCATCTTAGAGTAGTTATAATATGTGTGTAGATAAAGTAATGTATGCAACTGTACATAATTAGGCATTAAAACACTCGTGTGACCTTATTATGAAACTCGCCTTCGGCTCGTTTCATAAAACACACTCGTGTTTTAATGCCCCTCATTATGTACCAGTTGCATAAACTACTATTACATACACACAATATGTACAATATGTAGCCACAGAATATGCAATCTTCAGCTGGCAGATTTATTTAACTCCGTTTATTAAACGAACTCGTAAATTAATCTGGGTTTACAGCTATTTTATCACCACTAAATGAAAGGCCGGAAATATTTGTATACTACAACATTGCTAATGAGGAAAACCCAATGTCGAGGTTAATAAATAAATATATAGGCAACAAAGCGTTGTATGGTAGCATGATTACCTATATTCAATATTTATCTTCCCAAGAATCTGTTGAGAAATGCGACCTATAGAGGAGAACAAACGGCCGGGCCGGCCGGACATAATGAAAGCGTTTTTGTCGAACTGAAGCACTTCGTTTCACTCGGTCAAAAATATAGAAGTAGAACATTTTGCTAAGCATTGGACAAATTAACAGCATAATTTGAAAATCGAATTAATACCTACATCAATGAGCGTTAATCACGTGAGGAGCTACGTGAACGTATTCGCTGTAAATTTAGCCGGACGGAAGTTTACGCCCTTTTCTTGGATGACCGCCAGGCGGGTGACCATTTTAATGCTGAGAGATGTTTTGCCTATGAGCTACGGGCCTCATTTTAGTTCGATGAAGTTGTTTTATTGCGGGCGAAATTCCAATTTCAGAACGGTCCCGCTTCGTCATTCGGATACTGAGCCACGATGGTAGCAAGCGAACTGCCACCAAGCAAGCAAACACGGAAGCCAATCTATCTTACACAAATCGATCTAGTCCCAAAACTAATCAAAGCTTGTACATGTATGGCACTGGGTGCTAAGCGATGATGATATACACCTACATACTTATATAGATAAATAAATAGCGCCCACAACGGTGGGGCGTGGCAACACAAATAGATAGATAAAAACTTTATTCAACCACAACTTACGTACATATTCTTAGAGCTAAGTCATTAAGAGAAAGAAGATACATTGAAATATAAAAAAAAAGAAAAAGATAAATACAAGATTCTAGAAGCATAGATTTCTATCTTAAATGAATGTAGGTAATTACAATACAAAATAACATTTGTTCAGCCTTTGACCTCGGACTGAGAATAATCTTATGTCCACGAGGGACTGAATAAAGTTTCATCAAACTAAATATTATGAAAGGACCGCAATCGCGCCTTTATACATATTTTATAAGTATTTACCAAGTTCTAAGTTATTCTGTCTTTAAGGGCGAGCGGACGAGATCGCAATCCGAGACTCAATTTCGAAACCAAAATTGAATTAAAATTGTATACCAATCCCAGGTTAATATACGTCCCTCTTAAATTTAAGCTCTGTGTCCCTCTTACACAGACGTGGTACGTGCGTGGTATGAAGGAGATACCTAGCCTGACTTAAGACGATTCACGTGTTTTTTTATTGCAGGTTTTGTCCCTAGTCTCTATGACGTAAGAAAAGTAAAGCTAAAAGTTAAGGCTGAAAAACGTTACCACGAGTTTAATAATCAGTCGCTTTATACATATGTTTGATACCTATTTATATCTAGACTAGCTTTTGCCCGCAACTTCGTCTGCGTAGAGCTCGGTCATCGCGTTAGAATTTTATCGCTGTTCTTTTATTTCAGGTGGTTACCTAGCTATCTCTGTTCCATACAAACTTCTACTTCCGGGATGGGATGAAAACTATCCTATTTAAACAGAGACTCTGTAAAAAATTTGAAGTCTTTCACTTAAAAAAATGTTGCTCCCCATGAAAACATTGAACCCCTTTTTAACCCCTTGAGGGGATGAATTTAAAAAAACGCTGAAATAAGTTTTGTTTTATTTAAACAGAGAGTCTGTAAGAAATTTGAAGTACCTCACTTAAAAAAAAATTTGCTCCCCATACAAACTTTGAACCCCTTTTTAACCCCTTTCGGGGATGAATTTAGAAAAACGCTGAAATCACTTTTTTTGTATTATTATAAGAAACTTTCATACAAAGCTTGAAGACTATCACTATTAAAAAAAATTGCTCCCCATACAAACTTAGAACCCCTTTTTAACCCCTTTAGGGGATGAATTTTAAAATTTAATTTATTGTTTATCTTTTCTGTACTATGACTTCACAATAACTATAATGTATAATGATTTTGACATAATAATTTTCACATGCCTGTTTTGGCGAAACATATTTTGGGACACAACATTGACTGTAACACCTATATTATGTACCATATGTTTTTGGTGAATAAACTACTTCATTCATTCATTCATTCATTCATTCATTCAAACGCTGAAATTACTTTTTTTCCATTATTATAAGGAACTTTTACACAAAGTTTGAAGACTCTCACTTTAAAAAAAAAATGCTCCCCATACAATATTTCACCCCAATTTTCAACCCTTTAGGGAACGAAAATTTTGAAAACGCAGATATAACTTTCATTGTCTTATTTTAAGGAGTCTTTGTACAAAGTTTCAAGTCTGGACCTTAAAAAAATTATTGCCCCCCATACAAACTTTGCACCCCTGTTTTACCCCCTTAGGGGTGGAATTTCCAAAAATCCCGTCTTATCCCTTGCCTCCGTTATATAACCTAACTATAGTGTCAATTTCAAATTTCTAGGACCGGCAGTTTCGGCGGGCCGGTGATTAATCAGTCACCCATCAACTTTATATATATAGATTAAGTAAAGCGCACAAAGGAAGTCACTATGGAATAGTGTCTTTGCGACAAGTCAAAGTTACGTATTTTATATGGACTCTGTATTCCCCTTTCGCTTTATGGCAATTTTTGTAATAGTTTATATAATTTTAATGGCTATTTTAAATCATTTAATAAAAATCAAAAATAAACCTCCTGTAGGTACAGAGCGTAGCCCCGAAATACCCAATACGTTACATCAAACTTTTCGCAACACATAACTTTAGGAATCCAATGTTATTTACTTGCGAAATTCCTCCCGTAATCGATAATTATAATATCAGTACCCTTACCATGAGTTTGCAATGTTTGCATTACCGTACTCGCTAGCGACTGCGTAAACGATTTAGTATGGACAAAAGTACAGCGCCACTCAGCGGTTACGCAATAGAACTAAGAATCGCCATACTAAATCGTTTACGCAGTCGCCAGCGAGTACGGTAATGCAAACATTGCAAACTCATGGTAAGGGTACTGGAACATTCTTTTTCGTAACTTATTAGGCGACTTCTTGATTTGTATTGTAGGTGCGGACTTACGGAGGCGGTACGATATGAGAAAACTGTCAAATGTCAGTGTCAACTGTCAGTCAACTCTGTACTACTTTTTACTACGCCCTTACATTTAAATGAGTGCTTCTGCTTCCTGACTGGGGCGGGATGCGCGGAAGCGGGACGATGCGAAGGCAGTACTGGTCCGCTTCTGCGCATAATATTACTACTGCGCAAATGTAATACTGACAGTATTCTGTCAAGTGGGAATCTTTGCGACGTCAGTAAGTTTACGTCAAAGAAGAAAATGACACATATCGATCCCGCCCCGCCAAGTCAGTAAGTCGCCTTAGGCAGCATGTTGAAGGTAATCGTACTACATTAGAGCAATTCAATCTAGGTAAACTCCTCCTGTGGCGCTCGTCGGCCATTGTTTGTAGTTGTGACACACACGAACACATAGACAAGGTGAACTCATAGTTCCTACACTGACGCACACATAGACAATGTGCATGTGCATGTATAAGCTCGACACACAACCATGGCTCAACCGCGCTCGTGAGGTAAAAGTAGTCTACCTATAAGCGCACAAGAACTGGCCTTTGAGTCCACACACCATTACCACAGTGTATCGGTAGGTATGAAATAACACTGGTAATAGCATGTGGTTAAAATTATAGCAACAATAGTACATTACTTAACAACGGCGGTAAAACAAAGAATATCTTAGATCGCAGGTATTTGACGCTTGAGCCGAAGGCAAGGGCGATAAATGCCATCTGAGGCTTTCTTTATTACCCCCCGTGTTAAGTACATAATTTTATGTCACCTCCTGGCCAGGAAGTGGGATTTCCCGCGCGCGGACTTGACTTACTTGACTTATGATCCTATGTCCCCTAGATGGGGCAGAGGGCTTCAACAGTGTGCCGCCATCCCGTTCGGTCTTGAGCTTCGCGCTTCAATTCGCTCCACGTCTTCCCTATTGTCTTCGCCTCTGCGATGATCGTCCGCCGCCAGGTTTGCTTAGGGCGGCCACGCTTACGCTTTCCTTGGGGATTCCAGTCTAGGGCTTGCCTCGGAATGTGGTCGGGATCCCTTCGGAGCGTGCGGTAATTGCCGCTTTATGGCCAGGTGTGACATAAATTAGGTTAAAGTTATATGCCAATAAAGTCGCGGGCAATAAATATATATAGTTACAATTTACTACGTTTTCCATGGAATGCTATCGACTACCTAATCGTCTTACTCGCCTACGCTCGGTACGTACTTACTCTTATTAGTAAAAGCTTATTTTTGGACGGTTTCGCCCTAATAAATTATTTTGAATTGCTTTGAATGTAAAAAGATGTCTGCGAAAGGAAATTAATGAATATTTTTGGCGTATTATAAACGTTTTAAGGTAGGTATTTTTATCAAAGTGAATAATTTCTGCTCAACGTTGAAACAGAATTTAAATATAAACTGTGGGTACAGAATAATTTAATTTAAATAAATACTTTTGCACTGTAAGATTTTCTTTTATGCAGTAAAGGTTTAATAAATGAATATATAAAGACTGAACGCCCCTCCAGTATCTCAATGCCCACATCTAAAGTAAGCACTAAGCATATAGGAGCAATAAACTCACACATTGAAATAACGTCTATTAGTAGAGGGACCATTCATTTTAAGATTATCTCTACCTCTGTATAAACCGGGTCTCGTTTGGGCCACGGGAGAGAACGGACGCTCCCTGGAGCCATTATCCGACCTCTATTATTGTCTTTAAAACGACACAATAGTTCTGCAAAACAAAAGCCGGCCGACGGTCACCAACACAGAAATGTCACCAACACGTGTTGCGCGCCAGCGACCGCGCTTGAGTCCTGCTTAAAGGGGCAAGACAGCCCACGTGCCGATACGCGATTTGTTTATTTGCCTAATCTCTTAAAAAGTGTCGATTCGTGCTAATTTGCAGTGCGTCCAATTAAGTTACGTCTCATAGTGAGTGTAATCAAAGTCCCTGTGTGATACGAGTCGGAGCGAACTCCTTCATCGCAGGCCCGTGCTTACGAGCATCGAGCGTGGCCGCGCAGAGCAAAACTACAGTACAAACCCGGGTGAGAGAATTCCATTACTGCCATTTACTGACATCTGTATTATATACCTCGTAGCTCAGACCGGATCGGGCACCATTTACGCATCTGGGGATCCTCAGATACGGTCCGTACCATATCAAATCTAGGTACCAGCCGCGAACCGACTAACAAGGCAACCCTCCTCCGAAAAATATAGCAGTAAGTCTCATAAACTAATTGGACGCACTACAAACGGCTGCACGTGTTTTGTCATATCAGTATTAAGACACCCATATCTTCAGATCATAAACTAGAAATAACGACCGTCAACAATCTCAATCTGTTTTGTGCGGCTAGCACATACTCATCCTTAAGAACTATATACGCGTCACCCACTTAAGTAACCTGAGTTATATAAGTAACTACTAGGGTGGCGCGTGTCCCTTTATATTAATCTTGTTCTGATCATCCTAGAACCGAACCAAGTAGGTAGTTAATAAAGCCCGCCCAGTATATAAGAAGGTATCATAGGGACAGACAAACACAAACATAATCTTGTACCTATAAAGATATATAAATTGACCAATCTATAGTATTCATAAAACCGAACACAATAAATAGGTCACATTTACATTTGCTAGTGTCTGTTTACTAGCGCTACCCGCTGTAGATATATAAGAGTAGGTAGTTCATAAAATACTACGCACTGTATTTCTATCGATATCTAATTACTTAAATAGGTACACTAGGTCTAAGTCTACACAGGTTAAGAACCACCCATCCTCCAGCACGAGGACGGGCCGCCATATATGTAAATAAATACCTAACCATATAAAAGGTTTATTCAACAATCTCGTTGTTCTCCATCATGTTAACATTTTAGTAAACCCCGCGACGCGACCAAGTAACGCGAAACGTTGTCGAATCAATTGCACCAGCCACCACCTTTCTTAGTCAGGGCAGTTACCTACCTAAATAACACTTATCCTTAGACGTTCCTTAGTTTCTAGTCGATCCCATCGATAGTTATTACAAACTAAGTATATAATAGAATAGAGTAGCTAATTGTATGCACCTTGGTGTTAGCTAAATTAAGTGAATTGAATCGAAAACATAAATAAGACTAGATTTACATTCGCACATACTATAATTTAGGATTCATTAGATTAAAATCTTTCCACCCTAATTCCATTAGTATCTTTTGCATACTGCTTACGGGCCGTGTTTAGTTTACCGTATTTCTATTTCCCCCAGCACCCTCTCAAACTACGCGCAAATAGCTACAGGTCATATAGAAAGTCCCATCGAAGTACTTAGATACATCAATAAGCCCGACAAGGTTTCATATCCGACTACTCCCACATTAGGCTAAACATAAAACATTTAACAAAGCAACAACCCCAAAGCCCAATCTTTATAGCGGCCCAACATCTGGTAGGTATTCAAAAGAACCGCCCGGGTTATTCTCTGTACAAATAACATAAAACGTTGCACTTTCCTTAAAAAAGCAAACACTTGGCATCGCTAGTTCCCACCACAAAAGAAAATATATAAAAAAAAATTTTTCACCGTCACAAACCTAATCCGTTAGTTAACAAAATAAAAACATTTCTTAACACCCGAAGAGAGTTCTATTGATGCATCCAACATCTGCCACTTAAATAGCGTCATTTACAAATCCCAAGTAATTACCCAATTGCCCAAGTAAGAACAATAATAGCCCCATATCGACAGTTGCCGCAACTAGTTGTATTGTAACCGAACCGACTTTGTCATTATTAGAAGACAAAGCCCAAGGCTATTGTATCGAATATGGCTGCTATGGTAATCTGCCCAATACCTAAAGATGGAAACTGCCTCTTCCGAGCTATTGCGCATCAACTCAAAACTGTACTTGACCTAGAATATGATTATAAAACTGTTAGAGAGCTGCTAGCCAGTCACTTATCATCCGAGAGGAATGACGATAAAATAAAACTAGCCCTTAATGGCAGTGTCTTAGACCATAGAACTACTGACCACTCTAACCTCTCGCTCGCGCAACTCGTAGATGAATATATACGAAACCAATTCAAAGACGGCTTCTGGGGCGGGGAAGAAATCATCCTAGCTGCCACGAACTGTTTTATGGTTAACATATATGTACATATGGACCAACGACAACCGCTCCTTTACAAAGCGCCGATATACGAGTATCATAGGATGGGAAGCTTACACTTATTCTATGGTAACCATCATTATGATTCGATACGTTTCAATAACGAACCGTTGCAACCGCCACCATCGAATGCCATGTGCCAGGCCGGAATTAATACATCAGCTACACAATCTGAGACACAGGAACAACCCTGTCAACATACTGAATACCTTACGCCCAGTAGCCCAGCAACAACTACCCAAAACAACACCCTGTCGCTGAACAGCTCAGTCGATAGTGCCAAAGAAGTCGATGCAACCGGCCTTCGATTAATAAGAACAGTCCCCATTATCAAAACAGTAACGCCCCAGCCGTGTGACTCGATAACGGTAGCAACTTGGAATGTAAGAGGCTGCGCTCCACTACAGGATAAAGTTAATATCGATCACGAACTTTCAACGCGTAACATTACCATAGCGGCCATACAGGAAACGCACCTAACAAGCGGCGAACTAACATCAAATAACTATCGGTGGCTTTTGCACGGAGGACCACACCCACGTGAGAAAAGAGGGGTAGCTATTTTAATAAAAAAAACAACGGGTTGCACTCCGGGAGTGCAGGCAGAAGTGAAAACTCAATAAAGAAAGTAAATAACAAAGATATTCATATCCGTCCCCGTATCGGTATCGGTATCCGTAAATCCGTATCCGTATTTATATTCATACTCATGTTCATATTCATATTCGCATAATCCATTCACATATATACATAATATGTCCCCGAGTATCATTGTGTCTTACGCATCGTAAATCGTAAGACTAGCTGAGTTTACCCCTCCTAACATCGCAATCATGATACTAGGAGGGGTCAACTAGCTGGTCTTACGAATCGTCGCGAGTTTAACAATTTTCCCCCATCACAAAAAGTGCTCAGCGCCTTAGATTAGGTGTAAGTTTAGTATTTTTGGTGGTATGTATACAATGACAATTTTTTGATGCGATTATAAAATTTCTGGGAACACAATAAATAAATAAAATAGCTTTAACTGCTGGAATAATAGGTATGACTGTTTAGGTGACCCGAGATTGATGATCGATACATTTTTTTGAGTGTTGAGCCTTATTTTAGGTTTCGAAAATTTGGTGATATCAAAAGTTATTTAGGTGATCATTTTATTTGTTCCCGTTATATAAAACCATTAAATATGTAATCAGTTCCTAACAGCTGCAAAATATGTAGGTATACAACATGTAAATCTCCAATAAGCTACTTTATGTTCTTGCTATATGAAACAAACTTGAATAAAATTAACTGACAATTCACGAAAACAGTGCAGACTTGTCAGTGCATATGTTTGTCTCACATTTTGCGATCTACACGTCATAATTGAAAGAAGAACGGTGGTTTGTGTCAAACTGTAAAGATATTTACGTAACAAGAGTTGTAAGCAAAACAATGTACGCTTGAACGTAAAGTTCCAAGTGCCATACTGAAAGTAAACCTATTTATGGCACATTGACAGTAAATCTTATTCTGTAACATGCAATGTAAACCTATTATATCACAATGTGTGTAAATGATTTTATGGAAGACAAATTGTAAACAGAACTTTGGTGCATTAAGTGAAAAGATGAAACTGTCATATACGTTGAAGCATGTTTTTCGTCATGTAGTGTGTAAACTTATTTAAATGTAAAGATATTTTTGTCACACTCAATTGTAAAGATATTTTTGACCTCGACTGTACCATCTACCTACTGTGACATCTTAAACTTCCCGTGGCAATTTCCCACATTTTAAATTGAATAATGGTAATAAAGTTATTCTTTTCAGAAGTCATAATTTACTATATTTTTTTAGTATGACAATGGGGAAGTTTATACGGGAAGGTTAAGATGCCACAGTAGGTAGATAGTACATGAACAGTATTTTATTGTTTACTTTTATCTATAAAAAATCTTTCTCGGATTGGCGTGTTAACTCGTCAAATTTGAGTACAAATTATAATCACGCCGTACTGAAAGGGTTAAGTGATTTGTACACAAATAATTATTCCAGTCAGGAGACTAATAAAATTAAGTTGTATATATAATATCATTTATTTATTTTTGACTAACTTATTTATGAGTAGTATATTAAAAGAAGGATTAAATACGATTACCTATAACTTGATAGCGATTTGTTTAACTTCTTCAATCACTAACTGGTAAACGAATTAGTGAAGTACAATCGTCTACAAAAAGATGTATCCATTTTTTTCACCTTGAAATGGATGCACGTTGTAGATATCTTCCTGATTTCATGTATTGGCCCAGGCTAAGTGTTGTTTTCTCCAACAATTGACATCCATGTTGAAAATACCTCTGTCCTGACTTTTTCTCAGCATGAGGACGTGGCACGATTGTATGCACTATGTACCTGCAAAACATAACATTAAATAATGAGATGAGAGCGTAGGAGGTATGTGTGTATTTTTGAAATTATGTCCCTAATTATCTACTATACCTACTTCAAAGACAACACGAAGAAGAAAGTGGGCTTCATATTCGTTTATCGTATAGCTCACGTAGTTCAATACTCAAACGTTTATATTGCTAAGTAATCAACTGTTTTCGTTGATATTCATTTATGTATGAGCTGCATAACCACCCGGCAAAACAGACTACCTACCTAAATAAATCAATTGATTGGAATATAAATATAACATCGCATCGGTGTAAACAGGGATACAAATACAAATACAAATACTCTTTATTGCACACCTCAATTAAAGGATACAGTACAATACAAAATCACAGTAAGTAGAGGCAAACAACAGGCGGTCTTATCGCTAAAGAGCGATTTCTTCCAGACAACCTTAGGGTAGCGGAAATTAAGTCTAATCATAACGATTGATAGTAGGTGGTGCAGAGATAATATATGAAACCTCTTAATAATTACAACAATTCAACTAAATTAAGAATAATATACATACATAAATACAATATACAGATAAACATACATAAACATATACACATATACAGTCAGCCACAAAGTCTAAAGGAGTCGAGTCTAAATGTGTCATGGGAGAGATAGATAGTGATCTTTAAGCTGTTTTTTGAAGACAGCAAGAGATTTAGCACGCCTCAAATCAGTAGATAAAGAATTCCAGAGCCGAACAGCTTGGAAAGTAAAGGAAGAATTGTAGAATTTTGTTGAGGAACAAGGGACCGAAAGAAGCAAATTTTGTGAGGACCTGACAGAACGGAGATAACTGAAACGCTCTTTGAGGTAGCATGGAGATGCCGGGTTAATGAGAATGGAATACAAAAGAGATAGGACATGAGAGTTACGACGAAAACGGATAGGGAGCCACTTGAGCTGAGAGCGGAAACAGGATACATGGTCATATTTGCGTAAGCCAAATATGAACCGAATGCAGACATTTTGAAGGCGCTCAAGTTTATTAAGTTGCTCCTCATTGAGGTCAATATAGGAAACATCTGCATAATCTAAGATGGGGAGGAGTAATGTTTGAGTAAGCGCAATTTTAGTGGAGATGGGCAGGAAATTATGTAGCCTTCTCAGAGAAGCTACTGCGGAAAACATCTTCCTACTGACCTCATTCACTTGAGGTGCCCACGATAAGGTTCTATCTATAATGATGCCTAAATTTTTTACTTGTGTTGAATAAGGGATTAAGACATTATCGAAATAAATCGGTGGAACACTATTAAAATCGATTCTTGAAACAAATTTCGAGCTACCAATTATGATAGCCTGGGTTTTGGAGGGGTTAACCTTAAGACCAAAACTATGACTCCAGTTTAGGATACGCATGAGGTCATTATTGACAGTGCTAATGACAGATGGAAGATCATTAAGCATACCCTGTGAATAAATCTGAAGGTCATCGGCATAAAGGTGATAGTGAGAAGAGAGATTATTTGTAATTGAATTTATAAAAATTGAAAATAACAAGGGAGACAACACACCGCCTTGCGGAACGCCGGCCAGCGTGTTGCACCAAGTAGAATGGATATCATCCACCTTAATACGTTGCCGACGACCGGTTAGATAACTACGAAACCAGTCCATCACTGCAGGAGATACATTAAGAGAACGCATTATCCCAAGTAAGATGTCGAAATCAACAGTATTAAACGCGTTACTGAAATCCAACAGCGTCAATACTGTCAACTTCTGAACATCCATTCCGGCCCGGATGTCGTCGGTAATCTTCACCAGAGCAGTAGCCGTACTATGACCGGGACGGAAACCGGATTGGAGTGGATTGAGGAGATTACTCTTATTCAGGTAAGATGTGAGCTGCTGGTGCACTAGGCGCTCAAGTACTTTAGACAGGAAAGGAAGTATGGAAATGGGCCTATAGTCAGCAAATGAGGAAGGATTAGACTTTTTGGGTATAGGGATGATGTGAGCATCTTTCCACAGTGTGGGAAAAGAACCGGATCTAATAGAGTTATTAAGGATTATGGATATTATAGGAACAAGTAAGTCGAGGAGAGGGATGATCATCTTACGGCTAACACAGTCATTACCAACGGCATTAGACGTTATGGACAATATGTTCTTTTTAATGTCACTGTCAGTGAACGGAGCAATAGAAAAAGGAGATAAGTCGGGAGTTGGAAGCGAAGCGAGATATTGAAGGGTCACATCCTTAGCAGGACCACTAAAAGTGGCAGAAGTCGAGAAGTGCTGATTAAGCAGGTCGGAATCAATGTCTTTGATAGATGAGTCTTGTTGAGACTTTCCAACTCCAAGTGACTTGAGGAATTTCCATACTTTTGCAGGGTCGCCACATTCCACAGACTGATGGATATGACGTCTTTGGGCATCGCGACAAATAGTGTTGCACCGATTTCGTATGGAATGGTAACGAGATTTGTTGGCGTCAGAAGAGTTAATTTTGTACTTCATCTTAGCAAAGTTCTTTTTATCCAACAAAGTCTTGATTTCGTTAGAGAGCCACGGAGCAGGAAGATGTTTTACCTTGATGGCACGAACTGGAGCATGAATATCATAGAGCTGGGTAAGTAGAGAATTAAAAATAGACACCTGTTCATCTACGGTATTAGCCTCAGATATAGCAGCCCAATCCATCTTCAAAGCGTCATCAAGAAGTCTATCCACATCCATACCACTGAAATTGCGCTGAAGTAGGACTTTGGCTTTAGACTTCGGTGGTCTAACCTTGTACGAAAGATAAAGTAGATCGTGGTACGAGAAAGCATCAGCAGAGCAATGGCCATACTTAGCGACATGAGTGACCGAAGATGTAAGAGTGAGATCTAAAAGAGACGGGGTGCAATTTGGAAAATGGTGGGTAGGGCCAGAAGGGAGAATACTCATTTTACAAGCGTGAGCTAGGGATTTTAAAGAACGCGAACGGTGGTCGTCTTTGAGTAAACATGTGTTAAAATCACCCATAATAATATGGTGATCGAAGGAGGGCAGGAGATCTTCAATAAGTTTCTCTAGGGAGGCAAAATAATTTACACGGAGAGAGGGAGAATAGAAAACGCCAAGAAGTAACTTAGTATGTGAGAACGAGATGTCGAGAAAAAGATACTCGGCCGTATCAGAGAGCGGAGAGTGTGCTGATGTTGACACAATAGAATAGGGTAAATGCGAACGCAGGTATATAGCAACCCCACCGCCACCTCTTCCAGAGCGATCATTACGAATCAGGCGGAATCCTGGAAGAGAGAAAGATGTAGAAGGTAGGTTCGGCTTAAGCCAAGATTCCGATACAAGAACCGCGTGAACGTTTTTCAAGTCAAAAGTTGCACTTAAATCGGTGTAATGCGACGGAATGCTTTGAGCATTAATATGAACAATATTTAAGTTTTTGCTGACGTCGCTAAATTGTGCATCTAGAACGTCACGAAGTGAGGGTGGTAAACTCTTAAAACTGTCATCAGAAATACTACTTGAACTTGATGAAAAAGACACGAAATCATTATCACTATCCGTTTGACTACTGTGGCTAGACAGAGACATAAAATAAATATAAAAGATAGAATATGTATATAAAATATAACTAAAAAAATTATACCTAAATTTAACCGCACTAAAATTACCCGCCAGCAGTTTGGAAGAAACTTTTCAGAAGATTACATTATAAAAATTGCAAAAATACGTCTATAATAATCTACATTACAACAATGAGAAACAAAAAAAAAATATATAAAGATTTTTAAGCGAACTAAACGCATCATTGCAATGGCAACACTAATAGAAAAGTCAAAGTTTAGTTGACACTTGACATTGATACTGACAAAAAAAACATTGCGTTCAAATATTATAAACAACTAACAAGATAATTATTAACACTGAAAGATGTGGGTAGAACAAGTTTGTTGTAACACGGCTAAGTAAAGATGGAGCCGAAATTCAGATATTACTCGAACAAAGGAAAAAGGCACTTAAAAAATTGGGCAACATGTTACTACCGAGACTTCGGGACTCCGCGCTTGGGCCTTGATGCCTTAGAGCTTGGGCCTTGCTCCTCCCGGGGGGCTGGATTAGCAGCCGAGGCGGAGGCAGCAGGCTCCGACGTATCCGGCAAAGCTCTCACCTCCACGACGCTGTTTGCACGGCGGCGCACCCCATCCTTGCCAAGAACAAAAACATCACCGTTCCAAGTCCAGCAATTTCTTACTCCGAAGCGTTCACGAGCGGACATAAAGGCATTGTGTCGCGGCCTCGTCAGGAATTCGCCAAGCGTCACACCCGTGCCCTTTGAGCCCACTTTGCTGAACCAAATGTCGTCCCGGACAGCAATATCCTTAAACTCCACAAGAATGGCTCGCGGCTTCTTGTTGCGGCCGCTGCGTCCACCTAATCGATGACTGCGCCCAATATCTGCAGTGGTGAGGTCATCCCTGACAGCTTGAAGCGTATCGGCCACCAGCTTTGCTGTGTCTTCTGATTCCGACTCAATGACACCATGCACCAGCAACATCTTGCGGCGGGAGCGCGTCTCAATGTGGTCCACCTGGCGCGTCACAAGCTCCACTTGACTTTGCAGTGTTTCAAGAGCCTTTATGACGAAGTCCTTGAAGGCGTTGAAGTTGGCAGCCACGGAAGTAACAGCCGGGTTATCTGGACCTGCCATATCAAGGCTCTTTTGGAAATCTGACATCCTTTGGTGAAACATCTCAGCCAGCTCTGAGACTGAGCTCTTAATTGAATCCACTTGAGACATTTTGTGTCAGTGTTCAGTGAAATCAAATATTTAAATAAAAGTGCAACTATTTGGATAATGGTAAGGAAACTGCTGGTAGGTGAAAAATGTTAGCTACACATTAATTTCGTTTAGTTTTTGTACCCAAAAATTATATTTTACTATTTTTAATCATTAAATGTTGTGCAGAAGATGTTACTTGTATTTATTCACCTACCCGAAAAAAGGGATAGTAAATAATGAATTAAAAAATACTTACTTTACTCGGCGGCGTATCTGATAACTGCTTTTCACAAGAATAATGCAGAAAATCTTATAATTACGATTGTTTTATTTTCAATATGTTGACACGTTATTGACACACGTGTTATTTCAATATTTAAAAATAACCATGGCAACCATACGACCATAGAGTATTATAAAATCTGTGACCATAGAGTTGAAAATTAAATTTTTACGATAAATTGTAACGTTCCTTTTCACGTTCAGCTTTGATTAATTGTATTGGGAAAGATGAAATAAAAACGAAACCTGCTTGAGACGGATTACACAAAATATGTCGACACCAAATATAATAGGAGGCAGCACTTTCTACGCCAAATTCACGCGAAACTGGTCTTTTCTTTAAGTTTCCTCCCCCTGTCCATCACTCTTGGCCATTAGGTATTTTGAAGTAAACTGTCACCGTATTTAGGGACAATAAGAACTACTTTCCATGAGAATTTATTTGAAATATGATCTTTACGGAAATCGGTCAGTCTGGCTATCCGATATTGGACTTTGGAAACGCTTTTTTAGGGACAATAAGAGCTACTTTCCATGAGAATTTATTTGAAATATGATCTTTATGGAAAATCTTAGGATTGTCTTAAAACAGTTAGAACCTTGGCTTTCTAAGAAGACCAGCTGGGGACCCCTCGTAACATAGCAATCACGATACTAGGAGGGGTCAACTAACCTGGTCATAGAATTTATCGCGAGTTTATACATTTTTCCCCAGTACAAAAGTGCTCAGCGCCGCTAAAGAAGTTTTCACTTCAAAAAAATATTCAACACGAAATAATAAACACCCACCGTAAATACAATAATATTATAGCAGCGCATTTTAAACTCTCAGTAGCCAACCGAAATACAGCAATAGAGTTAATTATTATCAATACCCATGTGCCGTCCGGTGCGGCCACATGTCTAGCTAAAATCGGAACACTACTGCGGCAAGCGCCAAGAAACGCCGCCGTAATTTTATTAGGCGATTTCAATGCGCACCTTGGAATAAACGATGTAGATGAGCTAAATGGTCTCATTTCCAAGAAAAACTTGTTTCACAAGGAGTCAAACGCTAATGGAACTCTCCTTATTAGTTTAATAAAAGAACACAGCTTATGCGTAAAAACAACGTGGGGACGTCCTTCGTGCAAAGTAACATGGCAGCAGGGCTCGCGCGCCTCACAGATTGATCACATACTGACCACAATGAAACGACCGGTATTCTTTCACAATATACAAGGAACTTTCCCAAAATTAGTCAACACAGATCACAAACTTATATGGGGTGACATACGAAACTCAAGTTGGAAAAGGGTGAGGACGCAAAAGCAATGCAGCGCCTCACTAAATAGTCACAAGCCAAAAATACCGTTTCATTATAAAAACGTTAACTACGAAGCGCTGGAAAGCACAGCAGTGGTTAAAGACTATCAAAATGAGGTGACGCGCCTTCTTTTGGTGAAAACTACAACACCAGACCCCAACGACGCCAACGAACCCCCCACCTGGGCGGAACTAAACGACATCCTCAGACAAGCGTCAAAAGTGATTCCCCCTAAACCCGTAGCCCGCTCGCGGGAAAGTAGGTTAGCCCTCGCCAAGCTCCAAAAAGCTATGTTTTTGAAAAATAGGAATCCGACTAATCGGGACCATGATATAGAAGTTAAAAACGCACGCAAATCGCTCCGCAAAGCACAGGAAGGGGACTTTAACAGCGAATGCACGCTCTTCTTTCGACACCTTAGTACGGCACATCGGGCCATGAGGATGAAAATCACTTATAAGTTTCTAAAAAGCTACAGAAAAGCCCCGGAAAACAGAACACTTACTAAACACTTCATTCCGATGTCGAACTGGGTATCAGAGTTGAAGAAGAGCGAAGGAAAACCAATTGACACAATTCCATGCGAGAATAACCAACTCGCAAAAGAAAACGGGCCCGATACGGACACAATAGTAAAAATCATTCAAAAAATGAAAAATGGTACCGTCCCTGGTACTGACCATATAGCCCCAGAACTTTACAAAGCCGCGCCAATGGAATTTATTGAACACTTGACAAATATTATGCAGGAGGCTTGGACAGATAACAAAGTGCCGGAAGAATGGCTAAAGTCCAAACAAGTCCCCATCCCAAAGAAAACCTCACCAAAAAATGTGAACGAGTACAGAAGAATATCTATTTGCAACGTGGGTTACCGCATATACGCGAACTTCCTGCTCGAAAAACTTGACAAGGAAATAGGTACTCTAGGAAGTTATCAGGCAGCTTTCCTTAACGATAGATCGACGGACGACCACCTATTCACTCTGCGTCGGGTTCTGGACACCAACTGGAGAGAGGGTAGGAGACTGTATGTGGTAGCTCTGGATCTCGAAAAAGCCTTCGACAACGTAGATCTTAATGCCCTTAGGGATATACTTCTCAGTAGGATAAGCACGCCACTCACAAACAGAATTATTGCCGCCTGTATGAGAGAAGAAACATTCATTTCCTGGTTTGGGCAAAACTCCGATACAATCAACAAGGGTAAGGGAGTCAAACAAGGGTGCCCTCTATCACCCAGGCTCTTTACAATACTCGTGGACGACGTCCTCAAAACTCTAGAGGAAGAAGACGACGCTGTTAACTTAAACCAGGACAAACAACTTACCCTGCCCCTAATACTATCATTCGCGGACGATCTCATTATGGTAGGGGACTGCCTTGCTACACTAGACAGGTTAATAAATAAACTAAAATCACTATTGAACACGGTAGGTCTCATTATCAACGAAACCAAAACTAAACTCATCATTAGAGACCCCTTCGGCCCCCCTGTTTCTGAACAACAGCGCAAAATAATAGGCGGCGTGTTAATACAACCGACAGGAATAATTAGATACCTAGGTACGTACATAACGGCAACTCATGACAGAAGAGCAGCAATAAAAACCAGATGTGACCAGGCAATCCGCAATACGAAAATCATAATCAAATATATACAAAAATATAAAATTGAGTGGAAAATTGCCAGGTTAATGTATAGGATGGTCATCGCTCCCTCAATGACCTACGGCCTAAAGGTCATGTCGCTTACAAAGGGCAACAGGTCCAGACTTAGAAAATATGAAAGGCACATTCTTAAGGAAATGTTAGGTGTCGCTAGAGACTCCCCGAAAAAAAAAATACACGAAATCTTAGATGGTAAGACCATCACAAAGTTCATTAAAATATGCAGGCTTAACTACTACGGCCACATACTCAGACGACCAGAACCACACCTCCTCCATGCCGCCATGAGATACAGAGAGAGCAAGCGAAAGGTTGGCCGACCAATTTTCACTTGGAATGATTCCCTTCATCATGACATAACTCACTACACAAACAGAACCAAAGCCTATTGGAAATCCATTGCATCGAACCGGGGCCTCACAAAGAAAGAAGCTAACAAAATATACAAAGCACCTGAAACAGACACTGAATCCGAACCAGACGAGGTCGAACAACAGCAACATGATGAAAGCCACGATGGCCACCCTCCAATCCACGAATCTGAGTAATAGCAGTCATTCTCCCCCCATGCATAGTTATTAACACACGTATATATTTATTCTTCCTCATACTGGGCACGATGCAAGTATTCGGTCTGGTTGTATCTATCCCTTCAATCCACCTCCTGACTGCAAAAGCCCTACACTCCCCTCCTGTACTTATTGGCTCTCCGGTGTCTCGGACAGGAGGGCCAGTTGGAGACACCAGGGCGGCAGAAGACGTAGAGGACCTAGCGAAAGGGCCCGAACGCTCGCCCTGTCACAGCACCTGCAGCCACGGATAGAGGCTGCTAAAGTTCCTATGCACCTCCGGCCGAGTGTCTGTGCGATGCCAGTGCGATCATTTGAGCAAGGTCGACAAGCCTCTTCGACCCTCCCTCCCGGGTGTAGCCAACGCCTCCGCGTCCTTGCAGCAGAACTGCTGGCTGGATGAGTCACCGGAACGGAACGGAACGGATCTCTACCTCTGTATAAACCGGGTCCGGGCCTTGCGATGACAGTGTTTAAACGATGAAACAAAGACAATAGTGGTCTCCCATGAAAGCTTTAATAAATCAACTAATTATCTTAAGGGGGTGCCTAGAGTCGCGCAAACTACGCGCCCGCTTTAGAAGACAGGAGAAAACAAGAACAAGATGCTACACTCTTTTGTGGTTTTTCTGCATAAATGAAGTTTTATTATAATTTTATAAAATACCATAACTTTTTCTTCATTGCGTTGTAGTAATGTATTCTTAATGTAGGTATTGAGTAGACAGAGCTAAAAAAGTTAAATAAAGACCGACTTCGTTCTTTTTCTATCGCGATAACATTAAAGTAATAACATCTTCTAATTTTTCAATGCATGGCCTTAACAAATCACTGTAAGAAATTGAATAATCATTAATCACTATTGCTAACAATTGATTTAATGAGCCTGTGGTAAAAACATGGATACCATTCTCCCAAGTAGGCCAAACTAATTACCTTCTTTCATTACTTTCAATTTACATAATCAACTTGTTAATTAATTGTTAATTACTTTTCAGCTCAACGCTGTTTATGTTAAATGGTTTCCGCAGCTACAAATAAAGTTGAATTGTGTAGAAGTGTTTAGTTTTTTTTTAAATACAACGACGGTGGCAAACTATCGTGCGGTCCACCTGATGGGAAGCGGACACCGCAGCCTATAGACGCTCGCAACTCCGAAGGAGTCTCGTGCGCGTTGCCGACCCTATATAAAATTTGAGGATTCACTGTGTTGACAACTGAAGGGACAAACTAACAGTGCATCCTCGGGAGCTTTGGCAACCTTGCTCACCTCCAGGAACACAACACTACATACTTGTATAGTAAATAGTGTTATTATGGCTGTGGTCTTCTGCAAGGCGGAGGTACTTCCCCAGTTGGGCTGCTCCAAATTCGAGCATGATGACATTTTGCTGTGCCCTACCTCTCTCAAAGTTTTAGGTCTACTTGCGGTTTATTTGTTGCCATTCAAATTGAGACTAAAACGCAAACGCGTTCGCCTGGGTTAATGTTTAAAAAAAAGGTGCTATACTTTGTTCCAGACTAGATTGCGAAAATTTCTGAATCTTTGCGCAATCTTCAAAGGAATCCCGTCTTCGCATTCTAATGCAATAAACAGTAATTGTAATAATAATGCCTGTTAAATGGATTTATTACGAATCTTCCTTGTAGTTAGATTTTTATTGAGCTTGAGTCAGCTTCCGCAGTTAAAGCGGTCATGTAGAGGATTAGGAATGACGAATCGTCGGCTAATTATATTAAACTGCTAAAGCAATGGCGGCTCTTTGATTCTGAGTGAGTACACTGTACAGTGAGTACTAGTTAGTTTAACTTTACTACCAGCTATACGATTCACAAATCGACTCGATTTCACCTGTCACCTGAGCCCTCACACGTTTGTATATGGAAACTGTCAAATTTTTCACTATCTGACAGTTTCCACAGGACAGGTTGTTCAGATTCGCTCAACCAATCTCACTGGAGCGCATACTCTTAGGCGACTTCCTGACTTGGCGGGGCGGGATCGATATGTGACATTTTCTTCTTTGACGTAAACTTACTGACGTCGCAAAGATTCTCACTTGACATAATACTGTCAGTATTACGTTTGCGCAGTAGTAATATCATGCGCAGAAGCGGAGCAGTACCGCCTTCGCATCGTCTCGCTACCGCGCATCCCGCGCCAGTCAGGAAGCACTCATTTAAATGTAGGGGCGTAGTAAAAAATGGTATCGCGTCGAATGACAGCTGACACTGACATTTGACACTTTTCTCATATCATACTGCCTCCGCACCGATAAATCAGGAAGTCGCCTTACAGGTAAATTACTTTCGAGACGTTTTTGCATTGTATGTATGTATGTATAATTCTTTATTGTACATGAGTTAACATAGCATAAAAATACAAGAACAGTTGACATGCATGTACGTACAAAGGCGAGCATTTGTAGTTGTGTATGGACAAAATTTAAATGTGTTTAAATTATTTTTTTAAGTGTGTGTAAATTTAAATGTAGAATCCCTGTAAATATACAAATACTACTACAAATGCAAAAACGTCTCGAAAATAATTTACCTGTACCTCATTATTCATTAAAATTAACAAACCTCTTCTAACTACAAATGCTTTGTCCCTTTCTCACAAACACAAAGTGACAGATAAAGACAAACGAATATTAACGGCATATTTACTAAAATAGGTTTGATGAACGTTTATGAATAAGGGGGTTAGAGTATTCCAGTGTTTAAACCGCCCGCGTGGTCGTGTCGGAGGTTTCCCCTGGATTTTCCCCAGGCCACTCTCCAACCGGAGTAAAACGGCGAGACAGTAAAATTAGTATGGAAGTTTTACTCTGCCTTTCCATACTAATTATACTGTCTCGCCGCTTTACTCGGTACGTGTGACCAAGGCATAACGCCAGTCAGGTTCAAGTAGCAGCGGTCATATGAGTGTAAAAGTGTATTTTTTACACGACCGCCCAAAAAAAGGAGTGTGGAGTCTCGTTTGGGCCACGGTAGAGAACGGACGCTCCCTGGAGCCATTATCCGACCTCTATTATTGTCTTTAAAACGACACAATAGTTCTGCAAAACAAAAGCCGGCCGACGGTCACCAACACGTGTTGCGCGCCAGCGACCGCGCTTGAGTCCTGCGTAAAGGGGCAAGACAGCCCACGTGCCGATACGCGATTTGTTTATTTGCCTAATCTCTTAAAAAGTGTCGATTCGTGCTAATTTGCAGTGCGTCCAATTAAGTTACGTCTCATAGTGAGTGTAATCAAAGTCCCTGTGTGATACGAGTCGGAGCGAACTCCTTCATCGCAGGCCCGTGCTTACGAGCATCGAGCGTGGCCGCGCAGAGCAAAACTACAGTACAAACCCGGGTGAGAGAATTCCATTACTGCCATTTACTGACATCTGTATTATATACCTCGTAGCTCAGACCGGATCGGGCACCATTTACGCATCTGGGGATCCTCAGATACGGTCCGTACCATATCAAATCTAGGTACCAGCCGCGAACCGACTAACAAGGCAACCCTCCTCCGAAAAATATAGCAGTAAGTCTCATAAACTAATTGGACGCACTACAAACGGCTGCACGTGTTTTGTCATATCAGTATTAAGGCACCCATATCTTCAGATCATAAACTAGAAATAACGACCGTCAACAATCTCAATCTGTTCTGTGCGGCTAGCACATACTCATCCTTAAGAACTATATACGCGTCACCCACTTAAGTAACCTGAGTTATATAAGTAACTACTAGGGTGGCGCGTGTCCCTTTATATTAATCTTGTTCTGATCATCCTAGAACCGAACCAAGTAGGTAGTTAATAAAGCCCGCCCAGTATATAAGAAGGTATCATAGGGACAGACAAACACAAACATAATCTTGTACCTATAAAGATATATAAATTGGCCAATCTATAGTATTCATAAAACCGAACACAATAAATAGGTCACATTTACATTCGCTAGTGTCTGTTTACTAGCGCTACCCGCTGTAGATATATAAGAATAGGTAGTTCATAAAATACTACGCACTGTATTTCTATCGATATCTAATTACTTAAATAGGTACACTAGGTCTAAGTCTACACAGGTTAAGAACCACCCATCCTCCAGCACGAGGACGGGCCGCCATATATGTAAATAAATACCTAACCGTATAAAAGGTTTATTCAACAATCTCGTTGTTCTCCATCATGTTAACATTTTAGTAAACCCCGCGACGCGATCAAGTAACGCGAAACGTAGTCGAATCAATTGCACCAGCCACCACCTTTCTTAGTCAGGGCAGTTACCTACCTAAATAACACTTATCCTTAGACGTTCCTTAGTTTCTAGTCGATCCCATCGATAGTTATTACAAACTAAGTATATAATAGAATAGAGTAGCTAATTGTATGCACCTTGGTGTTAGCTAAATTAAGTGAATTGAATCGAAAACATAAATAAGACTAGATTTACATTCGCACATACTATAATTTAGGATTCATTAGATTAAAATCTTTCCACCCTAATTCCATTAGTATCTTTTGCATACTGCTTACGGGCCGTGTTTAGTTTACCGTATTTCTATTTCCCCCAGCACCCTCTCAAACTACGCGCAAATAGCTACAGGTCATATAGAAAGTCCCATCGAAGTACTTAGATACATCAATAAGCCCGACAAGGTTTCATATCCGACTACTCCCACATTAGGCTAAACATAAAACATTTAACAAAGCAACAACCCCAAAGCCCAATCTTTATAGCGGCCCAACATCTGGTAGGTATTCAAAAGAACCGCCCGGGTTATTCTCTGTACAAATAACATAAAACGTTGTACTTTCCTTAAAAAAGCAATTACTCGGCATCGCTAGTTCCCACCACAAAAAAAAAATATATAAAAAAAAATTTTTCACCGTCACAATCCTAATCCGTTAGTTAACAAAATAAAAACATTTCTTAACACCCGAAGAGAGTTCTATTGATGCATCCAACATCTGCCACTTAAATAGCGTCATTTACAAATCCCAAGTAATTACCCAATTGCCCAAGTAAGAACAATAATAGCCCCATATCGACAGTTGCCGCAACTAGTTGTATTGTAACCGAACCGACTTTGTCATTACTAGAAGACAAAGCCCAAGGCTATTGTATCGAATATGGCTGCTATGGTAATCTGCCCAATACCTAAAGATGGAAACTGCCTCTTCCGAGCTATTGCGCATCAACTCAAAACTGTACTTGACCTAGAATATGATTATAAAACTGTTAGAGAGTTGCTAGCCAGTCACTTATCATCCGAGAGGAATGACGATAAAATAAAACTAGCCCTTAATGGCAGTGTCTTAGACCATAGAACTACTGACCACTCTAACCTCTCGCTCGCGCAACTCGTAGATGAATATATACGAAACCAATTCAAAGACGGCTTCTGGGGCGGGGAAGAAATCATCCTAGCTGCCACGAACTGTTTTATGGTTAACATATATGTACATATGGACCAACGACAACCGCTCCTTTACAAAGCGCCGATATACGAGTATCATAGGATGGGAAGCTTACACTTATTCTATGGTAACCATCATTATGATTCGATACGTTTCAATAACGAACCGTTGCAACCGCCACCATCGAATGCCATGTGCCAGGCCGGAATTAATACATCAGCTACACAATCTGAGACACAGGAACAACCCTGTCAACATACTGAATACCTTACGCCCAGTAGCCCAGCAACAACTACCCAAAACAACACCCTGTCGCTGAACAGCTCAGTCGATAGTGCCAAAGAAGTCGATGCAACCGGCCTTCGATTAATAAGAACAGTCCCCATTATCAAAACAGTAACGCCCCAGCCGTGTGACTCGATAACGGTAGCAACTTGGAATGTAAGAGGCTGCGCTCCACTACAGGATAAAGTTAATATCGATCACGAACTTTCAACGCGTAACATTACCATAGCGGCCATACAGGAAACGCACCTAACAAGCGGCGAACTAACATCAAACAACTATCGGTGGCTTTTGCACGGAGGACCACACCCACGTGAGAAAAGAGGGGTAGCTATCTTAATAAAAAAAAATATTCAACACGAAATAATAAACACCCACCGTAAATACAATAATATTATAGCAGCGCATTTTAAACTCTCAGTAGCCAACCGAAATACAGCAATAGAGTTAATTATTATCAATACCCATGTGCCGTCCGGTGCGGCCACATGTCTAGCTAAAATCGGAACACTACTGCGGCAAGCGCCAAGAAACGCCGCCGTAATTTTATTAGGCGATTTCAATGCGCACCTTGGAATAAACGATGTAGATGAGCTAAATGGTCTCATTTCCAAGAAAAACTTGTTTCACAAGGAGTCAAACGCTAATGGAACTCTCCTTATTAGTTTAATAAAAGAACACAGCTTATGCGTAAAAACAACGTGGGGACGTCCTTCGTGCAAAGTAACATGGCAGCAGGGCTCGCGCGCCTCACAGATTGATCACATACTGACCACAATGAAACGACCGGTATTCTTTCACAATATACAAGGAACTTTCCCAAAATTAGTCAACACAGATCACAAACTTATATGGGGTGACATACGAAACTCAAGTTGGAAAAGGGTGAGGACGCAAAAGCAATGCAGCGCCTCACTAAATAGTCACAAGCCAAAAATACCGTTTCATTATAAAAACGTTAACTACGAAGCGCTGGAAAGCACAGCAGTGGTTAAAGACTATCAAAATGAGGTGACGCGCCTTCTTTTCGTGAAAACTACAAAACCAGACCCCAACGACGCCAACGAACCCCCCACCTGGGCGGAACTAAACGACATCCTCAGACAAGCGTCAAAAGTGATTCCCCCTACACCCGTAGCCCGATCGCGGGAAAGTAGGTTAGCCCTCGCCAAGCTCCAAAAAGCTATGTTTTTGAAAAATAGGAATCCGACTAATCGGGACCATGATATAGAAGTTAAAAACGCACGCAAATCGCTCCGCAAAGCACAGGAAGGGGACTTTAACAGCGAATGCACGCTCTTCTTTCGACACCTTAGTACGGCACATCGGGCCATGAGGATGAAAATCACTTATAAGTTTCTAAAAAGCTACAGAAAAGCCCCGGAAAACAGAACACTTACTAAACACTTCACTCCGATGTCGAACTGGGTATCAGAGTTGAAGAAGAGCGAAGGAAAACCAATTGACACAATTCCATGCGAGAATAACCAACTCGCAAAAGAAAACGGGCCCGATACGGACACAATAGTAAAAATCATTCAAAAAATGAAAAATGGTACCGTCCCTGGTACTGACCATATAGCCCCAGAACTTTACAAAGCCGCGCCAATGGAATTTATTGAACACTTGACAAATATTATGCAGGAGGCTTGGACAGATAACAAAGTGCCGGAAGAATGGCTAAAGTCCAAACAAGTCCCCATCCCAAAGAAAACCTCACCAAAAAATGTGAACGAGTACAGAAGAATATCTATTTGCAACGTGGGTTACCGCATATACGCGAACTTCCTGCTCGAAAAACTTGACAAGGAAATAGGTACTCTAGGAAGTTATCAGGCAGCTTTCCTTAACGATAGATCGACGGACGACCACCTATTCACTCTGCGTCGGGTTCTGGACACCAACTGGAGAGAGGGTAGGAGACTGTATGTGGTAGCTCTGGATCTCGAAAAA
Source organism: Cenopis cana (assembly GCA_951800055.1). Classification (NCBI taxonomy): domain Eukaryota; kingdom Metazoa; phylum Arthropoda; class Insecta; order Lepidoptera; family Tortricidae; genus Cenopis; species Cenopis cana. The sequence continues at coordinate 1,774,199 of OX637476.1, read as the reverse complement.
GCCTTCGACAACGTAGATCTTAATGCCCTTAGGGATATACTTCTCAGTAGGATAAGCACGCCACTCACAAACAGAATTATTGCCGCCTGTATGAGAGAAGAAACATTCATTTCCTGGTTTGGGCAAAACTCCGATACAATCAACAAGGGTAAGGGAGTCAAACAAGGGTGCCCTCTATCACCCAGGCTCTTTACAATACTCTTGGACGACGTCCTCAAAACTCTAGAAGAAGAAGACGACGCCGTTAACTTAAACCAGGACAAACAACTTACCCTGCCCCTAATACTATCATTCGCGGACGATCTCATTATGGTAGGGGACTGCCTTGCTACACTAGACAGGTTAATAAATAAACTAAAATCACTATTGAACACGGTAGGTCTCATTATCAACGAAACCAAAACTAAACTCATCATTAGAGACCCCTTCGGCCCCCCTGTTTCTGAACAACAGCGCAAAATAATAGGCGGCGTGTTAATACAACCGACAGGAATAATTAGATACCTAGGTACGTACATAACGGCAACTCATGACAGAAGAGCAGCAATAAAAACCAGATGTGACCAGGCAATCCGCAATACGAAAATCATAATCAAATATATACAAAAATATAAAATTGAGTGGAAAATTGCCAGGTTAATGTATAGGATGGTCATCGCTCCCTCAATGACCTACGGCCTAAAGGTCATGTCGCTTACAAAGGGCAACAGGTCCAGACTTAGAAAATATGAAAGGCACATTCTTAAGGAAATGTTAGGTGTCGCTAGAGACTCCCCGAAAAAAAAAATACACGAAATCTTAGATGGTAAGACCATCACAAAGTTCATTAAAATATGCAGGCTTAACTACTACGGCCACATACTCAGACGACCAGAACCACACCTCCTCCATGCCGCCATGAGATACAGAGAGAGCAAGCGAAAGGTTGGCCGACCAATTTTCACTTGGAATGATTCCCTTCATCATGACATAACTCACTACACAAACAGAACCAAAGCCTATTGGAAATCCATTGCATCGAACCGGGGCCTCACAAAGAAAGAAGCTAACAAAATATACAAAGCACCTGAAACAGACACTGAATCCGAACCAGACGAGGTCGAACAACAGCAACATGATGAAAGCCACGATGGCCACCCTCCAACCCACGAATCTGAGTAATAGCAGTCATTCTCCCCCCATGCATAGTTATTAACACACGTATATATTTATTCTTCCTCATACTGGGCACGATGCAAGTATTCGGTCTGGTTGTATCTATCCCTTCAATCCACCTCCTGACTGCAAAAGCCCTACACTCCCCTCCTGTACTTATTGGCTCTCCGGTGTCTCGGACAGGAGGGCCAGTTGGAGACACCAGGGCGGCAGAAGACGTAGAGGACCTAGCGAAAGGGCCCGAACGCTCGCCCTGTCACAGCACCTGCAGCCACGGATAGAGGCTGCTAAAGTTCCTATGCACCTCCGGCCGACTGTCTGTGCGGTGCCAGTGCGATCATTTGAGCAAGGTCGTCAAGCCTCTTCGACCCTCCCTCCCGGGTGTGGCCAACGCCTCCGCGTCCTTGCAGCAGAACTGCTGGCTGGATGAGTCACCGGAACGGAACGGAACGGACCGCCCAAAAAAAGGAGTGTAATGTTTTCAGGTTTCATGTATGTATGTATGTATGTTGTATGTGATTTTTTTTGTTCCCCCAGAACTTCTCAACGCCTTAACCGATTTAGATGTGTGAGGTATCGTTGGAATCCTTACGTCATCCCGGGTAACATAGGATATGTGACGTTGCAATAAAAACAATATGGCGGACTGTAGACACCATTTTGAGTGTTCCGTAAAAAAAAATCTATCCTAGCAAGTGGGGTATCAAAATTAAGCATTTGAAGAGACGATTCCAAAAATATATATAATGTACGTGTTTCAAGCAAAAAAAGTTCGAAATAAAATAATAATTATAAGAATTAAAAACACGACTGCATTAAAAAGATAAAATCAAGTTTCCTAATAAAGAACTCAAGGAAATATATTTTGTTTGCAGTCGGGGGACCTACTACATACAAGTAAAACCAAAACATTAGGTCCCCCGACTGCAAACAAAATATATTTCCTTGAGTTCTTTATTAGGAAACTTGTTTTTATCTTTTTAATGCAGTCGTGTTTTTAATTGTTTATTGTGTCGACTAAACGTAGTACTAGTACCTTAGTAGGTGTCAATCTCGTCTCGCCATCTTTGTGCTTCAGGCTTCAGTCGGGATTTAATGTCGTCCTTTGAGATGTTATCTGGTTATCTTCCATCTCCGCCTAAACCCAGACAAAATATCTACTCAAGAAAATACAGGTCCCATTCAAATTTAGATTTTAATTACTGGGTACACAATACTAGAACTCAGTATAAATTACATTCATGTCAATTTAAAAGAATCTCTATTGTAAATGATCATCTATACAATGAATAAAATAAAGTATACCAGTACTTAGTAGAGATGTACCGACTAGTCGCCGACTAGTCGGGAAAGCCGACTATCCGGCCACATTTCTAGTCGGCGACTAGTCGGCACAACGGCACATTCTGACTTACTGGAAATCACTTTCAACATCGTCAGTCAAAAAATTTCCACACTCGCCATTTGCTTTTCGACATTATTCTAAAGAAGAGCATTAGTCAATTCGATAATTTCACTGTTTAGTCTTTTTATTTTGCTTTATGAAACGAACATTCCTGATTGTGCTCGAGTCGGGAAAGCCGACTATCCGGCCACATTTCTAGTCGGCGACTAGTCGGCACAACGGCACATTATGACTTACTGGAAATCACTTTCAACATCGTCAGTCAAAAAATTTCCACACTCGCCATTTGCTTTTCGACATTATTCTAAAGAAGAGCACTAGTCAATTCGATAATTTCACTGTTTAGTCTTTTTATTTTGCTTTATGAAACGAACATTCCCGATTGTGCTCGAACTCAGCCAAAACCTATGATCGGCCTTGCCGATGCCGACTAGTTGGCCGATTAGTCGGCCATCTCGGCGCCGACTAGTCGGCTAGTCGGCTAGTACATTACTTAACAAGGGCGGTAAAACAAAGAATGTCTCAGATCGCAGGTATTTGACGCCCGAGCCAAAGGCAAGGGCGATAAATATGCGATCTGAGGCTTTCTTTATTACCGCCCGTGTTAAGTACAAAATTTTATGTCACCCCCTGGCCAGGAAGTGGGATTTCCCGCGCGCGGAGCGTGCGGTAATTGCCGCTTTATGGCCAGGTGTGACATAAACATCATTTGTAGGTACATATTGTATAATAAATATCGGTTACATATTAAAATACCTAAAATCGATATACCTATTGTCATAATACCTATGTACGAAATACCTATTTTTAAAATACCTATCACTTATTTAACCTACAGTTTAAATGACCGAAGATTGAAATACCTACGTTCAAAAAACCTAGTGAACGAAATACCTACTGTTCAAAATCCCTACCGGATGAAATACCTAAGGGACGATTCGCCTAAGTTTGATATACCTACAGTCAAAATACCTACAGTCAAAATACCTACAGTCAAAATACCTACAGTCAAAATACCTACAGTACATTATCGCGACAGGTTTTAAAAATTTGGTTTTTGAAAAGTAGTTTTATTCAACGTAAGAAACATCAAAAATCAAGAATGTCAGTAGAATAATAATTTTACGGGAAAATGTTCAGTTCTGGCGCTTCGCCGGCCGCTGCCGCGGCACGCTCGCTTCGCTCGCTCGGCTCGCGCGCTGTAGGGTTGCAGTTCTACCTAACCACTCCTCCTCGCTTCGCTCGTCGTCGTACCTACACCGACCTGGTTTAGAGTATAATATGTAGAAGTCGAGAATAGAGGTGGAGATTGTCATAATATTATTTTTTACATGTTTCTTAGGCAGGTAGGTGTAGGTACGACGACGAGCGAAGCGAGGAGGAGTGGTTAGGTAGAACTGCAACCCTACAGCGCGCGAGCCGAGCGAGCGAAGCGAGCGTGCCGCGGCAGCGGCCGGCGAAGCGCCAGAATTGAACTTTTTAGGGTTCCGTACCCGAAGGGTCAAAACGGAACCCTATTGGTGACGCCCAGACGTCCGTCCGTCCGTCCGTCGTCTGTCACACAGGTTTAACAGCCAAACGGTTGGAGCTACAAGCTTCAAATTTACACAGTATAAGCATCTTATTGGCCCGAAGCCATACAAATAGTCAAAACTTATTTTTAAATGTTTTAAAAGGGGCTCTCATACAGCTAAAGGGGGGCGCGAAAAAAAAAAATATCCTTCCCTATCGAGTGGGGTATCGTTGTTTAGAGCTCATTGAGTAGATACATACTATATTTTTAATAAAAAAATGTTGGAAAATAAAGGTATGAGAAGCCACCAAAGTCAGCTTTTTTAACGAAATTTTGTACTGAAGAATTTTTTAATTTCCCAAACACCTATAAACATAAAATTTGGTAATAATGTTTATTATTACGTACATTTTACCAACAAATACTAATATATTGATAAATTAGATTTTTTCTTTGAAATCTCCTTATTTTTCCTATAAAAACCAACTTAACTTTGCGGTCGGTTCGGAACCCTAAATGTGCGAAGTCCGACTCGCACTTGGCTGGTTTTTTTAAATAATTTAACTGTACGTAATATTTCGACATTATAAATAATTACACATCACTTCAACGCGCACTGTCGTTCCGTCCGCAATTTGTGTACTGCCCGACTAAATAGATAACAGTCGTCTAAAAACAGAGAAGTACCCTCATTAGGGTAGGGTAGGAGGGTAACTTGTTTTTCTGCCGACAAACTGTTATGCAGTTTGGCAGATATTAGATATGTTGTTTAAATATTTATTAATGTATCAAATAAATTAAAAAAAAAAAAAAAGGGTAACCAATATTTTTAATCAAATGTGATAAATAAACATTAACAGTACCTAAACCCTTAGTTAAGCTTTGGTACTGTAGGTATTTCAACTGTAGGTATTTCAACCGTAGGTATTTCGACAGTAGGTATTTCGACTGTAGGTATTTCGACATATAGGTATTTTAAAAATAGGTATTTCGTACATAGGTATACTGATAGTAGTGATTTCAAGTTTAGGTTAATCGTTCAATAGGTATTTCGTCCAATAGGTATTATGAAAATAGGTTAAATAACCAATAGGTATTTTAAAAAATAGGTATTTCGTACATAGGTATTTTGACAATAGGTATATCAATTTTAGGTATTTTAATATGTAACCATAAATATCTAAACATAAGTCCTTACAATATGATTTTAAATTGATATCTGTCCATCGAATAAGTATTTTTCTTCAATACGCAACTGCGACATCAATACAATACCAACAATTTAAAAGTATCTTATACATCGATCTCTCTAGGGTAGTAAAACAACCTTTGTACCTCACAATTACAGCAAAGATTCCATTGGACAAATTAAACCCGTTAATAATCATTTGCGCCTAGGAAGCCCTCACTCTCGGCTCCGACCTTAATTTATATGAAGCTACGGGCGCGAACTGTCTATAAATACTATAGAATGTTCTAGTGCACTAATAGAAAGATACCTACCATACCTAGGCTCAATACCTACTGGACTTCCTAGAGGTAGAGTACCTAAATCCAATCTTTAAACTCCAAGCGTATCCAGTGTGATTCCGCTTACACTGACGTATGCAAATAAGTATGTAGATGCAATACAAATAAACTCAAGATCAACAAAGAATAGACGGGCGTTCATTTTTTTGTCTAATGAGAATTTCAATATCCTATTTTATCTTACCTCGTTATAGAATAGACAAATAGATATTTACGGAAAAGAAAATATATATTTTTTACGTTTTCAACCTTGGCTTCACCAATTTAATTTTTTTTCTAAAACTGAATCGACGAAAAAGTTGCATATTATTATCGAACAAGCTCACAAATTTTTTGACGAGAATTGGTTGAGCAAGAGGGTAATAACTGGAAATCCTGAAATCCGGACATACGAAAGCATTTTTGTCGAAGTTTTGTTTCGCTTGTTTACCAAGTGAATATTTATATGAGTGTAACATGAATGTATTGGTTGAAAGTAAAAGTACAGATTTCAATTATAAGAGCGGTCTCAATAAGGGTGAGAGGCTCGAGAAAACATATAAGACCATTTGGATGTGAAGATGGAGCAGGAATCCTATGAAGACCGGATCCTCTAAACGCCAACGCCAGAGCAGCAACCACAGAAATATATCAAGATAGAAGGAAAGAGTTCGGCAATTTGTAGAGAGACCGAGCGTGTAACATTTTGCGTAGGTACTTTGACGTCACGAGCGTAATTTAGTGATGAGAAACATAAGCCGCGCGAAAACGATTCAAAAGGATCGATTAGAAGTATTAGAACTCGGCACCGATTCTATGCATCGATTTAAAATATCGATAAGAACCGACAGAGGAAATGATTATTATTTTCGACAGAAGAAATGTTTTGACAGATTAAATGAGTAAGCTCAGAATTTAAATCGAAAAATATAAATGTAGGTAGGTACCTACCTAATAACCAATAAATTGCGTTACATTTTAGTAATTTGTACATATTAGCCGCTCCAGTTATTAACTAAGTACCTATAAACGTGTACCATTTTCAGGGTTCCGTACCCTAAGGGTAAAACGGGACCATATTACTAAGACTCCGCTGTCCGTCCGTTTGTCACCAGACTGTATCTCATGAAAAGTGATAGACAGTTGAACTTTTCACAGATGATGTTTTTCTGATGCCGCTATAACAACAAATGCATATTAATTTAATATGCATAAGAATAAAATAAATATTTAAGGAGCCCACTTACTATACAAAAGATATAATTTTTATTGCCGTTTTTATAGATAATGGTACGGAACCCTTCGTGCGCGAGTCTGACCCGCACTTGGCCGGTTTTTTATATATTCTTTGTTACACACCATGGAAAAATCAAAGAAGTCCCGCGAAGAAATATTAGAAGCTAAGAGGAAAGCGATTAATAATATTTGTTTTGCACTACGTACATTATATAGCTGCATAATAATATAAGAACGTAATTATTATTTCGTCTGTTTTCAAATTCCATTTTAATAATCGAGTAAGAAAATCGCAGTGCACAGCACTATTCTTTAGTTTTGACAGAAAAAATGACTATCGACCTTGAACGTGACTCGACAGTTTGAATAGCTTATTTTTACATTGCTGGTTTTGAACGCACGCCAAGTCTGGCTCGTCAAATTAAAGCCGCAATGGAAAGCTAGCGTTGACACACAATCGCCCGCTACCGCTATGATGAAAATAATAAAATATTTCGTTTTTTAATTATTAACAGATATTTAAGGACAAATTGTACTTACCAATGAAAGGAAATACCTCGATTAACAACTCCAACTTTCTTGGAAGTGTTTGAACAATTAATTATTGCGCAACGAACCATTTTGTTTTTAAAACCTGGCGTCGCACGCATAACGCGATCGGGAGCACACTGAAGTTTGCGGCGAGCAGTTGTGTCTCCGGGACGTAATTTCGCCACGCGAGGTACATACACTCGTTCCTTCTATCTTGATATATTTCTGTGGCAGCAACAGTTTTACAATCAGCTAAGGAGCAACTAAAATGGTCGCTGCTGAAATGAAAAACGAGAAACATTGTATAAAATTTTGATCTACGGAAGTTCAATTACTGTACACATGTTTTTTAAAAGGTCTTGTGAATGGCTAAACCGCTCATGAAAATATTGTAAATGAATGTTACTTATTTGATTTATTTTGTAAACTTGTAGTATTTAGTTAACGAATAATTAATAAAAATGTAATTAAGGTGACTAATACATAAAAATTTGTTAAACGCAATTATAATAAATACATGCATTAATATAGCTACTAAATGTACATTTTGACATAACTAACATTACCAATAAATATGAATGTAGTGTCGTGTTCCTGGAGGTGAGCAATAGGTTGCCAGAGCTCCCGGGGTTGCACTGTGTTGAGAGCGAGGGACCTAAATTGGTCCCTTCTGCCGTCAACACAGTGAATCCTCAATTTTTTTAAAGGATCGGCAACGCGCACGTGACTCCTTTTGAGTTGCGAGAGTATTGGCTGCGGTGTCCGCTTACCATCAGATGGACCGTACGCTTGTTTGCCACCGTCGTCGTATAAAAAAATAAAAATGAATATGAACATACGAATATCCGACGGACATCCGCCCAACCGACATAGGTACTGAAACTGCTAAAACGACGACGCTTCGCGCTTCGCTCCCACTCGGTCAAAAAACGTCCCATTATCCGCCTGTCAGGGATAACTAACGACTACTAAGTATCGAGCTTGTCTCGTAGGTGCGGGTCGGCTCCAATTTGTCCACTTAATTCCAGTAATCTCCCTTCTGCTAATTCTATTGGGCCTGATTGAATCCCACGCCTCATACAATTCACCCAGTTTTGGTCGGAATTTATGGACAAAGGATGAATAAACATTGTAATGAAACTCAAATACTTACTGTTTCAATATCGTACCTATTCAGGAAATGGTTTTGGTTCAAAATGATTTCTCGGTGTCATGGATTTCTAATGGGTAACTAGACCGGCTACTCCGGCAAGATACTCGTTTAATCAACAGGAAAATCGAACTCCAAGCATGTATATAACTACGAGTATACAGTCGCCTGAACTAATATCTGCCATAAAAACACGTATAAATATTTGACACGATTTTGTTAATTTATTAACTAAATTTAATTTATTTTATTAACTTACTTTAAAAAATCTCACACTTTATGCCTTTAAAATTGTGTTCAGATATTTTTGATCACTTTGTCCCTAGCGACTGAACATTCCTAAAACTTTTAAAAATAACTGAAATTTTATGTTCTTAACAATTATATTCAGATATCTTTGATCAATTTCTCTGCATATATTTTCTAACCGGACGTTCTAATCCCTTTATACCTGGGTCAATCAACTTTTTCTTGTCATTCTGTGTCACTACTAATGAATCCATTTTATTTCTTTGTATATAAGACATTTATTCATTCTTGTATGTTGATTATAAAATAAGACTATTAAACGACAACGGAGCAAAATTTAGAATAATAAATTTCATAATTTATACAAAATTTATTGGTTTTCTAGGGGACACAAATTCACTTCCATACAAAAATTTGTTGTCCCTGTACATAAATTGAAGAGTGAATTCCTTCTTGGTGTAAAAAAATCGCTTACAAGTATTCAATGTTATGGATTATTTCAATACAACACTGCATTTATTATCTTATAACGTTGTGACAGGCTGAAAATATTAAATCGTTTTTTTTTTAATTCAGTTGATAAAAGTGTCCCTGTAAAAGTAAAAAATACTAAGTCCCCTAGCTCACCGTCCTAAATAAGGTAGTAAATAGCATGACGTCGCACGGCATTGGATCGATCAATAGACAGACGATCTGAGTGGCACGTGAGTTAGTCTGTCATTGCTGCGGCATATTGTACCATTGTTTATGTCGTCCGGACCTCTAACACAGGTAAGGTGTCTTTTTTCCACTTCCCCCGACTCACTGCGATTTATCTTTAGTTTTTTCATGATTTTGGTTTAAAATAGAGCTCATTATATAGCACGGAGGTCTGAAATCCTAAAGCAACCTATTTCATTTAGTGTATTCAATTATATTTGGGTTTTAAATGGCTATAACATTAATTTTTCTCTTGAGTCACCAGTCCCCTGGCTCACTTTTTTGGTCACTCCAGAGACATTTTCGGTAAGCTAAGAGACATTTAGCTATTTATTAAAGCAGCCGGCAACTTAATGCACTAAAATCAATTAAATAGTTATAAAACTTACAAGTCGAAGACTTAAGTCGATCAGAGACTAGTCAAACTTTTCAATAAGAGCAGAAATATGATAAGATCCCGTGACGTTAGCGTCAGAAAACATGAAAATAAAGATGAAACTATAGCATATTTTTACAAAAATAATTATAGTTAGAATTGACGAACAAATTTGAGAGCCTTTAGAAAGCATGTGGACTCACTAAGCGGTGGAATCTTCACCACTACCCGGGAAATGGTTATAAAACACATACAAAGATAGCTTTAATAGAAACTAGGCAAGAGCTGAAACACGCAAGAGCTCCCGATTACAGCATACAATACCAAATTAATAACAGAAACCATTGAACGAAATACAGGCCCTAATTATTCATAATAAAATGAAATAAAAACAAGTTCCATATTTCCAAACATAAAGCCGGATAAGTCCTGTGCATATTGATTGTCCGGACAATTTGATGAGAATCAACCCGTCGAACAAGCTGGCTTCCGTAGAGAATATTCTACTAAAGTCCATATACATACCGGGGAATAAAGGTTATGTGACACACCATGAAGCTCTTCGAACACATTATCGACTCGAGGCTCCGGCAAGAGTGCACTGTCTTGGAATATCAGTACGGAAAAGAAAGCTACTTTACATGGCCTTTCTGGACCTACAGAAGGCTTTCGATTGCATCCCACGTCAGATGATCTGGTCGGCACTAGAGGTGAAGAACGTGCATCTAGTCTACATTGACATTATCCGAGACATGTACCGAGACGCGGTTTCTCTGGTGAGGATCGCTGTTGGCGACAGAAAACCCTTCCCGATCACAGTTGGTGTACACCAAGGCTCGGCACTGAGTCCTTTTTTGTTCAGTGTGGTGCTTGATGCTGTCACGTCGGAAATACAAGATCTGCCGCCGTGGCTGCTCATGTATGTAGATGACATCGCGCTGACAGACGAGGATAAACAGGTATTAGAGCAAAGGGTATACCAATGGAAGGGTGCGCTAGAGAACGGCTGTCTAAAGCTGAATGTCGCGAAAACCGAATACATGGCTTGCGGAAGTACAGATCCCGATCCTATCAAAATAGGGAATGATTTTGTCTTGAAAACAGACAAATTCAAGTACCTAGGATCCGTATTACACGAGTCCGGGACAATTTATCACAACATCTGAGCCCGAATCAGCGGCCGGCATGGTCTAAATGGAGGTCACCGGAGTCATCTGCGATCGCAGAATACCGCCTCGACTCAAAGGGCTAGTGTACAAGTGTGTTATCCGACCAGTCCTTTTATATAGCAGTGAGACGTGACCGGTCCTCGGAAGGCACATTTAGGAGCGGCGTTACGCGTGCGGATCGCATTCGTAACAAGTACATCCGTGGCAGCTTCGGTGTTCGTGACGTAGCGAAGAAGCTCCAGAAATCTCGCCTTCACTGGTTCGATCACGTCCCTCGTAGGCCATCTGACCATGTAGAAACAAATTCCTTGACCTAGCCCTCGATGGCCCTCGACCCAGCGGTAGACTCAAGAAGCGATGGCTGGATGTCGTAAAGGCCGACATGAGCGAGAATGGGCTAGAAAGGAAACCCAGGATCGTGCAAAGCGGAGGAAAGTGAGCTGGAAAGCGGACCCTGGCAAGAGCCGGAATAACGCTAAGTAGAAGAAGAAGAGTCCATATACATACGTAGGGTGCTAGATAAGTCTTGTCGTACGCCTAGGTGAAGCAAGTTGAGACTTGTTTGTAGGCGGTGTAATAAACTTTAGTTCATTAGACCACTGTCAGTTGACATTTGACACGCGTACTGTGCTTTCATTAATTATAAAATAAAAAATAAATAACTGAGATGGCTGAGTTTACGCGGCGTGATGTTCGGGTCATTATAATGTATAACTTTCGTCGTGGTCTTACAAAGCAACAATGCTTTGAAGAAATGAGTGGTGTATTGCAAGATACCTGTCCATCCTTAAGGACGATAGAAAGGTGGTATTTACAACTCCAAAGGGGAAACTTTAACTTAGAGGACGAGCAAAGATCCGGTAGGCCGATTGAGGTAACTACTGACAAAAACATTCTTACTCTCAAAAATCTAATCATGGAAGACCGACGAATTACATACCGCCAAATAGAGAATATAATGAACATTAGTGCACCAACTACTCACCATATTCTGCATAATGAATTAAAAGTTAGAAAAGTTTGTTCACTCTGGGTACCACATACGATGACTGATAATTTTAGGGAGCAGAGGGTAAAGTGGTGTAAACAAATGCTCCAAAAATTCGATGACGGCCATTCCAGCAATATCAATTCAATCATCACAGGCGATGAAACATATATTTATTATTATGATGTCCTTACTAAATCCCAGAGCAAAATGTGGGTATTTGAAGACGAGGAACCGCCTACATTAGTGAAACAAGCTCGATCCGTGAGAAAATTAATGGTAGCAGTTTTTTTCAGTAGGAGAGGTATTTTGGCCCCTATACCCCTAGAGACACAGAAGACTGTCACAGCTTCCTGGCACATAAATAATTGTCTCCCAAAAGTTTTTGAGGCTTTGAAAAATGAGCGACCTAACTCGAGACTCGATACTTGGTTTTTCCACCACGACAACGCTCCAGCACATCGAGCCGGCCAAACAACTACATTTCTGGAAGAATCTAAATTAAAATTACTTAGTCATCCTCCCTACAGTCCGGACTTGGCACCATGCGATTTCGCCTTGTTCCCCTACGTGAAGAAACAGTTAAAAGGACGAAGGTTTTCTAGCAACCCAGAGTTACTAGGAGCGTTTGAAGAAATTTGCGCAAATGTTCCACAGTCGTTTTGGAAGGAGACTTTTGCCATTTGGTTCGAGCGTATGAAGGCTTGTATAGCTGAGGAGGGGGATTACTTCGAAAAAAAGTAAATACTCTGTGAGTACGACAAAATTTATCTAGCGACCTACGTACTGTCAAGCAGATAATGGAGCATTGTAAAGAGTACAACCGGCCTTTGTGTTTCGTCCTTTGTTGATTACGAAAAGGCTTTCGATAGTGTCCAACACTGCTGGGCTGTGTTCCATTTCCTCTAACGCTGCGGCATTGACAGTAGATATGTGAATATCCTCCGAGAGCTGTATCCGTGCAAGTACGAGTGCATGAGATAACCCATCCTGTGCCGTTAAACCGGGCTATACGCGAGGGAGAAACCATTTCACCCAACCTCTTCAACACTGCTTTGAGGGCATGATGAGGACTTTGAACTGGAGTGAAAGAGATATCGATATCTATGGCATTAAACTGTCGCATCTGAGGTTTGCAGATGACCTCATCCTCCAAGCGGAGAAAGTTGCAGTTATGTTTGACGAACTGAGTGTTGCATCCCTAAAGGTAAGGCTCAAGAGAACATGTCCAAGACTAAGATCACGACGTTCATACACTTAACGTGCCAAGTATTACTGTTGGTGGTTGGGCACTCACCAAGGAAGTTCTACACAAAATGAACGTGGCACAGAGAGCCATGGATTGAGCCATGTTAAGAATCCTCCTTTTTGATCGTGTTCCAAATGCTAAAGTCCGTCAGCGCACGAAAGTAGCGGACGTTGGAGTGCGAATAACACAACTTACTGAACCTTGCCCAAAGACATCAAAACTATCATCGGGCATACCACCAGCTCGATGGTCAGACAACATCTGCCGAATAGCAGGTAAAAAGTGGGACAGGACCGAGAAGAAATATGATCCCGATTCTCAACCGTATCTACGGGATGAATAGATCGATATATAGATAAAATACATATATAAAACACACATACACAAAAATTTTGGTATCCAAAAATTTGTTCAAATGTCTCTTGAGTAACGGTTTTGTCTCTTGGGGGATACACTTTTGTCTCTTGAGTTACCATTTTGTCTCTTGGGTGGCCAAGCTGTCCCCGAAAAAAGAGGTATATTTTTAAATTTTATATACAGTAGATGTATGGTGTTGGATTTATTTATACATGATTGTATTTTAATGGAAAAGAGAAATAAAAATAAGGACGTATGTTTGAGTTGGACTAATTATTATTAATATTAGGAGAAGTTTTTGTACTTTTTTTGTCACAAGTGACTCAAGAGACATGATTTGTTGTTGTAACTTTGTACATATAAATAATTTCACAAGTTTTAACATTTATGAGCGTCATGTTTGTGTTTATTTACGCATTGCATTAATTATATTTTTGTTGACATCCTTTTTTATTGGATTTTATCATGGTTACCTAGGGGACCACTTTTGAGCTCGAAATCTGTTTATAGCAATAAAAAACATATAACTAATCATAGAAGTCCGCGGCAACTCTCGCGGTTCAAAAGTTTAATATTTGATCTACGATAAAAACATACAACTAAGTGAAAAACTCTATCTTTAAATTTTTATTTGTTCTTTGCCTTTTTGACAAGAAAAAGTTGATTGACCCACCTACCAGTGACGGCGCGTCAAAAATATTCTTAGGTAAGCCGGAAATAATTTGCCTCTCTTATTCTTCATGAGCCGTTGTAAAATAACTGCACTGGCCGAAAATTCAAGCCGTTGGGAATCGAGTTGTATGGACGCTCCGCCACTGATACCTACATTACCTACTGCTACAAACTCAGTAATCAAAGCTTTTAAAAAAACAAAAGAATTAATACTTGGTACAAGTCCAAATTCGAAAAACTGTACGAAAATTAAATTCTATCAATTTTTCGACTGGAACCTGCACATTCAAATATGGAATTGCTCTTTTACATTTACGTTGGCAGCCGTTGAAATTTAAAACAGGCGATGAATAAAAAACGTTTTCAGCGAGTGATATTTGCATTTCATGATGCAGAAGTTTATTTCGGGCGCAGATATGTGGGTTAACGTAATTTTGCGTTTGGGCGCATTACGTCAGGGGGGCAGGTGTGTTTCGGCATATTCTGCGGTGTGTGTGTCTCATAATTATCAACTGTGGAATTCATTTATCTTATGTTTAAATAATGTATTACGTAGATCACTTTAAGTTTGACACTGACATAAACGGTAAACCCGGCCCCCTTGAAAGAGACACGCTTATGTCTTTTGCGCACGGCAAAACGGGATACAACACTCTTCGGGAATGATTTTTTTTAGACGGATCTCGATAAATATCTGACTGTCTGTCTGTCTGTATCTGTCTGACTGTGTGTGTGTGTGTTTTATAAAATTTCCTCTTGACAGAGTTCAAATGTGGTAAAGTGCCATCATATTAACTTATTTGTGTCGTTTAATAATGCGTTGCTTTAGTAGGCTGACTAAAAAAGGAAAATAAAGACTCATCTTTGGATTTTTTTCTATCGAGAAAATTTTAAGCAATCATGTTTCGGCTATTGTCAAAAACACAATCATATAGTCAAGAATCATATATCTGAAAATCAATCCGTATTGTTTCCTCGTCTGGGCAGAACAGCGTTTCAAAGAACGCGATATTTTTCGTTGTAGCGCTATTTCTATTACAAAAATACGATTTTAGACACTGCGGATGTGATACGTTTGATCTTAGTGGATAAAACAGCCGGAACTCGAATTACCTTTTTAGGGTCCGTAATAGGTACGCTCAGCAAAATAAGTCCTGTACCGGCTCTACCACTTTTGGACTGTAACGTACACATAATAGAGTCGAAAAGTGGTAGACCACTTTTTTGGTCGACTGTACTCAAGAAACCCTATTAATTTTGTATTGACTATGGCAACCAGTTCTCCTCTGATGGACGTTAGGTATATTAAATATCAACATAATCTTAACTTTATAAGCTACTGGCCACCGCAAATTAGATTTCCCCACTCGTTCCCATTCGCGAAGTGTATCAAAACACATCATCATCATCAGCCTATATACGTCCCATTGCTGGGCACAGGCCTCCTCTCATAGATGAGGGGAATTGGGCAGTAGTCTCCACGCTGGTCCAGAGCGTGTTGGGGACATCACACACAACTTTCTTCGCGGATGTATGCAGGTTTCCTCACGATGTTATCCTTCGCCGAAAAGCTAACGGTAAATATCAAATGATATTCCGTACATAAGTTCCGAAAAACTCATTGGTGCAAGCTGAGATTCGAACCCACGACCGCCGCTTGACAGCCGCACGCTTGAACCACTAAGCTACCGTAGCTCAAATACATATAGGTATAGTTCAGACACAACTCTAAGGCTAAATTCTGTCAAACTAACGCAAGCAAAGACTTACAGCTCTGACTGCAAGGTAGATTTTTTGCTTGCGTTAATTTGACAGCACTTTGCTTTACAGTTTTGTACGAAATATACTTTTACGCCGAGTTTTTTTGTTGCCTAGTTTCTTAGTGTAAGGCCCATCGGTAAGGCCACTACGGCCTGAGTAGACGCTCGGAGCGGTGCGTGCAGCCGGGCGGGCGAGCGTGCATAATATTTGTGCAGCGGCGACTCAGGACACCAGTATGAGTTTCAATTGTTTAACATGCACGCCCCGCTGCACGCCCGATTCAAGCGTCCACTCAGGCCTTACACTTAGAGCCTTTGTGGGTAAGACAAAGCCAATAAGGCATTGCTTGTTCATACGGTGCTTACATGCCTACTCGGTTTGGTTTCACGGCTAATCTAGTTATTATTCGTTATTATTTAGCAATTCAAAGTTCATCTTCAATCCAACAATACACGTGAGTCATAACAATTACTCAGTAATTAACTAACAATGGCATAGAATTACAGTAACCACAATTCACTTATAGCAGCAGAAAAGAGATATCATTGTATATGGTCCAATGAGTCATATACTACGATACGTATTTAATTTGCAAAGTGAAAATTTGAAAAAATAAATAAATAATGCTTGAAATAAGCATATGGTCCAATGAGTCATAAATATTACCTACACCAGAGACTAGGAATTATATAGACTGCCAATGCCTATACATTGTGGCGTGATTTTAAAATAATGGGCCTGCTGTAGCTAGTTTCACTATGGAGAGATCACTTTACCATTTAATTCGTATGCCACTAAGACCTCTGCTTAACACATAGCGCCATCTGTTGGGAGCTTCTTCGTTGTGTTCATAGATGGCGCTATGTGTTAAGCAGAGGTCTTAGTGGCATACGAATTAAATGGTAAAGTGATCTCTCCATAGTGAAACTAGCTACAGCAGGCCCATTATTTTAAAATTACACCACAATGTATAGGCATTGGCAGTCTATATAATTCCTAGTCTCTGCCTACACATACATTTAATTTGCAAAGTGAAAATTTGTAAAAATAAATAGGTAAGGCTACAAACCTTTTAGTCACTTAATCACGAGGGATACTCACGCTGGCTCAGTTGGTTAAGAGCGATGCCTGCTGGAATGCAGAGGTCTGTAGTACGCCAGAGCTTTAGAGGTTGCGCCGGTAAGGTAAGGGACTTTCATATGCATCTCGCGGTAAACACAATTAATCCTCAAGACAATACAGGGTCGGCAACGCGCGGGTTTGCGATTCTATTGGGTCGCAGGCGTTCATAGGCTGCGGTGTCTATTACCATTGGGCAGGCTGTAAGCTGTGAAATGAAAGAATAGGACAGAATAGGTACCAAAGTAATAAAAAGCAATCAAGCTGTTGTTTAAGGTTGCCTATCCATCAGAGCTATGCTATGCAGCTATGCTGCGAGGATGTGATAGCTTTCCGTTTCCACCAGTGCTATGCTATGTCAACGAATGAATATTATTGGTGGATATCAACGCATCCATATTCCATAGCAACGTAACACGTACAGCATAGCTCTGATGGAAATGCACCCTAAACGGTGCCGCCTATAAATAAAGCCACAGTCAGGTTTAAAAAAAAGGTCTAACCCCAACAAGGTCTAGTTTAACCTCTGGGTTGGAAAGTCAGATCGCAGTCCCTTTGGCCTAATTTGATTGGATACTAATGCACGTTTCTATATTGAAAACGTACCCTTATGCGTCCTTATAACCCGTTTTTTTAACGATAGAATTTTAACGGTAATTTCCGCCTACAACTCTTCGTTTCCCTGAGACACTTATTTCAGTAGCTTATCACGTCTCAAAGATAGCACGCCGCATATTTTCCGCCGTTTCAAGATTGTTTTCCCTGAAATCGCATGACGACAATCGCACGATTTTTCTCATCTGAAAAAAAAAAACGGGGTATGGATGAACAGTTTCATTAAATGCAACCCAACCCACCCACTGTGCAAAACAAACCCATATTTCACGCTGACATTTTTAAATAACATTTGAAATATCGCATCTGGCCAGCATGCGCCGAATTTGATCAATAAAATCTTCTTTTGTTTCAGTTTAAATTCAACAGCACCAACCGAATATCAACTTTATGGTATTAAAGATGAGGTTCACATTAGAAATTGGCGTGAAAATTTCGAATCGATTATAAAGTCATAAAAGTATTGAGTGGTGTTCCGAATGCTGCTTCTGTTTTATATCTGTGTTTATGTCAGGGATCGGAACCGGTTTCCAAATACCGGTATTATTTTGTTCCTAAACCGGTTTGATTTCGTTCTTACATAATACCGGTTTATCAAAATACCTGTTAGTGAAAGAACGAATTATTTCGGTTATCAGTATTCTAGGAGAACGGAATTTTAACGTTCCGTGGAACTTTATTAAACCGGTTTAAAATGTCACGTCTGTCACTTTCTCACTTTTGAAGGCTTTGTCGTCAGGTAATACCATCACCCGCGGGCCCCGCGGCGCGTGTGCGCTTATAATATTTAGATTAGAAGATAATTTATATGATGCCGCCGGAACGGAAGACAGCCACGTCGAGGGTCTGATGATGCAGCCGTAAGAGAGTCACTGGAACTGCCTAACGGAAAGTGATAAAGTAGTCGAGTTTGGGCTTGTTTGTTTTGTTGTCTCGAGTACTTACCACTGGACCTGATTTCGAGGGTCTGATGATGCAGCCGGAAGAGAGTCACTGGAACTGCCTAACGGAAAGTGATAAAGTAGTCGAGTTTGGGCTTGTTTGTTTTGTTGTCTTGAGTACTTACCACTGGACCTGATGTCGAGGGTCTGATGATGCAGCCGGAAGAGAGCCACTGGAACTGCCAAACGGAAAGTGATAAAGTAGTCGAGTTTGGGCTTGTTTGTTTTGTTGTCTTGAGTACTTACCACTGGACCTGATGTCGAGGGTCTGATGATGCAGCCGGAAGAGAGGCACTGGAACTGCCCAACGGAAAGTAATAAAGTAGTCGAGTTTGGGCTTGTTTGTTTTGTTCTCTTGAGTACTTACCACTGGACCGATATCGAGGGTCTGATGATGCAGCCGGAAGAGAGGCACTGGAACTGCCTAACGGAAAGTAATAAAGTAGTCGAGTTTGGGCTTGTTTGTTTTGTTGTCTTGAGTACTTACCACTGGACCGATGTTGAGGGTCTGATGATGCAGCCGGAAGAGAGGCACTGGAACTGCCTAATTGAAAGTGATAAAGGAGTGGAATTTGGGCCTGTTTGTTTTGTTGTCTTGAGTACTTACTACTGGACCTGATGTCGAGGGTCTGATGGTGCAGCCGGAAAAGAGCCACTGGAACTGCCTAACGGAAAGTAATAAAGTAGTCGAGTTTGGGCTTGTTTGTTTTGTTGTCTTGAGTACTTACCACTGGACCGATGTTGAGGGTCTGATGATGCAACCGGAAGAGAGGCACTGGAACTGCCTAACGGAAAGTGATAAAGTAGTCGAGTTTGGGCTTGTTTGTTTTGTTGTCTTGAGTACTTACCACTGGACCTGATGTCGAGGGTCTGCGGATGCAGCCGGAAGCGAGTCACTGGAACTGCCTAACGGAAAGTGATAAAGTAGTCGAGTTTGGGCTTGTTTGTTTTATTGTCTTGAGTACTTACCACTGGACCGATGTCGAGGGTCTGATGATGCAGCCGGAAGAGAGGCAATGGAACTGCCAAACGGAAAGTGATAAAGTAATCGAGTTTGGGCTTGTTTGTTTTGTTGTCTTGAGTACTTACCACTGGACCTGATGTCGAGGGTCTGATGGTGCAGCCGGAAAAGAGCCACTGGAACTGCCTAACGGAAAGTAATAAAGTAGTCGAGTTTGGGCCTGTTTTGTTGTCTTGAGTACTTACCACTGGACCTGATGTCGAGGGTCTGATGATGCAGCCGGAAGAGAGCCATTGGAACTGCCAAACGGAAAGTGATAAAGTAGTCGAGTTTGGGCTTGTTTGTTTTGTTGTCTTGAGTACTTACCACTGGACCTGATGTCGAGGGTCTGATGATGCAGCCGGAAGAGAGGCACTGGAACTGCCCAACGGAAAGTAATAAAGTAGTCGAGTTTGGGCTTGTTTGTTTTGTTCTCTTGAGTACTTACCACTGGACCGATATCGAGGGTCTGATGATGCAGCCGGAAGAGAGGCACTGGAACTGCCTAACGGAAAGTAATAAAGTAGTCGAGTTTGGACTTGTTTGTTTTGTTGTCTTGAATACTTACCACTGGACCTGATGTCGAGGGTCTGATGATGCAGCCGGAAAAGAGCCACTGGAACTGCCTAACGGAAAGTGATAAAGGAGTGGAATTTGGGCCTGTTTGTTTTGTTGTCTTGAGTACTTACTACTGGACCTGATGTCGAGGGTCTGATGGTGCAGCCGGAAAAGAGCCACTGGAACTGCCTAACGGAAAGTAATAAAGTAGTCGAGTTTGGGCTTGTTTGTTTTGTTGTCTTGAGTACTTACCACTGGACCGATGTTGAGGGTCTGATGATGCAACCGGAAGAGAGGCACTGGAACTGCCTAACGGAAAGTGATAAAGGGGTCGAGTTTGGGCTTGTTTGTTTTGTTGTCTTGAGTACTTACCACTAGACCTGATTTCGAGGGTCTGCTGATGCAGCCGGAAGACAGCCACTCGAACTGCCTAACGGAATGTGATAAAGTAGTCGAGTTTGGGCTTGTTTGATTTGTTATCTTGAGTACTTATCACTGGACCTGATGTTGAGGGTCTGATGATGCAGCCGGAAGTGAGCCACTGGAACTGCCTAACGGAAAGTGATAAAGTAGTCGAGTATGGGCTTGTTTGTTTTGTTGTCTTGAGTACTTAGCACTAGACCTGCTGTCGAGGGTCTGATGATGCAGCCGGAAGAGAGCCACCGGAACTGCCAAACGGAAAGTGCTACGGTAGTCGAGTTTAGGCTGGTTTGTTTTGTTATCTTGAGCACTTACCACTGGACCTGATGTTGAGGGTCTGATGATGCAGCCGGAAGAGAGCCACTGGAACTGCCTAACGGTAAGGGATAAAGTAGTCCGTTCCGTCCATTTGGCAGTTCCGGTCGCTCTCTTCCGGCTGCATCATCAGACGCTCGACATCAGTTCTAGCGCTAAGTACTCAAGACAACAAAACAAACAAGCCCAAACTCGACTACTTTATCACTTTCCGTGAGGCAGTTCCAGTGCCTTTCTTCCGGCTGCATCATCAGACCCTCGACATCAGATCTAGTGGTGAGTACCCAAGACAACAAAACAAACAAGCCCAAACTCGAATACTTTGTCACTTTCCGTTAGGCAGTTCCAGTGCCTCTCTTCCGGCTGCATCATCACACCCTCGACATCAGGTCCAGTGGTAAGTACTCAAGACAACAAAACAAACAAGCCCAAACTCGACTACTTTATCACTTTCCGTTAGGCAGTTCCAGTGCCTCTCTTCCCGCTGCATCATCAGACCCTCGACATCAGGTCCAGTGGTAAGTACTCAAGACAACAAAACAAACAAGCCCTAACTCGACTACTTTTTTACTTTCCGTTAGACAGTTCCAGTGCCTCTCTTCCGGCTGCATCATCAGACCCTCGATATCAGGTCTCGTGGTAAGTACTCAAGACAACAAAACAAACAAGCCCAATCTCGACTAGATTATCACTTTCTGTTAGACAGTTCCAATGCCTCTCTTCCGGCTGCATCATCAGACACTCAACATCAGGTCTAGTGGTAAGTACTCAAGACAACATGACCAACAAACCCAAACTCGACTACTTTATCACTTTCCTTTAGACAGTTCCAGTGCCTCTCTTCCGGCTGCATCATCAGACCCTCGACATCAGGTCCAGTGGTAAGTACTCAAGACAACAAAACAAACAAGCCCAAACTCGACTACTTTATCACTTTCCGTTAGACAGTTCGAGTGCCTCTCTTCCGGCTGCATCATCAGACCCTCGATACCAGGTCTAGTGGTAAGTACTCAAGACAACAAAACAAACAAGCCCAAACTCGACTATCGTAGCACTTACCGTCAGGCAGTTCCAGTGCCTTTCTTCCGACTGCATCATCAGACCCTCGACATCAGGTCCAGTGCTAAGTACTCAAGATAACAAAACAAACAAGCCCAAACTCGACTACTTTATCACTTTCCGTTAGACAGTTCCAGTGCCTCTCTTCCGACTGCATCATCAGACCCTCGACATCAGGTCCAGTGGTAAGTACTCAAGACAACAAAACAAACAAGCCCAAACTCGACTACCGTAGCACTGTCCTTTAGGCAGTTCCAGTGGCTCTCTTCCGGCAGCATCATCAGACCCTCGACATTAGGTCCAGTGGTAAGTACTCAAGACAACAAAACAAACAAGCCCAAACTCGACTACTTTATTACTTTCCGTTAGGCAGTTCCAGTGGCTCTTTTCCGGCTGCACCATCAGACCCTCGACATCAGGTCCAGTAGTAAGTACTCAAGATAACAAAACAAACAAGCCCAAACTCGACTACTTTATCACTTTCCGTTAGACAGTTCCAGTGCCTCTCTTCCGACTGCATCATCAGACCCTCGACATCAGGTCCAGTGGTAAGTACTCAAGACAACAAAACAAACAAGCCCAAACTCGACTACCGTAACACTGTCCTTTAGGCAGTTCCAGTGGCTCTCTTCCGGCAGCATCATCAGACCCTCGACATTAGGTCCAGTGGTAAGTACTCAAGACAACAAAACAAACAAGCCCAAACTCGACTACTTTATTACTTTCCGTTAGGCAGTTCCAGTGGCTCTCTTCTGGCTGCATCATCAGACCCTCGACATCAGGTCCATTGGTAAGTACTCAAGACAACAAAACAAACAAGCCCAAACTTGACCACTTTATCACTTTCCGTTAGGCAGTTCCAGTGCCTCTCTTCCGGCTGCATCATCAGACCCTCGACATCAGGTCCAGTGGTACGTACTCAAGACAACAAAACAAACAAGCCCTAACTCGACTACTTTATCACTTACCGTTAGGCAGTTCCAGTGGCTCTCTTCTGGCTGCATCATCAGACCCTCGACATCAGGGCCATTAGTAAGTACTCAAGACAACAAAACAAACAAGCCCAAACTCGACTACTTTATCACTTTCCGTTACACAGTTCCAGTGCCTCTCTTCCGGCTGCACCATCAGACCCTCGACATCAGGTCCAGTAGTAAGTACTCAAGATAACAAAACAAACAAGCCCAAACTCGACTACTTTATCACTTTCCGTTAGACAGTTCCAGTGCCTCTCTTCCGACTGCATCATCAGACCCTCGACATCAGGTCCAGTGGTAAGTACTCAAGACAACAAAACAAACAAGCCCAAACTCGACTACCGTAACACTGTCCGTTAGGCAGTTCCAGTGGCTCTCTTCTGGCTGCATCATCAGACCCTCGACATCAGGTCCATTGGTAAGTACTCAAGACAACAAAACAAACAAGCCCAAACTTGACCACTTTATCACTTTCCGTTAGGCAGTTCCAGTGCCTCTCTTCCGGCTGCATCATCAGACCCTCGACATCAGGTCTAGTGGTAAAATTTAATATCAAATTATAAATTAGCTTTTAAATAAATTGTAAGCGCACTCCCGCTGCGGATAATAGTAACCCTTGGCGGCCTCTGTCAAAAATTCGAGTTAAGACTGGTTGTCTCCGTCGAAAACCGGTTAATTTCGTTCCACGGAAACGAAATTGGGCCCAGAACAGTTCCTTCACTAACCGGTTTTGAGTGCCGAAAACCAGAAACAAGAACGAAACCACAAACGCTATTCATTTCGGTTTGGGGTCAATGGCCGAAACCGGTTTGAAAATAATACCGGTATCCGATCCCTGGTTTATGTTTGGCACTTATAGCGATTATTTATTTATTATGCTCCCACATGTATACTAGTTTATTGTATTGTATGTATACTGTATTATAGTATATTGTATTGGTGTTAAAAGGACGGACCGTGTCCGAAACACTACGCTACGCTCCAAAACACGCATAGCTGACGTGGGTACCAAAACAGCCAGGCTCAAGTGGGACTGGGCCGGCCACGTCTGTCGCATGCACCCGGATAGGTGGCTAATGCAGCTACCAAGTGGGTGCCACACGACGGACGACGCAGACGAGGCAGGCCCAGACGGAGATGGCGGGATGATCTGGACGTATTTGTCTCCAACTGGGAGGAAGAGGCTCTGGACAGGGACGTCTGGACAACATGGGGAGAGGCCTTTGCCCAGCAGTGGGACACATAATAGGCTATTTAAAAAAAATGTATACCTAGATCTAAGACGTATTCTAGCGCATATTGTATGTTAATGGAATAAATAATGTTGATTATGATTATCACATTGCAGTTATAAAGTGTTGTACAGTCAAGAAATTCAATTCCTTAACCATTTCGTTGAAATGTCGTACCTATGTCGCGTCAGCATGCAGTTTCTCTTCCATACATATAATCTAATAATGTTTCTAATAAACCCTATTACATTGCCTTTAAAGTATAATATCCAACTGAATAACAGCAGAATATGTCAATGTCAAAATTAAAGTAATCGTGCTGTATGACGTACACAAATGTAATTCTCATTTCAGTGGCCATGTTTAGATATTTATTTTTAAATACAAATAGCGTCCGGCATGTGAATTCGGCTGGCATCGGATCAACTGATAAATATACATACGAGTTTGATCTTTGTTTTTTGTCCGAGGATCGTTGAACTTTCATCCAGGGATCGGATACCGGTATTATTTTCAAACCGGTTTCGGCCATTGACCCCAAACCGAAATGAATAGCGTTTGTGGTTTCGTTCTTGTTTCTGGTTTTCGGCACTCAAAACCGGTTAGTGAAGGAACTGTTCTGGGCCCAATTTCGTTTCCGTGGAACGAAATTAACCGGTTTTCGACGGAGACAACCAGTCTTAACTCGAATTTTTGACAGAGGCCGCCAAGGGTTACTATTATCCGCAGCGGGAGTGCGCTTACAATTTATTTAAAAGCTAATTTATAATTTGATATTAAATTTTACCACTAGACCTGATGTCGAGGGTCTGATGATGCAGCCGGAAGAGAGGCACTGGAACTGCCTAACGGAAAGTGATAAAGTGGTCAAGTTTGGGCTTGTTTGTTTTGTTGTCTTGAGTACTTACCAATGGACCTGATGTCGAGGGTCTGATGATGCAGCCAGAAGAGAGCCACTGGAACTGCCTAACGGACAGTGTTACGGTAGTCGAGTTTGGGCTTGTTTGTTTTGTTGTCTTGAGTACTTACCACTGGACCTGATGTCGAGGGTCTGATGATGCAGTCGGAAGAGAGGCACTGGAACTGTCTAACGGAAAGTGATAAAGTAGTCGAGTTTGGGCTTGTTTGTTTTGTTATCTTGAGTACTTACTACTGGACCTGATGTCGAGGGTCTGATGGTGCAGCCGGAAGAGAGGCACTGGAACTGTGTAACGGAAAGTGATAAAGTAGTCGAGTTTGGGCTTGTTTGTTTTGTTGTCTTGAGTACTTACTAATGGCCCTGATGTCGAGGGTCTGATGATGCAGCCAGAAGAGAGCCACTGGAACTGCCTAACGGTAAGTGATAAAGTAGTCGAGTTAGGGCTTGTTTGTTTTGTTGTCTTGAGTACGTACCACTGGACCTGATGTCGAGGGTCTGATGATGCAGCCGGAAGAGAGGCACTGGAACTGCCTAACGGAAAGTGATAAAGTGGTCAAGTTTGGGCTTGTTTGTTTTGTTGTCTTGAGTACTTACCAATGGACCTGATGTCGAGGGTCTGATGATGCAGCCAGAAGAGAGCCACTGGAACTGCCTAACGGAAAGTAATAAAGTAGTCGAGTTTGGGCTTGTTTGTTTTGTTGTCTTGAGTACTTACCACTGGACCTAATGTCGAGGGTCTGATGATGCTGCCGGAAGAGAGCCACTGGAACTGCCTAAAGGACAGTGTTACGGTAGTCGAGTTTGGGCTTGTTTGTTTTGTTGTCTTGAGTACTTACCACTGGACCTGATGTCGAGGGTCTGATGATGCAGTCGGAAGAGAGGCACTGGAACTGTCTAACGGAAAGTGATAAAGTAGTCGAGTTTGGGCTTGTTTGTTTTGTTATCTTGAGTACTTACTACTGGACCTGATGTCGAGGGTCTGATGGTGCAGCCGGAAAAGAGCCACTGGAACTGCCTAACGGAAAGTAATAAAGTAGTCGAGTTTGGGCTTGTTTGTTTTGTTGTCTTGAGTACTTACCACTGGACCTAATGTCGAGGGTCTGATGATGCTGCCGGAAGAGAGCCACTGGAACTGCCTAAAGGACAGTGCTACGGTAGTCGAGTTTGGGCTTGTTTGTTTTGTTGTCTTGAGTACTTACCACTGGACCTGATGTCGAGGGTCTGATGATGCAGTCGGAAGAGAGGCACTGGAACTGTCTAACGGAAAGTGATAAAGTAGTCGAGTTTGGGCTTGTTTGTTTTGTTATCTTGAGTACTTAGCACTGGACCTGATGTCGAGGGTCTGATGATGCAGTCGGAAGAAAGGCACTGGAACTGCCTGACGGTAAGTGCTACGATAGTCGAGTTTGGGCTTGTTTGTTTTGTTGTCTTGAGTACTTACCACTAGACCTGGTATCGAGGGTCTGATGATGCAGCCGGAAGAGAGGCACTCGAACTGTCTAACGGAAAGTGATAAAGTAGTCGAGTTTGGGCTTGTTTGTTTTGTTGTCTTGAGTACTTACCACTGGACCTGATGTCGAGGGTCTGATGATGCAGCCGGAAGAGAGGCACTGGAACTGTCTAAAGGAAAGTGATAAAGTAGTCGAGTTTGGGTTTGTTGGTCATGTTGTCTTGAGTACTTACCACTAGACCTGATGTTGAGTGTCTGATGATGCAGCCGGAAGAGAGGCATTGGAACTGTCTAACAGAAAGTGATAATCTAGTCGAGATTGGGCTTGTTTGTTTTGTTGTCTTGAGTACTTACCACGAGACCTGATATCGAGGGTCTGATGATGCAGCCGGAAGAGAGGCACTGGAACTGTCTAACGGAAAGTAAAAAAGTAGTCGAGTTAGGGCTTGTTTGTTTTGTTGTCTTGAGTACTTACCACTGGACCTGATGTCGAGGGTCTGATGATGCAGCGGGAAGAGAGGCACTGGAACTGCCTAACGGAAAGTGATAAAGTAGTCGAGTTTGGGCTTGTTTGTTTTGTTGTCTTGAGTACTTACCACTGGACCTGATGTCGAGGGTGTGATGATGCAGCCGGAAGAGAGGCACTGGAACTGCCTAACGGAAAGTGACAAAGTATTCGAGTTTGGGCTTGTTTGTTTTGTTGTCTTGGGTACTCACCACTAGATCTGATGTCGAGGGTCTGATGATGCAGCCGGAAGAAAGGCACTGGAACTGCCTCACGGAAAGTGATAAAGTAGTCGAGTTTGGGCTTGTTTGTTTTGTTGTCTTGAGTACTTAGCGCTAGAACTGATGTCGAGCGTCTGATGATGCAGCCGGAAGAGAGCGACCGGAACTGCCAAATGGACGGAACGGACTACTTTATCCCTTACCGTTAGGCAGTTCCAGTGGCTCTCTTCCGGCTGCATCATCAGACCCTCAACATCAGGTCCAGTGGTAAGTGCTCAAGATAACAAAACAAACCAGCCTAAACTCGACTACCGTAGCACTTTCCGTTTGGCAGTTCCGGTGGCTCTCTTCCGGCTGCATCATCAGACCCTCGACAGCAGGTCTAGTGCTAAGTACTCAAGACAACAAAACAAACAAGCCCATACTCGACTACTTTATCACTTTCCGTTAGGCAGTTCCAGTGGCTCACTTCCGGCTGCATCATCAGACCCTCAACATCAGGTCCAGTGATAAGTACTCAAGATAACAAATCAAACAAGCCCAAACTCGACTACTTTATCACATTCCGTTAGGCAGTTCGAGTGGCTGTCTTCCGGCTGCATCAGCAGACCCTCGAAATCAGGTCTAGTGGTAAGTACTCAAGACAACAAAACAAACAAGCCCAAACTCGACCCCTTTATCACTTTCCGTTAGGCAGTTCCAGTGCCTCTCTTCCGGTTGCATCATCAGACCCTCAACATCGGTCCAGTGGTAAGTACTCAAGACAACAAAACAAACAAGCCCAAACTCGACTACTTTATTACTTTCCGTTAGGCAGTTCCAGTGGCTCTTTTCCGGCTGCACCATCAGACCCTCGACATCAGGTCCAGTAGTAAGTACTCAAGACAACAAAACAAACAGGCCCAAATTCCACTCCTTTATCACTTTCCGTTAGGCAGTTCCAGTGGCTCTTTTCCGGCTGCATCATCAGACCCTCGACATCAGGTCCAGTGGTAAGTATTCAAGACAACAAAACAAACAAGTCCAAACTCGACTACTTTATTACTTTCCGTTAGGCAGTTCCAGTGCCTCTCTTCCGGCTGCATCATCAGACCCTCGATATCGGTCCAGTGGTAAGTACTCAAGAGAACAAAACAAACAAGCCCAAACTCGACTACTTTATTACTTTCCGTTGGGCAGTTCCAGTGCCTCTCTTCCGGCTGCATCATCAGACCCTCGACATCAGGTCCAGTGGTAAGTACTCAAGACAACAAAACAAACAAGCCCAAACTCGACTACTTTATCACTTTCCGTTTGGCAGTTCCAATGGCTCTCTTCCGGCTGCATCATCAGACCCTCGACATCAGGTCCAGTGGTAAGTACTCAAGACAACAAAACAGGCCCAAACTCGACTACTTTATTACTTTCCGTTAGGCAGTTCCAGTGGCTCTTTTCCGGCTGCACCATCAGACCCTCGACATCAGGTCCAGTGGTAAGTACTCAAGACAACAAAACAAACAAGCCCAAACTCGATTACTTTATCACTTTCCGTTTGGCAGTTCCATTGCCTCTCTTCCGGCTGCATCATCAGACCCTCGACATCGGTCCAGTGGTAAGTACTCAAGACAATAAAACAAACAAGCCCAAACTCGACTACTTTATCACTTTCCGTTAGGCAGTTCCAGTGACTCGCTTCCGGCTGCATCCGCAGACCCTCGACATCAGGTCCAGTGGTAAGTACTCAAGACAACAAAACAAACAAGCCCAAACTCGACTACTTTATCACTTTCCGTTAGGCAGTTCCAGTGCCTCTCTTCCGGTTGCATCATCAGACCCTCAACATCGGTCCAGTGGTAAGTACTCAAGACAACAAAACAAACAAGCCCAAACTCGACTACTTTATTACTTTCCGTTAGGCAGTTCCAGTGGCTCTTTTCCGGCTGCACCATCAGACCCTCGACATCAGGTCCAGTAGTAAGTACTCAAGACAACAAAACAAACAGGCCCAAATTCCACTCCTTTATCACTTTCAATTAGGCAGTTCCAGTGCCTCTCTTCCGGCTGCATCATCAGACCCTCAACATCGGTCCAGTGGTAAGTACTCAAGACAACAAAACAAACAAGCCCAAACTCGACTACTTTATTACTTTCCGTTAGGCAGTTCCAGTGCCTCTCTTCCGGCTGCATCATCAGACCCTCGATATCGGTCCAGTGGTAAGTACTCAAGAGAACAAAACAAACAAGCCCAAACTCGACTACTTTATTACTTTCCGTTGGGCAGTTCCAGTGCCTCTCTTCCGGCTGCATCATCAGACCCTCGACATCAGGTCCAGTGGTAAGTACTCAAGACAACAAAACAAACAAGCCCAAACTCGACTACTTTATCACTTTCCGTTTGGCAGTTCCAGTGGCTCTCTTCCGGCTGCATCATCAGACCCTCGACATCAGGTCCAGTGGTAAGTACTCAAGACAACAAAACAAACAAGCCCAAACTCGACTACTTTATCACTTTCCGTTAGGCAGTTCCAGTGACTCTCTTCCGGCTGCATCATCAGACCCTCGAAATCAGGTCCAGTGGTAAGTACTCGAGACAACAAAACAAACAAGCCCAAACTCGACTACTTTATCACTTTCCGTTAGGCAGTTCCAGTGACTCTCTTACGGCTGCATCATCAGACCCTCGACGTGGCTGTCTTCCGTTCCGGCGGCATCATATAAATTATCTTCTAATCTAAATATTATAAGCGCACACGCGCCGCGGGGCCCGCGGGTGATGGTATTACCTGACGACAAAGCCTTCAAAAGTGAGAAAGTGACAGACGTGACATTTTAAACCGGTTTAATAAAGTTCCACGGAACGTTAAAATTCCGTTCTCCTAGAATACTGATAACCGAAATAATTCGTTCTTTCACTAACAGGTATTTTGATAAACCGGTATTATGTAAGAACGAAATCAAACCGGTTTAGGAACAAAATAATACCGGTATTTGGAAACCGGTTCCGATCCCTGCTTTCATCTAGAGAGAAACGAGACGAACACTTTGAAAAATAATTCTCATTCACTTGTACAAGTTGTACAGTCAGCATCAAAAGTAGCGACATAAATTAAGGCGTCAAAAGTCTTTACTACAGAGGAATAAGAACTTTTGACATCTTCATATGTCAAGCTACTTTTGATGCCGACTGTAGGTACATTTGCAATGGAATAGTAAATTACATTTCTCTACGCATACTATTAATTAGTCTGAGACTTTTCTATCTCAATCCAAATTGTAATCTTTATTAACTTATACGGCAACAAATCAAGTATCATTTAAGCCTCTCAATTTTTATGGTTCCGTACCTGAAGGGTCCAAACGGAACCCTATTGTTGTCGCCCAGGCGTCCGTCCGTCCGTCGTCTGTCACAAAATTTTGTTCCGAAGAATTTTTCAACTTCCCTTTGACGTATGAACTTGAAATTTAGTAATAATGTTTATTATTATATTAGTGAAAGTGAAAGTGAAAAGTAATTTATTCCATAAAACACACAAAACAAGACTTTTATACAGGTGCTACCTACAACTATAGACAACTATATCAAATACCCTTAAAAATATAATAATTGTAGGTTCATCGCCGACAGAGGTCACAAGGTAGATCCAGCAATGTCTTGTGTGCAGTAAAGAAAAGGCTAAAACTCAGCAAAATGTTGCAATTTGCAAGAAATGCAAGTCGCAACGCTGTTATTCTGTCCTAGCCTTAGTGAGCATGGTTTGAACAAAAAACGAGACAGAAAAATAATATAAAATGAATAAGATAAGAAGTCCAGTCAGTATCAAACAGTAAAAAGTGCAAGCAAAACATATTTATTATGTGCTACATACTTTAGTTTCTTGTATGTGACAATGTAACTTTATTGAGATAAAAAAACATTAAGTGTGATAAATAAATAAATAAAAGTAGGCATAGGAATAATCATAGCGAATTTAAAGTTAAAAATACAATTTATATAATTTATGTATCTGCAACTAGCTGGTCCGGAGCATATCGGTTCCAGAAGCTTGGGTTACCAATAGATGTTCACGCAATTTGCGCTGAAAACTTATTTTGGACCCGCAGTTTCGTATAGGGGGTGGGAGGTCGTTCCAGCATTTGGTAGCCTGGAACCGAAAACTACCACGAAAAGCTGCACATTTGTACTTAGGTATAATGAGTGGCTTATGCATACTAGTTGTACGCAAAGCCCGTTGCTATATTAAGTATAATATCTGGGCGACCGAGCTTTGCTCGGCGTTTTCCCGAGCATGAGACCCAGCTAGATCGATTGCTCGTCCCCGAAAACCCCCACATACCAAATTTCATCAAAATCGTTAGAGCCGTTTCCGAGATCCCCGAAATAAATATATAAATAAATAAATATACAAGAATTGCTCGTTTAAAGATATAAGATTTTATCAACAAATATTAATACACGATGATTTTGAATCCGTGAACAGGAGTGGAAAAATATTAAAATTTAGCCCAAATTAAACTTATTGGCGAGGTCTCGCGTTATTTCTTCACTGTTTAATTAATTAAAAGTGAAAACTTAGTTAAAACAAGTAACCATTGAATACATGGTCATCCTGCAGTTTAATAAAGTTTAACTACGATACGTCAAGTGCCATCAGTGTGGCGGGAAATTTGACGGATCTTATGCGTATTCACAAAAGTGATTGACAATGTCAAGGGCAGGGTTTACTCATAAATTGTCAATAGCTAATCAGTTTGTAAAGAGGTTACAAACTCATTAAAACCGATAAGGTAGAGTGACAAGGATTTTAGGATAAAATTAATTCCAAAATTAAAATTATGATTAAAAAAAACAAGTTTGTTTCAACGTAATTCCTACTTTAACGTTATCCCCATCAATTACCGAGTTAGAAAAAATGGTTCCTGTTCACGGATTAAAAATCATCGTGTATATTGATAAATCACACACATCAATCATATTTTTGGGAAGTTGGTACGGAATCTTAAATGTGCGAAGTCAAACTCGCACTTGGCCGGTTTTTTATTTAAGTTTCCCAGTTTTTGTCATGGTTTAAGAATTGTACGCATCGGGCAATTACTATAAAAATGATGCCTCTGAAACTACATCATTTTTATTAAACCGAACAAATACATTCTGAGGGGTATTTAGCAGTCGTATCAGCTGTCCACAGATTATCATCGATAAACGGGGAACCCTACCCCACCCCTTATACAAAATATATCATTGATACAAAAAAATTAAATCCCAATATCAAAGCTAGACCCAAACACCAAAAGATAAACACATATTTTTGCATTAGAAGGAAACTTAAAATCTATCCACCTTTTTCTGTACCTATACCTAAGTATTCTAAACGAGAAAAGGCAATAAATCAACATCAAATCCTAACACACGGCAAGTCAAGTTCCCATTAATAACGTTGTAAAAATAAATGAATCGTTAAGTATATCCCGATTGAGGGCGAGTCCGCGTTATCTTTATGAGATTTTGAATTTATTATTGTATTATTGGTTAGGTGAACGTAATAATATCAAGAGCCAGAGCACCTGTAGCCGAGCAGTAACGGTTATTATTTCCACCGATATGATAAAAAGTAAAATAAGTCTACAAAGGTAAGAGAGATTTGCTCCGGAGCTCTACAACATGCCATTGAATACAGCGGTTGTACGGTCGGCCTTGCAAGGGGCTTAAGGGGAGGTATCCCCAACGCAAATGTCCCGCTCTAACACGCGTGAGTTTACAATTAACCATCCCGCTCTCTACGCAAGCTCTGCGCGCAGTTTTGTAAATATTTTTAGCTATAGTCATTAAGCCAATCATTTTATCAAAGCAAACCCTGCGAATTTGTCTGTAACTATTTACGATCTTTAATTGAGTACAAAAATTAAATGTTTAATATCACTAATATAGCCGTAGTATTGAAAATACATTTCAAAAAGGGGTAACTTCGCGATTTTTTTCTATCGAGTGAAATTCATCAGGTCATTTAACTGACTGCGAATTTGACTAGACAAGATCCTTATGTAACACATATATTTTTTTAAGATTTTAAGACACTATATTCTATGTCTCAGATGGTTTTTAAAAACTCAAAAGTGGTAATACACGGCCTTAACGCTTTTGTACCGTGTCGCTTTAACGTCATGTTTAAACTGTCATAATAAATGTTCAACGCGTGAAAGCGACAAGGTACCAAACTGTGCAGCTGCTTATGAGAGTTATGGTTCGCGTCTTTATTGTGGATTTTGTAATTATCTACCGAGCCCGGTAATTGCCGTCCACGTGTTATTGTTATGTTTTTCCGGTATAATATGAGTTAGGGACTAAATTTTGGCTGAACGCTGAATTGTCATAAATGGAGTCCTTTTTTATGTAATTTATATACATGAAAGCTTAATATATGCAAATACGTAAGCCCTTAACTATTTATCACAAAAAGAAACGAATTAACTTTTTTTGGTCTATGTGATGATAATGATAATGACCCAGCTGTGTCTGTTACACGTATCATGAAAACACTTAAATGTTTTCATGATACTGTGGACGTCTAACTTTTTAGAAGGCATCCAGAAGTACATATATGGAGTTAAACGAATAGGGGTCGTGTCCTTTGTGACCAGTTAATTAGCCGCATCTTGTGTTGGACAACTAATTCCCGACTTTGAGTCTTTGATTATGTTCGTTTCATTAGAATGAGTATCTAATAATTACGCACCTTACGAAAATTACACAGAAATTATAAGAAGTGAGTCTAGTAAGTGAAATTATAATATTAATACGATTGCTTCTAGCAGGATTTGATTCCTTACGCCAGTCCGTCTTTAACGCTCTTAACTAGCTTAGCTACCGAAACTTAATCATATTATTTGCTAATTGATTGCTCATATCTTGTACTAGTCGTACTATCGGATTTCGTCGAAGAAGTATGCAAGTTTCCTTACGATGGTGCTCGTCACCGAGAACAGTAAATATCAAAAACTCATTCACGACCACCGTTTGACAGGCAATTCACCAGAAAATACAATTTGTATTTTATTAGCTTAGTATCATCAGCTATATACGTAACGTACCGCGTGTTCATTGTCACGTATTGTGGATATACTCGTATTACTCACGTGGAGCTATCCCGCTTTTTATGAAAAGCAATAATGCCGGGGAAGGCGGGCGTTTAAATAATTCCGCTGGGAATTTCCTCATGGTCGCGAAGTAAAACATAATTTTCTTAGATAAATAATTATCTGTTTTCTTGTTTTTATACTTATTAAGTATTATTTTTATACTAAATAAGCGCAACGTCCTTAAACGTTTTTCCCGAATTTTCCCTCACTACGCCGGGCCAAGCCCTGTCTTAAAAGTATTAAGGCTAATATGTATCCTCAAAGTAATCTGAATGTACCTAGACCTAATATTTTGAGCGGCCTAAAATGTGGTTATAATATGTAGGTATCTGATGATTTTTAATGTGACTGTAGACATCTCATCCGCATACGAAAGTTAATTTGTCTAGGTAGGTACATAAATTACGTCTATCTATCCTCTTCATAAGAACCTTCCATTATAATCAGACTTGGTGTTTACTTGACGTTAAAATTTACGTAGACAAGAAACCAACGTCTGTATTTTACAGGAACTCCAATAATTAGGAAAATCATAATCTACACGCTCGGATTTCACGATAAAAGGCAATAAAACAAGAATATCAAAGTAGTAATGCAATAATGTAAAGTACGTAATGCAATAAAATTCTAATATAAGGAAAATATACCCATATTACTTTAATGTGAAAATTAATGCGACCATATCAAGCGGACATCAAATGTGACCTCTGCCACCGAAATGATTTAACCCACAGAGCTGAGTCGCCAAATTACCTCGGAACGTCATTAACGATTCGTCCGCTTGGCTGCAGCCACATAATTAGGTCTTCACTTCATATGAGTTGGGTTGAGTTGGGTCATCTGAATTATATCCTCGTAGTTAACACTAAAACTAAAACTGTCAATATCGCTTCATAGCACTGAAATCTGCGTCTGGTTACAATTTGAGGCTGTACCAAAAATACGCGCTGTAAATAGGTACCTATACAATGTTGAGAAACTTTTCTAAACAGGCGTAAGCTTGTCTGGAAGAGATCGTTCTTGAGCGATAAGACCGCATATTGTACTACCTCGTGTCTCCCTATTTTTGTGTTCTTTTGTATGTGCTGCTTTATTATGCTTGCAATAAAGAGTATTTGTATTACATATTATTGTATTTGTTGCGCTCTAGAAAGCTCGAGGTCTGATTTGACACCTGTAATAATTCAAGAAAATCTGGTAGGTATAGGTAGGTACTATCATACTATGTAGTCGATTAAACGTAGGTACCTACATTTAAATACTTCAAAAATCGCACGACGTGACACCTTTTTTTTGTTTTCTAAATATGATATCATGCGGGCATTTCTCAGAGCGGTTCAACCGGCCTGACTTCGGTATTACGATGCCCTTAGGTTTCTGTGGCCCAGTTTGAAAATGATGATAGCACTCCCAGCCCGCTATACTACAGCATAATATGGTCTCCCGCTCTGCAGTGATGTCTTTAATATGCGACCACCGAAGTCACGGCGGATGAAATGCCCATCCCGTATCAAATATCCCAAAAGTCGACTAAAAAGGCGCGTAAGACTCTTCGCCGGTGTTTTAAGAACATTTGACACATCTTCCATTAAAATCTATGTCAAACATGTTGTTGTTCTACATTTCGTTAAGTAAATGAGAAATATATGAAGAGTGTTCTTAATTAACGGAGTTTCTCGACTTCAAAGATAATCACGGCGGAAGTTTCAAAGGCTTAGAAGCTTATATTATATGGTATTCGTAATTAAACTGTATGGCCTAGATACGGGTGACTGCTTACGTTGAAAAATAGGTTAAATAAAATCCGAAACGCAATTACCTCAGGTTGTTAGAAAATAAAATGAGGTAACTAGTTATTAACCTAACCAAAGAAATACATGTTTAGAGTAACACCTATTTTTAAATTGCATGTCACTCTCCAAGTATAAATTGTTACATTATTTTATTTTAAAAATGATATCAATCTAAATTCGATTTACAGACGTGCACGTCTACGTCTATAATCATGAATTTTGAAAAACATAGTACGCAAGTATGTATACGCTTACGCATCGCCGCGCTGAATACAAAAAAATCAAACTGTTTCTAAGACTCCTACAAAATTTAAAAATGATTTGAACTTAAATTAAGCCTACAGATTGATAAACAAAAAAAACAACATATCACAAGTTTTAAATAGTAACAGACCCAGTTTTAGGGTTCCGAACCCGAAAGGTCCTAACGAAACCCTAATGCTGTCACTCACGCGTCCGTCCGTCCGTCGGTCCGTCCGTCACGTTAAGACACATGTAAATTCACACAGAAAATAACTTACCTATGAGTGTCTTTTAACCCTAGGTTGAATTGAAAACTCTCCGCAAACACATCTACGCAAAATTTAGTAAAAAAAACCCCGCGACGCGTCGTCAGCACTTTTCTGTCATCTCTGACAAAGATTAATAACTCTCGTTAATAAAATATGCGATATATCGCAATAGGTATTAGGTACATATATGCTTTTTTATATGATGTTGATGTTACGTATGTTACAATACAATACAAATATTCTTTATTGTTGACCAAGAAAATACAGCGAAAACAAGATTAAACATGTTGATGGTAGACAACAGGCGTTCTTATGTATTCCCATTATCAGTGACAAAAAATTAAATTCTGTACGCTATTACACCTTTCTCTAACTAAGTGCATATATATTGAGTGTTTTTAAGTTTGAGTGCATATATATTGATAACTAGCTTTTGCCCGCGACTTCGTCTGCGTAGAACTCGGTCATCACGTTAGAATTTAGAATGTTATTTCATTCTTCTATTTCTTGCGCTTACCTAGTTATCTCTCTTCCATTCTAACTTGAACCCCGTTAAGGGATGATTTCCGGGATAAAAGTATCCTATGTCCTTCCCTAGGACTCAAACTATATCCATACCAAATTTCATCTAAATCGGTTGAGCATTTTAAGGGGAAACAGGCAGACAGAGTTACTTTCGCATGTATAACTCGCCCCGGTTTCGCACGGGTAGTCCAGTTTTAAACAACAACAAACAACAACAAATACCTACTCTTTATTGCACACCTCAATTAAAGGACACAGATCAGGATCACAGGGAGAGGATTTTTTATGATTTAAATTTATTTATCTAAGCTTTTTCCCGCGAAATTTTTCAGATATTCTGATACGGGTGTGGAAAATACTTCATACGCATCAAGTAATGAAGATGAAAACGCGAGCGCAGCGAGCGCGAATTCTTTCAAACATTACGATGCAGGTGTGCAAAAGACTTCATACGCACCAAGTAATGTAGATGAAAACGCTAGCGTAGCGAGCGCAAAATGAAAAAAAAAGAACATTGTGATGCAGGTGCGGAAAATACTTCATACGCATCAAGTAGTAAAGATAAAAACGCGAGCGTAGTGAGTGCGAAATGTTTCGAACATTATGATGCAGGCACGGAAAAGATTTCACACGCATCAACTAATGTAGATGAAAACGCGAGCGTAGGGCGCGCGAAAATTTTCGAACATTATGATGTAGGTGCGGAAAATACTTTATACTCATCAAGTAATGTAGTTGAAAACGAGAGCGCAGCGATCGCGAAATTTTTGAACATTAATATGCAGGTGCGGAAAATACTTCATACGCATCAAGAAATGAAGAAATTCGCGAGCGTAGTGAGCGCGAAATGTTTTGATGCAGGTGAGGAAAATACTTCATACGCATCAACTATAATGTCGATGAAAACGCGAGCGTAGGGCGCGCGAAAATTATCGAACATTATGACGTAGGTGCGGAAAATACTCATCAAGTAATGTAGAAGAAAACGCGAGCGCAGCGAGCGCGAAATTTTTCGAACATTATGATGCAGGTGCGGAAAAAACTTCATACTCATCAAGTAATGTGTATGAAAACGCGAGCGTAGCGAGCGCGAAATATTTCGAACATTATGATACCGGTGCGGAAAATAATTCATACGCATCAAGTCATGCAGATGAAAACGCGAGCGCAGCGAGCGCGAAATTTTTCGAACATTCTGATGCAGGTGCCGAAAAGACTTCATACGCATCAACTATAATGTAGATGAAAACGCGAGCGAACGGCGCGCGAAAATTTTCGAACATTATGATGTAGGTGCGGAAAATGCTCATCAAGTAATGTAGAAGAAAACGCGAGCGCAGCGAGCGCGAAATTTTTCGAACATTATGATGCAGGTGCGGAAAATACTTCATACTCATCAAGTAATGTGTATGAAAACGCGAGCGTAGCGAGCGCGAAATATTTCGAACATTATGATACCGGTGCGGAAAATAATTCATACGCATCAAGTCATGCAGATGAAAACGCGAGCGTAGCGAACGCGAAATTTTTACGAACATTATGATGCAGGTGCGGAAAAGACTTCAAACGCATCAAGTAATGTAGATGAAAAAGCGAGCGTAGCGCGCGCTAAAGTTTTTGAACATTATGATGTAGGTGCGGAAAATGCTCATCAAGTAATGTAGAAGAAAACGCGAGCGCAGCGAGCGCGAAATTTTTCGAACATTATGATGCAATTGCGGGAAATACTTCATACTCATCAAGTAATGTGTATGAAAACGCGAGCGTAGTGAGCGCGAAATGTTTCGAACATTATGATGCAGGTGCGGAAAATATTTCATACGCATCAACTATAATGTAGATGAAAACGCGAGTGTAGGGCGCGCGAAAATTATCGAACATCATGATGTAGATGCGAAAAATGCTCATCAAGTAATGTAGAAGAAAACGCGAGCGCAGCGAGCGCGAAATTTTTCGAACATTATGATGCAGGTGCGGAAAATACTTCATACTCATCAAGTAATGTGTATGAAAACGCGAGCGTAGCGAGCGCGAGATATTTTAAACATTATGATGCCGGTGCGAAAAATAATTCATACGCATCAAGTCATGCAGATGAAAACGCGAGCGTAGCGAACGCGAAATTTTTACAAACATTATGATGCAGGTGCGGAAAAAACTTCAAACGCATCAAGTAACGTAGATGAAAAAGCGAGCGTAGCGCGCGCTAACGTTTTTGAACATTATGATGCAGGTGCGGAAAATAATTCCTACGCGTCAAGTAATGTAGATAAAAAAGCGAGTGCGAAATGATTCGAACATTATGATGCAGGTACGGAAAATATTTCATACGCATCAAGCAATGTAGATGATTGAACAAAAAGAAATTGTTGACCTATCAAATGGCTTTGTAAAGGTTGTTGAATAGATATTTTTTTGTTCATAAATTAGTGGAATACCTTTCAAAGTTCAAAGTGCTTTATTGTAAAACATAGGTATAACTGAATACCTACTTTGGTCTGTTCTTTCACTTTCGAAAAAGGAGCAGAGGCCTAGGTTGATAGCGCACCCACCCTGGTTGCTAAGAGTTATGTGATTTTCTGAGAATTGTTTTTTTTTTGCTTCCTATCCGCCTATAACTTTCGAATTTGGTCATACTTGATGTTTATTGTTACGTAGGTATATTTTACTAACGAATACCAATATACCCTAAATTTATGTCTATTACGCGCTGAACGTATTTTATGACGATATACGAACCTCAATGACACCCATATCGATTATTAAGAAAAGTAAATAAGTAAATGTCCGCCGTCTTCGATTTGAAAATGGATATCATTCTTGTAATAAGCACCTCAAAAAACAATATTTTATACAAAAATGCGCATACCTAATATATAGGTAGGTACATGTCGCAAGTGCTACCATGCAACCGAGAGCCCGCCGCTCTGCGTAGGTACCCTCCATCGAAAACAAAAAAAAAACCGAGGTTTCGTAGTAAGGTTTGTGAATATTGATAGAGACTGACTGACCAACATAATTAGATCTCTCATTTCAAACAGTTAATATGGTTTGAGGGACTTTTGTATTTTTGTATTTAGCCCTGAGAG
The DNA here is from genome assembly GCA_951800055.1 of Cenopis cana. NCBI lineage: Eukaryota > Metazoa > Arthropoda > Insecta > Lepidoptera > Tortricidae > Cenopis > Cenopis cana. The sequence goes on along the minus strand of OX637476.1, from coordinate 1,733,817 downwards.
GCAGAGGTAATGTTATTTCACCCCCCATTTTTCAAATACTTTCTGTTTATTATAAAATGTTTGAATGGGGTTCTATTTACTTTGCGACCATGTATATACTTACCAATTTTCAAGCCTGTAAATCATGAACTGAAAGACTTCTCATACAAAGTTTAACCCCTCTTTTCACCCCCTTTCATCCCTAACCTATATGATTTTTATAGCCTATAACCTGGCCGAAGATCCAATAAACATATTAGTGAAGGCTGTATTAAAATCCATTCGCTAGTTTTCGCGTGATAGTTAGACAAATAAACAGACAGACAAACAGACAAACAGACACGAATTCTAAAAACAGTTGAAACGTGTTCTGTTATAGATTCTTAGACCCCTCCATCGATTTTTTTACTAATATCTTCAATGTACAGATTTTCGACCCTCTTCTGCTTTATTATATGTATAGATAGATTGGGAATTAGGTAGGTACTTTCCGAACATGTATCGTATAGGTACTAATTATTCCACTGCCAGGTTTATTTGAGACTAGAGAGAGATTCAGTTATAACATATATGTACATATCAAAAATGAAAGCTAAACTAACTAAAATACATTTAAAAATTACGAGGGACTGCTGCATTCCCTCGCTGAATCGCTATGCTGATACGTTGAGCGAGGAAGCTGTCGGCTGTAGGATCCCCCGTGAAATATATCGGCCTTATAGCTAGCCTTATAGTCCTTGAGCAGTTGACGGGCACTTCTGGGGTCTGGGGCAAGGGTCTCGACACCGAACGGAATAAAAGTGCCAGTGGATTTTGGTCGTCGCCGCGTTGGTGAACACACGTGCCCGGAGAGCGACGACGAGCAGAGTCCACTACCGTACAAAACCAGTTGCCTACTGTCATGGCGTCGTTACCGAACAACGTCAGTGAACAAGTATTGATTGGCGAAATCATCATAAATTTGATGGAAGCCATTTTTTAAGAAGAAGAAGAAAGTACCAGTGCCGAGGCCCCTTTCACGAAGAATTTAGAAAGAAAAAGAAAAGAAACATTTATTCGTGACAAACAAAACACTTACAAACAGGACATTACAAACAGAATTTTGTCACGAAATGGTCACAACTCAGCGTTATGCTGGCAGAGCCAGCGCTGGTCTTCCGTTGTGACCATTTGGTGAAATCACGGCACAGTGACAAAACAAACACACAAAACAACAAGAAATAGTACAAATATACACGAATAAAAAAAACATTTACTGAAATATATTTCCAATTGTCCACAGATCTATGCCGACGAAGATGAACCCTCTAAGGACGAGGAGGCGATGGGCAAGCTGAAGGACCTAACCGTGTTGGAGGACGACACGGATGATATGGCGGACGACGACGACTATGGAGATGATGACGACGAGGAGAGCGGGTACTGGTACGAGGAGTACGATAGAAGGAGGCAGAAGGTGAGTTTGGTTAGCAGCAGGAGTACAGAGTATAGTGAGTGAAGAATCATTGCGCAAGTTGAAAGACTTCGGATGCTGTCACGGTGTCACGTACAATATAACAAATCGTCATATGTCAGTGTATCAGGGAGGTGAGAGATTGGCTAGCAAACTGTGGTACAGAGGAGTAAGAAGAGTAAGAGTAAGTTAAACCATATTAAACTAGATTTTACACAATGGCGACCCAAACCAAGTTGAACGCCTCAAACGTAAAATCCGTCGGGGAAGGCGGGGTATTAGCGTTTCAACGATAATCCTCGTCGGAATAAGGCACATAAGCTCGGTAAAAGCCTCGCATAATTTGAAATTTATTATTTCGATTGAAAATAATTCACGTTGAAGGTATTTGATCGTTTATCTATTTATCTACACACATATCATAAATCCTCTAATATGCGTTCGAAAACCGTAGAAAATGACTCTCATTTCAACATTCAATGAATTTGTGGCAATTTTCTTATCTGTGGCTAAGGCTACAGCAGTAATATAATTTTCATTTTAATCTCATAATATATGATGTTAAAATATTAAACGTCAAACAAAACTGTCAAAGTTGACATGCCCCTATTCTAGTATCTCTGAAAATTCCAATTCAGACGATGCGAAATGTCAGCTCGATGTTTTTTTATTATATATCGCACGAAATTTGAGCTAGAACGATATGATCACATCAGAATAGGGACTCTTTACTTTTTTAAATAACATTCAGGTATCGGTTGCCAGTTCTGATTTCGATATTTCCGCAATCGTGCAAAAAAGGTTGTATTAACACAATTATTGTATTTATTTACTACGGTTTCTGAACCCATCTTAGAGTAGGTAGTTATATATGAGTGTGTGTGTGTAGATAAAGTAATGTATGCAACTGTACATAATTAGGCATTAAAACACGAGTGTGTATTATGAAACGAGCCGAAGGCGAGTTTCATAATAAGGTCACACGAGTGTGCCCCTCATTATGTAGATGTACCAGTTGCATAAACTACTATTTTTAAATTTTATCTATAAGACAAGAATTTGCTTTGAAGGATTTGAATTTTGTATACTTGTATATGTTTAAATATTTATTTAAAATCTTGTTAATAATGTTAAATCAAAGTCTACAGTTATCTGAAATGAACCGAGTTATAAAACTTCGTTCCAAAGGACAAATATATTTTGAGGCCGAACTCTTTCGGGGACACCAAATCTTTTATACTCAGGGTGGGATACAATACAATACAATACAAGTACTCTTTACCACAACCGTTGTGGGATACCACAACTTGCTGCCAAAAAATCTTAGCTATTCCTGTCTCACTCACATAATGCGAATTAGAAAGAGGAAAGTAGATGTTTCTCGTCTCGCGTAGCAGCAGTTGTCGTTAGCTCCGCTGGCCTATTTTCCGGTCTAAATATTACGGCAGCAATAATGGTATCCATATGTTCCAGGCATATCGTATAATCCGCCGTATTACATGATGGCTAGGCGTTTTACAAAAGCTGTTTTGTATTACGGCGGGTCAACGATTAGGCGGATTGAATACGGCTGATTGAAAATCCGCCGAAATATGTTCGGCGCTTTGCATTCTTCAATTCACCTAGTCCTAATGTAAAAAAGCTGTTCAGTCAGATTGTATAATTCGCCGAAAAACTTTACGGCTAACCTTTTTACAAAATAGCGTCGTTTTAGCTGTCACCTCTTTGACAGCTTTTAGTTCCCATTTTTATTTAACACTAGTTTAGCAATAGCAATCCGGCCATTTTGTAAAACGGCTAGCCGTAATGTAAAACTACGGATTGTGCAATCCGGCAAGTAGTACAATCCGGCTAAACGTTAGCCGCCATATTGTAGAACGTATTGCAATGACGATCCGGCTAACGTCAACCCCCCGTATTACTACAAAATGCCTCTGTTTTGTAAAACGGCTAGCCGTAATGTAAAACGGCGGATTATACCACCCGGCTGCGACATCCACATTAATATTAAACATGCGCGTCTTTGTCGTGCGTGGCATGAATAGATTTTCCTGTAAGTTGAGATAACATTATTTAAGTATCTGAACTTTTGCACGTGTTCGCTACATTGCGATTTGTTCGACGAGCAAGGTCGCGAACTGTGTATGACTATAATATGTTTATTCTTGAAACTTCTAGATATAAACGAATTTTCTCGGAAACAAGACTTAGTTTAATTTAACGATTCCTTACCAACATAAGACGACGATATGAGAAAATTGGTTGCAGGGATTTGCATTTTTCTCAGCAACCAAGCAACTGATGAAACCGAAATTGACTCACATGATCAATCATACCTTTAGCTTTAACTTGGCCGTTGTATTTACAAGATTGGATAACTTTTGTAACAGACTTTTCTTCGTCAAAAACACCTCTGTTTTAACAGGGATTTGCATTTTACAGACAAACGGCACTTGTTAAAGCCTCTTAGTTTTCAATATAGATTCATCTAAACAAACGCTTCAAATTGGCCGTCGCATTTTATAAAAATAGCTTATAATTATTATTTAAACCGATAAATACGATTTCGTCGTATACGACCTTATAGTTTAAGACAGCGCGCGCCGTGTTTTCTATACAAAAAGATGACAAGACGTCCCCCCTCTGTCAAGTCAATCGGCCGACGGCCGCTGTCAAAGTTGGATCTATGCTCGTCGCGCTCCCGCAAAATTACGCAAATATATGTTTAAAACGTTATTTTATTCGCGTAAAAACACAAGGAAGTACTCAAGACGAAAAAGAAAAGCTTGTTTAATTGATTAATGTAAAAATATGGTTATAAAAGGTAAGTAAAAACGCAAATATGTTTATTTACCAATGTTCCTAAATGTCATTCAATGTTCTAGTTGGAAAAGAACATAATGGCATGGAGTCGTCTCCAGATTTAAACGAAAATGAAAAAATGACATGTTATATAAGTTTTGCGAATGAAATATATTATATGTATTTGAGACATAAAACCTACTTACCTATAATATAAACTGTTTTAAGTGTATTTTTAACCAATTTCAAAAAACCAGCATAGTGCGACTCGGACGTTTTAATTAACATTATTTTTTTATATTTTGTACAACAGGCTTACAAAATGTGTTGCCAATGTTGGGTTTTATAATTAATTTAATCAGAAGTTCGGGTATTTAACTCAAGTCCCGTGGTGCTCTCAAATTTTTGTCTTGCTCACTCGCTAGTGGCAACTCGATATGCAGAGGGTTCTCTGTGGATTACCAGAATTTTATACAAATATATGGGCGGCCGAGCATCATCGGAGATCGAATCTGAAGAATATTTTAATATTGAATATTTGGAATCAGATTTAGATGAATAGGTAATTATCATAGCTTAACATGTTAACTACGATTCTCTGAAGACAATGTTTTGACATTCTACATTGTTAACATGAAGCCACACTGTACCGACTGTACATGACGTACGCACATTATTGCCATATGTTAGTTGTTTGTAGCGACTCAATTTCAGGGTCAAATACAATCTTGTCATGCTTTAACTGTAAACAAGTAGGTACAATATTGGATTTCTTACCTCCTTCCTTCTTACATCGGTAATAATGTCGGCACGAATAGTTTTACATTTATATATTTTTTTACCCTATACAATTCTTTTTATCAAATACATATATATCCATTTATTACGTACACGATCTTCCTTATCGGTATTATAAAATCAAAACAAATATTTAAGAAATGTGGAACGCATAAATGAATCCTCAAATTTGATAACCTCGGCATCGCGCACGGAATTGCGGGCGTCCCTAGGCTGCGGTATCCGCTAACTATCGGGTGCACCATATGCTTGTTTGCCACCATCGTATAAAAAAATATATATATATATACTGTATAATAAGTCTCGTTTGATGTCTCTGTTCTGTGCGGCGCTCTGTCTGTCAACTCTGTCATGCGCTACTCGATCCCGAGCCGTGTAAGAAATACCGGGGTGGATGAGGTGGGGGGATTTCGGCACACTATTTGAGTTTCATAGTTTATCAGAGCGTCGCCTTAACTCAAATATATATATATATTACAGTAGGCATATAATTTGATCTCGCCAAACTGTATATACAGTTTGTTGGCGAATGGCGAGTGTTGCGCTCTCTCACTTACAGGTTCGGAATTGACACCTACTTCTTTCCTATATATTAAAATCATGCAATGCTAATGGCAGACTAACATGAGAATATAGACATGTTGCTCGTTTGATAATATTAAAAAAAAACTAAATCGAGGGAAATATTTGCTCATTCATCGTTTGCTTAATTTGTTTTGCGCACTCGGTTCAACGCGCAGCGCGGTGAAATGTTAGAAAGAGCCCGCAAAATACATGTTAATCATGAGATTAACCTCTGAACTACCTGCTATTATAGTACTGTTTTGCCAACATAAAGAGTTATTTCGCTTTCATAATTGCCAATTGACATCTAAATGTCTGTAGAGGCAGCCCTTTCAACCACATTTATTTTTACAGACTGGACACACAAACATGCAGCATTTGAAGCCAGAAGACTTCATGGGGTCAGTTGTGACGCAGGGGCAAAAGCGGACGCCCTCCGACCACCCCTCTAATATCCACCAGATCCACCGCTTGCTCAATGGACTCGACGCTCACACAACAGGTAACGGCATTCACACAAACTATGCCATGAAAATTGTGTTGACACTTTATGGCGGTACTTGTAACAGGGGCAAGAGCGGACGCTCACTCACAACATGTACTAGTGAATTTAAAATGGTATTAGGAGTCAGTTATAACAGAGCCAAGAGCGGGACACTATAACAACATGTACTAGTGAATTTAAAATTGTATTAGGAGTCAGTTGTAACAGGGCCAAGAGCGGGACACTATAACAACATGTACTAGTGAATTTAAAATTGTATTAGGAGTCAGTTGTAACAGGGCCAAGAGCGGGACACTATAACAACATGTACTAGTGAATTTAAAATTGTATTTGGAGTCAGTTGTAACAGGGCCAAGAGCGGACGCTCACAACATGTACTAGTGAATTTAAAATTGTATTAGGAGTCAGTTGTAACAGGGCCAAGAGCGGACGCTCACAACATGTACTAGTGAATTTAAAATTGTATTAGGAGTCAGTTGTAACAGGGCCAAGAGCGGACGCTCACAACATGTACTAGTGAATTTAAAATGGTGTTAGGGGTCAGTTGTAACAGGGACAAGACCGGACGCACGTACGTGCGAATTGTAAATGGTGTTAGGACTTCATGGGATTTGTTGTCACTATTTCGGGCTCATACGAAAGTTTAATATCACATAAAGGTTATACGAGCATCAACCATTATAATATATGTCCCTACATAATAAACATGAATTAATATGTTCCACGAGTTCGAATATTTAATACGTGCATATAATTTTAACTTTTTCATTATATTAGACTTCTGACATGTTCCCAAGTATGTCGCAACCCACGCAAAGAACTAAAATAGGTGATTAATGAAATGTGGAATGGGAAATGTCAAATGGAAATCAGCCACCTGGATATCAGTGACAGCCACAATTCGTGTAAAATGTTTTTCGACAAAAAGTTGACCGTAATTCAATCTTTCATTTAGAAAGAGACAATCCTGTTTGAGATAAGCCCACAGGCCGCAATAAAGTGTAACACGGAATTTCAATTATGATGAATTCTGAGAAATAGCTATAGAAATTTATGAAACAATTTGTTGGAGTTGAAACATAGTTTGTAAGAGCGACTTCGTCCGCGTCTAAACTTTTGGGATGCTCTCATTTGAGAGATGAGTATTGAGTGCAGCTACTTTTCAGTTTAAGTTAAGAGGAGGTGATAAACATTTTGTTCTAGATAGTTTAGTCGCTAAGGCTTTCAAAATTTAAGTATGGTATCATATCGTTACGTCAAAATTCATTTAGAGGAAAATTGCGCTGGAAATGCTGAAATTTCAGAACAATTATACTCTTTTGCATTGTTTGAGTATTCCAGAATTCGAAAGCATTATTAACAAGGTTTCTCTGAGGTAAACACAAATTGACTGGTAATTTTAACATTTTCAACGCCATGTCAAATGCAAAATCTATCACTTACACATCATGACATGGGAAATTAAAACGCGACGATTAACTCCACAGAATTTTATGTAGGTTGATATCACACGACGTGACGGATATTATCCTTCGTTGGCGTTGAGCCGATGGTGCGGATATATCCGTCACTAGACTCACTAGCGTCTAAAAGGTTCATAACCTCTATTTATTTGTACAGCCGAGCCACAGACGAAGGAATCCGCAGCGCGCGAGAAGCGCAGCGTGTTCCCAGACTCCAACGCCAATGACGCTGTTGTCACCAAGCCTGATGACAGGTAACACCATATTTAAGGTCCAGGTCAATAGAAATAAGAAATGATGTAAACAGACCAATTTACCTTCATTACTTCGTAATCACGCACTTTTAAAGAACGAAAACAGTCTTACCAATAATTTATAAACATAATCCTTGTATTTGCATTCATTTTAAGCTATAATATCTTTTAATTATTCATATTTCATTAAAAACAATTTTCGTTTACAATGATTAGTTAAATGACAATTTAGCTTGTAAATTTTTTTACTCTTAAAAATGTTAGGAATCTATATTGTCATTGAAAAAAAAGTTCGTTAAGTGATGGGAATATCAGTATATCGAAAAAGTTTAATGTCATTATAGATTCAATTACAAATAAACTCACTTCTCATCATTTTCCATTTACTTTGCTATGAATTTTCTTTGCCCATTTATTTTTACTTGCTGCCATGAAGTTAAGAGCCACAAATACTCGCAATGAATATTCAATAAAATAATTTCTTGACTGTCAAGTGGATTGATTTATTATTGTTATAGACTTTTCTCATCACTATTTTACAACAAATCCATAGACGACAAATGAATTGTCAGTCAGCCATATTTGTTGGCATAATTTCCAATTTCTTTTGACACACGGTATATTATAGTGTTGCGCTCGTGGCTCCGCGGGGCCTGAGTACCGCTTGCGGTATCTAAGGTTAAGCAACGTGGGCAGCGGTCAGGACTTGGATGGGTGACCACTTTGAGTGGTTACTAACTGAGCGCTCCCGTGCTTTGGAAGGCACGTTAAGCCGTTGATCCCGATTGCTGTCTATGGCAGCAGTCGTTAAGCCAAGTTGGAGGCCTTCGGGCGGCTTGAGAACTTCTAACAGTCAAGTTGCCCACTCACTTGACAAAGCTTAATCCCAATAAGGTCTAGGTTCCCCTCGGGGATGGCAGTCGCTTCCGTAAAAACTAGTGCCCACGCCAAATCTTGGGATTAGGTAGCGGACCCCAGGCATCCTTCAGGATGCAACTTTACTGGGATAACGCTAGGAGGATGATGATGATGACACGGTATATTATAGTATACTTTTATCTCACGAGCGCGGGTTTGGTCCTCGTAGTAGTTGTGACACACACGAACACATAGACAACGTGAAGTTATAGCTCATTGTGCATGTATAGCTCAACACACTACCATGGCTCACCCGCGCTCGTGAGATAGAAGTGGGTAGACTACTAGCATTTGCCCGTGACTTCGTCCGCGAAAACTTCTTTTCCTTATTTCATCCCTTTGAGAGATGATGTTTCGGAATAAAAGTAAATATCATATATGGTAATCAAGGCTATAAACTCGTTATATATATATACCAAGTTTCATCCGTTATGCTTTTTTTGCGTATTAATTGAGTGACAAACATCTCAACTTTCGCACTAATATTAGTAGGGGTAGGATGGTGAGGAATACCCACGGTTCGGTACCTAAAGTAAACGAGACGACTTATACTTCGTCCTTATCTGATACGTCATTTATATTATCTTAGGTATTCCTTTTCAAATAGAGAAATTAGCCGTAATTGATCCGTTTCGCTGGCCTTACTCTAGTCAGCTGAGAAAGACTGACTTTGACTTATATATTATTGTATTGTTATCCAAACCGCTATTACTACCCTCTCACGAGGACATCTCAAAGGAATCATAGTGAACGCACTATTGTAAGATTAGCACAGTTGATTTTTCTTTTTATATGCGTCGTTGTATTAAAGTCGGATAAAACAAAAGAAATAACTGAAACCACAGAGTGCTCTCTAAAGTCATTGAAATACCAATATTAAAGGTAACCAATAATACGTACCATACACCAATTGTGTCAATTATGACGGCTGCATACGATTTGGCACTGCCGCGTTATTAGGTACCAATAAACGATACTACTTCGACTCAATTGTCACCAATATTGGAAGTATGGAAGGTGATTTTTGGAATGGCAATTCGATACCGAAACGTGCCGAAACGGCCTTCTTTAAACCAAAAAAAAGCTGAGGCGATGATATTCCGTGCTTGCGTTGGGTTGAAGCCTCGTTAACGGTGAGGTGAGGTGAGGCGGAGCCGGTCTGGTGCCGAGCCTTTATATGTGCGACAACCTTAACACAACACGGTCAGGTCAGGTGGCTACAGTCCGAGCATGGTTTACGTTAGGCGATCCGGTCGTCAACCGGCCCCCCAAATAAAAACATAACTTCCCGCACATATAGTTTACCATTGACTTCAGGTAAGACAACTTTTGTTTTCTCAACCGTGTATGACCTAATAACGAGTAAATAAATATATAGTTTCTTCCCACACATATATTCCATTCTCTTGTCACTCGCCATAATCACATTACAGTTAATTATTAGTCTATTATCCTTCTTAATGTACGATATCACGATTCCCAAAAGATGTAACTGCCACGATTATTATAAACATAATAAGTAGCTCTAGCTGTAGGGAAAAAGAACTTAGGGCAAGTTACTACGGTATTTTTATTAACTAGTAAGGCGTATAAGCTGTTGTATCAATGCCATAAGTAATGACATAAAGATACACGGCTAGCCATCAGCGTCTCATTAGCCGCTGTCAATGTTATGAGGGCACTTAGCTATGACCGCAAGGATTAAATTACGGCATGGCACGTATTAAAGAACGAATTACTTGTTTTTTTGCTAAAATAGGTCTTATGTACTGGGTTCTAGGTTCTTATTAAAATATACCTGCTTTTGTTTTGATATGTAACTGGATTGTACTGGGATTGAAACGAAAGAAGTATGTAAGGACCGTAGCCACTATGGGACACTGGCACAGATTATATATTACACTGGCTTGAGTAGGTATATCTAATAATGATAGTTTTTCACGTTCTCACTTTAGTATATAAGTAGTTTATTGATGTATTAATATGTGCATGTAATAGTAGATTGATTGACAAGGGTCTAAAGTAAGCCATATTAACACGAGATGGTTATTTTCCCGAACGGAGTGAGGGAAAATTGTTCGAGTGGTAATATGGCTTTTAGGCCCGAGTTATACACTCTACTTTTCACTTCGATTGCGAGAAAACACATAAACACAAATTATCCACCTTAAATGAGTAATTTAACTCTTGGCGGGCGTATGTCTAATTCGACAGCGTGTTTTTTTTTCTAAGGCCAGCACCATGCCTCGCTATGCGTGTTGGCTTTGCGTGTTCGCCTCCCTTTCTTTTGCTATATTGAAGAAAGAGATGCAACATGCGCTTTTTTTTCTTTTAAGAGGAGTAATTGCTTTGACCATTAGACACCGCTTAATCTTTAGAGAACTGAAAAACGTCTTTCCTGATTGGTCGATTTTAGTACAGCTGTGTTCTGGTTGGTTGATATTTTTACCAAATAATTTTTAATCTGTCAAATTACTGTTCTGTGATTGGTGGATTTAATAGGTGAAGTATTTTGATTGGTCAAATTAAAATGTTTTGTAAATCATAAATATGTATACATATTTTCCCTAGGGCTTAAATGTACTACTTTCCACAAAACTTCACAAGTCTAATATGTCACACTTTTCGAGCATGAGAAGTGAAAAATACTTTTGAATGTCCGGCGAATTTCCGGATGTTCATCTGTCTGTTCTCCTCGACAGCGCATTTCTCAACCGATTCTCGTGAAATTTTGTGAGCGGGATCGATAGTAATATGGAAAAATTTTGTCGAGACAATTTAAAAAAAAACAAGATCTCAAAACTTGCAAACTATTGTAATTCCGCAATATAATACATAATTTATAGTGCCTACGGATACAGTATATGTTGTTAAATGAAATTTAATTATTTTCAATATAACTCTGCAATTCGTAGAACCTAGCAAATAAATAAACTGCTAAGAATTTCTTCTATTTGTTACTGTTATTGATTTTATGTAACCAACATTTATATATCATCATTAATTAATTGCTGTATGAGTTTGTATCGAAAAAGTTGCAACAATTAACTACATGACAGAGAAGCTTAGTTAACTGCTTGGATGTATGGATAAGTAGTAATTTAGTATATGCCGTGTGTTGTTAAGTTGATTCCAACTACAAAACCAAAATATAATAATAATTTAAAGATTAGCTATACTTACAAAAAAAGTAATAATAAAAAAAGTAATAGTAAAACGTAAGAGTAATAGTAGTAATCTTTTATGCTAAATTATTATAAATAAACAGATTATACAATTATTATTTTTTCTTAAAGGACCCAGAACAGATAATGTTTCCCAATCATAGGAAAGCCTTCTTATATAAAAAAAGAGTGATTTTCGGATTTTTCGGAATCACAGATACCGAGATACCGATGTATTGCCTTTAGCGCCTCATAGGTATATCTACCAACAACTTTTGTTACTACTGTATAACCTAAATAACCGCTTTTGTTGCAAAGAGTCATATTTTACACGAGACCGCACCTTTTTACTGTTCTGTAGGTATCCACATAGACTATCCTCTGTTTAAAAGCTCTGTAAGAAACCACTTACCTTCTCAAGTTCACACCTAGCCCCTTGGCCGACATTTTGTTCGAAAAGTTATCAAAGCGACCTCGAAGTAATTAAAACTTGTAGCCGTTAATTAAAAGGTTTTTCTTATAATAGAACTTGTAAGCGAGAAGTTATATAAACTAGATATTAAAGAGAAGGTGTTAAGTTATTGTGAGTAGTTTTAGTACTATTTCAGTACTTTTGTATAGAATCATATTTTTATATTTCTGTTCACGGCTTATACGTCATCCTGTACCTATGTAATATCTTAGATTTTCCATATACGGATTTTTCTCATAAACTAAAGAATTATCACACCGGTTTCAGCCCCCGCCGAAAGACGAAGAAATATTCCAGCGCGGATCTGCCGAAGATGTTCCAGCACACAGTCTCCAGAACAGTACGGAACAGTGACGATGTGAGTACGCAAAAAACTGTCATTTGCTCACGAATCTTTATTTTCTCAAAAATAATAACAATTCACTTCAGGCAAAATCCGTCCCAAAATTAAGTCCCGCTCTAACATGCGTCAGTTTGCAATTAACCATCCCGCTCTCTACGGAAGCTCCGCGAGTAGTTTTAGTAAATATTGAAAAACAATGAAATGGTGGGTTTTTAATCGAAGGAACATGTCTTAAAACGTAAGATTAGAGCTTACTTTGCAACTCTTTTCTATCGAGACAATTAATCAAATCGTATTTTGGGCCCCAAGGACTTATGGAAAATATCTTCAAGTATTACTAAAAAAAAGAAAGAATCATCTCCTGTTTTGTAGATTTTGAATAATAAAGTAAAAAATTCCGAACGCTATCCCACCTTCGCGCGGTGGATTTTGGGACTGGTATGTCGCCTTAAACAAGAATAAAATCATGTACAAATGGACAAAGTTCATATACTGCCATTTCAGCCGTTGTTCGTCTAAAGTTGCGGTGTAATTGGAGTAGGGTTCATTAATGAACTCCTGCGGTTTAAAGCGAGTTTATTGCACAGATGGGGTTAGGATAGTCAAACAGATTAATTCAGTAGTCTCTTATTGGCAACCTACTTACTCGTAAGGAATTTTGAATGGTAGTAGTTATGTACTTCTATAAGTATGTATGTATGTATGTAAATACTTTATTGTACACAAGACAAGAAAAAGAAACAATACAGACAAAATAGATTATAAGTTTTCCGGTTATTAGTTTTTCGGTTAATAAGCGTATACCTCTAATAACGCGAGCGACAACGAATTTATGTTATCGTTTAGGCCAGTCGTAGGTATAAGTACCTACCTGTTGGAATTAAATCCATGGTCTCAAAAATGTTTTTATAAGCGTATCATGTCAAATACTTTGCCATTGCCGTGAATAAACTTAATTCAAGGTTTTTTCTATTTACAATAAATATATAAATAAAAAAGAATTATATTTTAACGCGCCGCTATAATGTCGACAGTGTTTTTTTAAATAGTCAACTCCCTTTGAGTCTTATAAATATCAATTGAAATATACGTACAATAAACAGCACTTCCATGAGCCAGATATGCGAAAATACCCCAAGAATTATCCCATTTTTCTCAGAATCGTTGATATTTGTAGACGTGGGAAAAATATATATAATTCTTGATTATATTATCTTTAATAACACAGCTTTCGATACACGATTCATAACACTTCGCTCGATACAATTAATTCCCAAAGTTACCTCCAATTCGATTACTTTTTCCAGCTTTACTTGTTTTTTTACTATGTGACACTATGAAACATAAAACGGAGAAAAATCAATCATACCTAAAATAGTAATTTGACAGCTTCCGAATTTCGATAATTTGAGGCAATATTTTTAAAATAAATAAAAATCGACAAATTCTACCGTAACAAGATATCGACATGCAAGCTCTATCTCCGTTACCCTTTCGAAATGTGACAGTGACGGCAGTACGCTCGATTTTAGATTTCATCTGGGCCTAACGGCCTAAGGCCGAATATCGCTCGACACGACATGTTTCGGAGTGGTTTTCTACGGTGCGCATCACCCGACATGCCAGTGCAGTGTCACCTGCAATGCCTGACGTCATAGCGGACTGTCAACGCTAATTAACAAGTTTGACGTCACTATTGCGAAACAAGTGATCGTATTGTTATTACATGTTATGTTTTATTCTGGAGGAGTTCTCTCGTGAGATGTTCCCGTCGGCGACCTTAGGGACCGTCTACCTACGTCATACCAACACACCAACAAACATGCACTTAAGAAATTATTTCTTAACCTTAATAAGACCACGCAATAAATATAATATGTTCATATAAGTAACAATATAAATATGTAATAAGAACACGTTTTCCATGAATTTTGTAACTTAATTGAATTTCTTACGCTCCAGTTAAAGTCAAGTAGAAAGTGAAATTAACGTTGAATATCATAATTTTGTCTGACGTGACGTGTCGTGATGTGATAGAAAGATATTGGTTTCATGCATTTTGATGATGCCTCGATGGTTTTAGTGGACTGGTTTCTAGGCTTCTTTTAACATGTCGGTTTTAATCCCCAAAGGCTAGGCTATACCTAGAAAGCACATTTCTAAATTCAAGGAAGATACTGAATCAACTCACCCAAAAATCCAGCTAGTCAGGAAATCCAAGCACACAGCACCAAAACACAGCGTAGCGTCCATAGGCAGCGATAATATGAGGTTTTTGATATATGCGGCGCGGGAACTATTAAATTAGATGCGTGGACGACCGGCGTGCGTGCCGAACTCTCGTTGACAGCTGTCAGTTACGTAGTGTTGTAACCGACTCAAAAATGTGGACACGAATAGTGATGTCCACCGCGAAAGGAAACCGATTTCGCTTTCATTAAGATTGAGCGACCAGCCTCCATTAAATTAGGAAAAATGCTTTCATAGGCCTGAACATACCCCCCGCCTAGAAGGACAAAGACCTCTTTGTTCTTCTACAGAACAAAGAAAGCGGGATACAATTATATAACGCGAGACAGAAAAATAATAAAAAAAATGAAATTATATAAATAAAGAAATAGCCGCATCAGGATTGAGGTGACAGCCCTGAATGAGGCATAAAAAATATTACTAAAGGAGATAAAAGTTACTGAAGGGGCAAGGGTGAAACCTGGACCACAGGTCTTTTATAAACGCCTGAATTCGTGCGTACGGTAACCACGCGGATGATACCATCTGAACCTGGAAAAACATCTTCAATCACACCTAGGGGCCATTTTAAAGGAGGGACGTTATCTAAATTTAATAAAACTACCATCCCTTTGGTCACAGGTTTAGTCGGAGTATTCCATTTTTGTCGCATTTGGAGCGTATGCAAATATTCCGTTTTCCATCGCCTCCAAAACGATTGAATAATTTTATCTATCAGATATTTACGTTTAACCAAACTGATAGGTAGGGTTGACACATCTGCGCTATGTAAAGAGTTTAACGGCGCGAACGTCAGAAAATGTGCGGGACAGAGGGCCACGGGTTCCGAAGGATTGTCGTTTAACAATGTCAACGGACGCGAATTTAAGACCGCCTCGATTTGCGTCAAAACCGTCAACATCTCTTCGTAAGTTAAGAGTTGGTCACCGATTACGCGTTTTAAATGTAGCTTTACACTACGTATGTTGGACTCCCACGACCCACCGAAATGTGGGGCGCTAGGTGGGTTAAATTTCCAGCTGATGCCTTGTTCGAGAGTCTCAGCCGAAAGCGCGGTTTTATACTCGTTTGAATTTGTAAATTGCGTCAATTCCTCAAAATGAGATTTTGCTCCAATAAAATTGGTTCCGTTATCGGAATATAAAGTCAAACAGGTGCCTCTGCGCGAGACAAACCGTTTAAATGCGTTGATAAAAGCAGATGTACTCAGATCTACCGCTAATTCAATATGAGTACAGCGAGTCACGAGACAAATAAACAAGCAGATATAGGCTTTCTGCTGACGTGCGCCTCTGTAACGGCTAAGCAGTATAGGGACGGGCCCCGCGTAGTCAACTCCAGTGTTCAGGAACGGTTTTGCTTCGAGGACGCGGCAATTAGGCAAATCAGCCATCAATGGAGAATTTACTTTAGGAGAAGCGATGTAGCAGCGATTGCACAATTGAAACCGTTTACGAACAATATTTCTTCCGGCGAGAATCCAATATCTTTGGCGCAACAGAGACATAAGCAAGTTCGGCCCGGCATGTAAAAACCTTTTGTGATACGCGTCAATTATTAAATTGACAACGTGATCGTTGTTAGGAAGTAAAATTGGGTGTTAAGCGTAATAATCTAACGCGGATTTATTGAGTCTGCCACCGACGAGCAGTAAGTCACCCTTCATAAATGGGAAAAGTTTTCTCATGCGTTTAGATAGCGGTTTATTTTTTGAAAGGTTATGTTTGTCTTCAGCGAAATGCACCGACTGCACTGACGCAAGAACTGCCTCTTCAGCGGCCCGTATATCAGAGGGCATAATCCGATCCGATCGCGGTAGTTTTTTAACAAATTGTAGCACGTAGACCACTACATGCAGCAATTTACTCCACGAGGAGAAACGAGTCGCGAGTTCATATAAGAACGGTTTATTAACTTCAGTAGCTAAGAATGCTTGAGCACTAGCTTTCACTTCTGGCGGGTCGATCTGCCCGTCAAAGACAAAATGTTTAAAAGGCCACTGCGAGACCGGTAGCTTGGCCCAAGCGGGACCGTGAAGCCAAAGCGGGTGCTCAATCAGCTGACTGGGAGTGAGACCACGTGACAAGCAGTCGCACGGGTTCTCTTTACCAGACACATGGAAAAAATGAGACGCGGGCAAGTAGTCATTAATTTGCGCGATACGATTACTGACGAAAACATTAAAGCGGTGCGGCGAGGAATGAATCCACTGCAAGGTGACAGTCGAATCTGTAAATGCAAATACATTCGAAATTTTGCATTTATCTGATATATTATCAGAAACGTAACGCATAAGTTTCGCAAGAAGCAAGCTTGCACACAATTCTAGCCGCGCGAGGGTTAATACCTTCACGGGTGCGACCTTTGACTTGGCGCACATAATATTCAATATATTATGAGGCAGCCCTGGATGTGATACACAAAGATAAACCACAGCTCCATAAGCCAACATACTCGCATCTGAAAAGCCTACTAAAGTCAATTCGCAGTTATCCGAATTGATGCCGAGGTGGCGCGGAAACTGTAGGTTCCGCAAAAGCGGAAGTTCAGCTTTGAACCTTAACCACTGAGTACAGATCTCAGCGGAGGGGCTCTCGTCCCAGTCTAGTTTTAATAACCAGAGGGTTTTAATAAGTAATTTCGCGTGTAAAATTATCGGCGCGGCGATACCTACTATATCCCATAGCTTGGCGATAGTAGATAGAATCGTACGTTTCGTAACAACGTTATGCGGGTCTGGATTTACCGTTATAGCAAACTGATCTTTGATAGGACACCAACGTAGACCTAAAATCTTTAAATCATCATTATCGGAGATGTCCACTGTGGCTGACAGTCGATTTTGCTCTGGCAAGTTCTCCAATAACGCGCGGGAATTACTAGAAAATTTAACCAGTTCTAGATCAGCCTTCAGAAAAAGGTTAATTAAATCGCGGGAGAGATTAATAGCGGTAGACTCATCCATGACGGAAGTAGCTAAGTCGTCCATATACAAATCGCGGGAGACGACAGCGGCTGCGGCGGGATAAGACTTCCCTTCATCCTGTATAAGTTGCTTGACCGTACGCATGGCCAAATAAGGGCTGCATTTAAGTCCGAAACAGACGCGATTAGATTCGTACAGTTGCGGTTCATTTTCATGCGAAAAGCGGTACAGGATGCGTAAAAAGCGGTGGCACTCGGGAGAAACTAATATTCTCAAGAACATTTGGCGGATATCCGACGTTATTGCGATCGGAAATAATCGAAAACGAAAAATTATTGCGAGTAAATCTGATTGCAGATTAGGTCCAGCGTGTAAGCAGTCATTCAGAGACAGATTAGACGAAGTAGCCCCACTTGCGTCTAGGACCAAACGTGTCCTGGTTGTTAGTTTATCATTGCGCACGACTGGATGATGAGCAATTATATATGAACTAGAGTTATCCTCCAAATCCTTCACTAAGGAAATATAATCTTGTTCTAAGTAATCGCGGATAATCTCATCATATTGTTTATGAAGGATATTATTGTGTTTAAATCTTTTTTCTAGTGCGTTATATCTACGCGTTGCGGTCGGAAGCGAATCGCCTAGTTCTCGCGGGTCGCGACTAAACGGTAAAGGCACGACATAGCGTCCGAAAGAGTCTCGAGTCGTTTTTTCAGTATAAATTTGTTCGCACGCCTTATCCTCGGCGGATAAATGTTTGCGGATCGGTACCTCTTCGACTTCCCAAAATTTGGAAAGAAGAGTGTCTACGTTCGTAGTAGTGACGAAGAACGCGCTTGGCTTAGACGGCGCAGGAATTGCGGTAGAAGCGGAACCGGAAATTATATAACCGAACACCGTTTCAATTGCGTCCGGACAACCGGATGGCCCTATAATGCGGTCAGTTTTCAAAATGCGTTTAATAAAGTCTTCTGCGCCTAAAAGCATATCAATTTTGCCCGGTAGGTACCAATTTCTGTCACTGAACTGAATATTTTTCAGATATTCTAACGCCTCGGTATCTATTTCACTTTCCGGTAAATTGCCGGAAATTTTATCAAGAATGAAAGCTTGTAAATCAAACTTAAAAGTCTGATCCAAATGCGAAAACAACGTTAAATTCGTTGTACCCTTAATCGGTTGCGAACTTTCCCCTATTCCGTGAACTAGTGTGTTATTTTTGTCAGGCGTGACTTCAAACCCTAAATTACGTAAGCATCGCGAGCTTACAAAATGGTTTTGCGAACCTAAATCAATTAAAATCCTAATATCGCGGCGATTACCGTACACGTCTAACACTTGTGCAATTGCGGTACCTAACACAACAGTTTTGCGGGAGTATGAGTTTGTATTCGTCGTAGCGGCGCCGGCGAAGCCTGCCGGCATATTATTGTTAGCGCGCTGCTCCAGCGGGGCGGCAGCGCGCGAGTACTCAGGCGCGGACGGTGAAGCGGACGCGAGCCGCGCAGCGGGCGCGGGACTCGCGGGAGGCGGTGTGCCTGTGCGCGGCACGAAAGCGGTAGATCGCGGGTGCATATCACTCGCGGATGTCTGATTGCGGCATAACTGGCTATGATGGGCCTTATTACAATACCTACAAGTCGAAGTTGACTTGCACAAGGAAAATGTGTGACGCACACTTAAACAGTTAACACAACCGTTACATTTTTTAACTACGTTGTATTTTTCCATCGGCGTCAACTTTAAGAATCTTTCGCATTGATAAAGTTGAATGTGTTTATTACTATTACAATAAACACAAACTTGGCCCGAAGATTGACTGTTGCTAACGAGAAATGTTTGCATGTTATTATTTTGCGCGCGCTTCGGTGCCGAAGGCTCATTGCGCGACGATTCACGCCCGTACGATGGGTGCGGAACAGCTGATGATGACGATGACGTCATAGTACGTTGCAGTATTTTAGCGTGATTTCGCACGAAATTGACGAATTCGTCGTAGCCCGGGAATATCGTTGTGCTACTAAGCGACATTTCAAATGCCTTGCTAGTCTCATTATCCATTTTGCGCAACGCTAAATGTATAAATATAAAATCGGCTAAGTCTTTAATATTTAGTTGCCGTAATGCAGACACAGACGTCGAGAATTGCTCGACCAAGCTATCCAAGTTAGTCGCGTTAGGTTTGCCGGTTAAAGG
This sequence comes from Cenopis cana, assembly GCA_951800055.1. Classification (NCBI taxonomy): domain Eukaryota; kingdom Metazoa; phylum Arthropoda; class Insecta; order Lepidoptera; family Tortricidae; genus Cenopis; species Cenopis cana. Next base: position 1,713,727 of record OX637476.1, on the reverse strand, counting down.
TTTTAAATTTATTATATTTTCTAAATATGAGATAGCAATCGCGCGCGTATCCTCATATTTTTGCACTAATGCATCGTATAATATTTTGTAATTATCTGGGGTAGGTGTAATACCTACACAAATGCTCTGGGCCTTGCCCTTGAGTTTCGATATCAAATACTGAATACGTTGAGCATCGCATAGCGCCGTGTTATAATGCACGGTGGCCCGAAACGATTCGATGAACAATGGAAACGTCTGTATGTCTCCGTAAAACTCCGGGATTTGTAACGCCGGTAACTGAAAACCCGGTTTCGCGGTGTCTTGTACTGACGTGTCTGGGGAATCACTCAGCTTTGCATGTGCAGTTTTAATTGCGTAATACATGTCGTCGAATGACCATAACGATTCAAAGTTCGGTTTATAATCTGCGTCCAACTTCAAAGAAATTGAATTTATGCTATCGACCAATGCGAGGTATTCAGTGCGTAAACTTGTTACATTTTCGGCTTGTAGTAAAAACAAACTAGTTAGATTTCGTTTTGTTTTTGGAATGGCATCGTAAATACTTTGCATACGCGCGAAGTAAGAATCACGTTTAGATTCTAACAAAAGTAATTTATGTTCGTCACTCATTTTTAATTATTTTTATCTAAAATGGAATATGGACTAACCGACCAAATACGGAGGTTGTTATTGCGATGACTGACAGAAAGAAACAATGTTCTCAACCCTAAGTGTGAGTGAGACGCAGTATGTTGTACGTGCAATGTAACTTGGTCGCGTTATAACGTACACAGAATTCAAACAAGGCGGCGTTTTAGGTTATGTTATTAAAAAATGCGAAAAATACAATTGAAATATTGTTGGAAACTAAAATCCGGTTCGAAGGACCAAAATATGATGATGCCTCGATGGTTTTAGTGGACTGGTTTCTAGGCTTCTTTTAACATGTCGGTTTTAATCCCCAAAGGCTAGGCTATACCTAGAAAGCACATTTCTAAATTCAAGGAAGATACTGAATCAACTCACCCAAAAATCCAGCTAGTCAGGAAATCCAAGCACACAGCACCAAAACACAGCGTAGCGTCCATAGGCAGCGATAATATGAGGTTTTTGATATATGCGGCGCGGGAACTATTAAATTAGATGCGTGGACGACCGGCGTGCGTGCCGAACTCTCGTTGACAGCTGTCAGTTACGTAGTGTTGTAACCGACTCAAAAATGTGGACACGAATAGTGATGTCCACCGCGAAAGGAAACCGATTTCGCTTTCATTAAGATTGAGCGACCAGCCTCCATTAAATTAGGAAAAATGCTTTCATAGGCCTGAACACATTTCGTACGGCTATATTCTTAGATTTTTTTTTTCAATAGCCTATTTAGTGTCCCACTGCTGGGCAAAGTTTTCGATTATACGCCAGTTGATAACAATAGTTTTTGTTTATATTGTAAATTCGATTTAGCATCTACATGTATTCTTAATCTACATGTATCAAATATATAACTGCTTTTGAATCGTCATCAGCTACAATAATTTTATTTTAAACACGTACATTCTGTTCCAATCACGAATTAGTTTTATAATTCAATAAATATAAAACTAAATCGCCATTATACAAACTCTCATCATAATAGGTCCTACAAAGTCTATACCGATATTATAAAATGCTTTATTCACAGGAGGGGCGGCGGCCGTTCGTGGCGGCACATTTCCATGGCAACACCTCTCACCTCAACCCCGAGGTGCACGAGCACTACAAAGGTATGTAGATATACAGTACGTGTGTCGGTTATAGGTCATCTCTACTAATATTATACCGTGGGTTACCGGCATGCGGGCTTTTCTTTAAGTTGGGTATTTAAACGTAGTTTCTTAACCCAACCAAGCGCTTCATTTTATTATTAAACCAAAATTGGGATTTCACTTAATTTCTAACAAAATTTAAATTGCCATGTACAGCTAAGTAAACTGACAATGTAGTACAAATGACGGCCCTTACCTGTTCTGTTTACTATGACGTTAACTTAAGCAGTGCACGTAGTACAGTGAAGGGTGCGGAATAGGAAATTTAATTTTGCAGTTAATTCTCATAATAATGATTTGCTAATACATGGAAATAATTGCTATAGGAACATATTAGTATCAGTTTCAATAAATGCCCGCTTACCGGTAACGCACTGTAGATGCGAAAGTATCTGACTGCCTGGAGACCGACCGGCTAAGTCTCTTCGTTTTCACGTTGAACGAATTTAGATTAAATTTGTTACGGCGATAATTTAATCCAGTGAAGGACGGACGTAGGAGTTTTTATCCCAGACATAATTCCTTAATGGTAGAAAGAAGGGTGGAAGTTTGTGTGGGAGTTCGATAATTACGCCAGCGCCTAAAATAATATAATAGCAATTAAGGTTTAAAAAACGATGGCCCCGGGACCACCCTACTGACAAAGAATTATATAAATAACATGTCACAAAATATCTGAAAAATAAATGAAAAAAAAAGTTATATAAAACCTACACATTTTTTTATCCCTTGAGCTTTAAAAATAGCGAGTACCTAACAAGCAAGTCGTTATTTGTTGCAAAACAACCATTAGTACGGTGACTCCCTCATTATTCGCGCAGTAATGAATGAGGGAGAACCTTGGCTCCGTAGGAAGGCAAAAGTTACGAAAAAAGTCCTCTTATTTAAAAAATTACCAGGCCCCTGTTATTTAGTATTATTTTTCTAACTATTGTACAAACTCTACTTAATCCTTAGTAGTATTATAAATGCGAAAGTGTGTCTGTCTGTCTGTTCTTCTTCTTCTCGTGTCGATGGTTTCAGATTGTCTGTCTGTTACCTCTTCACGCTTAAACCGCTGAACCGATTTACATGAAATTTGGTATGGAGATAGATTGAGTCCCGGGGAAGGACATAGGATACTTTTTATCCCGGAAATCATCCTTTAAGGGAGTGGAAGTTTGTATGGAAGAGTGGCCAATCAGGCCGAGGGTGTTATTAAGAGTACTTTTATCTCACGGGCGCAGGTAAGCCATGGTTGTGTGTTGAGCACATTGTCTATGTGTGCGTCAGCGTAGGAGCTATGAGTTCATTATGTCTATGTGTTGTTCAGTATGTGTCACAACTACAACAACTCGTGAGATAAAAGTGCGTATTTAATCTCATCTTGAAAAGTTCTAAGACGATATTTTGTACAGTTTTTTAAAATGAATTCTTATTTATTACAGGCAATGGCTTGATTCGCGTAGCTCACGACGCCCCCCACAACGTCTGGTACCCGGCGCCGTGGACGATGGCGTCCCCCCACCCGCGTCCCACGCTCACAAACAAGGGACATGTCCACGTGAGGGACACTGGCATTTACCTCGTCTATGTTCAGGTGAGAGCTTCACACACAACGTTAGGGGGGGAAGCAGGTCTTTCTCGTATAAAAATGTCCCCCCCCCCCCCCCCCCCTTACCCAACTCGAACGTGGAGCCAGTTTTTATATTGCTATTATTAACCAATAGCATAAATTCAGAATTCAAAGGAGGGAATAAATATATAAACCAACTTTAGATGTCCTAGATAATGGTACAAGCCTACTAGAATCCAAACAGCTTATAACAAAACTAATTTGCAGTAGTTCCCGCTAGTTTGGTCCCCTGAGGACTTGATATCGGATTGCAAAACAAGCTAACAATACACGTTTTCCGCAGATATATTACCTGGATACACACGACATAATATCCTGGGTACTTCACCGGACGAATGCGGAAATTGAAGGGAGAGAGACGCTACTCCAGTGCGCGCAGTCGTCTCACTCTAGCGAACGTCTCGAGAAACCGAATTCCTGCTTCTCTGCGGCCGCTTTATTCTTAAAATCGGGCGACAGACTGGCCGTCAGGAATACGGGTGGCGATAGGCATTCATTGATGGAACCAGAAAAAAGTTTCATCGGTTTAATAAAACTGGCTGATGCGGAAGACCCGAACGAGGAGTTATAAAGAAATTACGTTCGAATTTTAAAAAGTTTTTTTAATAGCGCTGTGTCTATCGATTAGGGCCGTTATTTTTACTGTTTAGTTAGGGTTAACTATATTTTGTATGTTGGCAAAACGGTAATTTAGCCTCGCCGGCCAGGATATTATACGTGATACTAAGTTCTTCAAACAAGTGCCATTTTTATATGTTTAGAATACAGTAGTACATTGTTGTACAAAAAGGCACCGGCCCAAGTACAAATTTACTATTTTCATATCAGTGATGTAACTATTTCGTTTTTGGTCCCTAGAACAAAAAATGTTGTTGTGACGTTTTGTCTTGTCCATTTGCTTAACGTTTTTATACTTACTTATCCATTTATATGTCCTTTTAATGTTAATCATAATGCCTTGCCTTAGTTTGTATTGAATTTATATCTTAAGGCCAATATATATAAACGTACCAATACCACGCAACGTTCGATAGAGACGCAGCTAGTTACAATGAGATAGCAGCACATAATTATTACCTATATGTATCGATTGTGTCTTCCATGATAACTACATCTGCGTATCTGTCGATAGTTGCGATACATTGATATAAAAAGATCTGTCATGCCATTGATATTATAAGTATGAGTACTAATTACTTATATTACACTTAATTGTAAATTAATTTATTATAATATGTACGTAATAGTTTAATACATTAAGTTTATACCATATGGTATACTTATAATGGGAAATTGTGAGCATTGCCTAAATTGATGTTTTTATACATAATACAATAAAAATGCTACATATAATTATACGTATTTTATTTCTATTGGAAGATATCGCCCGAAAACTATAGATGTACATTGTACAGTTCAATTGAGAAGATTCAAGTATAATAAATATAAATATTTGTGGAAAATCTTACACAAAATCGAACTAGTCCCAAACCCCGGAACAAATATTCGTGCTCATCGCACAAATAAATGCCCTGACCATGAACCAGGGACCTCCAGCTTCGTAGGCAGGGTCACTACCATCAACTAGGCTAAAGTGGTCGTATATAGAGCAAAGCTTGACCTTTGACTCTAAAATATAGGCAACTAGCGACCCGCCCCGGCTTCGCACGGGTGCAAGTTATACATATAAACCTTGCTCTAGAATCACTCTATCTATTACAAAAAAAAACCAAATCAAAATCCGTTGCGTAGTTTTAAAGATCTAAGCGTACAACGGCACAGACAGCAGGAAGCGACTTTGTTTTATATTATTTTTTGTAGGCTGGTAAGCATGAGAAACACCATAGAATACTAAATAGCGTAGTGCCTATGAGTGATAGCGTTTGGCAAGCTACGTAAAATACTAAATGAAAAAGATACTAACTAGTATCTTTCGCAAAAAGTCATGTATAAATACGGTATTTACTACTGAAACACGTATAAAGCTATGTACACATGTCACATTTACATAAGTACGAGTATGTAAAAGTCTAAACGTGTGGTGCAAGTGTAAAGCATAATATTTATTGTATACATAATATATTTAATATTACAAATTCAAAAGTAACTCTGTCTGATTGTTACCTTTTCAAGCGGATTTAGATCTGATGTCAATTGATATGGAGATAGTTTGAGCCCTCGGGAAGGACAGGGTATAGTTTTTATCTCAGATATCATTGGATTTTGTAATGTATGAGTCATTTAGTTACTCGAAATAAATTCATTAATACTCATTGGCACTCGCTGGTCGCTCAAGCCTTATCCCGTTTGCAATAGTTGAGTCTGCCAGTAAACAACCGTCAACTGACATTATCCACATTGATTCAGTTGGACCCTCTGACACTGCCTGGATTTACTGGCAGTCGCTAGTCGCTCAAGCCTTAACCCGTTTGCAATAGTTGATTCTGCCAGTTACAGCCGCCAACTGACATTATCCACGGCGTTTTATCTGGACCCTCTGACACTGCCTGGATTTATTGGCACTAGCTAGTCGCTCAAGCCTTAACCCGTTTGCAATAATTGAGTATGCCAGTTAAAGCCGCCAACTGGCATTATCCACGTCGCTTCAGCTTGACCCTCTGACACTGCCTGGATTTATTGGTACTCGCTAGTCGCTCAAACCTTAACCCGTTTGCAATAGTTGAGTCTGCCAGTTACAGCCGCCAACTGACATTACCCACGTCGCTTCAGCTGGACCCTCTGACACTGCCTGGATTTATTGGCACTAGCTAGTCGCTCAAGCCTTAACCCGTTTGCAATAATTGAGTATGCCAGTTAAAGCCGCCAACTGGCATTATCCACGTCGCTTCAGCTGGACCCTCTGGCACTGCCTGGATTTATTGGCACTTGCTGGTCGCTCAAGCCTTAACCCGTTCGCAATAGTTGAGTGTGCCTGTTACAGCCGCCAACTGACATTATCCATGTGGATTCAACTGGACCCTCTGGCACTGCGTGGATTTATTGGCACTCGCTGTTCGCTCAACCCTTAACCCGTTTGCAATAGTTGAGTCCGCCAGTTACAGCCGCCAACTGACATTATCCACGTCGCTTCAGCTGGATGGGCGCTATCTCACGTACGCCGCTCGAATGGTTTTAATAACATTCCATATTTAAATAGTACGTGTATGAAGGCTGTATTGCGTTTAAAAATGTATATTCTAGATGGTATCTAAAATTCGGGTGCGTTTTATATTCTAGGTTGCTCCTGAATCTAAAACTCATCAAGTGCTCCAAAGTCCAAAACTATTATTAGCTATGCCATGATGTTAAATAATTAAACAATATAATTATAGTGGAATCGACTTAGTTTTGTGGCGTTTAAGATTCATTTCCGAATTTTCTGAGTCGATAGGTGCGTAAATTAGCGGCCAGCTAATTTGATGCGCCGGTTTGCGGCCACTTGGATGAGTTTCTGAACTGAATGGATATTTTATAGTTCTTTAAATATATTCCCATTCAAAAGCTACCAATTAAAATACATACAACTCACTGTTTCTTTAGGGCATGCATAAATGTAAATATATTTAATTGAAAAAACTTCGTTCTCAGGCTTCTGAGGCCGCGTAACTGGCCTAGCGACACTATATATTCCTGATACTAAAGTTCAGACCGAGTATCTAAAATTCTTTCGTGTTATTTTCTCTTAGATGCGATAAGCTGAGTCTATGTCTAGACATAAAGACGAGAAGATGAAAAGACTCCCACACGGCTGTCGTAAGTTACCATAGACACTAAAGAAATTAATGAACTGACCCGGCAACAACTAGGTTAACTGCAACTATAAAACTGAACCTACGCGTAAATTGGGAGCAATGAACAGGTTTCTATTGTAAAAACTATAAAGTTTGATTTTAAATTTTGACTGAAACAGTTAGGGAGCCAAGTATAGAGTAAACTGAAGTCTGATCGATGAGAATCACCCGAGTACGAATATTTCTTCCTGTGTCTTGGATGTTTTCTGTACCTATACAAATATACCTAAATTTGAAATTATTCTTGAATGCCTGTCATAGCGGACAGATTTGATTGCCATTACCTGAATCACTGTTATATGATTCATGTAATGCCAAACAAATCCTAGTACCGACTTATTTAGACTGCGACGGCGGGTGGGGATAGGCGGCTACATGGTAATGTACCTAGTTAGACATTTACCTTCACCTGTCGTTGCAAACATGTAATTTATTTTATTGATTTGTAATGATGCTTGTTTTATTTAATTTAATTTATTTAATTTAATTTAATGTAACTTATTTTATTTGAATTCTAATTGTCTGTAACTATGATCCCAGTTGGTCGAAATAAATGAATTTATTCTTATTCTTATAGCGTCAAGGAAATGGTTCTCCAACGACTTATTCAGGACTCGCTCGGATTAACGTGCCGTGATTTAATTAAGGTTGCGATTGTAAATGTATTTGGTTTAAAGTATAAATACATTAATTACCGTTATTAGGTGATGTCAGTGTCCCTCAACCCGTACCTCTATGCAGAGCCCCTACAGTATAGATTTTATTATCTTTTTGTTTTTATTGTGTTTTAAAAAAAAATTAAGAAAAAATCTAAGGGAGACCTGTATTACTCTGAATCCTGCCGCCCACAGAAACCATAAAGGCTGTGTAAAAGTTCCGAGCGCATTGTTGTCTATGAATAGACTTTATTATAATGGGACCCTTTGCCAGACTTCCAATTACATGAAATTTTATATCTTAATTATACCTTTTTAATGGCTTTGACGAGACTTTTCCACTAAGGAAAATGGTCGTTTGATGCTCAGAATAAAAAACCCAATGTGATTGACAATCACTACAATCCCAACTGAGACAGAATCAATTGCAATTGCCAAACGCGTTAAACTGACCGTTGCACTTGATCGTCTCGGGAGTCCCATTAAAGTGTAAGTCAATAAATGTGAATGCCCGAATAAATTCGTTGGATGAGCGCACAATTTCATCACAGAGAGACCTCGACATTCCTCACTGAAATAAAATGAATAGTTGTCTGAAAATAATGAAAAATATCGCAGTTTTTTTTTCGTCGAATAACCTAATTTGTAAAGACGATATAAACTTGAACGTACATTCAGCGTCATAAATAGTACGTAGCAGCCAAAAAGGGATCGTCCTAATACAACGCGATTACGCGATCATCGCGCGAGTAAGCGACGCGACAACCGCGTGGTCGCGCGATAAAAAAAAAGAGTGTCCTAATAGAACGCGACGCGATTATCGCGCGAATTGAAGACGAAAGCGACCGCAGGCTTCGCAGTTTGGCATCGACACGTACAGCATCAGTCGGCCCCAACCATGGACGTCAGAGACGCTCAATTTTTACTGTCTGGAAAAATTGAGCGTCGCTCCCCGACGGCGCGACGCGATCATCGCGCGATTGCGCGAATATCAGTTAGGACACCCTATTTGAGTTCAAATGTTTGATCGCGCGTTCGCACGATCTAAGCTCGCGCGTTCAGATTTTCAAACAATTAAGTCGCGCGACCGCTTCGTGCGATTGTCAATTATAGTACACCTGTTCGCGTTCAATACGTTTGATCGCGAGGTCGCGCGAGTAAAATTCGCGCGAACTTGCGATCATCGCGTAATCGCGTTGTATTAGGACGATCCCAAAGTGTCCAAATACTTCGGCACACCATACAAAATATATGGTGTACCGAACTATTTGGCCACTGTGGCTGCTACATACTACTTATATGACGCTGACTGTATATTCCCTAAGGTCGCTGCCCCTAGGGATGGTGCCCATAAGGTTGCCCACATTTTGCTTCATATTCATTACTTTTAAATATCAGAATGCTCTTTTATGGTCTCATTAATTTTACGTTAACATTCTAAACAATATCGCACGCGAGGTTTACGAGTTAGTACAGCTTACACAGCTACTTGTTTTATAAAATATATTTATCTCTACACTCTCTTTCTCTTAATGTTCTCAATAATAATAATGACATGTAATTTTTTATATTATGGTATGAGTATATATTTATACTTAAATCCACAATGCCTGAAGACTCGCCTCTTTAACCAATGTGTCCTGCCCGCCATAACGTACGGTGCCGAGACATGGACGCTTACGAATGAGGCTGTGCACAAAATACGTGTAGCACAGAGAGCCTTGGAGCGTGCCATGCTCGGCATTAGATTGCAAGACCGAGTGAGGAATGACGAGATCCGACGCCGCACGAAAGTGCTAGGGCACATTGCTAGGCAGATTGATGGCAGGTGGACCAAAAAAGTGTCAGACTGGTGGCCAATTCATGGCAAAAGGAGCATTGACCCTCCACTAAGACTGGCTCAAGACCGGGACGAGTGACGTACTCGAAGAGAGGCCTATGCTCAGCAGTGGGCGATTACAGGCTGAAAATGATGATGATGATGATGAGTACATATATACCCTAATAAAGCCCTCTTTGGAGTTGCGAGCGTCTATAGACTGCGGTGTCCGCTTACCATCAGCCCCCTATACCACAAAACTTTACAAGGCTACAATTCAACAAAATTGTACAATTTTTCATAGAAAAAGTTGACAATTTTGTTGAATTGTATGCTTGTAAAGTTTTGTGGTACCGGCCCCTGGTAGACCGTACGCTTGTTTCCCACCGTCGTTGTACATATTAAAATATATACATATTTTTACAGCCATTATCAGTTTCGGCCTCGGATATATTTGGGTAATTCTGAATCTTGGGTACCTCAGAAAATTACTAATTTATAATAACAATCTGGTCAATATTTGACACTTCTTTTTGTGAACATGCTTCGCTAACATTAACAATATTGCACAGTTAGACAGAAATTTTTCATTTTCGGAATTACCCAAAGTCATTTGTAGTGCTTAAATATGGGGTAGCATTTAACGAACCACCAAATTAGTTGCCGAATGATGCTCTAAAAAATTACATTGATTACCAAAAATACTAGATTCGCACCAAATTTTCAACTCCTTTTAAATATAAAGTGCAACTCAAAGAAGTAACATGTCGATAACCTATTAAATTAAATTGTTACCAAATAAATTAGTCACTACCCAAAAATACTTAATGATCACCTAATTTCAAACACCAAATTTCATATAATTTACATCCAAATATTACAGGGCTCGTAATCCTATTAAAATTATTTACACCCAAATAATTCATTCGATACCCAGAAATACTACATGATCACCAAATTTCACACGGCAATTGTTTTTTAATGTCCGACGCGCAAAGCAGTTCCAATCTAGTCTAACCTCATTGCTAGCACACTGATGCGGTTTTCCATACGGTCCGTCTCGCTCGCACCTCGCACCGCGTGCGAGCAAGACAGCGCTAAATGATTTTAAGAAGTTGAAGTTTGAAATAAAAATAGCTATTTTAATTTCAAACTAGTGGAGATTGGAACAGTATTGACGGATCTCCGCTGGCGCGGAGCTCCTATTTTGAGTTGTTTTGGCCCTTCGGGCCGATGCAAAACTAACATAACCTAAACCTACCTATACCTATTTCTACCTATTAACTTCCTTTAATTTTTCCATGAAAGTCTATCTATATTAATAAAGTAAACTCATTTGAGGACCTTTATCCATTTTCATAACAAACTAACAATTTAATAAATCAACATAACTCATTTTCAAATAAAAGGTTTCAATCAAACGCGCTCACGTCAAAGCATTAAAAAAAAAAAAACTTAGAATGAAACAGCAATAGGTACCTTTCACTCTAACGACATATCAATAGGTTTTATGCTTCAGACAATTCTTTGTATTTGATTGAGTGAGATAGCAGTATACGTGTTATTATTTCACACAGCCACATTGCGCGTTGCTTTTTAAATTAATTTTAAATTTTACTTTCTAATTTATAACATTTTGGAAATAACTGAAATATTTATAGTGCTAAAAACAATTAATTTGTAACTGTTTACTAAAATGTAGCATGCGATGTATATAATATTTGGATGTAATTCTAATGAAAAAAGGTGCATGAGATTAGGTGGTAGTTTAGTGTTTTTGGTGGTACTTGACAATTTTTTTGATGCGATTATAAATTTATAGGAACGCAATAAGTAAAATAGGTGCAAGTGCTGCAAAAATAGGTAGAATTTTTTTGGTGACTCGGAATTGCTGATCGATAAATTTTTTTGAGTGTTCAACCTTATTTTAGGGTTCGAAAATTTGATGATATCAAAAGTTATTTAGGTGATCATTTTATTTGTTCCCTTAAATATGTAATACTTTTAGTAGGTAGGTATTATACGGTTATACGAAAATGTCTTTTTCACTTCTCATGCTCGAAAAGTGTATCATATTAGACTTGTGAAGCGGGGCTAAAGTAGTACATTTAAGCCCTAGGGAAAATATGTATACATATTTATGATTTACAAAACATTTTAATTTGACCAATCAAAATACTTCACCTATTAAATCCACCAATCACAGGACAGTAATTTGACAGATTAAAAATTATTTGGTAAAAATATCAACCAACCAGAACACAGCTGTACTAAAATTGACCAATCAGGAAAGACGTTTTTCAGTTGTCTAAAGATTAAGCGGTGTTTATGGTCAAAGCAATTACTCCTCTTAAAAGAAAAAAAGCGCATGTTGCTTCTCTTTCTTTAATATAGCAAAAGAAAGGGAGGCGAATACGCAAAGCGAACACGCATAGCGAGGCATGGTGCTGACCTTAGAAAAAAAACAAGCTGTCAAATAAGACATACGCCCGCCAATGCGTTAAATTATTCATTTTAGGTAGATAATTTGTGTTTATGTGTTTCCTCGCAATTGAAGTGAAAAGTACAGTGTATAACTCGGGCCTAAAAGCCATATTACCACTCGAACAATTTCCCCTCACTGCGTTCGGGAAAATAACTATCTCGTGGTAATATGGCTTACTTTAGACCCTTGTCAAACAATCTACTATTTATTACGATTTTCGCCAAGTCTACTGATAACATTTATAATTATTCTCTAAGCCTCTCGACCTTTCTTCGTGTTTCGCTCAGTAAGATAGATTCCTTCCATGACATTTAATATTTTTTATTTGAAAGAAAAACTTACCTATTTAATTACGTTCAATATTCATCATGCGAAGATGAAACTGGGTCTTCTAATAGCATGACTTAAATTAAAAGCGAAAGGAATTTATTAACCAGACTAAGCGTAGCGCGCTTGCTAGCGTTTATATATATATATGTGATATTTATATGTAGGTAATGCTGGGAGACCGAACTTGCACGGCGTTACGGGAATAATGCGAAATCGATTAATCGCCCCCGAAAAACAAAAACCCGTAGAAACTCGAACCAAGAACTCAACCCTTTACTGAACTAAATTTACAATACTAAATTTCATCTTAATCGATTCAGCGGTTTAAGCGTGAAGAGCTAACAGACAGACAGACACACTTCCGCATTTATAATATTAAGTATGGATACGACCATTGCTCGTTTGAAGATAAACATGGATTTTATAAACATTAAACATTGATTTTATAACATGGATGTTTATTATAAAAAATCGTTTCAAACATCAAGCTAAAAACTTTTTTCCGCAATCTACATAAAAAATAAAAAATTGTTCTTTTCCGTCTTGGTATTATGAAAATTTCATTGTGATAATTTGAATTCGAAACATTTATAAATTGTAAGACCTCTTAAAATAGGCTATAAATAGAGCACTTTGTGCTCCTAAAGGATACAATTTAACTGAAATAAAGGTCTCGTAACGAGTATCATTTTCAACTCATCCGGCGGCGCTGTATTAAGGTCCTGAAACAGCACTTTGTCATGATTATCATGACATTTATATTCACCATGAAAACATCAAAAGATTGAACTAAATTTATAGTCTTGAGGAAGTACTTCCAATTTTATACCCTTAAGTATCTCGAATTTAATAGTTTCGACAAGTTTTCATGTGGAACTATACATTACCTGGGGGCCGATTTTTGAGTGTCGAACGCTCGACTTTTCACTCGACATCTGTCAAAACGTCAAAGTTTTTTGACAGATCTCGAATGAAAATTCGAGCGTTCGACACTCAAAAATCGGCCCCCTGGTCTATGATTTTTTACTCGTTTTATTCTTTTATTTTGTGTTGTTTTATATAGATACTCAAATTGAGTATCTTAAGGATTAAGGAGGTTAAGTATTATCATTGTTATAAGTATATTTTTGGGAAAAGAATACTGACTGTCGAGTTTCTTATAGCCTTTCTTCTCGGCAGTGATCCTTGAGAAACGCCTAAACCTACTTAGTTTTTGAGTTGTAAATAAGACTACTTACAGAATAAAGTAGCCTAGCATAGCCTTCTTGATTCCATTATGTGTAGTAAAATTTAAGCGGAAATAAATGCTGGAAACAACTAGTTGACAACTACCTATGGCCAATGGCCAACCCAAGGTCGTGAAATAAAAGTACCGTACCATTTTTATAAATCGGGCTCAAACCTTTGCATAAAGAAGCCTGAAAAGTGGAACACCGGTAGGCTATATCGTGTTCCACGCCTCCAGGGAGGCATTTCAATTGTCCCGGGGCAATTCCTCGCTATTTCAATCAACGGAGACGATCGCTTCAACGAACACGTGTCTTTCGAGATAATGAGAGTTGAAATAATTTGAGACAATCGTACCGTAATTAATTACTCGATAAATTAAGATAACAAGATATTATTTAAATGTAAAAATATGACATGCAATGATAAATTACCAATAAATAAGAATATGAATAATGCTCCTTAACGTATTAATGTTTTCATATGACGATCACTTTAGCCTAATAGTAGTTATCTATCATATTACTATCCTGCCTAGAAAGGTAGTACTGGATTCGAATCCCGGTCAGGACAGTTATTTGTGTGATGAGCACGAATAGATGTTTTCTGTGTATTTATGTAGGTATATGGTCGCCTAAGTACCCATGTTACAAGCTTTGCTTAGTTTGAAACTAGGTCGATTTGTCTAAAAATATCCAATATTTATTTTTTATTAAAAAATAAATAATTCTGTTTATTTCATAAAAAATAACTTTACATAAACTAAATCTATTTAGGTTGCTAAATCTCTATTCGTATTTGTCATATACACGCTTATTTTAACACCTATTTAACCACGCGCTTATTACGGCTCCCTCAATATTTTTCAATCCTCAGATAAAAGTATCTGGCAAATAAATGTTAACGCTGTGTTTTTCTTTCTTTGTCTTTGACTTCAGAAAAAGACTTTTTTAACAAAATCATATAGGTATCTGGAAAAATTTCGCTCAAACTAAAACGTCGATAAATTCAGAAAAATGTGTCAGAATTGGTCCTTATTATGCGTGTAAAGGGATCGTGCGTGACGTGCACTGACCTCGTCCGTACCCTTACCATGAGTTTGCAATGTTTGCATTACCGTACTCGCTAGCGACTGCGTAAATGATTTAGTATGGCGATTCTTAGTTCTATTGCGTAACCGCCAGAGGCGTTGTACTTTTGTTCATACTAAATCGTTTACGCTGTCACTAGCGAGTACGGTAATGCAAACATTGCAAACTCATGGTAAGGGTACACTTAGAACTCGTTATCGCCTAAGGAAAATATTACTTTAGGCCCGTCTTTCGTTATTTATTATTGGTCCTCTACAAACATTTCCACTCCCGTTTTACTCTTGTAATGAAAACCTTCTTTGAAATCGCTAAAAATGATATCGCTAGCGAGTCTAGCGACCAGACTCGCTAGCGATATCATTTTGATTCTCGAATTTGCCTTTTATTGTATAGTACTTTTATCAGAGCCGGATCTAGGAGGGCGGGGGGGGGGGGGGGGGGGAGCCGGGTCCATGCCCCGGGCGGCAAGTTTCGGGGGCGGCAAATTTAGGGGCGGCAATTCGAACTTCTTGACAGGCCAAAATACGTCTTGACAGGACAAAAAATTTCGCGCTCGCGTTTTTTTATAACTTGATGCGTATGAAGTATTTTCCGCATCTGCATCATAATGTTTGAAAATTTTCGCGCTCGCTGCGCTCGCGTTTTCATATATACGTGGATGTGTTATGGGTGTTATGACTATGACCCGTCCTCCCTTAGAGTAGAAAACTAGTAGCGACTTATACTGTTCTGAAATGGTAGAGGTAACAATTTGTAAGACAATATATGCAGACGGGGGTGGCATTTTGTAGTTTTTGCCCCCCTCCCCCCTCGAATAATTTCTAGATCCGGCGCTGACTTTTATCTAACGAGCGCGGATTGGCCATAGTAGTAGTTGTGACACACACGAACACATAGACAATGTGCATGTATAGTTCAACACATCAGCCATGGCTCATAAAAGTACTCTACTCTAGTTTTAGCCCCATACAAACATTTGTTCCCCACTAAAAACTGGTTCTAATGGCACTATTGATAAAACCAAAATTAAAAAACTTAAAAACCCTCCGACATGATGGCTGATAATCTTCAAACGGCTGAACAGATTTTCATGAAATATGGCTAAGAACACTCGGGATAAAATTATCTATGACACAAAAATAAACTAAACGAAAATCGGTTCATCCGTTATTTATGTATCGTATGGCATTTATTTCGAACCGTGAGATCTTCGAGAAGACAGTACGGTTGCCAGTTTTTGTTGCACTTTTGATCCGTTTGGGTGCTACGATACCACAGACAGATACACAGATACACAGACAGATACGTTAAACTTATAACACCCCTCTTTTTGCGTCGGGGGTTAAAAATAGTCAAGTATCAAATTAACACATCCATTACGCTACGCCCGTAGCCGATCACATGAGTTTTCCGCTTTGTAGCGAAAACTGTCTACGAACGGAGATCCCGACTATCGGGTACATGGTTTTTCTGCTTTGTAGCGAAAACTGTCTACGAACGAAGAACATCACATCGTATATCGTGTCCTCGGCACTGAATGTGTCAAGGAGCTGTCTTCCGTAGCATTACTGCTACGGAACCTCTACGAGAGCTACGCCGTAGACCTAGCAAATGGCTCTGTGTTGTAAAGATAAGACATTTTTTACGCATCAGTCGTATAAGAGGACCCTTGGCTGCTGCTATAAGTGGATAGGTATCCCGTTTTAATGCTGCTTTTAGAGAGATGGCTATGCGGTAAGTAACAATGTAGTAAAGTAGAAATATGGTACTGTAATGGAACATAATATTGGTAATAGAGATAAGAGGGGCGACCATTTTAAAACTGATTTGTGATAGTGTGTGAAGAAAGTTATTGGTAATAAGCTAATGCCAGAATTCAATTACTGTGATTGTTTTACTGAAGGCAATGTAATACGTAATAGTACATTACTTAACAAGGGCGGTAAACAAAGAATGTCTCAGATCACAGGTATTTGACGCCCGAGCCGAAGGCAAGGGCGACAAATATGCGATCTGAGGCTTTCTTTATTACCGCCCGTGTTAAGTACAAAATTTTATGTCACCCCCTGGCCAGGAAGTGGGATTTCCCGCGCGCGGTAATTGCTGCTTTATGGCCAGGTCTGACATAAAAGTATATTATTAAGTTTCTATTTCACAGATTTTTATTATAATATGCGTTCACTATAGTCAAAAAATAGCCATACAAAAAAAAATGGTGTCCTACTTAAGTACTCTACCCGTCTACGAAATTGCATTACTACACCATAAACCAACTAAAACCGAAGATCCAAAAGAAAGTCAACCATTCAAACCAATTTAGATAAGAGCGCTTAACAAAACTGTCAACTGTTGCAGTAAACCGCTTACCAATACGCATAACCTAATGCACGGCGCCTTCAACCACTCTTATAACAACGTTATAAGTACACTCTAAAGCCATACACACTTACGCCGTTTTACTTCTAAGCTGCTCGAAACGGACAACGCAGAAGAACCACGCGGAAAACGCAGTATCCACCAAACCAATACATACTCACATTTGAGTTAAGTATGCTCCTAGCTAGCATAGCGCTCCATACTAGCCACGGGCAAACTAGAATCAACCTGGTTGTGACACATAAGCTATGTTGTTTTTAAAATGTTCGGCGCGACCGGCGACGATCGATCTGCGCATTATATAACCCCCCTCCCCCATTCACAGGTTCCGTGCTTACGGAACCTCTATACGGAACCCCTGGGCACGTATTCTTCAAGCTTTCAAACGTGATTACAACCGCGTTCCTAGCTTTATAAGAGCTGTGGATACGTAGCGAAGTCAACCTATTGAGAGTTCCCGATAAAATTCCCTTTGACTAAGTTTACCAATGTAGTTTGAACTCCAGCTCAATGCTGTAACTACGAGATGAGAGCTCAGGATATAATAGGTCTTTATCAGGGCAGGCTGTACACTAGCTGAAACAAGTTCGTGAATTAACCCCCCAACTGCGCAGACTCGCCAGTCGGGCCGCTCAGTTGTTATCCCGGACCCGAAGTGAGCGCGCGGTCACGAAAAGCGCTTGTTGTGTAAATGTTTTAGACAACAAGGTAAGTGCTTTATGTGTGTGTGTTGCAGTACAAATACACGATAATAATGCTATTGGTGTGGGATTATGAGGTTTAAACGCTAAACAATGGAGTATGTACTTACATGGGATTAGAAATGAAAATTGCTAGAATTTCGTTCAAAAAAGAAAACAATAGACACATTGAGTATTCAGAATCAGATGCACAATATAGAAACCGTGGCTATTTGATAATATTTTTTATTAGAAACCTAATTTCTGACTCAAATCTTGTATTATGTACGAGTAGGTGGAATGAAAGGGATGAACAGGATTAGCTGAGTCATAGACAATACAAATGCAAGCCAAATTCCATATGTATTTTTTCTTGATGGGTAATGTATTTTCATCCACAGGATGAATTCGAGAAACAGAAACTGTAAAATTTCTTCCTATTTTAAAATTATTCCTCATGATTCTTGTGTTAGTAGCCATTTATCACAATAGAAACCATACCTAAACTTCGCATATCTCGCATTTACTCATTTTCTATAACTTACTATATAAACAACAGTAAAAAGACACAACAACAGTAAACTTACGAAAAATTTTAAAAACATCAAACTTAAAGATTTTTAAATACATAAAGTTGGAAAAATTACGTAGTATGACCATAGAAAATTGTGACGCCATTAATAGTATTTCCCCACAAATTTCATACCAACACAGGTTTAAGGAGAAAAAAAACCAGGTTTTTTGACATTTCATAAAAGTTTTTGATTTGACAATCAGGAAAATACCGTATTTGTGGCCTAGGGTTTGGAACACTAGTATTTTTAACACTTTCGCTGCCAAGCTTTTCGTAGCGCTACGCAATTTTCGCTACGGGAATTAAACAACAATAATAATATATTATTTTAACGCTACCAATTGACATGATATCTTTAGAACCGGCTCATAAAGCCCTTTCATTTGATACCACACACGAACACGATAGGTTTCAGGACAATTTTGATTTTTCCCCATACAAAAAAAGACGACGTCATTATCTCGGCCATCCCACTTGGGAGGTCTAGGGACTTTCGTGAGCGTCATCCTGAAAGGTGTCCGAACATATCCCAAAAGGTCCCAATTAGTAATTATCAATGTCCGGGTAAAACCTAATTTCCCCGTAGTATTACGAAAATATTTTAAAAACATCAAACCTGTATTTCAAAGATTTTAAATTCATAAATATGCAAAACGCACGCAGACACGACCACGCGGGCGGTTTATATACTGCAGTACTCTAAGAGTTTGCGCTTCAGTGAGATTGGTTGAGCGGTTTCAACCGATTCTGAGGTGTGTCAGTGGAATCGAGCTACTGGGAGTCTTGACGCTGGTTCACTAAACCTAGCTTAGCTGAGAAGAGTCTAGCAAGCCCTAACGTTTTCTTGGTTGTATCCTAGGAGACCCGGGATCCGTTGAAGTTTGGCGTAGGCACTAGTTTTATGGTATCGACTGCCATCTGATCTTCCTATTCCTACCCAGATGGAAGACTAGTCCTTGTTTCCTCAAGATGTTTTCCTTCACACTCAAGCTGCTGCCCCGTTCCCTTTCACCCGTGAAACGAGGTCTGTGCCCAACAGTCAGAGCCGGATCTAGGGGGGAGGGAGGGCAAGCAGGGGTCCATGCCCCGGGCGGCAAGTTTAGGGGGCGGCAAATTTAGGGGCGGCAATTCGAACTACTTGACAGGCTAAAATACGTCTTGACAGGACAAAAAATTTCGCGCTCGCTGCGCTCGCGTTTTTTTATGACTTGATGCGTATGTAGTATTTTCCGCATCTGCATCATAATGTTTGAAAATTTTCGCGCTCGCTGCGCTCGCGTTATCATCTATACGTAGATGTGTTATGGCTTTATGACCCGTCCCCCCTTATTGTAGATAACTAGTAGCTACTTTTACTGTTCTGAAATGGTATAGAGGTAACCATTTGTAAGAATATATGCAAACGGGGGCGGCATTTTGTAGTTTTTGCCCCCCCTCGAAAAAATTCTAGATCCGGCGCTGCCAACAGTGGGACATATATAGGCTTTATTACACCGTCAGCATCAGGTTTAAGGATGATTCACGCTAGACCGTTCCGTGTCGGAGCCGACCCGTTTTCTAGTACGAGAAATCGACGGCCGTCGCGCGTCCGTCGATTTCTTGTGTTGAAAACGGGCGTCGTCGTTAGATATTAAAGAATCTCTAACGACTTTTAACGGCGGTTTAATTGCTGTTCCTGGGTAACATCTGCCGCCATTAATTAACACTCGAAGCCTTTGTCCGTATTCCGCTGTAATTTTAAACAAGATTTGGCGATTATACTACCCAGATATATTCTACGAAGCCGTAAAAGAACAGATTTTATAAAAGGAAAAACATTAGGTAGAGTTGCTGAAAATTATATCATCATCATCCTCCTAGCGTTATCCCAGTACAGTTGCATCCTGAAAATTATATAAATTATATAAATATAAATAGCGGCAAATTTAAAATATCAATGATTGTTGCACACAAAAACAATAATGATACTTGACTTGGGCAACATAACTCTTATTTTATCCCAATATGCTATGTGTCCATAGCCTAACGTAGGCTAACGTCTGTAGCCTAAGTAGTATTACAATGCACTTTCTCTGTCAAACTTATTAATAGGTACTACTACTTACTTTAACTTATTAATATTGTGTGCGCCATCCAGGACGACGCGCCCCTCCACAGCGAATCTCATACTAATCTGTGCGCAGTTGTACGGCGCGGGCTGTGGAGGGGCGCGCCTTCGTGGATAGCACGCACTATAATTTAATATGTGAATTATGACGTTAAATCGACGACCGCTTTAGCTTAGTTGGTAGTGACCCTGCCTACGAAGCTGGAGGTCCCGGGTTCGAATCCCGGCCGGGGCATTTATTTGTGTGATGAACACGAATATTTGTTCTTGGGTCTTGGATGTCTTCTATGTATTTAAGTATTTATTTATCGATATAAGTATGTATATCGTCGCTTAGTACCCACAGTACAAGCTTTGCTTAGTTTGGGACTAGGTTGATTTGTGTAAGATTGTCCACAAAATATTTATTTATTAAATACGTATTTTCTTTCTTTTCTTTCTTCTTCTCAAACTTCTCACTCACTTTTTAAAAAATGGCTTTCCATCAAATTTATGATGATTTTGCCAACCACGTGTACATTTGTACACGTTGCTCGGTAACGACGCCATCATGACAGTAGGCAATTGGTTTTGTACGGTAGTGGATTCAGCCCGTCGTCATGAAGAGCACGTGTGTTCACCAACGCGGCGACGGGCGAAATCCCTCAAACTTCTCGTACCGCTACGGAATTTCCTATGCATACGGGGAAACGCATGGTATCGTCTACAGTACTTTTATCTCTTGAGCGTGGGTCAGACAAAGTTGTAGTTGTGACACATACGAACACATAGACAACGTGAACTCATAGCTCCTACGCTGACGCACACATAGACAATGTGCATGTATAGCTCAACACACAAGCATGGCTCACCCGCGATCATGAGATAAAAGTCAACTCAACAACAACAACGACAATAACCTCAACAACAATAAGAACAACGTATGAAATTCCTGTTGAGAAGAGGCCTGTTTTTGTTCGTCGCTCCCCATCTCAACATTTTAACACTTCAGATGCCAAACCTCTCGTAGCGCTACGCAGTGAATGTGTTAATAGTGGATGTGAAGGTTAGGTAATTATAGAAAAAGAAATAGAATAGAAAAACATTTATTCACGACACATAAAACACAAGGTACCTACCAGAGACTAGGAATTATATAGACTACCAATGCCTATACATTGTGGCGTAATTTTAAAATAATGGGCCACTTTACCATTTAATTCGTATGCCACTAAGACCTCTGCTTAACACATAGCGCCATCTGTTGGGAGCTTCTTCGTTGTGTTCATAGATGGCGCTATGTGTTAAGCAGAGGTCTTAGTGGCATACGAATTAAATGGTAAAGTTATCTCTCCATAGTGAAACTAGCTACAGCACGCCCATTATTTAAAAATTACGCCACAATGTATAGGCATTGGTAGTCTATATAATTCCTAGTCTCTGGTACTTACATAGGAAATAAGAGATAAACAAGTAAGTACAAAATATGTCGTGAAATGGTCCCAACTCAGCATGTAATTCTGATCATGAGGCATAAAAGCGTTTCCATGTTGCTCGAATAGGACAAGTAGATATGTAGGTATACTTTAGTGAACTGAATAGTAAACTGTCTAGAGAGATATTACAGCTCAAACGACACAAAGCCTGCGCAGTGACAAGAATCCTGACAGGCCACTGCAAATTGAACAAACACTTGTTTCAAATGGGTATGAAACAAGATGAACTATGCAGGTTTTGCCAGGAGTCAGAAGAAACTGCAATGCACATACTCTGCTCCTGCGGACCACTAATGCGCAAACGAAGTACCTACCTAGGGCAGCACATCGTGCAACCAGAAGAGGTACAACACATCACCGCCCAAAGAATCTGGAAATTCCTGGATTCAACGGGTCTTAGCGGTGTACTCTAAAGGGCTGCCACAATAGATCACGCGCTGGTCGAAGCGGCATACAAAGCCCAAAACAAACAATAATAATAATAATACTTAAGTGAGGAAATCTTTTACACGACAGTCTGTGTAATAATGACACAACGTTATATTTCGGTCGTACTATGTCAAAACTGATTATTTACTAGCTACAGCAATTTATTTTTATTGTATAGCTACAATCTGACTTACCATAGAAATGACAAAGTGGTGACAAGAACTTTGTTTCAACAATTTGTGTACAATTAGAACTCCCCACGATGGATATAAATAACGTCATTTTTTTTAAGGCGATATATCGATTGAAAGGGACGCCCTTATGTTTTTCGCTCACGACAAAACGGGATGCAACACTCTCCGAGAATGGTTTTTTTAGACAAATCTCGTTAAATATCTGACTGTGTGCTGCTTTATTAAATTTCCTCTTGTCAGTACCTAGATGAGGTAAAATACCATCATATTAACTTAATCGTGTCTTTTAATAATGCGTTGTTTAAGTAGGCTGAGTAAAAGACGGAAAATATAGACTCAAGTTTGGATTTTTTTTCTATCGAGAAAATGTTAAGCAGTCATGTTTCGGCTATTGTCAGTACCACAATCATATAATCAAAAATCATATTTCTGAAAATCAGCCCCTACTGTTTGCTAGTCTGGGCAGGACAGCGTTTCAAAGTTTCTAAATTTCTCGTTGTAGCGCCTTAATAATAATGGGATTGCTCTTGGCCAGCATCTATCCAGGGGGCAAAGATGAGGCCAACGGTGAAGCGAGCTCACCCAGATAATGCCTTTTCCCTCTTGACTTAAATAGGTCCAGGTTATATGAACTCGGAAATACAGATGCCGGCAGGGAATTCCAAACCTCTAGTTGGTTGAGCGGCCACTGACACTTCAGATTCGGTTGAGCGGCTTCAACCGAATCTGAGGTGTCAGTGGAATCGAGCTACTGGGAGTTTTGTCGCTGGTTCACTAAACCTAGCCTTGCTAAAAAGAGTCCAGCAAAAAACTCAGCTAGGCTCGACCTGAGTCGGACTGGGCCATCGGCTACACTCAGTCATATCATAATCATCATCACTACCATCTTGTGTCAATCGTGACGCATGGATCGTAGCGGATAATGCGAACGAATTCTTATCGTATTTATACAACTTAATAACTTTTACTCAGAGCCGATACTTAGATTAGGGGGCATCCATAAATTACGTCACACGTTAAGGGGGAGGGAGGGGGTCGACGAAGTGTGACATTGTGTGACAAGGGGGTGGGAGTGGTCCTAAATTTCATGACGTCACGTTTCAAAATCTATTATCATCTAAGTGTTAAAACACGAACTTTAAACTATTACTTTACGAAAACCTCAAAAACATATACAGAAGTTTAAAAAATAGTGACGATTCTTTAATTAATTTAATAAACCGTTTTTTTTTGTTCATTGTTTGATTTGATGCTAATTATATTAAAAAATAATTTAAATGGAATTAAAACTGATTTCGGAACCACTGTTATCATTCAATAATTTCTAAATAAAAATTTGCAAAATATGTGACGTCACACTAGGGACCGGGGAGTTTCAAAAATGTGACCAGCTGTGACAAGGACGGGGGGAGGGGCAAAAATCACGAAATTCGTGTGACGTAATTTATGGATGGCGCCTTATGGGGGCCCGTGTCCTCAAGGGTGTCCGCGCCACCTGTTGCTACTCGCGCCCTCCTTCCGTACCTGGCAACAGATTTCCTACTCTAATTATAGCTAAACAACAACAAACAAACAAAGCGTAATTTAATTAATACCCTTGATATTAATTTACGTGTAAGGGTGCTATTGAAATATAATAAACGGGTCACTCACGTCTTTAACGTCGAATATCGCTAATCCCAAAATGTCGATCCAACAATTTTGCCACCTCACCCAACCTACCTCAACTACGGGTTGAGGTGGGATTTCCAACTATTTTGTGTTTATCGTTAAAGTTATGAACACAAAATCATGAAAAAACTAGAATACAAACCAACGGAACACCTTTTTTTTATATGCCACATATAAAAATTAACTTTTATCCAGGCTTGAACTTCGGTTTTGTCCCTACTCACCCCATTTTACGGTACCTTACCGCTCCGCTCCACGCTCCGCAGTAGGCTTTCAAATTTAACAGCCATTCCATCAACCGTGTCTCGCCCCGGGGTATTCGTAATGGCTTTCCAATAGACTCGATTGGTTTTCTTGTGGCCGACTCAATTAATCTAAGTGCCGGAACCGCAATCTGAAGTTCGTTGTCTTTAAAGCTTGAAATCCGGTAGGAAATACAAATTGATAGAGTCAGCGCGTCAGCAGCAATCATCATCATCATCATCATATCAGCCGAAAGAAGTCCACTGCTGGACATAGGCCTCCCCCAAAGAGTGCCACAATGACCGGTCTTGCGCCACCCGCATCCAGCGGACTCCCGCGACCTTTACCAGATCATCAGTCCACCTTGTGGGTCTACCCACGCTGCGCCTTCCGGTGCGTGGTCGTCAGCAGCAATATCTGGGTATAATAGTACATTACTTACAAAGGGCGGTAAAACATAGAATGTGTCAGATCGCAGGTATTTCATGTCTGTAAGTTACATACACATGAAACCTGAAAACATTACACTCATATAGGTATGTATACGAGTAGGTATGTATGGAGTTTCTTTGTTCCCCCAGAACTTCCCGATTCAGATGTGTAAGGTATCTTTGGAATCCTTACGTCATCCCGAGTAACAAAGAAAATGTGACGTTGCAATAAAAGCAATATGGCGGACTGTGGACTCCATTTTGTGTGTTCCGAAAAACAAAAATTTCGATCTTATCAAGTGAGGCACCGTGGAATGGGGTTCCTTAGATTCGTACTTTGATAAGCGGACGTCGCGGACGGTATAAACATAAACACTGGAATACTGTAAGAGTTTGCACTCCAGTGAGATTGGTTGAGCGGTTTTAACCGAATCTGAGGTGTCAGTGGAATCGAGCTACTGTGGGAGCTTTGTCGCTGGTTCACTAAACCTAGCCGAAAGTCGCGTGTCGCTCGGCTTCAGTGGCTACATTGTATTGATTGAATGTTACGTGTACTCAAAGCTATCGGAAAGCTTTAGAAGTTAATAAGTTAATTTAATCAACTAATACTCCAGCAATTAGTAACTCGGTCTGGAAACGCGTAATTAAAGTCATTTGTTTAGATTACGCTCGGTCGGGACTAAATCGGCAGTGGGTTTGCGCCGGAGTTTGTAATTAACTCGGTTGAACGGAGAGTAAACACTAAACCAGAACGTTGGCTTACTAAATTAAGTGTTATTTTAGGAGAGGGATCGGCAATTGGCGGACCGCGGTCCGTAACCCGGACCGCGGAAGGTTGAACCGCGGACCCCCTAATAATGTTAAATATGCTGCATATTGATTTCATTCAAAGATTTTTTCTAAACCTCGAAAATTTTTTTTCTATCATATTCGGACCCCACTTAAAACTAATTGCCGAACTGTCTAGGACTTTAAAAAAGGAGTGTATATAGTATGACTCCTTAGCTCGAAAATATGACGAATACGGTCCCATCTGGCAGAAAGCATGAAACTTGGCATGCATGTAGTTTTCATATTTGTGCTTCAAAAATTTTAGGGAAACACGTTGACAAAGTTGCCAAATTTCATGCTTTCTGCCAGATGGGACCGTATTTCGAGCTAAGAAGCCGTACTAATAATACATTTCGAAAGGGTAAATCTAGGAGTGTGTAAGAGACATCCCTGAGTGTAAAGCCCGTAGATACCTCAGATTCGCTTGGAACTTTCCTTCCTCTTGGATTTTCCCCAGGACAGTAGCCCGGAGAAAATCTGGGGTTAACCTTCGACACGACCACACTACCTAGTGTGCTAGTTGTTGTCGTTATTTATGTTTTTGTGTACGTATTATGTATAATTATCTAATAAATATAACCTTAATGACATTTAACTCGTATAATTAGATCCTAAAGAGGCCCCAGTAAAGATCACGAGCCACCAAGTTATTTAATAAACCGGCAATGGGAATATAGTCCCCGCGCAGGCATTCCGAAGCGTGCACACGCGGGCCATTAGAACATTCCAGGCCTTTCTCTTCCCCGCGTCTAATAGGTCTTAACTGAGGAAAGTATATATTGTTTCCGGGTGAATTTCTAATGAAGTTCTGATGATGAAATTTGCTGGATTATAGGTACATGCTGATAATGTCCTGACGGGTCCGTCGACGGCGATATCATGGCGAACTTGTCGTTGTCGAGAGACACGTCCCTTCAGGGATGATTTCCATGATAAAAAGTATCCTATGTCCTTCCCTGGGACTCAAACTATCTCCATACCAAATTTCATCTAAATCGTTTAAGCGTGAAGAGGTAACAGACAGACATATACACTTTCGCATTTATAATTTTAGTATGGATTATCTCTACATACATTTCCTATATCCTATCCTACACCGATACAGAATATTTACATAGTTAATGCTCATAAAAATCAACGCTTATGTATTACCATTACCATAAAACACTCTTTTAAATAAGGTACCTAGTCGTAATAAAAAAGATTGTTTACTTTTTTTATCTTTAAAGGCGAACTGGAATTTTCCGTAGATCGCGTGGCATAAAATATTCATAAGTTGTTTAAAACACTCGTTGGTTATATTACCCTGAGGTTGTCTGTAGTTACTTTAATATACTAAATGCATGAATACATAATACAACGTGCTTAATATCTACAAAGTCAACTGCTATTTAGATTATCATTCGTGATTTAAATTATAAGGCTAAGTTCACATGAACGCGCGGCGACGCGCGGTTGGCTCGGCGCGCGGTTTAAGATTGCAACAAATCAATGTTGTTGTGTACCATGACCGCGCGTACCGCCAAGCACCGCGCGCACCGCGCGCAAGATCTTGAACCGCGCGTCATAGATATACCTAATGTAAATTTGTGACATGTAAAAGAGCCCTTAAGGCCTACTTGATAGGTAATGAATGGTACGGAACCCTTTGCGTGCGAGTCCGACTCGCCCTTGGCCGGGTTTTTGGTTATATTATATCAATGGTGATATTAACACTATAACTTTCAACAGATGATACTAGCATGGGTTCTAGCGCTCGCGCTGTCGAGCGCGGCGGCGGCGGAGCGCGGCGGCTCGCTACGAGGCGCGCTTGAGGCGCTACAGCGGAGGCAGCGAGGCAGGGCGCTTGCTGACTACGACGTGTATGAAGTGCTGCCGCCTAACGCCTACGCCCCAGGTGAGACTGGGTCACAGAATGGTATAATTAATACATACGGAACAGACACGAACCGTTCCGCACCGACGTCAGTTACCTCGCCCCTGCGCGGCGTTTTAGGTGAGACTAGGAGACACTAGCATGGGTCCACGTGTAGAGATTCTGTCGCCCATCGCCTACATCCCAGGTAAGACTAGTTAACACTAGCATAGGTCCTTGAGGCGCTGCAGCGGCGGCAGCGAGGCAGGGCGTTCGCCGACTACGACGTCTATGTAGTGCTGCCGCCCAATGCCTACGTCCCAGGTGAGACTAGGTGACACTAGCATGGGTCCTAGCGCTCACTGTGCGACGCGCTTGAGGCGCTGCACTGCAGAGGAGACAGCGGGGCAGGGCGCTAGCCGACTACGGCGTGTAGAGATTCTGTCGCCCATCGCCTAGCCTACGACCCAGGTGAGACTGGGTGACACAGCATGGATCCTAGCGCTCACTGTGCGACGCGCTTGAGGCGCTGCACTGCAGAGTTGACAGCGGGGCAGGACGCTAGCCGACTACGGCGTGTAGAGATTCTGTCTTCCATCGCCTAGCCTACGACCCAGGTGACACTGGGTGACACTAGCATGGGTCCTAGCGCTCACTGTGCGACGCGCTTGAGGCGCTGTACTGCAGAGGAGACAGCGGGGCAGGGCGCTAGCCGACTACGGCGTGTAGAGATTCTGTCGCCCATCGCCTAGCCTACGTCCCAGGTGAGACTGGGTGACACTAGCATGGATCCTTGAGGCGCTGCAGCGGAGACAGCGGGGCAGGGCGCTCGCCGACTACGACGTGCATGATGTACTGCCGCCCAGATTAATTAATACTAGCATGAGCCCTAGCGCTCGCAGCCAAGCAACATTACGACGCACATCCCTCGTAAATAACAACATTCTACCCCCTAACGCTATTCCCAAGTGACAAGGTGAGATTTTAGATCCATGATTTTATACGACTCCTCAAAACCAACCATAGGCAGGATAGGAGGGGCTCAGGGGTCCCATTATTCATTATTTTATTATCCTGTTTTCTTCTGAAACCGTTCGGTTTCACGGAGGAAAACGCCTAGATCAAGTTATAACTTCTATGGTTTGTGTCGTAAATATGTAAGGATCACGTATTAGCAATAAATACATTCTTATTATATTCTCTCACTTTCAGAACCTGATTATGCTGTGGACATTGAAGAACTTGAGGAAGACCCAGCCACGAACTACATACTCAAGCTGCTAGAAGAGAACGACAGACCCAACGAAGCTTATGAGTACAAATTGGTTAAGAAAAAGAACAATCACCTGGGCCCTGTGGAAGTAAATAGGAAGGAGTCAGCGTTCCGTGAGAGAACCCATCATTCAGACAATGATAGACTGCGGGATCTGTTCATGGATAAGAATGAAGCTGAGAACCCTAAGGAAGGGCAAGAACGTACTGAAAACGACGCTGAGTATGCCTTGCTACTAGGGCAGCTGTGGTCAAAATATAAAAACAACAAACAACACAATGCAGAAGCCCCACAAGGTGTGGTCAAGTTATACAAAGAGAAGATAGTCAAGAAACGCTACCCAGACAACTGGGGTCCTATCGCGTTCAAGAAAAAGAGGAGTCCCGATGCGGAGGATGAACATTCCATGCTATCGGATTTCGAAGGAGACTCAAAAGGGTTACCAGGACCCGTAGACCCTAATAACTACAATAATTACGACCTGACTGATGACGACAAAGACGATCTGCGTGAAGAATATGCAATCGCTTTCCAACCTTTGGATGACGATAGTCTATCAGATTTAGCTGATGATGAACAATACAGGTATGATGTCATTGAGAAACGATTCCCCGTTACTAAACGTAGCAGCGGATCGTATGACTGGAGCAAGAAAAAGAAACGTTTCGCTCAAGATCAAGATAAGCGTGAAGTGTCTAAAAGATTCAGGAGTAGTTCCGGCACTGATCCAAAAATTATCAAGGATCTATCAAAACTTTTCGGTAATTCTGAACTAGAGCTCATCAAAAACCCAGTCAAGAGGAGCAGCGATCAACAAGGTAGTTCTCATGAGGGCAAACCGCCACAACTTGGAATGATACCACAAAATCATACCAATGACCGTAGCAATGCTTCTGCTGCAGTTGATGATAATAGTCACGAACACCACCATAATTTACATCATCCTGGTATATCTGGCAAGGAAGTCGAGCGCACACACGACCATGACCATAGTGATAGCGAAAAACCTATCACCATTAAAAAAAAGTCCATTGACTGGTCAACCTACTTCGGAATAGACAAACGTAAGAAGAAATCTGTTTCACTTGCAAATGATATAAACGTAAATAAACTGAGAAAACAATACTTCGACACATTCAACAAAGAAGTGATTTTTCCATTGAATTCCTTTCGGAAACACAGCAACGTAAAAAGGAACTACGTGCAGCGTCCAGAAAATGAAGAAACTGAAATTCAAATAGATAACGCAAGAGCTATTGCAGTAAGAGACGGTGACAAGAGAAACAGCGCTCAAGATCAGGAAGCCAAATTAGACCACATCGACAAGAAACTAAGAAACATGGAAGGCATGATAGTCGACGAAGCACTGCACTACTCAAACGCTGGTGAAGAACTTGATACCAAGGAAGAACAAGAGATGAAAGAAAAACTACTATCTCGTTTGGCGGCGGCATACAGCTTGGAGAAAATGAGAAAAGCCCTCAAAGAGTTTAAACAAAGCTTGCAAACACAAAAGCCTGACACTACTATGTTACCTTCATCTGGGCCGATGGAAGAAGCAAAAGAAAAACGAGTAGCCGTCAAGAAAGAGAAAGTAGACATCACTAACGAAATCCCTCTGTTCAATAAAGGAGACGATAAAGAGGATGATTTCGAGGAGGAGCAAGGTGCTGGACATTACTTGAATGGCAAGATTGAGAATCAGTTCTCAGAAGGTTACATGGGAGGAAGTGGAAGGCACCGCACTCCGGCTAGTGCTACAAGTAAGTCATAATAATATGATAAAAACATCCAACCCCTAAACTAGGCGTAAACCTGTGTCTTAGGGGTCTGAGTTTGTTCCTGGTTTGTTCATTATACATAGTCGTAACAAACAGTGCTGGGACAGTGTAACAGTAAAAGCTAAAATATACAATATTGACAAAAAAATAACATTGTTAAAATAAGAGATATTAAGTAACATTTAAATTATTGAGATCGAATTTTGAGATTTATAATAATAATAAACTTAATGTAGGATAAGTTTGTTTGTTGCCTTTTAACTTATGATGTTATGATATTGTGAGAAGAAGACTTTCAGTCTCATGATAAGATAGAATCTGCAGCCAGTTGAAGTGAGAAACCAACCAATTAAAGTACCTATATCGCCCGATTGCCCGCTTGAGTGAGTGCCCGCTTTAGTTGAGCGTTCATCGGGGCGCGGGGCGATCATGTGAAGTACCTGCTACCTGCTCGAAATGAAGCGTGCAAGTTTGCATCACGCCACACGCCCCGCCTCGCTGTACGCCTAGTCGACCGGCACTCAAGCCGTACACACACTAACACAGTTTTAACATACGTCTACTTCTAATATCTTTAAACTCAATTCTTATATATTTATTTATGTGTGGCTCTCGGAAACGGAGTTGTGTGGGTTTTCGGGAGCGAACAATCGATCGAACTACCTTATCGAGAAAGCTCGTTTTCGCCAGAAAAACACGAAACGCCGAGCCAAGTTCCGTCTCCCGGGAACTCTGGTTCTAATGCCTGGAAACTCGTGTGTTAATAGAAACTGTGTCATCCCCAGGTAGCGCAACGGGTGCCTGTCCAGTCCTGGCCAAGATCGTGCAGCGCTGCCGTGGCGTAGACCTGCTCGCCGGCGACCGCGGACAGCTTTTCCTGCCCCTCTGCAGCCTGCACCAAATATGCTACCTTTGTGTAAGTACAGTCTGAAGAGTACTCACAAAACCATATATTTATTTATCGTATGGCATTTATTTCGAACCGTGAGATCTTCGAGAAGACAGTGTGGTTGCCAGTTTTTCAGTCAGTGGGCAACTTGACTGTTAGAAGTTTATCAAGCCGCCCGAAGGCCTCCAACTTGGGGTAACGACTGCTGCCATAGACAGCAGCCGGGATCAACCGCTTAACGTGCCTTCCAAAGCGCTCAGTTAGTAACCACTCAAAGCGGTCACCCATCCATGTACTGACCGCGGCCCACGTTGCTTAACTTTGCATAACGCTTGCGGCACGCATCCGCCGCTGGGCCACGAGCGCTCAACGAACCATATATGTAAATCTCTCTTTTTGGTCGGTTCTTGGTCGGTGGAACTTTTAAACCCGGATGGCCGAGAACCGAGCGGCCTGGACAGCAATAGTGCGCAAAGTGACGGCCTCATGTAGTCACGATATGTAAATACCTGTTCCTACTTGTACCTTATATACCTGTTCTTTGCTTGTTTCGCAAAGTCAACCTGTGAGCCAGGTGAGCCAGCTTATATCGAGTGACCTACGGTTTTATTATATTTGAACTCCACGTCGGCAATCATCTACCTACGCTGTGTCATCCGGTGGTCTCGCACCTTTCCCACAGGCTCTTTCTAGAACGTCATGAGCTTTATAGCTTATTATTCTGAACGCTAGATCTCTTCTAGGTTTTCTTCTTACTCATACAGGTGTTTCTTCTACGGCCATTTTAAATATAATTAATTGATTTCCAGGGCGAGGCTCCCCCGACAACCTGCGACCTGGTATTCCTCTCCGAAGCCGACACGAGCTGCGCAGGCGACTCGGGCTGCCAGCGCGCCGCGCGCGCCGCCCTCATGGCCCTAAGGGAGCTACACGACAGCCTCGCTGACGAGTTAGACGGAGAGTGCGAGGCCAGCCCCTGCCTTCCCCAAGCCCTCAAGCTCAACATCGGCTGGCAACGCGCCTTGCAGCGATAAACCAAATTACAATCAACAAGGCGAGGCTAGCACAACCGCTCAGTAGAAAGTCTAACCTCCTTTTTCAAGTTCGCAGTTCGAGTGAGACAGGGGTTAAGATTTGTGCTAGCCGACCTGATGTGACAAGATTACGGTTATACAGTCTTGATATCGAACATGTTTAACTAGTCGTATTTTTTCTAATTGTCACGTTTATTTCACTAGTAGTTAACGTTCGGTCCGTACGGTTCTAACCAGCCATAGAGCCGTATGGGCGTAGGGTAATCACAAAGATATGTATATTCGGCGCGGTGCGAGCTAGTATCGGATACGCTTTTGTTGTTATGTGTGATTTAAATATAAAATATATATTATATCTATTTGTATTTAAAACAATTGTTTTTAAAACGTAACGAATTAGATGGGAGTTTTACTCAATGGTTACGCGGGACACTTGTTTTATTGGATATGCTTACATCGTAACGTTTTAGAAACAATTATATGCATTCACTATATATAACAACGGTATGTACCTATAGCCAACGTGCGTGGTTCTCTTGCTAGATATATTTTTGCGAATATATATCTGATATAATTCTATTTATTAGGTATTGTAGGATTAACGTGGGCAGGACTAGATTAAAATATTTGAAAATCGTCGAATTAGACGTTGTTAAGTGTTTACACATTGTGTTTTGGGTATTAAGTCGTGTCGACGTACGATTAAATTATAAATGTATCTTCATGTTTTAAAATTATTACCTAAGATGGAATATTATATTCACCGTATATTAAAAAAAATCCCATCGTGAAACTAAAATAATTATTCATTATTTTATTATCCTGTTTTCTTGTGAATTCTATTTTGTATTGTCTATGATATTTATTGTATGTAGGGTGATAGTTAGTATGACTAACTAAATTTGAAACAAAATAAATGCTAAGCTGTGACAGAAAAGGACAAAACCGCACTATAAAAAGGACAAAACCACCCTATAAAAAGATTCCAATACTACATTAACGTCTCCTCCAATAGAATAGATAGCGGAGAGGTCCCAATGGATCAAAACAACGTATTTGTAATTTTCATTATCCACAATTCGCCGTCATTGTTACATGTAAACGGTAGAAGGGGAGAAAGAGTCCACAACAAAGTATTGAAAGCCAAGCAGAACATTTTATAGACCTTACGATTGTCATTTCTTTAAATCCAAAAATATTACCTACGCAAACGACACTGGTGAAAGCATGACCGTTATTTTTACCGACCACGCCGAAGCTTAAACGTCCAAGGTGTATGACAACACTTAATTAATTATATATTACACTTAATGCGTTATGCCCATACGTTCATTTTTGCGCTGCAAAGCAAAAAATGCTGCTGCGCGCCACGGTTTAGCATACGTGGCTTTCGTAGGCCTCGAGTGGGTTAAGAAATGATTTCTCAACACTTACACTTTGCTGCATAAATTAGCTTCAATATGGTTCATCCAGAACCAATTCTTGGCACTCTGGGTCTGATACGGGCCTTTTAGGTGTTCTTGGCATTGGAAGGGTTACATTTTTTTTCAACTGATTACTGCCTGACGGTATTTGTGAATCGCCGTAGAGCTAGGCCACCTTAGACTTACTAGACAATAAATCTTTGGCTTATACACGGCTATTCCGAGTTTTGTAAGGTGTTTGTAAGGTTTCAAGTCTTCCGATCAAAATTGGCTTAAAATTGTGCCCTGCAAGCCTCTATTCAACATGCACAAAGAATTATATATCTCACATATTCCGTTTCATAACGATTGTTAAGACGTCATAGGACCATTGAGACACTACAATCATTGCAGGATAACTCATTGACTGACTAAATAACGTACTACTGTTTAAATAATAACATTTCTTCGTAACTAACAAAATGTAATAACCATTTCTAATGTTGTACAACAAGTTAAGGTCTTCAATAGCCAATAGGGATGTTGACACCAAATAAGAAAATCAATGAATCCGAATTTTCTCGAAAAAGTATCAAATTCTCTATCAAATAGTGAAAAAAGTAATCCAAAAGAATAAATAATTACATAATTATAAGTCTTCAAAGTTTTAGGAGGGGGCATTTTCTGTCCCGTTTCCGCAAAACGCCCCATTGTATTGAACGATCGTCATTTACTATGGCGCTCGAGGTCAGTGACGTCACTGACCTGTAGCGTTTTCTCTCTCTAACTAAAAACATTTTAACGGTTGTAGTTTCGTTATTTTTTGAGATATTTGAATAGGATTTTCACTTTTTGGCATAGCTATATGTATTCTTTCGTATGGAGTATTAATACATTTTGAGTCAACATCCCTATTATTACGGCTTCATGCGTGTTGAATAGAGGTACGCCTACCATTGAACATTTTTCTGTATCGCCTGCATGTTTTACCTGGAATTTACAAAGTGTAGCGGGAATCACGGGAGGTAGATAGAATTAATAAATATAATTTAACATTCTAGTACACGGTGGTTACCGGTCATTTGAAACAACTTGAATGTTATCACTTTTACTCTTAAAATGTTCAAGTATTAAACACGTGAATATAAATGGTTTTCAATAAGGATTGTTTTATTATAACCCATCAGTACCTGACCCATTTTTTTTATTTATATTTTACAGATTAAACCACTTAATTTTTCTATTGTACTTACCTATAATAAAAAGGCTTCATTACAAAACTCCTGGGCATAAATAATACGTATTATTAATATATTATTTAAACTTACGCGCTTTTCACACAAGTACAAGAAAAACCGTTAATAGACTGTAAGCTGAGCACTTAATTCGTAAAATCGACCATTTCAGAAGATATGTTAAAAAATCAAGCAATTTTTTATTTTAATAATTAGCAGTTCTGGTTTAATTGACTAGACAAATGGGTCGTGCTTCTACGAGTGATTTCCGCTACCAGACGGAAAAATTATGCTACATGCTATGGCGTAGCTTTCGTCGGCACCCGATTTTGTTTTTGCTAATTAATATTGTAACTGCACTTGCACATAACAGTATAAAGGGAATATAATCCAACCACATACATACAGCTGAAGATATCTGCTATTGATAACAAGATAACGCCGCCGCCGATACATCGATAACACAGCGTCCACACATCGCGACAACATCATTAGCAGAACGCGTGTGAACATATTGCTGGCAGTTTAAAAAAACCGGTAAAGAAAACAAGGAACAAAAGACGGCGACAAAGAAACAAAAGAACAAATGTGATGGCAGAAATAACAGTAACAGAACTAAACGGTAGAGGATATGATAATGAAGCGGCTACAGAAGGTACCTAATTGGTTATCATTTACAACACGTATTGGATAAGTGGTTCACGTAAAGTGATAATTAAACAAATGATATCGGTGTTTCAGATGACGGGTCGAATTTGAGGCCGGATTTGGTGATCAGTATACAACCGCGACAAAATGGTGGGTACAGAAATGGGGACCAGTTAATATATTTAAAGTGTTTGTTGTTCTCATTAAATCAATTTATACACTTTATGCACATCTACCGTAGTCTTTTACCTTTTCAACGCCACGTCAAATACAAAAGCAGTAACTCACACGCCATGACATCGGAATGACGCCATGGAAGGAATTTGAAGCTTGTTATAGAAACTAATGTCTCTGTGAGCTGTAGACCTCGCAGTTTTTTTTAAATTTTCAAAAGCTGACTTAAAAGAATATTGGAGCTGTTCATACACGAGAATCAGTTGAGAAATGCGATCTGTAGAGGAAAATCAACCGTATTCCGCCCAAAGAAACATACAGTCTCATTGAAAAAAAAAATATGTAAATTTCCTAGAACAACCTCGACAATTATTTTATATATAATTTTCGACATAAATTGCGAGCTATTGAGGAAAATTACTGGAAATCCGGACATAAAGCATTTTCGTTTTTGTGGAAACTGAAGCAGACCTTTCGTTACACTACACTCGGTCAATGAATGTAGGTTGATATCAATACACGCCGTGACACCTATCCGTCGTTGGCGTTGAAACCTACGGTGCGGATGTGCATAAGGTGCGGTATGGATTTAAGACTCCACAGATATGAAGACTGTTCTAACTTACGGATTGTTGAACCAGATTACGCCCGGGCGGAGCTCCCAGTGTCGACTATGGACTGGCAGTCGACCCCTCGCGGCCAGTTCATACCGGTGCAAGGACTAGACTTCCTCATCGGCGTGACCACGTTGCAGATACAACAGACAGTGGAACTGGATGACCGTGAGTACTTTAAAGGCCTTTCTTTCCGTGGGTGGAGGAAATCCTCCTTGAGTACTGCCAGCCTGGTTCATTTATCAGCTGGGAATTGGCCCAGTCGCCTAATACGGACTAAAACCTCCACCCGGAGACGCAGCGCTATCGGAATACGCTTATTG
This sequence comes from Cenopis cana, assembly GCA_951800055.1. NCBI lineage: Eukaryota > Metazoa > Arthropoda > Insecta > Lepidoptera > Tortricidae > Cenopis > Cenopis cana. The sequence continues at coordinate 1,676,686 of OX637476.1, read as the reverse complement.
TCTCCGGGTGTGTGAGTGTGTTGTAATTTGTGATCCGGGAGTGTGTATTGGTATTGTGTTGGTGAGTAATTGCACAGTGTTAGGTATTAGTATGTGAAGTTACCTAGCTGGTGGGAAGCAAACTATAAAATCGGCGAGGGACTAAGAAGGATGAAATGAGATACATGATGAGTTAGGTTAGGCTTGGCCCTTGGTAGACTCGGACAATGATAGGTCTGCGGGAGACAGGCTGTCGTAAAAGGCGACTAAAGGGAGTCATTGGGGTTGCGAGTGCTCAATGTGGCAGGGGACGCAGCCCCAGGGAGGGTGGTTCGTTCTAAAAGACAGGAAAGCGCTAGGGGGTTCTAGTGCGCTCAGCATTGAGATACTTGAGATTCTGGATTTCCCCGCATTAGAGCGCAGATAGCGTCACGGCGGTTGATACGGTCTGAGATATGCACAAACCAATCATCCCCGATATCTGTACCTGGAACGCAGGTTTTCTCCTCGTAAACAACAAATTGTCACGGCACGTGCGTGACGCAAGCAGGTCGCTAAGCATACTTATTTTGAAAACTCTTTAAACTTTTTATATCATTTGAGAATATTGCCATGTCTTAAGCGTCAAATTTAGATATCAAAAACTACGCTAGTACAATCTGATCACTTGATTAAGACGGTCAATACCTACATGTGTGTGTGCACTTCACAGGTGAGCAACAAACAGATCGCCGTAATGTGTACTGGTAATTTTGACCATATCATACATACCTGGTTATCAAGTATTCAACAAAATAAGCCGCTATTGAAATATTTATAATAAAAGGGTCACCACACGTCTTTAAGTTCGAATATCGCTCGACATGTTTCGGGCCATTACGAGGTCCTTTGTCATAAGAACCAGTCGCGCGATTGTTCGCCTCTAGCTCTGCGTGTTCACTATGTGTGTGTGTATACTTCTCGTTTATTATGTTTCAATATGTTAATGTCTGAGACTCACTGAAGTTTTCTATTTAAAACAACCCGCTCTTTACTTTACAGTAATATCAAGAATACACTCCGAAAACCGCTACATAGTCCGAGTGCCGAACGGCGAATCACTGTACCTCGCCAGTGAGGTGTCGAGCCAGACGCAGCGCTGCCTGTGCGGGTCGGGGCGGGCCTTCGTGATGCACCTCCACGACAACACGCGGCAAGAAGCTATGCAGCTGCAGCGACGGCTCGCGGCTGCGTCCTGTTGCTTTCCATGTAGACTACAGGTAAACGCCTTTTTAGGGTTCCGTACCCGAAGGGTCGAAACGGAACCCTTGGTGACGCCCAGACGTCCGTCCGTCCGTCCGTCGTCTGTCACACAGGTTTTACAGCCAAACGGTTGGAGCTACAGGCTTCAAATTTACACAGTATAAGCATCTTGTTGGCCCGAAGCCATACAAATAGTCAAAACTTATTTTTAAATGTTTTTAAGGGGGGCTCCCATACAGCTAAAGGGGGCGCGAAAAAAAAAATGTTTTATTCTACCCTATCGAGTGGGATATCGTTGTTTAGAGCTCATTGAGTAGATACTTACTATATTTATAAAAAAAAATAATATTGGAACACAAATGAATGAGAAGCCACCAAATTCAGCTTTTTTACCGAAATTTTATTCCGTAGAAATTTTTAACTTCACAAATACCTATAAACTTAGAATTTGGTAATAATGTTTGTTATTGCGTATATTTTACCAACAAATACTAATATATTGATAAATTAGATTTTTGCTTTGAAATTTCCGTATTTTTCCTATAAAAACCAACTTAACTTTGCGGTCGGGTCGGAACCCTAAATGTGCGAAGTCCGACTCGCATTTGGCCGGTTTTTTACGGTTCACGCTACATAGTCCGGGTGCCGAACGGCGAATCACTGTACCTCGCCAGTGAGGCGTCGAGCCAGACGCAGTACGTAGTAGTTTCCGTGTAGGCTACAGGTTTTCAGTTTCCTTCGGCGACCGAGTTTGTTACGGCGTTTCTTCTCGGCAGGCTGGTCTTTGAGAAACGCTAGTAGTTTATGACTTGTAAAAGTGCCATTGCGTGCTACTTACAGAACAAAGTTCATTGTATTTAGTTGTATGTTGTTGTCGCTTGCTACTTCGTCAATTTTAGGCAATTTCTTAGGATGGCACCCATTTCAAAAATTACAATACCTATATTGTTCAATAAGATTTTTTTTCATTTGAAGGTAAAACCACCAGTGCCATAAATGGAATGTAACACAGCAACCTTGCAACACAGCCTTGCAACATTGATGTATTTTTGATATACATCAATGTTGCAAGGGTCCTTATTTCCCATGGAGTTATCCGCTATAGTACTTTATCTCACGAGCGCGGGTTGGCCATTGTTGTAGTTGTGACACATACAAACACATAGACAACGTCAAATCATAGTTCCTACGCGCCAGACAGTGTGCATGTATTAGCTCAACACACAACCACTCACTCGCGCTCGTGAGATAAAAGTACTCTTAACTTACTGTAAATAGATGAACATATCACTGATCCTTTAGAGACCCACTAACCCAAACTTGTCTATTGCAGGAAATGCAAGTGATAACCCCTCCCGGCGACTACATAGGGCGCGTACAGCAGCAGTGTACCTGGGTGGTTCCGTTCTTCAAGGTGCGAGACGCGAACGACCAGGTGCTGTTCACCGTCGAGGGGCCCGCGGTAATGAAGAGGAGCGCCCTCATGCTCTCCGAGTTTAAGGTGAGGGAGAAATCGGCTGATACTATACAATACGATATAGCCCTTCGAATCGGTAGACTTAAGTGGCAGCGGGCGGGGCACATTGCACGCAGAACCGATGGCCGTTGGGGCAGACCATAATGCCAATATTTTGCCTTATTTCACAGATAATGACTGGCGACGCACTTCGAGAGGTGGGCAAAATCGCCCACGGCTGGGACCGGGACCTAGTCAGCTTCACCACCACGCTCTCCATCCCGCACAACGCAGTCCAGCCCAGACACAAAGCTCTGCTGTTGGCAGCCTCATTCCTCATGGTGAGTTCTAGTACTGGGCAAAATCTGACCTTGGAAAGGATCAAACCAAACAACTTTATTTGCATTATCTGATATTCAGAAAACCGTATCTGACTTGTATACTTTCAACACGAAAAATATAATTAATAGGTAAATGTCGGAATATTTTTTCCAACCTGTACTTATCATTTACAATAAGTACCAATTTATTATGCGATTAAATATCCAATTTGTCATTTAGATATCATAAACATTAAACATATTTTTACCTATTTTACATTGTTTTACATAGTTAACTTCAATAACATGTATTATCTTGTTTCAGGAATATACCTATTTTGAAACTAAGAAGTCAAGTTGTTTCCGGTGTAATTGCGTTTAAGTACCTACCATATATTCCTTTGTAAATAAGTAACTTAGTAATAAGGTGGTTTTGTATTCAATTTTATAAATACAACGTTTACAAATGGTAGCAAATATTTATTTATCATCACCCCAAAGAGAATATAACCACTACGTTCTAAGAGACGGGACTTAGAACAAGGTTTTTGATGACAGTGACATTGTCAATATTGTCATCACATGACATTGATGTACAGTTTGGCAGACATTTTGAACCACAATAAAAAAGAAAACGCGGAAGTACGTCATGCCAACATAACAACGCAATAGGGATATCGATATCGATAAATGATGACCAGTGACGTCCACATAAATGGACGAATCTATTCAGTTTTTGAACATAGGTACTTAACGTAGTGGCACCAGTAATGGACCTGGCTCCAGTAATGGACGCAAAAATCTTTCACGGTCGAAATTAAGCAACGGAAAAGTATTATAGTCATGGCAACACTTTAAGCATAAAGAATAGGCTTCTACATAGGCTTGACAAATGACATACACCTCGGTCATTTTGTTTAAAAATGGCGCGGCGGCAAAAAGTGTGCTCCGGCATTTTTCACGAATAACCTAAGTTTCTTACAGAAATAACTAAGGAAGTAGGTTTACGTTTTTGATTGTAAACTTTATTTTCTCTAAACAATATTATTTTGATATGATTTCGTGAGAAGCGTTACATATTTAACAATACTGTTTTAAAGTGTTTATTGCATTAGAATCTAATTTGAATGATTTAGGGAGGATGTACATTACTGGTTCCTGTTTTTTGTTAATCTCCAATTATGGACAATTTCTCCATGATTGGTTTTCATACTGAATTCTGGTTACCCAATTATGGACACCCAATGTTGGACGGATTTATTGGCGAGGTAAATGTTTGAAAAATGCCACCCAGTTTTATTATAATAGTAGTTTATCGACACAAATATCATAATCCTCTAAAATGCGTTCAGAAACCGTAGGCAAATGTTTTTTTTTTTAAATTTGGAACAGGAAAATTAAAATTCAGTCGATACGAAAGGTCAGCTCGATATAGGTTATTTTTTTTGGGATAATAATTCAGGGAGAAGGATTTCAAAATTTTTTTTTGTAATGATTTATTCAATTTATGTATTTTACATTTATTTTAAACTTTAAGAAAAAAAATTTTTTTTCGAAAAATCGTCATTATTCTCGATTTCGACTGATTCGGGGATGAGGATTTCAAATTTTATAGTAATTTTGAATTTTAAGAAAAGAAAACTTCCCAAGAAATCCCTATTAAAAAAAAAACTCGCCTTCGGCTCGTTTCATAATAGGGTCACACGAGTGTTTTAAAGCCTAATTATGTACAGTTGCATACATTACTTTATCTACACACATATTATAAGTACTCTAAGATGTGTTCAGAAGCCGAAGGCAAATGACCTGCATTGCTTACCAGTGCTACCGGTAACATATTTATAGATGCTCTAAATAGATATCAAATTTGAACTCCTTATCCCTGAATTACTCGAAATCGAGTAAATTGACGATATTTGAAAAAAAAAAAAATTTTTACTTAAAATTCAAAATAAATGTAAAGTTTGAAATCCTTATTAGTGGCCTCGGTAAGAGGACTTATACGGCATTTCGTGAACAAAAGATTTCCTGTATCAGGGTAGGTCCTTTAGGACCCAGAGATGGATTTTCGAAGTAGAGCCCTCGAAATTTTTTATGTCAAATTTTTGAGGGGGGGTGAGTCCAGGTTAATCTTGATATCTGCGCCAGTTAAGCTACTGGGTCAAGTTGGGTGTCAATTTCGAGTAAATCAAGGATGCTAAATTCATTTCTGGAATTATTTTTTTACCATTCCATACAAAATTTTCGAAAAATAACAAAAAATAGGTAATTTTTCATTCATACTGAAAACAGAAAAAAGGCCATAACTTTAAAAAACACCTACACATTTTGAAAAAAAAATAGGCCTTCAGAAAACCCTGTTAATATCATATTTAAAAATATATATTTCAAAAATATACCTACTGTGGAAGTATTAAAAAAATTCAAAATTAAAAGATAGAACAAAAAATCAAATTAATTAAAAAACATAGTTTGTGATCTTGAAATGGTAGTGGTGGGTTTATCAACTCAATAAAAACATATTTCATGCCAATTCACGTCTTAAAATATTAAAAAAACAATGAAATATATCAATTTCGCCCTAAAATTTCACGTAAAAATTTATCAAATTTTAGAAAGCAGCCCTGCTTCGTACGAGTTAACGATTTACAAAAAGTCTAAGCTTATGTTATTAAGGACTAATGTAGGTTTCTATTACAGAAAGAATTTTTAAAATCGTTTGATTACTTCTAAAGATAGGCCCCTACAAACGATAGTACAAATTGGAACTCCATGAATTATATGAATAACGGCTAAATTTAAAAAAAATGCCAACTAACATTAACGGATCCTGTCCAAAATAATATTGGATCACCCTAAAAGTACAGCCTTATTAATAATAATAAAAAAATGATATTGGTCCACCTTGTAAGTAATAATTAGCATTCATATACCGCGGAGATACCTTTGTAAATTGAAGAGTGTCCATTTTCTCATGGATCCCATTATCAGATCTTGACCAAATTTAAAAGAAAACATAATTGAGGCAGCCCCTTCCAAACCAAAAAAAAAAAAACGCGAAATCGGTCTTAAACTAGCAAAGATATTAGTGAACTATCTAACAAATATTTACAGTCGAACACAGGACCTCATCTTTTTTGAAGTTAGTTATGATTTTTTAAACCCAGGACCAGTATAAACTGATAAAGATGTTGTACTCTCCTTCTTCGGCCTCCTCGACGTCATCTTTGCTGAAACCCCTGGTCCACACTGGACACACATTTAAAACCATCAGTAATCGCATTTGCGACTACCTACAGGTCTTGAAGCAGCGTGCATGCCATTCATTCTCGCTTTCAAGGACAGTGGCCTCTGCAGCTGTTCTTGCAGCTAAGTTCTCGTGCCGCATTCCAGATTCTGTGTTGGTTTGTCCATACGGGCTGCCACTGTTCCTCCTTTTATCCACTCGTCTGTTAGGGAGGGTATATATTGTGTGTCATTTAAAGTTTGTCCCCACAAGTGACCTGCTTGATAGGCTGCCCTAAGCGCATGCATATTGAAACTAAAATCCATAAAATATTACAGTGTAATTTTTATCACAGTCATCGTTTTAAAACCTGAAAATAACTTAGAGGAACTATCATTGTTATTAGTCAGACACGTCGGTATAGTCAGGTAAGATTCTCTATTAGTTATTTTTACTCTTAAAAGTGGAAAACATTTCAATTCGGTGACTGTGCCCAGTAGCTAGTAACGTATTTCGGTACTTACCGATCCGCCCGCGCAGCCGTCTTGCGACCCGTGATATTTTTTTCTGTCATAATTTTGTAGGCAGAGCTATATTGATATTTATATATTTAGAATCTGCATAAAACGAGCTTTCTTATAGTATTTATTTCATTATTTAAATCAAGTTTTTACATCCAATATCAGAGCGCTGAATCAAAAAGTAAAAATTAAAAATGTATAAATTTGCGATTTTAGTCAGAAAATTGTTCCAAAATAGTAAAATGTACGATCAGAAATGATGTCGGTGTATTCCTTTTATACGAAAACGATACCAAACTTGCCTTAGTAGATATAAGAAAGGAGTCAGCTTAGTTTGAAATGTACAGGTCGGCTGCTATGTTTGGACCCCCCCCCATTTCTTACCACGTGAAAAATCCGGGGGGTCGTAAATGCATCTTTAGACTATAGATATCAATCCTGCCAAAGGAAATCTTTTGTTCATTAAACGCCGTATTTTCCCTTTTCTTGTTCCGTACAGATGCCACTATATCCCTGAATTAGTCGAAATCGAGTAAACTGACGATATTTGGAAAAAGAAATTGTTTTACTTAAAATTCAACATTAATGTAAAATTTGAAATCCTTAACCCCGAATTAGTCGAAATAATGACGATTTTTCGTAAATTTTTTTTTTTACTTTATGTTCAAAATAAATGTAAAATTTGAAATCCTTATCCCCGAATCAGTCGGAATCGAGTATAATGACGATATTTCGAGAAAAAATTTTTTTTAACTTGAAATTCAAAATTAATATAAAGTTTGAAATCCTCATCCCCGAATTAGTCGAAATCGAGTATAATGACGATATTTCGTAAAAAAAAAATTACTTAAAATTCTAAGGAAATGTAAAATTTGAATACCTCATCCATGAATCCTTATCCCGAAAAAAAAAATACATTATTGCCGTGGCCGGGGAAAAAAGCAATTGCAGGCTGAGTATTTGTTTAAACAGACGAGCTTGCGAGTCCGTTTAATTATAATACGAACCCTGCAATTGCCATTCCGGCCGAGGCTAATATAGTACTTTTCTCAAAAATGGAGGAAATACGACAAAATTTGGATAAATATTTGATAAACATAACCTTAAAACGTCAAAAACATCATGCTCAATAAAAAATAAACAGCGGGATGTTTTTTTTTTTAACAGAATCGCAAGTGTATTGTTTTACCGGAAATCGCAAATTATTCAAGACATAAAAAGACGTCGCGTTTCCAACAGACAAATTATAGCTGAATTGGCTGAATACGACCTCGCCTGTGCCTCCTTTTATATGACAGTTTCTACTTTTTTTTAAAGTTTGGAATTCAACAAATAAAGGCATTTATATGTGAAATTGCAGGCGGTCTACAATGTTTTTAAACCTTAAGGTGTCCAAGATTGGGTGTCCATAACTGGATTTTGTCTGTCCATCATAGGATTTTCGAAGATTTTCGACTTTTTCAGATTTGGAGCAATTTTCTCGGAACTTACAAGTTTATCCAAAACTTTTGTATGTTTATTATAATTAGTGATAATTAAGCTACATTTTCTTTGAAATAACTAACATCAAACTTATAAAATAAGAGAGTTATAGCCAAAAGATGTTGACAGAGTTCTTAAGCCGTCCATAATTGGTGCCATTACGTTACTAGCCAAAAGAATAACACAATGAAATAATTTTATTAACATTTATTTACGCTAGCCAAAGTATTAAATCCATCAGCACTCGTTCTTGATTTGGTTGAACCTTGCGTAATCTCCAAAGGACTTGTATGTAATGTATCTAATGAGAACTGCTGCATCACCTGTTCCTTCTTCTATATCTTTTGGCTTTGTCAGACTTCCATCAAACACACTCATGGCATCTGCGGTGCCACGTAACATAATAAGTATTATGTTTGTTTTCTTGACAACTGAAAATAATGACAGCCTAAACCAGAGAGTTGAGTATTGAAGTAAATACTCCTTTCAACAGAACGGAAATGACAATAAGTGACATTGGCATGTGATTAAGATGGATTAACTGAGAGAGCAAGATATCGGTATTCGCCATGTTTTTTTGTGTTTTTAATGTCTCAGACCACACAAAAGTCACTTTTTCTTCCTAGTTGCGCCAGCCTGTTCCACCCTTTACACCAGGATTGAAACGATTGTGAGCTCGAATAACATTTAATTGTACAATTTTTTTTTAATGTTATTGAGACTGCTAAATTACGTAGTTCTTGGTTGTTAAGATTTTCCAATACTTGCACAGTACATCCTTCTTCGTTCGATTTTAACGTAGTGATTTATATTCTCTTTTGACATAATTTTGACTTTTGTCTTACCTGTCAGTAGGCGCTTTCGTATTCGTATATATATTTTTATTAAAATCTATTACTTTTGTAAAACTTTTAACGGAATCAAGATGAAATATTGAAACTAGATCGATAGTTTGTTGTCAACATGGTCGTAACCCCGCCATTTTGCGAGCCACCCGATACCATTAAGACACAGAGTCCTTCCTACTACGAGTACTACTTGGGTGGGAAGGATGAGCACAATAGAAGACAAGGGAGAGGAGAGAATTGCTGGACAGGGGCGGAGGTGAATTAAGTTAACCTTTTAAACACGCATAACTCACGTAAATTACACGTAAACTCGGGTAACTTTGACCTAATGATCGAACTGTAACTTTGGCCCATATCAAAACCACACAATGGTCGCTTATCTTATATCTTTAAACGAGCATTTCTTGTATATTTATTTATTTCGGGGATCTCGGAAACGGCTCTAACGATTTTGATGAAATTTGGTATGTGGGGGTTTTCGGTAACGAGCAATCGATCTAGCTATGTCTTATGCCCGGGAAAACGCCGAGCAAAAAGCTCGGCCGCCCATATATTTATACTTTATCGTCGACGGCCTCGGTACGGTGAAACTAAATGGTTTCATTCTTAAATAGACCATGGGCAGAAAACGACCATTAGGTTCCAATAAAAGAATATAAAAACGTCGACGGTTACTTAAAACAAGGCTGAAGTAACCTGGCTTTAAAGTATAATAAATAAATAATAAATATTGGTGGACAATCTTACACAAATCAACCTAGTCCCAAACTAAGCAAAGCTTGTACTATGGGTACTAAGCCACGATATACATACTTACATAAATAAATACTTAAATACATAGAAAACATCCAAGACCCAAGAACAAATATTCGTGCTCATCACACAAATAAATGCCCCGGCCGGGATTCGAACCCGCTTCGTAGGCAGGGTCACTACCAACTAAGCTAAAGCGGTCGTATGGCTTGCAAGAAGTCGTCAATAATCGTTAATCGTTAATTATCATCATCATCAGGCTAAATACGTCCCACTGCTGGGCACAGGTATCTCATGAATGAGACGGAACGGGTAGAACCCATGCTCGTCTAGCGCGGATTGGAGACTTCATGCAGGTTTCCTCACAATATTTTTCTTCATCGAAAAGCTTAGTGTAAATAAAAAACTATATACCGTACATGAGAACTTATGTACTGATTGACGGAATACACCGTACCTGAGACCGTACATGAGAACTTATGTACTGATTGACGGAATACACCGTACCTGAGACCGTACATGAGAACTTATGTACTGATTGACGGAATATCATTTGATATTTACTAATCGTTAGGTTTTCAAGGAAAGAAAACATCGTGAGGAAACTTGTAAACATCTTCTAAGAAACTCAGTCCAATAGGCTAGCGTGACAAAATAAGTAAAGTGGCTTTCCATCAAATTTATGATGATTTCGCCAACCACGTGTTCAAAGACGTTGTTTGGTAACGACGCATGACAGTTAGGCAACAAAGACAGTGTACAGTGTCGTCGCTCCGGGCGCGTGTGCTCACCAACGCGGCGACGAGCCAAATTCGACAAAATAAGTAACAGGGGGGCGATTTTTGGGTGTCAAACGCTGGACTTTTCACTCGAGATCTGTCAAAAAACTATGATGTTTTGACAGATTTCGAGTGAAAAGTCGAGCGTTCGACACTCAAAAATCGGCCCCCTGTACATACTACGTCTAGCTTTGGGACTAATGTCCATTCCCTCTTAGACTCTCATCTAAGTCATCTACTCATTACGAGTGTGTAGTGGTATTATTATTTGAAGTCGAATCTAGTTAGTCTAACGGGCGGATATCACCGCCCCGTGTACCATGTGTAAAAATGTAACTTCCAGTCCATCGAATGGCACAACGGCCATTTTGTCCGGGACACGATGCACGGCCCGGGCGAGTACCGGTGCCGGTACCGGGGCAAGTCCGGCCTCTTCCTCACGTACGAGGGCCTCTTGTACGTGAACCGGCTGCACGGGTACGGGGCAATGTCGTATGCGGACGGGAAAGTGTACACGGTGAGTTCATTGTGCGCTGTCAATCAATCAATCAATCAATCAATCAATCATCTTTATTGCAGACCAAAACGATCCATAGTTTGTTAGCATGTCTTACATAACTACTTATATACTAGGGTTAGGGTGACTAAAAGATAAACATGTAAATACACAATACACATTATACTCGATTTCGACTTATTCCTCGACACTGGGTAGTCCTACGTGCAGTTTGTTCCAGTGTCTCGGTATTGGTGAATCCAGTTTACCAACAAACGTGAAGCTCTTAGTATTAGACAAAGATCAGCTTTTTATGTGTGAAAAGATAACAGACATACAAACAGAGCTCGAAACACGTAATATTAGGAAGCAAAGTATTGATTAGTATGGATTGACTGTTTAACTAACATTATAATATAACATTTGTGTAATGTTTCGCAGATAAGGATAATACTTACCATACTTGCCTTATAGCAAATAGGAAAACGTAACTTGGTTATTCCCAGGGCTTATTCAACAACAGCATCCGCTATGGCCCCGGCGTGGAGACGTTCGCGAATATTCGTGCGAACGTCGGTCTGTGGCGAGGCACCAGGCTGGTGCGGCTGGCGTGGCGGCCGCCGCTCGGAGTGGTGCCAGACATACAAGCCACGGTCGACGGGAGGGCGCTAGTGGAGCCACTGAGGGTTGTCCTTCACACAGCCTTAAAAACTGTTAGTTTGTCTTTGTAAATCTACGCCAAATCTTGAGAGTAGTGGACCTCGAGCATCTTTCACGGTGCAACTGTTCGCGAATGTTCGCGCGAACGTCGGTCTGTGGCGAGGCACTAGGCTGGTGCGGCTGGCGTGGCGGCCGCCGCTCGGAGTGGTGCCAGACATGCAAGCCACGGTCGACGGGAGGGCGCTAGTGGAGCCACCGAGGGTTGTCCTCAGCACCGCCTTTAAAACTGTTAGTTTGCCTTTGTAAATCTACGCCAAATTTTGAGGTTAGGTAACGGACCTCGGCATTCCTTCAGGATGCGACTGTACTGGAATAGTGCTAGGAAGATGATGAGTTTGTCTTCTGCCACTTCTTTAGCGTCTACTAAGGCTTGGCTTCCTGAAATCTAAGTACCATTCATCATAATATTAGCCGAATTACGTCCACAGCTCGATAAAGGCCTCCCCTATGCATGATCGGTCCTGCGCCACCCGCATCCAGCGGACACCCGCGACCTTTACCAGGCCCCGTTTTATGGTCGCGTGATAGCATGATAAACTGTCACGTTCTATGGAGTGTTATCAGAAAGTGACAGATGCTTTATCTTGTTGTTTATCACGCGACGCGACCATAATAGACCTCGGCCACCAGTCCAAAGTCTACCCAGGCTGTGCCTTGAGTTACGCACCGCTCGATTCTGTCAGCAAGCACCGTTCTTTCGCTGAAGAATAACAATAAGAGTCTCTTAAAACCTTTTCCTGCGCTACAGTGGAAGCCAGTTCTACGCACACATGCGTGGCAGTCACGACGTACCGCCGTGCTGCGTCTGTGCTTAAGAGCCCACATATGCACTTTTCAATGTTTATCGACCTAGATCTCAACATCTGATAGTGATTAAATATCTGCCCTTTCAGCATATTAATCTTGAACTATTTTCCTCCAGTCTGTTAAAAGTGAAAACACGATTTGCAAAAATTTTCTCGATACTTTTATTTTTCAAACATAACCCTTTTTTTCGATATTTTTGGTAGGATCTTTAAAACCCTCCCATCTTTAACAATGATTTTTGGTTTAATAGTTGTAAAATGATAAGTTCTCAAACCTGATAAAAAATATTATCCTTATAAATGTACACGTTTAGAATAAACATCAATACCTATTTACGAAAAACACGTGCTGAGCTTCCGTAGAGAGCGGGATGGTTAATTGAAATCTCACGCGTGTTAGAGCGGGACTTTTGCAATGCCATCTACGCCCTCTTAAAGGCCGATTCACATGTTGCAAGAACTTGCATATAATTTTGATTGCATGGCGTGCTGCAGGCTACCGAGGGAAGACGAGAACGATCAAACCCTGGGATGTAATGAAAATCGCATGCAAGTTCTCACCGTGTAAATGGGCCTTTCTTTTATTGTAGGAACACGTGTCTGTGTCAATGCGCCAAATCAGACCAAGTAATACCACTAGGTATAGCACCAAGCGTTAAGTATTGTCTTTGAAAAATTATTAGTACCTAATTTAAAATTGTATACAACGTATACAACTGTTTTATGAAATGAGCTAACACAGAAAAACGACAAACAAATCTGTCTTTTAGATTGACAAAGTGAACCAAGCAGTTGAGTTCTTGAAGCAGCAAGGCGCAGACCCGGTGTCAGCTACGGAAAACTGGACGCGACTGTACCCCAAACACTGCACGGACACCGCGAGCCAACTGTGTCATGTCGAGCTCTTTGACTATGAGTATTATGACGGGAAGATTTACTCGCTTGAGGAACGGGATAATATAGCCAGTGATGAGGTTGGTAGTCCTAGTCACCTAACCTAGGTACCTAATATAATCTAGCTCAAAAACCGGCCAAGTGCGTGTCGGGCCACGCGCAAGGTAGGGTTCCGTAGTCGTTCACCCGTTACATTATGTGGACTAAAACGTTCGCAAACTTATATTTACAATGTTTTTGACAGAATTAACAACATTATCTAAGGCATCAATGGAAATTGTACGAAAGTTTGCTTTTGCAAAGTACATTTCTGAAGTTCGACTATTACTCGTTAACTAGTAATGTCTACTTAGCTGTGATAGTTTTCCTTGTAAATTCATCGTATATGCTACTACCATGATTTTATTCACATGCCTAGTAGCCACCGTTTAACTGGCGGGGGGGGGACACTTGACCATAACAAAAATTATCACGCTAACTAATTCTTTAATCAAAAAAAAAAAAAAACTTTAATCAAAAAACGCTTTTAGAAACCTTATAATATTTTTAAAAGAGCTATCCAATGATACGCCACGGTGGGGTTCGGCAGAAAACAAAATTTCACCACCACTTCACATGTACGGGAGGTACCCTAAAAAAAAATTTTTTTAAAGATTTTATTCTACCGTTTTGTCGGCGTCATTGATACGTATACTGATGCCAAATTACAGCTTTCTAGTACAAACGGTTACTGAGAAAAACGGGGGTCGGACGGACGGACGGACGGACGGACGGACGGACATGGCGAAACTATAAGGGTTCCTTGTTTACTACGGAACCCTAAAAATTATATAACTGTAATATAAAACATATACTATTGGTCGACCTCTATGGCTTAACACGTTCTCAGTCCCCATACAAAAAGTTTCAATTTTCTTGGACGTCCAAGCAAATTACTTCCATCACACGTCCGTGCTCCACGTTTGGGTCACTATGAAACGACCAGGTACGCACTCGGATTATTACAATTTAATTATAGAATGCTATTTCATATCTAACTAAAATATGAATTGATAAATCAGAATTGTCTTTAGGTATAAGCCTTTTATCGAATGCAGTTATAGTGATTTGAGTGCGTACCTTGTCGGCTATAGTGACCCATGTGGGTCAGGCCGTAGATTTTGCCACTTTACTACGAGTCGGTCGCGCAAAATATTCTCCGAGATGGTCGCGCAGATTGACGCAAAACGATAACGCATCCATTTTGCGTGATCGTTGCGCGACACCTGCGCGATCGTTGCGCGACATTTGCGCGACCGTTGCGCGACATAGCGCAAATTAAATCGACAATTACTCAGTAAATTGACTATGTTTTGAAGTGAATTTAACCTTGAAAGATCACGCTCACCTTACTTAATATGCCGCAAGAACAATAACAGATATTAATTCAACACTTACCTTGAAATCTCAAAAAATGTGCTCCGAAAAAAAAGTGACCCATTTCATTTCGAAGCACTGCGTCATCAGACTGGCGAAAATAACGGCCTCTGTCGCTATATTGACCACAGATTAGGTTAGTTCGGTGTTGCCACTACTCAGAATACAAACTACCCGTTGTTTAACGCCACAAATTGGGGAGATAATGATCTCGCAACAAAAATCACGCACAGACAATGGCTGTTGGTCATTTTATTATAATGTACGAAAAACAATATACTTTCTTAGCAAACACGAAACGATATTTAAAAGGGGTATAGGTAACTATTATATCATAAAGTCAAATCAAACAGATAACTAGAAATAGGTATTGTTTCAATTTTATGATCGCTCAAAGTGCACTACTACCAAGGCGGATTCGCGATTTTTATGAAATTTTCGCCCTTTTTTGACAAATATATCGTCATAACTTTCCAAGCTTATGAGTTTATTGAAATATCTCTAGTGACCATGGTTCACCATTTCTTGGGGAATAAAATGCAGTAGTTGATTAATATATAGTCATTAATAAAGTTAGAAAAAAAAGAGGCGGAGAGTTAGGTTATACAAAAAGTGGCAAAATCTACGGCCTGACCCATGTACGGGGCACGGACTTGTGGAGATAGTTCATCCTGACCCATGTATGGGGCACTGGACTGTGAACGTGTTAAAGGAGACGGCGCGGAATGCAAACATCCACGAATCTAAAACTAAAGATCTTGTATGCAATTTCTTTACATTGCGGGTCTGCAGGCTACTGACGTAAGATGAATACGATCAAACGCTGCAATGTAATGAAAATTCCCTGAAAATTTCACGCAAATTCTTTCTAGTCTAAACCGCGCATAAGATTTAATATTATATGGTTTTGTATGTATTTGTAGTTTTGTATGTATTTGTATGTGTTTGTAGTGTAACATACTATACTGGTATACTGTATGTAAGCACTTTATTGCACACAATAACAAGTTAAAACACGTACATGTCACAAAAGATTGAAGTACAACGGCGATCTTATCCTTATAAGGGATCTCCTCCAGCTAACCTTTGAGCAATTGAGTGGAAGTTTGGCAGTGGTAGTTTTTGTAATGGGAACATAGATTTTAGTTCTCAGAAAAAAATATCCTACTATCTTATTCATCACGGCTAGAGCATACAATACCGGACCATACTCAATACCGGGATTGAGTTTCGGTATTCAAATCTCAATCCCGGGATTTCGGTAATAATACCGATGTTTCGGTATTTTGGTGTTTTTTGGGCATTTTTCATTAAAAATCTTTGTTTTTTTGATAATTCGTGAAAAAATGGACTGCTAAATCTCCAAATAGACAAATATGATTCACGGCATCCTTTCCCTCTGCAGGAACTAGAAAAAGAAAGCCAGAACAGCTTAGAATTTACAGGGCCATACTACGCATGGAATAACGATCCAGTAGCTATAGACATGATGAAGCACAGCTTCAAGCATGAGCGACAAAGAAAGCACGTGAACATCGAACTGGTGTCAGTGCTCAGTGGACCCAGGAGCTGCTTCAGACCCCCGGCTATTCATGAGCTGGATTGCAGGTTTTCGGACATGCTTATCACATTTGAAAATCACTAAAAGTTAAAGAGACTCAGGCAGAAGAGAATTCTCAGTGCCAGATCTCAGCACTCGCGCCATATTTGTGATCGCTGCGGTACAAAATTTCGCTCTGATAGGTATCAGACTTTATAGTCATCGGGGACGTTGGGGAGCCTGCCCGTAACATCATCATCCTCCTAGCGTTATCCCAGTACAGTTGCATCCTGAAGGATGCCTGGGGTCCGCTACCTAATCCCAAGATTTGGCGTAGGCACTAGTTTTTGCGGAAGCGACTGCCATCTGACCTTCCAACTCCGAGGGGAAACTAGACCTTATTGGGATTAGGCTTTCACTGAAAAAACGTCTGGGTTAAAAATAACAAAAATACTGTCAAAAATAACCCACCGAGTTTGTCAATATAGCACCTGCAAACTTTGTAGCTAAAATTAAATAAGTCAACTTTGTTGTTCTCACTTATCAAATAGTAACCGATACACTTGGTTAAAAATTGTTAAAGTTAAATTGGCTGCAATTAGCCAATTTTTACTTTGTAATCAGAGAAAACTAACCCAGTTATTTAGTATTTTTAAACGATTTATTCGGTAACTACATGTTTAAAATTAAATAATGCAGTTGTCAGCTAAATACCAGAAGGTTGCGTGATCAAATCACGTCGGGGTCACCAATGTAGAAGAGAAATGTGCTCCTATATAGGAATAATATACAGTGTTAATATGTACATGAAAGGGATATCTACAAACAATATACATATATACAATAGATAGGAGACACAGGAAGAAACGACAATAGAGAGATCTCTCAGGGACCGAAGTCCAATGAGAGTTGGTTGGAAGTTCTATATACGCAACTGACTTAAGAAACTTCGATAGCCCTGCCTGCCCGTAACAATCATCTTTAAAGATGCTGTGTAAAATGGATGAAAAAAGGGCCCTTAGCCTTGCTCTGGTGGAAAACTGGAAAGGCAGCCTAACACAACACGTCCGAGACACGCATGTGAGTTTAACTACTTACAATAGGGATGTTGACTCAAAAAAAATATTACTTCAATAGAAAGAAGACATAAAACTATGCCAAATAGTGAAAATCCTATTCAAATTTCTTAAAAAATAACGAAGCTACAACGGTTAGAATGTTCGTAGTTAGAGAGAGAAAGTGCTACTCAACAGTGACGTCACTGTTGAGTAGCGCCATAGTAAATGACGATCGTTCAATACAAAGTTGCGTTTTGCGGAAAAGCGACAGAAAATACCCACTCTTAAAACTTTGAAGACTTATAATTACGTAATTATTTATTTTTTTAATTACTTTTTTCGCCATTTGATTGAGAATTTGAGCCTTTATGTAGAAAATTTGGATTTATTGATTTTCTTTTATAGTGTCATCATCCCTATTCGCTGTTTTATAGAGCGATTGAACTCGTTATACATCCCGTGACCCGCATTGTAATGAAACTCGGATGCGAGTGTCGTACCTACGTAGGTAAAAAAGGCTTTACGTTCATACTATCCGTTACGAAGCGAACTGAGTACTGGTCCTTCTTGCAACCTGTCAAAGTCTACATTTTCACATGAATAACCTTTACTTTTCGCTCAGTAATTGACGCGTAGGCATTTATTTCAGGACGCTGCTGATGGCATGTTATTTAGGCCATGTGGCCAGCACCACATATCTCGTGAACGAACGACGTGTAGACCCATGTGTCACTGACATGCTAGGAAACTCCGCAGTCATGTATGCTACTGTAAGTATTTAAGGCTTTTAAGGTCATATTTTACGGTTCATGTCGCTCAAGACGTCAGATTAAACATGCCCATTAAACCTATCATGATAGCTTAGCTGATACACTACAGATTCCGAATAATATACCGTCCACCAGAACAGTCAGTTCTAAAATGACAATCGATTGTCATACTGTACTGTCATTCTTACCATTAAAGCACAATTAAATATAAAATTACTGGTAGTTTTTGTTTTCTATACAATCTGATAGGAAACTTGATCAGATCTCTTTGTTCATTCAGTGTGGCGATCAAGCAAGGCTCATAAACTTCCTAGTAGAAGCCGGAGCTGATGTGGACAGCCCCAATGATTCGTGTTGCATTCCTCTGGGCGTGGCTCTCATCAGGTTCCTGTGTGCTAGGAGAGACGTCCCCGCTAATGGGGTGATGCAAGCGCTGATACCGCCGCCGGTCGTGCCAGCACCCCGTAAGTCTACGGTTTAGAAGTCATAATTATCATCAGCGGCCTATGTCCAGCAGTGGACGTCGTTCGGCTGATTATGATGATGATGAATTATCATCAGAGAACAAAATGAGATCCCTCGCTGTCAACACAGTATATGATATGATATGATATGATTTATTTATTTCACAATATACAATGTCACTTAAAATTACCCGTAGTCAATTTTTAGGAATTGAAATTGTGATCGTCAGTTTTTTAATATTATCAAATTACATTAAACTTAGCAATAATTTAGAAGTATATAATGTCAAACAGTTATAAATAAAATAAAATAATGAAGTTGTCAATGGGTTAAAATTAAGATCACCATACAAGGATCGTCATTGATTTTAAAACTATTTTGGTACATAAACATAATCCAGATGTCAAACTAAAACAATTCAAATGTCGTAAAACTAATATACAATATAATAAATTCAGTCAGTAATGTCATAATACTCATTTATTGAATATAATGGATTTTCCAATAAAAAGTTTCTTAGTCGACTCTTAAATTTTTCATTTGACGTTTCTTTTCTTAGTGTTTCGGGTAGGCGCTCGTAAAATGTCGGACCAATGACACGTGGATTTTTACCTGCCAGTGCCATGCGCCGCGGGACCGTTCTTAGGCGTCCTGTAGAGCGAATCACTTGGGGCCAATCATCATTCATAATCAGCTCATTTCAATTTGTAGGTTCAGTTCTTTTACAATAGTTATATCTCATATTTCAGCCCCTGAACCACAATCGGTATTTGAATGGAACATTACCAGAGAAATGCAGACTGTTGAGTCCACTAAAAACGTGTTGGTGAGGACCCCGAGCAAACAAAACAAAATGACTATAAAGAAACCATCATTGACATCAATGAAAGACTCACCAGATCCAACTAAGAAGAACATTGACACCTTAAACGCTTTTGAAGATGAACCCGAAAGTAAACTCTATAAAGATATAAATACTGAATACATTATCAAAGTAATCGATCTTGTAGATACAGTTGCTCAACCAGTTAAATACTTGTTTGAACTGAATAATATGGTTGAAGAAGTATGCGAAGAACACGAGAAAATGCTTGTACCGGATAAGAGCACCAAATTGAAGGGCGCCAAATTGCCGAAGGAACCAACGAAGCCGAGCAAGGAAGTGATTTTTCAACAACCTCAAAAAGACGAGGTTGGCTCTCCCACTAGCATTGAAACGATCAAAGCGGAAATGTAAGCGTGGTTATAACCAATTTCTTTCTTTAGAACAAAGATGCAACTTTCTAAAATGTTCATTTGGTAAAACATTACTATTTGAATAATTAGGTAATTAGAATTAGGTACGACGCTGGATGATGTACAAACTATCGTGTCGTGTCTGTGAGAGATCGTTGGTGAAACTATAAATTTAACCATTTTTCTCAGGTTTAATCGAATGAAGTCAACCATATTCCAGCTGTTAGACAACGGAGCGAAGCCGAGTCTCGTGCGGTGTCCTCACCCGGCGCTGGCAATGGCGATCCTGGCTGGTTGCCCGGAGGTGGTGGCACGACTGATACAAAGTGGTGCTGATGTCAACGAGGTATACCCTCAGGTCAGTAAACTTAGATTAGAATGGAAATTTCATGCAACGAGAGATCGGAGGTACAGTCAGCCCATGAAAATGCTGAGCATACTTAGAACCTTGTCACATCGAAATCTAAGAAATATTTAGACTGACCTCTTTAATTTGACAAAGTACTAAAGTGCTCAACATTTTCGTTGGCCCACTATACCTTGGCAACGAGAAGTAGCCAGTTTGAATCGAGTTTCATTGTTTGTAACCATTGTGATTAAATGTGTTGTCTGTGTTGTGTTTCAGGATAAAGTGCATTATTAAGTCATAGTCCTAGGTCCCAAGCTGATACTGTCTAGTGGAACTCTTGTATCAGAGGAACGCAATGCTAATTAAATATTCTTTCAACGTGGTTATTCTACAGCAAATATCTGAAAGTTTTTTTTCCGACAGCATCTAAGCTACACGCCACTCGACATGGCAGTGTCCCAGCCCCTGAACCAAACCACCGTGGACATAGTCCAAGCGTTGCTTTTGGGCGGCGCCCGTGCAAATTGCAGACTGGGATATGTCCGTCCTACGTCGCCGGCGCCCCAGAGTGAACAAATACACGAACCTGGGCCGACGCTGCTCCATGCTATGCTGGCGAAGAAGACTGAAAGCGAAGCTGAGGAGGATGTAAGTATATTCTTCCCTCCATGTGTACTGCTACGAGTCTATGAGGGAAGAGAGAGAATATATCGCGGCACAATATTGCCCTTTATCAGAAGTCTTTCAATTTGGCCATGTGCTGCTGATTAAGATCGTATTTGATTACTTAGTGCCAGTTGCACCAACGTACGAACACAGACCGGTCATCGACAAATATGGCGCCGGCAGCTGTCATCCCATAGAAACTTGTCAAAGTTTCCATTCAACCAGATTTGACGAACACCGCTTACGATTACAGACGGTTTGGTGCAACCCAGCCTTACTCGTATACTTTTTGACGATCACTGTTAGAATCCCACTTCTCAATCCACAATTATTAAATTATTTAAATTCTATCGCGATAAATGAGTTCCACGCGGAAGAAGTCGCGGGAATAAACTGGTGTGTAATAAAGTTAAAATTTATAAAATGTCTGTCCAGATCCGAAAACAAATCATGCATCTGTTGCTGGAATACAACTGTGACCCGCTGACGAGGCACGATGGGTGCTCCGCCCTCGAGATGGCCACCAAGAGCCTGGAACTGCTGGACATCATCATCAGGAGCCCGAAGACTGACCTGAACGCTGCCATCGATGACTCCAACAAGACTATCCTGGTTAAAATGTTCTGGATGCCGTACTTTAGGACGCTGGACAGCGCGGAGCAGAGTCAAACGGTTCGTTTAAGCGTTAAACTAATTTTGTTATGGTTGAAATGTAATTCTTTTTGTTGAACGTATTTCTATTAAAATGTTATTGGATTTTGAACCTTATTGTTTGAACTGTAAAGTAGCTTTTTAAAGAAACTGCTTTGGTGCAATTCGTTCAACAGAAATGATTTCAAGTATACATTGGTTGTCAGATTTAGGCTCGCGTCTTTTCTGTGGACATTGGACACAAAAGTTAAGGGGCTACAAAGCTTAATTTTGAATTTGTCTAGTAACCCGCATGGACAATGTCTCCGTTACTATTAATCCATATAATACAAACATAACTTACATGCACATTAAGCCGTTAACTATTGGACTGCTTTTGTTTTTTCAAGTATAAATGACCCAGATTATTTTTTCTAGTCGAATTTTATGATTCTAAAATCAGCGGGAACTGGGTCATTGTCAGATTTAGATTCGCGTCTTTCCTGTGGACATATCAATAGTTAAACGCTACAAAGCTTAATTTTTATGGGTTTTATTGGTTATAACTTTAAATCCATGTTAGATATGAAAACATAACATTAAATCCTATGCACATACATTTTGAGACAAAACGCAAACGCGTTCGAATTAGTTAATGTTTCGAAAAAACTTACACTAGAGCTACAGGACAGGTAGGTAACGCATAAAATCCCGAATAAGTTGAAAAATAAAATATATTGAATTGAAACTTAGATATTTAATACATAAAATACATTTAGGATTTAGTATAACTTTCGTGCGTAAATTATCTACTTTGTGAATATTTTTTACTAACTTCTTTATTTTTACTAAATTCCTTATAAAAATAATACAATGCAATACAAATATGTACCTACTCTTTATTTTTGCACACCTCAATAATTACGAAGTATTCAGATTTAAAACAAGAGGTAAACAACAGGCGGCCTTATCGCTAAATAGTTAATAGGTTTAAAAATGTATATCATACACAAAAACATTATTAATGTGATTATTGGGAAATACAAAATTAATTTAGGATTACGTACCCCCGTACATGTCAACCCCCGGAGCTCCTTGGCGCACAACCCCAGAAAACGCTTGGAAGATGACATAACTAAGTCAGTCACTAATGTCACGATTTTCCAGTATTTCCTCCAATTCTTTTGGATCCTGTGATAATTCTAAAATCCTCTTATTTTTTAGTTTTTTCTTCAGAGAATTTTTAATTTTGCTTTTTAGTTCTAACATCCCATTGTTCCAATCTTTTCTAAGCAAACATAACTTACATAAAACCGTTTCCGCGGAGATTATGGTATCCGTTGGTTTCGCCGCTACGTCGGGCTCGGGCGCCGCGCTACACGCGCATTCCGCACTGGGCTCCGTGGTTACGTTTATGGTGACAGGATCAGACCACAACCTATCGCTTGCTTCCTTAGACTTTGCGTAGATCCGTAGCTCGTACTTAGCGTCCGGGTATGGGAGAGCTAGTTCAGATTTACACAACCCATTGTTGTTACAGGGCATCGGCGATAAGTCCGCTTGTAGCCAGTTATCATATAACGTATGTCGATACTCTACCTTATGCGTTACGTTCATATTATGGGGATTATAATTGTACCATTTCAGCGCGACGCCATGTGAACTTGAGTTTAGCACCATAATTTTCCGAACCGCGTTTGCTTTTTTTATCGCGGTAGTGGTCATACCAAATGATTGATTGTTACAAAACATATAGTTGCAACTCATCAATAAGAATGTAATTTTTTTCAAATCAAATAAGTGAAACTTCGCCATCGATAACCCATTTTTAATCGTACACTTGCCAGTCGCTGTACCCGATTGGTCTGTGTAGAGAAATGTCTCGACATAATGGTCGTTAGTAAAGTCTGTATTAAACAACTTAAACGTTATTTTGTCAGTAGTGTAATTCCATGAACATTCTAGTGTTTCTGGATTATATATCGAGCAAATGAAATTGTCACACTCGGGATAGTTCCCTATTACTAGTACATATATCAATCCATCCAGTATTCCGTCATCATCGTTAACTGTTGCGTTAGTGTGGCAGTAGTAACGGATGACACCTCTGTGGTAGTACGCCCGTGTCCTATACTTAATCGATGTCCCGTTGACTGCTGCTGTTTGTAGCAGCTCATCATCATCTTTTTTCATTACAACAGCTCCACTTGGGTTATTGCAAAACACCTCGTAATCCACGCCAAGTCGCACATAGTATATGGCCAAGGCCATATTATCTGTTTGGTGATAATGAACACTTGGCGACTCGATGGACATTGCGATTGTTACTACAACATTCAGAGAGACTTTGCAACTATTTTCATGGGACACGCAGCTATATCTATACTGGCCTAGTTCTGATTTCTTGACACGGAACTGGATGGTAGTCGTATTAAGTTCTACATGTTGTAGAAGTTTGCCATTTTCTTCTATTCCGAGGTGTAGAGTGTCCTTGAACGAGCAATGTATAACAATTTCTTGCCCGTATGGTACACGGTACCTGCCACTCCTTTTCTTTTGTGAATTTACTGTTATCTTCGGTGTTGTATCTGCGCTGCACGCGCCCTCGTCGGCAGCCTCGGCGCGCGCGCCGCTCGGCAGCGCCAGCAGCGCCGCCAGCGCCACAGTTAACACAGTTACAGCACTCATCGTGGTCACACACCAGATTAACGTTTCGGCGGAGTCACCTCTGCTTTATATAGCGCCTAATTAACGATTTCCTCAAGCCAGGAATAACATTTTCAGGGAATTTTGCATGCACAAATAAGGATTATCGCTTTAATCGTTTACGAGGAAACCATACTCACATACATAAACTCACGCCTGTATTCCCAAAAGGGGTAAGCAGAGCACATGAAATTAAATTCCAGTGCCACTTTTAGCAATTGTAGGTTACCAGTGCGGCAGGCAGGCAAGCAGCGAGTGTGGCAGGTGTGAGTGGCGAGGAAACCAGTGGGGGAAAAAATAAAAAAAAATCGCTACTTTACTAGCTCACGTCACGTATATACGAGCATTGAAATAGAGCGAGAGTGCCAAGGCCTATCATCTACCTATCTCCTATTAGTTTATACATTACATATATATAACGATTGCATAAACTAGGTACTATTAATTTCCTCTACGAGGCTAGCATCTGTCGCCATCGCGTAATAACGTAAAGTAAGCGTAATAGACCGTGGGCCAACAACAGATCTCGATGACCAAGTTCCTCTCGCATGAAAACTTGTACAGTGGTTAAGAGAGTTGTATCATGAAGGACTGTGGACGTCTGCCGCGATTCCGTTGGTGGGTTGATGAGCAGCAGCCTCCCAAGGACGTTAAAAAAACAGTCATTTCCTCTCAACTGAAACTGGTGACACGTCCACAGTCCTTTATAACATAATACAACTAAGTATCTTAACCACTGTACAACTTTTCGTGCGAGAGGAAATGACTAACGATTTTAGCACCTGGCCCCCGTCGTCGTATTCGTACGTCGTGGTCGTATTGTAAGCACTTTATTGTACACAAAAACAGGTTAAAACAATATACATTCGCTTACCACCAGATGCCCGTGTGGTGCCGGGTTAAAATAGCACCACCTCGTTTCTTCCCGTGGGTGTCGTAAGAGTCGACTATAGGAACTGGGTTGAAGAGTGTTTGTGGGCGATGGGCTAGCAACCTATCACTGCAATATCACACTTTCTCCATCTTTAAACCTACAATTGCTAAAAGTGGCACTGGAATTTACTTTCATGTGCTCTGCCTATCCCTATTGCGAATACAGGCGTGAGTTCATGTATGTTTATGTATGTACCATCAGGTGAACCGCACGCTTGTTTGGCACCGTCGTAGAATAAAAAAAGCATGTTTTCTCAAAAATAGTATGTAATGTTCTCATAACATCTGTGAAGATAGTATCCGAAAGTGGGTCATCCTGGTCAGTTGGCAGAAGTGTCCAGGAAGTAACACCTACTGTCCAGGAAGTAAGTATGTAAATCCCATTACATATCATAAGTTCAGCTGCTGCTGCGGGCGCGGGCGCCTCCCTGCCAGCGCCCGCAGCAGCAGCAGCGGGGTGCGCGGCGGGGCGGGGGCGGGGGGCGGGGACGGGGGGCGCCCGCGCCCGCACAAACCAAAGCTAGTCCGACCTCACGGTTTTAGAACAAACGAGGTGGAATTGGCGAAAAATATGATTTTTACCGCTATTTATACAACTTGTTTTATTTTTGAGAAAAGCACTATACATGCCTCGACCATAAGTGCCATCCTGGTCTCGTATTATAGCCGGACCTCGCCTTCGGCTCGGCCGGCTAACTCATACTCGTCCAGGATGGCTTACTTACTGGTCTCTGCAGTAATGTACTATAACGTCATAGCGACGCGACGCGACCAGAGATAAATTCACCCTCCACTTTCTAATTCTCACAGTTTAACCGAGACAGAAAATGCTGATTCGCGTGAAAACGTTTGAAAACATTTATTTTGAAAAACGTGAGGGCGGCAAGTCTTGCTAGCCCATCACCTGAACTGAACTGATGAGGTTGACTGACAGGTAGTCACATGGCATTATTCAGCCTTTGCAATAGTTAAATAGGCGTACTCCGGGCTTCTTAGTGCACAACAAGTCGGATTCAACAGTATGATATTTATTATAAGTGGGGGCGTGGCATCATTATAGTTGTCAGTGGAAAGACGTCCACTGCTAGACATACGTAAGCCTCCTAGCCTCCCCAAAAGAGTGCCACAATGATCGGTCCATGCGTCACCCGCATCCAACGGGCTCCCGTGACCTTTCCCAGGTCATCAGTCCAAGTCATTCTATATTATGATAAAACAGTTTATTCTCGGAATCGACCTTTTCACCGCCATTAACTTGATATAGTCGTATAGTCAGTGATGTATAGTCAGGACGTTAGGTACAAATCGGGTCGATCAAGTCGATGTAAAGGCAAGCTACGTGCTATCAAGTATGGTTCATTTTCAGTCTTTTGCTACGGAGACTTTGGCCTGTGAGGCACAATTTAGACTTACAGAATCTATTAATAATGTGGCGGTTAATATACCTATGTTAGTTAAAATAATAACACGTATGGCTTTGTACGTACTTTTCCACCTCAAATTTCCCTATTTTATCGCATTACGTCAATTTAGTGGTTATTAATACGTTAATGCCATGGCCATTCCAGAAAAACAGGATAAATAGTCACCGTCGATCGTGATGATAAGTCACGTATACCGAGTAGGTAAATTGGCTACCAGTTTAAAACTGGCAGTTTTGAACCTTGAATGTTCATTAGGTAATACTTACAAATAATATAGCCGACAAACCAATTTCCGGGCTAATCGTACCTACTGGTAAATTTTCAGCTACAAATAAGATTACAGAGTTGTTATAAAACAATAAATTAAGCGGGGAAATAAGAATTAAGTATCCATTGGTCCGTTTGGACCGGGAGCCCATAATTTTTTTAAAGATCTGTCTGGGCGTCTGGTAGACGCAACACGTGATCATAATGCTAGCCTGTATCTGGCACAAAGTTGAGTTACCCTAGTTGTAATCCCCATGTCGTGATGCAGACTGAGGTTCAACTGGTACCAGGATTCTGAATGACCTGAAGCGGCTTGAGCGATGTCATAGGCACGTGAGCATAAACTATAGTAGCATAATGTCTTATGCTAGTATAGTTTACGCTCACGTGCCAATCACGTCTACCAATCATGTCTGATTGGTCGAACACAACTAACACAAGTTTTGTAAAGTGTCTTGCTTATTTCGAAGTGACATTTTTGCTAAACTTGTTAATAATCGGCCCAAGCCCTCCTAAGTCCTAGCACGAACTTCCAAGTACCTATTTAAGTATCTATGTATATCGACGCCTAGGACCCTTAGTACAAGCTTGGCTTAGTTTGGGTCTTGGTCGATTTATGTGGGATTGTCTTCTACCATTATTAAACATACTTATAGCCATTTTTATTTCATTGTATGGAATGGAGATCTATTTATCTATATAAGTATGTATATCGTCGCTTAGTACCCATAGTACAAGCTTTGCTTAGTTTGGGACTAGGTTGATTTGTGTAAGATTGTCCACAAATATATATATTTTTATTTATTTAAGAGTGCACCATCTAAGTATAACAATCTTTCACCGGCCTCCCCCATTGATGTCAGTTTTTTTTTCTTAAAAATTATTTATTTGCTTATTTATTTTAGCTGACAAACCTACTGCTGTTTGGGGCCGATCCTCTAATTGGATGTGAATGTGAAGGCGTTGAGTATAAAAATCTATTTGTTATGGCGAAACAGACTCTGGATGAAATGAGTAATCATCCAACTGCTGGGAGCCTGCGTAAGTACTGATGATTAAAAAAAATATCGCAATATTTTTATTTACTCGCAATATTTAAATTGGGGATTTGTTAACAGTGCGACTTGTGCACGTAGTAATATTACTTATTCTGTGACCTGTTCTCGAAATAGAGCAGTGGCGGGCTAAGACAGGGAGCGTCCAAACTCCTCCCTGTTCACTGTTCCTTAATAAAATCCCATCATTAAGTGACAAACCGGACAAGGGAAGGTAATAAAATAAAAAAATAAAATGAACTTTATTCTGTAAGTAGGCCGCAATGGCACTTTTACAAGTCAAACCCTACTAGCGTTTCACAGAGGCCACTGCCGAGAAGAAACGCCGAAAGAAACTCGACAGTCAGCCATTTTCTCACAAAAATAAGTAAGGGGAACATTCAGCCTCGCCACTGGCCTTTTATTAATATATATAAGAAGCTTCACTGGAAATATGTTATACAGGGTGATTCAGGAGACGTGAGCAGGAATCAGGTCGATAATAAGGCCCATGAAACTGAACAACTTTCCCCTAGGAATATAGGTCGAAATCTGAAGACATAAAAACCTACTTCACATAGTCAATTAGTCACGACGTGACCAGCCACTTTGTATGAAAGTTGATTTCTAATTTTATTATTTCGGTCCATGGTTTCTTGGGGAAAGTTGTTCATTTTCATGGGCCTGATTATCTACCTGATTCCTGCTCATGACCCAGAAATCATCCTGTATATTTCATGAGTTGCCTTTGTTTTGTATCGTTTCGTATCTAGATCATACGGCTAGAGATTAAACAATTGCACAGTAATCATAGCCTATAGCCATTTTAAATCGAAAACTCCCGTGAACGATATTCGACGTTAAAGACGTGAGTGACCCGTGTATTATATTTCAATAAGCCTATAGCCAATTTACTTATATGTATATGCAACATTTCTGACGCGTGGAGCGAGCCTGCAATGCTTGTAATTTTTATCTTACCCCAAACTAGGTATACATTTTACCTTCCAATATGTTAGTGAACAGAACGTTCACTTTGCGAGCCATTAAAAAAATATCTTTTTACACAACAACGATCGCAAACAAGCTTAGCTACCTACAGCTTGCGTGATATCTTAACCGCGTTGCTGACGATTTATTGGCTTGAAGAGTGGTTGCGTTGACAGCTAGGCTAGAGACATATTGTATTGAGACCCCTCATTCTCAACACAGCGCATCCTCCGGACACCTTTCTCACCTCTAAGAACATAACAACACATGCCTAAAGAACAACCATTTAATATTTTCAGCTAAAGGTCAAAAGCAAGAAGCACAACCTAGCGCCTCTAAGGCTAAAAAACCCGAACCGAAAAAGGTGGAAACCTCGGCATTGGAGGATGCCGCGAAGCTCAAGCAAGCGATAGACTTGATGACGGAGTGTTCCAGGATTTTATACATTAGGTGGATTCAAACGCAGCTTGTTAAAGAAATCATCCGGATCATTTGCAGGTAGAGATAAACTACGATAAATATAACATGTTCCGCGCCTCCAAAATTCAAAACGCTTCTATGTACCTACCTAATACGGTATTAAACCCATAGTCAAATCACCAACTTTTTATTAGTTAAATGTCAAAAACGATTTGTTAATATGAAGTTTGTAGGGAAATACTGTCTTAGTGACGTCACTAAGACAGTGTGAGTAGGTTTGTTCAAATCAGCGTCCTTTTTAAATCTTTATGCTTATAAAATCTTTCAATTAGCTAAAATAAGTTAATAATTGATGTTTTTCGAGTATTTTCGTTAGATCTTTTATTAGTCAAGTAAAAAATAATTTATTTTTACCTTAGTTTAATACCCTCCTGTTAGGCTGCGCTTCCACCAGAGATGTGCGAGGATGCATTTTCATACAGGTGTCAAATATATGAAAACACATCCTCGCACATCTCTGGTGGAAACGCAGCCTTAAAGTGTGTCTGTCTGTTACCTTTTCACGCTTAAACCGCTAAACCGATTTAGGTGAAATTTTAGTAAGGAGGATACTTGAAGCCCCGAGGGGGACATAGGATACTTTTTATCACATACACAAGAACACACACATACACACACAAACACAATTTAGCCATGTAAAACTATTCATATTTTAAGTTGTATCCTGCTCTCTCTGTACACTTATATACCTAGGTTAAGTATTTAATTGGAACGAAACTGGGTCCTGTAACACAGGGTTTTCCTAGCTCAGGACAAGGGTCGTGATTTATATTGTAGTGATGCCCTTATACAATAAACTTTTTTCATTTTTTTTTCATTTTTTTTTTTATCCCGGATATCATCCTTTAAGGGGTTGGAAGTTTGTATGAAAGAGCGATAACTACGTAAGCGTCTGAAATAAAAGCGTAGCAATTAAATTCTAACGCGATGAACGAGTTCTAAGCGCACAAAGTCGAGAGCAATAAGCTTAGGTACCTGTCAAATCCTGTTAATTATAAATTAGTAATGTACTTGCACTCCAGATACAAGCACAGACATTGGAGCATGATGATCAAAGAGTATAAACACAAAAAAGCAGCCGGCCTTTGGATCACTGCTCAGCGTTGTCTAGAAATATGGGGTCATCTGAAGACTACCCAAAAGAAGATATACGAAGACAGAACTATCCTTTGGAATCTGCTCTGTATTGCGCACTTCTTCCACTTAAGATCGGTGACGTCAGATGGCTTCGATAAGGTGACTTCTACGGAGAGAGATGAGGCTGAGTCGTATGCTCATTATATCCTGAAAGATAATAAGAAAGGTGAAATAGTACCGTTGAAGCGATATGTTCAGCCAGAGCTTTTTGTTAAAGCGGTAAGTTTGTTTTTTTCAACCTTGAACTGGTGGCGCAATATCGGGCTAAGTGGCGCCAAATCAGTTCAACACAAAGCACAAAATAAAGAATATACAGAAGGTCCGTTCCCGCCGTTCTTGAAAATACATACCTAAACTTGCCTGACTCACAGGGTTGCTTCTGTATTGATTCTGAATTTTAAAAAGGAGCAGGTATATTAAAAATTCTTCAACATGACATTTAAATATGAACCAGCGTATCTTGGTAAAAAACCGGCCAAGTGCGAGTCGGATTTCGCACATTTAGGGTTCCGAATCAACCTCAAAAATATGATTTATCAATATATTAGTATTTGTTGTTAAAATATACGTAATATTGAACATTGTCACCAAATTTCAAGTTCATAGGTCAATGAGATGTCTAAAAATTCTTCGGAACAAATTTTGTGACAGACGACGGACGGACGGACGGACGTCTGGGCGACACCAATAGGGTTCCGTTTTGACCCTTCGGGTACGGAACCCTAATAAATTGATGCGTGACCCGCTGCGAGTTGTGACTTGTGACGGGCGGCGGTCGAGAGCGCCAACAAAGAATATACCTAATTAATTAGGTACCTACTTAACTAAACCATAGTACTTAAATACTGGCGTTTTACCAGCGAACGATAAGATGAATGTGTAATGGTTGATCGTCGTTATCAAAGCGGCTAGTTTCAAAAAATTACCTACCTACCTAGGTATTGTAACTACCAAAATGAGAAAACCGTTTTATTTACCTTTCAATATCGTTTGAAAATTTTAAGAAAGTGTAGGCACAGTATTTTGTGGTATTTAAACAATAAAATACATTCCAACTGTAATAATATCGCTTATTCATTTTGACGTACGTGACACAAAGTACCTACGTAGCGGCGGGGACGTCAAGTGATCAACGCGCGCACAACTAGCACTCGCGACGCGACAGTGACAGTCGCGACTAAGCTCGTCCGAAATCAACCGAGAATGCCTGTAAATGTTACGTCTGTGTGCGTGCGGCGAAAATGGCACTTTGTACTGAGCGGACTCTCTGCTCCGGCGCGCGCCGCCGCTATTTACTTTGTGACAAAAGCCTGCGCAAAAATTATAGACCCTGCCGCCGAATGTCAAATAAGTCGCAATTTTCAACTGTCATAATGAGTCATAAACAGTCATCGGAATTCTCGTAGCATTTTTGAGCTGTCATAGGGACTTCTCGTTATCGACTTCCGATATATATATTTTGTCGATACATTATAGAGCACAACACAACATATCAAAGAAGATTAAAAGTAGAGGTAAACAACAGGCGGTCTTATCGCTAAAGAGCGATCTCTTTTAGATAACTTTTAAGTGGCTGAAAATGTTAAATAGACATTTGCAATTCTCGTTGCAATTTGTTTCGAAAAATGTTTAATAGCCGTAAATCCACAAATTATTGGTATTTATTGGTATCCAAAGGCTATCTCGAAGAGATCGCTCATTCGCGTTAAGACTGCATGTTGTTTAGGTACTTCTACTCTTAATCATAATTATATTACATATCATATTTTGTATTTATCGATATAAGTACATATGTATAATCGGAAATGCTACGAGAATTCCGATGACTGGTCATAAATAAAGATATAATTTAGGTACCTACATTGTTATATACTTTGTATGATTGATATAGCAACAGATGCGATTAAAAGGTTAATGGTCTACTGTGGGTACTCGCTTTTGGTGACTTGCTTGTTAAAGTTGAACCAACTTTCTATAAAGTAGACACATTTTCTTCCTCTCTTGACTTAACGTATTACCGATAACGACACGACTCTTACTTTTTACACAGTGGCTCCGTATGAAGTAGGTACACTTATATCACAGATCTTTTCCAGGATTCAAAATACAACGTATGCTACGAATGCTTCTTGCCACTCACCGAGGACCGGGTTTTATGTCAGTCCTGCGAAATCGTGTCGTTTTGCAACTTGGACTGCTTAAAAGAAAGCATTGAGAAGAGTAACGGCCACGCCTGCAATGACAATCTAATTCTTATATACTGCCCTAGCCCTGAACCAACAGATAGTGAGTTCATCCTTTACCCTTTTGTACTAGTACCTATACCTAGTCACCGCCCGCGGTAGAAATAACCAAAGACTACAATATATATACTAAAGTATAGACTGGTAACTCTACCGTTTTAGGAAACTGGATGATAGTGCTGCCATCTATCCCTCGTGATGTGTAAATTGATTTACACACGCACACACACATGCATAGTAGGTAATACATACACATATAAAACATTCATTCAATTAGTTTGACACATCTTAGAAGTTACGTAGAAATAAGTTTCTTAACGCGATTATGAAATTCATTGCGTACCTGTTTAGAAACTTATTTCTCTACGTAACTTCTAAGATATGCCACACTAGTCCATATTGGAGATTATAATAGGATAGAATTGGAATAGGTCCTTAAAAATAGAATAATATATTATCAATATTAAATAAAAAATCAAGTGAAACTTCATTTCCTTGTTTATGTGTGTTATTATTATAAACAAACAATCTACTAAAAATAACATACATGGCAAAATAAAATCAAAACTAACTTGAATCTACAACAGGCCCCTTGAGGCATGGTACCTATATTTTCTCGCTATATGGCAATGATCGCGCGCGTTGAGTCCTTTGGAGTTCGCTTACCATCAGGTGGCCCGCACATATAAAAAAATGCCGATACGTTGTACGAGGAAGTCACCAGGTTCGTCGGTCATCAGTTACTTCAAACATTTCACGATTTCAGTAAATAACTTGTGTGCGCTGGGATCCCATGGACCTCGAGTTTTCGATGCCAAAAGGGTCAAAATTGTACTCACAGCCGAGGCCCTTATATTTAATGAGCTGGAAACAAACAAATCAACATATAAGTACCTATACGCAACTTGTCTAACGGTAAGCAGACCCCATAAGATATTGACGCTTGCAACTCCCGAAGAATTACAAGCGCGTTGCCAACCCCGAAGTGAGTTGAGGATTCACTGCAATTACACAAAGAGAAAAATGCAGATCCTCTCTCAACACAGCGCATAATTGGGAACTCTGGCGACTATACTGACCACTGTAACATCAAATTAGTACAAACAGACATAGTTTTGCTGTTATTATGGCTGCAATATTTTTAACTTTATTTTACTAAACGGTTAAAACTCACGAAGTGACAATCAATACGTGAGTTTTAACCGTTTAGTAAAATAAAGTTATAACATGTCTCACGAAAGTTTAAATTCAAGCAATATGTTTACTCCAGTTGTTGCTCAGTCAGACCCTTCAAGTGATAACAATTCGCTTGTATCTTTTTCTTTTTTAGTAGGCACTCCTCCATATCCCTCCGAGAATATGACTGTGGTCAAAATTGTACCTATGCATTTATTTTTCCGTCCCACATTTCACTCTAATATCAACACATCTGATTAGATGATTTATTTATTTTTATTGATTAATAAAAATAAATACATACCTCGCAAGCATATTTTCTGGGTAGTGGTATACTTCAGTAAAATGCATTCTATAACCCTCCTGTTTGTGCTGTGATGACTGCTCTTCAAAATCAAATCCGCAACTGAGCTTCCCAGCCCTAAACCTGTTTGAATCTTTAGGTTAGGACTTGGAAATCTGTGTAAGGGGATACCTGCAATTGTGAAAGGAAAATAAATGCCAAAAATGAAACAATTTACTTGATTAGACATTATTACCTATTAATCTACTATAACTTAGTTGCTAGGAGCACTAAATGGCCCAGCGGCGCCTGCGTACCGCAACCGGTATGCAAGGTTAAGCAATGTCGGGCAGGGTCAGTACATGCATGGGTGACTGCTTTGAGTGGTTACTAACTGAGCGCTCCCGTGCTTTGGAAGGCACGTTAAGCCGTTGATCCCGGCTGCTGTCTATGGCAGCAGTCGTTAAGCCAAGTTGGAGGCCTTCGGGCGGCTTGAGAACTTCTAACAGTCAAGTTCCCACTCGACAAAGGGGGGTCGAAGTTGCACCACGTCCGTAGGGAAAGTACCCACCGCTACCCTACACGTGACCCCTGGGTGGTTCTAAAAGTGCAACAAAATCTGGCAACCGTAGTGTCTTCTCGAAGATCTCACGGTTTGAAATAAATGCCATACGATAAATAAAATAAAAAAATAACTTGGTTGCTTCGTTTAAGTTTTTTGTTATGTTTTTACTTAGTGGTGGACAATAAGGCATATTATTATTATAACATAGCAATTACTCAAATACAAATAATTACCTTTTCCGTGTCCACCCTTACAAAATGGCTACCGTACACAACGCAACATTTCCTGTCCTGTGTCCTGAATGACATAGGTATTAGGTATTCCTGGATTACAAGTCCTTGCTCACTATCACATTGTCAAACTATGCGTATTACACTACAATGTTTTTTATTTCGAATATGGTGGCATTTAAATGAAAACACAACTATTTTAAATTAAATTAAATGGATTTGTCAGTAACAGTTTTATAAATATATTTGAATTGAAGTTTTATTTTGAAAATTGTCAAAAGATGAAAGATGTCATCGTATCTATAATATAAACGTTCCGTTACTCCCAAATATAAGCTGATATACACTCATAGTCCATAAAATTTTGCTCGTAACTTATAACGTAAGAGAGGCTGACAACATATATTTATCCATGTCTATGGGGTATTTAACTAGCACTCTAATCAATTTTCTGTTTGCATGAACTATTGATGAGGCTCAATTAGCTCGGTGTTGTTATCACATAATTGTGTACATTACCTAAAAAAGTAAATATTTTGTGTAAATTGGAACGATAAGGAAAAAACTCCTAGTACCATAAATTTAGGTAGCAAATACGTCATCGAAATTAAAGCATAGACAAGTAAATGTAAAGGTTAATGTATACATAGTAGACAAGTTTGTGTTACTTGTTACAGTTTTTACAGTGTATACATTACCTTAACATAACTGTGTGCAGTACTGACATCTAACAGCATGAGTAAAAACGACGAAGTCCTTGGCTTGGAAAAGAAGACAAGCAGTACTTAGAGCTGAAGAGCTCGTTATTTTGTCACCAATATATAGATTGCAGCTCAATCAAAGCGTTCCATTTCTTTTCTTCTAAGTTGCCATAGCATGGAAATAACCCCTTTAGAAAGGAAATAATCAAATGAGGATAAATTCAGGATTTTCAATCTTAAATGTTAACGAGCGGGTTACAGCAATTTTGGATTGTAAAGGCTAACCATTATTCATACTTTGTTGTGTGTCGCTAGGCCAGTTACCCGACCTGCGTCAGTTTACGGCCGCCTGAAGAACGAAGTTTTTTCAATTAAAGATATTTACATTTTTACATGCCCTAATAAAGCAACAGTCAGTTGTATGCGTTTTAATTAGTAGATATTGAGTGGGAATATATGGAAAAAGTCATCCAAGTGGCCGCAAACTGGCGCATCAAATTAACAGGCCGTAAACCCACATACCTACTATAAATACTTAAATACATAGAAAACATCCAAGACCCAAGAACAAATATTCGTGCTCATCACACAAATAAATGCCCCGGCCGGGATTCGAACCCGGGACCTCCAGCTTCGTAGGCAGGGTCACTACCAACTAAGCTAAAGCGGTCGTCAGTACAATGTTATTGTGTAATGTACAATGTTATTGTATTATTTATTTTAATTTCATTTTCAGTCGTTGATGCCACCGAACCTTTAGATAAAGAAACATCAATAATGAAATAGTAATAACTACTAGTGCCTACGCCAAATATTGAGAATATTGGGATTAGATGCCAAAGCGAACGTCCTTTAAGATACAACTTGGAAAAACGCTACAAGGAGGAAAATTAATAACTATTAATGAATTTCACAAAACAGTTTTATTAATTTAAGGGCCTATCGTGCGGGGTAAATTCTCAGCGCCTGTCAAATTTCAATTTTTTTAATAATTTACCCAATTAACCATAGATGTACTATAAAAGAACTAGATACACAGTCAGGCGAAAAAAATGGCACCCTCAAATGTACCGCGTTGCGGTACTTTCGTGTTGACGGCAGACAGTGACAGTGACAAAGCGTGTATGCAACTGACAGTGTCAATCAGTGCCACATTTTCCGTAATTGTTGTTCGGCATTGTGTGTCTATTTCTATATTATAAGTCAATGCAATTAACCCACGCATGCATTATTCACGCACACTACCTCATTTTGCTGGGTCGGGTCATTGACCCATGTTTATGTCAACTTATGACAATATAGATTTTGAATATTTAAAGGTTTCTTGGTACATAAGAGAAGTGTAACAAAAATCGTCAAGTTCTGATCTGTAACCAAAACTCAAGTATTAGTTGTATCTGAAAATATCTTGAATTTGGAATTTGTGGTAGTAAAATACTCAGTTCCTTGTTTATAAAATAAAACTTGTCAAACCCCTGTTTTGTAAAATGTATTTTGTTTTGCCCTTTCCTCACAGACTCATTTTTATACAACTTAAAACAGAGAAAGAATTTTCCTAATCGGTTCGTGCATGTTATGACTGTTTTATGTTTATGACTTAGGTACTTATTTTGAGAGTTTACTTGGTGATTTTCATGATACGAGTATATGTTGTACCTTAAATAGGTTATTTTCATAAATTGATTATTTTCTGTTTATCAGTTGGTTAACTCTAAAATGGACACTGATTTAATGCAAGTTTTAAGAGAAGAAGCGGTAGTTTTATTACAATATATATAATAACTACTGAAACTATTTATACGGCACGGGATAACTGCAGCAATATTGTGAATCAACTTTGTATTTAAGGAACCAATACCTAACCTTATAGGTAGTTCTTGTTATTCACGACCTCCCGTCGTAACCCAATCCGCAGAATTGCGCATAGAATAGTATGACATTCCCTGCGCATCGTCGTTATCGTGAATGACAAGCACTATAAAACCTAATGATATAACAAATATCATCAAGAAAGTCATTGTAACAGTCTGCAATTGTGGAACTTGGCCGGACCACTACTGTATCAGCTCTGACAAATTAACTTTTATACACTTCTTATAAGGTCCATAATTGAAAGGAATAATTAGCAGGATGCGTTTACATATTCTTCTAGTGTGAGCAATCGTGCCGTCGATGACACTTAACTGAACATCCGTGAACCTTATTGCAACGACATAAGGTTCAATAATGGTTAACATTGCGTCTATTTTCATCAATAATAAATAGCAATTATTATTATTTGCTATTCGTTTACTATAACGTCGAGACAATTATTGCGATGCGACATAAGTACTTACTTGTACAAAATCAAAGCA
Organism: Cenopis cana; assembly: GCA_951800055.1. Classification (NCBI taxonomy): domain Eukaryota; kingdom Metazoa; phylum Arthropoda; class Insecta; order Lepidoptera; family Tortricidae; genus Cenopis; species Cenopis cana. The sequence continues at coordinate 1,638,511 of OX637476.1, read as the reverse complement.
ACGGGATTTCCAACGCATGAAAGCTTTAGATATAAACTAGCGCAGTTTCATATTATAAGTAATTACTCCATATTTGTTTGTTAGACATCGTCATTGTCACCACATCCCCAACAACTACTTGGTTTATTATTTATAAATGAAACATAGGTTTATTATTTTCATTCTAGGTATAATTATATTATGACCAGGCGGCTTAGACACTACACAATTTAAATCCACATCAATCAAACTGGCGAAGAAACTCCGATATTCTTTCTTCTGCTTCCGCTGCAAGAGAGCACTCTAGATCTATTTCTTGGTATAACGCTGATATTTTATAAACTTCTGTTCAAAGCACCATAATAATTGTGCCTGTTTTTACAGATTCTGGGATATGTTTTGTTTATGCAGATTCTGCGATATATTTAGGTAATCATTGTTTGACGTGAAAGCGCCGTACATATACACATAAAATATAACATTAGATTCGTTAAATTATTGAAATATAAAAATACAATTTGTTTACAAATTTTAATTTGAAATATGATGAGTGACATAAATGTCATAACGTTCCGTTCTGGGTGGCCAATTTATAAAAAGTAAATTACTTTGAACTGAAATACATCGGTAACCTTTTTACGTTTAAAATGCCTTTTCGTAAAGGAAATCATTATAATTTAGTTGCATTAGTAAACATTGGGGACCAAAGATTGCATTTTTATGTTATAACGAATGGCTAATACTAAAAATTCCATGTTAAAAGAATCTTCAATAGCCACACGTCAACATTTATTTACCCTACTTCAATTAATGCAATCTTTGTGTGTGGTATACATTTTGTATTTGTATACGAGCAAGCTGTCAAAAAGCGTGTTTTTATGAGATGTCAAACTGAGAAAAGCAGCATACGTCTGCTCCCATTGAGGGCCGTAGCCCATCTGCCGGCAAGAAAACTACGGCGGCCGGTCAAATTTTCGGAATTTCCTTTGCATTGTTAAAAAAATCTCCACATTTTGCAAATGTTAAACACATACGACCTAGATAACATGTAGTTTTGTTACTATTCAAAAATTGAAGACCTTTCATAAAGTATTAACGTTGTAGTTTGCGTTTATTTCCTTTAGTAGAGCTAACTTTGGATTGAATTTTTATGAAGAAAACTATAAGTAATTGTGTTTCTGAAACACATGACGTGTAGAGTGTATCCTTAAATATCATATATAGGAATTACAGAATTCAAGCTTTAGTAATAGACAAATTTTACCTAAAAATAAAATTTATATTAAGTTACTTACCTTATTCCAAGCCTAACAAATTGAGATGGCAACATCCGTTTCCACTGGCAACGCTGCCATGTTCCTAGTGACGTAGGTGCAATTACCCCACCCCTTGTTAGGAACCCAGAGCCGTCAATGGCTGCGCGCCATTAGCGAGCCCTCATTGGATTCTCAATTTGATCTACCGTCCAATATGATATAAATGGATGGTAGATAGCCACTGCAGATAGACAGGTGGCAATGAAGCCACGGTAGGTAGACCGGTGGCACTGCGTTATGTAAACAAATAACGAACTAGGGGTAGGTAGTTGGTTTGTTTACGATTAAATAAGATCTGATGATTAAATAGTACAGCTGAAAAAGAGCTTAAATACTAAATTGTTCCTGAAATACAAGCTTAAAACTAAGTTAGAAGCTGAAAAATAAGCTTAGATTCTAAAACATGCAAGTGAATGTTAATAAACATAAAAAAGTGTTTAAGCACACGCCAGCAGACAGCAATAAAATTAGGCTTGGAATAAGGTAAGTAACTTAATATAAATTTTATTTTTAGGTAAAATTTGTCTATTAAGTACCTGTACCTTATTCCAAGCCTAACAAATTGAGAAGTGTTTGTTATCGGCTGCTGGTTCATAAGGATTAATCAAAACTAAATAGTCTAATTAGAACGCCAATGTGAAGAATAGATTAGATTCTTAATATAGAGTATTGTAGAGCAGTGAAAAACTTTTATACTTAACATATACAAGTCATATAAATACTATAATTACTCCTTCACCATATATCAAACCACATAATAGGATCTACTTGTGTCCAAAAACGCTTACAGATTTTTAATGAACTTTTTGAAATACCTAGTAGCACCAGCTAATCACTTACGCCTTTCCAAGTTATAAATATGCCATCTTTATTAACGATTGTCAGTTTGACAATTGCGGATATTGTTCACACCGTATAGCATAGCAATCCATAGAATAGATTTCACCAGTTACCTGCGAAGCTTTTATGCCTTCCTCTCGGTTACAGAACAAAAACTAATGATATCCAATAAATAAGTTATCAACATTTGGATTACAACTATAAGCCAAACAATTTCAAAGTATAATTCATTGGAAGGCAATATCGTACCAACATTTAATTCAACTAGGCTCAATATTAGCAGCTTTCCAAAATTTAAAACGTTTTTCCTTAACGTGGGATCACAGAATAAGTAATAGTACGTGGAATCCATAAATGCCTATCTGGCTGACAAAATGTACTGAACTAAACAACGGTCGTGATTATCTTCTGTTTGAACTGAACCAAGCTATGGGTCCGTTTACAGAACAGTGTTCAAATCATCGGTTTATACATAAACAGCCTAAAATGCGAGGAATTATCTACGCGAATGGACCTACGCATTACGCCTTATCCCAAATATGCTTACAGTCTTAGCCAGGATGATTACAAGACGCCATAAAAGATCTTCACCTACTGCTAATAAATAAACTGAAGTGGGCCACCACTGCCACCAGCTATCAGCTAGACAACTATAGAACTAGACAATGGTAAGGGGTTTGTTACTATCGAAGAATAAATACTATGAATCTCGATGTCTATGGATATGGCTTCATTCTCCTTGTCACTGAATTATAACGCTAAATCATTTATCGGTAGGGGCACTAGGTAAAGCCTGGTAGATACGCATAGTTACAAACGGGAACCCTCCTGTATCATACGTATAGACAGGAGAAAAAACGCGCTGCACAAAGAAAAATAAATGTCTACCATCCGACTAGTAGTGACAAACTTACTAACAACAACCATCGAGAAACGCTGTAGCTAACTGGATCACCTGCGATGTCGAGACTACGTAAGCAACCATCGAGAAACGCTGTAGCTAGCTGGATCACCTACGATGTCGAGACTACGTAAGCTTTCCAAGTTGTGAGAAGACCTGACACCCGAAACCCCATAATAATTATAGGGTATCTCACCGGGGAGAGTTGAAGAGAATGTTATATAATTAGTCGACCCCGATTTCATATGGACTACAATACAGGTAGTCTAAAAATCGCTGAATATGCGCTACTCTGATCTCTAACTGGTTACTGTCAGTACGTACATCAACTGCCATAGGCACTGATTTTGATCATACCAGAAACTACTAAACTTTCACTATGATCTACGCATGCTTATTGTACAGGTATAGACCGTCCTAACCAACGAGGCCGAAGCCAGTAAATATGAACGATGGAGAAGAATAATATAAATGATAATAATGAGGCCATCTTGCCCGGGAATTAAACCGCAAACAGCTTTTCCTAATTAGCTCATATCGTATAATTTTAATAAAACAGGCGAATGTCTGAGTTATAGAAGCTCTATAAACATGTATATGCAGCATGTCATGTCAGGGTGCAGATACACCCTTCATCGGCCCAGAACCTTTCTGTGGTATAACCAAACAGAAAGTAAGCTCTCTGCTAAACAATAAACCGGAAGCTATAGAGTTGTGGAAGTTCACAAAAGGACTAAAACAATCAAAAGCGCTAATTAAAGGCTACAACACCAAGCTGTCTAAAGAGCTATTACAACTCAAAAGACACAAAACCTGCGCAGTGACGAGAATACTCACTGGTCACTGCAAACTTAACAAACATCTTACACAAATGGGTATAAAACAAAGTGCAGCATGCAGGTTCTGCCAGGAGTCGGAGGAAACTGCCATCCATATCCTCTGCTCCTGTGGACCACTTATGCGCAAAAGAAGTATGTACCTAGGGAAGCACATCATGCATCCAGAGGAGATACAACAGATTGCTACCCAAAGAGTCTGGAAATTCCTGGAAGCAACGGGTTTAAGCAAAGAACTTTAAGGGCTGCCACAATAGATCAATAACTGGTCGACGCGGCATAGAAGGCCCACAAAAACCAATAATAATAATAATAATAATAATGTCATGTCAGTGTCAGTGTGTCAGTTACCGAAGGCATCTACTTTCCGAACATCTCGTGGAAATCTTGTGAAAATCCTTCTAGCTGAAAGGGATTTCAAGCCCAGGATCTCCTGCAGTCCTAAGGAGTAGGTACAATGGTTGTTAGAGGACCATTGTTCATTTTTATATACTTTATCGTCAAGCCTAAATGATTCAACTAGAGAAATGTACTTTGTACGCACCCTTGACTCTGGTGTGCATAGATAACAAAATCTTATCCGTACCAGATCTAACGGACCTCTATCTGCGAGCCTAACAAAACTGCCATTGCGACGCGAAGCAAATAGAGATAAATCTACCCTCTGTTTCCAACTCCTAAGTTCGAGTGCGACAGGAACCGCCAAGTCACGCTGTGTGCTAGCCCAGCTGAATGATAAGCGAAGCAAAGGTATAGGTAATATCATCTGCTGTACACCGGCGAGAATCTAGAAATGTCGCAATCGCAAGAAATGCCCTGTTTTTCAAACCAGTCATGTGCCACCAGTCGTGTACGTACCTTGCCAAAGTAAACATAGAAAGCAAAATGGACATAAAAAGTAGCCTCAAACTAATAAGTCATCTCAACATCCTTTTGTCAATAACTGGGTAATTTGCACAGATGAAGATTATCCAGTACAGACAATTATTATGTTATGCAGTATGCAGCCTGTTCTAGTTATGAGAGACAGCACTGTAGACTTAACTGATAAGAATACTTACCCTATTTGCCTCTATAGCATGCTGTCTTCATCCTGCGTACCTCCTACTTTGCCAGAAGTAGAGGAGGCTCGAGCTAAGGGAGGAGCTCGGTGTCGCAGCTAACCAAGCTGCGAGCAAAGCAAGTTGCAAGCAACCGTAAACTGAAATGCGTATCTATATTGCCCAGAAGCCGGGACGAGGTTGAGTCTTCTTAAACCGCTTTGATGGTAACTTTTTACGCAAAAGTTTGCTTAGTAGCTTCTCCTTGCGCAGGAGGACTTTGATGAACGGTTGGTAACAACTCCTTGCGCAGGAGTGACCTTGCCGAGTGGTTGGTAACCAAAACCTTCCGCAAGCGTGCGTATACATATTCATAGACAGATTCTATAAGTGTCCCAAAATATGAATAATGTCGGGAGTCGAACCCGTGTTCACTGCGTAACAGTAATTATAGGTAAAATATTGCTACAAACTCAAGATACCACCATCAGACACTGTTTGTTAAATATTCGTTAATGTATGCTATTAACTGGCTTATTCATGTATGCATCTCTCGGACCGCGCGACGGACGAAGCAAACAATCTGACTAAAAATAAGCCACACATATTCGGTATAAACACTGTTGATACCTGTATCTTAACCAAAGTACTTCGAGTTTGCGCAACTACATTCAACTTATACATTATGAAAATAGCAAAACGTTTATTTTTAAAAGGTTGATGGTACTCATATAAGGTTACTTACCTTATTTATTTCAGGGAAAATCTCCGTTAGGTACGACGACGAGCGAAGCGAAGAGAGTTAGGTAGAACCGCCACCCTACAGCGCGCGAGCCGTGCGAGCGAAGCGAAGCATGCCGCGATTGCCGCGGCAGAGCGGCCAGCGAAGCGCTAGAACCTAACTTTTTTATATTGAGTACCCCTTGGCACACCCCGATCATCACCACGAAATGATAATGTTACCAAAACGACATTACAATTACACTTGCCAAATTTTCAACTCGAATTATAATTTATAAACGACTCGCATGATTTTATAACCTTAATTCACGCACGTATGGCAACAACTCCTTGCGCAGAAGTGAGACATAACATATTACAAGTCTAGTAATTAGAAGCGTGTAACGCGCTACCCTACCTTGTTAAACCAAAAAATAATCAGAACGTAATTTTGTATTTACTTAAGTTTAAATCGACACTTATGGCAGCCATCTATTGAGCACTACCCATAAGCTAAACCTCAGAGGTTCGGTTCGATTAGCATTTATAACGACCGGAAATATGGTAATTACTGATGTGCTCCACAATTGCGATACCAGATGACTTGAGGGTAGTTTGCAAAGGTGAAATGGTTAACCTTCACAAGAAAAACAGCACGGGTAGAACGTGGCTGGAGGAATTGCATGAAGAGACATCATCGGGTACGCAAATTGACTAAAAACTTGTAAAGACCTTACCTCCTGAGAGCTACTCACGATTACTTTAAATTCCATCGTCCGTGGTCAGACATGACGAATCCTCGCTCTCCACGCAGTCTATGGGTGGAGCACCATCACCCTGCACCTTGATTACCAGGATCCAAACAATCTATTTTGTCACTATCATGGAACTTGATCAGAAAATTTCGAATTATTTTCCGTTAAAAAGGCAGATTGAAGTACCGCCGGAGCAGGTACTTTACGTGTTGCCTCTGCAAGAAACAGAACGCCAATGAGGGCTCGCTAATGGCGCGCAGCCATTGACGGCTCTGGGTTCCTAACAAGGGGTGGGGTAATTGCACCTACGTCACTAGGAACATGGCAGCGTTGCCAGTGGAAACGGATGTTGCCATCTCAATTTGTTAGGCTTGGAATAAGGTACAGGTACTTAATAATAATACAGCAAGTGATCCAACCATCGCAATTATTCAGAAATTTGCTCGGTGCAGTCTTAATACACTTATTATATATCATTATATATAAATTCACAATTCTTAACAATTTTAACTGGCAACTTTCCCTCTGAGCAGTAACAGTCGCTTATTTGATTGGTGCTGTCAGTTTAGGCTGGGCGCAGACGCACGGTTTTAGAGCGAGATGCTTCAACTCCCCTCTCCCTGAAACCGTATCAGGAAACCGTGCGTTGCGCCCAGCCTTAGACTTCGTCGAAGGCTCGGGCATGGCTGGGGTTAAAGTATTTTTTGCAGTTGATATCTTATAGGTGTAAGGTAAGGTAAGTACATCGTCCCATTTCAATTAGGAATTTGCAGATATGGGCTGAAAGGTACCTACTACCTACTAAAATACTCCATATTCTACTAGTACTAGATATACTTTAACATTGTCACACGTACATTGTGTTGAACATTATCAGGGAAAAAATCGCGGAGAGCGCGGACTTTTTTTACCATGGTAATGTCATGTAACTATTTTGACAGTGACAGTGACAGTGACAGTGACACTTGTGATGTTAGGAATATGGCGCGGGTTTGGGTTCGTAAACAAATGTATTGAAAGCACGCATTTACTGCATTCTGTGAGGTATATAAATCTATTAAGAATGGCGTCAGCACCTAAGAAAGCGAAGCTTTCGCTGCCCTCATCATCCAGCTCAGAATCAAAGAGCTCGCTGGATGATTTCATGAAAAGTTTGCAAGCAAAACGCGATCAGACTGCTAAGTCAATTTTAGAGTACACATTTAACAGAAAGCGGCTTAGGATTATATCTCAGGAGCAGATGGTGGCAGATGATTGTGACGGTATCGTATACTGGATGTCTAGAGACAGTAGAGTGCAGGACAATTGGGCTTTTTTGTTCGCCCAGAAACTGGCGCTCAAGAATAAAGTACCCTTGCATGTGTGTTTTTGTTTGATCGCCAAGTACTTAGACGCGTCGGTTAGACAGTTCGACTTTTTGATCAAAGGTGAGTTTGATTCCAAATGCTTATTTTATGAGCAAGCTCAATCTCAGCAAGCTATCAGAAATGCATAAGATTAACTGTCTATTATCTCGCTCTTTTTTATTTCTTGCAAATCTGTTTGCCAGTCGGCAAAGGCCTTCAGCCTTCTCCACTTCCATTCCCTTCTATCTTGTGCTACTCTGCTCCATGTTTGCCCAGCAACTTGGCAGATGTCATCATCCCAATGTTTCAGGGGTCTACCTCTTCTCTTGATTTCTCTAGAGAGTAGTTCCAAAGAGACACTGGTTTACTCTATTTGGTGCTACATACAAAAAATAAAGCCCTTTATTCATTTTGTAAATGGTTATACATATAAATTTGAAAATAAAACTTAGACTTAAAATTAGTAGTTTAATGAATCCCTAGTGGGTAAAGGCCTCCTCCAGTGCTGCCCATTTTTCCCTGTCCTGTGCTAAAGTCATCCATTCTGAGCCGGCTGTTACTTTTATGTAGTCTTCCCTTCCCAACGTGTAAGTGGTCTGCCTTGGCCTCTTTTGCCAAGTGGGCATCTCCAGTTTGCTCTCTCCAGCTTATTAATTTACATCTCAAACCTGCAATTCCAGGTTTAAAGACAGTAGCAGCACAGTGCAAGGAGCTGGACATATCTTTTCACCTACTAGAAGGAGATGGTGGTGATGTACTACCAAAATGGGTGATAGACCACAAGATCGGAGCTGTGGTGTGCGACTTCAACCCTCTGAGGACTCCCATGGGGTGGCTGGAGAAAGCTAAGAAGGGACTGAAGAAAGATGTGCCTTTAATACAGGTGGTTAAAACCCGTCCTCTCCCAGCGAAAAAAACAGAGCAAAACCTTCTTTTATTATCCCGCCAGGGATCCCAGTCACCGGTAGCGGACGGCTAGACTAGACTACATATAGAGAACATTTGTTATTATTATTTTTCAGCCATGTTAGTAATAGCCATGATTTTTAAAACTTTGATTGGTTAAGAGCTAAACCAGTATATGTTTTGTTAGATACTATGTTTACACCGGCAGAACAGTAAGTCAAAGTTACTTTAAATGTCCCTTAATTTTCTTCCAGTTTTTTGAGTCCCACTTACTGCCTGGCAAATACTTTTCTACTCCTTTTCTCTATGTGTCTTAAGTTATCTTGCCATATTAGTATCCTTGGTCTATCATTAATTTGATAAAAAAATCACTATAAATTGAAATTCATTATAAATTGTAAAAAAAACGCAACACACAATCACACACATGTAGATATATAGTCATAAGAAATCATTTAACAATATAAGAATGTTTATGATTTGGAAGAGCGAGGCCTCCTGACACAGGTACAGTATAATACCTAATAGGGGACTCGATCCTAACTGTATTTACCACTTAAGGTTAAATGGAAATAAAGTTATAAAAGAAATGTAAATTAATGAATTACTTTTCTGATTTCAGGTAGACGCTCATAATATAGTCCCCTGCTGGGTGGCCTCGGACAAGCAGGAGTACTCAGCGCGCACCATTAGGAACAAGATCAATTCCAAGCTCGACGAATACCTAACAGAGTTCCCGCCCGTCGTCAAGCATCCATACAAGAGCAGTTTCAAACCTGAGGTATTATAGACCAAGTACAGTCGACCAATTTGATTTCTGGACTTTATACCTTGTCACAGTGAAAATCAATATGAAAGCCGCTAGAGATCATGTTAATGTTACTGTGACAAGGTGTGAAGTGGTCCAGAAATCAAATTGGTTGACCATACCTGTGTTTCAACTTTAAAATACTATGATTACTTTGAGTCCACAAATATTTATTTAACACTAACTTCATAAATGTGTCTTTTGTTTGAATCAAGGCTATTATTATAATTTATAACTTCATACAGTTTCTATTACAAACAAACGATTTTTAGACGGTGTATGTCAAGGAAACAACTGTATGAATTTATAGAAGAAAATATATTACAGTACATTTCACTATTGAATGCAATTGACAGAAGTGCAAATTACAGGCTTGATTTGACGAAACAGAAATAAAACTTCGTCTGAGAATAAGCAACAAGAATTTATGAACTAATCTTGGATATTTTTTTAAGGGTTGCTGAATTATGTAACACCCAATTTTGGATAATACTTCAATCAGTTAATTATTTAATTGGACAAAACGATTTGGTCTAAAATTAGCTCAATAATAAACAATAAATAATCACTGCTTAATAAATGTACTTATATTTAGGGTTACGTACCTGAAGGGTCCACACGGTACCCTATTTTTTTTTTTTTTTTTTTTTTTTTTATTGAAATGGGAAACAAACAGCATTGTATAACACAAACGTATCGAATTAAAAATGTAGTTCACACATAAGCCAAAACAGTTTCCACCAAAGGTTAATACATTTTTGCTCCGAGTACAGAGAACATGCAGCAAAAACAAATGTATTAAGTAAGTATTTGACTTTAAAAGAGTAGAACATAGAAAGTGATAATAAAACAGAAAAAAGTTTAAACTAAATTTACAAAGGAGAAATTAGTGCAGTTTTTACTTTATATGATCAACAAAAACTCAATAAACAATTAAATTATTAACTAAATTCTAAATTCTAATTACATCGCACTTGCTTTCATTGCAGAAACAAATTTGTGATGGTTTAATTGAAATATATCCATATGTGAATATTTTTTATTGTAAATTGTACATGCTCTTGATAAATACTTGTTGTTAACGTACTTCTTACGACTATATGGAATAGAAAATAAATCAGTAGACCGAGTCCGGAAGCTACGGCAGCGGAAAGACACTTTGCTTACTAGATATTGGGAATCGACCAAGTTATTAATTAATTTAAATAAAAACGTGACATCCCTTTTTTCTCTTCGCATCTGAAGACTTTCAATATTCTCACAGACGGAGGGGTTAAATTTGTATTTAAGGCGTTTGAGAAACTTTTTTTGTATACGCTCTAATGAATTTACATGAACTGAATAAAGTGGACTCCATACTGTAGATGCATATTCTAAATGTGACCTAACGAATGAATTATATAAGAGTAACAATGTTTTGGGATTTTTAAAATCCTTACTTTGACGAAGAATAAACCCAAGCATTTTATAGGATTTAGATGTAATTTTATCAATGTGAGAAGTTAGTTGGACTTCGCTATCTAAATATACTCCCAGGTCCTTGACTTCATATATTCTTTTAAGTGATTGGCTCCCTAACATGTAATTAAAGAGTATAGGTTGTTGTTTCCGCGTGAAGGTGATTACGGAGCATTTATTAATATTCATGTAAAGTTTATTATTTATGCAATAGGTATCTAGCCTATTCAGATCTTCCTGTAATTTCATACAGTCGGCTTCTGATTTAACAGTAATAAAAATCTTAGTATCATCTGCGTATAGCAGGATGTTAGAGTATGAAAAACAGGTGATGACGTCATTAATATAAATATTGAACAATAATGGCCCCAAATGAGAACCTTGAGGGACCCCTGATGTGATCGGAACGAAAGAGGATGTGTAACCTTTCACAGTAACAGCTTGAGTCCGATCGCGTAAATAAGATGTAAGCCAGCGGAGCAGATCGCCATGAATACCAAGGTGTTCTATCTTCTTTAATAAAATAGAGTGAGAAATTTTGTCGAACGCCTTGGAATAATCTGTATAAATAGCATCAACCTGATAGTTGTCGTCCATTGCGCTCATTACATAATCTAGAAATTCACACAGATTTGATTCAGTAGACCTTTTATTAACAAAACCGTGCTGCTGTGTAATTAGGATTGGTCTTATTATTGGGTATAGAGTATCATAAATAATCTTTTCAAACAGTTTTGGAAGAACCGATAGTTTTGATATACCACGATAATTTTTAATTTCATTTTTTTTGCCGTTCTTAAATATTGGTACAACAACCGATTGTTTCCAGACTTTGGGTATAACCCCTGATTTTAAAGAACAGTTAAATAATAAAAATACCGGCAATGCTAACGTTCTACTGCAACGCTTTAAGAATATAGGATGAATGCCATCAGGGCCACTTCCTTTCGATTCGTTTAATGTTTTAAGGTACTTCTCAACCAATGGCATTGTGATTTCGATACTATTTATGACATTTATTGAGGGATTAAACTTGAAATTAAGTGAGGGAGAAGTAGTATCTAATGGTTCAAAAACCGATTGAAAAAAATCATTAAACAAGTTGGCCATACTGTCTCCATCACTCGCTATCCTGTCATTTAAATATAGAGTGTCGGGAAAACCAGTGTTATTTCTATCTGTTTTTGACTTTATAAATGACCAAAAAGATTTGGAATTAAATCTAATGTTATTTTCAGTCCTAGATATAAATAAATTATAGCACGTAATTTCCATGGCTTTAACTTTGAGACGAAGACTAGAGAAAACATCATAGTCAGAAGATCTATTATAAATTTTCCATTTTTTATGAACTCTATTTTTCTTCTTTATTAAGCTGATAAGAGAGTAGGAGAACCAAATGGGATATTTACTATGGTTGTTTGAAATAGTTTTAGTGGGAACAAAATCATTTATAATCTTATTAACAATTGAATAAAAACAATCAACGGCGCTTTCAATGTTCATAGTGTCTAAATGAGATTCCCAATCAATCTGGCTTAAGTTCGAGTTGATGATGTCGTAATCAGCTGCGTAGAAACGGCGAATAATTCGTGATGCAGGTTTTAAGTGATTCTCAATCGAACCTATATCAGTCGTTACAGAGAAGACTGGGTGATGAGCGTCAATCGGTACTAATGGGTCCACGATATTAACTTCGCAGTTTCGGTTAGAGAGAACCAAATCCAACTGTCTGCCATTTTTATTAGGTATATGATTATACTGCTGCCAGTTACAAAAGTGCAAAAACGCGGACAATTGCAAAGTAAGGGAATTAAAATTAGGGTTGTCTAATTTAAGAGCTTGTGTACACCGATCATCACGAATCCAGATTGCATCTGGGATATTAAAGTCACCTATGACTAAAAATACATCATCGGGATAATCAGTATGTAAATTAGATAAATAGTCAAAAAATGATAATTGAGAGTCGGTTTGTTCTCTTCCTTGAGGAAAATAGCATGTAAATAGTCTGAGCCTTGTGGTCAAAGGACCTTGAGTGAGGGGAACGTTCAGGCAAGTTACGTCGGCGTCGGGGAGGTTGACAATGGGCCGTACGCCGCGAATGTCCACCCGAAACTCGCGGCGCACAGCAATAAGCGTACCGCCACCTCTCGTTACCCCCATTCTTTCACAATCTCGATCAGTCCTATAAACAGAGTAACGTGAGTCAAATAACTCGGAATCAAAAATGCCAGGCAATAGCCAGGTTTCAGAAATACAGATAAAATCATAATTTGAGTTTAATATATTTCGTAGGAATTCTGATGTCTTGGTGCGAAGTCCACGAGCATTCTGATAGTAAAAACTATAGGTCATCAATAAAAAAATATTTAATATATTTCATATGTATAATACGTTGTGTACTGATAATATTATTACTTAGAAGCGTGATTTTTTTGCATGTAAGAATTTGTTTTACGTCCTTAACCCGGCCTAAAATAATTGTTGCAATGTGAGCATGAGCATGTACGAAACATATTACTTTCTTCGTAAGAAGGAAAAACAAGAATAAAATAATATTCAACGCACACAGTTTGATTCTGCAATAAGAGATCTGTTCAACAATATTTTTATAAGTAAGCCATAACGACTTCAGAAATAATAAATAAATTGCACAGTTAACACTCATGTTATTTTGTTTAAAGCGGCTTCAGACGTTATGTACAAAATAGGTGAATTGTCAGTCTTTCGGACCATTACAGTACAGTTTTGCACCCAACACCACTTATAACCCTTTTGAGCTTTCCTGTGTTTAGCCTCCTTAAGCAGGTATTTATTATAGCCTGACAAGTGATCGTTGATATATATTCGATTATTGTTGTTGGAAAATCCCAGATCAGATGCCTTCAGGTTTTTTAATTTGCGTAGAGATGACATGAAGTCGTCTTTCTTATAGCGAGCTTGTAGTTTGACGATTATAGGCTTTGGCATCTTGCTATCCCTGTCGTTCTTCACGGCGACGCGGGTCACAAAGTCTATATCAGTTGCAACATTAAGGGGATATCCGCTAACGCCTGCTAAAGTTTTTAAAATTGTGTAGAGATTTTCACCGCTGGTTTCAGGAACCCCATTATTGTTGTCACTCATGCATCATAAATCCATCCGTTCGTCCGTCTTTCACAAAATTTTGTTCAGAAGAATTTTTCATCTTCCCTTTGACCTATGAACTTGAAATTTGGTGATAATGTTTATTATTTTACCAACAATTACTAATATATTGATAAATCACATTTTTTGAGGTTGACTCGCAATTGGCCGGTTTTTTTTTGTATTTGTGAAACTAATTCACATGACATCATGAAAATTATTAGGGCACTAGCCTACTAGTACGAGGTATTAACACATTCACTGCCGCGACATGAACTCATCTCATTTTTGTGTTTATGTATATTTTAAAGATCCTAACATGTTAATTTCTGTCTCCAGCCCATAGACTGGGAGCAGGCCATAGAGACCCGCGAAGCAGACAAATCCGTGGGCCCTGTAGAGTGGGCGACCCCAGGCTACGACGCCGCTGTGAAAACGCTCAAGAGCTTCATCGACAAACGGCTGAAATTATTCGCCACCAAGCGGAACGATCCTACAGAGGACGCGCTTAGTAACCTCTCGCCTTGGTTCCACTTCGGTAAATACCCTTATTATTACGTCCATTGAAAACCAGAACTCAGTGAGTAACAAATACCTACTTAAGAGGGCGTAGATGGCATTGCAAAAGTCCCGCTCTAACACGCGTGAGTTTTCAATTAACCATCCCGCTCTCTACGGAAGCTCAGCGCGTGTTTTTCGTAAATATTGATGTTTATTCTAAACGTGTACATTTATAAGGATAATCTTTTTTATCAGGTTTGAGAACTTATCATTTTATAACTATTAAACCAAAAATCATTGTTAAAGATGGGAGGGTTTTAAAGATCCAACCAACAACATCGAAAAAAGGGTTGTTTGAAAAATAAAAGTATCGAGAAAATTATTGCAAATCGTGTTTTCACTTTTAACAGACTGGAGGAAAATAGTTCAAGATTAATATACTGAAAGGACAGATATTTAATCACTACAGATGTTGAGATCTAGGTCGATAAACATTGGCAAAAGTGCATATGTGGGCTCTTAAAATGAAGCCTTTAGCATTGTCTATTGACACGAGATTTCTAAGACTAGACAGATTTGCCATTGATTTGCTAAGGAGGTCGCTTTTGTCACCTGTTACCACTGCTTCGTTATTCATAAATAAATCAAATTCAAGACTTTAAAAAGTTGTTTATTTTTTCATACTTTTGCTATCTACTTTTTTAAATTTGATTTCAATTTTTTTTTATTTACCCTCTAAACTTGTATAATAGCTAAAATTAAATGCATTTCCATCACTTTCCATACAGCTTGGCCTCAGGAGACCTGTTGACCTTACCACCGCAACACAGCAACATGTACAGACAGAAACTACTACCAGTCACAAAACTCCCACTAGCTAGATTCCACTCACACCTTCGGTTGAAGCCGCTCAACACTAGAGCACAAACTCTTAGAGTATTCCAGTGTTTAAACCGCCCGCGTGGTCGTGTCGGAGTTTCCCCTGGATTTTCCAAAGGCCACTCTCCAACCGCGCACTCATATCGCTTTATTGGGCCCCGGCCTATAAAGCCACAGTAACTCTAAGGTCTGGTCCACCATTCGGCGGAGTTGTTTGACAAGTCAAAATGCACAAATGTTGCCACAGTACGGCCAGTGCTGTCCATATCGATATTATTTAAGGCCTCACTAGACGTACGGATCTTACGGACCAATTTATCGGGTACCCCTTTGGTGCTTGCCCAGATCATCGAAAATCGAAATTAGTAGTGTTTCTCTCAATCTAAAATGCTCTCAATTTGACAAACGAAAGTGATTTGTAAATTTTATGATTTTTTTTTTCATATTTCTCATATTTGTTTTACTTTTGTCCGCTTAATGAGCCATTAGTTGCCGAAAAGTAGAAACTTTTACGTTTATTAAATTAGGTAGTAAAGTAGTAGGACTTAAATCTTGATCGAAAAAACTTCCTATCGAATAGTATAACGATTTTAATATTCCGAAAAATGCTGGCACATTTTTGTTCGTGAGTAAGAGGGTATAGTTAGTTACTTTATACTTATCGACCTATTTTTATCGATATATACCGTCACTATTTATTTTTTTCTACGCTTGGCAACAACTCATCTGCCAGTTTACTCCGCCGAATTATGGACTTGACCTTAGTATAACTTTTTTCGAAACAAAACACAAACGAACACGTTTGCGTTTAGACTTAATTAAAAAAAATAGTTACCATCGAAGGCCACCAGAGGCGCTGCTCGCGTTGCCTTACAAAATGAGACTAAACGCCAACGCGTTCCTTTTTCTTTTTGTTTCGAAAATACTTACTATACTCGTAGAGGCGCTGGTGATATTTTGAAAGCACTTTTTTTAATTTTGTACGCGTTATGGTCTTGTCGGTGCCGAATGTGTTATAGTTCGTACACAACTGTAGCGCCAAGTGCTGTCAAATGAACGCAAGCAAAAATCTACCTAACAGTCAGAGCTCTATGTCGAGTTTTGCTTGCGTTCGTTTCACAGAATTTGGCCTCGGAGTTTTGTACAAACTATAACAGCTGCTTAGATTACTAATAATGTAATAATGGCTTAGTTGTGTTGTTTGATAGTTTTAAGATTTGACATAATATTGTACGCCGCGTCGCGGTTGATTGTGATTGTACCTACCTTGACATAATTTTAAGATCTCTGTAACTAAAAAAAAAAAAAAAAAATATATTTGTGGACAATCTTACACAAATCAACCTAGTCCCAAACTAAGCAAAGCTTGTACTATGGGTACTAAGCGACACAACTCACAATATGACAATAAAGATTTCAATTTCAATAATGTTAATCTAACTTATAAAATTTTCAGGTCAAATATCAGTACAAAGAGTGGCGCTGTGCGTGCAGGAATACAAAAAGCAACACACGGAGAGCGTCAACGCGTTCCTAGAGGAAGCTATAGTGCGCAGAGAGTTGGCTGACAACTTCTGCTTCTACAACGAACACTATGATAGTGTTAAGGGGGCACATGGATGGGCTGCGAAGACCCTGGACGATCACAGGTGAGGTGGGAGTTAATAGACTATCATAGCGTCCCCTTAAGTGCCATAGTGAATAGACACTATACTATACAGGACGTCCCAAGACAATGGGACATCAAGGGAAAGTACCTTGAATATTGTAGATGGAAGATTTTACTAAAAAAAGACATTATTTTAATTTAAAAAACAATTTAAACTGCATTCATAGATTTTTAAATAATTACATGGTTGAACAGGGAATCGAACCCGCTACACGAGAAAAATAAAATTGTGTTGTTAAAATTCATGGTCTTCCTTTTATTCCTGACACTATGTTATTATTTAGCAAAAAATTATCCTTATGATGAAGCCTTTCGATCGGTATGATAAGGCTACAGGGTAATTTTTTTTCTCGTATAGCGGGTTCGATTCCCGGTTGAATCATACATAATTATTTAAAAATCTATGAATGCAGATGAAATTGTTTTTAAAATTAAAATAATGTCTTATTTCAGCAAAATATCCTATCTACGATATTTGGGACACCCTGTATAGATACGCATGCACTATCTAGCTAGGTATTTGATTTTTTTTTATTGCAGGCGCTTACCAGTTATCGCTCTCCCATACAAACTTCCACCTTAACCTCATCTACAGAGCCCAGTAATTTCCGTCCACATGTTCTGCGGCATTTTGATAGTCAGTTTAACTTACGTTTGCAACTGTGTATCAAAGCCAAAGGGGAATATTTTGAAGATAACTAGTGTTTTGTTTAGTTTATTAATAGTATGATAATGCTTTTTAAACAAAAGTCGTGTCGTAAAAAAATATCCAAAAAATTCCGTGTCAACGTATTTTTGGTCCAACCTGTAGAGCGTCGTAAAAAAATGTTACAGGAAAGACAAAAGAAGTCACATCTACACTCTAGATGAACTCGCCCAGGCTAAAACTCACGATGACCTGTGGAACTCGGCGCAGCTACAAATGGTGAAGGAAGGGAAGATGCACGGGTTCCTGCGCATGTACTGGTGCAAGAAGATCCTAGAGTGGACGCCGAGCCCTGAGGACGCACTGAAATATGCTATATACTTGAACGATCATTATAGCATCGATGGGCGAGATCCTAATGGTTATGTTGGTAAGTTTAGGAAAAAAAAAAAAAAAAAAAAAAAATTTCACGATTATCTATTTCATATTGCTTGGGAGCTGTCATTTGACAACGACGCTTCGCGGCGTCCGAATCTTCGCACAAATAAATGGAATTTGAACCCGGCTTCGGGATCCCGAATAAATATTACAAAATCATTTTTCGCACACGCTCTTCAGAAAAAAGTCATTGTTGCTTTCGAATGAGGGATCAAAGTCGTACTTTTCTTCCCTCATTGAGGGCAATAATCACTCCTTTAGAATCCCTCGTTAGGCTCAAGATTCTACTGTAGAATCTTTCGCTTCACTCAGTATTCAACATACCGCCCTCGCCGTAAATATATTATTTTGCTTTCTTGAGACACAATCTACTATTCCATCTACTATTTATTCTATGCTAATGTATGTATATTTTGTATTATATTTATGTATCTTAATTTAGTATCATCATCCTCCTAGCGTTATCCCAGTACAGTTGCATCCTGAAGGATGCCTGGGGTCCGCTATCTAATCCCAAGATTTGGCGTAGGAACTAGTTTTTACGAAAGCGACTGCCATCTGACCTTCCAACCCCGTATCTTAATTTAGTATAATAGTTCTAATTATTAGGAGGTTTCATATATTAACTCTGCACCACCTAGTCATTAATATTTAGATTTAGATTTGATTTCCGCTACCCTAAGGTTGTCTGGAAGAAATCGCTCTTTAGCGACAAGACCGACTGTTGTCTTCTACTTATTGTGATTTTGTACTGTACTGTGTCCTTTAATTGAAGTGGCAAAAAAGAGTATTTGTATTGTATTGACGATCGCTTTAGCCTGCTTTAGCCTAGTTGGTAGTGACCCTGCCTAAGCTACGAAGCTGGAGGTCCCGGGTTCGAATCCTGGCCAGGGCATTTATTTGGGTGATGAGCACGAATATTTGTTATATTTTTTATGGATTTAAGTATATAAGTATGTATATCGTTGTTGTTGTTGTTTGTATATATATATTTATGTATTCCAGGCTGCATGTGGTCGATCTGCGGCACGCACGACCAGGGGTGGGCGGAGCGCGCGGTGTTCGGCAAGGTCCGGTACATGAACTACGAGGGCTGCAAGCGCAAGTTCACCGTGCCCGCTTTCGTCGCTCGCTACGGCGGGAAGGTGCACAAGTACGTGCCCAAGAAATAATAATTAATTTAGCGTAGAATTATAATTAATTTGCCTTCTTGAAGCTTTGCCCGATGTTACGAATGTATCGCAACATTCGTGGTCGCGAGCTGAGTAAGCTATAATTGTACGCGATTAAGTCAATTATGTGTGAAAATCGTGTAAGTTTAAATCGATATACTGCTTCTGTGTTCGCCACTTAGCGCCACTGCGCTCAAGTCCAGGCCCCTATTTCACCAACTTGACAATTGTCGCCTGACAATGACAATTCGGTTAACATTGCCGGGCCGGTAAGTATCGATGCTATCCAGCGACCTTAGGCTGGGTTGCACCAAACCGTCTGTAATCGTAAGCGGTGTTCGTCAAATCTGATTGTATGGAAAGTTGACAAGTTTCTATGGGATGACAGCTGCCGGCGCCATATTTGACGATGACCGGTCAGTGTTCGTACGTTGGTGCAACTGGCACTTATTCTTTACGTGACGACTCAGAAGTGTACTTTGAATTGTCATTGTCAGGTGACAATTGTCAAGTTGGTGAAATAGGGGCCAGCTGTCAAAGTTTGTTACCTTTAAGTTGAAATGGTTGTGTTATGAATTATGATAATCTAAGTACTTAAAGCTCTTCATTTTGAGTATTTTAATCGTTATTTTCATATTGCATAATATTAGCCTGAGTAATAAATAACACGTAATAATCTCCGAGGTTTAAAATTGTGTAAGTAATCTAAGTATTTAAAGGTCTTCATTGTAAGTATTTTAATCGTTATTTTTATATTGCATAATATTAGCCTAAGTAAAAATCTACGAGGTTTAAAATTGTGATTAACAATTTCTTAATTGATCATATCATTGAGCACTAACTTAAAATGTTTCTTGTCAAAGAGAAATACTAGTTTTTTAGCACAGTTTTTAGTGTTTGTTACTTCAATCAGAAACTGCTTGTGTTGTATCATAGGAATTTTGTTAGGTTTTCATTTTGTGCCAGTTTTAAAATGTAAAACTGATGAGTTCAGAATGTACAGAACTTTTATCTCACGAGCGCCGGTTGAACATGGTCGTAGTTGTGACACAACACATAGACAACGAGAACTCATATCTCCTACGCTGACGCACACATAGACAATGTGCATGTATAGCTCAACACAACCATGGCTCACCCGCGCTCGTGAAATAAAAGTACTCTAACTAGATGTATTTATTTTGTAAGGCGCAGGGGTGGGCAAGGCATTCTCCATACAAACTCTGTGCACGTTTTATTCGTATCTTTTGGCACTAACGAATGTAATATTTTTTTGGATGTAAATATTAGATATGCGAAGAAAGTGATGTGGAAATTTTCAAATATTTCAAAAAAATAAAAATGTAAAAATAATATCAATGAAAAAAAAATTACATCACGAAATAGCTAACAGAAAAATAAGCATAGGTACTGTCCAAAAATCATAACTTTAATGCAAACACAAACGAAGAAAATCCTGCACAAAGTTTGTATGGAGAGAGCTTGCCCTACCCCTCCTAAGTAAATCCAGTGTCCGATTATTGGAATTCCCACTAAAATCATTAATATTTTATTGTTTTACGTTTCGAAAAAAAT
Organism: Cenopis cana; assembly: GCA_951800055.1. NCBI lineage: Eukaryota > Metazoa > Arthropoda > Insecta > Lepidoptera > Tortricidae > Cenopis > Cenopis cana. Next base: position 1,617,597 of record OX637476.1, on the reverse strand, counting down.
CTCATTAGAAACATTGTAACCATAGTACAAACAAAAAAAGTACCTGAATTTCTACCTCGAAAATTATGATTAAATAAAATACATTTTCAGATATATTTATTTTCATTCAAACCTGAATATCCAAGTCCAACCTCACCAAGAGTCAAATTAATCCCAAGTTTTGGCGTATGCACTTGTTTTACAAAAGCGACTGCCATTATGTACCCATAGTATAAGATTTTTCGGAAAAAAAAGAACACGTTTGCGTTTAATCTTAATCCAGGCTATAAAATCGTTGTATACCAAGTTTCATAATAATCCGTTCAGCCGTTTTAGCGTGATTGAGTTACAAACACCCAGACACGTAAACTTTAGCATTTATAATATTAAGTAGGATTAATTGTCTCGTGGCCAGTATTTAAAAACACGCAACAGACAATTTTATACTGAAATCGCCGTGCTACCGATTTTACAAGTCACTATACTTATATTTAGAAACTAATCACGATACATTAAAAATAATTTAACAGTTTTAATTTTTTGCGAATCATAACGATCTCGTTAAGCTTTTTTCGTAACTAAGTTTGTATTAATATTTTCGTGACTTTAAAATGCTTGAGTTATTCCCATCTGTTATCACCAATTTGTTTAAATGTCTGGGCGACCGAGCTTTGCTCGGCGTTTTCCCGGGCATGAGACCTAGCTAAATCGATTGTTCGTCCCCAAACTCTCCTAGATTCTTGTCATAGGCAACCAAAGAGAATATAAATCACTACCGCCTTATCTCCAGAGAGTTGTGCAAGTGCCTACTATAATGGTATCCAAAGAATATCGATAAAACAAATAGAAGAATAAAACATGTTTGCTTTTAAATAATTTTATTTAAGAATGCCGACTGTATCGTAGTTACATGATCATACATTTCAATAATCTTCATAAAATTAGAAATAGAAAAATAATATCAAACTGCATTTTTTATTGAATTTTCTAGTCAAGTCGTCAAACTTGTGTATTTCATTATAGTTAATTGATTATTCGCTATCTGGTTACATTTCTATGCCCAGCATTTAGGATTTAAGTAACATTAAGATTACAATCGTATATTGATACAAAAAGCACACAATTTATAACAAATTGCTTGTCAAAGTTATTTCAATTGTCTAAGTGAAACACAAAGAAATCAGAGATTTTCTATATTATGTCCCATTTTTATTATAAATCATAAAGTGTCTACAAAGATAATTAAGTAAAAAATATCATGAAGTCACCACAATTACGGAAAAGGAATAAACATGTCACAGACTGTTTTATTTTATTATGGACATTGAAATTTTATTATGATTTTAAAGTATAAATACCCGAGTAACTGTTTCATCTATGAACACAAATCGTGGTTCGTCCTCGTAACATATTACGCCACTAATACACAGTACGAGGAACCTCTGGACATATAAACAGCTTACAATAAGGATCCCATTTAAATTTCATAGAAAACTCGAGATTTAACAGCTTAGGTTATAACTGAAGTAACCGTTTGAACGCCCTTGCCGGCTAAACCCGTCGATTGACCAGCAGAGTAATTGTGTAACTTTATGACGTCAGTTTGTACGCTTTAAATGAACGAACAACGCATTTACTACGTCGTTAGTCAACTAGTTTACAGTCTTATAGTAAGCAGACCCCTATCCTATATCAAGTTCCATAAAATCGTGACACAAAGTGATAGATGCTTCATCACACGATACAGAGCGACATAGACCCCCAAAGTATCACGGGTTGCCGATCTTTTATTAATTTAAGTCGTTCCAAATGACAGGTGAAGCTGACGGACGCTTCAAAAGTTACTCTTCAGAACATTTGATTATATAGAGGCGACAGTTTTTCCATATACTTACGTCAAAGTATATGAAACGATTCCAATGCTAAATTAATCCCGGTATTATAATACCATACCACGCGTAAAATAGCGCGGCGTAGACTTTCAAAAAGTTATCCAGTTATAACCTCACAAAAAGGAAATAAAGTGTTCAAAAAAGGTTGCGGAGCCTGGCTACGATATAAAAAGTCCTACTCTGTTGTCGGTGTGTGTGTGAAAGCAGAGCTACATTCGCTGTTACTGCACGCAGCATGAGTTCTTGTGACCGTTCTTCTTCAGCCGCGACTTGGGGCGATACTTCTCGAGGTACGAGAGCTGCTTCGAGTTGATGGCGCCGCGTCGCTGACTGTGGGAGAAGACTATTGTTAGTTGATTCGAAAGCGATCTCGTTATGGTCAGTGGAATAACCTCCGAACCGTGAGGTCAACGCCAACGTACATAATTATGGAATGAGTAAGTTCCAGAACTACGTGTTTTTAAACTTGATAACGCATTGTTTAATATTATTTGTTAACAGTCAAGAGGTTGTGACGTGACTCGTGACACGTACGCATGGTTTGTTTAATATTGTAGTACAATAACGATTGCGTACTACAATATGCGTGTTATTCGGTAATACACCGAGTAAGTTTGCTGAATGAGTGAAAATAAACATAATAATAGTGCAATTGCGACTGTTTCGGAACATTTCAACAAGGGAACATGTGAACAAGATTGGTCCGAATCATTTCGAGCGATATTCGACGTTAAACGGTCGACCTTTGGTAGCAAGTGGACTTAGACGTAAGCGGTGTTCGTCAAATCTGATTGTATGGAAAGTTTGACAAGTTTCTATGGGGTGACAGCTGCCGGCGCCATATTTGACGATGACCGGTCTGTGTTCGTACGTTGGTGCAACTGGCACTTAGGCTGGGTTGCACCAAACTGTATGTAATCGTAAGCGGTGTTCGTCAAATCTGATTGTATGTAAAGTTTGACAAGTTTCTATGTGGTGACAGCTGCCGGCGCCATATTTGACGATGACCGGTCTGTGTTCGTACGTTGGTGCAACTGGCACTTACTCTCGGATGGTCTCGACCGCCTCCTCGTACTTCATGCCGAGCTCGATGAGCGCGATGGCCACCATGACGGGCGCGCGCCCCAGCCCGGCCACGCAGTGCACCGCCACACCCGCCTCGGGCTTGTTCGCCGCCCTGCAAACAAATAAGCATGTCATTTTCGATGTCGACTGTACCTATGTTAACAATATTAATAACGTTGTGAATTAAGGCGCAGGGGTGGGCAAGGCATTCTCCATACAAACTCTGTGCACGTTTTATACGTAGGTTTTGGCACTAAAGAATGTAATTTTTTTTTGGACGTAAATATTAGATATGCGGAGAAAGTGATGTGGAAATTTACAAATATTTCAAAAAATATAAAATATCAATGAAAAAAAAAACCCCGAAATAGCTAACAGAAAAATAAGCATACTGACCAAAAATCATAACTTTAATGCAAGCACAAACGAAGAAAATCCTGCACGTTTGTATGGAGAGAGCTTGCCCTACCCCTCCTCTTAAGGCTAAACATTGAAAATGCTCAAGCCCTCAAAGTTTGTAAGCCTCCTGTAGTTGAAAGAGAGCCTTAGCTTAACTCAAAACCCTCTCAAAAAGAGAATTTTTAATGAATAATACTGCTATTGGATATTCTACTTTAAAACGAATGTAACGGAGTTTCTTTTAAGTACATACATACTTTTAAACATCGTATAATATTTGTAATAAATAATTTGCCTAGATTAAAATCACCTGTCAGAGTCAAAACTACAGTAATCGTACTTTAAGCCTAATGAAAACTTAGACATTAGATCGGATAAACCATTTTCTGAAAACACTGTAGTTAAACTTTGTTTGTTTTCCTAGTCTAGTTAGAGTTGGTCCAGTATTACAGGCATTTTTATCAATGACTTGAATGCGTAGGCGTCAGTCGTCAGTCTTCCTACGCGCAATCAAAGATAATCAAAATATGGCCGTTAATCTTAAACAGGAATGTTATGCGAGAACAGACAAAATTACAAATTTCCTCTGTATTAATATTAGTGCTACGTTTTTTAAAAATAACAAAAAAAACCTTAGGGAGTTAACACGTGACGGTCAGTACTTTAACTGTTGGTTACCTATCCAAACTACCCATACATTTAACGACACGTATAATAGTATTTTATACAATCGTTATATAATGAATGCTTTTTTAGTCGAGAACCGCGTTTAGACCACGAGGCTTGCCGAGTGGTCTAAGTAAGGTTCGAGACTCAAAAAGCTAATTATATAACTATTGTATACAATACTTTTTCTACGAGTCCACGAAAATAACAAAATAACAGAAAGTTGCCGCTGAAACGATCTCATTAGTGCATGAGGGTTACACGGTGATTAATAGCACGTGGTCTGCACATATCACAATACGTATCACGTGGGTATTGATGAATATTAAAAACAAGTCTAAATAATTATGAAATTTATGATAATATCACAAGTATTGTAAATTTGTAATAACAATTCCCACAGGGCCAATGCCTTGTTAAGATGAAAAAAAAAATTAGTCCATGCCCGCCTTTGGCATCATGTCAAATTTCGACCAATCACGACACAAGAGAATTTAAGTTTTTTTTTAATGATTATGGCCAGTATGCAGACGACCGTTTAAGTAGGTATACATTTGACAAGTGCATTGACGTTTTTACGTTCAGAAGCGCGGGAAGCACTATCAATGTTGAAATATTCATAAAATGAGTCTCCTTAAACTTAATTTTTTTTCATCAAATTACGGCGTTCTATTTTTGAATGATATTTCGATTCTCCGCGCAGTTGTACAATGAAATATTATATTACTCCATAGAGCATAGACTTTTAGTTCAGCTTAAAATGTATAATATTGTGCAATGGTCTATGAAGTTGTAATTGTAATATTGTAGTCGACGAGTATAAAAAATATGTTTTGTGTCCTTTTTACTCATTAAGGTATTTAGTGATAACTGTGTAAGGGATATTGCACTCTTGTCTTAGAAGACGGCTCTTACCTAAACCTATTGTTTCCTTAGTAAGGTAAGAGCCACCTTCTCGAACCACTCGTCGACGACGTTGGCCGGCGGGAAAGTGCCGCGTCGTACACGAGGCGCACCTCCATGTTCTCGGCCTTCAGCGGGCCCACGTCTTAGCTAGACTGTTGTAAACAGACATACGGACTGCTCACGGCACTCACTTGTCTCGCAGGACCTCGAACCACTCGTCGACGACGTTGGCCGGCGGGAAGGTTCCGCGTCGTACACGAGGCGCACCTCGATGTTCTCGGCCTTCAGCGGGCCCACGTCTTAGCTAGACTGTTGTAAACAGACATACGGACTGCTCACGGCACTCACTTGTCTCGCAGGACCTCGAACCACTCGTCGACGACGTTGGCCGGCGGGAAGGTTCCGCGTCGTACACGAGGCGCACCTCGATATTCTCGGCCTTCAGCGGGCCCACGTCTTAGCTAGACTGTTGTAAACAGACATACGGACTGCTCACGGTACTCACTTGTCTCGCAGGATCTCGAACCACTCGTCGACGACATTAGCCGGCGGGAAGTTTCCGCGTCGTACACGAGGCGAACCTCGATGTTCTGGTCCACTTCGTAGCTAGACTGTTGTACACACACATACGAACTGGCCACGGTACTCACTTGTCTCGCAGGATCTCGAACCACTCGTCGACGACGTTGGCCGGCGGGAAGGTGCCGTCATCGTACGCCAGGTCGCGCACCTCGATGTTCTCGGCCTTCAGCGGGCCCACGTCGTAACTGGGCTCGCACACGCGAACTACCACGCACACGTTGTGTTTGCGCAGCTCCTGTTACAGTGAAGGTTTTATTGATGCCCGTCCCCAAGCAATAGTAGATGTTAACAAAGTGATCCATTCCACCCGAGATATTTTATATAGTTCAAGTGTGAAATGAGTGTTTTTACCCAAGTTAAACACTACCTTTCATTTCAACGTCATTCGAGAAGTAAAAGTTAGAGTAAATGATATTCTAAGGATTCAGTAATAAAAACACGCGCCGCAGTAGCTAGCGCCATAGCGCCCCGCGCTCCGCGCTGCCCCGGATTATTAAACTATTAAAGAAATGCTTTCTACCCTCGGGTTGGAATTGAAAAAGCGGTTTCCCACCCGGCTTTTACACATGAAAATCAAACTTTCCAAACAGGAGAGATGAAAATATAGCTTCAATAGCGGGTTAAACAAGATGATCAGCTGCGCTAGGCAGCCTCAACAAGGCGGTCGCAAGTGTGAACATGCCTCGGCCGTGGCAGGAGAAATGAGGCACATACACACCATTACACACTTAATGAGCGTCGAGGTTGCCCCGCGCATGCTCGCTTCGTGTGCCATTTTAAAGGTCCTTATAGGCATCCCAGAAGAGAAAGCGAGATCTTTTACTGGGGGCATTTGCATAACGACTTGGAATATTAAGCGGAAGCTTTCCAATAAAAAGGGGTTAAAATAGTTTTCCGATAGAAATACAATTGTTAATAATACTTATAATATACGAAGGCTTGTTAATATCAAAAAGCCAGGAACATTGGCATCGGCGGGACACCACAGAGAAGATTTTCATGCGTAACTGTATGTAAATTCTTTTAAAGTTAATTTAATCTTTGGTGAAATGTGAAAATCGATCCCGATTACCCACAGCATGTTGAGTTCTTTCGTATGTTTTCCTTAGTAACACAATGCAAAACATTTTATGACACACCTTAACGTTCAACAAATATAAATAAGAGCATTTGTTTACGATTCGTCGCGGGTCAAAATGTGAACATTCATAAATAACTAATTACTTAGTTCCGTCTGATTTTACCTACGATTTGACTCTAGTGCAACAAACATGTACAGTCAAGTGCAAAAATATGGATGCAAAACTTGCTCAAAACCAAGTCCCATAGCTTTTATATCCGTGAACTAAGGTTTCGGTACACATTTATGACATAGATATTTTTGCACTTGACTGTACCTACAATGTACGTAAACGCTACTAAGGCACTGGTTCCACCGCTAGCGAACAGCTAGTACTTACATAGTAATTCTACTCGTTTTGTCACTCAAGCGAGTGGAATTACTATGAAACTATCCGGCGGTGGGACCAACGCCATATGGAGGTAATATGCAAAGATTACGGTATGATAACGGCGTTCCTAGAGCCAATTATATATGAGTACCATAGCGAACTATTCACCGGCATATAAACCCCTGGGGTTTGCGTTGGTGGAACAATGTTTAACATTTTTAATACAATAAAAAAAGCAATTACCTGCAGGTACGATTGGATGGTGACGTCAGAGGGGCGGTCGGTGATCAGGAACCGCATGCCCTTGTACTCGATGAGAGAGGGAGCCGGTCGGATGTCCTTCTGCTTCATGGTTACTCGCTCTTGCTCACTCTCCGGTGATCACTTCACTTCAGTCCGTCCGATTCACAGACAAATTGTCACTCTATTTCCACACAACACACGGCAGTTTCCTTGCTTTTATTTAGAAAGGGTCCTATTATATAAAGAGAACCACCCGCATGGATGCCGCTTTCAACCACTAGCGCGCATTCGGAGACGGTTAAACTAAAGTTCGAAATGTGGAATGAAACTTAAAGAAATTACGCGAACATAAGATATCTCCGAACTGAATGATATGCTCCGATTTGCAGTGGCTTCAGTATTTAAGGTAGCTGAAACAAGAGAATATTATTAGTTGTATAGACGGCGAATGCGTCAAAACAAGCGAACTCAAGTGGAAAAAAGTGCTTGTAAAAATAGACTGTACGGCGGATTGTGAAGCGTTTCGGATCATGTGAGTGGTCGGGCGGCGGCGGCTGTGTACGAGGGACTGCTGCCAACACCGCGTCACTTGTTAGCAAGTTGAATTGTCCGTGTACACATAAAATTGATAACAGGGATAGTAAACACGATCAGAAAGCGCAGTATCGTGTTTATTCTAATAAATACCTGTGTATTTTGAGCATGATACGACACTTGAATGGATTCTTGGCTTGGTCAGGGCACGATAAGAAAACCTTGAATCGAAACGCATTATCCCGACTTTTATTAGTGCTAAATGTAATGAGATTCTAAAACCATGATTAGAGCGCCGTTCGACGACCTAACGTTACGTGTCATCAAAATAAACAAGGGCATTGCGAGTGCGTAATGTATGCCCAATTCGCAATAGTACTTCGGGAGTGGAGGTTCTTTGACAGGAGTCTCTTGGGAAATAAGGCAACTGGCAGTGTGATAAAACCGAGGGTTCTGGTCATAAAGCGCCACTGTTGCCGGCTAAATGTCACAGGCCCCGTCGGAAGACAGGTAGACTATTGTGTTCCGTACGTTTAAATGTGAGATAAAAAGACTATGTGTCTTGATGGAAATTAATAATAAGTGGTTATCTGTTTATTACAATATACAATGTAAATTAGTAGAACGACTCACAGTGTTTGTAAAACGTGCAACAGTTAGTGGGAGTTAGTCATAAACTTAAGTGCACCAGTTCGCAAGTCGATATGTTTGTAATAATATTAAGCACTCAATATTTGTAGACAAAGACATGGAGTTAGTACCTATTTGTTGAAAGTTAGTTAATGGATAGTGTCGTAAAGTTACAGGAGCGTACAATTAGTAAACGTTTAATTAGTGTAAATCACAAACTACCTACTGTGTAAACTAGTAGTTTCGTATAATTCATGGATGTTAGTTCTACAATAAGAAGTTTATTAATTTAAAAGTTTTGCCTTGCGTGAGATTGTGGTGATCATTACCGGTAAAAGTAGTGGAAATTGGTGCTTGCTGTACTTATGTCCGGAATAAACACGATCATACTAGCTAGGTTAATGGCTTATTTACAGTGGCAGATCTAGGAAATTGGTTTGATTTTAGTTGAAGATCCAGGATAAGCTAGTATCGGATACAATTCCAAGGACACAAGATGGCTCGAGTCCCTAGGGTTCAAAGTGATACTACTAGGACATATTCATTTCAATGGAATGTATATTTTTCGAACTTGAAGAGTTCGTTTGTTTTGTTTCATTCAATTCCAATTTCCTGTGACAGGATATTAAAAATTCATTGCCAAATTTCCTTGTTATGTGGTCGCTAGAGGATAAAATGTGTTTAATTACCTGATGGCTTGTCATAAAGATGGCGGGGTGCGTGTGAGCGCGCGCTCCCGACCGCATGGGTCCGCAGCTTGGCTTCACGCCGCTAGTTTATTTGTGTTGGGCCTGGCAGTACTCCGCACTGTCCAAGCGGAACTCCATCAATGTCGCCACAGAAAGAATATCCAGCTGTAACAAGAATACAACAATCAATTACTTAGCGCCAGTTGCACCAACGTACGAACACAGACCGGTCATCGTCAAATATGGCGCCGGCAGCTGTCATCCCATAGAAACTTGTCAAACTATACAATCAGATTTGACGAACACCGCTTACGATTACAAACGGTTTGGTGCAACACAGCCTTATTCAGTAAGGCGCGAGTTCTTTACAAGTATCGAGAACCCTCAGGCCGATTTACATTAGCGAGAACTTGCATGCAGGTTTTTTTACATTGCAGGGCTGCGGGCTACCGAAGGTAAGATGAATACGATCAAACGCTGCAATGTAATGAAAAGAGTAGTCGCTAAAGTAAGCACGTGACATCAACGATTGAAACAATCGCTCGTTAAACAATAGTGCCCAGTTAACTAATCAAAATCGAGTGATTCATCAAAAGAAGCATATCGAATCGAAAGTAAATATTTTAACTGGCTCTGACAAATTCATTTTAAAAATAAAACACATTCACGCAACTCACTCAATGACTGGCTTGGTCAGGTTAGGGTATGGTCCTCTAAAAGCACTTAATAAACACCAAACAGATTTGTTTATTTAAACACTGATGAGCACATTGCGAAAACACTGAACATCACGGCATTTATTCACCAACTGAGGAATACAGGTGAAGAGTACCAAAACGACAAAGTTAAGAAAACCACTAGCCCTAAAAAATATTGGCATCTTAAATTGACTAACAAATCAGCACTTTAAATTCGTGTAAAACAAAAGGAAAATGAGCACAACACGATAAACACGACGGATTATGAGAACGGGGCGAGGTCGACTCAAAAATTCAGCGCCACAGAATTTGGCAGCAGCCCCACAACGTGGGATTCTGACTGCGCGTCATATGTTTACATTTAAATACCCAGACAGATCCAATCGGACATCGCTCAACTAGAGAGCCGAAAAAGTCAAAGCACGCACTACGCACAGAGATAGTCGCGTATTTATTCCGTTTTCGATTAAATCGAGGCAAAACCAACGACTCAGCGGACTTGGGAAAAGGCCAAGCGGAAAACTGGATTGGGATGAACAAACTTCAATCAAAATTGTGGTAAAAGCCCTGAGGCCTATTTCGTTTAGGTCGAATTAAAACAACTGTGAAATGTTACGACGAAGAGGAGAGAAAAGCAATTTTGTTGTAATTGGCTATTCAAATTAGATCCGATATCGGGACGGGAATAAAGCGTTCGAAATAGATGAACGAAAGCCCAGAATAACTCAGACAAGAAAATAGACACCGGTAATAATAAATTTTGCCTTTACCAGTTTCATCTTTTTGAAAAGTTCCAATTGCCAAGTTGCCATTTTGCCATTACATTCATGAATTCAGAAAGTGCTTAAGTTTCCACGCAATAGGCATAAATTCTGCGATAAAATAAGGTCAAACTCGTGGAAAAAGAAATAGAACTAGACATAAATACGGAAGTAAATAACAAAACTGCTGTCTCCGACGAAGTAACAAATACAAATGCATAGAGAAATATAGGGATCCGTGAAATAGAATTGCCGATGTACCGATTCGCGGGAATCTCGAGACGACTGACGGTCGATAAACTCCAGACTACACACGTGTCCAGACGTTTTAGACTAATATTTATAATGTCTCGCCCCAAGAGTCTGTCTAGACACTTCTGAACAATTAAAGTTCGCTTAGCGACATCGGCTTTAGGTAAAGCACTGTGCCAATGAACGCGGGGTACGAAGTTCTATCAATAACATAACATTGGCAATGTCTATGAGACAATGCATACATTGACGAGCTGAACGTATATAATTTCACACCTATATGCAACACGTGGCAAACAACCGCAACAAGGGAATTCTAACCACAACAAACATCTAGTGTTCGTAAACAGAACCCGTACCTAGATAGGTAGATACGTGGAGTAGATACTCCATAACAATTATCTACAACTTTTAATGGGTAGCATGAATTTGATGGTGACACGCAATATTGCAAATTCTGCAGACATTCGATAAAATTGGGTTGGCCTTAATCGAAAGTTAATAGCAATGGTCTAAATATAACATTAGATACGTCTATTGCGATTGTTTTCAAAACGTGACGCAATCCAGGCGTACTTATATAAGTATATCATTAGGAATAAATAGCTGTTTGCGTTCCGCATACGGCATTCTGCGAGGTCGCAAAGCCTAACAATTGTTTGCAACTAGCCGCTGTCTGCATTATGTGTTCATACTAACTCGGCTAGGTACAGGCACAATTTATGCTCTGATAAACTCTCCTCCGTAATATCCTATTTCAGGTCGACCGCAAAGATAAGTTCAGGTATCAGCGTGGGTTTCAATGGCTTCGCGAATATTCAGCGAATTTCAATCACGTCATTTGATAGCTGTTTATCTGCAGGATTAGACTATCGGACGAAGTATCACGACAGCGCGGTGTGATGGGTATGGCTTTTAAATAATTTGGTCATGTCTGCGTTCATGCAACAGTGAAGGTCATGAGATAAACTAAATCTGTTATCAATTTCATGACGCAATACTTAAAGCGCAACTGCAATTTCCTACCGCAAGTTGGGCTTGTAAAATGGATTAATCATCATCGTCACCTATTTTAGTGTTGGGCATAGGCCTGTCCAATTACGTGAAGATTTAAGGGTTTAAAAATGTTTGGAAAATTAAAAAGGTGGTAAATTTTATTTCACCCGTACGAGTTGACCCAAGCAACTTCTCATTCAGTTCTTGCTAGCGTATATCATATGTTGCACTATAATCCAGATAAGGGTCTACGATTCAGCCCGATTTACTGTTTTGAAGATTCTCTCATAAATCAAATTATATTAATACATTGCTATTCTGGTAATTCTACACTTATTTATGCCACGTTCTGAGAAACATGTTTTCCATCTTAGCATCCCAAGTACGCAACAAAGTAGACATAAAACATGAAAAACAAATTACGCAGTCCATTTTGCATGCACGTCATAATGACCGTATGAAACATGCGACACTGCAGCTCGTAGCTGGGGCAGAGCAACGAAACTGCACTGTCAGGTAAACATTTGAATGTTTTATGCGCCGTCCAGTTACGTCATAACCTTAATTAACTGCTACTTGACTGAGTTAACGCCAAGTCGACAAATAAAAATCAATATCAGATTCTATTTATGTATGTTGCAGTGGCGGAGCATTCATACACCTCGACTCCCACCGGCTTGCCTAATTATCAGCAGTGCTGTTCTTTTACTACGGCTCATGAAGTATAAGAAAGGCAAATTATTTCCGGGTCCCTAAGAATATTTTTGACGCGCCGCTATGTTGTCAAGTTTTGTGCTATATTTCGTGATATGGCAATGGACTGGGCTACATTTTTATTGCTTCCACTTGGCTACAATGGAACTTAGTAAACAAAGAATGCGTCAGTGTAAAGGAAGTTGTTTAACAACAGATTGAAGTATTTAAAAACGTAGATATATTTCAATTCAGCTAATTTAGTGAAAATTATGGGTCACTTTTTATGTTCGGTCGTAAGTATAGCTATATTTAAACGGCCCCCTAAGGTTGTCTGGAGGAAATCGCTCTTTAGCGATAAAACCGCCTGTTGTTTGCCTCTACTTATTGTGGTTTTGTACTGTACTGTGTGTTGAGGTGTGTAATAAAGAGTATTTGTATTGTATTGTAGGTATAACGTAAGAAATTCATACCGACGTTTTACTTTCTTATCGATGAAATATGTTTAGATAAGTACATAGTTTCATTTAATGGGTAACTATCGCAGAAACCTAAGTTGATATAATTCTTAGATATGAAGATAAATCTACCGATAACGACATTACCTAGAGCATTAACGTCTAAGTGGTTAACACTATTTATCTAGTCAATGATAATCTGGTTTCAGTTCCAGTACAAGTATTTATTAGACATATATATTGTATTGTAAACATGGTGATTCAAGGCAGCATGCACAACCATAGAAATTGGCGAACAATGAAGTACCTAGTTACGTACGAAGTTACGAACATACAATGTTCATACAGTTTACGAACTCATTTACGTAGATAAATATGTGAATTCGACTGGTCATGAAACAACATTGGTGACATTGACTTTGGTCTCGGGTGAGGGGTGAGGACGAAACTCATTTAATATAGATGATCTAAGAGTAGTTAGTCGACAGAGTAGACACTGTACCGCAGAGAGCATAATCGTAACATTTCTAACTTGGCAATAGCTTGACTTGGTTCAAACAACTATACATATATTCAGCTCTTTTTTATTACAAGAAAAAGGATTAAGAACGCAAACCATTTAGGATTTATTATTAAAGTTTAATATTAGGTGTCAGAAAGGACCACGAGGTCCTTAGAGCACAACCGGGAAAACGATAGGAGGATCATGAATACTTGGTGCAGGGATAGGAATGTAGAGCGAATACAAAAAACAGCGGACAAGAATGTGGATGAATGTAACACAATTCTCAAGAGATCTAAAAACTTAAACAAAACGTTTTGTGCATATCGTTAAACAATCTAGGTATTTACCCAGCGTAATTTAACCAAGCAATTGAGACCAGACACATTAAGGATAGTTTAGTTGTTTAGACTACTTACGCTGATTAAAGCAAATAATAGTGTAAACTAGCAGAAACTACGTCATAAAGATATACTTGGTCTTGGAACCTACTTAGCACGTAATATAAATGTACGTGCTCCCATTCACGCAGCTAATGCGTATCAAAGTCAAACAACTACGTCAACTGAACGCTTTCCATAATGAAAGCATAGGACAATAACACTGATAAGAACGTGCGAGTGCAGAATTTACAGAGAACGGGTGAATGATATTTTAAAAGCCAAACACCTGTTACCTGTTGCTTCCAGAAAAGCGAACTAAAGGGAACGATGACGCAAACTAAGAGAAACTTGCACCACTAAAACAGAAACTTGAACAACTAAAACAGAGGAAAGGAGTTCGAGTAACGTCCAATTACCTGACCACCTATTTTGACCATATCCAGCAGAAACACTCGTACTTTAGTCACGGCACACGGCACAGAAGAATTCGGCGCACCGAAATCGTGTCAGTAAAACGGGCCACGGCAGTAAACGTTCACACAAAAACACCACTTACATGTATCTGGCGCTCGGATAACAGTTATTGGAACACAAAATAGTTAATGAACGAGAACTTAGCGCACGCAACAGAAGCTGTCGTTGTAGACAGTTGACGAGGTTAGGCGTTCACATCGCAGCGGTGACGTGCGGGCCGCGGTTGTGCACAGACTGGCGGTGTGGCGGTGGCGGCGCCGCAGCCGGCGCCCCGCGACCGCGACGTCACGCAGGCGTTGGCGTCACCCGCACACGGACCGCTCAAACTCCATTAAAATGGATGAAACTTTTTCGCGCAACTTCAGATTCATAGCGAATTTTAAACACCGCTATTCAGAATATTAAAAAGATTCTTCCAGTCATTAGACAGCTTCGATATCAGAATACAAATTAGGCGAATAATAAAAATGTAACTATGAGTGCAGTTTAGAAAATATTCTCCAAAAAAAAGAAACAAGTGAGCAGACACTGCTTATTCTAATAGATAAACGACTACACGTTGAGGATAACTTGAATGAAAATCAAAATGAAAGCGCCAACCAGAAGTCCGATAACTGGATAACTCTTGATTGGAGAAAGATAAGAACTGAATGCGTATTAACCCTACAGTTGGCACCTGAATCACAGAATAAGTAATAGTACAAGTACAGAAGTTTCTCTGCTAACAAATTCCCCGTTTAGGTATGCCAAACGTGCCTAAACGTGGCCATCTCTTTCTATCGCACGCAACGCGCTCTTTCGAGGCCCCGCCCTCAGCGCTAGGGTTACCACCAGCGAGAACCTATTTTAATATATGTACTTTATTATTAGTAGTGTTGTTTACAATACAATTACGAATAGTACTTTTAAGGTTCCGTAGCCAAAATGGTGAAAACGGAACCCGTCCGTCCGTCTTTTCGTCTGTATGTGACAGCCGATGTACTCGGAGACTATAAGCACTACAAATACAATTAAAACATTTAGCAGGAAGGTGTGTTCTACTCGTATGAACCGCTACGTAAAAGTGATTTGAAATGACGAAAAAATATTAAAGTAGGGGGAGGGGGTACTCCATACATGTAACCAGGGGATAAGTTTTATATAATTTTTAAAGGCATCACTTTAAAAAATAAAAGAGGTTTCTTAAAACCAACGTTTTCATTTTCGTTTTCTTTTATGTCAACCGTTGGTGAATACCAAACTCAATGACCGTTCTTATTATTATTGGTGCAACCTGCTGCAATACAATAATGCTGTGGTTTTGACATTAATATTTAACACGAAACTACACGACGAAAAGAATTATTTTTAATGATCGTACAAGCGCGTGCGCGTGCGATCCGTAACGCTGCTCCGCAGCCATTGAATAGTCACACAATGTGTGAGCCGGCGGCCGCATGTACTTTGCGCGGCGCGATGACGTCACGGTAGTAAGCCCCTCCTGCCTGAATACGCATTGCTGTTGACGGATCCAGATACCCATTAATCGCTTGAAGACTAAACTTCTCTAATTGTAAACGCATTGTGCTCGGACTTCGGAGTTTTGACTGGACAGACGATACCACGTCTGGCTTGTAAGTGCTTCTAAGTTAGTATAACATATTGAATTCCGTTGGTAACTTGGCACTGGATATCACAGAGCTGTTTGGGTTATCCGATAATAAATTTTATCGACTATGCAAATAAGATATACGATTACTGAACTTGAGGCTTCGCAAAAGCATGGTATTCGGGTTCTCCAATTTACACTGCCTTTAATTAAGTGCTATGAAATTATTAAATAAACTATGATTAGAGTACTGAGTACACTTATATACAGCACTAAATGACCAATAATGAAGCGCAAAACGTATTCGCCAGTCTTGGTCACATTCTAAAAATAACAGGATAAATTTGCCAAAGCGACAAGTATAAAACGCTCAGTGCCGTAATTGCTGAAGTTATTTCAGCAACTCTAATTAACACATTTAGTGTTACTGCCAAATTGTCCGCAGTTTTAACAAGCGACGTAGCAACACAATTTTTAGAACCATACGGCTATTGCTCTTAGAGAGGATAATAATTGCTACTGTCACTTCAATTCCAAGTGAGAATCCTAGAATCAAGTAAAAATAAATACAACTACACAATAAAGTGAAAATCCGAGCCGAGACAGTCACACAACATAAAGTAAAACTATTTGAAACAAATGGGAATATATTGTAGAAAGTATCGTTAAAGGATAGTAGGTTGCAAAGGGAATACGCTCCAACGCCCCAAAGTATATTCAGAATATTCAGATTGAACATAAATAAATTCCAGTGACTGTGAAAAACAACGACAAAAAGAGAATACGTCGCAATCGCAAGCATAAAATAATACAACGTAATGGATAATATATAATGTTTCCTCAAGACACTCGGAATCTGAAATGCGCCTCACGAACAAGCTTGAGACGCATTATCAACCTATGTCTCGTAGCGGAAACAGGCTTTTCCGTGATACGGACGCCATTATAGAAACCCACGTCTCTGTCCACAGTACCGACCGAGGCTAAATTTAGATCCACCCACTATCTCTGTATGGCTATGGGCTAATTTTCCGCTCGAGTTCGGATTAACTGCTCTAGAAACTCCTACGGAAAAATTCTACTAAGCGAGAAGATGGAATGTGCAGATTTAATTTAGCTGGTCGTCTATGTATATTCGCTTTTCGAAGATATAAAGACTCGAGAAGTGTCTTGTCTATCTTGAGTTGAAGGAGATAAAACCACAGCTTATCGCTTAGTTGTGTTTATAAGCCGCATTAACGAGTGCCTCACACGCTCTACAAGAGGGATAATGGTTTCATGTAATAATTACACGTGAAAACGGAGTGCAAACGTAGGCCGTCTCTAATGCGCAATACAATGCAGCTTGTCGTTTAGACCACCCTGAAAGGTGAGGGACGCACGTGGCAATAATAGCAGTCCCCGCCCAGGGACAGAAAGTTACGACCAAGGTGAACAAGAAGGCTGAATTTTCATTATTGTCTCCAGTTTCAAGGTTCGGGAAACATAAACCCTGTTAAATAATACTCAAGGAAGTGATAGTCATTTTGTGTTTATCGGCTTCATTTATTATAGATATTTAGCTATAAAGAAAATAAAAGCGAACGATTTTTTATAACGATCTCTTGAAGCTTTCAACGCGGTGAAGCAGCCACTTAGTCTCAAGTGGGCTCTTATTGACGCGATACTGTTAACGGCACTAACTAATACAACAAAAAATAAACCGAACGAATTTAAATACAAAGGAATAAATCTGGTATCGGAAATATGTTAAAAAGAAAATAGGGAGTGGGATGATTGTTTCATAGCTTCACAATATCCTTATTTCTTGAAAGGCTAGTTATTTTTAAATTGTGGGCAACGTGTCCTGAACCCGACAGGTTCACAATCACGTGTTGTAGACACGTGGCGCCAGTGAAACGAGCGTTGCTTGCATAACAATCCCAGTATTGTTGTTCGTTTCCAGCTCTCGGGCACATGTTTATGGGAAAACGCAATACTCGGATTAGAGCAAACTTTGAAAATCCATGGCCACCCAACGTGATCGGTACGCGTGAGTTTCTGAAATGGACTTTAAATTGTTTCTAAGAAGTTGTACTAATTGTACTTACTTGTAAAGTATTGCAAACAAACTTGCCGGAGGGTGTTGCGTTACGCAAAGACTGCTTCTTGGCTTCGAATTGTTCCTCTAATCTTGAAGAAGGAACAATAGCAAATAGAAAACCATTACTAACAATCAATACTTAAAATAATACGTCCGACATTGTCTCGACACTAATAAAGTCGCCGAAGGTCGCATCAGTCCCAATGACATGGCATGGCAACGGAGTATTTCTTTATCATTGACGAAGTTACGTTTATCGTTTCCTTGTGAACGATTGTATAAAAAATTCGTTCAACTCCAGATTATGCGACCACTGATACAGCCATATCAAAGTAAGATTGATAATATGAATATGACATAAATAAGACAGTCAATTCAGATTTTTGGATTATTTGGTTTATTCTAGATTTTCTAGAACGATTATGATTATATTGGAATTCTTTCGCAGAAGGAAACATTCCTAGCAATTAAACAATCGATTAATCGACACAAATTACAAGATGGATATAAGAGAAACTGTAATAACTTTTGCGAAACCTATGTATAATTTTAAATTACAAAGTATATAATTTGCGAAATTGATAAAGAAACATTCTACATTCTACTTGTAAAGCTTATAATATTCCACAAGGCAAATCGAGTGTAGCAAAACGTATGCACGTATATATATATTAAAAAGTAAGGACTGGCAGCTCCGTCCCTCCCGGGTAGGTTCGAAAGAGAAACGTACAATATATAATTTTGCATCAAGCAATGGTGGGGAGCGCTTAGTGCAAATCAACTTTCACAACGCAAATACCGTACGGGTATGTACCGACATTGACGACGAGCAATCGCTGTACACTCCACTTCCACCGCCACCACTCCACCGCCGTTCCCGAAGTGTTATATTCATGGAAATGAGCCCGGATCGTGCAAGTCTTGTCCTCGGTACCGACCGTACCTCATTACCTTACCATGAATTATTCAAAAATTCTCTTTACAATAAAATATTTCCTTCCATTTTCGCAAACTTTGTTATCTGCAGATCTTCAAACTTTACGGTTAGGGGGCAGATTCATTTAATCGTTTCAGAACAGGAAGCTTCTAACATTTTACGAATAACTTTCAGGTGACGTTATTTATAGTTGGTAAATTCAGCGGCAGTGCCGGTTACGACTGTCGGAATATAGCGGTATTTACTCACGAATCGCATGACTGACGAGAAATTGTATTAGAATAGATCGGTTGAAATGAACGTTGACTGAATTAGTATCCAGGATAAACATCGTAAAGTAATGGTTGAGACGTTTGATGTCCCAGCAGTCGTTGGTTTTCTTCCGTCCTGTTTACGGAACGATCGTCTAATGGATCTATTAGCAGCAAGTAATGGTGTAGTTCCTTATAGACACACGCAAACCGGCGTTTATCCATTGTTCTTAATAGCGCTACAGGCTGCAGAAAGCTAAATAATAAAATAATGCTGAATTCAAACAGACAATTCCTAAGAAACACGATCGAAGGAAACGATGGTTGGCATGAAAGGCAACAATCCAATATCGGCATCCTAACATCCGCCGTTCGCAATAAGTCAAGCTCTGCAAATTCATCTCGGAAGGATCGCGTCAAGATGCAATGTTGTTCCCTGTCCCCGTCTTCCCGTCTGAGACTGCACCCCATGGGTGAATGCAACGGTAAACGGGTCGCGACCCACTTCGCCGGGATCAATACTCGGTCATCGACTCGCCCGCCCTAGCGTGGCCCCCTCATGTCTGCCACTATAAAATTAGAAATTGGAGTTCAAGTTCCCCGAATACTTCTTGTGGAGTGTTGAGGAGGCCAGCAACTGTCAGATTGGACGATGCGTTAGATACAAGGCATTACCGCTGGGACATCGATGAACTCCTTCGAGCCTTTTTATCACTGAGATAATGTTCCACGACTTCGAAGTCGATGTCACAAAGAAAGACAGCGTATTTACGTAACTAAAGAATACTATACGTGTTCTTGATTTTAAATTGATGGAAAACGCAGTTCATTATAACTTAATAACCGGAAAATACGTAACTAGTAACGACGTTAATTGTGATGAATTGACGATAAACGTGGTTCAATCAAATTGTAATTAAAATACCTTTTATATATTACGACCGGTATATTGATGATAAACTGATGACTATCATTCAAAGAGTGTTATCTCTGAAACAGCGACCGACAGGCTTTGATCAAACCGGGTGCTTAGAAAAATATATTTTTTCTATAAAACATGTTTTTTTAGCAAAAGTCGATATGAAGTCGACTCGACTGCTAGCAGATAGATACGTCACATCATTACTCTCTGTAATCCACATGAAAGGAAAACTTCTTCACTCGTAAAGGAAAACTTCTAGGAATTCCAATAACCTGGAATCAAAATGTCTCGCGATGTTTCTCCGTCGGTTGTTACGACATCAATTAAACATTGAGAATAATATGTCTAAAAATAGAACACCGAACACAACTATGTATAGCATTTGACCTAAAACTGTCTGTGATTTTGACACAATTTTGTGTAATATCACGTAGAATTGAAGGGTTTTCGACACGAACAGTTAGTTGATAAGGTCAGGACGTCAGGAGCTACGAGCAGGATGCTAATTTCTCGATTGGGATATACCGGTATATTCGAGATTCCATGGCCATAAAGTAGAGACACCATCTCCAACGAATTAGGTCACAGGCTTAAATGCATTTCGACGGCTCCATCCCGACAAGATTCAATCCTACCCGTAATTACGAAGTCAAGCAATTAGGCTAAGCACCGAGGAAGCTTGTGCCTCCGCGATAAAGCAATTACGGCAATGTCCTTAGTACACAGTACTTAGCAATATGGTCTAACTACAGCCAATGCAAATATTCGTTTAAGCAACATTAATTATGGTCTTACTACAGTCAATGCAAATATTCGTTTAAGCAACATTAAGTAAGCAACTAATTTAGCTACAAAGTTAACTAGTCTATCTACATGTTAGCTTAGCGACAGCTGTTGTTTCACACGCTCCAGTTCTAAAAATATTGTTTACCTATGGCAGGGGTAAAGATACAATTCAGGTCAGAGAAATCGATACACAGACAGGTACAGGGCCTAGAATTCACATTCCACTGGGATGAGTGACGTCACAGCCATGACGTACTGCGCATGACGTCACGCGCACTGCCACCGCCCAAATTAAAGGCTAGACTCAGGTCATACGTCGGGGCACGCTAAGAATAGATTACTACTATGTAAAGGCTGTTTTATTGAGTGACGTCTGTGATTGATTAAGTAGGCGTCCATCAATTATGTCAAGGGCTTTCCAGACTTTGGTAAATCTTAGTCAAATCTAAAATTTTGTTAAATCGGTATATTTTTATGTAACTTACCGACTTAATGTCTAATGGATAAAAAACACAGTTCAATACTTAATTCATGAACGCATCTGACGTACGTAAGTAATGAAATAAAATAAACTATATATATGTCAAATGTACCTACACTGTTTCAACGTGTACATTTTATAACCCATACCAAATAAGGTTTGACTGAAAATAAGCGTTGCAGTATATTTGCTGCAACATATATGCTGAGTCAAGCCCTTTTAAACATCTTCATTTTCACCTTTTGTTAGTTTTAAGTTTTTAATTAACATGTACCTAGAAATGTGATGTTTAATAAACTTTTTCTATGTCTATGTCTAAATATCGGTTGGAGCGTTCTAGCTTGCGCGTAGTTACGCTTATAATCAGATTGAATTTGCACTGTAGCTGTTGAATGCCAGTTTGCCGGGCTGTTGCAATGTGGTGTAATATTCCTTACAAAACCGCTGCAATACTGCGGCGGGGTGAGTTAGCTCTAGAACCCAAATAGGGCGTAGCTATTTCTATCACCTTCCTAGTGTATTTCTGATTGTGCCCTAAGGAGTAAAGGGTCCGGGTTGACACCTAACACCTATGCCCAAAAATTTGGCGTAGGAACTAGTTTGACAATAGCGACTGCTATCTGACCTTCTAACCCAGAGAGAAAGATAATCCTTGTAGGGATGGGAAGTCACTGTTCAATTTGAAATGATATATCGTACATAAGTTTATTGAAAACCCCAGTGATACGAGCCGGGGGCGTTGCTATTTCTATGTATCGCAGTTAGTCGTGACCGTGGGTACGCTTTGATACGACCTAGCTGCGCTGACCCGGTTCTACGGGACCGCTGTGACCCCCTTTACCTGCAGTCGGGCGAGAATAACGTCGCATGGCAACCCGCAAATAGACGGGACTTGGCTTATTCTTATTGGTTAACGATTTATTCTTTCTACTGTATTGGCTTGTGGACACTCGCAATCCAAGGCCTGGTGGAAGAAAAGAAGGTAGAATACCGAGCACATTACACTGCAGTCGAGATCATACATTTATGTACATTGCCAAAGGTTTAAAAACATTTGAGCAACCTTAAGCCGTTAACAATAGTCCTCCTGTTAACGTATTTTCATCACTCTTTCCGTGCAAATCATTTCGACCTCGACTGTACACTTAAATTATCCCTTAAAAGCTGCCAAAGTAGTAATTTTAATTTGTTAGAGCAGGCATTCGTACCTACTCTTTTTTTTATTAAAAATGGGATTGCTCTTGCCAGCGTCTAGCCAGGGGGCAAAGATGAGGCCGACGGTGAAGCGAGCTCACCCAGAGGAAAATAAGTTGGAGTTACATGTTGCAATGATGATGTATTTATTGAAGGCAACCCTCAAGGTTCAAAGCATTAACAAAATGATTTTCAAAATCAGCAAGTAACAAGTTAACGTTTAACTCACAAGTAAGATAAATAAACCGAGGACCCTTTTTAGAGGTCGGTTGAGAATGTTGAAATTAAGTTATGCTAAATAAAATAGCACAAATGAATTTAAGAAATAATCAAGATATCGTTTAACAAACTCACAAATAAAATACAGACGATTCGAGAATCTGTAGCTCGTTTGAGAATTGGGTTATGCTAACAAAAATAGCACTATTGCATAATAAAATCATTTCTCGCTATGCTAAACACTTAGTTTACGAATACGGCACGAGCGCTAGTAAAACAATATCTAACAACATTAGAAGGAAAGAGCGATAAAAGCCGCAGCACACTTCAAAACGAGGTTACACTCTAAAGCTTCATCAATCATTGATAGTTATAAGGCCAGAGTCCGTTGGCCTGGGCTTGGATACCCGTGAACAGGACTCTGGAGCAACGACCCCGCCTTTTTATACCGGCTTGGGTGCGCCATTTAAATGTAAACACCTTTCAGCGGCCATTTTTCTTGCGCTCGCGTTCCATTGAGGCTCGTGCATTGTGTTGTGTTTGTAACGTGGTGTGATGATTAAACAGTGATATATTGTCATTTAACGATGTTGTCAAAGCGACTCGTTAGTTAAAGGTAAGCGGTTTTTAAAATCAGTTAGGCGTTGTCGGTTTAGACTTAAAATTATAAATTGTTAAATTATGTGTCATTAATGTTACACGAAATAAATGATTTAATAAGTTCTATCAAAAAATGTAGGTGATTTAATAAAATTTGATCTGAGTATCTGACGTTTGGGCTAACCAATCTTTATTAAACTTGGCCTTAATGTGTCCTATCGATTGAGAGTCATGTTATGTTATGACTTATGAGAGTAATAAATAAATGAAAAATAATTATACCGGCTTTTACATCGTAAGTCATATAGCTATTTTGTATTAAAGGCTAACAATTTCAATATTCTTATGTAACACAAATAATGTCTCAAATCGTAGCAATTGTTGTCCGAGCCGAAGACGAGGCAGATAATTATTACCGCCCACGTTGGTTGTGTACAAAATTAACGTCATAATCATAAAGTATCCAATTAAATATAGTGTATATGTTATCTGCATTCCAGCTTTACGTAAATATATTCTTAGACATCAGCGACGAAAATGTTTACTTAGACAAATTCGCGATCTCGTTTGATCGATATTGAATATTGAGGGGCAAAAATCTCGTAACCCCTCGACCTTGTGGTTTTACAGTCATTTTATTAGATTTGTTGGAGGGCCAAGTTTTTATAAGTCACGATAAGGTTAAACGGTAATAAAATTAACTCTTATCAGCAACATCGTTAATATAATTACATAACTTTATCCATTAACTATGGACAATTATTGTTATATGCAGTGGCGGAGCGTCTATACAACGCGATTCCCACCGGCTTGCCTAATTTTCTGCCAGTTCAGTTCTTTTACTACGACTTATGAAGAATAAGAAAGGCAAATTATTTCTAGCTTGCCTAAGAATATTTTTGACGCGCCGCTACTGATAGGTACCGTAAATTCTGATTATGGTTACAGTAGTGAAAACAGTAATTTATTGAAACGTTTCAAACGAGTATTTAAGACAACAGGATTTGGTGATTCGAGTTTTATCTATTTTTACTGTCTGTTATGAAGAAGAAAGTTTTTTTATGAAGGACCAACTCAATTATTTATTAATGTTTCATACCATTTTAGTCGAAAATCTCCGTTGTGGCGGTAAGCGTGACACCATTTATTTACAGTGCCTACCGCAAACCGAAAACGAAATATCAGCATCTCTATCGCACTAAAAAAATCGAACAACAGAGATAACCCCCCAGATTCAATATCGCCAATTCTGATGGAATATGTAGATCCTCGGACGTTCGTGTATGTTCGGACAGGATCGTGCCCGGGGTAACGGACTATCAAGGCCGGGTCGAGGACCGATCTAGGGACTTATAGCTCTCTCTCTTCCGCACTCTAATTAAAACAAGGACGGGCTAGCGCTAGCGGCCAGTGGCCTAGGAGAGGACATTATGACAATGAGATTTGTGGAATTCCTACATTAATTTACTCTTTTTTACGGATTCGTGTCAGAGACCGATATAGGACCAGGCCGGGTCGGAGGCCGATCTTGGGACCTACACCCTTCTCCCTTTCGCACTCTAATTAAAACAAGGACGGCACTAGACTAGAGGTCAGTAGCCTAGGAAATTATCACAATGACATTTATGGAATTCCTACATGAATTATCTCTTTTTTTACTCGGGCTGGTCAGAGACCGATCTAGGACCTATCGCCGTCCTGTCTTGCTTCGATGCCGGTAATTACAACAAGGATAAAGATAAACGATAGCAGCCTAGTACGTTTATAAATCTCTATACTATTTTTAAGGCGAGGGGTAGGGCAAGCTCTCTCCTCACAACTTTGTGCAAGTTTTTCTTCGTTTGTGTTTGCACTACAGTTATAGTTTTTGGTCAGTATGCTTATTTTTCTGTGAGCCAGAACCTGTAGGTTATTCTTTTAATGTTTTTATTTTTTTTATTTTTTTGTCTCAGTCTGATACAAGGGAGGATTTCAAATTCTAGTGATTTGAAGTGCGCTGTCATATGAAAGGGCTTGACTAGCATATTCTGAAACAGTTTTTTAACAAGATGACGCACACTGGTTAGCAATCAAACCTATGAACGCTGAAATACCAAAGGAAATGCATGCAGCTTCCATTCATTCATGTCTTCTTTTGTTTACAAAATCCATGTTGTAGTCTATAAAATCTTAATAGTTTAGCTACCATGATCGCCTTTATGTGGGAGATATAGCAATAGTCGCACTTAGATGTTCGGTATAACGAGAGAGATGGCTCGGCCACGTTAAAATAATGGGAGACGGATTGGGACGCCAAACGAGCCTGTAAACGAGCCTGTCTGAGTCTTCCAGTCGGGAGGCGACCCGTCGGACCTCCCAGGCATAGGTGGGCCGACGCCGTCGAATCAGACCCGCGTTACCTCCAAATCGAGAACTGGAGGGAGGTGGCACAAGATCGGGGAAGGCTTGGTCACACAGCGTTGCGCGACGTCCGCGCGACGCGACCGCTGCGCGCCGGAACGTATGCTAACAGGTTAGCGACGTCACACAGGTTGCGCGACGCGAGCGGGACGGTTTCATACATTTTGGCGTTCCGTTTGCGTCGCGCAAGTGGTGCGACGTGTGACCAAGCCTGTCTGAGGCCAAGACTCACTTTGGCTCCGTGAGCCATAATAGTTAGTTAATGAGAGGAGGCTGAAGAATCATTTCAACGCCAGGACTCGCGAGGAAATCACTTTTGACGTAAAACATCGTCAATTGGTTCCGACGGCAGCCATTAAATTGATGGCGTCATACACGATACCTATTCCGCGAAACTAACCGCTTGTTCTGCGATAACGTGAAACGGCTACACGTGCCAGGGTTAGGTTACGGTTGCTAGAAATCTTATTGCGATACTGGGAAAATGGATTGGAAATTCATCGCCGTGTGAAATAATGGTAAATTTAAAGCTATTTATAGTGGATATAGTCACGGGTGGGCACAAGAACGTTGTCAAGCACTTTTATATCTTATATCTTTAAATCTTATATCTTTAAACGAGCAATTCTTGTATATATATTTATTTATTTCGGGGATCTCGGAATTGGCTCTAACGATTTTGATGAAATCTGGTATGTGGGAGTTTTCGGGGACGAGCAATCGATCTAGCTGGGTCTCATGCACGGGAAAACGCCGAGCAAAGCTCGGTCGCCCAGATATTTTTAATTTAATGCAAGAAATACGCATATAATTACGACCCCAAAAACTTCATGTTTTAAAATATTGTGATTTCAAATCTTGACAAAAATTTTGATAATACCAATAAAGAGATTAAATTATACAATGGTTTTATTGAAGTTTTACATAAACATTGGGCTTTTTAAATTTTTTGGTAGAATTTAAGCGGAAAAAAAGTGATTTTAGTTCGAAAATGGTCGATTTAGAGTGATGTTTGAAACAATATTTCTTAAGAGGGTACGAACATTTCGCTCCAACTCATCCTAGCCGCGATCTCCCTGCGAGCGGCCATGTTTAGCTACACACTAAAACGATTACTGTGTGCGTGCGGTTCGAGTGCTGCCAGTTGAACTGACAAGTCTTGATCATTGTTATAGAGTTAGAGTGAGGTAGGAAAGAAATGTGGTGGGTTTTAAATGTTTTTATTTTATTAACATTACGTACCTACGCACTTATTAAGGTGGTTCGATTTTCATACAAAAAACGATCGACATTTATTATCTCATTACACATTATTAATACTTAAATATGTGTTAATCTATTTACTTCTGACTATTCATTTTCGCGAAATTAATAAAAAACCTGTGTTTCATACAGAAATTACGCAAAAAACAACGTTAATTTTTTATAAATTTTACGTTTGGGAGCGTGATAACTGTCATGTACATTGTGACGTTCGGCCTGGTACTTTAAATTACTTTCCACAGAAACTACTTGGCCTAAAAATCTGAAATTGCACATACATATAATTCGGTAACTAGTCCAAACAACGCAGTCATAAATTATCGGGCGCTCGTTAAGAATAATTTTTTTTAAATGAATATGAATATGAGAGTAAATTTACACAAAAGATAACAACCAGTAAACATATGTTGGGAGACTATACAAACGATTTTTAGAGGTGCATGAACACGAATTAATCAACAAAATTGGAATAAGTTTGTCAGGAAAAAAGTAAAATTTAGAATGATAATTAAGTGGAGTCCACGTGTTTCGGGGACTAGTTTTACTTTAAATTACTTTCCACAGAAACTACTTGGCCTAAAAATTTGAAATTGCACATACATATAATTCGATAACTAGTTCAAACAACGCAATCATAAATTATCGGGCGCTCGTTAAGAATAAAAAAATATAAATGCATATGAATATGAATATGAGAGAAAATTTACACAAAAGATAACCAGTAAACATATGTTGGGAGACTATACAAACTATTTTTAGAGGTGCATGAACATGAAATAATCAACAAAATTGGAATAAGTTTGTCAGGAAAAAAGTCAAATTTAGAATGATAATTAAGTGGAGTCCACGTGTTTCGGGGACTAGTTTTACTTTAAATTACTTTCCACAGAAACTACTTGGCCTAAAAATCTGAAATTGCACACACATATAATTCAATAACTAGTTCAAACAACGCAATCATAAATTATCGGGCGCTCGTTAAGAATAAAAAAATATAAATGCATATGAATATGAATATGAGAGAAAATTTACACAAAAGATAACCAGTAAACATATGTTGGGAGACTATACAAACTATTTTTAGAGGTGCATGAACATGAAATAATCAACAAAATTGGAATAAGTTTGTCAGGAAAAAAGTCAAATTTAGAATGATAATTACGTGGAGTCCACGTGTTTCGGGGACTAGTTTTACTTTAAATTACTTTCCACAGAAACTACTTGGCCTAAAAATCTGAAATTGCACATACATATAATTCGATAACTAGTCCAAACAATGCAGTCATAAATTATCGGGCGCTCGTTAAGAATAAAAAAATATAAATGAATATGAATATGAGAGTAAATTCACACAAAAGATAACAACCAGTAAACATATGTTGGGAGACTATACAAACTATTTTTAGAGGTGCATGAACACGAATTAATCAACAAAATTGGAATAAGTTTGTCAGAAAAAAAGTCAAATTTGGAATGATAATTACGCGGAGTCCACGTGTTTCGGGCGCTCGTTAAGAATAAAAAAATATTAGAGTTTGAATTTTACAATTAAAGGAAAGATCCGAAATGTTCACAGAACGTCAAGAACATAGAAGCACATATCCAGACATAGAAATATCACTAGCAGCAATAGGTAATAGGTAACATGGTGCCTTAAGGTATGATTCCGCTGCCGACTGCATACAACAACTGCACCTTCCGCCGCACTCCAAATTGAACTGTAATCATAAGACTAAAAGTCCCAATTTAGAGTGAGCGGCGTGTGCTGTTCCGACACTTCTCCGCTCATTTCAAATTGAACTTTTTACGCATACCATTACGGTTCAATTTGGAGTGCGGCGGAACGTGCAGTTGCTGTATGCAGTCGGCAGCGGAATCATACCTTTACCTTTTAACTTGTGTGGCCGTAGTACTGTTGGATTTTTTCGGCCCAAACAATTTACGTTTATTGCCCATTTCTGTAAAAAATCATATCACTTTAGTGCTTTTTGAAGAAATAAAATAAATAAATTTAGCATGTTAACTTACTTACCAAGTATCAAATTATTAATCTGTAGCGGACGCGCTACATCTACAGAATAGCAGTGTAGGTGTGAGCTTGGTCACCGACCTTAACGCACCGAGGAGAGCGACACGTGCGTTCCTTGGGAAGGCCCGGCGCGTAATGAATCGAACAACGTTGTCGCGCGCTGTTATATTGTGAATTATAGTGGTTTTTAAAAATTCGTCTAAATTAAGTGGGTTATCCATAAGCGTTAAAAAAAATAAGAAATATCAAGCAAAACCTGTAGTTTTATAATAATAAGTTTTTTTTCCAAAATATTATAAAACATGTGAGGTAAAAAATGTTTAAACAAACCGATTTAGACATTTTGTAGTATTTTTTTTAGATATTAAAAACCAATATTTCAGAACTAGTGCGATCGCTATGTACTAAAAGACTATACATCCTATTGTAAAAGATAAACATCCAGTCGTTTTTGACAATTTAAAATGGAAATATTGTACCTGAAAGATAGCTCTGACGCGTATTTTTGCAAAACACTCCGACGAAAACCTGACTGTTTTAAATAATCGTACATAAAAATAAAAGTTTAGCAACGCTATGGTCTAGAATAAGAGTTTATCTATACAAAACAGAAGTTTACTTTAACAATGTAGTCACTTGAACAAAGATATGACGTTAGAAAAAACCGTATATTTTCTAAAATACCAACTTTTTGTTCGTACAGTCTTAATGAAAAATGCAAAATAATGCATCTTGTTCTAGATAGTAACATTGAGAAAATGTCAAATAAACAGAAAATGGCCTAAAGAGATGAGCGTTTTTTAACTGATTATAATATTAACACTTTTGACATTAAAACACATGCGAGTTATGAACGCGAACGTACAGTCGTAGAACGTACGCACGTACGCATGATTCTGTCCCTTGACGTTGGCGTCGTTGACCGACGGTAAAAAAACACACATGCAGGACACTATTTCGTTGCAATAAGCAGTTTCGTTAAACCACACACAAGAACTGGCAGTGTTTTTATCAAAAACTATGGTCCAGTCTACACAATAATGCCGTTGTGAATTATATTCTATTACATAGACATAAGTGTTGTTTTTCATTTTATAGACTAAATGTGCGTGCTGACGTTACGACGGGGGTCATTAACCGTTCGTGCCATTCATGGTACGCAGGTAAGAGAGGGTCAATATCGATGCTGAATGAAAAAAACCCTTTGTCTGCGCAAGGACTGGGATAAAAGATCTTAGATAAACAAAGAGAGTATCTATAGAACTGAGAAAAGAAAAGATGAAAGTATAAAGGGAATTCACGAAAGTAAATAACAAGTGATTTTCTGTTTAGTTATAAGATACTAAAATACTAAGCCCATAATTGACCAACTAAGCATTTAAAACTTATTCTATGAATATTTAAGCTATTGTTTCGCTAAAGATAAAACACCTACCCACATTGGCCACAACACTAACTTTGTCTACCTAGCTACACTTAAATTAACCACTTTCTATGTGAAAGGCAACCTACAGGGTGAAGAAAACAGGTTACATTATGGGTATTGGTAAAGCTAGGTATATCCGTATCCTGTTGTTGTGAAGTTTACAACAACAGGATTAACAATATAAAGCAGTTAAAGCACTGTATATTCATATTTCATACATACCATGTATAGTATAAATTATACAAAATAGAGGCATCTGTCTTCTTCTAACAAATGGTGTCAGGAAAAGATGGATTTGTCTCGATTTTATCGCGTCATAAACACGCACATACGTTTTCTGATATAAAAGGGAGTGGGTAGGGTAGAAGCTGGCAGGTAGGAAATTCTTTAACTGAAGTGCCTTTTGCCCCAGCCAGACGTTGGTAACAAAAAATGTAGCATGTATGGAATGGTATTTCGGTTGACGCGCTTTCCTTTCACGAAAATGGTATGAGTAAAATTGTTTAAGAATAGGTGAAAAAACAGCTTTACTTTGTTACTTTCTACTAATATATTTTATTTGTTTATTTAATATAGTTAATAAATACACATAATCCCACTATATGTGAAAAGGTTAAATAATCAGTCCAATGATGAAAGAAGTTTTATAAAGACAAATATGTGTGTACTTTTCAAAACTTATTTGAATGAAACAAATTGCTCCATAAATGCTTTATACCTATTGAAATGTTGATAACATTTAATTGATTACATATAGATTAAATATTTAAGATTAGATATTACCATTTAAATTTAGATCCCATTAGTGGGTTGTGACTGCAACCACAATAACAAATTAAGAGATACTTCAGATATTTTAAAAGGAAATTAATCAAGTTTAACTGAGACAAATCAAATACTTTACATAACTAACTTGAATTTGGTTCCTTGCTTCCTCATTATTAAGTTCAATATGTTTCAACAGGACCACATATAAGTTTTCAATAGAAGAGTTACATTGTTTTGTTGGATTATGGAAAAAAAAAACATAGTAATTTACTTATTTTTACTTTTCAGGAGGCTACTATTGATAAGACTACAATTAATGTTACAATTACTTTTACCTGCAACGGGCTTCAAATTGATTTTTACTAATTAATAGCCTACATAACCATTTCTCTCAATATCTACCAACTATTTCTACAACAGCCGAGTTGGTGGCAAGTTTTTAGTGTATTAGATTAGGACTTCGGTGGTTGCATTGTAGAAGACATCACTGCATAGCTGAAGACCATACCAGACTGTAATGTTGCAACACCCTAGTCAAGTCCATGTCTGCACTGGTTATATTTAAGAACATCTTGTAAATACCATGGTTGCAATAAATAAAGTGGCGACCGCTTTAGCTTAGTTGGTAGTGACCCTGCCTACGAAGCTGGAGGTCCCGGGTTCGAATCCCGGCCGGGGCATTTATTTCTATATAAGTATGTAACATAGCATAATCTTTTATTACACAAATATGCAGTAGTCTATATACAGTCTTTACAATGTGTATCTATATAAGTATGTATATCGTCGCTTAGTACCTATAGTACAAGCTTTGCTTAGTTTGGGACTAGGTTGAATCTAGATTGTCCACAAATATTTATTATTATTTATTTATTTATAAAATGATAATGATTAATATAGCAGGCGCGGGGGCTATCATCCTTTTCAAAATGGACCACTGAAACCTAAGGACATTGTAAATAATACAATCACCAAAGTCATGGTGGTTGTAACACTAAGAAGTACCCATTAATGACTTCCCCATCTTTTTTTACTATAACAGCGGCAAACAAACATATAGCCTGGTGGTAACAGCACACCATAGCCTATTCACCTGCCAAGCATAGAGATTACAATTACACAGGATGTTGAATTATTTAGAATAATCCAACACAACATGTAACATTAGCATTACATAGGTACCTAATTAGTAAAACAAAGTGACAAAGGCTATTATTAACAGACACAATGTGATTTGTTTATAAATTTGTGTCACAGAATGTACCTACATACTGGGTTGACATCAAATCAGTCAGGCCAATCAGTTGGGACCTATGTTTCAAACTGAGACTTTTTAAGTTCTTTAGAGACCCAAGGTGGCTTCATGTGTCTGTACCTAGGACAGAACAGTTGAATATTTGTAGAAAAATGGCCATGAAATGGCTAAAAGACTATTTACAGGGCTAATAAATTACTATTTTTATTTTCAACACTCGAATTCGTAAGTTGTACCTACCTATATTTGATTTGTTTCAAGGTAGGTACAGTCAAGTGCAAAATATGGGTGCATACAACTTGCTCAAATGTCCCATAGCTCTTATATCGGTGAATTAAGGTTTTGGTACATATTTATGAGAGGATTCATTCGATACATGTTTTTGCACTTGACTGTACCCCACCTACAACTTAACGACTACAATAAAACGTCTACCCGGCGGAAACTATAAAGCATATCAATGTTATTCGTCAGGAAACATAACAAATAACATCAAAGTTAAACTATATTTGTATTATTAGCGAGAATAAACTGGAAGTATGTTAAGTGTGAACCGATGAGTATGAGTCATATTCCTAGCGAACTGCGCTTGCCGCTTTACGCACAACAGTCCAACAAAAATGGTCGCTTTCAATTACGATCACCACAAAACACGGAAGAACAACACCAGGACAATTAAAACCATTGTCAACTACTGACGAGACCTAACAAGTGAATTCCGAACACCTGTAACTATCACGAATCTGAACTGAAAGGTCTAGTAGGCGTAAACCTTCACAAAATTGTCAACGACGAATAACTACAGTAACGATCCCTCTGAATTCAACATATTCAGAGGAAAATGTGAAATTAATTTTAATTTTAGATCGTTTCACGACGCTTGGCTGGACGTGACGTATATCGCTGGGAGGGCACGACCTTCGCAGCAAACAGTAAAACATATACCACCATAACAATCACAACAGAAATATAATAATAAGTTCACTTACCACCACAGCCATACACATTGAATAAAAATTAGACGGATTTAGCCGTGAACAGCCAAGAGAAAACACCACACACGCCAAATACGTGTGCCTTGCACAAAAAAATAGCTGCACTAATTCCGAATGTTGCCAGCACGTAAAAAATACATGCTACTACGATTTTGTTGCCATAGTAATAATTAAAATATTGAACTACAATGGAGGCACAATTTGATGTTTCCGGGTGGATTTCAAAATCAGGCGAAAAGTTATGTTTCGGTCATTATAAAAAAAAGTTAACAAGTTTCAGATATAGAAACTTTTTTATTCATTGGCTAGTACTTATATATTAATAGTGCTTCAATCAAAACCACCAATAATTAAACAGTTTTCTTGGAGGAAAATATTTTATATGTTCAAAATCATCACCGTCGTGTGAAAAAATCCAAGTCTTTGTGTTTGTAGTGAAAAATATCGCGTACGCAACGTACGATTCCGAAATTTTCGTCAGTTACAGTTTTTCCATGTTGCCTTTTTACATATAAAAAAATATTAAATAATTCGTTCATCAAATAAGTACAAATAAAATTATTTAAAAATTTAGTACCGAAATTCGTCAACACCGTCAGCGTATTATCAAAGTCGAGGTAGTTTTGTATATCCGCGGTCAAACACATCGTGGGTGTCCCCTTCTGCTCCCTGAATTCGATTCGAACATCGAAAATGAGTGGACGTTTACATATAGGCGCACCGAACAGAAAAAATCAAAAAAGTGTTTTTGGGAGAAATGATTAGCCATGATTCGCGTCATAACCATCCAGGAGCCGTTAAAAGTAAGTACTTATATGATATTAAAACAAATTACCTAAGAAACCGTAACTCCAAATGAAGATTAATGACGTGGCAGTGGCTTAGCAATAATACTTAGCGTTCAAGAATAATATTCAAAAAGTTTGCAAAATTTCAACACCATACCCGTCATCACCGGTTTTCAAGCAATGGACGGTTATGATTCCATATGTATGGTGATGACGATTTCCTATATTTATTTATTTGGTTTTGCGTATTATGCACTACGAGTTGTAAATATTTAACAAATTAATAAACTCCATGCTTATGTTTGGTGACGCGCGTTCGAAAAATATGTTATTACCCTGTTGGTGTTACGATTTTCACGTTTTAAATGCTATTTTTGCCGCATTTTAGATGTGGACTCATAATATAGATTTTCTTCTTTTCAGATCGTCGGAGCGAAAATTAAATCAAATATGATACTAATATTAACGTCCTCGATAAAAAACCATACACACTTTGGCTGTCAAGTATTACAAAAATATAAGATTATTAAGAAGTGGTGTACTTATAAGAGATGCGCCGAATATTCGGTTTTCAGCATATTCTATTTGATATACGTCGAATTTTCGGTTATTTTTCGGTATTCGGCGTATTCTATTAGAAATGCGCCGAATATTCGGTTATTATTCGGTATTTGGCATATTCTATTAGAAATACGCTAAATATTCGGTTATTCGGTATTCGGCATATAAAGAATAATAACCGATTCGGCATGTTTTGGAATGTTCGGTCTTCAGCCGAATTATTCGGTTTAATTGCCGAATATTTAACAAATATTTTTGAGTGGAATTTGTTAAAAGTTTCAAGAATATATGAAAAATGGCCTTCCTCACCGAGTGGGGTATATCGACGAGTAGAGCTCATTGAGTGCAAGAATATAGTATTTTTTGTTTTTAAAAATATTCAAAAACAAAGGAATGAGAAGCCACTTAAATTATCATAAAATTTTACATTCCCCCTTTATTATCTCATTAAATGTTAATCCTACCGGAAGAACCTTTTTTGTAGATAATTTTATGTAGATCACTTATGCCTCAGGAAGTTTTTTTACTATGGGCCACCGTTGACAAGATTTTTATGAAAAACCGAAAAATTGAACCTTGAATGGCCGAGTATTCGTATTCGGTGAAAAACGTATTCGGCGATTTCGGCGCATCACTAGTACTTATTATTGATTTATCAAATAAAAAATATGTTAATTTGCTTTTCTGTGGTTTATTTTATACCTACCTTTATACCAGCAACTAGTCATTACCATACAAGTGATATCATCACCGTCTATTAAAAAATCATCGCCGGACTACATTCGTCAACACCATCTCATGGTTCAATGTTACGAATCTTATAACTTCGAAAATACGCATTAAATGCTTGGCTAAATACTATTAAATTACTCAGAAAACATTCCTACATCATTTAGAATAGTTTTTGTCCCATTTGAAAGAAATAAAATAAAAAATATTTTTTTGTATGGTGAAAAATTTCTCGTTGAAATCCACCCTTCCACGATGTTTCTCTTACAAAGAAAGTAGAAAGAGATACGTAGATGTGTTATGACTTTATGACCCATCCCCCCTTAGAGTAGATAACAAGTAGCTACTTTTACTGTTCTGAAATGGTAGAGGTAACAATTTGTAAGACAATATACCTATGCAGACGGGGGCGGCATTTTGTAGTTTTTGCTCCCCCTCGAAAAATTTCTAGATCCGGCGGCGCTGCTTCAACTCTCCTCCCCTCCATTTCCGTGAGTCTGCGGCCAGGCTAAGAGAGATATGCTTCAACTCCCCTCTCCCTGAAACCGTGCGTTTGCGCCCAACCTTAGAACAGAGAGTCTACAACTCTACAGCTAACCAAAAACGAAGTATCTCCCTATCTGTCGTTCAAATAGGCAAGTATGAGAGAGATAGGTATAATATAGAGCTCAGATTTATGCCTGTTGTTTGCCTCTACTTGTGAATTTGTGATTTAGTTAGTACTTGGGTGGATTTCAAAATCAGGCGAAAAGTTATGTTTCGGTCATTATAAAAAAAAGTTAACAAGTTTCAGATATAGAAACTTTTTTATTCATTGGCCAGTACGTATATATTAATAGTGCTTCAATCAAAACCACCAATAATTAAACAGTTTTCTTGGAGGAAAATATTTTATATGTTCAAAATCATCACCGTCGTGTGAAAAAATCCAAGTCTTTATGTTTGTAATGAAAAATATCGCGTACGCAACGTACGATTCCGAAATTTTCGTCAGTTACAGTTTTTCCATGTTGCCTTTTTACATATAAAAAATATTAAATAATTCGTTCATCAAATAAGTACAAATAAAATTATTTAAAAATTTAGTACCGAAATTCGTCAACACCGTCACCGTATTATCAAAGTCGAGGTAGTTTTGTATATCCACGGTGAAACACATCGTGGGTGTCCCCTTCTGCTCCCTGAATTCGATTCGAACATCGAAAATGAGTGGACGTTTACATATAGGCGCACCGAACAGAAAAAATCAAAAAAGTGTTTTTACGAGAAATGATTAGCCATGATTCGCGTCATAACCATCCAGGAGCCGTTAAAAGTAAGTACTTATATGATATTAAAACAAATTACCTAAGAAACCGTAACTCCAAATGAAGATTAATGACGTGACAGTGGCTTAGCAATAATACTTAGCGTTCAAGAATAATCTTCAAAAAGTTTACAAATTGTCAACACCATACCAGTCATCACCGGTTTTCAAGCAATGGACGGTTATGATTCCATATGTATGGTGATGACGATTTCCTTTATTTATTTATTTGGTTTTGCGTATTATGCACTACGAGTTGTAAATATTTAACAAATTAATAAACTCAATGCTTATGTTTGGTGACGCGCGTTCGAAAAATATGTTATTGTTGTTGGTGTTACTATTTTCACGTTTTAAATAATATTTTTGCCGCATTTTAGATTTGGACTCATAATATAGATTTTCTTCTTTTCAGATTGTCGGAGCGAAAATTAAATCAAATATGATACTAATATTAACGTCCTCGATAAAAAACCATACACACTTTAGCTGTCAAGTATTACAAAAATATAAGATTATTAAGAAGTGGTGTACTTATAAGAGATGCGCCGAATATTCGGTTTTCAGCATATTCTATTTGATATACGTCGAATTTTCGGTTATTTTTCGGTATTCGACGTATTCTATTAGAAATGCGCCGAATATTCGGTTATTTTTCGGTATTTGGCATATTCTTTTAGAAATACGCTGAATATTCGGTTATTCGGTATTCGGCATATAAAGAATAATAACCGATTCGGCATGTTTTGGAATGTTCGGTCTTCAGCCGAATTATTCAGTTTAATTGCCGAATATTTAACAAATATTTTTGAGTGGAATTTGTTACAAGTTTCAAGAATATATGAAAAATGGCCTTCCTCACCGAGTGGGGTATATCGACGAGTAGAGCTCATTGAGTGCAAGAATATAGTATTTTTTGTTTTTAAAAATATTCAAAAACAAAGGAATGAGAAGCCACTTATATTATCATAAAATTTTACATTCCCCCTTTGTTATCTCATTAAATGTTAATCCTAGCGGAAAAGTGTATAGAACCTTTTTTGTAGATAATTTTATGTAGATCATTTATGCCTCAGAAAGTTTTTTTGCTATGGGCCACCGTTGACAAGATTTTTATGAAAAACCGAAAAATTGAACCTTGAACGGCCGAGTATTCGTATTCGGTGAAAAACGTATTCGGCGCATCACTAGTACTTATTATTGATTTATCAAATAAAAAATATGTTAATTTGCTTTTCTGTGGTTTATTTTATACCTACCTTTATACCAGCAACTAGTCATTACCATACAAGTGATATCATCACCGTCTATTAAAAAATCATCGCCGGAACACATTCGTCAACACCATCTCATGGTTCAATGTTACGAATCTTATAACTTCGAAAATACGCATTAAATGCTTGGCTAAATACTATTAAATTACTCAGAAAACATTCCTACATCATTTAGAATAGTTTTTGTCTCATTTGAAAGAAATATAAAAAATATTTTTTTGTATGGTGAAAAATTTCTCGTTGAAATCCACCCTCTTATTATGTCTTTTTTTAAATGAGGTGTGCAAGAAAGATTATTTGTATTGTATTGTATTGCATGCAGGAGGGGCAAATTCAGGTTTGTATTTCTGCCCTCTATTCTGTTATAAAGCCAACATATAATCTGAGCCATCAGTAAATTTATTATTTACTGATGGCACAGGCTGTTTTATTACAGTTCCTACTAAAAACTACTATAGGTATAGAGTAAATCATATGGTAACACTGAAAGTTCACGGCGGCATTTTTGATATTCACCGGTCTGTTTGGAATGAAAACAAGCGTAGGATATTCTCATATCCTAAGAAGCTTAGGATATGAGAATATCCTACGCTTGTATGCTCTCATTCCGAACAGACCTTAATGTCATTGTAATAAGATCAAAATTAAATATATCTCGAAGTAGTAGTGAACCTTGCCTGTTTTATTTCCTCGGGTAATGTAAAGTGTGCTCGGCACTGACCCAATACATGGCATTTTCAACGACCGTGGTGTGTGTCAGCGCAAGTTGTCTATGTGTTAGTGTCATAACCGTAGTTCTGTAGCCAGAATGGTTAAAACGGAGTTTCGAGGCAGGTTCTCGTGTGCCGACCACGGACCGGAAGGCGCAGCATGGCTAGACCCGCTACGAGGTGGACTGACGACCTGGCAAAAGTCGCGGGAGCCAGCTGGATGCGGGTGGCGCAGGACCGGTCATTGTGGCACTCTTTGGGGGAGGCCTATGTCCAGCAGTGGTCGTTTTTCGTTTATATGTTTTTTTTTAATACTACGACGGTGGCAAACAAGCGTACGGTCCACCTGATGGTAAGCGGACACCGCAGCCTATAGACGCTCGCAACTCCAAAAGAGTCACGTGCGCGTTGCCGACCGTATATAAAATTTGAGGATTCACTGTGTTGACAGCAGAAGGTCCCTCGCTCTCAACACAGTGCATCCTCGGGAGCTCTGGCAACCTTGCTCACCTCCAGGAACACAACACTACATACTTGTACAGTAAATAATGTTATTATGGCTGTGGTCTTCTGTAAAGGCTGGCGTCCACTAGGCTCGCCGAGCCGAGTCGAATCGAATCGAAATAATTCGCCTTCATACATTTACTATGAAAGTGCGTCCATTCGGTCGATTCGATTAGGCTCTGCGTCAATCGACGCACTTTCATAGTTAATGTATGGAGGCGAATAATTTTGGATTCGATTCGACTCGCCTCGGCGAGCCTAGTGGACGTCAGCCTTAAGGCGGAGGTACTTCCCAAGTTGGGCTGCTCCAGATTCGAGCAAGATGACATTTTGCTGTGCCCTACCTCTCAAGTGAGCAAGGTTAGGCAATGAAACATAGATCCAACAAACAAGTTTATTAATGTGAGATGGGTCGGCTACATGAACATGTGGTCATTGAAGCCGCCGGGCGGCGGCAGGTGGTCGGCGTCGGGCGGCGGGCGGCGCGCCGGCCCGGGCCCGGGGCCGCCCAGCGGCGGACCGAACGGGTCGAAGCGGGCGCCGGGCGGGACCGCTCCCCTGCACACAAAAACAAAACATTTAGGTTAGATACAGTGCTCGACCGACGGTCAGTGCGTACCGTCGGTCGGGCGTAGCTATCGCTGTACGAAAGCATACGTGCGTTCAGACTTCAGAGCGATCCTCACCGTCAGCTACCGACCATACGCGCCGACCGTCGGTCGCGCTCTGTTTCCAGCCATAGACTTGCATAGATACAGGTACGCCGACCGACGGTACGCACTGACCGTCGGTCGAGCACTGTTTCCAGCCTTATTTATTGACGACCACTTTAGCTTAGTTGGTAGTGACTAGTGACCCTGCCTACGAAGCTGGAGGTCCCGGGTTCGAATCCCGGCCGGGGCATTTATTTGTGTGACGAGCACGAATATTTGTTCTTGGGTCTTGGATGTCTTCTATGTATATAAGTATGTATATCGTCGCTTAGTACCCATAGTACAAGCTTTGCTTAGTTTGGGACTAGGTTGATTTGTGTAAGATTGTCCACAAATATTCTCTTTATTCATTTATAAACTTAGGGTAGGTTGTTATAATATGTTTATAAAAAGTAAAATATAAAAATACACTTACAAAACATAAAAATATTATAAAAACCTAACCTAGTGTTGTGCCGGCAGCGAGGCAGGGCCTAAGCTACCAGTGGTGTCGGGCGACAGAGAGAGGAACCTCCTGACTATCCGCGCCGTGTCCAGGAGTACCGCCTTCTGAATCTGACCCTTGAGGTGTTGGTCGAGACTCTTCGCTATTAGACCGTTCGCAGAAACAACTATCGGGACAATGGTAGTTGAATCAACATCCCACATGGCGGTTACGGTTACCTCGTGGGCCAAGTGTAGACTGTAGGTACTTCCACAAATATTTATTATTATTATTATTCATTAAATATAAATGGTATAGCAACCTGGGCAATCCTCCAGGCACCCCGAGCCCCGGATTCTCGAGGTCCTGCCGGGGTCCGAACGGGTTGAAGAGCATCCCGCCGCCGCCCGCGCCCGGGGCGAACGGGTCCAGGTCCGAGCGGCCGATGTTCGCCAGCGGGGCTGTTGGTGGCTCCCTGGGGAAACGGACAGGGGTTCAAATCTCGCCACCTTATTCATAGAACTTAACAAACCTCTGCTAGCTAAAATTTTGTTTGTGCCTTTCTCACAAACTTAAATGTCAAAGTGACAGATAAGGACAAACGGATTTTAGCGCATTGTTAACTAAAATAGGGATTTTATCTATATATAATATATATTTTCTCAAAAATGGCCCGCAAACTGGACTTTAGTCGCTACATATTGGAAGGTAAAGTGTATAGTTTAAGGTCAGATCCAAATTAAAAAGTAAAAAACATTGCAGGCCACATATATGGCCTGCAATGTCACATATAAATTCCTTTATGTCACACCTGGCCATAAAGCGGCAATTACCGCACGCTCCGCGCGTGGGAAATCCCACTTCCTGGCCAGGGGGTGACATAAAATTTTGTACTTAACACGGGCGGTAATAAAGAAAGCCTCAGATCGCATATTTATCGCCCTTGCCTTCGGCTCAGGCGTCAAATACCTGCGATCTGAGACATTCTTTGTTTTACCGCCCTTGTTAAGTAACGTACTATTATTTGTCGAGTTATAAACTTTTTAAAATGTAGAAACTGTCATATAAAAGGAGGCACAGGTCGTATTCAGCCAATTCAGCTCGTATTTTTCTGTTGAAAACGCGACGTTTTTTTATGTGTCTCGAATAATTTGCGTTTTTCGGTGGAAAAATACACTTGCGATTCTGTTAAATAAAATAAACGGCGGGAAAACATGATGTTTTTAACGTTTTAAGGAACTTATGTTTATCAAATCTTAATTAAATTTTTGTCGTATTTTCCCCATTTTTGAGAAAAGCACTATATTAGCCTTGGCCGGAATGGCAATTGCAGGCTTCGTATTATAATTAAACGGACTCGCAAGCTCGTCCGTTTAAACAAATACTCAGCTTGCAATTGCTCCCTTCCCGGCCACGGCAATAATGTACTATTTATGTTGCATACATTTTGGCGCGCAGCGCAGCGTCCCGCTTACGTCGCGCAAGCGGTGTGACCAAGCCTTTAGAGTATTCCAGTGTTTAAACCGCCCGTGTGGTCGTATCGGAGGTCTTCCCTGGATTTTGCCCGGGCCACTCTCCAACCGCGCACTCCTATCGTTTTATTGGGCCCGACCTATAAAGCCACAGTCGGTGTTTTTTTTTAATTTCCAAAAATTTACTAGACAAAAAAATTATATTTAGTTACCAAACCGGCTCACAAAATTTCACGGGAATCGGTTAAGAAATGCGACCTGTAGAGGAGAACAGCCGGAAATCCGGACATACGAAAGCATTTTTGCCGAAGCTAAAACAGAGAACTTCGTTTCACACGGTCAACAAGGCACTAAAGTACGTTTGTCCTTATCTGTCACTTTGACATTTAAGTTTGTGAGAAAGGGAAAAACATTTAAAAAAAAGGATACCACAGGTCCCGGGTGTCAGGATGTGGGCCCAACGGGTGTGGTCTCGGGGGCACTCTCAATGGATCATCAGGCAGTCTTCTGTTGGGTTCATCTGCAACCATACATTAAATATCATCATGTGATAAACATAGATAAAAACACAACTTATCAAACTTCTCAAGAGGACAGAAATACGATTAAAAAAATGTACTATTGTGAGCACCTTAAGACCAGGGATCGGATACCGGTATTTGCTCCATACAAAATACCGGTATTTATATCGTTCTTTTTCGTTCTTTGGTTTATAATTTCATTTTTAATTGGACACTCTAAAATTCGAAGTTGTTCAGTAAATGTACATGATTCAGTCCTACATAAATACCCTACAATAATTCAAAATATTGGATTATTTCTAGGATTTTTAAAAATACCAGTTTCGATCCCTGCTTAAGACGCTTATTATACTTCACCATACAAACTCTGTGCAAGTTTTATTCGTCAGTTTTGGCACTCCCGCATATATATACATTTTTTGCTTGTTAATATTAGATATACGAAGTCTGTCAAGCAAAAAAAATCAAAAAATTAAAAAAAAAAACAAAATTCAAAATATTAAAAAAATAAAAAAACAATAGTTTTTTTCTTGAGGTTCTACCTAACTAAAAAATAAGCGTACTGACCAAAAATCATAAGTGTAATGCAAACACAAGCCAAGAAAAAAATGCACAAAGTTTATATGGGGAGTGCTTGCGTATACAGGCGCCTTAAATCGAAATCTATCTTTAAAATAAGCAATTCTTGTGTAATTATTTATTTGGGGGATCTCGGAAACGACTCTAACGATTTCGATGATAGTTACCTTGTTTTTCCATAAGATACAAAGTGTGTTTAGTATAATTATTTCCAATGATTTATCAAACTCATCTTATATAATCTGGCACCATCACATTCACATTTATACCTATGGCAAAAACAAAGAACTTGTTTACTGATCATTTGTTCTGCTACACTAAAATGTGAAAACTAATGTTTACTTTTACCTACTTTGGACCAAAAGTGGGAAGATGGTTTAAACCCACACAATTTTGTCGTACATAATAGATACAGTGTAATTTTTTATAAATGAATAAAATGAACTTTATTCTGTAAGTAGGCCGCAATGGCACTTTTACAAGTCAAACCCTACTAGCGTTTCACAGAGGCCACTGCCGAGAAGAAAC
The DNA here is from genome assembly GCA_951800055.1 of Cenopis cana. Lineage (NCBI taxonomy): Eukaryota > Metazoa > Arthropoda > Insecta > Lepidoptera > Tortricidae > Cenopis > Cenopis cana. The sequence goes on along the minus strand of OX637476.1, from coordinate 1,574,038 downwards.
GCCGAAAGAAACTCGACAGTCAGCCATTTTCTCACAAAAATATGCTTATTACAATAATAATACTCAACCTACTTAAGATAACGAAATCTAAGCATCTATATAAAGCAACACAAAACCAAAGAATAAAACGATGAAAAAAAAATTTATGTTATGTACAGTGTGTAATTCCTAATTAATTCCTAATTATATGTTTTATTGTCTTATGTGTTAAATACCAGATTCTATTTTTTCTGTTTAGAATGGTACAGTAAAGTGCAAAATTACATATTAAACTATTCCACTCATAAATATTTAACATAACCTTAATTTACCAACATAAGAACCATGGGACATTTGTAGCAGTCTGGTTAAGTATAAGAAACATACTTACTTCTGTTTGAAGTTTGTGTTTCAGCTGTAGTGGTGGGCCTCTCGGTGATAGTGTCAATGAGATCCCGTTTCACATTGTACATGAGATCCTTGTGGCCGGGCAACATCTTGTTAATGGAGCCGCTTGTTTCTTTCACCGTGTCCTCGATCGTCAAGGCTATGTTGGATACCGCTAAGTCCTCAGATCGCTGTGAATATTATGAACATGTTGTGCATTTAGACTCAAGAAAAAAACCGTATGAGTGTAAGTTAAACTCAATCATAATAGATCAGTAATGGTCGCAGTGATACGAAGGCTGAGAAGCCCGGGGATAGCAGCTACATCGAAAAAAAAAACTCGCATGGAGAGGATTAAATAAATTGGTTATTCCCATCTTACTTTAAGTACAGTTGCGTACATAAAATTATTAATGATTTATTGACAAAATAAGGAAAAGAAACACATAGATAAATCCAAATCCACTATGCAGGCTTCGTCAGGTAATAATAGTAATAGTAACAATGAGAGTTCATAAATATACCTATGTACACATTCCCATAGATAAAATAAGTTGAGTGCACATATTTTTGATCACTTGTCCACAAACATATTATCAAACTCGGCTGTACCATAGACTTCTTACACGTTTTTCTGTAATCTATAGGTAAATTATACAGCAGAGGCAATAAATCTATCATATTGTAATTTATCTGTAAAATATTTCAAAAGGCTGTAATACTAATTAAAAATCACAGTAAAAAAAATCAAATCAAATATCTTTATTACAATAAACAAAGTTATAGATTTACAGTTTCTGGGGCCTCCCTTTAAGCTTATAGCCTGTGTTAGGATGCCCCGCTCTTCCAACATTTAATAACATGCACTTTGCAGATACATTTGCAGTGTCTCTCAACTCTGCCATTATGACTAGGAGTATATAGTATATTATTATCTTAGAATGGCTTTAGGCTTTGAAGTTATTAAATTAATGCAATAAAGTTTAGAAATAAATCTTACCATTAAGTTAACAATGAGAGTTCCATCAGTATTCAATCCATGGAGGATGTACAATTTGCCTTCCAAAACATATCTCAAAGTGTAATTTTCATTATCATTCCAGCCAGTTGGGAGAACTTCACTCTTTTCCTCGTCTCCTGACAGAGTTCTCTGTAAAATAAAGTTAAGTTAGAGTTAAATGTCCTAATTTGTAAGTATTTTTACGTGTTTTTTGTGTACAATAAAGTTATATACGCAACAGATTACAGTCAAAATCTGAAACACTTTCTAAGGCGGCTAGATGAAGTACAAAGAAATGTTAAAGGTACCTCATCGCCTATTCCAATAGAACGGAAACCTCTCTTCGACAGGTTCCAATGTATGAAAGCAATAAGAACATCAGATTTGCGTTTTATATCCTTCTCGACAGTTTTAAAAGTTAAATCCCAGCCGAATAGCGGATCTGCTGCCATTTTGTTTGCTTTGATAAACTTGAGTGAATTTTTCTTAGTTCTGGAACAAACTAAATTTACACTTTGAGCATTGAGGACAAATGAAAAGATTTGGCTTCAATAATTTCAAGATACAGTAAGAGATAAATATCAAAACAAGCACCGAAATTAACAGTTCACGAAAACGAAAAACCGACTCGTAATTATTATGACACTAAACGTCAAGTCAAAATGTTGTCATTGTCAATTCTAGTGTTGCTGTAAGAATATCGCAGAGAAAGGGTGGTAGTTTTCGTCATTCGTACTGATGTAATAATATGAGACCAATGTCTAGGTGAGGATTTGAGGTTTTGAAAGTGATGTAATAACTACAGAGTCTGCGTAAGATATTTCATAAAAAGTTTACAAATAAAACAAAAATAATCAGTTTGCTATAATAGAAGATTTTACATCATTATGACCTGACAACACTAAACCTTTACTACTTAGTAGTGATGCAATGCTAACGATGTTTTCCGATTTAAAGGCTTATCACACTACCCTATCGGTAGGGTCCTAACTGGGGGAAGGGCTTTCCAGCATGTAGGATAAAATCGTGAATTAAAATTTGTATTAGTTATTTTATTTTCATTTTTTTCTAAAAACTGTATTAAAATGTCTATAGTATAGTAATATGTCAAAAAGTACAGTAATAAACATTTTACATTCTTTAAAACAATGTATTTAATTTCCGTGTACAAAATTAGTTCTAAAAACTACTAAGAAAAAGAAGACGGTTCCAATAAATCAGTAGTAAATAAAGCCGACTTAGTATGTGTCAAGTAGTATCAACTATCGACAGTCGACGTTACCGTTTTTACCGGTTTATTTATGCGAGTTGAACCACTATTTCTTTGTAAAAACAACATGGCGGACGGGCAGTGTCAATTTGGGAACGTCGTGATCATAACGTAAAATAATGGATTTTGTTGTTTTAGAATATGGGTGAATATGTGCAATAAATTATTTAACTTTGATGTGCTAAGTGTTGTGTTTTGATTGTATTTGTGTAAATTAAGTGAAACAATGGCCTCGGATAAGATAAAAGTTGCCGTTCGGGTACGACCCTTTAACAGGCGAGGTAAGTTGGTCTCAATTGCTAATAAATATTTTGCTATCTCGCAGGTGACTAACTGTATACACTACATTATCTTACAATATCACTTTCGTCTCTCCAATAATTAACATCGTGCATCAAGTTTTGCTCGTAAATAACATAATTAATATACTTGTTTGGTGAAATTACTAAGCTTTACCTTGAAATTTTACATTTTTATTGTGAATCGCTTTGTTCTTGGTTTACATTGCTTGTTTTGCGTTATCTTTGAATTACGTACTTCATGATGAATGCTGGAGGCCTTTTATTTATATTATTATCAACAAGATTTATATTTCCAACAGTCAATGTTTATCAGTCATTGTTTTTATTTGTTTTTAAAAAGGTACTAAATGAATCCTAACCTTTTTACACACATTGACACTCCATAACTGCCAGTATCAATGTCAAGGCAAAATGGAAAACCAAACTATTTTGTGGATTTATTGGTAACAATTATACCTCCAGTATCGGTATACGAAGATCCCTATGACACTTGCAGTGACATACCATATAGTGATGTGCATGTGTCGATACTTCAATTGTTTTTTATCTGTGGCGGTTCTTATCAGCGTCCTCTCACGTACATTAATTTAAACCTCAAATGCGGTTATCGTGTAAAAGACGTTTCTGGCTACTAAACCGCCATTTTTAGGGTTCCGTTTCCGAATGGTCCGAACGGAACCTTATTGTTGTCACTCATGCGTGCTTCCGTCGGTCGTCTGTCACAAAAATATTTTTCGAAGATGTTTTCAACTTCCCTTTGACCTATTGACATAAAATTTGGACATATGCGTCACTACTGTCACTAGACTCACTAGTGAAGAGAGTAAGTACTCGCCGGCAGTGCTAACAGCCAGCGATCAACTATAAATATTTCAGTGACTTTTACTGCCACGGGATCTATATCTTTTGTTCGTTTCTTGAGCGATACCGAACGCGCTAACACTGCGCTGAAACGTAAAAGCATACTGTGCCTATCAACAGAAATATACAATAAATTACCAGCCAGAATAAAACATTTACCAACCCAGGCATTTAAAAATAAGCTATCGATTTTATTAATTAATAAATGTTTTTATTCTGTTTCCGATTTCCTGACATCCGATTTGATTTGATATGATATACCTAATATAATATAGTTATGTAATTGTGTTATTTTTATTTTTTAATTTTTATTTTGACATATAATTTGATAACTTATTTTATTGTATAATGTTATTCTATTGAAATTTTAATTATTATGCTTTTTATTAATGAACATATACCATTTTATTTTTGACATTTAATTGTAATTTATATAGACGATTGTATTGTATTTTAGTGTGTTTAAGTGGACATGTTTTTGTACGCCAGAAGGCAAAACATAGTGATACCTGAATTTTTCATTGTACATCTATTTTTAACCTATGTTTAACAAATAAACACCTTTGATTGATTTGATTGATTGATTGATTGAGAAAATCACCGATAGCTAATCGCTTCCTCGCCGTTGGTGGGACCCGTGCCTCGCTGTGTTCAGTGTGGGACTCGTCGGCGAGACCCCCCCTCTCTCTCGCAAAACAGACAGGCCTGTCTCGCTGTGTCTCGGCGAGAGAAGCAATGAGAATAAATAATAAATAAGAAAGCAAATAAGAAGCCCCAATTATAAAGAAGAAAATTAAACTATATTAGTTACAGTACATTTTATAATATCCCCTCCATAAACTGATCTGTCCGTACCTTAATATTTACTATTATAATGTATTTGCTACCTAAATTTATGAGACGAGTTGTTTTCCTTGGTTACTTCACGAGCATTCCAAGTAATAATTAATTAACTAGTTAATGTATCTAATACTAACTTTGCCGCGAAATGTGACCATTCGTTGAATGATTATAGAAAATTTAATTAACAAGTCAATTTTGACTTATATCGCACCACTTGAATTTAAACTTTCGTGAGACACATGTGTTAACTTTATTTTACATTTTACTAAACGGTTGAAACTCAAGTAGTTATTAACACAACATCGAAACATGTCGCCCGAAGTGACAATTAATACGTGAGTTTTAACCGTTTAGTAAAATAAAGTTACATCGCACCAGGCAGAAGGGGCGTATTCTTAACGTATTCTTACGCCGCACCAGAAGAAAGAACAGTACCTACAGGTCAAAAATGACCTGTGCCGCAGTGAACGTGTTAAATAATAAATAAATATGTAATTTAACGTTTTTTTATTTTTACACAGTCACGTAACAATTAAATTGAAATATAAGACACGTTTTATTATTATCACTTCAATTATCGACATCTGTTATCGACAGCACCGCTTCCTTAGTCGATACAGACCAACGATATAACTTTTGCAGTACGTCACCGTGTATATTCCGTTAAGCATATTTCTGGGAAATAAGGGACAATTCAAGTTTCTTTCATATTGTTATTATGTAAATGTTACAATCCTACATAAATTAATTAGCTACATTCCCAAAAGATGCTCATTAACATTTCGATGTGACAGCGACGCTGTTCCAAGGTTATATAAATGAACTGTCACTGCAAGTGTCATAGGGATCTTCATATACCGTCCCTTCTATATTAATACTTTTAAAATTTGATCCATGTTTAAATGAATATAAATTGTTAATATTGATGAACTTTATTCTAAGACTGAAGTAGGTATATCATTCTTGTTACTAGCCATTACACTATCTTGTAATCAAAATTATATGACCAAGAACAAACTGAATTTTATAAATAAAATTCCTGTATCCAACACAGCTGTGCATTCATAAATATGTAGTTTCCACGTCATCTCTTATCTTATAGTTTGTTATTATTATTATCATTCTATAAAATAAATAAGGGTAAATAACTATGAAAAAAGTACTAGTCTAATGGGTATAATATTTTTTTACCGACAACAACTTCATAGACATTTGTGCCCATACATATAGAAAGGTCAAACAGGTTTACATTCAAAATGTCATGACCTTGTCTCAAAACAACCTGGATTCTCAGGTCTTATTTGGTAGGCTTGTTGTTAGTTTTGGTGGTCCAAAACAAGGTATCATTGTCAAGTTAAAGGTACAGTCGACCCAAAAAGTGGTCTACCAGTTTTTGACTCTATTTTGTGTATGTTAAAGTAATCAGTTCAATACAGGGTGTCCAAGTAGGGTTGAGCGCAAATGACGAATTTCGGAGTACCGTAATGTAATAGGGCTCAAAAGTTGCAGAATATTCTCTAGATTACAGGAAAAAACATTAAAAATTTTTAGATTAAGACTCTCCGCACAGCCCCCTTGTCGGCCTCCAAATCCTACATGGTTGTAAGAGACGCGCTGGACAGAAACTAGTGGTGGCATATCACCTATTCCAGATGCAACCCTGATGCTGACTACGATCCTCAGACACGAGGGACCAACCAGAGAGAGAGAGAAGTAAGGAAAGCGTCTGTATATACAGTAGAATCCGGATACAACAACAAAATGAATAAAATGAATAAAATGAACTTTATTCTGTAAGTAGGCCGCAATGGCACTTTTACAAGTCAAACCCTACTAGCGTTTCACAGAGGCCACTGCCGAGAAGAAACGCCGAAAGAAACTCGACAGTCAGCCATTTTCTCACAAAAATATGCTTATTACAATGATAAATGATAATACTTAACCTACTTAAGATCAAGAAATCTAAGTATCTATATAAAGCAACACAAAAACAAAGAATAAAATGAGGAAAAAAACCAGTTATGACAGTGTGTAATTCTGCAAGAAAACATTTCAAAACTGTATACCTTAGCATTATCAAATTCTATTTAGGAAAAAAAATTGAATCCTTTAGACTATAAATTTAGTTATAAATCTTTTGATATGTTTTCTTGCAAGAACTGCGTCAACTAGATAAAATTAAAAAATGCACAATATATGAATCTTTACTCTATTTAAGTATCTGGTTTGGGCCATGCTTTTCTGTCTGTTAGATAGTCCTCAACCTTGTAATAAGCCTTCGACATCAATGATTTTTTCAAGTACTTTTTAAGAGCTGGAAAAGGTAAATTCAAAACTTCATCAGGTAACTTATTATAAAAACGGACACATTGACCTACAAAAGATTTGTATACTTTACGGACACGAAATTTTTTAGTGGCAATTTTATTTTTATTTCTAGTATTAAAATTATGTATATCAGAATTTTTACAGAAGGAGTCTATGTTCTTAAGGACATAAACAATATTCTCATAGATGTACTGGGACGCTACAGTTAAAATGTTGATTTCTTTAAAGAGTTCTCTTAAAGATTCACGTGAGCCTAGGTTATATATGGAGCGAATGGCTCTTTTTTGTAACACAAAAATTGTCTGTATGTCAGCTGCTTTACCCCAAACCAGGATACCATACGACATAACACTATGAAAATAGCTATGATAAACTAGGCGAGCTGTTTCTACATTGGTAAGTTGCCTGATTTTTCTGATAGCATATGCGGCTGAACTTAATTTACGCGCCATAACGGCTATGTGGGGACTCCATTGTAGATTTTTGTCTAATGTTATACCTACAACAGTCAAGGGACCACGGATTTATTTTGAAAACATTTGATATGAAACCTATCATGAGGCGATTTCGAAGTCGTTAAAAGCGGTAAAATGTTATATGCGGAGTCGTTATAAGTGGTATCTACTGTATAGCTAACAACGGGAATGAATGGAAAAGGCTGGATGATGCCTATACCGAAGAAATGGTTCCAACTCTATTAGAATAGAACTAGTAGAAATATGAGAATTTGTAAAACAATAGTTGGAAACAGTAAAAGTATCTGTAGTAGTTGTAGTATGTTAAGATGTTGATCGAGAATAGGGCTGCCATCCGTCCGGGTTTTCCCGGATTTGTCCTAGTTTGGAGGCCGTCCGGGGTCCGTCTGGGGGGGTGTCAAGAAGTGTCCGGGGAAAACCCGGACACTTTTCATGTAAGGAAGCACCTCATTGAATTTAAAGGTCGTGTTTTTTCAAAATATTATTTTCGGACTCGTCCGGGGGAAAAATGCGATTTACGCCAAATGTCCGGGTTTTTTTGAATGTTTGTCCGGGTTTGGCGTAATTCGAGATGGCAGCCCTAATCGAGAACAACATGATTGATGAATAGGTATTCTGCATTACATTGAACTGTTTGATAAAGCCTTGTTCGTTCACTGGGTTGGGTTGAGATTCATTGTCTCTGCATTTTAACAGATACAGAAGTGTGGTAAATATTTTGGATCTCTTCAATTGTATCTCTGAAATATTACGGATTTTTCGTCGTGATTTGGATAATCGTTATGTTTAGTAACATTAGGTTACTAAAAGGGTTGTTAAGATCTAACCAGTGGCGTAGCTAGATGACTAAGGGCCCTGGGGCAAAAAAAAACTGGGCCCCCTAAACTGTTTAAGTTTTATCAATATATATATATACTTATTTCTCGCTAGTTCAAGAGGTTTGCTCAGGTTTTGGGGGCCCCCTGAGCTTGGGGGCCCTGGGGCACTGCCCCGCCTAGCCCTTCGGTAGCTACGCCACTGGATCTAACAGGGTTAAATCGATTTAGTAATAAATTTATAATTTAAAATGGATTCAATGTCTTTCAAAATTCAAACTTCCTAAATTGCATCAAAATCGGTTTTAGCATAAAAAGCAGACGGATACTGTCGGATACACAGTTGACGACGACGCGCCCCTCCACAACGAATGTCATACTAATCTATAACGCAATCGTACGGAATGGGCGGTGGAGGGGCGCGCCTTCGTGGATGACACACACTATACTTTCTCATGTATAATATTAGTGTAGATTCATCATCAAGTAACCGATAATAAACTCGCAGCTGTGTCACTAGGTAGGTAAATCACACATTGTCTCCGTAACGCTCTGAAAACGCCGACATTCAGAGAAACGGCACATCATTTGCGATGCAGTGCGACGCGGCGTCAACGGAATTGCACACTTTGTACACGTGCAAGGATGTTACATTGTGCATTGCGCATGTAAAGAGAATCAGTATAGCGCGTATAGTGCCATGCACAGACCGAGAAACAAAAGACGTCTGTCCTGTGGTCAATAGTTAACCCTTTATCCGCCATTGTCTTATATAACACAAAGTGACAGTGTAAATGACACCTTATTCATTTACGATAGAATTGAAATCTCTTTAACTGTTTTGAGGCTAGTGTTTTTCGTGGTATACCTAAGACCGCGATTAGTTAGGGAACGGAATAGCTGTCAATTCATATACACTAAAGCTTAAGCCACACAGAGAGCGGGCGGGCGGTAGCGGCGCGGGCGCGGGCGGCAGCGGCGCGGGAGCTGCTTTTGGCGGTGGCGGCAGCACAAAGGAGCTCCCGCGCCGCTGCCGCCCGCGCCCGCGCCGCTACCGCCCGCCCGCTCTCTGTGTGGCTTAAGCTTAACGTAGGATAGAAAGAACTGTCACCTTTAATCCCATTCTAACCACGGCTAGGTAATAGTTGTTTTCATCGCACACAATTATAAAGAAGAAACGCCATGCCAAGTAGTTCTCAACAATATAATATATATTAACGTGCGCGCATTGACAACATAATAAAAGATATGTTATTCAACTTTTTACAACACAATGGCTTAAAAAACTGATGCTATACAAATAAACGTTGAGATTGACCACAACCTCACGTTCCAAACAGCTGTGAAAGTAAACAATGGTTCGATAGCATTGCGCAATGTCTCGAAAGTGGGGCGATCTTATTAAGGTACAGTCGGCAAAAAATCCGGTCTACCACTTGTGTACCTTAATATAGAAATAATAAAGACGAAATGTGGTAGACAATTTACTGGACTTACTGTACAGGTTTACAATCACAAACGCAGGCATCAGCGTTTATCTTCCGAATGCAACAGATTTTGCAGAGTGCAGTTTGCGTAACTGCATCCTGAAGGTGTTTTCCGGATTGTTGATTTCGCCACCAAAAAGATAAGGAATAACATTGGCTAAAACCGTCTTCATAAAGTTATTTTTAGATTCAGGGGCTTTCGTAAGAGCAACGCAATTACTGCTTGCCTAAAAAAACTTTATAGGCATGAGACTGAAGCTATTGTACTTATAACACAGCTTGGGTGCGATAACAGTTGTCATCTCAGTATACATTTTTAACGTTTTAAGGTTATATTATTGTACCTACAGGAATGACAGTTATTATCCTTTTATGTAACATAGCTTTAAGCTAGCAATACAGTTATTACATACATACATTTGAAACACCACGCAAACTATAATTTCAACTAAAATTGATCTCGAGTACCCCACAACTTAATACCATATTATGAAAGTAATGGACATAACCATAATACCCATTTTCCCATTGACTGTTGAAATTGAACAAAACGAATCACCAATGAAAATTAAATACAACAATTTGTGTTATTATGTGGTTTTTACAGCGGATTTGTAATTTTATCTTCGCAGGAGCTAAATTGCCCTATTACTCGTACATATTTTATAGGCTTTTTCAGCGACCTTAACAGAACCTTGAACCAGAGGTTTCTGAATCGTAAATTTTAGTACCGTTACGTATACATTACGAAAAAAATCATCTAGATAAGATGATAGATTTTAAGTTTCAGGTATAATTCCGCCGCCGACAGCAGACGGCAACTGCACGTTCTGCCGCACACAGAATTGAATCGTAATCGTAAGACACAAAGTCCCAATTTAACCAATTTAGAGTGAGCGGCGTAAGTGTCGTCGTGCCGTTGCGACACTTGTCTGCTCATTTCAAATCGAGCTTTTTATGAATACCATTGCGGATCAATTTGGTGTGCGGCGGAACGTGCAATTGTCGTCTGCTGTCGGCTGCGGAATTATACCTTTACTCTCATGCACTCTATCCAAATATCACTTCCAAAGTGAAAAATTCCATGTCTCCTTGCCCTGCATTCCGTGCATTGCTTTGAACCAACTGAGCTATCGTGCGGATTCCATGTATTAACGAATCTTTCAACCACTACACTTTTTTAGAGTCGATTGTTAGTTTATATTCGAACTTTTGTCATTGAAATAAGCATGTGGAGTCCGGGCACTTATTAAAGAAGCCCGTTTCAAATAATGTTTCGAATATTCACTGACGTTTCAGGAAATGATGAGTAACTTACGGTTCTAGCCAAAACAAGTACATGTAAACATTCTACGAAAAGGATGGATAGAGAATACCGAGATTTCATCCATTGTCAGGCATTTCTACGAGTAACTATTCTCGCTCTTTTTTTCTCATGCTTTTTTTATGACCAAGCTTTGTATTTGTAAACAAATTGGTTAAAGTATTCATGAGCGGTGGTTGACCTGTTAATAGCTATTTTTGCCTGGAAACAAACTCGGTCTAGTACCGTTTACTCAGTCTGGTTTTAAGTACAGCTACAACCGGATTTCAAGTAGGTATCGCCCAGCTATGCAATTCACAATGCCTCTGCTGGTCTCACCACTCGTCCATAATATATCGTGACCACTAGTTTAACAACATCTGTGTAAACGGAGGTCAAGCTGCCGCTGGTTTTCGTTAGGCGATGTGTAGGAAGGCGTTGCGAATACCAGGTTAGTTGAGTCACCGTCTGCTTTAACCAATCTATATTAGGTATTGCGAACACGCAACTTTATTCCTTTGTGGTGAATGAAAATTAGGAAATTGATGTTGATGCGTCATATTGATTGGCTGAGTTTATTGCAAGTTCTGAGGTCAAACTTAGCGGCATCTATATAGGTACCTAGTGTTACTGTATTTTGTTTTATAAACCATACTAGCTTTTGCCTGCGACCTTGTCCGCGCAGAACTTGTTCATGGCTTTAGAATTTAATACCTTAGTGTGAGGAGCGGGTTCGCGGTGAATGTTGCAAAGTCCGGAGAGAAGTAATGAAAATGTTTATTGTCTAGAAATAGCACAAATGTTATAAAAGATTGTTAGTAAAATGTTGAATGTTAATGTGTGTTAATGTTCGAATGCACCCGGTCGCGATGGCTCCGAAAAGTACACTAAACTGGATTAATTATAATTTATTGACTATGCTTTTCGCTGATGAAGCGCACGAGGCGCGTTCACGTGTAAGGTGCATTGCACCGAACATCTTGCCGGGGGCAAACGATGAGATGAAATGAGAAAGAAAATCTAAGTGATACAAGTTGATCAACAATATTCAATACAGCTAAGTAATTAATCTTTAAACGATAACTTCCTAAATATCGGCGAAGTGCCTCTGTCCATTTGTTTCATCGCAATGTCATCATCACAACACTGTTGCGTTTTTCGCGCACTTGCACTGCACTTATCACTATCACTAACACTACACTGGCGCACCAGCCCGCGCTGCCTGCGGGGGCTGCGGGGGGCGGGGGCGTCTCTCGCTCGGCCCTGCTCTACGTCCTGTGCTGAAGAAGGCAGTTCTTGCACCTGGTTGTTCACTGGGGGAGGAGTTGCTCTGAGCCTCCCCTGACAGCGTGTTTTTCGGGTTACGTAAATAATTATCCCGATTATCACTACACCCCATAGACAGTATATAGCGGTATAGTGGTGTATGTCGTTTGCCGAGTAATTATCGAGAAGAGGCTCGGTTTCTTTCATTATCTTTATTTTATCTCCGATGTCCTTTAATTGACCCGCGTCATAGTTGTCCAGGCTATTATTTCTGTACTCCGGCAACGTTATATTTATAATGTGGTTGATGGGATCTATTTCCGGTGCTTTTATGTTAAAACTCAAGTCGACCTTGCTTTGCATGTTTTGATGCGTGTGAATTGTAAAGTTATCCGTTTTCACAACACAATTCTCGTCTACATTGATAATATTCGTCTGGACTACTGTCTGGGATGTAACCTGATTCTTGCATAGCGCGCGCAATTGGCACGCGTCACAACAAAAGTAAAGGTACTGACTCACTTTCGATAGACTTATCCATTTGTTTTGACAAGCGGCTGTGTTTGTTTTGCATTGATAATTGTTATCCTTAATGCATAAATCCTTGTCAGAGTTCATTTTGAAGACTGGAGTTTTAAGGTAGCACATGTATGTTGTTTCGTCTCGAATAATGCAGTGTTCTATTTCTTTTTCCGTTAGCGGCAAATAGGCATCTTTGCGTAAATTAATGGCTACGTGGTTTTCTATAGGAGTTATAGATATCATGTTTCTTCCCGCACTGTGCTGTATAGGTATGATGTTGTATAAATCGTAACTGTCTCGGCTTACAAGGGGAATACGAATCTCTATTATCATGTATTGGTCAGTCATCTTGGCTTTAATCTTTAATAGGTGATAGATGTTTTGCAAATGGGTTTGAATGTTATCTACTGGTAAGGATAAGTCGCTTACTAGTTGTCCAGATATAATGTTGAGTTCTCTTTAAAATTGTTGTGGGCTGATGATATGTATGTTCATTTTCCCGTTATATATGTTTGTGAGGGTTTCTAATAAGGTATCTTGAATATTTCTTAAGTGGCTCAGTAGGTTGTTAGCGGCCATCGCAATAATGTTGAATTGTGCCATGCACTCAGCGTTATTTATTCCCTTTTGCAATGCGGAAGTGCCTTGATCTAGGCTAATTAAATGAGCGTGTATCATTTTATGTTGTTTTTCTATGCTATCTTTGTTTCTTAATAACAAGTTATATTCGGCCTCTATTATCGATGTCTGGTTTTTCCAAAGGTTGGCGAGGTGTTTCTCATTGTTTCTTGTTAGTAAAATGTCCTTTTGATATTGCTCTGCGAACCTTTCATCCAGAACTCCGAAAAGAGTGTTTGCGATATTTCCGACACCATTAATTAGGCCGCGGCGTGTTCGTGTTTCGGGTTTCAACTGTTTACTCGATAGAATACGGTTGTAGTGTTGTAATTCGTCATAAGACTGACGTAGTTGTAATGTAATGATGTCACAATGTGTTAAGGTCTTTATTTGTTGGCATATGTTTTCTAGTTGGGTGTTATACTTTATGTAGGCCGTTATTCCTTCCCAGTAGGGGTTGAGGTCCTGGTAAGCTACTAATTTCCATTCATCTTTTACCAGCAGCATGTTTCCGATGTTGTCGAAATAAAACCCTTTATTTTCCTGTACGTGGGTCACTTGAACGCAGCATCCCATTGTTAATAGGGACATGAGATAAAGGAATGCCATAAAGATTGTATTGGCATATCCGAGGTTGTTGTTTGGTCTCTGCTTTTTTGTTTGTTTTTCTGGCGTGGAGGCTTGGTTTTCATATTGCTCTGTTTCTTTTGGTATCGGTAGGACAGATAGTTTTAGTACTGGTCGCTTTAAGAGCCCATTTTTTGTTTTTAAGGTGACGACTCGGACATGTCCGTCCGGTCCGGCATGAACTTCTACCACACGTCCGAGGGCCCACTTTCCCGCGGGTAGGTTGTCGTCGTGTATTACTACCATGTCATCTTTTTTAAGGTTCTTCTGAGGCGTGTTCCACTTCGGTCTTGCCGACAATTGACTTAAGTATTCGCACTTCCATCTCCTCCATATATCTCTAAATATTTTTTGAGTCAAGTGCCATCTCGTTCTAGCGTCCTCCTCTGTTTCGATCACTGTTCCACCAGCTCGGCCTGTCAGGAAGTGTGCTGGGGTGAGAAAATCCAGGTCTTCAATATCTTCCGTCAACGGGCATAAGGGTCGGGAATTTAGGCAGGCTTCTATCTGGGCTAGTACGGTGGCATACTCCTCAAAGGTTAGTTTGTGTTCGCCCACTACACGTTTTAGGTGGTGTTTAAGGCTTCGTACTGCCCTTTCCCAGAGACCTCCTGCGCTGGGCCAAGAAGGGGCATTGAAATGCCATTCTATCTCCATCTCCGAAATTTCCGAAAGGAAGCTGTCGTTAAATATGTTACGTAAGTCTTGCCATTGTCTCTGTAGTATGTTGTTAGAACCTATAAAATTTGTTCCGTTGTCAGAATATATGTGACGAGGAGTTCCTTTCCTAGCTGCCATTCTTCGTAAAGCAGCTAAGAATGCGGAGCTCGTTAGTTCAGACACCAATTCCAGGTGGACGGCCTTGGTGACCATGCATACGAAGATCGCAACGTAGCCCTTCAATGTTTTTATGCCACGCCCTTTATTGGCTTTGATGTCCACGTATCCTGTGTAGTCAACGCCAGTGTAATAAAATGGTTTGGCTTCATTTACTCTAGCGGCAGGTAATGTACCCATTATTTGGTGTTGTTTTCTTCCTTCAATTTTCTTGCATTTAACACATTTTCCAACTTCTTTCTTTACTGTGTTCATTCCTCCCATCACCCAATACTGTTCTCTTAGTTTTGCCATAGTTAGTCGGGCTCCACCATGTAGCGTCATGGCGTGAGCTTGCTCAATTAATAACGTTGTAAGTCGTGTGTTTTTTGGGATGATTTTCGGATGCTTCATCTCGTACGGAATGTTAGCTGCTTCTAGCCTGCCTCCTACTCTCAGAATGTTGTTTTCGTCAATGAATGGTTTTAATTTTAAAAGTTTGCTGTTTGTTTCAACTCGTTTATGTTTATGCAAGTATTCCATATCCGTTCCCAATTCTTCGCTTTGCACAAATTTTATTATTGTCAATTTAGCTTTTCTCAACTCCGGTAACGTGAGATAGCTAGGTAATATGGCACGCGTCGGTGTCAATGCCCGTAATATCCATGCAATAATTCTTGTTATTTTACCGAGTGAGCTAAATTTGTCCAATAAACTTTTGATAATGTTATTTTCTTTTACCGACTGCGTCACACAAAGGAGGGTATTGTTGTTAATGTTATTTTGGGCTATGTTATTGATGCGGGATTTTTTCTCTTCTTCGTTTGTGGTATATTGTGGATGTTTTGAGGCATCGATAGTAGGTTGGAATGTTAAGAGCCAGGACGGAGCTTGCCACCACAGAGTATGGTTTTTCAGTTGGGATGCTGTGAGACCCCTGCTTGCTGCATCTGCCGGGTTATCTGATGATTTGACATACCTCCACTGTTCTTCGGGCATTATTTCTTTTATATGTGCTACTCTGTTGGCTACGAACGGCTTCCAGCGGTTCGATTCGCCTTGCAACCACCCAAGCACGATCTTTGAATCCGTCCAGCCGTATGTTACTATATTACGGTCGTGTAACGAATGTTTAATCTTTTTCATCAATCTCGCCAGTAGATGGGCTCCACACAGTTCGAGCCTAGGTAATGTTAATGTTTTCTTGTGTGGTACGAGTTTGGTTTTAGCCGCAACTAGGACTATATTAGGCCGCTGTTTTATTCGTGCATAGACTACACAAGCGTATGCTTCAAGGGACGAGTCACTGAACCCGAGAAGTTCTATGACGTCATCTTCGTTGCACAATAACCATCTCGGTATTTTACATTCATTCAATTGTTCGATATCACTAATTGCTTTTAACCATTCCGCATGGATTTCATCTGACACATAGTCGTCCCATCTTGTGTTTTCTTTCCAAACTAATTGGAATAAGATTTTGAGTTTTGTTGTAAATGGGGCGAGCCAGCCTAATGGATCATATAATTTGGAGATTTCGGATAAAAGTGTTCTCTTGGTCAGTTTACCTGTAATTTGAGTCGGTTTGCAGTTAAACGTGAAAGTATCTTCAGTGGGGTTCCAGCATAATCCCAGTGTTTTTGTTATGTTATCCACCTTAAAGTTGAAGACCATTTCCTTGCTACCCTGTTCTTTGCTTATGTTTTCTAAGATTTCTTCCTGGTTGGATGACCACTTTCGTAAATTGAAACCTCCGGCTTTTAGAAGGTTGTTTAGATCGGAAACTAAAGTCTTCCCTTGTTCTAATGAATGTGCTCCATGTAGTAAGTCATCCATATAGAATGCCTCTTCCACCACTTTCGCTGCTTCTGGGAATTTATCTCGTTCGTCAGCTGCTAGTCTTTTTAAGGTCATCATGGCTATAAATGCCGCAGACTTGGTTCCGTATGTCAGTCTTGTTAGTTGAAATGTTTGTAACGGTTTTTCAGGGCTATCTCGCCATATTATTTTCTGTAGATGTTGATCCATCTCATTCACGAGTATTTGACGGTACATTTTTTCGATGTCCGCGGTAAAGGCGTATTGATACTGTCTCCACTTTAATAAAAGTACTTGTAGGTCTTGTTGTAGATTGGGTCCCGTATACATCAGATCGTTCAACGAATGGCCTGAAGATGTTTTCGAGGATGCGTTAAAAACCACCCGGTATTTAGAAGTTGCTGATTCGGCACGCTCGAGAATGTGATGGGGTAAGAAGGACTCGAGTCCTTTAATACCTGTATCGGGCTTCATGTGACCCAGGTCCAGATATTCATCCATAAATTGTTTGTAACCTTGTGCTAATTTTTCTTGTTTTTGAAGTTTACGTTCCATGTTCTTAAATTGTGCTATTGCTTTTGTTTTCGATTCTCCTAGTTCCTCTTGCCACTGTGGTTTCATAGGAAGGCGCACTTCATATCTTCCTTCCGAATTCCTCTTCGTATTCATTTCATAGTGTTTGATGCATTCCTGATCCTCCTGAGATAAATCTCCTTCTTCGGTGATGTCTTCTATCTCCCAAAAGTGTTTAATGTCTTCTAAATTGTTTATTACTACGTTGCATTGATATGTACGAGCATTTCCAAAAAGTAACCATCCGACTTGCGTTTGTTGTGCTATGGGCTCGGCTGTGCTGCCTCTGATAATTCCATCGAGAAGAATATGTTGATAAATATCCGCCCCAAGTAGTAAGTCTATAGGTCTACTGACGTAAAACTCGGGATCTGCTAGGCGTATGTTTTGTATAATCGACCACGATGGTTTTGAAAATGTTTTATTCGGCAAGTTCTTAATGAGATTATTCATAATAATAACCTCAGCGTCAAATGTAAAGTCGTTGTAGACTGAAGAACATTCTATGTTTAGTTTTCCCTTACAGTTATTTTGTTTCTGTCCCACTCCATAAATAATGCCATTGCATCTTTCTCTCTTTAAATTTAATAAGTGTGCTGTTTGTTCTGTTACAAGAGAAATCTGTGAGCCAGGATCAATCAAAGCTCTTAAGGTATGCTGCGTTCCGTCGCCTCCCTTTACTTTTATCAGAGCTGTTGCTAACAAAATCTCTGAGTCCTCATTTTGAGGTGATTGCGAAATGTTATTTACGTTCTTGTTATTTCCAGCAATCGCTGCATTTGCTGACGACAATGAGGTCGACGGCTCCGGTGCTGATGATAGTGTTTTTACGCACGCCTCATGTATCAATGTGTTATGTCGGCCATTGCACTTGTGGCACGTTTTTAATGAATTGCATTTATTACAGTAATGAGTAAACAGGCAGTTAATACATAGTGCCAGTTTTTTAACTGTCTGGTAACGTTTTTCAATGGGTAGTTGTAAGAATTGACGACAATTGTATATGCCGTGTTGACTTTTACACATTGGACATTGAATGCCTGAAACATGTAATGTTTTTCCTACTGTTGGAGCTCCGTGACTTCGATTGACTCCGTTGCTTGTTTGGGTAGAGTTGAGATACGGGCGATAATTATGTTGTGTTTGATACGGTTTTCGTGGATTTGCACTCGATGTGCTTGTTTGGGGATATGTTTTGGGAATAGCAGATTCTTGTTTTCGGCGAGCCGTCTCAAGGCTTGTGAATTTGCCTTCCATGAATTCCATGAATTCCTTTAGGACTGGTAGTGCTCGGGAATTGGTTAGCGATTCCACGTAGTCCATATGGGTTTCGGCATCGAGTTTTTGTGACAAAATATGTACTATTATTGGATCCCATGAGTTTATATCGACACCTAGGTTTTTTATTGCGTGTAGGCATTCGTTGGTCGTATCGTGCATTTTCTTTATTTGTGTCACGGATTGTTGCTGCATCGTAGGTAGACCTAATAAAATATTCATATGGGAAGTGAATATTAGTTTAGTGTTGTTGTATCGGTTGTTTAGAATATCCCAACATACGGTGTAATTATCTGAACTTATTTGCAAGTGTTGTATGAGCCTTTCTGCTTCGCCCTTAACTTTTGACTTTAAAAACTGCATCTTTTGGGCGTTAGATAACGCTGTATTTTTGTGGATAGCCTCACTAAATAAGTCTTTGAATGCCACCCATGTGTTGTAGCTTCCATGAAAAGTCGGTATTTCCAACATAGGTGTAGATTTCTCTCGGTGTGCCACTGACCATATCTTTTTGTTGATTTCCTTTTTTAGAATGTTAAATGTTTCCTCGTGAGCATTAAATGAAGTCTCGTATTCCACATTTGTCTGAGTACTCTCACTTTCTATCTCCCAATGTAGCGAATCTATTACAGTCCAACGAGATTGTAAGGACTTAAGTGCATCTTCTAACTCCCACTTATCTGTCAGAGTGTTGACATCTATACCTTTTACTGTTCTAACGAAAGCCTTCATGTTAGCTAACTGTTTGCGATACATTTCATCGTGTTTACTAGATGTTCCCGCATTTGTTTTGATGAATTGGTTGCTTAAGTGTCCGCCTAATTCTACTCTTAGAGGCTCTCGTGACGCTTCACCTTTCCCAGCGGCGGCACTTCCCTGGGGATGATTCTTTTGTTCTTCTTCATCCTTGGCCCAAGAAAGCGTTCCCAGTGGTAACTGTTGCGGTACTCCTGTCGTGAGTTCCTGATAACCCGCGTTCAAACGAGAACTAAGCACTGAATAAGATTGTCTCGCACTTTCATACGTACGGTTGGTGAAGTACGGATGAGACTGACTCTCTACCATACCTATCTGTTCATGATTGAGTATAAATTCCTGCCACAAGGTATCCAATTCGTCTAAGCGTTTCGTAAAATACTCGGGCTTCTTCTTCCTTTCAGCACTATCTTTCTTAAAGTTAGTAAGCATAGACTCAATGATGCGGTGAATCTCCTCCTGACGGATTACGCTCGCCATCTTGATGTTTTGTTAGTAAAATAGGAAAGATCTTACTTGAAGGTCTTCAATGTACGTCGTTACCGACTACTCCTGTCCCGCTGCTGTTGCTGTTGATTACGCCTCTCCTTCAGTCACTGCTCACCCACAAATGTTCAGTTCATTCACCTCACTCACTATTCAGATCCGATTAGCGCGCGAGATCCACGGTTCGAAGGACCAATGTGAGGAGCGGGTTCGCGGTGAATGTTGCAAAGTCCGGAGAGAAGTAATGAAAATGTTTATTGTCTAGAAATAGCACAAATGTTATAAAAGATTGTTAGTAAAATGTTGAATGTTAATGTGTGTTAATGTTCGAATGCACCCGGTCGCGATGGCTCCGAAAAGTACACTAAACTGGATTAATTATAATTTATTGACTATGCTTTTCGCTGATGAAGCGCACGAGGCGCGTTCACGTGTAAGGTGCATTGCACCGAACAACAAACAACAACCCGAACAATTACGATTAATAACGGGATATTTACCATGTATAATTTGTATATGTGAGTTTCCGATATTTCGGCACTGTTGCAAGCGCCATTATCACGGAGTAACTGACTGACTGAATTTAATTCCTATTCTTTTATTTCAGGCGCTTACCTAGTTATCGGTCTTTCGTACACTCTTTTACCCCCTTAAGGGATGATTTCCTGGATAAAAAGTATCCTATGCGCTTCCCCTGGGCTCAACTATCTCCATACCAAATTTCATCAAAATCGGTTTATGCGTGAAGAGGTGACAGACAGACATACACTTTTGCATTTGTATGGATATAATATAATCTACGAAGAATCACCTACCGAACCTCTATGTTCATCCTCCTAGCGTGGCATTCTGCCGGTTGTATCCTTAAGGAGCCCGCTTTGGTACCCAGTCTAAAGATTTGCCGTAGGCACTAGTTTTAGAACCCCGTCAACCCCGGCTCATACTGGGTTCGACTAAAAACTTATGTACGCAATATGTGATGGAAAACATCGTCAGAAAAGCAGTCTGATCCCAATAACGTCTAGTTTTCCCTCGGGTTTGGAAGGTCAGATGGGAGTAGCTTTCGTAAAACTGTTCCTACGCCGAATCTTGGGATTAAGGCCGGGTTATAGTAAAAATCTGATTTGGTAAACGGTTTTATTTCAAAATACTACATATTAAAAATGTAAAAAAAATACGATGTTATATTTGAGACCTTTATCTAGTGCCGTCGGATGTCCGTTACACAATTTGCAAAACTTTGTTCGATAGAAAAAAATTCCAAACATACCTCTATTTTCTATCTTAAAACTCATTTTATTTAAATCTTAGGTAACATGATGAGTAGAAAATAATACTAAAATAAACGTATTTGATGGTATGAGGGATGTCGGGATTAATATTGTTAATATAGTAAGCCATGTATTTTTCTCACCCAAAAATGTACTAAAAATTTACGAAAATTACGCGCACAGTTCCGTAGCTCTAGTATAAGTTTTTTCGAAACATTAACTAATTCGAACGCGTTTGCGTTTTGTCTCAAAATGCATGAAAACGCTCTCAATGAGTTTGAAATACGCGCGTTCATCGGCTAGCAACAAATGTTATACTCGCTGTTTTAGTTTCCACTAGTGACCACCAGAGGCGCTGTTCACGTTTTCATACCACTTTCATACATTTTGAGACAAAACGCAAACGCGTTCGAATTAGTTAATGTTTCGAAAAAATTTATACTAGAGCTACCGTAGAGAGTGGGATGGTCAATTGCAAACTCACGCGTGTTAGAGCGGGACATTTGCAATGGAAGAACCTCGCCTTAAATGGACTCCGGGCTCCTTGGAGTACAACCTGATGGCCCCTGTACCACAAATCTTTACAAGTCTACTTCGACAAATTGTACGCATGTAAAGTTTTGTGATATAGGCCCTGATGACAACCGTAGATATGAAATCATATTAAAACTGAGTGCTTGTCAACCAACGACGCCGTGTTGCTGCCATTGGCATTCACGTAGCGAATCCAGTGAATTTGATTTTGTAGTACGTGCTTGCTCTGCCACTCCGAACATACCCTCACTCAATAAACCGATTTAAGGCTGATCTCCAGCTTGGTTTTCTTGTAACGGATGTCGGGGTCAGGATATACTAGGGTATAACATAATACAAATACTTTTTATATCACATCCTTCACAATAAAACAGAATGTAAGTACAAAAGAATAAACGAAGAAAACAGGGAGATAGAGGAAAACAACATGGTAGGATAGTGAGGTTAGGGACAGAATTCTATAGCTGTTAAGCGGGTATTACACTGTCCTGAATTCAGGACACTTAGAAGCGTTCTGACCTATAAGTTAGAGCGAGATGCTTCAACTCCCCTCCACTAGTTAGGACGCCTGATTCAGGACAGTGTAATACCCGCTTTACACGGAAATAAGTATAGACAAGACGATCGTGACGGTTTGTATACGGTACACGCCATTACTAAGAAAATGCCCTAGGCTAGAGTTTTTGTGTCGTCTCGGTCTCGTTTATGAAGCAGATAATTTCATGAATATACTTATGGTGATACGAGTATATCGATTGAAAGAGACGCCCTTATGTTTTTCGACAAAACGGGATGCAACACTCTCCGAGAATGGCTTGAATGGCAGGTTTATTAAATTTCCTCTTGACGGAGTTTAGATGAGGTAAAATACCATCATAATAACTTAATCGTGTCTTTTAATAATGCGTTGTTTTAGTAGGCTGAGTAAAAAAAGGAAAATATGGACTCAAATTTGGATTTTTTTTCTTTTGAGAAAATTTTAAGCAATCATGTTTCGGCTATTGTCAGTACCACAATCATATAGTCAAGAATCATATATGTATCTGAAAATCAGCCCCTACTGTTTGCTAGTCTGGGCAGGACAGTGTTTCAAAGTTTCTAAATTTCTACAATAAATCTACAACAAGATACAATAAATCTACCTAATTATTTTCATCATAACCATTTAAGAGTTTCACTCTTGTCGATGCAGTTCTCTCCAGTCCGTTCTACTTAACGTCAGTTCCTTAACATCTCGACAGAACACGACGTCTATCTTTTTCTTTATTTGGTCCGTATAATTAATCCTCGGCCTCTCTCTTCCTCTCCTTCCCTCAATTTTCCCCTCCATTGTCTTTTGTGTTAGATCGTCTAATTATTACGTGATAAAATTACTTTGTCCATGAAAATCAGTCAAATGTGTGTGGATTAGTGCGTAATACGTAATTGGGAATGGATGAAAATCTCAGAAGTGCTTGATTTTTTTTCTGGTGATAGGAATAACCTCTCTTAGCACCAGAAAAAAGTTTCAGATTTTTTGGCTGCGCCACTGATTTTTGAAAAATAAAAATATTTTCCTCTCTCGCATTCTGGGCCTCGTTCGGCAGTATTACACTATCCTCGGTCCATCATATATTATAAAAAACATCTGTGGCAAACTGACAATGACAATGACATTGACAGATCTCTTCATCACAAACATAACCTTGTTTGCTTTCGCCGTTATTTCTGTGCTCTATACGATTCATAATTTTCACGAACAGTTTCTGCCCCTGGACTTTGATTATTGCCTGCCTGAACGACGAATTTTGCTTTTCGACCCTGGACTTGAGTTTGATAGCTTGTACGTAGACCACTGCAACTCTACTGGATTTTGAAATTTGCCAACATGAACACCGCTGCTTTTGTAAAAGCAGACTCCTCAAACTTGCCGGCAGTAGATATTTACATGCTAATGGAGTTTATGAAGAACAGCGACAAACATAATGTCGCTGAAATACGAGGTGCCAAAGCGTTATCGTAAGTGTAAACTTTAGCATTTTTCGTTAGTCTCTCGCGGAAGTCTCATATCGAAATTCACTGTGTAAAATGATGGACTGGTGGAAAAATGGGTCAGCAGTGGTTTGAACTATGTAGGTATGTCGGATACTGATGGTAAGATATTTTTAAAGAAAATCGATATGAAATTCATAAACAGATCATCTTTCTTGTAGCCTTTTTCCGGTTGGGCTCTGAGAAGCCCAGGGTCCGCTCCAAAACGGATTTGCCGTAGGAACTAGTTTTACGTAAGCAGCTACCATTTGACCTCCCAACCCAGAGGCAGAAAACTAGACCTTGTCGGGATTAAAGTCCATATCATTCATCATTTAATATTTATCTATAATTTAATAACTCTTAGGTACATCTTTCTGCTATACTGATAATGAAAGTTCTTGAACATATTATTTTTGTTAATTTAAGGTCTTCACGTGATTCATATGTAGAAAGTGCCATCGGATACATGGAAATTAATAGAACGGGTGGCATATGCACTGTGCGTGCTAAGGTGGTACCAGAACATAGATTGTCAAACAAATATTATGTTGTGATGGTCCATATAGATGAGGCAGGAGAAGCTATCACAGATACATCATGTGATGGCTGTGCGGCTGCAGCTGGTAAGTTTTCTTGCAAATATCTGAATAAATCTATTAACACATACATGTTGCAATAGGTCATGTAAATGTTTCTTTGTAATGACATATTATTTAGTACCTACTCATTGTCCAGCTATGCAAACTGATCCCCAATACCCAACACTGGCAGGGCAGGTCACCAGGTGTATGACACAAATATGAGAAACATGACATCATTTTGTTTTACCTAAGACAACTCGACCGCCACAGTAGACTCTGTAAGTTGTGCCTCACACGCCAAAGTCTTCATAGCAAAAGACTGAAAATGAACCTTATTTGACAGCATGTAGCTTGCATTAACTAACATCAACTTTATCGACTCAATATGAAATCATTGGCGTGCGTGTGGCACCTAATGTCCTGACTTTATATCAAGTCAATGGCGGTGAAAAGGTTAAATCACTTTCAATAAATTGTAAACTGGTTGTTGCATTGGTGGCATGTACATGTTGTATTGTAGCAATAAAAGTCATAATCGTGGTAAAACAATTAATAACACAGAGTGGTTAGTTTTTTGTTTCTTATTCTTTTTATGTTTTTCAGGAGGGTGCAAACATACTGTTGTGGTATTGCGGTGGCTACAAAAACGAAGCGATGAACCTGCACCAACCAGTGTTCAGTGCTACTGGACCAAACCCAACTTAAAGCGGGCTCGAGATGAACCACTATTGTGTGAAGATCTGAACAAAGGGAAGGTTGTCAAAAGAGGACCACGAGATACTGCTGTATTAGAAGAATTAAGACGAGAAGCAAAAAAACATGCTTGTGGAAAAAGTCTTCTTATGTTACACGATCCCACAAACAACGAAGACAAACTGACAAATTATTGTGTATTTGACCTAATGGTTGATTTTATTGTGAAAGAAAGTGACCACAGTTATGATAATTTTAGGGTGTTTAGTGACAAACTTGTAAAACATAAAACAGATGTAATAAATAAAGAAACCGTGAGTCAAGTTAATTCTAAACTGTGGCATTACATAAGGCAAGCCCGAATAACTGGCTCTAGAATATATGAAATTGCCCATTGTAAGACGCCTCAAGGTAGCCTTGTTGAAGAATTATTAGGTGGTCAAAAAGTAATTGAGACCAAAGCGATGAAAAGGGGGAAACTTCTTGAAAAACAAGTGTTAAAGAAACTTAAGAAAGATTTAAATATAGAAGTAGAAGATTCGGGGTTCATTCTTATGAATGGAATTTTTGGAGCTTCACCCGATGGTATTGGTGATGACTTTGTAGTTGAAATAAAATGTCCTACATCTGAAAAAACCAAAAGAAATTACATAAAGGATGGGAAAATTTGCAGCAAATATATGGGCCAAGTCCAGTTGGAGATGCTGGCAACTAAGAAAAAAAAATGCATATTTTGTGTAGCAGACCCTAAATTTGAAAACAATGGCAATATCGAAAATATTTCTATAGATTTTAATGAGGAGTATGTGGAAAATTTAATGAGCTCTGCCGAAGAGTTTTGGAAAGTTAATGTATTTCCAATAATTTTAAACAGCGCTATGATATGAGCTATTGTTTTAACTATGGTTAAATGGTTATTTTCTTTTAAGGCCTCCACACACCGGAGCGCTGGGCGTCGGCAGCGCGGGTTGCGCGCTTGACACGCGCGGGCGTTGCGCGGTCTGACACACACTGCACCGCCGGCGGCGCGCATGCCGCTGGCCCGTCGCGGCCCCGTGGCATGCGCGCCGCGCTACCGCGATGCTTATATTTCTAAGTTTAGCGGCACCGCGAAACTTATGACCAGGGATCGGATATTCGGATGCATACTTTTGCAGTTTTTGGCAACTTCATTTATTAAAAACGATTATTTATACGTCGATTTTAATAAATTAAATAAAAACTGCGCTCCGCTCCCAGCCCGCGCCGCTCCGCGCACGCCCCGCCACCGCGCTGTTGTGATCGGGCGCGCGGCGAGCGCGGCGCCCGCCGTCGGTGTGCGTCACCGTATACGCGCTGCGCCCGTTCCGCCGCCGCCCCGCGCTTCGGTGTGTAGAAGGCTTTAGGATATATACAATCTTTGTTAATGCCATATGTACTATAATATGTATAATTTATGTAAAATAAAACACAAAGCTTGTCAATAATCTTTTATTATTGGATCCTGAAGATTAATCAAACCGCATGCAATAGTAACTAATTCATTTAAATATTTTGTATGTTTGTTATTGACTACAGCATGGGGTTTTAACATATGAAACTCCCTTATTTTCCTTATCACCCTTTCTACGTGTACTCTCAAACTAGCTATTACTTTGGTTTTTATTACCTCTTCTTTAGTCAACGTTTTGTTTGAGAATACACTCGGGGGTCGCAAGAGTTTAATATTTTTTGTGCTTAAAGCAGCTTCTATTTCTTTAAACCCTCGATCTGCCATTATAACTGCATTAACGGGAAGAATATCGATAAACCCGCACTTCTCAGTTATTGCTTTAT
This sequence comes from Cenopis cana, assembly GCA_951800055.1. NCBI lineage: Eukaryota > Metazoa > Arthropoda > Insecta > Lepidoptera > Tortricidae > Cenopis > Cenopis cana. The sequence continues at coordinate 1,547,320 of OX637476.1, read as the reverse complement.
CTGACGTTCTTCCCCCATAACCTTGCGATACATACGCTATATAGCCAGCTGGTGTGCAAGCAATCAAATATTTCATCGTATTGCACGACTTATATGATGACCATGATTGTGCTTGTGCATTTGGATCCGATGGTTTTTCTATTTGTATTTCGAAACAGTCTATTATACATTGCACATTGGAGTACCTAATTTTAAAAGCCAAAGGTAAATTTTTTTTTATCATTAAAAGAGGTGGTAAGTAAATACAGTTTTGCATGTAAGTATGTTGACAATGCTACCACATTCTTTTCAAAGACTAATCTAATGGTAGACCTCGCCATTTCAAATTCATCACTCATCCTCGCGAAGGAATCATTATTTTTTAATTTAAACAAAGTCACAATGATGTATAGCGCAACACTGGACGACTTCTGCGCTACAAATTCTATTATCCACCAGTAGTTTTTCGGTAAACCTAAATACATTTTAGGTTTATTGTATATCTTTTCTAATAATTGTTGTCTCCCACATTTGTCATCCTCATTTTTTGCACTAGATGATCCGGAGTCAACGTTGGATGACCCAAATAATGACGGTGATTGGTGGGGCGACTCTTCACAATCCAGTAAATTTGAAACCTGTGAAGGCATAACTTTATTTATCTTCCGAGCACGAAAGTTTGTGCTTTTGTCCTTTGTCTGAGGTTTTGCCATAGTTGATTTATTAGGCATGGCTATACCTCTGCATTGTACACCAGCATTAACCTGAAACAATTACTTTATAATAAAATATATGTACATTTTCTACTTCAATATTTACTGAAAGCATTGAATGATATAATGAAATAAGCAAGATGCGGCCCTGCCCTCAGATTTGGTTGAAACCGCTCACCCAATCTCACTGGAGGGCAAACTTTTAGAGTATTCCAGTGTTTAACCCGCCCGCATGGTCGTTTTGGAGGTTTCCCCTAAATTTTCCCTAAGCCACTCTCCAACTGCGCACTCCTAACGCTTTAATGGGCCCAGCCTATAAAGCCACAGTCGGGTCCAAAAAAATCTATTTATCTATATAATATAAGTATGTAAATCGTTGCTTAGTACCCATAGTTTGGGATTTGTATTTGCTTTATAAGATAAAACACTTACGGTGTAAATGGTTTTCACAACAGCACTTGAAGTAGATGCCTGTGTGAGAACTCCTACATTCTCTTCCCTTGTGGTCAAATAATTCTTGAGTGTGGCATTTAACTTGAGCTTTGGTTTGGCACCAGCAATCCATTTGTTATAATTTTCCAAATCTTCTTCAAACTGTAAGTAATCATCATAAATATCATAATCATTTATGTAAACCTTATTACCTATATGTATACATAACACAAACATTGGTCATTACATTTACATTAAATTTCTGAACTGGCTTCTGGATGAGCCAGTATCTGAGGCTCGGGCATTGATGATAACTAGTGCATGAATGAAAGGTATTTAAATAGAGTAACACTATTTTAATACTAGTTAACTGGTTTAAACTGTCATCATCATCCTCCTAGCGTAATCCCAAGATTTGGTGTAGGCACTGGTTATTACGAAAGCGCCTGCCATCTGACTGTTAGAAGTTCTCAAGCCGCCCGAAGGTCACCCATTTTGTTTTTGCCTCCAACTTGGCTTAACGACTGCTGCCATAGACAGCAGCCAGAATCAAGGGTTTAACATAACCATTCAAAACAGTCACCCTTCCAAGTCCAGACCGGTGCCCACGTTGCTTAACTGTAGATACCGCACGCGGTACGCAGGCACCGCTGGACCACGAGCGCTCCTAGTTTAAAGTGTAACAGTATTAAGATATTTTACTTACATCAAATTTAATCATCTTTCAATCTACATTTATCTCTTTGTTTACTAGTGAGATAGTGAAAATATATTTATTTATTTAATGCAGAACAATATGCAGAAAACTTACGTTTAAATGGTGTTCACAGCAGAAAATTCGCCGTTTTGGACAGCTCCTTCCAGCTAATTGACACCAGTTTTCTTTCAACTCTTCTCTGACAGCAAAAAACCTTAATCCAGGGTTCTTTTTATCACTCTTAGAGCACGTTGGTACAAAGCATGTCTTTGGATCTCTGTACAGTTGGTATTTGCGGTCGTGAGCATCCATTGTGAAGACCTCGTAACAAAATCAACACGCCGGCAAAAATAGTCCAGTTTGGGTTGCAAGGGTCGTCGTTTAAGGTATCGAAATCAAGTCCAGGGTCAAAAAGCAAAATTCGTCGTTCAGGCAGGCAATAATCAAAGTCCAAGGGCAAAAACAGTTCGAGAAATTATGAATCGTATAGAGCACAGAAATAACAGCGAAAGCAAACAAGGTTATGTTTGTGATGAAGAGATCTGTCAATGTCATTGTCATTGTCAGTTTGCCACAGATGTTTTTTATAATATATGATGGACCGAGGATAGTGTAATACTGCCGAACGAGGCCCAGAATGCGAGAGAGGAAAATATTTTCATTTTTCAAAAATCACTGGCGCAGCCAAAAAATCTGGAACTTTTTTCTGGTACTAAGGGAGGTTATTCCTATCACCAGAAAAAAAATCAAGCACTTCTGAGATTTTCATCCATTCCCAATTATCGTTAATTTTATCATGGTTGACAGCGCTTCGCTTATTACAAATATCAATCTAATTTTACGAATTGACACTGATTGACGAATTGCCTCGCGACATGATTTCCGATTACCCATCCAGTTGATTAGTTTATGTAGTGTCATAGGTTAATAACCTTAGCTGAATATAATCTTGAATAAAAGGGATGCAATTTTGCAACTGAGCCACCGTAAAGGCCTTCACCTAAAGATATATTTTAAGTACTAGTTGATAGAGTCTACAGACGGAGCTATAATATATATTTATAGCATGTGTGGACTCTGTCAAATAGATACACAAAATATATCGTAAGATATAGCCTAGCCTAGCTATAAAAATATATTTTGGTATATTAAAATATGTTATAGCTCCGTCTGTGACGGGCTTAGTTATGGATCAAATGACATGTTGTTGTTGTTCTGTCCCGAGCGTGAGACAACCATTAGCTACTACATAAAAATACGTAAGAAAGCAAAGAATAGGTTGCTATCTTTAAACAATATTCGGATGCCCTAATCGATTATCTAGAATTAGTAGAAAACTAGCTAGAGCATGAGCAGGCAAAGTCTAAGATAGTCTCAGTTACGAACATACGAAAATTCACGAATCTAGACATGACGAACGAATCTACACTAGTAGTACTGAGTCAAGTCAACATGTGAATACCATAGCTGCGCAAAACGCGTATATCGCGCTGAAATATCCATTGACTCGGTCTAAATTGACTTAATCATGTGATTCATTAAGTACCTACCAGTACCGGAGTTAGTAGATTGGAGTTGTTGCGAGGGGAAGATTGTAATTAACGCGTTACATTACAGTGAATAACGTTAACACTGTTAAACTTTATTACACTTACCAATTATTTTGCTATTCAAATCTAATTAAGAACCATCGGGTGTCGTGTTTATTAATCAATCACATATAGAGTAAGGATTTTACAATCCCCAGATAAAGGTATCTATCAGATAAATGTTAGCTCTATTTATTTCATTTGACTTCAGAAAAAGAGAGTCATAATTGTAACTGACGGATAATTGTTGATGTGATTTTAGTTAAGAACAAATTTCTGGGCTATTCATTATGAATGCGGCCAAGTTCAATATTAGTATAATGTTTTCGAATGTATTACTAGTTGCCCGCAAGTTTCCTTGATCTAGCTTCCGTAGTCCGTACTTTTATAAATGACCGGCATAAAAAATAATCTGTAAATTGTCTGCAATAACTCTAAATATTAGTATGGATTAACTAAATCGATTTTAAGCTGTTTAACGCCCGAAAATGTAACCGAATGCCGAATGAAATCGATTAAGGGCCGGTTTTTGAATCCTCAGATAAATGTTAGCTCTCTCCTTTTCTTTTATATGAAATTAGAAAGTGAGGGCGGTAATTTTAACTGACGGATAATTTTATCGGGCGATTGAAAAATCGACCTTAAGCTGTTTAACGCCCAAAAATGTAACTGGCCGAATTTTATATGCATAAATGTGTGGACATTTTGTAGATCAGCGTTCGCAAATCCATCACCGTAGCATTCAATCAACCTTAACTGAAATCTCGTTATGATTTTCCGAATCGTATCAGTGAATTACCGCGAAAATTTCTTTCATCAAAGCCACAGCTTAGCACGCATTTTAATTTATCTATATGCATGCCTACAATTTGCAAATAAATAGTCGATTATAATTTGATACCAGTACCTATCAAGAAATTCCAGGGTCTGCGACAATAGACCAAACTCTGGTCGTCTTGCGTATTTCGGTCCGGAAACTTTGCTATTTTCTACGGGTCTCATTTCTCAACCGATTCTCTTGTAATTTTGTGTGTAAGTTTGATCAATCCTTTTTTTTTGTTGATTCCTCTTTGGAAGATATCCAAAATGGGGGAGTTATGAGGGTTGAAAACGTAAATAATATGACACGTGATGTCTACAGCTCACAGAGCCACCAGTTTAAATATTTATTCTCTTTTCCAGAACTCGAACTGGGCACACAATGTGTGGTGGACATGGAACAGCAGCAAACGGTCCTACAATATCCACAGGCTCACGACAAAGACAGGTAAGATTAGAAAAACCAAACTGCAGAAATCAACTAAGTATTACAACCTAAACCTGAAGGTGCCTAAGGCCCTAAATTAGCGAAGGTTGGCACGTTTTTGCGGAAATAACTGCCATCTGACCTTCCAACCCAAACCTACTACTTGCATAATTAGCAAATCCCATATCTTTATGATAGAAGATTATTTTCAACATTTTTATCATGCATTTAATGGTTGTTAATACTGTTGCGGCTATCAATCTATGTCGATTAAGGTGCAGTTTTACTGTTTAAGGCTTTGGGACATTTGATAAAAGGATTCTCCAAATTTAGATGTTTTCCTTTTTTTTCTCATTCGGCATATCACGGCATATGGGCATTGACTAGCAAGCCAATTTACCAACTCTGATTATGATATAAAATGCAAGCATAAAATCTAGCAAAAATGGAATGCCTCGAGCGATTCCCTCTGTAGCTAAACTGTTAAAAGTGCATGTTTTCTTGGATAGCTGGCTCTGGCTACCATCCGCCCGGACTTCCGGCCTTCCGTGCTAACTTGGTAAAAATTTACAGACTTCACTGCGTCCGATATCATATCCCTGAAATGTAGGAAGGAAAATAACTGAACATTTTTCATGTCCGAGTTTTGTCAGTAGTTCCGCTTTCGGAATACCACTAAATAAATAAGTTAAGTAAAACCGGATTCATACTTATCTGTTGTGATGCTCTCTGATGCGTTCTAACGCTTCACACAGTATAAGTCGTCATGTCACGTTAGATCGCGTCAGACGAATGTGAGGCTTAATGCCGTCGAATAACTTGCAAGTAATCGGTTTTGAAATCAATGCACACGTAACATAATGCATTTTTTATCCGGCATGTAACAAAAGAGGCCTTAATAAAATCCTTGCCCTCGTTGTAAAAGCGAGCGAGCAACGGAGGAAGACCGTACGAAGGCTATAACTTACTTCCTCCACATGTGTTGGAATAAATGACTCACATTTCTATAATTAGCTGAACTGGGCCGATTTCGTTGCATAATTAAGTGGTTGTATCTATGGCACCTGATTCTCGATTAAGGCTGGTTGGTTTCAAAATGTTTGTTATTGTACGGTGACTTACAGATTTGTCGGTACGGAGGCGGTACAATAATGTACGTGGAGACAATGCCGCTTTTTAGTGAGTGCTTCCTGAGTTCCTGACTGTGGCGGGATGCGCAGAAGCGGGACGACACGAGTGCAGTATAGTCCCGCTTCCGCGCATGATATACTACTGTGCAAGCGTAATAATACTGACAGTATCCCATCAGGTAAGGAAGTCTCTGCAACGTCAGTAAGCACACGTCAAAGAACAAAATAACACATATCATATCGGTCCAATGCCGCTAAGTCTGAAAGTCGCCTAAGGGGTATATCGAAGTGACTTCGTAGCGATTCAGTCGCACGTTTAGCGATGCTACCTCGCTACTTTTGGACGTTTGTCGCAACACGCAGCAGGAGCGTAAGTATAAAGCTGCAAACGCACTGACAGCGGTGGCGGCGCGGTGCGGAGGCGGTACCGGTTGTAATGTTCGAACTAATATGAAAGGGTTCGCACAGAACGCTTTTTTTCCGGCCAGTTTTCTGTGCGGACCCTTTCATATTACGCCCCGCCCCGCTACCGCTGTCAGTGCGTTTCGGGCTTAAGAGTAGTGATAGAGTCGTGGTTACAAAGACGATACATATACTGCTGGAATGTCATCATCTGCATCACTTGCTAGAAAGTGTCCTTCGAACTCCCTCAATCAAATCAAATCAAATGAAGGTCAAGACTTCATTTGATCTATTGTTTTTGTTACGTGAACAATATTGAAACACACAATCTCTGAATATAGGAATATTAGGAATAAGGTTTTCCATTTTAATACGTGGTACGTAATGTGTATGTGATTAATAAAAATGTTTGTCTTGCTCTACATTTCCTCTTCAAAACTTAAACGGCATTTGTTTACCGTGATCGAGTGGCCGTGTTGCCAAATTAACGGCACTAAAAGTAAAGTACGGACATTTGAGACGCTCTGATTGGTGCGTTACCTCGGTCGTTGCGCAAGCGGCGCATTCACAAAGTTACCGAAGTCTGTTAAAAAAAACACTGAATGCCAATTGACGAAGTGTTGGAATTTAAACGATTGATATAACTGGAAAAGAGTAATCGAGCCTGGTAGCGAGTTAAATTGGTGATTAACTGATTATGGTTAGGTGGTATACGTTTAACTTATTGCTTGAGCTCCGTGCGGCGCATGAGCGTCCAAGTCAAAGAGTAACGGACGGAATACACACATATATACAAACATTCGTGAAATAGATGTAAGCAAGCATAGACAAAAACACACGTTGGAGCGAGATACAATGACATATATCCTGTCCTGTCCATCATCGCGTATAAGTCCGTCGTCGATGAATGACTATTGGTGTCACAGGGTGTCACCATATACAACACGACTAGTGATGTAATATCACAATCGTGCTGAAGGATGTATCAGAATTCTGAGACTTCTCCGAATCTATTATCCGTGCTTATCATCAGAGACAGTTGACAAGGATGACAGACTATATATCAATGTTCTGATTCTGAAACTACATTTGCATACACTTGCATTTAAAGCCATTTGCGGATAGTTTAAGTGCGAAGTGCGACGATGGCTATGGTTAAGTAAGTTTTTTTTTTCCAAGAACTGCATATTTTGAAAAATGTCTATCGCTTCTTGAAGTAGAGTTTCGTGGTAGATCACGTAAATAGTTTTAGAATTAAATTTGATACAATTCTCTGTTTTTGTATTGCGTGAGTCTCAACATTATCATAGTCATATTTTTACTGTATTAAACGTACCATAATAAATAGTAGAATAAATAGTACGGATAACAACACAACAACAAAATAAAGACAATATATTTTTCTGACAAAACGATAAATAAAGATAATCCTTTCCGATGATATGTATTTGTTTTCTCCAAGATGGAAAAGAAATTACAATACAATACAAATATTCATCATCGTTCACCAAAAAATAGAAAAGAAAACTAGATAACAATTCAAGATTGAAATTCAGTGCAATAATATAATAACAGTTAGCAATGTAACGGACCAGCGAAATTCGTCCTGAAATTAAAAAAATACCGACGAAAGACAATACTCTACTTCAAGCCTAATGTTTCTGTACTATGATCTTCTTGAGGTGTGCAATAAAGAGTATTTGAATTGAATTGAAAGACGTCAAAGCTGTTTATCACAAGACCCTAGCCTTAATTGCTTACTTACTCCGTTTTTCAAAAGGAAATTGTGAGCGGCGGGAAATAAGCAACCAGACGGTTTTCTATTACATTTTAAACCAGTTCTGTCAGTTGCAATCTAACCAAATAGAGCTAGGAGGAATTTTATAATAGCTGTATTGAATGTCGCGCTGTGGCTAATGAAATGACATGTGGTTTCCGTTTGAGAACAGATGTTTGTTGTTAGTTGTTCGTCTGTCTTCGTACAGATTTATACATAACAATCTCAGTGCCACATCAACATGAGACGCGGCGTGGGAATGCTTCCTTATATATATGTATGTGGAATGGAAATGGAAAACGATCGCCCGATTTTGGAAGAGACATTAAGAGCTGTTTGAGCTGTTATTCACAAAAATCACAATACTTATCCAGTAGGCAACGACGGTGGCAAACAAGCTTACGGTCCACCTGGTGGTAAGCGGACACCGTAGCATAGGCTACGGGCTAGCGTCTATAGAGACGCTCGCAACTCCAAAGGAGTCACGTGCGCGTTGCCGACCCTTTACAAAATTCGAGGATTCACTGTGTTGACAGCAGAGGGGACAAATTTAGGTCATACACAGTGCATCCTCGGGAGCTCTGGCACCTTGCTCACTTCCAGGAACGCAAGACTACTTACTTGTATAGTAAATAATGTTATTATGGCTGCACGTGGTTTTCTGCAAGGCGGAGGCAGCGCCGTCTGCATATATTGTCTTACAAATTGTTAACCACTACCATATCAGAACAGTAAAAGTAGCTACTATATCTACTCTAAGGGGGGACGGGTCATAAAGTTATAACACATCTACGTATAGATGAAAACGCGAGCGCAGCGAGCGCGAAAATTTTCAAACATTATGATGCAGATGCGGAAAATACTTCATACACATCAAGTCATAAAAAAACGGCTCTGGGCGGAGGTACTTCCCCAGTTGGGCTGCTCCAAATTCGAGCAAGAGATGACATTTTCCTGTGCCCTACCTCTCCTTTGCGAATGCATAGTAGTGACTATCAGCAAACAATGGCGATGACGACGCTATTGTTGTGATACGAGTGATAGTACGAATTACTTGTAAAATGGCTACGTAATCTCAACATGACGTATTTAATGAGAACATAGTATCAGGTGTAACATATCTTCACTTATGATAGGAGCGCTAAATGATGCCACATGACCAAAGATAACTCGCTAATCAAGCTTGACGAGTCGTACCTATCGTGGTTCACTGGAATTACGACTTAAGTGATTTGTGTATTCGTATAGAATGTTCTAACTTTAATATAATGCAATAGATTGGTTATTCTTATGCAGAATTCTTGCACTATTATACAGAAACGGTTGTATAATGAAAATAAGTTCAGAACATTCGGAAACCATGGTGTGAAAATTAAAGTTATCTTCATCTTCATTAATTCAAAATCAAAGGAAGGTCTTCTAAGACCATTTTCGTGTAGCAGCACGGGATAGCATGCTCTCATTGACCCAAAAAGAAAATCCACCCCGTATAACTACGACATTGTATAATTTAATTTACCATACCTGTAGACCTCAATACGTGAAAAAGTACTCTAACTCGACGACTATTGATCTGCTGACGTCATCTCCATGTCATCAGATATTCGTGTATCCATTAATTAGCACTCGGCCCGGCCTCCGCATTAACGAATAGTCAATAGATTCGCTGCATAACTCACTTTAGTTTCAAGTTTGAACTTCTCTCTATGGAGAAAATTCAATTAGTGAAAGTTTAACATTTAAGTAATTAGTACTAGTTAGAAATTTACATTTTGCAACTTGTAGTCAGTTGTAACTCTGACTTCTCTTCCTGTTTTCTTGTTCCCATTTTCACAAGACAGCGTAATTTGCGTCTCGAGAGAACAGATAAATAACCAGGATATCGCGGTTGGGCTATCATTGCCACTTTTTAATGGCATTTCAGGTGGGCTAGAAGAACTTGTGCCAAGTCGTATCTCTTGGGGAGCCGGGAGGTCAATGTCTAAAATACCGGAATCATCTTTAAAAATGTTAACACCTACAACGCATAAATATACTTAGACGCCTTCCTCGGCAACTGGTTGAGATACGTGAGCATTGGAAAAAAATATCTTCTTTCATTCTTTAAATAATATATGTATATTTTGACTTTATTAATTGTTATGTTGCGTTCCGTGGGTCACGTAATGTGCTGTCTGAAAACCAGCGCTGCAGGTGTCTGACACCTCGATAAAATGCTGAGAAAGCAACCGATATTACCGCGTAGACACACTTTATTTATGTGTTCAATGTATTGTGTTATGCGTTTTGTGCAGTGCATAAAATGTAGTCTTTCTGTCTTTCATACTCTGAGTTCTTTTATTCCGAAAATAGTGTCTGGAAATGTTCTCGTTCGATTGTTTTAAATTCTCTACGCAACTTACGCTGTGTGATGCCTTTTACCGATATCCTTTTTGATTAAATATTGTTTTCTCCTTTCAGTTAACCTGCGGATCTCCTATCCTAACTCCTGCTCCTTCCAGAAGAGACCTCACCTCAAGAATCCTTTCTGCCAGTTCTGTCTCCTTCGAAGCATGTCCCTGCTTATTAATATCAGTATTATGTTAATGAAAAGTAATGTAGACATAATAATTACATAATATTAGTAAAGTAACATAATATTATTTTTGGTGACGAATTGAAAGGGAAAGGTTACGTGAAAAGTCCCTACCGGCTTTCAAATTCTAGATATTGCTATACATATAACCTGAGAAAATTAATAAAATCAGGGGAAATGATTCATGTAGTTTTGAAAATGGGTACAGTAATACCTTGGTATATTGAGTGCTGTTGAGGGTATAGGGGGATTAAAAGTACCTTTTCACATCACCTATTCGGATAAGGGCTTTTTCTTCCCTGCTAGGAGGGATCAAAATGACACTTTTCTTCCCTGCTAGAAGGGATCAAAGTGGCACTTTTCTGTAACGAGTAATAGGTAACTTAATGAGTTATTGTATCGATTTTGATAAAATAAATGCACAACTATTGTTATTTCAGATCTTTCATTATCCTCAATAGGTGATGTGAAAAGCAGTATGTGTCACATGGAAGCAAAACTATTTCCACCTTGGGCGTTAATTCTTGAATCCCTCACTACACTCAGGATTCTATTTTAGAATCCCTCGCTACGCTCAGGATTCTATTATATAATCCTTCGCTTCGTTCAGGATTCAATTTACGCCCACGCCGTAAATATGTCATTTTGCTCCCTTGTGACACAATCTACTATTTTTAGTATTTCGCAAAAAACTCGAAACGATGGCCCATAGCAAAAAAATCTACATAAAATTCTCTATTTATTTCACCTGATTGCCGTGATTGCCCATATTCGGCGTAATTTTCTCAGACAAATAAACGATTAAACTTGAGGAAACAAAGTAATTAAGAAAGAATATTTGTATTGGAATATTTTACCGTGAAGACTATTTTGAACGTCACAACGTATCGTCTTCTTTGTTTAATAAAATGGTTGTATAACGAAAACATTTTATGTGCTATTAGGGGAGAAAATAAAAGTCTACATATAAGTCTGCCAGACTCTTAAAAGTTTACCAACGTCTCGGAAAATAGGGCATTTGAAGAGATGAAACTTTCTGTGCTAGAACTTAGTTTACTATGCAAGACATGTAGGCGTCTATACCCACTTTCTTTTGTATTTTGAATGTGTTGAAATGAAACCTTCTAGCTTCGTAGGCAGGGTAAATTTCGACTAGGCTATAGTAGTCGACAACTGTGCTATCACTAAAGTATTACCTATGTTTATAGTATAGTTCATACGAAACTATAACGCCAAATTCTGTCAAACGAACGCAAGAAAAAAACGACCAAGAGGACGGATTTTGATCGTCGCCGCGTTGGTGAGCACACGTGCCCGGGGCGACGACGAGCAGAATCCATTTACCGTACAAAACCTTATCTACTGTCATGGCGTTGGAACAACGTCATTGAACACGTGACATTGGCTAAATCATCATAAATTTGATGGAAGCCATTTTTTTAAAAGAATTGAATTGAATTGAGGTCTAACTATAAGGTATATTGTTGCTTGCGTTCATTTGACAGAATTTGGCCTTGCAGTTTCGTACGTACTATAACATTAAAACAGTTTCAGTCGAAACGGTGCATTAATGTATTTAAACAGCACTATCGCGAACCGGCTGAAAGGTGAGATTTGCATTTCATTACGCCGCAGTACGGTAATATATTAAACTGGGTGAGTACCTTATCCATGGTTCACGTGATTTTATATCGATCGGGCTTTTACTGCAGTCTATTATGATATGTATATGTATGTGTAAGTTTTAACTTGTAACTGTACAATAAAGTGCTTAAATACTAACAAGCTATCATCAAGTATCAATATATATGATCACATTTTATGTTGGTTATAAAGTATTCGTCCTTAAGGAAAGTGAATATGAATGTTTTATGTCGGAAATAATCGTGCTAGTGGCAATGGTTGGTTTTTGGCGTTGTAGGTTTTTTTTAGATTTGCATGAAAATTGGTAGGTTGGAAGAGCTCCTGATTCTGAACAATATAATATAGGCACGATTTCCTACAGTGTCTTACTTTTTTTTTTCATTGAGTATGAGATTTTCGTAAGTGAATAAAATGTATGGGAAAAAAAAATTTCGGCGCCATGCTGTAATTTTTACAACTATGAATAGAAAATAAACTATGTAGGACAATAATTCAAAATAATTACTTTAGTAGTAAATATTCAGGAATATTATAAAAATAACAAATTAACACAATAATATTTTAAAACTAGCTCTGCTAACAGATTCATTCGCGGAAAAGGTTTTCGAAAAATAAAGTATTCAAATATCCTTAGGGCTATGCTAAGCTTTCACCAGACTTACTAGTTTGGCAGTGAAAAGCTAACAGTTACCTACTGTTGCATTTATAATACTGCTATGGATGGATAACTGAAAAGTTTGTATAAAAAATTGTTGCGCACCCAACTAGATTGAAATAACCTACCGTACAGAACAAAGACTGAATGCAAAACTTGTACTTGTGTACGAGGGCGAGGAACAAAACATCCACTGCTCGGGAATTGATTGGCAGTATCTGTTTGTCTGCCTCCCGTAACCCGTTTGAATGGTTTGCACGTTGGTGCCTTCCATGAACCTTTGACCTTTGATTTCGCTAAAGTATATTTCTTTTCTGTAGTTCTGTATTGTGGTGTTATGTTTATTTGTACTGTATTTGTGCCACGAATAAATGTTTTTATGTCACACCTGGCCATAAAGTGGCCATTATCGCACGCTCCGCGCGCGAAAAAACCCACTTCCTGGCCAGGGGGTGACATAAAATTTTGTACTTACCAAGGGCGATAAAACAAAGAATGTCTCAGATCGCAGGTATTTACGCCCGAGCCGAAGGCAAGGGCGATAAATATGCGATCGGAGGCTTTCTTTATTATCGCCCGTGTGTATAATGTACTATTTCATTCTTTCTTTCTTTTTCTGACTAGTGTTAAGGATTACAGGTACAGTAAAAATTCTCTACAGGGCCAATAATGGTAATGTCTTGTTTAACCTTTGACGGGGCATTCTCAACTTATCTGTGAAAATATAAAGTGGGCAACTTGACTGTTGAATTTCTCAAGCCGCTCGAAGGCCTCCAATTTGGCTTAATTACTGCTGCGCTGCCATAGACAGCAGCCGGGATCAACGGCTTAACATGCCTTCCAAAGCACGGGAACGCTCAGTTAGTTTAGTAACCATTCAAAGCGGTCACCCATCCTAAAACTGACCGCGGCCGACATTGCTTAAGCTTAAGTCACACACAGAGCGGGCGGGCGGGTGGCCGTCGTGTGGCGGGCGGCTTTCAAGAAACAGACTGCCTTTGCGCGCCCGCCCGCCTCCCGCACGCCCGCTCTGTGTGTGGCTTAAGCTTTAACCTTGCTTATTGCAAGCGGCTAGCGGGCGTCGCTGAACCACGAGCACCCCCGTGTTAACTTTTGAAATTTTAGTTTTTTTTTTAGAATTGCATAAAAATTGGTAGGTTGGAAGAGCTCCTGATTCTGAACAATATGTGCACGATTTCCTACAGTGTCCCACAATTTTTTTCCATTGAGTGACAAAACGTATGAGATTTTCGTAACTCGGTGTATAAAATGTATGGGGAAAAACATTGTTTTCGGCGCCATGTTGTAATTTTTTATTTACTTGCACAGAATCAGGAGCTCTTCCAACCTACCAATTTTCATGCAATTCTAACGGAAAAAAAAACTACAACGCCAAAAAAATTGGCCCTGTAAACGAACCAAAATAAGACTTTCTTAGTCATCCAAAATTGCCCTGTAAAATATCTAGTAGTAATGAAATTTCTCTACAGACGGCTAACTTTTAACCTTTGACATTTTCTCGATTAAATTTAAAATAAATCCATTTAAAGTTACTTAACACCGACTCCACGAGGAGTTTACAAACAACAACTCCTCACCAGTTAAAAGCTTCTAACCTTTTAGAGTTATAAATAGCTGGACATTATGCAAAACATTGCGGTAAAAGTTTCTCACATTATTTATCTAGTTAAAGAAAATTAGAATTTAAGTTTATGTTTACTTAATGGCGATATTTCACGTAAATTGCCATTTATAATGTTATTACAGCATTAAGCTTGTTTGAAATAGAGGAATAAGTCTTAGCGTAGCGTTATAAAAAATAATAGCGTATACAGACGTAATCAGCTCAGAGTTTTTAAATAAAAACAAAATGTTATACGAAGACTAGCCCATAGTTAGAAATGATCCTTTCAAGAGTTTCAAGCGATAAGTTTGCCTTTGTACAGTCAAGGGCACTAATATGTATACATTTTTTCACTATATTCCATTACAATAAGGTCCAAAAATTTATACATATTTATGCCCTCGACTGTACTACACTTCTCTTTTTCCCCGCGGTCGTCAACGGCTTGTGTGCATGTAAGTTGTTTTATTACAGTCATAGATTTATAGAAATGGAGACATTTCCGACTTTCATTTATTATTCTAACCAAAAATTATACTTTCCAGATCTTAACTTTTTGATGTCAATAGGAAAGACCTAAATCTGTGGACAAGTGACCCAGGTCCTTTATTGCACTTTGCTCGAAAGGAATCTAAAGTATTAATTCGACTACAGACCACAATTTTGACTCCTTAGCACTGTTATTGTCTCCATAAAAAAAGATCTGACAATGTCACAAGTCCAACTGACATTTGGACTGTGCATTCAGTATGGGGATTGTTCGCGACGCAAAAAACCTGTTATCTGTCACGCTAATATTTGTAAGAGACGGGAGAGGTGCGGGGTGATCGGGGGTGCATCTAGGCGCTTCCGAACGGGCCCGAGTGGTGCCGATCTAGCTGTCGCAACCGCCGCACGTCTCTTGCGCTCATTTTTTATGTGTGTACCTGCTTTTCGTTTTAAATTCATTTTAATACAAGTATTGTGCATTTCCCGGACTTTCACTGGTGTCTCGAACTCCCAGCTGTTACAAAAGTGGTCTTCGAGCCGGATCATTGTTGATCTGGACGCCAAACATGTCCAATGTTAAGACACGCAGTGTTACCAAGCGGGAACTAATGGAAATGGAGGGTAACGCTAACAAAGAAGCAACCGATTCCGCTATGCCTAAGGGTAATGGAGCAAAGGAACCATCAGCAGGACCTTCGAATTTGGATGCTACGGATGCCACAGTAGTCGCGAATTCTATCAAGTCGGAGACTCGCAAATCCGTAGGCGCAGCTAGTGTGTCAAGAACAAAGAGATCCTCTGCATCTTCTGTAGAAGCGCGCAAGAAGAAGCTAGAATTGGAGGCGGCTGAAGAAAAGGCACGCATTAGGATGGAGTTAATTGACAAGCGATTGGAAGCCGAGATAGCGGAACTCAACAACGAATACAGTCCACCATCGTCGAAAGCCGATTCAGTTTCCAAACGCATTGATGTCGCAAGATGGGTGGAGAGCACGAGAAGTCACCACGAATTGGAGTCACGGCCAGCCGCCGAACGGAATGAGGTTCCTGAAGAACCAGGTTTGCCGTGTCCGCCAGCGTTAACAGCCGACGCTAGCACCAACGGCCCAATTCAACAGCTCGCCAATGTACTCAAAGATTTACTCACCACAAATGCCTGTGAAAAACAAAACTCTAACCTCCTAAGCCGCATCAGCACCCCTAAAGAGTTACCAATATTTACTGGAGATCCCATGGAGTGGCTTCAATTCAAGACTGCTTACGACGAGTCCACCCGAGTGTGTCAATTTTCTGACAGTGAGAATTTATGGCGCCTAAGAAAGTGTCTTCGTGGCCCCGCCAAGGATGCAGTGAATGCCTTACTAATAAGTACCACATCTCCAGAAATCTTAATGTCAACCCTGGAATTGCAATTCGGGAACGCTGATGTTATTTTATCCCGGATTATATCAGAGCTCAAGCGCTTAAACACAATGTCACCTGACTATCACAAAGAAATTATTACCTTTTCGAATAAGGTCAGAAACTACGTCGCTGCTGTGCGCGCCCTGAATCGAGACGAATATCTGCAAGGTATGAGTTTGGTCACTATAGTGCTCTCGAAATTGCCAACAATATTGCTTTCTAAGTGGGCCGACTATAGTTACCAGTGCAGTACTGAAGGAACGACTAGATTCGAATTATTGGCTAATTTTCTTCACGAAGAAGCCCTCAAGATATCTAAGTGTAGTGCTACATTGCTATACACACGACCGGACAGTTATAAACGTAAATATAACGATAAAAATGACTTTAACGCGCAGACTGTGTTAGTGCAAAGTGGACAAAATGAACTCAAGTGCCGTTATTGTAAAATAGGTAAACATGACTTGCCCGAGTGTAAAAAGTTTAAAAAGTCATTACGCAAGGACCGCTGGCAATTCGTTAAAAGACTCGGTTTGTGCTATAAGTGCTTGCTATCACAACATAACCGCGAAAACTGTCCCGCCGCCGTGTGCGATGTAAACAATTGCGGCGAAGCGCATCATCGTTTATTGCATTTTGTCCCAAATAATCAGAATCAGCCTTCCCCAAGCAACCCAGTGGTAGAAGAGCCGCCGGAGACTGACACTGACACGGGAGCTCAAGTCGTCACGCATATAGACTTCAAATCCGCGGGTGCAGTGTTGTTAAAAGTTGTGCCAATAAACATTCACGGACCTAACGGAATAATTAACACGACCGCAATCCTAGACGACGGCTCAAGTGTGAGCATGGTGTCCGCGGGGTTAGCCGCGCGGGCCGGGGTACAGGGGCGTCGGGAGTGCATGCGTGTGCGGGGTGCATGGAACAATACCGCGCTAGTGTGCGAAACCCAGCTGATAGACATTACGGTATCGACTAAGGATAAAAAATTGTTTACGTTTAGCGCGCGCAGTGTGAAAGAACTAGATTTACCAAAACAAAATATGAACTTAGTTAATTGCGAGCAGTTTACGCATTTGAAGAGATTTAAAGACGACTTGTGTTATGGACAATGCAAACCGGAAATACTTATCGGACAAGATAATTATCACTTAATCTTGCCCCTGGAGGTCGTGTCCGGGAATCCTCACGACCCCTATGCTACACGCACTCCTCTTGGCTGGTGTATCCACGGCCGAGTACCTAGCGTGACGTCATCACCACGTGCGCTGTTTACAACCCTGCATATGACTAATTACGATGATAACGCTGACGTCATTGAGAACAACCGGCTGCTTAACGAGTTACACGACGAGGTTCGCCGTTATTTTGCTGTGGAATCTATGGGAATTTCTACTAAACCGCGACTGAATAGCGAAGACGAACGCGCTCGTGAACTGCTGGAGCGAACTTCTACTCTTGTTGACGGGAAATGGTACGTCGGCTTACCCTGGAAGGATGACAAATGTGTAATGCCTGACACCTATCCCCACGCGATGTCACGCTTAGTTAACATCGAACAGAAGATGAAGAAGAACGAAGGGTTCAAGCAAAGATATATGGAACGTTTTCAACACTTGTTTGACAATAATTATGCGCACGAATTAGTCGACACTCAAACTACACCAAAGACTTATTACTTGGGGCACTTTGGGGTGGACAACCCGAATAAATCAAAACTGCGCCTAGTTTTTGATTGTGCCGCCACCACAAATGGGTTTTCTCTGAACCACTATTTATTAAAGGGACCCGATCTACTCACGTCACTTTTCGGGATAATGCTGCGTTTTCGTGAGCATCGTATTGGCCTGTCTGGCGATATCAAGGACATGTTTCTACGCATAAAAATCAGACCCGAGGATCAAGATGCGCTCCGATTTTTATACAGAAAAGAGCCAGAAGATTCAGTCAGAACCTTCGTGATGTCGTCCTTAGTATTTGGAGCGTGTTCGTCGCCTTTTGTCGCCCAATTTGTTAAAAACAAAAACGCCACACGCTTCGAGTCTACGTTCCCCTCAGCTACGCAAGCTATATATAATCAACATTATATGGATGATTGGATTGATAGCGTGCCAGATGAAGAGACTGCTATTAAATTGATTCGCGAAGTAAAGACGATTCACCAAAAGGGAAATTTTGAGATACGTAACTTCACATGCAATAGTAAATCGGTACTTGACAGCCTTCCAAAAGAAACCCTAGGAGAGACGGCCGTAAGGTTCAAAACCGGCGAGCAGTACCAAGGCGAAAGAACCCTCGGCCTTTTATGGCGTCCCGATGACGATACTCTGGGCTTCGACGTTTCATTTAAAAAGATATCTACAAATATTATTACCGGTCAACAGAGGCCTACGAAGCGAGACATGCTACGAGTTGTGATGTCGATCTTTGATGTATACGGTTTCTTATCGCCAGTCACTATTATTGGAAAGATAATTATTCAAGATACTTGGAGATTAAATCTGTCATGGGATGTACCTGTACCTGACGATATATACGACGAGTGGTGTAAATGGACGGAGCTACTGAAAACATTACATAATGTGAGGTTGCCTAGGTACTATAACGTCGCCGCCTGCACAGGAACGGGCCGCGCTAGCGCAATGCACACAGAACCGGTCCCCAGTCAGCTGTTGCCGCGCGGCGAAGCGCCCGCCTCGACCTTATCGTTATCTATGCCTGCGCCGCCGCCGCTGCAAACGAATGCTACAAATTATACAAACCTACAATTACATGTTTTTTGCGACAGCTCAGCTAAGGCTATGTGCGCGGTGGCCTATTGGCGTTGGGAACAAAATGGGATAACTAACGTTGCATTCGTGGCTAGTAAAAGCCGCGTCATGCCTAATAAGAACTTATCCATACCACGAGCAGAATTACAATCAGCTGTTTTGGCTGCTCGGCTGGCTGATACAATTACAAGAGAACATACAATAAAAGCCGTACGCAGGACGTTTTGGAGCGATTCGAGTACTACGCTATACTGGATAAGGAATGCAGCGCGTACTTATAAACCGTACATAGCGCATCGATTAGGAGAGATTGATGAGATGACGCTCATTAGTGAATGGAGATACGTACCAACAAGACTTAACGTAGCAGATTTAGGAACGAGAAAAAGCTACGATTGCAGTATCCTGGAAAATGAATGGCTTCAAGGACCCACCTTTCTTCGCCGCGTTGAATGTTACTGGCCGGCCGATATACTGAACCCTGAAATAAAAAACACAAATGATTTAGAATTTGTTGCTATGATACAAAATAAGGATATTGACTTACCTGTGCCGGAACCCTCTAGATTTTCGTCGTGGTTGCGCCTACTAAGGGCTACTTATATGGTACTTACATTTGTAAACAGATGTAGAAAACTAAATGTGGAGGAGACCGCCAGTATGGAGAACGCCGAGATCTTATTATTGAGGAACTCGCAAGCTGAAAGTTTCGCACAAGAGGTGAGTGACCTGAAACAAGGAAAAGCTATACAGAAAAATAGTAAAATACTTACCCTGTCACCGTTCCTCGACGAACATGGAGTCCTACGCGCGGCAGGCCGCATTGATGACGTCACCGACGTGTCACCTCAAACTAAGAGACCTGCAATTTTGGACGGTAAAAATTACACGACGCGATTAATTGTGAAATTCTACCATGTCAGCGCTGCTCACGGCTATCAAGAGGCGGTCGTAAATAATATAAAACAAATTACAAGACTGAGACCTACCGTAAAAAGTGTCACCGCTAAGTGCATGATCTGCCGAATCAGGAAATGTAGACCGGAAATACCTAGAATGGGAGACCTACCGGCTGCCAGAATGGCTCACCATCAGCGACCCTTCAGCTTCTGCGGTGCGGACATATTCGGCCCGATGGAGGTCACTATTGGCAGGCGCAGGGAAAAGAGGTACGGAGTTTTGTTTACCTGTTTAACGGTGAGAGCCATTCACCTAGAAACAGTGGCATCCCTCACAACTGACTCCTTCATTATGGCTCTTCGTCGTATGGCGGCGAGACGAGGCTGGCCGCAACAGATGTTCTCCGACAATGGCACGAATCTGCGGGGGGCCGACGCAGAGCTGAAAAGGTCAGTTCAAGAGCTGGACGAAGAGACCCTCAAAGTTACGGCCATGAGTCACGGCATGAAGTGGAACTTTATACCACCGGCTAGTCCCCACTGGGGAGGCTCATGGGAGCGACTTATACGAAGCGTGAAGGTTTCCCTGAGAGTTATTCTGAAAGAGCGCGCACCAAGAGAAGAAACTCTGAACACTCTGCTTGCAGAAGTTGAAAATATAGTAAATAGCCGACCGCTGACCCACGTATCAGTTGAGCCTAAAAGCCAAGAAACATTGACACCTAATCATTTTCTTTTGGGCTCGTCATCCAACCTGCCGCAAATAGGAGTTTTTAATGGTTCTGAGTTTTTCCTTAGAAGACAATGGCGAATAGCTCAACTACTAGCTGATCAGTACTGGAGACGATGGGTGAGGGAAGTTCTGCCAGACCTGGTGCCACGAAAGAAATGGCAAGTAGAACAGAGGCCCTTGCAAGTGGGAGATCTCGTTCTCATCGTAGATCCCGACGGGCCGCGCAATGTGTGGCCGCGGGGCATAATCCAAGAAGTCAAACCTGGAAGAGATGGTCGCATCAGAATGGTAAAAATTAAAACCAAGACCGGAATACTTACCAGATCCGCTACACGCGTCGCTCACCTTCCGATAGGGGATGAGTGCTGCTGAAGCAGCACTAGGGGGGGCTATGTTCGCGACGCAAAAAACCTGTTATCTGTCACGCTAATATTTGTAAGAGACGGGAGAGGTGCGGGGTGATCGGGGGTGCATCTAGGCGCTTCCGAACGGGCCCGAGTGGTGCCGATCTAGCTGTCGCAACCGCCGCACGTCTCTTGCGCTCATTTTTTATGTGTGTACCTGCTTTTCGTTTTAAATTCATTTTAATACAAGTATTGTGCATTTCCCGGACTTTCACTGGTGTCTCGAACTCCCAGCTGTTACAGGGATGTTGCTGAGGTGGGACTGAATGTGGCCCCACAGTGGAAGCATGAACTTCTGAAAAAAGTTCATGGCCCAACATTGGGGGCACCCGGACAGGTAAGACCTTAGAAGGTCAGGTCGTAAACTCAGGTGTAAGATTGTTAAAAAAAGTTTGTTGACCTGCAAAAGTACTATCTGATGGCCTATTTGAATAAATGATTTTGAGTTTGAGTTAGCAAATAATGCTGGGTTGCACCAAACCATCTGTAATCGTAAGCGGTGTTCGTCAAATCTGATTGTATGGAATTTTTGACAAGTTTCTATGGGATGACAGCTGCCGGCGCCATATTTGACGATGACCGATCTGTGTTCGTACGTTCGTACGTAGAGCCGAGATGAGCAAGCGCAAGACATGGGTCGTTGATCTAAACAGGAAACTCCGTCATAACAGTTTTTTTGTGCACTTACGACAGGCGATGAATTGGCTCAGGGTTTTAACTAGTGTTCCCATTGTGCAATTGTTTTAACGGTTTTTGTCAGTATTCAAGTTCAAGATAATGCGATGGCTAATTAATTTAATTGCCACGTAAGATATTATTGTAAGCATTGTTTATTATTTCAATTGATGATTGTGAGAGTGACATGTCTTATCCACAGCGATAAACAGCGTCCTGATCAAGGTTCGACGATATAGGTATTCCGCGCCATTAAAAAGGCGACTCCATTTTTTTTTTTTTTTCGGCATTTGTCCGTTCCTAAGTACTTACCTGGAGTCTAGATTGGACGCTTCATCTGCTCTCTCTTAACCCTTTGGACGCTAGTAACACCTGCAGGTTGCTTGTATTGTAGTACCTATTAGGGCCTACTGCCAGGGGGCTTTCACTCCGTCAGTTCGCCGCGCCGCTGCAAGTACATCCCCAGGTGGTATTCATTCAGTGGCGGCCGCGAATTGCTACCGGGGACGGTCGCGTCGTCTCGTCATTCGCTTGGTGTGGTCAACATTTGTTATTTACCTATTATAATTTGGTGTTGTATGTTGGCGATTTGTTAACAGTGCAACTTCTGTACGTAGTACTATTACTTATTTTGTGCTACGGTGCCTATAACGACTATAGGTATTATGGCGTACGTTGCCAGTCACCTTCGCGCTTCGCACTAAGTATTATCATATTCAATCTCTTATGTAAAATGAGTTGGCGTGTAAGTGTCATACAGTTGCCTGCCGTACTTGAAGAAAGAGTTGACGAATATGAACATCGACGCTTTGAAGACCTGAATGCTGTGCGCCATATCCCCAAGACTCGGCCAAAGCCTTCGTATACCTACACCTACAACTTAGCTGGTCAGCTACATTGAGCACCGTGTGACCGCATTTTCGAGCCAACATCAGATCAGAGCCTTCCATATTCCAAAATAAAAACAATTGACGGAGTCGCTGTGTGCTGTCGCCGGATAGGGCGAGGAGGACTATACTTTAAGAAAGGCGTTCTTGGGGCCGGTCCTGGCAATATACGATAAAGCGGCTACCAATAACCCATGTGCGCTCTTTAGACCTAACGTCAGGCTTGCCGTAATTGTCGGTTGTCATCTAATGGCCGGCAACGCGTGTCGATCGAGCGTCCGTGCTGTGCCGTATTGATTGACCCAAATGGCCGTCGGGCCCGTGTTTTCATTATTTACCCGAAAGACGGCTGATTGCTGAGGTGTGACTGAATGGTGGCAAATGGACACCGTAATGCCCGTGTCGTAAAATGGTTCTTTTACGTTACGACGTCTTTTTGAGGAAAATTACACGTGAAGCGCCAAATTAGTGTTATTCGGAATATTTATGATTTTTGACATCACGGAAATAACAAATTAAGAGCATGACAAAAAAGCCTTTTATAGTTAAGATTGGTGCGGTTAAGTTCAGAAAATGCAAATTTAATTTATTTCTTGTAATTTGTAATGAACACTTTTAATTTTTTTTTAAGTCAAATTTATATCCTATTTTAATATGTTGAACAGTTGATGCAATGAGAGTCTGTAACTTAACTGTAAAGCTTAAGCCACACAGAGAGCGGGCGGGCGGCAGCGGCGCGGGCGCGGGCGGCGGCGGCGCGGGCGCGGGCGGCGGCGGCGCGGGCGCGGGCGGCGGCGGCGCGGGCGCGGGCGGCGGCGGCGCGGGCGCGGGCGGCAGCGGCGCGGGAACCGCCTTTGGCGGCAGCCGCCACCGTCAAAAGCAGCTCCCGCGCCGCCGCCGCCCGCGCCCGCGCCGCCGCCGCCCGCCCGCTCTCTGTGTGGCTTAAGCTTAAGAGATAAGGATTTTTTTAACGTTTCACGTAGTGTTCAAGTTTCAAAAACCATCTGGCATTACTAGTCCTAATACTGAGTGAAGTGATTACCAATCTAATACAAGCGGAAAATATTTACAACATGTTCCGACCCTTATATATTTAGCTATCTGTCTACTTCTTTGCCACAACATTTAAGCCTACATTTTTAGCACTTTAAGTACTGTTTATTTATATTTTTTAGCACTTTAAGTACCTACCTCCGCATAGTTCCTAATATTAAGTTATATTGTAATAGAATAGACTCATGGATCCCACAGTCAAACTGTGCAAACAGTTTTGCGGGACGATGTACTTAGACATAAGTTTTTGTCAATTGTTTTTAATTAATAAATAATAATAAAAAATAAATAAATATAAAAGATTATCAAAATTGATACATCTCACTGCGCGTAAATAAACCGTGTAACTATCTCGGGTTACCCCTATTCCGGTCGGGACTGATTCCGGCCGATATCCGCATAGAAATGATACATGTTACTCTGGAACCATTTAGCCGTATTACGTCTTTTTGTTCTTGTATGTTGTGGTACCTATTATCATCATCATCATTAGTCTGTGTGCAATGCCTAGTTTACCTTTTACAAAGCAGTTCCCATGGCTCAAGTCGGAACTCGTGATTTCCCGAGGACCCCTAACAATGCGCACGACCTCGTTTCGCGATGAATGCCCGCTCTTATGGAGCTACTGTCGGAACTTGCATGAGATCCTTGAATGCTTTGAGTTGGCAGATAAGACTGACGTGTGTAGTTTTTTTTTATTCGGAAAACGGTTGACACGGGTCTCATCTCTTACACAGTATCGACATATCACTTCTTGTTAGATTTGTGTCGATAGGTACTTTGTCAAATTGTCAAACCTAGCTAAAAGTACGCACGTACGTATTTTACTTGTGAGTCTAGCATATTACTTGCTTTGTTGCCATCTATACAAGTCGAAAAATGTAAGACCATACCATAGTAGACTTACTGGACAAACGTAATTTAAATCAAAAGGGACGGATGATATTTTTCTTTTGAGAAAAACCCCTCGCCCGTTACCTACGATAGTTCCGCCAATAAATGGAATGAATGTGTTCAGGCACAGAATAAGTAATAGTCTTCAGGCATAACGTACACCAGTTCAACCAAGCATTTTCCAGGACTCGTAAATACTGGTGACAGTACATAATTTTGTTACCTAACGTCAGTTTTATAAATTTAAACAGGTGGGATGCATATTGCATATTTTAAAGTGCTTACTTCAGGCGAGAAAACTTCCAAAGCCAGCTCAACCTTATGCAACGAGGTCGCGCGAATTCAAAATTAGGAACACTTTTAGTTGCTAAGGGGCTGTTCCGTTTAATTAATTATGCTAAGACGAGATAGTGAGGGCTACGTAAGTAATTTCGGCGCACTTAAGCCGCGAATAGACGCTAACTCACGCTATAAACGCTGTTTTAACGCTCTGTTACTCACTCCCAGATTGTTACTGGCTTGTTATAAAATAAATTGTAATTTTGGCTGGTTGTAAAATGAAAATAAATAATTTAATTTGTATTTTGTTATACTGGCAACTGTTACCTTATAAAAGCGTACTTAACATGTTTTCTGCTACTATCTAAAATATATTATAATTAAAGATTATTCAGTACCCTAATCAAAATGTTGGCCGGCTGCAAAATAAAAAAATGTTGCGCTTCCGAGGATGAGCAGCGAGAGATAAGAAATGTCGCCTCGTTATGATTTATGAGCGCCGTATATATCAACATAATAGAGTAGTGGGCGTAACGGCGGCAAATTTCGGTTCTGACGGTTCTACCTTTTTTTTTTTAATTTATGGATCGGCGAAAATTTTGACAGTATTATTTAGAAATGGTCCTGTCTTTTTAGAACCAGTAAAAATTTAAAAATGCTTTGAATGAAATTACAAGTATTAGTAATAGTAAGTTTGTATGAGAATTGAGAAATTTCATAGTATTTAATGGCTGTCGCCAAATTTAACGTTTACCAGTCATTGAAGTATACGGTCGGCGCAACCAGGGGCCCATTTCTCGAAGCTACAAGTTACAAATTACAAGCGGAAGTCTCTTTTCAATCCCTTTTAAAAGCCTAAGCCCTAAGCTACACACAGCCACAAAAAATCAAATTGTTCTTCTGTGTTTGCTGGCGAAAGTTTACTACATAACTTATGTGCATGTAAATTATTTCATTGTTAGGTATCTATAATAAAAGAAACGGATGTTCGAGCGTTATATGCAACCTTTTCTATTTGCGAGTTGTAAATGTCAAATATTTAAAATACTACGTTCTATCTTTACTTGAAATATGTCAGACCTAAGCAAACTATGTAAAATTCTAAATTATTTCACAAATTACTTAATAAATGAAAGTTTTCTTATAAATCAATGTTTATTTAATTATAAAGAACCAGCAGCGCAAACATAATGGTCCATTACGAGCCGGATTAAAAGTGATAAGTCCAAGTTTTTTTTATACATTGAACGAAATTTTCATCATGTAAGTCGAAACATTTACCTAATACCTACATCAAATTCCATAAACATATTGAAGAAAATGGGGAAAAGCGGCGTCCAACCTATTGTTTTCTAATCGAATGGAAATTTAAACGATAAAGGAAGAAATTCCTAAAGCGGCGACTAATTTTAAAAAGTCACTGAAAGCACGTATATCTTACTACATACTTAGAAACCCGATTAGAAGCGCTTGATTGAAAAGGATGAAGTATAATTGCGACAAAATGGGAGAAAGTTACATTTAATACTAAAACAGAGTTAAAAGAAGCCTTAACGAAACTGCAACCGCAACAATAGTACCAGTCACTTGTCAGGTGAAGCAGAGCAATTATTGAGACCTGAACCCATTACTAGTGCGAACTATGAGCAGTATTGGACTGGACACAAATGAAGAAAAGATTCATCTAGTGGAGTAAAACACTTATTAGATACAAGTGAATGTTTGAGTACATTGTCAAATATTGATATTGATGTGTCATCCTGGGATATTATTATTAATACAATACAAGAACTTCGTCTTCGAGTATCGACACACAGACAGCAGCTATCCAGCATCGATGCGGTCTGACTAACTTACAGGAAACGTGATTTAGCCTAGAAATACAGCATGAAGTTTATCTATGACATGAGAACTGGAAAACTTGAAGTAAACTGGAGCTAGTAGTCTAGTTATTCTAATAACTTGTTATGTTATAAAATTATTTCTGTAAACTGGTAAGCTTATATTTGATAAGGTAGTCATTGAAAGAAAATGTCAATAGATTAAACATTACTGGACTAGGTCTTGCTGACTTCTACATTGACTATGCATACTGAACAAGTAGGTACTGTAGTTGCAGAAACTGCCTGTGAGTGGCAGTGTTTCTGGGTGGGGGAAAGTACTTATCAATTAAATACATACATACACGGTAAGTTTTATATGTATTGAGTGAATTATCACTTACTTCCCCTTCACAGAAAGTTTATTTAGGATAACCGGAGCTGAAGAACTTAGACATGGAAATGTTGATAAGTACAGAAGTACGTATGCGAACGAATCTGACAGATGGTGGTGCCAGATTAAGGAAGAAACCTTACTGAATTGGATCCTTCAGGAAGAGCT
Source organism: Cenopis cana (assembly GCA_951800055.1). Classification (NCBI taxonomy): domain Eukaryota; kingdom Metazoa; phylum Arthropoda; class Insecta; order Lepidoptera; family Tortricidae; genus Cenopis; species Cenopis cana. The sequence goes on along the minus strand of OX637476.1, from coordinate 1,519,987 downwards.
TCTGCTTATTCTGTAAGTAACCACTTTAATAATTTTGTGACTACTAGATACACAGTTTAGATAATTTAATCGTGTGTTTGGTTTAAAAATGAAGAGAGCTTGAAACTAGTAGGTAGCTACATATGAGAAACTTACACTTACCTATTGGAAGGAAATATCTAGTCCTCAAGCAGGAATCGATATAATCATGAATTTATTATGATAGATACCTAGATACTAGGGAATGCAGAACCGGTACCATTTATCAGTCCCGGGATTTTCGGTACTGGCCGGTAGAGGAACCGGGATTTCCCGGTATTTTCGGTACTTTCGGGAAATTACTTGTGGTGGTTTTGAGACGTGAGTAGTTTTAGCCTAATACCTTTTTTGGACAATATGATAATAATATCAGGGATGAAAAAAGAAAATACACGTGTTTTGTTATCAAAATACACATTAATTATATAAATCACAATGAATTTGCTTATTTTATCTTAGCGTTTTATAAAACGGACTCAAAATTATATCAACGAGTTTACTAAATGCTTACAATTTGTTCATTATTATTTTAACTTTAATTGAATCAAGAGTCTGTCATAATCATTGCTGCCGTGGAGTGTCTTGTACAACTTAAGGTTGTAGTACAGAGTTTGTCCAGAATATAGTAAGTGTAATTATTACACCGTTATGTTACATTGTTATGAATGAAGACAAATCCTGTACAATATTCTTGACTAAAGGTATTTGCATCTCAAAAAGCGTATAAAATAACCGTAAAATTACGAGGGCAGATTGTTTACACTTCACAAACAAAAATCATTTCAATAATTAGTTATTGCTTATCTCCTTCTGTCAAATATTCCTTTGTCATTTGGTAAGCTGTTTGTCACATAATTTTATTGTAACCGTGTAGGATAATATTAATAAGAAAGAAGTAAGATTCTCACTTGAAATATTTTAATAGGTGTAATAAAGTCTAAAGTGGTAAATCGTTCTCAGCCGAAGCACTTCTATAACTCATAGCGGTAACCAAAACCAACCCTCTACAACCACAGTGATACCGGTGGAAGTTTTAGCCGAGGGTGAATTAACACTCTTGCTGTACCTGTAATAGTACCTGCACAAGAGTGTTAATTCACTCTTACCTAACACTTCATCTGTATTATTGCTGTTGTCGAGGGTTGGTTAACACTACGGGTATAAAGATCACTGCTTTACAGGCCTTCTGTAATCTTTACCTGTTGTATCGCGTGGGCCTGTTTCGGGGTTATAACGATGTTATAGCATGCTCTAACATCTTTATACAGGCATGTGTTAACACTTTAATAATCATATGGAACCGATATAAGAATGATATACAGGCATATATGTACATTTTTAAATAATAATTTAAGTATTTAATTGTCTTGTGTGTCGTTATTTTGTAATGTATTCGTGTTGGTCTAAGTTTCATGTAACTATTTTATGTATGTAACATGTGAGCGTCTTGGTTATTAATACTGTAAGCTTATATGTATCAATAAATAAATAAATCTAAATCTAAATACAGGTATTCTTAACGCTAGCGTGCTGGTTGGGTGCTAGTTGGGCGACTACCTACTAATAGTGTAGCTGTAGAACAATGAACACGCACGTTGGGGTAAGTATGCGGGTGGAGGACTGGTTAGGTGACGGCGCTGATGAATTTGTATAAGCGGGACGGAGTAATGGCCAGCCGTGGTCGTGAATTGGCTGCTTAGAGCGATGTTTCCGTTTATAAACATCGCTTGCGTTATTTTATCGATATATCTCTTATTATTTATAGATTAGCGTATTAAATTTAAGCTGCAAATTACATTTCCCGAAAATCCCGAAAATACCGGGAATTCGATTTCGTAGTACCGGTTCCTACCTTGGTTCAAAAAACCGGGAAATCCCGGTATTTTCGGTACCGGTATTTCCCGGGAGCAAACCCTACTAGATACCTATTTATTAGAACATATGTAGTATATCCAGGACAATTGATACCTACATCATGATTTCTGATTACGAACTACTAGGAGATATGTAATGTATTTATAAAGAATCAAACTTACGAGACAATCAAATAATAGTACATTACTTACCAAGGGCGATAAAACAAAGAATGTCTCAGATCGCAGGTATTTTACGCCCGAGCCGAAGGCAAGGGCGATAAATATGCGATCTGAGGCTTTCTTTATTATCGCCCGTGGTAAGTACAAAATTTTATGTCACCCCCTGGCCAGGAAGTGGGTTTTTTCGCGCGCGGAGCGTGCGATAATGGCCACTTTATGGCCAGGTGTGACATAAAGAACATTATGACTTAGTTATGTACAATTGGTGTCTGCAATTCATAGAAGGGTATAAGGGAAGCTTCATGGGTATTTATTCAAACGATTCTTATCGTAACCTGCGGGTTTTTGGCCCATGAAGTTAATCAAGTTAGTTAATCATAGCCAGGACGAAAAAACTCTTAAGCTTTGTAAATCATAATCATGTTCGTCCTAGGTTTCGAGCAGTTCTTAATCCTATCTAAACTACTGGCCAAAGTATAAGTAAAGAAATATTGATATATTTCGGGTCATAAGGAAATGGTAACATCATTTCACCTGTGCTATTGTCGACGTGGCTCAGGTGAGAGTTTAAACAAGAAACATACTGCGGTACACATCTTGCCACGGCGAGTCCCCGTAGTTTTGGCCAGCGTAGTTACATTATGTTTTTTATGTTGTGAACTGCCGAGTCGTAATGCAATTCATCCTGAGACAGAAGCCTAATCAATGAAGAAGAATCCTAATCAAAGAATATGAATCCTAATCAATGAAGATGAGTCCTAATCAATCGAAGTAAACTTATGCATGGCTTACTGTCTCGGAGTATGATATGGAGGCACCAATCATTCTCTTCGTATAGCTCAGCAACGGAACTACGTAGCAATTTGAAGATATTTATATTCATTAATGGTCAATCGTCAGCTTTTCCCTCAAACTAATGAAACTATTGAACTTTTATCAAGAAATTGTATCTTACGTTTATCTTATTACACTGTACTATATAGGTATTGTACTATGGCGAAGTTCTGGTGACAGCTACATTACAACGGAGTCATATGGTAGTACTTTTGTTATATGTGGTCTCATTAGTACAAGTACCTATGGAACAACGTGGCTACTACACTGGATTAAGGGCATCAGGGAGCCACAAGTAAGTGATACATATATTATACTAGTCGAAGGATTATTTTTCACTCTCGATATGATTTAATACGATAATGGCATCCTGGTCCAGTTGTGTCAAAAGGTCAATAGTCGTTAGCAATGTTAAGAAATGTTTTAATATTTCGAGATTGTTGTGTCTCCAATGTATTGCAAAGTATTTGTCAAAAACAAAATAAACTTGTATACTTAGCTACAAATTATTCATGAAACAAAAGAACGACATTGTCAAATATTTTTCAATTTACAGTTAAGTACTTTAATTGCATATTTTGAGGTGATTAAGTTATGCCACCATAGGGTAAATTTCTATGTTTACAATGAATATTCTGACATTTTTATTGTCTTTTACAATATTTACAATGCGTTTTCTGTCATTTATAGTGTCTTTAAAATATTTACTTGTATTTTGTCATTTATAATATTATTGATGTCTGTTAACATTGTAATCCAAATTGTTTGAAGTTTATAATTCCAACTTTTATTAATGTGAATAATTGCTCAGTTCTTGTCAGTTTCATAAACATTTTATATTTTTATCATTGTTTTGATGACTTAGTTCTGTATAATGCCATGGTGGGCGGTAAGAAGAACATAACTGTTCTTGGTGGGCGGTATGTTCGAGCGTTATATGCAACCTTTTCTATTTGCGAGTTGTAAATGTCAAATATTTAAAATACTACGTTCTATCTTTACTTGAAATATGTCAGACCTAAGCAAACTATGTAAAATTCTAAATTATTTCACAAATTACTTAATAAATGAAAGTTTTCTTATAAATCAATGTTTATTTAATTATAAAGAACCAGCAGCGCAAACAACGGATACGCCGTTTATGTAGCTTACGAGTCCAATTAAAATGTTGGCTTTATAGTCCTAGGTAATCTTAAAAATCTATATATTCATTCTTACATGTCCTATCCTGTAAACAAACTCTTTTTGAAGATGTTAATCAATTTCACTCTTCCCTAGGATTACAATGCTTTTTGAGCTTCTTTAAGTACTCATACAACAACATTGTAAGTGATGATTATTGTGTAATCATAGAGAAAAGTGTGATATTGATTAATGTCTTGAAGAAGACTTTCTTTACATGTTAGCACATGTAAGGACTGTATAGATATGCCCACAGTAAATACGTGAACTTAATCAAACGCGACGCGAACTCTATATGACCCTCATCAAGCTAAACTAGGAGGGAAAATTCCGCCAAAGCGCCCGTCGTGTTCAACTGATCCTTACCTAAACTTAAAATATTCCTAACACGAAAACCCACCTCGTTTTCAAGCAATTCCGCTTTCCAGAAACATTTCGCAACCAGTCGGCCCATAAACTATCCTAAGATTACCTGCGGGCTAGACCGGAATAGCCAATAAATTAACCCCCATCTTAACCCGTTGCCGATTATTTTGAATTGGTTGGTTCACGTTTCTGCTTGCAAATCTCCATTTTGCCCACGATAAATCGTTAGAGTAAGCTCATTAATATTGTTTCAGGTTAATCCTATTATTCTTTATTGATGCAAAGCCGTGCTCAGCAGTAGGGATATAATGAAATGATTTAACTGCCCCCGTAGGAGACCAAACTTTAGAGCACTACATAATAAAAAAAGTTGGTAAATTTAAGAAAAAACTAGTATGTTAATCGCTTCACTAAAACAAAAAAATAAAGTCAAGCAAACGACTAGTGACGCAACTAGTTAGATAATTATTGGAAAATTCCTATGACGTTAGTTCTAGCTTAGCATAACCGAACCATAACATAATATTCATTCATTCGTATCGTATAATATTGGTATGATACAGTTTCATTGAAATTTGTCTAGAACCTGCACGTTCGACACGATTGTACTGAAACCGAAGGGATTGCTTCCGACTAGGGAATGCAAACCGGTTAACCGAAAAACCGGTTAACCGGAACTTTTTGAGCTCGGTAAAAAACCGGTTTTTTATACCACTAACCGGTTTTTAATCGAAATTGTATTTAGTATAAAAAACAACTTCATGGTGAGATTAGAGCGTTCTTTCACCTTCAAATCACGTTATTTAAGGATGGTAGGATGTACGTTTAAAGAAGTTAGTTTCTTTTTCTTACGACTGTGGATAGAGCACATGAATATCATAATGTTAAAATGTTGTTAGTTTCCCATATCCCCACTTCATTTGAGTCTGCCGCGTCAAAAGCGCAGAAAGGGTTTATGGCCGGGTAAGCCCTATTATTTTACTTGGATAGTTTTGCTTCCTGCTACTACCCTGTAGTAACGTATCTAATCAGTCAGTGCTCAGAGAGGGTGAAAGCAAGTGTGGTGTTTGTGTACTTATTGCGTTGTTTGTTGTGTGAAATTGTGAATATTAAAAATACCAGTTGATGTCTGGAAGTCCACATCTCAAATAAGTATTTCTTTAATAATACATAGTGCTATTTTTCATGTTATTCTTGATAGTTATTAAGTTATATTCGTTAATAGCCCATGTTATTATGCACTAATTTTTTTTCTGTTCATTTCAATGTATATACTTAATGTTTGTTATAATATGTCATTGTAAATAGTAGGTAGGTACACTAGGTACCACCTTAACTTTGCTGGTGCTATACTGGTAATATTACTTTTCATCGCCGCTTATTAAGATATCTATATATATCCGTATATTATATTACAATGTTTCATAATTTTATTTGTCACTTGTCGATTTGTTTTGTAGTTTATAAAGATGATGATAAAAACCAAATTCACATCACTAGAAACATGCCCGGATTACCAATAGAACCCAGAGATAATAAATTTATAGTCCAACACTTCGATTTCAGGTAGTTTGTAAAAAACCGGTAAAAAACCGGTTAACCGGTTTTTGTCCAGTCAAAACGGTTAATAACCGGTTTTTGATTTTCAACGGTTTTTGCATTCCCTACTTCCAACCCGTTAGATATCCTTTCAGGAAAATTGAGACTATTTCCAGACCAATGTTGCTGGTAAACATCTGCAGAGCAGCATTTCAAATATTGTCCGTTCAATCAGGCAAAGGAATAGGGCGATTGTTCCCCTTCTCGTCCATGTGCCAGTTCCCGTCTTTTTGGGTGTCTTCTTTCTTACAAATGCGTAGAACAGGAATATATAAACAATTACGCACGCATGTTTGGGCTCGTTGCGTTCTTTAAAACCTAAACTAAAGTACTAATTACATACAAATATTAATTAACAATGTATAACCAAGATATAATCAACTAAAGTTTGTGCCACGTTTTTGAGCAAGGAAAATTCGGCCAAACTAAAAAAAAAATAGTGGTACAGGTAAATTTCTAAGTAAGTTTTGTTAATGTTTTTACCATGTTAGAGTGATATTTTTAGTATATATGACTACTAATATACATAACGAAGACAATTTTAAGTGTGTCTTATACTTATTTTACCTATAACCTCCTTAAATTTAGTGGACGGTAACTGGGACATCAATTTTGCCAGTGTGCCAGTTTTCGTCTTCATAGACGGATAACTAGCTTGAGTCATTTTCCAAGTTTTTTACATTGGTCTGGTTTGCATCTAATCGACGCTTGAATGAAATTAGGCCAAGCTGCAAGATAATCAATAATTATTACAATAAGATAGGTCGAATGTCTTAGTTATGACGTGAGTTTTCAAATTTTTGCCATAAACAAATGTTACATATGTATATATATATACGCTACGGTATCAGCTACGGTAGCCCAGTGGTTCAAGCATGCGGCTGTCAAGCGGCGGTCGTGGGTTCGAATCCCAGCTCGTACCAATGAGTTTTTCGGAACTTATGTACGGAATACGATTTGATATTTACCGTTAGCTTTTCGGTGAAGGAAAACATCGTGAGGAAACCTGCATACATCCGCGAAGAAATTCAAAGTTGTATGTGAAGTCCCCAACCCGCTCTGGGCCAGCGTGGGGACTACTGCCCAATCCCTCTCATCTATGAGAGGAGGCCTGTGCCCAGCAGTGGGACGTATATAGGCTGATGATGATGATGATGATGATATATATATATGTATATTATTAATAATGGGATTGCTCTTGGCCAGCATCATGTAAACGGGCTTTACATGATGCTGGCCAAGACATGACAGACAGCGAAAACGCGAACTTAAGTGGGTGATAGACGGGGTGATAGAAAAATATTCACGAACTTTGCTCGGTATCAACATCAAGACATTCAGGACAGACGTACGAGCTATAAAGTATGACTTTATAGCTCGTACAAACAAATATACATCTGCCTCGATGTCGATTCCGAGCAAAGATCGTGAATTTCCGTCTATCACCCACTGGGAGCGCTCGTGGCCCAGCGGTGCCTGCGTGCCGCAAGCGTTATTCAAAGTTAAGCAACGTGGGCCGCGGTCAGTACATGGTTGGGTGACCGCTTTGAGTGGTTACTAACTAACTGAGCACTCCCGTGCTTTGGAAGGCACGTTAAGCCGTTGATCCCGGCTGCTGTCTATGGCAGCAGTCGTTAAGCCAAGTTAGAGGCCTTCGGGCGGCTTGAAAACTTCTAATAGTCATGTTGCCCACTCACTTGACAAAGGGGGGTCGAAGTTGCACCACGTCCCTAGAAAAAAGTACCCACCGCTACCCTACACGTGACCCCTGGGTGGTTCTAAAAGTGCAACAAAAACTGGCAACCGTACTGTCTTCTAGAAGATCTCACGGTTCGAAATAAATGCCATACGATAAATAAAATAAAACCCACTTAAGTTTTGACGACCATCTGACTAAAATAAATGTTCTATCTCAACAGCAGTACGGATTTAGAAAACGTTCAAATACTCTATCAGCAACAGTTGATCTTGTCACTAAGATAAAGACCAATATTGACCAAAAAAACTAAGTCCTCGGCATCTTTATCGACCTCAAAAAAGCTTTTGATACAGTAAGCCATAATTTGTTCATGCAGAAACTCGAAAATCTGGGTATAACTGGTACAGCATATAACATTTTTAAATCTTATCTCTCAAACAGGACCCAGGTTGTAAAAATTGGTGACTATAGTAGCGACCCAATACTCATTAAATGCGGAATACCGCAAGGATCCATACTGGGACCGCTCCTATTCTCGATATATGTAAATAACCTCACTGCTATAGGACTGTCGGCACAGGTTACTTTATATGCAGATGATACTTGTCTATTTTACTTTGGAGAAAAACTTAGAGATCTAATTATCAATGCACAAGCAGATCTACATATGTACAACATGTGGTGCCAAAGTAATCTGTTGACCATAAATACTCAAAAAACATTTATCACACTCACTCATTTATCTGATGGGGCACAAATGTACAATAAGTTACCGAAAGAAGTGAAGGAGTGTAATTCAGAAATACTATTTAAAACTAAGTTAAGATCATATGTAGTAAGTATATGAAAATATTTATTAAGATGTGTTGGAATATTTTTACCTAAAGTTTAATTTGTATCTCATTTAAGTGAACTTGTGTTCTTATGAGTAATAAATGTCTATAAACCTAAACCTAAGTTCACGTACTTTCTCGCCCGTCTGTCATGGGCTTAAGCGAGGGTTATTGGTAGATCAAATCAACATTCTATGAAACGCTTACGTTCTTATATTGTACTAGCTTTTTCCCGTGACTTCGTCCGCGTAACCTTGTATTTTCAGGGATATTCATATTCATATTCATATTCAGGGATATTCATATTCAGGGATAAAAAGTATCCTATATGTTAATCCAGGTTATAAACTCGTTGTATACCAAGTTTCGTCTTAATACGTTCAGCCGTTTTTGCGTGATTGAGTCACAAACATCCTCACAATTATCCTCACAAACATCCTCACAAATAGCCTCACAAACATACTAACTTTCGCATTTATAATATTAGTAGGATAATAATAGCCAGAAACAAGCAAACACAAGACAGTATTGAAGGTTTTTTAACACTGAAAACTGGATTTTGACTGCATAAATCACCCCTCCTCAGGTCTTGGACGAGAACTGGCACCGTGTGGACGGAAACTGGGCAAATCGGACGAAAACTGGGCAAAACCATACTTTTTCATTTATATACTTTTATTTGACTAATGGTGAATGTGAGTACTTAAAACGTAATCTTGGACAAAAATAGAGTATATAACCGTTAAAAAGACACATTAGTCTTATAATTTGCAATAGTGCAACATATTGTTTTGTCATCACAAAGTTTGCAACTCCGCTAATCGGACGGTATCTGGAACAATCCCCCTACAATGTCCACTGTCCAGGCCGCACTGTATTTCGTGCCGTGATTTTGTCGATTGTAATTTTTATTGCAACTTTTGCACACACGTAACTGGAGCTGGAGCTAATTTGTCAAATGTATGAAAACGTAGCATAGCATAGCTCAAGTGGAAAGAGAATGGACCTCTTAATTTTTCGTGAATGAATGGCTTTAAAGGCATTAACTTAAAATGAGTTTTATATAAAGTATATATTCTTAGTATTTGTTTGTATTTCGTGCAATATTATTCAAGTTTGTAAAAAAAGTTGTCAGTTCGCCGGTCGATTATCGATCGATTTTATTTAAGAATCACTTTCTTTAAAGGCGGATTAAATGTTTTTTATCGACACGTTGTCTTCTTTCTTTTAAGCCAGTCTATCCTTTTGAATTATCATCCACTTTAACACAAAGCTCCTATGACATCGTACAAAGCAAGTGTCCTATACAAATACACAGTAATAGGGTACCTACATTGACATTTACCCTGTTCCAGACCCAGGGAAATAAAGGTAATTGCGTTTCTGAGGGCTTTCGGGGATTTTGGGATAATCACACTGGCAACACTGGCTTCGCTGTGGCTGAAAGGGTTTGAAAGACAAGCCAATTTGTGATGATTAAAAATAAACCTGGCGTTGTTCGTAACAATAGAATGTGTAGAAATACCTCCCGTGGCTAGCGTGGAATGTTTACAATAGAAGCTATTTAGTAATATGTATGTCTCTCAAAATTAAAACACCACATGGAATAGTTTTATTATTATGTGATTTGATTAATCATATAATTTTCAACGTGTTAAGTGTTGCGACAAACGCGTATCGTATGTCACTACTTTTTTGAATTGACTTTTTAAAAATGCGCTAGCCTTTGTTACCGACCAGTAGGTATAAAACCAGAACATACATACACTATACAGGTTACAAATAAAAGCCAGCTCATACGAGTTTCTCCATAACGTCACAGATAATGCAAACAGAAACACGTTTGGGAAAAACTTCGAGCCAATCCTTTCCTTTATAAACAAATCTAGTTACGTCGTCCCTTCCAAGTTTCGTACCAAATTAGAGTTAGGGTCAGTTGCACCAACACAATACGAACACAAACCGGTCATCGTCAAATATAGCGCCGGCAGCTGTCATTCCATAGAAACTTGTCAAACTTTCCATACAATCAGATTTGACGAACACCGCTTACGATTACAGACGGTTTGGTGCAACCCAGCCTTAAGAGTCGTTGATCCCCATAAAACTACTATCGTTGGTCCCGTCGACGGCTTGACTCGTACCGGAATTATTTATCAGGTTCCGGTTCAGGGCTGTGGATTTGGAAAGGTTTTTTGCGAGTATCTAATATTTTATACGGACGGAGTAGCATTAGGGAGGTTATATTAAGATTTATTGGGAATTGGGATGTATTTGGTAGAATTTCTTTACCGTGTTAAAACTTCAAAGGAATCAAACCTGGAAATGGTTGCTTTATTTTTAATAATCCCTATCATAATATTTTAGTATTTGTCTTCACACTGTTTTATAATATCTAGATCTCACGGTTCGAAATAATTACCATAAGATAAATAAGTCTCCTTTAATTATGCCTGGGATTAGTCTTTGGCAATGATACGGTGAACATTAAGTTATGTCACCTCTGTGTTAAAATGTAGTTAATAAATAGTAAATCGTAAATATATTATACCAGTATACTAAAAACCAGTGAAACAAGAAACTAGCAAAAGAAATAAATATATGACTGTGCTAAAACAAGTGTCTAATAATCTCAATTCAAGAATTACTTGTGTTTTAAACGGTGATTGTTCGCATACCCGCCGGCACGGCCATCTAACCGCCGTTGAACAGCGCAAGCGATTGCCACGGCTTTGCGCGAGGCGTAAGTACTACTATCGCGTGAGCAGAGACATCACTTCGTCACAGTGCGTTTCAAAGGAGGCGCTACGTCAAACCACAAAGATTAAGCAACGCAGAGGCGACTTAGCGATTGCAAAGAGGTTACGTTTCCTCTGTGAGGACTTGGAATAGTGTTTTCTTTTTATTTTATTTTTCCAAACATTTACAAATATGACACCCACCTCAACTAAACTTCAATGCGCGAAATGCACAAAGGAAATTAAATCCAGACAATTTTTAAAGTGTTCGCTTTGTGCTAAACACTATGATGTGAAGTGTACCGCAAATGTAACTCTAGACAGATTTTTTCTAATGACCTATGAAAATAGAGCGGTCTGGAAGTGTTATACTTGCGCCTGCCCAGCCAACAAAAACCTGCAGCACCCTGCTGAGTCTAACAAACCGAGTACATCTCGCAGTCCTATTATAGACTATGTAACAAGAAGGAAACATAAACCCGCACTAAAAAAAGGGACTAGTTTATCACCTGTAAGCACCGCAGTCAGCACAGATGACCAGCCTTTCTGTAGTTCACCAGAACAGGAAACGCTTGCCGATGAAGACACCAGTGTTCACAGCCTGCCTAACTTTACAGAGAGTTCACAAATCCTTGAACTGAGGGATGAAGTTGCATTACTTACCGTTCAGTTAAATAGTGCCCACGAGGAAATAGACGTCCTAAACACTGAAATAACAAGACTAACTAAGGGTCACGCGGATTTGGAGCGGCAAATCTTAATTCTTAAGAAACTCTTTGATGATGGCTTCTCTGGTTCGCCGGGACGTGTTACACCTAAAACTGGAAAAAAGAAGAAAACCAAGAAAAACTCATTCGGCACCCCCGGCACGACAGTCTCACACAACTATGAGGCACCTTCAGATCCAGATGTTGCGGCCGGCAGTGGAGGCCTATCGGACGGAGGCTCTCTATCGACAACAAATACAAAAAATCAACGAGAACCAGCCGAGTTGAAAACCCCCGTTCCTACTTATATTAAGCATAAATCTACCCCAGGATCATATTTAACGAAGGAGATTCCCCCCCAAAAACAATGTAGAAAAATATTCGTGTTTGGTGGTGAGCAATGCACTGGAATTGCCTCAATGCTTCTTCGCTTGCGGCATGGAAACGACTTTATGAAATACGATGTCAGATCATTCATAAAGCCAGGTGCTAACACAGAAACTATATTGGATTCCATGAGAACCCATGAATTTTCGGAAGGTGATAAAATTATATTGTCACTTGGTGAACATGACTCAAACCCAATGGAGATCCTCACCGGTTTAAACAATGTTTTAAATTGTGTAGAAAAATGTAATATTCTCATTGTAGCTATTAGAGAAGCTAGAGACATCGATGTAAATATATTAAACTATATGCTTTGTCAAAGTTGTGTGAACATTGACAACGTTAGATTTGTAGAGGACATGAAAATCAGGAAAAGACATAACAACAAATTCATGTATCTAAAGCGTATTTGCAAGAAATTAAACTCTGTCATTGATCAATTGGATTATAAAGAAACATACTACAATTTTAAAAATGAAGATGCTATTGCTCTGCATCAAAAATCCAACTCTGAAGAAATTAATATACAAGTGTTCAACCCTAACTGTAAAACATCAAGTTCACAGAAATCTGTGCCGCTCAAAGGCACCATTCCCTACTATTTTTTTCGCAAAAGAGAATAAAAAGTCTGTAGTTTCATGCCAGAACAAATGCGTGTCAGACACTGTGGTTAATAATGTAAGTAACCTAAGCATTTTTCATCAAAATGTTCAGGGTTTGAAATCAAAAATGAGTCAAATTGAAATTTTGACATCTCATATAAATACCAACATTGATATACTATGTTTTACAGAAACGTTTCTAAAAAATGATGAAACATCTATCCTACAATTTGAAAATTTTAAAATTGCTTCTTACTTCTGTAGATCCCGTAAATCTCGTGGCGGTGTCTGCATATACATAAAAAAGAACTTAAATTGCCGAAACATAAAATGGATTTCAGATATGTCAGTAGAACTATATTTCGAAACTTGCGGCATACTAATCCCCGAAATAAACCTGGTAGTTTTATGTGTATATAGAACGCCTGACAGCGATTGCGATGTTTTTTTAAACAAATTTGAAATTCTCCTAGACAAACTAATGATGCGCTCGCGAAACTTAAAGCGTAAAATAGTCATAGCTGGAGATTTCAATATAAATATTCTAAATAAAGATAAGACAACAAATAATTTCTTATCAACTCTAGCAAAGTTTAATCTTACCTACACTATCAAGGAGCCCACCAGAATAACCGCAACTTCACAAACATGTATAGACAATATACTAACTAACTCCTCGCAATATATTTCTAAGGTAATGAATCTAGGAATATCGGACCATACGGGGCAAATTATTGAACTTCCAACCACGCTTAGTTATAACGAAAAATACTGGTATGTAGAGAAACGTAAAATTGATAGTAACCTCGACATTTTCAAAAAGTATATAGCTCAAATAAGTTTTGAGGACGTGTTTAAGGAATCAAATGCCAATGCAGCGTATGAAGCATTTATAAATATTTTCTCGTTGATTTTCAATCTTTGTATACCATTGGAGAAAGTGAAAATTACATATATTAGAAAAACAAACTGGAAATCAAAGGGAATCTTAAAATCTTGTAAAGTTAAAAGAGAAATGCACATATTAAATCAAAAAAGAAAGAATAATAAACATAAATTAGTTCAATACAAAAAATATTGTAAAATCTTAAGAAGCGTAATTAGATCATCAAAAACAATATCAAATGATAGATTTATTAAAAATAGTGCCAATAAATCGAAAGCTACATGGGGTTTAATAAAAATGAATACAAGTTTAACAAATTCAATACCAAATCCAATTTGCAAGGTAGATGATAATGGAACTAGTTATACGAATGCGCGTGATATCGCTGAAGCGTTCAATAATTACTACATTAATCAAAACACTGGCACTACATTTAAGCCGGAGGAATATAAAACCAACTCAAATGCTATTTGTAATAGTATTTTCCTGACTCCGGTCGATGTTCATGAAGTAAAAAAGATAGTTACTTCTTTAAAAAACAAAAAGTGCTCAGGACATGATGGCATCCCGATACAAGTCATAAAATCATGTATAGATACTATTGCTGAACCCCTTGTGTATGTCATAAACTTAACTCTCGAAAATGGAATATTTCCTGAGCAATTAAAAAAGGCCTTAATAAAGCCACTGCATAAGAAAGGAAGCAAAACTGACATGGGCAATTTTAGACCGATTGCCTTATTACCAAGTTTCTCAAAAGTCTTTGAGAAGGCTATCCACAGCAGGCTTACGCAGTTCCTTAATAAGAATAATATTCTGAACCCTTTTCAATTTGGCTTCCGTAAGGGAAAATCTACGTCGATAGCCATCTTTAACATGTTAAATATAATTTGGGACAATTTAAATAATAAAATACCATGTGTTTGTCTTTTAATTGATATGTCCAGAGCTTTCGACTGTGTGAGCCATGACGTTATTTTGAAGCAGCTTGAAAATATTGGGATTAGAGGAATTGCACTTGATTTATTTTGCAGTTACTTATGTAACCGGAAACAGGCTGTACAAATCGAGAGATACAATACTCAAAATAAAACAGTAGAACAGATAAAATCTTGCTTCGCAAACGTCATATTAGGGGTTCCACAAGGAAGCATCCTTGGGCCGCTCTTGTTCTTAATTTACCTAAACGAACTTCCCAATATAGTTAATGAACCATGTGTATTATTTGCTGATGATGTTACTATGCTTTTTTCAAGTGACAGGTCAAATGTAAATTTAGAGCAAAATATAATTAGTACACTTATAAAAATAAAAAAATGGCTTAGTACTCTAAATCTTCAAGTTAACTTAAATAAAACTAAAATTATACAATTTAGAAACTACAAAACGGCTCAAATGCCTCTTATTGTGTCAGACGCGGGAATTGTTGTGGATGAAGTTAGTAGCACGAATTTCCTTGGAGTCACAATAGACTCCCATCTTAATTGGAGGGCTCATATTGAAGTAATAAATAAAAAGATTTCCAGTAGATGTTACGCTCTATCAGTTCTGTCTCAATCATGTTCCAGAGATATAACTATAAATGCATACTACGGAAATATCTATCCTTTACTAATCTACGGCGTCATCTACTGGGGCAACTCTGTTGATGTGCAGAAGACATTTATACTGCAAAAAAGATGTCTAAGGACTATATATCGCATGCGCACAGACGAGTCTCTTCGAAACGTTTTTCGAGAAAAACACTTCCTAACTCTGGCATGCATATACATACTAGAATTATGTCTCTTTGTTAGAAATCAGCCAGAACACTTTCCAAAGAGAACCTGTAAATTAAATGTTCGAACTCAATATAAATTTGATCTTAAACTTCCAAAGGTCAATAACTCTATGTATAAAAAAAGTGCTTTCATATCAGCTATTCGTGTGTATAATAATCTTCCCACTGATATAAAAAGTATACAAGATCTATGTACCTTTAAACGAACACTTAAAAAATGGCTAATAGATAAGGCCTACTATAATTTAAAAGAATTTTATGTTAGTGAATAAGGCATTAGATTTTAAGAGTACATTGTACACCCGGAAGGGTAACTGTTGAAACACTGTAATATTTGCACCATCTATGTACCTACACAGTTTTATACAATAAAGTATTTCTATTCTATTCTATTCTATTCTATCCTGTGTTTAATGCTTAATTTTCACAGCGGATCAGTCTGTTAAAATAACGGTTACTGAGAAAAACGGGGTTCGGACGGACGGACATGGCGAAACTATAAGGGTTCCTTGTTTACTACGGAACCCTAAAAATGGTGTGCCTATTTTGTAAATTTTTTAGCGCATCAAAGTATCGAGGAACATTATATCAATGTCCCTTATAGATTAGTACTATTTTTTTTTAAGTTCATTCATAGTGTCAAGTTGTGATAACGTAATGAAGCGCAATACAACACAGGTACTGCCAACCTAACGAACCGGAACAACCCTAGCGCATTACTCCTGGCTCATCAGCTTGAGTGCTCCTCACGGTCAGATTCGTTTCGGCCGTTTGTGACAGCGTCATTTGGAACGTGCCGTTCTATTTTTAAAATCGAAACGGCCTAAGCACTATGGGTTCGTAGAAAGTTACGACTTTTTTCTAATGTTAGAAATTGTACAGAGCAAAACGTGCTTCTACATCATGTGCAGTATTTCTAACAGCTATCAAAAGGAGGTTTTTCAAATACGACTGCATTTTTTCCACGTGATGTTTTCCTGTTTGTGAACCAAATTCTGATTCTGACTTTTTCTTAATGTTGTGGGTTCGGAATGATGCTTATAGAAATATTACTTACATTGTTTTTATAACATAGATAATACTTACGTGATGATAAATGTGAGTTAAATTGCTCTCGGTTCCTGAAGCCTTAGGGACTTGATAGTGTTTATGACAAATTAGGGTATTTAGGGTCAAACAACTATTAATAGTTCAAAAATTCATAACATTCATTAATTTGTCAAATGTTTTTGATCAGTAAACTATTGCTACAGCTCCTTCGGGGCCAATCTTGGTGCCATGTGACATATTATGATTATTTAGAGCTAACGCGATCGCTTTATGGCATTCTGTGGTTTATTAACATCTACTAAAGTGTAAAGTGCAATGGGGATGACAACTTTGTCAGGCATATTTAGGGACGATATTAGTATGACATGCTTAGGTATACATTAAGTAGCTCAATTCAGCAGCGCTACAACATAGATATTATCTAGAATTGCACGTACAAAACGGAATGTCTCGGATCGCAGGTATTTTACTATCGCCCGTGGTAAGTACAAAATTTTATGTCACCCCCTGGCCGGGAAGTGGGTTTTTTCGCGCGCGGAGCGTGCGATAATGGCCACTTTATGGCCAGGTGTGACATAAAATACATTACAATAATATAACTAATAGCGCAAGCATCTAAAAATATTGTTATGTTAAACTCAACTGTTACATGTAACAATTCCTAAATAGATATTTAGCTATGGAAGAGCGGGACATCCTAACACAGGTTCACTTACCTAAAAGGAAGTCCCACCCACTGATGGCAATTGTATAACTTATAACAGGAAAATAAACATTTTTCATTTTCATTTTCACGTAGAAAGCAGCAATTTCGCAACATTTCATTTTTGTATTGTAAGTTACAAAACTTGAATCCCACTGCTTTTGAAATGTCGCTGGGTCAGCAGTTACAAAGCCGTTTTTATCTACAAACTCGTCCTTACAAAGCAACAAGAAAGTTTAAGGACATAACACTCAATAGCGTCTCGTTTTACCGTAATAAAAGATCGTATCTCTATAAGAGCGTCATACTATAATACGACTTTTTAAAAGTTGTCGCTATCTGTAATTACTGTTATTATATCAGATGCATCGCAGACGGACATTGACATTTCTACAACATTTGGAAATGGTCATAGCATTTTGAGTCTTGTAGCACACATATACGATCCCAAATATATTTATAATGTGCGAAGTGAACGCATGTGCTTCTGAGCCGGTTTGTTTCATAATTTTCATTACCTCGTATCAACGCTGCCAATGTCATTTAACTTCGAACCTAGTACCTACACAAATAATACGGTAGAAATTCGGACTTCACTACGCTTCACATTCGCAAGTAAAGATTGCTCCATTCCACGTCCATTCATGTGTTATTTTAATCAGATGCCTCCACTAAGTAATGAATGAATGTGAATGACTATTTATGTGATTGTTCTTTATTTAGGCATGAGAGATCAAACGCGTATGAATGAGTACAGACCGGGACTTGAACCCATGACTCCTGGTTAAGTGACGGACGAAGTATGACGAATTGTATGGACATTATATGTATTTAGATATATGTACCTTTAAATTGACAGGTGTTTTTTTTTCATTTAACAATACAAATTGTGTTTGAAAATACATGTCAATTTTAAAAAACTTAAAAATAATAAATTACAAACTTTTTAAATAATAAATTAAGAACACATAATTAACAATGACAGAACAAATTACAATGACAATGACAGAACCAATTACAATGTCAAAAATCATTAAAACTAAACTTTAAAGGAATAAAATCAATAAATTATATTATAAATGTCAGTAAATGTTTAAAAATAATATTAAGTAAAAATATATATATATATCTGGTCTAATTAAATAAAAGGAATTATTCACAAACCGTCGCGTCGTCGATGCCAAAAGTCGTCGATTCTTTTTTTCTACGTCACATCGTCGTACCTACATTCAAACTCATGGATGTGTATTCCTAAATGGGGTAGACAGAGAACATTAAATTAAATTCCAGGGTCATTTTTAGCAATTATTGTAGGTTAAATATCAATTCTACCGAACAAGAATAGGGTTCATTCCTAAATTAGTACATACATTTTTTTGTTCTCAAAAATAGTCCTTCTTTGCGTCAAATTCGGCCTTAAGTTGGTTCAAGTTTATTCTTTGCTATAAATAACAACTTTTGTTTATGCCTAAGTCAAGAGCACAACGGAAACACTAATTTATGTTCCCTCGCAAGGGTAGCTAGTTGTTATACATTAGGTAGTTGCGGTGAGTTAACAGTCCGTAGGACTGAACATTTGAACAACGTCATTCTACACTCAAAAGGATTCGAATCTATAGGAAGAAACTGGCGCTTATGTTGTTTTTGTACTGTATAGTGTACTATTACGGACTGGGAAGTATTTCCGAGCTTCGTTCGATGTGGAAAGCAAAGCAATAGTAATATTTTTAGCATTGCAATAGGCATGTAAGAAGTTAATAACTGTATGTAAATGTATTTTCTGTTAGCCAATATAAAGTTAGACCAATAGTGATATTTAAAATGTAGATCATTTGAAGAGCTCTACTATAAGAGAGGTTAGAGATAGATACCTCACACCACACCACGTATCGTGTACGTTCAGAAACGCATAAAATAAAGAATAATGAAATGAGGTTAGAAAAAAGTATGCGGGGCGGGGTCGTTCCAAAACAAATAAAAAATGTTTTGCTGACATGCTGTACTCATTCATCTTACATCTTTTTCTGAACACAATGTTAATTTATGAAGTCCGTCCCTCATTAATACAAAGACCTCTTAACTGCTTACTGAAATGTTCGAACTTAACCTTATTGTAGGTCAAGCTCGGGAATTCAATATCTAAAGGGAATTCCAATCAGAAAGCGGTGACCAAAGCTACCGCGAATCTAAAACGAAGTATCTCCCTCCTCTCTCTCTTTGGCACGAATATGCAAGTGCGATAAAAAGGCAGATGCTTCGTTTTCGAGTCGCTGTAGACCCTTGCTAATGCTCTCTTAGCATGTACGTACCACGGGCTGCAAAATTACTTGGACATGTTTGAACCGTAATACTACGGCAATACGGTCTGTCCTTGAAATTTTACAGCCCAGTGTACCTAACCATCGTCCATTAATTTGTCGGTACGGTAGAATAATAACGTTCATTGAAGGCTGCACGATGAGGTATTTGTAATTATGTTGAATACAACGCGTTAGCAGCTCAGTTCACCGTGTGATTTAGTGACCGAAAACGAACAGACCGAAAACGAACAGACCGAAAACGAACAGACCGAATCATGTTGTCTAGTTCCTATCATTACGTCGCTGCTGGAATTGTGGTCTTCCGCGTTTACTAATGTGTTGCTAGGGTTCATCAAGATAATTATCGTGATTGGTATGCTTTGATAATTATCGATTTGATATTAATAATCAAAAATTGTAAACTCGGCATGACTCATAAAAAAAATACGTGCGTGAATTCGAACGCTGTTAAGTAGTTGAAAAATTGATTTAACTATTAAAATAACGTATACTACCCTACCCATACTAGGGATAATTGTCAAAGACCATAATTATCTTGATAATTTCGAACCCTGTGTGTTGCAGCAACTTTTTTGGCAGAAATACACTTTTCGCAGAATTTTCATCTCATAGAAAACATTTTTTTAAAAGGGTTGAAAGTGTATTACTGATAAATAATTAGGTATTCCAGATGAGGGTAACCCAGTCTTCCGTATAGACGAGTTTCATTAGACATATCAGTTACGGTGGTTACGTTAGACATTTTCAGTATATGTCTGTCTGAGATGTCTGAGGAAAGCGGTAGAGATTATATGTTGAATTAACAGTAAATTAATATAGTTTCGAGGATTGAAGGAAATGGTGTAGCGGTGTGTTTCCTACTAAATCTAATTTATTACTCGTAATTATTTCCTACTAAATCTACTTTATGAATTGGTACCAGTACCAGTAATAGACAATGATCGCGTTCTGTAGTGAGCAATCAACGAATGACTCAAGCTACTTATGATTCAGCTATCGAATAATCTATTCCTTGTTCCTTCATATAGTAGTGATAAAGCAGTTGCTTGTATGTCAATGACTTGATGATTTGTAAATAAATGTGTATTTCGAATTTGAAATATTGACATCAGTGGCAACGTACATCTTAGAAATAGTTATGTATGTTCGAAGGAATCCCGGTGAATTTAGACACATGGGAGATGATTCTAATCGCCCAACTAGATACGCTGAGAACTTGCAGCAAAATAATTGTGGGATAAATAAATATTGCGAAAAAATTGCCTAAAGCCATGGGTCCAAAATTATACAATAAACTGCCCAAAACAATGATAGCCCTGACTAACATCAATACTTTCCGTCACAGTGTCAAAAAGCTTCTCCTCACTGAAACAATATATACGATTATGGAATTTTTAGACTATGACTATCAATAAAATTATTGTCTGTATCCTTCTACTTGTCTCTAACATTTGTTTTATAACCTTAATACTTGAAATACTAATCATAACTTGTGACATATATGAATAATGTAATTATATCTAGAACAATAATGCCCATTGTATAATACCTTGACGATCTCAGTATGTGTATATGTTCTGTTTTCTGTATACTGAAATTACTGAAACCATGCCATATGACTATTGAGAAATAAATAATCTGAATCTGAATTTAGTAATAATTTGACATAATCCTCTATCTCGAATTATTATTATAAGTATCAAAGATGTTGGATCAAAAATAAAATAAAATTTATATAAGTAAATTGATTATTGGACGGTGTTCCCAGAGGTATTGGCAGAATGTTCCCCATTTTCTTCCCCAGTTTTGTTGACCCTGGGGAACCACGTTGGACCGAGATAATACCATTTGAGTACATTATTTATACACATTGAATTATTCTGCGTATACATTTTGTATCACCCCATTACAAGAAAAGAATGGACGTGTATTGTTAATCTTATATGTATTCAGTGTGCTCAGAATTTATTATACCTATGTGGCAAACGTTATACCTACGGCACTACGTACATTCAAAACGCACGCAGAGCTGCGGATTAAAAAATACCTAGCACTTTTCCATTTAGTTTATTATTCCAGGATGTCCCACGGCTATGCCACAATGCGACATGGAGCGGAAGTACTTTAAATATTGAAGATATTTTACTAAAAGAATCCTTCATTTCATTTAAAAAAATAATTAGCAATGCATTTACAAGTTTTAGAAAAGTTTCCTGCCTGTACCAGGAATCAAACCGACTAAAAAACCAATTTCATGGTCTTCCTTTTGTTTAATATGCTTAGTTATTTAGCGAAAAAATATTCATACGATTAACCATTTTAAATGCAATAATAAAATTTCAGCATGTTTTTTTTTACATTTTAGCGGGTTCGATGGTACAAATGTATAGGCCGTATTTCTGAAAATAAAAAACTGTGCATGCAGTTCTAATAATTAAAAAAAATTAAATGAAGTCTTATTTTAGTATAATGTCTAATATTAAATATTTACAGTAAGTACTTCCCCTCCATGCATAGACTTCATAGTTTATTGATTATTACAATTACATATACAAGAAAAATCTAAATTAAATAAAAAATAGTCGTTTATGCAACGAGTGTGTTTTAATAAGGTCACACGAGTGTTTTAATGCCTAATTATGTACAGTTGCATACATTACTTTATCTACACACATATTATAACTACTCTAAGATGGGTTCAGAAACCGTAGTAAATAAATACAATAATTGTGTTAATACAACCTTTTTTGCATGGTTGCGGAAATATCGAAATCAGAACTGGCAACCGATACCTGAATGTTATTTTAAAAAGTAAAGAGTCCCTATTCTGATGTGATCATGTCGTTCTACCTCAAATTTCGTGCGATATATACTAAAAAAACATCGAGCTGACATTTCGCATCGACTGAATTTGAATTTTCAGTGATACTAGAATAGGGACATGTCAACTTTGACATTTAAATTTTGACAGTTTTGTTTGACGTTTAATATTTTAACATCATATATGAGATTAAAATGAAAATTATATTACTGCTGTAGCCTTAGCCACAGATAAGAAAATTGCCATAAATTCATTGAATGTTGAAATGAGAGTCATTTTCTACGGTTTCCGAACGCATATTAGAGGATTTATGATATGTGTGTAGATAAAATACTTTAAACATCTAATTAAAATTAAATGCGTAGACTTGGGACATCCTGTATCCCGTATATTAGCTTCCATACAACAGCCAATCGTGCAAAAATATTAAACAAAAGCGTGTTACTAAAACTCGTAATACAAACATACAAACATCAAAGCCCGCCACCCCTATCTGTCGTAAGGTAAACATTCGAAACATTTCACGTAAACAACACGAGCTATCGTTTTCATAAATAAAACAACATGGCCCCTTTGCCAATTCATCAATGCCACTCGCAATCACCTGACACTGCGACGGGTTTTATTCACGGGGAAGATTTTGAAACTGACGAATGTAGCGGCAGCGGGCAGTTTGAAACTACCTGTGCTCACGTCACTCATGGTTAAAAAAGTTGGCCTCGGAAAAGTGAGGTTAGGAAAAAGGGGACGTTCGAAAACGAATGACTAGTAAAATATCTTATCGGTAGTAGTTAAATTTGAGTAACTTATCCTTGCTCAACTACTAAACTGAAGGTGATTTAGTACATACTAGCCTTAAGGGTGAGCATCCTCAGAGTTTTTCCGGATTGCGCCCGACGGAGCCTGAAATCCGCTTTATCACAATCTATAGTGACACTGCTCGAGGAAAGAAAAAAAGTCATAAGGGAACGTTTGAAAACGAATAAAACCTCCTAATGGTAAACTTTTTAAGTACTCATGTGCGTTTGGTACACTCGTCAATTTTTATATACAAAAGCTACAAAGAAATATAATCTAGAAACGTATTTATATTTGTTGGTTTCCAGGAAGTAACATGTCTTGAGGGATTGCGAACGTCGTTGACGGGGCTTCGTGTCAAAATGGAAATGTGATGGCGATCAATATCCTACTTCTGTTTGTATAGGGCCAGGCCAGAGCTGTAACCACGTAAATCGACATACGAAGTTCAGGTGTCTCTGTCGCACTTATGACTCGTCACTCGAGTGACAGAGATGGAGTACGAACTTGGAGATCCGAATTTCAGCAGGCTTTGAATAAGTAAACAAGGCGCGTTGTGTTACAAAGAAAGGGTGAATGAAGTATCTAATAATCTAACGAAAATTATCTGAATTCTGACAAAAAATCGGGCGCTTACAGTTTATCTAATTATAATGAATTACGAGTAATTATATTAGTTACAAAGTAAAGGTTTTAATGAAAGTTTTTGAACAGTTTGCTTTGTTGTTGTTACTTTCATTTGTTATAGGGCACGAAAATACTTACTTTCTTTTTTTTTAAACTACATGTTCCTGTGTAAAGTAATTAGCTATATTACACACTAATAAACC
This sequence comes from Cenopis cana, assembly GCA_951800055.1. Taxonomy (NCBI): domain Eukaryota; kingdom Metazoa; phylum Arthropoda; class Insecta; order Lepidoptera; family Tortricidae; genus Cenopis; species Cenopis cana. The sequence goes on along the minus strand of OX637476.1, from coordinate 1,495,797 downwards.
ATTTATCTTCACCCTTACAATATGAAAATTCGCGCTTGGTATTCACCGCAGTCTATAGACGAAATACTTCAGAACTCGCCTTTGAAATTGCTTGCCATTGATTAAACAAGTTACGACAGCTTACCTATACCTAGCAAATTTTTATTTAGACTAAAATATTAGGTATTGATGCTTTCCAGAGGCATTATAAGTAACGTAATTTATCAAACTGCATACATCATGTTTGGCGCAGAAAATGAACCGTGTTTGTTACGTAATCACGCAAAAACGGCGGATCGGATTATGAAAAAAACTTGGTATATAAGATAGCCTGGCGTAACATATAGAATACTTTTTATCCCAAAATCATCCCTCGAAGGGATGAAAAAGGGAGTGACAGTTTATGCGGGTGAAGTGTAGTATTTTTAAATAGCCTAACTGAAAATCCAGAGGAAATGTTCCATAACTCCAACCGCGCACTCTTATCGGTTTATTGGTCCCGGCCTATAAGCCGCAACTTCAGGTTATTTTTTTTAAATAGATACCTCGTTTTCCGTTTACGGTAAGCGCTCTGGATTCGTAGTAGTTTTTTTTTTGTTAACAATGGCTTCCCATCAAATTTATGATGATTTCGCCAACCACGTTGTTCGGTAACGACGCCATGACAGTAGGCAACTGGTTTTGTTCGGTAATGGACTAAGCTAGTCGTCGAGCCGAGAGCACGTGTGTTCACCACCGCGGCGACGAGCAAAATCATGTAGTAGTTGATACAATAACAACACTATCACTGACAGCGACCTTGCGGCGCACAATAGATAAAGTTTGTCGGTCATTGCGCGAGAGCCAGGCGCATGGTTAGATACAGGCTGGGTTGCACCAAACCGTCTGTAATCGTAAGCGGTGTTCATCAAATCTGATTGTATGGAAAGTTTGACAAGTTTCTATGGGATGACAGCTGCCGCCGCCATATTTGACGATGAACGGTCTGTGTTCGTACGTTGGTGCAACTGGCACACAGTCTGCATCAAAAATAACTACGCGTATGAAGACCACAAATCTTGCGCAATTCTATTTACTTTTGAGGCTGACTGTACATAATGTTTTATTTTTCTTCCCTAACAATACGACAGTGGTAAACAAGCAACTTCGTTGCCTCCGGACGCTAGCGACACCAGAATTATCTCAAAAGTGATGCAGTTTCTTTCATTGAGCACAGGGTTTCTTTATTTTGAGGATTTGTTGTATTGACAGCTGACAAATGCAGATTATGCAAATATGCAGGCGACTTTACCACCAGGAACACAACACTATCTATATACCTACCTATAGAGCAAGCAGAGGTGTTTTATATTTGTGACTTAGTCATAATTAAAAAAGTATGAATACGTTCTGTTCTGATACAGCTTCTTATTTGTTTCAGGTATGGACCTTCGAAAGACTTCATCGATTTACACGGCATAGTATACATATGTAGATCATTATGAGATACTGCACGCTATAAGGCGATATCGATATGTTGCTTTTTGTACTGCGCACCTATAAATGAGTGCCCCAGACTGGCCCCTTTACAAGTGTACTACCTATTTGTACAATTTTCCATTGAACAGGTTGTCAAATTGTTGATACGCTTGTAAAGTTTGGCCCTGGTGTGGGATACGCGAAAGCGCCTATCTCTAGAATCTATCGGCGATTGGCGATAGAATCTAGCTACCTTCCATCTGTCTGATATGCGAGTGTATGTATGTACAAGTACATAAATATAAGGAATGTAATACTGAAACAGAACTAGGTATTTGAATAGTAAAACAGCTTTAAAGTATGGTAAAACTAAAATTCGTGTATTATCAAAGTTATAGTTATTTAATTTAGGTTTATATTATATTGCATTAAATAGGATTGGAACAAGCCCTTAACACGCCTCGGACACAGATACTTTAATCAGCTGATGAATGCATATAATTGCAGCGTTCGCGCTTCGTTATAGCCCGTAATTGATCATTCCAATTATCGATAGTACGGATACCTGCTTCATTCGTGTCCAATAGCCAATAATAGAGATCGGAAATAGCATTTACAATCAAGCGTAGGGTCAATACGACGATTACTGATCAACTTATTTAGTGTGCCTATTTGTGACCATTTAGATGAGTTGGTGAATTGATTTTGTAAACTCAATCAATGAGTACCGTTTTAGGGTCTGTACCTATAAATGTCAATGCAATATATAGAATTGAAAAAAATAGCCTTATTCTTCAGGTGGTTACAAATAGGGCATGCAACCGGGATCCCGGGATCCCGAAATCCCGGTAATACCGACATGATTTTCTCGGTATTTCAATACCCGTATTCCAAGGACTAATACCGAAATACCGAAATACCGGAATTCAGTTATTTTTGTTCTTTTAAAATGCATAAAATTGAAACACGTAGTTTATTTTCGATAAAATGAACAATCGCAGTTAATATCGAGTGAAATTACTTGTTTAATATTTTATTTCGCCATTTTAAGGCTATTTGTAGTGTTAGTTCGACATGGATCGAATGCGCATCAGGCGGCTGCAGTGCGTCGGGCTATCCACCCGTACGTACCAAATACCTCCCTTGGACCTGCCCTTCCTTCTTGTCGAAGATGATGACAGCTCGTGCAGCAGAGCACCCAGCGGGTCTGCCCGTGACCCGCTGCAGTTACGACTCGCTCGTCGAACCTGCTGCTTGATTTGCCCTGAGCTCCGAAACTGTCGATGTTTACAGGTCCACTTTAGTTTCTAAATTTTCACTTGGTAGCGTCCGCTGTTTTCATCAGTTCACCTGCCCTTCTTCCGTTCAAAACAGAAGATATGGCTGCTGCTACCTGGGTCCTCTACGGAACCGCTCGCGGATCCGTTTGCAGACCAGCTCCGTTAGCTGGTCTGGCAAGATGATAGTCCCGAGCAGCGATACCATAAGTTTGATTTCAGGTGAACTTCTGCCAGTTTCTTAATGGTTTCTTTTAATGGAATCCCGTTCGAAGGACCATGTTCGGCCTCTGTTGACTTTCCTTAGGCCTTTAAGTATTGAGTTTCCGTTATAATGAATGAAATCACATTTTTCCTTGCAAATCGAGTGACATCCGTCATTACAATTTTCTGTTCTATTTCGTTTGACAATAGCTATTCAAATCTTGACTGTAGAAAAGTTTAAATTATATAAAAAGGTTAGACGACGATGTTTTTGAAGTTATGGTGATGTGTGAGTGTAAATTAAGCGATTCCCTACTTTACTTTGCTTTAATTAATAGCTACTTAAAATATTTTAGGTTTATTTTTGCTGTGATTAATTCAATTATGTGAGCAATGCTGCCAAATAACTATTTTAATTTAATTGGAAGTAAGATTGTTGACTATTAAACGAATTATAAAAAAAAACAAAGATTTTTAATGAAAAATCCCAAAACAACACCAAAATACCGAAACATCGGTATTAATACCGAAATCCCGGGATTGAGATTTGAATACCGAAACTCAATCCCGGTACTGAGTATGATCCGGTATTGTATGCTCTAGTTACAAACTCATGCCGGTTTCATAACCGGCGCAAAGACTACTTTCTTGCTTAAGTATAGATTTTCTGTCAACAGAATTTACTAGTGAATTGAGTGAAACTATACTACACTCGAACGCAAATATTAATTTCTATAGAAATTGTATGTATTTTTTGCTCTTGAGTGTACTTAAGTTCTGCTTCACTGACCCCGTCCGCAAAAGCTATTTAATGTCCACAGGCTACGTTATTCATATAAAGGTACGTATATATTATGTTGAGTGAACACAGTTTATGACAGATAGGTTAAGAACAACCTAAATATTCACTAAATGCCTTCAAGATGGTAATATCGATTATTTTAAATGTGCTATTTTCATACAAAGGATATTTCTGATACACTTCATAAATACGTATGAGTTGGGAACGTCGGCTAGACGGTCGAAGGCCGCTAATACCTTGACCTAGTGATGAGCCCTGGATGTGTTCATGGACTGCCAAGAGGGCCAATTAGGAAAACTCCGATATGACCCTACAAAAATGAAGTAGTAAATTCACTTATAATCGAGTTTTGTCGAGTGCCTTTTTGGGTCTACATATGCACCGATTTTAAAGTTTCACACAATGTTTTATTGGAAACTGGGGCGTTTGATTTGAATTCTATTTCCACAGTATATTTCTTGGAATCCAGTAGTAAATCCCGCTTAAATTCTCGTACGGAGCGAACAATGCTTTATTTGCGAACGTTTTAAAAAACTACACCCACGTTTTTTCGTACTTGAATAAGCTTTATGAGCAAAAAGGCGGCAAAAACTAAAACGCGTTCACAATTTGTTCTCTTTGTTGTGAATGTAGTGCTGTTATGTTGGCAATTATTTACGGGTGAACGCATCCAATCATCCGATCTTACTTAGTACCTGATCGCACCAATAAATATTTATTGGCTGTTTAGCTTCCAACTACGACAGGTTGACAGCTATTGAATTGTGATCCGTGTCTCAACGGAATAATGACGTTATTTCGTAAGCACCGCTATTAATCACAGTGTCTTTAAAACCAGATGCTGTAGTAGACAGTGACGTAGCTAGTCAAGCGGGAAAATAGATTGGAAAAGTTTTACATAATAAAAAGACCGCGCAACGGGCGCATTCGGCGTCGGTGCTAGATTTTTATTATCTTGTAAAGTTGAACGTTCAACTTTTATTGTGCTGTAAAGTCTATCAAAGCTGTATTTTGTTCTATTCAGGGCATTGAGTAGGTACATTGGCTTTGGACAATAAAGCGATAGCTTCGCATAATGTATTAAACTAGTTTAGGGTTGCCATGGAGATGAAGACCGGGACAATTAAAGAAAAAGTAGTGTAGGTCGGGCGGCGTACCGGGACGTATCGTATGGCAACCCTAAACTAGTTAGGAGTTGATGATGTAATACAGGACAGGGCGGGACCACGAGAGGCGCCTCGTGAGCCCAAACCTGCCAAACACGTGCCAAAACCTGTTTGTATACAGGCCGATAGATTCATGAGTCGTGACACGAGGAAATAAACATAGGCTGTTATAGTTCGGACACAACTCTAAGGCTAAATTCTGTCAAACGAATGCAAGCAATACTAGACTTAGAGAGCTCTGACTGTAAGGTAGATTTTTTGCTTGCGTTAATTTGACAGCACTTGGCCTTACAGTTTTATACGAACTATACTCAAAGAACAAATCAAATAGAGTCCTACCAACAACCAAAACATCCTTATTACTCCTGACTACATCCATTAGATAAACTCTCGGGGCTTATAGACGCCCACACGTAACGAGATACTTACAAACATACTCACGTGAAATACTTCGATTTTTATACTTTTTATACTTCGACGGTGGCAAACAAGCATGCGGTATAAGATATATAAGGGAATATCTGAAAAAAGTCACACATTTCCCCCACTACCCAAGTTAGCACAAGGTCTTCGAGGTGGAAAACTTAGGATAGTATTCCTAGTGTACCCCCAAATAACCCCATAAAATTTCATTAAGTTCCGAGCACTTTCCAGGTACACGTACAAAGTACATATCAACTTGATTAACTGATATCTCAGGGAAAAGAAAAATCGTGCGCGAAAATGACCGTTAAAATTCTAATCTTAAAACAACGGGGTGTAAAGAGCGCGGGTGTGCGACATATACCAAACCGATTCCGATTTAAATTCAGTCAGTTTGAATGGTGCCCCGGAACGTGCGAATTAGACGTGCTGTTGATGTACTGAGTTTGTGAGAGCGTCGCGAATGCCGGCAAGGCCACGCCGCGCCAATGGAAAACTGTTCGTGCCCGTTGATAACACGACTGTTTTTCGGATTCTGTTCTTTCATTGCAATTTATAATTTATAACAAACGTCCTTTTTAGGGTTCCGTACCCAAAGGGTAAAACGGGACCCTATTACTAAGACTCCGCTGTCCGTCTGTCACCAGTGTGTATCTCATGAACCGTGATAGTTAGACAGTTGAAATATTCACAGATGATGTATTTTCTGTTGGCGCTATAACAACAAATACTAAAAAATAGAATAGAATAAATATTCGAGGAGGTTCCCATACAACAGACATGATTTTTTTTCCTTTTTTATAGATAATGGTACGGAACTCTTCGTGCGCAAGTCCGACTCGCACTTGGCCGGTTTTTTTTATGTGTGGCTGGGCAGCAATTGACCTTAGTCTCACCTGATGAAAAGTGACGACAAGTTCCTAAGATACAAATACAACAAATACAAATAATTTATTAAGATGTAGCTCACTGGTTCAGTAATACCTAGCCTATTCACTCTTGCCTTGACGAGGCCTAGATTGTGTGTCCTAGCCTAGATGTTTCTTTCTGTTTAGAGGCGGATTTTTAGAAAAATATTTTTGTAGACTTTAACCTATTGAACATTATACATATTGCCTTTAACAATATAGTTTTACTCATAGTTCACGTATTTTTAATCGCTTTGTCCGTCTATTCATATATTATTATAGCAAAGCGAAAGAGGAGCCTGGGAAAACAACAGCTCTCTACGTTGGCGACCTCTTTACCCGCTTCTTGAAGAACTACACCACAAGGAGGAAAAGAAAATCAATGGTCTAGATCAGCGGTCGTTAACCTTTTACAAACTAAAATAATTAAAGAAATTGTCGCGGCCCGCGCGTATTCATTATTTGTGACTATCAGACAAAAGGTACCCATGGTCGTTTGTCAACGAGAATGCTGTTGCATGCGGACACCCTGTTGTCGAATGCTGGTCTAGATTATGACCATTCATGAGAGCAATATCACACAACACGATGCATCTCAATCGGTTCTAGAATAGATTGGGATAATTTGTAGATCGTTAGTGTGTTAAATAAACAAGCAAAAAATCGATGGAGAAGTCACCTCCAAACCACGCCTTGGTCAAAACGAACAAACACCCTTACCTCCTTTTATGCTTCGCCTCAGTAAAAATACAGCATCTTAACCTCAGAATAACGTCGCAAACGGTTTCTATACTCCCAGGTCTGCCCAATAACAGTTCCCGAGTACTAATGCTATCCAAGTCAATACTACTCCTTGGATAATCGATTCTGTTTCAAGCACCCAATACACCGCTTTGCAGCCAAGTTATTATGCAAAACAGTAACTTTGCACGCTCCAACCGATTTAGCGGTGTATCTGCTAAATTACAGTGCTTGTTGCTAAACGGTGCAACCGTATTACCATATATGTGCTTGAAGCATTCATTATGGCTCCGTAAACTGGAGTATACATTTGTAAGGAGCGATTCACAAGTTGCCTTGTAATTAAATAAATAAATGAATCTTGAATCTTAGCTGATAGTGGCTCTGTGAGCTGTAGACATCGCGCGTGTTTTCTGCGTCGGTCGTGAGTTTCCTCACTCAAGCTCCATGGGATCCATAGGAGCTCGGGTGATCTTAGGACCGCATATGTACAGGTTATAACTGAACTAACATCTGTTTTTGTTTCCGTTCTTCAACAACATGTATTCATAACAAGTGCCAGTACCTCAAGTACCTATAAGTTTTTTCGAAACAAAACATACGTTTGCGTTTAAGCGTAATTTATTTGGCAAAAAACAGTAACCACCTAAAGCCACCATGCTGCTCGCGTTGCCTTACATAAAATGAGACGAAACGCAAACGCGTTCATTTGTGTTTTGTTTCGAAAATACTTATACTAGAGGTGCGGGTTTCCAATGGTCAACTAGGTAACTATGACTTGTCTCGCCACCACCGTATATACGCACCATGTAGCCAGTACGTGAATTCCAGGAACCTACGGTGCAAGTAGACAGATAGTTGGTTAGTTAATTGTTGGGTGGTTGGTTGGTCGTACTTCTAACTAAAATGGAAGGACAAACTTAAGATGGTTATCTTGAAAGATTTCGGTAAGAGTTGTGAATGCTAGCCAGGAAACAAGTCTACCCACGTGGCTGAGTCAGGGATCGCTGAGGTTTCGCCGGTGTACTTAACCTGTGTCATACAAATAAATAATTTGAGTTTGAGTTTGAGTTACCGTAAGACTCATGCGAATTAGAGGTCGCCTGGGCAAAAGGCTAGTTTTAACTATATTAATAACTTAAAATAATTCAGCTCCATTTAATAATCATTAAATTTGTCACAACTAAGTTATTAAAGGAGAAGGAAAACAATACATACAGCAACTAAGTTAGATCCCCCAGATCGGGACCCTGGGGGAGGGTACCGATAAGGCTGACTGCGTTCCCCCACTGGATGGCTATGCCAATTCTCTGGGCAAAAACATTGGACATTGCTGTAGAAAGATAGATAAGTACCTATTATACAAAGTGCAACATACAAAATATTAAAGCACGTATGTTGCATTGACATTGTACAGCCTGACATGTATTTGTCAGGGCTACCTATAGTCTCGACAGTACGTGACTACTAAACGCGTCATTGGTTTCAAATGATTAGATTAGATTTATTTTTTCACCATATACGATTACATTATAAATTACATGTCAATTTACAAGAATGTAAGATTTGTTTTTCACGCGGCAGTCGTAAAGTGGCAGTGGTTCCTTTGCCAATTCTTGGGATTAGGGGTGAAAGGGGTTCCTGGCTTAGACTTAGTCTTAGAGCATAACAAGGAAAACATTAGGAGGATGACATATGTGTCACCTTATAGTGCGAGGAAACGTGAAATCTGATAGCTTTATATGTACTTAAACACTGCTGTCCCGACAGTAACGTGACGCACGTGTTCACAATTTTCACGGTCTGCCGCGACAAAGACGCTCAACTTATTGTTCTCTGTGGACCTACTTGCCCCTTCAAGGCTATGGCTTCCCTACCCCGCTAACAGCCGGGCCATTGTTTTACGCACAATAACCTTCGCAGATAAACGAGAACAGACCTTTTGTACTGATTTCTTAACTCTAGTACAGTTCCTAATTCTCTTCAAGGCTGGGTCACGCTCGGTTCGAAAAACAAAAGTTAACGGGTTACGTGCACGTAAGTTTTGTCTTTTTAATAGATTAGCCCCGATAATTAAATTTTCTAGCGCCCACGAGTACAGCATACAGGGACTATTGAAAAAAGGCGTGAAAAGGTTTCTTACGGGTAGCCAACGCGTGAATTACGCCTCTGGCGTTGCAATGTGCGTCGTCATCGGGTTGTTTGCCGCCGGTACGTTACGTGTGCTTACACTTTAAGCAAAATTTTTCCGCTATGTAGCAAAAATTGCACGTAGAGACCTGACGCACAGATCTCGTCATGAACTTTGAACGGGTTAACTTTAAATGTCAACAAAAAAGTAGCTCCTCTATATTGTGTATTTCGCTGCCAGCAGTAAAATTGAATCTAGTGTACTTACTCGTATATGGACTTTTTGTGTTCCACACTTTTCCACTACGAAATCGTAATTCCAATTTCACACAACGAGCTCCTCTATTGTAGGTTCTGAATTAGTTTGAAAGAGTTTGTGTGGACCCTCGGAAAGGGCGCATTTCGGCGCGGCGTCACGTACAGACTGCAAATGAAATTTCTGAGCGGAGTTGGGAACGTCCCTTGGGAGTTTTCGCTTCGTACCAGCTTGAGTGTTCGTTCTATGAATGGCGGACCTATCTCAATTTCTATTCCCGTCTATTGAATTAATAAAACTGAAATGAGGCTTGTTAAACGGCTGCGTATTCAATTATTCATACAGTTCGGTCGGCTTGAATTTTGTGGTTCGTGCGAGAGAAATTTCATTGAAGTAATTTGGATCGTATATATATATAAATAGACAAAAATATAGCCTTGTACACGGCCTATTTTTTCTCCAAACCACCAGGCCTTGTCTCGCATGAATTTAATTCATATTCTTTTCTGAATGTAATTTGATTGGACTCATTCTCTCTTTAGGTATAAACGTTTACCTATACTGATTATATTGGGTCACAGGATAAATATCAGTACTTAAGTATAGAAGTACTATCTAACAAAATCGATGTTAGACTCGAATTAAACTCGAATCGCAGCATGTACTTTCATTCAACCATAGGGAATTAGATGAATTGTCAGCTCGAAGTTGCTTGACAACCGAGTTTTACCGAAGCGCCTAGAACAGGGGGTCGATTTTTGAGTGTCAAACGCTTGAGTTATCAGACGAGATCTGATCCGAATTAAAACTAAATGAAAACGCGTTCGTTTGTTTTTGTTTCGAAAAAACTTATACTAGAGGTACCTACTGGTCCGGTTCGTGTCATATTTAATTAAGACCAAGTTAGCAGTATTCCCGTGAAGTTTCAGATAGTTTGTTGGTACGAGTAACTCTAGTTCTTTCAAAGTTACTTATTATTATTACCTCAGGCGAAAGTTTCCGCGTCGGTTATACATATCAATATTAATAATAATAAATAAATAAATATTTGTGGACAATCTTACACAAATCAACCTAGTCCCAAACTAAGCAAAGCTTGTACTATGGGTACTAAGCGACGATATACATACTTATATAGATAAATAAATACTTAAATACATAGAAAACATCCAAGACCCAAGAACAAATATTCGTGCTCATCACACAAATAAATGCCCCGGCCGGGATTCGAACCCGGGACCTCCAGCTTCGTAGGCAGGGTCACTACCAACTAAGCTAAAGCGTATTGGAACTATCGAAGTGCTGTTTCAACCTGGTAATAAGTAAATTGCAATGTTATCTGTAATCAGTCCATGAAATAATCAATATGATTATATTGTGATTTCTACGTGTTGCAACCATGTTGCAACTCGCGTTTGTAGCTAACTTTTTTTTTTTTTTTTTTTATACTACGTCGGAGGCAAACAAGCTGACAGCCCACCTGATGGTAAGTGGTTACTGCCGCCTATAGACGCTTGCAACACCAGAGGCGTCACTCACGCGTTGCCGACCCATAAGAACCCTTTTCACGCCTTTTTTGAAGAGCCCCATGCTGTAGCCCATTGGGAATACCTCGGCAGGAAGCTCAAACTTATGTAGAAGTAGATTTTTATACGACGACAGTGGGAGACAAACGTCTACGTCCTCACAGAGCCAAACGGAGCCCTATTGCTGTCATTCGCGCGTCCGTCTGTCTGTCCGTGTTGCTCACACAGATTTTACAGCCAAACGGTTAGAGTTAAATTCCTGAAATTCATAGCATCTTAATTGTTGACCCAAGGCCATACAAATAAATAATTGGCGATGTTTGATCATGTCAAGTGACGTAGATATCGTTGTTTAGAAGGTAGACAAAAAGTGTATGTTTTGTTTATGCATTTTTTTTAATTTCTATAAAAATATTATTAGATTTAACTAGTTAGAGCTTTATTGTTTGATTAGTAAAATAGCATTTTGTATGAATGACAGATGGAACTCGGCCTCTCAAATAATTTATTATGCTGCTGTTTAAGACCGTATTGCTAACGGGGCGTTAAATAAATAAGTAACTCGACCTTCGCCATCTGCGTCCGCTCTGGAAATAACAGACATTCCGAGGTTTAGGTTAAAATGGGTTATGTTGTATGTTTATGCAAAGCGGTTGAGACCTTTCAGATATATATAGTACTGTTATCTCACGAACGGGGGCTAGCCATTGTTGTAGTTGTGACACATACGAACACATAGACAACATGACCTCATAGCTCCTACGCTGACGCACACATAGACCATGTGCGTGTATAGCTCAACAAGTCAACATGCAACCACATTAGACCAGTCAAATTAGCTTAATCTGGACATAATTCATAAACTCGTTATTTTTGTTATGTAATCGTTTATTGATATTGAGTATCAAATATTAATTCGATATATTAATAAAAAAATCCGGGGTCTTACCCGTATTTGATAAAAATCTTGAGATATTGTACACTACCTAACTTTTCGCTACAGCCAAAAACGATAACTAAATACCATGTTAGTATAATTTAGAGGTGCATTCCAATGCGATCTCTTAATAGCAAACTTAAACGGAAACCAAATTTGCATGTACGTTTTTTTTCACAGTTTTCATCTGATATCAATATCTAGACAAGCCAAAATGGTAACTATGATGTGTTTATCTGTTTAAGCTATATTGTGTCTTCTTAGACACTTCGGACCAAACTTAATCATTTTATAATTTTTCTATTCATTTGTCGTAAAGTTTGAATGTTTAATCACACCATCATCATCTCATGTTTCATCTCTTTCTATGCATTTTCTTTCGAGTGTCTTCAACAAATTATTTGGTCGGTTTACCGCAAATAATTAGATATATCATTCCGTTTTCATTCCTTTTTATTTCGTCTTATTTTCTTGGCTGGAAATTGAATAACGTAAATAAAACAAATAATCTTGACCAGAAATGGCTGCGGAGGTAGTAAATACTCTCCCCGAGACGGAATGAAATGTTAAGTAGGCAGTAAACTTCGCGGTTCTTGTGTTTCTGAAATGTAAATAGCGTGGTTCTGAATCAAGTTACGTGTCCGGTGCATGTAGCCTGGGATTCATTTCTTTTAAAATATACACGTATTCATTATATATTTATTCATAAGATATTTTACAGTAATTAGGTTTAACGGATTAATTTTATTCTCTTCGCTCCGGTCCGCTTCAGTGGAAAAGCAGCCTAGGATTGTAATTGTTTTGTTCCCGGTTTTGTACCAGCATAAGATGACATGTCGCATCAGAAATGAGGCAATCCGTAGGAGAACCAAAGTAACGGATATAGCCTTTCGAATATATTTAAGTGGCAGTGGGCGGAGCACATGCACGTAGAACCGATGGCCGTTGGGGTCGAAAGGTTCTAAAGTGACGACCACGTATCGGAAGGCGCAGCGTGGTTAGACCCTCACAAGGTGGACTGATGACCTGGTAAGGGTCGCGAGAGTCCGCTGGAGGCGGTTAGAGCAGGACCGGTCAGAGGACGTCTTTCGGCTGTTATGATATCAGATCCGAATAAGCTGTTAAGTCGTCTACTAATTATACAAACATGTAGGTGCATCTAGGGTGAATCATTTCCCTTGTGTAACGGTGTTTTATAAACCATTTGCATGTTTTCATCGTGAAAGCCAATATTATAATGAGTTGCGTGTCAGCCCTCCATTAGGCCGCACCCTGTATACCTGTTATATAGACTATATGGAGCTGTCATCTTGCAAGTCGACATATAAAAGTCTATAGTTAGGTAGATAGGCATTTTCAAAAAGATTCTGTATCAAACATTGCGATACATATATAGATATGTTTCACACACCTCTTACAAATACAGCAGGTACAAAAGCATAAACAAAGATACAAAAACATTAGTAAAGTTATCGCGCTCTTATCCGGTTCGAAGGACCACTTTAAAAACTCAAAAAGTGATGCTGTGTTTTCCAAAAAAACTTAAAGCGCTGTTCATTGACTTGGCATGTTACAGTGTCAAAGAATTTCTACAAAATAACAACTCGTTGACCCTAACACATCAAACCGAAACCGATAATAAGAACTGATGTAATAAAAAAAAACTTGTTTAGGAGTGGTTTTCTACAATTAAACAGCAGATTTATCACTTGTAGGTAACTATTTATTAAATAACTAAAGGACGGAGCGCGTGAGCACATTACAAAGAGTTTGACAGAAGAGAGTGTTGCCAGCGTGGGCTCAATATTATATTATTTAAGAATTAATGTCGCCAAAACATTGCTAAAACATAATCTATTCTAGACAACTTTTGGGCTTGTAAACGTTATGTTGTTCTCTGCCTTAGGTTCTATGACTCCAAACGTTTAAAATTGTATTACCTCTCAGGAAATTTCTAAAAATCAGACTAATAATTATAGGCAAATGTGGCATGGCAAAAAAGGCAACACCTATGCGTGATAAATGTGAATCGGGTTCCAATTCAATACGATCAGTAGAATATACCCGGTCCTTTTTGAAAGTAAAATAACATCTATAGTGAAGTCAGAATGCTTGTGACCGCACCCTGCAACGCCCCCGCGTTAGGGTGACGATAAAATTATACCCGTCATTTACCCCGGAATTAGGGTTGCCTGTCCAGAGTTAATACATTGTCTGAATTCAGAATGACAAGAGATTTTTTAAGTGTTGTATGCTTCAGGATTTAATTAGCTATGTGATGCTTTTTTGCAACAATATTCTTACTTTAGGATTAGAGTACTTTTATCTCACGATCGGGGATTTTGCTCGTCGCCGCTTTTAACGTGCCCGGAGCGACGACGAGCGGAATCCGCTACCGTACACTGTCTAGTTGTTGCCTACTGTCATGGCGTCGTTACCGAACAACGTCTTTGAACACGTGGTTGGCGAAATCATCATAAATTTGATGGAAAGCCATTTTTTAGGGTTCCGTAGCCATAATGGCAAAAACGGAACCCTTATAGTTTCGCCATGTCCGTCCGTCCGTCCGTCCGACCCCCGTTTTTCTCAGTAACCGTTAGTACTAGAAAGCTGTAATTTGGTATGAGTATACATATCAATGACGCCGACAAAACGGTAGAATAAAACCTTATAAAAAAATTTTTTTAGGGTACCTCCCCCACATGTAAAGTGGTGGTGCAATTTTTTTTTCTGCCAAACCCCATCGCGTGGGGTATCGTTGAATAGCTCTTTTAAAAATATTATAAGGTTTCTCAAAGCATTTTTTGATTAAAGAATGGGTTAGCGTGATATTAAGCTTTGAAGTGATAATTTTTGTTATGGTCAAGTGTCCCCCCCCCCCTGCCAGCTAAACGGTGGCATGTGAAAAAAATCATGGTAGTAGTATATACGATGAATTTAAAAGGAAAACTATCACAGCTAAGTAGACATTACTAGTTAACGAGTAATAGTCGAACTTCAGAAATGTACTTTGCAAAAGCAAACTTTCGTACAATTTCCATTGATACCTTAGATAATGTTGTTAATTCGGTCAAAAACATAGTAAATATAAGTTTGCGAACTTTTTAGTCCACATAATGTAACGGGTGGACGACTACGGAACCCTACCTTGCGCGTGGCCCGACACGCACTTGGCCGGTTTTTTAAAATTAAAAGAAGAAGAGGATCTCACGATCGCGGGTGAGCCATGGTTGTGCGTTGAGCTATACTTGCACAATTGTCTATGTGTAAGTTTTTTTGTCAGGGCGCTTGAGCTGACGGTGATGCACTGTGTTGAAAGTCAGGAATTTGCATGTCTCTAGCTGTCAGCACAACCAATCCTCATGTCAATAATTCGGTCGGCAACGCGCTTTAGATTATTCTGGAGTCGCAAATGTCCATAGGCTACAAATCAGGCCGTAAGCTTATATTTGCCACCGTAGTTGTATAAAAAATCTGGCAACCCTATTCGGGGCCACCACAACCGTTATAAAACCCCTAATGTTTCGGATTTCACTTAATGCTCTATAAAATTGGTTTTCGGGAGCTTTGGTTTTGCAATGAGATTGTCATCCTCACGTACGACGTTTGTGTTTGTTTGTCTAGTAGGTTGTTTGCCTCTACTTAATGTGATTTTGTTCTGTACTGTGTCCTATAAGTAATTGAGGTGTGCAATGAAATTATGGTCTTTTGAGTGAAGGACTGATCGTGAGGAAATCGGTCTAATCCCAAAAAAGGTCTAGTTTTCCCTCTGAGTTTTGCTCTAGATGGCAGTCTTTTCCGTAAAATTAATTTCTACTTACACCAAATCTTGGGACTATGTGTCTAAGCGAACCCTGGGCAAACGCTAAAGTATGGTCGAATTACCAACAAAGATTTGTAGTCCATAAGTACGGTAACCGTACTGTCTTCTCCTAGATCTCACGGTTCGATACCTAAATAAAATAAAAGTACGGTGACTTGTGCGACGATGGACAACACTAGCGACTTGTCACAACACTACGGCGTCATATCATCTGTCAGATTCATTTCATCATCATTTTCAGCCTGTAATCGCCCACTGTTGAGCATAGGCCTCTTCGAGTACGCCACTCGTCCCGGTCTTGAGCCAGTCTTATCCAAGAGTGACCCGCGATCTTCCTAATGTCATCTGTCAGATTGCCGCGTCTTGAAGAGAATGTCGATAGCTCTTTCTGTTTCCTGCATGTATTCTATTGTATAAAACCATGTGATTACTGAGGAGTGAAGCTTTTTTTTATCTTGAACCATAAAACCTTGTACACTACACTCATTCTTGAAGAATCCCGTGCTGTTGTCTCTTCTCTAGGTCCCCCATTTTGTAGTAAGGCTGTCTTTAAGGGCGACATTAAAATATCCTTTGATTATGTATGTAAAATAATAACTTTCTTAATGATAAACAATTTACCCTAAGGATTTTATTGAAGTACACTTATGTAAATCACCCACAGTTAAAAATCCTTTCAGCGAGTAAATTCTTACCATAAATATTATTTTCGCCAAATCTAACGACAATACTAATAACAGTAATAACGATACTTTTCAAAGCGCTCTTGCGAACAAAAGTTTTCCATTTTCTTAACGTTTTACCTTTCCGCTTTCTCGCAGTTCATTCAATCGGTAAATTATCCAAATGTTCTCTCGAATACCTTTGGGAAAATTCATAGTGAGATTCGGAACGCGAACGGTTACTGGCAAGCGTCAACTTCGTTTAGCCGTCTCTCTCTATCGCACTTGCGTATACGGGCGACAGAGATGTGCAAATTTCGAATGGCGTTTTTCGCTGTAACAGTAACATTAGTAACGCCGCAGCGCAGGTTGGTAATCTGACTGTAAGGCTGATATGTTAGTGTCATGTTGGCGGCGCCGCATAGGGTGCAATTTTACGTCAGTGTTGCAGTATCTGTGGCACATTTTGGTTTTTAATCTGGCTTTGTGGCAACTTAACATTTCGCGCGAGCTACTCTAATCTGTGGGAGTGATGTAGAATTTTTAAGTCTGTTATGTTTGTTTAAAGAACCAATATACTCTGTTGATTTATAACGGCTATGTATTTGGTTGTTCCTAGACATACCAAATAACCCTATAGAGTAGTCACGTAATCAGGTCTCTTGTATTTATTACAGTTTCCGTTCCTACTCACTTCTTCTTCTATAGTATATATACTTAAGTACTTAATAAGATGAATGTGTATGTATGTCTATGAACTTTAACGAACACTTTCGAGCACTACAAACAATAACAAAATTTGTAACTTCATTCATAACTGCATTATGTTTTAAATTCTTGTCCTTTGTCCTTTATAGGTCCTTTTACCCTTTTTATAACATTCCTAAATTGTACCTACGTATTTTAATTGCTAACAGTTATAAGAAGGCAGAAGGTCCATAACAAATGAAAAACAATGTCAACTTCAATTGGAACGTATATTATAATAATTACACCGATAAATCACAAATCACAATCTACTTGATGTTGTTAGCTTGGCTATCAGGTAAAAGAATGCCTCAAAATGGCGTGATTCGTGTTTTTATAACCTACCGCCAAAAAGTATAGTAGTTATCAGTAACATTTCCTATTTCTCTAAGTTTTATTACGACTGCTTACTTAAACATAATAATTATTCCTTAATAATTAGTACTATTTAATAAACATATCACGCAGTAGGTATAGCATTAAATTAGACAGCAACTGCCGAATATTATTTACAAGTGTAAACCGGAAGTCACCCACCGACTGTTCATACCAATGATTATGAAATCTAATATTCGGCCTTTCCTGACTTAAGTTTGTCCTCAAACTTACAAAATTACTGTTGATACAATTACTTTAACATAATAACATGTATACAAACTAACATCAACCAACAGATAAACGCCTGGGTACATATTTTCCATAAAATAATCATATCTAATATACTAACAATTAAAATAAGGCTTACAATCTGCAAGTAATTACTTACTCACTTAACTCATGGTGTGACAATTTATTATATCGACAGGTGCTCTATTAATATGTATATCTCTTACATTTAATATTGACACATACACACTACTAATATTATTATTACACTGAAACATAGTTTTAAGCATCGTGAAATGGATCTGTCAACATTACAGATGCTTCCCATAAAGACACTAGCATTGTCATAATGTTATGACATTAAACTTAATTACAACTTGATTCGTATATGTTTGGAATATATATACTTAGATGGAAAATGTCGGATGGACCTTTCAACATCCTCATACCTCGTCTTTCAAGTTAGATGGATCTATCAACATCTCAATTTCATTAACAAAACCTGATAGATGGATCTCTCAACATCTGAAAATACTTTAGACGGATCTCTCAACGTCTCATATTCTTTTAGACGGTTCTCTCAACGTCTTAATCAATCATTACATGGATCTATCAACCTCATTTAGTTTACGAACAGATAATTCGTACAAAATCATCATGAAATTATTTATCATGAAAATATATTTAATGATCATAATTTACAATAAATCTAATTATCGTCTTGACCACTTGATTCGCTACTAGAGTTGTCATCATCATAGGTGGTGATCCAAGGTTTTATACGATCTGCTGCCCAAGTGTTACAATAATTCTTTTGAGTGATTGTTGTCCCTTCAATGCTAGAGACTTCGTATCTGTCATTTCCTAATATTTTAGTGATTTTGAAGGGGCCTGTGAACTTAGCGAGCAATTTTTTACTTTTGCCGTCGTTATGTGGTGCCGGCTTGAGAATTTTTACCAGATCTCCTATTTTATATATTCGAGCTTTCAGTTTGGTCTTATCGTACCTAGACTTTTGTGCTAACTGATCCTTCTCTATGTGACTACTGATCTCGTCCCTAATCTCTTGTAAAGACCCCGGCTGTCTAGTTTCTGCGAGAACTTCTGCAAAAATATTTTCCCCCCTATTGACTAGCTGGATTCCATATAGGGCTTCCGAAGGTGCTTTTCCTATCCCTTTATTCAGCGTGTTGTTTAACCCCCATTGCAGTTTTCCCAAAACTGTATCCCATTTCTTTTCTCCTATTTTGTCTGTAAACGCGGTTAACGAGTCCAACACAGTGCGATTGTACCTCTCCACTTGCCCGTTGGCGCGCGGAGAGGCAACCGCGTTAAGCACGTGTCGGATCTTGGATTCTTTGCAATACAATTCAAACTCTTTAGAGGTAAAAGTTGATCCCTGATCAGAAATGAGTCTGTAAGGATATGCAAATGTTGTAAAGATTTCTTCCAAAGCGCGTATAGTTGACCGAGATTTAAGATCCCTGAGTGGTCTTAGTAGGCAGAATTTGGTGAATCCGTCCACCAATACTAGCAGATAAGAATTACCTTTTGCACTTGTGACGAAGGGTCCTAAGTGATCTACGTGGAATGTGTCAAATGGCTTGTCTACCTTGTGAATTGGATGCAACAGTCCTTCTTTCGGTCCACTTGGCTCTTTAGCGTAAGCACACTCAATACAATGTCTAACGTATTTGGTAACGAAACGTTTCATTTTTGGGAACCAGAAATCTTTACTTATTTTATTGAGAGTTTTTTCCACACCAAAATGACCGATATCATCGTGGTTCAACTTACAGAGTTGAAATCGTGCGCTTTTGGGTACAACCCATTTTGGTTGTCCATCAACAAGACGGAACAATTTATTATTTTTAATAATATAATTCCTTTTTGTTTCATGATACTCCTTGTCTTCTAAAATATTTCGAATATGTTGAAGTTTGTGATCTTTCAACTGTAAAGTTAACAGCCAATCATCTTGTGTTATTTTAAATACTGAAGGGACCGGGTCTGGTGTAACATCAAATTCACAAGGCAGAGGATTCCTGCTTAAAGCATCGACATGCGACATATATTGTCCGGGTTTATATTCGATTTGAAATTTGAACTCTTGGATTGCAATCCACCATCGAGCAATCCGGGGAACAAGATCGAACAAGACGGCTATACAATCCGTCACTAAAGTGAATACTATTCCTAGCAGATAAACACGGAAGCGTTGCAGGGATGCTATCACAGCGAGAGTTTCTAACTCATAAGCATGGTAGTTTTGTTCGTCTACTGTTGTTTTACGACTAAAGTAAGCTATAGGCTTTAGAGGAGAAGATTCGCTCTCTTTATGTAATAGTATCCCTGCCAGACCATGTTTGCTCGCATCGGTATGTAAATGCGTCTCAAAGTTGGGACTATATAGCCCTAAAAGGGGTCTCTGAACTAACGCAGTCTTAAGTTGGGTAAAAGCTTCTTGTTGTTCTACGCCCCAAGCCCACTCACAGTCCTTACGAGTTAAATCGGTCAACGGCTTGGCAACCGTAGCGAAGTTTCTTATGAATTTACGGAAATAACTAGCTAATCCGACGAATTGCCTAACCTCATGTACATTAGAAGGGGTTGGAAATAGATCTACGGCATTTATCTTAGCCTTTCCGGGTTTAATTCCCTCCTCGCTTATCTCATATCCAAGATATTCAAGCTGTTCTTGAAAGAAATTACATTTTTTGAGATTCAATGTTAATCCAGCATTTTGCAACATGACCAAAGTTTCTTTCAGTCTTTTATATTCTTCATCAAAATCCTTGCCGGGTATTAATATGTCATCCATATAAGCGAGGGTGGACTTAAACCTGGAATTGCCCAGTATTTTATTTATTGTCCTTTGGAAGACTGAAGGTGAATTAACTAATCCAAACGGCATTTTCTTAAATTGGTAGAGTCCGTCTGGTGTTATAAAAGCCGTCAGATGCCTACCGTCAGGCCGTATAGGAATTTGGTAGTAACCGCTGGCTAGGTCAAGACTAGTATAAAATCTGTTTCCGCTAAGCATGTCTAAAAGGTCGTCGATTCTGGGTAAAGGGAAGTGATCCTTTACGGTCTTCCTATTCAATGCTCTAAAGTCTACACATAGCCGGTACCCTCCTGTTTTCTTAGTAACTAGTATAATGGGACTAGCATAGGAGGAACTAGACTCCTCTACTATATCATGATCGAGGAGTTCTCTCACCATCTCACGAACTTTTTCCCTTTCAACGTAGCTTAAGCGATAGGGTCTATATGAAACTGGAGTACTATCATTCAGCTCTATCACCATCTCCGCTTCATCGGTGCAACCTAATTCAGCCAAGTTCTCAGCAAAACAATGTCTATACGAATTGATCAAGGTGACAACCGACACAGTTTGTTCCTCCGTAAGATTTGGATTAATATTGACCTGGCTCCGATCAAAAGGGACAAGATCTGCCTGATTGGTGATTTTATTGCATGCTACCGATCTTTTGGTTTCAGAGAAATTGCATTTTCTGATAACTCTAGCTCTAGTAAAGACTCGACCGCTAATCAAAGGTACCGGCTGGCTAGTTGGATTATAAACAGCAATTTTACATGAGCCTTCATGAAGTCCATATACCCCTCCTACCACACAATATGCAGTATTGGCTATCTGTCTGGTACTACTTTCGACAAGGATGTCGCATGATGTTTTTTCTTCATGTGAGCATTCTACATAGTCGAACTTGTCTATAGTTACATCGGAACTAATCCTAAGGACTATTTTTTCGTTATTCTCATTAGGAAGATACCTAATTTCCCCGGGTATGTCCCTTTTCAAAATGTCTAGGCGATCATTAGTTTTAATGACTAACACGTCTGGTCTCTCAGTAAAATCCTGTCCAATTAAAAGTGGAGTAGACAGTTGTGCCGTTTCCACTACAAACGCGTCTAAGTCCGCCGTGATTTCTCCTATCTTTAAGGTAATTCGCGTCTTTCCCATAGGAGTATAAACTCCGTTGCCAAATCCACGAATGACGGGCAAGTTTTCATTACTTTGTGCCAGAGAATGCTTATCGACTATGTCCTTACGGATAAGAGTACAATCGCTTCCAAAGTCCACGAATGCCTCACTTTCTATAACCCCGTTTATCGTTACATTTTTAAGATACTTTGAATCAGCCTTAATGCTTTGAGTTACCATTGCTTTAACTTCTTTGTCCCCTTTATTAATATTTAGTTTCTTATTTTGATAGCATTCAGCCGATTTATGACCCAAACGATGACACGTGTCGCATTTAATAAGAGGCTTAGTACAATTAGAAGACACGTGCCCTTTCTCTTTACAATTGTAGCAGGTAACTTCAGGTCCACTGCTTCGACATTGAATCGCACGGTGGCCTGGTTTTTTACATTTGTGACACACAATGTCAATGGAAGCGTTTGTACTCATGCGCGATTTGTTATATGGTTTTAAATTGGTCTCTTTACATAAATCTTTTAAGAATTTAAGTAAATCTTCTGGCTCTTGAAACCTGCCCGACGACGCGCCTGCTCTAATTGTGCGATCTTCTATCCCGTGCACTAGACAATCCACTGCCCTTTTCCCCGTTATCTCGCACGAATTTAAAAGCATCATCTTTTCATAATAGTATTCATCAATACTTTCGCCTACTCTCATACGACGATCCAACATCTCCGTCAACATAGTGCCGTAATTAGTTTCGGAAGGGAAAGCCCTAATCAGGTGTTCCTGCCATTGTGCCCAGGTCAACAGAATAGACTGTAGTCCTTCGTACCATTTTTTAGCGTGCCCCCCTAACTTTGGTAAGGCGTAATGAATCGTCTGTTCGTCTGTCCAGTGGTATATTTTGGCGCATTCGTTAACCTTGGATAACCATCGCTCTATTTTCTGATTCTTTTGGGAGGGATCGTACACAGGTATTATATTTTTATCGAAAGCTATACTGGGTACATTCGGTCGCATGATAGAATTTAACAATTGCGAAAATTCACTTATGTTAACAAGTAAATTGTTCGGCATACCGGGTACTGATGTAGCGTTCCCTGACACATCCTGTGGTGTAGGTAGCTCGGGTAGTCCACACGTAGCCGGGGTTTGCGATGACTGCGGTGCCCCGGAAACAGCTGTGACGCCTGCTGGTGCCGGTGTGGACTGCCGCTCGCTTAGTGGTTGCTCAGGCAGTCTTTGCTGTTGATTGTGGCCGTTTTCAACCAACGGGTGTACCTGGAACGTAACATCACACAGTATCATTTTCAAATAAATATATACAATCATTATATAAAAAAAACTCTAAACAAAGGTACGAATATAGAACCACTTATAAATTACTAGCAATCATCTTGTGCTTTGTAAATAGAACGTCTATATTTGATTAACATTAGTATGTTGCATTGAACCGTTATATTATAAACAAAAAAAATCTACGACCGATTAACTGAACGCCCATACACGATCGTCCGACCGATAGTGTCATAAGAGAGGGAAAAAAAATCCGTTTAACCTGTTCACAAAATAAATCAGGCTTGTGCTTAATAGCTGCTGGTCAACTGGGGAATAAGGCGTAATTAACACATAGTTACCATTTAATATTTGTATAGATAATAACTTAGACATGAAAACAACACTAACTAAGCAGGGTTAAACAGAGGTACCTGTTATTCATTACTTAGCATTGAAAATACTAAGATGCAAGACTTTTCTATAATCACATGGATTAACCTCGTGGCTTAATCTAAAATGTATTTATCAAGTAAGAAAAAAAAAAGTATTTTGTTTACGAATCTATAAAAGAACGGGCAAGGCCATCGGCGGTTAAGTCAAATCGTAATTTAACTAGGTAATTAACGAGTTGTCAAGGAAACGTGGATACGAAAAAAAATCAATTAAATGTGATTAGCATACGACACTTTTAAACTTGCCTGTTGTTGCTGTGTAAAATCCTGCTCGATTATCCATTCTCCAACCTGGACTGCTGTAGCAGCTGTTGCAGGTTTCACTGCCTTCTTCCTTTTCGCTGAATGTTTTCTTGATCTGGAATGTAGGCGCCTTGGATCGACGGATCGTTCACTGCTGGAACTTTTTGAGCGGCGAGTACGTTTCCTAGGTTTAGCCTCGCGGCTCCGTTTTGAAATTTGATCGTTATTTTCCATTTTTTTTTAAGGTCCTTTATCCGCACTTCTGATATAAGAAGGCAGAAGGTCCATAACAAATGAAAAACAATGTCAACTTCAATTGGAACGTATATTATAATAATTACACCGATAAATCACAAATCACAATCTACTTGATGTTGTTAGCTTGGCTATCAGGTAAAAGAATGCCTCAAAATGGCGTGATTCGTGTTTTTATAACCTACCGCCAAAAAGTATAGTAGTTATCAGTAACATTTCCTATTTCTCTAAGTTTTATTACGACTGCTTACTTAAACATAATAATTATTCCTTAATAATTAGTACTATTTAATAAACATATCACGCAGTAGGTATAGCATTAAATTAGACAGCAACTGCCGAATATTATTTACAAGTGTAAACCGGAAGTCACCCACCGACTGTTCATACCAATGATTATGAAATCTAATACAGTAGTGATGTGAAAACAGTTGAGTGTACCTATTTAGAATAGCAGGTTACCTACGTAGCCAAAAAAAGCCTTGAGGTAATAGACTCAAATTAAAGCGATGGCCACCAATTGCGTGGTTAGAAATGTTTCAAAGCGGCTAACTGGCAAGGTCTTTGCTTAGTTACGCGGCTTTTACCTCAGTTAGTACATTTTTCTGTTGTTTATTTTGTGCAAAATAAGTGAGCGTTTGGTAACTATTGATTGATTGATTTGACACGGCTGTGAAATAAACCTAATAACAAAAAGTCTTTCCAATATTTTTGGTAACATACGTGGCGTACCTACCTATATCGATCCAGAGCCAACTACAGAATTATACGTCAGGACTTATTGAGCGATCCCTTATGTGTTTGACACACGGTGGACTGACGTCGGCATTGAAAGTGTTAAAGTACCGCCAATAAAATTCTCTATTAATAGGCCCTACATTAAAAGTATCTCATTATATCGGTTCTCCAATAAACAGAAGATAATTCCTTATCAAGAGCAACAATAATTTGAACCCACTTTCTAATTCGAACCTCTAGTTTTGTCTTCGGACCCAGCGAAATACAAACACATTCAATTTATTAGTGCAGTCCATAAAGCAAAATAGTAAAACTATAGAGCTGAGGCTGTGCAAAAACCGGTAAAAAACCGGGATTTTCCGAGATGGAATAACTATAAATCCTCTCTCCAATCCCGGCTGGATGTTTGTTTTCCTTTGCTAGGAAAATAATAAGTAAAAATACTTGGTATTAGCTTATGCCTCGGGCTTACGGAGTATTACTGCTAAATGTACCGTAATAGTGAACAGTCTAGTTCTGTGACCTTGGGAACGACCGAAATATACCTTATGTTGATTAAAACTCCAAAAATTATTAATTCGTATCAGTTTATTTTCACATCAAATGGGCAAACTTCTAATTGTTATAAATAACATTTATGACCGTATTCACAATCTTGTCTAAATGATTAATAGTCATCACTCCAAATTCAAAATGTATAAGTTCTCATCAGGGCTGCTATTCAGAAACAGACTCATCCTCACCTGTCTGTCACCTGACATCTCTCCCGTATTTATATGCAAACTGTCAAAAAGTGACAAATGATTTTTTTTTTTTTTTTTTTAATTCGTCCATTAGGACAGGCTAAGACCATAGGCCATACTGCCTCGTCATCAGTAAGTCATTTTGCTTGAAATAATCAATATTATTTTTCCATTATCTTCTTAATTAATGTCGTCTTCAGTATTCCACTTGAAGGAGTCAAATCCAGTGATAAAGTCTTCAGTTATATTTTAATTTTTCAAGTCTCATCCAATGTTATAGTCTGCAGTAATTTTCTTTTCTTTAAATCCAATCCAGTAATATAGTCCAATCCCATAAATAGTCCAATCCAGTTTTAAGTCTTCAGTATAGGTATATACAAATTTCAAATCCGAGCTTTTCTCATAATCCAGTAGACATTGACAATTAAGTAACATCCAGATCAAATATCAAAATCCAAATTGTACAACACAGACCAAGATCTGTGCTTATCAAACAAACTTAAACTCACATCATGTGCAGATGTTAAACAATAGGTAATTAATTATTTACAAGTACAATTTTATAATTCACCTACAGTACTAGTTATAAACTTATATAGCGATGAATATGTACAACTATTTACAAGCAAATCTGTAACATTACGCGGGATCATATCTGAACATTCATAAATTTGTGAAAGTTCATCCAACAACACAAGGCGCTGAATGCCGAAGGATGAGCAGTCAAAGATAATATGAGATATGGTTTCTTCATGCGAGTTACAATAAGTGCATATGGAACTATCAACCATTTTAAGACGGTACAGATGGAAATTTAGTCGACAGTGACCAAATCGAAGACGCATAATAATAGAATAGAATTTTCTATTCATATAAAACTTACTTTTACAAAACCAAGGCTGTGTATTAATCTTAACATTAAATGACGCATACCACAATCCCTTATTCTCTACTTGTATAGCATAATTCCAGTGAGTCATCCATTTTCTAATCATTCGTTGCTTTAGAGCAGGTATGAAATCTGTGTAAGGTAAAGATACGCTAAATAAAAGACTAGCAGAGTCTGTAATATTAATTGATTTTGCTAAGAAATCTGCTCGTTCATTCCCTACAACACCTATATGGGACGGAACCCACATGAAACTAATTGAAAAATTACAAGAAAATAGGTCAAACCATAACTCTTTAATAGCGAAAATTAGATAACTAGTGTTTGCGTGAAATTTATGATTTTGCAAATTTATAAGAACACTCATGGAATCACTAATTATAAGCCAGTTTTTAAAACCCTGATTTTGATATTTAATATGTTTCAAAGCTGCAAGAATAGCAACAGCTTCAGCTGTAAATATACTAGAATTACTGTTTAACTTATAACCAAGACCTCTACTCAATGTGCTATCAAAGAAGGCAAAGGAAACATTAGAGTCCATTTTAGATCCGTCGGTATATATCATGTGGTGATCATGCCAATCAGATAAATATCTATAAACATCTTCTTTAGAAGAAAATTTGTTGTTGATGATAATATTCATTGCAGGGAATTTGCTGTAAAAACAGCCCTCATAACATGGCAACACCCGAGTAGAGGACTTGTAAATATTAAAACTGTCAAAAAGTTGTATCAAATCAGTTAGGTTATGTAGAATGTATAACGGATTACGTATCGAGACTGAAGACGCTAAAAGGTTAGACAATAGCTGATTATCCTGAGAAAACAGTTTTAAAATAAATCTTTCTTTTAAATAGTTCAGTCTGATGGCAATTGGAGGTAAATTACATTCAACTTGCATTACATTTATTGGCGAGCTTTTAAATGCTCCAGTTATCAAACGCATACACTTGTTTTGGATTTTATCTAGGGTATCAACAAGTTTGTTGTTTCCAGCAAAGCATAAGAAACCATACTCAAAGTGACTACGAACCATTGATTTATACAATAGAAGAAGAATTTTGGGATCAGCTCCCCAATAAGTTGAAGTTAAAGATCTTAAGACATTAAGAGCTTTATTGGCTTTATTAGTTATATGATCAATATACTTTTTCCAGGATAGGTTATGTGAAATTACTACGCCCAAAAATTTTGTTTCAAGTGAGATAGGAATGACTATCTTATTATAGTTTACATTAGGCATTATTCCAGTTCCTTTTCCAAAAACAAGGAGTTTTGATTTAAGGGGGTTGACACTAAGATTTAAATATGAAAAATATTCATACAGATTGTTTAAAGCATTATTAATTGTATTGACTAAGTTACCAATGTTACTGCCACTGGCATAAACAACAAGATCATCAGCAAACTGTAAATTTTTAACACTAGGACCTAATACTAGATTTAATCGTCGAATGTAAAGTATAAATATTAGTGGTGATAAAATACCCCCCTGACACACTCCAACAGAAGCAAGTCTTGGTCCATAAAGATAACCGTTGTATTTCACAAACACTTTTCTTTCAGATAAGAACTTCTTAATCCATTGAACAAGTTTCCTTGGAATCCCAATAGAAAGCAGCTCAAGGAATAGAACATCTATATTGACACTGTTAAAAGCACCAGCAACATCGAAGAAAACAGACACTAAAGATTGATGATGACCTAAGCTATTTTGGATATCAAGCAACAGTTGACAAACACTCTCTGCAGAGGAATGACCCCTGCGAAACCCGAATTGATTTGATGGTAAGATTTTATTTTTTTCAACAAAATACTCTAGTCTCTGTTTTAACAATTGCTCAAATATTTTCCCAACACAAGAAGTAAGGGCAATGGGACGATAAGAGTCTTCATTTAGCCTAGGCTTATCAGGTTTTAAAATAGGAACTAAACAATCAGTCTTCCAACAGGTAGGTATATCATTATTTCTCCAAAGGTTATTAAATATATGCAATAATATTAGTAAACAAGAGTCTTTTAAATTTTTAATCATTTTATAAGGTATCCCATCCAATCCAAAAGCGCTGTCTTTTCTAGAAGTAACAGCAGATTTTAATTCTTGAAGTGTAAAGGGTTGTATTAAAAATATATTGTTACTAGACTGATCCATATTAGTGCAAAGAAGTGACAAATGATATTTGAGTAGTGATGCGACAGGTGAGGGCGGTGGTTACTGAATCGCACAGCAGAACGTTGTGAACAGTCCTATTTGTCAACGTCCCATTTCCACCTCAATCTTTAAACATTTAAAACCACTCTCAGCCCGACTGTGAAACGGGAAAATGAGCAAACATGTAAATTCTACGCTGTTGTTTAAGTTCTTTATACATATTTAATGTGGAATCAGAAACCCTAGCTCTTGTACAAAGCCCGGTGGCGAAAGCACGTGTGTATTTATGTATATTTTGAAACTTTTATGGTAGGTAATAAAGTTCAATCTCGCTAACACATTTCACTAAAATATCGTTCGTACATTTTGTAACTTCCATCGTGGTAATAAAGTTAAATCTCGCCTACACATTTTACCAAAATATGGTTTCGTTTTTGCAGGTTGGTTATATCGTGGGACGAATACGAACATGGTTGCATTCTACAGTAACTGAGATTATGTGTGTTAGATGTATTATATTTATTTATTCAATAAGCAAACTAAGCATAAACAGTCCACAAATTCTAATCCACAACACAGGCTTCGTCAGGTGCGTACAGTCAGCCCATGAAAATGTTGAGCATACTTAGAACCTTGTCACATCGAAATCTAAGAAATATTTAGACTGAAACGTCATAAAATTTGAAACCTCTTTAATTTGACAAAGTACTAAAGTGCTCAACATTTTCGTTGGCCCACTGTACATAAACAAACAATCACAACACAGAGACACCAGGGGCCTGTACCACAAAACTTTACAAGCATACAATTCGACAAATTTATCAACTTTTTCTATGGAAAATTGCACAATTTTGTCGAATTCTTGACTTGTAAAGTTTTGTGGTATAGGGCCCTGAGATGAAATCCGCCACAGGCTTCGTCAAATGGACTTAACATAAAGGACCGCCCCGGATCGTAGATGGCTCAAAAACTCCCATAATACAGACAGTATTATGGGAACTTCAGTGTTAGATTAAATAGTTGGAACTTACAGATTTAGAACAGTGCAACCACCATCACCATCAAATTATATTTAGGATATAAGTTTTTTTAATGTCCAGTAGTAAATAGCCGAGGTTCGAACCCTTAGCTACACTGGTTCTCGATAAGTGAATAATATTTGAAGATACTTTATTATGCCTAAAGAATTTTTAATTTCAACGTTACACCCAACTAGCTTTTGCCGGGACTTCGTCCGCGTAAATTCCCACCCCTTATTTCATCCAGCCGAGGGATGATTTTCGGGATAAAAGGTACTTATCCTGTATGTTGATCCAGGCTATAAACTTGTTGTAAATCAAGATTTATCTTAATCCGTTCAGCCGTTTTCCAAACATCCAAAAATCTAAACTTTCGCATTTATAATATTAGTAGGATTACCAATACATTATATAGTACTAGAACAATGCAAATCGGTCACTTAATGACTAGTGACGTCTTCGCTGCGCGCTGAATCGATACAAAAACTTAACTCACTCGTCACTATTACCGACCTAACTGCCACAACCTCCTATAACTCTCGTCACCGATAATGCAATCACGACCTTGGTAACAGGTGATAGAGATGAAAACTCTTTGAAACGTAGACATAGATACGATGCTCGGAAGTTGTCACTTGTCAGTAGTGTTTGCGCCCCGTCACCAAGGTTACCGATTCGATTATTATTCTATATAAATTATAGACGTGTAGTGTTGGGAAGCTTACGTTTTCATTTACGTGGAATTACGATATTTAGTGGACGTGATTTGGATCTTTGAATTACTTGTGAATCTTGTTAGTAGGTGTAGGGTGGAGTGGATTGGCTTCCTATGAATTTAACTACATTTAACTCTTATGATTTTGATAATTTACAGAAATTGGTCTACCATTTTACACCGAAAATTGGTAGACCAATTTCTTGCCTCTCTCTGTTTTAACATATAACATAGCAACATTAGCAACGTTGTGTTTATGATATACGACATATATTGTATAATATACAACTACATATAACTACCACTTCTGAACATAAGACTCAATTAACAGACACAATGGGGGAATTCGGGAATATATAGTGAGGATATAATATTAGGTTATACGTGCTATAATAAAAACCTACAACATGGATACTGTACCTAATGATTACAAATATACAGTAAAACACGCAAAATTATAGAATTCGCGATTTCATACAATTTACGTCGCAAATTTTGCAATCGTAACATAGATTGTGTTTCGACGTATGAGCATTGTCAATAGGTAGAAAGTATTTATGCCGCTCCCACATTGACTTACAGTACCCTCACGGGGGTGACACGCGAAGGAAAGTAAGCGCTGTGGGTAAGTATGTGTGCGTGCGCTGTCGGTACACGCGTCAATTGTTTGCGCGAGTGAGTAGCGCGTGGCGCGGACGAATCGTGAGACGCGACGGTAACCGGATCGTAACCCGGCTTGTCATCCTGGGCCTGTCAGGGACGAGGTAACTGACCTCGGTGCGGGGGGGTTCGTGTCCGTTCTGTATGTAATACTATTATACTATTCTGTGGTACTCTGCAATAAATATTGCACGTCGCTGTTTGGGGAGAGAAAATTGGCTGTTTACGACGTTTTAGACGAACACTGGCGAACGTCCATCAATCATTTTATTTCTAAATTGACGTGTTACACGTTTCATATCAAATAAATACTGCACTTTATCGACTTGATTAGTTTACATCAATACGATGACATGTAAACTTTGAATATCTATA
This sequence comes from Cenopis cana, assembly GCA_951800055.1. Lineage (NCBI taxonomy): Eukaryota > Metazoa > Arthropoda > Insecta > Lepidoptera > Tortricidae > Cenopis > Cenopis cana. Next base: position 1,464,681 of record OX637476.1, on the reverse strand, counting down.
GTTTCTGATAAACGTCACATAGGTCGTGTGAGACAACGCTCTATCAGCGCTATGAAGCCGAAATTATCCGAGTCACTTTCCAGAGGTCGAGTTGCAATACATATCGTCGGGTACTGTACACAGCCTGCTTTTATAGTCTGTGATAGACTCAAAAGGCCGTGAAAACCACCTATTGAAACTTTATCTCAGTGACCAAGTAATTTGGATTTTGGATATGCCATAATTCGTAAACTCTGAAGTGACATCATCTTTAATAGTGCACAGTTATGGGCATGCCATTAACTAACCAGTTGTTTTTGTTACAGGTATGTCCGACGATTTTTGGTAGGATGGAGTGAAGCAATTTAAGAATAATCTAATGATCTTGATCGATTCAAATTTATATTTTTGGATTACTGGTGGGGTAGTGACCTTGCCTACGAACCTGAAGCCCATGGGATCAAACAGGGATCGAATGGGGGCAAATATTGAAAATATTAATGTTTTGTTTCTGAATTTTGAATGTTTCCCATGTATTTAGGTATTTATAATTGTTGTTGATATCCTAAGGCACCCCGGAGGTGCAAAGCGCCTTCGTCAAAGTATATATTTAGAATTATAGTGTATCGTATAATTATATAATATGTAAAAACCTGTATGAAACTGAAAGGACCTTAACCATTGGAGGCTCTAAGCCATACTACGTTTCCCGCATATTTACGACCCAACTTCTTCAGATATTTGCTCCAAACGTGGGCCAAAATACCCTTTTTATTTTTAGAATTCATTAGAACGGTATCGAAGGCAATTTACCCAAAAGTCCACGGAATTTGCATGAGAATTGGGATCATTAGAGGCTATTTTTGAAGAATCCGTAAAAAGTTCGCAGTTTGCGCTATAGAACCGAGTTTGTTCGAGATTTTATCAGATTTATTTTCATTTATTATTCGCTGCGCTGCTTACTAAATTCGAGCATGTTTTTTTGAGATCTGTCATATTTAAAACCCATAATAACAGCGATACCTACCACAAAACGCAATACTTCAATGTCACCGGATAATGAATGAATGAATGAATGAATATATTTTATTTACGACCAACTTGGAATAAAACTCACTATAATTTTGTTAGGAAATGAAGTAGTTTGACATTCACTCATTTGAGTTTATGGTAAGCGATAACAAATTACAGTACGGCCAACATAACACGCGAAGGTCTCACGCCCTATCACCGCTGGCTTACATGTTGGCAGACCTCTGACAGTTGAAATTTAGATTATCTGTGGTTCTTATCCGTGAGACAGTGATGCGCGAGTGCGAATGATTTCCCTTTTCGAATAGTTAGCGATTACTAATAGGTATCAATATTCGAAATGGAAATTAGTAGGAGATATACTAATGTTGATAATATAATGATGAAATCATGTATTTGGCGAAATTGGTGGAACACTGGCTTTCATATTTACTAAATTTTTCTTTCTAGTCTCTTTGAAATGCAGTATCAGCAGAGATGAAAATATTTGGCTGTTTACAATAATTTATAGGTATCATATATTATTTTTTTACAATTTAAGTCCTCGCATTAAACATTATATTAGGCATGTGCATAAATAAATATAAAACGTTACTAATGTAGAGCTTTTTCTTATTCCTATTTACTTAAACATTGCTTTGAATCCGCAAAAAAGCCAACGCAAGAAAACAACCACCCAATTTCAAAACCTTCTTACACCAATTACGTACGAGAATAAATTCAGAAACGCTCCCGATAGGTACTTTTCTCAAAATAACTTTCAGGCTCTTGAGACTTAATACGGCAACATTGTAAAAGAAAAAATACTGAATCCTATATTTACGGCCTACTAAATTGTAACGTTATTAGCTGAAAATGGGAAAACTCACCTCACAGAGTACCCGAGTGTTGCCAGCTTCCATTTTGAAATTTCTGCTCGAGGGCAAGCATTTTAGCATTCAAGTATAAATTCAAGGAATGTGGTTGCCTTTTTGGTGCAAATTACGTTAATGTCGCGGCCGTTGTGAAAAAATGGCATTCGCGGCATTCTGTGCATGTTTAATATTAATTAATTCAAGGGACCCTGCGTGAGGTGTGTTTGTAGATAAAGTGCAAGGTTGTGGCTACAATTAATACTAAGGCTGGGTTGCACCAAACCGTCTGTAATCGTAAGCGGTGTTCGTCAAGTCTGATTGTATGGAAAGTTTGACAAGTTTCTATGGGATGACAGCTGCCGGCGACATAATTGACGATGACCGGCCTGTGTTCGTATGTTGGTGCAACTGACCCTAAGACTGGGTTGCACCAAACCGTCTGTAATCGTAAGCGGTGTTCGTCAAGTCTGATTGTATGGAAAGTTTGATAAGTTTCTATTGGATGACAGCTGCCGGCGCCATATTTGACGATGACCGGTCTGTGTTCGTACATACGTTGGTGCAACTGGCACTAATTATATTACAAATGCGAACGTATAGTTCTGTCTGTCACTGTATCTTTTCACGTTTGAACCGCTAAACGGGCATATACATAGTTTTGAAACCCCGAAAAGGACATAGGAGTATTTGTCCCAACAATCATTCATTATTCATTAGGGCAGCGTTTGTATGGGAAAGCGATAAATAAGCCTGCGTTCAGGTGCATGTAATATGCCTAAATAGAAGAATAAATAACTTTGCGCTTAAAATAATTTAATAGTTTATTTTTACAAGCCTTATGGTATAAAGTGTTTGTTAATGTTAACAAACACAAAATGAAAAGACAGTGAGAAGTATAGAGGCTAGTCAGTGCCCCCAACTACTTCTATACTGACACGGTAGTTTAACGAAATTATATACATATAATATAAACGTGATACATACTCGTAGTTATATGAACACGATTTAATTGTTGTTGTGAGGTTTTGGTCTTTGTTGTGTAGACTGTAGCTATCAGTAATCGGTACTTTCAGTACAGTCTACACAACACAATATCTCTTCAATAGTATATCCTGAATCCTGATAGAGTGTATCTCGAATTCCCGAAAGTAATGCCCTAGAGCGCGCAATATCACCCATTGTAGTATCACCCAGGTTTCGATCGAATTAACAAGGTGTTCTCATAGCCCACAAACACTAAACAGAGGAACAAGTGGTACTCTACAGTCTTCTGTATATTTAACTTAACGGAGCCTATGGATGTGGTCTATAGCCTCTTCGGAAACCGGCTTTTTCGGGAGGCTGGAATTCATCAAGCCTGCGTGCGAGGGTTACATATTAAAATACCTAAAATTGATATACCTATTGTCAAAATACCTATGTACGAAATACCTATTTTTTAAAATACCTATTGGTTATTTAACCTATTTTCATAATACCTATTGGACGAAATACATATTGAACGATTAACCTAAACTTGAAATCACTACTATCAGTATACCTATGTACGAAATACCTATTTTTAAAATACCTATATGTCGAAATACCTACAGTCGAAATACCTACTGTCGAAATGCCTACGGTTGAAATACCTACAGTTGAAATACCTACAGTACCAAAGCTTAACTAAGGGTTTAGGTACTGTCAGGAGGGGCTTACTACCGTGACGTCATCGCGCCGCACAAAGTACATGCGGCCGCCGGCTCACACATTGTGTGACTATTCAATGGCTGCGGAGCAGCGTTACGGATCGCACGCGCACGCGCTTGTACGATCATAAAAATAATTCTTTTCGTGTAGTTTCGTGTTAAATAATAATGTCAAAACCACAGCATTATTGTATTGCAGCAGGTTGCACCAATAATAATAAGAACGTAGACATCTCGTTCTTTTTGCTCCCATCGGGACAGTCGGAGAAGGAGAAAGAAAGGCAAGGAAGTGTTTGTATTTATGATATGATAGGTACACAACGGTTTTTACAGCAATTTGGCGTAAGTAACTAATGTACCAGCTATTTAAATTTATTATTGTTATATCTACTCATTTACATTCCACGAATTAATGGTTACATGATTGTATGGAGTGCCTGCCCCTATTTTAATATTTTTTCGTCATTTCACATCACTTTTACGTAGCAGTTCATACGAGTAGAACACACCTTCTTGCTAAATGTTTTAATTGTATTTGTAGTGCTTATAGTCTCCGAGTACATCGGCTGTCACATACAGACGTAAAAGACGGACGGACGGGTTCCGTTTTCACCACTTTGGCTACGGAACCTTAAAAGTACTATTCGTAATTGTATTGTAAACAACACTACTAATAATAAAGTACATATATTAAAATAGGTTCTCGCTGGTGGTAACCCTAGCGCTGAGGGCGGGGCCTCGAAAGAGCGCGTTGCGTGCGATAGAAAGAGATGGCCACGTTTAGGCACGTTTGGCATACCTAAACGGGGAATTTGTTAGCAGAGAAACTTCTGTACTTGTACTATTACTTATTCTGTGGTACTGTTAATGTTTATTTATCACATTTGATTAAAAATATTGGTTACCCTAATGAGGGTACTTCTCTGTTTTTAGACGACTGTTATCTATTTAGTCGGGCAGTACACAAATTGCGGACGGAACGACAGTGCGCGTTGAAGTGATGTGTAATTATTTATAATGTCAAAATATTACGTACAGTTAAATTATTTAAAAAACCAGCCAAGTGCGAGTCGGACTTCGCACATTTAGGGTTCCGAACCGACCGCAAAGTTAAGTTGGTTTTTATAGGAAAAATAAGGAAATTTCAAAGAAAAAAATTAATTTATCAATTTATTAGTATTTGTTGGTAAAATGTACGTAATAACAAACATTATTACCAAATTCTAAGTTTATAGGTGTTTGGGAAATTAAAAAATTCTTCGGTACAAAATTTCGTTAAAAAAGCTGACTTTGGTGGCTTCTCATACCTTTGTTTTCCAATTTTTTTTTATTAAAAATATAGTAAGTATCTACTCAATGAGCTCTAAACAACGATACCCCACTCGAAAGGGTAGGACAAAAAAAAATTTTCGCGCCCCCCTTTAGCTGTATGGGAGCCCCCCCCCCCCCCCCCCCCTTAAAAACATTTAAGAATAAGTTTTGACTATTTGTATGGCTTCGGGCCAATAAGATGCTTATACTGTGTAAATTTGAAGCTTGTAGCTCCAACCGTTTGGCTGTAAAACCTGTGTGACAGACGACGGACGGACGGACGGATGGACGTCTGGGCATCACCAATAGGGTTCCGTTTTGACTCTTCGGGTACGGAACCCTAAAAAGTTCAATTCTGGCGCTTCGCCGGCCGCTGCCGCGGCACGCTCGCTTCGCTCGCTCGGCTCGCGCGCTATAGGGTTGCAGTTCTACCTAACCACGACGACGAGCGAACTCCTCGCTTCGCTCGTCGTCGTACCTACACCGACCTGCCTTAGAAACAGGTAAAAAATAATATTATGACAATCTCCACCTCTATTCTCGACTTCTACATATTATACTCTAAACCAGGTCGGTGTAGGTACGACGACGAGCGAAGCGAGGAGGAGTGGTTAGGTAGAACTGCAACGCTACAGCGCGCGAGCCGAGCGAGCGAAGCGAGCGTGCCGCGGGAGCGGCCGGCGAAGGGCCAGAACCGAACATTTTCCCGTAAAATTATTATTCTACTGACATTCTTGATTTTTGATGTTTCTTACGTTGAATAAAACTACTTTTCAAAAACCAAATTTTTAAAACCTGTCGCGACAATGTACTGTAGGTATTTTGACTGTAGGTATATCAAACTTAGGCGAATCGTCCCTTAGGTATTTCATCCGGTAGGGATTTTGAACAGTAGGTATTTCGTTCAATAGGTTTTTTGAACGTAGGTATTTCAATCTTCGGTCATTTAAACTGTAGGTTAAATAAGTGATAGGTATTTTAAAAATAGGTATTTCGTACATAGGTATTATGACAATAGGTATATCGATTTTAGGTATTTTAATATGTAACCGCGTGCGAGACGGCTCGTAATGACTCTTGGAAATAGCTTGTAGACATGGCTCAAAAGCGTGATGGTTTGGTAGTTGTTCAGTAGTGTGTTGTCAGTGTTGTCACCATTCTTAAAAAACACAACACAATATCTCTTCAATAGTATATCGATATCCTGAATCCTGATAGAGTGTATCTCGAATTCCCGAAAGTAATGCCCTAGAGCGCGCAATATCTGGTAAAGCTAATAATAGATATGATACGGGTGAATAAATTCCACTTTATTTCCCGCGAACTTTTCCATCCAATTATTCCGGCGGTTGTTAGTCCAATCAACGAGGCTTATTTTTTAATGAGCTATAGAATTTTTGCATCGTAAGGGTTCGCTTATGCGTGACAACGTCGTATTATAAGACAACTTATAAATGAAATGTTTTTAACTTATGACAAAGGTATTAATATTCTTAAGCATCGATAGGGTTGACAGATTGATAGGGTGACGGGTACATTTTTTTTTAATTGAATGTTACTTACTTACCCGATAACATTTTGTTCAAAATAAAAACGGAGTTAGTTTTTGGTAACTACTAGCTAATCGTGATCGCCATCGATTACTGAATTAATTATATTGGTTCCTGATCACCGATTACAAATTATCGTGTATAAAGACCTCATTCTTTGGTCTAGATACTAGAATACGCTTGAAACTCTTTCACTGATTATTTATGAAACAGAATCCGCTTACTTCCCGCTCATTGGGCGCCGTGGGCCCCGACTTACTCTTATTATAGAAATAAGCCCAAGGGAGCTCGCTCTTTATTACGTATATCATGAATTACGTTAAATATTACGGTTTTTGTTAGACTATGATATTTCTTCTGTTTTTCCTCTGAAAAGATCTGATGGCAGTAGCTTTCGTAAAACTAGTGCCTGTCCCGGGCTGCGGCTGAATAATGAGACATTTTTTTATGTTATGGTCTATGGAACACATGTTCCTAATTCTCTAAAATTCAGTCGCAAGATTTGCCTCCTACACAATTCACATACATAGTTACATCCGAACGTAAGTTAAATAATAACTTGTAAAATTTAAAAGCAATGTGTTTCTAAATGAATACAAACAGGCACGTATAAAGCATTGTCCTCACGGCAAACCCTACTTTATACGTATTAAGAATGACAAGTGATAAATTACTAGCATTAGGAGAGTCAGCTAACACAAAAGGGCACTCACTATTAATTCTTAAAGAGGCTACCTACATAACACTAACATACACTAACATACAGGCACTAACATACAGGTTCAGAATATTATTTTGTTTTATTGTTAACTAGAAAAGGTGTTTTGGTATGATTATAAATAAGGCGGCAGAAATACACCACAAACCTGATGACGTCAACTTATAGGTAAACATAAAAACTCAATAAACCGATACAATTCCACAAACATTACGTATGACGCGTATAAATCATCACGCCAGTCTAACCCCATTATCGGTAGATTAGATTAGATTAGATATAGTGGAAACAGAATTACGGCACCCAGGTAACGCGGAGAAATCGATTTAGTACTCGTAGACGTGATAACAGCTAGTTTGCTTATTTCTTTATTTTGCGAAGGTTAATTTTTTGTGAGAGATACTGTTACAACGTATAAATGCGAAAATCGAATACAGTTCGCATTAACATTCTAGCACAGAATAAGTAATAGTACCTACTACGTACAGAAGGCCCACTGTTAACAAATCCCCGTTAGGTAAGCCAAACGTGCCTAAGCGTGGCCATCTCTTTCTAACATCGCACGCAAATCGCACGCTTCATCACTGTCTATCGTATGAAGCGGCAGCCAGAAAAGGGGTACATGTTGCGGCACGACGCAATCGCGGAGTTGGCCGCCCCTGATTCTAGTCTAGAGCACTTTATTGTTTACAAGTATGAATACATATAAGGTAAAAGTACCCTTCACCGGACGCTTAAGACCTACATGTACGTTTGTTTTTTTAATAAGGTTTAGAATTTTTGTACGATTATGATCAACAGCATATGGTGAAGATAGATAAATTTGTCATCATTTAAATGTACGTCGAAATTTTTTACATAGTTAGACGTATATAAAAATATTTTTAAAAGTTTTTTATATCGATTACACTGATTTGTCCCATTCAACGAACTAAGAAACGGAATTTGCACCCATTACCGGATCGGCATGCCGTTTCACCGAACTAGGGAAGAAATGTATGGAATGATGGCAGTGTGCGAGTTTGTAAACTGATGAGTGACTATTTATTTCAACCTAACTGCACTAGTTTTGTGATTTCGAGCAATCTTGACGGTAATTTAATCTAAGAAAAAACTGTCTATAATTAAAAATTTAAATCAAATATTTTTTTTATATAAATAATATACTTATCTATTAAAAATTCTTCGCTAATCGCCAATAATTTATTTTTATATAATTTATTCGTTAACGGTTTACATCTAAGTAGCGCTGGCTTTTTTTTAAAGATATACGAAAAATAACACATTTCAATATAGATCTAGCTGTACGCTGAATATGGTTTATATTCCAATGAACGCCAAATAGCAGCTAGGCCGAGATAATCATATGTTCGGTATCAGAGACCATGGGTACGCTTTACCGAACGGGCGTTCGGTAAAGCGTACACATTGAACCTATCACGCGAACATATTTAATAAAATAGTGTTTTAATCTTAATGATTCTGCCATAACAACATAAGTACATTTTATCTAGAAATAAGAACTATTGCAAAATAATAAATACACAATTATTTTGCTTCTACTGATGTTAAATAAATAATATGGAATTTTTAAAATTACCTGGTCAATGAAGCTTATTTTGACGTCAAAAAGTCGTGAAAACTATACATTTCAAATGCAATTTACAAAAAATCTGTCTCGTTTATAGGCGTTCGGTAATTGCTCATTAAATTACTCTATTAATTGGATATGTGTAAAGCGGAGTAGTATATATATAACGTTTAAAATTAACGAGTGAAAAAATAATTTTCAAAACATACGTTTTTCCCTGATTCCGAACGCTGTTCGGTAAAACCTTCAAGCAGTAGATGAGGGTGACCCATCACCGAATTTACATTTTTGTTGAATTCTGTAAATTTGACTGCACTAATTTCACTTATTTAACTCAAACACACACACTTATTAACTCATGATACGATAACACCCTATTTTGAAGCATAAAGTCACTTTTAAACGCTTTTATGACCTTACGAAGTACACTCAGTTTCTTAACCATTTTCGTAAGGAGTCCCATACAACGCCGCGATCGACCTGCTCAATCGATTCTCCCGTTACAACTAAGAAACAAAATGGCTTTCTTTGCCTCGTAGTGGAAGGAATAGGTATCTAGCTAACGGAAAAAAATATCACAACGTAATATTAGCTGTAAGAACTCGACTTATGGCTCAAAATATAGAAAATCCGGTGATAGGGCAGATCCGGTAAAGGGTACATCTACTTTATTGTTTTCACACCTGCTATTCAGAAGAGTCATTGTTGCCTACGAATGAAGGATCAGAGTCGTACATTTCTTCGCTCGTTTGAGAGAAATAATGACTCTTTTACCTTCTTCCACTATAACAAAATAAATAATTATCTAAATGACTAGATCTAGATTATCCAAATGACCCGTCACGTCAACCCCGCTGCAGCCAGGCTTGGCCGTAGCGGGTCAGAATCGTGTTGTGTGGCAGCCGAATAAAAGTAAACCTTTTTTACTCCAATCCGGTTGTAACACGCACGTGCGACGGACAGTAAATCGACGTATCTTGATGGACGAGGCAGAGGAAGGCCGGTGTTAAGACTGCCTGGCTTTTGCGATGGCTCGCCTACACTATTTTAATGTTTAGTTTATAAATCTGATTAATTGGGAATTTTTATGTATGTATCTATGACTTTATGTAAATAAGTACTTTATTGTTCAATTATAAAAATACTCGTTGTTTACGTGTTCAATGTACTGTTCGTTTAGTGCTTTTATATGTGTGTCTTTTGTGCAGTGAAGCAATGTTTTATTTCTTTCTTACTTTCCTCAGCATCTTGACAGATAATTGCTGCAGGCAACAGTTAAGAAGGAAAATGAGCTCGCGAACTGAACATGAAATAATTTTCAATGCCACTTCTAGCAACTATTTGGTATGAAGTTGGAGATAGAGTGAGGGTATACCAACTAAACCAAATAACAAACAAACTTCTCATATTAGCTGGGCCGTAGTTGGGCAAAAAGGGCCCATTGTGAATGTCACACACATGCCTTTCTGCAGACTTTACTTGCCTCGACCGGAACTGGGATTCCCTTTCTCGTATTACTAAAGCATTCGTGTCAAAGTTCTAATTAACACCATAATACTTCTGCTTAATGCCACACATACATACCTAATACTAACCCCTACCTGTTGGTTCCAAGTTTTGATACCATAGCTGCTATTGCCCTTAAGCTATTTACAATAAGGTCTACAATTGCTTGGTTTTCTCTGTACGCACAATATTAAGGAAGACTGGCGTATTAGTGCGATTCGTATGCGAGCGGCTCCTAAAACTTATCTCATTAGAAGTTCAGGCATCCATTTTGGCTCTAAGACATGGTCATACTCGCTATCTCTCGTATATGTATGGTATATTTATGTATTACTGCATGTTGATCACCATGTATGTATAGTAGTGCGTAAACATATGTACTTAAGTTAAACTTCCCAATGCTGTACACCTTAAGGCAAGGTCAAATCATAAGATCTGAAGAAAATATTGAAGTTTGAGCTTCCGTAAACTCAAAAAGAAACAAAGAAACAATAACCGAACATAATATTGAAAAATGCCTTAGTAACTCTGTCAACAAATCCTAAATATCATCGAAAAATAAACTTTCATGCTACGATTTCGTAATTGTCAACGGCAGTGATGTTTTTTTACAAAAAGGATAGTTTTCTTTGTTCTAATAAAATAACCGGATAGATCCAGTATACCAAAAATCAATTAAAATGTATGTAAGCATTTTATATGTCCATTGCACGGTCGAGACGCGAAACACGCTGCGCTGCGGTTACTTGGGAATCTTGGGATCATACGCAATGTATGAGGAACGCCGCCGCCGCTTGAAATCGTCGGGCCGTTAGTGTGTTTTGCTGTTGACGTTAACACTGTTATTGCCGCTATTTGGGTAAGCAAACCCCAATAAAAATAAAATAAACCGCATTATTAACGGCACTTTCTAATGACACTGATTCTTTGCGTAAGCGGCGCGACGTTTTGTCAACGGCACGTCATCAGTCTTTAGGGGCACTTCACACGGAAACAACACTAATGACCTATGAAAGTAAACAATAATCACACTTTTCTGTTTTGTGAGATTTTTTGATACATTGTGAACGATTTGTTAATGCTTTCCATGAAGTAAGTACCTGTAGGTCTGCAGGAGTGAGCAATGACACATATAAACATGAGTGAAACTGATGAAAACACGGGAACGGGATACAAAGGCATTTCATTTTAATGTCATATCTCCTGTCCCTCACTGGGACAGATCTTGTATTATTTACTAGCGGCCCGCCCCAGCTTCGCACGGATGGTTTCATAGAGATCCGTTCAGTAGTTTTTGAGATTAAACGGAACGTACATCCATACATCCGCACAAACTTTCACGTTTATAATATTATTAGGATTAGGATAGGATTAGGATTATTGGCCTTCGTTTTTTGTGACAACACTAGATTCCTTAAATTTCAAATTACGAGAAAAGTTGAAAAACGTTATGCTCTGAGCAGGATTCGTGAACCTGCGATATCCTGGTACGTAGCAAATGGCTCGTGTCTACTGAGCTATTGGAACAATCATGCTCACCCACCAAATCCCGAAACTCGGTCCCTATTACAAAGCTTAATACTTTTCGTTAGCAGACGTTACTCCTAAATACAAAATGATTATTTCCTTAGATTTAAGCCTTATTTATCTATTTTATTATTGTTGTTCCAAAATACACTGTATTCTATTTTATTCCATATTCAGACGACCATTTTAGCCTAGTTGGTAGTGACCCTGCCTACGAAGCTGGAGGTCCCGGGCTCGAATCCCGGCCAGGGCATTTATATGTGCGATGATCACGAAATTTGTTCCAGAGTCTTGGATGTTTTCTATGTATTTAAGTATTTATCTATCTATATAAGTATGTATATCGTCGCTTAGTACCTATATACTACAAGCTTTGCTTAGTTTGGGGCTAGGTCGATTTGTATAAGCGTGTCCACAAATATTTATTTATATTAATCAAATTGTTGCATCAATGTGAATAATGCCTAGGCAAGCATAGGCCGGAACACTTTCTCGGGTTAAGTACGTGCTCCAGTAACCGGTGCGTTGTGGGATGCGGTCACTAAATGCAGGTTATGTTTGTTTTGGGCTCGCTACGCTTCTAACCAACTATTTCAACTGAAACCACAGGCATATTTCTTTAAATTAGATGTTTATTTGTTACTTAATCATGCAAAAACGGCTGAAGGGATTTGGATACTCGCTACAACTATTTTATAGCCTGAATATAGAAGAGTGCGTATTTGCTTTATAGGGTTCATTACATTTCTTCATTCCTTTGAATTTACAAAATATCTATAAGTATTGTCTACTCTGGCAAAATCATAGATATAGGATACATTTTATCCCAAAAATCATTCCCCGAAAGGATGAAACAAGGTATAATTGGTTATTTATAATAAGTAATTGGGTTTGTTATTATTAGCTATTAAGTCTTGTATATTTTTTCTGTAATGCTGTTGAAAGCTAGTATTAGAATGTATAATTGATTATATCTAATAGTTGATTTTGTTATTAGCTGTTAAAGTCTTGTATGTTTTTCCTGCAATGCTGATGCCCCGAATGAATAAAATAAAATAACAGTCAGGATATTTATCTAAATACCTATTCAGTGTTAGAAGCACTTTAGTTTGCCCCAGGCACAGAATAGTATAATAGTATTACATACAGAACGGACACGAACCCCCGCACCGCGGTCAGCTACCTCGTCCCTGACAGGCCCAGGCTAACGATCGGGTTACCGTCGCGTCTCGCGATTCGTCCGCGCCACGCGCTACGCACTCGCGCAAACAATTGACGCGTGTACCGACAGCGCACGCACACATACTTACCCACAGCGCTTACTTTCCTTCGCGTGTCACCCCCGTGCCCCAGGTTAAGGTCGCGGTATAGTGCGGATCTGTCGGGAGGCGGTCTGAATATTAAATACAGACCTTCAAGCAACAGTTATTTCGATTTCCTTTCGTTTTCTTCTGTTGAAGCAATTCAACATTGAGTTCATACTTGATTTCATTACATGTAAATTCAGTAGTACCAATATTGATTGGTTAACGTCAGTGCTCACTAGCGCCGCCACGGGCTGTGTGTGTTTCCTTCGGGTGGCGAATGATTAAGAGCTGTCACGATGACATTGTACATGGCATTCAGATTTTGACACGACATGGTCGTTATTAAAACTCTCAACCCAAAAGTTATTTTATTGTTAACATCTTCTGTGTGCAAACGAACAACAAATTCGGGTTTAGCTTTTTCGTCATGTCATCCATCCCTGCTTAGGTACATTTTCAATCCAACACAATTAGTAGGAACGCGCACATGACATTAATAAAAATAATAATTCTTTCATTACCTATGAAGAAAGACATTCAATAGATTTTTAAATAAACAAAGATGACAAAATGCAATGATTCACTCGTGAACTCGTGATTCCGTGACTGGCCATCAAAAAATTGAAGTTACTTTTTTTGTAATTTCCTATACTAAGTGATTTTGACATTTTATTAAAGTTGACGATTTCACTATAATCATACCTATTGTGTAAGAGATTTAAATAAAGAGGCACTAAAGTGTAATGCTCCCATTACCCTCCCGGGAAGGTAATGAAAGGACCTGAAAGGCATATTGAAGTCGCCAGACACCGTAATCCCGCAATATCGCGGGATTCGCGGGACTCATAACTCCTAACAACGGCACCATAATACGGGATGCTGAGATTGCTGAGCTGGCTGTGTACTTTTCACGTAGGGGTTAAAATTAAACATTACATCTCAACTTTAATACTCCAACAATTTACAAAATATTTCGTATACCTCGGTCCTCGGTGTATAAAATGTTATCTAAATAAATCAAATCGCAAGTACAGTCAAGTGCAAAAATATGTATCGAATGAATCCTCTCATAAACCATGTACTGAAACCTTAATTCACAGACATCAGAGCTATGGGGCATATTTTTGAGGAAGTTGTATGCACCCATATTTTTGCACTCGACTGTACCTGTTATTGTCAAACTCAGCATGTTAAGGTATCCTTCGGTAGTCTAGATGTTCAAGCATGCGGCTGTCAAGCGGCAGTTGTGGGTTCAATGAGCTTTTCGTATTTTTTATTTTTTATTTATTATTAAGAAATTATACAAAAAATGACTAAACAACACCGTTAAGCCACAGCTTGGTTTGTCTCGGTGCAGCATTCCACGACAGCTATAAAAACGAGTAAGTTGTACATACAAGTTATCATAGTACTCAAACTAAACATATTTCCCTAACTTAACCTATTCACCGCTAATTTAATTAATATAATGTAAATAGTTAAATAATGTATATTAAGTAAGTACTAAATCATGGCTTTAAAATGAAACAAAAGAAATTGAAAATAAATTACATTGTGTGAAGATTATGATATGTTAATAAACATTTACCTAATAAGCAATTGTTCTAAACGCGCATAATTTTATTAATTTCACTGGTTAATGGGTGCTCCCACGATGGTTACGCCTCCGTCTAACCAAAATTCCCTTTGGCGAGTTTAATTTGTTGCAACCGCTTTGGAGGCTGCTTCCTCTATGCCCGGCTGGCAGCCTATAAAAAGACTAGTAAAATCTATAATGTCACATAAGTCAAATAAACTATCGTATAGAAAAATATCTTCGCACCGCAGTTAATATTTATTACGCTCATAATATTCAGTTAAGTGTTGATAACTGTGCCGCCAAACACCGCCACCGAGCTGCTGCTGAAGAAGTCAGGTAAGCCTCCTCCAAGCACAAAATTTTATCTCTTGATTATTTTCCGTACAAGTTATTCTGAGGCATAATTGTGCTCCATTCGCATAGTCATCCATTGCCTATTTACACGGCATAATCATTTTGGTCCTATCGAGTTTCGGATTGTTCCGCTACTTTAAATTCTAAATTTATTAAATTTATTTTCGCCTGTGATTGACGTAATATTTGGTCATCACAATAGGCATACATTTCATCCGCCATTTACGCTCATTTCATATATTCCGCTCATTGACATTTATATTTGTTTGAGATTGTCATAAATAAATTTACCTGAATTTTGTCAACATGGCTAAATCCGAATTAGAAATAAAGCTAGCCATGTTAAAAAGCAAAGAAGAGAAATTATTTGACCGAGTTTCGCGTATATATGCCGCTTCAAAGAAGATAACTAGTTATGAATTGCGAAGCAACGAGTCTTTCATGGCTGACAGTGAAACAATTGATGATGTGCGTGTCAGCTTTGAATTGATTCTTGACGATATGAACAAGTGCATGATCACTCTCGTTCCTGGTTCGAAACCTGACTATGAGCCCCTGGATGCGTTCGAAGATATGTACTCAAAAATAAAACGTACTCGAAATAATATTATTAAAATGTCTACACCTCAAGCAAGCGCATCTACCGCACCCGCAAGCCTCAACAACGGCTCTTTTATTAAACTGCCGCCTATTGAACTGCCTTGCTTTGATGGACGTACTGAGAACTGGCCCATCTTCTATGAGTCATTTAAAACAAATATTCATAATAATGACCAGCTGACTGACTCGCAACGTGTGCAATACCTCATGGGCAAGCTAACGCACAACGCCTTAAAATTAACTGCGGGTTTAGTGCCTACTGGTGAAACGTACTCCATAATTTGGAACAGTCTTGTCAAAAAATACCAAGACAAACGTGCCTTAGGTACTTATTACCTGAATAACATATTTGACTTAAAGCCATGCTCAAATAATTCTAGCAGTCTCAACAGCTTCATTGAGAAGTATTCCGCGTCTATCGCTGCCCTAAAGCAACTGAATATTCCTGATTTGGCTGATTTTCTTCTTTTAAATTGCGCATTGAGGAAGACTGACCAACAGACTTTACAAAGTTACGAAATGTCAATTCGCGATGTTGAGATTCCGACATATAAGTCATTCATATCATTTGTGCAAGACCAAGTTAAAATTTTAGAACGGTCTAACGGTGGTACCGTCAGCAAAACAGTCGTTAATATACCGCCACCAACTACGCGAACTACATATAAGGCATTTGTAGCCAGCAATGAAACCGCTTCAAACTCTGCGATTAATGATCAAGCTTGTATATTGTGCAACAAAAAGGATCACTCGCAACTTTATGCTTGTCTGAAATTTAAAAATATGACCTCTCCGCAAGTCAGATTTGAGTTCATCAAAAATAATCATGGTTGTGTGAATTGTTTAAGTACCTCGCACACACTTATGAACTGTAACTCACGTCACACTTGCAACGTCTGTCAGAAACGTCATCACACGCTTTTACATTTTGAGTCGAATAAAGCGAATGTTAAGTCAACGCAATTGTTCGCCAATACTAACGACGCTATTCCGTCCGCCTCTTATGTACCGCGACTCTCAGCAGCCACGCTTCCTTCGCATATTCCGTCCGCTGCACCCAATGCTCGCGAACCTAGTGTTCTTCGTGTTAATTCGAAGTGTGTTAGTACACCGCAAATAAATACTCCGCTGATCGCTCCTCCGCCGCGCGATAACGTTAATACGTCGTGGTCACCCGAAGGTGCCACAACGCAACCGCAACCAAATGCTTCGGTCTCACTCAAGGTAGAGTCGAACCCTAAGTCAACCATACTGTTGTCAACCGCTCAAGTGTACGCTACGCCTTATAATAGGGATGGCAAAACTATTATAAGATGTTTAATTGATAATGGTTCCCAGAACAATCTTATAACGCTTGATTGCTGCAAAGCGCTTAATTTACCCGTGATACCGCTTAACAATTCCTATATAAAGGGTGTTGGTTTAACATCGAGACCAATACATGGTTATGTTTATTTAAACATCGAATCCCGCATCTATCCAAATAATAAATACTACATACACGCTTTAGTGGTAGATTGTATAACTGATCAACTGCCCGCGCATTTTATTGAAGCTAATAAATGCGACTTGGCCTATCTGGCCAACATACCGCTTGCAGATTTAACCTGGAATATTCCAGGCTGCATTGATGTAGTGTTAGGAGTTCAGCTCTTCCCGTATATATATTTGGGGAACAGGGTAGACTCTGGCACCTGCGCGCCCCCCGCTTTGTTAACCACTTTTGGTTATGTATTAATGGGTGACTATCCTTGTATGTCTAACCCCAATGACACTTCTTTTACCGGTTTTGTGCTCAATGACATTGAGTCGAGCCTCAATAAGTTTTGGGAATTAGAAGAGATCCCATGCAAACGCTTCCTTAGTCCTGAAGAGACTGAGTGTGAGAATTTATATACTGCTTCTGTCACCCGCAATGATGAAGGCAGATATATAGTAGGTTTGCCATTCTGCAAAGATGCATCTGAGCTAGGTAATTCTAGAGCAGTTGCCCACCGCCGTCTGCTATTCTTGGAAAAGAAATTTAAACAGATACCTACACTTCGCGATGACTATAATAAAGTCATCAATGATTATATGCAAAACGGTTATCTTACGGAAGTTTCAGAACCTGACGTCACAGATGACGGATTTTATATCCCTCATTGCGCAGTGATCCGTCCTGATAAAGCTACATCTCGCGTGAGAATTGTCCTGGATGCAAGTGCTAAAAGTCACTCAGGGTTGTCACTCAATGACATTTTGCATACGGGCCCAAATCTGCAGGCAGATTTATTCGTTTTGTTACTGAATTTTCGCTTGTTTCCGATAGCAATGACGTCAGACATCCGTCAAATGTATATGCAAGTTTGTTTACCGCCAAAAGATTATAAATTTGTGAGAATATTATTTCGTTTCGATGAAAGGGAACAGGTGCGTACCTTTCAATTTACTCGAGTTCCATTTGGACTTAAATCAAGTCCTTATTTGGCAATGCGCACCGTCAAGCAGCTTTGTCTTGACGAGGGACATAAGTTCCCTGATGCTGCGTCTGTAGCTAGTTCCCAATTGTACATGGACGATCTAGTTCATTCGTGTATAAATGAAGAGACCGCAATGCGTTTATCGCAAGATTTAATTGCGCTTTTTAAGACTGGTGCATTTGATTTAGTCAAATGGTCCAGTAACTCACTGACACTGCTAGATAGTCTTCCCGATTCTCACCGTGCTTGTGTTAATTTTGATGACAAGCAAAGTGTTGCCAAGGTGTTAGGCTTGTCTTGGGATCCCTCCGATGATACGTTTTCCATGACTACGTCCCCGCCCGCCGGAGGGAAGTGTACCAAGCGAATCATTTTATCTACCGTAGCTCGCTTGTTTGACGTGCTTGGTTTGGTAGCGCCAGTCGTATTATATGCCAAGTTGTTAATTAAAGTACTTTGGCTCAGTAAAACAGATTGGGATGCGACTCCCCCTGAACACATAATCAAGTGTTATTCCATGTTGTTACAAGAATTTCCATTGTTATCAACGCTGAAGATTCCGCGCCATATTGGTGTATCATCTGATTGTGTAGTTAATATTGTGGGATTTAGTGATGCCAGCCTAAATGGCTATGGTTGTGTTATTTACTTACACGTGACAAACTTGGCTGGTAATATCAGTGTAAGGCTGCTATGTTCCAAGTCCAAAGTTTCTCCGGCTAAGATAGCTACCCTTGCTCGTTTAGAGCTCTGTGCCGCTGTTTTGATGTCCAAGTTGATCAAAATCGTGCAAGAAACTTATCTTGCTCGCATTCCCATTGCAGGTATATATGCTTTTTCCGATTCAACGATCGCTCTTTCGTGGATCAAAGCATCGCCTCATAGATGGTCAATATTTGTAAGCAATCGCGTTGCTCAATGTCAAGAGAATTTGTCACCAGAGAATTTCTATCATGTTGCTGGAATTGACAACCCCAGTGATTGTTTATCTCGTGGTATGACGCCATCACAGTTGGTTTCGCATAGTCTATGGTGGAATGGCCCTTCATGGCTCCGTAACGCGCCTACGGAATGGCCTATTCAACCCTTCCAGGCCGCAGATATCGAACAACTGCCAGAGTGTAAGACCACCACTTTGACAACTCTTGTGCAACTCGAGAGTCCTATTTTATATGAATTAGGGCAACGCATATCCTCTTGGAACAAATTGCTAAACACCATAGTTTATGTACTACGGTTTACAAAAAAGCTTAATCCCGCTGAAACTATTCAAAACATTGAAATTGCGGAAACCGCTTTAATACTCGCAATTCAGAGCGTTCATTTTCATGAAGATATTGCTCGTATAAAAAATAATATGTTACCCTCGCGAAAACTAGTCAAGTTATCAGTGTTTATTGATGACAAAAATGTTTTGCGTATAGGAGGTCGGCTTTCGAATGCTGATTTGCCATTTGAAGCTAAGCATCCAGCACTGCTTCCTAAACGTGATCATATAGTCAACATGATAATAGACCATTATCACGCTGTCAATTGTCATACAGGTGCAGGTCTTTTGATGTCAATCATCCGCCAGCGCTTCTGGATATTGGATGCTAGAACCGTTATTAGGAACAGAGTACATAAATGTAATTCGTGTTTCCGCGTTAAACCTGATCATCCAATGCCGAAGATGGCTGATCTTCCTTCCTATCGCTTGCAAGAAGCTAAAGCCTTTGTGCATACTGGGGTCGACTATGCTGGTCCCCTCCGCATAACGCTTTGTCGTCGTCGTGGTCAACATGCGCAAAAGGCGTATATATGTTTGTTTGTCTGCCTCGTCACTAAGGCAATTCACATTGAATTAGTTTCAGACTTAACGTCGGACGCCTTTATATCGGCATTCAAGCGCTTTATATCTCGACGTGGCCCTGTCTCTTGTTTTTACTCGGACCATGGGACCAATTTTGTCGGGGCTAAATCTCAATTAGATGAGATGTATAATCTTTTTCGCACCTGCGAATTTAAATCTAAACTTAACCGCGAATGCTTTAATCACCGCATTGGATGGAAAATGATCCCTCCGCGCGCACCGCATTTCGGTGGAATTTGGGAGTCGAATATAAAAAGTTTAAAGACTCATTTGTACCGCGTTATAGGGTCGCAGCTTCTAACATATGAAGAGCTGCTGACTGTTCTTGTTCAAATAGAATGTATACTCAATTCACGCCCTCTCAGTGTTCTGTCGTCAGATCCGCACCCTGAAATTATAACCCCAGCACATTTCTTAATGTCTACGCCTCTACAGTATTTGCCAGCGTCTGATCTGTCAACCGAGTGTCGAAATCTTAATAACCGCAAAAGATTGCTAGAAAGTATTGTGCAATCATACTGGAAGAAATGGCGCTTAGAGTTTTTGCACACGTTGCAAGTTCGGAATAAGTGGTGTACTCCAGATCATCCTATTAATCAAGGCACAGTGGTTTTGATGGGCGACGATGATGTACCGCCCCTTCGGTGGCCGTTAGGGGTGATAACAGATGTACACCCAGGGTCTGATGGTGTAACTCGAGTAGTTACTGTTCGAACCAATAATGGCTTATTCAAACGACCTGTTGTGAAGCTTTATCCTTTACCTACGCAGTAATCCTAAATAACATCCTGTTGTTTATGTATTACATATTATTATTTATTGATATATTATTACTTATTGATATTATCATCATAACCGCATCATTTCATTCCATTTCACCTTTGAAATTCTTCGCATTTCAAGGCCGGGAGTATGGTTACGCCTCCGTCTAACCAAAATTCCCTTTGGCGAGTTTAATTTGTTGCAACCGCTTTGGAGGCTGCTTCCTCTATGCCCGGCTGGCAGCCTATAAAAAGACTAGTAAAATCTATAATGTCACATAAGTCAAATAAACTATCGTATAGAAAAATATCTTCGCACCGCAGTTAATATTTATTACGCTCATAATATTCAGTTAAGTGTTGATAACTGTGCCGCCAAACACCGCCACCGAGCTGCTGCTGAAGAAGTCAGGTAAGCCTCCTCCAAGCACAAAATTTTATCTCTTGATTATTTTCCGTACAAGTTATTCTGAGGCATAATTGTGCTCCATTCGCATAGTCATCCATTGCCTATTTACACGGCATAATCACACGAAGTATCACTCGATTAAAATTGGAAGACGATGGCTTTGATGAGGCGTAAACGTTTTATCTAGTACATTTGAGCCATTAAACTCCGGTGGCCCCTCGTAATGTAAGCAAACAGAGTGATGGCGTCGATTAACGAGCGCTTTTCGTGTTATAGGTACGTCATACCTATCGGAAGTTTGGTTTGGCTGCGAGTGTTCTGAAATAAATTTCTGTAAAAGATCACTCTTTGTACGAGCTGTTTATTGCTTTATGCCACATCTGGCCATAAAGTAGCAATTACCGCACGCTCCGCGCGCGGGAAATCCCACTAACTGGCCTGGGGGTGACATAAGCGGTAAAAAGAAAGCCTCAGATCGCATATTTAACGCCCTTGCCTTCGGCTTGGGCGTCAAATACCTGCGATCTGAGACATTCTTTGTTTTACCGCACTTGTTAAGTAATGTACTATTATTGTACTTTTTTCACAGTCATCAATACTCGTTAAGACACCGCTGTAGGCCTAGCAGATGATGGCCGCGAGAGTATATCGGCTTTTCTCGAGCTATCCGTCACTTTCTAACAGCACCAATCCAAAAAAGACGCGTAGCTCGAGATAAGCCGACATACTCTCGCAGCCATCATGTGCTAGCCCTACTGACGTCCCTAGGCGTGTCACAGGTGTGCCCAAACTAGACGGGTTTGTTTTGTGTAGTTTAAGAGTTTCTATGGCCACCATTATCATTGTAATAAGCATATTTTTGTGAGAAAATTCCTGACTGTCGAGTTTCTTTCGGCGTTTCTTCTCGTCAGTGGCCTCTGTGAAACGCTAGTAGGGTTTGACTTGTAAAAGTGCCATTGCGGCCTACTTACAGAATAAAGTTCATTTTATTCATTTTATTTTTATTCACCTTCGATATTGTCACAGAACTTACAGAAGTATGCAAAATTTCAGCACCATCGGAAACCGGCAAGTGGCTAAAAAAAGTATCACAAATTTTGAGGACGACTTACAATACACACGGACAGTGCTGCATGTTAAATAAAAGCTTGACAAGAAATAGCTGGAAAAGAAGTAACAGCATTATAAAAATGATTACGATTATTTATGTAACACTATCAGTCGGTGAACTTTCTTATCTGCGTGGTATTTGTTTCGGCTTGCTACTTAGGTACTTTCCTTTTTCCTTTTATCTCGTGTCTTGTATCAACTTTGTCTCAGTTGTGACAAATACAGATGGTATTTTGTTTACCTGTCTTGAAACTGGGACACGCCAGACTGTAGTAGTAAGTTCAGTATAACATTTTGATTTAGACTTGGATAAGTCCAACTAGCCCTCTCCATTGCCCTCTGAGTGACTTTGAGCCTTCTTATGAGGCCCATGGTGAGCGACCACGTTTCCGTACCATATGTCATCACTGGCAACACACACTGGTCAAAGACTCTCGTCTTGAGACACTGCGGAATATTGGACGAAAAGATATGCCGTAGCTTCCCGAACGCTGCCCAGCCGAGTCGGATTCGACGATTGACCTCTTTCTCAAAGTTGGACCTACCTAACTGGACAGTCTGTCCTAGGTATACATAATCGTCTACAACTAGTCCAAACATTGTTCTCTTATTAAATGTAAATATGTCTCGCGTTAGTTTATATTTATGTATTTTGATTTGGATACTAAATTTTATGTTTCTGATTATACTTCGACATCATATAATAACACTTAATTTTTAGGGTTCCGTACCCGAAGGGTTCAAGGGTCCGAGACCCTATTTCTGTCACTCAAGCATCCATCCGTCGTCTGTCACACAGGTTTTACAGCCAAACGGTTGGACCTACTATCTTAAAATTTTCACAGGATAAGCATCTTGGTGGTCCAAAGCCATCCGAATACTCAAAACTTATTTTTAAATGTTTTAGCGTCGTAAGTATCAGACAAATTTTTGTAATTTAATGTAATTTTGAATTTGTACATTGTAGTGTACAAATTCAAATCGAGTTTCTTACGAGGTTACGAGGGCTTACGAGGTTAAGACGGTTCTAGATACAGCTAAAGGGGGGCTCGAAATCAAACCAACTTAATTTTGTGGTTGGTTCGGAACTCTAAATGTGAAGTCTGACTCGCACTTTGGCCGGTCACAATCGATTTGATATGGGTTTGTGGCAAACAATCCATTATCCACCAAGTGCAGTTGGTTAGCCGTCAGTCATTTTAAACAAGTTCTCGATTTAACCGCGTATAATTTTTCCTATATCTTTTGAGAGACGCGTATACCTAGTATTTCTTTTTATACAGCACCACGTAATGCCTGACCAGGAATATATGATCATTGTCAAGAGGGCGCTATTATTCTGATTTATATGGCAACAGACTGTTATGACATTTTGTCTTGTTTACTTGTCAGCTCTGACATAAATTATAAATTGATTTGCAGCTGAATAATTTCATTTCATCACATTGATAATATTCCGCTCGTGGCTATGAATTGTTTTGGTCATTTTTTCTCATTTATTATTAAATATTTAACACATAACTAATATTCAAATAAACCGCAACAGTGACACTGACGTGCTGACAATGTCATTAAAATTATTGCCAGTGTAAGAAATTAGTTCCAATGAAATTCCGCAACATGGCGGCCAGGCTTTACCTAATTAGGAAGCACAGTTTTCAAAATACCACGGGGCTCAACTATCAAAACTTAAAAAAAAACTATTTTCCATTCCGTAATATCTTCGTCTATTTTACCCGGTAGTAAATAAAAAATAAATAAATATTAAATATTTGTGGACAATCTTACACAAATCAACCTAGTCCCAAACTAAGCAAAGCTTGTACTATGGGTACTAAGCGACGATATACATACTTATATAGATAAATAAATACTTAAATACATAGAAGACATCCAAGACCCAAGAACAAATATTCGTGCTCATCACACAAATAAATGCCCCGGCCGGGAATCGAACCCGGGACCTCCAGCTTCGCAGGCAGGGTCACTACCAACTAAGCTAAAGCGGTCGTCAAAAGCGGTAGTAAAGCCAAACTCTCCCTAGTGTTTACCCAAAGAAGTGGGTGCCACCCAAGCACGGCCATAACTTTAAATTACGTTTACTGGAAACTACCGCACCCCGAATTTTCCATCGCATTTAATTAAAACTAAGTGAACAAGCACTTTGTCCCCGCCTCAAGCTAAAGGGTCTTAAGTCAGTATTATTTTATTCAGGATATGGCTTTTTGCGTCAACGTGGCAATTTATTTACGCGTATATCGTAATTTGTAAGGTACAGTTGAGTGCGAAAATATCTATCGAATGAATCCTCTCGTCAACATCGAAAATACCTATACGCGTTCATTGACAATATTGACATAATACGCGAACATGACTTTAATGTCAAGGGCTTATCCAGAAATCACGCGAGGTTCCAAAGGGGGGAAGGGGGTTACGAAAACCTCACTACTAATCACGTTGGGGGGGTACAACGGTACAAGGAAACCCCACGTGTATTTTTTTACTGCACCTACAATACCGAGAAATGATATCTACTCATGTAGCATTTTCTTAAAAGATAGGAGAAATTACACAATCCTACCAAAAGTGGCCCAAAAAACCTCGCGTGATTTCTGGAAATCAATCAATAATAATTGATTTCGGAAATGTCCATATCGTATTAGTACCAATATATAGTGCCTGTCATCCACGAAGGCGCGCCCCTCCACCGCCCAATCCGTACAATTGCGCACAGATTAATATGAGATTCGTCGTGGATGAGACGCACTATATTTATGAATTTTATGATAACTTTGACTGTGCCGAAACCTCAATACGCCGCCATAAGAGCATTGGATCTATTTTTGCACCCATAATTTTCGTTACAAAGGGAGTAACCAAACAAAAATCAACTCTCTCCGTCGCACTTGCGGATTCAAGCGACCAGAGAGGGAGATACTTCGTTTTCGTGAATTCGCGGTAGGCCCGTCGTTGGCGCTTTTACTCTACAAACGTCGGCTACGAGCCAAGCGCTACGAGTGGCTACAACGTTACGCTACGCGGACTACGCCGTAGAGCGTAACATTGATGTCTCGTTTTGTTACGAAAACTTTTTACAACATGGGTAAAGGGTGAGAGATATCGTAAAAAGTATCGAAGGTGATATTTTTAAGTTTACCCCTATGTCTGATTTTTCACGACAGAGTTAAAGAATTTTCTTAAAGTTCGATGGTCGATCAGATTTTGACTCAATGTAATACAGCCGATTAAAGTTAGAAAAATAAATAGTGGCGGTCAGTTATTTATTTATTTATCGTATGGCATTTATTTCGAACCGTGAGATCTCCGAGAAGACAGTACGGTTGCCAGTTTTTGTTGCATTTTTAGAACCACCCAGGGGTCACGTGTAGGGTAGCGGTGGGTACTTTCCCTACGGACGTGGTGCAACTTCGACCCCCCTTTGTCAAGTGAGTGGGCAACTTGACTATTAGAAGTTTCCAAGCCGCCCGAAGGCCTCCAACTTGGCTCAACGACTGCTGCCATAGACAGGAGCCGGGATCAACGGCTTAACGTGCCTTCCAAAGCACGGGAGCGCTCAGTTAGTAACCACTCAAAGCGGTCACCCATCCATGTACTGACCGCGGCCCACGTTGCTTAACTTTGAATAACACTTGCAGCACGCAGGCGCCGCTGGGCCACGAGCGCTCCAAGTCTCCGGTCAGTTGTAGGTACATTATGACAATCCTAACAAACATTCAGACACACGTACGCGGCCTTGATTGTTATAGGTGTAAAACTGACCGCCAACGAAAATCGCTCCAGTGTGTGGTAGGTACGCTTAAAACAGTATCGCACACACAGTTATGATACTTATGATATATCTCATGTGAGTAACATTTATTACCACTACACATGACAAAATGGCCCCTAAGCATGAAGCTATTCCACTATCTACTTGTGTATCTATAATGTACTTATATCTACTATTTGCTGGCATCGTGTCAAGACCAATTTTTCAAAACTGCAATATTTGAGAACCACTGTCTTTCCGCATATCTATTCTATATTGGACCTTAAGCATCCAATTACAAGGTTCACTTTAGAATTATATAAGAGTTAGAAATATGATCTTTGTATAGTTGCTACTAGTTTGTAGTTATTTGTCGTTACTCGAGACTAGTCGAGACGACACTGCTCTGCCACAAAGTTAGGCTTTTAATGCTTTTTATTTGATTTTAAACCTAATTTCATAATGAGTACGGTTGTTTTTTTAATGTTTTTGATTTGGACCTAGTTTAAACTTTCAACTACAAAAGTAGCGAAAGTAAATTGAGTTATTGAGAGAAGTGAAACATGTGTTTATCAGTTCAATTGAGTTTTGGCAAGATGACATTAGATTTATACTAGATCATAACGTAAATATACATTTTCTATGTAACTATAAGTTTATTTGAACTATGAGATTATAATGGACATCTTTCCATACCACTTTGTAAAGTATTTAGGCTATATTTAGTGCTCAATCTGTTAGTATTTACCACCGCGCGATCGCGAGAACAAAGACACATTTATATAGTCCTTATTCGGACAGAGTCAGTCCGACCCAGGTCGGGCCTAGCCGAGTTTCTTGCTGGACTCTTCTCAGCTAGACTAGGTTTAGTGAACCAGCGACAAAACTCCCAGCAGCTCGATTCTTCTCTCTCGATCACAGATTGATGAGTCTACATAAAACCGGGCATAACAGGACAAATTAACTAGATATTTAACACTAAGTTAATACTGCCTAAATATTTGATAGTAAGTAGTAATTATCAACGAGTACGGCATACCAGCATACCTAAGTATTTAATACTAAGTATATGAATGGGTATAGCAGGCCCTAGCCGCGTAAAGGCGAGAGTTATTGAATGAGCGCCCCTGAGATTAAGCAACGTCGCTATTTAAGAGATAACCCGAATTTAATACTCACCCTACTGTTTTAGGGCGGGTTCAAATCGTAAAGTCTGTTAAAATCCTATTGTACAGTCAAGAGCACTAATATTTATAAAGTTTTTCACCTTATTCCTTTGAAATAAGGCCTAAAAGTACATACATATGTATGCCGTAGAATCGTTGATTGTACATTCAACATAAAACAATGGATAAAAAATACTATAACTACATGTATGATGCATATTAGTATTTTTAACATTGATATGGCACGGGTCCATGAATTGTATAGGTAATTGAAATAGATGCAAATGATTTCACTAGGTTTCTGAAGACCGAAAGAGCATAGTTATAAATATAATAATATACAAAAAGAAAACCTTATTACGTAACGTATAACCCCCAAAAAGGGTAGACAGAGTACGTACATGATGTTAAATTTTCAGTGTCTTTAGTAAGTTCAGCTCTAAAGATGGAGTAAATTTGATATTGCAGTGATAGATTAGGCCATCGCCCACAACATAAGGCTATGCTGAATTTTGATAGGTATTTTTAATTTTTAGCTTTAGTTTTAATTAGTTAGTTTTAGTTTTATATTCCATTTGTTATTTTGTTGTACTCTTGTATATATTTTCTTGTCAATTTATTTAATAAATTTATATTTCATGGCTATGCTTAATATTTTTCTCCGAACTTTAGCGTAGAGTCACCCAAGGAAGTGTCGAATCATAATGTACAAATAATGTAGTCGAAAACTATTAGATCACTTTCTTGGCTTACTCTACAATCTACAACAAACAATTTAAATACAAATGTATAATGACCTCCCAACTAAAACCTCTAAACCCTTCATCAAAACTTTCCCAATCCAAACTCGATTTGGCATTGTCTAGGAAACCCTAGAAGTCAACGGCACCGCGGTCAGTAACGTCTTACAATTGACGTGAAGCAAGGCCATTGGAATATCCCAGGGGCATTCCACAGACCAAAAAGCATACGTTGACTTTCCTGTGATGTGACCAATACTTAAGGGCTAACGTGCATATATATACATAGGATATAGATGCATAAGGTATAAAGGTTTTAATTGCATTACATTATATAAGACTTGACAACGTTTATGCCGAATAAGAATCTAACCTTTGAGCCTTTATAGCCCTATATTTAAACGATAAATGAAAGTAGACAAGAAAATTAAGGGGTCCAATTTACAAGAAAAGTTCGTAAGCGCCGCACCGATATCCCTCGCAAACGTTGGCTACTGGGAAAGCATTTTCCGAATTATCGCTCCACGGTATACGATACGCCCGTATATTCAGTTTAGTGCCGGTCGGTGCCACTGTTCTCAGAGTTGTATATTACAATTCTACTCGTAGTCTTGTCGTACAATTGGCTACTTGACAATTTTTTTGCGCCATTGTAACCAGTTTTTAGAAATGATCAAATCAAATATCTATATCAGACTAACTACAATTAGAGGCTGAACTTAAGTTGGCGTAAATTGGGACAACCTGTATGTCTATCTTATTTATAGTACTAATATCTACTACTATTAATCCTATTTATAAAGTAATATCTTGCAAGGGTAATCACCGAAACTTGTCACTCCAAGTAAAATCTTGTTTGCTCCTGAATGCAACAGAAAATGTATCTATCACTAACATTTAGCAGTTTCGAAATATCACGTTGATTCAGTAAAACGTACTTGTAGTATATACGTCAGCTGAGCAGTACTTATTTGGCGCAACATGCGGTTGGTTGCCCAAACCTCACAAAAAACTTACAACTTATTGACCTCTAGAAAAGTTTCAGATAAAGCCAAACGTACCTACTTGTACTAGTATGTGAAGGTCGTCGCTAGTAGGTTTAGGTTTTGAGTTCTTTTTACCGAAAGAGCGAAGCGTAACCGTTTGAATTTGGGCAAAAACTCTTTCTCATGTCCTTGACGGATGCGGATGCGGGCATTTAAAACAAATACTTAATATCTATAATACTTTTAATATAGCCTAGGTACCGTGACATATGTCATTTAGCTGTCAATTCCAGTACAATATTGAACCTTAAAACGTCAGAAACGGCATAATTTGTAGGTACCTACTGAGATGACCGTTGTCACCGTCCCCAAACTTTCTAAAACATTCTACCAGGCTAAATAAACCTACGAACTCTTTTAAATGCACAAAAGTCAGATTACTCTGTGAGCGATCAATTTAAAACGAGGGTTAAATAGAACTTAAACTTTGAAATTTAATCTGCGAGGCTCTTTGTCCGCTATTGTGCGGACAAGGATTCTCGGTTTTTAAATCCAGCCGGCTAGTGAATAAAACACAGACCAAGGTCTGTGGAATAAAAGACCTATTGAATAATAGACGACCGCTTTAGCTTATACGTAGGACGTTATTTGAAGATCCCTATGACACTTGCAGTGACAGTTCATTTATATAACCTTGGAACAGCATCGCTGTCACATCGAAATGTTAATAAGCATCTTTTGGGAATGTAGCTAATTAATTTATGTAGGATTGTAACATTTACATAATAACAATATGAAAGAAACTTTAAGTGTCCCTTATCACCCAGAAATATGCTTAACAGAATATACACGGTGACGTACTGCAAAAGTTATATCGTTGGTCTGTATCGACTAAGGAAGCGGTGCCGTCGATAACAGATGTCGATAATTGAAGTGACAATAATAAAACGTGTCTTATATTTCATTTTAATTGTTTCGTGACTGTGTAAAAATAAAACAACGTTAAATTGCATATTTATTTATTATTTAACACTTATTGTTTTGACCTGTAGGTACTGGTCTTTCTTCTGGTGCGGCGTAAGAATACGTTATGTCCAAATTTTATGTCAATAGGTCAAAGGGAAGTTGAAAACATCTTCGATAAATATTTTTGTGACAGACGACCGACGGAAGGACGCATGAGTGACAACAATAGGGTTCAGTTTGGACCATTCTGAAACGGAACCCTAAAAATGGCGGTTTAGCAGCCAGAAACGTCTTTTACACGATAACCGCATTTGAGGTTTAAATTAATGTACGTGAGAGGACGCTGATAAGAACCGCCACAGATAAAAAAAACAATTGAAGTATCGACCCATGCACATCACTATATGGTATGTCACTGTCAGTGTCATAGGGATCTTCGTATAACGTCAGCTCTATAGCTGCCTACGAAGGTGGAGGTCCCGGGTTCGAATCCCGGCCGGGGCATTTATTTGTGTGATGAGCACGAATATTTGTTCTTGGGTCTTGGATGTTTTCTATGTATTTAAGTATTTATTTATCTATATAAGTATTTATATCGTCGCTTAGTACCCATAGTACAAGCTTTGCTTAGTTTGGGACTAGGTTGATTTGTGTAAGATTGTCTACAAATATTTATTTATATTTATTTATATTTATTTATTATTTATTTATAATCAAAGTTATCCTTCCAGCGTTTACCCGGTTAGTTGCCTACTAAACCCGCTGTCCGCTTAGAACCGTAACCCCTATATTTGCGTAGAAGCTATTTTTACGAAGGCGACTACCATCTGACCTTCCAATCCAGAGCAAAACTAGACCTTGCTGGGATTAGACCGGTTCCCTCACGATGTTTTCCTTCATCGGAAAGCCATTGTATGTCTATATGTAAAAACTGTGATACGTGGTTAATTGTTAATCCATCACGCACAACCTACTTCTACCCCTTTTATAGTTGATTCTTACGAAAGCTACTGAAAGGTAATGTTACTGTTCTAACCTCACACGAATTTTTATTTAGAACTTTAGTTTTTCTAAATTTGATTGTACTGATTAATATCTACTATCCGTTTTGGCCGAAAGTAATTATTTTACAATACATAAATCGTACATTTTATTGCTTACTAAAACTGTCCTTCGAGCTCCCTCGGGCTACTGCCCAATTTAATTAAAAACTAACTAACTATATTTAGTTAACGCCAGTTTTAATGAGCTCGTGATTGTGACCAAAGCTCACTTAGGGTGGGTTGCACCAAATGACGATTGCGGACCGATTAACGTTCACTTCACTCTTTAAAAAAGGCTTGCCATCTATGATGATTTCGCCAATCAATACTTGTTCAAAGACGTTGTTCGGTAACGACGTCATGACAGTAGGCAACTGGTTTTGTTCGGTAGTGGATTCAGCCCGTCGTCGCGAAGAGCACGTGTGTTCACCAACGCGGCGACGGGCAAAATCCCCGGTTAACGTTAAATATGGCGCTGCCGGCAGCTGTCATCCCATAGAAACTTGTCAAGCGATCCATACACATTGACCACAGGCAATGGCAACTTTTGTTTTTTTGTCGCTGTATAAAAATGAGTAATATTTCAATCATTTTGCGGCTTATTTGTACATTTCATATTGTATATTGAAATATAATAAACGAGTCACTCACGTCTTTAAAGTCGAATATTGCTCGACATGTTTCGGACTAATACGTGGTCCTTAATCATGAGGTCAACACCGAGCAGCCGCGCGGGCCGCGCGCTCCCGCGCAATGCTAGACGCGAGGCTGTCGAGGCTAGACCTCATGATTACGGACCACGTATTTGTCAGAAACATGTCGAGCGATATTCGACGTTAAAGACGTGAGTGACCCGTTTATTATATTTCAATATATCTGAGACTCACGGGAGTTTTCTATTTAAATACATATGTACAGTAAGGCGACTTACTGACTTGGCGGGGCGGGATCGATATGTGTCATTTTCTTCTTTGACGTAAACTTACTGACGTCGCTAAGATTCCCACTTGACACAATACTGACAGTAAATTACATTTGCGCAGTAGTAACTAGTAATATTATGCGCAGAAATGGACCAGTACTGCCTTCGCATCGTCCCGCTTCCGCGCATCCCGCGCCAGTCTAGCACTCATTTAAGAGGGTACGAACATTTCGCTCCAACTCATCCTAGCCGCGATCTCCCTGCGAGCGGCCATGTTTAGCTACACACTAAAACGATTACTGTGTGCGTGCGGTTCGAGTGCTGCCGGTTGAACTGACAAGTCTTGATCATTGTTATAGAGTTAGAGTGAGGTAGGAAAAAAATGTGGTGAGTTTTAAATGTTTTTATTTTATTAACATTACGTACCTACGCACTTATTAAGGTGGTTCGATTTTCATACAAAAAACGATCGACATTTATTATCTCATTACACATTATTAATACTTAAATATGTGTTAGTCTATTTACTTCTGACTATTCATTTTCGCGAAATTAATAAAAAACCTGTGTTTCATACAGAAATTACGCAAAAAACAACGTTAATTTTTTATAAATTTTACGTTTGGGAGCGTGATAACTGTCATGTACATTGTGTTGTGACGTTCGGCCGGCCATATCGGCGCGACTTTGCAGTTTGGCACGTTTTTGAGTGCCATCTAGTGCCATTTAAGCTTTGGGAAACCTAAGCGAACCACCTTAAGGGGCTGACAACGCCTAGAAGAAGTCCCGCTAAAACACGCGTGAGTTTCCAATTAACCATCCCGCTCTTTACGGAAGCTCTGCGCGTAGAATAGTATATAAACACACTTAAGTTAAGAGACAGTATCGATGGACTTTAACATAACTTAAACAAGGTTTAAATTTAAGTAAACGAATGATCTGAATACCTTATTTATCGATGCTTATTGTTATAATTAGACACTTAATATGAAAACTGTTACATTAGTAAGCAGCTAAAGTATCATAATAATATGTATTATGCCTTTAGGTAGTATTTTAAGTTAAATTGAGCAAATATAAATTGTAAATGTCAACATGTAAACAAAGCGCACTAGGCCGGCCGCCGACGGTCGGTTGAAGCGCGTAGCAACGATACGAGCAAAACGGAATATACCCACTTTAGAAATCATAACTTAGTCTTATCAGCTATCAGCACTCTAAGCGATGTAAAAACATGTACTTACCTTTATCCCTTACTTAATTTATATTTATACACTGTATTTTGTAAATTAGCATATAAATGCATGCATTTGTAAAAATAATTTCTCATCTAAGTGAAGTTGTAAATATCTTCTTTTGAGAAATAAACATTCTTAAACCCGAAATAAGAAAAGTGTGGATTATTTGTGAAATATGGCTCGTTAGCGGTTTAGGTATGAATATGTTGACTTTTTGTTTTTAATTGCAGACCCATACGTAATAAAAATAAAGACATAGAACCGTTTAATGATGAATTTAAGACCAATCTTTGCAATTATTTTCTATCGAGCCGATTTCGTCCAATTATATATCGAGTCCGTAGTACGGTATTTGAAATATGATGAATATTATACGTAGGACGTTATTCGAAGATCCCTATGACACTTGCAGTGACAGTTCATTTATATAACCTTGGAACAGCGTCGATGTCACATCGAAATGTTAACAAGCATCTTTTGGGAATGTAGCTAATTAATTTATGTAGGATTGTAACATTTACATAATAACAATATGAAAGAAACTTGAATTGTCCCTTATTTCCCAGAAATATGCTTAACGGAATATACACGGTGATGTACTGCAAAAGTTATATCGTTGGTCTGTATCGACTAAGGAAGCGGTGCCGTCGATAACAGATGTCGATAATTGAAGTGATAATAATAAAACGTGTCTTATATTGCATGAGTGACAACAATAGGGTTCCGTTTGGACCATTCTGAAACGGAACCCTAAAAATGGCGGTTTAGTAGCCAGAAAAGTCTTTTACACGATAACCGCATTTCAGGTTTAAATTAATGTACGTGAGAGGACGCTGATAAGAACCGCCACAGATAAAAAAACAATTGAAGTATCGACACATGCACATCACTATACGGTATGTCACTGTCAGTGTCATAGGGATCTTCAAATAACGTCCTACGTATAAGATATATTTTTTTTATGTGCTAGAACAAATAGTTTTTCTTAAAAAACTGCTTAAATAACATCAATTTCAACAAAATTAGGTCTTGACAGCCTCTTAATTATCTAATGTACGTATGTCCCTAATAGGCATTGATCTACTTCTTCTTCCGTCAACCATTTCTGGCAAAAGACATTTTTGATAGAAATATATTAATTTCGGCTCCATTTTCTCCTTCCAAAACCGGTCATCTTTATAAATTTTTGTGGTCTTGAGCTGGAAGTCTGCACCTGTCCACACCGCAAATAAACATACGTTTTTTTGGCTGAAAACAAAATAAAGTTTTTTTAAATATTTTAATCTTATTCACATCTTTTCTTAACATCACTATTCTAAAGTAAAATAACCGATCACTCATGTAAAGACGTCGAATAGAACTAGCTATAGCTCGAGCACGAAATGTCCAAGTGTTCGATTGCCAATACAAGTCGAGCTATATTCGATTCTTACTTCTATATTCGTTTTTTACGCGAGTGATTCGTTTATTTCCCAGTATTTAACAATATAACTGTTTTTTTTTACATAAAAGACGATTTGCAAGCTTTCAATTACCTGATATGAAGCTGACCTTGGATTTGATAGTACCAGTCATGCTTGGTATTGACTGTACCATCAATTTTCCAAAATTTTATTTTTTTTTCCTTAATGGCCTGTTCGGGGTCTATGTTTCGCGCCGAATAAGGGCATTTAATCTCCACGATTCCTTCGTCATACATTCCATCTGGAGATGCTCCCAAAAAAAAATGCTCTTCGTCAATAAAGAGCCCACATTTCTGCACATTGACACCTTCTTGCTCTTGCAGCTGCTTGATGGCTGTTGTCTCGTTCGTCTTACCATAATTGATAGCTGCGACTTTGCTTAATGAATACGAGTAGACGAGAGTTTTAACGAGTGGCGCAGAGTTGGTGTTAGGTCTCCTTTTGCATACCTGAAAGAAAATTTTATATTTCGTTTGTAATAACCTAGAAAGACATGTTTCTATTTGGCCCTGAATTAGTGTCGCTACAAACAGCTTACATATGGCAATAATAATGTGCATATGTCATCCAACGCACTATGAACTGTCAGTATTAACGGACATGTCAACGATTTCAAAACATTTTTTAATGTAAAAATTGTATCGTATTCAAGTTATTTGTTGTATCGTATAAGTTTTACTTTGGTCGAAAGTTTAATGGATCACATCGTTATAAAATTTACCTTGCTAAAAGCTGAGGCTGTTAACAGGCTTCTTCGTAGCTCAAGCCACAATGTACTTTCAGCTTGCAGTACGGTATCGCGTTCGACTTCATGTCGTTTTTCAGTTAGGTCCTTCAAGTTTTGCAAAAACAAATCTTTAGCAGCCTCGTATTGCTCTGGCGTGTAATCAGGTTTTTGGCAACTTTCACCGTAGTCGTTTTTATCATTTCGGAACACGATTTTTTTCTTTAAGCCCGACTTACGATTACGTCTACGGTTATGCTCACATCGTTTGTGTTCCAAAACTTTGATGGACTTTTTGGGACTTTTGTCAAAGTTGGTCTTGTACAAGTTGGTTTGAGGCTTGCCGGTGTTAAATGCTACAACAGCAGCGTGACAACGAGCTGTATAAGACTTCTTCAAAGAAAAATTTATACGTTTGCCACCTACATGTTTTGCTACTATGCTATTAAACTGTTCGGCACGATTATTGTTAACGTCACATAGCAAGCTTTTCGAATTAAGTGCCATCTGGGTTGCTAGGGCCGTTAGCTTTCTAAATATAGTCTTAGCCAACGGTAACAAGTTTTCTTCACTTTTCCTTTCCTCTGTGCAGTAATAGTTTTCACAAGCGCTGTGGTCACCCAAAACGTGTTTTGGGCTGTTCATGATGTCGTTTTTGAGATGAATTATTTTTTCAGATTCACTTGTGTGCTGAGCCTTGCGAAACCGAGCTGCAGCTCTAATGGCTGTACGCAGTCGAGTTATTTTTTCCATCGAAAGTAATTTTCTTTCAGAAAGTGGAATGGACGTG
Source organism: Cenopis cana (assembly GCA_951800055.1). Taxonomy (NCBI): domain Eukaryota; kingdom Metazoa; phylum Arthropoda; class Insecta; order Lepidoptera; family Tortricidae; genus Cenopis; species Cenopis cana. The sequence continues at coordinate 1,428,684 of OX637476.1, read as the reverse complement.
TCTTTTTGTAGTTGCATGAGTTTACTGCAATAATTTCGCAGCAGATGGTTCGAACATTCTATTTTTTGTACTTGCACGTTGGAGTAAGGCCGACTTTCTAAAATTTTTTTATACGTGCTAGCGTCACCATCTGCAATCAAGGTTGCATAAATTAGGTTATGGGTGGCCACTGAAGTTTTAAAACCCTCGACTATGCTAACCTGTTCCATGCTAGTGGAAGACCCACTATGATTTCTATTGCATTGGTGGGTGGGAGGCAATTGATTTTTGGCTACCGCTCTAGCGCATATTGTGCAATATTTATTTTTTACGCCCATGTGGAGCACTTTCCCAGTCTTAAAACCTATAATCGCAGCTGCGCCTGACGATGCAGAATAGTTACTTCTGTAAGACCTTTTGGACCAACACGCATCAGCCACAACTGTAATCGCAGGAATTCCGTCTATTATGTCTCCACTCTCAACCGCTAGTTTGGCTTCTTCCTTGGCAGCTTCTTTCATGCTTTTTTCTGCAGCAAGTGCCCACCAATCAGAAACATCACTGTGACACTTATTGTAGACTCTTCCGTTTAAAGTTGGTAAGTCCATTGATGTCAATAGTTCGTTTAAATTTGTTCGTCCACAGCCAGTAAGCATTGATCCAGTCACAGCAGCATGACTTACAGTCATGGCCTCAAGATTATCGCATGAATTTATCTCAAAATTTTTACTGCACATATTACATTTGAAGTAAGTCACCGATTCTAATCCAATTATTTTTTCTTTCGTTATTTCCATGTTACTCATTGTGCAGCCCAAACCTGGATTGTGATTCGACATGATCTTTATTTGCTGCAAAAAATAATTGATATCGATAATCCTTCGACCTTCAATTAAAACTGGTGGGCAGGTCAACGTGTCAGGTTCTACGATCTGAAAGGAAAACGGTTATAAACAATAATGGTTAAAATACTAGGTTCACTCTCACCGTTGAAGTTACGTTTAGAAAGTAAAATAAAAGTAACTAATTAAACTTACGAAATTAAAATTTTCACTAGGTGTTTGTTGACTGTCTTGTGCCATTGTTTCTGTTTTATCAGTATCATATTTAGCATCCTAAAATGAAATAAAAACCAAAAGGTAACGACTTTTAGAATAGATTTTTTTTTGTTAACCAACTCGCCTTACTATTAATTATTATTTTAAATTACTAATACGATTTTTTGAACTTAATTATGACAAAAGTATTCATTATTCCCAATAAACTGACTGAAAGGTACTTAGCACTATTGCAAGCGCCATTATCAAGGATAACGGAGATGCTGCGAGTAGTGCGAGTTCGCAGAGAAAATTCATAAATCATAAAAAAGAGACTGTTTCTGGAAAAAAAACTCGCAAGATACTGTAAATGTGGTATATCGTGATCGAGTTTCAAGTGAGAAGGAGGGCAGTAGTGACAGTGACACTATACGGAAAAAGCGAACCAATAAGTGGGTAGATAACTAAAACTCGCAGCACGTCACTCACTAGAATTTTAACTTACAGTGTCCAAATCTTCCATATCAGAAATTGTATTCTTTGTAAGAGTTTGGAGATCGCCCATTAATGATGAGTAAATATCCTGTCAATCAACAATATCGTCAATAAATAAGATTGTGATTTCATTAAATACCAATAAAATAAAAATTTCACTTAGAAGTGGCATTACATTTGGCACGAAATTTTCCAAAAGAGGACTTTTTGGAGTTTCTTGATTGTCTTGTACAACATTGTCGCATATAGAATCCTAAAAAAAAACATAATTTATAGGACTGAAATTTTGGTAGAAGTGGTTTTTGTAATTTGAAACATTATGTAATATATATACACTGACCTCCTCCATTACATTCGACGTTATTATACATGTTTTCTTCTGTCTGAAAACAAATTTCATATTAACCACAAAAGTTAACAACAGAAAAGGAATTTCCCTTGAAAAGTATAATTACTGAGTTTCATAACCATAGGTTAAATAAAGGTAAAAACTTTTTTAAAACTAGCGTATTTAAATGCGTTATAATAATGAAATAAACTTTTCTTTAAAACTTTAACTATCAACTTATAAGGTCATTACACAATTTACACTAGATTTAGAATTTATTTAGACTAGTTAGTTATCAAAAAGCTAGTATCAGTAGTAACTAGCTTTTTGATAACTAGTCTATACATTGCAATCGGAGTATAATACGCGCGATGGCTTAAAATCAAAGTTATTAAGATTTGAAATTCACAGTTCGTTTTTAATCCTTTATCTATTTCTAAGCCTAATCAATACAATTAATATATACAAATCAATAGAGTAATGTTTAATGAACGAGAAATGATAGATACTGTATACTTAACACTTGCAATATAGTCTGAACCCAGGTTGAACTCGTTGGAGAAAATGTTCTCGTTTTAGGTACAGAGTAAACATATGTTGGGAGACTATACAAACTATTTTTAGAGGTGCATGAACACGAAATAACCAACAAAATTGGAATAAGTTTGTCAGGAAAAAAGTCAAATTTGGAATAATAATTACGGGGAGTCCACGTGTTTCGGGGACTAGTTTTACTTTAAATTACTTTCCACAGAAACTACTTGGCCTAAAAATCTGAAATTGCACATACATATAATTCGGTAACTAGTCCAAACAACGCAGTCATAAATGATCGGGCGCTCGTTAAGAATAAAAATATATAAATGAATATGAATATGAGAGTAAATTTACACAAAAGATAACAACCAGTAAACATATGTTGGGAGACTATACAAACGATTTTTAGAGGTGCATGAACACGTATTAATCAACAAAATTGGAATAAGTTTGTCAGGAAAAAAGTCAAATTTGGAATGATAATTACGTGGAGTCCACGTGTTTCGGGGACTAGTTTTACTTTAAATTACTTTCCACAGAAACTACTTGGCCTAAAAATTTGAAATTGCACATACATATAATTCGATAACTAGTTCAAACAACGCAATCATAAATTATCGGGCGCTCGTTAAGAATAAAAAAATATAAATGCATATGAATATGAATATGAGAGAAAATTTACACAAAAGATAACCAGTAAACATATGTTGGGAGACTATACAAACTATTTTTAGAGGTGCATGAACATGAAATAATCAACAAAATTGGAATAAGTTTGTCAGGAAAAAAGTCAAATTTAGAATGATAATTACGTGGAGTCCACGTGTTTGGGGGACTAGTTTTACTTTAAATTACTTTCCACAGAAACTACTTGGCCTAAAAATCTGAAATTGCACATACATATAATTCGATAACTAGTTCAAACAACGCGATCATAAATTATCGGGCGCTCGTTAAGAATAAAAAAATATTAGAGTTGGAAAGAATGAATGAATGAATTAAAGGAACGAAATGTTCACAGAACGTCACGAACATAGAAGCACATATCCAGACATATCACTAGCAGCAATAGGTAATAGGTAACATGGTGCCTTATGGTATGATTCCGCTGCCGACTGCATACAACAACTGCACCTTCCGCCGCACTCCAAATTGAACTGTAATCATAAGACTAAAAGTCCCAATTTAGAGTGAGCGGCGTGTGCTGTTCCGACACTTCTCCGCTCATTTCAAATTGAGCTTTTTACGCATACCATTACGGTTCAATTTGGAGTGCGGCGGAACGTGCAGTTGCTGTATGCAGTCGGAAGCGGAATCATACCTTTACCTTTTAACTTGTGTGGCCGTAGTAGTGTTGGATTTTTTCGTCCCAAACAATTTACGTTTATTGCCCATTTCTGTAAAAAATCATATCACTTTAGTGCTTTGAGAAGAAATAAAATAAATAAATTTAGCATGTTAACTTACTTACCAAGTATCAAATTATTAATCTGTAGCGGACGCGCTACATCTACAGAATAGCAGTGTCCGTGTGAGCTTGGTCACCGACCTTAACGCACCGAGGAGAGCGACACGTGCGTTCCTTGGGAAGGCCCGGCGCGTAATGAATCGAACAACGTTGTCGCGCGCTGTTATATTGTGAATTATAGTGGTTTTTAAAAATTCGTCTAAATTAAGTGGGTTATCCATAAGCGTTAAAAAAAATAATAAATATCAAGCAAAACCTGTAGTTTTATAGTAATAAGTTTTTTTTCCAAAATATTATAAAACATGTGAGGAAAAAAATGTTTAAACAAACCGATTTAGACATTTTGTAGTATTTTTTTTAGATAGTAAAAACCAATATTTCAGAACTACTGCGATCGTTATGTACTAAAAGACTATACATCCTATTGTAAAAGATAAACATCCAATCGTTTTTGACAATTTAAATGGAAATATTGTACCTGAAAGATAGCTCTGACGCGTATTTTTGCAAAACACTCCGAAAAAAACCTGACTGTTTTAAATAATCGTACATAGAAATAAAAGTTTAGCAACGCTATGGTCTAGAATAAGAGTTTATCTATACAAAACAGAAGTTTACTTTAACAATGTAGTCACTTGAACAAAGATATGACGTTAGAAAAAACCGTATATTTTCTAAAATACCAACTTTTTGTTCGTACAGTCTTAAATGTAATTCAATTCAATTCTTTAAAAAATGGCTTCCATCAAATTTATGATGTATTCGCCAATGTCACGTGTTCAATGACGATGTTCGGTAACGACGCCATGACAGTAGATAAGGTTTTGTACGGTAAATGGATTCTGCTCGTCGTCGCCCCGGGCACGTGTTCTCACCAACGCGGCGACGAACAAAATCCCATTTAAATGTAGGGGCGCAGTAAAAAGTAGTACTGAGTTGGCTGACAGTTGACACTGATATTTGACAGTTTTCTCATATCGTACCGCCTCCGCGCCGACAAATCAGGAAGTTGCCTAACTATGACATAACGAAGCTTTACTCGTACGTACACATTTAGCGGGGTCGCTCGTGCAGAATATTTTAACGAATACTGTGATTTAAATGTCCGCTCGCGCGGCAAAAGCAAATGCAACAAACAGCAATAACCGCGAATCGTTGTCGTATTTATTGGTTCGGCTCGGCAGATTGAAATGAATAAAAAATTTACGGTTAAAAATGCTGTGAATATTGTTGTTTTCTTTTATTTTTGCTTAGCAATAAAAAATATGAATAACACTAACCGAGCGGTAACGCTTTCAGTCCGAGGGCGCGGCTTCGAGTCCCGTCTATCCTATACCCGTCTATCCTATATTTCGTGACATCACATTTTAAGACGAGGCTTTAGATTTTTTGGTAGTTTTCCAATCGATATTGTAAGCAAACCAGGTAAACTACGAGAATAAAATTTCAGTATGTTATATTTCATTATATATTCTAACGAACTGGGATAGGAAAACAAGATCAGTGAAAATTTTCTCGATAGACTTTCATTCCAAACTAGTGTCCATTTTTATTTTATTTTGCTAATCATTCCGGAACTATAAGCATTCATCCTTTGAAATTTTCAGAAACGACAGTAATACTATCTTTCTAGCGAACTGGGATAAATCTTTTTATTTCATCATATAGTTTATTTTATATGAATTATTTCATACTTTCGGAACTTATGCCGCATACGCCTTTGTGTTCATGAGCGGCATCATTGTCTTTCGTCTCTTTTTTTTGCACGCGGAAGCAATAGACGCTGTCTCATCAAGACTCCGCCTTCAGTCGCCTGGGATTTTTGCCGACGACGGATGTGTGTCTAAATTGCGCTTACGTTGATTACCCACCGAGCAACGTTATTATAAAATAATATCGGACTTATTGCATACTACACTAACAAATTTGAACCATGATAATGAAACAGACAAACAATTGGATGAAATTAATAATTTCGTAAATGAAAGCGAACCGAGCACAGTAGAACAAAAACTGATGGAGTCGCCATTGACAGTTTTAGATTTGGTCGACTATTCTGTCCATAAAAGTCTATAAGTACTACAATTATGAAATTTGGTAGAAGGATGTATTCTAATAACTGCTACATAAAAGTGATGTGAAATTAGGAAAAAAAAATATTTTATGGGAGGCACCCCATACATGTAACCGGGGGATACATTTTTTTTAGGGTTCCGTACCCAAAGGGTAAAACGGGACCCTATTACTAAGACTCCACTGTCCGTCTGTCACCAGACGTATCTCAAAAACCGTGATACTTAGTCAGTTGAAATTTTCACAGATAATGTATTCCTATTGCTGCTATAACAACAAATACTAAAAAGCAGAATAAAATAAATATTTAAGGGGGCTCTCATACAAGAAACGTGATTTTTTTTGCAGTTTTTAAAAGATAATTCGTGCGCGAGTCCGACTCGACTCGCACTTGTTTTTCAATGCACTTAGTTGTGAGGGGTATTTTTGGACAGGCCTTTAAAAATAATATAGATGTTACTAAAAAAGTTTTAAATTTAAGTCAATTGTTGGTGAGATATTGTGTTTTTGTTCTTTGTTTGGCAATAAAATCTTATCTTATCTTATACAAACTGTGTCCCCACCCCTCTAATTTCCAAACTATGAAGATTAAAATTCTGAAAAAAATTGAGGTGGTGTACATTAATAAGTACTTTCAACGATTTTTGGTTTGAACAAGATGGGATTAAGGATTTTTGAGTTTATCACTGAAAAACTGTTTTGCCCAAACAAAAGGACGTAAGTGCCGTGACTTTTCCTCTGAAGATACGACCTTTTTTGATTCAAGGTATTAAATAGTGTTTTTAAAAGTGAACTGCTAGGTGTCGGTATGGAACCCTTCATTGTGCCCGATTCGACACGCACTTGGCCGCTCTTTTTATAAAGTAAAGTAAAGTAAAGTAAAGTAAAGTAAAAATTATTTATTGCATGAAAATGGGTTACATAGGTGGTTAGTGATTAGTAAGTACAGTGTCTTCATTTTCTACCTACATCAGGTATACAATAGTATTTAGCAGCAATTTAATTTTTTTTTAATTTTTTAAATTTTTTTTTTAATTTTTTTTTAATTTTTTTTTAAATTTTTTTTGATTTGTATTTTTTATTTTTTTTATTTTTTATTACTTTAGATTTGATTCTTCTGGAGAAAAGATTTCTTTAACTGAGCATAACAATCAACCTTCAGTCTCGTCAACCGCTGCTGGTGTCATTGTGTCGAAGCAGAAACTGTCTAGACCGAAGAAAGAATTAGGAGAAAACGAATTTCCTTTGAAGGTACAGTCGAGGTCATTAATGGGTAAGGACCACGAGCGTTTGACCCGCTGCACTTATATGTAACGAATTTATTCAAATATAGTTGCGATAATCCATAAAGTTTGAATGAGAATATGCAGATGGAATGTATATCTTCCTATTTGCATTCAAACTTTATGGATTATCGCAACTAAAATCGTAAAAAAAACACTGTTAATGTTTCTCAGGTTCGTTCGTAACCATACATTTACCCAGCTCCATGCCAAATTTCAACTTTCTAGGTCACCTGGAAGTGGGTTAGGTTTTTGATTATTCCCCCATCCATCCTAGTCGAAAAAAATCCTATTTTTAGATGTTTGTGTCTTAATAACCGATTGAGCTATATTCATGAATTTTCGAATCTAGTTAGCCTTAAGGATCTTATTAAACGTACCAAATTTCATATGTGTACGTTCAATACATTTTGAGTTACGTAAGGGTCAAACAAAAGTGGCACCAAATGGTTAGTGTAATATAACACACGGCCGCTGCGTCACCAGTTCTTTTTTTTTACTTGGTTTGACACGCTGCCGCGTGTCTAGAGTACACTTTTTTACCTAATCGATTGCGTTTGCTTACAAATTGTAGGCGACCGCATTCGATTAGGTAAAAAAGGGTATACATATTAATGACCTCGACGGTATGTACTTTTCCTAAGTTAAAACTTATCGTCTTTTTCTAATATTTCTATTTTAATATTGTGATTTTTAGGGTTCCGTAGCCAGAATGGCAAAAACGGAAACCTTATAGATTCGTCATGTCTGTCTGTCCGTCCGTCCGTATGTCACAGCCGGTTTACTCGGAGACTATAAGTGCTACAATTATGAAATTTGGTAGGAAGATGTATTCTATCAATCGCTATATATAAATGCCGCCGTATATGAATGTGATGTGAAATAAGGAAAAAAAAAATTAACCGGGGGACGAAATTTTTTTTTCAATGCAAGTAGTTGTTTGGGGTATTTTTGGATAGGCCTTTAAAAATTATATAGAGGTTACTAAGAAAGTTTTCCATTTAACCCGGCGGGAGTGTGGTCACCAAACGTAACTAGGAGTATGTGGCAGGATATGACATACCCACTTACAAAAGTAACTTTATTTATACATGTATAATTCATAACACTTTAATTTGTAAATTATCTTGTACTTTGATATATCAAAATCCAGTTAAAATGAAACACCAGTGTCATTCTATATTTTATAATACTTTATATTAGGAAAAACAGATTTGATTGATTGATTAAAACCTACAAAAAGGTAAAAAAATATCAATTTTAACAAAAATTCAATACATAAAACGTTTCATTATATAGGTAATCAAAAATTATGTAAACATTGATTATGAACATTAAAAAAAGTCAAAGCGGTTTAGTCGTTCTCAAGCGTGTCATATTATGTATAATAAATAATATACTATATTAAATAAAAGGTCAAACAAAGATTTCTATTTACCACTATTCAATAAATAATCTAATGATTTATTCTTTTAATTACTTCCAGCAGTTTGCAAAAATAATAAATAATATATTTTCTCTATTCATTCTTTGTTCTTAGCGCAGCGTGTCAGAATAATAGCAGTACGTGGCGCGCGAGCGTGGCCTACGAGTTTCGCTAGCGGTGGCGGGCAGGTGGGGGTGATGGGCGGAGCAACCGTGGGATTTTTTTTCGGGTGCCTCGTCTTAAAACAAATATCTGGGCGGCCGAGCTTTGCTCGGCGTTTTCCCGGGCATGAGACCTAGCTAGAGTCGTTAGAATTGTTAGAGCCGTTTCCGAGATCCCCGAAATAAATAAATAAATATACAAAACTTGCTCGTTTAAAGATATAAGATAAATAGATAAGTATTCAAACACGAGATTTGAACTGTTATAACAAAAAGAAATTGCAATATATGTGATGTCACACTAGATAGTGGAGTCTAACAAATGTTTCAGAAACTTATAAAATACATGTGACGTAATAGATTTATGGGCTCACAGATATGTGTTTTTTAACGGGTAAGGGCCTTAAATGACACAAAAATCTCTGTTTAGCCCAATGGTTGGCTGGTAGAGAATGTCATTTGGCATTAAGCCCACCATTTGTGCAATTTTGTGTGTTTGTGCAACAAAGTTGAAATAAATAAATAAATAAAAGCCGTCACGGAATTTGTGAACCGTCTGACGTCACAAACGTAGACGCTTATTAAGGCTGGGTTGCACCTAACCGTCTGTAATCGTAAGCGGTGTTCGTCAAATCTGATTGTATGGAAAGTTTGACAAGTTTCTATGGGATGACAGCTGCCGGCGCCATATTTGACGATGACCGGTCTGTGTTCGTACGTTGGTGCAACTGGCACTTAATCTTGCTATTCTTAGTGCTACTTATGGTCCATGCCACAAACGGCTAAAAAACAAAGTTGCATTCTTAGTATTTATAATGTACTCTTTGGTCGCATCTCCCGACCCCTTATTTCAATTTAAAATCTCCAAGAAAACACGCTCATTCTTTAACAAGCGTTTGTTTTAACAAATGACAGTCGTTTATCTCGCCCGCAACAAGTGGCGGCAAATCGGCGAGTTAGCGGTAGTGCAGCGGTGTATTCAAATCTGACGGTCACTTTCACACCGCATTAGGATGTGATAGAGACGGATGAAATATAACCAAAATAGGTGTCCCCAATTTTACTGGTGTGTTATTTATATTATGTTTTATCTCACGAATGCGGGTTGGGCCGCTGTTCAGACTCTGTGTGTGTTCTCCAGAGTTCTAGGTTTTACATATATGGACGTTAGGTCTCAATCAGATCGCTTTACTGACTAGCATTGGGAAACGTGCATACTACGTGATCCATGTTTTACAATTTTTGACCTCCTCTCCCTTATCGGTGACCACCACCCGTACGCCAGGGTCTGTGCGCCTCCTATATATGGTTTTAAATATTTTTTGCTGACAAAATGTGAAAATAATCGACTTCTCTTTGTGTTTGGTGTACGGCATTGTGACATTGGAAAAACTGCCGGCAAAATGTCAGTAATAATTAGTATAAAACACCAACGTAGCTCGAAAAAACGCGAGATTTCCCTAGATGATACCGAGTCCTGACTACGTGACAAAAACCTAAGTTCTCGCTCCCTTGTGATGTGATCAAGCGTGGTATTTTGAAAACCTTTTCCCCCTGAACGGCTCACAACTCACATAGTATGCGTACGTTGCCTTAAGATTAGATGTTAATGAGAATTTATCGACTGCTAGTTGAGCGCTCGTTTTGTAGGCGTTTTTCTCCTACACGTGAATAGCGCTACGAAAGTGCTAACTGTGTTATCGTTTGTTCCAGAAAACAACCAAAGACGTTCGCATTTGACCACTGTTTCTACTCGCTGGACTCCGCGCTGCCGAACTTCGCGTCGCAGAAAACCGTGTTCGAATGCCTCGGCCGAGATATCCTGGATAACGCCTTCGATGGATACAACGCGTGCATATTCGCGTATGGACAGACAGGTTCGTTTTTATTTAACCCGTCCTCTCTCAGCGAAAAAAACAAAACAAAACATTCTTTTGTCATTCGGCCGGGGATCCCAGTCACCGGTAGCGGACGGCGTATGGCATGTTTACTATTCGCTTTACACAGATCAATTTATAAAACAATATCTCAGTTCTTCACCCATAGCCTAGCGTCTGCATCAGAAGAGTATAAATCTAGAGTAATTCAATCAAGTTTCCGTAATGGGCAGTCGTGGATTATGTGGTGAATAGACTTTATAATTGTATAGGAGCCCCTTTAGTTGCACCGTGGTGAGTCTCGCCAGACAGGTTAGTGATAAATGTTGACTTATGGCTTGGACAGCGTGCGTGACGTAAGAGGATGACCGTCCAAGGTATGAACCTTAGATTCGGTTGAACCCGCTCAACCAATCTCAGGGCGCTGGAGATGACAGTAGTCCTAGTCCTGCTGAAAAGGAAAGTTTATCCTCTGTGACAAGTTGACGCGAACGCGTCAGAGCGATAACTAACGATGTCGTTACGGAAATAGCGTCTTATAAACCCCCAAAACGTATCTCTTGCTTGAGTTTGACATAATAGTGCAAGCCGTATTCGTTTATCTGACGTGATTGCGCACATTCACGCTTCAGACGTGAATGCTTATGTTGCGTCAGGCATTAGACCACATGCGTAGTATAGAACCGAAATAAACGTACGAGACATCGTTACCTCGTCAGACATAAATGAGTTCAGATAGATTCCGCATGACATTGAGTTTCTGCGAATGACTGCTGGCATCAGATAATTCAGACGACATAGTTCAAATTATTTCGCATAAACAATCCCCATCAAAATTCCAATAAATAACCGCAAAGCCTTTAATGTCAATAACCCAATTCCTGAAGCGGTCTCCTCAAAACAGGAAAATGGGAAGTCGTGTCCATAGACCAAACCTTAAACGGTGTATAATGTACGAAACTCACAGGTTCATAAGACTTTTCGTTTTTAAGAGGGCGCCGAGCATATTTAGCAAAAACAGCCTTCACCTCTCAATCTGTGGAGGTCACGATTCTCTACAAAAATATATAAAATATATGTAATTATTATCACAAAGAGTGTGTTTACAAGTTATCACTATTAGTAATCTATAATAAATTACACTTTAATAAATACAATACCGTAAAGTTGCACTAAAAATGAGAAGAACGCGTGTCGGCGTTTAGGCAAAATTGAATTGAAAAATCTATTATTTCGTTTCAAAATCACACTCAAACAAATCTCAAAAGTATTCACTATAAGTTATCACACTATTCACATTTTTCCTCGCAAAGACCAATGAGAATTTCAAACGTAAATCTAAACTTTAGTGACTTTTCCATACATTTTCCCTGCCACCATACTTTCGAAAAATCGACAGATTGGCCCTCGGTGAGAGCAGACGCATGCTCCTTTTTTCGCTTTGACAGCTCTGTTTTTGACATTTTGCCCGTATACGAATACAATATGTATACCACACACAAAGATTGTATTAATTGAAGTAGGGTAAATAAATATTGACGTGTGGCGTTTTAAGAACCTTTTAACATGGAATTTTTGGTATTAGCCTTTTATTTTTTAGAGAACATACAGTGTTTGGTCCCGAAAGTTTACTTATGCGTCCAAATTATAATGTTTTCCTTCCCGAAAACGCATTCTAGACGCAAAAAGGTTGCCGATGCGTTTCATTACAATGGAAATTAATTTCAATGAATGGTCACCCTGACGGAACATCTTTATAACGTAATGACATTTGTCACTTACTTCAAATGAAAATTTGTGTACATTTTTCTTTCTTTATATTTCAATAATTTTACGTATCTAATGTTGATATCGAGCACCAAATACGCATACACACACGCCTCTCGATAGTTTGCCAACAACGCATACTTATCTACTGGCATTTTTTGGACATATCGCGCGTCGTCCCTGTTAGCCTCGAGTACATCATGATGACGGGAAAGATGGAGGATAGACGAGCACGGGCCAGCCAGGTGGATTGAAAAAATCTCCAAATTCGCCGGACTCCGAGAACACCAGGCGCTGCATGCAGCGCAACATCGGAACCACTGGCGAGCCATCTGCACTCCCCGCCAGAGACATAGCGGTCACGATCCTTAGCATTGAAGAACCCACTGATAGGATTGATTGGATTGGAATACTTATTGAAATTTGTGTGGATATTCACGCTTTCTCGTCCAATAGGAATACATTTAATGGCTAAATATATCTCAGATGTCGTGATATAACTTCAGGAATCGTGGATTATCAATCTGCAGTGTCACACAACAGAAGATTGTACTGTCGAAGCCCATGCGGCTCATACTAATTATAGAATGAAAATATAAATGTGTTTTTTTTTTATATTAGTTATACTTATATCTCTAACGACGACGTATAATCTGAGTCTTATACAAAATATATGTATGTATAGTCCTACTTATTTCTGCAGGTCTGTAAGTACGGTTTCTAATTTCTATTTGATTGTTTTTTATGGTTTGAAATTATTTGGTTCACTGCTTTGATTTTGGATATACGGATATACGTACTTTAGTATATACATTGTAGTCTTTGGATATACGTAAGTACGTCACACCGGGTAGAGTCAGTCTGACCCAGGTCGGGCCTAGTAGAGTTTAGTGAACCAGCGACAAAACTCCCAGTAAGTAGCTCGATTCCACTCACAACTCAGATTCGGTAGAAGCCGCGTAACCAATCTCACTGGAGCGCAAACTCTTAGAGTATCCCAGTGTTTAAACCTCCCGCGTGGTCATGTCGGAGGTTTCCCCTCGATTTTCCCCAGGCCACTTTCCAACCGCGTACTCCTATCGGTTTATTGGGCCCGACCTATAAGGCCACAATCAGGTTGAAAAAACAAAAAAAGTACGTCGCAATAATTGTTTGGACGTTACGTAAACGTAGTAAATAATAGTAAGATTGCAATTTCAATTGCGTATATTATAAGTATTATAACTGTTACATTACAGCATGTATGCAGCATGTACATGGATTTAGCTATACGCAACCATTGTCCAAGTAGTGTTAAAAGTTCAGTAAAATTTACTCCACTAATTATTCTATTCAATTATCGTTCTTATAAGAAGGAACATGAGAGCTAATTTGTCATAACATAACTATGGACTCGTACATTCAACCATGCACACGATAGCGCGTCCGGCCGGCCAAGTTCCAATTACAGATAGTGACAATGATTTACTAAATCCTACTTGATCATATTTGTCCTACTTATTTCATTATCATTAGGTTTTAAGAATACTTAACAAACTTATTTCAAAATACTGCCATTAATTTTCATTAAGTTTCATTACATATGGTGATGACATATGGTACGGAAACGTGGTCGCTCACCATGGGCCTCATAAGAAGGCTCAAAGTCACTCAGAGGGCAATGGAGAGGGCTATGCTGGGAGTTTCTCTGCGTGATCGCATCAGAAATGAGGCCATCCGTAGCAGAACCAAAGTAACCGATATAACCTTTCGAATCGCTAAACTTAAGTGGCAGTGGGCGGGGCACATTGCACGTAGAACCGATGGCCGTTGGGGCCGAAGGGTTCTCGAGTGGCGACCACGGACCGGAAGGCGCAGCGTGGGTAGACCCCCCAAGGTGGACTGATGACCTGGTAAAGGTCGCGGGAGTCCGCTGGATGCGGGTGGCGCAAGACCGGTCATTGTGGCACTCTTTGGGGGAGGCCTATGTCCAGCAGTGGACGTCTTTCGGCTGGTATGATGATGATGATGATGACATAATATATATCGAAATAAAACAACCGCATCTTCGCTTAAAGCTCGCATTACCTATAAAAGCCGCTTTAGCTTAGTTGGTAGTGACCCTGCCTGCAGAAAGATTACACATTCTTAAGTTTTATTCACCATTTATTCAATTAAATATAATTTAACAACATAACAGGTTAAGCCATGGCATTGATACACTTAAATATAGGTGTTTTAATCTATTTGTATATGAATAATTAGGAGCGTTTTACTAAAATCAAATCCCAATTTTCAGAAGTAAGGTTTTGGTGACAGATCAGAATTCAGAACTTGACTTTTATTTTTACATTTTTGTCATGCCTTAATAAATCATCAAATATTGTAAATCAAAACTTTGTATTCCTTACAGAAATTGACAGAGCATTGTCATTGTACAGTGACAAGTTATGACAATTTCGATTTCTCTAAGGAGTTTTTAACTCTGATTAACTGGTGGCAATACACAACTGAAAATACCTATTAAAAAAAATGTAAGTCAATGACCCGGGCCAACAAAATGAAGTAGTGTGTGTGAAATATGTATGTGTGAGTTACTGGGGAAAATAATTTAAAAAAATAGAAATTTGACAGGCGCTGATAATTTACCCTGCACGACGCAGTCTTAAGACTAATATTCGTAGCCCAGTCTATATTCAAGGCTCAAGAAGACAGTATTATATATAGAATTTATATTGATTTACAACCTTTTGGATCTAAGACTGGATCCGGTAGCCGGCGCGGCGTCGGGCCGCATGCCAATCCTTGGCTATTTTCTATTTTATTTCACGAAGGCGGATGGATTTGACGAAATTAGACACTATAGTCGTAGCAATAAGAGTTAGGCTTAGCATCGTGCCATAAAAACATCTATAAACAGTGCTTACGTGCGAGGAAAGATGAATAGCCAGCGTTGGGGTAAATGCATCTATTTCTATCTATTAGGAAAGAGATTGAGCCAGTAGGTTGTAGTGAAGTTGGTGAATAGGATCGTTGTGTACCTAAAATATTAAAGGCAGAGTAGAAACTGAAATGAGTGTCTGGAGTGTGTGGATTGATGTGAGGACTGTGTTGACGAATGGCGTCCGTCTCACAACATGCTCGGGAGCGCTGGCGACCTTACATTTTTTTTATACAACGACGGTGGCAAACAAGCATACGGTATTTTACATACCGTAAAATGGTGTTAGTTGGCACAAAACCGAAGTTTAAACCAGGATAAAAGTTTATTTTTATATGTGGCACAAAGATTTATGTGCCAACTCACCCCATTTTACGGTATCTACAATGTAACTGATCGAAGCTAAACTTTTGAGACATCATACAACCTCGTAACTCACAAGAGATACGGAGTACTTAATTTCATCTTCATAAACAAACTTTGTTTAACAACGTCAGATGAAGATCGATACCCAATAAGCACTGTATGATATATTAGGTACAGTCGGAGGCATAAATATGTATGCAATTTTGAACCTTATATCAATGGATAAGGTGAAAAATGTTTACATATTGGTGGCCTTGAATATGTTACAAATGTTACAAGTGACACGACCAAATTCACCACTCGGCTAAACGAGATTTTTACTGCTTTTAGAATTGTTTGAGTTTATACATTATTTGTTTGGTTTAAGGCGATATATCGATTGAAAGAGACACCCTTTGTTTTTCGCTCACGACAAAACGGGACGCAACCCTCTCTGAGAATGGCTTTTTAGACAAATCTAGTTAAATATCTGACTGTGTGCAGGTTTATTAAATTTCCTCTTGTCAGTACCTAGATGAGGTAAAATACCATCATATCAACTTAATCGTGTCTTTTAATAATGCGTTGTTTTAGTAGGCTGAGGAAAAAAGGAAAATATAGACTCGACTTTGGATTTATTTTCTATCGAGAAAATTTTAAGCAATCATGTTTCGCTATTGTCAGTACCACAATCATATAGTCAAGAATCATATATCTGAAAATCAGCTCCTACTGTTTGCTAGTCTGGGCAGGACAGCGTTTCAAAGTCTCCAAATTTCTCAGTGTAGCGCCTTAAGGTTATATTTGGTACCGATGACACATCTAAAATACTAGGCTGGCACGACTAGACAAAGTGAGTCTTGGCCCCCTACACGATAGCACGCCACTTCGCTCGGTCCTGCGCAATTTCTCACAGAAGATCACAAAATCACAAGATCACAATTTCTTTGGGACCCGTGCATTGTTTCTTATCCTTTAAAATGTCACAATTTAGATTTATATCCGCCGCGTTTATGAGAAAAGAGAAAAGTGGCGCGCTCTTGTGTCGGAGGCCAAGTCTCATTTTGAGTCGTCGTGCCAGCCCAGTTAGTTAGTTAGTGTTTATGCTATTCTTAAGATAAAATTTAATTGCAATTATTTTTATTTCAAGCGCTTACCTATTATCGCTCTTCCATACAAACTTCCATCGCCATAAGGAATAATTTCAGGGATAAAAAGTATCCTATGTATCCTAACTACATTTGTGCCAAATTCGATTTTAATCCGTTAAACGCTTTAAGCGTGAAGAGGTAACAGACAGACATATTTTCGCATTTGTAACATTAGCATGGAATGGTAATGTTCTTTTCGTTTATCTTCGAATACCTGTTTAACCTGTTACAAATGATTTATGTGCAACATCTCTCAATAGATCACTTGGGGAGCTCATAAAATATACAAAGTGCCAACTAGTGAATGGTTCGAAGCTGGTGTCTTGAATAACTTGACTGTATTGTTCGTTATTGAGATGTTATATTTCATTTCAGCCTCGTAACACTAGGGTTGATGACCTAAAATGTACTATTACTCCAAAAGCAACAAGGCAAAAAATATGCCAATGGTGAAAATACCAATACCATTGGCCTCAAAAAATAACGACGCTACAATCGATTTAATGTTACTGATTATTGTGAAAAAGCGCTACAGTACCCTTACCATGAGTTTGCAATGTCAGCATTACCGTACTCGCTAGCGACTGCGTAAACGATTTAGTAGGGACAAAAGTACAGCGCCTCTGACGGTTACACAATAGCACTAAGAATCGCCATACTAAATTGTTTACGCAGTCGCCAGCGAGTACGGTAATGCAAACATTGCAAACTCATGGTAAGGTTACTGATCCGTGACGTCACGGATCTCGAGCGCCATAGTAAATAATGACATAAAAAAATAGAAATGACGATCGCTCCAATACAAAGGTGTATTAAATGCGGAAAAGGGACAGAATACGCCTCGTCTTACCCCCTTATTCATAAACGTCCATCAAACCTACTTTAGTTAACAAGCCGCTAAACTTCGTTTGTCCTTATCTGTCACTTTGACATTTACGCTTGTGAGAAAGGGACAAACAAAATAACAGAGGTTTGTTAAGTTTTATAAAATAAATACGGGGGTTAAAATTTAAGACTTATAAGTATGTAACTCTTGTCGTCACTTGATTGAGAATATGTGTAATGTTATGTCTGTCATGAATAAATGTTTTTTCTATTTGTAAAGTAAGTGCGTAGACAACAGGCTTTACACTGGACTCGTTCCACGTGTAATTTTAATCTTATTTATCGCTTTGTGTTGGGAAAATGTTCGCCCTTTGTAGGAAGAGTAATGAGGGTTCGAATGATCCTTCCATTTGTGTTGCCGGATCCGTTGACTCGAGGAGAGGTATTAAACTACGGTAAAATATATTATTTTTATGTTATTAATAAACAAAACTTGCGAAAACATCAACCTTCGACCTAAAAAGGCTGACCGATAGGTGGGTTTGCGGCCTGCTGATTTTATGCGCCGGTTTGCGGCCACGATTAGGATGAGTTGATGAACTTAAAGGATATTTAAGATTTTTGACTAGATAAAGATGACAAAAGGACGCAGTTTGATCATAGAATCGTGACGTCATTTCATTATTTTGCTACAAAGCGAGCGTATTTGCAGTTTCATATAAAGTTGAAATTTAACTAAAATACCTGAATGATGAAAATAGTAATCAACATAGCAGCCGAAAGACGTTCCTCTAAAGAGTGCGATAACAATATTTGATAAAAAAATTTACCGTAGGTATTAGGAGTCGAGGTGGATGTTCTGTAAATTCATTGGGTCATCATCATCATCCTCCTAGCGTTATCCCAGTACAGTTGCATCCTGAAGGATGCCTGGGGTCCGCTACGTAATCCCAAGATTTGGCGTAGGCACTAGTTTTCACGAAAGCGACTGCCATCTGACCTTCCAACCCCGAAACTAGACCTAGACCAACGGGAAACTAGACCTTATTGGGATTAGGCTTTGTCAAGTGAGTGGGCAACTTGACTTTTAGAAGTTCTCAAGCCGCCCGAAGGCCTCCATCTTGGCTTAACGACTGCCGCCATAGACAGCAACCGGGATCAACGGCTTAACGTGCCTTCCAAAGCACGGGAGCGCTCAGTTAGTAACCACTCAAAGCAGTCACCCATCCAAGTCCTGACCGCTGCCCACGTTGCTTAACCTTAGATACCACAAGCGGTACGCAGGCGTCGCTGGGCCACGACCGCTCGTGTAAATTCATTAGGTATTGTATTATTATCACGGTCGAAGTGAAAAGGCAGAAGACTACCAAAATGGTCGAAAAGTTCTTCAAATGATAGTTAATGATGGATACCATCACTGACGCACAAAATATGCAAGGCCTCAACCCAATGAAGGGTCGGCAACGCGCTCGTGGTTCCTCTGGAGTCGCAAGTATCAAAAGCTAGGCTACGGTATTTGAATACCATGAGGAGTTGTAGAAAAAAGAACAAAGACCGCCGTTTGTGCGAGATTGAGTAATATACGTACATCCAACCTTTAACATTTATAATAATCAAAGGAATTCTAAAATTATATGACCGCTTGAGCCACAAAATTGTTACATAAATAGTAACAGCACCATTCGTACCGAGATTTCGTGTAAACATTTTAGAAGTCATGTTTATTCTGTAACAATGTGCAAATAAACATAAAACATAGCGGCATTTCGCTTGCAAACCTTATTCATAAACTCATACTTATCTGGCGTAAATATGCTCAGGTAAACTCTACCTTATCCTTTCGTTTTAAGGTTCAAATTTGAAGGCATTGTCGGGTAGTACCTGGGTGTTATTAAAAATTCCTTCACGTTGGGACAGCCGCAAAGGGCGCAATAACTGAACGTGTTTTACACTAAGGGACTACGGTATGTATAGTCGAGGAATAAAAATATTTGCCAATTTCCGACTTTATTTCAATAGTATTATGGTCCATTAAGTGATTTGCATTAAGTATGTTCAATATTCGGTTAAAAAAGCCATATCTAAGTTATAATACAATACAAACCAGACCAGACATGTTCTACTCCCACATAGCGAAAATGGCGGATTACTCAAAACCAGCTAACATTATCTTGTCTATGCACTTTCTAACTTTCTTGTTCCCACGTGCCTCCCACACTCCGGTAAATCACAATGCTGCCAACTGACGTGCGCTGACCGCGAGAAGTTCTGGAGGGAAAACAAATGCCATTCGAAAATTATTGCAGTTTTTTTAAGAATACGCGTGGCTAGTTAAAAACAACACAAAATAATCTACAGCGCCATTTCACGTCAAGGAAATCTCTAGTAAATTATAAAAGGTGCTTATATTAGTACAGTCAATTATGTAGGTATCGATTTTTTCCTCTCATAAATATTTACTTACAGAAACCGTCTATCGCCGACATAACCATGGGATATATTTTTGACTAAGTTGGAAGCACCCCTAATTCTGCAATTTACTGTATTTACATATTTATTGGACATATTTGAGAATATCTTAACCGACGACCTAGATTTAAACCAGCGGCTAGGTTTAATGAAATCGACCAGGTATATTGCTACTACCAATTATGGAAAATCGATATCTAATGACAGTAATGACATGGCGTGGCGTGCCTCTTAGCTTCATAAGTACGTTAGGAACGCCGTTATAAGTACCTGCTCAGTTATAGACGACTTAATAGATTAATTTACTTAGGCACAGACTACAGCATTGAATGAACCTCATAATACCTAGTGCTAAATTATGAAGCATCTCAAAATGTTTTAAACTCAAATTATGGAAGTATTTATTCTAATTCGTATAATGTATTTATGATTGAAGGATGTTAACATTGCTTTCTTCTTTTTAAGTTTTGGATAACAGAGCCATTATTTTGCCTATTAAAATTTAAGTATAATTGATGGAATTTTTCTTTGTATAAAAACTAGTTTATAAGTTAATTTATAAGAACGAATAGTAGAAGTTTATCAATGTAGCCAATCCGATGTTGTTGCCAGGATGGCGTTGGCAAGGTTCGTTGTTTATCGAAAAACTTTCTTAATAAGATACCACATTTAGCTTTTTTCTAAATGTTTGAACTATGTAGTCAGTAGGTAGTATGTACTGTTTTTACCACTAACTAGTGTTGCCTATATGCACACCAGTAGTACTTATATAAGCTAATAAACCCACCGTATTTCCTGGACCCGGGACGGGGTTCGCTTTTAAGGAAAACATTGAGAGGAAACCAGTACAATCTCAACCAAGTTTACCCCTAGTTTGAAGGTTAGGTGGCAGTCGCTATCGTAAAACTAGTTCCTACTCCAAATCTTGGGATTAGGTGTCAAAACGGGTCCCTTAATTAAAAAAAACGGGTTGCACTCCGGGAGTGCCGGCAGAAGTGAAAACTCAATAAAGAAAGTAAATACCTAACAAAGATATTCATATCCGTATCCGTATCGGTATCGGTATCGGTATCCGTATCCGTATCCATACGGATACGAATACCGGATATGAATACTCATATTCATACTCATGTTCATATTCATATTCTCATAATCCATTTACATAATTATATACATAATATGTCCCGTGTATCATTGTCTTACGCATCTAAGACCAGCTGAGTTTAGCTGAGTTGACCCCTCCTAACATCGCAAGCACGATACTAGGAGGGGTCAACTGGCTGGTCTTATAATCTTAGAATCTGTCGCGAGTTTAACAATTTTTCCCCAGTACAAAAGTGCTCAGCGCCGCTAAAGAAGTTTTCACTTCAAAAAAATCGTCGTGTCAGCCGCCTAAGGAGATAACGAGTTGTACGCGCACGAAGTCGCGGGTATAAGCCAGTATAGTTATAAATGTCGATACCAACAGCGTTGGTAAACATGTGACTTATTCAGGGGTCGCAGTTTCGAGGCCATACATCGTTTAAGGGCTGAACCTAATCTGGGGTGTCATCACGAGGGAGGCTCCATTATATGAGCAGGATGTACGATAAGGGTGGCAACATGTTTGCGACAGACTGGCATTTAAAAGGTTTTAGGTTGCATTTAATAGCGAGGTTTTAGGTTGCAGGTAGCATTTACTTGCACAGCTAAAACTGTCGGTGTGATCTGCTCGGTAGCCTAGTGGTTCAGGCATTGGTATAAGCTGCCGGCAAACATCTTGAACCTAAAATTGTGTGCGCACTAGCGGATTTACGTACAAATTACGCTACTGCGCAGGTCAATCAGGTTCAAGAAGTTTGCCGGCAACTACCGCTTTAGCTTAGTTGGTAGTGACCCTGCCTACGAATCTGGAGGTCACGGGTTCGAATCCCGGCCGGGGCATTTATTTATGTGATGAGCACGAATATTTGTTCTTGGGTCTTGGATGTTTTGTATGTATTTGTTTTGGATGTTTTGTTTGTATGTATTTATCTATATAAGTATGTATATCGTTGCTCAGTAACCATAGTACAAGCTTTGCTTAGTTTGGGACTAGGTTGATCTGTGTAAGATTGTCCACAAATATTTATTTATATTATAACTGTATATGACAACGTGTAGAAATATCTTTGTCTTATGCCGGATCCACACAGGTAGGCCTAGTATAGCCATAGAGTTTGCTTAGTTTGGGACTAGTTAGGTTTGTGTGAGATTGTCCTATTATAATAATTTATTTTACTTGAATCACCTAGAAATTCAACCTAACTACAGAATCAATGAACCCAACTCCACTTAAAATTGTTGACTTTATTATAGGTTTTAAGCTTAAGTTCAACTTAATTTAAAACCATCCCTCTTATCTTTATCTCAGCCCAAAATAAACCGCAAACTAATTACGAAGTTTTCTAAAATAGCTTTTGATTATTCTCAAAGAAAACTCCGTTATGAATATCAAACACGTATTCTTTATTCGGTAACTTTATCCTTCAGAAGTTCTTTATATCAGTTTTTGTGAGTCTATAAGTTTTTGCGTAACAAGCTAACATCTCAAGAACTATGCACAGGCAAAAAGGAATATTTCGCATGTTGGGCCTATACCTATAACAATATAATACAAATATTTCTTAAACACACGATGACACATGTAGGACATGACTAATGGCCATTGTGATATCAAAGTTAGTAATTAGTGGTTAGTATATGGTTTGGCCGAATTAAATAAAAAACATACACTTACACATTTACCTCATCACACACATTTTTTATAATATTTATAAATTAACATTGATGATTTTGAACGTATCCTTCCCATCCTTTCCTTTACCTCAAGTTGGCAACTTCACTTCCGCCGCCGAATATCTGTGACGTCACGTCCAGTCGCCATATTGCATAAAAAACTCAAACATCGCGCGCGCGCATCTCTGCTTCAAAAAATATAAAACCTCAATTAAAACCTCTTAAAATCATACATAATACCGCATAAAACATCAAATAACAAGTGAATACGTGAAAAACCTAAAACCAGTGACTGGATCGTCTTGAAGCTTCATCAGGTACCTACATCTTCAGCATCGCACCGAACACGAGGTAATCCATTTTCATCCCGTCTAACTTTCCTCCATTCCTCTTCAGTATACCCAAGTAAACGTGTAAAATAATTATCTTGTGGTCGTTTTGGCTACCGTTTAGTCTATAAGAGTCCGATTATATGTAAATAAATAAATTAAGAGGATTTTTTTACTCTAACCGTGAAAAGTGTCTGACTTGACACATTCCTCGCGACAGTCTTAAACGATATTTACGACCCACGTTAATACTACGTTGATTTATCGCGCGACAAAAGTTGTCTGAAGTTTCGTAAGCAATATAAACTTCAGGCGTTTAAGTTGTGAAACTTGATAAGCGTTGGGCTTAATTAGGTTTGATTGGCGATAGGTAAAGTTAGTCAGTATTGTAGTACCTCCTCCCAACCCGTGATGGTATATGTATATACTATATAGGTCACTGGCTCACCCCTACACCCAGTGCGCAGGTACACGTCCTGCTTCCACAGTCACCAGACGTAGACTGACAGCTGACAGTTACCTCGACACTGGTGTACATGAGACAATGTATATATGTATCTATGATACACAAACACTACATCCCTTCCTTGTTAACATTTTTATCATCAATTAAAGTGATTCACACAAGGTACTTATACAAAGTAGCAATCTAATAACTAATCAAAAATTTAATCTATATTTTGACGCTATTGTATAATCAGGAGGTAAATCTCCATTTTCTCGCTGATCTCTAATCAGATGGTAAAATCCCGTTTTGAACTGTTCCCCATTTCTCTTCAATTTTCTTTAAATTTTCCCGTTTCTTCGTTCATCACGATAACGTCCCCACTTTTTCCATTTTTCCATCTTAAGCCGACTGCAGCGCTGTCACCCTCCGAATCCACTATTCTGGAGGCGGTAGTTGTTACGCCATGGCAACTATTGTGGGGCGACCTAAAATTCATCCAATTGAATGGATGCAGAGGACATTCATCCGATTTAACGGACGCAAGGAACATTCATCCAATTTAATGGACGCAGGGAACATTCATCCAATTTAATGGACGCAGGGAGCATTCATCCAATTTAATGGACGCAAGGAACATTCATCCAATTTAATGGACGCAGGGAACATTCATCCAATTTAATGGACGCAGGGAACATTCATCCAATTTAATGGACGCAAGAAACATTCATCCAATTTAATGGACGCAGGGAACATTCGTCCAATTTAATGGACGCAAGGAACATTCATCCAATTTAATGGACGCAGGGAACACTCATCCAATGTAATGGACGCAAGGAACATTCATCCAATTGAATGGATGCTGAGGTCGTTCATCCAATTGAATGGATGCAGAGATGATTCATCCAATTGAATGGATGCTGAGGTCGTTCATCCAATTGAATGGATGCAGAGATGATTCATCCAATTGAATGGATGCAGAGGTGATTCATCCAATTTAATGGATGCAGAGATGATTCATCCAATTGAATGGATGCAGAGATAATTCATCCAATTTAATGGATGCAGAGATGGACAACCGATGAATAGCATTTTTTAGATATGAACGTCAATATAAATATCTACACTGTAAACTACAGATAAGTTATGGTTGCGTATGAGTACACAAAGTTAATTATTTTACGCTGGATGGGTAAGTTGGTTTGTGATAGGCTTGTGTGCGCTCGTTCACTGAGCGGATCGCTCCGGACTAGTACAATCTCTCAGATGTACTAGTTCGGTCTTTTAGTTCGTTTAGTACACTAGTACACCGAAAGAAATGTGCCTATTCGTGCTCCTTTTACTGAATTGAATGAGTGAACTATCGAATGACCATTCGCTCGCGTTCGCGCCAATCGAGAGCCGTTCGTTTCGTTCGGTCGCTTTGGTCGGTCGGTCATTCGGATATTGTTGTCTCTATTCAGGTTTCGCTCCGAATGTACTAAACGTACTAAGAGCAGAAACGTTACGGAATAGTTCGTTCTAGTACAGTGTTGGGAATTAGGTCTTTTTAGTTCTTAGTACATGTACTACACAACCCTATAGTTTGTGATTTGTAAAGAAATATGGATTTACTCTTGAATCACCAGCAGATTCTTGATGATTCTTCAGAGATATCTTATCAAAGCGATAAGCGTATATGCGTTATGTGTAGGTATTAGCTATGAGCGCCGCGCCGGCGCGCCGCCGCCGCCGATGAAAACTTCGCGCCGCCGCCGCCGATGTGGCGCCACCGGCGTGGAATCGGCGCGGCATTATAATACGCGCGCGCGTTGTAGCCCACATATAGTGGCTCTGTGAGTTTGTAGACCTTGCGAACATTGTTTACGTTCCAAACCTTAGCAGTGCGCATACTAAAGAGGAATTTCCACATACGTCTGGATGTCTGATAGAAGAAGGGGAAGGCGGTATGAGCATGAGCTCATGGAGCTCCTGAGCACACTCACCAAAGTAAAATTTGTAGAAGACGCATAGCCACGCTACTTTGCGTCTATGCACTAAGCTCTGCAGCTTAGATCCTACTTCCGTAATGTCGCCAATGAGCCTCCTGGCTCTGCGATTCACTGAGCCGAATGCAGGAAGTTAGCACTTACGAGGTTCGACAAGCAGCCATCGGTGACTACTCGGATTGACTACTCACTTATCTGAAATCCAACTACAAAGGCCAAAACTAAAGGGATATGCAGGAAGCTTGCGAAGCAGATTAGCATCACAAACCCTGTCAAAAGCCTTCGAGATGTCAAGAGACACGGCAAGAGCTTCAACGTGTTTCACGATAGCCTCGCCTCAGTAGTGCGTGCTGCGTGAAATACACAAGAAGATCCCCAGTGGAACGGTGCTGGCGAAAGCCATATTGCCGATCACTGAGGAGGTCTTTAGTTTCAAGCTAAGTCAGCATCTTACTGTTCAGAACTCTCTACATAAACTTACAGTACAGGGTATGGAGTTGTTGACGATATTTCGAAAATTACAGGGATCGGCACGACTACACTTGTTAGGCACTGGTTGCACATTGGCAAGCAAGGATGCCGTAACAAACGTGTAAAAATAGAAGACAACTTGGGAGCACAGAGCTTCAGAACCCTTGCCGGTATACCATATATAAGGCCCAATAGCGTTGGTCACGTCTAGACTATAGTGCTTCGACATTGAGGTATTGACGGTGCTATCGTTCAACACTGTAAGGCCAAATTCTGACAAATTAACGCAAGCAAGAATCTACGTTAAAGTCAGAGCTCTAAGTCGTTTTTTGCTTGCGTTCGTTTGACAGAATTTTGGCCTTAGAGTTTTGTACGAATTATACGAGAATTACTGGCAAGCACAGAGGTGAAGAGATTGGACTTCTCTTATGCGGTGAAAGCCAGCGAGCCATCAGACTTCTGCATAGGAGGAAGTATCGGACGACAGAAATTGATTTCAACTGCTTACTACCAGGAGGGTAGGCTACTAATTAGGTCTTTATAGGTGCTTTTGATATGGTCAAAACGAGCCATACGGATCATTTCAAGATTACTGCAAGGCTTGGCGGCGAAATTAAATGCCCTCATGTTAGAGAGAACCCTTCGAGCTCGAAGTTTGCGGACACGACCTTGAACTCAGGCCTGGTAGGCTCTTTGCGGAAGTCTGCCTACCTATTGTTCCATAAAGCATTGCAATTTATAGAAAAGATTATTTAATTTATGTTCCCGCACCAGCTACGATCCCGGGCAGTCCTTTTAACTATAAGTTATTAGTTTTTATATACAACAAGTGCTTTCAAGGCCACGCCGCCGATACGCCGCCGCCGCCGACCGATTTTGACCGGCGCGCCGCCGCCGACCAAACACCTATCGGCGCTCATATCTAGTAGGTATATGCGATGTGTCATGTAGTTACAATACTTATTTCATTTCATTGAAAATTTGTCTCGTCTAAGAAACGATACAAGTTAATATCAATCACGTTTCCCATTTGGTAAATGACTCATTTAGTAGGCGCATCATATTATGATGACGAATGTGAATGAACATATTAGCTGAAGGGACCTCCACTCCTCTCAGCAACCAAGCCACCGAAAGCGAAATTAACTCATACGATCAATCAGACCCTTAACCTTAATTTGCCCGTTGCTTTACACGACTGGACAACCCCTGTAACAGACTCTTCCTCGCCAAAACACCTCCTTTCAAACAGAGACTCGCATTCCACAGAGAACGGCACTTGTTAAAGCCTCTCAAGCTTTCAAGATGGATTCATCCAAACAACACTACAAAATGCCAGTTAGATTTTATGAAACGGCTTATAAGTATCATTTGGACCGACAAACACGACTTCGTCGCACACGACCCTATAGTTCAAGACAGCTGGCGCCGTGCCCTCCATACAAGAAGATGACAAGACGCCCCCCCTCAGCCAAGTCGATCGGTCGACGACTGCCGCCCGCGCCGGATCTGTGCTCGGCGAGCTTCCGCACGCCAACGTAAAAATATATCTAAAATGCCACCCTTCTCGCGCATAACGAGGAAGTACTCAAAACGAAAAAGGAATGCTCGTTCAATTGATCAATGTAAAAACATGATCAATGAAATGCAAACACACCCCTTAACCAACGCTCGTAAATGACATTCGATTTTCCAATTTGAGAAGAACACAATGCCATGGGTCCGTCTCCGGATTGAAACAAAACGAAATTATGTTACCTATGTTAGACAAATCTTTAGGGTAGTATTTGAGACGTAGCACTTCTAAACTGTTAATGTTAATTTTAACCTACTTCCAAAAGGAAGAGTAAGACCCTTTTCTCTATATGCATTCTTTCTTATCTGTTTTAATTTACATACTGAATGTTATATCCTGTTCAATACGATAAATGTCGCCAAAGTACACAACTTACAAAATATGTCGCCAATGTAGGGCTTCACAACTAATTTTGAATCAGAAGTTCAAGTACCCAATTCACGTCCCGTGGCGCTCCCAAATTTTGTCTTGGTCACTCGCCAGCGGCAACTCGATATGCCATGGGTCCTCTTTACTTGTTCAAACTCTACCAGCCATAATTCCGGCGTTTTATTTTATTTGCCCCTCGCCATGTTGCAATTCTCAGTGGTATCTATTTAACTGGCAAGGACCACTACTACTTGACAACAGATGATGAAAGTCATCGAATGTAAACAAGAAGAAAATATTTCACAAATATAAACGATTTTACCGAAAAATTCCAAAAAAAAAATCCAATGATGCAAGAAAAAGATTTCGAACACAACAAAGATTTGTATTAAAAAAACGAAGGATTGCGTAGCATTACAAAAACAATCTTTTTTTAGTGCTCGCTAACATGAATAGTGATATCCTGTTATGGGGTACATAGTGCTGATGCTCACGATATATTTATAGCCCAAAATGTGTCCGAATATTAGTTAACATTCCACAAACTTCCACTTGCAAACCACATTTCAAGAGAAGACATTACAAGACTCCAAATTTTGATATTACCATCTCTATACCTATACCCCCAAGTTGCTACGCTTGTTCCTTTATTTATTTAAATTCAACACAAGTGCAACGTCGTAGAGACGGACTTGTCGTGTCGCTTCAGAGCCAATATTAGATAATTACAAAGAGGCCCATATTGCTAAATTGCTACACCCTACCAGGGTCCATGTGATTCTATTTATATTTTAACATCTCTGTAATACCATGGTTTGCAATAGAGATTACTATTACTACCATTACTAATTGAAGTCACCGGTCCCGAAAGCTAACACATCAACCGACGAAGCAAAGCCTCTTTAGAGTCCGAATCTGAAGTATCTTTTTTAATTTGATTCCTAATATTTGAATATTGTCATATGTAAGCCATTTGCAGCTACACAATTCCAGGGCAAAGCCTGCGAATTTATCCGTAAATATCAGAATAACAACACACACTTGCACACAACTTACGTCATCGCAATAAAACAGTTGAAGCAGTTCCCGCCACACTAACAATGTTTAATAAAGGCCCTTACGCAATGTCCATTAGAATCTACAATAAAGTTCCGTAAACATCATGTTTGCGACGAATAAATGATTAGGCTTTAATTTATATATAAAACTAAAATGTACAATATTTAATTTCTTACCTCCTCATTCGACATCTTGCCGATGCAAGAACAGTCCCATATTATCACTCTTACCCTATAAAATTATTATTATTAAACACCCTCACATCCCGCCAATCACGCACACAATCCAGCCCTTATCGGTATTACAAACTCCAAAAGCAATGTATAACCAGAAAATATTCAAGAAATGTGGAAAGCATACTCAAATTTGCCAAAGGCCCGGCAACTCGCACGGAACTGCAGGCGTCCACAGGCCGCGGCATCTGCCAACCATCAGGCGAACCATAAGCCCGCCTGCCACCGTCGCATTTAAAAACCATAACAAGTCTCCTTCGATGCGCGCGTGCGGCGCTCCGTCCCGTCCGTCAACCCTGTCG
Organism: Cenopis cana; assembly: GCA_951800055.1. NCBI lineage: Eukaryota > Metazoa > Arthropoda > Insecta > Lepidoptera > Tortricidae > Cenopis > Cenopis cana. The sequence continues at coordinate 1,399,014 of OX637476.1, read as the reverse complement.
GCGCCACTCGATCGCGAGCCGCGCATGAAACACAGGGGGATTGAGGGGATTTCGGCACATTACTTGACCTTCATAGTTTATCAATTCGTCGCCATTATGGAAGAACTTTCCATAATGTGTTAATGTATTTCATATTGGACTAAATCACAAAGACAGACCTCGTAAAACAAATTTCGATATCGCCGGCGCGCCAAAATATATTTATAACAAGAACTTATTTCATAGCTATTTTATATATGTATTTTATTATAAAATGTATCATTAAATATATATATGTATATATATATTTATATTCTACCTAATGAAGTTCATATGGAATAATTAATATTATAACACGTTCATAGTAACGCACCAACACAATGCTGCACCGCGCAACTACCACGACAAGAAGTATATTTGCATTTGTAGGTACCTGAACCCAATTCGACGCGGTTAACAAATATTTGAGTTTGAAAATTCATAAAATTTCACAATACATTTAAATATATGTGGATGTGACATGTGTCAACTCATATTGCTAGCAGTCGTAAAGTAATTCCCAAGTAGGTACATGCACACAATAATAGAATCATAAGTTACGAAACGTATACATACTTATGGTGTAATTATACCAGTGTCAAGTTAAAATATGTATTTTGTTTACGATGTCTCCGTTAAGCAGGTACTTAGTAGTTTGATACTTTGATTATTTCCACTCCGACCGCCCGAGACCGCGACGTCATGTCCTAATGTCAAACAATGCGCGGAAGGCTTATATTTGTTCATTTAATGCAGGCCATTTAAATAGAATATCTAAATTAATTATTATTGTAGCTTTAGGTACTTTTCTTGATCATGCGAATAAGATTTCCGTAAGTATTTAACATTATTTCCAACCAACCTTACTCCTACCTCCTTTAAAAAAAAAATATTTTAGAGACTTTCACTGACCTTTTTCCTCGTCGCCACTTGTAGTACCTCCTCCCAACCCGTGATGGTATATGTATATACTATATAGGTCACTGGCTCACCCCTACACCCAGTGCGCAGGTACACGTCCTGCTTCCACAGTCACCAGACGTAGACTGACAGCTGACAGTTACCTCGACACTGGTGTACATGAGACAATGTATATATGTATCTATGATACACAAACACTACAAGTATGTTTGAACTTACCATTGTATTTGCATGCATTTAAATATGCTTTATTGCAAATAAATAAATGATTACTGATTACTGAAGCTTTTAGCCTATTTTCGACGTTATTTCAAAGTTATTAAGGTTCGAAAGTGACTCTTCTCGATTCGGCGACGGAAACCAAAACACACTTTTTTTCGTTATTGGTGATTATTGGTGCTTTTTAACGTGACCCCGGCCCCGCAATTCAAGATAACGTGCATTTTTAGGAGTAAGTCTAATTGGGTTTTTACGTTGGGACCATTAGACTAAGCATGTCGTAATTAAAATATAAATAACCATATATGTTGTATGGGTGCGAGACCTGGTTCGTTCGAAAAGACTTAACGGCCAAGCTCCAGGTGTTTGTGAACAAGTGTCTACGGCAAATTTTTCGCATCTTCTGGCCAAATTGTATCACGAACTCGGAGCTGTGGAGAATCTCAAAGCAGAAACCCATACAACAAGAGATACTGCTACGGAAATGGCACTGGATCGGTCATATCATTCGAAAACCGAACTCCCACTTATCCAAGAAGGCTCTAACTTGGCAGATAACCGGCAAGCGGAAAAAAGGTCGCCCCAGAACAACTTGGCGGCGTTCCGTGGATCAAGAGTTGGGTTCTATGGGGATGAACTGGGAAGAAGTAACCCAAGTTGCCCAAGACCGAAGCAAATGGAGAGAATTGATTCGAGCCCTACACCCAGCAGAGGGTAACGGGATAAAGAATAAGAAGATATATATAACACTTTAAACTCTCGCGCTTTGTAAACATATACCCTACAAAAGTTAACACACTCACATTTTTGTTAACTTTTGTAGGGTAGTCAAATGTTGTGTACCCATATCTCCGTTGACAACTTGCTGAGACGACAGTCATATCCGCGACCACGGCCGGTGAAACCCGTGTCGAAACGTCGGTAAAAAAGGTAAATACATAAATATCGCGTTAGACCCGATAAAACAAACCTTTTAAGTAAGAAGATATATGTTTATAATACGCGGTGATTTAAAACCACAGCTGCATGCAAAGACATGGATTTTTGCATCCATATTTGACTTTTCTAACAGATGTGTGCAATGGATTATATATGGTTATACGTAAATTTGTGGACAATCGTAAACAGATAGAAACAGATCAGTCTCAAACCAAGTAAAGTTTGTACTATGGTTACTGAATGTCACTTAAATCTTGCGGAAAATGCAATCAACGTCCGTGTTTACCCGCCCGTCGGAAGCCGTGCTAAGACCGACATCGCCGGGATAAGACCGGCTGTTAATTACAGAGAACACGTAATTTATCCGTGTACGGGCACTAATTACGACTATGAGACATTGACAAAGTGGTTATAGGTAGGTACACTATGTGAAGAATTTTAATTTTAATGTGTGTTGGGGCGTCTAACATCGGCAAAAAAACATGTTTCGGTCTGAAATTACTGTTTACCTACCTAAATAAAAATAATATATTAACTAGTTATATATGTACTTACCTACGTCTATTTGTTTTTATTTAATTAAAAATAGGTAGGTATAATATGAACGTATGATTTTTAATATTACAATACTGATGATTTAAAGTTACTTTTCTCTCACTGTATTTACTTCCTATTTTTGTGCTCCAGACAGCTTTGAAATGAACGAACTTACCCTAAATTAATTCTACCCCAGTAGCGTTCAAGATATTCTTTGTGTGCCTCCACAAAGGAACGGGGCCGCTTTAAGAACTAAGAAGATAATTTACTCGGTTACGGTGGTCTTCTTATCTGTGCACTATGTGTGTGTGTGTTGTTGTATAATCGATAGGAGTGCGCGGTTCAAAGTGATCGTACTTTAAATTCAACAGCTTCATTAAATAAGTCAAAGTCAGTGACTTACCTACTCACGACGTGTGTTTGTATCTACGTTTAACCCTTTTAAGCGTTTACACGAATTAAGACTCTATCGCAATTGATGCTTAAGCTGTTTTTACCGTTATTCCAGTACTAATATGACGCCATAGGCGGTAAGCGATCGTTTCTTTAAGGTAAATTTTGGCATGAAAGTACTCTTTTTAGAATTTCTTACGTTACGTAGGCTCTTCCCACTGAATAATTTCGAGACGGAAAGCCCAACTGAAATATACTCAGTATTCGTTTGAGTTAAACTTCTTAAAGGTCTTTTATGTTACTTGGGTTTTAGCGAAGCTTTAACCCTTTTCCACGCATAGTACGATTTATCGACCACATGCGTGTAATTAAAATTTCAACCTTAATACCCAAAGTTGAGGTTTAAATCGAATTGAATTTCAGCGGCGCAAAACCACGTAGGCTGGAGCGGCCTGGAAAAGGGTTAATATTATTAAGTGATGAGACGACTGAATCTGCGAAGTATGGCATCTCATAGTTTTGTCATATTTTGATGTAATATATTGAAAGTGAATGAACTGTGAATCTATCAATCTATATACAAATTAACACAAACAAAACTTGCATTTTCTATTCTTTTTGTATATCAGATTTATATTAATATCATTTTTTTCATTTCATTTATTTATTCAACATTAGCACTAACAGCTAGACCTTACGTGCTAATGGGTATTACAAATTCATACAGCAGATACAATAAATTAGTTAACATTAAATATTTAAATAAAAAATGACGAAACCAAACACGAAATAAAAATTGATACATGAGCAAGTCAAAAAAGTCAGTAACAAATACATTAAAAACATTAATAATTTACATACAGATACAGCTACAAACAAATTATTACAAGTCAGAGTAAAAATAATAAGAAATACAAATAAAAAATAATTTCACATTAACAATTCATAATAAATATTGAGTAAGTCAAAAGATAAGAACATTAATTACTATTAAGAAAGTCAAAACATAAGAACATTATTACAATTACAATTCCATTCCATTAGATTTTTTTATAATTATATTAAGTCAGATTAGGCCTCGTTAGGAAGGTATTGTACTACCAGTTACAATAGATTCAAGGTATCTACAGGATACGGCCAGGAATCTAGATTCCGGAGTCACAAAGATATCGAGGTTGCTGTCACTGACCAGGATTTCATTCAATAGCGTCAGTGCTTGGTGTAAAGGAGAGGAAGCGGCCGCGCGGGTCCTAGTCGAAGGGTATGGCGAAGAGACCGCGGTCACGAGGGCGGAGCTGCTTTGCGGAGAGACGAGGAACCCTGAGTGCTATTTGACTTAATAGTTGTGAATTGCTTATTAAGCCTCGCGTCAATTGAAAAAAATACTTAACTAGATATAGTTTCCTGCGGGTCTCAAGTGACGTATAGTCTACCATACCGAGCACGAAGAGAGTTGAGTAAAGGTAAGGATAGTACCCATACAGCTTCTTGTACAGGAAACGGACGAATGACTTTTGAACTTTTTCAAGAAGCAGCGTGTACTCATGCTCATGAGGATTCCAAATGATGGCATTTGTTTCGAGCTTACTACGGACAAAGGCATTGTACAATATACTCATGGCGTGTCGGCAGGTGAATAATTTAGACTGACGGATGACGAAACCTAAACATTTCCTAGCCTCGTTACAGAGCTTGGTTATGTGCGGATTAAAAGTAAGTTTAGGATCAAACCACGTGCCGAGATCTTTGACTTCATTGGTGTGTTTCAATGGTTTGCCCTCTATTGAGTAGGTGTAATTTATAGGTAGCCGAGCCCGTGTATATGTCATTAACGAGCATTTATGTTCATTGAGGGTGAGACTGTTGTTACGGGCCCAGTTACAAACGTTGTCAATGTCATTTTGAAGTAATGATGAGTGATCGGGAACGCTAATCGGCATTGCTAACTTTAAATCATCGGCAAATAGAAGACAAGTTGAGTATTTAATAACCGCCGGGAGATCATTAATCAATATAAGGAACAATAAGGGCCCAAGATTACTGCCCTGGCCGATCCCTGATGTTACCAGGAATGGAGCAGATAGAGAACCCTAATACTGCACAAACTGCTTCCTATCCGAGAGGTAACTGGCCATAAATTCAAGCAGAGGTGTAGTGAAACCCGCCATAGCTAGTTTCTTAAGTAATACATCACCATCAACTCTGTCAAATGCCTTCTGGAAATCAAAATATGCAACGTCTGTTTGTTTTCCTATATCTAAGTTATTAGCTAATAATGAGATAATATTTAACAGGTTTGATGTGGTCGAGCGCTTCGGTAAGAACCCATGCTGTTCCTCACAAAACCAACCATTTAGTTGTTTATATACCTTAGCGTAAATTATCGATTCGAATATTTTCCCGAATATTGATAGTACAGCAATCGGTCTATAGTTTTGGACGTCAGATTTAGATCAAGATTTATGTATTGGCAATACTTTAGTTGTTTTCCAGACGGACGGATATGTTTTCTCTTTTAAAGCTAAATTAAATAAGCACTTAAGGGGTGGTATAAATGCTTCACGACAGTCCTTAATTAAATATTGAGGTATACCATCTGGTCCTTGGGTATGTTTGGGCCGCAATCGGTTAATGGCTGTGCGAATGTCCGTGTCACTAATGTGATCTATTGTGATTGGACTATTATTAGTATTAAGTGACTCAGATGTTGCCGCCGTAGAAGCTGCCATTGGGTCAAGCTTGGGAGTATTCTGCAGAAACACGCTTTGCGAAAGATTGCGATGAAGAAGTTTGCGAAAGATTCTGCGACCTCTTGTGGGGACATTTTACCAAACGTGGCAGGCTTGTTAGATGCGCGGTGTTTTTTCACATGAGACCAAACGATATCATCATTCGCTTGCCCTTTTCCCATTTATTTGGGGTCGGCGCAGCATGTCTTTTTCTTCCATACATCTGTCGCCCGTCATATACTAATAAAAAAAAGATTCCCGCGCATAAATACATCGCGCAAGACGAAAGTGTTTAAATATGAAAAGCCTGTCATAATAATATTTTAAGTCACATAAAATACTCTTTGCTATAACGCGAGGCCAAGCATGATGTGTAATCCGTCAATCCGGCGGCAGTGCGCCGACCCTCTTCAATCTATTCAGTCGATTTACCCTCCTTCATGATTCAGGCACAGTTGTTCCTCTTGACACTTCTAAACTCTGCTCTCGGCTCTCGCACACCTCCGGGGTCTTATTTGTGTCATGGTGAAAGATTTGGCAAGTGATAAGTCGCCAAAAAGCTTAGGTATTTGGGTCATAAGCAGATTTAGGTTCGCGGCTTTCTTGTGGACATATCAAAAGTTAAGGGCTACAAAGCTTAATTTTGGATTGGTCTAGTAACCCGCATAAACGGCGTCTCCGGTTCTATAAATCCATGTAATAAAATCATAACTCACATGCTCATAAGCCGTTAACTATTACAGGGATAAGTTCGCCTTTGTACATGTATAATCTGTTTTGTCTGTATTGTTTCTTTTTCTTGTCTTGTATACAATATAGTACCTACATTACTTAACAAGGGCGGTAAAACAAAGAATGTCTCAGATCGCAGGTATTTGACGCCCGAGCCGAAGGCAAGGGCGATAAATATGCGATCTGAGGCTTTCTTTATTACCGCCCGTGTTAAGTACAAAATTTTATGTCACCTCCTGGCCAGGAAGTAGGATTTCCTGCGCGCGGAGCGTGCGGTAATTGCCGCTTTATGGCCAGGTGTGACATAAAAGTATTTACATACAGCCTTGGCCAAAAGTGTTGAGTACCTACCCCTTATTTTCCTTTGTAACTTATAAAAAAACTATTATTTTTTATTAACAAAAATGCACGTTGACGTAAAATATGAAAAGGTATATACTAAAGAACATCTAGAGAACTTTAGATAATATCATTTCGAAGTAGCTATTGCTAACTGAAGACTAAAAATAGACGGGTTTGCAATAAAAGGACAAATTGCATTTTTATCCGTGCAATTATCTTTAACGTCAACGAAAGTAGCTAGTTTTTGAAAGATATTTAATTTTCTTTAATAAAAGGATATGAAACGCTTTATTGAAAGTTTAACTTTTATATGGAAAACGTGTGAGTGTTCAACACTTTTGGCCAAGGCTGTACATACATACTATTGACCACAGGAGAGACGACTTTTGTTTTTGCAAGTGTTTATGACCCATTTGCAACAATTTGTGGGTCCCAAAAATTGATAGATAGATATTGTTACTGAATTTGGCTCTATAGTTAGACCGTTTGCCGACCCCTGCCCTAAAGGAACCCGAGGTAATTTTGGCACCTAGTTAAATGTCGGCACTAGTTTTACGAAATCGACTGCCATCTATCTTGCAACTCAAAACTTTCTTCGCAATGGTATGCGGCAAAGAGTATAATAATATATGTCAGGTAAGTATGCGGCGACACTTGTGTTATCTTAGAAAATGTTACAATAAAGACGATTTTTCTAGATCGTTAGAATTCCAGAACACGACGGCACGCCCGAATGCGCGGAAAATGACCCGAATGAATGCGCAATTTACGTCAAATGTATCAAGTAAATGGCGAATACAAGCTCGCGCGATATTAAAATTTTCCGAAAACTCTTGGGAATGAGTTACGGCGAAGACGTGTGTTATTACCTTGGTCTTTCATATTAAAATACCTCGTATCTTAAGTTATCGTCTGCGGCGCCAGGGTAATGCTGTGATGGTTTTGGAAATTGGATACGTGACTATACCCCAATGGAGTGATTCCCGCATCGTAAACCTTTTGAAGACTACTGATACGATATACAAGGTGAATAAAATTATAAGTCTTGAAATACGAAAATAAGACTCTATCAATAATTCTGAACCACTTTTACTACGGGACCAACTTTGTCCGTGAAAAAAAAAATCTGTTTCTTCATACATTTCGATTGGGCGACTGATGACCTTTTCCTATGAAACAGCAGATTAATTTTGGCACAGACAAAGTTGGTCCCGTGCTAATAGTGATTAAGAATCATTTATAGCGCCATATTTTTATATTTTTGTTCATGTATCGATGTACATCGCCTTCGTGAAATAAGGGTTCCATTTGTACCTGTTTAGTATGGAACCCTGTGTGAGTGAAAAAGAGTTTTTTAAACTACAATACCTGAAATATAATATCTACTCCGGAAATCTACCGGTCTGAAACCTGCTCCGGAATTCTTGATGCCGACATTGCCGACCCTCGTCATATTGTTATTTTTGGAATGTTTGCCTAACATATTGTTATTTTTGCGAAGATACACAGAAGTAATGTTAACATAGGCTCGCTTCGTATAATTCTGTTGAATTTTGTATGTTAGCGAAAAGTATTTTCTCAACTAAGGTCCATAAAATAAAACGAACTATCTGGCGACGTGGTCATCTACTCCATGACATAAAAAGTGTCGTCGAGAGGGGTCTCAAAATAATCCCACTGATATCTACTCGCACCACACTGTGTTAAATATAAATACCTAAAGTTAATTCTAATCTAACAACCATTCAGAGTACCTACATAGCAGTGGCGGAGCGTCCATACAACTGGATTCCCACCGGCTTGCCTAATTTCCAGCCAGTCCAGTTCTTTTACTACGGCTCAAGAAGAATAGGAAAAGCAAAGTATTTCCGGCTTCCCTAAGAATATTTTTGACGCGCCGCCACTGTACATAGTTAAAATTGTACTGCCTAGAGGACAGAACTAGTAATAGTACAAGGCTGGATGTCATTGCAGTAAGAAAAACCTTAATAGCGCGATTCAGGAATCGGGGTAGATGGTACAGCGCCCTCTAGTGGTAAATTCGACCAACATTAGAGAAATGCTGTGCAGCTGGGCAGGGGCCCAGAGCTCCGATAGGACTGGGTCATAAACAGATTTAGGTTCGCATCTTTCCTGTGGACATATCAAAATTTAAGGGCTACAAAGCTTAATTTTGGCTTGTTCTAGTAACCCGCATAAACGGCGTCTCCGGTTCTATAAATCCATGTAATAAAATCATAACTCACATGCTCATAAGCCGTTAACTATTGACCACAGGAGAGACGACTTTTGTTTTTGCAAGTGTTTATGACCCGACACTATAGGTATAGAAAATGAATAGACATCGATTATTATTTACAGCACATTTTCCGAACACTCCAAAATAGGGAAAGTTTAAGTAGACGATTATTTACATAAATTACACATTAAATTAGCTTCGTTTATTAGACAACAACAATTTGTTAGGAAGAGCGAACGAAGGTATATTTCAAAAAGGGATTATGTAACCCGTATTCTATGGCGGTTAAGACATTGTTATTATACTATGTTAAAGTTAAGCAGTTAGCTGCTTAATGACATTATTAACTTGGTTGATATTGTTGAAACAATGCGGCTAAGATAAATTCTGTTACAATGTTATCACTGGAATAGACTCTTAGCACTTCGTTTTTATTGGTTTATTTGTATTTATTATCTGTTTAACCCTACTGGTTTGTGTACATACCTAAAACAAAACAGACTACGAATTACTCAGATCCCAGATCCTAAATTAAACAATCGTCAAATGGTTGTCTGCACAGCTAACGTTGAACATTCAATCGTATATATGTACCTACTTAGTTCCAAAACTTTCATTCAAGTTACAAAATTAAACCAGAGCGAATCGTATAAAGTTTAAGACACGTATCCGAAATGTTTTACAGCAAAACCTACAGGGGGTCGCATCAATCCCACTTAAAAGAACAAGAGAATCCCATTTACTGCACTTTGTGGCAAAAACTTGGAGAATCGTATATTATCTGCGGAATTCTTTGTTTTTCGCCCTAATGCTAAGTATGTTGTCGTTCCTTTTGGGTCTTGTAGGATTTTTGTAAACAATTTCTACTCTATTAAGCGATAGTTGTGTATACAGTATATTTAAAAATTAAATTCATCAATTGATCACCAAGAAAACACTCCGTGAAATTTAAGTTGACTGCGATTGCGATGTGTGCTTTCAGTTTCTTAGGCGAATCAATAAGAGAATAGAGAATAGGAGAATAATTTATTAAATATACATTTTACAATTAATTACTTATAGTCTACAACTTATCGATAGAGAACATATATCACATGCCTGAACTAGGATGTTTCCTGTGCTTCAGGCAAATGGGCAATAAATTACTTACTATTTTTGGACGACCGCTTTAGCTTAGTGGGTAGTGACCCTGCCTACTAAGCTGGAGGTCCCGGGTTCGAATCCCGGCCGGGGCATTTATTTGTGTGGTGAGCACGAATATTTGTTCTTGGGTCTTGGATGTTTTCTATGTATTTAAGTATTTATTTATCTATATAAGTATGTATATCGTCGCTTAGTACCCATAGTACAAGCTTTGCTTAGTTTGGGACTAGTGTTGATTTGTGTAAGATTGTCCACAAATATTTATTATTTATTTATTTATCTACAAAATATAAAACATTTTAATTCTTATTATCTAGTACAACTAATGATAAAAGCAAACTAATGATAAAAGCAAAATTTTGTGGTTCCGAAAAAATGAGGCATTAAATTAGTTATAAATACTTAGATACTTTACTTATCTATTAATCTAACAGATGGAGCTTTTTCTTGCAGCTAGCGTAGTTGAGAGGGTTTATGTCGAACGTTCCATTGAGTCTATTGTTAAGAAATGCACACGACTAGAGGTAAAATCGACTACCATTCACGATATATGTATATGCAATTTGATCGTAAAACTTAAAAAAAGAGACACGATCATTTCATTATGTATATTTGTACGATATTATCGTTGTAATTATTCCAGTAAATGTAATATTGATCCGCCATCAATTTATAAACCAATTATTCATGTACAATATATTGCGCAATTCATCAATTGGCGGCGCGTCATCCATCACGGCTCCGTACATTGATAACCACTACATTAAACATATCTACCGTCGGATCGATCGGTTCTGCCCTCCAAAATCTGGTCGGTGCAAGTCACTGAAGATGACAGATGAGTTCAGTTCATAATACTTACACATGTACGGGACTCGCACGCGGGTGTAACTACATTGCGTGTGTTTATAGAGCGATTGAACTCGGTATACCTTCGTGACCCGCATTGTAATGAAATTGCGAGTTTCTTACGTGTGTAAATAAGGGTTATGGTAACGGTATTTAATACTGATAGTCGAAATCAGCAACTTTTTATACTGTAACGCCTGAAACGTTCAATTGGCAAGAAGTTTGCAGGGAATTATATAAGGAATTATATAACTCATACTCATACTCATTTATTTGCAATGGACCATATACATTACACGTCAGAAACAATGACAATATGTCAAGGTATAAATGATTTACAAATTATGTTAACGCTATGGTTAACGTCTGACTATGGTGAAAATGCGTTCTTTCAAAATCTTTATGTATTGAACAAATCTTTAATATATATTTTTTGGTTTGCCTACGACGATATTCCTGGTACGTAAGAAATATTCATATTTATTCTGCTCCGCTGCCGTTTACGCCGACTGCACCGGCGCGTTATCGCTAATTCCGTATCGGGCGGGCGGAAATTGGTTCAGAAGCGTTAATGCAGCTGTATACATACATAACTTATGCAGTCTACTCAAAAGGATGTATCTATTTTTCACCTTTGTACTATGCAATATGAAAATTGATGCATGTTCGAAGTGAGGCATCATAATTTTTAACTCCCGACAAACTTAGCTTTGTTTAGTGTCTGTTTTTTCTGATCAGCTTTAGCTTTTTACCATATTTTTCACTAAAATCAATAAGTTCAAAAACTCATCGCCCGCGTAGGTTCGTTCGATCCAATTAAAACAGCCAAATGGACGAGTCAACCGATCCATTTATTAGATTCCTCGCGTTGTCGAAGGGGGGAGGGGGTGGCAATTAGAATACCGTAAAATTTCGCGCGTTTGACGACCGCGCGATTGGGGAGCACAACTGGTATAGTTGACGAAATAATATAAGCTGCACAAGTTGTTCGAGGAATCGGTGCAGCTTGTATTTCGTCAACTATAGCATACCGGTGATTGAATTTGCGGTGAAGAACAACATCGTGAATTCGTGAGGAAACCGGTATTATCACTAGGTCTAACTTACTCTGGCTTGGAAGGTCATATGGCACAGTGGCTTTCGTAAAACTACGCTAAAACTTGGAATTAGGGGTCAAAGCGGAACCCGGTCCGTTGGAAGAAAATTATTTGCAAGCGCAAGTTGGTAGTAGCCCGTCACTCGTTTTTATTTATTTATTTAATAATCGGAATATAAAAACATAAAATTAACTGGGTCTCACAAAACTGTCGGAACAGTTTGTCTGTGTGATCACAGTATCAGTAAATACTGAAGTAGCTAATTGTATACATATTGTTCAGGTTAAATAGAAGTTACATAATAATTGCATAGAGCTATGCCATACTTAGGTGTTATTATACTTAATAGTGTCGTATTAATTTTCTTTTAAAGTCGTTTTTCATTCTTTCACGGTTGATAGTTTCTGGTAAGCTGTACAGAAGATAACGAATAAGTTTTTTTAGCGTTCCGTCACCATAATTAGTTGTGAATCTTCGGTACGCAGTTACCTCAAAAACTCAAAACTCACTTCTTCACGTAACAGACGCAAGGGCTTTCTAGAATATAAATGATACAACTTTAATCGTTTCTCACAATTTGTTTTTTTTTTTTCGTGGGATTCTGCCAAATATTTCGGTGCTATTTACAAATTAGCGCCAACGTAACAAAAACATAACTACTGCATCTTAGCGCGACAAAAGTATGTTGTACAAATTCAGCTCAGTTGATACGCTATATTGATCGCGTAGGTAAGCCAGGATATCGTGGGTTCGAATTCTGCTCGGAGCCTAGATTCTTTTCCCCTTTAAACAATTTTGACAATTTACAATAAAAACAGGTGTAGGTTTTATGTATTTGTTTGTAAGGATGTAATTAGCGTGTAAAATAAAAAGGTAGTTTGACCATAACATTTCAATGTTGCATTTCTAATATCAGGAATGGCATACCAAACTGCTTTCGTCTCTGCGTTTCACTAATATTTAACCTGTGGCAGACATGCGCGTTTTTTTCGTTTTGTATGGCGGTTTTGTTGTGTGTTTTTCGGCCAGTATTTTTGTTTTGAATTTGGAAAGTATCCCGATCTGACGGGTCCACGTCGGGTCTGACATGCGGTTGGACGGGGAATTTTCAGTCTACAGGAAATGTCGGGTAGATTGAACAATAGCGGTGAATTTTACTTGTCCGTTCGTTTCAGGGTTTTGTACTCAAAAGTTTATTACTATTAATGTGGTTTTTCTGGTTATAAATGTTGAAGATTATTTTATTAGAAGTTTCTGAAGACTGTTTATAGCGTATGTTCGTATAAGTGGTAATCCCTAGAAACATCATCAGATTTCAACAATACTGATAAATCTGCTCCAAATACGATCGAGATAATGTTCCGCAGTGCTCTGTCTCTCCTAATTTAAATTAGTAATTTAATTTCACTTGAAACCCAAACCTCGATTAACCGATTAACTTAGACAAATACCGAGTAATTTCAAATTAATTTAACAAATTATTAGGTATATTATCCAACCACGCTAATCTCAGAACAGGCTGGATAGCCTCCCGAAGAGATTTTAATTAAATCGCCGACTTATTTCGTCTCGTCTCCTTGGAATGCCGGACGAAAATGTGTGCCAAATAAATGTTTTTTACATATTTATTTAATTTAGAAGCTGGACTTGTTTAATTAAACAAAAAATATGTAGAAGTATCATTTAACAGTAACTTTACGCTAAAAGAAAACGTCATAAGGAAACCGTAAATGGGTCCCAAATAGGGTCTAGTTCAACCCCTGAGTTGCCAGTCGCTTTCGTAAATTTAGTGCCTACGACAAATTTTAGGATTAGGTGCCACGTGAACCCCCTGGGCTCCTTGAGGATATTTTTTCTTGTATCGTTATAATAATCACCGTGAAAAGGCCCTATTGATTATCCCACGCGTTGGTGCAACGCGCCCTAAGGCCCTGGTCTCCTATAAACGCCATCGGCCGCTTACAGCGTCACGCCGTACGCTGCGTCGCAATGCTTACTATAGACATGTACTGTTAGGCCCTGACAGACCTGTGAGAACATAGCAGTACATCTCTATAGTAAGCATTGTGACGCAGCTTACGGCGTGACGCTGTAAGCGGCCGATGGCGTTTATAGGAGACCACAGACCAGCGCCTCAATATTCTCAATAACCGACTGTCGGTAAGCCGTAGATGGTGCTACGAATCCGAGCTACGGGTTTGTCGTAGCACACGCGAGGCTACGACGTAGCTCGACTGTAAGTGTAAAATGTTAGGTCGAGTTTCATGTGACGAACATAGTATAGTAGCATTATGCGATAGTCACTATTGTGTTCTACCCCTAAGCTCCACTATATAGGGATATAAATTAGTGGTTGTGTGACCTATAGACCTCGCAAATGTTTTTAATTTTAAATTTAGAAAAACTGTATCGAATATTATTATATGTCTTTCCCGTTCACGGGACAATGGTGTCCCGGACCTTTGGGAGGCGTGCGCGGAGCCGAAGTACCGAGGCACCGAAGTGCCAACGAGTACCACATAGCCAACACGTAGAGGCCCTTTTGACAATTTAATGAAATGCAAGGGATACACCGAGCGGATGCTGTCCCTCCCCTATGTATTATTACTATATCGGAATAATCCTATGTTTTGCTATTCCAATAAAAAAACAAAATTCCTATAAAGTCGTTCGGGTTTGGTTTATTAGGGCTCGTTGTACCAGGCGGCTTTCACTCCGTCAGTTCGCCGCGCCGCTGCAAGTACATCGCCGGGCCGCTGCAAGTACATTCAGTGGCGAATTGCTACCGGACGGTCGCGTCGTCTCGTCATTCGCTTGGTGTGGTCAATATTTGTTATTTACCTATTATAATTTGGGTTTGTAAGTTGGCGATTTGTTAACAGTGTACGTAGTACTATTACTTATTCTGTGGTTGTACTTCCGTTGGCATTTTTCATTTAAATAGCAAAAGATTAAAAGTAGATTAGAATCAAAAATGAAATACAAAAATAGGACTCAATTCAAATAGATTGCCACTTGGACAAGGTAAGAACGGGCCCAGAAATCAAATTAGCTGACCGTAGACTGACCTCGAACAGGGTTAAACATGTTTACCGATAAATGTTTGCTCTAAACATGCCGAAAACGCTATGCAAAATTGAAATTCACTTCTATTTCAGTGAAGCCAAATTGAAATTCCAATTATGTTTTGTGTGGATTCAAATGCAGCATGCAATATGCATTATGCAGTTTCTGGAATAATACGTATGTGATTGCGTATTATGTAGTTTTGACGACTGGTTTATAGTGTAGTGGGTAGTGACCCTGCATCCAACGGTCCCGGGTTCGAATCTCGATCGAAGATCGAATCGAATCTGAAATTTAATTTTCAGTACTGCTTGACTTGAAATGATAAGTAATTTGATTGGTCAATTCTGCACGTGTCCGTTTTGGTCCGCCCCAGCGGAATACAGCCTAAATAGCTTAATATCCAGCTTTGAGTGTATGTATTAAATATCTCTCTGTATTCATGGCGTTGTGGCGTTCGCAGAGAATCGGGATTAAAGTATATAAGTACGCCAGTATTGTTCGCTGAGAGCGCCCGTCGTCCTAATGGAATAGAAATACAAATACAAAAATTTATTCATATATAACAATTGTTACAGGTCAGTACAGGATAAGAAAGAGAAAGAGATAAGAGAGAGGTTTAGAGAAGAGAGCTAGGGCACTCGTAGTAGCTCGATTCCACTGACACCTCAGATTCGGTTAAAGCTTGAAGCTGCTCAGTCAATCTCACTGGAGCGCATTATCTTAGAGTATTCCAGTGTTTAAACCGCCCGCGTGGTCGTGGGGGAAGTTTCCCCTGGATCTTTCCCAGGTCAGTGTCCAACCGCGCACTCCTATCGCTTTATTGGGCCCGGCCTACAAAACCACAGTCCAGTTTAAAATATCTGGGCGGCCGAGCTTTGCTCGGCGTTTTCCCGGGCATGAGACCTAGCTAGATCGATTGCTCGTTCCCGAAAACCCCCACACACTAAACTTCATCAAAATCGTTAGAGCCGTTTCCGAGATCCCCGAAATAAATAAATATATAAATAAATAAATATACAAGAATTGCTCGTTTAAAGATATAAGATAATAATAAAAAGAGTCGTGGTACAAGCATTTTTTTTTTCAAATTCTTTATATGACAACAATTTTACATATAACTAATAAGCCGTGAGTTGCTGTGTTTTGTGTGCTGGTAAGCATGCGATTTTATTGAATTTGCAGCATTTTCATTGTACCACCAGTCGCTGGACAGATTCTAGCTGTATGTGTGTAGATAAATATAATTTACTGCTCTCAACTCGAAATAGATAGACCTTAAGTACGATCGAAAAAGATACGCAAATACAGTCCGAAACAATAACAGCAATTAAAGTAGTCAATGTAGTCAGAAACGTCCAAATGAAGATTAATGCAAGCATTGAATCAACAACCCCATATTTTTATCGGTTTTACAACGAAAAACGGACTTTGATACGAGCATAATACGTTTCAAAATAACATTAATACGCTGTTATGACCTTTTAAAAGATACTCAGCTCTTTTGTTTCACGTTCCATTCCACGACTGAAGCGCTAATAGTCGTTTAATAGGCGGCACGGAGCGTAGCAGAAAAAAAAGCCTATTTGTGACTGGCTGGAAGACGAGCTTTGTGACTTTTTTTTTTTGTTTTGCTGTATTAAATGCAAAGGAGTTTTGACGGCTGCTGGGAACTTGGCAGTTGTACCTAATGAGGGCTACCGTTTTTGCGTTCACCAGTTGGCGCCACTGCGCTCTCAGTCCAGCTGGCAAAGTTTGTTATTGGTTATTATGGGCGTAAAAACCAAATTTACGTTGAAATCGTATTTCATACATTAAAATCGCACCGTAAAGATTTTTATCGAATATCCCGTATTGTACCGTTTTGTTCGGAAAAAAGTATGACATAAGTTTACGAGCAATAAAATTGTCGCAAAGCACTGAAATTAATTGATCCGTAACTCATATTTGCCATTATCAATCTCAGATATTGCAAAATAGTCACCATATTAATCTAATTAGAAATAAACCCGCGTAACCCACCCACAAACTATGAAATTTAACATTTCGGAGGACTGACGTCACACTAGCGCCTCTAGCGGCGAATCCATACGCGGTAGCCCTCATTGTGTAGTTGAAATACTAAGTGAGGTATCAGATATAATGTTTGTTCTTGTTTCGTATTTTAATCATATTTCATTGAGTTTTAAGTGTAAACATAATACAGGTTGGATTGCGGGAGATATAAACCGAATTAAGGCGTTGGCATTGCTGGATTCTGGAACGAATGTTAATGATTTTTACTGTTTGTTTCAGGTACGATCTTCAACGTTTTTCAAGAACTGGATGCGTCATTCATCACTATTCGTAAGATAGTATGGACAGTTTTCTACCTTCAATCTTATAACCTCAATAAGTATGTACAGCACGCTGTTATGATAATAATCTTATGGTACTACACTAAGTACACTACACTAAGTATGATTTTCCTATTTTTGTTTTTTTTTTTTGTTTTTAAGGAATCTGTCTTTTAACTTGAAGGTGTTAAAGGCCGATTTACACGGCGCAAGAACTTGAACGCGATTTTCATTACATTGCCGGGTTTGACCGAATACGTCGTAACTCGGATGTAATTAAAATTGCACGCAAGTTCTTGCATAATGTGAATGGGCCTTTATACTAGTAACGCGGCACAAAGTGACAGAGGTTCTTAAATATAAATAAAGCGATAATGTGAAAGAACTCATCATTCATTAAGGCGTTATAACGAGAAATTTAGAAACTTTGAAACGCTATTCTGCCCAGACGAGGAAACAATAGGGACTGATTTTAAGATATATGATTCTTGACTACGTGATTGTGTTTCTAACAATAGCCGAAACATGATCGCTTAAAATTTTATCAATAGAAAAAAAAAACAAAGTTGAGTCTATATTTTCCTTTTTTTACTCAGCCTACTAAAACAACGCATTATTAAACAGACACGATTAAGTTAATATGATGGTATTCTACCTCATCTAAACTCTGTCAAGAGGAAATTTAATAAACCTGCACACAGATACTTAACGAGATTTGTTTAAAAAAGCCATTCTCGAAGAGTGTTGCATTCCGTTTTGCGAAAACCATAAGGGCGTCTCATTTAATCGATATATCGCCTTAAATCAATCGATAGAATCGGTACGCGAGCAATCAATCGAGCAGGCATAATCCAATGGGCCGCAGCTCAGCTGACCGCTGACCGCTTTTAGTTTTATCGCCGCCAACACAAGCCGCGTAATCCTATTTAAAGCTTAAGCCACACAGAGAGCGGGCGGGCGGTAGCGGCGCGGGCGCGGGCGGCAGCGGCGCGGGAGCTGCTTTTGGCTGCCGCCACCGCCAAAAGCAGCTCCCGCGCCGCTGCCGCCCGCGCCCGCGCCGCTACCGCCCGCCCGCTCTCTGTGTGGCTTAAGCTTTACTGCTATTGATGCTTGTGTGACACGCACACTGAACGATATTACTGAGGCCATGAGGTAAGTAAGACTGGAGTGGCCAACACACACATACAACCATGCCCATGTGTGAAAAAATGTAAACATAGACAATGATACACATGGAAGCGAGATACAATTAGTTGAAGAACTATAAGAACCGATTTCTCAAACAATTTGTATGGCGAATCGGTGCAAATTATATTTCATCAACAATACATCTCCTGTCCCTAATCGCGTATCAGGCTATATTTGACACCGTAATACGACCTTCATCGATGAACTGCCATTGCTGTCACCCTCCACGTATACTATACTATATGACTAAGGATGAGATGTCAAAATGGTGCTAATGGATGTATCAGCCTTCTGGTTTCTGATACTTCTCTATTCCTTCCAAAGGATCCTTTTTCTACGGCTGAAGCGCTATTCGACTGTTTGTGACTTCAATCTTGATATAGCAGACATATGTATTATTAATTTTGCTTATGCCCTACAATAAGTCCTAAGTGGCTGTTACCTGACGACTATTGCGTAAAAATGTATCTCTTGCTCGTTCGTTAGTAGTAAATGCGATATGTCGTCCTCTTCGCTCTCACACGGATGGACTTGCAAAATATTAATAAAAATTAATATGTTCAATGAATGTCTAAAATCGTATTTTTGGAATAGAAACTCACATACACACACACATTAGCGTTAGAGTTGAATATTCATTGGAATAATAGCATATGTCAGTGTCAAACTCATACAATCGTACTGTACGCACGTTAATTGGTTTCGCTAATTGGATCATAAACACTTGAATAAACAAATAAATGTCGTCCCTCCTGTGGTCAATAGTTAACAGCTTGTGCTGTGCATGTTACCGAGGTCAGTTACCTCGTCCCTGACAGGCCCAGGCTAACAGGCCGGGTTACGATCGGGTACCGTCGCGTCTCGCGATTCGTCCGCGCCACGCGCTACGCACTCGCGCAAACAATTGACGCGTGTACCGACAGCGCACGCACACATACTTAACCACAGCGCTTATACGTTCCTTCGCGTGTCACCCCTGTGATGTTACTAATGCTTTTATCACATAGATTTATAGTAACGGAGAGGACACAGTTTATGCGGGTTACTAAACCAATCCAAAGTGAAGCTTTGTAGCCCTTAACTTTTGATATATACATTTTTCCACAGGAATGACGCGAACCTAAATCTGTTTATAACCCAATTAGAAAATAAATATCAACGAAACGACGCGACGTTTGGTATGCCCGTCTCATTCACATAACACATACTTTCTATGAACCCCGATTACTTACCAACTCCAGACGAGCGCGAGTTACCTCCATTCTTCAAACTGGGACACCCGCTCCCAGCCCAAACGACACAAGTCACGTGTTACACGTATAGACTTTTCACCTTATGGTTTGTTCGTTTAAATAGGTCCCCAGGTAGCGGGCCCTCTAGAAACGTAGGATTTACATATTTTTTTCCTAGTATTCTCGAAATTTCTACAATTTTTCCAGTTACACGATTAGGTAGAATAATGTAGCAAGTTTTGTGCTATCTCGCGCTTTTGGGAGTGGATTATAAATATTGTACGAAAAGTTCTTCAAGTGGGTCGTATATTTACTAGCGTTGTTGGTAACAGTCTATATTCTTATATTTTTGCTTAAATAATGGCCACAAAAGGGATTTTGTAGTTAGCTTTATTGCGCTAAAACGAGCAGAAAATTAGAAAAATATGCTTTTCTTTATATTGTATCGAATTTTCGAGAAACGCAATTTTATTATATTATCGAGCGAATACTGAGAAAATATTCCTTCTCGTGGCGTAAGTATTGCTAAATAATTTAAGGCATTCTATATCTTGGATGTGACAAGTATAGTATAGCGTATGACGAGTATAGAATCACAAGTCTCAAATATATGTGTATTTTAATTAGCGTCAAAGGTACGTAATATAAATTAGTAATTAGCAAGTCGCGCTCGGTGGCTCTTTCGGCGGGTAGCGAGTGCTGAAGGTTTAATTAATGCTTGTTTCATCTATACGCACAGAAATGTGTCAGCCAAGTTTGCAAAGCAAAAAATGCAACACTGCTTCTATAAGTAATACACGAACCATTGTGGGCCACTTTTGACCAAAATAACTTAAAATGGACACCTATCACCTTACCTGGACACTTGTCACCTTCTTCATAAACGGCAATGAATTAAACCTATTTTAGTTAAATTGTTGGTAAAATTCTTTGTCCATATCTGTCATCGGACAAGACACGTTTTAGTTAGCAGAGGTTTGATAAGTTTTATAAGGGGGTTGCAATTTCGCGAGTATTTTAAACTGAATGCTCACCAGTGAGTTGCCGCTCTTAGCAGTAAGCGTATGCGCAATACACAAATACTCACACGTTGGAACATGTCTACTAAGAGAGTTGTGTTTCTTTCAAGAATAGTTTTAACTTCGAAATACGTCGCATCAAAACCATAACAAGGGCTTTACTGTCGTGGATACGCGTCCGAATCATAACCCAAGTTTTGCCGTGGCGCAGCCGAATAAAAACAAGAATTGTTTGCATACTTTTGTCTAGACATTCCGAATATATTGAAACGAGTAAACCCGAGCTAACATCGCTCGGCGTGTTTTAATTTAATGTATGACTGTAGTTTATCAAAGAGTTTTGCAGTCTACCGCCATGCTGGAAGATTGCCATGCATTATTATGAAAGTTTTTATTATTTCCTGAGTTGTAGACTTTAGACAATGCAACGGTTTCCTCTGTGAAATATAATTTAAATGACTTTGATTTCTTTTTTAAATAGAAAAGTCACGTATATTTCAATACGACTTTGATGGTTCACCGACTTAGGCCAGTTTGCAACGTTTGGCCTCCAACACGTGTTATCACCATTTGTTCCGATCTTGCATTTCCCACCAGTTCTAGGCCCGAAGACCTCGATCTGTTAAAATGTCAAACTACAAGCGGGATTATGTATCCGCTTTCACTACTAAGAAGAACTACATACAAGTTAGTAATCTTCTATAAGTACAGGGCCGCTAGTTGGTTTATCAAATACGCATACTTAGCGTGCCAGGTCTGATAGGACCATTCAAAAGAAATTTAAAGTTACTAGGAGGGTAATACGAGTGTGTCATGACAACGAACGAAATATACCCACAAAATCTAATCTCCTGATCCTGAAATCGAACTCGACCACGGCGACAGAAAATAAAAGAAGAAACTGGCTATTGAGAGCGTCGCTCGTGAGCACTCAGGTGACTGACATAGCCTATCTTCGCAGTGAACCTACATAAATAATGAGTAAATATTGATAGAAATACTCAAGCGAACTTGGCGGACACACTGCCGTGTGACTAGATATGTTTGATGTTGAATAGTAAAATCAATGAAGAGAAAAAAGCTATTAGCTAATAAGAATAATTAGCATATTTATTTAAGGCGATATATCGATTGAAAGAGACACCCTTGTTTTTCGCTCACGACAAAACGGGATGCAACCCTCTCCGAGAATGGCTTTTTAGACAAATCTCGTTAAATATCTGACTGTGTGCAGGTTTATTAAATTTCCTCTTGTCAGTACCTAGATGAGGTAAAATACCATCTTATTAACTTAATCGTGTCTTTTAATAATGCGTTGTTTTAGTAGGCTGAGGAAAAAAAACTTTGGAATTATTTTCTATCGAGAAAATTTTAAGCAATCATGTTCCACTATTGTCAGTACCACAATCATATAGTCAAGGATTATATATCTGAAAATCAGCCCCTACTGTTTGCTAGTCTGGGCAGGACAGCGTTTCAAAGTCTCCAAATTTCTCAGTGTAGCGCCTTAAGGAATAGCACTCGTCGTTTGAAAGCGTACTTCATATAACGGTCCACATTGCTCCTGTCTCGAGAGACCAGATAAAACTTTCCTAACAGAACAATATCAACGGGCAAAACAAATGCATAACTGGCTGTTACGAACTTTTAGCTCGTTATTCAGCGAACTCGCCTGCCGGGACCGTAGATTACTCGCAGTGCAGTGTTACTAAATAGGTTATCCGGTTTTTCTAACTTTTGATTCACTGAACACTGAGCCGGGTGTGGTAAGGTTAGGTGTTCTTGTTTTTTGTTTTAAACACTACAACTAGTCAAAAATTTTTTGTATTAAAAATTTGATTGCTCTTGGCTAGCATCTAGCCAGGGGTCAAAGATGAGGCCGGCGGTGAAGCGAGCTCACCCAGAAGATGCTAATTCACACGTGCCTTAAAAAGGTCCAGGTTATATGAACTCGTAAATACAGATGCTGGCAGGGAATTTCAAAACGGATATCCGTAAACAAGCTTTTTAACATTTTTTTTAACAACATGTTATACGAGTAGGTATAATGCTTTTATAAGGCCATTGTAATTTAAAGAGAAAAATAAACGCATTTACATTTTGTATTTGTATTATAAATATATAAAAAACAGAACCTAAACTAAATTCTATTTATGACAGAGACATCAAAGTGAGGAAAGCCCTTTTCTGTCAAATGAAATAAGCTGACGCCCGGTGCTTTTCCAACCACCATGGCACGAGTGAATAAACTTGTCAAGCCAATTGAGTAGCAAAATGGATTTTGCCCGTCGCCGCGTTGGTGAATACACGTGCTCTTCGCGACGACGGGCTGAATCAACTACCGAACAAAACCACAGTTGCCTACTGTCATGGCGTCGTTAGTCGCTACCGAACAACGTCTTTGAACAAGTAATATTGATTGGCGAAATCATCATAAATTTGATGGAAAGCCATTTTTAAAGAGTGAAGTGTGTGTGGGTAGCAAAATGCAATGTCCGTTGACTTTTTCCTTTATCTACTTCCACATTCAAAAGCAATACAAGTTTGACGCAAAAGGCAGCAGTCCAGCAATTTGCGATGTAGATTTCACATCAGCGGAGTTGGCAGCATTGTGCACTTGTGGACTAAGTTTGCTTTTGAAGCCAATTTCTGTAGCGTACAGAAATGGTACAAGTTTGTAAGGAAACTTGTGTTGCCAAGCTAGTTGATGTTGTTTTGCACGTTGATTAGTTGGTAATGTTGCCATTAACATTGATTGTGTTTTTGATTGGTTGTTAAATGTTATCGCGTTATCTTTTATTGCGTGAAAGGGTAGTTAACAGTCTGAGGGTCCCCGTTTTTTAAATAAAAACCAAGAGATGAAGACGCCCAATACTCAAGTCAAGTGATTATTTAAATTGCTACTTATTGTCTAGCCACAATTAGAACATGATAAAAGGTGACAATACTGACAATTTAGCCTATACTTGCGTCAAAGTGTATGTAATTTGACAGATTCATAATGAAGATAATGTGCTTGCGCAAAACAGTTTGAAACTTGTGAAAATATTGATTTTCTCTCCTCTTTAAGCATTTTACATGGCGAACGCTGTGTTTTATTTTGGTACGAGTAAATAAAATAAGTGAAGCAATTTGCCTGCCCTTGTCCCACCTGAAATCCGTGCCGCATTTTGACGCAGTATAACTTCAGGTTTTATAAGCAAAGTTTTTTAAAATGCTCCAGAAACGGCGCTATTCTCGCCCTAGAGAGTAATTAAAATCAGGAAGTGTGTCCAATTAATTGCAAGCGTGCAGAAAGTGGTGCAGGTGGTGAAGTGCGCGACATATCGGAGAGTTCTGCGTAATATTAAACGAGTTAGGTATTATTTTTTCGTATTTCAATGACTTTTGCGGTGTCACTTCCACATTACAGAGAAATGTGATTTAGATGAAGAACCGAGTGATGGGTTACCTAATAAGAGCGACAGAGAAGGACTTCGTTTTCGGTTCGTAGTATGCCCTCAGGGTTACATTGTAGGACTTTGTCAATTGAAAGCGTTCAAGAGGGTGACAGATACTGAAGACTGATAGATAAACACGAATGTCTACGCACCTCAGATTCGTTTAAAGCCGCTCAACCAATCTCACTGGCGCGGGCGCGCAAATTCTTAAGAGTATTCCAGTGTTTAAATTGCCCGCGTAGTCGTCGGATGTTTACTCAGGCTAATATAAAATAAATAAATATTTGTGGACGATTTACACATCAACCTAGTCCCAAACTAAGCAAAGCTTGTACTATGGGTATGGGTATGGGTAAGCGACGATATACTATACATACTTATATAGATAAATAAATAAATACATAGAAGCCATCTAAGACCCAAGAACAAATATTCGTGCTCATCAGACAAATAAATGCCCCGGCCGGGATTCGAACCCGGGACCCGGGAGCTTCGTAGGCAGGGTCACTACCAACTGAGCTAAAGCGGTCGTCGCAAAATAACACATGACCTAAGACTATCGTCTAATTCTTTGTGTTAATTCCCATTTTAAACATTTACGCTTTGCGTTTGTCCCATCTCTAGAGCATTGTGTGGGTAGACAGATAGGGTGGGGTGAACAAAGAGCTGGGACAGGTGCGGGGTGACCTAAAACTGCAGCCGGAGTGTCACTGGTGCGGTCCAAGCGGGAGCGGGGACCGGATAACTAATGGGTCGTCATCCTAGTCTTTGCCACATATTTCATGATGCGGCGCAGGAACTATTTATGTTAGCGACTGCCATCTAACCTTCCAACCCCCATTACTACCTAACTAGACCTTGTGGCCTACCGCGAACCGAAAACGAAATGTCTCTCTGTCGCACTTGCGTATTGGAGCAACAGAGAGAAAGATACTTTGTTTTCGCTTCCCGGTAGGCTCCCTTGTTGGGTTAGACTGATAAATAACTGACAGATAACTAACAGATATTATTTATTAACGCTTAGTTCGTTTCCATGACTCTTTACATCTCTGTATATAGGATAGGTAAGATTAGAAAATATGTACCCAGGTATTTATCGGTTTCATGTCACTTAATGATATTCATGGTAATTGTTTTGTAAACTCTGACATGTAAAAGAGCCAATGAAGCCTACTTTAAGATTTTTTTCGTCTTTTGTTTTGTTATATGTGAGATTACGACTATATTACGACTGATATGAAACCTTAAATGGTAGGTTTACCAGAGACAGTTTATGTGATACACTGTTTCTCGAAAGTTTATCACTTGAATCGACTCCTAACCATCCAATGTTTGCGCTCATTAATTGTCGAATGCGCTCCGCTCCAAGATCTATTTTATATAACTATCCGTACTAGCTTTTTGCCCGCGACTTCGTTATAACCTTTCTACATACACACTTTCGTTCTTTATTTACCCCTTTATTTGATAATATCCGAGATATAAACTATCCATCCCCATCTTAATCGCTATAGTGGTTTCAGCGAGGGCTATTCGAAATAATGTTGACCTAATACACTTTAAGACCTCCTTAATTAAACGTGTTTTCTTTTGCTGAAAAGTGCCGATGCTTATAATAAAATTGACTTTAAGTGTTTACTAAAATACAGTAGATACTCGTACACAGATCTGTGAGTAGATAGTAAATACATATTCTACAAACTTTAATCGGCGATTATCGATATACCATATTAATAATAAATAGCCCAATAGTTTTCACAGTATTATAATAGTGTTTCAGCGCACGTACCGAATTACCGATAAGCGAAATGGCCAGTTGCGATCATTACGGTTACGAGTGTTACGTCCATTACAATAGTTACGAATGACCACATTTTACCGAAAGTTATATCGCAAATTTTACTAACGGCTGGGCAACGCTATCTTGGGTTCATTTCAGATATTTTATGTAATATTCGAGAAAGTAATTCTACTTGTAAGCCTTATTTACGTACGTACGAGTCTCGCATGCTAGTTTGATTACATTGCGGGTCACCGAGGTATAATGAGTTCAATCGATCTATCAAACCGCGCAATGTAATTAAACTCGTAGAGTACTTTTATCTCAAGAGAGCGCGGGGGAGCCATGGTTGTGCGTTGAGCTATACATGCACATTGTCTATGTGTGCGTCAGCGTCTATAGGAGCTACGAGTTCACGTTGTCTATGTGTTCGTATATGTCACTACACTCACTACTACATGCGAAATACGGGACGGGTGGGTACGGGAGTTTTCTATTGTATATGTATAAAATCGCAGCTAATCTCGTACGGGTATACATATAAGGCTGTAACCGCCGCATTTGTATCCTTATCATCATTCTAGCGTTATCCCGGTTGTGCCCTAAGGATACCAGGACCCGCTTTAACACCTAATCCCAAGATTTGGCGCAGGAACTAGTTTCACGAAAGCGACTGCCATCTGACCTTCTAACCCAAAGAGAAAACTAGATCTTGTTGGGATTACTCGTTCCGAGGACCGGTTTTCTTAAAGATGTTTACTTTAACCGAAAAGCCATTGTTTATGTCACATGAATGCATGCAAATACAGTTCCTTCCATTCCTAGTTCCAAATTCCAACCCATCGACCAGCGAACTCTGAACGAGGCTTGGTCTGATGAATGGCTTGCTGTAGACATCTCTTCCGATCTTTTCGAGTTTACCCCGGGCAACCATCCGCCTGGTTTCAGCGAACCCCGCCGAGTCTGGTGCATGCTGAATCGCCTGAGAACAGGCTTTGATTATTGCGCCTATCTCCGAAAAAAATGGGGTTGGAGCGAACAGGAACACTGCGAATGTGGATGCCCTAAACAAACTGTCCTGGAGTGCCCACTTACAAAATATGACGGACCAGCAGAAGACCTTAAAAACCTAACGAGCGCAGCTGCTAAGTACCTGGAAGAATGTAAATTTAGATTATAGAACAGTGTTATGTAATTGCCATACGATAAATAAATAAAAATTCCAAATTGTTTTCTTTCATAAAAGCTTAATTTCGCCGAAAATACCTTCGTCGATAGAACTGCCTCACTTCGATCCCTAGCTGGGTCGCCATGTTTTTTCTGTCTACATTTTGCGCGCCGCTCCTCGAATTTCCCTTTTCACTCGCCCCTCGATCTCGGCAATGACCTGGCAGGCTGCCAGCTCGGGATCATCATTTCTCAAGCCTACGAGTGCTTAATGCTTCCGTGGCTGTGTGTAGATCGTCACTGAAAGTGAAGCATTTTGTTAATTAAAATCGTCTATATCCCTTTCAGACCGGAAAAACAGCACTGTACTGACGAAAAATGATGTATAGTATAGCATATGTTTTCGATTTGACAATTAGCTGTAAGCTGTAATCAACTTGCTAAATCGTATTTATTTCGGTTCGAGTGAAATAACTATTCTCGTAAACTGCTTGGTGTCGTAACTTCTCAAACTTACGCAAAACCTAACTTGTCCAACTTATGCTACTCTAATTAGATCTGTCATTTTTTTGTTTGGAAAACGACATACCTACCTTTCGCACGCTCGAAAACGTTACGTAAGCACCATCATTCTTAAACTTTAAATGGTTGATGTGGCAGTCTCAGAGTGCTTTTAAAGCCGAAATACATATCTCTCTCTCTGTCGCACTTGCATATTCGACTGATAGAGAGATATTTAGTTTACACGGGTTCGCCTAAAGCAAAGCGTTACGCATTGTGAAGATCTGTCCAGGTGTCGCCAATGAAAGTTGAAATCCCCATGGATTACGGAAGAGTTACGGGCCCATGTGTTATACTGTCAGAGGAAGCCTTTTATTTTTAACCGACGACTTATCATAGTTGGTACGTGCGGACTTTTAGGGTTGCACCAACTTACAATTACCGACGGATTAACGTTTAATAGTATAGAAACTTGTCAAATGTTTTATAAAGCGCTTAACTCCAATTTAATACATAATTTCCAAAATTTAATACCTAGCTTTCACGTTTATTTTCTAAAAAGGAATATTTAAAGGCAAACAAAGAAAGTTACTATCGAGAGAATGATAAGTTTCTCAATCAAGTTAAAACCTGCTTCTACAGTATTTCTATTTTACGGAAACCTCTGTAGTTCAATCAGCTACGGATCATACCTAATATTTGGGGTAAGGTTGGGAGAGTTGGACATTGTTTAACATAGTTCTAAGTCTTTTTAGGCTTTATCTTGTCGTTTGTCCTAAACCACGTTCCCATGCATTATCAACTGTCAATTTTCCCTTACGATCATTCCTCCCAGGCCTACCCTAGCTTATTTCAAACGTATATTTGAATAGTTTCATGTCAGAGCACCAGGTGTACCCTCCGCATAATATCGCTATATATCTCGCATAGCTTTCTATTGTTTTCATGTTTCCAATGCCTTGTATCTGCGCGATGAAACGTCAACTTTATTGTGTAGGGGATTAGGTTGGGTTTTGAAAATTTTCGTATTATATTTGGAAATTGTTTTTTATTGCTAGGTCGTTCATTATATTCTAAGCTTCGTACGTGTTGGCCTCGGGCGTGGGAGCGCACAGATGTTTTCGTCCTTGTCACAGTGACGCTACGTTCATTGTTTCACCGAAAACGAAGTATCTATCTCTGTCACTCGAATCAGTAAGTGCGGTAGAGATAGGATACTTTAATTTTCATGGTGTGGCCGTCAGAGTGGTTATATCGCTTTTGTTTCTAGTCTAAATTTTATAACAAAAGAGAATAGAGTTATTAATCAATTCTCAGAAAAAACGTCAGAATACCTATCTGTTTTACTGGTAGCTTACGTTCTATGATTACAGGGTGAACCTATAAAAAAGAAATTAAACTGTTGGTGGCAAATAAGCTTTGGGCTAGCTTGATGGTAAGCGGTTTACCGTACTCTATGGACGCTTATAACTCCAGGTGAATAGCATGCGGAAATCCGCCGGACATATGAAAGCATTTTTGTCGACGCTGGAGCAGAGACCTTCATTTAACTCGGTCAAGAAATACTTATATACATTATACATAGAAAACAATGTACAAAATTAATCACTTAAACTTTTTTACTTAAACAGGAACTTTAAATCTCTCCTGCTTTTGAAGAATTACAGCATAAAACTTCATCAATCAACCCCTTTTCCTTCGAAATTGCAGAGAGATTTATGAATTTTCCGTCCATCGTGAATTTAATTTCAACAAAGCGAACTTTCCCGAATTTTTACCCAACAATAGCAAATATCTGGCAACTCAATTCTGTTCTCAAAAATGATCTAGTCTCTCCTCTCGATACTTACATAGAGAACTGACCATAAGTTCTATTTAGAGCTTACATAGCCATTAGTTATAAAGGGTTTATAAATCCATTGTATATATGACAATCCGGGTCAATAACTCTAATGAAACATTGTTAGATTTCAACGGCCATATTCATAAACGATCAACGAACCTCTTTTAAATAAATTGCATTTAAAGTTCGTTTATCCCTGTCTGTCACTTTAATACATGTGCCAGCAGCTTATAAACGCTCGCAACTCCAAAAGAGTCACAATGCGCCTTGCCGACCCTTTATTAAATTTGAGGATTCACTGTGTTGACAACAGATTGGACAAAAGGCCCCTCACTCTCAACATAGTGCATCCTCGGGAGCTCTGGCAACCTTGCTCACCTCTAGGAACACAACACTACATACTTGTATAGTAAATAATGTTATTGACTGTGGTCTTCTGCAAGCCGGAGGTACTTCCCCAGTTGGGCTGCTCCAAATTCGAGCAAGATGACATTTTGCTGTGCCCTACCTCTCTCATATGAAGTCCATTTAGTTTACTCGTAAATAAAACAGGATAGAAGCGGGTAAAAGTCGATTTTATTGTAGCCCCCAATCGCATGTTTTACGGATTCCCAATAGAATGTGAGTGTGTCGTAAAAGGGACTCTGGTCGTTCGATGACGGCGGGCGGCCATTTTATCTCGTTAATGGAATTATTAAGTGATGGATCAAGCTGGGCTGGTAGAATAAAACCAACCATTTTTTAAAATGAATGAGCCTTTCCAAGTAGGTCTTTTAATGTGTGAGCTACGCTACGAGACAAGAGGACGGGTTACACCTTCGAAATGCTTCGCTGTAAATCGACGCCAATATTGATCAATTATGTACATCTTTTAGCTTTCTTTGTACTAAAGTATCGCTTCTCTTTAGCGATAAGACCGCCTTTTATTTTTTGAGGTGTCCAATAAAGTTTATTTGCATTGGTTTTTAAACCCCGGCGCACAGCGCAAAAAAGGGGTGATCTAAGTTTAACATGTGTATGGATCCGTGTGTCCGTCTGTGGCATCGTAGCGTTCTTTTTAAGGCGCTGCACTGAGAAATTTTGAGACTTTGAAACGCTGTCCTGCCCAGACTAGCAAACAGTAGGGGCTGGTTTTCAGATATATGATTCTTGACTATATTATTGTAGCACTGACAATAGCGAAACATGATAGCTTGAAATTTTCTCGATAGAAAATAAATCCAAAGTCGAGTCTATATTTTCCTTTTTTTCCTCAGCCTAATACTAAAACAACGCATTATTAAAATACACGAATCACGATTAAGTTAATATGATGGTATTTTACCTCATCTAGGTACTGACAAGAGGAAATTTAATAAACCTGCACACAGTCAGATATTTAACGAGATTTGTCTAAAAAGCCATCCTCGGAGAGGGTTGCATCCCGTTTTGTCGTGAGCGAAAAACAAAGGGTGTCTCTTTCAATCGATATATCGCCTTCGATGGCGGAGGTGGTTCTTAGCTATGTTTTGTGTCAGGGTTTTTGTTTAATTTTGTATTATTTATTCCCCAGGCTCCGGCAAGTCGTATACGATGATGGGCGCCCCTGGAGCCGACGAGGGCGGAATCATCCCCCGGCTGTGTGACGCCCTGTTCGAGAGGATCGCGGTACAACAGTCGCCGCCCGCCCTCACTTACAAGGTAAACTGGATTCTCGTTGAACTCCGTACAAGTAATTTCTTTGAGTTTGACACCGGCCTAATGTTCAGCAGTGGATATGTCTCTCGGCTGTGATGACGATGATGATGAAATGATCAATAAAGAAAACTTACGAAGGTACTTGGAAAACATCGAACTACAAACTGCTTATGATAATTTATGTATTTTAAAAAGAGACGCAGTTTGACCATGGAAAATTGTGACGTCATCAGTTCTAATTTCCTTCTAATTCATTCTAATTTCCTTACTATCTTTATAAACAATCGCGATTTTTTGACGGTAAATGTACCTTACCTTAAAGGTGAAACGTCACGTTTTACTATTAGTAAAATAACATATTGTCTGATTTTAAGCTCAGTACAGTACAGTACCTACTTTTCAGAGTACTCAAATAATCTGAACATGCACTCTAACGCATTGGCAATAGAGTCGAGTCGAGTTCATATATTTGTGAGCACCTCGTTCGCTGTGATATATCTGATGGCGACTGTACTCGGACGGTCGTACGACTCAAACTTTTTTCACTTATATTATTTCGTTGCTACATATGTTTGGAATATAAATCGAATTAAATTGAACGACCGTTCACTTACATGTCGCGGTATAAGCTGGAACTTGTCCACATACGTTATCGTCGTAAAATAAGCCAAACTACGACCAGTCAGTTTTGGCTACCATCCAGTTAGTTCATTCAATGCAGTAGTAATGCAAAGAATCTGTCTGCAAAGCAATGTTTAGGCCAAAATGCCACATGTAACGTTAAGAGTAATAAAGTTAAGTTTACAGGATTGGATCGGCAGTAAACGGGCGTTCCACTGCCCATTGCTAAGGCGTTTAAGACTTTAATGGGTAATGCAACTAAGAAGTGCAGTTTCAGTTTAAATTATCGTCTATAATGTTCTCCAACTGAATTCCTGAATAGTTTATTGACTTGTAAAAAAAAGTTCAACGAGGGTGACAAACAAGTTTAGTACCGTAAATACGGTTTGTAGCCTATAGACGCTTTGTGACTCCAGAGGAATCACATGCGCATTGCCCTTAAATTAGAGTACTTTTCTCTCACGAGCGCGGCGAGCCATAGTTGTGTGTTGAGCTATACATGCACATTATCTATGTGTGCGTCAGCGTAGGAGCTATGAGTTCACGTTGTCTATGTGTTCGTACTTGTGTCACAACTACAACAATTGCCAATCCGCGCTCGTTACATAAAAATACTATACTTGAAGATTCGTAGTGTTGACAGCTAAATTAGAGATGTGTCCCTTTTAACACAGCGCTTCCTCAGGAGCTATGCTACTCTGGCTAACCTAACCTAACCTAACCTAACCTAACCTTACTCATACCACCAGGACATATTTAATAGGGTAGCATTTAACGAACCACCAAATTAGTTGCCGAATGATGATCTAAAAAATTACATTGATTACCAAAAATACTAGATTCGCACCAAATTTTCAACTCCCTTTAAATATAAAGTGCAACTCAAAGAAGTAACATGTCGATAACCTATTAAATTAAATTGTTACCAAATAAATTAGTCACTACCCAAAAATACTTAATGATCACCTAATTTCAAACACCAAATTTCATATAATTTACATCCAAATATTACAGGGCTCGTAATCCTATTAAAATTATTTACACCCAAATAATTCTTTCGATACCCAGAAATACTACATGATCACCAAATTTCACGCGGCAATTGTTTTTTAATGTCCGACGCGCAAAGCAGTTCCAATCTAGTCTAACCTCATTGCTAGCACACTGATGCGGTTTTCCATACGGTCCGTCTCGCTCGCACGTCGCACCGCGTGCGAGCAAGACAGCGCTAAATGATTTTAAGAAGTTGAAGTTTGAAATAAAAATAGCTATTTTTATTTCAAACTAGTGGACATTGGAACAGTATTGACGGATCTCCGCTGGCGCGGAGCTCCTATTTTGAGTTGTTTTGGCCCTTCGGGCCGATGCAAAACTAACATAACCTAAACCTACCTATACCTATTTCTACCTATTAACTTCCTTTAATTTTTCCATGAAAGTCTATCTATATTAATAAAGTAAACTCATTTGAGGACCTTTATCCATTTTCATAACAAACTAACAATTTAATAAATCAATAAAACTCATTTTCAAATAAAAGGTTTCAATCAAACGCGCTCACGTCAACGCATTAAAAAAAAAAAAAAAACTTGTAGTTTGTAAACCATCAGCAATAGGTAGTTGGAATGAAACAGCAATAGGTACCTTTCACTCTAACGACATATCAATAGGTGTTATGCTTCAGACAATTCTTTGTATTTGATTGAGTGAGATAGCAGTATACGTGTTATTATTTCACACAGCCACATTGCGCGTTGCTTTTTAAATTAATTTAGAATTTTACTTTCTAATTTATAACATTTTGGAAATGACTGAAATATTTATAGTGCTAAAAACAATTAATTTGTAACTGTTTACTAAAATGTAGCATGCGATGTGTATAATATTTGGATGTAATTCTAATGAAAAAAGGTGCATGAGATTAGGTGGTAGTTTAGTGTTTTTGGTGGTACTTGACAATTTTTTTGATGCGATTATAAATTTATAGGAACGCAATAAGTAAAATAGGTGCAAGTGCTGCAAAAATAGGTAGAAGTTTTTTGGTGACTCGGAATTGCTGATCAATAATTTTTTTTGAGTGTTCAACCTTATTTTAGGGTTCGAAAATTTGATGATATCAAAAGTTATTTAGGTGATCATTTTATTTGTTCCCTATTTAATATAGTAAAGTACAACAAAACATCTGGCATCAGCGTAATTTTGGACGTTATCACAATATTGACGTCATCGAGATATATTTTGATACAGTGTCACATCGATTTGGAACGACGTCAAATATTTCCAATGAGGCAATGACCACTCAATAATTCCAGCGGTCAACTGTCGAGGGTCGTTGTTTTGTCACGCTTATTTCTGACGCTGATTGTAGAGGTGAGACGTACTAGGCAAAACGCGTACTGAGTCTTGCGAGTACGCGTCCACAAAAAGACTAGATCCAAAGACTAGGTCCAAAGACGCGCTAAACCGACCCCGACCCGAGGTGCCCCGAAAGAATCGCAAACGAATACGAATAGCGCGGAACATTAAGACCCTTAGACGTTGCGAGTCTTCAGAATCGTCGTACGTATCGTATAGTACTCGATACGCTAAAAGACGCGCGGGCGGGATCGCGTACTTACGCGTCCATGCCAAAACCTATTCCCGTAAATTACGTCTCACCTCTAGCTGATTGACCTCTTGATCTGGCAATTGAGGTCTAAAAGTAGAAATATTTATTAGTAGGTCAAGGTTCAAATTGTCCTGTTAGGAATGATCTGAGACCTGACCTGGTGCGATTGCTTCCTGTGGATACAGCTTAAGTTAAGGGCTATAAAGCCTATTTATGTATTGGACGCATGATCCCCGTAAACGGCGTCGCCGTTTCTATAAATCCATGTAAAAAAAGCAATATACATGCATCTAGTCCGTTAACTATTTGACCGCAGGAAAGACGGCTTTTGTTTAGGACCAACGAGTAAAATAATATTTTAACTTACTTACTTTTTTATAATATTTTATTATAAAGTTTACTGATCTGCGACCTCACCTGCAGACGTCTGGCAAAATCTTGAAATTAGGGACCCAAAGAGACGCAATTATATTTCCAAAATATGCGGATATTCCTATATTTATGAAGGCTCAAGAAATCCTAGTTATTAGTTCTCCTGTTTTTTTCCCGTAAATTGACATCCAACGTGCCCGTTTTGCGTGAAGACAGGGGTAGTTTAACTACCCTAGTTCCTCTATAAACTTAACCGATGCCTTCTAGACATAGACATAGACATTATTTATTGATAATAATACATTACAGGACTAACACTGATTATTGTCACCAGGTGGAAGTGTCCTATATGGAGATCTACAACGAGCGCGTGCACGACCTGCTGGACACGACGCGCCGGTCACTGCGCGTGCGCGAACATGCCGTGCTGGGGCCCTACGTCGACGGGCTATCGCAGCTCGCCGTCACGTCATTCCAAGTACGTATGAACCCCTCGCAGCGCTCGAAATCACTTTGAGGGTGTTCGAAGTGATTCCGAGCGTTGCGCTATTTTTAATCAATCAATCAATCAATCATATATTTATTTGTTCAACACAGGTATGTTACAGAGGTCTAAGAGTAGGTAATATTGAAACACCATGTTGGGCCGTTAGGCATACAAATCTTATGGAGCTCTTAATGGAGCCAGGCTTGTGCCGAGTTCCATTAATCGCAGTCAAACAAAAATTCGTTAACAGTATAGTATGCTTTTTTTACGAGAATATCAAATAGCTTCTTCTTAAAATCTATCATATTATCTAAATTTATAATATCTTTCGGCACTTTGTTATAAATTTTAGGGGCCATTCCCAGTACACTTTTTCTAAATAGAGCTGTTTTGGAAGACATCCCGCCTACTTTATTCCTGAGACGTGTACTCCTAAAACTGGGATATAAATGCAAATTACATCTAACAAACATTACAATTACGCTACGCTTCTACATTAACATATGCAAGTTAAATTGAGCTTTACATTTCAAGCAAGAACTTTCTTTGTCTCAATTGATATTTCAAAACTTCATAAACTGTATCCGAGTCTCAAAGATTTCTAAATTTAGCAAATTAAACAATTTCGTCTCGAATCTTCTATCTTCAAAAGCGAAATAGGGATTGTTATTAATTTTGCTCCGTAGCATCAAAAATGAGAATTTCCGATAAAATCGCTGTTTTCTCGCAGATAGGTTGTTTCGAAGTCTTCATTAAGTTTGTTTGAGCCTTAACGGTGGCCATTACTCCTGTCGTTTCAATGTAAGACTCCTTGGAAAATGTTTAAGTTAAGGGCCGAAGGTCAAACATTGAAGTGTTAGGCTTTGGAACGTTTGTAATGGAATTAGTTAGCCTAGAGTGGTTGTTGTGTCTGTGGTATTGATTATCTAAAGAGTCTTTAAAAGTTAAACGCTCCGGGTGGGATTTTTTTAATTTTCACGATGATTCAAAATTATGATATCGTTAGCGGACGCATCCGTTTGGCAACATTTATAGTGATCTTAAATAAATTTATAATGTTTTAAACATGAATTATGACATCAATATTTTTACTTCCAATAGACTGATTAATTAGCTCAGAGGGAAGTATTTTTATCTCACGAGGGCGGGTTGGCCATTGTTGTAGTTGTGACACATACGAAGACATAGACAACATGAACTCATAGATCCTACGCTGACGCACACACAGACAATCTGCATGTATTAGCTCAACATACACCATGGCTCACCCGCGCTAGTGAGATTAAAGTACTGTACACTGATTTCCTCCCGATGTCTCCCATTACCGAAAAAGACATGATGGATAATGAATATGGAAGACAATTTTCTATTAACGATATATGCTAGATAATTGAAATATTTCAACACGATAAAGTGGCTTTGTATGTACTATGCCAATCTATTTAATAACCCTGCCACTCCTGCCATCGATCGTAGTGTTAATGCAAATTAAATTCATCGTGTCTGCCCCAATTTCGTTCGGTCGTGTCGTTGTTATGCCGAGAATAATAATAAATTTTCGACCTTGGGGACCATTTTTGTTGGCCGTTTTCGATCAATATGAGAAATAATAAACAGTTAGACAGAAAAACTAAACGTACTGACTAAAATACTAACTTCCGAATTAGTCGTACATGGCCATATTTTAGTCAGTAGGTATAGTTCGTACAAAACTAAGGTCAAATTCTGTCAAACGAACGCAAGCAAAACTCGACTAGAGCTCTGAGTGTAAGGTAGATTTTTGCTTGCGTTAATTTGACAGCACGTTCGTTTGACAGAATTTATAGCCTTAGAGTTGTGTCCGAACTGATTGATTATTTTTGTAGATTAGGTTAGACTTTTACGAAACTTTTATTACTAACGTAGTGGCACCAGTAATGGACCTGGCTCCAGTAATGGACGCAAAAATCTTTCACGGTCGAAATTAAGCAACGGAAAAGTATTTTAGTCATGGCAACAGGTTAAGCATAAAGAATAGGCTTCTATGTATCACATTGACAAATGACATACACCTCGGTCATTTTGTTTAAAAATGGCGCGACCGCAAAAAGTGTGCTTCGGCATTTTTCACGAATAACCTAACTTTCTTACAGAAATAACTAAGGAAGTAGGTTTACGTTTTCGATTGTAAACTTTATTTTCTCTAAACAATATTATTTTTATATGATTTCGTGAGAAGCGTTACATATTTAACAATACTTTTTAAAAGTGTTTATTGCATTAGACTCCAATTTGAATGATTTAGAGAGGATGTACATTACTGGTTCCTATTTTTTGTTAATCTCCAATTATGGACAATTTCTCCATGATTGGTTTTTCATACTGAATTCTGGTTACCCAATTATGGACACCCAATGTTGGACGGATTTATTGGCGAGGTAAATGTTTGAAAAATGCCACCCAGTTTTATTATAATAGTAGTTTATCTACACAAATAAGTATCATAATCCTCTAAAATGCGTTCAGAAACTAGGCAAATGACCTTCATTTTAACATCAATGTACTTATGAAAATTTTCTTACCTGTGGTGAAGGTTACCAGCAGTAATATAATATTCATTATAATTTCCTATTTTGTACTATAATGTTTTTTTTTTAATTTGGAACAGGAAAATTAAAATTCAGAGATACCTACGAAAGGTCAGCTCGGTATAGGTTATTTTTTTTGGGATAAGGATTCAGGGAAAAGGATTTCAAATTTTACATTTATTTTAAATTTTAAGAAAAAAATTTTTTTTTTTCGAAAAATCGTCATTATACTCGATTTCGACTAATTCGGGGATGAGGATTTCAAATTTTATATTAATTTTGAATTTACAGCCAAAAAAATTTTTTTACTTAAAATTCAAAATAAATGTAAAATTTGAAATTCTTATCCCCGAATTAGTCGGAATCGAGTATAATGACGATATTTAGAAAAAAAATATATTTTTTTTAACTTGAAATTCAAAATTAATATAAAATTTTAAATCCTCATCCCTGAATTAGTCAAAATCGAGTATGATGACGATTTTTCGTAAAAAAAATTTACTTAAAATTCTAAATAAATGTAAAATTTGAAATCCTTCTCCCGGAATCCTTATCCCGAAAAAAAATACATAATACATTATTGCCGTGGCCGGGGAAAAAAGCAATTGCAGGGTGAGTATTTGTTTAAACGGACGAGCTTGCGAGTAATAAAATAAAAAAAAAATACGAACCCTGCAATTGCCATTCCGGCCGAGGCTAATATAGTACTTTTCTCAAAAATGGAGGAAATACGACAAAATTTGGATAAATATTTGATAAACATAACCTTAAATTAAAACGTCAAAAACATCATGCTCAACAAAAAATAAACAGTGGGATGTTTATTTTTTTAAACAGAACCGCAAGTGTGTTGTTTTACCGAAAAACGCAAATTATTCAAGACTTAAAAAGACGTCGCGTTTCCAACAGAAAAATACGAGCTGAATTGGCTGAATACGACCTGTCCTGTGCCTCCTTTTATATGACAGTTTCTACTTTTTAAAAAAGTTTGGAATTCAACAAATAAAGGAATTTATATGTGAAATTGCATGCGGCCTACAATGTTTTTAGAACATAAGATGTCCAAGATTGGGTGTTGTTGTGTGTAAAAAAAAAGAAAAAAAAAAGTTTAAGCGGTGTACAAACCGCTTAAGGGAATACTGAATAAAAGGTTATAATGGTTACTCTTTCTTACACACAAACACACTTTGTTTGGTTTAATACTTACTCCTACAACTGAAGTTTGCCGGAATATCCTCTCGTAGAGCTTTAACTTTTAGTTCAAGGACCGTATAGGCTACCTGAAGGAAGGGATCGGACTAACAATTGAAACAATGCAATAAGACATATTCTCTATTCAAAGACCCGCGCTTACATGGCGGCCTCGGATACCGCTCAAACAGAATACCTTAGGGCTACACTTATCTAAGGAACCGACGTCGACTTGAACGGAACGCGCGGAAACGCGAGACGTCAGCGCGACGCGTTAAAGTCTTTGTAAAACGACCCTGGCCAGGTATTTGGAACGGACTCACGGTTTGGAGGTCGGGCGTAGACGACTCCACGGAATCCCGTTGCTGGAGAAAAGGTGCAGTCCCGAGGCACGTCGACAGAAGACTGATAACGTAAAGGTCGCTCAAAGAAGAGGAAGCGCCCTCGCGTGGTCTTGGCATGGTGCGGCGGCCGAGCTAGCACGCCGAACTCGTCCTGGTGAACATCCTTGGACCACGGAGGCGCGGCGTCGCTTTAGTGGCGAACATCTAAGGGGCGGCTAGGACCCATAAACCACGCGGCGGCAACTGCCTGCCTGCGCGGGTGGCTGCACTGATGCAGTCCATGGTGAGCGTCACTCGCGGCGCGAATACACATCCCGCGAAGAACCAATTACACTCGCGGGTCGCACCTTAGCGCTAACACACTAACTCGAGCCCACGGGTGGGCCGAGGATTGGAGAAAGGGGTGAGTACCCATCACGCGCCGGTGTGTGAGATCACATGGCGTTCGAGCGCGATCGATTCTCGATCTTTTTGAGATGCGCGCGTGCGGTCCGTATGACGGCAGCGGAGGGACTGACTATCTGTCATTTCCCGATAGGGATTGAACAAATATGCAGTTTTTAAAGATAACCATTCACGAAGACATGAAATTTGGTGAACTTGGAATTACGAATTTAAATATAAATGTATCTAAAATGTCGGGCTTTATTTGTAGATAACTAATACGACAGGCGGAATCCTCAGAAACCTCTGGTTAGGGAGAAATCACGACTTGAAGTAAAAACCGATACGGCCTGGGTTACAACACTAGTGGCGTCATGTCAGTGAGGTTAATAATAATATAAAGTTTTCAAAATATTATCAAAATACGCGAAACTGTTATCTTAATCGTTTTCTTTGTGAGATGCCGATTCCAATGGTATATTATACCTGGTATTTCTAAGCTACGGTTGGCGAGAAAAGTGGCTTGACAAACCGGCGAATGTGCATTTGTTTTTACGTAAAATACTAAGTAATTGTGGGACTTCGGATGCTCTGGGATCACGAAACCTGGAGATGGAGGATCACTGTGCGTGATTAAAGTGTTGGTTCCGTTCGGAGATTGTTTTCCTACAAGTTCTGGTAAGCAGGATTACTTAACCTATAAATGATGCATTTAGATCGTGTTTATGTAGAATATACACGACAGTGTCCATAATTGGATTTTGTCTGTCCATCATAGGATTTTCGAAGATTTTCGACTTTTTCAGATTTGGAGCAATTTTCTCGGAACTTATAAGTTTATCCAAAACTTTTGTATGTTTATTATAATTAGTGATTATTAAGCTACATTTTCTTTGAAATAACTAACATCAAACTTATAAAATAAGAGAGCTCTAGCCAAAAGATGTCGACGGAGTTATTAAGCCGTCCATAATTGGTGCCATTACGTTACCCCTACAAATATAGTTTAGCTTTTTTTTGTGTATAGTGTCATTTTACCCCCTTACTTTCCGCACCTCGGCAATAATGTACTATTACGATTTAGATAGCATTGACCTTATCTTCCCTTCCTTTACGTAACTTTTGTTTAAAATCCCAGCGCCTCTCGAATTCCGCGAATTGCTCAGATAGCAGAAGTTATAATGTCTGGGAAACGTAATTTCCCTAATGTTCAGGAGAAAATATCTTTGCCGTCGTGAATGATTTATCTATGCAATGTTTATGATGAATTCTCAATGTAACTGTTTGTTGATTACCTACTTTGGTCGATGAATGCCGGTTGTTTTAAACTGTCGGTAATCTAAAGCTGTATAATCTGATCTGATTATATGGAAAGTTTGAAGTTTCTATATATAGCAGTGGCGGCGCGTCAAAAATATTCTTAGGGAAGCCGGAAATAATTTTTCTTTCTTATTATTCATGAGTCATAGTAAAAGAACTGCACTAGTTGAAAATTAGGCAAGCCGGTGGGAATCGAGTTGTATGGAAGCACCGCCACTGATATATAGGATGACTGCTCTTTGAGGATGACTGCTCTGTGACTGTGACGTTGATCGGCCCATAGCTCGGACCATATGCAAATAATAGAGTAGATAAGTAGTACACCATTTACTTGGCCGACTATACGAAATCGGGTCAGTTTGCTGTAATGAAATTCCGTCAGATTTGAGAAATAATAAACCTTTATTTAAAGTACGGAAGTTGGTGCGCGCGCGAGCGAAGAGTACAGCATATGGCTACAACTAGCGAGCGAGCAATTCAAAGTTTTGGGAAGACTACGGGTTTAAAAATAGACCGTATATATATATCGATTAGAATTAATAAACTCAAATCTTATCGGAAAATAGACTGAGTAATTTATTGAGGCAACGCAGTACCTTTCAGGCGATGGATTTGGCTATAAGCTGATCCATTTCGGCAGTCCGGACCAATCGCGTGGAAAATCTCTTACTTTTCCAAGCTTACCGAATCATTGCATTTGCAACCTTTACTTGTACATAGTAAAGTTGAAATTTCAGTAAAAATGGGATTTGAGGTTTCGAAAATTAGTGTATACTCGCTGACTTGATAAAGGTGGAATATTAGTGGATAAAATGTGTTACCTACGACGTTTTTTTATATAGGAAAGGAATGTTCGATACCTTTTATTAAGGTAAATGGCGCTTTTACTTATTATGTTAATTTTTAAATCGTTATTCCGAGTGCCGAATCATTCGTTAAAGAGAGAGTTCTAAGAGAGTGCTTGCTTATTTCAACGAACCGTGTATTGTGTTTGATTTCGGATTCCGGACCCACGCTAAAGTTCAATTTTATAAGTAATCTTGTGTGCACGTCTATCGTATCTTTAAAAAATCTGCTATCGAAAATATCCGTGCGTTTTCAAGGAATAAAGCATTGTTTCTCAGAATACACGATACAAACAAAATGCGCACGGCATCCTCTTACATACTTAAGTAAATTAGATGTAAAGAAAAATTCAATTCATAGCTTATCATGAGTCGTATTGGAGAATAGAATATAACTTTCTAATGAATTCCTGAGTATTCCAGGCATAGCACGATCAATTGAAATGATTCAAGGCTTAGGTACACTTCAGCCGTTTAATATTCAACAGGAGCTTCCTGAAACAGATTCCGAGAACGCGAACTTGCAATAGATATTAAACTGGGTGGGATAAATATTTCAATTTCGAGTCAAAGGTAGGAGGTAGGTTGGCAGAAACAAAACACTGTATTTCTTGAAGTAAGAGCGCGTTTGTGAGTTTCAAGTGGTTTTAAAGTTTAGAAAACAATGTTGTCAGTTGGTTTAATGTTAAATATATTTTAATAGACTGATTTTGACACACTGAAGATTTTATGTATGTATGTAAAACTACTGTAGGTGCGTAGGTAGGTACAATACAATACAATACAAATATTATTTATTGTTCACCAAATAATGTACACTAAAAACAAATAACAGAAACAAATTGCACAATGGTAGACAACAGGCGGTCTTATCGCTAACAGGCG
This sequence comes from Cenopis cana, assembly GCA_951800055.1. Taxonomy (NCBI): domain Eukaryota; kingdom Metazoa; phylum Arthropoda; class Insecta; order Lepidoptera; family Tortricidae; genus Cenopis; species Cenopis cana. Next base: position 1,355,983 of record OX637476.1, on the reverse strand, counting down.
ATCTCTTCCAGACAACCTCCTCCCTACATACACGATTAGAACATAACACACTCTGATGGCGTCTATTTTGCCCCCTATAGCATAAAGAAACAACAAAACAAAAATTACAAGAACAGTTGAATCATGAATGAAATGAGTATGGGCCATATTTGAATCACTGAACTGTTCCTTATTGGCAACTTCATTTAGTATGAATGCCACTCGTCAATCACGTCGAAATAAGGCCGCGTTTGATCGGTTCAAGGCCACAGATGACGTTAGGGAAACCTTTTAGTTATGGCTGAAGCCGTTTCGCTGACAATCAACGCGAGCAAATTGAACAGCGAAGTTCGACGTAAAATTTGAGATTGAGATGTGTTTTTGCGGTTGGAAATATGAATAGGATGTTATTAGAAATATTTGCGTTTTATATAGGTAAGTAATACAGCGGCTTGCTGGATGGTAGGTAAGACACCTCCTTCTTCTTATGTAATATTATCGCACCCCCGAGCTGCCATAAAGGAGAGAGAAGCTGGTCCTAGCAACCGCACAAGATAAACACGTGGTTTTTCGACTTGAAGGAAACCCCTTAGCGTAAATAGGATGTGAGATTCGACGCAACCACTATCCCCAATAAAACACCTCACGAAATTAATAGATGCTCCCTTAGTTGGGTCATACCCAGTTGAAACAATTAAAGCGGTCTTTCCTGTAGCTTATGTGCATATGATGTAGACGAGACGCAGTTTAAGCGTACCTATTAGGGATTATGCGTTCTACCAATCAGGATTACTGGCTTAACTCTAGACAACAATAACAAAACGCCTTCGGCCACATTTGAAACCAAACATTCGAAACCAGTGTCGAGAACAGAATTATTTTTCTTTTTAGGAAACCGGGTTTCCTAAAAATAAATCAATGTCTGTTTTAGAAACTCCTTACGAATAAGGAATTTTAAATCTTTTTCGAAACCTCAATAATACCAACATGGTTTATATACATATACAAAGTATAAATAGCAAATGAGTCGGTGTCCTGTCAATATATTACACCTAGAAATACAAACTCCTTGGAAACAATTTCTTGGCCACTTACAACTTACAAGTATTTTATTTACTATGATGTTAAGGTCAGGTAGGTTGTTAGGTTTTTTTTTTATGCGCCTTAAAAAGACACGCACCTAAAGGTACAAATTCTTTTTGATAAACGTACTTTGTATTAAAATGTTAGTTAGTTAGTTAGTTAGGCTTTTGAACCTTAAAATTCCGTATTCGTAAGGAGTTTCTAAAACAGACATTGATTTATTTTTAGGAAACCCGGTTTCCTAAAGAGAAAAATAATTCTGTTTTCGACACTGGTTTCGAATTTTTGGTTTCCAATGTGGCCGAAATGAACAAAACATCACAAACAACAACAGAGAAGATGCAAGGTCTGTGTATCACGTTATTCTGCCGTATGACCCAGTTACTAATTTCCAATTCACATAGCTATTACTCCTAGCGACGCACAATAATTAGAACAAGTTTCTTCCCAAATTTCCTGACAATGTCTGGCTTTGAATTCAGATCTTGAAAACATCAAGTTCCTCTGTACAAAAGGACAATTTTTCATGAATACAGAACTCCTGTCTCTTACGCCGTTTAGTCATTAATTTCTAAATCAATCTGTTCAACTTCAAGTTCAGACAAGTTTCAGACTGGGTCATGTTGGGGTTGTCTGGGACTTGAGTGCTTTGTTCGGCGTAGTTCTTGGATGATACGAGTACTACTTACACAGTTATGACGACAAATGGATGGTTTTACGTGAATTATAAATATGAGAGATGAAATTAAGAGTTGAAACTAGTGGCTCTGTGAGCTGTATACCCCGTGAGTTTTATTTTTACGTTTTCAACCCCCAAAGCTGCGCAATTTTGAATAATTTCCAAAAGCTGACTCAACTAAATTAAGATCAATATAATTATGAAAACTGATCAGATAATTTCACGAGAATCGGTTGAGAAATGCGACTTGTAAAGGAGAACAGAGAGATGAGCATTCGGATATCCGCCCGCCGGACATACGAAAGCATTATGCCTGCGCTGATACGGAGACCTTCGTTCCACTCGATCAATGAACATTATTACGATCATAATTCATAATACATTATACGCGAACAAATTACGTAATGCAATAGCGAAATTAAGCTCTAATTAAGGCGATAATTATGAGTAGAGCACTAATGAGCGAAGACTAGCGACAAAATGAAGATTTATCTACGAGGACTTTGGTTTCAGAGGCCATTAATCAAAGGAGCAAAGCGTTGAAAGTGGAAAACAGGTTATTTGCGCCCGTTTTGGAACCATGAATGTCTTTCGGTATAGAGGTTCTGTTTTTTTTTTACTGGGATTTTTTGTGTAGGAAGACTGTGGCAAACTGGCTTACGGCCTGCCTGAAGGTAAGCACAAGCAAAATGCTTTTGATCTTGTTATATCTGTTATGCCTAATTGTGGCTTGCGATTCTAGAGAAATCAATAAGGCGTTTCTGTCCTTGTTGAGGGCTCAATGTGAAACGAAACCGTGTTTAATTTCCATAATTAGTGAGGAGATATAACGGGATAAATCGTCAACTTTAAAAAATCTTGGCGTATTTAGTCTCATTCGAACGAACGACAAAACTAATGTAGCTCACGTGTTCCAATCCCAATTGTGTTGTGTTGTAATCCAATCTTTGCTCAACCTTACCCGTTTTCGAATCTCCTTTACCGTTACAACCTTTTATTACGCTGGGTTCGTATACCGTTACTAACACAGCTCGACTCTGACCGATATTATGTTAATTTATCCGATGGCCAACAATTTAAAAGCGATTCATGTCACGATGAGAAAGAATCGTGCACAATATCCGACAAATTGGCGTTCCCTCGTAAATTCTATTTTTTTTAATACAACCACAGCGGTAAACAAGCTTAGCTTTATTACTTGGGGATTCTTTGAAATGACAACTATTGTATCAAAGTAGTCAATTCAAAAAGTGACTACCGTCTTAGCAAGACGATTCAAAATCTTATTACAGGATTATAAAAAGTCAGACATTTTAAATAATTTCAACTATGTATGTATATATGCACTTATGCAGGTCTCTCACTCTTAACACAGCGCATCCTCGGGAGCTCTGTCGACCTTAGGTACTCACCACTAGAAATAGAGCACCAATTAATCTATGATAAATTATTCGCCATGTTTTTGTGTAATTAATCTCGTGGATGTAAACGTTATGATTACGTGAATTTAAACTTTCGTGAGACATTTTGTAACTTTATTTTACTAAACGGTTAAAACTCACGTATTAATTGTCATTCCGGGCGACATGTTTCGAACTCTTCGGGAGTTCTTCCTCAGGATGAGTGCGTCTGCGACCCGCGCCGATTGCACACTCAATGCAATCGATTGTCTGCAACATCAACATGTCGCCCGCACTGACAATTAATACGTAAGTGTTAACCGTTTAGTAAAATAAAGTTATGATTCATCCTCCTAGCGTTATCCCAGTACAGTTGCATCCTGAAGGATGCCTGGGGTCCGCTATCTAATTCCAAGATTTCGCGTAGGCACTAGTTTTTTTACGGAAGCGACTGCCATCTGACCTTCCAACCCCGAGGGGAAACTAGACCTTATTGGGATTAGGCTTTGTCAATGAGTGGGCAACTTGACTGTTAGAAGTTCTCAAACCGCCCGAAGGCCTCCAACGACTTGGCTTAACGACTGCTGCCATAGACAGCAACCGGAATCAATGGCTTAACGTGCCTTCCAAAGCACGGGAGCGCTCAGTTAGTAACCACTCAAAGCGGTCACTCGGTCAATAAAGTTATGATTACGTTTTGTAATTAGTTTCCGTCTTCTATTCTAATTTAATTAAATTTTGACGGTAGATTGAGACTGGTTTTTCGTCAAATTCATTGTAAACTCAAGTCACTTGAACTTTCCCGGAGTTCAAGAGAAATATCACTTACACTTCACAAAATTTAGTGTCTACGTCGTCGTAGATGGCACCGTCGTGGTCTGCTCTGTGTGTAGAATCTAGATCAGTGGTTCTTAACCTTTTAGTGATGAGGGACTATTTGACTTTTTTTTGTCTTGCCGTGGACCACCTCCCATTTTCGGCTCGGCTCCCTCATAGCGCAACTCGCGCGACACGTTGTTTTGTTGATTCGTGTCAATATTTTTTTGATGGCTTCACGGACCACTCGGTTGCTTCCAGGGACCACCAGTGGTCCGCGGACCACCGGTTAAGAACCACTGACCTAGATTCTACACACCGAGCAGAGAGCTACACAGGGCACAGAGTACTTTTCTAGGATTATAAGTACCTAATATACTCGTAGTTGAGATTGGCAGCGACCATTCGACACCCCTAAATTTGATAGGCTGTGTTGACTGGTTACATACAGAGCCGTACGCTTGCCACCGACAGTTTATAAAAAACTGACCATCGATTAATTTTTTTTTCTTTCTTTCCAGGACATAGACAACCTCATGACCGAAGGCAACAAGTCCCGGACGGTCGCAGCGACCAATATGAACAGCGAATCATCGCGGTCGCACGCCGTGTTTAGCGTCGTGTTGACGCAGACGCTATGTGACGCTGCGACTGGTGTCACGGGGGAGAAAGTCGCGCGATTGTCGCTGGTTGATCTAGCGGGGTCGGAGCGGGCGGTGAAGACAGGAGCGGTTGGCGATCGGTTGAAGGAGGGGTCTAATATTAACAAGTAAGTAATTGGCTTTTATTTAACCTGACTGTGACTGCTTTGGGTGGATAGGCCGGGTCTAAAAAAGCGCGCTTGGAGAGTATATAATAATAATAATAATAATAATAAAGCCTTTATTCACTGACCGTGTTTTACATTTTTAAACTTATATTCTACACAATATATTTTACTGTAAGTTATATTTTAATGAATGAATGTTCATCAGCAACCAGTTTGTTGGTCAGGTTGTCCTTTGACATAGGCCTCCCCCATTGTTTTCCACTCATCTCTATTCCGAGCTAATCTTCTCCATCCTTTTGGTAGGTCATCCTCCCATCTTTTGATCGGACGGCCTTTTTTTCTATTTCCATTTCTAGGATACCATTCTATTACATCTTTCGTCCATTTATCTTTGTTCGTTCTCATGATATGTCCCGTCCAGTTCCATTTAAGTTTTCTTATTTTTTGTAGGACATCACTCACTTTTGTTTTATTCCTTATTTTTGAATTTGTCCATCTGTCCTTTAGCCGTATGTTTAACATGCTTCTCTCCATGTTGTGCTGACAAACTGTAAGTTTTTGGTTGTTCTTGCTCGTAGCAGGCCAGGTTTGACACCCATAAGTTAGACATGGGAGAATACTTGGAGAGTATAGCCTGGGGAAAATACAGGTCAAACCTGCAACAGGACCACGCGGGCTCATCTGGTTATTAAAAAGCAGTGGTCAGCAGTGGTCTCCTACACAGTTGTAGGAGTAAGTTAAATGTGACTGCTTATTATCCAGTCAAGTAGCCTGTACATTTGCCACACACTGAGAACTAAAGAAAGGTCAATAAAATCACTAGGATCAGTTCGTTTTTATCGTTATTATACATTTGCCACACACTGAGAACTAAAGAAAGGTCAATAAAATCACTAGAATCAGTTCGTTTTTATCAATATCATCATTTTTGTCAATAACATCATCAATATCATCATTTTTGCTCTGTAATCCCTCACTGCTGAGTTAGCATAGGCCTCTCCAAATGCGACACGATTCACAGATTCCGATGACATTTCGTTAACTCATCAAAATACGCATTCTATATGTTTTAAAAGTATAATGTTTGTGTTTTCAGATCATTAACGACGCTGGGTCTGGTTATATCGAAGCTCGCCGATCAGTCGTCGGGCAAACTTAACAAGGACAAGTTCGTGCCGTACAGAGACTCTGTCCTGACCTGGCTGCTGAAGGACAATCTTGGGGGCAACAGTAAAACTGTCATGGTACGTAGGAACATTAGAATGTTCATACGTACATATACTCACGCCCGTATCCCATTGGGGTAGCAGAGACCAAAGAATGCCAAGTATAGTGCGCGCCAACGCGCCATCCACGAAGGCGCGCCCCTCCACAGCCCAAGCCGTACAACTGCGCACAGATTAGTATGAGATTCGCTGTGGAGGGGCGCGTCGTCGTGGATGGCGCGCACTATACTACGGCCCTTACATACGTTTAGAATCGTATTAGAATGTAACTGATTTCAAAACTGTTTGCGATTATTTACGCAAACATAACTTGGACCTTTTTAAGGCACGAGTGAATAGGCATCTTCTGGGTGAGCTTGTTTCACCGTCGGCCTCATCTTTGCCCCCTGGCTAGATGCTAGACACTTTAGGTTATTGTTAGTTAATTTCAGGACACTGTAGGTTAAAGGACACTGTTTTAGGTTAAAATCAAGAAGGCTATAAAAATGATCCACTTGTAGAATCTAAAAGAAACCTAAGTCAGGTTCAAGGTGAACTTTTAAAGACTATTTTTAGAACGCTAACGTTATTCAACCTCTAATCGGATTCCTTGCATCACTGAATCCAACTAAATCCAATAATGCGGTCGTAGTCTTCAGTAACGTAATGTCACCCGTCTTATAACTTACTCAGTTACACGTACGTAATGTGAGAGACTCTAATCAGTTGTTAACCTATGGTATTACTTGCAAAAACAGAACAGTCGGAACTTGTCTGTAGGTATGTTACGGAATCTGCTTGCTACCAGTTGAGTTTAAGCGCACGCTGGCTTGTAACCGACGAGGTTAGAGTTGTACCTTTGTCCCCTCATTTGACTATTTTCTTAACAAAACAAATTTTGCCGCTCGTTAGCAATATTTTTTCCGTCTTGCGCGTAAACACTTGAATATCTCGTTGCGCTCAAGATTCCACTTTGGAAAGTTTAGAATCTTTGGCTCCACTCACAATTTCACTATACCGCCTTACCGCCCTCGCCGTGAATATTCTTGCTCTCTATAGACATGCTACCATGCATGTCTTTGCATGCATGTCTTTGGATATGCTACCCCATTATTCATAAAAAATAATAAACCTCTGCTAGTTAAATTGTGTTTTGTTCCCTTCGATTCTTACAAAAACAAGTCAGTGACAGGTAACGTCAAACGAATATTAACGGTATTTTATAACTTAAAAGGTTTGTTTTAACGGGTCTAACGCGATATTTATGTATTTACCTTCGCGTTAGACCCGTTAAAACAAACCTTTCAAGTATGTTTACAAAGCGGGAGAGTTTAAAGTGTTATAAAATAGGTTTGATGAATGTTTACGAATAAGGCCTTATATCTTTCCAGGTAGCAACAATATCGCCAGCAGCGGATAACTACGAAGAGACATTATCGACGCTCCGCTACGCGGACCGGGCCAAGCGTATCGTGAACCACGCCGTCGTGAACGAGGATCCTAACGCGAGGATCATCAGGGAGCTGCGCCAGGAGGTGGAGGCGCTCAAGGAGATGCTTAAACACGCCACGGTACGTTATATACATCATCATATCAGCCGAAAGACGTCCACTGTAATAGGCCTCCCCCAAAGAGTGCCATAATGACCGGTGATCCTGCGCCACCCGCATCCAGCGGACTCCGGCGATCTTTACCAGGTCATCAGTCCACCTTGTGCGTGTCTCGGTGTGATCCCGGGAGAATCCTAACGCCAGTGCTGGATATAGGCCTCCCCAAAGAGCGCCATAACGACCGGTCCTGCGCCATAAGCAGCGGACTCCGGCGATCGATCGATCTATTGTTATGGAAGTGACTGCCATCTGACCTTCCAACCCAAGGGTAAACTAGACTTTATTGAGATTAGGGTATTCCCTAAGGAAGCCTAATAAGGCTTGTCAAGTGAGTGGGCAACTTGACTGTTAGAAGTTCTCAAGCCACTCGAAGGCCTCTAACTTGTAAACGTGTATGTGACACTGATGTAAAATTTATTGTCTTACCATTGCGTTTCCAGGGTTCTCCCGTTGGCGAGGACGTGCACGAACAGTTGGCGCAGAGCGAGCATCTGATGAAGGCGATGTCGCGGACGTGGGAGGAGAAACTGGTTGAAACAGGTGCCCTTCATTTATTTTATCATCATATAAGCAATTCTGGAATAACACAGCCAATGTAGCCGAGCGGTCAATCAAACCCTGGATACGCCAGAAAAACTTTAACTGTTGTTGGGCGAAATTTCCATGATGAAGCATGGTTTGCGAGGAACGCTAGGAGTATGATTATCAGCATTTCTGGAATTACTGCACTCCGTGCATTCCTACTTATAGGATACATTTACACTGAATATTTTTGCCCGATGCCTGTTTCACTGATTAGACACTTGATAAAATGATTAAATTTAAAATTATTATTTGTTCCCAGGTCGAATACAAAGCGAGCGGCAGCACGCTTTAGAAAAGATGGGTATCAGCGTACAAGCGAGTGGCATTCAAGTGGAAAAGAACAAGTACTATCTCGTCAACTTGAACGCAGATCCGTCCCTTAACGAACTGCTAGTGTATTACTTGAAGGTGAGACTTGACTTTGGGACAGTTTTTCGTCCCTATCGATCAATCAAAAATCGTTATTTATTTAATCAACAAGTAGGCCAGTGAAATCTTACAAATAAAAAAGCTAAAATCGCAAAGCGAGATGTAAAGCTGCATTTTTGGTATGTTATTCGCACCCCTTTGGAGTATGAGTGACTACATTTTGCAAGCAAAAAAAAGTTGTGCTACCTGTATGATACTTGAAAAACTGCAAAATTTTCGGACGTTTTTCAGGTATTGTAGTTCAATTCAAAAACTTTGGGTTTTTGACATTACTTGTCTATGGCATTTTTAAAGTACATTAAATTTGCAACAATTTGAGCCTACCTACAGCTCCGTATGTCTTATAGTTTTTGAGACATGATGTTTCAAAAATACTGCTTTATGGTGTTTTGCCTATAGTGCGTGTTGTTATGGGTTTCCGTCGAACAAACACTTCACCACCGGCCACCAGCGCCGGCTTTTAGTATGTTATCAGGCATATCTCCTGGACCCCGAAACTGCCGGGAGACAATCTCTCCAAGGTCGCTCTCCCGAGTAATGACGTAATGAAAATTGCCGCCGAAACGTTTGGAAAAGTGGCAATCACACCCAACCTATGCAACATACATACACGTGTATGGTATCAAATGAAAGCTGAATAAATATGCCATATCATGTCTAACAATATACTAAAACGCTTGAGCTGGTTCATGGAAAATAGGCGTTTCATCATTTTTTTATCTTATATGGAAAAATGGCTCCGCGCTGTTGGGTTTTTCAGCATTTCTCTCACAGTTTTGGTCATATCCAGAAACAATAAATAGTTATGTAAAGCTGACATACTAGTTACTATTTATGTGCAACATAATTCTCGGGTACCTGTTCTAGTTATTCTGTTAAATCTGGAAACCCGGAAATGTTTTCCTTACTTTTTTATTATTTTGCTTATAGTTTTGAATTGTCTCAATGTATTTAGGTATACGTATTGAAACTTAATTTAGGTATACGTTATGGCATATTTATTCAGCTTTCATTTGATACCATACACGTGTATGTATGTTGCATAGGTTGGGTGTGATTGCCACTTTTCCAAACGTGTCGGCGGCAATTTTCATGACGTCATTACTCGGGAGAGCGACCTTGGAGAGATTGTCTCCCGGCAGTTTTGGGGTCCAGGAGATATGCCTGATAACATACTAAAAGCCGGCGCTGGTGGCCGGTGGTGAAGTGTTTGTTCGACGGAAACCCGTAACAACACGCACTATAGGCAAAACTCAATAAAGCAGTATTTTTGAAACATCATGTCTCAAAAACTATAAGACATACGGAGCTGTAGGTAGGCTCAAATTGTTGCAAATTTAATGTACTTTAAAAATGCCATAGACAAGTAATGTCAAAAACCCATAGTTTTTGAATTGAACTACAATACCTGAAAAACGTCCGAAAATTTTGCAGTTTTTCACGTATCATACAGGTAGCACAACTTTTTTTTGCTTGCAAAATGTAGTCACACATACTCCTAAGGGGTGCGAATAACATACCAAAAATGCAGCTTTACATCTCGCTTTGCGATTTTAATGTACAATTTCACTGCTGTAAAGGCCCAATGATGTACATTGAATCTTATGTAATAGAAAATAAAAGTCAATCATTTTTATAGAACAATCAATTTAAAATCGTTTGATATTTTAATTAGGATTAAAGTGTCGATTACTGGTGCTTGTTAGCTTAAAGTGTCCATTATTGGTGGTGTCACCCTATAAGAGTTTCCGAAATGTTAGGTACGGTCACGTAGCCATTTAGAACTTAGGTACTTTTTTCTGGACAGTTCATAGCTTAACTTATTGCTTATTATTATATTATTAAAAGCCTATAGAGTGTCCCACTGCTGGGCAAAGGGCAAAAGAGGGGAGGCATCCCCTTTTGATTTCCACTCGTCGCAGTTCTGAGCAACCTCTAACTATAAAAATAACAAAATTAGTTTTAAATTAAAATGGCCCAGTAATCGAAGTCCGTAAGTGCACATAAAAATATACGCTGATGATGATTCATTATCAGCCTGTACTGTTGAGTAAGGGCCTCTTCATGTTCACGCCAGTCTGCCCTATTTTTGTGCTAGTGTCATCCCCGATTTCCCCGCCGAGTGCCAAATGTCATCGCACTAACGCGCTGGTAGCCCCACGGATCTATATCCCAACCTTGGCCACCACTCCGTGACCGCCTTTGACCATCTGCCGTCGTCTCGTCTTGCCAAGTGTCCCACCCATCTCCACTTAAGTTGAGCTATCCTTATACCAACGTCCGAAACCTTGGTGATGACATGATAAACAATTTCTTCAGGACCGCACAATGGTCGGCGCCGACAGCTCATCCGACATCCAGTTATCCGGCCTTGGCATCCAACCCCACCACTGCCAGCTGATCCTGGAGAACGGAGGGTTAAACATGGAGCCAGTTGGAGCAGCCAGGTGCTTCGTTAACGGGACGCCTGTGGTGTCCGGGGTCCGACTGGGACACGCTGACAGGATACTGTGGGGCAACCACCACTTCTTTAGGGTCAACTGTCCTAAAACCACTGGTGAGTCTGATTAAACTGCTGTTATACATTGATATCCAACCCCCCCTATTGCCAGTTGATTTCAGAAGGTGGACGATGAAACACGGAGCATGTTCATGGGGAGGTTGCTTGGCAGTTCTACATATTAATGTCACTTTTGATCTTTGTTATTTTTGTCAATGCTGTTTCTCTTCTTCTATGTAGCCCACAAATCATAAAATCAACCCATACATTAGACCTCATGTCGTTAAGTTGTGTCAAAATTGCACCGAGTTACCAAAATATGATCTGACTTTTGCTTTAACGGATCTTCATAAAACCTGGCCTGAAGCGCGGTTTAGGCTAGCAAGAATTTGCGTGCGATTTTCAGTGAACTTTCATTAACATTGCAGGGTTTGATCGTATTTATCTTGCCTCGGTATCCTGCGGGATACCCCCGGAAAAATCGGCCTTAAGAGTTTCTGGGAAGTCGCGCGACTCCTGGGAAACCCCGGTCTTCATAAGTACTATCACTGCAATTATTTTATATAGAGGAGGGTAGATGTCTCCTCTTATAAGGGGCAGGTATTGTAATAACTGTTTGTTAATTCCAGCGGCGGCATCGGAGCCCCAAACTCCCGCGCAGCCGATCGACTACAACTTCGCTCGAGACGAGATAATGCTCAACGAACTGAGCAACGACCCCATACAGACCGCCATCTCGCGGCTCGAGAAACAACACGAGGAGGACAAACAAGGTATTACGAATTCATACTAATATTATAAAGTGTGTCTGTCTGTAGGGGTTTGCAGTATAACATTTTAAACTCTCGCGCTTTGTAAACATTCTTAAAAGATTTGTTTAAACGGGTCTATCGCGATATTTATGTATTTACCTTTTTTAATTACCGCTGGCAAAAGCAAGTAATTTAAAGATGTACGAGTATGTCCATTGTTTTCATTCTTCGTATTGTGAATAATAATAGTGATTTTTAGTTACACCATACACTTAATAGGTACAAAAACGAGTACGCTTTGTATTTAATATCCAAAATATACACGTTTTTGACTTGTGTTTTTTCATTACTTCTTGAATCTTGATGATGGTTTGTTATCCGATTGCTACATTAGCATTGAATTTATTTATTTTTTTACAGTGGCGTTGGAAAAGCAGAGGCAAGAGTACGAGCGACAGTTCCAACAGCTCAGGAACATACTGTCTCCTACGACTCCGTACCCGCCGTATTCATACGACCCGCTTAAACTTGGTAAGTTATTGAACGTTTTTATCCACAATCTGGGTTGAGTCAAATAACGTCATCATTTTTCACCCATATTGCAAAACATTGTTTATTGCAATGCTACGCAATCTTTCGTCCTTTTTTTGATGTAAATATTTTATTATAACACAAACATTTTTTCATGCATCATTGGAAAACTTTTATGGCATTTTTGTGGCAATATTTTTTACATCGGTGAAATTCGATGGCTTTGTCAAAGAGTACTCCTTGCCAGTAAAATACATTAGTACCACTGAAAATCCGCAACATGGCGAGGGCTCAATAAAATCTTGTCAGGCTATACACTTTAATATATGCTTAAAAACACAAATATTCTATTTTTAAAAGACATTTACCGTCAACCAATTTAATTTTTGGCCCACTTCGTACTTTGTTACAAATCTATAGCAGTTTTCATATTCCATCCTAAATTAACCCTATGAAAATATGACCTAGTTATTAAGATGACATTGTAATGCCCTTGCAGGGTAGCCATATGTACGATACCAAATTATTGTAACACCATGTATTTATATGCATCAAACTGTACATGTATACAATGATGATGAGGATGATATTTATTTTCACTGTGACGTGGTAAAAAGGGGCCCAGAAATCAAACTGGTTGACTGTATGTATTTTAAATCCAACAATATTCTTTTCTTTTTTTTATTGATTTGCTTTGATATTTTGATTATGTACAGGTAAAATGCCAGCATGCACACCAACAACAGCTGCTCGAGTTGAGCGTTGGGCGGCGGAGCGCGACGACACATTCAAACGAAGTCTCGGGCGTCTCAAGGCAGACATATTGCGTGCCAACGCGTTAGTTCAGGAGGCTAACTTCCTGGCTGAGGAGATGAGGCGGAACACGCGGTTTAGTGTCACGCTGCAGATACCGCCGCAGAATCTTAGTCCTAATAGGAAGGTAAGATTTATGTCAATTTTTGGATGAATCGTGAAAAATTCCCCCTCATGGGCCACCATTCACTAGAACGTAGATTTGACTCTCAATAAAATTACAAGCTTTCCTTATAGAGCGGACGTTATACGAAGATCCCTATGACACTGACAGTGACATACCATATAGTGATGTGCATGTGTCGATACTTCAATTGTTTTTTTATCTGTGGCGGTTAATTTAAACCTCAAATGCGGTTATCGTGTAAAAGATGTTTCTGGCTACTAAACCTCCATTTTTAGGGTTCCGTTTCCGAATGGTCCAAACGGAACCCTATTGTTGTCACTCACGCGTGCTTCCGTCGGTCGTCTGTCACTAAAATATTTTTCAAAGATGTTTTCAACTTCCCTTTGACCTATTGACATAAAATTTTCACATAACGTATTCTTACGCCGCACCAGAAGAAAGACCAGTACCTACAGGTCAAAAATGACCTGTGCCGCAGTGAACGTGTTAAATAATAAATAAATATGTTATTTAACGTTGTTTTATTGTTACACAGTCACGTAACAATTAAAATGAAATATAAGACACGTTTTATTATTATCACTTCAATTATCGACATCTGTTATCGACAGCACCGCTTCCTTAGTCGATACAGACCAACGATATAACATTTGCAGTACGTCACCGTGTATATGCCGTTAAGCATATTTCTGGGAAATAAGAAATAAGGGACAATTCAAGTTTCTTTCATATTGTTATAATGTAAATGTTACAATCCTACATAAATTAATTAGCTACATTCCCAAAAGATGCTTATTAACATTTCGATGTGACATCGACGCTCTTCCAAGGTTATATAAATGAACTGTCACCGCAAGTGTCATAGGGATCTTCAAATAACGTCCTACGTATAGTTTGGGACTAGGTTGATTTGTGTGAGATTGTCCACAAATATTTATTTATTTATTTATGACGGGCGACGCAGACGGGGCAGGCCCAGACGGAGATGGTGGAATGATCTGGATGCATTTATCTCAAACTGGGAGGAAGAAGCGCCTAATAGGGGACAACATCAGGAGAGGCATTTGCCCACCAGTGGGGACACTTATTAGGTTACAAAAAAGAAAGTATATTAAATTTTATTTTTGTTCTCAGCGCGGCGCCTTCGTCTCTGAACCAGCCATCATGGTGAAACGACCCGGCCGTGGCGGACAAGTGTGGTCCATGGAGAAACTCGATAATAAGCTGGTGGACATGCGAGAGATGTACGACGAGTGGCGCCGGCTGCAGAGGGACGGTGACGAGGTCAGTAAGGCATCTTTTATGTCCATCTTATTTTAATTAAAAATGGGATTGCTCTATCCAGGGAGCAAAGCTGAGGCCGACGGTGCAGCGAGTTCATCGAGAAAATGCCTATTCACTCGAGCCTTAAATAGGTCCAGGTTATATCAACTCGGAAATATAAATGCGGGCAGGGAATTCCAAACCTTAGCAGTGTGCATTATAAAAGATGACGACAAGCGCTTGGGTCAAGTTAGAGGAATTTCAACCAGGTGAGGATGGTAACCTGCCGTACGTCTAGATGTCTTGGCCATAAAGTGGCAATTACGGCACGCTAGGCGTTCTGGAAATTCCACCTCCTGACCAGGGTAATAAAGAAAGCCTCAGATCGCATATTTATCGCCCTTGCCTTCGGCTCGAACGTCAAATACCTGCAATCTGGGACATTCTTTGGTTTACCTTTTACTTTTATTCTGTTTAAATTGGTTTACATCTAAAGCTAAAGTCTGATGTGATGGCCAAGTGTGGTTCATTGGAATCACATGCACGCTGCCGACCATTTGACAGCCGTACGCTCATTGTTTTATTTTTGGCGAGGTCACGACCGTAAGCGTTGAGGAAATATGACGCAAGGAGGAGGATACTCGTTTAAAACCCGGGGGCGTTTGCGGGAGAAAATTGGGATCTTTGGGTTCCAAAGTTTGAAGCCGCTTATTTCGAAAAAAAGAGTCAATATGCACCAACAACAGCAGTCATATGACTCAACAACCTTGGCTCTTGAGTTAATGCAGATGGACTATAGTCAAATTAGAGTCTGACGAGAATGAGATTGAGAATAGCGTTTCAAGCACCTTTTTTTTCAATTCCTCATTCTAAAACGTTTACGTGACTTGGACGTCAACTTTACACAGTTCACAACAGAAAATTATATAGACCTAAACTAACTTGTTTATTTCTTCGCCAGCCACCACCAGAGAAAGCCATCGACCCGTTCTACGAGTCCCAAGAGAACCACAACCTGATTGGCGTCGCGAACGTGTTCCTTGAAGCCCTGTTCCACGACGTGACCCTCGACTACCACACGCCCATCATCAGCCAACAGGGGGAGGTGGCGGGGCGACTGCAGGTAGGTTGAACTAAGTCGCGAGAAATTTAAATTCCCCCTCATGGGCCACCAAGCCATTTGTAAGAACGTAGATAGGACGTAGAAAAGTACTTGGATTTAAATACACAAGGGTCAATTGTATAATGACACTCTGGTCTAATGGTCACATGACCACTGGCTACACTGATAATATAATGAAAAGAACCACAACCTGATCGGCGTCGCCAACGTGTTCCTTGAAGCCTTGTTCCACGACGTCACCATCGACTACCACACGCCCATCATCAACCAGCAGGGGGATGGGCAGAAAAGGCAGGCCCAGAAGGAAATGGCGGGACGAGCTGTCTGCTGACAACTGGGAGGAAGAAACGCTGAATAGGGACGCTTGGGGAGAGGCTTTTGCCCAGCAGTGGGACACATATTAGGCTATTAAAAAAATGGGATGGCGTTGCCAGCATCTAGCCAGAGGGCAACGATGAGGCCGACAGGGAAGCGAGTTCACCCAGAAGATGCGTATTCACTCGTGCCTTAAAAAGGTCTAGGTTATATGAACTCTGAAATACAGACGCCGGCATGGAATTTCAAACCTTAGCAGTGCACATTATAAACTAGTCACTGGAGGAGATGAAACGCAACACGCGGTTAATGTCACGCTGCAGATACCGCCGCAGAATCTTAGATCTAGAGGACGTTCCATATAAGTGTAGATAAAGTAGTATTATGTTGTCTTCAGGTGGAAATCAGCCGGGTGGCTGGACAGTTCCCACAGGACAGGATTTGTGAAGCGGCGTCAGATAGCTCCGGGGATATGAGGGATGACGATGATTCTTCCGACGCCTCTAATCAGCAGGTAAGTTAGGATTTTGAGGTTACTTTTATATGCATAGAATAAAACTTTTAGGGCGGATGTCGTAAAAATCATGTAAAATTACGTAGACTGTAGATTATTTGAAATCACCTGTGTAGTGGTTTGACGTCATCTGCTTTAAAAGTTCGAGCCCTGTTCATGACGAATACAACAAAACATGGACGGAGATCAGCATATACATATAAATGACAGTACTCAACTATGTGCCACGAAAAAGTTTCATCTCAACGTGCTGGTATGGCCAGCGCTGATCTTCCGATGCAACCATCAGGTGAAGTTACTTTTTGACGTTGCACGAATTGTAAATTTGTTTGTCTAGTCATTTGAAAATGTCGATATAATGAAATCAAGTAGGTAAATAATGCAATTAATTGTAAAAATAACTTTTAATTTCTGAAAGTAGGCAGAGCACATGAAATAAAATTTCACTCCTATTTAGTTATTAAAGGTTTGAAAATTGAGCAATGTAAATTATTTATTTCTTTGAATTTGTAAATGAATTGTATAAATGGCGGGCTCGATGCCAAAAGGCATTTTCTACCAGCCAACCATTGTGCTAAACAGAGAATGATTATGGTTCATTACCCCCAGGTGACGATTCGCGTGGCGATCAAGCAAGCCACCGGCCTCCCCCCGTCCCTCTCCCACTTCGTGTTCTGCCAGTACTCGTGGGCGGGGCTGGGGGGCGGCGACGCGGTGGTGGCGGCGCCGGCCGGGCCCTGCCCCGCGCCCCCCGCCCCCACACCCGCCGCCCCCGCCCCCGCACCGGCCTCCCCCCGCGCACACAACACGGCGGTCCGCTTCGACCATGAGCAGGACCACACGCTCACGCTCACTGAAGACTTCATTGAGCATTGTGCAGGTACAGTATACACAATATAAGATTTCAAGCTCACATGATCATTTACATTAGAATTACGATTAAAAACATGGACCCAACACATACATAGACATGGTAGATATCCCGTTTTTAATCGTAATTCTACAGTATCCACAGTTGGACGTAGTTAAACGAAAAGATCTCAACCCACATGATGTTTATTTTTTATTCAAAATAGGATTGCGCTTGCGATTCTGTGAACTACAATTTTCATTAATTTCAATTCGAGGGAAGATCTTCTAAGACCATTTTCGCGTAGCAGCACGGGATCTACCCTGACTGATCCAAAAAGAAAATCCATTCTGTATATCAAAGCTTTACCGGAACAAACTTTCAAGTAATTTTGCAGACCTATTCACATTCCTAATTGTGGTGTTGACAGAGGGCGCCCTCTCCATCGAAGTGTGGGGGCACCGCTCCGCCGGCTTCAGTCGCGCGCGCGGCAACTGGGAGGTGGAGCAGCAGCAGCTGGCCAAGGCGCGCTCGCTGGCCGACCGCTGGGCCGAGCTCACCAGGAAGATCGAGCTGTGGGTCGAGATACACGAGCTCAATGATCAGGGGGAGTACGCTCCTGTCGAGGTAAGAAATAAAACATGTTTATTTAACACATAAAATAAAAATGTAAACAATAGAAATAGTAGTTTATGCAACTGGTACATAATGAGGGGCATTAAAACACGAGTGTGTTTTATGAAACGACCCGAAGGCGAGTTTCATAATAAGGTCACACGAGTGTTTTAATGCCTAATTATGTACAGTTGCATACACTACTTTATCTACATCCATATATTAAATCCTCTTTCATGTGTTTCGTGTGGGCACTTCTCGCCGGCGTGCGCCATGTTTGCGTCGACAGGCCGGCCCGCGCCCGCAGCTGTGTCCTTATATAATTTTGTACGTGATCTCGTTAAAGTGTTATATTTCGTGATCTAATAGGGGACGCACGCAACAGCCGCACAGTATATTATAAAGCGGGGTCTTATCTACGGTATTTGCACTTATAAAAGAGGATTTACTATATGGGTGTAGATAAAATATATTTATGTCACACCTGGCCATAAAATGGCCATTATCGCACGCTCCGCGCGCGAAAAAACCCACTTCCTGGCCAGGGGGTGACATAAAATGTTGTACTTACCACGGGCGATAATAAAGAAAGCCTCAGATCGCATATTTATCGCCCTTGCCTTCGGCTCGGGCGTAAAATACCTGCGATCTGAGACATTCTTTGTTTTATCGCCCTTGGTAAGTAATGTACTATACAAGCACAAGCCATAATAACATTATATACTCAGGTGGTCAGGTGTTCCTGGAGGTGAGCAAGGTTGCCAGAGCTCCCGAGGTTGCACTGTGTTGAGAGTGAGGGAGCTAAATTGGTCCCTTCTGCTGTCAACACAGTGCATTCTCAAATATTATAAAGGATCGGCAACGCGCACGTGACTCCTTTGGAGTTGCGAGCGTCTATAGATTACGGTGTCCGCTTACCATCAGGTGGACCGTATGCTTGTTGGCCACCGTCATAGTATTAAAAAAAAAATACAAGTAATACACCGAAACACCGAATACATGCTAAAATGGTCACAACTCAGCTTGGTGCCACGAAATAAGCCGTGGCGTTGATTTTCAGTAGCGCCTGGTAAGTTGGTAACCGGAGTAGCTGCTACTTCACTCCAAATCTACAGAAAACTAAAAAATTATAGGTAGGCATGTTCCAAATCACGCTCACAGCGCTCAAAGCGCGCTTACGATCGGACCGTTTCACGCTCATAGCGCTTACATGAGATGTCGTGACGTCACTGATGATAGTGATGATGTCATGGACGGCGCTCACGGTGCTCACACTCCCAGGCGTAAGCACCTTGAGCCAAATGTCACGTTGACGTTTGATATATGAACATGACAGTAAAAATGGGCTATGAGCGTGAATCGGTCCGATCGTGAGCACGCTCAAGCGAATAGCGGTAGCGTTAGGTGTTAACTTATACAGAAGTTTAATAGTACATTACTTAACAAGGGCGGTAAAACAAAGAATGTCTCAGATCGCAGGTATTTGACGCCCGAGCCGAAGGCAAGGGCGATAAATATGCGATCTGAGGCTTTCTTTATTACCGCCCGCGTTAAGTACAACATTTTATGTCACCCCCTGGCCAGGAAGTGGGAGTTCCCGCGCGCGGAGCGTGCGGTAATTGCCGCTTTATGGCCAGGTGTGACATAAATACTATTTATATAGATACTCACGTATTAATTGTCACTTCGGGCGACATGTTTCGAACTCTTCGGGAGTTCTTCATCAGGATGAGTGCGTCTGCGACCCGCGCCGATTGCACACTGTCGTAACCGTTTAGTAAAATAAAGTTATAACATGTCTCGCGAAAGTTTAAATTCAAGTATATAGATACTGTTTATTTCTGAACTGTTGCGGGCAAAAGCTAGTTGAATAATAAATAGCCTTGAGTTTGATTGTAACCTTGTGTCGTCAGGTGGTGTCTCGGCCAGACATGGTGACGGGCGGCGTGTACCAGCTGCGCCAGGGCCAGCAGCGGCGGATGGGCGTGCGCGTGCGGCCCGCGCTCAACTCGGGCACGCTGCCCATCATCTGTCAGCACATCGTCAGCGTCGAGGTCGGCTCCGTGAGCGTCAGGTAACGCAGTCTTTAAGTCGGTCCAGTACCTCTAGTATAAGTTTTTTGAAACAAAATACACGTTTGCTTTTAAAAGAAAGAAGAAAAATTTTTTATTCCATAGAACACACAAAACAAGATTTTTATACAGATTTTATTTTTAATCTTGATGGCAGAAAAAAAGTTACCATCTAAGCCCACCAGAGGCGTTACTCAAACAAAATGAGACGAAACGCAAACGGGTTCGTTTGTGTTTTGTTTCGAAAAAGTCATATTAGAGGTACAGGGTTGCAATCTTAGCTACTGCATCGGAGCCCAGCGCAGCGTACACTATATAATGTAGCACCCAGGGACACCACCAGTAGTGGACAAGGTCCAAAGTTGTACATTGACTCTTATGTAAAAGAAAATAAAAGTATTTATTTTCATAGAACAACAATTTAAAACCGTTACTGGCGGTATCACCCTAATCGATCCTCTAACCCTGTTTTATTTAAATTGCCGCTTAAATTCGTTTGTCCTCATCTGCCATTGTCATTTATTTGTCAGAAAGTGACAAAACACATTTTATTAACAGACGTTTGTTAATTTTTATGAATAAGGAAGCAATCCTTTAATCTTTCTGTTATTGCAGATCTCGTCTTCAGAAACCACTAGACTCTTACCAGGAGGAAGACTTGGCCGTGCTTAGAGAGAGATGGAGCGACGCGCTCGCGAGGAGGCGACAGCATCTACACGCTCAGCTGCAGGTAATGTACTATTCTAGGGGTTTGTTGCACGAGTCGAAGGCGGTGGATATAAACAAATTATTTGAGACTTCTTATGGCATTATTAGTTATGTATGCTTAATCGAACGTCGTCATAGACTGTGTTAATTAGGTGGACTTATTATATATAGTCATAGAGGTTATGGTCATTTTTTAGCCAAAACGCTGCACTTTTTGATGAAAGCAAACCCCTTTGCATAGTGATAGTAAGAACCTAATGGGTAAAATTTCGGTTACCGTGAAAAAAAAAAAACAACTTCACTGTGCAAAACAACTTTCTTTCATTAAAAAGTGCAGGATTTTTTTATAACTTATATGATTAGAAATACCCTGCTGTGGTTATGAAAACATAACTAATCTGGGGACACGGCAGTGCCCCCGCCAAGTCGAGCGCGAAGCAAACACTGCCGTACCATCCTTTACTGGAACCATTTCGCCGCATTTTCAGGCCCCTATTTGAGAAACTTGGGATAAGACCAGAACGCAGAAATTTTCGTCATCCAGTAAGCTATAATCACATACTTAAAATCCAAAATTTCAAGTCTGTAGGTCATTTAGTTCCGAAATTAAACGAAAACAAAATTTCGCATTTATGACACTCACTCACTCATAATCATACAAATATAACTAGTACTTCCCATAAACTCAGAGAGCTGAAATTTGGTACAGAGTTAGGGTTTAATGGCCACATAAAAAGGGAAAACTATAAAATCTGGAGTACCTGGTGACCCTGATTAGAAACACAAACTGCATAAGTAAGTTTGTAATTCTATACAAAATACATGCGATTACAAAGTTACTTTTGAAGATGGCCAAGCCATTTTATATATTAAAAAAAATAAAGTAATGCCGATGCAAGTCGGTGGAAATCTTGTTCTGTGGACACCCTTCCCGGTGCTATTGACTAAAATATAACCGACTTGGTTTAACATTACATATCATTACTTTTTTGCTGTAGAAGAACTGTGTTGCGAGACTTGCAGCTTTTTTCATGTAATGTTTTTGATGGTTAATAAATACCAGTTAAGTAGTTCTCATGTCAAGATGTATTTCCAGAAATTAGTAAACATGTCGCCGTCATTGAAGAGTGAAAGAGATATGGAGCGAGAGCAGTCGCTAGTGGAGCAGTGGGTCTCGCTCACCGAGGAGAGAAACGCGGTAAGTTTCCAGTAACCTAACAACCCGGCCACGACTTTGTCCAAATAGTGTTTTTTTTTAATAATATGTTTAGTTCACTATAAATTTAAATCTTAATAACACAGGAAAAACTATAATACTGCATTCAGATATTCAAACGCCGCCCATTTTGCGCACTCTATTGATGACGTCAAATACTATGTCCGTGAATTGACAGTTGTATATTAATAAGTAAATACATGGTTATGATAGCGAGGTAGAATCTTTCGCTTCACTCAGCATTCAATATACCTTCCTCGCCTTAAATATATCATTTGGCTCCTTTGAGACATAGGCTGGGTTGCACCAAACCGTCTGTAATCGTAAGCGGTGTTCGTCAAGTCTGATTGTATGGAAAGTTTGTCAAGTTTCTATGGGATGACAGCTGCCGGAGCTATATTTGACGATGACCGGTCTGTGTTCGTAGGTTGGTGCAACTGGCACATAGTCTACTATTGTAAAAATACTTGTGATCTGAGGCATTCCTTATTTGTACGCTGTAGGGAAGTAGTGTAGTAATGTGGGTCATGTGGTGATGGTTTCCGTGCCGTGGTTGGTTGCAGGTGCTGGTACCGTCCCCCGGCAGCCCCATCCCGGGCGCGCCGGCCGCCTGGAGCCCGCCGCCCGGCATGGAGCAGCACATCCCGGTGCTCTTCCTCGACCTCAACGGCAAGTTTACCTTATGCTAGCCATACACGATGAAGTTTACCGTCAAATTTGCAGTGCGCTTGAAGCGGCGTCCAGTTGGCAGTGCTTCCATATAGACCACACGACACGTTCAAGTTTACATGACGCTGCAATGCTCGATCGAGTAGGCAGCAAGTAGCTAGCATTAGGCTTTGTTAACACCCGAGATATTGCCGCACTCGACTTGGTGGATCGACAGTACGGTAGTAGGATCTAAGCTGCAGAGCCTAGCATAGACGCAAAGTAGCGTGTCTGTGCGTCTTCTACGAATTGTACTTCGGTGAGTGTGCTCGATCAGGAGCTTCATGAGCTCATACCGCCTTCACCCTTCTTCCATCGGACATCCAGACGTACTGCACGTTACCATCCTTACCTGATTCAAATTCCTTTTACTCGAACCAAGCGCTATTCATCATCTTTTATAATCTACTGCTAAAGTTTGGAATTCCCTACCAGTATCTGTATTTCCTAGTCCATCCATATAACCTCTTGAATAGGCATTTTCTGGGTGAGCTCGCTTCACAGTCGCCCTCGTTTTTACCCCCTGGCTAGATGCTGGTCAAGAGCAATCCCATTTCCAATAAAAAAGGGAATAGTACATTATTTACCAAGGGCGATAAAACAAAGAATGTCTCAGATCGCAGGTATTTTACGCCCGAGCCGAAGGCAAGGGCGATAAATATGCGATCTGAGGCTTTCTTTATTATCGCCCGTGGTAAGTACAAAATTTTATGTCACCCCCTGGCCAGGAAGTGGGTTTTTTCGAGCGCGGAGCGTGCGATAATGGCCACTTTATGGCCAGGTGTGACATAAAAGTTTATAATGATTGTTTCCTGTTTGTAGCGGACGACCTAACAACCCACCCGTCTGGCGAGGAAGTAACAGTGGCCGGACTCCACTCCATCCTGCCCAAGGAGCACGGGAACAAGTTCTACGAGCTGCAGATCCTGCATCACCACGACAAGGACGTGTCCGCCGTCGCCTCGTGGGACTCCTCCATACACGACTCGCAGTACCTCAACAGGATCACGGAAGGTAACGAGGCGCTGTCGACTACGTTTCCAACCTTCCCCCATCTCCCCACCTGTCGTAACTCGCCGATCACTGATTAGGGGCCGCACGGTCCGGCGTCCTAGGCACAAGCCGTGTTCCTAATCACGCTAAAAATGCTCGCAGCGCTTAAAAAAATAAAAATAAAAATAAAAATCGTTTATTTCAGACCAGTGATCCATACA
This sequence comes from Cenopis cana, assembly GCA_951800055.1. Classification (NCBI taxonomy): domain Eukaryota; kingdom Metazoa; phylum Arthropoda; class Insecta; order Lepidoptera; family Tortricidae; genus Cenopis; species Cenopis cana. The sequence goes on along the minus strand of OX637476.1, from coordinate 1,332,107 downwards.
AATGGGTTAGATAAAAAATCTTACGAACTATGTTAGTATTTAAAGATAAAATAAAATAAAATAAAACATAAATGAGGCAGGTGAGCACGTCCTGTCGTGTCCCATTGAGAGAGCGAAGAGAGTACGCAGTACTCTCTACTTCGCTCTTCCAATAGCCACCTCAACCCATATTTTGATGATCGGGCAGTCCAGCTTTTCGGCCAACTCCCTGAGAAGGCTATTGCTGCTACCTCGCACTCGCTCTAGCATGGAGGCGACTCTTTTTCGCCGTATGGCATAAAAATCGTCTAGTCGCGCTTCTGCAAACATGCCAGATGCGCTGCAGTGCTTCGGCAGCCGCAATAGCATCCTCAGGATGTTATTGTACTGAACGCGTAATGCGTTATAGGCCCGTTGCGTGAACCTCACCCACAGGCTGCACGTGTAAAACGTCTGACAGTAGGCTCTAAAGAGCGTCAATTTAACTGGTTTGTTACAACGACGTAGGCTTAGTGCTGACGGCGGTCCAAATGAAATAGCGCGCTCAAGGCCGCGTGAGTAGTGTTTTGTTTCGGACTGGTATTCGCTTGAGCGCGCTTACGATCGGACCGATTCACGCTCATAGCCCGTGTTTACTGTGCTTACATCTCTTTCTATCATGTGAGACTAAGCCCAATCGCTGTTCACTTATTAACTCATCGATGAAACTTTTGTGTGCAAAACAAAAATAGTAAATCATGTTTTATATTCGCAGCGAACGAACGGGTGTATCTGATACTGAAGACGACCGTTCGGCTCTCGCACCCGGCGCCCATGGACCTCATCCTGCGCAAGCGGCTCGGTCTCAACATCTACAAGCGGCAGAGTATCACTGACAGGATACGCAAGAAAATTGTCAGGTCAGTCATCTTTGAGTGAGTACACGACTGTTTATTATTTGTGTGTGACTAACGTAGATTATAGAAATTATTACGATTTACGAGTATTCGATTTCTCGTGTGAAAGTAATAATAACTGATGATGCTACTGAAAATGATAAATTTTAATGTATGCTTAACAAGTTCTTGTCAAAAACGGCCATTTGTGAATAACCAGCCTATTTGCCTTACTTACGCAATTATAAACACAACAGTTGGTTTAAAGATGGCAAATCTTTCGTATGTTACGTACGTCATATTTGAGTTAGTATTACTTAGATTAAGTTCTCCCAACTCCAATGAATGCGCTGTGTTGGAATGAAGGAACTGCATAGTGCATATGTATCTAGCTGTCTACACAACGAATCCTCAAGTCAATAAGATTCCGCTTGTGGTTTTTCCACCATCAGGCCGTAAGCTTGTTTGTCATTCTCGTTGTATAAGGTGCCCTTCCACCGATCATATTCATTAGTCCACGCTGGTGGAAACGGTAGCTTTCACATCCTGACGGCATAGCAAATCTCTGGTGGAAATGCACCAGAAAAGTAAGGCTTAGACTAGTTAACAAATGTGCCATCCCCTTTCAGAGCGGATCAGCTGACGCAGACCGGAGTGACGTACGAGGTGGTGTCCAACATCCCGAAGGCGTCAGAGGAGCTGGAGGACAGAGAGAGCCTGGCGCAGATCGCGGCCACGGGGGAGGAGGCCAGCGCGGCCGACGGGGAGACCTTCATAGGTTAGTAGACCTTTAGGAGTATAGGGCACTTCGGGGTCAAAGTACTCTTGGTCAAGATGAGATTGTTGAATATGTGACCCTCACCAGTGCGGCGGACGGAGAGACCTTCATGGGCCACTTCGGGGTCAAAGGACTCTAGGCCAAGATGGGACTTGTAGATAGTGAGATGGAGAGACCTTGGTCAAGATGAGATTGTTGAATATGTGGCCCTCACCACACGAAGATGGAGAGACCTTCATAGGTCAGTAGCCCTTTAGGGACTAGGCACAAGCTCAGAAGACTCTTGGCCAAGATGGGTCTATCGAACAACAGATTATGGGATATGTGGGCCTCACCAGTGCGGTGGCCGGAGAGACTTTCATAGCTTAGTAGCCCTTTAGGAGTAGGGCACAAGTTCAGAATTATAATTGGGGCGTTTATAGGTCACTTATGGGTTAAAGGACTCTTGACCAAGATGGGTCTATTGAACAACATAGATTGTAGGATGTGTGGCCTTCACCAGTTCGGCGGATGGAGATACCTTCATAGGTCGCAGCCCTTTAGGAGTTGAGCAGAAGCTCAGAATTATAACTGGGGCATTTATGGGTCGGGGGCAAGGGATTGTTGGCCAAGATGGGACTATCGGACAATATAGATTGTAGGACGTGGGGCGTGCGGCCCTCACCTTGTTGTGATGTGACCTTCATAGGTTAGCCCTTTATACCCCTGCTACACTCGTCGAGTGGCATGGGAAGTAGTCAGCAAAGGAAGACGTAGTGTATATGTTTTGTTTTGGCCTAGGCTTTTTTTTTCAAAATAGCGGAGCCATTGTTGAAACGTAATTATATCACTCGTGGGTCTACAGCTCATAAAACCCTTAGTTAATTATTTACTCACTATTTTTCCAGAAAAATACACCCGCGGCGTGAGCGCAGTAGAAAGCATCCTGAGCCTCGACCGTTTGCGTCAGAGCGTCGCGGTCAAAGAACTGGAGCAAGCGCGCGGGCAGCCGATAACTATGCGCAAGACCGCCTCCGTGCCCAACTTCTCGCAGGTACGTGGACTCTATAACATCGCAGTAAGGTCTAGAATCACACAACACAGTCACTTAGATGTTAAGGCAGATTTACTTTGGCTGCAATTTTCATTACATTGCGGGGCTGTGGGCTGCTGAAGTGAGACGGATACAATCGAACCCTGCAATGTACAGACACGAATTTTAAATTGGGACCCCCTTAAGGTTGACAGTCCTCTTTCAAACTGTATAGAAATTCAAATAAAAAGTTTGCGAAATGGGTTATAAATTAAAGAGCGTGACCATACTGAATGAAAATTTCAAATGTAAATTTGCCTTTAGATCAGTTTTACCTGAACTTTAATGACGTGGCTATAAAGACTAGAATCACACGACACAGAAATTTAGATTTTAGATCAGTTTTACGTGGACTTTAATGACGTGTGCAGTAAGAACTAGATTCATACGAAGAGTTATATAATAGATCAGTTTTACTGAGAAACTCAATCTATTACAAAAAAAAACCGCATCAAAATCCGTTGCGTAGTTTTAAAGATCTAAGCATACAACGGGACATACAGCAAGAAGCGACTTTGTTTTATACTATGTAGTGATGAATTTATTGCTTTATTGTGCATAAAACACAACAAAGGAAAAAAAACAGATGAAGTACAAAGACGAGCTTATCCCTTTGAAAAACAATAAAAATAATAACTATTTATTTCTTATAGGGAGTCTAGTAAAACTGATCTAAGTTATTACTAACACATAGAATCAATAATAGACAGAACACACGCAGGTTTTTTAGAACTATATTAAGGCTTCCAATAACACTAGAAAGCTACTAATGCTAATCGATGTCGTAATACCAATATTATATGTCCTAACACAACACAATGTACATAACGATATTTTATTTATCGCTATTAGCTTTATTCACATTTAAAACCTCTTGTCTACATTATAACCTGCACAATTTATTATGGATCGGATTAAAAGTGCCCTTGTGGCCTATTTGCAGAATAAATGTTTGAATTTTGAATTTGGAACACTGGAAAATTTTACAGTGTTAACTTTACCGTAAGGCGCCTTTTTAAAAACGCTCATTTATACAGGCTATTTTGTATGTGCGTTCATGACTGATATTTAGTATGGGACTATTGCGGTCTAATATCAATAAATGGATCACAATAAAAGCTAAAAACTACTCCGTTACGAATATTATTCTTTCTTTATTTTTTATTAGAATTTTAATTATTTTATTGGAATAATCAATAAGTTTGTCTTATAATAATTTGAATTCAAATCATTTTCAAATGTGATATGAGAGCCGCACGGCTGGCACATGATTATATCACTGTTTAATGCTGTGAACTGTTCCAATAACGATCATAAGTGGTGCAAGTTATAGACTGTAACTTTCTATTACTGTGTGAATTACAGTTGTGTTTTTAGTAGACAAAAGGTTTTTCTAACAACATAGTTGACGGTCTTATATTAAGCACGTTTGCTTTTCAAAATTATTATAAAACTCCGTTCAAGTTGCGGCGACGGCATAAATAGGACGAATTTTACAATTATGCCGAAAGCCATGGTTTAAACACTGCCTTACTCTGCGGTACTTCCGTACTATCGACAAAATATGTATTGTCAGTACAGAATTTCGGAATATAGTTATTCTTTAGCATCAAGCAAAGCGTTTTATAACAGTTAAAAGAGCTGTAAACGGATTATAAAGGCCTTATTCAGCTTGTTCTAATATTTTGACTATTACAAGTGATATTTTGAAAAGCAACCGTCGACCTAACCTCGCGGTGTGTTCGCTTTTTAACTTGTGTGTTGTCGCTACACTAACAGCTGACGCAGGCGCTCGAGAGCGCGACTAAGAGCGGAGCCAACGTGAGTCCCACGCATGCGCTGTCAAGTCCTATAGTAGCTGTATAGCTGGCACTTATTTCTATTATAGGTTTATCGTTTAACTGAGACGGTATCTGTGACGGTAGGGATCGAGAGCGGAAAACGTCAAGCGTAATTAGTTTTGTGGAGCACTTGTTTTTTGTAAGTTTTTAGTAAATAAATAAATAATAACAACTCCGGTAACTCTAATATACTGCTTCCGTTCTCCGCCGTCGCAGATAGCGGTGTACCTATATAGTTCTTGGCAATGAGAATGGGCAATTGATTCTGGGACGACTCTATGTATTAAAGTAGTTATCTACCTATACCAGTACCTATGTATATATCTAGAAAACTACCGCGAGTCTCAGACATATGGAAATATAATATAAATAATAAACCGGTCACTCACGTCTTTAACGTCGAATATAGCTCGACATGTTTCGGATCAATACGTGGCCCTTAATCCCGTCCCGTACTGCGATCGCGATAACACCTCATGATAAGGACCATGCATTGTCTTACCATCAGGTGGGCTGTCAGCTTGTTTGCCTCCGACGTAGTATAAAAAAAAAAAAAAAAAAAAAAATTGGTCCGAAACATGTCGAGCGATATTCGGTGTTGAAGACGTGAGTGATCCGTTTATTATATTTCAATATGCCTATGTATATCGTCGCCTAGTACCCATAGTACAGTCAAGGGCGCCAATATGTAAACACTTTTTCACCTTATTCCATTGAAATAAGGTCCAAAAGTGTATACATATTTATGCCCTTGACTGTACGAGCTTTGCTACATTTAGGATTAGGTCTATTTGTGTAACATTGTATACACATACAAATGTAGTTATTTATTATTTTATGGTTTAATCTCTTATTAATCGATGGGGACGGTGTAGTTATTTGGGAATGTGAGAGTGGGCTAGTGATACGCATATCACTATCCCATTTTAACATATAATTACATATATTTCGTTTCATTAACTTTCATTACTAATGCTTAAATACAGCCATGGATTGTAACTTATATAAGAAACACGGAGCAAATGTTTATACAGCTATGGATTGCTTATTAAATATGTAATGGAGCAAAATGCCCCTTCTCATTGCAAGGAAATATAAATGTTAGTAATAACAAAAGTAATTATTTAAAAAGGCATTTTGGTGAAGTTGGAGTCTTCCAGCGTTTCTTCACTTTACGGGAAAATTTCACTTCTGCTTCGACTGGTTAACGCACATAACTATAAATTACTATTCATTTTCGATGCACTGTAGTCACTGTGAAGTTGATTACTTGTATTATTGGCACCACGAATATAAGACAAAAATCAAATGATCGTTATGATCATTGGGTAATTTAAACGTATGGTTATTGGAAAGTTTTTAAAATACATTATTATTTGCGATATCTACAGTCGGTGTTATGTAAACACGATTCGACATTATCTTTAAACATTAAAGAAATAATACAAGAAAGAAAGGTTATCTAAATACAGGTTTATGACACCGATTGTACATTACTTTCACTGCCACGCAAATGTTGGTTAAAAAAATTAAAGAACTTTTGTAAATATACTTTTCATTATTTTTTATGTGACGCATTATCTGTTAACCATCTTATTTATATACCTTTTGGAATTAGCTTCAGTCAGTGTATTTTGTCGCTCTTTTATTCAGCTTTTCGATGTTTCTTTGGTTGGGCTTTATGTCTCAAAAGCTTCCTGTGTGAAGGTAGCACTGTTGGCAGATAGTAGCTTAATTTTATATGTTTTGATAAAGTAAGTGTAATGTTGATGCAATTTGATCAAAACTATTTAAGTACCAGAGAGACTGATCTTTCGGAGTAACGAGTTTTCCCGGGAATGAGACGTGGATAAATTGATTGTTCGTCCCCGAAAACTCCCATAGCTCAAAAATAGTGAACACGGCCTTATTGTTAAGGGCTTAAGGTTGCTTAGAAGGCAATTAGGCGATACGCGCGCGAAAAATACCACTTCCCGAACAGGAAGAGACATAAAATGTTAGACTTACCACGGGAGATATAAAGAAAGCCTCAGATAGCAAATTTACCGTCCTTTTTTCAAGGTTTTGCCCGACGTTTCGAATGTATTACAACATACGTGGTCGCGAGCTGACTGTCGTGAGCGGGTATCAACATCTTCTAGCCGCACGGGTTTTTCGAACTACCCGCACTTGCTCTTTATTAATTGATAAATGTATATTATCTTATCTTATCTTTTGTACTATTTTCCGCAACAGATCATGCGGCTGGACTCGTCGTTCGAGACGCTGAGCGCGGTGGCGCGGTCGGGCAGCGTGGCCGACCTCGCCGAGGAGCCGCGGCGCGCGCACCGACACTCGTACGCGGCGCCCGCGCACGGCGACCCCGACGTGCCCACGCCGACCAAGCCGTTTGGACTTGGTGAGTTGGTGAATCATTCCACTGATCGGTGCCGTTGGGATTTGAACATAGGGTATGGATTATAGGGTCTGAATTAGTTTGCAGGGTCACGGAAAAATTAAATAGATTTTTAATATGGTTACGTTTGAATTCGGAGTTAGAAATAGGATTCAAAGAATCTAACTCGTGTTTTTTTCGGAGTTAATTATGTTGCAAGTTCCAGTGTATAATAGTACATTACTTACCAAGGGCGATAAAACAAAGAATGTCTCAGATCGCAGGTATTTTACGCCCGAGCCGAAGGCAAGGGCGATAAATATGCGATCTGAGGCTTTCTTTATTATCGCCCGTGGTAAGTACAAAATTTTATGTCACCCCCTGGCCAGGAAGTGGATTTTTTCGCGCGCGGAGCGTGCGATAATGGCCACTTTATGGCCAGGTGTGACATAAAGGTTATAAATAACAGGCATTTAAGGCAGATTGAAATGTATTTTTCCATAACAATAATATCAGTTAGATCGTCGTTTGACCGACTTTGTCATACTTGCATTCCGAAAAAAAAAACCATTGGGTGAACAAACTAGAGAATTAATTGAAAATCGTTATAATTAAGAAGAGTGACATTTTTTAGTGTGATCGGCTAATATAATGTTATTGAGTAATCCTCACGTTGTGTTAATTTGTGCTTAACTACTCAATGGTATTGTAGTCTTAAATGGATGAGCTCAAAAAGATTCAACGATACAAACAGTTGCTGTTTATATGAATACAATAACTTTGTTTATCTACACACATATCATAAATCCTCTAATATGCGTTCGGAAACCGTAGAAAATGACTCTCATTTCAACATTCAATGAATTTATGGCAATTTTCTTATCTGTGGCTAAGGCTACAGCAGTAATAAAATATTTCATTTTAATCTCATATATGATGTTAAAATATTACGTCAAACAAAACTGTCAAAATTTAAATGTCAAAGTTGACATGTCCCTATTCTAGTATCACTGAAAATTCAAATTCAGTCGATGCGAAATGTCAGCTCGATGTTTTTTTTAGTATATATCGCACGAAATTTGAGCTAGAACGACATGATCACATCAGAATAAGGACTCTTTACTTTTTAAAATAACATTCAGGTATCTGTTGCCAGTTCTGATTTCGATATTTCCGCAACCGTGCAAAAAAGGTTGTATTAACACAATTATTGTATTTATTTACTACGGTTTCTGAACCCATCTTAGAGTAATTATAATATGTGTGTAGATAAAGTAATGTATGCAACTGTACATAATTAGGCATTAAAACACTCGTGTGACCTTATTATGAAACTCGCCTTCGGCTCGTTTCATAAAACACACTCGTGTTTTAATGCCCCTCATTATGTACCAGTTGCATAAACTACTATTTTTCGAGGAAAAGCTCACTTCTAAAAACAGCAATTATACGGTTGAGATATTAGGTAATGTTGTAATCCACATAGGCATAATTATGTCAATGTTACTCTTATAACTTTCATTGTTGGGAACAATTCATATCGGAGTGTATTTAACAGCTAGAATAGAATAAAAACAGATACACCATATCAAAATAAAATTGTTACAATAGAAGTCAGACAAAAACACCAACATTCAGTTGAATCCGTTGTTTGTAAGATTGTTGCCGTTATGCCTACATTTATGTGTCTAACTAAGTCTTTTTCAGTATCTAACTATAACGTGTACAGAATTCCTCTTCCCAATACATTCATTCTTCTATCACTATCACCCATGATAGTACATTTTACATGTCATGCCTACAGTATGTTAGTGTGTATCTTTATGGAAATTTTGAGCACTTGGCTACCTACACAATCATGTATTAAAGTTAAATATAATTGTATCATACAAGAGTAAAGCTTAGATATTATCTAGTGCACTAAGTAGAGTAAATTCATTGACATATAGCGTTGATGCACGATAATGTAGATTGACAAGAAATTAGAACAAACTTAGGTAATTAATTGACTGAGAATTTATTAAGAATATTAACATAGGCAACTCATTTTCACGAAGAATCTCACTTGTTACATTTGACATTCACTCCATGATCTCACAGAATTACATTTTTATTTTCAACTTGCTTCGTGGCAATGCTATGCTCATTACGATTTCTCTATCTTTCTCTCTTCTACTATTACCCCCATTTACTTCTCCTGAGTATACATTATTTGAATTTTAAAAATAGGATACCAAAAAGAAGCTCTCTTCTATGAAACAAATCGCAATTCAGCCGAATAAATCCAACTGCCTAAGAGGCGGTATACACACGACGACAACGCAACGAGCGTTTTAAAATGTTGTACATTACTGAAAACATAAGATCTTCGCACACGACGTGCGAAGGCGCGACGTGTTTTTCCCTATAATAAATACTTTTCTGCTCTAGCGATAAAACTTATATTTTGCGGCGTGTTATTGTGATTTGTGACTAAGAACCGAGTAACATTTTTGGCCCGGCTTGAAACTAACGATGTCTATTATCTTGGTCCCCGCTACCTTCAGGCTCGTTTCTATCAGGTAAACAGTGAAAATAATATGGTCTTGACTCGGAATGGAAAATGTATCACAAAATTTACTAGAATGTTCAGACAAAATCATTATGTGAATGTGATTGTCGCCCTTGTTTGATTGGCTGGTTCATCCGTATCAGGCATTAAGAAAATTGCCATTGTCAAAAGAAAAAAAAAATGGTTGTTTGTAACCACATTTAGACCCAGTATTGGCTGTTAGAAGTGCTTCGAGCATCGGGCTAGCTTCTGTCGTTGTGTTACTCTATCTGTTTGTTTGCGTGTCTCTTTCATTTGCATGTACCAAGCATGACCTGTGATTATTTCCTTCTCCCTTCCTCTTCGTTGATCTGCTGTCAATCGAGAATTGCTTAAAATAGTGAAAAAAAAACGATGCGTAGATGAAGAGTTTAGGCCCCATCAGCCAAGAACCATAGACTACATGTTACTTTTTATTGTATAAATGTTGATAGATTAAAAACTTTAAAGACTGGTCTCAAATTGTAGAAGGTAATGTAGCAATAGCCATATGAGATTATAAATTGTGTGTAGGATTGTGTGTCGTGCTAGGTACGAGTGCATGTAATGTAGAATATTTGCAAGAAGTAATGAAGACTATGAGACTTCCATAGATACTGTAACATAAGCATGGACAATAGAAGATGTACATTGTGAAGTATTGTAACTTAATGATTGCTAATCGTATGAATTTGTGGAAATTGATATTGTATTTAGTTCCTTACAGACATAAATTGAAATATATTACGTTTATTTAAATACGAGAACTTTAAACAGATGCTATAATTGGTTCAAGGTCTTGGTCATGTCAGTCAACAATATTTGTAATGCCACAGAACCAAAATTCAAATTAAATGTACAAAAATATTTAATAGACTAGCAAATCCTACCAGTGCCTGAGTATATACACCTATTTCTTTGTTTAGTGGACAACGCTAAGCCTATGGAAGAGATAAGTGCATATGCTTATTTTTAACTTCAAAATGTATGCTTGATTTAGAGATTGGAGCACTTTGGGAGATTCTTGTCATAACGTGAATCTCTGGGTTTATGGTCATAAAATCAGGTAATGTGACTCATAAAGCTTAAATCACTTAAATCTCGCAAAGTATCACAATCCCTGAATTAATCATAAATTGTTGAAGTTACTGATTCCATTGACTAGTCAGATATATATCTTCGGATTTGAAGTTCTCGGCAATTGGCATGGAACACGATATATTATTATAATAATTGACGGTATTATTAACGTTTTTATTGCAGCCCGGCCGACGTTCCTAAATTTGAATTTGAACCTGAACTCACTTCGACTGCAGACGCCCAACAAGTGTACGTTCCGTTAAACGCATCACTAGTGTGGCTTGTTGACAAATTTGTTTTTCTCATATTGTTTTAGTTTTTCATTCATCGTACTTGTGGATTTTATTTCTTAGTTGTCTCAAGTTAATTAGCATTCTTTCTAGAGATTCTTATGGGTGGTAATATGTGCAGTATCACTCGAATCGCTGTAGGTACCACATAATATAACCACGCAATCCTTTTCTTGCACGCATGTATTTACTACACGTGAGAGAGGAACAGCATGCGTTATTTATCAAAACAGTGTCGTGTCTATTCGTGGGAGAGGAACGGCATATTTTCTCTATCAAAACAGCTTTGGAAATGATTTAAAAAAGAATGAAGCCTTAGCCTTTGAAGTTCGTTTTTCTTCTCAAACCGTCGTAACTCAAGTTTGGTTGCTTGGAGTTCTGTGCATAGAGGTTAGCTAAGGTTCTGTCAGATTGCAAGGCTAGATTTCAACTGGTCTGGCACACGCAAAACATAAAATCAGTGTTCGAAAAAAGTCAGAGGCACAGATGTAACAGTGTAGAAAAATGTATGTACATATTTTACCACAATCTCGTTACAGTGATTTAGATGGACGTTAAGAAAATTTTATTAGTTGTATTTCGCATTATTTTATTTCATTTGCTACAAGAAATAGTCAACCATTGGCATGAAATCAATCATTGTATTTATAATTGAAAGCATGAAATTTAAAGTACTAGTTTATTTAATTAATCTACTCTAGTCATTTATTGTCTAGTGATTTTATGTTGCAGGCATATCATTAAGCATAGTCATAAGTTTTATAGTGTTTTCACTAAAATTGCTTTTACAATGAAAGCAGGAGTTGATTTGTTATTTCATAACATACCTACTCGGATTATTAAAGCTGTCTTCACATTTAGCGACAGCGACTAGTAAACTAGATTTATCAGGAATGTGATGACAACGTTATAATTGTTTTTAATACATTTGTTTTATAAACTAAATCCATAGCTTAAAAATGCTGTAGTTTTTGAAGTAGTAGCTAGCGCACATTTTAATTATACCACGGCTGTGTTATTATTCCTCTTTTACGAACCAAGCTCTTTTCATCATCTTTTACGATGCGCATTGCTAAGGTTTGGTATTCCCTACCGGTGGCTGTATTTTCGAGGTTATATACTGATTATATGTGAATAGAGGCATCTTCTGGGTCAGCTCACTTCACCGTCATACTCTTCTTTGCCTTCTGGTTATTTTTAATAATAATAGCAAATGCTGTAATGATATTGACAGGACTTCTATTTTTAACTTAAAATTGTTCGATGGGCGGCGGTTAATTTTATATTCAATTCAATTGACAGGTAGCCAGTTCAAATTGAAATTTCATGTAAATTCAGTCCTAAATCGTAAGCTAATGTATAAATTCACTGTGAAGCCATCCTGCACAGCCGTGGGTCAACCTTATACGAAGGCGCACTCCTGCACAGTCCAATCTCCACAGTAAAAAATTGATTAGTATGAGATTCGCTGTGGAGGCGCCGTCATGGATGACTGACTCTATACCTGGAATTTTGTTGTAATAAGTGTGTATTACAGCATCCCCTGCGAGTGGCAAGCTCGGGCTGCGCATGACGACCCTGCACGAGGAGCCGGGGAGGAGGAACGATGATGATTCGCATTCAGAGCCGGAGTGTGCCGACGCGCTCACAACTCCGAGAGAACAGGTACGTACACCCTCTAGCCGCCCACCGTACGGCTGGAAACAGTGCTCGACCGACGGTCAGTGCGTACCGTCGGTCGGGCGCCGACCGACATATATATATCTATGCAAGTCTATGGCTGGAAACAGCACGACCGACGGTCAGTGCGTGTGGTCAGTCGGCTGACGGTGAGTATCGCTCTGAACGCGCGTATGCTTTCGTACAGCGATAGCTACGCCCGACCGACGGTACGCACTGACCGTCGGTCGAGCACTGTTTCCAGCCTACAAGATAAAATCAAACCGTCCTCTCCCGGCGAAAAAAATGAACAATGCGATTCTTTTGTTCTCTGCCCTGGGATCCCAGGGACTGGTAGACGACGGGTTACGAGCAATTCTTGTATATATCCGTATATATTTATATCTATATATATTTATTTCGGGGATCTCGGAAACGGCTTGACAAAAGCCTAATCCCAATAAGGTCTAGTTTCCCCTCGGGGTTGGAAGGTCAGATGGCAGTCGCTTTCGTAAAAACTAGTGCCTATGCCTAATCTTGGGATTAGGTAGCGGACCCCAGGCATCCTTCAGGATGCAACTGTACTGGGATAACGCTAGGAGGATGATGATGATCTCGGAAACGGTTCTAACGATTTTGATGAAATTTGGTATGTGGGGCTTTTCGGGGACGACCAATCGATCTAGCTAGGTCTCATGCCCGGAAAAACGCCGAGCAAAGCTGCCGCCCAGATATTGGTAATTAAGTTTCAATCTACTGTAACAGGATATAGAGTGGAGTTTTTTTTTATACTACGACGGTGGCAAATTAGCGTACGGTCCACGTGATGGTAAGCGCACACCGCAGCCTATAGACGCTCGCAACTCCAAAAGAGTAACGTGCGCGTTGCCGACCCTTTATAAAATTTTGAAGATTCACTGTGTTGACAGTAGGAGGCACAAAAGGCTCCAACACAGTGCATCCTCGGGAGCTCTGGCAACCTAGCTCACCTCCAGGAACACAACACTACATACTTGTATAGTAAATAATGTTATTAATTATGGCTGTGGTCTTCTGCAAGGCGGAGGATAATTCCCCAGTTGGGCTGCTCCAAATTCGAGCAAGAGATGACATTATGCTGTGCCCTACCTCTCTTCTTAGTTTATTTTGTTTTGGAATTTAACGAAACAAAACAAATGCAACTAAATTCCAATTTTGAAAGATGTACCAATTCAATTGAAGCGAATAAAATGGTCAGGGTCACTACCATCTAGGCTGAATATGAAAATAAATAAATAAATATTGTGTGGACAATCTTACACAAATCAACTTAGTCCCAAACTAAGCAAAGCTTGTACTATGGTTACTAAGCGACGATATACATACTTATATAAATAAATAAAGACTCAAATACATAGAAAACATCCAAGACCCAAGAACAAATATTCGTGCTTATCACACAAATAAATGCTCCGGCCGGGATTATTACACAATTGTCTGTTTTTATGTTATTAAACAGAGGCAGAGCAGACGGACCACCCGCGGGTTCCTGCCGACTTCAAAGACGCTGGACTCTTTGCACGAGCTCGCCTGCGAGAGGGTGCCTACTAAAAACTCCCCCTCGATATCATCGAGCGGTTACGGTCAGTAAAGTCAATGTCTAAGCAAAATACAGTACCTACCCGGCGATAAATATTAACCCCCTTATTCATAAAACTTAACAAACCTCTGCTAACTAAAATATTGTTTGCCTTTTTTCTTACCTCTCTCATAAACGTGACATGTGACAGATAAGGACAAACGAACTTTAGCGGTTTGTTAACTAATATAGGTTTGATATACGTTTATGAATAAGGGGGTAAGTATCGCCTTTGGAAAGAGACTCGGCTAATTTCGGCTTCATAGTCATAGAGCGTTGTTACTACCTATGTGACAATTGTCAGAAACTTTAGATATCCAAAGGTTACATGTGTCATCGATTTGACGTAAACTTAAGTCCAAATTGCAGTGTTCATTTGAAATGAAACGTCAAATAATAAAGAAGACTATTAAGGCGCCTGTAGAGACAAGTACTCTCCATACAAACTTTGTGCAAGTTTTTCTTTGCTTGTGTTTGCATTACACTTATTATTTTTGGTCAGTATGCTTATTTTTCTGTTAACCAGAACCTCAACATTTTTTTTTGTTTTTTTTTTTTTTTTTTTAAATTTTATTTTTTATTTTACATTTTTGATTGTTTTTTCTTCACATTCTTCGTATGCAACATCCCGCAGTCCCGTTTTGTTCGGAAAAAAGTTTACGAACGATAAAATTGTCGCAAAGCACTGAAATTCGTTGACCCGTAACTAGTGATGTGCCGTTCCCGGGAATATTCCCCAACTGGGAATATTCCCCATAGGGGAATATAGGGGAATTTAAGACTCACGTGCATACAACAACCATTTTAATGTACCGTACGAATCGTAAAGTGTTGTTTTCTTGATTACTAGAGAAATATAATAAAATAGTCACCTCCTTACAAAAATTCCCAATGTTCCCGGGTATATTCCCAATGTTCCCCGGGAATATTCCCAATGTGCCCGGGAATATTCCCCAATGTTCCCCTGAATATGCCTTATGTCTCTGTGAACATTCTCTTTGTTTACCAAAAACCATTTATGGTGTGTTGGAATTTATCTGTATGTTATAAATGAAACTATTTAAGGCGAGGGGTAGGGCAAGCTCTCTCCATACAATCTTTGTGCAAGTTTTTCTTCGTTTGTGTTTGAACTTCAATCATGATTTTTGGTCAGTCAGTATGCTTGTTTTTCTGTTAGCCGTGTCCTATAGGTTTATTTTTGAATATAAACTATTGCTTGTATTTTTTTTATTTTACATTTTTTTGGCGTATACTCAAAATAAAGCAATTATTACTGCGAATCCGAACGTACAATATCCATCCTACTTAATATATACTTGTTTTTTGAATAAAAACTGTCACCTTTAGGTCTCAGCAGCGCCACCTGCCAGGAAATTAGGCTAACTTCTACATACTCGAGCCTAAAAAAAATCAACAGAGTCCTGTTACTCCGTCAGGTAATGGACAAAGTTTCGAAATCGTACGGGTTAACACGCCTGACATAGTGCGCAAATAAAATGTGATTACGCGTCAAGTTATCTTGTCCATGGTGCTTCTGTAGAAATCGTCCCAATAACCATTTGATAGGGCGGTACCTCTGGCCTTTGATCTGTATTAGGTTAGGACCCCAATCTCGAACTCTTGCGCATTGTATTACTGTAATCTGGTTAAGTATTCCGATGAACATTTTTTGAAGTACTAAAATTGAACTTTATGCTGTGTGAAATTTGTCTGGGAGGGGTAGTGTAGTGCCCCAGTGGTTTGCCAACTATAAAATGTGCAGGTATCATTGGCACCAAGTCATTAGGGTGATCGCTTAATAGCTTAAGGGCGATGGCTTAATGGTGTCGATCGCTTAAGTCTAGAAATTGGATTCACCTCTATTTGTATAAGACAGATGTTCCGATCTTCGAAAGTCGATTGGATTGATGATATACCAAGACTTCAGGTCTCCAGTAGCTCATTACTCGCAGCGACGAGATTATTTCCGTGGTAACTCCACATCTCTTTGACAAATCCTTTTCTTGAAGTAAATCATATGAATGCGGCCATAAAGGCTTCCATTTCCATATTAGGCACACACTCAATGTGGATAACCTTTGATGACATTCAAAATGCATGATAATGTTGATAGGTACCAGCTTTGAACGATTTTGGCCCTCGCCTAGGGCTCATGCGTACGTTGATCACATAGACCTTAATCGCGTTTCCCGCGTCAATAAGCCAGTATCTTTCTCTCAGGTATGTAGTCATTAGTTGAGGACCTCTGTGTAATGTCTTCTTGTGCGCGTCATCTAGGAACGGTACCGTGTTAGTGACAGTAATCGGTTTCCTTTCTCTAGCAGTTTTCGATCTTAATGCTTCAACTTCCTCCGGAAACTCCAGGTATTGAGGAAGTTTAATGCAAATGTAAGTGCTTCTTCTTCATGATTTACAACTCTTACCCACAGTTGTAAATCATGAAGAACTTACATTTGCATCAAACTTCCTCTTCCTTCCTTTTATTTTCGAGATTAATCCATGTATGTTAATACTGCGCCATATTGGACCTAACTATAACACTACTATCATATTTTACGATTTAATTTATTATATTTTTTACTATTTTATTGTTCCCCGGTTTGGGGAATATTCCCGGGCACAAAGGAATTTACTGGGAATATTCCCATGGGGAATATTCCCCGGGAATATTCCCCAGGGGAATATTCCCGCGGCACATCACTACCCGTAACCTAACTCATATTTACCATTATCAATCTCGTATATTGCAAAATAGTCGCCATATTAATCTAATTAGAAATAAACCCGCGTAACCCGCCCACAAACTATGAAATTTGACATTTCGAAGGACATTACACTAGCGCCTCTAGCGGCGAATCCATACGCGGTAGCCCACATTGTCTCTTTCCAAATTTGAATTTTACTATTTGGCAGTGAAACGATCACGGTAGATACCGCCGGTGACGTTGGTATTCATATGTAATGAAACTAAACGGTGCTAAAGCCGTGTTCCGAATCACGTTAAGAATGCTCGCAGCGCTTACAGTGCTTACGGCCGGTCCAAATCAAATAGCGCGCTCAAGGCCGCGTGAGTAGTGTTTTGTTTCGGACCGCTATTCACTTGAGTGCGCTTACGATCGGACCGATTCACGCTCATAGCCCGTGTTTACTGTCTTGTTCATATATCAAACGTCAACTTGACGTTTGGCTCAAGGAGCTTACGCCTGCGAGTGTGAGCACCGTGAGCGACGTCCATGACATCATCAGTGACGTCACGACATCTCATGTAAACGCTATGAACGTGATTCAGTCCGATCGTAAACGCGTTTTTAGCGCTGTAAGCGTGATTCGGAACATGCCATAGATGTGCCGCCAGAGGTAGCGCTTACAGCCCCGACACGACTTCGAGCTGCGGCGGCAGCGGTTTTCCTAATTATCCCAATACATTGCGTGTGATCCCAACTAACCGCAGTGCGTTGCGCATCTCGACCGCGCAATGAACAGACAAAGCGCATACTAGGCCACAATTCGCGCAGAATCGTATCCGGGCCGTTATTCAAACGCGAATGAGACCCGTCAAGCGATATTCGACCTTAAAGACTCTAATTTCCAGGCTCGCAAGCGGTGTCGTCGACGAACCTGACGAACGACGACACGCTGTCGATCCGCAGCATGTCGGTCGACGACACGCCCGACTTCGACAAGTCGGAGTACGCTCTCCGGGCTAAGACTTCCGTGGCTGGGCTGAGGAACGAGATTACGGAGCTCAGGAATGATATCAGGTATACTTAAAAGCAATCGAACTGGCCGAGTAGTCTCAAATTACTCCTTCTAAAAGGGACTTTAGCGTCTAAGCCTAAGGTTCAAATTGTAATGACAGTTTTGTAAAATATCGGTCATTTTAAACTATTTCAACTATAAATAACGCATCTCAGACCGTCTAATTTAACAGAAATTCAATATAGGGTGACACCACCAATTATGCACACTTTAAGAACAAGCACCACTAATGAACGTCAACCCTTATTCAAAGATCATACGGTTTTAAATTGACTGTTCTATAAAAAATGAATGACTCTTATTTTCTTTTACATAAGAGTTAATGTACATCATTGGGCCTTGTCCAGTACTGGTGGTGTCAGGGTGTCACCCTATATATTTAAAATATATATTTTTGATACAAACGAACTTGGTCTCAATTTGAATGGCAACACCAGAAGCCTTTAGTGGCCTTTGGTGGTATTCGCTGCTATACAAATTGGGACTAAACTAAACGCAAACGCGTTCGTTTGTGTTTATGATTCGAAAAAGATATATACTAGAGGTATAGATGAATAATGATGGCGTAAATAAGTTAAGGTTCATGTGTTTTAAGGTTTGTATATTGATAACATTGAAAAAATTCGCACAAGGCCGCACCGGCAGGATCGCCATGTAGGGATGGGCGTAGTGATACAACTGTTCACGTATTATGCCTAAATATGGTTGTACATAAGCTTAAATATATGGCTATAGTGTGAGAGTGTGTAACACTGCATGCACTACAGTTTATTACCGCATTTATATCTTTTAGCGAACTGAAGAACGATATCGTCGAATCAAAGAACGAGTTAGACACGACATACGAGAAGAAGACACCAGTGACACCCGGCGGGCGACGCATCAACCCGTTCATGCGGGACTGCGAGAACGGGATGGTGGACCCGCTGGGCGCCATACCGGTCGAGAACCTGAGCGTGGTCAGCCCGCCACCAGAGGTCAACGGGGAGCATGAGACGGCAGGTAAGCGTCCATAGGCTACCATCAGGCAGCATTACTTTGCAACCGTCGTAGTTTTAAAAAGAGTGAACAAAAACCACAGCCTCATTAAACGCATTCTCCGAACCCTTCTGCACTTGTCGAATTTGGGAGGTAATTAGTGAAGCGGGCAGCGAGAACTAGCTTCAACGAATTGACAACATTTTAATTTTTCTAACCCCTTAATTTTATTAGAATATAAAAATCCAATATTTTTTATATATGGTCAGCAAGCTCATATCTCTAAATGGATTTTGGCTTCAAGCCGCTAAGATAAAATGAAATGTTATCAATTGCGATCGCGCTTATTAGTCGTAAACTATAATAAAATAAATTAGGTAAGAATCTCAAAAAGTGGCCGCCATTTTGAACTTTTTTCTTTACGGTTCTCCACATAAACAAAAAAGTTCAAAATGGCGATCCAATTAGACTCTGGTCCGAAAGGGATTTCAATATGATTTCGATATTTGTCTATACGGGCATCACTCTAATGCGGATTGTAATTGTGTGTAGAAGCTGAAACTGAATCGGTGAGCTCAGAACAGAGCCATGAAACTGAACGCAGCCGGGAGGCGTCGTCGGTCGGCGAGAGCGACTCCGCGTCCACCGGGCCCGATCAGGTCAAAACACAACTACCCGCTGGCAAGGTAAGCTTCTCTTTGTAATTACTGTATGACAGCAGTCGTTAAGCCAAGTTGGAGGCCTTCGGGCGGCTTGAGAACTTCTAACAGTCAAGTTGCCCACTCAGTTGACAAAGGGGGGTCGAAGTTGCCCCACGTCCGTAGGGAAAGTACCCACCGCTACCCCACACGTGACCCATGGGTGGTTCTAAAAGTGCAACAAAAACTGGCAACCGTACTGTTTTCTCAAAGAACTCACGGTTAGAAATAAATGCCATACGATAAATAAATATTTTTATGTCACACCTGGCCATAAAGTGGCACGCTCCGCGCGCGAAAAAACCCACTTCCTGGCCAGGGGGTGACATAAAATTTTGTACTTACCACGGGCGATAATAAAGAAAGCCTCAGATCGCATATTTATCGCCCTTGCCTTCGGCTCGGGCGTAAAATACCTGAGATCTGAGACATTCTTTGTTTTATAGCCCTTGGTAAGTAATGTACTATTAATTAGTTCACGTAGAAATAGACAGGTAGTTTATTTAGCGGTGAGATAGCTCGTGAGTCCTGCTGGTCCTAGAATTTGTCAATCGATACTTAGTGTTCCGTATCAAAACTAGTGAACGAAACACTCGTCTCAGCCGTTTTTTTGTGTGTTATGTTGTATTGACATAGAAAGCTCTTTGGTAGTATAATAGGGGTTAGTAGTAGCTCAGTGGTACGGTTGAGGGATCTAGGAGAAGGGTTTAGATATCTGGAAGGAAATACGCAATCCACATACGAATTATAATGTATTCATACTATATCCGAATACATTCACATTCAATTGTAATCTAATTAAAATAACACATCAGCTGTGACTCCGAGCGAGTCCCAGGCCAGAGTCCTTGGAAAACCATTTGTTTCCAGCAGAATGCCGCTTTGACAGGCATTCCAGAATATATTCAAATACGAATATGTTACTTTATGGTTCTAGACCAAGCATGGCCAGCCTCATACAGTAACAACCTCTACATTCTCCCTCCTCCTCTGGATGAAGAATGCTTCTGCTTTAAGCTTAGCTACAACATCGTCATACGTGGTAAACGATGAAAATTGGGCTTTATAGAACGACAAGGCAGGGCCTTCTAAATAAGCAGCCAGCGCATACTTTTTCTGCTCATCAGTCCACGTTTTAATATTAGACACAATGTTAAAGTCAATTATAAAATCCTCGATGTTCGTTAATCCATTGAATTTCGATGCTGCCATGATTAAATCGGTCTTTTGCACAGAATGTCAATGTATTTCACGGCGTTACCTTTAATTATTCACTCACTCACGATATCCGTCTTACGTCAACTTCCTTATAATATCGTGCTGTTACGAATTACATATATGCAAACACCGTGTCTTGACTGTGTGACTTCCTGGTCACATTCTTCTCCCCTCTTTCTTCAAATCTGCACCTCCACCAAGTATAATAGGGGTTAGTAGTAGCTCAGTGGTACGGTTGAGGGATCTAGGAGAAGGGTTTAGATATCTGGAAGGAAATACGCAATCCACATACGAATTATAATGTATTCATACTATATCCGAATACATTCACATTGAATTGTAATCTAATTAAAATAACACATCAGCTGTGACTCCGAGCGAGTCCCAGGCCAGAGTCCTTGGAAAACCATTTTCACCTCACTAGCTCGGAAAACCCTTTTTTATTCTTTAAAAACAGATAGCAAAACTGCATTTTATCCACATGTGTGCAAAGTAATTTTGAAATCCGAACGTGTTCCTAGTTACTTTTTTAACATAATAACATGTAAGGCCGTGTTCCCACTATCCGATACAATATCGGTGTAGGATTCATTACCGATAAAAATGTTTGGAAAACTGCTTAGTGCTCACACTATCCGATCCGATATCGGTCAGATTCGTATCGGATCCGATATCGGTTAGTGTGGGTGGACACAAAACAGCCAGGACAATTTTCGCCCATCTGATTTTTTTTTCAGGTGGTGTGAAAAAATTCAGTTCTTGGATTTCAGATTTTATATTTATTTTGAATTAAAAAATGTTTTTATAATTATTTTGAATTTTAAGAAAAAAATATTTTTTTTTGGCAAAAAATCGTCATTATTCTCCATTTCGACTAATTTAGGGATAGGGATTTCAAATTTTACATTTATTTTGAGTTTTAAGTGGGAAAAAATATTTTTTTGCAAAAAATCGTCATTATACTCGATTTTGACTAATTCAAGCATAAGGATTTCAAATTTAATATTTATTTTGAATTTTAAGCAAGAAAAAATTTTTTTTTGCAAAAAATCATCATTATACTCGATTCCGACTAATTCAAGGATAAGGATTTCAAATTTAATATTTATTTTGAATTTTAAGCAAAAAAATATTTTTTTTGCAAAAAATCGTCATTATACTCGATTCCGACTAATTCAAGGATAAGGATTTCAAATTTTATAAATATTTTGAATTTTGAGCTAAAAAATTATTTTTTTGCAAAAAATCGTCATTATACTCGATTTCGACTAATTCAAGGATAAGGATTTTAAATTTTATATTTATATTGAATTTTAAGCAAAAAAAATTTTTTTTTTGCAAAAAATCGTCATTATACTCCATTCCGACTAATTCAAGGATAAGGATTTCAAATTTTATAACTATTTTGAATTTTAAGCAAAAAAAATTTTTTTTTTTGCAAAAAATCGTCATTATACTCGATTCCGACTAATTTAGGGATAGGGATTTCAAATTTAACATTTATTTTGAATATTAAGTTGTAAAAATTTTTTTTGCAATAAATCGTGATTATACTCGATTTCGACTAATAAAGATTTCAAATTATATTTTTATTTGAATTGAAAGTAATTCATTTATCACGCAATTTTGCTTTATATTTATCATTTGTTTTTGAATTTTGCTTAGCATTAGCATTTGTTTATGAATTTTGCTTAATTTTTTTGCGTTTTTTTGTTCAAATTTAGTTTTTATTTTCTATTTTAATGAAATGAAAAATTGGAAGAAACCCAATTTTTTTTATTGTTTTACTTTTGTTTTTTCCTTTTTCTATTTCCTCGCTTTAGTGAGGTGAAAAGATTTGTGTTACACACGGCTGCAAAGTTATTTTACCTCGTGTGTTGCAACACTCGCTATGCTCAGGATTCTAATTTTGAACCACTCGCTTCGCTCAGGATTCTATTTTCGAACCACTCGCTTCGCTCGTGGTTCAACCATAGAATCCATTCGCTAGCTCGTGGTTCAACCCTAGAATCCATTCGCTAGCTCGTGTTCCAATTCCACACTCGCGGTTAAAATACAACTTTGCACCCTTGTATAACAAATAACTATTGTTTCCAGCAGAATGCCGCTTTGACAGGCATTCCAGAATATATTCAAATACGAATATGTTACTTTATGGTTCTAGACCAAGCATGGCCAGCCTCATACAGTAACAACCTCTACAGTACCTACCTACACATAGCCTTAATCGGTTGTGCCCTAAGGAGTCCGGGATCCACTTTCACACCTAATCCAATGATTTGGCGTCGGAACTAATTTTACGAACTTAACTGCCATATGACATGTAATTGACCTTCCAATCCAGAGGGATTAATAGACCATGTTGAGATTAGATCTATTTCCTAACGATGATTTTCGTCCCGAAAAGAGACTAGATTTTGAACAAAAGAACCTATTTTGAAAAACCTATCGGTACAAGCCGGGTTCGAAGCCGCGACCTCCAGATTATAAGTGGATGAGTAAATAAAACTTCTAAATTCACTGTCAATGTAACAGCTGATACTGTGACAGGTGGTCCGCCGGCGAGCAACAAATTCATCCCGCAGCGGCGCGCGCGCCTCCCACCCCGCCGCCCGCCCGCGCTCCGCCCTGGAGCCCGGACAACTGCACCACCACGGGCCACAAGCGCTCAACCGGACGCTACACGATACCCCGGCGTCGTCTACTGAACGGATTGGCGATGGTGAGTCATTCGGTATCTTATAGCTAAGAAAGGAGTAGAGGGCATATGCCTAATGCGCGTTGGGTGGACATCATCTCAGGACCGCGCAGCTTGGAGAGCGCTAGTGAAGGATGCCCTCAATCGTCACGTCCCTCAGTCGTAAGGATACGACGAAAAAGAAGCTTAGAAGTCTTTAGATTCCATGGGCTCCTAAGCTTGAACGTGGGGCTTGCACAACATGCGCATAACTTGCAACAAGCTCTGAACAGGATACTACATGATA
This sequence comes from Cenopis cana, assembly GCA_951800055.1. Classification (NCBI taxonomy): domain Eukaryota; kingdom Metazoa; phylum Arthropoda; class Insecta; order Lepidoptera; family Tortricidae; genus Cenopis; species Cenopis cana. Next base: position 1,308,335 of record OX637476.1, on the reverse strand, counting down.
CGCAGGCGTCTTCTATTGAACGGATTGGCGATGGTGAGTCATTCGGTGTCTTATGACTTAGGAATCATCTTGGCTTTCATGGGTTTCTGAGTTTGGACAACATGCGCATAAAGTCTTGGTCACACCGCTTGCGCGACGCAAGCGGGACGCTGTGCTGCGCGCCAAAATGTATGAAACCGTCCCGCTCGCGTCGCGCAACCTGTGTGACGTCGCTAACCTGTTAGCATACGTTCCGGCGCGCAGCGGTCGCGTCGCGCAACGCAGTGTGACCAAGCCTTTACTTGCAACAAGCTCTGAACAGGACACTACATGATACGCCGGCGTCTTGTACTGAACAATTTGTTGATAGTGAGTCATTCGGTGTCTTGCAGCTGAGAAATCTTTACTCTGTATGACTTGTAACAATTGTTAAGATTTTTTTTTTGTGTTTGTATTTGTATTTAATAACACAGCTTTCGATACACGATTCATAACACTTCGCTCGATACAATTAATTCCCAAAGTAACCTCCAAATTTACTTGTTTTTTTTTACTATGTGACACTATGAAACAAGAAAAAAGAGAAAAATCACTCATAACTAAAAAGTATTGTATTGCATTGTAATGCTTTATTGTACATAAAACAGTGGGAACAAAGGGGAACCGTAACCGTGTTGAGGCAATATTTTTAAATAAATAAAAATTGACAAGTTCTACCGTAACAAGATATGCGGCCTGCAAGTTCTATCTCTGTTACCCTTTCGAAATATGACAGTGACGGCTGAGCGCTCGATGTTCGATTTCATCTGGGTACATTAACGGCCTTAATGGAACTGAAAACTGACTTTCTTCGTCCACAGAGGAGTCCTCTGACACGTTTCACGGGCAGCCCTTGCCGGAGTGGCTGGCAGTAGGCGAGAGCGTGTCGCTGCGACTCAGCAGCAGCACGGGCGTGGTCGCGTACGTGGGCCCGGCGCACTTCGCCGCCGGCGTCTGGGTCGGGCTCGAGCTGGACGCACCCACTGGTAACTATAGTTAGATGTTCTAGAACACTCCTCGGTCACTACTGAGTACGTGGGCCCTGCGCACTTCGCCGCCGGCGTCTGGGTCGGGCTCGAGCTGGACGCACCCACTGGTAACTATAGTTAGATGTTCTAGAACACTCCTCGGTCACTACTGAGTACGTGGGCCCTGCGCACTTCGCCGCCGGCACCTGGGTCGGGCTCGAGCTGGACGCACCCACTGGTAACTATAGTTAGGTGTTCTAGAACACTCCTCGGCACACTACTGGGTACGTGGAACCTGCGCACTTCGCCGCCGGCACCTGGGTCGGGCTCGAGCTGGACGCACCCACTGGTAACTATAGTTAGATGTTCTAGAACACTCCTCGGTCACTACTGAGTACGTGGGCCCTGCGCACTTCGCCGCCGGCGTCTGGGTCGGGCTCGAGCTAGACGCACCCACTGGTAACTATAGTTAGATGTTCTAGAACACTCCTCGGTCACTACTGAGTACGTGGGCCCTGCGCACTTCGCCGCCGGCACCTGGGTCGGGCTCGAGCTGGACGCACCCACCGGTAACTATAGTTAGATGTTCTAGAACAGTCCTCGGTCACTACTGAGCAGCAGCACGGGCGTGGTCGCGCACGTGGGCCCTGCGCACTTCGCATGGCCAACCCACGCTCGTGAGATAAAAGTACTATAATATAGAATAGATAATGTTCATAAACATAAACATGCGAAATATGTAATAGTTACATATTTCGCAAGTTTATGTTTTGTTTTACCTTTGTACTAACAAAACTTAATTTCTAGGCAAAAACGACGGCTCAGTGGGTGGCACGCGGTATTTCCAGTGCCGGCCGCGGCACGGAATCTTCGTACGTCCCGACAAGCTCATACAAGATCGCCGCGGACGATCCGCACGACAGTACAGAGACTCGGAACTGAAGCGAGCTGGCAGCAAAGGTATGTTCAGATGAAAATCATCTCTGTAGACATCTGTATAAAGTACAAAGTCGATTGAAAACAGTCACTTAAACGAAGCGTACTTGTACAACTGAATCGTGACCCACCGTGGAACCTTGTTACAGAAAGTATCATAATAATTTACCTTGTCAGACAGTACGATGTCACTATGACATTTTCCGTGACAAGGTTCCACAGTGGGTTACGATTTAGTTGGTTCGATAGTACCTATTGACTTTGGTCATACATATGTCCCGGACAAAAATATACTCTAAAGTGCAATATCGATTGAGTCTGGCAATGCCGCACGGTTTTTGGGTTGTGGGTTACTGAAAAGTAGAAAGTTATATATGCAGCGGATGTTACGGATGTAGATTTACTGATTTAGAACAAGTAGTAATTGAGTAGTTTGTTAGGATTAGTAGTAAAGTAGCCTGCGTAATGTAGATTTGTTAAATTTATTTTCAGGAGAAGGCCTACACAATTTACACAGATCGAGGAGTCGCGGCGAAAGCATAAACGTCGTGGGCACCAAAACTAGGAGCAAATAATTACACTCGTGTCGTCCCTATCGCCGTACCATACAACCGTGCAATGTACCACCACCTTTATAAGTTACAATACTGCGCATGTTTTACTTGTGTAGCGGCGAGGAGTTCAGCCAATCACAGCGCAGCATTTTCGCGTGCGAAGCGTTCTCGATTGTCATTGGTTGTCGCGTATGGAGTGAAGTGCCGTGATTGGTGGATCGTGTTTAATGGCGTCATTCCGATGTAACTTATAATTGTGGAGTACGGACCGAATTATAAATATACGTCCACCCTCTTTCGTTTATGTTAGCGGCAAATGGTGCTTTGTATGTAGTTTCCACTGTTACATGATAAATTAAAAGTTTTAAATGTTATTTCGTTATCTGAAGTTGGCGTTTAATTTATTATGTGATGGGAATCAGCAATATTGTATGTGTTTATATTGTTTCCTTTATTATAGAGAGGTTCGTTGTATGGAAATTTTAATTCTCTCTCATTTATTGACTAGTTTAATAAGATGTTGAAGAGGATTCTCTTATATTTCCAATTATCGCAATTTTATAGTACATACTTTGACATTAACAAAATTTCAGTCACACTATTTATTTATTAATTTTATCGTAACTACAATTTTTATTATATTGACACAATCGCAATCAATTGACTATGTTGTAAATATAATTGGACATTTTTAAATATGTGATTTAATTTAATTCTTTTTAGATGTACATATGTGAATTTTGAGTGTATTATTAATTTAGAACCAATGAAATTTTTGTGATCAGTGATAATATTTGATGGTTTTTTGTATAGATTTTTTTTACTGTATAGTATGTTGTAACTTATTTATCTAGCTTATTGTCTATGTTGTCTATGGATGCACAGGTTTTATATTCTGCACATGGAATATGACATCTGTGGCTAGCAGCTTATAATAAAGCTTTTATTTGAAAAAAAAACGCATTGCTCAGATGTTTTTAACAAGCACATTCAAATGTGATAGTTTCTTGCCACACTTTATTGCCAAGCAATTGATTCCTATTTCCTTTAAATTTAGTTTGCCCTACGAATTTCACAGAAACGTCCAATATACGTCTAAAACTTCGTCCTTGTAAAAGACTTGTACTTAACTGGTAATTTGTGACGCGCATTACCGCCCATCCCCCGTTGCAAGAACAAGCATTAGTCTTATATAATCGTTTGCTAATGTGCCACATTATTTTTGATTATATCGTGGCTCAATAACGTTGTCTTGCTATAAATGGGTGGTACAATCAGCCAAAAAAGACTATATTGTCTGTGTAATAACGTTGAAAATTGGTTGTCAATTTGTTTGGCTGATTGTATGAGAAAAAATAAATGTATGGCACAATAAACACTGTCCTAAAATTTTTGATCTCCATCCACTTTTGAACAATAATTGATGGTAGATTACATTTTATTCCAAAATAAATGATTAAAATAATCATTATGGCCGCTTACAGAGGTCGAGTCGTTTACAGATATATTATTTTAGTATGACACTGACATATACTATTAATCCATTGGATATTCAATTTTATAACTAATGTTATAGAGTTCATATTAAAATAAAAAAGAATAATGTGAACTTTTTACAGTAAGTAGGCCGCAATGGCACTTTTACAATTCAAAAACTATTAGCATTTCTCAAAGACCACTGCTGAGAAGAAACGCCGAAAAAAACTCTATATTCAGAATTTTTTTTTCAAAAAAAGTTTATAAAGTATGAAACAACGCAAAAACAAAGAAATATAACGAGGAATTAAAAGTAATACATAAACACTACCAATGTTTCTAATATACACTTTATTACATTACGGTAAAGTATAATTTATCCAATGAAATACGAGCATATTCAGTGACAAACTTAAAATGATCGCGATGTAACTAGTTTTATCGCTAATCGCGGTAAGATATCAGATATAGTGGCTTACTACCACTAGCACAGTGAAATAGTCTAGCTCACCTAATGTATATTCCATCCTTTTAGTAAATAATAATCGTAAGTACACGTAAAGTACACTAGTAACGCCTGGTTTAATGTTTGTAATAATTTACTTCTCATTGGCTTGTAACACACCCTACCGCGATCCGGTAACGAAATAACTGTCTCTTTCGCTCGAATTAGTAAGTGCGATAGAGAGGGAGTATCGTTTTCGGTTTCTGTAGGCTCTCAGATCAGGTTATCTAATACCTTGGAGTGTTCCATAGCGTTTTGTCATTTTCAAGAGCTGTTTGTCGCTTGACTGCGTTTGAATATGACATAAGCGCGGTCGTATAACATTCGCTGTCAGGCCACGCCTCCTAAGAACAAAAATGTATGGACGTGAACGCATATGCGTTGCCGGCAGTGAGTGCCTTAAATCAAGACTGTGTCAAAGAACCTGAAACTGAAGTGTGTTACGGCTCATAGCCTGCCACTTGCCTCATCCCTGTAACATCGTGTATATTCACATATAATTAAGTAATTATAATTATAATTAAAGCAAAAGTAATACGAGCTGTTTCAAAGTTACACTCGGTTAACGCCAACTCTTAGTATTTGTAATGACTGACATTCATAATTGTCATGTAGCTAGCCCGGTTTCACTAAGTTGACCATTGTCATATGACAATTTGCCGTACACTTTTGGGTTAACAAATAACGATGGCAGCCTATTTTAACCGAAATTGTCATTGTCATGTGACAATGTCAGATTTAAAATAGAGGTCAGGTTCGAACGCTTTCAGACTGTTGTACTTAAAACATTCCATTTAGTCGGCATTTTTTTACATTTATCGAATTCAGTAGTTCGGTGATAAGTTAGATTTTTAACCGAATATCGATTTACGTTAATTTGCATTTATTGCGTTAACATTACCTGTGGCGCCCGCTGTCTCTTTCAGACATGTGGGAATAAACGATCGACATAGGTTTACCAATGCCTGGATTACACTTGACGAGCCTAAAGGCGAGACAGTGTTTTCGCTTAAGTACTTGAGAGATATAAGCGTGCGTTTACACTGAGCTGGAGTGGAGACGGGCAGAATTGACTAATCAAATTCATTCATTACATCGAAGTGGAGAAGGTTAAGGTGGGAAGAAACTGATTGGCCAATTTTGCCTCTGTGGAAACGCATCCTTATACCTAAACTGGGTTTAAGTGCTCGGCTTGAAAAAAGGCAGCTATTCAGCATCTGAACTTATATCTAGACAAAATGCTGTCTCTCCGATATACTTATTAAGTGTAATCAGGATCAGTTGGCATCAGAACCCGCAGTTCTGATGCTCAAAATGATCTACACTGACTTTAATGTCAAGAAAATGGATCTGTGTAGATTATTCCGAGCTCTGCTTAGATAATTTTGCTGTTGTAAGAAGCCCTGACTAGGACAGCTCAATGTGTGTATAAAATCCAAAAAGAAATAATGAATAAAGTATTTTCGAAATAAAGTAGGATGTGTCTTTGAAACTCTCAATGTGCTTTCGTCCAGTAGCGTAGGCGGGGAGCGTGCACTAGGGGTCCTAGGTAGGCGAATAGTGACCTTAAAAACAGCTACACGTAGGTTCAAATTTATTTAGACACTAAGCTGACCATGTGCTGTGCTTTTGTTTTAAACATAGTTTATAGGGAAATTAAATTTGTTTTGTATTATTATTTTAACTACAAGTACACCGTAGTTGTATTTTAGCAGTCAATTCAATATGAGCTTACGAGGATTTTTTTAAACAATAATGTTGGATTTATTTTTAATGTAGACGCTTAAGTTTTTTTGCCAGTCTATGAATTGTGTAATAAAATTAATGTACTTAGATCACAAATGTATTTCTAATTCTTTTTATGCGATATAAGTCATATAAGCGACTTATAGGGGCTACTTTGTAGCATAGATGGTTGCGTCTTTATGTACCTACACATTTAAGCATAATTTAAAGAGATTTTTAATATAATACAAAAATAGTTCCCTATTAGTGGAAATATTTTTGCCAAGTAGCAAATTCGAGTCAACCATCCCTGTCATTATCAATAAATGTAATAATTATGAAGTTATTTGGTTTTTATTCGTTTTCATTTAAATTATCTCCTGTTTAGTGCTTTTATCTCATGAGTGCGGGTTGGCCATTGTTGTAGTTGTGACACATACGAACATATAGACAACGTGAACTCATAGCTCCTACGCACACATAGACAATGTGCACGTATAGCTCAACATTCTCACCCGCGCTCGTGAGATAAACAACTCTACTTGTTAGTAACTTATCAATCTTATCATTATCAGCATGCTCTCATTATTCTAGAAAATGAGTAATTTACCTTAGTTATTAATATAGTAGTGAAATGCAGTGGTAATTTCCAGTAGTTACTAACAAAAATGAATTACCCTATGCGAGGTGTAAGTAGATCTTTATAACCGTATTTGAACTAAAAATATTTACTTGAATTTAAACTTTGTGAGACATGTTATAATTATATCCCTGTAAGAACTTATATTCACGAAGGGTTCGAAACATATAGCTCTCAGTGATAATTAATACGCGAGTTTTAACCGTTTAGTAATAGTACATTACTTAACAAGGGCGGTAAAACAAAGAATGCCTCAGATCACTGGTATTAGACGCCCGAGCCGAAGGCAGGGGCGATAAATGAAATATGCGATCTGCCCGTGGTAAGAACAAAATTTTATGTCACCCACTGGCCAGGAAGTCCGCGCGCGGTAATTTTGTATTTACCACGGTCGGTAATAAAGCCTCAGATCTCATATTTATCGCCCTTGCCTTCGGCTCGGGCTCTCAAATACCTGCGACCTGAGGCATTCTTTGCCTTACCGCCCTTGGTAAGTACGGTTTTAGACGAATTTCTTCCCTCGGACGCTCGGGTTATGGAATGAGGTTCTTCCCTACCGAGGTTTTCTCGAGGGACTACAATATGGGGCTCTGCAAGAAAGGAGTGTAGGTACTTATAATTTTTTAAGGGTCGACAACGCGCATCCTTTAGCTTACCATTAGGCGGGCTGCAGGATTGTTTGCCACCGACGTGGTATATAAAAAAAGTTAAAAATATCTATCTTTCTGAAAACTGAAGCTAACTACCTAATAACTTTTACCCGTCCAACATGAGTAAAACCTCAATCAATATGTCTGAAGCAGGGAATCGTAAGTAAAGTTGAATCACGACATCTTTCCCTGCCACCGATAATAAAGCAGACTCCACAAGAATTGTATTTTATTTGCTTGTGCAAATAAATGATGATTTACTGTGCACGGGTAAGCGGATTGTTACGTAAGTTTTGTGTTCCAAGTGACAAATTAAAAAATTAAAACTAAAATTTAAGGCATTAACCCTTTGACCGCCAAAGCGATAGTGTGTCGTCGTGCCCAGTACGCCAAGCACTGCTTTTTTGGTGTAATGTCTAAACCAATAAAAACAAATTTTAACAGTTCGTAAATGATTTTTTCATGATCAAAGTACACCTTCACTCCGACCTTTTAATTGGTTGTGGGCGTGGTGGGCACGACGACACACAACCACTTTATAGGTTCTTGGCGGTCAAAGGGTTGGGGCATATTACACCGGTTCGTAAAATAAACATCTGCCTCGAGAAAAACCGGCGTAAGAAACTCTGCAAGGTGACATAACTTTCAAAACAATATACTTACCTATATACAATGTATAAAATGACAGTATCACAATTCACAAAATAATAATCAGAGATCTTGAGTAGTAAAACCATTCTTAACCTTTTCAACGCGCTGTGATTACAAACGCTGTTATTACTTACACGCCATGACATCGGAATATCAATCGCGAATTTGATCCCTATAGATACGCAAGGAGGTTGATATCGCACTGCACGCCGTGACGTAGGTATATATCAGTCGTCAAGTTGGTGTTGAACCAGCGGTGCGGATATATCCGTCGTTGGCATCGAAAGGGTACTGAACGCCCCTCCAGTGTTCCCACTAACATCTGACGTAGGCATATAGGCGCAATACACAGATACTTATAATACCTACAAACCTACATGGAAACAATGTAAAACTAGAGGGGTGTTAATTTTTAAAATGTAGCTCCAGTTAGGTACCCCTCCAGAAAACCTTCGTACAAGTACTTATTAAAGATTCTGTGGCTATTGAATGCAGCGACATACCTACATCTCGCTGCATGGGTTTCTGGTGGGCTAGAACAACTTGCTCCCTTGAGTCGTAACTCGCGCGACTCTGTTATTTCTGTCCCACTCGACGTGTGCGAATAAGAAAGGAGAGGGTAGATTTTTCTCTACTCGCGTCGCGTCGCAGTGACAGTTGTGCTAGCCCCGCTGGAGTACATTCACGATTTACTTTATGGTTTCGTACAGTCGCGATCCGCCATGGTTTGTTCCTTGGGCCGCTCGGTGACCTTATTTGCGACGTCGCGAGTGTCATCTGGCGGGCGGGGCGGCGCGCACCCTGCCTGGCACTGCTCACTTACCGCCACCGACAAGACGGTAGCGTCTGCAGAATCGTGGAAGGTATATTAATTTTGTATTAAGCAGTAACTTCTGTTTAAACTACAAATTTCAAATTAGAGGAAGCATTGAAAATTATACGAATACGCTTCGATGCGGGATGATTTAGACGCGTTCCTCGCCAACTGGCTGGAAGAATCACAGGCACTGGAATCAGGCATTTATGAGGAGAGGCCTTTGTCAGGCACTTGTAAAAACGCAGCGTAAGAATCTGTGACTTTCTGACACCTTGCTCGGCCCCCAAATTCCTCAACCGTTCTCTCTTCCGACGCTAGGGAGGCGTACAGCGACATCATAATTTTTCGGTTTCCTTTCGATATCCTTTCAGTACAAATACCATCCGCCATATAGACATACGAAAGAGTTTTTGAAAGACGGAAAAGTTCGATACGGAAATAAAAATTATGCCTCTTTCTAGACACAGCTTCGATCAACGGGTAATACTGGACACAATATTAACCGACTGACTCTACTCCCTTCATTTACCCTCACCAATAAACCTTATTTTGTCAACCCTACATCTATTTTTGCCTTAGCGTATCCAAAGTCGCTCGTTACAAAGGAGACATCCCTCCATAAAGCGCTATTGGCTGCGTGACTTGCCTTGCTGGTTCCAATCGGCTTCCAACGGGCCACCGAACAAGTCATGATTTGAAATGGACCAAGCCGGGCCTTCGTCGTCCAATCAGGACCCTCGCTTTGACTTCATCGGGTCCTATGCTGTTAAATCCTTAAAACTAAAGCCTGAGAAATGGATGAGGGTGTTGAGCGTGGAAGAACACAGGTCTACATTAAGAGACTTTGTGGATAAACCGTTCCCAGTTCTTCTGGTGGTTGTTTTGACGCACGCTGCTCAGTTGGTCCCGGTGATATCGTTCCCTTGTTACTTGAAGAATAAAGCGGTGTATTATGTGAAGAAGAAGCCAGATGTCGTGCCGAAAGAGAACTGCTCGGAGATGATCATTTTTGGTAAGTGGTAAGTTCTAGGAATGCGGGGAAAATAAAGTTTTGACAGGATTTGGAACTGTGATCAACACGAAATGGGACATGGAATCGAAAAACTGATACTTGTTCGAAGTTTAATGGGATTTTTTCACCTCTCCTTTGTTTTTTCAACTGCTATTGTCCTAGCTACCAGTAGGCCTAGCACATGACGGCCGCGAGAGTATGTCGGCTCGATATACTATCCTTACTTTCTAACTACACTAATCAAAACAAGACGCGTAGTCTATCTCGAGACGACATAGGTACTCTTGCGGCCGTCATGTGCTAGGCCTACTGGTGTAGGTACTACAGGAAGTACATATTAGGACTAGAGCTACAGACTCGTCAGACGTTACTTTTCGACTTTATGTCACGTTTTAAATAAAATAAAAATATATTTACTGACTATTCTTGTCCATAGATCGTTAGAAACCTTGCTTAAACCTACTAATACCGACCTACCTTGCTTTTGGTATATGTAGTGTAGTTTAAGGTTTAAAGTTAATTTGTCAGTAAAGTTAAGGTTTCAGGGTCATTTTTAAATGATAGTAGGCATAGAACCTGGAAAAAATTCAAATACATAAGTCCTAGTTTAGTAAGCTCATGTACTTACTCCTCAAAATGGCCGAGATAACGATGGTTGGGATAACCCTTTTTACACTAAGCAGGTTCAGCAGAAGATTTTTTAGGCAGTATGTTAAGTAATTTTTTGCATTAAGCAGTAACGCTGCTAACACAAACTATAAACTATAGGATAGTGCAACTGACCGCGAAAGCCAGGCCACAGGTTCGAATCCTGCTAGCAGCCATAATTTTTAATTTTTCCTTAATTTAGAAATGTGAAGTATGTTTATCAACCTAAAAACATTTTCCAGGCGACCTAGCTCCAAGATTAATAGATGAACTAGCTTCTCTGGTGGACGAGGTATTTGTACCTCTGTTATCGAATCCTCTGAACCATGAAGGCTGGCCGCTGGTGGTCTCCCAGGATATCCTCAAGCAGATACATAGCCTCAAAAGTACGGTTTATGAGGTAAGAAAATAAAATTTTACAGAATAATGCATCTGCCCATTGCATTGGGCTATCTACTAGTCGTGATACAAAATAAAATGGTGGCCTAATTTTCATTATCTATTTATTATACATTATCTTTCATAGCAGAGTAAAAATTGCGGTCTCACCTTATACCTGGGCCATACGCTGCCGCTCGCATTGCCGCTCGCGTTGCTCCTCGCGTTGCCGCGAATGTTCCCGCTTGTTCCCGCTCCGGCCACACGGCGGACATGGCGAGGCGAATGACGAGTAACGTGGCCACACGGCGTCCCTCGCTACTTCCCTCGCCATTCGACGAGCGTGTGGCTCAGGCATTACCCAAACAACTCCGACCCAATTTTCGCCGTGGCGCTTTAAAACGTTGTGTTTAATGGTTTCCCAAACTAGGTCAAAGGAAAAGTCAACGGACAGACCGTGCTCCCTATGCCTGTTGGTGTTGAGTTAGTGTACGAGGCCGAAAAGGAGGTCCTTCGCGGCGAAGAGGTGGACTTGTACCTTAAGAGTGCTATCGAAGGAGTTGTTATCAAATGGGCGCAACAGATTAATGACGTGATGATGGATGATTCCTCGCGGGCGTTCGATAATGGGCAGAATCCGTTGCCAAATGTTGGTTAGTTTGTATTGTTTTTTATTTACAACTCTTTAAAACTGATTGTGCCTAGATATTTGTAAAAAGCGAGCGGCAGACCGGGCATATAAAATAAGGGAATTTTCACGTAGACCCGCTTCGCCGCTTAAGCAGTGGCCGCGACTGACTATGAAAACCTTTCCAGTTAAGGGCGATAGAAATTAGCCCCTTATATTATTACACTACAGTGAACTACGCGCTAGCAGCTGTTTGTTAAATGCAGGGGATCCTAGCTTAATCAGAGATGGCATCCTTATGCAATGTCATCGTCGTATGACGACGGTTCTATGTAGTGACCGTACACTTAGAATCATTTAATTGATCGGTATCTACAATTAATTCTTTCTATAATTAAGTCTTATAAGATTGATGATGATTTCTAAGACTAGCAGGACTCGAAATCACGTCTTCAGTGGCTACCATTGAGACACGCACTCTGATTTTTCAATCGCTATACTTTTAAGCATGAGCAAGCAAACCAACAAAGATATTGATCATTAAATTAGATCTTGTTGTAACGAGATAAGATCTATACCAATGGTCATTTACTCGTAATTGTGTAGTTAGTAAAGTGTGAAAGTTATTTCAGTGATATGAAGGGGCAGATTTTGAAAAATCCTCTTTTTCTACAGTATTTCAAATTTCAACTGTGGTTTCATTCCAAACAATTGTTATGAAGTCTTAAAATTATAGCGTTCGTAAAATTTGATGACTGGAGTGGGTATCTTGATGGTTCCGAGCATAAGCATGTCTTTCATCGGAAAGTTACTGTTGATGTGTTTCTAGTCCAATATTGTCGAAAGATTGTTTTTTATTTATTTATTTGTTATCCACATTTATGTTAGTTTAGCATAGCGCTTCTGCTTTGTACGAAAGTAGACACAGCTAAGACTAAGTAATCTAATCTAATCTCAGTCTAAACTTGTTGATTGTTCTTGTTTATATAGAGTTAGCATTTTGGAAGTCCCGATTGAGCAACCTAAACTACATTTACGATCAACTTAGAGGTGACAGAGTTCGTTGTATGGCTGTTATATTGGAGAAGACAACATCAGCGTACTATCCGTGTTTCAGTAGATTGTTTAAAAACATCGTGTCCGGTAAGTTACTTCTTTTAATTAAATAAATTAATAAATATTTGTGGACAATCTTACACAAATCAACCTAGTCCCAAACTAAGTAAGCAAAGCTTGTACTATGAGTACTAAGCGACGATATACATACTTATATAGATAATTTACTTGAATACATAGACAACATCCAAGACCCAGGAACAAATATTTGTGCTTAACACACAAATAAATGCCCTGACCGGGATTCGAACCCGGGACCTCCAGCTTCGTAGATAGGGTCACTTCAAACTAAGCTAAAGCAGTCGTCGAAATTTCATAATGTTCTTCAAAGTTTTTAATTATTAACTAACTTTCGCGCCGTCTCAAGTTATGTAGGATTTGGGATCAAACGGCCGAAGATGGCGCGCAATTTATTAGATTAGAGTCAAAGGAGTTTGTACTTTATATACAGTTGGTTACATTCCATATTTAAATGTCAGCGCCACGCGCTCGCAGCTGGCTCACGACCATTGCTGCTGCCAATTAAATATGAAATCTAACTTCTGTATAGAAAGTTCACATTCCCCTAACTCTTAAAACGCGTGTATACTCCCGGAATCCTATAAAAAAGTTGTTGACCTATAACTGTCTTCATTATTACTATCTTAACTTCCAGCATTGGCAGAAGCTCAGGAAATAGATTTGTATCTAAGAACTCTAGTGAGGCATTTTCAAGGTCTAGAAGATACGGATTTCACGGAATGCCAGCCTTTGTTCCGACCTCTCTTTCACGTCATTTGCATGATTTGGAGAGACTCCAAGTACTACTGCAGTTCCTCAAAACTTATGGTGCTACTGAAACAAATTTGCAATCTATTGATATATCAGGTTATTCATACATTAATTCAGATCATCAATTATATATATTTTAGAGTGTGTTTTTACGTGATCATTCTAAATGTTCTGGTGTTTTAGGCAAAAAAATGTTTAGACCCAAGCACGCTATTTCACAGTGATATTGATGAAGCAACACAACGTATACAAGTTACGATAAACATACTAAAGAAGTTTAGGGGCACCTTTGAATATTTTAAAGACAATCTGTCAAAATACTTCGTTGACAAAACTGTCATACCTTGGACCTTCCACCCAAACGCGGTCTTTGAGAGAATGAATAGATTCTTAAGCAGGTTGAATACCATACAATGGTTTTTCAAGACTGTCATGGAATTTCAAAAGCTAGAAAAAATAGAGATAGGTGGTATGAAAGGCAGGGTGCTTACCGGACAAATCAGAGAAATATCGGCAGAATTCGATTCTTATTTCCATGGGTTTGCTTCGAAATCATATGACGTCTTGGATCCTGATGATAACAAGTTTGATGAGGATTTTAAAGAGTTTCAAGATAACATTGTAGATTTGGATTTAAAACTTTCTACGGTATTGGTAGAGTCCTTTGACAGCTGTTCTAATTTGGAAATGATATTCAAGGTATTTGAATTGATTGTAGATATATATGAGTGTAATAAATTAGAAGGCAATTTCAACCGTCTAATGGTTTTCAGCTAATTGATATCATAGGGTCAATCTTAGAGCGGCCGTTGATAAAAAACGAGTTTACGGCAAAATATTGTGAGATACTAGTGATGCTCGAAAAAGAAATAGTAATCTGCGAAGTAAGTATACCATATATTATAGAAGAGTAAGTAAAAATGGCCGCTTCGACTATACTTTATGTTTCTAGGACCTGTTTAAAGAACAAAGCCATCGTCTCCAAAAGTACGGGCATATGGAGGTGGATGCTTACCTCCCCCCCGTGGCAGGGGGCCTCCTGTACATGACGACGTTAGCAGCAAGGATCACGAAGCCTATAGCCTGCTTTCGCAATTTGCCGCACCCGTAAGTCATCGGGGTGGGGCAAATTGCGAAAGCTGATTATTTGGCTTTAATTCTTCTGTTTCATTCATTTCCTTACTGTGAGACGTCTTTACATTATACAGTAGAATCGTTTTTCACAATACACTAGCTTAAAGTAGCGACAGTCTTGACGTACCTAGTACCATATTTTGCACTGTTAATGTACCTACTAATTTAAAAAACACGTACAAGGTAGTTTCCCCACCTTAGCTATATTGAAGTAAAATTTCTTGCACGTAGGATAAAGGGTACGGATGAGGCCATGAAGCTTTTTGCAAGATATGACAAACTTATTGAAGAAATCAATGAATTTAAGAAGAAATATTTTAATGATTGGACGGTGAATGTACCGAAAATAATTGAAGAAAAAACCAAGAATATGATATTGGCTCGGCAAGGTTCCGATCTCATTTTGAATTTCAGTCCTATGGTGAGAGCTAAGATATTAACAAAAAGAATTGTTAAAATATATATTTCTTGCGAATTATATTTATTTTTTTTTTAATTTTCTAAGGTTTTGGACATTCTAAAGGAGGTACATCATTTGCGAATCAATCCTGATACTAAAGACTTACTTCCAAAAGACAGTTTAGAATTATTTGAGAAACAAGAAACATACAGACAGTACCGTATAAATCTTGGAATAACAATAGATTGGTACAATCAGATAAGGAAGAATAGTCAAAAAGTAGAATTCGATTTGGTTGAAAGTGAGATAAAAGCGATCGATTTAAGAATAGATATGGCACAAAATGAACTTAACTGGAATTCCCAAGGTAGGTTAAGAAGAAATTGACTTATTTACAAAATCTATGATGGATTTCATTATGTAATGAATTTCCTTTTTCAGATTTATGGAATTATTTACAAGAGTTGCATACTTTGGTTGGCAGTTTGTACCAACGGATGTCTAAAATACAAGATAACTTAGTAGAGATTAAGGCTGTTATGAGCACATGGTCATCTCAACCACTATTTGAGAGAAAAGAAGGCAAAAAGGTAATATGTATGTCATGTCAGATATGTTTCTGAAAAATGCTTTGTAATACAGTACTTAATATACACATTCATTTATTCTATAGGACACTTTACTGAATCTCGTTGATCGTCAAGAGAGAACTAATAAACGATACAATGACATCATATCAACAGCAGATCGCATAAGGGAATTGCTGAGAGAAAATATGGAACTGTTTAATATGCAGGACAATCAGGATAGCGAGATCTGGCTTAACTATGTAGAATTTATCGACAATTTGTTCGAGGAGTCATTGTTTAAGACAATTGCTATCAGGTCAGTAACTTGGAACAGTAACTGTCATGATGTGTAAGCTAAAATTGATCTTTCATAATGTTTTGATTCCAGTATGGGATACATATCCGAGCATATGGAACCTAAAAACAAACTGGCACCGCTGTTTGAGGCTCAGCTTGAGTTACTTGAACCTGATATGGTCTTTAATCCAAGTTTAGATCCAAATGCGAAAAAAAGTTTTACGGCTTTGATAATGGGTCTCATCGACGACATATTAAAAATGGCGACATTGATAGAGAGAATCTATTCCCAGAAAGAAGAGTCTTATGAAGCACAAATAACTCGTAACTCTGACATAGTCGAAATGAAGGATGATATTCTAAGTGGAATAGAAAAGGTATTTTTTCACATGAAAAGAAAATGCTCTAACGTACATTAATCAAATCATAATATTTACAATAATCATAAAAGACAAATGATTCCTAAACAGGAAAAAATATCAGAGATGAAACAAGTATTTACGTTAGTAATAAATGTTTTTAGGTTATTGAAGATGCTAATGAGTTTTGCAAGACATTCGAACACTATTCCTTCCTATGGCTGGAAGAAAGAGATTCAGTAATGGAAATATTTCTCACTTATGGAAGAATTCTTGCGCCTGAAGAGGTCGATAAAATTGGCTCTGAGGATAAAGACGTGGTTCCTCCGAAGCCGTGCGCCCCAAAAATGGAAGCTTTTAGGGAGCAGATTGACCATTATGAAAACCTCTTTATGGAAATTGAAGATATGGAACCGTACAAAGTATTTAACTGTTGGTTTCAGGTAAATAGATTTTCATTGTATGTTCGAAGCGAACTATGAAAGTCATGTGACAGGAAAGGAAATTAGCGATGAATGTGGACCGATGTCAAATAAGGGTTAGGTCAAGGAAAAGGCGGATGGACTGCGTGAGAGACAACATGAGCAAGAAGGACGAGAGTGGCGAGATTACGGTCGGTAGATAGGTATGGAAGAGGTTATTTCGCCGACCACTTGGGATATGGGGCCGTAAATGGGATAACGGCAGGCGAATGACGACGTTTAAAGCCTTCGCAGTTTTTTTTTTAAATTGTGCTGAAATAAATTTTGGTTATAGGTTGACGTGAAACCATTTCGTCAAGCGTTGCTTAACACTGTCAGGAAATGGGGCAACATGTACAAAGAGCACTTGGTAAACAACGTCACGTCAAGTCTAAGTGATCTCGCAAATTTTATTCGTGAAGCCGATGAAGGTAAATTGATTTGATAAATAGTAGGGACTCATAGATTTAAAATGATTCAATTATGTAGTAATACGTTTGGCATTTCATTGCCAGGATTACTTCAACCGGTCCCAGAAGGAAATTACGATGCTCTGGTAACAGTAATGGGATATTTAATGAACGTCAAAGATCGTGCAGTCACTACTGATGACATGTTTCAGCCTCTAACTGAAACTATTGAGTTACTTAAATTTTATGACATGGATATTCCAGAAGAAGTTAATGTACTATTGCAGGTAAAGGATGAAAAAAATATGGTTGAATGACAAAACCATGACTTAAAATTACTTAGAAATGACTTGTTTATAGGAATTGCCAGAGCAATGGCAAACAACAAAGAAGCTAGCTTTGACTGTGAAGCAGCAGGTGGCACCGCTGCAAGCAGCGGAAGTTACTGGAATCAGGAAGAAAATAGCAACTTTTGATAGCCACGTGATCTATTATAGAGAAGTGTTCAAGCGATATGAGGTAGGCTGATGTTATAGTTATTATTTTATTATTATTTATCGAATATATCAAACACTTATGTATATCGTCGCTTAGGACCCATAGTACAAGCTTTGCTTAGTTTGGAACTAGGTTGATATTTACTTTCGATGTCATTCTCTTTTTAGTTTTTCAAATATGAATGTGAAGACCCATATGCGGTGATGTCTAAAGTAGATTACGAGTTGTTGAATTTGGAAGACGACATGAAAGGTATACAAGAGTCAGGTTCTCTGTTTGAGGTCAATGTTCCAGAATTTAAATTGCTGAAGCAGTGCCGGAAGGAATTACGAATGCTTAAGGCAAGTTGTCATTATTAAATATCTCAGTAGTTCGTTTTAAGTTTTACTTTGAGGGTTAGAGTTACAGATCTAAATGTATTATTTTATTACTACCTATAGCAACTTTGGGATTACGTCTTCATTGTAAGAACCAGCATAGACGATTGGAAAACTACGCCATGGCGTAAAATCGACGTTGAAAACATGGACATTGAATGTAAAAAGTTTGCAAAAGAAATCAGGTTGCTGGATAAGGAAATGAGAAGGTTAGTACTCGTTAATAAACAAATTCATGAATTCTGTACATAATTTGAGTTCTTGATTATATAATGACTCGAGTTGATTTTAGTTGGGACACTTATATAAATTTGGAGGCAACTGTTAAGAATATGCTTACCTCTCTAAGAGCAGTCGGCGAGCTACAAAATCCAGCGATTAGGGAAAGGCATTGGGATCAACTGATGAGAAGTACTAAGGTAAGTGTAGACAGATCGAAAAAACAAATCACGGATACGAAGTATACTACTTACTGTACTTTATGTATATACTCGTAATGACAATGTAAATAATGCCATTTAGCTCCATTACCAATGGAACGCACATGAAACTATTGGATGTTATGGGTGTGAATATTTTTACTGTTATGCATTTTGCATGGATCGATGTTGTACCAGCACATTGCTTTTGTTTTGACAAAATTGTCACTGAATTATTTCTTATTGGCTGGATATTGTCGCATCATTTGCCTAAAGGGAATGTTGAAACCGAAATGTTGATGGTATGTTTGTACAGAATGCTCGCGAATGTAAATATGTTTATGATCCACAGAGTTTAGCTGCATTGCCACCTGAAATCACTGTAAGTACTTCAGTGTCACGAGGAAGCTATGACTTTCGGCATGCCAGGCTCTATGTCCTTCTTTTCCGGGTCAAAGTATTTATTTGCATGCATTTGTATTATCCACAGCTTTGCTTTATATGTAATTTTTTAATAAGTACTTTTTATCTGTGTTTTCATCTGTGCTGTCTTTCTTGTGATGTCGTTACATTTTTAGGTGCTGTCATTTTAGTGATCCTGTTTAGGATTGTCATTTGTCATTGGTCCTATAAGTTCAACATCTGGTTTGGTGTTAGATTGTATGCGTTATGTAGGTATGCAGAGTATGCACGATCATCAGACTAAAACTCTTTGAATCATCTAGGTAAGGATCGTTATGGATGCTAATACGACTTTAGCAGACTTACTAGCGTTAAACTTGCACGAATGCGAAGAAGAAGTAAAGAATATAGTAGATAAAGCCGTCAAAGAGATGTCAATGGAGAAAATTCTTAAGGATTTGAATACCACGTGGAGTGGAATGGAATTTGAACAAGAAGTTCACAAAAGGACTGGCTGCATACTCTTGAGAGCAAGTGAAGAGCTGATTGAGACATTAGAAGAAAATCAGGTAGCCAGAGAAGAAAGAGAATAATTATATTGAAGGTAATACAGAGTACAAACTTTTCACAAACTTCTAATTTCAGGTACAACTACAAAATCTTATCACGTCAAAATTCATAGCCCATTTCTTAGAAGAAGTATCGAGCTGGCAACAGAAGCTATCGATTGCTGATCAAGTGATCACGGTTTGGTTTGAGGTTCAGCGCACATGGACTCATCTGGAGAGTATTTTTATGAGCTCAGAAGATATTAGGAAACAGTTACCCGATGATTCTGCCAGATTTGATAGGATTGACACTGAATTTAAGGTTAGTTACTATTATTTACACAAAAAAAATGTTCAGATTAAATATTAACATTTATAATATTGTAATTTTATTTTAGATATTATCGACGGAAATGTCAAAAACACCAAATGTTGTGAAAGGTACTAATAAGGAGGGGTTAGTAGAAAAATTGGATGGTTTACAGAGCGACTTAATCATTTGCGAAAAAGCTCTTGCTGAGTATTTGGAGACGAAAAGGTTGGCGTTCCCAAGATTCTACTTTGTTTCATCTGCAGATTTGTTGGATATTTTATCCAATGGAAACCAGGCTGATTTGGTGATAAGGTACATTAAAACAATATAAAATAAGCATGCTTAAAAATGTACGTTAAGATTTCTAAGTTAATCATTTTGGTCCTTTTCAGGCATTTGACAAAACTGTTTGACTCTATAGCAAAATTGAAGTTTACTGAAGCAGCTGATAAACCAGGTAAAATAGCTGCGGGAATGATAGCAAAGGATGGAGAATATGTCCCGTTTCACGGAACCTGTGATTGTACTGGAGCTGTAAGAACATTTAAAATACCTACATAAGATCATTTAAGTTTATTTTTGGTCACGCAATGTAATTCTTATTCCTCGCCGTTTTCACTCGTGACAACTCTGTCACGAGTGAAAACGGCTGCTACAAAATGTCAAAATGCAGCTTTTTGTCAAAATGATCCTTTTAGTTATTTGTAGCAAGCTTGATAACACGCCTCCAGTCCTGTCTGATAGCTTTGCTTCAGTCAATATATGTAATTTCATATTTCTTTATTTTGCAGGTTGAAGTTTGGCTCAATAGACTGCAAGATATCATGCGCTCCACTATACGGAACTACTTTGGTGAAGGGATGGTTTCTTACGAGGAGAAACCAAGAGAACAATGGTTGTTTGATTTCATGGCTCAAGTCTCACTATGCGGTTCCCAAATCTGGTGGACCACCGAAGTCAATATTGCATTTTCTAGGCTTGAAGAAGGTTATGATAATGCATTGAAGGACTATTTCAAGAAGCAAGTCGCACAACTCAGTACTTTAATCACACTCTTGATCGGAGAGCTGACGAAACAGGATCGTCAGAAGATTATGACTATATGTACCATCGATGTACATTCAAGAGACGTAGTCAGCAAGATGATACAAGGGAAGGTGGAAGCTGGATCAGCGTTTCAATGGCAGTCGCAACTACGACACAGGTCTCAACCGTAGTAGAACATCGTCATCACAGTCATTTATTTCAGGTTCATGTTCATTTTCACATCATCTCAGCTTTAATTCTTCCGTATTGCTAGTGTTGTCATTGGCATCAATGATTAAGATGAAATCATCATCATTTGTCATCAATGTTTGAGTTCTCTTGCTTTATGTGTATTTACTATTATTTAAATCGATTTTTGTTTAAGGTGGGATGAAAAAGAATTTGACTGCTTTGCAAATATTTGTGATGCGCAATTTAGATACAGCTACGAGTATTTGGGAAATACTCCTAGGCTTGTGATCACCCCATTGACTGATCGATGCTACATAACACTGACTCAGGTACCTTCATAATTTTCATTTTGAAGTTACACTGTGAATTAAATCAACTGTTTTGGATTTATTGTTTTTGTTTTGTGTTTTATAGTCTTTACATTTGATTATGGGAGGTGGCCCAGCAGGACCTGCTGGTACAGGTAAAACAGAAACAACTAAGGATTTAGGAAGGGCGTTGGGTATTATGGTGTATGTGTTCAATTGTTCGGAACAAATGGACTACCAGGTAAATTACAAATCAAAAAAATATATTAACAGAGACATTATTCAGTATTTGGTATAGTAAAAATACTTTTATTTCAGTCTTGTGGAAATATTTACAAAGGATTAGCCCAAACAGGAGCTTGGGGTTGCTTTGATGAATTTAACAGGATATCCGTTGAAGTATTATCTGTAGTGGCCGTACAAGTGAAATCTGTTCAAGATGCTATAAGGTAAATTCAAAATTATACTCATAGTTGTTATAATATTCCACTGGTAGCAAATTAGCAAATAATAGGTCTTTTCATACTATGATTTATATTTACAGGGACAAAAAGGAGAAATTCAATTTTATGGGAGAAATAATTGCTTTAGTTCCTTCTGTTGGTATCTTTATAACCATGAATCCTGGATACGCCGGTAGAACCGAACTGCCTGAAAACTTAAAGGCTCTGTTCAGACCTTGTGCTATGGTGGTTCCAGATTTCGAACTGATCTGTGAAATAATGTTGGTCGCTGAAGGGTTCCAAGATGCTAGAGTGCTAGCGCGAAAATTCATCACTTTGTATACTTTATGTAAAGAATTGCTTTCGAAACAAGATCATTACGATTGGGGCTTGAGAGCAATCAAATCTGTCTTGGTGGTAGCTGGGTCTTTAAAAGTAAGTAGGTAAAGTTATAATTATACAAAATAAATATGCATTTATTATGAAATTACTAATGTTTTGTGATACATAGAGAGGAGACCCTGGCAGACCTGAAGAAGAAGTGTTGATGAGAGCTCTTCGGGACTTTAATATACCTAAAGTAGTAACAGACGACATGCCCGTATTCATGGGGCTTATAGGCGATTTATTTCCTGCTCTTGAAGTACCAAGAAAGCGTGATTTGGAATTCGAAAGGACCGTAAAACAAGCCGCTATGGACCTATCACTACAACCAGAAGACAATTTTATTCTAAAAGTGGTACAACTCGAAGAATTATTAGAAGTGCGACACTCTGTCTTTATTGTAGGCAATGCGGGTACAGGAAAAACTCAAGTATGGAAATCATTATTCAAGACGTACCAGAATCTTAAAAAGAAACCTATTTTTAACGATTTAAATCCAAAAGCGGTTACTAATGACGAACTATTTGGTATAATTAATCCAGCTACTAGAGAATGGAAAGATGGTCTGTTCTCAGTTATAATGAGAGACCAAGCTAATATTGTCGGTGAAAACCCTAAATGGATAGTCTTAGATGGCGACATAGATCCTATGTGGATTGAGTCTTTAAATACTGTTATGGATGATAATAAAATATTGACGCTGGCTAGTAACGAACGAATAGCACTTACTCCTACGATGAGGCTGATGTTTGAGATTTCTAACCTTCGTACGGCCACTCCAGCGACCGTCTCTAGAGCTGGTATTCTGTATATCAATCCGCAAGATTTAGGGTGGAATCCGTAAGTACTATGATGACATAAATTAATTAGGATAATGCACAAATATTTTCCGATGCAATAAATGGACATAACGACTTATTTTTTCCAGATATGTTACAAGTTGGATAGAGACGCGAAAAATTCCCGCTGAAAAGTCCAACCTTGTCATGCTTTTCGATAAATACATTCCACCGTGTTTAGAAACAATAAGAATCAGGTTCAAGAAAATAACTCCCATAGCAGAAATGGCGCATATACAAATGTTGTGTCATCTCCTCAATTGTTTACTGGTTCCTGAGAATACACCAGCTGATTGTTCAAAAGATTTACATGATATGTATTTCGTATTTGCTTGTGTTTGGGCTTTTGGATCAGCCATGTTTCAGGATACTGCTATTGATTATAGAGTTGGTATGTATTACTATCATATGATCATATCACATATCCAGTTTTACTACTTAACTTAAGTTGTGACATTTCGTTGACGATGCTACCATTTTTGTTATAGAATTTACTAAATGGTGGGTGAATGAATTTAAAAACGTGAAGTTTCCCGCTGGTGGCACAGTTTTTGATTACTATATCGATACGGAGACCAAACAGTTTACTCTGTGGACTGAAAAAGTTCCAAAGTTTGAATTGGATCCTGATATACCACTGCAGGTAGGATAGTGATAGTAGTAGTAGTAGTAGTAAAACTCTTTATTGTACACAATAAAACACATGAAAAAAAAAATACAATAGGAAATGGTATGTACAAAGGCGAACTTATCCCTTTAAGGGATCTCTTCCAGTTAACCTTTGAGTAAATGAGAGAAGACATGAACATAGGTAGACAAATACAGCAACCTGTACAATAAATACAAAAAAAGACAGTAATTATAAAACATACATACACATATACTTACTGCAGGACAAGTATAGATACACATACTCGTATAAACGATATTGACAAGGATATGTAACCTATTTCGATAAGAATAATTCATCTAGCCACAGTTTTTTTAACTTCACCTTGAGCGAAGCAACTGACTGGGACTGCCTAAAGGAGGGAGGCAATTCATTCCACAATATAACAGACCGCACCGCAAACGACTTATCATACCCACGCGACTTATCAGGAGGGATAGACAGTGTCAGGTTTGCGCTAGACCGCAAACGATGGCCACTGCCGTCAGCCATAAAGCGGAATTTTTCAGAAAGGTACTGGGGAGAAGAAGGATTAAAGAGGACATTAAAAAGAAGGGAAATTACGTGGAGATCTCGCCTACGGCGAATAGGAAGCCATCGGAGTTCTTTTCGGAACTGAGATACATGGTCGTACTTCCGTAGACCGAAAATGTATCGAATACAGACATTCTGTAGGCGCTCCAGCTTGTCAAGCAGTTCTTTCTTAAGGTCAAGGAACGCAATATCACCATAGTCTAGGAGCGGGAGTAAAAGGGAACGAGCCAGTAGAATCTTGGTATGAAGAGGGAGAAAGTTCTGCAGGCGCTTAAGAGAATGGAGAGAAGCGAATAATTTCTTACTGATTTCTGATATCTGCGGTGCCCAAGAAAGAGTCTGGTCTAGAGTAATACCGAGGTTTTTAACGGTGAGAGAATAAAGTATAGGAGTTCCGTCAAAGAAAACCCTCGGCATATCCAGATCTGACACATAGTCATACAAACAAATGTTAATGACAGTTCGTCTGTATAATAGCTGTTTTCTTTCAGGCTGTATTAGTGCCAACAGCAGAAACAGTTCGAATTAGGTACTTCCTGGATTTACTTATGAAGAACAAACATCCAGTCATGCTGGTGGGTAGTGCCGGTTGCGGAAAAACAGTCTTGGTTAATGAAAAACTTCAAGGGTAATTTTGTTATCTATCTCACAAACTTTTCAAATAACTTTAGTATTTATTTCTATTTTACGGTTGTTTTTTCTTCAGGCTCTCAGAAAATTACGCTATTCAGTCGGTGCCATTTAATTTTTATACGTCTTCCGAGATGCTGCAAAAAGTCCTAGAAAAGCCATTAGAGAAAAAGGCAGGCCGCAACTATGGTCCGCCGGGCAGCAAAACCCTCGTTTACTTTATAGATGACATGAATATGCCTGAAGTGGACGCTTACGGAACAGTGCAGCCCCACACAATCATCAGGCAACATTTAGACTACGGCCATTGGTACGACAGAACAAAACTCTCATTGAAAGACATTCACAATACTCAATACGTATCCTGCATGAATCCGACTTCAGGCAGTTTTACCATCAACCCAAGACTGCAGAGACATTTCTGCGTTTTTGCTATTAGTTTTCCGAACACAGAAGCGCTGAATAACATTTATCATTCTATTTTGAGCCAACATGTTACTAATCCTGAATTGAGAATCTGTGCAGCAATTGCCAAATTATCAAGTAAGTTACTAGAACAATTTACTTTTTTGGACTAAGATGTGAAATTTACGTAGCTAATTAATTAGTGAACAATATAGGTCACACTATGTTAAAAAAAATATGTTTCAGTTAATGTTGTCACCGCATCAATAGCCCTTCATAATAAAGTTTCTCAAGTGTTCCTACCGACCGCTATAAAATTCCATTACATATTTAATTTGAGGGACTTATCCAACATCTTCCAGGTGAGATAAATTTTGCCTAAATAAACAAAATCATTTGTCGAAACCATAGTTCATCATTCATTAAATACCTATAGTAACTACGGTTCCCAGCAGACTGAAAATATTTTCAGATGGATATATTAACTTCAATTAAAATACGTAGATTTATATTTTGGGACCTACTGTTCTGGGAGATTGTAGTCGCCGGTTCCCAATCCACAACAAAAAACACAGTCTGTTTACGTCCGACTCTCGAAGCCAACTCTTTGTAACAACTTGTGATTTCAGGGTCTTCTATTTAGTTCCAATGAATGTCTTGAAACTACATCAGATTTGATTCGCCTCTGGATGCATGAGACCCATCGTGTCTACGGCGATAAACTTACAGAAGAAAAAGATATAGACGCTTTTCTGAAGATGCAAGTTGATATTTGCAAGAAAAACTTTGAGGCAAGTTTTTTTTGTTAACGTTTACAAACTTTTCGATCAGAAATCATCATCATCAGCCTATTTACTTCAGCCTGTTGGACATACCTCCTTTCATGTATGAGTGGAAATGAAATCACTACAGATTTTATTTATTTATAGGAAATAGACGAAGGTGTAGTATTTGAGAGACCCAACATCTTCTGCCACTTTGCTGGTGGTATTGGTGAACCAAAGTACATGTCAGTTGGTAGCTGGGAGAAACTGAACAAACTACTGACAGAAGCAATGGCGAGCTACAACGATCTCATAGCTGCTATGAATTTGGTCCTGTTTGAAGATGCCATGATGCATATTTGCAGGTAATAATGAAAATGCGAAGTAAGAAGATTAACTACTTAAAAAAATAAGAATGGTACAGTCTTCGTATTGAAATCATTGAAGTAATATTGTGAAGTGATAAATGCGACTATACTTTTAGGATTAATCGTATCTTGGAAAGTCCAAGGGGAAGTGCTTTGTTAGTTGGCGTGGGCGGTTCCGGGAAACAATCACTATCACGCCTGGCAGCGTTTATATCAAGTTTGGAAGTTGTACAGATTCAGCTCAAGAAAGGATATGGGGTTTCTGATCTTAAGGTACGAACAGTGTTTAAGAATTTTGACCTGAAAAGGTAGACATGTGTATTTATAAGCAGCTTTTGCCCGCGAATTCTTCCGCGGAGAACTCCTTATCACTATAAAAATATTAATAATATGGATTTGTTAACAACTGATGAATTGTATTCTTCCATCTTCAGAAAGAACTGTCTAACCTGTATATAAAGACTGGTCTCAAGAATGTTGGTATCATGTTCTTGATGACTGATGCTCAAGTGGCGAATGAGCAGTTTTTGGTGCTTATCAATGATATGCTGGCGTCTGGGGAAGTGGCTGATTTGTTCTCTGATGATGAAATTGAAAATATACTTGCAGGAGTGAGGAATGAGGTAAGTAGGTAAATTTTAAGTTTTGTACATTAAGCTGTAGGTAGAAAATATTTAGAACTCAAACTACATAGATTCAAAAGGAATAAAAGGGAACAATTTATTTCTCATCTTGCATGAAGAGGAGATTTGGGAGGAGAAATTTTATTATGATATAATGTATTTATTTTATTGACAATGCTCATTTCTCGCGTAGGTGAAAGGAGCGGGTCTTCCAGATACAAGAGAAGTTTGTTGGAAATTCTTCATAGACAGAGTTCGAAGACAGTTAAAAGTCGTACTGTGTTTCTCTCCAGTGGGATCTACTTTGAGAGTACGATCTAGAAAGTTCCCAGCTTTGATCAATTGCACTTCCATTAACTGGTTCCATGAATGGCCTCAAGAAGCTCTTGTTTCTGTAGCATTACGGTTTTTAGAGGAACTAAGTGTATTACCGGTGAGATAATTTATTTACCATATCGTGTCTTAATAGTTTTATAAATAGACGCCTAACATCACACCTATATCCTGGACGTGTAGGCCGAGACCACAGATTTCTATTTGCTACGATGCTAATACACTTAAAGTTTCTGTGTCTTTCTATAATATTGTGCTGTTCTTTAATTACGGATCTTTTTTTTAAGGTTGCTCTACGAGATTCAATTTCAAGATTCATGGCATATGTTCATACTTCAGTGAACACCATTTCTAAAGCGTATTTAGCGAATGAGAGAAGATACAACTATACCACACCAAAGAGTTATCTCGAGCAAATCAGTTTATATTCAAAACTAGTTTATAATAAAACGGATGAACTACAGGCTAAAATTGTTAGGTATGAACTAATTCTAAGTTGAATTTAAGATTTTTTAAATAATAATAGAGTTCTTATAACGTTTTGTTTCATCCAGATTAGAGAATGGGTTAGAAAAATTACGCAGTACAGCATGTCAAGTGGATGAATTAAAAGCAAAATTAGCTATCCAAGAAATTGAATTACAACAAAAGAACGAAGCCGCTGATAAACTTATAGAAAGAGTCGGAGTTGAAACAGCTAAAGTACAAAGCGAAAAAGCGCTAGGTAAGAATTAAGTATATCATTACTAATAATTTAGAAGATGAATCTTAGAAAATACATCCAACTACGTATATTGTTTCGAATTACAGCCGACGAGGAAGAAGAAAAAGTAGCAGTCATTGCAGAAGAAGTATCCAAGAAACAAAAAGATTGCGAAGAAGATCTCATCAAAGCAGAACCTGCTCTCATAGCTGCACAGGAAGCTTTAAACACATTAAATAAAGCTAACCTTACTGAGCTGAAGTCATTTGGATCACCTCCAGGAGCAGTCACAAATGTTACTGCAGCTGTTATGGTTTTATTGGCTCCCGGTGGAAAAATTCCTAAAGATAGGAGTTGGAAAGCAGCTAAGGTAATTGATGCAATTAACTAGCTATCCAATTTTAATTTTATTCATCAAGAATAATAACACAAAAACATTTTCGATGAAACATTTTGTATTATATTATTACCCATCGTAGCCCAAAAATTGAGGAGGCTTACGTATGCCGATGCAAATTATTGTACTTATTTATTACCTACCAATACATTTTTAATTCCAGGTTGTC
The DNA here is from genome assembly GCA_951800055.1 of Cenopis cana. Taxonomy (NCBI): domain Eukaryota; kingdom Metazoa; phylum Arthropoda; class Insecta; order Lepidoptera; family Tortricidae; genus Cenopis; species Cenopis cana. The sequence continues at coordinate 1,279,867 of OX637476.1, read as the reverse complement.
ATGGCCAAAGTTGACATGTTTTTGGAGGCGCTTGTAAATTATGACAAGGAAAATATCCATCCAGACGTTATAAAAGCCATTCAACCCTATCTTAAAGATTCTGAATTTGAACCAGGTTGGTACTCTGTTGACAAAAACCACTTACTTTTTTGTTTGCCGTTGTGGCGCGGTGAATATTACCCTCCAAATTTTATAAAGATGGAGAGTAAACTTTCGCTTTTATACACCATGCTTTTTCAGAATTTATAAGATCAAAATCAGCAGCTGCAGCTGGTCTTTGTGCCTGGGTCATAAACATTATTAAGTTCTTTGAAGTGTTTTGTGACGTTGAACCCAAGAGGAAAGCTTTAGCAGCCGCTAACGCCGAGTTGGCAGCCGCTTCTGAAAAATTGAAAGCTATTAAAGCTAAAGTTGCTGTAAGTAAAATCTTATACTAAATCATTAGTTATAAAAAAACTTAAATTATGGACTCCAATTATTATTCTTGCACAGTCTTTAGAAGAACAGCTAGCAACACTGACAGCTGATTTCGAAAAGGCAACAGCAGAGAAGTTAAAATGTCAGCAAGAAGCAGATGCGACAAATAGAACGATTCAACTAGCTAACAGATTAGTCAACGGATTAGCTAGTGAAAATGTCAGATGGGCAGAAGCAGTTTCAAAGTAAGTAGTTATTTAATATAGAAAACAGAATAATAAGGACGTCAGTGACCAGACCTGTGAGAGAGGTGTATGAAAGAATAAACCCAAGTAAATAGGTTGGGCAAGCGAATTATAATAAATGATAAAGCAAACGATTACATACTTGCGAATTTTGAATTTTAAAGACTCTCTTTGTTTTTTATATATTTTCAGTTTCATGCAGCAAAGTACAACCTTACCCGGGGATGTGCTGTTAGTGTGCGCTTTCATATCATACGTGGGCTGCTTTACTAAACAGTACAGATTAGATTTGCTTCACAAAAACTGGCTCGTATTTATGAAAACTTTAGAGGTAAAGTACCTGTTCTCATACCATTTCTTTCATTTAGTTACATTCAACCATTCAGATGATTATTAAATTAATGAAATGAACAAAATTGTATTATATTATTTTAGTGTAATATTGTATTATTTTAGCCACCTATACCAATAACAGAAGGATTGGATCCGTTGTCAATGTTAACCGATGATACTACTATAGCAATGTGGCAAAATGAAGGGTTACCATCCGATCGAATGAGCACTGAAAATGCTACAATACTTTCAAACTCTGATAGATGGCCACTTATGATAGACCCGCAAGTATGTAATTTATAAACCTCGTGAAATTGAGAAAGTCCAGTTTAAATAATTAATAATACTGATTTTAAATTATAACTTTTTAGTTACAAGGTGTGAAATGGATTAAACAGAAATATGGTAATAAATTACGAGTCATACGACTTGGACATAAAGGATACTTAGATACAATAGAGAAAGCGATTATAAAAGGAGAAACAGTTTTGTTTGAAAATATTGACGAAACCGTCGATCCGGTACTGGATCCATTGCTTGGAAGGAATTTGATCAAAAAAGGAAGGTTCGTGACAAAAACGACTAATTTAACATAAATTATGTTTTACCACAAGAACTAGCGACTTCTTATACTTACTCTGATTTTTTTTTCAGGGCTATTAAAATTGGAGACAAGGAAGTAGAATACAGTCCAAACTTTAGACTGATCCTACATACCAAGCTAGCCAATCCTCATTATAAACCAGAAATGCAAGCACAAACTACTCTAGTAAACTTCACCGTAACTCGAGACGGGTTAGAAGACCAGCTACTAGCTGAAGTAGTCAAAGCCGAGCGGCCGGATTTAGAAGAACTTAAAGCAGAATTGACAAAACAGCAGAATGAATTTAAGATACAGCTGAAGGGTCTAGAAGATGATTTGCTATCGAGGTTGTCTTCTGCAGGCGAGAATATTCTAGGTGACACAGCTTTGGTTGAAAATTTGGAGACTACTAAGAAAACTGCTGCTGATATTGAGAAGAAGGTATTTTAGAAAACTTTTCACTTAAATAAACTTCAATGTAGTTAAATGTTTGAGAAATATACAAGAATTTGTTCATTTGTAGGTTGCAGAAGCAAAAGTGACATCTCACCAGATAGACCAAGCGCGAGAATTTTATCGACCAGCCTCTGCTAGGGCATCTCTATTGTACTTCATCTTAAACGAATTGAATACCATCAACCCGATATATCAATTTTCTCTCAAGGTATTTACAATTTTCATTTACTTTCAAAAATAAAACGTTTCTGTACTTATACGATGCTATGTACAGCGGATTCATTTATGTACAATTCAATATTTCAGGCTTTTAGTGTTGTATTCCAAAAGGCAATATCAAAAGCGGAACCCGCGGAAGAAGTTAGCCAGCGAATCAAGAACTTAATCGATAGCATCAGTTATTCAGTATTCCAGTATACTTCTAGAGGGTTATTTGAATGTGATAAACTCATTTTTGCATCACAAATGACGTTTCAGGTAAGCATATTGATTTTTTTTTTTCTGCGATTACTCCATCGAGCACATAAAAATATTATATGTATTTCGTGCGTTTCAGATTCTTCTAACAAGTGAAGAATTGTCCCCAGGAGAATTAGATTTTTTCCTTCGTTTCCCTATAAAGCCTCATGTGACCAGTCCAGTAGATTTCTTATCCAATCAAAGTTGGGGAGGTGTTTGTTCTCTAGCTAGTAAGGATGAGTTTAGAAATTTGGATCGAGATATAGAGACATCTCCCAAAAGATGGAAGAAGATTATCGAAATGGATTGTCCAGAGCGAGAGAAATTTCCTCAAGTAAGAGAAACAAACAAATCATGGATAAATACGAGAGTAGGGATGTCGTTAAAAATATATTTAAATTCATTTGTTCTTTTAGGAATGGAAAAATAAAACAGCCATACAGAGACTTTGTATGCTGAGAGCCTTTAGGCCTGATCGAATGACATATGCAGTGGCGTAAGTAACCATCTCTAAAAATTAATTGAGTAATTTCCTCGTTTCTAAATAGCTGTATTTACTGCTACTAACCGCTTTATGAAATTTTTAGAGCATTTATTGAAGAAAAAATGGGCGCCAAGTACGTTGAAAATAGAACGGTAGAATTTGCCAAATCTTTCGAGGAGACCAGTCCGACCACTCCAATATTTTTCATCTTGTCACCCGGTGTCAACCCCCTTAAAGACGTGGAAGCGTTAGGAAAAGTTATGGGATTTACTGCTGATAATGGAAACTTCCATAATGTGTCTTTGGGACAAGGCCAGGAAGTAGTAGCTGAGCAAGCAATGGATGAAGCTCTAGTCAAAGGACATTGGGTTGTATTACAGGTATACATATACGCCATATACATTTATAATTTTATATACGCTATCTACTATAATTATGTAGCATAGGTGCTGACCTGTGGGGAGTGTGCTCGCACATTCACTGAGAAGATAGGATACGAGTATGTCATTCACCTGAGAGCTCACGAGAGACGCTCTCACTAGCCACTTTTTTTTCCAGTCGCCGTGGTCGAAATCGGCCAGGATGATGATGATGATAACGCGATTAAGAAATATTTATCAAACAAGGTACTCTCTTTGATAATTCTACTATTTAATTCCAGAATATTCATTTAGTGAAGAAATGGCTGTCCAGCCTTGAAAAGAAAATGGAGAGCTTTGCAACAGGGAGTCACGAAAATTTTCGACTGTTCATGTCAGCGGAGCCGGCTGCTACCCCGTCGGCTCACATCATTCCTCAAGGCATATTGGAGTCTAGCATTAAGATCACTAACGAACCACCTACCGGCATGCAGGTTAGACAATATAATAATAATCATCATCATCAGCCTATATACGTCCCACTGCTGGGCTCTCATAGATACAGACAATAGCGATACATTTATGTAGAAGATTCTGATAAGACCACGTCATAATAAAACTACCTAAGTTAAGAATGAAGATGTTAAGATGAGTAAAATGTATTCCAGGCTAATATTCATAAAGCTCTTGACAATTTCAATCAAGAAACATTGGAAATGTGCGGCAAAGAAGCTGAATTCAAGGCGATTTTATTCGCATTGTGCTATTTCCACGCAGTTGTGGCCGAAAGGAGGAAATTTGGGCCACAGGGATGGAACAAGATCTACCCATTCAATGTTGGTGAGTGGCCACTTAAAAATCAGTGGAAGTAATACATTATTGTAATACAGTATTACTGTGTACCTAAGTGTTACACACTTATAAAAATATATTAATTTCAGGTGATCTGACAATAAGCGTATTCGTCTTATACAATTATTTGGAAGCAAATTCCAAAGTACCATGGGAAGATTTGAGGTATCTTTTCGGAGAAATCATGTACGGTGGGCATATTACAGACGACTGGGATCGTAGGCTGTGCAACGCTTATTTGGAAGAACTTATGCATTCTGATCTTGTGAGTGGTTTTTAAAGACTCAAACATTATTTAGTAACTCAAACATTATAAAGATAATGTTCCATATAATGAAGGGGTGTTCTTGTGATTCTAATCGTTTAGTAATTTTTTTAGGCTTAAAGCACTGTTTTCTTCTCTAATGCAATAATATTCAATATTTCAATAATCTATTTAATATTACTTCATATTTTATTCAATTTCATTCATTTAATTAGGTACATCGACGATTCAGATGTAACATTAAAAGATGACGCGAGTTACATATCAACAATATGTTGGCGAGATGTGCTGATCCTTTACAAAATTGTTCCAACTTATTGTTAACCATGTCTCAAGCAAATAAAATTTCATTTCATTTCAACTTTCTTAAGGTTGATGGTGAGCTTCAACTGGCCCCGGGTTTTCCCGCTCCCCCCAACACAGACTACGCTGGCTACCACCAATACATAGAAGACGCCATGCCTCCTGAGACCCCATATCTTTACGGACTACATCCCAATGCGGAGATCGGCTTCCTAACCACTACTTCTGAGAACCTGTTTAGAACCATCTTTGAGATGCAGCCGAGAGATGCTCAAGCTTCTGGGGCTACTACTGTCACTAGAGAGGATAAGGTAGATTATTGAAAAATAATAGGAAATCTAATAACTTAGTGAAAACCTCTTGACAAAAGAACAAGCTTCTTTTTGCTGTTGTAGTTGTATAAAAATTAATAGTGTACATTTATGTCGAAGAAGAAAAAGGCAATGAAAAATTAGTTATACATATATATCTGTTTTCCAAAATAAACATAGTTTCAAAAAGGGAAGTAAAAACATTACAAAAATTAAATGTATATTATATAAAAAATCCGATCTCTGGTTTTTTTTATGTAGGTATATAGAATACCTTTTACCTCTATCTCACTTGTTGGATGATGACGCCGAGGGTGTTACATATGTACGGCATTACCTAGATCTAGATAGTACCTATTCTTATTACACTGATTTGCTTGAAGGTGAAACAAATGCTAGACGAGATAATGGAGAAGCTGCCCGAAGAGTTCAACATGACGGAGATTATGGGGAAGGTGGAGGAGAGGACGCCGTACGTGATTGTGGCTTTCCAGGAGTGCGAGAGAATGAACTACCTGACGGGAGAGATGAAGAGGTCTTTGAGGGAATTGGACTTGGGATTGAAGGTAAGAAAAAAATATATAGGTATACATGCCGATGACGGCGACCCTGACAAACTATGTACTTATGCTATTGTGAGCTTTGATATGGCTGGCTAGGCCAAACTTGCTAATAACCTTGGATCGAAAACGCCAATTAAGAAAAGAGAGGCCTAAAGCCTCCTACGTGTACACGTATAATACATGTCTGGCGAACTTTACTGTCACGCAATAGAGTATTCAAGAAAAATATTCACCGATAGTGAAAGCACTAGAAGAGTTAAAAATTTGACGTTAAAACAAATGCTGGATGAGATAATGGAGAGGTAGGATGACCCTGGCCGGCTATAAAAGAGAATACGAATCCAAATAACAAAAATATTTTTTTTTTGTTAATTTTATCTGATCGCACTTAACAAACACATTATATGACTATCAGAACAATACGGTTTTAAATAGAAACTCTCGTAAGATATATTGAAATATAATAGACGGGTTAATTACGTCTTAAGGACAGCTTTCACTGCAAGCGCTCCCGTCGCGAATGGTTCTCATGAAGGACCACGTATTGGACCGAAAGATGTCGAGCGGTCGACCTTATAGATGTGAGTGACACGTTCATTATATATCAAAACGTGAAAACTGTTTCATCGTTACCCTCTCTAATACTTTTTCAGGGTGAACTAACCATAACATCAGTAATGGAGGAGCTAGAGAACGCATTGTTTCTGGACCAGGTACCTGCCATCTGGTCCAATAGGGCCTACCCCTCGCTGCTCGGGCTCTCGGCCTGGTTCGTCGACTTGCTGCTAAGACTTAGGGAATTGGAGACTTGGGCTACTGATTTTGTTGTAAGTGTGCTTTTCGAGCAATACTCGATCTTAATAACCCTTAGTTAATAAAATAATAGCCAGATCCCGTATATTTGGTGCCGCTGACGTAACAAGAGTGACGTAATTACACATACAGAAAGTTGTTTTATAGAACAACTTACTAACTTCTTCGGTAACTTTGTACCTATTTTAATAGTACCAAGCGTAGATCACAATTCCAAAAACAACTATCTTCTACCTACTACCAACCTACTACTATCTCAATTTTTATATTATCAGTACTTTATAATTAATTATGCTATGTATGACATATCACAGACGTTGTTAATCTCATCTTTGCTTATTTAAATTGCCGGCAACGGTTAACTAAAGAGGTTAGGTACGTAATAAATGGTTACGAAAAAAGTAAATTGAATATATAGGCCATATATGCATGCAGCGTGACGACGATATTGTGTCAACGGCACCAAATGTACATACAGGGTCTGTTAATAACCGATTAATAATAAGAACTTAAGTATTACTTTGTTTTTTAGTTACCGAACTCAGTATGGCTGGCAGGTTTCTTCAATCCGCAGAGTCTTTTGACAGCGATCATGCAGAGTACGGCTCGGCGATACGAGCTGCCTCTAGACAAGATGTGCCTCCAGTGTGACGTCACCAAGAAAATGAAGGAGGAATTCACGTGAGTGTCAGGTCGATACGTGTCAGGATACGTCACATGTGCAACAGTACAAATTTGATTACACCATCTGTTTTTAATAATTGTAAAAAAAATATCGAAGAATAAAAAAATCTTGTCACCTCGTGCACTCAGACTTGGTAGGACCACTTCTTGATAAATCAGTGAATAAAGTGGTTAATATTTACCGTTATTTTGATAAGTCACCGTGAAATGTCTGTGACTGTTGTGGATTAGAACCAAATCAGATTGCTGATGAGGCTGAAAAAAAAGTCTAAGTTAAAATAATTATTCTCATACTCAATACTTAAATTGTTCGTAACTACGAAGTCCAGAATATTATAACTTTATACAGGAATATGACTATAAATTGGAAGTGGAATAGGCTTCTGTATAGGCTTGTACTTACACTTTTAATATTACCGAAACATTTTGAATTTTTATCCTTCAAGAAGCATTTTTACTAGCCCAAAATTTAGGCAACACATGTGACCAAAGGAGCTCAATGGATTTTCAAATGGTAATGGTGGTTGTCGTTTTGCATAAAAGCATGCGGTGTTTATGTTTTTTGTTGTTAGAGAATCTAAGCTCATCTTTTTAGCGAGATTTTTTGTCACCTGATTTTGTTTATGATTTAATAATGCCAAGGTGAACATTGATAGCAATCACATTTGCATATAGAGTAGGCCCATTTTTGAAGAAGTAGAATGCAAGAAGCAAGTCGTGTAACAGTTGGGGTGACAACGTTATTAGAGGGTTTAGACCCTGCAGAATACGGATCTGCCTGTCGCCATCCCCAAATTTGAGCCGGAACAATGTTATATCGGAAAAGGTACAGCCCATACAAATTTTTTCGTTGTACATTTGGTAAATCGTTGTTCCGGTACTCTAACTATGGTCCGATTGTTATGGATTTTTCATATGCCGTAAAGAACAATATTTGTCATCGTATCCCGAAATGTTTGACACTCCAGCTCCACGTCTTTCTCCGCCATCTTGGAAAATCTATCACTTTTTTCAGGTTTTTGCTTGTACTGTCGTTATAGTTCATTTTAGTGCTAAACATGGTTTGGCAATATTGTAAAACACAAAATTTGCTAAAACTTTTGGCTACAAAGATTTTTTCTATGACCCCTAGGGACGAAGATATGACAGGAGATATCATTATAAATTGCCACTTTTTTCTAGTTTTCCTCTCATGTTTACGTTTAAAGTGCATTTTAGCGCTAACTATAGTTCAGCAATATTGTAGATTACAAAATTTTCTACAACTTTTGCATTGAAATATTTTTTCCACGATCATCAGGAAAGAAGGTACGATGCCATCTATGGGGTACTACCGTCAATATTTACTTCTTTTTCCAGTTTTCTTCCCATATTTGCGTTTTAGTGCATTTCTCGGTCAGCAATATTACAGAAGACAAAATTATCTGCAAATTCAAAGTACCTACGATCTTCTAGGTATCGTGGAAACAGACGATTTTGTCTTCTGAGGGATTGAAGTGGTATAGATCGGAAAGTGACAGATGCTTTATCTTGTCGTCTATCACGCTATCACTTGACCATCATAGATCCCCTACAGATTGCGATTCATTGCATTCAAACCTAAATATGGGAAGAAAACTGGAAAAGTAGCTAATTTCGACGGTTGTACTCCATAGATGACTTCATATCTTCTTTCCTAATAGTCGTGGAAAAACTATTTCAATACAAAAGTTGTAGCTAATTTTGTGATCTACAATATTTCCGAACTATAGTTAGCGCTAAAATGCACTTAAAATGTAAAAATGAGAGGAAAACTAGAAAAAAGTGGCAATTTTTAATGATATCTCCTGTCGTATCTTCGTCCCTAGGGGTCATGGAAAAAATCTTTGTACCTAAAAGTTTTAGCAAATAATGTATTCTACAATATTGCAGAACTATGTTTCGCACTCGAATGAACTTTGATGACAGTTTAAGCAAAAAACTGAAAAAAGTGACACCATTTCCAAGATGGCGGCCAAACTTATGGCGCTAGAGGGCCGAAAATTTTAGGTTACCATGGCCAATATTGTCCTTTACAACATACCAAAAAACCATATCAATCGGACCTCTTTTAAAGTACCAGAGCAACGATTTACTAAATATACTACGAAAAATTTCGTACGGGCTGCACCTTTTCCGGTATACCGTACTTCCGGCTCAAATTTCGAGATGGCGACAGGCAGATCCGTACTCTGCAGGGTCCAAACCCTCTGATAACGTTGTCACCCCAACTGTTACATGACTTGCCGCTTGCATTTTTTAGAGACGCCTTTTCCAATTCTGTTCCTGCTCTAATAAGCATATTGCATGCGATTTTTTTTGGGACATATACGTCAAATTGATGTTGGATATTAAAAACGACTTGTAAAGCATGTACATAATTAAAATGCATGACAAGAAAAACTGCATACTATTAACATGCATGGATTAATTGATTATATTAAAATTTGATGTTGCCTTAGTTAAAAAAAAGGAATTACAAAAGGGCTGTCCCCAATTGTTTGATCGAGACACGCGTTAAGGAGAACAATGTAAAAAATACAGGCCAAAAATCATCTGGACTGTGCCAGCCATAGGCTGATCGTTAGCTGTGGATGTTTATAATAAGGTCGCATTTTCAACAAAGAAAACTTTTTTCGTCGTCGTTGTAAAAGAGAATTTTCGTCTTAATTCTCCACACTATATCAAAGTTATTAGGGTTGTTTAAAGCTATACTTCAATATTATCCCTAATGAGAGGAGAGGATGGTACTTTAATATTTACAATTTTTCAAATATTCTGAAGTTAAATTATAGACATACGTGTGTATAATTCGAATAAACTGTTACAAGATACGTAGCTTTTATGAAAGTTTTAGATAGTAACGTAGCAATTTATTACTTTTATTACGTGTAGTAAAATTTAAGCGAAAAATAACACACTTTTTAGCTCGAAACCTTTTGATTTAGTGTTTGAAACGATATATCTAAAAAATCCTAAAAAAGTCATGTGTCAGTCAGTCCTGACGTAGATAGTGAGGAAGAGAAAAGGCCAAAATACTTTTCGATTCACATAAAAAACAGGCTAAATATATGAGCGTTTCAAGATGATAAACAAATGAAACCTTCGGCACTCAGTTACTTCGCTACCAGCCGAGCGCTATATACTGGCTGTTTGTAAAGGACCCTTTTAAGAGTTACTATACTTTGTTAAAGATGCGACCCGCCTCCACCCCCATCTAAAGCATGCGACTAACCCCCATCCTTTCACGGCAGGATCGCTGATTCCAGGTCGGCCCCGCGCGACGGCGCGTACGTGCATGGTCTACTCATGGAAGGCGCGCGGTGGGACGTGCAGGCTGGCATTGTTATGGATTCCAGGCTTAAGGAACTGTTCCCGCCTATGCCGGTCATCAATGTCAGGGTACGCACTAGTTTTTTTTTTTAATATAACGTCGGAGATTTCCCCTGGATTTTCTCCTAGCCAATCTCCAACCGCGCATATCGCTTTATTGGGCCTATGGGCCCAGCCTAAAAAAAACCTCTTAGATTGGAAGTGACAATTAAAAAAAACAACGGGTTGCACTCCGGGAGTGCCGGCAGAAATGAAAACTCAATAAAGAAAGTAAATAACAAAGATATTCATATCCGTATCCGTATCGGTATCCGTATCCGTATTCATACTCATGTTCATATTCATATTCGCGTAATCCATAATATGTCCCGGGTATCATTGTGTCTTACGCATCTAATACCAGCTGAGTTTAGCTGAGTTGACCCCTCCTAACATCGCAATCACGATACTAGGAGGGGTCAACTAGCTGGTCTTAGAATCTTAGAATCTGTCGCGAGTTTAACAATTTTTCCCCAGTACAAAAGTGCTCAGCGCCGCTAAAGAAGTTTTCACTTCAAAAATCTCCAGTATTTACTAGTTATACAATCATGTGAAAACTCGGAAACTAGCACTTCCGATCGTTAGCGTCCCTCGTTTTCTCATTGTAGTCTATGTAAAATGTCACACGGAAGTAATGCGACTCCGCATTTTAATTTACTATGAATATTTGAAGTACCTAATAAATTTATTTTTTTTCCATTTATTATCGACGATAAAAGGACCTCATTTCCTTATAATAAACTTTAGTGTAATATTTTATAACTTTACAGCCTCTGACACCCAAAAACCATTCTAGTCGACACAGGAACAACATCATCATGTTAGGTTCATGCATTAAACATGAACCTAACATCTGTCTGACATTTATTCCCACACATGATGTTGGAACTTAGAAGTATTTTCCCACCAACTTAATGCTCGCCTTAAAAGGAGAAATGTATTTTATAAGAAAATGTAATGTTTCTATTAACAATATTAAGTCAAAATGGAACTTAATTATTATACGTGTAAAATGTTCGCGTTTATTTTGAATGAAGTATTTTCAGTTTTCAGTTAAATTACTCTCCAACCTATCCTATTGTTAACGACATTGCGACAAAGTTTCTGAAGTCTACTGATCTATGTCCCTGAATTGAAACATAACTTAACTATATATAATAGGAAAGGAAAAAGACTCAACATAAGCGAAGTCATGCAATAAATAGTAAATTAGACAAAATAATTAAAATCATAAAAATATATAGGCTTTATGATTATTGGCCAAATAAATGTACTTAAATTGAAACGTTTTCAGTGCTCGTTAGCTATGCAGTACTTTGCTCTAATCTTCGTCTTTTGTGTTGTAGGTGGTCCCATACAAAAATTTGATCGTCTCTAAAAACTGGTGCGAATGGCATGAGAAAAAAATAGTCCTAATGCCTATTGCGCGTGCGTGGCTTAGTATAAGTTTCGCTGTGGAGGGGTGCGTCGTCGTAGATGACATGCAATATTATAATGTGTCTATGTAGCAATAAAATACTTGAACTTTTCATTTCCAGGCTATAACCCAGGACAAACAAGACCTGCGCAACATGTACGAGTGTCCAGTGTACAAGACGCGGACACGGGGTCCAACTTACGTGTGGACCTTCAACCTCAAAACCAAGGACAAACCCTCCAAGTGGACCCTCGCTGGCGTCGCGCTGCTGCTGCAGGTTTAAAACAATCTAGAAGCCTCTAGAAGGAAAGAAAACGATTGTGAATGACAAACAACTAAATACATTTAGACACAAACTACTCAACAGATTTTGTTACAATGGGTAGCTTGGGGGGCAAATGCTGCTGCAGGTTTAAACCAATCTAGAAGGTTTTAGAAGTAAAAACAGTAGAGAAATGAAGTATTTTAACCTCCTGTGTCTATGTTAAAATCGGCTGTGACGATATCGTTGTATCAAAACAATGCAAATTTAAAGTCTTTCTAAATATTTAGATGTTAGCAAACTAAACTGCTTGTATCTTTTTCCTTTAATTTAAATCGCTTGTTTTGTAAATCGCTCTCGCAGATGTCCAAGACACAGGCGCAGCCTAGTTTGGAGTCTGACGGATAACCACTGTACATGTAAATTTGTGATTGTGAATAAACTATTTGTATTTGTATTTTGTAAACGCATAATAAATCCTGCTGATTCTAATGGTAAGCTACCGGATTTTTAACATTGCTGCTACAGGTTTAAATCAGTAGTAGAGTAGAATTAATATTGTTTTGTAATTCGTCAAAATTTTCCAAGTGACATAGCTAAGGACAACTGGATCAGCAGGATGGCCGGTCTGTGTGTAGATTTTCAACATGAACACTGATGAAGTAAGTCTTCAAGTTGAAGTCCATACGTAGATTGCTGAGACGTTCGCTTAGTCAACGTTGTGACGGACTGATACATACCGTGTGGCATCTATGGAGGTAGTAAGTAAACTTAATCCAAGTAAACAAAATCATTAAAATCATGACGAAAACATCCCCCTGATCCCTGAAAGGATCCTGGCTCCTAGGGCACAACCGGGAACACGCTAAGAGGACGATGGGTTTGGAGGAACTTGCCAATAACTTAGACATTTTTTAATACCATGACGGTGGTCAACAAGCACCCGGCTTACCTGATGCTAAGCACACTCCATAGGCCTTCGGACGCTTGGGAATCTAGAGGAGTCACAAGAGCGTTGACTATCATTTATATCTCATATCTATATCATGTATATCTTTGTTTGAGGTTGGACCGTTGTGTTGACAGACAGCTAAAGTACCTACACTAATTTATAGCTATTCATGTAATTATTACATTGTAAGTTGACGTTATAAATAAATACATGAAATATTTAGTCTGCATTTTATTATGACATCACAAATAAAATAACGTCATATCTAAGTAAGTTTCTATATTGATGTATGTTTAGGCAGCAAAATTATCTACCTACTAAATATGAAATTGGCAGTGTTATTTGTTACTGAAAAAGAGGAAATAAATTATGCATGTGGAAATAATGTTATTAAAAATGCAGGCTACTTTATTAGATAAAAAAATAATTAAACTGTTTTTCATTAAAAATAATTAATGATCGATATGATAAAAATATAAGTATAATCAGTACCTATATTAATTACATTATTTTATATTTAAAACAACCTTGCGTGCGACACTTAGTTTCAATTGAAAATAAATCTGGAGCTGAAAATACTAGATTTACAGCCTGCTAGTTAATTTGAATATGGGGATCGAGAACACGAAAGTGATTACTCTTAAAAGAAAACGACATGTCTTCGCCACCGACTGAGAATTATACAGAAGACGGCTTTGCAAATTCTTCGATCTACGAACCACTTGAGAGGATATTTTGGAACTTCCGGGACATCGATGGTTATTTAAGCATAGCAACATTAGTTTTTGGAGCAGTGTCTTTTGTGCTAATACCAAAATGGAGAAATTTCTTAAATTTTGCTTTGTTAAACGTTTTCCTCGCTAATAGATTGCGGTTTATTTTAAGTGTGATCCTGGGACCTGTTAATTTCTGGGATCTTTTCCATAATGGTGACATAGAAACGATTTTATTGGACACAAGTTTGATCTCCATGCCTTTATGGGAAGTTTTAGCCGCCTATTCTCTCTATATGGGTATAGTCAAAATCTTCAGTGTTGAGCCATCATGCCTATACTTATATATCTTTGGTTGGGTACTACCTGCTACGGTGTCGATAGGGTTTTACATGGGGTTTTATTTGTTACCACACGATGATCACGTCAGAAATGTGACAGATATTAACGGAACATCGTCTGCTGAGGACACAAGGGATGGTTATGCGGGCATGGACTGGAATTACATTGAATATGTGCCAATAACCGCGAGTATTATGAATCTACTATTATACTTAAGAGTGCTTTACGTTTTATTGTTCCCAGCTAAAATCCGAAGCAGTAATACTCGTAATAGCACCGCTTGGCCCAGAATAAGGATAGCAACGTTCATTTTCATAATAAGTGGTATTATGATTTATATGCCTATTTTAATTGGCCGAAGGATCAAGATAAAACCAACATTCGATTACTTGCCAGATATTCTTTATGTGCTGCAATTATTTCTGAGCAAAGTGTTGTTCTTGGCCCTGAAGAGTCATAGAACACTGTGGACGAAGACCTTCAAACATTGGTGTAGTAGAAGATAGTGGTAGCCGTACAGGCCCAATTTCAAAGAAAAACCGCAAATCGATGTACAGTTTAGCCATTTGGCACACGCATACTAGAGGTCAAAAAAAAGTTTTTGACCCGCAGTTCCTAAAAAAAATTCCCTTAGGGGGGGAGTGCCGAGACATTCTATTTTATGTATGGAAAAAAAAATTCTTCAGAATCCTATCGTGTGTAGTATCATATGAAAGGGCTTTTTGAGGCGATTCTAAAAATATACCACATCATTACATTACAGCAATTTCTTTTTTTATAAATCACAAATAATTTTCGAAACATACCAAGTTTGAGGCCCTCCAAACACGAAATGGCTGATTTTTATTTGATACAGTATATCACAAATGATACGTGATATACTCGTATCTAACCTCAAAAAAGTTATTTTGAAACGATTTTCATTGTTTTTTTTTTTTAATTTTTCAATATTACTAAGTGACGCGGTTCTACTTCAATACCTATTTTACGTGGTTTATGGAACTTTAGTGCAGATACGGTACATATTAATCATAAAATGATACGTAGTGTCCATATAACCAACGGGAAATACCTCTTTAACCCTTTACCCCCCAACACCCACCCACCACCTACATACTATACCAACTGATGAAAAGGTGCAGTTAAAGGGTTAAAGAGGTATTTCCCGTTGGATATATGGATACTGCGTATCATTTTATGATTAATATGTACCGTATCTGCACTAAAGTTCCATAAATTACGATAGGTTTCTGAAAAAAAAAATCTTTTTTTCGTACAAAAAAAAGAATGTCTCGGCTCTCCTCCCCTAAGGTAATTTTTTTTAGGAACTGCGGGTCAAAAATTTTGTTTTGACCTCTAGTATGCGTGTGCCAAACGGCTAAACTGTACATCGATTTGCGGTTTTTTTAATCGTACGGCGTACACTAAGAGATTCCGTGGACAGTACGTTCACGATTATTTACTTTTTACGCAGGAGATGAATTAACGAATGTGTCCGTGGGCAGTGTTTGTGTTACTATTTATTTTCATTAAATTATATAAACGTGGCGTTTTTCGAAGGTTCATAATGAAGTGATATTAATATTTGGATACCTACTCAGCTAAATTTGCAATAAAATATAACAGTAACAGTATAACAGTAAGATTGTCAATTTTAAATAGAAAACCCCGTGAATCCAAGCCATATTGAAATATAATAAACGGGTCACTCACGTCTAATTAAGGACCACGTATTTAGTTTTTAGTTGTATGGGAGGAGCTTGCCGAGGACAGGGACAAATGGCGCAAACTGGTGCTCGATGGGCGCAAAGTCCACGATAAAGCATGGTTTGCGACGCTTGCAGACAAGCGAGCCAAGAGACATCGACCGGAGACCTGTTCGCCACGGGCGAACTTTACTTGCCAGGGCTGCGGTCGTGTATGCCGCTCTCGCATCGGCTTATACAGCCACAAAATACGTTGTCTACCTGCATGACACTGCTTGTATAGTCTGTAATAGACTCGATGGCCATTGATTTAGTTTTTATGTGTACTTATTTATACCAAGTTTATATTTTAATTAAATGTAATTGAAAATAAACTTTAGTCTGTAAACAAACTGTGTCGCAAAAACTGGATGTCAGAACGCAATGCCGACCGCTTTTCACACGACGGATTTTTTGGTGCGTGAGCGCTCGCCTTGGTCATATAATTAATGGATATTTTATACTGTCACATACTGTATTGAGATCACATTTGTTCGTAAAGGATGATTCACCCTAGACCGTTCCGTGTCCGGGCCGGCCCGTTTTGTAGTACAAGAAATCGACGGACGCGCGACGGCTGTCGATTTCTTGCATACTAAATAGAAAACGGGCCGGCCCGGACACGGAACGGTCTAACGTGAATCATCCTTAACTCAGTCGGGTTAAATTTTTACATAAAATACATCTGTTTGATAAGGATCTTGTCTAGTCTAAATCGTATTCAGTCACAAGACCAGATGAAATTCACTCGATAGAAAAAAAACGCAAATTTACCCCTTTTTGGAATGTTGATACTTATTATATTTTACATTTAATTTCTGGACTCAATTAAATAAACTAAATAGTTCTATACATTTTCGCATGGTTTGGCTTGATGACTATGTTTAAATATTCACGAAAACTACGCGCAGAATTCCTTAGAAAGCGGGATGTTAATTGTAAACTCACGCGTGTTAGAGCGGGATGTTTGTAGTGGGACTGCCTTGCCTTAAAGAAGCTCAAAAAGTATTGTAATCGAGAAAAGTGTGATAATGATAACATCTTCAAAAATAGTTTGTTTAGGTACATTATAGGACACGTAAGGATGAATAGAATGTAAACATGAAATCTTAATTAAGAACTTTATATAAATATAAAATAACAAATTAAAATAAAACTAAAACCAACCTAAATATTCCTAACAAAAAAAAAGAAAAAAAAAGTAATCTTTAGTTTTGTACCCTTTCCCTCACGCGAAAAAAACAAGAATATCCTTTTGTTATGTGCCTGGAGATCTCTGGGATTGAGAGATGACGGATTAACTTGTTTAATCAATTATTAATTACCTTATTATAGGTAGGTACCTAAGCGGTTAACATAAAAATAGTGATGTCACTGGTATTTTACTAAACGAACTATAAAAATAAAAACAATTAAGTTCCAATGTTAAAAGTGTAATGACTCAAATCATGTAAAATTCCGACAGATCTTGATTTGTGAGATGATCCATGATGACAATTAATGTCAAAGAATTATTAATCGTGAGTGGAAGGTCACTTGTCCTTTTAGTTCGTTATTATAATATATGCGAAATCATTAACACGAGTTACGTTTACTGTTTAGATGAGTTTTTTTATCATTTGTATTTTATTGGTTCCCTAGGTCATCATTATTTTTGCTTTGTCTACAACTCTACATCATTTGAGCAGTTTCATGTTATCCTCTAGCGGCCCACCATACGAGGAAATTTGGCAATGAAATTTAACATTGCAATTTTTTTCTATCGAGTGAAATTCATCAGGCCATGTAACTGACTGCGATTTTGACTAGACAAGATCCTTATGTAACACATATTTTTTTTAGAATTTAAGACACTATATTCTATTGCTCAGATGGTTTAAAAAACTCGAAAGTGGTAATACACAGCCTTAAGCGTGAAGAACAGACAGACATAATTCTGTTCTGGATTTCTGTCTCATTTGCATGTCCGTCCCCCAAGGAACATTTTTTTACAAATTGTTCATGTTTAAAGTCAGTTCAAGTTCAGTAAGCAGTTCAATTTAATTTGAGGAATTCGCCAACGGCCCCTTTCTTTTCATACCTATATGGAAGATGAAAAGAAAGTTGCTTTACTCTATTCTTTCTATCCAATTTTAATTTTGATTGTATATTATTTAGGCGATGATTGTGATTTACAATAGATCCGCTATTAGATAAAGGTCAAAGTAACAAATGATAGCCCCGAGCAATTTTAGCTATAGCTAATATGATTCTGTCATAGCCGAGTCATCGCTTGTTTTTAACTATGATGTTATTTATTGTTATAGTTTTGTAATTTACATTTAACTAAATGCTGTCTAAAAATATGACCGAATCAGATCAGATATTTTTATCCACTTTTGTAGCGTATAGTTAAATGTTGTACACCCATATATTCGTTGATAACTTGCTGAGACAACAGTTCTGCCGAACATGACCGCTGCAACTATAGTATATAAACGTCGGTAACAAAGTTTTTTTACTTTTCTGCCTACATCATCCGAGCAATTTTGATGATATGGTACTTAACAAAATATCGCGTCAGACCCGTTTGAACAAATATTTAAATTATGTGTACAAAGCGCGAGAGTTGAAAATGTTATATTATTAATAGTCCTGCCATATTATTAATAGTCCCGTGCTTTGGAAGGCACGTTGAGGCGTTGATCCCGGCCGCTGTCGTTAAGCCAAGTTAGAGGCCTTCGGGCGGCTTGAGAAGAAAGTCAGATGGCAGTCGTTTCCGTATAAAACTAGTGCCTACGCCAAATTTGGGAATTGGTAGCGGCCCCCAGGCATCTTTTAGGATGCAACTGTACTGCGATAACGCTAGGATGATCATGATGATTAATAATCCTGAAAATTTTTAGATAGTTTTTTTCATTAGATAATTATTGTATTAATATATACAAACATATTAATTATTGTATTGACTGCTAAATTATATACTTCAGAGCCCGCGGTATGATTTGGTATGAATATAATCCGCAGGCATTTATTTATTTAAATTAGGTTTATCAAAATCAAAGTTTGAGGACTATAATACTAATTACAAATAAAACAAATGAACCTATTGTAACTATAATTTCAAATAGTTTTGCTTTACAATCAACTAGAACACGTAGCTATTCAGCTTTGTAACAAAAAGTCTATCTTTTTGCTACCAATTAATAGTATGTTTAGGCTTAAAATGCTAGCTCTCACTACGTGGGCGTGCATTTACATTCTAGTTACTAGCTTGTTAGTCTTGTTAGGCACTAGATTTCTAAAACATCCTAAGTCAAGTGTTTTTCTGAATATTTGTTTCCTTTTTATAAGTTTGTGTGTTCGCGTGGAGGTGGTTAGATTGAGACAAAACGTGGAAGGAATTAAAATATTTTAATTAGAATTTATAATGTGTTAATTAATTTACAATATTATACGATTGTGTATTGTTGTAAGTGGGCCGAAATACGCAGAGTAGGATTACTTCAAGTTCAAGTTAGTACCTACTATAGTTTTTAAACATTTCTGCGCCGATTTTTAGCAGAATATGCTGAACAAACATATTTTTAACCAACATTGTAGTTATGTACCATATTCTAAGGAATAAAATCATTATTTAATCTTATCTTCAATATGTTTTGGTGACGGCGCGCCGTATTTTCGTAAATTTTGAATACACTTTATTGGATATAAAACGTATACAGTCATATTTTTGCGATGTAACACTGGAACTGCAGCGTTACATCGATAATATAGTATATATACTAGCTTTTGCCCGCGACTTTGTCCGCGTAAAATTCCACTCCGTACCTCATGTATGTTATGTTACATACATAATTGTACACTTTGTTGTACACAAAACAGGTTAAAAGAATATATACATGTCACATAAGATTAAAGTACCTATAAAGGCGAACTTATCGCTATGAGGGATCTCTTCCAGCTAACCTTTGAGGGATTGAGTGGAAAGTGAGAAAATGAAATCCCTCCCAGGGACGACTCTCGGGATAAGAAGTATCCTACCCTCAACTCCTAGTATCCTAAACTCGTTGCATACGTTTCATCATAATTTGTTCAGCCATTTTTGCATGATTGAGTAACAAACATCCAAATATCGAAACATCCAAACTTTCGCATTTATAACATTAGTAGGAATAGGGAATCCGTGTTAGATTTAGGAGTTATAAATTATCTAAGGATATTTTTAAATGGCGAGCCACAAAGCAGCAGGTAGCTAGCAAATTGGTAAACAGAAAACAAATTCTCCAACGACCTTGACATCATATCAGACAATAGTCAGATCCCGCGTGGGTCGCGTAAACGCACAAGATGAACACCGAAACATACCCATGGGTATTATAACTTATCAACACAACCGTATACTTAGTATAAGTTTTTTCGTAACATTAACTAATTCGAACGCGTTTGCGTTTTGTCTCAATATGTATGAAAACGCTCTCACCGAGTTTAAAATACGCGCGTTCATCGGTTAGCAACAAATGTTATACTCGCTGTTTTAGTTTCCACTAGTGACCACCAGAGGTGCTGTTCACGTTTTCATACCACTTTCATACATTTTGTGACAAAACGCAAACGCGTTCGAATTAGTTAATGTTTCGAAAAAACTTATACTAGAGCTACCGTACCCTTACCATGAGTTTGCAATGTTTACATTACCGTACTCGCTAGCGACTGCGTAAACGATTTAGTATGGACAAAAGTACAGCGCCCCTGGCTGTACACAATAGAACTAAGAATCGCCATACTAAATCGTTAATGCAGTCGCTAGCGAGTACGGTCATGCAAACATTGCAAACTCATGGTAAGGGTACAGGCCTTCTCGCCTCACCGCCTAACTTAGTAGTCAGATCACCAGAAGATGCGCTATACCTACTAACAATAATAGATTTGTAATTACATGGGAGCAAAATGCAATATTTCAGGGTTGTACTCTGTACTCTTACCATGAGTTTGCAATGTTTGCATTACTTACCTACCGTACTCGCTAGCGACTGCGTAAACGATTTAGTATGGACAAAAGTACAGCGCCTCTGGAATCGCCATACTAAATCGTTTACGCAGTCGCTAGCGAGTACGGTAATGCAAATATTGCAAACTCATGGTAGTAAGGGTACTGTTCACTATAACAGTTAAATTTATGTAAACAAATGACATTTTTCATCTTGTAATAAAGAAACAAGTTCCAGTGAATAATGCCCTAATACCCAGTACCCCAATGTTTAGAATAACTAAATATTATCATGATATATCGAGTTAATTAAGATTAAGTATCCCCATGTAGTTAATAATCGATATATTATCGATTATATAGTAATCAATAAAACCATCCATAATGTTAAAATAATATGAACATTTCCATATATTGTACCTATCATTTAAATATCTAACTCTTAGGCCGACATCATAGTGAGTCATCAAACATTAGGGTACCTAATCCCGTTTCTTTCCATTATTTACTTGATGGTATCCCTACTCTTTAAAGTAGGTACCTAGCTGTATACCTACTTACATAAAGTGATTTGTTTACATAAAGTGTACTGATATAGTACAGCGCGTTGAATCCCGAACGAAGCGAAAGGTTCCTCGCTTAGCTGGAGATTCTCACAAGGAATTCTGAGCGTAGTGAGAAATTCAAACCGCCACGACTGAGTTAGAAATAACTTTGCTGCCGCGTAATTGACAACATTTCATATTTTTAACTACTTTATTTTATGAACTAGTTAGAAAATAGGTAAAAATTTAAGCCACCCGTATTTTTTCTTTTTCAATTTAACTCATTATTTCATACAAAAAAAACACGTTGAAAAGTAGGTCATTCCAAAAGGGCGTAAGTAAAATATGACGTCATCTTCCCAACAAGAATCCAGAGCCACTCCAGAGCAGCGATTGTCTGTACTCTGTACTAAGGTCTCCCTGAATACAGCGAGGAAGATGACGTCAACTTTCGGTTTACAGTAATTTGCGATTTTTTCCAAAATTTACGGAGAAAAAAATCTAAAAAAATGTTTTTTGTGTACTTCACACGTTTTTACCGAAATGGTTTTCGAATTAAGACTTTTGGAAATTATGAAATATTGTCAATTCACTCTTCTTTTCACGTCTCCTATGCGAAAAAAGGCTTTCCTAGCCCTCTCCTCTTAATAATTATCTTTTAATCCAACTCAAATGATTTCAACTATTTATTGTAAAGGTGGTGGCAGATTTGAGATTCGAAGAACCATCATTTCCAACAGTAACTCTAACTTCTAAGACGGAAGACTCAAATATGTAATATCATTTTCCAATTACCGGGCTATAACTATTATCATGGCCTGTTAAATCGCAATTTGCTTCAGGATTAAGCCATTTGTAAAACAAACTTTCAATAAACAAGGCCAATTACTCTTTAATGGGAGATGAAAAGCGGTTTGAAACTAATACTGCTCATTTAATATAAGTTTAAATAACTACCTACGTATTAATTGGAGGAAATATAATATAGTAGGTATAATTGTATGCAGATGGCCGTGACATTTCGGTTAATGTTTGTGTTATGAACTGTAGATTGTAAATAATGTGCTAATTTATTATTAAACATTATACAGGATAATTACTTTATATTATATACTCTCATTATTATGTAGTAATAACATATAGTATTAATTCTCAGTAAATATCTCAACTTTTTTTACTCGTTGGTTCTAGCACTTCGGAAAATGAGTACACGTACACGAGCAAGAAGAAAATAAGTGGATTGAAGAAATTCAACTTTTAATAGAATTTCTATTATACAGTGTGTTTTCGGCACATGGACCGTCAAATTATTTTGGGGTGATGGTGGGGTCATTTGCCACCTTTCCACCCTTGGAACGGAACCTTATACTTGAAGTTTTTTTGTTTTATTTATTGAGTCGTGTATTGTGTAATATAATCCTTAGATACGCTATAAACCAAAGAACTTTTTAAAATATAAAGTAGGTCATAGTAGGTATTACTTTTCTTAAAAAATAATTTGGAAGTGGAGATGTTATCGTACATTCATTTTGTTTGTTACTAAAACGGCCCATGTATTCGTTTTGTGGCTACCTATGTGGTGGATAGCATTTATTAAGCACGACATACGTACACACGTGACACAATTAAACAAATTATGCATATTAGAACATTCACAAAATAAATATGGGGCATCGAATCATGAGAGGAGGCCTGTGCCCAGCAGTGGGACGTATATAGGCTGATGATGATGATGATGATCGAATCAGATTTAGGGTAATTTAGGTAAAAAAAATATTAAAAAAGGTAAAAAAAATTAAGTTGAAAAAGTTGTGGCTCTCCAATGACACGTGATTTAATTGGATACATTTTATATATATTATTGGTATATATATATATATATATATATATATATATATAGGCTTTATACACGTGTTTGTCTATCTTCTGGTTCCTGTCTCCACTCAATTGCTCAAAGGTTAACTGGAAGAGATCCCTTTTAGGGATAAGTTCGCCTTTGTACCAAAATGTACTTATTTGTTTGTATTTTTTGTGTTTTTTTGTGTACAATTTATTACATACATACATACATAAAAAATGTACCTCCATGACCGTGACTCAGGGGTCAAGGGTGGAAAGGTAGCCAATAACCCTACTAGCACCCCAAATTTGATGGCCCACGTGCCGAACACCCTGTATACACACTGTCTAAAAATCAAATGTTACGAATAATAGGTACTTTATTGGTTGTACTGTTTCGCAGGCAGAAGTTTCATAGATTGTATTGTTTCGCAGAATTTTCATTTCGTAGAAAACTTTTTTTCACAAAAGGGTCGCAGTTCTAACCTAAGCTAACCTACTTTTCTGGTAGTTCTAATTAGGTTCTACACAATCGCACGTGTGTGGCAATGTTTTGCTGCACCTAAAATGTTAACGGTTTCTGAAAAATAAAAGTTTCCATGACACGAAAATTCTGCGAAACAATACATTCCATCACACATTTCTGCAAAAGAAGAGGACACCTACTTTATTATATTAATGTTAGTTAAGATATAATATCTATTAGATTTGGATTAATCATCTGCCAGTGTTAAAGTTTCAGTAATCATACTGTTTACATTAATTCGCATATTAGAATTCGTTGTAACGTTAGACGCACGTAACTGTATATTTTTTGCCTCATTTTGTCAGTGTCTAGGTCATGACATTTAGAAGGTCGGACTCGCGTATTTTAATTGGCCCCTCAGACTTTGGTTTTCTATTTATTTGTGCGATTTAGACTGAGGTTTCGTTTGTATAGATGTAAGGCTGTGGCGTTAACGAACGCTGCTGCGGTAGTATTAAAGTTGAGATGTTATTTTTATGATTTTTTCTTATTTTTTTTAGCATGCAATATAAAGTCGATTATTGAACGGATTACTTTTACACAACCAACTGGACCAACTCAAATTACCTTGGGCAGTCTTATAAAAAGATTTTCTGCGTTTCAGCCGCTGTCTGCACCTGCCTTTGAAATTAATATAGTAATAATTGATTGGAATTTTAAAGTCAGTAAAAAAAACATGTTAGGGCTTTGGTCCCATTGAATTTTGCGATAGTATTACTGTATCGCCTCTTTACTAGCTGACCTTTGAGAAACGCGGTTATTACTAGAGGGGGGAGGGAGCAAGGTTTAGTTTTTCCTCCTCCTAAATATTATGTCCTGATTTTTTAAAAATAATAATGGGATTGCTCGTGGCCAGCATCTAAGCAGGGAGTAATGAGGCCGACGGTGAATCTATCTATCGATTAACTTTAAGACATCATCATCATCATCCCCCTAGCGTTATCCCAGTACAGTTGCATCCTGAAGGATGCCTGGGGTCCGCTACCTAATCCCAAGATTTGGCGTAGGCACTAGTTTTTACGAAAGCGACTGCCATCTGACCTTCCAACCCCGAGGGGAAACTAGACCTTATTGGGATAAGGCTTTGTCAAGTGAGTGAGCAACTTGACTGTTAGAAGGTCTCAAACCGCCCGAAGGCCTCCAACTTGGCTTAACGACTGCTACCATAGACAGCAACCGGGATCAACGGCTTAACGTGCCTTCCATTAACTTTAAGACATACCGAGGAATATTCCTCATTTGACGAATTATTTGATTAGGTATCGCTCTGTTAGTGGCTGCAGCCTTAAACGCAACGAACGACTGCACCCAAATCACTGAATCCGGGTGCGACATGATATTTCCTCTTCTATTGGCAGATCGAACCTGACCCAAAAAACGCATTTTTTACCACCGTCCGGAATTCCCTCATTATCGCGAGCCCCGATCAAATTGTCTTCTTATGTTTTTGGTAGAATACATCTACAATATTATACCTACTAACATTATAATTATAACTACAGTATTTTCATTATAGCAAAGTCCGGGTGACACCTGTCATTTCCATACATTTTATAACCTACAAGTGACTTTTAGGTTATAAAATGTATGGAAATGACAGGTGTCACCCGGACTTTGCTATAATGAAAATACTGTAGTGGCTCTGAGAACTGTAGACTTATCAAGTGATATTTTTTTACTTTTTAAAGCCCCATGGCCCCATATAAATTATTTTAAGAATAAATGATTACATAGTTATAAGTCTTGAAAGTTTTAAGAGGCCTTATAAGTTTTAAATTTTTTTGATCAAACATTTTGACAAAAGTATTGATAATATGTACCAATAAAGTGATTAAAGGATACGATGACTTTTTTTAAAGTTTTAGATAGTAACATTGCTCTTTTTTGATTTTATTGTGTGTAGTAGAATTTACGCGGAAAAAAGCTGTTTTTAGCCCGAAAATGGTCGATTTGGAGTGATGTTTGAATCAATATTTCTTAATGAGAAACCCTAAAAATACATTTAAAATGAATGTTATTAGGTCGCAATAGTCCTGTTCTAGATAGTAATATTGATAAAATCTCAAAATACGTGTTAATTAAACAGAAAAGAGCCTAAATAGATGAGCCTTTTTTAACTAATAAGGACCCTGAAGGCCTTTGTATTGGAACGATCGTCATTTACTATGGCGCGTGAGGTCACAGATCTGTAGTGCTTTCCCTCTCTATCTAGCAACATTAAAACGGTTGTAGCTTCGTTATTTTTTGAGATATTTTAATAGGGTTTTCACAATTTCGCATACTTTATTTTCCTGTTTCGCGGTGCGGTTTATCTGCCGATATTGTCTCTCTCTGCTGCTCTTTTACATTGGTAGAACATTTTATTGTGCTAACTAAGGAAGGAGGTAAAATTAATTTACCTGAGTTCTTTGTGAACAAATTGGTAATCTGATTTAAATCCAATACATAAGTCGGACAGATCCCGAGGCGAGGTGTGAAAGTGAAATAAAAAGCCGTTGAGTCGCACTTGTCTTCGACGTAAGTACTTCCATTGTGTTGTGTGTTCCGATGGTTCAATAACCTCGTTAGTTTCCTGTAGTGACGAATATAGTCTATTAACGTGACGTGATTCATTTATAATTGTAATTGTGCGAATATTCTGATGTGCTTCGGGGAACTGTCTCGTTTTGAATGCTTGAAAAGAGCTTCTTAATAGGTTAGGTATAGGTTTAAACAAGGTTGTCCCAAAAATTACTATCAAATAGATGAAATAGACTCAAGCTTACTTATACTTACTTATAGTATTTAAAAAAATATAATGGCTTCCAGAAAATGCCGCATTTTTCAAAAGGTATTCACGCTCTTAAATTAACCTAACAAAAAATCAATTAGACTGTTTTCAAGTATAAATGAGCCACTACTTCCGAACTATTCTTATTCCATCCTACTATTCATCATACTATTGCTATGTCCTTTATATTTTGACAGAAATTATTATGGGATGTTTGCCATTTGCCCGCCCCCTATTGCCTTTTTTTTCGGCGACAAGAGATAAAATGCTCTGTCAGCTGTTTACTTATTTGCCACCAACGTAGTGTCCCATTGCAGCAAAGGTTTCGTGTTGCCTGTCTGTAAACTAATATTAATAAGCTCCACGGCCGATTTAGGGCAAGGCGACGGCTCTCATCCTCATGATTGTCTTTGGTGTGCACGTATGTGGCTAACATAGCCGATCTTGTTAGCAAAGATGCGAGAGCATTGCAGACATGTGAGCACATGTTAGTGGTAAGGTACTGCCGCGGGTGGTCGGGCTTTTACAGGATCGCGCTTGGCATCAAGCTCAATGCGCTGTTGAGACTCAAAGCTCTATACCTAAGTTAAACAAAAGATCATCTTCAGTGAAATGTAGGTCGTCCTTAAGAAGGTCATTGCCAGTTCTCAATACTCGGGATCGCTGTGGGCGCCGCACTGCCTACTACCGCTGAGTCAACATAGACACGCTGTGGGAGGCGCTACGATAATTGTAGCTTACTGTTAATTAAATTAGTAGATAATCTAAACGTATCGTTAACACGACCAAGATAAAGCTCAATTAACTCATAAATCAATAATGGGCACAAATAATGGGAATCTCAATAATATCATTTTAATGTCATGCCTGACTATAAAGTGCCAATTACTGCTCGATCCGCGCGCTGAAAATCCTACTTCCTGGCCAAGGGGCAACATAAAATTTTGTACTTCGCATATTTATCAAATACCTGCGATCTGAGACATTCTTTGTTTTACCGCCCTTGGTAAGTAATTAGTTTACATACTACTAGTATAAGAGAGCATAGTATAAGACAAAAAAGTCGTTCTTTGGAAATAGTCTAATATTCTACAAAAAAAAATCAAGAACATTAAGTACTGAACTTACGGATTTAAATTCAAATCTGAATCGTGAACTTTGGTTTTAATTCGAATAATTGTGCAATTTTTAAAGAGATAAATTCTGTATTACTAAGAAATATCATGCATGATTGAGCGGTTATTTTATAAGTAAAATCAAAAGTTAATTTGCTTCAAGACGATGCCCTATATAATTGGACGCAGGACGCAGCCCATACTTATCAATATTATATATTAATTTTACCCTAATTCGACCACTTACCTAGAAACTCGTTTCCACAAAACCTAACGCCTTTCCTATACTTTCTGTTTGCATCAACGCTTTCTGCAAAGAAGTTATTACATTTTAATCACCAGTTATCATAATAATATATAATCTGTGTAACCGCATTCTTCTCACCACATTCGGAATTTTATTGAAGAACCGAAATGAGGTGTTGTAAAATGAGCTTTAACGCAACCAGGTAAAAAACAAATTAGGTTCATCATAGAATCATAGATAAATTAAGGTTAAGATGGTTCACTCGTTCAGAAACGTTCGAAATAGGTTGGCTATGATGATGTCCTCCCAGACGTGTCCGTCGACGGCGACATCCTGGCAAAATTTATTTTATTTAAGGCCTAAGGCCCGGTAACTTTACGCTTATGGGCTCGAACGTGACTCGCGAAACCGAATTTGGTTTTGAAAATACGGTCGCATGAAGTACAGTGAAGCTGAAGCTGTTCGCAATGGCTATGCAAAGGCATTACCTCTATTGATCCCTTAGATTAATAACTTTGGTTGGTTCGTAATTCAAATGCACTTTACATACAATTAAAACTTCGTGTCGATTTTATAAAAGTATATGATGGACATTAAATTCATTACTACTCGTTTCACACGCATGTTGTTGGGTTAGGTTTCTAGACGTAGCGTTTTTTCCTGACTGATTTTATAAGCCGGGCCCAATAAAGCGATAGGAGTGCTTGAGGGTCATTTTCTATACTCGATTTTTTTTGTGTCCGAGCTGAAAATCGTATGGTAGCATGAGATAATACGTACCATTTATTTTTTTTCATAAAGAATACATGTTTCCACGTTGAGGTCCACTCAAATTCACGGACTAATTTGTTTTTAAAATACATTTAAAAATACCTAAACGCTCAAATTAAGACTCCGTGCCCTGTCCGGCATCGACTTTTGAATCAATCAAAAATTCCTATCAAAAACTGTACATTAGAATCACTGATTTCGTGTCAAAAACTTTAACTCGATTATATTTACTATCACTGAGCACAGACACTATTCACTTCACTGTGGTGAATAACTTGTAATTGATGTTTAAAAATCGTCCGAGCGCGAGAGTTAAATTTTGTCGGCAAAATTCAAAGGTCCCTGGCAGCCATCGTTTACATTTGCTCAGCTTCGCGTCCTGCTTCACATATGCTCTCAAATGTCAGCTATTATATATAAAAAATGTATATATAGCAAACCGCATTAAGTTCGAGTAAACCACCTAAGTACTTCGGTTTCTGGGTGGGCGACAATTTTTTTGCTTTTGCTTGCAATTTCCGTGGCCCTTAGAAATTCAAATTTTACATAAGGTATCATTAACATATGTATGCATTATAAAGCACTTTGGTGTCTCTATATAAACGATTACTTAAAATATTATTAACATGCGATTTGAATTTTTTATGATTTTTTTTATATAGATTTCCAATTCCCGTGTCCTAATTCCCATAGCTTGTTTACCCAAAACAGCTGATTTTGGGACACGGGAATTGGGAAGGGTGACTTATTTTGTTAATAAACCTCATTTAATAACAATAATTATGGATGAAATGCATAAATAAATATAATTTGTACTAAGTATATCGATTAGAATTATAGTTTATGCGTTTATTTAAAGAAAACAGGCCAACTGCTACAATTACACTTAGCTTCTTAAATATTTGAAAAGAGTGACCCATGATTGGTAAAATTAGGCTAAATAACTTCGATACAACTGAACTTTATAATTCTTGATAAATTAGATGGTAAATAATAATTTTAATACAATTTTTTCTAAGAAAAGGCAATTTCCATGGACAGATAAATTCCCGTGCCCAGGTCAAATTTTCAAATTGCAATAACTTCCGTAATTTTATAAGTATAAGTACCCCGTAAGAAAATTTGTGTTTATTAATTTTTTTATCAAATTATCAGCATAGAATTTTCTATGTATTATTGGTATTTCTAAATACCATGGGAATTGGACAAAAATGCCCGTTTGGTGAAATTCACTCTTGATTGGAGAGTGGCCTGGGGAAAATCCAAGGGAAATGCGGTGGTACAGGGACGAATAGGGACTATATGTGTCTGTTTTGTCGTGATTGTGCGGTGAACGTTCCCGCCGGCGGAAATTCCTAAGTGAACGCGTCATGTCTGATTCGGAAATTTTGGAATACGTAGCGTTTTTCTTATAATGTGTACTTGTTTCTCCTAAATCATCTGTACAATCGTCGAAGATATGACGTATCGTAACGAGAGCATAGCGTGTCCATCACAGACGCGCCGTCGCGTGAAATGTAATGGTCAGTGAAAGTGGCTAACTGTACACCATCTGATCCAAGAAGGAAACAAGCGCCTTTGAGTTCTATAAATACTTACTGCTGTTTTTAATCGCGTGGTGCAGTTTTTCTTGACCATTTGTTTCCGTTTTAAAATGTAAGCGAAGATATTTTAATAGAGAATGATCGAGTTCTGTTATAATATTTAAACTTATATTATAATTGATTAATAAATGTTTGTAAGTTATATAATGGTTATATAGTTGAGTATGAAAACCAACGTACGAATTTCTTCTTCTACCTAGCGTCATCCCGCCTCTTGCCTAGAGGTAGGTGATAAATAACTTCACGATGAAATCACGGTGATCCGCCGTTTAAAAGTAACAGTGTGACTTGTCACGAAGTAACAACGTTACAAAATTAGAAATAGTAGATAAAGCAATATTCTTAGGTATAACATTAGACAAAAATCTACAATGGAGTCCCCACATAGCCGTTATGGCGCGTAAATTAAGTTCAGCCGCATATGCTATCAGAAAAATCAGGCAACTTACCAATGTAGAAACAGCTCGCCTAGTTTATCATAGCTATTTTCATAGTGTTATGTCGTATGGTATCCTGGTTTGGGGTAAAGCAGCTGACATACAGACAATTTTTGTGTTACAAAAAAGAGCCATTCGCTCCATATATAACCTAGGCTCCCGTGAATCTTTAAGAGAACTCTTTAAAGAAATCAACATTTTAACTGTAGCGTCCCAGTACATCTATGAGAATATTGTTTATGTCCTTAAGAACATAGACTCCTTCTGTAAAAATTCTGATATACATAATTTTAATACTAGAAATAAAAATAAAATTGCCAGTAAAAAATTTCGTGTTCGTAAAGTATACAAATCTTTTGTAGGTCAATGTGTCCGTTTTTATAATAAGTTACCTGATGAAGTTTTGAATTTACCTTTTCCAGCTCTTAAAAAGTACTTGAAAAAATCATTGATGTCGAAGGCTTATTACAAGGTTGAGGACTATCTAACAGACAGAAAAGCATGGCCCAAACCAGATACTTAAATAGAGTAAAGATTCATATATTGTGTATTTTTTAATTGTATCTAGTTGACGCAGTTCTTGCAAGAAAACATATCAAAAGATTTATAACTAAATTTATAGTCTAAAGGATTCAATTTTTTTTTTCCTAAATAGAATTTGATAATGCTAAGGTATACAGTTTCGAAATGTTTTCCTGCAGAATTACACACTGTACATAACTGGTTTTTTTCCTCATTTTGTTCTTTGTTTTTGTGTTGCTTTATATAGTTACTTCGATTTCTTGATCTTAAGTAGGTTAAGTATTATCATTTATCATTGTAATAAGCATATTTTGTGAGAAAATGGCTGACTGTCGAGTTTCTTTCGGCGTTTCTTCTCGGCAGTGGCCTCTGTGAAACGCTAGTAGGGTTTGACTTGTAAAAGTGCCATTGCGGCCTACTTACAGAATAAAGTTCATTTTATTTCATTTTTTATTTACTTTAAATAACGTTGTTACTTCACGCTACGATATCACTGGAACAGTGTCCATACCACCCGATATCATTCTAGACCTTATTACATGGTATCAAGGTTCAAATAATTCGCGACAGTCTTGTAACGTCCGGAACAAGCGCAGAAGTAGCAGTCACACTAGTCACAGAGTAACATCAGTTGTTACAGAAATATCAGTAACTGCCGGAAACGATCGAATCGTAAATGTCGTGACGCGAAATAACCGAAGTGACAAAGTCACGGTGGTTTTTCACTGTGATTTTTTTGGAACGGGAATAACAATAACGGCGATCGAAAAGTAACGCTTTTCCCCATGTTTACTCTTACCAGGGTCCGCTTTCCTGCTCGCCTTTCTCCACTTTGCACGATCTTGGACATCCTCTTTAGTGAGTCCGAACTATGTATTTTGAGAACTATTTTGTCCCATTTTTATTTTATCATAACATCGATATGTTATTTTTTTTACTGTTCACAACTTTTAAACAAACCACCGAGAGCTGCTTTCTAATTAGCTAAGGCTAGGTTTTACAATAATCGTAAAATTATATAGTTTCAGAAAAAAAATAGTTGTGGGAAAATTAAAACTTGGGCTTGGGCATTTGGGAAAAATAGTTTATGGTTGTGGGATTCGGTCAAAACGCAGCATCACATTTTAGGTAACATTTAACACCTCATAACTTCCTCATGTGAGGAGAACACGCAAGTTCGCAGCTCTTACCATCGTTAGGTGTCAAATGAAATCTGCACTTTCCACGTTACACAATAATGGGATGATTACTAGCTAAGTATGCGATTCATAACCTGTCAACGATCATATCTATCGTAACTCGGCCCCCTTAATTTGACAAAACATCAAGGTCCCTTATTCTAGCCTTGGTGACGCTGAATACTTGAATAGTCCAAACGATGTCAAGAAAAAAACAAAAAGATGTTCAAAGAGTGACACCCCGGACCCGTTGTCAAATTAAGGGTTAACATTTTTATCACAAGATCAAACGAATTCAATGTCCTATACATTATACTACTACAAACACGCCTGCTGCCTGCCTGATGGTAATTAGACATGCATGACTGCGACTTCAGAACAAACGCGTTGGCGACCCTTTCTTATTATGAGAATTCGTTGTAGGTACTATCAGCTCGAGGCAAAATCAGGTCCACCCTGTCAACACGACGCATCTTCGGGAACTTATTCGCCCCCAGGAACACAATAAAACCACACCACACAACATAAGTGTATGTGAATTGTGAAATGACAGCTATTCCGATTGTAAACTAAACCCCAGACTTGTAATACGCATCTATGAATTATTTTGGTTCGTCTTAAGCGAGTACATAAGCTTTGTGAATGCAGCTACGATCAGAAGGTGATTACACTGATTACAGCTACTTTAATGGAAGCAAGAAGCGACGCGACTATCGGCTGTTTTGTCACCTGTGAAGATTATCTTATAATGAGTTTATTAATTCAAGGCCCGTTGAGGCGCTCAATAGCGTACTCACATCACTTCCAAGTGTCTATGTTTACACTTGCAGCTCCAGAAGAGACTTGTTTATTGTTCCTTATTAATTTGAGGATTATTGACAGTAAGAGACATAGGTAATGCAAGTCCCTCAGTCTAAATAATTACAGAAAATCTGCAGCTCTGGCGACCCTTACTCAATACCAGGAGCACAAAAACTTCTGTAGGTACTAAATCCTCTTATTCTTAAAACTTAAAACAAACCTCGGTTAACGTAGGTATGACATTATTTCGAATTGAACGGCTTTTTGTGAGCCGGCTTTTTGGCAACATGACTTTTCCGAAGTAAAAAAGCCTGCTGAATTATTCTGAATGAACGAAATCTGAATAATTTGCTGGCAGCAACAAAACTGGCAACCGTACTGTCTTCTCGAAGATCTCACAGTTCGAAATAATTTCCATACGATAAATAATAGTAGGTATCAAAACCACCAGTCCTTTTACTTCTAATATCACTAACTATGCCACTCAGGCCCGTTTGTGTGTCAAACTCAAACGACATTCTTCAGTCAACCAGCTCAAACCAATAAAGCACCCACCAGTTTATAGCGACAATATGGTCCTAATTCGTTTGGCAAAGGTGTCCGGAACGGAGGAAGTACTGCTTAAACCTTTTTATTATTGAAATAGGGTCTTAATTCGTTTGGCAAAATTTAGAGCGAGGGAAGTAGTAAATAGAACGTTATTAATAGTAACGGAACAACTCCTTATGGAGTATGACCGCTTATCCTTACGGTTATTATACGTAATATATATAGTATATACATATATTATATCCGCTAAACTATCAGATAGGTCGTATGCTTGTTTTCTACCGTTCACACAGGTTGCTTTTGGTTTAGTCCCCTCGTCATTACATATCTTCATTAGACAGTTCTATAAACAGCCAATTTGTACATAGCCAAGCATCGATAACACATAGTTAGCTGATTACGAGCAATTAGACAGAAAGCGTGGATTTAATGAGCGCTGGAAAGTGCAGCTACATCCGTGACGTGCGTTACACCGGAGCTGGGGAGGGTTAGTTTCTGGGGTAAGTTTTACGTGAACTCTGGGGTAAAATGGAGCTAGATTTGAACACCGAAATTAGGAAAATCACCAACATGCCTTAAGGGTTAATTTCTGGGGTAAATTTAACGTCAATTTTGGGGTAAATGGGCGCTAGATTTGGACACCGAAATTAGGAAAATCACCAACAAGCCTTAAGGGTTAATTTCTGGGGTAAATTTAACGTCAACTTTGGGGTAAATGGGCGCTAGATTTGAACACCGAAATTAGGAAAATCACCAACATGCCTCAAAAGTTAATTTCTGGGGTAAGTTTTAAGTGAACTCTGGGGTAAAATGGGCGCTATATTTGAACACCGAAACTAGGAAAATCGCCAACAAGCCTAAAGGGTTAATTTCATTGGTAAGTATTACGTTAACATACGACCATGGCTCGCCCGCGCTCCTGAGATAAAAGTACTGCACCTGAACGGAACGTGACTCTGTATTATTTAATAAAGTAGTTTAAGTATTGAAATTAGTTCGCGCGGGAGAGTTGACTACGTCTGAAACAGGCATGACACTACAGTATACCAGTATACAGTACATGACGAAACGACCCGATGACATTTTCTCCTTTAAATTGCGCCCATATTGGGCAGCCACTCCTAAAGACATAAAGTTGGCATGCCCATAATATACATTTAATAGTCAACAAGTCATGACCTTAGTCAATCAATAAATTTGAAATCGATTAAGTAACACATTTTTTTATTTTTTATTATTGGTACAAATAACACACTTGTACATCTTATAGATCTCCTGTAATAAAGTGTCTTACAATAAATTTCGTAATAAGTAACTTAAAATATCAGCGTTGGTAAAGAATTATATAATTTTAATCGCTTACCAAAAAAATATTGATTGCGCACCAAAATATGCCATCAAAATATAACAATTGAAGGGACGTTTACAAAAACAAAATAACTGACTAGACTGGTCGACATCTGCTGTCATTTCAATTGTTCTTGACAGAGTGTCAATCAGTCTAAGCAGTTATGTTGTTTTTGTAAACATGCCTTCAATTGCACGTCAAAACCGAATTTTAATAAACTATGTACTATTTAAGCTCTGCAAATCAGTATTTTTAGGGTGTTATTTTTTTGGGCCTTTAAATACTAGCCGTAAATAATTGAGATTGCTTATGTTAAGTATGACCTAAACGGCTTTGGAAAATTGCTGCAGGTTAAGTTGCATTTAAAACAAATCAATTTAGCAAGTTACGAGATTAAACATCCCGAGATTAACCAAGGGTTTTCTAAAATGGCTCTTAACGCGCGTACTTTAAGGTGCATTTACAAATGGCCATGTATATGTGAAGATGTTCATCTCATTTTGGGTGTGTGGGCGTTTGACCAAGTTTGCCGAGGTTGAATTTAAAGGTGTATTGTGCTTGTGCCATTATCTTATCAAGGTACCATCCATATCACTTACATTTTAACGTGCGAGGGTGCTCAGAAATATCTGAACAGACTTTTTTGTCTCGTTCATTGGGTACGACATGCCCGTTGGCCGCGCACGGAAACTTGCGAATATCAATTACAGATTCATGTATTTTTATTATGCCCGCTCTACATGTTGGCCCAACGTCGGCCAATCTACGGGACGCAGCTATACGATAGAGGGAGCACGGTGTATTACCATCTCCTTCTATCGTATAGCTGCGTCCCGCAGATTGGCCGACGTTGGGCCAACATGTAGAGCGGGCTTAAGTGATCTGTTTCCCAAAAGAGCAGTAAAATCTGGCTCTTACTTTCAGAGCCTTTAAAAATTACATTTTTTACCACCCTGGGCGGAGGATATTGGGGATGTGACGTCTATTCGAAATTCCGATTACAATCTTGAATATTCCTTTCATTTTTCTCCCAAATCTTTGCTGCTGCATGAATGAACTGCAATTGAATTCATGAATTGCAACTTCACTTCGGATTTCCAACATATCGATTGACTCTACAATATTGTAACTGCACCGACAGTTTAGATGAAATGGAAAGTGCTACAGAATATATTATTAAACGCTATGATTTTATAACGGAGATCAATCCCGTTGCGAGTAATGAAAGTGTTTTCACTGTCTTATAATTTCGTTATGGTTTTGTAGCAGTTCATTACTCACTCGGTCTATTACAATAAAATTGGTCTAAGCAGGTATCTAGTACTGTGGTTATTATAAAATTGTAAGTTATGTCTTCATTACTTTTTAGGGTTCCGTAGTAAACAAGGAACCCTTATAGTTTCGCCATGTCCGTCCGTCCGTCCGTCCGTCCGACCCCCATTTTTCTCAGTAACCGTTAGTACTAGAAAGCTGTAATTTGGCATGGGTATACATATCAATAACGCCGACAAAAAGGTAGAAAAAAATCTTTAAAAAAATTGATAGCTACATGTAAAGTGGTGGTGCATTTTTTTTTTCTGCCAAACCTCATCGTTTGGGGTGTCGTTGGATAGCTCTTTTAAAAATATTATAAGGTTTCTAAAAGCATTTTTTGATGAAAGAATTGGTTAGCGTGATATTAAGCTTTGAAGTGATAATTTTTGTTATGGTCAAGTGTCCCCCCCTGCCAGTTAAACGGTGACTACTAGGCATGTGAAAAAAATCATGGTAGTAGTATATACGATGAATTTAAAAGGAAAACTATCACAGCTAAGTAGACATTACTAGTTAACGAGAAATAGCCTAACTTCAGAAATGTACTTTGCAAAAGCAAACTTTCGTACAATTTCCATTGATACCTTAGATAATGTTGTTAATTCTGTCAAAAACATAGTAAATATAATTTTGCGAACTTTTTATTCCACATAATGGAACGGGTGGACGACTACGAAACCCTACCTTGCGCGTGGCCCGACACGCACTTGGCCGGTTTTTTATCAGTTAATTTTGAGTTTGGAGTAATATTTTTGAAAATATAAAATTCGTAAGACCAAGTTTCTTTCACTGATAAGATAAGCTACTATTAATTATTATTATACGTTGGCATCAAATTAATATCGTAATTTTTTTATCTCAAGCCGATCTTTCGATTTCCATTCGACTACAGTAGTTAAGTATTCAAACTTTTTAGTAACACCTGTTGAAACGAAATTACCAATCCAACTAGTTCTCTGCCAACCGATATTAGAAATAAACAGTCATAGTCATTAAAAAACATGTAGGTGGACCCTTTATGGAGTTCACAGTTAGGTGACTGACCATAACTATCAATTCAGTTTATTGAACCGAAGGGCCATATCAACAATTTTCTCCAAAAAAACTTTTTTTAAGGAAACCAGAACCACTACTCCGTCACCCACTTGGGCATCGGTGGGCGATACAGGTGCGCAAAATAACTGCGCACGCGACGGCAACTACACGCGTGTAGCACTGCGCATCTGCCGCGACGCCCGCCGAGCTAAACACGATCGTAATACGAACGGAATAAATATCAAATTTGCGTGTACGTTGTTTATTTGAATTCGGTGAATTTTGAAGTGTTGTGTGAAAAATAGTGTGAAAGTGTTTGTGCAAAGAGGATTTATTGGTGATTAGTTATTGATTTATTGGTAAGTGCAAGTGTTTTCAGATTTTACCGTTACCATTTTTTTTAAGTTTATTATTTATTGAACCATAAGACAAGATAATGCACAGATAGTAGGTCCGCGCACATTACAGTGTGACCATTGAAGTGAACTCAGCAT
The DNA here is from genome assembly GCA_951800055.1 of Cenopis cana. Lineage (NCBI taxonomy): Eukaryota > Metazoa > Arthropoda > Insecta > Lepidoptera > Tortricidae > Cenopis > Cenopis cana. The sequence goes on along the minus strand of OX637476.1, from coordinate 1,241,855 downwards.
ATTCTGCGATAGACTACCTAGTTGCACATATATATAGCGCTGGTTTTCAGTTCACCCCTAATGACAACTGGTTTAACTAATTAGCCAAAATAAATATGAGGTATTAAATAGGTAATGTGCAGTACCAGTTCATATTTCTTTTATGTCTAGAAAATTATGACTACCCCCAATATACCATTTGACCCTACTCATGGGTTTTACAAGTGAGCATTTTTCGCGCCAACTACCTGGCTGTCTGAACTAAAGCGTTAAAAACTCATATGAAAATCTTTTTGTTAAATCTAAATGAAAACAACAAGGAGGTGTAATACCTAATAGTAATATATATAACCGATAGGTACTTTAACTTGATATTACGATTACGAAAATCGTAGAAATCGCGTCTCTTCTAGATATTTCAAAAGTATTTGATTGATAATATTTATATTATTTGGAGCACAAAATGAAGACCGGTTCCTATTCTCTATCTAATCTATTCTTACAGATCAATTTAGGTAATGTCAATATTTCCATACAATTTCGGCTTCTAAAAAATGTGGGCTCTTCAATTTCAGGAAACCTGAAATCAACGCTATTACCTAAATTTGTCCCTTCTGCTGTCAACACAGTGAAGTTCAGCATCAAATCTTAGAAAGGGTCGGCAACGCGCACGTGACGTCCTTTGGAGTTGCGGGCGTTTATTTAGCCTGCGGTGTCCGCGTACCATCACTCATCAGGTGGACCGCACGCTTGTTTGCCACCGTATGTATGTATGTATGTATGTATGTAAGCACTTTATTGTACGCAAAACATGTTGAAACAATATACATGTCACATAAGATTAAAGTACCTACAAAGGCGAACTTATCCCTAAGAGGGATCTCTTCCAGCTAACCTTTGAGAGATTGAGTAGAAAGTGGGAGAAAGAGACCACCGCCACCGTCGTTGTATAAAAAAACAACGGGTTGCACCCCGGGAGTGCCGGCAGAAGTGAAAACTCAATGACATCATAACAGTTTTTCGATCAGGTCATGTGTCCGTCTTATCTTTATCGATAATTTGATGAACAAGATCAAATAAACAAAACAAAACCCCAACAGACACGACAAGTAACGAAACTGTAGTTTCAATTATTAAAACCTCTTAAAAAAATTATTTTATTTAAATTAGGTATTATTTCCCGCTAAATAATACAAGAAAATGCATAAAACTAAAAATAAAAAAAATAAAAACAAAAAGATCATTGATATACCAGGATTCGAACCTAACAACTCGTGCACAGAAGGCGCGTCCTGTACCGCTGGGCTAGCAACCTGCAAGTGTTAGCGAATTTAAGTAACACTTTTGTACTTTTTTCCGTCTTCTGTCCGTCTATATTGCGACCATCTTACGAATCTGTCGATCTGTCGCGAGTTTAAACATTTTTCCCCATCATAAAAAGTGCACAGCGCCGCTAAAGAAGTTTTCACTTCAAAAAAACAGCGCTATACAAAAGTCGCGACACTCAGAGCACTTAGCTAAACCTATCCTGATATAAAAGTACCTACCATTTCTTAATTAACTCCGATTTCCCATATCTTGGCCTAGCCTTCTTGTAAATATACCCAACAATGCAAAATAAAGACAAATGTAATTTTTATTACTATAACCTTGTTAAGTAAATCCGGCTCCAAAAAGAATCGATTGATTATGCAAAATTTACGCAAACTGCCGACCAAAGTTAACTCATTTGCATACTCTTAAGATGATCTTAGTCATCCTGTGTTTCCATGTCAAACATGGGTAGGACTGTTAGGTATTTTATAATGTGTTTTTATTTGTAGCCTACTTTTGTCAAGAAATAAATAAGAATAATAATAGTACATTAATTATTGCTATAGGCTAGTTAAGCTAGTTGGCTTAATAGCCTAAGAGCGGTACGGTTGCGCTGTATGAATTTTGAACATTAATTCATAACAGCTACTTTTTTTGCACCAAAAAATTTGTTAAAGCAATTAGATTAGGTATTCTTTAATAAAACACGTAGTCCACCAACGTGACTGTAGAAAATATTAAAAAATAATCTATAAAAAATCCTTAAAAATCGGGCGAAAATGGTATAAGCATTTACTTACTTTATGACATACTATATATATTTATATTCTTTGTGATACATGAAAAATCAACCGATTTTTGTTAAGGCAACCTCGTAATATAATAATTTTTAATACAGAAATATATAAAATTCAATTACGGCTATGGTATATAAGCTAACATTACAGTTATGGTTTATATATATCTTTCTTATATGTATTAACCCTTTTTATACTGAAGCTACCCAAAATATCTGGAGCTTTATTTTCTTTGAAAAAGTCTTGTGAAATTAATATATAAGCCAAACTCACTACGTTGACTTTTCATGAAGGCCACATTGAAGAAGGTGTAATGCTAATGAACCCTATAAATACCTATTAAGTGATTTCAAATGCATCTTCATTAATAGTAGGCGCGAGAGGGGAATACGCGGGGTGAGCGGAGGTGTGCAGCACAGCGAGAGGCGCGCGGGTGGGTGACAAGCAAGTGTGTGTGTAGGTACTTTACTTTTTAGCCTGAGAAAGATACGTTTTTTTTGGAAAAAAATCTCTAACAGGCTAATTTGTTTTATACGGTTCTTTTAAGTGATTTTAAGAATCAATATTTTTAAAATTTGCGAATCTACCACCGGAAGTTGGATAAAAAAAATGGTGCCCAAAAACTGTTGATTTTTCACAGCAAATATGGTATAAGTAGTTTTATTGAGAATGCTTCTATCTTTAGGTCTGTTTTGATGCTTACGATCCGAATCGAAACATATATGCAACGGGAAATAAGAGAAATTTAATCAAACAGGTATTTTCAGTTTTTCTGAAACTTATTAAAAAGAAAATTATATATAAGCTTTTTATAGCAACACATGAAAAACAAGGACTGTTTCTCAGAATTATCATTGAAAATGAAACTATTTAAATATTTGGTAAATAGTTTTTTACAAATCGCGTATTTAACATTAGTAGAAAAAATATATCAGTTCCAATTTTTCCGTGGACTTTTAATTTAAGCCCTGAGAATGTCAATGGAATAGGAATGTACCCCATATGTTATTTGTTTTCGTTGATTTGCTTAATTACAGCACACACGTGCAATCTGATTTGGACTTTATTGCCTTACTATCAGGGATTATTTTAGAACGCACAACGAGATGGAAGTAGCCATGTCGAAACAAGCGCGCGGCGCGTGCGGCCGGCCCCCGCCGCGCCGCCTCGCTCCGATGTCTGTTTATTATTATTACTTACTATGACTTTGATATGAATAACGAATGCATTGATGACGGTGCCTAAATACAAATACAAAGTCCGTGATTGCAATTTTACCGTTGGCTTTAAAGCTCAGAATATCAACGGAATATGAATCAAGCGAATATTATTTATATTCGTTAATGTACAGCATACGTTTGCAATCGGATTTGGACTTTATTGACTTATTGTTAAGGATTATCTGAGATGAGAATGTAGGGATTGAGTAGGCAGGTTAAAACTTAAAACACGCGTGCTTGACGCCGCTCGGCCCAGTGCGACATTTTATTATTATTTACCTACTCATTCATTACCTTTAAAATGATATTGAGTTTGAGTAACTATGTAAAATTTGTTTGCGGCGTAGGAAATTTTGTTTATTTGCGTAGTATATGATGTTTACGTATAATCTTCTTCTTCTAAATATAAAAAAGAAGAAACTGACTGACTGATTGATTGACTGACTGACATATCAACGCTCAGCCCAAACCGCTGGTTCTAGAGATTCCAAATTTGGCACGTAGGTTCCTTATAAGGTCTAGGGGTGCAATAAGGAAGGATTTTTCAAAATTCATCCCCTAAGGGGGTAAAATGGGGCTCCAAAGTTTGTATGGAGAAACAAGATTAGTTTGATTATTTTATTCGAAACTTCACAGGGGTACTCCTAACAATAAATGAGTGAAGACGTGTTTCAGGTTTTTGAAAATTCAACCCCTAAAAGAGGGAAATGGGGTGTCAAAGTCTGAAAATCGACAGTGGGTATTATTTCTATGGTTTATCGGGTCGCTGATTACGAAAACAACAATGATTTTAAAATCCAACGTGGCGAACGTGAAATACCAATTTCCCCAGTCGGGGTGAAATGGGGTTGAAATGTCTACATATCAATATGGGTGTCGTTTTCATGGTTTTTTTGGAACGTTAATTACGAAAATGGCATCGATTTTAAGATTTAATATTGTGGACATGAACATTTCTAAATATGTTAAAGAAGAAACTGACTGACTACCACAGACTGACGGATCAACACACAGCCCAAACCGCTGGTTCTAGATTATATTCCAAATTTGGCAAGTAGGTTCCTTATAAGGTCTAGGGGCGCACTAAGTTATGAAAATATTTTTCAAAATTAACACCCGAAGGGGTGAAACGATGTAAAAATTTGTATGGGAAAACAAGATTAGTTAATGAGTAAACAAGTTTTTCAGGTTTTTGAGAATTCAACCCTTAAAAGGAGGAAATGTGGTCACAAAGTCTGAAAATAATACCCATATTGATTTTCAGACTTTGAGACCACATTTCCTTCTTTTAAGGGAGACAGATATGTACTTTTATTCAAGAGTAGTAATTATAATCTCTTAGTAGTAGTAAGTCGATGGCGGCATAAAAATTCGTATACCGAAACCTCCAGAACGTAACAAATAGTTTTCCGACCCGCACCTAAATCGGTTCAGCAAAACGCGTGATAATCGCGGACAAATACATACCTCTGGTTGGGTCAAATTCAACCTGAAATCATCTTTTTTTGTCGGCTGTTTAAAGTTACGTTTAGTACGCCGGCGAAGCCGCGGGAAAATGCTAGTGTGGTATATATCTTTAATAGTACGGTACGGCTTTCACACTTTTTCACCCGATTTCCTCCTTTTAGGGGTTGAATTTTCAAAAAACCGGGAACACGTGTTTACTTATTTATTGTTAGGAGTACTCCAGTGAAGTTGCGAATAAAATAGTCTGACTAATCTTGTTTCCCCATACAAACTTTGGACCCCCATTTCACCCCTTAGAGGATGGATTTTGAAAAATCCTTCCTTAGTGTACCCATACCTAGACCTTATAAGGAACCTACGTGCCAAATTTGGAATCTCTAGAACCAGCGATTTGGGCTGTGCGTTGATATGTCAGTCAGTCAGTCATTTTCTCCTTTTATATATTTAGATAAAGAATGTTCATTTCTACAATATTAAATCTTAAAATCGACACCGTTTTCGTAATTGACGTCCGAAAAAAAAACATAAAACTACACCCATATTGATATTTAGTTATTTCAATTTCAACCCCATTTCACCCCGACAGGGGAGATGGTATGTCATGTCCGCCACGTTGGATTTTAAAATCATTGTAGTTTTCGTAATCAGCGCCCTGATAAACCACAGAAACAATTCCCATTGTCATGTTCACACTTTGTCACCCGATTTCCTCCTTTTAGGGGTTGAATTTTCAAAAAACTGGAAACACGTGTTTACTTATTTATTGTTAGGAGTACTCCTGAGAAGTTTCGAATAAAATAGTCTGACTAATCTTGTTTCCCCATACAAACTTTGGACCCCCATTTCACCCCCTTAGAGGATGAATTTTGAAAAATCCTTCCTTAGTGTACCCCTAGACCATATAAGGAATCTCTAGAACCAGCGGTTTGGGCTGTGCGTTGATATGTACTGACAGAAATGACTGCAGAAACGAACAAACCAGTTTTGTCTATTTAAAATAAATTGATCCCCATACAATATTTAACCCCTATTTTCAACCCTTTGGGAGACGAAAATTTTTAAAACACCTAGTTAACTTTCCTTGTTACGGTCACCCGCCTGTAGCCCTTATTATCTCTGGTTGGTGACTTGTGCCGTGATATGAGCTTTATAAAACATGCGTGTGCCGCGTATCTATTCTATACTACTTATATAAAATAATTATCACGATGTAATATTTTAAAAAACGAATACATTTGTCATCCTATTTACTTGTTGGTTGAATCAAGACATACTTATTTACGCAACACCGAGCCGTATATGTAATTCAAGATCGCGAAGGGCTTCGACCTGCGCGGCGTGCGAAGTAACGAATACCTACTTCTAAGCGTCCCTATAAGGCATAATTTAGCGTGGCATCATCTTTCTAAGAATTTATGTCGATACGTATACATGTTCTACTTTTTATGTATACCTAATTTATGTCTTCAACTGTACTGTTAATAAAGTGAGTGCAAAGTACGAGTCACGAATATATGGTCTCAATCTACCAATCTACTTACCACAGCATAACTTCCGGTGTCCCACAGGGCTCACATTTAGGCCCAGTCCTTTTTAACTTATTTATTAACGACATCACTGAGTGTTTCCAATACTCTCAGGTTTATATGTATGCGGACGACCTAAAGTTTGCACGCACCATCAACTCATCGCAGGACACTGGTTTATTACAAAGTGACATAAGTAGACTTAGTAACTGGTGTAGTAATAATCAAATGCAATTGAATGTTAAAAAATGCATCCATATTAAATTCACCCGTAAGCATAAGGTGACACCATTTAATTACTACATCGATAGTTATAAACTAGATGAAGTCACAAGCATCCGAGACCTTGGTGTATTGCTCGATAACAAATTAACTTTCATCCCACATATTGAAAATATTGGTAAGAGAGCTTCTAAGACATTGGGTTTTGTTATGCGAAATGGAAAGTCATTTAGGCGTAGTACGACCAAAATATTACTCTACAACAGCTTGGTGCGTAGTACGTTGGAGTACTGCAGCGTTGTATGGCGACCACACTACGCAACTCATTCTTTGAGATTAGAACGCATACAGAAACGGTTTACTCGTCACTTGGCTTTCCATGAGCGCATGGTGGCTTGGAAAAGAACATCCTACCAACGAAAACTAAAGCATTTCAAAATGGACTCCTTAGAAACCCGCAGAACCATCTTAGATGCCGCCTTTTTGCATAAAATAGTCAACCACAAAATAGATTGTCCAATGTTACTATCGCTTTTACACTTTCGTGCTCCATCTCGTTTTCCACGAAATCCCATTACTCCCTTGCACCCACCGCTCAGAAGATCAGTGTCGGGCAGTAATTCCCCGATATGCAGGCTATGCAAGATTGCCAATAGCTGCAGTGACGCTACGGACATCCACTCTGACTCACTTGCTAAATTCATAACATCTGTTGTTAAGCACACTGTAAACTGATTAAATTATCACACCGTATAACACACACTTACTGTAATTTTATAGATGTAATTTTTAGTCATTATAACTTTTTTCTTTATATAACGCATGTGGTGTTCGCCTGTAATTGATTGTGGCATTTATGTCTTAAATTTAAAAACTACAAATCATGAATGTATTGATGTTAACAATTGTTGGCGATCCTTAAATAAATGAAAAAAAAAAAAAAAAAAATATACCTACCGTCCGGCCGACAGCGTAGTTGTTCAGTACCTACCTACACCTACGAATGCACCGGATGAGCGGACTTTTATTATAGGCGTGTAGGTTAGGTTGTACACAAAGTCCGTGATTTCTTAATCGATAAATTATATCTATTTGAAAATCATTTTGGCGGTTTTGAGTCGTTTTAGATGTCAGATTATATACAAAATTTAAAGTTATTAAATGACTTAGTTTTAACTTTTAATTCATACTTCATAGCTACGTACTATTGAACCTAATAATAAGTTGTTTAAATTACACTATTTACATATACCTAATAGAACATAAAGCTTAGGGCCGCACCGAAGCCGCCGATAAATAGCCTAAGAGCGGTACGGTTGCGCTGTATGAATTTTGAACATTAATTCATAACAGCTACTTTTATTGCACCAAAAAATTTGTTAAAGCAATTAGATTAGGTATTCTTTAATAAAACACGTAGTCCACCAACGTGACTGTAGAAAATATTAAAAAATAATCTATAAAAAATCCTTAAAAATCGGGCGAAAATGGTATAAGCATTTACTTACTTTATGACATACTATATATATTTATATTCTTTGTGATACATGAAAAATCAACCGATTTTTGTTAAGGCAACCTCGTAATATAATAATTTTTAATACAGAAATATATAAAATTCAATTACGGCTATGGTATATAAGCTAACATTACAGTTATGGTTTATATATATCTTTCTTATATGTATTAACCCTTTTTATACTGAAGCTACCCAAAATATCTGGAGCTTTATTTTCTTTGAAAAAGTCTTGTGAAATTAATATATAAGCCAAACTCACTACGTTGACTTTTCATGAAGGCCACATTGAAGAAGGTGTAATGCTAATGAACCCTATAAATACCTATTAAGTGATTTCAAATGCATCTTCATTAATAGTAGGCGCGAGAGGGGAATACGCGGGGTGAGCGGAGGTGTGCAGCACAGCGAGAGGCGCGCGGGTGGGTGACAAGCAAGTGTGTGTGTAGGTACTTTACTTTTATCGGCGGCTTCGGTGCGGCCCTAAGCTTTATGTTCTATTAGGTATATGTAAATAGTGTAATTTAAACAACTTATTATTAGGTTCAATAGTACGTAGCTATGAAGTATGAATTAAAAGTTAAAACTAAGTCATTTAATAACTTTAAATTTTGTATATAATCTGACATCTAAAACGACTCAAAACCGCCAAAATGATTTTCAAATAGATATAATTTATCGATTAAGAAATCACGGACTTTGTGTACAACCTAACCTACACGCCTATAATAAAAGTCCGCTCATCCGGTGCATTCGTAGGTGTAGGTAGGTACTGAACAACTACGCTGTCGGCCGGACGGTAGGTATATTTTTTTTATTTTTTTTTTCATTTATTTAAGGATCGCCAACAATTGTTAACATCAATACATTCATGATTTGTAGTTTTTAAATTTAAGACATAAATGCCACAATCAATTACAGGCGAACACCACATGCGTTATATAAAGAAAAAAGTTATAATGACTAAAAATTACATCTATAAAATTACAGTAAGTGTGTGTTATACGGTGTGATAATTTAATCAGTTTACAGTGTGCTTAACAACAGATGTTATGAATTTAGCAAGTGAGTCAGAGTGGATGTCCGTAGCGTCACTGCAGCTATTGGCAATCTTGCATAGCCTGCATATCGGGGAATTACTGCCCGACACTGATCTTCTGAGCGGTGGGTGCAAGGGAGTAATGGGATTTCGTGGAAAACGAGATGGAGCACGAAAGTGTAAAAGCGATAGTAACATTGGACAATCTATTTTGTGGTTGACTATTTTATGCAAAAAGGCGGCATCTAAGATGGTTCTGCGGGTTTCTAAGGAGTCCATTTTGAAATGCTTTAGTTTTCGTTGGTAGGATGTTCTTTTCCAAGCCACCATGCGCTCATGGAAAGCCAAGTGACGAGTAAACCGTTTCTGTATGCGTTCTAATCTCAAAGAATGAGTTGCGTAGTGTGGTCGCCATACAACGCTGCAGTACTCCAACGTACTACGCACCAAGCTGTTGTAGAGTAATATTTTGGTCGTACTACGCCTAAATGACTTTCCATTTCGCATAACAAAACCCAATGTCTTAGAAGCTCTCTTACCAATATTTTCAATATGTGGGATGAAAGTTAATTTGTTATCGAGCAATACACCAAGGTCTCGGATGCTTGTGACTTCATCTAGTTTATAACTATCGATGTAGTAATTAAATGGTGTCACCTTATGCTTACGGGTGAATTTAATATGGATGCATTTTTTAACATTCAATTGCATTTGATTATTACTACACCAGTTACTAAGTCTACTTATGTCACTTTGTAATAAACCAGTGTCCTGCGATGAGTTGATGGTGCGTGCAAACTTTAGGTCGTCCGCATACATATAAACCTGAGAGTATTGGAAACACTCAGTGATGTCGTTAATAAATAAGTTAAAAAGGACTGGGCCTAAATGTGAGCCCTGTGGGACACCGGAAGTTATGCTGTGGTAAGTAGATTGGTAGATTGAGACCATATATTCGTGACTCGTACTTTGCACTCACTTTATTAACAGTACAGTTGAAGACATAAATTAGGTATACATAAAAAGTAGAACATGTATACGTATCGACATAAATTCTTAGAAAGATGATGCCACGCTAAATTATGCCTTATAGGGACGCTTAGAAGTAGGTATTCGTTACTTCGCACGCCGCGCAGGTCGAAGCCCTTCGCGATCTTGAATTACATATACGGCTCGGTGTTGCGTAAATAAGTATGTCTTGATTCAACCAACAAGTAAATAGGATGACAAATGTATTCGTTTTTTAAAATATTACATCGTGATAATTATTTTATATAAGTAGTATAGAATAGATACGCGGCACACGCATGTTTTATAAAGCTCATATCACGGCACAAGTCACCAACCAGAGATAATAAGGGCTACAGGCGGGTGACCGTAACAAGGAAAGTTAACTAGGTGTTTTAAAAATTTTCGTCTCCCAAAGGGTTGAAAATAGGGGTTAAATATTGTATGGGGATCAATTTATTTTAAATAGACAAAACTGGTTTGTTCGTTTCTGCAGTCATTTCTGTCAGTACATATCAACGCACAGCCCAAACCGCTGGTTCTAGAGATTCCTTATATGGTCTAGGGGTACACTAAGGAAGGATTTTTCAAAATTCATCCTCTAAGGGGGTGAAATGGGGGTCCAAAGTTTGTATGGGGAAACAAGATTAGTCAGACTATTTTATTCGAAACTTCTCAGGAGTACTCCTAACAATAAATAAGTAAACACGTGTTTCCAGTTTTTTGAAAATTCAACCCCTAAAAGGAGGAAATCGGGTGACAAAGTGTGAACATGACAATGGGAATTGTTTCTGTGGTTTATCAGGGCGCTGATTACGAAAACTACAATGATTTTAAAATCCAACGTGGCGGACATGACATACCATCTCCCCTGTCGGGGTGAAATGGGGTTGAAATTGAAATAACTAAATATCAATATGGGTGTAGTTTTATGTTTTTTTTTCGGACGTCAATTACGAAAACGGTGTCGATTTTAAGATTTAATATTGTAGAAATGAACATTCTTTATCTAAATATATAAAAGGAGAAAATGACTGACTGACTGACATATCAACGCACAGCCCAAATCGCTGGTTCTAGAGATTCCAAATTTGGCACGTAGGTTCCTTATAAGGTCTAGGTATGGGTACACTAAGGAAGGATTTTTCATAATCCATCCTCTAAGGGGTGAAATGGGGGTCCAAAGTTTGTATGGGGAAACAAGATTAGTCAGACTATTTTATTCGAAACTTCACTGGAGTACTCCTAACAATAAATAAGTAAACACGTGTTCCCGGTTTTTTGAAAATTCAACCCCTAAAAGGAGGAAATCGGGTGAAAAAGTGTGAAAGCCGTACCGTACTATTAAAGATATATACCACACTAGCATTTTCCCGCGGCTTCGCCGGCGTACTAAACGTAACTTTAAACAGCCGACAAAAAAAGATGATTTCAGGTTGAATTTGACCCAACCAGAGGTATGTATTTGTCCGCGATTATCACGCGTTTTGCTGAACCGATTTAGGTGCGGGTCGGAAAACTATTTGTTACGTTCTGGAGGTTTCGGTATACGAATTTTTATGCCGCCATCGACTTACTACTACTAAGAGATTATAATTACTACTCTTGAATAAAAGTACATATCTGTCTCCCTTAAAAGAAGGAAATGTGGTCTCAAAGTCTGAAAATCAATATGGGTATTATTTTCAGACTTTGTGACCACATTTCCTCCTTTTAAGGGTTGAATTCTCAAAAACCTGAAAAACTTGTTTACTCATTAACTAATCTTGTTTTCCCATACAAATTTTTACATCGTTTCACCCCTTCGGGTGTTAATTTTGAAAAATATTTTCATAACTTAGTGCGCCCCTAGACCTTATAAGGAACCTACTTGCCAAATTTGGAATATAATCTAGAACCAGCGGTTTGGGCTGTGTGTTGATCCGTCAGTCTGTGGTAGTCAGTCAGTTTCTTCTTTAACATATTTAGAAATGTTCATGTCCACAATATTAAATCTTAAAATCGATGCCATTTTCGTAATTAACGTTCCAAAAAAACCATGAAAACGACACCCATATTGATATGTAGACATTTCAACCCCATTTCACCCCGACTGGGGAAATTGGTATTTCACGTTCGCCACGTTGGATTTTAAAATCATTGTTGTTTTCGTAATCAGCGACCCGATAAACCATAGAAATAATACCCACTGTCGATTTTCAGACTTTGACACCCCATTTCCCTCTTTTAGGGGTTGAATTTTCAAAAACCTGAAACACGTCTTCACTCATTTATTGTTAGGAGTACCCCTGTGAAGTTTCGAATAAAATAATCAAACTAATCTTGTTTCTCCATACAAACTTTGGAGCCCCATTTTACCCCCTTAGGGGATGAATTTTGAAAAATCCTTCCTTATTGCACCCCTAGACCTTATAAGGAACCTACGTGCCAAATTTGGAATCTCTAGAACCAGCGGTTTGGGCTGAGCGTTGATATGTCAGTCAGTCAATCAATCAGTCAGTCAGTTTCTTCTTTTTTATATTTAGAAGAAGAAGATTATACGTAAACATCATATACTACGCAAATAAACAAAATTTCCTACGCCGCAAACAAATTTTACATAGTTACTCAAACTCAATATCATTTTAAAGGTAATGAATGAGTAGGTAAATAATAATAAAATGTCGCACTGGGCCGAGCGGCGTCAAGCACGCGTGTTTTAAGTTTTAACCTGCCTACTCAATCCCTACATTCTCATCTCAGATAATCCTTAACAATAAGTCAATAAAGTCCAAATCCGATTGCAAACGTATGCTGTACATTAACGAATATAAATAATATTCGCTTGATTCATATTCCGTTGATATTCTGAGCTTTAAAGCCAACGGTAAAATTGCAATCACGGACTTTGTATTTGTATTTAGGCACCGTCATCAATGCATTCGTTATTCATATCAAAGTCATAGTAAGTAATAATAATAAACAGACATCGGAGCGAGGCGGCGCGGCGGGGGCCGGCCGCACGCGCCGCGCGCTTGTTTCGACATGGCTACTTCCATCTCGTTGTGCGTTCTAAAATAATCCCTGATAGTAAGGCAATAAAGTCCAAATCAGATTGCACGTGTGTGCTGTAATTAAGCAAATCAACGAAAACAAATAACATATGGGGTACATTCCTATTCCATTGACATTCTCAGGGCTTAAATTAAAAGTCCACGGAAAAATTGGAACTGATATATTTTTTCTACTAATGTTAAATACGCGATTTGTAAAAAACTATTTACCAAATATTTAAATAGTTTCATTTTCAATGATAATTCTGAGAAACAGTCCTTGTTTTTCATGTGTTGCTATAAAAAGCTTATATATAATTTTCTTTTTAATAAGTTTCAGAAAAACTGAAAATACCTGTTTGATTAAATTTCTCTTATTTCCCGTTGCATATATGTTTCGATTCGGATCGTAAGCATCAAAACAGACCTAAAGATAGAAGCATTCTCAATAAAACTACTTATACCATATTTGCTGTGAAAAATCAACAGTTTTTGGGCACCATTTTTTTATCCAACTTCCGGTGGTAGATTCGCAAATTTTAAAAATATTGATTCTTAAAATCACTTAAAAGAACCGTATAAAACAAATTAGCCTGTTAGAGATTTTTTTCCAAAAAAAACGTATCTTTCTCAGGCTATAAAAAGTAGCTCGATTTCCTAAAAAAAAGTCTGGTTTGTACTATTACTTATTCTGTGGTCTGGTACGGATTATCTTTTAATCTCTGAGGTTTACAAAATAACTTTCATGAGCTGTGTTTTTCTTCTTCATTCTTGTCACATTTACGTGGTTATAATTATAATATATAAGTAGGTATAGGTATTTTATTCTAAAATCTATTATTTACTGCACCAAAACAAAAATTACATACAATAGGGATATAATCAGTGATTTATGCGTAAAAAGGTATCAGTTACTAAAGTAAAGTATTTATTCATTGTAAACTGTACAAAACTGTATTTTTTTACTAAACAATATTAAGTATAGGTACGGGTTCCCGTATTCAATCAGTCAAAACACAGGAAATGCACAGACGTGACATAAACTACCCGAGCTCCATATACCTACGTAACACCTGCGTATCTCATTCTAATTTATATATATTACTGCTCCAAAACAAAAATAACATTCAACAGGGATATAAAATACTTCTTCGATAATATATTATTTAAAACAGGAAACACTAAACGTGAAACGTAGAAAAATATATTCATTGCCGCTCAGTGTTGCGGTTACAGCGGCAACCAGACCTTCGCACTTGCATATTATTTTCTAAGAATATTCATTTAGTAATGCCGAAACAAACGTGTGATGAAATTCATTTGCCCGAGCTCCGTCGGTTTTGTTAATTTTTGTCACGTCTGTGCATTTCCTGTCTTTTGACTGGTTGAATTCGGGAACCCTTACTAGTATTGTTTAGCAACTGTAGTTCTAGTATAGTTTTTTTCTAAACATTAACTAATTCGAACGCGTTTGCGATTTGTCTCAAAATGTATGAAAGTGGTATGAAAACGTGAACAGCGCCTCTGATGGTCAATAGTGGAAACTAAAACAGCGAGTATAACATTTGTTGCTAACCGATGAACGCGCGTATCTCAAACTCGGTGAGAGCGTTTTCATACATTTTGAAATAAAACGCAAACGCGTTCGAATTAGTTAATGTGTCGAAATATCTTATACTAGAGCTACTGATACCTTTTTATTTACGCATTAACAAACTTTCACGTTTATACCTAAGGTAATATTAATAGGATTAGGAATAATGACGAAATAAAACCGAAACATATTTAACCAGGAAACTCTTGTCGGATATTTATTAGTATCGTAAGGTACCTAGTTGTTCAATGGAAACCTACTAATTTAGCATTAGTTATGAAGAATGCTCGGATGTGTTGTGTCGCTACTCGTAAATTAGCTATGGAAATTCTTTCGCACTTTCACATAATAGAAAAAGTATACAAACATTATAAACTGGTCCTGGTAATAGGTAGTAAACTTGGTATGGTGATATGTAGTTGTTTTTCCCTTTCCTTTTTTAAAACTTTTTGTTAGTGAGTACCTAGATAGGGTCACTAATCACTAGTTTAAACCGTTCGTTATCTTTACATTATTAAAACATCTAAGCTCCAAGATCTATCTATATTATTTTCGAAACAGACGTAACCTATTTTACATATTTTGTTAAGTTATATCTGGTATGATTTGATTCAATACCGTGATACGTCAACTTGTCACTAGATATTTATTTACTTATTTAACCTTATTAGTAATTTAAATCATTTAAAAGAAACTGGTTCAATAGGTCACCCTTATCAGGAGCTTACATAAATTTGGATTTATACAGCGGCCTGATGGTTTGACGACATTAAAAACGGGATGAGAGCCATTTGACCCATTTAACATGTCTTATTTGAATTTTTCATAAAGAAATATTGTTTCAAACAACACTAAAAATTGACAAATACTTATCAAGCTCGATTTTTTCCCCACTAACACTACTAGGTACTTACGCCAAATAAAAGCAAAATACATGGCTTCGGTATACTATCAACTTTAATAAAATCATCGTGTGCCTTAATCAGTTGGAATATTCGTTAATTTTGCTGTAATTTAAGGCGCTACAACGAGATATACTACACACTAGCAAACAGTAGAGGCTGATTTTCAGATTCTTGACTATAATTATGATTGTGGTACTGTACTGACAATAGCCGAAACACGATTGCTTAAAATTTTCTAGATAGAAAAAAATAAAGTCGAGTCTATATTTTCCTTTTTTACTCAGCCTACTAAAACAACGCATTATTAAAAGACACGATTAAGTTAATATGATGGTATTTTACCCTCATCTAAACTCTGTCAAGAGGAAATATAAGAAACCTGCACAGAGTCAGATATTTAGCGAGAATTGTCTAAAAAAGCCATTCTCGGTGAGTGTTACATCCCGTTTTTTCGTAAGCGAAAAACATAAGGGTGTCTCTTTCAATTGACAATATTTCATATTTTTAACTACTTTATTTTATGAACTAGTTAGAAAATAGGTAAAAATTTAAGCCACCCGTATTTTTTCTTTTTCAATTTAACTCATTATTTCATACAAAAAAAACACGTTGAAAAGTAGGTCATTCCAAAAGGGCGTAAGTAAAATATGACGACATCTTCCCAACAAGAATCCAGAGCCACTCCAGGAGCAGCGATTGTCTGTACTCTGTACTAAGGTCTCCCTGAATACAGCGAGGAAGATGACGTCAACTTACGGTTTACAGTAATTTGCGATTTTTGCCAAAATTAAAGGAGAAAAAAATCTAAAAAAATGTTTTTTGTGTACTTCACACGTTTTTACCGAAATGGTTTTCGAATTAAGACAGTTTATTATAATCAGAAAGCATCTCATGGTGACCAGATTAATAACGAACTATTATTTCTAATAGAGGAGGAACAGAATTGGAAAAGGCGTCTCTAAACAATGCAAGCGGCAAGTCATGTAACAGTTGGGGTGACAACGTTATCAGAGGGTTTGGACCCTGCAGAATACGGATCTGCCTGTCGCCATCTCGAAATTTGAGCCGGAAGTACGGTATACCGGAAAAGGTGCAGCCCATACAAAAAAATTCGTAGTACATTTAATAAATTGTTGCTCTGGTACTCTAAAAGAGGTCTGATTGATATGGTTTTTTGGTATGTTGTGAAGGACAATATTAGCCATGGTAACCTAAAAATTTCGGCCCTCCAGCTCCATAACTTTGGCCGCCATCTTGGAAATAGTGTCATTTTTTCAGTTCTTTGCTTTTACTGTCGTCAAAGTTCATTCCAGTGCTAAACATAGTTCTACAATATTGTAGAATACAAAATTTGCTAAAACTTTTGGGTACATAGATTTTTTCCATGACCCCTAGGGACGAAGATATGACAGGATATATCATTAAAAATTGCCACTTTTTTCTAGTTTTCCGTTCATGTTTACATTTTAAGTGCATTTTAGCACTAACTATAGTTCGGCAATATTGTAGATCACAAAATTTGCTACAACTTTTGTATTGAAATATTTTTTCCACGACCATTAGGAAAGAAGATATGAAGTCATCTATGGAGTAGCACCGTTGAAATTTGCTACTTTTGCAGTTTTCTTCTCATATTTAGGTTTGAGTGCATTTAATCGCAATCTGTAGGGGATCTATGATGGTCGAGTGATAGCGGGATAGACGACAAGATAAAGCATCTGTCACTTTCCGATCTATACCACTTCAATCCCTCAGAAGACAAAATCGTCTATTTCCACGATACCTAGAAGATCGTAGGTACTTTGAATTTGCATATAATTTTGTCTTCTATAATATTGCTGACCGAGAAATGCACTAAAACAAAAATATGTGAAGAAAACTGGAAAAGTAGTAAATATCGACGGTAGTACCCCATAGGTGACATCGTATCTACTTTCCTGATGATCGTGGAAAAAATATTTCTAAACAAAAGTTGTAGACAATTTTGTAATCTACAATATTGCTGAACTATAGTTAACGCTAAAATGCACTTTAAACGTAAATATGAGAGGAAAACTAGAAAAAAGTGGTAATTTATAATGATATCTCCTGTCATATCTTCGTCCCTAGGGGTCATGGAAAAATTCTTTGTACCCAAAAGTTTCAGCAAATTTTGTGTTTTACAATATTGCCAAACCATGTTTAGCACTAAAATGAACTATAACGACAGTACAAGCAAAAAACTGAAAAAAGTGACAGATTTTCCAAGATGGCGGAGAAAGACGTGGAGCTGGAGTGTCAAAAATTTCGGGATACGATGACAAATATTGTTCTTTACGGCATATCAAAAATCCATAACAATTGGACCATAGTTAGAGTACCGGAACAACGATTTACCAAATGTACAACGAAAAAATTTGTATGGGCTGCACCTTTTCCGATATAACATTCTTGCGGCTCAAATTTGGGGATGGAGACAGGCAGATCCGTATTCTGCAGGGTATAAACCCTCTGATTACGTTGTCACCCCAACTGTTACACGATTTGCGTCTTGTATTCTACTTCTTCAAAAATGGGCCTACTCTATAAACCCAGTTTAAATCGGTCTACTAACCAGACATTGTGGCTCGTTAATTATCGATTACATATATGATTAGTAAATCAGGTAATTAGTGCCCTTGTTAGAACCGGTCGTTGTAGAAAGTGTCATTAAAGTTATGTTATCGACATATGAAATGTCATTAAATTTATAGGTCGCATATATTATCTATGGATTGCCGCTAGTCAAACGAGAGACACTATGGTAATTATAAAGTAGACCATGTGAGTCGAGTACGTTAATTTCGAGATCATTAATATATACTTTAATCCTTCGTATTAAGGTTCAAAATTGTGTATCTGACTAAACATATTGACCAATCTAATACAAAGGCGTGTTCCAATCTTTATACGCTACAGTCACTTTTGGTAGAATCCAGTTTCTTTCAATCTGGTAGGTCGCAGGTTCGATCCAGGCTCGAACCACTTGTTCATTAAACTTATGTAGTTATAAATCATAATTTGACATATTTTACACTCACGAGCAAAAATAATGCATACACTTTGTATATTGAACTTCCATATATAGTCCAAATCAAACATTTATTCTTCAAATAGGCCACAAGGGCACTTTTAGGTGTCATAATGTTATACAATGTAATAAATTCTGATAATATAAGCATAATAATACATTTTTCATGACAAAATATTAATTTACAAAATAATAAATATGACAATAAAATATAATAAATTTATAGAAAGTGTACCCGTTATTTTTGCCCTTGAGTGTATATATGTATGTATATCATTAATCTGTAGTATTAGAAAACAGTCCCCACGAAGGATACGGCGGCCGAGTTCAGTATACCTATAAATAAGTAGGGAATTAACGATCTATGTGTTTTTTTTTTTTTTATTTATTTAAGACAAACAGTTGATACAAAATTATTGTGTGTGTGTGATTCTGTACGTGTCGTGTTAAAGTAGAATATCCAATTGGGGAAGACCATTAAATGTCACAGTACTTAATACTTATCATACTAGTAGTTTATACAAGTAGTTTGTATGTAGACACCGCAACATAGTTATAGGCCCAAAGTTATGTACTGTTTTCTTTTTGAGGTGTGCAATAAAGAGTAGATATTTGTATTGTATTGTATTGTATAGTATTCTACAGGTACCTTAACATTTGCTTAACACCAGAACAATAGTTTGATAGTTCCATCAAAATCGAATATTTCGATTATTTGCAATCGACGGTAGAAATCGATCAATCAAAGCGGGAAGCCCTGCGTTTGCGCAAGCACGCGAGTGGCCGCCGCGCCGGGACGCACCGCCGTGTACATATTAATGCGTATTTGCCTATTATGTTTGCTTATTATGAGGTAGCCGGCTGCAAATATGGATAGCGAACGAGTAGCGATTGTTAACAAATTATTAGGTAAGACAAAGCAAAGAAGGGCAAGCGGTGCAGAGGTTACGGTGTGAGTAAAGCTAATTTTAGAAAGTAAACATAAAAATTATCCCTTTGTAAATAAATTTGGATGATATGTTTATTGTTTTTTAAATCATTAATTTAATTATAATTATTAATTATTATTTTAATTATTGCTTTTAAAGGATGATTCACGCTAGACCGTTCCGTGTCCGGGCCGGCCCGTTTTCTAGTACAAGAAATCGACGGCCGTCGCGCGTCGTCGGCCCGGACACGGAAACAGTCTACTGTGAATCATCCTTTACAAAGAGATAATCTAAAACATATATAAATATGTCTAAAGCTAGTAAACTTTACCTTAATTGTCTAATGAATCTCGCCATGTTTATGTAGGTATTGTAGTACATATACTTGATTTTCTCTGAAATTTCTTCTTTCTGTAGTACCTAAGCAATTCTCGTGTTTGGCAAGTCATTTACCACAAATCGCAAATATATTTAGGACATTTAGGTACACGCTTTTCTAACCTATCTAAATGCAATAAGGTCGAGTTAAGCCCGGTTTGTAGATAAGTACTTATTTGTGATGTCGAGTGAACACCATAAAGAGACGAGGAAAGGCTCTGTAGCTCTAGCATAAGTTTTTTCGAAACATTAACTAATTCGAACGCGTTTGCGTTTTGTCTCAAAATGTATGAAAACGCTCTCACCGAGTTTGAATTACGCGCGTTCATCGGTTAGCAACAAATGTTATACTCGCTGTTTTAGTTTCCACTAGTGACCACCAGAGGCGCTGTTCACGTTTTCATACCACTTTCATACATTTTGAGACAAAACGCAAACGCGTTCGAATTAGTTAATGTTTCGAAAAAACTTATACTAGAGCTACTGTAGAGTAGACGCCTCGATTGCTTTCGATCCCAGTAATTGGGTCCACTTGTTATTAACATCATCAAAGTGATAGTGGATCGTGATTACGATAGTTGAGAGATGACATGTGGTTAGATTGTGGGGCGCAAAAATTGCACATGTCTTGCGTGTGGTCTTTCCCCCCATCTCCCCATTCTCAAACACAGAAACTTCTATAACGATTTTGATGAAATTTGTTATGTTATTTCGGGGCAAACTCTCATGTACAATAAACCAACTTATTTTAAGAATTTTGCTTCCAATTTTCGTGCCACACATGTATAATGTATTGGCAAGATTGTAACTTTTTCAATTGGTTTTGACGTAGTGATCACAGCTTACCGACGATATATCTAAGCACCTGATAAAATAAACACCAAGGTCAACAGTAAAACCAGTGCCTAATTGAACAAAGACAGCATCTTGACCCAAAACTTTACAGACACGGATCTCATAGACCAGTCAACGAGGGATTCGACTCACAATTTTTTTTAAAATGATTATCAACATTTGGTCTTATCGTCTATAACAGATTGACCGAGTGAAGCGAGAGACCTTCGTTTGTTGGATTGGTTAAAAATGCTTTCGTATGTCGCTATGGAGCCCATAACAAATGTCATCTTGCTTGAATTTGGAGCAGCCCAACTAAGGAAGTACCTTTCTTTTATTAAATTTGTCCCTTCCGTTATCAACACAGTGAATCCTCAAATTTCATAAAGGATCGGCAACACGCACGTGACTCCTTTAGAGTTGCGAGCGTCTGCAGGCTGCGGTGTCCGCTTACCATCAGGTGGACCGTACGCTTGTTTGCCACCGTCGTTGTATAAAAGAAACAACCACAAAACTTTACAAGTGTACAATTTGACAGTCAACTTTTTCTATGGAAAATTTTACAAAATTATGTCCTATTTGTAGACTTGTAAAGATTTGTGGTATAGGGATCTGGCTGTTCTCCTTTATAGGTTGCATTTGTCAACTGATTCTCGTGAAATTCTGTGAGCAGGTTGTGGTAGAATTTTTTACTTACCTCAAATAAAATGTACATTTCACTAAACTACAGATCTTTAAGATAGGTACTAAATAAAAATTAAATATATATATGTTTTCGTTCTGTATGTGCTACTAAGTTCGATAATGGCGGAGTCATGGGGGTTCACGACGTAAAAAAATATCACTAACGTGGTTTATAGCTCACAGATCCACTAGTTCAACAAAGTCTTCGTTGACTGAGCTGCTAGTGAAACTCATGCGCATCTACAATCACAGTTATTGACTTAACACTTGCAGGCCGCGCCTTCGGCAAGCTAGACGAGGCCGGGTGTTTGACTAATATTGTCAATGCCAGCTACTTTCGGGATATGTTTAACTTAACAAGATTTAGGATTTATTAGGTTTTCCAATAATGAAGGAAACCGATCACATCGTCGCTTATATTCGGGTGGGATGGCTGTCAGACCCGAACCCAACTCTATAAAAAAACCGGCCAAGTGCGAGTCGGACTTCGCACATTTAGGGTTCCGAACCGACCGCAAAGTTAAGCTGGTTTTTATAGGAAAAATAAGGATATTTCAACGAAAAAATCTAATTTATCAATAATATCAATATATTAGTATTTGTTGGTAAAACATACGTAATAACAAACATTAAGTATTACCAAATTTAAAGTTTATTATAGGTATTTGGGACGTTAAAAAATTCTTCTAAACAAAATGTCGTAAAAAAAGCTGACTTTGGTGGCTTCTCATACCTTTGTTTTCCAATATTTTTTAAAATTAAAAATATAGTAAGTATCAACTCAATGAACTCTATACAGCGATATCCTACTCGGTAGGGTAGGATAAATTTTTTTTAGGCGCCCCCCTTTAGCTTTATGGGAGCCCCCTTTAAAAACATTTAAAAATAAGTTTTGACTATTTGTATGGCTTCGGGCCAACAAGATGCTTATATTGTGTAAATTTGAAGCCTGTAAGCTCCAATCGTTTGGCTGTAAAACCTGTGTGACAGACGACGGACGGACGGACGGACGGACGGACGTCTGGGCGTCACCAATAGGGTTCCGTTTTGACCCTTCGGGTATGGAACCCTAAAAAGAATAAAAAGACCTGAATGAATTGAGAGCTAGAGATAAATACAACAGTTCCCCTACTCTCGACACAATGCAACCACCTCGAGAGATCTGAGACTTAGAGGCCTTCCTTACAAAGCACTATTGAGATGTTTATATTCACGGAAGACTTAGGTGAAACGGTGTTCGTACATTCAGCAATATAAATATGTATATATTCTAGCACTGTATTGTTAAGAGATAAGGTCGAAAATTGTTTACTTATTTATGATGCTGACTGCATACAACGGGGCCAGTTTTCACACCAACAATTCGCCTCAAATCCAGTATAAGTCTGACTCCCGAATATTCTTACTTGTGCCGAATCTCTAGGTCAGGATGTGCTGGACGATTGGTGAGTCTCAACTGTGAGTCACAGATGTTAGCTGCTTTCATCACTGCCACCGTATTCCAATCGCATTATGGCAAATATCGCTGCAATTTCGCGAAATGACCACCATTCGTAACGCACAAGTTATGGCACTGTCGACAGCTGAAATCGTTGGATAATACGAGTAGGTACTTATATAAACTAATGCAGAGCATTACTTGATAAGAAATTTAGTGTAAGTACATATGCACTGCAGAACATTTCCCTCATGTTTCGAGCAGCCCAACTGGGGTGTACAGATCTTACAGAAGACCGTAGCTATATTTTAAGGGATGTTTACAAAAACAACATAACTAACTAGACTGGTCGACATCTGCTGTCATTTCAATTGTTCTTGACAGAGTGTCAACCAGTCTAAGCAGTTTGTTTTTGTAAACATGCCTTCAATTACACTTATACTACTTGGCCTTTAAATACATATTTTTTGAACTTGACTGTGGGTTTATAGGCCAGGCCCAATATAGTTATAGGAGTGCGCGGTTGGAGAGTAGCTAGGGGAAAATCCAGGGCAAAACTCCGACACTACACGCGGGCGATTTAAACACTGGAATACTTTAATAGTAAATTTAAACGACTCACGACAAGTATTTATTTCCTTACGTAACTCGATCGTAATCAGTCAATTTCACCGCTTGTTGGTTAACAGTGTATGATCCAATTTGATAGCCCGACACCTGTAATGAAACTTCACTAATTAAATTGGTAACAGCAAAATTCCACACATTCTCTGAGGTCCAATGCACTAGCGGCCTGTCAAAAAAAATGGTTCAGAGTTTTTCACAAGTATATGTTTGCAGATAATAAAGTGAAATAGTGATATGTAAGTATCTAATATTCTAAAGACAATGAAGAAAAGAATACCACATATAATAAACCTACTTATTTGTTTTGACACGAAAATTTGTCATACTCTTTGTGTGGGTAGAATAACTATCGTGTCGCAAAAAAATAAATCAAATTGTAGACGAATTAAAAATTTAACTACTAACGTCCCGGGTCTGGCTTGTATGAAAAATTCCGAAAGGTCCATGATTTTTATGAATTTTATAGGTAGTATAAGCTAGCTCCGGGACTGCAATATACATACCTAGGTATTGTACATATATAGTGCATGTCATCCACGAATACGCGCCCCTCAACAGCCCAATCATTACATTGCGCATGTCATATTAGTAGGTATGAGATTCGATGTGGAGGGGCGCGTCGTGGTGGATGACACGCACTATATGTCATCCTCCTAGCGTTATCCCAGTACAGTTGCATCCTGAAGGATGCCTGGGGTCCGCTACCCAATCCCAAGATTTGGCGTAGGCACTAGATTTTACGGAAGCGACTGCCATCTGACCTTCCAACCCCGAGGGGAAACTAGACCTTATTGGAATTAGGCTTTGTCAAGTGAGTGGGCAACTTGACTGTTAGAAGTTCTCAAGCCGCCCGAAGGCCTCCAACTTGGCTTAACGACTGCTGCCATAAACAGCAACCGGAATCAACGGCTTAACGTGCCTTCCAAAGCACGGGAGCGCTCAGTTAGTATAGCCACTCAAAGCGGTCACCCATCCAAGTCCTGACCGCTGCCCACGTTGCTTAACCTTAGATACCGCAAGCGGTACGCAGGCGCCGCTGGGCCACGAGCGCTCGCACTATATGTATGTTTATGTATTTATATGAACACATACAAGTAAACAAATACACATTCATCAAATCAGTGACGACAGACGTCGCGTGTTGGTATGGCGGTAAATATCGTGTCCAGGCAGACGCTGGCTGAACAAGTATAACAAATTATCATCCACGGTATCGATACTATCGATATTATTCCAATTGGCCTCGATCGAACAAAATAATCCAAGTGATTAAAGACTCTATGTCTAATTTCGAAGGTTCAAATTGTAATAACGCTTCTCAAAGTTATTAGGCAACTTATGTCAAGTATGGCTGAAATTCATCAATGTAAACTTGCAAACTGTCATTGCGATCTGAACCTTCTAACTACGCCGTAAGGTCGATATTATGATAGGCCAAGCTGTGAATAATGTTCAAGTCTAATTTTTTATACTTGCGACTTGCGAGTGTCTTGTACGTGTGATAGTCAAAGTGACAAATTGTCATTGACAACAATTATCGACGCTAGGCATGTCACACGTTGCATGGTCAAAAATGTATATGCCGTTGTCTCATTACGATTCTGTGTGTGTTCTATTCTATCATGAGAAAATACCAACTAAATACCGGACATACCTAAGTGTTTGACTATTTTTTAATGTCTCGATGGCGAACTATGTTGTGAAGTTATGAAACAGTCTGCACTGGCATCTACTATAGGTATTTATTAGATAGAAGGGAGCATAGTTTCAACTTCCAATCTTGAATATTACACCAAAATAAACAGTAAGTATTAAATAAGTGCGTGTCATCCACGAGGATGCACGAATGTCAAACTAATCTATGCGCAATTGTACAGATTGGGCTGTGGAGGGGCGCGCCTTGGTAGATGACGCGAACTTTAACAAAAAAAAAATTTATTAAAGAAATCTACGGCTAAGTTTGATTTTACTCTACGTACTTATCTTTTTGTTTTATTTAACTAAAACGTGTCAAATATGATATAACGCATAGCGCTTTTACCTTGAGGTCGCATGGCGATTTCGAGTGAGGAACCTAGCAATTATCGTAACGCATAAATGCGTTTATGGCCGATAGGCAATTAGTAATTAGAGTGCGTTTAATCCAATACACAGCACTGGGGGAAAGTAGAGGGTTCCGCTTTCAGGGAAATTAGATTGTATGATAATATTTTTTGTACTTAAAGATGGCAGACAAAGTTTAACTAATGTTTCATCACAAACAAATCTTTATCGGGATTCGAACTCGGGATTTCCTGCTTCGCAGTCACACATATTTGCTATAAACTTATCTTATATAGCGGAGCGCCTCGTTGAAATATCGGATGAACAGAGGGCTGGTAGCTACTTTGGCCAAAGGATCAGCTTAGCTATCCAAAGAGGTAACGCTGCCAACCTGCAGAGCATTAGTATCGCCAGGGATGGGAACTTGGAGCATTAAATTTTTATAGGTTATAGGTTTAGTTAGGCAGTTTATCCATAGTCTTTTTTTTTATAGCCCATTATGTGTCCCACTGCTGGGCAAAGGCCTCTCCCCATGTTGTCTAGACGTCCCTGTCCAGAGCCTCTTCCTCCCAGTTGGAGACAAATACGTCCAGATCATCCCGCCATCTCCGTCTGGGCCTGCCCCGTCTGCGTTGTCCGTCATGTGGCATCCACTTGGTAGCTGCATTAGCCCTGCGACAGACGTGGCCGGCCCAGTACCACTTGAGCCTGGCCTGGATTCATAGTTTAGTTATATTTAATTAGTTTTACCGTTTTATTGCCTACTTATCATCTTATTGTGAAATAAATTAGTCACTTTGTTTGTAATAATAAATACATAAAGTTATCCTATGATTTATTTATGTAATATTGTCCACAAATATTAATTTAATTGAAAATACATGTTAAAACAATCATTGCCGCCATCGCATTGTTCAAGTAATTGACCATCGGTTATGATTGCGTCAGGGATTGTTCGTAATCGATGCGACTGGGGATGAGTGAGTCATGTCGCAATCGAAAGTGGACGTGGCTGGTTCCGTATGGAACACAGTGTAATAGGTATCTACTTACCTAATAGTATACACTAGTGGCCCTGTAAGCTGTAGATCCCGAGCCAATTACCCACACATGCGTTACGTGTCACATACGAGTATACTCCCTATTATTCCCGGTACCGCCGCACACATATAGCCCATAGCCCATATCCGTCGCGGTACCGCCACGTACTTGAATAGAGTCAGTCCGACTCAGGTCGGGCCTAGCTGAGTTTCTTGCTGGACTCTTCTCAGCTTTAGTGAACCAGCGACAAAACTATCAGTAGCTCGATTCTACTGACACCTCAGATTAGGTTGAAACCGCTCAACCAATCTCACTGGAGTGCAAACTCTTAGAGTTTAAAGTAGAAAAAAAGCGTTACGTGTGTGCATACTTTAAGAACTCTCATGTCTCCGCCAATAAAAAAATCCATAAGCAGAATCGACAAAAAATCCGTATAATTACTTATCGAACCTGCTCACAAAATTTCACGAGAATCGGTAGAGGAAAACAACCGAACAGACATAAGAATGCATTTTTGCGCACTTCGCTCGCGCTTCGCTTTCGCTGGGCAATTAATAGATTGCACACAAGACAGATGAATGAGTATTGTACAGCAAGTTATTATTTCTTGTCTTAGAATTGTTATTACGTAAGTTGTAATGTTTAAACACCACTTTTAGCTTTATACATATCATAATATCATCTGACTCGTATCATCATGTACTAGGAATTGCTATTTGTGTAACAGGTATGGTGCAGAGACACATTGGTATGTGCACGGCATTCTCAAACGTTACGCGGAGGATTGTAAAGCCTATAAAGGTCATATTTCTGTGTCGCCATTAGTATGCGCGATGCGTCGGTAATCATGATGGGAATTTAATACTGGACAGTGGTTAAGATATGTCTTCATCGGTGAAGAGCTGATGGCTAATATACTTCGTTTTGATATAATCTTAAGATTTTCCCGACAGGTGGCGCTGTCCCATTGACTAGTGTAATCGTATACATAAAATATAAACGAATTACGCTCAAACGCGCGATATAGAACTTCATATTGAACCTGTTTCATAGATCAACCTTTAAGTAACCAAGGGACAAAAATTGTCGTGGCAATTATAAGCTGAGAATGCCAAACTTGAGAAAGGTCGAGGGAAACTTATAACATCATTCTCCTATTCTTATCCCAGTAAAGTTGCACCCTGAAGGATGCCCGGGGTTCGCTTCCTATTCCCAAGATTTGGCGTAGGCACTAGTTTTTACAGAATCTATCTATCAGTATCAAAATTGCCATCTGACCTTCCAACTCAAGCGGAAGGTAGACCTTATTTTGTAATTATAATAGCACAATATTGTCGAGGCAGGCAGTTAGGCAATTGCAGGACGAGCGCAGCTTCAAATGGACGAGCTTGCGAGTCCGTTTAATTAATACGAAGCCGGCAATGGCGAGTTTTAAATTAAACAAATACGTATCATCATCATCATCCTCCTAGCGTTATCCAGTACAGTTGCATCCTGAAGGATGCCTGGGGTCCGCTACCTAGTCCCAAGATTTGGCGTAGGCACTAGTTTTTACGAAAGCGACTGCCATCTGACCTTCCAACCCCAAGGGGAAACTAGACCTTATTGGGATTAGGCTTTGTCAAGTGAGTGGGCAACTTGACTGTTAGACCTCCAACTCGGCTTAACGACTGCTGCCATAGACAGCAACCGGGATCAACGGCTTAACGTGCCTTCCAAAGCACGGGAGCGCTCAGTTAGTAACCACTCAAAGCGGTCACCCATCCAAGTCCTGACCGCTGCCCACGTTGCTTAACCTTAGCAAGCGCAAGCGGTTCGCAAGCGCCGCTGGGCCACGAGCGCTCCTTTATTAAACAAATACGTATATTCGCTTTCATTCCGTCCCGGTCGGTACCCATACCGCACCCCGCTCACACCCCACTCAGCGTAGAGCGGGGTGGGACCGGAGGTAAATAAGGGTCTCCCTGACACAAGTGTCGCCACTCTCGACGACACACACGATAGGCTGATGCTGTATGTCACCCACACTATTAACCCATGAAAGTAAGCATATAAGTTAAGAAAATTCACAACTAAAATTAAAAAATAATGCCTAAATAAAACGAAACTAAAATCTAAAACTATAAATATCTAAAAAATTAGGCCCGCTGCATGGCGCCGAGGATGCTGGCAAGCATTTTCGCGCTGGATTGCAAAGCTGATGCTGATGCGTTGCGCGAGGAAGCTGCTCGTCGGTCACCCATGTACCGGATTGCCATACTTCTGGCAGTGTACCTTAAATAAAGATTCATATATGTGTATTGTTTAATTTTATCTAGTTGACACAGTTCTTGCAAGAAAACAAATCAAAAGATTTGTAACTAAATTTATAGTCTAAAGGATTCCATTTTTTTTAACTAAATAGAATTTGATAATGCTTATTAGGTATACTGTTTCGAAATGTTTTCTTGCAGAATTACACACTGTACATAACTGGTTTTTTTCCTCATTTTATTCTTTGTTTTGTGTTGCTTTATATAGATACTTAGATTTCTTGATCTTAAGTAGGTTAAGTATTATCATTGTAATAAGCATATTTTTGTGAGAAAATGGCTGACTGTCGAGTTTCTTTCGGCGTTTCTTCTCGGCAGTGGCCTCTGTGAAACGCTAGTAGGGTTTGACTTGTAAAAGTGCCATTGCGGCCTACTTACAGAATAAAGTTCATTTTATTCATTTTATTGATTTTTATTTTATCATTGTATCATGGTACATATCTACCCATCATTCTTGCGAAAGTATTTGCGTGCTTGTGCGATGTTTTCACACTGTGCGTGCTCAATTGGGGACACAGCTTTGTAGAGATGGATATTCCATGTGAGATGTATTTTCCTCGTATGGCCTCAAGTTAGATCACTTTTTATGAGTAACCCGGGTGTAATAAGATTTATTGGGTAACTGTTATCCGCCGTTCTTACTCATTTGTACAAGTTTCGACACATTTTCGTCAGTTTCTGCAGGTTTTGTATAGCATTGCAAAACTACAATCCATACTTTATTACTATTAAATATGAATTTGTGTCTGTATGTCTGTCTGTTACCTCTTCACGCTTGAACCGATGAACTGATTTAGATGAAATTTGGTATGGAGAAAGTTTAGAGTCCCGGAGAAGGGCATAGGATATTTTTATCTCGGAAATCATCCCTAGGATTGGATCCCTCGTAGGGAGTGGAAGAAGGATGACTAGGTAAGCGCCTGTAATACTTAAAAACAGCAATTAGATTCTATCGCGATGAACGAGTTACATTCGGACGAAGATGCGGGCAAAAACTAATAATCAATAAAACAAATACTCGCTCAATAAGGCTTGTTTTATGTAGGTATAGACGATAATATAAGTACATATAAGTAACATTATTTAGTAGATATCACATGAATATAGTCATTGTCAAAGAAGATAGGTAGGTCTGTGTTTAAAAAATAATGTGTAAGCATAGATGAGTAGGTACCTATGCTATTTAAAGATATGAAACAAAATAATGACACCTGCTGACTCAGATGACTCCTGCTGGAGGGAGTATTCGTCGGAATAGCTGCGCTGTCCAGTTCTGGTGCTGCAAAGTCAGTCATGATATACTTAATAGCTGTTTTTTTAATTTTATACATTAGGAACAGCTTAAGAATGATTTTGATTTATTTTACATTGCCTCCTAAACTAGCTTGGGTACTTGACTTAATTAGAAAAGGTCCACCTCGAAATTCATGTCGGAAATAACGACATTATGTTTTTGCCGATACTAAATACCTCAATCATATATTCTAACTGCCAGTGTGTAACGCATAATCGCTGAAAACCGCAAAAACTCCAGTTCCGTTCAAGGAGAAGTTGCAACAGCTTGCGCCGGAGTCGATCGGGGAAGAAGGGCGTATGTCACATAGACTTGGTGAGGTGATAGGCCATTTTAGTTCAGTAGGTGTTTTTGCCGATTTCGAGTGATTATTTTATGTTTCCCTTTAGGAGTTACGTACATAGGATTATCTTTTTTAAATGTGTAAATCTTTTTTAAAGTTGACTCCAACAAATCGATTACAGCTATTTAAGCTACCGTTTTTTATTAAAATCCGAATCAAGACAGCTATTAAGTGTAGGTATTCAATATTATCCCATAATCTTTTAATAAAAAAAACATATTTTTTCCATTCAAGTGAAAATAAATATAAAATGTATGTTGAAATTGATCATATGAGGAACGGAAATAGAAAAAAGTTAGTAATCTATTTAGGTAATTACATTTGAAAAAAAGCAATCGTCAACTAATTTCTTGATAAATTGAATAATGAATATTAAGATAAGACTTAAATTAACTACAGTTTAAATAACCAAAAATAAATAGTAATAAATACAAAATTCATATTAGGTAGAAAACTAA
Source organism: Cenopis cana (assembly GCA_951800055.1). Classification (NCBI taxonomy): domain Eukaryota; kingdom Metazoa; phylum Arthropoda; class Insecta; order Lepidoptera; family Tortricidae; genus Cenopis; species Cenopis cana. The sequence goes on along the minus strand of OX637476.1, from coordinate 1,210,806 downwards.
TTAAAATGCTGCTAGAAAGAACAATAATTTACTCAGTTAACTTCGACATTTTAACACAACATTAAGTAGTAATTAACTAATGGCAGGAAAAAAGAAAACTTACAGTGCGAATTCGGCGTAATTTCGCCAACATCGCAATTTTGAGGTTATACTACCAATTACGCTGACCACTAAGCATTCATAGACCATTTCCCATCATCACAGCGTCGAACAGAACCAAACATTCATAACGACAATTCGAGGTCGGGGGTCAATTTAAACTGGTTATATAACAATAATACAGCGTTGAATAGCTTTTGTGAATAATTACGAATGTTGCAATTTGCGACTTGTGGTTATTCTGGATGCCTAACACGATAAATTCTAATAAAAATAAACTGGGCGTTATTTCATTGGTTCTGGTAATTGACCTAGTAAATTAGTAATTATTGTAGTTACGATTTCTACTCGAGCGTCATTTTATATTAGATAGGTATGTTGCCTGAAGCTATTTCATATGTTATGTTAGTACATATTATGTAACTAGTTATAACAAGTTACAACTTTATTTAGTCATAAGTTTAATGGGAAAAACCTTGAGCTTTATAAAATTTAAAGAATAGATAATTTGCAGCTTGCGTGCTGATAACGTACTATATTTGTTATAATTATTATTATGTTGCCTATAAATGTTTTCTATTTCATTAACACATGACGAAAATGAACCAACACCATTATATAACCACAATGGTGGCAAAAAATTCTACGGCCTGACTTGCGACTCCAAAGGATCGCGTTGCCCCCTGTTTATTGATTTGAAGATTAATTTTGTCAACAGCTGGACACAAATGCAATATCCTTCTCAATACTGCGTATCTCTCCCCAGTAGGGATAGCACATGTTGCGCTCGATAGTATATCGGCTTATCTCGAGATATCCGTCACTTTCTAACAGCACCAATCAAAAAAGACGCGTAGCTCGAGATTAGCCGAGATACTCTCGAGCGCAGCATAAATATAGTACGTCTAGACCTACTGAGGCAGCGTGTCCATGAGGCCGGTTACATTGACCAAGAGAAATGAGCCAGCATCTCGACCCACATAGGTCTCTCTCAGTCTTTTTTCAGCTTTTTAACGAGTTTGTGGGCGTCCGAACTCCATTGTATAATGCTGTATTTAAACCTTACACAAGAACTGCGCCCCAGCCATGGTTTGAAGCATCACAAATCACCAGATGCTCCCGCGCAGCTATTTATTCAAATTCGCTTCGTCGCCGCCTCATTATGCGCCGTTGAATATTCTATGAGTGAAAAGCGGGTTTTGACGGATACGCCACGAATACTTCCGATTAGTAATGTGACGTATTTTTGGAAAAAGTCAATAGTTAACTGGAAAAAGGCATACATATATTATATGTACGTTTCCAAAGCGACAAAAATATCTCTAGGTACGCTCTTACGCCCTTGTTGTCAATCTAGTAAGTAAATTAAAGTCACGTTCGCATATTTTGCACACTGTATTGTATATACATATTTTCGATGTTGACTGTACATACTGTTAATACATTCGCATATATGAATTTGATTCTAAATAATATAAAGAAAATAAAATAATATATAATACTAACTATAAATATAAGTATGAAGCCACTATCTATTTGTTATGGGGACATAGGCAACATAGGCGTGATTATTTTTATTCCTTCCATTCATATATTGTGTATTTTTTAATTTTATCTAGTTGACGCAGTTCTTGCAAGAAAACATATCAAAAGATTTATAACTAAATTTATAGTCTAAAGGATTCAATTTTTCTTTTTTCCTAAATAGAATTTGATAATGCTAAGGTATACAGTTTCGAAATGTTTTCTTGCAAAATTACACACTGTCATAACTGGTTTTTTTCCTCATTTTATTCTTTGTTTTTGTGTTGCTTTATATAGATACTTAGATTTCTTGATCTTAAGTAGGTTAAGTATTATCATTTATCATTGTAATAAGCATATTTTTGTGAGAAAATGGCTGACTGTCGAGTTTCTTTCGGCGTTTCTTCTCGGCAGTGGCCTCTGTGAAACGCTAGTAGGGTTTGACTTGTAAAAGTGCCATTGCGGCCTACTTACAGAATAAAGTTCATTTTATTCATTTTTTATTTATTCCATTTCATTATATTGTAACTTGATGAAACACACAACAGCAAGACCACATTATATGTAAATTATTGTTTTGAAATGATAACTGTTTATCTGGGTGTAACTGATATATGTTGTCGGATAACTTCCCTTCGTCATTAAAGTTAAGCAAGCCCTAATAATGTCTACACACGGCCTTCAAGAAGTTTATTAACTCTTTCTAATATATGCAAAACTATATTACCTAATAGTGCAATAAAAGTGCCTTAAGGGGAGGTATCCCCAACGCAACTGTCCCGCTCTAACATGCGTGAGTTTACAATTAACCATCCCGCTCTCTACGCAAGCTCTGCGCGCAGTTTTGTAAATATTTAGCTATAGTCATCAAGCCAGTCATTTTATCAAAGCAAACCCTGCGAAAATGTCTATAACTATTTACGATCTTTAATTGAGTACAAAAAATTAAATGTTAAATATCAGTAATATAGCCGTAGTATTGAAAAAACATTCCAAAAAGGGGTAACTTCGCGATTTTTTTCTATCGAGTGAAATTCATCAGGTCATGTAACTGACTGCGATTTTGACTAGACAATATCCTTATGTAACACATATATTTTTTTAAGATTTTAAGACACTATATTCTATGTCTCAGATGGTTTTTAAAAACTCAAAAGTGGTAATACACGGCCATAAGTACCACCACATTTATTTTATTTCCATCTATATTAGATGATTTTACAAACCTTTTTTTTTAAATTAGTTGTTTAGTACCAAATTTTTGTTAGATTACTCGTGCATGAATTGCCGCTGCTTTATAAGGCGGTCGATATTGATCGATAGTCAAATTTATCATTATCGTTTAATATGCACGCGCCGGTCAGTGGGTCAGCCGGCCGGCCGCCCTACAGGCATACTTAGTCGGTTTTATAAACATCCGTTAAAGATTTTAATGTCGGAAAGTTTTGTCTAAAAATGTGTTGACTTACTAAAATTTTATCTGTACATTCTGTACATAGTTTGATGTGTATGTAATCTTTGTAAAACCCAGCCTAAAGCGGGTTTTACACTGTCCTGAATTCAGAATTCTGACTAGGGGAGGGGAGTTGGAGCATCTCGCTCTAACATACAGGTACGTACTGCTCTAAACGTTCTGAATTCAGGACAGTGACGGTGTTTTTTATAATACCCGTATTAACATTACTGATTCACCGAGACACTCATTTCAAGAATCTCAGTTGGCTCAGTTGAAACTCTAAACTTTAGAAAATGAAAGTTTAACGAGGTATGAAAGTGATGATTAATTAAGTTTAGAAACTGACCTAAGACCTTCGTTTTAGATTTATAATGTTAATGTGGGCCCCAAATGTGGGACTAATATGACGATGAATATTGCTGAAGTTTTGTAGAAATTAGAAATTCAATTCTTAATTAATAAAATTGCAACAAAACTAAAATATAGACCGGATCTTCTAAACGCCTAAGAAATGCATTACAGTAAAGACAACTGATTTTACCCAAAGCAAAGAGCATGTCCCTCGGGTCGTGTGTTCGGTGAAGTATCCCCCACGAGGCCACGAGTGTATCGTCACATTTAATTATATCAGTGTTAATTTTTATAATATAGTAGTTTATGCAACTGGTACATAATGAGGGGCATTAAAACACGAGTCTGTAATAAGGTCACACGAGTGTTTTAATGCCTAATTATGTACAGTTGCATACATTACTTTATCTACACACATATTATAACTACTCTAAGATGGGTTCAGAAACCGTAGTAAATAAATACAATAATTGTGTTAATACAACCTTTTTTGCACGGTTGCGGAAATATCGAAATCAGAACTGGCAACCGATACCTGAATGTTATTTTAAAAAGTAAAGAGTCCCTATTCTGATGTGATCATGTCGTTCTAGCTCAAATTTCGTGCGATATATACTAAAAAAACATCGAGCTGACATTTCGCATCAACTGAATTTGAATTTTCAGTGATACTAGAATAGGGGCATGTCAACTTTGACATTTAAATTTTGACAGTTTTGTTTGACGTTTAATATTTTAATATCATATATGAGATTAAAATTAAAAATTATATTACTGCTGTAGCCTTCGCCACAGATAAGAAAATTGCCATAAATTCATTGAATGTTGAAATGAGAGTCATTTTCTACGGTTTCCGAACGCATATTAGAGGATTTATGATATGTGTGTAGATAAATGTAATTTATGTTATTAAACTAAAATATAGGTTTAGTATTTATACAGAGTTTTAACAAAAAATGATTAGACTGAAAGTAAAAAGGATATAATTAGTACCTACCTTATTTTATAATTAAAGATTGATCGCAAAGAGGATCGATTCAAAGTTTGGTTCTTTAATGGAACAAATAAAAAGTATAATTATTTACGATCCATGGTAGGTATGTACAATTACAACGACCCCGAAAATCTCTAATTTTCACTCTATTAAGTACTAAATTATAATTGTTAAGTACCTATTTTCCAGAAAAATTAAATATTACCGTTAACGTTAGTCTTGAAAAGGTACTTCTATAGTGCCCTTCTCTTGTATTGTTGTTTTAATGATTACTGGGGGCCGATTTTTGAGTGTCGAACGCTCTACTTTTCACTCGACATCTGTCAAAACATCACAGTTTTTTGAAAGAAATCGAATGAAAAGTCAAGCGTCCGACACTCAAAAATCGGCCCCCTGTACTTAGTTGTAAAATTGTATTCAATACCCTTTTTAAAGGCATGTTTTTTGTTCCAGATTCATTCCAGCCTGCCAGTGAAGTGTTACAAATGTGCATAGTGTAATTAGTATAAAGTTTTTAATTGTCAGTTGTGACTATTGTTATAAAGTGTAAGTGAATGAGTCTCAGCAAGATGATGACCCTGTACAGAACCATCAAGGGAACAAGTACTACTAAGAGGAAGAGGCGAGAAAGAAGGTGAGTTTTACCTTCTTAATTAGGTTTCATCATCATCTCATCCTCCTAGCGTTATCCCAGTACAGTTGCATCTTGAATGATGCCTGGGGTCCGCTACCTAATCCCAAGATTTGGCGTAGGCACTAGTTTTTACGAAAGCGACTGCCATCTGACCTTCCAACCCCGAGGGGAAACTAGACCTTATTGGGATTAGGCTTTGTCAAGTGAGTGGGCAACTTGACTGTTAGAAGTTCTCAAGCCGCCCGAAGGCCTTCAACTTGGCTTAACGACAGCTGCCATAGACAGCAACTGGGATCAACGGCTTAACGTGCCTTCCAAAGCACGGGAGCGCTCAGTTAGTAACCACTCAACGCGGTCACCCATCCAAGTCCTGACCGCTGCCCACGTTGCTTAACCTTAGATACTGCAAGCGGTACGCAGGCGCCGCTGGGCCACGAGCGCTCGAGGCACCAGTTTATAGTAGATTAATAATACGCACTGCTAAGGTTTGGAATTCCCTGCCGGCGTCTATATTTCCGAGCTCATATAACCTGGACCATTTTAAGGCACGAGTGAATATTAGGCATGTACTGAGTGTATTCGCTTCACCGACGGCCGCATCTTTGCTCCCTGGCTAGATGCTGGTCAATCCCATTTATAATAATAAAAAAATAGTTTAATCCTTAAAATAATCCTTGAAATAGGGCCTATTTTTTCCTGAAACATGCACTAGTACTAGGTCGTTGGGTACCTACGACAAAAACAAAAATTATCTCTCCTGTGGATTTCTTGATAGGACTTTTAAATACATTAATTAATCCTACTAAAAATAAAAAAATCTAAACCATAGACGACCGCTTTAGCTTAGTTGGTAGTAACCCTGCCTACGAAGCTGGAGGTCCCGGGTTCGAATCCCGGCCGGGGCATTTATTTGTGTGATGAGCACGAATGTTTGTTCTTGGGTCTTGGATGTTTTCTATGTATTTAAGTATCTATTTATCTATATAAGTATGTATATCGTCGTTTAGTACCCATAGTACAAGCTTTGCTTAGTTTGGGACTAGGTTGATTTGTGTAAGATTATCCACAAATATTTATTTATTTATAGTATTAGCCGGTAATATAAGGGATTGTTTATACCAAAACAGTAACCAAAACAGAAAACTTGTACCTAAACCGTAAGGTTATTCGACCAGTTTCGCTCACCTAAATACATCTCATTAGATCAACGAAATTAATTAGAAATTAACACTGTATCTAGTTACAACTCCGTTCTTAACATTTGAACAGTGTATCCAATTAGCATAATTATACGCAGGTAATTAAAATTAAATTACAGTGCGTACTTTTCAAGGGAGGCCTATGTCCAGCAGTGGACGACTACAGGCTGAGGATGATGATGATGATGACGTACTTTTCAAGCTTGTATAAAGCTATCATTATTATTTTCATATTGTTGTTTATTGTTGGTTTAAGCATGTTAAAGCGAGCGAAACCGGAGCTATTTAATCATATCTACTACGTACGTGTTAAGTAGTTATCCAAATTTTGTACCTACACAAGTACAGTCGACTACATTGAGGTACTTATATCCAGTTTTGGATCTTCTTTCAATAGCTTAATTCGCCTGTATACGCAAGGCCTTCTCCATACAAACTCTGTGCCAGTTTTATTCGTCAGTTTTGGCACTCCCGCATATAATTTTTTTTTTGCTTGTTAATATTAAACTCCTCTCCGCTTTTCCTCGCGAAAAGCGACTGCTATCATACATCTGCATATGTTACTGTTATGTAAAACATCGTAATCCAATCCGTATTTCGGATTAGGTTCTTAAAAGGGCGCAGGAAGTACGTACCACCAACCAAAACACGATTATCTGACACTATAAATAACTAGAAATTTTAGAAATAAAGAAAAAAATGAAAAACTTAGGGACCGAGCAGGATTCGAACCTGCGACCTCCCGGCACTCGCTCTACGCGGCACCTATAGCCAGTATTAATAATATACTCTATGTCTATAGCTCGGTTGGCTAGAGCGACTGGCCGCGAGTGCCGGGAGGTTGCAGGTTCGAATCCTGCTCGGTGCCTAAGTTTTTCAATTTTTCCTTTATTTCTAAAATTTCTAGTTTGCGTTAGCAGCGTTACTGCTTAATACAAAATTAACTATAAATAACCTACAATTACCTAATGCACCTAAACCAGTTAAGTGGACATTGCCATCTAAGGTACCAGTTCAACCCAATAGTCTAGACTTGGTTACCCAACGCAGCCCTACACCTTGCTATTCCAAAACGTCTTATGTTTTAAGGATTCCCTATGAATTTCCACCCTTTTAAGCTTAGCTGAGTTACAGTTTTGTGAAAAAGGGCGTATTTTATAAAGACATGAACGTCGCATACTCCCTTGTAGGGTTTGAATGAGAACAGTGAATCAGCACTTACACAACCGGGGGCATATTTTAGACCTGAATTATTACCTTTCTAATATATTCTAGGTTATTACCTATTGGTAACAGCTGGCTTATTAGAGTTATTTTAGGTTTATAGTACCTAGGAGACTAAGATTTGCGCGGTATCGTGAGTTAAAACATGGAGGAAATGATTTTTCCCGGGAATTGTACCTATTCTGCGGTATTTATTAAGGATTTTCATTACCAGCTGAAAATAGAGTCGGGATTGCTCGGCATTTTAAAGAATTGGATAAATTATTTTTAATGATCCAACGGTGACAAACAAGTTTACGGCCTGCTATACCACATATCTAAGTCAAATGTGGACTTGTCAATGGAGACTTATAACTAATGCTTGATCCTTTACGGGCTAAAAAGAGGTTAAAAGCAAGTCGCATCATAATTATATTATATATTATCCTAATACTTTATTCTGCTTCAGTTACTACAAATGTATTTTGTTGCCAAAGTGTCGTTACCTATAAAGGCTATAATAGGTATCATTATTGTTTGGTCAGGTTACACAGTGTTAGATTCCAGTTAGATTCTTAAATTTGCTGTGATTTTCTAGTCTCAACTTCAACATACTTTACAGGGCAGTAGTTTTTACAATGCGCGGGCGCCACCAAACTGAGCGGCAACAGCCGTAAGCACGTACATTGGAGGCTTTCTATTTGAACCATCACATGTTAGATACGTTACGTTGTAATTCGGAGAGTTCCCGCTAGATGGCGTTGATGTGATAGCTCGTAAATTGAGCTAACAAGTTTAATATGACTGTTTTTTATGTCAAGGAGATTATAGCAAAGGACTGAAAATTATAGTTTTTAATGTATTGATGACATAACGTCAAGTTATTTCTTTCGTATGTTTTTTCCCGGAATTAATGTTTAAATTCGTAAATTTGTACCAAGAATTAACTCTGTAGGTGTCTGTATCTAGTTACAGCTACGTTCTTAACTTATAGGTACAGAAAATTAAATTATTCGATAAAAATCTCCTTACACATATAATACACCATTTAGAAAATCTTAGGTGAAATATCAGCTAGCAGACAGAAACATAGGTAGGAATAGGAACTCATATTTATAGAAACGAGTGCTAGAAACGCAATAAAAAGTGTATGAAAACATGGTCGTGGGCAGAACAGGAACTAAACAGGAACCAAACAGAAGCAGGAAATGGCAGAGCAAGTAAAAGAATTCCTATCGTTTCACGCCGACTCCATAGCCTTGTATGATTTTGTTTGGAACTATATTTATTTGGTGAACTCCGAGATATATGTCACTCGTTGTCAAATAATTTAATAACACATGATGTTAACCATCAACCATTATCCAAAACTGGCAACTGTACTGTCTTCTCGAAGATCTCACGGTTCGAAACAATTTCCACGGGATAAATAAATAAATAAATAAACATTATCCATGACTAGGGCTGCCATCCGTCCGGGTTTTCCCGGATTTGTCCTAGTTTGGAGGCCGTCCGGGGGCCGTCCGGGGAGATCTCAAGCAGTGTCCGAGGAAAACCCGGACACTTTTCATGTAAGGAAGCACCTCATTGAATTTAAAGGTCTTGTTTTTTAAAAATATTATTTTCGGACTCGTCTGGGGAAAAAATGCGATTCACGCCAAATGTCCGGGTTTTTTTGAATCTTTGTCCGGGTTTGGCGAAATTCGAGATGGCAGCCCTATCCATGACCAACCAACCCAGAGAAATAAAACTATACTTTGTTGGACTTGGATCAGTTTCCTCCTGATCTTTTCCTTCACCAAGTGGTCATATATTTTGTATGTTACGTTTTTTGAAAAAAGAAAATCAGTGGTACAAGCTATGTTCCAGATTATGGCCACCTATTTAATAAAGCATTTAATGTGTATTACATGTGGGTTATGTATGTGTTTTACATTGTAAAAATAGAAAGAGAGAGTTTTTCAGTGTCATGTTTCTAGTTCAAACAACACTTTTCATCATGATTGGTAGATTTTAAACACGATTAATCGATCAGATAATTTAGGAGCTCGTAATAAAACACCACACCCCAATAACAATTAATTTAAACCATTGTTGATGTAGGAACCACGCAACAAAATAGACGATCAGATAATCCACAACAATTGATTAATTATAACAACTAGTAATTAGTGACAGAGAACTTATATCGTGTGCCTTGAACTTTGCCTATCAGATATGTTCGTACTTGTCAGGTATCGTGAAATAATACGTGCATTCTTTGCAAAGAAGGTTCTAACTGCCATGAATTTCTAACGAACATAAATCTTTTTAAATTGAATAAGTCAGTGTTCCGCATATCTTTCGCTGTCTAAGTTTGTTAGCAGTGATTTTTCACGCCTTTGAGAGTGAGTGGCAGCGGGTAAGCAGGTAGTTAGCCAAGTTAAATCCGGAATGTGATTAGGACAAGGTGCATTCATGCGAGTTTATCCCTCTCTGAGATACGAGTATTAATAAAATTAAATCCTTATTGCATATAAAAATGAAAAAAAAAAGACTGAAGCTCTTGAGAATGCTCGGAATATCTCTTATTTCTGCTATTGTAGATGGGGTTTGAAAAAGATTTGTGTATCAAATACATACATATTTTAAAAATAGACTCTTTTTGGCTTGTGAAATTTTGTCGTAATTTTGTTGCAATTTCTCTACAAATTTTTCATACTTAAGCAGACCGTTTAATTTTCGATGTTTTATTAAAAGTTGAGTAAACACCCTATTCTAATTCAAACATATAAGCATGATTGTTAATCTTTTATCCGGAAACAATTTAAACCAAAGTCCAACAGTCCAAATGTCAGATAAGCGGAACCTCGTTAGCTTTGACAACTATAATCGATACCAAATCGATATTTCACCCAAGATCAATAACAACTTAATATCTAATAGTAACTTTAGTACTTACGTTCTTTTACTATGGCAATAGGCAACGGAACTAATTATATTTTTGTGCAAAAACACAATTGAGTTATTAACGAAGTGTATTCTCCCTGGGAGACAAAAAGAAGATCGATTGGGAGGCATTGACTGCTCAGAAATAAGGTCTTTAGCCTGTATGTAATCAGTGCTGTTCACGCATAGTTCATAGTTCGTTTAATTAAAAACAACACAATAACAAATTCAGTGCCCTGTGACATGGGTTAATCTTAACAAGCTCATTTTTTTCACATCGGTGATTTTCTTTAAATGGCCCTGTCATACGATAAATAGTTACGGAGATATTTGACTATCTTTTTTTCATTCACCGAAATGAATAACTGTCACCGAAATAAACAAATCCAGTCACTGATGTGATAATAACGTCACCGAGGTGAAATAAATAGTCACCGTGATGATATTAAGGTAACCGAAATGAAACTAAAATTAAATTAAAATAATTAAAAATATTTCATGTACGGTGACATTTTTCAATTCGGTGAGGTGCTAGGAGCAAATTGTTCACTGAATTCACCGAAATGGGATCATCGAAACGAAATTAAGAACATTGGGTTTTTCCGATAATTCGAGTTAAAACCCAATGTTCTTCATTTAAACGTGAACCTAAAACTCAATGCCTTTAAGTTTATTAAAAAAATCTTTTAGTTTAACTTAACACTTCACCGTTGAATAGGTATGTAGTGAGTCACGTCCACTTCTGGCCATTTTAGAGACAAAAAAAATGAATATTTATGGGCAATCTTATACACGTATTAAAGTGTCACAACAATAACTCAATTGAATTGAACAACGATTGAAAAGCGAGCCACCACTTGCTGATGTGGTCGTAGACAACAAGAACCATGTTTAAACATGTTTAGCTTGCTTCAGAGGCCTACGATGCGGGTGGTTACTCCCACGATATCGCGCTGAATGGATGTAAAAAGCAGCTTTTATCAGTGAACATGGTCTGATTTGAAGCTGGTCGTCATAACTTAGACAAGTCTCGTTTTCAATGCTTTTTGAATACGTCTAGCTTTTATGCTGTTGATTGTGCATTAGCGAGAGTGAGAGCGGCATATTCTGGTTAATATTAAATATCAATTCGTTTTAAGAGGCTTTACAAATTTTAAAATGGTTTAACTTAAAACGATGCGACATTTGTGTTAATTTTCAAAAAAGTCATGGAGTCATTTTGCAAACTAAAAGAGAAAATTTGAAGATACGTGTAAATTTACACAGAAATTGTATTAGCAAACAAATGAGGGTTTTATTTGATAAGAACTTTATAAATAAGTAACCTTTGCGCTCATTTTTATTCGGACCGCGATCTCAGCTTCATTATTCAATTTAATACAACAAAACAAACATGTCCAAAGCCCTTCCAGATTTCCAAAGATAAAAATGTATATTTTTCAATAGTATCAATTGTTAATTGGCGAAGTTTTGAGATAAGAGCGATTAAGAAAACAAGCGCTTTTTAGATACGGCAAGGTTAAGTGAGAATACATGTTTGTCTATCTGCCTTTTTAGATAGCAGTAAATCTAGAATTAACAAATGTATTTTTTTCCACTGATTGGGAATGAAAGAAAATTAATAGACACTGTTGCTAAGAGGTAAGGTTTTTTAAATATGGAGGCCGCGGTTTCGAATTCGCGCATGTACTAAGTATCACGGGATTATTCAAAAAACTGCGACATATTAACTCAAAGACCTACATGTAGATGTACATTTTTAATAGGTAAAAGTTGTTAACAAAACATACGACTAAAAATTTACATGTGTCAAATAGCCTATTGTAGAGAACTATATGTAAAAATTAGTAAATTCGAATTAAAAGTTCCAAAAAGTAAAATAGTAATAAATAATCGTGAATTCGGTTTGTGTATGTCTTGCTCGCTTTGTTATAGCACAATATTAATGTTGTGATACCAAAGTTATTTATGTTTTTTATTTCCTTTATTCTTGCATTATGTATGCAACCGATGCGTTTGAATTCATGGGTTCAAAGTAATGTGCAGCAATAAAATACTTGTCCCACATCAATATCTTGGAAACCGTTAGCCACTTTGATATGCGAAATAAGTTGTAGCCCTGTCATCCCATGTTTAGGGGGACTGACCCTTGTGACAAATCACAAATGGGTACAGTATTATTTATTTATCGTATGGCAATTATTTTGAACCGTGAGATCTTCGAGAACACAGCACGGTTGCCATTTTGTTGCACTTTTAGCACCACCCACTCCTGTGCTGAGCACGTTAAGCCGTTGCTTCCGGCTGCTGTCTATGGCTGCAGTCGTTAAGCCAAGTTGGAAGTCTTCGGGCGGCTTGCGAACTTCTAACAGTCAAGTTGCCCACTCATTTGACACAGGGGCGCCCAAGTTGCACCACGTCCGTAGGGAGTACCCACCGCTACCCTACACGTGACCCCTGGGTGGTGCTAAAAGTGCAACAAACTGGCAACCGTAGGTGTCTTCTCGAAGAGCTCAAGGTTCGAAAATTCGAAATAACTTCACTGCTCGTAATACGAATATAAGTAGGTATAGCTAACAAACAAACATAATGGAATGCCAAACGCATTTGTTGCCAAAAATCGTGTAGGCATCCGAAATACTTGACTTTATGGCTTATGGTGAATTCGCAATATTTTGCATAGTACCTACCTAAGCAAAGAATTCGACAACTTGCATATTATGTCATGCTCCCTTATCTTATGAAACTTGACTGTATTATAATAATCATTGATTACAAAGCATTTTATTATTATGAAATGACAAAATCTAATGAATGAATAGGTAATTCATATTGTTATAATGATTATTTGATAATTGATAAATAGAGCTTATTATAAACTTGACAAATACTTAGATGATAAAGAAATATGGACAAATGTAATCGCTATACCTTAATAGCACTACAACTATTGTAGTACTTGTATTTTTTTCAACCTCTGCCATTCAAAAAGTGTTCTATACGAATTTATTTTGAATGAATAATTTTTGACTGACTTTTTTATGTTTATGTTACACCTGGCCATAAAGTGGCAATTACCGCACGCTCCGCGCGCGGAATATCCCACTTCCTGGCCAGGGGGTGACATAAAATTTTGTACTTAACACGGGCGGTAATAAAGTAAGCCTCAGATCGCATATTTATCGCCCTTGCCTTCGGCTCGGGCGTCAAATACCTGTGATCTGAGACATTCTTTGTTTTACCGCCCTTGTATGTTTTAATCTTTGTGGATTGTGCATATTATTATTTTTATAATTATGTTGTTATGTTAAAATTATAAGAATGTATAATAGAGATGTTGACTGATCTGCAATTTATTATGAAAATTATGTAGGTATCAGTGGCGGCGCGTCAAAAATATATTTACGGAAGCCGGAAATACTTGGCTTTTCCTATTCTTCATGAGCCGTAGTAAAAGAACTGGACTGGCTGGAAATTAGGCAAGCCGGTGGGAATCGAGTTGTATGGACGCTCCGCCACTGGTAGGTATAGTGTATACCATTACCATACGATGAAATAAAATTATGAAACGTCAAAAACTCTCACTTGAATGAAATGAAGTTTGTAGGGAAATCGGAACAAGTGGTGACGTCTGTGGTTCCAATTTCCGTGTGGCCAAACATAGTCCATTCATAGGTTTTTACACATTTAAAAATGTTTAAAATTGCAGTCTTAATTTTAGTCGTAAGTTTAGCCAGTGTGTTTGGTTTATTGGTATTTTAAGACTAGTTTATTTTCATTATATTTAGTCAACATCCTAAATACCTACATTCGCTTAATAGTTCAGAAGCCATTATAGCCTATAATTTATCCTTGATTTACATTCGGCTCATGCAGTCAATACAACGAATTTTCAAATCAACAAGGGTTGGCAGCGCGCTTGAGAAGCTTCCATAGGCTACAGTATCTGCTTACCAGCAGTTGCCATCGTCGGAGTTTGAAACTAAACTTCCACAAGAAGCGACTCCGTTAAAGCGGGTATTACACTGTCCTGAATTCAGGACACTTAGAAGGGTTCGGACCTATTATAATCTGTGCCTATACGTTAGAGCGAGATGCTTCAACTCCCCTCCACTAGTTAGGACGCCTGATTCAGGACAGTGTAATAGCCGCATAAACAACATGTCTATTAGTTGAAACTTTAAGCAACCTTTAGTAATATGTTGAACCCTTAACGCATCATTCATTATTATCGGCACCACATGTGGTCACAAAATCCGCAGTTATTTAGAGTTATCGTATTATGTTAATTTATTTACATTTGAACTGTTGCTTCTTACTTGCCAGCGTCTCCTCGCGGCGTCCCTTTTCCTCCCTGGCAACTCTTAAAACTCAATAAAAATACAATACGTACGTCGCACAAAGTGATATTTATTATCGTAATATATATCGCGTTTCGGCAGTTTTTTTCGTTGCCCAAATTCGCGTGCATACGCAATATGCGATCGGCAAACGAAAATGTTTCCATTTTTCGTTCAAAGACCTTAGGGAGGCCTTTTGCTTGTAGTTAGATAACGAGTTTTTTTGCTGTTTTTAATCTCAAACAGAGATACTAATTTAATTGGCCAGTGATAGGTTAAACAAAAAAGATTGTGAGTGCAGTGACTCGGAGTAAAGATTGATAAGTCCTAAGAGGATACTTTCTGACGCAAATTCGTTCTTATCCTACTCGCATGACATACGGTTGTCTTTTTTCATCACACTTGCTCGTAAAGTGTGTTATTGCACGCGTGCGTATAAAGCAGTTATAGCCGATTTACCTCCCGCGCGAGTTATGGAATTTTAAAACTCCCGTGGGAGTTATGAGTTTGTGATCTGATTGATTGGTTTAAAAAAATCTAGTTGGCCGCGCGCCGCAAGAATACTGCTCTGTGATTGGTTGAAAAAAATCTAGTTGGCCGCGCGCCGCAAGAACATTGCTCTGTGATTGGTTGCGCGTTGCGCTCCTCTCACAGTGATACTGGAGGTGAAGTTGTCAAGTTCGTCAATTTTTGATTGGTGTGGTTGTATGAAACATGGATTTTTCTGCCTTTTGTAGTTATTTATTTCCTCGAAAATGTGATGAAAAACATTGTGTGTATCACGGGAGGTAAGCGTTATTACAAACACAAGTCAATAAAAGCCCTCCGCCTTCGGCGTCGGGCTTCTATGACTTTCGTTAGTAATAACCTGGGGCCCGATTTTTGAGTGTCGAACGCTCGAATTCTCACTTGCCATCTGTCAAAACATCATAGTATTTTGACAGATCTCGAGTGAAAATTCGAGCGTTCGAAACTCAAAAATCGGCCCCCTGCTTACCTTCCTAAATGCACAATGTACTATTACGCTACTGCTCCAAACAAGGCATGTAATGATTTTACATTTTAATCTTACGGCGTTAGCCTTGTTGGTCATCTGCGATTAGAAAAAAAATCCTGAAAATTCTCGATCGCACAAGTGAAAGAAGCATAATATGGTTGTATTAACAAAAAAGTTGGACGGAGCGATCTTCCAAACTTTGTGCAATTACCTTCAGAAAGGGTTGAAAACCTTAAAAATATAGCTCCAGATTCCATTTCCTGGAACGAGATTATATTTAGGTGAAAAGGACACATACTTAAGTAAAAAGTGTCCGATTATACCTAAAATTGGAACCCAAAATAAACTAAAACCGTTCTTATCGTGTTTGTGGAATTTATAAGCCCTAATGGACGTAGGCTGGGTGTATAAAAGACTTTCCTCATTTGAATAAAAAATCAGCAACGGCTTTGCGGTCAAAGATTTGTTTTATTTTTGGGCCTTTTGATAACTTAGACAGTTTGGTACTAAAAAAGGTATTTTATCAAAATGTTATATGAGTTTTATTGGAGGTTTTCGTGAGGCAGGACATTGACACCAGAGTGATATTTTAATTTAAAGTGTTATTTTTTTTAGCAGGTGAATCATTTGGGTTATTAAGTTAGCATTAAACTCTTGTTAGTTATCTTATTGTAAGTTGCGCATGCGTGAAGGGCGCCAATAGTATTGCCGAATAACGAAAAAAATAGTATAGAGTCGAGAGTAGGTCGATTTTAGGTTTTCCATAAAAATGCATATGTTTTATTGAGTACCTTATGTTCAATACTCCTCAAGAGGTTCTCGGTCTAATTTTAAAAAAAAAAACCGGCCAAGTGCGTGTCGGGCCACGCGCAAGGTAGGGTTCCGTAGTCGTCTACCCGTTACATTATATGGACTAAAAAGTTTGCAAACTTATATTTACTATGTTTTTGACAGAATTAACAACATTATCTAAGGTATCAATGGAAATTGTACGAAAGTTTGCTTTTGCAAAGTACATTTCTGAATTTTTAATCAAAGTGAAAATTGAAAAATTCAACACCACAGGTGGGATGGTGGTGTTGAATTTTTCAATTTTCACTTTGATTAAAAATTGAGATTTTCGCTAGCGGACGCATCCGCTTAACAAACATATTACATTTCTGAAGTTCGACTATTACTCGTTAACTAGTAATGTCTACTTAGCTGTGATAGTTTTCCTTTTAAATTCATCGTATTTACTACTACTATGATTTTTTTCACATGCCTAGTAGCCACCGTTTAGCTGGCAGGGGGGGGGGGGGGGGGACACTTGACCATAGCTAAAATTATCACTTCAAAGCTTAATATCACGCTAACCAATTCTTTAATCAAAAAATGCTCTTAGAAACCTAATAATATTTTTAAAAGAGCTATCCAACGATACCCCACACGATGGGGTTTGGCAGAAAAAAAAATTGCACCACCACTTTACATGTAGGGGAGGTACCCTAAAAAAAATTTTTTTTAAAGATTTTATTCTACCGTTTTGTCGGCGTCATTGATATGTATACTCATGCCAAATTACAGCTTTCTAGTACTAACGGTTACTGAGAAAAACGGGGGTCGGACGGACGGACGGACGGACGGACATGGCGAAACTATAAGGGTTCCTTGTTTACTACGGAACCCTAAAAAAGTGTTTCTCTGTTGGAAAGGTCAAATGGCAATTGCTGGCGTGAAACTAGTACCTACGCCAAACACAACCGGGAACACGCTAGGAGGATGAGGATGATGAAGCAATGTTCAATACTAGGCGTCGTGTAGGTTGAAATTCCTCTAACTTGCGTTCGTACCAATGATCAAATTTCTTGGCAACAAATCGCTCCAGTAGGGTATCTTTAATAAGTCAACGTGTGACAGGTCTGCCTTAAGGCACTGGTCACACCGCTGGCGTGTACTTTCATAGTAATTCTACTCGTTTTATCGCTCAAGCGATTAGAATTAATATAATAAGAGTACTCGCTACTCGCCAGCGGTGGGAGTGGGACCAGTGCCTGATAAAGTGCGTTTTGCGTGGTAGCAGATGACGTCAAAGTTAATACCATAGCGTCATATGTCAATACCTACATTAACATAATTTTGAATACGGAGCGGAACCTATTAAGGCTAGTAGGTAATAATTACATTCAAACTCTACTATTACTACATATAGGGCTCGGTTTGCCTAAACTAATCGAATCGGAATCGGTTTAGAATTACTTGTATTATTCTTCAGATTAATTAGCTATCATCTTGGGATAAGCTGTCAAAGCGGACCCTTTTTTAAATAAAAATGGGATTGCTCTTGGCCAGCATCTGGCCAGGGGGCAAATTTGAGGCCGACGGTGAAGCGAGCTCACCCAGAAGATGCCTATTCACTCGTGCCTTTAAGGCGCTACACCGAGAAATTTAGAAACTTTAAAACGCTGTTCTGCCCAGACGAGGAAACAATAGGGACTGATTTTCAGATATATGATTCTTGACTATATATATGATTGTGGTACTGACAATAGCCGAAACATAATTGCTTAAAATCGTCGGTTAGTTCTCGGTATTGTTACCCAGAGTGGTACACGCCTCAAATCATTCGCGACATAAATTTAAAATATAGACTTCATAAGAGGTATAAGTCGAGTAAGGCTGATGAGGATTATGAAGTGTTCTCTCGGTGTCGAGCCAAAGTGAAAATAGATATTGCATATGCTCATGATCAATATCAGGACCGAGTACAGAAACAATTGGCGTTAGATCCGAAGTCCTTTTGGCGATTTTTGAAATCTAAGAGATCGAATGGTAGTGCCACGAAATTGGTCAGAGAGGGCCGTATTCTATCAAAGCAGGAATGCGCCGAAGAGTTCGCAAATTTTTTTTATTCTGTGTTCAGCCATGAGCCGGCAAAATTAGACTGTATTGAGGCCGATGCCGCGGCAGGAGCGAGCAGCGCACGGGTACACATCGATCATCTCGATGTAAGTGATGTTCGACAGGCATTGGCACGTCTCCCAGCAAAGCGTTCAACGGGACCAGATGGAATACCTCCTTTTCTTTTGAAAGACTGTCGTTCGACACTGGCTGAACCCCTGTGTCACATATTTAACGTTTTCCTTAGGTCTAAGACCTTTCCTGACAGGTGGAAAGTGACTAGGGTTGTACCTGTGCCGAAGGGTGGAGGTGGACCAAAAACCAGCAATTATAGACCAGTAGCTGTGTTGAATGCACCGGCCAAAGTCTTCGAGTCTGCCTTATATAAAACTTTGCACTTACAGGTTAGTGCTCAATTATCTGAGGCACAATATGGGTTCCGTGCAGCACGCAGCACAACTGGGAACCTCCTGCATCTTATGACGATTTTAGTTCCCGCACTGGATGCCGGTCTTCAGGTTGACATTGCCTACTTCGACTTTCGTAAAGCGTTCGATACCGTGGACAATGACATCCTGTTGACGAAGTTTTCTAGGGCTGGGTGCACGCCACATACTCTAGAATTTTTTGCAAGTTATATGCGCGATAGACAACAGTATGTTGATTATGCGGGTTGTAAATCCCAGCCCTATTACGTCAGATCAGGGGTAAGCCAAGGAAGTAATCTAGGCCCGTTAGGATTTATCCTCATGATTAACGACCTTCCTGACGTAGTGCTGGACTCTACGTGCCTTTTGTTTGCCGACGATTTAAAACTGGTCCGCGTGATCAAGGACATCTCGGATTGTCATAAGTTGCAGGAGGATATCGATAGGGTTGTCCACTGGAGCGTGCACAATAAGCTGTACTTCAACGATGCCAAGTGCACTATCATTTCGGTAAGCCGTACGCGCAGTCCTGTGCACCACGGGTACGTGGTCGGGGGAAGAACAATGCAGCGTGTGACGGAGGTACGTGATCTCGGAGTTCGCCTAACAACCGATTTGGCATTCCGTGATCACATCATAGGGGTGTGCAAGAAAGCATTTCGTAACCTCGGCTTCTTAATGCGCATAGGAAAGAGCTTCACGAACATGTCGGCGATAAGAGCTTTGTATGACGCTCTCGTAAGGAGTCACCTCGAATGCAACGGAGTAATCTGGAGCCCACGAGAGGCAAAATACAAACTCATGTTGGAACGCATTCAAAATAAGTATCTCAGGTTCCTCTACTTAAAACTGTATGGTGTTTATCCAGGATATCCCTTGTTGTATCCCACACTCTTCTTGTTGGGAATGTTGGGGTATAATGAGCTAGAGGTGAGGCGTGAACTGGCTCTGGCTTTGTACATGGTTAAGGTGCTGAGAGGTGAGCTGTGCAACCCCGGGGTTCAGTGCGCCTTGGCGCTGAACGTACCCAACGTCTATGTTGGGCGCCGGCGCCGGCCGCCGCTGCTGGCCGTGCCGGCCGCTCGCACTAAGCTGTTGCAGGAGGCACCGCTAACGAGAGGCATTCGCACTATCAACCTGGTTGCGTTGAGGTTGGACGTATTTACATGCCACCTGAATGATTTCACTAGGGCCACTATGTCAATATTGTGTTCTTAGATTGTTGATTTTTAATATTATTTTATGTGTCTTGTTATAAATAACATTGTTTACTGATCTGTCGCATTAGGTAATTTTTATAATCCCTGTAATGATAGATTTAAGTTTTAGTTGAATAATAAAATAAATAAAAAAATAAAAAATAATCTCAATAGAAAAGAAATCCAAAGTTGAGTCTATATTTTCCTTTTTTTACTCAGCCTACTAAAACAACGCATTATTAAAAGACACGATTAAGTTAATATGATGGTATTTTACCTCATCTATACTCTGACAAGAGGAAATTTAATAAACCTGCACACAGTCAGATATTTATCGAGATTTGTCTAAAAAAGCCATTCCCAACGAAAAACATACGCGCGTTTCTTTCAATCAATATATCGCTTATAAGGCTCCGGGCTCATTAATCCTTTGAACACCAAGAACGCCTAAAGGTGTCGCATCTTGTTGTGTACCAATACCGCCGATAGCTGTAACGACGTACTACATTATCAAAGTCAAATTTGTGCTTTACATATACTAAAGTTCATGTTCAATCTCTTGTGGACAATGATTTGGCGAAGATATAGAAAAGCTTTATTTAACATCACATTTTTATACATACGTATAGATAAGCTTTATCACATTTATACAAACTTAAGAAAGTAAAAATTAAAACTAACGTTAGCGATGTTAAAAAGGGCTAGAGACTCAGCATTATGTTGCAGCGACTGCTGAAACGCTGATTTTCAGTCAAACCCTTATGGGTTGTTCTGTAATCTGTAATATACAATAGTACGTCGGAATAGGGAGATTGAATGTCACTACCGTACCTGAAGAATGGCGGTCAAGGGGCTAAGACTGGAAAAGTAGCAGAATGATGTAGTTTACTATTTTTACTAATGTGTTACAGAAACTTTTTTGACAAAACAACAATTTTCAATTTTCGTTAAGTGAAAGCAGAAATTTCATCAAATAAAAAAAAAGCGTTCAAACCCAACCTAATTTACTTTTCTGGTAGACCTAACGTGTTATATGTACAGTGACCTTATAGCAGTACCACAAATTATTTAACGATTTCTAAAAAAGTTTCTGCGAATAGTGAATTTCTGCCAAATAATATTATGCCAGATGAGAGTAACCCGGATGACGTACCTATGTACACACTGGTCTTCAAACTACATCTGCTCCAATTTAAGGCTAGTCAAAGAGACCCCCAGCATTTTCCGACATAATACATAGTACAATGAATTTCTAATACAATGACTCACGCGCACCTGAGGAATTAGTGACGTCACTTGAAGGAAGTGTGAGTGAGACTGACATTTCTTAGGGCTCTTATTTATGGAGTTGAAACATTATTTTAAGTACGTCTGAGGCAGTTCTCAACTATTTGTGTATCATAATAATGTGTATTTTTAAGATTCTTGCCAAGGATGTCAATCAAGCACCATTTGAAAGGCAACCGTATTGAAAAAAAACCGGCCAAGTGCGAGTCGGACTCGCGCACGAAGGGTTCCGTCCCATTATCTTTAAAAACTGCAAAAAACATCACGTTTGCCAGTGCACAGCTAAAGATAGGTAACTGTGACACGTAGTGTTAAGAAAACCATAGGATATACAATCTTGGGATCCTGGGGGTCGATTTTTGAATCTCACCAAGTGACTAATTCTCACCGATGTGAGTGATTTCCGAAAGTTCGTATTTTTGAAACTCATCGTTGACTTACATTTATAAAATAATCGCATGGTGATTTCAATTACGACTGGGTAGGGGCACTCGTAAATCGATATCATAGGTATGACAAATGTAAGTTACCGATGAGTTTCAAAAATACGAACTTTCGGAAATCACTCACATCCGAGAGAATTAGTCACTTGGTGAGATTCAAAAATCGACCCCCTAGATTATCAAACGCGGTCTTCGCAAGAACGGCGCGCCAAAGCAGGTATGTGTCTGATTTTGTTTGTATGGAAACGATTCTGGTAGTAACTACATGGGGTTTTGGTTTATTAGTATGTAACTACGTGCACAATTAGTATGAAATTCGCTGTAGAGGGGCGCGTCGTCGTGGATGGCACGCACTATACGCCTATAGTAGGGAACAGGGAACACACTACCTATAGTGGCATGTGAGTGGCATTAAACCTCTTTCCACACATTTGCAATGATCACTGGAATTAAATGGGTGTGCCAACATTAACTAAACAATGCATGATGAAACAGTGACCGCCGCCGGCGCAGCTTATGTAAACATGTGTAGAAAGCTCTCACGTGTAATCTTTAACGCATTGACTCAAGGTTGGTTTTCGCCTAACTTGTGAGGGAGGTTTATTCATTATACCTATAAAAGTCACTGTAACACTGACATCGTTGTTACGTCCGTGGGTCCGAATTTTAGTTTGGTTTTAAAATCAATACGTAAAGGAAGGGGTCAATAGCTCTTATGTCCTTGCAGTAAAGACTTTTTATTCTTCATATGAGTACCTACTTTTTTTTTTAGTTTTTTTATTAGCACTTTTGATGCTGACTGTACTGACGGTACTCTAACTTTACCTAAGTACACAACGTCACAACACACACACACACACAACGTCACACACACAACACAACGTTATTGACAACGTCATTCACAACGTTATTGTTTTCACTGTGACACATTTTTGTAATCTTTACATTCCTGGATTCGTCGAAGATATAAAATAAAACAAGTCACCTTCAAAAATATCTGTACTCTTATTGGTGCTCAAAAATATCTGAACATGCATTCTAACGCCTCGACAATAGAGGCGTGTTCAGATATTTGTGAGCACTTTGTCCGCTCCAATATATCTGATGGCGACTGTACTATCAAAGCGCATTTCATCCGGTCAGGGCATTTATTTGTGTGATGAGATATTTGCTCTTGAGTCTTGGATGTTTTTTTTTATACTACGTCGGAGGCAAACAAGCTGACAGCCCACCTGATGGTAAAGTGGTTACTGCCGCCTATAGACGCTTGCAACACCAGAGGCGTCACTCACGCGTTGCCGACCCATAAGAACCCTTTCCATGTATCGAAATATCTATTTATATAAATATGTATATCGTCTCCTAGTACCAATAGTAAAAGCTTTGCTTAGTTTGGGACTAGGTCGATTTGTGTCAGTTTGTCCAATATTTATTTATTTATTTAAACCTGGAAAACGCTACTAGGTGGATGATTATATGATAAAAATGTATGTGTAGATTGTGTAGGTAACGGATTTTAAACAGTCCAAGGACTTCAACAACAGTCATATTGTCAATAATGATAAATGGTTCATTTTAAACATATGACAAAACACAGATAAGATCAATCAAATCGATTATTTGTCGACAGAATTTTAACTGCAATCGAAAGTAGTTCAATTGACTAGATAATCCGTAAGGAGTTGGTACGAACAATCGAGTTGGGACCGGATTTGAATCGATTTCAGTCGCCAATTGGTTTTATGTCCTTGTCACTGTTGGGAAGGGATATACTATGAAAGACAATTATTATCTAGGCACAAACAATACGAATGATAAACTACCATAGCTATCTGTCGATCTAGGTATCAACAAGGTAGAAATATGTTGAAACGCCGAGAGGCTTTTTTGTGCACGATCTTTTATGAAATTCGTTCATTAAAATTTTAACATGTAGGTAAAATAGTGACACACTACCAGGCCTTGTTAAAATCTCTCCCAAGGCCAATAATTATCGTTGAAAAGGAAACGTTGATATTTCAGTACCTTTGTTAGGTCGGCTTCGACCACACATATTTATTATGCTTCCTGTAAGTGTAAGTCATTGATTTAATAATACTATATTTTACAAATGTAAAACAAAACTACGAAAATATTCCAATAACATTAAACATTAACTTATTTTTTGGCCTCCATGTAGGGAGCTATCGCTCCTACAAATTTTAATTTCAATGTTCCTTGATCTTAAGTGTACCTATTTTCATTGTTTTTTATGTTATTTTGATTGATTTATGTAATTTAAATTTTAATGTTTCGTTTTTATTCGGAAATAAATAATTCATTCATTTTAACATTAAAAAACACATTTTTATTGATAACGTATTTTTTTAAATACTGTTGTTTAATAACGTATTAAATATATGTGCTTTAATAGTACATTACTTAACAAGGGCGGTAAAACAAAGAATGTCTCAGATCGCAGGTATTTGACGCCCGAGCCAAAGGCATAAAATTTTGTACTTAACACGGGCGGTAATAAAGAAAGCCTCAGATCGCATATTTATCACCCTTGCCTTCGGCTCGAGCGTCAAATACCTGCGATCTGAGACATTCTTTGTTTTACCGCCCTTGTTAAGTAATGTACTATTATATTTGTAGTCTATGTTCGGGTTGTTGAATCCAAGCCATCATTAAATTCGACCAAGTCATGAAATGTGATGTAATTCTAACAGTGCATGTGAGCGTTCTGGCCAACCACACGACACTAATATGTGGTCGCTAATTGACAAGTCTCGTCAATGCAATCGTGCCATTGTTATTGCGATAGTGATTGCCGAATAGAGACTCATAACATAATCATGTGCTAATGTAACGAGGAGATAAGAAAATCGGCTAGCGATTAGACGGGTTAAGTTTCTTCATTGCTTCATTTTTAGAGCGGTGAAAAGTTTCATGAATGTGTGAAGTTATGACATATGATCTTATGTTTTCATTGTAACTCACGCACCCCTAACATTTTTTATTTAATTTAATTTGTGTCTTTATATAGTAGACATTATTTAAAATGTCCGACATTTTATAAAACTTGTCACCAGACTTTGAATCTCCACGATTGGACAGTAAAGTCGCTTTTTTAACGGCCTGATTTGATACAACTCGGACAGTTAAAATAATTTTTATGTCAAACCTGGCTATAAAGCGGCAATTACCGCACGCTCCGCGCGCGGGAAATCCCACTTCCTGGCCAGGGGGTGACATAAAATTTTGTACTTAACACGGGCGGTAATAAAGAAAGCCTCAGATCGCATATTAATCGCCCTTGCCTTCGGCTCGGGCGTCAAATACCTGCGATCTGAGACATTCTTTGTTTTACCGCCCTTGTTAAGTAATGTACTATAGTATACCTGAATTATGACTATTATTGTGACTTAATCATTATTTATTATTATATCGCTTTAAATTATTTGTATATGTGTGGACCATTTGTAGTCTGAAATAAATGAAATTTAAATTAGAGTCTGGCTAACCAAAATTTACTGACAGATATTTACATGCTGTATCACTAATTGTCTATGATTGTTTAAATGTCTGTTGTCAACACGTTGTCAATTTATGTCAATCATTCAAATTAGTCGCGGTTTATAAGGGGTTTATTGTGTTTATTTTAAATAATATTAATAATTACTATACCGATTGAGGTGCGCGAACTATTATTTAAGCCCGTAAATAATTACGACAATGTGCGAAGTGGACGTGAAGCGTTGTATAACGAAAAACTGCAATGTTTACAAGATGTAAACAATGTAGTAGGTTGGTGCCCTATTAATATTTTGATACTTTCAGTACTAGTTTTTGTTATACAACGACGGTGGTAAACAAGCGTACGGTCCACCTGATGGTAAACGGACACCCCAGCCTATAGACGCTCGCAACTCCAAAGAAGGCACGTTCGCATTTTTAATATATACCCTATATAAAATTTGACGATTTACTGTGTTGACAGCAGAAGGGACAAATTTAGGTCCCACGCTCTCAACACAGTGCAACCCGGCAGCTCTGGCAACCTTGCCCACCTCTAGAAACACAACACTACTTACAATTACCTGACCTAACTAAGAACTAGACTTGTCATAAATCTAGTTTTTCAATTTCAAGTATGGTACCACTTTTTTCCCACTATTAGAAGTATGGCAAATATGATGTCATATTGTATAATACATATTCTTTCCAAAAATCCAAACGCCATACTGGTACAAATCGTTTGGCAAAAATTTTAAAAAATACTCTTTTGCAGTGGTATGGCGGCCATTTGGCCCCATCGGAAAAGTATGGCATGATGATTTTCGTGAATGGCTTGACGATGAACGATAGCTGTGCAAAAAAAAATTAGCCTGGTACAAATGGTTTTTTCTTTTTCTTTTTTTTATTGACTTGTTTTTACTAGGTCTTATTTACACTACAAATTCATTTTTCCGCCTTGTTAAAATGGTATATGATGGGAAAGTGTAAATATATGTTTTTGTCGTTGACTGTACTCCACATAGTGATAGTTCAGTTCAGTTTCTTTATTGGTAAATACAATTTACAAGTCATTAAATAGAAATCATCATAGAAATTATGTGAGCTGATTTTGAGTGCACATCAACCTACTTTTAACATGTTTTACTATAGGTACCTTAACTACGTGTGCACAGAAAATCAAAAATATTTTCTAGTATCAAAACTATACTTCCTACTACACAAAGTGTGACCATCCCAAGATTTTTTGAATTTCCCGCCAAAATTGTGTATAATATTTCATTAGCCAGACTCTAAAACATTTTTCAACATGAAAACTTTTTTATTCGATTTCGTCCGTATAACTTTACTCTTCGACTTACTTAGACATACGGAGGTTACCCCGAGAGACTACAGTATGGGATTCTGAAAGAAAGGAGTGTACAAATTTTTAAAGGATCTGACAGCGTCCGCGGGTCACCCCTGGAGTATCAGGCGTCCACAGGATGCGTTGATCGTTTACCATCAGATCAGGCAGGCTGCACTCTTGGTCAAAAATTAATTAGCTACAGTTGCAATGCAACTACATATTTCAGCCGTTTGCTTAATTATCGCTCTTCCATTCAAGTTTACATTCCCGTAAGGGGTGATTTCGGCTTACTTATGTTAGTATGGTATGGATCCACGCTCAGTTCGTACAGTAAGCACAAGTAGCTACGTGTTCGAAGAGGTCAAAATGATCTACACAGGTCTTTATTATAAGGGAATAAGATCGTGTGTAGATCACTTTGAACACCTCGCTCGCGTAGCTACTTTTGACTGTATCACTTGGTATCACTGTGCTTAAGGGTTGCCACACTGATACGAAAAAAGTTAGTGTGACTACCACTTAAAAGAATACAAAACTTGATGATGAAAATTTAAAACAAGCGTCAAATGCCAGGTTAGCAAAACTCAGCAAATGTTTGCATATCTAAAATATCAGTTTTTAACAAAAATAAATTGTATCACGTTTCTTTACAAAACGGGGTTACAATGTCAACATTTATCGCACGTACATGCCTACTGAAAGCAATCGATTTTATTATGTAAGCTAAGGAATGGCATCGATCTAAGTATCGATCTATTTCCGCGCTCGATTTGACGTTTTATCTGTGTCACTGTAACGTGACGGTGTTCTAGATTTGTTTCATAATAATAAATAAAATGTTATAAGGCTGATTTGTACATTTCAATTGTTATTAAATATAGTTTGAAACACTGCTGTGTTGAAGTCCGAACGTAGATTCGTCGACTGTGGCTTTATTAAATAAAATAAAACAAATCTAGCAACGTAAAAACTAGTTTGATGTATTCAAGAGGTACTTAAATACGGGCATGTGACTCCTTAGGAGTTGCGGGCGTCTATAGATGTTTGCCACCTTATTTGTATAAAAAAACACCGGCCAAGTACGAGTCGGACTCGCGCACGAAGGGTTCCGTACCATTATCTATAAAAACGGCAAGAAAATCATGTCTGTTGTATGCGAGCCCCCTTAAATATTAATTTTATTCTATTTTTTAGTATTTGTTGTTATAGCGGCAACAGAAATATATGATCTGTGAAAATTTCAACTGTCTAACTATCACGGTTCATGAGATACAGCCTGGTGACAGATGGACAGACGGAAGGACAGCGGAGTCTTAGTAATAGGGTCCCGGCGTTTTACCCTTTGGGTACGGAACCCTAAAAAAGTACCTGCAACCGATGAGCCGGTATCAATGCATGTGATTGAAATGAAAGAAGTATTTGGCATTCTTAGATCTCTACTGCCTACCCCTAATTATACATATGTATGTACTTATACCTACTAGAAATGAAGCCATCCGCCAACGCACCAAAGTCACCGACATTGGCAAGAGGGTGGGAAAACTAAAATGGCAATGGGCCGGTCATATTTGCCGAAGAGCCGACGACCGATGGAGCCAACAAGTTCTGCCCTGGAGACCTCGAGCGGCAAGCCGTAGCGTAGGAAGGCCGCAAGCCAGATGGTCGGATGACATCAGGAAGACGGCAGGGCCAACCTGGACCAGAACCGCTACGTCCAGAACGAAATGGAAAGGCATGGAAGAGGCATATGTCCAGCAGTGGACGCAAATATGCTGAAAGAGAGAGAAGAGATACCTACTAGAAAGAGATTCGTTGACATGACTCATATTCCATAAAATAAATTCTACATACGCTTTACATATGCCAGCTTGAATCGACATGAAACTAGCGCACCTTACGCATTTTATCTATGTCCTCATTCAAATTCCTAAACGCATTTAGACCTTTCAAAATTGCCTAAACTTTTGCTGCACATTCTCATGCCGAATAAGGCATTTAAACTATCCAATCCACATTGAACCTAAGTGCTATTGTAATGAGGTGTATTGTTGTTTGTTACAGGTACGCAATCCAGTGGTTAGATGCCGACAGATCGTGACTTATGATTTCATTACTGGCGCGCGCGCCGGCGCTTGCGACACGCGGATTACACCCTTTTTGTAATGGTAGTATGGATAAGAATGGTGGTTCTTCTAGTCTGAAGGTCCATTTACACGGTGTAAGAACTTGCCTGCGCTTTTCATTACATCGCGGGGTATAATCGCCCTCGCCTTACCTCTGTAGCTCACAGCCCGCAATGTAAACAATATTGCATGTAATTTCTTGCACTATTAATTTAGTATGGGATGGCGCATCGTAACTGACGATTTTTCGACATGATTTGAGGCGTTATTGCCGTTAACAGAGCTTGAGTCTTCTGGTAAAGGCTTTTGTATAAATGTTCTTTAAATAGATTATATTCTGATATCGCGATATTTAACCAATTACAGTAAACAAATTTAATTTCAGCGCCACTTCATAAGGTACGAAGTGTACGCAGTGAAAATCTATAAAAGCCGGCAGAGGCTCATAATGATGTCACTGTGACAAGGTACGAAGTGGCACAGAAATCAACTTGGTTGACCGTACGTAGTACGTGCCAGTAGATAAACACCAATCCATAGTAGGCATGGCTTAAGTATTTTCTTCGCAATGTCAGCAGGTGCGCAAAAATGAGACACAATATTTTTTGCGAGGAAAGGAAATTTAAAAAAATACTTTGCAGTGTAACTTGCAACTTGTTTTGTCGAAGGATCTGTAACACAATCGAACCATGCACGATCATGCAGCAGTGATCTGTAAACTAACCTTACATCCGTTCTCTTTGGAGCTATTAGTTGCAATTTTGAAATCTATGATCTACCGTTAGTAAATATAAGAATATATGGAATACATTGTATTCAACCAACATTAATGGCATAAAGAAACATAAGACTAAATATAACCAAGCCAAGGTCTAAATTATGAACTAAATCTATTAAAATTAAATGCATCTGGGTGCAAAATTTCTTAAATGAAGCTTTTAAACCCACAAAAAAAACTATCCGGAAAATTAAAACTAGGGCGCTCTCGACCTTTTTTTCTTTAATCTGAGATCCTACGTTGGGCTCTGAATTTAGGCTAATTTCATTATCTATAGTACTTATCTCACGAGGGCGGGTTGGCCATTATTGTAGTTGTGACACATACGAACACATATAGACGTGAACACGTGGCTCCTACGCAGACGCACGTAGAAAATGTACTCGTATAGCTAAACACAACCATGGCTCACGCTCGTGAGATAACTACTGACTCAAAAACAGACTGAGCAAAAAAGGTACACTTTTGTCCATCGCTTCACATTTAACGTGTGCCATGTTGCGCGTTAGACAAAAATATTAATACGATGTGAAATGTTGAACCGAATTGTCTTCCGACTAAATTAAGCCGTCAGGTATCCGATATAAATCCGCAATTTTCTTATAATTTGTGTGACGTTAAAACTGTAATCTTATAGAATTACAATGTTATCGAATATCCGCAGTACACGGCTCGTAACTAAACTAGCATGCCTAAATGTAGAACAACGTCCAAGTTCTATAGCGATTACTTGTGTGTTAATTAATTAATTGATTACTAACAACTATTGTATTGTCATATGATATGAGTCTTTGTGATACTCGAAATAAATGAATAATAATAATAATAAATTAAATATTTATGAATTAAGTACCTATTATTTAGTTCGTTTTATACGTGTTTGTCTGTATTTTTTATCGTTGTCTTGTGCAAAATAAAGTATTTAAGTACAAACATAGGTACATACATTATTTTAAGATTTTGCCTCTATCTGCTGATACTGTATGATAACAAAGACACTATCTACACAATTACACATATATCATAAATCCTCTAAAATGCGTTCGGAAACCGTAGGCAATGACGAACATTACAACAGTCATGTATTTATGAAAATTTTCTTATTTGTGGCAGAAGGTTACAGCAGTAACATAATATTATTAAAATTTTCTATTTAATAACATAAAATTTTTATAATTTGGAACATCATAATAATCATATTTATGATCTCTATCTTCTTTAAAAACTTGGCTATTGCACTATCGTGCTTAGGTACCTGAGGTCATATTGCACTTGCACGCTTGCTGACTTATCACTGGACGGAGCACTTTATTTCTAGGGGGGTTATTGGGGAGTTAATGCCTATTAAATGTATCCCAATGTCTCGTGAAGAGTTTATCTAGTTGTCTTAAAAGCTAAATCTCCTAATATTCAATGCTGCCTCATTTAAATGAGTTTAATATTGCTTGGGTGCACATCTGTCATAAAAGCTAACATCTCGGTACAATTTATAACCTCAAAACGATTCTTAAAAAATGAAAATGAAAATTTATTACTAACAATTGTTACAAGTCAAGTTAAAATTAAATAATATTGAATAGGTATGTCTTAATTAAAACGATTTAAGCAAGGGCCTGACACACTTTGATACAGAAAGATAGCCTTATTGCGATTCCTATAAGAGGAAATAGGAAAGAGTGCCATGTTTTGTCTCTATCACCGACCGAGCATTTTTCATGGCACAGGCACACTTCCATAAGCAAAATATTGGACACGCAAACTGGTCAAATTGCGTAGTATATATTTTAATGAATATTCTTTCTCTTACCCACGGTCTCTCCGTGGCGAATCTATAACTACTTGTATATGTCGCAGCCGGATTGTATAATCCGCCGGTTTACATTACGGCTAGCCGTTTTACAAAACAGAGCTATTTTGTAATACGGCGGCTTAACGATTAGCCGGATCGTCATTGCGATACGTTCTACAATATGGCGGCTCACGTTTAGCCGCATCGTCATTGCGATACGTTCTACAATATGGCGGCTCACGTTTAGCCGCATCGTCATTGCGATACGTTCTACAATATGGCGGCTCACGTTTAGCCGCATCGTCATTGCGATACGTTCTACAATATGGCGGCTCACGTTTAGCCGCATCGTCATTGCGATACGTTCTACAATATGGCGGCTCACGTTTAGCCGCATCGTCATTGCGATACGTTCTACAACATGACAGCTTACGTTTAGTTTAGCCGCATGGTTAGGTCATTTACCCAGAGTCTTCGTTAGGTACGACGACGAGCGGAGCGGAAGGAGTGTTCGTTAGAACTGCGACCCTACAGCGCGCGAGCCAAGCGAGCAAAGCAAGCGTGCCGCGGCAGCGGCCGGCGAAGCGCCAGAACCGAATATTTATTAATACCCTAATCAATTGAACAAAAAAATTTCAAAGTGGCGACTAACGAACCGCTGTTTTACATTACGGCTAGGCGAATTGAATCCGGCGGACTTGTGGGAGTGGAGCTGTATTCAGTATCGTTGATCCGCCGTTGTATAAAACGGCTAGCCGTTATGTAAAACGGCTGGCCGGTATGTAAAACGGCTAGTCGTTATGTAAAACGGCTAGTCGTTATGTAAAACGGCTAACCGTTATATAAAACGGCTAGCCGTATTATACAATCCGACTGAACCGCTGTTTCACATTACGGCTAGGCGAATTGAATAACGTAAAGCGCCGAACACATTCCGGCGGATTTTCGTTCAGCCGTATTCAATTTGGCTAATCGTTGACCCGCCATAATACAAAACGGTTCTGTTTTGTAAAACGGCTAGCCGTAATGTAATACGGCGGATTATGCAATTTGCCTGCGACATATATACTATATCTATGTTATTAAAACGTTTCGTTCACTAATAAACAAACAAAAACGCAAAAACAAACCTAAACCTTATTCAATTCACTCATCAATGTCACATCATGCAGATCGGAGTAAGACGTTGAAACCGAAAGTAAATCTATTTATAACTGCAAAAGGAGACCGTTCATCGTCAAACCGTTCGTAAATTTATCGCATACCGACTTGTCTGTTTCACGCTTTGAGAATAGGCCCCCGCGGCAGTGGCCATATGATAGAGTAGCGTTGATCGTAAATAATATAAAGGTGTTCGATTACATATTTGAATTGTTTTCAGCCAGTTTGATTATATAGAAGCATTGTTGTTATTGTTTATCTGTCGCTGACGGCTCGCTAAGTTAACAGTAGGTTGACGGGCGATTCGATCGCAACTGGTTTCGTACGAGACCTGAAAAGTATTCTATCGTAACCTTGGCTTAGATGCCCGGGTTCCTTTAGGATTTAACCGATAGTCCCAATTATGACTATGGTTGTCATAAAGATTAAGAATATTAACCAGTTGATGACAGATGACAGACACATGACCGCATATCACATTGAAATATCCCAATACAATAATGACATTTTTTTTTCCACACATTTGTTAAGGAAGGGTTAACAATGTGTGAATGTGAAGTTTGAATGCACAACCGTCAGACATCCTATACAATGTATCTAGTTTTTAACCCTGCGGTCGCCACGCGTCGGCAGCACGATAAATAAACGGTAGGCTAGAATAAATCGGGGTTATTTATATCGAGTCGGCGTAACAGACATATTGTGGGATGAACACATCTCGTAATTGTATACGGAGCGCGGAGGTCCGACGGTATAAAGGTACAAGTGTCATTTGAACGGTTATACAGGGTGAGTTCAAAGGGGAAATATTAAATTAAATATTTGTGCACAGTATTACAAAAAACGACCAAGTCACAAACTAAGCAAAGCTTGTATAGTGCGTGTCATCTACGATGACAATCTCTGGAACAAATATTCATGATCGTCACACAAATAAATTCCGTCTGACCGGGTTTCAAAACCAGGACCTCAAGCTTCGTAGGAAGGGTCACTACCAACTAAAGGCTAGAAAGCGGTCGTTTTCTATGAATTTAAGTATCTATTTATCTATATAAGTATGTATATCTTCGCCTAATACCCATAGCTTTGCTTAGTTTGGGACTAGGTCGATTTGGGTAAGACTGTCCAAAAATATCGAAAAAATGCTAAAGATCATCAAAAATGTGTAGGTAACTTAAGACACTGCCAAGAAAAGGATTTAGAAAAATTATCACTCTTTTTGTGACAACCTGTATAATACGCTCTTTTACCATAGCACTGCAGCGATTGACAATATAATAGAGGCTATGCTTAAAATGGGATGGTCTTATTTTCCCGCTTTTTAAGTATTTATTGTTGGGAGCTTCAAGCTTTTGGTTTTACTGAAGAGGAATATTTTTAACAAACCTATCATTCGCAAGGTGTAGTCTACTTCGGATAAAGTCAATATCAAATATTCCTTTCTGCAAATAGGCCACAAAAAAATATTTTTTATCACACTTGCTCGTAAAGTGTGTTATTGCACGCGTGCGTATAAAGCAGTTATAGCCGATTTACCTCCCGCGGGAGCTATGGAATTTTATAACTCCCGTGGGAGTTATGAGTTTGTGTGTGATCTGATTGGTTTAAAAAAATCTAGTTGGACGCGCGCCGCAAGAATATTGCTCTGTGATTGGTTGCGCGTTGCGCTCCTCTCGCAGTGATACTGGAGGTGAAGTTGTCAAGTTCGTCAATTTGTGATTGGTGTGGTTGCATGAAACATGGATTTTTCTGCCTTTTGTAGTTATTTATTTCCTCGCAAATGTGATGAAAAACATTGTGTGTATCACGGGAGGTAAGGGTTATTACAAACTCAAGTCAATAAAAGCCCTCCGCCTTCGGCGTCGGGACTGACTAAAGAGTCAGTAATAACCTGCTTACCTGGAATTCTATTTGACATATTTTAATACCATAAGCTTTTGATTCTCTTCCACATGTAAAACTTATGCTATACATACACCTACCTTTTTCCGCATAAAAATTAATGTGTTTTTTTTAGTTGTCTGTCTTATCAGCAGGATAAGTAATTTACCGTCTTCTCGATTTTTCCAAATAAAAGTAATAAACTTTACTCCTTAGTCCTTCTTCGTGCTAGTAAAAATAATCTTCTTCTATAAATTTGTTTTTCTATTGAAAATAATGATGACAGACTCACATTTATCTCACGGGCAATTTGCAGACTCAACAATGCAACTATAAAGTTTGCGGCAACCGAATCACTAAATAAACTCTGCTGCACACATTTGTCTAGTAAACCGCCGGCATTGGCGCCTTTCAGAATGAAAAAATAAATATGCTGTCGCCTGAACGCCAGCCAAAAACGGAAAATTAATGACAGCTATTCAAGTTCAAAATTTGGTTATACCAATCCTTTTCATAATTCATCATTTGTTTTTAAAAACAAATAAGCATTGTCCATCAGGACCAATGAATGGTTATGCAAAACGCGCAAGTGCAAGTGACAACGCAATACGCGTGCGGCGCATTGTATTCAGTGCGTATTGAACTGCCTGCCGACTCTTGCGCACCGATATAGGGTTGTCACTTTAATTCACTTACAAAAATTCAATCTTTGGGTCGTATTAAAGATTTATTTAATACCGATGTATTGAAACAATATGACATTTTACAAGTCAAGTGAAAGAATAATCAAGTATATTTAATCAGGTTTGCCAATTGAATTCATTATCATTAAGTAGTATTGAGTATTTGTGTGCAGTAGAATTTAACCGGTTTGTCCTTGATATTGACGATTTAGATTGATATTTGAGACTATATTTCGTGATGAAAAATCCAATAAATAACTGTCACATTTATGATGATTAGGTTCTAGTCAATTAACACAGAAATGAGTCTAAACAGATGAGCATTTTTAACTAAAAAGGACCTTTAAAACAAACATATAATAAAAAATTGAATGAGAAAGCCATCCCTAGTGACATGTAGCCCTCATATGGAGCGCAGGACATTGTCGCCCGTGTTAACAGGCCCTAATGGTACAAATGTAACTTTACCGCAGCCTCAATAGAAAATACTATATCGGTAACATGTACCGACAGGTTATGTCTGACTACTTTATTATTTCCTATTACATTGTGAATCTGGTTGACATTGTATGGTCTATCCGTTTTTATTAAGAATGGTTAAATTTCTATATTAAAACTCAGTATGTTTTTCATACTAGTAAGCCACTTGCGAGAAAACAAATATATCCAATAATCAATTTTTAGGCTACTATGTTCGATGCATAGGCGAATTATATGTTTCGAAAAGATAATTTAGGCTGCCGTTGCCTCACTAGAAAATTAAGGGAGCGACTAAGAAAATAGAAATCTGGATTTTTTAAATCTCACCTTTCGCTTTTCTTGTTAAATATCTATTGTTAAAAATGTATATTTAACTGAAAAGTAGTGTGAACGTGCTTTGCTCTCGTTTTTCATAGACAATGTAAGCAAAAACCATCAGCAACATATTTAAAGAAAACAAAATAAAACGCTTCTAAAACACAAGGTGACTAGTGTTTATCACAACAAAGTAGCTCTAAGCGACGTTTTACATCCATAGAGAGACCCATCGACACTTTGCGATAATAATTTAATGCACTAGAAATATAGCAGCCGGCAACTAAAACCCTATAAACCATGAAGTATTTAAGTACTTACACCCTTTTTAAGCGCTTTGAAGTGTCTCCGTAACACCACAAAATCCCATCTCCATACGATTTTACAAGGACATGCGTCCGTCTGGATGGCCGAATGTACAGAGTGCTTTACCGTATCTATCAATCCCTGTAAGTTAGCCTGAAATCATAACTCCCACCCACTAGGGTGCCAGCGAAGTGTCATCCATCCTATCAAACGGCCCGTAGATCACGACCTACGCCACAATACGCCATAAAATATGAGATACGTCATCAGCACATACCGCTGACCGAAACGCGCGCGATTCGCGATATCGCGCCGCGCCGTAAATAAGGCGATATGTGAGACACCTACTTACTTACGGTGATCGGTGCACTTGTTGCTGTTTGTCTTGCTTTAAGTGCGATGAGTGCCGATGAGAAAATAGTAAAGTTCCCACTGAATTTTTCTTACACTGTTCGGTTGAAAACTTTTTGCAGTCTATGAACTCACTATTTTTTTTTCCTTCTGGGTTGTTCATCTGACCTATGGCAGACGCCATCGCATCGTAAAGCTAGTTCCTTCGCCAAATTAGGTGTCAAAGTTGACTCGTTAGGGCAGAACCCAGAAAACGCTATGATGATGATGGATGACATCACTAAAGTAGCATAAAATAAGTAAATGGCGGAATAAGCTACTAACGTTTTTGTTATCCTACCAAACGAAAAGCGGCTATTTTTTCACGTTTTCAAATCCCATGGCACCACCATTTTGAGAAAAAATCAAAAACTTAATCGTATAAATAAATCCATATGATTATCGAAACTACTCACAAAAATTTACGAGAATCGGTTGAGAAATGCCGACTGCCTACAGCCGGTCATTCGCCGAACGAAAATTAAAGGCACACTGTTTAATTAAAGCCATTGTTTCACCTTTTAGTCCAGTCTTATCATTTAATTTGTAAAAAATATAGATTAGAAAAAAATATGCCAAATTATTTTTCCACTAAAACACGCTAGGTATTTGTGTTTATCAAAACTGCAAATTTACTGGACTATCTCTTATATGTCTTTTTTGCACTGCAATTGCAGAACGAGATTCTACAATTGAATTTCCCAAGTCGGTACGTACGTACAGTTACCACATGCAAATCAAGGATGTAAACAATAAACACAATTTTACAAAGTCCTCCGTTATCCTGTCAAATCGATAAATCTGTCATGAGCTCTCTGCTTGAGTTAAAAGTACTATAAGGACACAAAGGCCATGGTATTAGTACCGAAAACTGCCTTTTGGTCCACGATTTCCCGTGGTACCGTAATCTGGTGTCATCAGATTACGAATGTTAGGGGGTGGCCCGGTGAAATAATGGTTATTTTTCTTTAGGTTTTTTTTTTACTTGGCTGTGGCCACGGGGGTGACACGGGAAGGAAAGTAAGCGCTGTAGATAAGTATGTGTGCGTGCGCTGTCGGTACACGGGTCAATTGTTTGCGCGAGTGCGTAGCGCGTGGTGTGGGCGAATCGCGAGACGCGACGGTAACCCGATCGTAACCCGGCCTGTCATCCTAGGCCTGTCAGGGACGAGGTAACTGACCTCGGTGCGGGGGGTTCGTGTCCGTTCTGTATGTAATACTATTATACTATTCTGTGCTGTGGCTTAAAGCAAAAGAAGGTGAGTGCGCGGTAGTAGAGTAACTTGGGGAAAATTCGGGGGAAACCTTCGACACGATAACGCGGTGTGTTGTTCTTTTTCATTGAATTTATATTTCCGCCGTTTTCATGCAGAAAGAAAGACAAAAAAATATTGATTAGCGCAAATATTTTCAATAGATTTATTTTGTGTTAACGGTTACATTTTGGTACCTGGTATATATAACAAATGCCATCTACTCCATTCAATGGCTTCACTAAAAATCAGCGTCACGGAGCGTGTCACACCCGCTTCATGACGCCATGACACCAAGCTAAGTGACTCTTTGGCGCAATTATATTTATGTACTCAGTTTTATTGGTACATACTACGTATGTAGTAATAAAACTTAGTGAAGCCATTGAATGGAGTAGATGGCAATTGTTATATACGTATACCAGGTACCAAAATGTAACCGTTAACACAAAATAAATCTATTGAAAATATTTAAAAGTACCGCTACCCATTCATTAACAAACTAAGGCCGAAATTCTTTTTGTTGGCCGAATTACTATAAAAATCTTATTGTATTTTGAATCTTATTGCTTGAACAGTAAAATAGCTATTGGAATGACTTTGATGTAACTCCGCCAAATCAAATTACCACCATATACCATTCCCGGTTCAAATTCGCGACCTCTGTTCAACGTCACTCGCTACAGTTACGTACCGGGACCATCTGGATTTACGATACTCTGTCCACCAACTAATGATGACCCTGATTTTTTATAAGATCCTAAGCCACTGAAGGGTCTATTAATTCTGGTTGGACCCTGAGAGTGACCGCGGGTGGTATGGCACAGATTCGGCCGCGTTGTTGAATCAGTGAGTTATTGATACTTTAAGAAGCCTACAGACACCGTTTTTGCCAATGTATTTTGAACTTTTTCCTACATTTAATTAGGTTCCTTTTTCAATGTATTTGTTTAACAGAATTGTCTTCAAGTTTTGGGCGATCCCTGAGATATTACGTGCGTCGATGATTGGTGGGATGGTATTTGGAACATTTTTGACATGCATTTCTTCACGTAAGGGAATTCAACGATACTGTTTTAATAATTTAGTCGAACTTGAGACATTTTGGTGCATGTCAGAATTGTAATACTGTATTTAATATGCTGTCAATGTCATCCACACCCAGACATTGACATCATCTGAAGTAAATTTGCTAATCCACATTAATTCCGCTCCTTATATAGCCTCTAATAGCAGAAAAAAGTATCATCAGGTCAGTTTTGATGCAAAGCGCAGTTTCTTGCGGTCGTTTGTACTATCGATGCTTATACTAGAAAAATGTTGTTCCAGATTTTCCTACGAAACATTTTTCTTCCAGTGCGTCACGTCTATACTTATAAAAAACACGCCATATAAAAGTGTGACGATCTGGAATAGAATATTCAGGATACTTTTATTCTTGTATGAGGGTCTGTACTGTAGTATCAATGATTCTCATCTCAATAAGTTAAACCTAAAAATATGGAATTCTGAGAAAAAAACGTCATGTACATTTTTTTTTGGAAAAGGCTCACTTAATAACTAGGCCTAACTTAAACTATATACTTACCTAGTTTGTTTTTGATTCTGTATAGGTTTCCCGAATACTAAGTTTTTTCAATCTTCTAGTACATATTGAAATACACACATCAACATTACACCATTCACCACCATCACCAACACCATTATTTACATTCTTCTATTACAAACATCTTCAGACCCTCCTCCTCCCTTCCTTTGTCCTCCTTCCTCCTTCCTTTTCTTTTTAATTCGACCTTATTTTTATAGGCCAATTCAGTTCTTGTTTTCGTTGACCCGCCTCCTACTAGTTGGTTATCAATACGGTTACGCCCACTTGCATCTGTTTCCAGTAACAATTTGCGAATTATTTGTTTTACAAATCAATTATTCGTGTGTGGTCTCATCATCATTAAAAAACAGACTAGTTTTTTTTTTATTAGATATTGTTTCGCATTTTACCCTAGTCTCGGAGCGCTCGTGGCCCAGCGGCGCCTGCGTACTGCTTGCGGTATCTAAGGTTAAGCAACGTGGGCAGCGGTCAGGACTTGGATGGGTGACCGCTTTGAGTGGTTACTAACTGAGCGCTCCCGTGCTTTGGAAGGCACGTTAAGCCGTTGATCCCGGTTGCTGTCTATGGCAGCAGTCGTTAAGCTAAGTTGGAGGCCTTCGGACGGTTTGAGAACTTCTAATAGTCAAGTTGCCCACTCACTTGACAAAGCCTAATTAATCCCAATAAGGTCTAGTTCCCCTCGGGGTTGGAAGGTCAGATGGCAGTCGCTTCCGTAAAAACTAGTGCCTCCGCCAAATCTTGGGATTAAGTAGCGGACCCCAGGCATCCTTCAGGATGCAACTGTACTGGGATAACGCTAGGAGGATGATGATGTTAACCTAGTCTCCCCTAATGAATAAAACAAGGCACAGTCGGCCTCATAAGTAGCTGAACACTTTAGCACTTTTTCGCTTTCATTCGTTGGAAATTTAGTATGACAGTTTAAACATGACAGTAAAGTGACTGGGTACAAAAGTGTAAGCAGATTCTCACTTTGTTAAAATATAAATGGAATTGAATTTGAACCGTATTGTTAATACATAGGAACACGAAAATGTATCTGTGTAACAAAATGTTTTCTTCTATGAATCTCGACTCGACTGTCCGAGGGAAAGTCTACCCTTATTCTACCCTATGTTTACGCTTACCCAGGTGTTTACCTTACTTACCCTATGTGTACAACACACCGCCACAATACAAGACCAATGCAAAAAATAACGGAAACCCCAAACTAATATAAACAAGCCTTACAAACGCTGAAACCAAACACCACGCCTTATAAATAAACCACTACCAACATACAATTAAAGTATGCAATTATCACTATTATAGTATTGGACATAAAGGCCTTGTTGAAAGCTTCAATTTAACTTGGGTTTTTGACAAAACTACGCTTCCTGAAGTTTGAAAACGTTGTAAGTCACAGGGGTCTTGTATACAGATATGTCAAGAATACTTTTCACAGCCAAAACCGCATAGCTTGTCTCATCCATTAAGAGGAACAATGGACCGTTAAGTAAACAGTGTCCTGCTTTAAAAGTTTAACCGCTTATGGTGACTATAGATTTTGGCAAACTTTAAAAATATACCGTATGGTTTCAATTGTTGTTTATCGTGTGGCAATTATTAAGAACCGTGAGATCGTCGAGAATACAGTATGGTTTTTTTTTAAATTTATTTGGGTAAACAAACAGTCATTACAAAAAGGCTTAGGTATAGTTTGTTGACAGTAAATTTTTACAATATGTGTGACCAACACCGTTCACCACTAATTAATTTAAACAATTAAGATCATTCGGAGCTATAAATATGAGGCACAGTATAGTCTCAACGACAAAAGTACATTATATAAATATGCTAAAAAACATATGACAAAAGTGTTAGATGGTTGCGAATTCAATATTTACAATTATTTGTTGGATGCAGAGAAAACAATCTTAAAATGACCTCTCTTGCGGAAACATAAGAGAGGCGTTAATTTTTGCAATTGACCAAATAGACTAAAAATAACTGTTAAAATTTGACTTGAAAAGAAACGATAATAGTCAAAGGCATCATAGATATATCGATAAAGGCATGTCTACATACACACAGAAAAATATAAAAATGTTCAATTTATCATAATTTATTAGGATGCATTATTACATTGATTTATACATTTTTTTAGCCTTATAAGAAGCTTTATTCAGAAAAACAGTAAGGAAGGTACATGAAGAAATGAATTAAAACTAAATATAGGTAACTAATCATTAAAAACATACAATTATTCATACTTAATCAAATTAAAGTTTTATTATATCTGTTCATTATTTATCTTTAGATTAACATGTCAACATTTAAACGATTACTTTCATGCATGCATTTGATAATTATTCAAATAAACGATTTACGATACCAAAATACTTGAACATAAATCTCATTATATCACAACAAGTTTACTGAAACGGCAAAAAGTGCGTGATACAATAAATTAAGAATTGTCTCTAATAAATATTTATGATAAATTAATTGGCCTCGGTTTCGGCAAACTTTCACGGTTCTACGAACTGCTCTGTAATTTGTTCTGTTCGGATATATAACGAACAGTTAGGGTTGGTCCTGCACTTTTTGCTGTCTTTGACCTCCTGGCATTTTGCTGCTGCCTGGCTGATGTATTGATACCTAATAAATATATTTTCATTTTCATTTTTCCGTGTCTAAGCCCAAGATTCAACTTGGATTTTGGTCGTCGTGCAAAACCAGTTGCCTACTGCCATGGCGTCGTTACCGAAGAACGTCACTAAACGCAAGTATTGATTGGCAAAATCATCATAATGATATGATGATATGATATGATGGAAAGCTATTTTTAAAGAAGAAGAAGAAGATTCAACTTTTGACAAGACTGTAAATGTTGTCAAGCGGATGCTTCCACTATGGAAATTACAATTTTCATTCAAAGTGAAAAATTGAAAATAAACGCCACAAGTGGGATTTGAGCCCACGACCTCTGGATACGTCCATTGCTCTTACCCAACTGAGCTACCGTGGGCATCCCTTGTGATGGTGCATTTTTCAATCATTACACTCTTCTTATTCCGAACCTACCACAGGGTTCTATCTTGGGTCCAGTTTTCTTTATAATATTTATCAATGACTTAGTATCGTTCATTAGGAATTCTGTCCAGGATACAAAACTTGTGATTTTCGCTGACGATACTAACGCTATCATATCGGCGGAGAATATGGTAGAGCTGAACGACAGAGTTAACTATGCCTTGAAAGCTCTATACACATGGTTTAGTTCGAACAATCTAAAACTAAACTGCGCGAAGACCAATGCATTGCTCTTTAAAACCACTTCGAGGAACAAAGACCATTTGCAAATTTCTTTAAATGGTGTCGAAATTCAGCAAGCAAATTCGGTGAAGTTCCTCGGTGTCTGGATCGACTCTAGTTTAAACTGGAAAGACGAACTATCCGCACTGGTAAACTCTGTTAGTTCAGCCTGTTACGCATTGCGAAGCCTCAGAGAAGAGGTACAGTTGCCCCATCTAAAAATGGTTTACTATGCTTTAGTTGAATCGAAAATCAGATACAGCATCAAATTTTGGGGCAACAGCTACCGCTACAACACTCAGGCTGCCTTTGTTGCTCAGAAAAGAGCAATCAGAACAATGGCTAGAATCTCTCAGACAACGTCATGCAAATCGTATTTTTCTGACATGGAGATTCTTACAGTCCCTAGTCTATATATCCTAATCATTTTAAGTGATTTAATTAAACACTTAAACAACATTGAAACTTTAGAAGAAAGGGAAAAGAGGCTAGCAACAAGAAGGATGGACTTACCACAAACGATAAATGCTAGGCTTAAAGCTGTCAAACACTCTCCGTGCAACCAGGCAATTTCTCTTTTTAACAAGCTGCCCACCGACCTAAAGTCAGTTACAAGTTTTAATAACGTTTAAAAATAAGCTCAAAGGTTTTTTGCTGAAAAAATGTTTTTATTCGGTGGAGGAGTTCTGTCAACATAGGACTCAGCAGAATTAAAATTGACATTTTTTTTATATGAAATTTATTTTACATGATTAATAATATTAATATTGACATTTATTATGTTATGTATTATGTAGGATTTCTGTTATTGTTAATTTTGGTAGGTATTATAATTATTTGACATCAATGTAATTGTTAATATAAACTTGTAATTGTATTAGAATATAATTAAGTGTAGTTAAGTTCAAACGCAATGTATATTGTTCGATGAATAAATAAATGAAATGAAATGAAACCTACACATAATTGCGGGAGGAAGACAGATGCGTCATGGAAGTCTTTCATGTGCTTCCTGGATGCGATGATGTGATGAATCATTGCGAGAATCGACCATACCCACCGTTTGTTGTATTGATGTTTAGTGCAGCCAACGAGCATGGTCTATTAGGACCTCTCAGAAGATCAAGCACTATTTAAAGCGCGATTTAGACTAGCAAGAACTTACGTGAAATTTTTAGTAAATCTTCATTACGTTGCAGGGTTTGAATGAATGGATGAAATGTTTATTTGCGGAATACGGGTTACATCGGGTGTTACATCATAGATACTTGCAGTTCTCCGTATTCTACTTATTTAAGCATGCAAATGTACAAGGTAAGGATATCAATAAAGATTTAAAAAAAAATTATTCATTCAAATTAAAATAAATATAAAAAATTCAAATTAAACATTAAAAATTGAAAATTAAGAAGTAAAAATTAAATTCAAAAAATTACATGTCAATTTAGTTACTTACATTTAAATTCAAAATTAAATTCAATAACTAACAATGTCAGTTACATACATTAAAATTAAAAATTAAACATTAGAAAATAAAAATTAAATTCAAAAAAATACATGTCATGTTTGTTCGTCCCGCAATGTAAAGAAATTTTCATGCAAGTTCTTGCATATGTACTCGTACTTCGGTCTTAAGGATGAGAGGAGAGGAGCAACCCTACAGAGAAGAAGAAGACAGATGCGTCGCGGAAATAACGAATGTGCTCCCGATCAGATTTATGCTTGCGCGCAGCCTCCGGCTAATGCATCATTGCGGGAACTGTCAGGACTTGTTACTGTGATGCTTAGTGCGGCGCATGCGCATGCCCTA
Source organism: Cenopis cana (assembly GCA_951800055.1). Classification (NCBI taxonomy): domain Eukaryota; kingdom Metazoa; phylum Arthropoda; class Insecta; order Lepidoptera; family Tortricidae; genus Cenopis; species Cenopis cana. The sequence continues at coordinate 1,166,123 of OX637476.1, read as the reverse complement.
TTGCGAATACTCTACCTTAGTACCGTAAAATGGGGTTACTTTCAAATCGTGGGGCAACATTGACGATGTCTAAAAATTTTTTGGATTGTTTTAAATAACTTGGAACTTACTACTGAACGCATCCGTCTAAAATAATTTCACTAGTATAACACTGACAGTTCGTCCATCTTTCCACACAGCGCACACGCAGAAATACTGATCAAAGTATCACTCACGTGAATCTTTAAGAGAACTCTTTAAAGAAATCAACATTTTAACTGTAGCGTCCCAGTACATCTATGAGAATATTGTTTATGTCCTTAAGAACATAGACTCCTTCTGTAAAAATTCTGATATACATAATTTTAATACTAGAAATAAAAATAAAATTGCCACTAAAAAATTTCGTGTCCGTAAAGTATACAAATCTTTTGTAGGTCAATGTGTCCGTTTTTATAATAAGTTACCTGATGAAGTTTTGAATTTACCTTTTCCAGCTCTTAAAAAGTACTTGAAAAAAATCATTGATGTCGAAGGCTTATTACAAGGTTGAGGACTATCTAACAGACAGAAAAGCATGGCCCAAACCAGATACTTAAATAGAGTAAAGATTCATATATTGTGTATTTTTTAATTTTATCTAGTTGACGCAGTTCTGGCAAGAAAACATATCAAAAGATTTATAACTAAATTTATAGTCTAAAGGATTCAATTTTTTTTTTTCCTAAATAGAATTTGATAATGCTAAGGTATACAGTTTCGAAATGTTTTCTTGCAGAATTACACACTGTACATAACTGGTTTTTTTCCTCATTTTATTCTTTGTTTTTGTGTTGCTTTATATAGATACTTAGATTTCTTGATCTTAAGTAGGTTAAGTATTATCATTTATCATTGTAATAAGCATATTTTTGTGAGAAAATGGCTGACTGTCGAGTTTCTTTCGGCGTTTCTTCTCGGCAGTGACCTCTGTGAAACGCTAGTAGGGTTTGACTTGTAAAAGTGCCATTGCGGCCTACTTACAGAATAAAGTTCATTTTATTCATTTTTATTCATTTTTTATTCAAAGTACATGAAAAAAAAAATCACGAAGTAGTGTCTAAAAATACGCCGATTTTGTGTTGTGGATAAGGGGTTACTTTTGTATTCCGTTGATACAAAATGAGACATCAAAGCGACCCCATTTCAAGTATATAGTTGATAGGGCACTATCAGTTTTTTTACTCCAGAACTATGGAAGATTCATTTTTTTAGTAGTGTAAAAACATTTTTGTGCATTATGGGATGCTGTTAATAAGTATATTATTTTTTCATATTTTTTGCTTTTAAAATGATGAAGTTTTATGGATTTCAATTTCAAAATTAATCAAAGTCACCCCATTTTACCGTTTTTTTTATTTATAAATATGTAAGTAAATAGTGTATAATTAAGCGAATTCTGTTTTCATAGCGTACTTACACTTATTCTTTATTCATTAATTCATAATTTTCAGAAAACTAGTTAAAACTTACAAAATATATCCTTCATGAAACTCCTTATGATCTCTTGAACCAACCAGTTTTATTTGGCACCGAATAAATTGTTCAATCGATTCTTTTTTTTCTCACAAATTGAGAACGCTCCGATACCGTGTTAAGAGTAATACGTTTTTAAATGAATTCTTTGCTGTAATAATTCAGAGCAATATCGGCACTTGAGTTATGGTATTTTTTAACTACTTAACTATGTAGGTATCATGTACCGACCTGATTTCTTTTATTATTATTTATTCATTACTAGCCTTTGCCCGCGACTTCTATCCCTTCGAGAAATAAAAAGTGTTCTATAATCACATTGTACCTATACCAAGTTCTCCGTTCAGCCGTTTTTGCGTGATTGGGTAACAAACATACAAACTTCTAAAAATTAAAAAAACAAGACGGCACTAAATAACGGTGTCTACAGTCCGACATATTGTTTTGATTGCAACGTCACAACTATGTCAGTCGGGATGACGTCAGGATTCCAACGGTATCTTACACATCAAAATCGCTTAAGGAGTTGAGAAGTTGTGGGGGGACCAAGAAACTCACATACATACATGAAACCTGAAAACATTACACCCCTTTTTTTGGGCAGTCGTGTAAAAAGGCCCGCGGTGCTCCCAATTTTTCGTCTTGCTCACTCGCCAGTCTTCCTAGCATTTTCTCAGTGCAGGAGACGCCAGATTTGGTGTAGGCAATAGTTTTTACGGATGCGTAACATAGCGTGACATTGCTTTGGAACATCAAACGTACAGATTTTCGATGAATGAATTACTTTTTGAATTGAATGGAATATTTTACGAATTACCATATTCCCAATCTTCTCCTTGTAGGTATTGGCGCCTGCTAAAACATAAGCCTGCAAAGTCTGCAAAGTAAGCCGTCAACCACCTAACCCGCGTAAGACGATATAACCTAATGTCGTATGCATAATTCAAACACGCAAAGATCTTAATTGAAATAGTGATAAACGACGCTCGGCGCGGACGGCTGTACACACGTACCTTTAAGCTAAAATATATTTCAAAATAAAGTGATGCAGATGATTTTGCGTAAGTAAGCATAATAAAAATATTTGAACGCTCTGTTTCCCTTGATGAATCGTGCTTGCATATTTTTACCCACGACGGAACGGAGAAGGTATATGCGTTTAGGGTGAGAGGTTGTTTGTGTGTGTGTGCACATCAATATCTCCAAAACGGCTTGACCGATTTAGATACGGTTTTCTGCAATAATTTACTGTGTTGTATTTTAAGAATGGAACACCTTGGCGTTCCTATCATTTATTCATCTATATTATACCTTTTCATAGCTTTTGTATTTCATGTTCAATCCACCCGCTTCAATTGACATTCTTAGGATATCGCATAGATAGAGATATAGACACAGATTGCAACGATAAAGAACTAGTCCAGGTAATAATTAAAATTGATGGGAACAGAAAATAGTCTACGCCAAAAAGAATGTATTTTTTTAATACTACGACGGTGGCATATAAGCGTACTACGGTCCACCTGATGGTAAACGGACAACGCAGCCTATAAACGCTCGCAACTCCAAAAGAGTCACGAGCGCGTTGCCGACCCTATATAAAATTTGAGGATTCACAGGTGTTGACAGCAGAAGGGCCAAAAGCTCCCTAGCTCTCAACAAAGTGCATCCTCGGGAGCTCTGCTCTGGCAACCTTGCTCACCCCCAGGAACACAACACTACATACTTGTATAATTAGTAATGTTATTATGGCTGTGGTCTTCTGCAAGGCGGAGGTACTTCCCCAGTTGGGCTGCTCCAAATTCGAGGAAGAGATGACATTATGCTGTGCCCTACCTCTCTTTTTAGTAAGTACTTAAATGACATTGTAATAATGTATGCTTCAAATTGGTAGAACTAAGCACATTATATTTACGTACATTAAAATCTGTCTCATAACTATTACCTTAGAATTTTAGAATACTAAGTAAGAGTTAGAATTTTTGAATTATGCAGAAACATGGAAGTGGGGATTATAACCTATGGCATGCCACCATCACGTTCCGAATCTCGAATCGGGCTCAAAATTATGTTTTATTTTCAAATCGTACCCGTACTTGACCAAGCGTACAACGACATGAGATTAAGATAACATAAGTATTTTAGAAGGACACTTAATAAGCCGTATTTAAAAAGTGGTCACACCACAATGGTTCAATTTGTCCTTTTGCAGGACAGTGATGTCATGTGTCGCCGAGAAGGAAAACGCCTAAGCTCATACTTGATTATAATACAATGAAAGACAGTAGTGTAACTTTGCATTCCGTGGGTCTAACAGGTGATGCCCCGAGAAGTCTTTAATCAAACATCATAAGAATATGAGATAAATGCACGGTACTTAAATCAAATTGCCATCAGTTAAACGTGAGAACATAGTGAGCAATTGAGCATTAAACAAACTTTTTTGTCACCACACTAAAAGTAGACTTGAGAGATCATACTACGAGTATAAGTATGCATTGTCTGTACTATTATTTATGATGAGGTATTGTACTCTTAGCGGTATTTGAGTGTACAATACCTCAGTAAATATTTTATGATAAAAACTAAAAAAATATGACTACTTAGTACAGGTTTAATTTTGCATAGATTGATAATAGACCGTTATTTCAAGCACGCCATCGTTCTTTCGGAAATGTAAAAAACACCTAGATAACTTCCAACTATTGATAGGAGATTTTTTTTTTCAGAAATATAAAATATAGCAAACTTTATTCATAGGTACGCGCTTATAATCCGAAACACTCAACTAGAAATAAGTTAAACAGAACAAACAGTTTACTGTACTTTACGTGTACTGTGGCCCGGGGTCAACGTTCGCCATAACACCATTTAGGGCCCCTGCTATTTGCTTATGTTATGTTATGTCAAGTTTGCATATTCGTTCGTTTACTATCGCTCACAAGAAAACGGTCCTAATAACAGACAAATATATTTGAATTAAATAATTACTGCAAATGTAAAAGCGTTACTCGATCATTACAATATATTTTCAAGTGACAAGCAAAACATGTCAATAACGGTACCCTTACCATGAGTTTGCAATGTTTGCATTACCGTACTCGCTAGCGACTGCGTACACGATTTAATATGGCGATTATTAGTTATATTGCGTAAGCGCCAGAGGCGCTGTACTTTTCGCTGCAATCTAATGAAAATCGCATGCTCCATGAGCCCATACCGCCTTCCCCCTTCTTCCATCGGACATCCAGACGTACGGCAGGTTACCATCCTTACCTGGTCGAAATTCCTCTTATTCGAACCATGCGCTTTGCATCATCTTTTATAATGCGCACTTCTAAGGGAATTCTCTGCCGGCGTTTGTGTTTCCGAGCTCATATAACCTAGACCTTTTAAGGGCACGAGTGAATAGGTATCTTCTGGGTGAGCTCGCTTCATCGTCGGCCTCATCTTTGCCCCCCTGGCTAGATGCTGGCCAAGAGCGATCCCATTTTTAATAAAAAAAACATGTAACTCTCTTCTTTTCCCGATTTCTTGCACCACCGAATAGGGCTTTAGAAATACATAATACAAATATGTAATGCTTACTTTTTACCCGAAATGGCAATGAAATAAATTAACAAGAATTACGCCCTAAATTTACGATGGTCATTTTGCGCGCTTTATGGCCAATAAAAGTTCCCAAAACTGAGCATTTTCATTTTCATGTTTTGCCACTTAAATACCTCACTTATTTATGATATCTACCAAAATGTCTTTCACATAATTTGATGTTACAATTATTGGACAATACGATTAGAACTGATCCATGTCGTGTCTCTACTGAACGCCTCAAACGTTAATAGGCGAGTCATATTAAAGGTATAGAGGGAAATGCTTAAAATACTATTTTTTACGTAATATCTTTGATTGGAGTAGTTAGAAGGTAAACATATCAAAAGTCCCCGCCCGTAGCCCCGCTGCTAGAGGGGGTGTTAATTTTTTTAGATAATTTGTATGGCTTTGGGTCAATAAAATGCTTAAACTGTGAAAACTATAGCTGCCACCCTTAAAAACTAAACCCCGCCCCCCAGCGGTGGGGCTACGGGCGGGGCGGGGACTTATCAAGTCAAAAATTGAGTTCCAAGCATTTCCCTCTATCAGAGACTAGGAATTATATAGACTGCGAATGCCTATACATTGTGGCGTAATTTTAAAATAATGGGCCTGCTGTAGCTAGTTTGACTATGGAGAGATCACTTTACCATTTAATTCGTATGCCACTAAGACCTCTGCTTATCACATAGCGCCATCTGTTGGGAGCTTCTTCGTTGTGTTCATAGATGGCGCTATGTGTTAAGTAGAGGTCTTAGTGGCATACGAATTAAATGGTAAAGTGATCTCTCCATAGTGAAACTAGCTACAGCAGGCCCATTATTTTAAAATTACGCCACAATGTATAGGCATTGGCAGTCTATATAATTCCTAGTCTCTGTTTCTATACTTCGTTTTGAACATTCAATGACTGGCCAATAATGCAATAAAAGAAAACATCTATGCCAAAGTTAGATTTTTGAAGAGACACGGAGGTAAAACCTACGGATAAATCCAGAAACGGATCTATCCTGTTGCCTGTTTGTGGTTATTTAAATATAAAATGTCATCGTAAAATACGTTTTTTTTTTTCTAAACGGACCAATAGGTATGACTGTGCTAAATTTAACTTAATGCAAACTTTGCGGTAAGTATTAACTATTATCAATTCCAGTTTAGAGAGGAAAATATGTCTTACACTATTGCGATACGGTTCAATTTGAATATCTTATTAATGACCAATACATATACGTCGTCATCTTAATGGGAAATACCCATTGTATTCATAATACTGCTCTTGAGTTCAAAAACGTCATTATTGTGTCGACTTCGTCACTGATGTGGCCTTGGGCGAATTCTTTCTAGATGATGCCTTAATGATTACGCGGATGAAGTATTGGGAAAGTGTGGTTGTGTTAAAAATTATTGGGTTAAGGACACACTTGGGCATAAAATGGAAATTACCTCCCGCTACGCGCGCGGGAAAACCCACTTTCTGACCAGGGCGAAACGTAACATTTTGTACTTACCACGGACTGTAAAAAAACCGATCGCATCATATTTATATTTTATCGCCTTTACCTTTGGCTCATTCACATTCTTTATTTACCCGCCCTAGATAAGTAATGTACTATTATTTTATGACGGCTCCATCTATAGCATAATAAGAAGCTTGGTTTCAGAAGAGGGACAGAGATGCAGTAACGTACCTTTTGTATCATTGTGACGTCCCCCTGTGTAGGCACTAACCCATTTCTTCACTATGTAGTGTGTGAGCCATATGGAATACCTAGTCGTAAGAATGGGTTAGCAAATACTCTGGGCCACTATTCGAAACACAAAATGGCAGGGGTTCCATATCCCGTAGATGAAAGTTATAAGGATACCCTACTGTCATATGCCTTTCAAAATTAGATAAGCAGACATGAAATTAAAGTGATATTATTTTTATATATAGAAATAATTTAAATAGTAATGTTTACAACAATGGTGCTAAATTCTAGACTTCCAGTTATCTAAATAAAAGTATGAAATAACTCGTTTGAATAAGAAAACATACTAGGAGTTCAGAGTTGTCTGTAACAGAACTAAAGTTATAATAGAACTAAAAGTTATGATTAGCTAAGGATATCCAATTTGTCTAAAGGCCGATTTACATGGGGATTTTAGCCTGCATGCGATTTTCATTACATTACAGGGCCACGGGGTACTAAGGCAAGAAGAGTACGATCAATCCCTGCAATGTTTGTCTCATTGGAAGGATTGGAAACGCGCATTCGGACTTCCAGTCCATAGGGACACCGTTTGCCATCAGCCTGGCCATACACTTGTTTGCCACCAACAGAACAAACAATTCAGTTGGAATTTAAAATAGATCTTTGAACTTGAAACAATAATGTCACGGTCCCTGCTGGCATTAATTATATACAACATCACACCTCACGTCACACGTCAGCGGTGTCGCAACGATCGATTGTGGGCCAATGTCTCGTGTTAGGATGGTCGCATGCGTTATGTAAGCGGTTGGTCAGCGTTGCGTTTGTTGCAGCAGTTGCAGTGTCATTGCAATTTGTCATAGAGGGACATTTTTTGCTAATCATTACAATATTTACTTAATTCAAATAATAAATAAATAATAAAGTACATATAGTTACAACATCGACACAAAATTTACGCAAGCAATAATGCCAATCCCATTAGTAATTTAATTTTGTATTTAGGTCAGTGGTGACAAAACACAAACATTGAGGAGAGACAATTAAGACCACGTTATTCGAAATCATAGTATTTTTCATTCAATTTTAAACCATTAAATACTCACTTTATTGATGGGATATTTAGATATGTTATAGTTTAAGAGTCGGTCTAGTGTATTTTAAGGCTGAAAACACGATATTTGAAACTTCGCTCGATGATCTCACATCGCAAAAACAGGTAAATTTTGATCTTATTGTGAGTCGTATATAAAATATATCCAACTCAGACTCGAGTAAAATATATCAATAGATAGGAAACGATGTGAAGAAGTGTATTTTACGGCTAATTTTTTTTTAAATGTTTTTATATTTAACAAAACTCAAAAATATTAGAAAAGCCAACTGCGCGCTTCATTTTAGTAGACAGATGGCCGTTGGGCCTCGAGCTGGACGGACGTCTGTCGCACTTTTTGCAGTTTGACATTTATGAAAATCGCATATTTAATACCAGTAACTAGATGATATTAACATTTTCAGGGTAAATTACTGGTGAGTCATATCGACGAATAAACATTTAAAATAGTTTTCCTGGTACTTTTACAATTCGAGATAGTGGAAAACATAAAATGTGGCTAATAAAGCTTATCATTATATCATTTTTTTCCTTTTTAAACCCTCTCTTATTACAAAAGGTTTCATTGAGTAATTTTAGAATGTGGAATTTTTTTCCATTATACGGGTCACACTCCTTCATATAGCATATTGTATATTTTATGTCTATGTGTGAGTATGTTCATAGCGCCTGACACATAGTTTGACATCTGACATTGGCAAATTAAATTCAAGCTTGGTATTTCAAATACAATATTTTAAATTATTAAATATAATATCTTCTTACCTTCGTATTGTAACAAAATAAATATGCCCAAACGGACCGTAATCCTGCCAAAGTTTTGACGCTATTCGACTTCAATTTGCTCTGCAGTTCAATGTAAAGCAGAATGACATCAGTATTACGATGAAAGTGATATTATTGCATTGTGTAATTAAATATTCCAATATATCAACGTAAACGATAAAAAAAGAATAATACAAATTTAAATGAAAAGATGCCTCGGATAATATCTGAAATAGAAAGGGCCCAAAGCTCTGAGGAATTCTGGCCGCTTACGGCTAGTATGTGGGGGAGGATATCTGGTGACGGCGTCGCGGTCTCAGATCTATGATCAGCGGCTTCGGTGAACTTCACTTCATAGCCACATCATGCGCAAATGTTTACGTGAATTTACTGGACGAAGTGATGCTGCAAATTGTTCTACTGACTTTTCTGACTTTATTCAAGATAATTGCCCCATACAGCACGGGTCACTTGGGAATGGTTTACTCTACAGCTACATCCAGGCATAAATGTAATGATGTAATGCCATCGCCTGAAATTCGAACCCGATTGAGAATCTTTGGGGTTTAATGGTTCAACAGTGGGATCATCGCCATGAAAGAACCAAAGAAGCAATTCAAGCAATAGATACTGCAATGAAATATGGGAGGAAACGCGGGGAACTGACATAATTATCAACGTCTTCTCAGCTTATTGAGAGACAGGCTACAAACTGTTATAGACGCACTGTGGTTGCACGCATTATAATCCCTCAGTCTTATGTTTTATGTTTATAATAAATTATATAATAAATCTTGAATTTTATTTAATATGGATTTATGAACCGTACTGTCTTCTCGAAGATCTCACGGTTCGAAATAAAGGCCATACGATAAATAAAGAATAATAAAGAACTAATAAATAAAGTTGTAAGCTTTTATTAGCAGGGCAAAATATTTATGTTGAATCTTTTTCTAAATAAATAAAAAAAGTACAAAATATTTATTTACCAAAATAACGCTCAATAATTATTTATGCTCTAAAAATTACGGTTGTTTAAATAAAACACAAAAAAAAACACTTGCTCTTGCCTGAGATTCGAACCTGTGACCTGTGCTTTAGAGAGCAAGCGATTACTAATGACACCACAATGTACTTGGCTTAGTGGTTGAAATTAAGCTACTTATTTGTGGCTTGCAACTTTGACTTTTTGTGTCGAGTCGATAAAATTTAGCCCTTATTTAGTTAAGTGAAATCTGTCAAAACTGCGCAACAGAGACAGATATATGCAATGACAAGTCTACACTCTTTTGCGTGAATGTCATAACAATCTGTTCTAAATTTAAATGGTTGACAACCTAATTATCACGTGCGCCACTCTGGCTTATTCTGGTTAATTTGACAAAGAAGGTCTGTCACATATTCAAATTCTAAGTTACAGCAATCATTAAAAAAAACAAGGTCAGTGACCTGTCACAGTAAAGTGAGATAGTGTGTGTAAAATGTAATTGTGTTTGTTACTGGGGAGAATTACGATAATGTTGCGCCGCCTAGCGGATTTTTTGTGTCGCGTTTGTAGTTTCGCTCCAATAAGAGAGCCTTAAACAGCATTTTTGGAATAAAAATGTTTAGTACAGTATGTCTTCCAGAGACTCAAACAACCTATGATTAATTAATTGTACCTACATGTTCTTCGAAAGGACACTTCAGTTGAATCTGATCTGTCCGTGTGTAGCCCCCCTAATAATAAAAAACGCCCAATCGTTTGGATTGACACCTCACACAACAACCTCGCGTCTAATAGCACCTTATCAGATGCCCACACGACTCACGGACGACATGTTTTAAACTTAAATTATGTCAAAAATGATAATGATAATGATAAATTGATAATCCCAATAAACTAATTAAATCACATGATGCTTTTATCGTGCGTTGTATAATTACTTATCGTGCGTTGTAAGTCACTAAATAACTTCAAAAATAAAATTATACAATGTATGACTAAAAACTAAAAAGTTAAGCATACTTTAAGCCAACCAACCAACAATCAACCAAGCTGTGGTTTAACGGTGTTGTTTAGTATTTTTTTGTATAATTTCTTGTTTTTAATAATAATAATAAAAAAAAGCCGTCCTCTCCCGGTGAAAAAAATATACAATGCCATTCTTTTGTTATCTGCCCTGGGATCCCAGGGACTGGTAGACGACGGGTTAGTCTTTCCTTTGATCAGGTCACATATTAACCTGGAATTTTTTTTTTTAATGCAATTCTTAATACTGTACTACTGTTTTTAAGTAACTTTACTTTCTACCTTTAACTACTTTTTTAAGTAACATATATACTGTCTTTCTCTGTATAATTACCATAGAACTACTAAAGAATTTAATGTAATTACCGTGACGTCTATGTAAGCTCACATTTTTTTGTATTTATCTCTAATCTGTGATTTATTTCACATCTGTTTCGGCACTGTTTGGTCTATTAAGTAATACAATGTAAGATTTATTGTACCAGTTATGTAATGACTGTTTGTTGCCAAAATAAAACAAATAAAATAAAATAATTGTCTCGAAATATTTCGATTTGGGGTCATGATGTTTGAATCGATATTTATTAAAGAAAATTTCAAAAATACCAGTTAAATCTATGATAAGTATGATATAGACTATAAGAGGAATTAAAATAAACGTGTATTCTTTAAATACAAGGGCACTAGATCCCAGTTACAAAAACATCTTACTAATCTAATCGATATAAATTTATGTTTGACTTCGTGTACATATAGTTATAACGAATATCAGGTTCAAGTTATACTGGGCGAAGTGAGCCGAGGCAAGTTGTGAATCAAATATCCAAATTGACGCCTCTGTCTTTCAGAATCAGAATGACAACGACAAAACAAAAGCGGTGCTTTAAGGATGTCCCCTGCTGTCAATCAAGACAGTGGAATGGTGGCCTTGAACTTAAATATTGTGATGAGCGTGACATCTTAATCTGATGTCAACTTGGTGATTTTAGTTTGAGTTAAAGGTTTTACTACTCTGTCATGTAACAGATTAGCATTGAGGTACAATGACAGCTTGGAACATGACAGCAGTGTCACAAATATAAATGTATTACTAGCTTTATGGTTTTTGGAGCAGCGGGATATTCTCATTTATCACGTGCGTATGTTTCTTAAAACTTTAGCTGCTAAGCTTTTCGAAGCGCTGCGCAATTTTCTCTACATGCGAGGAAAAGCTGCTGGGGACATCCCCGGGGTAGTTTTTGGCACTAAAAGTGTTAACCAAATATAAATAATTGCCATACGATAAATAAATAAATACTAAGTATAGAAATAGAAAATAGTAATAATTAAAACCAACAAAATCCATACAATAGTACATTACTTATCAGGGGCGGTAAAACAAAGAATGTCTCAGATCGCAGGTATTTGACGCCCGAGCCGAAGGCAAGGGCGATAAATATGCGATCTGAGGCTTTCTTTGTTTTAAGTACAAAATTTTACGTCACCCCCTGGCCAGGAAGTGGAATTTCCCGCGCGCGGAGCGTGCGGTAATTGCCTCTTTATGGCCAGGTGTGACATAAATATTATTATTCTCTTGAATTTTGAAGAACACTTGATATTTTTTTATCCTGGAAATATTTTCTTAAGGGAGTGAAAGGGGTGTTAGAAATTTGTACGGAAGAGCGATCCTCAATGCTATTTTTTTCACAACTTCTTGCTTCCTTATTACCCCCTCTCATATCGGCATTTTTTATAGATAACTAGTTTTTTCCCGCGATTTCGTCCGCGTGGAACTCATTTATCGCGATATAATTTAATTGCTTTTTTTATATCAGGCGCTTACCTAGTTATCGCTCTTCCATACAAACTTCCACTCCGTTAAGGGATGATTTCCGGGACAATAAGTATCGTATGTCCTTCACCGGGACTCAATCTATCTCCATACTGAATTTCATGTAAATCATTACAGCGGTTTAAGCGTGAAGAGGTAACAGACAGACACACTTTCGCATTTATAATATCAGTACCTATGTATTAAATGACATGTTTCAAATTTTTTAATAGACTTAAGTTGGCCTTGTTTACACCTATTCCAAATCGGTAGCATACATACATAGTTCTTGACATACATAGTTTTGACAGACTGACAACCGGAGTCGCACCATAAGGATTCCTCGTCTTTTATGTACCGTTTTTTCTACGGATCCTTATAAATGGCGCCAACTTTCAACCGACTGTATTTACACAAGTAACGCGTTTGCGTATTGTCTCAAAATGTATGAAAGTGGTATGAAAACGTGAACAGCGCCTCTGGTGGTCACTAGTGGAAACTAAAACAGCGAGTATAACATTTGTTGCTAACCGATGAACGCGCGTATATCAAACTCGGTGGGAGCGTTTTCATACATTTTGAGACAAAACGCAAACGCGTTCGAATTAGTTAATGTTTCGAAAAAACTTATACAAGAGCTAAAGATATCTGTTGAACTAAATAATAAACGCTCCGATTCACGCAAGCCTTCAGAAATCCCGCAATGATACACCCACGAGTATCGTATCTTCGGTAACGGATACGTTTCGGTAATGACGTCACGCGGCCTTAGCGAACGGAAACCGAATAGTTCCGTAAGTTATTTTACGGTGGGACGGGGGGACAAAATAAAGGTCCTTTTTGATGACGTGGGTGAAACCAGAAATATTTGATTGTAGGTACCTTGGCCAATGGACGCTTACGTCTCCAGATACCCTTCATAAACTTGACTAAATTCTTTATGAAGCCAAGCTTGTACTATAGATACAAGGCGAACCACATGCATTTTTTTATTATAAAAATTATGCCTACGAAGCTGGAGGTCCCGGGTTCGAATCCCGGCCAGGGCATTTATTTGTGTGATAAGCACGAATATTTGTTCTTGGGTCTTGGATGTTTTCTATGTATTTAAGTATATATTTATCTATATAAGTATGTCTATCGTCGCTTAGTAGGTACCCATAGTACAAGCTTTGCTTAGTTTGGGACTAGGTTGATTTGTGTAAGATTGTCCACAAATATTTATTATTTATTTATTATTACATGGGCCAACTTAAGGAAAAAGTAAACGCCGTGTCGTATCAGGCGGTCAAACGGAAGGCTCAAGAAAGAGATACATGGAAATTGCTCCACCGACAAGAGCTTGGCTCTTAAATTGATGATGATGATTATTATTATTTATTTATTATAAATGCCATTGCTTTTGGCCAGCATCTAGCCAGAGCTTACTCAGAAGAACAACTGGTAGTCACTACCAACTCCGGTAAAGTCCATATTAAAAAGCCGATAATTTCTCATCTAGTTAATTACAAAGAATGGATAATCAGGTTGAAACATTTCGACTTGCAGTTATGTATTTATGTATTTAAATAGAGCATCACGTTACTGTCACAGTTTTGTCGAATTAGATACGCCTGTAACACTTGTATGATGACAGGTTTAGGTGGTTGAAAATGATACGATGAATTTAAGCTATTTTAAGAGGGAAAGTTTTCCATACAATAATTAAAATAAGTATTAGGTAATATTTATTACATACTTTTATATGTTTATGAAAACGGGTAGAGATCTCATATTAATTTCACTGTGACAAGGTACTAAGTCAAATTGGTAGACAGTAACTATGTAAAAACAAGAGGAAACGTTTTAAGTTCGACATAAACGCAAACCTGTTACCGGTAAAGAAAACTATAAGTACTCTTTTTTTTATTTATAAACCCCTTTACAAGTTCTATGCAAAAATTGGCCAGAAACAAATAAACGCGTCATACATTTTACTATAACAAGTAAAAATATATAAATATTACAACTGACAGAATTAATGACAGATTAGAAATTCGGAGTGTTCCTACGCAAATGGCTGACACATTTTTAATTCACTTTAAAACCGTACTTTCTCTGTCTCACTAGTATTTTGCTTTCGATGATCATGGGCACGTTTGCGTTTTTTATAAGTATCTGTTTAATTTGACCGACATTTTGCGGAGTTTTTAATTCAGTGTGTGTTATTATAGTAATTTGAATGACGTTACCCGGTTTGTGACTGCCCGGACGTCCATTTTGTAGAAAATGAAACGTACCTACTGTTACGTGTTTATTTTTATAATTGCTTTCCGGTTATAAACATAGTGCAGAAGCATCTTTCTCCTAAAGTATCCTTCGCCATGTTTTTTTATTTATAAATTTCTATATTATTAACTTTTCGTTTTACATAATTTCACCAAAATTGTCGAAGCATGTAGGTCAACTTTGTCAAAACATATAGGTTCTAGGGACCTTATAAAACCTTGGCTTAAGCTGATTTTGGATATCTATATAAATTCGCGTAGTTTTGCGACTAACTCACCTTTTTTTCTTGGAGTGCACATATTTTAACCATGTAAAAATGTTGACACTAAAATGTCAATATATTTTATCTCAGGAGGTCCATTAGCATGATAGATTTTAAGGTCGTGTGGGGGATTGGGCCGTAAAATACATAACATAACCATAAAGCCTATTTTTCTAGCTGAGCTGACATGTACCTAGTAGGGTAAATCACCAATAACTGGCCACTTAAGAAAATTACATTCAGTTACCTAGCCACCAAAATTATGCAGGGGGCCGATTTTTGAGTGTCGAATGCTCGACTTTTCACTCGACATCTGTCAAAACATCATAGTTTTTTGACAGATCTCGAGTAAAAAGTCGAGCGTTCGACACTCAAAAATCGCCCCCCAGTGCCGCCTTTAACAAAATACATGTAGTCAGCTCTGAACCCAGTTATTTTAATTTATCGCAGAAATACCAACAATGTTTATTGGTTTGCTCTGTGCATATTTTTTGACCTGGCATATACATAAGCACACAATCCATCTGATGGCAAGTTTCAGAATAACAAGAGACTGAAAAAATATTTGCAAATATACGAACAGTGTACGATTAATAATGCTCGTAATAATAATAACGCACTGTTCAAAGCTATCAGTACAATGAAAACACAAATGCATCTATTCGCCATTCCCAAAACATTTGTCAAGCATCTATGTATATCGATCAAGCAAGGCGATCGACTCTCGCGCAAGTAGTGGGAGCGCAGTCTCTCGCCGCCGCCCGTACGAGCGCACGCCCCGCGCTCCGCGCCGAACTGAACCCAAAACCGTGACCCAAATCGAACGAGTGCATTTTGTTTTTTAAATATTTATTTTTTAATTTTACAAAAGGAGTGTTTTGTGCCAGTGACGTTGCCAAGTGCTTGTTGCGTGGAAACTTTCTCTTCGATTTTCGCAAGTGAGTTTTTTTGGGGTTGCGTAATTTTTTTTCGGTGTGCATTCGTGCATAATGTTGTAAGGAAATGTGTTGGTAAAATTGAAGGAATAATTAGATGTAAATTGTTGCTAATTGTAATAGTGTATGAATGTATGAATAATGAATTATTCAAATTGTAGAGTTAAGTGTCGCATGTAGCGCGTTGGGGTCTTTTGTATGTGGATTGTAAACTCTACTCTTTACAATCTGACTCTACATTTGAACACAAACTAGGAAAAATTTTTTTGCAAAATTTTACTGACATAAGATTAATTTAGCAATCGATAAGTATGTGTTAAAATTACAAACGTTTATAAATAATTAAAAAATATCTAATTTGGTCAAAAACATAAAAATTGTTAGTGAAATTTTAAAACTTTACACGAATATATTAAATTTATTTAAATTTCCATATGTACAGGGTACACTATGTCATTTAAAATCTTCGTATCTAATTATATTAAAATATTATCAAGCATTCTCAAATTATGATAATTACCTATTCTATTATTTTAAAGTAAGTTAAGATGACCCGGAACTATAGATACAGGTTCATTATTATTATGTTAGATGAATATCAAACTCTATATGTTATTTTCCTTAAAATCCAGTCACTCAATTTGAACATATTTTATTTATAATACCTATAAACTGTCTAGTAGGTGATTTCGCTTGCAACTTAACCGCGCAGTCTCAAAACTACCCTCAAACTCCATACATACCTGTACGGTTTTCGCACATTACTAAAAAAATATTTCATTTTGTACTCTATCCCATTGTATTATGGCATAAAATAAAGTAACGTCGGACGCTGTAGTCGCGTTTCTCTCGGCTAGCGCTTATGTAACTGTTCGTTCATTAAGTGGCAATTATTCAGACATCTACACGACACAGCTTGTTTACAACGTAACTGAGACAATACAATGTTTGACTTTTTTTTAGAAAATTCGTTCAACAAAATAACTGAGACGATACACCATTTGACTTTTTTGAGAAAATTTGTTCAACAAAATAACTGAGACGATACACCATTTGGCTTTTTTTGAGAAAATTCGTTCAACAATATATTTGAGACAATACACCATTAGACTTTTTTTTAGAAAATTCGTTCAACAAAATAACTGACGATACACCATTTGACTTTTTTGAGAAAATTTGTTCAACAAAATAACTGAGACGATACACCATTTGGCTTTTTTTGAGAAAATTCGTTCAACAAAATAACTGAGACGATACACCATTTGACTATTTTGAGAAAATTTGTTCAACAAAATAACTGATACAATACACTATACGACATTTTTAGAGAAAATTTGTTCAACAAAATAACTGATACAATACACTATACAACATTTTTAGAGAAAATTTGTTCAACAAAATTCGTTTTTGATGTGCAATTGTTATTACACCTTAGAGAACCTATAACTGGTCGCATACGGTACGGTTTCAGAGGATTTTCCTCAATCGGCCGCTTCGGTTGTGGAATGAGCTCCCTGCCGAGGTTTTCCCTAGGGACTACAGTATAGGGCTCTTCAAGAAAGGAGTGTATTATTTTTAAAGGGTCGGAAACGCACATGTGACTACCCTGGACTTGCAGGCGTCCATAGGCTGTAGTGACCGCTTACCATCAGGTGGGCCGTCTTGTTTGCCACCGATGTCGTACAAAAAAATATATGCAAATCACTATTTTACGTTGTTAGGTTAAATGTGCTGTGACTTTAAATACTAACCCTTTTTATGGTGCCATTCGGACCAGTTTTTAGAGACGATCAAATGTACGGAACCAACTACAATTAGAGCACAAGGGCAAAAATTAGGGACTAAGCTAGCTCGGCGACAGCGGCCCTCAAAACGGCTCCTACAAGCGTATGACGTCACACGCAAGTTATCGAGATAAAATTTGGTACCTAGCGAGATAGCCTGTAGCTCTAGTATAAGTTTTTTCGAAACATTAACTAATTCGAACGCGTTTGCGTTTTGTCACAAAATGTATGAAATTGGTATGAAAACGTGAACAGCGCCTCTGGTGGTCACTAGTGGAAACTAAAACAGCGCGTATAACATTTGTTGCTAACCGATGAACGCGCGTATTTCAAACTCGGTGAGAGCGTTTTCATACATTTTGAGACAAAACGCAAACGCGTTCGAATTAGTTAATGATTCGAAAAAACTTATACTAGAGCTACTGAAAACCCGGAAGACATGGGATTGTGTTTATCCCGAAAATCTTTGTATGGGAGTAGTCTGCGCCTTAAATAAATTAAATTATCTCTCTAGTACGAGTTTTATGCGGACGTTTACGGACTTACACGTTTTGTCTTTAAGTTTAACAGTTGCTTTTAGCTGAAGGAAAACATCGTGAGCAAACTGGCCTTATCCCAGCAAGATCTAGTTTTCCCTCTGATTTGGAAGATCAGATGGCAGTCGCTTTCGTAAAACAAGTGCCTACGCCAAACCTTTGGATTAGGTGTCACAGTGGATCCAGAGCGCTTTAGGCTGCAACCAGGAAAATGACCAGGATGACGATGTTGACATATGTTGACCCTGGTAACTTTAACTTTCTATCTAGAAAACTGTTTATGTAGTTTGGAATACATATACCTAAAATTGGCACTTGACCTGTTCAAATGCAAAGCAGTCATACATAATCCTAACGTATTAAAGTATGCAACTCCATTACAACAATGTAAATATTATAATGGCTGTCATTATTGATCGTGATAATTTATGCGATTATGTAACGCGTGTCGTAATGCGGCGGTGGCTTAGAGTGTACGAAAATGTGGAATGTTTGCGAAAATTCTATGGAGAATCATTTAGCTAGAAAAACATCTTGGGTGGATTTGGACGTTGAACCCAAAGTTTTAACCGTCCAAATAGGTAAACCTTAAGTTTAAATGTCATAAAAATTCGCGATTATTAACCATTTTATCTAAACAAATCTTGGCGGTCTCTAACGGAGCCTAAATCTTACACCTACTAATGTCATAAGTACTTATTTTTATCAGAAAGGATACATTTTGTCGGAACCTACAGTTTGGGGGTCTATGATTTGTACTAAGGCGCTACACTGAGAAATTTGGAGACTTTGCAACGCTGTCCTGCCCAGACTAGCAAACAGTAGGGGCTGATTTTCAGATATATGATTCTTGACTATATGATTGTGGTACTGACAATAGCGAAACATGATTGCTTAAAATTTTCTCGATAGAAAATAAATCCAAAGTCGAGTCTATATTTTCCTTTTTTCCTCAGCCTACTAAAACAACGCATTATTAAAAGACACGATTAAGTTAATATGATGGTATTTTTACCTCATCTAGGTACTGACAAGAGGAAATTTAATAAACCTGCACACAGTCAGATATTTAACGAGATTTGTCTAAAAACCCATTCTCCGAGAGGGTTGCATCCCGTTTTGTCGTGAGCGAAAAACAAAGGGTGTCTCTTTCAATCGATATATCGCCTTAAAACTGTTTTCGAGTATCTGCGCCGGAGCCGTAGAACTATATAATAACAGTAAAATTATGTAGCATCATATTATAAGCGTTTAGAAAGTAAGTCTCTGAAGGAAAGGTTCTGCTTCATGTTTAACTTTTATTTTTGCTCTTACAATCGATATCGATCGATATTACAACAGTTCCAACCTTCGAATATTTACCCAGATTGTGTCTCTTTAAAAATTTAATGAATAAGTATTGTCTGAATTTAGATAGGTATTTTAACACAAAACCCAAAAGGACACGGCTCATCGCGTATTCGGTAGCGCTTCGCGAAAGTCCCACGCACGCCCTGTCAAAATTTCATCACCGTCTTTATGTTAAAAAATTACATAAAATACTCCACACATCACACCGTTATGAAATAATTCATAACATGTTGGGTTAAGGTTGGAAGTTCAACGGCAGTGTAATATAAAGGAGGTAATGATCCGGTTAAGCTTGGTTAAAATGCAGTAAAGATAACAATGACAGCTGGTCATGTGTGAAATGTCGCGTTTCAATTGAGGTTATTATTCAATGTACACAATTGGGTTAGCTGACCATAACACGCAAAAGTTCACTGTCGACTCAAAATATCTAATTTTTTACCAAGTGTAATTAATTAGTTGCATGTACGGAGATGGAATAACTCTTAATTTGACAAAAATATCAAAAGTCCATAGTTCTAGCCTTAGCAACGCTCATATAGTCCAAACGATTCTGCACAGGAAAAGAAATGCAAAAAGATTGTTAAAGATACTGCTGGCGGCTGGTACTGCTGGTGGTGGTGTGGTGGGTTAATTATATGTTTAGTACAGCTATAAAAGCTGGCCCTGATAGAAACAAATGGAAACAAAGAGGCAAACGCAGTCAAATATGTAATCTAATTTTTAGGAAGGATTATTTTTGGTGGAATATGATCTGTTCAAATATGTACTCTCTTTTGACAAATTGCTCACAAAACTGGATTATGACGTATTTTTCAATTAAGGGGAGGTATCCCCGACGCAACTGTCCCGCTCTAACACGCGTGAGTTTACAATTAACCATCCCGCTCTCTACGCAAGCTCTGCGCGCAGTTTTGTAAATATTTAGCTAGCCATTAAGCCAATCATTTTATCAAAGCAAACCCTGCGAATTTGTCTATAACTATTTACGATCTTTAATTGAGTACAAAAATTAAATGTTAAATATCAGCAATATAGCCGTAGTATTGAAAATACATTCCAAAAAGGGGTAACTTCGCGATTTTTTTCTATCGAGTGAAATTCATCAGATCATGTAACTGACTGCGATTTTGACTAGACAAGATCCTCATGTAACCCATATAATATATTTTTTTTGATTTTAAGACACTATATTCTATGTCTCAGATGGTTTTTAAAAACTCAAAAGTGGTAATACACGGCCTTAATAGGAATTAGTTGACTTTTTTAAACTTTCTGCATAAAAACCTTGTTGCCTCTTTCCTTGTGGATATCTTACACAAAAACGGCTTACAGCCATTCATGTAATCTACACACAAGTTAACGTAGCTACTCGTAACATAACTACACATTGTTCGCTTCCGAATACTTTAAGGTTATCGGAAGCCCGCAATCGTACTTGTATCTCTTCACCCATTATCTTTTTTCCGATTTGCTGGTTCCTTTAGCACAAATAACTCATTCATAGAAAATTGCATCTTAAATGGCTTGGTTTACAGTAGATTTTTTATTGTTACATAGCATCCGCCGTTTTCAGACAATTTTCCAAATAATTTTAATCTCTGCGTGCATGTTTACAATTGGTAGTTTTCCTACGATTGAGTTATAAATAGAGTTAAATTCTTTAGTTATTACATGCGTGATTGGCGAAATTACACGTTTGGCTATGATATGATGAATTATAAACATCTGCATAATCAATAAGCATGCTGAGATGATGTTATTAATAGGCAATGGATAATGTTATGTAACGAAATGTATCTTACGAATGAGTAGCCAATGAAATTACATAAAGCTTTTACACACGTGCCTGAATAACATGTACCTAAGTTTAGGTTCATTGCCGGTTTTGAAAGACACATTGAACTCATTATACCTTTGTAACCCGAAATGTAAGTAGTTTAAGTTCGTTTAAATTAGGGTCAATCCGTAAACCTGTTTTTGACGGACATACATTTATATATTTTAATCTTCATACATCATATAATTTCTTGCTCTAGTGCCTGACTATTCAACCAGTCAAGTTTGTGTGACGGTACCTAGTCAATTTAATGGTATACACGCTTTCTCTTGCCTTAGCGCGTAGTAAATATGCTATTTAAGAAAAGAAGTGCTAATGCGAAATTATGTTAATCACTGTCCGACCCAGGTCGGGCCTAGCTGAGTTTCTTGCTTTTCTCAGCTAGGCTAGGTTTAGTGAACCAGCGACAAAACTCCCAGTAGCTCGATTCCAAAGACACCTCGGATTCGGTTGAAGCCGCTCAACCAACCTCACGGGAGCGCTAACTCTTAGAGTATTCCAGTGTTTAAACCGTCCGCGTGGTCGTGTCGGAGATTCTACTCCGGATTTTCCCCAGGCCACTTTCCTATCGCTCTAAATTGGATCCGGCCAAAAAAGTAGTCTCTGCATTGAACGTGATTCTCGACAAATACGAGTAGGTACCTAACTAGACAACGTTGCTATAAAACTATATAACACTAGTTTATATATAGTACATTACTTAACAAGGGCGGTAAAACAAAGAATGTCTCAGATCGCAGGTATTTGACGCCCGAGCCGAAGGCAAGGGCGATAAATATGCGATCTGAGGCTTTCTTTATTACCGCCCGTGTAAAGTACAAAATTTTATGTCACTTCCTGGCCAGGAAGTGGGTTTTTTCGCGCGCGGAGCGTGCGATAATGGCCGCTTTATGGCCAGGTGTGACATAAAAACTTTTTATTGATCACTGGTAGTGATACTAGTGATTGGAAGCTAGATAAACAACACGTCACCCACACATACATACAACTAACACGTATCCGGATCGAAAATTTATCACCAACTGATAATGACCTCATGCACCTTGAAGTAAAAATATTTCCTAATGTGACGCTTATACCAAACTAATTAGGATCGAAACAAGGTAAACGTCCCAGTGCTCGACATCTTAGTGTCCAATAGATGACATCAATCATCTGTGTGATCATGACATACGTGTAAGATTGAAAGTGACAACGACCGCTTTAGTCTAGTTGGTACTGTTGGTAGTACCTTGCCTAAGAAGCCGAAGGTCCCGGGTTTGATTGCCGGTTAGGGCATTAATTTGTGTAATGGACACGAATTGTACTAGAGTCTTGGAAGTTTTCCAAGTATTTAAGGGCCTACCTTTTTCTTATCTATATAAGATGTAAGTACGAGTATGTATACTATGTATATCGACACTTAGTACCCCAAGTACAAGCTTTGCCTAGTTTGGACACTTTGGACCAAGTCGATTTATGTAAGATTGCCCACAAAAGAAAGTGCTATATTGGGACTGTGTCAACCATAAGGACATTTACCTTAGAAACGTCAGGACACTGCCATATCTCGCCAAACACATAAAAATGCGAGTGAGATCATCAATGGTCTTAAAATCAGGTTTTAACCTATGTTGATTAGTTATATCATTCGAGATTTGTTTAAAAATACTAAAAATGTCACCGATTATGTAAGGTAGGGTCAATAATCAAATTTGGTTGGGTTTTAACAAGTTTATTTTTACTTACTGACGTCTCAAAGATTCCCACTTGACGGAATACTGTCAGTATTACATTTGCGCAATAGTAATATTATGATAAGATAAGATAAGATAAGATAAGAAAGAATTTATTGCCAAACAAAGAACAAAAATACAATTATACAATTCATGACAATGTGAAAAACCAGACCATTAATAAACAGAATATAATGTATTAATAACTTTTTGCAGCGGCAGTTAAACCTGTACGGCTTTAGCCGCTGCTCCGATGTAATTTTATAACTGTATTCTTTTTATTAGTAAATAAATTAAAAAAAAAAAAAACTAAAATTAAAAAGCGAAGGCAAAAGGAGCACATTAAGCGATTGCTGGTGGCCCATAAATGTGCCACCAGCGCTGATTTTCAATGTGCCCCTGGACTCGGGCCAGGGTGTTTGCCGAGAAGAAAGAGTGTTGGATTGTGTTGGATTATGCGCAGAAGCGGACCAGTACTGACTTCGCATCGTCCCGCTTCCGCGCATCCCGCGCCAGTCAGGAAGCACTCATTTAAATGTAGGGGCGCAGTAAAAAATGGTACCGAGTCGACTGACAGCTGACACTGACATTTGACACTTTTCTCATATCGTACTGCCTCCGCACCGACAAATCAGGGAGTCGCCTTAAAAATGTGGATACCACTGATTTGATACTTTCGCACGAGTATTTATCATGTCACGCACGAGAGTGAGATTGTATTGTATATACGTTTTTTATAGTACGGCGGTGGCAAACAAGCAGGCTAACTGCTGGTGGTCAGATATCGTAGTCGACCTGCAATTCCAGAAGTCACACGAGCGTTGCCGATGCGCACAATCAGATGTATCAGAGCTCAAACAATGTACCTACATCATAAATGATGAATGGTGATTCACCATAGTTCTGACTGTAATGTCTACATTTTATATTGCTTGTTATTATACTAATATTCTAATACATTTTGATTAATTTAACACTGCGAGACGGAAGTCTAGTTTATAATTAGGTGGTTAGTTGACAAGTGGTCAATACACAAATGGCAACAAAACCAGTTACATTTAATTCCTGACGTAACTTTGATTGGCTTCAAACAGTTTTCAAATATCATTCATTAAAAACCTGTCTAATAGGCCCGGTCGACTACGACCGAATTTCAACGATTCCATATTGTTCTGAATCGTAAATTTACCATTATAAATGACAAGTTTTTTTTGTGATTGGCAGCGATTGATTGGGTATACAATTATACATATAATATAGATAGCGTATCATAAATTATGTATTCACGAATCTTAAAATTTTCACGTGCTTTTTTATTGCGCGAGTTAAAAGTCCCGATATTTGACAGCTTAATACCCAATTATTGAACACTGTTGTATTAATAAGAAAACTTATTAAAAGTGTCAAGTAGGTATTTGGTGAGTGACAAATTTATAAAGTTCATCACATTTCAATGTGTAATATATTTATGTATTAAAATATTTAATTTTTTAAATATAATTAGGCATTTTCTTTTTCGAAAAAGAAATGTTTGCCTTTTTAATGCTTAATCAGCATATCGGCAGTATCGCTACCTACTAATATTCGCATTCTAGCACAACTACTTTTTAAAAACGAGTTATCAATTTTAAATTTGGGACAAATAGGCAAAAGTTATTCAGTGTGGCCAGAATGCCGAGCCCAACCCAAGTTATGTAGGAGAAATCTCCAACAATGCACTTGGCACCTCTCAATGTCGCCATTCAATAATCAGCAAATTAAACAAGTGAATGCTTGAATGCCACAGAGTATTTACTCGTACACTCAAACGTTTGCACATTTGCAGTTCCTATGGACATATGGTTTCTAAAAGTTATTGGTTTTAAGGCGATATATCGATTGAAAGAGACACCCTTTGTTTTTCGCTCACGACAAAACGGGATGCAACCCTCTCCGAGAATGGCTTTTTAGACAAATCTCGTTAAATATCTGACTGTGTGCAGGTTTATTAAATTTCCTCTTGTCAGTACCTAGATGAGGCAAAATGCCATCATATTAACTTAATCGTGTCTTTTAATAATGCGTTGTTTTAGTAGGCTGAGGAAAAAAAGGAAAATATAGACTCGACTTTGGATTTATTTTCTATCGAGAAAATTTTAAGCAATCATGTTTCGCTATTGTCAGTACCACAATCATATAGTCAAGAATCATATATCTGAAAATCAGCCCCAACTGTTTCCTAGTCTGGGCAGGACAGCGTTTCAAAGTCTCCAAATTTCTCAGTGTAGCGCCTTAAACACAATCTAACTAGTAGGTACACCCTCAGAATGGACAAGGCCCAATGATAGGTACATTGACTCTTATGGAAAATCAATTAGAAACCGTATGACCTTTGAATTGGATTGAAGTGTCCATTACTGGTGCTTGATAGCTTATATTATTATAGCTATTTAAGCAAGGTTTCTAACAATCTATGGACAAAAATAGTCTGAAAATAAAGATTTTTAATTTGATTTATTTATTTATTTATAGTGTCCATTACTGGTGGTGTTGCCTTATTTTATTGTTTAGCTGATAGTTTGTTTCTCAAAACTGAATTACTTTGGCAATTATTACAATACAAATACTATTTATTCTTAAAAAACGTGGCACAAACTTTAGTTGATTATATCTTGGTTATACATTGTTAATTAATATTTGTATGTATTTAGTACTTTAGTTTAGGTTTTAAGGAACGCAACGAGCCCAAACATGCGTGCGTAATTGTTTACATATTCCTATTATACGCATTTGTATTTATTCTTTATTGCACAAATAAATAAACAAAACTATAACAGAGTAACTATGTAGATTTATAAAACTAGATGTAAAGAACAGGCATTAGTTAAGTTCGATCCTCTTTTTTGTCCGAATGGGAGTTCAATTTTATTTGAAACTAATTTATTCGAAACATTTCCGAAGCTATATCAAGCAGAACGATTGGACATTGGACTGGTCCCGACACAGGTTGATTGGCGGCGAGAGGTCGCCCGAGATTGCTTGATTAGAAATTAACAAGGTCGCATTCTATATTACGATTATTTAAAATGTCCCATATTTTATAAAACCGTCATTATATTTTGTACCTTATGCTCGGACGCTTAAGTACCTCTTTGAACGAACTTATTTGATACAATTCGGCCAGTTGAAATGATTTTAAGTTTTGTTCTAGTTTGACGCTGACTTATGCTCTTATTTCATTGGAAATCCTACTTTAACACTAATGTAATAAAATCTATAGTACAAAAATTTTTTTTTCGACATTGTGCATGTAATATTAACTCTATTACATAAGTATTAAAGTAAAAAACACAATGGAATAAGGTAATATATCTGTAGGATATTTTCGTAATTAGAAACATTGACGAGGTAGTTTAATTTTTTTTTTTTATACAACGGCCGTGGCATACAAGCTTACGATCTGTCAAAAGGTAAACAGATACAGTAGCCTATTGACAAATGCTTCAGAACAATGACAAACGCGTTGCCGAGCCTTATTGACTTAAGGATTCGTTGTGCGGTTTAATGAGATGTAGTAGGACTATATGATATCTAGGGCACAAGGGCGTTGTCGAAAATACTACCTAAAAATTATGTAAATATTTACATTGACATCATATGACTTTGCTTCGCAATCTACAATTTGCTAATTAATAACCCGTAATTTACCCTGCTTAACCGCAATGCTATGGATATCATTTTAGTCTCTGCCTACCCCAATAACATTCCGGCGTGAGTATAATATGTACAGTGGGCCAAGGAAGTGGTTTACCAGTTTTGACAAAAGTGTCTGTGAGATCTAATTATCGCTATGGTTGACTTTTCTAACGTATTGCACAAATTGACGTACTGGGGGTTATTTTATTTTGACCTTTGTTATCAATGCAAAAGGCTATTATTTTGCAATAATGTTATATATTCTTCTATTCAATTACCATTACGATCTTTTTCAAGAAAATATTTTTGCAACCGAAAAAGAAAGTAGGTATCACTGACAAATAGTGTCAAGTATTATTGTCAACGTAATATTCAACAATATATATTATTCTAATTTCTTGATTTCCTACGTGCAGGTAATGCCTCGTAATTTAACAAGAGCCGAACGAGCTAATAATAAAGCACTTCATAACGAGGGCTTCAATAATAGTGAGATTTCTAGACATCTGAACTTGCACCTTGCACATGACATGACGTAAATGAAAGGAGCAATTGTCACTGTCATAATATTATTGCAAGGGGAAATCGACCTTGTTGTTTCATGACGTTCAAATGAACCTCGACCGTAGGGTGGTAGACCACATTTTCTGCTGACTATACACACATTGTTATGGCACGGGAAAAGCTTCAAAGAAGCTTTTAAACAAAGTGCGTTATAACCAGTTTATTAAATTACTCCCAAATTAAAGGGCAAGAAGCGTGAAGGAATTGCCTTAGAACTTTCACGTCGAATATAACAATTTTAAATATTTTTGTTGAGGCTAATAGCTCTTTATCCCTTTATAAGGCCAGGGGGCCGATTTTTGAGTGTCGAACGCTCGACTTTTCACTCGAGATCTGTTAAAAATCTATGAAGTTTTGACAGATGTTGAGTGAAAAGTCGAGCGTTCGACATTCAAAAATCGGCCCCCAGCATTGATCACTATCAGGGCCCTATTGCATAATAAATTACAACTAATGTTACAAGCGGTAGTCTCCTTTCAATCCCTTTCATTCGAAAGAGACTTCCGCTTGTAATATTAGTTGTAATTTATTATGCAATAGGCCCCAGATCATTATATTATTAATATTTTATCGGATTCCGAAGTTGAACATAGTTTTCATTTGACAAGTGTATCTCGATCGAACTGAAAATTTTCTTAGTACGTGACACGTAAGAAAATCATATGTAGTAATTAAAAAAATATATAATGCGCTATAACGAGAAATATCGCGTTCTTTGAAACGCTGTTCTGCCCAGACGAGTTAACAATAGGGTTTGATTTTGAGATAGGTATAGCGCTACCCCCTTTTTCACGCAAAATAGGCACGTTGGATGTCGACTTGCGGAAAATGCCCAGTATAACTAACTAACTAACTAGGTATATGATAAAATGCCATCATATTAACTTATTTGTGTAGTTTAATAATGCGTTGTTTTAGTAGGCTGAGTAAAAAAAGAAAATATAGACTCAACTTTGATTTTTTTCTATCGAGTAAATTTTAGGCAATCATGTTTCGGCTATTGTCAGAAACGCAATCATATAGTCAAGAATCATATGTATATCTCAAAATCAGTCCATAATTGTTTCCTCGTCTGGACAGAACAGCATTTCAAAGTTTCTAAATTTCTCGTTGTAGCGCCTTAAGTTCCAATACTTTTATAGAGCTAAGTTTTATGGAACTAAAATAAATTGTAAGCATATTCAATTAAAATATTTCTTCAACCAAACCAAACGTCGTCTTTCTAAATCGATCAAACACAGCAAACTTAAATCGTTAATCAAAAGAAGCAAGAAGCGACCTTAAAAACGAAGTGACTAGGTTTACAACGTTCGCAAACTCTTGATTTTGCCGTTTACTTTCGTCGCGTGTCTCTGCGCATGTCGCAACGCGCGTGCGCGAAATCATAGCCACTGCGCAAAACGACTTAACACGATTGAGTTAACTTAGCCTATCTCTAGTATGTCGGTCCGTACCAGCAAGGGGCAAACTTAAATCAACCGTATTCTAGTAATACGTGAAGTTTGCCTCTCGCTAGTACGGAGTTCCTTACCATTAAGAGGCAAACTTTAGCAACCTTGTTGTAGCAACGTACCGCTTACTGCATTTTGGAATTGGGTAAAGAAAGGCCATTGAATCTATCACCTGTAATGAGGTAGCTCTAAGGATAGGTATTTGAATTATTATTGATTTAAAACGAGTTTGTGAAATAGGAGAAATAAGTATTATTACAAATAAAATCAACTCAGCATTTGTTTGTACGTTTTGGCTTCGAATAGTTCGAATGAATGGAAATGCACTAACTTTTAGCAATTGCTAATTGATATCTCCTTTTTTTTCGCTATGTATCCTTATTTCATACGATGCTACAATAGCAGATATAATTTATGACTATTGACACGGGTCATGGTTCAAATTTGAGAAAATAATTGTATACATCATGCAGTAAAAGGTTACAAAAAAAAACTAGTTTTTGAAATACTATCTCTCAGTTGTAGTTGTAACACATACAAACGCACAGACAACGTGAACTCATAGCTCCTACGTTGACGCACACATAGACAATGTGCATGTATAGATAAGTAATCGAATAAATCATTAATTAATCAATTTTGAACTTTATATAATCTAGGCAAAGGTTCAAAAGGAAACAACGCATTGATAGTTCACCGTTTAAATTAAAAGGTTATAATTATAATGAATTCGGCTCCCAAAAACCATAAAAGTAGATTTTATTGTAAATGTACGCACTAGTTTTAAACGAATTCCTAATATATTATCCTTTCTCTTACAATTATTAATCAAAGTTTAATTAAAACGCCTACTGCCGGCTACCTGCTGTCATAATACACACAGACATACAGTAGGCATACATTCGATTCATCAGAAGTGTACTTATTATCGCGCCGAATTACAGTCCGTCACCACTTCTTTGGGTCAGAGTATCTAAATAAATTATCTGTTCTCTTTGTCGCACTTGTATTTTCGAGTGACAGAGAAGGAAGATATTTCGTTTTCTTTTCGCGATAGCCCTGTTTCCTGTACTTCTTTCTAGCTTTCACTGACACGGTCAGCCGGAATAATTAAATTCACCCGAACCTCTTTATGCCGCACGCTACAAAATATGTCATAAATCATAATATACATATTATGTCATATATCAACGAAGTTGTAACTCTGCCTCACTCATAAATAAATATCCAAACAAGACATGAAACAAATAAGTTCGTGACTGACGCAGCAGGACGCGCGGAAGCTGAGCCAAACGAAGAAAGTGTACTTACTGCTCCGTTCCTGCGCATGTTATTTATTTACTACTGCGCAAACGTAATACTAACAGTATCAAGGTAAGGTAAGTTCAAGTTAAAGAACAAAATACAGTAGGTACTGTTATCTCACGAGAACGGGTGAGCCATGGTTGTGTGATGAGATGAGATATATCGTACATACAAACCGCGCTTATGAGGTAAAAGTACTGTACCAAAATATATTTATGTAGTGCGCCTACTGTAGTTGTGACCATGATATCCCTAGGTATTCAAACTCCTTGCTTACATAGAAAGTAAATGTAACCAGCAACTAAATAAATTGGATACGAAAACCTAGTTACTGTTTCTCCTCGGGCAATCAAGGTAATGAAGTGTCAATGTATGCCTATTGCCTGTCTAAAACGCAAATAAATCTAATTTAAATGAGATTACATAAAATTATGGTTTATTTTAATCTCCAAATAAATGGATATAAGGCCTAGAAAGACGATAATGAATATTAT
This sequence comes from Cenopis cana, assembly GCA_951800055.1. Lineage (NCBI taxonomy): Eukaryota > Metazoa > Arthropoda > Insecta > Lepidoptera > Tortricidae > Cenopis > Cenopis cana. The sequence goes on along the minus strand of OX637476.1, from coordinate 1,135,462 downwards.
GGTTTACTATGAAAACCTAAAATATGAAAGGCTAAAAATCTGTCAAACACTTTTTGAACGAGGCAGAGGACTCAGACGGCTCTCGAGGCAGACTGCCATTTTCAATTTTCAAGCTATGAGATAGAGTGAGATAGAGATATAAATTTCAAGGCCATTAATATCCCTACATGTTAATTTTATAGCTCGCGGTATCTAAGGTTAAGCAACGTGGGCAGCGGTCAGGACTTGGATGGATGACCGCTTTGAGTGGTTACTAACTGAGCGCTCCCGTGCTTTGGAAGGCACGTTAAGTCGTTGATCCCGGTTGCTGTCTGTGGCAGCAGTCGTTAAGCCAAGTTGGAGGCCTTCGGGCGGTTTGAGAACTACTAACAGTCAAGTTGCCCACTCACTTGACAAAGCCTAATCTAAGCCTAATCCCAATAAGGTCTAGTTTCCCCTCGGGGTTGGAAGGTCAGATGGCAGTCGCTTCCGTAAAAACTAGTGCCCACGCCAAATCTTGGGATTAGGTAGCGGACCCCAGGCATCCTTCAGGATGCAACTGTACTGGGATAACGCTAGGAGGATGATGATGATGATGATGCTAATTTTATAGCTCGCAGTCCTCAACGCAACGGTAATCTGCCTAACCAGCATGAGCACGTTCGTCGAAAATATTGTCGTCTTGATAGTAAGCGATGAATGCAAAATTACATGTCCCACATTTAAACGCTATCTAGCATAATCATGGTCTAAGCATGTTGCGGTTGTAATATAATATATGTAAATATAATGTTAATACGAAATTACGTCGCTCATTATCGCTATTGAAGACATTTTCCACACGCTTTTTAAAACGTTATGTCGTTTTAAATGACCGTGATGAATAAATGTAAATATTAACATTAGAGCATTACGATACAATGTTCAGTATAATACCTACCTACCCATTTATTGGGAAGACACGTAGATGACGTAGGAAACACAATCGTTGTTGTGATTGCAAAGACTATAATTGGCAAGTGCATTAAAAAAAAATAGCATTGATCCTCTTTATAAAAACCCTATTTAAATTTTTAACACTGGCAGTATGACTATTATTAAAAAACAGCGAACATTAAATTCGAAATTTAAATTGCAAATGGCGTTCTGCATTCCGTCGTTGGGTGCCACGCAGTGATACGGTTCAATAAAATGAATATTTACTTGACATTTGGAAACCTGTATTTCCTTATTTCGGTAGATATGGCCTCTGTGGTCAACTGGTCACCTTCTGTATTATTTGTTATGTGTATTGTAAAAGTACTTATTTAAAACTGAGATGTCAATAAGTTTTTACTAGTTTGTTCATTAATCTTATTATTTTCCAGTTTTCAATTTTTTAATTTCATTTCAGCAAGAAAGCAATTACAGACAAAGCGGGATTTCTATTTTTTGATTTAAATTCTTATCGATTTTTTTGGGGAAGCTTAGGACATTTTCCATATCATTATCACTATAGTAACATATTCGTGAAATCTTATTTCTAAAATCTTTGACAGGGAAACATTTTTTTATCATTTTAAAATTAAAGGAAAAAGTGAACAATAGATAATCTTGATCTACAATCAAGAGCAGAATAAGAATAGAGTTTGTATGCAAATTCAATACTATGTGAACCCTTTTTAAATGCTCTTGAGTGTTGTCCAAACAGACAGTATAGTACAAAATATTTTTGAATTACTTTTAAACTGAAAACCACGTATCATAAACATGTGTCTGCATTTTAAAATTAAATTAAGTATATAATTGAGATACAAGTTTTTGTTTTCAATCAACATATATATACTCGTATATATCTAATTCCTAGCTTCAATATGAAGGTCATTCTTGCAGTTAGTTTTTGTCGCGACTGTCAATAACGTTCACGGACAGTCAGATCATTGTAACGCTGGTACGTATAATAAATACGACTTAACTTGCATGATTTTCACATTATAACATTCAAAAGTGCTAAATAAACAAATATTTATATTTATACGCGATTCATTCACTTTTACTACCTAATAATAACTACGTAGTGAATCGAATTTCTCTTTCATTTTCCGATATATCTCAGCATACTCGCAATAACCTATGTATGTGCCTATTCAGTCTAAGTGCCAGACTTTCTACGTATACTGTAGGAGAAATGCCTAGTTCATCTGTCATACTTTTGACAAATGTTAGGTGTGCGCTAGATAAATTACGGTCAGGTTTTGTTAGTGTTTTAGGACCTGTCTGAGTGTCTGGCTAGTTTTCGATTGTTAGAGTAATTTGGCGTTTGCGTTACGTCTAAGTATGTATTGGATTTTGAAGAGCGCACCAAGTGTCAACTTTTAGAAAATATTATTTCGTGTGTTCTTTACCACAAACTCATACTAAGCTTAATGCAGATACCGAAATCAGTTAAAATTATTTAAAATATAAACCTCGGCTGATTCCGTCTCCGTTGTATTTCTTTGCCAGCTATTTTATAACGCAGAAACACGCACATAAACAAGAGAAAAGCTATCACTTTAATGACACTTGCAAATTACAGTATAACCATAAACAAATGGTGTCTTTGTCTGTATGGTGTATGTAGGTTGTAGAAAGTAATCAACGTTTCACGGCTTCTCTGGGAAATTATCGAGCGATATAGGGTAAACGTGCGAGTGCTTGACCCTGGCCCATGCTTGACACTAGGTTTATACCGGTATTTTATCCATACAAACATGCCGGTATTATTGCGTTATTTTTTATTCTTTGGTTTATTATTACATTTTAAAAGGGACTAATCTAATAATACGAAGTTATTACCTAAATACGTAATTCAGTGCTACGTAAAGAGCGTAAAATAATTATAAAATTGGGCCACATCGGGGTTTTACGACCTCATAGCCTATGGACGTTTACGACTCCAGTAGGATAAAATAATTAGTTTTAAAGTGCCTGCCATCTGACCTCGATCCAGAGCAAAAACGAGACGACGTTTTCCTTCATTTCACAATTATTAGGGTTTCACGTCAAAGCCATAAAAATTACTAATGCATACCCATAAAAGTAGAGCAAGCATGATGATCTAACATCATTATTCGTATCACTGACATAATGAGATGAGCTAACATGGGTTATTCAACTCACTTGGAAAGTAACAGAGAAATGCAGAGAAATTCGCATTAAGACACAGGCGATCATGCTAGGCTGAATCAGTCAACGGAACGCTACAAATCGAACAATTTCCAACCTTATTTCTTGACTATTAAAGTACGTTACCAAACGACGCTGCGTCAACTATTTTAGGGATATAAATCACTCTGTTTTCTACCTTATTGTGTCACAGGCAAGGTATGAAATAGAGTGAGAATATTTAAATTATATGAGGTATGATCACGATTTCAATTTGTGTGATAGTAGTAGAAATTTAGGAGCCTAATAAGTGTCTGAACATGATCTAGGTTTCTATTTTCTCTTTGGAATTGGAAATGTAATTTGAGTGACACATTGGGTTTGATATGGCACATTATTTGTAAGAAAGTAAGGAAATAGTTATTATACTTAGTCCCCGCAACAAACGCAAAAACGAAGTCAATCCATACATTTTATAACCTTAAGGTGAACCATTTCCATACATTTTATAACCTTAAGGTGACTTTTAGGCATAGCATATTAGATATAGGTAATATATATACGTACAAGTAGTTATAGAATTTCAAGAAACTTGTCTACTTATCATTTGATACTTCATAGAGGCTTTTCGGTGAAGGAAAACATCGCGAGGAAACCTGAGGTCTAGTGTTCCTTCTCGGTAGGAAGGTCGGATGGTAGTCGCTTTCGTAAAACTAGTGCCTACGCCAGATTTTTGGACTAGGTGTCAAAGTGGACCCCGACCCCCTTAGGCCGCAACCGGGAAACGCTAGGAGGATAATGAGCTATTTTTGTGTAAAGTACCTTGTTAAAGTATTTGTATTTCTAAACGCGCTTTTCTTCACTGACTTGGCCACCTAAGAGAGGATGGGAGAAGATCGACAGGTGAAGAGAGTATACATGGGCCGACCGACCGGACGACGTCCTGTGGGTCGCCCCAAGTATCGCTGGAGGGATGTGGTGGAATCGGACTTGCCTGAGCTCGGAGCTGGTGCAAGCTGGCGAGAAATCCGGCGGCGAAAACCGATCAAAGTGGCGTGCACTTGTGTCGGAGGCCACAACTCATTTTGAGTCGTCGTGCCAGCCCAGTTAGTTTAAACGCGCTTACAATCTATTATCCAAAACTATAAAAACTTAGCTTTAAAACACGGCGTGACGAAATAAAAAACGTGTCGTATCAATCAATACGTGCTTAGTAGTCTAAACGCCTAATTCCATTGACACTTTCTTTATAAAAAAAAACGCCTGACAAAGCACTTTTACCGCTTAGTAGGCTGTAATACTTAATTCCGTCCTCATAACCAACAAAAAATTACACAAAAGTGTCGTCGGCTGTCACGACATCATTTTCTTTATTTCCACACAGTGACGGAATGTTCCCACTGTTAGGAGCCTTCGCTACGCTCGTGGTTATTTGGTGTCGAAATTTCTATCCTGTTGTTGAAATTTAACTATTGTGTTTAAGGGATTTTTGTGGAAAGTGCGGTTTAGACTAGAAAGAACTAATAAGCACATTTAAGTAAATTTTCATTGCTTTGCAGGGTTTGATCGTATTCATTTCGGTATAATCATTGACAAAAATTTGTCGTACTTAAATTCGACAAACGTAATAACAATTTTTTCAACAAACCTTATAACAATTTTTTCAACAACTAATTTCGAAAACCAATATTATTATATAATTATAGAAACACTGACAAATAAATGACTCATCAATGTTTGTATATGTAATTAGCAATTAAAAGTGCCACGTTTAGGGATGGGAAGTTATCGATTTTCTCGCATTCGATGACACATTTTTTATAGGAGATAAATTCATATATTGAACTAATCATATTCTCAACTGTGAATGATTGCACACAGTTATTTCAAGCTAAATTTAATCCGACATTACTTAACGTTCAACCATTTAGGGCAATCCTTTAATGTAATTGAAAGCATGTGACAACATTTTATTCTTACGTAAGTAGTGCATCTCCTTCCCCAATTGAGTAAGGTTCTATGTTTCTCTGTAGTACAAAGATAGTTAATCTTTTTCACAATAGGTGTAATGATGTGTAGGCGATCAAACAGTTTACAAGGCAGGTGAAAAGACTTAGACATCGTAATAGTTGTGTAATGTGTTAAATAATTTTGATACAAGCATCGGTAAGCCATGATGTGGTTTTGAATGAAGAGTATGAACTTTGAAACAAGGTAATCAAAAACCCTTTACCACATGAAGCAGAATTGAGGGTTTTAAATAGGAAATTAAATCAAATGTCAGCATTTGACGGTTTACAATCCTTTATGATTTAAAACATTATGTTATTCAAAAGAATAAGTTACGTACATGTTTCGGCATGAGAGGTAGGTATCGTAAAGTTTGAGCAGGAAATATTATTTAAAGTTCAAACTGTCAAAAATGTCAAGCATGTAAAGGCCAAGTATAAGGAAGTAATACATTAGAGGTTACCATTCTAACCAAGGGCCAAAGAAAGCATCATTTTTTCCGCTTCACATATGACTCAAACTTTCACGGATCGAACCGGCTAATCTACAAAAAATATCAACATATGAAATATCTCTACCAAAACAAAGAAAATTAAACCGTATCAGAGAGCGATTAGTCTTATTATAGATTTATATGCTGCAGGGCCATCTGTTGGGAAAAAGGCGTAACAAGTGTGGTTTTTAGTATGACATAAGTCGTTTTATGTGGGATGGGTAATAAATCATTTATAGCGAGGCGTGACGTGCCGTGTTTGACGGACAGTCCGGTCAGATAACGAACCGGTCAACGGACTGGGGAATTTAGTTTGTGGGTTCCGTACTTAATTATCTATACTGAGTTGTGGTCTATTCTACACCTTTTAAATAAGCCAGTGTTGCTTGGTGCTCTGCCATAATTTCGTACAGGTAAATTAATTTTCATCTCTCCTGTTCGGAAAGTTCGATTTTCATTTGAAGATAGCCACGTGGAAAATAGTAGATTTATATTACCTGCTAGGGTTTGAAATAAGCCATATTATCACGAGATTGTTATTTTCCCCGAAGGATTTTCACCTCACTGGTGTAAGTAATTATAAATAGTCTCAATTTTGGAGAGCAAAAAATTATCAAACTTACGTGTACTATTTAAATAAATGGAACATAGATGCTAGTTTATCAAGTAAAAAAGATGGACAATTGTTTTAAACGTTATGTTAGGTTTATGCTATCAGTTTGTATCTCCCGAAGGATCCCTGCTAACGACTGACGTTGTTGTTAATACGAGATTACTAGTTTCGGATGCAGCTAAGCTGTTTGTATCAAATTGTCCGCTGACTGTCGATAGACGACTTACACATGTTAGCCTACAGACTTTTTTCAATAAGCGATGGTTTTTCACATTACAGAGGCATTTTACAATATCAAAGAATTTTATAATCATGCATAATGTAGTCATTATTAGTCACTTCTCCTAGAATAAGTTCTTCAAATTGTATGCCCGAAAAGGGTAAAAACTGTTGAAACTATTTCAATTTATCCACCATTATGTATCTACACAGTTTTATGCAATAAATATTTTCTATTCTATTCTATTATCATACCTGAGTTGACGCCTTACGCCATGCCAAACTAGCAAAATTGTTTTTTAATCATTTAACAAAATGTATCTTTAGACAAATTTTGGAAGGTTTTGATCACAAAATTATTGTTTTACTTAGGAATTGGGAGGCAAAATGATAAATATCATAAAACTGATAGAATGGCTATATACATGCATATTTCACGACACAACTATTTAATTTAATTACTAAAATGAGTAGATAGATAGATAGATATCATTTATGGTACCGCTCAACATAGTGTCATAAAAATTGTGACGTTGATTTTCATTGGCTATGCATTGAACTGAGAAGATTCACAGTAAAACCATTTAAACACCAATATCAATACACAGAATCGGACGAACCATTAATATTGATATCAATACACTTAAGAAAGCACATAGATATATTAAATCCAACTGTACATCATTCGAATACGAATTTCGGTTGATTGATGCGTTCAAATTACAGCTCTGACATATGGTTGTGTGCATTCTTGTTAGCATTGATGTATTTCCTACTAGAGATATAATTAATTGGTCTTATTGATGATATTAATGTTTTTGTTACAGGTATGTCCAGTAAAGGCTGAGTAGCTGATTTCAAGGGAGAGTGTAGGAAGTAATCTCAACATATGACTTTTTGAAATATAATAAACGGGTCACTTGTGACTTTAATGTCGATTATCGCTCGACATGTTTCGGACCAATAGAAAAGCGACACGAGTCATACGTCAAATTTTGGGGCCGGGTTTTCGCGTAGTGTGGTATGTGACAGGTCATAAGAACTAGCCGCGACGGCCTTGCGTCTAGTACTGCGCGCGCGCGGCCCGCTCGTCTGCCAAATCTGTCATTGTTTTTTTGTAGAATGCACTTGCGAATATATACATTTAGGGTGAGCTAATGGCATTAATAAATATAATTAAAACAGAAGTACGTACGTTAATAAAGAAGTAAATTTTTAGTTTCATTTTTATGGTACAACTGGTATCCCAAGGTGCTGATTGTATTTTCTCTTCAGTATTTTTATTTATGCGATATTATTTCGAGTACGATCTTTTATTTATTTAGGCACATACTTAATTTGATATTAATAGCCATAAAGATACGTAACACATTCCATATAAAATTCAGATTGCGCAACGCCTTAACATAATGTAACATTATGCTAAGCGTGCATTAGCATAGATAAGAAATAAAACAACGCTGTACACGAATAAAATAGACGGCCTAAGTTACATAAAAGTTTTAAATACCATAGACAGGAGGCCATCTTTGATTTAACAATGAATCACTCTTGAATTTACTTTCATCCGGTCAGCCAAATGTCGTCTGCCACTTCCTGTTCCATTTAAAATGAATATCGTTATTAATGTTTCAATTATCGATAAGTAGTGCATCCTTAGTTTTCTGCACGACTAGATTCGTTATTTGATAAAACAGTAGTTATGAAATGCCTATTTCTAAAATATGTAAATGGTATACGTTTTTGGCATACAGTCAATTAGTTGAGATTTTTATCTCGATAAACTTAATATATTGCAGTTTTGGGCAGAGTAAGCCTACTATGAATACAAGACTTAGAACTATTAAAAAAGTTTAGTACAAATCTATAGGTACAAATAAGTACCTACAACTAAATGGTTATTGATACATACGTTTTTGTTGTCTTCTCAGGAAATTGTATAATATTTCTAGAATAAGAATACCAAACACATTACTTACCAAATTTACTGACTCAGAATTCAAAATTCAAAACTTATTTGTTTTGTTTTCTTACTTTTAAACATTATCAACGTTTATCGATATATTTATCGATATTTTTCCACCCCCTCAATGCTCCAATCTGAATGCACCACGAATACTAACAAGTCGGCCCTGTAAGTGCAGTTCGGGGAACCGTCTGTTTGTCCGCACGTAGCTACGGAACCTTACAGTAGCCGCTCGATATGAGTTTGATTGAAAGCCCATAGAACTAAGAAGGGAAATAGATATGTCAATATTTAAATTTCAAATGTAGGGCAAATTCATAGGTAGGTCTTTTAGTAATTCAAATATACTTTACCGCACACTTTAAAAAAGAACATGATACGTGGCATAAATCTTCAGTAGATTAAAAATTATTTACTTATGCATTCTTGAAAAAAATAGAGGCAATTTCATTAAATTTTGGAAGTACATAGAAGTATATTCATAATGCCCGATTCATAACAAAGGCCATGATGGCATGGCGCAGGACAAGGACGCAGTAATGCGTTAAAGGTAGATAGACACACTTTTATCTCATTTCTCCGCATAGCTGTGTCCTTGTCCTGCGACATTCTGGCCCATTGTGTAGATCATGCATAAAAGGTTGATTTTTGTCCTATTATTTTTTCCATTTTGTATGTATGTATAATCATGGCGTCCTGTTTCGTTTTCACTGCCTTTTTACACATGTCGACTCATTTATTATGATCATAGAGGTTTAATTTCAATGCCAGTTTTAGCAAGTTGTTCTTTTCTATTTATAAATAAGTTAAATATGTACTACGACAACATTCTTCATACATGAGTATTAATTACAATAAATACCTGTCATCCAATCATGACATGTCTCAATAAAACTAATAAATAATCCACCATTACGAAACATTCTGTAGTCTATGACAATAGTGACGTGCCGCGCCAACCAATCGTATCGATACATATCACTCGGCATACTAATCGAGTGAAATTGGAATGTTTATATAAAAAAAGTCGACGCCCGCTAACAGGATGTTCCAGAAGGTTCTGTAAGATTATTGATCGATAGTGAGCATTAGAATAGGGTTTTATTGCATATGCAGTGTTATGCTTTTATTTATAGGGATATGGTTAACTAAGATTATCGAGAGAAAAATGCTTAAAAATTTGATTAAAAAATGGTTTTCTTTCGATATTTGTGTTTTTTTATTTTTATACTACGACGGTGGCAAACAAGCGTGCGGTCCACCTGATGGTAAGCGGACGCCGCAGCCTATAGACGCTCGCAACTCCGAAAGAGTCACGTGCGCGTTGCCGACCCTTGTGTGTTTGTATATTAAAAAGGGTTATGACGAATTGGGTTACAAAATGAACAGTCTTGGTAGGAAACATAGATTACTCGTTTCTCAATAGAAACTTATTTAAATTAAATACCTACCCAAGATTGGGTATTGTCAGTTATCAAATGGTTATGCAAGATTCTCTTCGGATATTCTAGAATTTTAAAGGAATTAGGGCAGAGACTAGGTTTTGAAATTATAGTGCTTAACAGTTATTGCAAATCTGATATGGTTAATAAATGAGAGCTTACTTTTTAACAAAAAAGTCAGCTTGTTCATACTTAAATTTATGTCATATATTTTCACTTAGTTACCGTAAAAAATCTTCTTAAAAGTATAGACTCATCTATCTTGATTAAAACGCCTTGTCACAGCACACCTACTTAGCAAAAAACCTTATTAGTCTCGAATCGCGTGGACGTATCTTTTAGACCGGCAATTTAGTGTTCTTAATTCAGGATTAATTGTTACCAATCTGCTTTACTGGATTGTCTCTGTCACGCAACGACATCTACATATTCGATTTTCATACCACTATTCTCATATACCTTAATAAAGCCACAAAGAAGAATAAACTCTGTTAACTATCCAGCAAGGTTGCTCATTCGATGAAGTATTGAACAAGATAGGAGCTTGGGAAGGTATACTCGATTCAGACTAATTTACGTTTAGCAAGGCATGCTAGCATGTATCACTCGATTCTACAATCGATTTACAACGTACACGATGGTGTTTCGATCGATGTTGTCTGCTTTTGTTTTTGGAATCGCTTTGAATGTATGTCTTGACATGTTAATCGACTGTTTTTCGACTGAGAAAATTGCGACATGTAGTTTCTTTGGTTAGTTACATTGCATTTGATGATGAGGGTAAAAATAACATTGTAAATTGTAATGTGATTCTGACTTTTCTTCTTAATTGTTTGACTTCTCCCTGTATGAAATGAGATAGAAGGCTTAGCCCAGTTTTGGGACATATCTATCCGTAATTAAACCAAGCCGTTATCATAAGCATATTATATTATTAATATAATGAACCACTACAATATTGTGCTTACATATATTGCCACGTATCCGTGTGATTATCCACCCACTACTATTTTAATTACCACTCTATACTATGCCCTACATCCTAGTACTGCGCTCATCTCACAATTTCTGTCACCATGTACTCTATGTTTACGTTGATAAGGTGCTTACTTGTATAAGACACCTGTCTGTGATGTGTCATGAGTATGTCAATATATTCTACGTCATAACTTCTATGTCGCGCATTCCATACTATAATTCCCATAGTAAATAGCTTAGGATTAAGTCACTCTTACAAAGTTTAAAAAAAATGTATTTTATGTATTTAGGTACATTTCTAGATATCTTGAATATCTTCACCATTTTTATTTGTAGTAATTTAGAGAAACTTATTGTTTTTGTTTACAATTAATGAATATTATCTGGTCTGATCTCATTTTAATAACTAGGCTCTATTCCACTTCACTGGTGATAATAAAAAAAAATGTGAATGTGCATTGATGCTCCTGGGATTGTATCATTGACAGTGCTCATATTTTTCTTATTCAATAAATTCGTCGTGTGGCGAGGCGTCAAAGACAATTCGGAATATTTGCCCCATTTTTACCACAGAGACCTTACAAACACCAAACACCGACCGTTATACGCGTAACCTATTGGCTTATTAGTTAGTAAGCGACGCACGATCGCCTAATAACGGAGTGTCCGTATGTCACTATTGTCTGTGTATGTGTTACGTAATGTGGGACAGGGTACTGACTTTTGGGCGGAGGAGCAAGGAGTTAAATTAAAACATTAAGAGGCTATGCATTTCGTCATAGCTATCATTGTAAGACCTCCGTAAGTGATCTCCCGTGTAAGATCCATACAACAAAATATAACTTGGGTTTTGGATTATTTTCCCACCCAAAATGGTAGAAAAAAACAATACAATACAAGTACTTTTTATTGCACAGTGTACACCTGAATTAAAGTACAAAAAAGCTCAAAACGTAACAATAAAAAACCGGCCAAGTGCGTGTCGGGCCACGCGCAAGGTAGGGTTCCGTAGTCGTCCACCCGTTACATTATGTGGACTAAAAAGTTCGCAAACTTATATTTACTATGTTTTTGACAGAATTAACAACATTATCCAAGATATCAATGGAAATTGTTCGAAAGTTTGCTTTTGCAAAGTACATTTCTGAAGTTCGACTATTACTCGTTAATTAATAATGTCTACTTAGCTGTGATAGTTTTCCTTTTAAATTCATCGTATATACTACTGCCATGATTTTTTTCACATGCCTAGGAGCCACCGTTTAGCTGGCAGGGGGGGGGGACACTTGACCATAACGAAAATTATCACTTCAAAGCTTAATATCACGCCAACCGATTCTTGAATCAAGAAATACTCTTAAAAACCTTATAATATTTAGACTTAAAGAGCTATCCAACGATACCCGCACACGATGGGGTTTGGAAGAAAAAAAAATTGCACCACCACTTTACATGTAGGGGAGGTACCCTAAAAAAAATTTTTTTTCAAGATTTTATTCTACCGTTTTGTCGGCGTCATCAATATCTATACTCGTGCCAAATTACAGCTTTGTAGTACTAACGGTTACTGAGAAAAACGGGGGTCGGACGGACGGACGGACGGACGGACGGACATGGCGAAACTATAAGGGTTCCTTGTTTACTACGGAACCCTAAAAAAGAGAAAAACTTATTTTTTATTATTTTTTTGGAAGCAATATAGCTGTTAAAACTTGAAACTCTTCATTATACTTACTTTGCGCCATATCTAAGCAAAGTAACTAAGAGTATCAATATATTTTCAAACTTCGTCGTGAATAAAAGTACGATCATTACGAAAGATTTGAATCAATAGTTGATTTAAATAAATTCAAAATCTGGAAGAGAAAATGCTCGAGTCTAGTAGCTACAAATCGATATAGTTACCGGATGGGCTTTTTGTACTTTAAGTGACGTAAGTTAATCTATAAATCCAGGTTTAAATGGTCCATCCATCACAAAAGTAATTAATGGACTTGCCATCCCCATTGTTTCGAAACTAAACAATTAATTCAACTTTATGGGAAGCTGACAGACAAAACGTATTTAAGTTTAGTGTACTTTGATTTTAATGAAAGTAAGAAATGAAATTGTGATTGCAAAGGCAATTGCTTTAAATCTGTGTCATAACTGTTGGACATTATGATATTTTTGGTCAGTTTTCCAACTAAGAGATAAGATTAGGTAGCTTTTTATTGTATATATTTCTTATAGCGCCTATATCTTTATCATTCAACTGTCATAATACCTTGTATATTATCACGGTTCAATCTGTTGATGGGTCTGCGGTTCCCGACCCATCATAAACTGACCAAGGTGTCTATACGATTTAGAATTCAGCGGGTAAATGCTCTAAAACCGCCGCTGGGTGAATCCTAAGACTCTAACCTCACTTGACATCTCATATCTGTCTATTTACATACATTTACCCTATAGTCCAAACACACCGCCCATATCTATTACGTGAATCGACCACTAACTCCCATTCTGAAGCGTGTGAATTTGAATATCTGGACACTTCCTAGTTCACAATTAGGTGGCAGTCATTCTATGGGAAAATGCGGTATAAACTTTAAAATTAATAGGCACTTACGCTCTTTTGTTTCCAAGTTTGACTGTGAATGGTGAATTCATCCTTCTATCTCACGGTTGATTTACTCTATTTCGGTACTTAGTAATATGTATTTTAAGCGCTTAGTTGAATGTGATGGTATGAATGGATGGCAGGTTACATGTGGGCTGGTTGTGGGGGGTTATAAAATTACGTATTTGGTCTAAACTGCTCTATGGCTTGATTCAGATTTATTTAGTATTCTGAGGTAAGATCCTGTAAAGGCAGCCGTACATTATGTCAGATCAAATTAAATTTTAGTTAGAGGGTTTGAAGGAAGATATTTCACTGAAACTGTAGCGTACTCGTAACGTACATAGGTCGAACACACATACATAGGACACATACACATAGACACACACACATATATATATATACATATATATACACATACACATACACATATACATATATATAGGTACATAGGACATGTGTCGAATGCACGTTTATTGACTGAATTCTAACTTTAACATGGTACTCATTATGTCATCGCTTAAAAAAAACTTCTAATTCGCTATTTATAGATACTTTACCACTATCCACAATCATCAATATTTATGCGATTTTAATCTCGACTCGATTTAATAAAGAATTACTAAACTAGTTTAATTACCATTACGACATCGCAAACGGATTTCAACATCACGCTCCCTTTCACTCAACACAAAACATGGGCAAGGAAGAGCGAGATGCGAAATGCAATTGTAATTTCAACTCAGTTTAAGGCTAAAACCTGAAATTTTTATGTTAATTAGTTTGCGATAGATCTAATTATAACACTAGTTTGCTATGTAAGTGGATAGTGAATGGTCGTGTATTGTGTTCCGCATAGTTTGAGTTCTATATTTATATAGTCTAGGCTTATAGACTGTTTTTTTTTCTGTTTTTCTCTTGTTATGCCTCTAGTCTAGGCTTATAGACTGTTTTTTTCTGTTTTTCTCTTGTTTTGCCTCGTCTGGACTGTGTCTTCACTCTTCAAGATGGATTTGAAGAATCACAGGCTGCTAAAGTTTGTAAGAAGGAAGAGTGTACTGTCTAGGGCCACATCTATATCGTCTCCAAGGTATGTAGAAATCGATCTTAAACTGAAAGCCTCGCCCGTTTCACAGCTGACGAAAGCATATAGAGCAATTAATACACTTAAACCATATCTACTAGCAGAGGGGCGTTCATTTTTAAATTGGTTTTAATTTTTGTGTAATGTACGTCCTTGTGTTAGAAAGGAAACGTTTTTATGCAGTTTTGTTTGAAGCAGGAAGTGCCTTTGTCTTTTGGTACAACGAAGTGCAGTGGTGGATTTAATTACCTACGTTTGTAAGAAAGATGACTACATGAGAATCCGTTTTTATGAATAGTGTTAACATTATTTTGTGAATATCGGCGATCTAGACTAAGTATCTGTCTTTATTAGACCTTTATATTGTACCTATTTGGTTAAATTTTAAAGGGACTACGGTTTTTTTAACTAAGTTAATCGCACATTGGCCGTGGTTAGCAAACTGTACGTATTTGTATTTTGTAAATAAAACGATAACATTAATACATAAATATATACATTAGTATTAGTACATTACTTAACAAGGGCGGTAAAACAAAGAATGTCTCAGATCGCAGGTATTTGACGCCCGAGCCGAAGGCAAGGGCGATAAATATGCGATCTGAGGCATTCTTTATTACCGCCCGTGTTAAGTACAAAATTTTATGTCACCCCCTGGCCAGGAAGTGGGATTTCCCGCGCGCGGAGCGTGCGGTAATTGCCGCTTTATGGCCAGGTGTGACATAAAATTATATACAGGGACCCGCTAAGCATTAGTCGGACTGAACTCGTCGGACTTTTTCCATACTAGAAGGCGACTTCCTGACTTAGCGGGGCGGGATCAATATGTGACTTTTCTTCTTTGACGTAAGCTTACTGACGTCACAAAGATTCCCACTTGACGGAATACTGTCAGCATTACATTTGCGCTGTATTAATATTATGCGCAGAAGCGAAGCAGTACTGCCTTCGCATCGTCCCGCTTCCGCGCATCCCGCGCCAGTCAGGAAGCTCTCATTTAAATGTAGGGGCGCAGTAAAAAGTAGTACTGAGTTGACTGACAGTTGACACTGTCATTTTTCAGTTTTTTCATATCGTACCGCCTCCGCACCGACAAATCAGGAAGTCGCCTAAGTTTACCATTTAACTGTGACGGGCAAGAAGGTGACGTCATAGGGTAGCGGTGGCGGGGCCCTGCCTCCTGTTACACTCCCTTGCCGTCACAGTTAAACGATTTACCTATTTACCTATAGTAGGTATGACAGAGTATCTTGGGTTTTTAACCGACGTCAAAAAAGAGGTTCTTAGTTTGACCCGTATGTTTGTATGTTATGTATGTTTGTCCGCGATTGTCTCGCGTTTGGCTGAACCGATTTTGATGCGGTTTACAGCAAAGCGTTATTTACATTCTGTAGAATGTTTTGGTATATAATTAGAAGGCGGTTCCCTTTTTTTAAAAGGTTTTTCTAAACCAGTAATAAGTGGATTAGACATTGAAGCCATATGTCAAATATTTCCCAGCTCTATTTACTCAGTAATGTGTGAAAGAGTTGAAAGAATAACTTTAGCATAATTCTACGTCAATCGATGTTTGATGGAACGTGTCAGGGTAAATAGTTGTCTCGAATAGGCATCGCTTATCGTTTTATCGATTGTGACGTCCGTCCCTCAGGGCGAGCGCAAAATAGATTTATTAGCCAATGTATTGGCGTTGAAAGGACCCAACATTGCAGTTTAGAGAAAATAGAAGTGAAGAATGTGATTGTGAGGATTGAAGTATTTATTGCGGATTACTTTTCGATTGTGTAAAATAGATATGTTGTATCTTTTTTGTAAAAGTTGAATTTGTTGTAAATCACTTTGTTGTGTAAGGATAGGTAATAATTTACTCACTTTTTTGAGGTTATTGGCGGTGGAGTAAAAAGAGATTTTAAAGATCGCAAACGCGCTTTAGATTTCGATACTATGTACGTTGTAAAGTATATAGTTGTAAATATTTACACTGCTGTAGGCTAACACCGGGAAGGCATTTTTTTCATTTTGACCTTTTGTTAATTTTTACCATTTGTTAATTTTTACCTTTTGTTAATTTTTACCTTTTGGAGCACTCGTGGCCCAGCGGCGCCTGCGTACCGCTTGCGGTATCTAAGGTTAAGCAACGTGGACAGCGGTCAGGACTTGTATGGGTGACTAACTGAGCGCTCCCGTGCTTTGGAAGGCACGTTAAGCCGTTGATCCCGGTTGCTGTCTATGGCAGCAGTCGTTAAGCCAAGTTGGAGGCCTTCGGGCGGCTTGAGAACTTCTAACAGTCAAGTTGCCCACTCACTTGACAAAGCCTAATCCCAATAAGGTCTAGTTTCCCCTCGGGGTTGCAAGGTCAGATGGCAGTCGCTTCCTAAAAACTAGTGCCTACGCCAAATCTTGGGATTAGGTAGCGGACACCAGGCATCCTTCAGGATGCAATTGTACTGGGATAACGCTAGGAGGATGATGTTAATTTTTACTTTTTGTTAGTTTTAAGTTTTTAACATGTAACTATAAATGTGATGTTTAATAAAGCGTTTCTATGTCTATGTCTATGTCTAAGGCTATGTGCCATCAAAAGGCTATTACCATTATAAAATTAGAGTTTTTATGAATACACTTAATCATTAATTCGTATGGAAGTCCTTAAACGTCTAAGCAACTGTAAGTGAAGCTAGCTTTGCTTCCCAAGCACCCTATTATTTTGCTTATCTATGATTTAAAACATAAACCGAGTAAGTCACATACAATAGCGAATGACAGACACACAGTAAAATGCGTCCTTCGTCTAACCGTGTAATCATGTGGGCATTAATCACTATATCATTTACTCAGCCATTTATGTTGTTTGTTACGAGTTACGACAAAGTTAATGGTGCCATTACTAAGACAGTTAATTACCTACGTGCGTCCAGTTGTGAATGGGATATCGCACTTTCGTTTTTATTAGTGAACTTGTGTGTTAAAGTGGTGCTTATAAACTAAGTGGTTTATAGTGTAAATGAATTGCTACCTAGTCATAAACGTCGGATCTCTTGCTTGATCTACAGTGACTCGTGTCGTGAAGTGGGAGAGTGAGATTTTGTGTGATGATTTATAACGCCATCGGTATTTTGATTCTGACCGTACTGTAGTGTACCTAGTTAAGACAATTTATTAGGAGTTTCAGCAAAACAAGGTGACTAATATAGACATGAGTAGTTCACGAATGAATGATTCAAATGAAGTACTTCACCTCGAGTAACTCTTTCATTCACTAGTTCAGTTCGGATTCATATACTTCAATACTTCAGTTTGTTCAGTTCATGATTCATATCTTTTACCTTCTCATTTGCTCCGAGAGTGACATAGACGGCATGATTGAATGAATGACAGATATTTTTACCCAATCTATATCGTAGATGTATCTTTTAGCTACTGAACGAAACTGAACTAGTGAACTAAATGAGTGATATACTTCACAGTGAAGGAATGAAGTATATCACTCTTTTCTTTTTAGTGACACATTTTGCGCATGTCTAGTGACTAAGACCAACTTAAGCATATTAATATACTTAAAAGAGGCCATTTTTATTTAAACTTACTATAATTAGCAAAGACAATGGAATAAGAACCAATTATACGATTTGCTATACATAATGTATAATTGAAAAGTAACTTAAGTAACATTTATCTTAAATTACCGATAATTTGTCAATTATAACTGCAATTAACACAATTTAACCATCATCCGTTCTAAATACCCACGCAGACGCCATTCTCACGAGCTCTCATATATAAATGGTGTTGTGTACCCATTTTAGGTGATCATACTCTCTGTTCTAAAACGACATATAAGCTAGTCAGAGTCTATGTTCCTTTACGTCGTTAGTACTCAAGTTAAATTGTGATTGTACGGGTCAAAATACCATATACAGACAACGCCTTATGTGTCTTGTGAAGTGGTTTTGAGATTTTGTAGGTGCAAATATATACCTACCGTAAAGTTTTTGTTTCAGAATTACCGAGAGAAGTCTATTTGTAATACATATTTTATAAGTTTTTATTGGACATTTGAATGGCGAATTCGTTTTAAACAGGATATAGACGTATTTGAAAAATGTGCACGCATAAAGTGATCAAAAATATGTGAACGCAACTTTATTGTTGCAGCATAAGTTTGGTCAGATATTTTAAACCTTTGGGAACGTTCAATATATTTATTAACTCGATTGTACAACCAAGAAAATTGTAGAAGGATGATGATTCAGTCGACTCTATCAATTTTACTTTTTTTTAATACTACGACGGTGACGACACCGCAGCCTATAGACGCTCGCAACTCCAAAGGACTTGGACTTGGAACCGTTTAGTAAAATAAAGTTCCAAAGGACTTACTTATAGGTATGGTTGACGCACCTAAGCTACACCGCACCGATAAGCTAAGCCGCACCGATAAGCTGCACCGATTCGCCATACCTAATCGCTACCTAATCCCAAGATTTGGCGTAGGCACTAGTTTTTACGGAAGCGACTGCCATCTGACCTTCCAACCCCGAGGGGAAACTAGACCTTATTGGGATTAGGCTTTGTCAAGTGAGTGGGCAACTTGACTGTTAGAAGTTCTCAAACCGCCCGAAGGCCTCCAACTTGGCTTAACGACTGCTGCCATAGACGGCAACCGGGATCAACGGCTCAACGTGCCTTCCAAAGCACGGGAGCGCTCAGTTAGTAACCACTCAAAGCAGTCACCCATCCAAGTCCTGACCGCTGCCCACGTTGCTTAACCTTAGATCAAGCGGTACCCGGCGCCGCTGGGCCACGAGTCCGTATCACTCACGATCTTGTCTGGAATGTGCGGTATGTGTATCAAGGCAATCACGTAGCAGTGCATCTCACCGGCAGCAGCTGTTGCCGCGCCGCAATTCGCGAAAAGTCGTGGCGGGGCCGTAAGTATCGACAGACACGGGCGGTTTTGCAACTGTAACAGCTATAATAGCCGAAATATATAGCCGTGGAGTTATTGTTGATAGATGTTATAATCTCAGTCACTGCAGAGCAGTATGGCACGCGGCTTTTAATCCAGAGGTAGCTGGTTCGAATCCCGGCTCGTACGTTTTTCAAATAGAGTACTTTTATCTTACGAGCGCGGGTGAGCCATGGTTGTGTGTTGAGCACACACACACTGTCTGTGTGTGTCAGGGTTATGAGTTCACGTTATCTATGTGTTCGTATGTGTCACAACTACAACAATGGCCAACCCGCGCTCGTGAGATAAAAGTACCACATATAACTTCTGTACGAAATATATGTACACACACATTTTTTCCCCTAATGCCTAAAATTCTTGAACTTTGTGGTAAAAACCGTAATGCTCAAATTAACATCATTGTCAACCATAGTTACTCTAACCACAAACTAGTCGCTAGATTTTGCGATAAATAACTCTACACACAAGTCAAAAAGGTAGTACGTCCTTTAATGTTAGAAATACGCTTGGCTCTTTTTAAATTAAAGACATACAGCCATAATTGTCATTCTACGCAGCAAGGATAACGGCAGTAAAATTTGCGGACCACGAAATCTGATCCGATGGGGAGAGATAAGACACGCATTAAGTCATGGTAGCGCCGTTACTTCGATGCCACATAAACATGGGGTAATGGGGTCTTGGTTACACGTTGTGCCAACATTTCCTTATGTTACGCGTGAGTAATATTGCAGACATAATTAATGGGCGGCGGTGAGCAGGTCAGGATCGGGAACAAAAAAGATCGTCTACGTTTTGCTTCCTTAACTTTTGTTTAATTAATTCTTCATAACTGTTTTACTTCCAACGCTAACTTTCTTACAGAGACGTGCGAAAATGACCACTCAAATTATTACATAGCTCACCCTTAACCCGGTTTTACAGTGCGTTATCGGCAAGCGGCATTAATTGAAACTGATATTAATATGTTCCATTAGCAATTATTAAAGGGCTTTCATTTCCGGGCCAGCGTGGGGACTACTGCCCAATCCCTCTCATCTATGAGAGGAGGCCTGTGCCCAGCAGTGGGACGTATATAGGCTGATGATGATGATGAAGGGCTTTCATTTGTACTGATTTGTCAATTTACTGTTCAGTACATTGCTGGCGATTAAAATTTTGTTAGAAAATAAGTGAAGTCGAAATTATGGTTTAATAATAAAATGAAGCGCATGGCTAGGTTTCGAAACTACGTTTAAATACCCAGCCTGCTTGCCGGTAACACACGGTACATATGAAAACTGTCAAAAAGTGACAATAATTTGACAGTTTCCATATAAAAATGGGCGAGAGGTGAAGTGACAGGTGAGGACGAATACATTTTTCACTTAAGTACCAACAAATAGGTGTTATTAGTAGGAAAGACGTTTGCTTCATAACTTCTACTTAACGCGTTTTCATACACTTGTGGAGAATGTATTATACTTACCGAGGAACCACGTTTAATTTGTGCCAATAGACACCTTCAGCGTCCTAGAATCTTAGGCCTAGATAGCTGCCAACATTCCCTGGAACCACTTAAGCAGACTGAGTAACTATTGACTTTAATCTTGCCAACATTAAAGTTACAACCAGGCCAGAAGGTCGGAATCCAACGAAAGTTATAAGTATTGGAATTGATGTTCCAATGGCTGACTGCAGATTTTAACTGTGATTTAATATGGTGAAACTGTTTCTAAAATCGCAACTTGCTCAAACGGAAGTGTGTTGAGTAAAGAGCTAGTGTTTCGTTAATTTTCGAAATAGTTGCGATTCCAAAGTTTGACTCAAAATAACACCGTTCACTTGGTGGTTGATTTCATGTGTTTTTTTTATAACGACGGTGGTGTATATATACAGCTTGCCTCTGTTATGGAGGTTTGCGATATGGGAAGAGTCACATTTATAAGCTCCTTACCAACCTTACCATCCTTCCATTAATTATCCGCCTTGCAGAATACCACAGCCACATTGTTTACCATACAAGTATGTAATGTTGTGTTCCTGGAGGTGAGCAAGGTTGCCAGAGCTCCCGAGGATGCACTGTGTTGAGACTTGAGAGCGAGAGGCCTCAATTTGTCCATTCTGCTGTCAACGCAGTGAATCCTCAAATTTTATAACGGGTCGGCAAAGCGCACGTGACTCCTTTGGAGTTGCGAGCGTCTATAGGCTGCGGCGTCCGCTTACCGCAGCTTTGGGCTAGAAACAGTGCTCGACCGACGGTCAGCGCGTACCGTCGGTCGGGCGTAGCTATCGCTGTACGAAAGCATAATACGTGTGTTCAGAGCGATACCCACCGTCAGCCCTCCGACCATACGCGCTGACCATCGGTCGTGCTCTGTTTCCAGCCATAGACTTGCATAGATATATCAACGTCGGCTGGCGCCCGACCGACGGTACGCGCTGACCGTCGGTCGAGCACTGTTTCCAGCCTTAATATTGGCATAACTGAATCTTGGGCTTATAATTTAGAGCTACTTAATATGTTTTAAATGCACTTGTCCCCTTTGTCGTCTATGGATCCATCGAAAACGACCCGAGTGGAGCCGACAGTTTGAATACTTATTAATAAGCACGCAAAGTTCACATCCGCGACAGATTTATTTGTGCAAGAACACCGTTACTGAAGACGACCGCTACGTGTCTTTATGGTGCTGTGTCTCTGTCGGGTTCAAGTCAGAAGCGAAACGGCATTATAGTTCGTCCAATCCTTGCCGAAACATTCCACTGCTACTTTCTTTATGGACAAAACACGAGCGCTTCATTTCATCTCACTGCAATGTCCGACATTTTATAAAACTTGTCATTGGACTTTGAATCTTCACGCTTGGACAGTAAAGGCGCTTTTTGAACGACAACTCGGACAGTTAAAATAATTTTAAGTATACTTCGGTTGTCAGAGATTTGGATTTGGAGTTTCCCGACTGAAAAGCCCGGAACTTACAGGAAAATATTCAGTCTGTTAAATTCACATATTTATTTCCCATCTCTGAAAACTTTAATTGCTGACAGTTATCTTTCGATGCCCAATCGATAACTCAAGTATTTAATCTTAGATCCTAAACTAATAGCTGATGTCGTTATAAATAAATTAATAACCTATTTGAAACCTACTCATATTATTTCCAATGACGGACATCGATTCTTCGAAGTAGTCTTAGTGAATGGTTAGTGGCGGTAGGTCATCAACCACTTTCAATATTGTTCATTTTAGTTAAACACAAAATTTTGAGAGATCAATATGGAACATTTTGGGATAGTGTTTAGGTAAGTGAATTAATTATTTGCATAATTCTTCGTTAGCGTAACTTGTTTTCGTAAAAAATCTGCTTTCTAAGAAAAACCATGCGCACAGTCCTTTCAATAATAAATATTAAAGTGTTGTATAGTCCGTGAACTCTTCTTAGAATAAATTGTTTATTCGGCATAAATTTGGCTTCTAATATATTGTAAGTTAGTACCCGCTTTCCGCTCAACACTTGAACCTCTCATACCGCCTTGCATCTAGAATCTAGATGACCACTCCATTTGCGGTAACCTGGACTACACTTAGCTCAGATACGTGATGCTTTGCCCAGACACAAGCGGATCTTACCCTTACTAATAGTAATACTCATAGGGACATCACAGTTATTAACGCTGGAGCGTTTTAACATCGCCAAATTGGCAAGACAGTCCAACCTATAGAGCATTTGGCTGAGCTTGTCCTTTTCTAACTTTAAAAAAATATTATGGTATTTATTAATGTAGGTAATTTGTAGATAAACTTTATCATCGTGACGGTAAATTTATTTCATTGTTTTTTTTATCATTTCATTTCATATTTTATACACAACGATGGTGGCAAAAAAGCGTACAGTTAACTGATCATTGGTAGACCTTAATCTCGTTGCAATAAGATTCACAAATGGTCAGTTAATAAAGTTAACTATGATGCTGATGGTATTTAAACTGCGTTTGAAATTCTGGTTGGAATTTAGACTTTATGCGTGATAAAAAAAAAATCCTACAGCATACGGCTTGCCTGATGATAAGCAAGATACCGCGTAGTCTATAGACACTTGAGACTCCAGAACATCACAAGCACGCTGCCGACCCATTTCATTTAAGGATTCGTTCTATTGACAAAGGCTGATAGTGCGTTTTCAATTCATTAATTAAATTGAAGCGGACCGGAACGGAAGGAATAGCATAATTTGGTCGGTCAATTCTGCACGTCTCCGCTCCGCTCCGCCTCAGTGGAAACGCACCCTTAGAAGTCTGCATATGTAAAAAAAACATTATCTACCGAGCTATATTAGATAATCCATAGCCTGTATACGTCCCACTTTTGGGCGCAGACCTCCTCTCATACATTAAAAAGGACTTAGTCGAGTCTAAAGTTTTTAATAGTTTGCTATTTCCATCAAAGAAATAAAAAACACAACAAATAAAATTAATATGTCAAGGTTGAAATGTCGTTAAATCTATATTCACACATTATTTTGCTTGTATCATAATTAGTAAATGTCATGGAAAGAATATAAGAGACATCTCAGACATCCTCTTCATACGTATTTCATCATAAGTCACAAGATTGACTGCGTGCAAAGATCATATATCTAATGAATTGAGTAAGTTAATGAATAACTGGTTGTTTGATTTTCATAATTAATTTTACAATTCGATATAGTCGTTTTATGACAACCTTGAGGCTTGTTACTTTTGCCACATAGGTACTTTATTTATTTTAATTATTTAATTGAAGTTTAATGTCGCTTATGGTTAGTATTCGTTGGTATTCGTCATTCGTTTTATCTTGTGTCATCAATGTCATCATGTTTTTTTGTCGTTTTTACGTAATTCCATTACATCATATGGATTGACTATTTAGTATATTTTAGTTATTTACTTATGTCAAGTTCGTGATCATATGCTATCTTAACTTTTAATTCAAAGTCAATATTGTTCATATTAAATTAATTTCAAGTTATACATTCCCTTTTTCATACCGTGTCATTGTTAAGTAAATAGGTAGACGAAAGGAAATTTCCCCATTTTCTGGTTTTTGTGCAATTTTATGTCAGCTATTTTACTTCAGTCAAACCAAAATATTATTTATTTGCGCGCAACTGATGAACCAAACTGTGTCAGTTTTTCTAAACAATTACTGTTAACGCCAGTAGGTATTACGAAACTCCACATTTTAAATTCAGTAGAAATATCCCAGGGCATTCTTCTCAGCTTGTTTCCAAGTCAAATGACTTACGAACTGGCGATCCGTAATAATGTTTCTCTATTATGTCTTCTATAACAGTACACTTGCGGCCGACCTTCAACTGGCAGTGTGTGTCATAAGTGTGGACGTTAAAGTTCAAAATTGAATGACGTCAACTCGTGTCCTTTTTGAATTTTTAAAGAAACGTCTCTTGATGATTGGTCGCGTTCCATTTTTGTGACAACATGTTTTTGTTGGACGAAAGTTTCGAAATTCGAACTGCATTTTCGCAAGGTCTTGTTGGTATTGAGTTGATTGAGTGATATTGATAATGATAACGTTTATCTCATATTGACAAACATATTGATCCAATAAAAAAAATACTGTTTGTGTTACTGTCGATTGATCTAATGATCTTTAGTAGGTATATTGTTAAATGTTTTTAAAACAACACAAAAATACTAGTTTCACATTTCGATAAAGGCACGTAGGTACTCGTATCTACAGTCAACGTAGATATTATTAACAGAGAATATCACATACAGAACATGTGTCTTATCGCTAAATAGTGATACCTAAATACAACCCTACTCACAACTACATTATTTTTATTGTACCTTTTTTGTCTTGAATATGTAATCAAGAAGTATAGTAACTTTCGATGGCCGGCCGATTTTTTAAAAACTGTGCCGCCCACTATCTCATCCCGTTATTATAAAACTAAAATGGATTGTTAAGTAGTGTTAATGTTAGGTTCACGGACGCTCATCTCAATTAGCATTAGACCTTATTTGACGTGACATTTGGAGTAACAGCCTGCGGCTAGAAAGGCTTTTATGACTTAATATAGCGTGATTAGCATATGTTTACAAATATTGCTAAATGATTAACAAACAGGGTCAGAGACGATTCCGGCGGCTATGTTCAAAGGCGTTTTTATAGCGCATTTACTTTAACGCGATCAAGGATGCTTAAGGTATTTGTGAACGTGTTTATGTAAAAATGTAGGTACCTACTCATATAAGCGTCTGACATCATTGTTATAATAACTGCCCAGTTGTATTCTAAAGAATCCCGGGTACCCATTGAATCCCAATTTGACCGTAGAACCCAGAGGGAAACTATAGGCCTTGTTGTTACCAAAACAGTGTTTTTTAAACAAAGTTTGATGATAAACAGTGGTTAGTCCAGGGTTAGTCATCCAATTTATCGTACAACATGTTAATGTATAAGTTTTTTTTTAAACTCAGTGGTACCCATAACCTCATGATTCAAGTACGTAAAAGATTTTCGAAGAGAGGCCTATGCTCAGCAGTGGGCGATTACAGGCTGAAAATGACGATGATGATGAAAAGATGTCCAATTGAAAGTCGCGTGCTTTACCGCACCGCACGGCTGTAATGTCAGTGTGTCACCCTAACAACTATCGCGGCGGGTAAAGTTGCTTTTGCACACTAGTCTAAAAAACAATCTACAGAGAATCGAGAAGGCCTCGAGGGTCGACCCGGCCCGCCACCGGCTGTTGTTTTTGGAGATCCTGCTCGTAAGAGCACATTATTTAAAACTTATCTAGTCCAATTCTTATTAAATACTAATCTGTTTGCAATTCTAATCAATATTTATTCAGTATTGATCGCAAACCTGCTGCTGGTTGTCTACAATGCCACCCACGCCGGCCCAGATCTGCCCACTGTATCACAATGGCAGCCATATTTGAATGCTAATAGCGAAAGTTGATGGACACTGACACTTGTGTTTGATTGAATTGAGATTAAGAACGGGCGCAAGTGTAAACCTGTATCTAATTCATGTGAATTGCGATAAGGTAAACGTCCCGATGCGAGACCTTAATGTCTAATAGACATGCATTGGTCACCTCTGTCATTAGGACAATGAAAGTGCCATGTATTGGGTCAGTGACGAGCACCTTGTGAATAGTCTTGTATATAAACTCGCTTGCGTATATAAAGTTTGTGACAGCCAGACGGTATGATATTGAGATGACATTGTAATATAATTAAAACGGACTTTAGTGCTATTTGGATAACCAGTTTGGCTAGATCTGGTGAAAATTAGATCTAGTGGCGTAAATCAAAACAGCAACTTTAAGACTGCGTAGATACGTAGGTATTTGTGAGACACAGCTAATTTTCTATTGACCTTAAGCGGCCTAAACACGGCCCTAAAATCAATCTGAACGGAATCGTAATTACGATTTACCTACACACGAGGTGATCTAGGGAGCAATCTAGGGTGCTCCCCACCACTCTCCCGATATTGCCTCTGATTTTAGGGCTGTGTGTGGCCGGCTTTAGGGCCGCTTTAGATGATGTATGTATAGAGAACTGCACTCATTTAAAGCTAGCTACGTTCACACAAACAAACGTTATTTATCTTGTTTAAATTCCTTTTATCCTCGTGTTTCCCTAATCTTATACTTATCCTTACTGTACCTTCCTTGCCATCCTACCTACCTTACCATTCTACCTACCTTCCTTACCTTCCTACAGCGACTTCCTGATTTGTCGGTGCGGAGGCGGTACGATATGAGAAAACCGTCAAATGTCAGTGTCAACTGTCAGTCAACTCAGTAACGCTTTTTACTACGCACCAATATTTAAATATGTGCTTCCTGATTGGCGCGGGATGTGCGGTAGCGGGACGATACGAAGACAGTACTGGTCTACTTCTGCGCATGATATTAGTACTGCGAAAATGTAATACTGACAGTATTCCGTCCAGTGAGAATCTTTGCGACGTCAGTAAGTTTACGTCAAAGAAGAAAATGTCACATATCGATCCCGCCCCGCCAAGTCAGGAAGTCGCCTACCTATCTTAGCTTCCTACTTGCACCATTTTTTGTCGACTTCTTCGGGTGCCCTACTTGGTGTATCTCAAGCATGTTTTACGTCAATGGGCGGCACTAGCCCAACGAAACCAGCATGTCATTATCCTATAGCAGTCATACAACTGTCATCTGCCTATCACGCGATTTCCTGACAATTATTTTCATAATGTTGACAGGTTGTTATATCGGTGTGGTAAGGGAAGTCTAATTGACATGAGATTTTGACAGATGACAAGATCTATAAATACCCTAGACAATGTTTGGTCAACCCATTGTTTGACTGGTAGAAAATGCTTTAAGACATTACGGCCGCTGCTTGTACTGTCTCGAATTCTGCAAAAAAAAACATTAGTAGTTATTGTTACAGCAAAAATACCATAAATATTATGTCTATTCTTCCTAGTGTTGTCAAAAAAGGAATTTATTTTTATTATTTAGTTATTCATTAAAAATGGGATCGCTCTTGGCCAGCATCTAGCCAGGGGGCAAAGATGAGGCCGACGGTGAAGCGAGCTCACCCAGAAGATGCCTATTCACTCGTGCCTTAAAAGGTCTAGGTTATATGAACTCGGAAATACAAACGCCGGCAGAGAATTCCAAACCTTAATTTCGAGTTTAAAAGAACAAGAAGTAGCTATTTTCATCCGCAGCTATGGGTAATTTAAATGTTTTCCAATCATGAATAGCCACTATCTCTTTAACTACACCATAATAGACTTATCATCTGTATCATTATAAAACTCCTTTGTAATTCCTGTAGCAGCGGCATAATAGCACGTGGCATGAAAAGTCAGTTAATCGTAACTCGACTTTATCACTTTCAAATAAGATTCATGATAGCTCAGAACATAAGTATGTACAGTAATAGCGGGGATGCCTCCACGTGTCTATGGAAAGAGAAAAAAAGGCAAACTTGTTCCGCTAGGCAAGCGCCGTAGCGTAATGACTGGTGGGGGTTAGCCGGAGCGAAGATCCAGGGAAGCGATTGTCGAAAGTTATGTTTGTATCCTGCCTTAGAACATTATCTAGAATTGGGGATGGTATTAGAATAGTTCGTACAAAACTCTAAGGCCAAATTCTGTCAAATGTCTGCAAGCAAAAAACGACTAAGAATTCTGAGCATAAGGTAGATTCTTGCTTGCGTTAATTTGACAGGATTTGGCCCGTTTGTACGAACTATACAAGCCATATCGAAGATCAGTATTTTAGATAGCGTAAGGTTAGGGGTCAAATCACTGTATTTTATAAATTCTTTATTAATTAGTAGTAATTAGTGAACCGAATTGCGGAAGACATCGCAGAATAAATTTACGGAATATATGCAAAATCACGTAAAATGCATTAATATATTTGCAATGAATACGGAAGTGTTATCTAGATTCCTTCCGGTTTTATTTAAATTATTCTATCCCTAAGAACTCTAAAATTAGGTACTTATTCAAGATGGCAGGCACTGATTTGATTTTACACAAAAATAATGTACCTACTTAAAAATTAAGTTCAATAAAAAAGTTAATAGCTAGGTATCCAAGAATATTCAAAAAAAATATTATACCTAATACACTAGTCAGTAACTGTAATTTCTCAACGATACGATTTCGAAAACCTCTCGTTATCGACAGAGTCCCGCTAGGCCCGTTGGTCCCCGAAGCGTTAACCCTTCTATAAATAGGTCAGTGTGCTCGTCCTGTGCCCTGTGACGTAATGTTGTGTAATG
The DNA here is from genome assembly GCA_951800055.1 of Cenopis cana. Classification (NCBI taxonomy): domain Eukaryota; kingdom Metazoa; phylum Arthropoda; class Insecta; order Lepidoptera; family Tortricidae; genus Cenopis; species Cenopis cana. Next base: position 1,106,198 of record OX637476.1, on the reverse strand, counting down.
GCACCGGTGATATAAGACGCTATTACAGGCTTGTTGCAATTATACCACAGTAGACTTGTTTATGCAGTAGGTCGTAATTCCAAAATACCTTGTAGATTAAAGGCGGGCTGCACCAAATTGTTTGTAATCGGTCGTGTTCGTTAAAATCTGATTGTATGGAAAGTTTGACAAGTTTCTATGGGATGACAGCTGCCCCGGCGCCATATTTAACGTTCGGTCTGTAATCGTAACTTGGTGCAAACCACCAAAGCTGCCACTGAGGCAAAGCAGAGTGGAGACATGCAGCAAAAAATGTTTAGAGTAAAAAAATACCTACAGTGAAAGTTATAAATGTTTAAATAAAACTTATAAATGTTTATATTGCTGGCTTATCAAGTTATTAGGTACTATTACTTAGGTATTATTTTTGTTTAATTATTTGTTTAACAATCCATATCGTTCCTGTTTATTATATTTCAGTCAGTTCATAGCCTAATCGGAAACTATTTCACACTGAGAATGAAGCAGTAAAGATCAAAATGGCGTTTCAGTTCAAATAGGTGTAAATACGGTGGTATTTAAAGTCATCCGTCTAATACGCGACGATCAACGACTTGCACGGTATGCGCAAGAGTTTCTTAAGAAATATTTTAGCACGTTGAACAATTATTTATTTTAATACAATATTATTAAAATAATCAACTTTTAAATATCGGGAGTCATAATAAAGAGTCGAAATGTTTATACTTTAATACTTTACACCCAAAATATCACTATCAGTTTATAATTATTATGCAAGTACAAATAATATGAAATTTTAGGTTTAGAGTACTAAATTATGTGATGAGTGATAAGCTTGATTACATTTTAAAATGGATAGATAAAAAAATATTATTAAGAATAACTCACTCAATCAGCACATTAAAACAAACTTAATTCACATAACTATCACTTGAATAACATAATGAGTAATTTATATTACGTACTTTTTATCCTCCAACAAAGTTTACATAATTATTTGAATAGTAACAAAATACGTATAGTACTCTAACTTATTACAACGTACTCGCTCAGACCACGAAACTGTCCAGGGGCCTGTACCACAATACTTTACAAGCGTACAATTCGACAAATTTGTGAACTTTTTCTATGGAAAATTGTACAATTTTGTAAAATTGTAGACTTGTAAAGTTTTGTGGTATAGGGGCCTGGTCTAAGCTTACTCGGTACAAATTTCACAATACATATTCAACATTGTATCGGTGAAACAGATTCCTGGGCTATCGAGTCACCGAACAAAGGTATCTGGTTAGATGGTAGTTAGATAGTAATATAGATTACTGGACCGAAGTAAATCGCCTGTGAAAGTACTGGCTGACCTACTGCTTGCAAGCGAAACTGGTTTTTGTGGACGATATCAGTTGATCATTTTATCTGTTACATAATTTTGGTGATTGTGTTATGCCGTTAAAAGCTATTTGTATCTTACCGAATAATAGATAAAAATGTAGTTAACTTATCTATGACAGAATCAGTTAAAGATATTTCTAAAAAATCACGATAGTTTTACTATAAGCAAAGTTATTAATTAACTTTGTTTATAATTTTCATTGAAGGATAGTAGTAGTACTATTTAGTAGTAGCTCTTTGGTTATATTTTCATTTATATTTATACTTATTTTTGATTTACTGTTGTATCTTAATCCGTATTAACTGGTGCGTAATTTTATAAAACACAAACGAACTATTAATCACTCCAAATTAATAACAAGAACTTTCCAATTCAAATCAATAAGTAGGTTATAAAATCGCTGGGTCTGTATCAAATTACTGTTTTACTTTAAACAATAGCATAAGTACCGATATCACGAACTCTTTCATACAACGAGTAGAACCATTAGTTCCACATCGAATCAACACCCACTTAAAACTGTTCAAAAGAGCGGATATCTATTTTCATACTCATTTAAAACTAGACCTTGCAGCGTTACTTTAAAGTTGAGTTTGGGAGAATTTTGAAGTTGGATATAAGCCTTCTTTAGATCACATGTGGGTCTTCTTTGCAACAAAGCTGCTTCCTTCCGAGACCTAACAATGTGCGGCATTGGGATCGACATTGGCGGCGTCACTAGCGATCACCTTCGTCAGTTCCTCTCATTCATTGCTTGAATTTTGTGTTTATAAACATACTACAGGGGCTAAGATGATCGCGTATATGTCGGACGGTACTACTTGACAGTAAGGGATGCTAATATATTGTCCGACATATAAACGATCATCTTAGGCGACTTCCTGATTTGTCGGTGCGGAGGCGGTACGATATGAGAAAACTGTCAAATGTCAGTGTCAACTGTCAGCTGACTCAGTACCGCTTTTTACTGCGCCCCTACATTTTTAAATCAGTGCTTGGATTTTGATCGTCGCCGCGTTGGTGAGCACACGTGCCCGGGGCGACGGCGAGCAGAATCCATTTACCGTACAAAACCTTATCTACTGTCATGGCGTCGTTACCGAACAACGTCACTGGACACGTGACATTGGCGAAATCATCATAAATTTGATGGAAGCCATATTTTAAAGAATTGATTGAAATGAGTGCTGCCTGACTGGCGCGGGATGCGCGGAAGCGGGACGATGCGAAGGCAGTACTGGTCCGCTTCTGCGCATAATATTACTACTGCGCAAATGAAATTCAACACTGACAGTATTCTGTCAAGTGGGAATCTTTGCGACGTCAGTAAGTTTACGTCAAAGAAGAAAATGTCACATATCGATCCCGCCCCGCCAAGTCAGGAAGTCGCCTAAAGTCTCTTAGGTGTACCTACTCACTCATTTGGCAAGCCTAATTAACATGGATAGAATCATACGACTTTATTTTGTGTCACGACTTATGTTACACCTAATAAAAGGTACTTTATTAAGAATGTTTACGCGTTTAACGATATAAATATTATATTTGTGCTTATATTGATGAGTATAGTTTTATTGTTGGTGGCACGTACAATCATACAATCTACGCGAACAAAACTGATTTATTTGTAAATAAAGCTATTTAGGTGTCAGCAAAAAAAAACACGATCGTTCGTCCTTGACCAAGTTATGTCAGCGAGTATCGAATATTTAACCAATAAATGGCCGCTTAAGAAAATGTTATTCAGTTACTAGCCACCAAATTTTGTGTGCAAAGTCCGTTCAGAATGCGACCTTTACATACCTAGATGAGAACATCCGGACAATTAGACATTATTTTTAGGCGAAGATGAAACGTAGACGCTCCGGCTCCGCTCACATCGCTCGCTCCGTCCAATGTCCTCGCGAATCGCTGGTAGAGGTGCGGATATTCTCCCTTAAAGCTCAAGCCACACAGAGAGCGGGCGGGCGGTGGCGGCGCGGGCGCGGGCGGCTGCGGCGCGGGCGTGGGCGGCGGCGGCGCGGGCGCGGGCGGCGGCGGCGCGGGCGCGGGCGGCGGCGGCGCGGGAGCTGCTTTTGGCGGTGGCGGCTGCCGCCAAAGGCCGCTGCCGCCCGCGCCCGCGCCGCCGCCGCCCGCGCCCGCGCCGCCGCCGCCCGCGCCCGCGCCGCCGCCGCCCGCGCCCGCGCCGCCGCCGCCCGCGCCCGCGCCGCTACCGCCCGCCCGCTCTCTGTGTGGCTTAAGCTTAAATGATGCTTCAGCTAAGAATGTAGGAGAAATTAAAATCAAGGACCATTTTAAACGGCAACATAACTTCAAAGAATATGATTGGCATGTTCTTCTGAAAATGGCTACAATCGTTAAACGCTTGTTAGTTTTCAAAATTCAGATCCCGGTTTCGCAATTTATCAAATAGTTTAACTACACTGAAATGAAGACAATTTGCAAATTCACGAACAAAACGGAAATTTATGGTTATAGAAGTAAGGTTTATTTTCCCTTGCGATACGTAGAAAATGCAGTAGCAATCTTGTGCATAGCTATTACCACCTTGCCAATCAATTTGAACCTAACCTAACCATTAATAATGGGAAAGTCGAAGCGGTTTCCTCAACTCGACAATTTTCTCAAAGAAAGTGAGTTAATCGCAATTTGGGTGCGGTTCGCTGTGAAGCTTGGCTTTGTTTGGTTTTTGACTTATTTCACGTAGTTTAGAAGGTTACGAAAATCCTCAGCAACATAAGAAGATATCGCGTAATGTGTTAATATAATATGCATAAAAAATAGTAAATTTTAACTTCTAAATACCTTCCTTACACCGTGCAGTTCTTCATAAGCAAAAACTGAACAATTTTTGGTTATTACATTTTCAATCATTGCAATTTTTAGATACCTTTTAATAAAAATATAACTACCGTCGCCCCTGCTAAGGCTGATCTCATATCATTTGAAAAAGGACCTCAAGGACTTGTGTGACTGATCTATTTAATTTGCCGTATAAAGACGAAATTATCGACTGTAACGGCAATCGATAGTGGGTTGATGGCTTACCTGGTAACGAAGGATTTCCTTAACTGACTCATCAAAGTTGTTAAATTCTTGAATAAAGAACGTTCTGGTTAACCAACGGTGAGAATGACTTGATAAAAAAACAAGAACAGGTTTTGAACCTATGTATTGCAATATTTACCTTCAACTCAACCTCTTTGTATGCCTTTGAATGAAACAAAAATGTGAGAAGATCGCTCAGATATAACTTAAATACTTGTTTACTCATTCCTTGCAGTACCATTCATTACAGAAATTGAAATATTAAGGAATGTGCAAATGAGGAGGATTTCTATTTTTTTTTCGTTCACAACGTAAGTTAAAGTACCAATGGGGAATGCTTGTAATATTTGCACATGGCAATAAACTTAATAAATATTACAAGGACGCCAAGCATCCAAGGCAGTACAATGTCGCAACATCCATGAGATTAAAAACAAGTATACAAATCAGTCACAAAACCAATTCCGGATAATTCCCACGTTTTAGAACCAAGAGGCATAAGCAAGTACAAAACCCAGATAACTTACGTTCATATTGATGTAGGGTCTTTTTTTAACGTCAATTACGACTGAATAGCCGCTGATGATCAGCTATCGACAACCAAAGGTGATAACATCCATGCTTTCACTACATCATTGTCTCCATTTCATAATAAAGTTACGTCTTAATCTCCCTGTAGAAAGTTTAACAATTGTATCATGTTCATTAATGACGTAGCTATTGATGTTTAATCTCAACATTTATCAACATCTCGTTGTCTTGTTGTTAGGAGCTAGATTATTATTGGTAGTTTCACGGTCTATGACGCATGGTTTTTGATTCATGGTTAAGAAGGCTGATGATTACCCTAATCAGGTCTATTATGTTTGTAAACGTATTGAGTTTCTAACTACCTACCATTTTCTTTACCACTTCCGAGAGTTCCGAGCGCTGTGGTTTATAGCTGGTTGGGATAACCAGATGAAAGTTTTTCCTGACATGCACTTCTAGTTGATGACTTCCTATGGCGAACAGTTGTGCTTGCATATTTACTTGGTTATGTTAATGCGTGCTTATAATACTTATGTACATACATCTTATGATTTAGGTTCAGTAAATTAACTAGATTCTATGTAGAGACCCAAGTAGTCAATCTTACAAGTAATAATCACCTATATCACACTAAAAAGATCGAAAAGTCAATCTAAGGGCAAAAAATACCTACTTACTGTATAATCTTAATCTCTTTATAGTAGATATTTCTTTGAGTTTAGAGCGATCTCTTTTATTTATAGTAGATGTTCGTAATTTTCCAAGCTAAACATGGCAGTTTAGATTTACATACCGAAGTTTGACAAGTTACACCATTACCCCTTTTGGAACCTTATAGGTACTAGCAGGACGACATATGCTTGTTTTTGATTTTAATTTCTAAATACTAATATTAGGACTACCTACCTCTTTCCACTGCCGGCGAGCATGCCTCACAGGAATTGAATGAGAGTACTCGCTACTCGCCGTCGATGGGACTAGTGCTTCTCTTGTTTCTTCTTGCTGCGTCCTAACGTTATATTCTCTTTGTTCCAGCCTTGGTCCGTTCGAAGCGGTAACAGGGGGCGAGATGGTGTCCCGAAGGCGGATTCTGTCGCGTTCACGCGATGACCTCACTCAGGCCATCTCCGCACAGGTGGAGGAGGAGGAAGATGTGTGGTATCAGAAAGACAAACTATATAAGGTGAGGATTTAAGATTTTCTACTTATCGAGCCCGTAGCGGTGACACGACCCGCCACAGCTCCCAACGCGCCCAACGCAGGCGGAACCATCTAGCACCCAGGAGGGTGCAGAAGAAACTAGATATCTAGATAGAAACATTTATTCATTGCCACAGAAGACACACAATATTACAAAAAAAACGAACAAAAGAAGAAAAACATACACAATAGCACACGTGTGTCCCCGCGGCAGTGAAACGGACACTGGCTCAGCATTATACTGAGGTGTTAGACACCTACAGCGCTGATTTTCAGCCAGTACCGTCGGTGACTCACAGACCGGCATACAACAGTAACAATAAAACTAGACTTTTTACTAATCGTCTGTCTGTCCTTAATGGCCACTCACAGACAGCCATGATGCCCAGCTATTGAACACTAGCTAGGGCAAACCTTGGCTATTCGGTGATAGTTTGTGATAGTCTTATTACGGTGTTAACTGATATTTTTGTAGCTTGTTCTATGTTTCAATATGCGCCACTGACATTCATTATGAGAGCGTAGGATCATCGTTTGCTATATTGTTTAATGTTGCTTTGCTATTAGACGATAACAAACTATCACCGAATAGCCAAGGTTTGCCCTATAGCTGAAAGACTGTTGGATAGCACCAGTCATAAAAAAATCTACTAATTAATACCTAGAAGTCACGCGTAGTTTTAAAGGAAATTGATATAAACAATTGTCGTTTCTCCAGTGGTCAATAGTTGACGGCTTACGGTGCATTTACGTATTATTCCGTTTCTAAACTGTATTAAAGACCATATATTTTTGAAGAGACAGGATTTCTGAAGACATCTACACTACAAATTTACTCATAAACACATATACACGTGGACACGCTTATTTGACCTCAACATACTCATTATTTACCTAAAACATCTCAGACACATAAGTTAAGTATAGGTGTTTTTTACATAGCTTAAACAACTAGAAAAGTTGAGTAAGTTTACTGTTTAATACGCTTATCACTAAATATAAAACAATAATCAACAAAATAGACCCATTTTTCGAGTTCGGCATCGATTGTAATAAAATAACAAGCAATAACACGACGCTATACGCCTAATCATATCGACTTTCTACGCATCCATCAAGCCATTCAAGCATAATACATAGTTCGCTACTCCTATAATAACGAAAATGGGCTTAAGAACCCAATGGGTTTCGTAGGTCATATTACTTATATTACGTTTCATGTTGGACAGTAAGCTGTAATGCTTATTCCTATTATGTCAACGGATTGGAGAAATCTTGCGGTGGCGTTGGAAACCCTTATTAAGGAACAAGCGGTGGGCTAAAGTGTTAGGATACTAAGTATTAATGATGACTCGAAATAATTAGTATCATTGATAATGAAAACTATGATATGGAATATTTTGTGCTAGCAAATATGTATGAATTCATAGTAGGATACTACACAGGAAAAGGGTGAAAGATAACCCAAACTTAGATAGGTATTTAATATGCAGAAAGCTTTATTCAAGTGACTGCAGAACAAACCGTGTATTTTCTTGAGGATTTGTCAAAATAAATGAGCTTAACTTGCATACATTAAATATGCAATTGACTGCAACTGGCTAAAGTTATGACAAGAACCATTCAGTTAATGATGTCTTATTGAATTTCATAACAATTATTAGTCATTATGTTTACTTCAGTTTAAATGATTCAACATGGTTATAATAATTGTATGATTATGACATTCCTATATTTGAGTAAGAAAATAGTACATTACTAGGGGGGGGGGGCGCTAAAAAAAAGAACGTCTCAGATTGCAGGTGTTTGACGCCCGAGCTGAAAGGCAATTTCGATAAATATGCGATCTGAGGCTTTCTTTATTTCCGCCCGTGGTAAGTACACAATTTCATGTCCCCTTCTGGTCGCGCGCGTAGTATGCGGTAATTGCCACTTAAAACATATTTGTATTTGTCCCGTAGACAAAAATCTTGAAAATTTGTTAAATAAATTAAAATCTAAAACGGAACTTTAAACATTGATAAATTAAACACATATTTAACAAATTAAGGATGTTAGCCATTAATCAAATTATTCTTAATATCATTGGACGTGTTTGTCGATATCCAAGGCCGAAAGATATTCACATATATATGTGGACACGCTTATTTGACCTCACCATACGGGTCATTTGATGAAAGGCAAACAACTTTTTATACATTAAGCAAAGGTTACGGGTAACGTATGGAGTCTTCATTAATAGGTAATTTGACATTAAGATATTCACCAACATGGCGGATGGTTGTACCTACGTTCTATTTTGATGTTCATAAATAAGGTCATTGACACATTTTATCACGTCCATGGATTTTTATAAAGTTAGCTGTACTTCGTGCAATTTTCGTGTCCTACATAGATATAGATCATCATCCTCCTAGCGTTATCCCAGTACAGTTGCATCCTGAAGGATGCCTGGGGTCCGCTACCTAATCCCAAGATTTGGCGTAGGCACTAGTTTTTACGGAAGCGACTGCCGTCTGACCTTCCACCCCGAGGGGAAACTAGATCTTATTGGGAGGCTTTGTCAAGTGAGTGGGCAACTTGACTGTTAAAAGTTCTCAAGCCGCCCGAAGGCCTCCAACTTGGCTTAACGACTGCTGCCATAGACAGCAACCGGGATCAACGGCTTAACGTGCCTTCCAAATCACGGGAGCGCTCAGTTAGTAACCACTCAAAGCGGTCATCCGTCCAAGTCCTGACCGCTGCCCACGTTGCTTAACCTTAGATACCGCAAGCGGTACCCGGCGCCGCTAGGATACGAGCGCTCCTACATAGATATAGATACCTTTGGTAAATGTCTATCCATTGGCTCATAATCGGTCAATATCTCGTAAAAAAGCAGTATTTCTTGACAGTTAATGGGAATAATGAGAAAGCACCAACCTTCATTGCTTTGCTACGCCTGAGGTTGAACTAAGAGGACGCATGTGACGGAACCAGTCTAAAAAGGGAGACGTCAACGTCAATGCATAGCGGGCGGGCAGAGAGGAAGGTTCCGTGCCACTTGATTCCATCCGCCGCTATCTCAGTTAAGAGGTCAACCTGATGTAGTTATGTTGTTCATAGCGCATTCCTTCATGCATTGAATAATCTACAATGGATTTTAAACTTACATAATTTTCTAACTTGAAACTCAATTGCATCCATAAATTGTCAGCTTAATCCACAGACTCTTAACACAATTAGCTTAACTCTCCCATATTATTTAATTGTTCCGTGTGTTCACTATTTTCCTTCCCTTTGTCTCTGGCTACGTTTTTGCAATCGTTTCCGACTGTCTACAGTTATTAAGGACGTGAGAACCTATTGTACAATGCACTGATGTCGCTTACCGCGTTACATTTGCTGCAGACATCTCTATCGATAAATTGACTTGTTTACGTTCCATTGCTGCTTTATCTTCATTAGTGTTGTTATCTTGTGGAAGATTAGCCGCAATACATTTTTCAATTTTATTTTTACTTACGGCACTTTTCTAATCAGATTCCCTATCGCTTTTATGAATAACGTTACCGTGACTTATGATAACAGTGAAAGTCTCCAGAATGACGTACCTCAAAAAATGTCTTCAATATAATAATCGTGACTTCTTTTTAATTCATCACTGACAACAATCGCTGTTTCATTCACATCAATGCAAAATCGGTGGAACGAATCCACAATGCCTGTCCTGTTGACATATGATTATTATCTCCAAGATTTTACTTCAAGTTGAAATGACCTTTAGTATGCAATTGGTACGAGTACTAGTAACCGCTTAACAACGATGAAAAAACTTACCGTTCCTCTTTCGAGACGAGGTTGATTATTGACAATTTAGATATAGATTTGTAACACACGCAGGACATTTCTTCAAGGCCGTACGATAAAAATAATAATACTGAAAAGCGTCGAATATTATTCGATCTAAACTGGAATATATATCGATACAAATTAGACACCAGAACATGGAAACAGGATTAAAGATTTTTAACATTAACACAATCAAAAATCGAAGATAACTACGAAAGAAGATAAAATGGGTCCTTCTCAGGGAAAATGACCTTTTTGGCCTGACCAATAGAGTTATATTTCTTTACCGAGGCTTTCAAAAACATCCTTTTTGACTTCCACAAAGAGGACCGTTTGCTCGTGAAGACACATAATGATAACCGAGAAGCAATAGTGCCTCCAAAAAGCATTGTTGAACATTAACCGCTACTTAGCGGACTGTTTGCAAATAAAGACTCGTGACCAGCTGTCAATCGCAGAAGCCGGTCAACTCTGACCCATTGATCGACTTCGTGACTGAGGTATAACAATCTGAGCATTATCGTCCGGAAACCAGCTGTATCAGATCAGACCACCAGCGCAAGGTGGACTTGCAATGGAACATTAATGTTTTATTTAAAGCTCAGCTTATTTAGATAGATTACATTTGACGTCTGGCCTTAGTGCCAATTATTGGCTATTATGGTTTAGTTTAGACCTTAAAATTAGAATAGGACTGGTTTTCAATAAGGAAGAAATGCTTACATTACGTATCTATACAGCTAAATTGACCACTGAATTGTTTAAGCACTGTAATTTAACTTTGTGTCCAATAACAGTGTCCTTGACGTCCTGACAAGCATGATCGTGTTTATGTCGGACATATAGTATTCGTCCCTTAGTAGCAAGTATGTAAGTGCGAGAGGGACAAATTATATTAACATATATATATATATATATATATTATATATATATATATATATATATATATATATATATATATATATATATATATATGTCTAAGTATTGTGTTCTTGTTTTAAATTTCCGGATACTGCTTCGATTCTGAAAATGTCAAGTGGATAAAAAAGTAATTATTTTAACAACGACAGGTCGATGTTCTTTTCAAGAATTGCCGGACACAAAGTAAATCGATAAGGTCACTGATCCGATCGACAATGAGGGTTAAAATGACTTGATTTTCTGCAAATCATATTCTTACATTACGTTGAAGTTGTCGTATAACTGGTGGGTTTGCGTTTATGATGATTTTTCATTATTATTAATATAAACCCACGTTCATTGACTGCTACCTGGGGGCAAAATATCTTCTGCCTTTTCTTTCTCCTTTTATAATTCAATTATCTAGTTCTATAATTGTCCCAAAATGGCATAATATCTTGATTAAAGTTTTGCAATCTTGCCCTTTGCTCCTCTAATTTGTTTAGTATGTAAGGACCATGCAGAATGTTGTTTGAAACCAGTTTTACCCACTATTTATCGCCATAGTTGGCGTCTAGTACTTACCGGGCTCATTTACCTAGAGTTTAACTAATTTTGTCTGAGAAATTGATGCAACATTGTAGAAAATTATCTCTTCAATTTGAGATGCACAGTTAGAATAGACTTGTAAGTTGTAAACTATAGTAGGCAGTCAAATTTCCGTTAAAAAGCCATTGAATATGTATCATTACAAAAAAACAAAAAGTCAAATCATTTTTATAATACGATTTTCATTCATTGCTCACAAAAAAGCAAAATAGACATTTGACAACACCAGTTCTACTGTCAATGACTTCATTTACGAATAAACATTAAATTTTGATTACAATTTCTAGTTTCTCTGTGGTGTTTCCAGTCATTACACTCTTATTTATGGTCCCCTGCACTAGAGTTGGCCCGACTCGCAGGTTAACACTTGAACGATTGACAGTTTTAAAGTATACCCACCTGGCGTTAAATAATTACAACCATTGCCAACTTATTGGGATTTCGCTTGTCAAATGAGTTGACAACATGACTGTTACACGTCCTCAAGTCACCCGAAGGGCTAACTTGACTTAACGACTGCTGTCATGAACAGTAGCCGGGATCCACGGCTCAACCTCAAATCTATTTATGCTACCTTAATTAAACAAGGTCTTAACCAAAGTATACTTAATGCAAATTAAAATACAACCGCGTCCTACCATCGGCGGTCACCGTGCGCGCACTGTATGTCGCAATGCTACCGACACCGTTGGCCAACTACACCTGTTCGACTTGTTAATTTGTGACAACATCGTTCACTGTGTTTGTTTTGAGTTTTATAACAAATTCTTCAGTTTTTGCAACATTCACAAGGGCAATAATACAATATTGTGGGTGATTTCAAGAACAGTCACAGTATAAAATTCAACTGAGAATGAAATCCAATATAAAATATTGGCGGTCCTTCTAACCGGACATCGGACTGCGCCTCGTACCTTTTTTTAAACTTCAAATAATTATTCAACAAAATGTTTGTTTAATAATATGAAACAATTCATTTAAGAAAACATGATCCTTAAGCAAATTACGTTAGAAACCAATTCAAATAAGTGAGCAAAGGATGTTAGTCCATATGACTTTGGTTTCTTCATCGTAAACTCTGAATATAATCGTTCTGGATGCCTTAATTGCAGCTAAATCACGACTTTGAACGTCGCTGGCAATCTCCGGGCACACGACGTGAGACGAAAGTGAAAACTTTACGTCATCATTACATGTATTCGCCAGATATATCGGAGCCAACAAGGTGTTCACAAACATCTGAACATGACTCTAAAGACTAAGGACTCAACTGTCGTGCTAAGTTCTAAATATTTGTCCAAGTTTGTTCACCTTAGGAGCTAGTTACTTCTTCTTAGTGGACGAGGCAAACTTTAGAGGGCATGTCCATACAGTTTTGAACACCATAAAGTGTCAGATACACTTGTCGAGATTGTATCTGACGGTAACCTACATCATTCACAAAATTATATCTTTGATTTTATTTTTCACTAATTTATTAAAACGTAAACAAGCTCGTTTAAAACCGGATAAATAAATATACACAAATTAATATTTTGCATTGATATTTTACATAACACTTGCAACATGAACTGGTACCAATTAAATGTCGATACGATAGCGTTCAGAAATCATATTGGCACTATCTATCAAACACATCTCATACATAACTAATATGGAGTGCATTTAGGCAATCAATTTGAGATTGTGATTTATGATTTTGAAATTTGCAGCCTTTCGCCTCATTACTGCTAGCCACAAATACCACACTCCTAAATTGACTAGAAGTGTTACCAAAGGCAAGACAGGTGGCCACCCGGCCGCATCTTCGTGTCATGGGTCAACATTTGACATTTAAATAGTAGGCAAAAGTGATATTGCAACACTAGGTCAGCTCTTTCGTAAGACATGGATTGTCACTAGTGAATCCACCTGATATATCGTTGCGTGTTAAGTAATTACTCGTTAGAAAAGGTCACTGTACGCGTAATTGAAGATCAGTGCAATGATGTCTCTAAGAGATAACATTATTGCATTACTGCAATCATTTTAACTGCCAGTTTAGTCAGTGGCATTGATATGGTAATGGTACATATTTAGATGATTGTGCTTAAACAATACAAAATTGATATTAACAATGATGCGTGTAATGCTAATTGCAGGTGCCTATGAAGAAAGACAAAGTATTAGAACGTATAGATGAATATTTACAAACTACACAGATACTACATAGATAGGGCTTTATCCTAGCAACAGAAGTTGTCCTCAAGATTTAAGTAATGATAATATGTTTAGGCACATCCGATATACCTACTTTATATTAAAAACAGGAAAAAAGAGGTCAACCATTTTATACTCCAGATTGCTTTGTTTTAATAGTGTTGAAAACGTGCACCATATTTTGCAAAAAGCGATCCCTGTGACCTTAAAAATGTGGGAACAGGAGGTAAACGAGGTGTCCTTGCGTTGCACGAACAGACGCCTCAAAAAACAAGTTCCCTCTGCATCCGGCTACCTTCGCCGATCGAAATAATTGTACGTTTCAAAATAAAACGATAAGGACATTAACCATCAATTTTGTAAGGGTTTCTGAATGATCGCAAATTCAATGCATCTTGAGTGCGCTTGAGCAAACAACAATATTTCGATGCAATGTTATGATACGTGTGATTGGCCTATCGTTCATCAAAACATTTGCAATGATGCGCATCTTCCATATATGCCAAATCCTTCGGTCATCAAAGCCCATTCAATTCTTGAATGTTTATTTTTCCGATAAATTCTTTTGAAGAGAAATTCGCTATATACGCTGTTGGAGGTCTTATCTGATTTCGAAGGCTCAAACGAGGTCTGACTCGTTTTGTTCATCACGCTTTGTGCTATACAGAAATCGTGTGGCATTTGACAGGCTCCATATAAGACTGCAGAGTTTGCTAGTTGAATGAATTCCGCACTTGATCCTTAAAGGAATTATCCTTTCCAAAGGTTTACCTTCAATTGACATTTAATTTAACTCCGACCTTAAAAGTTCAGCGTACAATCGTGCCGCGTATCGACGTATTTTGTTTCTTTTAAAATATAAATCTTCATCCGAACTTGGAATTCGTTAATTTGCCACTCTAATAGTTGAGAATAGCGAATTCGTGAACGCATTGTTGTAATGTTTCAACATCAGTAATCAAGATGTGTTTGTGATGTGCAATTTTACCCTCGTTTTAACGGCCTTGGTTTTCCATTATTGACTTGGTTGAATGCGGTGACAGTTGTTTTGACTTTAATAACTGCTCATTTGCTATCTTACGGACTTACCAAAATTTTGTCTCGCTCGCTCGTATTTTGATTTTATTATCGAAAAATAAAGGAAAAGCGTGCAAATTTAAAGTAGAAAGACAGCCTCTCTTTTTAGATTCAAATCATAGAATTGATAGAATCAAGGTTTGACAGTGTTTTATTTTCAAATATTTTGGTCACTTGGTTTTGCGTGTGTATGGATCAAATCCTTATCTAAAAAAGATTTTATTATCACATTTAGCGGCGCTCGCGCCGATTCCAGTTTCACTTTTTAGCATCTGCCGGGTGAAAGTCGATTTGTGTTCCCAACTCTTCCTTTCATCTTGTGCTGCATAAAATAATCATAAACTCAACCTGTTTGGTGACAATAATTCACGTTTACCTGACACCGTCTTATTCTTTTTTGTGTCAAATGCTTCCGTGTTACCTGATATGGCATATTTTAGTTTGATATTTTGAATTATCTTTTTACTATGTCGTTAGTCATTTGTTTAATCATCATATCAATATATCCTTAACTATAATTATCCTTCAATCATTTTATTAGAGTTATCAATAGTTTTGATATAATTTCAGTTCAAAACATTTTACTTTGTAAGGCTTCTTAAAGTAGTTCTTTTATATCATCAAATTTACTTCTATTTAAGATACGGTTGCAACGTCCTTGACGTCGTATCAAAGTCTTAAGTACTATCAGCATGACACTGACAGTTAACTGACCATTCGAGAACCTTATTGCAACGAGATAAGGTCTAACAATGGCCAGACTGTGATGCCGCCTGCCATACCAGGGAACCGAGGCGAACGAGTATACAGGAAGAGAACAACTTTCGTTTTCACGCACCTGACTCCTGTCTATATTTCCAGACAATAACCAGCCTTGTCTTATTCAACTTTAAGTCTATTTTACATTGCCGCCATTCTATACCAGTGTAATTCAAGTTCTTTTGACTAGAACTAAGACCGAGGAATATAGTTTGTTTAGTGTGAAATTTGAAGTTTTTGTGTGCTGTGAAGTAGACTCGAACACTAATCACGTTTTTGTTAGCACTAATTACGTAAGTGAGGTAATTGAACCCGAATCTTCACGATTGGTAGACAAATGAGGCATAATGATTCATTATGGCGGTTTGAATTTTGTAGAATGTCAGGATATATTTTGGTCAGCCAAATCACAGAATAAGTAATAGTACAAGTGTTGATATGGGGACATAATAATAATAATAATAAGGAAATAAATCTACCCGAGATGGTTACAATCAATACAGATACATATTTAACGATATTATCGAAATAAAAATTGTGAGTGTTGCTTACATGTAATGGTACCAAATTTGCATACCGTCATGAAGTAAAAAATACCCACACAAAATACTCGTAACATTGCAAGGGTTCTCAGTTTCTCACTAATAATAGGTATTACTCCTTTTCAGACGACTTATTACGAGTATTAGCACTACATTTGCTGAATTAAAGTACTTAAACATTTTCGGAAATAAGGCAAAATTAGTTGGTCGGTTTCATAATTCTTCAAATTATAAGTCCCTTAAATTTACGTAAATCCCTTTCGCTTTTGCTCACGGCGCTGCGTGTGCGGTTCCTTCACGCGCAGGCGCACTTATTCACACGACGTGCACGTCGAGACATCCTCGTTTCTCTTTATTTATCGTTGGAATATTAGTGTTCTACTAAACCTTTAGCTTGGTTTTGTTACAGATTTGCAAGTTTATCTATTTGCTTTGCTTTGGATATAGTTGTAAGAAACTTCATCAAGATTAAGTAGGTACCTACGATTTTCAGACGTTGAGTTAGTGTTGGCTCACCCAGCGTATTTATGTCGATTTCACACATCTTGTGTGTCTTTTCGATGAGATTATATTTTTATCCGGATATAAAGCCTCATATATCCAGTAATTCCCAATCATATCTCTTAACATGATCATTAATTATGCCTATTTAGTTGTAACGTTTCCTGTCTACCCGCACAGTTAAGTTCCTGCATCTCATTTGTTTTCTAATAACGTTAACTTTTGATCTTAGTATTTTTGACCCCATCACTTCCGTCAAACCTGTCATTGGAATGTTTCAAAGAGCTTAACAGTTCCAGCAACTTGTTTAAATGCTTTTTTCCTCTCATAGTCATCAATCACTCAACATCAGCTGTTGACAACAACATGGGTAACGTCCAAGTCCGAATGATAATTAATCCTATAGAAGACAGATAGTTAAGATCTAGCAGTTTTAAAGTTACAAATAAATCTATATATATCCATATCCATTGAATTGAATTGAATTATACGTTTAAATTGTAGTTGATTACTTCTTGAATGCTGTAACCTTGTTTGAATTCTAGTTTTACGATCATTAAACATAAATTTGTCCAATAAAGGCAATAGCTAGTTTTAAACGTAACCTGCCACCAAACCAAACGTTATAAGTAAACCTGTCTTCATGCGTAATATGTAGTTTTTTCATGTACTCAGTGATTACATTTAAAGACTTTTTATAAAACAGATTTATCAGCGTCGTTAGAATGATTTGTTTTTAATCTTATCGAAATAAACATCACGATACGTCATGACTAGTGTCACAACTCGTCATCCTATTAACTCATCCGTGCACTACATATGTCATACTTGTACTATTGTAGACTGGACTGGACACGCATTACCAATTTTTCTGCATGTATTAAAAACGCATTAGTAATCTTTTGTCTTTGCGTTAAAGGTCAATTTTCAATGGTCACCGGTTTGTACACAGACCGATGTCAAGTAACACCTGTTAGTGACATGCGCGGTGCTTTGAACCCATTGATACTTTGAAAGAACCGGTGTCGAAAATAACAGTCGTACTTACTCCAGTTAGTACCGTTTTGGAGACGAAACGTAAGCGTCTCGTATTATGTTTACTATACTTATTATGAGCATCATTTTCTGCTCTGCTTCTACCATGTTTTTGCCGTCATGTAGTTTCGTCGTCATTCCACACAATAGTTAAGTAATCTTTTCTTGAGCCTCGTTAATCTGTAAGTTATCTTGTTAAAAAAAATCACAACACGAATACTTAGTGCTGATTAGCAATTATAGTTCCTATTTAGCAAAGTGAATTTAGAAATACCAGCTAATACTCATAATCCAAGCTTTACTCAATATTTAATAATGGTCAGAAGTGAAGTTATAGCATTAAATGCTGGTATTTACCTGATTCTAGACTGGAAAAGGTCAGAGCTTCTTAGAATAGGTCTGAATCTAGTAAATGGCTTGCTCGTAAAATTCACGGAGGTTGAGAATGGATGGCTAAAGGTCGAATTTTAGTTTAATCTGTTCTGTCAAAACGATAAATTATTTGGTTTATGGGCGTTCAGGGTTCGCGGATCTCTTAATGTTCTAAATAATACAGACACTATAATTATACATTTTATGACTGATGGAGGCGGACGAGATATAAATAGAAAAATATGTTTTGACGTATGAAGACGTTATCATTAATAGAAGGGTTTGACGTTCATGGGAATTGCGGAAATAACAAAGAATGGCAATATCAAGGTCCGTATCCAATTTATTATTTCCTTGTTAAGTTTATTTTTATGTGAAATTTGGTTTAACTTTCTAGATACCTATCCTTACCTCATTGTTGATTATTTTTCATGATACCTTATCCATACTAATATTATAAATAAGAAAGTGTGTCTGTCTGTCTGTTACCTCTTCACGCTTAAACCGCTGAACCGATTTAAATAAAATTTGGCATGAATATAGTTTGAGTCCCGGGGAAGGACATAGGATACTTTTTATCCCGGAAAACATCCCTTAAGGGAGTGGAAGTTTGTATGAAAGAGCGATAACTATGTTAGCGCCTGATATAAAAGTAATAGCAATTAAATTCAATCGCGATGAACGAGTTCCACGCGGCCGAAGTCGCGGAAAGAAACTAGTCTATTATAAATCGACCCTCGTAATTTTGTATTTGTTATAACGTTAATACGAGTATTTACTGAATTAAACACGCTCAATAAATTATTATGAATCCCACAACATTCTGTAAGGTTGCTCTACATCATAAATGCTGTTAAGGCCATCAAGGGATGATCAAGGTTACTCTACTTGTCAACTAAGCAAGTACAAGTAAAGTTGAAGTAGTCATTTGCAAAAACATGTTTTATTCATCGGAATGCTGTTTTCTCTTAATTATGCCGTTCAATGTCAATTTAGAACTGCTTATATTCGATCTAAGTATAATGGATTTATTTATCAAGTAGGTAGTAATGCAACAAAAATCAATACTTAATTTAATAAAAGAGACGCTTCACCTAGTAACAATTTGAAAAATTCCGCTCATTATAATTTAATCAGTTTATACGAAGAGATATGGAAAAGTAGGCTTCTCAATGTATTGCACAATACATTTAAGATTTATTGCAACTATTATTTTCTATGAGCCTTAACTAATTTTATCACCTAGAGCATTTGCTTAAACCAATAACATTCACCACGCATTCCCGCAAGGCCGCATATTAGGCCAACACTTGTATTGTCTATTAAAACAATGTATTATAGGTTTCATCAGCCACGAAGTAACATTAGCTGTCGCTAGTATATCATAACAGTGCGTAGCTCGGCAGGCCAAGAATGTAGATCGCGGAAACGAATTCAAATGACCCTGCAAGGTTGCTGTTACCGCTGAGGCTAACATTCCCTCATTAATAGTACGACAGGCTGTTTTATGATCATGTAAGTATAATGTATCGTATCGGGTTTAAATAACTCTTTTTTTGTGTATGATTGCATCGCTTGTTTGGTTTTTCAATACGTGAACGACACTTTTATTCTTTAATTTTAGTTACAACTATTATTATTTATTTTATTTAATAATCAGGGTATAAAAACATAAAATTAACAGGGTCTCACAAAACTGTCGGAACAGTTTGCCTGCGTGATCCAGTAGGGAACTTTCGGAAACATATTCTTGTTTCACATCATTTTCATGTTACGTCCAATTATGTATTTCGGTATTTAAGTCTTGTGTTTTTTAGATCAACCTTTCATACCTTCTTTCTCTAACGTACCTATCCTTTTTATTTTCGTAGTCTAAGTCATCAGAGGCCTTAATTGTAAACGTGAAGGTGGCAGGTTTAGCACGTCTTCAATATTTCCCCCGCAAATTAGAATGGACAAGACCTTGCTAAAATGTGCATTAAATTTGCATAATAAAATGAGTGATTACTACAGAATCGCAACAGACACATTTATTATTCTTTACGCGTTATGGCCAACCATCGTCAAATAAAATAATGATGTTTTTAGCAGTAAGTTTATGGATTCTTTTATGGCTTCTCCCAAAACTACTTTCTACTAGAGATTATACCTATGTGTTAATGCTTTTTAATAGTGAAATTGTTTGTGAATTTTGAGCTATTTCCACGAACTCTTTCGATCCAAAAGGACATAAAAAGTCGCAATGTTTTTGTTCTTATTTTGGTACCATTTTCCATACCTGTGTCCCAAATTTATAATTATATATGATAGGTATCATAAAGGGTGTACTGTATGGTATAATTTTGGGAAACTTTTCTCTTGAAAGCCTTGTATAAAGCCAAAGATTTAAAAAAATATTAAATTTACTTATAATGTACGCAATACGCATAAAGGTAGATTTATTGGGCATGTTACATTTATTTAAATTTAATAGAAACATTTGTGGCCATTGAGGAAAAACAACTCGACCACACGTAGCCGTGTCGAAATGTTATTTTCTTAACCTAACATTTAACCAGTTCTTGAACTTTATTTGTACAACTTTATCGTGACCGCACTCAGACTGCATTTGCATCACATAAACAGCATTAGATACATTGCGCTCTCGCTAATGCATTTGACACGATGCATGCATTCGATTGGAACAAACATTTGAACAAATATCTGATTCAATTAAAGTTTGTTTGAATAATAGGTATCTTTAAAAAAAATGTAGAATAGCCTATTGGGTAATGTAATTCGAGATAGAATAATTCAAACGGTATCATTTATTTTTATTTGATTTGAAGCATGTTGAAAAACGGTTTCGTTTGTATGATGGTTTCGGTTATATTTGTTGATTTTTATGTCAATATATTCGCCAAAAGATGTCACTTTTCTGACGACAATATATTTTTAAATCGCGCTATCAAGATTTTCCTTGGAATAATGCCCCGAATAATTAATATTTAATGATTCTATAATTATTTATGACTACATCGGCTGTCTCTTTCATTTCAGTAGATAAATATGTCAGATTTCCGCAATGTTTCGATGAAATGTCACAAAATTAGACTTACGGCAAAACTACTCGAATGGGATAGTAAAATTCGCAATTTATGTTCATATGTCCATACTTAGATATGGGCGAGTAAGTACGTATACGACTTATGTAACAAAGCAAAGCTGTAAGAATTTCAACCGTATTTTATACATGATAAAATTGGATATTGCTTTGTGATGGGTTCTTTTAACACGAGTTACATGTGCATACATGCAATGATTTCAGTAATGCGATAAATTGCTCAATAAGTTAAGTGTGGGATCTAAGTTCTAGAGCGTTATCACGAATTAAGCGACTGGTTGAGTAATTTTAAAGCCTGAAATCATATGAAATCTAGGGCAACTCCAACTAGGCACTAGGCAGGCAACCTATTTTATATTTCAGATATTCTACCTTTCAATCTGTTTTATTCCTTTTAATGTTTAGAAGAATAGTCTCAACAAAACCTTGTGATTATATTATGCTTGCCAAGAATATACCTATTTAGTAAAAGTAACTTACAATTTTACTAAAGGTATAAAATTAATGATTCATGTATACCTACATCTAGTTTTCAAAATTGATTGAAGTTGTAATTCATAAATGTATGTCACTACAGTTTCAGGTAAAAATAACATTCTAAATGGTTATTCATACAGTTAAAACCATGTTAACTAACCAAGACATATTTTTTTAATACGAATAAGGATGTCCTAATTACAGTAGGTACCTATACACAAAATTGTAAAAGGTAAATTCAATAAAACCTCGTTTAATTGGCCTGATAAGAATAACCAATGAGGGCTACCGTTTTTGCGCTCACCAGTTAGCGCCACTGCGCTCTCAGTCCTGCTGTCAAAGTTTGTTATTGGTTATTATGGGCGTAAAAACCAAAATTACGTTAAATAGTATTTCATACATTAAAACTGCACCGTAAATATTTTTAACGAATATCCTGTATTGTAGCGCAGTCCCGTTTTGTTCGGAAAAAAGTATGGCAGTAGGTTTACTGACGATAAAATTGTCGCAAAGCATGGAAATTCATAATGTTTAAGTCATATTTGCCATTATCAATCTCAGATATTGCAAAATAGTCATCATATTAATCTAATTAGAAATAAACCCGCGTAAACCAACCTCAAAGTATGAAATTTGACATTTCGGAGGACTGACTTCACACTAGCGCCTCTAGCGGCGAATCCATACGCCCTCATTGTAACTTTTGCCCCTGTTATTATAAACAACACAACGCGCATGCAATCAGTGCTAGTTTGTTATTCAACTCGGGCGCAGAACGAAATTCATCGAATAAGGTAATCGAGGTGTGGTCAGCCTTGGTCAGTTGCGACACAATATACGCCTTTATGGCATGGTCAAATAAACTATATAAAAATATACTAGCATTGACACAAAATTAAAAATAGTTTGTCGATTAGTCACGTTGGCTGCCAACAAGCGTACCGCCAACTAGGTGCTAGAAAAACCATGGCCTATGGACGCCTGGTTAATGCATAAATCAGAAGGCTTTCTCTTAAAATCCTGAAGATGTGAATTAAATATTCGTTTCAAACAAATATTTACTCTTGAATAGAATTTTTTTTTGGCAAAAAACAAGCTGAGCGTCTTACGTACACAAATTAATAAGAAAGGCGTTCCATAGACAATCAATCAAGACGTAGAAGAAAGTTAAAAAAGTTTTCTAACAAACTGGCATAAACACGACAGAACGTCTCTAAATGGCTACAATGTGCAGCTTTAGGAGACCATAAATCAGTCCAGTGATCAAGCATGACTGACCATAGAGCATATTACAATTCATTCTATCCAACCTCTTAACTCCCACTGCGTCTTATTCTAATTTCAACTTTATTCAATATGTAATAGGCTTGATGTTACAATATACAAATCGAGCGAGATCGGAGATCGCGAAAGTAATCTATTTGCGAATAAATACGGACCTGCCACACTAACGAACCTATTCAACAATAGTACATACCATCGACAATATAAAGCTAGATTACACGACCCTATGAATCGCATATTAGCGAAAGTATGAGGAGTAATGTTGCCAGGGTGACTTAGATGGAATATTGCAAATTGATGCGTGTTCAGAATGACTTTAAATTGCATTAGAATTGCATTCAGAGTTGATAAATGTTTGCTGTCATTTTACCGATCTAATGATGTCAAAATAATTACAAAATAAATTGTAGACCGCTTGAAATTTATTAGTTGCACCTTTATGACTTGTATAAAGCCTAACAAGCGAATAATTTACTTGTATTTTTAAAGAATTTTTCAATTACATAAAACCAAGTAAATTACTTTCCTTTTTCATTAAAACTTGTCCCCAGCTTTCACTCTTTACTTTAATTACGTAAAGTGGACCATATTTAACAGCGGCAGTTTCGTGAACGGACCGAAACTTCATAAAAGTTGAATGAAATTGAAAGTAAATTCACTATCAATGGCGCGGAGGCGGAAAGCAAAATGATTGCCGTAACTGTGAAGATGTAGGGTTACCACGAGAAAATTTAATGAAATTTATTCTCCAAGTATGCCGCAATGGCAATTTACAAGTCAAAATCCATTAGCGTTTCTCAAAAGAAGACCACTGCCGAAAAGAAACGCCGAAAGACACTCTATAGTCAGTTATTTTCTAAGTAATAAAATATGATACTTATTTACTTACTACTTACTCTGTTCAACAATAAGAAAGTAATAAAACTCATTTTAGTTGGCAGAGGATAGTTTTTAACCCCCGACGCAAAAAGAGAGGGGTGCTATTATGAATTAGGTCGATATAGCTGAAGTCATACAGTCATTTTGTTCACCACTTTGTAAAAAAGAACACAGCTTTATAAACTTACAGTTATTATGATAACTAAAGAAAAATATGATATTAAATCTATTAAATATTACTAATGTGTAGGTATGGTATTTATAAGATGAATGTATATCACAATATTTAGTATTTGTAATATAGGTACATTTAGGCCTCTGTGAAACGCTAGTAGGGTTTGACTTGTAAAAGTGCCATTGCGGCCTACTTACAGAATAAAGTTCATTTATTTCATTTATTTATTTATTTAGTTTTTGTAATAAACGTCCTAGTGCTCGACGATAAATTATTTATAAAATAGTAAAATATTTATGCATTATTTAGGCATATTAAACATGCTCTTATGAACCTTTGTTCTGTTTAATTTTTTCATTATTCATGGTAACCCTACAACCACGTGCGCTAGATCATTTCAAAACTTTTTGCCAGTAACGGTCCGCTGAAAACCATCTTTTTAGTGGTACTTTATTGTTACATACACTGCATACACCCATGCAAAAACAAAGTTTACACATTGCCGGCTTAAATTAGTAATCTTGGATCTCCAGTGAAAATAAACTTACTGTATTAGCTAATAAAGTCGTTATTGTCTTGTAAGATGATGAAGAAGTTGCATAGGCGTGCGGTTTTTGTTTTTGGTGCGTAATTGAACCACTTTCTTATAATTTCGCACGGTTTTTGCAGCCTTGGGTTTACCTGCCAGTTATTTGATATTTAAATTTGTTAGGCCATGTGTTATATAACTACTATTCTTGTTATTATATTAAATAATAGCCAGCAATAAGCGACTACTAGGGTGAATATCTAAAGGAACGCGACTGTCATCCAGAGGACGCGGGATCAAAAAACATTATTTCTATTTACTTATTATACTCGATAGAAAGAGACAAAACGTGATATAACGATTAACCGTAACTTGCTGATTACTTAGCTTAGCTTAGTGATCCTTTTTTTGACAGCAACTTGTAACTTCCGTCGAAATCGTTACAGTTACTGATGTAATAGGATTTTTTAACTTTTCTGCGAAGTCAGATTCAATGAACCGTTTTCAAGTAGCTTTTTATTAAATTTTTAAGATTTGTATAGATTTAAGCCTCTTCAAATAAAATTCCTCTAACGAGACAATGCCAGGACACCATATGGATGGAAAATATTTTTTTTTAAGAAATTTAGATTTAGAAATCTGAATACTAGTGACTCTGTGAGCTGTAGACCTTGATAGTGTTTTTTTTTTTAAATAAAAAAATTGACTCTTTATAGTTATTGAAACTGCTCACAAAACTTCACGAGAATCGGTTAAGAAATGCGAGCGGCTGAGGAGAAAAGCCAGAAATCCTTACATACGAAAGCATTTTTGTCGAGTGTGAAGCAGAGAGACCTTCGTTTCACTCGGTCAATCGTTCCTGTTATCTAAATTATTTTAAGTCCTACAGTACTGATTTAGCTTATCTATTAACCTATTAAGACAACATTTTTTGTTAAGAAGCGTCAGTTGTTTCATTAAAATAAGTAAGTACCCTCCTAATAAAATCTACCTGTCACCTGCCTAGATTATTACGATATCCTCTTTACCTCATGCGAACAAAAATTTACAGCACTAACTACACATTACTCTCTTCTTAAGAAATCTAATCAAGACCAAAACAAACACACACGCAAGTCTGTTACTAGAGCGGAACAGTTGCGCGGGCGCTGGTCCGATGTCATCTCGTTGCGACACTGCTATCATAGGAATAAGGTCTTAAGTACATACGGCTTTATGGCTATAACAGCATGGCCACGACTGCGTGAATTGCGACGCAGCAATCAGTTCATTGCTCGGACGAGACGCGAAAAGCACTGCGGTTAGTTGGGATCACACGCAATGTATTAGGAAAACCGCTATCGCTGCTGCTTATGTCTTATGGCCGTAAGAATAAGGTCGTAACTTGTACGTGAGTCTTTACGTTTCGGCCACGACACCGCCGGGCAGCGGCAGCGTTTTGCTATACGTGGGAGCGCGATCAGGCCATGGTTTCTCATTCCCACAATAAAGACCTAAGTAAACCTTTACGGCTGCAGTTAGTTTTGAGTAGTAGTACGTAGTACTATTTTTTATCTGTGGTAGTTGTGATAGCATCATATCATATCATTCATAAACCGGACTATCACTTGTCCAAGAAGGCTAAATACCTGGCAAACGGGAAAAAGGTCGCCCCAGAACAACTCGGCGGTGTTCTGTGGATCTAAAGTCGAGCTCTCTGGGAATGACATGGCAAGAAGTAACCAAATTGCTCAAAAACTAAGCAAATGAAGAGAATTGAATCAAGCCCTACATCCATCCCAGCAGAGAGTCACGAGATAAAGAAGAAGAAAAAAGAAGTAGAAGTAGAGATCGCGGTCTGGCTTCTCATTTCCACAATAAGGTCTTAAGTAAGTCTTTAGGCAGCGGTGAGTTTTCGGTAGCAGTGATAGCGAGAGACGGTCTGGCTTCTCATTCGCACATATCACATATGGCACACTACTGCCACAGATGAATATGAAACACAAGATACTACGGATACGGGACAGATGCAGCAAGACTCTAGGAACGGGGCATGTAGATTTGAAGATATTACATCGGTCTTGCTCTAACACTCTCGAGAACATGCGTGTCGTTATCCGACGCTCCCTAGCGTACCTGACGCCCGTATTCGCTCACTTGATTTTGGCGACTCTGGTTGCCATGTGTCAACCTCATCCTTATTACAAGGGCATAGAGTTCAACTTCAAATTCAAAGGAAGCGAGTGAGACTTGCGCAAACGCAGCGGACGAACGTTCGCGGGCGGGCGTTCTTGCAAGAAGCCTGCCGCTACCGCTTGAAGTCGTGGCTGAACACTTAAAGTACTTAGGACCTTCTTGCGTTAAGGCCCGGTTGCCACACGGATTAATATCTTAAGTCGCTGTAACACCTTGCAAGGTCGGGTTAAAAATTTTGCGAGAATGTTGCTGTTACTTTTTCTTGAAGGTTGAGGTTTTTGTTGGTGAGTTGATAATAATAGATTGAGTAGCACGCAATTGGTAAAGAACTTTGAACCGTTATCAAATTCAGTTTTGACTAAGCTTTGAGTTATAAGTATATCTGTATGCTTATCTTATCTTATTTTATTTAGATGAGGGCCCTTGTCGTTGCACAGTGGGATCTTTTGTACAATTGCCTCGTCCTTTACACCTACTCCAAGCTGATCTCCAACATTTCGACAAACCGGATGATGGAGTTCAGCGGGAGTACTCTGAATTCCTTTGGTTCAGGGTCAAAGTTCTCTGTCAAAGTGCTCAATCATCATAAATTCCTTTGGTTCAGGGTCAAAGTTCTCTGTCAAAGTGCTTAATCATCATAAATTCTAAATTTGTACCTATTACCTATGTCATACCATTTGTTTGTAACAATATCTAGTTAATTTGCTCATGTATATCGCTTTTGTTTTATACTTTGGTGTAAATTACTTAGGATAGGTTTCGCTCATTATTTGTTATCATGGTGTACATGCATGTTTTTGGTGGCGTTCCATTCCAGGACCTTTCAATTATGTTATTGTTGCTATACAATGAATGTCACCTGTTTTGCGTGCCTTTTAAATAAAAAAAATTACCATTGCCAAAGTCATTCAGTCTATTATCTATGCATCACCTACTGTGAATTGTTATTCTTTGATATGATCTCCGCTACCCTAAGGTTGTCTGGAAGAGATCGCTCATAAGACCGCCTGTTGTTTGCCTCTACTCATTGTCATTATGTACTGTTATGTGTTACTTTTGTTGAGGTTATGCAATAAAGAGTATTTGTTGTTGTTGTTGTTGTTGTCATTCATTCTCTGTCTCATGAATAGGCTAATCTTCTAATTGAGCTCGCTGCATAATCGGCCTCATCATTGCCCCCCTGGCTAAATGCTGGCCTAGAGCAATCCCATTTAAAAAAAAAGATGATATTAACAGTGAATTTCCTTTGTCACCAGGAACACATACAAGAGGTGCTGGACAAGTGGACACAGATCGACGACGAGATCTGGGCGAAGGTGATAGTGTTCGAGCGGAACAGGCGCGTGGCCAAGGCGTATGCGCGGGCGCCGGTGCTCACCATCAACGGCTCCGACGACGGCTTCGACGGGATGAGGTTAGATCCCTTTTTGTAACAATAATCAAATATAACAACAGCGAATCAACAGAATTGCACAACTTAATTCCTTCCGCCTCTTCCTACCATCGGACGAGCAGGGATACGGCGAGGCGACACCGTTTTACGGTGACAGTTCCGAAAACTCGCACGAAGCGTTTTGCTTCCACTTTTATTGTGAGACCAGCCAAGCTGGTGGAACTCCTTGCCGGAATCCTTGTTCCCTGTGAACTACAACCTTTCGGTCTTCAAGGCGAGAGCGAATCGGTTTTTACTAGGTAAGCGCGTTCCATCCTAGACCACAATATCGCTTACCATCAAGTGATTTGTGGTCAAGCGCAAAACCAATTAGAATTTAAAAAAAACAATCAAGCAACAATAACAGCGGCGTTTGGAAAACCTGGACGCGAAGCGGCATATCCGCAAGACTCGACCAAAGCCCTCCTCCACGTACCTAAAACTTCGTGGGACAGCTCCACGGCGCACCCTGTAACTGTATATTCAAAATAAAATTTGGCTTTGCGAGACACATTAGGGCATTCCATAATCTTGATAACTGACGGAGTCGCTGTCGCCGGACACGGCGAGGAGGACTATATGATACAGTATATATATAACAATAATAAATAAAACATTCACCTTCCACAATTACCATTTTTCAGCCAACAAACGCCTTTAAATACAATGACGTTCGTACTTAGTTTCGCTGACAGAAGAATTTTCATTGAATGTACTTTCCGCAGAAAATTCTTTGCTTAGAGAAAAATTGTTTTTCAGAAGGGTCGCAGTTTTAACCTAACCTACGTTTCTGGTAGATCTACGAGTATTTAGGTTCTACACAATAGCATTTTAGTTGTGCCTAATAAGTAAACGGTTTCTGAAAAAGTTGAAATGAATTTATTTATGCTCTTCATTGAGAAGACCTCGAACAGCTCGCTCCATGACCCTCCTGAAAAGGCTTAGTAATGTAAGCGTGGCTTAAGTTAAGGCAATTCCTGTTCCCAAATTATAATTAGCCACAGACGTCACCTATTGACATGATAAATAGCATTATTACCAAAGAAGGCTAGGGCCCTGAGCTATACAAAAGAGATTTCTCCAAAACTGTAACAAATCATCAGGTATATTGCGAAACGCCCCAGGCGGGAGTTAACGGCAGTTTCAAACAAATCTAAGTATTGGATTGCAAAATGAACTAAATACGCTATATATTAACCTAGTTAAACAACAAGGGCGCATGTGTCATGGTTATCCCAGGATATAAGGCCTTACTCAATGGAAAGCAGAATAATAGCCGTAATAGGCTAACCCGGCACGTGGCTGTCCTACTTTTCTTATCTCATTGTGTCTTTAGTTAATTTATAACCTAAAGTTATTAATTGTTGTCACAATCGTTCGGCTTGTAAATTCAATTGTTTTTGGTTTAATTATTTTCCTCTATGGTTCATTTCATTTCGTTGTCGCTTGGAGGTAGATTTGTAATGGTTATTGGTTGCTTGCAAAACGACTGTGGTTTCGTTTATTGAATTATTACTGTTGAGTGACTTTTGATTGTTTTTAAAAATAGTCGTAAGTCTGAGTATGATGATGTTTAATTATCTTTATTTACCAGTTTTATTATTTACATGCATAGGATCAGCATCTTTTTAAGGTTCCGTGTCAAAAAGACAAAAACGGAACCTTTATGTTGCGTCTCGGCTGTGCCTCTGACAACTATGTGTTTATAAGCTCACGAATTACCTACAGTAGGTAAAAACGGTACGGTACGGTACAGTAGGTAGGTAATTGGAATAGTTGCCCAAAAGGACAAATCAAGTATATTGAAAAAAAAATCTATTTAAAATGGTCGATATCAGCGGGGTAAAAATACAAAGTATTCTTATACTAGGTCAAGTGTACTATCAAACTTATGAAAGGATTTAAACTGGGCTGGCACGACGACCCAAAGTGACTCTTGGCCTCCAAAACACAAGAGCACGCCATGTTGCTTGGTCCTGCGCCATCTCGCCAGCTTGCACCGGCTCCGAGCTCACGCAAGTCCTTCATTCCAGCGATATTTGGGGGGACTTACAGAACGTCGTCCGGTCGGTCAGCATAAGTGTCTCTTTCTCACCTGTGGATCTTCTCCCATCCTCTCGAGGTAGCTAAGCCATCGAATACGATGCGCTTTGGTTTCACACCTCACACCGAAAGTTTCCAGGATTTTAACTATACGTTCTAAAACATGTCGGTAACTCACTTGTGATTGTGACTCTTCTTGAGT
This sequence comes from Cenopis cana, assembly GCA_951800055.1. NCBI lineage: Eukaryota > Metazoa > Arthropoda > Insecta > Lepidoptera > Tortricidae > Cenopis > Cenopis cana. Next base: position 1,075,905 of record OX637476.1, on the reverse strand, counting down.
CGCAATTGTGGCCATCTGGCAGGCCGTAAGTTTACTTGCCATCGTCATTGCTTTAAAAAATGAAAAAGATAACCCGCATTTCACACAACGCATTCCCCATGTACAACATGCCAGTGTTCCATTTAATTATTTCGCAACCGTTATAATTGGCATTGTGCAACTCACGAACCATTTGCCCGCATTAAGACCAGCTGTAGTCACGTTGTCGTGATCCGATAAAGTTATCGATTGTAATAAACGTATTGGTTGATTTGGATGGTACTAATAATAAATGGGGTTATGGGGTAATGGCGACTAGTCGAACGGTAAGGCACGCGACTGTTAACCTAGAGGTCGCGGGTTTGACCACAGCTCATACCGTTGAGTTTTTCTAAAAACAATAATGAAATAGAAATAAAAGTGGTGGTATTTGTACTGTCTCGCTTCCGCGCATCGTGCTCTGATCAGAAAGCACTCATTGAAATGTGATGTGTCCTGGAGATCATATTTAAATGAGACTCATAGTGGGTTGTTTTGTTGTTCCACCCATAAGTGCACTCTTTTGTGGCTTGCATACTCATCGCAAAGTCATCGTCATTGGTTTTTACGTCTGTCATCGATTTAATGTGTAATATAGAAGCCTATACGGTAACAGCATCGTCTCCCGCAGAGGTGGCAGCATAACTGAGGATTAGCGGTTAGCGAAGTACTTATACATATCTTTTCCTTCTTCGGCCTTCAAGGAGTGTAATATAAGGAAGCAGTATAGAATATATAATGACCCGATTAACAGTAACTAGTGGCAGCTTACTGGTACCGCACCGATACGGAATTAGCATAAGTTGAGGAAAAGAAGGAAGATTAGGTATACGATTATAAAAAAAGGAGTGTCTCCAGAATGATTTTCTATTCTTCTTTCTGGTCCTGGTTTTCTTTTCTTGACTTACTCCTAGTTTAACTGAGACCGCGCCTATGACCGGAGTGGTGCAAAAGGGGCGACGTCAAAGGGTAGCGGGCAGAAAGTCCCGTCCTCCCGCTACCCTTCCGCACGGTCAGTTAAGCGATCGACCTGTATTCCGTGTGAATGGTTGAAATCCAGCCAGGTCTTAATTGCTCAATGAATGTATAGCAACATTGTGTTCAACGTTAAGGCCTGAATTCAGCGCCGGCGCAGCGAGCCGTGCGACGCGCAAGGTCGCCCGTCAGTTTCACTACGACTTCATAAAATTAAGAGAGCTTGGTTTTAATACTTTTAATGGGCTAGGTTACATGTTTCATATTCGTGATGTTAGCACTGCATTGACGAACACTTTAGCCTAGTTGCTAGTGACGTGAGTGAAAAGTGTGAGTTGAAATTAGGAGACTTGGTTTAAGTCGAACGGAAATCTGTAAAATAGAAAAAACAAACTAAAAATTGGCCCTTACGAATTTGTAGAAAAATTTGTGTGGCCATCTAGAATATTTGGTGCCTTTTTTTTACGCTGGAAAATGCTTGATGCATACCGGCCTTCCTGGGGGTTTTAGGCGCGGGATGATGTGGGACTCCTGCGTCAGGCTACCCACTAAAAACCAGCGGCTTTCCCTCATCGCCTTTGTGAGACGCCGCAGGATTCGCTTGCGCATGCCACCACGAGCAGAATATTTGGTGCCTGCGTTTTGTTTTCTATGTATTTAAGTATTTATTTATCTGGTACATACTCGTATATCGTCACCTACTATAAGCTCTGGTTAGTGTTTCCCATTTTTGATAAAGAAGAAATCCTGCTGCCTAGAAGGCTGATGACCTGTTCGATATTCGCACAATTACATATGCCTATAATGTGATAATTACATGATCATAAGATCGTGCATATGGTGAAAGTTTGAACCTGTCAGTCTCATGCGCAACAATTAGGCAAGCGTGCGTGCGAATTGCTCGATAACTGAATCGATTATGCATCGATTGCTTAAGGAATCGATATTTGTATTGACGTGAACTGTTGGAGTGTCATGTGACTGGAATGTCAAGGGTACGTCTGTATCGCTTCCGAAAGCATCGAATCGAAATTCATCAGTATTTGACCTTAGTGATGTTTGACAGCACATAGGACCATATGTGTTAGAAAATGTTTCTTCAACCTGTTACTTAGATTTTTTTTATTTAATATTTATCTCCAAAAGAATGAAATATTAGGTTTCTATTTAATTCTTATACATTTATCACTTTAAAATAAGTATCAAAATAAAAACAAAACCGCACAATTTTCATAATTTTAATTCATATAAATATGTTGACATGTAAAATGACATTTTAACAATAAAATTTCTGATTCTAATCTTTCGTAATTGGACCTAGTAGGTATCGTATTTTAGACAAGTTAACCATAATAGCGGATCTTACATTTTTAAATTAGTACCCAATTAATTTGAAAATTACGAACAAAGGCAGTTGATGATGAATGATGAATCATTGATTCGATAATAGCTTTTAATTGATCTCATGAAAATTCTGAATTGACAATTAATTGTTGACTAATTGGCATACAAAATTTTACTCTAAAAAATGCTCCACATAAATTACACCTTACGCAAGTAATACCTAATTATGTTACGTGCATGCGTTGTAACTCACGATTTTTATATCAATTGTCAAGTTTTATCTGTCCACATCAGTGGCCACGTCTCTTGGGTGCCGGTTATACAAATGTTTCACAATTATCAAGACTATCTAGAGTAGTATGTGGTTTTCACTTGTTGAAATGACCTTGAGTTAATGGCATTTTTACCTTGTCAATTTGCTATCTGAATATTTTTATGGTGCCATTCGGGCCAGTTTTTCGAAACAATGGGACCAACTACAGTTAGAGCACAATAATAATAATAAATAAATAATAAATATTTATGGACAATCTTACACAAATTAACCTAGTCCCAAACTAAGCAAAGCTTGTACTATGAGCACTAAGCGACGATATACATACTTATATAGATAAATAGATACTTAAATACATAGAAAACATCCTAGACCCAAGAACAAATATTCGTGCTCATCACACGAATAAATGCCCTGGCCGCGGGATTCGAACCCGGAACCTCCTGCTTCGAAAAAGAAAAAAGAAAAAGAAGGTAAAGGGAAAAGATTGGGGAAAAACGGCTCTGCTATCGAAACGGCTTAGATTTCGATGAAATTTGCTATGGGAGTGGGAGGTTTCAAGTCGAACTATACATAACTTTCCGACATTAGGTTTCACGGGTCTGCGTAAAACTGAGCCTTAAGAAACCAAATAAACGCAAAGTAGGTAGCGCGCAGGCGCGATGTGATCGACATGGCATGTCTTGCGCATAATGACACGGAAGTCGCCGTAGATCATCGCGCATAGACCAAAGGCTGCATGGAGTGTGTTTTGCAAGAATGATATTTTTGAAAGCTGTGCCTGTCGCTGGTGCTAATACTAAAAAAAAAATGGTGGCATTTGAACCACTTTTTACAGGTGATTAAAATGTATGTAAATATGCGACTAACTACAATTAGAACATACAAAAATAGGGACCAAGCTTTGGCTAGAGAAAAGCCATTCGAATATAGTCCATTTTATGTTCCATATATCATTTTTTTTTTATTAATTTAAAGGGATACACAAACATAAAACTACTTAAATATAGCTAAACTAAGGTAGATAAGAATCATGCACCACCACAAAAGCAAAATAAAACGGTGACATAATAATACGACAGAAAATCAACAGCTTAAAACTACACGGAAATAACATATACCGTTATAAGGCTACAAACGTACAATCAATTTATTTTCTTACTGGCGAGCGTGTACCAACGCGACAGTACGGCAAAGCCACTTTTATCGCCGCCCGGCCAACAAGGAAGTGCCCGATCAGATGCACACACGAAAATCGCTTTAAACGAGCTTACACTGCTATTTAATTAGTCTAGATCTAGCCACTAACAACGAACAATAAAGATTCAACATTGCACCCCACTAATAATTAGGAGCCGATAGGCACTAGGGAGCGAAGGCTTCGTTATCCCAACGCTTATACACCTTTCTAGTTCAGTAAGAGGATAGGGAAATGCTCGGTTTTCTCACTAGGGTTTAGCGTTAATTTTGTGGGGAGTTGAATGTATCGTGTTAGCGTGGGTTTCTCAATTTTATTGGAGAAATTGAAGCTAAAGTAACCATTGATTAGGGTTTTTTTCTTGACAGATTGCTGCGATTTCTCGTATGTATTTACAATTAACTGTAAAAGTTGTTAGAGAGTTTAGAGAGGCACGACTCCTTTAGAACATTTTATTCTAACGTTATTTATGACATCTCTAGTTACTGACTGTGTTTAACTAGTTATATCTGAATATTGGCAGGCATTTTATTTATTGTACAACCTATTTCGACTATTTTTTAGTCTTGTGTTATGCAGATCTGTCAGCCAACTAACATTAGACAGTTTTAGCGAATATGGTTTCTCCGGATGCTGTATTTTGCAAGATCACATATCAAAATCAGATATGTAGTCACAACCAGTTTAAGATAACAATTCTGCAATGGAAAGTGAACTAGGCCGCATTCTAAGACGTAGATGTGCGCAATTGATTCTATAAATCTCGAGTTTCACTTGTTTTTGCGCGATAACATTTCTTATCCGAGCCTTTAGTCATTTTAGCCCGTTTTGCTAAAATAGGGCGACAGTTGGCCATTCTTTAGCATTGTAAATAAAGCAATTGTTAACCTAAAGAGGCAGCTGTTTTATTTATCGCCCTGCGGCGTCGGCACAAAGTAGTGAGCGGAAAGTGCACTTTTATTTGCTGACAGGACCATTTTGAATGTAAATTAATTTCCACCATATTAGCCTGGTTGGCCTTTCAATCTCGAGTCGTGGATTCGAACCCCAGCTAACGTAACATAACATCGTTAGGTTGGCAACACTGCCCCAATTCCAGTACCTAATGGCCGATGATTGCAACCTGCCCACGCACACGCGTCGATCTGTCCGCCTTTGTGCTTTACTTTAGAAGAAGCATGCTGGTATTTCATGATAGAATTCGACGTTACAGACGTTTTGCGAAATCCTTTCTGACGAAAGCACTCTCGCTGAGTGAAAAATACCTTTATAATATTTACAAAAAAAAAACATATTTAACCATCCGATATAAACAAACTAAACACATTCACGTTTTAAAACGCATTTTTTATCAATCAGCTAAATTTTCAAGTCCAAGTTCAAGATCAAATTGTTCATTCCGTTTCATGTGCCATTTTAAAACGCAAAAGACTATTTTGTTACCAAAATCTATAAAACATGACCTTTCAATCTTATTCAAATTCATGAATAAACCGCAATACTACCCTACTTTAGAAACAAATAGTCACAACAACACTTGCATTGTTTTTGTTGGCAGAATATTTTGAACCTTAATTGTTTTAGCGGTGAATAGCTTCTAAAGAGTTTACATTGATGCAACTCTGCTAAGTAACAAATTATTTGTATGTTTTTATTTATTATTTGTAAATATTTAGTGCATTGTTTAGTTTGTTATTGGTCCTGCTAACTTAAATGATTTCAAGTACCTATACCAAATATCCGCCCAAACGCTCTTAGGTAGCTTATAAATTTCTTCTGTTCGGTCGATAAAGGCGTATATCCACCCAAGTCCTAGTTACATGTGACTTTTTACCATACTAAGGCATAGAACTTCTAACAATCATTTCTGATCGTACAATAAAGGCGTATATGCCCACAAATCTTACTGACATGTGGCTTTTTACCAAACTTAACTGCAGCTCATAGCATTCCACATTCGCGTGTTGCAATGGCTGAGTGTTATTGTTTATTGTGTTCTTATCGATATATCGGCTTTGTTAGCCTGGGCGGAACCTGACAATGGCTGGTTCTAGCCTTGCTTTTTGTCTAAACACGGTGTATGATTTGTACGACATTGCTAGTTTTAATTATTACTGTTTAGTCGTATGTTAGGATTTTTTTATAAATGTAATATTGAACAATTACGGCGACTTCCTGGCATATTCAAAACATAATACCGCTACCCAAAGGTTGTCTGGAAGAGATCGCTTTTTAGGGATAAGACCGCCTGTTGTTGCCTTATTGTTAGCAGCGCCGGATCTAGAATTTTTTCGAGGGGGGGGGGGCAAAAACTACAAAATACCGCCCCCGTCTGCATATATTGTCTTACAAATTGTTACCTCTACCATTTCAGAACAGTAAAAGTAGCTACTAGTTATCTACTCTAAGGGGGGACGGGTCATAAAGTCATTTATAACACATTTACGTATAGATGAAAACGCGAGCGCAGCGAGCGCGAAAATTTTCAAACATTATGATGCAGATGCGGAAAATACTTCATACGTATCAAGTCATAAAAAAACGCGGGCGCAGCGAGCGCGAAATTTTTTGTCCTGTCAAGATGTATTTTGGCCTGTCAAGAAGTTCGAATTGCCGCCCCCATGCCGCTCCTAAATTTGCCGCCCCCTAAACTTGCCGCCCGGGGCATGGACCCCGGCTTGCCCCCCCTAGATCCGGCTCTGATTGTTAGTCATAAGTTTTGTTTGTAATATTTCCACTTTTTAGCGCGCAATAAAGAGTATATTATTAATACTTTTTATTCATATTTGTCTTGCTATTTATAACTATCATTGTCCGATGAGTGTACCTATTACAAGCACTTAACAAGCAGGGAGACAACAGACAACGTCTTTGGTGGCTATTTATAACTGCACTTAATTTTATTTCGTTTAAAATGTAAAATAATCCACCTCAATATCACAACCCAGTACACAAGACAAAATGGGTGACCTTTATTTTATAAACTGTTTATTCAAAAAGACAAAGAAAATAAGCGACCATGTTTAATATACTGCAATGCAAAGGTGCAAATTTATGACTTTCGTGTTGCAAATTTAGTAATGTTTACATTTTAGAGTGATGTTAATCTGTTTTAATGGCACCATACGACATTAGCCTCTCTATCAAAGATCCTGATACACCCACGACTCTATTTCGTAATTGTCTTGATTATGCTTAGTGTACTACCGAAAGCCGCGCCTTGTGGCGCCAACCTAAAACATATCCTGATTCTCACACAACCAGGCTAATACAAACTCTATAGGTACCCAAATTAGATTCAATTTAGGATGATTACGACGTAAGACAATAGAACGTTCTAAAATTGAATAAACGTGATCTTATTCCGTTGATTTTGCATTGTCTACTTGAATTAATAGGGGATTATTTGCATAATATAAACAGCAACTTTGATCTCTAAGCATTATCAGTTAAGGCTCACATTCGCGTCATATTACACATATGACGTTGTTTGTTTTTGCGTGTATAAATTGTCTCTAGATATAGGAAAGTGGGGCGACATTGAGGCAGGCTTTTGCAAGCATTTGGTCAGTGTCAACGAATTTGTCTCTGTTTTTATGCAATCTCGTGTGATTTAGGACGATAAAATGGAATAACAATGCCTTACGTGCATTGAAAACCTTGTTTTGAATTTAACGGTCAAGATTTATCATTAAATGTTATGTAAATTTTACACTTATGCTTGACAGCACATTTTAGTGGTACTTTTCTTTCTGTCGATAAGAAAACCAAACAGAATATATAATATCAATTCAAGATAAGTGTCAATTCAAACAGATAATGACCTCAATAGAAAAGCGTTTTTTAACTGATAATAACTGCGTTAATAATTTTCTAAATATACGACCGCTGAATGTCGCTAAACAATCTAAACATACTAACACATTTTATCGTATCAGCACATCTATTTGGCCACTAACCGGATCACTTAATCCATATAAAACAATTTAAACTGAAGTGTCCCTTTCACTATAATTATTTAAAATACCTTTTATGGGCGATTGCAACGCGAAGCGTGCTACTTAAACTACTTCTAACTTACAAAACAGCCTCTAAACTAGTACAAACCCAATTAAGATTTAAATAAACGCGATACTTACGCCTAATGTCAATTAAAAAGTGGGAATAGAGATAAATTGCTGCAATTTTGCTAACACGAGAGATTCTACGTAGTGAACGACGGTTTTTTGCATCTTTCTGTATTTCAGGATTAGAAGAGTGGATATACACTGGTACGATTAAAACAGACTTTCCTGAGAGGTTGCTAATTAAAAAACATTTATTTTTTAAGGATTGCCAACAGATAATACATTATTCATAAATGATTCATTAGATTTAGACGCAAAGGAAACAATTTCTGTTCATCACCTTAACAATACCTTTGTGGTGCACAATAAAGTATATATTATTATTATTATTATTAATACCTATTTATTTATGAGCTCGTCTAATCGACTGTGTATTAAATCAAAAGTAACTGTGAACAAGTAATTTTTATTGAGCAATGACTTGATCTCCTACAATCCTAGAGACCCAAAATATTTAAAGTTCGCTTTTGTACAAATATCTAAACTAAAATTTACTTTCTGCTGCTTATGTGTTTCTGCTTTACTACTGGAGTTGTAGTTTAGTGCTAGAAAAAAACAGCAGATTTTTGTTAATATTTACCACTAAGTAAGATGTAAATCATCTCCACTATAATTCCAGGCCTAGATCCAAATGCAAATGGCTGCGCAAGCTCCCGCGCACTGCGCATGCGTTAGATGCGCGATTCGGCCCACGGCCTCTACTTGACATGTGCACTTTACATGCTTTATTTAACTCTACTCACTGCCCCATGTTCATGGTCTCTACCATGTTTTATTTGTCTATTTGTTAGCTTAATTTAGCTACGATAATGGTCCTGATTTATTAGATAATCGTGATTTTGCCCTGATTTCTACTAGGAAATCAGGGCAAAATCCCTAGGTATTTTTAGGTATTCCTAATGGTGTATCTTTTCTTGTTTTGCTATTATTGTACCTACTCACAAAGAATTAGGTATCCATTATAAAAATTTAATTAAAATCGCGAGTTTTGTTTATCGTATACCTGCTCACATATTTTCACAAGAATCGGTTGATAATTGCGAACTGTAAAAGAGAGCCGGCAATCCGACATACGAAAGCATTTTTGCACAAACTGACACGGAAATTGACATGACGATTTCATAAAAAAATCTTGAAATAAAAGGAAGGACGGAAGAAAGACGGAAGAGAGGAAGGCTAAGAAGAACATACATGGACCAAATTAAGGAAAAATTAAACGCCGAGTCGTATTAGGTAGTAGATATACATGGAAGTTGCTCCATCGACAAGAGCCTAGCTCTTAATGATGATGATGATGAAACGGAGACCACTCGCTCCTCAAGCATAGAAACTACCAATATAAGACAAACTTCCTTAGCATGAACACAGCCTTAAGGAGGTACTCGCTGTAAACGTTTCCAACGAATGACACGCGATCACCCGACTGATGCACCTCATGCATTTGACATGAGCGTCTGTGAACAATGAAATATTGCTGGCTACGGATCTAACACCTTGTTAGAACAATACTCGAGTTTGCATGTTTACAGGAATGTAGAGATTTGAAGTAAGATTTTAACAGCGTACTTACTTAAGAGGCCTTACAAGTAGAATTGAAGCGGAAATAAACAGTTTCTAGTTTGAAAAGTAAGGTATTAGATAATAGTCCTTTTCTAGATAGTAATATTGATAGTGGAGCCTGAATTCGTCAATATTTTGAGAGAGATGAGACAACAAAGCGAACTAATAACATTAAGAATTTGCAACAAAATATTGGCACCAATTTTCACAATACTTGTTATAATGCATATTTGAATACCCAAGGATCGATATGAATCTTACAATGGTACCAGGCTTTTAGAAGAGAAAAGGAGTAACTTAATTAATACATAACACTTCTTATAGCTTGGTGTAAAGCATGTGAAACTGTCTCAGTGAAAGTGAGATGACAATGTTATCGCGCGATCTCGCGGCAGCGGGGAAATGTATTGTGTAATACAAGTGTCATTCAAATTTTGCTAAGAGTGAGTTTTAGTGAAGGATTTATCTATGGGGTCGGTAAAAACTGAGGTTGGCTGTTATTTGATACAAAGACCGTGATCTCACACGCAGCCTAAGACGGGAATCGAACCCGCGGGCCTCTAGTTTGCCGGTCCCCTTACCCGTAGACTACCCACCCAGCTACTACGTCATCAGAGCATCTTTGCCATGCATTATAATCCGCTACTACTAGCGGCCCCTCTGTACTTTCTTCAAAGGCTCACAGCATAACAAAATTTGATTCGTGAAAAGGATTAGTGACATTGATGACAGAATCATAAGTATCTTTTTGACGTAGCAAGTTATACGAATAGAGCTAGATTATTTTCTCATGATATGCTATAAACATTCCAAGTGGGTGATTTTTGAGTGTCGAACGCTCGACTTTTCACTCGACATCTGTCAAAACATCATAGTTTTTTGACAAATCTCGACTGAAAAGCCGAGCGTTCGACACTCAAAAATCAGCCCCTGGTCACAAAAATCAACAAAAACGTAATTTTACAGCAAAATATGACCCCAATTATGTTGTACTTTGCTGCTGACCTACATCAATCGATATCATCAGCTATTGTTTATTCGTTAAGTATCGATTTGGAATCGATTACTCGACGGGCGGCCTTGTGGACGAAAGTTTCGATGATCGATCAAATAATCGCTTGTGGCTAAATTCGTTTGCCATCTTCCTACGCATTTGTTAAATTATTACACAGTACACAGATTTTCAGAATAGTGTATAGGGAACATGATAAGTGCACCTCAAAATCTATATCAACCTCCTAGTATTTTCCCGGGTTTGCCCTTCATCTGACCTTAAAACCCAGACGGAAATATAAACCATGTTGGAATTACATCGGTTTCTTGTCCAGGGACGTGTTGATCGGTCAAACAAAACTCATCAACATCCGCCTAGCGTTATCCCAGTTCAGTTGCATCGTGAAGGATGCCTGGGGGCCTGGGGTCAGCTACATAATCCCAATATTTGGCGTAGGCTCTAGTTTCTAGGGCGACTGCCATCTGACCTTTCAACCCAAAGGGACACAACCCTATTAGGACCCATATATTTATTGTTAATAAAGTTATCTCGTTGTTTTGTTCTGTGTACTGTGTAACGGTGAACTGACAAAATTATTGATTGCAACCAGCATTCTTCGCCGGTTCTCATCACAGTGACGCAATGTCAAGTGATTCATAACCATAGTCGGTTAATTATGAATCTTAAAAATAATGTGTGAAAATTTATAATTTGGTGTCTCAAGATTGCTGCTAAAGGTTAACTAAGTAATCCAGTAACTTTGTCGTCTGAAAGCACGGGGCAGTGTGCGTCAAATCCAGTAGTTCTGATTTTTTGCAGACTTGTTTATGATGTTGGCCCAATGAATAAACCAAATTTGTGACCTCGAGCGCAAAACGCACCTATCCTTTCAGAGTAGTACTAACTAAAAATGGAACGTATACTCACTTTTCTGCAACTAATTAAAAAATACTTTGGGCATGTTACAATGGGCATATTATTTGTAGTTATATGTTCACTAGCGGTCGTAAACCTTTTCCTTTAATAATCTTTCATTTAATTGAGCCAATTTTCTATCTATTCTATATTTTATTTAATCGGTAGTACATATTGCCTGGTTATATGTTTTAAATTAATTGTTTTTATATTATATGGTTTTAGAAATAAAACACTAAAGAAATATTGTAAGTTAACCTGTCATGGATATTAAATTAACTTTGAGACTTTATGTAATCATTCAAAATATGGATACCACTATAATTACTTTATCCTAACTAAAACACTTTAAATCGCATATTGCATCAGGTGTCGACATAAACGACATTTCGTTAGACATTTTGCTTATGGCAATATGGATGGTAATTTATTTTTAAATTATAATATTAATATATGATGGTGGTTCACCTCGTCCAGTAAAGCGTATGTGTACGAAGCTCACAGTTACATGTCTTTATTTAACTGAAATTGCGGTATGTAAAGTATATATATGTATGCAAGGTACGCAGGCGGTCATATTGCATTCTTATGGAATTAAGTTTGGCGTTATGGGTTTGGTAGTAAATTGATAATAAATAAATAAATAAATAAAAAAAACCGGCCAAGTGCGTGTCGGGCCACGCGCAAGGTAGGGTTCCGTAGTCGTCTACCCTTTACATTATGTGGACTAAAAAGTTCGAAAACTTATATTTACTATGTTTTTGAAAGAATTAACAACATTATCTAAGGTATCAATGGAAATTTAAAAGAGCTATCCAACGATACCCCACACGATGGGGTTTGGCAGAAAAAAAATTGCACCACCACTTTACATGTAGGGGAGGTACCCTAAAAAAAATTTTTTTTAAAGATTTTATTCTACCGTTTTGTCGGCGCCATTGATATGTATACTCATGCCAAATTACAGCTTTCTAGCACTAACGGTTACTGAGAAAAACGGGGGTCGGACGGACGGACGGACGGACGGACGGACGGACATGGCGAAACTATAAGGGTTCCTTGTTTACTACGGAACCCTAAAAAGCCCATTTATTCCAAAACTAATAAAATTGCTTACATGATACTAATAAAATATTCCTTATAATATAACTAATTTGGATCTCGGGTAAATTGATACGCGACTTAGTGCCAGTTGCACCAACGTACGAACACAGATCGGTCATCGTCAAATATGGCGCCGGCAGCTGTCATCCCATAGAAACTTGTCAAACTTTCCATACAATCAGATTTGACGAACACCGCTTACGATTACAGACGGTTTGGTGCAACCCAGTCTTAGGGTCAGTTGCACCAACGTACGAACACAGGCCGGTCATCGTCAAATATGGCGCCAGCAGCTGTCATTCCATAGAAACTTGTCAAACTTTCCATACAATCAGATTTGACGAACACCGCTTACGATTACAGACGGTTTGGTGCAACCCAGCCTTAATGGTAGCCACGCAATGTAATGCAAATTGCATATAATACAAGTTTTTGCATCGTGTTCGGGCTCTGGCGACCTTATCCTCACCACCAGAAACCCCACACCTTCAGTGCAAGTGGTAGGGAAGCAAGGCCTTTATTTATTTTTCCTGGGGGCCTATAATGGTCCCGCGATAGCGTTTTAAACGACAAGATAGTTTTATGTACCATAATAGACCCCCAGGACTTTCTACCGAGTGGTATCAGATAGTGACATATGGTTTATCTTGGCGTCTATCTGGCGAGCATCATATACCCCCTGAAGTTAGAAAAAAAATTAGGGCCTATGGTATTAAATATGATATACAAGTTTCACCATACATCACACATTAACTATAATTACACGATAGCCTCTTTTAAATTAATATTAGAGACGAAAAAATATTGATTGTTTTTTAATGACAATGATATTTAAACATTTCTTAATAGATTTTTGTTACTTCAATATGACGCTTATAGGTTCTTAATGATTGTATGGATTTATTTCAATTGCCACATCCATTAAACTGTAGTTTAATGACCTCTTTTATCTCGGTTATTGTTGATTTATATATGATAATCATTTTGCGATCGATGACGGCTTTGATAAAGAATTACTTACTGGGCCATTTATTGAAAATAGTAAATAAAATAGCTATTTCTAATCTTTGTCTTTAAATAACTGATATATAACGCATATCCTAATATGAACTACAAACAGGAAGAAAGCATACATTTATTTCAACACACAATTCAAAATATGAAAACTATTATGTTGTTTATGTTCTGCCCTCCTTATTTACCATAAATATTTGTAAGCTCAAAGATTTGTGTTTGCCATAAACTACTCGATGTGTAGAAAATAATAAACGGTATCAAGTATATCACTAATTAAACATTATATTTCAATTTAGTGTCAACGAATTGCTAACAATTTAAAGCATTCGGTTAGTAACCTTCTGTTGCCTCTAACCTTTCAAAAAGAGACGTTTCAGCAAAATGCGAATACAAATTGACCAAGTAACCTTTAGGTTTAGCGGCTTCCTATTTAAATACGTTATTTAGAGATACTAAACGTCATAAGTTTATGACTGAACTTAAGGTTTATAGTTTAAAATGAACGTAAATCGTGAGTAGTTAAAGACGGTGATATCTTCGCGACTTTACAAGTTAATTGTGAAATCTTGTAACTAGCGGCTAATGGTTTGACAAAGTATTACTTATACTATCACAATGTCATTTATATTCTTACTTAAATGTCCAATTATACATATCACTCGAAATACTTAAGTACCTATGAGACAACATAATTAAACTGATGATTAATAAATCGAGGAGATCGCAGTGCGAGCGTGGTTAAAAATACTTCCTACCACCACCTTCAGAATAGCTTCAACGTAGCTTTATGTTTTTATTGCCAAAACTGTTACGACTCTCCAAACAGACTTATCTGCATTCCTCAACGCGGCTGGAAAAAATCATATGCATTACATTTTCAACACAACGGGTAGGCCTTTGCTTCTCTAATCCTCAACTTGGCCGATGAGCATTAACTTTTATGCGAATACCGTTAGAAGTAATTCATTTTATATGTTTGCTAATAAAACTTTATCATGCAATAAACACAAGATCAATCATTTTGTCACTTTCTGATATTGTTTTTTTATCACACCTCTAACGCTTATATTACAAGCTTTAAGATTAATGTAATCATTTAACGACAAGATTGCGACAAAAAACCTTTTGACATAGAAATCTGTGATTGGCAGGTTGATAATGTAACAGATTAAAAAGAAATCAACTGGGGTCACAATTCAAGGCTCATTACGTTTTATAACCAAATCAGGTTGGCTTAGACATGGTTAAAGGGCTTGACAATGCCTTTGAGTAAACTTACAATAGATATTATACTGTACTATCTAATTTAGACGATTTAATTCCCCGTTAACCTTAATTACGTCTTAAAAACCTTGCCTGTCTGAAAACGAACAAAAGTCGAAAAGTTTTCGAAAGAACAACAATTATCTTGTACATTACGAGTACGGAATTGCAATCCTTTCAATTGTAACAAATTTTACGATGAGAGTAGCCTTGGCATTATTCGAGAACTGAATTAGGACGGATTGTAACGTTAATTTGTTACAGATATTAGATGAGATCTTTAACATTTGACCCTTTGTTAAGAATCAATGGAGGATAATGAGCATGTTGTAGAAAGAATAGTCAATACGAATGAGTTTGACCTAAAAATGGGTTGTGAGCGATTCAACCGCGTTACTTTTGTCTACACGTTTTTGAGGAATTGGTGGGATTTTTGAGTTAGTCGGTGGCAGTGCCGTACCTACTTCTAAAAAAACCGAAAACCCCATTAAAAATTCGACAAAATATTGACATGACAGTGATTTGGAACAAACGCTCAAACAATGATCCAAATACTTCGTGGGCATATGATGCCAATATTTTTGAACGATTCATCATTGTGGGATGAACATAAGTTTGCCTTCAAATGTTTTAATAAAAGATTTTGTCTAAATTTTTATTTCCTTACCATAAAGAGAAAAAATAGAATCTAGTTAATAATCTAAGAATTCTATTTCAATAATTTGATTATTTATGTCTTAAACATTCACAACGTTACCATAAAAATCAAAACATATTTAAGAAATGATCTTAACATCTTTTATTATCATATACTTAAAATAATTTGAATTGGTCGAGTCGTATCAAATTAGTTCGTTCAAAAAGCGACTTTAATGTCCAAGCAAGAAGATTCAACATCTGATTATAGGATTGCAAAATTGCGGACATTTTAGATAATTTTAAACTACAGCAGACCGCAAAAAACAAGCAATCATCTCTTTAGCACGAAGGAGCATATCAGATTAAACAAAATCTACAAAGCTAATAAGTTTCTTGTTAATATTGAACATATTATAAGGAACTACTGACAGCTAAATAATCCATTGACGGCTCAATTTGCGAAGAATAAATAGATTTTATCAACTAATCCTAAAATTTAAACTATTAGATTGCTAACTGATACTGATGGTGCTGCTAATTCTTGGAACGGAAATATCATTTTTGTACCTGTTTGCTCATGTAACATCATTGTTACATCGGTCAGATATAATTAGACTTATTTTTTAATAACTTTACCTTATTTGATGCTAAAACAGTATTTTATCCAAATTGCCGGCCGTACCAATCTTTAAAATAGACACTAATTTCTTTTTTTCAAATTGCCTTTTCAATTATCTTAATCTAATGAATCAATTACATCATTATCTTCGTCATTATTTACAAACCATTATTTATCATGCTTACTCAAACAACCACGACAAGGCCTGGTTTGACCTTCTTGAATACCGAAGAAGGAAGAAGTAATCAACACTCCACTACACCCTAAAACCCACAGTTCTCCTGTCATATCCGCGGGAGGCAATGCCGCTCCTGTATATGCTGTATATGCAGCCACACTAAAAAGTACAAAGTCGCTGCTTAAATTGTCTGTCTAAGACGTACAGGCCTATGATGATGATGACTCAAGCTTATTGTTTTGAGATCATGCAAATCTTTTTTGACACACACACACCTATTCCATTAACAATACAATCGTTTATTTACCTGTCGTGTCAATGTGATAAGATACACACACACCGTGTACGTATGTGTCACATTATTATATTTTTATTTTATTGGGCTTGTGAATCAATCATCACTTTTTTTAATACTTATTACTATAGTCAATTACTCGAAATAGGGCCTCCATCCCAGTACACTGTACACCTCAGTTGTTAATTTAACCTGTAACTTAATCTGTGAAATCAATGACATCAATACCTTCTTCATTGTCTTTAAATTAGGATTCTTTATCGTATGTATCCAAACATATTGTATTGAGATCATGCAAATCTTCAAGTATGACAAAAATGTACGTTCGTGACAGTCGTATCCTGCTTAACTGGTCGCGGTTCAGTGGGTGTGGTGAAGGTCGGTTGGTTCGATTCTGCGTGAACTTTAAATCATTTTGTCGACGCTTTCTTTATCGCCAGTAATAAATGATAGCTGTATTCATCTTGTTTGAAGTATGAATAAATATAGCACTTATGCGAAAGTGTCTTGTTGTCTTTTTCCTTGTTCGGGGTGACGCGGTGACAGTTTTAATGACAGTAGAATTCATAGTCTGCTGAGTGTGGGTATACTGTGTTTTGATGTTTTCTTTTTCTAATTTTAACGAGATTGAAAAATGTATCGTGCAAAAGGTATGCTAGAATTATAAAAAAACTTAGTTTGTGTTTGAATTTTGGCAACAGCTTTATAATAATACAAATAATATTTTGAAAATTTTTACATAAAGATTTAAATAGAAAACTCCCGTGCAAATAAAGTATTTGTATTTGTGAGTCTCAAACATTTTTTTTTTCAATTTATTATAGACATAAAACAGTTACACACATGTTTAAGTGAAATATGTATTTATGATTAATATAAAGAAGATAAATTAGGTACATTAACAAACCTGAAAAATTAATCTTATACAAAAACTTTTTAAAAAATCCTCGAGGATGTGATGACATAGTACATATTATATACTCCGTTGTCCAGTCAACCGTAAGTGATCAGTACTTACTGCTACATCTGTCATATAATGTTACTTATTATTTACCATTCTATGTCAACATTCAATATCACGGTCATCAACGCATCTGAAAGACGACTTTAGTCACTAGGATATAAGTGTGACTTCTGGTTAATTTGTCGTAACTGTGATATGAATCTGAACTTAATCGAGTAGTCCAATCAAAGCAATAGGTAGATTGACTGCAGGTGCAGGAGAGTCGTAATTGTGAACTCCATGAAGAAAGTTCTCTTTACACATGTCTCTAAAAGATTAAGAGGAGGGGTAGGGCAAGCTCTCTCCATACAAACTTTGTGCAGGATTTACTTCGTTTGTGTTTGCATTATGATTTTTGGTCAGTATGCTTATTTTTCTGATAGCTATTTCGTGATGTAATTTTTTTTTATTAAGTTTTTTTTAATTTTAATTTTTTTTGAAATATTTGAAAATTTTCACATCACGATCTTCGCATATCTAATATTTACAGCCAAAAAAAATATTATGTGTTAGTGCCAAAACCGACGAACAAAACGTGCACAAAGTTTGTATGGGGAAGGCCTTGCCCTACCCTGCGCCTTAAGAACTTGTTTCAACTTATTACATTGCTCGCATTATTTAACGTTCTACTTCCTCTATAAATATGTTATCATTTGTTAAATTCCTGAACACAAAATGCACAATGGACAATACAGTGAAGACCGCTGATAATACCAAAACCAATTGAATGAGTAGTACCGTACAGATGTAGTAGAACAATAATTAACATGTATGCAAGGCGAACTTCTATGTTATAACTGTAAACGAATTGCACTTTACCTTTCCTCATTCAATAAATAATAATTTCTTTGGGTAAATCAACGCAGCTTTTTAAACAATAGGTAGTTATTTTCTCAATTTCTTCTCGTATTCGCTTTTATTTTATATTTTAGAGCGGGAATATTATTAGGCACAGTACGTATGCTCCTCGCTGATCGGAGTAACGTATGAATCTATAAGCAGTAATTCTTATTTGCTTTCAGCTACGCATGTTTACGCTGCCATTTTTAGATTAATGAGATATGATCCTTAATCATTAGCGTCGAATTTAGCGTTTAGCGTGAAATTCTGTAATAATGACCAGCACATGTCTGGATGCTATGCATATTGCATAATACCAGTTAAAATCATGTGTCAAACCTTTTTATAAGCGATTTGCTTCAAATTATTTTTTATGTTATTTGCTACATAATAGTGTGACTTAGCAAAGTCCTCGAAGCGGCTTTTCATTCAATCAATCAATCAATCAATATCATTTATTTGTCAGAATACAGTAAATCTAGATGGTAATACATTTAATTATCCTGTGTATTCCGCCTACATGCAGGCATACAAATATTCGCGATTCCACTAAATTCGGTACTTAACATTAATTTTCATGTAATAATTATGTCAACATGTATACAATGATTATAAACGTAATAATAATTCTTATATAAATAAATAGTCACATATGAAATCAAAATACAATAATAAATTTATAATTAACAATGTCAAGTCAAAATTACTCATACATTACGTATTAATTGGTGTTATTTCCATATAACGTTAAGGGCGTTTCTTCGTAGATTGAACGATCAAAATAAGCAACGAACTTAAGTTGTCAGAACCCAAATATCAGCCTTCTATAAATCTCTGAACAACAGGGCGCCGCTAAACTAGTTGAACTTTAGTTCTGAAATGCTAGATCGATAATATTTCGCATACAATGAGTTATTGTGGTATTATTCCTCAAACGGTTTGGATAATGGGGAAACAGGTAATGGTATCAGGTTTTCGTGAGGTTAACGATATGTTTTTCTTGTTAACGAGTTTATTTATGTTGTTGTTGTTCAAATTGTGAGGTTGTTGAAATATTTGTGTGTGTTTTAGACGTGTATACGTCTAAGGTAAATGGGTATTTTAATAGTGAAAGAAATTTAATAGTTTTAGTGAACGTAAAAAAAAATTGACCCATGACGACTATGTGTATTATACTTCTTTTCCAAAGAGCCTCTACGTGTTGAATCGGTCCCCACGCCTGCCTATGTGAGTTTGAGTTCGTGAAAACAGAGTCAAATGTATTAAATCCCAAAAATGCATGTTAGGATTGTTAGGATACGCAAACGCAGAATCGGTTAATGTATTAAGCTATTAAGTACCTACCTACACATCTAAGAGGGTCTTAAAAACTTGAAAAAACAAAAGTCGTCCCTTCTGTGGTCAATAGTTAACGGCTTATGTGCATGTAAGCTATGCTTTTATCACGTGGATTAATAGAAACGGAGACGCTGTTGATGCGGGTTACTAGTCCAATCTAAAATTAAGCTTTGTAGCCCTTAACTTTTAATATGTCCACAGGATAGACGCGAACCTAAATCTCTTTATGACCCAAGAATATTGAAAAAGAAACGGAAAAAACTATCATGTTCAAGACAAATGTGTATCATAATGTTATGACACAAATATGAAATAGAAACCACACAGCTCGCAGGTGAGAGAAAGTATTCACGACATTGACAAGTGTAATTGGTACTATTCACCCCAAGCCAGAACGAATCCTATCGAGGTTGTAATTATTTGCAAATTACGTCAAGAATGTTATATAACAGAGCACATAGTGACGAGTTTACATGAGACAGTTTAAATACAGTGACCGCCACATATTCATGAGACACCTACACTACGTACATGTTGTGCGCAAAATAGTTAATCACCAATTTCCTTTTTGATATTTTGAGCACTTAGAACATCATACAAACACGTTTCTTCCATTCCCTTTAGCCGTTCATAAAAAACGGAAGTCACAGCACCAATTATTATTAGCGATTATATTTGTGCAGAATTGCGAATAGATTAGGTTTTGTAAGTATTATCTTATACTTGCAACTTAATCTTGTTTATGTAAGTACTCCATTCACAGAAGACTACCATCATCTTGAGATGTGCGGGCGCCAAATTGTAAAGTAGCCGATGTTTTTCTACATTTTTAATATTAATACATTTCGTCTGTTTGTCATGATGCAAATATATTTTTTGTTACGTTTTATACATTTATATATAATTTGTTTAGAATAGTCCTACCAAAAATCTAAGTAAATTACCTAAAAACCACTTATTTCGCAATTCGTAGTATTCAACCATATAAGTAATCGATCTACTTTGAGGCTATAAGGGAACTCTGCTCTAAATTCTAAGAACTTGTAACAAAATGTATATATTGTAACCTACAGATGCTATAATGACTAGGCCAGACGTTCGCTTCTTCACTCTTATACAAGGCCTGACATACATTCGTGAAATAAGATCTGATTATATTTACTTAAGGCCACTATAATAAACTAGTCTAATTAAACATTATACTTTGCATAAACTTACCACAAATCGCACTATTGTGTTGTCTACATATATAGATGTGGAGATCTCAATTCCGTTTCTGTCATCTGATTAGAAACATGTTGCTATTAATTACGAACTCACCTGTGATATCATGCTGAATTAAAAAGTCGTATTACTATTCAGTTTTCGTTGTAACTTAAGGCCTTTTGTAGATGGTATTAGTGAGCCAACCATGTCCGTGTGGATAACAGCACAATGGGTGTCGGTGGTGGAGTGATCCGTGAAACTGAAGTAACTTAAACATACGACCTGACCTTAGTTGGAAGATGGGAAGTCAATATTTGGATTAAAGACATTCCAAGCTATTACTACTAGAAGTGAATATTTGTTATACTACAATATGCCAAGCTAGCAAAAGGCATGCCTGATTGTAAGTTGACATCACAGCCTACGGATGACTCCAGAAGAATGTCTTTATTGACTTCAGCATTCGTTCTGTTGACAGCTAGAGACATAACTCGGGTCTCCATTCTCAACACAGTGCATTCTCGGGAGGTCTGGCTTATCGGCTAAGCTCATATCGGCTTACAATAAAGAATTTTTAACCTGACTGTGCCTTTATACGTTGGGCTCAATAATGCCACATGAGTGCGCAGTTGGAGAGTAGCCTGGGGAAAATCCAGAGGAAACCTCCGACACGACCAGTACAGACATGTGCAGATCATTTTGGTCTCTTGGCACGCGTCTGATGTTGATTCTACTATGAACGTACAAATTCAAAGACATCATAGACATCTTACACATACAGCAACTATAGTATAATTTGGAGATCTATACCTACGAGTCGTGCTCGATCGATCGGCCTGATTCCGCGCAAGGTGACAGTCTCACGCGCATCACAATCACCAGTCCTTGGCACCGGCGCCATATTGGCTTAATGTCATCTGAGCTTTTGGAAGGGTATCGATTGCTAATTCTAAATTATTACATTTATACTAATGCACGGAACAAAATAATGTACCTACAACAAGTGAACTTAATGCCAGTGAACCATAACCCCAAATACTTTTGGTGAAGAGTATAGAAGCATGTTCAGGATATGGACTTTAATAAAAAAGTATTCTGTAGTTAAAATATATATGCTGTTTATCCATTTGACTGTTGGCAACACAGACTACATAATAACAGAGAGTTTCTCACCACGAGTGATGTAAATATTAGCTAATTTATGCACCGTTTTCACCCATAGATTCACTTTTCTAACAACCAGGTGTGAATAAAAACAAAGCTAGGGACACGGTGGGAAATTAACATTGTTAGTACAAACACTCAATTTAAATTTGTGCATCATTTATGAAAATAGACACACAATTATAGGAGGTTTAATTTAAATAAATGCAATATTTAATGCAATATTTTATTAATAAATAATTGAAATGAATTAAATTGAATTATCACCGACTGAACTTTACCGAAAAATTAAAAGTACATGAATAAGAAAACGAATTATAATAGACCAGTCCTACCTACACAAACTTTCTTCTACGAGTAAAACTCCATTTTGTGGGAAATCGGGTACTATGGTTTATTTTTAGAAGCTAAAGTCAACATAACAATAGCATCAAAGTAGCTTTCCGCATAAAATAAAACGGCTCGGTGACGCGTAAAATCAATTTAAACAAGCTACTATTACTTTCTTTTCATTGCTTTTAATACTACATCGCTCTAGTTACTATCTGTGACAGGGCAATTACTTATAATGTCAATGCTTTCTTTCTTTTCTTTTGATTAGTGCGATTGTTGGTATTGTTACAATGTGATTAGATATGTCCACTCAAGTGCAATAAAAACAGGTCACTTTATACAGGGATTCTGTTCAATATGTACTATTAATATGGGTCTTGACTGTAAGTTGGTTGTTTTTGCTCATATATGTTGTAAATCAACCCTTGTTTATTTGTGATCGTTAGAGACATAATCCAAATCGATAAGTGGAGGGAGATGGCACAGGATAAGTGGCTTCAAATCGTGTCGGA
Source organism: Cenopis cana (assembly GCA_951800055.1). Lineage (NCBI taxonomy): Eukaryota > Metazoa > Arthropoda > Insecta > Lepidoptera > Tortricidae > Cenopis > Cenopis cana. Next base: position 1,052,989 of record OX637476.1, on the reverse strand, counting down.
GGCCATGACTCACTTGGTGAGCCATAATAGTTAGTTTAGAGACATAATAAGCATCACAAGCATGCATCATAAGCAGGGCAAGATTGACAGTTAAAGTGTCAAAAAACAAATGAATTAAACGTCATTCTAGAATAGATATGACGTCTTATATCTAGTAGTCTAACATATAGTAGCACTTGCACGACTTTTTCACAACAGCAAATCCCATTACTCGCATTAAAAACCGTATCGTTTACAGTTTTTTGTTATTACGACAGTTTAGCCTGATTTGTAAACTAAACTTAGTTTATGTTAATGGTCCCAGCGTGGTCGCCCGGGGCGTTGCTAGTCGTTTACTAGCTGCACAGTGGTTAGGGCACCTAACCTTTCGGCGATAAAGAAAATGGCGTAATATCTTGGTTTATTGGGTCGTAAAACAGCCACAAAGTGCTCTAGTTATATTATCTTACAGCTTTCTCTCTAGGAAATGGAGCAATCACGTATTAGGCTCAGGTGACTTAACAAAAGCCGTAAAGTGGTCGCTATAAAATTTGCTAACTAGATACGGTTTGTGCATGTGCGTTATGAAATGTTTAAGGCACGAATGAATAGGCATTTTCTGGGTGAGCTCGCTTCATTGTTGGCCTCATCTTTGCCCCTGGCTAGAGCAATCCCATATTAAATAAGTATTTATTTATTTATTTTAATAATAAAACAGTCCAATCACTAAACTGATATCAGTGCTTCTGATTTCAATTTGACATCAGGCCATCTTTCTTATAATAAATCATCCTCGTAGAGTTTCTCATGGTTGTGTCTTAGACGAGGTCCGCTTTGGGCATTGGCCTCCATATGTCATGAAAACGGCAGCCATCTAACCTTCGAACTCACTAGGATCCAGGTCAGGTCTAGCTCAGTTTCTTGCTTCTCCACCGTAAACTTAACCTTAGGATGTATGCTATTCAGGTACTCCGTAAATTCCAGCAGGCAATCCCTCGGGCCAATAGCAAACACGTCATCCACATCATCATCATCATCATCATCAGCCTATATACGTCCCACTGCTGGGCAAAATATCAAATGATATTCTGTACATAAGTTCCGAAAAACTCATTGGTACGAGCTGGGATTCGAACCCACGACCGCCGCTTGACAGCCGCATGCTTGAATCACTGGGCTACCGTAGGATCCACATACCGCCACCATTATCTAGGTGTCGTTGGTCTATTCAAAGCTTGGTCTTCTTCTTCTCAGCTAGGCTATTTTTAATGAACCAGCGACAAAACTCCCAGTAGCTCGATTCAACTGAGACCTCGATTCGGTTGATGCCGCTCATCAGCCAATCTCACTGGAGTGCGAACTCTTAGAGTATTCCAGTGCTTAAGCCGCCTGCGGGTCGTGTCGGAGGTTTCCCCTGGATGTTCCCCAAGCCACCCAACCGCGCACTCCTATCGCTTTATTGGGCCCGGCCAATACAGCCAGAGTCAGAATTAATTTTGTATTAAGCAGTAACTCTGCTGACGCAAACTACAAGTTTAGAAATCGGTTGGTTCGAATATACTGCTCGGTGCATAAATTTTTAAAATTTTCCTTTATTTCTAAACATGTAGCCAGAGTGAGGTTAAAAACAATCCAGAGGGGTGACATATATCTACAAAGAATAATTTTTACCTTTCAATTCTTATAATTGCGCTGCTTTCGCTATATAAATATTACGCGAAGAAGTAGTGTTTATTGATAAATTCCATAAATAACATTTAAGTAAGTCAAAGCTGCAATGAAACTGCCTTCCTTACTATAAACACGGCTATCGTATTACCTGAGTTCATATGGAAAGCAATAATAGTGTGTCATGTTAGACAGCAGTATGTACTCGTAAGCAGTACGTAATGTTTACTAACTTTAGCTCCTTAAGAGGAATGCCTAGCTGACCAACTTTTCAAATCTTGAATTTTTGACATAATGTTTCTGTCGCGCTGCTGGGAGCGGGAGCGGGCGCTGTCTATGTGTGAGCGCACGCACACAGGCGCGAGACGCGAGCCCGCGAATTTACTTACTGACCCAGCATACGATAAATTAGGCTGTAGGTACAGATCGCACCATAGAAAAAGTCCCCCCTTAAGCACTTTATGAAAACTGTACAATAATTTCGTCAACTAAAATGAATCCACTTTAGCTCAGACGTTAACATGGTTGACACGCAATCAAGAGGTTCATGGTTCAAATCCAGAGTTTGACAGAACTTTTTGCTTTTTTACCAAGTAAATTGATGTAATGCTTTTATAATAAATGTTTATTTACGTCAATATATTAATAGGAAAACGAAATAAAATAACGCCTAAACTTTTTTTACTTTATTAACTTGAAATACTTAGCAATATCATATTGAAAATAATAGCGTTTTATCTTGGCATAAAAATATGTATATCTCTCTTTATTTTACACATCTAAACAAAATAATAAACAGAAATAAGAACAAATAACAATATTGTTTTTTTTTTTTTGGTTAGCTAAAATATAAAACTTGCGTTACTTAGACAACTATTGACAGACAGTGCACAGCCTAAACCACTGAAGATATAACCATGAAATTTGGAACATATATTCTTTAGGGTACGTAGACGTGTACTAAGAAAGGATTTTTCGAAATTCAACCCCTAAGGGGGTGAAACAGGGGTTGAACCGTTGTGTGGAAATCGTTCATTTGGAAAGTCTTAGACAAAGGTTACTTATTTAAAAATAAGATAAATGATATAGAGTTGAGTATAAAAATTCATCCCCTAAAAGGTTCTAAAAAGGGATGAAAGTTTGTATGACAAAAATGTTGTTTTTCAAGTAAGAAGTTTGAAACTTCGGTCACAAGCTTCTTATGTATAGTGAAAAACATTGATTATGGCATTTTTTTTAAGTTCACGTGCGCAATGTGTGATTCTTTTATAGTATGGGTTTCTTTTGAACCCATTTCAAGATTTCAAAAGAGGATGTTACCAATTCGGTTCATCAAAATGCAGATCTGATGATGGGATCCATGAGGAATCGAAGGAACTCCTCAAATCTTATAGGCAAACATACAGTGATTTTTGTGTTTTTATCAACAAATCGAGCATTTTCATACAAGAATGTGACATTTGATGAAGTGGGACTGCTGATGATGTTCAGAATCAGAACAGAACTCTTCAACGACGCATAGTTCACGTTTGGCGAATTGTCCTCTTTGCTGTGTTTGTTAAGCAAGTTAGTTTTACAAGACAATCATTTGTCAAGCTCGAGTTCTGATGATGGGATCCATGAGGAATCGAGGGAACTCCTCAAATGTTAAAGGCATACATAAGTTACATTACACATTTTAGTATTTTAACAAACAAATCAGGCATGTACATTTAAATAAATTGACATTTGATGAAGTAGAACTGTATGTAAGTATATGATGATCAGAATGGAACTCTTCAACCACGTATATTTTTGTTTTTTACATTTTTGTCAAACTTGAGTTCTGGTGTTGGATTCCATGATGAATTGAGCGTATACTTACTCTTCTACCATTATACACATACTTATAGCCATTTTTAGGGTTCCGTACCCAAAGGATAAAACGGGACCCTATTACTAATGCTCAGCTCTCCGTCTGTCACCAGGCTATATCTCGAGAACCGTGATAGTTAGACAGTTGAAATTTTCACAGATGATGTATTTCTGTTGCCGCTATAACAACAAATACTAAAAAACAGAATAGAATAAATATTTAAGGGGGCTCCCATACAACAAACATATTTTTTTTATTGCCGTTTTTATAGATAATGGTACGGAACCCTTCGTGCGCAAGTCCGACTCGCACTTGGCCGGTTTTTATTTCATTGTATGGAATCCAAGAGTGCACCATCTAAGTATAATAATCTTTCACCGGTCTCCCCGATTGAAGTCGGTTTTTTTTTTTATTATTATATTAGGTAATATGTAGATTTTTATTTCATTGTATGGAATTTAAGAGTGCACCATCTAAGTATAATCATCTTTCACCGGTCTCCCCCATTGAAGTCAGTTTTTTTTATTATATAATATGTAGATCTATAAAAAAAAATAGGTTTATTTCTATTACATGACATTTTTCTTACTCTTAATCGCCACGAGTTCTACGCGGACGAAGTCGCGGGCAAAAGCTAGTGGGTTATAAAAACCTATGATTCGTTAATAACTTTACCACTAACTAAGTAGCATTTATTCCTATATCAAAGACAAGGGTTCCCAGGTCATCTTTCTATTCAATATTCTTCCATTGTGACTCAGGGTTTTTCTTGTGATTAATAACTTTTCTGGTAATAACGATTTATCGATAATTTTTCACCACTAGCGTATCGACAATATATGTCAACGACTGTTGCCCATCCCTATTCCTTCTGTGTACGTATATTTAGAAACTGACTCCGCCACGAATTCGTGCGATAAGGACAACTGCAGCTCGGACTAAAATTCCCTTGCAAAAAACTGAAAAATCGAGGTTTCGTTCTCGACTGTTTCCTCATCCAAAACGCAACCAATCATTATAAAATTTTGGAAACTGCAAGAGCAAGAACTAATCTATGCCGCTACGTTTTGATTTTTTGGATATTTGTTGTCATATTTGTATACTGCGCCTTTTTATGGAGCCAATTCAACTAAGCCGTTTTTGCGATTTTTGGAGGGCTGTAACTTTCTTTAAAATAATAATATCCAAAAAAACAAAACGTAGCGGCATAGATATTGATGATATTGATCTTATTTGAAAAAATCATTGCTCTAGGTTCAAAAACCAGAGAGAAAACAGTCGAGAACGTTTGTATGGGAAAATCGCAGCTAGGCATTCCTCATAACATAATATATGTTATAAGGAAGTTAACAGTAAGGTCACACTTCCACTTTCACCGCAACGTAATATGGTGTGGAATCTTCACTAAATAAATACATGGAGTCAATCATAACTCAGATTTGGCAATCCAATTTAGTATCAATTTGTGCCATGCTTGTATTTAAAAAGAAACCCTAAACATTAATCCCAGTGCCACATTTATTGTCCGCGAAGCGTTTTGGAATCAAACTTAAATACGAAACGAGTATGCAGCCCACTGTTAATTTTGTGACTGTACACGAATTTTACTTTGAGACCCCCTTCAGTGACACAGTCCTTGATGAGATGATTAAATATAAATAAAATAAGTCGTCATATAGAATAGATGTATTATCTACTGCAGTTTATATAACCAAGTAAGACAACTACTTATAGGTACTTACCACTAGCATACCCAAGAGCACATCACTACCTATTTAAAACCGGTAAATTAGTTCGCCATCCCGTGTCAACTAGGAACCAATTTACCGATAGATTTCCCATCCGCGACACACGTAATTGTGATAATGTTCAAGTAAATCCGGTACTGAACATTACTAGGCTAAAAAGCAGCATGGCCATACACGTATCATAGCGACATAAGTCCTTTTGGATTGCGAGGAGTGGTCAGTCAGCTTTTACTTATAGTAGCGCGTGCTTCCGCGATCGAAAGTCCGTTTATTTATCGATAATTGTTCACTTTTACTTTCTTTGTCGTATGCAAATTTCGATATCGGTTTGGTATCGTTTAAGTAAACTTTCGGTTTTATTTCTCATATTGTATGGAAAATAATAACGCCGTTTAATAACTGTAATTTTATATTCTTGATTGTGTTTTATTATAACTTTCTAATTAGTTTATCGATGCTGTTTATGTGTTCAATATATAAGGTGCAATTTATCCCAATGCTGCGCCATTGATGTATATTTTTTACGTGTAATATGCAGTAGTCTGTAGATAGTGCAATGATAATACTAGTACGTGGCTCGTGTATTAACACATTACTATCTGGGCGGCCGAGCTAGTTTTCCCGGGCATGAGGCCTAGCTAGATCGATTGCTCGTCCCCGAAAACCCCCACATACTAAATTTTTATCAATATCGTTAGAGCCGTTTTCGAGATCCCCGAAATAAATAAATAAATATGTAAATAAATAAATATACAAGAATTGCTTGTTCAAAGATATAAGATTTAATGGAAATTTCTTTTCAGTGTTCTCGAGAAAATAAATAAAATAACATTAAAAAAATAACATTATTGTTAAGTATCATATTTATTAACCATTACAACATCAAAACGATTCTAAAATAACCTAAAACACGAGTTTCTTGTGAATTTTAAATCGTGCAGGTTTTTGTGGTGTCAAACTTCCGTATGTAACAAAAACTAATCAATATGCCTAAATATCCGTAGATTATTTGTTTACGCGTATCATGACAGTCAAAACAATAAATATAGTTACCGGTAGATAGTAGATACAATAGCTTAAGTCATAGTATGACTTAATTTTATTTTTGTACTATGACTGTCATTGTATGTTACTATTAAACCTTGCCATTGATTGTATGGAATTGTGGTATTAGCCATGGAGATATCAGATATCAGCATAATAGGAAAAAGAAAAGGCTCAAGAAAGCAGTGCCGGATTAACCCTTAAACAAATTAAGCAATTGCCTAGGGCACCACGTCTAGGGGGGCACCAGAAACACCACGAAAAAAGGTAATTTTGAAAATTCGCACGGCTAGTGTTGACGTTCGGGGTGATAAGTGCCCGCTCCCCGCTTGCTCGCTCGTTCCGGTTATAGAACTACCATTTGTTAGTAAAATATACGTAATAATAAAAATTAAATAGGACCGAATTCGAAGTTGATAGGCCGATGGGAGGCAAATAAAAACGGAGCAAAATTTCGTAAAAATACTTAGATACTTTGGCAGCTGCTCTTCTCATTCAGAGCGATACAAAACGGTATATTTCTCTAAATCCCTCCTATCTCTCAAAAAATCACACACCTCTCATGAGCAACCAGGGGGGTAGGTAGGTAGGGAGGTAAAAATACAGTATTTATCTATTCAACGAGCTCTAAACAACGACCGGTCAAATAATTTTTTTTTTCACGCCCTTAAAATATTTTTCGATAATTTGTATGGCTTTGGGTAAACCGCATGCTTTAAACTATGAAAATTTGAAAACGGAATTTCCAGCCGTTTGGCTTGAAAACCTGTTAGTGGTAGCCGTACAGGCCCAATTTCAAAGAAAAACCGCAAATCGATGTACAGTTTAGCCATTTGGCACACGCATACTAGAGGTCAAAACAAAATTTTTGACCCGCAGTTCCTTAAAAAAATTCCCTTAGGGGTAGTTGTGTATGAAAAAAACAAATTTTTTTTTTTCAGAAACCTATCGTGTGTAATATCATATGAAAGAGCTTTTTGAGGCGATTCTGAAAATATACCACATCATTACATTTCAGCTATTTTTTTTTAATTAAATCAAAAATAATTTTCGAAACATACCAAGTTTGAGGTCCTCGAGACACGATACGGCTGATTTTTATTTTGTACAATATACCACAAATGATACTTAATATCCTCATATCTAACCTCAAAAAAGCAATTTCGAAATGATTTTCGGTAAGTATTTTTTTAAAATTTTTGAATATTACTAAGTGACACGGTTCTACTTTAATACCAATTTTACGTGATTTATGGAACTTTAGATAGATACGTTACATATTAATCATGAAATGATACGTATCCATATATCCAACGGGAAATACCTCTTTAACCCTTTATGCAGTTAAAGGGTTAAAGAGGTATTTTCCGTTGGATATATGGATACTACGTATCATTTTATGATTAACATGTAACGTATCTGCACTAAAGTTCCATAAATCACGTAAAATTGGTATTAAAGTAGAACCGTGTCACTTAGTAATATTGAAATTTTTTATAAAAATACTTACCGAAAATCAATTCGAAATTGCTTTTTTGAGGTTAGATATGAGGATATTAAGTATCATTTGTGGTATATTGTACAAAATAAAAATCAGCCGTATCGTGTCTGGAGGACCTCAAACTTGGTATGTTTCGAAAATTATTTTTGATTTAATTAAAAAAAAAAAACTGAAATGTAATGATGTGGTATATTTTCAGAATCGCCTCAAAAAGCTCTTTCATGTGATACTACACACGATAGGTTTCTGAAAAAAAAAATGTTTTTTTCATACAAAAAAAAGAATGTCTCGGCTCTCCCCCCCTAAGGGAAATTTTTTTAGGAACTGCGGGTCAAAAATTTTGTTTTGACCCCTAGTATGCGTGTGCCAAACGGCTAAACTGTACATCGATTTGCGGTTTTTTTAATCGTACGGCTACCACTATGTGACAGGTGACAGACGTACACGTGAAAGGACTCCAATTGGACCCTTCGGGTGTGAACGAAACCCTAAAAATAAGTAGATTAACATCGTGGTTTGCGTAGTTAAAATTTTTTAGTGTCGATTTCTACTGGGTATTATATACTTATTCGGAGAACCAACAGCTGCTATTTTTACATTAATTATGTATGGTTTTTTATGCGCGAAAATTTTCGAACATTATGATGCAGGCGCAAAAATTTCGCGCTCGCTACGCTCGCGTTTACATCCATGACTTGATGCGAATGAAGTATTTTCCACACCTGCATCATAAAGTTCGAAAAATTTCGCTTTCGCTACGCTCGCGTTTTCATCTAGATATGTTATGACTTGATGCGTATGAAGTATTTCCGCACCTGCATCATAATGTTCGAACAATTTCGCGCTCGCTACGCTCTCGTTTTCGTCTAGATATGTTATGACTTGATGCGTATGAAATATTATCTGCACCTGCATCATAATATTTGAAAAATTTTGCGCTCACTATGCTCGAGTTTTCGCGGATGGGGGGCCCACAGGCGTGGATTGCCTAGGGCATCAAGTAGTCTTAATCCGGCACTGCAAGAAAGGGATACATCGGAATTGTTCCACTGACAAGAGCCTAGCTCTTAAGTTGATGATAATTATGAATATTATTACTGTGTAGGTGATAATTATATTACTAACCGGATTTAATTACAAAAGTTCTATTGAGGCATTGTATGATTCCAACAAAAATTTGTTATTGACATTTTTAAATCGTTTTATCGACATTGTCGCTACACTAGTTCTCGTTTACCATCATCGTATGCAGATCAATGCACGCACTTTCTTCAATGGATTATAGTCTATGGCTAAACTGATAGGAAATTGTTAAGTCATTGAGAAATCGGCTACAGTAAATGCAAATGATTTGCATTTTATAAAGCAGTTTTCGTTGTAGAAAGTGAAATGAGGTCATATTATGAATTATTAGATGTGAAATATTAACGCGTTTGAAATGGTGCGCCAAGGTAGTTTGAGAAAGAATAATCCTGTTACTACGTAGGTCAAAATTAACTTCCAATATTTCCCATCGTATCCCCCTAATCAGCGTTATGGAATTTAAGTTATAAAAACATTATACACACCTTCTACATCTACATACCTACTAATACCTAGGTAAATTGGCTCACGATTTAAACTTATTCGTTCAGATTGGAGAGGCCAACATGATGCAGCTAAAAATCGACAGATTTTTATAAAAAACAAAAGAACTAAGCTTGGCAAAACGTCATTATCAATGATCGTGATAAATCATGATTAAGAACTTAATTTAAAAATAAACGAACCATCTTACACCTTGATTAAAATTTGTACCAAATGAAGCGTGCCTGAAGTTAACCAAACAATGGTTAGTTTCGCAGATTTCATGGTACGTGGGCCATGGTTCCGTGCCTTGAACTTGGATGGACGCTGGACGACCATGACTATCGAAAGCCATGGCTTTCCCGGGCCATTGTTGTGTAGGAAGAGGAAGAGTTGTGACTAGAAAATCACCTACAGAATACCTACTAAATGCTTCTTGAATCTTCAAAGTAGACTATTCATTAAGTAATTGAATTTCCGTTCTGTTACCTACAAATTGAATGTTATTGCACAAAAAAAAACGATTTAACGAAAAAGCACTCTTCATTTTTATCCAAAATTAAAATACCTAACTTATTTTCATTAGTATGTAATTATACATACCTCGCAAAGTTTCTTTCCTCATGACCATGACATGTACCAATATAATACGTCTAATCAAATAAGTTCAATTTCATAATTCACTCCAATTTATCTCAAGGCGATACGAGATAAAAATCCTTGCAATAATCCTACCTCAACTAGCATCGAACACTATACGACTATAATTTACGTGCCACGAACGTAACCACAATTTCATTAAACAGGTCGTGACTTGACTTTAGTTAATCACGAAATAACACATAATTGAATTAGATATGAAACAATCGAATTAATTTCTAGTACCATTCCATTAGCTGACATATCCTTGACTGGAGTCACGCATGTCCAATGTTGGTAATGTGCACCTAGTGTTAATAGCAGGCCGTGGGCAAAAGCGAGGTCTTTCTCTGTGTATTACTAGTTTGCATGCTACTTTATACAGTGGAAGGGCCATTTTTATTCGCCGCTTCCGATGTTAAACACATTTCAATGTGTTTCTCTATCTAACCTAACCTAACCTAACTAACCGATTCAAACGGGTGAAATTATAAATATAGACAAACCAAATTGAAGCATAGGATATGAACGGAATTTTCTAGCTGCATTTTTGTTGGCCGAAATAACCTTAGTGTGTATGTCAATGCTAGATGTTTTTCTTAAATAAATTGAGGTGTAGAAGTATTGAACAATCTCCGATCATTACGCATGACCACGGCAGGAAAACCAGTCGTTTGGTTCAAAAATCAACATCTTAGACATTATTAAAATTGTGGTATGTACCTGTAGTTGATCTTGCTCGAAATAGATCTCGCTTTAAGTGAATTTGACGTTGGACACATGCTAACTGTATCTCAATAGTCTCAACCAACTGCATTCTGCGTAATCGGTGAGCAGGCACGCGACACTGCTGCGAAGGCCGCCGCTCACCAACCTACTGACTATCAAAAACGTAGTAACTACGCTTGGTATTCGTAGACACTTGTAGTGTTTTTCTTCTAGACGTTCTGTGCTTGCATCGAAGTAGAAAAGCAGTAACCATGTTTGAGAGCCGAAGACACTTGTGTCGTTTTTTTTTTTCAGAGTGAACTCGCGTATGCCCACTGGTTCGACGACCCACTGATATTCAGACTATCTTACTAAATAACCATACCTTGAAGCTTAATTAAACGTACGAGACATTGAAAATTCTTTAGTGTTATACTGTTGCCGTATGCCACTGGCGTATCCAAAAGATGCGTAGATTACCCTTGCTATTTATACCTAATCTTAATGGCGTATGCATTAGTGTTTGTTGCAGTAACTGTCTTGGAATTTTTCAACGGGGAAACTACATCTTTTTGATATTAGGATTCGTCAAGTGAGGGGGCAAGTTGACTGTTATTTATTTATTTAAACTTTATTGCACAAAATACACAGAATTGTACAAATGGCGGGCTTAATGCCAAATGGCATTCTATACCAGCCAACCATTGGGCATTGGGTGTTATGTGGTTGTCACACTGGTGCGCTTTCCGGACGGTTTCCGCAGTGCGAGCGGAACACCGCTTGACACTTGCATAGCGATATCTCGTGTAGTTTAGAAGTAGTAGTAAATTGTTCTAGAGAAAAATCAAACGTTCAGAGAAAGATTAAAGAATAACATATATTTTATCAGATTTTTTTCACCGGCTCAATTCAGACCCTTTGTGTTTCAAAATCTATTATACGGAGTATATCTTGGCCTTAAATCTTCGCCAGTAAACTAGTTTAATTAAACCACATTGACGCCAAGTACTTTATATAAAAAAAATAGTTGCAAGGTTTGCATGTAAAGTTTATAAAAAATAGACTATTTATTACATTGTTCGAAGCTCTGAAGGTATCAGCAACATATGACAAGGCCACTTCAAAGATCACAATGTGTAAGCGTGCTAACTTTGCTCTCAACTTCCATGCCCTTTCTGCACTTGACCTAGATAGTATTATTACTATATCCACTAGTATTCTTACGTGACTATGAAATTACTTTTATCGCAACGCAAGGTAAACTAACAAAAAAAGTTAATAGATTATAAACAATCAAGTTGTTGCAATTGCAATCACAGGTGTATCACTAAAAACGCCTCTGGCTGTTTGTGTAACATTTTTTATTAATAAATATAGCATCTTTGTACGTTATAAGTGGTTTCGTAACCTTTAAATGTCAAAGACATATTAATTTTATGCATCAAATACAACTTTATGATTCGTATTTCTTACTAAATTCTCTTCTTTCTAAATTCTTCTTCTTAATTTCTAAATTCTTCTCCTAGAGTTAGTTTTCCCAGTTGCATTCTAAAGGGCCCCCTTTTTGTACTAGTATTACAATAGCAACTGCCACCTAATCTTCCAACACACAGGGAAAGCTATACCTTGGGATTAGACCTCTTCCCTCACATTATTTTCCTTCAACGAAGACCAATTGTTAAACCCTACTAAATTCCAAACACGAAAACCTGCCATGTGAAATTACTTTCGAAAGAAATCATTTAGGGACTAAGTCCGCTGCCATTGAATAGAAAACTGCATATCGTACGGCCACCATAGCTTCTGTAGAAATCAGCCATCTGTAGGCATTACCAGAACATGGTACCCATCTTGAATTACAATTACATTCACAGAGCAATGCCAAGGAACGGTTTTAAGAAAACAATATACCTATAACCTCACTTAACTTAAAAGACGTATGTTATTAAGAGGCTTTGTATGTACATAGGACTTTTTCATTTAGCATGGTGATGAACGACGACGAAATACTAATGGGAGCGAATTCCTATGCCGTCATTCGACTATTTGTTACATGAGAACCAAATGTCGAACTAGATTTAAGTACCGAAGCGGTAAACTAAGAAAGTAATGATATATATTGAGTAATAATAAGGGTCCAAACAAATCAATATTGTTCCACGATAAACTTCGCGTACAAGCGACGGTAAAACGAAACAATACAATGTAAATGTAAATAAAAATATAAATGATTCATGGTGAATAGGTATAATAAAAGTTCTGCAATATGCAAAGATTTTGAATAAAACATCACTGTGATAAAAATGGGTTTTTACACGAATTATTTTATAATCTTGGCTAGCATCCAACTTTAGTTAAAATTGACAGATCAAAACATTCGATATTGAAGGCGTGATTAGAATAACTTAGATTTAAACATTGTTGTCAATTTAACAATTTGTTCATTTTATTTTTCTTTCTTTGCAGAATCGGCCTTTGCGGTTTCGACAACCCACACAGAGACCAGAAAACAGAAGAATTGAAAAGACATATAGGACAGGTAAGAAAGCCATCAATTTAGCAGTTTTTTACAGAACGACGGTGGCAAACAAGCAGACACCGTAGCCTATGGACACTAGCGACATATGCAGGTATCAATCTCAACAAAACGCATCCTCGGGAGCTCCATCCATATTCACCATTAGGAACATAACAACTACCTACTAATAAAAGCAAGTAATCGTCAGTTTATGTCAAGTCATCCGTATTTCAGAGTTCATATAACCTAGACCTCTTTAAGGCACGCGAGTAAATATGCATCTTCTATGTGCGCTTGCTTCGCCGTCGACCTCATCTTTCGAGATGCTGGCAAAGAGTAATTCCATTTTTAATTTAAAAAAAAATCCGATGAAATTAATTACTAGATGACATATTGTGTCATTATTACGCACGAGAGTTGAATACAAATCCAAAATACAGGTCTCTCTAAATACGCAAGTAATTTTCGGTAAGCATAGCAAGTTAATCGAAAAAGAAGGCCAGTGGCTCCAGTATAAGTTTTTTCGAAACATTAACTAATTCGAACGTGTTTGCGTTTTGTCTCAAAATGTATGAAAACGCTCTCACCGAGTTTGAAATACGCGCGTTCATCGGTTAGCAACAAATGTTATACTCGCTGTTTTAGTTTCCACTAGTGACCACCAGAGGCGCTGTTCACGTTTTCATACCACTTTCATACATTTTGAAACAAAACGCAAACGCGTTCGAATTAGTTAATGTTTCGGAAAAACTTATAGTAGAGCTACAGTAAGATTAATCTCTGAACTATCCATTATTAGCTAAGCTATACTAATGTATCATAATCATATTTAGTATTTTAACACAGACCCGAGTTTATATACAAAATATGAGTACAAAATGAAGTTCGGTCATCATTACCCGTCATTCATGACACCTACACTAAAAACAGACATGAGCGATCCGTCTTGACCGCATGCCTAAACCAAGCGTTTTTGTAAGAACCCTAAAATTAGTAAATAGATAATGACGTAATTATGATGTTGGGCCTCACTTAAAAACTTAATACATTACTCTATCAATGATATGGTATTGACTTAAATACTTAAAAATTTGCTAAATGTTTTGATCTTCCGTGCATATTTGATTTTCTTTGCAATGAAGTTTAAATTTTGAATAAGAAAATTTGCAATAAATTCTAACGAATTGAATTAAAGGCTCCTTATTAATTAAAAATGCTCATCTATTCAGCCTTTTACATATCGTGTATCCTTTCACGTATCTTGACATTTTCTCAATGTTACTATCTAGAACAGGACTATTGCGACCTAATGACATAAATTTTAAATGTATTTTTTGTATTAAGAAATATTGTTTCAATCATCACTCCAAATCGACCAGTTTCAAATTCTACTACTCACAATAAATTCAAAAAAGGGCTATTGTTACTAGGTATCTAAAATATTAATAAAATAATCGTATCCTTTAATTATTATTGGTATTATCACCTCACGACCGCTTTAGCTTAGTTGGTAGTGACCCTGCCTACGAAGCTGGAGGTCCCGGGTTCGAATCCCGGCCGGGGCATTTATTTGTGTGATGAGCACGAATATTTGTTCTTGGGTCTTGGATGTTTTCTATGTATTTAAGTATTTATTTATCTATATAAGTATGTATATCGTCGCTTAGTACCCATAGTACAAGCTTTGCTTAGTTTGGGACTAGGTTGATTTGATGTAAGATTGTCCACAAATATTTATTTATTTATTTATTATTTATCAATACTATTGTCAAAATTTGAAATCAATCTAATAAATAAAATTATGAGTCAGACATCACCCCTGCAAGCTAACTATACCCACAAAGCCTAAAAAAACACGTACGTCTGTTCCACACGTCCGGCAGTCCGGCAAAAAGTAACAACATTAGAAGAATAGCCATTAGACAACACCCAAGCATTAAGAGTAAACTCGGGTATCATAATGTTATATTACGACATGTGTCGGAAACAATTACAGGCGCATAAAAGCTTGCATAACACCGAACGCCATAATTAGAAGGCGGGCGCGGTCATTTGACAGCGTCTTAGGCTGCGTTTCCACCAGAGATGTGCGAGGATGCGTTTTCATACATCATAATTGACACCTCGCAACGCGCCGAGCGAGGTGTCAAATATATGAAAACACATCCTCGCACATCTCTGGTGGAAACGCAGCCTCATGGGGAAAACATCGTTGATACACTTTTGTTTCCGAGTTGCTGACAGAAACTGTCTTTTATTTTTTTATTATCCTTTTATTAACTTTAATGCTAAAGACTTAAACATTGACAACAAGACATAACCTACTGTAGTAAAGGAAATTTTGGTAACTTTTGAGGATAATGAAACACAAATAAAAAAAAAAAGATAATTGTGTCTAAACGGGACTATACGAGGCAATTTATAGTTTTTCATACCGAAAAGGTAATAAAAGAACCCACACGATGCGAATCTGTCCGTCCGTCTGTCGTAATTATGTATCTCAGGAACTATTTATGTTATCGATTTGACATTTGGAATACCGCTCATCATCAGGCCCTGCGTAATTAGGCGGCTGAATACGGTAGCCGAGCTCACCGAATTCCGCTTGTACGTATGTGGCGCTTCACACCTTAAAAATCGAATGTTTTAGAAACAAAATGTAATTTACGTCCCAAGGGTACTGGCAACATGCATGCATTGATAATTAGTTACCTAGACGTATATTTACTAGTAAGATTACATAACAAGAAATTAAAAGACATGGCTCTCAAAGCTCGTATCACAATATGGTTTCAGTAGTGAGCTACGAAGTTTATGACTAGCTGGCTTGTGAGATTTTGTTCTCAACCAACGATAATATGTGAATAAAAAAAAGTCGTCATAGTCTATTTGATACAAATAATTTGTAATAAAGGTGGGACGCTTTCCATACAAAACGTATTTTGACATTCGCAGGCTAACGGCGTGATATTTTATAAAACCAAATAAAACTTATGTAACAAACCTTCATAAATTGGCCTTCCATTTTCGCGAAATGCCCCCTTTCCTAGAATAAACTTGTATAAACTAGAATAATTTGAGAAATTACTTTGTCACGTGACATGGAATTGCTTTGACAGTGATTGGAACCGATTGGAAACATATTAGCTAGACACAACAGGAAATTAGATGAGCAGGGATCACGTTTCGAAACATGCCTAACAATAGGATCCAATGCATTTTGACATTCAAACCAAAACGATAACGAGCTGTCAAACACAAGGTCGGCACCTTGGCAAATATTGATTCGGAATCAAGTTTAGATACTGATGGTATAGATAATTATATTGATTTAGACAAAGAAACGTTTTGTCTTGATGATTTATTCGTATAAGTAACTATCTTCAAATCAAATTAAATTTTACAATCTATAATACCGAAAGATAATTATGAATCTAAAAATGTTTTGTCTAATGATTTAGATGCATAGAAGTTGAATACAATTGATTTTACTACTTAAACGAAGACGTTATATTTTGATTAATCTGTTTAAGAAGTGTCCATAAAAAGAAGTATATTATAATAAAGAGTAAGGCCAGAAGCACTCTCATTAATTTGATTAACCGTATCAAATGTTGGTGTTCTTGAGCCAAATGACCTATTCAGATTAAAACCGTTCCTTGTGCAACATATTTTATTGAAAATCAACCAACGTTTAAAAATATTTACATTAGGTATGGTTATTTTATTGCTGTACATGTGATATTTATTTGTTTTTAACGAACTATTATTATTTATAAGCGTATTTAAACTTCACATGAATGTTTGTATATTTAAGTCAAATATCGCAAACAGATTGCATGTCAAATTTGAACCTATGTAAAATACAGTCGCCAATTAATAAGATTTCTTTTTTTTAATTAAAAATGGGATTGCTCTTGACCAGCATCTAGCCAGATGAGGCTGAAGGTGAAGCGAATTCACCCACAAGATTTAATAGTAAAAAAAAATCATTAAATCATTTAATCATTTTTAAGAGAAAGAGCTTTGGGCTTTGAATAGCTTTGTGCTTTTTAGCTCTTTTCATTAACTATGAAATAATTTCAGTACAACATAATTTAAACTGTCAAACGTGACATTTGTACTGAATTGACAGCTATATCACGATATTCACGATATCCGCATGTTAAAAGCAACGCAAAATGTCATGACCGGTGAAACATGATCAGTTGATGTATATATTAAATTTAGTAATTATAAAACTGATTTATCAAATTGTAGCTACACATGAATCGATTATACACGCGTCGGCGCATGCACGGTATGCGATATTGCCGCGACAATTAACTAGTTTCGTCAAACATTATCCACAGCGGTGCAAAGTTGCTCCACTTCCTTCTATCCACTACCGGCAATTTTACTCCACTTGCGAATCGCGGATGTGTTAACTTTACTGGTATGCCAATCGATAGCTCACTATTTATGGCCTTTACAGCTTTGTTGATAGCTATTAGTTTATTGCAATCGTTATTAATTTTATGTTGATGTTAATTAAAACAACATTATTACTTTACAAAACGATAAAACCAATGCAATTCCGATTTCAAATACTTAGCAGGATGGATTAAAAAAATAGATAATTTGCCGTTTTCAATCAAGAAACTTTACGTCACTTTATATTTATATTATATTTTTATGTGTCATTACTCTTTGTCATCAATTCATCATGGTCATTCATGTTGATTCGGTTTTTCATTATCATCAAAATATGTGACCATGTACGTGCCCAGAGGCCCAATTTCAGAATGCTAATTGACGACGACCGCCTTAGCTTAGTTGGTAGTGATCCTGCCTACGAAGCTGGAGGTCCCGGGTTCGAATCCCTTGGGTCTTGGATGTTTTCTATGTATTTAAGTATTTATTTATCTCTATATAAGTATGTATATCGTCGTTTAGTTGATTTGTGTAAGATTGTCCACAAATATTTATTTATTTATTATATGCATTAAAATTCCTTTAGACCTAAAAGCATAGCTAAATGTAGAACCTTATTGCAACCAGATAAGGCCTGATAATTAAACTGTGTCGGCGATAGTAAGTGAGCAGGTTGCACTGATATTTTGATTAGATTTTGCGATACCAAATTTACAAGAAATTTCTTCATTGCCCTGTTTATTTACTCTTCATTATCCACAATGCATGAAAGATAAGAAATCATTTGTCATAATCTCCATAAAAATCGATTCAATCATAGAACTAGTAAAACCTTTTCCGCGCATTGTTCACCCGTTCCCAAAATGTGAACATTCAAAACAATGATTTACTTGACACGCCGTAACTAACGTGAGACACAGCTGATGTCATAGGTCAAGAGATTATTAGAATATGCTCTATTGTTGATCTGTGCTGCCATAAATCATCTGATGATAAATTGCTTGCCAGAGCACTCATCAGAATGAGTGTGCTGTGTTCCTGGTTATGAGGAAGGTCGGCAGAGCTCCCGAGGATGCACTGTGAGAGTAAAGTGTGAATTCTAAAATTAATAAGAGTGACATTAAGCGGCCTGTGCCTCTTTTATATTCACAAGCGTTCCTAGACTACAGTGCCTGCGTATCATCAGATAGGCCATAAGCTAATTAACCACCATTACGGTAAAAAAAGAAGATAAATAGCGTTAAAATAATGGAAGCAACTTGCGACCTTGAAGTATTTATTGCTGATTCTATAAGAATCGACTGTGATGTCATCAGTCCTAACGGTGACGACGAATTAACAGTTTTTGTTTTGGTATCGGTGATTAATTATTGTACGAAGATTAATGTAAACAAGGCGATCATGTATGATGTATCAACAATCTACAAAAGACCGCCGAAGTCGATTGGTACTGCAGAAAAACCAATAATCAGACAGATTTAGCATTGCTTGCCTGATTCTAATAAACGTTATTAGAATCAGGCAAACGATGCTAGTGTAGTATAGTTAATGATACATGAAGTTAGTGGGACTTAGCCGCAAACACTAAAATTTTTAGGGTAGGCGAAGTTGCTTGACCATTTCCACCGCCCGCCACAGACAACGGCCTCATGCCCAAGAAACCAGTAAGCCATGTACATAGGGAAAGGACTGTAGGTTTGCACTCATGATGTTTGGAGAGACAGCAGATGTAACCAACCCGAATACTAGCATCCTCAATTGCAACCGGAATAAAACTAGGAGAGGGTTTAAACCAGATGAATCTAATTAGGTGTCTTTTTGGATTTTTTACTCAGTATTGTTTCATACAAAACCAGAATACATTGTGACCGAGTCTCAGAAGAAGATGACATGACTCCTCTTCTATATGACCTATTTCTTGTCCACAGGGAGTAAAAATAAAAATGGACGACGCGGGTAACATACTCATCAGACGCTATTCGAAGAGTAGTGTGTTCGTGAAGAGTACAGCGGCCACCAGCACCGAGGAGACCGCCATTGGGCAGGACATAATCAAGCTGCCAGGATACTCGCTTGAGCAGGAGAAAATATTCAAGGTAAATCAATTTTGAATTAATCAGTCTGCTAACGCAAATTATAAATTCCAAATTAAAGGGAAAAAGTTAAATGATAGACCTATAAGAAATACCAGACTCGGTTGAGAAATGAGACCTGCAGAGGAGATCTGCCGGACATACGAAAGCATTTTTGCCCAAACTTTAGAGACGCTTCGTTCGCTCCGTCAAAAAGTAAAGAAAAAACCGATACTTTACTGACCTCGAATGTTATTTAGAACATTTGGAATATTAACTATGCGAAATGGAGGGCATTTTGTACCCAGTGAATAAATTATCGTGGGATGGCGAAGGTTCCTAATCCCAACCATAAATATAAGGAATCGTAATTAGAAAACGTACATAATTTTTGGTCAAACTCCCATTAAAATCCCATTAGTCACGGATCTCGCAAGTTGATATTACTGCAGCTGCACTTTAATGACTACGTTCGGTAGCTCACTGCAATCGATATTTTCATCTATCGATGCTCCTAATAACATGGCCTACATTTACCATTACCTTCGAACTGACTATTATGAGCAATATGTTGTACCTGCTTCTTCTCAATCCAAATATGACCCTAATTTAACCCTTAAACCTATTGCCATAAGACTCACTACTCTAAAGTTACTAAGTTGTGAGTATTTTGTTTCAAATATCGAATAGGTTACCAGCAATTTCCTTCGAGATGGAAGCATTTATGAAGTAACATGTCGAAACGATCGATTAATTTCATGGCTGCCTACATAATGATCTAAACTACTTATAAGGATGGTTATTTTCAATAAGCTGCCATTGCCACATTCGTTGTTCCTTCAGTTTCGCCCTTGCGATTTATTCCCACATTTTATTGCTCTGGATTACCTCACCTTAATGCGTCTGTATGTTTCATAATTTTTAAAGACAATCGGAGAAAAAAATTAAAGAGTCAGGGCATTACCCTAATGCGCGTTGCATTGCGGCCTAGTCATTTGTGGTGCATCACGACTGTAAGCGTGCTTGAACACGATTCTGAATGCTGGCCATGACATTGCTACATAATTTCTTTTTAGTTGATGTCTCTATTGCACAACGATCTCAATCTGAATCTCTGATGAGATTAACATCGTTTTCGACATTTCGTGTTATATGCTTGTTTGAATCTTTATCAGGACTAATGATTTAAAACAATAGTACAATAGGGAAGTCTGAGGATTCATTAGTAATTCATACCCCATTAACTCCCAAGTTTTACGTAACTCAGTCGCGAACAATGCGAAAAGATAGCACAGTTAAGTAACGAAAATAATGGTCATTGCCTCACTTATTTGTTGGCTTCTTTTTCTTGGGAGCATCGAAAGCGAGAGTAAGCAAACAGTTCTATTGTCTGTGCTTTGGGAAAATTGCTAATCTCGGTTACATTGGAAGAGATTGCTTGATAAGTTTTGACCAGTGCTTTATTTCCTGTGTATGCTTTAGATTATCTACTAACAATATATTGTTAACAATACTATACTAACAAATATCTTAGACAGTACAGAAAGCAAAGATTAGAAGAAGAAATATGAAACAGGTAGTCTTAATGCCAAAATAATTAAATAAAATCCTATTAAAAATTACCTACTCGTGTATATAATGTGATAAAATTTTGTTCAATAATATTTTCGTTTTCTGGATGTTTCAACAACATTCTGATTTTTTTGAGGGCACAGAAGAAAATAGCAATTTTTAAGAAGAAAGCATAAATCACAAGTCTTCGTTTAGATTGAAACAATAACCTTACATGTTGAAACGTATTAATCCTGAGAGTTTCCCTGCATAATATTGTTCCCACACAGAATCGACTCTACCAGTAAATTAATAAAACAATGTTATCATAGCAAACTTCACCTAGGTTTCTGAACAAAGCGTTGTTTCAGTTAATTCTTTAGACTAGTGTGTACCCACAATAACTCATTTATGTTTATCGTCATCTGTTATTACACTGTTAATACACTGTTTTTTTTAAATATTTTGCCAATAATGAAGAAATTTCCAATTGAATTTTTTTTTCGTTTTTGATGCATAAGCTTAATTAATAAGTAATTATGAATTCCCTAACACCTCTTTATTATTTTTTACACCACGTCAGTGGCAAACAAACGTACGGAACGCATGATGGTAAGCGGTCACCGCAGCCTATGGACGCATGCAACTCCAGGGGTGTCACATGCGCGTTGCCGATCATTTCAAAATGTATACTCTCCTTTCTTGCAAAACCTCATACTGTAGTCCCTCGGATTTTGACGAGTTTTTACTCACATTACTTCGAACACTGCTCGATTGCGCAAACACGATACATCATAACTTCTAAGTAACAAACCAATTAACGAAGCAGTTTCGTAATAAATAACTGAACCACCATTCCAGTTATCATTTGAATATCCAGTTATGCGTGACGATTTGTAAGAAGCGTCATAGATTTAATATTTTAAACATATGACATGCAGGTTGAAGATTTATCAAATTAAAATTGATATTGGGACCAGTCAGCCAGATGATGGTTTCAGCGCTAGTGTTGATGAGATTAATAATGAAATTCTTTATTACGTATCAATATTTAATAAGTAATAACCGTTAATAACCTTAGCGACAACTGTGTCTCGTCACAAAGCTAAAAGATTAAATTTTACAAGCCTATAAATTGGCAATACTCATACATACAACTGATCCACACAACGGGAAATGATGGCCCAATGTACAGGACGCAGTCATGCCTAAAAAGGAGATATACATATTTTAATCTCTTTCCAACGAGTAACTACACGCGTAACGTAACGACAATTGCTTGACCAATATCAAAAATGGCTTGATCAATTTATTGAAAGCAAAAAGAAACGAGAGATTTGTATTGATTAGATGCCCGTATAATTGTAACATTGGTCATATTCTCTTAACTTTTCATCCTAATACCAACTATCTCAATTTTTCTAAATGAAACTTAGAATACAAATATAGCTTGAAATCTAAAAGGACCAAATCATAAATCTACGTGTTACACTTCCGTAGAAATTCATTTAACGTTACACATAGTGCCCCGCGTGAGACGTCGGCATCTCTTAAAGATAACCACAGATAATCTCTGTTACTTGATGCAAGTGACGTTAAAGTGCACTTGGTTGTGTAACGGCTTTATAAGCCTCATTCAATTTGATGCATCTGACGAGGCGTTTTTGTTTTAGAGCTCCTCTGAACGCTATTGTCTGATGGTTTCTTAGGTAATCGAAATAAACATCCTTTTGCTTACTGATCTAATCCCTGACACTTTCAATTTTCATATTTAGATTAGGGGTCAACGATTCAGCTGTCAATGACATGATCTATGGCCACTTTGTAAATCCTTTGGTGTCACATGCGTTACCGGCCGTTCAATATTACAGATAATCCTTTCTTGAATACCTATACTATAGTCTTACTTCTAAATTACCTTCAACACTGAACCCATAGAAGAACGTTACTGCCCATATAAAGTGAGTTGAGTTCATCTTATGAAGACCAAATTGCTGTTGACGTTTTTTATCGATTGTCTTTTCATTACCGTCTGATGTCTTGTTATGTAATATTAGCTCGATACTATCTTCATCTATTGATTCGTCTACAACAAAGGGACCGTTTTGATCGATGTGTATGTTTAATTGAGATAAAAAGTACCACACAAGTTTTTTTGGTAGTTCAGTTTTAATCAAGAGATCTTTATCATAGATTACTAACACTTTCGTATTACGAAATTCATTTTGTACATTTTGAGATTACTCGTTTAAAAGATGGTGAACTGTTTTTACTGTTTACAATATTAGGACATTGAACTACAGTTTTAACCAGAAGGGTTCTTATAAAACACATTTACTTTGTATATGCTCAAGGTGGAACGTGTGCTCATTTGCTTAAAAACCTAGGGAGCTGTGCCCTGCAGTAGAACGTCACAACGTCAGTAAGTTGATGTTGACAATGATATCTTCAAATATGAGCAATTGCTATTATCTTTATTTATTTCAACGTTCATCGGTTGATTCCATGTATTCGAGTCACCGATGTTTATTATATTTACGTCTATATGTCAATGGAAAGCAGGTTTAAGAAATCATATGGGCGATGAGCTAAGAAACGATCACTTGCATTCCCATTTTCTCCGTCTTTCAACCTTCACAATTATATTTTACCCAAACTTTTTTTAACCAAATTTCTCTTTCCAGCTATTCGACATGAAGCGTTTCCAATCAAACGTGAACCGTGAGCTCCGCCGCTCGTACCCAGACCGGCGGCGGCTGGAGACCCAGTGCCTCAGCGCCATCGGCTTTGTCAAATCTGAGAACGATCTGCTCGAGTGCCCCATCTGGGTGCTCATCATCAATGTTGTCGCCATGGATATGCTCAAATCCAAACTGCCTCCAGGTAAGTACTGTTTCTTTCTTCATACCATCTCCAAGTGCCATAATTTCGTTTTATACTACGTCGGCATTTTTTTAGCTGACTGTGGCTTTATAGGTCGGGCCCGATAAAGCGATAGGAAAAATCCAGGGGAAACTTCCGATACGACCACTCGGATGGAATACTCTAAGAGTGCGCTGCAGTGAGATTGGTTGAGCGGATTCAACCGAATCTGAGGTATGCAACGACGGTAGCAAATTAACTTACGGTCTGCCTGTTTATCAGATACCGTTGTGTTTTATTGTAATTTCTAACAAACACTATATGAGCCACGTGGTTGAAATAAATGATAATTTAATTTAAGTTAGTCAGTAACGAGCCTCTATTAAGAGGAGGGGTAGGGCAAGCTCTCTCCATACAAACTTTGTGCAGGATTTACTTCGTTTGTGTTTGCATTAAAGTTATGATTTTTGGTCAGTATGCTTATTTTTCTCATAGCTATTTCGTGATGTATTTTTTTTTTCTAATTTTTTAATTTTGATTTTTTTTTGAAATATTTGAAAATGTTCACGTCACGATCTTCGCATATCTAATATTTACAACCAAAAAAAAATTATATTTGTTAGTGCCAAAACCGACGAATAAAACCTGCAAACAAATACAGGTCCCACTGTCAACACAACTTACCCTCGGGAGCTCTGGGATCTTACTCACCAGCAGGTGTGTTCCTGCTGGTGACCTAACACACCAGAAGAGCATGTCGTGGTCGTGGTGGTTATAGTAGAGTTGCTACGCCGCATATTTCTGTCATAATTGTGGGCATCGGGTTACAAACATGAAATTTCTACCACAGTGTTCCGCGGTGATTAATTTCAGACGTGGAGGGAAGTCAGATTCGTTCCCTGTGCGCGGAGAGAGCATCGTGAATAACCATGCTCTTTTTCGTTTTTCTTAAACTTGTTCAGATGTTTTCTAGAATTTACAATTTTACTAGCAAAGCCCTTGTACAACCTACGGCACCAATATGTACACTAAACGACAATGATATAAAGTGAAAACACGTTATAATATTTGTTGGCGTCCGTACAAAGGAATTGACAAGCAAGTCCGGTTGTCACAGCTGGCCTTTATGTACCAAGGTCGTTTTGCTTTCTATACCTACACTTAACGCTTAGTTAAGAACAAGTCACATTGACCGATACAGCTGTATCGTTAAAAGTCCTTGTGTCCTTTATCAGACGTTAATATACTAAGTATATTTATGAATATGATATGACTTTGGGTATAAATATAAAAGCATAGAGCAAGTTTTTAATAGTACATTAGTGTCATTACTTACATACCTAAGGCTGTCAAACAAAGAACGTCTTAAATCTCAAAAATTTGACATTTGATAAATATGACGATTTGGGGCTTTCTGTGGTAAATACAAAATTTTACGTCTACCACTGGTTAGGGCAGGTCAGGGAGTAGAATTTTTCGAATGCAAAGCGGGCGGTTATTGCCACATTATGGCTAGGTGTGACGTAAATAGTATACCAATACCAACGACGTGACGTAGATGCAAAAAACACGACAATATTCATAATGAGTTGGAATATTCTACAAATGTTGTTCTGATTCAGATACAGATTACTTATTCATTGTCATATATTTTATGTCGTAAATACTTTAAAGTGTAAAAATGAAAAACATTATGTTAGATTCATCTAAAAATCCGGAAGGTTTACCACACTCTAATCATACCATAGATTAATTAATTTAATAAAACCAATAATACCTTATTCGCCTCCATAAATGATACGAGGTTGAAATATGGCGAACACAATAATTGAAGTAAAAAAAAACCATTCAATTATTATATATAATAGACACGTCGGTCGTCGGTGGTCATTAAACGTTATAATGACAAAAAAAAGTTTTGTTATCATTCGCAAGTTAAATGGTACAGTCATCACTATTAAAATGTATCCTTCTTCATCAAACCTGTTTAACCTACATTACATGACAGTCATTACATTTTGTTTTAGTTACATTGCTACTACGCCGTTTGTCTATTATATCTGTTACTTTGACATAATAATATGTTTATGTCACACCTGGCCATAAAGTGGCCATTATCGCACGCTCCGCGCGCGTAAAAACCCACTTCCTGGCCAGGGGGTGACATAAAATTTTGTACTTACCACGGGCGATAATAAAGAAAGCCTCAGATCGCATATTTATCGCCCTTGCCTTCGGCTCGGGCGTAAAATACCTGCGATCTGAGACATTCTTTGTTTTATCGCCCTTGGTAAGTAATGTACTATTATGAGAAAAGGACAATACAACAGATTTGTTAAGTTTTATAATGCGGCTTGGATCGATACATATTTAAGTTGCCGACTGTACCTTTTGGTGACGTAACAAAGGTGCCATTTATTTTTTAATTGGAATTCATACTTATTGACAAAAATGGACCTTTTCTTTTGTTGAGCATGTTACGTACATTTGGTTAAGTTTATGTCACTGTTAGGTCCCACGACCTGGGGGCCGATTTTTGAGTGTCGAACGCTCGATTTTTCACTCGAGATCTGTCAAAAAACTATGACGTTTTGACAGATGTCGAGTGAACATTCGACCGTTCGACACTCAAAAATCGGCCCCCTGGTTCAGTTTCCACTTAATGTTCTTAATTACCGAGATTCATCTGTTTTGTAATTTATGGCCTTAACACCGGAACAAGAGACGGTTGCATCAAAGATTAGAGTAAAATTAATCTTAAAATTAACGCCCCTCTAGTTAGTATTGTTTCAATGTGTGAGTTTTGTGCCTAATATTCTTACGTCAGATGTAACCGGAAACATTGAGTTTGAGAATGGATACAGTCTATCTAACATGAGGAATGGTAATATAGATTTGCTTGAGGAATGTAATGTTCAAATAAAAAAGGGTACTTATGTAGGTATAGGTACCTACTTTAGAGTGCCTACCTAGAGTATAGTAGGTACTTAGTAGTTTTATTATTTGGAAACTTCTGTAATCGCCGCTAAGCTATAATAATGACTACTTACAGTAAAACTATGATATCATGAGTGTTGATACTGTTGATGATGTAAATTATCAGTATATACATATACTCATATTATGACTTTCAGAAGAGATTCAGATAAATTCTCTTTCACGACAACAGTCTCAGAAGTTATTTACCGAGAAATTCGCATATGGAACGTTTTGCAACTTTGGGAACTTTTCGTTGGTACCTAGAATGGCCCATAAATAATTTAACCATGTAAGAGGTTTAATCATGTACGAATTTCTAAATAAAGAAAAAAATTAAAAAAATAGGCTTTGTGCAGGATTTGAACATGCGACCACTCTGGCATTCGCGGCCAGTAGCTCTAGCCACTGAGTTAAATTTGTTTTTTTTATCTAGAAATGTGTCGTTTGCATGCGCTCGTGGCCCAGCGGCGGCGCCGGGTACGCTTGCGGTATCTAAGGATAAGCAACGTGGGCAGCGGTCAGGACTTGGATGGGTGACCGCTTTGAGTGGTTACTAACTGAGCGCTCCCGTGCTTTGGAAGGCACGTTAAGCCGTTGATCCCGGTTGCTGTATATGGCAGCAGTCGTTAAGCCAAGTTGGAGGCCTTCGGGCGGTTTGAGAACTTCAAACAGTCAAGTTACCCACTCACTTGACAAAGCCTAATCCCAATAAGGTCTTAGTTTCCCCTCGGGGTTGGAAGGTCAGATGGCAGTCGCTTCCGTAAAAACTAGTGCCTACGCCAAATCTTGGGATTAGGTAGCGGGCCCCAGGCATCCTTCAGGATGCAACTGTACTGGGATAACGCTAGGAGGATGATGATGATGATGTGTCGTTTGCATAAGCAGCGTTACTCACTATTTAGGATTATTGATGTAACCACCATGAGTACACAGTAATGTTTGTTTTGACTACAATTCATAAAACTCACATTTCAATAAATCACATTACCAAAAAACTTAATTACGCAACCTAATTAACATTACCGTCGCTAGCGGCGCGAAACAATAAAATATACCCAAAGTTATAACGTAGGATGCGTATTATTAGTTCATGATTTTGGTAAAAAAGAACTTCCGTGTTAAAAAACTAGTCTATTGATCATCATACCAAGTTCAATGTGAACTGAACTACCTATTCAAAAAACATTATTTTGTCCGACAGTCCGTCCCCAGTATACCTTGACCCCGAATTAGCTAAAGCTCAATACATTTTAAGCACGTGTTTTATGATAAGACGTCACGTAAAACATGACGATAAAACCTATTATGCTAGCAGGGCAGGTATTCGTCAAGTCAAAAGGGGGATGCGCGCTGGCGCACGTTCCATACAAAAACTGAATTTGAGTCACGATAAGCCCCTGTTTCCTCCGTGAAATTGTAAGCTATGTGCATAAACTTGCCCAAAACTTTTCTGTTTTGCCTTAAGGCAAATTAATTTTGTTAGAGAATGCTTTTGGCATTAAGATCGCCTTTTGTACTATATGGTTTCACTTATGCTATAAAAATTAAATAAATAAACAATGTCTCTAACATGAGTTATTAAAGAGCTTGAAAATGCCCTATGTTTTGATTTAATAGATAACAGTAAAAAAAATAATAGATAAACGACTACAAACTTACGAGTATAAATGGCAATCCTAAACTAACAGAGATGTCTAGTAAAAAAACAGCAAGTACAACTCTTTGCTGATCCTTATTAGAAAATGTCTTTTTCGTTTGGATTTGGTGGACAGCGGATCGAAATTCAAATCTTGTGTAGACCTAGACCATGCGCCAGCCGCCAGCTATGGCGGCGATATGCTCCGCATTATGAATACAGAAACCGTGCCAAAGTTCACGCTAATCAACCATAGATACAAAGAAGCGATAAAATATTAGCAATCCATAAAACTATGGCGTTTTTGCAAACGAAGTAACTAACAGCCATTGATGGATAACGAATTTGCAAGTTGATTTACATAACAATATCGTTAAAGTGAGGTAAGCGCAATATCTAAAAACTTGAGCCTGATTTCAGATAAGAGATTTTGTACACCGTAATCTTTGTATTTAGAGATATAACACACTTATTAAGGCCCTAGTACACACTTACGAGACCCATATACAAGTCTACAATGCGCGGTTTTATAGAGCGATTGAACTCGTTATACCTCCGTGACCCAATGAAACCCGCATGCGAGTCCTGTACGTGTGTAAACAAGGCTTTTCTTATACCACACAAACAAGGCTGTTAAACTTTGATCTACCAAACTTTGTTTAAAATAAAACGTCATATCAATTGGTTAATTATACGGTCACAGCATGGTAAGTTTTTATGAGGTACCTTACCTACTGACTTCGCCTGTCGGCCGATGAAACAGCCCCCCACGTCATCCTGGAATGCGATGGTGTAGCTGCACAACGGACTCAAATCCTCAACGCACCGAGGTCACTCCGCGAAGCCTGTGGTGACACCAGGAGGATCCTGCGCTTCTGGTCGGAGTTAGGCTGGCTAGACCCCTAGCCAGCAAACGAACCACGCACAATGGTCCGACATACACGGACTAAGTGTGGAAAAAGGAGTCCATAACCATAACCATATAACCTACTGACTTTCAAGATGTTTCAGGAAAGCTAAGACTGATTTTAAATTAAAATTAGGCATTGCTTAAATGACATATTATTTTATTATGTAGCAACTGCAGGTTTCGGTACAATTAACAACTAACTCGTAAGGAATTTTAAAGCAACGACTTGGTAAAGTAGTAATTAAAAAATCTGCATAAATAACAAGTTTAGTTACAAAAACTTCAAGGAAACCATTCTGGCTTGTTTTTGCTAGTAAAGTTTCTAGAGCGCCAAATAACGTTAGTAATAGGGTCCAAGATTTAATGAACATGTGTTTATTTTGGTAAGACTTCCGCATTATTGAATGTGTAATAGGTTTTTTTTTCATATGGAGATATGTAGTGTTTATACTTAAATAATTACAGAATTTGACCCTGTCCTACCTGTGGAATAATAGAAACATGATAATAAATAAATATTTGTGGACAGTCTTACCAGTCTTACACAAATCAACCTAGTCCCGAACTAAGCAAAGCTTGTAGGTACTATGGGTACTACGCGACGATATACATACTGATATAGATAAATAGATACTTAAATACAAAGAAAACATCCAAGACCCTGGAACAAATATTCGTGCTCATCACACAAATAAATGCCCCGGCCGGGATTCGAACCCGCGACTTCGTAGGCAGGGTCACTGGGACAGAGAATGATGACATGTGAAATGATGTGTGTGATTTACCAAATTAAAATTTACTTTTTATTAAAAGGAAAAATTATATCATATATAATCTCAAACACTAATGAATTTGAAAATGATAACACTAATAAGATTGCCACAGTACAGAAACTTAACTTTGACAAATAAATAGTTGATAAAAAGCTTGAAACAGAAAACACTTTTCAAGCGGCGTGAACTCTTAATTTATTTGAAAATCAAGATCAAGAAAAACATTGCGAGAATTTGTTCTCTGTCCCATTGTCGCCACAAAAAGTAAAAGTTTAAAACATTTTACACAACAGTGTAAAGAACCACAAATCAGGAGAAACATCACAAAACCGGTGTCAGTTGGCATAAAAGGCACAATAAATGTCATAGCAAATAAACTACGCAACCTAATCAGTGACAGAGATACACTGCGGACAAAATGCAACTAGAAACACAACAATTTCAAGATTATACAGGAAAAAAATATATAAAAACTAGCACAGGCAAAAACTTGTCCATTACCAATGATTTTGAAATATTCGATATTGGTATTTAAATTTTGTACAACATATTCAACAAAATCGATTTATAAATGCTTATGTTAACTCATAACTCACATTCATTCACAAAAAAACGCCGTCAAATTAGCAATATTTAAATCGATTCTTATAGTAGTAATCAAGATGTCTATTCAAAATGACTTCGCTATTGTCTTTTTAAACACTTTTACTTTTAACCAATCGTATCGAGTATGTTCTTACGCTCACAGACGATCCATCTTCTGTGTATTGTACAAATATTACAAGGACTCAATCAAACGTCTCGAGTCATCACCTCTCCAATTAACATTGAATGGATTTGAAGAAGGAGTATTCGAAAAAGACGTATCTAACTACACGATTCATTGGTACATAAGCCCTTTTAGATTCCGGCAGCCTCGTCGCCGAACATTCCGACAATGATACAGTTACCTTGTCTCAAACCTACGACCATATAACAATAAGTCGACCTCCACACCTTATCGTTAACGAATATACAATTATGAATGCAACATTCTCACGCAAAACTGACACTTTACCGATTATAAGTCTTCGAAACCTTGACTTTATTTAGCTTAATGAACAAAAAAGCGACACAAGTTAACTAAATTCAAACATTTTACCCTATAAGTATTCACTACCTAGAATAATTACCGTTTAAAATAGACGACAAGCGGTGTGATAATATCTCAAAACAATAAATTAGTAGTTTTATATTGAGAACCTCATATAATACTTCAGTTAAAACTCGTGTATAATATGAGTACCGTTCGGCCTTTAAGCCAGGATCTTCAACTTCAACATCAGGTTTCCAATAATTGTCTCGACGAATAAAAGTGGACTGGTTTTTGAGAAGGCAAGGCTGACCAGGTACGCACTTTAATTGGCCGCCAGCCTTCCGGAATCCAACAGCTGATAAATGCAGATGCTCAATATACCAATTTATATTCCACAAGGAGGCTGCAAATACCCGGAAGCTTCTACTGCATCAAATTGCAATGTTTGCAGAATATTTTGTGAAATATGTACGTACAATTTTATAACAAATTACGGATCTGATTCAGTTCCCATAGCCAACCACAGTATCACTCAGTAGTCCCTTATTTATTGCGCAACAATGCAATCTTGGATCTATGTTGCACCTCATTTCACTCTTTACATTACATTTCTACCATCCATATTGCCAACTTAGCAAATCAACATTGGTTTTGCTTGAATCATCTCCGATATCTATGGGAATGAAACCGCACAAGAATCTCGTGATTCGGGATAAGATGGGCTCCTAGATTTCCTGGTGGTTTCGCGGTCTAGCCTCCGTTTATCGGTAGGCGAACTCAAATAAATCTGTCGGGCGAAGCAGCAAATATTTTCTGTGTAGTTCGTGACAAAGTCGTGGGGACGTTTTTGTAGATATTAACTATTGTAAATGGCCGTTCATGTTTCCTGATTTCACAATTCTCGTTTTCGACTAACGTGATATCGTGCGGAGCTTTATCTTGAATTAACTGTAAAAGCGCTTAATTAATCTTATACTAATGCTCAGTTTGATTGATAACATCTTTGTTATCTTGGTCTAATAAGCTAATTAAGGCCGTGTATTACCACTTTTGAGTTTTTAAAAACCATCTGAGACATAGAATATAGAGTCTTAAAATCTAAAAAAAATATATGTGTTACATAAGGATATTGTCTAGTCAAAATCGCAGTTAGTTACATGACCTGATGAATTTCACTCGATAGAAAAAATCGCGAAGTTACCCCTTTTTGGAATATTTTTTCAATACTACGGCTATATTACTGATATTTAATATTTAATTTTTGTACTCAATTAAAGATCGTAAATAGTTATAGACAATTTCGCAGGGTTTGCTTTGATAAAATGATTGGCTTAATGACTATAGCTAAATATTTACAAAACTGCGCGCAGAGCTTGCGTAGAGAGCGGGATGGTCAATTGTAAACTCACGCGTGTTAGAGCTGGACATTTGCGTTGGGGATACCTCCCCTTAAGGGCAATACAAGGACGAAGTACCAGTGTACCCGCTAACGTTCATTTACGCTTTCGATTAATTATTATATTTCCTATTGACAACTCACTTGCTCATACCATCGTTTCTCATGTCCATAACTGACTACGAAATAAAAAGGTCAGCACTGCGAAGTATTTCATATAACATAAGCTTTTAAGTAACAATTTTTTCATGTTATCTAATGACAAATGATCGAACGCATAAGAGCCCTACAACCTCCAAGTTTGGGTTACTAGTACGTTTGTCCACTATTATTGTACCATTATATCCATTATGGTACATTTGAGGTACCAATTATAATAATGCACTTGCTATGATAATTCGATCGGCGTCTATTAGCCTTTAAATTCGGTCCAGGAAATTAGATTGAGTGTTTAAAGGTCGGTTAGATAAAAAATACCCTATATTTAAGTTAAAGCTTTGTATAATTACATAGAGATAAACTTACTTACTATAAAAATATATACTTAAGCATAAAGAAAACTACTTATTAAACTAAAATATCCCGAGAGAACTTAAACCTAATTGGTAGTGGTCCAGCTTACGAAGCTGGAGGTACCGGGTTCGAACCCCGGTCAGCGCCCGTAGCACATGTTGCGCTCCAGAGTATCTCGACTTATCTCGAGCGACGCGTCTTTTTCTGATTGGCGCTGTAAGAAAGTGACGGATAGCTCGAGATACGACGATATATTATGGGTAAGGCCGCGAATTTTGACCAATGTAACATAAAAAGTTTCCTTTGCTGATTAAAAAAAACTGGTAACACTTGGATGGTTAAGAATTTTTGTATTACATTACGCATAAAAAGTTCTAAGGGGCATATTCGAGGAAATTCATTTAAATCTTTCTCAAAAAATAATAAAAATATATTTGTACCGTTTACGTAACGAAATTAGTAAAAAAAATTCGACCCCGTGTACTTAAAGCCCTCTTATTTTCATGATATTTAACTTCTCATGCTCATGCTTTTGTTTAAACAAAATTATATTATATAACGATAGTCCTATCGTCTGCGGGATTATGATATTCATATAATTTTCTTATTTTATCTTAGTTTCTTTTATTGACCAAAAATTCCGAGTTTTCGTTACGAATACTTTCGTAACGCTTTTACACGCTAATTTTTAATCACATCATAGTGGAAATGCGTTCTTGTACACTGGCAACTCATGCTTTACTAGGGTAACACCGGTGAGAAAAGCAAATGGCGTCAGTTTGTTGAGAAATGGTGACCAAAGGTGACGCTGCCCAAGTTTACTAAATTTTCGTGTGAAGTGCTTGTGTGGTTTTTCAAGGTAAGTAGTGATTATTTTTAATTGGCTGTTTTTTCATACGATAGTGTAATGTTTTTCATGCAAGAAACATACATTATTATATTAAAAATATCGTTATTTCACCATGATATCCAAGTTTTTTGCGAAAATACGTTACGTTTTCGTAACGATTTTGTTAAAATTTTCTAGATTGTAACGTATTTTTTGAGTCACGTAACGAAAACATGTGGTAAAGGGAAGTGCACACAGATAAATACTAACTTAAGCACAGATTTTGTCAATGATAAAACACAATATAATATGTTACCTAGGTGGGTATTTTTGAGAAAAAATAATTCGAATTTGTAGGTATGGACTGGGATCGGCATTACGAGAATTGTAGCGAGTTCTGTGTTTACCTCCTGATATCACATTGTCACAAGTTTTGGCCATTTCTTAGAGATATTTAATAATCACTCGATAGAATAGATTTTTTTTTATTTACTATTGCATTGTAAGAAATGTGTACTTCTTCATGCCTGTGTCGAAGATCTGTATAGTAGAAAATATAGCCAACCAATTTGATTTCTGGGCCACTTCGTATCTTGTCAGAGTGACATTAATATAAGGTTTCTAGCGGATTTCATATAGATTTTCACTGTGACATGGTACGAAGTTCCCAAAAATCATATTGGTTGACAAAGTATAACAAAACTCCCGTAAAATAATGAAACAGCAACAGCCTAATAATAATATAACTACAGCTGTTTTATTATTAAACAGTCATTTTGCTAGATGATCAAAAATGCAAGTACCGTTTTAGTTATTGCAACTGGCAATGTTTTATTCTTGACTTCGAAACGTACGTTTATTTGGAAAAAATTCTCAATAAAACTTCGTTTTATAAAATGTTGTTGTTTTTTTTTTACCTGCCTTAAATCTTATGAGAATATTCACCAGTATGATCTTAGCTTTATAGCAACTTATGTAACGTTTTACAGTAACGTCACGTATTTTTATTTATGTTTATTTTATGTCACATTGGTCAAAATTCACGGCCTTACCCTTATACTCTCGAGCGCAACACGTGCTATGCTAGGCCTACAGAGCATTTGTCTGATGAGCACGAATATTTGTTCTAATGTAATTTTTGATTTTTTTCCTATATTATATAAAGTAGGTATACGTCGAAAGCTGGCGCGAAATGTCTATGAAATTAACAGTTTCATACACAGCTTTCGTGAAACGACCTAGGTACGAGTATAGCAGTATATATATATGTATATATATATATATATATATATATTATACCATAGTATAGTATCCATAGTGCAAGCTTTTCTTTATTGTTTGAGACTAAGGGTCGGTTGCACCAACATACGAACACAGGCCGGTCATCGTCAAATATGGCGCCGGCAGCTGTCATCCCATAGAAACCTGTCAAACTTTCCATACAATCAGATTTGACGAACACCGCTTACGATTACAGACGGTTTGGTGCAACCCAACCTAAGTCAATTTGTGTAGGTATTAAGATTCACCGCAATTAACTATTATCCTACAATGACTTTTAATATTTTCATACATTAAAATAAAAGTTATATGAAAGAATTCGCAGTGAGAAAGAATGCAGTTTTAGTTTTATCTTCAGGTACTACATATGTGTTTAGGTGTGTGTGTTAGGTTCGTGTGTTGTGTGTGTCTTTAGGTATATGTGTTGCTCTGCACCTGAGACATTTCTAGACTTTAAAAAAGATAAATTAACCCATGGGAATTCCGTAGACGCATCACAACGACAATAGAATCCAGATTAGCTCACACAGCGACATGAATACTAATCGCTACTTCTATTTTTAAAGTTTGCTATATCTCTAGTAAAATACATCATCATCATCATAAACTATACGTCCCACTGCTGGGCCCAGGCTTCTTCTCATAGACGAGAGGGAACAGGCAATAGCCTCCAATAAGGCCCACCTCAAGTTGGAGGCTTCACCTAGACCTTTGAATTTCTTTGCAGATGTAGGTTTCCTCACAATTTAATCCTCCACCGAAAATCTGACGGTAAATATCAAAATTTGATGTTCCGTATGTGTTCGTACATAAATTGAAAAAAGTCTGCGTTAAGGCGCAGGGTAGGGCAAGGCCTTCCCCATACAAACGTTGTGCACGTTTTATTCGTCGGTTTTGGCACTAACAAATATAATATTTTTTATGTCACACCTGGCCATAAAGTGGCCATTATCGCACGCTCCGCGCGCGAAAAATCCCACTTCCTGGCCAGGGGGTGACATAAAATTTTGTACTTACCACGGGCGATAATAAAGAAAGCCTCAGATCGCATATTTATCGCCCTTGCCTTCGGCTCGGGCATAAAATACCTGCGATCTGAGACATTCTTTATTTTTTCGCCCTTGGTAAGTAATGTACTATTTTTGGTTGTAAATATTAGATATGCGAAGAACGTGAAAAAATTTACATCACGAAATAGCTATCAGAAAAATAAGCATACTGACCAAAAATCATAACTTTAATGCAAACACAAACGAAGTAAATCCTGCACAAAGTTTGTATGGAGAGAGCTTGCCCTACCCCTCCTCTTAAGAACCGGGATTCGAACCCACAACCGCTGTTTGTCAGCCGCATGCTTGAACCACTAAGCTACCGTAGCTTCTAGTGTGATAGACATACACTATGATCTACACGTATGTGTATATTATAGAATAAATAAATAAATAAATAAATAAATATTTGTGGACAATCTTACACAAATCAACCTAGTCCCAAACTAAGCAAAGCTTGTACTATGGGTACTAAGCGACGATATACATACTTATATAGATAAATAAATAAATAAATAAAATGCGAGAAGAAGGGGAGTTATTCAGAGGTTTTTAATTTTATACAACGACGGTGGCAAACAAGCGTAAGGTCCATTTGATGTTGAGCGGACACCGCAGCCTATAGACGCTCGCAACTCCAAAGCAGTCACGTGCACGTACCGACTCTTTATAAAATTTTAGGATTCACTGTGTTGACAGCAGAAGCACAGAATAAGTAATAGTACTACGTTGCACTGTTAACAAATCTCCAACTTACAAACCCAAATTGTAATAGGTAAATAACAAATATTGACCACACCAAGCGAATGACGAGACGACGCGACCGTCCGGTAGCAATTCGCCACTGAATGTACTTGCAGCGGCCCGGGGATGTACTCGCAGCGGCGCGGCGAACTGACGGAGTGAAAGCCCCCTGGCAGCAGGGTCCCTCGCTCTCAACACAGTGCATCCTCGGGAGCTCTGGCAACCTTGCTCGCCTCCTAGAACACAACACTACACAGACACCACCTTGACATGACAGAACCATATCCCAGCACTACTATGTCTTCTTAAGAGCCCACATATGCACTTTTGCCAATGTTTATCGACATAGATCGCAACATCTATAGTGATTAAATATCTGTCCTTTCAGTATATTATTAATCTTGAACTATTTTCCTCGAGTCTGCTAAAAGTGAAAACGCGATTTGCAAATTTTTTTTCGATACTTTTATTTTTCAAACATAACCCTTTTTTCGATGTTTTTGGTTGGATCTTTAAAACCCTTCCGCCTTTAACAATGATTATTGGTTTAATAGTCGTAAAATGATAAGTTCTCAAACCTGAGAAAAACGATTATCCTTATAAATGTACACGTTTAGAATAAACATCAATATTTACGAAAAATACGCGCTGAGCTTCCGTAGAGAGCGGGATGGTTAATTGAAAACTCGCGCGTGTTAGAGCAGGACTTTTGCAATGGCATCTACGCCCTCTTAAGAAGTAAGAACCCCTCATCCCTCCTGGTGCTACTCGTATACGTACTTCAAGAATAAAAGACTTGCGTACTCCATTTTTGCGCCATCCGGCTATTTTGATGCTTCCTATTGTCATTGTAACTGTTTTGCATAACTTAGTCACGATTTTAATGTTTCAATTGCTTCGTTTCGAAGCCAAAGTGAATTCTGCAGTAATGGGTATAGCCGATGCCATTCCGAGCCGGTGATCTAGTTATGCCATAGTCAGTCACGAATCCGACGACCTTCGTGATGAAATCGAAATTTGTTGGTCCCAATGTGAGTATCCATACGTCACACGAACAATGCGAATGAGAATACGTGTTGAGAGTGGATCCAGGGTCGTAGAATAGGTTAAATCCCAATAAGATTAGATTTTAGTTTGTATGGACTCTCTTTGTGTTTACGGGTCGTTCATTGTTGCGAATTTATGACCAGCCTACACTCGACGTCAAAACGTTCGGGTCACCCTAGATCAAATAGCCGCAATAGGTTTTTTTAAATATTTTACACTAGTTTTATTTACATAAAATACTATTATTCGTATTGCTCAACTGTATTAGCAATTTTCGGGATCCTATGATAAAACATATCAATTTCCAAAAATGACGATTTTTGCGATATTTCGCTCCGTTAAGGTTATTTTTTTCATGAGTTTTTACGAGTCCGATTTAAACCTGGAAACATTACTTTTTTAACTGTTATTTTTGCAACTTATATGTAAAATTAAATAAAAATCCTGACATGATAGAAAAAACTTACAACTTTGCAGTATTTTAGGAAATATGACGGTAATTTAACGACCCGTATTCTTTGTCCACGAGAGTAGTTGATTGGATTCCGATAAGGGCATTTATTTGAATGTTTGTTTCTGAGTCGTGGATATTTTCTGTGCATTTAAGTAGGTACCTATTAATGAATAGGTACCTACTTAAATGCCTCTATATTTATATATCGTTGTCTAGTAACCATAGCTCATGCCAGTTTAACTTGTGCTAGTAACTAGTCCATTCGCCAAATATTGGCATTAAGTGACAAAGCCGTGCCTGTCTAAACAAGAATCGTTTTCTTAATCACTCCGTCCTATCTAACAGGAGGATGTCGGACATAATACATATAAAATTAATCTCTCTCACTTACATATTTGATTGTAAGGGACGAATGTTATATGTCCCACATAAACATTATCTAGAGTAGAGATATACATATACATTAGCTAGAGAGAGGTTTATAGGTATAATTTATACCGAGTTCCATAATATTTGTTAATCGTCTTGATACAATACCGACATCAATACATCAATATCCGATATCAATACATCCATACCGCCCGCGACAATCTGACATTAAGGTGCCAAAAGACAATGACCCAGAATCAACCTTTAGCTAATAACTACATCGGAACAAAAGGTTATAGGTGACACGTGCTTAATTCTAAAACGTGTCGTTTTGCAGATAAACAATGTGTTATTAATCGTGAAGAGACACCATTGCCATTCGATGAAGCGTCACGACACCGTCTATGTCGCCATTAAACGTTTACGAATCGTAGCGAATGCTTATTGGGCTTGGACCACTTGAAGTGGAAGGATTCCAGAGGTCGGGGGTTCAAATTTTTCAATTTTTCACTTTAGTTGGAAATGGTTATTTCGTTAGCGGACGTTTCCGAAATTTAATTTGAGTATGGGGTAGCACATTTTTATTAACGATACTCTATACAATATGATACGTTAGTGCCGTAAAAGTTGTAATAACTTCGTGGTAGATATCGCTACCAGCCTCCATCCATAAGGCTTAATTAACAGAGTGTAATGACTGCAAGATTCACCGTCACAAGGGATTACCACGGTGGCTAAGTTGGTTAGAGCAATGGACGGATTCCAGAGGTCTTGGGTTCAAATCCCACCTGTGGCGTTGAATTTTTCACTTTAGTTGGAAAAAGGACAGTTTTATTTACATTTATGCCAAAATTCGCATAAACACGAATTATTTCTGCCAATTGGCAGTTAGTGGTCTTCGTTGCTTGTACAACTAATGTAAATGACCATATGAGCTTGAAATCTAATATTGCCTAGCCAGCCATATC
Source organism: Cenopis cana (assembly GCA_951800055.1). Taxonomy (NCBI): domain Eukaryota; kingdom Metazoa; phylum Arthropoda; class Insecta; order Lepidoptera; family Tortricidae; genus Cenopis; species Cenopis cana. Next base: position 1,012,842 of record OX637476.1, on the reverse strand, counting down.
AGAGCTCACCAAATACTTAGTTTGTCAGGGTCGCCGTCATCGAAATCGATGAGGAGGACTATAATATTGTGCTAACTCTTTCTAATCCAAGCACTCTCCTTCCAGTCCAACGGCCCATGGACATCAAGAACCGTCCCCGCATCCCGATACCTGACGAGGACCCCTACAGCATCGCTAGTTCCAATGCCAACGGCTCCGGGTCCTCAGGCAGTTCTGGCGGCTACGGGCTGAACGGGCACGGGGTGGTCGCAGCCACGAGGGAACAGCTGATGATGCAGATGGGGCAGAGGAGGGGGGACAAGCCTCCGAAGCTGCCACCTAGGGAGAATGGATACGGGCCAGCTGATATTCCTAAGGTGAGTAGATTAATGGAATAGTTCTTTTATCGCACGAGCGCGGGTTGGCCATGGATGTAGTTGTGACACATACGAACACATAGACAATATGCTTGTATAGCTCTCAACACACAACTATACTTTATAATATAAAAATATACTTATATAACTTACCTGCAAAGGGAGTTACGTCACTGACTGTAGTATGACTGTGACTCGGAAACAAATATTCTTTTTTTTAATACCACGTCATTTCATTTCATTTTATTTATTTGCAACCAAGTACATAACGTCGGTGGCAAACAAGCTTATCCATATCACACAAAATTTGCCCTGACCAGGATTCGAATCCCGGACAGTTTATAGCGTCGTAGGCAGAGTCACTAACCTAAAAACATGTCAGAAAATGTACTGTACTGTGTATGTCTTACATTTAGTCTAATAGAGCTTCATAAAACCCCTCCATAAAACTGAATATGTGTCATTATTTTAAAAATGGAAAATGTTTTTACGTTTACTACTAACTACATAAAAAATAATTCTAACCACATAAATATGGTTTATAAAAACATAATATTTTTCCTTATTCTCTATAACTGTTTAATGTAATAGAAACAAATTTTAACTCATATTAAACAAAAAATGGTAAGAATGTTAGTAAATTGAAAGGAGATTTTATAATTTCGCCTTCACACGTGACTTACCGGTTAAGTTTAAAGAAAATTTCTACATATTCCCATTCGTAATGTGGTTGCCAATAACTCAGGTAATGCACTTGGGATAAAAATAATTTATTATCAAGTGAAAATTGCTTACGTATCTCAGCATAATAATACGGCGGGTGTTTGTGTCTTTGTTTCTCGCTTGTCGGCTCATTGAAGTGAGATTGCATTTAGGAGCATGTTATTATTCAAGAGCCGCTTTTATGGCTGAGATTTCTTAGGTCATACTTTAAAATAGGATACCTATGTGAGTCTGACTTTTGATCCCAAGATGCGTTGCAGACTATCTGCTTTAATACACACTTGAAATATTCAATCACGCTAGGTGCTTAATTTAAGTTAAATAATGAGTCAGTGCGTGAGATATCAATATTGGGAAGTTTATCTTACATTTTATTGGCTAAGATTTCTTAGGTAAGACTTTAGCAGTTATATGGTAGGTACCGTGGGGGTAGGCGTGTTCTGGAGTGGAGACCACGGCTTGGCAAACGTAGTGTAGGACGCCCTCCAGCCAGGTGGAGCGATGACATACGCAAAGTGGCTGGCAGCGGTTGGAAACACAAAACTCAAGACCGAGTTCAGTGGCATACCATGGGTGAGGCCTATGTCCAGCAGTGGACGAAAGTGGGCTGATGATGATGATGATGGTGGTGGTAGGTATTGGGTTCTACAGAAAGTCAATTTAGCCATACCTAAACGGTTTCTGAAAAGAAAGTTTCTATGAAGTGATAAATTCTGCGAAACAATACATTCTATGTATAAATTTTCTACAAAACAAGGGGACACCAATAGAAACTCTATTATATTAGTTTTAAAGTTGAATATCCAAAGTTATAAAAGCATACGTCAGTGTCAAACTTACAATGATATAAAAGTTTTTTTTTAATGATACCCAAAGCTTGAACAATAAATCTTCCGAAGCTCTTAGTGTGACACGGGCAAACCTCAGCCAAATACATTAACTATAAGCTGATAAGGGGAATGCAAATTGAATACAAGAACGAATCTCGTGACGTGATTAATGATTGGAGTGCAGAAAAAAACCTGAGAACTCCCAAAGATAATCGTTGGTATTCAAAAGGCAACACATACCTAAGAACGAAGTCAATATTTAATAGAGAAATTAATAATAAGAAAATGTATTGTATACAAATATGGTGCATAAAATACAACTATAATTTTCTAACCCAAACGGTAAGTACAGTCAACCAATTTGATTTCTGTGCCACTTCTTCTGTACACCTTGTCACAGTGACATTGATATGATATTTCTAGCGGCTTTCATATAGATGTTCACTGTGACAAAGTACTATGTGACGCAGAAATTAAATTGGTAGACCGTACATAAAATTACATCAGCAGCGTACATACCTAGAATTATTAGACCAATGTTTACAGCCAGACGCGAAAAACACAAAAAATATCTAACAACAGTCTTTACTTTAAATCACATACAATAGATTCACTAGAAATTGTACAAAATCATAAAACTGCGTAGGCGCATCGATTGCATCTCGTATGGAGGCGATGCCAACTAATGCCCATATGACCGTCATATAGAAGGATCTTATCAAGGTTGTAAAGTTATGAGTGCCTGGTATCAGCATTGTAACTCGTGAGGATTTTAAGAACTAAAAGATTATTTTCGCATTAGCTGAGTAAGCAAATACAATACAATAATAATTTATAATAATAATAATTGTGGACAATCTAGTCCCAAACTAAGCAAAGCTTGTACTATGGGTACTAAGCGACGACATACATACGTATATAGGTAAATAGATACCTAAATACATAGAAAACATCCAAGACCCAAGAACAAATATTCGTGTTCACCACACAAATAAATGCCCCGGCCGGGATTCGAACCCGGGACCTCCAGCTTCGTAGGCAGGGTCACCACCAACTAAGCTAAAGCGGTCGTCAAAACGTGCAACTTAAGGTACCCAAAACACTTGATGATTTATTAATAAAAAAATAAATAAAAAAGCCTTTTATTTCCAAATTCCCATTCTTGGGCCATTTTACGGAAAGTTGTACACTCGACTTTTTTTTTTAATTTGGATAAAATTGGGTTTTTTCTACTCAGAATCGAAAGCACTTTCGAATGATATAGGGGAAAAAAAGTGTCCCAAATTTTTTTATTCCTTTCCGTTACCGTTTTCATACTAAGTTTGTAATCTTGTATGGTGGTAACGGAATGGAAAAACTGAAAATTGTATGAAAAATTTGGGACACTTTTTTTCTCCTATTAGGTTCGAAAGTGCTTTCGATTCTGAGTAGAAAAAACCCGATTTTATCCAAATTTAAAAAAAAAGTCGAGTGTACAACTTTCCGTAAAATGGCCCTCTTACATTACAACTTTTGCGCATTTGTTAGTAAGTTTCTTATAGCTAGTAAGTTAGTGTTGAGTTTATATATATATATATTTTACTATTTATTTATTTAATTTGGACCCCTCTTCGAGTGTAGGCCTCCTCCAACTCTCTCCATTTTTGATGATTTATTAATTGGGTGTAAATAAACATTATTTTATATCACTAAATAACCTCGTAAGTCCCCCTAAGTCCCAGACAGATTTTTGTGATTTTTAATTTGGAACCTTCATTAATTTTGTTATAGTTTAAAACTCGATTTAAATTTGTACATTAGAGTGTACATTGAGCCTTACCGTACGAGGTAGAGCTCTAAAAAGACGACCTCAATTGAACAACCTCTAATTGAACAAGCTTTCCTGATGCACAGTAAAAAAACCTTAGAAAATTTCCTAAACGCCGGACACAAAAACTCAAAATGGAAAACGCATTTAGATGACAAATCCGATATATTAACTTTAGTGATTTTGAAGATAACATGAAGTAATTCAATGACCGTCGGTCACGACAAGATGACGATGCATGCTCCAGAGAAAGTCAAAGATGAGAAAATACCGGCCAAGAGCGAGTCTGACTCGTGCGCCAAAGGGTTCCGTATAATATTCTTTATTCTTTCTTTATTGTTTGTATACATGTGTTTACAGCAGTTCTTATTTCTATGTACATAGGTAGTTTCAACATGTGCCCTTTTCGGACATGGCAATACATTAAACTTAAATGTAATAAACTTATATGACACACAAGGGATCCCTCAAATACAAGGTCACGCGGAAGAAGTCGCGGGCAAAAGCTAATTTAAAATAAGTAAATGAGTAAGTAAGTTGTCCTATGTCTTTTTCTTTTACATAGTCAGGAATGAATGTTTTAAGAGTTCCGTACCCAAAGGGTAAAACGGGACCCTATTACTAAGACTCCGCTGTCCGTCTGTCTGTCCGTCGGTCTGTCCGTCTGTCACCAGGCTGTATCTCATGAACCGTGATAGTTAGACAGTTGAAATTTTCACAGATGATGTATTTCTGTTGCCGCTATAACAACTTATACTAAAAAACTGAATAACATAAATATTTAAGGGGAGCCCCATACAACAAAATTGTTTTTTTTTGCCGTTTTTATAGATAATCGTACGGAACCCTTTGTGAGCGAGTCCGACTCGCACTTGGCCCGTTTTTCTTATAGTACGTAACCCTACAAACGGGAGGCCGCACCGTTTAAAAGCGATGTGCCCGTCATGTTACGAGTAGGTTATCACGACGTGAGACGATTAATTTTTGTTACATCTCAATAAACAGGGGTTTGGGGCGCGAGTCGGCGGATATTTAGATTGATTCGGGAATGAATAGTACAAAATCACTTAATAGTGACGTCTTATCTTTTGATATAAAATCAAAGGCACGTTTGGAGCGCTCGTGGCCCAGCGGCGCCTGCGTGCCGCGAGCGGCTGCTGCTTAACCTTGTAAGCGACGTGGGCCGCGGTCACTACACGGATGGGTGACCGCTTTGAGTGGTTGCTAACTGGGCGCTCCCGTGCTTTGGAAGGCACGCTAAGCCGTTGATTAAGCCAAGTTGGAGGCCTTCGGGCGACTTGAGAACTTCTAACAGTCAAGTTACCCATTCACTTGCCAAAGGGGGGTCGAAGTTGCACCACGTCGGTAGGGAAAGTACCCACCGCTACCCTACTCGTGACCCCTGGGTGGTTCTAAAAGTGCAACAAAAACTGGCAACCGTACTGTCTTCTCGAAGATCTCACGGTTCGAAATAAATGCAATACGATAATAATAAAATAAAGGATATTATTTTGATAACACGCCAATACGCTATTTGACTAAATTTTTTTGTCTATATGGGACCAACAACAATTAGAGCACAATAAAGGGCTAAAATTAGGGACAAACCTAGCTCGACGCTAGCGGCCCTCAAAAAGGCTCCTACAAATTTGCCCTGGCAAATGACGTCACTTGCACTTTGCACTGCATTCGACCAACCGTTGTATGGGAAAATTAGTATTTTGCTGTTTTAGTCGTAAAATAATGCGTTTAGGTACATAGTTGCCATACAGTTTATTTTTTATTTTTACATAAGCATTCTATTGATACCTTTTATTTGAATTTTGGACGGTAAAAAAAATTACATAATTTTCTGAGTTTTTGATGAATCGTATCTTTTTATGATTTTGGTAAAATTTTATAGTTGACGATTTATTGTGATATTTTGATGGCTAACTATCCAAAAAGTGACACTGTATTATAAATTTGAACATGTGTCAGATACCGTATTATACCTAACTAGCTGTCGCCCGCGACATCGTCCGCGTGGAAGCCCTTTATATATATATCGTACGTCCATGTCGATTTTTGACTTTGTAACCACATTTCCCCCTTTTAGGGGTTGAATTTTCAAAAACCCTGAAACACGTATTTACTTATTTATTGTTAGAAATACTCGTGTGAAGTTTAGAACTAAATAGTCGAAACTGATCTGGTTTCCCTATACAAACTTTGTACCCTCATGTCATCCCCTTAGGGCATGAATTTTGAAAAACCCCATACTAACGTTATAAAAACTACCTATTTTTTTTTTTCAAGATATTTGCACCTTAAGAGGAGGGGTAGGGCAAGCTCTCTCCATATAAACTTTGTGCAGGATTTACTTCGTTTGTGTTTGCATTAAAGTTATGATTTTTGGTCAGTATGCTTATTTTTCTAATAGCTATTTCGTGATGTAATTTTTTTTTTATTAATTTTTTTAATTTTTTTTTTAATTTTGATTTTTTTCGAAATATTTGAAAATGTTCACATCAAGATCTTCGCATATCTAATATTTACAACCAAAAAAAATATTATATTTGTTAGTGCCAAAACCGACGAATAAAACGTGCACAAAGTTTGTATGGGGAAGGCCTTGCCCTACCCTTCGCCACGGCACAAATTATAAGGTTTAACATTTAATATGTATAATACAAAATTAAATTAAATTAGAATACGGTAACAATTCAAATACTTATTCTATGGTGCTTTTAGGCATCTCACTTTCAATCACATTCTTGCACTCGGCTATTATTAGTCTTCCTAACGTGTGCTATTGTGAAAAATTCAGCTCTCTAGGTCCAACGGTTAGGGCTGGGCGTTGATTTAAGTGAGTCAGTCAGTCAGTCAGGACTTTTACGTTTATATATATAGGTTATTCAAGGTGATAACACGCAAGAAGAGTGATGATAATTTATCAACCTGATAACATTCTTTGAAGTTATAACCACGTACCACCACCACCACCACGTACTGTTGCTTAGATAGGTACTAGGTACCTGACCACCCTAAAGGTAAACCCATGGATATAATGACTCTTGCATTATTTCTCGGAGTGTACAGATAATTGTGTATTGCCCTTATTATCTTACACGTCTGGTGCGAATGCAAAAGGCTCTGCAGTGCTATTACGTTTGCCTTGAAATCTGGAAATAACCTGAGAATTGCGGAGATATTTTTAAAACTGTTGATAGGTCACTGAGTATGGATCGAGGTCATTATGCATTGTTGTAAATACCTTATAATATTTACAGAATGTTATGAATCATTAGAATTCATTTCTTTAATGACTTGAAAAATAATAAAATTTTGTCAAAATGTGTTAAAATTTTTTTTGATTGGTCAAACATAAGTTCATAATATTTTAACATTTTGTTAGAGACCTTTTGAACTTAATCGTTAACGCCGTGGGATGTTACACTTTTTTTGACTAAGTATATCATGTTTTTTTTAAAAATGTAATATCATTTTTTTTTAATTTTTAGCCGGACTATGACGACATAGAGGACGGACGTCTGCCGCAACTGGCTCGGGGCAAGTCCGACAAGGGGAAAGACAACAAAAAATACGGTAAGCTAATTATACCATCCGTGAACCTTATTTCAACAAGATAAGATCGATTAATGGTAAATTCAGTATGTCATCGATAGTACTAGGTTTCTGTGGAGTAATTGCAAAGTCGTAATTACGTCGTCGTTCACGATAATCGGTTGAGATATGCGACCTTAGACCTTTAGAGGAGAGTATGGAAATCCGTCCGCCGGACATACGAAAGCATTTTTAAACTGAACCGGAGACCTTAGTTTCACTCGGCAAAAAACTCACACCTTTTTTTTATTTATATATAGTAGTGCTTAAAGTATGTATATATAGTATCGAAACCACCACCACCAACCACCTGTATCGAAAAAGGGATAGTCAAGTGCAATAGATCCTCTCGTAAATAAGTACCGAAACCTTAATTCACCGACATAAGAGGGCTATGGAACATATTTTTAGCAAGTTGTATGCACCCATGTTTTTATAATATAGAATAGAAATTGAAAATGATGTAGATTTTTTTATAAGTAAAAAAAAAAATTATAAGCTTCTGGCCACACAACCAAACATTGCAAATGAAATTGATTTTATTGAAATATGAATAATTAAAAGATATTTTAACTTACTATATACCTATGTAAATACGAGGTTTATGACTTGAAATTGTTGGTACGACTATGTTCGTCCTTTAAAAGTTTGTGATTACGGTTGAATGAAGGTAAATTGGTTTTTTTACATCATTTTCAAATTCTATTGACCCAAGTATACCTAGAGCATAACACCCGGACATAGTACCATGTGAAAGTATTTTTGCCCAAGCCTCTTCGCTCGTTCGGTCAAACTAAAATGCATTATCTATTTACGATTATCGTCGTACACTCTGTAGCACCATTTGCTTAATTAAAAAAAAACTATAATCGTTCTCACATTCACCTCGGTGTGTTCCCAAGCCGATTGTAGACGATTACAATGGGTGTCGCAAACGCTGGCATTTCGGAGTATCCTTGATATTTGTACGGCATTTTGAGCTTAGGGATCCTTGTTAGGGAAAGTCAACAGTCGTAAATATCTAGTTAAACTATTTGTTAGCACTATATAACTCGTACTAACTAGACAGGCTAATTAGTTTTTACATATAACACAAGTCTTATTCAGTTCGATTCAAGTAAGTAACATCGTCCCGTATTTTTTTATTTTAAACTGCCCTAACTCGTAATATGTAAATTGTGCATGACTTTGATGACTAGACATGTTTATTATATACTCACCTTATATACGTATTAATTATAGTTACTCTGGTTAATTTATAATTTATAGTGATGCGGCCTGATGCATTTCTCATGGAATGCTTATTAAAAATTTGATTTTGAGAACAATCCTCTTTTTCTTGGTAGAGTTATTTATGTTATGACTAGGGATCGGAGTTTTCGTCGCACGGTAAGACTAATAGCAAGGTGTGGAGTCGACATTTGCCATAAATTTAAACTCCTATTCATACTCATACTCATTTATTTAATTAGTTAGTTTTTTTTTATAATGAAGGACAACAACTTTGACGAGTTTAGAAACGATTATTTAATGTTATCTTTGGAAAATAAAAATTCACAAACAAACAAGAGAAACATTAAAACACCTAAAATATAGGTATATAAAAATAGGAGAACATGTTAGGCCAGGCTCAATATATAGTTCCGCGGTCGTCATTTTTACAAGGACACTACGAGTAGACGTATCAAAATAAAACGAACTTAGTACATCACGATACAAGTGTAAAAGTAGGAAATTCGCAACAAATGACGATCCTATGAATTAAAACACGACTGAATGGAATGTTTTAGTTGTCCCAGGGACCGGCTACCGGTATTTTTGTATGGGAACGAAAACGGTATTTTTCGTTCTTCGTTAATTATTGGAAATATAAAAAGGGCAATCTGACAATACAATATCTTATCCTCAAAACATAACTAAGTCCTCCGTAATATTTTTTAAAAGTAGTGACGATATTAAAATAGTAGAAGTTATGAATTCATAATCTAATAGAAAATATATTTTTATATAATTTGACTAAGATAATTATACACGACCGACCGCTCTAAAGGCATTTTAAGATAAATTAAATAAATGAGTATGAGTATGAATAAGAGTTTAGATTTATGGCAAATGTCGACTCCACACCTTGCTATTAGTCTTACCGTGCGACGAAAACTCCGATCCCTAGTTATGACTAATAACTTCATTGTGGGTACTCGTATCTATATTAAATTATATTATATTTTAGTAACATAGTGTTATATGCTATTTGTGCATATAAGTGCATATAAGACTATTCGGGCAGCACTTTTTGAATATACGTACCGAAACCCACTTAACAAAAAAATCTAAATTGGTACTCAACTCACCTCTTTCTCAGGGTTATGGGCAATAATTTGAGGTCCCCTTGGGGGACCAACTTTTGAAGTCATGATCAAAAAAAAAAGGTACTCACCTCTTTTATTATCGCCCAATAATGTTTGAATACAGGATTGTTCAAAAATCTCAGGCCCTATCTCATATTTACCCGTAACCCACCAGGTGGATCCTAATCCCCTAATCCATAGTTTCGGAAATGCTGTCATAGGTACCTACACTATTGTTAAACCCGGCATTACACCGTCCTGAATTCAGAACCTTAAGAGCTCGACGTACATATATCTTATATTATCTTATAGCAAAACGCTTCAATTTTTCCATTATTTAGGATGCTAAATTGAAGACGATGTTATACCTAGCCGCTTAAGTGTGGATGTGTATGTAAAAACTAACGCTGTAATCTACTTCTATTCCAGATGACCCCTACTACTGCGGTCTGCGCGCGCGCGTGCCTAACTTCGTCAAGACCAACGCGAAGCACATCCTCCCGGCGATGACCGAGCGCCTCACTCTCAAAGACGCGCCCGTCCCAAGCAAGCGGTTCAGCGTCGCTCATCCCCATCCGGCGTTTTCCCCGCACATGGCTCCGTTCGCACACGCCCCAATGCCCCCGCAAGCCCTCTGGCATGCCAGGTCTTACGAGAGCGGAATCGGTGCGTACGGTCCAAGGAAGGAGAAGCTCATGTACCAATTCTACCCCGACAGGGAGCGTCGGCTGCGCCCGCTAGTCATCCAGCAGCCCCGCTAGTGTACATACTAACCCGCACTTTGAAGGCTCTTCGCTCCAATCTTGGTATTTAAATACGTTTTTCTGTTGCTTAGCCTGCCTCGCTTCAGAATGCCTCCTTTTAATAGTACTTGCTCACTTTTACCTTCAATATTTCTCTTGTGGGAGCACTTGGCACATATCATCTTTACCAATACACATATTTCACTTTTTATTTTCAAATCCTTTCAAACTTTAATGTTTTTTCCCCACCACTCCGTTCTTATTTATGTTTACATACTTATAAGTACCTTTTCTTTAAGTACGCACATTTGTTTATGTATAGATACTTAAGCTTTAAGTATTTCCCTTAGATAAAAACTAGTACCTACACAAAGTAGATGCAGTAGTGCATATTTATATTATACTTTAAATAGAAAGCCCGTAGTAATGTAGCCAAAGTCGCTTTAAAATGCGAGCTTCTTATAAAATACCATAAAATACTATTATATTTATTTTTCTTTTCTCTGATGAAATGTGACTGACACTTTGTGACAAATAACGTGTGTGATACAAATAGCATGGACACTTGATGCACTGACGAACACTGACATGGACACTCATAGACGACATGTATAGTCTAGGCGACGATTGCATTTTAACCTACCTTACCGAATATTAATTTAAACGCATAAGTAGTCTAAATATTTTTTTTCAATTAGGTAAGATATGTTGTGGTTTTCAATTAGGTAGTGGATGATTTTTTTTTTGATGGGGTTAAAATGCGATCGAGTGCCAGTCTTTTAGCACGTAGCTGGCACAGAGACTAACGACCACAATCCTTTCAGATGGAGAGCATTATGACCCATATGCGTTGTACGGCCGCCTCCCCATGCCCGGCCGCGGCTTCCCTCCCCCTCCAGCGGCTCACGCGCGCCACATGTTCATCGGAGAGTGGGACTAAAATGCACCTTAACACCAACACAGTAGAGACATTTTAGCTCGTATTAATCTATGGTTCATGAGGAGAAATGATAACCAATGCTACTGATTTTGCCTCGTTAACTATAGCCACCTGAATTTTAGTCTATTATAATTAGTTATTGTAGACTAACTGTCACGTGACGTATGTAGGTATTGTCACATTGATATTGATGATGGAATTGCGTGACAGATATAAGACGAAAGTTTTTATATTTATTTTGTGGACAGGAATGTTTAATTATATCAATGTGACTGTATCTTTTCTATTTTAGATGAACGTTTACCTATGTAAATATTTACTTTGTTGTAAATTTGTTTGTACAGTAGCGTAATAATAATATAATACTTTTAGTTTTTTATATTATTTTGTAGCTTTTTCTTTGAATTGTATATTATTTTATAATAGAACGACCGGAAAATACGTCTGAAATACGTCTTAGGTTTTAGTGGATGTTTATACGTTTTTTTTTACAGCTTTTTTAATTTAATGTATAATCCAACTTGAAACTAAGATAACATAAAATTTACCTAGGTTAATAGTTAACAAGTAGATGTTGGCAGAATATTTTCTGACACATTTCATTTAAGCTAGTAATTATAATAAAATAGTTAATAAATCACTGCCACTTTGTTTTACATTTCTATATGTCTTGAAATGTTTAATATTTATTAATTAGGTGTCAATCCTAGTCAAAAACTGGGTTGGGAAAAATAGAAATAAAACTGAGGTAAAATAACAAGAACATGCAGTCTGGATATAATTAGAGGCCGCCAAAGTATACATGAATTATGAAAGTGATCAAAAATTATACACAATATTTATCAATGGATATAAGATAGGTATATTATACGTAACTTTTTTGAGTGAATCTTTTGTAAATACTTTTTCTCGTGTTATTTCGGATAGCAATATTATTTGCATAAATATTATCTTAACCCCGTTATACAATACTATCAGTGTCAGAATTAACAGATCCTTCGTAAACCTTATTGCAACGATATAAGGTCTACCAATGGTCGGTTAAGTCATGCTGATAGTACTCCAGATTTTCTCAAGTTTTCGTCAATACTCAATGTAATCTTATATAAAATACCAACTTAGTTTTACGAATTGAATTACTCGATCGGTATAATTTATTGTAAGTTTTAAGCAATGTATGGTTGATTTTAATATTACTTAATTTTGATATTAAGACCATCATAATGTATTCAAATAACCTACGGTTAGAGAGAATGTAGAGCCAACTATATTTTTGAAATATAAACGGGTCTTTAACACGCTTTATATTTCAATATGTCTGATACTAGCGAAAGTTTTCTACGTAAAACAATATTTTTAAATGGAAAATACGATGTTCTATGAAGTGCGAAGTATGAAGTCGGCGCCTGGACTATTCAGACATCCTATATATTATACAAAGCAGGGCACCCACATTCAATTCCAATTGAACTTCAAAATTAATCATGGGTAGCTAGCTTTATTTCTCTGGCGCATACATATTTAGTTTTCATAATTTTATATCCAATACTTTAAGGTAAATTAGAGTCTTAAACTGGCTATGTACGTTTGGTACAAAATTCAGATCTGTACATTGTAAACAGGGTTTGCAATTACCCGGATATACCCACGGGCCCGGAAAAACCCGGGAAGTCCCGGAAAATTCCGGGAAGTCCCGGAAAATCCTGGGCAGACCCGGAAAATCCCGGGATTTAGATTTGAACCGACACGGGGACTGCAAGCCCTAATTGTAAAGTATTTAGATGATATAGCTTTTTATAACTGAGATTTGTACATTGAAAATAAAAGTTGCAGGTGCTACGCATGTTACCATTGTATCTTATATATTATTTAAGATAATTGAATAAAGATACTCCCCTCAATATGTCACAAAAAACGAATGCATTTTTCCCAGCATATAATAAGCTGAATCTGTATATTTTTTTAACAAACTCGAATTCTGTAGATTTATACATCAACATCCGAATTATATATTGTTATAGGGTGTTGGTTTGAGTAACCTACTTATGTATCGATAAATAAACAATTATTTTAATAAATACGTTTTATTTCTTATCAAAGTTGTTATTCCTTGAACAGTCTACTAAGTGAATCATTTCTGAACTCAATAGGTATGTAGCACATAGACTACTAAGTGAAATACCTTTTCGCGAGTGAAATGCAATTCCAAAATAACGCTATATTTTTTGACTGTAAGTAGTAAAGTAGTTATATACCTAAGATATCAAAAGAACTTTGTACTTTAAAATTACTTTAAATGACTAACTAAACAATTTAAGCAAGGTGGTCCGTTCTTGTACAAATAAATAAATAAATGAAATTTTATATTCTAAACTAAGGTGGGATTTATATCACGTGATACTCACGTGACAAACTAATTTCTCAAATTATTCTAGTTTATACAAGTTTATTCTAGGAAAGTGGGCATTTCGCCCATATGGAAAGCCAATTTATGAAAGCCTGTTACATAAGTTTCTTAAAATATCACGCCGTTAGCCTGCGAATTTCAAAAAATACGTTTTGTATGGAAAGCGTCCCACCTTAAGTAACACGTTGGTAAAATTATTTGGTTTCCTACCCATTGTGTACCCACAAATCAAAGATTTGTAATTTTTGCCTGGTTATGTTATTACTAGGGTTTGCAGTCCCGGGATTAGCTTGTATGAATTATTTTTTCCGGGACTTTTCATACAAGTCGGTCCCGGGACTGCAAACCCTTGAACCATATTTAACTCATTTAATTTCTATCACTTTGAACTATGTCGTGACATAACCCACAGCAGATATTAAGTAATTAAATTATAGACAACCTGGAACCACGAGGACTCCTTTCCATTCACGTCACCCGTAACCAAAGACTACAATGTTGCTAAAGCCCGTAACCATGGCAACCAACACACAACACAGCCATCGCGCGTGTCAACCGATTACTCTAAAAAACGGCTCGAGCTAATATTGTGGTCAATATGGATTTCTCGGACTGTAGTGGAGTGGACAGTGCCGTGGGCAGACGGGAGCCGAGACCAGTGTCTAGAAGGGGGTTTAGAGAGTATAGTAATAACGGAGGCTCAGCGGTATCTAGGTAAGATTGTTTACTTCGAATAATGGTGAAGTGGAAATTTATGTTTATTAATTAATGCATCAGCTTATAAATTACTTGTCACCACGTCAGGTGAAAAGAGTGCAAATAGGTAAACTTGTCATATACTGAAGTTAGGGGTCTTATAGGGAACTTTACTACTGTTGTTTACAAATTATGGTATAAAATAACATTAGGTCTGAGAAAATAACGAGGTACCTACTTAAGTATTTGGGTCATTGTCAGATTTAGGTGCGCGTCTTTTCGGTGGACATGCCAAAAGTTAAGGGCTACAAAGCTTAATTTTCGATTGATCTGATAACCCGCATAATCTGTAATTCCGTGTATAAATCCATGTAATAAAAACGTAAATTACATGCACACAAGCCGTTAACTATTGACCACCGAATGGCCAACTTTTGTTTTTCCGACTGACAATGACCCATTTCTAAATGGATGGACTTCTAAAGCTATTGGTAGGTAGTTGACGTGACTGTAAGCGGCAAGTGACTTGGGGTTTTCAAAGTTTGCTATAATTAACGCATCAATTTTAAGGATGAATACTCGTTACTTATTTAATAAGCAAATATCTGGGCGGCCGAGCTTTGCTCGGCGTTTTCCCGGGCATGAGACCTAGCTAGATCGATTGCTCGTCCCCGAAAACCCCTACATACCAAATTTCATCAAAATCGGAGCCGTTTCCGAGATCCCCGAAATAAATAAGTATATGTTAAAACTTCGAAGATCTCTTGAATAATTTATTCACTTATACTAGAAGTTACAATCACTCGTATACGTTTATGGTCTAACTTAAACTAAACCACGTCTTCAAACTATACTCAACCACGTCTACACTTTAGCACGGTTAACCAAGGAGTACCCAAAAACATGTTCCCTCCTTTTTAGACCACCCGCCATCTTTTTTTTAAGTCGTAATGGCGGTGAAGTACCCTCAAACTTAATTAAAAGTGCAACTTAAATTAAAATTAACTACACTAAACATGAAATCATTACACTCGACCATCCGACTGCGTGCTATCTCCGGAGCACGCAAACAATCATTACACTCAATACCAGTTATCAAACATTTTTTATTTTATTTATTACATACTTCTATCAAAACATATACTCCTATTCCACTGGATATTATACCCCAACACCAATGCAATAGGTTCCATCTCATAGACACAGTTTAACAAAAATAATTATATCGTACGTACCGATGCTAAGACAAAACAATGGCATTAACATCACCTATTAGTTTCAAAGTTTCGGCAATGTTCTGTTCCTACGTGATCAATACAGTTCACTAAAACGCTGAACTACAACAGTCAGCAACATTTACAATTATATAAAATAACAAATCAGTTACATATGTATACTAATCTGATTTTACTACGAATACAACAATAACTAAAATAATATTAAAGCTAACTGCAAATACAAGTTAGGTATCAAAAAATAAACTAAAATTAAAACTAATTTAATTAAAATATATCTAAAAAGGGCCCCCGTTTTACTACCCTTATACACCCACATACATTAATTGTCAACATAGTCAACATAGTCCGAATATCCATAATATACCATAACAATCATAATATATATACATATATAACCTATTTGGAATCCGCATTATTGTCGGAATCAGATGTATTAGGCTCGGAACCAGACGATTCGTTAACTTGTAATGCTTGAACGTCAATCCAATCCTATCCAATCCGCAACCTATCTGAAGCTACAACGGTCTCTTTCTTGCTGGTACTGAACCCTGGTACATTGACAATTTTGTATCGATAATTTCCTAAACAACACGTTACTCTGTATGGGTCGACGAATTTAGGTAAGAGCCTTTTGCTTTTCCCGTCATTGTAAAATTTATTAGCAGGAATTCTTTTTCAATCATAAATCTCCCATGCCTTCTTTGACTAAGCTTAAATTATTAGAAGCCCTTTTCCTAATTTCGTCGAAACGTTTATCGTCGGTACTCATAGAAAGTAATGTGGATGTGCCAGCATTATTGGAAGAAATAATGGCTGGCTGTTATCCTCGTCATTGGTCAAGTCGGCTATATTTACCTGAGATACGTTAGGAAGTGAACTGTCACTTACGATTGGAATAGACTGGCTATCAATGTTGTTTGGAGGCTCGTCATTGTCAATTGACAATTTGTTATCGATAGGGCAATTTAACCTGAACCCAAATAGTATTTCTGACGCACTTTTATTTGTCGTAGCATTAACAGTATTGTTAATGCCCTACTGCACTCGACCCCGCTGCCCGTCCCAATCACGCTCATTACTATCAACATTTTGTGTGGACAAAGTGGTAAGAATAGTTTGGTTATACCTCTGTGCTTGTCCATTCGCCCTGAGACAGACAACTGCATTGAGTACAATATGTAAAGCGTTTGCTGACACAGAAGTCCTGAAATGCAGCTGAAGTAAACGCAGTGCCACGGTCAGATATACGTGGTATCATAAAATCGTAGAACAAACTGTCCAACATTCTAACTACGTTTTTTTTTAAGGGTTCCCTCATCCCTCCTATTCTAACGTCACCTTTATCTAAAGGTTGTCGTTCGTTTTCGTCCTGGTCAGATTGGACGACTTCACTTCCGGTACCTGGTAGACTAGCTATAAACATGCTCGCCTTGAATTGAAGAGGTGCATTAGTTAAAGAAGTGACAAATATGCAATATACTGCTAAGGACAAATATGCAATAAACCTTGTAACAACCTTGGTGTAAAAGTGATACCCTTAGTTCGGACTTGCTCTGGTACCTCTCTCTGAATAAACATTACCAGTATACGCGACTCCTTCGAGTGCACTGCCACCAACCCTCCTTTATCTATAGTAACATTTTAGAGACGTAAAAGTTAAGGGTCTGGTCTCGATTCTGGGGATCGTTAATAGGAGTATGATAGAAGAACAGTCGCTCATTGTCCTTCAGTTAAGTCACCAACGTCAATTCTGTGAAATCCTGTCCTATTAACAATGAGACGTGCATCCTCCACTGCCAAAACATCCAGGTCAGTATCAATCTCATCAACCCTAATTTGAAGAGTGGCCTTGAATTTAGGGATAACAGTTGAATTGCCAAAGGTAGGTAGGTAATCGTTCGCCTGTGCTTTCAGTCAAACCTAATGCGACTGCATCCGAATACCGAATACTTCCGAAATCAATAAAGGCATTCAACATTGTGCCATTAAACGCACACATTATTATTAAACTTATCATTTACCGCATCGGCCGTGCTGTTGCAAAGAGGTATGTATAGCGTCGTTAAAGTTACTTTCGGATGCTCTCGGTTTCGTAATCTGGTTGTCTCCAGGATCACGCAACGGAACAACGTCATCGTCTATTATAACTTTAAGCAGGCCCGTCTGAAAGGAAGGTATCTTTCAGACGGGTGCGTGTTTTGGCCAAGGCTTTCACTACTTGTTTGCAAAGGCTTCCTTGTGCAATTTTCAATATTATGCCCTACCCTACGGCACTTTTCGCATTTCTCAATCGGCTTACTACAATTTTGATAGATATGTCCGCGCCCATTGCAATTCATACGGACTACATCCGTTCCCCGTTATACTCATAGCATTTCTACCAGAAAAATTACCGCGCAATTGGCGTTTCTTTTAACCACCTACTGCTGATTGAACTCACGTCAGCGTCCTCAGACTGCGAGGGCTGTTGTGATGCTAAATAGTTCAACAGATCCTCTGGTTCCTCACATTTAAGAGCCTGAGCCCCGTTTCTGACGGAACTGTCCGTGATCCCATAGATTACGCAATCAACCGCTTTACGACCGACAATCTTGCACCGACTTAACAACGATAACTTGTCGTAACAATAGTCTCTCAATGTTTCATCTGTACGAGATTTTCGGTTCAACATTTCGTCTAATACTTTACCATAGTTTACATCGTTTGGAAAAGCCTACTTTAATTTACTCTGCCAGACGTCCCACGACGAGCTAAGCGAGAACCAACTCTTAGCCAACTCCCGGAACTTCGGTTGACACTCCCGCTCTGCTTCTTTTGGTAGGTGTCCTTTCGCCCTCACTTGACGATGAAGATCTTTTCCGCCTCCGTCTCTATTGCTTCGGCCGCTTCGGAGTATAACTCTCGCCTTCTGTATCATCTGAAATTTGTAGCGCATTTTATGCTCTTTCTCTGAAGCATGTCTACCCTAGTCTGACTACAGCGCTGTATTTTGAAACTTCTTTTCTTGACTTTACTGGACTTTATTTGACTTTACTTGACTTTACTTGATTTTAATTGACTTGACTTTACTTTACATGAATACTTTAATTTACTTTACTTTACTTTATTTGACTTTACTTTACTATACTTTACTTTCCTTGACTCTGCTTAACTCTGCTAGGCTCTGCTAAGCTCTGCTTGGCTCTGCTTCGCTCTGCTTGGCTTTGCTTGGCATTACTTGGCTTGACTTTACTTGATTACTAAACTTTACTAGACTTTACTAAAGCTATACTAGAGCTTTACTAGAGCTTTACTTGACTTTACTAGAGCTTTACTTGACTTTACTAGAGCTTTACTAGACTTTGCTAGACTTTGCTAGACTTTACTAGAGCTTGACTAGACTTTACTAGAGCTTTACTAGACTTTACTAGAGCTTTACTAGACTTTACTAGAGCTTAACTAGACTTTACTTGAGCTTAACTAGACTTTACTAGACTTTACTAGACTTTACTACACTTTACTAGACTTTACTACACTTTACTAGACTTTACTAGACTTTACTACACTTTACTACACTTTACTACACTTTACTAGACTTTACTAAACTTTACTAGACTTTACTAGACTTTACTAGACTTTACTAGACTTTACTAGACTTTACTAGACTTTACTAGACTTTACTAGACTTTACTAGACTTTACTAGACTTTACTAGACTTTACTAGACTTTACTAGACTTTACTAGACTTTACTAGACTTTACTAGACTTTACTAGACTTTACTAGACTTTACTAGACTTTACTAGACTTTACTAGACTTTACTAGACTTTACTAGACTTTACTAGACTTTACTAGACTTTACTAGACTTGACTAGACTTGACTAGACTTGACTAGACTTGACTAGACTTGACTAGACTTGACTAGACTTGACTAGACTTGACTAGACTTGACTAGACTTGACTAGACTTAGACTTTACTGGACTTTACTAGACTTTACCGGATTTTACTAGACTTTACCGGCTTTTACCGGACTTTACCGGACTTTACTTGACTTTACCGGACTTTAATTTGACTTTACTTGACTTTGCCGGACTTAAATTTGACTTTACTTCACTTTAACGGACTTTACCGGACTTGAATTTGTCTATACCAGACTTTACCGGACTTTAAGTTGATTTTACCGGGCTTTACCGAACTTTACCGGTCTTTACCGAACTTTACCGGATTTTACTGGACTTTACCGGACTTTACCGGACTTCACCGGACTTTACCGGACTTGACTTCAAGGTCCACTGACCCTATGCGCAGCACACCTACATGTCTACACGTCCTATGTAAACAACACACCTACATGGCTGTCGGCACAGTCCATAAGCAGCACACCTACATGGCTGCAAACAGCACACCTTCATAGCTGTTAACTCAAACCATAAGCAGCACACCTACATGGCCGCAAAAAGCACACCTACGTTGCTGTTAACTCACTCTATAAACAGCACACCTACATGGCCGCAAACAGCTCACCTACGTGGCTGTTAACTCACTCTATAAGCAGCACATCTACAAGGCCGCAAACAGCACACCTTCATGGCTGTTAACTCAATCCATAAGCAGCACACCTGCATGGCCGCAAACAGCACACCTACGTGGCTGTTAACTCACTCTATAAGCAGCACACCTACAAGGCCGCAAACAGCACACCTTCATGGCTGTTAACTCAATCCATAAGCAGCACACCTGCATGGCCGCAAACAGCACACCTACGTGGCTGTTAACTCACTCTATAAGCAGCACACCTACATGGCCGCAAACAGCACACCTACATGGCTGTTAACTCACTCTATAAGCAGCACACCTACATGGCTGTTAAATCACTCTATAAGCAGCATACCTACATGGCTGCACTTATGTAAGCAGCGCACCTACAGCAGCTGTCTACTAACTCTATAAGCGGCACACCTACATGGCCGCGTTCTTCGTTATTTGTTTTAGCGTTCCGTAATTAAATAGGTCAACGCTTCGAATATTAACAATTCCATTGTCATGCACTAAGTATTAGATTCGGTTAGGGTTTTCTTAATTGGCCACGATTGACATGTATGAACTCTTTCGGAACGATTCTACCAATCAACGTTATAACGTAATTAATTGGAAACTGTTCTCAATAATATAACATCATTTCACACTTGTGGGTGCAGTTCTGAATAATTATTACGAAAGTATTTATAAAATTACTTAACTGCGTCCCATGGCGCGCAGGCACACGTTCACTTCTGATATGTTAAAACTTCGAAGATCTCTTGAATAATTTATTCACTTATACTGGAAGTTACAATCACTCGTATACGTTTATGGTCTAACTTAAACTAAACCACGTCTTCAAACTATACTCAACCACGTCTACACTTTAGCACGGTTAACCAAGGAGTACCCAAAAACATGTTCCCTCCTTTTTAAGACCACCCGCCATCTTTTTTTTAAGTCGTAATGGCGGTGAAGTACCCTCAAACTTAATTAAAAGTGCAACTTAAATTAAAATTAACTACACTAAACATGAAATCATTACATAAATAAATAAATATACAAGAATTGCTCGTTTAAAGATATAAGAATAAGATATTATGTATGGCGTTTGTTTAATTACTGCTTCTTAATTCGTTTTTAGGTACCTACCTACCTGTCACTTCATATCGAAACTGTTTACAAAATCACGAGTATCGGTCAGAATCGGTTGAGAATTGAGAAATACAAAAAACAGCAGTGCAGTTTATGACTAGGCTTTATTTTAAACCTGACAGTGGCTCCATAGGCCGCGGCCATTAAAGCGATAGGAGTGCGCGATCGGAGAGTGAGCTGGGGAAAATCTAGAGGAAACCTCCGACACGACCACGTGGGTTATTTATTTATTTATTAATTTATTTCAGGCAACAAGGGCCCATGAATACGTTATAACTAAGATACAATTACATACTTAAAACTACACCAGAGAGGTAGGGCACAGCAAAATGTCATCTTGCTCGAATTTGGAGCAGCCCAACTGGGGAAGTACCTCCGCCTTGCAGAAGACCACAGCCATAATAACATTATATACTCAGGTAGTGTTCCTGGAGGTGAGCAAGGTTGCCAGAGCTCCCGAGGTTGCACTGTGTTGAGAGTGAGGGAGCTAAATTCCCTTCTGCTGTCAACACAGTGCATCCTCAAATTTTATAAAGGGTCGGCAACGCGCACGTGACTCCTTTGGAGTCGCGAGCGTCTATAGGCTGCGGTGTCCGCTTACCATCAGGTGGACCGCACGCTTGTTTGCCACCGTCGTAGTATAAAAAAAAATACTTAGAACTAAAAATATTATTTAGGTGACGACACGGCGTGGCTCAGTTGCCTCGTCAAAGCCGGTGTAGGAATCGGTAGGTTGTTATGACTAGGCATTGTGGTTTCTTATAGAAGCGGCAGCATGCGTCCCGCATCTGCGTACCGCGGGGGTACCGCGTCCCGGCTGTCCACGGCTGGCTTCGGGCCGGCGCCGCCGACGGCTGGCCGGCAGTCCACTGCCATGACTGGCTTCTCTATGGTAAGCAGGGATTCTTTGTGGTCAGGAATATATCGAAAGCTGAGCCACAAGGGTGACACGCGAAGGAACGTAAGCGCTGTGTGTAAGTGTGTGCGTGCGCTGTCGGTACACGCGTCAATTGTTTGCGCGAGTGCGTAGCGCGTGCGAATCGCGAGATGCGACGGTACCCGATCGTAACCCGGCCTGTCAGCCTGCGCCTGTCAGGGACGAGGTAACCGACCTCGGTGCGGGGGTTCGTGTCCGTTTTGTATGTAACTAACTATTATACTATTCTGTGGCTGAGCGGTAAAAGCCAATAAATCGAGGGTTTTTGAAATGAGAACTCAACATCAGTTTGCGCATGGTTCTATTTTCAAAAAACTCGCGTCTTATCGGGTTTCGCCACTCGCTACTCGATATATCCACGGTATTAGCTGAGAGGTAAGGCACGCGATTTACAATCTGGAGATTTGGCGTCTGTATTCGCTGAGTTCGCTTTATCGTTGGCCTCATCTTTGCCCCCCGGCTAGATGCTGGCAAAAGCAATCCCATTTTTCATAAAAAAAAGACTTCTAACCTTGATTTGCATTTGCACCACTTGGATTATCAAAAAACTTATGATAAATCATTTGATATTTAAGGCTCGTGTATATTAGGCAAGCACTCCTCATACAAACTTTGTGCAAGATTTCTTTGCTTGTGTTTACATTACACTTATGATTTTTGGTCAGTAATGTCAGTAGGTTATTTTTCTGTTAGCTAGAAACTCAAGATTTTTTAATTTTTTTTTTAATTTAATTTTTTTCCTTAAAATCCTTTGTATATCAATATTAACAAGCAAAAAAAAATTATATGCGGGAGTGCAAAAACTTGCACAGAGTTTGTATGGAGAAGGCTTTGCCTATACACGAGCCTTGAGGAAACCAGTTTAATCCTAATAAATTTACAGGGTCTAGTTTTCTCTCTAGTGGGACGGTCAGAAGGCAGTCGCTTTTGTAAAACTAGTTCTTACGCCAAATCTTGGGATAAAGCGTCAAAGCGGACCTCGGGCTTGTTAGGGCATTGCTGTAGAAAACAAACGCGACCCTGATAACTCTTCGGTCACCTTTTGTGACAGGCGGGTAGACCTAGTCCTAATCCTGATCGGGCTAACATTGCCTAGCCTAATCTTGCTAAGCTACTAAACTCAAAGTTCACTAGACAGAACGATTAAGACCTGTCCACCAGGTCAGTCAGTTTCGAATCTTAGCTCTTGAAAACAACACAACATTAGCTTTTGCCGTAGGTACACGAATGGCTTTACTACAAACCTCATTAAAAGTGACCAAAAAATTGGGTGTTCCTGTTCTCATTAACTCCCGAATGTTTCTAAAGATCGACAGACCAATAACTCAGCAAGGCATCTCTGGTCTCCGCACCGGCACGGCCCGCGGTTTCCGCACTCGACAACTCCAGGACAAGCGGTACTGGGAAGAGCTGATGCAGGTTAAAGTGAGAGAGATGAAGGCAGAAATAGCGAGATTGAGCGAGCAAGCAGATGCGGGGGAGAGGGAACGTTCGGCCAAGAAGCATTATGAGAAGAGGGTCAAGGATTTGGCCCAGGAGTTAACTGGTAAGGGCTAACCCTGATTTGGGTTATCTGTTTTATTAAAATAAGAAAAACCAGCAAGGTCTAAGGTGTGTCGTCGTATTCCTGGCCGATTTATTCGATCACGGCGACTGGAGAAAAGAAGAAGAAACTGGTTTTGTCTCTCAGTGACCGTGATTTGAGTAGACCTTCAACACTATCATACTGACGTGGTGAGACGTGGTCGGTAGGTTTGTTCAGTATAATATGTGCTCAGAATGTATCGATCGTAATCATTTTCTCTCAATATCCACCAAACTGAGGTGGACTGATGACCTGGTAAAGGTCGCGGGAGTCCGCTGGATGCGGGTGGCGCAAGACCGGTCATTGTGGCACTCTTTGGGGGAGGCCTATGTCCAGCAGTGGACGTCTTTCGGCTGATATGATGATGATGATGATCCACCAAATACCACTGAACTGTCACTATATCTTAATGTAAAAATCATGTATATTATTGCTGTGACTTGTTGACAGACCTACAAGGCCGCCTATCGGATTATAATACAGCGATCCGTATAGCCAACGGCGAAGCCACAAAACACTCGGTAGAAGAGCAAACAAGAGAACTGGAGCTTAGCAATAAGAAGCTACAAGAAGAAGTAGAACAAGTGTTCTTAGAGAAGCAAAGGAAAGAAAACCAACTGAAACAGTTGAGAGAACAGATGGAGAAGGTAAATGAGCATTATATACTTTTCATTTCTCATACTCTGAAAGAGGGTAATTTCATTTAGGTGGCGTGCTGAAAAAAAAGTACTGTGAATCGTGGTTATATCGGGCAAAGCCAGTAACCTACACGATGATTTTAATCGGTAATCGGGAACCAATATTATATAAACGGGTGGCTTTCAATCCTTGATTAACAATTTACTACCTATTGTGCAATAGATCACCAATATTTTTTCCGGTTTCAGGAGCAATCGACGATATCGAAACTATTGTCCGAAATGACTCCTGAACAGAAGCAGCAGTTCAATGAGCTAGAAGCCACAGCTGCGGCGCTGAGAGAGGAGGTCGAACAGTCCAGGACTCAAATTGACCTGTTGACTAAGGAAAAGGAACAATTCAGCAAGGAGATATCGGGATCTCAGGTAGGTAGTTGACAGACTTTAGAGATTGGCTTCTAGTACTTAAAACATGGAGGGGTCCTGGATTGCGGAGTGGTCGACCAATGATCAGATAATGGCCAATAAGAGGTGCGGCATAAGAAAATGTTGCGCCGAACCAAAGTAAATAGTCAGTATTTTCTCTATGTTGTTGTTGTTTCTCTGTCCTTGTTGATAAATTTAGTGTTATTGTGTTTCTAAATTTGTAATATTTTGCCGTGTAAGCGATTTGGTATTATACTGTTAGCTTATATGTGTATTAAAAATAAATAAATAAATAAATAAATAAATAAATTGACGAGAGATTAATATTCTCGTCTTGATTTCGCGATGCAGGTTCTAGCATGAGTTGCGTTAACTTGGTAGTAGATCTCAAACTTGTAATTAATAATTTGCATCCAGATAAAGCTACACTTGCTAGAATTACACCGACGATTGGTGGCAGCGGAAGAGAAGCGAGACAACCTGAAGAACGAGATGAACAACCGGTTGGAACCGCAAGAGGAGAGAGAGAAACTTTTAATGCAGGTTAGTTCTTATTATGAGTCCCCTCCTTTCTTTCTCTGTTTTGGTCGTCTTTTTTTATTTTAGGTTGCGCTTGACTACAAATCGCCTGATACTGTGTACAAACTGTACCTAGTAAAAATCGATTCACTCTCGCCGGTCTTACTTTAATTCTTTATGATGATTATGATGAGTTTGGCTTTCGTAATCGCAGGTGAGAGAGGATAACGCTTCGATTCAATCGCTGGACAGCAACGCTGCCAACTTAAAAGAGCAGATAAGAAAGGTGCAGGAACTGATCGACGAAGCCGAACAGGTAAGGACATGTAATCCAACTTCTTTAGCATATTGCAGATAATTTAAGGCCCCTTGAAAGTTGCTGGTTCGATACAATTTCTATTTGGGTATGTACCTACTTAGTCTTACCTTTCACCGGATTCTTGTTGTTCTGGGAACTACTTCTAATCACCTTTATAGTTCGTGTCATCCACGATGACGCACCCCTTCCTCGGCGAATCTCATACTAATCTATGCGAAATTTACTGATTGGGCTGTGCCACAAGGCAGTCGTTTTTGTAATAAACTTGTTTCTACGTCAAATCTTGGGATTTGGTGTCAAAGTATGACTATTCTGGTAAAATAAACGTTAGACTTATTTTATCGCAGGATTTGGAGGAAGGCAATTCCGAACGACACCAAAAATACAGAGAACTGAAGAAACGGGAGGAGACAATGGACAATTTCATGTCCACTTACGAAGAGAACCTTAAAAAGGAACAAGACAGGATTGAGCAACTGGAGAAGGACATTGTATTCGCTCTTGAACACAGCAGTTCCAATATTGATCTAGATTTGAGTGAACTGGATTCTTTGAAGCAAAAGGAGGGGTATACGTCAGCGTATGATGAAGGGAAGAAATCTATGGAGACTTTGCTGAAGGACTATGAAAGGTTCCAGACGAATTTGAAAAAGGTATGCCAAAGTTAATTATGTTTAGTGTAAACTTGAAATCAGTTGAGTAAGTCGTGTCGGATCGGAGTAGTTCGTTCAAAAGCTTGTTTGAATTCTGAATTTTGAATTCTATGTGTCTTAGATTTCTTGATCTTAAGTAGGTTAAGTATTATCATTGTAATAAGCATATTTTTGTGAGAAAATGGCTGACTGTCGAGTTTCTTTCGGCGTTTCTTCTCGGCAGTGGCCTCTGTGAAACGCTAGTAGGGTTTGCCTTGTAAAAGTGCCATTGCGGCCTACTTACAGAATAAAGTTCATTTATTTCATTTATTTCATTTATAGCCACTTTAATATTCGATCAATGAGGTTCAAAATTCAATAAATTTTTATACAAATTCGGCCAAAAACTCTTGACAAACAATTTTAAGGTAGAGGTACTCAGGTACTTTTTGGGGTTGGAGTAGTTCTACCGACTGGAGAGTAGGTACAACTACTCCAAATATGAGTGAGATCACATTCCCCTGTGACCTAGGTTTCTCTAATACAGACAAACGAAATAGTCTATATCATATACCTCCACTTTTTTTATTTCAGGCGGAATCGACTCGTGAACGTCTCGCCACGGAACTCCAAACGCTACCAGAGAAGACGCAAGCCATGCAAGAGGAACTGGTCACGCTGTCAGACCTGGAAAGGCTTCGAGACGAAGGCGAGGAGCAGAAGAAGGCACTCGAGACGGAGATACAGGTAAATTTAACCTTTTCATCGCTTTCTCCGATACAGACGCTGGTCACTCACACGCCATGAGTTTGGGGGCGTCAAACGGGAAATAACATTTTATCTGTACCTACAGGTGCTGAAGGAGAAACTGGCGCCGACGGAAAGCGCTGTCGCTGAGGCTGCTGGCAAGCTGAAGAAATTGCAGGTAGACAAACCTACATCGTTACCGTCAAGAATACTCATACTGTAACCGCTTTGAGTGGTTATTAAAACTCAGCGCTCCCGTGCTTCGGAAGGGACAGGGACGCTAAGCCGTTGATCCCAGCTGCTGTTTATGATAGTAGTTGTTAAGCCTAGTTAGAGGCCTTTTGGCGCTTTTGGAACTTCCGCTAAATTCGCTTCCGTAAAAAACTAGTGCTACGACAGATCTTGGCCTTAGGTAGGGGATCCCGGGCATCCTTCAGGATGCAACTGTACTGGGATAATACTAGGAGGATGATGATAAGTTAGTAGTTGGTAGGATTTGACTAAATTATTATATTTTCACAGGAAAGTCTAGATGGAAACGAGATGTACGCCAAACTGAACAAATTGGAAGACCAACTAGCCCAGCTAGAAGATAGAAAGACCGTTCTAGAAGAAGACATCGCCTCCATTACATTGAAAGGAGACTACGAACCTATAAAGAAGCAAGCTATGGAGGAGCTAGCGGCTTTGAATAAGAAGATCATTGAGGATCTTAATTCTGGCAAATCTTATTAGGCTTTTGCATGCCCAGAGGCGGAGAAAGGTCATAATTTGATGTGGGCCACATACATTTAGCTAAGCCCTCTGATGGATGATGTAGTGCAAAATGATTTTCCTTCGTAATTTATCGGAAAAGTTCGTATTTATCGTGCTCTCTCAATTAGCTTCAGTAGTCAGTACCCATCTTACAGCCGTAGGGCTAACTTTGACACTTTGACATTTGACACTAAACAATAAAGTTACCTACATAATAATGGATATGAAAACGTCACTCATTTTTAATACAATCATTGATTGACAGTTCGGGTGCCATCGTATTCCGATTGAGATCCGATTTTTCCCCAAAGGAAAATCATTTTGCAATAAATCTGTATATTAAATGGGTCATAATTTGCGCGTTTCAACTGCCTCACTTTCGAGACGTTTTTGACGAATTGGCTGTAGATTTTGGTGGTTTCTCAGTTAGTTGGTAACTATATGTCCCGTACGACAAATGGTGACCACGAAAATGATTTGGAACATACGCCCAAATAAGGACCTAAAATAGTTACTCTTAATAAGTCTTAATTAGTGAAATAAAAATATTAATAGTTATTTTTTCTTTTTTTAAATCCAATCAAATTTTGAAAAATATCACGTGATTAGGGGATGGGGTTAGTGAGCCAAATCTCACATCTCACCAGCAGGCCTAGCACTTGAACGACGCGTAGTCTATCTCGAGCCGACATACTCTCGCGGGCGTCATGTGCTAGGCCTACAGGGGTGGGGGTCACAAAATTACTAAAATAATTAATGAACGCCCCCTCTGTTTACCCCACTAGTCCCATTGAGTTGTCTAATTATGGGACAACTGAGACTTTCTCTTCCCATGGGACATCCATAGTGGATGGTGTTGCTGTTTAAGAATGAATAAATACGACAATTTAGTTTGCATAACTTTATTTTATTCAACATGTCATATTTTATATCACAGTCTGACCTTACACTACAATTTCATTACTTTAACTAGATACAATAATTTACCACTAACTACATACATACAGCAATATTCCATTTACAACTGTATTATCTTACTTGTAAGATTTAAAATCATAAAACGACGCCAACAATACATACAGCGATCTACAATTTACAACCGTATTATATCACTTGTATGATTCAAAATCATAAAACGCCAACCATTAGTTAGGTTTTCACAATCAAAATTTTATTATAACGGTTACATTTCAAGTATTTTCTAAAGGTTGTCCTGGCACATAAATGCCACAAAGAACAAGCACATAATTAAAAACAAATTTTGAATTTGGTTATAATTTATAATACGATTCATAAGGACTAGTAGAGCGAAAACTTATTTTGAACCTTATTCCAATACAAAAAAGACTCAATTCCTACTGGCTAGCCTCTTTTTTATCGAGTAGTGTAGAGAGTTGCGGTGGTACTTCTATCTTGTTGGCTTTGAGCAACGCGTAGAGGTTCCTTAAGAACTTCTGTGAGGGTCTTATGTCGGATTCTTGCATTTTTTCCCACAGATCCAACGCTGCCCGAAACTTGTCTTGGCGCTCTGAAAAGAAATAGATTGTACAACAAGAGCATAAAACGAGCCATTTTACCCGAGACACAGAATAGTATAATAGTATTACATACAGAACGGACACGAACCCCCCCGCACTGAGGTCAGTTACCTCGTCCCTGACAGGCCCAGGCTAACAGGCCGGGTTACGATCGGGTTACCGTCGCGGCTCGCGATTCGTCCGCGCCACGCGCTACGCACCCGCGCAAACAATAGGGATGTTGACTCAAAATTTATTAATACTCCATACGAAAGAATACATATAACTATGCCAAAAAGTGAAAATCCTATTCAAATATCTCAAAAAATAACGAAACTACAACCGTTAGAATGTTTTTAGTTAGAGAGAGAAAACGCTACAGGTCAGTGACATCACTGACCTCGAGCGCCATAGTAAATGACGATCGTTCAATCAAAGGAACAGAAAATGCCCCCTCCTAAAACTTTGAAGACTTATAATTATGTAATTATTTATTCTTTTGGATTACTTTTTTCACTATTTGATACAGAATTTGATCCTTTTTCGAGAAAATTCGGATTCATTGATTTTCTTATTTGGTGTCAACATCCCTATTGACGCGTGTACCGACAGCGCACGCACACATACTTACCTACAGCGCTTGCTTTCCTTCGCGTGTCACCCCCGTGCCCGAGACGTTCATATAGCCTGGATAGTCACGCGCATAGAGGAAATTATTGGTCACTTCGAAGTTTTTCTGTATACCAAACTGATGTTTGACAGATAATGTGTGGTATGCAAAAGCAACGTCGGCCCAAGTCAACTCTTGATGGGATGGGTGACCGTTTTGACTGAGCGCTCCTGTGCTTTGGAAGGCACGTTAAGCCGTTGATCCCGGCTGCTGCCTATGATAGCAGCTAAGCCCAGTAAGAAACCTTCGAACAGCTTCAAAACTTCTAACAGTCAAGTTGCCTACTCACTTGACAAGCCTAATCCTAACTCATAAGATTATTATTGGAAAACGGGACTTAATCGCGTACACTTATAATTTATTTACCTTTTGTAAGGTTTTGCCCGACGTTTCGAATATATCGCAACATACGTGGTCGCGAGCTGACACAGCAAGACACATTACTATTAGTACGCGATTACGTCCCGTTTTCCAATAATAATGTGTGAAAATCGTGTAGGTTTAAATCGATATATTGTGAACCTAACTAATAAGGTCTAGTTTCCCCTTAGGTTAAGAGGGTAAGTTGGCAGTCGCTATCAAAGACTACAATATATATACTAAAGTATAGACTGGTAACTCTACCGTTTTAGGAAACTGGATGATAGTGCTGCCATCTATCCCTTGTGATGTGTAAATTGATTTACACACGCACACACACATGCATAGTAGGCAATACATACACATATAAAACATTCATTCAATTAGTTTGACACATCTTAGAAGTTACGTAGATATAAGTTTCTAAACGCGATTATGAAATTCATTGCGTACCTGTTTAGAAACTTATTTCTCTACGTAACTTCTAAGATATGCCACACTAGTCCATATTGGAGATTATAATAGGATAGAATTGGAATAGGTCCTTAAAAATAGAATAATATATTATCAATATTAAATAAAAAATCAAGTGAAATTTCATTTCCTTGTTTATGTGTGTTATTATTATAAACAATCTATTAAAAATAACATACATGGCATAAATAAAATCAAAACTAACTTGAATCTACAACAGGCCCCTTCAGGCATGGTACCTATATTTTCTCGCTATGTGGCAATGATTGCGCGCGTTGAGTCCCTTGGAGTTCGCTTACCATCAGGTGGCCCGCACATATTAAAAAACTGCCGACACGTTGTATGAGGAAGTCACCAGGTTCGTCGGTCACCAGTTACTTGAAACATTTCACGATTTCAGTAAATAACTTGTGTTCGCTGGGACCCCATGGACCTCGAGTTTTCGATGCCAAAAGGTACAAAATTGTTCTCACAGCCGAGGCCCGTATTTAATGAGCTGGAAACAAACAAATCAACATATAAGTATACGCAACCTGTCTAACGGTAAACAGACATCATAAGATATTGACGCTTGCAACTCCCGAAGAATTACAAGCGCGTTGCCAACCCCGAAGTGAATTGAGGATTCACTGCAATTATCAAAAAGAAAAATGCAGATTGTCTCTCAACACAGCGCATAATTGGGAACTCAGGCGACCATACTGACCACTGTAACAAAAGATTAGTACAAACGGACATAGTTTTGCTGTTATTATGGCTGCAATATTTTTACTCGAGTTGTTGCTTAAACCCTTCAAGTGATAACAATTCGCTTGTATCTTTTTCTTTTTTAGTAGGCACTCCTCCATATCCCTCCGAGAATATGACTGTAGTCAAAGTTGTACCTATGCTTTTATTTTGCCGTCCCACAGTCCACTCTAATATCAACACATCTAAGCAATAAAAATAAATAAATACCTCGCAAGCATATTTTCTGGGTAGTGGTATACTTCAGTAAAATGCATTCTATAACCCTCCTGTTTGTGCTGTGATGACTGCTCTTCAAAATCAAATCCGCAACTGAGCTTCCCAGCCCTAAACCTGTTTGAATCTTTAGGCGAGGACTTGGAAATCTGTGTAAGAGGTTCCTGCAATTGTGAAAGGAAAATAAATGCCAAAAATGAAAGAATTTACTTGATTAGACATTATTATCTATTAATCTATTATAATTTATAACTTAGTTGCTTCGTTTAAGTTTTTTGTTATGTTATTACTTAGTGGTGCACAATAAGGCATATTATTATTATAACATATCAATTACTCAAATACAAATAATTATACATAATTACCTTTTCCGTGTCCACCCTTACAAAATGGCTACCGTACACAACGCAACAATTCCTGTCCTGTGTCCTGAATGGATTAGGTATTAGGTATTCCTGGATTACAAGTCCTGGCTCACTATTACATTCTCAAACTATGCGTATTACACTACAATGTTTTTTATTTCGAATATGGTAGCATTTAAATGAAAACACAACTATTTTAAATTAAATTAAATGGATTTGTCAGTAACAGTTTTATAAATATATTTGACAAAGATATTTGAAGTTTTATTTTGAAAATTGTCAAAAGATAAAAGATGTCCACGTATAATATAAACGTTCCGTTACTCCCAAATTTAAGCTGATATACACTCATAGTCCATAAAATTTTGCTCGTAACTTATAACGTAAGAGAGGCTGACAACATATATTTATCCATGTCTATGGGGTATTTAACTTAGCACTCTAATCAATTTTCTGTTTTCATAAACTATTGATGAGGCTCAATTAGCTCGATGTTGTTAACACATAATTGTGTACATTACCTAAAAATGTAAATATTTTGTGTAAATTGGAACGATAAGGAACTACCAGGGGGGCTAGCATAACATGCATCTCGCCTCTACTCGCGCGCGAGATAGGCTACCTGTCACTGTCTGATTAATGCTGTCAAAAAGTGACAGGTAGCTTATCTCGCGCGCGAGTAGATACGGAATGCATGTTGTGCTAGAGAGGCAGGAAAAAACTCCTAGTACCATAAATTTAGGTAGCAAAGAGACAAGTAAATGTAAAGGTTAATGTATACATAGTAGACAAGTTTGTGTTACTTGTTACAGTTGTTACAATGTATACATTACCTAAACATAACCGTCTGCAGTACTGACATCTAACAGCATGAGTAAAAACGACGAAGTCCTTGGCTTGGAAAAGAAGACAAGCAGTACTTAGAGCTGAAGAGCTCGTTA
This sequence comes from Cenopis cana, assembly GCA_951800055.1. Taxonomy (NCBI): domain Eukaryota; kingdom Metazoa; phylum Arthropoda; class Insecta; order Lepidoptera; family Tortricidae; genus Cenopis; species Cenopis cana. The sequence goes on along the minus strand of OX637476.1, from coordinate 979,644 downwards.
TTTTGTCACCAATATATAGATTGCAGCTCAATCTAAGCGTTCCATTTCATTTCTTCTAAGTTGCCATAGCATGGTCGCTATTAAAACTAGTGCGTACGCCAATCTTGGGATTAGGTAACCATCATCGGGCAAACTTCAGGATGCAACTGTACTGGAGGCATGTTCCGAATCACGCTTACAGCGCTAAAAACGCATTTACGATCGGACCGAATCACGCTCATAGCGTTTACATGAGATGTCGTGACGTCACTGATGATGTCATGGACGGCGCTCACGGTGCTCACACTCCCAGGCGTAAGCACCTTGAGCCAAACGTCAAGTTGACGGTTGATATATGAACATGACAGTAAACACGGGCTATGAGCGTGAATCGGTCCGGTCGTGAGCGCGCTCAAGCGAATAGCGGTCCGAATCAAAACACTAGTCACGCGGCCTTGAGCGCGCTATTTGATTTGGACCGGCCGTAAGCACTGTAAGCGCTGCGAGCATTTTTAGCGTGATTCGGAACACGGCTTGGGATGACGCTAGGATGAAACGATTCATATTTTAGTGAAATACTTACGATGACTTAGAAGCTACGGTAGCCCAGTGGTTCAAGCATGCGGCTGTCAAGCGGCGGTCGTGGGTTCGAATCCCAGCTCGTACCAATGAGTTTTTCGGAACTTATGTACGGAATACCATTTGATATTTACCATTAGCTTTTCGGTGAAGGAAAACATCGTGAGGAAACCTGCATGCATCCGCGAAGAAATTCAAAGTTGTATGTGAAGTCCCCAACCCGCTCTGGGCCAGCGTGGGGACTACTGCCCAATCCCTCTCATCTATGAGAGGAGGTCTGTGCCCAGCACTGGGACGTATATAGGCTGATGATGATGATGATGATGACTTACGATGCACGGTCAAAATTAGATCATAAACTTCATCCAAGTCAATTCTTCTCGTGTCCTTGGCACACTCTGCTATAGTCTCCAGCGGGGCTGTTTTCTTCTCGTCGGCGAACCGCTCGCAGCGGCGAAGGAGAGCGTCGGGGTGGAACTTTACGGTGGGGTCCAGGAATATCTTGCGGAGGGTCTTCTTGTAGCCCACTTCGGCTAGAGCGGCGATTAGAGTTAGCTGGAAGAGAGGAAAATTAATAGTACATTACCTAACAAGGGCGGAAAAACAAAGAATGTCTCAGATCGCAGGTATTTGACGCCCGAGCCGAAGGCAAGGGCGATAAATATGCGATCTGAGGCATTCTTTATTACCGCCTGTGTTAAGTACAAAATTTTATGTCACCCCCTGGCCAGGAAGTGGGATTTCCCGCGCGCGGAGCGTGCGCTAATTGCCGCTTTATGGCCAGGTGTGACATAAAAGTTAATTATATAATAGTACATTATTGCCGTGGCCGGGAAGGAGGCAATTGCGGGCTGAGTATTTGTTTAAACGGACGAGCTTGCGAGTCCGTTTAATTATAATACGAAGCCTGCAATTGCCATTTCGGCCGAGGCTAATATAGTGCTTTTCTAAAAAATGAGGACAAAATTTGTATTATAATTTAATAAACATAACCTTAAAACGTCAATAATATCATGCTTTCCTGCCGTTTATTTTTTTAACAGAATCACAAGTTTATTTTTTAAACCGAAAAACGCAAATTATTCGAGGCACATAAAAAACACGTCGCTTATCCAACAGTTGAATTGGCTGAATATGACCTAGCTGTGCCTCCTTTTATATGACTGTTTCTACTTTTAAAAAGTTAGGAACTCGACAAATAAAGGAATTTATATGTGACATTGCAGGCGGCCTGCAATTTTTTTTACTTTTTAATTTTGATCTGACCTTAAACTATACACTTTACCTTCCAATATGTAGCGAGTAATGTCAAGTTTGCGGGCCATTTTTGAGAAAATTAATTTTCACTACTAGAGTCTGGCTAACGAAAGCTGACACTATGAAAATGCGGTAAAAATCTACGTGTTGCAACACCGTTTATTTGTTAGGCCTTGGTCGTCCTGACGCCGTCGCCGTCTGCGTGCAGCGGCCCGTCGCACGCGACGTCTGAATGGTGCGAGTGTGTTCGACAATGTTCCGGCGCGGTCGTCCTCGCCCCTCGCCCGTCGCGCGCGACGTCCAAACGCGAACATGTTTCAGACGTCGCGTGCGACGGGCCGCTGCACGCAGCCGGCGACGGCGTCAGGACGACCAAGGCCTTACTTCGTAACAGATGCGACAGTCACTTTTGTCCTGTTTTCAAATTTTGTGACCCCGTGTTGTCACCATTTATTTATTTAATTAAAACCATACCTGGACATCGCTCGCGCCGTGTATCCTCTTGTTGACATCGAGCACAGTTCTCGCGAGTCGGTTCGCCCACCCCGTGTTGTCACCATACCTGGACATCGCTCGCGCCATGTATCCTCTTGTTGACATCGAGCACAGTTCTCGCGAGTCGGTTCGCCCACCCCGTGTTGTCACCATACCTGGACATCGCTCGCGCCGTGTATCCTCTTGTTGACATCGAGCACAGTTCTCGCGAGTCGGTTCGCCCACCCCGTGTTGTCACCATACCTGGACATCGCTCGCGCCGTGTATCCTCTTGTTGACATCGAGCACAGTTCTCGTGAGTCGGTTCGCCCACCCCGTGTTGTCACCATACCTGGACATCGCTCGCGCCGTGTATCCTCTTGTTGACATCGAGCACAGTTCTCGCGAGTCGGTTCGCCCACCCCGTGTTGTCACCATACCTGGACATCGCTCGCGCCGTGTATCCTCTTGTTGACATCGAGCACAGTTCTCGCGAGTCGGTTCGCCCACCCCGTGTTGTCACCATACCTGGACATCGCTCGCGCCGTGTATCCTCTTGTTGACATCGAGCACAGTTCTCGTGAGTCGGTTCGCCCACCCCGTGTTGTCACCATACCTGGACATCGCTCGCGCCGTGTATCCTCTTGTTGACATCGAGCACAGTTCTCGCGAGTCGGTTCGCCCACCCCGTGTTGTCACCATACCTGGACATCGCTCGCGCCGTGTATCCTCTTGTTGACATCGAGCACAGTTCTCGTGAGTCGGTTCGCCCACCCCGTGTTGTTCGCGTTGACGACGAACTTGTCCTCGTTGCCGTCGCTGATCTGCTCGAACAGCTTGCAGAGCAGCTCGTGTTTGAGCGGAGTCTTGTTGTACTTGTTCGCGAGCCTGGTGAACTCCTCTACGGCGGCTTGGAGGTCGTCGCTGCGGGAACATAATAGTACGTTGTCTCAAGGGAGCAAAATGATATATTTACGGCGAGGGTGGTATTTTGAATCCTGAGTGAAGCGAAAAATTCTACAATAGAATCCTAAACGTAAACTCTGGTCCACCATTCGGCGGAGTTGTTTGACAAGTCAAAATGCACAAATGTTGCCACAGTACGGCCAGTGCTGTTCATATCGATATTATTTAAGGCCTCACTAGACGTACGGATCTTACGGATCTATTTATCGGGTACCCCTTTGTGCTTGCCGAGATCATCGAAAATCGAAATTAGTAGTGTTTCTCTCAATCTAAAATGCTCTCAATTTGACAAATTAAAATGATTTGTAAATTTTATGATATTTTCATATTTCTTCATATTTATTTTACTTTTGTCCGCTTGATGAGCCTTTAGTTGCCGAAAAGTAGAAACTTTTACATTTATTAAATTAGGTAATAAAGTAGTAGGACTTAAATCTTGATCGAAAAAACTTCCTATCGAATATATATCGATTTTAATATTCCGAAAAATGCTGGCACATTTTTGTTCGTGAATAAGAGGGTATATAGGTATAGTTAGTTACTTTATACTTATCGACATATTTTTATCGATATATACCGTCACTATTTATTTTTTTCTACTTCTGGCAACATCTCATCTGCCAGTTTACTCCGCCGAATTATGGACTTGACCTTAGCGAGGGATTTAAATCTTGAGCGTAGCGAGAGATTCAAGTGTTTGTGTTTTGTTTACACCCAAGATGGAAATATTTTTTCTACCGTGTGACACATACTGGTTTTCACACTGCCAATGAGGCCCGCTAGCTGCTTTATGAACATGAAATTTCTTACAAATAATTTTGCTAGCGAGTGGCACATACTGCTTTTTACACCTTCTAAAAGGAAAAAGAGTCATTATTGTCCCCAAAACTAGTGCCTACGCCAAATCTTGGGATTAGGTAGCGGACCCCAGACATCCTTCAGGATGCAACTGTACTGGGATAACGCTAGGAGGATGATGATGATGACTCAATTAATTCATCATGAAATTATGATCTCATCCACGGAAACCACATCACAGCGTGCGATTCAATCATCAATCATCGACTGATGTCGATCGGACGATCGATGTCATCGCTTGCATGTGTGCTAGCTTTGGTTTGGTTGAAACTATCGTTCGATTATCGATGGATTGATATGGTATGGATTTGAATATGACAGTGTCCACAGAAATGGGAGTTCACTTACCGGTTGAGATGCCACCTGACGACCGGCCCTAGCATGGCGTTGTCGGGGCGGCAGTACCGGAGGCCGGTGAGCAGGTCCAGCATGCGCTTGACGTCGTGTATGGTCCCGTGCGCGGCCGTCGCGTCGAGGAGACGCCAGCAGTTCATGGAGATGCCGCGCCCGCCGATTACACGTCTGCAATTAATATAAGATAAGATACAAGTAAGAATTCAGTTATTCAAGTAGGATTCATTGAACCGCTTTTGTTTCGTCATCAAGAAACCGTATAGATCTAGCAAACAAAACCAGTTATTCATATAAATATTTGTGGACAATCTTACACAAATCAACCTAGTTCCAAACTAAGCAAATCTTGTACTATGGGTACTAAAGTACTTCCTTTATAATATTGTAACTTCTTGTATTATTATATTGTAACTTCTTGTAGTTAATATAATATAATATAAATTAATATAATATTGTAACTTCTTGTAGTTCTAATAAATAATTTGTAATTGGTTCCTCGCGATACAGGCGAAGCCTAGTGCGAGGACCCCTGGTAAATATGTAATACAATATTTTCTGAATAAATGATTATTATTATTATTATTACTAAGCGACGATATACATACTTAATATAGATAAATAGATACTTATATAGAAAACATCCAAGACCCAAGAACAAATATTCGTGCTCGTCACAGAAAATAAATGCCCCGGCCGGGATTCGAACCCGGGATCTCCAGCTTCGTAGGCAGGGTCACTACCAACTAAACTAAAGCGGTCGTCAAATCATATTAATTTTATGAACGGGAAAATGTGCGTGTCCGGCACCCCTTCACGCTTAAACCACTGAATCGATTTAGAATTAGATGAAAGGGTCTGGCAGGTTAGCTTTGGTTATGCTTGCAGGTGGAGTAGTGGCTGGACCTAAGAACACTGTATGGCTAATATCAGCGTTCGATCTTCTTTTGTTTCAGATTTAATCACGAAAATGTTAAACAATCAAGGTAATTTAAACTGTAATTATAGCTAAACCAAGCAAGCGAGGGTAACCAGATAAAATCAGAATTGAGGAGGATATTGACGACCGCTTTAGCTTAGTTGGTAGTGACCCTGCCTACGAAGCTGGAGGTCCCGGGTTCGAATCCCGGCCGGGGCATTTATTTGTGTGATGAGCACGAATATTTGTTCTTGGGTCTTGGATGTTTTCTATGTATTTAAGTATTTATTTATCTATATAAGTATGTATATCGTCGCTTAGTACCCATAGTACAAGCTTTGCTTAGTTTGGGACTAGGTTGATATGTGTAAGATTGTCCACAAATATTTATTTATTTTATTTTTATTTATATAATGTGGTTACTAATGCATACTTTTACAGACCTTCATGTCCTTAAACTTAGAAAAAAAAAAACTGTTTTTTTCGCTTAATTTTTTTGCCACTTCTTGCGGACACACAACTACCAAAAAAAATTATGTGACAAGCCACAATTGTCAACTACGTAGATATACGCTCAAAAACATTTTCAAATATCATGGTGCGTAACAGTGGCGGAGTGTCCACACAACTCGATTACCACCGGCTTGCCTAATTTTCAGCCAATTCCAGTTCTTTTACTACGGCTCATGAAGAATAAGAAAGGCTAATTATCCGGCTTCCTTAAGAATATTTTTGACACGCTGCCGCTGGACTGCGCAGTAAATCTTGACATGAGATTGAAGCTGTGTAAAGCTTTGTAGTTTTTACCCAAATATCTACAAATATGACGACTAGGAAAAATCATTTTTATACAGTTTCACAACATAATTGTTATACAGACAATTGTAACAAAATGCCTGTCATGTTTATTTCTATTTCTATACAAAATAATTTTCAAAATTGTCACATGTCACCTGTCGCTTGACAATTGTCACTCGACATATGTCACTGACAATTGTCGACGTGGTGAAATAGGGTCACAAAATTTCACAAGAACCGGCTAAGGAATGCGATCTGTAGAGAAGAACACAGCCAGACATACAAAATCAATAAAAAAAAACAATTTCAAAAAGCACACCATACCTTCTCTTACTCTGTTCCTCAATAACCGCAAAAGCCTTCTCTATCTCTTTCCTGCACACCCACATTGTCGCGAAGTCGATGATCTTGTACTCGTCCAGAGTGAAGTTAGGCGCAGACTTGTTCAGATCAGCTAAAGCTACTTCAGCCAGTTCTAGTTCACTGGATTTTACGTGGAGATCGAATATGGCAGCTTTCATGCCAGCCGAGAGAAATACCTGAAGATAAAAAAAAAACTGTGAAATCGTTACCGCGTAGGATATCATTTTAATCCTTATTGCGTCGTGTTAAAGTTCAAATATAAAGGAAAAATGTTATACGTCATGCGGTAAAAAGTGAATGAAATCCCGACTCAGGATTGCAAATTCGAGATCCGCGGGATTAGAAATATCAATCCCGCGGGATCCCGGTATTTTCGGGATCCCGACTTGATTAAAAAAAAGTAAAATTCGATTGAATTGAAACGATAATAACGTCATGTTTGTGATGGTGACGTTAATTAAAATAACATGTTAATAGACAGAAAACAAAAACCTTTATTCTTTAATATTATTAACTAAATCATCATCAGTTTTCCTTGGAAATTAACAAAGGTAATCAAAACAATAAGTATAACTGTAATAAGAATCAAAATGATAAGGAATTAGAGAGTATAATAATATATCTATTTCGTTAGTTTGTAAGTAGTAAAAGGTTATGTAAGTTTCTGAAAAAAAAAAAACTTTACATCTAATATGGTCAATGCGATAGTTTAGATATTTGGGTGTTTGTTACACAATCACGCAAAAACAGCTGTATGGATTATGATGAAATTTTGGTATCCAACGAGTTTATAGCCTGGATTAACATATAGAATATTTTTTATTCCAAAAATCATTCCTCGAAGGGTCTATCTTATCTTATCCTCATCGCTTTGAAGAATGATTTTCGGGGTCAGAAAATCGCGAGCAAAAGCTAATAAAAAAAGAAAGAAAGAGCATGCATTAACTGCATGCAAAAATAAGCAACCGGGTACATCTCGTTATCACTGATAGATCTACACGTTCTTTCATTTCAGTGGTATAGCAAAGGAATAGTATTGGATTTATTATGGAATTCCGCAAAGTAAAGTCTGAATCAATCAATTAATTAATTAAAAAGATAAAAACAAGTTTCCTAATAAATAACTCAAGGAAATATATTTTGTTTGCAGTTGTGGGACCTACTATTTTGATTTTACTTGTATTGTAGTAAGTCCCCCGACTGCAAACAAAATATATTTTCTCAAAAATAATATGTAATGTTCTCATAACATCTGTGAAGATAGTATCCGAAAGTGGCTCATCCTGGTCAGTTGGCAGAAGTGTCCAGGAAGTAACACCTACTGTCCAGGAAGTAAGTATGTAAATCCCATTACATATCATAATATTTGAATTTAGAACTAGAAAATAAAGTTGGCAGTTTTTGACATTTAAAAAAAATTTAGGTACCATAATGGAGGTTGACGTGTCCGTATTGCACGATGTGAATTGGCGGGAAATACAGTTCAATCATGTTTGTCACAATTTCAAGACTAATTTAGAAATTAACTTGAATAGATTAAATGAAATTAAATACTAATAGTAAACATAAAATAAATACCTACGATTCTATTCACGATTAATTAAATACGATTTTATAAATCTATTCTATTGGGGTTGTGGCATATAATATGAGTGTCTTAACACAACATCTAGCTAAAAAAAGTTCACTTGTATTTTGACGGGATTGAGTTCATTGATTTAATATATAAAGTAAGAAGTATAATTGATAAAAATGAGTTTATGTAGATGAATCAGATTGCAATACATACACAGATATCACTATATAGGTACTGAAAAAATTACTTCCACCCAAGTCTAAGGTGGTATTTGACCATTTATAAAAAGTTCATCAAGTGCAAAGCGGAACATAAAGTACAAGTTGGTCAGAATGCAGGTACTATTAACCATTATTCATACAATTTGTTTCATTTTTGAGAAAAGCACTATACAAGCTTCGACCGTAAGTGCCATCCTGGCCTCGTATTTAGGGAATGCAGAACCGGTACCATTTATCAGTCCCGGGATTTTCGGTACTGGCCGGTAGAGGAACCGGGATTTCCCGGTATTTTCGGTACTTTCGGGAAATTACTTGTGGTGGTTTTGAGGCGTGAGTAGTTTTAGCCTAATACCTTTTTTGGACAATATGATAATAATATCAGGGATGCAAAAAGAAAATACACGTGTTTTGTTATCAAAATACACATTAATTATATAAATCACAATGAATTTGCTTATTTTATCTTAGCGTTTTATAAAAAGGACTCAAAATTATATCAAAGAGTTTACTAAATGCTTACAATTTGTTCATTATTATTTTAACTTTAATTGAATCAAGAGTCTGTCATAATCATTGCTGCCGTGGAGTGTCTTGTACAACTTAAGGTTGTAGTACAGAGTTTGTCCAGAATAAAGTAAGTGTACTTATTACACCGTTATGTTACATTGTTATGAATGAAGACAAATCCTGTACAATATTCTTGACTAAAGGTATTTGCATCTCAAAAAGCGTATAAAATAACCGTAAAATTACGAGGGCAGATTGTTTACACTTCACAAAGAAAAATCATTTCAATAATTAGTTATTGCTTATCTCCTGTCAAATATTCCTTTGTCATTTGGTAAGCTGTTTGTCACATAATTTTATTGTAACCGTGTAGGATAATATTAATAAGAAAGAAGTAAGATTCTCACTTGAAATATTTTAAAATATTCTAAAGTGGTAAATCGTTCTCAGCCGAAGCGCTTCTATAACCCATAGCGGTAACCAAAACCAACCCTATACAACCACATTGATACCGGTGGAAGTGTTAGCTGAGGGTGAATTAACACTCTTGCTATACCTGTAATAGTACCTGCACAAGAGTGTTAATTCACTCTCAGCTAACACTTCATCGGTATTATTGCTGTTGTCGAGGGTTGGTTAACACTACGGGTATAAAGATCATTGCTCTACAGGCGTTCTGTAATCTTTACCTGTTGTATCGCGTGGGCCTGTTTCGGGGTTATAACGATGTTATAGCATACTCTAACATCTTTATACAGGCATGTGTTAACACTTTAATAATCATATGGAACCGATACAAGAATGATATACAGGTATTCTTAACGCTAGCGTGCTGGTTGGGTGCTAGTTGGGCGTGGTAGTGAATTGGCTGCTTAGAGCGATGTTTCCGTTTATAAACATCGCTTGCGTTATTTTATCGATATATCTCTTATCATTTATAGATTAGCGTATTAAATTTAAGCTGCAAATTACATTTCCCGAAAATCCCGAAAATACCGGGAATTCGATTTCGTAGTACCGGTTCCTACCTTGGTTCAAAAAACCGGGAAATCCCGGTATTTTCGGTACCGGTATTTCCCGGGAGCAAACCCTACTCGTATTATAGCCGGACCTCGCCTGCGGCTCGGCCGGCTAACTCATACTCGTCCAGGATGGCTTACTTACTGGTCTCTGCAGTAATGTACTATTCCTTGAGTTATTTATTAGGAAACATGTTTTTATCTTTTTAATGCAGTCGTGTTTTTAATTTTTATAATTATAATTATTTTATTTCGAACTTTTTTTTGCTTGAAACACATACATTATATATATCACCGTCAGATTGTAATAACCGTTAGTTTATAATGTAACGTAGCGAGATCTCGCGAGATTGTAAACTGTCGAAAGTTTATAATCTACCCAAAAAGTAATGCGTTAAATTGTAAACTGTATGTCACGGTTCACATCTTTCGACGTGAAACTTGCAACTTAGGTTAGGTTTGTTCGTTTTCTTGTGTTCCTCAGAGCGGAAATAGAAGCCCCGCGCAGCGGCGCTTCGTCGACTTGCCGGATGCAAGCACAAAAAAAATCGGTTCACAATATTTCGGTAGTTTACAATCTCGCTAGTTAGATTATAAACTAACGGTGTTTACAATTTTACGGTGACATATATATTTTTGGAATCGTCTCTTCAAATGCTTTATTTTAATACCCCACTTGCCAGGATAGATTTTTTTTTACGGAACACTCAAATTTGAGTCTACAGTCCGCCATATTGTTTTTATTCCAACGTCACATATCTTATGTTACCTGGGATGACGTATGGATTCCAACGATACCTCACACGTCTAAATCGGTTAAGGCGTTGAGAAGTTCTGGGTGACCAAAAAATATCACATACATACATACATACATACATGAAACCTGAAAACATTACACTCCTTTTTTTGGGCAGTCGTGTAAAAAGGAATCAGCCAGCTCACCCCTTCCTTTTCACATTTCTCCACGATCTGCCTCGCCGCTGTCAAGTTGCCGTCCTTGCAGTACTGTTGCAGCAGCCGCCGCAACACGCCTCGTGTGTTCATGCCTTTAGCTTCCAGCTCGCTGAGGTGCGCTTTCAGAGATTCTTCGTTCATGTGTTTCTGAAAGATAAATAGGTCATTGTTTGAGTTTCTTGCTGGACTCTTCTCAGCTAGTTATAGTGAACCAGCGACAAAACTCCCCGTAGCTCGATTCCATTGACACCTTAGATTCGGTTGAAGCCAAGGGGCTGAAACGCTTTGCTAGAGAAGGATAGTCTTATTGCGATTCCTATAAGAGGAAATAGAAAAGAGTGGCATGTTTTGTCCCTATCACCGACCGAAAAAAATTTCATGGTCGGGTTATAGGCAAATGCAAACTTCCATAAACAATACATTGGACATGCTAACCGGCCAAATTACGTAGTACAAATTTTGTATGAATATGAGCAAGTATGCTGAGAAAGACAGCCCCGGTCGCTCGTTGGCGCATCTTTAACTACAGAGTATATATTATATCTATGGTTGAAGCTCAACCGCTCAACCAATCTCAACTGGAGCGAAAACTCTAAAAGTATCCCAGTGTTTAAACCACCCGCATGGTCGTGTCGGAGGTTTCCTCTGGATTTCCCCTAGGCCCTGATCCTGAACCGATTTGCATGATTTTTGGAAATGTTGTAAGTATTATTAAATACTATTTCTTGATCTTAAGTAGGTTAAGTATAATCATTGTAATAAGCATATTTTTGTGAGAAAATGGCTGACTGTCGAGTTTCTTTCGGCGTTTCTTCTCGGCAGTGGCCTCTGTGAAACGCTAGTAGGGTTTGACTTGTAAAAGTGCCATTGCGGCCTACTCACAGAATAAAGTTCATTTTATTCATTTATTCATTTACTAGGTTTTCACGTTATGATTATTTTTTGGACATATTGCATACACTTGAAAACATGGACCCTTAGTTTCAATTTTTTGACGCAAAAAATTCGTCCCGGTCCTATTATTTCATAAACTAGAAAGAATTACGAAAAAAGCAAAACGTTAAGGATGCAAGGAATCGATCAAGGCCAATATTGTGCCACTCGATAAAGGTTTAAGGGGTGGAAAACGTTGAATATTAGGCGACGGCGACGACTGTCTCTATCGCACGCAAGAATATTCCGGAATGCCTGTTCTCGCTCGCACGATAGCACAGAATAATTGTACAAGTACAGAAGCTTCACTTTCTAACAAAAACGGCGTTTAGGCATAAAAAACATGCTTACTCTGTGCATCTCTGTCTATCGTATAACTTGTATTCATTCACACGCGGCACGTGTAGCGCTAGGGCTATCGACTCGTCGCCGCTATTCGCGTTCTAGTCTGCGGCGGCAGCGGTAACGTGCATATAGACGCGTCCGCGCGGCAGCGGGCGGCCCTCGACTGTCGGCCGGCCCCGGGCCGAGCGAGCGATAGGCATTTAAAGCGAAGCGGGTGGGATTTTGAAACGAAAGTATAGATTTTTCCATTCAATGTTTAAATGCCGACACGCATTTTTCTCATTTTTAGTGCAACTTTACGGTACTGTATTTTTTAAACTGTAATTTATAATAGATTTCTGACAGTGACTCATTGTAAACACACTCTTTGTGATAATAATTACATATGTTATAGATATTTATGTGAACAATCGTGACCTCCACACTTTTAGCGGTGAGGGCTGTTTTTGCTAATTATGGTCGGCGCAGTCTTAAATAAAAAACACACACATAAAGATTGATATATTTTATTTTATTATAAAAATACATATGTATGCTGTTGCTATACTAAATCACAGCTGGACTAAAATAATCATACACACACATACATATTATTCGAATTTGAATGATCGAGTATTGTCATTCATACGATCGATGGAGCATAGCAGTCCCCATAAGTTGTTAGTTTTTGACCAAAAATCATTTTTTACAAAGTCACGACAGGCGACAACTGAATGTCCAGTACAATTTTCACCCGTGTAGAATCTTGCCTGTTTTTTCGCTCCATACGACGATACTCGCATCTGCCATTCGGCAGGTAGATTAACACATTGTCCCGCTTTCGATTTCATAGTTATGCTTTCACCCTTGTGGTTTCCGTGCTCGTACATCTTTATGGATCGATCTTCAGTTGTGAATTCATGTATGAGTTCCTTCCCAAGTGCAGGAACAACCGCAAAAGTGTTGAGCTTTATGGCCACGTTTTCCACCCTGCCGGCGTATATTCTTTCAAAGTTTTCGACCGCATCGCCAGCAATACAATCACCGTCGCTAGACCCGGATGTTGTACAGAATAGATGATGTCTACCATCTCCACAAACGACGGTTGTACAGAAAGGATTTAGGGTATCCGTGAAATAGTTTATCCTGTACGGATCTTTCACGAGGGGAGTACTGTGGCTGACGGAACCACTTTCGTAATTATTACACTGGCCTTGTTTTTTCACGAACGAAATCTCCGTCGACGGACAATTCGTCGATGTTACCGTAGCAACCGTACAAATAACTACGATGCAAATTAAAACAATATTCATTTTTACTAATTCGCACAACTTGTAAATGTTAGCTCTCAAAAACGTCTCGGTACCGCGAGGTCCGATAATACAATGAGCTGCGCGACAGTCTGTTATCGTAAGGAAGATGTTGTTGTTGTTAATAGTGCACACGGTACTAGTTTATCGCGCGCACCGTTCTGGAAAGTTGTTTGTGTCCCATTTATTATCGTAAGGAAGATGTTGTTGTTGTTAATAGTGCACACGGTACTAGTTTATCGCACGCACCGTTCTGGAAAGTTATTTGTGTCCCATTTCTTATCGTAAGGAGGATGTTGTTGTTGTTCACACGGTACTAGTTTATCGCACGACGCGTTCGCGCGGCGGCGGGCGGCCCTCGACTGACGGCCGGCCCCGGGCCGAGCGAGCGGTAGGCATTTAAGCTTAAGCCACACAGAGAGCGGGAGGGCGGTAGAAAGCCCACAATGGCAAGTAAAAGTATAGTGTTTTGTATCTTTTAATTACTGTTTTATTTTAGTTTCTTCGATATTTTTTCGCATCTGCATTAAAAAACGTCGTTTGATACACGTGCGGAAGTGTCATTTTCACTCGTCCCGAGCCCTTTGACGATAGGTTCACAATAGTCTTAAGGTTAAAAGGTAGGGGTAAAGGTGTAAAGGTTGTCTGGAAGAGATCGCTCTTTAGCGATAAGACCGCCTGTTGTCCACCTCTACCTACATGTTGCTGTTTTGTTTCCTTATGTAACCGATTCATTTGTATGAGGTGTGCAATAATAGTAGGTACATTTTGATGCTAGTGCGGAAGGTATGTCATTTTGCACGAGTCCCGAGTTGTCTTGACCCGAGCCGACGGGCGAGGGACAAGACTCGGGACGAGTGAAAATGACACTTCCGCACGTGTATCAAACGACGTTTTTTAATGCAGATGCGAAAAAATATCAAAGAAACTAAAATAAAACAGTAATTAAAAGATACAAAACACAATACTTTTACTTGCCATTGTGGGCTTTAAGTACTTACCAGCCCCTCTAGCACAACATGCATTCCGTATCTACTCGCGCGCGAGATAAGCTACCTGTCACTTTTTGACAGCATTAATCAGACAGTGACAGGTAGCCTATCTCGCGTGCGAGTAGAGACGAGATGCATGTTATGCTAGCCCCACTGGTCTATCTGGCGTAGTTTACATACAGACATACACTTTATATAACAATCGTATAAATCACACATATCACAAAAATCTTATATCTTTAAACGAGCAATTCTTGTATATTTATTTATTTATATATTTATTTCGGGGATCTCGGAAACGGCTCTAACGATTTTGATGAAATTTGGTATGTGGGGGTTTTCGGGGACGAGCAATCGATCTAGCTAGGTCTCATGCCCGGGAAAACGCCGAGCAAGGCTCGGTCGCCCAGATATTATTATTAAAACAATACAACTCACTACAAAATTAAATCTTGAAATCATGTACAAAGAAGCGGGAATTAAAAAGTCGGTTTAACTTTTAATTGATTGACTTTTTTCAACAGGCCATGGTTGTCAGCATTCAGCCAAATCAAATACTATTTTGGAGGAGATTTTATGTCACATGGTAGTTTAATTACATGTCAATATTAATAAATCATTATTTTTATTTTATAATAAATTTCTATTTGATTTTGGAGTAACTAAATGTATTTTTTGGCGAAAAAAGACAAGCGTTCATTCACATCCGGCGCGACGGTCTTCCATAATACTCTATTAATTAGAGGCCTCGCATAATACTGTTTCCGGTCATTAATTTACTCAATCAGTCAACTTTTTGAATACAGTTTTAGATGTTTTAATATTTGATAATAGTAGAAGAGCCGGTGACACTGAACCTAGTATGATAAGATTCCCAGATGGCATATATATAATTAGGTGCGTAATTAGTCGGGGAACACGAAACGGCGATGCTGCAATGCGAAAAACCTGGCGAAGCCATTGAAAATTAAAATTGAAAAATGATGAAAAATCCGGTTTCTAGTATGATAAGATTCCCAAGTTTCGTTTGTTCCTCGAAACAGGGGAGGGGTAGGACTATACGATAGTGCAGTGCTGCAAGCCCTCCTGACTGGCCTTGTCAGTGGCAGCAGTATGATAAGCGACCACTTTTCTGAGGTATCTAGTATGATCGGATTCCTGAAAAAAACAGGGCTCATCTGAAAGATCAGCACTTTCTGTGTAAGAAAAACCACTGCTGCATTTTCCAAACAGTGGAGAAGGTGGTTGCTGCAGCGATTAAAGGAGCCGACAACACTGAACCTATTTTGATAGATTCCCAGATGATATATATATAATTAGTCGCGGCATTAATGGGGGTACACGAAATGGCGATGCTGCAAAACAAATGAGCAGGCAAACCTATTAAAAATCAAATTTAAAAAAATAAAAAATAAACGGTTTCTAGTATGATAAGATTCCCAAGTTTCGTTTGTTCCTCGAAATAGGGGAGGGGTAGGACTATACGATAGTGCAGTGCTGCAAGCCCTCCTGACCGGCCTTGTCAGTGGCAGCAGTATGATAAGCGACCACTTTTCTGAGGTATCTAGTATGATCGGATTCCTGAAAAAAACAGGGCTCATCTGAAAGATCAGCTCTTTCTGTGTAAGAAAAACCACTGCTGCATTTTCCAAACAGTGGAGAAGGTGGTTGTTGCAAACGAAACTTGAGAATCTTATCATACTAGAAACCGGTTTTTTTATGTTTTCAAAATTTCTTTTTAATAGCTTTGCCTGCTCATTTGCTTTGCAGCATCGCCATTTCGTGTACCCCCATTAATGCCACGACTAAATATATATATATCATCTGAGAATCTATCAAAATAGGTTCAGTGTTGTCGGCTCCTTTAATCGCTGCAGCAACCACCTTCTCCACTGTTTGGAAAATGCAGCAGTGGTTTTTCTTACACAGAAAGTGCTGATCTTTCAGATGTACCCTGTTTTTTTCAGGAATCCGATCATACTAGATACCTCAGAAAAGTGGTCGCTTATCATACTGCTGCCACTGACAAGGCCAGTCGGGAGGGCTTGCAGCACTGCACTATCGTATAGTCCTACCCCTCCCCTATTTCGAGGAACAAACGAAACTTGGGAATCTTATCATACTAGAAACCGTTTATTTTTTATTTTTTTAAATTTGATTTTTAATAGGTTTGCATGCTCATTTGCTTTGCAGCATCGCCATTTCGTGTACCCCCATTAATACCGCGACTAATTATATATATATCATCTGGGAATCTATCGAAATAGGTTCAGTGTTGTCGGCTCCTTTAATCGCTGCAGCAACCACCTTCTCCACTGTTTGGAAATTGCAGCAGTGGTTTTTCTTACACAGAAAGTGCTGATCTTTCAGATGAGCCCTGTTTTTTTCAGGAATCTGATCATACTAGATACCTCAGAAAAGTGGTCGCTTATCATACTGCTGCCACTGACAAGGCCGGCCAGGAGGGCTTGCAGCACTGCACTATCGTATAGTCCTACCCCTCCCCTGTTTCGAGGAACAAACGAAACTTGGGAATCTTATCATACTAGAAACCGGATTTTTCATCATTTTTCAATTTTAATTTTCAATGGCTTCGCCAGGTTTTTCGCATTGCAGCATTGCCGTTTCGTGTTCCCCGACTAATGACGCACCTAATTATATATATGCCATCTGGGAATCTTATCATACTAGGTTCAGTGTCACCGGCTCTTAAACTATAACCATTTAACTTGTTTAATATGCATTTTTAATGTTTTAAATATTATAGAAGATTACTTTTAATGGCTTTTACTATATTAAATAACTAAGTAAAGTGACTGAACTTAAAACCCTTTAGTTGGATGTATGGCTTGGGTCAACAGTAAATTTAAAAAAGTTGGAAAAGTAAAAAGCACTAGTGCGCGAAATCCAACTTTGCGTACGATATACAGCTACATAAAGTACCACTTTTTGAGCAACTGAATTAAAAAGAGTATTTGCATTATATTGTACATAGAGCACAACCGGGAAAATAGGACTCACTGGATG
Organism: Cenopis cana; assembly: GCA_951800055.1. NCBI lineage: Eukaryota > Metazoa > Arthropoda > Insecta > Lepidoptera > Tortricidae > Cenopis > Cenopis cana. Next base: position 962,237 of record OX637476.1, on the reverse strand, counting down.
AGGCAGCTGCGACGTAAACAGGTCCCCTTCATCGCTCAAGGACTCGTCCGTGATCGCTACAATGGCCGCTCGGAACTCATCAACGTTGGCCTCGCTCAGTGAGTCAGGCAGATGGGTCAGGCAGAAGTCGGCGGCCGTAGTGGATATCCTGAGAGTCCTCTTTTTTAGCTCCTGTATATATAAATAATGATTTACACATAACATAAGACGCCACATTTAAACATAAGACGCCACCAGCCTACCATTCTTCATATTTACGTATACTACCATGTAAACAAACTATTTCTGAAGACGTCAATCATTTTCAGTATCATAATTATCAAGACAATTATCGTGATTTTTATGCTTTGATAATTATCTAAAATAAATTTAACTTTATCTAATAAAATAACGTATACTACCCTACCCATACCAGGGATAATTATCCGATATTATCAAAGACCAAAATTAACTTGATGACGACAACCGTTACGGTAGGTATTAGGTATAGAGATAGTTTGAGTCCTGGATAAGGTCATAAGATAGTTTTTATCCCGGAAATCATCCCTTGTTTGTATGTAACAGCGATGGCTAGGCAAACGCCTGATATAAAAAAAATAGCAATTAAATTCTATATATTGGGTGACCGCTTTGAGTGGTTACTAACTGAGCGCTGCCGTGCTTTGGAAGGCACGTTAAGCCGCTGATCCCGGTGCTGTCTATGGCAGCAGTCGTTAAGCCAAGTTGGAGGCCTTCGGGCGGCTTGAGAACTTCTAACAGTCAAGTTGCCCACTCACTTGACAAAGCCTAATCCCAATAAGGTCTAGTTCCCCCTCGGGGTTGGAAGGTCAGATGGCAGTCGCTTTCGTAAAAACTAGTGCCTACGCCAAATCTTGGGATTAGGTAGCGGACCCCAGACATCCTTCAGGATGCAACTGTACTGGGATAACGCTAGGAGGATGATGATTTGAGCAATTAAATTCTATAGCGAATATGAACGAAGTCGCGTGCAGAAACTAGAAATCTATAAAATCTACACTAAACTTACCCCGACGAATCTAAACAGGTCATTAAAATCATGCTTCCTATTCTTCACAAAGGTGCACAGAAATCTCCCAGTCCAGTCCTTATTTCTGTCAGTGGCTTTCTGAATGCCGTCCTCTAGTATGTGAATTGTAGACTTGAGGTCCATACTGATGAGGTAACCTTTTAGGAGTGGCTTGATTATGGCTTCCATGTCCACTTTGCCTTTGAAGAGTTCGCCTGAAATGTATTTTTTCGTGTGAACAGAATTTTGGGCTTTATTGTAATGTGTTTCGGTACAAAGTTGATTGACTTGAGGCTTATCAGATTCTAGGGTTTGCGATCCCGGAACTGGATTGTATGAAAAGTTCCATAAATCGGGACGGTGGGTGGGACTTTTCTAGCAGATTCTGAATAAGAGCGATACCGACGAAAAGAATTCTAACGTCATTAATTTAGGTCTAACTCAATTTTATTAAACGTTTCTGAGTGGAAATTAAACCTAATGACTGACAACTGTCTGTTAGCAATGTTTTGGGGTAAAGCCGCCAGCATATTGGACATTTTTTGATCAGATTCTGAGCTTAGTTGAGTGTCTGTATGAGGATTGAAAAAGTCCATTCTTATTTAGTAAATACTCTACCATAGGAGGAAACACTATGGTCGCCAATAGTCCTGCAACTTGGAACTTTTTCATCAGATTCTGAGCTGAGGTGAAATTGACGTAGGATAGTGTCAATTTATACTTACAATATCTGGGCGGCCAAGCTTGCTCGGCGTTTTCCCGGACATGAGACCTAGCTAAATCGATTGCTCGTCCCCGAAAACCCCCACATACCAAATTTCATCAAAATCGTTAGAGCCGTTTCCGAGATCTCCGAAATAAATATATATAGATATATACAAGAATTGCTCGTTTAAAGATATAAGATATCTCGCTAGCCGCTCTGACTTGTCCCGTATTCAATAAGTACTCCATCATCGGAGTTAGCACATTGGTCACAGAAACACCCGCATTTTGGAACTTTTTCATCAGATTCTGAGCTGAGGTGAAACTGACGTAGGGTAGTGTCAATCTATACTTACATATCTCGCTAGCCGCTCTGACTTGTCCCGTATTCAATAAGTACTCCATCATCGGAGTTAGCACATTGGTCACAGAAACACCCGCATTTTGGAACTTTTTCATCAGATTCTGAGCTGAGGTGAAACTGACGTAGGGTAGTGTCAATTTATACTTACATATTTCACTAGCCGCTCTAACTTGTCCCGTATTCAATAAGTATTCCATCATCGGAGTTAGCACTGTGGTCACAGAAACGCCCGCATCTTGGAACTTTTTCATCAGATTCTGAGCTGAGGTGAAACTGACGTGTGGTAGTGTGAACTGCGCTATGGTTTCGTAGTCGGGTTTTACGTCCATTTCAATCATTGTTGTTAGTGTGGTCATTATACCTGGAAATAATGTGTGAAACTGTGCAACAAAGAGTATTTTTATAGTACAGAAAGTGTATATTTTAACACAGCTACAATACTTTTACTTCACGAACACGGGTGAACCATGACTGTGTGTTGACTTATTATACATGCACATTGTCTATGTGTTCGTATGTATCACAACTACAACTATGGCTAATCCGCGCTTGTGAGATAAAAGTACAGTAGAATCCGGATACAGCGACCCTCAAGGGACCGGCGATATTACGTCGCACTAACAGGACGTCGTACAAAACGGACTGATTTTCTTTGAAATTGTTTTGGTATGAATCCTAACGTCGGTGATTTAGCAGTCGTTAAAAGCGGTCAAATGTTATAAGAGGAGTCGTTATAAGCGGATTCTACTGTGCTATACCAAAATTCCAACAACTAACTCTACTCTAAGAGAAAATAAAATGGATACACAACGAGATGCATACGAGGATGGATAGGGCATTATAATGGCATTATACGAGCATACCTACTGTTTAAAAAAAAACAACGGGTTGCACTCCGGGAGTGCCGGCAGAAGTGAAAACTCAATAAAGAAAGTAAATAACAAAGATATATCCGTATCAGTATCGGTATCCGTATTCATATTCATACTCATGTTCATATTCATATTCGCATAATCCATTTACATGGATTACTTACAGGAGCGCTCGTGGCCCAGCGGCGCTTGCGAACCGCTTGCGCTTGCTAAGGTTAAGCAACGTGGGCAGCGGTCAGGACTTGGATGGGTGACCGCTTTGAGTGGTTACTAACTGAGCGCTCCCGTGCTTTGGAAGGCACGTTAAGCCGTTGATCCCGGTTGCTGTCTATGGCAGCAGTCGTTAAGCCGAGTTGGAGGCCTTCGGGCGGTTTGAGAACTTCTAACAGTCAAGTTGCCCACTCACTTGACAAAGCCTAATCCCAATAAGGACTAGTTTCCCCTTGGGGTTGGAAGGTCAGATGGCAGTCGCTTTCGTAAAACTAGTGCCTACGCCAAATCTTGGGATTAGGTAGCGGACCCCAGGTATCCTTCAGGATGCAACTGTACTGGGATAACGCTAGGAGGATGATGATGATGCATAATCCATTTACATATATGCATAATATGTCCCGAGTATCATTGTGTCTTACGCATCTAAGACCGCTGAGTTTGACCCCTCCTAACATCGCAATCACGATACTAGGCGGGGTCAACTAGCTGGTCTTAGAATCTTAGAATCTGTCGCGAGTTTAACAATTTTTCCCCAGTACAAAAGTGCTCAGCGCCGCTGAAGAAGTTTTCACTTCAAAAAACATAAAAATATAAGTTTAGTTATAGTAGGTACCTATTGTTTGCACGTCAAGCCGGTAACGCGTTTTAATCTATTCTTACCGATGAACGTACCTTTTTCACCCATAGCCTTGGATGATCGGATCAGAATCGGCCAGAAGTAGTGCGGCCGCAGAGGCATGCCCAGTTGCTTCATTTTAGCGAATAAATCCAGTGCAAGTGGCGTCTTTGAAGAGAATATAAAACATTAAAAAAATATAATTATAAGTACTTAGGATTAGAGACTGCAATACTGGGATCCCGTAGGAAAAATGAGGAATTAATCCCGCACGGAAATTATCCGGGATCCCTAACATTTCGGATTTATTATATTAGTAGGATTTTCGGTCGAGATGATGGAGGTCGGAGATCGAGATGGTCGAGGGATGCGATGGCTGAGATACGCGTCATACTCGTGAACGGGTGCTGTTTAGGGTTTGCTCCCGGGAAATACCGGAACCGAAAATACCGGGATTTCCCGGTTTTTTGAACCAAGGTAAGAACCGGTACTACGAAATCGAAATCCCGGTATTTTCGGGATTTTCGGGAAATGTAATTTGCGGCCTATATTTAATACGCTAATCTAGAAATGATAAAAGTAATATCGATAAAATAACGCAAGCGATGTTTATAAACGGAAACTCAGCTCTAAGCAGCCAATTCACGACCACGGCTGGCCATTACTCGTCCCGCTTATACAAATCCATCAGCGCCATCACCTAACCAGTCGTCCACCCGCACATTTACCACAATGAGCGTGTTCATTGCAGTCGCCAACTAGCACCCAACCAAAACGTTAAGAATTCCTGTATATCATTCTTATATCGGTTCCATATTAATTATGAGTATTAAAGTGTTAACACATGCCTGTATAAAGGTGTTAGAGCATGCTATAACACCGATATAACCGCGAAAGAGGCCCACGATATAACAGGTAAAGGCCTGTAGAGCAGTGTTATCTTTATACTCATAAGTAGTGTTAACCAACCCTCGACAATCACAGTAATACCGGTTGAAGTGTTAGCCTAGAGTGAATTAACACTCTTGTACACAGGCACACTGTCGCTACACAGGCATTATTACAGGTACAGCAAGAGTGTTAATTCACCCTCAGCTAACACTTCCACCGGTATTACTGTGGTTGTAGACGGTTGGTTAACGCTATGGGTTACAGAAGCGCTTCGGCTGAGAACAATTTGCCACTTTAAACTTTATTACACCTATTAAAATATTTCAAGTGAAAATCTTAAGTTCTTTGTTATTATCCTACACGCTTACAATAAAATTATTTGACAAACATACACTCCACGGCAGCAATGATTATGACAGACTCTGATTCAATTAAATTTCAAATAATAATGTACGAATTGTAAGCATTTAGTAAACTCTTTGATTTATATTGAGCCCTTTTTATTAACGGCTAAGATAAAAAATAAGCAAATTAATTGTGATTTAAAGAATTAATGTGAATTTTTATAACAAAACACTTGTATTTTCTTTTTGCATCCCTGATATTATTACCATGTTGCCCAAAAAAGGTATTAGGCTAAAACTACTCACGTCTCAAAACCACCACAAGTAATTTCCCGAAAGTACCGAAAATACCGGGAAATCCCGGTTCCTCTTCCGGCTAGTACCGAAAATCCCGGGACTGACAAATGGTACCGGTTCTGCATTCCCTAGTGCTGTTTGTGGGGTCCGGTCTGTTCATGTTTGCAAGGAATAGTAACTTGGTACTAGTGTTCAGTTGAATTGACATGAGAAACTTCACTCTGTTCTTATTTGATTTCATTTTTTATACTGACGCTCTCAGAGAACATTTATTGGATTTTATTATTTTCATGTTGACGCTTAAGAGACCTTATACATCTCTAACAAATCTGTGTTGTTATAAGCTTCTCTGACTTACATCTCATAATGTTCTATGATTATTATTGTACCTTTTTTATTTTTATTGTGACGCTTAGAGACCTTATACATCTCTAAAACATCTGGATTAATCTTATTTATGATATGTAATTAGTTTTATTTGAACATTGCAAATATTTTCTGTTGATACAGATAGATTTTGACTTGTAAAAGTGCCCTTGAGGCCTATTTGCAGAATGTTTTGAATTTTGAATTCGGCCCCAATAAACCGCTGCCGTTATGTACAGTCGACCAAGTGGTCTACCACTTTTCGACTCTATTATGTGTATGTTACAGTCCAAAAGTGGTAGAGGACTTTCTTTGCTTAGTGCACCTATTATTTGCTTACCTTGCCCTGTTGAAGAGCACACTCAGCAGCATTCTGTATGGCTATAGGATTCCTGCCAGATGCCATTAGCTCTTGCGTCACCATGCCAAGTATGGTGGATGGCTGGAAAACAAGACCAACATATAAAATCATCCGGGATTCAAACCCGCGACCTGGTGATAGAAAATCGTGAGACTTAAGGCTCGTACAGGTTCCTTCAATACTTTAAGTATGACACTGACAGTGATTCCATCGCAAAAAGATAACTTAGAGTTCCGTAGAGTTTCCAAACGGAACCCATAGCTGTCACAGACGCGTCCGTCCGTCCGTCGTCTGTCACACAGGTTTTACAGCCGAACGCCCAAAGTTATGGCTGTAAAACCTGTGTGCTTGTGTGTGGCATTATAGCTCCCTAACGGATGGAACGATTTGAGTGCTATTATTTAATCGAGACGTGTAGACGCGAGGTAGACAGTATACTCGGTGGTCAGACGAAATAGTAAAGGTTGCAGGTACAAACTGGACGGAAAAAGCACAAGACAGGACCAACTGGCTTACTCTGGAGGAGGCCTTCACCTGAGAGGGGGTTCTTGCTTCTGACCATATTATGTAGTTTTTTTTTAATGATAAAAATAATATAAATTGACATGCAATATAGCAATGTAAAAAAAAAAAAAATGGACAACAATATTTAAATAAATTAGATTATATAATTATATTACATTGACATTACCATATTTAAACTCCTAACAAGCATTGACATTGTAAAAATTATTAGCAAGAAATAAAAGGCTTTTTTATTTTTTTATTTTTATTTTATTTATTTATTTTATTTAATCGAATGTCTCGATGGCGTTTCGTATCGGGGTTTTTATCAATGTATAACAATCCTTACAATGAAATCTAGTAGCTACGCCAAATCTTGGAATTTAGTGGACCCCAGACATCCTTCAGGATGCAACTGTACTGGGATAATGCCAGCAGGATGATGTATACAGTACTGTTATATCACGAGCGCGGGTGAGCCATGGTTGTGTGCTGAACTATACATGCACATTGTCTATGTGTGCGTCAGCGTAAGAGCTATGTGTTCACGTTGTCTATGTGTTCGTATGTGTCACAACAACAACTATGATCAACCCGCAATACTTACAATTCCTGCTTTAACACAGTCCCTGACCAAACTTCGGCCATGCAATCCCTGGTCATCCTTCGGCCCGAAGGACGGCAACGGCAGACATTTATAAATCTCCAGGGCTAATAGCGGATGGTTTTGGTACACGAGGAATGTTGAGACACTCTGCATGTACGGGGATATCGATGGTGACTTTAATGTTGATTCTGGTAAATAGCGAAGCACCTGAAAATGTAATGATGGGAGAATAATTATCTTGTTAGTTACTTCACCCACTGCGGCCGCGCGGTAACGCGACACATACATTTACACTAAATTTTCACTATTTGCGTCATGGCGGTTATTGTGACAGCACTCAACGATGATGGACTCCAATTGCAATCCGAAACATGTCGCAAATTAGTGGCTTTCCGAGTCGGTACTCACAGCCTAGTTAAGGTTTTATTTTAGTTATAGTCATCATATTTAGCAGTTACAAATAATGTAATATGTTCAGATCTGGAATACAACTCTTTTGTGTGCACAGAATGAATACAATACAAGTTACATGAAACAAATAGAGAAAAAACGTACAATACAAGTCGGCGAGTGTTAAACTATTTTAATGTGGTCGAATTACAATTACTTAGTGATTAATTTACTAGACATTATTGTGTGTTATTAAATATTCTTTCAATACTATTCTTAAATTCAGGTAAATTATCAATAAAAATATCCAGAGAAGAATGCATTGCAACAGTGTCATTATATTATCGACACATCCTAGTCACGAGGTTATAATAAGATGTGTTATTTTTATAAACATGTAACTGAAAAATACTACGAGGGATTACGTTTTTTAAAATGTGTGATGTATAATAGCATTATTCATGGTTTCTAAATGCTTCATCAAATAAACAATGGTTTATAAAGTTGTGTTGACAGATTACTGAATCTTTCATACCTGTGGCACAGTTCTATAGCTCCCAACAGCAGCTAAGCTCTTCACAATCTCCATAACATGTGTCTCCTGGAATTCGTGACCGTTTCGCTTCGCCATCTCCATCTCTTGAAGTAGCATATCATTTTTCTTGTTATGTGCCAGTCCTTTAGCGATAGCTACGTGCGTGTCTACTGTCTGCTCGAATTTAAGAGATTTCATCATCGTTAGGACTTCTTGGACATTTTCCATGTTGCTGTGGAAAGTACAATGCTTGTGTATGTATGTAACCACTAAGCACTTTATTGCACACAATAACAAGTTAAAACACGTACATAACACAATAGATGAAAGTACAAAAGCGAACTTGTCTTAATAGTAGATTGTGTCCCAATGTAGCAAAATAATATATTTACGGCGAGGGCGGTATATCATGAGCGTAGTGAGGGATTCAAGTGTTTATGCCCAAGACGGAAATAATTTTGCCACCGTGACACATACTGTTTTTCACACCATGACAGAGTTATTTTTGCCCTGAAATGAGGGAAGAAAAGTCCGACTCTGATCCCTCACTCGAGTGCAACAATGACGCTTTTCGGAAATATATTTGATTGTAGGGATGTGATAAATCGAGATGATTTCTCTTTGAAATATATAATAACTCAACATTATGACATGTGATGTGCCCTTGTGGCCTATTTGCAGAATAAATGTTTGAATTCTGAATTTTGAATTCTATGTGTCTTAGATTTCTTGATCTTAAGTAGGTTAAGTATTATCAATGTAATAAGCATATTTTTGTGAGAAAATGGCTGACTGTCGAGTTTCTTTCGGCGTTTCTTCTCGGCAGTGGCCTCTGTGAAACGCTAGTAGGGTTTGACTTGTAAAAGTGCCATTGCGGCCTACTTACAGAATAAAGTTCATTTATTTCATTTATTGGTTATGCATTTCAAAAAACTAAAGTAAGCGACCTATCTTAACGCACACCTCTCGTGTAAAAAAATGTTACAATAATTTCTCAGAAAGATGCATATTTTATTGATTACTGTTATTATATGAATTAAACGTTTTTAATACTTATTTATTTGTAACTATGCTTAAATTAATAAGTGATAAACCTACTCTGATTTCCCCTGACACAATATGAGAGAGCTGAAGACATTTTGGGTAGCAGGGAATCCTTGACTCTTCATATTTGCCAGTACTTCAGTCGCCTGATTTATATCTCCTGCCTGAAACCAATAATAAAATTACAATTTGGGATATCACGTTAGTCCGGTATGAGCAAATCTTTTAATTAAGTATGTTTACAAAGCGAGTGTTTAATAAATAAAAAAAAAAAAAAAAAAAAGCCTTTATTTCTGGAAATTTACATATACAATAGTAAAAAAATATTATTATTAGTGCGCACACCAGAACCCTCTTAAGAGGTGAAGGCCTCTTCCAGTGAATGCCACCGATCTCTATCTTGGGCCTTCCACACCCAGTTGGACCCCGCTAGCTCTGCAATCTCGTCCGACCACCGTGCTAGTGGTCGGCCCTTCTTCCTAGTTCCCGTTGGTCCTTTCCAAGTTGTTGTTTGGAGTGTCCACCTTTCGTCTTGGAGTCTAGCCACATGACCAGCCCATTTCCATTTTAGCCTCCGGGCTTGTGAGAGAGCATCGATGACCTTAGTTTTTTCCCTTATCTTGTAGTGGTTTATCTTCTGAATTTTTCTAATTTTTGTCATACTCCGCTCCATCCCTCTTTGGCATGTTACTATGGACCTTTTGGCTTTTGAGGAAAACTTCCAAGTTTGGCAGGCATAGGTCAATGTGGGAAGTATGCATGTATCCATTATTTTCTTCTTTAGGTTTAATGGTATAGCGCTTTTTAGGGTCTCCTTTAAGCTCCAGTATTTTCCCCAGGTTTGTTTTGTCCGTCTATTTATTTCTTCTTCGTTAGAATTTTTACTGAAGCTTATAAGTTTCCCCAAATATATATAGTTTTCAACATTTTCTATAAGTTCGTTATCTAAATATATCAGCTTTTTATGGCTGTTAGTCATAATCTTTGTTTTGCTGTAGTTCATCTCGAGACCCACTTTTTTACTTTCTACATTTAAAGTGTTTAGCATATGTTCGAGATTTGTACTGCTGTTTGCGAATAGAACCAGATCGTCAGCAAACCTTAGGTGAGTTAGGTTTTTCCCACTTATGTCGATGCCTTGAGATTTCCATTCTAGTTTTTTGAAAACTGATACCAGGACGGCTATGAAGATTCTTGGGGACAGCGGGTCTCCCTGTCTAACGCCTCTTTCTATAGGGAATGCTGGGCCGGTGGTCTCCAGTTGTATTTTGCTGGTGCTATTTTTATAAATGTTTTTTATCACAGATACATATGAGCTGTGTACTTGCTGATCTTCTAAAGCTTCCCAAATTGCTGAATGTAATATTGTGTCGAAGGCTTTCTTGTAGTCAATATAAGCAATGTATATTGGTGTGTTAAACTCTTGATGTTTTTCTATAATTTGTTCAATCGTGTGGATGTGGTCTATTGTCGAGAATCCCCTTCGGAATCCTGCTTGTTCTAGAGGTTGATATCTATCGAGTGTGCCGCTTATTCTGTTTGTTATTATCGATGAAAAAAGTTTATAGAGAATTGGCATTAAGCTGATTGGCCTGTAATTGCTTATATTGTTCGGGTCGCCTTTTTTGTAGAGTAATATTATGTTTGATTCTGTCCATTGTCTTGGTATTTCTGCAGTGTTTAAAATTTGGTTGAATAAATAGGCCAGTGGGGTGCTCAGAAGGGAGTCTGCAGCTTTAATGGCTTCATTGTTCAGGTTGTCTGGTCCTTGCGAGTGTTTAACATGTTATAATTATAATGACAATTATACAAAAGTGGAGTCAACCAAAGTTTTGGTTTCATTAAAATCAAATCAAATTAATTTAAGCTGGTGATACACTAGGGGACAAATGTCCTGCGACACGTGTCACGACGACACTAGCTACGGGTGACGTAGCGCGACGTTGCCGGACTTCGCTCGTCATGTCATGTCTGGCAACATCGCGCGACATGACGTCGCTACGGAAATATAAGTCGCGCGATGTCGCCAGATACGTGAGGCGAAGTTTCGCGAAGTCGCACGACTTCGCCTGACGTCGCTACGGACATAAGTCTTGCGATGGCGCCAGATATGTCAGGCGAAATCGGCCGGCTTCGCTTGACATGTCGCCGACACATGTCGTGGGACATTTGTCCCCTAGTGAATCACCAGCTTTAAACCCTATTATTAATATACTATTACTTACCTCCCCAAGAGTTCTCAATATTAATTCATAAGTGGTAATATTCGGCTGCACGGGAGCCATGAGTTCAATAAAGCTGCTCGCTTTAACACTCTTCCCATTAGCTATGTAAACACGGAGGAGCTCATTGTAGTGTTCCACTGTGAACTTTGTGTGTGGCCTGTAAATGATATTAAAGAACAGTTATAGTCCTTTTATCACACGAGTGTTCAATTCAATTCAAATTCAATCTCACGAGTGTGGGTGAGCCATGGTTGTGTTGAGCTATACATGCACATGGTCTATGTGTGTGTCAGCGTAGGAGCTATGAGTTCACGTTGTCTATGTGTTCGTATGTGTCACAACTAAAACCATGACTAACCAGAGCTCGTGAGATAAAAGTACTATAAGACACAAAGATCACATAAATTATAGTGTCTCTGTTACAAATATATTTTTAATTAGGGCCGATTTACAAGCCCCAGATTAAAGAGCTCTGCTCTGCTGAGTCTTTTTCTTTCAATTTACTCCAGAAAAAGACAGTCATAATTTTAACGGACGGATACTTTTAACTGGGGATTGAAAAATTGGCCTTTTGACAACAATGGTGGCCTCGCGATTCGTCCGCGCCACGCGCTACGCACCCGCACAAACAATTGACGCGTGTACCGACAGCGCACGCACACATACCTACCCACAGCGTTAACGTTCCTTCGCGTCACAGGTGTGCCTGAATACTGATCTATGAATACTAGGATAACTATCAAAAGTAAATCTTACTTTATAGTCGTCCACACCTCTTCGGCTAGAGCTAATTTTGCAGCTTTAGACTCATCAGGAAGCAGATCCGAGCAACACTGTAGCAGCAGCAATCCTTGCCTCTTAGTCGAGAAATTAAACTGCCTCACTTTTTCTAGTACTCTAGTTAAGTCATTCCTGTATACTCTATTTTTCTGATGTATATCCGATGATAAACCAGCAATCATCTTCTCTAGTAATTCTTCGGAAGACCCCAAAATTTGTGATGTTACGGAATTTTCTTTTTTCGCTGTCACAGGCGGCAGGTCTTTGGTGTTGTCGACGTTAACGAGGACTGTAGTTCCTATATACCTGCTAATTGATTGTTTGTTAGCAAATTAACCGTACAAATATCGTTAAATATAGGAAAAAAATATCAAAACATAACCTCGCATGACTAAAGTTGCATTGGCACGGGCATTGTGTGTTTTGTGTGGGCAAACGTTTTTCGTGAAGTAAATACTTTCTAAATAAAAGTGCTCTCGAGGTTGCACTTGTAATTTTTACGCAGTTCCTTGTTAACATTTTCACAATATTAATTTCACAGATTTTTTAGAATTAGGCAAATAGGCATCTATCACACCATAAACAAGGTAAACAAATAAATGTCACTTGACAGTTGACACTTCATTTCATTATTTTTTTTTTTTTCCATTTAGTGATTTCATATTTCATTTGTCATTCTGCGTCAGGTCAGGTTCCGTTCCAAAACCACTTTATTGTATTTGAGTATAAATTAATTAAAGACTATTTATCAAGAGGTAAAATTTATTAGCTGTTTATTATTCGTTGTACGATTATCAGCTAATTCGTATTTTGAAATATTAACATAGGACTGATTTATTAGAATTATTCTGCAAATAAAAATTAATTATATGCCCGTGCCAGACGGTCAAAAACCAACCCCGGGACCGTGCGGCCTTGGTCCGCAAGGACCGTGTAGACAGTTGTTTAATGCAAGATTTCCTTTAAAAACCGGTCTTTGCGAAACAAGGTTGCTCGGTCCTGGGGACTTGTCGGCGACCGTATGGCACGAGCTTTACATTAGCATGGTAACAATTCTATGTCTCTGTAAATCTCTATGGTTACTGCTTCTTATGTATGTTGTCACTACTGTAACGTGCAACTTCAAGGCGTTGCGCGCAACGCATTTCCAAACACGTGGCGCTAGTGTTCTATCCGTCCCACGTCCATTCCAAACAAGACTGTCAAATAAATTGTCAATCGTGCGGATTCGTGCGTGAATGTGGAGTGTTTTGTGTTGTGAGTGAATGGTGCTTGTGGGTCGTGGAAAATTATTGCCTATTGCCGCTGTTATGTGGTAAGTTTCTCTTCATTCTAAGCTATTTATTTGCGTAATTTTAATTTTTGTTCTGAATTGAAACCAATAGGAAAGCACGGCCGTCATTCATTGAGAGGCCGTCATCAGCCGTTATTTGACCGCCATCGCCCAAGCTACCGATAGCGACTCCGCCTTTTTCTAAATAGCGTAGCATTTGCCGCAGTTTTCGGGTTCTTTTAACTGTTGTTATGGGTTCTTGATGATACCATGTAAAATTAAAGTTTGGAGTCATTATTTCCGCTTGAGTTAACTTAAAAGTTTGCAACGTGATGTTGCCGCCTCAGCGATGATTCACGTCACAAGCGATAATTCGAATCATTCTCATTTTTACCGCGCTAATAATTCCTATTGACGCTGGCTCGAGGAAATTATGCGAGTATGCATAGCAAGATAATTCATAAATTGCTTACAAATGTCTTGGGAATGAATCGCTAGATTACATTCTTCTTGGCGCATGTAATGTAGCTGCCGGTTGTTATGCTAATGTAAATCATGAATTGGCTGTAATTGTTAATTAACTTGTTCTACTCAATACTCAATACATTTTAAAAACTACAGTTTGGCGGAAAGCAATACTTAATTAAGGCTATTTTATACAATAAAGAATTTCACTTAAGTATTAAAAAAAAAAAAAAAAAAATTTAAAAACTACTCATTGTGCTAAGTGTTTAGTTAAAATATGGGGAAAACCAGACAACTGAATTGTTATCTTGACAGTCCAACCATGCTATTGCTATGCTAAATTACAGTATACTTGGTATTTAACCCACATTCTATTTAGTGAGAGTTCGCCTATTATACAAAAAAATACTTAGCAGGCCATTTCATATAATCTGTGCACAAGTTAAAAGTATTTTTTTTGACATACAATATTATTAAGTGGCTAGTTTGTTTCATTTCACATTGGGCAAAATTTGCCTAATTAAATACCTTCTATGTATGTCTGGTCTTGTTTTTGAAAGGTAGGGAAGGAAAAACAACTCATCCCAACTTTACTTTTTTTTGTGAGAATGTAATTTATTAAATTTTATTTTATTTGAAGAAATAAAAATACTCAAAAAGTCTCAGCACACCTCAAAACAAATACCTATAGATCTCATAAAGAGATTGAAACAGATTATGTTGGTACTATCTGCGAAACCATTATACTAGTTAACTTACTTACTTTGGTACTTTTTTTAATTAAAAAAATCATTGCCCTTGGCCATCATCTAGCCAGGGGGTAAAGATGAGGCTGATGGTAAAGCAAGTTCACCAAAAATTACTATTAACTTTTGCCTTAAAAAGGTCTGGGTTATATAAACTCAGAAATAAAGATGCTGTTAGGGAATTCCAAACTTTATTTATTTATTTATTTAAGCTTATTTTATCCATAATACGTTTTAACTGACTATGGTTGCATTCTTATTTTCCCGATCTAAATAAAAGTGCTGATCATGGATCCCTCCTTGGGTGAAGGCCTCCTCCAATCCCTTCCACTCCTCTTTCCGTCCTTCCAATATTCCAAACTTTAAAGTCCACATTAACCTTTTCTCTTAAAAAAAAATCTTTTGTTATCCGGCCGGGGATCCCAGTCACCGGTAGTGGACGGCTTAAAGAAGATGAAAAGTGCTTGTTGTTGAAGTTACTTAAAAGTATCTTCATGTGGTAATAAAAGGATGCCTCGAGTCGAACTATGTGATGGTTGTTAGTTAATGAGTATGTTTACCATTAAAGTTATGAGTCAATGTCGTGTTCAAAGTGCTTTTCTGCTAGTCATACCTAAAACACTTAAAAGCCGTTGCGAGATCCCCACAATAAATAAATATATATACAAGAATTGGTCGTTTAAAGAAGATAATATTATGATTTATGAATGTGTAAAACTATTGAGGTAACTGTAGCCATAGAAGTGTGTATACACACCTGGTTATCTCATGATATACTCCCTTGTTAACATTTAACGTTATCTATGATAACATAAAATAACTAATTCTAAGGTTAATGAAGTCTTATCAACACATTCCCTATACAGGTAAGTGTCTGTTGTACAGAACAAGGTATTATCGAACCAACTGAATCTTAACCCACCATGGAACCTTGTCACAGAATGTGTCATAACGATTTTCCTTGTCAGGCAGTACTACAATGTCACTATGACTATGAAAAGCCATTTATATATATCTGATTTTTACATTTCAACTTTTCATTGTGTTTATATATATTTATATTTCTGCCTTAGATATGAACCCCTTTGGGTGTAGGCCTCCTCCAACTCCATCCATACCGCTCTGTTTTTTCCAAGATCTGCGACTTGGGTTAGGCCATGACTATGATAGACATAGTAACTTTTAACCTTTTCATTTTTTTAATAAAATGCGAGTTTGTTACGTTTTCATGTTTACGGAGTCGTTTCTGATTAAATTAGGTTCAGAAATATGTAGGTAATAGTATGTTGAGAATTACATAGAATGATTCTAAACAGGAAGATGTATCACACATCACTTTAAGCATCTGAAAAGTTTATCGGACGAAGTCACGGACGAGACCTAGTTTCCAATAAGTCTAATGAGACCAAGGTCACAGCTGCTTTAACTAAAGCTACTAAATTTATGTCATATCAACTAGATTCATTGTTAGAATGTTGACCAACAGAGATGACGTCTATATCTGATTTGTCATAGCGTAAAGAGGCCAGTGGCCAACATACATGTGTACAATTAAGTACATGTACCATCACGCGATCGTCTGTTTACCCGTCAAGGAATGCTGTTCATATTCATGTCACTAAATTTCCATTCTCGACTCTCGGCCTAGTCGGCTATCTTCATTGGTCGATATTGGACCTAATAATCGATACCACTGAAGTCAAAAGGTTAAGAAGTCTTGTACGATTTTAAAATAAGAATAATTTATTAAATATTCATTTTACAATTATGATTATGTTCATATAGTCTACAACTTATCGATAGAGAAGATATACCACATGCCTGAACTAGGATGTTTTCTGTGTTTCAGGCAAATGGGCAATAAATTAATTACTATTTATCTACTACTACTAAAATGAGTGTAGAATGTGCCCAACTATATTGGCAGGTGATTTTTATTTTTTATTGCACAAAAGTACAACTTATCTTTCAAAAAGTGGACGCGACGCGTAACGCCATAAGCATTATCTACCAGTCAAACTTAGGGCAAAGCAGACAAATTGTGGGCGGTGCAACTTCAAATATAAAAATAAATATACTAAGTGTCATATGTAAACATATTAATATCAATATAGGTAAAGATATAACTAATATTATATACAGACGAGACTATTAAACAAAAACATTAGGAATATTCGGTTCTCCTAGCGAATAACTTAAAAAGATAATTTTTAAACGCCAACTTTGTCGGCGATTGCCTGATTTTAACGGGTCTTTAGAGTCTTTCGCCACGACCACGAAGTTCCTTCCACCTCCAATTTAATACCCATTACAAATTTGTCGGTCTATTTGACCCACAATCTCAGCATGGCGGCCTACTAAACAAATTGTTTACTTCGTCAAGCTCAGGAAATTGGGCGCTTGTTAGGTTAGGAATTAATGACTTGCAAGGTTGTTGCTAGAGCTAATATTGACCTAGTATAGTTCTCGGTATTCGCTACATCTATTGACTCATCTGAATTCGTTTGGCATAATTTGAATCCGATGCAGTTTAAATGCGTTGGTGAAGGTCAGAATTCACTTTTTACAAGCTTTTATTTAAGGCGAACTATCCTTTATTAATATTAGCATGACGTGACTTTATCGCCGAGGTATTCGTCTAATTGGGTAGCAGAATCCGGCTTACCAATGGGAATGGGATGAAGGAAATTGATGATTTTCGATGAGGCATATGTACATAGCCTAATTTAGCCTTTATTCCGACGATAAATGTCACCAGACAAAAATTTCGATACTTCACTTCACTCGTCTGACAATTCCTTTTTTTCTGCGTTTCCAGCATTACTGACGTCTGCGGTCTGACATCACTTTTAGAGTATGTAGGTATATTAGGCTTAAAATTCACACACTATCAACACCGGTTGAAACCGCCTGTACTATCGACTGTAACTTACCATCCGTGAATCTTATTCCGACCAGATAAGGTCTATTAATAGTAAATCAACTATCTTCGATATAGAAGGGAAATCGAAACACGCACCTCTTTATCCCTTATTGTCTTAGTGACAAGAGCGAAAATGGCACGGGTTTCGACTTGACTGGACGCTTCGGGCGGAAACTCCTGAGCGGCATGATTATGCGCGGCATAGATCACCGGTAATCAGATGCGGAATTAAATAGTTTCCATGAAGTGTCGATGAATACAATTGATTGTTTAATGTTTATTCAATACACAGTGTCAATAATTATATTAGTATTGAAAATGTGAAAATTTGTACTCATCGTTATATTCATTGTATATTTTCAAAATACACAGATTAATCGCCATTCCGTTTGCTTCTCCGTCGCGTCAATGCCATGAGCTCCTAATACCGCATTAAGTTGACTTTCTCTTTAGCTTGATCCATTAACGCGCGGTTCGGTTTTCTCCTGCCTTTATTTCCTGTCTCCTTTACGTCATTATTAACTTATTTTACACAAACACACAAAACTGGCTAAACAGCCTTAGAAGAAATTAGGCAATATACGATACTTTTTATTCCAGAAATCACCCCGAAAATGAGGGGTTGATCAAGTTCCTAATGTTCCTATGGAGTTTTCAGTTGAAATATATATACACGATAATAGCTATATTTAAAGGCTTGGACATTCTAGAGCATATTGAATGTTTGTGAGTTGTCCCTTTATTTTAGTTTGGTAATTATTCCAATTGGCTAATTAATCACGAGTGAATCATAGCGGCTAGCGGCAATTATAATTTTAAAAGATTGCGATGAGTAGTGTTATGGTTATGGCGGGAGAAGATTTTGTGTTGTAATGTTAAAATCATCTTCAAAATTTTGAGAATCATGAAATAGCTACTGTATAGATAATAAATATGTACGTACCTATCTGGGCCATTTTACGGAAAGTTGTACACTCGACTTTTTTTTTTAATTTGGATAAAATCGGGTTTTTTCTACTCAGAATCGAAAGCACTTTCGAACCTAATAGGAGAAAAAAAGTGTCTCAAATTTTTCATACAATATCCAGTTTTTCCATTCCGTTACCACCATACAAGCATTACAAGCTTAGTATGAAAACGGTAACGGAATGGAATTAAAAATATTTGGGACACCTTTTTTCCCATATATCATTCGAAAGTGCCTTCGATTCCAAGTAGAAAAAACCCGATTTTATTAAAATTTTCAAAAAAGTAGAGTACAACTTTTCGTAAAATGGCGCATCTACGTATTTATTCTTCTTTGTCCTTTTTTTTCACCGGGAGGCAAGAGGTTAAATTTAAATACCTACTGTTCTTTCGAAATAAGTAAATAATCCGAATAAGTTAATGTATTACAAAACTCCCCATTTTGCCTGATTTTGAGTAAATTAAAACTTGTAATAACTTTCAAAAATATAGTATGATTTAGGTCCAGAAAAGACTACTCCTAATAATGGCTATAAGAAACGATCGAAGGATCTTCGACAATATCATCCAGCATTGCAAGATATCACCAAAATTTCATTACCGCTAAAAGTAATACCGGTATAAAGCTAGAAATTCAATTGTTCTGTTCGTTGATTCGGATAAAACCGGGAATCGTTTTTCGGTGGCACTTAGCGGTGTTCGGTATCTATATTACCTAACAGAGGTTTGAAATTACTCACGTGTAAGTACAGTCAGCCAAGAAAGAAGTCTATCACATTTCTATATTTTCGATCCTTATTATTTGTGTTTTAAGGTTGACAAGTATTAGTCGGGTTTCTTGGGTAATGTTATAACATGTATGACAGTATCAAGTTTGGTTAAATCTCCTACTTTACATATGAATAAATCGTGTTAAAAATGAGGTTAGCATTTTTTTTCACATCACGTTATTCACGGAATCACCACTCTACCTAGTTTTTTCGGTAGAGAGAGACAAACGAATGCCATCAGATCTTCCAAATCAATGGAATGCGTACCAACTAGTACAAGCTATTTTACTGTTAGAAGTTTTCAAGACATCAAAAGGCTATTGCTGTCATATTTACCTAACGGAGATGGACATCCTACGTAATTTTGCCTTGGAAAGGCTGACCCATCATTGCTTCATCCGCACCCAGGAGCGCTTGAATTATGTAGAAAATTGTTAAAAAGACCAGTGGTATTCGGGGTGTTGCAATGGGAACGTCCCGATTCTGTCTCTTTATCTCTCTTTTTGTTACTGCTGTATCCTGAGCAGCCTGCAAAGGACTGCCTGCATCATCGTCACTGGTGCCATGTCAACCTCCCCGACGGCGGCTCTCGAGGCCGTGCTGAACCTGCCGCCCCTTAACTTCCATCTGGAAAAGGAGGCGAAGTCCAGCATGCTTAGAATAGCTTCAGCGGGGAAAGGGAACTGGCTATCTACAGCCTTGAGATCACTCAAGGACTCAGTGTATGAGATTCCTGTTTTGGGGATGCCCTTAGACACAATGCCCCCAAAACACTGTACACAGAAACTCTACTCTGTGGAACTCCCGCAGCGAGAAGACTGGTCAAACGGTCTATTAGTTCGGAAACCTGGAAGCCTAAAGTGGTTCACTGACGGCTCCAAATCCGGATCTGAGGTAGGATGCGGAGTATATGGAGAATCGCCCAAACGGGACATCAGTCTGAACCGGGGAAAGTACTCCTCAATATTCCAGGCAGAAGTATACGCCATCTTAGAATGCGCGACAACTAACCTGCAAAGCAACTACCTCAACAAAACTATTTATATCCATTCGGATAGCCAGGCGGCGCTCTTGGCCCTCAGCACGGATGTTATAACGTCCAGGCTGGTCGAGAACTGCCGGGAAACATTAAATAACCTTGGGACGAAAAACAAGGTTATTTTACGTTGGGTACCGGGGCATGCAGGCATCGAAGGAAATGAAAAAGCCGACGAGCTTGCACGAGCGGGGGCGAAGGGGGTGCTCTGCGGGCCAGAACCGTTCTGCGGCATCCCCAAAAGTCTGACCAAGCTCACCCTGAAGACCTACTGTTTTTATAAAACCATTCAGGCCTAGAGAGCGATCCCAGGTCTGAACCATTCCAAGGCATTAATCAAGGCCTTTAGCAAAAAGGCGTCATCAGATGCCTTATTGCTAAGCAGGAACCAACTACGGATATTGGTAAGGGTGCTTACAGGGCATTGCTGCCTAAATAAGCACATGCACACGATAGGTTTGGGTGAGACACGGCGGTGCAGACTCTGCTTTGAAGCGGAGGAGACGCCTGCACACATCCTAACCGAATGCCCTAGCCTAATGCGTAGTCGTAGCTCATTGCTGGGCAAGCACATCATGCGCCCGGATGAGATTAAGTGTCTCGAGTTCAGAAAAATCCTGCAATTCTTTGAGTTTGCAGGACTTGACCGAGAATTGTAGTATGTGGCGATCACAATAGATCAGCAATGGTCGCAGTGATACGAGGGCTGAGAAGCCCGGGAATAGCCACTACATCTAAAATAAAATAATACTGCTGTATCCATTCACATTTGCGCATGATAAAACATTTTCGGCATACAAACTTCCTCATACTTAAGTGGACGAATTTACCGTATCAGACGAGAAGTTTCCTTGTTATTTTTTCTTGGCAATTTCACGTTTTTTCGGTTTGAAATGTTTACGTAACTAGCTGGTGTATTTATAAGCCAATTTCATGCATTATTAGCTTTATTGCTAACTTTCTTACCAACTTTTCACTTTATTTTGATTCAACAAATACCTCTTATAACATAAAATAACTAACCCATTCGTTACTCAAGTCTATTTTAGCAACAATGCCGTTAATGATCATTTGTCTTTATCTGTCACTTTGACATTTGTGTTTGTGGGAAAGGGACAAAATACATTTAAGTTAGCAGAGGTTTTATGACATAAAGGGGTAAAAATTAAAAATGGAATCTTGATAATCGATTCTTACACTTCATGTTGTCTGATTGGCTTGAAGTTTCGTAATCATGTACAAGAATATTATTAGGTTTTTCATCACAATTTCCCGTTTTGATCTTGAACATTTTTTTTCTACAACAACGGTATCAAACTAGCGTACTTGATGGTAAGCGGATACATTATGTTATATTAATAAATTATCTGTCTATTAGTTTAATTTTGGTTAGTGTTCAACCAACAGGTAAAAAGTAACCAAATAAATGTACTGTGGGTTAAATTATTTGGTTACCTGCCTACTATGCCTGCCTGCCTACTATAGGTACTAAAAGATAGACGAACAGGTCTATCATCAAACCCGCATCCACCCACTATCTTGAGATCTTTAGTACTAAAGTAAGTCAATGTATCTTGAAATAACAACCTACTCTATTCGTGACCTGTCGCCTTTAAATGTTTCTCGGGGAAAAGGTTAAATATATTTGGACACGCCCCAGTTTTGAGCGCTACAACCTCGTTCGAGTAGTTTGATAGTTCGGTCCTTTATTGTTTTATGAGGGGTTGGCAAAACGTAACGTGTACGTGTATTAGTAGACTTTGTAGTAAAGTTGATAGAGTAAAATGTCTACAGTTCTCTATGTATAGTGCGCGCCATCCACGACGACGCGCCCCTCCACAGCGAATCTCATACTAATCTGTGCGCAGTTGTACGACTTGGGCTGTGGAGGGGCGCGCCATGGTGGATGGCGCGCACTATATACTATTTAATTTAGTGTAACCGATATGTGCAGTTCTTTAACGCGTTAGAAATTCACACGAACTGCCGGCTGTAGTGATTTTTGGTTCAGACTTCAGATGTGAACGTTTTAGGAAAAGAGATCAGTTGGGAAGAAAATATCTGCAAATATTAAGGGTGGGATGCACCAACTTACTGACCGATCAACGTTAAATATGGCGCCGGTAGTTGTCACCCCATAGAAACTTGCCAATAATAATGTGTGTGAAACTCGTTTAAGTTTGAAACAATATATGTTAGGGCGGTGATATTCCAATTGCACCATTTGTGATATTCTGACTTGAAGCACGTCATTATCATCATTAAGACCTTGAGGCCGACATACATGAGCCGTGTTCCGAATCACGCCCACAACGCTTACAGCGCTTACAGTGCTGACGGCCGGTCCGAATCAGTTAGCGTGACTAAGCGCGCTCAAGGCCGTGTAAGTGACATTATGATTCGGTCCGGTCTGAGCGCGTTTACTGTCATGTCAACGCGGCAAATTAATTTGAATTTGAATTCTGAGGTTCCGAGTAGAAAATTAATCGCATTTCGATCGGTCTATTATAAATAAACACGGAGATGGATTTATTACAGTCCGTTTCATTGCTTATGGAAAGTGATGATAGCGATGTAGAAGAGTTACTATTCTCATCTTCGTCGTCAAGCAGCTGCGAAGATGATGAAGAGTTATTAAACTCATGTAATAAAAAAGAGCTGGTTGTAAGACCACGGATAAAATTTTATGTGGAAAGGGTTGTTCCCCGATATTCCAGGGAAGAATTTAAATCACACTTTCGGTAAGTTTGTGACCACATCACATTCGTTATAAGATTTCAAGCTCACATGGTCATTTACATTAGAATTACTACGATTAATAGCGGAAACACAAATATACACGTTAAATATCCCATTATTAATCTTAATCAGA
Source organism: Cenopis cana (assembly GCA_951800055.1). NCBI lineage: Eukaryota > Metazoa > Arthropoda > Insecta > Lepidoptera > Tortricidae > Cenopis > Cenopis cana. The sequence continues at coordinate 939,045 of OX637476.1, read as the reverse complement.
TTGATTCCTACTATTTATTACTTACCTTTTACAAACTTTCAGAATGTATCCTGAAACTTTTCAATTCGTTATGGGGCTTATAGGGCCATCTATAACAATGACTAGAACACCAGCAGGCAGAAAACCCATAGATGCTGAGAAGCAACTACTTTTGTCTCTGTGGGCTATGGCCACTCCAGATTCATTAAGGTACAGTCAAGGTCACCAATATAATTATATACATTTTTTCATCTTACTCCATTGAAATAAGGTCCAAAAATGACTTTACCTAAACAACTTTACTAGTGTTATACATAATCCTATTTATCTATTATTAGTTGATGAGTCATGAGCATCTATCTGTTCAACAGGTCTATATGTGAAAAATTCGATGTTGGGAAAGCAACTGCTCTTAGAAGCTTGCGAAGAGTGGCATATGCTCTTCACACATTGGCACCAAGGTTCATTAAATGGCCTAAAGAACAGCAAGCCAGACAAGTGATGGAGCAGTTTGAAAGGCACAGTGCTTTCCAAAAGATCCTGGGAGCTGTTGATGGTACCCATGTTCCTATAAATGCACCTAAAGAAGATGCCCACTCATACATTAACCGAAAAGGCTATTATTCAATTCAAGTGCAGGTAATGAATTCAATATTGCAGAGTGGTCATCCATAAAGTATGTCACATTAACTTTTTTCCCCTGCTTTTTTTGTCACAGTTGTGAGACTAGTTTTAAATTATTTTTTAATGTAGGTAATCAACATCAAATCATACATTAGAAAAAATAACAATAAATTATCGCCAACAAGATAATTTTATATGATATGGCTACACATAGATATACAGATAGATGTAAATATTTAAGATTTCCATTAATAATTCAAATTTGACATTTTAACAGCTAGACATAATGGAATTTCAAATGTGACTTCACAAAACTTAGGACCCCTCCCACCCCTTGTCACAGTTTGTCGACCCTTTCCCTCCCCCATTAACGTGTGATGTATTGTATAGATAGATTAGATAATAAAACATGATCTCAGGTATGAAATGTATATTTTGTTACAGGCTGTGTGCACACACGAATTGCTGTTTAGCGTATTTGCAGGCAATCCTGGATGTGTGCATGACGCTCGCGTCTTTCGCATGTCCCCTGTCTGGCAATACATGGAACAACCTCAGGAATACTTCCCGGAGAATAGCCACCTCATTGGCGATTCCGCTTACAGTCTCCACCCTAATTTAATGACGCCATTTAAAGATAATGGCCACTTAACAGCAAGGCAGAAAAATTATAACCGCTGCTTATCTACAGCACGCATATCCATAGAAAAGGCCTTCGGGCTGTTGAAAATTCGATGGCGCCGAGTATTAGATTGCTTGCCATTAAAAAGAGTCGACTTGATTCCGCAATTTATTTTGGCCACATGTGTACTCCATAACGTATGCATTCTAAAAGGGGATCTGGTTTCCGTTCAAGAACCCACAGAAACAGAAGACAGCAGCAGGGGAGAAGGCCGGGGTCAGTTATCATCTGGTCAACTGACGGTAGCTGGCACCATAAAGCGGAACCAGGTTATGGAGTCTCTGATTATGAGGGACAATTAAATTCGCCAGTTTTTTAACACGTTTTTATTAGGTCGACCTGTATGTAACTATGTAATGGAATCTAAGGTAACTAAAATCGACAAAAATAGATGACGTAATTTATGAATAGCCCCTAAGGTAACTAATTTAACCATCTTCCAAGGATCGTAGCGTCATAAAAATTGGCAGCTGTATGTAGTTCTGATGACAATGGGTACAATAATATGGTTCTGTCGAACTGATCTGATGATGGAGCCGGAAGATATCAACTGGAACTTCATGAAGGAACATCGTATCATAGCCGTGTTTGGATTTGTTAGAAAAGTCTTGTAATTAACTTTGAACACGATTAGGTTTCAAGGTCTGATGATGACGCCGGAAGATAGGCACTGGCATTCCATGATGGAATATCGTATCATAGTCGTGTTTGCACTTGTGAGAAAGGTCACGTAATGGACTTTGAACACGATCAGGTTTCAATTAAGCGTGTTGTGTTAATATTTTTAACATTTATACATTTATTTGATTAAAAGGTTTATTGGAGATTATGTTTTTTTCTTTAATGTTACATCTATAGATACTATTATGTGAAGGTCGAGAATAGCCTTTTACTATTTTATTTTGACATTAATTAGTAAAACTTACAAATGAAACCCAGTGATCTTGCAACAAAATTTAATAGCCTTGAGAAAACATTTTAATTGCCTGATGATTCAACTTAGTAAATATGTATTAAGTAACATGTTATAAAATCAACACTTGCTAATAAGCTATCTAATCATAATATACCTAGTTTGTTTTGTACTAAGTAAAGTAAGTTAACGTGATAATGAATGAAATTAACCCATCCATCCATAAATATACCTCACCCCATAGCAAGATACTTATTACGTATCAAGTTATAAGATTAGGAAAAATCAACTCTTAAAAAAACTATTCTACAATAGGTTGGCACAATAACAAAGTAGCAAGTTATAAAATTAATAAAATCAACACTTACTAATAAACTATCTAATCCTATAATAGTTGGTTTTGTACTAACTACTAAGTAGGTTAAAACCCATTCATAAAATATACATCACCTAAGATACTTTTTACGTATCAAGTTAAAAGATTGGGAAGACTCAACATTTATTTAACTATCCCGCGATAGGTTGAAAGTTATAAAATCAACACTTACTAATAAGCTGTCTAATCCTATTTTAGTTGGTTTTGTAATAAGCAAGTTAACCTATTCATAAATCCTCTCTGTCACACCTGGCCAATAAAGTGTAAATTAACTAAAGCTTCGCGCGCGGGAGATCCCACTTCTTGGCTAGGGAGACTACGATTCTATACTTACCATGGGCAGTAATAAAGAAATGTCTCAGATCACAGGTATTTGACCGATGATGAGAATGATGAATGATAAATGATCTGAGACATGGTTTGTTTTACCGCCCTTGGTAACTAATGTAATAACTATACATGGGTATATCAAGTTATAAGATTAGGAAAAATCAACACTTAAAAAAACTATTCAACACAATAACAAAGTAGCAAGTTATAAAATTAATTAAATCAACACTTACTAATAAACTACCAGTGGCGGCGCGTCAAAAATATTCTTAGGGAAGCCGCAAATACTTGGCTTTTCCTATTCTTCATGAGCCGTAGTAAAAGAACTGGACTCGCTGAAAATTAGGCAAGCCGGTGGGAATCGAGTTGTATGGACGCTCTGCCACTGTAAATTATCTAATCCTATAATAGTTGGTTTTGTACTAACTACTAAGTAGGTTAAAACCCATTCATAAAATATACATCACCCCATAGCAAGATACTTTTTACGTATCAAGTTAAAAGATTGGGAAGACTCAACATTTATTTAACTATCCCGCGATAGGTTGAAAGTTATAAAATCAACACTTACTAATAAGCTGTCTAATCCTATTTTAGTTGGTTTTGTACTAAGCAAGTTAACCTATTCATAAATCCTCTCTGTCACACCTGGCCAATAAAGTGTAAATTAACTAAAGCTTCGCGCGCGGGAGATCCCGCTTCTTGGCTAGGGAGACTACGATTCTATACTTACCATGGGCAGTAATAAAGAAATGTCTCAGATCACAGGTATTTGACCGATGACGAGAATGATGAATAATATATATGATCTGAGACATGGTTTGTTTGAACATGATTAGTTGTTTCTCTCAATCTAAAATGCTCTCAATTTGACAAATTAAAATGATTTGTAAATTTTATGATTTTTTCATATTTCTTCATATTTATTTTACTTTTGTCCGCTTAATGAGCCTTTAGTTGCCGAAAAGTAGAAACTTTTACATTTATTAAATTAGGTAGTAAAGTTGTAGGACTTAAATCTTGATCGAAAAAACTTCCTATCGAATAGTATATCGATTTTAATATTCCGAAAAATGCTGGTATATTTTTGTCCGTGAATAAGAGGGTATGGTTAGTTACTTTATACTTATCGACATATCTTTATCGATATATACCGTCACTATTTATTTTTTTCTACTCCTGGCAACATCTAATCTGCCAGTTTACTCCGCCGAATTATGGACTTGACCTTAATGTAATATTAAATATACATGGGTATAGATAATAGTATATTATTTACCAAGGGTGGTAAAACAAATAATGTCTCCGATCGCAGGTATTTGACGCCCGAGCCGACGGCAAGGGCAATAAATATGCGATCTAAGGCTTTCTTTATTACCGCCCGTGGTAAGTGAAAAAATTTATGCCACCCCATTGCCAGGAAGTGGAATTTTCCGGCCAGGAGTGAGATAAAATAATATAAACTAAACCCTGTAGCCTGATATCCCTTAAATACATGGTAGTGGTACAGCCAGGTTCACTAATATATACACATTTTTGAATCTTATTACAAAGCAATAGAGTGCAACACAACAGTGTATATATATATTAATGAATTCGACTGTACAGTTGATAATTTTTTATTTTCTTAAACTCTGTATAAGTGTGTTCATTAAATCCATTTTTTCTCTATGTTGGCGCTCCTTTTGCTGCATTAGCTCATCTATTTTGTTGACTTTTATTTGTTGCCATTCCTGCTTCCTTTTTTGGCGTTCTTCAAAATTGGAACTAATTTTTTCAATCATATTTAGTTTCCTCTTTTTTGGCGAGTGGTGAGGAAGAGGGGATGTTGGCCCTGCTTCCGTAGCTAGGGCTTTGGGATTGGCCCAGCTTTTTACTCCAAAAATCTCATTCATTTTCTGCAACAAATTAATTTTGAAATTACATTTGTTGTCTGTCTAAGATCCAAGGGACAGTGCCAATAAACTCAGCACTTGATCAATAAATAGAAACAAATCAATAATGATGGTATCCAAAACTTACATCAAAGTATGGCCAGGTCAACCTGTCGTTACCTGAGGAGTTATTGTGGTCAATAATTTTTTTATACGTTTTTTTGAGGCCATTTAATTTGCCTTGGCATTGAGGTCCGGTGACCTTATGCCCGTTTTTGGTCATAATCTGTGCTATTTCTAGCCAAATTTTATTGTGGCGCTTAACACCACAAGTAAAGTCTGCAGCCCGCTCTTCATACACACACAGCAATAATTGGACACATGAGGGTGTCCAAATAAAAAGTGATGTATCCTTTGCTGTAACAATAAAGAACATATCTTATATCTCTAAACGAGCAATTCTTGAATATATATTTATTTATATATATGTATATTTATTTATTTTGGGGATCTCGGAAATGGCTCTAAAGATTTTGATGAAATTTGGTATGTGGGGGTTTTCGGAGACGAGCAATCAATCTAGCTAGGTCTCATGTCCGGGAAAACAGCTCGGCCGCCCAGATATTCTATATATTTATTATTACACTGATCTATAGTAACTGAAGATATGAGCAATTGAACATAACTCATGCCAACATGGTAAGCTGTGTAAGATTAGGAATAGAATTAAATGGTTTCTTATCAGACTCCAGATATACTAAGATAACATAATGTGTTGCAATATTATCACATGCCCATTTCGTAGTCTATAGTCACTGTCTATATACAATGGTTTATATGTAGTAATACTAGCGACCCACCCTGGCTTTGCACAAGTGCATGTATTTTACATACAAACCTTCCTCTTGAATCACTCTATCTATTTAAATTTAAATCCACATCACAATCCATTGCGTAGTTTTAAATGTCTAAGCATACAACAGGACAGACAGACAGATGTGACTTTGTTTTATACTATGTAGTGATTGTCACAGATCATACCTATTTCACATGTGTCTGGTTCTGAAGGTGCTGCTCCTGCTGTGGCTTGCGTGCATCGCTCAGATGTCGCCGAAACTGAAGGCGCTGCTGTGGAGGTGCATCGCTGTGACGTCTCCGATTCTGAAGCTTGGGTGCATCGCTGTGACGTCTGCGATTCTGAAGCTTGGGTGCATTGCTGCACCAAGTTCTTCAAGAATTGAGGGTCTAAAATGCAAAACATTGGTATATTGACATACAAAAAAAACATCACTCACCACATCTCCTGATGATGCCTCGGAGAGGCGAAACACGTGTCGAGGTTGGCGAAACACGTGTCGAGGTTTTTGTCTATAATTCAATCAATTATGGACATACAATCCAAAGGTGCAAAATAATGTAACGTATTATTTCGTGCATTAAGTACTTACCTATTTGAGCTCTCTCGGCATCAGCTCGGGACGCCTGTAACGTGATAACTCTTTGTTGAGCCTCAAGAAAAACCGAAATCTCCACTTCCTCCATGACGATTAATATTAATGCCAGTAAACAAATAAACTAACTAACAAACTAACTGTTGATACTTGAGAATGAGAAGTTTTCCGCAGTGGTTCGCGCCTTATGAAAAAATTTAAAACTGCCAAACCAAACGTCAACTTGACGTTTGCGCTCAAGGTGCTTACGCCTTGGAGTGTGGGCACTGTAAACGCCAACATGGCGCCGTCCATGACATCATCAATGACGTCACGACATCTCATGTAAACGCTATGAGCGTGATTCGGTCCGATCGTAAACGCGTTTAATCGTTGTAAACGTGATTCGGAACACGGCTATGGTGTAAGAACTTGTATGCAATTTTGATTACATTGCGGGCTACCGAGATAAGACGAGGGACTACCAAACCCCGCGATGTAATGAAAATCGCATGCATGTTGCACCGATACCATATTGCACCATAAAGGCCCATTTACAGCCTTTATGTCGGTACCTAAGTTGTGTCAAAAAATGTAGTGAGTTTACTTACCAAAATGTGATCTGTAGCTCTAGTATAAGTTTTTTCGAAACATGAACTAATTCGAACGCGTTTGCGTTTTGTCTCAAAATGTATGAAAGTGGTATGAAAACGTGAACAGCGCCTCTGGTGGTTACTAGTGGAAACTAAACAGCGAGTATAACATTTGTTGCTAACCGATGAACGCGCGTATTTCAAACTCGGTGAGAGCGTTTTCATAAATTTTGAGACAAAACGCAAACGCGTTCGAATTAATGTTTCGAAAAAACTTATACTAGAGCTACTGACATTTGGCCTAACGGATCGTTATCCGTCCTAGGCAACTTCGGTCCCAGTGAACAGCGCATAGAATCTCAATGTGATATTACAAAAATTATCGCCAGTGCCCTTGTACTAGTACCCACTACCCAAACCCATGTAAAGTAGGTATGCCGGTCGATAATTTAATAGTTACTACGTTGAACAAATGAGAATGATATCACCATTCGGTTACGCATGCAAACTTTAATAGCCTATAGTTACCGACAAAATTTATCGCGGCTTGTATACAACTCATTTTCAACCAGAATAATCACATTAAAATTCCCCAACAAAAGATAACATGCAAGTCACAGACGGAATTCATCGTAATGCTAATGATCGCTAATTTTAATGATTAACCATCAAACTTTAACTCCAAATATTCTATAGTAATCAGTAATCACTCTATACGTATCTATAATCGGTCTGAGAAAATGTTTTTATCATAATTTAAGATTACAGCTGCAAATGCACTGACAGCGGCGGCGGCGCGGTGCTAAGGCGGTACCGGTTGTATATTCGAACTAATATGAAAAGGGTCCGCACAGAACGCTTTTTTCCCGGCCGGTTTTCTGTGCGGACCCTTTAATATTAGTTCGAATATTACAGCCGGTACCGCCTCCGCACCGTGACGCCCCGCCCCGCTACCGCTGTCAGTGCGTTTCGGGCTTACTCGGTAGTTTCCTAGATTGCGAAATGCTTTCACTTGGCAACTGGGATAGTTTCATTTATGGCTTCCGTCTTGTATTTTATGGTTATGGTGGTTATTTTATATTTTACTTCCTATTTCAGTCTTACTTAGTCCACGAAGAATTACTATGAATGTTTATTTAGTTTTGCTGTAAAACTGAAAATGGAAATAAGAATAGAATAAGAATAATTTATTATAAAAATCCTTACAGCTAATGTTACATTTGTTAGCTAACGTACCTAAAAAGCTTTCAATTATTATATTAAAGTCACTTGCATTTTTATTCTAATTAAATTAGAACTCTTCAATTCAAATTCAAATTCATCAGACAGGCCTTAAGCATTTTGCCATCGCCGTATACAAAAAATCCGGCCAAGTGCGAGTCGGACTCGCGCACGAAGGGTTTCGTACCATTATCTATAAAAACGGCAATAAAATCACGTTTGTTTTAAATATTTATTTTATTGTTTTTACTAGGTATTTGTTGTTATTATAGCGGCAACAGAAATACATCATATGTAAAAATTGCAACTGTTTATCACGGTTCATGAAATAGAGGCTGGTGACAGACGGACAGCGGAGTCTTAGTAATAGGGTCCCGTTTTACCCTGTAGGTACGGAAGCCTAAAAATGCTTTCGTAAGTTACGTAGTGACATGCTCATCAACTCAAGATCACAGCTAGCATGTAGGAAATGATTATTTCATAATTACCTACGTATTTAACTGTAGTTTCCATTGTTTCAGGATATACGTGCGCAGCGTTAGATAAGCAACTGTGATAGGATTGCTACGGTATAACTGTGGAATGGTTCCGGTGTGTTGGCGGCGTGGTTTTTATGTGAGTATTGCTTTAATATTTAAAAAAAGTTACTGTCAAGAAATAATTTTTATCTACACCCATATAGTAAATCCTCTTTTATAAGTTCAAATACCGTAGATAAGACCCCGCTTTATAATATACTGTGCGGCTGTTGCGTGCGTCCCCTATTAGATCACGAAATATAACACTTTAACGAGATCACGTACAAAATTAAGACACAGCTGCGGGCTGGCGGCGGAGGCGCGGGCCGGCCTGTCGACGCAAACATGGCGCACGCCGGCGAGAAGTGCCCACACGAAACACATGAAAGAGGATTTAATATATGGATGTAGATAAAGTAGTGTATGCAACTGTACATAATTAGGCATTATGTACCAGTTGCATAAACTACTATTGGTATGAGATGTTATTTGCAGTCTGTACTTTTTTGCATCACCTATTCGATGAGAGGGTTCAAACAAGTCCAAACACGACGAGATTATCTTGTGTAGTTTAGTATCTAGTTCCCACAGTTGCGTGAGTTGCGAAGGCCACTCTCTGTTACTTTCATCAGTGCAGCTTGGTGCAATAATATTGCATTGTCATTGTCACCGAATTTCTACATAAGTTTGGTGACAATACCAAATATCAGCTCCAATTGGACTCTGGAAAGTGTGTCAAATTTAACTTTACAATATTTAATGATAGCCTTCTGATGGTCATTTTGCTCTGCATGTCATAGCTGATAGTTCTCAAAATCACACATCTTTAGTATGTAGCCATCGTTGATAAAAAAAAAACTGTTCTTGGCATTGTGACCACTCACGGCGTCATATCAGGGTAATTGATTTACCTACATAAAAAATCACAGCAATATTTTATACTGTCCTTGATAATATCTTATTGATATTTAGCTAAAACATACGTGACATATTAAAAGCACTCTTATCAGCACTTACTCAGTTTAGATAACCCGGTTGCTATGCCGTGTTTCGCTGACGTGTACTGACACGATGACTTTGACATTGTAACCGAAATCTCCGTCATTCGTTAACCTCATTGCAATGACCGCATTCAATGTCGTTTACAGAAATAACGCATGCGAAATATTGGCGTATAAATACAACATACATTCTAGATGTATTTTTTTCCTGTACAGTCAAATCAAAAAGTGTATTTTCGGTGAAGGACATCGTCTTGAATAAACCGGTATAATCCCAAAAAGGTCTAGTTTTCCCTCTGGGCTGGAAGGTCAGATTGCGATCGCTTTCGTAAAATTAGTTCCTACGCCGTTGTGGGATTACGTGTCAGTGTGGATCCCGGGTTCCTTAGGGCACAACCAGGAAAACGCTAGCTTCAAGCTAGGACTTCAACGAGTTAGTAGTCTAAGGTATAATTCCTCCAAAGGAAAATGAACCGTAGTCGTAAAGGTATGATTCCGCTGCCGACTGCCATGATCATTTTCATAAGATTTGAACCATAATCATAAGACTAAAAGTCCCAATTTAGAGTGAGCGGCGTGTGCTGTTGCGACACTTCTCCGCTCATTCCAAATTGAGCTTTTTACGCATACCATTACGGTTCAATTTGGAATGCGGCGGAACGTGCAGTTGCTGTATGCAGATGCAGTCGGCAGCGGAATCATACCATTACGATTACGGTTCATTTTCGTGTGCAGTGGAACGTGCAGTCGCAGTCTGCTGTCGACTGCGGAATTATACATTAAGAAACATGTCCCAGCAATATTACTCGCAAAGTGTCCCAGCTTAAAATAAATCCCCATGTAGCGATAGCGACACTAACAAGTGTCTCTAAACGTACCCTGACTACTAATTGGTTTAACGATTCATACCGACGCCTGCACAGCACAGCTTACTGTATTCAAATAACTTCTGTTGCAACTTGTGTAAATCTCGTCGTATGTTCGAGTTGCGAAACTGCTTGAAGCCAGTATAAGTTATGTTGGTTATAAAGTAGCTAGTAAAACTGAAATGATGCACGACAAAGCGCCCTTTTGAGATGCATCATAATCCAAAGATTTGTCTTAGCCACTCATCCTCCTAGCGTTGTCCCAGTACAGTTGCATCCTGAAGGATGCCTGGGGTCCGCTACCTAATCCCAAGATTTGGCGTAGGCACTAGTTTTTACGAAAGCGACTGCCAACCCCGAGGTGAAACTAGACCTTATTGGGATTAGGCTTTATCAAGTGAGTGGGCAACTTGACTGTTAGAAGTTCTCAAACCGCCCGAAGGCCTCCAACTTGGCTTAACGACTGCTGCCATAGACACCAACCGGGATCAACGACTTAACGTGCCTTCCAAAGCACGGGAGCGCTCAGTTAGTTACCACTCAAAGCGGTCATCCATCCATTTGTCTTAGGCACTAGTTTTGCGAAATTGATTTCCATCCTGAATTACGTCCTGGCTAGAATCTGGCCACGAGCAATCCCATTATTAATTTAAAAAAAATGCTGCTGTTAAATGTCGTATGTATTTCGTGTCGTTTTTCTTTTTTTTTTACCACGTCGGTGGCAAACAAGCGTACGGCCCTCCTGATGGTAAGTGGTCTCCGCAGCCTACGGCCTACGGACACAAAACTCCAGGGGAGTAACATGCTCGTTGCCGGCCCCTTAAAGAATTTATACACTCCTTTCTTGAAAAACCCCATACTGTATAGATAGTTCCTTGGGAAAACTTTGGGTCGGCTTGAACAACCGCACGCACAATGTAATTATTCAATGATCTACGATCATATAAATAGTATAAAATCAATCTCTGATCAAGTTCTGTCTAGTTAACAGGATCGCAATCATGTCGGACGTATAGCATCCGTCCTTCTCTAACTAGTATGTTAGTATGAGAGGGACAAATGCCATACCAAACGCTATGCATGACGTAAGAACTTAACATTACCTGAGCGTCGCCGGTTCAGCATACCTCACACTCGCTCGTAATCGACGACAAATATATGTTAACAATTTTGCACCTTATTCCGTCGAAATAAGGCAAATAATGTATACATACGTCTATACACGGATACGGGCATTTAACTATTCATGGCAGCTCCGTTCGATACGCTCCTGTGCCATATTACAGCTAAATATTTTGGGACAGCATCATAAATATGTATACAATTTAGGCCTTTATCTCTATATGGAATAAAGTCGTAAAACGTATACATGTCTATAAAGGTGACTACGTGTATAGTGTCGTAGCGTCTCTCCGCAACCCAATCCATAGATAAGTATAAGATTCGCTGTGGAGGGGCGCGTCCCCAGCTCCATAGATACATCTCCGAAATGTGGGTGAAGTGCAAATAGGGTGAGGATCTTAATAAGCTATAGGTTATTGCGAAGAGAACAACTTTAGAACACGAATGCCGCTGAATTGTAAAGATAAGACTTTACATATTCAACATCATCATACCGGCCGAAAGCTGGATATAATCCTCCCCCAAATACTGCCACCCTGACTGGTCCTGCGCCACCCGTATCCAGCGGACTTCGCGACCTTTACCAGGTCAGCAGTCCACCACATGGAGGGTCCACCCACGCTGCGCCATTCGGTACATGGTGGCCAATTCAGAACCTTTGGTTAGGTAGATATCGTATTACATATATTTTTTGACATTTTCTCATGCATAAATAAAGTACCTACCAGTGTTATAGTTTTCAATTTATTCATCACTTCCTTTTTACTTTACGTGTATTCTGTAACTTCCACAGAGTTAATAAATCCGCCACAAATGACAAGACTCAAAGGTTCCCCGGTTCCCGGATACGATAAGCAATTGTCACAACAGATATTATCTATTTTGTATTCATGCCATGTCTTCTAGCTAGGCTTGGTCACACCGCTTGCGCGACGCAAGCGGGACGCTGCGCTGTGCGCCAAAATGTATGAAACCGTCCCGCTCGCGTCGCGCAGCCTGTGTGACGTCGCTAATCGCTAACCTGTTAGCATACGTTCCGGCGCGCGGCGGTCGCGTCGCGCGGACGTCGCGCAACGCAGTGTGAACAAATGGTTTCAATTGTGTAACAATTATTTTTCTAACACCAATAATTTTCCTTGTTAGGGAATAGTAATTTTATTGGTGTAGGTATAAGTACTTCACTATATTATCGTCGTGGTACTTTGACGGTTTTATTCCAAATATGGGTCCTTTGTTAGTTGAATAACATCTATTACTTCCACTAATAAGTCATCCATCAAACTCACACCAAATAGCCAAGAGTTAATAACGACCCCATATATGTGGGCTAATGCCCACTTCCTTCTCAGTTCCCACTGACAAGTGAGCTCAAGCGAACTAGTCGAACGGCCAGCCACGACTTTGCGCGAATTGCGGCGCGTCAATCGATTTATCTGTTTATTCCACGTTTGAGACGCGCAACACACAGCGGATAGTTAGGATCACACGCAGTGTATCACGAAAACCGCTGCCGCCGCCGCTCGCAGTCGTGGCCGGGCCGTAAAGCCCTATTTACAGATCCAACCCCGCAATGTATAAAGCCTTGGAGCTGGCACAAGCAAGGGGGCAATTGCACAAGAGATCCCAGATCCCACACTTAATCCCGCTTCTTATCATCTTAGGTTGTGATTTGCCCTCGGATGTAATTACCGAAGATAGGCGCTTGAAATCCTACGGATGCTACCGTTTCGTAAATTACCCCATTTCCCACTTTCGAACCTCGCTTACCTACACCAAGTTCCCGATAAGAATCGTTGAGATATCAAAATGGATTCCTAACTCGAAATTTCACGTAAGTTAAAGCACCATCCAGCACTGATTAACGACTTTCTACGTGGTAACATTTTGTTTGTTGAAACTTTGAGCTGAAGTTGCGTTCGGATTTTGTCTTAAGTTTATATTTATAACTCTAGATAGTTCTACTCTGCGTTATGGTTTTTGTTCTAAAATGCTTGCTTGAAGTTTCGGAAGTTGTGGTCGAGTGATATACTTATGGGGGATTTCTCCACGAGGACGGTTTAAAAATATGAAAGGAACGTTTATCACTTTTACGTCCTTGACAGATAAGAGTCCTAAAGTACTTTACATTGTCATTCGTAATCTCCAGATACGAGTTCCAAAATGTATATATAATTATAATAGGTACTTACCTATTTATAGACGTGAGTGTATACTTAAGATTATTTAAACTGGCCGTGTTGTAACAAATTAGGCCGTTCAAAAAGTGCAAGCATGAAGATTCAAAGCCCAATGACAGTTTTATAAAATGTCGGACATTTTCAATAATTTCTAGATATACACATCAGAGCTACGCCCTATTGACCCGTTAACAGGTCATTCAGAGTTAATTAAGTGAGGTGTCATGTCACCCGACGCATGCAGGTGTCGACTTTCGGTCGAGCGCTCTAGTTCAACTGATTTAATAAGGGCGCCTTATGTCCGTTTAGTCAAACGGATCAAAACCGAGCCTTACTCGTATATACTTATCTAGTTACTACTGTTAAATAATTTTCAATCGTACGTTGTTTCGAGATTTGCGTCTTTTCTGTGGACATCACTTACGTTAAGGGCCATAATGCCGTAAAGTCAAAATAAAAGGCGGACTTTTGTTTTTTTTTTCCAACTGTCAACACCCAGGGTCTTTAAAGATGTAAATTGACATTCTTTTTCCGAGACGAGCATATTATTAAATTCGCGTTATAGCTTTTACCTGCGAGCTAAAAAGAAGGAAAATAACATTAGGCATGAAACCACTTTTCCTGACCAGCAAAACTGCTCAAACGTTTAGTAGACACGCAGATATGCCCTAAATCATTTCTATGGAATGTAAAATAATACATTATTGCTTAAACACATACGGTACAAGCTACGAATTCCCCTAGACTTCCTGTCAGTAAAAGTGACAACAATAATGAAACATATACATGAGATTGAAACATTACGAGATATTCCCAGCAATTGCTATAGGAAACTCTTAAAATTGACAATATTTCATAATTTCCAAAAGTCTTAATTCGAAAACCATTTCGGTAAAAACGTGTGAAGTACACAAAAAACATTTTTTAAGATTTTTTTATCCGTTAATTTTGGAAAAAATCGCAAATTACTGTAAACCGAAAGTTGACGTCATCTTCCTCGCTGTATTCAGGGAGACCTTAGTACAGAGTACAGACAATCGCTGCTCTGGAGTGGCTCTGGATTCTTGTTGGGAAGATGACGTCATATTTTACTTACGCCCTTTTGGAATGACCTACTTTTCAACGTGTTTTTTTTTTATGAAATAATGAGTTAAATTGAAAAAGAAAAAATACGGGTGGCTTAAATTTTTACTTATTTTCTAACTAGTTCATAATAGTAGATTGTTTGACAAGGGTCTAAAGTAAGCCATATTACCACGAGATAGTTATTTTCCCGAACGCAGTGAGGGGAAATTGTTCGAGTGGTAATATGGCTTTTAGGCCCGAGTTATACACTGTACTTTTCACTTCAATTGCGAGAAAACACATAAACACAAATTATCTACCTAAAATGAATAATTTAACGCATTGGCGGGCGTATGTCTAATTTGACAGCTTGTTTTTTTTTCTAAGGGCAGCACCATGCCTCGCTATGCGTGTTCGCTTTGCGTATTCGCCTCCCTTTCTTTTGCTATATTAAAGAAAGAGAAGCAACATGCGCTTTTTTTTTCATTTAAGAGGAGTAATTGCTTTGACCATAAACACCGCTTAATCTTTAGACAACTGAAAAACGTCTTTCCTGATTGGTCAATTTTAGTACAGCTGTGTTCTGGTTGGTTGATATTTTTACCAGATAATTTTTAATCTGACAAATTACTGTCCTGTGATTGGTGGATTTAATAGGTGAAGTATTTTGATTGGTCAAATTAAAATGTTTTGTAAATCATAAATATGTATACATATTTTCCCTAGGGCTTAAATGTACTACTTTAGCCCCGCTTCACAAGTCTAATATGACACACTTTTCGAGCATGAGAAGTGAAAAATAAAGTAGTTAAAAATATGAAATGTTGTCAATTACCTACTACATCATCCGGTTGAAACATCAAAGGTCAAACTTTATGTGTAGGTGTTAAATTTGACAAGGGTATAATGATGGCAATAAATAAAGGTGATTGAAGGTGTGAGGTGAGGTTTATCACATGTCACGCTTGTTTTCGATGTATTGGCAAAAATTAAAATATCCATAGAACTGTTTCCCATAAATGGGATAATTCTTCTGTAAATAACTCAATACCGAGATTTAATAATGGTAATGAAAATGGGCGGGTCAAACTAATTGAATTAGATAGAAAAACAAAGATAGGTACAATCGCTGTTATATGAAATAACCTTCATTCTCCAATGCGTGTCTAACGAAGATGAGTAATTTTTGGTACTTTCATGTTGCATGTTGATTTGAGGACACTGCTGCTGGCCAAAAGTCTTCTTTAATTTATGTATGTTTATTAATGTATGATCAATACTATAAATGATATCTATCTATCTATCTATGAGACAAAAATATTAAATGTGACTGCCTCGCCATCATGCTATAAGTGCTCTATGTTCTAGTTCTAACATATTTTTACAAACTCCAAGCATTCCATGTAATGAAGAGACAAGTTCGTCTCTTAGTAGGTCTGGCGTCAGCTTGCGTGCCATTTGGGAGTTGAGATCGGATACTGTTGACAGGCCTGGCTGAACTAGGGCTGGGAATAAGGAGAATTAATTAAGCAATAAATTTGGAACAATGGGGCAATATGGAACTTACGTTGACGATCGCCGAACTACAATATGGCTGGCATCACCTCGGTGACCATCCGTCCATCTTTCGTCCCAACTAGTATAGATGAATAGTGAGTTTGACAGTTAATTTGTGTCTTCTATTGACAATGATATCTACAGTTGTCGTACATGTACGGCCACAGAACAAATCAATGCATTGTTTTATTTTTTTCGCCAGGAAATGTGATCTGGTTAGGTGAATCCGTTTTAATTTTTAATACCATACAGATTTCTCTATGCATAGAATAGTGAGTTAGTGAATATAAAAATGATAAGCAATAGGAGTGCGCGGTTGGAGAGTGGCAAATCCAGGGGAAATCTCCAACAAGACAAGACCACGCGGGCGTATTTGTATTGATAGTCACAGCATTTAATTAATACAAAGGTTGCATAATTCTTAATCGGATGATTACGCAGTAACAATACTCCAATAACAATGTGTCAGAATATTTTTCCTCGCCATTCTGAAAGTTTAGCAATGGACACAGGACATTTATTTTTAACGCGATAATCGTCAACCCTACTGAAATGATGTTTACGCCAGCTGAACGCGTTGAAGAACGCTTACATTAAAGTTTGTTCAACCCGCGCACATTTTTAATGCGTTTTGCGACTGTAACTAATGGTTGTGTTAAATTAGGTCTGCTACCGTTCGGAATAGGTAGGGCGCCACTCCTATGACCCACATACTTGGGCCCGCGAGGGCAACGCTGACGGAGTTCTGGTCGTGGGCAAGAATCGTTCCCGGGACACTGTCCGAAAGCGACCGGTTGAACACCTTCAGGGGTTTTATTCTAATTAGTCCCATAGGTTTCATTTCAGTCACTCGGCTTCTCCCGGGTTGAGTGGAATCCATAACGGATTTCCCCTAGGTCAACAAAAGGTCTGCTATCGTTGGCGGGAACACTGGGAACCATCGCTCAGGCTTGCTTAATGGCACAGAATGAAGGCACGCCTCCTGGGACGGTGGTACGAGTCTGTGGTAGTCGCGACCTTCAGCAATGAGGTGAGTATACATACAACTAAGAAGGGATTGTTGATAGAACATCTTAGGACCGGAGTGTTACTTCGGTTTGTTAAAATGTGCCCTGATCTTGCCCTCTTTACATGTAGATTGTAGAAAGCAGCTGAAACTCTTTGTTCATTCGATGATCCTGCTAATATGGTCTGCTGATATACTGTTGGTATAAAGTAGTAATTCAGCACTCACAGAATATCTTTCAATTTTAACTGCAGTAAAATCGAATCCCGATTAATCCAGCTAGATTTTTCCCTTCAACTAGATTTTCATAATTACTCAGAAATGAAGCTCAGCAAAAGAATGTGTCATTCAATTAGCAAATTAAGCGTGTATTCCTTTTATTGCTACAGAATTACCATACAATTACGGAGAATCATGGTCGGATAGGTTGAAAAGTCGTATATACGCACGAATATTATAGTGACTTACGTTTTTTGCGTTAGAATGGTAGAATAGCATAACCCGAACCCGGTTCACAGTATTCAAAGAACGAAATTGTTTTCACATTGTTTTAAATGAAAGTCAGTAATTCGGCTACTCAAGTGATACTAATTAAAAATAAAACGTTTTCTCTCATAAATTATAACGTTCCATTAAAACTAGAGGTGTAAAATATTGGTTCATTATTTTTAATCACAGCCTTAGTAGACAATCTAGATATACCTACAGTAAAAAATCCTCTCGGCATCGAAGATCAGGTAGTATAATTAATTAGAAATGCGGGGGGGAGTCTCTTACACGTTCGCAATAGTTCGCATTCGCGTCACTCATTGTAAAATGCATGTCTAGTTAACCAAGCCTCTAATTAAACTAGTTAAAACAATTTAATCTAGTGTAATATGTTTTTGAAATTAACAAAATATAGATTATATTGATTAGGACAAGGGGGAAGAGTCACCCTCATTATCGGCATTTACACTGAGGACTGTCCATCTGCTGGGTAGTCTTGCTCTGATAGAAGGGAGAGAATAGGCAGTAGCTGACACTGGTCCAGGGCGAGACGGGATACTTCATATATATAACTTAGAATTTCTTTGCATATATGGAAATATGTGAGCTTCCTCACGGTGTTTTCCTTATCGAAGAGGTAACGGTCAATGTCATGAGTCACATACATTTCGTACATAATTCCAAAAGCTTAGCTTACTAGGGAGAACAATAGCTAATCCAATTTCAGAATACGTTTTTGACACATTGAAATCATACGTTAATCGACTTGATTTACGCTCTACTTGCGTAAACGTACATACATGACATTTCGTACATAATTCCAAAAGCTTGTTGTTACGAGGGAGAACAATAGCTAACTCATTTTCAGAATACGTTTTTGACACATTGAAATCATACGTTAATCGACTTGATTTACGCTCTACTTGCGTAAACGTACATACATGACATTTCGTACATAATTCCAAAAGCTTGTTGTTACTAGGGAGAACAATAACTAACTCATTTTCAGAATACGTTTTTGACACATTGAAATCATACGTTAATCGACTTGATTTACGCTCTACTTGCGTAAACGTACATACATGACATTTCGTACATAATTCCAAAAGCTTGTTGTTACGAGGGAGAACAATAGCTAACTCATTTTCAGAATACGTTTTTGACACATTGAAATCATACGTTAATCGACTTGATTTACGCTCTACTTGCGTAAACGTACATACATGACATTTCGTACATAATTCCAAAAGCTTGTTGTTACTAGGGAGAACAATAGCTAACTCATTTTCAGAATACGTTTTTGACACATTGAAATCATACGTTAATCGACTTGATTTACGCTTCTACTTGCGTAAACGTACATACATGACATTTCGTACATAATTCCAAAAGCTTGTTGTTACGAGGGAGAACAATAGCTAACTCATTTTCAGAATACGTTTTTGACACATTGAAATCATACGTTAATCGACTTGATTTACGCTCTACTTGCGTAAACGTACATACATGACATTTCGTACATAATTCCAAAAGCTTGTTGTTACGAGGGAGAACAATAGCTAGCTCATTTTCAGAATACGTTTTTGACACATTGAAATCATACGTTAATCGACTTGATTTACGCTCTACTTGCGTAAACGTTTTGCCAGTGCATTAGCGCGACGCACTGATTTGACATAGAAATGAAACTTAAATTACGATTAGGTATATAAATGGTGGCTCAGTTTTATTAATCAGGATAGCTTAAGCCACTGGATTGCTCTTAGAACACTAATCCCTCTCGAGCGGGTGAATGGATTATTGCGGTCGCTTCAACTGGGGCTGCGGAACAAATTCCGCAACAGACCAAGAAATGTTCGATAGCACTGACTGAGTACACTTTATTTAGGAACTTGCCGATGTATAAATCTATTGATTATATGACATAATTTCCCTATTATAGCAAGATCGTTTATCAGTCTTTCCCTTGCAAATGTTTCGACATCTGTGCCATCGTCTAATATTACAGGTTATAAATACGTCGGTTAAATGTCAGAAAGCCTGCAATAAAATTCAGAATGAGCATGAAATCACAATGAAACTTAAATGTTTATCTTGAAAGCTTTATTTTACTAAACGGTTAAAACTCACGTATTAATTGTCACTTCGGGCGACATGTTTCGAACTCTTCGGGAGTTCTTCATCAGGATGAGTGCGTCTGCGACCCGCGCCGATTGCACACTGTCGAACTACCCGCCGCCCGCCGCAAGGCACGTGACGCACGCGCAGACAGCGCGGGGGCGGGGGCGGGGGCGGCGGGGCAGCTCGGCGCTGAAGGTGTTGTATGAGGTCGTGGTGAGGGATCGTCCCCCCCGATCAATGGTAGGCACACTGAACTCACTATGTCCACTCGATTGTCATAACGCACTTCCCGCTCTATGATCGGGATCACAGGTTTCCATGCCGGCGGCAACACCCAGCCAGCGTCACGATTAAAGTTAGGGCGGCGCCCTATTTCAATCGCCTCTCGGATCATGCGTGGTACGTAGCATTTTTCCCGTACCAAAATCCTCGCCTTGTCGAACCGAATGAAATGGGACGCGCCTGCTTCGCAACCATGCTCCGCCACCGCGGATTTCCTAGTCTCCCTGTTTTTCACGCTGCGTATATGCTCTGACAATCTCGTAGAGACGTTCCGTCCGGTTTCTCCTATGTACGCCTTACCACAGTCACAGGGTATTTCATATACTCCCGGGTTACCGAGCGGCTCCTGGTCCTTAGGAGAGCGTAGCACCTGCCTGACCTTGGTATGGGGCCGGAAAATCGTTCTTATACTGAACCTTCGGCGTAATAGGCGTCCAATTTTGTCCGTCACCCCCTTAATATATGGCAGGTATGCAGGCGCCCTCTCCGCCCTGTGTATACGCTGTAGAGTGTATGTACTTGCCGCTCGCTGACTCTGCCTCCAGCCATACCCATTCTTCTCTAACACCTGTCTCACATGCTGCAGCTCATCCTTCACGTACTGTGGGTCACAGAGCCGTAGGGCCCTGTTGATGAGCGCTCGCGGGACCGAAGACAGATGTGCGGGGTGATGATGCGAGTCAGCTTGCTTTAGTAAAATAAAGTTATAACATGTCTCACGAAAGTTTAAATTCAAGTATCTTGAAAGCATTAAAATTAATACTTGTTTTATTTCAACTTTGATTCCGGGATGAAAATCATTATGTGCCTACCAATAAAATGTATACTAAATGGGAAACACTCCTTTTAATTACTTAATTAGAGTTCAAAAGGAATGGAATATCAGAAATTGGGTCATAATCGTACAAGCTCAAACAAAATTGAAAATCCAAACCAAAGACATTTCATTTGCTCTCCCATTCAAATGTTATTCAAGAATGCGCTCCGATGAGGAAAGGAATTCGACCCTTTTATTCAAAATTGGTCTAAACAGATGGAACGGAGAAATACTCGGAGGATGCGATCTTTTGCCCACTCTTGATTGAAATGTTTGAGCCAATTTAGCAAGACTTACGGAACCAATGAGGATGACTGTAGAATGTAAACCTCATTGCTACCGAAATAAAGTCTAACGGCCACCTAAGTGCTGCGTTCTTTATGCTTCATAACTCGTACCGATTTATATTAAGGAAACATTTCCAAATAAAACTTCAGAAATGATGGCACACTATTAATAAAATTCCAAATGTCCACACCTAGTGAACGGGGACGAAATTAAAGTATCCTTTTAAGGGGTTACTTGACTCGCCATTGAAGATAAAAATGTAATATCATAAAATTGACTGTGTGCTAGTAATCCGATCTTCGTAGCGTTAGTCAGCAACAGTATACTATACCGTCACTTCACCAGTCAGTGTCTATATGCTTAGTGCTTAGTAGTTTCTAATCGGATCGTCTCTTGTTTCGATCTAGTTATAGCTGTTTATCCAAGAAACCATGTCACGGTAGTCTACTCATGTAATGGACAGAATAACAATAAGGAATGGTTGATCAACCCGTTGATATTTACGACAACGTAGTAAGGAGGCATAATTGCATAGAACCAGATTCCCTCAGCTCACATTTGATCGCCTTATCGGACACAAAAAATCAAATATTATTTGAAAAAACGCCACGCTCCCGAAAGACCTGTCGACATATTTGCAGAGTGAAACCAATACGTATTTATTTGCTCACAGCACGCGTCATGCTTCCACGTCAATATTTTGATATTTACGTAGCTTGTGTGTAATCTAACATGGAAATGCCAATGAGGGTTTGGTCATTATTTTAAGCACTGTTCAATAAATTGGTTCACCAAAGCAATCGAAAATGAGTATTTTAATGTTCCCAGGGAGTAAATGCGCTTAACGCTATCGCTATGTTTCTGGTCGCCATAAATTTTTCATTGCCAATAAAAGTGTAATGCTTGCATTGCGAGCAAGATAGACATTTAAAGAAGATGCGCAACGAAATGTTTAGCTAAAATCTGCCCATACTGAGAATATCTTCAAGTTTAAGCGAAACTGTGGATCCCGTCATTAAAAGTAATTCTGTTTAATAAAGAGGAAAGGGTTATCTAAAGCGGATGCCGTATTTTTATTATACATGAATGCAGATAATGAATACGTAACGTGTGGTTGGTTTTTGCAGCTTTAATGCCGAAGGTTAACTAAATAAGATAAATTATCGTGCTATATATCATTGTAATTAAAATAAAGTTCTTTGATATTTTCTGCATGGGCTTCAGAAATCATTCTCATACTGGCATTGGCAGTAGTACCGATGTGATACGTTTGAAATAAATATTTAGATTTAAGTCGGCCGGGGCATTTATTTGTGTGATGAGCACGAATATTTGTTCTTGGGTCTTGGATGTCTTCTATGTATTTAAGTATTTATTTATCTATATAAGAATGTATATCGTCGCTTAGTTCCCATAGTACAAGCTTTGCTTAGTTTGGGACTAGGTTGATTTGTGTAAGATTGTCCAAAATATTTATTTATTTAAGTACAATTATTTAATAAAGGTGCCTTCCATGTGTTTACCGTTTCCTTATCGCAAAACGCTCTAAGTAATGTAGGAAGCTTTTAGTACAGCATAGTTACGGAATAATGTTGACAGTTGACACGAAATGGTGCTCAATCCGATGCGACAGTCTTCCAACACTTCCCAGTTCCGTCGCTCTATCAAATCGACGTACGAGTGTGTGAAAATGTATAAGTATTGCAATTTTCATCAGGAAATGTGACAGCCCGTCGTTGGTTCTGGAATCAATCAAATTTTTGTAACCAACTCTTAATTTTCATGACATAATATCGTAAAAATCTCAGTTCAACTAGAACAGGAAATAATTAGCGGGACACTGCCCAAGTATTTCCAGAGGCCGCAATAAACCCGACATTTACGATCCCGAAAGAGGTCGCCAATAAAAGTGTTACGAAATACGAAACCCAACGCGTTAAACATCACAAGACTAATAGACCTTTTGATGTTAAACTGTCTTCAATTATACAGGCTAAAAGTCCGTTTCCGTCGTCTGATTATGTCATTAAAATTGTCAGCTATTGGCCCCTTGAGATACCAGCCTGAGGTCATGGGTCCAATGGGCATAATTCTTAGCAAACAGACGATAATTTACTTAAATTTTCGCGAGGAACGTTGTTTGTTCTATAATAAATTGAATTGTTATGCAAGATATGAATGCTGTACAGGAATAAAGGGCGATAATTCTATGGACTGTCTGTCATCATCATCTTATCATCATCATCATCTTAGCACTTAATTCCCATGGTCAAGAGGGAATGTGTTCTAGATACGTAAAAAGGTCATTGTCAGTTGGAAAAAAAAAACAAAATTTGTCTACCCGTTGGTCAATAGTTAACGGCTTATGTGCATGTAAGTTATGTTTTTATTACATGAATTAATAACGGAACGAGTAACGGAGATACAGTTTATACGTATTACTAAACCAATCTAGCCCTCAGTTTTGATATGTCCACTGAATAGACGCGCACCTAAATCTGATAATGATTATGATCCAAAAGATCATATCATAATAAATTCTTACCGATACCGATTTTAGTGTAAGAAAATTTCTTCTACATTTGCCTCAATTCATACGATTGAAGGTTCACAAAGACAATTTAACCGTGACACGAATAACAAATTCCTTAATACGATTACATAACGTACATCTGGGCTTCCCATTACTGTGGGGGTGGGGCGTGGGTCGCCCGTGTCAATGCACGGGATTGCATAGCATACAATACCTACGTGTGTGAAGACAATATTAGGATAAGCTCCATTAAAATTGGATGCGAAGATTGATTGCGAATCACGGAAATATGATCTAGCACTCTTGTGCATTATCTTCTTTGTTTGTTCCTGGCTGTCAAGCACTTGTGCTGAAATGTGTATAAAGAGTTCAAAATTCCCTCATAATAAAGACTTGACCGCTTCATGTGCGTAGCTAGCTACTTCGGATGCTGACCGTTCGCTTAAGTGTTGTTGCCTAAACAACCTTAAAATCGTAAAAAGAACTACTTTTCCTCCAAAGTATGGATATGGATATTATGGATACGGTGGTGATTGGTTTGTAGATGTTTTTACTAACCTTTATCAAGTGCTCGTTCGTTTATTTGCTTTTGTATCTCTGTGTATTTCGTTTCGTGCAGTGTAAATGTTTTCTATTCTATTCTATGTGAGTAAACGGGTAATTCTTCCTCTCTAAAAACCGCTGTTATATAAAAACCATCATAACTGTGGTCAAAACTCATTTTAGATTTCGCTGTGCCCAATAACTTTCACTTTCCTCAATCCATGGAAAATTGGAAAGCGTCGCTTTCATAAATATAAATATTTGTCATTAAAATGCAATTTGTGAATTGAGCAGTAAAACTGTATAAAAAATCAAGTTTACACATGTAAAAGTTAGCGTATCGCCGACCCCTCCTCGCTTGGCTAAACACCGTTTCCCCTAAATTATTGAAGCAAAAACTATTACATTTCCAGCAATATTGACCCCAATCGTAAAACGGCGCTTCCCCTATAGGATGCAATTCATTTCTTTGTGTTGAACCGTCTAAAGTTGAGTGATAATTTTCACGGTCGAAATCGCGCCATATTGAAAACAAAAGGGAGTAAAAATAAAAGATTTTCCTTGGACAGTTTTTGTGGGTCTGTGCGGTCTGTTCGGCATATAACGCATATAACAGATAGATTTTGGAACAATCTAACCGCTCTGTATCAGCATAGGGGATAAACTTCCTTAGACCAGTGTTCATTGTCTAATCTAATTGATCTAAATCGGGAGAATGAATACCTACGTATAAATTTAAGCAGTGAGCTTTTCAAGTCTCATTATCCTGTTTCGTATCAATACGTATATAATTTAATCTTAGACTGTCGTTAGTTTCAAGCCGAACTAAAAACAGCGTAAAAAGATAGTCTAGTCGCGCAAAAACGCCTCCAGACTTCCTCGCGTAGTTTTTGCAAGTTAACAGTTACGTAAGACTTCGTGAGTGTTATCTTTGATGCACTGCATGGAAGCGAACTTAATCTTTCCGGCATATACATTTTTATGGAAAATAGGTAAGAACAAAATTTATTTAGGGCTAGGCTAAGACATCATTTTGTTTATAAATATGAAAAATTATTCGTGTGAGTGGTTAGTGGTTATGTTATTTTTAAAAGCATCGACGGCGCTCAGAATCGCTTAGGTATTATCAAATTTATTATCAAACGTACGCTACAACTACATATATATCAAAGAAACACAATTTAAAAGTATCACCACAATCCTACAATCAATTCTTCTTGTTTGTCTTAGATCCTTTTTAGAGCAAGTAAGTAAACTACTACAAAATATTCAAATCGCAATATTTTCTTGTGCAATAGCAATTAAGGCGATATATCGATTGAAAGAGACACCCTTTGTTTTTCGCTCACGACAAAACGGGATGCTATCCTCTCCGAGAATGGCTTTTTAGACAAATCTCGTTAAATATCTGACTGTGTGCAGGTTTATTAAATTTCCTCTTGTCAGTACCTAGATGAGGTAAAATACCATCATATTAACTTAATCGTGTCTTTTAATAATGCGTTGTTTTAGTAGGCTGAGGAAAAAAAGGAAAATATAGATTCGACTTTGGATTTATTTTCTATCGAGAAAATTTGAAGCAATCATGTTTCGCTAATGTCAGTACCACCACAATCATATAGTCAAGAACCTTATATCTGAAAATCAGCCCCTACTGTGTGCTAGTCTGGGCAGGACAGCGTTTCAAAGTCTCCAAATTTCTCAGTGTAGCGCCTTAAACGCGATTAACGAGTTCTACGCGGACAAAGTAGCGGGAAAAAGCTAGTGGTTTAAGTATATTTTGAAAGCGTTAAATTGTGGCGCACTGCAGCACACACTACGTTTCACACTTTCCAATGAATTTCCATGCTAACTTGTTACGTCATCAAGTTTCCCGACTTCCTTACTATTCGATATCACCCACAACCATCCCCTCGCCTAATAAATCTCCGCGAGATATCTGGAATGACGTTTGTAGGGAGCGATAAAAACACAAGGCCGCCCTCCTAGTGCTTATGCTTATATGGCGTTAACCGTGAATGATTCAGTGGGATGTGGGGGATTATCGTATGTGGCGCTAATAGGTTTGTCAACATCACATAATTCGCTAAATATTTGGCTTTCGTTATAAAGCGATGGAAGGTTTCAAGGTCGCAAAATGTCTGAACATGACTTTTTTGTAAAGGCATTAGGGTGCCTTTTCATCAGAGCTGTGATATGCGACGATGTTCTGGATACGTTAATATCCACCAATCATCAATTTTTTAATCCATTACAAGGGATACCACGGTGGCTCAATTGGTAGAGCAATGGACGGATTCCAGAGGTCGTGGGTTCAAATCCCACCTGTGGTGTTGAATTTTTCAATTTTCACTTTGATTAAAAAAATGAGATTTTCGCTAGCGGACGCATCCGCTTAACAAACATATTAAAATCCACCAATCATATTCATTGGTTGACATAGCATAGCACTGGTGGAAACGGAAAGCTATCACATCCTTGCAGGCCTTGCAGCATAGCTGCATAGCATAGCTCTGGTGAAAAGGCATATTATGTGTAATCTAGTGTTCGGTAACTTTTTAAGATTTGAATAAACAAATTATTCATTTACCTGTAGTACTTAGTATGACATTAAAAATGGCGGCAGGTACAAACATTATACTGTCCCGACTGTTTAGGTGACATGTTTGTATACTCGTACGTATATAATAAGTAAAAATAAATAAATTTATTAAACAATGTTTACCTATACTTGTGTTATTAGTAGTCCTGTGTTATCGTGGTATAAGTAGGTAATGCTCGCAAGATAATTAATAAGGAGTAATATGGCAAATTAATCATGAAATCGTTATTCGTTTAATCAAAAAAAATGTTAGGTGACTCCATTTACCTCTGTGAAATTTGCCACCGAAACTTCGACCACTTTTAGTAATCATGAATTTTTGAGCAAGGTTCAAATGCCCAACTTTATGCCTTTAGGTTACAATAAGGTGGTGTTCACATGTTCTTGATCACCGTGTCTGTGCTCGACTGTACGTACCTAACAGATATATTTAACGGTGACTGTAACTTCAGTTTATTGCAACAACAAAGTTCCTCGCAACCTAAACACCAGATACACGCGCTTGGCGCAATCTCTGCAGTTACGGGGCTTGCATCATAAAATATTGTCACTTCCTTGCATCACCCTCGGCACTAGGGTTGGCAACTTGTGAGCGCAAATTTACGGTACATTCATCCCAGATATTCGGGACGTGGTTAAAAAATGCGGGACTCACTTTGCTCACTCATACTCGTATTGCAATTTTTTTTAAAGAATCGGCAGAACGCATGATACGCACCTGTATGGCTAGCACACGATGGCAACGTCAGTTTGTTGGCTATCTCGAGCTATCCGTCACTTTCTAACAGCACCTATAAAAAAAGACGCATAGCTCGAGATAAGCCGAGATACTATCGAGGCCATTATGTGCTAGCCCTACTGGAGTTGTAAGCGTCCATAGGCTGCTGTGACCACTTACTTGCTTTACCAAATACACGAAAATTCTGACCAGTCCTGAAAAACGGGACAATCAGCGTCCCGCACGCTTCCTTTGCGGGACGTATCCTCTTAGATGCTGCAAACGGGACGTCCCGCCTCCAGGCGGTACGGTTGACAACCGTACTCGGTACTGTGAAGTGTCGGGAAATCAATACGGTTAACGACATGACACATGCTGAAATCTTTACTTTAACCTCGGTGATCGCAAAGTTACCCCTTTTTGGAATGTTTTTTGAATATTACAGCTATATTACTGATATTTTTCATTTAATTATTGTACTCAATTAAAGATCCTAAATAGTTATAGACAAATTCGCAGGGTTTGCTTTGATAAAATTATTGGCTTAATGACTATGGCTAAATATTTACGAAAACTACGCGCAGAGCTTCCGTAGAGAGCGGGATGGTTACCTCCCCTTAATAATCTTTGACGAAGCATTTTACCCAGCGATACGTACCTAAATGTATTTGTGATCGTGTTTAGTGTCCTAAAATTAGTTGAACGTCTAAACATATCTTGATATCCTGCACCAAATTGATACCACATGTCCCGTATCCTTTAGATTTGGACTGGGCGTCTGCGATTAGCTGAAAACGTTTCACACCTTACTTGGGTCATTGTCAGATTTAGGTGCGCGTCTTTTCGGTGGACATGTCAAAAGTTGAGGGCTACAAAGCTTAATTTTCGATTGATCTGTTAACCCGCATAATCTGTAATTCCGTGTCTATAAATCCATGTAATAAAAACGTAAATTACATGCACACAAGCCGTTAACTATTGACCACCGAATGGACAACTTTTGTTTTTCCGACTGACAATGACCCACTTGCGTTTATTAACCTGGGCTCTCCCTGCGTTATTAAAGTACCTATTACTTTTTAGTTTAATTTTCTTAGACATGCAAGGGAATTCTTTAGGGAAGGCAAGAGCTACTAAAGGCTTTCAGGAAGGCGCGGGTTCGAACACTTCGAAGCCCGGCTCGTATGTGGGTTTTTCAAAAAAGTTTCGTACGCAATTTTTTTAAATTAAAAATGGGATTGCTCTTGGCCAGTATTTAGTCAGGGGGCAAAGATGAGGCCGACGAAGAAGCGAACTCACCCAGAAAATGCCTATTCACCTGCCTTATAGAGGTACAGTAGCTCTAGTATAAGATTTTTCGAAACATTAACTAATTCGAACGCGTTTGCGTTTTGTCTCAAAATGTATGAAAGTGGTATGAAAACGTAAACAGCGCCTCTGGTGGTCACTAGTGGAAACTAAAACAGCGAGTATAACATTTGTTGCTAACCGATGAACGCGCGTATTTCAAACTCGGTGAGAGCGTTTTCATACATTTTGAGACAAAACGCAAACGCGTTCGAATTAGTTAATGTTTCGAAAAAACTTATACTAGAGCTACTGGTTATATATGAACTCGAAAATACAGATGCCGGCAGGGAATTCCAAACCTTAGCTGCAGTACCTATAAAAGATGATGAAAAGCGCTTACAACGCAATATCATCTTGTTATTTACCAGTGGCTCTGTTCTCTACATATATGAACATTATACTAACTTACTTAATTATTAACGTAAGTTTGTGAGGTAGTTTGGAAAATTATTCTGACGCAAAACCACCGAGCGGATATTAGTGAAACTTCCTTATGCTATCAAACTTAAATGAATTATATTACACACCTTTGCAACAGTTTTATACTATAAGCTACAGGTTACATCTTACATCAAACGGAAATATTTATGTAAGTTCTCTAAGGCGTCACGATCATATCTTCAGTGTAAATGATGTTGATCTGAAAACGAACAAGGACCTATCTTACAATACTGATCTTAAAGATGGGACCTTGTCTAAGTAGAAATGAATTTTCATCCACCTTTAAAGGCTGTTTGTTGTTAAAAACCTCGTGAATGTAATTTTACTTTGACTAAACTTTGATACGTGATTTCGGCTTTGATGTTGTAGGTATCATTATTTGCTTGAATTTATTGAGCCGAAACACGTGTAATTATTGCTCCAAGGCTTTATATAAGAAACGGAAGAGACTTATTTTTACCTACGTAAGTGCGTAACAGCAGTTTGCTGATACAAGGACGATATTTAATTGCGTCGCTTTACGTGCCTGTTGGCCACCGCCCCATGAACTGCTTTTCTTTAATAATAGCATCTCTAATGCATGTCTTTACCTTTTTTTTCTGTACGGAGTAAAATCCGATACGGATACCTCCGCATCGCGGCGGCAACACTGAGGTTATGTCGGACTTGCACCATTTTAGATAAAAAAAATATACAACAACGGTGGCAAACACGCTGCCTGACGGTAAACACACACCGAATTAATGTAATATGAAACTTGATGTTAGAATTCTTTAAGCGATCGTTGCAAACGTCGACGTCACCGTCTACCAATAAAACATATTTGAGGTTTTAGTTCATTTGCTCATCTAATAAAATGCGTACACTTTGTATCGAATTTTCATACAAACTGACCCGTTTTAATTGCTCCAAGTGTATTCTACGTCCCATGTCAATGTAATCACGCTGACTCCATATGGGATCTCCGGAAAGATCCAATTTACGTGACACGCGTCACTCTCTATTCGATCCAATCGGCTTACGGTCCATTGTTTTCAGTACGTTTTGTGCTACACTACATCTGTACGCCACTGTATTTCTAACGTGCACGCACTGTGTGCCGCATATCTCCGGAATTACAAAAGCCGTGGCTACCGTGTCCGTTTTTGTTTTGGTTCTGTATGGGTACTGCTGAATATACTTTTTGTGGTGGATCAATATTTGACTTGTGTTGCCAGTCGACTGGAAAGCCCCGAATATTGGAACTACGATGCGCTGCTGTCTGAAAAACCTTTAATTTTGTACCTTGTTATTTCAGCTGGAAATGGCTTCGAGTAACTTCCATTTTTTTACCATTGAAGAAGTTTCTGAGATAAACGGTTTATCTGTATGTTAGCTTTAATTCCGCGAAGGCGCAAGGTCCTGTTTTTAGTTACAATTAAGATAAGTTAGTACCTAAAACTAGAAAATCATGACGCTTGAATAAACGTTCTCAAGAGATACTATCATGTCCAACGACACGATTTCTCAGCTGATGGTAGTTATTAATATTCTCCCATCCTAACCCAAAAGGGCATATGTTAATGACTCGCATTAAAGCACACATTTAGCTGCAAATTATAAATTATTACATTGTAATACCATCATTAAGGTTTCTCGTCTAACAAGCCGAGGGTCCGTTACGCGGTCACGGCCTGCAAAGTTACTTTTTTCTCACTAGCCTACTAAGCTAGCAGAAGACACGTTCTATGAAGCGTGCTGTCTCGATTCGTGCCCGTTTGGCTTGATTTCACTTTGCGGCTTAGATATTGTGTACCTGTCATTATATTTTAAAAACTAACCGTAAAATTAAGCTGGTTTGTTTTTGCGCCCCCTTTAGCTGTATGAGAGTCCCCCTTAAAACATTTAAAAATAAGTTTTGACTATTTGTATGGCTTTGGGCCACCAAGATGCTTATACTGTTAATTTTTTTAGGCTGCAACCGTTTGGTTGTAAACTATATATAACGTATTGAAATATAATAAACGGGTCACTCAGGTTAATGTCGAATATCTCGCGACATGTTTCGGACCAATACGCTCATCGCTAGACGCGAGGCCGTCGCGGCTAGTTCTTATGATTAAGGACCATGTATTGGTCCGAAACATGTCGAGCGACATACGACGTAAAGACGTGAGTGACCTGTCATTATATATTTTATGTGGCATAAGATTTATATCTGAAACTGACAGAGAATTGACCTAGTCCCAGACTAATTTAGTGAAGTGAATCTCACGTTGCTAAATGTTGTTCAAATTTCAACACAGCATTCAGTTAGGTCGCATTAAACTCTTTGAAACTTGGGTAAACTTGAGCAAGCCATAAAAAATTTGGGCTGCCTTCTTCATAGTCCGCAATTTAAGTTTTAAAAAAGGCAGCCCGAAATTATTCCGGTATTATTATGAAACGCTCACGTAATTGTTGCTAAATAGATTTGACAATCGACCAGAAATATGGTTGGCTGCGATCTTCAGGCAATTTACTGACGTACCTATTTGGCACGGCACTGCATTTCGCCGACGCAGTGCGAACGTACCTACTCGTACCTTCGTTCCTCACGAGAATGTCTTTAGTGCCAGCGTCTTCTTACGAAATTCCTCTCCTTTGTATGTGAACCATTCGATGGTGCGTTCCAGCCATTGCGGCGTCGCGTCGGGCCGTTTTCATCCCGCAAGTGAGAATAAAACGGCTATTTGCTGATTAAAATTTCCTCATAGTTTTCCTTAGTGTAGATTTCCTTGGTGAACTTCAATGGGTATTCCTAATCGTGCGTCATGAATGAAGTTAGATACATTGAATCGTCGGGTATATTCCTATTATCTCTGCAATAGACGCTAATTTTGAGTCTTAATAGCGTATAAAATTTTGTAACTATACTATCAGCGTCACAGTTACTGACCATTTGTGAACCTTATCGAAACGAGTTAAGGTCTACCAATGGTTAGTTTACGTTTACGTGGTAGTTTACGTGTGGTTTTGGTACAGTACATTCAGCGTCCCATGTATACGTTCTACAACTTTATTGCTTTAGTGATAGGTTGAAAAGTGTCGTCATCCTCCTTGGTTGAAAAGTATATACATAATTAATTATGATGCTAATTGTACAGCTAGAATCAAACCGAAATGAATGAGTGGGTGGATTGGCGCCTATCCAAATGGTCCTATACCCGTGGGTGGTTCGGGGGTTCATGTTCCCACGCAATACGAAAGGCGTTGGCGTCTGTGAATTTTGCTGCAAAGCCAAAAAGGATATACATCTAGATGTATACTCTAGTCTCATTGTCAGTTACGGCCCTTTGGCTATAGGCGGTAGGCAACCAAAATTAATGATAGGAATTAATCCTCAAAGCTTGGCTGCTAAAATTAGGCTATACGAAATCAAAGGATAAAATGTATTTATTTTTATTATTATGAAGAGCCCAACCCACACTCTCTCTCAAATTTTATCGCTGTCAGAAAAATTTGTTCCTTTTTAGGATTTTTCATCATCAACCACAGGGATTTTTCACTAAGAACTTAGTGTAGTTTGCATGATACTCATTAACCTGCACGTTTGCAAGCGCTAGGTTAAATTTAAACTAACTTGAGACATAGACTGATGAAGGACTTCAATTGCAGTCCGAAACATGTCGCAAATAGTGACTTTTCCAAGTGAGTGTCAACTGTTAAGATATGATTCCGCTGCCGACTGCATACAGCAACTGCACGTGCCGCCGCACTCCAAATTGAACCGTAATGGTATGCGTAAAGGCTTCTTTTCCCAGTGCGAAACGCAGCCATCTTCGATTTTAATTTGCTCGAATAGGGAAATGGCGTGGAAATGGTGAACGCCCTGAGCGTTGACCTGCCGGAAATGGAATGGCGACCCCCGCGGTGATGGGATCTCGCCCTGATGGGTACCGCCTTTTGAGAGATTATTTTGAGGGTCTTGGACTTGTCTTTTTCTGAAGTAATCTTGCTGCTCATTCTTAAAGATTCTCTCTCTCTCTTCCTAGCTATATATCCCACTTGGTTGCGGGGTCAGCTATCCTTATATTCCCACAAAACCAATTCATTGAAGCATATAACAGTTTTTATCAAAGATTGCATAATATAACTATTTTATGTCACACCTGGCCACAAAGTGGCTATTACTGCACGCTACGCGCGCGGAAAATCCCACTTCCTGGCCAGTGGAAAACAAAATCTTGTACTTACCAAGGGCGGTAATAAAGAAAGCCTCAGGTCACATATTTATCGTCCTTGCCTTCGGTAAATAATGTACTATTTCCATAATTATGTTGACCTTCGTAATACATCACAAATATTTTGCCTGGCTTGCTATACAATCGCTCAAAATCCTTTCTGACATTTATTAGTTTACCACATCATCCTTAGTAAAGTTTTATGACTCCATCCATCAACACACGAAGCATTACTTCACAAGTTCCATTATTCGAGTTCTTGGTAAATCCGTAAGCCTATTTAGTGTCCGGAGTTTGCAACTTGACCAGTTTAGTAATTGTGTGAGGGCAGGGACTATGAATGAATGAATGAATGAATTATTTATTTATTTCGAATAACAAAGATCCATTATTACCTATTAAAATTTCATAATACATTAAATTAAAATTAAAATTAAAATAAATTACAATGACTATAACTATGACGGAGTGACGTATCAAGCTTTTATATATATCGTTATTGCCTTTGATGTAGGATTGTTCCGTAGTTTGATGTAAAACCTAAACATAGACACGGACCTTAGCCTTATTGAAATAAAGTAGAAAAATGAGAAATCGTTATTGTAATGTAGTTGCGTCACCTGAAATGCTTAATCATCGCTTCAGAGTGTTGGTTTTTTACCGAAAATTTCCTGAATTTTATGTATATTAACGTCGACCTTGTACGTACATTTATACATACAGGGCGTAGCTATTAGGTACTTTTTCTCACGAGCGCGGGTGAGCCATGGTTGTGTGTTGAGCTATACATGCAGATTTTCTACGTGTGCGTCAGCGTAAGAGTGAGTTCACGTTTTCTATGTGTTCGTAACTTCGTAAAAAGCCGACCTAATTCAAGGCGCTAGTTCGCTCCTTCACCTTTTATGGCCACGACCACGAGGCACGCCGTTAAAAGCTTTATTTTTACGGCCGCAAATGTATCAGATATTTGACATCGATCTTTTACTTTTATGGACAATGAACCTTTAATGTCTCTAACTCTATTTTAGTACGACGTGGAATCGTTAATGAGGTTTACCATTCAGTACGCTACATTGAACATGCAGACAACAAAATGACGTACCGATATGACGTTCCATACGATACTTGGGATCTTTTTGCTGAAGTAGTGTTAGAGAATGTAAACATTCCTTTACAACTAGTAACGTGACTGTTTGCGAGTTTCTTACAATCTGTTCGACACCTCATCGCCTAGTTAAATTCGATAACGTAATCTTCTACACGAGCGTAACGGATACCGAAAATAACTCGGGAGTTATTGATTTCAGTTGTATGTTAATTATTTCTTGTTCTTCATCATGCGATGCGACTGGTTGAAAATTGTGTATGCAGATATTGCAGATAGACTCGTTGTGAACTAATTGGGTCAGTTGAAAACAAAAGTGCTTTCTCTTATGGTCAATAATTAATGACTTATGTGCATGTAACTTGTATTTTTATTACGTTGATTTATAAATGGCCGATGGCCGAAAGGTTCTCGAGTGGCTACCACGTACTGGAAGGCCTAGGGTAGGCCCTTCCACAAGGTGGACTGATGACCTGTCCAATATTTGATCAGTCCAGAGTGCAGAAGTTTTGTTTCTGTTACTCTTTCTTATAAATCATCCAATTAGTAGTCTCAGTTGAGTTCTTTAGTTTAGGAGCTACGGGCATACCTGTCAATCGCACTCCATAAAAAACTTTCATTCCCCATTTCACTTTCTTAGGGGATAGCTTCCAAGCGAGTTCTATGTTCTCATTCAGAACTCAAACTATCCGAGCTTTATCCAAATCTAAAGTAGCAAAAAAAGTTAAAATATGCGAGTCTATTATGCGATAAGACCGCATGTTGTCTATGTCTACCTACCTTTCTACATGTTTAATTTGGTCTTGCTTTCTTTTATGTATTATTTTTTTGTGAGCGCAAAGAATATCTGTAAGTAATATACGAATTGGAAATAATTGCTATATACCTACCTACTATGTACAACATTGGTCGTTAGTGCCAGATGTCACAGCTGAGACAAATTGGCGGAATTGTTTGATAGCTATAGCTGCCACAACTAGGCCAATAATGTGTGCCATTCACGGTCCCTGCACGACGTAGGGACGTGACAGCAATCAGACTGACAGTTCTAGATTGTCCTGTATCCAAATGCGACATGATTATTACTAGTTATTACGTGCGAGACGAGTACACCGACATTGAGAGTATCTATAGAAAACTGCGAGACGAGTAGGTACCTATAGCGACATACACAGAAAAATATGAATTACGTGTATAGTGTGCGCCATCCAGGACGACGCGCCCCTCCACAGCGAATCTCGTACTAATCTGTGCGCAGTTGTACGGCTTGGGCTGTGGAGGGGCGCGCCTTCGTCGATGGCGATGGGATACACTTGTCAATGGAAAGGTCTGTGTTGAACAATCTGACTTGGATTATGTTAAGGCGATATATCGATTGAAAGAGACACCCTTTGTTTTTCGCTCACGACAAAACGGGATGCAACCCTCTCCGAGAATGGCTTTTTAGACAAATCTCGTTAAATATCTGACTGTGTGCAGGTTTATTAAATTTCCTCTTGTCAGTACCTAGATGAGGTAAAATACCATCATATTAACTTAATCGTGTCTTTTAATAATACGTTGTTTTAGTAGGCTGAGGAAAAAAAGGAAAATATCTATCGAGAAAATTTTAAGCAATCATGTTTCGCTATTGTCAATACTACAATCATATAGTCAAGAGTCATATATCTGAAAATCAACCCCTACTGTTTGCTAGTCTGGGCAGGACAGCGGACAGCGTTTCAAAGTCTTCAAATTTCTCAGTGTAGCGCCTTAAAGATGATGTCTGACCAGATTTACTGAACATTTGAAATGTGATGTGTGAAAATCTAACATGATCCACAAAATATGACAGCTAGTGAGTCCTTCCGCTAGTACCCTTTGACGGCGCCACCTGAGAAAGGTCGATACGAATTTCCATGTTAAGGCGCAGGGTAGGGCAAGGCCTTCCCCATACAAACTTTGTGCACGTTTTATTCGTCGGTTTTGGCACTAACAAATATAATATTTTTTTTGGTTTTAAATATTAGATATGCGAAGATCGTGATGTGAAAATTTTCAAATATTACAAAAAAAAACAAAAAAAAAATTAATAAAAAAAAATTACATCACGAAATAGCTATCAGAAAAATAAGCATACTGACCAAAAATCATAACTTTAATGCAAACACAAACGAAGTAAATCCTGCACAAAATTTGTATGGAGAGAGCTTGCCCTACCTCTCCTCTTAAGTGTATAAGTGAAAATAACTGTCCGTGCAATGCAATAAAAGAAGTTGAAGTTTTCGTTGAAGTATTGGATATTACAGATTAAGATCATATTTATTTATTTATTTATTTATTTATTTATTTATTGATAACAGTGTTTACATGACATTACAGTATAACCAGTGCGTCACGAAACTTAGACTAACAATAAAAAATTAACAAACAATAACAGATAAGATAAAAGATGACAATTAAAAAACAATTTACATTAAATAGGAACAGTTGAGCACCTTGTATCCATCGCCTCGCAAAATCTTAAGCATTCACGACACACTGCCGCCCATCGCCACGCAAACAGATCGCACTCAGGTGTTGATGCCAGGAGCGCATTGAGCTGTAAAAGTGCGCGGGGCAGCGGAGAGTTCCTGCAGGAGACGGTGCGCGCCGGCGGTACGGCCAACAGGTCACGTAGGCGTGGTCTGAGGGGGATCCTCGGGACATCCGGGACAAACAGTCGCACGAGACGCTCTATCAGTTCGGGACAGTCTGACTCACCACGCAAGGCTCGACATGCCGTGGTCAAGAGTTGATAGTTTCGCCTCACCTCCAAGGAATTGTACCCGAGGGAGCCGAGAAGATACTTTGTAGGGTACAGATACGGGTAGAACCCGAATACTTTTTTATAAAGAAATCTTAAAAATGTCTTCTGAACCTTCTCAAGGAGTAATGCATACGTTGATTCGTAGGGGCTCCATACGACCGACGACGTCTCCAGCTTACTCCTTACTAAGGCATTGTAAACCATTTTCATAGCCGCCATATGTGTACGCTTGCCGGATATTAGCTTCT
Organism: Cenopis cana; assembly: GCA_951800055.1. Lineage (NCBI taxonomy): Eukaryota > Metazoa > Arthropoda > Insecta > Lepidoptera > Tortricidae > Cenopis > Cenopis cana. Next base: position 901,184 of record OX637476.1, on the reverse strand, counting down.
TACATGGTAATACTTTAGAGTTTTCAATTAAATTAAGTGGGTAGTACCTTTTTATTTTCTCTCCACTTTTTCTATACTACGACGGAAGCAATCAATCGTAACAAGCAATTTTCCTATCAATCAATCAAAACCCAGAAGCTTCAAATCTCATTTTCACCGAAGAGATTAATCTCCCTCATCCTAAAGCAATCTAGGTGCTGCAGCTTTCTTAGCCCAACCGATCGTGTCGATTCCATGTAATACAGTTTCCCCACTTGATAGTCTTCCGTCTATATTTAGACGAGTGCTGTATCTAGGCCGTCGCATGACTAGCCCAGTCATCTAGGTTTTGCGACCTTGACATTAACTTGATATTCAAATACACAATACACATGCACACTAATACCGATTACATTATTGATTTACATTTACATTGTGTGCCTTTTTGTGTAACCCACGACGGAATCCAGCCAATTGGGTTCTTGTATAAAACTTTTTCTTTACTACCTATTGACATACAATCCCATGACGCCTCTTACACCGCTAAGCGGTAACCGCTTCATCTATTGTGTACCTCATCATCAAAATTTTAGAGCTCGGCTCTTGTCGGTGGAGTTGACGCCAGTTCCCACGGTCCTCGGCCAAGTTCTTTAGGTCCCGGTAAAATTCGACATATCCTTATGTATACTCGTACCTAGATGAGGATAATCAATTTAGCAATAAGTATCCACAAAAATGTGTTGGGTATTGCTTGACGCTTTTCGTTTGTTGTTTAACTCAGCTAGCACGATGGTTCTAAATATATGGTCACGTTGGTGACGTTTTGCGTGATTTGGACCTTAAAACATTACATGCACTGTTAAGGTTTAATTCCGCAGCCGACAGCATACGGTAACTTTACGTTCCGCCGCACGCACCGGAGAGTAAATTGAAGTACATTGCGATATTATGCAGCATCCATGTACGACCATACTAGTTTACGTACTATAGTATACTTATAAAGGAGGCCAACCAATTACAGAAAACGGTAAAGTTAAGTACTCGTTGATCGGAGTAAGGGTAGGCTAGGCGTGGACCGTGGGATGTTTAGATAATGGAGGATTTCCTTATTGGTAATTATTACTAGGTGTGACGCTTCAGCGCATACTATCTGTTCGAGACATAACCCGATTATGCGCTTTATGTAACTTGTGACAAGATAGAATTGTACCTAATCGTCTTATTATGTTATACTTTAAAGGCCGGTGCACATTGGTTGCGTGCGCAGTACGTAAGCGTCGACGTGCTCTCTAACACATAAAAATAATTATTCGTGCCAATCCATTCCACGAATAAATTTTTCGCGAATAATTTATTTCACGAATAAATTATTCGAATGAGAATAATCTATCGACAAATTAATTCGTCATTCGCGAATAATTTGGTTACCTATTCTTATTCGTTATTACTATTAGTCATTCGAATAAATTTTGCTGCTCTAGACTATAGCATTGATGTTGATGATTCTAGCATAGTACAACAACAACAACAACAACAAATACTCTTTATGTCACACCTGGCCATAAAGCGGCAATTACCGCACGCTCCGCGCGCGGGAAATCCCACTTCCTGGCCAGGGGGTGACATAAAATTTTGTACTTAACACGGGCGGTAATAAAGAAAGCCTCAGTTCGCATATTTATCGCCCTTGCCTTCGGCTCGGGCGGCAAATACCTGCGATCTAAGACATTCTTTGTTTTACCGCCCTTGTTAAGTCATCATCATCATCATCATATCAGCCGAAAGACGTCCACTGCTGGACATAGGCCTCCCCCAAAGAGTGCCACAATGACCGGTCTTGCGCCACCCGCATCCAGCGGACTCCCGCGACCTTGTTAAGTAATGTACTATTATACCCTTTTAGTACCTACTACGCATGGATTTTATGCAGATTTTATTTTATTCTACATAGGTTTGCGCTTGACCACAAAACACCTGATAGTAAGTAAAAGGTTTTTAATATCTACCTCTTTGGTCTTAGGTTTCAGTGTCTGAGATTATATTATAATCAATATTAATCATCATTCATCTCTTTCGGACAATAAATTGCGAGAGAAATGGCCCGTGTTATTATTATGATTATGACAAAGTGCTAAATTCAACATTTTCGTGAACGAGTAGGCGTACTGTAATTTATTACAGTTATTTATTTTGATAAAGTAATTGGTACGAATGCTCAAATATAACACAAACATCATACTTTCGAGTAATGAAACGCACATAGCCTAGGGAATATTCCTCTCTTTGAAGTTAATATTTTACGGTATTTTCCTACCCATTTGATCATATTTGAAACGATATTTTCCCAAATACGTCCCATGTAATAATATTCATAAGTACATCCCAAATGTTTACATGCAAATATTTTGGATTTTATGTCAAAGAAGTTTGTTTATTCATTTACTGTACATATTTACAGAATCGACCGCTTTAAAGAAGCGGTGTCAATATTATACCTAATACGGTAGTCCTAAAAATGTCCTCTAATTCCATACGAGTTACATTATGACTTTTGACATTTTAGTTTACGACGGTATTTGGGCCAAGGCTGGCCCGTAATATAACAGCTCCTTAAAAGTCCACTTGATGCCTTAAGTGATCTATCGGGATAATAGGGTGTTGCTTAAAAATGAACTTTCAAAAAGTCATTGTCTCACCCCGCCATTACGTTCTAGTACCCCGATTAACATACATGCTAGTTTTTTTTATTTATTTTTTTAATGTATTTTAGGGGTCGCTACCGCTTGATAAAGTTTTGGAAGAAAACATAAGTTCGGCATGGGGCTATTGCGGTTAATTTAGGAATTCAACAATTTAATCACGGTGAATGAAGAAAAGCAATACCTGTTGTTGGTTGTGAAAGGCTTTAGAAATAAATAATTAAAATAAATAAATAAAAAATCCCTTTAAGATAAATATTTTAAATATTACATATCGTTGATTAGTAAAAAACTTAGATAACTTTGGTAAACTATGTTATTTTGAACTAGGTATTAGTACTCGTAATAAGGTGGTCTGCCAGAATCCCTGGCCGGGTAAAAATCTCCTCCAAGGATGACCATGACTCTGACTCTGACCTGTCATAACTCGTTTCAGAGCCAGCTGGCTGGCCTCTTGATGTCACCTCACCTTCCCCTGCTCCGATTGCCTGATGGGCCACGCCAAAGAGTCGCTCTTATAGTCTATCTCTGGTCTCTTAACCTCGCGACATGTGTAGCCCATTTCCATTTTAGTTTCAGGGTAAAAGCTTCATTAATGATATATCTGAGCCTGGGGTTCTTTCTGGTTCAAATTTTTTGTAGCATTGATAAATTATCTTACATGTAGTTTCATAAAAATCGTATTATTAATTAATTTTGGCTTAAATAGTTAGAATTTTATTTGATTTTAATTAAAATATACGTAATTTATATATGTTTAATTGAACATGTTTTTTCAAAACTTTGACAGCTGGTAGCGAGCGACCTCTAAAATTAGTTTAAAAAAAAAAACAAAAAAAACTAGCATCTGTTAATAGGGGTAGTAGAACAAAATGGGGGGGTGAGACTGCAGGATTTTAGATTTTTTTTATTTTTTGCCAAATAAGCAACACCCTACGGGATAACAAATTATACTTTTGAGTACTTGTGAAATTTATTTCATACTGTTTGTGACTGTAACATTTATTGTATGAATATTTTAGTGTCCTGTCCCGTGGAAAAAGCGATTGGTTTTTATACTTTATCGCCGGCAGCAGCCACGGCACCTATGGTTTCCTTCATAATTTAGGCTATAGACTTTAGACTAATTATGAATGTAACCATAGAGTATTACTGTATATATAAAAGCGACCATTGTCAGTCGACGAATCAATTATTTTTGACAGTACTAAAAAAAACAATTAATTTCCTTCTCCATTATCTCAGTCTACTTATCCAGCCGTTGCGATTAACGTAAAACAACTAACTAGGTATAAACTAGTTTTCCGCCTCCAACACTCTTCATAGGTAAACTGTTGGAACCTCATTAACTCCCGGAGCGTGATGCAAATTAGACCCCCATTTACCTCCACCGGTTGTGTGCATCCGATATTGGTTTCGCAATAACGACAAGCTGTAACTTTTATGAAATAACCTCACCATGCTTCAGGCCCAGGTGGTAAAAGATGTTTATCGCTAAAAGCAGTGTTAAAGAGTAAATAGCTGATCAATTTCGTAACTTTTCGAACGCTCATTATAGGACATACCTATTAACCGTCGATTTTTGTAGAGGATGTGTTTCCTTTTATCTACTTATTGGTTGATGCGGTTATTTTTATCATCATCATCATCATCATCATCCTCAGCCTGTAGTCGTCCACTGCTGGACATAGGCCTTCCCCAATTCGCGCCACCACACCCGGTCCTCAGCTCTCCGCATCCAACCGCTTCCCGCCACTCTCTTCAGGTCGTCGGTCCACCTGGCGGGGGGTCGTCCCACAGGCCGAGTCGTTCGCGGTCTCCACTCCAGAACTCGTCTGCCCCATCGGCCATCGGCTCTTCGACAAATATGCCCCGCCCACTGCCACTATTATTTTTATACATTTATACATATATGAATAAAACAGTCCACATTTCTGGACTTATATCTTATATCAGTGTATTAATTTAGTTCAGTCCATTCACAAACCAATTTATTTAAATGCGACTTTCTTAATGATATGAATATTAATTAATTAAAATAGTCAAGGCAATTTGTAAAGACAACTCATTAATGCAACTCATCTATCCGTGTGTCATAGAAGTTGTTTGAGTCCCGGAGGACACGGGATTTATATTCCTTCCTGTGTTACGAATGTGTAGGATAGGAATGATATTCTTCAATAGTAATTCAGCCCTTATATCATAAAAACTACTACGTGGCCCTGGTCGCAAAAGTTAGCACATTCAGACTCCTGTGACTAGCCTAGTCTACCGTATCTGTGACAAATTAGAAAGTACCTAAGCTAGAAAATAAGTCGAAAGTGGCAGATCGATAGAAGCGTGCGGCGGTCTGGGACTAAGTTTAATGAGATAAGTTTCATTTAATCGCCGCATTTAATATACTTAATAGCTGCTCTCCCAACACTTAACGATGAATCCTTATTGTAAATTATTTCAACTAAATATTCTTACACTAGGTTATTTGTTGAAGTTAAGGTAGCGATTATATTAAGTGGTCAGGCGAATTGAACATTCGTTGCATGACAGTAAGGTGAATCAGACTGTTAATGAAAAAAAAAACCCTTCATACACATTCAAAACTTATTTTTTAATAATTAAAAAAAACTATACTGTACTATACTGTTATTTTTTTTTTAATAACAGAACCTCTATTCCACCTACTACACTCAAGAGCAAAAAATGGGCACACTTTGAAACCATATTTGTGTACAACACAACAGCAAAAATATAGTTTATTAGAGGTTCTGTTCTTTGTCATTATTATTTTTAATGGGTGTAAAGGGATGCAACTACATGTTAGTACGGGACATTTAATTATTGCGTGCTCATGAGTCTCATGACTGCCAGTGATTGCAACTGCGAAACTGCATTTAGACTTGCAAATATTATTTAATATTTGCGTTCACTTTTCGACATTTTGTGTAAATAAGTCAAAATTAAAATGGTTTTTTTTTTCACCCACCATCAACAGCCTAGTAATGTATTGGGTCAGCACTACTTTTGAAATGTGGAATGATTAAATATGGAATTTAAATTGTAATCCATTCCTCACTGACATGCTTCTCATCTCAACCCGTGAGTTCTTGTTAAACTAACGTGATGTTTAATTTAATTCCAGTTGTGCGGCTGAGGCGACCAGGACGATGGGGAAGCTATTATCAAAAATCTTCGGCAACAAGGAGATGAGGATACTCATGCTGGGCCTCGACGCTGCTGGAAAGACTAGTATCCTTTACACAAATATACAACATAATACTATGCATTTAAGCTTCTATTTCCAAAAGGGCCTACCCCTTCTAGCATTGTAGTTTTATGGCTTGGTCGCTTTGGTTATGGGTTTATGTTCGAATTTGGAGCAGCCCAACTGGGGAAGTACCTCCGTCTTGCAGAAGACCACAGCCATAATGTGTGACTAATGTGAGACAGGTGACTTTGAGCAACCTCTCTAAACTTACGATAATAATGATTGAGATGAATAATTAAAACGTTGTCCCGCCCGAAGATGAAAGAGGAAAAGCAGTGCGCTGGTGTCTTAATACACGCCTCTTAAGAGATTAAACCAAGTTTTGTCATACTCCACTACTCCAGTGTATACAAGTATAGGGCCTCCTTCCACAGCACACGATCTTACGAGTCTTCATCTCAAGTTGACTGGACGACCCTATATCATCAATATCATCTGTTTCTTCGACCGCAAAGGATTGCACTGGTTCAGGTTATTAGCTTCTCATCGCTACGGACCTTGACCCGTCGATGTGGCTATGAAACTGAAAAATATATATAATAAATAATAAAAATAAATAAATAAATATTTGTGGACAATCTTACACGAATCAACCTAGTCCCAAACTAAGCAAAGCCTGTACTATGGTTACTAAGCGACGATATACATACTTATATAGATAAATAAATACTTAAATACATAGAAAACATCCAAGACCCAAGAACAAATATTCGTGCTCATCACACAAATAAAGCTCAAGCCACACAGAGAGCGGGCGGGCGGTGGCGGCGCGGGCGCGGGCGGCGGCGGCGCGGGCGGCAGCGGCCTTTGGCGGCAGCCGCCACCGCCAAAAGCAGCTCCCGCGCCGCCGCCGCCCGCGCCCGCGCCGCCACCGCCCGCCCGCTCTCTGTGTGGCTTAACCTTAAATGCCCCGGCCGGGATTCGAACCCGGGACCTTCAGCTTCGTAGGCAGGGTCACTACCAACTAAGCTAAAGCGGTCGTCAATAATCGAACGGTGTCGGTGTCGGTGTCGGTAATAGTTAGCTTACTCCGATATATGGATGGAACTTTTCTTTAATCTTCAGTAAATATTGTAATATTTCTTTAAATTCGGATCCTCATCATGGCTTCCTCATCAAATCGTGACACAAGTAGTGGCGTCTTCTTTTTCTTTCTCATTCTTTCCAGTCTGTTTCATATTGGACTGGCCACGGAGTCCGTATATGCCCCACCCCAAACCGATATAAATAAATGTAATAAAAGTGAGTGTGAAAATGTAACATTCTCCTAGCGTTATCCAATACAGTTGGATCCTGAAGGATGCCTCGGGTCCACTACCTAATCCCAAGATTTTGCGTAGGCACTAGTCTAGGGTCGAGGGATTTTCATCGGCTTCGGCCTATTGTTACGCCCTACTATTCGATGGCTTTTTGCCCCTTAGCAAAATAAAATTGGGAGCACGGAAGAATGAAATTGATTCGTTTCACACGAGTTAATTTTTAAAATCCGCTTAACTTTAAGCCCTTTTCAATACACCGTTACTGCACGGTCGGGTTCTGAGCGTATTTTTCGCCAGTACGCCTCTTTATCTACTAGCTGACGAGTAGTAAAAAGAGAAGTTATTTCATATTACGTTTTCAAGCTTTGTCAATCTAGTGGTCTTGTTAGAAAATTTAATGTGAAAAGAAAATAGTATACTGTTCTTGAAATTTCGCCTCATTTCGATCAATCAATATATCTATTTGTAGTAACTACCTAATTATACTGTAATGGTGTTATTCATAGACGTTCACCAAACCCGTTTTAGAATGCGTCTTTGTCTGTTGACATTTGGTACCATTAGTTAAAAATACCGAACATTCACTATATGAATAGAAGTTACATGAAAATGTCGAATCAACATAGGTAGAATGTTGTGAATCGATAAGACACTACAATTGACAACATTTCAAATTTTCAAGTTGTCCTTTTTATGTCCTAGATCGATAGAAAATGAAATTTTGAGGTCCACGTGTTTATTTTATTTCTCCCGAAATCCTAATTTTAATTTTCATTCAAAAATATCTAATCTAAAATTAGCGAATCGTAAGTGAATTATGACGTAATTTTTATGAATTACCTATGTTTGACAGCATTGCTCCTTAACAGTCGTAGGAATGACGTCACACTTCCGTTTTATACATTTTGGCGATTTTCTTCAAATGTAGTGAAGAAAAAAATCTAAAAACTATTTTATGATTAACCGAAATGGTTTTTCGATTTAGGCATTATTATACATTTTGAAATGTTGTCAATTTAAAATGATAAAAACATAATTAGTAGTTTGAAATACCAAGTCTAAAACGGAAAGAGTTTGCAGTAGATAGTAACCGTAAATAAGTCTAATGTAACTATGTACCTATATGCTACTTTATTTGGCCCGTTGCCCGCGTTTCCTGCCCGGTCGGTAGCGGAGGCATTCCGTTTTGCATTATAAATTAATTTTGAGGAAGTCGAGATATATTTTGCCGTTAGCGTATTCTCAACTTTAATTACTGAAGATGGATAGTTGTTTATTTGAGTACTGCAATTCTTCCCACAATAATATTACGTGCGCACTCGAATGTAGGTACAGTCACGAGTTTTAATTTCGCACCCACTTAAGGTTGACAGTCCTGTCAAACTGTATAGAAAGTCAAAGAAAAAGTTTGCGAAATGGGTCACAAATTAATGCGCGTGACCGTATGTAGATGTGAAAGCTACAAAGTATTGTACCTATCATTAATTATTCTTATCTATGATTTGATCTGATTGAAAAACTAACACTAAACAAACATACAAAGATAAGATTTTTAGGCAGTGTTCTTTATTGCATTAGTACCTAGTATTAAAGTCTATTCATCCAATACGTGACCTAGCATGTAAACAAACTGATTTTCAAGACGTTAATCATTATCACACTTTTCTCTAGGATTAATAGTAGATTGTTTGACAAGGGTCTAAAGTAAGCCATATTACCACGAGATAGTTATTTTCCCGAACGTAGTGAGGGAAAATTGTTCGAGTGGTAATATGGCTTTTAGGCCCGAGTTATACACTCTACTTTTCACTTCGATTGCGAGAAAACACATAAACACAAATTATCCACATTAAATGAATAATTTAACTCTTGGCGGGCGTATGTCTAATTTGACAGCATGTTTTTTTTTCTAAGGCCAGCACCATGCCTCGCTATGCGTGTTCGCTTTGCGTATTCGCCTCTCTTTCTTTTGCTATATTAAAGAAAGAGATGCAACATGCGCTTTTTTTTCTTTTAAGAGGAGTAATTGCTTTGACCATAGACACCGCTTAATCTTTAGAGAACTGAAAATCGTCTTTCCTGATTTGTCGATTTTAGTACAGCTGTTTTCTGGTTAGTTGATATTTTTACCAAATATTTTTTAATCTGTCAAATTACTGTTCTGTGATTGGTGGATTTAATCGGTGAAGTATTTTGATTGGTCAAATTAAAATGTTTTGTAAATCATAAATATGTATACATATTTTCCCTAGGGCTTAAATGTACTACCTTAGCCCCGCTTCACAAGTCTAATATGACACACTTTTCGAGCATGAGAAGTGAAAAATACTTTATGTCACACCTGGCCATCAAATCCCACTTCCTGGCCAGGGGTGACATAAAATTTTGTACTTAACACGGGCGGTAATAAAGAAAGCCTCAGATCGCAGGTATTTGACGCCCGAGCCGAAGGCCATGTTTGTTTTACCGCCCTTGTTAAGTAATATACTATTGTGAGCTTCTTGAAGTATACGACAACATTATAAGTGATGATTATTGTGTAATTCGAGATAAAAGGTGATGTTTTTTTTTAACCTGACCGTGGCTTCATATAAGCGATAGGAATGCGCGGCCAACCGCGCACTCCAAAGAGTGGCCTAGGGAAAATGTGATAATAATTAATGTCTTCAAGAAGAGTTTGTTTACATGATAGGACACGTAAGTATTAATAGAATGTAAAGTAAACTATCCAATGAAATAAGAACATTATTGCGGGTTTCAAACTCAAAGTAGAGTACTTAGTTTTATCTCACGGGCGCGGGTGAGCCATGGTTGTGTGTTGAGCTGTAAGTACATGCACATTGTCTATGTGTGCGTCAGCGTAGGAGCTATGAGTTCACGGTGTTATGTGTTCGTATGTGTCACAACTACAACAATGGCCGACCCGCGCTCGTGACATAAAAGTGCTATAATCGTAGTGTGAATTCCATTGCACACCAATAGCTGCACGGGTGACCCATTTAACCGGGGTGAATAATTATCCCAGAGTGATACACAATCGTAATTAATGCACACGCGATCAGTTGCGCTACCGGATAATTTTACGGTCAGCTGAGTGCAACCGAACTGCAGTTTAGTTACACGATGTGTGTACAGTCGTACAGTCGACATCAAAAATATCTATACCCAGTGAGTGACGATGCGAACTTGGAGGTGAAAGTGCCCTTGTGGCCTATTTGCAGAATAAATGTTTGAATTTTGAATTTTTTCATACATTTTGGCGTGCAGCGCAGCGTCCCGCTTAAGACTTGGTCACACCGCTTGCGCGACGCAAGCAGGACGCTGCGCTGCGCGCCAAAATGTATGAAACCGTCCCGCTCGCGTCGCGCAACCGGTGTGGCGTCGCTAACCTGTTGGCATACGTTCCGGCGCGCAACGGTCGCAGTGTGACCAAGCCTTTACGTCGCGCAAGCGGTGTGACTAAGCCTTAAAAGAGAGAAATGACACATCAATGTACAACAAGGAAGGAAGTTGGTTGCATCATTAATTCAGCAGCGATTCAATGTTTGAGGGCTAAGTTGACTCATAATACACGAATATTTCAACGTACATAAATTAATTTTCCTTTAATTACATCATCGTTATTTGTCTGTTTTTGTTGTGGATACACCTTACGCCGCCTTTGAGCAATCTGAGACCTTTTACTTTCTGTTCCTTTATATTTGACCAATGAGACTACATCTCCAACCTATAGGTTAAGTATTTAAGTCTAGTCGTTTTCAAAAAAGTGTACGCTTTCTTTTACGTTGCTAACGTTTACGTACGCAAGTTCCTGATATATATTTTTATGTCATTTACCTGTATCATATATACAGTTTTAAATATTTTTGTTAACTCTAAACATGTTTTTATATACAAATGATATTCCTTAATGTGGTTCAGCTATTTTATATAAACTAAAACTAGGTCAGTCAGTCACAACGATACCCACCGTCGGTTTCAACGTGGAGACGGTTACGTATAAGAACGTCAAATTCAACGTTTGGGACGTCGGGGGGCAAGACAAAATACGGCCGCTGTGGAGGCATTACTACACAGGTGAGATACTCTTTATTGCATACCCTTATTAAAGGGCAGTACAACAAGTACAGGCAAATAATGTCTTCTAGACAACCTTTAGAGTGTAACTTACAAACTTTAAAATGTATGGATTCTGCCAAAAGTATTTATAACTTCAACAAAGTAATTAAAGTGTATGATGCCTTTATTAAAGTTTTATATACCTAGTAAGTAAGCCATTTTTGCTTGTATAGTAGAATTTAAGTAGCTATTTTTGCTTGTATAGTAAAAAAAAAATTTAATGAAATAAATAGCTTGTTTGAAAAGTGACACTTCAAACGACATACCTACACGAAAAAACTAGATACTAACGTGATAGTAACGTAGAGAGAAAATGTCAAGATTATGCAAAACAAAACCATAGCAGACGAGAAAGCTTTGCGCGATGTAATAAAAATATCATTCCTACCTACCTATTCTGACTATTCTGACTATCCGCTGTATGTAGACAGTAAACAAACTTTACTTCCTGATGTCAGCTCCGCGGCACCTGCTCTAAACAAATCAAGAGATTAGATAGATGCACAACGCACGTCTATAAATAAAAATATATGTCGCAGTTGAACGGTTTTTCTTGTCTTTCGCGCCGCGTTGTTGGTTATTATTTATATTGTTGTCTCCATTTAATATTCAGATATACTTTATTAGTATATGTGAACATTATATTGTCATCTAAACCTAGGTCAGGTAAGGTCGGCTTGCGCCAACTAAAAACATACTAGCTTGCTAACTTGCATATGTACAATCGAAGCTTACGATTGGTTTGGTGGAACCTACTTTAAGTCCTTTTTAGAATTACCTAGTCAGAAGGGCGAAAACGGAATCCTTATAATTTCGTCATGTCTGTCCGTCCGTAACTCACAGCCGATTTTCCCTGACACTATAAGCACTACAAATATGAAATTTGGTAGGAAGATTTACATATTTTATGAACCGCTACATAAAAGTGATATGAAATTACGAAAAAATATTAAATTAGAAGGTTAACGGGGGGATGAAAAATAATTCAATGCACATAAGCGTATTGGGTATTTATAGATTAAAAATGATATGATTATGATGATGATTCTAAAGAAATCCATACTAGTCAACCGCTTGAGATATTAGCTGTCAATGTCGTAAAAACTGTAATCGTTAGCGCTATATAAATTATGCCACACTGTTCATGCGAACTCCAGGCTTCTCTTCGCTTTCAGTGCCCGGCCCGTAAAGCCAGTCAGGTTCAAAAAACCAATCGACCTCATTATTAAACCACTAGCCTACTTCTCTCTGCTACGGCATACGACTGTGTGTGAATTATTGAACTGTGCCGCCGTTTTCATTTATTTGTGAGCGTATCGTGCCTACTCGCAATAAAAACCCCGGTCTATACGGTTTTACATTGTCACATTGTAAGAAGATTAAAATCAACTATTAAATGCTTTTATTAGACGTATCGCGTTTACCATGAAGGTAGTCTTGATCTTTCTGATGTTTTTTGATTTTATATTATAAAGGAGAAATGTCAGCCTCGAGGGCCTTTGCCAGAGTCAGGTAGGTAATAAGGAATCAAAGCATTTTGCAAATAGATAGATGACTCTCGCCAAGATGGCGTCGAAAATCCATCAGTTTTTGTTTATATGTTTGAATATTTAAGTTCCGGTTTATCTGTTATGTCAAATATGCAAATAACAGATATAATAATAACTTTTGACGCCATTTGAAGTCATTATCATTAAATTATAATAATAAAAATAAGGTCTGTCTGAGATGCACGCAATGTAATGTGACTTCTCAGTCAATCAATCAAAAAGTTTATATGTATAAACAAGATTACAACAGATGGTACAAAAAAATAAATACAAACCAATCTTGTTCTACCATAAGATGGCGTACAAATGTATGTATGTATTGGTTCCATTTATTAGTTATTTATTTATTTCACAAGTACGGTTATACCAACTATACTCATTATTATGTATGCAAAACTATGTAACTCCGAAAAAAGAATTACTTATTATCCGGTATCCTGTTAACTTAGGAAATATATTCCTTCTATTTAAACATGATTTTCCAATTATGGTTTTTCAGAATGCATTATCCTTTTTCAGAAAAACCGGCTTATAAAACTCGGCGAGAGATCTTTTTTTATACATTTTAACACGTACATTTTCTAAATTCCAGGCACTCAGGGTCTAATATTCGTAGTGGACTGCGCCGACCGCGACCGCATCGACGAGGCGCGGCAGGAGCTGCATCGAATCATAAACGACCGCGAGATGCGCGACGCAATCATACTCATCTTCGCGAACAAGCAGGATTTGCCAGACGGTGAGTCAAACCCCCAGGCTAATGCTAGTGAGCGCAGTAACCGGATCATAATGACCGCGATATGCGCGACGCCATCATACTCATCTTCGCGAACAAGCAGGACTTGCCCGACGGTGAGTCAACCCCTCAGGGTAATGCTAGTTAGCGCAGTAACCGGATCATAATGACCGCGATATGCGCGACGCAATCATACTCATGTTCGAGTACAAGCAGGAGTTGCCCGACGGTTAGTCAACCCCCCAGGTTAATGCTGATGAGCGCAGTAACCGGATCATAATGAGCTCGATATGCGCGACGTTATCATACTCATCTTCGCGAACCAGCAGGAGTTGCCCGACGGTTAGTCAACCCCCAAGGTTAATGCTGATGAGCGCAGTAACCGGATCATAATGAGCTCGATATGCGCGACGTTATCATACTCATCTTCGCGAACCAGCAGGAGTTGCCCGACGGTTAGTCAACCCCCCAGGTTAATGCTGATGAGCGCAGTAACCGGATCATAATGAGCTCGATATGCGCGACGCTATCATACTCATCTTCGCGAACCAGCAGGATTTTCTGTAAGCATTACTTTTACAGAATATTTAGCAGCAAACGGAACGAGAAAATCTCTTTATTTATGGCCTCAACGGTCATTAAAGTGAAACAAGGTACCAATTATTAAGCAAAAAGAAAAGTTCGATTATCTCGAAAACCAAGGGACTTTTACTAAAACTGAATGTCCATTTTCTGGACCAGCCTCAGGTGCTCTATCAGTGGTTAGAAGCTTGTCCATTAATTACTGGACACCCATTAAACGTAGCTCCTTCCCTCGCAGCTAGAGTATGTTTTGTTAGGGTTCCGTACCCGAAGGGTCAATACAGAACCCTATAGTTGTCATTAAAAACACGTCCGTCGGTCCGTCGTCTGTCACACAGGTTTACAGCCAAACGGTTCGATGGTGTCCCAAAACCATACAAATAGTCAAAACTTATTTTTAAATGTTTAAGGGGGCTCCCATAATGCTAAAGGGGGCGTGAAAACAAACCAACTTAATTTTGCGGTTGGTTCGGAACCCTAAATGTGCGAAGTTTGACTCGCGCTAGGCTAGTTTTTTCCTGTATCGGAAAACTACTGTTAAAGTAATTAAATTATATGATGAAAATCCCAGTTGGTCCCACGACCTTCACATTAAACGTAGCTCCGTTACCTCCAGCTACAGTGTCTGTTTTACCCACCAATGACGAGCAATTGTACATTCCAGCGATGAAACCGCACGAGATCCAAGAGAAGCTCGGGCTGACGCGCATCCGCGACCGCAACTGGTACGTGCAGCCGTCGTGCGCGACCACCGGCGACGGCCTGTACGAGGGGCTCACGTGGCTCACCAGCAACCACAAGTTATGAGCTGCGGAGTAGGCGGCCCGCCCGCCTAGACTAGCCAAGGTAAATTAAAAACTAACTGGGCTGGCACGACGACCCGAAATGAGTCTTGGCCTCCGACACAAGAGCACGCCACTTTGCTCGGTCCTGCGCAATTTCTCGCCAGCTTGCACCGGCTCCGAGCTCACGCAGGTCCGCTTCCACCACATCCTTCCAGCGATATTTGGGGCGACCCACAGGACGTCGTCCGGTCGGTCGACCCAAGTATGCTCTCTTCACCTGTCGATCTTCTCCCATCCTCTCAAGGTGGCCAAGCCAGCGGAGACGATGCGCTTTGGATACACCTCTTCTAGGTGAATTGGGCATTAATAAGATACAGAATCTAACCCCTTAGTCATAATCGTTCATCAAATCTATATTAGTTAAATTGCCGCTAAAATTATTTTGTCCTTATCTGTCACTTTGACATTAGTTTGTGAGAAAGGGATAATACACATTTTAGTTAGCAGAGTTTTGTTAAATTTATAGAAAATCCCCTTATTTATGTAAGTTAACAAACCTTAAGACATTCGGCGGCGGCAAGGTAGGGCACAAAAATGACACGAATTCGAGTTACCCGCACAGAAACAAATGTCAAAGTGACAGATAAACTTTATGTATAATTTATGAAAACTGGAATACCTACGGCCGTAACTCTCGAGGCCTACCATGCATACGCATACCCTGAAATCCAGTATGAATGTGTGATATGGGGCCTACTATGTAGTAGTATGTAGGAAGTATCTGGGAAGTAGTGTACTAACTAACAGATGTAAGACAAAAAGATTTCTAGCTCACATAGTCAACACACACGCACGCACACACGCACGCACACACACACACACACACACACACACACACACACACACACACACACACACACACACACACACACACACACACACACACACACACACACACACACACACACACACACACACACACACACACACACACACACACACACACACACACACACACACACACACACACACACATTTATCGGCGTCAAATACCTGCGATCTGAGACATTCTTTGTTTTACCGCCCTTGTTAAGTAATGTATGTATGTAAGCACTTTATTTCACACAATGATACCCCGCCGCCGCCGGTTTTGACGACCGCTTTAGCTTAGTTGGTAGTGACCCTGCCTACGAAGCTGGAGGTCCAGGGTTCGAATCCCGGTCAGGGCATTTATTTGTGTGATGAGCACGAATATTTGTTCCTGGGTCTTGAATGTTTTTCTATGTATTTAAGTATGTATATCGTCGCTTAGTACCCATAGTACAAGCTTTGCTTAGTTTGGGACTAGGTTGATTTGTGTAAGATTGTCCACAAATATTTATTTATTTTATTTATTAATAACAAGTTAAAACACGTACATGTCACAAAAGATTGAAGTACAAAGGCGAACTTACCCCTATAAGGGATCTCTTCCAGCTAACCTTTGAGCAATTGAGTGGAAGTGCAATGAGAGACAAACTTACAATGTACTATTAAATTCTAAAGTATACTTTCTCTGACTTCCAGGTGAGGATTTCGATGCCATTTAATTTAAGTATGCTGCGCCCATGCCGTCGAATCTTGTAATTTCATGTGAACCAGTGTCGATCGATTGGATTAATGTTGAGCGGAACTCTTAGTGAAGGTGCAACGAGACTGTCCACTACGGGCACCAAGGACTATTCAATTACTAGGTAGTTAGTCAAACATTCGTGAACGATATTCACGCAAATGAGAAATCAGTTATTCCATTATTTAATTAAAATTAGAGGTTTGTTGTATCGATTGATTTATTTTTTTGTATGTTTATTTAAAAGATGATTACTTAGAGTAAAGATTTTTTTTATTATGATATAATTTAATGTGTACCTCCAATTTTGTATGATAGTATGGTAGAAATTTCAAGTTTTTAATGCATTAATAGTAATCAATTGAATGTGGTACTTGGTAGTGAACGCAATATGTGTATTACTTAAGTAATAGCTATTAGCTACCACGCCTGCGCAATGAAGCTCTGCGTGTTTCTGTATCTTGACTGGTTTTTTTTTCAACTCCGATACAGTATTATGAAAGTGTAATGGTTTCTGAGAAATTAGTTTTCTGTGAACACTGAAAAGTTCCGTTTAAGTAACTGGTCACAATTTACATCATTACCTAAAAAGCTAAATATTGTAGTAATAGCTAATTCTTACTAATGTATAGTTTTCCAAATGATGTTAATATAAAGCAGTCAAGATATAAACACGAATTTGTTGTAAATCAATGTACATATTGATGTTTTACACAATATATGTACATAACGAAGATTATCTTATATCGTCTTTTGATTTGATGTTGATGTATTTTGTATGCAAAGTTGTAATAACCAGGAATTAGTGTAAGAATTATAAATAAATTTCTTGGAGATGACAACTAGAACAACGCATTTCGTATATAATGTAGACTAGGCCGGTCCATTCAAAGTAAGTTGTACATAATGCCCTATGAAATTAATGTAAAACTTAAGCAATAACGAAATTTACAAGTTACTAAGTTATAACCATGTTGTCTGCTTGAGTTTTGTTTATAATTTTTATCATAACGAGTATTTTTTTAGTTTTAACGCGACGTATTATGCTTATAGCTTTCGATGTGTTATGTCGGGACCATCAGATGTTGTGGCAAGTTTTGTCATGTTTTCTTGCCCTATGATTAAAAGAACCTTTGTCATTTCCTTTTGATGTGATATGATTATATTGATTCTATTTATCAGCCAGTATCATCGGTTAATACTCTCAATTAGTAACAATGACATGACAATATTTAACTTCGCTTACTATAGATTATTGCGGCCAAAATTGGTGTAAATGCACGTTGTTCCTAGTTGAAAATAGCCTCTGTCACTACGGTATATAGAATTTAACCCTTTGACCGTCAAAGCGATAGTGTGTCGTCGTGCCCAGTACGCCAAGCACTGTTTTTTTGGTGTAATGTCTTAATCAATAAAAACAAATTTAAACAGTAAAGTTCATAAATGATTTTTTTCATGATCAAAGTACACCTTCACTCCGACCTTTTAAGTGGTTGTTGGCGTGGTGGGCACGACGACACCCAACCACTTTATAGGTTCTTGGCGGTCAAAGGGTTAAACAGAAACATTGTACTTTGGACGCGTACGCAACCGCAGGATCGTAAATAGTTACGATTGCATACTTTGTCATAGTACGAAACCAGTTGCGATCGAAAAAAAAATATTATTCTTAAGAAACCAATTGTAACAATTGTTTCGTCTTCATACAGTTTCAACAGAAGTTCGGCTCCTATTCCTAGGCACCGCGATTTCGCGATCGCGGGAGTTTTCCTATAAGGAAAATTTTCATCGATCGTAACTAATAATAATAATAAAGACATTTATTCAACTAAGATGCATTGGTACATGACATGATATAAATAAATCCCGCATACAATTATGGTATCAACGTAAAATGTAGTAACTGTATTCGTATGTACATAGCAAAAAAATACATCGCAATTGGTTACGAAACTGCGCGCTTGTATACGCGAAGGGATTATACTGATTAAAATCAAATGAAAATAGGCCGTCTCTCATTAAAATCTTTACCGAAATACAATGTACACAAAATGTTTCGCTTTAAAAAAAGTGCAATTAAATTAGTAATTGTAATGCACTTGTGATGTATAAATTGAGTTTATTATAAAATTATTATAGTTTAAACCGAATAGCATTGGTGCGTTATACTGGGAAGCGAAAGTGTGGCTACGAATACAGTCTGCTGTATAATATTGTAGAAAGTTATTCAATATAATTCACACTTGACCGATTTGTTTTATTCATCATCTGCATGTTACTGTAAGTCATGTTGACACCTGCCATTCAGAAAAGTATATTGCCCTCGAGGGATCAATTTTACTTTTCTTCTCTCATTTGAGGGCTATAATGACTTTCCTCATAGGTGCGAAAAACGGATTTTTTCCACTTGGCAAATTAAAAATTATTTGCGCCTTGTGCGTAAACACTTAACCCTTTGACCGCCAAAGCGATAATGTGGCGTCGTGCCCAGAACGCCAAGCATTTTTTTTGGTGTAATGTCTAAACCAATAAAAACAAATTAAAACTGTTCATAAATGATTTTATTCATGGTCAAAGTACACCTTCACTCCGACCTTTTAAGTGGTTGTTGGCGTGGTGGGCACGACGACACACAACCACTTTATAGGTTCTTGGCGGTCAAAGGGTTAAATGCCTCGCCACGCTCAATATTCCACTTCTCTCAGGATTCTATTGTAGACTCGTTCACTTCACTCAGGATCCAATCTAGCGAATAGAGCGCCAAATGAAACTCAAAATAGTTTCCAATCATGTAATTAAGTCTACGATCATCCATCCGATACAAATGACACCTTTTACCACTGTGTCTTTAATGTTTTCCCCTATCTGTGTCAGTCTTTGGCGTATTTTTGCTGCTAACTTACAGGGGTTTAGAACTGTTCGGCGTCGTTTGAGGTTTTTGGTTTTTTTTTGTACCATATTTGTCTTGATTTTGGCAAACGCTTGAAGGATTTCGATGGAGATTCATAACATTGCTTAAGCGATTTAAAAATAAAACTAATTGTATTACTTAACGGCGTTTAGACGACGATTACAAGAGTTTCCATATTAAGAAACGACAGCTATTCCAATCGTAAACGTATCGCTCTTGTATTTCTTGTAGTTCATCAAATGTTTTCTAATCTATACCTTCTTCAGGTAGCCTAGTTGCGCTCGAAGGCTTCAAACGAATTAAAAATTTCCAAGGAACAGTCTCAATTGATTGCCGTTGTTGATTTCACAATATGTATTAAATAAAAGACTGCTCACTTTGTCCTATTCGAAACTTGTAATGTTTCTTTACGTAAACTGACGTCTAATGTAGTTTAAATCAGATTGGTATTTCTTAATTTCTACCATGCTTTTGAAAGATCGTGTCACGCCATTAGGCAATCTATTTTAGGCTTTGTAAATATCTTGGTAATCTTGAGATGAATTTTATGAGTCATTTACATCTTATTTTAGGCTTTTTAAACATCTTGGCAATCTTTAGATGAGTTTTATGATTCATTTAGATCTGTTATTTTCCTCGATGTTGTCTATAGGTCATGTACTTATTGTTTCTCGACTAATAATATAATGGATATCAACTGCTAGTGCTACAAGTGATGTTGCTGGTAACTGATGACTCTGGTGTGACGTCATCAGGCCTCGGTGGAAGAATGATTTGCAACTCTTCTTTAAGTTGTTCCTCGTCTTCGGGTGTATCATCTGGGTTAGGGTTGTCTTCTAATTCTTCGTGCATGGAATCACAACTGTAAAGGAGGAAGGTTTGTTAACATTTTGACTCCAAGCGGCGTCTAGTGTCACGTTCCACGTCGACAGCGTCACGTAGGACTCTATGATTCCGCTGCCGACTGCATACAGACACTGCACGTTCCGCCGCACTCCTAATTGAACCGTAATGGTATGCGTAAAAAGTTCAAATTTGAAATGAGCGGAGAAGTGTCGGAGCAGCACACGCCGCTCACTCTAAATTGGGACTTTTAGTCTTATGATTACCGTTCAGTTTGGAGTGCGGCGGAACGTACAGTTGCTGTATGCAGTCGGCAGCGGAAAAATACCTACCTTAACAATCTTAACATCAAGTCCTACGGCTGCGGACAGGCCTCTCATAGATGGGAGAAAACGGACAGAACTCCCTACGCATGCCGTGCAATGCGGGCTGAGAACTTATTTATCTTGCAAGGATTATTATCCTTGCATAATAAGTCTTGTCTGTCAACTATTAAGTAGTTCTAAATTATCAGTAGCAGCCGCGCTCGTCCTTACCACCCGCCTGACTGATGTCCGTCCCTGTAACACCATCGCAATAAGCTGGTGGCTCGTCTAATTGTCCTAATAAGGCATACCAATCCCAACGGAAGTCATTATCTAACGCCATAACACGTCACACGTCATACGTCTGTATAATACAGCAAAAGTTATTTTGTCCAAAGACAATCTAGATACCATTAGTCTTCTGTTTATGTTGTCAAACGCGCTTGTAGAGTAGACTCACTTGAGTGTGTCCCCCGCCTAGACCGATGTGTACAGCCACGCCCGGGCTCCATGGAGCCTCATGCCGCCCGGTGTGTCCCCGCACTAGTAGACTCACTTGAGCGTGTCCCCCGCCCGGACCCCCGCCTGCACCGACGTGTACCTACAGCCGCGCCCGGGCTCCGTGGAGCCTCATGCCGCCCGGTGTGTCCCCGCACTAGTAGACTCACTTGAGCGTGTCCCCCGCCCGGGCCCCCGCCTGCACCGACGTGTACCTACAGCCGCGCCCGGGCTCCGTGGAGCCTCATGCCGCCCGGTGTGTCCCCGCACTAGTAGACTCACTTGAGCGTGTCCCCCGCCCGGGCCCCCGCCTGCACCGACGCGTACCTACAGCCGCGCCCGGGCTCCGTGGAGCCTCATGCCGCCCGGTGTGTCCCCGCACTAGTAGACTCACTTGAGCGTGTCCCCCGCCCGGGCCCCCGCCTGCACCGACGCGTACCTACAGCCGCGCCCGGGCTCCGTGGAGCCTCATGCCACCCGGTGTGTCCCCGCACTAGAAGACTCACTTGAGCGTGTCCCCCGCCCGGGCCCCCGCCTGCACGGACGTGTACAGCCGCGCCCGGGGCCCGTGGAGCCTCTATGCCGCCCGGTGTGTCCCCGCACTAGTAGGTACAGTAGACTCACTTGAGCGTGTCCCCCGCCCGGGCCCCCGCCTGCACCGACGTGTACAGCCGCGCCCGGGCTCCGTGTAGCCTCATGCCGACGGGGACGTCCTCCGCGCCCGACCGGATCTCCAGGATTGGATGGAGAAGTACTCCGTTCTCTGTAATAAAAGCAACGATGCATGTACAGTCAGCGTCATATGTATGCGCAATTGTACGGATTGGGAATGGGATGTGGAGGGGCGCGCCTTCGTGGATGACACGCACTATAAACTGTCATTCAATGGAACTTGTTAACTATGTAAACAAACCGCCATATTGAAATTGTCTCTGAATGATGAATTTACTAGTGATGCGCAAGACTACTGCTTTACTTTGTCAAACCATACCGAATAAAATACCGAAATAATAAACAAATAGGTATTTATTTTTAATTTATTTCATCACGATCAGAAGAAAAATCGGTTTATCGGAAGTATTTATAATAAAAGGTGGCGTTACATCGTCTGTAGCCCTATCGATGATGCCGTCTAAATTTTTCATTTTATTTTCTTCCTCTATGACGTGGCCCACGCATTTCTTCCACTGCTCTGCTCCAATTCGCGACAAGCTTTCTGCCAACAAAACCTTTAATTGTGGCATCTTAAAGGTTTTATTTTTCCGCCCAACGTATCCTTTTACTTGTGCCCATATCATCAGTTCAATTGGGTTTAACTCGCAATGGTAGGAAGGAAGACGCAATACCGTTATCCCTCTTGATTTCGACAGTTCATCGACGAACATTTTTTTTATATCTAGGCCTGTCTATTTTTAGGGTTCCGTAGTAAACAAGGAACCCTTATAGTTTCGCCATGTCCGTCCGTCCGTCCGTCCGACCCCCGTTTTTCTCAGTAACCGTTAGTACTAGAAAGCTGTAATTTGGCATGAGTATACATATCAATGACGCCGAATTTTTTTTAGGGTACCTCCCCTACCCCATCGTGTGGGGTATCGTTGGATAGCTCTTTTAAAAATATTATTAGGTTTCTAAAAGCATTTTTTGATTAAAGAATTGGTTAGCGTGATATTTAGCTTTGAAGTGATAATTTTAGCTATGGTCAAGTGTCCCCCCCCCCCCCCCCTGCCAGCTAAACGGTGGCTACTAGGCATGTGAAAAAAATCATGGTAGTAGTAAATACGATGAATTTAAAAGGAAAACTATCACAGCTAAAAAGTAGACATTACTAGTTAACGAGTAATAGTCGAACTTCAGAAATGTACTTTGCAAAAGCAAACTTTCGAACAATTTCCATTGATACCTTAGATAATGTTGTTAATTCTGTCAAAAACATAGTAAATATAAGTTTGCGAACTTTTTAGTCCATATACTCGTAATGTAACGGGTAGACGACTACGGAACCCTACCTTGCGCGTGGCCCGACACGCACTTGGCCGGTTTTTTGCTATAAGGTCCGCTTTTATTTCTTTTACGTCGTAATTAATGTTTTTTCCCCGTAACCAAGCTTGGATGGCGTCTTTCCTCCACTGCATGGTGGGTACTTTGTCGATCTGACGCGAATGGTACGGTGCGTTGTCCATGACTACCACGGAACCAGTAGGTATTTTAGTTAATATTTGCTCATACCATTGTGTTGGCAGGTACAGAGTGTTAGTTGGGTAGTGTGTAGCGGCTTTAAAATTTCACCAATTTTAGTCACAACACTATCATCATAGACAATTGTAGAATTTAAAAGAAACAAAAACGTCATTCCATCAGGTCCTAATAACCTAACTTATGAAACCATTTTAAACTTTTAATGAAATATCCAAGATACAGTTATATATTTTATGAATTTGTATTTTACGGTAACGACCGTTTCAATAGTGTATGGTTGCAATAGTGTTTGATGAGGCGGTGTGACAATTCAAGGAGAAACAGTGACAAAACAAAGTTACGTCTTTTGTTTACATAGTTTACAAGTTCCATTGAATGACAGTTTAGCCGTTTCCGAGATCCCCGGAATAAATATATACAAGAATTGCTCGTTTTAAATAAAAGTACCTATGTAGTGTTGTGTTCCTGGAGGTGAGCAACGTTGCCAGAGCTCCCGAGGTTGCACTGTGTTGAGAGTTAGGGACCTTTTGTCCCTTCTTCTGTCAACACAGTGAATCCTCAAATTTTATAAAAGGTCGGCAACGCACACGTTACTCTTTTGCAGTTGCGAGCGTCTATAGT
Organism: Cenopis cana; assembly: GCA_951800055.1. Taxonomy (NCBI): domain Eukaryota; kingdom Metazoa; phylum Arthropoda; class Insecta; order Lepidoptera; family Tortricidae; genus Cenopis; species Cenopis cana. Next base: position 877,227 of record OX637476.1, on the reverse strand, counting down.
CTGCGGAGTTCGCTTACCATCGGGTGGACCGTACGCTTGTTTGCCACCGTCGTAGTATTTAAAAAAAACGGCTCAAGTTAACCTGAGACAAATTACTTCGTTTCCCACTTTTACATCGGTCAAAGTTAATGAATAGGTGACAGCTGGGCTGAGGGATGATTAATTAGGTAATTACGGGGGCTTGCTGTAAGACGGGCCGATATATAATTAAGTAGGTTATAGTACATTACTTACCAAGGGCGATAAAACAAAGAATGTCTCAGATCGCAGGTATTTTACGCCCGAGCCGAAGGCAAGGGCGATAAATATGCGATCTGAGGCTTTCTTTATTATCGCCCGTGGTAAGTACAAAATTTTATGTCACCCCCTGGCCAGAAAGTGGGTTTTTTCGCGCGCGGAGCGTGCGGTAATGGCCGCTTTATGGCCAGGTGTGACATAAACACATTTTTCTGAAGCTAATATAATTTTGGAGGTAATAGCGACTGTAGCCTTACGGTCATTGCAGGGCTTTGGGGTTTATTTTTTTCAAAAACCGGGGGTCTAATTTCAGGTCGGTTTGTCCTTCGGGCATCTGAAGCAACCCGATGATCCTACCCTACCCTACCTACCCTATCATTAATGAGGTAGACCTATCACTTTTTCTTCGCGTTAGGACATTTTGCGAAGTTAGATACTATGTTTACTCAAAAAAGCTACAGTAGCCCAGTGGTTCAAGCATGCGGCTGTCAAGCGGCGGTCGTGGGTTCGAAACCCAGCTCGTAGGTAACAATGAGATTTTCGGAACTTATGTACGGAATATCATTTGATATTTACCGTTAGCTTTTCGGTGAAGGTAAACATCGTGAAGAAACCTGCATACATCTGCGAAGAAATTCAAAGTTGTATGTGTGAAGTCCCCAACTCGCTCTGGGCCAGCGTGGGGACTACCTACTGCCCAATCCCTCTCATCCACGAGTATGAGATGAGGCCTGTGCCCAGCAGTGGGACATATATAGGCTGATGATGATGATGAGATACTATGTTTATGTATGTAAGCAATTTATTGTACAATAACAGGTTAAAAAATAAATATGCATGTCACAATATACTAAAAGGCAAAGGGTGTTTAATGTTTAATAGTCCGTGTGTGTCGCGTGGTGGAAATGTGAACGTGTGCGTGAAAATCAAATGACAATTGACTAACCGTCGGTGAGAGCAGATTCCTTCGTCCTTAGGTCCCTGTTGCGAATGTTTTCGTCCGGCGGTAACATGGCTCTTGACGTGTTTTGTTGGCTATCTGAAAAGTAAGTATTAATTAACGAGACGGTATGTAGACTTGCTAAAAAAACATCATTGTCACTGTGACCACGAGACTCGGCGATTCCTGTGTCAGTCAAACTATGCGAATTATAAAGCGGAGCGTTTTTTGTCGACAAGCGTCGTACCGGGAATTGTGCAGCCTTCGCAGCGCAGGCCCGGTTGGTGAAGGCAGCGGTACCAGTGTCATAGCAGAAGTCATTAACTCATTACCAACTTATGCTAATGCACGCAGCAACGTTCGCGCCCCATTTACTTATATATGAGATTTAACTTATGTATGGTTCAAATTCCTTTGACTCTAGTAAGATGTGCGCTGACTCTAGGGGCCCCTCTAAGCCTCTATAGCTATACCACAAAACTTGAAAAGCGAAGCGTACACTTTGTAAATTATCAACTTTTTTTCGAATGGTAGACTTGTAAAGATTTGTAGCGTGGTGGCGTTTGGTGAGAATACTGAGAATCGTGCATACAGTGACGTGGGTAAAGATAGTCTCTAAAAGCCTCGTAGACGGGGCGTGAACAGTTTGGGCGCACTTGCGCACTCACTTGGCTGGTGTGACATAGCTCATAACGTGCCGTGCATTCAGATCAGCGCGGTCCCGAACTCAAACTGCTACCGCACTCAATGTGGCGGGGCCTTAGGGATCGTCCTAATACAAACGCGACTACGCGATGATCACGCGATCGCGTTTGTTTTAGGACGATCCCTTTAGGACACCTATTCGAGTTCAATATATTCGTGAATTTCACTCGCGCGATTGCGCGATCATCGCGTAGTCGCGTTGTATTAGGACGATCCCTTAAACCAACCGGTCCACTGCGACCACGACGGGAAGTCGGCGTGTCCCCGGAACAGCGACTCGAGCTCGTCCGGCGTCATCCGGCGCAGATACGGCACACGCTTCAGGTCCGGCCGGTGCAGGCACCGGTACGAGTTGCGTCGCTGAAAAACAACACATATTGTACCTCTGGTGTTTTTTTGGGAAATAAAACACAAACAAAGGCGGTTTGCTTAAGAGGGCGCCGAGCATATTTAGCAAAAACAGCCTTCACCTCTCAATCTGTGGAGGTCACGATTCTCTACAAAAATATATAAAATATATGTAATTATTATCACAAAGAGTGTGTTTACAAGTTATCACTATTAGTAATCTATAATAAATTACACTTTAATAAATACAATACCGTAAAGTTGCACTAAAAATGAGAAGAACGCGTGTCGGCGTTTAGGCAAATTTGAATTGAAAAATCTATTATTTCGTTTCAAAATCACACTCAAACAAATCTCAAAAGTATTCACTATAAGTTATCACACTTTTCACATTTTTCCTCGCAAAGACCAATGAGAATTTCAAACGTAAATCTAAACTTTAGTGACTTTTCCATACATTTTCCCTGCCACCATACTTTCGAAAAATCGACAGATGGGCATTGGCCCTCGGTGCGAGCAGACGCATGCTCCTTTTTTCGCTTTGACAGCTGTTTTTGACATTTTGCCCGTATACGAATACAATATGTATACCACACACAAAGATTGTATTAATTGAAGTAGGGTAAATAAATATTGACGTGTGGCGTTTTAAGAACCTTTTAACATGGAATTTTTGGTATTAGCCTTTTATTTTTTAGAGAACATAAAGTGTTTGGTCCCGAAAGTTTACTTATGCGTTCAAATTATAATGTTTTCCTTCCCGAAAACGCATTCTAGACGCTAAAAGGTTGCCGATGCGTATCATTACAATGGAAATTAATTTCAATGAATGGTCACCCTGACGGAACATCTTTATAACGTAATGACATTTGTCACTTACTTCAAATGAAAATTTGTGTACATTTTTCTTTCTTTATATTTCAATAATTTTACGTATCTAATGTTGATATCGAACACCAAATACGCATACACACACGCCTCTCGACAGTTTGCCAACAACGCATACTTATCTACTGGCATTTTTTGGACATATCGCGCGTCGTACCTATTAGCCTCGAGTACATCATGATTCATGATGACGGGAAAGGTGGAGGATAGACGAGCTCGGGCCAGCCAGGTGGATTGAAAAAATCTCCAAATTCGCCGGACTCCAAGAACACCAGGCGCTGCATGCAGCACATCATCGGAACCACTGGCGAGCCATCTGCACTCCCCGCCAGAGACATAGCGGTCACGATCCTCAGCATTGAAGAACCCACTGATTGGATTGATTGGATTGGAATACTTATTGAAATTTGTGTGGATATTCACGCTTTCTCGTCAAATAGGAATACATTTAATGGCTAAATATATCTCCGATGTCGTGATATAACTTCAGGAATCGTGGATTATCAATCTGCAGTGTCACACAACAAAGAAAGTAATAAGCAGCAGAAGATTGTATTGTCGAAGCCGCATGGTTATACTAATTATAGAATGAAAATATAAATGTGTTTTTTTTTATCTTAGTTATATCTCTAACGACGACGTATAATCTGAGTCTTATACAAAATATATGTATGTAGTCCTACTTATTTCTGCAGGTCTATAAGTAGGTACGGTTTCTAATTTCTATTTGATTGTTTTTTATGGTTTGAAATTATTTGGTTCACTGCTTTGATTTTGGATATACGGATATACGTACTTTATTATATACGTTGTAGTCTTTGGATATACGTAAGTACGTCACACCGGGTAGAGTCAGTCCGACCCAGGTCGGGCCTAGTAGAGTTTAGTGAACCAGCGACAAAACTCCCAGTAAGTAGCTCGATTCCTCTCACAACTCAGATTCGGTAGAAGCCGCGTAACCAATCTCACTGGAGCGCCAACTCTTAGAGTATCCCAGTGTTTAAACCTCCCGCGTGGTCGTGTCGGAGGTTTCCCCTCGATTTTCCCCAGGCCACTTTCCAACCGCGCACTCCTATCGATTTATTGGGCTCGACCTATAAGGCCACAATCAGGTTGAAAAAACAAAAAAAGTACGTCGCAATAATTGTTTGGACGTTACGTAAACGTAGTAAATAATAGTAAGATTGCAATTTCAATTGCGTATATTATAAGTATTATAACTGTTACATTACAGCATGTATGCAGCATGTACATGGATTTAGCTATACGCAACCATTGTCCAAGTAGTGTTAAAAGTTCAGTAAAATTTACTCCACTAATTATTCTATTCAATTATCGTTCTTATAAGAAGGAACATGAGAGCTAATTTGTCATAACATAACTATGGACTCGTACATTCAACCATGCACACGATAGCGCGTCCGGCCGGCCAAGTTCCAATTACAGATAGTGAAAATGATTTACTAAATCCTACTTGGTCATATTTGTCCTACTTATTTCATTATCATTAGGTTTTAAGATTACTTAACAAACTTATTTCAAAATACTGTTATTAATTTTCATTAAGTTTCATTACATAATATATATCGAAATAAAACAACCGCATCTTCGCTTAAAACTCGCATTACCTATAAAAGCCGCTTTAGCTTAGTTGGTAGTGACCCTGCCTACGAAGCTGGAGATCCCGGGTTCGAATTCGATCTTGGGTCTTGGATGTTTTCTATGTATATAAGTATCTATTTAAATCTGTATGTATAAAGTATGTATATTGTCGCTTAGTACCCATAGTAGTACAAGCTTTGCTTAGTTTGGGACTAGGTTGATTTGTGTAAGATTGTCCACAAATATTTATTTATTTATATATATATATATTAATTCCGGCGCAAACCAAAACCATACAAAAAATAGCCAAATAATGCCAGATTTTTTCTCACTTTTAATCTATTTGTATATGAATAATTAGGAGCGTTTTACTAAAATCAAATCCCAATTTTCAGAAGTAAGGTTTTGGTGACAGATCAGAACTTGACTTTTATTTTTACATTTTTGTCATGCCTTAATAAATCATCAAATATTGTAAATCAAAACTTTGTATTCCTTACAGAAATTGACAGAGCATTGTCATTGTACAGTGACAAGTTATGACAATTTCGATTTCTCTAAGGAGTTTTTAACTCTGATTAACTGGTGGCAATACACAACCGAAAATACCTATTAAAAAAAATGTAAGTCAATGACCCGGGCCAACAAAATGAAGTAGTGTGTGTGAAATATGTATGTGTGAGTTACTGGGGAAAATAATTTAAAAAAATAGAAATTTGACAGGCGCTGATAATTTACCCTGCTCGACGCAGTCTTAAAGTAGCTGTAGTTTATTTCAACAAAAAAAGTAAACAAAAAGACGCAAAAAATATAGGCAATTAAAAAAATTAGGCTTCTACGCTACCATTTCAGAACGAGCTTGCGATACTTGTTTGCAATTATCTAGGGGATGTAAAGCATGCGAGGTTGTCAGTATAATAACATAGCAGTACCTAAATGGATATTAGCAATCTATATCTATGATTATCTAGTCTGTTCGACTAGGTAGTTTATCCTAAACCCGCTTCTTACAATATCCGGACCCTAGAAGATCCATCCGAAATATGTAGGTATTTCCCAGAAGACAAATTATATATAGTACCATCGTCGACAGACACACAATTTTGCACCTTAATAATTTGTAATTAAGTCACAAATACATCTCTGACGGCTACTATTACACAACCTAAGATACTATATCCGTTAGCAAATGGAATATCGGGCGTAATGAAGTTTCGCAGGAAGTTGGTATGTTGGGAAATGGTTATGTTTCGTACCAAATTGATGTTTGGAGGTCTATTGCGCTAAACATATCGATAATGGTTTGTAAAATTGGTTTAAGGCGATATATCGATTGAAAGAAACGCCCTTATGTTTTCGCTCACGACAAAACGGGATGCAACACTTTCCGAGAATGGCTTTTTTAGACAAATCTCGTTAAATATCTGACTGTGTGCAGGTTTATTAAATTTCCTCTTGACAGAGTTTACCTAGATGAGGTAAAATACCATCATATTAACTTAATCGTGTCTTTAAATAATGCGTTGTTTTAGTAGGCTGAGTAAAAAAAGGAAAATATAGACAACTTTGGATTTTTTTTCTATCGAGAAAATTTTAAGCAATCATGTTTAGGCTATTGTCAGTACCACAATCATCTCCCGAGTTAAGAATCATATATCTGAAAATCAGCCCCTACTGTTTGCTAGTCTGGGCAGGACAGCATTGTGATATTTATGATCCATAAGAAATGTTACTAACAACAAATTGATTATGCTATCTTAGTTAAAAAGATATTGCTTTACAAGTAGACTAGTAAGTATGAATATAAAACGTTCTTAACTGAAATACAAAAGATCCCCATTTAAGCCTCGCAGAGCCTGCTACCCTGCTACAATGGCCCGGGAAGGTTCTTTGTATTTCATTGTTGCTTTGTAGAGTTTTATACTTTTAACTTAGCCAGTATCTTGTTGGATAATAGTACACCATTCTCACTGTAAACTGTATACAATACAAATACTCTTTTGCACACCTCAATAAAAAATACAAAACAGGCGGTCTTATCGATAAAGAGCGAACTCTTTCAGACAATCTTAGGGTAGGTAGTGCAAAAAAACTGGAAAGATGGCTGACAACCCGCTGTTAAGGCCGAGCATTACCACTTTTGAGTTTCTAAAAACCATCTGAGACATGGAATATAGTGTCTTCACTCGATAGAAAAAAATCGCGAATGTACCCCTTTTTGGGAATGTTTTTTCAATATTACGGCTATATTACTGATATTTAACATTTAATTTTTGTACTCAATTAAAGATCCTAAATAGTTATAGACAAATTCGCTGGGTTTGCTTTGATAAAATGATTGGCTTAATGACTATAGCTAAATATTTACGAAACTACGCACAGAGCTTGCGTAGAGAGCGGGATGGTTAATTGTTAACTCACGCGTGTTAGAGCGGGACATTTGCGTTGAGGATACCTCCCCTTAACCAGGTCATTTATCATAGCGTAAGGGGTACCTACCTTCACAATTCCCGGAATGACCTGGATCCTCTCGCATGCCTGCGAGCTGAGGCAGTGGATGACGTTCTCATGTTTCACTGAGATGGCGGACAGCCCGCTCCGAACCAGGTCTTCGTTTATCTAGAACAATCACTGGTATTAGCAACTTAAATATATAAATATTGAGGGGAATACAATTGATGGAAGCGAACTTAGCGAACAAAACTGTTTAAAACAAACTACAGTTTAATTTCAACAAATTCATAGAAAAAAATTGTATATCAAAAAGTTAATGAAGCATGCCATATAATGTTAAGATTTTTTATGTTTTATGTACGTATAGTTCGTACACAACTGTAAGGCAAAGTGCTGTCAAATTAACGCAGGCAAAAATCTACCTAACAGTCAGAGTTCTAAGTCGAGTTTTGCTTGCGTTCGTTTAACAGAATTTGGCCATAGAGTTTTGTACCTACGAACTATACCTAACTACCTACCTATATACTTTATTCTAATCCCACGTATCAAGTCAAAAACTGCAAATAAGCTAGGTGTGAAATTTTAAAGGGTGATACGTGGATACAATTCTGACCACAAAACATTCTCAACCCAATACAAGCTCTCCATCCTCCATTCACAAGACTCATCAGCCAAAGTCCCTATTATGTCCAGTCCAACAAGTCACCCTACCTTGGTATTTCAGCTTATGAATGAAACCCGAATTTAATCAGTGTCCCCTTTCTATACCGTTTTAACGCACAAAACTTGACCCGCATTGGGGCCGTTTAACAGACATTCATTCATTGAATGAATATAAAAATGTTATACATTTTGATCTTGTCTGTGTACACTATGTCAAGAGAAAGAGGACAGATTGGGGACTTTGTTGCTCAATGCTCAATAATAACTTTAAAAAAGATTATTAGATGTATTTAACTATCAGGGAGACAACCTTACTTAAAATGCTGCAAGCTGAAAAGCCGCGTATCCACTAGAGGAATCATCGGATCGAGCGGCTGCCTCGCTCCGAGGTTGCGCAAGTGGAGACGCTGCCTTCAGGGGTTGCTCAGGGGTTGAGGCAGCGTCTCCACTTGCGCGGCCGCGGAGCGAGGCAGCTGCTCGATCCGAGGCTGCATCTAGTGGATACGCGGCTAAACAAGTATCCGTATTTTTTGTGGAATAGCTGTTTTGTAAACTCATTAACGAGACTAGAATACGAGCATAGACTAAGGCAAGAGTATAGGATGGATGGCACAGTGTTTGAAATGATTTTATATCCCGTGACAAGTACCTGAAGCTCCCTTCAGAGCACGGTGCCAACGACAGCTCCTCTTTAAACCGATGTGCCGAAGTCAACCCCGTCGCCACGTTATACACACTAGCCACCGGATTCATCAGCAACAGCGAATCGCAGCACGGCACCATGCAATGGCGGTAGCTCCTCTTTAAAGCGATGCGCCGAATTCCAGCCCCTCCCATCACTACAGTGTCCCCACTAGCCACCGGATTCATTAATAGCGAAGCGTGAAAAATACCTGAAGTTCTTTGCATTCGCAGCACGGCACCATGCAATGGCGGTAGCTCCTCTTTAAAGCGATGCGCCGAATTCCAGCCCCTCCCATCACTACAGTGTCCCCACTAGCCACCGGATTCATTAACAGCGAAGCGTAAAAAATACCTGAAGTTCTTTGCATTCGCAGCACGGCACCATGCAATGGCGGTAGCTCCTCTTTAAAGCGATGCGCCGAATTCCAGCCCCTCCCATCACTACAGTGTCCCCACTAGCCACCGGATTCATTAATAGCGAAGCGTGAAAAATACCTGAAGTTCTTTGCATTCGCAGCACGGCACCATGCAATGGCGGTAGCTCCTCTTTAAAGCGATGCGCCGAATTCCAGCCCCTCCCATCACTACAGTGTCCCCACTAGCCACCGGATTCATTAATAGCGAAGCGTGAAAAATACCTGAAGTTCTTTGCATTCGCAGCACGGCACCATGCAATGGCGGTAGCTCCTCTTTAAAGCGATGCGCCGAATTCCAGCCCCTCCCATCACTACAGTGTCCCCACTAGCCACCGGATTCATTAACAGCGAAGCGTAAAAAATACCTGAAGTTCTTTGCATTCGCAGCACGGCACCATGCAATGGCGGTAGCTCCTCTTTAAAGCGATGCGCCGAATTCCAGCCCCTCCCATCACTACAGTGTCCCCACTAGCCACCGGATTCATTAATAGCGAAGCGTGAAAAATACCTGAAGTTCTTTGCATTCGCAGCACGGCACCATGCAATGGCGGTAGCTCCTCTTTAAAGCGATGCGCCGAATTCCAGCCCCTCCCATCACTACAGTGTCCCCACTAGCCACCGGATTCATTAACAGCGAAGCGTAAAAAATACCTGAAGTTCTTTGCATTCGCAGCACGGCACCATGCAATGGCGGTAGCTCCTCTTTAAAGCGATGCGCCGAATTCCAACCTCTCCCATCACTACAGTGTCCCCACTAGCCACCGGATTCATTAACAGCGAAGCGTAAAAAATACCTGAAGTTCTTTGCATTCGCAGTAGCTCCTCTTTAAAGCGATGCGCCGAATTCCAGCCCCTCCCATCACTACAGTGTCCCCACTAGCCACCGGATTCATTAACAGCGAAGCGTAAAAAATACCTGAAGTTCTTTGCATTCGCAGCACGGCACCATGCAATGGCGGTAGCTCCTCTTTAAAGCGATGCGCCGAATTCCAGCCCCTCCCATCACTACAGTGTCCCCACTAGCCACCGGATTCATTAATAGCGAAGCGTGAAAAATACCTGAAGTTCTTTGCATTCGCAGCACGGCACCATGCAATGGCGGTAGCTCCTCTTTAAAGCGATGCGCCGAATTCCAACCTCTCCCATCACTACAGTGTCCCCACTAGCCACCGGATTCATTAACAGCGAAGCGTAAAAAATACCTGAAGTTCTTTGCATTCGCAGTAGCTCCTCTTTAAAGCGATGCGCCGAATTCCAGCCCCTCCCATCACTACAGTGTCCCCACTAGCCACCGGATTCATTAATAGCGAAGCGTGAAAAATACCTGAAGTTCTTTGCATTCGCAGCACGGCACCATGCAATGGCGGTAGCTCCTCTTTAAAGCGATGCGCCGAATTCCAGCCCCTCCCATCACTACAGTGTCCCCACTAGCCACCGGATTCATTAATAGCGAAGCGTGAAAAATACCTGAAGTTCTTTGCATTCGCAGCACGGCACCATGCAATGGCGGTAGCTCCTCTTTAAAGCGATGCGCCGAATTCCAACCCCTCCCATCACTACAGTGTCCCCACTAGCCACCGGATTCATTAACAGCGAAGCGTGAAAAATACCTGAAGTTCTTTGCATTCGCAGCACGGGACCACGGCGGGAGTTCCTATGGAGTTCCTCCTTCAAGCGATGCCCCGAAGTCAAACCCCCCCCATCACTACACTACAGTGTCCCCTCTAGCTACCGGATTCATTAAGCGTCAATTACACTTCGTCGTTCGCCGCATTCTGCATGAGCGACCGCAAAAGTGTAAAGAACATGTTAGTCGGCCGCATTCGGCGATCGACAGCTGCCAAGTCGCCGTAGTAGGTGGACAGACTAATGTGAAGACAAAGTTTGTTGGCTTTAAGTAGTTTAAAATGAATTCGGCGACCGCATTAGGTGAACGACGCAGTGTAATTGCCGCTTTAACAGCGAAGCGTGAGAAATACCAGAAGTTCTTTGCCTTCGCAGCACGGCACTAACGGAGGGACCTCTTCCTTCAAGCGATGCGCCGAAGTCAACCCCGTCGCCACGTTGTCCCCGCTTGCCACAGGATTCATCAGGAGCAACGAAGCATGCGAAGACCGTTCTTTCACTTCCACATCCGAGTCTTTGGTGTTCCTCGCTAGTATCGTCGTGGGGTGATCGTGTAGCAGCTGCATTTTGTCTGTTTTTGGTTTTTGTTATGTAAAATTATGGTTTTATGGTGGTGCCTATAAGTTTACATTTTTGCTGCAATTAAGACACAGACTTGACAGTTCGATTTTTGAAAGTAATCGTTTTTTTTTTAGACAATTGTGTAGTTAAAAAGTTTTAGGTCGCATTCATCTAAATTCTAAGCGATCGTTGGTGTGAATCAGCATCAGAAGCAAATCAGAAGCACCTTGCAGTTTCAAATTAATATTGGTCATTTCTTGTAAAAGTCGAACGTAGATTTATGTATATTTGTAAAGTTTTATATTTAGCTTCTCTCATTTATAAAAAAATGATAAATTGTGAGTAGAAACCTGAACGCAACCTATGTTACGTGGTGGTGCATCAAAGAGAATATAACCACTACGTTCTGTGGTGCATGCAAAGACTAGGTACAATGTTAAGTGCATGCACGGTGCATGAGATTGCCAGACCTCGGGTGGGCATTGCGGTAGAATGACAGCAACCCCACGATGCTCCCCACTAAACGACGGCATGTTCCTTATATGGAAGAGCGAAGCCCACCCACATACCCCCCAACATGGTCCTGGGGAGATGCGCAAATGCATTTTCTATGCGTTAAAAAAAGGTCGCCGTCCACCTCAAGAGAATGCGCTGTATTGAGAGTATCTGCATTTTTTTTGTTTTCGAATCAAAAGAATTAAGAGTCGGCAAAACTCAATATGACTGAATATGTCGGTGTCCATATGATTTGGTGTACCTTAGAATTATGCTGGCCATTACATAGCTTTTCACTATCGTATAAAATTTGCTCCATAAGTGTTCTAGAAAACCTCGTTATCCTTACAATCCATTGTTCTCTCCATCCTTTATCTTCAAAGACGGCCGAAGTTCACGCAGGGCCCAAGGGCCTGTGATTCTGTTAAGGCCCTGATAAGTGGCCACATTTATTGAGGAGATACCGTAAACTGATCACGTAGCAACACTTGAGCGCCCCTGAACTGTGAGGTTGTTATGTAACCTAAAGCATTCCTTAGCCGTAATTTTTGATGGAATTTTGTTTAATTATTTAAGTAGCACAAACGCTTACAATAAATACTTAGGCATACCTAATAAGTACAATATATTGCCTAAATTTTACCTAGAAAGGGATTAAAAATTTTGAAGACAACTAACCTACTTATTTACTTACATACGAGCAGTGCAAGTTAAGGCGCTACACTGAGAAATTTAGAGACTTTGAAACGCTGTCCTGCCCAGACTAGCAAACAGTAGGGGCTGATTTTCAGTTATATGATTCTTGACTATATGATTGTGGTACTGACAATAGCGAAACATGATTGCTTAAAATTTTCTCGATAGAAAATAAATCCAAAGTCGAGTCTATATTTTCCTTTTTTTTCTCAGCCTACTAAAACAACGCATTATTAAAAGACACGATTAAGTTAAATATTATGATATTTTACCTCATCTAGGTACTGACAAGAGGAAATTTAATAAACCTGCACACAGTCAGATATTTAACGAGATTTGTCTAAAAAGCCATTCTCGGAGAGGGTTGCATCCCGTTTTGTCGTGAGCGACAAAGGGCGTCTCTTTCAATCGATATATCGCCTTAAATAAAAACTTGTGAAAATACAGGAATGCCTTAAAGCCTAGCCTCGGAGGAGGCTACAAGTTGTAGATACTTTTATTTTTGTATCCGCCACGGGTTTATTAATTTTTTTACATTTTGATCGCGTCGCTCGCGCCGCCTCGCTGGCTGCTCCGCTGGCCGCCCCGCTCGCCACCCCGCTCCCCGCTAGCGTTAAGTCCACGGCCTTTTAACCTTTTCACGCATTTTGGATTCCGTAGCCTATCGGGAATGGTATTCCGGGAAAACTTCGGCAGAGAGCCATTGCACAACCTAGGTAAGCGTTCTTGGAAAACCTGTTTAATCTGCTGTTGATTTTAACGTGTCAGAAATCAAATGAAAATGCAAGATGTATATATTATATTACATTGAGCCTCTGAATGAATTTGAAATGCAAAACGTTGAGCCTCCACTTTAATTCAGAAGCGAAATTACCCGCTGCTGAAGGATTCGTGAAATTGCACGTACCTAATGGGTGTAATTCGATTCCCCAACATCATGGGGGGAGTTTGGTTATTGGGCTATTAATATAAGGTTAATACGCTTGAGACGGCACTCATAGGACGTGTCAAGTGAGTTGGAAGTTATTGGGAAATGTGTACGATAGGCGTAGTAAGCTATTACGAAATTTGAACGAATTATCATGAAATTTGGTATACCCACCTAAGTACAAATCGTACTATGAGCTTATGGACTGGAATAATAACCATAATTATATAATACTTTTTATCCCGAAAATCATTGAAAAATTACGTGGATGAAGTCGCGGGTCTTTAAAAGAACAATCTTGTATGTATATATTGTATATAATTTAACTATACATAATATTTATTTATTTCGTGGATCTCGGAAACGGCTCTATCGATTTTGATGAAATTTGGTATGTGGGGGTTTTCGGGGACCAGCAATCGATATAGCTAGGTCTCATTCCCCGGGAAAACCCGAGCAAAGCTCGTTCGCACATTATTATGGTATAGCTAAATATTTAATAGTTTTTTCCCGCGGCTATGTCCACGTAAGTAAATTTGCAATGATAATTCGATCAGCCGTATTCGCGTGATTGCTGAATGAGTAAACAAACATCTAAACTTTCGCATTTATAATTTTAGTAAGATAACAAGACATCATACGGTATATTTAGCGTACTAGTTGACAGTCCTCACACGCAGCTATAATAATATTATAGCTATTATATTATAATACCTACAGCATTTTGTTTCAAAATAATGTACAGTCGACTACAGTGAGACGTGAGACTACTTTTAGACCTTATTACAACATGGCATAAGGTAGGTAATAAAAAACTACTTCTTATTCAATAAACTTATTTCGAAACCCAAGGAACAAAAACCCTGCATTTCCGATAGGTAGCATCATTAAAATTAATGGAAAAACCTCAACGTACCGTACCGTTAGTTGAAGTATTTTCACGCAGCTGCAAAAATCTATGTCTGCTAAGTGCTAAAACGGCCTAAATATGCGTGAGAGCTCACTAAATTTTAGACCGTAGCTAAATTAAAATAGACTGCATAATATCGTGACGTGACAAAATGGATTTATGACAATTTCATTTAATCAGTAGTTAGGATATAGCTCTTCCCATAGTTAGGTGGTAAAATCAGCTAGTTGAATGAACAATTATTATCGTTGGCAATAACACTGTGCCACCTGTACTATGGCGCTAAGGTACGACATACACATGTACGACACTCGCATGCGAGTTAAATTACATTGCGCGTTTTTATAGAGCGATTGAATTGAACTCATTATACCCCCGTGTAATGTATAGTCACATCATCCACTGTAGTCCACTGCTGAACATAGGCCTCCCCAAGGTGTGCCACAAAGTCCGGTTCTATGCTTTACGCCAGTCGCCTTCCACCCTCCTACATATGTAGATGACAATTTCGATGTATAGTCTCGTACGTGTAAATAAGGCATTAGTGGGTGGTCAAGCCTTCGTGGATTTACCAATTATCTACCCCATGATTAAACTAATTCCAAATGCGATTGATTACAGAGCCTTAATTAGAACATCACTCGCCTGTGATTTCGGGCGGAGTTCAGAATGTTGCACACAAGACTAGAACTAACTTCGTTGTAGATGAGGCGTTCTGGCCTCTACCACAAAACTCTACAATTCAACAAAATTGTATAGAAAGTGTACCTCTATATTTAGTGGAAGAGCCGACGACACTGAAACTTGGACTTTTCGTGGAATTGAAATTGTCACTAACATAGTTTATAAGTTTTACTGTAACTAACTTTTTATGGGCCATGAGCCTGAAATAAACGTTAAATTATTTTTTTTTAATTTTTGAACCTAGTACGATAAGATCCCCAGATGGCATATATATATAATTAGGTGCGTCATTAGTCGGGGAACACGAAACGGTGATGCTGCAATGCGAAAAACCTGGCGAAGCTATTGAAAATTAAAATTGAAAAATGATGAAAAATCCGGTTTCTAGTATGATAAGATTCCCAAGTTTCGTTTGTTCCTCGAAACAGGGGAGGGGTAGGACTATACGATAGTGCAGTGCTGCAAGCCCTCCTGACTGGCCTTGTCAGTGGCAGCAGTATGATAAGCGACCACTTTTCTGAGGTATCTATATGATCGGATTCCTGAAAAAAACAGGGCTTATCTGAAAGATCAGCACTTTCTGTGTAAGAAAAACCACTGCTGCATTTTCCAAACAGTGGAGAAGGTGGTTGCTGCAGCGATTAAATTAAAGGAGCCGACAACACTGAACCTATTTCGATAGATTCCCAGATTATATATATATAATTAGTCGCGGCATTAATGGGGGACACGAAATGGCGATGCTGCAATGCAAAAAAGCAGACAAACTATTAAAATATAAATTTTGAAAAAAAAAGACGGTTTCTAGTATGATAAGATTCCCAAGTTTCGTTTGATCCTTGAAATAGGGGAGGGGTAGGACTATACGATAGTGCAGTGCTGCAAGCCCTCCTGGCTGGCCTTGTCAGTGGCAGCAGTATGATAAGCGACCACTTTTCTTATAACTAATAATTTAACTAAGGCAACCTACCTAACTATTAACCTAATCTACCTATGTTTCGCGCTTGGGTCATTTCGCGTGGGTCATTTCGCGTGGCCAAAATTTGTCATTATGTGTGTAACTTGTGGAAAGTACCCAATTAGCTACACAGGCATAGATCCACGTCTATCCCTTTACTCAATCAGCGCGCAGCGGGCACAGGCTACCAACTGACGGCTCTAAATAGGTTATGCAAATGCTAGACTAGATTGACGAGCGCACTCAACAGTAGGTACATTCGGCCCCATAAATATGTGTACATTCTGAAAACGTATCATTTGGAGACATGGGTAAAACGTGTGTATATGTTTTTGTTTTGTATGAGAATCAGATTCGGAAATGTGGGAGAAATTAAATTGTTCTTAAGTTGTAGAGCCATTCTCATTTTTGTGTACACTGTACACTCACATCCGTGGATATCACTATCGTGGATGAAAGTATAGCTACAAAATGCCAGTTTCATTAAACATCATCATCATGGCATCATTATGAGAGATTTTTCTCATCGGGAGAGGACGGCTTAAACAGCTTAAACTGGCATATTATAGCTAGAATTTATTGATGTCATCCATGGTAGTGATACTAGTGATATCTCTCTATAACCTTTATAAGCTCTCCATGACACATTAAGATGGCGAAATGGTAACAATTCGGTGTAATGTAACCATAATGTAACACGATACAACATGGTACCAACGGCCATGTAATAAGGAGGGATGAAAGCCATGTAGATATGAGTGTGGATGAATGCAAGAAACGAGATCGACCAAAGAAAAGGTGGATGGATTGTGTGAGAGACGATATGAATAAGAAGGGTGTGAATGTAGATATGACGATGAAGAAAAAGCCGAAGCCGAGCAGAAATAAATGGGAAAATGGCAAGCAATGGTTTTTAACACGATACAACAGCATCCCGTGCAGCGAGCCAAGTCACACTCGCACACAAAGGGTTCCGTACCATCCCACGGAACTTCCTCGAATCCTCGTGCGTTTGAGTGAAACCGCAATCCCATTTGTTATAACAGACTAGGGTCAAACCGTTTGATCTATTACTTAACACGATCACAGTCCCCAAACAAAATGTTTTAAATTCCTTAGACGTACAAGCAAATTACTTCCATCACACGTCCGTGCTCCACGTTTGGGTCACTATGAAACGAGTAGGTACGCACTCGGATTATTTACAATATATTATAGAATGCTATTTCATATCTAACTAAAATATGAATTGATAAATCAGAATTGTCTTTATAAGCCTTTTATCGAATGCAGTTATAGTGATTTATAGTGATTTGCGTGCTTACCTGGTCGGCTATAGGGACCCATGTACATACGGGGCACGGACTTGTGGAAGTTGTGGAGATAGTTTGTCATGACCCATGTATGGGGCCATGTATGTTAACTATATCAACTCACCTAGGTATTCAATATTCGAATAAAATTCTTGAAGTTGTCAATGCGGTAACCCACAAACCCAAAAACGCCAGTAAATCACAAACAACGCTGTATATTTAGTAATGAATGAAACCCAACATTTGTTTATGTTGTTTGATCTTGGAACAATGTGAAGGTATAATTATAGTAAGTTTTCTTGATTAGGTACATTCAACCAGTTTCATGTCTTGACACCTTGTCACAGTGACAATTTCCTATTGATTTTCACTGTGACAAAGGTAGGAATAATTGGTTGACTGTACATATTCCTCGTAACCCTGTTAAAGATTTAAAAAAGGACAATCGATAATGATTATTTAATATTTTACAGTTTAAAATGATTTACTAATAAACATTAGGTACATAATTATTATAAAATGGCAACACGAAATTCGAAAATATCGGACCATAAAAGTACCTAATATAATCATAAAATTATACACAACATGCTTTGTTGTCAAATATTGGGACAATGGGACCAATTTTGGGACAATGAATTTAGTAACAATACGCAAACTTAAAAAAAATATAGGTATAACAAAAACACTACCCATAAATTGGAATTTATATGATATTAAAAGTGTATTAGTATTGGTGCGACGAATGCGCGGCCGCGGACTCTGTAGCGAATGTCATACTAATCTATGCGCAATTGTCAGACGGATCGGTCCAATTTTAAAGCTGGTGATTCACTAGGAGACAAATGTCCTGGGACTACTTCACCCGACGTAGCTAAACGTTGCCGGACTTCGCTCGACATGTCTGGCAACATCGCGCGACACGTGTCGCCAGTAAAGTAGCGCGACGTTGCCGGACTTCGCTCGATAACATCGCGCGACATGACGTCGCTATGGGTATATAAGTCGCGCGATGTCGCCAGATATGTCAGGCGAAGTTTCGCGAAGTCGCACGACTTCGCCTGACGTCGCTACGGACATAAGTCGTGCGATGTCGCCAGATATGTCAGGCGAAATCGGCCGGCTTCGCATGACATGTCGCCGACACATGCCGTGGGACATTTGTCCCCTAGTGAATCACCAGAGCTATTACTGTTAGTCCAATATAATCCCTATAGTGTCAATTATTACAAAATACAGTGGGCAAACACTTTCAATTGGGTGCCGTGCTTGCCGGCTCAGTCACTTGGTTCGGATCATAAAAGTCCTTCTGCTGGTCTTGCTGGTTTTCCGTGTCTCCGTCGCCGCCTTCTAAAGCGGCTTTCTGTGAAATTAATAATATAATTAATTCGGTTCCATATTCTTGTCAACGTAAATGAAATTGTGACTTGACAAAAGACGGGCGTGAGAATGACATATAATTGTTTTTTTATTAAGGAAATAGTTAATTAGCAGAAGAACATTAAAATTGTGAAAAAATCTAAACATGGTGGATGCAATACTCACCTATACTATGTAACATTGATGTTATAGATTATACAAGAAATATCCGTATTTTGGGATTCGTTTTACGTTTCTTACACAAAAATTGGGCTTGACATTTACCTACCTAGCTTGCGTGAAAAATACAAAACAGATTCGATTCTAAACTTTTAGTCGGTTAGAACCGCGCACTCCATTCCCAAACATCATTTTAATCTATATTCAGCTGGGTAAACTTCAGGTTAACAAGTTAGACAACAAAGCGGGGAAATAATGCATGCAGGCAACCTCGAACGGCATGAAAGTTATTTTTAGATAAGTGAATAAAGTTTGTTTGGCTCTAAGCGGAAAGTCAGACACGAGATGAAGGTTTTTCAAACAGGAATTATCTGTAGGAAAATAAAGATAGAGGAGTCCTCTAACTGATGTCTACTCGCTTGGGGTAAAATTTTATACTTTTCTTTTCAAAAATAGGTGTATCAGAATGGAGACGGACAAATACAAATGCCGTTTTTTAATGCAGATGGTTTCCCGCCGGAGAAAACCTGCGCCCCTCCTATGATTGTTCAGTGTCATGCCTTTCCATGTGTTGTGCCTATAAATACCTACACAGCGGCGCAAGACCGCGCTCGCCGCCGTAATGTTGTTCCTTCCCAACGCTACAGTCCCCGGGCAGTTACTAACTCGTCTCTTCTTTTCTTCCTTCTTCCTTCTGCAACGCGATGAACACGCGCTGGGCGAGGAACTCGCTGCCGCTTACCTACATTTATGTTGATCCCAACCCTACATTATGACCAGTTTCTTCTTCTCTCCTTCATCTCCTTCTGAAGCGCGCTGAGCGAGAAACTCGTTGCACACCACTTTTTTCACGTTTACCTTGTTCCTTCCGAGCCCTATAGTATGACCGGGCAGTTACTGACCAGCCTCTTTTTCTCCTCCAGCATCTCTTTCCGTAGCGCGATGAGCACCCGCTGAGCGAGGAACTCGTTGCACTCCGCTTTTTTCACGTTTATCTCGTTCCTTCCAAACCCTATAGTATGACCGGGCAGTTACTGACCAGCCTCTTTTTCTCCTCCAGCATCTCTTTCCGTAGCGCGATGAGCACCCGCTGAGCGAGGAACTCGTTGCACTCCGCTTTTTTCACGTTTACCTCGTTCCTTCCAAACCCTATAGTATGACCGGGCAGTTACTGACCAGCCTCTTTTTCTCCTCCAGCATCTCTTTCCGTAGCGCGATGAGCACCCGCTGAGCGAGGAACTCATTGCACTCCGCTTTTTTCACGTTTACCTCGTTCCTTCCAAACCCTATAGTATGACCGGGCAGTTACTGACCAGCCTCTTTTTCTCCTCCAGCATCTCTTTCCGTAGCGCGATGAGCACCCGCTGAGCGAGGAACTCGTTGCACTCCGCTTTTTTCACGTTTACCTCGTTCCTTCCAAACCCTATAGTATGACCGGGCAGTTACTGACCAGCCTCTTTTTCTCCTCCAGCATCTCTTTCCGTAGCGCGATGAGCACCCGCTGAGCGAGGAACTCGTTGCACTCCGCTTTTTTACCGTTTACCTCGTTCCTTCCAAACCCTATAGTATGACCGGGCAGTTACTGACCAGCCTCTTTTTCTCCTCCAGCATCTCTTTCCGTAGCGCGATGAGCACCCGCTGAGCGAGGAACTCGTTGCACTCCGCTTTTTTCACGTTTACCTCGTTCCTTCCAAACCCTATAGTATGACCGGGCAGTTACTGACCAGCCTCTTTTTCTCCTCCAGCATCTCTTTCCGTAGCGCGATGAGCACCCGCTGAGCGAGGAACTCGTTGCACTCCGCTTTTTTCACGTTTACCTCGTTCCTTCCAAACCCTATAGTATGACCGGGCAGTTACTGACCAGCCTCTTTTTCTCCTCCAGCATCTCTTTCCGTAGCGCGATGAGCACCCGCTGAGCGAGGAACTCGTTGCACTCCGCTTTTTTCACGTTTACCTCGTTCTTTCCAAACCCTATAGTATGACCGGGCAGTTACTGACCAGCCTCTTTTTCTCCTCCAGCATCTCTTTCCGTAGCGCGATGAGCACCCGCTGAGCGAGGAACTCGTTGCACTCCGCTTTTTTCACGTTTACCTCGTTCCTTCCAAACCCTATAGTATGACCGGGCAGTTACTGATCAGCCTCTTTTTCTCCTCCAGCATCTCTTTCCGTAGCGCGATGAGCACCCGCTGAGCGAGGAACTCGTTGCACTCCGCTTTTTTCACGTTTACCTCGTTCCTTCCAAACCCTATAGTATGACCGGGCAGTTACTGACCAGCCTCTTTTTCTCTTCCAGCATCTCTTTCCGTAGCGCGATGAGCACCCGCTGAGCGAGGAACTCGTTGCACTCCGCTTTTTTCACGTTTACCTCGTTCCTTCCAAACCCTATAGTATGACCGGGCAGTTACTGACCAGCCTCTTTTTCTCCTCCAGCATCTCTTTCCGTAGCGCGATGAGCACCCGCTGAGCGAGGAACTCGTTGCACTCCGCTTTTTTCACGTTTACCTCGTTCCTTCCAAACCCTATAGTATGACCGGGCAGTTACTGACCAGCCTCTTTTTCTCCTCCAGCATCTCTTTCCGTAGCGCGATGAGCACCCGCTGAGCGAGGAACTCGTTGCACTCCGCTTTTTTCACGTTTACCTCGTTCCTTCCAAACCCTATAGTATGACCGGGCAGTTACTGACCAGCCTCTTTTTCTCCTCCAGCATCTCTTTCCGTAGCGCGATGAGCACCCGCTGAGCGAGGAACTCGTTGCACTCCGCTTTTTTCACGTTTACCTCGTTCCTTCCAAACCCTATAGTATGACCGGGCAGTTACTGACCAGCCTCTTTTTCTCCTCCAGCATCTCTTTCCGTAGCGCGATGAGCACCCGCTGAGTGAGGAACTCGTTGCACTCCGCTTTTTTCACGTTTACCTCGTTCCTTCCAAACCCTATAGTATGACCGGGCAGTTACTGACCAGCCTCTTTTTCTCCTCCAGCATCTCTTTCCGTAGCGCGATGAGCACCCGCTGAGCGAGGAACTCGTTGCACTCCGCTTTTTTCACGTTTACCTCGTTCCTTCCAAACCCTATAGTATGACCGGGCAGTTACTGACCAGCCTCTTTTTCTCCTCCAGCATCTCTTTCCGTAGCGCGATGAGCACCCGCTGAGCGAGGAACTCGTTGCACTCCGCTTTTTTCACGTTTACCTCGTTCCTTCCAAACCCTATAGTATGACCGGGCAGTTACTGACCAGCCTCTTTTTCTCCTCCAGCATCTCTTTCCGTAGCGCGATGAGCACCCGCTGAGCGAGGAACTCGTTGCACTCCGCTTTTTTCACGTTTACCTCGTTCCTTCCAAACCCTATAGTATGACCGGGCAGTTACTGACCAGCCTCTTTTTCTCCTCCAGCATCTCTTTCCGTAGCGCGATGAGCACCCGCTGAGCGAGGAACTCGTTGCACTCCGCTTTTTTCACGTTTACCTCGTTCCTTCCAAACCCTATAGTATGACCGGGCAGTTACTGACCAGCCTCTTTTTCTCCTCCAGCATCTCTTTCCGTAGCGCGATGAGCACCCGCTGAGCGAGGAACTCGTTGCACTCCGCTTTTTTCACGTTTACCTCGTTCCTTCCAAACCCTATAGTATGACCGGGCAGTTACTGACCAGCCTCTTTTTCTCCTCCAGAATCTCTTTCCGTAGCGCGATGAGCACCCGCTGAGCGAGGAACTCGTTGCACTCCGCTTTTTTCACGTTTACCTCGTTCCTTCCAAACCCTATAGTATGACCGGGCAGTTACTGACCAGCCTCTTTTTCTCCTCCAGCATCTCTTTCCGTAGCGCGATGAGCACCCGCTGAGCGAGGAACTCGTTGCACTCCGCTTTTTTCACGTTTACCTCGTTCCTTCCAAACCCTATAGTATGACCGGGCAGTTACTGACCAGCCTCTTTTTCTCCTCCAGCATCTCTTTCCGTAGCGCGATGAGCACCCGCTGAGCGAGGAACTCGTTGCACTCCGCTTTTTTCACGTTTACCTCGTTCCTTCCAAACCCTATAGTATGACCGGGCAGTTACTGACCAGCCTCTTTTTCTCCTCCAGCATCTCTTTCCGTAGCGCGATGAGCACCCGCTGAGCGAGGAACTCGTTGCACTCCGCTTTTTTCACGTTTACCTCGTTCCTTCCAAACCCTATAGTATGACCGGGCAGTTACTGACCAGCCTCTTTTTCTCCTCCAGCATCTCTTTCCGTAGCGCGATGAGCACCCGCTGAGCGAGGAACTCGTTGCACTCCGCTTTTTTCACGTTTACCTCGTTCCTTCCAAACCCTATAGTATGACCGGGCAGTTACTGACCAGCCTCTTTTTCTCCTCCAGCATCTCTTTCCGTAGCGCGATGAGCACCCGCTGAGCGAGGAACTCGTTGCACTCCGCTTTTTTCACGTTTACCTCGTTCCTTCCAAACCCTATAGTATGACCGGGCAGTTACTGACCAGCCTCTTTTTCTCCTCCAGCATCTCTTTCCGTAGCGCGATGAGCACCCGCTGAGCGAGGAACTCGCTGCAGCGGCGCACGTCAGCGTTGGCCACGTTGATATTGTGGTTCACCACAGCACACGTCAGACCTTCCACCGCTTCGCCCCACTCCACTACGACGATACGGAATAATGAATGAATAAATAAATAAATATAAATAAATAAATAAATATTTTATGGACAATCTTACACAAATCAACATAGTCCCAAACTAAGCAAAGCTTGTACTATGGGTACTAAGCGACGATATACATACTTATATAGATTAATAAATACTTAAATACATAGAAAACATCCAAGACCCAAGAACAAATATTCGTGCTCGTCACACAAATAAATGCCCCGGCCGGGATTCGAACCCGGGACCTCCAGCTTCGTAGGCAGGGTACTACCACCAAAGCTAAAGCGAAATGAATGAATAATAACATTTATTTCAGATTTAAAAAATAGTTCTGTTAGTAGGTATACAGACACAGTATATTATATTTGTTAGTATAAAAAATTATAAAAGTCACAGGTGAAAACAAGTTTAAATGGTCCAACTTGCAATATCAGCTAGCTGTGCTATTGTTTTTTGCCTTCTACCTAGCGATATCCGGATAAATGTGCAATAATACAATAAAATATAGTTCAGAACATGGCACATAGAAGAGCCAGTTTAATTTTAATTTTAATGATCTGACCTGTTTTATTTATTGTGGTATGCAATACAGAGTAATTTGATAGTATTATTGCACGTTTATCCCGAACGCTAGGAAGAAGAACAATAGAATAGCGAGCTGATGAGCCCTATTACGAGGAGTGATTTCGAAGATATATTTTTATTTTATTTATACAAACAGTTGGATTTCACAGCATTTCAGTAGTACTAAAGCACTGTGATATATAGCGATAGCTGAAGTTGCACCACGTCCGCAGGGAGTACCCATCGCTACCCTACACGTGACCCCTGAGTGGTACTAAAAGTGCAACAAACTGGCAACCGTACTGTTTTCTCGAAGATCTTACGGTCCAAAATAATTGCCATACGACAAATAAAAATAAATAGCCGATACGGCTGGCTACTCCTTAAACTTGCACTTGAATACCGCATATATCGGATGAGTGTCAGTAGGGTTGGCCAATCGAAACGACCAGTCCAAAAAACTTTGCGAATTCTAGAGTGCCCACTGGGAATGACGAGGTCTCATCACACCTGTGACACGCGAAGGAACGTAAGCGCTGTGGGTAAGTAGGTATGTGTGCGTGCGCTGTCGGTACACGCGTCAATTGTTTGCGCGGGTGTGTAGCGCGTGGCGCGGACGAATCGCGAGGCGCGACGGCACCCGATCGACACCAGGCGGGTCTCTCAGGGACGAGGTAACAGAATTGGCCTCGGTGCGCGGGGTTCGTGTCCGTTCTGTATGTACTATTATGTCACACCTGGCCATAAAGTGGCCATTATCGCACGCTCCGCGCGCGAAAAAACCCACTTTCTGGCCAGGGGGTGACATAAAATTTTGTACTTACCACGGGCGATAATAAAGAAAGCCTCAGATCGCATATTTATCGCCCTTGCCTTCGGCTCGGGCGTAAAATACCTGCGATCTGAGACATTCTTTGTTTTATCGCCCTTGGTAAGTAATGTACTATTATACTATTCTGTGGTCTCATGTCAGTTTTATAATAGAAAAAGAAAACAAGTAAGACTTACTCGGATGCCTCATGCAAAGCAGCGTGACCTCGCCGACGGTGAGGTCCATGCGTTTGTCCACGATTTGGGCCACGGAGCGGGTCAGCAGCTTCGCCGCTGCGTTTATCATCTGAAGGCAAAACCGACATCGACATATTGTACAGAGCTATCATTATCAGTAAAACGAATGTTTTGTTTGTATTGTCCGTATTACCTCGTTTAAATTTGAAATTAAAGAAAGGGCCAATTTGAAAAATGTAGGCTCTGAGCAGGATTCGAACCTGCGACATCTCGGCATACGCGGCCTGTCGCTTTAGCCAACTGAGCTACCGGAGCACCCATTCTCGGCTACCAAAGTTTTCACCAGTTCACTCTTAAAACGCCTTAGCAACGTCTGTGCGCTTCCCTAACCTCGCCACGCCCCGTTCCAAGGCTCGTACGGCATCTGCTACCATCTATAAAGAATAACCACCAAAAAATCCAACAATATTCTTTCAGCGGAATAGCAAAGGAATATTGTTGAATTTGTCATAGAATTCGGCAAAGTAACGCCAGATTCAATCAATTAATAGATACTGACCTCTAGCAGCTTGAGTCGCTCAGGGAGATATTGCCCGATAGCCACCGGATCCGTCAGATCGTCCAGCTTATCAGCAAACGTGCACTCAGCTAGTTTTGTCATGGAGGGCTGAAATGAGACACAGACATTAAAAACACTTCACATAGTATTGCTAAACAGAGGGTAGGCTAGTACTTTATAGGTAAAAAAAGAAGAGTGTAGTGGGTTTCCTCTGTGTCAATGAAAAAGGTACCATTGGCGTGGCTTGTCTGTAGGCCGCTTTCTTCATCTCCTCCTCGGTGGTAGAGTCTGGTGGGATCATGGTGACCTTCCCGAACTGTATAGAACCTTCGCTCTGCGCCTTTTCATACTTGGTCAGCTCTGTCGTGAGCATACGCCAGCGTGGCTCCTTTGAGGTTCTTTGGGGAAAATTTTTGGTTAATTAGCAATAATACGTGAAGGACTATCTATGTACTACCCGCTCGATTCGAGTTGGCCATTTATTCTCGTCCCGTACACATTACCCAGCTTAATACGTCACAAAGGAGCGGCCAACTCCTAGCGAACATGTTGTAGGTTCATAGTTTTTCCGAACCCCACGGTTCGAGACCACTCTCATATAAACAACATCAAGAAATGCCAACTAATGTTTGTTGGTATCATTGGTATCGCTGTAGAAGACTAGCTGGGCTGAACGTATATTGTAGATAAGTAAGAGCTGGTTTTATTACTAGGTGAGCGCGTTCCATCCTAGACAACAATATCCATCGGGTGATTTGTGGTCAAGCTCAAATTTATATAAAACCAGGGGCGACTCACTCGCATGACGTCATCACGCCGCTCAAAGGTCCCACGTCGGGTGACTATCAATGCGAGAGAAAGTGATGTAGCGAGTGATGCGCGTGCGATAGAAGGAGATGGCCAAGCGTCGGCACGTTTGGCGTGCCTCGCGCGGATTTGTTAACAGTGAGACTTCTGTACGTAGTACTATTACTTATTCTGTGATAAAACATAAAAACGCTACGAAGCGATACAGACCGTTTCTTGGGTGGCAGACGGTAGTCCTGGAAGAACACAACAGCCGCGCGCTCGCGGACAGAGCGCTCGATATCGCGCATGAGCGCATGCGTGCGTCGGCGCGCGAACTCCATCACCACCGTCTCCAGGATCTACGGATGACAGAAGCGTCAGCTTTAACTCCTTGCAGAATATCGTCAAGATTCGTTGATGACCGTGATTATAAGGGCGATGATCATAGTGACGATGTTGCTGCCATTGAAGGTACATCATGATGGAGCGGTAAGATGGGACCCTATTACTAAGACTCCGCTGTCCGTCTGTCAGTCTGTCTGTCCGTCTGTCACCAGGCTGTATCTCATGAACCGTGATAGTAACACAGTCGAAATTTCCACAGATGTTGTATTTTTGTTGCCGGTTTAACAACAACAACAACAACAAAAAACAATAAAATATATATTTAAGGGGGCTCCCATACAACAGACATGTTTTTTTGCCGGTTTTATAGATAATGGTCCGGAACCTTTCATGCGCGAGTCGGACTCTCACTTGGCCGGTTTTTATATTTTTGTATAATTGTTTTTACAGTTTACTTTTTTTTGTGGACAATTTTTCACAAATCAACCTAGTCCCAAACAAAGCAAAGCTTATAGTATGGGTACTAAGCGATGATATACATACTTATATAGATTTAAATAGATACTTAAATACATAGAAAACATCCAAGACCCAAGAACAAATATTCGTGCTCATCACACAAATAAATGCCCCGGCCGGGATTCGAACCCGGGACCTTCAGCTTCGTAGGCAGGGTTACACTACCAAAGCGGTCGTCAAACTTTCTTCTTCTCAATCGCTCCCCCATTGCTGAGGATCGTGACTCCTCCTTAGAAAGTTAGTGGTCTGTCTCCAAATGGCTCGGTCCGCCGCCCGATGTAGGCCCAAACTTTATGCCGCCGTCAAACTTTATGTTTATATATATATATATATATTATACTACGACGGTGGCAAACAAGCATACGGTCCACCTGATGGTAAGCGGACACCGCAGCGTATAGACGCTCGCAACTCCAAAGGAGTCACGTGCGCGTTGCCGACCCTTTATAAAATTTGAGGATACACTGTGTCGACAGCAGAAGGGACCAATTTAGCTCCCTCACTCTCAACACAGTGCAACCTCGGGAGCTCTGGCAACCTTGCTCACCTCCAGGAACACAACACTACATACCTGAGTATATAATGTTATTATGGCTGTGGTCTTCTTCACGGCGGAGGTACTTCCCCAGTTGGGCTGCTCCAAATTCGAGCAAGATGACATTTTGCTGTGCCCTACCTCTCCGAAAATATCCGAATATTAAATTGATTGTAAAACATCAGGCCTAAGAATGAATATGAATAAAGAAGGACGAATGTTGTATACTGTGATGTTCAATACCTCCTCCAGCACTTTAACCGGGGCCGACGGCAGCACCACACCCATGTCCATGCGGATGCGAGCCTGGCCCAGGTTCACCAGCCGATCCCCGGTGGTCGACATGGCTGTGGCCATGGCTTCTATGGCCGCTTCCTGGGCGTATTCTGGACTCATGCCTTTGGTTCCACGTTTCGACTGAAAACGGTACATTGATGAGATTTGTTTTATGAAAAAGAGAAGAACATATTAAGAATCTTACAACCTTTTTCAAAAAGAAATTCGTTACTTTTTTAACCACAATAACCCTTAAGCTTACGGCTCGCGCCATCACCGTAGTCTAGAGACATCAGCAACTGCTGAGGACCTTATTGATTCGGAGATCCAATGTGTCAAAGATATACAATGTAGCTACGATTTTCTACCTTGCACTTTCCTTATTTGTTGCCCGAGAAAGCTAAACTGGACATCGGTTCAGCTTGGGCAAAAATTCCCTACAGTATATTGATTTAAACTCACACATTATTATTGGGAAACGGGACTCAATCGCGTACAATTATAACTAATTTACCTTCCTTTAAGGTTTTGCCCGACGTTTCGAATGTATTAAAACATCCGTGTTCGCAAGCTGACTGGCGTGAGCAGGTATCTCGGGTAGTTCCTTACAGGTCCCCGCATTTCTCAAGTTTGACAACCGATTATCGTGAAATTTTGTCAGCAGTTTCGATAATTATATACGACTTTTTTGTCAATCAAGTTTTTGGAATTTCTTCAAAATTTCGGAGCTATGGGAGTTAAAAATATAAAATCTTCCGATCGTTAGGTTTACAGTACAGATACCTACAAGTCTATTTGGTTACCTTCTCAAACTCAATGCCCATCTTCCTAACCAGCTGCACCGCCTTAGCCGTGCCGCCGTGAGCCTCCTTCAGATTTTTCAGCCGGATGCATTGCAGCTCGAGGTCTGTGTTGTACGCATACTTTTCTGATTTCCTGGTAACCAGAGACGTTGAATTGTATAGAATTAGTTTATTTATCGTATGGCATTTATTTCGAACCGTGGGGTCTTCGAAAAGACAGTATAAGGCTGCCAAATTTTGTTGCACTTTTAGAACCACCCAGGGGTCACGTGTAGGGCAGCGGTGGGTACTTTCCCTACGGACGTGGTGCAACTTCGACCCCCCTTTGTCAAGTGAGTGGGCAACTTGATTCTTAGAAGTTCTCAAGCCGCCCGAAGGCTTCCAACTTGGCTTAACGACTGGGATCAACGGCTTAACGTGCCATCCAAAGCACGGGAGCGCTCAGTTAGTAACCACTCAAAGCGGTCACACATCAATGTACTGACCCCGCCCGACATTGCTTAACCTTGCATACCGGTTGCGGTACCTACGCAGGCGCCGCTGGGCCACGAGCGCTCCATAAAATTAGTTATTTCCCGCGACGTTGTTCGCATAGAACATTTAAAATTCCCAAAGAAAGTAAACCCTGATTTCATCGCTTCAGGTAAGTAGTACCTATGTAAGAGGTCTCTAAGCCCTAAGGTTACCTATCTTCGTACAATTTTTACGCGTTTGACTATGTACATAGAAATAAATATAGAAATAGAAATAGTTATTACACCAAAAAACATGTTACAGGTTTTTGGGTCCTGAGCTAGGAATCCCTGTGTTACAAATAACAGGACCCAGTAAACTCGTTTCACAAGATGGTTTTTTTACTGAAATCAGTCGTTACGTTACATTACGGACTTCAATCATAAGTCTACTAGAATAACAATACTTTGCTATTCCGCTAAAAAAATATGTAGGTTTATTACGAGTAGTAACGATTAATGAGATGCAATGCAATGCATCCACTTGCTTATTTCCACATGCAGTTTTTGCTTCCCCGCACGCGCAACCTTGCAAATAAGGGCATTTTCACTTTAATGTGTACCCCCTACTTTTTTTCGGATCTCGGTGATTTTGGGTATTCTGCGTTACAAAAGTGACTTTTTTCCTGAGACACTTTTTTTCTTCGAGGAAATGGATAGTACCTACTCGTGATTCCGAGTCAGAATACCCAAAACCACCGAGATCCGAAAAAAAAAGTAGGAGGTAAACTAGTGAAAATGCCCATAAATACAACAAAACACCACCAATAATGACAAAAACCCCGACACGTAACTACCCTTTGTGGTCGTTCTCACCTCCGAGGCATCATCAGGCGATGTAGGTGATACGCCACGTCTGCCAGGCAATATCACGAGCGGAATAACAAAGAAATATTTTTCTTCTAGAAGTTGCTCTATCGAGAAAGGAAGTGAGGGAGGGTTCTTACCTCAGCCGTCTTTGGGCGCCAGCGTTCATGTCCTCCGTGTATATCTTTAGTAGCAGCCCTTCTTCTTGTATCTTAGCGTTTTGTGCTTGCACGCGCGCATTCCATTTTCTGATAGCCTGGTGATTCATAGCTCAATTTATTTGATGGAGATGATGTTCTAGAGTCTGAACAGCGAATCATGTCACAACAAAACGACAAATTTTAAAAACCTCATGGGGATAACACAAAATTATAGCAACTTGATAGGTACCTGCTGTGGTGAGTGGCGTAGGTAAGGTAGAGGAATAATACGAATAGTACCTACTCAAATTTCGTATATTGACTGAAAGAAGTACAGCGTTTCATTCGTGGAACAGAGGCCAAAACCTCGATGGCGACAGCTTGATTTCTTCCCATTCCCTTTTATTTATTTTAAAATAGGAATGATGTTGAATAGCCAGCATTATTAGCATAAAACCTTTCATCATCATCAATGGCCTTAGAGTCTTTTACAGATGCGGGAGTGGCATACTCGTACACGACCACAAGCCTGGCAAGTGAAGTTTGCCCTTGGCGGACTGATAAAGCCTTTACAGTACTTAAAATAGACGGGTCATAAACAGATTTAGGTTCGCGTCTTTCCTGTGGACATATAAAAAGTTAAGGGCTACAAAGCTTAATTTTGGATTGGTCTAATAACCCGCATAAACGGCGCCTCCGGTTCTATAAATCCATGTAATAAAATCATAACTCACATGCTCATAAGCCGTTAACTATTGACCACAGGAGAGACGACTTTTGTTTTTGCAACTGTTTATGACCCAGACAGCTTATTTGTTAAGTAAAATTGTTGTTATATAAAGAATTTGATAGAAATGCTTTTGACACGACTCGTTATTCAGACCCTATAAGAAATACGAAACATATTTTTTTTTTTATCTATTGAAGGTGGTTGATGATGTGGAATGATTGCATTTGTTTTTAACCTGACTGTGGCTTTTTATGCCCGGGGCCAATAAAGCGGTAAGAGTGCGCGATTGGAAAGTGGCCCGTGGAAAATCCAGGGGAAACCTCCGACACGAGCAACGTATGTGTTTTTAACACTGAATACTCTAAGAGTTTGCGCTCCCAGTGACATTAGTTGAGTGACTTCATCCGAATCTGAGATGTGAGTGGAATCGAGCTACTGGGAGTTTTGTCGCTGGACTTGCTGGTTCACTAAACTGAAGCCCCATTTAATATGGTGCAAGAAATCGCATGCAATTTTCGTTACATTGCAGCGTTTGATCATTATCCGCCTACATACAGCCATCAGCCCCTGCAATGAAAATTGCAGGCAATTTGTTGCGCCGTGTCAATCGGCTCTTAGCCTTGGTAGGTAATTTCAAACTCTGACCTCGCTCTCCAGGAACCTGGCCTTCGCCTCCTTCTCCTGTCTCAGCCTGCGCAGCCGGTTCTGCTCGTTGATCCTCCACTGCCTCACCATGGTGATCTTCCTCTTCAGCTCCAGCTCCGCCGCCGCCTCCACCCGCTGTCTGTTTCAAACAAATAACTTTATATCGACCGTTCTAATGAGTCCTCCTGTGAATGGACAGGGCCCGTGGATTAAATGGATTTTTATGTCGATTCAGTTTTTGGAGCAGTTTTCGGAACGCTTTCGTAATATCTGTCCGGATACCTGACTGTTCAACTCTACAGGTCGCATTTCTTAACCAATTCCCGTGAAATTTTGTGAGCAGGTTAAATGCATTTTCAATGGGGGTTGGAATTGGGTTGAAAACGTAAAAAATATACGACGTCTCTTCTCTTACCGTATGAGGGGAGACGTCAAAGGGTAGCAGCAGACGGGTAGCGGGCGGCGGGTTCCTGCCTCCCGCTACCCTTCCACGCGCTCTCAGTTAGGCTGCGTTTCCACCAGAGATGTGCGAGGATGCGTTTTCATAAATTTGACACATCGCAACGCGCCGAGCGAGGTGTCAAATATATGAAAACACATCCTCGCACATCTCTGGTGGAAGCGTGGTTAAGCGGTCGGCTGTGGGAACTAATGATACTTTTTACGTTTTCAACCCAATCTCATATCAACCCGCATTGAAAATGTTTCAGAAACTGATTATAACAAAAAATCCATTTAACCTGCTCACAAAATGTGTGTGTGTAACCTGTCACGGAAATCGGTTGAGAAATGCGACCTTCTTGTAGAGGTGAACAATCCGGACAGATATTACGAAAGCGTTTTTGCCCAAACTAAAATGAAGACACTATCATCAATGATTTCATCATGATCATCATCAGCTTATATACGTCCCACTGCTGGGCACAGGCCTCCTCTCATAGATGAGAGGGATTGGGCAGTAGTCCCCACGCTGGCCCAGAGCGGGTTGGGGACTTCACATACAACTTTGAATTTCTTCGCGGATGTATGCAGGTTTCCTCACGATGTTTTCCTTCACCGAAAAGCTAACGGTAAATATCAAATGATATTCCGTACATAAGTTCCGAAAAACTCATTGGTACGAGCTGGGATTCGAACCCACGACCGCCGCTTGACAGCCGCATGCTTGAACCACTGGGCTACCGTAGCTGATATCAATGATTTACCCATTGCAATATTCAGGAGTTTCCACTCATAATTGTGTATCTTTTACTTTTTAAAATAAAAGATAAAATTGTTAGTATAAGTCTAATTTTGACTCTGATATAGACATGCTATTTATTTAATACCTGATGCGACTTTGTTTCTCGTGCGCGCGCTTCGCTCGCTCTGTGCGCATGCGTTCATTGTACTCGGCCAGGTAGTTCATCCGCATTTGGATCTTCTTCTCTTGTTCTTTTGCTCTGAAATTATTTATCGATCTATTGATACATTTTTTTTTGTGGATTATCTAACACACTAAGCATTCGCTTGTATGATACTATGGGTACTAAGCGACGATATATACAATACATAGAAAACATCAAGACCCAGTAGCTCTAGTATAATTTTTTTCGAAACATTAACTAATTCGAACGCGTTTGCGTTTTGTCTCAAAATGTATGAAATTGGTATGAAAACGTGAACAGTGCTTCTGGTGGTCACTAGTGGAAACTAAAACAGCGAGTATAACATTTGTTGCTAACCGATGAACGCGCGTATTTCAAACTCGGTGAGAGCGTTTTCATACAGTTTGAGACAAAACGCAAACGCATTCGAATTAGTTAATGTTTCGATAAAACTTATACTAGAGCTACAGGAACAAATATTCGTGCTCATCACACAAATAAATGCCCTGGCCGGGATTCGAACCCGGGACTTCCAGCTTCGTAGGCAGGGTCACTACCAATACCAACCAAGCCAAAGCGGTCGTCCGGTCGATAATAATCAGAAATATTCCTAAAAAAACTGATAAACAAAAAGTAAGAACTTTATACATACAATTGTGGGAGAGATATCAAACGAAATGAAATAATAAAAGCTGAACAGCTCAGGTTGCACATTCAGCATCATAAATACATTGTAGCACTTTATTAATTTAAAGATAAGGTAAAACATATTTATGATAGTGTCTGTAATAGGAACCAGAGCTTTGCTCAGATGGCAAACCGACCTATCTATCTTATTTATTCAGATTGACAATATTTTGAGTGACACAAAAATACCCTTATACAGTATGTTACCGGCATGTAAGTTTTTCTAAGAAGGATTTTGGTTCCTTTACATAATGATGAGCATTATTAAAAATAATGTGAGCTTCTTTAAGACGCAGGGGTGGGCAAGCTCTCTGATTCGTCATACAAACTCTGTGATTTATGATGTTTGGTCAGTATGCTTATTTTTCTGTTAGCCAGAACCTGGAGTTATTTTTTAAATTTCTTTATGTTTTGATTTTTTTTTATTGAAATTTATGTTTTTTTTTTCATGAGGTTCTTCGTTTATCCAATATTTACAAGCAAAAAATAAAAGAATATTCGGGAGTGCCAAAACCGACGAATAAAACGTATACAAAGTTTGTATGGAGAAGGCCTTGCCCTACCCTGCTACATACTTAAGTTTTTTTATTAATCATATCAACATTTTAAGTGATAATCATTTTTTCAATCTTTAGAGAAAAGGGTGATAATGATTAATGTACTCAAGAGAGTTTTTTTGAATGATGGGACACGTAAGTATGAATAGACTGTACGTACGTAAGCAAGCTGAACCAAGCTGAAACGGTGGCGCTAGACTCGCTTCGCTCGGGTATCCTTTTTTTGAAAGCCTCGCATCTAACTAAAATGTTGTACTCATAATGGCTATCATTGTTGCCTACTGCCTTCAATCCGGCTAATTGCGTCGCAGCACATGTGTGCCAGAGCAATCGGGCGCGTAATGGGGGAAGCGCTAACCATTAAGGATCTCGTTGACGTACAATCGAAAAGTTAACATAGTATTGATCACAGACCATTAAGTTAACACGTTCACAGTCCAGTGCCCCATACATGGGTCACTATAGCCGACCAGGGGCCTGTACCACAAAACTTCACAAGCGTACAATTCGACAAATATGCCAACTTTTTCTATGGAGAATTGTACAATTTTATCGAATTGTAGACTTGTAAAGTTTTGTGGTATAGGGGCCAGGTACGCACTCAAATCACTATATAAATCACTGTAACTGCATTTGATAAGGCTTATAAAGACAATTCTGAATTATCAATTTCAGTTAGATATGAACTAGCATTCTATAAAATATTGTAATAATCCGAGTGCGTACCTGGTCGTTTCATAGTGACCCAAACGTGAAGTACGGACGTGCGATGGAAGTACCTAATTTGCTTGGACGTCCAAGAAAATTGAAACATTTTGTATGGGGACTGTGAACGTGTTAAATTTATGGTCTGTGATATTGATGGGTAAGATTGTTTTTTTTTATTTGCTGCTGGCTAAAATATTTGTTAACAAAAAATGGTAAACATTGCTTCACCAGCGGAATATAGACAAATCCCTGAGTTAAGATAGGACATGCTGGACATGATGCCGCCTGCTGCAGAGCGTGCTTTTATTTGTCAATCCATAGAATGTCATTTGAACTTTTGTAATACCTATATTTCATATATTCTCGCACTTTTCGACATAAACTCTATACATCCCTCGACCGGAACAGGGGGCTGCCTGCCTCGATTATAACACACTCGGCAGGAATCCCCCTCTTCCATTATCTCAAAATTTCTAAGAGGAATAACGATCACTAGTTTGATAAGTACGGCCAACCAATTTGGATTTCTGGGGCACAATTCGTACCTTGTCATAGTGACATTTATATGAGATCTCTAGCGGCTTCCATATTGATTTTCACTTTGGCAAGGTTCGAAGTGGCCTAGAAAATCAAATTGGTTGACTGTACCTACCTATTAAAGTGTATTGATATATATGTGTATGAATAGAGAATAAAGATACTATCTTGACTGAAATTGTCTCATTTTAAAGTATATTTCCGGAACAATACCTCGACATATAACAAGATGAAACGATATGAAATATGATCCACATAGCTGTACGAGTACTAAGTCTGCACTAGAATCAATCTAGGTTGCCGATGGAGTACGCCCTTGCTCCAACGCTTCACAATACCTTCATACATAGGATCTTATTTCAATGGAATAAGACTCAAATTCGTATTACAACAACAAGTCCTAAAGTTTAATATGGATGTGTGTATCTAACTCAATTGTGCCCGGATTGCTGTTTGCTTCGACATTATTAAATTTCACAAGAGTACAGTTTCCATATAAAGTTGAATGTATGTGTCGCACATTGGACACGTTTTCGTACGAAATTACTCGTCCGAACACGCACGAAGCCGCACGAACGATACCGACCTTGAAAGTACTACGGGAGCGCGCTCACTGGATACGAATTGGTCGTCTTCGTATCCAGTGAGCGCGCTCCCATAGTACTTTCAAGGTCGGGATCGTTCGCGCGGCTTCGTGCGTGTTCGGACGAGTAATTTCGTACGAAAACGTGTCCAATGTGCGATCGGCCTAAACTTCTACGTCACCATCATCAGCCAGACAGCCACTGCAGTCCACTGCTGAACATAGGCCTCTTCCTCAATGCGAAAATTCTAACCTAAAAAGACGAGGCACTCCTTGTGAATTATGCTCTGTGTGAATTGACAGGTATTGTCATGTATTCAAGACCAATAGGTACATCTTGGGATTTTGCCCGTCGCCGCGTTGGTGAACACACGTGCTGTTCGCGACGACAGGCTGAATCCACTACCGAACAAAACCAGTTACCTACTGCCATCGCGTCGTTACCGAACAACGTCTTTGAACAAGTATTGATTGGTGAAATCATCATAAATTTGATGGAAAGCCTTTTTTATTTAAAGAGTGGAGGTACATAGGAGCTGGAATGACAGAGTGACGAATGAGCGGGTGCTAGAAATTTCACAGCTGCCCAGCCTGTCCGCCCTGCTCAAACAGAGAAGGTTGAGATGGCGCATGTGCATCGCATGCCACCCACTCGACTTCCACGTCGTGTCCTGCTTGGAGCTGTAGCAAATACTAAGAGGGGCTTGGGCAGACCTTTGCTACGATTTAAGGACTGCGCCAAGCGGGACATGACAGCTTTTGGCATCGATCACCGCTATTGGGAACGGACAGCCGAGGACAGAACTAAGTGGCGGAGAATGATTGCAGATGGGCGCGACAACCACGACAAGGCCTGTTTTGACCTTCTTGAACACCGAAGAAGGAAGAAGTAATCAAAATCTCTACTACCCCCTAACCCACAGTTCTCCTGTCATATCTGCGGGAGACAATGCCGCTCCTTATAGGCTTACATAGCCACACCAAAAAGTGTACAAATCAAGTCGCCGCTTGAATCGTCTGTCTAAGACGTAAAAGGCCTATGATGATGATGATGATGATGATGGAGGTATACATCTTGATTGGATTCTTGAAATTGTAAGGATGGGTTCGTCAGTGTGATGTGGTGTTTCGTTAGAGTCTATTTCGTAGGAAACTTGTCTAAAGTTTATTTGATATGACAGCTGTCAGCACAAAGTTAAGTTAACGTTGATCAGTCGGTCTGTTATCGAAAGCAACCCGCCTTAAGTAAACAACGATATTTACATTATATACACAATTGTATACACCAATGAGTAAATCGCATACTTTAGTACTTTTATGCAATAATATATACTTTGCCAGGTATCCGGTACATCGATTAGTAGTGTGGGTGACTCAAGACATGCGCACCCCTACTAGGTACCATGTGTCCTGTGAGTATTCTATTAAATTATTACGTACTTTCATGTTTGACTTGACCTATTTTGTGTGCTTAAACAAGTATATGACAATTGTACTCGTACCTAATGCGTTAATAATTTATTTCGCATGATGACGGCAGAAAATCTTTCCTTCATTTATGATTTGTTACTATAAAGTGGCAACTCGACTTCGTATCACGATCCTGATTGTCAGACCTTGTTTTCTTATACCATGTTTTATAGTTTATGTCGCTGATAAGTGATAACGATAACTATTTAAGGACCTACAACAAATGCCTGTAAAAGGTATTACGCAGTTTTATGGAGCATTCAAACCAGCATTCAAGTCTTAAATAGGTACCTACCTAAAAGGTGTTATAAAATCTACGGCCCATTGGTTGATATAAATCATTAATATCTGTCTCAAAAGTTTACTAATAAGATTCTGAATGGTTAAAGCAATTAGCGTGGGCGCGTGGAAAGCGATATCTTTTATCTAGAGATGATTACAGCAAGTCTAGATTTACGACAAATATTTCTTAGTAAATATCTCCACGTATTTCAGAACCTTATGTAGCTAGTATATATATTATCGCAAGTGTGTTTAATATATTTACCATCCGGCCGGCTATGTCATTTAAAAAATGTAGTTAAGAGGAATGCCTAGCTGACCAACTTTTCAAATCTTGAATTTTTGACATAATGTTTCTGTCGCGCTGCTGGGAGCGGGAGCGGGCGCTGTCTATGTGTGAGCGCACGCACACAGGCGCGAGACGTGAGCCCGCGAATTTACTTACTGACCCAGCATACGATAAATTAGGCTGTAGGTACAGATCGCACCATAGAAAAAGTCCCCCCTTGAGCACTTTATGAAAACTGTAAAATAATTTCGTCAACTAAAATGAATCCACTTTAGCTTAGACGTTAACATGGTTAACACGCAATCAAGAGGTTCATGGTTCAAATCCAGAGATTGACAGAACTTTTTGCTTTTTATTTTTCTTACCAAGTAAATTAATGTAATGCTTTTATAACTAGTGGCTCTGTGAGCTGTAGACCTCGTGAGTGTTTTTTTTATTTCCAAAACTATGTTAGATATCGAACCTGTAGAGCAGGGGTCGGCAACCTTTTAGCACCCACGGGCCACATAGTAGCTAAAAAAATCTTCGCGGGCCGCAGATGATAATAATGATCACTGTCTGTTGATATCAACTCGAAACAAATTGGTATGCCGTACGCGACAGTAACGTAGTAAAAATTCGCACCCCTTTTTACGTGAAAAACGAGAAAGACGAAAAAACCGACTTTTCACAGATAAACCAGCTAGTTTCCTTACCAAACCCAGATAATTCGCATTTCAACCGCATCGTAATTTCGCGATTCATTCGATCAATGCAAGCATATGGAATAGCAGATATAGAAACTTTAAGGGGGGGACGGGTCATAAAGTCATAACACACCTAGATGAAAACGCGAGCGCGAAATTTTTCGAACACTGATGCAAATGCGGCAAATACTTCATACGCATCAAGTCATAACACATGTAGATGAAATGCGAGCGTAGCGAGCGCGAAATTTTTCGAACATTATGATGCAGGTGCGGAAAATACTTCATACGCATACGCATCAAGTTATGTAGATGTAAACGCGAGCGCGAAATTTTTCGAACACTGATTCAAATGCAGCAAATACTTCATACGCATCAAGTCATAACAAATCTCGTTGAAAACGCGAGCGTAGCGAGCGCGAAATTTTGCGAATATTATTATGCAGGTCTGGAAAATACTTCATACGCATCAAGTCATGTAGACGCAAACGCGAGCACAGCGAGCGCGAAATATTGAACAAAAAAAATTTGTTGACCTATTAAGTGGCTTTGTAAAGAGGTAGTTGAATAGATATTTTTGTTGTACATAAATTATTGGAATTTACGAAATTTTGTTCCGATGAATTAAAAATTTGGTAATAATGACGTATTTTTTACCAACAAATACTAATATATTGATAAATTAGATTTTTTTCTTTGAAATTTCCTTATTTTTCCTATAAAAACCAACTTAACTTTGCGGTCGGTTCGGAACCCTAAATGTGCGAAATCCGACTCGCACTTGGCCGGTTTTTTTTGCTTTCCAATCCGCCTGTTCGAATTTGGTCATACTTGATGTTTATTGTTACGTAGGTATGTATGTTTTAATAACGAATACCAATATACCTTAAATTTATGTCTGTTACGCGCTGAACGTATTTTATACATTTTGCTGACGGAAAACGCAACTAATCGGCACCTCGAAGAACCTCAAAGATGAAACTCATATCGATTATTAAGAAAAGTAAATAAGTAAATGTCCGCCATCTTCAATTTGAAAATGGATAAGTATCATTCTTGTAATGAGCACCTCAAAAAACAATATTTTATACCAAAATGCGCATACTTAATATATAGGTAGTACATGTCGCAAGTGCTACCATGCAACCGAGAGCCCGCCGCTCTGCGTAGGTAAAGTACCCTCCATCGAAAACAAAAAAAAAACCGAGGTTGCGTAGTAAGGTTTGTGAATATTGATAGCGACTGACTGACCAACATAATTAGATCTCTCATTTCAAACAGTTAATATGGTTTGAGGGATTTTTGTATTTTTGTCTATAGCCTTGAGAGGCTGAGGTATTGTTATTTCACCCCCCATTTTTTCAAATACTATCTGTTTATTATACAATGTTTGAATGAGGTTCTATTTACTTTGCGTCCATGTATATACTTACCAACTTTCAAGCCTGTAAATCATAAACTGAAAGACTTCTCATACAAAGTTTAACCCCTCTTTTCACCCCCTTTCATCCCTAACCTGTATGATTTTTATAGCCTATAACCTGGCCGAAGATCCAATAAACATATTAGTGAAGGCTGTATTAAAATCTATTCGCTAGTTTTCGCGTGATAGTTAGACATATAAACAGACAGACAAACAGACAAACAGACAAACAGACAAACAGACAAACAGACAAACAGACATGAATTCTAAAAACAGTTGAAACGTGTTCTGTTATCGATTCTTAGACCCCTCCATCGATTTTTTTACTAATATCTTCAATGTACAGATTTTCGACCCTCTTCTGCTTTATTATATGTATAGATTGACAGACAGTGCACAGCCTAAACCGCTGAAGATATAACCATGAAATTTGGAACATATATTCTTTAGGGTACGTACACGTGTACTAAGAAAGGATTTTTCGAAATTCAACCCCTAAGGGGGTGAAACAGGGGTTGAACCGTTGTATGGAAATCGTTCATTTGGAAAGTCTTAGACTTGAAACTTTGTACGAAGGTTACTTATTAAAAAACAAGATAAATGATATAGGGTTGGTATAATAATTCATCCCCTAAAGGGTTCCAAAAAGGGATACAAGATTTTTATAAGAATGTGACATACAAGAATGTGACATTTGATGAAGTGGGACTGCTGATGATGTTCAGAACAGAACTCTTCAACGACGCATAGTTCACGTTTGGCGAATTGTCCTCTTTGCTGTGTTTGCTAAGCAAGTTAGATTTTCAAGACAATCATTTGTCAAGCTCGAGTTCTGATGATGGGATCCATGAGGAATCGAGGGAACTCCTCAAATGTTAAAGGCATACATAAGTTACATTACACATTTTAGTATTTTAACAAACAAATCAGGCATGTACATTTAAATAAATTGACATTTGATGAAGTAGAACTGTATGTATATGATGATCAGAATGGAACTCTTCAACCACGTATATTTTTGTTTTTTACATTTTTGTCTTGAGTTCTGGTGTTGGATTCCATGATGAATTGAGCGTATACTTACTCTTCTACCATTATAAACATACTTATAGCCATTTTTAGGGTTCCGTACCCAAAGGATAAAACGGGACCCTATTACTAATGCTCCGCTCTCCGTCTGTCACCAGGCTATATCTCGAGAACCGTGATAGTTAGACAGTTGAAATTTTCACAGATGATGTATTTCTGTTGCCGCTATAACAACAAATACTAAAAAACAGAATAGAATAAATATTTAAGGGGGCTCCCATACAACAAACATATTTTTTTATTGCCGTTTTTATAGATAATGGTACGGAACCCTTCGTGCGCAAGTCCGACTCGCACTTGGCCGGTTTTTATTTCATTGTATGGAATCCAAGAGTGCACCATCTAAGTATAAAATAATCTTTCACCGGTCTCCCCGATTGAAGTCGGTTTATTTTTTATGTTTCATTATATAGGTAATATGTAGATTTTTATTTCATTGTATGGAATTTAAGAGTGCACCATCTAAGTATAATCATCTTTCACCGGTTTCCCCCATTGAAGTCAGTGTTTTTTATTATATAATATGTAGATCTATAAAAAAAATTAGGTTTATTTCTATTACATGACATTTTTCTTACTCTTAATCGCCACGAGTTCTACGCGGACGAAGTCGCGGGCAAAAGCTAGTGGGTTATAAAAACCTATGATTCGTTAATAACTTTACCACTAACTAAGTAGCATTTATTCCTATATCAAAGACAAGGGTTCCCAGGTCACCTTTCTATTCAATATTCTTCCATTGTGACTCAGGGTTCTTCTTGTGATTAATAACTTTTCTGGTAATAATGATTTATCGATAATTTTTCACCACTAGCGTATCGACAATATATGTCAACGACTGTTGCCCATCCCTATTCCTTCTGTGTACGTATATTTAGAAACTGACTCCACCGCGAATTCGTGCGATAAGGACAACTGCAGCTCGGACTAAAATTCCCTTGCAAAAAACTGAAAAATCGAGGTTTCGTTCTCGACTGTTTCCTCATCCAAAACGCAACCAATCATTATAAAATTTTGGAAACTGCAAGAGCAAGAACTAATCTATGCCGCTACGTTTTGATTTTTTGGATATTTGTTGTCATATTTGTATACTGCGCCTTTTTATGGAGCCAATTCAACTAAGCCGTTTTTGCGATTTTTGGAGGGCTGTAACTTTCTTTAAAATAAAAATATCCAAAAAAACAAAACGTAGCGGCATAGATATTGATGATATTGATCTTATTTGAAAAAATCATTGCTCTAGGTTCAAAAACCAGGGAGGAAACAGTCGAGAGCGTTTGTATGGGAAAATCGCAGCTAGGCATTCCTCTTAAACATAGCTGTAGTGGATTATGATAGTCTAAAATAAGGATGAAAATAAGTACATAATTTATAAGTGGCAAAAAAGAGTAATTTAAAAGCCTATTAGCTTAATTAGCCAAATTACCATAACTGACTTAAAAAACAAATGCCGCCATAACGGCG
Organism: Cenopis cana; assembly: GCA_951800055.1. Classification (NCBI taxonomy): domain Eukaryota; kingdom Metazoa; phylum Arthropoda; class Insecta; order Lepidoptera; family Tortricidae; genus Cenopis; species Cenopis cana. Next base: position 834,579 of record OX637476.1, on the reverse strand, counting down.
TCGTTAATTCCAATTATTAAGTAAGCTACGCATGAAAAATGCCGAATAGTACTTGGTACATTCAGAAAAATAAATATATTATGCCAAAATAAAAATTATCATTGAATGAAGAATTACGGTGCCAGCTACAATCCATCATAGCCAACTAAGGTCAATTCGTTCAGGATAAGATTCAAAATCGCTAGGCATTGCGTCTAGGTGATAGATGCGACAACACCCTATTAATGGGGTTTAACATAAATTCCAAAATCGCTTGGTATTGTGCCTAGGTTATTCGTTTGAACGGTAAAAGGCATTGCGTGGAAACTAAATGGAAATAAAGCGCAGACATTAATCAGCTTGTTGTGGGCTCGCGTTCTCGCTTCGTTAAAGGAATGTTAAGACTGTTTTCAGGCGAGAATATTTAATTTGGTGTAAATCTACGCTGGATGGATTTATGGCGGATTAAGCTAGTTTAGAAATTGTCACAATTGTCACAATTAACTTAACCTGGGTCTGGGTGCAGTGGAAGCCACTATTTTTTTAAAGAAAATGATAATTAACTGAAATTCGATAAAAATATCAAAAGTGCCTGGGGTCTGCTACCTAATCCTAAGATTTGGCGTAGGCACTAGTTTTTACGGAAGCGACTGCCATCTGACCTTCCAACTCTAAGGGGAAACTAGACCTTATTGGGATTAGGCTTTGTCAAGTGAGTGGGCAACTTGACTGTTAGAAGTTCTCAAACCGCCCGAGGGCCTCCAACTTGGCTTAACGACTGCTGCCATAGACAGCAACCGGGATCAACGGCTTAACGTGCCTTCCTAAGCACGGGAGCGCTCAGTTAGTAACCATTCAAAGCGGTCACCCATCCAAGTCCTGACCGCTGCCCACGTTGCTTAACCTTAGATACCGCAAGCGGTACCCGGCGCTGCTGGGCCACGAGCGCTCCTGCAAACGATTCTGATGAAGAAAGAAAAACGCAAAAGGGCCAATCAACTTTTCCATGTTGCTGTTCCGTCAGTCAGGAGGCAACAGTAACCGAGCTTCTTAGAAAAAATGTTATAATATGGATTTCTGGCATGCTCAAGAATTGGCCCACGTCAGAATGGGTTTATAATTATGGCTAAAATCATGTTTAGTTAGATTAAAGTCTGTAAAATCAGAGTTTTCAAGAGTGACCCAGGAGACGTATCGAGACGAGTTACCTAGAAAGTTGAGTGACCCATAAAGACCGTCAAACTATAGCGTTCAGTCGGCTGGGCATTGTCGAATTAAGGGTTAAATATTAAACTTACAATATTGGAGGAATCGAAAATCAAACAGCGTCTTTTCTCCACAGCCCAGTCCCGTATTCTGAGTTTCTTTGGCCACATATCGCGGCGGGGCGATGACTCTATCGAGCGTCTCGTAGTGCAGGGTAGGGTTGAGGGCACATGAGCGCGCGGCAGATCACCTATAGATGGACTGACCAAATCAGGGCCGCGGTAGACGCACCCTTGCATTTGTGCACTAGGAATGCGGCCTTGAAAGACGAGTGGCGACGGATTGTCAAGCTTGCCACTAAACCGACATGACGACCACGATCAGTCTGCCAAGAGTGAAGCGACTAATAAGAAGAGATTAAACTTACAAACGTTTCTTCTCAGCAAACTCATCAGCGTGTTCCTTGGCGACCTTCTCCAGGTGTTCCCTGGCCCGCTCCGATCTGGTGAAGATCTCCAACCGCCGAGCCACGTCGAGCTCCACGCGTTTCAGGGTCAGGTCGTCTCGGTACCGCTCGTCCTGGTACATACTCGTTTTTAACCTTTTCACCGCTATTGACTTGATATAAATTGGACATTAGGTGCTCCACACGCCAATGACTTCATATCGAGTCGATGATGTTGATGTAAATGCTATTTGCTATCAAGTATGGTTCATTTGCAGCCTTTTGCTACGAAGACTTTGGCGTGTCAGGCACACTTTACATAATCGACGGTGGCGGTGAAGAGTAGTCATCAAACTCGGTATATATATTTATAATTTTTATTAAAAATGGGATTGCTCTTGGCCTAGCTAGGGGGCAAAGATGAGGCCGACGGTGAAACGAGCTCACCTAGAAGATGTCTATGCACTCGTGCCCTAAAGAGGTCCAGGTTATATGAAGTTGGAAATACAGTAAGTAGGTCTCAATGGCGCTATAAGAATGATATTTTGACATAGCAACAATACCAACGAACAACATATTAGGTATTCTAAAGGAGCTTTCTGCGTTAGCACCTAATCTCAAGCTTTGGGGTAGACTAGTAGTTTTACGAAACCGGATTCCAAGTATTCCAAACTAAACTTCTTTGGGATTAGACCGGTTTACTCACGTAGTTTTCCTTCACTGAAAAGCTCGTAAATATCAAACATATACATAAGTATACATTGTATGTTTTTGGATCATTATTCGCGCGTTTCAACTGTCTCACTTTCGTGGACACGGTTTTGACGAATTGGATGTAGATTTTGGTGGTATTTCTGAGTCAGGTGGTAGATGTCACGTACTTTTATTAGATAACAGAGAATGGCATTGAAATATCTATCCAACTTCAACAAAATAGTGACCACGAAAGTGATTTAGAACAAACGCCCGATTAATGACTCTTTTATGAAATGCGCAGTTTAAACTAGCAAGAATTTGCGTGCAATTTCTATTACATTGCAGGCTTTTATCGTATTCATCTTACTTCGGTGGCCCACAGCCCCGCAATGTAAAGAAACTTGCAAAGCAAGTTCTTGCATTGTAAATCGGCCTTATAATCCCAGTGAAGGTTGAATTGAAAGTGACGTGTGTCACTAAAACCACAGGCGATCCCCCTGTTGCTTCCACAGGCTTTACGGAGGTGAAGCTGGGCTATAATTTGCTATACATTTTAGTTTGTGTTACCGATTGGAGAACATCTCTAAGTTGAAAGCACAACACTACAGCACGCAGCGCGCATAGATGTCAACGACCAGACTATTCAATTCAAACTTAGAAGACACTTGAAGCAACGCCTGTGAAATGGCTATTTAATTTATTGTTATTCTATACTATTAATAAATGTTTTAATAAAAAGTTGGCTGAAGTCATTTCTAAGCTATATCTACATAGCAGTTCAGAAAGCAGTTTGAATAATTAAAAATCATACAACCGCTCACTAGCTTTTGGCAATAAGAGCTAACTTTTGCGCACCCCTAAATTGATTGTGGCGACTGTAGATTTGACTGTCTGTATTTTTTTATAGAAATTTACTCCCTTATTCATAAACGTCCATCAAACCTCTATTAATTAACAAGCCGCTAAAGTTCGTTAGTCCTTATCTGTCACTTTGACATGTACGCTTGTGTGAAAGGGACAAACAACATTGTAGTTAGCAGAGGTTTGTTAAGTTTTATGAATAAGAGGGTTAGACTTAACATTTTCAACTCTTTCAACGCAATTCATATACAGCAGTCGCCTACACTCGAACTCATTTTCCGTCAGATATTGAATAATATATATATATATATATATATATATCAACAACGTACGCCATAACACCCACAGTCGTCCATGACACCGTAGGCATCAACACACTTCACCTTGGCGTCCAAAGTTTTTAAATTTAGAAACAAGTGAGCGGATGTCTCTTTCAACATACACAGAAATAATAATAGCTACAGAAAACTTAGTTAATCAACATTACTTACTATAGCCTTCATAACTTGATGTATCTGATCCATAAACTGATTGTACAGATACTTCCTATACTGGTTAAAGTCCTTCAGGGAGCACACAGCGCGGCCGTCCTGCGTGCAGAACCCCAGCTGTTTCATCCTCTTCCTCGCAGCCTTCTGTGCGAAGTAGTGGGCTAGGTGGGGGTCGTGCATGGGCACGTAGTCGTAGGAGACGTTGTTGCAGTAGGGGTCGGTCAGGTCGAAGGCTTGCTGGAAGTTGCTGGTGCCGAGGCCGACGCGGCGGACCTGGAAAAAGGCGGCAAATGTAAATGTGTCTAATATATAAATTAATGGCGTGATGCGCCGATTTACGACTCTCATTCCAAAATGTAACATATTCTTAATTTTATGTTCTCATAGTTAACCAATTTGATTTCTGGGCCACTTCGTACCTTGTCGCAGTTAGAATCAATATGAAAGCAGCTAGAGGTCTCATATTAATGTCACTGGGACAAGGTGCGAAGTGGCCCAGAAATCAAATTGGTTGACCGTAAGGTAAATCCGTTTTTATCTACAACCATTATAGTAAATCCTCTTGTGTGTGTTCATATACCATAGACAAGATACAGCTATACAATATACCGTGCCCCGCGCCCCCCGCGAAGCGCGCGCACGCACCTCGTTACTGCATTCGAGCTGATGTCGTAATGAGATCACGTACAACTTTACAGCACAGCCTGGGCTTCGGGGATCTCAAAAAACATAGCGCACGCCGCCAGCTCAACGTGTCCAACATGAAACACATTAAAGAGGATTTAATATATGGTTGTAGATAAACTAGTGCATGCAACAGTACCTAATTAGGCATTAAAACACTCGTGCGATCTTATTATGAAACTCGCCTTCCTTTACTTTCATTTAACGTTTGGGCCGGTGTGGACATAAATCACCCCTATCAGCGTAAATATAGCGTCGCAACTGTCAAACTTGACAAACTTTCCATACAATCAGATTTTAACTAGGTAACACCGCTAACGATTACCTACGAGTAGTTTGGTGCAACTCACCCATAGAATTTGTATAGGTACCTTGTACGTGCCTATACAAACTATAAGGGTGGGTGGGTATAAATAGTGGGTGGTAGGTACCTATATAAACCATTTGAATTCATGACCTTTACATGCATAAAAACATGCGTAAAATAATTACTGCAAAAAAACTTAGAAAACTTACTGCTCACAAGTTTAAACACACGACCTCTGCTTTTTATTTCCGTGCATTTTTCTAAACCTTTAAGGCTAAAGACTCTTCGTATTTTGAAGCCGTCAATTCATATGCCAGGATCACACGTACCGAGTAAAACGGCGAGACAGTAAAATTAGTATGGAAGTTTTACTCGGCCGATACTAATTTTAATTGTACAGTTATTTGAATGTACAGTTAAATACAAAAGCGGCGGTGATAGCGATATACCTCGCCTATAGTTGTTAAGAAACTGGTATTCTTGTATTTTTGTTTTCCAATAGAGGTTTTGTAGTGTGTTCCTAAATCACATGAACACCTTCGGTTATATACCTCCACGGCGGAGTTAGTGGCAATAAATCATGCTTACGTCGGGAGTAAATTGCACTCCAGCTGTGCCCGAGAAATTAACTTACACGACGTTTTATAGAAAAGTGGTCATTACTTAGGTAGGCTAGATTCATACTAATCCATAAGTACTAATATTATACGGGCCTCAAAAACTGAAAAAAAGACTACTTAATATCAGTTAGGGTTACAAAATTTTACTCGACACGACACGACAACATTTTTTTTTTTGTAATCACTAAAAATTGAATTTGTAGCGACAGCAAAAAATTGTAGGGATAACAAAAGGTAACACTAGGGTGGTGAAAAACATAGCTTTATAGCCAGTAATACCAATTAAACTTTTGTTTTAAATAGGGATGATGACACTATAAAAGAAAATCAATAAATCCAAATTTTCTACATAAAGGCTCAAATTCTCAATCAAATAGCGAAAAAGTAATTCAAAAAAATAAATAATTACGTAATTATAAGTCTTCAAAGTTTTAAGAGTGGGTATATATTCTGTCGCTTTTCCGCAAAACGCACCTTTGTATTGAACGATCGTCATTTACTATGGCGCTACTCAACAGTGACGTCTCTGTTGAGTAGCACTTTCTCTCTCTAACTATTTTAACCGTTGAAGCTTTGTTACTTTTCGAGATATTTGAATAGGATTTTCACTATTTTTATTATTATGTCTTCTTTCTATTGAAGTAATAATTTTTTTTAGTCAACATCCCTATTGTACGAATTTAGTAATTAGGGCAGTAACAAAATTAATTTTTGAAATCTATGTTTTTTTCTCCGTGAATATTGAAGGAATGAACTTAGTTACATCAATAGTTACGTTTTGATGCAACGATATATATATTGTGCTCGTAGATGTTGCCAGAGTTAATAGAGTTTAAATCTTATTGTAGAGTTTGTAGACTAGCTTTTCTGCGTGCGTTCAAGGCTCGATTGCGCTGCTGTAAGTATAGAACAAAATAAACCGTTCTTAAAAATGCTAAAAGTTGAAATAAAATGTGTCTATTATTACATACGCTGCCCGTTTTACGGATAATTTGGGCTGTTGGACCTTCATGGGTTGATCTAGAAATAAATATTAAGTATTCTTGTTAGTTCGCATATCGATTCGAGCCTGAGCCAAATAGATCCCCGCGGTTAGGAACGAAATTATATCTGTCCGGTTGAGCGGAATCACAATAATGTAATTTGTGCGTTTATTCGTCCGTTTGATTTCGTTTTCCAGGTTATTGGAGGTTATCCGCGGTACAGCACAAATTATTGATTAATCAGTCAAAATGAAAATACAGAAACGTAAGTATTTAGTATATTAAGTTACTGTAATGTTTTTATTATGTTTTTGTGCTGTAAATAAACAATAAACATAACATCAAAAAACTAATTAGCTGTGGTGTACTTTGACTCTCATTTTTTAGGGTTCCGTAGTAAACAAGGAACCCTTATAGTTTCGCCATGTCCGTCCGTCCGTCCGTCCGACCCCCGTTTTTCTCAGTAACCGTTAGTGCTATAAAGCTGTAATTTGGCATGAATATACATATCAATGACGCCGACAAAACTGTAGAATAAAATCTTTAAAAAAAAATTTTTTTAGGGTACCTCCCCTACATGTAAAGTGGTGGTGCAATTTTTTTTTCTGCCAAACCCCATCGTGTGGGGTATCGTTGGATAGCTCTTTTAAAAATATTATAAGGTTTCTACAAGCATTTTTTGATTAATGAATTGGTTAGCGTGATATTAAGCTTTGAAGTGATAATTTTTGCTATGGTCAAGTGTCCCCCCCCCCCTGCCAGCTAAACGGTGGCTACTAGGCATGTGAAAAAAATCATGGTAGTAGTATATACGATGAATTTAAAAGGAAAACTATCACAGCTAAGTAGACATTACTAGTTAACGAGTAATAGTCGAACTTCAGAAATGTACTTTGCAAAAGCAAACGTTCGTACAATTTCCATTGATACCTTAGATAATGTTGTTAATTCTTTCAAAAACATAGTAAATATAAGTTTTCGAACTTTTTAGTCCACATAATATAAAGGGTAGACGACTACGGAACCCTACCTTGCGCGTGGCCCGACACGCACTTGTGTATTTTGTGTTGTTGCTCTAATGAATAGTTGGCCCCACAAACATTTGTTTATCTTCGAAAACTGGTTCGAATGCTTTGCTTTTTAACTTGTTTTTTGTAAATTGCTTAAGCTAAGCAGAAACCCGATAATATAATCCTATTGTGAAAGCGATAACTGTTCAAAATTAATTGAAAGTTAGGAGGCAACAGATTGGCCGCTTCCAAACAATTTGATGCTTAGAATATCGCGATAATTTTACCTTTTCGCTAATGTATAACAATCATTACCGTACAGTGAGTTTACAAATGGTTAGGTACTATAAAAATGGTTAATCCATACTTCCATACTTATACTAATAATATATAATGCGAAAGTGTGTCTGTCCGTCTGTCTGTCTTTTTGTTTGTCTGTCTGTTACCTCTTCACGCTTAAGCCGCTGAACTGTTTTTCACGAAATTTGGTATAGAGATAGATTGAGTCCCGGGGAAGGACATAGGATACTTTTTATCCCGGAAATCATCCCTTATGGGGGTGGAAGTTTGTATGAAAGAGCGATGACTCGATGATTAGGGAAGCGCCTGATATAAGTTAATAGCAATTACTTAAATTCTATCGCGATGAACGACTTCCACGCGGACGAAGACGCGGGCAGTAACTATTAATATTATATTGTTTCAAATTCTGTTGACATGTAAATTGGCTGTACGAATATAAATGAGCATTAGTATAAGTATAAGCGCTCGTGGCCCAGCGGCGCTTGCGCACCGCTTGCGCTCGTGGCCCAGCGGCGCTTGCGCACCGCTTGCGCTCGTGGCCCAGCGGCGCTTGCGCACCGCTTGCGCTTGCTAAGGTTAAGCAACGTGGGCAGCGGTCAGGACTTGGATGGGTGACCGCTTTGAGTGGTTACTAACTGAGCGCTCCCGTGCTTTGGAAGGCACGTTAAGCCGTTGATCCCGGTTGCTGTCTATGGCAGCAGTCGTTAAGCCAAGTTGGAGGCCCTCGGGCGGGTTGAGAACTTCTAACAGTCAAGTTGCCCACTCACTTGACAAAGCCTAATCCCAATACGGTCTAGTTTCTCCTTAGAGTTGGAAGGTCAGATGGCAGTCGCTTCCGTAAAAACTAGTTAGTAGATTAGGTAGCGGACCCCAGGCATCCTTCAGGATGCAACTGTACTGGGATAACGCTAGGAGGATGATGATGAGTATAAGTATTTTATAAATTTTCAATCACAGTGAAAGACTGAAAAATTAATCGCTTCAGGTGGGTTTCTGAAGTTGTAATATATTAACATTGCTGTTGAAGTCGCTCGGGACTCCGTAAGGTGTAATTTGAAGATTGAAGATGGGATTGAACCACAAGGGATACCTGTGGTAGCTCAGTTGGTTACGAGCGATGGACGGATTCTAGAGGTCGTGGGTTCAATCCCAGCTGTGGCAAGTTACGAGCAATGGACGGATTCTAGAGGTCGTGGGTTCAATCCCAGCTGTGGCAAGCTTAATATGGCCGTGTAAAGACATGTTTTTGAAGACTTCGTCCGTGTAAATTTTTTCGATTTCGGCTGTACCTACTTTCGTCAATTTGTATCAATTGTTATTGTTAAACCTACTCATGATAGATCCGGCATAATCGACTTACAATGTGTTTGGCGACATAACGAAACAGTCAGTCACCAAAATAATGTTTGTTTCCAGAGTAACAAACAGTTACGCACTTACGCCCTTGTTATTAAAGGCATGTTCAATTATATTGGTTACTGAATGTGTATATATATTTGATGCCGATTGTGCAGAGGCCTGCGTTCTTTCAAATAAAGTCTAAAAGTAGAACACCACGAGCGCAGGCGACTATAACTGGACGACTGGAAGAGATCCCTTAAAGGGATGAGATCGCTTTTGTACATACTATTTCTACTATTATTATTTGTATTTTTCATATTTGTTATTGTGTACAATAAAGAGTTTCACTACTACTATACATCCACGACTAAACCTACAACGTCGCTTCTAATTCTACCTGTATCTGACTAAACCGAAACAAATTGTGCTTAGCCTTATTTCTCTCCCACTACAATGACCGAATTGGCTACAAAACAAACATTAATTAACTCAACGTGCAAGAAAAGTGTCGCCTAAAGTGAAATATACGGTTTCCCGGCCGGGCTGTCAAATAGCTAGTTCCTTGAACAGGTCCCCCCATCAGAAAGGATCTCCGTAATATCTCAGACAGCTTATTGTTGCCTTGGAATGACCGGACGTGGCAATCTTTTTACCCTTATTTTGTCACTTATTGCGTGTAGTGGTTTATTTATATTTTGGCAGAAAGTGATGGCGGATCTAAATGTGTGGTATATTTTTGGAATCAGCTCGTGAAGCCCTTTCGTTTGATACCCCACTCGATAGGTTTTTGAAGAAAAATTGTTTATTTTTCATACATAAAACTTATGACGTCATAAAAACTCACTCCACTACTTTAGAAAGCGACAACATGTGTTTTGATAATCAGTAGAGCATGCTGATTCCAACGATACCACTTGCCGGTATAAACCTATTCAGTCCTACGGAAATTGCGTTTTTTCAACTTGGCCTCTCTACTATTAGTAAAGTTCACGTATCGGAGTATATTGGCATTTAGCATGACCCCCCTGAGCGACACAAACGCTATTAAACGGCCATCAGAGCGGAAGTACACTAAGTGACGTTAAAAGGCACCCTAGTTTAAAATAAACCGTCACTGAAAAAGATAACAATGGATGTGTAAAGCTCTTTATGTTCTGGGGCGTTTTGCTTCTGTGATGTCCTTATATTGAAACCTGACTCTATAAAAGATTTTAAGCGATACATGAAAGCAGAAAAGATAATGGAAAAATGCTTCTTGTTTAGGTACACAGCAATGTGCAAAGATATGTATCGAATGAATCCACTCATAAATATCTAAGTACCGAAACCCTAATTTAACGATATACGAGCCACGAGATAATATATGAGATATATTTGTGAGTTATAGCCTGATTTATTATCTATAAAATACTGCCCTAGTAAAATGTATGGCGCGTTCATTAGTTTCTTGCCAATTCCAATTCTTGCATAAAACTAGAATATTAATTTAAAGATAAAATACAGAACATAGTTGTATCTAACCATTTATTTGTAATTGACAAGGTGTCTCCTGAAACACGAAAGCGCCCAGTCTAGGTACATCTGAGTTTACAACCAATAGGGAAAATTATAGACATTCTTGGGCCCTCTATGGGATTACTCTTGACCAGCATCTAGCCAGGGGGCAAAAATGAGGCCCACGGTGAAGCGAGCTCACCCAGACAATGCCTATAAGGTTTAGTGAACCAGCGACAAAACTCCCAGTAGCTCCATTCCACTGAAATCTCAGATTCGGTTGAAACCGTTCAACCAATCTCACTGGAGCGCACACTCTTAGAGTATTCCAGCCCCGCCCTATAAAGCCACAGTCAGTTATAAAAAAAACATATGTAGCGTAGGTACACTACTTAATAGCCTATTTATAAATCCATAAACGACATTAGCTATTCAATTCCTTACAATACAATAAGTACAGAATTCCATTTGGAAAATACCTACTTGTAAAACCCATTTACACAACGAACGATTCACACAATATCTATTAATATACAGTTTTGAACCATATTCGCATTGGTCTAGAGTTTAAAATGACAAACATACAGTTTCCTCGACTGTTAATTCCCTCAACCCAACGTAATCGAAAGTATGATACAATAGCCACGATAATCTTTACAAATAACAACGGTTGAATACTTATTATATCTCGACTCCTACCCAAAGATTTAATTAATATGTTACCTTAATCAATATGCCGTAAGGTTCAATTTTATAATAGACGTTATGAATAGATACGCGGTTGTGAAATAAATAAATCTGTATGTGGATCTGGGTATACAAATGCCTGCCCTTCAAATAGACATTTGTCGAAACGGCTGAGCAATTTCAGAACATGGGATCCGACATTTGTTGATAAACAATTAATCAAATGACAAAAACAATTCCCGTTTGTAACATAAATATTAACAGACAATGTGTGCGTTAATTTTTAGACAGTAGAAGGGTTATTTGCTGTTCATTATTTTCGAATTTCATCATATTCACTCCATACTATATCCATACTTTTATAAATGCGAAAGTGTGTATGTCTGTCTGTCTGTTACCTCCTCACGCTTAAACCGCTCAAACGATTTTGATGAAATTTGGTATGGAGATAGTTTGAGTCCCGGGGAAGGACATGTGCTACTTTTTATATTGGAAATTATCCCTTAAAGGAGTAGAAGTTTGTATGGAAGGGAGATGACTAGGTAAGCGCCTGATGTAAAAAATAGCAATCGTACTTTGGAAACCGGCCTCTCCGAGATCATGTGATGAGATCATAAATGTTATCAACTTTGAGACAACTTAATAACACTACTTTTAAATGAATTGAGACTTAAACAACTTCGTTTTGAATTGTCACATATGCGGGCTTAAATTTTATCAGAAATGTTTAATGTTAATACAGTGATGTAGCTCTTAAAAGGATTCGGGATTCGCGTCACAACCTGAAATAACTCTGAAACGGTTCACAAACAGACTGAAAACAAAACCTCTCCCGTCCCTGAAAGTTATTTTTGTGGCTAAAATCGACATCGCGTTTTGTTTTCAGTTCGAAAAAGGCTGGCTCTGCTGGCTTCAGCTGAAACGAGCGGGAAGCGTTGGCAGAAGCCGTGCAACACCCGGGGCAAATAGACAACGTTCCTGCGATCTCCATGTCCCTAATTGCCTGTTGTCTATCTCTACCTACATGTTACTGTTTATCTCACGAGCGCGGGTTAGGCTGCGTTTCCACCAGAGATGTGCGAGGATGTGTTTTCGGCGCGTTGCAAGGTGTCAAATATATGAAAATGCACCCTCGCACATCTCTGGTGGAAACGCAGCCTTAGCCATGGTTGTAGTTAATGTAGTTGATGTGGTGATACGAACACATATGCCATAGCTCTTACGCTCACCCACGCTCGTGAGATAGTAAAAGTAGGTACCTACTGTACTTATGTAATTGTACCATTAATACTGTAATATGATAACCCAGCCTTGACAAGCCAATGATAAACCGTCACTTGCACTTTTACTATCTTTACTCGGTGAGTTCAATACTAAAGCATCAACAATTTTAATACGACAAGGTCACATCTCACGAATAGTATTCAACCACATAGGCCTTTATCACACTAAACGTGCAACCTAATCCCTGGCCGATATAAACAAGGCTCTTGAGGAAGATAAGTCGCTGAGTATTAAATTCTTATCCTTATCTTGCTTTATTGCAAACAAATCGTACCGAGTCTTGAGTGGCGAGTTAAGGCGATATATCGATTGAAAGAGATGCACTATGTTTTTCGCTCACGACAAAACGGGATGGAACCCTCTCCGAGAATGGCTTTTTAGACAAATCTCGATGAATATCTGACTGTGTGCGGATCTAATCTAAATCTAATCTAATGTGTTGTTTTAGTAGGCTGAGTAAAAAAAGGAAAATATAGACTCAACTATGGATTTATTTTCTATCGAGAAAATTTTAAGAAATCATGTTTCGGCTATTGTCAGTACCACAATCATATAGTTAAGAATTATATATCTGAAAATCAGTCCCTATTGTTTCCTCGTCTGGGCAGAACAGCGTTTCAAAGTATCTAAATTTCTCAGTGTAGCGCCTTAAAACATGGTACCTAGGTGCTTACAGTAGCTCTAGTATAAGTTTTTTCGAAACATTAACTAATTCGAACGCGTTTGCGTTTTGTCTCAAAATGTATGAAAGTGGTATGAAAACGTGAACAGCGCCTCTGGTGGTCACTAGTGGAAACTAAAACAGCGAGTATAACATTTGTTGCTAACCGATGAACGCGCGTATTTCAAACTCGGTGAGAGCGTTTTCATACATTTTGAGACAAAACGCAAACGCGTTCGAATTAGTTAATGTTTCGAAAAAACTTATACTAGAGCTACAGTTGACGGTATAAGAGGGAAGTGATTGGACATTTGATATGGCACGACAACTTCTTGAAGACCATTTTGGAACAAATGATGTTAGGTACTTACAATTGACAATATAAGAGGGTAAATTATTAGATATTAGGGGGGACCGAGCAGCGCCGAACGCCACTTGCCGCTACGGGTGCTTGGGTAATGAATTGACAATATTTCATAATATCCAAAAGTCTTAATTCGAAAACCATTTCGGTAAATACGTGTGAAGTACACAAAAAACATTTTTTTAGATTTTTTTCTCCGTTAATTTTGGAAAAAATCGCAAATTACTGTAAACCGAAAGTTGACGTCATCTTCCTCGCTGCATTCAGGGAGACCTTAGTACAGAGTACAGACAATCGCTGCTCTGGAGTGGCTCTGGATTCTTGTTGGGAAGATGACGTCATATTTTACTTACGCCCTTTTGGAATGACCTACTTTTCAACGTGTTTTTTTTTTGTATGAAATAATGAGTTAAATTGAAAAAGAAAAAATACGGGTGGCTTAAATTTTTACCTATTTTCTAACTAGTTCATAAAATAAAGTAGTTAAAAATATGAAATGTTGTCAATTGCACACGGGCGCTACATGGGATAGAGATGCCAATAGGAAAAAATAGAAGGAAGGCGAGGCAGGTCGGACCAATAGACACAGTTACATGGACCAAATGAAAGAAACAGTTGGCGTCGTCTCGTATCAGAAAGTCAAAAGGGCAGAAGCTCTAGTATAAGTTTTTTCGAAACATTAACTAATTCGAACGCGTTTGCGTTTTGTCTCAAAATGTATGAAAGTGATATGAAAACGTGAACAGCGCCTCTGGTGGTCACTAGTGGAAACTAAAACAGCGAGTATAACATTTGTTGCTAACCGATGAACGCGCGTATTTCAAACTCGGTGAGAGCGTTTTCATACATTTTGAGACAAAACGCAAACGCGGTCGAATTAGTTAATGTTTCGAAAAAACTTATACTAGAGCTACTGGCGTAGGAGATAGATAAATAGAAAATATACTCACCGAAAAGAATGATGATGATGATGATGTGTTTACAAGATTCACAAATGGATTCGTTGCATTGCCAGCTAGGAGATAAATTCGAGTCCCTACTTAATAGAGGAAGGACCTTACTTTATAGTCCTGTAGGGAGTTTGCGTATGGTGGTTTATTTCCGGGAAAGTGTAGCTGAAGGTGTAGTAGGTAGACTTAATAAGTATTTTAGACTTTTCGTATATTTTCCAGCTATCATCCATCATCAATGTATTGTATGAAATAAAAAAACAATTGATTTTCAGAATTTATCAAGTGGAGTATCAAATGAAAGGGTTCCATGAGCTGATTCCAAAAATATACAATTCTTAATAATTCAGCTAGGGGATTCGTAAAAAAAAATCGAAACACACCAAGTTTGGGCTGTTCCTGACAGGAGCGCCTGAACATTTTTTTACTCGTAATTATTTCTGCGCTTTTCTGTAAGGTGGAGGTACTTTCCCAATTGAACAGCTCCAAATAAGAGCGAGATCAAATTTCGCTTTACCCGACCTCGCTTAAAATCTTATTCACGATTCACGAGTTAAGTATTTGAATATCTTACTAACTTATTCTGGCTTAACCAAAAGCTTAACTAAATCACACTTCGAATGACACAAAGCCTTCATTCTCGTTCTTAATTTACGTACTCGTAAGACTGTATTAATACAGTCTTGAATCTGCATGAGGCCCAAATAACTCTGCGGGCCTACCGCAAAACCAAAACGAAGTGTCCCTCTCTGTCGCTCGAATCAGTAAGTGGGACAGAGAGAGAGATACTCTTATTTCGTTTTCGGTTTGTGGCTGTTTTAAAGCCCCGCGAGGCTTAAGGTAGCTTCATACGCGCCGATGAAAGGAACCCATTTACGGACGAGAGCGTCGGATGTTTGTGTGGAAACGCCATAATGTGTTAATCTTCCCGTAAGCTACGTGAAAACTGAGTTGTGAAGAGAAAAGTCACCAATGTGAGTGAATTTAGTGTCCTGATGGTTTATGCCAGATAAAGCCACCGGATTTATCTTTGGGGAATAAGACTTCACGCATATTTTTGGTAAAAGTATGTAGATATTTTTAGAAGTGATTATCAGACATCGGAATTCTCGTAGCATTTTTGATCTGTCATAGGGACTTCTCGTTTATCGACTTCCGATTATACATATGTATATCGATAAATACAGAATACAATATGTAAAATAATTATGATCTTATGAGTAGAAGTAAACAACATGCAGTCTTATAGCGAATTAGCGATCTCTTCGTGATAATGATAACCTTGGATACCAACTTTTAGGAAATTATAAATAGAAATTAAAATAATAATATTTTATTATTTCTTGTAAATAATTTATGGATTTCTTATGGCTATTAAACATTTTTCGAAAGAAATTGCAACCGTTAATTTTTCATTGCTTTCATTGCAAATCTCTATTTAACATTTTCAGCCACTTAAAAGGTGTCTAAAAGAGATCGCTCTTTAACGATAAGACCGTCTGTTGTTTACTGTTCTACTTTTAATATTCTTTGATATGTTGTGTTGTGCTCTATAATGTATAGACAAAATATGTATATCGGAAGTCGATAAACGAGAAGTCCCTATGACAGCTCAAAAATGCTACGAAAAATCCGATGTCTGGTGATTATGATCTTTTATATTATTTTATTTTTTGAACTTGACTGTGCTTTTAAAGGCCGGGCCCAACAGAGCAATAGACGTGCGCGGTGTTTATTTATACCGCCCGCGTGGTCGTGGCGGAGGTTTCTCCTGGATTTTCCCAAGCCACTCTCCAACCGAGCACTCAAAAAAATTAGTGCAAACCGGTCCTTTTATACGGAGCTGAGAAATGGTGCAGTTTCAGACATAAGGAGTACTCACGTCTTCGCCCATCTTCCCTCTCGAAAATGTGATCTTCCCGACCGGCATCTTTGGCACAGGCAGCTTGCACTCCAAGCCAAGCCGGTACCACTGAGGCAGCCCATTCTTCGGCACAGCTCGCAACGGCTTCGGCACTGAGTCTATGATCTTCTTCAGGTCGGTCGGTTTCCTTAACGTCATCAGGGTGATGTTGACGTCCCCCATAGTGTCCGCTGGGGACTGGGATTCGTCCGGATTGAAGGACATTTTTGGACCTTAAAAAGGAAAGTTATTACAGTTAGGGGTTTATCCAGAAATCACGCGAGGCTCTGAAGGGAAGGGGGTTACGAAATCCTCACCACTGATCACGTGGGGGGAGGGGAGGTGCAAAGTGACCTCACGTGTATTTTTTTTCTTTACCTACAAAACCGAGAATAATTATCTTCTCATGTAGGAAATATTTTTTTCAGAAATTATATAAATTACACAATCACGTCTGCATAACGCATAATATACGAAAATAAACACAAGATCAACTAATACAATATCGTTTACTTTAAAATTTAAACAGTAAAAGAAAAAATCACGTGAGTTTCTGTGGGGCAGGCGGGGGTCTCCCAAAACCTCACCAAAGATCGCCAAGGGGGAGGGGGTGGGGGTCTAAAAGTGGTCCGAAAAACCTCGTCTGATTTCTGGATAGGCTAGGGCTCTAGCAAGGGGGGGGGGGTTCACTCCGTCAGTTCACCGCGCTGCTGCCGCGCATTGCTACCGGACGGTTTCGTCGTGGCAACATTCACTTGGTCCGGTCAAAGTTTGTTATTTACCTATTATAATTTGGGGTTGTAAATTGGGGATTTGTTACCTGTGGAACTTCTGTACGTAGTACTACTACTTATTCTGTGCAGTTAGTTAAAGTTAGTTGCAAATTCGTCACGAATGCACTCATCCTGAAGAACTACCAAAGATACTGATATACCTATAGATAAAATACAATGAAACAACACTTTACTTTTGACTACTGAAACACAATGGGTTTATTTGTGTAGTTAAGGAACTGTGGCCACCTTCTGTCTGTCAATCATCAAATCAGCTGGTTAGTGGTACCATCATAATAATGCATATTATATGCTATATTTCACCTCAATCGTTTAATTATGACTGGTTTTAAATTCAGTTGCAAGATTTGGCTCAAGGAACAATATGGCAAGTTGAATAAAAGCTTGTAAAATACAAAGAACACATGCATACATAACTGTATAATGTTTAATCAAAATAATAAAAAAACATTAAGGCCGTGTATTACCACTTTTGAGTTTTTAAAAACTTAAAATCTAAAAAAAATATATGTGTTACATAAGGATCTTGTCTAGTCAAAATCGCAGTCAGTTACATGACCTGATGAATTTCACTCGATAGAAAAAAATCGCGAAGTTAGCCCTTTTTGGAACTGAACTGAAATTTAACGTTTTATTTTTGTACTCAATTAAAGATCGTAAATAGTTATAGACAAATTCGCAGGGTTTGCTTTGATAGAATGATTGGCTTAATGACTATAGCAAAATATTTGCAAAACTGCGCGCAGAGCTTGCGTAGAGAGCGGGATGGTTAATTATAAACTCACGCATGATAGAGCGGGACATTTGCGTTGGGGATACCTCCCCTTAATCAAAATCAAAATATTTTATTAGCAGATTGTACACGATACATGAAAAATATTGTAGTGATTCCCACACTAGGCATAGCCTGTAGTGTCTAGGGGATCTAAATCTAAGAGAATTACCAGATTAATGCGGCTGTTATATGTGTTACTTGATTTGGCCGCGCGGAGATATTATATGATGTCCATTGACTTTTTTGTCCTACATCCTGTTTGTTCTATTACGAGCTCTTCTGCACCTTTGTGAGAACTATTGAAGGGAAGAAAAATACAAAATTGCGAATTTATTCTCTCTCTTTTTATCTATGTATAGCTAATTATGTGGTGTACATTGTGGTGAGGTCAGGTTTCCTGAAAATTTTAAGTAGAGCTAATTGACTATTTAACTGAAAAACAATGTATAAATTGTGACCTTCTCCCAGATTATGACGAGAATATAATACAACAATAATTCTCACCTTAAAATTAAACACAAAATAAAAACACAAACGCACAATACAGGTTGACAGATACACTGAGAATTTGACTAGTCTAATGTCATTTGAAATTCGAAATGTTACGTGAGGTCGAATAGAATTGTGGCGGAGGTTTAATTTCTTTATTGAGTTTTTGACTTTTTTTACGAACAACTAATATAAAGCAAAATCTATTTAAGCTCAAGCCACACAGAGAGCGGGCGGGCGGTGGCGGCGCGGGCGCGGGCGGCGGCGGCGCGGGCGCGGGCGGCGGCGGCGCGGGCGCGGGCGGTGGCGGCGCGGGCGCGGGCGGCGGCGGCGCGGGCGCGGGCGGCAGCGGCCTTTGTCGGTGGCGGCTGCCGACAAAGGCCGCTGCCGCCCGCGCCCGCGTCGCCGCCGCCCGCGCCCGCGCCGCCGCCGCCCGCGCCCGCGCCGCCACCGCCGGCCCGCTCTCTGTGTGGCTTAAGCTTTATAGTTGTAACTAACGTGTTCCCTTCTCTTTCTTTTGCGTTGTTAAAGAAAAAGATGCATCACGAATGTTTCCACAAATAAGGCCAAATACATAGATGGTGAGATTTTTATGACCACATTTTATATTGCTTGAAGGTGGCTTGCGATAAGGTTTCCTACATATATATTCCCCATATATTATCTTAACTGGGATCTTGCAACATCCTAACAGTTAAAATGAAAGATTGCGCTCTTAGTCACAAGATTGTTTTTAAATTCATTCTATATAGATTAGCTCAAACCCGAAAGAGACTCTGTGTCTGGATGTGTCCCTCTCCCATATTGTTATATATGTATTAAATAAAAGCACAACATTCTAAGACTTTTTAAATATTATTACATAACTTATAAATGTAAGTCAACGTCGTCTCCAATTTCTTTTACTAAATAAGTACCGGCGGATAAAAATTGTACAATGAAAACTGATCATGGGTAGGCAGCATTATTGCTCTTTGGATCGTCCAATGACACACATGACATATGAAGCAAAATGTTAGATAGATAGATATAAAAGAGAAATGGCAGCCTCATTTAAGGGCCTTTGCCAATGACACACGAAGGGATAAATTAGTTAGTTAGATATAAAAGAGAAATGGCAGCCTCAAGGACTTTTGCCAATGACACACGAAGGGATAATTAAGTAAAATTGAATAAAACCACTTAGTAAGAAGATAAAGATGTGACTCTCGCCAAGATGGCGGCAAGCAAAATGTTATCATCAACTTGTCATCAACAGTCATCAACTTATTAATTATTCATGTCTTTATATTATTCAACAGTTTATTTATTCATACCAACTCTTAATTGTTCTGTGATATTAGTGAAACATTTTAACGGATGGAAAATTTAAAGTTGCCGATTGAGAAGGTAAGAAAACACTAGGATATTCCTATTCTGCATGTTTCGAGTTTAAATCTAGCTAGCATCTAGCTTTATTTATAATAACTTATATTTGAATTACAACACCCTGGGTCAGTTTAAGATTATTTACTCCACGGGTCTATATTTTATCTTTGTGGCATCAGACCAAAAAAATATTCTTTATTGGTTTGTCTGAGCTTTGTGGCATAATTTACAGAGAGTGATTCATATGTTTATCTATTTCTCAAGGTAACTGTTAAAACATTTGCACCATCTTTGTATCTACACATTTTTAAATAAAGTTTTCTATTATATTCTATTCCCTTGCGGGTGTGTTCCGGAATGCAAAAGACGGCTTGAGAAATGAAGTACCAAAACCGGCCGCTAGACAGGCGAAAATGGTAAGAAATATTCTTAAAAATGTCCAAGAACTAGCGTTTTCAGTAGTATTTTAAAATTGGTCGAGGAAAGTCAATCTGGCTCCACATTTCGCTTTTTAATATGATTATTAGTGTAGAGTGACGCGTTATCTTGGTACGTGTAGAATTGAGCACACACTATTTTATTAATACCTACCTCTATTATTGTGGTATTGTGGTTGTCCACAAATATTTATTTATTTATTATTTTTTTATATAAGAATCCAGAGGAGTTCACATAAGAAAAAAAGTGACTCACACAAGCATAATATTTGCTAAGGTAATTAGGGTATAGTATTGACAGCTGCTTTCTCTCAAACCCAACACATCCTCGGGAGATTATTTTTTAATAACAATGGGATTATAGGTGAAAAACTTAAGTAAATGACCTGTTGTATGTGTGAGTAACGTGTGCGAATAGATATTCCATTTTTGAATTTTGTAATATAACGTATGGTTTGCAAACTCATTATTTGCTTTTCATAAAAACTATAGACGACGCATGACAAACAACCTAATGAAGCTATCAAAAACCAACCTTTTTGATTGAGATAACCTTTATTCCAAGATTAAGTTAAAGGTGAGTTAAGCACCTTCAAATTGCATTTTTTTGATATTCCTACTAGGGCTTTCATATACCGGACATTTCGTGATACCGGTATTAATACCGGTATTGGCATCTTCAATACCGGGATCCCGGGATCCCGGTATTTTTCGGATAAACATTGAAAGGTACGAAACGCTGAAAAAAAAACAACAAATGTTCGATTAATAACGTTTTTATTATGCATGCATATTACAATACGATTTTTATTTAATAATCAAGTCACTTGATAACCAGTCTCCTTTTCTCTCATTTGACAAGTTGGTTTATTCAAATATACATATAAAAAATCTAGCTAAGCTACAGTGATCTTGTAAAAAAACAGAGTAGCACTAACAGCACATCGCATAACAGATAACATCTAAACATTTCAAACTTTGGCATAATAAAAACTAAGATTACTTATACGTAAATTGTAATAATTTAAAAATCAAATAACATGTCGAAATTTCCTTAGTTCTAATTAAAATGAGTCAACCAACACTATACAACTAAGTAACTAATCTAAAAGCATAATGAATAAAAATACAAATATTTTACGGAATTTTAAATCACATATTAGATTTTAATTAGAACTAAGAAAATTTCGACTTATTATTTGATTTTAAATTATTACACATTGTTACATTGAGTTTTCGATTATGCCGAAGTTTGAAATGTTTAGATATTATCTGTTATGCGAGTTGCTTGTTAGTGCTACTCTGTTTTTGGTACAAGATCACTGTAGCTAGATTTTTATATGCACATTTGTTAAACACAACTTGTCAAATGAGAGAAAAGGAGACTGGTTATCAAGTGATATGATTATTATTAATCAAAAATTTGGTGTTTTTCTTTGGTTTCGTACCTTTCAATGCTTTTCCAAAAAATACCGGGATCCCGGTATTTGAAATTAAATACCGGTATTGAAATCTGCTCTGAAAAAGGCGGTTTCCCGGGATCCCGAAATACCGGGATCCCGGTATTGAAAGCCCTAATTCCTACGGATAAGAATATTTTAAATGAAAAATAGAACATTGACTAAATTACACTTTATATGGCTTGTAATTACTGGTTATAGTAGACTGCTTATCAGTAATAAATTACATGACTATGTTTGTTAAAGCTACTCCGCTACTAACACGGTTGGTAGGTGGTGGGCACGGTTGATGTAACGTTAAAAATCACCCCAATTAAGGGGACTTTTTCCTTCCACTGGCCACACTCACATTCACACATCTTTACAAAACTGTCTTCATTTTGTTGTTCGTGACGTTCCGTCTATATTTTTTATTTGGACTGAGATTTGCTTATGCGTTTTTTTGCAAACTGTTCACAACTACATACAACAGGTCATTTACTTAAGTTTTTCGCCTATACTCTTGGCCAGCATCTAGCCTGCGGGCAAAGATCTGGCGATCTTACTGCCAATAAAAACACCTACTAACAGAACAAGCAGTGGTACTATTATGACCGAAATAACTACCGCTGTGCCTGACGTCTCTAAAAACTTGTCTACATTATCATTAGGAACGGGGATTTGAGTTTACCCGCTTCGGATGTGCCATTACGGCCATGCTAATAAATAAATGTAATTGTACATGATTAAGTGCCAGTTGCACCAACGTACGAACACAGACCGGTCATCGTCAAATATGGCGCCGGCAGCTGTCATCCCATAGAAACTTGTCAAACTTTCCATACAATCAGATTTGACGAACACCGCTTACGATTACAGACGTTTTGGTGGAACCTGCCTAAGTCCCGTTAATGTTATAACACGCGTTGGCTGCCGTGAGCATCGCCGGTGGGATCAAAGGCTTATAATTCTTCAGGGTGGGTAGCCCGTTGGCTGTTAATAATAATCTGTGAAAGTTTTGCACTTTGAAATCAATGTACATTTTTATCATATTGATAGGCGATAAGTCGAGACAGTTTAACCTCCAGTTATAAAATTGCCGCCTGGCACGACACAGGCACTGACCTGTCGAATTACAACGATATGGTGGCAAAATGACCTGCTGTATATACCGATGTAAATGCAGTTATGTACCTAATATCAGCGTTGGGTGCATTGCGCTAGCATTACCTACAGTCGACCTCAAAAATATCTATACGGACAAAGTGATCAAAAATATGTTCAGTGTGCAACGGTCGGTACGTAATATAACGTCTAACGGTAGGCAATAGGCGAGTGTATCGCTGGGAAGCGATGTCTTCCAGACAGCGTTTGGGTTATTTACTTTGCTTATCGTATGGAAATTATTACTGTACGTACTTTTCCGTAATTAGTATAGTTTGGCTCATAAATATCTGGATACATTTAATATAAAATGAAAGTTTAAACATGACATTAACCCGGTGTTGAGCCCCTTTGTGTGGCCGACCGTACGACTGACGAGTGTGAAGATCCAAATATACGAATTTATTCCGTATTCCTTGAGGAACAACTTAGTTGTCCACGTCCCGTAGGCACAACTTATCTAATTATGTACGTCTAAAGTCCGGAACTACACAAAGTTGTAAATCCAACAAATATCTATTACACTTACACCCTTGTCGCGTTACATTACAAGCCGTCCCCTCATGCCAGCTGGTATTAACTGATCTTTTGTACCCACCCTC
Organism: Cenopis cana; assembly: GCA_951800055.1. Lineage (NCBI taxonomy): Eukaryota > Metazoa > Arthropoda > Insecta > Lepidoptera > Tortricidae > Cenopis > Cenopis cana. Next base: position 811,242 of record OX637476.1, on the reverse strand, counting down.
AGTGACTGCAAATAGGTTTACCTCTCGGTGCGATACTACGCTGTTTTAATGTAAACCTTGTGTGTATTGACATAGATTCGATATTTGCCGCAGGCGATGGGATGGGAAAGGTCGATTTGTAATGGATATTGGTTGCTCACATAGAAAAAGAGTCGTAAAGAAGTTTAAATAAAAGATGGAGTAACGCAATAATATTAAAAGTCACATGTTTGGTACGGGTTAACTGGGATTACTTTGATTCAAGGGGTGACTTTGATGAAATCATGGGGTTACTTCGTCCGTCTTACTGTTTCGGAATCATGTATGTATTGTATTTTGTTATACATACGTGGTGGTCTGTACTATCGAAGACACAGTTAACTGACCGTCCGTGAGCCTTATTGCAACGAGATAAGGCCTACTTATGGTCATCAGTTAACCTTGACGTCGATAGTACACAGAATTGGTGGCTACTGGCTAGTAATGTGAACATTATAAAGTGGCCAGTTGTTAGAAAAACACTAATCCACCCTACCTTGATCCCTCCGCTACTCATCACAAACAAAATTAACATCTAAGAAAAGAAAATGCCCAACCTAATAATACTACGGGATTTCTTAAAGAATGAATTTCTTGAGGCAACGAATCGCCTTATAACTTATACTTAAGTTGGTTGTTAAGGGTTAAAATTGAAGGATAATTCTCTTCACTTTACGAATTTCTTGGAACAAATCCTCCCCGAAGACATTCGACACGAGCGAAATAGAAAAAGCCGTGAAAAAATACCTAAGTTAAAATTGCTTATTATTTGCGAAAATCACTCGAGTGTTGAGCTGATTCATTCATTCACATGACTTCCGCACGTAGGTACCTACTTAATATTATATTAGCCAGTAAGTTTATTAATATTATATAGACTTGTACCTGCAGGCAAACTGTTAATACAGTTTCAACTGGAGGAAAATCTGTATAGGTAGACTAAGAGATGTGTTTTCTGTAGTAAAGTTTAGTAAATTAAATAAATAAATGACTTATAAGTTGGTACAAGAGGACTAATATCAATGGGGAATATGAAATAGGGCCTTTGGTAAAATGGAAGTTTAAGTAGATATTTGAAATCGAATTGTTTCACAGTTTGTAATAGTAAGTAATTTAAATATTTGCGTAAAATTGTATAGTGTATATTAACTAAAGCAGAAACTTAACTGGGTCTCTCTGCCCTACACTTTAGAATTTCGTTACCCATTCCTTAGGGGATCAATTTGATGGAAGTTTATATTTGAAAGCGCGATAAATACACCTGCGCCTAAAATAATTTAATAGCAGTTATTTCTCTCAGGCGATAATAAGTTCTACGCGGATGAAGTCGCGAGCAAAAGCTTGTATTATATACCTACAGTGGTTACATTCAAAAAGTAATTTAGTAAATTACTTTTGCTTTCCCTGCAAAAAGGTTCTGACGAAAATACCTCGATTTCGGTTGCGTATAGGACCTGAAATGGTTAATTACGAGGTTTGATATTTCTAGCCGCCTTATCTATATAATTAACTACTTAGGCACATACATCATAAAACTTAACAAACCTCTGCTTACTAAAATATGTGTTGGACCCTTTCTCACAAACAAGAATTTCAATAGTGAGTTCCATTTCAGATAAGGACAATTTATAAATTTTAGCGGCTAGTTAACTAAAGTAAGTTTGATGGACATTTATGAATAAAAGGGTAAATGTGTACAAAAACTAATTTGTAATCTCTAGGCGTTGTTATGACTTCACATACGTTTATTAGTGTAGTATTATAAATGTGTTTAGTGTACAATAACATATACAAGAAAAACCTAAATCAATAATAAAATAAACTTAAAATATATCTAATTAAAATTAAATGTAACCTACAAATTAAATCGAATTATAAGTGCCAGTTGCACCAACGTACGAACACAGACCGGTCATCGACAAATATGGCGCCGGCAGCTGTCATCCCATAGAAACTTGTCAAACTTTCCATACAATCAGATTTGACGAACACCGCTTACGATTACAGACGGAATTTTTTGATTAAAGAATTGGTTAGCGTGATATTAAGCTTTGAAGTGATAATTTTAGCTATGGTCAAGTGTCCCCCCCCCCTGCCAGCTAAACGGTGGCTACTAGGCATGTAAAAAAAATCATGGTAGTAGTAAATACGATGAATTTAAAAGGAAAACTATCACAGCTAAGTAGACATTACTAGTTAATGAGTAATAGTCGAACTTCAGAAATGTACTTTGCAAAAGCAAACTTTCGTACAATTTCCATTGATACCTTAGATAATGTTGTTAATTCTGTCAAAGTAGTAAATATAAGTTTGCGAACTTTTTAGTCCATATAATGTAACGGGTAGACGACTACGGAACCCTACCTTGCGCGTGGCCCGACACGCACTTGGCCGGTTTTTTAAGTCGGTTAAAAATTTAAACTAAACTAAAATAGTTATATTACATCATTGTACAGTCGGCATCAAAGGACATTAGGACACGTCAAAAGTCTTTATTGTAAATTATTGAAATAAGAGCTTTTGACCTCTTCATATGCGTACTTACTATTTTTAATGACAATACTACTCCATCGTATCAATGGCTATTCAATAGCTAGCTATGCATAACTAACGTGGAATCACATTTATAATTATCCTCACATTTTCCTCATACCGATTATAAAATTATAAAACTGTAATTCTAACGAGACCGATTTTGCTACGGAAAACTGCACTCTGTATCTACAAATTTCATGTGTACTTAAGACGATATTGTTCTGAGTAAAATCACCGAGAGCAGGCGCGGTCCACTTCAGCGGGTCCATTCACAATACACATTTCTCGTCTGTGATCTAACATCAAGTATAACTTGGTCTCCCTTCATACAAATAAGCGTAGTCGGCGCTCGGTTTTACACTGGTAGATCGTTAACGCTAAAGTATACTATACGAATAACATAGCACAACTTCAGTCAGACGTTTCCGACCGGCCGCGATACTCGCGCGTCTCACTGCGCGCGCGTTCATTATCGTAAACAAAATAACTGAAAACGTGATAATAACTTCAATAATATTGAACTAGTGATAAAAAAACAAATGAATAACAATGGAGTGTATTTAAAACGGATGGATACAAGTTGTGTGTAGTTTGAGGCTAAGTTTGTTGAACTTTTTCACCGGCTTCAGCGCCGGGTTTTAGCGCTAACTAGATTATGTTACGGTAAGCTGCGTTGTTGATAATAGTTCATTCATATGTTGGAAGGTCAGATCCGATCGATGGATATATCTCTTACCCTTTAGATCTAGTATTAAGTATAACTGCGATAAGTACCTATCTTTTATTGCCTCTTCGCTATTGTTTTCAAAACAATGACAGCAAAACATGAGTAATGATATTTGTCTCTACCTTTAAGTGGATTTGAGTGCACGGCATGAAAACCGAAAGTAAAGAACATATCATAAAATAGCAAATACAGATGTAGTTTGCATTTAACCTGTATTATTGTTAAATGTATTACAAAAAACATTTAGAGTGGACCCAGTTTTAAAGTGGACGCCTCTCTCCTGGTACATATTGTTTGAATGGATACCGTGTGTAAGTGATTGCATCTCATTAACCCTTTGACCGCCAAGAACCTATAAAGTGGTTGTGTGTCGTCGTGCCCACCACGCCAACAACCACTTAAAAGGTCGGAGTGAAGGTGTACTTTGATCATGAAAAAAAAACATTTATGAACTGTTTAAATTTGTTTTTATTGGTTTAGACATTACACAAAAAAAAAACAGTGCTTGGCGTACTGGGCACGACGACACACTATGGCTTTGGCGATCAAAGGGTTAACATCTTACCTAAGATACCAAACTTTTTTTTTATGTTATAGGCTTTGTTATGTTACTCGTATTTACATACACACATTAACATCTAACGTGACATTTCTTACGTAAAATAGAATGAATCAAAGCATTTTTTTTAACAAGCTTCTATTAGCTTGACCTGTATGTATGTATGAATGTTTGTAACGGAATCTTTCAACCTAATTTTCCCCGATTTTCATTTTAACCTGACTGTGGCTTTATAGGCCGGGCCCAGTAAAGGGATAGAAGGGCGCGGTTGGTGGGTGGCCTGGGGAAAATCCAGGGGAGACCTCAGACACGACCACGCGGGCGGTTTATACACTGGAATACTCTAAGAGCTTGCGCTAAAGTGAGATTGGTTGAACGGTTTCAACCGAATCTGAGGTGAAACTTTATATTATCTCCTTATCCTTATGTATGTTGATATACTTACTTACATAAGGAGAATTATAAATATATTCTAAAATATACTGCGTTGTTTTTCAAGCATGCAAAAAAGTGATTACTTCGTCGGGCATAATAACATTGCACGGTGCGATGCTCGTATCACAAAGCTTCTGGAAGTATTAAATATGAGACGCGGTAGGTTGTTGATGATTCGTAATGCAAAACCTTAAAGTTATTTTTATAATATTTGCAAGTAAATATATTTATTTAAACTTTATTGCACATAAAAATATGAGTACAAATGGCGGACTTAATACGTCAAGGCATTCTCTACCAGTCAATCATAGGGTCAGACAGAAGGTGGGTGCAAGAGACAGACTATCAAACAAAAAAATCCATAGAATTGACCAGTAAGTGAAACTTTAAGTTTAAAGAAATGTGTAGAAACTAGAAACCGTCACCCGTAGCCGTAATTGAGGTACGGTCGGCCTCGCAAGGGGCTTAACACCTTTATACCTTGTCGCTTTAACGTCATGCTTGTCACAGTAAAAATCAATATGAAAGCCGCTAGAGATTCTTGTAACTAATTTCACTGTGACAAGGTACAAAGTGGCTCAGAAGTCAAATTGGATGACCGTACGGTACGGGTAAATGTTTTCTTTTTGGTGGGCCACCTCGTACTTTGTCTCATTGACATTTCAAAGTCAAAGTCAAAGTCAAAATTATTTTATTTGCTATAAGTATATAAATATACATGCAAATACATAATAAAATCATTGAAATCAATCAAAAAAAAAATCATCATCATTTGAGATCTCTAGCGGCTTTCATATTGATGTTTACTGTGAAAAGGTACAAAGTGGCCCGGAAATCAAATTCTTTGACTGTACAATGTACATTTGAAGTCATAAGAATCTGGACACTTTGGGACTTCGTCGCATTTATCCGTTGTAAAATTTAGTTTGACTGTTTTAATATGACGTTCAAGTGACAGGGTGCCAAGGCGTGAAGCCCCTTAAGTTATGAGTGTTGTGTACGGTACTCTGCAGTATACTCCGTGTAAGAGAAAATACAGGAACAAGAAGAAAAATTGTATCAGGACCATTGCGGAGCAGTCAATGAAACATGAAGTTCCTTATATATTTATAGTTCATAAATATTGTGCGGTGTGTTCAAAGATATGATACAAAATTGAACTTTATTGCAACGAGTTAAGGTCTATTTGTTCGCATGAGTAGGGATGTCGACAGAATATTCTCTATACTTTTATGAGATAACTTCTTTGTGTCCTCGAAAAGAACTAAGTTCGTTGTAGTTTTTGTGTCGCCTTATGGTACCATTATATTTGTGTTTTCTGATCATTTATTCTGCACCAAAATTGTACCTATTAAACAACAGTATGTATGTACGAGTACGAGTGTATAGGCATCTTCTGGGTGAGCTCGCTTCACCGTCGGCCTCTTCTTCGCCTCTTGGCTAGATGCTGGCCAAAAGAGTAATCTCATTTTAAATAATGGGAGGTGTGCTTGAAGCCGAAGCGAATACGCTTTCGACACTTTAGTGAATTGTACCTAAGGGATACACTGAGTGGATGCTATCCCTGCCCGTGTCATGGGACGCACACAGAGACAGCACCCGCCTAGATGTACAGGGACTATTGCTGGTTGATGGAGTGAGATGAATTGATGAACTGGGTTATTGAGTGTAAACGATTAACGGCTGGGCTATTGGGTGAGACAACGGACGCCTGCCTGGTAAAGCTGTTTTAGATCTTTACTTCCAAAGCCTGGAAAGCACTGCGATATTGTCGAACCTCCCGCGGAAGACTTACCTGCCGGGGCTTCGGAGACTTGGCAAGTGTGGAGGACTCTCAACCGACTCAGGGTGGGAGTGGGGCGATCCAAGGACAATATGGCGAAATGGGGTTTCCTTCCACATAGCACCGACACAAAGTGTGCCTGCGGCCAAGCGCAAACCACTAGTCACCTTACACAGTGCACTCTGATCCCTCATAATTGCACCCATAAAGACCTTGTAGACGCAACTCCACGGGCAGTGGAACTGGCAAGGCATATTTATAGAATAGTATAATTTGGACTCTCCTTCACACGAATAAGAAGAGACTTCCAGCAGACGGTGACTCGCTCTCTGCTAGATGGGGCCCCATAAAAGAGCGACTTTATTAAGGCCGGGTATTACCACTTTTGAGTTTTTAAAAACCATCTGAGACATAGAATATAGTGTCTTAAAATCTAAAAAAAATATATGTGTTACATGAGGATCTTGTCTAGTCAAAATCGCAGTCAATTACATGACCTGATGAATTTCACTCGATAGAAAAAAATCGCGAAGTTACCCCTTTTTGGAATGTATTTTCAATACTACGGCTATATTACTGATATTTAACATTTAATTTTTGTACTCAATTAGAGATCGTAAATAGTTATAGACATTTTCGCAGGGTTTGCTTTGATAAAATGACTGGCTTGATGACTATAGCTAAATATTTACAAAACTGCGCGCAGAGCTTGCGTAGAGAGCGGGATGGTTAATTGTAAACTCACGCATGTTAGAGCGGGACAGTTGCGTTGGGGATACCTCCCCTTAAATGGCCTTATGGGCTACACTGGTCAGAGAGCTAGGGGGTGGGGAGGTGGCACTGGACTCACATCAACTCGCCACTTAGGTGACCACATCAACCCTCGAGTGACGGCTCTTGCTTACTCTGTCTGTCTGGTTAGTTACCTGCTTAAGCGTGAAGGGGTAACAGACAGACATAATTATACTTACTTTCGCATTCTTTTTAGTCCTGTTTTTGGCGTAGTAGTTTTTTTTAGAATTGAATGAAAATTGGTAGGTTGGAAGAGCTCCAAAACTACAACGCCAAAAAGATTGGCCCTAATATCAACTATTCAACGTAACATAACTTTATTATAACCATCATAGCGACAAAAGTTTGCCGTTTTTTATCACTTTGGGTCTGGGTCAAGTACTTGATAAGTTTATCTCAGTTTTAATGAATCATTACTTTTATTTATAGGCCAAGTTCAAAGAGAATAAGTTATGTTTGTATACTATAGGTACTACGTTATATAAAATATGATAGGTACCTGATAACAGCAAGTGTGTTGTAGTAATTTTATATCACGAGCGCGGGTTGGCCATTGTTGTAGTTGTGACACATACGAACACATAGACAACGTGAACTCATAGCTCCTACGCTGACGCACACATAGACGATGTGCATGTATAGATCAACACACAACCATGGCTCACCCGCGCTCGCGAGATAAACAGTACTTTAAAGGCTGGCGTCCACTAGGCTCGCCGAGCCGAGTCGAATCGAATCGAAAATAATTCGCCTCCATACATTAACTATGAAAGTGCGTCCATTGACGCAGAGCCGAATCGAATCGACCGAATGGACGCACTTTCAAGGCTGGCGTCCACTAGGCTCGCCGAGCCGAGTCGAATCGAATCGAAATAATTCGCCTTCATACATTAACTATGAAAGTGCGTCCATTCGGTCGATTCGATTCGGCTCTGCGTCAATCGACGCACTTTCATAGTTAATGTATGGAGGCGAATTATTTTCGATTCGATTCGACTCGGCTCGGCGAGCCTAGTGGACGCCAGCCTTCATAGTTAATGTATGGAGGCGAATTATTTCGATTCGATTCGACTCGGCTCGGCGAGCCTAGTGGACGCCAGCCTTAAGGCGCTACAACGAGAAATTGAGAAACTTTGAAACGCTGTTGTGCCCAGACGAGAAAACAATAGGAAATGATTTTCAGATATGTAATTTTTGACTATATGATTGTGTTTCTGACAATAGCCGAAACATGATTGCTTAAAATTTTCTCGATAGAAAAAAATCCAAAGTTGAGTCTATATTTTCCTCTTTTTCGTCAGCCTACTAAAACAACGCATTATTAAATGCCACGGTTAAGTTAATATGATGGTATTTTACCTCATCTAAACTCTGTCAAGAGGAAATTTAATAAACCTGCACACAGTCAGATTTTTAACGAGATCCGTCTAATATAAAAAAGCCATTCTCGAAGAGTGTTGCATCCCGTTTTGTCGTGAGCGAAAAACATAAGGGCGTCTCTGTCAATCGATATATCGCCTTAACGGCAAGTTATTGTTATTTACATAGTAAGTGAAAAATGTAGGTCCCTAACTCGCAACACAGCGCTACCTTGGGAGCAAATACAAATACAAAATTGTTTATTTGTAAACAGGGTCTTATAATAATTATAGGTAAGTATCGCTATGTTTAGCCGTTCGGCATACAAATACAAAGAGAGAGCGCTTGGTTCCTTACTGGCTTGGACCAGGAACACCCCACCTGGTCTACAGAGCAAGCCTTGGTGTTAGTGGTGGCGGAGGTATAGTAAGCTGCAGAGAGACCTGGTAACGGTTCTTCGGCTATAATTTCAAGCTCACATGGTCATTTACATTATATTACTATAAGGGGATATTTACCATGTATATTTGCGTTTGTGAGTTTCCTATATTTCGGCACTTATTTCGGAACCTAGAAGAGAGATCGCTATCATTAACTACTTAATTCGAACGCGTTTGCGTTTTGTCTCAAAATGTATGAAAACGTTCTCACCGAGTTTGAAATACGCGCGTTCATCGGTTAGCAACAAATGTTATACTCGCTGTTTTAGTTTCCACTAGTGACCACCAGAGGCGCTGTTCACGTTTTCATACCATTTTCATACATTTTGAGACAAAACGCAAACGCGTTCGATTTAGTTAATGTTTCGAAAAAACTTATACTAAAACTAAAGCTACTGTGGTTAGACCATAACTAAAATTCGCAGCACGTCAGTTACTCCGTGATAATGGCGCTTGCAACAGTGCCGAAATATCGGAAACTTACAATCACAAATATACATGGTAAATATCCCGTTATTGATTGTAATTCTCTGCAGGGCTGTTATTCATATATTAACTCATCCTCACCTGTCACGTCACTCCTCAGTCCACTCTTATCAAAAATTGAGAATTGATATTTGACAGTTTCTGTGCGAGGTGGACAGGTGAGGACGGCGCTTAGTGAATCGTGTGGCAGTTGACTATACAAAATTTCGCCAGTTGATCTGCCATGCCACTGTGCCTTACTCTTCTAAAACAACCTCAGTCTTATCAGAACAATAGCTGCTTAAAACTAGCTATAAGCCATGAAATTGCAATATTAAACATCTGTTCCGAATTATTGAACATCTTTGTAGGTATCTACATAACAATTATATCAATAGCTTAAACTGTATAAACACTTGTATACAAAAACTTCTTTCCTACATTAACTAACCAGCCTTCTTAATTAGTAAACGTAATGAAGGCGACGAAAATTAACATAAAATGTAGCATTATTTACATAAAACATGAAATAGTTTGTCACTAACTAAACGTTTATTGAAGGCCACGCCAACAGTTTTTATTTAATTTGTTTAAAATTCGTGCGAATAGATACTCTATGCTGTTAACTAGAAGGTTCAAATTGTTAAATTACTTATCAATTATTTTAACAATTCGCGTACGTGTATATTGGACAAGTAATAATTACAAACAGTCGAAAATATTATCATTTCTACAAAACGGGATATAAAATATCTGAACATGCCTATGCGTACTAATTAGGTACTTCATATTTGGGTTCTGTTGAGATAAGAGTGTTGTACAAAAAGGGTACATCCCGGAACTTTCGGGACTTTCACACAAACCGGCCCCGGGACATGAAACTCTAGTTAGAATACGTTTGATATACAGGTACCAGTATAACCCAATGTAAAAACAATGATACAGTTAAATATGACACAGTTACAGTTAGTAATACAGTTACTAATTACTTTTTTTACGAGGAACACTTTAAATGCCATGTCTTATTTAACATTGTGCGGTCGTAGCCAATACAATTTCAATTTTGCACCTTATTTCATTGCGCTGAGGTGCAAATTTCAACATGTATCTGATTTTTTGTAATTATAGGTGCACAACATTTGACGAATACAATTAACTCTTAGTTGAAATAGTACAGTCGCCATCACTTATATTGGAGCGAACGATGTGATCACAAACATCTGATCACGACTCTATTTTCATGTCGTTAGAGTGCATGTTTAGATATTTTTGAGCACTCTGAAGAGTACAGATATATTTGATGGTGGCGGTACCTAGCTGCGTACAAGTTGAAATATTGAGCTTTAGGTACATTTCCAGTCCAAAATAATTATTCCCGGAAATTTCACAAAAACTTTCCATGGTATCGTTGGAGAATTTTATTTTCCTTACAAAGTTAGGAATACTTATAAAGTCATTGAATGTTTTCACGTTCCAATTTGGCTGAGTGAGACTAAGACGAATAAGTTTTTAATGACTAAATAACATAATTTAGAGGACAATGAGACTAGCCCCAAGATCAATAAAGTCTTTTAATGAGGAAGAACTATTATACAAATCTGTGATCGAGGTTACTAAAATTTTAATTGGTCATTAAAAAAATATAATAACAGTGTAAATTTAAGATTAAAACTACTATTAAAATAAAAACTAAACCCTAAACTTAAAAATAAAATAAACTGTGGTTACTAAATATCTTTTTTTCTATATTTAAATTTTATTTATGTATACAATTGAATGATACGTTTTATAAACAGAGATACCTTTAAATAATACAATCTTGATTTTAAAATATATAAAATACAATTATAATTATAGAGCCGTAGGTAACTATGATCAGGATCTAGGATTTAGTACGGGTATCCCAGAGCCATCTTCACACCCATAGATTAGATTAGATTACATTAATTCATTTCACGATAAGAATTACATTATAAATTTGCACACACGTCAATATTAAAAGAATTGTTATCATGGTTGTTATATCAGGAAAAAAGTATAGTATGTACCTAACATAATGTCAACTAAAATAAGATATACATGACAACAAGTAAAAATAAAATAAATGCATCTCCCTTTCGGAATCGAAATATCATATCTGAATAATCGTCTTCTTGTTCCTCTTATTCTTATAGACACCGCGCGCTCATCATTGTCTTTATATTATATACCTAGGTACAATATAGGTATATTAATACAATGATGTACCTACTATAAATACTATGATGACTTATAACTTACATAACATCGTAGGCGGAAATATATCTTTAATTTACGTATTGTTTATCTAAATAAAATATATGTCTTAAATAGTTATATAGGTTACTGCAATTTGTTTATTCATTGTGTTTGTGTTGTAAATAAATGAAACTCAGTCGGCAATAAAATCATGTCTTAAAAAATATTTAAGACAATGTCAATTACAAATTAGTTAATGCTTATCACAGAATTGTTTTCCCTGACAGGGCTTCGTACCCACGACCGCGAGCTTCGTAAGAAGGGTCACTAACCACTAGTTTACTCGTAAATCGGTCTCAAAATAACAAACTACTTACTTATTCGCAAAATCAAATATCTCAAAACCCTTTTACTGCATAACGTATACAATTATTTGTCTAAATAATTATTTTTTTATTTATTAAAAATGGGATTGCTCTTGGCTAGCATAGCCAGGGGGAAAAGATGAGGCCGACGACATATATCAATAACAATATGTATAATGACATATAGGTATCTGCCATAAAGAGTTTCGTATGCAACGAAGGGTTAAAAAATCATCGACACAAAAACTGAGAACCAACTCGTCAACAGACAAGACCTACGATTGAAAAAACAGCGTTCAAATCGGTTAACCGTATGTGGCAATGATGCCACAGATTCACGCATAGATAATATAATGTTGATCTCGTTTATGTCGGATAAAAATGGAAGTATTATTAACAATGACACAGATAAAGGTTTCATTTCTATATTGCCCGTGTGACATGAAAGGAAAATGTAAATGCAGTATGAATATCGTGTTGCGAATATCATGCCGTTGTTGGTGTTAAGTTGATAACCTAATTTCGGAATCACGATTATTGTTGTCGGCTTCCAATGCATAATATTTTTAAGTATTACCATACAGTGCTATTGTTTTGGCATATGTTCTTTATTAAGTTCATTATCTTTAGGGTTCCGTACCCAAGTGTGGGAACGGAACTTAAACATACTGCAGTCCGTCCGTCTGTAAGCAGGCCGTATCGCCGTATCTGATAAACAGTAATGGGTAAAAAAGAAAATTAAAAGGTACGGAACCCTACGTGTGCTAGTCCCACTCGCACTTGGCTAGTTTTATGCTACCGTCGTTGCATAAAAAGTCCCTTGCAGTACTTACTTCCCAGGCAATTAGGTATTATCTAGGTCATAGAAAATCAATTATTAGTTTCCAAAGCAACAAAACAAACCATCAGACATTGTACCTTGTTGATTTAATTCGCAACTGCGAGATGAAAGAATTTATTTTAATCACTCACAATCTCATTTAACTCCCTTTTCAATCTATCTCAATCAGTGCATCCCGCTCACGCTTACTCGGTTATGCGTTTACACAAGAGGGATCGCATGCACCAAAACGAATCATGTATCATTTCGATTCGATACCTCACATATCAAAATTGCGGCCCTGTTGAACTAGTTTGTTTCTCAATAACCTGGTTCAAACGTCAGGGAGTCGATTCACGTTTTAATATAGTTTTTTTTAATTGTTTATCGGCTTTTCAGAGCATTGCCGGCATAAAACTTTGCACCTCTTTTTCACGATCATAAAAGCCTAGTATAAATAAGTGACGACCGCTTTAGCTTAGTTGGTAGTGACCGCCTGCCTACGAAGCTGGAGATCCCGGGTTCGAATCCCGGCCGGGACATTAATTTGTGTGATGAGCAGTGAGCACGAATATTAAATTTGTTCTTGGGTCTTGGATGTTTTCTATGTATTTAAGTATCTATTTATATCTATATAAGTATGTATATCGTCGCTTAGTACCCATAGTACAAGATCACTGCTGCGCGCCTTCCGCGCGCCAACAATGTTTTTGAATTGCTCCGTTTTAAAAATTTATTAGTCTAGTTCAAAGTGTGTTTTTAGACCTAAAATGTATATCAATATAATCCTTACATGATAGTGTTTACGTGAAAGTGACAGTGAGTTTAATTAAAATCTGTGTTTTACCGTAAATCACACAAAACAGTCAAAGTAACCAAACAGCAAACCAAATCGACTGCCTATCTCAGTAAAACGGGTAAGCGCCTTCAAAATCAGCCGCACTTAAGACCTTTTGGGCGCGAACTCGCTCGCCGTGCGCTCCTCAAGGACCGAGCGAAATTTCCAGGAATTGCTCCGTGAACTCGGTGAACTTTGCTGTTATTATCACTTTCTTTGGTGAACTTAGTGAAATTTAAGAAAGTGCCTACAGTAAAAAAAAAAAAAATGAACTGCCCCGCTTGTGACAATAAGGTAGACAGACTAGAGCGTCTTTTTTGCACAAAATGCCAGGGATGCTATCATTATCTTTGCGTCAATATAACGTCAGCTAAGTTTAGAGAAAACCAGCAAACATTAAAAGCAGAATGGACATGCCCCTCATGCGAGCTAATAACCCGGCGCCGGCGCTGCCGCGATGATAACACCCCGGCTTCCCCCGCAGTTATGAGACAGTTACAGCGAGTCCAAGAGGATGCGGATAAGACCAGTGACACAAGTATTTCAAGTGTGCTGGGTGATACAATTCCAGAAATATATACCCAATCTCCACATCACAAGGCACAAAGCTCACGCACGGCTGAGTCGACGAACGCGGACAACATATCATTCGATAGGTTTAGCCACCTAATTAAAAAGGAATTCGAAGAGATGAAGAACAGTCTTACTGAGTCTATTACAAAAAACATAAAGCTGGCTTTAAAAGAAGAATTCAATTTAAAAATTAAGGATCTTAAATTAGAGATGTCTCGTAGCGCGTCCGCGCTAACACAAGAACAGAAACGCTTACAACAAAGTATAAATACAACAAACGAAAAGATTAAAAAAATGGAATTGGAACATTCTAAACTGCGTTCGGAGTTAGACCTATTATCGAGTCAGTTCGAAAAAAAGGACCAAAAAATAACTGGAGAAAACAACCAAAAAATAACTGGAGCAAGCAACCAAAAAATTACTGGAGAAAGCAACCAAAAAATAACTGGAGAAAGCAGCCAAAATAAAACAATAGTTCTATACGGTCTAAATGAGTACCCAAACGAAAACTGGCACGTCCTGATTGAACGTGTAACCAACATCTTCTTCGAATTACTAGGCACTGATATCAACGCTTTCATTGAAGATTTAAATAGAATAGGAAGCCGTGGATATCGAAGACCCATACAAATAGAACTTATCAGTAAGCGCATGAAAAAGTTTATTTTAAGCAACACGCACAACTTTAAGAATACAGGCCTTGCAGTCACGGATTTTTTGGATGATATAGCACTGAAAAAAAGGCAAGTACTTAGGGCCACTATAAGAGACGCACGGAAGCGCGGTCTAAATCCGACTGTAAAAAATGATAAAGTCTATGTAAACGGACGCGAATACATTCTTCCATCACCTACGGATCACAAACAACACACTGTAGCTCCGAACTCAAGCCACGTTGATGATGATGAAATAAATGGGCAAACACATCTACCATACTCTACCTCGAGGAGCAACTTAACGGCAACTACGATCAACTACTTTGAAATAGCTACCCAAACGAAAGAGACGTCAGAAGACACAAGTTCGAAGACTAATAACCAATTGAATCTTAAACCCAAGTCGGATTTAGATTGTTTTCGTACCTAATGATAAAAAAGAACATATTTTTTCAAATATTTCATCAAAATGTTCAAGGTCTAAAATCAAAAACTGATCATATTGAAATAATAACACATAGAGATCGTTACAACGTATTATGCTTTTCCGAAACTTTTATGAAGGGTAGTGAACCTCACGTGTTGAAATTAGACGGTTATAAATTAGCTTCATATTTTTGTAGAAAGAAAAAATCCAGAGGAGGTGTATGTATATACGTCGAAAATGGTGTATCTTTTAAGAATATTGATTGGATTTCGGATATGTCTCTTGAAACTCATTTTGAAGTCTGTGGCATCTCAATTGCTGAGCTACAATTAACTGTAATTAGCATGTATAGAACGCCAGATAGTGATTTAGATATATTTATAAAAAATCTAGAGTTACTGTTGCATAAGTTAACATTACGCACCCGAAATGCAGCTAAAAAAATAGTTATTGCAGGAGATTTTAATATCGATATATCAAAAAATGACAAAGCATCAAATTTATTCAAAACAACATTAAAAGAATACAATTTGCGTCTTACAATACAAGACCCTACCAGAATTTATAAAAAATCTTCTACTTGTATAGATAATATCATCACAAACTTCAATCTTTATACTTCCGAAGTACTAAATCTGGGCATTGCTGATCACACTGGGCAGCTTATAAAATTAAAAACAAACTTAAGCTTTAATGAAAAATATTGGTATATTTGGACCAGACGTATAAGTACAAACTTAAGCATTTTCTTAAAATATATACAACAAATAAATTTCTCAGACGTTTTACATAGTTCTGAAGCAAATTTGGCGTATAATTTATTTTTAGAGAAAATCTTGTTAATTTTTAACCTTTGTATTCCAGCGGAGAGAAAAAAAGTTACGTATAAGCGTAAGCAAAACTGGAAATCAAAAGGTATAAAAAACTCGTGTCGTAATAAGCGGCACATGTTCATCAAATATTATCAAAACAAAAATCCCAGTATGTTATGTCGAATTCAGTATCAAAATTATTCAAAAATATTAAAAAAAGCAATACGTAGTTCAAAAATATTGGCAAACAACAGATTTATCACAAACAGCTCCAATAAAACAAAAGCAACTTGGGCACTGATAAAACACTATACTTCTAATTCTAACACTATGAAACCTATGATCGAAAAGATTGACATAGATGGGCAAATTAATCAAAACCCTTCGGAAATAGCATCAACGTTCAACAATTTTTTTATAGATCAAAATATTAGCGATACTTCAGGTTTAAAATGGAAACCAAAAAGCACATCGCCCTCTCACAGTATGTTTCTTTTTCCGGTAAGCATATCTGAGCTAAAGAAGATTATTAATTCATTAAAAAATAAAAAAAGCACAGGCCACGATAATTTACCTTTATCAGTTATAAAATCTTCTTTTGAATACATTGCCGAACCTCTTGCTCATATAATAAATTTAATACTTGAGACTGGAATCTTCCCCGACGATTTGAAAAAATCCTTGATAAAACCTCTACACAAGAAAGGAGATAAAAAATATATTTGTAATTACAGGCCCATTGCACTGTTGCCTACTTTTTCTAAAATTGTTGAAAAAGTTATTTACATTAGAGTTATAAAGTTCGTCACTGCAAATAATTTATTAAACAAAAACCAATTTGGATTTCAACAAGGCAAATCTACATCCTTAGCAATATTCAAAACATTTAAGCATATTTGGGATGCCGTAAATAACAAAAACCCTTGCGTTAGCCTCTTCCTCGATATGTCCAGGGCATTTGATTGTGTAGTGCCATCTATTTTATTAACACAGCTCGAACACTTAGGTATTAGAGGAAACGCTTTAAGACTATTTGAAAACTACTTCATGAACAGAAAACAAGCGACTGTAATTGATACTTATAATAATAGTACTAAAACTATTGAACAAGTACAATCTAACTTTAAGAGTATAACACTCGGAGTACCTCAAGGTAGTATTTTAGGGCCTATTTTATTTTTAATTTATGTCAACGAGTTACCAAATGTTGTGGATGAATTATGCGTAATGTTCGCCGACGATGCAACAATTGTATTTTCCGGTGAAACACTAGATGAAGATTTCCAAAAAAATATAAATAAAACTGTAAAAACTGTCGTCAGTTGGTTAAAATCAATAAACCTAAAGGTAAACTTAACAAAAACTAAGCTTATGCAATTTCGCAACCACAAACAGATTCCAGCAAAATTGAATATAATGGAATCTGGAATTTCAATAGAAGAAATAGAAAAAATAAGTTTCTTAGGTATAATTATAGATCCTCATTTGACTTGGAAACACCACATACAAAAAGTAAACAGTAAAATTTCCAGTCAATGTTACGCGTTATCTATATTAGCTGAAACGTGCTCCCAAGAAACCCTTATTACTGCGTACTATGGTAACATATACTCTACATTGACTTATGGTGTTATATACTGGGGTAACTCAACAGATGTACAATCCACTTTTGTTTTGCAGAAAAAGTGCTTGAGAATTATCTTTCGCATGAACAATAGACAGTCACTCCGAAATGTGTTTAAAGAGCAAGGTTTCCTAACATTAACTGGCATTTATATTTATGAGCTTTGTAACTTTGTAAAAAGTAACAAAAATTACTTCACAACACTAGCTTCCCAACGCGATAACCTACGCACTCAATATAGGTATAATTTATCATTGCCTTTAGTAAGAAATAAAACTTATGACAAAAGCACATTTATTAATGCCATTCGAGTTTTTAATCATCTTCCTAAGGAATTAAAAATGCTGGATGACATGAAATTTAAGCGAAATTTGAAAAAATGGTTAATTAAGAACGGTTTCTATTCCTTAAAAGAATTTTTTGAATATTCGTCTTAAAAATATGTGTAGATATGTTAAACAAATTAGTTTTAAGTAAATATTGTACACCCGAAATGGGTAACCGTTGAAACCTAACACTTGTAATATATATCATCTATGTAACACGGTTGAACAATAAAGTTTTTTCTATTTCTATTTCTATTTCTATTTTGCTTAGTTTGGGACTAGGTTGATTAGTGTAAGATTGTCCACAAATAATTTTTTTTATGATTTTTTTCTTGATCAAAGTACACCTTCACTCCGACCTTTTAAGTGGTTGTTGGCGTGGTGGGCACGACGACACACAACCACTTTATAGGTTCTTGGCGGTCAAAGGGTTACATATTAAGGTATTCAAGTGATGGCTACCTGAAGCCCATCATTCCAACTTGGTGTTGAATTTCTGTAATTTCAACTTGTGCCCTTGAGACCACGGCGGGTCTTGAATTGATCTTGTTACGAGTATCTCTCATTACATAATATTGGAGGACTATTTTCGTTCATTGCTTCCGAACCTTGTCGTACTCACCGAGTTAACGTGTTAGAGTGAACAAGCAAATTATAATAAGCGGAGTAGAGTCTGGCTAATGAAAGCTGAGGCTGAGATTTATTTAAAACTTTTTAAATGGCAACTATAATAAAAATACCTTTGTCAAATGTATCAAACGTCACTTAAGAGGCCTTATAAGAGTATTCCGCAAAATGCTTGGTTTTTGATCAAAGCTTCTGGCGCAAATATCCATAATTTTATAGAAATTATTGAAGTATTTGATAGCCCGTTTCTTATTCTTAATAGTAAGATTACTTAACATTTGTTTTTTAATAGTTAACCTTGGTAAAAACGCGTTCTCTTGGCTGGGTTTTTCAATATTTTGCGGTTAGGCGTAACGTTTCGATTCTCGATTTTGACGTGGAAAGGACTTATTTTTGTACAAAATGAACACATTTCAATTCTACATATGATAAACTAGATAGTAAGATCGTTAAATAAGTAGGATTCATTTATAATTTAGGTTTAAATAGCATCCAAATGTTGCCTAGTTTATGTATAAAAACAGGGTTACATTTTATTTTTTCCTCGCAAGCTGCGTTAACATTTTGCTCTAAAGATAAAAGTGTTGCAAAGAGTAACTCTTCTTGTGTATCAGATATTTTTTAATACATAATTGGACTAAAAGTAAATTTTGTAAAAATTTTTAAACATAGCCCATAATTCCCATAAATTACGCTGCATTGATGCCCTGCACTCAGACGGCGCCGAGCGCTCTCAGAGGTCGGACCTATGTCGCTTTCGCCGAACGCGCGACTTTGCGAACATCGGAATTATGTTTCACAGAATTCCAAGACACGCTGAACTCGTATACCGTGATTTAATGAGTTTGATCCTTAAGTATTTTATTTTGTGATTTTCACTCAACTCCTCATATATTCATCACATCATAACACCACCGTGTTTGGGCTTGTTGGATTTGTCTTGATGAGTACTATCGGAATAAATAAGGCTTAGGGTCTCATGATGGAGTCAGGAGATAGTCAGTGGAACTGGAACTCCTCATATGGTTATCACAGCACCGCCGTGTTTGGACTCTTTGGGTTTGTCTTGATGAGTACTATCGGAATAAATGAGGTCCAGGGTCTCATGATGGAGACAGGAGATGGTCACTGGAACTCTTCATATGCTCATCGCAGCACCGCCGTGTTTGGGCTCTTTAGATTTGTCTTGATGAGTACCATCGGAATAGGTGAGGTTCAGGGTCTCATGATGGAGTCAGGAGAAAGTCAATGGAACTCCTCATATGATTATCACAGCACCGCCGTGTTTGGTCTCTTTGGGGTTGTCTTGATGAGTACCATCGGAATAGGTGAGGTTTAGGGTCTCATGATGGAGTTAGGAGATAGTCATTGGAACTCCTCATATGGTTATCACAGCACCGCCGTGTATGGACTCTTTCGGTTTGTCTTGATGAATACCATAGGAATAGGTGAGGTTCAGGGTCTCATGATGGAGTCTGGAGATAGTCAATGGAACTCCTCGTATGCTTATCACAGCACCGCCGTGTTTGGTCTCTTTGGGTTTGTCTTGATGAGTACCATCGGAATAGGTGAGGTTCAGGGTCTCATGATGGAGTCAGGAGAAAGTCAATGGAACTCCTCATATGGTTATCACAGCACCGCCGTGTATGGACTCTTTCGGTTTGTCTTGATGAATACCATCGGAATAGGTGAGGTTCAGGGTCTCATGATGGAGTCAGGAGAAAGTCAATGGAACTCCTCATATGGTTATCACAGCACCGCCGTGTATGGACTCTTTCGGTTTGTCTTGATGAATACCATAGGAATAGGTGAGGTTCAGGGTCTCATGATGGAGTCTGGAGATAGTCAATGGAACTCCTCGTATGCTTATCACAGCACCGCCGTGTTTGGTCTCTTTGGGTTTGTCTTGATGAGTACCATCGGAATAGGTGAGGTTCAGGGTCTCATGATGGAGTCAGGAGAAAGTCAATGGAACTCCTCATATGGTTATCACAGCACCGCCGTGTATGGACTCTTTCGGTTTGTCTTGATGAATACCATCGGAATAGGTGAGGTTCAGGGTCTCATGATGGAGTCAGGAGAAAGTCAATGGAACTCCTCATATGGTTATCACAGCACCGCCGTGTATGGACTCTTTCGGTTTGTCTTGATGAATACCATAGGAATAGGTGAGGTTCAGGGTCTCATGATGGAGTCTGGAGATAGTCAATGGAACTCCTCATATGCTTATCACAGCACCACCGTGTTTGGTCTCTTTGGGTTTGTCTTGATGAGTACCATCGGAATAGGTGAGGTTCAGGGTCTCATGATGGAGTCAGGAGAAAGTCAATGGAACTCCTCATATGGTTATCACAGCACCGCCGTGTATGGACTCTTTCGGTTTGTCTTGATGAATACCATCGGAATAGGTGAGGTTCAGGGTCTCATGATGGAGTCAGGAGAAAGTCAATGGAACTCCTCATATGGTTATCACAGCACCGCCGTGTATGGACTCTTTCGGTTTGTCTTGATGAATACCATAGGAATAGGTGAGGTTCAGGGTCTCATGATGGAGTCTGGAGATAGTCAATGGAACTCCTCATATGCTTATCACGGCACCACCGTGTTTGGTCTCTTTGGGTTTGTCTTGATGAGTACCATCGGAATAGGTGAGGTTCAGGGTCTCATGATGGAGTCAGGAGATAGTCAATGGAACTCCTCATATGGTTATCACAGCACCGCCGTGTTTGGTCTCTTTGGGTTTGTCTTGATGAGTACCATCGGAATAGGTGAGGTTCAGGGTCTCATGATGGAGTCAGGAGATAGTCAATGGAACTCCTCATATGGTTATCACAGCACCGCCGTGTTTGGTCTCTTTGGGTTTGTCTTGATGAGTACCATCGGAATAGGTGAGGTTTAGGGTCTCATGATGGAGTCAGAGCAATGTACAATAGAATAGAAAGTTTTCTAGACAAATTTAATATTTTAAGGGATGAGCAAAATGGTTTTCGGAGGAAAAAATCCACAACATTAGCATGCTTCAAGTTGAATAATATAGTTACTGACTGCATAGACAAGGGCATTCCAGTTGGAGTGTTATTGTTAGATATGTCCAAAGCTTTTGACACCGTTTGTCACAGCCAGCTGCTAAATAAACTTGAACTCTATGGAATTCGAGGCCCCGCATACTCTTGGATCAGAAGTTACTTGCATGAAAGAAAGCAATGTACTCAAATTGATAGAATACAAAAAAATAAACTGAAATCGTACAAGTCAAAATACAAAATAAATACGTTCGGAGTACCACAAGGGAGTATTTTAGGGCCGTTATTATTTATCATGTACATCAATGACCTACCAGAATCAACGCAACATGACTGTATCCTATTTGCGGACGACACCACGATAATAGTCAAAGGTAGCGATATAAATGCTTACGAGCGCAATGTAAATATGGCATTAAACGATGTTATCACCTGGCTAAATAAAAACAACCTATCAATTAACCTCAAAAAAAACAAATTTATTCAGTTTAGGTCATACAAGGCACCGCCACATCAAATCAAAATTTTACATGGCAATGTCGAAATAGAAGAAGTAGGAAATTCGGTTTTCTTGGGAATGACACTAGACACACAATGTAACTGGAAAAAACATCTAGAAAGCGTATGTAAAAGGGTCAATAAATTTATTTTTGTGCTATGGCGACTCAAAGAAACGGTTTCACAAAAAACGGCCATCATAACATACCATGCTTATGTCGAGTCCATATTGAGGTACGGCATCCTCTTGTGGGGGAACTCCACTGAAGTTAACCGTGCATTTGTAGCTCAGAAAAAATGTATTCGAACCATCTGTGGCAAAAGCCGTAGAGAATCATGCCGTCTAATTTTCGTTGGGCTTAACCTACTAACACTTCCAAGCCTATACATTTATGAGGCAGCCGTATTTGTGAAACAAAATTTGGAACTTTTCCCACCATTTAATAATTTGTCAAATAGACCACTTAGACAATATCAAATGACACTACCACCATGCGAACTAAAAATTTGAAGGAATAGTGCATACTATATGTGTACACGAATATTTAATAAGATTCCCGCTAGCATTAAGACACTTCCAAATGCAGAGTTTAAATCCAAATTTAAAAATATACTATGTAACGCATGCTTTTATACAATTGACGAATATTTTAGTTATAAATTTTAATTCTAATATCAACTTTGACATGTAATGACTATTGATAATCAAACTAATAATAATGATAATGACATTGTATAAAATATTTGACTAACAAAATAAATAATGCACTCGAAGTAGTATCTTGACATGCACTTATTATAATTATTGTAATGATTTATAGTCAAGAACGCATGTAGTTACGCAATTTACTTTGCTTTGACTTGCATGACCTGTTAGTCATGCAATGAAAAAATATTTTCACATGCCTCGAGGTCGAATATATTAAGGGTCAACAATGTATATTTTAAATAACATCAACTGTTACCATATATTCCTGTGAATAAACTTTCATTCATTCATTCATTCATTCATTCATTCATTCATTCATTCATTCATTCATTCATTCATTCATTCATTCATTCATTCAGGAGATAGTCATTGGAACTCCTCATATGGTTATCACAGCACCGCCGTGTTTGGGCTCTTTGGGTTTGTCTTAGGGAGTACAGCCGGAATAAATGAAGTCCAGGGTCTCATGATGGAGTCAGGAGATGATCACCGGAACTCTCCATATGCTCATAACAGCATCACCGTGTTTGGGCTCTTTGGATTTGTCTTGATGAGTAACATCGCAAGAGTTGAGGTCCAGCATCTCATGATGGAGTACAAAATGCAAATACAAAATATAACATACAATTAACAGATGAGGGTAATTTCACTCTACTCGCGGCCCTGGTAAAACGTAGCATCTCCATGGTAATAGTCCAGTTTGAGAGTAGGAAACCCCAATTTTTCCAATTGATTTTTTGGGTTCCGTACACAAAGGGTAAAACGGGAACCTATTACTAAGACTCCGCTGTCCGTCTGTCCGTCTGTCACCAGGCTGTATCTCAAAAGCCGTGATAGTTAGACAGTTGATGTATTTCTGTTGCCGCTATAACAACAAATGCTAAAAGACAATAAAATAAATATTTAAGTGGGCTCCCATACAACAAACGCGATTTATTTGCCGTTTTTAAAGATAATGGGACGGAACCCTTTGTGCGCGAGTCCGACTCGCACTTGGCCGGTTTTTTCCTATTCCTCCACTTAGGAATAGGAACCCGTACCCGTGCCCCGTTTACTACCCGTATTTACGAATACTAGTTGATGATATTTTATTTACCCAAAAAAGTTGATTGATAAGTATTTAATTTTTTTATAATTTTTAACAGGGTCTGTACAGGTTTCAGGTCGGTAACTCCTGTGATATGTCAATCTATATATTATCTAACATGTAAATGTCAGTATCGAATAACAGATGAGGGTAGAATTTGCCTCTCGTATCTTAGACCATAACATGTTATTGGTACTAAAGCATATGTTAGTTATTCATATTATTTATGACATAATGACTAAGAGTTTAGAATAAATGTATCATAATATCTATTATCCTACCAGACCAGTCCTACCACTTATGACAATTGGCCGGCGAGAAGCCATCAGGGGCGTTTTTTTACGTAAAAATATTATGGCGACAGTAAATAATAACATTGCATAATTATTTACGCGAAGTTTCCACCAAATCTAAATATATTGTCCGAGGTGAACAATACACATCACTATTAGGCCTTTTGAACGTTAGGACAAATGGCCTTATAACAAAAGTTGATAGGGAAAAAATCATTTTCGATCAAAATATGTGAGGTGAATCACAAATATCAGGATATATCATCAATATGACAAACGAGAATACAAAAATATTGTATAACAAAAACTTTCGATTTTCCAATAGCTACTTATATATAATATGCATTTTCTTGTAATGTAGTACATATTAAAGTGCTGCTTTCAAAAAATCAAATACATGTTAACATATACATTGTTAACAACATTAACAAACCTTAATAAACAATGTAAACTTTGAGACTGACGAAACGATCAAGACTTTACGTCCGTGTTGAAACGCACACATACGCGCTGTAAGTGTGCTGTAGAGCAGTGCGCTCGTATGCCGAGCGCTAACGCCATCTATCGAGTAAGATTTCGTGAAAATGATGAACGCTCAAACTTATAAGGAACCTTAATTGACAACATTTCAAAATTTATAATGATGCCTAAATCGAAAACCATTTTGGTAAATATGCTACCTGAACGTAATAAAATAGTTTCTAGATTTTTTTCTTCGCTAAATTTGAAAAAATCGCCAAAATGTATAAAATAGAAGTGTGACGTCATTCCTACGACTGTTAAGGAGCAATGCTGTCAAAATTAGGATTTCGGGAGAAATAAAAAAACACGTGGACCTTAAAATTTCATTTTCTATCGATCTAGGACATAAAAAGGCCAACTTGAAAATTTGAAATGTTGTCAATTGCCGTGTCTATTGGAGACTGATATTGCTTGATTCTTTACGGGTCTAAAAGGGTTTAGCAAGTCGCATAATTATATTATCTGCTGTTACTTCTATTGCTATGACTTATCAAAGATGGTCTACTTGGACAATGTCAAAGACTAGGCGTGTAACATAAGCAGGCAAGCATTAAACGCTACTAGGTACATATTAACAGATTTTTTTAAATGTTTAAAAACGGTTTAAACTATATCAAGAAATATGTTATAAGTAAAAAAATAATTTCTTAAGTATCATTACTGTTTCGTCTCATTATATATGGTGTTTCATCTCGCTGTTTTTTTTTTTAAATTTGCAGCCATTTTCTAATCTCAGCTTTCTTTTGCCAGACTTTAGTAATGAAACACCAAATTTACGGTAATTTCACTATTCAGCTGCTTTCACTACCTCTCTTCCAGTATGACTACCGTAGACTTTGTTGGTTAAATTTCCAGAACTGAGACTGGTTCAGATGCGACACAAGTTTCGCCAACTGACGCCTTGATTGTAGGCCGCGCGTAATAGCTGAGTCGCCGACCGTAACTAGGGCGAACTTTGTAAGTCCGTGCGCAAACTGTGTTCGCCGCCCTTACAGTTTAATTGATTCTGAGTAAAGGACTACGGTTTGGATTACTGCTTTTTGTTTATTATTTCATTCGCGAAGGTATTTATTATTACAATTTTCATGCTTTTACTTAATTAGGTGTTTTTTTTTGGGAAATATCCTATGTCTTTCTATTCCAAAGCCAAATAAATGGGACACGCGACTTTAAATTGGGGATCGTGTTTACGAACCTCAGCTCTTACCACTGTACCCTTACCGCTCTACCGTCACTTTTTAGTTGTCATAGTAAGTAAAAAAAAAATCTATTTATGTCACACCTGGCCATAACGTGGCCATTATCGCACGCTCCGCGCGCGAAAAAACCCACTTCCTGGCCAGGGGGTGACATAAAATGTTGTACTTACCACGGGCGATAATAAAGAAAGCCTCAGATCGCATATTTATCGCCCTTGCCTTCGGCTCGGGCGTAAAATACCTGCGATCTGAGACATTCTTTGTTTTATCGCCCTTGGTAAGTAATGTACCATTAAAATATCGTTTTAAAGAATACCTAATTTATTTCTTTGGGTAATAGACTCAAGTGGCATGTTTCAAGTGTAAGGGTTAAGTGGTACTCAATGGTGCTTGTCGAATATAGTGCAGAGGTCGACTGAAAATGCACAATGCTGATGTAACATCTCTATTAGACAGGCCAATTTACTATGAAACCGTACACACAAGGTACAGTCAACTAATTTGACATCTGGGCCACTTCGAAACCCACCTTGTCATATTGAAAATCTATGTAAAAACCGCTAGAGACCTCAGCCTCATATTAAAGTCACTGTGACAAGGTACGAAGTGGCCCAGAAATCAAATTTGTTGACTGTATTCTACAATGCATTTATTTATTTTTCAGAAAAATATGCCACAATTTTATTGTACAGTACCTAAAACTTATTCTAAAATTAATGCCTTTCCTCTCCTCTTTGTCTTTAATTTGTGTTTACCACCAAGAAGAAACTGTAATATTATTTAATGAAGGTCCTAAATTAAATAATGAAGTCAAATTATTTTGTTAAATTGAAGCTTTAAAGAAAATACAGAGAGGTCGCTTAAGAATGCAAGGCGAAGATTCGCTTGATGAGGTAGTGATCTCGGTGGTGTAAAGCTATAAGCACGCTGGTCCAGCAAGCCAGAGGCACGGGTTTGATTCCCGTCTGAGGTTGCGTGCGTGATCACGGTTAATTTTTCCTTTGTATTTGTTTTCTGTATCATAATATATAATAAAGTTATCATCATAGGTGTTTACGTCTTCTGCAGACCGTTCAAGCATTGCTGTATTGTTTGTGTACCTAAACCATTTTTGGTGATTGTATACACCTGGGACACAAATATAATAACACAAATAATACAAGTAATTTTAACTGCACTAGATAAATTACGGAATCAGCTTTGTCATGTCTAAAACTATGTATAAAACTTTGAGCTCTGTACCACAGAGTTAAGCACCAAACTGTTTATATATGAAAACTTCTATCAAAAAGTCTTGGCATGAAATCTATCGGCTGACACCGGATTTGTGCAGCTATGTAATGAATTTGTGCAGCGAGTAGACATTAAATAAAAGTAAGTTTGTGAGAATCTTAAGAAAGAACAAACAAAAGGTTGTTTTTGTTATGATCCCGTACATCGGCGACACCGACAGCTGTCAGGATAGGATTGTCTGGGATTATGCGATACAGTTCCTTTTATTAAATATTCGTGCTCATTGCCTGGATATCTCTCTCTCTTCAGTCGGTCCCTCATTCCTCAGTATCGTGATCATTTATAGCGGACGCTCATCAGCTAAGTGGACAGACCAGGGGAAGCCACACCCTCAAGCAAGTTTCACCAAGCAATGAGGGCTACAATGGATCGAGACCGATGGAGACAAATCAACAGGGCGCCAAGATATAGACTTTGCGTTAAGGGAGACCAGTGCCTATATTATTAAGCAATATTGCCCTAATTGTTCCATTAACACGCAGAACCAATTGCCAATATTGCGACCCTGGCGGCCAATAGCAATCGATGGTCAATACATATCAATTGTGCCTCGATTGCCTTTGCGCATACCGGATCGGGTCGGTGTCGGTTGGATGTCACACGATCGATTTATAATATAAATTCCTTGCCAATATAAATCAGAGTACGGACAACATCGAAAATATCGAAATACAAGGGCGTAAGATCGTACAGATATTTTTGTCGCTTTGGGAACGTTTACATACACAAAGCCTTTTGGCCTTACCTAGTGGCGTGCCAAGTAACCCACTAGAATAAAACAAATCGTTAACTGGATCCCACTTTAGTTATAAAAACCCATAATGACATCCAAATGACAGATCAGTGGGCCGATTTTTGAGTGTCGAACGCTCGATTTTACACTCGACATCTGTCAAAACATCATAGTTTTTTGATAGATCTCGAGTGAAAAGTCGAGCGTTCGACACTCAAAAATCGGCCCACATATTTTGGTAACTCAGCATTTCTTTTTGACATAAATTGAGTACATAAGATTTAACGGATATTTTAACACCGCGTGTTTGTTTACGCTCTGCGTGTCTGTTATCTAACGTAAAAATTTAATAGAATATTGTGCTTTAAGTTATTTTTATTAGCTTAAATGACTAGAAACTTATTCTGTGAATGTCGCATTCTCGCAATTATTACCTAACGTATTTTTTTTTGAACAAGTAAGGTTCTGTGACGGTCGTAGTTCTAACCTAGCCTATTTATAGTTCTTCTGGTACGGTCTGGTAACAGGAACTTCTCTGCTGACCAAAAAAAACTTTTGCTGATCAAATAATTATTGAGTTGGACTATTGGTTAAATTGTCAATTGTTTAAAGATTAAAAGTTGTAGCCTGCTTTAAGATTTTTTTGCGGGAAATTGGTTATTCATGCAAATTCAATTTACTTAAATCTAATATACAATAACTTCTTTATTGAGCAGAATTGGAGACAAACTTGTTAAACTTTCCTATTCACGACTTTGCATCAACATTAACAGAGTTTACATAAAAGTTCGTATATTTTTCTTACATCCATCATAATCAATCATCCATCAAAGCACTTGGTCTAATACTCGTACAAATACAAACTTTAGTAAGAGCTAGAGCGATTTTACTTCCCTCGAGGGAGAAGTTTTTAGATTATTAGGCGCCTTCCTGATTTGTCGGTGCGGAGGCAGTACGATATGAGAAAAGTGTCAAATGTCAGTGTCAGCTGTCAATCCACGCGATACCATTTTTTACTACGTCCCTACATTTAAATGAGTGCTTCCTGACTGGCGCGGGATGCGCGGTAGCGGGACGATGCGAAGGCGGTACTGCTCCGCTTCTGCGCATGATATTACTACTGCGCAACAGTATTATGTCAAGTGAGAATCTTTGCGACGTCAGTAAGTTTACGTCAAAGAAGAAAATGTCACATATCGATCCCGCCCCGCCATGTCAGGAAGTCGCCTTAAGTCTGAATTAAACTCAAAAGGTTCCTAAAGGTAGTAGGGAGGGAAGACGAGTGCTACTGCTAACTAGTTTTGACCGCGATATTGGGGTCACGTCAATCAAATAAAGTCCACGACGAAGGATGGTACGCGACACTCGCAGATAAGCGAGCCATAAGACATAGACATGGGGAAAAGCGTTACTTTTCGATCACCGTTACTGTTATTCCCGTTCCAAAAAAATCGCAGAGAAAAATCACCGTGACTTTGTCACTTCGGTTATTTCGTGTCACGACATTTTACGTTTCGATCGTTGTTACTCTGTGACTAGTGTGACTGCTACTTCTACGTTCTATTCCGGACGTTACAAGACTGTCGCGAATTATTTGAACCTTGATACGATGTAATAAGGTCTAGAATGATATCAGCTGGTATGGACACTGTTCCAGTGATATCGTAGCGCTAAGTAACAACGTTATTTTGTAACGTTGTTACTTCGTGACAAGTCACACTGTTACTTTTTAACGGCGGATGACCGTGATTTTTTCATCGTGAAGTTATTTATCAACCACCTCTAATAAGACAACGGCGGGACAGGCAAACTTCAAATGCAAGTTTTGCGGCCGTGTATGTTGTTCCCGCATTGGCTTACACAATCACGAAAGAAGTCGTCTGCCTTGTCATCACCATCCTCCTAGCGTTATCCCAGTACAGTTGCATCCTGAAGGATGCCTGGGGTCCGCTACCTAATCCCAAGATTTGGCGTAGGCACTAGTTTTTACGAAAGCGACTGCCATCTGACCTTCCAACCCCGAGGGGAAACTAGACCTTATTGGGATTAGGCTCTGTCAAGTGAGTGAGCAACTTGACTGTTAGAAATTCTCAAGCCGCCCGAAGGCCTCCAACTTGGCTTAACGACTGCTGCCATAGACAGCAACCGGGATCAACGGCTTAACGTGCCTTCCAAAGCACGGGAGCGCTCAGTTAGTAACCACTCAAAGCGGTTACCCATCCAAGTCTTGACCACTGCCCACGTTGCTTAACCTTAGATACCGCAAGCGGTACGCAGGCGCCGCTGGGCCACGAGCGCTCCTGCTCCTGCTGTTTGACACTGCTTGTATAGTCTGTAATACACTTAAGGTTGATTCACGCTAGACCGTTCCGTGTCCGGGCAGGCCCGTTTTCTAGTACAAGAAATCGACGGCCGTCGCTCGTCCTGTATTAGAAAACGGGCCGGCCCGGACACGGAACGGTCTACTGTGAATCATCCTTTTTATTCTCAGAAGTATAAACCAGGGGTTTCCAAATTACATCTTCAAGTATCGCTCAATTTATAGTTTTCAAGTTGGAGTAACATAGGTTAGCCGAGTATTCATAATATTCAAAATGCATGTCCAAACTCCGAGGGGTACCTATTATTTCTGTGTTTGACTACGACGGTGGCAAATAACCATACGGCCTGCCTAATAGCCTACGGACGCCAGACACTTTAGCCTATGGACGCTTGTGACTTGAAAGCAATCACAAGCGCGCTGCCGACTGCTGATCCTTCTTTGAGGGTTAGTTGGTGCCTTTTTGATGCACGAGTGAATAAGCATCTGACGGTCTCGGGTGAGCTCGCTTCACCATCGGCCTCATCTTTGCCCTCTGGCTAGATGCTGGCTTTCTTTGATAAATAAAAATAAATTCGTTGTCGACAGCCAGATACAGATACGGGTCTCGCTAAACACAGTGCCTCCTCCAGACTAATTTTATTCCTACCTATAGTAAAGGTAAGAAAGTCCAAAATTCATCGCAACAGAGAAAGCATGCGGAATTGATGTCTCTATATAGATAGCCATATGGAAAATAAACCATTATGACGAAGAAAATAATGATTCGAATGCTATAATTTAATGTGAAACAATAATTTGCATGTTGACATATATAAGTCGACTGAATACTGATACTTTAATTATTTTAACACCTTATATGTAACGTATTCTAGCAAATAAATATTTCTATTTCTATTTCTAAAGAAAATAAATAAATATGCTTATGATCAAAATCTTAAAAAAATATGTCACTTGAAAGTTTCGAAAAATTAAGTAATTTTTTTATTGACAAAGCAAATTAAAAACCGTGAACAGCATTCTTCTAATTATATGATTAAAAAAATTACAACTACGCGTGGACATAAACTAAATATTTCACGACCTCAAATACTCGTTTTTCCATACAATGGTAATACGCTGGCACATAGTAGGTACCTATGTGACGTCACATAACACGTCCAATTAGTATACAATGTTTTCAGAACTGGGCCGTTAATGCTGTACTTTGAAACCCATTTTTGTCTTTTGTGTTGTTCTAATTGTAGTTGTTCCATATAATAGTAGTTTATGCAACTGGTACATAATGAGGGGCATTAAAACACGAGTGTTTTAATGCCTAATTATGTACAGTTGCATACATTACTTTATCTACACACATATTATAACTACTCTAAGATGGGTTCAGAAACCGTTGTAAATAAATACAATAATTGTGTTAATAGGTACAACCTTTTTTGCACGGTTGCGGAAATATCGAAATCAGAACTGGCAACCGATACCTGAATGTTATTTTAAAAAGTAAAGAGTCCCTATTCTGATGTGATCATGTCGTTCTAGCTCAAATTTCGTGCGATATATACTAAAAAAACATCGAGCTGACATTTCGCATCGACTGAATTTGAATTTTCAGTGATACTAGAATAGGGACATGTCAACTTTGACATTTATATTTTGACAGTTTTGTTTGACGTTTTTATATTTTTACATCATATATGAGATTAAAATTAAAAATTATATTACTGCTGTAGCCTTAGCCACAGATAAGAAAATTGCCATAAATTCATTGAATGTTGAAATGAGAGTCATTTTCTACGGTTTCCGAACGCATATTAGAGGATTTATGATATGTGTGTAGATAAAGGAATATTCTGAATCAAATCTACACACATTAAATTTATAGTTTAGCTAACTTGCACCGTGTTCCATTGTAATAAGGGGAAAATGTATACATATCTTTGACGTCGGTTGTCATAATTCCATAACAATGGAAACTGAAGGTGGTAGCTGGCTCGTCAAACCACAATTTCTTCAAATACTTAGCCAACAAAATTACCTACTGCAGTGGCAATTACACGTTGCGGCCGGGAAAGACCGAGGCAGAATTATTTATATGCGGCATAGAACAAAACTGGACTATTATGAAAAAAGGGAATGTATTATTGGTTGTAACTTCTGCAATAATTCCTGCTATAGGTACAGTCAAGTGCAAAAATATGGGTGCATACAACTTGCTCAAAAATATGTCCCATAGCTCTTATGTCGGTGAATTAAGGCGCTACACTGAGAATTTTGGAGACTTTGAAACGCTGTCCTGCCCAGACTAGCAATCAGTAGGGGCTGATTTTCAGATATATGATTCTTGACTGTATGATTGTGGTACTGACAATAGCGAAACATGATTGCTTAAAATTTTCTCGATAGAAAATAAATCCAAAGTCGAGTCTATATTTTCCTTTTTTTCCTCAGCCTACTAAAACAACGCATTATTAAAAGACACGATTAAGTTAATATGATGGTATTTTACCTCATCTAGGTACTGACAAGAGGAAATTTAATAAACCTGCACACAGTCAGATTTTTAACGAGATTTTTTCAAAAAGCCATTCTCGGAGAGGGTTGCATCCCGTTTTGTCGTGAGCGAAAAACAAAGGGTGTCTCTTTCAATCGATATATCGCCTTAAGGTTTTAGTACTATATTTATGAGAGGATACACTCGATACATATGTTTGCACTTGACTGTACCTACCATTCATTTTTTTATGAAAATAGGCGTCAAGTCATGCATTTTAGGTCGCCTTTCCATTAGAGCTGTGTTATGCTACGTTGCTATGGATGCGTTGATAAAGTAAACTGTGATAAGTATCGTCTGATTTCTCATGCCATTTGAAATTTTTTGTCGCTGAGTTAAAGTTAGAAATAAAATAGCAACATATATCTTATCGTTTCATGTTTCGCCAGTTGATTTAAAGGTTATATTAGTTCATAATGGGTACCTATTTTATAGAATCGATTTAAGATAGGCTTTAGAAGTCTTATATACCTGAACATTCAGAAAGAAATGTACCATATTTTGAAACGTTACCGATGAAAAACTTGGCTCATGGCCGAATACTGATGGCATACTTAATATACTTATCCTATATTTTTTCATCTCTGGTATGGAAATAGATGCAACATCAATATTTAGACAAATTCTTTATAGCCAAGAGAGACGCTTGCCTTAAAAATAATATTATTTTCATACAAATACTCTTTATAGCACACCTTAATTAAAGGAGTACTTATAGTAAGAATACAAAATCACAATAAGTAGAGGCAGGTCTTATCATCAACCTCCACCCTTCGTTTTTTTTCCGCTTTGACACTTAATCCCAAGATTTAGCGTAGGCACTAATTCTACGAAAGAGACTGTTATCCAACGCATAGGGAACTCTAGACCTTGTCGGCTAGGTCGGCTACAGTGGCGCTTTAAGAGCCCTCATATGCAAATTTGCCAATGTTTATCGACCTAGATCTCAATTTCTATAGAGATTGAATATCTCTGTCCTTTCAGTATTAATCTTGATGTGTTGAAGTATTTTTCTCCCGTCTGCTAAAAGTGAAAACACGATTTGCAAAAATTTTCTCGATACTTTTATTTTTCAAACATAACCCTTCTTTTCGATGATTTTGGTTGGATCCTTAAAACCCTCCCATCTTTAATAATGATTTTTGGTTTAATAGTTGTACAGTGGGCCAACGAAAATGTTGAGCACTTTAGTTCTTTGTCAAATTAAAGAGGTTTCAAATTTTATGACGTTTCAGTCTAAATATTTCTTAGATTTCGATGTGACAAGGTTCTAAGTATTGACATTTTCATGGGCTGACTGTACAATGATACCTGAGAAAAAAGATTATTCTTATAAATGTAAACGTTTAGCATAAACATCAATATTTACGAAAAGTACTTACGCGCTGAGCTTCCGTAGAGAGCGGGATGGTTAATTGCAAACTCACGCGTGTTAGAGTGGGACATTTGCAATGAAACTACGCCCTCTTAATAAGAATATTTTATGCAAATACTCATTCCCAGTTTTGTCGTACCTATAAAGTAAATAGGCCCAGGAATTATTTACACCTTTGACTTAGTATAATAATAATAATCTTTATCCAATGGCAATCCAGCGCGGGAACGCTGTCTGCGTGATGGGCACCCTACCTAGGGCACAAAATTTTGATAGGTATTTTAGCTTTAGTTTTAATTATAGTTAGTTTTAGCGTTATAATCCATTTGTTATTTTGTTGTACTCTTATAAATATTTTCTTGTCAATTTATTCAATAAATTTGTTTACGATTTCGACTAATTCGGGAAAAAAAAATCTTTATTGTTCAAAAAAGTTAGTAGTCGAATACAGATGTTATTAGAGAGTTTTTGAAAAGCACCTTTGCAATTCGGAAAGCCAGACTCGAATAATATTACGCCTTCAAATATTATTCAAAACGGACTACTTCTCTGAAACTCCTATCTCCGTTAGACTGTTTCGAAAATTGAACGTTATGCTGTATGTAGTACGATTGCTTTTACTGAATATTTTCATGAGATACGAGGTTGTGAAAGTGATGAAACAAAATTTGAGATCCCGGAGTTTCCTAAAGATACGAGTGCTAGCTTATCAGACAAACAAACGAACGAACAACTGTGTTGTAAAATCGTACTGTTATGGAGCTGTTACGGTATAAGTACGACGAATGATTCATGAAGCTGGAATGCACAATTTAAAATCCATTTCACTGAAAGAAAAAGTTAACTAAACAGTAAATAATACCAAGGTACAATTTTGGTGTCACATATATAGGATACAAGCTACGTACAATTTGTAAAATTCACTTAATCACTGCAATTAAATGATATTTAAAGTTTTTATAGTTTTCTACCTACTCATGTCTACCTAGTTACATACTTACGTATTTACCAAAAAAAAAACAAAATCACACAACATACTTCTACAACAAACTTTTCCCCATGTGTCATGCTTTTTTAACGCTTATTGGGCAAATAGAAATAACAGCGACAAGTGGTAATATTTACACTGTACACATGCGGGCATAATTAAGGGAACACCAATTAACACAATCGTTTTGTTTCCTGTTTTCTTGTTGCCGTATCCGGTTACTAAAAAGACATCAATAATTTACCGTTGCGTCGCCAATTTTCACATCGATAGTATAACAACACCCTTGGCCGCAAGTATACAATGAATATTTTTAAGAGCCTTTTTTAAATGAATCCCATAAAACACTGTCCCATAAATCCCATAAGAGAATGCTGTGCTCCCCGCCAAAATAAACATTTCACATTATTTATTCGAAAACCTGCGTTCCAACGTCCTTTGTGGAACGATAGTTGGACCGGGCTCTTAAATTAAATGAAATTTGCCCTGTGTGTGTCGTGTCTACCGACACCTTATTTAATTTATGTAATTTCATCAACCACTTTTAATCCCCTCCATTATTTACACCCCTGTCTGCGTACACACACGCGTCATTGCACGAATTCACCTTATTTATTTATCGTTATTTCTTTTTCAGGAAAATGGATGAGTGACACGCAGTGGCCGCCGAGCGAGTGTTTACATATATCATAACAAGTGTACATATCGTAACTAATGTAAATATCCAAGTGTGCATATCGCAACTAGTGTAATTAATCGTAACAATCAAACATAAATATTATTATAATAAGTGTGATTTTCGTAACTAGTGCATTTTAACAAGTGAGCCCGTAAGTGTAACTTCCGTAACTAGTGTGATTATCGTAACTTGTGTACATATCGCGTACGTGTCATATCAGTGTAGTTTGGTGTAGTGAAGATGTCGGAACGGTTCAAGGTGACCAAATCGGAGGAGCCAGCGGGGAAGACCTACAAGAATTATGGAGCTACGTCAGCCGAGAGTGACGTAGAGCTGAAAGGGAAGCTGCTGTCTGATTCAGGTGAGAGTAGTTACTATATTAGACACAACACATACACACTTAGGTACACCTGTATTCCTAAAAGGACATAGAGAACATATGAAATTTAATTTCACTGCCAATTTTAGCAATTTTAGGTAAAGTTGATCCAAATATGGAAATGCTGTGTAGCAGCCGCCGTAGTAGCCGGTTCTTGTAGTCCAGGGGTCGGTAATTTTTTAAACCAAAGAGCCAAATTCTGTAAAAATTAAACTTTTGTGAACCTCCGCGAGCCTAAAATGCCTGATTTTCAATATACTTTTGAGGAGAGCTCGAAGAACCACCACTGGCCCTTCAAAGAGCATGCGAACCGCGGTTTTCCGACCCCTGCCGTAGTCGATTCTTAAGATAAGAAAGGGGGCTGGTGCTTTATTAACCTGGAACCACACGGGAAATCATTATACCTACTACAAACTTTTTTTCAGTGTTTGAACTATATGAATACGTCACATGGCCTAATATTTGATTTATAGCAATGAGTAGGTACATGCAAAGAGTATAAATATATATTCGTGTTCATGATTTTACAGCGGATGACGTGTTGACGCTTGTTTATGTTATGAAACGCTTTGTGAATTGACATGCATTTTTAATACCTACACGCTACGGAAACTAATTTCGCCTCAAAGATTATATTGAAGCGTAAAATGTAGGTAAGTACAAATTATTCGTACATTGCCTGTACGTAGGTATATCCGTGTGTTATTTATAATACAATATTAAATCACAATAATACTGATACCTTTAGCTCAGGTTTTAACCTGAGCTAAAGGTATCAGTAGCTCTAGTATAAGTTTTTTCGAAACATTAACTAATTCGAACGCGTTTGCGTTTTGTCTCAAAATGTATGAAAACGCTCTCACCGAGTTTGAAATACGCGCGTTCATCGGTTAGCAACAAATGTTATACTCGCTGTTTTAGTTCCCACTAGTGACCACCAGAGGCGATGTTCACGTTTTCATACCACTTTCATACATTTTGAGACAAAACGCAAACGCGTTCGAACGTAATGTTTCGAAAAAACTTATACTAGAGCTACTGATCAGATTGGAATGTCGTACATCATATTAATGATAGTTTTTGAAAGTTTATAAGTATAAAACATTCTTCATTGATTTGGTCATAACTTTCTTTTTAAAGAACTGGTCAGTATTTATTTAGGGTATAACGTATTTGTGGACAATTTTACATTAGGTAGTCCACGTTTTTTAGGGTTCCGTACCCAAAGGGTAAAACGGGACCCTATTACTAAGAATCCGCTGTCCGCCCGTCTGTCTGTCCGTCTGACACCAGGCTGTATCTCATGAACCGTGATAATTAGACAGTTGAAATTTACACATATGATGTATTTCTGTTGCCGCTATAACAACAAATACTAAAAAACAGAATAAAATAAATATTAAAGGGGGCTCCCATACAACAGACATGATTTTTTGCCGTTTTTATAGATAATGGTACGGAACCCCTCGTGCGCGAGTCCAACTCGCAATTGGCGGGTTTTATTATGCACCGACGTGTATTTAAAGTGTCACGTTGCATGCGACGCCGGGCGAAGAATTTTAACTGCGCTGCACTGTAGATACTGATTTTTCGTGAACTATTAGCCAGTGTTCATTAAAGTGGAAGAAGCGAATTTACTTACGCATGAAATACAAAATAGAAATACAAGGAGCGCTCGTGGCCCAGCGGCGCCTGCGTACCGCTTGCGGTATCTAAGGTTAAGCAATGTGGGCAGCGGTCAGGACTTAGATGGGTGACCGCTTTGAGTGGTTACTAACAGAGCGCTCCCGTGCTTTGGAAGGCACGTTAAGCCGTTGATTCCGGTTGCCGTCTATGGCAGCAGTCGTTAAGCCAAGTTGGAGGCCTTCGGGTGGCTTGAGAACTTCTAACAGTCATGTTGCCCACTCACTTGACAAAGCCTAATCCCAATAAGGCCTAGTTTCCCCTCGGGGTTGGAAGGTCATATGGCAGTCGCTTTCGTAAAAACTAGTGCCTACGCCAAATCTTGGGATTAGGTAGCGGACCCCAGGCATCCTTCAGGATGCAACTGTACTGGGATAACGCTAGGAGGATGATGATGACAAAATAGTAGAAATACAATTAATAAATACAATAGTAGAAATACCTGTAAGATTCTATCCTCCGTGAAAAGAATATTGCAACTCTATTTCATATGTTTTGCATTGCAAAGAAGCTTTTTTGGATAACTCCCTATGCTTCCATCGGCTCTATTACTTCTGTGTTAAGGTTCAAAATTGGTTGAACATTTCGCTTTCTGTATCTGAAATGCAGGATCCCATCGAAGCACGTTCGGTATTGCGCATTGTCTTGTATACATCTGTTCGGAAACCGCGATTGGAATGATTACTTTGATTAATAATTGCTGTATTCGATGTACTTACCTACAGTCAGCAACAAAAGTTTCTACGCTTGAAGGCATCGAAAGTCTTTATTGAAAGGGAATAAGAACTCTTGACGTAAATTAATTTTGAATTACGCAGTAACGCTGCTAGACGCAAACTATTTTTTTCTTTTAATTCTAAATTTGTAGCTCTTGACCTATTCATATGTGTAGGTTACTTCTAACGCTGACTGTACTAGCATCAGAGTTAACTGAACCTTGAACCTTATTGCAACTAAATAGGGCTACCAATGGTCAGTTATAGTGTGTGTCATCCACGACGACGCGCCCCTCCACAGCGAATCTCATACAAATCCATGCGCAATTGTAAGGATTGGGCGGTGGAGGGGCGCGCCTTCGTGGACGAGACGCACTGTACCTAATTCCTAGTAGACACGAGTAGAGAAAAGATCCATCGAGGTATAAATTAAATTCAAATCCTGAAAATAAACAAAACGCAATGTAGTACTTTTATCTCACGAGCGCGGGTCGGCCATTGTTGTATGTAGTTGTGACACATGCTCGTACGAACACCATATACAACGTGAGCTCATAGCTCTTACGCTGACGCACACATAGACAATGTGCATATATAGCTCAAGACACAACCATGTCTCACCCTCGTTCGTGGGGTAAAAGTACTCTAAAAGTACATAAACAGGATTCCGTAACAAAATAATCCAAATGAACACATAAATTTACCATAGAAGCGATCACTCTATGTCTGTCCGTCTATCCTATCACAAAAAGCTTTCTTGAAGACCACTTGACACGGTAGCTGAAATTGTGTACAGACATGGCTGTGCAAGATTGCACAACTTTTTATAGCGTTTTACTTTTTATTGTCTATGATTTTTTATACTTTTTGTCTTATTTTTTGATTGACTTATTATATCTTTTGTTAGCGGAAAAACCAGTGCCTTTTAATGTAATACCTAACAAATTGGTCATTCTACCGGTAAGATATTATGTTAACTCGTTCCAAAAGTGCGAAAACAAGTGCTCCTGGCGGAATGGGAGACGGTGTGACAGTCGGGGCAAGGGAGTTTACTCCGCCCGCGCAGGCGAGCGCGGACTCCCCCCTTAACGCCGAGCAGTCGACACCTTCCCGCGCAACCAGCGCCGCCACCTCGCGCTCTTCCGCCACCATCGTCGCTCGCCAGCTGGAGGCACAAGCGCAGCACGCGCGCCGTCTAGCTGACTTAGAGCGCCAAGCGGGGGAGCGAGCGGCCGAACTTGAGCGCCAGGCTGTGGAGCGAGAGCGCCACGTTGCCGAAATTCAGCTGAGAGCTGAACTCGCGGCCATTGAGGCGGGCGCGAGCAAGCGCGGCAGCAGCCACGGAACGCGCAGTCGCGCGAGTGTACAGGAATGGGTAAATAATGTGATTCCTAATCCTAATGAACAACATTTATTAAGTGCCAACCCACCTTTCAGATTCGATAACGCTGTGGCCCAGTGCCAGGGACCGGGACCGAATGCGCCGCACGGCCAGGGTGCCGCGGCAAATAGGAACGTTCCTGAGCAGAATCGTCCTGAAGACGGAGGAGTGACGCGCTTAGTAAATTCATTGGAAAAACTAATAAATAAAGTTAATCCCCATACACACGTCACGAAAACGGAATTGCCAACGTTCGATGGCAAATCATATTTGGATTGGCTAGCTTTAAAGCGAGTCTACGAAAATACGGCCGATAGTTTTTCGGCCACTGATAATTTAGCGAGGCTGTCGTGCGCCCTCCGCGGAGCTGCGCGCGAGGCCGTGGCGGGGCTGCTGGCGGCGGCCCGCGCGCCCGGCGCGGTGGTGGCCGCGCTCGACGCGCGCTTCGGCCGCCCCGAGCTTGTCGTCGCGCACGAAGTGGCGGCGGTGCGCGCGCTACCTAAGGTAAGTTACGATGGCAGGGACCTAGTAATCTTTGCAAGCCGGGTACGCAATTGTGTGGAAGTGATCCGCTTGTTGAATCAACCGGACCACTTACGTTCACCCGAGCTTTTTCAAGCATTGTGGAGCAAGCTGCCTCCGCTGCTGCGTCCACGGTGGTTGGATTATGCCCATTCATGTGATGGTTTTGTTTCTAAAATAGAAATGTTCGCTGATTTCCTGTCGCGCGAGGTCGATTTGCAGTGTAGATTTGGGGGCGCGATTGATTACACGCCAATCACGCCATCCACTGCAATACGGCCGAGCGGGTTCAGGGAAAAAGTAAACATTGTTTCTGAAAATTATCATATGAATAACATTCCAACTCCAATAAATACGCGCAATAATTCGGACAATAATTGTTCATTGTGTAAACAAAGTCACGAATTATTTCGCTGTGACAAATTTGTCAAAATGACAGTGAATGATAGATGGCAATTCGTCAAAAAGCATAAGGTCTGTCACAGATGCCTGAAAATAGGTTTTCACAAGAATAAAACTTCTTGCATGAAAAAAGTGTGTAGCGTAGAAGGTTGTGGCATGCGTCATCATGCTTTGTTGCACGGGTCGCAATTTGAGCGAGCTGTCACCGCACACATCGACGTAGAGGACGACGACAGCGATGACGAGCCCGCGCCTTCGACGTCCGGCGTGTCCGCGCCCGCGGCCAGTAGCGCGCCCGCGCCGCCGCCGCCCGCAGCCAAGGAGCCGCCATCCGACGACTCGGAACATGAAGTATTGACGCATGCAACCTCATCCTCACTCAAAGAGCCCTCTGCTCGCCCGCTACTAAAAATAGTTGCCGTGACCGTGTCAGGACCTGCCGGTAGCGTTGATACTTATGCTTTACTTGACGACGGCGCGACAGGGACATTTTTAGACTCTGATATTTCAGCTCAAATAGGCGCCATGGGCCCCAAAAAACAAATTCGTTTAGATTGTGTAGGAGGTCTAGGTAAGGACGTTAACGTGCAATACGTCGATTTCTTTATACAGGGTCGGCACTCAGCTGAAACTCACTGTGTCAAAAAAGCTAGATCAATCAGCGGTTTAGGTGCTGCGCGTCAGCATGCGCATCATGACAGCGTGCGCAAGTATCCGTACCTAGCAGACATAGCTCACGAATTTTGTTACGAGGATGTTAAGCCTATGGTGATTATAGGAATTGACAACTGGCATTTATCTCTTCCTAAAGCTACTCGCAAAGGAACCAAGACACAACCCGTAGCTATCTTGACTGCTTTGGGATGGGTTTTGTTTGGTTTCGGTTGCAGTAAAACTAGACGGGTTGACGTTGTCAGCCATACCACATTGAATGAACCTGACGTAGAAAACGATAAGTTTATCTTAGAACACCTTATTAGGGAGCAATTTAAGATCGATTCAATAGGAATATCGAAGAATGAAGCCCGCAGTGCCGACGACGAGCGTGCCATACAGATTGTCGAGCGCACGGCGCGTCGTCTGGAGGGAGGCCGCTTTGAGGTTGGTTTATTGTGGAAAGCTGATAAGTTGGACATTCCTGATAGTTATAAGTTGGCTTTATCTAGGTTTCTCAGTTTAGAGAAAAAAATGCTGAAAGATCCATGCTATGCTGACCGCTATCGTCGTAATATACATGACATGCTGTCAAAGGGATACGCCGAACCCTGTCCACCACGTCACAATTCGAGGTATCCTCTGTGGCATCTTCCTCACTTTGGTGTGACGAATCAAAATAAGCCAAATAAGTTGCGCACGGTACACGACGCAGCAGCGAAGTCTCACGGCGTGTCCTTGAATTCTTTGTTATTGACAGGCCCCGATCTTCTGCAGCCTTTGTTGGGTATTCTGATGCGGTTCCGAGAGGGAAAAGTGGCTTTGAATGCTGATATTCGCGAAATGTTCCCTCAAATAAAAATTATTGCAAAAGACAGGGATGCGCAAAGGTTTCTATGGCGCGACACCCCAAACGAACCGATCAGAACATTCCGCATGTCGTCCATGATTTTCGGCGCTGCCTCTAGCCCGTTTACTGCCATTCACATTAAAAATAAAAATGCTCTAGAATGGCAGGAGACTTACCCGGACGCAGCTCGAGTAATTCTCGCAGACCATTACATGGACGACTGCATTACTAGCTTAGACAGTGTCACCGAAGCCGCCAAGTTAGCATCTGATATTTACACCGTCCATTCTCATGCTGGTTTTGAGATGCGTGGATGGATTTCGAACAACCCTTTGGCACTTTCATTACTGCCAAAGGCTTCGCTACTTGAAGTACCAGCCTTGAATGATGTTGATGTAGATTTAGGTCGCCTAGACACGCCCGTTCGTACACTCGGTCTCATCTGGCAACCCGCTCACGAATTGATCGGTTTCAACACGGGAGTAAAAAAAGAGGCAGGGTTGGCAGATAAGCTCACAAAACGTGAGGTGTTGGTGCACGTGATGCGAATTTATGATCCACTAGGGATCCTTGCGCCAATCGTTGTTCGTGGTCGAATTATGTTTCAGGACGCTTGGCGCAAGGGCGTGGACTGGGACCAAGAGCTCCCTCCAAGTGACTGCGCAGCGTGGAAGTTGTGGTATCAGGACTTGATTTCAATCTCCACATTGCGCATACCACGGCGCTATAACTTAAGCGACCTTAAAGTAGTAGGCTGCGAACTTCATTTGTTTTCAGATGCGAGCGAGTCTGCTTTTGCAACAGTCGGTTACTGGCGTTTTGTTTACGAGAACGGTGACGTCAGGCTCTCTCTCATCTGTAGCAAAGTTAGAGTATCGCCACTTAAACCCGTTTCGATTCCTCGTTTGGAGCTTCAAGGTGCTCTGATGAGCGCGCGTCTTGCGGAGTCTATATGCGAAGCCCACAGATTGAAACCCTCAAAACGCGTTTTCTG
The DNA here is from genome assembly GCA_951800055.1 of Cenopis cana. NCBI lineage: Eukaryota > Metazoa > Arthropoda > Insecta > Lepidoptera > Tortricidae > Cenopis > Cenopis cana. The sequence continues at coordinate 767,993 of OX637476.1, read as the reverse complement.
GTGCGACTCAATGACTGTTCTGGGTTGGCTTCGCAGTGATGCTCGCGCTCTCAAGCCCTTTGTATCTCATCGAGTTGGCGAGATACTGGAGCTTACAAATGTTAGTGAGTGGCGTTGGATCCCGAGCAACTTAAACGTAGCGGACGATGCCACTCGGTTGAAGCGCTCTGTGCTATCTCCGGAATCTCGCTGGGTTGTAGGACCCGATTTCCTTCTTTTATCGGACTGGCCCACTGAACCTGAGATCGACGTCAGTGGACTAGGCCGTGAAGAGTATAAACACGCTGATTTTATTCACCTCATCAAAGAAACCGATCTGCCAGCGCCAGTCTCCGCAAACCCAAACCGTTTTAGCACATGGTTGAGAATGGTGCGAGCAACAGCAAAAGCGCATCAATTCATTTCATTACTTCGTATGCGTAGTCAGCGACGACGAGATCCAAATTTTAACCAACGTCGTCTTGAAGGAAGCTTGTGCATCTTCCAACCTGCTTGCACATCCTCTCCTATTACCCCCAACATTCCTGATATATCGGCAAGAATATCTGCGAGTGATATACGCGTTGCTGAGGTCCACATCCTACGTCAAAGTCAGCTCGACTCCTTCAAAGAGGACTATCTACGCATCAAGAACCAAGAGCCACTACCTCGAAGCAGCCGCCTCTTCAAGTTGTCGCCGTTCATAGATGACCGCGATCAGCTTCGGATGTCCAGTCGCATAGTCGCTGCAACGGCCATCGCTGAGGAGGCCAAGCGCCCATTGATATTGGACGGAAAGCATCCAGCTGTTCGCCTCTTGATAGCCAGATACCATCAAAAGGCTGCGCATGCTAACAACGCACTAGTTATGAACGAGCTGCACCAAAGGTTTTGGATTATTGGCCTTAGAAATGCTGTTCGATCTGTGGCCCACAACTGCCAACTGTGCAAACTTCGATGCTCTAGAACTTTTCAACCACCAATGGGTAACCTCCCAGAAGCTCGTTTAGCTCACCATCAGAGGCCGTTTTCTTTCGTCGGTCTGGACTACCTGGGCCCAATCAACGTCACTATTGGTCGGCGGCAAGAGAAGCGCTATGTGGCCCTATATACCTGTCTAGTTGTTCGCGCCATACACCTTGAAGTAGTCCACAGTTTGTCAACCGATGCGGCAATAATGAGCCTTCGCCGCTTTATCGCTCGTCGCGGGACTCCAACTGAAATCTGGTCCGACAACGGAACTGCTTTTGTAGGAGCCAGCAGAGAATTACAAGCCCTCTACGGCGAGTCGATCGAGGATTACGCGGCTAACGAGTCTATAAATTGGCGCTTTATTCCTCCTGCGGCGCCTTTTATGGGTGGAGCATGGGAGCGACTCGTACGTAGCGTCAAGAACGCACTGAAGGTCACGCTGCGAGAACGGGCTCCCTCAGATGAGGTGTTGTCTACCCTTTTAGCGGAAGCAGAGGCTGTGGTGAACACGCGGCCACTAACACACGTTTCGTTGGAGCCTGATGCCGAGGAAGCGTTGACGCCGGCACATTTTCTGTTGGGATCCTCGTCTGGTCGTCCTTTTCCCGCCACTCTTGACGATTCGGATCTGAACAGCCGGAGCAGGTGGCGAAGAGCGCTCAGGTTGGCTGATCAGTTTTGGATGCGCTGGGTTCAGGAATATCTTCCCTCCTTATCGCCAAGAACAGGAGGTGGTTCACCCCCGGCTATCGCTGAAGGCGACGTCGTCATAGTTTGTGACTCAAACTTACCACGCGGTTCGTGGCCTAAAGGACGCATAACTCGGCTGTACCCAGGGCGTGATGGCATAGTTCGAGTGGCAGATGTCGCTACGGCTGCTGGAACCCTTCGCAGGCCGCTTAAAAAGCTGGCAAAACTTCTTGTAACTTAAAAAAGGGGAGAATGTGCAAGATTGCACAACTTTTTATAGCGTTTTACTTTTTATTGTCTATGATTTTTTATACTTTTTGTCTTATTTTTTGATTGACTTATTATATCTTTTGTTAGCGGAAAAACCAGTGCCTTTTAATGTAATACCTAACAATGGCAATAACGTATTAACAAAAGATAACATTTATCTTACTAACTAACTGGGTTGGCACGATGACTAAAAGTGTGTCTCGGCCTCCGACACAAGAGCAGCAGACCATTTTTCTCGGCCCTGCGCAATTTCTCGCCAGCTTGCACCGGCTCCGAGCTCACGCAAGTCCGCGTCCACCATAATTTTGTAAAATTAATCGGAAATTTTGGTAACAGTCACAAGTCCGATCTTGCATGGAGTATTGTAGTCACCGTTGGGATGGCTCGGCTAAGTACCAACTTGCCGCACTCGACTCGGTGGACCGCAGAGCCAGGAGGATCATTGGCGACGGTCAGGTAGTAGGAAACAAGCTACAGAGCCTAGCACATAGAAGCAAAGTAGCATGTCTGTGCGTCTTCTACAAATTGTACTTCGGAGAGTGTGCTCAGGAGCTCCATGAGCTCATACCGCCTTCCCCCTTCTTCCATCGGACATCCAGACGTAAGGCTGGATACCATCCTTACTTGATCGAAATTCCTCTTATTCGAACCAAGCGCTTTGCATCATCTTTTATAATGCGCACTTCTAAGGTTTGGAATTCTCTGCCGGCGTTTGTGTTTCCGAGCTCATATAACCTAGACCTTTTTAAGGCACGAGTGAATAGGCATCTTCTGGGTGAGCTCGCTTCATCGTCGGCCTCATCTTTGCCCCCTGGCTAGATGTTGGCCAAGAGCGATCCCATTTTTAATAAAAAAAAAAAGTATGACCTCGGCTGAAATTAAGCAGTTCACGACTCCTTAAAGTACGCTCGTCTGGCCTCACCCTTAGGGCGACCCACATGACCCGCCCCATGATTTTCAAAAAGAATATATATTTTTTAATGTAGAACCTTGTCCTGGGTCTACAATTATAATGTCGCGTTGCAATGGCGCCATTTGTCAATTACAGTATAATTGATATCGTTCGACGCGTCCGGTTTCCGCGGGAATATTGCGGTTTAAATATTTGGTAGATTAATGAAGCACACAGGGGTTATGGCGCCTGCGTCCTCATATTAGTTCCTTTTTTTAGACTTAGAATTAAAATCTCAATCTGGAGAGTTGCAACCCCGGCTCACACAACTGAGCTTTCGTGGGGTTCCCTCGTGATGATGAATCCTTCAATAACTTCAATCTGGAAATTACATTAAAATTTATTATTACAATTAATTAGATTAATTGACAATCGAAATTGCTCTCATTTCATACACACTTTGACGTAATTATATGGAAAAGCTGTTACCTCTAATTCTATTTCAATGAACATTTACAGGTTGCTAAAGTAAAATTCTGTATAAGCTTGCAAAGTGGCCAGTAAATAAACTGCGGTTTGTATTAATAATTCTGTACAAATGAGATTGTAATCTGATATGATGATAAATTAAGATGTTTTAATTGATTTCCTCATTTATAATTAGTAGGGATACTTTTCCAATTTTTCATTCATTCATTCATTTATTTATTGCAATACCATGGGTTTACAAGATATTATTATATATTATACAGTACATGGTAACCCTGTCAGGGTATAGCAATTTAAAAATCAAACATTTATTCTGCAAATAGGCCACAAGGGCAATTTTACATGTCATAATGTTAATTTAAAATTTAATAAAGTCTGACAATATAAGCATAAAATACATTTTTCATGAGAAAAATTAATTTACAATTTAAGAAATATGACAATAAGAATATAATACATTTTTCATGTCAAAATATCAAAAAAGAGAGCTGCTAATAATTTCTCCGAAATAACTTTCTCCAGTATCATACTCGTACCTTCGCCAATACATAGAACATGCATGCATGCAGGCTACATGTTAAAAAAATACAGGCGCGTGCATGTGTGCTCTGGCCATTATCCAGTGTGCGTGAAACGTCTAGGTCAGTACACTGCTACATATTGTTTATCGCATAATCAATATCAGTCAAATTAGGTAAATCAGCGCAAACGCCTGTCAGTGTCACATGAGTGAAAGTCCACACGTTGCGGTTCATTCGGGTTATCGGCAGTCATGTGACAGCACGGCTTGCCGATTTGCGTAATTATTCACTTGTTTTTAAACTATTTTCAAACACTAAACGCATTAAGAGGCCGTCAAACTTTGCGCTTTCATCATTTTCACGAAATCTTACTCGATAGATGGCGTTGGCGAGCTATTTACAATAGTCAAGCATCGATCACCTCACTAGTTACCCCTAGTATATCTTGACACTAGGACACGTAATAACTACACGCAATCGGAGGTCTGACGCATTGGTTCTCCTACGGTGAGGTCAAAGCGTTGCAGAATATTACTTAATTACCTAAGTAACCTACTGCCTGGCGTAAAAATCTTGATCGTTTTGATTAGTACTTAAAAATGAATATTACTTTGTATGAAATAATAGTTGTTGTCAATGTAATTATTAAAGAACATTTCAAAGAAGTTCACAATAGTTCATAAAAGTAAATAAAATGCCCATTTTGATTCGAATTCGAAAAATATGTATACCTATGATATGATCATATATGCCGTACGTTTTATAAAAAAAAAAAAATATGTATAGTTCGTACAAAACTGTAAGGCCAAGTGCTGTCAAATTAACGCAAGCAAAAATCTTCCTTATACAGTCAGAGCTCTAAGTTGAGTTTTGGTTTGACAGAATTTGGCCATAGAGTTGTGTGTGTACGAACTATACCTAGTTTGATTTTTTTATATCTGTGATGAATATACAAAAATATTTAAAAAATAAACCCTATAGTTATTAAATAAATAAAATAAATAAATATTTGTGGACAATCTTACACAAATATTATATTATTATTATTATTCATTAAAATTCATTTTAAAATTTTAATTTCTCATTCATTTGTGACTCAGCATCACGGCCTTGAGCCATGAAGAAAAAAACTATACCTATAAGCGATAATTGATTTTTAGTTCGTTAAGACTGCACCGAGCAAATTTCTGAATAATTGCGATGGTTGGATCACTTGCTGTATTATTATTATTAAAGCTTGAATTCTGTAATTCCTATATATGATATTTAAGGATACACTCTACACGTCATGTGTTTCAGAAACACAATTACTTATAGTTTTCTTCATAAAATTCAATCCAAAGTTAGCTCTACTAAAGGAAATAAACGCAAACTACAACGTTAATACTTTATGAAAGGTCTTCAATTAGTATAAATAGTTTCAGTAGTTATTATATATATTGTAATAAAACTACCGCTTCTTCTCTTAAAACTTGCATTAAATCAGTGTCCATTTTAGAGTTAACCAACTGATAAACAGAAAATAATCAATTTATGAAAATAACCTATTTAAGGTACAACATATACTCGTATCATGAAAATCACCAAGTAAACTCTCAAAATAAGTACCTAAGTCATAAACATAAAACAGTCATAACATGCACGAACCCATTAGGAAAATTCTTTCTCTGTTTTAAGTTGTATAAAAATGAGTCTGTGAGGAAAGGGCAAAACAAAATACATTTTACAAAACAGGGGTTTGACAAGTTTTATTTTATAAACAAGGAACTGAGTATTTTACTACCACAAATTCCAAATTCAAGACATTTTCAGATACAACTAATACTTGAGTTTTGGTTACAGATCAGAACTTGACGATTTTTGTTACACTTCTCTTATGCACCAAGAAACCTTTAAATATTCAAAATCTATATTGTCATAAGTTGACATAAACATGGGTCAATGACCCGACCCAGCAAAATGAGGTAGTGTGCATGAATAATGCATGTGTGGGTTAATTGGGTAAATTATTAAAAAAATTGAAATTTGACAGGCGCTGAGAATTTACCCCGCACGATAGGCCCTTAAGACATTCTGCCACTACGATTACAAAAATAAGACGGAACGGAAATGAGACGGATATATAATAAGAAGACGGAATTTGAATTAAGATTTGATAAACATAACCAAAAGTATTGAAACGTCAAAAAGTTCATGCTTTTCCGCCGTTCATTTTTTTTAACAGAATCGCAAGGATATTTTTTCACCGAAAAACGCAAATTAATTAAGACATATAAAAACGTAGGGTTTCCAACAGAAAAATACTAGTCCTAATAATAGTAGTAATACTAGCCGTTGTCCTTAAGACAGTCCCAGTCTGTAGCATCGCTCAAGACGAAGTTGAAAGAATTTTGGCTATCCAATAACTTGTGAATTATATGGATACAATATTTATGGGTATATTTATGTATTTAATTTTGGGTAGGTATATTTATATATATATAGTATATATATATATATATATATATTTAGTTGTTTATTTATGTGTAGTATAAATATATATTTGTACACGTGTTGGTTTGTCTATCGTTTGGTTCCTATTCTCCACTCAATTGCTCAAAGGTTAACTGGAAGAGATCCCTTACAGGGATAAGTTCGCCTTTGTACATGTATAATCTATTTTGTCTGTATTGTTTCTTTCTCTTGTCTTGTGTACAATAAAGTATTTACATACATACATACATACTAGTTGAATTGGCTGAATACGGCCGGGCTTGTACTCTGAAATTCGAAATCCGTACTTGGTATTAGTGGCTTCCCTTTCACGCGAGAGTAAAAGCGATGGCATGTGCGAAGTATAGATTTCAGTGTATACACTCTGTGCCTTCTTTTATATGCCTGTTTCTACTTTTAATAAAGTTTAGAAGTCGACAAATACCACTAGTAGTAGTACTTAATATATGTGTCAGTTGAATTTTTTTCTAGTTTACTTTCATTTTCTATAGAAATTAAAGTTTGATTTCTAGGAGATTTTTTGATTTATTTTATTGCATGTTTGAGAAAAGCACTATACATACCTCGATGTGAAAAGGGTTGCCAGCCTCCGTCTCTATGTACTCATCCTCGGCAGTCTATATGTACTCGGCCGGCAACCTCTTACTTCCCGGCCTCTGTAGTTATGTACTATTTCTCAAACGTGCAATGAACTGTCGTCATTACGTGCGTTTTATAACAGGCTTCAAAGTATCACGTTTCAGGCGGAATAACCCGAGAGAACTGTAAAGGAAATTCGTACAAAATTGAAGGCCTAGGTTAGGAAGGGCTAGGTAGGCCAGGAAGTAGGTATTTCTTTTATGACCGAGTGAAACGAAGATCTCTGTTTTAGCTTCGAGAAAAATGCTTTCGTATTTCCGGATTTCCGGTTGTCCGCCTCTACAGGTCGCATTTTTAAACCGATTCTCCTGAAATTTGATGAACGGGTTCAAAAATAAAAAGAAATTTATTTGTGGGGTGTGTTTTTGGAAATTTTAAGAAACGAAATTTTTATCAATGATTTTGTGTTTTTCTGCGGTCGAGTTTTGGTGGATAGAATCGTGCGACTATATTTTGAGCTTCTACGTAGGTACTTCATGATGATGCTTAAGTATTGTAGCATTCAGAGAGCAAACTGTTCCGACAGTTTTGTGAGACCCCGTTAATTTTATGTTTTTATACCCTAATTATTAAATAAAAAAATAAAATAAAAACAATAGAGAGGTAGGGCACATCAAAATGTCATTTTGCTCGAACTTGGAGCAGCCCAACTGGGGAAGTACCTCCGCCTTGCAGAAGACCACAGCCATAATAACATTATTTACTATATACTGTGTTCAGAGCGAGGGACCTAAGTTTGTCCCTTCAGCTGTCGACACAGTGAATCCTCAAATTGTATATAGGGTCGGCAACGCGCACGTAACTCCTTTGGAGTTGCGAGGGTCTATAGGCTGCGGTGTCCGCTTACCATCAGGTGGACCGCAAGCTTGTTTGCCACCGTCGTTGTATAAAAAAAACAATATTTCGCAGAACTACATATTACTACTACCTTGGTACGGTCAACCAATTTGATTTCTGGGCCACTTCGTACCTTGTCACAGTGACATTGATATAAGATCTCTAGCGGCTTTCATATTGATTTTCACTGTGACAAGGTACGAAGTGGCCTAGAAATCAAATTGGTTGACTATACTTTTTCAAATTTCTAGTTGCTAAATGATTACCTTCCAGGTTAAACCACTAGATGCTGATCGGTGACTTTAATAATAATGAAATGCCCATCAAAATAAAGCATTTTTCTAAATATAAAAAAGTCACTCACGAGTAGGTACAAATAAATTAAATCCACCAAGTATCAAGGACAGTACTTGAAAATCAATTGACATCTGCGTTATCAGCTATGTGATTCATAAGTTGTCTCGATTTAGTTCACAATTACGTTCCTAGTATACTTTGACTCCGACTTTCATAATAAATTCATATAATGGGAGGTCACAATTTGTATTGGTTTGTTTGAGGGGGTTGTGGTAAGCTTTGTGAATAGCCACAAAAAAACGGTATATACGTCCTCCTCCGACGGCCGCTCGGCCGGTACTGAGTCACCATGAGCGTGTCAATGAAAATGTCGTGAAAAAGGCATGTTGTAAATCATTTAGAATTAATATATTTCTTTCTTAGTTGCTACTTTTTATTATCTCAAATCATAAAATAGAAGTTATTTTATCATAGCCATATACTCAAAAACCTTTTCATTAGCTTTAATATTACTAAAAGATGCAATGAAGTTTGAAGTTTTTCAGAAAATTTACCAATTTTAATATTCTTTTTTTATAAAATTTTTGTATGAAACTTGTAAAAACCCTTCTACTCATCCCTAACAGGAGTATCTATTGCACATGCACATATTTTTTTCAAGCCGGTTTGGCACCAATATATAGCTTAACTAGGTCGTTTTTAAAGCCTCTTCAAGCGCAAATCGAGGAAACAGCTGTTAGGTTAAGCAAGATTATTCGAAACTAAATACGATAATTTAAAAAGTAGCACACTTATTCCATTCAGAATGAAATGATCTTTCATAATCTGTAATAAAATGTATATAAATACTAATAGATTATGAGATACGACGTCATCAATCTTAGCCAAATCGTCAGAATATGTTATACGGAGCCTTAAGTGTAAAGCTTGTCCATTCTAATTTTAATCTTATTCGGTTTTGCATTGAGTTTAAAATAGCAGTATGGCTTTTGTGTTCTTTTGTTTTGGATGTTCGTGATAATGAAGCTGTAGGTGCTACTCAAAAAGACCCATGCATATGCATATTAATATATGAAATATATTTTATTTTGTTTTACGAGGGGAATACATCTGTTTTGTTATCATTTTAAGAGTAACTTTGGCGGAACGGAGGCGGCCATGAGTACCGAACTCGGAGATTATTTCAATTAGTTCCGATACAGTCATGTTCTTTGAATTGTTTGTTATTATGTGTGTGTGTCTACATAATATTTTATTATATAAAAGTTTATCTACTTGCCTGCCAGTTAAGGTATAAGTTATTAGCAGTAACACGTCAGCAACAGTCGGATTACGAAGCTATTTTAATTCAATTTGATGAAAAAAAAATAGAGAGTTTTATCCTTTGAAATAAAACACGCTTCGTATTGCTGCTATTTGCAGTCGCCTACGAACTTAGGTATAAATTTAAAGTAATAAATAAATATTTTTTTAATAAATATTTGCGGACAATCTTACACAAATCAACCTGGTCCCAAACTAAGCAAAGCTTGTACTATGGGTACTAAGCGACGATAGACATACTTATATAGATAAATAGATACTTACATACATAGAAAACATCCATGACCTGACCCAGAACAGATATTCGTGCTCATCACACAAATAAATTCCCCGGCCGGGATTCGAACCCGGGACCTCTAGCTTCGTACGCAGGGTCACTATCAACTAAGCTAAAGCGGTCCTCAAATAGATAATAGTTTGCCTGATTGTACCTAATCAATCAGAGAGGAGGTTACGAATACTTGGGTACACGTCATACGACTTTTTATTAATAATTCTATAACCATTATTGAAAAATTACTAATACATTATTACTAGGTAGTAATGTAGTAAAGCGTTCCTGTCCACGAGGTCTCATTTTGTAGTCCGTGCCCCTTCGTAAAATTTAAACAGCTGTCAATATACAACAGCAGGTGCATACACCTTTTATGAACGCGCGCTGAAACCAAACTTGATTTAATTTGCGGCGAATTATCTGTATATATTTATACAACGACGGTGACAAACAAGCGTACGGTCCACCTGATGCTAAGAGGACACCGCAGCCTATAGACGCCCGCGACTCCAAAGGAGTCACGTGCGCGTTGCTGACCCTTTATAAATATGTATTTATCGACCCTTTATATATATTTTCAAGGCTGTATTGTATTCTGGGGGAGGATTTTAAAAAAATAATACATGATATCATTACTTATACCTATGCTATTCTAATTTGATATAATATAAAGCAGCATCGTGCTTTATAAATTTAACAAGTTACACATTTTGGCAACTAAATTATTTAGTTAAATACGAACAGTACAAGTTAAACAAAAGCTATTAAAAATAACAGACCAGCATTTGTAGTTTAATAAAATCTATATCCAAACCGAAGTATTTGCTCCAACACACAATGCCATTACAGAGCGTTCTCACCGTACCCCACAAAGGCGGCAGGTATTCCACCGTGGCTTGAAGGACCAAAATATTCTGGACCACAATTACGTACAGTTATTACGAAACTAGGGTTCAAGTCAAACTAGGGAGGGCATGGAGTTGAGGTGAGACAGGTTGTGGATTGCAGCTGGAATGTTCTGGAATCTGGCTAAAAAAAACTCGGTGCACCTTGCTGCGTGCGCACTGCAAATTACGGGCGGGGTTTTTAATGTCAACACGTACACAGTCAGTATATAGAATCCGGTAGGTACTCATTTAAAGAAAAATAAATGAATTATACATTGTTAATTAATAGTAGTTTATGCAAATGGTACATAATGAGGGGCATTAAAACACAACTGTGTTTTATGAAACGAGCCGCAGGCGAGTTTCATAATAAGGTCACACGAGTGTTTTAATGCCTAATTATGTACAGTTGCATACATTACTTTATCTACACACATATTATAACTACTCTAAGATGGGTTCAGAAACCGTAGTAAATAAATACAATAATTGTATTAATACAACCTTTTTTGCACGGTTGCGGAAATATCGAAATCAGAACTGGCAACCGATACCTGAATGTTATTTTAAAAAGTAAAGAGTCCCTATTCTGATGTGATCATGTCGTTCTAGCTCAAATTTCGTGCGATATATACTATAAAAACATCGAGCTGACATTTCGCATCAACTGAATTTGAATTTTCAGTGATACTAGAATAGGGACATGTCAACTTTGACATTTGAATTTTGTCAGTTTTGTTTGACGTTTAATATTTTAACATCATATATGAGATTAAAATTAAAAATGATATTACTGCTGTAGCCTTAGCCACAGATAAGAAAATTGCCATAAATTCATTGAATGTTGAAATGAGAGTCATTTTCTACGGTTTCCGAACGCATATTAGAGGATTTATGATATGTGTGTAGATAAATCTTATTAAAAACTCAGAAAACATAAAGTAACTAGCCAGTTAGGCTAGGCAATGTGGTGATATACAGTCAATCGCTACTCCATTCTATGGTAAAAGGTAGGTAATGAAATTATTGAAATTTGAAAATTTTAACTAAATTTTTGCTTATTTTCGATTTTATTAGGTATGAATCTGGAGGGATGTAAGAAAAGGGGTACCTAGGCTAAGGATAAGCTGAATGGACTGCGTGAAAGACGATAAGGTGAGGAAAGATGTGAGTGCCGAGATGACGAGTGATAGAGAGGTATGGAAGTAAAAAACATGCTGGGCCGACCCCATCTAAATGGGATACGCGATGGGGCAAGCGAATCATGACATTTTATTTAAAGATTGATTTAATTTTTTATAGATATTCTGGTCACTTTATAAATGTATTGTTAAAGTGTTATGGGTTAATGATACCTACTCGAAATATTTTACCTTCCAATTTATCAAATCGATCTTTGTTATTTTATAAATTAAACGTCTTATTTTAATTATGTTAATCAATCATCAAGACAAAGTTAGTTTCGTTCGTTTTGATTTGCATTAAGTAGGTATTTCTTTTTATTTCACCCATAAATCAAAATCAGAATATTCTAAAGAAATTAATGTCAAAGTTATGCGTGCAATGAAACTCTGTTGGAAATATTCGAATACACAATTCTATTTAATATTAAATTTAAAAGATGATTTAAATGATAGATGATGAAGCCAAATCCCAGGTGAAAAACCTTTTAAAATAACTTAAGGTGATATTTGGAATAGAAATGGCATGCAGAAGTCTTTGTGACTACCTGTCTGTGTGACCTTTGTATCCCCGTGTTACAGCCTACAGGACGCAAGTATTTTTTCACTTCTCATGCTCGAAAAGTGTGTCATATTAGACTTGTGAAGCGGGGCTACAGTAGTACGTTTAAGCCCTAGGGAAAATATGTATACATATTTATGATTTACAAAATATTTTAATTTGACCAATCAAAATACTTCACCGATTAAATCCACCAATCACAGAAAAGTAATTTGACAGATTAAAACATATTTGGTAAAAATATCAACCAACCAGAACACCCTGTACTAAAATCGACCAATCAGGAGGAATCAGGTTTTTCAGTTCTCTAAAGATTAAGCGGTGTCTATGCTCAAAGCAATTACTCCTCTTAAAAGAAAAAAAAAGCGCACGATGCATCTCTTTCTTTGATATAGCAAAAGAAAGGGAGGCGAATACGCAAAGCAAACACGCATAGCGAGGCATATGGTGCTGGCCTTAGAAAAAAAAACATGCTGTCAAATTAGACATCCACCCGAAAAGAGTTAAATTATTCATTTAAGATGGATAATTTGTGTTTATGTGTTTTCTCGCAATCGAAGTGAAAAGTACAGGGTATAACTCGGGCCTAAAAACCATATTACCACTCGAACAATTTTCCCTCTCTACGTTCGGGAAAATAACCATCTCGTGGTAATATGGCTTACTTTAGACCCTTGTCAAACAATCTACTATTATATAGGTATATTTATTTATTGTGCGTTCCTGATGTGTCGGTGTGAACGCCGTACGATTAAAAAACAAACTGGTAGCTGTGATTGTCAATTAGTTTTGCGGAATGACTGATGACTGCCATCTGTCTTTCCGACCCAGTGGGAAAACTGGAACTTGTTGGGATTACCGGTTTCCTCATGATGATTTCCTACTAAAGTTGTTTTGGTTTACGCTTGATATAAGCACCTGAATGGTAAGCGATAAGTAGCGTCTAAGTATGGAATGCGCTTACCTAGTAAAGACCGGTTCACTCTCGCGTTGAAGACCAACACATGAAACAAGGATTCCAGCAAGAAGTTCCACAGCTGTTCTCAGAATAAAAGTACCTATCAGCCCTTCGTACGAGTTTTCGGAACTGCCACCGTAAAACGGAGAATATAATAAATGATTGAGGCTGTTTGGACAAGAGGCCTGCCCCTAGTTACTGACGTAAATACATGTACACAAGCACACGCCCAGTTGTTGACATACATATGACTTGAATAAGGAGCACTTTGACTTGCAGGAAATATGTGGCAAAGTAGACGGCAGTGAAAAGATTTAGCGGTAAAACTCAGGAAATGTAAAGCGCGGTTTTCAAAGGGTGAAAAGTCCCTGGTGTTTTAGTTGCGTTTACTTTATAAAACTGTGTAATATTTTATGAGTTTTGCGTCGATGTCTGGTAATTCAAAGGAATGATATGTGGAGACACCACAGATATGTATTTTATATGATATGTTATTTCGATTATCGGATTCAAAGATATGTCAATTGTACAAAAATATGTTTGATCTACTACTCTTATACTATATCTGTAACGTTCCGTGTGTAAGTATCTTCACCAATTTCTTTCAAAATATTTACAAATAAAATTGAATCTCATTAGTTTGACTGAAAGCCAAAGGTTTTAAGCCAAAGCCAAAGGAAATACAACAGTGTTAATGATAGAGTAATATTTCATTACTTAGCTAAGTATTATAAAACACATCTATGAATATCTAACACTGAATGAAATTTAAAATTTCATATCGCATTTCTAGAAATTTCACTAAAATGCTAACGACATAATTCAGCGAGACAATTCAAAATAAGTATGCAGCCTTAATATACGATTACGACACATGCAAGTGCCTAATATTTACAGTACATCTTTTTATTCTTCCAACGAAAGAGAGAGCAAGAAAAAAACAATAACAATCAACCCGCTTTGTTATGTTCACGTTAATGCGAAAAATAAACACACAGTACTCAAGAGATGCCTATTCTGGAATCTCACAAAAATGAATCGGTATATTCAAAATTCGACCTTCAGTTGTTTAGTCTTCAAGGTTGTATCTCGAACAAAAACAAGGGCGCTATTCAACTGTCTTATTTAACTCCACGTTGTGTACTAATACTACTAATACTAACAAAACTGAGAAACAAGTAACGCAAGCTCTCATCTAACACAATTTGACATTGAAAATTGAATCTTATGTGATTTACAGAGCGTTGCATTTCTCGTAAGTAAATATAGTTTGTTCAATATAAATATGATTCTAAATATCGCATGTGATGATGACTGTGATGTCTGGTGGAGTTAAGAGGAATGCCTAGCTGACCAACTTTTCAAATCTTGAATTTTTGACATAATGTTTCTGTCGCGCTGCTGGGAGCGGGAGCGGACGCTGTCTATGTGTGAGCGCACGCACACAGGCGCGAGACGCGAGCCCGCGAATTTACTTACTGACCCAGCATACGATAAATTAGGCTGTAGGTACAGATCGCACCATAGAAAAAGTCCCCCCTTGAGCACTTTATGAAAACTGTACAATAATTTCGTCAACTAAAATGAATCCACTTTAGCTCAGACGTTAACATGGTTGACACGCAATCAAGAGGTTCATGGTTCAAATCCAGAGATTGACAGAACTTTTTGCTTTTTTACCAAGTAAATTGATGTAATGCTTTTATAATAAATTTTTAATAACGTCAATATATTAATAGGAAAATGAAATAAAATAACGCCTAAACTTTTTTTACTTTATTAACTTGAAATACTTAGCAATATCATATTGAAAATAATAGCGTTTTATCTTGGCATAAAAATATGTATATCTCTCTTTATTTTACACATCTAAACAAAATAATAAACAGAAATAAGAACAAATAACAATATTGTTTTTTTTTTGGTTACCTAGCTAAAATATAAAACTTGCGTTACTTAGACAACTATTGACAGACAGTGCACAGCCTAAACCACTGAAGATATAACCATGAAATTTGGAACATATATTCTTTAGGGTACGTAGACGTGTACTAAGAAAGGATTTTTCGAAATTCAACCCCTAAGGGGGTGAAACAGGGGTTGAACCGTTGTGTGGAAATCGTTCATTTGGAAAGTCTTAGACTTGAAACTTTGTACACAGGTTACTTATTAAAAAATAAGATAAATGATATAGAGTTGAGTATAAAAATTCATCCCCTAAAGGGTTCAAAAAAGGGATGCAAGTTTGTATGACAAAAATGTTGTTTTTCAAGTAAGAAGTTTGAAACTTCGGTCACAAGCTTCTTATGTATAGTGAAAAACATTGATTATGGCATTTTTTTTAAATTCATCCCCTAAAGGGTTTAAGCGAGGGTTGAAAGTTCACGTGCGCAATGTGTGATTCTTTTATAGTATGGGTTTCTTTTGAACCCATTTCAAGATTTCAAAAGAGGATGTTCTCAATTCGGTTCATCAAAATGCAGATCTGATGATGGGATCCATGAGGAATCGAGGGAACTCCTCAAATCTTATAGGCAAACATACAGTGATTTTTGTGTTTTTATCAACAAATCAAGCATTTTCATACAAGAATGTGACATTTGATGAAGTGGGACTGCTGATGATGTTCAGAATCAGAACAGAACTCTTCAACGTCGCATAGTTCACGTTTGGCGAATTGTCCTCTTTGATGTGTTTGTTAAGCAAGTTAGTTTTACAAGACAATCATTTGTCAAGCTCGAGTTCTGATGATGGGATCCATGAGAAATCGAGGGAACTCCTCAAATGTTAAAGGCATACATAAGTTACATTACACATTTTAGTATTTTAACAGTATACACACAGTATACAGTATACAGTTTAGTTTTTTAGTATTTTATGTAAGTATATGATGATCAGAATGGAACTCTTCAACCACGTATATTTTTGTTTTTTACATTTTTGTCAAACTTGAGTTCTGGTGTTGGATTCCATGATGAATTGAGCGTATACTTACTCTTCTACCATTATAAACATACTTATAGCCATTTTTAGGGTTCCTTACCCAAAGGATAAAACGGGACCCTATTACTAATGCTCAGCTCTCCGTCTGTCACCAGGCTATATCTCGAGAACCGTGATAGTTAGACAGTTGAAATTTTCACAGATGATGTATTTCTGTTGCCGCTATAACAACAAATACTAAAAAACAGAATAGAATAAATATTTAAGGGGGCTCCCATACAACAAACATATTTTTTTTATTGCCGTTTTTATAGATAATGGTACGGAACCCTTCGTGCGCAAGTCCGACTCGCACTTGGCCGGTTTTTATTTCATTGTATGGAATCCAAGAGTGCACCATCTAAGTATAATAATCTTTCACCGGTCTCCCCGATTGAAGTCGGTTTTTTTTTTTATTATATTAGGTAATATGTAGATTTTTATTTCATTGTATGGAATTTAAGAGTGCACCATCTAAGTATAATCATCTTTCACCGGTCTCCCCCATTGAAGTCAGTTTTTTTTATTATATAATATGTAGATCTATAAAAAAAATTAGGTTTATTTCTATTACATGACATTTTTCTTACTCTTAATCGCCACGCGAAGTCGCGGGCAAAAGCTAGTGGGTTATAAAAACCTATGATTCGTTAATAACTTTACCACTAACTAAGTAGCATTTATTCCTATATCAAAGACAAGGGTTCCCAGGTCACCTTTCTATTCAATATTCTTCCATTGTGACTCAGGGTTTTTCTTGTGATTAATAACTTTTCTGGTAATAATGATTTATCGATAATTTTTCACCACTAGCGTATCGACAATATATGTCAACGACTGTTGCCCATCCCTATTCCTTCTGTGTACGTATATTTAGAAACTGACTCCGCCACGAATTCGTGCGATAAGGACAACTGCAGCTCGGACTAAAATTCCCTTGCAAAAAACTGAAAAATCGAGGTTTCGTTCTCGACTGTTTCCTCATCCAAAACGCAACCAATCATTATAAAATTTTGGAAACTGCAAGAGCAAGAACTAATCTATGCCGCTACGTTTTGATTTTTTGGATATTTGTTGTCATATTTGTATACTGCGCCTTTTTATGGAGCCAATTCAACTAAGCCGTTTTTGCGATTTTTGGAGGGCTGTAACTTTCTTTAAAATAAAAATATCCAAAAAAACAAAACGTAGCGGCATAGATATTGATGATATTGATCTTATTTGAAAAAATCATTGCTCTAGGTTCAAAAACCAGAGAGAAAACAGTCGAGAGCGTTTGTATGGGAAAATCGCAGCTAGGCATTCCTCTTAAGTGTGTCAATAAGACGATGTGTGCTGATGATAACCTGTCTTATTTACTGTTAAGCCGTCGGCTTAAGGATTAAGACTACGATATACCTACTTGATGTGGTCACTTGTGTGCACAAATTTTAGACATAATATACCTATATATAATATATAATTTATAGTATACCTATCGGTTAAATTTATTTATGTCACACCTGGCTGGCCATAAAGCGGCAATTACCGCACGCTCCGCGCGCGGGAAAATCCACTTCCTGGCCAGGGGGTGACATTCAATATTGTACTTAACACGGGCGGTAATAAAGAAACCCTCAGATCGCATATTTATCGCCCTTGCCTTCGGCTCGGGCGTCAAATACCTGCGATCTGAGACATTCTTTGTTTTACCGCCCTTGTTAAGTAATGTACTATAATAGATTCAGTGTACCAGTAACTTTACATTGTGCACAATTTATGTAAATTGTCGTGTCGTGTTTGATTTGATCATCGGGTCTATTACGTTTATTGCTAACTATTACGTGTATGTTTGTTGCTGATATTTTGTATATATGTAAGCACTTTATTGTACACAAAACAGGTTAAAACAATATACATGTCACATAAGATTAAAGTACAAAGGCGAACTTATCCCTATACTATTATTGATGGTTGGTCAATTCCTGACTCTTGGATATTTTGTATGTATGTATTTAAGTATTTATTTATCTAGACAGATTTATAAATTAGTAGTTTATGCAACTGGTATATAATGAGAGGCAATGAAACACGAGTGTGTTTTATGACACGAGCCGAAGGCGAGTCTTATTGATTGAATTCAAAATTTTGTTGGTTTTGTATGATGTTCCAAATTTGATTTTTTTTTATGTTATCAAATAGAAAATCTTAATAATATTATGTTACTGCTGTAACCTTCTACCACAGATAAGAAAATTTTCATGAATACCTACATTGCCTGTTGTAATGCTCGTTATTGCCTACGGTTTCCGAACGCATTTTAGAATATTTATGATATGTGTGTAAATTACATTTATTGATGTATTATTTATTTAACGTACCTATGGCAATTTAAGGTGGTTCGATTTCCATACAATACGACTTTTGATATTCGCAGGCTAGCGGCGTGATATTTTAAGAAACTTATGTGACAAACTTTCATAAATTGGCTTTCCAACTGTACAGTCGACCCATGAAAATGTTGAGCATATTTACAACCTTGTCGCATTTAAATCAAAGAAATCTCGTTAAGACTGAAATTTCATAAGTATTTGAAGCTTCCTCCGTTTAGGTATTAAAACTTCAAGCTTGCTTTCAACAACCTTTTAGTCAGCTAAGTAGGTATTAAGGTGACTGATAAAAATCACCAGGGACAATCAATTTTCAAAAGATAGGTATTCTGTCATAAATATTCTGATGCTACTACTGTGTCAAGAGGTAATATATGTAATTCAAATATTAATTAATAGAAATCTGTCAAAGTCGCAGAACAGAGACAGAGATATGCAATGAGAGGCAATGACAAGTCTACACACACTCTTTTGCGTCAATGTCATAGAGTCTGGCTAACCAAAATTTACTGACAGATATTTACATGTTGTATCACTAATTGTCTATGATTGTTTAAATGTCTGTTGTCAACACGTTGTCAATTTATGTCAATCATTCAAATTGGTCGCGGTTTATAAGGGGCTTATTGTGTTTATTTTAAATAATATTAATAATTACTATACCGATTGAGGTCCGCGAACTATTATTTAAGCCCGTAAATAATTACGACAATGTGCGAAGTGGACGTGAAGCGTTGTATAACGAAAAACTGCAATGTTTACATCTTGTAAAGACCGACAAACAAACAAACAACTAAAACAATGTAGTAGGTAGTTATGTATGTTGACTCCCGGGCCTCCCGGCCAGTTACAGTGAATGCATAACCGCTGACATTGCGGTAAGGATGTTATGCCCAGAGCGCCCGCGCACAGGTGGCGAGTACCGGGAATCAAGCCCACCGCTGTGTATGAGATAGTTCTTACATAGAATAAGTTAGTTACAGTTTAAGCTTCAAGCTGTTCACTCATCTTATATTTTAATCATTAAAGTTAAGTCCAAGTAACCTGAGTTTTACCTTGAAACGTCCTCATGAGCTCCCAACTTTAACTGGCGCAGCCTTGAAGGATATTCGTGAAAATAGTGCGTATAGTCGCGTCGCGTGATAAAGGACACTACTATTGGTTCTCACGCGTAACTCGAATATCTTCGAACCAAATAAATAAGTTAAATTGTGGACATTAATTGAATTACAACGTGAGGTACGTGATAAAAGGTGTCATCAGCGGCGGAAGTCATGGCAATCGGCGGTTTGTGAGTAGACCTTTTTGCATTCCTTGCTTATTCCTGATTTTTCCTGAAAGCTGGTGAAAACTCGTGTTACTAGTAGGTTTAGTAGTAGTTGTTAATAGTAGATTTTCGGATAAACTTCACTGGAAACTCTAGCAAATAGTGTTTAAGTTATCGTGCTCTGCTCTCCATCGATAGAGTGGCGTAAATTATAAGAAACTGATATAGGAATAAGTGCTAAAAGTGTTTTGTGCTAATTTTTCGAAAAAAAAAAAAAAAAAAAAAAAAAAAAAATATAATAAATAAATTTGTGTTTTTTTTTGAGCCAGTAAATAGAAATTCGTGATTTCACATTGATCATAAATTTTATTAAAATAAAATGGCTCAAGTACAATTACAAGTAATTCCCAAAGAGATGATTGATATCATCCCTAGATTTGAGGGTGACAATAAACAATTAGATTTATTCATCCGTAAAGCTGAATATGTAATTCAGAGATTTAGAGGTGTAGATGAAAATGTTATTCAAGATGAATATGTATTTCATGCTGTAACGAGCAGACTTATTGGTAGGGCTGCGACCCTCCTGAGTGAACGAGGAGATTTGGTGTCATGGGATCAATTAAAAAGTGTATTACGCCAACATTTCGGTGATCCTCGTTCAGAGCAATGTATTGCTATTGAATTAGAAAATTTAAAAATTAAACAAGGAGAATCTTACACCGATTTTTGCAATAGAATTCAGCACGTAAGAAGTACTTTATTTGCTAAGGTCAATGAAACTGACGACGAACAATTACGAAATGCTAAGACGACAATATATAATAATACCGCATTAAACTCGTTTTTGTATAACCTTCCCGAGCACATGCTTAGGATAGTGCGTCTGAAGGGTTGCTCCACTTTGGAGAGTGCGTTAAGTGTGGTAACTGAGGAAGTGAATTTTCAACTCCAGTACAATTCTAAAAACGGCACGCGTCCAGTGCAACAGCAGCAAAACTCACAGCCACGTCTGACCTTCCAACAACCACCACAAAATCGTTATTTTAGCGTTCCTCAACAAAACAATTTTAGATTTGGCATTCCTCAAAATTCGACACCGAGACCAAATGGTTTCCAACCCAATTCAACGCCGAATCGGGGTTTCAGATTTGGTATCCCAAATCAGCCACAGCTAGGTTTTAGGCCTACTTCTAATCAAGTATTTGGGTATGGTGCACCCCAACAATATAATGGATTTAGATTTGGCACTCCTGCTCAACAAGGCTACAGGCCTTTGCCCAATCACGGTTTCAACCAACAAACAGCATCTCCAGGCTTTCGGTTTGGTGGTCCACGGGTTCAGCCAAACCTAAGAGCCCTTGACAATTCTGACGTCACCATGCGCACAGTTAGACAGAACAACTTGGTCGTGCCATGCGAAAATGATAACCTGTTTTACAGTGACACCCCGCAGTATTTAGACAACGAATATTACTATGAACAAGAGCCTGTTGAACCGACTCAAATCGAAGAAATACCTGAAGAAAACGCGAATGATGAACAAAACGTAATCGAAACTGAAAAAACAGTTAACGGCCTCGAAAAACCCAAAGCCTTAGTGATCAAATTAAATTGCGACAAAATTTCGGAATTACCGTGTATAGAGTTACCGGAAATCGGTGCACGCTTTATGATCGACACGGGAAGCACCCGATCTTTCATAAATACTACACTGGCCAATCGCTATTTTTCGGAATTTAAATACACAGAGCCCTTTGAGGTGATCAGCACCCACGCAAGAAGTATGCATAACGAAATTATATATATACCACTTCTAGAAACATTTAAAAGTACGGAATATCACAAATTTTATGTATATGATGTCGCCCAAG
Organism: Cenopis cana; assembly: GCA_951800055.1. NCBI lineage: Eukaryota > Metazoa > Arthropoda > Insecta > Lepidoptera > Tortricidae > Cenopis > Cenopis cana. Next base: position 746,237 of record OX637476.1, on the reverse strand, counting down.
GTTATGACGGACTCATCGGATCTGACTTACTCAAACAATTAGACGCAACAGTGAACATGAAAGATCTTATGTTACACACACGGAATACAAGCATACCAATTATATACAAACCTCCTTGCGAAAGAATGCCATCTGTACTAGAGAATGACGACATTGTTGACCAAAGTTCAATGAGTGTAAACATCGATCCAAACGAATGGAATAAACCTGATACGGAAACAGCACATTCACATACGTCAAGTACCTTAGCGGCTTTAGAAAATGATGACATTGTTGACCAAAGTTCAATGAGTGTAAACATCGACCCAAACGAATGGAATAATCCCGTTACGGAAGCAGAACATTCATTTACGTCAAGCACTTTAACGGCTTTAGAGAAACATAGTAAACCCAGTACAGATGCTGTGCACTCCGCAAAGTTTGTAGACACCATTAGCATACCAATTCTTCACAATGCCATCGACACAAAACCTAATCAGAGACTGACATATGATTGGAACAGAAATCAAAAAACGCAATACCTCTTGAAACAAAAAGATAGAGTTAGAAAAAAACGGGGCGGCGAAGCCGAATTTGATGTTACAAAAGGAGATACAGTATTCGTAAAAGGAGTCAATGTAAGACGTAGAAATGTACCTCGCTACCAAAAAGCAAAAGTTAAGGGCGAAGTCGCTAGAAACATTGTACCCATAGAAATTCGCGGCAGAAAAACTAAAACTCCAATTAAGGATATCAAACGTCTTCCGCAGGGTTGCCACCCACGTACTGATCCAGGGGGCACAGGGCCAGGTCCTCCTTCAACAAATGGAAAATGACAGAGGTATTCTTCCGATCAGATACGACAAATGGGCTATAGTTAAGGTTTTAGATTTAAATTTGCTTTGTGAAGACTATAACAATACAAAAAAAAAAAAAAAAAAAAAAAAAAAAAAAAAAAAAAAAAAAAAAAAAAAAAAAAAAAAATTTTGTCCAAATACTCCCATCGCGTAGAGTTAAACGTGGAATTCTAAACCCCCTTGGCTCTTTAGTTAAGGCTATAACTAGTAATCTAGATCACCAAGACGCCCTTAGGTATGATAGATTGATAAACGAATTAAAGTCGAGCCAGGATGCAACTAACAAAAGGTTCACCTTGGTTAGAAAAATGGCGGATTCATTCATAAATGCCACCAATTCCTCTCGATCTAACTTCATTCAGCTGGACAAGGAAATATGGGAATTAAGAAAAATGTTTAACCAAACTGCAAGTAATCAGACCGTCAACAAAATCATTCTTACATTTAATTTGTTTTTGCATAATTTTATGACGCTGTATGTCCGCCTGGATGAAATAGAAACAGCCATAACATTTAGTAAGTTAAGAACCCTACACCAAACCATTGTGGATAGCGATGAATTGTTAACTATGCTAAGAACTATTGAATCAAAGAACATTTTAGTGTACCCTGTTAACTTAGAGAACTTATTAAAACTTGAACAATGTATAGAATTAAAAGCTTACACTAAAGGAAGTACAATAACATTTTTGCTAGACATTCCAGTTATTCGAAAGGAAACTTATTCCTACTATAAAATCTTACCCTCACCAACCGTAAATATCCATAACCAAATAACCGTTATCATACCTGTACATCCTTATATCCTCGTAAAAGGGTCGAAAACCGAGCCGGTTGCTACACCGTGTATGGAGATTGAAGAAGGCTATTTCCTCTGCCAAGAAAATGAAATACTCCCGTTAACCCCTGACCGCTGCGTAGCAGATTTGATGAAATTTAACACAAATACCAGCTCTTGCCATCCTGTGGTTGCTAACATACAAGGGCTAAAAATAGAAACCCTGCAACTAAATCAATGGCTAATTTTTACAAAAGAGCCCCTCACACTGAAGAGGTTCTGCGAAACAGGAGTCACTCAGCACATGATCCGAGGCACTTACATACTTACCTTGGAAGACAATTGTGAAGTAAGGATCACAGACATCTTTTTGAGCCAACATTTAATAAAAGGGAAGGATGTACCAGTAACAAAATTACCAATTATAAACCTACCAGAGATCGATATGCCGACACCGCTACCAGAGAGGAAGCCTCTGAATTTGAACGGAGTTAACCTGGCGGATTTGCAGTTCATACAATATGCGTTACAGAAAAGTGATAGTGAAATAGTGGAAAGTAGTAATGAAAGCATAGTGAAAGTGAAAGGTATCAGTGTCTGGACATTGGGGCTATATATAATCCTAGTTTTAGGCACATGTATAACCATTTTTGCTAAATATAAGAAACTTTTATGTTTTCAAAATCATCAGTCGCAAAATCGTCCGACTGAGGATTTTGAACTTGCGGAGGGAAGAGTTATGTATGTTGACTCCCGGGCCTCCCGGCCAGTTACAGTGAATGCATAACCGCTGACATTGCGGTAAGGATGTTATGCCCAGAGCGCCCGCGCACAGGTGGCGAGTACCGGGAATCAAGCCCACCGCTGTGTATGAGATAGTTCTTACATAGAATAAGTTAGTTACAGTTTAAGCTTCAAGCTGTTCACTCATCTTATATTTTAATCATTAAAGTTAAGTCCAAGTAACCTGAGTTTTACCTTGAAACGTCCTCATGAGCTCCCAACTTTAACTAGGTTGGTGCTCTATTAATATTTTCATACTTTCAGTACTAGTTTTTGTTACACAACGACGGTGGTAAACAAGCGTACGGTCCACCTAATGGTAAACGGACACCCCAGCCTATAGACGCTCGCAACTCCAAAGAAGGCACGTTCGCATTTTTAATATATACCCTATATAAAATTTGACGATTTACTGTGTTGACAGCAGAAGGGACAAATTTAGGTCCCACGCTCTCAACACAGTGCAACCCGGTAGCTCTGGCAACCTTGCCCACCTCTAGGAACACAACACTACTTACAATTACCTGACCTAACTAAAAACTAGACGTGTCATAAATCCTAGTTTTTCAATTTCAAGTATGGTACCACTTTTTCCCCCTATTAGAAGTATGGCAAATATGATGTCACATTGTATCATACATATACTTTCCAAAAATCCAAACGCCATACTGGTACAAATCGTTTGGCAAAAATTTCAAAAAATACTCTTACAGTGGTATGGCGGCCATTTGGCCCCATCGGAAAAGTATGGCATGGTGATTTTCGTGAATGGCTTGACGATGAACGATAGCTGTGCAAAAAAAAATAGCCTGGTACAAATGGTTTTTTCTTTTTTTTTTATTGACTTGTTTTTACTAGGTCTTATTTACACTACAAATTCATTTTTCCGCCTTGTTAAAATGGTATATGATGAGAAAGTGTAAATATATGTTTTTGTCGTTGACTGTACTCCACATAGTGATAGAAATTATGTGAGCTGATTTTGAGTGCACATCAACCTACTTCACTATAGGTACCTTAACTACGTGTGCACAGAAAATCAAAAATATTTTCTAGTATCAAAACTATACTTCCTACTACACAAAGTGTGACCATCCCAAGATTTTTTGAATTTCCCGCCAAAATTGTGTGTAATATTAATATTTCATTAGCCAGACTCTAACAATCTGCTCTAAATTTAAATGGATGACAACCTAATTTTCACGCGCGTCACTATGCCTTATTCTACCTTATTCTTAAACTGTATCTTCGCAAATAAACATTCTGATTTCTTGTTTAATATGACAATGTACTTGAGTGCTCAACATTTTCGTAGGCCGACTGTACAGTTCCGCGTCGGGCCCTTGCCTCGTCCGCGTTGTAATCTAATGTGAGTGGAGGCCCTTGTTCGCTGTCTCTTTGTACCCGCGAGGTTTCCGCTTCAATGGCGACGCAGATGCTAAATGTAATTAAAATACGGTTGCCTGCTATAGTTTTATGTGCATTTGTGCAACTAGAAAACAGAAGACCTATATGGAGACACTCAGGATGCATTTTTGATCCTGCGACGCCCCAATTCAAGGCGGAGCCGGTCTTCGTTGGTGGTTTTAGACGGTAGTCCAAGGCTTTCTAGCCGCGGTTAGTCCGTCATACCCGTCCTGCCTCCCCGATAGGACGGGATGCGTAAATGCATTTCCCCAACGTTAAAAAAAGGATGCATTACTGTAGATGACATCAGTGACAATAAATCTGGGGGTAGGGTAGAGCCACCGCCAAGACCAGCCAAGCGAAGCGAAAGGGCAATTCCTACCTTTTCTTGGAGTGTTTTGTCGTTTTTCTGACCCCTCATAACTTGGGTTTAGATTATACCAGATAAACAAAATTCTCAGAATGTGATGTCAATAGTAGACATATACATATAAAGTTTCAGTTTCTTAGCTCTTGTACTTTAGTATTAATTGATATCTAAAAACACTCGATTTCGTAAATCACTCAGTGATAATCAACACAACAATCTTAGGGTACTTCCTGAAGTCCTAGAAATCTGAAATTTGATATGTGCCCAATCAACGAAAAAATCTTAAAACTTGGCACTTTTTCCCCGTACCTCTTAAACTATGGGATGGTATTTTATGGTGAACGTAATGAGACTTGCGCAAATTTTGATGCGAGAGAGAAAATTGATATGGGGTCTTTGTTATAATTATTACGAATTTCAAGATTTTTACTGAATGAAATGTTTTTACAGGGATTAGGTATTCTTGCATGAGCGCTCCCGTGCTTTGGAAGGCACGTTAAGCCGGTGATTCCAATGACTTGACAAAGGGGGATCGAAGTTGCACCACGTCCGTAGGGAGTAACTACGTGACCCCTGGGAGGTGCTAAAAGTGCAACAAAATCGCGAATGTCTTCTCTAACTCACGGTTCAAAATAAGTGCCATACGATAAATAAATGAATAGGTTGGTACATGTAGTAAATACGTATGTTTTTAGGGTTCCGTACCCAAAGGGTAAAACGGGACCCTATTACTAAGGCTCCGCTGTCCATGTCCGTCTGTCCGTCTGTCACCAGGCTGTATCTCAAAAACCGTGATAGTAAGAAAGTTGAAATTTTCACAGATGATATATTTCTGTTGCCGCTATAACAACAAATACATACTACAAAAACAGAATAAAATGAATATTTAAGGGGCTCGCATAAAACAAACATGATTTTTTTGCAGTTTTTAAAGATAATGGTACGGAACCCTTCGTGCGCAAGTCCGTCGCGCACTTGGCCGGTTTTTTAATATTAAAATGCGATTGTCCTTGCCCAGCATCTAGCCAGGGGGCAAAGATGAGGCCGACGGTGAAGCGTGCTCACCCAGAAGATACCTATTCACTCGTGCCTTAAAGAGGACCAGGTTATATGAACTCGGAAATACAGGTGCCGGCGGGAAAATACAGGGAATTTGTATGTATGTAAAAGCACATGCTATTTAATTAGGTAAACTTAAAATCATTTCAGTTGAACGAATTGCTCCAAATCAATTCCTTCAAAAAGCTACTTTACCGTTCAAACAATAAGGTTCAAAATCCTATAACATTTTAATACAAATACGTTCAACTAAAAGAATTTCAACCATACAAGCGGACTCCGATTTCAGACGGTTTCAGATATCCTTATCAGTCGGTACACTATCACAGAGCGTTGAGGTATGTAACCGTCTACATTCAGTTTTTCAGCACTGGAAGTTGGACTTTATTATATATAGGGTAAGGATAAAATTGAGCTGTGGATAAAATTATTCAAGTATTTAGTTTATGCAGTCTTCAAAAGTTATAATTGTAGCTACCAAGCTACGAAATAAGAAAATCATAGAATCCGAATTTTCTCACAAAAGGATCAAATTCTCAATCAAATAGCGAAAAAAGTAATTGAAAAGAATAAATACTTACATAATTATAAGTCTTCAAAGTTTTAGGAGGGGGCATTTTCTGTCCCTTTTCCGCAAAACGCACCTGTGTATTGAACGATCGTCATTTGCTATGGCGTATGGTGTGTGTGTGTGTGTGTGTGTGTGTGTGTCTGACCATGGCGCACTAATAGGCCTGTTTCCCTTGTCACTTCACCAGCTTTATGGTCGGCAATGCGCATGTGACACCACTGGTTGCATGCGTTCATAGGCTGCGGTGACTGCTTACCATCAGTCGAGCCGCGCGGTGGTTGTTTGCCACCGACGTGGTATAAAAAAACTGAACATTAGTAGTCATGCAAGCTTTCTAATAATAACAAACAAACACAAACAAACAAATACAAACACACAATAAATACAAATACAAATAAAATAAATTGCAATTAGTTAATTCGTTATAATATACCTACTTAAAATATTATTAGGATTAACCTCTGAAATCAATATATTTATGTTAAAGTTTATTGTTCGTTCTCGCTAGCGACTGCGTAAACGATTTAGTATGGCGATTCTTAGTTCTATTGCGTAACCGCCGCTGTACTTTTGTCCATACTAAATCGTAATGCAAACATTGCAAACTCATGGTAAGGGTACAGAAGAATACGCCCGTTCTCAAGGCAGAAGTTTATTTTATGAACCGGTGGTAGTTATTTGATATTCATAGGTGCATAATGCCTAATTTGAAGAATAAAATTATTATTATTTTTTTCACATGAGCGTTGCCAACCCTAAATCAACTTGAGGATCTGTTGTGTTGATAGCTAGAGACTAATGCAGGTTCTCAATCATAGTGCAGCGCATACTCGGAATTAGTTTTACACTGTATGGATATTATGTAAATAAGAATCTTGTCTTCCTACAACAGAAAAAAAAAATCAGGTGATTATAGGTTTTGCCCACTACTTTGTCCGTGTAGAACTGGTTCATCACGTTAGAATTGAATTGCTATTATGTCTCCAGGCGCTACCTATCGCTGATCCTATAAAATTCCACCCCCTGGATGGATGGTTTCCGGGATAAAAAGTATCCTATCTCCTGCCCCGGGACTCAAACTATGCAGTTAACAGATTTCATCTAAATCGGCTCAGCGGTATAAGCGTGAAGAGGTTATGGCGTCGCTAGGCAACCGTCAAATCTGACATGTTCTGCAACGCGCTATCGAAGTTTCTTAAGTCAGTTGCGTATATAGAACTTCCAACCAACTCTCATTGGACTTCGGTCCCTGAGAGACCTCTCTATTGTCGTTTCTTCCTGTGTCTCCTAGTTATCTAGTGTATATTTGTATATAGCTTGTAGATCCATTTTCTTGCATATATTTAACCCTGTACATTATTTTATATTAGGACTTTAGGAGCACATTTCTCTTCTACAAGGTAATAGACAGATGTACACTTTCGCATTTATAATATTAGTATGGATAGTCCAATCTTATAGCTGTTCACTAAGTAAACCTATGTGCAAGAATGCACGTAAATTAACCAATTCATATGCACTCACACACTTAGATTACACTAGGTGTCTGGACCGCATGCGTAATATTCCCCGATTTACATTAGCGAGTTATTATGGCAGTCAGTTGACGGCAGGCGACGAACAGTGAATTCAAAGATGCGAATAGTGAGTGAGTGTGCTAATGTGTCAAATGTTTGCCACATTAACACTAAATAGTTTATATTATTGACTTATATTAATCCATACTTCCATACTAATGTTACGAGTATAAATGAGGAAGTGTGTCTGTCTGTCTGTCTGTGTCTGTTACCTCTGCACGCTTAAACAGCGGCATCGATTTAGATGAGATCTGGTCAAGTTAGGTTTGAGTCCCGAGGTTGAAGGACATAATATGAAGAAGATAATACTTTTTATATATTATAGAAATAACTGGGTGAGCGCCTGAAATAAAATAATTGCAATTATATTCTAATGCGATGAGCGAGTACGCGGACAAAATCGCAAGAAAAAGCTGGTATAACATAAGATATGCGTATGAGATACGCGTCATACTCGTGATCGGGTGCTGTTTGTGGAGTCCGGTCGTTCATGCTTGCAAGGACATAGTAACTACTTTAATACTAGTGTCTTCTCTTGGAGATTGACGAGAGTCATCACCCTGTTATGGATTAGTTTTTGTTGACATTGACTCTGTTTTTATTCCTTTTATATTTAAAACTTATTATTTTTATTTTGACGCTTTGAGACCATATACATTTCAAAGCACGTTAGAATAGTCATTATTAAGAATATTTTGACGCTCAGAGACCATTTACATCTTTGAGATATTATTAAATTTTGTTATTCAGACTGAGACCTTATACATCTCTCAATTTTACTATTATTAATCATAATCATAATAATCATTTATTGAAAAATATTGTAATGTTTGTAATAGATAATTAATATTTTGACATGTAAAATTTATTAAATTCTTATTGATATATTTCTTAAATTGTAAATTAATATTTTCTCATGAAAAATCTATCATATGCTTATATTGTAAGACTTTTTTAAATTGTACAATAACATTATGACATGTGAAAGTGCCCTTGTGGCCTATTTGCAGAATAAATGTTTGAATTTTGAATTTGAATTTTGAATTGAAAGTTGAAAGGCGTCAAGTAGATTCACAAGAGCATTGTCGTTCGGTTCAGTGTCAAGGAAGAGTAAGTTTACTTTATGTACTGTTAAGTTTAAAACTTCGGGTACTAAAGCTTGTTCGGTTGGGAAGGTGGAGGATAGTGCGTAGGGTCAACCGCCAACGCAAATGGCTACTTATGTACATTAGCTCACAGGCAGGGTATAAGCGATTAAATATTCATTTTCCTTGAAATTATGGCAATAATGTTATATAGATTGAGGGATACCAAGTGAAGTGAAAATATACCTAAGTAGTAGGCAAATAAATTGTTATTAATTTATTGTCACTTTTATTATTTTTAATTATGCGATTGCCACAAAACAATATTCACAATATATGGACAGTAACTTACAATAATATTATCGTTATTTAAATCATCGTGTTACAATACAAGCACTGATAGGATAACAATACTTCACTGTTCACTCGACATACCTGCTGATAGTGCTGATACCACTGACGTATTATGAGCTTTTCCCTCGACTTTGTCCACGTAGCACTCGTGAAATAATACCTAGGGTAAATAATAATTGGGTAGTTGACTCAAATTTTATTAACGCTTAAAGAAACAAGACCAAAAATAGGCTGGACGTAATTCCTATTCAAATATCTCAAAAAATTACGGAGATATTACCGTTTGAATGTTATGTTAGAGAGAGAAAACGCTACAGGTCCGTGACGTCATGAACCTCTAGCGTCATAGTAAAAGAGGATCGTTCCATATGAAGGTATATACGTTTTCCGGAAAAGGGACAGAATATGCCGTCCCATAAAACTTTCAACACTATTATGTTACATTATGTTTTTATTTACGAGTATTATATTGCGTTTATGTTTTAGGGTTCTGTACCCCAAGGGTACAAACGTCCGCCCGTCCGTCCATCTGTCCGTCGTCTGTCAAAGAATTAGTTTTTAACTTCCCATTGACCTATGAACTTGAAATTTGGCGATAATGTTTATTATCACGTATATTTTATCATTATATAAAACAAAAAATAAATGCTACGTCATACAAAGAAGTGAAGGACAAAGCTGAATGTAGAATAAGCTGGCAATTACTCCACCGACAAGAGCCAAGCTCTTTTTTTTCCTTATTGCTTATTTTTCCTATTAAATCCAACTTCTTCAATCCAAATCATAATATTGCGGTTAGTTCGGATGAAGATAAGACGAAGATCATTTCAAATGCCCACTTAGTTGTACATTACTAACAAAATTGGATCATTGTTATCTGTAAATAAATAAATAAATTTGTATTTGTATTATTGTATTAGCACCAACTCCCGTTACAATACTTACAATCGGGCAACTTTGAGAAAGAATCCGACACGGCTCGTTCGGAAAGCTACTGCAAGTATTTTTATCTAATATCCCGCAATATTTGAAGTCGAGTATTTTTGACCTTAGCCTACAGGTCCCATCATATCCGTCCGTGACTAGACAACTAAATACTTCCTCACTGGTTTTGACGGGACTTTAAAGCTAATGCTTTATCATACTCCTAGCATTTTCGACTCTATGACAATAGAAGTAGAGACCAAAATTTACATTCAGTTCAACGACTGTACCTAGGTAAGGTTAGGGTGCCAGCACGTGATGCCAGCCTAGACTGAAGTCACGTGGCCAGTTAGCAACTGGCACCGCAACAAGGCGTCCTATAAATTTAACTTAGCATGCGACACAACTGCTAAAAGTAGGCTCCGCATTTTAATAGCTTTTAGCCAAGTTTCGTCATAATCTCGAGGTTTAATAACAATGTCTACAACATCCAAAGTCATGTGACTTTACCGTGACCACACTACGCTGATCCCTAAGGCGTACACAGTTATAAATACACAGAGTTCTTTAAATATGGTTAGGTTTGGAGGCAATGTACTGGATCTATAAACAAAATTAGCATAAACCGCACGCAATGTTTGAACAATTGGCTCAAACATTTGATTCGGCTGTAATGAATTTACATAGTTATACACTTGGTATTGGTACCTATATTTAGTAGCGGAGTAGGTTATTTATTTATCGTACGCATAGATGTACTATAAAAGAACTAGATACACAGTCAGGCGAAAAAAATGGCACCCTCAAATGTACCGCGTTGCGGTACTTTCGTGTTGACGGCAGACAGTAACAGTGACAAAGCGTGTATGCAACTGACAGTGTCAATGAGTGCCACATTTTCCGTCATTTTTGTTCGGCATTGTGTGTCTATTTCTATATTATAAGTCAATGATCGTACGGCAATTATTTCAAGCCGTGAGTCGTGAGAGCTACGAGAAGACAGTACTACGTAGGTAGTAGCTAGGTATGAGACATCGGGTTTTTCTGAAGTTAGTTTTGCCTGCGTATAACATAAAAACTCAGAAGACGCCGCAGTATAAAGCCTAATAGCCTATGTTCGTATCGAATATCTATTCTTTATTTCTGATAAAAGAAATGAAGTCGGATCAGAAGTTCGCGGAAAAGTCACAAACATTACTGCCTGCATTAGTAGGTACTTACGGTATTTTGGAACTCTTTTGATTTGCCTCTTTTATAATATACCTACTCACCGGCAGAAAATTCGGCCCAAATTAGAAATAGTAGATTGTGTCACAAGGGAGCAAAATGACATATTTACGGCGTGGGCGTAACTTGAATCCTGAACGAAGAGAAGGATTATATAATAGAATCCTGAGCGTAGCGAGGGATTCTAAAATAGAATCCTGAGCGCAGTGAGGGATTCAAGAATTAACGCCCAAGGTGGAAATAATTTTGCTTCCATGTGACACATACTGCTTTTCACATCACCTATTGAGGATAATGAAAGATCTGAAATAACAATGGTTGTGCATTTATTTTATCAAAATCGATACTAATAACTTATTACTCGTTACAGAAAAGTGCCACTTTGATCCTTCCTAGCAGGGAAGAAAAGTGCCATTTGGATCCCTCCTAGCAGGGAAGAAAAAGCCCTTATCCGAATAGGTGATGTGAAAAATGTATTTTTATATATTTAACATTATTTAATTTATTCAATTTATAGTTTGAAATCACGAAAAGTTTTTGGGACAAATTTTCTGCCGGTGACTGTAAAACTTGTTTTCACATCACCTATTCGGATAAGGGCTTTTTCTTCCCTGCTAGGAGGGATCAAAGTGGCACTTTTCTGTTCAAGGATATTTCCGTTGCCAGTATAAAATATTTAATAATATATAATGAAATAATTCAAATTTGTAGCATCATACAACCCCAACAAAATTCTAGTATCACTGAAAATCAAATTCAGTCGATACAAAACGTCAGCTCTATGTCTTTGATTGCGAAAAATTCTTTTTTTTTTTTTAATTATAAGTAAAAAATTTTTTTATGAAAAATCGTCATTATACTCGATTTCGACTAATTCGGGGATGAGGATTTCAAATTTTATACTTATTTTGAATTTTAAGTAAAAAAAAAACGAAAAATCATCATTATACTCGATTACGACTAATTCGGGGATAAGGATTTCAAATTGTACACTTATTTTTAATTTTAAGTTGGAAAAAAATTTTTTTGTGAAAAATTTTCATTATACTCGGTTTCGACTAATTTGGGGATAAGGATTTCAAATTTTACACTTATTTTTAATTTTAAGTTGAAAAATTACTTTTTGCGAAAAATGGTCATTATACTCGATTTCGACTAATTCGGGGATAAGGATTTCAAATTTTACTTCTTTTTTAAATTATAAGCTGAAAAAAATTTTTTTGCAAAAAATGGTCATTGTACTCGATTTCGACTAATTCGGGGATAAGGATTTCAAATTTTACATTTATTTTTGATTTTAAGCTAAAAATTTTTTTTTTGCGTAAAATTGTCATTATACTCGATTTCGACTAATTCGGGGATAAGGATTTCAAATTTTACATTTATTTTTAATTTTGAGCTGATTTTTTTTTTTTGCGTAAATTTGTCATTATACTCGATTTCGACTAATTCGGGGATAAGGATTTCAAATTTTACACTTATTTTTAATTTTAAGCTGAAAAAAAATTTTTTTTGCTAAAATCGTCAATATACTATTTCAACTAATTCAGGGAAAAGGTTTTCAAATTTGATATATATTAGAGCATCTATAAATATGTTACCGGTAGCACTTCAGATCTTTCATTATCCTCAATAGGTGATGTGAAAAGCAGTATGTGTCACATGGAAGCAAAATTATTTCCACCTTGGGCGTTTATCCTTGAATCCCTCACTACGCTCAGGATTCTATTTTAGAATCCCTCGCTACGCTCGGGATTCTATTGTAGAATCCTTCGCTTCGTTCAGGATTCAATCTACGCCCACGCCGTAAATATGGCATTTTGCTCCCTTGTGACACAATCTACTATTCTTTGAAATACCGTTTTATCTCGTTACCGTTTATTTTAAAGCCGAGCTACAAGCTACAACTAAACAACAAAAGATTTATGGAAACAAACTTGATTAATGATTATACCTACTTATTTAAGTATTAGATCGGTTCAATATTTATCAGTTTTGTCACACAAAATTACTGTTTAAGTACTTATTCCAAGGTTACCGAAAACTATTTCAAGGTTAGACACGTCATAAAAAAGACCTAGTTCGTTTTCAGTAAAATGCTGTACTAAACTCAGTTTAATCCCACGTACCTATGCTTATTCGTGGTTTCGTGCGAAACATTTGAACCTATTGTTTTACATCTAAAAGTCACCTATTAGGTACGAAGGGTTGCAGCGAATTCCTGACATAGACGAGACCAATAAGAATTTAGATGTTAGTGTAGTTTAAATTTTATCTTACGTTACGAAGTATTTAATTTAATTTACCTAATTGAACTTAAAATTCCGTGAGTCATGTTATAACTTAACACGTGAGTTTTAACCGTTTAGTAGGTATAATATATATAGTTTATGAAAGTTGATCGAAAATCATTCAAAAATTAAAATTATTTTACTGTTAATAGTTTCCTATTGTATTCTACTTCAAAAAGTAAAATACTTAAACACACAATCGCACTAAAAGAACTGATCCTTTTTCTTTTTCACTTAATTGCTCTGTCAACGTCGTATCTACCTCAGCGTTTGATTGCAAAGTCACCCGTATCTTTATCTGAATAAAAGAGAGTTTTCCATCACACAATGTCGATGTGTTTGAAAGTGAACAGTCGATTTACTTCCAGAAACTTGTTTCGGTGAAATAATTCGGCCTTTTCATTTGCGATTTCAAAGGCCCTGTGTCCCTGTGAGCTGTGTCAGCCTCTAATCTTTCCTTTGTAAAACACACGTATTTCTTCCGCTCTTTAGGTACTTCAAATAAAGAAGTTTTAGATGCGAGTGTAATTTATTTGTTTTTGGACGGATGTTACGGAACTTACGAAGTATCTTCATTATGGGTTACCCCAAGGGGCCACTTTTTGCCTTCTATTGTTTTTCCTAAATACATCGTTTTGATATTATAGATTCTCATTTTTGTACGTGCGTGAATTCTAAGATGGATCTTGCATAATTTCAAGAGATATAAAAGTAAAATGATGTGGCTGTCACTATCAATAGGACACAATGGTTAATCAACCAATAGATTCCCAGACCCATCGACCCATCATGAATTTATTAAGGCATAGCTATAATTACCTATATCAGATTTTTTTTAAATAGTAAAGCATGTATGGCACATTCAGATTCTCCACTCCTCTTGAAGAAGTTTATACCAAACCCGGGTCTTGCTTATCTTATGTGGTAGGTTTGATGCTACGTATTTACAACCCAGAACCCTTATCTACAAATGACAACATCTGAGTAAAGTCAAGGTCTTAAACGAGTCCTTCTTATCGTATTTGAGAGGATTAAGCCGATAACTGCAGCAGTGAGTAATCTTTTCCACAGGCTAGCAATGCAACCTCAATGAATGGTAGCCATATTTAAACTGCCAAACCAGTGGCGTAGCTAGATGACTAAGGGCCCTGGGGCAAAAAAAAACTGGGCCCCCTAAACTGTTTAGGTTTTATCAATGTATATACTTATAATGTATGTTTATACATTAAACATACACATTACATTACATTACATTTTGTTATTACATTTCTTTGTTAATGTATGTGTATGTATATACTTGTAATGTATGTTTGTACTTATTTCTCGCTAATCAGGTTTTGGGGGCCCCCTGAGCTTGGGGGCCCCGGGGCACTGCCCCGCCTAGCCCTTCGGTAGAGCAGCTACGCCACTATGCCAAAGAAACGTTTTCTTTATGGTGTAAATGGGATTTCTCATTTCAATTTGTATTTTCGGTGTCGCTCTGACCCGTAGCGACGCGCGGACCATATTGAACCTTCCTCAAATCAACCAACGAATATTGATCTATCTATAATTGATCCTATAGAGAAATGCGGATTTTCAATACCCAACAGACGGCAACCACAACAAATAAAACAACGTACCTACGTTTCACTATTTACTTATGCGTTACGTTGCTCAAATATACTTCAGCATTCATTGAGTATTTCACCTTATCACTAAATAAAGTAAATAGGAATTCTACACTGTGGCAAAAAATTACAAAACAAAAACAAGTGATTGTTGTGGACCGCCCCTAAAATTTGATTAGTGGACCTAAGCGGAAAAGCCGCGGCAGATGTTACCCATTGCAACCAAAAGGCTTATTAAAGGAAATTGCCCTTAAGATGGTCATGCGACGATTTTATTTTGGCGATAGTACGTTACAGTCTTACAGATGCCGAACGCATTTCGATAGCAAACATTGAGAAACTCGGAACGCTTTATCGATTCATTCCATTTGCTGCACAAAAACTAAAGAACACTTAAGAAATAAAGCTCAAAGTCGCATGAACAAAATTAAGTGAACGCTTTCTAGGTTCATTCAATTTGCTTCACATAAACTGTAGAAATAGAGCTCAAAATAGCACGAACATTGAGTAAATCTAAAGCGTATACCTTTTATCTATTCGGACACTCGACCCCACTTGGGAAGTGATTCCAATTTCAAATTTGTGGGCAAACAATACGTTATTAAGTCCCGATGGTTAAGCTATCAAGCCATTAGAATAAGTGGTTAAGATTACTTAATATATTTACACGGGGTGAAGGAAAATCTAGGTAACGGTTGAAATGCTGAAGAGATATTTTAAAAGCGTTACATTTCTTCATTTAATAAAAAACACAATTATGTATTTCCTGTACGACACGATCTAAATGTTTAAGACACCCTTGTCAACTTACCCTTCGAGACTTTATCTGGCCATCCAAAGAGTTTGAAATATGCGCGTTCATCGGTTAGCAACAAATGTTATACTCGTTGTTTTAGTTTCCACTAGTGACCACTAGAGGCGCTGTTCACGTTTTCATACCACTATCATACATTTTGAGTCAAAACGCAAACGCGTTTGAATTAGTTAATGTTTCGAAAAAACTTATACTAACAAAAGCAAAAGTTGTCAAATTAAGGGTTTATGAACGGTTTCAACGCTTGGTTGTCGTTGTCCGCGCTGCCATGTGGCATGTGAAATAAGCCTTTAGCGTCTACGCTGGTAAAGTGCCAAACTTGCCCGCCGGTGTGCAATGCCCTTATCTGCCCTGGCACAATGCCAAGACGTTGACCCCTCTATCAACAGGTTATGGCTTCGAATCGGACTTGATTACAGTATTATAGGTAATTTTGATAAGAGTACAGTCAGCGTTAGAAGTTACGCTGCTACATATAAGACGAGTTCAATTAGTTCTTATTCGTCTACAATAAGTATATCAGACTTTTGATGCAGACTGTACAAAGTTAACAAGAGGTTTCTAAGAAAGAATCTCTCTGCATTCAGCTTGCGGGGTCGATGCGGTGTCACTAAGTTGTCGCTTAGTAACCATATTACAAGCTTTGCTTAGTTTGGGACTAGGTCGATTTTTGTGAAATTGTCCACAAATATTTATATTTATGTATCAGTATTTACTGTCAGTAAAGATTCTCTCTCTAGTTTCTCAATTCGGAACTATAGGTCAAAAGCTTAACTGAGACCGCGCGGAAGGCTAGCGGGAGGTAGGGACCCCGCCGCCCGCTACTCGCCCACTACCCTTTGACGACTCCCCTCTTACTCCTGTTCCATCATGGGCGAGGGGCGAGGACTCATTAAGACGGACGGTTTATAGTGTGAACCACTACGTGTCAATTTCACTCGTCTCGATGTACGGCCTCTACAACTAAGACCCCCGGGACTAGTGAAATAATGACATACTTCACGCACTTGTATCAAAATGTTATTATTCCAAAATAGGTTAGTGTGACCCAGTTGTAGGGAAGCCAAACCCTGAGCCGGATTATTCCATAATGCTTTTACAAAATGCTTTGCCCATCACATTTGGAATTAAATTTCGTACCTATCAAACGAAATTGGAATTATCTTTATAAGAGTGATTCATAACTCATAACGTTTTGAGGTATCTTACCCTCTTATTCATAAACGTCCAATAAACCTATATTAGTTAACAAGCCGCTAAAGTTCGTTTGTCCTTATCTATCACTTTGATATTTACGTTTGTGAGAAAGGGACAAACAACATTTTGGTTAGCAGAGGTTTGTTAAGTTTTATGAATAAGGGGGTTAGTGTTTTATATACTTTACTATGATTCTTAATATGACTTTTATTTTTACTGGAAGTGATTGTTTATAGGAGTAAATTTACCTTTCAGCCTGTGCACATAACTTGTTTTCTGTATTTTTACCCGTGTCTCAGGTACAAAAACTGTACAATATGTACCTAATAAACTATATTAAATCTGCGTTATTTAGAGATCTCTCCGTTTGCTGGATTTCTTAGTTTTATATAACGATAACCAGAAAACTATGTTATGTAGATAGAATTCCGATGCTCGGCGAATTCCTCTTCCTTTCTTTTTTTCGGAGAAAACCTTCCAACCAGGTTCTCGGCTTATAAGTAATTCTGGGTTATGGCACTTAAATAGGCCTATACCTACCGTTTTAACCCTGACGGTCTCCGTCCCTGCGAGTTTAAGAGAGGAGTGTGGCCCCTAATTTCCGAAAATCGTTTTTTCTTTGTGTCAATTATTCCGTTCCCATATTTTCCCAGTGGCATTTGTTCTTGGTTGGAATTATTCCGTTCCCATATTTTCCCAGTGTCATTTTTTCTTGGCCGCAATGATTCCGTTTCCTTATTTTCCGAATGCCATTTTTTCGCAATTTATTTTTCATGGGTATTTGTTCATGAAGTATTTTTTCCATTTCCCATATTTTCTCTTTTTACACGACTGTTTTATTCCCAATGGTGAAAATAAACACAAGTTTTTTTTTTACAAAATCAATTTTCCTACTTCACATATTTCTAGTCTCCGTTAACATCGATATTTCAAATTCATAAAACCTATTAAAACTAGTTATGTATTGTAAATTAATTTAAGCGCAAGTAACTTTTCGCTGTAATTCTATTCGGTTTGAACCTTTAACTTTGGGTATTAAGGTTAAAATTTTAACTACACGCATGTGGTAGATAAATCGTACTATGATATGCCTGAAATTTAGTAATAACAATAAACCGACAGTACTTCAGAACATTATCACAAGATATCAGACGGTCAAGCACAGTCGAGTTTGTCAGCCACTACATATTTTAGTAATTTGTCACGCTCGTACTACTATTTTGACTTAATATCCAACGACTTTTGAATTCAACTAAGAATATTTTTTGTACACTCATTGTATACTTTGTGGTGGAGTTAATAAACATTTTTTCATTCTTTCATTTCATTCAAACTCATTATCATCAGCCTATATACGTCCCACTGCTGGGCACAGGCCTCCTCTCCTAGATGAGAGGGAGGATGAGAGGAGGAGCTATTAAATATGCTTCATGTTTAACCCTTTCAACGCCAAAACTGAAATATATGCATATATGACTGGACTGCTTGATATGACTGGATTAACAGAAACAATGTGATTGTGAGCACAACCATTTCATTTCATTTATTTCATTTATTTATTTCATTTAACAATATAAATTGTGTTTGAAAATACATGTCAATTTAAAAAAAAAAAAAACTTAAAAATAATAAATAATCAATTACAAACTTTTAAATAATAAATTAAGAACACATAATTAACAATGACAGAACAAATTACAATGTCAAAAATCATTAAAACTACACTTTAAAAGAATAAAATCAATAAATTATAGTATAAATGTCAGTAAATGTTTAAAAATAATATTAAGAAAAAATATATATGTCGTTCTAATTAAATAAAAGGAATTATTCACATTGCCTGATCCCGAGCCTGACTGTAGAATTCTTCTATCGAATAGTAACACTTCCTCAACAAGAAACACTTTAATTTGTTTTTAAATATGTTGCTACTTGTGATTGATTTCAGCTCAAGAGGTAGTTTGTTAAACAGAACTATACTCTGATATCCCGCAGAATGCTTAGCAATTTGGAGTCTAGTACTTTCGGGAAATGGCAGGTCCATTCGTCGTGTTGCGAGTCGCCTGTCTCTTTGTTCAGTCGTTTCTATATTATTTATATTTTTTATTAGGTCTGTAAGTACCACTAAGATGTAAAGGCTAGGGACCGTGAGAATTCCAAATTCTGTGAAGAAGGGTCTGCATGATGTCTGTTGCGGTACTTTTGCCATTATTCTTATTGCCCTTTTTTGCGCAATAAATGCTGCATTGATGTTATACCTGTAACTGTTTCCCCAGCATATTATGCTATAGCGCAATTTCGATTCTACCAACGCATAGTAGACCATCTTTAATTGCATAAGTTGGAGCTCATCTCTAAGGCTTCTAAGGGCGTAACATGCAGAACTGACAGAGCTGGTCACTGCAGATAGTTCTGCTTTCCAGTTCAGACTGGAGTCAATGTACACCCCCAGAAATTTCGCCGAGTCCACTAGTTCGATCTTATTCCCTTCAAGACAAACCTGCAGTGTGTCATTAACCCTCGTAGTAGTTTTAAACAAAATAATTTTTGTTTTACTGCTGTTCAGCTTGAGGTTATTTATTATGAACCAATGCATAATTGTCCCAAGAGCGTAGTTTACTCCATAATTTAAGTCAGTAATGTTATTTCTCGCTACAACTGCATTGGTGTCATCTGCAAAACACACTAATGTGGAATTAGGCACTACGTTATTTATAAAGTTAATCAGGTCGTTGGTGAAGATAATGAAGAAAATGGGGCCCAATATTGATCCCTGAGGGACTCCTGTGTTAACGCTGTCCACTCTTGATTTGTAGGCCTTTCCTTCATTACCTTCAGTCCATTTTATTTCTACGAATTGTTTTCTGTTCGCTAGGTAAGTTCGGAAAAGATCTAATGATTTCCCTCTGATCCCATAGTGTTCTAATTTTCCTAAGAGAATTTCGTGACTGACTGTGTCAAATGCGTTACTAAGGTCTAACAATATACCAGCTACTTTTTTTTATTATTTAGTTGACTGACTACATCATTAACCAACCTCCTTACTATCTTGTAAATCGCACGTGAGTATTGAACAGTTTGGCTCACGGATCTATAACAGGTATAGATCCGTGGTTTGGCTTGAGTTTGGCGTTCACTCGCACACCAAACTGTTCGATACTCCCGAGCGAATCCTAGATATTTCAAAGAGGAAAAAGAAAAGGAAGAAAAAGTAAAAAAAACGACCAAAAATAGGTGACTGGGGAAAAGTGCCACTGGAAAGAAAAGGAAGAAAAATAAAAGAACTATTAAAAATAGGTGACTGGGGAAAAATGCCACTGGAAAGATAAGGAAGAAAAAATAAAAAAACTACTAAAAATAGGTGACTGTGGAAAAATGCCACTGGGAAAATATGGGAAAGGATTAATTGACACACAGAAAAAATGATTTTCGGAAATTAGGGGCCACACTCCTTGACGTCAGCCCGTAGATACTGTAAGTTGTGCCTCAGAAGCCAGTGGCAGGGCAACAGTCTTTTAATAAATCGCTTATAAGTACCTATACTAAACAGAGAGTTGATAAGACAGACAGCATCACATTACAGAGAAGCTCTCGGCAGGATTCATGAGAAAACAAGCGCTGAATGCAGTGTAAGCTTTCGGTATCGAATTTTACTTACGTAACTCGATATCATGTTGCTCTGGCAGGCTGACATAAAATGATCATGATCATGATCATTTACGAGTATCACCTTGCTTGATGTTTTATTTACATTAGGTAACACTTTTTCAAGGTATGAAGTCAAAACTAAGTTACAAAACTGGCTGCTGAGTTTATCTTATCGTGAGATTGAAAGTCTCCTTCTTACAATGATTTACTTAGCTATAAAAATGCAACATACAAACAATTTTAAATTAAGTAATTAATATTTTATCTCCTGTGGACCACTTATGCGCAAAAGAGTAGATACTTCTAGGGAAGCACATCATGCATCCGAAGGAGATACAACAGGTTGCTACCCAAAGAGTCTGGAAATTCCTGGAAGCAACGGGTTTAAGCAAAGAACTTTAAGGGCTGCCACAATAGATCATTAACTGGTCGAGGCGGCACAGAAGGCCCACAAAAATCAATAATAATATAATAAATATTTTATTATTATAAAAATCTGACGATTTCACTATACTTTAAATGTAAATATATCTTTAATTGTAACCATACTATATTATCTTATATACTCAAACTCATACTCATTAATTCGTAAAACCAATTTACATGTCAATAGAATTTGAAACAATATAACTAACAATATAACTTTTGCTGTGATTTTTTTTAGTCACTAGTGTGTAGTTAGACTTTTACTGTTACAATATGTACGAACTCAAATCCCTAACACCATTTTAATGTACAATAAATAGTTTTTATTATTAAAAAAATTTAAAACAAGAATACAATAATAAAAAATATATCAAAAACAACAAAAATAAACATACAAATAAACATTAAATATACATAGTAGGTATCTAAATTAGGTCCCCTCGGTATTGTGCCCATTACGCAGGGAGCATTGCCGTGCAGGATTGCGTGCTTATTTTCTGAATTCTTCCTGGTACCTACTTATCTTATTTTCATACTAATATTATAAATGCGAAGGTCTGTTTGTTACCTTTTTACGTGTAAGAACACAACTCAGAATAAGTTTGGAATTCAAATTATGACAAAAGTGCTGACATTGTAAAAAATAAATAAGCTTATTAAAGGATACAATATGCAGAGTGGATTTAAATATATCATGGCGATAGTTTGAGATCTCAGGAAGGAAATAAGATAGAGAATAAGAAGAGAAGTTTTTATGGATGATAGAGTACAATAACAATTTTTTCTTTAACACAATTACGAATTATACGAGGCCATAGATGATTGTTTGTACTTACTCTATAAAGCTAAATACACTTTCCATTAATGTAGTAATGTAATAGGTAGGCTATAATTTATTAGCGTAAAGGTCACAGACAGTAACTAGTGTTTGCTGTTTACTTTAATTAAGAGTCCTTAAAATAACTCATTAAATTACCAAGAGCAGAAGGGTTAGTTCACTAATTAAAGCTTTGTTGTTTATTCCTCGTAAAAATCCTCGTAAAGTTTACTTAAAAATGTAAACCTGAGTCCAAAGTTAAAAGAGAAAACTCTTTTTAACTTTGTGTTCTTGTTCTTTTGCCGCTATTTGGTTTTGTTAGGGTCACTATGTAATTAATAATCTAAATCTTTATTTTTTTTTATACAAGTGACGGTAAGAAACAAGCTTAAGGTCTACTTAAAAGGTTTGTTTTAACGGATCTAACGCGATATTTATGTATTTACCTTTTTATATCCGCGACCACGGCCGATGGAACCCGTGTCGAAACGTCGGTAAAAAATATCGTAGCTTATGGACATTGCGCCCCAAGAAGACTAACAAGCACATTGGCGACTCATTATTGATTCGTTGTGACGGCTAGACTTCGAAGCCACGACAAAATGAAGTGAGTTTTCTGCATAGGCTCCTTGTTTATCGAGACAGTATGTACCTAATATATATATGTATACATTGAGCTTGGCACACTCTTGGGAACTTTGAGCCAATATGAAAGGTCGGCATAGTTCTGTGCAACTTACGTATTACCTAATCATATTATCTAGACGACCGCTTTAGCTTAGTTGGTAGTGACCCTGCCTACGAAGCTGGAGGTCCCGGGTTCGAATCCCGGCCGGGGCATTTATTTGTGTGATGAGCACGAATATTTGTTCTCGGGTCTTGGATGTTTTCTATGTATTTAAGTATCTATTTATATCTATATAAGTATGTATATCGTCGCTTAGTACCCATAGTACAAGCTTTGCTTAGTTTGGGACTAGGTTGATTTGTGTAAGATTGTTCACAAATATTTATTATTTATTTATTATGATAGTACTCACATACTACTATTGGATTGGATCCCATAACGACCTTGACCAAATATCCTCTACGTTACTATCGAGTAAAGAGCTATTCCAGCCTGATGTCATAGGTTTTACTTGTAGTGTTTGGATGTCAGCGTCATTAAGATATATTGCATATTTCAAGCTTTTTCCTGTGCAATTTGTACTACACGCAATAAAATTTACTGTTACTATTTAAATTTTACTATAAGAATCTTATCCTTATTCAGTTTAAATTGGAATAATCAATGCTTTTGGCATAAAATGTGTTCAAGGTATTTTAAAATGTTGGCGAATTAAAGTTTAGGTACAAAGTTATGAGGGTATTTCGATACATATTTTTACGCTTCGTCGAGGTGGTTTGTCATCAGTCAATATTGCTGCAATTTGGATTTGTCCTAAATAAACATGCGTTGTCATCAAATCGATCTTCAAACATTTTGTCACATGTTGCTTTTCTCTAAAGAATAATATTGTTGAAATATAATAAACGGGTCACTCATGACTTTAAGGTCGAGTATCGCTCGACATGTTTCGGACCAATACGTCGTCCTTAAGGCGCAGGGTAGGGCAAGGCCCATACA
Source organism: Cenopis cana (assembly GCA_951800055.1). Lineage (NCBI taxonomy): Eukaryota > Metazoa > Arthropoda > Insecta > Lepidoptera > Tortricidae > Cenopis > Cenopis cana. The sequence continues at coordinate 722,836 of OX637476.1, read as the reverse complement.
AACTTTGTGCACGTTTTATTCGTCGGTTTTGGCACTAACAAATATAATATTTTTTTTGGTTGTAAATATTAGATATGCGAAGTTCGTGATGTGAAAATTTTCAAATATTTCAAAAAAATTAAAAAATTATAAAAAAATATTAATAAAAAAAATTTACATCACGAAATAGCTATCAGAAAAATAAGCATACTGACCAAAAATCATAACTTTAATGCAAACACAAACGAATAAATCCTGCACAAAGTTCGTATGGAGAGAGCTTGCCCTACCCCTCCTCTTAAGGCGCAGGGGTGGGCAAGCTCTCTCCATACAAACTTTTGTCAAGTTTTTCTTCGCTTGTGTTTGCATTACACTTATGATTTTTTGGTCAGTATGCTTATTTTGTATCTTTAATTTTTTTTTGTTGAAATTATTGATTTATTTTTCTGTTTTAGTTCTTCGTTTATATCCATTATTTACAAGCAAAAAAAAATAATTATTCGGGAGTGCCAAAACCGCCTAATTAAACTTGACAAAAGTTTGTATGGAGAAGGCCTTGCCCTAACCTGCGCCTTAATCACGAGAACCATTTTTTTCCGTTGAGGGAATGCTTTTACCCAGCGTCCGCCCGGACGAAGGGGGACCGGGCGAGTGTGTGGGGGCAGAAGGCCCAGGCTACCCACTAAACCCCCAACGATTGTCCGACGACATCGCTTCCAGGGAGGGCCAAAGGTTCGCTCGACGCATTCAACTTTGACTCTCGCGATTCGCCCGTTTTTTTCAAGCCTGGGAAGAGCGCCCCGGGACAATTTCGGGGTGCTTCTATCCAGTGGACTACAAGAATGAATAAGGTCCCCCGATCCCATCACCAGTTCCATTACGGCGGGGGTAGCAAATGCACTTAGCGCCGCCGTGCAAGCGCCGCTCTTCCTCTGCGTATTTTTTTATAGGCAACAAACAAATTCAGAAATAATATTATTACATCTTATGTAAATAGACCTAGAGTTCCATAACTAAATTTTTACGAAATCTATTTATATACATTCACCGCCAGAAAATTTGGCCAAAAATCTTTTCGTGATTTCAAACTATAAAATGAATAAATTAAATATTGAGTGAGTATAGGTGAGTATATAATATGTCGAGTAGAGGATATGGGGATACAGGAGATGGGTCGTTCTCCCGCTCTCTTTCCCCGATCTCCTTCTGAGCCATTACGGACTTGCAGAAGGACACCCTTGGCTTCCCAGGACCTCTCGCTATCGAGCATTTTCGATACAGTGGTCTGTTATGCAGTGAGAGGTCCCCACCCACTACAGCGGCCAAATCATGCCGCTGTGGACCCCACGCCGTGCATACCTCCAGTGTGTGGCGCACATCGTCTACTGCTGCGCCACATCCGTGCTGCTGGGTCAATGATCCTAAAAAATCTAATGCGCCTAAGAAAAGGAAAGAAACTGTCAGGAAAGGCACACTGGTGGAAAAGGCCAACAAGACCGAAGATGGAGCTTACTGGTTCAGATAAACTTTGTCCAGTAAACACACTTAGTTGCGCATTGGTGCTTACATCATCATCATCATCATCATCATCAGCCTATATACGTCCCACTGCTGGGCACAGGCCTCCTCTCATAGATGAGAGGGATTGGGCAGTCAGTAGTCCCCACGCTGGCCCAGAGCGGGTTGGGGACTTCACATACAACTTTGAATTTCTTCGCGGATGTATGCAGGTTTCCTCACGATGTTTTCCTTCACCGAAAAGCTAACGGTAAATATCAAATGATATTCCGTACATATAAGTACGTAGTGGTGCTTATATGTTTGGCTTAAATTATTCATATGTAATATGTACGAGTACGTGCCTCATTTGTTTAAAATGTGAAATTATAATACTGGTTCAATTAAAATATTGGACATGATACGCGATATTAATTCTGAATATGATTAGTATAATGTTTAGGTACCAAGAACTGGCTTGGATTACATAATTATAGACTTATATACGTACTTGCATCGAGTCATAAATTATCATACTAATGAAATTTTATCTGGCCTATATTATGGTATAAGAAGCAATAGGATTAGCAATCAACATTTCTGATGAAATCTAGTTTTAGATTTGATCTATTTATTGCAAGACATTTACGACAATATTGGGAGAGAATAGAATTCTTTCTAAATTTAAGAGACGAACTCTTTTCGGTGGAGTAACCCTTTTATCTGCCACTGCCTTGTCCGGATACGACATTTTGTATATGGACCTTGGTCCATAAATGCCCGTCTCGGGTACAGGAAAATACAAAGAAAGGGAGGAAGGGAGAGAAATCGGTAATAGAATAGAAAACACTTATTCGCGATACATTAAAACACGCAGAAAATTAAAGCAGAAAACAAATTTAGGTCACGAAACCAAAGATAACCAACTAGCAAAGTAGCGGTAGTATTAAATATGAGGTTCATGTATTAATTAGAAAGATACGGTGTATACCTAATGAAAGCATTCAATGGAGACGGTACGATTTCACTATCATCCTCATCATATCAACCGAAACACGTCCATTGCTGGACAAAGAGCTCCCCCAAGGATCTACACAAAATGACCAGCCTTGCGCGCCCTCATCCAACGGCTTCCCGCAATCCTGGTCAGATCGTCAGTCCACTTAGATATTGAGATTAATAATTGAAAGGTATTTTTATTGAAAGGTATTATAATATTTGTTCACTGAAATTCAGAATTTTGACAGAGAGAATAGGTACTTAAGGCCGTGTATTACCACTTTTGAGTTTTTAAAAACCATCTGAGACATAGAATATAGTGTCTTAAAATCTAAAAAAAAAAATATGTGTTACATGAGGATCTTGTCTAGTCAAAATCGCAGTCAGTTACATGATTTTATGAATTTCACTCGATAGAAAATAATCGCGAAGTTACCCCTTTTTGGAATGTATTTTCAATGCTACGGCTATATTACTGATATTTAACATTTAATTTTTGTACTCAATTAAAGATCGTAAATAGTTATAGACATTTTCGCAGGGTTTGATTTGATAAAATGATTGGCTTAATAACTATAGCTAAATATTCACAAAACTGCGCGCAGAGCTTGCGTAGAGAGCGGGATGGTTAATTGTAAACTCACGCATGTTAGAGCGGGACAGTTGCGTTGGGGATACCTCCCCTTAAATATATAAGTCAGATAGATTTAGTTTTGTTATTTCTAACACCCTCTAAAATGTAGGATTTCGTAGTTGCAATTTCTGTAGATCATCGGTTATGCAGTGTCATATTTATTTATTCACTTTAGCCACTTGTGTAATCTCATGTGTCGGCATTATGTTATGTGTAAAAGATCAGTTCGTATCTCACAAGGATTAGGTGTTGGTGTTGTGTTTAGCCCAAACAATTACCTGTTTACAGTTTATAATGCGGATAAAATTATCGTTATTATTGTTAACGAAACCTAAAGGATAGTGTTATTGTGAAATTATTATGTTATTGTAACAATCACTAAAGTCTTATTTAAAGTGGATTTACGCTTTACAGTTTATAATAAAAGACGGGAAACTAGACCTTGTTTCATTACATCGGTTTTCTCGCGTCGTTTATCTTCACAGGGGGGCTAGCATAACATGCATCTCGTCTCTACTCGCGCGCGAGATAGGCTACCTGTCACTGTCTGATTAATGCTGTCAAAAAGTGACAGGTAGCTTATCTCGCGCGCGAGTAGAGACGGAATGCATGTTGTGCTAGAGGGGCAGAAAAGCTACTGTTAAAATTTCGATTGAAATTTCGTAGTTCAGCTGGATACATAGGTACTTTGTCGCTTTAACTCGTTCTTTAAATGATCGCATGAATATTTAAAAAATGACGTTAACGCGACAAGGTTAGTAACTCACTCGTGCCTTAAAAAGTTCTAGGTTGAATATGAATGAACTAGGAAATACAGACGCCGACAGGGAATTCTAGTGGTGGTTCGTCAACTTTAGTCAATGTTGTTGAAAATTCAAGAGGCATCCAAGAAAAGCGTCAACCATTTAACTATAACTTCATAAAGTTGGCTTCATTCGAATTAATGGTCTGGCGCTAAATGCGAACTGTCTACTGAGCAATTTACTCGGTTCACTGCTGTGATTATTCTGAATAGTATTAGTGCAGGCGTTACAATTTTAGTTATTTACATTTTCACAGGATAATTACATCGCCAAAAAGTTTGGTTTTCACTCGGTGTTGGAATGTCTGACCTTCGCTGGCAGTCGAATTCGTAAACTAGTTCTTACGCCAAATCTCTTTCTAATGAAACAGGTTGAAAAGATAATTCCGCTCCTTACATACGTTACAAGTATATGCAAAAGGCTGTAGGATTTACTGCTCAATTAAGTTAACTACGGCACAGAATCTAAACGCCAACATTGTATTTTATATGAAATAGGCTAATGAACATAGAAGGGAAAACTTGCGTCTTAAATCGACCCCCAGGCCTTGACAGTGCGCATTCATAACTGATAGGTTTTATTACCTAAGGTACTGAAAATACCTCCAGGGTCAAAGGTTATTACTAGGCTATATTTAGTTCGGAACGCTCTCTGCACGATTTAACCGAACAATAAATAGAATGGGAAATAAATAAGAACTGTTGAATTCGCGACCGTGATATTAAACTTTGAAGATTCCGGAACAGAAGAACTTTGATTTGAACTCAAAACTCATTGCTAACATTTTCGTAGCACGTACCCATTATGGTTTTCCGCTTTGTAGGGAACACGTGCTACGAAAAGGTCTTGACGTAGCGAGTAACATACATCGTGTGGGGTGGAAAGAACAGAAATATCGGCTTAAAGCAACAAAAGACTTGAACCCGGCCAAGGACAAATTGTCATAGGTTTTCGAGGACAAGAATAACGCACGATTACATTGCCACCGCATGTTCAGTAGCTCTAGTATAAGTTTTTTCGAAACATTAACTAATTCGAACGCGTTTGCGTTTTGTCTCAAAATGTATGAAAGTGGTATGAAAACGTGAACAGAGCCTCTGGTGGTCAGTGGTCACTAGTGGAAACTAAAACAGCGAGTATAACATTTGTTGCTAACCGATGAACGCGCGTATTTCAAACTCGGTGAGAGCGTTTTCATACATTTTGAGACAAAACGCAAACGCGTTCGAATTAGTTAATGTTTCGAAAAAACTTATACTAGAGCTACAGTTAGTTATTTGCATAGGCTTAGTACATAGAGGAGGAACAGAATTGGAAAAGGCGTCTCTAAACAATGCAAGCGGCAAGTCATGTAACAGTTGGGGTGACAACGTTATCAGAGGGTTTGGACCCTGCAGAATACGGATCTGCCTGTCGCCATCTCGAAATTTGAGCCGGAAGTACGGTATACCGGAAAAGGTGCAGCCCATACAAAAAAATTCGTAGTTCATTTAGTAAATTGTTGCTCTGGTACTCTAAAAGAGGTACGATTGATATGGTTTTTTGGTATGTTGTGAAGGACAATATTAGCCATGGTAACCTAAAAATTTCGGCCCTCCAGCTCCATAACTTTGGCCGCCATCTTGGAAATAGTGTCATTTTTTTCAGTTCTTTGCTTTTACTGTCGTCAAAGTTCATTCCAGTGCTAAACATAGTTCTACAATATTGTAGAATACAAAATTTGCTAAAACTTTTGCGTACAAAGATTTTTTCCATGACCCCTAGGGACGAAGATATGACAGGATATATCATTAAAAATTGCCACTTTTTTCTAGTTTTCCGTTCATGTTTACATTTTAAGTGCATTTTAGCACTAACTATAGTTCGGCAATATTGTAGATCACGAAATTTGCTACAACTTTTGTATTGAAATATTTTTTCCACGACCATTAGGAAAGAAGATATGAAGTCATCTATGGAGTAGCACCGTTGAAATTTGCTACTTTTGCAGTTTTCTTCTCATATTTAGGTTTGAGTGCATTTAATCGCAATCTGTAGGGGATCTATGATGGTCGAGTGATAGCGGGATAGACGACAAGATAAAGCATCTGTCACTTTCCGATCTATACCACTTCAATCCCTCAGAAGACAAAATCGTCTGTTTCCACGATACCTAGAAGATCGTAGGTACTTTGAATTTGCATATAATTTTGTCTTCTATAATATTGCTGACCGAGAAATGCACTAAAACGAAAATATGTGAAGAAAACTGGAAAAGTAGTAAATATCGACGGTAGTACCCCATAGGTGACATCGTATCTTCTTTCCTGATGATCGTGGAAAAAATATTTCAATACAAAAGTTGTAGCCAATTTTGTAATCTACAATATTGCTGAACTATAGTTAACGCTAAAATGCACTTTAAACGTAAACATGAGAGGAAAACTAGAAAAAAGTGGTAATTTATAATGATATCTCCTGTCATATCTTCGTCCCTAGGGGTCATGGAAAAAATCTTTGTACCCAAAAGTTTCAGCAAATTTTGTGTTTTACAATATTGCCAAACCATATTTAGCACTAAAATGAACTATAACGACAGTACAAGCAAAAAACTGAAAAAAGTGACAGATTTTCCAAGATGGCCGAGAAAGACGTGGAGCTGGAGTGTCAAAAATTTCGGGATACGATGACAAATATTGTTATTTACGGCATATCAAAAATCCATAACAATTGGACCATAGTTAGGGTACCGGAACAACGATTTACCAAATGTACAACGAAAAAATTTGTATGGGCTGCACCTTTTCTGATATAACATTCTTCCGGCTCAAATTTGGGGATGGAGACAGGCAGATCCGTATTCTGCAGGGTCTAAACCCTCTGATTACGTTGTCACCCCAACTGTTACACGATTTGCTTCTTGTATTCTACTTCTTCAAAAATGGGCCTACTCTAACAGTAGTAGGTACCTACTTTTATTTCATGAACGCGGGTAGCCATGGTTTTGTGTTGAATACATGCACATTGTCTATGTGTGCGTGAGCGTAGGTGCTATTATATCACATTGTCTATGTGTTCGTATGTGTCACAACTACAACAATGGCCAACCCGCGCTCGTGAGATAAAAGTACTATAGGTATACTTCGTTCAAATCGAGTAAGCCACTAAGTAATCATAAGCAATCAAGCCATCAAGGATTTCAGAAGCCACTATGGCGGAGCAATAAGGCATAGACATTTCAATCTGGAGCCTGTGGGGTCGAACCCCAGGAGGTTTGAAAAAAACCTATGTTCTGTAAGGTTGGCTGGTATATACAAAATGCTTCTGTCATTTTTCGCTTTCACCCGTTGGATTTTCCGCATTTATTATGATAGTCGCATTAAGTCCGCCTTTTCTTTACGTCGTACTTTTTGGCTTTCACCCGTTCGATTTTCCGCATTTATTATGATAGTCGAAACATGACATAGCGACACGGTACAACGTTGTTTATAGATAAAGCCAACGGCCCAAATAGAAAATCAATGTAATGTCGTATTAGGAGCTCAAAGCGTTTACAGAGAACCGAACAATGGCTATTACTTCACCGACAAGAGCCAGGCTCTTAAATATATGATGACAAAGGGGTTAAGCTCCTTGTGATGCCAACTAGGGCTTGTAGTCACAAGTTTCAATAATTCCCGTCCAAAGACAAACGGCGCCCTAACAAGGCCGCTTCACCGAGCACTATATCTACCACGAGTATTTTCAGTTAATTAAAATCGTGCAAAGCCAGTTCAGAGCGCTCGCAGAATGTACGTGTACTTTGTGTATTCTCTAGCCATTCCGCCTCAACGATATTCATTTTTAGTTATGAAGCTTTAACGAACTCTTTGGACTATATTCAGGTTAATATTATTGCTTTACTAGCTTTATCTCGCGTGGAACTCGTGTATATTGTAACTTCATATATTATTCCGTACAATGCTATCTTCATTCCATGCCAAATTTTATCATAATTGATTCAGTAGTGTAGGTACAGTCAAGGGTACCAATATATACTCGTAGTACAAGCTTTGCTTAGTTTGGGACTAGGTTGGTTAGTGTAGTGTAATATATACACATTTTCACCTTATTCCATTGAAATATCCAAAAATGTATACATATTTATGCCCTTGACTGTACGTGATTAGGTAATAGACATACAGACAAAGAGTTACTTTCGCTTTCGCGTGAGATCGCGTGCTGTGATAGCGTTTTTACCGAAATGGTAATAAAAAATATTATTATTATTATTGTATGTCTTTTCCATTTCACGGGACCATGGGGTCGCGGACCTTTGGAAGGCATGCGTGGGGCCGAAGCCAACAGCGCAGAGGCCCCTTTAAGACAATAATAATCTAAAGGCAAGGGATACACATGGCGGATACCGTCTCCGAACGCACAACATGATACATCCGGAGACGGTCCCCGCCAGGTGCAAAGACTATTGGAGTGCAGCCTTTTGGCTGCGATGGGAACTAAGGTCATGGGGCTATTGAGTTGAAAGTTGGATGGACTGGATAATGGGTTATGGGAGGAGACTAGCGGACGCCTGCCGTAACAATCAGTCTCAGAATTGTAAGAAGGCAGGCGGTGACTCGCCACTCACTAGGTGGGCCCCCTACAAAAGGCTACCGGATGGCAGCGAGGGTGGCAACACTGGTGTGAGCAGCTCAGGGTGTAGAGAGGTGCGGCCCCGATTTCACCATCGCGGGGTTTACCCCCGTGAGCGGGTTTCCTCGCTATTACGCCATTACGTGCAATACACTTCCACCCTGCGAGCATATAGCTCTGGCACCCCACTCTGACCGGCCGGTTAAGGCAAGCCAGAGGTGAGAGTCCTGCGGACCCTGCTGGGGTCCACTCCGCCGGCCAACAAAGGCAAGCGGAGAGAGGGGCCTGACCGACTCTCGGGGGCAAGGGACCCAAGGGACGCCACTTCCCATTCAGCTCGCCACAAGCTGCCCTGGGGGCTTATTATTATTATTATTATCTGGTTTTTGTTTTTTTATTATTATCTGGTTTTTGTTTTTTCTCGGTTTTACCCGGTGTACTGGTATGCACGGGCCTAAGCCAAGTGCATATCAGGTAAGTTTATCTGTCTATATCTTATATTCTACTTATTCTTACATACCATAACTTAACATAACCTTACCTATATATATTCTACATATTCTTATGTCTATCTTATATTCTACATTTCTTCACTCGGTATTGCAAGCCGTGGTGTAGCAGTTTGTGTGGTAAGTGGTTCAGTAGTAAAAACAGTAGGGATTATCGGTGTATTCAGGGTTGTTAGTTCGGTTGAGCGGGAGGATGGTATGGTTGAAGTACGAGTGTGTGGTTCTTGATCAGTTTTGTAAAAATTTTCTTACAATTCGGCATGTATTAAGAAATTATTATTATACTTATATAGATCAATAGATAATTAAATACATTGTAAAACATCCAAGACTCAGAACCAAATATTCGTGCTCATCACGCAAATAAATGCGTCGACCGGGATTCGAACCCGGGACCTCCAGCTTCGTAGGCAGAGTCACCAACTAGGCTAACGCGGTCGTCAAAATGGTGACTGAATTTGACGTTTTCAGGCCTATTCTGGTCTGAAGCTCTGACTTAGAATTGGGCAAAGTTACTTATGTGATTATTAGCTTGAACTGTAGCTAACATGGGTGGGCAGAAATAAAGGCAAATAAACCCAGCGAGTTCACGGGGCGGAGTGTGTGTGATCGGCGTTAAGAGCCAACTTCCTTTGACAGGTAAAGGAAAGGGATTTGCCGGAAATTGGGATTTTCCCAGTATGTGTTGTGGATCGTGTTTGTCTTTGTTTTATCCCTAAACATGGCATGACATGAAATAAATAATGCCGACCTCGATCGCTTGCAATGTGTTTGGTCAAAAAGGACCTGTACAGTCAGCAAAAAATGTGGTCTACCACCCTACGGTCGAGGTTCATTTGCACGTCATGAAACAAGAAGGTCGATTTCCTCTGGCAATAATATTATGACAGTGACAATTGCTCCTTTCATTTATTACATGTATTTACATCATGTCATGTGCAAGTTCAGTTCAGTGTCTAGAAATCTCACTATTATTGAAGCTCTCGTTATCAAGTGATTTATTATTAGGTCGTTCGGCTCTTGTTAAATTACGAGGCATTACAGCAGCAGTGGGATATCAAGAAATTAGAATAATTTATAATAACACGATTGTTGAATATTACGTTGACAATAATACTTGACACTATTTGTCAGTGATACTTTCTTTTTCAGTTGCAAAAAGATTTTCTTGAAAAAGATATATCGTAATGGTTTTAATTGAAGAGAATATATAACATTATTGCAAAATAAGAGCCTATGGCATTCAAAACAAAGGTCAAAATAAAATAACCCATGACTTTATATGTCAGGCAACTCGGATAATAGACGTACGTCAATTTGTGCAACTCTTACACGCCGTTAGAAAAGTCAACCATAGCGATAATTAGATCTCACAGACACTTTTGTCAAAACTGGTAGACCACTTCCTTGGCCCACTGTACATATAAATTAAATATTCTGTGATCGTGGTTAAAACAAGTTTTCATTGCGTTATTTACTTTTAATATCACCTAGAGTTTAACAAATTTTGTTTTTGGTTAATCCGACGCACGCGACCGCTGAGCCGTGGCATCGCGTCAATCAGCTGCGGTGGATGGACACTCATCGAAATGCCGATAATTACTTAATGAATGACGATGCTCAAAATGAGGTTACAATGAAGGTTTCTCGTTTCAGAAATTGTATTGAATATGTCTAGGATGAACCTGGTTGAAAACGTAGTGTGGCCATCGCTTTCCTGACATCGATTTTTGCAGCTCTTTCTATTAACTCATTCACTGCCACCAACGCATATATGCGTTTCCGTTACTTTCACCCAGTATCTTGAACGCACAGACGCGTTCATAATATTTAATGACTTTCACCCTGTGCCTTAGTGCCTTTGACTTAGAATAGTCGGTTGAACTCACATGTGCGATTGGGGCACACAGCAAAGTGCGGCACCTGCCGAATGTCCAGCATAAGAGGGTGGCAGTGAATGCGTTAAAATGCATTGAAAAGAGACTTCCGCTTGTAATTTGTAACTTGTAGCTTCGAGAAAGAGACCCCAGGGCCCTATTTGTTGTATATCCATATAAAATACAATCGTTATCATAGACAAACTTGTAATACAAGGCGTGTAAAGTTCGAGAAATAGGGCCCCATTTCCACTTATTTTTTCACCGTAGATAAAGGAAAACCACCCAGGGAAAACCCTGAAAGGGTTTTTGGCTAGTTTCTACCACGCGACACATCCATGCGAAATGATACCTAGGTTAGGTTTGTTAGGTTGCTTCAGATGCCGTAAACTGTTAATTTATGAAAATAAATGACAAATACCCAATTGTTATTAATTAAGTTTTGTCTGTCAACAAGCCTAGTTTATTTCGAAACAAGTGATGACCCTAATTAACCTCGACACGCCGGGAAGCCGTATAACGCCGATTCACAACGCTTAGATTCCTCGCCTCATCCGAACCAGCGTAAGTCAGACACCAGATTACATGTTGGTATTGCGAATCCAGAGCCCGGGATATAATAGGTGCGAGTGAGTGAAGAGTAACAAGTTGGGAATGGCTCGACAGGGCGGGTCCTAGTCACGACATTTAGTATCGGCTCATACGTGTTAAGGCTAGACGGCTGGAGACATAAAGTTACACATTTCAATTTGAATTCAGGACAGGCATATAGTTTTTAGTAGAAATCCGCCATCTTGCATTTTGAGCAAACTAGCCAAAATTGGGCTTGGCAACATTCGGAATCGAATTCAGCAGGCTTTTTTACTTCGGAAAAGTTATGTTGCCAAAATGGCTCACGAAATGCCGTTGAAAGCGAGAAGGAGAGCCATTTTAAGGAGTATTTACCAGTCTAATACCTTTTTAGAGATATTTTTTTATTTTCCCCAACGACGGTGGCAAACTAGTAAAACATCGTAAGGAAACCGGTCTTAGGCGACTTCCTGACTTGGCGGGGCGGGATCGATATGTGACATTTTCTTCTTTGACGTAAACATACTGACGTCGCAAAGATTCCCACTTGACAGATATTTATTTGAAGCGTTTGGGGTGGAAACACTGGGGACCATGGGGACCAAGTGCGCGCCGACTCTATAAAGATCTGTCGGCGCGCCTAATAGAAACCACTGGTGACCAGAAGGCTGGCCAATATTTCGCGCAAAGAATAAGTATTACCATTCAGCGTGGTAATGCGGCCAGCCTTCTGGGCACCCTACCCGCTGACGGCGACTTGGGTCAAATTTTTTATCTTTAATTTTTATTATATACAGTTTAAGTTTTTATTTGATTGTTTGTTTATCTATTTATAAGACGTTGTACTTGACAGAATACTGTCAGTATTACATTTGCACAGTAGTAGTATTATGCGCAGAAGCGGACCAGTAACTGCCATCGCATCGTCCCGCTTCCGCGCATTCCGCCCCAGTCAGGAAGCACTCATTTAAATTTAGGGGCGCAGTAAAAAGTAGTACCGAGTTGACTGACAGTTGACACTGACATCATCATCATCATCCTCCTAGCGTTATCCCAGTACAGTTGCATCCTGAAGGATGCCTGGGGTCCGCTACCTAATCCCAAGATTTGGCGTAGGCACTAGTTTTTATGGAAGCGACTGCCATCTAACCTTCCAACCCCGAGGGGAAACTAGATCTTATTGGGATTAGGTTGACAGTTGACACTGACATTTGACAGTTTTCTCATATCGTACCGCCTCCGCACCGACAAATCAGGAAGTCGCCTTAATCTCAATAGGGCCTAGTTTTTCCCTCTGAGTTGGAAGTTCAGGCCTCTATTTCACCAACTTGACAATTATTACCTTACAACGACATTGCCGGGCCGTTAAGTATCGATGCTAACCAAACACCATCTTTACGTGACGACTCAGAACTGTACTTGGAATTGTCATTGTCAGATGACAATTGTCGAGCTGGTGAAGTAGGCCAGGTGGCAGTCGCTTTTGTAAAACTAGTTCCTACGCCAAATCTTGGGATTAGGTGTCAAAACGAACGCGGGCTTCTTTTAGGAACACACTTTAAAAAAATACCCTTCAGTGTGAAAGGAGACCGCAAAAATAAATTGAAATGCGTTTTGTATGTGTCGATCGTATCCCTAGGAAGTAACAAGAATTGATTCTAGAAAAATTTACTACTACGACTACTTTGTATGTCACGTAATTAATTCCATTCCACAAAATTAACATGTCATTTTACAAAATTAAAATAGCATAAATTCACAAAAAGATCGTCAGAGTGTATATAAATAATAAACAATTATTAAATTTAAATTAAATACAAATGAATCATTAAAAAAATGAATATTACAAATTTTACAATGTCAACATTTCAAAGTGCGTATAAATGTCTATAATAGCTAGGGCATCCTAGATATAAAATGTCAAACAGTCAATAGTAATAAAATAAAAGTTATAAGCATGAGTCATTTAATAGTAGTTTATGCAACTGGTACATAATGAGGGGCATTAAAACTCGAGTGTGTTTTATGAAACGAGCCGAAGGCGAGTTTCATAATAAGGTCACACGAGTGTTTTAATGCCTAATTATGTACAGTTGCATACATTACTTTATCTTCACACATATTATAACTACTCTAAGATGGGTTCAGAAACCGTAGTAAATAAATACAATAATTGTGTTAATACAACCTTTTTTGCACGGTTGCGGAAATATCGAAATCAGAACTGGCAACCGATACCTGAATGTTATTTTAAAAAGTAAAGAGTCCCTATTCTGATGTGATCATGTCGTTCTAGCTCAAATTTCGTGCGATATATACTAAACAAACATCGAACTGACATTTCGCATCGATTGAATTTGAATTTTCAGTGATACTAGAATAGGGACATGTCAACTTTGACATTTAAATTTTGACAGTTTTGTTTGACGTTTAATATTTTAACATCATATATGCGATTAAAATGAAAATTAAATTACTGCTGTAGCCTTAGCCACAGATAAGAAAATTGCCATAAATTAATTGAATGTTGAAGTGAGAGTTATTTTCTACGGTTTCCGAACGCATATTAGAGGATTTATGATATGTGTGTAGATAAAAAAATCAAAAAAACAATAATATAATTTAATAATGTCAATACATTAATAATAATAAACAACGAGTACATATTACAAGTTCGATTGTAGTGTTTTGAAAACAAGACTGGAACATCTATATTCAATAACTAGCATTTGCCCGCAACTTGGCGAGGTTGTTCATCGCGTTAGAATTTAATTGCTTTTCTTTTACTTCAGGCGCTTACCTAGTTATCGCCCGCCTATACATTCCACCACCTTAATGGATAATTTCCGGGACAAAAATATCCTATGTCCTTCCCAGGGACTCAAACTATCTCCATTCTTATAATTCGGTTCATACAGACATACTTTCGCATTTATAATATTAGCAAGGACCTTTACCCGTGACTTTTTCCGCGTTAGAACTCGTTCATTGCATTATAATTTCATTGTTATTCTCTAATTTCAGGCGCCTACCTAATTAGCGTTCGTCCGTACAAACTATACACTCCCTTAAGAGATGATTTCTAGAATAAAAAAATATATGCTTTCCCTCAAACTGTCTATATACCAAATTTGATGCAAATCGGTTCAGCGGGTTGAGCATGAAGGGGTAAATGACAGACACACTTTCGCATTTATAATATGAGTGTGGATGTGTATACATTGTCTTCACCTTACATCTACATCGTCGATTGTGAACATAAAATTGAGCGGCCTAATTTATATTCCAAATTGAATAAAAATGGTAGGTGAAGGAGAAATTAGATTTAGAGCCAAATTGAAAGTGACGTTTGAAATGTCTCTGCTTGAGGACTCTTGGGAATAACTTTGAAAGTAAGACAGACTTGTGTTTGTCTCTCCGTTTTTCTAAAAAAAAATTACTATTGGGATTAGGATGGGTTTCTAGGAGAGAGAAAGTGGAATTGGTCGTCCATGCAGAACGAAATGTAGACTCAATAGCCCAATGCATGTGGGGTTGGTACTTTTTGATGGTTGTGATAGAATTGATGTCTTGAATTTCGTTCACCTCTGCGGTCTAGTTGTTGTAACAAATACTGTCTGTAGTAAAACACAATATAGGAACTTATTAGAAGTGAGCTATACCGTAGTCCTTTCAAAATATACTTACGATTCATATTTTCTGAAATGAAATACAAATTTCTTCCAAGGAAATTGCTGCCATGAGTACGTTGGGGCGTTGGGAAGATAAATATGAGATAACACTCAGTGAGCACTGCGTATTCGCAAGACGTTTTGCACTTCGTGAATTTGTTACTTGTAGACTAGGTCTCATTTCATTGGATATTTGACTTTAACTGTAATTTGATTAAATTTAATTTGCGCTACGGGCTTCGGAATTCTGTTGTCGCACAACCAAAGTACCTATTACAATGGAAAACTTTTATGAGACACACTTGGTTTAAAAGTTATAGTTGAAAATGTTAAATGTTTATTATTTAGACTATAATACTTATCGTTTAAAGAATTTATCATAGATTCTATTACATTACTAATGACAGCTAAGTTAAATTAAAAAAAAAATTTGTTTGAAAAACCGTAAAGGGGACACTCTTACTTTTTAATAAGACCAGAAAAGGTAATCAAATTTGACATGAACATTATAGAAAAAATGAACAGGAAATTTGGTTAAATAATTTAATTTTATACTTTTAACGTGTCAAAATTTCGTCTGTGCCTTTAAAAAAATCATTTTTACCCCTGTACATTCACTATTTTTCGTGTTTTCCTTTTGAGATACGGAACCTTAAAACATTCAGTGTAAATTAGATGTAGCAGAAACCTCAGCCGGTCACGGAGGAATACAAAACTGGCATTTCGCTCAGCAAAAATTACCGGTAAACCGCCATTTTGAAACAAAAAGCCGGTGTCGCGTTTCCCAGTCGACACCCGCGCTCTTCCTGCAATTAACCTATTTTTTAGTATTTTTCAGCTGTATTTCGGAAGCTAGGGGGCTGATGGGTATGTGGTAGGACAGTTCACAATATGATTTCACTTGTTGCGTTGCAAGCTGACGGCGAGAATGTTCTTTTTTTAGGGTTCCGTAGTAAACAAGGAACCCTTTTAGTTTCGCGATGTCCGTCCGTCCGTCTGTCCCCCGCTTTTCTCAGTAACCGTTAGTACTAGAAAGCTGTAATTTGGCATGGAGATACATATCAATGACGCCAACAAAACGGTAGAATAAAATCTTTAAAAAAACTCCTCCTCATAGTGATAATTTTTGTTATGGTCAAGTGTCGTCCCCCCCCCCCCCCCCCCCTGCCAGCTAATCGTTGGCTACTAGACATGTGAAAAAAATCATGGTAGTAGTATATACGATGAATTTAAAAGGAAAACTATCACAGCTAAGTAGACATTACTAGTTAACGAGTAATAGTCGAACTTAAGAAACTTTCGTACAATTTCCATTGATTTAGATAATGTTGTTAATTCTGTCAAAAACATAGTAAATATATAAGTTCGCAAACTTTTTAGTCCACATAACGCAACGGGTGGACAACTACGGAACCCTACTTTGTGCGTGGCCCGACACGCACTTGGCCGGTTTTTTTAAATTATTAAACATGGGATTGATCTTGGCCAGCATCTAGCCAGGGGACAAAGACGAGGCCGACGTCCGTGGGTTTTAGAGTCACCTGACTTCCGTGGCCGCATGATTGACCTAGTCCTAACTGGGGACAGTCTTGGGCTATTTTGTAGTGAGTAGGGATTGTTACCGTTCATGACAGAATTGTAAAAAATAACCTTGGCACATTGCCAATAATAATAATACGGCCACGGAAAACCCACCCAAACATCCCGAGAAATACCCAAACCATGCCCGCATAGAGACACGTATATAAGTATAAGTACAAAATTATTTGTAATACTGGAGCAATCTCAGAGACTGTTTAATTTTTAGCTTGTTTATCAATTATCATACACATGTTGTGTTTGTGTTCACATCTAGAAGGGTGTAGTTTTAAACCTTTTTGTTTACCTATCAAGCTTGTTTGCGTAACGCTCAAACGTTTTGTGGAGCAAATAAAAATAAAAAAATGTCTTTTGTGCACGACAAAATGTGAAGCGATATTCTTCGGGAATGGTTTCTTTGGTCGAATTTCGATTAATATCAATAGCATAGCATGTTCTATTAAAATATTTTATATGAGTGCGGTAATTTTTAATCTAATTTATTACTCCCTTCGATTTGGTTAACGGCCGTTTAAGCAGATGAGTTCAAACAAGAGTTAGGTTTTATTAATAAATAAATAAATAAATATTTGTGGACAATCTTACACAAATCAACCTAGTCCCAAACTAAGCAAAGCTTGTACTATGGGTACTAAGCGACGATATACATACTTATATAGATATAAATAGATACTTAAATACATAGAAAACATCCAAGACCCGAGAACAAATATTCGTGCTCATCACACAAATAAATGCCCCGGCCGGGATTCGAACCCGGGACCTCCAGCTTCGTAGGCAGGGTCACTACCAACTAAGCTAAAGCGGTCGTCAAGTATTAATTTTAGCTATGTACTACACACAATAGACAAACTTAAAAACATCTATCGTAACATATCAAAATAATATGTCGATTGTTTGAGGCGACGGGGAAACCCCTTTATCGTCTCCACCCTTGCCTTTGCCCCACGTCTCGTCACAGGCATTGTCTCAATAACATTTTGACTGACCTACAAAAACAAATGACAAACGTTACGTGTCTGGCCCCTTGACCAACATCATGTAAAGAATCGCTAACTGCAACGGTTCAGTTCACCCCACTTGAATGTTGCTAATCCTGTAATTGGATTGGCGCTGTGACCGGTTAAAGCGCTCTACACACACGCCTGCCGGCTTGTGTGTTTAGAGGACTTGTTGACAGTTTGACTCGCCCGGTGTAGGCCGGCGCATTTTGATGAACTTTAAATGATTTTAATCATCATTACTAGCCGTGGTTTTTTCTACGACGGCACAAATAAGCGTATGGCCTGTTCATTAGCTGCTGGCTACTTTTAGGCAATGGACGCTTTTGATATTTTGATGATTTGTTTTTGCCAGTTAGAGACTGGACTGAAGGTCGCCTTTTCTATCAAATTCTCGTGAAATTTTGTTAGCATGTTCAATAATTATATATATGTTTTTGTCCAATCCATGCATTATGCAACCATTTTTACCTGTTTTACATATTTTTCTTTTTATTGTATTCTCACGAATAAATAATGATTCAGATTCAATTTTCAAATCTAACAAAATATCATTATCGAGGTCTACAGCTCTTAAAGCCATTTGTTTCTATACCTAGCCAGAAAATTACTCATTATCCAAAAACGATAAATTTTCAACGACGTATTAGCTAATAGGACATTGCGTCTAAACGAAAAATGTCATGTCCTGTGTCAGTGAAGAGTAATTGACGTGTCTTCCCCCTGCGCGTTCTCATTACAAGACTTCGATGGCACTCGACACAAGTCTCATCTCGAGGAAAGTCTATTTTTCTTAAATCTGAGTGGCGTAAAATTATGCAATTAGTATAGTACTATACTAATACCGTATTTTACTTACCGTTGCTTTTTTAGCGATCTGTTATTCAAATTATTTGTATGTATCTTCTAGCTGTAAAGTAGCAATTTACCATAAATTTTGTAGCATTTAAAAAAAATCCTTTTTTTAGAATTTTGTAATGTGCTATGCTCTACGAGCGGGAATCGTCGTACAATTCTGGGGTAATTCCCACCATTCATCAGTTCGAACAGCTGATTTTATTTATACCCGTGTTACCTTGAATTTAATGATAATCAATTATTATCAAGAGTAATAAAAATAACAGCCCCAGATTTCTTCACAATGGGTTGTAAAGAACGCCTTATGAAGTGAGATGGGCTTTCAAATATATTATTGATTACAGTGTACACGGTCTATGAACGAGAAATATAGTGCGTTTACTCGTAACATAGGTCAGGTAAGCTGACGTTGTCACAGAACATAGAACATTACAACGTAAACCATGACATAATTTGTACTAGGATGACATCTCCCACCCACTGATCTACGTCAAAAGGATTTTAGTAAAGTATAATATGTACTTAAGCTTATGAATACGTATATTTAATGATTAAATTTAATACAATAACGTTACCTTAATGGGCCCAATTAAGTCTGCCCACGCACCGGGGGTAAACAGTAGCTCTAGTATAAGTTTTTTCGAAACATTAACTAATTCGAACGCGTTTGCGTTTTGTCTCAAAATGTATGAAAGTGGCATGAAAACGTGAACAGCGCCTCTGGTGGTCACTAGTGGAAACCAAAACAGCGAGTATAACATTTGTTGCTAACCGATGAACGCGCGTATTTCAAACTCGGTGAGAGCGTTTTCATACATTTTGAGACAAAACGCAAACGCGTTCGAATTAGTTAATGTTTAGAAAAAACTTATACTAGAGCTACAGCATTAGTGACATTTCGTCGAGTCGGGACCCACCTCCATTACGTGAAAGCCTTATTTTGATATCAATTTACCCTTATCAATTAGAAGATTCGATAGCTTTGCCAGGCACATACGTCATTCTTCTGGCACCAAAGTGAAATGTGAATTTTAAACGAGGATATTTAGCACAAATTTTAAGTGAAAATTCGCAATTGTACAAAAAAGCCTCTATGATAATAATCTCATAAACCCAATTGGTTGGTATTGGTAGTGACACTGCCTATGAAGCTGGAGGTTTCGGGTTTGAATCCCGGTCAGGGCAATTAAGTATTTGTTTTCCAGTTCCCTTGAACCTATGCATTGATAAGCCGTCATCTCCCAAGTCCGATGATCTCCCTCGACTATACAATACAACATAGTTACTTATAGCGTAGGGTGTCCCTTATTTTACGATTTTCAGAAATTCATATCGCATACCCCCTAAAAATAACGATACTACACGATACTACCCCAAAACACTCCAAAAAAAATTTTTAGGACATTCCTGTAATGGGAACCCGTGCCGACTTGCAACTGAAATTCCCATACAAATTACTATGGAGAAATTTGGTCAGACAGTAATTTGATAATTTTTCAGTGGTTATGTATAGTATGCATCGAGATTTTTTGTTAAATAATGTTTATTTATGGCAGTGTTATACAAAGTTGATTAAAAAAAAAAAAAATCAAAAAAAAATGGAAAAAATTTTGGTCATTTTCATACATTGTATGGGGGAATCGCATGAGTGTCGGCACGGGTTACAGTTACAGGAATGACCTGATATTTATTTTCAGCTTGTTTTGGGATAAAAGAAACCGATTTAAGGGGTATGCAATATTAATTTCTGAAAATCGTAAAATAAGGGTCACCCTTTTATAGCGGTATGGTGATTTGGTGAGCTGTGATATAAAACTCCATCAGACAGGAACAAAGTAGTATTTATTGCAATTTGCAGCACTGTGACATGGGTACAGGTACAGGTAAAATGCTTACATACAGTAGATCAGCGCAGTTGTTATATTAACAGTATGAGTGGCGGACGAAAAGAGGAACGAAATGCAACCGGCTTTGCTTTATAAATACACGTCTCATTCCGTTCAGAGTGAACGAAATGGTGGCCGGAGAAACCCGGTCTTTATGAGACCGAGAGAGCCAGTGTGGCTACGATACAAAAACACTGCCTAATATAGTGAAAGTGGTGTTTAGACGCCACATACTATTTCAGGTTTATTTCAGCAATGTAGGTGAAAAACGAATTAATACATTTTGTAACTTAAGTAGGTAGCATTTACCTTTAGGTGTGTGATTGTAAACTCACAACTCTCCCCCCCTGTACCTGATGTTTTAACCTTCCCTCCTCCTCCTCAGATCAAGCACTCATTAGGATTAAGCAGAGAAAAGAACCTATTGACTATCTGCGCTTTGTCCAGGAGTACCGCCTTCTGTGTTTCCATACAAACTCCGTGCACGTTTTATTCGTAGGTTTTCGCACTAACGAACGTAATTTTTTTTTTTGATGTAAATATTAGATATGCAAAGAAAGTGATGTGAAAATTTTCAAATATTTCAAAAAAATGAAAAATTGAAAAAATTAAAAATAATATCAAGGAAAAAAAATCACATCACGAAATAGCTAACAGAAAAATAAGCATACTGACAAACGAAGAAAATCCTGCACAAAGTTTGTATGGAGAGAGCTTGCCCTACCTACCCCTCCTCTTAAGGTGTTGGTCGAAACTCTTCGCTATTCAAGTCAATTCAATTCAAATAATTTATTTCAGGCTTGCACCCATAAATGTTAGTAAAACATAGTAAATCTTAAATATAAGGTTAGTAATACTGCGATAATAAAATGTAAGGCGTGTTCATTCGTTTCTTACCATTTCTTGCATAGAAATTGTATAGGATAGTACTTCATAGATAAAAGAAAACAGTTTAGACTAGATTACTATTATTATTTATTGGGAGCCTGTAGTGAGCCACTGATGTCAAGAAACTCTTCCAATATTGACAACCCTGAGCATGAGAATTGAGGATTACTGACTATGAAATATTATTTTAACTTAAAAATGGTGCAAAATGTCTAGAAAACTTTTTCTTAAAGTCAAGAGAGGCACTAGAGCTGTAGCACTGCTAACTAATGAAATGGGTCGAGTAAGTGTGACAATGCAGCGCTGCTACGCAATCCACAAGCCGTCTCGAGTCACGCCACTACTCACGTGACCTTGAGATACAATACAATACAATAACAATAAAATACAAATAAGTAATCTTTGTGGCGCAACCTCAACAAAATAACACAGTACAGTAGGTAGGTACTATCGAACCAACTGAATCGTGACCCACCGTGGAACCTTGTCACAGAAAATGTCAATCAATCAATCAATCAATCAATCATTGATTTATTTGCATAGAATACAGTTTAACTTATAAGGTATTACATCGTTTTTGTATCATGTATTCAACCACAATAAGGCGTGCAAATATTTTACAAATTGAGTAGGTATACAATTAAATGTTATAATTAAACAATTGAATTTCGGAATAGAATAATAGAATATAAATAACATGTCAAAATTAATTACTAAATAAAATATAATTATTTAAGTCTATAGTGTTCGAGAAAATAACTGACCCGATAAAAACACTTTTCCATAAGCCAGCAATTTAATTTAGACTTAAAAATATTCCCTTGGAGCTTTCTCAAGTCCTCAGGCAAACGGTTATACACCTCAAGGCACATGTTGAAAACATTGCGTGTATACATGGCCTTGGTACTTTGCGGCTTATACAAAAGGTTCATAATCATGACTCTCGTTTGTCTTTGTACAATTTCTCCACGTATTTTGAAGTAGTACATATGAGTATTGACGAAAATACACACTTCTTTGATTTACAAACAAGGCAAAGGGAGAACCTGAAGTTTTTTAAATAATGGGGTACAACTTTCATCAATCCACGCGTTGCAAATGGCTCTGACACACTTTTTCTGTACTCTGAAAACTCTGTCTATCTCCACTGAATTACCCCACAGTATTAGTCATAGTGACATCGCACTGCCTGACAAGGAAAATCATCATGACACTTTCTGTGACAAGGTTCCACGGTGGGTCACGATTTAGTTGGTTCGATAGTACATATTCACAATGAGTAGAGGAAAACGACAGGTATTAGCGGTACATATAAAGTTCGAATTCTATTTGATCATGATCACATTTTAGCGCAGCTGGAATCTGCTAAAGCTGGATTTGTTTAACGGGAACAATACTGTTCAGTTTAATCCTTGCGGTCCCTTTCACTCCATTGTTGCTCGCCAGGGGGATGAAGGGGACAGGCTTAGTGACCTGGTCAGAGTGATAACGGCTTAGAATATTAATGCTGCTCCAACGAAGTGCACTTGCAATGCGCAGCGTCAGCGGGAAGGTTGAAATTCTTTGTTGACCGAATTTCTATAAAAAACATATTGGATTTTCAACCTTATTGTTTTAACAGTAAAATAGATTTTTGAATAAATGATTTTGATGCACCTCGGCCAACTCAAATGATTTGAAATATAACGTTGTTGCGTTGTTATTTGGTTGATATGAAGAGAAGAGGAGTTAGACCAAATGTCAGATCAAATTTTGGTAACTGATAATTGGTAACATTTCTGACATAATTTATACCGACGTAAACGTCTGTTCACGCGGCTTTCAATCTAGGTCATGTAATGGGTACGAAACCCCGTGTAATTTTACTAAATTAAAGAAAAAATAATTACGTAATTCTTGCACCAGGGCAAATATTTGATGAATCCAGCTTTTATGCTTGTTTGTGAATCATCCGTCTAATCTCCGTAGTTCTGAAAATATTCTTTAAACTCTATACATTCTATACACGTAGAAGTGCTGAGTAGTTCACATCCAGTACACCCGTCACCCTGTATAACAGCAAAACGGGGGACATAACTAAAGCACAGTATAGTAAGCTGGAGCCGAGTTACTTGCAGGTCAAGTTGCCGTACTCTACGGCTTAGAACTTGCACTTGAAGACGGACTCGGCGTGCATATTCATTTAGTTGAGATCTCGGCTTTGTTATTAAGATGTGTGCTTACAACAGATAGTTTAGATTAATAAGGTCTTAGAAATGTTATCCATGCTAATATTATAAATGTGGCAATATGTCTGATAGATTTTCTGATAAAATAGGAATCGTTAAAAAGAAAGGTGTTGACAATATCGGCCCGTGAAGTGGCAAATGCCATTAAGTCAGTATCAGGGGGCAAATCACCGGGTCATGATGGCCTCAGTGTCGAGCATCTGCGCTATGCTGGTCAACATATAGCGAGAGTGCTGGCGATGTTCTTTTCGCTCTGTGTTGCTCATGCTTATCTGCCCCCAGACTTAATTAAAACAATAGTGGTACCAGTTGTAAAAAATAAAACTGGGGACTTATCGGATAAGGGCAACTATAGGCCGATATCACTTGCGACTATTGTTGCTAAAGTGCTCGACAGTGTGCTTAATGCTCAACTAAACAAAGTACTCTTAGTGCACGATAACCAGTTCGGGTTTAGACCCGGACTTTCAACTGAAAGTGCCATTTTGAGCCTTAAGCACACTGTTGCGTATTATGTGACTAGAAACACGCCGGTCTATGCATGCTACCTAGACCTGTCGAAAGCATTTGATCTGGTTTCCTACGATCTACTATGGAAAAAATTGGAGTTAATACACTTACCTCAGGAACTCATATTTTTATTCAGATATTGGTATGGAAACCAGATCAACTATGTTCGATGGGCAGGTACGCTATCTGAGGCATACAGCATGAAATGCGGTGTGAGGCAGGGCGGATTGAGCTCGCCTGCGCTGTTTAACCTGTACATAAATGAGCTGGTTGTCGCGCTCAGCAGTATGCATATAGGCTGTCACGTAGATGGCGTTAACGTAAACAACCTGAGCTATGCCGACGATATGGTGCTGCTGTGCGCGTCAGTCTGCGGTATAAGAAAACTGTTGCAGGTTTGTGAGAGTTATGCGCAAGCTCACGGGCTGAGATATAATGTCAGCAAAAGCCAGTATATGGTTTTTGGGGTCGGTGCTACGTTACCATCTGAGGTACCACCCATCTATTTGAACTCGGTAAACCTCGAAAGAGTGTTCAAGTATAAATACCTAGGTCATATACTTACTGCCGACCTCAAGGACAATGCTGACATTGAACGCGAACGTAGGGCCTTGTCGATAAGAGCAAATATGATTGCCCGCAGGTTTGCTCACTGCTCATATGAAAGTAAAGCAACCCTATTCAGGGCTTTTTGTACAAATTTTTACACATGCAGCCTGTGGAGCAAATTTACTAATAAGTCGTACAAGGCCCTACAAGTTCAATATAACAATGCGTTCCGGGCGTTGATGGGGCTGCCGCGTTATTGCAGTGCTTCACAGATGTTCGCTGAGGCGCGCATATCCTGTTTCAAAGCGACAATGCGCCTGAGAGCCGCGTCGCTGGTGCGGCGCGTGCGCGCCAGCCCCAACACCATCCTAACTATGATTGCGGACAGGATTGACTGTCCGTACATTATTCACTGTTGTGGACTTCACAAGCCCAGTAACGGTGAATCGCTACATGTATAACTTGTCACTAACATAGTTTATAAGTTTTACTGTAACTAACTTTTTATGGGCCATGAGCCTGAAATAAACGTTAATTTAATTTAATTTAATTTAATTTTAATTTAAAAAGCAAAGTCCCTTAGATCGGCACGCGACATTGATTTGGAGGTCGTGGGTTGAACCTTTACACAGTTAAAAAAAAAAAACAATTAAAAAATATCGTCCTCTTCAGGCCCCGAAGTGGTGCTCGGGGATACAACCGACAAAACACTAGGAGGACAAAATTTCATGCGTGAGGAAATGATATGTTCATGATGATGTGCTGATCATGTTAATGTGCTTGGCAGACGGGTGTATTCCACCACTCTACAACCGAGCCTATTAACAAACTAACCTAACTAACTATTATTTGACACTAGTTTCAGTCGAGCGAGAGGAAAAGACTGAATTTAAATTATTTTTTACGTCTTTAGGAGGCTGCTGCTCCTCAATAGGATGTTGCTTAAAAATGAACTTTCAAAAAGTCATTGTCTCACCCCGCCATTACGTTCTAGTACCCCGATTAACAGATGCTAGTTTTTTTAATTTTTTTTTTTAATTGTATTTTTGGGGTCGCTACCGCTTGATAAAGTTTTGGAAGAAAACATAAGTTCGGCATGGGGCTATTGCGGTTAATTTAGGAATTCAACAAGTTAATCATGGTGAATGAAGAAAAGCAATACCTGTTGTTGGTTGTGAAAGGCTTTAGAAATAAATAAATAAAATAAATAAATAAAAAACCCTTTAAGATAAATATTTTAAATATTACATATCGTTGATTAGTAAAAAACTTAAATAACTTTGGTAAACTATGTTATTTTGAACTAGGTATTAGTACTCGTAATAAGCTGGTCTGCCAGAATCCCTGGCCGGGTAAAAATCTCCTCCAAGGATGACCATGACTCTGACTCTGACCTGTCATAACTCGTTTCAGAGCCAGCTGGCTGGCCTCTTGATGTCACCTTCCCCTGCTCGGATTGCCTGATGGGCCACGCCAAAGAGTCGCTCTTATAGTCTATCTCTGGTCTCTTAACCTCGCGACATGTGTAGCCCATTTCCATTTTAGTTTCAGGGTAAAAGCTTCATTAATGATATATCTGAGCCTGGGGTTCTTTCTGATTCAATTTTTTTGTAGCATTGATAAATTATCTTACATGGAGTGTCATAAAAATCGTATTATTAATTAATTTTGGCTTAAATTGTTAGATTTTTATTTGATTTTAATTAAAATATACGTAATTTATATATGTTTAATTGAACATGTTTCTTCAAAACTTTGACAGCCGGTAGCGACCTCTAAAATTAGTTTAAAAAAAAAAACAAAAAAAACTAGCATCTGTTAATAGGGGTAGTAGAACAAAATGGGGGGGTGAGACTGCAGGATTTCAGATTTTTTTTATTTTTTGCCAAATAAGCAACACCCTACTCCTCAACCCACCAACAGTACAAGTTTTCGGGCGAGAGGAAATGACTAACGATTTTAGCGCCTGGCCCATGGTACTCCGCGGTACACAGTACTGTTCCCTCTACGAGTAATTATTATCCATACGTATTTATTTTTGATGTAATCATTGTTCTATAAATAAAATCATTATTATTTTATTTGTTACAGGTAACACACAGTATGTTTATGGGGGAAGCAACGACACAGACTTTGAACACCTACATGTAGTATATTTGTACAAGTTTAACACTAATATTATATGGTAGGCCGCAGCAAACTTGCATGCAATTGTAATGTAAATCGACCTTGCGTAGTGAGCTGACCGTAACAATTAAATTTTACGACACATCATTTATAGTGAACAAAACTTCAATTATGACGGCATAACCTTCTGCGATTCACAACCTGACTGGCACATGACCACCCCCTATTATATCTGAACCACAGTTTCGTAACAACTATGTGCAATTGGAGGTCAGACGAGACTGGGGTTCCTGAGAAGGGTTGTCGAGAAGCGTTATACGCAGCCCTGGATAGTTGGAAACAGCTATTAATCTTGGTGTAAAGTATTTTGGAAGCGTTATAATGTTGTTACGCTGTTTTACAGTGTTTTTGACGCAATACCTACATAAGGGATATTTCAGTTCCGCCTTTGTACTAATCTACGTCATCTAAAGTTTGTTGCTTTTATTATGTAGGTACCTACTTGATTTGTGAAATACAGCGGCTGCTACTACTAGTACAGTAGTAGTAGTACTAGTAGTAGTATTTTTTTTCCCGGGACACAAACTAACTCCAATAACAAATTTCAATTAAATCGGTTCAGCAGTTTAAGCGGGAAACATTTTCGCATTTAATAATATTAGTATGGATCCAAAACATTGCGCTAATATCAATTTTCCCGGTTTTACCCTATAAGGTGAACCCCCTCCATAAAAGCTACTGATTAAAAAAAAACAGGGGTCCAGTCAAGTTATTAAACATGTACATTCCAAAATATGTTCCAAACTATCTGAGCAACCTTATGCCCTTTATTAACTTTGTACTTTGGCTCATATATTATCATGTGAGTCGTGGGAGGATCTTGCGTCTCGAAGATCGGACTGGCGAACTGCTGTCAGTACAGGTGTTAAAGCCTTCGAACGCTCTCGTCTTGAAGATCTAGACGCCAAACGCCAGCTCCGTAAGTCACGGCCTAAACCCACCTATCAGTATCCTAACAGTAGCGGACAGCTTCACTGTACTTCATGCGGCCGTATTTTCAAAACCAAATTCGGTTTCGCGAGTCACGTTCGAGCCCATGCGCGTAAAGTTACCGGGCCTTGAACCTTACATAAATTTTGTCAGGATGTCGCCGTCGACGGACACGTCTGGGAGGACATCATCATCATCACTTTGGCTGCGCACATATTTTTCAAGTCGACTGTACGACGGTTTTGAAATACTTACGCGTTGTTCAATAAACAATTTTAATGCCCCACCTCTGCTGGCGTCTTCGGGCGTTTCCTTAATGACATATGACCGAGAGTTGACCTATTGCTCGCATCCTAATAGGACGTATGTCGCTCCTGGCTGTGCCCTCACCTAAATACCAGCTCGTGGCCCAGCGGCGCCTGCGTGCCGCAAGCGTTATTCAAAGTTAAGCAACGTGGGCCGCGGTCAGTACATGGATGGGTGACCGCTTTGAGTGGTTACTAACTGAGCGCTCCCGTGCTTTGGAAGGCACGTTAAGCCGTTAATCCCGGCTGCTGTCTATGGCAGCAGTCGTTAAGCCAAGTTGGAGGCCTTCGGGCGGCTTGAAAACTTCTAACAGTCAAGTTGCCCACTCACTTGACAAAGGGGGGTCCAAGTTGCACCACGTCCGTAGGGAAAGTACCCACCGCTACCCTACACGTGACCCCTGGGTGGTTCTAAAAGTGCAACAAAAACTGGCAACCGTACTGTCTTCTCGAAGATCTCACGGTTCGAAATAAATGCCATACGATAAATAAAATAAATACCAGCACGCGTGTAAATCAGTGCCTGTGTGCCGGCGACATGAACCCTGGACTTCGCAATTAAGGTATGTGAGCAAGAGACCTGACCTAAAGACTATTTTGTAATCCTTTGTGTTAAATCCCATTTTAAACACGCGTCATTTCACACAACTTGAAAATCGTACATTTATACCTACCTACATGTAGTCTACTGATTGCTAAAATATCAACTCAAATATAAATTAATTACAATAAAATGTAAATTAAATTGTAAATTTTTCAATGCTTCAATAGATTATAAATAATAAATAAAATAAATATTAGAATTACAATAAGTTAGGGAACCAAGTATAGAGACACGTACGAGTATGTCTTCATTTAGGGAACTTTGTGGAAAGACTTAACAGAAAATTCAATTCCAAAGTTAGATTGCGAGTTCAATATTTCGTAAAAAAAGTTACTTCCTTATGAACCATTAAAGACTTCTCCCCTACTAGGGCACGGTTGACAGAAGTTTTGATTTCGGTTCAAATTATTGCATATTTTGTATCACAATAACGCAATAATTAACAAACACACTTTAACAAATTACCACACAAAGTCGTGGTTTTTTTATACGCTCTCTAAATTGTCTAATTGTGGGATTACTTCAATATTTGTAATATCGTGCACAAACATTCATTTCAAGCAAACTTCATATAAGGTATGTTGGGATAAGATCGGACTAATTTTCGATACTTTGGTAAGTACTAGGAATTAATTTTTTTTGACTAACTTACCTAACGATTTCTTAAATTATTATCGTTTGTTATAAATAAGTATGAAATATATTTTCAACCCATATTTTTCATTTCCTCATATGTGAAACCGTTTTTATTTAATATACGTCTAAAGATAGTATTTGTTAATATTTTTCATCGGGAAACATCGGATGTAAACGGGAAACAACGGACTATGTTCAAAACTAAACTCCATGCAGTTACGCGTAAGGTTCATAAAAAAATATCCGATCTTTACCTGTCAAACTGGGCAAAAAACACTAATTTTATATTTCACGCTGTCGCACACAAGCTACCTCTTTAAATCCACGCGGCTGACTGAAGTGCGAGGCGCAACAAAATGGGGTAGGCAGGTGTGTGGCACCAATCGACAATCTCTTCTAGTATAGTAGAAAATTGAATTATCCGATCTTGACCCGATCCGATCTTATCCCAACATACCTATATAATATCTTAGTACTAGTCGTTTTTATTGTGTCCTTTCCTCAGGTATTATCGGAAACTATTAATATGACTTTTACTGTGGCAAAGAAAACGATTACGCGTCCAAATTAAGGAGGTTGTCTATGGTAAGCAGTCAGCCATTTAAAACAAGTTCTCAATTTATCTGCATGGTGGCACGCATATAGGACTTCTTTAGAAATCTTTATTCTGTGGCTATATAGGATACTGCCGTTGCCTAATCAAACTCGGATTCACCATACCTACTATTTTTTTTAATACTTTTCTGCTCTACCTAGAGCAGAAATGGACCACATTCATTCAGCACACTACTTAGATGAGCAATGATCCACTTTCAAAGTATGAGAAATGAAAATACACTTATATTGATTTAAACTTGCACGATTTTCACACATTATTATTGGGGAACGGGACTTAATCGCGTACAATTATAACTAAAACCATGCAGGTAAATTAGTTATAATTGTACGCGATTAAGTCCCGTTCCCCAATAATAATGTAAAAATACACTTTCTGATGTATTTTTATTTTTTTCCGAATTGATCGTTTATTACACAGTATTGTTGCAAGTATATTGTATGTCGTCTAATGCCCGTTTAACGCAAAATTCCCATTATTTTCACATTTATTGCTGTTCATGTAACATCAATATAAACGTACCATGAACACTATGAACTGACCATTCATGAACCTTTTTGCAACGGCATAAAGTCTATTATTAGATACCATAATATATCATGTCCTCCTGTGTATTGTCGAAGTCAGATATGTTTGCACTATTCGCCTTATTTAGACAGGAATAAGATGCAAAATTGCATGTCAGTACTAGTAGTCGCATAATCCAAAAGACATCCAAAAGCTATTTGCGGATAACGACTCGGAAAACTCCAGTTCTACAGATATACGTTTGTCTTTGCGATAAGTACTTTCCGTTATATTTTTATGTTCGACTAAACAAGTAGGTAACATTTAGGGTGGGTACAGTCGGCCTCCAAAATGGCTTAACATCTTTGTATCCTGTCGCTTTAACTGTTATACTAAACTCCTAACGGATGAAAGCGATGAATTTCCAAAGTATCCAGCTGTCCACCTACTTATCAGGCCGACTGTGCCAAACCTTTTGTAACGCCACTCTGTTTCGAAAGAAGATCTGAAAAAACTTACAACCTGTACAGCACCTTGGTTTTGTTTACCAATAATATATCACAATACAGCATCAAGATCAAGTAGGTACGCCGTTGATTAGGGTATTAGCCCGGTAAAAACAGCCGCCAGCCATCGGACAGGTGCCAGATCCCGGCCGAACAAGTTTCCGATACCCTGACCCAAATTTGTTTAAAAGGCCCCCAGCCTTCTAATTGTTCTGGTTTTTGTTAGCATTATCTCAAGCTTGAACTCTGTTCGGTTCATCTTTTTCACTTAGTTTTATTTTATTTTAGGTGATGAAACCTTGAAAAGTTAAACATCGAACCAGGGGGCCAATTCTCGGTTCGCTCGAGATGATGTCTATTCGAGATGATCTCGATTGACGCAATGTCTATCGAAAAATCTCACCAAAATGTCGAACACAGCTAAATTTCTTATTCTGGGGAACGATCGAGATTATGTCGAACGATAATCTCGATGTCTATTGCAATACGCGTTCCGTTTTTTTCGATTGTGTTAGTTTACAATCGAGTGTAAATCAATAAATAATTTTATAAGATTTTCCACTTAATTAAATATATCTTATATCAAAAACAAAAGCGTTATTCATTTACAATTAACTAATAAATAAATATGGTGATTTAACACATCAAATATATTTAAGTATATTTGCTCTTTTATATACTTACGTGAAATGGAACGCATAATAACTTTGACTACTTTCTTTCAATAGGTATATTTGTAAGCTGTCAATTCAATACAATATTTTCCGCCAACTTAATTCGGTAATTTAATTTAGAGCAAGGCTCCTCGAAAGCCTGAAATTTTTTACAAGCGCGGTGTCCCGCGTTTCAAACGCGTTTTAAAAGAAAAGAAAGAAAGAATAGATTGACATATTTTTCGTTAATTTTTGCTGCTTTAAACGCACTTAAAGTATTGTAGTTAAGTAAATCAAATTCCATATTTCTCTACAATACCTGTATTACATTATCTGAAATAGTCGATCTTGTACAACAAGTATACTTATTGTAATAATATTAATTTACAACATTACAACAACCATTTTTTACCGATCGATAATTATGCCAACTGCTTCCTTAACTTTTTAATTTTCCCGTCAGACAGGACGCCGCGGTAATAGATTAGTTACACATATCGGCCACCACCGCGGCGCCACTGTCTACGTCATCGGTATCGCCATCGCCACAATTATAAATGATTAAGGCTGGTTTTCCACTAGAGCTATGCTAAGCAGCTATGCTGCGAGGATGCGCTACGAGCTATGCGACCGTTTTCACTAAAGCTACGCTATGTAGCTGTGCGAGGTAATGCCGGTTACACGCAATGGCTATGATGCCCCTACGTACGGAGCGCAAGCGTGAGCGAGCAACATGTTTCGGACTGACACGCGACATGTTTTGGACTCATCGAGTAACAGTTTCAGATTCACACGCGACATGTTTC
Source organism: Cenopis cana (assembly GCA_951800055.1). Classification (NCBI taxonomy): domain Eukaryota; kingdom Metazoa; phylum Arthropoda; class Insecta; order Lepidoptera; family Tortricidae; genus Cenopis; species Cenopis cana. The sequence goes on along the minus strand of OX637476.1, from coordinate 690,417 downwards.
GGACGCACACGCGACATGTTTCGGACTGACACGCGACATGTTTCGAACTGACACGCGACATGTTTCGGACTCATCGAGTAACAGTTTCAGATTCACACGGGACATGTTTCGGACGCACACGCGACATGTTTCGGACTGACACGCGACATGTTTCGGACACACACGCGACATGTTTCGGACTGACACGCGACATGTTTCGAACTGACACGCGACATGTTTCGGACTCATCGATTAACAGTTTCAGATTCACACGCGACATGTTTCGGACACACACGCGACATGTTTCGGACTGACACGCGACATGTTTTGGACTGACACGCGACATGTTTCGGACTGACACGCGACATGTTTCGGACTGACACGCGACATGTTTCGGATTCACACCCGACTTGTTTCGGACTCATCCAGCGACATGTTTCGGACACACACGCGACATGTTTCGGACTCATCAAGTAACAGTTTCGGATTCACACGTGATATGTTTTGGAATTCACATGTTTCGGACTCGCACGCGACAAGATTCGGACTCATCTAGTAACATATCAAATTGCAATATCTATGGTTGAGTCCCTCAATTTGTTCGTATATTGGGTTAATACCTAGAATTCTAACAATATTTCCCGCCATTGACAGATCAAATGTCAAAAAAATAGTGATGAAACCTGGATGAAACCATCTCGATCGCTACTGACCACTCGATGTATCTCGAACGCTGGGATTAGACATATCTCGAGTGTGAGATTTCGAGAATACACAAACTTGGTTTTCGATCGACATCCGCCATTTTTTTTCGAGATATGTCTAATAGACATCATCTCGAGCGGCCCGAGAATTGGCCTCCAGTTTTGAAGTTCCGTAGCCATAATTGATGTCTTTTGCATACCGTCTACAAACGCTAAATGTTTTCTGAAATGAAAATCCCAAGAAAAGAGTGTCCTAAAATCATGTTACACAATAAATTGAATTTTAATGTTAAAAATACCGGCCAAGTGCTTGTCGGATCACGCACAACGAAGGGTTCGGTACCGACACCTACTAAGTCTACGCCGCCGTTCGGAATCTTGGCCCGGTTTACAGCATGTCGATATACTTAACCACCTGTAAACAGTCTTGTTTTGTGTGTTTTATCGAATAAATTATTTTTCAATTTAACTCATTTTCACTTTTCACTAATCCCAATAAATCCACGGACAGGACGAGCTGTTCAGGGAATTCCTATTCATATTTTTAAAATAAAATTTCTTCTGGGAATTGTTGTGAACATCGCTTTAAAAATTGTTATTTGTAGTTGCGAGTTGTGAGCCAGACTTACTTTGGAATTTTATAGTTTCTATGTAAGTATTTAAGTTTATATACCAATTTATCGAAATATAAGTTTTAAGTAAGTCTATCGTCGCCTCGTACAGTCAGCATCAAAAGTAGCGACACATACGAAGGCGTCAAAAGTCTTTATTACAAAGGAATAAGGACTTTTGACATCTTCATATGTCAAGCTCCTTTTGATGCTGACTGTACCCATAAAACAAGCTTTGCTTATTCTGGGACTAGCTTGATTTGTGTAACTCCACATGGATTTTAATGTTTTTATTTAACACCTATTTTCCCTCATAATTATGCTCTCTGAGTGTTCGGATATAACATAGCTATATTATGGACTGCGGCAATGAATATTATCAAGATACTAATCTTACGTTTAGAAAAGTATAGTTAAGTTTGGAAAATGTAACTTTACTAATTATTGATACAAACTTGTTTAAGTAATTTTTTTTAAACGACTTGACCCACGAATGTGCTAGATTGCACTATTTTTGACCTATCATACTCATACATACATCAGAATAGGGATGTCGACTCAAAAAAATTTTATTACTTCAATAGAAAGAAGACATAAAACTATGCCAAATAGTGAAAATCCTATTCAAATATCTCAAAAAATAACGAAGCTACAACGGTTAGAATGTTCGTAGTTAGAGAGAGAAAGTGCTACCTAACCGTGACGTCACTGTTAAGTAGCGCCATAGTAAATGACGATCGTTCAATACAAAGGTGCGTTTTACAGAAAAGGGACAGAACATACCCACTCTTAAAACTTTGAAGACTTATAATTACGTAATTATTTATTTTTTTGAATTACTTTTTTCGCCATTTGATTGAGAATTTGAGCCTTTATGTAGAAAATTTGCATTTATTGAATTTCTTTTATAGTGTCGTCATCCCTATTTCATGCTTTTGATTAATTCATTATAGCTTTTGTCTTTTGTTAGCTTGTTGCTCGTGACTCTATTGGAGTTTCAAGCGTCTATAAGCTGCGGTGTCCACTTACCACCAGGTGGACTGTACGCTTGTTTGCCACAGTCGTTGTATAAAAAAAAGTTTTTGTCTACGATAAGAGCCAGTGCATTATTTAAAAGTTTATACAACGGTTTATATTACGTCATCTAAAAAGCTGAAGTTAATTTTATATCCGAGGAAATTCTTTCACCGTATTGCTATACAAAACATGGTTTTATGTTTAAATGATATATTAAGGGCACCTAAGCCGGCTTTATTTGAGTCGCGTATAATCCCAGATCCCAGGCCTATTATGCTAATTTATTAAACCCCTGATGTATAGTGAAAACGTGATTAACTTTATAATTTAAATTTAAAAGCACAGCATAATTTGTAATAAGGGCGAAATATCATTACGATGCATGATATATATTCACCGGCAGAAAATTTGGCCCAAATTAGAAAAATGCATTTTTATATATTTAACATTATTTAATTTATTCAATTTATAGTTTGAGTTAAAAGTTTTTGGGCCAAATTTTCTGCCGGTGAGTGTAGTTTAAATTATGATCTTTCATGCATGACTGAAGTTGTAAAGTGAAATACCAATTACTTCGGAGTCTCAAGCGTCCTTAAGAGACCTTACAAGTTTAATTTTTTTTGAACTAACATGTTGACAAAAGTATGGATAATATCCATAAAGTGATTAAAGGATACGATAATTTTATAAAAGTTTTAGATAATAACATTGCCCTCTTTTGATTTTATTGTGTGTAGTAAAATTTAAACGGAAAAAGCTGTTTTTAGCTCGAAAATGGTCGATTTGGAGTGATGTTTGAATCCATATTTCTTAATGAAAAACCCAAAAAATTCATTTAAGATGTATGTCAGTAGGTCGCAATAGTCCTGTTCTAGATAGTAACATTGATAAAATGTCGAAATACGTGTTAATTAATTAAATAGAAAATCGCCTAAATAGATGAGCCTTTTTTTTCTAATAAGGACCCTCTACGGTACTTCCGGTAGTCTTAGGTGCAATAAGAGATTGGTACATTTGGTACCACGGATTGAAACTGAAACTCATTCATTCGTGAGGTATTTTGGGCAATAGTTCGAGACTGGAATGGTGTCACCCAAGTTATTTTTCATTTCGATTACGAGGCAATAAAAAAATGACAAACCTTTTTTTTTAAACTCTGCTGTGAATCATTCCATCCCTATCGAATCCATTTTAAATCTATTAGAGTATGGACCATTTTGGCGCAAATTGTTATAGACGTAAGTAGTTCTTATGTATGGACTATTTTGATTCGTCACCATTCCAGGTGATTTGTGGTCAAGCGCAAACCTATTAAGAATTTTAAAAAATCTAGAATTGGTTTTGAGGAGGTTATATTGTTGCTTATAATTTAGTTTTTTTTTGTCGAGCACAAATGTACAACTTTCAGCATTCAGCACACTACTTAGATGAACAATGATTCACTTTCAGTATGAGAAATGAAAAAGTTTATTTGACGTCACATCTATGACATTGGCGGTATACTCCGCGGTATTCAAGAGCCATGCTTACCCTCACGAAGGCAACGTGAGTTCTCGTCGCTATTCTCTAAATGTTCTCGCATTATATAAATTGACGGCAATTCTCGCACCATTCGAGCATATTCGTGCTCGAGTAGGCGGCGGCTTATTTTAAATGTCAGCGTACTGATTATTAATTTTAATTAATATACTTGGGCTTTCTGAAATACTTAGACATTACACGTATGTGATTTACGTTGATTAAATTAGCTAGCGTACTGATTGAACATGACGCGTTCCCGTCGGTGACACAAATTGGTATATTGACAGGATATTAAACGTCAGATCAAGATAAGTTTATTAAAAAAAAATTTTTTTTTGGTTCCTATGTTGTCAATGAGATATTAGTAAAGGAGCGTTTTCATTTTAATAATGTACTCGTACTTGTTGAAAATTGCAGTTTTAGTCCAGTATATTCAGCCATTTCAGGAATGTGAAAATTTTATTTAATGTGCTTAACTATGTGAATAAATGTTTCTATCTATCTATCTATCTATCTATGTAAGGATGATATAACTTTTGTACCTGAACCGTCTAATGTAAGAGACTAACTTAACCCTTCATCAATAACAGCTTTACGACTTGGGTTCTGGACTAGGTATCTCAGTAATAAAAATGTATGTAATATAAAGGAATGATAATGCTGAAATTATGTTCAGCAAAATTTATGCAAAAGGCCCTTAGAATGTCTTTATCCCTTAGAGTAAAATATAATATTTTTTATGTCACACCTGGCCATAAAGCGGCAATTACCGCACGCTCCGCGCGTGGGAAATCCCATTTCCTGGCCAGAGGGTGACATAAAACGTTGTAGGTACTTAACACGGGCGGTAATAAGGAAAGCCTCAGATCGCATATTTATCGCCCTTGCCTTCGGCTCGGGCGTCAAATACCTGCGATCTGAGACATTCTTTGTTTTACCGCCCTTGTTAAGTAATGTACTATTATCGTACAAAAGGCGAACTTAATGTCATACGGCATTAATTCTACACTATCCCTGGGTGGTTCTTGGGATTAAAGGCTGAATTTGGATGTTTCTTACTTTTTTTATTTCCTATATTTTTTTAAAACAAGGATACATTATTTTTTACTCAATGAGCTCTTAACAACAAAACCCCACCCCACTCCATGGGGTAGGTATTTTTTTAAACATTTAAGTTTTGCTCATTTTTATAGCTTTGGGCCATAATCCAAATATTGCTTTATACTATAGAATAGAATAATATTTATTTAGTACGCATTAAAACAAAATAATATAATATATACTTAAATAGAGAAACAACTTGTACATCTTATGTGCTAAATAGGACACCCACTCTGCATGTTGCCACGGAAGCCGTGTCGCTGATTTTCAGTGAGTGCCTCTAAACTATCAATAGAAAACTAAAACAATACTTTTATAATTTTTAGGCGACTATTAGACGGTATTACGATAGAGGTTCAGATTAGGTGGAGAAAGTATACAGATACATAATATATGTCAATGAAACTTTATTTTTTGTAGGAGGGGAACGTTTCGTGGCCCGGCGTTCTTATAGGTGATACCACAGAATAAGTAATAGGTGATACGAACAATGCTGTATAGCCAGCATCGTAAAGCTTGGAAATACCGCTCCAGTATTTAATATAATCCTTCGTTTAAAGCAAACAATACAGGGCGATGAAAGCACGCCGTCTCATTCGTCAGACTGTTGCGCTCCAGACTTTATTACATTCCTACAACCGAACGACTGGCTCGGTATTTTATCATTGTATTGTTACTCTATTTAAACTGTATATGGGACTATTCAGTGTACTATTACAAAATGGTGTTGTATGGTGAATTGTAATAGTAATGGACGATTGTCAAGAACATCTTTTTACACACTTTCCAAAAAGTATGATCAAAACGACTAATTTTCATTGATACCTATTCATTTGAATCATGCAAAATGACTAATAGTTTCCCAATATAATTTACCTACTAATTGATCAGAAAATATTTCATAAATGGATGCAAATAAATGCTAAAATGATTAGTTGATAACACAACAAACATTTCAAAAAATGAACAGCAGATTCTAATTCATTTGATATATTTACATGTAATTGTCTGGAACTGCGAGGGTTGCAGTTCAAATCTAACCTTACCTATTTTTCTGCGGGTACTTAGTTCTTCTCTGCTGAACAAATTCATAATCTTGCTAATCATGTAATTAATCACCACACCCGAGAATGTATGAGACTTGTGAGACAACTTAAAGAACGTGTTTACATAATTATGAAGGTGTATACGAGTTCCCAGAATCACGAATCAAGTCTGAACCGAATAACATGGACTACCACGGAGTCACCAAATATATACTCTTCAATTTGGTCCAAAATATCTGGATGTTCAGCTCTAAAGCCTTGACAATAGAGTTGTGTTCAGATTTATATGGCCACCTTGTCCGCTCTCATATATCTGATGGCAACTGGACCAGTACGTCACCGAACATTAATCAGGAGTTGGATTTGTCACTGAACATTTTGTTGGTCACGTATCCCATACGTGGGACTAAAAATGGCGGCGATTTCTCCCAAGGCCCGATAAACAGGCGGATTGTACCTACGAATGTTGAATGATTTATATCGCGCCCGACGGCGGCATATTGATGAATTGTGCTCAAGTTTAGCCTGCCGATAAATAGGGTTATACTGTATATAGGTACATCCTAAATGCTGATGCTTTTGTTTTTAGGATTCCGTATCCGAAGGGTCCCAACGGAACCCTAGGTATATATATTTTTTAAATAAGCATGTTTCTTAACACGTTGGCTGCCATTAGCATCACCGGTGGGATCAAAAGCTCATAAATTTGAAATGTATTTTTCATTAGGAAAATAAATATTGTTTCAAACACCCCAAATCGATCATTTTCGAGCTAAAATCTGCCTTTTTCCGCTAACCTACTAACAATAAAATAAAAAAACCGGCCAAGTGCGAGTCGGACTTCGCACATTTAGGGTTCCGAACCAACCTTAAAAATGTGATTTATCGATATATTAGTGTTTGTTGGTATAATACACATTATCACCAAATTTCAAGTTAATAGGTCAAAGGGAAGTTGAAAAATTCTTCGGAACAAATTTTGTTACAGACGACGGACGGACGGACGGACGGATGAGTGACACACAATAGGGTTCCGTTTGGACCCTTCGGGTACGGAACCTTAAAAAGAGCTTCGTAACTAAATCACTTTACTGGTACCTATTATCAATACTTTTTATATATAACTTTTATAGTATCTATAAATACAAACGCCGGATCCGGAGTTCCGGAGAACTTATAATAGGATATTAAAATAAAAAAAATACACTAAGAATTTAACTTAATCCTCATTTTAAAGTGTCCATTACCTCAATAGTACTAATCATTTTATTTTATTTTATTTTTTTATTTTATTTAAAAGGCACACAAAACAGGTAACATTCATTATGTAGCAACAATATATATGATTGAAAGGTTCTGGAATGGAACGCCACCCAAAACATGCATGCACAGCATGATTACAAATAATGAGCGGATCCTATCCTAAGTAATTTACAACAAAGTATGAAACAAAAGCAATATATATGAGCAACTTAACTAGATTTTGTTACAAATAAACGATATGACAAAATACAAATTTGGAGTTTATGATGACTGAGCACTTTGACAGAGAACTTTAGTTACCTGTCTCCTGAAAACCGCAAGTCGTGAATTGAAAATATCAACATCAGCATGCCTCGAAACAAGGTCGTTATAATGACGACACATCCTTACAATGGGATTGTAAAAAGAAGTGTTATTTCTGTATACTTGAAGTGCAAACGTTTTCGGAGCACGGGTTCTAAACCTGGGTGTATTAAATGTAATAAGGGACAGGATTTCAGTTGAGTCGATTTTGGAATGAATTAGCTTGTGAAGGAATAATAAGTCATGCAATAGGCGACGTGACTCTAGGGAGATGATACCAAATGAACGTAGTCTCTGGTCGTAAGTTTGATGTATGAGAGTACGCTTGTATCGACACGACATTATTTTAAGGCATCTTTTCTGAACTCGTTCGATATTGTTAGATTGAACAAAGTAATATCTGCAATGCCGTATAATAGTAATAATAGACCAAGTTCCTTGCCGCCATTTATATTTAAAAGCAAAGTGCAAGTCTCCAATACCAGGAACTACATTAACGAGTTCAATGGAAATGTATTTTACTGCAGAAACTTACTGCTCACCGTAGCGTTGAAAAGTTGAAGGAATAAAGAATAAAAAGCGACTCCAAAAAGAATTGCTTTTAAAACCAAAAAAATCCATACCTACATTGTTTAGTAAGAAGCTTAAAATCTGATATTGAGCTTTTAAGTTAAGCAAGTATTTTTTTTCTCAATTTTAAGTCATCACCAGAGTGCATCATCATGACAATTCCAATAAGCTCAAACACGGCTAAGCTACACTGTTTTATCACGGAGTTCCGTGGTGCGATTACGGAACGTTTTCGACCGTTCGTAAGGTATAGATCTAAATGTCAAATCCAATACTAAAAATTACTTGAATTTAAACTTTCGTGAGTCATGTTAAAACTATAGAGTCTGGCTAACGAAAACTGAGACTAGAAAAAGGCGGCAAATTTAAAAAATATACGTGTTGCAACACTGTATATTAGTTACTTCGTAATAGATGCGACAGTCACTTTCGTCCTGTTTTCAATTTTTTTTTAATTTGCCTTGCGCGTGGCCCGACACGCACTTGGCCGGTTTTTCCAATTTTTCGCCGCCTCTGCGCACTGTGTGGCCGAATTACGCGAACACCCGTTGTTAGCACATGGTGGACAAGCGAGTTTTTATTCGAAGCTGGGCTGTGGGTTTGTCCCTTACGCACAAAACAAATATGAAAGTGACAGATAAAGAACACTTCTTCTTCTTCTTCTTCTTCTTCTTTCGTGTCGAGGTTCCTCAAACAAGGTATGCCCAATGAGCAGCGATGGAGACAGCCTTGACCGTCGCGTCTCTCAGGTCGTGTTCTGAGCAGGAGAGTGGGCATGTGGGGCACGACAGCAGGTGTGCCATGGTTTGTGGTGCTGTATCGCACACACATTGGGTAGTGTGTCCCCGGTGTAGTCCCCATTTGGCCATGTTCTCCTTGCAGCGGCCAACCTAAAAGGTAAAGAACACTGAAAAGCTGCGTTACCAGCTTTTTACACGAAAAAGTAAATAATTGTTTATACCTAGTTAGAAATTCCCATGTTCAGACCCTTTTCTGAAATACCAATGTTGTAAGTTTTCGCAAAACAATAATAGTGAATAAGTAGAATATCCCAAAGTACAGTAGGCCTTATAAATGGCTTTGCACCTTTGTACCGCGTTGCTTTAACGTCATGTTTAAACTGTCATACTGAATTTCCAACGGGTGAAAGCGACAATGTGCCAAAATGTAGACCGACTGTACAAAACTGATTCTAGCAAAGACAAATAGAGCTGAGCGGCAAACAAAGATAATGTACTGCCGTTTAATCGAATTGCTATAACAAATAACAGATGTCGCCTCATCAACGATTCTGTAAACAAGTGTTAACAAGCAGACAAGTGTAGTATTTGATAGTCAATGCCGATTGGAAGTTGTAGCCATTATAATTGCTACTGAAACACTAAAGGTCACAAGTCACCACCGACATTTATTAGTTATTCAAATTTGAGTCTTATAATTTAGCCAGATAAGGTTGATTTCTAATGCCGACGTTAGCCGTAGGTCGTAGGCTAAGTTTTGATATATATATTTATGTCACACCTGGCCATAAAGCTGCAATTACCGCACGCTCCGCGCGCGGGAAATCCCACTTCCTGGCCAGGGGGTGACATAAAATTTTGTACTTAACACGGGCGGTAATAAAGAAAGCCTCAGATCGCATATTTATCGCCCTTGCCTTCGGCTCGGGCGTCAAATACCTGCGATCTGAGACATACTTTGTTTTACCGCCCTTGTTAAGTAATGTACTATTACTAATAATAGGATTGCTCTTGGCCAGTATCTAACTAGGGGCTATATAATTCCTACCTTCTTGGTATGAAATCGACCAAATCGACTCCAGTTCAATACGTCTTGTTGAATAGTTCCCTGAAGTATTTGCAGGTTTACTGGCGTTTTTATTAGTTTGCACATTCGGCCTCAAAGATATGTACACATTTTTCGCCTTAATACAATGGAATAAGGCGCAAATTTGTATTTCACATGTCATTGAGATCGCGACGTTGATGGCCACTTGGCTAGACTCGTATACTTTACTGCAGCAATAAATCTTGAGAGGTTAGCTTTAGCCAGTTAATATACATTGAATGGTTGATTTCTTTGGTGAATATAAATTTACGATACTTTGGAATAAAAAAAATAATTAATTTTTGTATCGTAAGAAGGTCTCTGCTAACAAACACGTTGTTTGACAACAAAGTTATAGTTCTTTATTATTCAATTTAGGCATATTACATGTAACTTTGAATTAAACTACCACCGGTTCGGAAAAATAAACCTCTGCCACGAGACGAACCGGCGTAATAAACTCGTTGATATGCATTAGGTATTCATAAAATTACAGAAACAAAATACTAAAAAAATACAATACTACATAAGAAAACAAGGGGCGATTCCAAGGAGCAATATTTTATCTCATTTTTTTTAATCAAAGTGAAAATTGAAAAATCAACACCACAGGTATCCCACCTATTTCGCTAGCGGACGCATCCGCTTAACAAACATATTAATATTTTATCTATTATGTAAAATAGCCCTTGAGATCTACTTGCAGAATAAATGTTTGATTTTGATTGATTGATAGAATCTGCTATCTGTATGCTCAAGAAAAAATAGGTAGCAAACTACCTATAATTGACTTTGCTAGTTGTAAAAGTGTAGGCGTTTTTTCCGATTGTAAATAATATTATATTGTCGCCATAGATTTACTATTATAGAACTATATTATAAGTCAATGATTGTCGCTTTTTGTTTTGGATAAAATGGTTGATTCTTTTTAAATAAAATCGTAATGTCGATTGTAGTCTACGAGTTCTAAATTTTGCAGAATGGTTATGCGCAAGAGACCACGTAAATAGAAAAAATCTGAAATTGGAATTTTTCCTGATTATATATATTTGGTTCCTGCTTATTATAAACTCTTGTTCGAAAAGGAAAAGCTACGAATTTACCCTGCTGCTGTGACCGAAAGACAATCATAAAATATAATATTAAGGTAAAGGGGTTAACTTTTGGAAGGTACAGGCCAAGTCCTAAACAAATGTTAGTTCATTTTGAACCCGCCCCAAGGTAAGGGACGTGTTAAAGGGTAGGATTAGTACTCTAATCAACAAGTAGGTATATATTTAGAATGTTAACAGAGCATTCTGTCTCATTTTTGTTTACATGACTTTACCTTCAAAGAAGATCTAAATTAAACATTGATGCCTCGTTTCTTTTACATTTATATAGTCTTGTATCTTTGTTAACTCTTTTTAACTATTAGTACTTTCCTTATAAAAAAATCTGTTCCGAGGGTCCCAAAATAATGCCACTGATACTAGTTAACATACTGTTACTGTCACCATTCAACTACGCTCTGACACTGTCACCATTAAACTACCTACACCGACATTGTTTAGAGCCCACGGTTACTGCAAAAAACATTGAAAATTTCCATCGAAACAAAGGATTAAAACCAACGCCGCCGACGTTGAGCGAACTACGAAGCCTTTTTTTCGAGCTTGAGTAAAAAGTACCTCTTGATTTCGAAGTACCTTTTAATTTCAATTCACGATAATGGTCTAACATTAAATTGTATTTTTAACAGTCGAGAGGAAATGTCGGAATTTTAATTTTATTTTGAATATTTATTTATTTATTTGGCTCAGGCAACAAGGCCAATATTTACATAATATACCTTACAGACTAACATACATATCTATAAAAGTGAAATAAATAATCCATTTAAGTTTATTTTTTTTAAGTTTTTGGGAAGCTGCTGCTCCTCAACTCACCAACGGAATCGCGACAGACGTCCACAGCCCTTCATAATACAACTATCTTAACAACTGTTCAAGTTTTCGTGTAAGAGCAAATGACTAACGGTTTTAGCGCCTGACCCACGGTCTATTACAGACTGTACAATTTCTAACAAATCGGCATAGTTAACACAGAGTCCTTATTTATAAATCTTTTGACGTTATTGTAAGTATTTAATTTATTTTCATGCTTATTAGGTAGTATGTTTGTTGCAATATACGCTTGTCATTGATAAGATAAGACTACTGTCAGCACACTTGTTCTGACTAGTTTCGACGCGTTGAATCGAGCATGCATCATATAACTACCGTAGTATCACTAGCCGTAGCCGCTGATACCCGTGATAATGGAACTCGCGATTCAAAATCATTAATTATTTCATACATAATATGGTCTTAAAAGCGCAATCCCAATATAAACGGCGCCTGAAACGCCTCTTATTTTAAAATCTATTATACTCCGTTAAAGAGTATATGGACCTTAACTTACTGACGTGTAAATAATTATTACTACATTTGTATTAAATTGATTTATATTTTGTAATGGACTTAAACTTGTATTTTGACTTGATTAGTATATTGGAATTTGTATTTTGAAATGGACTTTGACGATCACGAAAGGGAGATGCAATTATTTTATTTTTACTATTTATCATTATCATGTGTGTTTAAGTTTGGTTGACATTATGTTATTATCCTGTTTTATTTTTCCTGTTATGACGATCATGATAACTATTCTTGTAATTTTGACATATATACAAATTTATAATATAATTCTTATCATGATATAAATGAATCTAATCTTTTTTTTTAAACCGCAAAAAACAATGGAAATTTGAGTGTGGTTTTATTTCCAAAGTACTGGTTTAGGTACAAGTTTTCCGTGGCCGAGCGTATTACATGCATATTCAATTTCATAGTGCCGTCGGGTGCTCCGTAGGATGTCCTACAAAGTAGATGATTCGTTAATCATCGGGAGAAATGCGGTGAGCACTCGATTTATTTGCTCTGACCTCAATCTCGCCGGTCGCTAATTCAAGTCCCGCTAAATTACTCGGCGCTTTACCTATGTCCTTCAGTACTTGACCAAGTAAACAATGTTAAGAGCAGAATCAGACTATATATAAGATTGCAAGCTCACATGGTCATTAACATTCATCATCATCATCATTGGCCTGTGACATCTATAAAAGATGATTTAAGCAGCGTCCATTAAATTGCGGCACTTGCGTAAATGGCTAGTAAGGCCAATACGAGAGCGGCAGGCACGTCCGCATATATGGCAGGAAAATATCATGCTCGACGCTGTAGGAGGTGCAGCAGCGCGCTGGTGTCAAAGCTCTCGTTTATGGGACAAGAGATCGAACCATGCGCTATCATGTAGCACCACGCCTTCACCCAGTGCCTTCCTCCAAATCTCACGGTCTGCAGCATACTTTTCCCAGTTTGTCGGGTTGACCTTGAAGGACAGCATGTCACGTTTTGCGCAGTCCTTAAAACGTAACAAGGGGTAACGTAATTAACATTAGAATTACGATTAATAACGGGATATTTACCATGTATGTTTGCGTGTTTTTAACAATCTGATTGTTAATCCGTGATAATGGCGCTCACAAACACAAATATACATGGTAAATATCCCGTTATTAATCGTATTTTTCCCCGTTAATATGAGTAATTCGAAGAATCAGACTAGTAAGTATGCAAGCAGCAAATCATTATGTACCTAACAGTTGGGGTGAAAACGTTTTAGGGTGGTTTGACCCTGCTAAATTAACCCCTTGAACGCTTTCATACTTGAATGAAGTGATCACTCACACGCCAAGCACTGTTGAATTGATGTAACGTTTTAAACCAATAAAAAATTGAAATTACCTATGTGTATTTACAAAGACAAATAAACTTTTTGCTAACCTAACGGTATAAATCGTTTCCTAATCCATCCACTGATTATAAATTGTGGCGTGTAAAACGCGATTTAATACCCAAAAATATACGGAAACATTTCTTTTGCCGCTCTAGGCCGTCAAAAAACAAGTTACGTCTCTCCGGAAAACGTGCCCCGAGCAAATTATGTTTAGAAAATTCAATCTGTTGTCAGACCAAGAGGTATATTCCGCTTCTAGGACCGCTATGGTATTTGTTTGTGTCCTCGTGTGGTGTTGGGTTACAATACGATTATCCCTTTCTTCCCGCGGGTGTCTTAAAGCTGCCTTTTTACAAGAGCTATGCTATATGCAGCTATTCTGCGAAGAATCGAAGATGTGATAGCTTTGCGTTTCCACCATTGTTATTATGCTACCTACGTCAACCAATGAATATGATTGGCTGATATCAACGCGTCCATAGCAACATAACATAGCACAGCTCTGATGGGAAGCACCCTTAGAGTCGATTTCTCCACCTGTAAACCTTAAAATACTAAAAGTGTCAATGAACATTAAATTCCATATGCTTTGTCTACATTTCTTTGGGATTTCATGCGGGAATTTATGCATACTGCTTGACATTAGCTGTGGCGTTCTGACATATTAGGGACGGGGAACTACGATCATACCAATATAATACCAATGTGTAGAGCCAAATATACCTCTTTGTGGAAATGATGTCAGTAGGGTCAAACCTTTTACAAGTTCTGATGGAGGTGTTGTGTTTTAAAATTTATAACGTGGTGACACTTACTGAATAGTAATCAAAATATCACAATACATTTTATCAGAATGATAAAAATTGACTGAAACGCAGCTTATGTACAGTCAATGGCAAAAATATGTATCGAATGAATCCTCTCATAATTAGAATAGAATAAATATTTATTCGAAGCATGTATACAGTTAGGTACCTAATAACAAAACAAATATCTACAGTCAACCAATTTAATTTCTGGGCCACTTTGTACCTTGTCACAGTGAAAATCAATATGAAAGCCGCTAGAGATCTCATAGTAATGTCACTGTGACAAAGTACAAAGTGGCCCAGAAATCAAATTGGTTGACCGTACGGACGGCTATATCTACTCCGATGTATTGCGTAGATTTTGACTAAATCAGATGTTTCACTTTGACCTTTCGTGATGAAAATGAGTTTACGTAAGAAATACGCTTAGGTAAAGTTATCTCCATAATTAACAGTACAAACTTTATTTCGTAGGTATATTTTAAATATTGGTTACATCTTTATGGTCGTCCTGTATGATGCGAGGCTTGATCGATATCCAATTTCGCAGAGTAATTAGTGCCGCTGGCTCACTTCATATTCGTATGAAATGTACGAATCATCAAATTTACATTCGTAATGTCGGAGATATAATAACTACACGAACGCGAACTCGTAAAATACGATTACAAGTACCTACTTTTTTATGCAACGACGGTAGAACGAACAAGGATACGGTCCACCTGATGGTAAGCAGACACCGTAGCCTATAGACGCTCGCAACTCCAAGGGATTCACGCGCGCGTTGCTGTTCCTATATAGGTGCAATTTGAGGGTTCACTGTGATGACAGAAGAAAGGACAAATTTAGGTCCCTCGCTCTCAACACAGTGCATCCTCGGGAGCTCTGGCAACCTTGCTCACCTCCAGTAACACAACACTACATAAATATTTACTTGTATAGTAAATAATATTAGTATGGCTGTGGTCTTCTGCAAGGCCTCTGCCTTGCAGCCCAACTGGGGAAGTACCTCTGTACTTCCCCAGTTGGGCTGCTCCAAATTTAAGGTCTAAACGGATCTTTACCGGGCTTAATGTTTCAGAATACTTTGGCTAAATTGGGTCCGTTACGCCAGAAAGGGCAGATGTCAAAGAGCCCATTTGGCCCAAAACGACAATAAAGAGGGCAGTTTACACAAGGTTTGAACACTCGGCAATAACTTGGAACAAGGGTTATATTTAACTAAACGTTTTAAATTGGTATTACATTGATGTTTATTTTCTCTCTCAAATCGTAACCAGCGGGGTAATCACGTAACGATATACGTACTACCGTTGGTACGTATTTAATGTCACTTTTAGTATGGGATTTGACATTTAAATGTATCGTACTAACGGTCGAAAACGTTACGTGATTACCGCGCAGACGTAGAATTTTGAGCATTAAGTTGTAAATAAGTGTAGTAATACAGTTATTAATATCTTTACCTTTTAAGGCTAATTTATTTGACTTTTTTGCATTGCAGACCGAATTATCCTGATAGTTAATGAATTGTAGTGTAGGTACACACCTGTTTATACGTTTACCTTTTTAGTTAGTTTCTTTATGTAGTTTCTGTCAGCTGTCATTCGATCATTCCGAATATAATCGTGAATCAACAATGGTATTTTATTCCTGAGGCTGCCCTATTTTACATTGGCGAACATATTTTATAAATAAAACGCATAAATGCCATAATCATGATCGAAAATAAAAACAGCTGAGGCCTATTTGTAGATTAAACATTTTGATTTCGCATTGTATTATAATATTATGTATAAAATCTAGGTCTAATCCGGCAATGAACTTTGAGTCGAATGAGTTTCCGATACATTTCTCGTTGAGGCTGCTCTGTAGTAGATTGGTACGTAATGACCCAAGATTGGAGTCTGATTGTCTTAGTGTGGTCTTAATTACATTACGTAGTGGAACGTGATGTTATTTCACACTAGAATAACCGTCATCGCTTGGAGAGATCTTTTGTTTAAGCATTGAAAACTATTTTCAAGCCGATTTTCTAACTTGCATGGGCAATCACAGCATAGCAAGCTAACCATTAAATAACGAAATAATATGTCAAGGAATAAACGTATTGGCTACCCGCTCTTAGTGCGAAGAAAACTTTGTTTTTTCATTATCTTATAAGAAAACTGCCGAGTTCTAAGAATTTTGCGCCCATAAATCGTGTGGCATTTCAGCCGGCTGAACTTTGAGCTTCGTCGTCACTTGGGAAATTTACTGAAAGGCACTAAAAATAATTATTAACGCCTGTATACGCAAGGCCTTCTCCATACAAACTCTGTGCAAGTTTAATTCGTCAGTTTTGGCACTCCCGCATATAATTATTTTTTTTGCTTGTTAATATTAGACATACGAAGAAAGTCAAGCAAAAAAAATTAAAAATTAAAAAAAAAATCTAAAAAATACAAAAATCATTTTTTTCTTAAGGTTTTTTAGTTAACTACAACTAAAAAATAAGTGTAGTGACCAATAATTATAAGTGTGATGCAAACGCAAGCCAAGAAAAAATTGCACAAATTTTGTTTGGGGGAGTGCTTGCGTAATGCGTATACAGGCGCCTTAAGGATTAAATACTACTTAATTTAATTTACTAACCTGTCTATTTACTTAATGTGAAACCAACTTACTGACTACGGGTGGGCTTAAAAACAGCTTATCGCCGTGCTCACACCGATTTTTCCATGTCAATTAGATATAAGATATTACTAACGATACACCATTGTAATTTAAAGAGAATAAACGCATTTGTATTTGTAAATATTCTTGTTTCAATATGGATATATATTTTTGGAACAAGAATTGTAAAAACACTTTGGTTGGATCATTACGTAATTGCAATACCTACCTTATAACCGTATATTTAATAGTAGTTTATGCAACTGGTACATAATGAAGGGCATTAAAACACGAGTGTTTATTTAGTGTGTTTTATGAAACGAGCCGAAGGCGAGTTTCATAATAAGGTCACACGAGTGTTTTTATGCCTAATTATGTACAGTTGCATACATTACTTTATCTACACACATATTATAACTACTCTAAGATGGGTTCAGAAACCGTAGTAAATAAATACAATAATTGTGTTAATACAACCTAAGTCCCTATTCTGCTGTGATCATGTCGTTCTAGCTCAAATTTCGTGCGATATATACTAAAAAAAACATCGAGCTGACATTTCGCATCGACTGAATTTGAATTTTCAGTGATACTAGAATAGGGGCATGTCAACTTTGACATTTAAATTTTGACAGTTTTGTTTGACGTTTAATATTTTAACATCATATATGAGATGAGACTCGGACCGCCTCTGGCCTCGGACCGACAAAGATGGAGAGAACTGCATCAAGCTGCACCGACAAGAGCTCGGCTCTTAAGATGATGATGATGATGATGATATTAAACTGAAAATTATATTACTGCTGTAGCCTTAGCCACAGATAAGAAAATTGCCATAAATTAATTGAATGTTGAAATGAGAGTCATTTTCTACGGTTTCCGAACGCATATTAGAGGATTTATGATATGTGTGTAGATAAAACATTTTTTTGCGGTGCGAGCCACATTATTGCATTCCATAATCCTAATAACCGACGGAGTTGCTGTCTCTGGACACAGCAGCGAGGAGAACTATACTTATTATAAATTGCAATATTGTTCCTAGACCGCTGGTTTATCGCATAGCACGAGGCATGACGTAATATCATTGAAATTACTCATCACTGTCGGTGGACAAATTTCAATTCCTCGTTTTATTCTTTATTTTTGTGTTGCTTTATATAGATACTTAGATTTCTTGATCTTAAGTAGGTTAAGTATTATCATTGTAATAAGCATATTTTTGTGAGAAAATGGCTGACTGTCGAGTTTCTTTCGGCGTTTCTTCGCGGCAGTGGCCTCTGTGAAACGCTAGTAGGGTTTGACTTGTAAAAGTGCCATTGCGGCCTACTTACAGAATAAAGTTCATTTTATTCTTTTTTTTTATTCAATTCAAGGCATAGTTTAAACTTAGTAATTTGCAAATTTTGAGAGTCTTACTTGTCTTCAATCTTTTGTGATATCGTTTCAACTTATTATTGTGTTAAATTTTTTAAATTGTATAATATGTTGACAACTAAAATTATTTATCTTTGCCTTTATAAACACTTTGCTACATGTTTTTATTTATGCTTACACTTTATAACTAATTGCAAACATAATGAATTGTGGTGGAAGGCATAAATAATTTGGATCTAGATTTAGATTTATTTATTTCATAACATAAAAATACAACATAAATCATCCTTAATTTATACGACTTTATTTTATGATCATCAAATAATTATGAAATATCTACTGTACTTAAATCTATTGTACAAAATTTCAAATTGATTTCAATATGTTTACAATTTATACATGTCAAAATTTTCAAATAACTACGGTCAACCAATTTGATTTCTGGGCCACTTTGTACCTTGTCACAGTGAAAATCTATATGAAAGTCGCTAGAGATCTCATGTAAATTTCACTGTGACAAGGTACGAAGTGGCCCAGAAATCAAATTGGTTGACTGTACAAACCGAAATAACTTATAAAAATACAATTTAGTAAAATATAATGTGTAGAGAAGCGCATGAAAACAGGATATAAAAATAATAAAAAAACTACCATTTTAAAATAAACAAATCTAGTTTCCATAAAATCATTGACAGAACAGAATATAACATAAAATATATAACATAAAATTGATTAATTTCCTTCTAAGATTAGATTAAGTATAATATTTATATAAAAAGTAAAATATATGTATAAACTGTAAGGGTTCCTTGTTTACTACGGAACCCTAAAAATACACTTACAAAACGTGAAAACATTATAAAAACCTAACCTATAGTGCCGCCGGCAGCGAGCCAGGGTCTAAGCTAGCGTAGCGGTGGTTAGGGCGACAGAGAGGAACCTCCTGACTCCTGAGTCTCCTGACTATCCTACTTATTATTATTATATATCTTTATTCATTTAAAAGGGTTTAGGTTGGGTTTTTACAATTTGTTTATAAAAAGTTTAATATAAAAATACACTTACAATATAAATTATCCTAATTCAATTTATACGACTTTATTTTATGATCATCAAATAATTATGAAATGTCAACTATACTTTTTATAGATAATTTCAAATTTAAAACTTACAAAACTTGATATATAATATATCGCACAGCAATAATTTATATATAATTATTAATTATAACTGTGCATGAAGTTTTATTATAATTTATATCCTCTTGACGAATTTAGATAAAATATCGTGATGATGAGTTGAGGTAAAATACCATCTTATTAACTAAATTGTGTCTTTAAATAATTTTATTGCGTTGCTTTAGTAGTCTAAGGAAACTTAGAAAATAAAGACCACTCCTTTTCTATACTTAATTAAAGAAATTTTTAGAGGAGTCGTCCATATCCATATAGTTTCCTCGTCTGGGCCTTTCAAAGAATTTAACATTTCAGTCGATTATTAAGGAAACAAATTTATGTCGATAGCTTAATTTATTTGATTATCACCATCAGTGGGTATTTTACAATGACCCCAAGCTAGTGTTTGAGTACCATTTTCCAAAAGAAATCTTTTGTCATCCCTGCCACATAGAATTTTTTTCCTACTCATTTGAGTATATACATTATGCTTATTGCTAATTATATGATATAAATCATCGTAGAAAGTAGTTTTTAAATCTAAACATTGGTAATATTTGTCAAAATTAATTCTTCTGATGGCAGCTGCGTCTACCCCTTTGTTCTTTTTTATCACCTGAGTGCCCTGAGTAGCTTCTCCGTGTTTGTCACCATCTAGTATATAAGCATACATTTTTGATCTCAGTGCTACGAATTCTCGTACGATTCTCCCGTTATTCTCATCTTTCATAAGGCCCACCACTTTTTTATTAATTTGGGGCAAACCATAAACATTGTTCGCAGGAAAATCTGAAGTGTCAAATTTACTTTCTAAATCTTCCTCAATATCTTTGTAAAAGTTATCTGTTTTTATATCATAAACAAATGAATCAGTGTCTGTATACAATAAGCTAACATTCTGGCCATATTTAGGTAGCATATAATCATAGTGAAATGAGTACATTACATTTTTACTTAATTCAAGCACGGTGAACCCTGCATAAATAGGTTTATTGTAGAAGATTGATGTTTTATTTAACTGAACTGCAGCTAAATCCTCTGAGAATATTGTAACGCTGTGAAGATTGGGTCTTGAAATATAGCGTGCAAGGCCATATTTACACTTCGTTTTCGTTTTCAATGCATCCCAATGTTGGCACAACTTAACATCAATCCGTTTTTCTACATTTTCAATGGTCTTACCAAAGATCGCGTTATTCATAAGTTTATAAAAATCTTTTTCGAATGAGTTTTTCGCCGAAGTCCTCATTTCTGTATTCAGATCGATGTAGGATTTTAACCAAGATGTCTGTTTAAATGTGAGGATTCTGTGAATTTTCGTGCATACCACACCTTTTTCAATGCATTGTTTTAGATTCATGTAATGCATGACATATTTCGTTTTGGAATCGAATGTGAGCAATAACTTTTCATTTTTACCACCGGGTGGTTTTTTACTTTCCGCACAGAATGGGTAATCATTGTGACTGTGGTGCAAGGTGAGTGGATATTGTAAATCCACTTCCAATATGTATCCAAAATCAGAATCCGCCTGCTGCGCTGTTGCATCAAATGTTTTGATTTCGTGATCTTTCATCCACCTGAAGTTATTGATCGGAAGTTTGCGCCGCATTGCATCACCGTATAGGTTATTTACGTCTAAATAAACAATAAAACTGCTTTCTTGTTTTGGATCATAGTCTTCCATAAATCGATTGTTGGCTTTGGCGTAGCGCTTGGACGCTTGACTAATGCCACCCCTAATGCCTTTCTTTATGAATTTGATCATTTCGTAATCGGTAAACAACTCAAGCGTTACGCCAGTATATTTCAACATTGCATCCCAACTCAGACTGGGCGCTGTAACGTATTGACAAGGGTCTAGTTCATATGTATTCATGCAGATTTGCCGAAAATTTTCGAATACTTCTGCAAGAAGTAAGACATCTATCTTCAAGTATAGATCACAGTACTCTCCCAAGTTTTTTATGTCGAACGTGCGCCACACAAGCTCTGCATGTTGATAGTCTTCTCTGGATATTTGGGTATCGGTTAGTTTGTTGAAGAAGTCGTCCTGAGTAGGTAGGGAGGTTTCTGTCAGTTTATTCCATTCGCTGACATAGTCATAAGGAAAAACACCTTTGCGGTTTATTAGCTCCATAAGTTTCTCTTGGTCAACATGGTGTTGGTGGGATGAAGGTGTCAGCGATGGTAAAAACTTTGGTAATATTTTTAATTGCTCACGAGATAGGTTTTTGGCTAGCTTGTCTAAGCTTTGAGACATAAATTTATAAGAATCAATAAATTTTAGAGATGTCTTTCCGATGCCAATATTCTTACTGAATGAAATATATTTTTCTTTATTGTGCGGAATACAGTTTAAATTTCCCTCTACCTTGGCCAATTCTTTTATAAATAAATGGCTATCGTAACCGCTTAAATTGTGAAAGATTACAGGTATGAACTTAGGAAGTTTAAATTGTAAATTACATGATTTGTGCGTTTTGCCTCTTATTTTACCAGTAAGATGACAATGATCTTCAACAGAATCGTCTTGATTTTGTTTTTTACAAATGTGGCAAATATTGGCGGAGTTGGAGTCGTCAGCGCTACGTTTGGGTGGCATGACTGTTTTCAAGATTTTTGCAATTTCTTTCGCGTCGTGGATGATGCTTTGAACAAATTTCTCTACACAGTCCTCTCCACGATATATCCTAAATTTCGACAGCTTTTCATCATAATCGCAATGAATATAATAGGCATAATTACATGGTATATGTGTGTTAATATTATATGTCGAAGTTGAGTCGGTTTTTTCATCTCTTCTAATTGGAGTTTGGATAGACTCAAAATCCGCATATATGACAAACGGCACTTTCATATAATGCGAAATGTTTTTAAATTTTAAAAATTTATCGTTTCCTTCAGGTAGCTGTATTTCTTTATGCTCGCACCCATTCATCTGGTGAAGTTTCAGCTTTTCTTCTTTGTGGAAGTGTTGTAAACAAGAGTCGCATATAAACACTTTCGTCTTATGCTTAGTGATTTGTGACCGCACCAAACGAGATAAATCTTTAATCCAACAATAGTGTGATGCGTCGCCTTGCTCGTAGTAAAGCAAATTCACGTGACGTTTACGTTTGATCTCCGAAATTCGTAAGATTTCAATACTGAAATCATCATTTTTTCCCTCGTTGTGTTCTTTTTTCTTAGATTTGATGCCATACACATTAACACTGATTTTATTTAGTTTTTCAAACTTTTTAATATCTAAATGACTAACAGGACACGTAATTCCTTCCAAGTTAAAAACCCTAGCATATTCCGGGTAAGATTTCATGCGGTCATTATTTTTCTTCGCTGGATAGAGAGCACTGGTGACAGCCCAAAGAAAACACGCATTGTCATCATTTTTAACGTTGACGCACGCTTTTCTTGTTTGTACAGATTTTGGAAGTTTTATGTATTTAGACCCTTTGAGTGGTTGATATTTATTAATGTTGATATCAGTGAACTCAACTTTCTCGAGTGCCCATCCGCTATCACGTTCTTGAAACTCTTCACATTTCTTGGAAATTGACGAGATGATGTTCGAAAAGTACTCAGAGAAGTCTAGTTCCGTTGTATGTAGAAACACGTTCTTCGTTTTGAATGATTTAACATCACGTGTTACTTCACCTTCGCTGTTGGTTTTCAAAAAGGTACAAAATAGTACTACATTAACTTTTATGAACTTATGAATTTCTAGTTCGAAGTTTATAAGCTTTTCAATCTTTTCTGCAAGCTTGAGTAAGCAAATTTTAGGGTCTAGAACATCTTCAGTGCAATTAATCCGATAACTGATAATTCGGCACTTGAATGCACTATCGACGATGTAGCAATCTTTGTCCGAACATAAAAGCTCGTGGCGTTTACCTTTTAAATTGTCTGAAAATACATCTTCTTTACAATGACTGCAGTGATACGACGACATCATTGCGATGAATGAAAAAAATGTATCTCTTACTTGATAAACTTAAAGTTGAAAGTGATGTAACAATTGTCACTTTCCACACTATACTGTGTCCCACTCGTCCTATGCTAGTAGTATATCCCGCTAGTCCGTTAAAAAGCGTATCAAGATCGCCCTACCGTCACCTTTTCGATCAGCTTCATGGGGTCCATTCGGTCCTTATTTTAAACCATCATTCCGGTTGCATTCGGAAGACAAGTCCAGTTTAGTCTCACTTAATCAATTCTGAGCAGTTATAAACACACAAGACACCAGTTTGTCACTATTGGCACTTTATCGAACTCACTGCATTTTCATTACGACGAGTTTTCAACTGTACGCGACTGCCGCTCGTGAATGACTGCGACCGCGCATTACGCGCGCAGAGCCAGCAGACAACTCGCGCAAGGCTATTTGGCGCCGATTTTTCTGTGCGAAACACACGTCAAGTAATTTAATTGTATTCCATGCGACGAAATAAATTTAATTAAACACATTGTTTGAATAACGGGTAAATACGTGCACTATACGATAACAATGAAACATTACATGGCAGTGACTGCGCCGCGTTCAATAGTCGCTAAATGACGTACGCTCGGCCAATGCCTTATCGCGGTCACGGTACAAGCGGATACTCGCTGAAATATTCATAAACAGAGTTTATTCCGTAGCAATAAGTCAGTTAAATGCTTAGCCGATGAAAAAGGTACCTACTTCCCCCGTTCGAATTTATTTGCACCGAAAAGGACACGGCCGACTTGCTTGTGTCTACGTTTAGCACTGACTGGCCTGACGCTATTCACTCATATTCAGTGATCGTAATATGTTATTATAATTATCACTCAATATAACTGATAACATTAGGATTGGATTCGCAGATCACTTCACTCGCTAGTAGTCGAGTCGAGTCGAGTTAGAGTATGGTTATCGAAATCTACGAAATTAATTTTACACTTAATTTTCTTTTTGTTAACAGAAATGTGTTATTTAAAATAATTATGATGATAAACATAAGGCCGTTTCAAATATGATTTGATTGTCTATACCGAACTTCTTAACGAAATAAATGTATACATGGTTTTTTATGAAAATGTGAAGTTACTCGTACTTACTTACTAAAATATTCTTGAAGTGAGTAAAAGGATTTAGACAATAGATATTTCTTAAATCTTCCAACAAAACTCGTATACTTCGTTACGGTAGCTATATCTGTTGGTAAGCAATTATATATTTTTATAGACATTGCGTGAGGTCCCTTCGAAGTCATTTTAAGTTTTATTAAAGTGGAATGAACCAATTTGTTTCTTTGGCGTAACGAATGTGTTCCATTATACAGTTCTTTAGCCTAAATCTCGAGACTGGGATGTTTCCGCACAAACTTGCACACCTCGAGAATATACAAGGATGTAAGTAAGCGTCAGTATTTGTAGTTTAACAAAATGTGGCCTGCATTGCATGATTCATCATTACGTATATTGCTAAGAATTCTTATACATCTCTTTTGTATTAAAAATAATTCAGACACGTTAGTACTATTGCCCCATAGCATGATTCCATATTGTAGCCATGCCTGGCCAAAATGCTCCAAACTAGGTCAGGTGTGTGGTTGCCAACTACTTTTATCAACTTATGAATATAAGAATTTTTTTGAAAATTCGTGAAAATAGCTCTAGTATCATTAGATCGACACACCATTGGCCTATTGGCCACCTTCTCGCCTGATCCAATGGATTATACGTAAGTGTTAGTCCATCTAAGAGACAAGGGCCTGTACCACTTAAGGCCGTGTATTACCACTTTTGAGTTGTTAAAAACCATCTGAGACATAGACAATAGTGTCTTAAAATCTAAAAAAAATATATGTGTTACATAAGGATCTTGTCTAGTCAAAATCGCAGTCAGTTATATGGCCTGATGAATTTCACTCGATAGAAAAAAATCGCGAAGTTACCTCTTTTTGGAATGTTTTTTCAATACTACGGCTACATTACTGATATTTAACATTTAATTTTTGTACTCAATTAAAGATCGTAAATAGTTATAGACAAATTCGCAGGGTTTGCTTTGATAAAATGATTGGTTTAATCACTATAGCTAAATATTTACAAAACTGCGCGCAGAGCTTGCGTAGAGAGCGGGATGGTTAATTGTAAACTCACGCGTGTTAGAGCGGGACATTTGCGTTGGGGATGCCTCCCCTTAACATGGAAATGTAGACGTTTCTGAAAGCTACACTCGTATATAGGCAAAATAACGTTTTAGGACGTGCGGCATTTTGCTATAGTCAGTTTAACGTAGTACGTTTGCAATATACCGAAACCAAAAAGGGATATTTGGCAGATAACTGCTGTTTTATAACACTTTAAGGCGCTACACTGAGAAATTTGGAGACTTTGAAACGCTGTCCTGCCCAGACTAGCAAACAGCAGGGGCTGATTTTCAGATATACGATTCTTGACTATATGATTGTGGTACTGACAATAGCGAAACATGATTGCTTAAAATTTTCTCGATAGAAAATAAATCCAAAGTAAAGTCTATATTTTCCTTTTTTTCCTCAGCCTACTAAAACAACGCATTATTAAAAGAGACGATTAAGTTAATATGATGGTATTTTACCTCATCTAGGTACTGACAAGAGGAAATTTAATAAACCTGCACACAATCAGATATTTAACGAGATTTGTCTAAAAAGCCATTCTCGGAGAGGGTTGCATCCCGTTTTGTCGTAAGCGAAAAACAAACGGTGTCTTTCAATCGATATATCGCCTTAAGCAAAAGGATTCGTTGTGTTGACAGCTAGAGACGTGCAGGTTCCTCACTCTTCACATGTCGCATTCGGGAGCTTTGACGACTTGACCAGCAACGCAACATCACATACCTACCTAGTACCTAAATCACATATAGTAGGGTGGAATTGGGGATTCCGGCTCACTTGTTAGTTTGGATCATTTGTGGTGAACGGTCCACTAATTTGATTTCTGGGCCATTTTGTATCTCTCCAATCATTTTACTCTAGCGCCCTGTGGTTTCGATATACGAAACGAGCTTATAACGCCCTTCGAATTTAATACAATAACGCCTTCAGAATGCTGTTGAGACTACCAAGATGGTGTAGTGCCTCTGGAATGTTCGCGGACGCTCACACGGATGGGTTTCACGCGATCATGATGAGAAAGAGGATTGCATCGTTGATGGACCGTGTCAGAAACAGTCAAAACAGCATTTTGAAGGTGTTAGCAGATAGGTACAATTGTCCCATTCTTTGTCACTGGGTGTCACAGATCAGGACACTTGTTAAATATATCAAATAGCCCTGATCTGTGTCACATCGAGTTATGTTTCAGTTGTTCCTTTTCATTTTAAGTAATACTGAATTAATTTTATTTATTATGTAACCTCACTAACATAGATATAAGTATAATAATGTAACTAACCATATATGGATTTATTCTGAAATAAATTATTTGAAAATTTAATTGAATTGTATCTTGTGACAAGGTACGATGTGGCCCAGAAATCTGATTGGTTGACCGTACCTAGCAAAATGGATGAGAGTAATTATTCGTATTGTACGTATTTCGATGGAGACTAATGTGAAGTAAAAAAAATAGGTAGTAGGGTGGTATTGGGGATTCTGGCTCACTTGTTAGTTTGGCTCACATAATACGGTGCACGTTGTGTTAGTACCTTACCTATACACTATACAGAGTATAAATAGGTATTAGGTTCCATCCTAAGTCAAGCTATTCACGCTATATAATAGTAAATCAAAATTTGATTTGATTTCAACTTATTATTGTTGACGAATGATCTGCCTCAAAGCTCGCGTCCGCTCCGACGCAGTGTTAGCTGTATAAGGCAGCTCGGCACTATCATTAGCACCGCCGTGTGTGCTAGTGCGGCATGATCGTGGAACGCTTTTCGTTACACCACATGGCACGTGTTGTAGGTGTGCGGTGCTGCGGGAGTTAATGCGGTTTCTAGCGGCGACATTAGTTTGGGCCCGACAAATCCGCTACAATTTCGCATGGACCGGGTGCTTTTCCACCGATTATGGTTCAACGAGTGGGCGCCGCTGGGGTTTGATGCTCTGATCACAATGAGCATCTCGGACGCCGGTAAAGCGTCCAAGCATGCAAATCTTGGAGCTCTCGGCTCCGCAATGACTGGTGCGATGATGGAGAGCTCGGCCCTGTCGATTTGGACACCGAACGATGCATATAATAAGGATATAAATTCGGGGACATTTTGGAAAATGGTTCATTCCCATTTTTGAGTCGAGTGCAACAGTACCAATATATAAGATTATTATAAATAAGTAATAAATAAATTAATACAATTATCTGGTATTGAAATATACCTCATTGACGAAAAAGTATCTAACTAAGTGAACATCCCAACTACGTTCATTACTCTATCAAAGGAAGATTGAAGTGGTCAATATAAGAAGTCACGATGAAGCAGCATAGAAATGGAGCAGTGATTTCTCAGGAGGAATTTCGTCAACTAATTGCGGAGATGTTCAACTGTCCAGCAGAAAAGATTAAATTCTCAAAATGGTTTTTAGAATTTGAAGATCAATACATGGATGTGTACAGACAAATACAGTATCTAGGTACACTATATGACTTGAGGGACATCAAAACGTCGCAAGTTATTTTCGAGTCAGAGCTAAACGAAGATAATAAAAATATAATACAAAATTATGGTTTAACTGACCGCGGTGACAATTTTGGTC
Organism: Cenopis cana; assembly: GCA_951800055.1. Lineage (NCBI taxonomy): Eukaryota > Metazoa > Arthropoda > Insecta > Lepidoptera > Tortricidae > Cenopis > Cenopis cana. The sequence continues at coordinate 661,929 of OX637476.1, read as the reverse complement.
AAAACTTCGTGTCGATTAATTTTGGTGATCGATCGTTTCTTGCTTTCATGAATGAAGACTTTTGCGTTGTCAGACGGACAGAAGCATTCAAGTATATAGTCACACATGAATTTGCACACGTACTGACTTCTTCGACCCAAAATGCGAACGAAGCGATCTCGGCGAAATACTGGGAGCAGATTCGGCCAATATGGCAGAAATACAAACTCGATGTAGCTTCATGGAAGCGGTACCGCAATCGCTACGACGTGTCTGATCTAAAACCATTCAGCGAGTATAGTACCACAGATATAGATGAGTTTCATGCGGAGGCCTTCACTTCTTACCACTTGAGCGACTGCCCTTCGGACGTTGTTAAACAAGTGGGGTCAATAATTGACAAATACTTCAAGAAATCGAGAGGGAAAGAAGAAGGATTGTACGAGCAGCGACTGCAGACCACGACCAATATAAAGAGCGAACGACTTCGATGAAAATATTGTGTTTTGTTATAATTTTTTAACGTAAATCAGAACAATCACAATGACGAATTAATTTTAGTATAAAAATCAGTAGTTATATAAATATTTTTAGAAAACACGTTGCTTTACTACATAATTCTTTCTTTTATACCACCCTGCACGGCTAGAACAAGTTGGCGCGCAAGCTATCTCGCCGCGAGAAACTAAATACTAACCCTACCACCATTTATAACCACTCACACTCAAACAATCAATAATTTGTATTTGTATAAGGTACAAAGTGGCCCAGAAATCAAATTTGTTGACTGCACACAACAAATTATCTAAATCAACAAGTGAGCCAGGATCCTCAATTCCACCCTACTACACCAACAAGTGAGCCAGAATCCCCAATTCCACCCTACTTTTTTAACTTAGGTAGGTATGTGATGTTGCGTTGCTGGTCAAGTCGCGAGAGCTCTCGAATGCGACATATGAAGAGTAAGGAACATGCACGTTTCTAGCTGTCAACATAACGAATCCTCAAATCAGCAAAGGGTTGGCGACGCGCTATTGATTTTTTTTGAGTCGTAAATGTACATAGGCTGCGGTATCTGCTCACCATTAGGCAGGCCATAAACTTGGTTGACCCGTCGTCGGAAGTGACCCAGAATGGAATCTTCAGAATGGATGGATCTTTTGCATGGAATTTTCTGTGACCAAAATAAATAAATGAATGAATGAATGAATGAATGAGAATCCCCAGGTAGCACCCTATTTTAGTAATATATTAGTTTCACTTCACACTAGTCTGTCCTCTGAACTTTACAATTTAAGACTATTTTGTTTTTTTTTTCTTAACATCGGAACATCGTCTATAAATTTATGTACAGCACGAAGACTTTGAGTATGACACTGACATATGCTCTTATTCCATTGGAAAGTGTACTTTATCGCCAATGAAAACTACCTCTAATATGAACTATATTACATTTGTGTTAAAGTGGAATATCCAATGGAATCAAAGCATATAAATCATAAGCTTATTGGTAAAAAAAAATTACTCTAAGTAAATATGTATTGGAAGGTGGTTGCGGTACAATTATGGAACTTTGTCGGCCGAGTGAAGCTTTTAAATTTTTCTCCTTGCAATTCGTGATCGCATTCTGCATTTTTTTTTGTTTTCCTACTCTAACTTTCTCAATAATGTTACTAAATGATAAAAACGAAATACGCCGTAAGAATATGTAATATTATGAAAAGTAACTTCTTTCAGATCGGTGGTATAAAAGAAATAATTATGTAGTAAAACAAATTGCTTTTTAAAAATATTTATATAACTTCCGGTTTTTATCCTAAAATAAAATCTTCATTGTCATTGTTCTGATTTACGTTAAAAATTTATAACAAATCACAATATATTCATCGAAGTCGTTCGCTCTTCATATTGGTCGTGGTCTGCAGTCGCTGCTCATGAAATCCTTCTTCTTTCCCTCTCGATTTCTTGAAGTATTTGTCAATTATTGACCCCACTTGTTTAACAACGTCCGAAGGGCAGTCGCTCAAGTGGTAAGACGTGAAGGCCTCCGCATGAAACTCATCTATATCTGTAGAACTATACTCGCTGAATGGTTTCAGATCAGACACGTCGTAGCAATTACGGTACCGCTTCCATAAAGTTACTTCGAGTTCATATTTCTGCCATATTGGCCAAATCTCCTTCCAGTATTCCGCCGAGATCGCTTCGTTCAAATTTTGGACCGAAGAAGTCAGTACGTGTGCAAATTCATGTGTTACTATATACTTGAATGCTTCAGTCCGTCTGACTGCGCAAAACTTTTTATTCATGAACGCAAGAAACGATCGATCACCAAAATTAGTCGACACGAAGTTTTGACCATCATTGTCACCGCGGTCAGTTAAACCATAATTTTTTATTATATTTTTATCATCTTCTTCTAGCTCTGACTCGAAAATAACTTGCGACGTTTTGATGTCCCTCAAGTCATATAGTGTACCTAGATACTGTATTTGTCTGTAAACATCCTTGTATTGATCTTCGAATTCTAAAAAGAATGTTGAGAATTTAATATTTTCTGTTGGACAGTTGAACGTCTCCGCAATTAGTTGTCGGAATTCCTCCTGAGAAATTACTGTTTCATTTCGATTCTGCTCCATTGCGACTCCTTATACTACTGTAATCTGCCTTTGATGGGGCTATTAGAGTAGTTGGAATGTTCACGTAGTAAGATACTTTTATGTCAATTAGGTATATTTCACGCTTAGACAATTTTATTAATTTATTTATTACTTAGTTATATTGATCTTATATATTGATATACTCGGCTTAAAAATGGGAATGAACCACTTTTCAGAATGTTTCCGAATTTATATCCTTATTATATCCATTTCTCAGCGTCCGAATCGACAGGGCCGCGAGCCCTCCATTATCGCACCAAGTTGCGGAGCCGAGAGTTCCAAGGTCTGCATGCTAGGACAGACGCTAATTGTGCTGGCAGCATCATACCCCAACAGCACCCACTTGTTGAACCATAATCAGCGGATTAAGCGCCCGGTCCATTATAAAAACCAAGGATTCTAGCAGTCTCAAACGCAGGAAAATAAACCTTAAACTGTGTGTCAACTAGATATTCAATTGTTTGATTATTAATTTTAACGGTTTTTGAAACTGGATCAATAAATCCAAATGTGTAGATTATGATTTTCTACATAATGAACATATAACTAACTCATATAGCATATGCAACAAAAGGTCCAATGCGAATTGCATTGGACTAAAATCAGCAAACTTATACCCAGTTTTGTAGTTTTCTTGCCTGAGTCTACGTTTACTTTACATTAGTCATCATCCAAACACATATGCACAATACGAATAATTACCTAACTCTTATCTATTTTGTTAGGTACGGTCAACCAATCAGATTTCTGGGCCAAGTCGTACCACATGATACAAAGTGGCCCAGAAATCAAATTGGTTACCGGTACAAGTGTAATGATCCAAACTAACGAGTGAGCCAGAATCCCCAATTCCACCCTACTTATGTAACTTAGGTAGATATGCGTTAATTATACTGTTTATTAAGTTTTAGCTGTCGTTTTATTTTCCCATCGCTTTTTTAAGTTTTTTTTTTTTGTAATGCTGCATTTTTTTTAGTAGTTATGTGGTGTGATGTTGCGGTGTCACATTTAAAGGTAATTTATGGGTAAGTTACGAGTATAAGATGTCAAGGCATTTTCTTTGTTTTTAGGGTTCCGTTCTAAAAAGTGTAAACAATGTATATATTTGTGGTGTCGTGCGAGATTAGAACCTCGGATTCAGCAGCGTTGCTTGATATCTACTTGAAGCGCATAGCCGCCGAGCTATGACTCATATTATGTAACCGGTGAAATCATTGAATACAATCTGGCATTCAAACGTTTATACCTATCACTAAAGGGCACTGTTATTATTTACTGAGTGCTGCCACCTATATTATTGTACATACACTACTTTGCCTACCGATCCATAACAGATAATTACCTATTCGTTACCTACATCCGTTTTCATCAGTTTATTCCATAAATAGAACTATAGTGCAAATTTTTAAAATGAACGATATAATCATAATCATTAATTGAAATAGGTAGTTATTTGTGCAACAAGAAAGCAAAGTTGTTTTTTGCTGCGAGTGTTGATTTTGAGTCCCAAGCAAGCTAAAGATTCTATATTAAGTTATAAAAATAGTTTACGCGTCGCGCGGACGCGTAACATATTTCCTGTTCCTGATAGTGATACAAGTCGTATAGCAGAACTAAATATTTAGGTATTACTTAAGGAACGCACCACATGTGCCCCGGTTAGCATATGCGGGCAGCCACACCCTTACTTTATGCTCAATACTTTTTCTAGGAGTGATTGATGACCCATGCGTATAGACTGAAAGCCGAAAGGATTTTAACGCCACGTAGTGGTGCGAACGCAGCAGGAAGACATTCAGCGGATAACTAGCCTTCTGGGTCTGAAGAACGTAGGCACTCCACCATTTCATATGCCGTGGCGGTGTATGCAGAAATTTTATGCAGATACAACACGTAGGGCGCCAAACTCGGCAAATGGCGATTTCTAAAGACTGATGTACGATTTCATGACAAATGATTGTTTTGTTTTGTTTTTTTCGCCGTCATCCCAAGGGTTAATGTTAGTCAATATTTTCAGATTTTTAGATAAAGTGCTACCTAAAAGAATCCCTTCTCAAAGTTTGAATTGCAATTTGAATTTCCTTATATTTTGCAAAGTCTGGGTCCATATCCGAAAAAAAACAAGTTCCCTTGATTCCACATGGATCCCATCATCAGAACTGTGTTTTGACAAAAACGGGACCAACTTGAATATATATACATATACTTACAATCAAAAAACAATTTTCAAAATCGGTCTTTTCAAGTCTTGAAGTCGTTTAAAAATTTGGAATATTTCTTATTCCCGGCAACCTCACTTCTCTTAATATTTTATAACAGTCCCTCATGTAGAGGTGCAATGAAGAATATTTACTTAATAATTAATATTAGTTAGGTATCACTCACAGTGTGTATATCTGGGCATTTTCACTTTAAAGTGTACCCCCTCCTTTTTTTTCGGATCTCGGTGATTTTGGGTATTCTTACTCAGAATCATGAGTACTAACTATATCCATTTCCGCGAAGAAAAAAAGTGTCCCTCCAAAAATGAAGTCAGTTTTGTGACGCTTTTTTCATACAGTTTATATGGCTCGTCACAAAACTGACACAGAAAATTTGTATGGAAAATCAAGGACATTTTTTTTCTTCATCTAAATCAATAGTACTCGTGATTCTGAGTCAGAATACCTTTAAAGTGAAAATGCCCATCTGTATCTTGTACAGCGAGATACTCGTACACCTCATACCTGTTTACCCTGTGATATTATTTAAAAAAATAGTTAATATGTATTTTTTTGAGACACCGTACAACCTACTACTAATACTGTTTGGTGGCGTGAAACCCTCCGTTCGCGAGGCCTATTACTCGCCCTTGTCCGTTTCCATCCGCCATTCCACGGACAACTTCGTGAATGGCCGCGAATCATTCTTCAGACTTGATTTATGACCTTAAACGTTTTTGTTCCAGGTATATAAAGGAACATCTGGCGGGCGCGAAGACAGTGAGGTTGCGTCAGAACAATAGAGAATGGTATTAAGTAACAAAAATATACTAAAGATCAAGCCGGCCTAATTACGCCAGCTAGCACAAATTATCATCAACATTATCATTATTGGCTATATATAAAGTACTTGCTCTTGCCCACGACAACTCGTTCATCGCGTATGAATTTAATTGCTTTTATTTCAGGCGCTAATAGCTATTACATACAAATTTTCACCTCCTTAAGGGATGATTTCCGGGATAAAAAGTATCCTTCCTCGGGAGTCGAACTATTTCCATGGATACAACATTTCATCTTAATCTGTTCAGGGTTTTAATTTTGAAGACGTAACACACAGACAGACTAAAAAAACTAGTGCCTACGCCGAATCTTCGGATTAGGTAGCAGACCCCAGGTATTTTCCAGGACGCAACTGTACTGGGATAACGCTAGAAGGAGGGGGAGGTAACAGACAGACAGACACACTTTCGCATTTATAAATATTAAGTATAGCTGATCGAAGCAGCGATCATCGAAGTGCGCGTTTGTGTACGATAGGTAGCGAGACGTCCGCATTTTTTAAATTTAAAACCGGCCAAGTGCTTGTTGGATCACGCACTACGAAGGGTTCCGTACGTGATCCAACAAGCAGCAGTGAGCTAGGTGTCGACCTAGCAGTCCTCTTTTAAAAACACTATTTAATGCATTGAATCAAAAAAGGTCGTATCTTCATAAGGAAGTCACGGCACTTACGTCCTTTTGTTTGGGCAAGACAGTTTTTCAGTGAAAACTCAAAAACCCTTAATCCCATCTTTTTCAAACTAAAATTCGTTGAAAGTATTTATTATTGTACACCACCTCAATTTTTTTCAGAATTTTAATCTTCATATTTTGGAAATTAGAGGGGGGTGGGGGGGGACACATTTTGTACAACTTTGGCAGCTATTATCTCACCAACGATTGACTTAAATGGAAAACTTTGTTAGTAACCTCGATATTATTTTTAAAGGTCTATCCAAAAATACCCCTCACAACTCACAACTACTTGCATTTAAAAAAATCATCCCCCGGTTACATGTATGGGGTGCCCCCCTAATTTTTTTTTCCTATTTTCACATTACTTTTATGTAGTGGTTTATAGGATACATCTTCCTACCGCATTTCATAATTGTAGTACTTATAGTCTCCGAGTAAATCGGCGGCGACATACGGACAGACAAACAGACAGACAGACCGAAACTATAAGGGTTCCGTTTTAGCCATTCCGGCTACGGAACCCTAAAAAAGGATTGCTCTTGGCCAGCATCTAGCCAGGGAGCAAAGATGAGGCCGACGATGAAGCGAGCTCACCCAGAAGTTACCTATTCACTCGCGCCTTAAAGAAATCCAGGTTATAATATGGCAAAATGCCTTGCACAGCGTTGTAAGAGGCTCTTTACAGGTAAAATTAGTATGACTATTACGTGTCGATCGTCAAAAAAGCGAACTTGCAATCTACTTTCAAAGGATAGTGCAGGAAATGGCATTGAACATCATAATCCGGGTTACATCGCTGCCCATTTCCGTCATCGGGCGCCCATTCATCATTCTGTTGGGAGGAGCCAATCCAACACGTCGTTTTGCATTCCAATTTGACTTGAACGTATGTATTTCGCGCGCTTGACGCTAACGTCTTAGAAAGAACGGAGCGAAATTCATTTAGGTAAATCAAATGTGAATGTTAAATGTGTGAGATTGACTCAGAACTAAAAGTAATACATATTATTGCTATGAAAAGGAACTATTAGTTTATGATTTTGTAAGTTTGTATGTTCCAGATAGTCTCTGGAATTACGATTTTAAACATTATGATCAACTTTTGCCCGCGAATTCGCTATTGAATCTCTAAGCGGGATGATTTTCGGAATAAAAAGTATAATTTTAAACACCGTGATTATTACGATCTTCCAACCGTTTTCCTGGGTGATCTAAGGAGGAGGATCTAAGGAGAAAGGTTACTTAGGGGCCAACTAGTTTTACAAAAGCTACTGCCACCTGACCTCCAGATGAAAAACTATACCTTGACGTTCCTCACGATGATGTCCCTTTGTTTGGCAGAAAAATGTTTCATAGAATTTATTGTTTCGCAAAATTTTCATTTCAAGGAAACTTTTTTTTAGAAACCGTTGACTTTTTAGATAGTACGTCTAAAATGTCATTGTGTAGAACCCAATTAGATCTACCAGAAAAGTAGGTTAGATTACGTTAGAACTACGACCCTTTAGTAAAAAATCTTTTCTATGAAATGAAAGTTCAGCTAGCACATGATAGAAAACACCGCCTGTTAGAAAGAAAGTGGCTGATAGCTCGAGACAAGCTGAGATGCTCTCGCGGCCATCATGTGCTAGGCCTACTGGAAAAAAAATATAGTCTACGAAACATCTGACTGGCGAAACAAAGTACAACCCTTCACGATGCATTCCTTCATTCTCCACCGAAAATACTCCATACTTCCGTTCGTTTATCAGTAGCTCTAAAATGTCCGAACATCTCCGGCCGGCCCGCAGTGTTTCAATAGGTCATTTGTCAAGCTCCCTGCGTATACAGCCTTCACAATGGACGTTGAACGGAGCTTTTGGGCCGTGGAAATATTGTTCCCCTTTAAAAATGCCGATTTTGTGAGTAGGTACTGAACTTGTAAGTACCTATTCTTTAAATATTCTGATGATGTTGAATAGTCTTTGTGGCATAACAGTTTGTTGTTTATAAAAAAATAGTGTGTACTTATTGCCTTAGTTTTGTAATGAGAGCAAATTGTAGTACCTAAATAATTTATCACCATGTCACAATAAAAAAATGGAAATAAGTGTTAACTCAATTTTGTACTAAGCAGTAACGCTGCTAACTTATAACTTACTTATGTTCTTGACTATATATACCATTACAGGCGCTAATGAACCAGAAGTAGCCGTTCCTCTGCAAAGAGTTCAAACGGTACGGTGTGTGTGGAATATGGCCTTTAGATCAATCTTGCCAAAAAAAACTTGTAGATCGAGCAGGCTTGCTACAACGAACAGGATTCGTGGTAAGAAAAAGAAGTCGAGATATCTGCAAAGGAAACTTATTATTATTATTATTATTTATTTATTCAGAAAACCAACAGCGATGCAAATGTATAACTTATTACTATATAACACAGTAGTACGGCCAATTACAGGTTTCCCTTAAATTATCTGTATTGCACAATGGACAATCGAACGGACTACAATATTGAGTGATTTGAAAAGATGTTTGCAATTACTTAACAAATGTTCAACAGTTTTCAGAATACACGTTAGTTATAAATATTATATAGGTATCTATTAATTAAGAGGAGCGATGCTGCTTATTTCTAATAGTTTTCATAATTCTGAGTTTAAAAGATGATTTTGGATGTCTAAAAATGTCTATACTAGAAAAATCTGTATTATAGGTTCTAGCAATGCGTGCGAGTACGTTATTTTTAGCATAGTTAGTTCCATATCGTGGCATATAAAACATTGGTGTGTGGCGAGTGCGACGCTGAGGAGTGTTCAGTGACAGCTGCGAAACTAATTCCTGGCAGTCCAGGTGCCCATTAATAATGTCATGTAGCAAGCACATATCTAAAGCCTTACGTCTCTCAGCTAGTGGTAACAAGTTATGGCTGTGACAACTGTTTTCGTATGATGTAGGAGGTCTGCGAAGACGAAAGTTAAGGTGATTGATGAATTTCTTTTGAATTCGCTCAATTTGATGACTATAAGTAATACAATGCGGAGACCAGATCGAGCAGGCATATTCAAGGGTACTACGTACGTACGAGAGATACAACAACTTAAGAACTTCTATGCTTTTGAATACTTTACATGATCTTATGATGAATCCTAGATTTTTGAAGCTTTTATTACTAATGTAATCTATATGTTCTGAGAAAGTCAGTTTGCTATCAAACATAACACCAAGGTCACGAACTAATTCAACTCTTTTGATTATTTTGCCGTCAAAGTTGTACGAGAATTTAAGTGGTCGTTTTTTACGTGTATAACTGATGCACTGACATTTTCCAACGTTAACGGTGATCTTATTTTTAATGTAGTAATCCTGTAAATTTTGTAAATCAGCTTGAAGAGCCATGCAATCGTTTAGACTCCTAATAACATAAAATATTTTTTTGTCGTCGGCATACATTAAATGTTTAGCTTCTGTAAAGGAATCTGTAATGTCAAATAAATATGCGTTATACAGCAGAGGCCCTAAATGTGACCCCTGTGGTACTCCGCTAGTGATTTTAGCAAAGTTTGAGCGATAGCCTCCTATAACTACCGCCTGTGACCTATTGGTCAGATAAGACTTGATCCATCGTAGAAGGTCTCCTCGTATTCCCAGTCTGTACAATTTTTCGAGAAGGATGACGTGATCTACACGATCGAATGCTTTTTCGAAATCCGTGTAGATCGCGTCTACCTGCCCTCCCTTATCCATATTATTTAGGACGTAATTCGAGAAACATGCTAAGTTAGAAACGGCGGAGCGTCTTCTTAAAAAACTTTCAGACGTGTATCCGGATGGCCGAGAACCGAGCGGCCGCGGCCTGAAGAGCAAATGTACGCAAAGTGACGGTTTTATACAGTCACGACCCTCAGTCCCTTCCCTAACACATGGTCGAGGGAGACGATGGCTGAGATACGCGTCATACTCGTGATCGGGTGCTGTTTGTGGAGTCCGGTCGTTCATGCTTGAAGGACATAGTAACTACTTTAATACTAGTGTCTTCTCTTGGAGATTGACGAGAGACATCACCCTGTTATGGATTAGTTTTTGTTGACATTGACTCTGAGAGAGACCTCTATATTAAATTGTTTTTTTTTCCTTTTATATTTAAAACTTATTATTTTTATTTTGACGCTTTGAGACCATGTACATCTCAAAGCACGTTATAATAGTCATTATTAAGAATATTTTGACGCTCAGAGACCATTTACATCTTTGAGATATTATATTAAATTTTGTTATTCAGACTGAGACCTTATACATCTCTCAATTTTACTATTATTGTAATGTTTGTAATAGATAATTAATATTTTGACATGAAAAATGTATTAAATTCTTATTGATATATTTCTTAAATTGTAAATTAATATTTTCTCATGAAAAATCTATCATATGCTTATATTGTAAGACTTTTTTAAATTGTACATTAACATTATGACATGTGATGTGCCCTTGTGGCCTATTTGCAGAATAAATGTTTGAATTCTGAATTTTGAATTCTATGTGTCTTAGATTTCTTGATCTTAAGTAGGTTAAGTATAATCATTGTAATAAGCATATTTTTGTGAGAAAATGGCTGACTGTCGAGTTTCTTTCGGCGTTTCTTCTCGGCAGTGGCCTCTGTGAAACGCTAGTAGGGTTTGACTTGTAAAAGTGCCATTGCGGCCTACTTACAGAATAAAGTTCATTTATTTCATTTATTATTTCGTCACGAGGATGCGACTAAGAACAAGAAGATACGTAGATATTAATGCTTGCTGATTATCATGTCTAACTTGTACAACGCATTTACAATTTTGCAAGGTAAATAATTTAAAAATTGCACGCGTAAAATTTGTTGGACGTAATCATATTACATGTACACCAAGATCTGTTTCATTAAAATATAAAAAGGCTTTCAATCTCGAATCTTATAATGAGTAAAACAACAATTATTAAAACAATAAAAATGCTTCAAATAAATTGAGAAACCAATGAAAGACGCGTTTAATTGAAAACTTATTTAGGAACTTCTAGCTTTTATCTAAAGACAAAAGAAACTCAACGTTAAAACCACAATAGCACGTGGAACAATAGAACCACGTTAAAATTTTATTGTCGAAGTTTATTTGATATAGGTACCTACATTTGATCTTGACATTTTTACACTGATTTCAGGCGCAAATACAATACAATACTCTTTATTGCACACCAAAATAAACAAATACTTATTAAGAACTCCTCATTTTTGACAGACAGTATTTAAATATAGTAAACGTACGTAATATAACGTAGTGACGTATAGTAAGGAGTTGGAGAGCAGCTTGGAGTAGGTATAAAGGAGGGGGCAATTGCACAAAAGATCCCACTGGGTCGAAGAGTATCCGCAAGGGCCCTCATATTAATAAGATAACATTAAGACGTCTAGTAAAGTCTCCATGTCCGACATTTTATGTTATACCAATCTAGCCTTTAAGTTAAGGACATATGCTAGTAGACGGATTACCATCAGGCAGGCCTTAATGCTACAGTCAAGCTAAACAAAACTGTTTTTAATTTTATTGCTGGCTAGTTGAGTGATTTTTGAATTTCTGTTCTCTGCTGTAAGTAACATACTTTAGGGGCATTTTCACTTTAAAGTTTACCCCCTACCTTTTTTCTCGGATCTCGATGATTTTGGGTATTCTGACTCAGAATCACGAGTACTATCCATTTCCGCAAAGAAAAAAGTGTCCCACCAAAAAAGTCAGTTTTGTGACGCTTTTTTCATACAGTTTATATGGCTCGTCACAAAACTGACCCAGAAAAATTGTATGGAAAATCAAGGACATTTTTTTTCTTCATCTAAATCAATAGTACTCGTGATTCTGAGTCAGAATACCCAAAATCACCGAGATCCGAAAAAAAAGTAGGGGGTGCACTTTAAAGTGAAAATGCTCTTAGATATCCTTAATCTCGTGAAAGCGTACATTTAAAGAGGAGGAAAAGCATTTAAAAGTGCCGTCAAGTCTAGCAGAATCTCATTATTCTCATACAATTAAATTACGGAGCTCTTCAATACTGGCCGGCTTAGGAAGAACGGGGGAAAAAGATTTTTTATTCGTGTTCTTAGAATGAAATTTTAACAGCAGAACCGTATGCCTGATAACAGAAAGTGATATCTCTAAGATATCACTTTTTCATGTCTCTGTCTAGCGCTCTACTTCTATGTCATTTGATGTTTAACAGTAGCTTATCGATGAAGGAAAACTTCGAACTACTTTAACTTCACTTACTTCAGTAGCTTAATCACGTTTTAAAGACAGCACGCCGCATATTTTCCCGTTTCAAGATCGTTCTCCCTGAAATCGCATGACGACAATCGCACGATTTTTGCTATCTGAAAAAAACAGCGATGTATACCTATTAGGTATCTGCCTCCTAAATTTGCAAGCAAGTGTGATGAAAACATGATAAATGCACACACGCGTCCCTCGTAACTGGTTCACTGGGTGACTCAATCTGGCAATATCCGGTGCTACTTATTTCCTTCGCTTCAGGCCAGCAGTGTTATTTTAGTAGTCTGTAAATGCTTCACCTCACCCCAGGTGAACCAACGCGTTATATCTCGGATTAGGTGTTGTAATAACGATTCCCGGTGTGAAGATATACTATTGTCCCCCGCGGATACGAAGTAAATCCTGACACATTGCGCAACTATGAAGTTTCTGAATAATGACAAATGTCAACCATAGGAAAAAAATACATATTTACTTATTGCGTGTGACAGAATAGTGAGTGGCAATAATATCACAGACAATATATCGATACACGTTAAGAAGTTCGTATAGCCAAAAATATTGTTTATGATTTATGATGATGTCCATTAATGTAAATAAAACGTATTACTTAATTGTAATATTAGTAATATTCTCCTTCAGTTAATTATAAATATTAATAAATAAATGCGTTTGTTTCTTTATTACTAACCTCTAGGAATGGAACTCTTTTTACCTAGAGAAAACTTTTTGTTTTTATTATTTACCATATTTCCTGTCAATAAATTCAATGAAACGTCAATATAGCTATGATAAAACTATTTTAAGTAGGTGTTGCCTTGTACGCTTCCAAAGGTTGATAATTCTGATTGTGCTAAACTTGTACATGTTTTTGGCTATTAATACCTAGTGCCATCGCATCCCCATCTCACCCATTGACCAAGGAGCAGATTGAAGCAAGGGCTTGTTAACTTGGAATTTGTAATGCTTACTCGTACTATTTGGACTTGTTAAAATGCCGAAACGATCAAAGAAATTCGTTCTTAACAGTCAGTCTCGTGAGCTTATCATACGTGTTCGTGACTATTTTGAACGAGAAGCTCAAAACGGCGGTCCGATATTACCCGTGACATCGGTGTTGGATCGAATTGCAGATGCTTTCGATATGAGCAAAAAAAACTATTATAAAAATCACGAAAGAAAAATTGGGTGAGACTGGCATGGAAGATAATGTTCTACATTCTCCCAACAAGTGAAAAAGAGCGAAGCTTACCGATGTAGATAATTTTGACGTTAACGCCATCCGTGCTTCGGAAAGTGATACATAATAAAGTAAAGAATATCTGGGGGCACGGCAGTGCCCCCGCAAGTCGAGCAAAAAGGTGCACGGCCGTACCATCCTTTTCTCGAAGCCATTCAGGCCATTTTCAACATCCTGTAATTTTGTCCCAGTTAAAGCTAGAACCCTGAATTTTCAGTAACATGTTGGGCATAATATGGGTTAGATATATTCGCAATAACATTCAATTTGAACTTTTATTTTAAGAACTATTGCCCCTCAAAATTCCTTAGTTTTGTCACTGACTCACTGACTGACTGACAGATCATCAATCGTTTAAGGTAGTTCTAGCAGACCCACAAGCTCCAAATTTTAAACATAATTAGTTTTTAGCCTATTAATTGCTAGAAAATTAAAAAATATTGCAATATCAGTCACGTATCTGAGATATACAAACTGCATAAGTAAGTTTGTAATCCTATACAAAATACATGCGATTACAAAGTTACTTTTACAGTTTGCATGTTCGTTACTAGAAGTCATACCTGAAAAGAAAAAAAAAGGGATGAGATCCCATCAAAAACATTACATGTAAAAAGATTCAAGTCTCGCAACACAATTCTTTTACAACAAAAAGTAATGATATGTAATCTTAAACCAAGTCTGTTATATTTTAGTCAATAGTACCGGAGGGGTGCCCACAGAACAAAATTTCCACCGACTTGCATCTGCATAACTTTATTTTTTTTAAATATATATAATGACATGATCAAAAACATAAAGTACCTAATGCTGATGCAAGTCGGTGGAAATTTTGTTCTGTGGGCACCCCTCCGGTACTATTGACTAAAATATAACAGACTTGGTTTAAGATTACATATCATTACTTTTTGTTGTAAAAGAATTGTGTTGCGAGACTTGAATCTTTTTACATGTAATGTTTTTGATGGGATAAATATTATCTCTACCTAGATGTTTTTTTTTCACTTTCCTTCATATACATCTGATAAATATTTTTTTATTACAGTTAGTAGAGAACTGCATTCGACTTAACTCACAATTGACTCGAATTTTATCGATGCAATGATCGAACGTGTAACAACCCTAGAAGCATGTCTCAGGATTGACTTCATAGCCGCCGGGGACTGTAGGGGTGATTGGCGAGGTGAGTGGTGAGGTGAGAAGTGTAGTTTCTAAACTATCAGCTGTCAAATAGTATTTTTTTAGGGTTACCAGCACTAAAATGACGGCGACCGCTTTAGCTTACTTGGTAGTGACCCTGCCTTAGAAGCTGGAGGTCCCGGGTTCGAATCCCGGCCAGGGCATTCATTTGTGTGATGAGCACGAATATTTGTTCGTGGGTCATGGATGTTTTCTATGTATTTAAGTATCTAATTATATCTATATAAGTATGTATATCGTCGCTTAGTACCCATAGTACAAGCTTTGCTTAGTTTGGGACTAGGTTGATTTGTGTAAGATTGTCCACAAATATTTTATTTATTTATTTAAAAAGCAAAAATGGCGGCAAATTTAAATGTTGCGTCCTTTTTGGGACATCCTTTATAAGCTAAACATGTTACTAACAAATATGGACATGCGTCTCAAATAAATGTTTTCATTCATTCAAAAAGTGCTCAGCGCCGCTAAAGAAGTTTTCACTTCAAAAATGGTCCAAGTGTGTGTCGGGCCACACGCGATGTAGGGTTCCACCCGTTACATTATGTAGACTAAAAAGTTTGCAAACTTACATAATTATATACTAAGTATGTTCCTTACACAATTACAGTTTGCGTTTCAAAGTTCATTTCTTAAGGCGATATATCGATTGAAAGAGACACCCTTTGTTTTTCGCTCACGACAAAACGGGATGATTAGATTAGATTAGATTCATTTATTTCTTATTTAAAATTAACATGTCATTTTACAAAATTAAAAAAGCATGAATTCACAAAAAGATCGTCAGAGTGTATATAAATAATAATGCAACCCTCTCCGAGAATGGCTTTGTTTATTAAATTTCCTCTTGTCAGTACCTAGATAAATACCACCATATTAACTTAATCGTGTCTTTTAATAATGCGTTGTTTTAGTAGGCTGAGGAAAAAAATGAAAATATAGACTCGACTTTGGATTTATCTTCTATCGAGAAAATTTTAAGCAATCATGTTTCGCTATTGTCAGTACCACAATCATATATCTGAAAATCAGCCCCTACTGTTTGCTAGTCTGGGCAGGACAGCGTTTCAAAGTCTCCAAATTTCTCAGAGGAGCCTGTGTAGAGGCAAGGCCTTCTCCATACAAACTCTGTGCAAGTTTTATTCGTCGGTTTTGGCACTCCCGCATATATATTTTTTTCGCTTGTTAATGTTGGATATACAAAGAATAAAAAAAATAAAAATAAAAAAAATGCAAAAAAAAATCCTGAGGTTCTGGCTAACAGAAAAATAAGTATCATCATTGGCTTGCCCTTATCCCATTTAGTTGGGGTCGGCGCAGCATGTTTTTTTCTTCCATACCTCTCTATCGCTCGTCATCTCGGCACTCACATCCTTCCTCTCCATATCATCTTTCACGCAGTCCATCCACCTTTTCCTTGGCCTACCCCTTCTCTTGCATCCCTCCACATTCATAACTAATACCCTTCTTGTTAAATGACTTTCTTCCCTCCGCATAACATGACCATACCAACGTAGACGATGAGCTTTCAACTTATCGACTATGGGTGCTACTTTCAGGCTTCCTCTTATATACTCATTTCTAATACGATCCATTCTGGTAACTCCGCTCATCCATCTCAACATTCTCATCTCTGTAACATGTAATCTCTTTTCATCCGTCACCTTTGCGGCCCAACATTCCGATCCATACATGACGACAGGTCTCACAATGGTCTTGTAGATTTTTCCCTTCAGTCGAAGGGGCATTCGGGCGTCGCATATTGTTCCCGAGACCTGTCGCCATTTCATACATCCTGCGCTTATTCGGTTTTTAATGTCACGGTCAATATCGCCATTACACTGTATGAGTGACCCGAGGTATCTGAAATCGGAGCAGACCGGCAGCGTTACGCCATCGAGCTCTATGGGCGTAAAATTGGAGAGACCGCCGAAATCGCAAAACAGGTGCTCAGTTTTAGACCGACTGATCCTCAAGCCAACATTCTCCAATTTTTGCCGCCACTGCTCTAGTCTGCTCTGAACCTCGAGCCCATCTTCACCGACAAGAACAATATCGTCAGCAAAGAGCATACACCATGGTGCCTCCTCCTGAATGTCCGAAGTCAGAGCATCCATGACAAGCAGGAAGAGGTAGGGGCTTAAAGCCGAGCCCTGGTGTAAGCCCACCGCGACACTGAACTGGTCGGTGGTGCCAGCAGCCGACCGGACACGTGTACAACATTTGTCATACATAGACCGAATCAGCCCTACATACTTCCCAGGCACACCTTTCTCTTTCAAGGCCCACCACAAAACTTCGCGTGGGACTCGATCATAAGCCTTCTCGAGGTCAACAAACACCATATGCAGGTTTTTTTGCGCATGTCTGTATTTTTCACTTAGCTGGCGAAGTGCGAATATGGCGTCTGTTGTACCTCGGCCCGGCATAAAACCGAATTGGTTTTGTGTTATATCACTCTCGTCTCTCATTCTTCTCTCTATTACTTTCTCCCACACTTTCATACTATGTGACATGAGCTTTATTCCTCTATAATTGTTGCATTCTTGTACATCCCCCTTATTTTTATAAATGGGCACCAGCATACTGTCACACCATTCGTCGGGGACACTTTCTTCCTGCAACAATTTATTGAAGAATAAAGTCAGCCACCTATATCCATCCTCACTCAACAACTTCCATACCTCTCCTGGTATTCCATCTGGTCCAACAGCTTTCCCATTCTTCATACTTTTCACAGCCTTCCTTACTTCATCTATGTCAATTTCTCTCACAACACCCATATTCATTGATTGGTGTTCTAGCACTCTGCTCCACGCATTCTCCTCATTCATGAGCTTTTGAAAATAGCTTTTCCATCTATCCTTTATACATTCGTCTTCCGTCAACACTTTCCCAGAATCATCTTTCACACATTTTACATGGCATACATCTCTAGTATTGCTTTCTCTTGCTTTTGCCAAGCGGTACAATTGTTTCTCACCTTTAGGACTTTCCAAAGCCTCATATAACTGGTCCTGAGCTGCTGATCTGGCAATAGCAACTGCGCGCTTAGCTATCTTCTTACACTCTTTATATTCAATCCTTTTACTTTCCTTTTCACTTTCATTTCCACTTTCCACACTCTGCCATTCCTTAAATGCTTGCTTCTTCTTTTTCAACCTTTCTTGTACCTCTTCATTCCACCACCACGTTTCCTTGTCTATCACATACTTCCCTTTCGATTCTCCTAAGATCTCTTTTGCTTCTTTCCTTATATAATTCGCCATCTGTTTCCAACATTCATTCGCATTTAATCCCTCCATATCCTTCATTTCTATCATTTTATCCACCACTCTCTCCTTAAACTTTCTAGCGCACTCATCTTTCTCTAACATATGCCATTTTATTTTAGGTGGGGGGCGTTCTTTTTTCCTTTGTGGCTGGACTTTTACGATCACGTCTATAACAAGCAACCTATGCTGTGACACTAGATGTTCTCCGGGTATTATTTTGCATTTTTAACAGAAAAATAAGTATACTGACCAAAATCATAAGTGTAATTCAAATACAAGCAAAGAAAAACTTGTACAAAGTTTGTATGGAGAGTGCTTGCTTCTACAGGCGCCTTAAGTTCTGTAAATAATAAATGTCTACTTAGTCTTGGAAAAAAAGATGCACCTCCTCTACGTGTAGGGGGGAGGTACGGAAGGAGGACGAACGGATATATGGAAACTGTTCCCTGTTTACTACGGAACCCTAAAAACGGCCACATCGACCCAGAAACAAGTGACCAGATCGAATAGAAATCCAATCAGTCCACAGTTGAATTGACAATCTATTTTCACCGCCCTTGAATGCTAGGCGGCAACCCTGACCGATGTATTTTTGTTCTACCACCCCGATTTCAATTATTAATCAGAACTAGAGAGACAGAATCATAACGAGTTAGTTAGGCTTTATGATTTTTAGGGTGAATCAAAAAGGTGATTTTTTACACCTTATTAGTATACGTATACACACAGTTTCACACATTAAAAGTAAAGGATGTTAGTGATAGGTACTTGTGACACATCTGAAACATTTAATTCTACGCGATCTTGGAATACCATGGTTAGGTAAGTTCTATGTTAATGTGTATGATAATGTCCTATGTTCATTTGACGAAGCCTGTTGCGGATTTCATCTCTGGTGTAGTTCTATTCTGTTTTAGATTATTTGTTTATGTGCGCACCTGACGAAGCCTGTGTTGCGGATTTGAAATATAAATAAAGTTCTATTATGTTAAGTTCATTTGACGAAGCCTGTTGCGGATTTCATCTCTGGTGTCGTTCTATTCTGTTTTAGATTATTTGTTTATGTGCGCACCTGAAAAAGCCTGTGTTGCGGATTTGAATTTGTGTACTCTGTATTTATTTAGATTGAATAAAATAAATAAAAGTATATAAATAAATGATTATGATGATGACATTGATGACAAAATCCCATTTACTGATTGACCGACCATAATTGTTTTTTTTTAAACCTGATTGTGGATTTATAGGGCGGGCGCAAAGTGCGAAGTTGGAGAGTGGCCTGGGGGAAATCCAGGGGAAAACCTCAGACACGACCACATGGGCGGTTTGAACACTGGAATACTCTGAGTTTGCGCTCCAGCTCCAGTGAGATTAGTAGAGAGGCTGTTTTGTCGCTGGTTCGCTAAATCTAGCCTAGCTCTCAGCTCAGCAAAGTCTAGCAAAAAACTCGGCTAGGCCCGACCTGGGTACCACTGACTCCACCAAGTATCCGGTGGTACTACCGGGACAAATACGGACTATGTGCATAAGGTATGTCCAGTCGAAGGCATATAAACGTGTAGGTATACATTTTTGGACCTTATGTGAATGGAATAAAGCTCACAGAGCCACTAGTAATAATATAATACCAAAAAGGTAACGAAAGAAACCTTTTGGTGCTCCTGTTTGTCCGTTTGTACCAGCTATTTTTTGCCGGTTTACAACCAATTAAACACGTTTTTTTAAAGGATTCTCTTTCAAAAATACCAAATAAAATGCAAACGTATGTCACTGCTTCGCCCTTGGAGGCCTTTTTTTTGTCGCAGAGGAAATACGTTTACGTATCCTCCCCGGGCCGGGGAGACCCATAGCGGGGGGTATGTGGGACTCGCCCTTCCACAGGGAAAGAAGGAAAGAAAAGAAAAGAAAAACATTTATTCGTGGCACAAATACAGTACAAATAAACATAACACCACAATACAGAACATAGCCACGAAATGAAAGAGAATACCCACCAAAACCGCTGCGGCGTTAATCCTCTTTGCCGTGTAGGGGGGCACCATGAGGTCGCTAGCATTCTATCACGATGCCCCCCCGGACGCCCCGACTAAGCGCCGGGGGCACCCTCGCGCCAATGGAGGGAAGGGTTGGTAACGCTCCAACCTCTCCCCCAGACGTGTAGGGCCTAATTGTGTGGGTCCCCAGCCCACGACCCTACTGAGGAATCAGGCGATTTATGTACTGCAGACGCCTTCTTCCCCTCCGCCCTTGGAGGCCTTGCCCTAACCTAACCTTGTAAAAATATTATCGTATTATCTTTAATTGAAAAAACCTCGTCCTTCGGCTAAATTCATAACCCATATCCTGCCATCTAGCGTCGTTTTGACAAACTAAAACGAAGCTGAGTTCGTTTCAGTGTAGATATTAAGCGAGTCTTAAAGTTTCGACGCAGTAGCATAGATGGCGCTGATAGACTAAGATGAAACCGGTTTTGTAAGAGTTCCGTATGCGTAACAATAACCCAGAAGCATACGAGTAGATGGCGCTAATGGACCAAAATGAAATCGGGTTTGTTGGGGTTCCTTATAGGTCACAATAATGTAAAAAATTGTTATATCCGTCTATGACAGCCCTTTACATGTATCTCAGTTGTATCTCAGAACTACATATATGCTATCAATATGATTGTGATACTATTATACTATTCTGCGCTGTCGATTAAAAAATATAAAAAGTGCATGTTTATTTTCTGTAAGAAAGAACGATGTGAAATGGAAAACAATTCAATATTATATGACCGGTGCAACCCGTGTCGAAACGTCGGTAAAAAAGGTAAATTAAATAAAAGTCTTACAATAAGAATTAATATTTTTAATGTCAAAATATTAATAAAATATTAACTTTATTTAACCATGGTGCAATAAATGATTATGATTATTTTTCTTAGTTAATGTTAATTTTCGTTGGTATCTAGTTTTTGGTAATTATTTTTTCTTCCATTTCTTATTGTTTTTTCTGAATCAAAAATTATTTTTTTAAATTCTATTCAACTCAATTCAACCAATTCGATTTCTGGGCCACTTCGTACCTTGTCACAGTGACAGTAGGTAATATGAGATCTCTAGCGGCTTTCATATTGACTTTCACTGTGACAAGGTACGAAGCGGCCTAGAAATTAAATTGGTAGACTTAACTTTTCTGATGCATGCCCTCATAGCTCTCTCTTAGTGCCCTTACTTGACCTACAATAACGAATAACGATCTCTTGGATATAGTACCCACCAATGCTTAGATAAACAGATACGAGCAACACTTTGGCTCCGTGCCATCCGTCGAATCAGATTATCAAATTTTCCCGCAGCGAATCCCAATTCGAATATAAGAGTACGAAGCGATTTTTGAATGGCGCGCCATCTTTTATTTAATGTTGCAAATGGTTCCGAAGATGGTTGTTGCCACAAACAAATGATGCCATTTGTGGGACAGGTGTTCGAGTTTTGAGAGGGTGTGTAACAAATACCCAAAAAACACTTTTTTGGGGGATATTTTGGTGTAGTTCCTTAATTCAAACAGGAGTTCATTTCCATTTATTAAATAGGTACACAATTTCGCGGCGTTTATAAACAATGCATCTAGGCTAGTAGAGTTGTTTCAGACTAGTAATCTATACAAAAAGAAAATGGCCAAGTGCTTGTCGCGCTATGCGCCTAATGTAGGGTTCTGCAGTTGTCCACCCCCATCCATTACATTATAGAGACACAATTTCGATAATTTATATTCACTCTCTAAATCATTATATTATTCTCTAAATCACTTTGGCGACTGCATCGACCCCTCACGGGAAAATGAAAAAAAAAAACTGTCAACATTTAGGCTTCTTCCACAATGTCATCCAACAGTTTATTGAGGCCGCCATTTGTAAATCAAATCATAATCAATGCCTCTTCCGCTTATCAACAATTCTTTACGATCTTTTTATAGTAATAGATGCGTAAAATTTACGAGAGACCAACCCGAATGGGAATAGGTCGACCGTCCATTGCATGGTCTGCATCCAGCCAACATAGCAGCGATATAGCATTTCATACATTTCATTTTCAACACTTAATAATCTCAAATAGATCGTTTGATATACACGGATGAATTTGATCATGATATAGGGCCGACTACAATTAAATGAGAATAGGGATAGTTGAAGAAAAAGGCGGAGGCACACTAAACTCAGAGATATATTATAAAAAAAAACATAAATCAGAAAAAAATATAAAAAACATTTAGACTGAGCCTTTTAGGTGGGACGCATTCTAGTTTTTACGGAAACTTGTCAGCATTGTTGTATAATGACACATTCCGATATTGCACTGCACGCCGGCTGTCGGTAGGTTGTGATGAAATAATGTAAGACCTTTTTGTAAAATACTTATCTATCATCTAGTGAAAAGCGAAAACTTATGTTTTCGCCCGCATATCGTTGGATGTTCGCCTAATGCACCCACCGTTTTACGAAACAAAGAAATGGATTTGGCAATTTGGGTCACGGGTGCGTTCTTTTACGACTTATTTTTTCCTCCAATTTGTTAGTAAATTCGACATGACGTGGTACAATTTTATTAGGTTTATTCGTTGTTTTGATTTTCCTGCCTTGACTTACCTAGATTACCTATTTAATTCCAGTATTAGGAGCCCGATGTCCTCTTTGACACTTAATCCCAAGATATAGTGTAGGAACTGGTTTTGTGAAGGCCATGGCCATCAGACCTGGACGCTTGCTATTCCATGAGAATCACATGGGCGTTGTGGACCCTTTATTGTTTTGAGGGTTCGTCGTGTTGACAGCTAAAGTCGCATAATCGGGAGTGTCTTCCTCACTACCACCACATAAATAGAGACATTCTCGTTTAACGACAAAGCTCCTTATAATAAGATTTAAAAAAAAATAGAGATGCTGCTCACAAAATTTTACGAGAATCGGTTTAGAAATGCAACCTGTAGAGAAAAAAACGGCCGCAGAAAAATACGAAATCATTGATAAAAAGTTTGTTTTTTTAATTTCCAAAAACTGACTCGACTAAAACTTTCTTTTTTTTCGTACCTGCTCACAGAATTTCACGAGAATCGGTTGAGAAATGCGACCTGTAGAGGAGGACAAACGGAAATCCGGACATACGAAAGCATTTTTGTCGAAGCTAAAACAGAGATCTTCGTTTCACTTGGTCAATAAATATTTACTATTCCTTACCATTTCGAAACAAACTCTGATCTCTCAGGTGCTTGTTATAAGAAAATATAAGTGTACAAGCGGATTCAGAAGAGTTGAGTGCAAATAAAGCGTATTACATTTCTAGTGCGGGAACGAAGTGTATTACACGCTCTCAAGTACTAAGCACTCTACAGGAGGACTATTGGAATCAACAATTTGTATTACAATAAACACGAATGATATTTTTTATGTTATAGGATGCAAAATCTGCCCCATATAACATATTGCCACTATATAGCATATTACCTATGCCTCATTTAATGAGCAGATAGATCGCCTGATAGTAAGCCATCCCCACCCACCCTCGCCCATAAACACATGCAACACCAGAATATATCAATGAATTGATGCGCGCGCTCAATCGATGTGTATTGGATTTTGAATTTTTTATTGTAGTAGACTCTTATTCCTCGATACGCCACTGTTAGCAGAACAATAAACGCGACTTTCGTGTGTCGTGGGTTCCAACCCTGTCTCGGTATACACCGGGTATTTGAAAAAACAACTTCATAATATACTGTGCATGTCAAATTGAGGCTTAGGACAAATTAAAAGCGCGCTCGTAGTTTCTTTGTGCTGCGCTGGCAAATTTAATTGCTACAAAATTCATTATAGGTTTTGCGGAATGGAAACACTACGCTATCGAATCTCATGTTGGTTAATTCTTTTGTTTGGTGGTTAGATGTAAAACTACTTTATCTACACACATATCATAAATCCTCTATAATATGCGTTCGGAAACCGTAGAAAATGACTCTCATTTCAACATTCAATGAATTTATGGCAATTTTCTTATCTGTGGCTAACGTTACAGCAGTAATATAATTTTCATTTTAATCTCATATATGATGTTAAAATATTAAACGTCAAACAAAACTGTCAAAATGTAAATGTCAAAGTTGACATGTCCCTATTCTAGTATCACTGAAAATTCAAATTCAGTCGATGCGAAATGTCAGCTCGATGTTTTTTTTAGTATATGTCGCACGAAATTTGAGCTAGAACGACATGATCACATCAGAATAGGGACTCTTTACTTTTTAAAATAACATTCAGATATCGGTTGCCAGTTCTGATTTCGATATTTCCGCAACCGTGCAAAAAAGGTTGTATTAACACAATTATTGTATTTATTTACTACGGTTTCTGAACCCATCTTAGAGTAGTTATAATATGTGTGTAGATAAAGTAATGTATGCAACTGTACATAATTAGGCATTAAAACACGAGTGTGTTTTTATGAAACGAGCCGAAGGCGAGTTTCATAATAAGGTGACACGAGTGAATGCCCCTCATTATGTACCAGTTGCATATACTACTATTGTTTGGTAACAACACAGTATTGTAAATAATGCGGAACTCCTATTCAAAACTGAAAAATATTAAATGATTCTACATTAGCAGTTTAATAACGGCTATTTTGTTTGTACTTGAATTTACAGGTAAGTAGGTATATATCATTGCAGTTGCTTGGGGTAAACTGGGTGAAATGAGGGTTGTAGGGTGTAAATGATACGCCCTCTTTCCCCCACTAGCGACATTTGCCACCAATTTGAGATCGTTAACTTAATTAATCATCAGATTTTAAAATCGTTAATTCATTACGAATAAATTTAATTTCAGAGGCAGAGATCACAAAATGCCAACAGGCGTTTGATTATTTTTGATTAATTACTTACTCTAAAGATTGTATCATTAAGTTACAAACAGTCTACTTGTTTTTTAAATAGCTTCGGCATGGGGTGCTGGTGTGCTTTAGAAATTATACAGTATTACTTGAGGATCTTTATAACCTCACATGCAAAACTATACAACCTCCTAATATTATAAATACGAAAGTATGTCTGTCTGTCAGTCTGTTACATCTTCACGCTTAAACAGTTAAACCAATTTAGATAGAATTTAGTATGGAGAGTTTGAGTCTCGAGGAAGGACATAGGATACTTTTTATAATCACTAATTATAATAAACATACAAAAGTTTTGGATAAACTTGTAAGTTCCGAGAAACTTGCAAAACTCCACTTGCTTTTCCAAATCTGAAAAAGTCGAAAATCTTCGAAAATCCTATGATGGACAAGACAAAATCCAATTATGGACACCCAATCTTGGACACCTTAAGGTTTAAAAACATTGTAGACCGCCTGCAATTTCACATATAAATTCCTTTATTTGTTGAATTCCAAACTTTAAAAAAAAGTAAAAACTGTCATATAAAAGGAGGCACAGGTCGTATTCAGCCAATTCAGCTCGTATTTTTCTGTTGGAAACGTGACGTCTTTTTCAGTCTTGAATAATTTGCGTTTTTCGGTAAAACCATACACTTGCGATTCTGTTAAAAAAAATAAACATCCCGCTGTTTATTTTTTTATTGAGCATGATGTTTTTGACGTTTTAAGGTTATGTTTATCAAATATTTATCCAAATTTTGTCGTATTTCCTCCATTTTTGAGAAAAGTACTATATTAGCCTCGGCCGGAATGGCAATTGCAGGGTTCGTATCGTATTATAATTAAATGGACTCGCAAGCTCGTCTGTTTAAGCAAATACTCAGCCTGCAATTGCTTTTTTCCCCGGCCACGGCAATAATGTATTATTTTTTTCGGGATAAGGATTCATGGATAAGGAATTCAAATTTTACATTTCTTTAGAATTTTAAGTAAAAAATTTTTTTACGAAAAATCGTCATTATACTCGATTTCGACTAATTCGGGGATGAGGATTTCAAATTTTATATTAATTTTGAATTTCAAGTTAAAAAATTTTTTTTTCGAAATATCGTCATTATACTCGATTTCGACTAATTCGGGGATAAGGATTTCAAATTTTACATTTATTTTGAACTTTAAGTAAAAAAAAATTACGAAAAATCGTCATTATACTCGATTTCGACTAATTCGGGGATAAGGATTTCAAACTTTACATTTATTTTGATTATAAGTAAAAAAAATTTTTTTTTTCCAAATATCGTCAATTTACTCGATTTCGATTAATTCAGGGATAAGGAGTTCAAATTTGATATTTGCCTTCGGCTTCTGAACACATCTTAGAGTACTTATAATATGTGTGTAAATAAAGTAATGTATGCAACTGTACATAATTAGGCATTAAAACACTCGTGTGACCCTATTATGAAACTCGCCTTCGGCTCGTTTCATAAAACACAATCGTGTTTTAATGCCCCTCATGATGTACCAGTTGCATAATAGTAGTTTATGCTATTCATAATAAGGTCAGACGATTGTTTTAATGCCTAATTATGTACAGTTGCATACATTACTTTATGTCACACCTAGCCATAAAGTGGCCATTACTGCACGCTCCGCGCGCGAAAAAACCCACTTCCTGGCCAGGGGGTGACATAAAATTTTGTACTTACCACGGGCGATAATAAAGAAAGCCTCAGATCGCATATTTATCGCCCTTGCCTTCGGCTCGGGCGTAAAATACCTGCGATCTAAGACATTCTTTGTTTTGTCGCCCTTGGTAAGTAATGTACTATTATCTACACACATATTATAAGTACTCTAAGATGGGTTATAGTAGCCGGTATTATATAACATTTGAAATCCTTATCCCCGCAATAGTCGAAATCAAGTTGGTATAAAGACGATTTTTCGAAAAAAATTTTTTTTTCTTAAAATTCAAAATTAATATAAAATTTGAAATCCTTATCCCCGAATTAGTCGAAAACGAGTATAATGACGATTTTACGCAATAATTTTTTTTTTCGCTGTAAATTCAAAATTAATATAAAATATGAAATCCTCATCCCCGAATCAGTCGAAATCGAGTATAATGACCTTTTTCGAAAAAAATATTTTTTTTCCTTAAAATTTAAAATAAATGTAAAGTTTGAAATCCTTCTCCCTGAATCCTTATCCCAAAAAAATAACCTATATCGAGCTGACCTTTCGTATCGACTGAATTTTAATTTTCCTGTTCTAAATTAAAAAAAAAAACATTATAGTACTAAATAGGACATTATAATGAATATTATATTACTGCTGGTAAACTTCACCACAGGTAAGAAAATTTTCATAAGTACATTGATGTTAAAGTGAAGGTCGTTTTGCCTACGGTTTCTGAACGCATTTTAGAGGATTATGATATTTGTGTAGATAAACTACTATTATAATAAAACTGGGTGGCATTTTTCAAACATTTACCTCGCCAATAAATCCGTCCAACATTGGGTGTCCATAATTGGGTAACCAGAATTCAGTATGAAAACCAATCATGGAGAAATTGTCCATAATTGGAGATTAACAAAAAACAGGAACCAGTAATGTACATCCTCTCTAAATCATTCAAATTGGATTCTAATGCTATAAACACTTTAAAAAAGTATTGTTAAATATGTAACGCTTCTCACGAAATCATATCAAAATAATATTGTTTAGAGAAAATAAAGTTTACAATCAAAAACGTAAACCTACTTCCTTAATTATTTCTGTAAGAAATTTAGGTTATTCGTGAAAAATGCCGGAGCACACTTTTTGCCGCCGCGCCATTTTTAAACAAAATGACCGAGGTGTATGTCATTTGTCAATGTGATACATAGAAGCCTATTCTTTATGCTTAAAGTGTTGCCATGGCTAAAATACTTTTCCGTTGCTTAATTTCGACCGTGAAAGATTTTTGCGTCCATTACTGGAGCCAGGTCCATTACTGGTGCCACTACGTTAGTCGCCGGCAAAAGCTAGTTTATTATAATTGACAGACATTTCGACTTGCGATCGTAGCGAAAACTTCAGCCAATGAATATATTCCGTATCCAAATTAAGCTGATTCAGCCTTTCTATAAGTATCTACATTACATTGTGTTTTATCGCTTAACTTTGTTGGGAATAGACTACTTGCTGCTCGTCTATAGTGGCTTGTTAAATAGTCTCACTATAGATGTCGAAAATTATGTAGAAACACCTACTTAAGTGGTGGAGAAAGAGAAAACTTTGGATTCAGAAATACCAGGCCCCTATTTCACCAACTCGACAATTGTCACCTGACAATGACAATTCCAAGTACATTTCTGAGTCGTTACATACAGATGGTCGTTGGATAGCATCCATACCTACCGGCTCGGCAATGTAAACCGAATTGTCATTGTCAGGTGACAATTGTCAAATTGGTGAAATAGGGGCCAGATTGATTTATGTGATTTTGAATTTCGAATCTTCGTCCATTTTTTTAGAGTTCGAATCTAGATTTTGATTTGTATACTTGTACAACTACGCGGGGCCTAACGCGCGGTTTGGATTAGAAAGAAATTGCGTGCAATTTTAAGTGAATTTTAATTACATTGCAGCGTTTGATCGTATTCATCTTACCACGGTAGCCCGCAGGCCCGCAATGTAATGAAACTTACATGCAAGTTCTTGCCAATGTAAATTTTATTTATTTATCGTATGGCATTTATTTCGAACCGTGAGATCTTCGAGAAGACAGTACGGTTGCCAGTTTTTGTTGCACTTTTAGAACCACCCAGGGGTCACGTATGGGTACTTTCCCTACGGACGTGGTGCAACTTCGACCCCCCTTGGTCAAGTGAGTGGGCAACTTGACTATTAGAAGTTTCAAGCCGCCCGTAGGCCTCCAACTGGGCTTAACGACTGCTGCCATAGACAGCAGCCGGCAAATGTAAATGAGAATCCTATACTCCGTTTTTTTTTTCAGATGAGAAAAATCGTGCGATTGTCGTCATGCGATTTCAGGGAAAACAATCTTGAAACGGGAAAAAATGCGGCATGCTATCTTCGAGACGTGATAAAGCTACTGAAAAAAGTGAAATTAGTACAATATTATCCTCTAATGTCTCAGGGAAACGAAGAATTATAGGCGAAAATTACCGTTAAAACTTAAAATTCTCATCTTAAAAAAAACGGGGTAAAGTTGAGGATGCAATCAAGATTCATGCTAGGATGAGAGCGAATTCAAATGTTGATTAAAGTGTAGATTCAATGAATAAATTTAGTTCCTCATATTGAAATGGTAGGGATATATTTTTCCTTTAAGTAAGACGGTGGCTTAATACGATTTGTGATTAAAATTAAAATGTAAATGTGTTTTAAAATTCTTCACGATAAAATAGACGAATAGACGTTAAGAAAATGGAAAATATATAAGTATATTGATTTACGTAAAAAGGAAAACAAATAGAACCGACAAAAGATATCCCTGTAACTCGTTTTCAACCGATCCTACTCATAGAATCGGTTGAGAAATGCGACCGTACCCTTACCATGAGTTTGCAATGTTTGCATTACCGTACTCGCTAGCGACTGTGTATCTGTATTCTGTAAAGGATCGGCAAAGCGCACGTGATTGTTTTTGAGTTGCAGGTGTTTATAGGTTGCAGTTTCCACTACCATACCATCAGATGAACCGTAAGTTTGTTTGCGCCATCGTTTTATAAAAAAAACAAGGGCACGTGTCTATCTATCTCTCTTAATGAAAAATAATACAATACTCAAAGGAACAAACTATTTATTAAGAAAAACAATAAGAATAGGAATAAAACATAGTTAAAGCTAAATATAACAATTAAAATTATTCCTAAATAACTTAATAAATATTATATTTATATTTTTTTATATTTGTGGACAATCTTACACAAATCAACCTAGTCCCAAACTAAGCAAAGCTTGTACTATGGGTACTAAGCGACGATATACATACTTATATATATAGATAAATAAATACTTAAATACATAGAAAACATCCAAGACCCAAGAACAAATATTCGTGCTCATCATACAAATAAATGCCCCGGCCGGTATTCGAACCCGGGACCTCCAGCTTCGTAGGCAGGGTCACTACCAACTAAGCTAAAGAGGTCGTCAAATACTCAAAGTAAAAAAAAAATACGTGTCAAAAAAATGATACCTAACTAGAGATGAATCTCGATAGGAACAGGTTGAATCGCATAGCAGTACGCGAGTAGGCGCGATCGATACAGCGCCCGGCTGGGATCTAGAACGGGTCGCGTGGCTAACAACCAAGCTTACAGACATAGACTTTACATTACATAGGTCTATTTAAATGTGTTGCATTTGCATTTCAATCACATTGAAATGTGTTCGCGTGCACGCTCTACGCGTGCGAAAGATATTGAAATCAAATTTGAAAGCGTAAGGTATGTTTTGATTCGATCACAAAATTCAGCACCCGCACTGAGCGAAAAAAATACTAATTTATGTCACACCTGGCCATAAAGTGGCCATTATCGCACGCTCCGCGCGCGAAAAAACCCACTTCCTGGCCAGGGGGTGACATAAAATTTTGTTCTTACCACGGGCGGAAATAAAGAAAGCCTCAGATCGCATATTTATCACCCTTGCCTTCGGCTCGGGCGTAAAATACCTGCGATCTGAGACATTCTTTGTTTTATCGCCCTTGGTAAGTAATGTAGGTACTATATTAGTAAGTTTTAGTGAATCCCAAGACAAGGAGATTATATACTAACGGTTACAAAACAGTTTAGTTGTTACAAGGGATTTTTTTTGTATTAGTAAATAACTACTAATATCAAAAACTGGTTTGTAACCGTTAGTATATATAATCTCCTTGTCCTGGGATTCACTAAAACTTACTAATAATTAGTATTTTTTTTCGCTCAGTGCGCAGGAAGTACAAAACTCCTATCTGATTGTTGTTAATAAGGCTACCTTTCCATCAGAGCTAAGCTATGCTGCGACGATGTGATAGCTTTCCTTTTCCACCGGTGCTATGTGAAACAATGAATATGATTGGTGGATAACGCATCCATAGCAACGTAACATATAGCACAGCTCTGTAGCTCTAGTATAAGTTTTTTCGGAACATTAACTAATTCGAACGCGTTTGCGTTTTGTCTCAAAATGTATAAAAACGCTCTCGCCGAGTTTGAAATACGCGCGTTCATCGGTTAGCAACAAATTTTATACTCGCTGTTTAAGTTTCCACTAGTGACCACCAGAGGCTCTGTTCACGTTTTCATACCACTTTCATACATTTTGAGACAAAACGCAAACGCGTTCGAGTTAGTTAATGTTTCGAAAAAACTTATACTAGAGCAACTGATTGAAAGGCAAACGGGACTTAAACGCGTGCTACTTACATTCATCTGTGTTGTGGTCACAACATTCTTGGTCTCAAGCTGACCTTCTCTAATACTAATACGGCATGCTCTTTTACAACTTTCAAAAACTGACCCTACCAACTTCAGGCCAATTTCAATACTACCGGCACTAAGCAAAGTTTTTGAGAAACTTATTCTTAATCAGCTTTTGTCCCATTTTAATCGCAATGAACTGCTCAATAATAATCAGTTCGGATTCACTAGAGGTCGTTCTACCACCGATGCCGGGGTGGTACTAATCAAACATATTTTTGATGCCTGGGAAGAGGCTCAAGATGCTATTGGAGTGTTCTGTGATCTATCAAAAGCATTTGATTGCGTTGATCACGAGAACTTATTGAGAAAATTAAGACATTATGGGATAAAAAATGGTGCCCTTGACCTTGTATCATCGTATCTGTCGGAGAGAACTCAACGGGTAGTCATTAATGGAACTCAATCTGCGGGGACGACCGTTGCGCTTGGAGTTCCCCAAGGCTCGATTCTGGGTCCATTTCTATTCCTAGTTTACATCAATGACTTACCAAACCTGGTGCAACATAAACATGATATAGTGCTATTTGCAGATGATACGTCACTTATCTTCAAAGTAGGACGGAAAGAGAAAAACTATGGTGTTATTAATGAGGCACTAATTACTGTTGTGAACTGGTTTACAGCAAATAATTTACTACTTAATTCTAAGAAAACTAAGTGTATCAAATTCACTTTACCTAATGTCAAGCAAATAAGCAATTCGAAGATCAAACTAAAGGATGATGAATTGGAATTTGAAGACAATACTGTGTTCTTGGGCATGACCTTAGATTCAAAACTGCAATGGCATGCGCATATTGCCACTCTGGCTGGGAAACTTAGTTCTGCCGCCTATGCAGTTAGACGTATTAGACAGCTAACTAACGTTGAAACGGCCAGGCTGGTGTACTATTGTTACTTCCATAGTGTTATGTCTTACGGAATCCTGTTGTGGGGAAAAGCGGCCGACATCCAGACCATCTTCGTGCTACAGAAACGAGCTGTACGCTCCATCTACGGACTAAAAACCAGAGAATCGCTAAGAGATAAATTTAAAGAGGCAAACATTCTTACTGTAGCATGCCAATACATTTTTGAAAATATTATGTATGTACGGAAAAATTTACATGAATTCAAGCTTAACAGTGATATTCACGACTACAACACTAGAAGTAAACACAAGATTGTAGTGAAGGCCAGTCGTCTCCGAAAGGTTAGCACGTCGTTTGTGGGGAACTGTATACGATTTTATAACAAAATACCTATCGAAACAGTTAACTTGCCAAACACTAAATTTAAGTCTTATGTTAAACGTTATTTGCTAAACCAAGCGTATTATACTGTCAACGATTTCTTAAATGACAAAAATGCTTTTAAGCCAGTTGTAGTTTAATATTGTTAGATTTAATACACCTATGTTTATCTTAGCGTAAATCCTTGTACTCGTATACTAGTTGCGTTACGTTCTATTTAACATGATGCTGTTTCTCGCCGAAAAGTCGCTTTAATCTTTGCTATCATCAATGTCCGCCAGCTTGAATGTCATGCTCGCTTAAAGGACTTTGCTTACGGTGGCGTCGTTGATCGGGTCGCCACCTTCCCTAACAGATGGTCGAGGGAGACGATGGCTGAGATACGCGTCATACTCGTGATCGGGTGCTGTTTGTGGAGTCCGGTCGTTCATGCTTGCAAGGACATAGTAACTACTTTAATACTAGTGTCTTCTCTTGGAGATTGACGAGAGACATCACCCTGTTATGGATTAGTTTTTGTTGACATTGACTCTGAGAGAGACCTCTATATTAAATTGGTTTTTTTTCCTTTAATATTTAAAGTTTATTATTTTTATTTTGACGCTTTGAGACCATGTACATCCCAAAGCACGTTAGAATAGTCATTATTAAGAATATTTTGACGCTCAGAGACCATTTACATCTTTGAGATATTATATTAAATTTTGTTATTCAGACTGAGACCTTATACATCTCTCAATTTTACTATTATTGTAATGTTTGTAATAGATAATTAATATTTTGACATGAAAAATGTATTAAATTCTTATTGATATATTTCTTAAATTGTAAATTAATATTTTCTCATGAAAAATCTATCATATGCTTATATTGTAAGACTTTTTTAAAATTGTACATTAACATTATGACATATGAAAGTGCCCTTGTGGCCTGTTTGCAGAATAAGTGTTTGAATTCTGAATTTTGAATTCTATGTGTCTTAGATTTCTTGATCTTAAGTAGGTTAAGTATTATCATTGTAATAAGCATATTTTTGTGAGAAAATGGCTGACTGTCGAGTTTCTTTCGGCGTTTCTTCTCGGCAGTGGCCTCTGTGAAACGCTAGTAGGGTTTGACTTGTAAAAGTGCCATTGCGGCCTACTTACAGAATAAAGTTCATTTATTTCATTTATTTTATTTCATTTACAAATAATAATGATTGTAGTCGTTCAAGATTCTGACTGGTAGGTAACTGATTAATTTTGATAAACTGAGCGTGCTTTGTCAGATATTTTGCAGTGTTACCAGACCAGACATCCCATAAAGTATTATTCTATATTTTTTGCTTTATTTCTACAACCAACAGACGATGTTTATTTGCGCGGCAATCGTCCGGTTTCCGTTCCACAATACCGATCGTTGTCACGTTTCCGGTGCCGCGACCCGAGGGGCTACTGCCTCTGTTACAAATATTGTTGAGATATAAATCCTTGTAATAAATGCGAGTTTAGATTTTATTAGAGAGTGTTTCTTCGGTGAAGGAAAACATCGTGAGGCATCCGGCCTAAATAATCCCTCAGGCATCCCTCTGGGTTAGGGTCAGATTTTGTTAATTCCTAAAATAGGGATGTTGACACCAAATAAGAAAATCAATGAATTCGTATTTTCTCGAAAAAGGATCAAATTCTCAATCAAATAGCGAATAAAGTAATTAAAAAGGATAAATAATGACATAATTATAAGTCATCAAAGTTTTAGGAGGGGGCATTTTGTGTCCCTTTTCCGCAAAACGCCCCTGTGTATTGAACGATCGTCATTTACTATGGCGCTCCAGGCCAGTGACGTCACTGACCTGTAGCGCTTTCTCTCTCAAACTAAAAACATTCTAACGATTGTAGTTTCGTTATTTTTTGAGATATTTGAATAGGATTTTCACTGTTTGGCATAGTTTTAGGTATTCTTTCGTATGGAGTAATAATACATTTTAAGTCAACATCCCTATTAGTACCTATGCCACCATACCATACATTACCATGGGATTTAGGTATCTTAGTAGACAACTAGGACAGCGCTATTAGGCGGATGATAATGACATATAAGTCAATATTAACTTTTAAATTGACAAGAATGGACCGGATTAGGAATGAGTATATAAGGGGAAGCCTGAAACTTGCACCCATGACTGAAAAACTAAGAGCCAATCGCCATGTAATGAGGAGGGATGAAAGCCATGTAACAAGCAAAGTATTAGATATATAATGACTTATGAGTTTGGATGAATGCAAGAAACGAATAGGTAGGTACATGGATCGTGTGAGAGACGATATAATTAAGAGGATGTGAATGTATGTAGAGATGACGAGCGACTGATATATATGGAAAAAAAATATGTTGCGCCGACCCCAAATAAATGGGAAAAGGGAAATCGAATGGTAATTTACTTGACACGCATTTTATATTTCATGGTTTATAATGAAATGAAACTCTTGGATATATTGGAACAGGCACATTTTATACTGATATTAAAATAATAATAGTAGTTAAGTTACAGATAGTATGTACAAATTACATCTGTAGATTTTTTTTTTCATTAAGTAGTGAATTTGATCTCCGATTTTATCATTTAGGTAAATAAAATGCTAAAGAAATTCTAATTTACCTATTAGGGAGTTAAAATCACTAACTGAATAAATATCTTTTGTTTAATATAACACACATTATTATTGGGGAACGGGACTTAAGGCGATATATCGATTGAAAGAGACACCCTTTGTTTTTCGCTCACGACAAAACGGGATGCAACCCTCTCCGAGAATGGCTTTTTAGACAAATCTCGTTAAAATATCTGACTGTGTGCAGGTTTATTAAATTTCCTCTTGTCAGTACCTAGATGAGGTAAAATACCATCATATTAACTTAATCGTTTCTTTTAATAATGCGATGTTTTTAGTAGGCTGAGGAAAAAAAGGAAAATATAGACTCGACTTTGGATTTATTTTCAATCGAGAAAATTTTAAGCAATCATGTTTCGCTATTGTCAGTACCACAATCATATAGTCAAGAATCATATATCTGAAAATCAGCCCCTACTGTTTGCTAGTCTGGGCAGGACAGCGTTTCAAAATCTCCAAATTTCTCAGACGCGTACTATAACTAATTTTTCTATAACTAATTTACCTTTTTTAAGGTTTTGTACGCGATTAAGTCCCGTTCCCCAATAATTTTTAGTTTAAATCAATATAATATAACACAACTTTATTTACGTACCTATGTATGTATATCTTACAGAAATCTTAAATGTTTAATGGCTTTTTTTTCTTTATTTATTTAGAAGCTTTCGTCAGAATGACGATCGATGCTCTAGCAAGCCTCTATCTATACTACCTACTACGTCTCTCGTCTTATAAAAAGGTATATGTATACACTAAAAATAAAAATACATTAAATAAAAGAACTACAAAATGTGTATACTTATTTATACTTGTAATCCTTTTTGTAGACCGAATTATCCTTCTCTTTATGCCTTCTAAACAAAAGCACTGCCTTTCATTCTTAAGCGTAACCACTAATTGATACTGTAACCTAAACGAAGTAAACTTTTACACTTTCAGCCAAAAGACGGCTTTACGTACAAGGAAAGAAGGTTCGCATTTAAAAAATACGACTTATCAGTGTTGACCTTTTGTATTTAAAACAGAAGCATTTATGGCACGTGGCTAAACAATGGCATTGTTGAACCGATGGGTCCTTAAGGTAAGACCCGTTCTACAAAAAGGATTACAAGTATACAAAGAAAACCGTATGCAAACTTTGCAGCCTTTGACAAAGGGTCCGCTAAAATAGATTGGAAAACCCAAACATCCAAATGTTCAAAGGCTTGGTCACACAGCGTGCGCGATGTAAGCTGGACGCCGCGTTTCGCGCCATAATGTATGATACCGTTCGCCTGTGTGGCATGGCATCGCTAACCTGTTAGAGTATTTTTATCTCGCGAGCGCCGGTGAACCTGGTTGTGTGTTGATACAAATGTGTTGCGAACGCAACCCTTTTTTATTATATAACTTCAAGTTACCATGCAGTAGCAAAACGCGCCCGTCGGGCACAGTTAGTGTAAGAGCGGCTTTTTTAAAGTCACCAATAGGAACGCTTCACGTACTCTTTATCCCTACCATTGTAACATACGTTAACTCAAATCTTGCTCGTCATTACGCATTACTTACTCTTGGTTAACACACCACTTCTGCATATCTCCCTTGACCAATCTCTCTGTAAACCAGTAGATACCTATTGAAAATTATACCACAGTCTACTATACATCGAAGTATTATTTGAGTCGTCGAGTTCCACCACCATCGGCACCGGCGGCTACAGATGCACATTGTCTATGTGTGCATCAGCGTAGGAGCTATGTATATTCACGTTGTCTATGTGTTCGTATGTATCACAACTACAACAATGCCCAACCCGCGCTCGTGAGATAAAAGTACTATAGGTACTTATGGTTACTTTACTTTCCGGCGCGCAGCGGTCGCGTGTGTGACCAAGCCTTTAGGTAAGCAAGTTGTATAATGATTCGTTCGTTCAAATGTCAGATCAAAATTTGGTAACTCAAAACATTTTCTTACATAACTTACCGACGTAAAGCTCTGACGGTTTTTTATAACCCGAGGCTTACCTACAATTACAATATGAATTTGGGGCATTTTACGAAAATGTATCAAGGCTATACTTCTGACAATGCTTGACCTAAAGTGTGACAATATATTCACGAGCTTAAGGCCTTATTTACACACATACGAGACTCGCATGCGATTTTCATTACATTGCGTGGTTTGATAGTTCGATTGAATTATTTATACCTCGGTAACCCGCAATGTAATGAAACTCGCATACGAGTCTCGTACGTGTGTAAATAAGGCATAAGGCGCCTGTAGAGGCAAACACTCTCCATACAAACTTTGTGCAAGTTTTTCTTCACTTGTGTTTGCATTACACTTATGATTTTTGGTCAGTATGCTTATTTTTCTGTTATCCAGACCCTCAAGAAAAAAAAATGATGTTTTATGAGTTTTTATAATTTTTGAATTTTCTTTTGAATTTTTGATTTTTTTTTTGCTTGACATTCTTTGTATATCCAATATTAACAACCAGTAAAAAATTATATGCGGTAGTGCCAAAACCGACGAATAAAACTTGCACAAAGTTTGTATGGAGAAGGCCTTGCCTCTACAGGCGCCTTAATTCGTTTACAAAGGTAGCTGCCATACAATTCATTATGCTTCTTTTTGCGACATACCCGCGGCACGGCTCATTTACTGTTTCTCTGCTTCTGTATATTATTTATTTGACTCAATCCCATCTGAATATCACGTTAGGCTACAACGCTTTAGGATCCCGATCGTCGTCTCACGAGGTACTCGACGGGCCACAGTATAAGGCAGGGTGCACAGCAGGCAGCCAGTGCGTAGAAAGCAGGGACGTAGTCCATATACACGTCTTTCAGAAGCCCTGTAGTTATAAAAAAAAATCAATAAATGCAATGGAGATCTATTTTGAACCATGTTCAAAAAAAGTGTAATACATAGTTAAGGACTTAATTCGACTACTATTTAATTACGGGACGTCCATCGCGTGATCGCAACAACACAGACACATATAGCCCCTATTCGTCCCGGTACAGCCGCATGACGGGTAGAGTCAGTCCGACCCAGGTCTGGCCTGAGTTTCTTGCTGGACTCTTCTCATCTAGGCTAGGTTTAGTGAACCAGTGACAAAACTCCCAGTAGCTCGATTCCACTGACACATATCAGTTCGGCTTAAACCGCTCAACTAAGCTCACTGGAGCGCAAACTCTGAGAGTATACCAGTGTTTAAACCGCCATCGTGGTCGTGTCGGAAGTTTCCCCTGGACTTTCCCCAGGCCACCCTCAAACCGCGCACTCCTATCGCTATAATGGGCCCGGCCTATAAAGCCACAGTCAAGTTCAAAAATTGGTTCTTTTGTGTTACGAAACTTTGTCATTTGTCGACCTCATCTTTGCCCTCTGGCTGACTCATTTTCGTTCATCTCTTGGTAAAACATTCCTATTTCAGAATTCCGTTTGGTAGCACAACTTGCTGAACAGTCGCGTCGCGCGCGACTTAGCGATTTCTCTGTCACTCACCGGTAGATTTTCTAGTTTCGGCCGTTGTGGATCATTATCATTTTATTTACCTATTTCATTTCTTCAGGATGATGATCTTCAAAATTAATAATCCACTAATGTTATGAATGCGAAAGTAACTGTCAGTCTATTTCCTCTTCACGCTTAAATCACTTAACAGATTTAGTTGAAAATTGGCAAAGTAATAGTTTGTCTCCCAAGCAAGGACATATTAGTATTTATGAAATAAGGGAGTAATGGTAACGAAATTTTGTATGGAGGTACAATATATAAACGACATCCATGCAGTCAAAGTCGCAGGCAAAACCATGATAAAATTATATACTGCGCCAGGTATGGCAATCGGGTACCATCAGTTACTACTGATGCTACCATCAGTTACTACCATCAGTTAGTAGTGTGGGTGACACTGACACCAAGCGGCTATCGAGACAGTTGATGGTATGCGGCCGTAAGTGTCAGTGTGTCGTCGACAATGACGTCACTTGTGACATGATCCGGATTGTCAGACCTTGTTTTCTTAGACCATGAGCAAAAACTATACCTATAAGAGGTGCGCATAGAACGTTGACCAGACCAGTAGACAGCGTAAACAGTGCGTACGCGCCGGGGAAGTCGGCGTGGGTGACGTGGTTGGCCACGACCAGCGGGCTGGCCACGTGCAGCCACGCGCGGAGCACCCCCAGCGCTCCCGTGATCACGCACATCCAAACGAAGGAGCGGATTTGGAGGACCACTGGAATTAAAATCATGTCATCACAGTAACACGAGAAAACTCTCGATTTTTACTACGACGACTGTGGTAAACAAGCATACTGTCTCCGTGATGATATACAGACACCGTAGCCTAAGAATGCTTGCATAAAAAACAACAAAAATATTCGACATTTTACTTAAATAGATTCCACGTCCTTGGTTGGCATTGGCACCTTTTTGTACCAACAAAACAAAAACTTATAAATGTAATACAAAATACCTGAGATATATCTGCAGGAACGTTAGGTAGTCTTCGCTATTCTGCGTGAAAGGTCCAGGAGCTCAAAATAAACGAAGTTTATTTTCCTTTTATAGCCCTGACTTTACGAGCACCCATGATCTAATGACTTTTA
Source organism: Cenopis cana (assembly GCA_951800055.1). Lineage (NCBI taxonomy): Eukaryota > Metazoa > Arthropoda > Insecta > Lepidoptera > Tortricidae > Cenopis > Cenopis cana. The sequence continues at coordinate 621,710 of OX637476.1, read as the reverse complement.
GTCATTAGGTACCTATACAGACACAGGCGATGAACATAGTATAGTTGGAATTCTTTGTCTAGAACGGCTCTTATCTTAAGGACCCATCGGTCCAACAATGCCTTTGTTTAGCCACGTGCCACTAAACACTAAACACTTCGAAATGAAAAGGACATGCTTCATAAATACTTTACTAGAATCGTGACTCTATTTTTAAACTTTAGTAGTCGTCCTACGCTGCTCTATTGCTGTTTTAAATACAAAAGGTCAACACTGATAAGTCGTATTTTTTAATGAGAACCTTCTTTCAACGTGTTAAGGTTTACTACGTTTAGTTTAGAGGTATCAATTAGCGGTTATGTTTAACAATGAAAGACAGGGCTTTTGTTTAGAAGGCACAAAGAGAAGGGTAATTCGTTCAAAAAAAAAAAGAATTTCAACCATACCTAACCAGTGGCAGTGTAATAAGTTGTGCTTGCTTGCTATAGCTACATATAGCTTAGTGTATCTCTGGCAGATGCGCAATAGTACAGCCAGGTAGTATGGCTGTACAATTGCGCATCATGTACAATTTTGCGAAACGCACAAGAAATGGTAAACTTTACGTAGCCTATTGAGCAGTGTGAGTAGAATGGCAGAGTAGCGGTCTAGAACAGCACCCTTGTGTTGAGAGCAGAGCCAGCGTGCAACATCTCGCTACGTCGGTAGACAAGACTTACCTAGCCTAGTCAGCAGTGTGAGCAGGGTGGCGGTATAGAACAGCACCCTTGTGTTGAGAGCAGAGCCAGCGCGCAACATCTCGCTACGTCGGTAGACAAGACTTACCTAGCCTAGTCAGCAATGTGAGCAGGGTGGCGGTATAGAACAGCACCCTTGTGTTGAGAGCAGAGCCAGCGCGCAACATCTCGCTACGTCGGTAGACAAGACTTCCCTAGCCTAGTCAGCAGTGTGAGCAGGGTGGCGGTATAAAACAGCACCCTTGTGTTGTGAGCAGAGCCAGCGCGCAACATCTCGCTACGTCGGTAGACAAGACTTACCTAGCCTAGTCAGCAGTGTGAGCAGGGTGGCGGTATAGAACAGCACCCTTGTGTTGAGAGCAGAGCCAGCGCGCAACATCTCGCTACGTCGGGAGACAAGACTTCCCTAGCCTAGTCAGCAGTGTGAGCAGGGTGGCGGTATAGAACAGCACCCTTGTGTTGAGAGCAGAGCCAGCGCGCAACATCTCGCTACGTCGGGAGACAAGACTTCCCTAGCCTAGTCAGCAGTGTGAGCAGGGTGGCGGTATAGAACAGCACCCTTGTGTTGAGAGCAGAGCCAGCGCGCAACATCTCGCTACGTCGGTAGACAAGACTTACCTAGCCTAGTCAGCAGTGTGAGCAGAGTGGCGGTATAGAACAGCACCCTTGTGTTGAGAGGTAGAACACTGCTGAGCAGAGCCAGCGCGCAACGTCCTGCTACGTCGGCGCCCGCGCAAATTGAAATGCACGTCGCCACTTCACTCTGAAAAAGGAACACTTTAATTAATTATATATGTAGAAGGACACTGTTACACAACAATGTGTCAAGTGTCAACCTACAAAAATGTAGCTTGTGCACTATATACAAATTATATTTTGATTTCCGAGCCCTTGTATGTTACGTAATACGTGAGTTTTAACCATTCAGTATAATAGTTATAGTTTTAACATGACTCACGAAAGTTTAAATTCAAACCTTGTGTAAGTAGGTTAACACACTATAGCGTAACTGTCACCAAGTATCATCAGAAAAAGCGCCCTCTTTGTCAAATTAGCCTAAAATAAAAGTAACACAATTAATTGACCTTTAATTTTCTATAAATTGAAAGTGTAAGCAAGCGCTGTGAACTGTATCAATAAAGGTGAAAATTGCCCAAACTCGGAGCACTTACTTTATCATAACCGTACTGGAACAGAAGCATCGGTTGGAACACAAAGAAAGTTATGTCTGAGAAATTGACGAAACTTTGCCCCAGACAAATGTTGAAGAAAATTGGATCCTTCAGTACTCTCAAATTGAAGAAATCGGCAATTTGCGATCTGAAACATTAAGTCGTGAAGACGAAACAAACAGAGACTAACTTGTAGCACTTACTTAATGAATTTATAGAAGTTAATAAAGACACTTGAATTTTGTTCAAAAGTAAAATTATGTGCGAAATATCCTTAGATATTTATAATATAGGCTCAATCAAGCCCGATATAGTTTTTACTCTGGGTTTCATTGCAGTCTCTTTGGTAAAACTAGTGTCAACGCCAAATTAGATTCCAAAGCGGACCTTTGAATTGACTCCTTGAGGATACAACCAGCAAAAGGCTATGAAAATTTAAATAATAATTCGAATTATACAGCCGAAGTTGTAGCTGCGAATCATTAGAATTAGGTATGTTACTAATGTTACTATTCATAAATCAAGGTGTAAAACTGCCAATAGTTATCATATCTATATCTTCCGGCCCTGGGCCCCACGGAAGACGAGCGCTGTGGTATATCTATGCCACAGCATATGCTGAGTGGTGTCCATTTGTAGCCACCAAAACAGCACCTAGTATAAGTTATTTCCTTTCCACATTGTCTAATTTTAAATATTTTATTCTTTTGGTGCTGTGTGTGTTGGTTTATTAATCAATGTTTTTCTATTTCTATTTCTATATATCATAAATACCTTATTCTATTAGCATTGCTCCGCTCATCGTTAACAACTTGGTTTTCAGCAAGATTTAACAACTTCACACCTTCTTTGATCTTTCCTTCTTCTACGTTGTCATCTGAAATATTCCATCATTAGCTTCAGTATTTTAACAGAAACAAATGAACATCAACATCGACTTCATTTTGATGATACTTGCTGCTTTAATTCTCACGAGCTCTTCTTCAGTCCTCATGATAACCATGCCAGGTACAGTGTGCATGGCTATCCCGCTTATAATGAGCAGGGTTCCTCTAAAGCCGTATATCGTTATTAACTTTCTGAGCAACTGAGGATATCCCATTAGTATAAGTCCTTGTACAGCCTTGCATGCGCTCATGACGGTTGTCCGTCTTTTCTTGTCGAAGTGATAGTTCATCGTGGAATAACAAACTGGCACCATCATGCCGAAACCAATGCCCTGAAGGGTCCCGAAAGTGAGCGGCAGTTGATTGGTGCTGGATATGAAGATGGTGGCGAGGGAACCCACGACGAACGCTGTGGCACCCAGACACCCTCCGAATCTTAGAGAGTGTTTCTTGGATATCACGTTGAGAATTAGACCTGGAAAAAGATAATTGTAATGTATACAGACTATTCATCCTTACTATCCTATCATGTAAACGCGTCTTGAAAACATAACCGTTATCACCCTTTGCACTTAAAATGTTATTGTAAACATAGAAAAGCCTACAAAGTATTGTAAAACTATAGAAAAGTGTGATAATAGGGATGTTGACTCAAAATTTATTATTACTCCATACGAAAGAATACATAAAACTATGTTAAATAGTGAAAATCCTATCCAAATATGTCAAAAAATAACGAAACTACAACCGTTAGAATGTCTTTAGTTCGAGAGAGAAAGCCTCGAGCGCCATAGTAAATGACGATCGTTCAATACAGAGGTGCGTTTTGCGGAACAGGGACAGAAAATGCCACCTCCTAAAACTTTGAAGACTTGTAATTATGTAATTATTTATTCTTTTGAATTACTTTTTTCGCTATTTGATTGAGAATTTGATCCTTTTTCGAGAAAATTCGGATTCATTGATTTTCTAATTTGGTGTCAGCATCCCTATTATTAACGTCTTCAAACAGAGTTTGTTTATCCGATACGCCATGTAAGGATGAATTAAACTTTACATTACTTACAATAAATGGTTGTCTGGTTTTTAAATAATATTCTGGTTCTGAGTATCCATCATACAAATTAATTTTATGTGTAACAATTAGTGCGTGATTCTAATAAGAGATTCTTTTTGATATTGGATTGTTAATTTCATGTTTAAATAAGTTGAATGGCCATAATAATATGTGACTTTTGTTAATCTCATTATCGGTCAATAGCTTACGATGTTTATTTAACACCATTCTACTTCTCCATACCTATCATTATATATAAGTAGCTTTATTTATGTTCTAAGATAATTAGCAATCTATGTAAGTTATTTATGCAGTTTCTTGAACTGGACTTGGTGTACGTTCATAAGCACAAAAACTGCGCACAGAACCTTTAGATTTGTTTTGGCGTCTAAGTAAATAAACATTGCCAATGGTAAATGAGTCGTTTTCAAAAAAATTGTACATAGTTAAAGGCTTAATGAAAACAAAATTACGATCGCGTCCTTTGTGTAACGAAAGTTAGCCAATTTTTTTTTAATTTTTTTACAATGTGAAAATTGAAAAATTCAACACCACAAGTGGGTAAAAATTTAAATTTTCGGTAGCGGACGCATCCGCTTAACAAGCATTGAAATTTAGCCATACAAAATATATGAGTCATCGTTACAAAAAGGATTCAACAGTTAAGTTTTGTTTTAAATAAAGCCCTTAACTATGTACAATTTTTTTGAAAAGGACCCGTAAGTATAATGATATCAGAGTAGGTATTTGTGTGATAAACAATATTATTTATCTTATCTCCGATATCTAGTACATGACAACTATTCCTGCTGTTATGAACCTTATCATCTTTTTTACCTATCCTTACAATCATATCAATTATTATCATATCATACCATCTGTCAAATGAAAGAAATCAAAAATGTACCTTGAAGTCAGAACTCTTAGTTTCTTTTCTCTTACGTTCGTTTGACAGAATTTGGCTTTTGAGTTTCATATGAACTATTCAAACCTCCAATAGCCAGCATGACTGCGAAAACTCCGTGCGCCGTTGTCAGTGACTTCGCCGTCGACTTCGTCTCGTTAATGAAGTCATTGTAGATGAGGCCGAACGAGTTGACATGGCCAATGCCAGCAATCTGTAAGAGACAAGATGAACGCGTTTCACAAAAATACACAAAAATAAAACCGAAAAAAAAAACGAGAAAAAAATTCACGAGAATCGGTTGAGCAATACAAACTTGTAGAGCCGGGCATCTACCAGATATCTGGACAGATCTGAAAGCTTTTTTGTTCAGACTGAAACGGAGATGCTTCGCTCATAGCTTAGCTTCTTTCCTTTTTTTGTTAGCCTGATAGACTGATAGACTGTTACACTGCTTAATGCATCAACGCTCAGAGACCTTATACATCTGTGTTATGATTTAAAGTGTTTTTCATTCCTCATACTCTGAAAGTAGGTCATATTTGACCTAAGAATCGGGTTGAAAGTGGGGCATGTCGCCTCATGGATTAATATGTATACATAATTTGAATCCAAAACATTTTAAATTAACCAATCCAAATGCTTCACCACAGTCATTGAATTCACCAATCACAAAACACATCGACAGCAAAATCAGCCAATCAGAGCGTTGGGTTCTCTTATAAAAAAAATGAGCAATGGCAGACACCTGTACAGCCACCTTCGTAATTTTTTATTGATTTCTAACTATGTTTATAATTAGATATTAATATTTCAATTTACGGTTATAATAGTACATTACTTAACAAGGGCGGTAAAACAAAGAATGTCTCAGATCGCAGGTATTTGACGCCCGAGCCGAAGGCAAGGGCGATAAATATGCGATCTGAGGCTTTCTTTATTACCGCCCGTGTTAAGTACAAAATTTTATGTCACCCCTGGCCAGGAAGTGGGTTTCTTCGCGCGCGGAGCGTGCGATAATGGCCGCTTTATGGCCAGGTGTGACATAAAAAAACTAAATAAAAACTCGTAAATGAAAAATTATTTAAATACATTTTAAGTAACCGTATTTCAATGTTTCAATATAAACGCGTCCTAAAAATTACCGTATTAAGAAAAATCAAATTGGCAATAACTTATCAGCCACACTGCCATTAAATTGTTAAAATATTTTGAGCTAAAGGATAATTATGATGAATTAAATTTTAAAATAATGGAATTAAACAAATATGTTTGCAATACTATTCAATGTTTTCAATAAATTATAAGTATTATTTTGTTTAAATAAGTTGTTTAGATACCCTTCAGATCCGCTTCCACTATAACGTCACGTCACTTTTAATATGGCTTCAATAGGATTTGAGTAATTCAGACAATGTTTTTGCATATTTGGACTTTTTCAGTTTCCTCGTATTCGGAATGAAAAGCAGAGTGTTGAACTCGGGTGAAACCATCCATTTTAGCCTTGAATTATTGGCCAAAATATCTCGTCTGAAATGGGTGGCTTTCAACTCTTGGTTAACAATCAATTATTTCATTGTTATTATTGTATATATCTTTTGATGCTCAGAGACCCTGTTCATCTCTGAATTTATTATGGAAGATGGTTTTTAATTTTTTTAAATAATTTTATTTATTTTCTGTGAAAAATTACAGATAAAAGGGGGTTAAAAATTTCAAAGTCTAGTAACTATGCCAAGTGGGGTGTCATATGAAGGAGCTTGACTTGTACATTCTGAAACAGTTTTTTTTTTCGTCGAGTGATTTTTGATTTACGCGGGAAAATGTAAAAAAAATACCGTCCGGCTCCTTATCTCCGAAGTTTACCAAGAAAAAATATGAGATAATTATTTAACATTAATATGAATGTATATTTTACAGGAAAAATATAACTATAGTCCTATCTAGTTTTTATTTTTTTTAATCAGTAATCAGTAATCAGTAATCAGTCATTTATTTGCTAAAACATGGTACAAAATAGGTAATTATCGAACAATATAAAGAACTACATGTTTGGTCACAAGGACATGCAAATATTTAAGGAATGTCATGTGTATCGCATTATTAATTTACTTATATACTAAGAAACTATGTCTTTTAAATATTCTTGAATGGAATAATAGGCCTTAGATGCTAAAAAATTATATAATGCAGTTTTAAATTCTTTATCGCTTTCTAATTTTAAAATCTTTGCTGGTAGTTTATTAAAAATTCGGGGTGCCATGCCAAACATACTTTTTGATAGAAAAGCAGTTTTTGAAGACATATAGTTAATTCTCGCCTGATGCCGTTGTTATATTTGACATTCATTGATATTTCGTACACGTCCAGACAAGGTAGAGTCAATATTTTATGTTTTATGAAATATGGCTTGCATGAATCGATGGGTTTAATTCCACATACAGATCTTAAACATTTCTTCTTAATCATCAATAAACTTTTAATATATAGTGTATTTTTATCACCTTCTCATGCATTTGTGTTTTTTTTTATTCCTATGAAATTATGCCGAAAGTGCCTTCTTACAAATAAAAAATAAATCATTGAAATCGGTTCACGTGATAAAGAATTATTCTTAAAAAACCAATTTATTTATTTTTATTTAATCATTTATTTCAGGCATCTGTGGCCCATAATACAAATACCTTAAAGACTAACATACATATTATATCATTATATTTCCTAAAACTAAATAGTAGTAGTATCACGTTGGGACGACGACGCGAGGCGCTTACTCTGGGTGTCGAATAACTGGCCGCGGAACCGCCGGAAAACGACACCTTTCAGCCAGAAATATACGTACAGAGTTATTCAGTCGCGCAAATTACCTAGTAACATAAATGCGCCAATAGACGGCGCTGTACCCACGGTATTTAGTTTTTACAAAATGCATTAAAGATTTTTCTCCTGAATTAACGGGGTCGGGACGGGTACACGGACTTTGTAGGTATGGAACCCTCGGCGCGCGAGTCGGACTCGCACTTGACCGTTTTTTTTTTTAAATCTTAATTACGACGCTCAGAGACCTTATTCATCTCGGTGATATTTGAAATGTTCATATATTAATGTTTTTGACATGGACCATATGCATCGCGATTTACTTTTGTAACGATTTTGTAATGACATCCGTTTGTGAAATTCTTACACTGTGTAGCTTTATGATTATTGTTAGTTAATTATCAATAAAATTGACATGTAATATGTCTGCCCTTTCACGGCAAAATAACGTAACCCGAAAACAAAAAAAATATTTTTGATGGACTATATGGTACCTAGATGCTAATATATCAGGAATGGATTAAGCTTAGTTACGACAAAACAACGTAACCCGAATTACGTGGTTCTGCCATGAGAGGGCAGAAGTGCCCCCTCTGGCTTAAATACTAGAAGAATAAATGTTTCTGATTTTGCTGAGCTAAGGCCTCCCCACCAGATTTCCACACATCTCTGTCCCTCGCATCTCTTTTTCATGTATAAAACATCTTTCGTCTCGTATCGTATTTAAAAATCTTAAACCTAGCATAGATATTTTTTGATGCTTTCGAAGTATTTTCGTAAGTTTTATTTATTGGTCTCGTGAAAAAAATACTGGTGTTTACAATAACACCAGTCAATCAACTATTTCTGTTTACTCGTTCCCATGGTTACGTCTCCTGAGTCACTCTTAATAACTGTGATTTTAAACAGTTTAATTCTACTTAACATGCGTTTTAGCGAATATTTAAAAACCCGTTCTGACATGGATTATCTCTTGAGCATGCTAGAAGTCCATATTACAACGACAATTTTCTAAGAAACTCGGTTACTTTTGTCTCCTGGCTGACGAAACAGAGTAACAACAAGGAAAAGTTTATTGACCCAAATTGACATTTTGTGAAAATTGTCACGCAAAGTGATTACAAAAGTCTAGATAAGTCGACTGTATGAAGTCGATATTTCATTTCTGACGGTTATTTTGATAATTGTTGCGCAATACTTTGTTATTGTGTAAAGTTTGTTGGAAAGAAGGAAAACTACAAACAAAACTAAGATAATAAATACTGGTTCGGTTATAAAATTACAAACTATATCGACCCTATATAGCTTTCGTAGATACGTAATTAAATAATGATGCAAGGTTATTCCATTTAGGTTTTAAGGTTATTCCATGGAAGGTAACGAACTAAATTATAACAATTCAACATACTATAATCTTACAAATTTAGAAATAAAGGAAGAATTGAAAAACTTAGGCACCGACCAGGATTCGAACCTGCGACCTTCCGGCACTCGCGGCCAGTCGCACTAGCCAACTGCGAATAAGTGCGATTGCTAGTTTTTCAATTTATTCTTTATTTCTAAATTTGTAGTTTGCGTTACTGCTTAATACAAAATTAATACTATAATCATATTAATATAAAAAAATGGCTAAGTAAATTAGCCCTGAACAGTTGGAATAAATAAGAAAAAGTTGTACCTTTACTTGTACCTTCGGCGTTAGGGATGGTTTGAAGAATGACTGCCTATACAAAAGTGAGTTTTTTTGCCTTTTTTTTCTCTCTCCATACAAACATTGTGCAGGATTTTCTTCGTTTGTGTTTGCATTAAAGTTATGATTTTTAGTCAGTACGCTTATTTTTCTGTTAGCTATTTTGTGATGTAATTTTTTTTTCATTTATCTTATTTTTAAATTTTTCATTTTTTTTAATATTTGAAAATTTCCACATCACTTTCTTCGCACATCTAATATTTACATCCAAAAAAAATATTACATTCGTTAGTGCCAAAATCTAAGAATAAAACGTGCACAGAGTTTGTATGGAGAATGCGCTTGCCTACCCCTGCGCCTTAAGTACTCGTACCTATGAGACTGACATTATGCTTTTATTTCAATGAATATTCTACTTTAACTAATGTAGGTAATAGAGTTTCTATTACATAAACAGTATCTAAAAATAGTATGAAGTATAAACTCTATTACATTAGCATTAAAGCAGACTATCCAATGGAATAATAGCATATGTGATGACCGCTTTAGCTTAGTTGGTAGTGACCCTGCCTACGAAGCTGGAGGTCCCGCGTTCGAATACCGGCCGGGGCATTAATTTGTGTGATGAACACGAATATTTGTTCTTGGGTCTTGGATGTCTTCGATGTATTTAAGTATTTATTTATCTATATAAGTATGTATATCGTCGCTTAGTACCCATAGCTTTGCTTAGTTTGGGACTAGGTTGATTTGTGTAAGATTGTCCACAAATATTTCTTTATATTTTTTTTTATGTCAGTGTCAAAGTCAAACTAATAGTTCTGTAACAGGCTTTAAAAAAAAAACAAAAACACTCACAAATGTGATAATAGTCCCGAAACACACGACGTATCCCCAATTGTGATTTTTCTTAACAGCGGCCATCTTGGCCGAGCATCATATGTGTACTGCCGGATACCACTGATAAAAGGACAGTCAATTCACATACCTAATGATAAAATTGTACTAGTCTGTAATTGTGTTTGTTATTCATTGTTCGCGCCTGTTAGCTTTGTGACGCGAATTTATGTCATGTTTGTATTGATAAGTATACATAAATATGTGCAAAAGTGGATCATGCATTTTGAATGCGTTTTACGGATGTCTGTCTTTGGCTGTCAATGGCTTTGATTTGGTTCGGGCTACCATCCTTACCTGGTCAAAATTCCTCTTATTCGAACCAAGCGCTTTTCATCATCTTTTATAATGGGCACTGCTTTGGTTTGGAATTTCCTGCCAGCGTCTGTATTTTCACGAGTGAATAGACATCTTCTGGGTGACCTCGTTTCACCGTCGGCCTCATGTTTTCCCCCTGGCTAGGTGTTAGCCAAGAACAAAACTGGACAAGAAAAATGCATATTGTCTATCTCATGGTAAATAAAAGCATGCGCCGTAGCCTATTGACGATTACGATATTTTTGTGAATTTCTTATATTCTGTTTGACATAGATTACAGCAATTCAATTTTTTTAAAATTATAATTGCATCAATAAATTGCTCTGAATAATTCGATTCAAACTATGTAATAGTGTAGTGTGTATGTAGTGTGTGTGTGTGTGTGGTGTAGTGTGTATGTGTGTGTAGTGTTCTGTTCAACCCGGCCACCCCCGCGTATCTTAAGGAGCGTTTTAACTATCTATCGTCCATCAGATCGACTAAAAACAGACTTCTTGCTCCTCCTTCTTCCTCTTCAAAAATTTTCAACAAATCTTTTACTTTTCGAGCTGTTCGGTTATGGAATGCTCTGCGGTTAGAAATAAGATGTGCAAAGTCTCTGCCCATTTTCAAAAATCTCTTAAGACGTCATTATTTGTCACTCCCTTAACATGCATTACTTGTCTGTATATATATATATATATATATATATATATATATATATATGTGTGTGTGTATGTATATTTGTATATATTTATTTTTATTTGTGTAATTGTATATATTAGTTTAGATGTGTTATTCTACTCCTTATGCCTTATTCTTGCACTACCTGTTGTTCTTGTTTCTTTTTGTCTTAATCTCCTGCTACCCAAAGGTTGTCTGGAAGAGATCGCTCTATAGCGATAAGACCGCCTGTTGTTACCTACTAGCTTTAAGGATTATTTATGTTAATCACTCATTTATGGTGCAATAAAGGATTTTTTTTTTTTTTTATATAAAACTGACGATTTAAAAGTTCTTGTTGCTAGGCCTATTTGAATTAAGAATATTTTGAGTATGAGTTTGACGGCTCCAGAAAAACTGCGTCGGAGTCTCTTTATTGACTTGAAGATTCGATATGTTGACAGTTATAGAGACATGCATTTATGCACTCACTCTCAACACAGCTAGCTCTGGGGCTAGACTGTGTAATCTACTTAAGTTCTCAATACTTACATACTTAAGGCTCTGATACACACGTACGAGACCCGCATGCGAGTTTAACGACGGTTTAGATCGGTTGAAGTCATTATAGGTACTTTTTTTTCTTGTCGTTTTTATTGTTTTTTAATCGTGTATTATTGTATTATTTCTTGTTGTTTTGTGTGTTAGTTTCGTCACTGCCCCACCAAATAGTCACAACGGAAGACCAGCGCTGGCTCTGCCAGCATAACGCTGAGTTGTGTCACAAGTGACTCACTTGTGACCATTTTGTGGCAAAATTCGGTTTTGTGATAATTTGTGATGTCCTGTTTGTAAGTGTTTTGTTTGTCACGAATCAATTTTTCTTTACTTTCTTCTCTTTGATATCAGCAATGTAATGAAACTCGCCATCTCGTATGTAGGTAGGTACGTAAATAAGACTTTAAACACAAAATGCGGTTCTTTGATGAACTCGCGATATACAGTAGAATCCGCTTATAACGACTCCGCTTATAACATTTGACCGCTTTTAACGACTGCTAAATCACCGACGTTAGGATTCATACCAAAACATTTTCAAAGAAAATCAGTCCGGTTTGTACGACGTCCTGTTAGTGCGACGTAATATCGCCGGTTAGTGGTAGCCGTACGATTAAAAAAACCGCAAATCGATGTACAGTTTAGCCGTTTGGCACACGCATACTAGAGGTGAAAACAAAATTTTTGACCCGCAGTTCCTAAAAAAAATTCCCTTAGGGGGGGAGTGCCGAGACATTCTTTTTTTTTGTATGGAAAAAAAAAATATTTTTTTTAGTAACCTATCGTGTGTGGTATCATATGAAAGGGCTTTTTGAGGCGATTCTAAAAATATACCACATCATTACATTTAAGCCATTTTTTTTTAATTAAATCGAAAATAATTTTCGAAACATACCAAGTTTGAAGTCCTCCAGACACGATATGGCTGATTTTTATTTTGTTCAATATACCAAAAATGATACGTTATATCCTCATATCTAACCTCAAAAAAGCAATTTTGAAATGATTTTCATTAAGTATTTTTTTTTTAATTTTTCAATATTACTAAGTGACACGGTTCTACTTCAATACCTATTTTACGTGAGTTATGGAACTTTAGTGCAGATACGGTACATATTTATCATAAAATGTCAAAACAAAAATTTTGAACCGCAGTTCCTAAAAAAATTTCCCTTGGGGGGGAAGTGCCGAGACATTTTTTATATTTTTGTATGGTTTTTTTTTTTCCGGAAACCTATCGTGTGTAGTATCATATGAAAGGGCTCTTTGAGGCGATTCTAAAAACATACCACATCTGTATCTGGGCTGTCGTGTAAAAAGGCGGGTATTCATGATAAAAAGAGATGACAGAATTTAATGAATCTTGATCTAATAATTATCTGGCAGATAGATATACTTGTGAAATGCAGTCCGACATTATTCCTAACTTGTAAGTTCACCTGATGGTAAAAATCATATTATAATTTAGGACTCAACGCTTTTACCTAGTAAAAACCGGTTCGCTCTCGTGTTAAGACCATAAGGTTCGCGGGAAAAAGTATCCCAGCAGATGAGGGTTCCATATTTTAACGCAATGTACGGAATCCCAAAACAAAATTAGATTTTCCCACGCCCTTGTAATTAATTATAAACAAATATCTTAAAAATAGGCCCTTTGCGTAATTTATAATGACTGTTGAGTAATTTACGGCATCAGCGTCAAACCGCCATAAAACCTTTACAGGGTCATTTTATCACATGATAAAAAGGGCATTAGTGACGCTACGCAGCTGTTAACATACATCTTTTACTGATGTAATTTTGTGGTTAAAAAAACCTTCTTTAATTTGTCGTTTCTGTTTACTTAAGCTCTTTTCTATATTAATTAGAGTCTTCCGCGTTTGTATAAATATAAATCGACATTTGACGGGTTTTTTATATCTCTAACGGGTTTTAATTCAAATTACTTACCATCCGGCGCCTATCTTATCTTGCTATACTTACCATAAGTTCGTCACGATATTCGAAATGTCGTAAAATTGTGGTATAGATTTGGTTGAGTCGTGGACTTATCTCAGTTATTCGAGCTTTGAGAAGACTGAATGACGATGAACTACGGTTTTTCTTATTTTTTTATTGATAGGCACAATCTTCATACTTACATAAAGAGCACGCGCACATGCACATTTAACGCAAATTGGGTATTTGACATAAGTATGTTAAAATTTATAAAATGATGTCACTTTATGGATAGCAAACCATCAAAATATCACAATAAATTGAATGTTATAAACTTTTACATAAATAAAAAAGATATTTAACTTCGAAAACTCAGAAATTTATGTTTTTTTTTCTTGTCCAAAAGTTAAATAAAAGTTATCAAATCAATAGATTCCTTAGGTAATGTGAAAATTAATAAAAAATTGTAAGTCAACTATGCACCTAAACACATTATTTTATGACTAACTAAAACAGAAAAATATAAATTTGTAGGAGTATTTTGGATGGCCGCTATCGTCGAGCTAGGTTTGCCCCTAATTTTTTCCATTTATGTGGCCTTATTGTAGTTGGTCCCATAGAGATATATTTGATCGTGAAAACTGGTTCGAATGGCACCATAAAAAGATTTTAATAGCGAATAACCAAAATATCTAGTCGCTAATCGAATTGGTGTTAAAAATTAAAATCGATACCACAGTTAACAAAACATACTAGACATTTATTAATAATTCAAGGTTCAATCATTATCGAGATCGGATTTGATATAAAAAAGTACATTACCAACATAAGTAACATAACACATGTTGACTAAAACTTGCAGAGTTTTAGTAAAGTCTATTAGTAAAGGAGACTTAGATAATCGCGTGGAAACGGTGCAATTAAGTTTAGTCTATAGACTAAACGAACGGGTTCGCTACCAAACCAAAGATGTTGTGACACTTGTGACACATCTAAAACGCATGGCCTCAGAGAGGTAAATCATTCATACACTATTAAGTCTCGATTACTAATAGCGATTAGTTTTTGACGAGAATAGCCATCAATTCATTCAATATTCGGGTATTTTGACGTAATTTTATGTCAACACTGTTATCATTATAGTTATAGTAGGTACATTATAAAACGAGCGATTAATAATGTATTTGAGGTGAGTGACCCGTTTTGTTATATTCTAATAAGTAACAAGTACTTATAACTATATTATGTTTAGTGTTTACTACTATTAGCTATACTATTAATTAACTATTTTAAACACATTCATAATTTTTGTCTACACTCTTCGTCATAAGTATACTTTTATAAATAAATGTCATAAGAACCTTATTGATAACATTTACAATACTCACTATACTTAATAATCTCATGAACTTATTAATCAAATATTTACAAAACAAATACTAAATTACTTAACTCTTTTGTCGTTGTTGCTTAGTTGCTAGTAGCTAAGCAACAGCGGTTGTCATATTTTAATTTTCCTTGTTGCCACGTTCCAGGAAAATAGGGATGTTGACTCAATTTTTTTTATTACTTCAATAGAAAGAAGACATAAAACTATGCCAAATAGTGAAAATCCCATTCAAACATCTCAAAAAAATAACGAAGCTACAACGGTTAGAATGTTCGTAGTTAGAGAGAGAAAGTGCTACTCAACAGTGACGTCACTTTAATATGTTTGATAAGCGGATGCGTCCGCTAGCGAAAATCTGAATTTTTGAATCAAAGTGAAAATTGAAAAATTCAACACCACAGTCAGTCAGTCGGTCGTGGGTTCAAATCCCACCTGTGGTGAATTTTTAAATTTTCACTTTGATTAAAAAAATTAGTGACGTCACTGTTGAGTAGCGCCATAGTAAATGACGATCGTTCAATACAAAGGTGCGTTTTGCGGAAAAGGGACAGAAAATACCCACTCTCAAAACTTTGAAGACGTAATTATTTATTTTTTTGAATCACTTTTTTCGCCATTTAATTGAGAATTTGAGCCTTTATGTAGAAAATTTGGATTTATTGATTTTCTTTTATAGTGTCATCATCCCTATTATTTCCGGATACCAATCTATAATCTATACAATAACCCCTGAATCCCCTGATTATAATCACAAGCGTTTTCCAGTCTTATCATATTCGTTAATGAAGGAAGAGGTCAAGAGTCTTGAGCCGTAACATCGATATCGTAAATCTTACGTATCAATGGTCCTAGCTAATAGTCACCCTCGCCTTTGCTCGTTACTAAAAGGTGCGATAAGAATAACATCTATTAGATGCAGTACCCTTTATCTAGGGTGGTTTATTATGTTTTACAGTACTTGTACAGCTCGCATTTTCTCACATGACTCGCCTTTACCCGTCACTAAATACCGACCGATAAGACTACTAGCTACACGTACACAGGTGATGTTTTCTAATGCTAATGATTATTTACAATAAAGCCTGCCTCTTTTCAAATGACTTTCGCCGCCGCTTGGAACTAAAAGGTTTGATTATAGTAACAATCATTAACTGCTACAAGTTTTTTTATGAGCCTCGCTCGTTACCAAAAGGATCCAAAATTCTCAAAATTTTTCACTATACTAATCTCTTGCGGCTATTAAATATTGAAACTCTTCTTGTTACAATGGCGTAGCTAGAAGGGATGCCTCGGGTGAATCCCTTCTGAAAATGAAAACCGAAAGTGTCTGACATCTATGATCAGTCCTTCTTATTCTTCTTTTCTTATCTCCAACGAGTCCTTAACGGGTTTGCTCTTGGCTAGCATCTAGCCAGGGGCAAAGATGAGGCTGACGGTGAAGTGAGCTCACCCAGAAGATGCCTATTCACTCGTGCCTAAAAATGTCTAGGTTATTCTTCTATATCTTTGACCAGTCTTGGTCGCGACCCACCCCAGGTGCTACCCACGGAATCTACGCCACTGTCTTGTTACACAACCGTACCCTTTGCCTGGGTAGTTTCGCTGAATGTAATAAGTTCTTTCACAGTTTTTTATCTCGTTAAACGTATTGCTTCTTCTCACGTCTCAACGGCGTTGGTCTTTCTCTGGGAGAATCTGATGAGAGCCTCGATGGACCAGGGAACCACGCAGCATAAGTTGCAGATTGTTAGCATGTAAAATGCAATTTGGTAGCTGTCTGTGTAATCCCGAACGAACCCTGAAAAAACGCATTAATTAATTGTCATATATACTCCGATCTGTTTTACAGGTCCGTTATTTGATAGCATATGTAGTTGTATGAGCGAGTTCACACCCGAAATAGTATTCCAGATCCAGTAAGTAGTATAGCACTATCCGTTAAAACGAATCCTGTAAAAACGGATGACGGACGTTCTATGTGCCCTAAGGCCCCTAAGTAGTATTATGATGATGAAAAGTCTTCTGTGTCTTCGAATTTTGTAGATTCTACGAATTAGGAGAACACCTATTTGAGACGGCATAACTTCTTAATAATTCCATCATAAAGTGTTTTTTCGGAATAAAAGTACCTGACGCTTTCGTCGTAAAACCAAACAAATCTTTAGAAATTGGATATGTTAGCGGACTCCAGGCTTCATTACGATTTAACCAAACGCTAGGAGCACAGAATAATTAAAAGTACTACGTATACAGAAGCCTCACTGTTAACATATCCCCGCGAGGCATTCCAAACGTGCTTACGCTTGGTCATCTCCTTCTATCGCACGCGCATCACTCGCCACATCACATTCTATCGCATTGAAAGTCATCCGACGGGGGACCTTTAAGCGGCGCGATAACGTCACGCGAGTCGCCCCTGTTAGTACCGAGGTTTGCCAGCTAATCGTGGCCGCATAGCACCTGCTCTTTCGTTCCTAGCGCGGCAGTGTGTATCTCGACACTACGGAGGTGTGCCAGACCCGAGTTTAATTGAAATCGCAAGAGGAACAGGGGGAGGATGAGGGGGAACAGGGGGGAGGATGGCATGGTGTGCTAGGAGGAAAATATATTTGTCTTACCTATCAGAGGCCCCACGCTCAGGCTCAAAGCTCCAGTGATCAACATGTACAGTCCGTAGGCTGACGGGTATCGCTCGATAGGTACGTGCTCGGCCATCACTATAGGCTGCGCTATATGTAACAGGGACCTTAATGAGCCAAGTATCCCCGTCAAAACTAGGAGCGAAATGTAGGAGTTGCACTGGATCAGTACTGAAAAGAATAAGAAAATTTATTTAATAAAAAAACTAAACCAGCACATAGTACCTACATTGTGAAAATATTTCAAGGTATGTTTCAACTAATTGATTTCAATAAATAAATAATTGAGAGTTCTGAGCAGTGGGACACATAAGTACAGGTTGATGATGATGCCCTTAGTAGCTTACCTATCCTGAATATAGCAGTGAAGAGCGCCCCAGCATAGTACATGTACCGACTGTTCATGGCAAAGAAATGACCAGTCACCCCGAGCAGTAGTCTCGCCGTCATGTCAGTCGCGCCGCCGACCGCTATAATGGTCGCTATTTCACCCTGCAAACCAATACACAAACAGTCAGTTACAAATTAAAGGATTTGTTCAAACGGGTTCAAGCTATAGATGCCATCCACAACGACGTGTCCCTCCACAGCGAATCTCATACTAATCTATGTGCAATTGTGGATGAGCGTGCCTTCGTGGATGGTGCTATACTGTGCAGAACGTAGCTCAAAGGTGTAAAAATGTTCGACTTATTAAATGCATTGCGTGAAGTGCAAGAGCTTCGTGACCTCAGACCAATGAAAGTCATCCTTCTAGCGTCTTTGACAGCCTCCCGGTCCCGGCCGTGGTCTAACATTGTCAGGGCGATTTGCTACTATTTGCTGAGACGCCTGGACTTGTCAGATATTTATATGCGCGCTTCGTTGTGGCAGAACACCGTTGTGGTATCAATGCTGGTGACTGCAGTGTATATACGTATATTTTAGATACTTACCCGGCTAAGCCCGTTCTTGTCCAAAAACAGCGGTTCCAAGGTGAAGAAGGTGAGGTCTGCGAAGAACGCCAGCGCCATCCCGAACGCGATGTTATCGAACACCCAGTCTTTTAACAGGGTCAAGTCTAGGAACTCGGCGACGGTTTGCCTGTAAAAATGGGGATTGCAATGAATTATATTGGAGACTATAAAATATTGCTATCTATTATTTGTAGGCACTGTAGCCGAGCAGAAGGCACGTGACTTTCGTTAGACTTTCTGAATTAAAAATGATAGAGAAAATATGATCTGTTATTTAACCGTAGCTTTTCGGTGAAGGAAAACGGCGTGAGGAAACCGAGCCCTAAATGGTAGTTTTCACATTGGATTTAATTATCAGATGGTAGTAACATTTGTAAAAACTAGCGTCTACGCCATAGTTCAGAGGCTACAGTAATCTTTTAGGTACTGTAAGGCCCATCTGATGGTATGCCATCACGCGGGTCATATGTTTGTTCGCCACTAACGTAAAATAAAAGATATATTATTTATATACGACGTAACTGATAAACTAGGTAACGCTGCATCAAATCCAATAAAATCTGAACATTTACTCGTATAACCAAAGAATTCAATCATACTCATGAATTTTCGAAGCTCACCAAAGACTTTAAAATTCAATTACACCAGAATAGATCGCTTTACAATTAAAATTAAACCAGCTTACATTCGAAATTAATGTTTTAAGAGAAATAATTACCATTTCCCATCCTTGTTCTTAATGATCGGCATTGGTGCCGCGGCAATGCCTCCAAAATTTCCCAAACTCGACACTGAAGCAGCTTTATACAAATTTTCCAAATACACGTTGTCACTGGAATTGAATCGGCTGTCAGTCTTCCCATCCTCGGGTATTAGTACCACAGGTATACTTAATCTCCTTGAATCAGTTAATTTCGGCACGAAGAGGAAATCCGATCCTTTTCTCGCATTGTGAGCGTGGATGTATAAATTTTCTACGGATTTTGCGCCATTTTGCGGTGCGAGTGTTAGGCTGTTGTTGTTTTTGATGAATTCAAATTGTGATTCTTTGTCGGCAGCTGGGGTTGGAGGTATGACTAAAACAACAGACATGTGTTGTTAGCAATGTTATCACAGAAATAAATAAAGTAGGGGTACCATTGACTGGTTTTTTTTAAAGATATCATTATGTCCATAAGGGCCTATACCTATACTTTCAGCTCTTCATATATAAATCGCATAGAATAAACACACCCACCATCTAATTTAATATCATCAAATTTGGCAAAATTATGTTAGGTACTATCGAACCAACTGAATCGTGACCCACCGTGGAACCTTGTCACAGAAAATGTCATAGCGACATCGTATTGCCTAACAAGTAAAATCATTATGACACTTTCTGTGACAAGGTTCCACGGTGGGTCACGATTCAGTTGGTTCAATAGTACAATAAGTACCCGGCGATAAGTATTGCACTTTGGACACAGACTCGTCTCACTATAGCTTCAAAGAACAGTTTAACAGTAGAACAGTTGTGACGTTTGTCGGAAACTATAGATATCCAAAGTTTACAAAAGTTTACATGTCATCTATAACGTAAACTAACAAAATCCACAAATTGCAGTATTTATTTGATACGAATTTTCAAATAAAAAATAAGATGATTGATAGACGTTCGCCAGTATTCGGAAATAGTCGTAACTAGACTACTTTTGTGTAACTAAGTGAGTAATAAAATCCATAAAGTGCAGTATTTGTTTGATATGAAACAATAAACCCGATGCTTGATGGACGTTCTCTATACTATCTCTTTCCAAAGACCGACGTGCAATATTTATTGCCGGGTAGTGTATTTTATAAACTGATTGTAATACTTACGGACTATTTTCTCGCATGGCTTCATTTGTTTCACCATATGCCATTCAACAGGGTGCATCACCACGGCCCCGAAGATGCTGTGCGCCGATATAGCACAAAGAACAGCCAGCGTTCCCCTAAACCCGAACTCGGTAATCGTGAATTTAATGAACAACGGATACACCATCGTGATCATGCCGATTGAAGCCTTACACAGGCTTAGGTAAAGCACTTTTTTCTTTGTAAAGTAGCTGTTAAAACTCGTGTAGGAGACAGGAATGAGCAGTCCCATTCCTAGTCCTTGGAGGAAGCCGTTGGTTACGATTAATTGTGTTGTTGAGGAGACGAAAATGGCCAGGAAGGATGCTAACGTGTAAATGAAAGCGCCGATGAGACCCACTTGTCTTAGCGACAGCCTTTTCAATGCGATGTTTGCCGAAAATCCTGGAAAGATATAAAAAAAAACAATTATACTGTAAATAGACGACAAGATCAATTGAATGGGTCTCTATCTACATATTACTATTGACTAAATATCGTAAAAACCCGATGAGTTCGAAAATAAAAATGATTATCATATTAAATATGATTCCCGAAAGTTTAAATGTAGTGCTAGCGGTACGCCAAAAGATGATGCAAATATGTGATATATTTTTAGAACTGGCTCAGATAGCCCTTTCGTTTGATACCACACACGATACGTTTCAGAACATTTTTATTTTTAATTCCATACAAAAAAAGATGTCGTCATAACTCCTGGCCTTTCCGTTTTTTTTTCGTCCAACGAGTCAAATATATGACCTAAAGATCAAACGTGCCGATTTTCATGCTTTTAACACCATTTGAAGCATTTTGCATATGTAGCCCTTGTGTACCGCCAGCACTAATGGAACAAAATAGGTAAATCGGTAATGAAAGGACTATTAGTATTTATTTAAACGAGTCTTATTAACTTTAATTTAGATTAAATATAAGAGGCAATAAAGCCATTAATTCATTTACATTTTTTTCCTACCAGATTAATTACAACTCATCAAAATGACCTAGCGTTTACTAAGATGGTGACATCTTACTGAGATAATTTCCGTGATAATTAATTAGTCATCATTTGTTTCATTAGAGGTTGTTAGAGCTAATGGAATCCAAATCGAGGTCGACATTGTCCAAGGGCTGACACGCTTTGATAGAAAAAGACGAAATAGAAAAGAGTGCCATGTTTTCTCTCTATCACCGACCGAGCATTTTTTCAGGGTCGGGTTATAGGCACAGGCACACTTTCCATAATCAAGACATTGTACGTGCAAACCGGTCAAATTGTGAAGTACCTACAAATGTACAATTTTTATATGATTATTCTTTCTCTTAAACACGGTTGCTCGGTGGCGCATCTATAATTAGTAGCTTATACATATACATATATTTATATCTATAACATTGCCATAGTTGCGATGGCTCAAGCGGTTTCGTGTTGAGGTTGAAATTTTAGCCGAAATTATATAAAAACGTTGTTCGATTTGGAACCTTATTGTTTAAATGGTTATGTAGATTTTTGAACGAATCATCTCGGACACCTCAAATGATTACAATTAAAAGTCATACAATACAATGATTGACTTTGTAATAATGAAATTGATATCGTTCGAAAAGCGAATATTTTGTCGTCATTGCTATTTAAAATCGATTAATTTTTTTTGTCATGCGATTGCTATTTAAAATCGATTATCAAATCTTATCTTATATCTTTAAACGAGCAATTCTTGTATATATCTATATATATATTTATTTATTTATTTATTTCGGGGATCTCGGAAACGGCTCTAACGATTTTGATGAAATTTGGTATGTGGGGGTTTTCGGGGACGAGCAATTGATCAAGCTTGGTCTCATGCCCGAGAAAAAGCCCGGGCGCCCAGATATTTTATCAATAAATAGATTTTGCTCGCGACTTCGTTCACGTAGAACTCGTTCATCGCGATAGAATTCAATTGCTAATGTTTTATTTTAGGCGCTTACCCAGTTATCGCTATTCCATACATACTTCCGTCCCCTTTAGGGATAGTTTTTGGGATAAAAAATATCCTATGTTCCTCCCCGGGACTCACTCCATAGCAAAATTTTATCTCAATCGGTTAGCGGTTTACGCGTGCAGTGGGAGGGAGGGGGGAAGGGAGGGAGTGACAATTAATACGTGAGCTTTAACCGTTTAGTAAAATAAAGTTATAACATGTCTCACGAAAGTTTAAATTCAAGTAAATCAAAGTCGTTTATTTACATAATTTGTCATTCCTTGCAGCTTTGTTGTTGTATCAATCGTTTAATTTAGGTCACGTGATATACAGATTAAAAATAACGACTTTTAATTTCAATGTAATAAAACAATAATGTACTTTTATGACTCAAATTCAGAATATTTAAGTATATTTCTACATACATTTTTATTTTAATCAATCAAATTTCATAATTTATTTCTCACTACCGAAAGTACCCTATTACGTATATTATTTGAAAGCTATCTGCATGATAGGTATTTTATGTATTTTTGCTTTTCCTGCATATTTTTCTTATATGAAAAGTAAGTGTCCTATTGTTTCGTTTTTTGCCATTGTAGGCTGTAAGAAATGTGAAACCAGCACAAACTGATTGGTTATATAATGTAATATAAACATTATATAAAAAAGGAGTTTATATAATGGTAATGCCAGCACAAAGTATTGTATTGTTTCATACCAGCGATAGCCAGAGTGACCTGGAACACGCCATAGATGACAGTGACAGCGCCGGTGCCTGCGCCCACGTCATCCAGAAACTCGTTGTAGATGAATCCGAACACTGGCTGGTGCGCCGTGCCGGCTATCTGTGGAAACAAACATCGTTATGATATGGGTGACACCCTGTATTCTATTGAGAACTCAACATAGACCACGCACCCGGGCTCGTGAGATAAATTACCACTGTTTAAGAGCCCACATTATGCACTTTTGCCAATGTTTATCGACCTAGATCTCAACATCTTTAGTGATTAAATATCTGTCCTTTCAGTATAATAATCTTGAACTATTTTCCTCCAGTCTGTTAAAAGTAAAAATAAGATATGCAAAAATTTTCTCAATACTTTTATTTTTCAAACATAACCCTTTTTTTCGATGTTTTTGGTTGGATCTTTAAAACCCTCCCATCTTTAACAATGTTTTTTGGTTTAATAGTTGTAAAATGATAAGTTCTCAAACCTGATAAAAAAGATTATCCTTATAAATGTACACGTTTAGAATAAACATCAATATTTACAAAAAACACACGCTGAGCTTCCGTAGAGAGCGGGATGGTTAATTGAAAAGTCACGAGTGTTAGAGCATTTGCAATGCCATCTACGCCCTCTTAAAAGAGCAATGGCACGTGCTATTCGAATTGAGTTAGATAAAAAATTGAGTTTGATCCGGTTCAATCGAGTCTGAGGGCGGCTCAGCTTCTCGATACGATATCTAACGCAAAGGGTTACGCAGGTTATATATATACATACGCTATTAAAAATATATTATCAGACCGAGACAGCTCATTAGTTTAGTCTTCACAAGTGTCACGCGTGTTGCTATGAGATCACATTATGGAATCGATTCGCATTCAGCTTTGGGGTTTAATTTGAGTTAAGGCGAAACATGTCTCAAAATCCACCGCACGAAGATGGGATGGCGTTCAGAACTTTCTACTTTATTATTCGAAAACTACAAAAAATACAGGATTTTTTTCTTTTAATAACACTTGAAAAAAGGTCCAATAAGGTCCAATAAGGTCTAGTTTCCCCTTGGGGTTGGAAGGTCAGATGGCAGTCGCTTTCGTAAAAACTGGTGCCAACGCCAAATCTTGTGATTAGGTAGCGGACCCCAGGCATCCTTCAGGATGCAACTGTACTGGGATAACGCTAGGAGGATGATGAATAACACTTGAAGATATTTTTTATAAGCTCTTGAGATCCAAAACACGATTTGATTAAATTGCCTCGATAGAAAAGATTCGCAAAGTAAGCACTAATCTTACGTCTTTGGACATGTTTCTTTGACTAAAAACGTACAGGTTATTTCATTTATGTTATCAAATATTTCTTTTTTTGTCTTTTGTGTCCTTTCATTGGAAAACTACGCGCAGAGCGTCCGTAGAGAGGGGGATGGTTACTTGCCAACTCACGCGTGTTAGAGCGGAACTTTATTTTGGGACCCGAAATATTGGGACTTGGATGGGTGACCGCTTGGAGTGGTTACTGACTGAGTGTACCTGTGGTTTTAAAGGCACGCTAAGCCGTAGGTCCCGGCTGCTGTCTGGCGGCAGTCGTTAAGCCAAGTTTTAGACCTTCGGGCGTCGTGGTTTGAGCACTTAACAGGCAAGTTGCACAACGTCTGTGGGGTGTTCCCACCGCTACCCTACACGTGACCCCTGGGTGGTGCTAAAAGTGTAACAAAAACTGGCACCGTACTTTCTTCTCGAAGAGCTCACGGTTAGAAATAATTGCCTTACGATAAATAAATTAATATGAATATAAATTATGATACTTAAAATTATTCTCATTTACACATTCAACCCAGTACCTCTGCATCCGCGTACCGTTCTTTAACCAACTGAGCTATAGTGAGAACCTTAGTGACGACTAATCTTTCGATCACTCCACTCTTCTTATTGCCTCGTTCGTGGCTTATCTGAGAACATTACAACTTCCTAATCGGCACCAACGTCATCGGCTGTCCGATTTACTGTGTTGCATTGACCACTTTTTAATGTAACCAGTTCACATCCCAAAGAAAACTTTCCATGGTAATAAAATAACGAATCAATTATCGACATAATTAGCTCTAATTAAATAACTAACCGATCGATATAGAAACCAGTTGACTAGGCTAATCAAAACAAATAAAAAGTACAATGACCTAGCTTATTGACGTCAAAATGAAAGAAGTGCAATCTCAGCGTTGTGGGCCGCAGCACAGCCATGTTTAGAATAATAAGCGAAATCAATTTTTATCGAATACGTACGTTATGAAAAATTCTGAAAAATACCGACAGTATCTTCGTTCGACTCTGTTAACATTTTTATTGACATGAAAGAAAAGCCTTTATATTATCCACTTAACTATATTTTTTAATGAATTCGGCAAATGCAGCGTCAATTCAATCGATTAAATTAAATCAGTTCAGCTCCAATCCTGTTTTAAACTTAAAATCATTTCAGTTACTTTACCGTATTAAAGCTACTTTACCGTTCAAACAATAAGGTTCAAAATCCAATAACATTATAATACAAATACGTTCAACAAAAAGAATTTCAACCATACATATTAATTACCTATATATCGTATGGCAATTATTTCGAACCGTGAGATTTTCGAGAAGACAGTATGTACGGTTACCAGTTTTGTTGCACTTTTAGCTCCACCCAGGGGTCGCGTGTAGGGTAGCGGTGGGTACTTTCCCTACGGACGTGGTGCAACTTCGAACCCCCTTTGTCAAGTGAGTGGGCAACTTGACTGTTAGAAGTTCTCAAGCCACCCAAAGGCCTCCAACTTAGCTTAACGACTGCTGCCATAGACAGCAGCCGGGAACATCAGCTCACGGGAGCGCTCAGTTAGTAACCACTCAAAGCGGTCACCCATCCATATACTGAGCGCAGCATTCTGGCACTTCGACGACGGACCAGTGACTATATATACTCTACTCTCTCTAATTTGCGTAGTTCGAGTGAGAAAGGACAAAGGATTCAGTCGCATGCGACGTATCACGGCACCAAATTGTAACAACCCCCCTGAACTTGTTATGCGTAGGTACGAATAATCCACTGCGATGTGCCGTATCAAGTAAAGCAGAAACTGTAGCCTATGGACGCTTGAGACTGCAGCAAGCTCACTGCCGACCAATGTGAGGATTCGTTGTCTTTCCTTCTCCTCTCTCTAGATCTATCTTTAGGGTTTATCCAGAAATCACGCGAGGTTTTTTGGGCCACTTTTAGATCCCCCCTCCTCCCTTGGTGATTTTTGGTGAGGTTTTGGACGAGCCCCCTCCCCACACGAAACCTCACGTGGATTTTTTGAATTTATCACCATCTATGAATTTTTTTAAGTAAATAAAGTACCTATATTATTCTTTGTTCTTGTTATTATTTTGGTAGGTATATATGCGTTATGAAAACGTGATTACGTAATTTCTTCTAACTTTAAAAAAATGCTACATGAGTTGATATAATTTCTCGGTATTGTAGGTGCAGTAAAAAACACACGTGAAGTTTCCTTGTTATTTAAAAGCTACTATTATATTATAAACTACGTTTACATTCAACCTTTATAAACAATATTACATTTTAATTGCTCTTTAATGTGCTTAATTCATTTACATTTTTATAGACATTGATATTTGTATACTTAATATACTTATGCCTAATCTAATAATACTTTTAGTATAATTTTAGTGAGACCACGAATTGTGCAATAATTTAGATGCTTGTTATAATGAAGAATAGTACCTACATTACTTACCAAGGGCGATAAAACAAAGAATGTCTCAGATCGCAGGTATTTTACGCCCGAGCCGAAGGCAAGGGCGATAAATATGCGATCTGAGGCTTTCTTTATTATCGCCCGTGGTAAGTACAAAATTTTGTGTCACCCCCTGGCCAGAAAGTGGGTTTTTTCGCGCGCGGAGCGTGCGATAATGGCCACTTTATGGCTAGGTGTGACATTAAATATTTATTTACCCAAAAAATATAAAACAGGTATGCTACATTCAATTTATTATTTACTTATCAGCGTTTTTTTGCAAGGTATTCAATTATGAACTAGACGCTACAGTACATATATATATCGTCGTAATTATAAGTCTAATACGAGTATGTGTATTTTTGTAATTTATTGAATACAATATTTGTTAAGTAAATTTTATTTAAATTTATAATAAATTGAAAAATGCTATTAAATTATTTAAGGAATAGTTATAAAAAAATCTATTTTATAAGAGAATATTTAAATTATATACCTATTGCATTGTTTTTTTTTTATTTAAAAATAAACGAATAAATTATTTTTACTAATATCTAAAAACTGGAAAAATGTATTTTATAAATCAGTTCACTTTTTTAAGTAAAACAATTACTGACTAGCTACTTACGGCATATTTCAAAAGATTAAAATTAAAAAAATAACTTACGAAAATAACAGACAAGCCGATGCACACAAGATATCCCCACCCCCCCTCCGGTGGCACAAGTTCATATTTCCCCTCATCACTATTGCTGCTGCAAATACTGTATTTTCCCTTCTCACTCATTTCCACCAAAACCAAAGTCACAGTACCAAGTGCTTGTCACACACTCAACCTATATATAACACTCTGGGTGGTCTCATTAGTGTTTTGTCAAGCAGCTATTTACTTAAAGGCTTTAGTTTTATTAGAGTAATTGAGGTTGTAATAAGTCCCCTGGTATTCCCAGGCAAACAAGTAACATCTGTGTCGGAAGCGCGACTGACGGTCGATGGTCGAACTTGCTTGTTACTTGTACATTGTTAATTATAATTTATACTAGTTTATCACCGCTGTCCACTGTCGATTTATTTATTTGTTTATTTTAAACGCGTCAGACGCTAGCGAGAATGTCCGATAGATTAAAACGGGGCGAGCTGGCTCAGTATTAAATTGTTGATTTTGTTTTAATATAGGTACAAGGTACAAGTTATTGGACGTTTCTTATTACATAGATCGACATTTTTACATAGTGATTCAGCTATTTCACCACCTTCATGGAATGACAAATAACTAAATAAAATGGTTAAATTAACATAACTTTTAAACATTCTACCTTAAATGATAATAGTTAAGAAATATATTTTATCTTGATATTTTATTGAGTTAATATAATATCAAGATAAAATATATTTCTTTATCAAGATAAATATATCCCTATTATTATAATACTTAGTCAATTATCCATACTAATCCATACTTTTTTTTATTTACCGTTTAATAGTTAATCTTTATTCACACTGTAAATACACTCTGTATATTTTCAGGTATGAAATATAAAAAGGCTGTATGAGCAGAAATAGCTAATGGGGTTCTATATTGGGTAGAGCTGCCCCATCACTAATCCATACTAATCCATAATCCATAATATCCATAATAATATTATAAATGTGAAAGTGAATTAAAATTCGATATGGAGATAGATTGAGTCCCGGGGAAGGACATAGGATACTTTTTATCCTGGAAATCATCCCTTAAGGGGTGGTTTGTATGAAAGAGCAATGAGTAGGTAAACGCCTGATATAAGTAAATAGCAATCATTTCAATTCTATCGCCATAAACGAGTTCCACGCGGACGAAGTTGCGGGCAATTACTAGTACTAAATAAAAAAGAGATTTGTTTTAAATTTATCGAATAGTTTTTTTATTATAATGGATATACAGCGCAGTTTATAAGTAAGTAATACAAATAAGTGCGGTAATTCTATACTATGAGGGTTACTTCTTACACCTTTGCTGATAACTTTACAACTCGTATTTACTTATATTACAAAAGATTACATTTTCCTTTATAAAGTACAGTCAATTAATTTGATTTCCGGGCCACTTCGTATCTATCGTAAAATCAATATTATGTAAGCCGCTAGATATTTTTAATGTTACTGTCACAAGGTACAAAGTGGCTCAGAAATCAAATTGGTTGACCGTACAATTATGTTATCAATTTTCAGTTCAATTTCATCACATTTCGTAATATAATACATATATATACATTAACATTAACCAATTAACATTTCATTAACCGGTAGCTAATTATGACGCTTGTTTTTGTATACCATTTAATGTTCAAAGAAACTATAAAAATGTACTTCCTCATTAACTATGTATATAGGTATGTCGGGTTAAGTCTTCATTCTGTGAGGTACAGCGTACTGGGTACGAAACATTTATTTAAATACTCAAATAAGTTTTGCTAGAGCTTTCCTCATTTTTATATTTATTTTATTTTCCTTTACCTACAAAGGAAAAAAAAAAAACGTGAGGGAACCGGTTTAATCTCAACATGGTATAGGTTTCCTATTGTGTTTGGAAGGTCATAATTGAGAACCTAATAATTTAAGCATTAACTAGCTATGCAATTTGTACTTTATATTAGTGTGCAATAAAGTTTAAATAAATATAGAGTTTGTGTCGGTACAGTATTTTTATCTTACGTGCGTGGATTAGCCATATAGTTTTAGTTATGATACATACGCACACATACTCGTAGACGAACGCATAGCTCCTACGTTGCCGCATACAATATACTGTAGTTTTTCTTTTAAATTTCCCTATTTTTTTCTATGAAAACCAACTAAATCTAACTTAGCCGGTTTTTTTACTGTCTGAATATTGCATCGGCTAGCTACCCACGTTTAGCTGATTACCTAGAGATAGATCAATCTTATGAAATACTAAAACGATCGAGTAACAGATAACGTTTCTGCGCGCGAGTCTAAATTCACGTAACACGTAGCACGTTTTAAAACACGCGTACATAGCCAAGAATGAAGCAGGCGATGTAAAAATAATCTGCATGATAAGTGGTCAATCAACTTAGAGCATTTCTAAAAACTTGAGGCAAGGTCATTACCATACTTAAATACACTTAATGTCTATGAGCCACAGTGGTGGAGCGTCCATACAACTTGATACCCACCGGCTTGCCTAATTTTCAGCCAGTGCAGTGCAGTTATTTTCTACGGCTCATGAAGAATAAGAAAGGCAAATCGTTTCCGGTTTCCCTAAGAATATTTTTGACGCGCCGCCACTGATGGGCCACCTCTAGTAGTACACCTCGCGAGTCGCGAACCTCTACTTAGTAGTAGCGAACTACGATATTTTGCAAAAGTTCCAAAAACTGAGTCGCCGAAAAACACCATAATATTATAATCATCGAATACGCTCACAAATTTTCACGATTCGGTATGTGACTTGTAGCGCCGGTTGGATATCCAGTAAAGGTACAAACACACTAGACCGTTCCGTGTCCGGGCCGGCCCGTTTTCTAGTACGTAACGGGCCGGCCCGGACACGGAACGGTCTAATGTGTTTGTACCTTAAACCGCTCACCGCACATGCGAAGCATTTTTGTCAAAGCTGAAACGGAGATTTTTCATTCCGTCAATATACCTACCAGTGGCGGCGCGTCAAAAATTTTCTAAGGGAAGCCTGAAATATTTTGGCTTTCTTATTCTTCATTAGCCGTAGAACTGGACGGGACTGGCTGAAAATTGGGCAAGCCGGTGGGAATCAAGTTGCATGGACGCTCCGCCACTGATACCTACTCACGCTTATCAAGCAGAACAAATGGTTCAATCAGAGAGCTTAGTAGGTAGCAAAATTGTTAATAATGTGATATTGTGGTGGATTGCCAGCCCCTCTACCACAACATAATTGGGACCTATCCGCCCCCATGGCTCTTACGTTAGGTACCTAAAGGTAATTAAATGGAATTGTGGTAATCTAACAAAATATTAGCCTCTCTGTTGCGTATCCATATTCTATCGATAGGTAAAGATTAAAGATACTTAGTTTTTGGGCTCGCAATAGGACCTCTGACATCACACTGGGTTATCATCAATGGCTAGTAGTTAAAGGGACCTCCAAAAACGGGTTACAACCTAAAAATACCGATTTTCACGCTTCAATAAAAATTAACTAGCTAAAAATTCCGATTGCACAGCTGACAGCTAAAATACTAATGTTCATCAATTCCGATATCACAGCTAAAATATTATTTGTTCATCAAAACTCGGTCTGAAT
Source organism: Cenopis cana (assembly GCA_951800055.1). Classification (NCBI taxonomy): domain Eukaryota; kingdom Metazoa; phylum Arthropoda; class Insecta; order Lepidoptera; family Tortricidae; genus Cenopis; species Cenopis cana. The sequence continues at coordinate 590,493 of OX637476.1, read as the reverse complement.
GTGCAATTGGTAACTTTTGATGTGTAAATCAGTATTTATTTGATGCGCAGTCAGTATTTTTTGCTGAGCTACTAAATTTTTCTCATTATGAATGAGGACGGCTCTCAACTCTTAAGGCTATCACCATATGGCTACAACCATAAATTAAGTGAGGACATCACCTGTCAGCCAGCAATAACTGAAACAAAATGCAGTTAGTCTTGTTCTGTAGTCTAAACTAAGTAATGTATAAACAATCACCTTGGTGAAAAACAAACGCACTTCCCTTAAAATGGTATACACTTCTTTTTACACCAAAATTATACGACCCTTTTATGATATCCCCAAATAAATCAGATCCATTATGTTAATTTACATAACAGTATAACATTTATTTAATATTATCGCTTATACAATGCTGTGGTTTTTTGTGTTTGTCTAACATAACTATCGCAGGTGGGAAACCCACGTAGACAAGCAATACGACAAATCCCTAACAAACATTTACCGGAGGTTATTATGACACTGGTATTTCACATTCATTTTAAATTTATGTTTTTCGCGTTTTATGAATGAAACAAATTGATACAAAATTGCAGTTCGAAAGTGTCGAAACCGCGCCGAATATCCGGGCGGCCGAGCTTTGCTCGGCGATTTCCCGGGCATTAGACATAGCTAGATCGATTGCTCGTCCCCGAAAACCCCCACATATTTCATCAAAATCGTTAGAGCCGTTTCCGAGATCCCCGTAATATATAAATAAATAAATATACAAGAATTGCTCGTTTAAAGATATAATTATTTAGGTACCTATTGTATTTTTCTCTCAAATACAATCACGATTTTTATTACAAAAAATTTAATATGAAGTAGCACAGAAGAGAAAACGAAGATAAAATGAAGTGTTACCGTGAAAGGGAGTGTGTGTGTGTGTGTGTGTGTGTTTGTCATATATACTTTATCTAAATATATCCCATGGTGTTGTATGTATTGCAAAAAAAAAACGGTTACTCAGCAATTTACCGTTTACTACCGGCTAATGTCAATTACGCCTTGACAACAAAGTAAGCACAATTAGTGCACTAGGACAATTAGATTGGCATTGTATTGTAATCAATAACAACGTCTAATTGTCGTTTATTTACACTAGAAATGTTCGGTCTCTGATTACTGATTACCATAATCAATGTGGACATTTTGAGTGTGACAATACTGGACGCTAAATAAGATTATAGTGTCCGAGTATTTTCCTGCATTGACTTAAATAACGATGGATGGATTCTTATTGTTTTCCTATATACGAGATTATTTAATACTGTGACATAAAGAAGAATAGTACATTACGCAACGGAAAATAAGGCCAAGCGTTAGTGAGGTAAGAAAAACATATATTTTCACACCACCTGCTCAATTGTATATCATGCAAACCTTACCGAAAGCAAATCATTATAACTCTTGGCTTAGGCCGGGTAGTAATATCGTACTGAATCTCATCTATCGTACTGACTATCAAAAGCACGCCTGTACAGTGGCTCCCAACACTCTGCCACATACCTCCTCCCCACTTGAGAAGACAGCAAGCACTAGTTCGTGAGGCACAGAAGATCGTGGCCCGTCATGACCTGCCTGCCAACGCCGAGTTTGTAAAACCGCCAACACATCGCCTGAAGTCTCGGCACCCTCCTTACCAGACTGCAAGAAGCCTCATGGATAGGCAATTTAATATAACCACACAATGGGAAACGGAATGGAATGACAATCCTCCACACCCCGTTACAATTTATCCTACGGCGAAACCACCTGGCTTCTCATTGCCTAGAAAAGAATGGTGTCAGCTGAATAGGGTGAGAACTGGTTGCGGACGCTCACGTGCTTTCCTACACAAATGTGGTTGGGTAGAATCTCCGGAGTGCGATTGCGGAGCTGCGGTGCAAGACATCGAGCACATTACCAAGAACTGCCCGCTCAGCAGATACGAAGGTGACCCAGCAGACTTGTTCACCCTTGAAAACGACGCTATCCAGTGGATCCAGAACTTGAAAATCTTACTTTAGTAAACGACTGTTAATTTAATGCCATACGAATAAATAAAAACTGAATCACATTATTACCCGCCGGGTAATAATGTGATTTCACATTTCATAGTTCTTATAGTTCTGTCATTAAAGTCTAATGTCGTAAAGTCCACTAAGCGGCGAGGAGGCGGCACACCAGCTCCGTGTTTTGTTTGGAACGTCGTGTTCGAAACAAAAGACTGCGTCGTCGGCCGCCGCCTGTAGCGCGTCAAGCGCGTGGTTTTAGTACCTACTGAATATTTGTAGAATAGGGATGTTGACACCAAATAAGAAAATCAATGAATCCGAATTTTCTCGAAAAAGGATCAAATTCTCTATCAAATAGTGAAAAAAGTAATCCAAAAGAATAATTAATTACATAATTATAAGTGTTCAAAGTTTTAGGAGGGGGCATTTTCTGTCCCTTTTCCGCAAAACGCCCCGTTGTATTGAACGATCGTCATTTACTATGGCGCTCGAGGTCAGTGACGTCACTGACCTGTAGCGTTTTCTCTCTCTAACTAAAAACATTCTAACGGTTGTAGTTTCGTTATTTTTTGAGATATTTGAATGGGATTTTCACTTTTTGGCATAGTTATATGTATTCTTTCATATGGAGTAATAATAAATTTTGAGTCAACATCCCTATTACATTTTGGAGTTTTCTTATACATTATTCTCATATTTATTTCATTTTTAAATAAAATCACTATGTAATATCCGTGCCTCGGACGTAGCTAGGGCTGGCCTTCCTCCCTTCGCCGAAGTTGCAGCAATGTAAATAAATATATACTCACATATTTGTGGACAGTCTTACACAAATCTACCTAGTCCCAAACTAATCAAAGCTTGTATTATGGGTACTAGTCGACGATATACATTTACGTATAAAGATAAATATATACTTAAAATACATAGAAAACATATAAGATTCAGGAACAAAATACTTGTGCTCACCACACAAATGAATGCAAGCAGTCGTCGATGTACTAGGTATTAAATACCAAAAACAAGATCCGCGTGAGTTACAAGACGCTTAATTATACGGAGTAAAACAGATTCTATTCAAAATAGATACTAAAATTTGCTGCGATTGACTGATTTAATTCTGTTTTTAGTAGCCTTGGTTTTTTTATTGCCTCGCAAGAGGTGAGAAAAGTAAGGCTGTTTTTGCCTTGGGAGCGCTTAAATCTCTCACTACACTCAGGACTCAGTCTTAATTCCCTCGCTTCGCTCAGGAATTAAGTCATTACTCCCTCGCTCCGCTCGGGAGTAAAATTTGGAGTCCTTCGTTACGTTCGGGATTCAATATCGCACCCGTGACATAAAACAGTGTTTTACCCCTTGGTGTATAATCTACTATTATCAATAATGCGTCAGTAATAAATACACCTACGGTCTACTGGATCATCAGCAGAGACCCGAGCAATTTGTTTCAAAGATTCGTCGAGTAGACAGACGAAATTAAAGAAGGTCTTGCAGGCGGCGCTAGGCGCCCCGAAAAACGGTTGTCACACTTGGGCGGTTACCGCAATGCAAGTGGGTCTCGCACTCGCAATCGCACTACGGAATCCGTCCGGAAACCGCATCAGTGTGACAACCGCCTAAGACCCCGCGCCCGTTCGCGCTGCAGACCCTGGTGACCCTACCACCTAAATGCTCAACAGCAGGAAAAAGTGAAGTTCGAGACCGTTGAAGGAAGATCCTGGGCGAAGGTAGGCCTGTTCCTCTTCCCGCTTCGGCTAAACTCGGCCCTGGCGCACCTCCGTAGAGTCCAGATACCCTATCGTGCTAGGAATTAAAGAGCACGTGCTATGCCGCGAGCGCTTGCGAGCGGGATATATACTACGATTGGCTGTCAAACGTCGGTTTTGTTAATCAGAAAAACTTCTGTCATAAGTTAAGGGTATTAATTATGCTGTGGCCAAGGCATGGTTGTGCGGCAGTTTTACGAGTCATGTACGTAAAAGCCATCATACTCGCTGCTTATAATCTCCTTGTTATTAAGCTTCCGTACCCAAAGGGTAAAACGGGACCCTATCACTTAAGACTCCCCTGTCCGTCTGTCACCAGGCTGTATCTCATGAACCGTGATACTTAGACAGTTGACATTTTCACAGATGATGTATTTCTGTTGCCGCTATAACAACAAAATACTAAAAAATTGAATAAAATAAACCATACAACAGACATGATTTTTTTGCCACTTTTTTTGTAGATAATGGTACGGAACCCTTCGCGCGCGAGTCCGTCTCGCACTTGGCCGGTTTCAATTAACTAACTGGGCTGGCACGACGACCCAGAATGAGTTTTGGTCTCCGACACAAGAGCACGGCACTTTCTCTGTCCTGCGCAATTTCTCGCCAGCTTGCACCGGCGCCGTGCTCACGCAGGTCCGCTTCCACCACATACTTCCAGCGATACTTGGGGCGACCCACATGACAATATCCTTGTTTAGTTGTTTAAAATTAAATTAAGAAGGTCAATTTTTTATTATTATTAATAATGGGATTGCTCTTGGCCAGCATCTAGCCAGGGGGCAAAGATGAGGCCGACGATGAAGCGAGCTCACCCAGAAAATGCCTATTCACTCTTGCCTTAAACAGGTCCAGGTTATATGAACTCAAAAATACAGATGCCGGCAGGGAATTCCAAACCTTAGCAGTGCGCATTATAAAAGATGACGAAAAGCGCAATTAATTCATTTCCATTTCACTGCTCGCAGGAGTCGCAGGTCACACAGTTTAGTTACCAAGTATCAAAAATTTTGTATCAAAAATTTTTTTCTTAACGATGTCATCATGATTCTCTTATCATCATAGACAATAAACTGTCATTAATTATGTTTTCGCGCTTGAATGGAAAACATTATGGTTATCTCGATATTTTCGAGAAGCTAATCTAAGGCTTCAAGATACCGCAAAATTTGTCGCCAGGGCTCATCATTCACAACTATTTGGTACGTCGTGTAATAAACTATTTTTATGATGTTATTATATTTTAAATATGGATTAGATAGATACTCGTGTGTAGTTTATCTATTATTTTAATGATGAGTATAAACTATTAGATAGTTACTATGCCAATTTTAATATTGATTGTTGTCACGCGACTTTTTTTAGGGTTCCGTAGTAAACAAGGAACCCTTATAGTTTCGCCATGTCCGTTCGTCCGTCCGTCCGTCCGTCCGACCCCCGTTTTTCTCAGTAACCGCTAGGACTAGAAAGCTGTAATTTGGCATGAGTATACATATCAATGATGCCGACAAAACGGTATAATAAAATCTTTAAAAAAAAACTGTCAAAAACATAGTAAATATAAGTTTGCGAACTTTTTAGTCTACATAATGTAACGGGTGGACGATTACGGAACCCTACCTTGCGCGTGGCCCGACACGCACTTGGCCGGTTTTTAAAATTAATAATGGGATTGCTATTGGCCACCATCTAGCCTGGTGGCAAAGATGAGGCCGACGATGAAGCGAGCTCACCCAGAAAATGCCTATTCACTTTTGCCTTAAATAGGTCCAGGTTATATAACCTCGGAAATACAGATGCCGGCAGGGAATTACAAACCTTAGCCGTGCGCATTATAAAAGATGACGAAAAGCGCTTGGTTCGAGTAAGGGGAATCTCAACCAGGTAAGGGTGGTAACCTGCCGTACGTCTGGAAGTCCGATAGAAGAAGGAGGAAGGCGGTCTTCTATAAATTGTACTTCGGTGAGTGTGCTCAGGAGAGACATCCAGACGTTCGACTGGTTACCATCCTTTCCTGGTTGGAAATCTGGCGCTTTTCATCATCTTTTATAATTTGCACTGCTAAGTTTTTCGCTTCACCATTAGCCTCACCTATGCCCCTGGCTAGATGTTGGCCAATAGCAATCTCATTTTAAATAAAAAAGAAAGAAAAAGTGCAAACACCGACCTTCACGTGGTCGAAGTCGACGAAATCTTGTATTCCATTAAATACGAGTATTATTATTTAAATAAGCACCTCAGGTTATATCATTTTAGATCGAAAACCGGTGCTAACCAGATATTTCCTTATCTACAAAAACCGTCCAAAATGTTAAGGTCGTGGTCGCATTTCGATGTTGTTTTTTGACAGCTCTTCACATCGCTTACCTTAGTCATTTACGTCATTTACGTACGCATAGCTTAGACAAAAATGCTGTCTTAATTTTATTGTCTGTCCGGTCCGACTGTCCTCCTCTGCCTACAGGTCGCATTTCTCAACTGATTCACGTCAAACGTGACGGATAAGTACCTAGGACGCAGATTTTTGTTTGCTGCTCTAGGGAGGGTAAATGGTGGGAATATCTCTTAATCGCTTCGAATTGAGCAGCTCACATAATTACGATAGAACATCGCGTACAGTACAGGTAAGTTCGTTTTATCATTGATTAATGATTCACTGCTCAATTCTCACGATTAATGTTTACATGTAGATGTTCATGTTCAATATGTCTGAGACTCAAGGGATTTTCTATTTCAAATTGACGAGATACATCATTCTGTACTTGATTTGTTTCCAGAGACCTTATACATCCCTGTTATTATTAAATAAGTGTTTTTGTTATTATTGTCTACTTCTTTTGATGTTCAGAGATCTTCTTCATCTCTGATATTATTAACTTAGTGTTTTTTTATCTGAATTATAACGCTCATCTCGGTGATACTCGTATTTTAAATTAATTTCATAATTCATGTTTTTGACAGAGGCCATACATCTCTCTTTTCCTTTGTAACGATTTTGTTATTGAAATAACATTCAGTTTGTTAATTAATTACACTGTAGCTTTGTGATTATCATTAATTAATGACCGATCTATACGCTTAAAAATTACAGATTGACATGTAAAAGTGCCCATGTGCCCTATTTGAAGAAAAAATGCTAGATTTTGATATTTTTCATTTTCTTTATAGATATGTCAGGTATCTATGTTTCAAAGGCAATAAAACCAATAAAAAGCATGTTGTTGCGAAATGTGCCTCAAAGTACATTCGGCATCTTATTCCAATCTTGTTAGTACCTTTTAAAAACAACGCTCTTATTTGTAAACATCAGTTTAATGCGAAAACATACTCTCACACCAGAAACAGCATTCGTCACAGAGTTGGAAAGTGCTTAATTATCTCCTGACAGTTCGTAACAACAATGATAACATTGTTTACTACAGTTACTTTACTTACTTCATTACTCATTGACAGTACGATATCTTATTGACTATAGGAGAATAAGAGGAGGAATCCTTATATACAGTAATTTTCCAATTAAATGTTTTTTTATGACGACAGTGGCAAACAAGCTTACCGCCTATCTGCTGTGAGCAAGCGCCGTAGCCTATGAAGGCTTATGAATAACGAAGAATAATAAGTGTGTTGTCGACATTTTATTCACTTCAGGATTCACCGCATAAGCACCAATAACTATTTTTTTTAACCTGACTATGGCTTTACAGGCCTGGCTCAATAAAGCGATAACAGTTTGCGGCTGTAGAGTGGCCTGGGAAAATCTAGGGGAAACCACCGACATGACCAGCCAGTTTAAGCACTGGAATACTCTAAGAGTTTGCGCTCCATTGAGATTTGGAGCGGGTTCAACCGAATCTGAGATGTGAGTGGAATCAACCTACTACCTTACTAGGAGTTTTGCCGCTGGTTCAAATGTTTTTCTTCTTCTTTTCTCCTTTCTTCTTCTTCTTCAACCTAAGTCTAGCTGAGAAGAGTCCAGCAAGAAACTCAGGTAGGCCCGATCTGGGTCGCACTGACCTACCCGGTATGCGGCGCTACCGGGACGAATAGGGAAGTCCAAGAACTCCTTTGTACGTCGCGGTCTCACAAAGATCTTAATTAACATTTTTGTACCGTGTCGCTTTAACGTCATGTTAGAATTACTATCATCACTTCTTACCGCATGACAGCAACTAATTACCAAAGTGTTCAGCTACTTATGAGGCCAACTTAGGAGCCAGGTTCCGAAAGAACGACCTCCGTTTAAAAGTGTTCAATAATACAGACCATGACGTGAAACTATACTCACCGGCAGAAAATTTAGCCCAAATTAGAAAAAATGCATTTTTATATAGGTACTACTAAACATTGTTTAATTTATTCAATTTATAGTTTGATATCACGAAAAGTTTTTGGGGCAAATTTTCTGCCGGTGTGTGTATGTCGTTCAAAAATCCATACTACCATTAAGCGCGCAAGTAACTGTCTGTATGTTACCTTTTCAAGCATAGACTGTTGAACGGATTTAGACGAAATTTGAGCATGAAAAAGATTGCATCCCGAGGAAGGACATACAATAATTTTTATCCCGGAAATCATAGCCTAATAAAAGTTGATGAGGACGAAAGTTTGTATGGAGGTAAGATGAGGACTTGTCACAAAAGTTAGAGTAATTACTTAATATTCTTGAAAGATTCAGTTTTAGTTTTATTAACGTCACCTTAATTAACTTTCTATCGTATCTAGGTACGTCTATATTGGTGCTATCATTTGACGTGCGTTGATGTTGACAAACACGTTCTAGTCGGTTGTTTGTTTACGTGACGAATTCCGAATGGAAGGTTTCCGTTGCGGAAGGTCCATTAATTCCGGCAAAAGTAGGTGAGATCAATAAATTGGCGAAACATGTCTTATTCTTGAGTAATATGTTGACTAAGCTCAGGTACCTACTATTAGATATCAACTAGATTTATTTAGAATATATATAAGCCAAACTAAATATTTAGCTGAACCAGTTTCATAATTAGTGTTGTTAGATTTTTGTCTTATTAAAATAAGAAAACAAAGGAATAAGCTGCCAGGTTTTTTCTCAAAATTGAATATCGGAGTTTTTTATAATTTCTATAAACCCATACACTTAGAGCGTTCGTCGCCCAGCGGCGACCGTGTAGACATCGCTTGCGGTACCTACGCGAGGTTACGCAATGTCAGCTCGAGTCAGTTCTTGGATGGGTGACCACTTTTCAGCGCTCCCGTGCTTTAAAAGCCACTCTAAGCCGTTGATCATGGCTGCTGTCTATGATAGCAGTCATTACGCCCGATGGGGCGGCTTGAGAAATTCTAACAGTCAAGTTGCCCACTTAACAGACAAGCCTAATCCCATGGTCTAATTTCCCCTCGGGTTGGAAGGTCAGATGGCAGTCGCTTCCGTAAAAACTAGTTCCTACGCCAAATATTGTGAAGTTGACTCCAGGCATCCTTCAGGATGCAACTTTACTGGGATTTACTTACACTAGAAGGATAATGATGATTGACCCATAAAGTTATAAACTTGAAATTTTGGTGATATTACGCATATTTTACCAACAAATACGAATCTATAGATGAATCCGATTTTTTTCTTGAAATATCCCAATTTTCCCCTTTATTTTACGGATATTTTAATTTTACAGTTGGTACCTATGGGTGGAACCCGAAATGCAAAGGCATGCGAAGTCCGACAAGTACTTTTTAGGGTTCCGTACCCAAAGGGTAGAACGGGACCCTATTACTAAGGCTCCGCTGTCCGTCTGTCCGTCTGTCACCAGGCTGTATCTCAAAAACCGTGATGGATAGAAAGTTGAAATTTTCACAGATGATGTATTTCTGTTGCCGCTATAACAACTCCTATACAAAAAGACTTTTAAAAAACTTTGCTAAAATCTATAAAAAAGGGAAAACTACAATCCGACTCGCACTTGACCAAAATTCTACTTGATATTATTTAACGTTATTATTTATAAATAATGGTACGGCACCCTTCGTGCGCGAGTCCGACTCGCACTTGGCCGGTTTTTTTTTATAATAAATATCACTATTTTTATTAAGACTAAAATATCAAATGTTGCGTCATTGTGGCACCTGACCTTACACTCAATCATAATGCTTATTTCTGTTCATTATAATATCTGTTTACTTTTATTTGTGTGGATATTGTTATATCATTCAAAGTCAAATACTAGACGTAGTAGACGTGCATACCTAAGTTATTATGAATCTCTCCTTCTCGTCGTAACACTTATAGAGTAAACTGAAGTCAACAATAAGTTTAAATTGAACTCTGATTTCCTTAACTTTCACTTCGGGCCGGAGTGGACATCAATTAACTTTAACGATAAGAATCACCCTTTTGTCGGAGTGGTCGTGACTATTTGGATGCTGTACACGGCTGATCTTCATATCCGGATTTGTTTTTGGCATTGGACTTTAGACTTTCCCTTGCGATGTCTCTCCATATCTGACGGCTACCAGCATTGCGAGTGCACTCGACTACGGATGACTTCGTCACAGCTTTTAAAAGGTCCGTCCATCGGGTAGGGGATCATCCTCTCGATCTTCTCCCTTCGACCCAGCCCTGTACTACCAGCCTTTCCAATGATTTCACATTTCTGGATATATGGCCAAAGAACTTCATAATTCGTAATTGCACAGTCGACGAAAGCCGTTCTTTTATCCTAAGTTCTTTTAAAATAGAATTATTGGTCCGGAAAGCAGTCAAGGGGATTCGTAACATGCGTCTCCATGAGATTATTATGAATACTTTATTATTTTTTTCCCAAATATCTTTTTATGTTGGTCTCCGGCGAAGGTTTGTTAGATAAATCATAAAAATTGGGCTATAAGTAGCCAACATTGGTGCCCATTTACCAACTACCAACCAACCAACCAACCAACTTAAAAACTAACTTCTGACTAAAAAGCAGAGCGTGCTGATACTTTATAGTATTCTAACCTCTTTATAACTTAAATATCTCCCTCTGCTAACTAAAATGTTTTGTCCCTTTCGCATTAAGAGGAGGGGTAGGGCAAGCTCTCTCCATACAAACTTTGTGCAGGATTTGCTTCGTTTGTGTTTGCATTAAAGTTATGATTTTTGGTCAGGTCAGTATGCTTATTTTTCTGATAGCTATTTCGTCATGTATTTTTTTTTAATTTTTTAATTTTGATTTTTTTTGAAATATTTGAAAATTTTCACATCACGATCTTCGCATATCTAATATTTACAACAAAAAAAAATATATATTTGTTAGCGCCAAAACCGACGAATAAAACGTGCACAAAGTTTGTATGGGGAAGGTCTTGCCCTACCCTGCGCCTTAAGGCAAATGTCAGAGAGACCGAAAAGATTTTTTTGTCACATAAAGTATGGGAGGCTATTAAAGTTAGTCGACACCCGAATTGTAAACGGGAGTTAGCGTTGTAATGTCCATGCTTTTAAACTCAATGTTAAAAATATAGAAACCGTAAAACGTGTCTATCAGTTTTTACGACACGAATGTACCTACAATATACCTACAATACAAGTAGCTATTAGGGTGTTGCTTATTTGGCAAAAAATAAAAAAAATCTGAAATCCTGCAGTCTCACCCCCCCATTTTGTTCTACTACCCCTATTAACAGATGCTAGTTTTTTTTGTTTTTTTTTTTTAAACTAATTTTAGAGGTCGCTACCGGCTGTCAAAGTTTTGAAGAAACATGTTCAATTAAACATATATAAATTACGTATATTTTAATTAAAATCAAATAAAAATCTAACAATTTAAGCCAAAATTAATTAATAATACGATTTTTATGACACTCCATGTAAGATAATTTATCAATGCTACAAAAAAATTGAACCAGAAAGAACCCCAGGCTCAGATATAGGTATCATTAATGAAGCTTTTACCCTGAAACTAAAATGGAAATGGGCTACACATGTCGCGAGGTTAAGAGACCAGAGATAGACTATAAGAGCGACTCTTTGGCGTGGCCCATCAGGCAATCGGAGCAGGGGAAGGTGACATCAAGAGGCCAGCCAGCTGGCTCTGAAACGAGTTATGACAGGTCAGAGTCAGAGTCATGGTCATCCTTGGAGGAGATTTTTACCCGGCCAGGGATTCTGGCAGACCAGCTTATTACGAGTACTAATACCTAGTTCAAAATAATATAGTTTACCAAAGTTATTTAAGTTTTTTACTAATCAACGATATGTAATATTTATCTTATATTTATCTTTTTTTTTTTTTTTATTGATATGTAAAAAAAAAATATTTATCTTAAAGGGTTTTTTATTTATTTATTTTATTTATTTATTTCTAAAGCCTTTCACAACCAACAACAGGTATTGCTTTTCTTCATTCACCATGATTAACTTGTTGAATTCCTAAATTAACCGCAATAGCCCCATGCCGAACTTATGTTTTCTTCCAAAACTTTATCAAGCGGTAGCGACCCCAAAAATACAATTAAATTTTTTTTTAAAAAAACTAGCATCTGTTAATCGGGGTACTAGAACGTAATGGCGGGGTGAGACAATGACTTTTTGAAAGTTCATTTTTAAGCAACACCCTAGTAGCTATTTGTTGTAAATTATTAATAAAATATTTTTGTTTCAGGTACTTAAAAGTCTTCAGGAGTTGCGCTCAAACTGCTAAATGGTCGGCATTGCGTATGTGACACTCCTGAGCTAAACGTTCATTTTGGCTGTGGTGACTTGGCATCAGATGGGACATACGCTTGTTCACCACTGGTATATAATACTTGTATGTACATTTGAGTGTAGCGTGGTAATGTGATTGAGTGTTGGGGAACTTCAATACAATCAAATATTATATTTGATAGTATTATATAAAAACGGGTGAGGTGAGAGGTGAGAGGTGAGGGCGTGGAATTCATCATGGGGATGAGGACAGCATCAATGACTAAGCTAAAAATAAAACAAGGAATCAGACCATATCACTTTATAGATTTCTTAAAAGTGTTCCGCCTAGCTCGCAGCAGCTCGACTAGCCACGCGACTGTGATGGCGACCAGGAACCCGTTGAGTATCAGAAACATGATCGTGTAGTCCCCAGTCGCGTCGCGGATCGCACCTGCGGGTATATGTTTCTATGAAATAGTACATTACTTAGGTGAAAGTACCAAGGGCGGTAAAACAAAGAATGTCTCAGATCGCAGGTACTTGACGCCCGAGCCGAAGGCAAGGCCGATAAATATGTGATCTGAGCCTTTATTTACCGCCCGTGGTAAGTACAAAATTTTATGGCTCCCCCTGGCCAGGAAGTGGGATTTTCCGCGCGAGTAGCGTGCGGTAAATGCCACTTTATGGCCACTTTAAATATTTTTTCTTACAATATTTTATTGCCGACTGTTCTTTTTCATCAACTACTCGTTAAGACGAAATAAATTAACTTTATTTTGTAAGTAGGTCGCAAAGTCAATTTAACAAGTCAAAATCTGTAGTGCAAATGAAAATGAAAAATGTCTGACAACGAGAGATCTCTGGTTCCAAATGGTTCCAATGAACCCAAACAAGACAGGTTTATCTTGCAAATTTAGAAATAAAGGAAAAATTGAAAAACTTAGGCACCGAGCAGGATTCGAACCTGCGACCTCCCGGCACTCGTGGCCTGTCGCTCTAGCCAACTGAGCTATAGGTGCGATTGCTACCCGGCTTGAAATTTGTCAATCCTTTCTTCACTTATACAACTCCTAATAACGCGTAATTTGTAGTTGGCGTTAGCAGCGTTACTGCTTTATATAAAATTAGGTTTATCTCGTGTAGTTTAGGAGTTGCTACAGTCACCTTTTGTCTACACCATTAGATCAGCTCGGAAGTACCATAACAATGGTATTGTAACGTTTACAGAAGTATGCCAAATTTCAACTCAATCAAATACCGGCAAATGGCTGAAAAAATTATTGCAAATTTTTGGGACAACTTTTACTACCTAACACTACAATCAATTTCAATTTCAATTTCATTTATTTAAAGACCAACTTGGATCAATCATTGTTAGTATCACTTATAATAAATTTAACCTAAGACTACGAACAGTGCAAGTTAAAATAATGCAAGTACCTAGGTGGGTCATTGTCAGTCGGAAAAACAAAAGTTGTCCATTCGGTGGTCAATAGTTAACGACTTGTGTGCATGTAATTTACGTTTTTATTACATGGATTTATAAACACGGAATTACAGATTATGCGGCTTATCAGATATCGAAAATTAAGCTTTGTAGCCCTTAACTTTTGACATGTCCACCGAAAAGACGCGCAGCTAAATCTGACAATGACCCAGGTAAGTACTAATTTAAAAAATAGTATCGTGATTTATTGTTTACTTATAATGATGGCGCCTGTTGAAATAAATTAGTGATGCCTTATTATGAAAAACCGTTTTGGCGTATTGTTTTAGGCAAACATACAACACATACGATATCGTTATATAATATACGAATTTATATAATATAAAAATAATTGCCATACTACGATAAATAAAATTGGCAACGATAAACAATACCTGGCATACCTTTCACGAAAATACCTACAAGATACAATTTCCCAAGTCTAAACTGAGTTTGCAATGTTTGCATTACCGTACTTGATATATTTCTGTGACCGTACTTGCTAGGAACTGCGTGCGTACACGATTTAGTATGGCAATTCTTAGTTCTATTGCGTAACCGCCAGAGGCGCTGTACTTTTGTCCATACTAAATCGTTTACTCAGTCGCTAGCGAGTACGGTAATGCAAACATTGCAAACTCATGGTAAGGGTACTGGTGTACTTATAGTTAAATAATGACTTATTAACTTAAGTATTAAAAGTATAACAAATTACTTAATTGATACCTATCTACTTGAAATTCACTATTAGAAATGAAATATGTAACAAATGTATTCTTATTTATTTCTTTATTATTCTCATTGACCGAGTAAGACAACTAAAGGTCTCCGCTTCAGCTTTGACAAAAATGATTTCGTATGTCCGGCGGATGTCCGGTCGGTCTGCTCTACAGATCGCATGTCTCACTCAACCGATTCTTTTGATTTCTTTAAACGGGTTCGATATTAATACATAATATAGTTTTTTTTTGTTCAACTCTCGAGGTCTACCTTCAGAGCCAATATTGTAGTTGTACAATTTACTTGTTTTTGATATTGCGCAATACACATCCAATCGAACCTGCCCTACCATCTAAGGGATCAGCACAGTAAGTATGCAAACATAAGTTTGACGTCGACTGCTCGAAACTCACCCACAGCAGGTCCCACGACGATACTAAGCATGCCCATAATAATCATGGTGATGCCCATGGCTGAGGAAAACTCCTCAGGCTTGACGGAGTCTGAGACCACCAGTGGATACAGCACATTCATGATGCACCGTGACACGCCCATCACTGTGAAGATGGCCAGAGTCAGCCAGTAGTCCCGCACCCATAGCATACCTGGATAACAGATGACAAATGTTGTGTTTAACAATACAATACAATATTCTTAATACTCAACAAAAATAGTAAACAAATAAAATTTACGATGTAAAATGGTAGACAACAATTTTGGTAGACAACCATTGTGTTGTAGACAAATGTTTCATCTAATTTGTTTTACAGGATTTTCATTTCGTCTTTGATTTCGTAGGAATTATTTTTTCGCAAAAGGTCGCATTTCTAAATCTACTTTTCTGGTAGTGTCTTTTAGCTGTAAGAAGCTGTTATATTAATGGTTTCTAAAAAAAAAGAGTTTCAATGAAATTAATATTCTGCGAAACAATTATATTCCATGAAACGTTTGTCGATGAAATAAGGTGACAGCCAAATATAGGCTGTTTATCAAACGTAAAACCGATAAACATTGTAATCCTTTTATTTGAGCCATGGGGCTAGAAAATTTTAGATACAATGGAACACTATAAGGTTTTTTTTTTTTAAATTCTCAAGTAATTCATAAGTCAGTCAGTCATCTTCCATTTGTTCTTGCTAAATTATTTCGATGGAAGGTAAGCTGGAAGAGATCCCTTAAAGCAATAAGTTCGTCTTTGTAGTTTATCAATTTTGTTTTTTCTTTCATTTTGTACTTGGTTTTCATATACAATAATTATCGTTATATTTGAGAAATGCCCTTATTTCCAAAATCGGAACTCGCCCTCGAAAATAATTCAAAAGAACTGGTCAATATATATATTCTAAATGGCCTGGAGTTACAAGCGTCTATAGGCTGCGGTGACTTCCTTACCATCGGGCGGACCGTACGATTGTTAGGCACCGAGGTGGTATACAAAAGAATCAAAGAATCAATGTTTTGTCTTACCTAATTTGGTTGCAATAGCAATAAGTAATCCTGCTATGTAGATTTGGTGACTGCCAAGTCTATTGATACAGGCGCTGGAGAATATAAGAAAGGTTCTACCCGCAATGTCTCCCAAACCAATTAAAGCGATTGCCCATTTAACTTGGTCCTGAAATAAATAAATATTATAAATAATATGAAACAATCTTACCCAAATCGAACCTGTCCCGTGTCCCGTAGTATGGATCGCGTTATACAACGCGACTATATCGAAATTCGCGAATATATTGAACTCGAATAGGTGTTCTAAAGAGATCGTCCTAAAACAAACGCGACTACGCGATTATCGCGCGAACTCGCGAATTTTACTAGTAAATATTCTGAGTATTAAAAGTCGCGCGATCGCGCGATCATCGCGTAGTCACGTTTGTAATAAGGACGATCCCGTTAGCTTGTGGCTTGTGTTATGTCGACTAGGTAGAAGATGAAAATTCATAAATATGCACAGAAAACATCCAAAACTCAGAAGCCAACATTCATGCTCATCACACAAATATTTTGTTCTTATTGGTATTCTAAACCAGGACCATCAGGTTCGTAGGTAGGTTCACTAAGCACTAGGCTAAAATGGTAAACATTAAAATCAATACAATAAAAATCATTTCTGACATTTCGACACAAACTAAAGGATACAGGATAAAGAATCTTGTTGACGTTTATCTTAGTTCATGGTAATAAAGAAAAAAAACTCTTAACACTCACGTTATCCCACTTCCATTTATACAAGGCTTGAGCAACGAAATACCCAAAGGTTATGTCAGCAAATATGGCGGTGGGTGGGCCCAGGCATCCACACGTCAGCGCGAATCTCTTGAATAACGGCCAGTCGAGGAAGTTCTTGATCCATGTGCTATGATAAGATGTGTAGAAATAAACGAGCTTGAAGAAGGCACAGGGAAATAATTTGATTTTAAAGAAATAATCCATCCAAAAAACTGGTGATGGAAAATTATGTTTTTTTTGTTAAATTGCCGTGACTAATAATAATAAATAAGGTTACGGGCTGCCTGATGGTAAGCAGATACCGTCTATGGATGCTTGCGACTCCAGAAGAATCACAAATATATTGAAACCTAGAGACAGCTAGAAACATATTTATGAATTTATAACCTTACTCATCACCAGAAACAACACCACAACACAACTAGTGGTGTCATTATGATTGATGTCTTCTGTGAGGTGGACATACTTTCTCCAGGTGGCCTGCTCCAAATACATATGAGCGGCATGAGGCATGACGATGACGGTAAGCTGTGCCCTACCTCTATATATCAATTTATTTACTAGGGTAGACAACAGCAGCCAATAGCGGTTGCAAACTTTTATACAGTGATAGGTTCTATATCTTCTTAAACTTATTGCTAAAAACTAAACGCAAACCCCAAACGCATAAAGTTTAAAAAATAGCCGTACAGATGATGTGGCTGCTCTCATCTTCATCTTGAATTCTTTACTGGTGCAACAATAGACATATTGGACATAGCGGGTTGCTGAACTCACAATAAAATTACACACAGATCAACGTTAAATATGGCGCTCGGCGGCTATCTTCCCATAAAAACGTGTCTTTAGAATCCGATTTTAAGGAACACCGCTTTAAATACTAACGTCAAGGATTGAATACTAACTTTAATTTCAGGTTACTTAGTGCTTATTACTGGCTCAAGACCGGGACGAGTGGGGTAATTGAAGAGCGGCCTATGCCCCGCAGTGGGCGATTACAGGCTGAAAATGATGATGATAATGAGTGCTTACTAACGTTAAATTTAGGCTAGGTTTGGGGCAAGCCACACTTTGCTGTCTCGTGCGTGGATTAGTGTGTTTTTTGCGTAGTTGATATATTTGGACATGAAACATACATTACAACGTTTCCAACTGATGGCTTGGCGTGCTCCTTCCCTTCATAAACCATGTCTGATTTCTCGAGGTCTGTCTTTTCGATGTCAGTCAGATTAATCACAGGAGTTTGCAGCACCTTATTGTGTTCAAACGATTTGTCTATTTGTAACAGCAGTTTCTTCTCTGGAAAATACGAAAAACAAGTATCAGTTTTATGACGTTTTTTGTTATACCCATACACATAGACCGTCTGTAATGCATGATGGTATATGAATATGACTTTATCCGTTCAAACCTAGTGTAGTCCCAAGAATATCAGAAGCTCAGCCCAGTGCTTAGAGCGGCGGTCGTAGGCTCGTATGGATCCTGAGTACATTGGGGGATCCTGCATGTCTCTAAAGGGTCGATAAGCGTCCCCAGGCTTCGGTGTCTACTAACCATCAGGCAGGCCGTAAGATTCTTTGGCACTGTCGTGTAACACCTTCCCATTCCGTTCCTTATATTGGTCATTAAGAAACGACCATCTGGCCGAAAACACCAGGACGCACTCAGATTGTTTGATTTTTGTTGTTTTGTTTGGCAATAAATTCTTTCTTATTTCTTATTGTGATTAAAGTAATTTACTGGACTGATGGATTTTCGTGACTCGGCCTGTGGACCGACGACCTGAAAAGAGTGGCCGGAAGCGGTTGGATGCGGAGAGCTGAGGACCGGGTGTGGTGGCGTGAATTAGGGACGGCCTATGTCCAGCAGTGGACACCTGCGGGCTGAGGATGATGATGGTGGATTTTCGTACCGGGAACATCATCCACGACTTCCTTCCTCATGTGCCAGGCCACCGGCTGCAGCAGCGCGGTAGCCACGAACGTCTGCAGACTGAACGCTGAGATCACGATCAACGTGCCGCGGAACCCGTACTCGCTCTTAGCCCACGACACTATTATCGGTGCGACCATGGCGCCCGCCGCTGTAATGTAAGTAAAATTAAGGCTTGGTCAAGGCGCGTGCGTGACGCAGCGACACAGTCAGGACACCGCGCATGTGAGTTTTAACCGTCAAGTAAAATAATATTATACTAATGATTAATTCATGCCCAAAATATTAAATTAAATAATAAAATTCCTATTACATTATCGCATAACCCGGCTGAATACTCTGAACTAACTTAAGAGGCCTTATAAGAGTATTCCGCAAAATGCTTGGTTTTTGATCAAAGCTTCTGGCGCAAATATCCATAATTTTAAAGAAATTATCGAAGTATTTGATCGCCCGTTTCTTATTCTTAATAGTAACATTACTTAACGTTTGTTTTTTAATCGTTAACCTTGGTAAAAACGCGTTCTCTTGGCTGGGTTTTTCAATATTTTGCGGTTAGGCGTAACGTTTTCATTCTCGATTTCGACGTGGAAAGGACTTATTTTTGTACAAAATGAACACATTTCAATTCTACATATGATAAACTAAATAGTAACGTCGTTAAATAAGTAGGATTCATTTATAATTTAGGTTTAAATAGCATCCGAATGTTGCCTAGTTTATGTATAAAAACAGGCTTACAT
Organism: Cenopis cana; assembly: GCA_951800055.1. Lineage (NCBI taxonomy): Eukaryota > Metazoa > Arthropoda > Insecta > Lepidoptera > Tortricidae > Cenopis > Cenopis cana. The sequence goes on along the minus strand of OX637476.1, from coordinate 570,955 downwards.
TTTATTTTATCCTCGCAAGCTGCGTTAACATTTTGCTCTAAAGATAAAATTGTTGCAAAGAGTAACTCTTCTTGTGTATCAGATATTTTTTAAATCATAATTGGACTAAAAGTAAATTTTGTAAAAAAAATTAAACATAGCCCATAATTCCCATAAATTACGCTGCATTGATGCCGGGCACTCAGACGGCGCCGAGCGCTCTCAGAGGTCGGACCTATGTCGCTTTCGCCGATCGCGCGACTTTGCGAACATCGGAATTACGTTTCACAGAATTCCAAGACACGCTGAACTCGTATACCGTGATTTAATGAGTTTGATCCTTAAGTATTTTATTTTGTGATTTTCACTCAACTCCTCATATATTCATCACATCATAACACCACCGTGTTTGGGCTTGTTGGATTTGTCTTGATGAGTACTATCGGAATAAATAAGGCTAAGGGTCTCATGATGGAGTCAGGAGATAGTCAGTGGAACTGGAACTCCTCATATGGTTATCACAACACCGCCGTGTTTGGACTCTTTGGGTTTGTCTTGATGAGTACCATCGGAATAGGTTAGGTTCAGGGTCTCATGATGGAGTCAGGAGATAGTCACTGGAACTCCTCATATGATTATCACAGCACCGCCGTGTTTGGGCTCTTTAGATTTGTCTTGATGAGTACCATCGGAATAGGTGAGGTTCAGGGTCTCATGATGGAGTCAGGAGATAGTCAATGGAACTCCTCATATGGTTATCACAGCACCGCCGTGTTTGGTCTCTTTGGGTTTGTCTTGATGAGTACCATCGGAATAGGTGAGGTTCAGGGTCTCATGATCGAGTCAGGAGATAGTCAATGGAACTGCTCATATGGTTATCACAGCACCGCCGTGTATGGACTCTTTGGGTTTGTCTTGATGAATACCATAGGAACAGGTGAGGTTCGGGGTCTCATGATGGAGTCAGGAGATAGTCAATGGAACTGCTCATATGGTTATCACAGCACCGCCGTGTATGGACTCTTTGGGTTTGTCTTGATGAATACCATAGGAACAGGTGAGGTTCAGGGTCTCATGATGGAGTCAGGAGATAGTCACTGGAACTCCTCATATGGTTATCACAGCACCGCCGTGTTTGGGCTCTTTGGGTTTGTCTTAGTGAATACAGCCGGAATAAATGAGGTCCAGGTCTCATGATGGAGTCAGGAGATGATCACCGGAACTCTCCATATGCTCATAACAGCATCACCGTGTTTGGGCTCTTTCGATTTGTCTTGATGAGTAACATCGCAAGAGTTGAAGTACAGCATCTCATGATGGAGTACAAAATGCAAATACAAAATCATTTAATTACCAAAAATTTTCAAACCAAACTAAGTAACAATGACACCCACACTAGGCAAAGCCTGTATCGTCAATCGTGGGTTTCAAACACAGATACAAATTATCAGTAAGGTATGCGGCTACAGATATTAGCAGGTAGGTAGGTAGGTAGTCAGGAGACGGTCTCCAGAATTCCTCATATGCTCATCACAGCAGCGCCGTGTTTGAGCTCGTTTGATTTTCCTTGACAAGTAGACCAAGATTAAGTCCAAGAACTCACGAACTCCTCAGATGCTCATCGCAGCACATGTTGCCTGATTTCGTGTAAACATGTGACGAATACACCTATATATATATATATATATATATATACATTAGTTTAAGCATTGTAAGATGAACTTTAATAATTTTAAATATTAAAAACACGACTGCACAAAAAAGATATAAACAAGTTTCATAATAAAAAACTCAAGGAAATAATATTATAATCATTATTTTATTTCGAACTTTTTTTGCTTGAAACACACATGACATATGACACACACATGACATATTTATGACATTATAAACGTGGCAGTTTGTGCGGATGTATGTACGTTCCGCTTAATTTCAAAACTACTGGACTGATTTCTATGAAACTTTCCAGTATTGTAGCTTAGATATCAGAATAGGACATAGGCTATAATTTATTTCAAAATTCATCCCCCTAGGGGGTTTAAAGGGGGTGGTCATTTTGTATGGAGAAGAAAATTATTTTTAAGATAGAAACTTAAAACTACTGTAATAGACTAAGCATTAGTATGGAAGAAAACAATTTTTAGCGTTTTTCGAAATTCACCCTCTGAAGGGGTGAAAAAGTGGTTGAAAGTTTGTATGGGGAGCAATTTTTTTAAACGAGAAACTTGAAACTTATAGACCTAGCATTCAGTTACTTAGTTTTTGAAATTCATCCCTTAAAGGTCTAAAAAGGAGGTTGAATGTTTGTATGGTAAACGAGTAATATTCTAAATGAGACTATAAAAAAGTCGTTTGTAGTAATATATAGAGTAGGTTAGTAACTAGGTAATTAGACATTGGGTAAAAAAACTAGACTACCCGTGCGAAGCCGGGGCGGGCCGCTAGTTATATATATTTCTGAAATCGTCTTTTCAAATGCTTCATTTTGATGCCCCACTTGTTAGGATAGCAAAAATTTTTTTTTTACGGAACAACAATAATGGAGTCCACAGTCCACCATATTGTTTTTCTTGAAACTTCACATATCCTATGTCACCCGGGATGACGTAAGGATTCCAACCATACCTCACACATCTAAATCGGTTAAGGCGTTGAGAAGTTCTGGGGGAACAAATAATTCACATAAATACATACATGAAACCTGAAAACATTAAACTCCTTTTTTGAGCAGTCGTGTAAATAATAAAAATAATAAAAATAGGCAGGTTTATATGGATAACTTCTTTGAAAACTCAAAAACTGCCGAGTTAAGAACGTGTTGCCTAATAACCATTCATTTCACACAATTTTTTTTTCATATTAACAGATGAGGGTAATTTCACTACTCGCGGCCCTGGTAAAGCGTAACATCTCCATGGTAATAGTCCAGTTTGAGAGTAGGAAACCCCAATTTTTCCAATTTCTTTTTTGGGTTCCGTACACAAAGGATTAAACGGGAACCTATTACTAAGACTCCGCTGTCCGTCTGTCCGTCTGTCACCATGCTGTATCTCAAAAGCCGTGATAGCTAGACAGTTGAAATTTTCACAGATGATGTATTTCTGTTGCCGCTATAACAACAAATACTAAAAGACAATAAAATAAATATTTTAGTTGGCTCCCATACAACAAACGCGATTTATTTGCCGTTTTTAAAGATAATGGGACGGAACCCTTCGTGCGCGAGTCCGACTCGCACTTGGCCGGTTTTTTCCTATCCCTTCACTTAGGAACCCGTACCCGTGCCCCGTTTACTACCCGTATTTACGAATAACAGATGATGATATTTTATTAATTTACCCAAAAAAGTTGATTGATAAGTATTTAATTTTTTCATAATTTTTAACAGGGTCTGTACAGGTTTCAGGTCGGTAACCCCTGTGATATGTCAATCTATATATTATCTAACATGTAAATGTCAGTATCGAATAACAGATAAGGGTAGAATTTGCCTCTCGTATCTTAGACCATAACATGTTATTGGTACTAAAGCATGTTAGTTATTCATATTATTTATGACATAATGACTAAGAGTTTAGAATGAATGTATCATAATATCTATTATCCTACCAGACCAGTCCTACCACTTATGACTATTGGCCGGCGAGAAGCCAGGGGCGTTTTTTTACGTATAAATATTATGGCGACAGACAGTAAATAATGACATTGCATAATTATTTACGCGGAGTTTCCACCAAATCTAAATATATTGTCCGAGGTGAACAATACACATCACTATTAGGCCTTTTGAACGTTAGGACAAATGACCTTATAACAAAAGTTGATAGGGAAAAAAACATTTTCGATCAAAATGTGTGAGGTGAATCACAAATGAGGCTTCAAACGTCAGGATATATCATCAGTATGACAAACTATATGCGAGAATACAAAAATATTGTATGACAAAAACTTTCGATTTTCCGATAGCTACTTATGTATGATATACATTTTCTTGAAATGTAGTACATATTAAAGTTCTGGTTTCAAAAAATCAAATACATGTTTAATTATACATTGTTAACAACATTAACAAACCTTAATAAACAATGTAAACTTTGAGACTGACGAAACGATCAAGACTTTACGTCCGTGTTGAAACGCACACATACGCGCTGTAAGTGTGCTGTAGAGCAGTGCGCTCGTATGCCGAGCACTAACGCCATCTATCGAGTAAGATTTCGTGAAAATGATGAACGCTCAAACTTATAAGGAACCTTAAGTAGGTGAAATTTATATATTTTGTAAAACTATATGGAAAAGAACATAGGCGTTTTACGAATCATCTTCTAGAATACTTAAAAGCTCGTATAAAAATTGACCTGCGATCAAAGAGCTCTCGGCAAATGTAATTCAAGAATAAAGCGTGTTTATAGGTACTTTGGTACCTAATAAAAGTTAATATATAGGAACCATACCTGAGAGTGTTTGGGCGATACTCATGGAGAACAAACGTTTTTCTTTAAAATAGTCATTTAGTATCGTACTTCCCACGTTGAATAGGAATCCTAATCCAAAACACTGGAACAAATTTTTAAATGGTTATTTAAATAGATATTTTCGTTTCTAGTGTAAAGGTGCCCATGATCCTGGCGATATATCGTCACTTCATCCATCGACAGTTTTTAGATTATCAACATCATCAAAATTTAAGAGCTTGGCTCTTGTCGGTGAAGTTGACGCCAGTTCTCACGGTCCTCGGCCAAATTAGGTCTATAAATTTAGGTCCCGGTAAAATTCGACATTTGCTTTTCCTTTAACTGCTGTACTTACAAAGCTTCTCTCGGTCGAACCCCTGGATCTTTCAATCCTGCCTTCTAGAATATTTTTGAAGAAAGTGTCGTGTTGTATCAAGTGACCTTAGATTATAAATTATTTATATGATACATAAAATATAAAAAGTTCCAAGTTAAATATTCCATCATCATGTCAGAAATCGATCAAAAGTGCGTAGTGTACATATTTATATTGTATTTATTTTATTCCTTTCCCGAAAATTTCGGACAAGTATAAATAGAGGACACACATGACAAAATTACAAACAGGGGCGTAGGTCTCACGGGTCGTATCCAAACATTAACTACCCCAAAAATAGCAAGAAACAAATTTGCATTCAGTGTCTTTACAGTAAACAGTCAATCAGTAAACATAAATTGAATGAACCTGCAAGAAGCCTTGGCAAACCATGAGTTGTGCCTGAGAGTTGACGAATACGGACCCAAACGTCCCCAAGTTGAAGAAAACTGAGCCGATGAGCGCTAGTTTACGCCTGCTCATTGTCTTCAAAAGCGGGCCCGAAAGGAAACCTGCAAAACCATGAAAATCCAAATAACTTTAGATAGAAAACTCCTTTTCTATCTCCATTTCAACTGCCTAATTTATTTGGTATAAAAAAAATTCTGTTCATTCCAATGGTACTTATACTATACTCAATATTTTAAAGAGTTCACTGCCTTCTGCCTAATAACCGAAAATATAAAACTTTACAGATTCTTCACCATTAGTGAGTGGTGCCAAAAACGCCGTTAAAATGCACTGAAATTCACACTGTTCTTTCAAAATCTTGACCAGGCAAGGCAAACTAATTTTAAAATGAGGTATAAATGCTCATCTTCTAGTAGAGATTATTTCAATATGTCTTAGTGAGAGCTGTAGAGGAGTTAGATGCATAGGTATATACTTAACATATAACTAAAATAAGCTACTCAAAAGAGTACATCTATCTCTGTTTGCTTCTCCAAATGAATATATATATATATATGTGTGTGTGTGAGTTTGTGTATTTCGCTAAAGCACATGCAGCAACTTGCTTGAACAATATTCTTTGTTCTTCAACGGAATGGCAATGAATATATTTCTAGCATTGTATCATGGAATCCCGCAAGGTAACGCTTTATTCCATCAATTGCTTTTATTGTTGGTCATACCGGAGACTGCCAAGCTCAGACCGCTGATTCCCGTGAGAAAGCTGATGGATGTCGTCCCCATCCCCATTTGTGTGAAGAAGTCGTTGAATATCATCCCGAAGCACACGCCGAACATTGTTGCCGATATCTGTAATGTCATCGTTAACGTCATAAGGTTTTATCATTTAATCATAGGTAATTATAAGTAAATATTTGGTTATGCACGTTCAGGTTATTAAACTAGCCACGTGAAATTCAGGTTAATGTTGTCTTAAACATTTTATTAAGTATTTTATTTTCGTTATACATATTCAAATAGAAGTTTACGAATTGTAATATGAATTATTTGTTTTATCTCACGGAATTGTGATAGTTGAGTTGTTTAAACACACGCCAATTGTAGAAATGTTATCTAATAAATGTTTACTATTTACTTAAAAATGCTTAAATTTAATTTGCATTCTGTCTGTCTAAATGAAGAAATGGAAAAATTAGAAACAACATCAAAAATGCTGTTTATTAAGTATGCATATTATTATATAATATATCTTAAAACATAACTTTCATACTAATTGTCATATTACAGAAATCTTGATTTTAGACCATTTATAAATCCCGCATTATTAGCAAAACGGTCAAAATTAAGAAGGTGGTCATCTTTATAGTTGTTGCTCTTCATCATCATGATTTATTCAATAGCTCTTGTGGGAGTAATAATTTCCTCTCATATCTGTTTACCGCCAATTTCTTGATGTCCTTAGAAGCAGCAGCCACTTTCTCCCTCATGTTTAAATAAATAATTCCACGTCTTCTACTTTCTTTTCTGGATCTTTTTCCATTCAAAATGTTAAAAATCTGTCTTTATCCACACTATCGTGCCATGGCATGTTTCGTCTTCTATTTAGAAGTTTTATAAACGTTCGCCAAATCATATTTTGAAAACTTCCTGTCTCTCTCGATTTCTGGTATAATACGTTGATATATACCGTGTGTTACCGGCAAGCGAGGTTTTCTTCAAGTTGGGTATTTAAACGTAGTTTCAGTACCCTGACCATGCGCTTAATTTTATTACTAAACCGAAATTTCGACTTAACTTATTTTCTAACAAAATTTTAATTGCCTGTAATGTACTGCAAAGTAAATTGACAATTCAGTACAAATGACAACCCTTAGTGTTTTGTTTACTATATGACGTTATCATAAATCAGTGCATACGTGCAGTGCAGTACATTGAAGGTGTGGAATTAGGAAATCTATGCCCGAGCAAAGGAGTCAGTCATTCCGGTATTTCCGTGTAGTGCTTGCCCTAGCAGCAACCGCTTGGAGGCTATATGAATCCATCCTATCCAGATGCACCGGCCAAATAGCCTTATAGGTTTTTCGCCTACATCAGCTACTTATGTGAGTTTTGAAGCGTAGATCGCACCCTAACCGTCATGTTGCACTCCAAAACACGCATATAATTTAATGCCTACCAAAAATATTTTCTTATATTAACGAATATTGTTTAAACTGTTGTGAAAAAACTGCATCATCGATACTCCACGCGACAAGACGTCACAGTTGAGTTGATCAAAATGCACTTACAAATATCGTGGCAGCAGCAACCAATATCACATATCCATATCCCCCATCCGGAGGAACTAGCTTGTAACTCTTTGTCATTGTAAAACTTTCCTTGACAGTCATTACGTACAACACTCTCTGCTGAACTGAATAATTGGACAGAAAACCATTTCCGCATGTGTTAGTTTTGTTTACCATCAATTAAGATAAAACCTAACTTACACGATCTTATGATATTATGATTATAAATCCTGAACAAAAGTGTCACTTTGCGAATTGTCAAGAAAAAAATTGCTCTGAAATGATAGGTAAGTCAATAGCACCTTATTCACTTGACTTACTAAATATTTGTTTTGACGTGGGTGATTTGCTGTTTTACTTTCTGCTAGAATTATAAAAGGCTGTACTGTTAAATTTGCAGGAATAAATGGCAACGTTACCAATGAAATAAACTAACGTTCCTGCCTTATTGTTATATGTTTATTATAGTTTTTAGTATTGCTCTTCTATACAACTTCTCTACACTGTTCGTGACTCCTTAAGAGCCCACATATGCACTTTTGCCAATGTTTATCGACCTAGATCTAAACATCTATAGTGATTAAATATCTGTTGTTTCAGTGTATTAATCTTGAACTATTTTCCTCCAGTCTGTTAAAAGTGAAAACACGATTGGCTAAAATTTTCTCGATACTTTTATTTTTCAAACATAACCCTTTTTTTTCGATGTTTTTGGTTGGATCTTTAAAACCCTCCCATCTTTAACAATGATTTTTGGTTTGGTTATTATTGGTTAATAGTTGTAAAATGATAAATTCTCAAACCTGATAAAAAAGATTATTCTTATAAATGTACACGTTTAGAATAAACATTAATATTTACGAAAAACACGCGCTGAGCTTCCGTAGAGAGCGGGATGGTCAATTGAAAACTCACACGTGTCAAAGCGGGACTTTTGCAATGCCATCTACGCCCTCTTAAGGAATAATTTGTGAAATAGAATCGTCATGTTCTTCCCAAGGTCTCAAAATTATCTCCTTGCCATAAATCCTTTCAGCAGTTTAATCGTGAACAGTTAGTAACAAACATACAAGATGAGATTACTTTCGCATTTAATCCGTCATCTGACGATCCCGGAAATCATCGTCCACAAGTTAATTGTTACGTTATTGATTACTTTTTACCGGTAGACGAAAATTTCTAGGATCACACTGACGTAACTCCTTTCTTTTAAAACTTAGGAGCTATACAGCTCAGTAAGTCAGCTCAGCTTGCTGTATTAGCTCCCACATTAACGCTAACATAGACAATGTCCATGTATACATAGCTCAACACATAACCATGGCTCACACGCGCACGTGAGATTAAAGTACTTAAGCAAATTCTCTTGGAATACTTACTTGCTTTTATGAGACATTAAATACCGCAAGTACAGCTGCAAATACATATACACTCACGAGCACAAATAATGGCACTTTGTATTGAACTTCCATAGAAAGTGAACCCGTCTAAAGACGGACACGAGTCAACTTGCTGGTCGTAGAGCGTCCTAGGCGTACTAACGTCCACTATATTGAGACCTCCTTACGAATCTGTCGCGAGTTTGAACATTTTTCCCCATCACAAAAAGCTTCCTACGATTCTAAAGAACAAAAATAATTGATACACGTATTGAATTTCCATAGAAAGTGTACCCGTTATTTTTGCTCTTGAGTGTATTAGCGTTTTATAAGTTAAAAAGTTTTAAAAGTTAAAGTTAAGTTATTTTAGAACAGACTACTGGTAGAGACCTAAACGTTCATTTCACGAGTGACTAGAATAGGGCAACAGCTTATAGTCATAGTCATAGTCATAGTCATAGTGATTTATTTGTAAACATAGGTGGAATACATAGGTGGATAAAAAAAATGGTTTACGTAACACTATGTTTTGCCTATAGGCGTACAAAATCAGTAGCATTATAAAGTTTTAAAACATAAAAAATAATTAACAACGCAATAATAATAAGAGAGAAAAAAAAACACAGAACATGGTAATGAAAATAGAAATGTGAGATGTCAAATTATTTGTAGGTACATTTTTTTTTTTTTTTTTATTTATATTAAAAACATAAGAAATTATACAAAACATGACTAAACGACACCGTTAAACCACAGCTTGGTTTGTCTCGGTGCAGCATTCCACGACAGCTATAAAAACGACTAAGTAGTACATACAAGTTATCATATTACTTAAATAAACTAAACATTATAAATCGAATAACAAACAAACATTATAAATATTATATCTAATAAAATTACAAGTAATAAGTACTTTATAGCACATTGCACATGCACAGTGTCTTATCGTTATCTTTCGCAGGCATTAATAAGTTCAATTCAATTAAATTACAAATCATCAAATAAATTGTAAATCATATCAATTAAATTAAATGTCATATCAATTACATTAGAAATCATATCAAATAAATTATGTCATATTAATTAAATTACAAGTCATATATTATCAATTAAATAACATAAGGATGTATGTCAAATTTTACTATGTAAAGGAAGTTAAATCGTCTATTAAAAAATCTGATACTGAGTAATATGATTTGCTTATAAGTATGTATGTATGTATGTAATAACTTTATTGTACACAAAAAAACACAAAAAATACAAACAAATAAGGACATTTACAAAGCTTATTTTTAAATTCCTGCAATGGTAACATTCTTAACGCTAAAGGTATTTTTCACACCACCTGCTCGATTTTGCTCAATTATATATCATACAAACCTTTCGGAAAGCAAATCATTACACGTGCCCCTTGGTTTTAGCGGGTTATAATTTCAAATTATTACCCGCCGGGTAATAATTTCATTTGAGTTCTGATAGTTCTTATTGATATGTCTTTAAAGTCTAATTTCGTGAAGTCCACACGGCGGCGAGGAGGTGGCACACCAGCTCCGTGTTTTGTTTGGAACGTCGCGTTCGAAACAAAAGACTGCGTCGACGGCCGCCGCCTGTAGCGGGTCAAGCGCGTTATTTTAGTTCCGTTTTTTTTCTCAAAAAAAATGAAAAAACTATAACTTTATTTTGAATTTTAGGTTAAAAAAATTTTTTTTTTCAAAAATATTGTCATTATACTCGATTTCGACTAATTCAGGGATAAGGATTTCAAATTTTATATTTATTTTGAGTTTTAAGAGAAAAAAAATTTTTTTTTGCCAAAAATCGTCATTATACTCGTTTTCGACTAATTCAGGGATAAGGATTTCAAATTTTATATTTATTTTGAGTTTTAAGAGAAAAAAATATTTTTTTTGCCAAAAATCGTCATTATACTTGATTTCGACTAATTCAGGTATAAGGATTTCAAATTTCATATTTATTTCGAGTTTTAAGAGAAAAAATTTTTTTTTGCGAAAAATCGTCATTATACTCGTTTTCGACTAATTCAGGGATAAGGATTTCAAATTTTATATTTATTTTGAGTTTTAAGAGAAAAAAATTTTTTTTTGCCAAAAATCGTCATTATACTCGTTTTCGACTAATTCAGGGATAAGGATTTCAAATTTTATATTTATTTTGAGTTTTAAGAGAAAAAATTTTTTTTTTGCCAAAAATCGTCATTATACTCGATTTCGACTAATTCAGGTATAAGGATTTCAAATTTCATATTTATTTCGAATTTAAGAGAAAAAAAATTTTTTTGCGAAAAATCGTCATTATACTCGTTTTCGACTAATTCAGGGATAAGGATTTCAAATTTTATATTTATTTTGAGTTTTAAGAGAAAAAATTTTTTTTTTGCCAAAAATCGTCATTATACTCGTTTTCGACTAATTCAGGGATAAGGATTTCAAATTTTATATTTATTTTGAGTTTAATGAGAAAAAAATATTTTTTTTGCCAAAAATTGTCACTACCTATACTCGATTTCGACTAATTCAGGGATAAGGATTTCAAGATTCAGAATTAAGGATTACTAGATTTTTAATATTTATTTAGAATTAAAAAAAAAAAACTTTTTTGTTCAAATAGTCATCATACTCAATTCCATATTCAATAACATAAAGTATAAAATTGGCAAAAGGTGGTGAGAAAAGTAGAGTATACCCCACGGGGATAAAACTGTTTTTGTCTTGGGCGCGCTTAAATCCCTCACTACACGCAGGACTCAGTCTTAATTCCCTCGCTTCGCTCAGGAATTAAGTCATTACTCCCTCGCTCCGCTCGGGAGTAAAATTTGGAGTCCTTCGTTACGTTCGGGATTCAAAATCGTACCCGTGACATAAAACAGTGCTTTATCCCCTTGGTGCATAATCTACTATTATTAAAAATTTTGGTTGCCATACAGAAAACACTCTTTCGCATCAGTGCGGTACGTGATGGAACAGTGCAAAGATTATGACTGCGATAGGTGCTACGCTTAAATACATCTGATACCTTTATGAATAGTGCAGAGTTTGTTTTGACAAATGTGGCAACTTCGAAAATATACAGACACGGCACTGTCAGAACTTTTAGTTGTTTGAAATAGGGAACACAACTGTCTGTCTGTTTCAAGGCACACATGGCTCTAATACATTTTTTTTGCGCCTTAAAGACTGCTTCCCTATTTGAAGAGTACCTGAGAGAGAGCTTCATGAAGTAGTTTGAGTTTTATTCAAACGAATCTATAGGTTATTTTTTATGCAACAATCTATTTAAGGCGCTCCAACGAGAAATTTAGAAATTTTGAAACGCTGTCCTGCCCAGACTAGCAAACAGTAGGGGCTGATTTTCAGATGCTTCTTGACTATATGGTTGTGGTACTGACAATAGCCGAAACATGATTGTTTAAAATTTTTTCCAAAAAAAAAATTCTAAACTGTGTCAAGAGGAAATTTAATAAACCTGCACACAGTCAGATATTTAACGAGATTTGTCTAAAAAATTCTCGATTTCTCGGAGAGTGTTGCATCCCGTTTTGTCGTAAGCGAAAAACATAACGGCGTCTCTTTCAATCGATATATCGCCTCAAAACCGTACGATTATTGATAAGAAATGAAGTGTCCATCACTGGTTACAAAACATTATTGCTCGTATTTGAAGCATTTTATTGAATAAATACGACTAAGTCGTCTCGCATAAGACCTTGGTATTTAGTTATAATTCAGAGGGTTCAGACAAAGTCCTTGTAACAATTCGGGGTAACTTTAAAGGATAGGGGCTCAACTTCATCGGGAATATTTAAGGCCATATCTTTGGACTATTACTTCAACGATATATTATACTAAATAAAGAGAGAAGAATCATTTATTCACCAAATATGGAGAAGTAACACAAAACACTACACTACAAAACTACCAAATACTAAATTGAGTATTTATACTTATTAATAATAAGTATAAATACTAAGTTATTATCTTGTGTATTTTATTTATTTATTCTAGGAGTTCCAACAACTAACATGTTAATTAGCTTCTTACATAGTAACGTGGAGCTTATAAACTAAACTCGTTTTTTTGAACGCGAAGGGTCAAAACGGAACCCCATTGCTGGCACTAACCCGTCCGTCCGTCCGTCCGTCGTTTGTCAGACAGATTTATACAGCCAAACGCTTCGAGGTACAGTCTTAAAAATTCACAGTACTAGCATCTTGGTGTCCTAGAACCATACAAATAGTCCAAACTTATTTCCAAATGTTAAGTACCTAAACTAGGGTCTACAACCAATGTGTTCTCCCAGTGATGACGTACGCTTGCGAAACATGGACGCTGAAAGTGCACCGGCTTAAAGTAGCACAGCGAGCTATGGAACGCGCAATGCTCGGAATTTCTTTACGAGATAGAGTGCGAAATGAAGTCATCCGCCAACGCACCAAAGTCACCGACATTGGCAAGAGGGTGGCAAAACTAAAGTGGCAATGGGCCGGTCATATTTGCCGAAGAGACGACGACCGATGGAGCCAACGAGTTCTGCCCTGGAGACCTCGAGCGGCAAGCCGTAGCGTAGGAAGGCCGCAAGCCAGATGGTCGGATGACATCAGGAAGACGGCAGGGCCAACCTGGACCAGAACCGCTACGTCCAGAACAAAATGGAAAGGCATGGAAGAGGCATATGTCCAGCAGTGGACGCAAATATGCTCAAAGAGAAGTAGCTAAGGGGGCGCGAAAACGAACCAACTTAATTTTGCGTTTGGTTCGGAACCCTAAATTTGCGAAGTCTGACTCGGTTTTTCTCATTTAAGTTCAAAATATTTTATCATTTTTAAGGCCCGTTCTAACAATCCTAGCAAACAGTGTACGTGCTCGCTACACTGGAAATTCAAATAATTATACCCTGGGAAGTAGGTTGCCGAGTTCAAACAATAATTATGATTATTAACGTTTACCCCGTGTAGGTCGCGGTGAAATTTATTTGCTAATGTTCGAGCTACACTGACAAACCGACACTCCATCATCATCCTCCTAGCGTTATCCCAGTACAGTTGCATCCTGAAGGATTTCTGGGGTGCGCTACCTAATCCCAAGATTTGACGTAGGCACTAGTTTTTACGGAAGCGACTGCCATCTGACCTTCCAACCCCGAGGGGAAACTAGACCTTATTGGGATTAGGCTTTGTCAAGTGAGTGAGCAACTTGACTGTCTCAAACCGCCCGAAGGCCTCCTACTTGGCTTAACGACTGCTGCCATAGACAGCAACCGGGATCAACGGCTTAACGTGCCTTCCAAAGCACGGGAGCGTTCAGTTAGTAACCACTCAAAGCGGTCACCCATCAAAGTCCTGACCGCTGCCCACGTTGCTTAACCTTAGATACCTCAAGCGGTACGCAGGCGCCGCTGGGCCACGAGCGAGCGCTCCACAAACCGACACTCCGATAAAGGGAATTTCTCAAAGCATTTCTACCGCTGTGATTTCGGTGGTCGCATTATTGCAGACATCACTGCAGAGCAGGAGAACACATCAGGTAGCGTAGCAGGCGGGAGTATCATCCTTTTCAAAATAGACCACAGAAACCTAAGAACGCCGTAAACAATACGACCACCGAAGTCATGGTCGGTTGAAAGTGTTGATATGATCTGAGAAATGCCCTAAAACTGACAAGAGAATCAGTGATATTTAAAATTGAATAAAACGATGATGTATTTTCGTACTTATGTTAAAACATTTTATTTATGTAAATATACACGGTTTGCCATAACGCATGGAACAATATCTCATTTAAATGACGTCCAGGTTTGTCCACAATGGTCCAATTTTACACATTTGAAAACAATTTTGGCTCTATCTCTCGAATAACAACGTTAATACTGCGAAACTAAAGCTTGCAGAGAGGGCACACGAACGAATCATTTGTTCGGTGGTAGATCAGCCAACACGGTAGACAGTGTGTATCGCGAGCTTTATTTGTAATTTTCCGACTCACATTCGCGTCTGGCAAAATGCGGGTATGAAAAGCTACAGTCAACAGACTCATACATTACACTAGCTTTTGCCCGCGACTTCGGCCACGTAGAACTCGTTTATAGCAATAGAATTTATTTGCTTTTCTTTTATTTCAGGCGCATACCTAGTTGTCGCTCTTCCATAAAAACTTCCACACCTTGAAGGATGATTTCCGGGATAACCTTCCCCAGGATAGTTTATCTCCATACCAATCTAAATCTTTTCAGCGGACACACACAGTTTCACATTTTCGCATTTATAAATAAGCATTTATTTTGACATGTGGTGTTAGTGTACCTGGTGATGAATAAGATCACCGGAGCTCCCAAGGATGCGTTGTTGAGTGCATAATATATCCTGCACCACTAGTTTCTGTTTGGCCTAATGGTTGACTGGTAGAGAATGCCTTAAGGCATTGAGTCCGCCAATTGTACTTTTATTTTTGTATCTGTGCAATAAAGTTTAAATAAATAAATAAATAAATAATAATAAATATATCTCTAGCTCAGAAAAAAACAACGCGTTTGTGTTTCCATAGGCTATGGTGTCTGCTTACCTTGACATCGAAAGCATGTCACTGTCGTTGTATGACAAAAAAGGATTTGACAATTTGTATGGCTTTAGGCCAACAAGATGCTTATACTGTGAAAATTTGAAGACTGTAGCTCCAACCGTTTAGCTGTAAAACCTGTGTGACTGACGGATGGACGCGTGAGTGACGGCCATAGGGTTCCGTTTGGACCCTTTGGGTACGGAACCCTAAAAAACATGAAGTGATAGTACCTAGCACATTTTTCATGCAATATTTAAGCGCTAAACTAAAAATAAGCAAAGTCGTTAGGTGTTAGTATAGATGTCCTATTTTAACTTATCGCTACATTCTACAAGCTACAAAAAAAATCCGATTTTACGTATTTTCACGATGCTGCTTCATAAAATATGGTTATTGTGCTTGGCTTCGGAAAGGGTACGAATAATACGTTATGTAAACAATTTGCCTGACGTTAAACCGGCCGGATCGGGTAAAATATGAGTTTTCTCATTCAAAGTTTTGCCTTTTATTTAAGCCAGACTTAATATTATGCGAAAGTAACCCTGTCGGTCTGTTACCTTTTCACGCTTAAGCCGATTAATGGATTTAGATGTTTTTTTTTTTAATTTTAAATACAGTTTGATCTGTACCCGGGAAGTGCAAAAGATTTTTACTCGGAAATCATTCCTTATTGAGAATAGTTTAAGAGGTTTGGTAAAGACTACACATTGGGTAAAGTTTTTTTTTTATTAAAAATGGGTTTGCATTTACCAGCATCTAGCCCGCGGGCAAAGATGACGCCGACAGTGAAGCGCGCACACCCAGAAAATACCTATTGACACTGACTTTGCAACCCACAGGAAACCCACATCTTGTCGGGATTAAACCGGTTGCTGCACACGATTATTTCCTTCACCGTTAAGCCACTTTTAAATATCAATCGATATTTCATACAAAAGTAGGTATTGACCACCAACGTATCATAAAAAAAAGAAACAGGACAGTATTTCGACCCAAAAGGATTAGTCAGATTTTTCCGTGACTGAATAATCCGGTTGAATTTTACATGGATGAGTTTCACGCGCTCACGCGGCCCCATTTTTATTTCGAGTAGATCGAGTGCTCTTGGGCGTAATACTCTGTTTTACTCATACCCAATGTCATTTCGAAAGCCGTTTGGCTGCGTATTTATATTGTAGGATACCGGACTCTAGGGATTTCACTATCGAAAGTAAAGTAGTTTATTTTCAAATTTTCGTTTAATATAATTTAATAATATTATGCGCAGAAGCGGACCAGTACTGCCTTCGCATCGTCCGGCTTCCGCGCATCCCGCGCCAGTCAGGAAGCACTCATTTAATGTAGGGGCGCAGTAAAAAGTGGTACTGAGTTGACTGACACTGGACACTGACATTCAACAGTTTTCTCATATCGTACCGCCTCCGCACCGACGTCGACAAATCAGGAAGTCGCCTTAGATATAATAACTTGAGTGTTTCGAGAATTCCTCGACAGGGATTGTCTCAACAAGACACGTCTTAATAATTCTCCGCGAGGCGCTGTAATGCTGACACAAAATTTAATCTCAAGCGGTCATAAAAACTTGCCTCGTACGAGATTGACGAGGCACGATTAAGAGGCTGTTTTACAAGCTTAGTCTGTCTCTTATTTTTATATGTAGTATTAACTGGGTAAATAATGAAAATCGTCACTGTATTTAATTATTACGCACATGCAGTAAAAGATCTGCAATATGTGACAGAAAATTGGCGTTACCTACTTTGCAGAATTCCGTGTACTGTGTGTATGACTACAATTTTTTATACGACGACGGTGGCAAACAAGCATACGGTCCACCTGATGGTAAGCGGACACCGCAGCCTATATAAATAAATATAAATAAAATAAATAAAAAAGCCTTTTATTTCATGTCCTGTTTGATTTTTACATGGTCAGATTATAGCTAGTTTTTAAGAAAATTCATATTATAGTCCGAAGTATGTCCACGTCATTTTATGCATAGTCATTATCATGAAATACTATTAGTTTATATATCGTTAAGTAAAATTTCAATGTCAATTTAATTAAATTAATGTAATAGTTGTTGCGGACAAGAACCCCTCATCAGGTGAAGGCCTCCTCCAAGGACTTCCACTTTTCTCTGTCTGTAGCTGCTTCTTGCCAGTGGGTACCGGCTATCTTTTTTATGTCGTCGGACCAACGGCATGTTGGTCTCCCCCTTCGTCGCTTCCCTGTAGGTCCTTTCCAAGTGGTAACGAGAGCAGTCCAGCGATGGTCGGGCAGTCTGGCGACATGTCCGGCCCATCGCCATTTGAGCGATTTAGCATGCTTTAGGGCGTCTATTAGACGCTCGCAGCCTATAGACGCTCGCAATTCCAAAGGAGTCACGTGCGCATTGCCGACCCTTTATAAAATTTGAGGATGCACTGTGTGACAGCAGAAGGGACCAATTTAGCTCCCTCACTCTCAACACAGTGCAACCTCGGGAGCTCTGGCAACCTTGCTCAGCTCCAGGAACACAACACTACATACAGTATATAATGTTATTATGGTTGTGGTCTTCTGCAAGGCGGAGGTACTTCCCCAGTTGGGCTGCTCCAAGTTCGAGCAAGATGACATTTTACTGTGCCCTACCTCTCCGACTACCATACTCCTACAATATTCCTTTTTCTCAAAATTTACCAGCACAGTGAACGTTACTTACTGATAGTATAGTAGTTGGCCATTGTTGTAGTTGTGACACAGACGAACACATAGAGAACGTGGACGCATAGCTCCTACGCCTGACGCCACACATAGACCATGTACATGTATATGTATAGCACACAACCATGGCTCACTCGCGCTCGTGACATAAAAGTAGGTACTGTACTGCATATTGGAAAGTGAAGTACATCATCATTCGCTGCCCTTTTCCCATTTATTTGGGGTCGGCGCAGCATGTCTTTTTCTTCCATACATCTCTGTCGCCCGTCATCTCTACATTCACATCCTTCTTATTCATATCGTTTTTCACACAATCCATCCACCTTTTCTTTGGCCTACCTCGTTTCTTGCGTCCATCCACACTCATATCTAGCACTCTTCTTGTTACATGCTATTCATCCCTCCTCACTACATGGCCGTACCACGCCAGGCGATTGGCTCTTAGTTTTTCCGTAATGGGTGCAACTTTCAGGCTTCCTCTTATATACTCATTCCTAATCCGGTCCATTCTTGTCACACCACACATCCATCTCAACATCCTCATCTCTGTAACATGCATTCTCGTTTCATCCGTCACCTTTGAGGCCCAACATTCCGATCCATACATGAAGTACAAGATAAGTAAATAAAAAAATGATAAAAAATATATATAAACAATGCAGGCTCAATTCCATTATTACTTTTCAAAAATATACACACGGCCATATAAAAACGGAGCCACCAATGTCCGTGCTTTCCCCATAGCTATTTACCCAACCCAGCTAAGGCTTGGCTATTTACGGTTGAACAACACTCTACAAAGAAGAATGGCATATGTAAGCTTGATATGTATTTATAAATACTTCTTTTGTGTAACATGGGACCATGAGGCTAATAGGGCGACAAATAATACTGCACCTTCATAAACTGCATTTCATAATGAAATGTTTTTGTTGTAATTTCTAGTGAAATGATGTAACTGGGCTATTTTACGGGAAGTTGCACATGATTTTTTTTTTTTTTGTTAAAATTGGGTCTTTTTTACTCAGAATGTGAAGTGACCAAAATACAATTTTCGGTTTACTGTTACGTTTCCATGGAAGCTTATATGGAAACGGTAACAGAATGGAATATAAAGAGAATGTTTTTTTACTGATAGGTGGATCCCCTATCGATTCATTCAGCATATTGACTTAATGTGTCATTATTTATCATTACTCTTCTATCGCCAATAGATTTCACAGGTATTAGGTATTATTAGAAATTGTTTACATCAGTTTTTATTATATCCTAGTATTTGAGATTTAGAATAAGAAACTGTCTTTGATGAGATGCTTTCAAGACAATTGAGTTATGAGAAAATTTTAATCGCTTACCAAAAATTAATGAGTAAGAAATGTTGAGAATATTCATAGGGAGGAAACATAAGGAAATCTCTCTCATTTCATCCTTTTTGTTTCGGATACAGAACTTTCTAGAGCAGTTTATTAAATTACAACTTGTACTGAGCGTCTCAACTAAAGTGATTCTTGTCGGATGCACACTTCGTGAAGTTTGAAACTTTTTGTTTCGAGTCTTATTTCATTTCATAAACCTTGCAAGTCATACCTAAAATAACTACTAAATATAAGCTGGGAGGGAAGAGAGTCATTTAACAAGAAGGGTATTAGGTATGAATGCGGAGGGATGCAAGAGAAGGGGTAGGCCAAGGAAACGGTGGATGGACTGCGCGAAAGATGCTATGGAGAGGAAGGATGCGAGTGCCGAGATGACGAGCGATAGAGAGGTATGGAAGAAAAAAACATGCTGCGCCGAACCCAACTAATTGGGATAAGGGCAAGCCAATGATGAGACATATTCATTAAATATTAATTAGTAGAATAGTTGGGGTGAATATTAGCGACATGATTTCCGCTGTGCCTTGCTTCTCTATATAAAGAGATCAATAGATACTTACTAATTACATAAAGGTGACATTTTCATTTTGCTGCCGTTCATGTGGAGCATCTGTTACTAAGTGACTTGTGTTTCATCTCTGGCAATTTTTAGTGTACCGTACCGGTACTACTACCGGACGACGCAGCGTTGGAAGGCCCCCCACGAGGTGGGCTGATGATCTGGTTAAGGTCGCGGGGATCCGCTGGATGGGGGCGGCCCATGGCCGATCTCTGTGGCGCTCTCTGGGGAAGGCCTATGTCCAGCAGTGGACGTCTTTAGAGTATTTGTTGTTGTTGTTGTCTTTCGGCTGACTATGGTGATGATGATGAATTTTTAGAGCTCATTACGTCTACGTGCGTTATTTTTACAGGTGTGCAATAAAGTGTACAGTAGAATCCGGATACAACGACAGTCAAGGGGCCAGTGATATTCGCACTAACAGAACGTCGCACAAAACGGACTGATTTACTTTGAAAACGTTTGGTATGAAACCTATCGTGAGGTGATTTCGAATATTATTTAATTTTAATTTATATATTTATTTCGGAGTATTTACATCCATATATGTTAGTAACACATAACAAAAGATACACAACACAAAGTAATTAATTCTTATGATCTAGTTTGTTAGTAGGTAGGTATACATAGGCCATAAAAAACTGTCACTTTTGGCAATTTATTTGAGGCCTATGAGACTGTGTCCAGTGCCACAAAATTGGACTGTCATACGCTTCCGCAACTGCGCTCAGGAGGCTGTTGGCGCGGAGATTATATACGGAGTCGTTATAAGCGGATTCTACTGATTTGCTGTTTATTTTTGTTTAAACACGTTCTGCCGTAATTCCGTAAAATAGCACAAAGCGTTCAGTGGACGGACTGTGCAAACGATTGCAGCAAAATTACACCCTGATTTACATGGGATCGATACTGGATTGTGTATACCTAGTTTAAGAGCTTGGTTCTGACCGTGTTTTATAAAGCTCTAATTAAATTTTGAATCTTCTTTCATGTAACATTAAGTCGCTTTTTTTAATGGGCGGTGCTTGCTTGAAGCTGTGTTCTGTTAGTCGCTTTTTGTATCTATTATTTTGACACAATGTTTTAATATTCGTGATGTGTAAAGTGTAAAGGTGATATGATACGATAAAAATAATAATAAAATATCAATATAGGTACGGTGAATAGACTTGGCGAGAAGGCCTATCTTCACATTCGTTCAACTGTAACTCTGTCCGTGGTTTTGAATGGGATCGATAAGAACTTACATCGCGGAGGACGCCCTTTTACGGTCATGGACGAAACAACTTGACAATGTTATAAGAAAACAACTGTTAACACATTCACTGTCCCCATACAAAACGATTTGACAATGTCACAAGTCCAACTGACAGTTGGAATTTGCATTCAGTACGGGGATAATGTTTCCACAATGGAAGCATGGAGTCCTGACAAAAAAATTATATGTCACAGTTTTCGAGCATGAGAAGTGAAAAAGAAATGTCTTAGTACGAACTGAGTCACATCGATTAGATTCCCGAGTTAGTTATGGAATGGAAGAGATTCCAAAATACCTATGGGATCAGTTTGTGTTTTTGTACTCGAATCTTAAGTGAATTTATTTTTTATACCGCACGTTAAAATGCTTATATTATTCTCATATCCACAGCCAAATTGGCAAAGCGCTTCACTATGTTTCTACCAAAGTTTTAAACGACTATAAATCATGAATTATTTAACTAGGGAACAAATTTTAAAAGGAGAGCGCAACTCTATCCGCAATTTGTCTTGTCAGTCGCCTTCAAGGTGATTCGGCCATTAAAGGCTTTTTCATTCTTTCTCCAACTTCTCCAAGTTTAGAGTGTAAGAAATTGTTTGCACAAAATTTCAAGTACGCCGCTGATTTTGGTGACTGATATTTTTCGCTGAGCAAATATTTATTTTAGCGTCAATTATATTAAACGAGTGAGCGCAGGTCTCCGAATCTACTTGGGTCAATTCAGCATTTCTATGTATGCATGTTTGTAATGTAAGTTTAATTGAACAAGAGAGTCAGTTTTACGAGTCTACGAGACTAGTCCGACGTTTTATGTTTGTATATTTAGTATAAGTACATGTTTATTCGATGAATCGGAAAGATTATACCAATCCTACTTCGTTCTTAGGTATTCACTTGTTTTATTATCCCACTATGCTTTTTATTTCCCGAGGATGCGTTGTGTAGAGAGAGGGAAGGATATAGGATACTTTTTATTCCGAAAATCATCCAATAAGGGAGTGGAAGTTTGTATGAAAGAGCGATGACTCGATGACTAGGGAAGCGCCTGATATAAGTTAATAGCAATTACTTAAATTCTAACGCGATCAACGAGTTCCACGCGGACGAAGTTGCAGGCAATAACTAGTAGGTAATACCTACATAAAAAAAGATTCCGAACCAAGCGCTTTTCACATCTTTTATAATGCGCACTGCTAAGGTTTGGAATTCCCTGCCGGCATCTGTATTTCCGAGTTGATATACCTGGACCTTTTTCAGGCACGAGTGAATAGGCAACTTCTTCTTCTCATCTTTGCCCCCTGGCTAGATGATGGCCAAAAGCAATCCCATTTTTAATTTAAAAAAATCAAGAACCTTGTTTTTTGTCAGCGAATGAAATTTTTGACCGAAACCTATTTGTTATTTCTCGTACTCGTCTTATGCAACTGAGACACAATACGAGCGAAAACATGAAGGTCCCGCACGGACCTCTTGAGACTCGTTCAACCGCGACGCGATGTGATTCGCGCTGTTGTTGAAGACACTCTGTTCAGCGACGGAATAAATAATGTTCGCTATTATTGTACGCTCAAAGATGCTTCTACTTTTCTGTTATTTATTTATGTTTCCATGTTTTTTATAGTTTTCGTTTTATGTTACGTAACTTTTAACGAAACCGATACTACCCATACTTACTAATATTATAAATACGAAAGAAACCTCTGCCTATCTGTTACCACTCTTCAGTCTACACGCTTAAACCGCTGAACGGATTGATGCGACAGGTATGGAGATAGATTGACATTTATAGGTGCATTTAATATTAGTCCAGTACCTTTATAGATCAGAGCTAGTTCTGATTTTTCGCAGACTTGTTTATGATATAAGATTTTAAGCTCACATGGTCATTTACATTAGAATTACGATTAATAACGGGATATTTACCATGCTATAGTGTATGGGTAGACCACAACTAAAATTCGCAGCACGTCACGTAACTCCGTGATAATGGCGCTTGCAACGCAACTGTGCCGAAATATTGGAAACTCACATACACAAATATACATGGTAAATATCCCGTTATTAATCGTAATTCTTGTTTATGATGTTGGTTTAATGTGTATTCCAAGTTTGTTACCTCGAGCGGCGAAGGCAACTTTATCAAAAATCGTAAAAAAAGGTTATAACCCTAAAGGACTAGTTTTTTATAGTACCGTTTTCGAGATAAAGGCTTTCAGAGTTTATAATTTATACGAGCTTTGCAAACTTTGGAACGCTTTATCTCGGAAATTATTGGGTATTCACAGACAATTTACTATCATATAGAATATTTGTCTACTTTAAAAAGTTACTGAGAAGGAAGGTACTATCAACAAATAGTTCTTTAGGGTTATAATTGTGTTTTTATTTTCGATTTTTGAGTTTGAGGTGGCAGGGTACTGGACTCTATTCCTAAACTGGAGAATAAATAGCTTTGACTGAAGGATGCCCCGGGTCCGCTTTCTAATTCTAAGTTTTGGCCTAGTTTGGCACTAGTTTTTTACGATAGCGACTGCCATCTGACCTTCCAAACAAGCTTGAAACTAGAACTTATTGTGATTAGGCGTGTCATGTGAGTGGGCAACTTAGAACTTGTCAATCCGCCCGACGATTATTGTTATAAAAACGACGACGATTATTGTTGTGTTAAAATAAATAATATTTGTGTAGAACCAACCAACCAATCAGTCGGTCTCTAGTGGGGAGTGCAGACAGAGACACAGACAGACAGACAGACTGTCTGTTGTGTAGACAGTATTATATTAATACCAACGAGCGATATCAGCGTAATAACCGATGCTAATCGAATCCAACCTTTCGACCTTCACCACATGGCTTCGTCCAATGCCGGGGTCGCGCAGGGCGCGGTGGTACCACCGTGGTGGTGGTGGTCCGGGGGTGGCAGTCGTCCTACCACCACGCTCGCTGGCACGCGGCTCGCGACCGCTCATGTTTTGACATGTCCCTGTGAAAATTGTGAATAACAAACCAATTTAGATCGGGTTAAAATTTAATTAAATTAGCTTTTATATTTTATACTGACATCGTTTTTTAATCGTAAACAAGACAAAAAATACTGGCCATTAAAATATCGCACATATTGTAAAATTAAAACTATAAAATACATCTTTGTGCCTATTTATGTTTACTGGTGTAGAGTGTTATTCAACTCTATAACTTTTACGTAATAAAAGCATGCTTAATTTAACAGTGAATGTGATCCATTAAAATATCTAAATTTAAATGAATTCGGAAAGATAATGCTTTCTAACTTACAGACGCGGATTTAGAAAATTCTCACTAAAGACCTAACGCGTAAAAGAAATTGAGGTCAACTTCAAGAAAAATTTAATTTGGAAAACATAATTTCATAATGTCATTATCTGATCTGTTTAATTATTGAAAGAGCTTTACATTTAATATTTTACACAACAATGAATTCCGATCCTACCTCAGTTAATTCGTGTTTGAATAGTATAATTCATGCCAATGATTATTGATATTCATGATAATGCAAAATTTATATTGGCCGCTGTTCATGATGTCTGGGATTTTCATTCGTTCGCGTGTTGTGAATGCAGATTAAAATCGCGTGTAATTTTTCATTATGAATTTGAAATGAAAAATGTATTGTACATTAGAAATTTGGGGGATCATAATGTTTTTGTAGAAATTAAAATACGTATTAATTTTAAAAATCGACTATATTAACATATTTTGAAGCATTAAAAATATATTCATCAAAAGCAGATTTGAATAAGTTCAATAGCTAAGCTTCAAATCACTTTATAGAATGTATTTTATTGACTTTCATATAAAGCCTACTTGTCTGAGAATTTGATATATTAGCTAAGCTGAAAATCGATTGGTCTATTCAGCAACAGCACTTCCAGCTTATGTTTATATTATTTATTGTAAAACGAGATGTTTTGCCGAAAACTATAATAGAGTAAGGCCTTATTTACACGCGTACGAGACTCGTCAGTTACATTACATTGCGGTTTACCGAGGTATAAATAATTCAATCGATCTATCAAACTGCGCAATGTAGTGAAAATTGCATGCGAGTCTCGTACGTAAGGCCTAAACGAAAGCAAATAGCTTATTTTATTTATAATTTCGAAATTGTGCCTTCGTTTTGGGTTTTATGAAAACATTGATGTTTCTTCGACAAACGCGACTTAAGATTATATGAGAACTTTGTTCATGCGCTCTCCATACGCGCTGTATCAATGGAATTGTTCTGTATGTAAGATTTGGTTTGCATAGGGTGTTGTTTTTTTGTATATATATATATTATGTAGCTAAGGTAAACGTTCATGTGCACGACACTGACCCAATACATGGCACTTTCAATCTTATGTTATGGTGACAGAGGTGATTAATGGGTGGATTTCAAAAAAATTGTACGTAACACAACGGAATATTCACAAAAATGTTATACAAAGGAATTAATTTGTATGGAAAAAAAATTTGTGTAACGTCAAAACGTCACACAAAAGTCGCAAAAACATCACACAAAGGATGTAAATCTGGGTTGGAAATGTGAATTAAAAAAAACTTTACGAAATTCTAGCATTCGAATATGCAAAGCAGTTTACTCACTAACTCCACCATCCAATTATGTAAAAATAGCAGTAAGAAATAATTAAATTACCTATTTTAGGCACGTTACAAAGTGGAATTAAATGTGGGGAAAAAACGGTTTGTCAGTCTTTATCGTACTACTACGCAAAAACTAATAGAGCTATCGACACATTCGCTTATGTTAGTAGTAGACTACTTGTAGCCCGACATAAAACTGTTATGGACACATTACATTATCTATGTTAAACACAAAATTCAGCGTTACACAGCTGACGTAGCACAAAGGAACGAAATCTTTCCCCGAACTTTGCAAAAATATTTTGATATAATATGTTCGTTCTAGAAACCTAACAAACCATTTTCTAGATATTTCATTACCTACTTTAATAGACACTAATTTTTTTTTTTGGCCGGAGATGTTTTTTTTTTTTTAGAAATTACATTATTTTTAGAAATCTGTCAGTTACAAACTTTAAAGCTTTACGAATACTTCACAACAATAAGTTAGACGACATGAAAACGTATCTGGAAAACAGTCTACTCTGATACTTATTTTTTTACAGATTTTTGAAGTAGGAGGACAATTACATTTTTTGGAATGTACAATTTAATTCACCCTAGTAGCTTGTCATCTATTGGACACTGAGGTGTCGAGCACTAGTACGTTTACCTTACATACCTACATAACCAAATAAACAAACGCCGACGAAGGTACAATGAAATATTTCAGTACCTATTATACCTACAACTGTGAACAATAAGAAGCAAGCCAATATCAATTACTAAGGAATTCATTAGGAGAATAATCATTTTCTTATTCCGTAACCTTGTTATTTGTAGTGAAACAGTGCCATTTGTTTAAGCAGATAACCTCTGACACTTGAAACTATAGAAGTCGTTTGGTGAATACGATCCTCAAGGATGTCTTGATGGATGACCCAGCGGTGGTATTAGCCAAGTATTTAGTTAAAGTCAGACTAAGATGACTTCGTGATTAGGCAGGGCGGGAGCAATTTGTGTTAATTCGTTATTTGATGGGAGCTTACTGAATTCATTGATTTCTCCTAACTTGACGGGATACTGATAGTATTACGACGTTTGGGCAATGGTATAGGTAAAAAAACAGTAAAGCCCCTCTTATATGTAGTTGTGGCTTGTACAATACATATTTATATTTTGTACATGTAACACAAGCAAAATAAATTCCTATTCGCACAGTCCACTACTTACTATACATGCAAGAATGTCTGTATATAAGTTTTTCACGTACTTATATTATCAAGTCTGCGGGAATTTAAGCTATATATGTTTCCAACTACAATAAGTTATGACCCGATTCTTATTTGCCGTTGAGTCTTCAAGTGTCATTGGTCAGTTACGCTTTTAGGTTAATGAATTAAAGTAAATTGTAGTGCTTTCATGAAAATTAGTGCGTTAAGTGAAAGTGACGTGATGATTAATCAGTGACTGGATTTGGTGGTAATTTTAAGCACTATGTACAGCGGCGGGGAGACTCCGTTGATGACGCCGGATGGTTACAGCACTATTTCACAAGGTAATTTATTTAGCTATCATCTTCAACATTCTGGCGGCATCAGCATTGTGATAAAAAAACAACGGGTTGCACTCCGGGAGTGCCGTCAGAAGTGAAAATTCAATAAAGAAAGTAAATAACAAAGATATTCATTTCCGTATCGGTATCGGTATCCGTATCTGTATCCGTATTCATACTCATGTTCATATTCATATTCGCATAATCCATTTACATATATACGTAATGTGTCATAATATGTGTGTATGTGTATGTATGTATGTGTGTGTGTGTGTGTGTGTGTGTGTGTGTGTGTATGTGTATGATGTGTATGTCATAATATGTCCGAGTATCATTGTGTCTTACGCATCTAAGACCAGCTGAGTTTAGCTGAGTTGACCCCTCCTAACATCGCAATCACGATACTAGGAGGGGTCAACTAGCTGGTCTTAGAAGAATCTGTCGCGAGTTTAACAATTTTTCCTCAGTACAAAAGTGCTCAGCGCCGCTAAAGAAGTTTTCACTTCAATAATCACTGTGTAAAAGGCCCCATTAAACATTTTTTTAAATACTAAGCCATTACCAAATGGTTCTGTACTAATTGAACTAAACCACTCGTATTTTATGGCGGAAAAAGATTTTCGAAAAGCGAATATTATTTTGCAACGGAAAACTCGTAATTCCGAGCATGTTCGGTCTAGCTGGGGAATCCTTTGACAGTGACATACGAGCTCTACTCCTAGCCTGAAGCTTACAATTATGGCTGCGTTCTGTATTTTGAAATTAGCGAATGGATTGCGTTCTCTCCAAAATTTAATATTCGGGCAGATGCAGATTGCTGGAACAAAGTAGGTCTTTGTCACGTCGTCACGTAGTCAATATTCTCTTGGGAAATCTTGTGTTTTTTCGAGCTACATTCAAATTATGGCGAAGAAACGCCACTGACGCTTGTTTAAACTCACAGCACCATTTCTGATGGCACAAAAACTTTTCCTTTATACCAAACCTTCAGAGAAGTACTTTTTAGTTAAATTTCAATCTGCAAAACATGATTTAAATAGTAGACTGTGCATTAAGGGAGCAAAATGTTATATAAAACGAATTAGGCCCGCTGCTATAAACATGAAATTTTGGCTCACGAGTGGCACATGATGTATATTACTTTTCACACCTTCTATGACGAAAAGAGTCATTGTTGCCCTTAAATGAGAGAATAACAGAACGACTTTGATCCCTCATTCGAGGGCTACAATTACTCTTTTCTGAATAGCAGGTGTAAAAACAATACATTACTACGTAAAAGTAGTGGGAGGCAGGGGGAAGGGCGGTCTTAATTTTTTTTAATATGTCACGTATTATTTGTCCCTAAAATACCTTCCATAAATAGCATAAGTACTAGACACGTGATATTGAACAAACAGACCGTCAATTGTTTCGTAGAAGAGTAGCAATGTGATACGCAAAACACTTTATGTGTTTATTCGCTTTACAGATAGCATTCTAACACGTCCTGTGATAAAAAAACAGACCGTCACTTCAATGATTTCGGTGATTATTCATCATAGCGCTATCCCACTTCGGTGATTATAATGAATTTCGTCGGCTAAAGTCTTAACTCCAACTAAACTCCATGAATGGAATCAAGAGAAGATTTGCGACTTTAAGCGACGATAATTATAAAACATTATTACCTCTCCCTCTTTATTACACACGTGCGAAATGTAGAAAATTAACTACATCTCATGAATAGATTATTACACACATTCAAAAATCCAAATGAAATAAACAAAAACTTAAATGAATTTCATTAACGTAACAGTAAGCGCTTTCGTCCCTATCATGACATATCCTATAAAGGATTATATGCAGATGCCGAAGCCGCAAGCAAACAGCGAAGTTCGGAAAAATAAATTAATGGATCCCAAAACAAAACCTGGCCTGGTTGTTTTGTAGCGCAAAACAACCAGGCCAATAGGTCACTATTTTATGAAACGGCATTAACAGATGCGGGGCAAAGTTTTTACAAATAAATAGTAAGTATCTCTTCTGACTCGGTAATATTTATTGATCACTCATACCTACTACAACTTTAAAGTTCGCGCTTGTCTTGATACCGTATACCTACTTCGGTGAGTACTCAAGTGACTTGCTTTTGGAGGATTTGTTTTTTTTTTATAATTCTCAAACTTCCACAAATTTCTTTTTCGCTTACGCTCGGCCGTCGATAACGCATTCGACAACCGACCCCTTTCTTCCAGCTTTTGCATTTCATAGAAAATACTTTTTTAAATTGATAAAGTATGAAATTTTACATGTCAAAGTAATAGAGTAAATAATACATATAATAGTGGGTATGTCAGATGAATTAATTTTTCAGATTACATAAGCATAATATCTTATATCTTTAAACGGCCGCCGAGATATTTTACTAAAAATGTCAAAACGTTCACGTCATACTTTTTTATTATTATTTAGTAGGTATTAAAAATTACTTTTTTACTTAGCAAGTCTAAAATAAATATAGGTACTTAACATTAGTAATTTAATAATTAATTCTTCGTGTGTAGCAGTGTAAAATGTTCCCGCTATGAATAATTTGCCGGAAACTGTTATTTTTTATTAATTTTTTATATTGCCGATATGTTCGTAGCGACTATTTTGCTAAGTTTATTTAGTACTGGCTGTCTATTTAGCCCATTTATTTTCACCTGTAAATGTTTATAAGCGAATATTTTAGGCGCATTACGAGCATAAATATTTTAAACGCTTTAAACATTATATTATTATCTCCAACTTTAACCTTATTACCATAGACTCGGAATTTTAACTTTGATGATCGTTCTTTGAAAACTAGACAATTTTGCTGAAACGTCTAACTTTCTACCTCATGACATGACCAGGGGGCTTTCACTCCGTCAGTTCGCCGCGCCGCTGCAAGTACATCCCCGGGCCGCTGCAAGTACATTCAGTGGCGAATTGCTAACGGACGGTCGCGTCGTCTCGTCATTCGCTTGGTGTGGTCAATATTTTGTTATTTACCTATTATAATTTGGGTTTGTAAGTTGGAGATTTGTTAACAGTGCAACTTCTGTACGTAGTACTGTTACTTATTCTGTGATATGACTACTATACCTCGCCGAATAAGTTTAATTTGGGCTAAATTTTAAAAAAAATCCACTCCTGTTCACGGATTCAAAATCATCGTGTATAGTACTTTTACCTCACGAGCGCGGGTTGGCCATAGTTGTAGTAGCGACACAAACGAACACATAGACAATTTGAACTCATAGCTCCTACGCTGACGCACACATAGACAATGTGCATGTATAGCTCAACACAACCGTGGCTCACCCGCGCTCACGAGATAAAAGTACTCTAACATCATCCTCCTAGCGTTATCCCAGTACAGGTGCATCCTGAAGTATGCCTGGGGTGCGCTACCTAATCCCAAGATTTGGCGTAGGCACTAGTTTTTTACGGAAGCGACTGCCATCTGACCTTCCAACCCCGAGGGGAAACTAGACCTTATTGGGATTAGGCTTTGTCAAGTGAGTGGGCAACTTGACTGTTAGAAGTTCTCAAACCGCCCGAAGGCCTCCAACTTGGCTTAACGACTGCTGCCATAGACAGCAACCGGGATCAACGGCTAAACGTGCCTTCCAAAGCACGGGAGCGCTCAGTTAGTAACCACTCAAAGCGGTCACCCATCCAAGTCCTGACCGCTGCCCACGTTGCTTAACCTTAGATACCGCAAACGGTACCCGGCGCCGCTGCTGGGCCACGAGCGCTCCTCCCATAAAAGTACTCTAACATAAGTTAGTATTCGTAAGCGTGTCCTACGTACATAAAAGCCCCTAAACTTAATGTAATGTCACACTAGTAAATAACATTAACTTTAATGGGCAGTTATGCTACTAGAGAAAACACGGTGTTATTAATTTAATGTTTCTGACCGCACATATCGTTAAACGCCGAGAAAATGGCATTACTTGGAGCCATATTGAGTGGTACTAAAATTCCAGAAAGTATACTTCTTTTCAACCTTAATAGAATAGAGCCGATAAGTGATTCTTTGCTGCCTATGCACGGAAAAAATCACAATTTGTTAAATATGTATAGTTTTCCAACCAATGATGAAACTGCGTTCATCAGAGGGTCAATAAGATGAAGAGTACAATAAACATAAAGGCGTATCTAAGACCGTGGCAAACACGACGCGTAACGAAGTTCTCTAAACCTATTCTTGTTTTTTCAGGTACACAGCAAACACCACAGCCCCCGGTAATTAAGTGTCCAGAACGGCCCCTAACATTTAACGGCATTCACAATAATCACCCGCAACTCATCAACTATTTAGGTATAAGAAGGACCACAAATTACGCATTTTTATACATATACAACGACTGCAGCAAATAAGCTGAGGACCTGCGTGAAAGTAAGAAAACATCGTAGCCAACGGAAGCTTACGATTCAAGTGCGTTTCCGACCCTTTATTGAATTGAGGATTCATTGTGTTGAGAGCTAGAGACATATGCAGTGCCCTCGCTCCCAACATTGCACATCCTCTGGAGCTCTGACGATCTTGCTCACCTCCGAACACAACACCACACACATTAATTTTTATAAACTTTCGTGAGCCATGTTAAAACTATTCTCTACTAAACGGTTGAAACTCACGCATTAATTGTCACATCGGGAGACATGTTTCGAACTATTATCTTAGTAGAGTTCTTCTTCAGATTAAGCGCGTTCGCGACGATTCATGGTATGTCGTCCGGCGTGACAATTAATACATGAGTTTTAACCGTTATTAGAATATAGTTACAACATCACATACCTAAAGAAGTAACGTTAAATAAACTGGGGGTCAGATTATACTGGTATCGAATGGTGAAATGAGTCGAGGCGGTTTGCTAGTTGCAAAAGGGGCGGCAAGATTTAGGCGCCGCGCGCGACCTTAAATTATACGAAGTACCTACACGTTTTAGGACTCCCAGAGGTAATGTCACTGTCTCAAAAACATTTGCAGCGAGGTGGTTTCATAAAAATTACATCCTGGAATTGAATAATTATGCTCAAACTTATTTTTCTCATCTTAGCGTTACGGTTATAGTTGACGAAATATAAGCTGCACCGATTCCTCGAACAAGTTGTATGGCGAATCGGTGCAGCTTACATTTGGTCGACCATACCTCTGGGTCGGCTTGCTACTTAATGCGCAGTTAATGAAACCTTAATATACGGCTAAAAAAATAGCAGCCACAGACTCAGGAAGTCAAAGATGTCATGGGCCTCATTTTGGTCCCCGGTCTCCACTTGGCGAATTCCAAGATTTAGCGTAGGCACTAAATTTACGAAAGGAACATCTGATTCTCCAACCCAGAGGGAGGACTAGATCTTGCTGGGTTTAGACTGGAGAGAGGAAGCACGCATAAAACGTAAAGATCAATACAATTTAAATACGAAGCAAACCGCCATCTTCGAAACCTTCGCTTGTATATTTCTCAGTATATTTAATGCCCGACTCGCGATGTATTTACCAAGTTTCTGCATTTGAATGCTAAGTACCAAGTTGTCTGAAGTTTACCGCCGCGTTTTATTCAAGTATTCGAGATGCTACAGGCTATTTCAGTATTTCAATGTTTCAGGTAACATCTTAAGATAAATCCAGTTATATTATTCTGATGACTTAATGTCCTAGAGGAAATCAGGGTATTCAAATAAATACATTTAATTCAAAAATGTGTAAATATAATAAAATATTGTATCGCTGAATACATCAACTTTGTTGAATGAGAATGTCGACATAAGGACATGTAACAAATGTTATTCCCCAACGTTGGTACTAACGCGTAAAGTTGCGAGCACAAAGCACATGAACGAAACTAGCTTCAAACTGGCGTAACGGAACTGACGTTTAAGTCTGGAGCGACATGTTTATAGGAAAACGATTTTACGGAAGTATTTGTCTTTCTTTCATATTGGCCCTAGATATCATTCAAACATCAAATTGGATTTCGGCCGATCACCGCCGGTCAAGTCGCCTTCGGACAACTCAGACACGAAATTGCACAACTTATTTTGAACACACATAAACTTAATACGCCTTAGGTATTGCCAAAAGGGGCAGACAGGGGCAGACAGACCACGTAAAGATTTATGTGTAGTACTTCTTATAGACGATACCGATGATACGAATCCTCAATTCACGTGTCAGAGATGTGGACGCAAATGTCAATCCCGGATTGGCTTATTAATCAGAGTTGTTGTAACAGGCTCAGGCTTGTAATATATCTATGATTACATACAATAAATAGATAAATCATAAATTTGTATTCTTATTTCACCAATTATTATTATTTATTTATTTCAGGCTTTATTTTAGGCTTCACATACAATAAGATACATTACATCACATTACTTTAAAACATCAAATTACATCAACAAATTAAAATCAATTAAATTAAAATAAATTAAAAACAAAAGATAAACAAATTGCATAATTTTCAAAGTAAAATAAAACTGCCCTTAACCTAACTTAAATTAAACTACTGCTGCTGCAGTCGTTGACTTGTAGAGAATGCCTTAAAGCATTAAGTCCGTCATTTATACTTTCTGGTATAGTGCAATAAAGTTTAAATAAATAAATTAAATCGTACTAAGCTTAATATTTTACCGTAATCGATTTATGACTCACAATGACACAATCCTCATAATGTGCACGGCATAATGTATCTAGATTAAATACGGATACGAGTACAACTGATAACGTAAACCGATTAAGACCGGAAACGTCTCATTACCAACCAGACAAAAAAAACATACGCAATGATAACATTTGTAGGGTTCCTAAACAAAGCTTAGTTTCGCCGTGTCCTTCCGTGTACTAGAATGGTGTAATGTGGCATGGGTGACACATATCAGTAACGCCGAACGGTAGAATAAAATGTGCTGTCACAGGAGTTACGTAATACTATAGGTATATTACTTACCTAAGGCGGTAAAACAGTGATGCTTTCCGTATTACCGCCCGCGGTAAGTACCTACAAAATTTAATAGTCTCCCCATGTGCAGGAATTGGTTTTTTCCGCAACCGAAGCGGGCAGTTATTGTGACTTTATGACTAAGTATTAGAACATTATTGTAGTTGTTTTCTATTCTCCTTAATTCTATTTACTCATAGCAATGTTTCATCTTACTGCTCGCTTGTGCTTATACGCGATACCACACCAAAAGCTATCGCCTTAACGAGCAGGCACTAAATTGCAGTTGCGAGCGAACCGCAAAGTTAACAACCGAATTTTTAACACTATTTCTCGGTCGAATAATCGTTTGGAGGAATTTAATTTTCCAGATGAGGTAAAGTGCAAAATGGAATATATATCGTAGCTGATTGAAAAATGGCATGCCTACGAGTATCAACACATTTTCGTTATAAGGAACTTTGTCACAAAAATGTATTAGGTACCTACTTAGGTACGTAACATGCATCAGAGAATTGCACCATGAAGCTCTTTGAATGTCAGCTGCAGTTTTTTTTTAAATATACAACGATGGTGCCAAACAAGCATAGGGTCCAACTGTGTGTAAGCGGATACCGCAGCCTATAGATGCACGCAACTCCAAAGTCAAGTGTGCGTTGCCGACCCCTTATAAAATTTGAGGATTCACTGTGTTGACAGCAGAAGGGACAAATTGAGGTCCCTCGCTCGCAACATAGTGCATCCTCGGGAGCTCTGGCAACCTTGCTCACCTCCAAGAACACAACACTACATGTTACTTCGTCATCAGCCTATATACGTCCCACTGCTGGGCACAGGCCTCCTCTCATAGATGAGAGGGATTGGGCAGTAGTCCCCACGCTGGCCCAGAGCGGGTTGGGGACTTCACATACAACTTTTAATTTCTTCGCGGATGTATGCAGGTTTCCTCACGATGTTTTCCTTCACCGAAAAGCTAACGGTAAATATTAAATGATATGCCGTATATAAGTTCCGAAAAACTCATTGGTACGAGCTGGGATTCGAACCCACGACCGTCGCTTGACAGCCGCATGCTTGAACCACTGGGCTACCGTAGCTTACACACTTCATACTTGTATAGTAAATAATGTTATTATGGCTGTGGTCTTCTGCAAGGCGGAGTTCCCCAGTACTTGGGAGTAAGTTTGAGAAGTGGTAGCCTAAGTTATCGTCCGAGAAGAAATGACTGACTAACGCACCTGGCTCGTGGACTATGAGCAATTGGTGTTCTTCAGAACGTTATCAACTTAGCACATTCATTCATCATTGACAAAATATTGAGAAGTTATTATGCTTAGTTGTTAGGGCATGTAGATGAGTTTAAGTGGACTGTCAGAGCAGTGAGAGTTTTACGTCAGCAATGCATTTAATTATTATTGTAATTTTTTGCTAATTTAATAATAAGAGAACAACGTTCTCGCTTCGTATCTTTAACCACGCACCATTTCTTTGACGAAGTGAGTTTGAGGCGGAAAATTGCACAGTACCTATTTATTTATTTTCATTTATTTCATGATAAGAATAACATTATAAATTTGTACACATGTCAAAATTACAAGAATAAGTTATCATGATCGTCATAACAGGAAAAATAAAACAGGATAATAACATAATGTCAACCAAAATTAAACACACATGATAATGATAAATAGTAAAAATAAAATAATTGCATCTCCCTTTCGGGACCGTCAAAGCTTCATAAAAGCTCAATAAACTTGTCATTTAATGTGAACGACTTGTAACAATAATATTATACTGTAACTAAATTTTCTCTTGGTAGCAGAACAGGTCCAGAAATAAACAAACGATGTTATTGAATAATTAATATTCATCCACTCAGCAGCCGATTACGAGAGCCCGCATAAATTCAGCCACAAAAGGTCGCCTTCGAAAGTCTGCCTCATCGTTTTCATTGTGTAATATCACAATTCCTGAAATTCCTTAATTAATGGGTAATTTCATCGAATTTGCGATTATTCGGGTTGTTTGTAGGAAGTTGGAGTGTTTGAGTAGTTTTTAAGTGAAAGGAAAAGGAAATAATACGGTATTTTACTCATAGTCAAATCAGCAACTTTTTATTAAATATCAAAAACGCTCTGTTAGTATGAAGTTTGTAAGGACATACTGTCTTAGTGACGTCACTAAGACAGTATGAATTGGTATGTTCAAATCAGCGTCCTTTTTAAATCTTTATGCTTATATAATCTTTCAATTAGCTAAAATAAATTAATAATTGATGTTTTCCGAGTATTTTCGTTAGATCTTTTATTAGTCAAGTAAAAAATAATTTATTTTTATCTTTGTTTAATACCCTATTGAGACATCGGCCGGACGACAGTCGTAAAAACTAGTGTCTACGACAAATATTGGCACCAAATACCGGGTGCTGTTCCGTACCCGAAGGATCCAACGGAACCCTATTGCTGTCACTCACGCGTCCGTCCATCTGTCCGTCCGCCTGTCTGTCCGTCCGTCCGTCGTCTGTCGCAAACATTTTTTTAACTTCCCAGCATTGACCTATGAACTTGAGTTTTGGTGATAATGTTTATAATTACGTATTTTTAACGAACAAATACTATAATAGAATATTGATAAATCTGAATTTTTATTTGAAATTTACGTATTTTCCCCATTTCAACCTAACTTAATTTTGCGTTTTTTTTGGTTCCAAACCAACTCCAACTCATCTTAGCCGGTTTTTTTTTAGAATATAATAATTCCTTAGAAACTTGTAGTGCTTTGTGACGAATCGTGACAATGTTGGCCTTCCTGTAGAATAAAAAATTACGTATTTATCACAACCTTGCGGAAGGGCTAAGGATTATTAAATCCATGGCCAAACGCTGACAAACATTCATATAAGTATTATAAGTATCGTATAATAATTACACTACAGACAGGTACTTCATTCAGCCTTCACCGAGGCCGAGTCCTTGAATACAGAATGATTCAGGAAGTCGATACTGACCCGAACCTCGTCGATGTGACGACAGTTGACGGATGGACGTTTTGGGAGCTAAAAATACCTATATTGAAGGTAACAAGTAAACTAATATGAAGGTAACGTTAGATCTATTCAAATGTAGGTCAAGAGGAAGTGAACGTCTATGTGAAAGGGGCGTTTTTCATGAAAAAATATAATGCCTCATAGATTACTCTGTACGTTTAGGTGTTGCATTGCCGGCTACAAAATCACTGGCTCAAAACGTGTTAATGCAATCATACTTTATCTCACAGACGTATTAAATAAAAAAATCGATAAAATCAGCCATTTGTCTGCCATGATAGACGATTTTAAGGGGATGCCTCGATACTGTAAAGTAAACTACGCCTCCTTTATAAGAGACACACAAATGCCTTCAGCACGGCTAGCACATGAGTGCGCACGAGCTATCTCACCGCGAGATAAACTACCCGGTTGTTTCTGCGTGTACTGTATAAAAAGAAGGAGAGATATTAGCTCGCGCGCCATTTTGTGCTGGCCGTGCTGAGAAATAAAACGAGAAATTAAAATTAATATCTTAATATTTTGCACGCCTCCTGCTCGCAGGCTAGATACATAGTACCTACCATTAAAAGATGACATCTTTGTAAAACTGTATCTTAGCAAATAAATATTCTGATTTCTGAAGGGAAAAAATTGGATATATATCTGACTGTGGAGTTTCATTAATATTTCCTCTTATGAGATGTTGATGATGTAAAATACCATCATTTTTATTTCGTTGTGTCGTTTAATATTGCTAAGGAAGAAAAGGAAAATAAAAACATACATTGAATTTTTTTTCTGCATATAACAAGAGTTTAATAAAAAACCTGTTTTCTGCTCTAGCCGGAAAAACAATCATATGGTCAAAATTCATTTTATCTAAAGTCTGTCCTCATCATTTGATCAAAATGGCGTTTCACAGAACGCGTTATTTTTCAATGCACGGCCTTAAAGCATGTACACACCCAGTCGTGACCAAATTTATATATCATGTATGTAGATAAGCCTTGTCAGTCCAATGGAAAATTGCAAAAACGATTTGGTGAAAGCGAAGTTTACCTCCGAGGGTCGGGTGGGCAAACATTTGATTTGAATGCCGGCCGGTTATAAATCACCCTCCAACAGGACACGCCGCCCTTACCAATAAGTAGGCTTGGACTTGACGTATTCAGTTGGAATCGATTTTGCATTTGCCACGAGCTCACGCATCCACGCGATCTTACTTACCGTCAAATGAGGTAAAATCATTCAGGGGTTACTTAAGACACCCCGTTTACACCAGGCACTGGTATGTGCTTGTCTGTAGGCATAATCTCGAGATTTAGCTAGCGTATTTAGCGCCACAGTTTGCACGCCACAAACGTGAAATCGGGGTGTGACAAATATGTATGTCATAACTTTATTGTACACAAAAAAACCCAAAAAATACAAACAAATAAGGACATTGACCAACCAAAAAACCAAGGTTTCCAAGTAAACCTTGAATGTCCCAATTTACCCCATTTGAAGGTACGCGCTAGGTGACTTCCTGGTCAGTCGGTGCTGAGACCTAGGCGGTACGATATCAAAAACTGTCAACTACCTAGAATTGTCCTAGATATCATGATCGCGTTTATCGGACATATAGCGTTCCCCCATTTCGCACACACTTGGTAGTAAGGGTAGTAAGGGACGAATGCCGCCATAAACGCGATCTTAGCTAGGCTAATTTAGAGGTTATTTGATATTTAAATGGAACGTGCTAATGTTTCGTCCTAAACTGGGCACTATATACTCGTGGTTTCGTTCAGCGCCATCTAGCGGTATTTAGAGAAATCTTCAACATGTTAAAATCGAAAATCGGAATCGAAATCTGATATACCGAAACATCTATTGAAAGACAGGCGTTCTTTTTGAAAACTGGATTTACTCTGTTGCAGTAACAAAGCCATGCCATTAAGGCGATATATCGATTGAAAGAGACACCCTTTGTTTTTCGCTCACGACAAAACGGGATGCAACCCTCTCCGAGAATGGCTTTTTAGACAAATCTCGTTAAATATCTGACTGTGTGCAGATTTATTAAATTTCCTCTTGTCAGTACCTAGATGAGGTAAAATACCATCATATTAACTTAATCGTGTCTTTTAATAATGCGTTGTTTTAGTAGGCTGAGGAAAAAAAAGAAAATATAGACTCGACTTTGGATTTATTTTCTATCGAGAAAATTTTAAGCAATCATGTTTCGCTATTGTCAGTACCACAATCATATAGTCAAGAATCATATATCTGAAAATCAGCCCCTACTGTTTGCTAGTCTGGGCAGGCAGCGTTTCAAAGTCTCCAAATTTCTCAGTGTAGCGCCTTAAAATTCAATAAAATAGAGCGCTTTCATTTCCTGAAGTCGTTTGAAAATAACTACCTACTTATCTGTCTACATGAAACTTTAAACCCAACGTTTCCATTTTTATCTTTACACGGAAGCCTGAAATAGTAACATATACTTAATTTACGGCGCGGCCTCGCCGCTAGTGGCATGGCATTGTATCGAACTTTTAGCCATGACCGTACCTCGGGGCTAATACGAACTACATACATCGACAACTGTTGTAGCAGACGGGTTCTGGATAATCGGAGGTATATGATAGTCACACGATAGCGTGATCGACGACAAGATAAGTAAAGCATCTGTCATATTCTGATACTACTCGATAGAAAGTGACGATACTTTATCTGGTCTTTATCACGCCACCAGGCAACCATCATAGACCCCCTGTAGGCCTAGCATACGAGTAGGTATAATGGCCTCGAGAGTATGTCGGCTTATCTCGAGCTACGCGTCTTTTTAAGGTTCCGTACCAGAAGGGTCAAAACGGAACCGTATTGGTGTCGCCCGGGCGTCCGTCCGTCCGTCGTCTGTCACACAGGTTTTACAGCCAAACGGTTGGAGCTGGCTTCAAATTTACACAGTATAAGCATCTTGATGGCCCAAAGCCATACAAATAGTAAAAACTTATTTTTTAATTGTTTTTAAGGGGCGTTCCCATACAGCTAAAGGGAGGCGCGATTTTTTTTTCTTATCCTATACCCTATCGAGTGGGGTATCGTTGTTTAGGACTCATTGAGTAAATACTTACTATATTTTTAATTAAAAATAATATTGGAAAACAAAGGAATGAGAAGTCACCAAAGTCAGCTTTTTTTACGAAAATTTGTTACGAAGAATTTTTTAACTTCTCAAATACCTAACCTATAAACTTAAAATTTGGTAGTAATGTTTGTTATTACGTATATTTTACCAGCAAATACTAAAATATTGATAAATTAGAGTTTTTCTTTAAAATTTCCTTATTTTTCCTATAAAACCCAACTTAATTTTGCGGTCGGTTCGGAACCCTAAATGTGCGAAGTCCGACTCGCACTTGGCCGGTTTTTTTTATTGGTTCTGTTAGAACTCTCGCGGCCATCATGTGCTAGGCATACTGAAGTGGAGACCGCGGCTGAGCAAGTGTAGTGTAGGACGTCCTGCAACCCGTTGGACTGATGTCCTTATCTGAGTGCTGGCAACACATAATGATAGAGACCTACGTTCAGCAGTGGACGGACTGTGGCTGATGATGATAAATTACCTATGATGATGACACCGAGAACCAGCACGGAAAGATCCAGAATAAATTTTACCACAGATTACTCACGTTCATTATGGATTTCGAGATCACAATAGTATACTTTTTGTAATAGGTTAGGATGGTGGCAAATAAGCATATATGGCCTGCCTGAAGGTAAGCAGACACCGTAGCCTATGAACGGACAGATTTAAATTTATGGTCGGTCGTCGATATATTCAGAAGAAGAAGAAAAAAACATTTATTCATGACGAGACAAACAAACAAAATTATACAAATAAAAAAAACACAGTCGTCACGAAAATTTCTCGCCTCAGCATAATGCTGACAAGGAAGCTGGCGCTGATCTTCTGGCGAAACTTAGGTGTCTTAGAGGAGCAATTAACGAAGTCTTAAATAATAAATAACAATAAAATGTCAAACAGGCTTGGGTTGAATATCATAAACATCTCAAAAACTTCAAATTCGCAAAATATTACTCGCGAGGCTACATACAGATCACACAGTCACTAGTAGTTCCCATAAAGGGCAATCTTCAATATCCACATAGATTAATTGAGAATTTTTGTGTGCCATTTGATTACGAACAAGGAAAGAGTAGTACAACTTGTTAATAG
This sequence comes from Cenopis cana, assembly GCA_951800055.1. Classification (NCBI taxonomy): domain Eukaryota; kingdom Metazoa; phylum Arthropoda; class Insecta; order Lepidoptera; family Tortricidae; genus Cenopis; species Cenopis cana. The sequence continues at coordinate 529,228 of OX637476.1, read as the reverse complement.
GTAACTGAAGGTAAGAAGAAAAAATACTTCATTTCTAAAACGGCAAATAAATTCCTGTTTCATAATTGATTACGAAACAGCGAAAAATAATTCCTCCTTCTTAGCCAATTGCGAAATTGAAATTACGAAAACGGACCAAACGAATCATGGCCAATTAATACGAGGTATTACCTCCGACAACGCAAACTTGCTTGGCTTCTAATCTACTAACTACTTGTCTGTCAAATAATTGTGAGTGGTGGCGTGTCATAACCAAGTTGTGAATAAAATTCTCGATGACCACCAGTTATGCCTAGTGGATAGTGATCCTGCTGGCAACGCTGGCGCTGACGGGCCTTGGTTCAAATCCCGGCGAGAGCAAACATTTAAGTGATAAGTTACAAGCTCAAAGAGTGATAGCGGTAAAATATACGATGAATTGTCACTGTCAGGCGACAATTGTAAAGCTGTTAAACTGCATTATATTGGTTAAGTTTGTCGGTAGGTATCAGCACAGAATAAGTAATAGTACAAGTACAGAAGTTTCTCTGCTAACAAATTCCCCGTTTAGGTATGCCAAACGTGCCTAAACGTGGCCATCTCTTTCTATCGCACGCAACGCGCTCTTTCGAGGCCCCGCCCTCAGCGCTAGGGTTACCACCAGCGAGAACCTATTTTAATATATGTACTTTATTATTATTAGTAGTGTTGTTTACAATACAATTACGAATAGTACTTTTAAGGTTCCGTAGCCAAAATGGTGAAAACGGAACCCGTCTGTCCGTCCGTCTTTTCGTCTGTATGTGACAGCCGATGTACTCGGAGACTATAAGCACTACAAATACAATTAAAACCGACCGATACACCATTGTAATTTAAAGGAAAAATAAACGCATTTGTATTATGTATTTGTATTTTGTATTAAAATATTTAGCAGGAAGGTGTGTTCTGCTCGTATGAACCGCTACGTAAAAGTGATGTGAAATGACGAAAAAATATTAAAGTAGGGGGAGGGGGCACTCCATACATGTAACCAGGGGATATAAAGTTTTATATAATTTTTAAAGGCATCACTTTAAAAAATAAAAGAGGTTTCTTAGAACCAACGTTTTCATTTTCGTTTTCTTTTATGTCAACCGTTGGTGCATACCAAACTCAATGACCGTTCTTACGTCTATGTTCTTATTATTATTGGTGCAACCTGCTGCAATACAATAATGCTGTGGTTTTGACATTATTATTTAACACGAAACTACACGAAAAGAATTATTTTTTATGATCGTACAAGCGCGTGCGCGTGCGATCCGTAACGCTGCTCCGCAGCCATTGAATAGTCACACAATGTGTGAGCCGGCGGCCGCATGTACTTTGCGCGGCGCGATGACGTCACGGTAGTAAGCCCCTCCTGGTATCAGTGGCAACGCGTCAAATAAATTCTTAGGGAAGCCGGAGATAATTTTGCCTTTCTTATTCCTCATGAGCCGTAGTAAAAGAACTGGACTAGCTGAAAATTAGGCAAGCCGGTGGGAATCGAGTTGTATGGACGCTCCGCCACTGGTAGGCATCCATTATCTTAGCGTTTTTTCAAGTTGTGCCCTATGGAGCCCGGAGCACCCGGGGTTCGCCTACCCAAACCTAAACCTAATCCCTATACCTAATCCCAGGGTTTTTCATATGACCTTTATTTACGAAAGCGATTGCCACCTTCCAACCCAGAAGAAAAACTAAACCTTGTTGGGTTTAGACGGGTTTCCTTGCGATATTTTCCTTCTTCGAAAAGCCGCTGCATATCAAATTATATTTCGTACATAAGGTTTTTGAAAAGTCCACTGCACTGAGTTGAGAGCGAAGGACTTAAGTTTGTCCCTTCAGCTGTCGACATAGTGAAACCTCAAATTCTATATAGGGTTGGCAACGCGCACGTGACTCCTTCGGAGTTGCGAGCGTCAATAGGCTGCGGTGTCCGCTTACCATCAGGTGGGCCGCAAGCTTGTTTGCCACCGTCGTTGTATATTAAAAAAACTGCAGCTGACATTCAAAGAGCTTCATGATGCAACTCTCTGAATTCTCTGATACTTCGAACCAACGACCTCCAGATTCATTGCAAGTCGCGCTTACCACACGGCTATAAGTACTGTGGCTAATATCGTACTACGGCTATATTAGTTAGTAATGTTATGAAGAATACTATAATTGAACCGTCAATGTCGCCCGCACAAGTTCAAGCATGGAATCGATCCAGGTGGTCGGGCGGTTCCGGGGGCCTTCGGCCGCGCTCGCTGACATTGGCATTAGAACAGCTGGGCCAACATTCCACTCGTTTCAGTGACGGCTTAAAACATCACCATGTGGCTCCAATAAATTACTAGGTACAATAAGTTTTCCAGCAGTCAAATATCGGTTTGGATAAGTTTTTCAATCTTAAAAACCTGTTTTCCACCGGCAAAAAAAAAACAATATAATTGTATTGTTAAGCTGCAATCTTCAGGATCGGTCGATGACGACAACTGTTTGCTAACGCAACTTATATGAATTTGAGATAAAATTTAGGCAACGAGCAGAATGTTAGGCCGGTCGCACATTGGACACGTTTTCGTACGAAGTTACTCGTCCGAACACGCACGAAGCCACGCGAACGATCCCGACCTTGAAAATACTATGGGAGCGCGCTCACTGGATAAGAATTGATCGTGTTCGCATCCAGTGAGCGCGCTCCCATAGTACTTTCAAGGTCGGGATCGTTCGCGCGGCTTCGTGCATGTTCGGACGAGTAATTTCGTACGAAAACGTGTCCAATGTGCGACCGGCCTTATCCCTTCAATTTGAAATGTTATTCGATTTTGTTAGACAGCGTAAAAAAGGTTGTAGAAGGCGTATGGAATGTTTGTTTTTAGTTAATATCAAATCAAATCATTTTATTTTCAGATAGCATTGATCCATACAAAATACATTACAAATTACAAATTAAATTCAATTAAATTACAAATTATAATAATGAAATAATAATATGTTAACTCTAATTCTGTACATCTAATGTAACTGTTTCTTAAGTCAGGCCTTGTGGTGTTGAATAATCCTATTGTTTATAGTTCGTACAAAACTCTAAAGCCAAATTCTGTCAAACAAACGCAAGCAAAACTCGACTTAGAGCTTACTGCTACCAGCAAGGCAGATTTTTGCTTGCGTTAATTTGAAAGCACTTGGCCTTACAATTTCCTAATCCCAATTTCCAAAATCCTCCATAATAACCTATGTCTATACAGTGTCCAGTAATGAATGGACAAGCTTTTAACCACTGATAGAGCACCTGAGGCTGGTCCAGAAACTATAACAATTATTAAGAAATTAGAAAAGTTCGATTATCTCGAAAACCAAGGGACTTTTACAAAACCTGAATGTGCATTTTCTGGACCAGCCTCAGGTGCTCTATCAGTGGTTAGAAGCTTGTCCATTAATTACTGGACACCCTGTATATAGCTAAGTCCTATTATTTATTATTTGACTGCGTCGCAAGCTATCGAAAAACAAAGTCAAATACCGCCCTCGTGAGTTTGGACAGAAGCAATTTAAATATTCATACAGTTTTGTGGCTAACAAAGCTACAAGTCGTGAGCTCTTCAGGATAAGCGGCTGAAGTTAATATGAAATTCCCTCTGTTATGCGCTAATTCGTAAAGTGCTTGGGTTTTGCGCTGAGCGGTTTGAAATTTCGTATTGTTTCCGTAAGCTTGTTTGTTAAATAGGATTAAAATATGAGCCATGGTAAGGACAGATATGAGATGGCGGGACGACGTTGTGTCTGACGCACTTTGCCGTCGACCCATGGAGTCAGTGGCTAATGTGAGCTGTGGCTGATCCATTTAAGTATACCTAACTGAATCTTTCTTTTTATTTTGTGCAACGACGGTGGCAATCAAGGAGTTACGTGCGCGTTGCCGACCCTTTACAAAATTTGAGGATTCACTGTGTTGACAGCAGAAGTACTCAACACAGTGCATCCTTGAGAGCTCTGGCAACCTTGCTCACCTCCAGGAACACAACACTACGAGTACATACTTGTATACTCGTAGTAAAAGTACCTGTGTACCTGTATTTCTGGTGAAAAAGTCCTGACCTGACGTCGTTGGCCCACGGGTCCTATTGTTTATAAGTCTGTGTGTGTACGACGTATACTTAACGTTGTTAACAAACATACGCGAGTATTCGTCCGTACTTCACAGCATCAACGATAAACCGGTACGGTTCGAACAATGGAGTTCCATTTAAAGTGCCTATGGGGAGGATATTCTGTGTACGATTTTTTTAAAGAGAGTAAAGCATACAATTCCTACAGAGAGATATGCTCTTTCTAAATTAGACAGTGTGGCTCATGGATGATGGATCCGGGTCAATTACAATGGGCGCTTTACAAGTGGCTCTCAAATGACATAGCTATGTAAAAATGACATGAATGCAAAAATTCAGGGACTGTATTGACCCTTTATATAAACCTACTATATTGTGTTGTAACATGACGATAATATGGGCATCGGGAAAAGCCTTGTTATAGGACGTTATGTTTAAAGGTTGATTTTTGAAGTTTGTGGATTAGTCGTGTCAACGGGATACAAAAAAGCCGTTGTTGCTCGAACAAGAGGCGCTGATTCAGCAACATTGCTAATCTCGAAGAGAAATAAATAGTTATGTATAGTTATATGAATAGTTTCTAGAGTACCTATCAGAATTCATACCCTGGCATGTTATCCATACCTAAGTCCAAAACAAAAGCCATCAACTTATTTAATTACTTATACGGCATTAGTAAACATAGCAGGGTGGATCGCCTGTAGGTGACGTTACTATAGAAACGTCGTAACCGCTGTACAAATTTGTATATATTTTACGACCTTTCTGCCTTCGATCGGGGTATTTCGTTGCTTAAGAATACGTTACTATCAAAATGTCGTATTTACCGTATTTTAGTATGAATTATTTGACGTTTTCATTCAATCGGGCTTCGTTGCTTTATTAGTTTCATTGGCATAAAAGCGGGTGTGCCGCAAGGGCCTTTTTACGAGCGCTGTTACTGGTGCCCTCACCGAGTAACTTTGGGTTTCTAAAATTAGCTACTTTAAGTGAATCGTAAAGGTTTAAATTGATTCGCTAGGTCACTGTGAGAAGAGTGCAGCCTTCACTTAGGCCTTGGTCGTTCTGAACCATTTTCTGAACTGCCGGCCCCGGCGTGCAGCAGCCCGTCGCCTGCGGTCGGCAGTTCAGAATGACCAGCATTTACGCATCCCGTCCTATCGGGGAGGCAGGTCGGATATGACGGACTAACCACGGCTACACAGCCTTGGACTACCGTCTAAAACCACCAACGAAGACCGGCTCCGGCGGCGGGGCGTTGCAGGATCGCTCTTCGCATTCAACCGTGTACGTCCCGGCGGGCGGCCTACCGGCTAGTAGGCCGCAGACATAATGAGGCAGCAGCTAGGTGAGTGCCTCCAGTCCTGTGGAAACTTTTCTTACAGGGCTTGTCCCCGACTCCCAGCAAAGTTCCACTACGGCGGAGGCATCAGATGCGCATTGCGTCTAGCTCTGCCTCCATTCCGTCGTCGACGGAGCGGATCCGTGAGAATGACCAAAGCCTAGCAGTAAAAATATTTTAATAAGACAGTATCTATTTCGGTTCATATATTTATTAGATATTTGTTCCAAAATTACAAATCAGAGTAGTAGACTACTTCAATTAGGCCTTCTTATTCATTAACTTCAAATAATTTTAATTCAATTAATTTTGTATTAAGAAGTAACGCTGCTACCGCAAACTACAAATTTAGAAATAAAGGGAAAAACTCCTGCTCGGTGCCTAAGTTTTTCAAATTTTCCTTTATTTCTAAATTTGTAATTTTAACTCAGTCTAGTCAGTCAAGTCAAATCTAGATGACGATACATATTATTATAAATACAGATTGAGTGATCATTTGCATTTGGTCGATTATTGCACACAAATATCATATATATTACTTGCGAAATATTCGATTCTAGAATCTCACAACCATTCACAGCTTTCGCTACCCAAATAAGTCAGTTCCCTACTGATTCGCTTCAATTCGACGTACCACGATAGCGTCCTAAATATCTTATATATCCATGCATTTATAACCAAGTTTAAGCAAGAAACGGCTCCATTTGGCGCTGCGAAGCTCCAAGTGTCGCTCGCTGCATCGCAAATTGGTTCACCTCGAGCCCGGACCGCAGCACTTTGCTGGAATTCGGAGCTCAGTTGAACCAAGCTTAAGGGAGTGCCTCGACCTTAGTAGAGCTAAATACCTACTAATAAGCAGGTATATTAATATAAACAATATTTTTAGTATACGGCTCCAGAAATACAATCGCGTTTCCTACCTTGTGTATGCGCATGTGAAGCCTTTGGAGTTGCAAAGTGTCAACAGAGCCTCTACGTGTTGGCTACGTGGTAATCGTTGGTACTTCAGCTCCACGCACGCCTCCCAAAGGTCCGGGATACCATTGTCTCGCGAACGGGAAAAAATCAAAAATTAAATACTTCTACCACAGAATAAACACACAGTCACGACCGTTTAGTGTAGATTGCAATGAATAAATAAAATGAAGGCTTAATAGATTAAACTGGCCACAATAGGTTCGACAAACTTGCTTCAAGTTTGCTCAGTAAATTACTTGTTCGGAGTGCTTAGATCTGTGAGAACACAAAACAAATTAACTCAAGGTTTTACAAAGGGACAATTTATCGAAAATGGAGTAGGTAATTTGATTCTTTGTCAACGCTGTTTCTTTTCTTTTTCGCTTATTTTTCCTGTGAAAAATTAAAACCTTGTTACAAAGTGTAATATCCGGGTTTCCTTTTGAGTAGGTACCATTATTGAGTGCTATTTGATATTTTTATGGCTTCCCAGATAAAAATAGGTACCTATCACTGTTTAATATAATTTACATGTAAAGATCAATATTAGTGACCCCTATTTTCTTTTGAATGCTGCCCATCCCGACTTGGCACGTGAAGAAAATGAGACCGCACTGAAAAAACGAAACGCTAGCAAAGTACCAATTTGGCTCGGTTAAAAAATAGTTAGTTACATACAACCAAGATTTAATTAAAATGCGAAAAAATGCTTAGTAAATGATAAACAAGCAAATTCTGTTAAACGTTTTTGGTTATTGTAACAAAACACTTATTAATTTCCGAATGAAGATCTCGGTAAAGATAATCTTTACCCGACTCAGTTAGAAATAACGAATTTTACACTGTCATTGTTTAACTAGTGCATTATTTAATGACAGACCTTGCACGACTTGCTTAATATTAGATATGTTGTTTTGTTGCAAATAACTGCGTGAATCACTAAGAAACAAACAAGTTGCTTTAGTAAATATAATCCTTCCTAGGCAACGGTCAAATCTGACATGTTCTGCATCGCGCTATCGAAGTTTCTTAAGTCAGTTGCGTATATAGAACTTCCAACCAACTCTCATTGGACTTCGGTCCCTGAGAGATCTCTCTATTGTCGTTTCTTCCTGTGTCTCCTATCTATTGTATATATGTATATTGTTTGTAGATATCCCTTTCATGTATATATTAACACTGTATATTATTCCTATATAGGAGCACATTTCTCTTCTACATTGGTGACCCCGACGTGATTTGAACACGCAACCTTCTGGTATTAGCTGACAACTGCATTATTTAATTTTAAACATGTAGTTACCGAATAAATCGTTTAAAAATACTAAATAACTGGGTTAGTTTTCTCTGATTACAAAGTAAAAATTGGCTAATTGCAGCCAATTTAACTTTAACAATTTTTAACCAAGTGTATCGGTTACTATTTGATAAGTGAGAACAACAAAGTTGACTTATTTAATTTTAGCTACAAAGTTTGCAGGTGCTATATTGACAAACTCGGTGGGTTATTTTTGACAGTATTTTTGTTATTTTTAACCCAGACGTTTTTTCAGTGCGCCTTTCTGACCGAAAATGAGACGTCCCTAGGTTGATCAGATCGAGTTACATACATACATCTAAACAAAACCTATATTTTGTCATCTAACCCGAGATTTCCGGCTCATGTTTACTTCACATTCACAGCAAAAAGCATATTTATCTTGTGAATTTACTCTGAAAATAATTTGTGGACAAAACAAAGGGCTGGCAATATTTTTCGTCGCATTTTATGCGAGTTTTTGTTTTGTTTCAATGAATCATCCGGTGAAGTGGTAAAGGGCTTGACAAGACATTAGTGGTAGCAATTTACATTATTTTCTCTTTGTATTTTGTAACAAGGCTTCGACATGTTTTCTTTTAGTGGCTGTTGAATTTGCTAGCGTTTCTTTTCGTAACGACAGTTATAAATTTTGACTTGTAAAAGTGCTATTGTGGCCTAATTGCAGGATGAACTTAACAATATTAAGGTTAACTGGAAGAGATCCCTTACAGGGATAAGTTCGCCTTTGTACATGTATGATCTGTTTTGTCTGTATTTTTTCCCTTTAGTCTTGTGTACAATAAAGTATTTACATACGTACATACATACAAAATTAAAGTGATGACAAAGCCAGAAGTTGGCACACGCGATGGTCTCCTGCAGCGGCCGCGCACGCGCACCACACACGAGCTGAAGTGCACGTAGTGGCGCGAATGCAGCTGGAACACCCACAGCGAGAGGCCAGTCTTCTGGTGAATATACTACACCACGTCTTCAGCCGTGGCAGTGTATGTAATAGGTACGACACATAGACCGCCTTGCTCGGTGTGGCATTATTTCTATGTGTTCAGCGCTAACACAAGGTTGGCAGTGATTGTGTGAACACTCATTGGTGCTATAGGTACGTCGCAACACAACTGATAAACGTTACACATTTTCCTTATCACACATTTCAAGTTGAAGCAGGACAAGGAAATGACTAACGAACCGCGTCATTAAGCAACACTCATATACTAAATTTGCCACTTCATTATTTACTTCAAAGATCCGTTACAGTTATTTACCTACTTCAGGAAATCCGTCTGAAACTCGGTAGGTACCTCGGTATATATTTGATTTGATCTGATTCAATCTGAACAATTCAATCCAGTAGCAACCTTATCTTTATATCGTAAAACTCGCTAGGTACAGTCAAGGCCATAATTATGTATACACTTCTCGACCTTATTTCAATAGAATAAGGTGAAAAAGTGTATATATATATTGGTGCCCTTGACTGTACATTCTCGCATAAACGTAATTATCTCGGGCCACTGAGCTACCGGAGCACCATGCGCGGTCCCCAATTTCCTTAAGCGGGTATTTACACTGTCCTGAATTCAGAATCCTGACTAGGGGAGGAGAGTTGAAGCATCTCGCTCTAACATATTGGTACAAACTGCTCTAAACGTTCTAAATTCAGGACAGTTACCCGCTTTAATCAGTGCCCTCTTAAAACGTCTTAGGGAGGCGTTCAGCGACATCTACATAGAAGACTCAGGCTTCCTCAAATCATATTCATAAATCGTCAGTAACGATGCACCTTCCCATACTAAATTAACTACTAGTAGAGAGGCCAAGTTGAAAAAACGCAATTTCCGTAGGACTTTATAGGTTTATACCGACAAGTGGTATCGTTGGAATCAGCATGCTCTACTGATTATCAAAACGCATGTTGTCGCTTTCTAAAGTAGTGGAGTGAGTTTTTATGACGTCATAAGTTTTATGTATGAAAAATAAACAATTTTTCTTCAAAAACCTATCGAGTGGGGTATCAAACGAAAGAGCTTCATGAGCTGATTCCAACAATATACCACACCTTTAGATCACTGGATAGGTTTTTAAAGAAAAAATGATTATTTTTCGTACATATAATTTATGACGTCATGAAAACTCATTCCACCACTTTAGGAAGCGACAACATGCATTTTGATAATCAGTAAGCGATGCTGATTCCAACTCCACTTGTCGGTATAAACCTTTTCAGACCTACGATAATCGTAATTAAGGCACTTTCGACGAATTGGCCTCTCTACTATACCAGCAATCGAACCACAATGATATATACCAATGGTATATACCCGTAAAGGATAAAGATATTATTTATCTCTGTTAACACGACAAGTAAGTGGCGTCCAATATGTAGTTACCGTTTAAAAATAAAACAGATCTCATTCTAAAAATACCCAATTTAGATTTAGACAGACCGGATAATAAATTGCAATTGACGTAGAATTGACAATTCCAATTGATTGTTGCCGGTCTAGTTTAGCCGCGATCCACATATTTTCAGCTATCTAAAACGTTTTGTCGGGTAGTAAATTATAAACTGTTTGTCGATAAGCCTCTCTTTTAGAAACTTCATGAGGAAACCGATAAGAAAAACACTGGTGTTTGCTTTATTATATTCGAATATAAAAATCATTTTCACGTTATCTAATATTTTTCGAAAAAAAAAATTTTAGTTATAGAGAAACCTGTGTGAGAAAACCTGCATACATCCGTGAATAAATTTAAAGTTGTATGTGAAGTCCCCAACCCGCTCTGGGCCAGCGTGGCGACTACTGCCCAATCCCTCTCATCTATGAGAGGAGGCCTGTGCCCAGCAGTAGGACGTATACATAGGCTGATGATGATGAATAGAGAGAAAAAAAAATTAAACTACCTACAACCAAAAAAATTACCTACCATCCTATATATATTTTCCATAATATTACTAACTCACTTGTATTCTAATTTGCTTTTCTATTCCAGGTACGGTTACTTTGAAAACCTTTCAAGATCGGAGCATCACATAGCTGTCAGCAATAAACAAGTAAGGTTGATCGTGTTTACGTAACAGGTATTATCAAGTCAGAAAATAAACAAGAAATCCATTAGGAGAGTGCCAATCTAGTTCCAAGGAAAAGGCATTGTTGGTTCGCTGTAACTCGACAACCGAATTGGCAGACTGCCAATAATAGGTTTCCGTTCGCGAGGATCTGGTATCTAAAGTAACTCTGGTAACTATCGACGGCTCCCACAAACTTGATCATAAATGGTGCTTATCTGGCCCGTAATGGATAGAAAATTCAACTAGATGATCGACTTTACGTGAGTGCCTAGTGTGTGTAATTATCTCCTATATCTATAGCCCGTCTCAGTGTCTTCAGTGACTCATTTAAAAAAGATAAAAAGATATACTTGACGCAACTACGTAACATTTCGTAGAGAAGACTAAAGAAGGCGTTTCAGACGAAACATTCTTTGTAAGTAACAAAATTAGAGCGCATGACCATGTGAGCTAACGAATAAGTAGCCTCTGATTTATAATATCAGCATGCATTGATCTAACCTAGTGTGTCTTAACCTGTGGTCCGCGGACCCCTGGGGGTCCGCATGTATGTGTGCGGGGGTCCACCGTAGTCTCACCTATTAACCATTTGAAAATAATGGTTTGATATGTATTGCTGTTTTTTAATTAAGTGTTCCTTGGACTTGTGCTTGATTTCTATGGGTCCGTGGAAGGAAAAAGGTTAAGAACCGCTGATCTAACCCATTTTGAAGAAGATAACTAAGTAATATTTGAAATATTGCGGTTCGAAAAGAGAAACAATATATTTGGGATATCTATTACTTAATTTTTAATAAAAGAGTAGACACAGTTTTAAGCGTTGGCGTTGGCTTGGATCCAGGCAGTGTAGCAGGAGACGCGAGCGTTGACGCCGGGGTAGCGCGCCTGCGCGCAGCCCTGGCCCCACGAGCACACGCCAACAATCACGTTGTTGTGGATGAGCGGGCCGCCGGAGTCGCCCTGGCACTGGTCGCGGCCGCCCACGTCCAGCCAGCCTGAGCACAGCATGTTGTCGGTGATGGTGCCGCCCACCTCCTGGTAGCGCTGCCTGCACGTGTTCTGGTTCACCACCCACACCTGGACGTGGCGAAGTTGCTCAGAAGCCGAGCAGCCGGAGCAAGTGGTGCCCCATCCGATAGCCCACACGGCCTGGTTATCGCCGAGGTTATAGTTGGCGCCGGGAATGCTGGCGGGACGTGCCTGGTTGTTTTGAGCGATGTTGGTTGCCGAGCGCAGGAGGGCGACGTCGTTGTCGTAGGTCCAGCTGTTGAAGCTGGCGTGAATGATGATGGACGCAGTGTTGTGAACGACGCCACCGCTATTGGCCCAGGTGGAGCCGACGCGGATACGCCAGCTGTTAGCCGTGTCACCGCTGAAAAGGACACGAGCAATGAATTACTGTTCGACTTTCAACTTCTCGGTAGTAACAAAAAAATATTCTGAATACTTACACAAAGCAGTGGGCAGCCGAGAGGATAGACCTGGCGTTGAGGATGGCGCCGCCGCAGGACTGGCTGTAGGTGAGCAGGTTCCAGGAGTACAGCAGAGCAGCGGTGAAGGGATGCTGTTCGATGCTAGTCACGGAACCCCCAACGATCCTCTGGGGACTTCTGGGAATCGCTGAAAATAAAACAATAAGTTATGGTTCAACAAATTTTTATAAACATTATAATTGAATTGCGACAAAATTCTGTATTGTATTTCTCCCGCAAACTACAGATATTTAGTTGCTATAGAAGTTTTCATATTACGTAAATTTGAATATACCTAAATTTTTTGGAAATATTTACCTAATTATTAGTATTTGATTAAATTCCTTGACAATGTATGATTAATACAAATAAATAATCATATCAGAATATCATATCAATATATTTTATCCTCTGTATTTATTGAGGTTATTTAGCTAGTAGTGCAGGGGAGAGTAGAGGGGCAACGTTCTCGTTGCCGGTCACCTACAAGATGGATAGATCTCATAAAATCCATGCAACAAAAACACGCAATGCTACAAATAGAGAGAGGTGGAGAAAGCTCGCAAAAGCTGCAATTCATACAGAAGAAGCCAACCCATAAACACGACCACTCTGACAAGAGTGCACGACTAAGAAGAATTTATTGAAGAACATATAAACCTTTAGCACAGTCATTGTTCTGATATGTCTGATGACTTTCACAGACTTTCTCACCTTTTCTAGATAATTATTCTACTCACCCGTAACCACGGCCAGGCACGTAGCCAAAGTAGCACAATTAAAGCGCATCCTCATGTCTAGCCACTGATGGACAGTCTCATCTATTACAACTAATATTGTCTCTTTATACCTCTGATAAGGCAAATTGATAAACCCATTATAGATATTGAAGCTATTAACAAAAAATCTTAAAGTATCACTTCAAGTTCGGATTAGACATCTGATAAGAAATGCGTCATCTAATTATAGGAATCGATTGACTTCTTGGGAACAATACAATAGGAATATTCTTTATTGCGCACCTCAATAGAAATACAGCAGAACACAGCATAACAAGATATAAACAGAGATAGTATGTATTTGAAGACAATGATATTTGTACACAAAATCTAGTCCCTAATTCATAAAGTAAGACTAGTATTATCAGCACTTGAAAATAATGTAGGTACCTTCTAGCCTTCATTATCCTACTCTAGATTTGTGATTTTTAAATGTATTTTATCTTTTTCGGTTCTAAATTATAGCTGTATAATAATAAAAAAAACACTTTTCTATCAGGATTTCCATCTTCAAATCTCATGTCCGCTCGTCACCTTTCCTTACAAGTATCTATAAACATCTGTGTTAAATTATTCTGATATTGAAATACCATTCCATTCGATAATTCGAAAACAACCTAGACAGACACAGTAAAGATGCAAAGTGACTTTGGTAGTTTTTTTTTTCAACTACACATAAACCTGACAAACAATTCGCCAATAACTTTTAGCTTTATAAACGCGAAAAATTGTGTATAAAAACTTCGTAATAACCTACGTCATGCCAAAAGTTGTAATTAAACTTTATATTATTAGTCATTTTAAAAACAAAATGAAGTCTTAAGCATGCATTTGTGATAATAAATAATATTATCATACAAGTATGCGTTAACTATTGACAGCTCATGATTGATAAGTTTGAGTAGGTATAATTATTAGTGATTACGTACAGCTGTGACGCTTAAACTTGTAAATTATTTTATGTTTACCCATGATGTTACTAAAAAAATGAACAAATATTTAATTGAAACTAATCGAACTAAAGTATTTTTTATAGTAATGGCACATAGGTCAGAGAAAACCAGTAATATTAAATGATGACAAAATATAACTCCGGGCACCTATTCAAGAAAGATCCCTCGGTGTATTTTATGGGAAAAAAACTGTTTTGCTTAACCTCAGTTAAGTTTTGATGGTGTCACGAAATCATTCTTGAAATAAGAAATAAAAGCTTAGATTTCTAATACTATGCGATGCCAGAATACCATATAATATACAAAACCGCCCCTTCGGCCGCCTACGTAACCGAGGTTTCGTAACCTGGTTTCGATCGAAGCTTTCTTTTTACTTCTCCGTAACTGGCTTTGGTCAAGCACTTTGTTTTACTCGTACGTAACTAGCTTCGGATAAGCACTTATTTTACTTTTACGTAACTGGCCTACGTAACCGGAGTTTGGCAATATTTGTTAATAATCCTTTTATCTATCCCAAGATAGCTCAGCTCAGATTTGGCTTGTTTTTACGCTATAAGAAACAAACAAAATTCAAACAATTTTTAGACAAAATAAAATTATTTTTTCACTTCTCATGCTCGTAAAGATCGACTTTAAGTCGTGCGTAGACGACATGAAATCGCTTTTTAAGCTCTAGTGCATAAAGTAAAATCTTCGTCGAAGAACTTGAAGAGTCAATTTCACCAAACGGGCATTTTTGTCAAATTCCCATGGAATTTTGAAATACCAATAATATATAGAAAATTTTATGCTGGTAATTTGATAAAAAAAATTAATAAACACAAATTTTCTTACGGGGTACTTATACATATAAAATTACGGAAGTTATTGCAATTTGAAAATTTGACCTGGGCACGGGAATTTATCTGTCCATGGGAATTGCCTTTTCTTAGTAAAAATTGTATTAAAATTATTATTTACCATCTAAATTATCAAGAATTATAAAGTTCAATTGTATCGTAGTTATTTAGCCTAATTTTACCAATCATGGGTTCAATTTTCAACCGAGGAAGTTTATATTAACCAAAAATCTATATTTTAAGTTAAATTTCTCTTTATACAATCACATATCAACTTCTTTGCAGAAAATCATACAAGTATTAATATTTAAAACTATCACTAAATGCAGATGCACATATAGACGCTCGCAACTCCAAAAGCGTCACGGCCTCACGGGCACGTTGCTGACCTTTTATAAAATTTGAGATGTCCGCTTACTTGTTTGCCACCGTCGTTGTATATAAAATGCGTATGTATCGATATATACCTACATGATTTTATGTACATAATGTTCATTGACTTTGTCTATTGATTCTTTTCAAATATTTAAGAAGCTAAGTGTAAGTGTAGCAGTTGGCCTGTTTTTTTTAAATAAACGCATAAACTACAACTCTAATCGATATACTTAGTACAAATTATATTTATTTATGCATTTCATCCATAATTATTGTTATTAAATGCGATTTATTAACAAAATAAGTGACCCTTCCCAATTCCCGTGCCCCAAAATCAGCTGTTTTGGGTAAACAAGCTATGGGAATTAGGACACGGGAATTGGAAATCGATATAAAAAAATCATAAAAAAATCAAATGACATGTTAATAATATTTTAAGTTATCGTTTATATAGAGACACCAAAGTGCTTTATAATGCATACATATGTTAATGATTACTTATGTAAGAATTTGAATTTCTAAGGGCCACCGAAATTGCAAGCAAAAGCAAAAAAATTGTCGCCCACCCAGAAACCGAAGTACTTAGGTGGTTTACTCGAACTTAATGCGGTTTGCTATATATAATTTTTTTATATATAATAGCTGACATTTGAGAGCACATGTGAAGTAGGACGCGAAGCTGATCAAATGTAAACGATGGCTGCCAGAGACCTTTGAATTTTGCCGACAAAATTTAACTCTCGCGCTCGGACGATTTTTAAACATCAATTACAAGTTATTCACCACAATGAAGTGAATAGTGTCTGTGCTCAGTGATAGTAAATATAATCGAGTTAAAGTTTTTGACACGAAATTAGTGATTCTAATGTACAGTTTCTGATAGGAATTTTTGATTGATTCAAAACTCGATGCCGGACAGGGCACGGAGTCTTAATTTGAGCGTTTAGGTATTTTTTAATGTATTTTAAAAACAAATAAGTCAGTGAATTTGAGTGGACCTCAACGTGGAAACATGTATTCTTTATGAAAAAAAATAAATGGTACGTATTATCTCATGCTACACTACGATTTTCAGCTCGGACACAAAAAAAATCGAGTTTAGAAAATGACCCTGAAGACCAAGGCAATCGGTCCAACAGCCACACGATCAACCCCGTACGCTGCGCCCGCAGCCTGCCAGTGCGCGCGCGGCAGCCCGCGTTTCATCGAACGATGTTAACGACCTCACGAGTGTAAATGTGAATGCTCAGATGGTCGGCAAGGGTCACACCACTGGATAAAGTGTCTAATTGCAGGCAGTCTGAGAAGAGCCACTGGCTGAGAAGCTGGAAGAAACACGGCTGGACTGGTATGGCCATGACATGATCATGAGGAGGCCTGATAAACATAATGACAAGTTAATAGTACATTACTTAACAAGGGCGGTAAAAAAAATTCTCAGATCGCAGATATTTGACGTCCGAGCCGAAGGCAAGGGGGATAAATATGCGATCTGAGGCTTTCTTTATTACCGCCCGTGTTAAGTACAACATTTTATGTCACCCCCTGGCCAGGAAGTGGGATATTCCGCGCACTGTAATTGCCACTTTATGGCCAGGTGTGACATAAAAGATGTAATCATTTATTCTCATTCAATCTAGAGTGCAGTTGACCAGAGTTATTAATGTTATTATTGAGATATTAATAACTTGACAAGGGCTTATTTAGAATGAAGTTACGACGTATACCTATCTTCTAATAGCTCAATAGGTACAATAAGAAAACGATTCTTATTGAACAATGTCGTATTGTACTCGTAATGTAATGTAATGTGTGAAGTTTGGTGCATCCAAAGAAATAGGCAATATTATTTTACTTTGAATTTTTTGAGTCTGTGTTTTTTTTATGAATCATTTTTGTTCATTTCACTTTTAGTGAATAATTACCAGAGTAAATCTAATGACAATTCAAATAAGCTCAAACACACCTAAGCTATATTTTTTTATTACGGAGTGCCGCAACCTACCTTCAGACTTATCATTAGAAGATGGTTGATAGTAAAATTACGTCGTAGTTGCAGTATCTTAATTGAAACCCATGAAACACTAGGAGTTTTGGATGACCATCCATGGTCTTCTTCTTCAGTTCCCGTTCACCAAATGCCAGTTTCTGGATGCAAATGCTCGATTTGTTACCGAAAATACTGAAATCGCTATAACATGTTCCCCTTGAATTTTTGAAGAGTTCCTTCAATTCCTCATGGATCCCATCAATAGAGATGGAATTAATTTTGTATTAAGCAGTAACCCTGCTAACGCAAACTACAAACTTAGAAATAAAGGAAAAATTGAAAAACTTAAGCACCGAGCAGGATTCGAACCTGTGACCTCCCGGCACTCGCGGCCAGGCGCTCTAGCCAACTGAGCTATAGGTGCGATTGCTACCCGGCTTGAAATTCGTCAATCCTTCCTTCATTTATACAACGCCTTAAGGGAGGCGTACAGCGACATCTACCAGAAGACGCAGGCTTCATTACGGCACTAACGTCTCAAATTATGTTGAGAAATCGTTAGTTACGATGCGCTTCCCATACTAAATTAATTTTATTTTTATTTCTAAATTTGTAGTTTGCTTTAGAAGCGTTACTGATTAATACAATATTATTATTTTTACATGTTCAACAAAAACTTACTAGCTTGATTTATTTACAACAATTAAACGATTCCTCAATCAAATAAATTATTTTACTTCAAAAAAATCAAATACTTAGATTTTTTCTTACTAATAATAATTTTAAAATATACATCAATACTAGTTATTAAAATGTAAACGTCCCAGTGCTCGAAACTAAAAATTAAGTATGTAACCAGCATATATAAATAATTATATAACCAGCATTTGAACAATAGGTACCTGAATGTTTTTTATACCACAATGATTGGAAACAAGCATACGAGGTACGACTTGCCTGAAGGTTTGCATATTTGGCCCCGCACAGACCAATTTCGTAGTTGACTTGTTGAAGTCTAGACGAGAACTGTCGTTGTTTGGCGTTGTACATCTTTTATACCCGTCCGTTCCGTCGTTCCAGAATATCTAGTTCCAAATTTACAATTTTGAATTTATGAACTACCAGCAACCTATTTTGACTCAAAAGTAAGTAAAACCTAGCCTTAAAACGCGATTGACAATTTACGTTTCTATGACAATGTTACACTGCTGATACGTAAATAATTAAATTAGTGAGAAAATTGCGAATTAAGCTATAAATATAAACAGAACATGAGCTGAATTAACTATTGGTGAGCTGAATTAAAATAAATGCAAATGGTGTAATCACTGCAGACCCAACTGATATGGCAAAACAGTTTAATACTTTTTTCCTAAATGATAATATAAATTTAGAGCAAAAATCCTTGGAGTATAAACCTATTACACTGCCAGTATGTAATAGCATTTTTGTTGCACCGGTTGATGCATATGAAATAAAGAGTATTATTAAACAACTCAAATCAAAAAAAAGTTCTGGTCATGATGAAATACCTGTGCAAGCTATAAAAGCAAGCGTGGAATATATTGCTGAGCCACTTGTTTTCATAATAAATCTGGCACTAGAAACGGGTATCTATCCAGATGACTTAAAAAAAGCTATTATAAAGCCACTTCACAAAAAAGGACCAAAAGATGTTATGAGCAATTATAGACCCATTGCTCTGTTACCAAATTTTTCCAAAGTGTTTGAAAAAGTAATATATAATAGATTAGTTAAATATTTAAATGCATTTAATATATTGAGTCCCAATCAATTTGGATTTCAGAAGGGCAAATCGACTTCTTTAGCAATTTTTAAAATTTTTAATGACATCTGGAATAATATTAACAATCAACAACTTTGCACCGCCTTATTTATAGACATGTCTAAGGCTTTTGACTGTGTCGTACATAGCATTATTTTACGAAAATTAGAGCACATAGGTATCAGAGGAAATACACTGAAGTTAATTGAAAGCTACTTGGATAACAGAAAGCAGCAAACCATTATTACTAAATATTGTGAAAGTAGCAAAACAGTAGAAAAATACGAATCTAACTTTGAAACAGTAAAATTAGGTGTACCACAGGGTAGTGTCCTTGGACCTCTCTTATTCCTCATTTACATTAATGAGCTCCCTCAGATGTCCAAGGAGCTTTGTGTATTATTTGCAGATGACGTAACCATACTTTTTTCTGAGGCAAAATCAAATGCATCCAAACTTGAGGCAAACATAAAATGTTCGTTGCGCAAAATAATACAATGGCTTGCTAAAATAAATTTAAGTGTAAATCTGAGCAAAACCAAACTTATGCAGTTAAGAAGCTATAATGCAATACCTATGACATTCAATATACATGATGCAGGTATACCTTTAGAATCAGTCGATAGCATTAAATTTTTAGGCGTAAATATTGACCCAAATTTAAATTGGAAATCACATATCGACATAATCAACAAAAATATATCGAAACAGTGTTACGCCTTATCTATACTGTCTGAAACATGCTCAGAACAAATTACAATCAACGCTTATTACGGTAACATTTATCCCTTGCTCACGTATGGAGTGATATTCTGGGGAAATTCTACAAATGTACAGTCAACTTTTATTTTACAGAAAAGATCTTTACGCATTATTTTTCATTTACACTGTAGACAGTCGCTAAGGACAGTTTTCAGGGATAAAGCCTTGCTTACACTCACTGGCATATATATTTTAGAGATATGTGTTTTTGTTAAAAACAAACCTAACTATTTTACAAAGAAATCCGCAAAAAAAAGTAACTTACGCGAACAATATAAATATGATCTAGTACTACCTAAAGTCAAAAATACTATGTATAAAAAAAGCGCGTTTATTAGCGCTATAAATATTTTTAATAAACTGCCAGCGGAAATTAAAGTGTTGGAAGGCAATAAATTTAAAGTCATGTTGAAAAACTGGTTGGTTCAAAGAGTTTTCTATAATATTAAGGAGTTTTTTGAATTTGAGGCTGTATCTTAGTTTTAAGTCTAGTTATAAGTAAAGTTAAGGTGTATTATTGTATGCCCGGGATCGGGTGGCTGTTGAAACTCAACTGTATTATTGTCTATCTATTGTACACAGTTAAACAATAAATAAATTATCTTATCTTATCTTATCTGGTAAGTAGGAGACACACGTTTGAACGCGTCCCGTAGCACGAGAAATATAGGAAATTACAATTGTCATACTTGACAACCATGTTTCTCGTTACAGCGTTATAAACGGAATCCGAATGCATATTTTTAAGGAAAATGGAAGTACTAGAGGCAATACGAAGTACTGCGACCAGGATCCGTCGTTACAGCATGAAGACCATACGCATATTTTAAGAAAAATGCCAGTAATAGAGGAGAAACGAAGTACTGCGACCAGGATCCGTCGTTACAGACCATACGCATATTTTAAGAAAAAATCCAGTAATAGAGGAGAAACGAAGTACACACACACACACACACACACACACACACACACACACACACACACACACACACACACACACACACACACACACACACACACATACACACACACACACACACACACACACACACACACACACACACACACACACACACACACACACACACACACACACACACACACACACACACACACACACACACACACACACACACACACACACACACACACACACACACAAATGTAAATCGCTCTCGCAGATGTTCAAGACACAGGCGCAGCCTAGTTTGGAGTCTGACGGATAACCTCTGTACATGTAAATTTGTGATTGCGAATAAACTATTTGTATTTGTATCTGCTACACAAAAAAAAATAAGCTGTTTATTTCAAAAATAGTATATATATATTACATTTCCAACTTAACTACTAATCTTAAGGGCCTATCGTGCGGGGTAAATTCTCAGCGCCTGACAAATTTTGATTTTTTAAATAATTTACCCCATTAACTGACACATGCATTATTCACGCACACTACCTCATTTTGCTGGGTCGGGTCATTGACCCATGTTTATGCCAACTTATGACAATATAGATTTTGAATATTTTAAGGTTTCTTGGTGCATAAGAGAAGTGTAACAAAAATCGTCAAGCTCTGATCTGTAACCAAAACTCAAGTATTAGTTGTATCTGAAAATGTCTTGAATTTGGAATTTGTGGTAGTAAAATACTCAGTTCCTTGTTTATAACATAAAAATTGTCAAACCCCTGTTTTGTAAAATGTATTTTCTTTTGCCCCTTCCTCACAGACTCATTTTTATACAACTTAAAACAGAGAAAGAGTTTTCCTAATCGGTTCGTGCATGTTATGACTGTTTTATGTTTATGACTTAGGTACTTATTTTGAGAGTTTACTTGGTGATTTTCATGATATATGTTGTACCTTAAATAGGTTATTTTAAGCAAAACTTTTCATAAATTGGTTATTTTCTGTTTATCAGTTGGTTAACTCTAAAATGGACACTTTAATGCAAGTTTTAAGAGAGGAAGCGGTAGTTTTATTACAATATATACATATAATAACTACTGAAACTATTTATACGGCACGGGATAACTGCAGCAATATTGTGAAACAACTTTGTATTTGAGGAACCAGTAGGTACCTAACCTTATAGGTAGTTCTTGTTATTCACGACCTCCCGTCGTAACCCAATCCGCAGAATTGCGCATAGAATAGTATGACATTCCCTGTGGAGGGGCGCATCGTCGTTATCGTGAATGACAAGCACTATAAAACCTAATGATATAACAAATATCATCAAGAAAGTCTTTGTAACAGTCTGCAATTGTGGAACTTGGCCGGACCACTACTGTATCAGCTCTGACAAATTAACTTTTATAAACTTCTTATAAGGTCCATAATTGAAAGGAATAATTAGCAGGGTGCGTTTACATATTCTTCTAGTGTGAACAATCGCGCCGTCGATGACACTTAACTGAACATCCGTGAACCTTATTGCAACGAGATAAGGTTCAATAATGGTTAACATTGCGTCTATTTTCATCAATAATAAATAGCAATTATTATTATTTGCTATTCGTTTACTATAACGTCGAGACAATTATTGCGATGCGACATAAGTACTTACTTGTACAAAATCAAAGCAACGGGATTTCCAACGCATGAAAGCTTTAGATAGAAACTAGCGCAGTTTAATATTATAAGTAATTACTGCATATTTGTTTGTTAGACATCGACATTGTCACCACATCCCCAACAACTACTTGCTTGGTTTATTATTTATAAATGAAACATAGATTTATTATTTTCATTCTAGGTATAATTATATTATGACCAGGCGGCTTAGACACTGCACAATTTAAATCCACATCACTCAAACTGGCGAAGAAACTCCGATATTCTTTCTTCTGCTTCCGCTGCAAGAGAGCACTCTAGATCTGTTTCTTGGTATAACGCTGATATTTTATAAACTTCTGTTCAAAGCACCATAATAATTGTGCCTGTTTGTACAGATTCTGGGATATGTTTTGTTTATGCAGATTCTGCGATATATTTAGGTAATCATTGTTTGACGTGAAAGCGCCGTACATATACACATAAAATATAACATTAGATTCGTTAAATTATTGAAATATAAAAATACAATTTGTTTACAAATTTTAATTTGAAATATGGTGAGTGACATAAATGCCATAACGTTCCGTTCTGGGTGGCCAATTTATAAAAAGTAAAGTACTTTGAACTGAAATACATCGGTAACCTTTTTACGTTTAAAATGCCTTTTCGTAAAGGAAATCATTATAATTTAGTTGCATTAGTAAACATTGGGGACCAAAGATTGCATTTTTATGTTATAACGAATGGCTAATACTAAAAATTCCATGTTAAAAGATTCTTCAATAGCCACACGTCAACATTTATTTACCCTACTTCAATTAATGCAATCTTTGTGTGTGGTATACATTTTGTATTTGTATACGAGCAAGCTGTCAAAAAGCGTGTTTTTATGAGATGTCAAACTGAGAAAAGCAGCATACGTCTGCTCCCATTGAGGGAGCCCATCATAAATAAGAGTGTAATGACTGGAAATAGATAGCTAACTTCACGCAAATTGTGATCCCGACTAAAGCGCCACTAAGTGCTAAAGTTAGTAAGCATTATCTTGGATACATGTGAAAAAACATACAAAAAGTGCATCCGCCGCTGGGGATCGAACCCGGGTACATTGTCTCTAAAGACAATATACTTTACCACAGGGCCACGTGTGTGATACTGGTACAGATCGAATTTTTGAATACCTTTTTAACAGTCTACCTACTTTTACTTTTTAGCTGACTATTCGAGCAAGTTTAATAACCATGAAAATAGGTGGCGCTATTATTAATTCCGTCAGCTTTCTTCTAAGATGAACAACCATGGAGCCCATCTGCCGGCAAGAAAACTACGGCGGTCGGTCAAATTTTCGAAATTTCCTTTGCATTGTTAAAAAAATCTCCACATTTTGAAAATGTTAAACATACGACCTAGATAACATGTAGTTTTGTTAGTATTCAAAAATTGAAGACCTTTCATAAAGTATTAACGTTGTAGTTTGCGTTTATTTCCTTTAGTAGAGCTAACTTTGGATTGAATTTTTATGAAGAAAACTACTTATAAGTAATTGTGTTTCTGAAACACATGACGTGTAGAGTGTATCCTTAAATATCATATATAGGAATTACAGAATTCAAGCTTTAGTAATAATAATACAGCAAGTGTAAATTTAAATTGGAAATCACATATCGACATAATCAACAAAAATATATCGAAACAGTGTTACGCCTTATCTATACTGTCTGAAACATGCTCAGAACAAATTACAATCAACGCTTATTACGGTAACATTTATCCCTTGCTCACGTATGGAGTGATATTCTGGGGAAATTCTACAAATGTACAGTCAACTTTTATTTTACAGAAAAGATCTTTACGCATTATTTTTCATTTACACTGTAGACAGTCGCTAAGGACAGTTTTCAGGGATAAAGCCTTGCTTACACTCACTGGCATATATATTTTAGAGATATGTGTTTTTGTTAAAAACAATCCTAACTATTTTACAAAGAAATCCGCAAAAAAAAGTAACTTACGCGAACAATATAAATACATTATTCACGCACACTACCTCATTTTGCTGGGTCGGGTCATTGACCCATGTTTATGCCAACTTATGACAATATAGATTTTGAATATTTTAAGGTTTCTTGGTGCATAAGAGAAGTGTAACAAAAATCGTCAAGCTCTGATCTGTAACCAAAACTCAAGTATTAGTTGTATCTGAAAATGTCTTGAATTTGGAATTTGTGGTAGTAAAATACTCAGTTCATTGTTTATAACATAAAAATTGTCAAACCCCTGTTTTGTAAAATGTATTTTCTTTTGCCCCTTCCTCACAGACTCATTTTTATACAACTTAAAACAGAGAAAGAGTTTTCCTAATCGGTTCGTGCATGTTATGACTGTTTTATGTTTATGACTTAGGTACTTATTTTGAGAGTTTACTTGGTGATTTTCATGATATATGTTGTACCTTAAATAGGTTATTTTAAGCAAAACTTTTCATAAATTGGTTATTTTCTGTTTATCAGTTGGTTAACTCTAAAATGGACACTTTAATGCAAGTTTTAAGAGAGGAAGCGGTAGTTTTATTACAATATATACATATAATAACTACTGAAACTATTTATACGGCACGGGATAACTGCAGCAATATTGTGAAACAACTTTGTATTTGAGGAACCAGTAGGTACCTAACCTTATAGGTAGTTCTTGTTATTCACGACCTCCCGTCGTAACCCAATCCGCAGAATTGCGCATAGAATAGTATGACATTCCCTGTGGAGGGGCGCATCGTCGTTATCGTGAATGACAAGCACTATAAAACCTAATGATATAACAAATATCATCAAGAAAGTCTTTGTAACAGTCTGCAATTGTGGAACTTGGCCGGACCACTACTGTATCAGCTCTGACAAATTAACTTTTATAAACTTCTTATAAGGTCCATAATTGAAAGGAATAATTAGCAGGGTGCGTTTACATATTCTTCTAGTGTGAACAATCGCGCCGTCGATGACACTTAACTGAACATCCGTGAACCTTATTGCAACGAGATAAGGTTCAATAATGGTTAACATTGCGTCTATTTTCATCAATAATAAATAGCAATTATTATTATTTGCTATTCGTTTACTATAACGTCGAGACAATTATTGCGATGCGACATAAGTACTTACTTGTACAAAATCAAAGCAACGGGATTTCCAACGCATGAAAGCTTTAGATAGAAACTAGCGCAGTTTAATATTATAAGTAATTACTGCATATTTGTTTGTTAGACATCGACATTGTCACCACATCCCCAACAACTACTTGCTTGGTTTATTATTTATAAATGAAACATAGATTTATTATTTTCATTCTAGGTATAATTATATTATGACCAGGCGGCTTAGACACTGCACAATTTAAATCCACATCACTCAAACTGGCGAAGAAACTCCGATATTCTTTCTTCTGCTTCCGCTGCAAGAGAGCACTCTAGATCTGTTTCTTGGTATAACGCTGATATTTTATAAACTTCTGTTCAAAGCACCATAATAATTGTGCCTGTTTGTACAGATTCTGGGATATGTTTTGTTTATGCAGATTCTGCGATATATTTAGGTAATCATTGTTTGACGTGAAAGCGCCGTACATATACACATAAAATATAACATTAGATTCGTTAAATTATTGAAATATAAAAATACAATTTGTTTACAAATTTTAATTTGAAATATGGTGAGTGACATAAATGCCATAACGTTCCGTTCTGGGTGGCCAATTTATAAAAAGTAAAGTACTTTGAACTGAAATACATCGGTAACCTTTTTACGTTTAAAATGCCTTTTCGTAAAGGAAATCATTATAATTTAGTTGCATTAGTAAACATTGGGGACCAAAGATTGCATTTTTATGTTATAACGAATGGCTAATACTAAAAATTCCATGTTAAAAGATTCTTCAATAGCCACACGTCAACATTTATTTACCCTACTTCAATTAATGCAATCTTTGTGTGTGGTATACATTTTGTATTTGTATACGAGCAAGCTGTCAAAAAGCGTGTTTTTATGAGATGTCAAACTGAGAAAAGCAGCATACGTCTGCTCCCATTGAGGGAGCCCATCATAAATAAGAGTGTAATGACTGGAAATAGATAGCTAACTTCACGCAAATTGTGATCCCGACTAAAGCGCCACTAAGTGCTAAAGTTAGTAAGCATTATCTTGGATACATGTGAAAAAACATACAAAAAGTGCATCCGCCGCTGGGGATCGAACCCGGGTACATTGTCTCTAAAGACAATATACTTTACCACAGGGCCACGTGTGTGATACTGGTACAGATCGAATTTTTGAATACCTTTTTAACAGTCTACCTACTTTTACTTTTTAGCTGACTATTCGAGCAAGTTTAATAACCATGAAAATAGGTGGCGCTATTATTAATTCCGTCAGCTTTCTTCTAAGATGAACAACCATGGAGCCCATCTGCCGGCAAGAAAACTACGGCGGTCGGTCAAATTTTCGAAATTTCCTTTGCATTGTTAAAAAAATCTCCACATTTTGAAAATGTTAAACATACGACCTAGATAACATGTAGTTTTGTTAGTATTCAAAAATTGAAGACCTTTCATAAAGTATTAACGTTGTAGTTTGCGTTTATTTCCTTTAGTAGAGCTAACTTTGGATTGAATTTTTATGAAGAAAACTACTTATAAGTAATTGTGTTTCTGAAACACATGACGTGTAGAGTGTATCCTTAAATATCATATATAGGAATTACAGAATTCAAGCTTTAGTAATAATAATACAGCAAGTGATCCAACCATCGCAATTGTTCAGAAATTTACTCGGTGCAGTCTTAAATGAAAAAGATTTTTTGAGTGTGAGTTTAATTTTGTATCACAAATCCTACTATATTGCTTATCTTAATTATAAGATACGATATTTCAGGGTACTTATTTTATAAAAAATCTTGATCGATTGATTAGCTTATCCGAGGTATATATACCGGTAAAACCGAGTAGTGTAGTATAGTGCTGCCATCAGCAAAGATGCGTGCTTCACTGGTTTTTCTGGCTCTGTGCCTCGCCGCCGTTTCGGGTAAGTCATCCATTGTTTTTAATTTGATATGATACCAGGGTATTTCTCCGGGAATTTTGGGTCACCTGATTTAAATGGCTGCATTATTAGTGATCTGGCAAGGTTTTTGTGGACACTTTTGTCATTAACAATACCTACTTACTACTAACTACAAAGTATCGCAAAATGGTTCCAAAATTCGTACTACGTGAATAATACGACCAAAGAAGTAAGGTGACCCAAAACGCCCGGAGATATATCCATTTTTTTCCTGTCGCCGTAAGTAATTGTGTTTACATCTTTAGTGTCAGGATCGAGAGAACTTGTGATTATGATAGTAGAAATAAATATTTCAAAATTTCAAAATTCAACGAATTTTACTTAGAGCTGACAGTTAATCAAGAACATTAGAGAAAATAAATTGATTCGTATAATTATTTTGTATCACATTTCTATTTCAATCTTAAATAAATGTATTTATGTACAATTATATTTTAATTATATTTTTATTTTTATTTTTTTATATTTTTTATTTTTTTTTATTATTTTACATCGTATTTAACCTCAACTGTACAATACTTAATTTTCCCATTTTTTATACTCTTAGCGGTACCATCGAACCCCCAGAGGATCGTTGGTGGTTCCGTGACCACCATCGAACAGTATCCTTGGGCGGCTGCTCTGCTGTACTCCTGGAACCTGCAAACCTGGAGCCAGTCCTGCGGTGGCACCATCCTAAACACCAGGTCCATCCTCACCGCCGCTCACTGCTTGGTGTAAGTATTCAGAACATTTTTTTTGTTACTGGGAAATTAAAAGTCTGAACGAAATTAATTGCTCGTTTCCTTTTACAGCGGTGACACACCCAATAGGTGGCGTATCCGAACCGGATCTACCTTCTCCAGCAGCGGCGGCGTTGTCCACAACTCACAACAGATCATCGTCCACCCCAGCTACAACAGCTGGACCATCGACAACGACGTCGCCATCCTGCGCTCCGCGAGCGTCATCGCTCACAACAACCAGGCGCGTCCCGCCAGCATTGCCGGCGCCAACTATAACCTCGGCGACAACCAGGCCGTGTGGGCTATCGGATGGGGCACCACTTGCTCCGGCTGCGCGCTTTCTAACCAACTTCGCCACGTCCAGGTGTGGGTGGTGAACCAGAACACGTGCAGGCAGCGCTACCAGGAGGTGGGCGGCGCTATCACCGACAACATGCTGTGCTCGGGCTGGCTGGACGTGGGCGGCCGCGACCAGTGCCAGGGCGACTCCGGCGGCCCGCTAATCCACAACAACGTGATCGTGGGCGTGTGCTCGTGGGGCCAGGGCTGTGCGCAGGCGCGCTACCCCGGCGTCAACGCTCGCGTCTCCCGCTTCACTTCTTGGATCCAAAATAACGCTTAAATTTTTAAGTAAAACCTGTGAATAAAGGTTGAAGGCAATGATTATATGAAATATTTTATTTTCTTTGACCCGTTGAACTAAACCGAGAAAAAATGAAGATAGCACCTGATTTGCTTAACATACATAACTAATTTAGTTAGACAATTCCATGTTATAATTTATAATGTTGACACGCTGGACAGAAGGACTTCGCAAACGCTGAAAACAGTTCTCTTCTATTTGAATGCCTAGTGTATTAGAGAATTCGCAAGTATTATTTTATCTCATACAAACTTTCCCCTCCTATAAATTTTAAGATGGCCGAAGGTGGAGTTGGTTCCAATGAAAAACATAAAGCTATGTAGGAGGGCCGACCCCAAATATGGATACAAATATGTGGATCTACCTAGTATCCACATTAGCACGAGAAACTGCCCAACTACCTACTTCTTCTTCCTGGCCATCTTTATTTAAGGTCTGTCCTCCTAAAACTGGTAGTTCGATTTCCATACAAAACATCTTTTGACATTCGCAGGCGGCGTGATATTTTAAGAAGCTTATGTAAAAAAACTTTCATAAATTGGCTTTCCATTTGCGCGAAATTCCCCCTTTCCTAGAATAAACTTGTATAAAATAAACTAGAATATTTTGAGAAATTAGTTAGTCACGTGAGTATCCATGTGACATCGATTTTTTCAAATTATTCAATGTATGGAAATCGTCCCACCTTAACGCGGTTGGCTGTCATTTCTTTACCGACGTTTCCTGCTCTCATATCGCTGGTTGGTTATGGTGCTCGTCCAAGTCGCTGGCGGGCGTCCCCATCTTCTTTTTCCGTCCTCCAATTCCATCACTGCCCTACCTAACTACCTACTAATGTAAAAAACTGGCCAAGTGCGAGTCGGACTCGCGCACGAAGGGTTCCGTGCCATTATCAATAAAAACGGCAAAAAAGTTTAGTCTGTTGTATGGGAGACCCCTTAAATATTTATTCTATTCTGTTTTTTAGCGCTTAATTGAAACCCATGAAAAACTTGGAGTTTTGGAGGACCATCTGTAGTCTTCTTCTTCAGTTCCCGCGCGTTCACCAAATTCTAGTTTCTGGATGCAAATGCTAGATTTGTTACCGAAAATACTGAAATCGCTATTTAACGGTTCCTTTGAATTTTTGAAGAGTTCCTTCAATTCATCATAGATCCCATCAATAGAACTGGGTTCTGATAATTGAGGGGCCGTTCAATCACCACAATAAGCAAAATGCATATTTTTAAGTACCTATCATTATGTCCGATCATCATAATAAACGATTATCGTAAATACAAAAGAAATTTCCATGTAGCTAACAGGCATAAAAAATAACATACAGCTGAATTCAAAACCTGCTCCTTTTTTGAAGCCGATTAATAAGTACTGGGAATCAGTGCGAAGAATAAAGAAAGTCCAACTTTGATCCAAAGCCGGCGGCTCAGAACCGATTACTCTGGAAACTAAACTTTAGAAGAGCCGACCCCAAATAGATATCATATAATAAGCCTGCCAGAAGAAAAGAGTGCAATAAATAAATTAACTATTCCAACACTTAGTATACTTAATTCAATCCCTTCCAGATTAAGAAGTAGTGCGATATTAAGCTCAACGCATTAACATTGTATTTCTTGTAATTAGGTATTGCTTATCATAATTATAAGATACGACATTTGAGGATGTTTTTTATAAAAATCTTGATCGATTGATTAGCTTATCCGAGGTATATATACAGGTAGAACCGAGTAGTGTAGTATAGTGCTGCCATCAGCAAAGATGCGTGCTTCACTGGCTTTTCTGGCCCTGTGCCTCGCCGTCGTTTCGGGTAAGTTAAAATACATTGTTTTTAATTTGATATGAGACCAGGATATTTCTCAGGGCATTTTGGTTCACCCGATTTCCATGGCTGCATTATTGGCAATCTGGCTAGGTTTTGTGGACACTTTTGTCATTAACAATACCTACTCACTACTCACTACAAAGTATCGCAAAATGGTTCCCAAATTCGTACTTAGTGAATAATACGACCAAAGAAGTAAGGTCACTCAAAACGCCCGGAGATATTATCCTTTTTTTTCCTGTCGCCGTAAGTAATTGTGTTTACATCTTTAGTATCAGGATCGAGAGAACTTGTGATTATGATAGTAAAAATATTTTTTTCAAAATTTAAAAAGTCAACGAATTTTACTTAGAGCTTCCAAGAACACTAGAGAAAATAAATTGATTAATTTTGTGTCACATTTCTATTTCAATCTAAAATAAATGTATTTATCAGTGGCGGCACGTCAAAAAAATTCTTAGGGAAGCCGGAAATAATTTGCCTTTCTTATTCTTCATGACCCGTAGTAAAGGAACTAAACTGGCTGAAAATTAGGCAAGCAGTTGGGAATCGGGTTGTATGGACGCTCCGCCATTGGTATTTATGTACAATTATATTCTGTAATTTACATCGTATTTAACATCAACTGTACAATACTTAATTTTCCCATTTTTTATACTTTTAGCGGTCCCATCGAACCCCCAGAGGATCGTTGGTGGTTCCTTGACCACCATCGAACAGTATAATTTCGGGACTTCTCTGCTGTACTCCTGGAACCTGCAAACCTGGAGCCAGTCCTGCGGTGGCGCCATCCTCAACACCAGGTCCATCCTGTCCGCCGCTCACTGCTTCGTGTAAGTATTCAGAACATCTTTTTTGTTACTGGAAAGTTGAAAGTCTGAACGAAATTAATTGCTCGTGTCCTTTTACAGCGGTGACGCAGCCAATAGGTGGCGTATCCGTACCGGATCTACCTTCGCCAACAGCGGCGGCGTTGTCCACAACACACAACAGATCATCATCCACCCCAACTACAACGGCTGGACCTTCGACAACGACGTCGCCATCCTGCGCTCCGCGAGCGTCATCGCTTACAACAACCAGGCGGGTCCCGCCAGCATTGCCGGAGCCAACTATAACCTCGGCGACAACCAGGCCGTGTGGGCTATCGGATGGGGCACCACTTGCTCCGGCTGCTCGGCTTCTGAACAACTTCGCCACGTCCAGGTGTGGGTGGTGAACCAGAACACGTGCAGGCAGCGCTACCAGGAGGTGGGCGGCGCTATCACCGACAACATGCTGTGCTCGGGCTGGCTGGACGTGGGCGGCCGCGACCAGTGCCAGGGCGACTCCGGCGGCCCGCTCATCCACAACAACGTGATCGTGGGCGTGTGCTCGTGGGGCCAGGGCTGCGCGCAGGCGCGCTACCCCGGTGTCAACGCTCGCGTCTCCCGCTTCACTTCTTGGATCCAAAACAACGCTTAAATTTTAAGCAAAACCTATCAATAAATGTTGAAGGCGATGATTATATGAAATATTTTATTTTCTTTGACCCGTTGAACTAAACCGAGAAAAAATGAAGATGACACCTGATTTGCTTAATATACATAACTCTAATAGTACATTATTTAACAAGGGCGGTAAAACAAAGAATGTCTCAGATCGCAGGTATATTGATGCCCGAGCCGAAGGCAAGGGCGATAAATATGCGATCTGAGGCTTTCTTTATTACCGCCCGTGTTAAGTACAAAATTTTATGTCACCCCCTGGCCAGGAAGAGGAATTTCCCGCGCGCGGGGCGTGCGGTAATTGCCGCTTTATGGCCAGGTGTGACATAAATTTAGTTAGGCAGTTTCAAGTTATAGGTAATGTTGACACGCTGTACAAAAGCACTACGCAAACGCTGAAAACATTTCTCTTCTATTTGAATGCTTAGTATATTTAGCGAATTTGCAATTATTATTTTTTCCCATACAAACTTTCCACTCCTATAAATTTTAAGATGGCCGAAGGTGGAGTTGGTTCCTATGAAAAAACATAAAGCTATGTAGGAGGGCCGACCCCAAATATGGATACAAATATGTGGATCTAGTATCCACATTATCACGTGAAACTGCCCAACTACCTACTTCTTCCTGGCCATCTTTATTTGGGGTCTGTCCTCCTAATACCAATGCGGCACTTAAGTTTGTTCGATTTCCATACAAAACGTCTTTTGACATTCGCAGGCTAGCGGCGTGATATTTTAAGAAACGTAAGTAACAAACTTTCATAAAAATTGGCTTTCTTGGCTTTTGTGCGAAATTCCCCCTTTCCTAGAATAAACTTGTATAAAATAAACTAGAATAATTTGAGTAATTAGTTTGTCACGTGAGTATCCAGGTGACATCGAATTTTTCAAATTATTCTAGGTATGGAAATCGTCCCACCTTAATGCGGTTGGCTGTCATTTCTTTATCGACGTTTCCTGCTCTCATATCGCTGGTTGGTTATGGTGCTCGTCCAAGTCGCTGGCGGGCGTCCCCATCTTCTTTTTCCGTCCTCCAATTCCATCACTGCCCTACCTAACTACCTACTAATGTAAAAAACTGGCCAAGTGCGAGCCGGACTCGCGCACGAAGGGTTCCGTAACATTATTTATATAAACGGCAAAAAAAGTCTAGTCTGTTGTATGGGAGCCCCCTTACAACAAAAAATAAATATTTATTCTATTCTGTTTTTAACCGACTTCAAAAAAAGTAGATGTTCTCAATTCGCTTGCATGTTTTTTTTTACAATTTGTTGTTATAGCGGCAACAGAAATACATCATCTGTGAAAACAGACGGACAGCAGAGCCTTAGTAATGGTCCCGTTTCGGGTCCAGTTAGGGGGTTTAGGGGGGGGTGGTCTTTGAGTACGGAAACCTAAAATGATATTAAATTTAACAGATTAGTAGATAACGACATTAATAACTACCTACTCAATACTTTTATCACCATTATGCGATGATTTCAGATAGGAATTTCCAAATCTGATTTAGATCTGTAACGTTAATGATTGGTTGGAAATACCCAACATGTTTTGATTCAAATATCACAAACACACACTCACACACACGCAGACGGGTAAGTAATATCAGATTAAAGAACTTATCATAGCTGAACTTAGCATAACAGCCATAACATAATATATACACTCACATTGTATAAACTTGTTTAATATACCGTTCACTGCATATAATGAAGAAAGATATAATTTTTAAAATATCTACTTTCGTAAAGAATAACGTTATCTGTATATATAAACGTAAAGTCCTGACTGACTGACTGACTCACTTAAATTAACGG
The DNA here is from genome assembly GCA_951800055.1 of Cenopis cana. NCBI lineage: Eukaryota > Metazoa > Arthropoda > Insecta > Lepidoptera > Tortricidae > Cenopis > Cenopis cana. Next base: position 495,315 of record OX637476.1, on the reverse strand, counting down.
CCAACCCAAACCTAGAGAGCTGAATTTTTTACAATAGGTAGTTTTTATAACGTTAGTATAAGAAGGGGTTTTTCAAAATTCATCCATTAATGTATTTCAACGTGATTGTGAGCTACTTTTTTCGTTCGCACTTAAATACATAGAAAACATCCAAGACCCAAGAACAAATATTCGTGCTCATCACACAAATAAATGCCCTGGCCGGGATTCGAAACCCGGGACCGCCAGCTTCGTAGGCAGGGTCACTGCCAACCAACTAAGCTAAAGCGGTCGCCTTTTTGAAAATTATCATGTAATTTCATGAGACACGTTGCCTTTGATAGCATTAAGTCCGAATTGATATACCAAAATGCCTTTATCAAACGCACAGCTGCAGGCATATGGAATAACAATGTCTGCAGCGACGCATGACGTGATGGATTGAATTATGCAAAGCTAGTGGGCCAGAGGGTCTACTCCGAACATCGAAATCCGAAATTCGTGTCGTGCCGTCCCCTTCTCTCTCGTGTTCTACACTATAAGAGTGAAAGGGACGGTACAATACGAAGTTGGGATTTCGATTTTCGGAGGACAGGCCTGGGGAGGGAGGTGGCAGCGTGCGGTGTACTATAGCCTAATTGGCTATGTAAGCTTGTAATGGACAATATTGCATCCGTTGACATGATCCTCATAGGGGAAGTGACTGTTATTAATTCACTTATACGCCAGTCAGTAGAAGTTCAACGCCAAGGTCTATGTTGCAAAAGGTAGTGTAGAAGATTTTTTTTTTTTAATTGTGCATATGTATGCTACTGACTATGTACCAAAAATGGTAGCACTTCGTTTTTTGACAAAGGACTTCTACTATATTGCTTGACCAAATTATTACGTGTTTGTACTCATTAGAAGCAAAATTGCTATAATGCTCTTTCACTTGCTAGTAGGTAACTTTACGCTAAGATGCTTCATATAGAACATAATTATGAGCGATAAACCGAAAAAAAAACAGGTTAAGTACCTAGCTACCAATAGTTGTCCCAAGATATCTCGTGCTGCCATTTTTGATATATAGGCAGTAGCATCCATATACACAATAATAATTTTAAAAAAAAACACAACATTATACTGACTGGCGTATTAGCCTTGGCGTTGTGTGAACGAGACTAGCCAACGAAATTTATTTAATGCACCATGGTATTCATTTGATTGTCTTTGTTATTTAATATTTTTATAATATTCACTGTAAAACATCCCAACTGTAATTCAATCATCTAACTTTGGTCCTAACCAAACAAACTAATTTTTTTTTTAACAGAATACAAAATGTGATGAATATCCATTTATTATATGAATGGGTACACTTTCTATCAGTGGTCATACATAGGTTCTTATTTAAATGTACCTATTCATTTAAATTGTTAATCTTCGAGTTTGTACGTAATAATTTCCACATATTAACGTACTTACTTATTTCAGTTAACTTGGACCATCATTGGGCGGACGCAACTAATAGTTGGGTAATTTTATGGCACTTAAAGTGAGGTATATGGACGAGCAGGCATTTAGTAAACATTATTCAAATACCACCAAAACTGAGAAGTGCCGCCACTACTTGGCTCATCATCAATTAATCCCTGATTCAGAGCTTTTTATCTACTTACTCAGATCTTTTACTGCGTGTGTTTATAACTTGTCCTGCTACGCCTTTATTTGTATGTTTTTGTACCTCTAATGTAAGTTTTTTCTAAATTCATTTGGTATTTTTCATCGTTATTGTACACAATGAAGAGTTTGACTACTACTTATAAATTGACGATTTAATGTAATGTATGATTTAATGTAATAGGATTTAATGTAATAATGACTATAATGATGTATTTGACCAAATTAAAGTATTATTGATTAGCTACGCAGTAAATAACATTTGTACATTTTTAAAACCCATATCGCCCCAAAAAATAGTACAGACATTTACGGCCTATCCGCAAACTTACTAAAACAAAGCAGCCCCGCACTTTGCTACGTACTATCTCAGCTGTTCAATAGCTGTATGAGGTCAGGACGATACCCCAATAGCCTGAAAAAAGTTAAAATATGTCCGCTTTATAAAGGGAAGGGCGAGAAATCCTCAATTAAATCTTACCGACCTATATCCCTAGTTCCAGGCCCTAGTAAATGCTTTGAAGTTGGGTTAAATAAAAGGTTACTAAATTTCTGGTCACTGAGAAATGTGTTATCCGATAGCCAGTACGCCTACCGGCAGGGCCGGTCGACCACCGATTTAGTGCGGGAAGTAGTTCGGTGCGTAATGCGCGCACGCAAATCGGGACGCAGCGTGGCAGTCGTCTGTTGTGATCTCTCGCGCGCGTTCGACACGGCAGACCACGCGCTTGTCGCAGAAAAACTAGCTCATTACGGCATACGAGGCCCGGCTGCCAGTCTGGTGCTATCCTTTATGACCGACAGAACACAAGTTGTCGTCGGTGAAGGGGGGAACGTCGTGTCTTCAGAGGTGCGAAACCTGATGGGTGTCCCTCAGGGATCATGCCTCTCAAATACCCTGTTCAGCGTTCTGTTGAACGACTTGCCTAAGCCGCTAAAAGGTGCCGAGATCTTTATGTACGCCGACGACGTCACGGCGGTCGTCTGCACGGATGCTGAGCAGGAGTTGGAGAGAGCGCTAAACCACCTAATGCGACAACTACATGACTGGTTTCGGTCCAACGGTCTGGCGTTAAATATGAAAAAAACATGTTTTATGACATTCAAACTGAACGGACATGCAAGCCCGACTATAGAGGTGTGTGCAGGTGGTGCCCCTATACAGCACGTAACCTGTACACGCCTCCTCAGTTTCCAACTAGATAACGGACTAACTTGGGAGACGCATATCGACGAGTTGTGCGGGAAGTTGGGCCGCGCGTGCTTTGTGCTCCGGCGGCTGACGCGCACCGCACCGCAGGGAGAGCCGCGGTCCGAGAGTGCTACTTTGCTACCGTGCACTCACACCTAACATACGGCGTGGAACTGTGGGCCCGGGCCTCCGATTGGAAGCGCGCGTTCTCCCTACAAAAGCGAGCTGTGCGCGCGATGGCTAATAAGGCGGAAGATGCGCCGGCACGCGATCTATTCCGTGACTTTAAGATCCTACCTTTGCCGTGTCTACTCATAAAGCAAGTGGCAGTATTTACACGGGAAAACATAGGCGTATTCAAGTGCAAAGGCACTAACCCTAAATACCCTCTCCGCAGCAACAAACACCAAAACAGATTGGTCGCCGAAGCGCACAGACTGGCAAAGTCGGAACGGTCCGTACCGTATTGGTTAGGTCCGACAATCTACAACAGATTGCCGGACACAGTTAGAAATGCAGCTACCATCGCAGCATTTAAGAGTAGGCTACACATGTGGCTGATTGATAAATTATTTTACAGTTACGATGAATTTTTAATTCTACCAATGACCATCTAATAATGTCTTATATCTAATAATTTATAAAATGTATTAAATAATTGAATGATAATGTATAAACCGACTGACCTGTAACTATGTTATTAATAAAAATATATTATTTTTATTTTAGTTTTTGTACGCCAACAGGCAAAACACGGCGTTCTGTATCACACATTTTAATTAAGACCTTTATAATATTACCACCTGTGTTTCACAAATAAATGATTTCTATTTCTATTCTATTTCTACTACAAAATTACTGGCCTTAGCTTTACCATTCAACGCTGAAAGCATTTCGCATAATTAAAATAATCTCTCTCTGTAGCCGTTCCTTCATGACTGAAGATCGTAATCATTTACTTTTGGCTTCTAAGGGTGGGCAACTTGGAGGTATACAACTTTTTTTGCCGCCATTTTATTTTGGCGGCAAATATGACAGTGATTTCATGAAAATTGCTTTGAGTAGGCACGACAAATTTGTTATGGAGCGTTTTACATTCAACAAGACGGGGACACGTGGTATACGACACGAGCCCAGCACGAGCCACAATAGAAACATTAAAAAGAACGTTTCCCGGTCGTTTAATTTCGAGAAAGTAAAATGTGACATTGGTTGGCCCCCAATACCCCCTGATTTAACAGCTCCTTACTTTTTCTGTAAGGCTGTCTGAGGGGACGTGTCTTTGCTAAAAGGTCAATGAACAATCAACAATTAAAACAAAATATCCGAGTCACTGCATAACGCAGTAATAGTGTGAAAATGTGATGAAAAACGCGATTTTTCATTCCATGCTGCTAGAGGTGAACATTTGGCTGACATTATTTTCTATATTAAATTGCCGGCCCTAAATACATTATATTCTTAGTAATGTAATATTTCATAGTAATATTTCATAGAATAAAATTTCAGTGTATACATGTTATTTGCTCACCCTGTATTAGTATTTGGTAGGTGGTATTTAAATAATAAAACGCACTTTTTATTTACAAAGCCAAGGCCCATTGCGTGTCGGAGTCCGCACATTTAGCAACCGCAAAAATTAAATTGGTTTTAATAGGAAAAATAAGGAAATTTCAATTAAAAAACCTGATTTGTCAATACCTATAATAACATTTGTTGGTAAAATATAAGTAACAAATTTCAAATTTATAGGTCAAACCGTTTAGCTGTAATCCTGTGTGACAGACGACAGACGGACGAACGGACGCGTGAGTGACAATAGGGTTTCGTTTTTTCCCTTTGAGGTACGGCACCCTAAAAATAGCCTAAGCGTTCTTCTGGATCCATTCAGTGAAGCTGGTGACCCTGGCGTTGACGCCGGGATACCTCGCTTGCGCGCAGCCGTACCCCCACGAGCACACGCCCACCACCACCCGGCCGTGGTGGACCAGCGGGCCGCCCGAGTCGCCCTGGCACTGGTCGCGCCCGCCCACGTCCAGCCAGCCGGAGCACAGCATGTCGTTGGTGATGTAGTACCCGAGCTCCGCGTAGCGATGCCTGCATGTGGCTTGGTTCACGTGCCATACTTCCACTTCGCGGAGTTGCTCCGATAGCACGCCGCCGGACTGAAATGAGAACAATCTATTTAAGAGGACTTTAAAGTTTTAATAGTAGATTGTTTGACAAGGGTCAAAAGTAAGCCACATTACCACGAGATGGTTCTTTTCCCGAACGTAGTGAGGGGAAATTGTTCGAGTGGTAGTATGGCTTTTAGGCCCGAGTTATACACTCTACTTTTCACTTCGATTGCGAGAAAACACGTAAACACAAATTATTTACCTTAAATGAATAATTTAACTCTTGGCGGGCGTATGTCTAATTTGACAGCTTGTTTTTTTTTTCTAAGGCCAGCACCATGCTTCGCTATGCGTGTTCGCTTTGCGTATTCGCCTCCCTTTCTTTTGCTATATTAAAGAAAGAGATGCAACATGCGCTTTTTTTTCTTTTAAGAGGATTGCTTTGACCATAGACACCGCTTAGTCTTTAGAGAACTGAAAAACGTCTTTCCTGATTGGTCGATTTTAGTACAGCTGTGTTCTGGTTGGTTGATATTTTTACCAAATAATTTTTAATCTGTCAAATTACTGTTCTGTGATTGGTGGATTTAATAGGTGAAGTATTCTGATTGGTCAAATTAAAATGTTTTGTAAATCTTAAATATGTATACATATTTTCCCTAGGGCTTAAATGTACTACTTTAGCCCCGCTTCACAAGTCTAATATGACACACTTTTCGAGCATGAGAAGTGAAAAATAATATATAGATTTCAAATTGTGGCAATAGTAGGTATTGATAATCAATAAAGTGATTGAACCCCCAACCGAAGTAAGCTACGGTAGCCCAGTGGTTCAAGCATGCGGCTGTCAAGCGGCGGTCGTGGGTTCGAATCCCAGCTCGTACCAATGAGTTTTTCGGAACTTATGTACGGAATACCATTTGATATTTACCGTTAGCTTTTCGGTGAAGGAAAACATCGTGAGGAAACCTGCATACATCCGCGAAGAAATTCAAAGTTGTATGTGAAGTCCCCAACCCGCTCTGGGCCAGCGTGGGGACTACTGCCCAATCCCTCTCATCTATGAGAGGAGGCCTGTGCCCAGCAGTGGGACGTATATAGGCTGATGATGATGATGATGATGAAAGTGATTGAAGGATACGATATCTCATTTTTATTGTATTGTATGTAGTAAAATCTAACCATTCCTTTAGTGCTGAGGATCATGACTCCCTTTTACATGATCAGTGGTCTGTTTCCAAATAACTCCAGTTGTTCGGAAATTTGGTCAGACTTGGTACTGATAAATACTAGTATATGTATATTAAAACATGAATAGCGAATTTAATTTTTAAATTTCATTTCAAACAACATTTCTGAATCGGCATTCAATTGCCCTTTTACCATTTATAAAGTTACCAGTTACAAGGTAGAAGGTCAGAACCGAACTTTTATCAGGAAATTCAATACCAATTGAAGCTCAAACTTACATAAGCAATGGAAAGTTGACTTGATAGCCCCAGCGTTAAAGACAGAGCTACCACAGGAATTTATCATTACCAGATTCCTAAAGTCCACAAATATCCCAAAGTACTGGCGACAGATGCTAGAATAGTCCATCAAATAACTTGTTAACTTACAGAAGTGGTTCCCCAACCGATAGCCATAACTGAATCATTGTCAGGCAGCTGATAGCTTCGGCCAGGTACAGTCATCGGCTGGACTACATCAGTGAAGGCGATGACGGTTGCCGTGTGACAGATGGCGATGTCAGCGCCAGCCGTGGCTCCTCTGTAGTCGGGGTGCACGATGAGCTGTGAGAAGTGGTGGACGACGCCACCGCTGTTGGCTCGGACGGAGCCGACGCGTACACGCCAAGCGCTGGGCGCGTCGCCACTGAAACGTACAAACTAGGGATTTAATGTGGCACACACATATACTCACGCTTGTCTCCTTTTCGGAAGACGGATGTAGGCAAGGTATTTTCTGTGCCACTTAGCAAGGGTTCTTATGGGTCGGCAACGCGTGAGTGACGCCTCTGGTGTTGCAAGCGTCTATAGGCGGCAGTAACCACTTACCATCAGGTGGGCTGTCAGCTCGTTTGCCCCCGAAATAGTATTAAAAAAAATTTTAGACTTAAAGATGCAGAAATCGGGGATGAACTCGGAATGAAAAGGGGAGATCAGAAACTATTATTTGGGAGCTTATTACAATGGCATTAGGGGCTAAATTGAATGTCATTTGAAAATATCTGACTAAGGCGTTGTATCAATTATAAAAAATGAAATATTTCTAGTGCTGTCAGTCCGTAGAAAACCTTCCTCATATAATTTTAATCTTATCATTATCTGTTTTCGATAATTAAAACTAAGTAGGTAATACGTCACTGGCTTACGTTATCGCTAAACATATGATAAAGAGGTATTGTATTCTGTTTGTAGTACATCTTCGGCATGATTAAACTTGTTAGTTGTATTTTACCGTGTTTATTACTTTGTTTTGGAACTAAAAATCAGTTCAAAGGGTGTCGAAGTTTCAATCTGTATAACGAAAGCTGATGGATACATCGGGAGCACATAGTGGCCCTGATTGTTACCACTTTGTGCTGAAACTGCAATAAAGCAAAGTATCCGAGAGTTGAGGCCAGATGCGTTTGTTCCGGGAGTTAGATTATTTGTTTTATGATAAAAAAATTATATTATAAATTGGCATACATGTCAAAACGTTATAAGAATAGTTATCACTTATCATGATCGTCAAAACACGAAAAATAAAAATAAAACAATGTCTACAATTAATAATCATAAAGAAAACAATAATCAAATTCAATTATATCTTCCGCTAGGGATCTACCTGATCGATCTATTTATAATACCGAACTCGTGAACAGTAGACTAAAGGATGTTGTCGCCACTATAGAGCCTTTATAGGGCCTTTTAGATTACCACTCTTAAGCGACTTCCAATTGACGGTGCAATGCGGAACGATTTTTAGTACTTTGTTCTTTAACGTATACTGACTGATATTGTAGAGATTTAATCAGTTTACGGGATACTGTAAGTATATCATCAGTAGTAATATCACGCGCAGAAGCGTAGCAATGCTGCCCCGCATCCAGCCATCCCGCGCCCGTCAGGAAGCATTGGTACTGAAGACTTACAGACGACGCTGACACCTGACAGTTTGCTCATGTCGTACCGCCTCCGCACCGCCTCATCAGGAAGTTGTCTTACTCACATGACGCAATGGGCAGCGGTCAGTATAGCCCTGGAGTTGAGCACAGCGCCTCCGCAAGACTGTCCGTACGTGATTTGGTTCCTTGAGTACAGCATGGAAGCCATAAACGGCCATTTTTCGATGCTCGTCAGCTCTCCGCCGACGATCCTCTGACCATTTTGCGGTGCCCCTGAAAAAGTCAAAAATGCTTTATTGCTGGTGCCTCCGCCATAACCTTTTATGCACTAATGAACTTCATTTTCTACCTAGCGCTATCCCGGCTTTTTCCGGGGTTCGATTTCCCGCTTGCCTGTCTCCACTTTGCACGATCTTGGGCGGCCTCAACGGGACTTAATCGCATACATTCGATTTATTCACATTTTTGGTTTTGAGGTTACCCGTCTTTATGGATGGGTCACAACGGAACGCCCTTGGTCGCAAGCTTTGAAGGTGAATACTTAAATTCAATTATACGCGATAATTCCCGTTCGCTGATAAATCTAATAACATGTAAAAATCGTGGGAGTTACTATTTCGGCATTTAGCGATAAAACTGTCGAAACGCGAACATTAAACCGCAGAATTGCACTTCAGTTCAATTCCACAACTAGCATAGAATTTACTGCCTATTATCTACGCAATAATAAGAGATGAACTTGTTTAATATGAGATGCGACCTAATTACAATCTAGCCAGCCAACAGTATCATCTGATGCTCACAAAAATTCTACAGGTACCTACCTAAATAAAGCTAGTACTTAAAAAAGGAAGAAGGCGCTTTCAGCGCATAACCAATGACACGATTTGGGGCCGGACTATTTGATGAATTTTATGACGCTACGGGTCACAATTAACGTAAACCTACCTGCAACAAGGGACAGGCCAAAGGCCAGCAAAACAGGGCCAGCACGCATCTTGAATTCTTCTTGACAAATGGATTAGCGCGTACGTTTTGGGTGTAATTTCGGATGATTAAAAACCGATAAAAGGTTGATAAGTATTATCATAAATTTTGCTCCGTCTGATTGATAATTGTTGTTTTATCTTTGGAATTTGGAATACAATAAGAATAATTCATTGAAAATTTGCCCTGACCGAGCTTAAGAAGCTGAAGGTCCTGGGTTCAAATCCAGTTCAGGGCATCTATTTGTATGATGAGCACTAATTTGATTCTGCTCTGAGCCTAAATTTTTAGTAGCGTGGTAGAGGTGGCCCAGGGCCACGAAACAGCGTAGCAGAGGTTTTAAGGCTTCCAACTATTTTGCGCGAGGTCTTCTTGAGGTGCGGGGCCTGGCTTGGCCCCGCACAGACCAGTTCTCGTCTAGACTGCGTTAGCAGGTGTTACTGCTTAACACAAAATTATTTTAGATTTCTATGGTTTTAAACTAAAATTTGAGCTGCCACAGCCACAGCAGCCATGCACTCGATATTGCTTATGAAATTCCTTCGCGTAACATAATATTAAGCTCTTGGGATCCTGAAATTTCCATAATCGATATCATATAGGCTGGCTGGCGATGTCATTATGGAAGAATCGGTTACATGACTTTCGGATTTGAGGAAAGGGGTAACGGAAATTAACTTTCTACGCTGGTGTTTGTAATGCTTACCATGAACTCATGCACTTCAGTACTTATGGCACTAGTCCCACCGCTGGCGAGTAGAGAGTACTCTCATAGTAGGTAACTCTATTTACTTGAGCGAGAAAACTAGTAACATATACCCACATAAGTTTTACGAAAGTAGGTGCCACGTTATGCAAAATCCAGCGGTGTGATGACTCGAACAAGACTTCTAACAGACTAAAGCTCTTCTGCTAACCATCATAACGTGTGTTAGATAGTGTTTAAGTTATAATGTTTTGTATTTAATTAGGTACCTAAAAGATATTTAAGTATCTGCGCCTTTGTTGAAACGAAGTCTCTGTTTCAGATTCGACAAAAATGCTTTTGTGTGTAATTCCGTTTGCTTTCATCTATCTACAGGTCGCATTTCTCAACCGATTCCCGTGAAATTTTGTGAGCAAGTTCAAAAATTAAATGAGTGCTTTTTGTAGAGTCAGTTTTTGTAAATTTTAAAAAACTATTTTTTATCAATGATTTTGTATGTTTCTGCCGCCGGATTTCGGTTTGTTCTCCTCTACAGGTAGCATTTTTAACCGATTCTCGTGAAAGTTTATGAGCAGGTTCTATGATTGTATACAACTTTACTTTACTTTGTATACAACAATTTTTTGGAAAATGTTTACAAAATTTTTTTGTTAATGGTTTGTTCTCCTTTATATGTCGCATTTTTCAACCGATTCTCGTGAAATTTTGTGAGCAAGTTCGGTAATTAATATAGTTTTTGAAAATTAAAAAAAAAGCACTCGCAAGGTTTACAGCTCACAGAGCCATTACTTATTATTTATAACAACACTTCTAGCTCGTCAGATATGTGGTGTTGTGTTCATGGTCGATCAGTCATCGATTGATCAGTAAAGTATACACGCTTCCCTTTGTCGTTGCAAGATACGAGTAGAACTGGTTGAAAGTTTAGGACGCTAAGCATGGTTGTTCTGGTAGCTTAATTGGCTGGAGTGCTTGGCCGCGTACAACGAGATGTTGCGACATCGGTTCGAGTTTAAATACATCTTGAAGCCTATTTTTTAAATTATGCCTTAATTTTAAATCAACAAAGAACCTACGACCCGCTTATGATTCTTCTGGAGTCGCAAATGTCTATAGGCTGTCGGCTTAAGGCCGGGTTATAGTAAAAATCTGATTTGGTAAACGGTTTTATTTCGAAATACTACATATTAAAAATGTAAAAAAATACGATGTTATATTTGAGACCTTTATCTAGTGCCGTCGGATGTCCGTTACACAATGTGCCAAACTTTGTTCGATAGAAAAAAAATCCAAACATACCTCTATTTTATATCTTAAAACTCATTTTATTTCAATCTTAGGTAACATGATGAGTAGAAAATAATACTAAAATAAACGTATTTGATGGTATGAGGGATGTCGGGATTAATATTGTTAATATAGTAAGCCATGTATTTTTCTCACCCAAAAATGTACTAAAAATTTACAAAAATTACGCGCACAGTTCCGTAGAGAGTGGGATGGTCAATTGCAAACTCACGCGTGTTAGAGCGGGACATTTGCAATGGAAGAACCTCGCCTTAACATCAGGCAGGACGCAGGCTTACGAGTATTTGCCACCGTTGTTGTATAAATATATATATATCGTGAAACCCATTTCGTTTTATCGGAAAACTATCAGCAACTTGACGACTCTTATCATCGTAGATAATCTGATGTTCTTGAACTCATTACTCAATATTATTTAAGATTAGGAATGTTTTCAGAGAATACTTATCTTTTGAGCGGTAAATACATCTACTTCAAATCAATCATTAATTGACTCGGTTGGAATTACATATCAATTCTTCTTCGTGATCGAATACAATAGAAGCTGTAAATATTAGTGCTAATGGTTTGACAAATAATAAACCATTTTATTTTCAATTTTACCGAGACAAGATATTAATTTATTTTGCTAAATCTATGCGCAAACTGTAATAGAGTAGGCCCATTTTTGAAGAAGTAGAATACAAGAAGCAAATCGTGTAACAGTTGGGGTGACAACGTAATCAGAGGGTTTAGACCCTGCAGAATACGGATCTGCCTGTCTCCATCCCCAAATTTAAGCCGGAAGAATGTTATATCAGAAAAGGTGCAGCCTATACAAATTTTTTCGTTGTACATTTGGTAAATCGTTGTTCCGGTACCCTAACTATGGTCCAATTGTTATGGATTTTTGATATGCCGTAAATAACAATATTTGTCATCGTATCCCGAAATTTTTGACACTCCAGCTCCACGTCTTTCTCGGCCATCTTGGAAAATCTGTCACTTTTTTCAGTTTTTTGCTTGTACTGTCGTTATAGTTCATTTTAGTGCTAAACATGGTTTGGCAATATTGTAAAACACAAAATTTGCTGAAATTTTTGGGTACAAAGATTTTTTCCATGACCCCTAGGGACGAAGATATGACAGGAGATATCATTATAAATTACCACTTTTTTCTAGTTTTCCTCTCATGTTTACGTTTAAAGTGCATTTTAGCGTTAACTATAGTTCAGCAATATTGTAGATTACAAAATTGGCTACAACTTTTGTATTGAAATATTTTTTCCACGATCATCAGGAAAGAAGATACGATGTCACCTATGGGGTACTACCGTCGATATTTACTACTTTTCCAGTTTTCTTCACATATTTTCGTTTTAGTGCATTTCTCGGTCAGCAATATTATATAAGACAAAATTATATGCAAATTCAAAGTACCTACGATCTTCTAGGTATCGTGGAAACAGACGATTTTGTCTTCTGAGGGATTGAAGTGGTATAGATCGGAAAGTGGCAGATGCTTTATCTTGTCGTCTATCCCGCTATCACTCGACCATCATAGATCCCCTACAGATTGCGATTAAATGCACTCAAACCTAAATATGAGAAGAAAACTGCAAAAGTAGCAAATTTCAACGGTGCTACTCCATAGATGACTTCATATCTTCTTTCCTAATGGTCGTGGAAAAAATATTTCAATACAAAAGTTGTAGCAAATTTCGTGATCTACAATATTGCCGAACTATAGTTAGTGCTAAAATGCACTTAAAATGTAAACATGAACGGAAAACTAGAAAAAAGTGGCAATTTTTAATGATATATCCTGTCATATCTTCGTCCCTAGGGGTCATGGAAAAAATCTTTGTACGCAAAAGTTTTAGCAAATTTTGTATTCTACAATATTATAGAACTATGTTTAGCACTGGAATGAACTTTGACGACAGTAAAAGCAAAGAACTGAAAAAAATGACACTATTTCCAAGATGGCGGCCAAAGTTATGGAGCTGGAGGGCCAAAATTTTTAGGTTACCATGGCTAATATTGTCCTTCACAACATACCAAAAAACCATATCAATCGGACCTCTTTTAGAGTACCAGAGCAACAATTTACTAAATGTACTACGAATTTTTTTGTATGGGCTGCACCTTTTCCGGTATACCGTACTTCCGGCTCAAATTTCGAGATGGCGACAGGCAGATCCGTATTCTGCAGGGTCCAAACCCTCTGATAACGTTGTCACCCCAACTGTTACATGACTTGCCGCTTGCATTGTTTAGAGACGCCTTTTCCAATTCTGTTCCTCCTCTAGTAAAACATTACAAGTTTTCGCTTAAGGCAGACTGTCCCAAACATTACATTAATAATTTATTGCTCTCTTGTACAATTTTTCACCTGCTTAAAGGATATGTTTGGGATAAAAGTTATCCTATGTACTTCACGGTTTCACAAACTATCTCCATGAAACATTTATTAGAAATCTGTTCAGCGACATTTAGGAGACAGTCTGATAAGCAGACAGACCTTTAGATTTATAATATGAATACTTATGGATTGAGCGTGAAAACAAAAAGTAATGCAACAGGCCTTAGTCAACACTACCAAGTGTTGACTAAGGCCATAAATTAATAAATCAAGAGAACTATAGTGTCCGTAATAAGTCATATTCCTGACAAAGAAAAGCCTAAAGTAGCTTGATAATCAGCTTACTTAGTCGAAAAAAGTCAATAAAAGAGAAAAAGCAACAGCCATTTAAAAAAAACAATTACCTACTAGTCTCACGGTCACAGAAATCAAGTAAAATCCAAAACAATTGCCCTGTAACAAATGTTCTAGCGACGAAGTAATAAATCAATTTGCCAAAGGAATCATTTGTATTCAGTTCGCACGCGCAACGGCCAATATCAGAATGTTCAGCTAAGAGGTCAATTGGTGTTTATCACTTCGCATCGTATTGTGATTTCAATCACTTTCACTCATTACGACACTTTAATTCTACGCGAACTTGTAAGAAAGCATCCGGAAAAGCCGCTCACTTGATTCTGGCATCTCTGGTTAAAGTCACACTAGCTATTGCCCGCGACTTTGCCCGCGTAGAACTCGTTCATCGCGTTAGAATTTAATTGCTATTCTTTTATTTTAGGCACTGCCCTAGTTATCAAACCCCCTTAGGGATGATTTCTGACATAAAACGTATTTTAAGTCCCTCCCCGAGACTAGAACTATCTACATAGTACCAAATTTCATCTTAATCGGTTCTGCGGTTTACCTAAGCGTGAAGAGGTAACAGACAGACAGACATACTTTCGCATTTATAATATTACTATGGGGTTTTACACGGTTGTACGAGACGCGCTGGACAGAAACCGGTGGCAAAATATCATCCGTTTCAGATGCAACCGTGATGCTGACCACGATCGTCAGACATGAGGGACCGACCAGATAAAGAGATGACTTTAGGCATATTACACCTTAGGGTAATACAATACAGTTCAACTCAAATTACAAAGCAAGCGAGTGGCTTGCTCTCAACGGTATGGCGCACTTATTTAACATCAATAAAGGGTCGAGCTCGCTCGTGGCCCAGCGGCGCCGGGTACCGCTTGCGGTATCTAAGGTTAAGCAACCTGGGCAGCGGTCAGGACTTGGATGGGTGACCGCTTTGAGTGGTTACTAACTGAGCGCTCCCGTGCTTTGGAAGGCACGTTAAGCCGTTGATCCCGGTTGCTGTTAATGGCAGCAGTCGTTAAGCCAAGTTGGAGGCCTTCGGGCGGTTTGAGAACTTCTAACAGTCAAGTTGCCCACTCACTTGACAAAGCCTAATCCCAATAAGGTCTAGTTTAGCCTCGGGGTTGGAAGGTCAGATGGCAGTCGCTTCCGTAAAAACTAGTGCCTACTCCAAATCTTGGGATTAAGTAGCGGACTCCAGGCATCCTTCAGGATGCAACTGTACTGGGATAACGCTAGGAGGATGAAAGGGTCGAGCTCGCTTGTCCAGAAGACTCACAAAATTACATGAGCACGGCTGCTATGGCAGGCCGTATGCTTGCTTACCACCATTGTCGTATGAAAATGCATATCACGATGCGAAGACAGTAAACCACTTGGACTGATTCACAGAGCTTATAGACAATGCAAGCGACACCCTAGAAGTACCCTAACAGGTCGAACCTTCAATCAGACATAGTTGTTAGGAATCTCGGGATCCAGTTATACTGGAAGAGTATATAGCGGGATTAGAGAGTTGGTTTCATTGCGGCGTCTGGAGCGAGATAACACTGATTACCACGTCTCTGTGATGCAATTAAGCATTTCTTAATTGGCTTTTATGAATATTAATTTATTGCGAGAAACAAGCCTCTAATTATTGCCTTAAATTGAGACGTTCTAAAACGAATTAGACGTTTGTGAACTTACAGAGCGCTGCGCGGAGCGTTAGGTGTAGGATTCTATCTACGTAAAGACATTTACGTATAAACTTTTACCTCAGTTTATTCCCACTTAGAGCATTGGCTTTTTGGAACTCAAACTCTTTCTCGCTTTTTAGGGTTCCGTAGTAAACAAGGAACCCTTATAGTTTCGCCATGTCCGTCCGTCCGTCCGTCCGTCCGACCCCCGTTTTTCTCAGTAACCGTTAGTACTAGAAAGCTGTAATTTGGCATGAGTATACATATCAATGACGCCGAGAAAACGGTAGAATAAAATCTTAAAAAAAATTTTTTTCAGGGTACCTCCCCTACATAAGTGGTGGTGCAATTTTTTTCCTTCCAAATCGTGTGGGGTATCGTTGGATAGCTCTTTCAATATTATAAGGTTTCTAAAAGCATTATTTGATTAAACAATAGGTTGGCGTGATATTAAGCTTTGAAGTGATAATTTTTGTTATGGTCAAGTGTCCCCCCCCCCCCCCCCTGCCAGCTAAACGGTGGCTACTAGGCATGTGAAAAAAATCATGGTAGTAGTATATACAATGAATTTAAAAGGAAAACTATCACAGCTAAGTAGACATTACTAGTTAACGAGTAAAAGTCGAACTTCAGAAATGTACTTTGCAAAAGCAAACCTTCGTACAATTTCCATTGATACCTTAGATAATGTTGTTAATTCTGTCAAAAACATAGTAAATATAAGTTTGCGAACTTGTTAGTCCACATAATGTAACGGGTGGACGACTACGGAACCCTACCTTGCGCGTGGCCCGACACGCACTTGGCCGGTTTTTCTTCTACTTTCTTCCTAGCCAACCCTGCAACAGTTGAAAAAAGATATGATACTAATACGTTAATAGTGTGATTCATATCATTCAACGTTATAAGCTTTGTCTGCATGTCAATAGATGAGACAGGTGTTTGAACAAAGTCCTAACTAAACGAACTTTATAGTAAAAGCAACGCTATAGTAAAACTACTGACATTTCGATATTATCCCCTTTCCACTGAAAAGCTTTCATGCCATGGCTATACAATCAGCAGCAAGTAGGTTATCATTGCACTGAACAGGGCAATGACTGCAGTCATGTGACACTTATCGGCCATTGGGCGCAGCGCACCACCTAAATGGCATCCCTATGAAACTGATCCAACCTCATCCAGGTCCTCACAATCGGTTACCAACCTTTCTATGTTTGTAATAAAGCTCAGATTTCAAGAAACACTTCATAACGATAAGAGGAAAATAGAGTCGGCATTATACTGCCAGTATTTCGATAAAAACCGATTGTCGGCTTCCGATAATAATATTTTCAGGTGGATGCGTCACAAATAGATGCTGTAATTTTTTTGCAGGGATTACTTTCATTCAAAATGTGATTACGATCAACAAACTAGCAGAAATATACAATGTCGAATGTAGAATTCTTTAGAACTTTCCTTTATATAAGACTAGCGGCCCGCCCCGGCTTCGCACGGATAGTCCAGTTTTGCTACCAATTTTTTTGAATTTTGAAATAAATTATAGCCTATGTCCTATTCTGATGTCTAAGCTACAACACTGGAAAGTTTCATAGAGATCCGTTCAGTAGTTTTTGAGATTAAACGGAACGTACATCCATACATCCGCACAAACTTTCACGTTTATAATATTATTAGGATATGTGTTGATTCTGTTGCTCTACATAACCGCTCTAGTGCAAAAGGTTTTATGGGTATTGTATTGCCATGCAATTTTAGTTCCCGTTTGCGCACTCATAGCATTAGCTTAGTTAACTTAATGTCGCTAGCAACGCATTCGCCAACCATTATGATAATTTCATGCATAACAAATAGAGCTAGCACTGCGACAATATCACAATACATACCTACACATAAAATCATGTATGTATTGCTTAATAAAACTATCAATAGGATTCTGAACACTTTCCAAGGAACTCGTTACTGCTAATAAGTTGTAAATTTGCTCAGCCACTGTTTGGTTTTAGTAATGATAAGTCGCTAGAAAACAAACACGGGCTTATTTAGCTGATAATTTCAGCCCCCTAATGGATATCTAGACTTGTTTTATGACCTCGTGTCACAGCAACCATATATTTATACTGCGCTAGAAATGGGCGCTGTCACCAATGAATCACTTACACGCCAACCAACATTGCACGCCGGCTGTCGGTAGATTGTGATGAAACTATAAATAATGTAAGACCTTTTTGTAAAATACTCACAATATTGCAATAAATATCTTTATCTTATTTACTTATTCACATATAAATGTCAAAATTCCCTGATAAATCTGACAAATATTCTGGAAATTTCTCTAGAAGTCAGACTAAAATGGTCGAATTGTGCCCCTACATTCCCATCCAAGCGAAGAAATTGATGTCCAATTGACAATATTTCATAATTTCCAAAAGTCTTAATTCGAAAACCATTTCGGTAAATACGTGTGAAGTACACAAAAAACATTTTTTTAGATTTTTTTGTCCGTTAATTTTGGAAAAAATCGCAAATTACTGTAAACCGAAAGTTGACGTCATCTTCCTCGCTGTATTCAGGGAGACCTTAGTACAGAGTACAGACAATCGCTGCTCTGGAGTGGCTCTGGATTCTTGTTGGGAAGATGACGTCATATTTTACTTACGCCCTTTGGAATGACCTACTTTTCAACGTGTTTTTTTTGTATGAAATAATGAGTTAAATTGAAAAAGAAAAAATACGGGTGGCTTAAATTTTTACCTATTTTCTAACTAGTTCATAAAATAAAGTAGTTAAAAATATGAAATGTTGTCAATTCAAGTGTGCGACTCAACCAGTTTCAGTAACATGTAAGTCTCCGTATCTTTGAGAATTAATTTTATCCTTCTCTTCCGATTCTAATTATATTTCAGTTTCAATGTGTTAGAAAGAATGCGTAAGACACATTGAAATGCGATTAAAATGAGACAATGATGAAACAAATTCATGCTCTTATTCACACATTAAACGATATTAATCAGTGTATTGATATTTTTCTCCGCTGGGTTTTACTTTGTACATATTTACAAGTTAAGTATTCTTTATTAGGAAAGTCTTGTGTGCATTTTAAGTTTTTTTAATCGCCAAGTTAATATCGTCGCCCCCATGCTAAACTAACATAACTGCAAAAAACAAAATGTTGAGGAGAGCTATTTCAAGGTGCTAAAAATTTTATATTGATTTTTTTTGAAGTATTCGTTGAATTTGTATTGATATAGTATACATGTAGTGTCTTCAAAATGGATGTATTACATGATCAATTTCTCAGATAAGCATTATTTTATTGGATTTAGAAATTACAGCACATTCGCAATTTTGCATCTCCATAGAAAGTGCAACAAAGGTAAGTTTTTTCACCATAATAAACTCACGAAACTACCACTTTCGCAAATTAAAACTCCTTTTAATATATTTGTACCCAGGTAAAGTTACGAAAATGACAGTTTCGTGTGTTAACTATGGTGTATTTGAATGCCTTCCTATGCATTTGTATTGAGACATTGAGTTGCGAATCTGTATTTATTTGTAATTCCAACAGAAATATATTGTATAATATCATTTGAATTCGTTTTGAAATACTTAAAACCGTTACAGGAATTTATAAATAAGGGTGAGGCCGTCATTTTTTGTTCCAGATTCCAGTTTAAATCGATTAAATTGATCGAAATCGATTTAATCAATCCAGTTTAAATCGTCCACATTTTAATCACTCCCAATCCTTCCGCCTATAAGATATAGAAATGGATTACTAATATTCGTAATCAGCCCTAGTCCTATCCAGCATGGAATATTGTAGCCCTTTGGGATTGTTTGGCTAAGTACCAACTTGCCGCAATCGACTCGGTAGATCGCAGAGCAAGGGGCTCATTAGCGACAGTATGGTAGTAGCAACTAAACTGCAGAGCCTAGCCCATAGACGCAAAGTAGCGTGTCTGTGCGTCTTCTACAAATTGTACTCATACCGCCTTCCCCCTTCTTCCATTGGACGTCCAGACGAACAGCTGGTTAGGTACCATCCTTATCTGGTTGAAATTGCTATTGCTCGAACCAAGCTCTTTTCATGAGTAGGTAAATAGGCATCTCCTGGGTGAGCTCGTTTCACAAGAGCAATCTTATGTTTAATAAAATAAAATAAAACCCAACGGAAGTGATTAAAATATAGACGATTCAAAATGCTGAATTCGATACCATGTCTGGGAAAATTACGCCAAATAATTAATTAATAAGGGGATATAATTCGTGTAGATTTTTAAATTGGTATAGTATTACATTGCGGTATCCAGATGAACATGCTATTTATAAAAGATAACTGTACCAATTTTCAAATATAACAAATTATTTCCCCCGATTTAATAAAGTTTCTCGGAATTCTACCTCCACTATCGAATAACCAAATTTAGGCCCTGGGTTTTCTGACCACCCGTCGCCGGCGGCCGGCGACCGACGCGTGTCCGCCGCCGACGACGTTCGGATGTTTTGTTCGGGAATGTTTGAGGGTGGCTTCTCTGAAACGTCGCCGGCGGCAGGTAGGTCGACGGACGAAGGTCACACGCCGCACGCGTCGGTCGCTATCATTTTTGTAGAATAGCGACGGACGGCGGGTGGCGTCTTGATATTGAAAATGTCTCATTTCAATAAAGACAACGATGAATTATTAATAAATCTAATACGTTGTAATCCTATATTGTTCGACGCGTCTGACAAAGATTATAAAAATAACAATTTAAAGCACCGAACATGGGAAAATATTAGTGAAACAATGAAAATTCCAGGTGAGTGTTTATTTTCCATTTTACATTCTTAGTACCTATAGTTAGTCGAAAATAAGATGTAAATTTTTCTTCATTGCACATCAAGTGTTTGAGATCCAGGTTAAAAAATGCACCTTCATTTTCCCGATTTTTAAATATATCGGTTGGCTCTCTTTTATTTTTTGATTACATTAATATTTCATCGTCTTCTTCTTCTTCTAACAATAAAAATGTTAGTATTTTTCTGTTCATTTTATCCAATTCTCAAAGCGGGCACAATGCGACTGAGCTCCTTCTCCGACGTCGGGTCGCCGCGGGCCAGAAAACCCACGCACCCGCGACCGACGGCGTGTGGCACAGCGTGCGACGCACGTCCAGACGCCGCCGGTAGCGTGTGGCGGGCCAGAAAAACCACGGCCTTACCGTAGTCCGTAAGGTCCTAAAAATACGGTGATGTGAGACGTCAAACTAGCGGCCAAGTACGAATATTTTTTAATCGATTTGGGTATGGATGCTCGATATTATATGATTTGAATTAAATCATTAATGTTGCAGAAAATTTTTATTGAAGCAAAAATAAATGTGCAAGTAGCGATAATTATAATATTTTTGTAGATTTGATAAACTAAAAGGTTTTTTCACCCAAAAACAGCAAGTAAAGTTATTTTGACGATGCTCTTCTGACGCCGGAAACGATTTTGAGACTGACATTTTTAATCGATTAAATAAGTAGTTTTTATTATTTCGATGTGACAGCGACGCCCAAGGTTATATAAATTAA
Organism: Cenopis cana; assembly: GCA_951800055.1. NCBI lineage: Eukaryota > Metazoa > Arthropoda > Insecta > Lepidoptera > Tortricidae > Cenopis > Cenopis cana. Next base: position 474,298 of record OX637476.1, on the reverse strand, counting down.
TTGTCACTGCCAGTGGCATAGGACTCGTCTGTTACCGTGGGGTCTAAATACATATAAGTAATAATTATTACAATGGTACTATTACTAATTTGCATGTACTGTCAGGATGAAAGTTTATAGAACATAGTAGGCAAAGGCATTTAACATTTCAGCCAAAAAGTACTCTTTTAAAAAGTAGGTACTTTTAAATAATTAGTTTATGTATAAAAAAGTTACAACTCGCACCACTTAATTTAATGATTATCAACGATAACAAAATAATGGCAGTTTTTGTATTAATTGTAAACATGCATTATTTGAAGTTTTTCTTAATGTAGGTACATACGAATGATTTAAGCTCAAGCCACACAGAGAGCGGGCCGGCGGTGGCGGCGCGGGCGCGGGCGGCGGCGGCGCGGGCGCGGGCGGCGGCGGCGCGGGCGCGGGCGGCGGCGGCGCGGGCGGGGGCGGCGGCGGCGCGGGCGCGGGCGGCAGCGGCGCGAGCGCGGGCGGCAGCGGCCTTTGTCGGTGGCGGCTGCCGACAAAGGCCGCTGCCGCCCGCGCCCGCGCCGCTGCCGCCCGCGCCCGCGCCGCCGCCGCCCGCGCCCGCGCCGCCGCCGCCCGCGCCCGCGCCGCCACCGCCGGCCCGCTCTCTGTGTGGCTTAAGCTTTACTATTACAAACTCGCGGAAATGTGAAATTCGCAAAGTTTGATAGTCTAATTTTTGTGATGTGGTAATAATAGTAACCATGCAAAATAACTAATATGCCAGATTCGCAAATTTGCTAAAGGTTATGAATGTATAAGAATTAAATACCACCATAATAAACTGACGTATGTGCCCGATTCGCCAATTTTCTGTAGTCTACTTATGTGGTTGAGTTATAGTTGCCACTATATTAAATTAACCAATCTGCAGATTCGCAAATATACTACAGTTAATAATATGGATGAGGAATAAATGCCACTATAGTAAACTATCGTATCTGTCAGAATCGCAACTTTACTATAGGCTAATCGTACCGGTCATTAATAATTTCCACCATAGAAAGTTAACGAAAATGGCAGATTCGTTAATTATTCACAGGCGTCCTAACATTATCGGCCAAGGAAAAATGCCTTATCTACACTTCGCAAGTCTACCATGGGATAAAACAGATAAAATGTCAGATTAGCACAACCGTAACTTTGAAATCTTAAAAGATAGAAGTCTAGAAATTTGTGACATGGTGGATTACCATATTTGGTACATAACTACATCAATAACTCAATTTTGACAAAAATGCACTTATGTTAGTTTAGCATGGGGGCGACGATATACACAAAATAATTATATGTTCATTGTTTCAGGCGTTCACGTCGTTTTTTCTATAAATTAATGTAGTATAAAAATATATAAAGTTAATAAGGGAACTAACTTTATTTATATTTTTGAAGTTTCTTGTCAACTAAATATAGAGATATAAGAGAGTTCATTATTATTGGGGAACGGGACTTAATCGCGTACAATTATAACTAATATTTTTTTTTTATGTGTGAAAATCGTGTAAGTTTAATTCAATATATATAAGAGAGTTCTTGGTAAATGTTCTTACTATAAGATTTATACGTGTATTCACAATCCCTACACGTTTCTCTAAGTCTAAAGCTTGCATTTAATAAGCAAATGATCCCTCGTTAATTCGTACAATTAGCGTAACAAGGCATGCTTTCCATGGTTTCCAAGGTTGGTTCCAACGTTCACGTAGTACAATTTGTTTTCAATGTTATTGGGAAACGGGACTTAATCGCGTACAATTATAACCTTACCTTATGCCTTATTTTTACTTTTTATCGTACGCGAATAAGTGCCAGTTGCACCAACGTACGAACACAGACCAGTCATCGTCAAATATGGCGCCGGCAGCTGTCATCCCATAGAAACTTGTCAAACTTTCCATACAATTAGATTTGACGAACACCGCTTACGATTACAGACGGTTTGGTGCAACCCAGCCTAAGTCTCATTTTCCAAAAATAATGAGTGGGTAAAAATCGTGTAAGTTTAAATCAATGTATTGTTTTCAATGTGTTCGCCGGCTTGTTCTGTCTTAGCTAAACATGCATGAAAGCAAGCGCGAAATATTTACATTGATATCACGCATTAGGATGCGTAACATATATGTTGAATCTCCCCCGTGGCGTTTCACCGCATAGGATATGGTAAGTGTGACATTATGGCCCTATCGAGAAGCCCCGCTGGCGCTGTGTTAGCTTGCTTAGCGCTAATCTGGTTTCAGTTCATAGTTGCATAGTTCGGCTTTAACTTGAATTTGATACGTACTGTATTTGTAGGCTTTTGACGGTACATTGAAATGTATGCTGTATGTTAGTCATTTTTTAATATAACTGTAACTGTGTTTTTTTGGCAATAAATTATTTGTATTTGTATTTGTATGCTATGATACTTTTAGGTATTTACGTATTTGACGAGCTATCCTTTATTTCCGAGGTTTTGATGCTGATGCAGTGGACATGTTTTTGTACGCCAGAATGCAAAACATAGTGATACCAGAATTTTTCATTGTACATCTATTTTTAACCTATGTTTAACAAATAAACACCTTTGATTGATTTGATTGATTGATTGATTTCACGGGCCACGTCTGGATCACTGATGACATACCACTATGTCAACGGAAATATTTACTCATAATTTTCTACGATATTGTCACACATACATACTATTTTACTGACACTAGAGGGTAGACCAGACATATCTCGACTACCCTTACGTAATTTTAATAAATTGGCAAAATTTTTCAAACAGTGTAGCATTACAATCGGGCAAATCTTTTCACGTTAGCATGAAAGTAGATGAAATTTGCAGGCCCTTTGTTAGTAAAGTTGCTAAATAGGTGTTATACAAATTTGGCATGACAATAACTAGATAATTATAGTACCTATTTACTTAAGCACAAAAGGTATCCGACTAGCTAAACTGATGTTTGACAGATGATCGGGTGTAGTTATACCACCTCGAGGGTGCACGCGAGATGAGTTTAACCGTAGCGTGCGATAACTTGGTAACTATGACAGGGTACTAAAAAGTGCAACGTTGCAACTAAGTCACCTTTGTAGCAGCAATAAAAACGACTGCAAACAGATTGTACTATTTAGATAAAACACGATAAAAAGGAGTGTATAAAAGTGCCGTCAGCCTTGCTTTAACAACCGCAGTTATCTTAAGTGCAGTTCTCTAAACCTAGGTAATCCCGTCTTAGTATCACCCAGTCTCAGTGTATGTGTTGGGAAGTACCACTGTACTTCCACCAAGTACCAGTGTACACGGTACGGTGAACAAAAGCGATGGGGGTAACAGCAGTTGGTAAAAACGAAGGATATGTTGCGGTGGCTACGAAAGGTACGCTTTATTATTGGGGAACGGGACTTAATCGCGTACAATTATAACTAATTTACCTTACCCGTGCGGCTAGAAGATGTTGATACCCGCTCACGCCAGTCAGTTCGCGACCACGGATGTTGTGATACATTCGAAACGTCGGACAAAAACCTTAAAAAAGGTAAATTAGTTATAATTGTACGCGATTAAGTCCCGTTCCCCAATAATAATGTGTGAAAATCGTGTAAGTTTAAATCAATATATTGAAAGGTACGCTGTACTTGTACTGTCATTTAATAGCTGATTTTAATTACATTTGTAGGTAATAAAGATGATCTCGAACATCAATATTTGTATGTTGTAGTCATTAAACTCGTGGTGGTATTATAGCGCGATTTTTTTTTATTTTTCTTATAATAGTTGATATAATACGTGTCATATTTATATATACATCACCGCATCATATTTATACTTGTTAAGGAATAACATGGCGTAATGAAGACTTAGTAAGTTAGTGTAAGTAGTTAAATTAATGTTAAAAAAATTATCTTCGATTTTTGATCAAAAGGAAAATAAGTCAATTCATACTGTAACTTTAATTAACTGTGTATGTTCATACAAAATAAATTACACAGTTTGTATCAAAAGTGATAGGGTGATCATGACTTTAGTCTTGCGTTTTTGGGAAATCCTGAAATATTTAATTAATTAAAATATTTTCGCACAATTGTGATTGAAATTGCGGTTAAATATAGTAATTACTGATTACATCTCTGAAATCCCCCTTCTTGTGTTGAAAGTTTGCCGAGTTCTTGTAGCCAATAGCCATATTATTACTGGCATTTAATGCCACACTTGTCTACGTCAAAAACTTAACGGATGGATTGCCATAATCCTAATTTATTAATTTCATGTTATGCCGTCGAGTAGGAGAGTAGGACCCCAGCGCCGGATCTAGAAATTTTTCGAGGGGGGGCAAAAACTACAAAATGCCCCCCCCCCCCCCTCTGCATATATTGTCTTACAAATTGTTACCTCTACCATTTCAGAACAGTAACAGTAGCTACTAGTTATGTACTCTAAGGGGGACGGGTCATAAAGTCATAACACATGTACGTATAGATGAAAACGTGAGCGCGAAAATTTTCAAACATTATGATGCAGATGCGGAAAATACTTCATACGCATCAAGTCATAAAAAAACTCGAGCGCAGAGAGCGCGAAATTTTTTGTCGAGACGTATTTAGATCCGGCTCTGTAGGACCCCTATCCTATCAGGAAGCTGAAGAGTTTGCGTTGTATGTAGTAAGGTAAATACAGAAGCACAGGACTTACAGTCAGCATCAACGGTTTATTGAACGAGTACTGTGTGCTAAGGTCACAATGTCAACAAATCAGACGCCACTACTGAGGACATCCTGCAGTAAAACCAACAGTGTACAAAAGGCGGGCGACTCTATCGGATCGAGTAAGTTAGCAAGCGGACTTGATGTTTCACCCCTGTTTACTTCGTTCACCGTGCACCGGCACCGTCCCGGCGCTTCTTTTCTACAGGTCTATTTGACAAAATGTAGTTTTTAAAAGCCGCGTTCAAAAAAGAGTGTTCACGAGAGCGCGCTCACTGGATACGAATTGGTCGTATTCGCGTCCAGTAAGCGCGCTCCCGTAGTACTTTCAAGGTCGGGATCGTTCGCGCGGCTTCGTGCGTGTTCGGACGAGTAATTTCGTACGAAAACGTGTCCAATGTGCGACCGGCCTTTGTTATTGACATTTAAGTGTTATGATAATCAATAGGCATTCTTTTCTTCTACTTTGTACGAAATATCATTTGATATTTACTATGTACCGTTACCTTTTCGGTGAAGGATAAAATTGTGAGGAAAACTGTATACATGTTCGAAGACATCCAGACAGGTGAAGCCTCCAACCTGCACTCCCGTGGGGACTATTTCTAGTTCCCTTTCATCTGTGAGAGAGGCCTGTGCCCAGCAGTGGGACGTAACGTACAGAGACTGATGATGATGATGAAGCATTCGTGCCTATTACGCGAAGTTCATCAAACGTCATAATATTATTAGTATGGATGTACATCCATACTAAAACATCCATACAGTTTCATACATTATAAAATGTATGAAACTGTCATTTTAGGTGTATGTAGAGCTAACAAGTGCTTACTTAAACATAATATGATCACTACCTACCGGATGAGTGTTGAGTTTTGCGAGAGTTCGAAGAAAATAGGTAAACACAGGTCAACCTAGTGAACTCATTTGTTAAAGGTCAGTAAAATCGGATAAGCTGTTTTTGTAAAAAAAATAGGGATTCAAACATGAGTCAGTCAATAAGCCTCGCAAGCTAGTTGTTCGAAATCTTAAGCATAAGTTTAAAGCGCCTCAGCTCGGGTCGCTACTCATAACGGACAAGACCAGATGTTACAAAAAACGCTATAAAGAAATTGTTTCGAGCCTTCCCCAAATTTCATTGGTGGACGAGAGCTGACCAAACCTCGAGCAGATGTTAGCCGCTGCAACCTAAAAGCGCCTTTAAGGTGGTCAAGCGACCGTTTTGTCGATAGTACGTACGGCATTCCGTTTCTGTTCAAAATTAAATAAGGCATGTTTACTTCGCTCCCTAAGCCTTTATCCACGTCGTTTACGGTCAAGTGGCTACTCACAGCTACCTGCGAGCGCAGAGAACACCCGAATTACCACAGATCACTGATTGCAATCAATTGATCTCCGAACCTTTGTTTACCGTACTATCGGTCACATGTTAGATAAAGGATAACCTACTTAGTTGTGTATATATAAGATTTCGAAACGCATGCCCGAGAGATTTGCGAGATCCTACTGAGCATTCAGTCGTGTATTGTGAGTGAAACAGAAGATGAGGCTGACTTCAGGGCAGGACAAGGATGGAGGGGCGGCTGAGTCTGCTTTAATGAGAGGTGAGCTTATTTCGGTTATTCTCCAGCTTTGACTGCCGTCTAAATTCCACCAAACTATAAAGATTAGTCTTAAAAAATTATGGAGGTCAGGTTGTATGACGCCTTGGCGATACACTGATTTAGGTTCGCTTATTTCTTGTGACATAACTAAAGTTAATCGCTATAAGCTTACTCGTAATTTTATATTGCTATCATAAACCAGAATTAAACAGCGTCTCATGTTGTTATAAATACTAGCAATTGTCTAAAAGCCGGTAATTGTGTTAACCACCAGGAGAGAGACTTTTGTTTAGCGGCATCCTACCTGGTATGAGTTACCATTCCCGGGAATACACCCTTCCTGCCCAATGGTGCCGATTTGAAAATAAATATGGCGAAATATTTGGCGATTTTGATTTGTCGATTCGGGTAGAAAATTATCCCTAAATTTTCAAAATGGTGGAGCTAATATATTCATCTGTTTTTTTTCGGCTCAGAGAACCCTTACATGTTTGAAACTCACGGTTGTTGTCTATGTAAAAAAGTCTACAATTAAGCTAAACTGCTAAACAAACCGAACAGCAAAGAATTCTCTGTAGGTCTAGTATAAGTTTTTTCGAAACATTAACTAATTCGAACGCGTTTGCGTTTTGTCTCGAAAACGCTCTCACCGAGATTGAAATACGCGCGTTCATCGGTTAGCAACAAATGTTATACTCGCTGTTTTAGTTTCCGCTAGTGACCACCAGAGGGGCTGTTCACGTTTTCATACCACTTCCATACATTTTGAGACAAAACGCAAACGCGTTCGAATTAGTAAATGTTTCGAAAAAACTTATACTAGAGCTACTGATGTTCCAATCAACAGCACATACTTATACGGGTTCGTATTGTTCCGGGTGGATTTCGCGGATTTTCATACAAAAGCAAGTTACGTACATTTGTATTTTATTTTATTTATTTATTCAATAAGGCTCACAAAACAAGTTACAGGCATTGTTTGATAATAAGGTAAGTGTTAATAACTAGAGCTGGTCTGTAACCCTAAATATGTGTGCACAACATGATTTAAAACATATAGATTAATATGGTGCTAAGGAGGCAACAAAGTTTTCAGAAGATCGCGTTAACATTATACATAAAACAGAAGTGTAGGTAATAAGTCATCAAACACAATTTAGAAATTTAGCTAAATCTTATAACATTGCCAATTAAGCGTTAAGGTAGATGCGAGTAGTTTCATTCAGAGATGATATTCATTATTCTATTTTTGAAAGAGGGCAGGCTGCTATTAAAAATGTCTATTGATGGGTTCTCGACAGCAGTTTCGTTATATAACCGACACATTCTAGTAACGGGGTTATAAAAAGAGGTGTTATTTTTGAAAGTTTGTAGCAGAAATAATTTGGGTGAAGGGTTACGAGACTTAAAGCGTGTAATGAAGTTAAGAAGGCAGAGGAGGTCGGGACAATCAATATGCGTGTGGATAATTTTGTAAAGTATTAACAGCTCGCTGCACTTCCTACGCCCGGAAAGGGTCTGTATTCCAAAATGTTTGAGTCTACTTACGTATGATCGAAGTGTACGGCCACACTGGAATCTGTAACTAAGAATACGGAGGAACTGTTTCTGTACTTTTTCAATCCTGTCTATGTGAGTATTATAGTAAGGTGACCAAATTACTGAACCATATTCCAAGGTACTTCTGACCAACGAAAAGTATAAGTATTTTAATGTTTGAATGTCTTTTATGTCTTTGGTGGTTCGAAATATGAACCCATTTAGCTTGAGGCCTTTTGATATTAGGTAATCGTAGTGAGAGTGAAATGTCAATCTGTCATCAAAATTAATACCTAGGTCGCGAACGACGGACGTCCGGTTAACCAAAAAATTTTTTAATGCGTAATCATAGATTATTTTTTGTTTACAGTTAGAGAACGAAATAATGTAGCATTTTTCAGTATTCAGGACCATATGATTCGAAGTGCACCAATCTGCAACAATGTTCAGATCCCTCTGCAAGATACGGCAGTCCTCAGTGTTTCTTATTGTTTGATAGATCTTTAAATCATCTGCGTATAGCAAGCACGGGCACGACAGAAGTTCTACCAAGTCATTGATAAATACAATGAAAAGGAGGGGCCCTAAATGGGAGCCCTGAGGCACGCCAGATGTAATTGTTATTGGAGCAGATAGATGACCCTTGACGCTTACTAGTTGACTCCTTTTATCAAGGTAAGAACTGATCCATCTCAACAAGTTGCCATGAATTCCGTAGCCTTCTAATTTCTGCACAAGGATTGAGTGATCAACTTTATCGAAGGCCTTCGAGAAGTCCGTATATATAGAATCAACTTGAGTTCTGTTTGCCATTGCACCACATATATAATTTTTGTAAACTAAAAGGTTACTGACAGTAGATTTACCAGAAACAAAGCCATGTTGTTTAGGAGAGATAATATTTTTGAAATGATAATAAAAACAATTGTACATAACAGATTCAAATAATTTCGAAAAAACTGACAGTATACTAATAGGCCTGTAATTTTGACACTGGTTTTTGTCTCCAGATTTGTGGATCGGAATAATATGAGCTGTTTTCCACAACTTGGGAAAGGTGCCACACTTGATGGATTTGTTGAAGATGATACAGAGCGGCTCACAAAGTTCATCGCAACAGTTTCTTACGAAAGATGGGGGTATGCCGTCCGGCCCAGCTCCCTTACTACAATCAAGGCCTTTGATTTTTGTGCAGATATCATGTTTAGTTACACACGTGTCAGACAAAGTGATATTATATGTTGGGCCAACCGGGCATGTATATCGGCTAGAGTTTGATGGTTTTTCGAAGACTGACCCGAAATACCTGGAAAACATTTCACAAACTTCATTCGCATTAGACGAAACCACATTATTAAATGTCATGGTAACAGGGATAGAATTTGAGCATTTCTTATCATTAACGTATCTCCAAAAGTGTTTAATATTTTGTTTGATTGAGACTTGAATCGAATTAATGTAAGTTTGGTAACAATCGTCTATAAGTTTTTTACATCTCGCTCTTAGAAGGTCGAAAGTGTCGTAGTCACGAGGATTGCCGAACTTTTTGAATCGTTTGTGGTATTTTGACTTTTCCTTCAAAGTACGCACCAAAGAGGGACTGAACCAACTAGGATAGCTATTTGCTCTAACATTTTTCATAGAAGTATGTTTCTTAATGATTTCGTCAAGTTTATTATGGAAGATAGTTACAGCGGAGTCCACCGTAGCTTTAGACAAGAGTTGATTCCAGTCCATCGAAGCAAGTTCCTTTCTAATTTCAATATAATTGCACTTGTTAAAATTGGGTCTGATGTGTGATCTTTCCTGAATAGACTTCTGTGGCGGGGGAAAAATATCTACGTCTATTTGCAATGCAGGGTGATGTTCATCAATGCGGCTTAAAGACGTAGCACCATAAACATTCACTTTGTCGAGACTCGACAATATGAGATCCAGGAATCTATTATTTTTATTGGGAATATTGTTAAATTGTTTCAGATTGCCTAAAGAAATGGTATCCATTAACAATTCACATTTTGAATCGTTTAAGGTCACTGATGGTATCATTTCCGAAGAATTAGTCAGTTTGGTCCAATGAATATGAGGCACGTTGAAATCACCTAGACATAAAAATATAGTATCGTTATTTAGGTTAGAAAGTTTGCTCTGTAAATTAGAATAAAAAGACCTTAGTTTCGGCATATTTAGGTCGGGTGGTAAATAACAAAGGCAAATAATTAAAGTTACACAATTAAGATCTATTCGAAGCCAGATGTCCTCTATCTCACTCTCCCACGTATACAAGCGATGAGCCATTAGATGCTTTTTTATTGCTATTGCTACCCCACCGCCCTCTGCCTTGTCGATTGTAGTAGATGCACGGTCTCTACGAAAAATGCTGTATCGAGAATCCAGGAATTCTGCATCGTAAATACTGTCGTTTAAGTTAGTTTCTGTAAGGCAGATTATATCGTAATTGCTATTTAGGGTACTGAGGTATATATCTTTTAACTTACTCCTAATTCTATTGACATTCTGATAGTAAATGAACATAATTTTACGTGTGCTGGTTATTAATATATGTATATAAAAGCCATAAACAAATTAATACTAACTTAGCCTACGTCCCACTTATACAAGTTTGTCCAAACACTTAATGTTCTTAATTTGAATAGCATCAGCTTGCTCGTTTTTGCGAACGTATATTTTACCGTATCGGGTCCAAACGAATTTATACGCCTTAACCTGGGCCAGTTTTCGGGTTTCAGCAAACAGCTGCTTACACTCCGGCGAAAGATGCTCCACAACGTACACCCGAGTGCTCTCACCGTTTATACCCAGATGCGAAGTGCTGAGCAGTTGGTTGGCGGGCTCCGTGGAGTTTTTAATGGATTTATTGAAACGACTGACCATTGAGAGTACCGAGTCACGAAGAAGTGGGGAGGAGAGTGACACTGTATGCTTAGAATCTCTTGAATATGCCGAGTTGTATCAAATACGACCGCTCTGTCAAGAACGTACCTAACGACGGAGAAGCAGATCAAGTACGTCCGTTCAAATAGCGACTTTACCGTTGAAACTAGATGATTCAAAATCGGATGAGAGATTTTAAAAATATTTGACATTTCAAATAATTTCAACTACACCTGACACTCCAAGGCAATGTTCACGACGCTTACCGACGATTCTTACGTCGCCTGAGAACCAGTGTATATGTCTTAACTTCCGAGTACGTAGTTCTTAGGAAGTCTGGGTTAAGAGAGGGGTTCAGCCAGAATCATAAAAATGTATGCCTAAAGGTACACTTTTCGACCTAACCCTATATCTCTACCTAAGTACAGGTAAATTACTTACCAGACGTTTTTGCATTTGTAGTTGTGTACGGACAAAACTTAACTATGTGTAAATTATTTTTGAAGTATGTGTAAATTTAAATATAGAATCGCTGTAAATATACAAATACTACTACAAATGCAAAAACGCCTCGAAAGTTATTTACCTGTAGGTAGAGTTCTGCCTTACTTTACTTCGAAACGAACAAAATAGTTAACACAAATGTTGTATTGGAATAGGTACCTAGCTAGATAAAACATTACGTTGAACTTGGCTTACCATCAACCACCAATCAGCCCACATGCTTGTATCTGGTATAAGAAAAAAATTGTTTTTTGAGGTGAGGCGATTCAAGACTGGATGGTGAATATCGTTGCTGTCTGGCATTATTCTCTGAAGTGCTTCCTTCGTCTTCTACATAATTGTACAGTTGAAGACTCCGAGTTGAGCGCGTGCGTACAGTGTCGACGAATGTCTGTTACGTCGATATTTGACTACGTATTGTTCAACGTCCTTTTATGCGGAAATTAAAACTGGAGCGATTGTTCACGGTTTCTTTGTGCAAAATTTAACATATTCAGTGCCCAGGACATTGGATTCATGCCATTTTTGTATGGTTAATAGCCTTTAAGTTAGCCTATATCATCTGGTAGATAAATAAAAGGTATGTTCAACCTGTGCTTCCAAAAAAGCTTCCTAGACCATCAGCCGTTTTTTGCAAATTTGCCGCATCGTGTTTCTCGTTATCGTGGCCAATTTTGGCTTATTTATTTCCTACGAGAAACCGCTCTAATCAGAAATTCTCGAATTTGAATATGGAACGAAAATTTAAATGTCCGCCGGCGAACTGGATTAACCTAAGGTAGCCAACTGCGAGGGTTGGGACCGTTTCAGATTAATATTTCAATTGATTTATACGAAAAAACATATTTAAATTAAAATCCAACCTATTACATTCTGGAATAGGTGACTAGGACTAGAACGTTTGAACGATCGTGCGGACCAAAATCTATTCACCCTTGCGTAAACAAACAATTATTGTTGTAAACAAACAATTTTTGTTGTAACCAAAAAATAAATTTTTGTTGTAAACAAACAATTTTTGTTGTAAACAAACAATTTTTGTAGTAAACAAACAATTTTTGTTGTAAACAAACTATTTTTGAAGACGTTAATCATTATCACATTTTTCTCTACGAATACAATACTTTGTGAGCTTCTTTAATTATAACTACAACAACATTTTAAGTAATAGTGTAATCCTAGAGAAAAGGGTGATAGTGATTGAAATAAATAAATAAATGAAATAAATGAACTTTATTCTGTAAGTAGGCCGCAATGGCACTTTTACAAGTCAAACCCTACTAGCGTTTCACAGAGGCCACTGCCGAGAAGAAACGCCGAAAGAAACTCGACAGTCAGCCATTTTCTCACAAAAATATGCTTATTACAATGATAATACTTAACCTACTTAAGATCAAGAAATCTAAGACACATAGAATTCAAAATTCAGAATTCAAACATTTATTCTGCAAATAGGCCACAAGGGCACATCAAATGTCATAAGGTTAATGTACAATTTTTAAAAAGTCTTACATTATAAGCATATGATAGATTTTTCATGAGAAAATATTAATTTACAATTTAAGAAATATATCAATAAGAATTTAATACATTTTTCATGTCAAAATATTAATTATCTATTACAAACATTACAATAATAGTAAAATTGAGAGATGTATAAGGTCTCAGTCTGAATAACAAAATTTAATATAATATCTCAAAGATGTAAATGGTCTCTGAGCGTCAAAATATTCTTAATAATGACTAATTGTCTTCAAGAACAGTTTGTTTACATGATAGGACACGTAAGAATGAAAATAGACTGTAGACACCCAATTTAAGTGTAAACAAGTCATAAATAAATACTACAATTATACAATAGTCACGAAGCGATTGAGCGAAGCGCTTTCCTTCCAACTCGGGCAAAATTACCTCCATTTGTGCGGATCTCCAGCCGTTCTCCTCTACAATGTCGAATTCCTCAATGGGCTCCTGTACAAAAAGATTTTTTTTTTAAACTTTGCTCGTTGCTTTCATCAGGCGCTGGGTCTCAAATGTGTGGGAAAGCTAAAATCCGACTCCACTTGACCAAAATTCTACTTGATATTATTTACCGTTATTATTTATAAATAATGGTACGGAACACTTCGTGCGCGAGTTCGACTTGCACTTAGCCGGTTTTTTTAACGACTGCTTTATGTAGCTAAACGTAAGTTTAATAAAATCACACTTTCTTATTCATCAAATTTAACAAATCTCTCTTAATTAAAATGTGTTTTGTCCCTTTCTCATAAACACAAATTTCAATGTGAGAGATAAAGATAAAAGAGCTCTAACGGCATACTAGTTAAAACAGGTTTGGCGGACGTTGATGGATAAAAGTACACACAGTGTCTTCATACTGATTACGAGGTTCGTGATATTAGATTTTTGTTTTATTAAAACAACTTCGGTGAGTGTGCTCAGAAGTTCTATGAGCTCATACCGCCTTCCCCTTTCTTACATCGGACATCCAGACGTACAGCTGGTTACCATCCTTATACCTGGTTAAAATTCCTCTTACTCGAACCAAGCGCTATTCATCATCTTTTATAATGCGCACTGTTAAGTTTGGAATTCCCTGCCGGCGTCTGTATTTCCGATTTTATGTAACCTGTACCTCTTTACTCACGAGTGAATAGTCATTTTCTGGGTGAGGTCGCTTCATCGTCGGCCTCATCTTTGCCCCCTGGCTAGTCCCATTTTTTCTAAAAATATTATTGCTTTTGATGTAAAGTTACGACAAGATGCATATGACTCTCACTCAAAAAGTTCTTTTCTATATTCGGAAGAGATCAGGTTATCTGAATTTCTATAATTATGTATAGTCTTGTCGTGTATAGCCCTTGGATTTTCGGCGCTTGAAGATGATGAACAATGCTGAATTATGGCGTTTGGTCGTCCGTTGAAACAAAAAAGTTGTTTTCCACGGAGGCTTTGACGGGAAGTAATCCTTAGATTACAAGCGTTGCTCGGCGACAAAGGCAATATTTCGGCTTTCGCTGAGACAAAGCTTTGTAACGGCTATACACGAATAAACAATGATGCCCTTTGTCCGCAAGGGACGCAATGTTATTTACTTGGATTTAGTATTGTTATAAGAATAACGATTACGTTACCAGGAAATGTTTGTTGGTCTTAACTTGTGAAACTATCGCCAGGCCTATCTCACTCACACTTTGTTGCGAAATTGTACCGTCAACATCAAAAATATCTATACGCAATACAGTGACAAATTATGTGAATATGACTTTAATGACAAGGGCGTAAGAGCGTACAGATATTTTTAACGCTTTAGAAACGCAGTACATATATTTGTTATGCCTTTTACTGCCCTTGTCTACCTTTCTATTGAAGGTCTTAATGTCGCATTGTTCTGCATGTGTGTTGTGTTTTAGTGGTAACCTCCCGAAGATACGCTTTGTTCAGAGTGGGAGACAATTCGTCTCTCTATCAATACAACACAACGTCAAATAAATAAAGGTCCCGTAAAGAAACCGTTGTAAATAAATACAATAATTGTGTTAATACAACCTTTTTTGCACGGTTGCGGAAATATCGAAATCAGAACTGGCAACCGATACCTGAATGTTATTTAAAAAAGTAAAGAGTCCCTATTCTGATGTGATCATGTCGTTCTAGCTCAAATTTCGTGCGATATATACTAAAAAAACATCGAGCTGACATTTCGCATCGACTGAATTTGAATTTTCAGTGATACTAGAATAGGGACATGTCAACTATGACATTTAAATTTTGACAGTTTTGTTTGACGTTTTTATATTTTAACATCATATATGAGATTAAAATTAAAAATTATATTACTGCTGTAGCCTTAACCACAGATAAGAAAATTGCCATAAATTCATTGAATGTTGAAATGAGAGTCATTTTCTACGGTTTCCGAACGCATATTAGAGGATTTATGATATGTGTGTAGATAAATATACTTTATGAGCTATATGTTATGTAAACTAACGTTTAACTAACTTTCAGCTCAAATATTTTCTATTTTTCAAAAGATAAATATGCCATATTTTTTTCATAAAACAGCTCGCAAAGAAATCGGATAAGTAGTTTGGCTAAAAATAAATAAAAATGATTTTCCTTTATTTACGATTTTCTCAAAAACCACAAGGGTTATAATTTGGTGAAAGTACATACATACATTTGGAACAAATAATATTATTATTTTACACTAATTCACATTTCAGTGATCCGGCAAATACTTTACGGTTTCAGCAGTTATAATTACAAATACATATAATAATATACTCGTATTATTTATTAAACTTTGTTTGACATAACGTCTTTATCAAAAGACGACATACAGAGACAGCACTGACATTCCAAACCTTATTCAAAATATGAATCGTATAGATGGCCAGCGTTATACTCCAACAAATAGTCTATTACATATATCATAAGTTGTGACATAAGTGCCCCGGCGCCGCCGAGGCATTAAACACCACTCGCGTATGCGTATTACTCGATTGACAAAGACATTGCTGGTGTTCAATACATTAGGGCGTGACACATGACATGTTGTGATACACTAATTAATTCAGAGGGGAATCCGAGCATGCATACAGGCTCGCTACGAGTATCCCTATCTATATTCGGAATTTGGTACATAACTATGTATATATATAGTCCATTACATCCTTTCGAAACTTGCTCCTAACAGTACCGTCATCTTTGTCAAAATTGAATTATATAGTCCCGTGTGTACTTAGTCGTTACAATAAGCACGTCGCACCTAATTGTCTTAGTCACTGACACTCGCCGTTGATTTATGGACCTACGTTTAAAGGACATCTCTGAATATCTCACCTCCGTTAATTAGGCTTAGGGCAGATGTGGACGGAATCACACTGGGGGCGTTAAGTTTAAGAATGGCTTTAAAATAATGGGTGTCGCAAAATTTACGCAAGATTTGAATTGGCCTCTTTTTGGGTCACCCTATACCAGTGTTTCTCAAAGTGTGGGTCCCGACCCCAAGGGGGTCGCGGCTCTTATCCAGGGGGGTCGTGAGATACAGCTCAGAGCCCTTGACTTCATAGAATGAAGATTTCATTCTAGGATAATTACTAACTAAATGATATACTTAATAAATTAAATAAAACAAATAACCAAACTACAACCGAATTGAAAAATCCCCTTTTTTGAGTCGGTTAAAAGCAGAAATCATTCTTAGATATGTATATTTTAGAATAAGAAATCACTGAATAGTTAGATTGAATGACAAAAGCCTGCGTTCCAA
Source organism: Cenopis cana (assembly GCA_951800055.1). Taxonomy (NCBI): domain Eukaryota; kingdom Metazoa; phylum Arthropoda; class Insecta; order Lepidoptera; family Tortricidae; genus Cenopis; species Cenopis cana. The sequence continues at coordinate 457,768 of OX637476.1, read as the reverse complement.
ATCTGTTAATTATGGATAGGGTCCCAAGGGTTAATCATAGACATCTTTTTTGGGGGGTCGCGAAGAGATTTTGATATCATTAAGGGCCGTAATACCAAAAAGTTTGAAAAACACTGCCCTATACAATACACTTTATAGCAAAATTCAAAAAGAACACAGGATAGAACATTAGGCTTTAAGGTAAACAACAGGAAAAAAGAAAAGTAGTACTTATTGTGCGCCAAACACTAGCTGACTGTGACGAATTTCAACATCAATGCTACAATTTTTATAATCACTCGCATTATGACAATATTATTATTTTTAATTAAAAATGGGATTGCCCCTTGTCAGCATCTAGCCAGGGTCAAAAATGAGAACGAAGGTGAAGCGAGCTCACCCAGAAGAAAAAAAAGAAATGATATGAATAATTTGAATTTAAATATAAAGAAAATAATTAGAGGTACTGTAATCTATTGTCTACTTGTTACTAGTATTTGATATTGAATTTGGTTTTACGGGTCTTTATAAAGCCCGGGCTCGCTCGTAACTGTAAAATGAACCAGACTATACTGATGTCTCACTCGACACGAAAATAAGGCATCTTTTACGTACTACGATAAAGCCATACCGACGGCAGCCACGTCCTCTGTCAAGTAATTAAACTCTAAACATTTTTGTCGACGTTTAAAAAGTTAATTGAACTGGCGACGCTGCCTGGGCTAATATAACCTCGTGTCTGGGTGTTCAATGCTTTGGAATTTGTACCCAAATTGCATGGGGTAGGATTACTTTTTCGATGTTATGGCAATTAGGATGGTGGGTGTATGTAGTTGCTGGTGTTGTTTTTGTTGGAATTTTAAAACTGTCTAAATTTTTACTAAAATGAACATGAACAATGCAATATAAACAGAATTAGTTAGAGCTGGGGTGAGATGATTTTTGGGGGCTGAAACTAAGCGTCCATAAATTCTAAATAAGTAGAATATATGTAAAACTGCGGTGTCTCACTACCTATTTCATTGTTTACAGTTTTTATAGTACAAATACTACTATAAATATATACACTACGAATTAAAAATATTCAATATACGACTTTTATTGCTCCTACTTCGCCATTGCTTCTAAACTACTTATTAGTGATAACTTGATCGCTCATTGCAAAACTAATCAAAATACATTTACTATTCGTTATTTTTTGCTTTTGAGTGTACCTCAATAGGAAATCAGCCGGAAAACATAACCCTTTAACGCGCCGCCATCACGTCTAATCCCATCCCGCGACCCATGACCTTTACCTTAATTAAGGTTCCTTACCCCGCTTATCCGACAGAAAACAGAAATGCTCATCGTCACCTATTTAGGCTATTTTCTGTAAGGACTTTACACGTGATTCCAAATTTTCTATCGTCTGAAATAGAACATGCCTTAAAATATCATAAATTCTGTTGTCTGCTGGAACGATCAACAAGTTCGTCATAATTAAAAAGCAACATCACAATACACAAAAATAAACAAAGCTACAGTTAAGAAGAACGCAATATTATTCTTATTTATAAGAAATAAGAAATAAGAAATATTTATTCGGGACAAAACAACTAACAAATAATTTGAGTTCTAAACAATTTAACTTTTGTAAAGCCCTGTAATACCCTGCCCTTGACCTCACAAGAGAAAAATTCGTGTTATAAACGTGTGAAGCATGCCTCATGTTTAATAAAACAAATTGCATAGGTATTGACAGGGGTCTGCTACGGGGCCCGTGGGGCACTTCATTAGCGGGGTATGGAAAAAGGGCGGCGGAAGTGTTAAAGGGTCCATAGAGCTCGTAAAATAACTTGTTGCTGGATAGGCCTTCCACTAAAAGACCTACCTCTTTACCTCTGTGTTGTCTACGAGTACCTGTGCTTATCTATATCTCGCTATGTTATGTTTCTGAACTGTTTTGTGTTTTTATTGAGGTGTGCAGTAAAGAATAGGTATTTCTTTTGTATTTTATTGTAAAATATATTAACTAAAGGACAACTAATCAGTCCAATGCATCCTGCTATCGATTTCGCAAGATTTTTATTGACAATAGTTCGAAATCGAATGCCATCTGCCCTTCCAACTCAGATGGAAAACTAGAACTCGCTCGTTTGGATTCCATTTTGTATCTATTTCCAATAAGTATTCGGTTATTTGCCGAGAAAGAAAGATGTCGGCAGTAACCTTGCTACTCGTATTCCAAACTGGCGAATTTAGAACTTTACCAACCTCACCACTCCCCGCCGTGCGCTTGCTCTGTAAACGTTTATGCAAATGTGGCTGTTTAATTATAATATTCCGGTACTGACGTAGGAAATGTTACATTATTAACTGTAGTTGAATTCGAAGAACTAAAATGTTTCATAAATAATGTAGTCCAGTTCAGTGTAGTTCATTCAATATATACGCCTTTTTACTAAGCAATTAATAATAAAATGTAACGAGATTAGGGTTTTTTTTTTACCCGACTGTGGCTTTATATAGGCCGGGCCAAATAAAGCGATAGGAATGCGCGGTTTGAGTGGCTTGGGGAAAATCCAGGGGAATCCTCCGACACGGCCACGCGGGCGTTTTAAACATTGGAATACTTTAATACAGCGCTCCAGTGAGATTGGTCGAACGTCTTCAACCGAATCTGAGGTGAGTGAAGTCGAGCTACTGGGAGTTTTTTCGCTGATGCACTAAACTCTAAAAGAACTAAATTAATTTTGTATTAAGCAGTAACGCTGCTAACGCAAACTACAAATTTAGAAATAAAGGAATTGTTCCTTTATTTCTAAATTTCTAAAAGAACTAGTTGAGAAGAGCAGCAAGAAACTCAATGAAACTCACTCAACAAGAAACGGACTGACTCTACCCGGTATACGGTGGGAGTTTACCCGGTATGCGAAAGAGATAAGGTTTGGCAATGATAAACGATCAGTTAGCGGTGATGCTGATGTAGGTACTACGACCAAGTAGGTTACTCGTACTATGTAATAATATGCCATGTTAAAAACGGTGGCATATGGTCGCTATATAGCAAGTAGTCAATAAGTAATTCCAAACACATACAAAGGCGTACAAACGCCATACAGCCGATTTTATCATCAAAGGAATTGACTACAAAACGGAATGCAAGTAAAACGCGTTACAGGCAATACCATGTGAAATTAAATTGCTTTCTCACCTCCTCTTACACTACGAGTGCGCGGGAGAGAGAACGTTGTTCAATAACAATACAAAATAAATTTAGAGGCGAATTCACACGCTTGCTACGATAAAAAGTAACATTCGGATTTTAGGACTATCTTCAATGTACTCTATACTATTTTATTGAGATGTTGTTTTACGGATAACTTCTGTAATAAATGTCCACTCGGCCAAAGAAGAATGGATTTTAATAGCTTTTGCTCGCGATTTTAGGAGTTAAGCAAGCAATGATAGTCACATTTTAGGATGCGGCTGCGGATTGCAATATCATCATCATCATAATTCTTTATTTCAGACCAAGTCCATATGAAATTGAATACAACACTGTTACAAAGTTAACATTAAAAGTATAGGTATAGGTATTCGAAGTAAAGGTATTGTGATATATCATAGCAATACTATAACTTACCATATTAAAGCAATACAATAATAATTACCTACAATACACTTTATTTCACACTTCAAAAAGAACTATACGGGACATGAAGCTGAAAGTAGAAGTATCCAACTGACTGTCTTATATACGAAGAACGATTTCCTATCTGTTTGTGTCTCAGTTAAAATTCAATGTGTCTTGCGCGCCCCTGTCCACCCACACACAGAGCCAATGTGCGAAAGTTTGCGTCACATTGAGCATTCTACGGTTACCCCACTTCATTTTGCACTGTGTTACATTTTAAACCAATACCATTGAGACAAATGTATTCAGTGCAATATTCTTACGATCTAACAGAACATTGTTACAATTCAAACTCTCAGTGATTTCGCTTTATCTTAGATCTTATTGGTTATAAAATAAAATCGAAGATGTATAGTGTAATGGCAGCTTTAATTTAACTGGTAATTTGGGGTTGACCGACAACGGACACAATGGCTTTGTTTAATACAGTGTATTTATTCATCCGCTAAATACCTAAATTATTTAAATAGGTGTTGGGACAAAGGTAATACGAATATTACATAGTTAAAAATATTAAATTGTAATGTAAGTATAACGAGTCTTTAAGGTTAAATATCGCTCAAATTTCTTTCAAACCGATACGTGGTTCTTAGCCATGAGCGCTCGCGTTTTCGTCGCGTTCAGTTATAGTCACATAAATCTATTTTTATTTCATTAGCGATCGCCCAAAATTTCGAATCACATAAAATATTTCTCCCCACTATATTATCCACCCTCTCAGAGAATAACTTCCGGGATGAAAATAATTATATTACAAGTTTAAAATCAGGTCTACGAGTACGTTTTAGCATGAATAAGTTACAAATTGAGAGATACAAATTTTCTTTTGCATTTATGTCACCAGTAATGATAGTAACAAACATTAATAGCAATACATTATACCCGGATACATTAGGTACGTTAAATGCAAGAGACCGTATTAATCGATACACAATTTGCTGAATATCTGCACTATCTGCAGCGAATTTTAGCCGGCAACTTTGTAAAATTATAACCACTAACATATCACGCGCGTGGCGTGGCAAAATTGATTACTTGATTAATGAGTTTATGTTACATCTGGCCATAAAGCGGCAATTACCGCACGCCGCGCGCGCGGGAAATCCCACTTCCTGGCCAGAGGGTGACATAAAATTTTGTACTTAACACGGGCGGTAATAAAGAAAGCCTCAGATCGCATATTTATCGCCCTTGCCTTCGGCTCGGGCGTCAAATACCTGCAATCTGAGACATTCTTTGTTTTACCGCCCTTGTTAAGTAATGTACTATTATATACCTAGCCAGTTACTACCTACATTATACAGTAGATGTAAGCGTGTCAATTTCAATATCGGTTTATTGGGTTAATTTAAGTCAGAGTGTATAACGATCGAATATTATATATATAATATTAATTTCATAGGCTACAACGAACGCAATATGAACGAACTTAAACTCTCATAATTACGTACACACCTCAGAGAAACACCCAGTTCAATGAAAAGTATTTTACTTCATCATCATCATCATCATCTTCAGCCCGGAATCGCCCACTGCTGAGCATAGGCCTCTCTCCTTGTACGCCACCCTTGTATTTTACTTATTCCATTTGAAAGTTTAGAGAGAAATGTACATAGATTTATTAGTGTATATGTATGTAAGCACTTTATTGTACAAATCCAATAGCGGATGAAAACGCGTAAATGTCACAAAGGATCGAAGTTCAAAGGCGAACTTGTCCCTATTTTATTACTGATCCTTATTATTATTCTTCATATACCTGTTGTTTTTAGACTGATGTTATTTTTTTTTTTTTTTTTTTTTAATTTATTTGGGTAAACAAACAGTCACTACAAAAAGGCTTAGGTATAGTTTGTTGATAATAAATTTTTACAATATGTGTGACCAACACCGTTTACCACTAATTAATTTAAACAATTAAGATCAATCGGAGCTATAAAGATGAGGCACAGTAGCTCCTAGTGTCTCAACGACAAAAGTACATTATATAAATATGCTAAAAAACTACATATTTATTAAGTTTAAACACAGGTAAGCCCCGAAACCCCTGGAAAGATTCCAAAAATGTCACCCGTGTATAATATACATATTATGTATGTTCTTATGCGTTACAACAAGTGCAACATTCGTTTATTATTTTTACTAGTACTAGAACTCTAGCGAAATCAAATATGCATCAAAGCAAATTAGCAATATATTTTTTATATGGGAGTGGATGGTTTTTGTATGGGAACTCCCATGTAACTTTGGCGCATGTTTAACAAAGGCATAGTATTATGTATCTAGTTCCTTTCTTGTATTTATGTTATCGCAGCATTAGCTTATTACATTCCCGATTCTCGTAAAACGGAGTGTCAGAATCTATTACCGATGTGGATTTATTAGAGTTGTTTACTCGACCTATTTTCTGTACACGATTAAAATAAACATGTTCATAATTGTTAATGAAAAGTGTCGAAAAAATGTATTCTTCTGTTAACAGAATTTTGATCAGAGTACCGTCAGACAATTCGCCAGCCACATTGATTCCATACAATGCCTATTAATACAAAAATAATCAGCCGTACTGGTAAATTACTAAGTAAGTACAGAAAAGTATGATACAGACATTATGCTTTTATTAACACTAATAGTAATAACTAACACTAATGCACTGTCTCAAAATAGTATGTTTGTAATTAATACTCTATTACGTTAATGTTAAACTAGACTATCCAATGGAATAAACGCATACTACGTCAGTCATCAGTGTCAAACTCAGAGAAATAATTCTGTACATAATCTCAGTAATCACCGAAACGAGACCGAAGATGAGCGTAATCAACGCACACACCCTCACAGGCTCACAGAGGGGTTGCGTGATGACGTCACGGGGGACAGAGACAGAGTATACGCCTATAGCCTTCGCTGGAGTGCGAAAAGGAGGGAATATAGGGCAAGCACCGACCTACCTTCCCCGGGTGATACACTGTCGGTGCACCTACGGCAAACTTATTATACTTAAGGTCGGTAAAGGGAACCTTCAAATTATGTCATTCAGTTCTGCCAGACGCAATTCATACGAGGCTCCAGTCGTAATAGTATACTTGCGGGAGCGTGCGATAATATTCCCTACGGTTCTATTCAGCATGTATATGACGTGTACAGGATCGTAATTTAGGCTGATGTCTAGGCTTTGCTGGTCCGCTAATAATTAATACGCTACGGCCTGTGTGGTATCATACGTGGACGTGTGAGCTATTTTATGCGCAAAGCTTGATTTGCATGTATAAAATTAGAAATACGCTCAACGTAACAAAGGAAAGTTTTATTCAATCTTCATTACCGGACGTCGAAATACCAAATTCATTATTAAATAAATATTCATAAAAATACAATGAAACTAAATCTCGAGCTGTAATTGTGTCATAGACGGCAGAATAAAACTCGGGGACAATATTTGACGGATAAATAACAATGACTTCCTTTTGCCTCAGCTCGCAAAATAAAGGCCAGTCTATGAAAAGCGTGTTTCTATTTATGTAACTCAATAGGGAAAACTGTTAAAGCTACATTTTTAAAATAACGCTCATTCAATCGTTATTTTAAAAATGTAGCTTTAACAGCAACAGCTAAAACGTATTGAAATTAAATTAAAATATTCTACGTCCGGTAATGAAGATTGACTAAAACTTTCCTTTGTTACGTTGAGCGTATTTTTAATTTTAGCTTTTTTAGCTTTAGCTTTTTTTAGCTTGTTAGTTGGTCGATAGTGACCCGGCTATAATAGCATATTTGCATAAAAAAGACGAGTTATTTTCTTAAGTGTATTTATTTATTTGTATCATTTTTGGTAGAATTATCCCCTAATATCATTTAATAAACTAATTCAAATAGAATGCCGTGGAGAAAATGTCTATAAAGCCTTTTCCCGGGTGAATTAGAAAATAATATAATCGAGTCACGGTGCTATTCATGAATAAAATGTGCAAGAACTGTTTCTGTTTCTTTTCAGGCGTATAATGTAAGACAGGTTGCTAACAATTGAAGCGCGGCCATCGTCGCAAGTCGTCCATAGTTAAACGCTTGGAATCGCGAAAACAAGCTGAGACTTCATTTTCTATTTGCCCAGCAAGTGATTGAAAGTTGACATCAATAGTTCGGTTAGTCAAACGTCGTTCCGGCACAGAATACGTAATAGTACAAGGTTCCGGACTGCAAAAAGATTCCTCTATTCGAATCCTGCTCAAAGCTATGCTTGTCAAATTTGTGAGTGCACTACACTTCATTGGACCTCACACATAATAAATAAATAAATAAATAAATAAATAAATATTTGTGGACAATCTTACACAAATCAACCTAGTCCCAAACTAAGCAAAGCTTGTACTATGGGTACTAAGCGACGATATACATCCTTATATAGATAAATAAATACTTAAATACATAGAAAACATCCAAGACCCAGAACAAATATTCGTGCTCATCACACAAATAAATGCCCCGGCCGGGATTCGAACCCGGGACCTCCAGCTTCGTAGGCAGGGTCACTACCAACTAAGCTAAAGCGGTCGTCAAATAATAAGCTCCTTAGTCTCCTTACATCATTTTTATTTGTTATGGGGAAATGGTTTGCTCTTTACCAGCATCTATCTCAAGCGTAAAGACGAGACCGAAGATGGAGCGAACTCACCCGAAAGATACTTGTTCACTCTTGTTCGATGTTCGGGTTAAAAGAACCACAGCATTTAAAAAAGAATAAGCAATATGTTCTAAATATGTATTACAAAAAGTCACGTAGCCTCTGAGATTCCTCACTAATCACAGCATTGCCGTAGCTGCACATTTATACCTAAGTTATGCACTAAATATTCCCAACTCAAATTGAAAACGATAAGCGACGAGCACTCAAAGGGAATATTATACCTACTTGAATAATGTATGTAAGTAAAGCAGTTTCGCTAAGGTCGCAGGTATGCGAACATCAATTATTTTACAGTTTTTACGGAATTGTAAACTTTATGATAAATTGTGATAAATTATTTGAGTCTTGAAATAAAATTATTAATAAAAATGTATCCAGGATCTCAATTCATTTTCATTTTCCAATCTCATTTGTATATTCTACGCGCGTTTTTCTGACACTTTGGCTCGCGAAGCTCATTGAAATACAATTTAATCTAAATTGATTAAAAAAGAAACGCCGAACAAAAAATTAACTCAACATTCCAATACCTTTCTCTAAAACATCTTCAAATCGTTTAAAAAAAGCCAATACCTTTCTCTAGAACATCTTCAAATCGTTTAACCCGAATTCGTTGTAAACATTGAAGTATTACGCAGTCCAAAAGGCATCCCAGTAAATTTCAATTATCCATTTAGAGGCAGAAAACCTCCAGTTTAGTTTTTCCATGTAAAGTGTATGTGAAAATAAGCCGTACGTTGGCAGTATATAAACGAGTGAGCTTGTACTGAAAGCAAATGCGGTACGTTAAGCGCTCACTCGCCCGAGGCATGCCGATGCGCTGTTGCTTGGTACTTAATATGTCTTTATAGCATGTTACGGCACTCGACAATATTATGGAAAAAAATATGGGTGAGCAGGTTCGCTATCGCCAAAGAGTGTTGGCATATGAAAATGTTAGTTAATTTTAATAATGCTTGCTTTTTATGGCTCCGCGTCCTGTTTTCACGTAAAGGAAAACCATTTTTTTTTGTTTTTTTTTTTGGTGAATTTATTATTTATTTGGTACTATTTAGTAGGTACTGAACTTGCGAAAAATGTTAAAATGCAATTAAGAAGTGAAATATATCGACCGAATAAAGGTCCTGATTCATCTCCTGGGTAACTTCACGGAATTTCCATAAGCTACGAAAATTATGCCACATCATGACATCAGTAACATACTGAATTATGAAGTCTGTCACGCAGGGCATAAATTAAAAGCCACAAATTAATAAAACGATATACAGAAACAGCACCAGTAAGAAATCTGCTCGACGCCGCGCCTTAATCCGCGTCACAGAGGGGCCGTTGAAAGCAACTGAATAAATTATGCTTCCAAGTGTTTTTTTTTCTCTAAGCTTTATTTATTTACTGCAATGTAGACAGCAAGAGAGTTTCCTGTTTTTTCACTAAACTACTGAGGGAACTGTTACGAAGTTAAGTCAAGTTGCCGGCTGAGGCAGTTTGACTTGCTTTAAAATGTGGAGTCGAGTTTCCAACTCAAACAATGCGTTTTGGATACTTAAGATGTGTGTTCAAGATGACTATTGTTTCGAGGTCTCTACCTACGTTATCTGAGACAATGTTTGTTTTATGTAGCTTGTAGCTTTAAAGTTTTCTTTTTAGATTATTAAAAACAAAGTGTTCATAGACTTGGTTGTTGTCCACCGGCTATTCGAGGCTAGGATTGAAATAAAATGACTATTTTATCCCCCTTACATAATATTTCATTGATATTGCATCAGATGTGTCATAAATCATAATTAACACAAAGTAATAAACCTTTTAAATTACAATACGTCAATTAAAAAAAAATATTACTCTTGAAAGAAATACTATACTCAATTCAACTTCACCCGAGACATTGGTATCGGAAATACGAATATCGTATTACGTTACAAAACACTATCGTTCGCTAGAAATACACTCCTCAGTTTTACGTCATCGTTTCTCATGGAATTTTCCTCGTTTCAAATTACAAGCAAGAAACAAACTTAAGCGAGGCAGTGTGTCATCGCAGCCATCGCTGAAAGCGGGCTAGCCCGGGGACAGAGCCCCATATTTGACTTGATCGCGCCCGTACCACGCCAACTCTCTACTCAACTAACAACTCTAACTACAAAAATAAAACAATCAAAACAAAACCTTGCCACCGCTTATTTAGATTCAGTACACAATGGATAATTTCCGGCAGTTATGCCATTTTTACAATGAAGGCGTACTGGTCTTGCAATAAATGACCGTCCAACGCGATAAATTAGGGACGTCAAAGCGTAAAGGACTCACGTACCGAGTTTACGGTCTTAGAATTGATTTGCTCTATTGAACCTACAGTTGACAGCTATAAGGAGCGCCCTTTGTCTTATTGACAAAAGTAAAAAAGTTCAACCCTTCAAGTTTCGCTCCTATAAATCGAGGAATTTCAGCAGACAAATACCTTGATATAACAAAATACGATTTCAAAAGATACATTCTCATACTTACGCGATAGTTGTCGAACTTTGTCTGTATAAATAAACAAAGGCTCGTTCCGAAACTATCGGGGTTTTAACGGCCATAAATATTAAAGTTTGTCGATATCTCATGGATGTGGACAAATTTGCAAATGCGTGCAAACATAGTGGGAACATGCCTTATGTGGGGAGGGTTAGGGAAAGTTTGTGGAAAAAAGGTTTTGTCCTCGATGGAAATGTTTAGTAAAATGGGGACACGTTTTAGCGTAGCAAATTTCGTGGCTGCAGTTTTCGTGTTGTTTATGTTTAGCTGTGTATTAAGACAGAATAGCCAAATAATGGCTGTTAATGACGAAATGAAATGAAATGAATGTATTTGCTTATTACGGGTCACATAAAGTTGGTACAGAGTATTAAATTACAGTCCACCATATTCTACTTAAATAAGCATGCAAATATTGGTAGGTACCAGTGGCGGAGCGTCCATACAACTCGATTCCCACCGGCTTGCCTAATTTTCAGCCAGTCCAGTTATTTTAGTACGGCTCATGAAGAATAAGAAAGGCAGATTACTTCCGGCTTCGCTAAGAATATTTTTCACGCGCCGCCACTGGTAGGTACAACCAATTTCATTTCTGGGCCACTTCGTACCTTGTCACAGTGAAATTAATATGAAATCTCTAGTGGCTTTCATATAGATTTTCACTGTGACAAGGTACTTACGAAGTGGCCCAGAAATCAAATTGGTTGACCGTACAATTTATATTTTGCTGTCGGTTAGAGCAGACAAAATTTATTTATTTATTTATCGTATGGCATTTATTTCGAACCGTGAGATCTTCGAGAAGACATCCGTGACATCTATGTACTAACTTATTTTTATTTACATCAGTCTCACATTGGAGACTCGGTACTTTGTGTATTGTATAAGATCCCGAGACACTAAACCTCTCCCGCCCAGGCATTTTTATCTGGGTGGCTTAGGCTTAATTAATTATTTATTCCACAAAAGTATAACTAATAGTAAAAAGTGCGAACGGGTGTTTATCAATCTGAACAAGGCTAAGGTACATATATTAGTTTGATAATGTTTATATATAATTATTATAATTCCTCCTTTCTATTTTTTCAGGTATGTTCTAATCCAAGACCCACGCTAAATGATCTTCGATCACAACACAAGTAAGTAAAGTGAGTTGGCAATACATGTTTTGAATTTCCTCGAAACAAATGCGGCTGAACAAAGTGTCATGTTTCAACTCGCTTGGACCCTTATTGGCCACATTGTGACCATGGATATAAGACAATTTCAGTAATTTGTCATCCAATTCCAATATATGTTCTGATGTGTCCAATGACAGACAATATCTTTAGTAAATCTTTTGAAGTATGTCAGGGTCGTATCATAAAATGAAGATATGGAATAGAAGTGAGCACGCAACATAAATGTAGGTACCCTGACTTCGCGTCGTGTAAACAAGTTAACCCAATCTCGTAATACCGTTAAAAAAGTTCGCAGTAATTGAACACGTGAGTGGATGAAGGCGCCGTGAGTAAGTTTTGATGATATGTCGCAAAAACAACAGTTTGAGTAAATCGCATACGACTTGGTACAAATCTGAAATCTGAAAATAAAATACGTTTCGTGATGACTTATTAACTCTACTTATTTATTGGAAAAATAAATTCAAAAAATAGTACTTAACGACCTCATTCACTCATGACTTCAATTGTTAAGGGGAGATATCCCCAACGCAAATGTCCCGCTCTAACACGCGTGAGTTTATAATTAACCATCCCGCTCTCTACGCAAGTTCTGCGCGCAGTTTTGTAAATATTTAGCTATAGTCATTAAGCCAATCATTCTATCAAAGCAAACCCATCGAATTTGTCTATAACTATTTACGATCTTTAATTGAGTACAAAAATAAAACGTTAGTAAATATAAAGTAGTAAATATCAGTAATATAGCCGTAGTATTGAAAATACATTCCAAAAAGGGGTAACTTCGCGATTTTTTTCTATCGAGTGAAATTGACTGCGATTTTGACTAGACAAGATCCTTATGTAACACATATATTTTTTTTAGATTTTAAGACACTATATTCTCTCAAAAGTGGTAATACACGGCCTTAACACGCTCCCGTATAAATTACCGAAATTTGAATAATTTTGCCATGAATTATTGGGTTTTCATTTGGATAATTTTCCTTTATCCAATTGAAAACTCAAAATTTTATTTGTTTTATTGTTTTAAACGTTCATTTGTTTAAAATTAAACTTGGATTCATCAGCGAGTTTTAGTTGACTGTTTTTTTTTATACTACGACGGTGGCAAACAAGCATACGCTCCACCTGATGGTAAGCGGACACCGCAGCCTGAGGTATACGCTCGCAACTCCAAAGGAGTCAAGTGGGCGTTGCCGACCCTTTAAAAAATTTGAGGATGCACTGTGTCAAGGATTTCTGTTTGGTGGCCTCGATATGTTAACCGGCTTAAAGTTGTTTAAATTGATCGTGTTGCGCTATACCTACTATCCACATTATCGCATAGCAAAAAAAGCTCAATTTCAATTATCTGATACGTATACTTACCCGTACTTATGAATATTTTGATTATTTTACAGAATTTCAATTAGATATATTTTCTAGTAAGACCCGTAAATAATAATCTTTTAAATATTTCTAACAAGGCTTTTTAATCTGAAATCAATCACAGCCAATAATACCTACGCTATACGCGCTGTTATTCCATGCTTTATCTTCATATATGAAACTCGGACTAGAAAGTTATCTATCGGGAACATCAGTCGCTCGCTCCTCTGCTCTCAGAGCGAGCTGTTATTTACGACTAATAATAAGTCTCATTCCTATAATACCTCTATTTGGATTATTTATGTTTAGGTTTCAGAAAGGCGTTCGATATAGAGGTCTAATTTTGCTTATGGCACTGAGTTTTGCGCGCTTTTTATTGACGGTTGTACGGGCGAGTGGCACCATATACTGGGTGTAGGTATAATCAAATGGAACTGTGAGGGAAATCCTGAAAGTGAATAAAAATCTCATTCGGAAATCTGATACGGAGAAGTCACAAGCTTGATTTCAGAAATATTATAAACGGTATTCATAGATTTAACCGACCTCAGACTGGAATCGAAGTTTGGTTTATTATGAAAATCGATAGTGATGGTTGTAAGGAACAATTGCTGTTATGAAACCCTCTATCCACTATCTAAATTAATTAATCTAAGCATAATATATCTAAGGATAATGTCATCATCATTATCAGCCGAAAGACGTCCACTGCTGAACATAGGCCTCCCCCACAGTGCCACAATGACCGGTCCAGCGCCACCCGCAAACCCGCATCCAGCGGACTCCCACGACCTTTACCAGGTCCACCTTGTGGGGAGTCCTTCCGGTCCGTGGTTGCCACTCGAGAACATTTCGGCCCCAACTAATGAAAATAAAATCTATAAATGCAGTTTTTGTTGTTTCTAAAATCGGCTTATAGTTTCACATTTTTCCACACTAACTCGTTTATATTGTACATCAGGAATACTTGTACAGCCTTGAGGTTCCCAAAATACTTTTCTATAATAAGGGCCGCCTCTAGCACCTAATTAAAATTAAAAATGGCCGACCTTGCAGACCCGCGGAATGAAACATCATTTGTCACAATAATTACTCTCTCACCCGGAAAAATTATACTTCCTTCAAAAACACGGCCAAGCATTCATTAATTTAGTTTTTCTTTTCATGCTAAAAAAATATGGCCGCGTTGCTATTGGAACTGAAATAATAGGTTCATTTAATATTTTACGTCCTAACACAAATTGTTATTTGTATTAAAGACTACTATAATACTATCGACTATTTGCGACTACGACAATGATGGTCGTGCGATAGCGTGATAAACCACAAGATAAAGCATCTGTCAAAGTACCACCTTATATCATAAATAACGGACTATTAAAGCACACAAAACTTTACCCCTGAAATGAAAACACAAATCAAATAGAAAACGCCCAATAAATCTGTCAGTGCTAACAGGCGTTATTTCAATAATTAAAACTTCGTAAGCATCTGCATTTTACGAAAACATTGACTCGTCGCCTGTAATACGTTGCTCGCCCGCCCTGAATATTTATGAGTAAGGAATTAGAAAAGATTTCCGCTTCGCTCCGTCTTTGCTTCTAGCTTCGCAAACTCTTATATACTGCTCAGCACACTCATAAATTATGCGTACCGTATAACCACACTGTTATGAATTGTAACATGACTCATCTACCCAATTACAATATCCCATATACAAATTTAATAATTACATTGTTTCAAAGCAAGCTGGCTAAAACGCCAGAATTAAATATCTAATCTAAACAAATTAGGACTCCAAAAAGACCAGAGCGTGGCTGTCCTATCCTTCTAAGATCTAAGATACAATTCCGTCTCTCCACGAGATCGACGAATACAATAAGTCATATTACACCGTTTTGGGTTAAGTTTCGAGTGCTGGAGTATGTATATAAAGTATGTATCTGTGGGCCTTTGATGCCCGAAATAAATGATTGACGAACGCTGCTAACCGCAGGCTTCCCGGCTATGAGACTCAGAGAACCTTCTCGACTCATTTCAGAACTTCGCAATTATATTCTGATCTTTATATTAATTTTGTTTATGATGATCTACTTAAGTAGCCGCCGATTGTCATCGGCAGAACCGTCCAGAAAATATAGAACCCACATTTTTATTTGTTCTGATGTTATGAATCAGCTTGTCTACATTAAATATGTGCCCATTTGCACGGAATATTTGATAGCTAGGAACTTTCACTTGTGTATTTCGACCGGTAAAATAACAATAAATTATTACCGAGGGCCCTAAAAGCCGGAGTTTCAAATAGAACACTGTTTAGAGTCTTTATTAGGTTTGTTGGGCTTCTATCTCCTGTTTGAGTCGACAATGGGTCATATTGTTTTAGAAATTTAGTACAGGAACCGGGGTAAATGGGGCTAGTAATTGCGATCCATTAATATAATTTTCAGTGGGTTAAGTCATTAACTCCATCCATAGTACAATTTAATTGGCTTGTTAAATTAAGTTACATTCAAAGCATAAACAAAGCAGTGCTGATTTATATTCACAACTGTAAGACCGTCCATCAGAGCCGTTATTAGGCGACCCAGTAGAGAAACGTGATTCGACTGACAGTTGACATTGACAGGTTTCTGGTACCGTACGGTTGTCGCGCCGAAAATTCAACAAGTCTTAATAATACCGACGTCAAGAAGGGTGAGGTCTCACCTCACCTCACCACTCACCACTTGTACATTATTGACTCGGCCATTCGTGATAACAACGCCTGACTTCACTGGTGCTCGAAGTGGTGAGGTTTTAAAACGTTGTGAATTATAGCCCAGAAGTGGCTTCACCCGCGCCAACCCCCCTCGTCCTTTGTTTAAACGGGACTCAATAACAGCAACTCTTTGAAGTGTGCTAGAAAAACTCGGAGCGCCTTCCGTTAATTAAGGCGAGCCATTCGGAAGGCCAGCTGATTGCCAATCGATATTGGACTGTGGCGAGTGTCAAACGCTTTGATTTTACCGGTGGTAAAATTAATTTGAAATAAACTTATGGTCTCGTAGTTCTAGTAGTCGGGAGTCTTGGCATTCATGGGGAGAGACCTTTGCCCAGGTATTGGGACACTCCTATAGGCAAAGTAAAAAAAAACTTTTAGTTACTGAAATACAGCCCTATCTCAAAAATATATTTGACAAATGTCCATATAGCAGTCTCACGCCCACATTTCAAATGTATTTTACTTTGAGATTTATCCGTAGTGCGATCACTACACGAAATGGTATAAATTTGCTCGCTGTTTCCAAGTTATAAATAATTGAGGTGTACGAGTAGCTTGGTGGTTTCTTAAATCCCTTGATGTTTCTGGTACTTTTTGTCTTCCTTAAAAAGACGTTAATTTACTCCACTCGTCACGAATTATCATTTATTTACCGCCTTAGGGCATATTGTGCTTAGACCTGATTAAAACGAAATTCCAATAAATTTAATGAGATGCCGAAATTAAATACCAGTTAATTTGAGCAAAGATTACCGGTATTCGATCCCCGGAATTATAGCGAAGTCGAAGCGATTATGCTGTATTATTATAGGAGCTATTATAATGTTGCCTTTCCGTTGATTGGAATCCGTTAGCCGTAAATTGAGATATTTACTAGGACTTTATACGCTAGCTTTATGTCCCAACGCATGTTGTTCGCGTGAAGACCTATAACTACATTCGTAATATTGGTAATTATTGTTGTTTGTTAAAAATAAAACTACAAAAAAACCTGGGTACTAATTATAAAAAAGAAATGGTTTTAAATCAAATTATTGCCAAAACTATTGATAATACCAATAAAGTGATTGAAGTGGTACGATGCCTTTTTAAATATTAATAATTATGAAATGAATCAAAACAAAAAATGTCTGTTATTCTAAATTCCGCAAATTATGTTTTTGCTTTTATTGTATGTAGTGCAATTTAAAGGGGAGAAATCAGTTTTTAACTTGAAACACAGTAGGTATGTTCAAATGCCTGACTTTGTCAAGATGTCATATAGCGAACTGATTTTTATTACGCACCGACTCGGCCTTATATTTGATTCTCAATTTTACGTGCAGATGTTTATTACACGTAAAGTGTCAACGGGAATGTAATTTACATTTCCATTTACACGTTCATCTCTTTGAACTTTTATCGTATATTATAAAATGCGATATTACTTTTCCTGTATACCTTTTCACGCTTAAACTGCTGAACAGATTTTAATGAAACTTAGCGTGGAGATAGTTTGGAACTTAAAAAGGACATAGGTTTTTTTACACCAACATTCATTCCTTAATGGAGTGAAAAAGGTGGCAATTTGTATACGGGAACAATAATTAAGCCTGCGCCTAAAATAATAAAGGCCCGGTTTTATAAAGGTTCGTTAGACTTTATGTCGGTAAGTTATGTCAAAAAATGTACTGAGTTACCAAAATTTGATCTGACATTTGGTCTAACGGATCTTTATAAAACCCGGCCTAAATGGCTATTATTAACCGTGTACAACTCGTTATATATTTAATAATATAATATTATAAACGTGAAAGTTTGTGCGGATGTATGGATGTACGTTCCGTTTAATCTCAAAAACTACTGAACGGATCTCTATGAAACTTTCCAGTGTTGTAGCTTAGACATCAGAATAGGACATAGGCTATAATTTATTTCAATATTCAAAAAATTAGGTAGCAGAACTAGACTATCCGTGCGAAGCCGGGGCGGACCGCTAGTATTTAATAACGAGTTGTACACGGACGAATTCGCGGAAAAAATCTTGTAATCAATAGAAAGAAGTCGAAATATATCACAATATCCAGAATATATGTCCTGCTAACGTATCAAAAAGATCAAAACACATTGCATTAAAAAAAACAGTGGTATATATTAGGCGAGTTTTTGTTGTTGTTGAGTGGAAAATACTTATCACAGAATTACGCAAAGTCATACATAATTCCATCAAATAGAAATCAATTTGAAATGCGAAATATGTGTTAGATTGAGCCGTTCTTTCAACTCGTCATAAATTGTCCGCCCACGGCACACGGTTATAACGTAATCCTAAAAGTAATTGTTACGAATGAGGTCATTTCACGCGCGAGCACACGACAAGCACCTCCGTGGCTTTACATAACTGTTTACCCCAGTCACACGAGTCCTGCAACCTGACTATTATTCAACAGATTATGATGTCGATATAGAGCAGAGGTCTCCGATGAGGTTATTCTTGACCCTTGCCCAGTTATGAGGCTGGTTTTCCACTAGAGTTATGCTACGCAGCTATGCTGCGAGGATGCGAAAGCTACGTTCCGAAACTATGTGACCGTCTCCACTAATGCTATGCTACGTACAAGGAACGTGCGTGCGCGTACGTGCTGTGCGAGGAAGATGCGCTATGAAGATGCGAAGCCGCGAGGTAGCTGTGCGAGGAAGATGCGCAGCTCGAGCTATGCGATGTATCGACAGGGGGCGCGGGGAGCGGCAGCGCGGTGAGGGGGGAAGCGCTCACGCATCCGTAGCGCGCATCCGTAGCACGCATCCACAGCAGCACGCATCCATAGCACGTATCCACAGCTCGCATCTTTCCATATAAAAACATAATCCATATAAAGCCCTGCCAAAGGGCCCTGCCAAAGAGCCCTGCTTGCAGTGCCACTGCCAAATCGTATTGTGTGTGGCAGGCAGGGCCGATTTAACAGATAAAAAAATCGGCCCTGTATGCCTACACACAATACGATTTGGCAGTGGCACTGCAAGCAGGGCCCTGCAGGCAGGGCTTTGTGTAGGCAGCTTTAACTGAACCCTTTTCCACCAGAGCTATGCTATGTGAACAAAGGAATGTGATTGGTGGATTTCAAACGCATCCATAGCAACATAGCATAGCATAGCTCTATTGGAAAACCAGCCTGACAGTCGAGTGTAATATGACGAGAAATCAAAATGAAACATTTATTCTGCAAGTAGGCATCAAGGGCTCTTTTCTTTTCAAATCTATGTTACACGATTATATCTGATCTGCTTTGAAAGGCACGTTAAGCCGTTGATCCCGGTTGCTGTCTATGGTAGCAGTCGTTAAGCCAAGTTGGAGGCCTTCGGGCGGTTTGAGAACTTCTAACAGTCCAAGTTGCCCACTCACTTGACAAAGCCTAATCCCAATAAGGTCTAGTTTTCCCTCGGGGTTGGAAGGTCAGATGGCAGTCGCTTTCGTAAAAACTAGTGCCTACGCCAAATCTTGGGATTAGGTAGCGGACCCCAGGCATCCTTCAGGATGCAACTGTACTGGGATAACGCTAGGAGGATGATGATGATTCAAGATAGTTTTGCGCTTGACCACAAATCACCAGATGGTAAGCAATATTGCGGTCTAGGATGGAACGCGTAGCAAATACCGATCATATAACTATTTAATTTCATTTAATAGCACAGAATATTCCTCCGTTACTGGTGTACCTTCTCACCTTTTAGCCTATCTAAATTATACAGTGAAGGTTCACCGTCACTGTTTTATTCATTACGGTTTGTGCTAGTATTTGCAACAAAAGACGGGCACGCTACAGTCCTTATGGTTAACCCTTATTCACAAAACTTGACCCTCCTAAGACGGGTAGGGCTTAGCGAAGTATCATTTCTTTTATTATCATTAGTAAACAGAACTTAATCACGTATGATTAAATTTAATTACTTTATTGAGGTCACTTTTGGATTTGTCGCAACATGCTTGGAAGATCTATCATGATTAAGCGATAATAAAGTGCTAAAATTGTATTCGATTAAAACTCACGTATTGTCAATAATTGAAGGTTACGAGTATACGTTTTTTGAATGGCTGTTTCTATGAGATTTAAACTATTTTAAACCCCTACTTCAATAGATCTAATAATTGGAATTTTACCCAATTTTAATTTACAAAGCATTTCAACGGTAAAATTCATATGCAAATTCAATGAGCGCCGTCAGTTTCAAGCTGGGGTTAAAATTTTGCACGCGATCCAATATTTTGACGAGTGCAGACGAGATTTACACTCCAACTTTCAAGTAATTTCTGTATTTGGTTGTTCCGGTGAACAAATTGTAGGTACCTTATAATAACTTTCTTTACACGTACTCTGATATCAGGTATAGATTATTTTTTGACCCGGATATCATCACCCACGTATATGTTAAACGGAGGATAGATTTTTATACGAAATCGATAGTAAAAACCGCCCCTGTGAGAATCGAATACAAAATTGTGAGTAAAGTTATAAACGAAAGTCAGTTCAAAGGTATAGGTATTTATTCACACGATAACATAAAACGGAGCAAGTACCCAATGACCAGAGGGTCGTCTTGTGACCTATCCTGTTATCTAATGAAATTTTCCCATCCCAGACAACCGTGCAAATGAACACAGCTCTCCAAGGATTTCAGCGCAACACTGACCTGTGCTGGTGTGCTGTTATTCGCGACTTCGCCTCATCTCGGGCAAACCGGTGCAAATTCAGACCTCCTAGACTACGACGGTGGAAATTAAGCATAGTGCCTGTCTGATAGCGTAAGCCTTTAGTAAGCCCTTTCTCGGAGCTTATATTCTCGTAGACAACCATTGTGTGTTAAAAACGTATAGCATCAAAGTTTTAGAACATTTAATCAGTTTTTTACTACCAAATTTCCCATGACGCATCGCTTGCGAAATATAAACAAAAAACCAAAAACGTGACCTTAATTACAATGTCTACGAGGGGTGTTTTAGTACCTATGTTTGTTTACTAACCAGTCCAATTCAAATCCTGAAGACAAGCTTTCTGCTTTTGACCTTTCCATCCACAATTAGGTATTCGGTGCCCAGACTACGTTCTTATATGCAATGTGTTTTCTGAAACTCGCTTCCATGCATGTCGAGATGTGTAACAGAGTTTTTGAGGTACACGTCCTAATCACAACAAAAGTAATGAATTAAGATTGAAAGCAAAGTATTAGGTGAATGTACCACTAGGTACCTTGAAATTCAGTACAGTACAACCTTTTACGACATCACTATCACTCCCGAACATGAACATGCAAATATCTATAACAACAACGCGATGCGTGACACCGTAATCAAAATCGTTTAACATGCTCATGAATAAACAAGGGTGTTGTCACATGTCAGTATTTGTTCGAGACGACGTCAGTCACTGGGAGCCGTGTCAGCTACGCCATTCATGACGTCTCAACGAATCTCACCAGACACCCAGCATTACTTGACGCTGAGATTCGTAACGGGTATCCGCCATCGGAGATCAGCCGTGTTCTGGTTTATTTAGGAAGAGTTGTCAGTAAAAATGAATGCCAGCCTAGCAGAGTGGAGGCGACACGACGGCGGTATTGTTCTCCGGGACAGCGGAGACAGACACAGTATCGTCGATAATTTTATACTTAATCATTCTTAATGAAGAAGTCTTGTAGCGTTATCATTTAGCTACAAATATAACCTAGGGGGAACTGATTTCCAGACTGTTCATTCTTTTTAATCGATTATTTTACTATATTTTATCTCCCCGTATCGCCTGCGTTCTTTGTAATATACAGGGAAGGAGCTGCGTAGACAACTAACATAAGATAAATTAAGACGTCGCGAACTCTAACAAAGTCAATAAATAACCTCTTTTCACTTCACTCCGCTTTAAAATCTTTAAAGCTTGGTCAAAGTCAAACAAACAAAGAAGATAATTTTAATAAGTTTTGAAGGGTCACATGGGCTGATTCACTGGGCTTAGTAGGCTAGGGCGCCTCGTTTTAGGGACGGCAAATGAGGTTCCAAAATTTCGTTTATGTCTGACATTAACTAGCTGTCTCGATTTGACTCTCAGTAGAGGCGGTAAAATTTGGATAGACTACAGGTGTCAAAAGTGTAAACCCACCACTGCCTGCTGAGTTTTCTGCACTAGAGCAGAATATAGGCCGTTCCACGTGCGAGTCGTACGTAATGCCGGTAATATTTCCCGTTGATGTCGGCTGTTACGGCCGCGATGCAGCCATAAGAAGCGGCTTTTGATTTATGCCCTGAATCTCAGAGCTTAGTATTTTCATGAAATAGAGGCCATTTGTCATTTATATTTGTTACTATGTTTGTCCGAAAGAATTTTGGCTAGCATCTTAAGGATGTTGAAAATCTCCCGACATAGTGTTCTAAATGCGCTCTCGAGCGTGAAAACAAAAGTGTGCCTAAAACTATATTTATTTGCATTATTATTTTATCTATACCTCGGTAAGGAGAACGTATGATACTGTACTACACAAGCCAAATGCCACGTTTATCATAAAACATGATAGACAACCAAACAAAGCAAAACTAGTTCGCTAATTTACCTAATAATCTTGTCTCATCCTTGTACCACGACTACCTAGTCATAAGACTTCTTCTTAAAAGAAGATTGCTTTTCCGCGGCTGTGAGAAGTGAATGCCTAAGATTCTGTGAGATGATGGATACTAGGCCTACTACTGTGCCTAATTAATATGTATTTAATTTGTGATAATTGCAATGTATTAAGTTTAAGTTTCATGACGCATGGATTTCTGTAATGTCATCATCTAAACACAATTATAAATAAAATAAATAAAATATACTATGCTACACAGCATGCTTAAGTTTTATATATGTGACTAGTTAGATTTTTGCGTATAGTAGAAATTATTTAAAATGTCCGACACTTTATAAAACTTGTCATTGGACTTTGAATCTTCACGCTTGGACAGTAAAGTCGCTTTTTGAACGGCCTAATTTGATACAACTCGGACAGTTCAAATAATTTTAAGTATAGTCGTATCGGAGGTTTCCCCTGGATTTTCCCCAGGTCACTCCCCAACCGCGCACTCCTATTTAGTCTATTTCATGTTGGCAATATCTTAAAATCAGGAAAAGAGATAGATTTCTTTCTTGTGAATATTCTTCTACGAGTAACTTCCTCGTATGAGGTATTCGTAAAATATTAATGGCTTTTTCAGTTCAATTCATATTTCAGCAATCCTTCACGTCATGACGTTTGTGTGGCTCAGAACGTGTGCAATGCGAGATTCATTTTTGCTCCATTTCACAAAGAATTTCCGTGCGAAATTCTAGTAGAAATTTTAGGATAGGTTGTGAATATTGAACGAAAGCATTTGTATGCCGGGCAACAATTGAAGTAACATCTTGTGGCATGAGAAGGGTCATAGATTGATTGGTACTTGAGCCTTTTTACGTTATTACAATAAAGATTTCTCGTAAATAAAAAGTATATGAATGAATACCAGAAACAATTAGACAGAAGAGGTACGGTATCCATATATGGGCCATTTTGTGTGATACAACTGGAATAACTCTAATAAATGGACGATTAAACATATTTTATTTAACGTAAAATCAAAAAGGAATATTCTGTAGACAAATTCATATACATCGCTTGCTGCGTCGACTTGGGTACTGGTCAGTCTAGGCGGTAAGTATTTAAATTATTGTACCTACATTACCATATCGTTGGTTTCAACTAACCTTCACTGTTTTTTTTATTTTTTTAACAATACCTTTTATGTGTAGTTTTCATTATGGGGCAAAGTTACCCGCCATTCGGTCAAAGGAACCCGGCATCACGGTAATTAGGCGCTGAAGCAGGTTGCAGGGTGGTTTAGGATACAACCGCGAAACGCTAGAAGGGTGAGGATGTACATTGACCGTCTTTAATCATCTCACCACCGTCCACGAGCATAATGTATTCATTCTCACACCTTGCAGCCTAATTAATGACGCACAGTAAGCGTACCAAGAAAGTTCCGAAGAATTCTCCGGGTTAGATAGTTACCAAGGTTTCTCTAGGGTTTAGCACTATAAAAAAATGTACGGTTGGCCTCACAATACAAGGGACTTAATAGTCTTAATACGTTTGCCCCCTGTCGCTTGAATGTCACGTTTACACTATCACACCAAATTAATCGCATAGCTCTTATATGCTAGCGATTAGGGTAACATTTGTAAAAGGAGTAGTAACCTTGCATTTGATTATAAAATTTATAAAACATCCCCTTGTAATGTCACCTCACCTCTCACCTCCCTTAGAAAACCTGTCCTAATCCATAACGTTGTAATGCAAAAACGATACTATAGTGTCTCTTAAAGCCCCATATAGAGGCAATATTTTTTGTGACTCTGACTTATTTATTTGGATCTTATTTATCTGCCCTTTGTCTATAGGCATCCGATTGTGCGAGTGCGACGCTGATATTCGTTGTCTTTACCGGTACCAGGTGTACATTTTTTATGGCTCTAGTAATGGTCCGATTGGCCCCATAATCTCGCGGTCGCTTAACGTTAGAGTATGAAGCGAAGGCCATAAACTAGGATAGCCGTTAAATGTCTTGCATACATGTGCTTAACTTGAGTACGGTTTAGATGGTCAGGCTGTCAAATTTATTCTCAGAATTAGGTAAGAACGACAAAGTTGTTAGTCGGTTGTGCTGTTTCAGCACAGCACAGTTGGAGCGCTCGTGGCCCACGCCTGCGTAGGTACCGCTTGCGGTATCTAAGTTTAAGCAACGTGGGCAGCGGTCAGCACTTGGATGGGTGACCGCTTTGAGTGGTTACTAACTGAGCGCTCCCGTGCTTTGGAAGGCACGTTAAGCCGTTGATCCCAGTTGCTGTCTATGGCAGCAGTTGTTAAGCCAAGTTGGAGGCCTTCGGGCGGTTTGAGAACTTCTAACAGTCAAGTTGCCCACTTACTTGACAAAGCCTAATTCCAATAAGGTCTAGTTTACCCTCGGGGTTGGAAGGTCAGATGGCAGTCGCTTCCGTAAAAACTAGTGCCTACGCCAAAATCTTGGGATTAGGTAGCGGACCCCAGGCATCCTTCAGGATGCAACTGTACTGGGATAACGCTAGGAGGATGATGATGATGTTGTGCTGTTTCAGATGCCAAACGTCCCCCAACGGCGTTGAACATATAGTCACTATCGTGCTACATACATTCAAAATTGTATGTAATATGCCTGAATTGAAGAAGAAATAACTTTGACTTCGAGCTGGGCTAGTGTAACGTAACAACCCAGCCACGGCTGCGAGAAATGCGGCGCGGCAAGTTTAGTGCCTTGCCTGATCATTGCATCTTATCGGTGCACGGTCGAGAAGCACAACGCACTGCAATTAGTTGGGTAGGTAAGGCCATGGAGTGTTACAACCACCCCCGTTGACAAATGCATCAAAATTTCATGGAATCACCTACGGCATGTTAACAGGTTAACTACTAATCACAAAAGTTCATTCATTTTTCATCGCATCTATGAATATTTGGTAACGCACGGGTAGGCGCGGTTGAAACGATCCTTGGCCTTATCCAGGAATCACACGCAATATATAAGGAAAACGCTGCCGCCTCGGTTGTGGCCGGACCGTAGGTTATTGTAGCGTGCGTGCCACAAGCTGCGTTATGGTTGCGTGGGGTTGCTCAGGGGCCGATCCTCGCCCCTTAAAACTTGTTCCGGAACCTGTAGATTACGATAACAAGCGTAATTAGCGCTGTTTAGGAAATAACTGATAATTAACTGCTGCACGTATATTGATAAAAATTAATTTTATGACCTCCGACTGGATTTGAAGGATTACTTAGTAGACAACTTTTAAGTAGGTAAGTGCACTTTATTATTCTGTGGTTTTCCTGTTATTTGTAATTCTAAATATTAATTGTGCCGTTGTCTGCCCAAATATATACTTAGAAACATTAAGATTTGCCCTTATACATATTTTAGAGTCATAAGGCCTTTTTCCCAGCAGCGGGACACCCATATATAGGCTAGAATAATATTAACTTTAAAAAGTACCTAAGACAATTATGAAATGAGCACCCGACCCCTAGTAGACTTGTTTCACTATTTGAGTATCTATGTATTGCAGACTGGAAGGGCGTTCATCTTAAGTCTGGTATTACTCTTAATAGTTCGAAGTTTATATTCGAACATTACTAGGATAAAGAAGTGAGTAATTTGCACATGTTACGTTTTTTAAAACATTTTACTCCGATTTTTTATTTATTTAAAAACTATAACGTTAAATTCTCAGGGGCAGTTATACTGCACACAGTGCAACCGAACATTTGTTTAAAGTAGTACCTCTAAATTGATATGGAATATCTGTAATCTGAATGCAATTTTTTTTATTGTAGTTCCACGGTTTATAGTGTGCAACAAAGTGTATCTGAAATCAATTCAAAATTCAAAATATTTATTGTCCGAATGTGAGTATAATAAAAAGGTCACAATGATAATAAGTTCGTCACAATCAGCCAGTGTTCGGCGTACAATATTCGATAGATACGCTCATCGCATGTCATTGGATCAAAAAATGTCAAATAATAATAAAAATATGATAAATGATTAAGTCAAGATTTTGAATAATATTAAATAGTAGTTTATGCAACTGGTACATAATGAGGGGCATTAAAACACGAGTGTGTTTTATGAAACGAGCCGAAGGCGAGTTTCATAATAAGGTCACACGAGTGTTTTAATGCCTAATTATGTACAGTTGCATACATTACTTTATCTACACACATATTATAATTACTCTAAGATGGGTTCAAAAACCGTAGTAAATAAATACAATAATTGTGTTAATACAACCTGTTTTGCACGGTTGCGGAAATATCGAAATCAGAACTGGCAACAGATACCTGAATGTTATTTTAAAAAGTAAAGAGTCCTTATTCTGATGTGATCATGTCGTTCTAGCTCAAATTTCGTGCGATATATACTAAAAAAACATCGAGCTGACATTTCGCATCGACTGAATTTGAATTTTCAGTGATACTAGAATAGGGACATGTCAACTTTGACATTTAAATTTTGACAGTTTTGTTTGACGTAATATTTTAACATCATATATGAGATTAAAATGAAATATTTTATTACTGCTGTAGCCTTAGCCACAGATAAGAAAATTGCCATAAATTCATTGAATGTTGAAATGAGAGTCATTTTCTACGGTTTCCGAACGCATATTAGAGGATTTATGATATGTGTGTAGATAAACTACTAAAATTAATAAAGTGTCAATGTCATGCCATGAAAGTGAAGATGCAATGTCACTTGTAGGTACAATACAAATAAATAATAATAAGGATCTCAATATCAGTATAATAAGTACAATAATATCAATAATATTTTTGAAAAATTAAAATTAAAATGTCAGCAAGCAATTTTGCATGTTTGGTAGATTCAAAATGCTCATTCACAGTATAATACATTTTCTCTAGGCACCAATTAAATAATTTATTTTTAAATTCTGGTTTTGAAGTCATTTTCATCATCTGTCATCGGTCATTAACTGTAAATTCCATTCACCATTAAAGTGATCTATAGATCGAATAAGTTATGACTTTTTTAATGGTCCTCCCGTTCTTATTCAGGTTAATTTCACAGTGTACGCGTTAATTACAATAAGGAAACTGTGGAAACTACATACAACAGTTCCGACAATCATCTCTGTCTATAAGTAACGTACGTCGCTTTAGCTTAGTTGGTAGTGACCCTACCTACGAAGCTGGAGGTCCCGGGTTCGAATCCCGGCCGGGGCATTTATTTGTGTAACGAGCTCGAATATTTGTTCTTGGGTCTTGGATGTTTTCTATGTATTTAAGTATCTATATTTATATCTTTATAAGTATGTATATCGTAGCTTAGTACCCATAGTACAAGCTTTGCTTAGTTTGGGACTAGGTTGATTTGTGTAACTGTGTAAGATTATCCACAAATATTCATTTATTTATTTACTTTAGTGTTCATCTAAGCATAATATGATGAGCGTTTTTATAATACATTACCTACCTAGGTTGGTAAAACAAAGAAAGAATGCCTCAGATCTCAGGTATTTGACGCTTGAGCCGAAAGCAAATGCGATAAATATGCCCATCTGAGGTTTCTTTATTATCCCCCGCGGCAAGTACCTACAAAATGTTAAAGGGCGGTAAAACAAAGAATGTCTCAGATCGCAGGTATTTGACGCCTCAGCCGAAGGTAAGGGCGATAAATATGCGATCTGAGGCTTTCTTTATTACCGCCCGTGTTAAGTACAAAATTTTATGTCACCCCCTGGTCAGGAAGTGGGATTTCCCGCGCGCGAAGCGTGCGGTAATTGCCGCTTTATGGCCAGGTGTGACATAAACTAAATTAATAAGGAGCCTTAAGCGCCTTTGATTTGGTAACTGTTTATGTTCACGGTACTGTGAACACATACGAGCGTGAAATGATTTCATCGCGTCCCACTTTGCTGAAACGAAACGTTTCTACTGTATGAATTATTTTGATTAAAAATTCACAAGTTGCGCAATGTACTTGTACGGGGTAATGTTCGGTTTGGTTTTGGGAATTATATTTTAATTAAAATTTACTGGTAAGGCCCGTGGTAATCCTAAAATTGTGTATTGCTCGCTCGCTGATGATAGCTCGATATGCTGTGTTTCTTGCCAACCCACGGACCGCAAAATTACGAGTATAATAAAAATTAATATCGTCAAAACGAAAGCATTACTTCGAAAGAATTCAGATTTGAGATAAAACATTCATAATCCTTTTATGAAAGAACCGTGAACTTATCACTTATTGTTTCGAAATAGTAGTAAATTTGTTATGTGATGATGAAAAGAAATATTTACTTAGTACACAAGGCAGTAAAATTGGAGGTGGCATTGTGTGTGAACCGCCTTTGTCGGCTTGACCCGCGGCTGAGGGTGGAAAAGCAATCTAGCTTAACATTTCCTGTACCAATATGGTATCAATTTGTTGTACAGTACAAAAGTAGCAACACGTGTCATAAGCTTGAAGACCCGTAACTACTGTCCCGCACCCAAGTCTGCTATGATTCGACGTCTCGCATCAAATCTCTGTACCTATTAAACTGTAAACCTTAATCTCTACCTCTGCAGGCAGCAGCAGCAGTCAGGATGCATTGTAAACAAATCTAGCACATTCTCGATATCTCTTTGAAATGCGATAAGTTAAGTAAAATTGACCTGAAAGTCGTAACCGGCGGACGCGGGTGGGAAGCCCATTTTTACCGCCTTCCTGTCGTGATAAATGAGTCAATATTGTGCGTGTGGTTATTTAAAAAGCTGTCATGGCTGTGACATAAGCGATGGATTAATGGATATATGGGTGAAGTGAGAGGAAATGGACATTGTTTATTTAAGTATACAACGACGGAACGGTTTTTATTAAATAAGATATTTCTATAGAAATTAGTGCCAAATCAAGGGGAAACTCAACAGAGGTTCCAACCTCCACCAATAAAGTCCACTCCAACAATAAAGCTTTTGTTTCATAGATGTACAAACGCCTCTTTCCTGTGGAGTTTAACTAAATAAAGGACAATAAATGTTGTAATTTTTTTGTTGTACATATTATTTAGCCTAGTTAGAGGCCTTCAGGCGGCTTGAGACCTTCCATCAGTCGAATTGCCCACTCACTTGACAAGCCTAATCCCAAAGGTCTAGCTTCCCCTTGGGTTAGAAGGTCAGCAGGTTGTCGCTTCCTTAAAAACTAGTGCCTACGCCAAATCTTGGGATTAGGTAGCGGAACCTGGGCATCCTTGAGGGTGCAACTGTACTAGGATAGCGCTAGGAGGATGATGACATAATCGGCATAAACGGCGTCTCCATTTCATAATCATAAAAAATACTTCCATGTCCATAAGCCTTTAACTATTGACAACAAGAGGGTAGACTTCTTTTGCTTTCATCAACTGTGTACAACCAACATTGACACTAACAATATGCAATTTCTCTGAACACTAAATTATTTTTCATAACTACATTTAATCATTTTCCACAATGCCCTTGGATTTTAATAAGTGTTGAAGTACCTAGTATACTTACACTACCTACAGCTTGCAGCTCAATGAGGGCTCAGGCTCTGTGAGCTGTGAACCTCGCGACTGATATTTGACTGGATTTTGGTAAAAAAAGAAAAACAAAAACATAAAATGAAGCATCTTAAAATTTCATACTATAATCGGACTTTTTCACACAATTTCACCAAAATCGTATGAGAAATGCGACCTGTAGAGGTAAATAGCCGGACATAACAAAGAGCATTTTTGCCCTGGCCGAAACAGCTCGGTCTTTTCTCGCTCCGTAAAATATGATAAATATTTGCATATATGTACTTAAAAAATCGAAAAGAAACAGCAATTCAGACTTACACATAATTTTAATTAGTCCGTCCCTGAAGCCCAGTTTATTGTATGTTATTTAGGCCAAGCCAGTTTAATGTGTTCTGTAATTCGCTTGTGCAAGTTACAAACTTCCCAACGGTGGTTTGACCGCGTCACGGCTTGGGGGATCTATTTTACTCAACCTTGAATTGGAATTGTTTTGAAATATTATATAGCCGCAATTGAAATATGTTGCATACGGCATCTCTTGCAATCTGATCGGCAAAACTGCTTTTTAGTTTATAGAATACATGTTCAGATTTTTTTGCACCCAATGAAATGTACAGATATATCTTGGTGACTTTACCTCTGGAAGCAAACGGGCATCAGGCAGCTTTGTTATATTAAGACCACGTTATTCCAAATCATAGTATTTTTCATTCAATTTTAAACCATTAAATACTCACTTTATTGATGGGATATTTAGATATGTTATAGTTTAAGAGTCGGTCTAGTGTATTTTAAGGCTGAAAACACGATATTTGAAACTTCGCTCGATGATCTCACATCGCAAAAACAGGTAAATTTTGATCTTTGTGAGTCGTATATAAAATATATCCAACTCAGACTCGAGTAAAATATATCAATAGATAGGAAACGATGTGAAGAAGTGTATTTTACGGCTAATTTTTTTTTAAATGTTTTTATATTTAACAAAACTCAAAAATATCAGAAAAGCAAACTGCGCGCTTCATTTTAGTAGACAGATGGCCGTTGGGCCTCGAGCTGGACGGACGTCTGTCGCACTTTTTGCAGTTTGACATTTATAAAAATCGCATATTTAATACCAGTAACTAGATGATATTAACATTTTCAGGGTAAATTACTGGTGAGTCATATCGACGAATAAACATTTAAAATAGTTTTCCTGGTACTTTTACAATTCGAGATAGTGGAAAACATAAAATGTGGCTAATAAAGCTTATAATTATATCATTTTTTTCCTTTTTAAACCCTCTCTTATTACAAAAGGTTTCATTGAGTATTTTTAGAATGTGGAATTTTTTTCCATTATACGGGTCACACTCCTTCATATAGCATATTGTATATTTTATGTCTATGTGTGAGTATATTCATAGCGCCTGACACATAGTTTGACATCTGACATTAGCAAATTAGATTCAAGCTTGGTATTTCAAATACAATATTTTAAATTATTAAATATATTGAGCTTCGTATTGTAACAAAATAAATATGCCCAAACGGACCGTAATCCTGCCAAAGTTTTGACGCTATTCGACTTCAATTTGCTCTGCAGTTCAATGTAAAGCAGAATGACATCAGTATTACGATGAAAGTGATATTATTGCATTGTGTAATTATTCCAATATACCTATCAACGTAAACGATAAAAAAAGAATAATACAAATTTAAATGAAAAGATGCCTCTGGTAATATCTGAAATAGAACGGGCCCAAAGCTCTGAGGAATTCTGGCCGCTTACGGCTAGTATGTGGGGGAGCATATCTGGTGACGACGTCGCGGTCTCAGATCTATGATCAGCGGCTTCGGTGAACTTCACTTCATAGCCACATCATGCGCAAATGTTTACGTCAATTTACTGGACGAAGTGATGCTGCAAATTGTTCTACTGACTTTCCTGACTTTATTCAAGATAATTGCCCCATACAGCACGGGTCACTTGGGAATGGTTTACTCTACAGCTACATCCAGGCATAAATGAAATTTGAACCCGATTGAGAATCTTTGGGGTTTAATGGTTCAACAGTGGGATCATCGCCATGAAACCAAAGAAGCAATTCAAGCAATAGATACTGCAATGAAATATGGGAGGAAATGCGGGGAACTGACATAATTATCAACGTCTTCTCAGCTTATTGAGAGACAGGCTACAAACTGTTATAGACGCACTGTGGTTGCACGCATTATAATCCCTCAGTCTTATGTTTTATGTTTATGATAAATTATATAATAAATCTTGAATTTTATTTAAGATGGATTTATGAACCGTACTGTATTCTCGAAGATCTCACGGTTCGAAATAAAGGCCATACGATAAATAAAGAATAATAAAGAACTAAGTAATAAATAAAGTTGTAAGCTTTTATTAGCAGGGCAAAATATTTATGTTGAATCTTTTTCTAAATAAATAAAAAAAGTACAAAATATTTATTTACCAAAATAACGCTCAATAATTATTTATGCTCTAAAAATTACGGTTGTTTAAATAAAACACAAAAAAAAACACTTTCTCTTGCCTGAGATTCGAACCTGTGACCTGTGCTTTAGAGAGCAAGCGATTACTAATTACACCACAATGTACTTGGCTTAGAGGTTGAAATTAAGCTACTTATTTGTGGCTTGCAACTTTGACTTTTTGTGTCGAGTCGTGATAAAATTTAGCCCTTATTTAGTTAAGTGAAATCTGTCAAAACTGCGCAACAGAGACAGAGATATGCAATGACAAGTCTACACTCTTTTGCGTGAATGTCATAACAATCTGTTCTAAATTTAAATGGTTGACAACCTAATTATCACGTGCGCCACTTTGGCTTATTCTGGTTAATTTGACAAAGAAGGTCTGTCACATATTCAAATTCTAAGTTACAGCAATCATTAAAAAAAACGGGGTCAGTGACCTGTCACAGTAAAGTGAGATAGTGTGTGTAAAATGTAATTGTGTTTGTTACTAGGGAGAATTACGATAATGTTGCGCCGCCTAGCGGATTTTTTGTGTCGCGTTTGTAGTTTCGCTGCAATAAGAAAGCCTTAATGAATTTATGTCAATTTTCTTATCTGTGGCTAAGGCTACAGCAGTAATATAATTTTCATTTTAATAATCTCATATATGATGTTAAAATATTAAACGTCAAACAAAACTGTCAAAATTTAAATGTCAAAGTTGACATGTCCCTATTCTAGTATCACTGAACATTCAAATTCAGTCGATGCGAGATGTCAGCTCGATGTTTTTTTAGTATATATCGCACGAAATTTGAGCTAGAACGACATGATGACATCAGAATAGGGACTCTTTACTTTTTAAAATAACATTCAGGTATCGGTTGCCAGTTCTGATTTCGATATTTCCGCAACCGTGCAAAAAAGGTTGTATTAACACAATTATTGTATTTATTTACTACGGTTTCTGAACCCATCTTAGAGTAGTTATAATATGTGTGTAGATAAAGTAATGTATGCAACTGTACATAATTAGGCATTAAAACACTCGCCCCTCATTATGTACCAGTTGCATAAACTACTAGTATATGTTGGCAAGACTGCTGCCTTACCTATCTGTCAAAGGTCAAAGGTACTGTGCATGTAAGAGATTAAATTAACGGTTGTGTCTTGAAATAAAATTCAGTTTTTTCTTGTTAAAACCTCTTGTTTTACTTATATTTTATCAGGTTATTGGGCTCAGACAAATAATCCTGTAAGTTAAAGTAAAGCAATTGTGTTGGACACTGTTCGTTGTGGTCATGCATTTCAATTTAATTATGATTCTCGGAAACGAACGCGCCAATAAAATTAGAATGCAATACATATATGTGGAATCGACCTCCGGGCCGCATCTGCCGGGCGACTTGCCCTACTTACCGCACTAGAGGCCTTTCCTCTGCCTCTTGGAAACAATAAAAGTGACGACCTTCTGGTTGCTCGTTTTGACGGCTTTATTAAGCTTTACTCTAACTTCACTTCTTAAAGTCATCGTGGAGTGATTAACAAGTGTCAGAGTACGGGCTGTTTAGCTTCCATAGTTAACAGCGCAGCGTATTTATTATAGTAGTGAATCTTATTGTCTCTAACTTTTAAAATGTTAAATGTCAATATCAATATAACATCCATCCATCATTCTAAAATAAAATAAAACTATAGCTTGTAGTATCGGCGAAACTTAAGTGATCAACGGTGAACCTTATAGCAAACTGGCAATAAACTTAACTGATCAACGGTGAACCTTATAGCAATCTTGCAATCAGGTTGCGGTCAGGTTAACTGTATCGTCGATAGGCACTCGACTCGTAATCGTATACAGTAACAAAATGCATAACGCAAAATAACCCTTTTTCAGTTGCAATAAGGTGCGAGTAGCATTCTGAAAAAAGTACTGTGGGCTAATGTTACATAGAACATGTCAATTTAACCTAGCATGCCAGCTGAACTGGAGACAGAAAATACTCATTGAATTAATACAATGCCAACCTTGCAAACTACGAGCAACTGTTGACTTGTCTAACTCAACTCTGGGGCATTACGTGCGGGGCCAGAGCAAGCTTGTTACTGCATCTGTGTTTGTCTTAGTCTTAGGTCTGTCAGACATGTGCAAAGCAAATCGTATGTCTAACAATATAGTTGTTATTATTGGCATTCAATGTAGGTACTGTACGAGCATTCGTTGTTTACCTATAGTTAGCCTGAGTCAGTTTTTGTAAGTCTGTCAAATCCGAGCCTTGATACTCATAGCTATGCATAGATACGCTTATCAAGACACGTTACGAGGTACGTTTTTGTTCTTCGCTTTCGATCCCGTTCATTACTAGACTTACGCTCGTCGAGTTTACTAGTTTATTCAGTAGTTATATGTTTTCAGTACCCAACCACCAATAAACAGATATATTTTCTACTGATTTTAATGCCAATGAAAAGTCACAGAGAAGGTACGGACAGCGGTTAAAGCACCGAAAAGTTTTTCTCAAGGCCTTTGGCGATATACCACTATAATAAATGACAAAAGTCGTCCACCGTGAAATCAAGAAGGCATTGCATGGTTGGTTGTCCGCAGCGGCGGTCACATGCCGTGACCACCCAGCAGTATATTAACTGCTCACAGCATGTTTCGTCGAGTCTCACCGTAATGGCCTGTTACACTCGTTATTCTCACTCATCCTTTGCCGCTCTGTTTCAAGACCTATGTAGTTACACTTGTTTACACCGTTACTACTTACTCACCTGGTTACCAATCAATTATGACGACAATTAAGACGGCTCTGTCTAAATAGGCCTTTAAGGAATTTGAATCGAACAATCGTTAGCTAGTTTCTGATACAGTAGATATTTCAGGTACAGCGCCATCTAGTGATCCACAAATACGAAATCGTCTTAAACACCGTAGTTACGCCGGTTACGCAACCAGCGTCTGTTTGCGGCCACCTGAAGGAAGGTCTAATTAATTATTTTTTGTTTTTAAGAATATTGAGAAACAAAGGAAACCCACCCATAAGGTCAATTATAACTTACTTTCCCCTTTCAAATCTCATTAAATATTCATCCCAGCGAAAAAGTGCGTAGAAACCTTTCTTGTAGATAATTTTATGTAGTGTCTAAGAACATTTTTTGCTGCAGGCCACCGTTCAAGAAATTTTTACAAAAACTAAAATAAATGACCTTTACACCTCCCTCTACCCGTTATCTCCACCCTCATCCTCCAGGACTTTTAGTATGTTTAAAGGGCATCCTTACCTACAACTATGCCAAAATTTGCTTATACACGAATTATTTCCGCCAATTGGCAGTTAGTGGTCTTCGTTACTCGAACTAAAACTTCAGCGGCTTATTGCTTTTTATTACATAGTTATTTATGCAGGCTTGGTCGTATCTCAGCTATATTTCTGTGTCACTATCTGTAACTGTGCGAATTAGAAAGAGGGGGTAGATTTTTCTCCACTCGCGTCGGGTATCAGTGTCACTAGCCCCGCAGATACATACAGATAGATACGAAATTGGGGCGCCGACACATATAGCACTTCGGGAAAATAAGCTATTTGCGCTGAATATGCAGAAAATACGCGACGGCGCGCCGCCGCGGAGTACAAACAACTTGTTCACTACTTGCGTGTTCCTTGGTCACGTACATATACTTCCTCGTCAAATTTGTGTACGGTTGTGGAGAAAATCAATGTAGGTAGAATAAAACCAATCTTAAACTGTACGCTCCTCCACATGTATCTACAGAATCTCACACATTCAAACATTAATACAAGAACTTACTACTTACACTTATTTTTACACTTTAAAATGGTACAAATTTGGCGGTTTTATCGCTAATGAGCGATCTCTTCCATAGTACTCTCTTACAGAAACAAAATTGAATAGAAGATATTCATAATATGCTAAATCGTATTGTATGCGTATGGTAGGTATAGCAGACTTAGAGTAGCGTGGTCTAGAATGGGTTTAGACATGCCAGCACGCGACGAATGTGTGAATAATAGCACACACTGTGCAACAGTGTACATAAAATGAGGAACAAAAGAGGACAGACAATGCTGCACTCTGCTCCAGCGCCTCACGCCTCGAATATAACGCCATTTGTACTTTGTACTTGCGATAAATTTGTAACATTCATCCGTGACTACTTAGCTTTTGTCCGCGACTGCGTCGGCATAGTACTCGTTATCTACTTAGAAATAATTGCTATTAAATTATTCTAGGCGAAGAGTTCATTAAAGCCATCCCATACAAAGTTCTACCCCTTTAAGGAATTAATTCCGGGATAAAAACTATCATATCACTTACCTATGCCCTTTACGAGATCTCAGCTCAAACCATCTTCATGTCAAATTTTATCAACATACATTCACCGGTATAAGATAGTTACGTACTTGCACATTTATATTAGTATAGATGATGTTTTTATACTTGTGATTCCAAACAACAGCGTGAATACGTGAGTTTTAACCGTTTAGTAAAATAAAGTTATAACATGTCTCACGAAAGTTTAAATTCAAACAGCGTTGCCGTTTATTGATTTGAAGTATCGTTGTGAGTAATGAAAGTCCCTCACTCAACAGAGCACAAAAAATTGGGAGTTCTAGAGGCCTTACACACCACCAGAAACACCACCAATATACTTTTCAATGGCTGCGACCTCCTCCGGTTGAGCTGTTTCAAACATTAGCAAGATAATATTCCGCTGTGGTCTCTAAAACATTTAATTCATACTAATGTATGAATTAAATGTTTTAGAGACCACAGCACTATTTTAGTACTATAATTAGTACTAAAATAACATAGTTGCATTTTTTATCATGTTTGTATGAATGAAAAGTCTGCAGGAACATTAAGGAAAGATAGTTGTGTTGCAGTCGACTGTGTAGAGTCAGCGTTATAAATATGTATACATTGTAGCACTCTATTGTTAAGAGATAAGGTCGAAAAGTGTACACATGTTTGTGATGCTGACTGCACAGCGAAGAACAAAGAAGTGGGACAATGCGGCGCTCGCTGGTGTCTGGCGCCTCTAATGTATAGCTATCTTCCATTTTATCTTACTATCTTGTAATATAGCTAACTTCTACACGTTTTAGGATAGTTGGCACACGCATGCATAAAAACAAGCTACATAAGTTTGAACAAAACTTTACGGAAGCAACACTCTTAGACAAGCCTGAAGACGAGGAGTATTGCGTCTCTTATGTGGAAGACATAAATGTGCCGCTTACAATAGCATTCGGTATTCGTTTCAATTTCCAAATTCAAGCTGTATCACCTTGTAAAATTCTTATAAAATCTTTTATTTTTCCCATGCACCCCCTTAACATACTTAGGTATAATCATGAAAAATTATTTTGTGATACTGATTGTAACAAATTGGCCCAATCACTATTACAAAATCACCCACTTATTTTGATGAAAAAATACATAACATACCTAATAAAAGTAATTACAAGGTAAAAATCTACCTATCGAGGAAATATGGAAACCCTCTTTCCTTCCACATAAAATCAGTCGTGATACTTAATAAAAAGAAAAAAGGCGGGTGACAGGAGCCAATGGAGGAATCTGGTCGGCAAGAATGGGACATGATGTCACGATCCTCAGCATTGGGGGAGCGACTGATGATGATGATGACTTAATAAAAATAGAAAAATATGATTACACTGTTAAAAATTATGTAATTTTACATGCAAAAAAAATACATAAACATGTAAATTTCCTGAAAAAGCAAGAACATTTACCAAAAATCATGATATTTTACATAAATTTCATTAATTTCAATTTTTTTCGGCAAAATTTACAATTTTTATGTCGTTTTACATAACATTTATGTCATAATCACTAAAACATGGACGTTTACATAAATTCTGTAAAAATACATGGAGTTGCTTTGAAAAATACATGTCGGTATGTATTTTTAAAAATTAAAATGGGGATTTTGCATAAAAAATATGTGGTTTTACCTACTTTCCTGAAAAATACATTTTTATGTAAATTTACTTAGGTCTTATGTAATATTCACAAAAAAGGCAGCAAAATTACAAAAAAACATACGAAATTTCCTAAAATTTCTTTAATTTTACAAATTTTCTTCAATTTTTCTATTTGTATGTGTATTATTACATAAAAATTATGTAATAATATCTAAGACATGGACGTTTACATAAAATCTGTAAAATTAAACGGAATGTTTGGGAAAAATACATTTCGGTATGTGTTTTTAACAATTAAAACGGGAATGTCACATTAAAATCTCGTAGTTTTACCTACATTCCTGAAAAATACATTTTTATGTGAATTTACTTACGCCTTATGTTATATTCAGCAGCGTATCAGTAAAATTCCAAACAAAATTACGAAATTTCCCATTATTTCTTTAATATTACAAATTTTGTTTTATTTCTTCTATTTGAACGTGTAGTTTTACATAAAAGTTATGTAATAATCACTAAGACATGGACTTATACATAAAATCTGTAAAATTACGCGGAACGTCTGGGACAAATACATTTCGGTATGTGTTATTAAAAATTAAAACGGTAATTTCACATAAAAGTCTCGTGGCTTTACTTACATTCCTGAAAAATACGTATGTATGTAAATTTACTTACGTCTTGTGTAATATTAAAGAATCCGACAATAAAATTACAAACTTTTTTACGAAATTTCCCAATATTTCTTTAATATTACAAGTTCTCTGTAATTTTTTTATTTGAATTTGTATTTTTACATAAAAGTTATGTAATAATCACCACGCCATGGACGTTTACATAAAATCTTTAATATTACACGGAATTTCTGGAACAAATACATTTCGATATGCGTTTTTAACGATTAAAACGGTAATTTCACATAAAAATTGCTAAGTTTTACCTACATTCCTGAAAAAATACTTTTTATGTAAATTTACTTATGTATTATGTAATATTCAGAAAAATGGCAATAGAATTACATAACATATTACGAAATTTTCCAATATTACTTTAATTTTACAATTATTTTTTTAATTTTCAATGTCAACCCGTCTTTTTACATAAAAAAATATGTAATTATCACTAAGACATGAACATTTACATAAAAGCTGTAAAATTACACGGGATATCTGGGACAATTACATTGCTATATGCATTTTTAACAATTGAAACGGGAAACTCAAATAAAAATGTCGTGGTTTTACCTACTTTCCTGAAAAATACCTTTTTATGTAAATTTACTTACGTCTTATGTAATATTAAGAAAAATGAAAGTAAAACTACAAACTAAATTGTGATACTATTTCCCAACTTTATTTTTTATTTTCCATTAGACTACTAGTTTTTACATAAAAAATATGTGATAATCACGAAGACGGATGTTTACATAAAATCTGTAAAATTACACACAATACCTGGGACAAATACATTTCGGTATGTGTTTTTACCAATTGAACCGGGAATTTCACATAAAAGTGCCGTGGTTTTTCCTAGATTCCTGAAAAGTAACTTTTATGTGAATTTACTTACGTCTGATATTCAGAAAAATGACAATAAACTACTATCAAAATTACGAAATATCCCTTTTTTATAATTTTCTATTTAATTCTTCTTAACAATAAAACGGGAATTTCACATAAAAGTGCCATAAATATACCTTTTTATGTGAATTTACTTACGGCTTAGGTAAAATTCAGGAAAATTACAGTAAAACTAGTAACAAACTTATGAAATTACCCGATTTTTTTTTAATTTTCCATTTGATTTTTTCATTTTACATAAAAAAATATATAATAATCACGAAGATGGACGTTTACATAAAATCTGTACATACACACAATGCCTAGGGCAAATATATTTCGGTGTTTTTACCAAATGAAACGCGAATTTCACGTAAGTGGCGTGATTTTCAATTTTAACCCGTCTTTTAACATAAAAAATATGTAATTATTAATTAAAACGGGATTTTCACATAAAAATGTCGTGGTTTTACCTATTTTCCTGAAAAATATTTTTTAGGTGAATTTACGTTACGTCTTATGTAACATTCAGAAAACTGATAATGAAATTACAAACAAAATTATGAAACTTGCCTTTTTTTAATTGTCATGGGCCTTAGAGCGTGTTCACATAGCACGACACGATATTGTTCACATTTCCGTTCCGATGTGGTTCAAATTCGATATCTGGATGTCCGGGAGGTCCCATAGAAAAAATCCCAGCTCAGATTTGAAAAGGTAGCTATTTAGATTTTTATATTTACAGATTTTTTTTTTTATTTATTATGTTTTTTTTTTCGTATTTCGATTTTGAACGAAATCGGACTATAAATTAAAAAAAAACTGAGCTGTGGCTACTTTCTTAAAATCTGAGAGATTCGTATTAAATTACCTCCCGGACCCTCAGATATTGATTTTGAATGAAATCGATCTATAAATAAAAAAGCGGCCAAGTGCGTGTCGGATCACGCACAACGAGGGTTCCGTACCGACACCTACTAGTCCACATTTCAAAACACTATTTAATACCTTGAATCAAAAAAGGTCGTATCTTCATAGGGAAGTCACGGCACTTACGTCTTTTTGTTTGGGCAAGACAGTTTTTCAGTGATAACTCAAAAACCCTAAACCCGTTGTTGTTCAAACCAATATTCGTTGAAAGTATTTATTATTATACACCACCTCAATTTTTTTCAGAATTTTAATCTTCATAGTTTGGAAATTAGAGGGGCGGGGGGGGGGGGGGGGGGGGGGGGACACTTTGTGCGACTTTGGGGGCTAATATCTCACCAACGATTGACTTAAATGGAAAACTTTCTTAAAAACCTCCATATAATTTTTAAAGGCCTATCCAAAAATACCCCACACAACTACTTGCATTGAAAAAAATTTTCTTCCCCCGGTTACATGTATGGGGTGCCCCCCTAAAATATTTATTTTCCTTATTTCACATCACATTTATATAACGGTTCATAGAATACATCTTCCTACCAAATTTCATAATTGTAGTACTTATAGTCTCCGAGTAAACCGGCTGTGACATACGGACGGACAGACAGACAGACAGACATGACGAATCTATAAGGGTTCCGTTTTTGCCATTCTGGCTACGGAACACTAAAGACCTAAACTGTGGTAACCTTCTTGAAATCTGAGCTAGGATTCTTATTTAATGATGACCCTCAGATATCGATTTTGATCGAAATTGAACTGTAATATAGGTATTAAGTCCGGTTGTGTGTGCTTTACGGAATAAATGGTTTTTCTTCTTCTTTCTTCTTCAAAATCAATATGGCGACACTTTTTTTCAAATCTGACATAAGCTTCGTCCAAAATGATAACTAGTGGTAATGTGAGTATGTGGACTGTATTAGGATTATTTTTTTTTACTTTAAATTCAAAATAAATGTTAAATTCGAAATCCTCATCGCCGAATTAGTCGAAATCGAGTATAATGACAATATTTCCCAAAAAAAATTTTTTTTACTTTAAATTCTAAATAAACGTAAAATTCGAAATCCTCATCCCCGAATTAGTCGAAATCGAGTATAATCACGATTTTTCGCAAATTAAATTTTTTACTTCAAATTCAAAATTAATGTCAAATTTGAAATCCTTATTCCCAAAAAAAAAACCTATATCGAGCTGACGTTTCGTATCGACTGAATTTTAATTTTCCTGTTCCAAATTTAAAAAAAAAATTACATTATTAAATAGGAAATTACAATGATAATAATGTTACTGCTGGTAACCTTCACCACAGGTAAGAAAATTTTCATAAATATATTTTTTTTCTATTGCCT
This sequence comes from Cenopis cana, assembly GCA_951800055.1. NCBI lineage: Eukaryota > Metazoa > Arthropoda > Insecta > Lepidoptera > Tortricidae > Cenopis > Cenopis cana. Next base: position 415,200 of record OX637476.1, on the reverse strand, counting down.
ACGGTTTCTGAACGCATTTTAGAGGATTTATGAAATATTAAATTTGAATGTCTTTCCACATCACTAAAAAAAATTTAATGTTTTAGTTTTTAGTTGGTCTTAATTAGTCATAATGTTTATTATTGTATTTTACATCACTAAAAACGGTTTCTCGTTTCATAAAACACGAGTGTGTTTTATGAAACGAGCCGAAGGCGAGTTTCATAATAAGGTCACACGAGTGTTTTAATGCCTAATTATGTACAGTTGCATACATTACTTTATCTACACACATATTATAACTACTCTAAGATGGGTTTAGAAACCGTAGTAAATAAATACAATAATTGTGTTAATACAACCTTTTTTGCACGGTTGCGGAAATATCGAAATCAGAACAGGCAACCGATACCTGAATGTTATTTTAAAAAGTAAAGAGTCCCTATTCTGATGTGATCATCACGTTATAGCTCAAATTTCGTGCGATATATACTAAAAAAACATCGACTGTAGAAAGCTTGAAAGAAGCTTCGTCCAAAATGATAACTAGTGGTAAATGTGAGTATGTGGACTGTATTAGGATGTTTAATGGATGATAGAAACACGTAGATTTATATAAAACTATATTAATAAATCAATAATAATATTAGACCAGGCGAGCTGTCAACACTGAATCCTCAAATTTTATATAGGGTAGGCAATGCGCACGTGACTCCTTCGGAGTTGCGAGCGTCTATAGGCTGCGGTATCCACTTACAATCAGGTGCACCACACGCTTGTTTGCCACCGTCGTTGTATAAAAAAATTAACAAAATCAATTTGGCCGACACTTTTTCAAATCTGACGTCAGATTGACCCTAAGTCGCTCAAATATCGATTTTGAACTTAATCGGGACGTATATAAATAAAATAAAAATGGCCGCCACTCGTTTAAAATCTAATATCGAATTTATATTAAAAGACTCCCGGATCGGAATATCTGTTGAGTTTCGTAACAAGTTATTACGAAACTCAACAGATATTTAAAAAAAACTGAAATAATTTAAACCAGTATCACATGAGATTTTTATACAGAAGCTATGTGGAATTGGTGTTCGTGGAGTAGCTCTCAATTGTTAAAATTAAAATAACTAGTGGCTCTGTGAGCTGTAGACCTCGTGAGTGTTTTTTTTTTATTTCCAAAACTATGTTAGATATCGAACCTGTAGAGGAGGATAAACCATAGATTTTTTTTTAGATTACTCGACAAAAATATTCTATGTAATCAAAGAACGTGCTCACAATACTTCACGAGAATCTGTTGTGAAATGCGACCCTTAGAGGTGAACAAATCGAAATTCGGCCGCAGAAACACAAAATAATTGATAAAAAAATTGTTTTTTTAAATTTTGAAAAAGTGACTCGATAAAAAAATTCTATAGAATTACCGCACCTGCTCACAAAATTTCACTAAAATCGGTTGATAAATGCGACCTGTAGAGGAGAACAAACCAGTGAATAAAAAAAAAAAAATTTACAAAAATTTACTTGTCTAAAAAAATCTATGTAATCATAAAACCTGCTTACAAAACTTCACGAGAATCGGTTGAGAAATGCGACCTGTAGAGGAAAAAACGGCCGCAGAAAAATACGAAATCATTGATAAAAAGTTTGTTTTTTCGAATTTCAAAAAAGTGACTCGACAAAAAAATTCTATATAGTTACCAAACCTGCTCGCAAAATTTCACGAAAATCGGTTGATAAATGCGACCTGTAGAGGAGAACAGCCAAAGACGAAAAAAATTTTTTTTCATAATTTACAAAAATTTACTCTACAAATAAATTATATTATGTAGTCATGGAATCTGCTCACAAAATTTCATGAGGATCGGTTGAGAAATGCGACCTGTAGAGGAAAAAACGGCCGCAGAAAAACACGAAATCATTGATACAATGTTTGTTTTTTTGAATTTCCAAAAAGTGACTCGACAAAAAAATTCAGTATAGTTACCGAACCTGCTCACAAAATTTCACGAAAATCGGTTGATAAATGCGACCTGTAGAGGAGGACATACAAAAATCCGGCCGGACATACGAAAGCATTTTTGTCGAAGCTAAAACAGAGACCTCGTTTCACTCGGTCAACTACCACGTAATGAAGTAAATAATAGTTTAACTGTTAAACGGTTAAACTTTAAAAGGAAGATTTTTTTTTGCGGAAACCGTCATTATCCTCGATGTCGACTAAATCAGGGATAAGGATTTCAAATTTTATATTTATTTTGAATTTTAAGAAAAAAAAATTTTTTCTGAATAATCTTCATACTCGGTTTCGACTAATTCAGGGATAAGGATAACGATTTCAAATTTTATATTTATTGACATTTCGCAAAAAAAATTTTTATATTTAAAATTCAAAATAAATGTAAAATTTGGAATCCTTATTATCCCTGAATTAGTCGAAACCGAGTATAATGACGATTTTACGCAAAAAAAATTTTTTGACCTAAAATTCAAAATAAATGTAAAATTTGAAATCCTCATCCCCGAATTAGTCGAAATCGAGTATAATGACGATTGTTCCCAAAATAATTTTTTTTTTTACTTTAAATTCAAAATAAATGTTAAATTCGAAATCCTCATCGCCGAATTAGTCGAAATCGAGTATAATGACAATATTTCCCAAAAAAAATTTTTTTTTACTTTAAATTCTAAATAAACGTAAAATTCGAAATCCTCATCCCCGAATTAGTCGAAATCGAGTATAATGACGATTTTTCGCAAATTAAATTTTTTACTTCAAATTCAAAATTAATGTCAAATTTGAAATCCTTATTCCCAAAAAAAAAAACCTATATCGAGCTGACGTTTCGTATCGACTGAATTTTAATTTTCCTGTTCCAAATTAAAAAAAAAAATTACATTATTAAATAGGAAATTACAATGATAATAATGTTACTGCTGGTAACCTTCACCACAGGTAAGAAAATTTTCATAAATATTTTTTTTTTCTATTGCCTACGGTTTCTGAACGCATTTTAGAGGATTTATGAAATATTAAATTTGAATGTCTTTCCACATCACTAAAAAAAATTTAATGTTTTAGTTTTTAGTTGGTCTTAATTAGTCATAATGTTTATTATTGTATTTTACATCACTAAAAACGGTTTCTCGTTTCATAAAACACGAGTGTGTTTTATGAAACGAGCCGAAGGCGAGTTTCATAATAAGGTCACACGAGTGTTTTAATGCCTAATTATGTACAGTTGCATACATTACTTTATCTACACACATATTATAACTACTCTAAGATGGGTTTAGAAACCGTAGTAAATAAATACAATAATTGTGTTAATACAACCTTTTTTTGCACGGTTGCGGAAATATCGAAATCAGAACAGGCAACCGATACCTGAATGTTATTTTAAAAAGTAAAGAGTCCCTATTCTGATGTGATCATCACGTTATAGCTCAAATTTCGTGCGATATATACTAAAAAAACATCGAGCTGACATTTCGCATCGACTGAATTTGAATTTTCAGTGATACTAGAATAGGGAAATGTCAACTTTGTTTGACAGTTTTGTTTGACGTTAAATGTTTTAACATCATATATGAGATTAAAATGAAAATTATATTACTGCTGTAGCCTTAGCCACAGATAAGAAAATTGCCATAAAGTCATTGAATGTTGAAATGAGAGTCATTTTCTACGGTTTCCGAACGCATATTAGAGGATTTATGATATGTGTGTAGATAAAGATTTAAAAAGGACGCTGATTTGAACAAACCAATTCACACTGTCTTAGTGACGTCACTTAGACAGTATTTCCCTACAAACTTCATAATTACCAAATCGTTTTTGATATTTAATAAAAAGTTGCTGATTTGACTATGAGTAAAATACCGTATTTCCGAACGCTACCGACGCGACCGCTGCCCCGCGCTCTCCCCGCCCGCAGGACGCACTGGACGCAGGCTTCATTCATTGTCGCTTTTGTGCGCGCACAAAATTTACCACAGTGAAAAATAGTGATTTTAATAAAGTGTTTAGTGTTTTCAGAATAATTAGGTATGTCCAAACGAAGGCACAGCTGTTCCCTTGAACGGTTGGAGGATGAGATTATTCGTTTGAAGATAAGATTAAGGCGCCGATCAAGATCGTTTTCTTCTTCGTCGAGATCGCCTTCGCCATGGCGTCAGCGTCACTACAGACACAGTTCACGGGAAAGCCGCGAAGCTTCATTTGGCGAAATGGGCGATATGTCGCCAGTTAAATCTGGCTCAGAATCGCCGGTCATTGTAATTGAGGCAGAAGAAGACATTGCAACGCCTGATGTTCCCGGCAATAAAGAGAATCTGAAGCCAGACGAGCCAGGCCAACAAGTAACGCATCGTAAGATTCGTAAGTCTTTAATTTTACGGAGCATTATTGCGTGCCGTGTATGCTCTACTCTTTACTATAATTTATTTTTTCCTTTAAGAAATATCTACCTAGCATATATAGCATGGAGTGTGCGTCCCTTCGGACTGTTTTTTTAGCGCGGATTGTCAACTTAGATTTATCCGTTTACCTTGCTGGGCATTGGACATGTCTCCTTGCCGGCTGCAAGTGACACTTGCGGTATACTATAATGGGTATACTCTTGTTGTCGCAGCGCATTAGTAACTGTTGTGGCGTATTACAATGGATACACTCTCTTACTATACAGCACTGGTTTAAGCTACTTTCCGACTCGTCATGTAAAAGGCCCCGGTTGGGTACTGATTTCAGTAACCCAAATGTTTGACCGGTTACCCCGAGTTCCGTGATGAGGCTACACTGGGCCCATTCGTTACTCATCGTATTCTAATAAGACCTTAAGTACTATGGGGTAAAATTGCTGGTATGAATCTTCTGCATGTTTTTTATGGATTACCTGAACTTTCCTTTTGTGATGAGGCCGCCCTGTGTCTTTAAACAGACATTGCATTTTAAGGGCAACATGACAACTAATAAATGGCGGATGCAGTCGCATTATTTGCAGGAATGCCTTTGTAATGCTTACATGCTTGCTTTATTTACAGCAGAGGAAGAACTGAGCGAAACTATACTGGCCCTCCTTGGTGAGGCATCAGAGGAAATTAAATATGACCCAAAGCTGTTAACCCAGTTATCTACTAGATGGCAAGATATTATCAAGAGAGGGATGAAAAAAGAAGAAAAAGAAAAATTAATAATTAAAAATTAATAAAACATAATTGAAAAAGGTAAGTTTGTACAAATTTGTACCCATAGTAGTGTTACACAAGACTCGAGCCTTTATTTAGCCTCTTTTGTTTGGGTTCGCCTCGATTCTTGATGCCTAGTAGACTAAAAGCCTTCCTTCAAGCCTAGTTCTATTCAAGAACCTAGACTCTGAGGTAATAACTTTATTTAAGGGTATAGGTACTATTTAAAGTCCTTGTCAAGATATGAATCCTCAAGAATATTTTAGCCTCCAAGCCCAAATAAACAAAGGTTGCTGTTTAGTTTCGCACGTAATCATTCCGCGTTTTACCGCGCTCGCCCGTTTCTGTACTTCGCCGTAGGTGGCGCGCGTGCGTCTCTGTCGCCCACGCTCTCCGCGACGCCCCCGCGGCGCGCGCCATGATGGCAGTCAAGACTATTCGTTCACGCAGCGCGCGTCGTAATTTTACATTTAAGTCTGTGTTATGTCATAGAATAAGTACCTTCCTAATTGTTAATGTGTGAAATAAAGAAGTTACAGTGGCTGCTCAACTAGTGGCGTTGAATCGATATTCAAACTGTGCCTACGTTCTCGCCGCGAGTGCCGTGCCGCGCTAGATTTCATTCAACTCGCGCCGTTTTTTGACGAAAAGTGTAAAAGAATTGTTGCCATGAATACGCGGAGTAAAACCGCTAACGACGAAAGGACTCCCAATCCTGATGGAAACGAATCTTCCGACGAGGCGGAGGCAGGAGCAAAGGAGCCGCGCGCCTCGGGCGCCCCCCGCGCTGCCGCCACCGCCGCCGCCGCCGCCGCGCCGCCCGGACACGCCGCGCCGGCGCCGGGGCGGCCGCGAACATAAACACCGAGACCTTCCTGGTCGGCGTCATGGAGTCCTTCGCCAGGATGCAAGCGGAGACGAACCGCACCCTGGTGGAAACCCTGCGATTACTCCCCTTCGCGCGCGCCAAACCCCACACCTGGTCCGACGCTGTGGCGCGCCTGCCTTATAAATATTTCAGACACAATGTATATTGTTCATGAATAAAGAATTGAATTGAATTAAATTACCGTACGTGGTACCTACGTGTATGCAAATAGACATAATCTACGGGTCGTTACGTCGACGTGTCAGGAAGCGATTGCCTATAGACGGTATTGTTGATGTACATAGTTTCGTAGAAAAAGTGCGGGTCATCGAAGACGCGATTTCCGAAATTTAAGTAAAGTAGTTAACAATAACAATATCGGCAACTCGTGCGCTAGGTACGTACGCCTACGCCGCCGCCGCCGCGCGCGATCGAGTCGGCCAAGCGCAGCGTTACCACTGGTTCGCGCGGTACTACTGTCGCGAAACTCACTTTTAACTCGAACGAAATTCCGAAACGTGATAAGCGCGTTCGTTGTTCGTTTTTTAAGTTTTAGTACAGCTTCCGACGGTGTAAATGCAAATACGGGGTCTAACCCAATACGTACCTATAGTTACGGATGCGGCCAACCCGTTGTAGTGAGATCGAAATGCGAGAATTGAGCTGGGAAAGACGTACCAGCGACGTCATGCGATTTTAACGTCATTACCGGTACTGACATCATTCACGTACCGGAAACATCACAACCCACGGTATCCGTCACTGTTGTGATTAGGGTAGGTGTCGCGATGTATATTTATAATAGATATAACCTTTGATTAAGAAAAAAACCTTTTTTTCATTACAGCAAATGAAAAGTATATACCCGGATCTAGTGCGCTGTTTATGGCAATAGCTTAAATGACAACCTACGGATGGTAGCAACATATTTCAAGGAAGACAAAACACACATTTACCAAACACACGAGGTATCTATTTAAGATTTCATACAAAAGATTTTATACAAAGGTATGAGGCGGGCGGGCGTGAGGCGCGCAGGAGCGGGCGTGAGGCGGGCGGGAGTTTCACACTGCAGCGCGTTGACACGCGCCTGCCCGCCTCATGCCCGCTCCCGCGCGCCTCACGCCCGCCCGCCTTAAGCTTAAGCCACACAGAGGGCGGGCGGTAGCGGCGCGGGAGCGGGCGGTAGCGGCGCGGGAGCCGCGTGGGAGCTACCGCCCGCCCGCTCTCTGTGTGGCTTAAGCTTTAACGCGCCACCCGCCCGCCCGCTCTGTGTGTGGCTTAAGCTTTAGGTACTTCAACTTTAATTAATATGAAATATTCAGTGAAGAGTCAAAACACATTAGATTTTATACAAAGGTATGTTTATAAATAAATCCCAAAGAAGGGAGTAAAGTCCGTAAAGGACGCATGTTAAATAAAGTATTATCATTAATGGGTAAACTCAACTTTGAATACATGTCATTTACATGCATGCGGTTACTGTGGCGAGAATTTCTCCACTGTGATTTCATACGATAACCATAGAAAACCATAGTTTCTGCACAAACATGTTAAATTTGTGTGTTGATCCTTTGTGTAAAAGTGTTTTCAATGATCATGATAAACTGTTTTTTTATTACAGCAATTGAAAATAATACACCCGGATCTAGTGCGCTGTTTATGACAATAGTTTAAATGACAACCTACGGAGGGTTGCAACGTATTTCAAAGAAGACAACACACTTACCAAACACACGAGGTATCTATTTTTGATTTCATATCCTAATTTCCTTCCGGATTTCATTCCTTGCTAAATATAGTAGTTACATTTACTGATCTTATTAACATTTTCAGGAACCGGAGATTGCCGAGTTTCCAAAAACAGACTGATGCGTCTAACCTAACATTGTATTTTCATCAGGTAAGACGTAATAATTACTTCAATGATAAGTACCAACCAAGAGAAATAGTTAAGGCTCAGGGGGTGGACAAGCTCTCACCATACAAAAGTGTGTCAAGTTTTTTTCTTCGTTTGTGTTTGTATTGCACTTATGATTTTTGGTCAGTATGCTTATTTTTCTGTAAGCCAGAACCTCAAGATTTTTTTTTGTATATTTAGTATTATTTTATTTTAAATTTTTGATTTATTTTTCTTGAAGTTCTTCGTATATCCAATATTTACAAGCAAAAAAAATTATTCGGGAGTGCCTAAACCGCCGAATAAAACTTGACAAAATTTTGTATGGAGAAGGCCTTGCCCTACCCTGCGCCTTAACGCCCAGACTAGAAACGAAAAAGTAATACGATAAATTTACATGCAAGTGCGTGTAAACATTTCACCTAGATGACCCGTAATTATTATTTTTATAGTACATTATTTACCAAGGGCGGTAAAACAAAGAATGTCTCAGATCGCAGGTATTTGACGCCAGAGCCGAAGGGAAGGGCGATCTGAAGCTTTCATTATTACCGCCCGTGGTAAGTACATCATTTAATGTCACCCCCTGGCCAGGAAGTGGGATTTTCCGCGCGCGAAGCACATTTGCCACTTTATAGCCAGGTATGACATAATAGTACATTACTTAACAAGGGCGGTAAAACAAAGAATGTCTCAGATCGCAGGTATTTGACGCCCGAGCCGAAGGCAAGGGCGATAAATATGCGATCTGAGGCTTTCTTTATTACCGCCCGTGTTAAGTACAAAATTTTATGTCACCCCCTGGCCAGGAAGTGGGATTTCCCGCGCGCGGAGCGTGCGGTAATTGTAGCTTTATGGCCAGGTGTGACATAAAATATTTTATGTCACACCTGGCCATAAAGTGGCCATTATCGCACGCTCCGCTCGCGAAAAAACCCACTTCCTGGCCAGGGGGTGACATAAAATTTTGTACTTACCACGGGCGATAATAAAGAAAGCCTCAGATCGCATATTTATCGCCCTTGCCTTCGGCTCGGGCGTAAAATACCTGCGATCTGAGACATTCTTTGTTTTATCGCCCTTGGTAAGTAATGTACTATTATCAATAAAGTGAATTTGCTGGTAGTGATCAATTTATGAGGTTTCGCTTTTTAAAGTATTAGCTAGTTTAATTTAAAATGTAAGCGCCTGTATTGCCTGTTTTAATCTTTTTTTCTTGCCCACAGATAATGAAAATAAATATTACTTACTGGTATAAAACACGATTGTTAGCGAAACTGCGGATCTGCCTACGTCGTTACAACACTTATAACTGTTGATGGCGGCTTACTTCAACTTAAATATGAAATATCCAGTGAAGAGTCAAAACACATTAGATTTTGTACAAAGGTATGTTTTTAATATAAATCCCAAAGAAGGGAGTAAAGTCCGCAAAGGACGCAATTATCATTAATGGGTAAACTCAACTTTGAATAATGTGTCATTTACATGCGGTTACTGAGGCAAGATATTTTTTCCACTGATTTCATTCAATAACCATAGAAAACCATAGGTTCAGTAAATGTGTTAAATGTGTGTGTTGATCATTTGTGTAAAAGTGTTTTCAATAATTATGAGTCTTCGGAATATTTACTGGTCTTACAGTGTAAACCACGTGTAGTACCTAAGTTGCATTCTAGTAAAGTAAACAATTTATTCAAACGTTATAAAAGTTGTAAACCCGTATAGAATTTGGTCACTTCATGTAAAAGGTTTTTATACGTACTGTACCTACTTATACTTACCTAACTCCTTACGAACTTGCTAGTTAATTCAGGTGAACGATACTTAAGGCTTGGTCACACCGCGTTGCGCGACGTCCGCGCGACGCGACCGCAGCGCGCCGGAACGTATGTTAACAGGTTAGCGACGTCACACTGGCTGCGCGACGCGAGCGGGACGGTTTCATACATTATGGCGCGCAGCGCGGCGTCCCGCTTGCGTCGCGCAAGCGGTGTGACCAAGCCTTTACCGACAACAGCAAGTAAAAGGGGCTGGTACTTACCGGATGCGTAATGCGTGTACATACACGTGCGTGCTGTGTATAATGTATGAAACAAGTCACGCATACGCTTCCGGTATGCACGACCCTTAATTCATAAAACCTAACATTATGTTAATTAAGATGGTTTTTGTCTTTTTCTTACAAACACGAATGTCACAGTGACAAAAAATATAAATGAGTGAGAAAAGTTATTACGGTTATAAATATACCATTCATTTTATTGTTCGTATTAATTTGGTGACAAGTAACAAAGAGACAATAATTTGTTATGTTTTAAAGATTTGTATTTAGCTCATTTAAATTACTTCGCTTTTTTGTGCACTATATTACGACAACGACAACAACAACTTACCTATAGTTACTTTTAATTTAAATATAAAATTACATGCAATCAGCATGCAATTCTTCGGATTTAGTTGTTTGCTAGCAGTTTATTTTTATTTTAGGTTATGCATATTCAATTGATAATGTAAGTAGTAGTAGTAGGTATATAGTATGCACGTGTGTTTATGCACGAGTTTACTATTATATTCTTAGGGCGGGTTTTATAATGATCCGTAAGATCAAAATGTCAGATTAAATATTAGTAAACCGGTAAAGTTTTTTCACATTACTGATCTGTAATTTGATCTTCAGGATCATTATAAAACCCGGTCTTATGGTGTTATTTATAACCGTCGGTCACAATTATATTTGGTTTTATAATAAGGCGTTTAGTGTTTTGTTATTGTAAGGATAGTTATGATATTATTATAATGTCAATTAATTTTACTGTTCAGTAAAACAATAAATTGGTTTCTTTGTAACTGCTTTTTTTCTCCATAGTTGGTATAAGCTCATTTCTAACCTAGTATTAATTGCTTGTTGATTGTCTATTATTACTTATAAGATTAGTTGATTTTACATGTTACTATTATAGGAGATATTTTCTATATTATTCGATACAAATTTTGTACATTAGCTACCGACAATTCTCCAGATTTCGTTATTAGCACGTCGGCTTTTTGTTTTGTATTTTATTAATCTGCATTAATCAAAATACTTAAGTAAAAATCACTGAGAACCAGTCAATCGGGAGAATATCCGATCTGGGTATAATCTCTGAATAATATAAATGTGCGCATATTACATAATATTACTATAGAAGTGATATGTTCTTAATAAAATGTGTGACCTTAAGCAAATTATTCAATAATAAAGAAGAGTCGTTTGTAATTTGATTTGAGGTCATACCTTTTTTTATCACTACTATATGTAATGTTATAAGTGGAAAGTTACTTATAAAGAAGCGGACAGTGATATTATACCTAGATCGGCAATTCTTTTGAGACTGGTACCTAGTGATTTCTTTAATATTTTGATTATTATTACTGGATTAATATAATACATTAGAAAAACAAACGACTTTGGCTATTAACTAAGTCTGGAGACTTGCCGACAGCATGTAAATGTACAGAATATGTATTGAATTTTACAGAAAATATCCCCTAATAACATGTAATATTACCTAATTCTATCAGTAATAATACACAAACGACAAGTAATTTTACCAAACCCATATTTAAAATCACAGATTTCTTAGGTAAAAATACATAAATGATCTCGGTAATATTACCGAATACAATGTAAATATCCATAAAAAACATTTAATAACAAATAAATGTTATGTATTTTTACATAAATCTCTGCAAAGGAATAACATAATGGTTCGGTAATATTACCGAATATTATGTAAAGATTCATAAAAATATTTAATAACAAATAAACTTTATGCATTTTTACATAAATTTCTGTAAAGGAATAACATAATAGATCAGTAATATTACCGAATAAAATGTAAAAATCCACAAAAATCAGTGATCACACAAAAACGTCATTTATTTTTACATAAATTTCTGTAATATAATAACATAATAATTCCGTAATATTACAGAATAAAATGTAAATATCCATAAAAATCATTAAGAACACACATACTTTATGTATTTTTACATACATTTATTTAAAGTAATAACATAATAATTCGGTAACATTACAGAATAAAATGTAAATATCCATAAAAATCATTGATTATACAAAAACTTTATTTAGTTTTACATATTTTATTTGTAAAACAATTAAATATTAATTCCGCAATATTACCGAAAAAATGTGAATATCCATAAAAATCATTGATAACGCAAAAACATTATTTATTTTTACATAAATTTATGTAATATATTAACATAATAATTCCGTATTATTACAGAATAAAATGTAAATATCCACAAAAATTATTAACAATACACATATTTTATGTATTTTTACAAACAATATCTGTAACAGAAAAAAAAAGAATACGTTAAAATTACCCCCAAAAATTAAAATTTACATAAGTTTCTGTAAGATTACATAAATTGACAAATTACATTTATGTAATTTTACATATCTGTCAGGCTGACAGTTATGTAAAAATTCAATTATGTAATTTTACATAATTGACAGTCTATACGATTATGTAAAATTACATAAATGTAATTTTACACATTTGTCAATTTGTTTGATTATGTAAATTTACATAAATGTAAATTTACATAATTGTGAAATCGGGTCGATATGTAAAATTACATTAGCCTTGTACTATTACATAATTATGTAAAAATACGGAAATGTTTGGGCAACGAAAGTTGCCCTAAAAATATGTAAAGTTCCCTGAAAATTTTTAACAGTGATATCTTTTCCATGTAATAAATCGCCAGTCATGCAACCTCCAAATTGTCTTCTGCCTACATAGGTATCATTAGGTTTTATGGTCATGTAATGGACTGTAAAAGAATACCAAAATTTCACGTAAAGCATGATTATAAAAGCTAGCTTGGCGGCTTAA